>JAUDYJ010000001.1:323108058-328108058 GCA_030761175.1 Masticophis lateralis | reverse complement strand
TTGAAAGCAGGAACTTGTTTCTGTATGCAAATCTCAGAAACTATCAATGGGAAGGCCTGATTGAGTAGTAGAGGTAGTCCTCGACTTACAACAGTTCATTTAGTGACCATTCAAAGTTACAACGGCACTGAAAATGGGGAATTCACTTAACAACTGCCTCACTTAACCACAGAAATTTTGAGCTCCATTGTGGTTGTATGTGTAGGCTCTGTCACCTCTACTGAAGCTAAGAAATCATCTGGTATGATAGCTTCTGCTATCTATCTCTAAAGCTTTGGGGTTTGATGTACTGAGATTCACAATGTTTCTCCAAATTCTAGTTTTCTTTGACACCATAAAGAGAATGGAAGACACAACTGAAAAAGATTCCTGTGCAGGTAGATGCTCTATCACACCAATATCCAGCAAGCGTCTACTGATTCCGTAATTGTGAGCTATTTCTGCATTCTTGTTCTAAACATTCCATCCTCTTTTCTGAAGCAGTGCTTCAGAACCAAAAGTCTCTGCATCTTGTTTACTGTTTGAAATCAGTGTCTGTACAAATTCATCAGTTTATGCAAGTAAGATCAGTGTTTCCTGTTTGAAATCACCAGCCTCCACAAACCCCACTTGAATGCTGCTTGTGTTGTTTGTTCAACCTGTCATCACCTTTTATTCTTGTTTCACAGACATTTCAAGTTAACTTTTCTTCCTTGTCAGTTGTGGCATAGCTATATACCAAAAAAATGTCCAAGAAAATCTGGACATAGGACTCTTAGTTTTATATGCTTAATAAAATAGGTTAAGTGAAGAAATGTACAGTAATCCATGATTATGACTGCAAACTTGATACTTTTGCAAGTGATAGTTGGGCTTCATGTTCATGTTTAGTTTTGCTAGTTTTTCAATCTTTAAGGCCTGAAACTGGCATGGTGGTGATGCTATCAAAGAGAGTGGGATATTCATTTTAGGGTCCCCCCCCCACTTGGAGGACTTAAGGGCAAAGGTTTGCACATTTTTGCCCTCTGGCTACTCCATACTCAGTGAGAATCAATGAAAATCAGTGAATAATCTGGAGATGCTTTCATAGCTGCAAAATGAGGATTGCAGTAACAAACCATGGAGGTTGGTTCCTCATTTATGATGATTGATCATGTTTGATCTGTAGCATGTTTTCAGTAATTATTTTCCAGCAGAATGTCAGAGGGGTGGGGGGTGGGGAGAGGGAGGGAGGGAGCAAAGTGAGAGCGCTGGTGTAAAAACTGTAGCTATGACAGACGTGACTACTAGTAAATTTCTGGTTCAAATCTTGTTCACAAATTCCATCCCTTTTCAGTCTCATTCAAATATTAGCTCCCAATTTTCTACTGGTCTCATTTTTGGTGTGTACATATACAAACACACAAATGCAAGCAGGGAAAAGTTGGCTCCCACGGTTACTGAGAAAGTTATAGTCCGGTCTGGTGAATTACTTGAAAATCATGCAAATCTCTCTTTTTCACATAGTCACATGAAAGAGCCAATATACATTTATATTGTATATCTTCAGTAGTAAACCTGGGTCCGTGACTCTACAAAACATCATTAAAAGATTGAAATCTCTAACAGTTATTTGACTTCTTTTTCATTGTGTTCAGACATGCTTCAATGTACTCCTTAGTTAGAGACTAACTATGCAAATAATAACATCCCCAGTTCAGGATATTGATGCAAAATGAATAAAAGCACCAGTTTTAAAGAGACATTTTTAAGAGGCATTACCAACCCAGACAGAGATATATTGGGTAGGTCCTGCTCACAATTGTGCTTCTGATTATAGCCCATGGTGTACTAACTTGAGATAGGCAGAGCCATCTACCTGGTGTTGCCCTGACTGTGTGACTCCCTATTTGATCAGATATGGATGGAACCAGTTGAAAACTATCCTTTCCTGTTAGGATTAAATATGTGATGCCTTACATTTGACTATCTTGCTTTTTATGTGTTATTTGTTGACATACTACATCATTTTCAATCTATTTTTTATTTTTTTTAATGCTGAAAAGGCATAGTAATTTTTATAAAAAATTCATGTGTTAAAAAGTGCTTTAGGGAGTCCGAAATGTTCAATACTAAAATCTCTTTCTTTTGCAGTGCTTAGAGTTTAATGTTCATATACAGAGGTGATCTTTGAACCTCTACTAGAAAATGCTCCTACCACAGAACTATCTGCTCAAGCTCACCATGTTGGAATGACAGATTGTCACATGATTAGACCTGGGATCTGTTTGCTTTAAAATAATAATTAAGAAATCCATGAAGGCAATGGGTTTTTAAATTTTCTTTCCATGTTGAAATAGCTTTGATAAATGGAAGTATCTCAATTCCAACAAGCAACCCAAAAAATTATAAAAAATTAAAGTCATTAGATGCATTTTTCGCAATGCAGGCTCAAGGGGGCAAGAGAGAGAGAGAGAGAGAGAGAGACTGCTGGAGTCAGGGAAAATTCTTTCAACCATCTGCTTTTCATTTTCACAAAGAAATCTTTGATTCCTTCATGCACAATAAACAGCTAAAGTAGCCAAATTCTCCCCCTCAGCAGTGGTAGTGGTAGGCAAAAACCCTGCTTCAAACTCTTCTACAATGTTGGTGATCAGGACAGGAAACCCCCAAGTTGAGATGTTTCTTGGGCTATGTCAGGGGTTGGCAACCTTAAGCACTCAAAGAGCCACAAAGGTCCTAACCAGAAGCCTCTCATTCAATTCTGGAGCTGACCGGAAGTCCGGTTCCCCTACCAAAGAGTCTCCTCCTAGCATGATGTCCTTTTCCTCTGCTGACTGGAAGTCCAGTTCCCCTCACCATAGAGTCTCCTGCTAACGAGGCATCCTTTTTCCTCTACCTGTCTGAAAGTCCTATCAATTGTGGAGCCAACCGGTGACAGAGAGTCGCAGCAGAGGATGAAAGAGCCACATGCTCCTCCAGAGCCGTGGGTTGCTGATCACTGGTCTATGTGGATATTTCTGCTCTGATTGGGATGGGAAGAGTTATTCACTGAACTGCGCTGGTAACAGGCAAATCCAACCCATATCCTCGATATGTCTTTCAAGTCTATCCATGTTTTGGCACTGGAAATAGAATGTCTTTCCATTTTTTCCTACAGAATTGGCCAACCAAAGGTCTGGTGGCAGGGGGTTGGACTAGAAGACCTCCAAGGTCCCTTCCATCTCTGTTATTCTATTTCTATTTCTACTGCAGAACCCTAATATTTGTGCTGGATGGGGCAAGGAAGCAAGTCCCTTTGGACACAACAGGGACCAAATGAAAACCAGGAGGAATGACCGATTGTGCCCAATGAATCTGGTTATTAACAGGTCTCTGTTGATAACAGCAGTCTGGCCACACAGATAACTTCTGAGACTGGCATATTAGAAAAGAAGGACCATTCCGGCTGCTATTATCAAATGACTCAAAGTTTAGTTTAGTTTATATGCAGAGGCAGAAGGGAAAAACGGTGAGTGTGATATTTCAAATTCCGGTAATCCTAAAATTTAGATACATCTGGGTAGCATGACGCAAGCCAGGGCAAATCGTGGCAAAAATTTTTTAGCTTCGTGGATACTGAAGGGATTTGACTTGGCAATTACTCAGTGGGAAAGAGATCCTAGTGTCATGTTGGAAGAATTATATGAATATTTAAACACTGCTCAAGGCAGAGGTGAAGCAAGTAAATCCGAAATGGGAATTATTAACAAAGGCTGAAAATCAGAATGCTAGTATTATGACATAGATTTATGCTGAAAAAGTTCTTTAGAAGTAGGAAGTAGCACAGTCAGTGAGTCAGAGCACTGATTCACCAAGGCCAATACGATCCGCTTATTTGCTCCTGATGCATTAAGAAGAAGGGATGCAGTGTGAGAGGCTCCTTCCATGGGGGCAGCTTTCTATATGCAGATTGCGGTTTCATACTAAGCATTCCAACATAGTCCTTTAAATCGAAAAGCAGGTAAGTTGTGTTTTCTAACAGAATGAGGTGGAGTTTTTTTTAAGACTGCAGAGGAGATACTCTGGATGACTAAACTGTAGCTCACAAGTCCTTAAATTACGTGTCCTAAGCTTTTTATGTTAAGATCGGTGAATCAGAAGTGCTGAATGAGATCCAAAAGCCCTAGATAACACCAAGTGTTGTAATTTAGTAATTGGGAATTAGTGAATCAAAGAAGCTTTATAAAATTAAAAGAGACAGAATTTTAACAACCCTTGTTTTGAATTTCAAAGGCGCTTTGAGTTTTGCTTCTACAACTTCAGCAATGATACTGTGCCAAGTTGAACAATTTTTTTCCTCTGCCCAAATGCAAAGCAAAGCTTAATGTCTTGAGAATGAGAAATCAGACGTTAAGACATTTATCCCTGGTTATTAGAAAATGATCTTCCAGCTTTTGACAACACTTCTTGTAGAGACTGCCGTATCTATTCAACAGAATAAAAACTCAGATGAGAGTCTTATTTACCAATTTCTTTAAGGTGTTCTCAACCCAGTGCATTTATGTAGTAGACCTCCAATATACAGCTTACTGAATAGAATCATGGATAAACAGAAAACCCCAATAAATGCCATTAGATATACACTGAAAGACTTGTCTCTTGTAAGCCAAAAGCAGTATAGTACATAAAAAGTTATCAGATCTACAGCATATGTTGTAAGTGTGTCATCTATGGCAGGGGTCTCCAACCTTGGCAACTTTAAGACTTGTGGACTTCAACTTCCATGAGCTGAAGTCCACAAGTCTTAAAGTTGCCAAGGTTGGAGACTCCCGATATATGGAGACCAACTTTTGGCTTTCCAGATACATTTGGTTGGCCATGGTTAACACATATTTTTAAACCTTCTATACAGATTAAACACACACACAAATAGCCTAAGGGAGACATTCAATTGAGAGACAGCTTGCCAGTAGAGTCATGATTTAGACATCAACTGTGTCTTGAATACATTTCTCCTCAATTCAAACCCATTACTTTGGCCACTATATCACAATGGATCAGTGCAGTCTGCCAGTGATGTTTTAAAAAATCAGGAACATCAGGAAGTAAATCCTCATTATTCTGCTTTTTTGTGAAGGCTATATTTTCTTTTTCTTTATTCTGAGAAAAGCTCCCCCTTATTCAGTATTCAGATAAGAAAGGATTTTGATACTTTCTGTAAAGAAGATGATAAAACATCTGTGCAAAATATCTCATGTCATACATTGGATTATATTGCAGACCGGGACAGCCTACCCAATACAACTCCCTCCAGAATTTTTAGAATATAACTCCCAGGAATTATGTTATTTGGGAATTCTGGGAGTGATAGTTCGCTCTACTACATGAAAGTATAGGCTCTGGAATCTTTGAAGAAATGGTAATATATCATCAACATATTTTCAAATTGAGATTACTTTAGTTATCTTGTAAAAGATTAATTTGAGGTTGAAGCATTCTTTATCTCTGCCCCAGTAAATTTCAAAGATAGACAAATTATAAATTGCATGGAAACTTTTATGTTACCTACTTGTCAAAAGTAACATGATGGCAATCACGACTATAAGAGATAAATGACTTTTGCCAGATATCAACACAACTAAATGTCCCATCACCCAGGCAGTTCTGAAATCTTGGGAAACAGAAAGAAAAAAACCCAGTTCTTGAACTGGCATCCCCAAATTGTTACTTTTCAGACTTATTATATGTCAGCTCCCAGATCTCTATCTGTCAGGGTCAGTGGCTGAAATCTAACATACCAGGAAGGTACCAGATTCCAGAAGATAACTTCAAACAACATAGTTGAAGACTCAAGCTTTCTTCTTTAAGAACCACCTGAAATAACCTCTGGGAACATGCATTGTGCTCTGATGATGGCATTTCTCCTTCAGTTTGGGCTCAGTGCAACAGAAAAAGCCACCATCACAAAAATGGGTTGGAAAGTTTGCTGACATTTTCTGTATTGCATCAACTCCATGCTGCTGAGACTTATTTTGTTAGGGAGAAGCTGGGCTTCTTGTTGCCACACGCCATGCAAAACATTTTGCTCTCTCCATGGAAAAATGTTTCCCTGATCCCCAGGGATTACAGAAAAATCTGGAAAGGGCTCCTAAGCAGAGAGACCACAACTGCTGATGCTTATGCTGCTTGTGCCAAAAGTATCTTTTGCTTCCTGTTTTAAGTTAAATTTAGGAGCCTGGCTTCCTCAGAATTTAAAATAGGTATTACAATCAGTACATCATGCACCATACTGGATTTGTTTTCAAACAGCACTTTCTAATCCTGTTTTTTAACAACTGGTGACAGATGGCAACAAATTAGCTTGCCCTGTTCCCTGCAACTTTTACAGGGATTTTCAACCAGGGCAGCCAAAGATCCAAGATTCAGTCCTTGTATTCACTGATGTTACAATGCTTGGATTTATAGGCCTTTCGCTTGTTATTCTATCGCTTCCAATAATGTCATTGGAATACCACCAGAATTATTAAATACCACAGTGTTATTTTGTAGTTACTGCCTGTGCTATGCATTTGTGCGAAGGTTTGAATTGAGATGCATGAAAAGGCATACAAGAGATAGGGTAAAAAATAAAAATAAAAAAGGAAACATTTGTTCTGGAACAGTTTACACACTGAGAAGTATCAAAAGGAAGATCTTCAAGAAGATTCAAGAGATGGTTCTCAAAGCAAGGTGGTTCACATATGAAATGGATATGGGTTAGCTTAACATAAAAATTCCAGAAGGCCTCTGAAGAGTACCAAGATGGAACTGAACGTGCCTTACTGGAACGGATAAAAGGGAATGAAAAATGTACTATTTTGAAGTCACCACACAGAATGAAATACAATGCCTGGTAGGCTTCCTGCCTCAATTCTTCTGATACTGAAGCCTAGCTGGATCAGCTTTAACACACACTGTAGTAAGTATGAATATACATTGTGTGTGTGTGTGTGGGGGGGGGATTTAATGCTTTTAGTTCAGAACATGAACAATAAAAATTACCAACTTGCATTTGTTTCTTCATGTCTGAAGTCTCTAATAAATCAAAATTGAAGGAATAATAATCTCACTATGACACACCCACCCACCCAATCTGGCAACTACTTAGGCAAAGATATTTTGTAGAAAACTCAAGGATGCCAAGGGAATGTTTTCTCTACTTTTAAATACTGTTGTGCAGGAAGAGAAGGGAGATTTTAAGAAAAGTCCAGAGTTATGGAAGAAAAGAATAACTACTACATCCCCATGCACTGCGACCTACAGAAAGTCTCCTTCCTGTGGCAATTATGAAAACATCAATTTCCCATTAATTAAAACGTTTATTTCATAATTGCTTTTATTATCTACCAGGGACATAAATGCAGCTCTTACATTGACTTCCTTTGAGTTCCAAATCCACATACGGTATTTTCTGGCATATAAGATGACTGGGTGTATAAGATAACCCCCGACTTTTCCTGTTAAAATATAGGGTTTGGGCTATACTTGCTGTATAAGATGACCCCTCTTCCAATACACACCAAATAAAAACTAAAAAACATCAACTGGCTTACCTACAATGTAAAAGCAGCTATGCTAGACCCAAAATGGCCCCTACAACAAGCAGGAACCTCACACAGCAACAAAAAGCCCAAAAACCCAACTTTCACAGTTTATACACACAAAATTCCACATACAGCTTTGTGAGATTTTGTGTGTTTGTGTAGTTAGAGTGAAACACTACAGAAACACACTACATCTAAAAAGCTGCACAAATATTATTTTATTTTATTTTTATTTTTATATGAAAGCTAAATGTAAAACTTCATAAACTTTAAATGGCTAGGTCTAAAAAAGAACAACTAAAAAAACCCCTCCAATTAACTATTTTTTTTAAAGCTTCCAAAGGGGAAAAAAACTTACCCAATAGAACAGGGGTCTCCAACCTTGGCAACTGTAAGACTTGTAGACTTCAACTCCCAGAATTCCTCAGCCAGCTTTGCTTTCTGGGAATTCTGGGAGTTGAAGTCCACAACTCCCTGCCTGCTTGATTGCAGACAGGGAGATTCAATTGCTTGCTGATGCAATGGATTGCAGGCAAGCGAAGCAAGGCAAGCGTTGCGACTAGCAGCTAAGGTAAGCAAGCTGGAGTGGGAGGGGTTTGCTATAGATTAGCAGGCAACTCAGCTGGGATGGTCAGAGCTTGGATCACCAGAGCCATTTAAAAGGAAAAAACTTTTTTCCTTTTACATGGCTCTGGTGATCCCAGCTGAGTTGCCTGATTAGCAAGCAACTCAACAAGTCAGAGCTTGGCTTGTCAGAGCCATTTAAGGCTCATCAGAGCCTTTTGGGCTGGTCTGCCTGGTTACAGGAGAATGATCCCCGGTGTATAAGAGGACCCCTGGCTTTTGAGAAGATTTTCATGTGTTAAAAAGTCGTCTTATATGCCGGAAAATACGGTACCTTAAAGTTGCCAAGTTTGGGAAACACTGATACTGTATACATGACAGGAAAGGAAATTTGGGTTTTCCTCTCTAAGCAGAAATGTCTTTTGGGAATTTCACAGCATGTATGCTGGTCAGAGAGTTAATCCATCCCGCTCTCTCATGTAACATTTCTGTTGGTTTCAATGCATGGGAATGTACAGGTATTCTTTTCTTGCATAACTGCAGATTTTTGTAAAAAAATTCCTATCCTTTCCAGAACAACACTGCTTAAAAGTAAAGGAACATCTTCCCTTGACATCCCCTTGGCCTCCTCCAAAATATCTTTGCCTAGACCAGTGATGGCTAAACTTTTTTTACTCGGGTGCCAAAAGCATGTGTGAGCATGCAACTGTGTGCCCACAGCCATAATACAATGCCCCCCCGCACTCCATTTTGGGCTAGCAGGCCTTCCCGAAGCCTCTTGGAACCAAAAACGGGATGCGGCAGTGTGCTGTATGCAGGTGCAACACCCCCGCCACCCCACGCATGCGTGCGTCTCCTGCATGTGCGGCAGAAACCCAAAAATGCTGTGGCCGGCAGGGGGCGTGTGCGCATGCACGGTGGAGCTGACTTAAGGCGACGGGTCACGTGCCCATAGAGTTGACTCCGTGTGCCACCTGTGGCACGTGTGCCATAGGTTCGCCATCACGGGCCTAGACAGTAAATCTCAATTTGCCATATGGGGTGGGTGAGCATCATAATTTAGCCACATTTTCGAGGCACGGAAGGTATGTGCATGAGCAAACCTCATGCATGGAAAGCCGGGTGCATGCGCAGAAGGTATGCACACGAATCAAGCATGCGCATGGCGAACCGGTAGTAAAAGTATGTGAAACCCATCACTGGTCATGAGGTTCTTTATTATTCCTTCAGTTCTAATTTATCCAAAAACTTCCTCCCTAAGGAAATAAGAGCTAATCTTCCTCTTTCAATGTGCTATTCTCCTTGAATACCTTGCCTATCCAATGACAAGGCATATCAGGGGGGAAAAAAAATTCACTGATGCCAATAGAGCTTCTAAGCTCAATGCCATGTAGGAGAAGGGTTCTAGAAATGTTATGAGAGAGGTGGATGGCTTAACTCTCTAACCACTATACATGTTGTGATATTCCAAAGAGACAATTCAGCTTAATGGAGAAACCTGAATTTCCTTTGTTGTCCTCTATATCAGTGTTCCTCACATTTGGCAACTTTAAGACATGTGGACTTCAACTACCAGAATTCCCCAGCCACCCAGGATTAATCAAAATTCAGCTAATCAATCACCAAGTTTCCAAATCCATCCAGTCAGTAGTTTTTGTAATGACATGAAAGCGGAGGCTGTGATCTTCTTTATCCCTAGACTCTGATATTAAAACATAAATAGAATTTATTTAAGATGGTGGAAACATTATAAAAGGGAAAATTTATTAATTTTAAAGATAACTGACAAACGACAACTGACGAAGCTTCTTGGATAAGAAGCAAAATGTCTTCTTTTTCAAGAAAAGAACAGTCCAATTGAAATAGCATCTTTGAGACAACTATGATCTGGATGACTGAGAATCTCCACAGACATTTTGTGTGCCTTGTTTTATTATTTTTAAAATTATATACTTTAAATAATATCTGTATTATTCAGAATGTTATTTTATGGTTTTGTAACCCAACCAGGAAATATCTGATTTTTAAAAAGATTTTTTCCCTACTTTAAAGAGGACTATTACAAAGCTTTCAGGCTAAAATCCAGTTTAAAAATAAAGAACTGCATGGAAGAACAGGAGGCTGACCTGTAGGTCCATGCCTGCATTAAAATAAGATAATTGTTACCCATTTGTGTTTAATTAATGCCCCTTTCTATTTAATGGTTAGTAATTATTTCCATTTTGGCATCTATATGAGCACATGTAGATGTTATAAAAAGTGGCATCTTTCTTGTCCTCATTTTTGGTGATGCATAAATTGTCACCCTAAACCCCACCTTAACCATTCCATCATTTACAAACCAGCTCACATCATTTCACAGTCTAATTAAACCAGTAAAAAAACAACCGAAGAATAGCCATTACAGATACCATAATCAAACAAATGAAGAGTCCCACTTGCCCCCCCCCAAAAAAAACCAGAACAAAAGGAACAAATTAAAGTAGAAAAGGACTGAGTAAAAATATAGATTTTTTTTGGCTTGCACGGATAGGGTAGAGGACTTGCATATCTTTCTTTCCTATAGTCTGGCTATTTTCCCCAAAACATCTGGAGAGAAAGAACCTAGAGGAAGGATCTTCTCTAAAAATCCAGATGTTTGGGGTCAATATCTGTCTCAAATCAGGAAGGGCAGCTTTGATCGATGGAAACTTCAGTTAAAATAAAAGTCAAGAATCAGTTATAACACACATTATCATATATCCCATCTTACAGATGCCACATGTTGCTGTCATGCAGGAAAGTGACGTATACTGACTAGAAGTCTGAAGGACAGAAATAACGGTGGAAATCCTAAGACACCCCAATGCAGCTTTTATAAAGGCTGGGACAGTGGTGAGAGAAGACACAGACATGTAAAGCTTCAACATCAAGAGACGTTTGGGTAGTAAATGTCAGCAAAGAAGCCACCCAGTTATGCTGTGCAAGAATTTGGCTCTGCATTCTTGGGAATGTTATTTACAAAGAAAAGCAGTTGTGGAAGGGTGGACTGTTTACTGCACTTTCCAACTCATGTCCTCAGCTTGCTTGTTTGTAATAACCATTACTATAAGGACAAGCATTTAAACTGTACTCCTGTCATTCCAGGGCAAATTGGTGGCCAGATGTTTTCCACTGATTGGTCCTAAAACTTTGCAGTTAAATTGGAATTGGGAAAAGAATTTTCAAAAGGGTTTCTTAATGAAGGTTTTAAGCTCCACACCATTAAGATTTTGTGACGACTCATTACAATGATAGAAAGATGGGATCCTTTTTTTAGCAATAATTTCACAACTGAGGATCAAATAATTTCTGACCACTTTCTGTTGTTCCAGCTCCACATTCATGATCAAAAATCCTCCAAAAGGGGACTCAAGGGCAGCCCAAACTTTATTTGCAATTCAGGGCATTGTGGGTGAACTTGAACAATTGGCTTAATTGAATAAGTCATAAGTAAATGAGCAAAGAATAAGTATGCTTTGTGAATGTAGCCAATCCTTCCTCCAATTAATTGAAGGCAAGCTGTTTGGAGCGCAGCTGCAAAAGTTCACTATAATAGCTGAAGCCAATTTACACATGCAAGAGAATTGGAGGGTGTAGCTGTTGTTAGATTGCACCCTGTGAGACTGTAAGAGGGATGACAACATTGCATGTTTCTGTGCTCATATTTTTCTACTCCTATAGGTATAAATAAAAAATCAGCATGTCAACTTAATCATCACCTGTAGCATGCTTTTAATTAAGAGAAAGTTGTTTACTGTTCCACAGAAGCATCTAAAATACATTTGATATTACACCCGGCAGTGCAGCAGGCATGTATGTGTCTACACAAACACACACACATTCAGAGTGTTTTTAATACTGATTTCCTAACTCCAGTGGCAGTGATGTAATCATATGATCAGGTCATGACTGAAATGTTATCATTTCTTGGGAACACACAACTTAAATACAAAAGTCTGTAAACTCAATTGTAGAACCTCTGGGCAAATTGAAAGGGAAAGAAATGTAAAGCTCTGCAGAGGTTTAGTAAACAGTTTTTCTTAATCGGGGTTTTAAAAGCCTCCAAATGGCACCTCTCCAAAATTAAACATACAGAACCGTACTTGCCCATCACAACACTGTAGGTATCATTCACATTCTTCTTCGGCCTGAGGAATCACTGCCAAATAATCTCAAGTGATAAATTGTATACAGATGATGCCAAACATGATATCTTGCCAGAGTTTAAGTGAAATTTGCAGAAAAATGACTGAAATGAGGCAAGATTTGGAAATCTGGCAATATTTTGACCCACCTGTGAGATTTGGGCAGTGTTTCACTGATTGGAATGCCTTCAAACATGAGGTCTCCCCATTCCCACAGCCCCTGCTTTGATAACCACTGCACTGTGTAAAATGAAATGAGATTATGAAGAACAATGGCTATTTGTGCAACTGTTGTCTGGCCTTCAAAGTTGCCATTCAAACTGCTATTGTCCTCATCAGAATTTTATCCTCTACTGGATGCCAGATCTGGAGAGGATAGAAAGCCAGAGACATTCTTAGCAAGCAGCAGTTTCCTTTCCCTCCAGTATAGAAGGTCTGCCTATAGAAGAGTTTCTGGGGACAGAGAGAGAAGCATTTTCAACAAGATTTTTAAAAAAAAAACCTCCCAGAAATAAACAGAAGCATTCGGAACATGTGCCTGAGAGAAAATATGAGAGGGGTGGGGCTTAGGATGACATACTATCCTGCAACAAAGCTATGAGATAACAGGACAGTTATGTGACCAGTGCAATTAGGTAAGAAGTATTTGCCAGCCAGCAAAGATGGTTGATCTGGCCTCCAAGAAGGCAGTCAAGGAGGAGAAGGATGGAGAATAAATCAGATGATTCAAATTTCCTTTGAGAAAATATTTTTGTGTGGAAAACTTCCTTTTTCATTCCAGCTGGCTCAGTAGGTGAAGAACACTCTCAAACCAATCTTCTCTGGTTGCCCAAATAATTACCTGCTGTCTTTCTATTAACAGTTTATTTTATAACATATTGTAATGGATCCTAACAGTAAGAAGAAACCAGCCCTGCATCCCAGCTCTAGTTCCACAGGTCTCACATGAAATTTACCCACAGAAGGCCAAATCCTTCCCTTTTCTGCTTTTCCCCTGAGAATTCCTTTACTCCTAAATTTATTGGAGATGGCATCAGAATCAGAATCTCTGGAGCAGATCTAAGGGATGTCTGGTGGAAGGAAAAGTTACCTTGCCAATTATATATCTTATCTTGTAACCACAATACCGGATACAAACAGAAGAAAACATGCCTGTTAATGGCAAAGAATCTCTTGCCTTACTGTTGGCAGAGAAGGTAACTGTGCCTGGGATTGTCCTGTCTCGTTTATATACTAATAAAAGTCAAATGGACACACAGATATTAAAACTGGTGTCTATTCAATTGTGTGTACTTTCAATTGGGTGAAACGGTGCATCACAGGGCAACAATCTTTGAATCAACATACCTCAAATGAGCTAACTTACAGAATGTGTTCAAAATCTGGGACCCATAACTCCCACACGATTGAAGTTTGGCAGCTGTGACCACTTCAATGGTGCTGTGCCATGGCCATGATCAGTCACAGTCATGTGATCCTCATTTCCAAAGCTCCCTGTCAGTTTCCTACAAGGAAAGTCAATGGGGAAGGTGGAAGGAAGTTGCTCTCACTGATTTTTTGCCCTCCTTTGGTTATTCGATGTCACCATTTAGATAAGGAAGCCTCTCTGGAATAATGATCCAAGGGTCATGGGTTGTTAGTAGCCACTGATTACAGAAGGTAGGCAATGTGATGATGCCATATTTTGGACCTACCTTCCAATGACAGCAGCTAGCATGGTCAGAGTGCAAGGATTATGGGATTTAGAATCCCAAACCTCTAGTGAAAATCTAGTTGCCCACCTATGGTCTAATAAATAAACTAGCTGCATTCCTGAGCTTCCACATTTCTCTATCCTCTAGTAAAACAAAGGAGGAATGAGGAAACCTGAAAGCATGATGATGTCACAGCACACTTTTTATTTAGGATCTTAAAGAAACATCGTCTGTACAACCTTCTCTTCTCTTGCAAATGATGACTGGCAAGCAAGACCCTCCTCTCATTTTGGCGTGAAGCTACTTTCTCAAGCTTTAGAGCTCAGTACAGTGATAGTCTTGGAACTGGAATCTATTAATTTCTCCTCCAATTCCTTTGTAATGAAAAGCTCCATTGGCTGAAATCATCAAGCCAGGTATTGTCTCCCACAGTGGCCATCTGAATGCCCCAGGGAAACCTAGAAGTGGAATAAAACAACAGTACCTTCAGCACAAATTAAGAAGAAAGCCACTTTTGTTACAATTGTGTGCTAGGCTGCTTAGATGCAGCTCTTACGCACCACAGATAAATTAGCAAGTGACAGTTTCCAAATCAGTTGTGTTGAACACAGGCAATTTATCATTAGAAGTGTGTATCAACTCCAATGAGACAAAAGAGTCTATTAATCCAGAAAATATGCTTCCACAATTAGCCAGCCAGATGTTCTCAGAATATCTTTAAGATCTTAAAGCAACAAATCTTCTAAGCTGCTGCCCTAAAATGTCATTCAAAACTGTACTACCATCAGCCATAGATGTAGAATTGAATTATAATAACTAATGCCCTGGATAATCTCAACAAAGCTAGATAAGGAAGTACAAGACATACCAGAATTTCACACCCAATATTTGAAGTACTTTTTTTCTTTTTCTTTCTGGATCTACCATCAATTAATTTCACTGACATATCATAAATTCTCATATTAACCAACTAAGTGAGAATGGTATATTTTTATTCATTGTTGCCGCCTTTCATCAAAATGCTCCATAAGCCTTTTATGGATTTGTGTGCAATTTGTCACATGCACAAAAGGGGAATGGCTTTCTTTCTGGTGATACAATACTGCTTTCATCAGACAGGTTGGTTTGCCCATCCACTCCAGATACTACTTTGTGCATCCACAAAGAGACCCATTTTGAGTCAGGATTAAACCACTTTTCTATACCTATACTTAATGATCAAATGGCTTCCACTTTCCATCTTTGCCATAAAAGGACCTGCAATGCTATTTCAAATCTTCCATGGTACCACTTTTGAGTTGATTTTATTGTTGAAATGGTAGACAGTACAAGTGCTAATTTTTGTTGCCCTTCTTTTCTACACTTTCACTTCCCAATCTGAAAAAGCTTAGTGGGAGGAGCTTCCTCTTGGTGCCTTCTCCTGGAGAACTGGATTGAAGTTTGGGAAGCCAAGGAAGCTGCAGATTGCTGGAGAGATGATTGTAGGTAAAAGGACATCTATGCATTAGGACTGCCTGCTCCACCAATGAGAATGGGTTTTTTTTTTTTTTTGGAATTTTCTTTTCTTTTGAAACTCTTATGAAATTGAATAAGCTGGGTAGAAAAATTCAGGGGAAAAATTGACATTGCACTAGTTTAAATTGCATTGCATAAGCAGTAAATATAAATCAGCTTTCTTGTGTTAGCAACATCCAATTCTGTTGTACCACAATTCTCATTGTTCCCAGTCAACATGGCCACATTGTATGGAGATTACAGTTGTTGTACTTCAACATATGAGGAAAATAGAAAATTCAGAATTGCTTGTGAGGTCTGTGGAACAGCTTTAAATGTTCCATTCCTCCCTAATCACATCCTTTGCCCTACCAGACTGTTTATTCATTTAAAGTCCTCCTGATCACTACTTTGGCTTCTCAAGAATGGCACCATCAGGCTCCTATTGTCTTTTCTTTTGTTTAGACTCCACTGCCAGGAGCACTAGATGTCAGATCTCATTTTAACTCTTTGCTCCCCTGATTCCAAATGAAGCCAAACCTACCAGTTGCTCTGGGCATGGAGGCATTGCTGTCAAATCCAACGGGAAGTAACGTGTTTCATGTTCCAGTTAGGGACATCTGAGATACACAATGGAACAGATTAAAAAGCTTCCAGCCTTAAAGCTTCTGCAGAGACGATCTCTTAAATGAAATGTGTACAGAGTTATCTGAAACATTGGGAAATCCACCCACAATGGAACCTATTTTATTCACTTTTTCCTTCTTGTCATCCCTCCACCCTAAACCAAACTTCCATTCTTCTTGGAGTAATGACTTGCTTCTTAAGACTATGGAAGTCAACGCAATCTTATTATGCTTCAAATGTTTTGGATAATATCTTCCCTCAATTCCAGCAGCACAGTCAACTGATGAAGACTTTTCATCAGCCACTTTTAAAAAAAAGTAAATAAAATGGGTATATTAAGTCTACTGGACATTTACATGCTGAAGAGAGATCTTAAAAGCTGTATTGGACTGCAGGTTGACTCAGAATCAAGTGGCTAAAAAGATAAGGTTTCCAAGTCACAGAAAATAATTGTTCTAATATGTTCTACTAGTTTAGCCCCCACTTCAAGTATCCAGATTTGATGTCCCATTTTAATAACAATCTCAAGAAACTGAAACTAGTGCAAAGAAGGCTAATGCAGATGATCAAAGGCTTGGAACTCAAATCCTATGATAGGCTGAGCAGAAGATGGAAGCAGGATAACTATCTGCCCAGAAAAGATGGAGCTACTTTGTATTGACAGGGAGTACTTCAAGAAGAAAGAATTATTAAGAGAACAGTCCTAGCATTTTGTCTTCTAGTAAGGTTGTTTACCATGCTAACCGTAACATGTACTCAAAATTCCTGGGTTGACCAGCTCAAAAACCTGGAAAACTCTATTACGGCATATCCCATGGTTGGAATTTCTCCAACTTCAATCTGATTATGTTATATTGTATATTAGACACAATCCATTGAAAAAAATCACATATATATTACAGTGGCAACATTTCAGATATAGATATGATGAAATTCAGCTGAAATAGCTGTACTTGGAAATCCACCCCAATTCTATAAATACTATCATAAGGCATCCCTGAAAGATCACAGTATCAAAGCTTTAAAATTACCTATATTCAATTTTTAAGGCCCATTTTAATTCCTGCCTGACTCAAAGTACATTGCCTATTGCTTCACATTTTTCACTGTGAATACTGGTCATCACAAAAAAATGCATGAAGTCAAAGTAAGTTTGGTGTTTCAGGGCTACGCAAATATGCTGAATTTATTAGACAGGGGAGGGGAAGAAAACATGGCAAAATTCCCTGCTAAAAACTACCTTTTTCCAGGAAGTAAAAACATCCTTAATAGTATCCAAAACAAAGTTTAATAATAAACCAAATAAAACTTTCTTCATCTTCAAAATCTGCCGAGTTTCCAGCACATAAAAAATAAAATGGAATTGTGATCATTTGAAATTGACATATTTTCTACATCTGGTCTGAATTATTCTTTCATAACACTGCCTTGCATATAATAAGATAATTGCTTGCAGATTTTTTCTTCTTCTATACAACTTTCTCTTAAAAAGTAACGTTTAAAAGGAATGATGGAAGATAAGTTATGCCAGAGAATCTGGATCTTCCATCATTTAAGCCCCACCAGGGCCTCTTTTCAAGGGCCCGGAGTCTCACCAACATGGAAACAAAAATGATATTCATTGTTTCAGGCTGTCTATCATTATATAATGCTCTGATGAAGATATAGGTCCAATTCTTATTATTTGAAAAGTCTGAAGGCCAAAAGAGAAGAGATTACATAATATAAGCCACATGTGCTTCTTAGTTCAACACACACCTAGAGAAAAATACATGTATTAAAATGATGTAATTAAAATGAGCTGCTACAAAATAATGTATTTTGCCCACATGAGCACAGGCTTGCTGGCTTTAAAATATGATATTCCTTTTCAGTGGAAACTTTTTTTTCTACATGTATCTATATACAGGAATTCCAAACTAGTACATTCCTAGCATGAATTACATTAACTGTAGAGTTTTGACCAATTAATAGCACTGCTTTTCTGCACAAAACACCAATCAATTTCAAAGCTATTTCTACAGCAAATGCACTTATCTCCTCTTACAATACTGCTACAGAATAATTATTTCACCTTCTCTAGGTTACATGGCAAAAAAAAAAAAAGCTTATTGGCTAATTAAGCACATACAAACTTCTAGCTTTTGAACATTTGGCTGGCAGGCTCTGAATAAAATACTTTGCTGACAAAATAACTCTTTTACATGGGAAATCTTTCCTTTCTATTCATTAAGAACTTTTTAAAACCATGATTGATCAATCCAATAAAAACTGCAATCCTCACATTACTGTCTCTGGCTTAGTATCATATGAGCTTCAGCAACCTTTCCCAAGCAAACGCCCTTCCAAGTATGCTGGATTTAAATTCCCATAGTTCCCAGCCAGCATGGCTAGTACAGCTGGACCATACCAAGTTACATAAGAATGTATTGCCGGAAGACATCTTAACCTATAAGACAGATTCATTCTGAGGGTTTTCTTACTCCAGTCCTTAGATACTACTATCTAACACTGCATCTTTTGACTTTTTCAGCTTAGTGCACGAGCCACATTATTTTCCAACCTTACAATATACAATCTGTTTTTCCCCCTTTCACTTTTCTGCCTATCAAAAACCTGGACCTCATCTAACAGTGGAGACAAATTCTTTCCAAAAATGGGGGAATTGGACAGTACATGCTTACTTTTCCTTGTTATCCAGGTGTCACATGAAATCTACAAGACACTTACTAGAGTTCAATCTGTTCCTCCTTTCTCAAGCAATTCTTCTTTTGTTCCATCTTAAAACCCTGACTGTGACAACCTCAGAGCTTCAATATTGAGGTTTTTTTCCTTTTCTTTCCATCCACCATCTAGGTTTTTGCAGCATCATGTCTGAAAAAAGATCTGGATATTTCAAAATCTTACAATAATTTGAATATATTTGGTCTTTTAAAATATTGCCTGATAATAGATTTTTGGATTCTTTATGAATCAGAATAGCTTAATTATTCTATTTCTAATCATGTTGTGACTAGGAAAAGATACTGAAGAAATAGTTTGGGCTAAAGATTAAGGTCCTAGAGTAGCATTGAGGAATCCTGAATTCTAGTCCTGCGTTAGGCAGAAAACCAGCTGGGTGATTTTGGTTCCTGAGCAATGGCAAATCATTTCTGAAAATGCTGCCAAGAAAACAGCCTGGACTTGTTCAGATAGTCACAGCATGCGTGCATACACACACACGTACACAAATACAGAGGATGAAATACTGTTTAGAACATCCCAATGCATGCATCCATGTTTTAGTAGGTCAATGACATCATTACAACGTCAGCAACCACAAAAGTATTCTCTACACTCATCTAGCTTAGCCACAAACACATCTTACAAAAGAAGAAACAGACGTTTCATCAACATAAGGCATTTGCAAATAGTAGTTTAGATTCTTCATTCAGTTCTGGATGTTTGCTATTTTTCAGTTATATGAAAAAAAAGAGAGCAGAAGAAAGATATATGCAGACACATAAACCCAGGATAGCTATTACTTCAAAAGCTAAAGCTGGCAAAACTAAAGTAGTTGGAGAAACAGCTGGAATCTTTGCACAACTCCCATGCACCCAAATGGACTGAACATGGTATACAGTACCTGACACTAAACAGAAGCCCTTTGTGATCATGCGATATAGCACAATATTACTGATAAACTGCAGAGATGGGTGAAGGCAAACCATTTCAAGATCAAAATGCTCCATTTTTGAATTTGGTCCAACCATTCCAGGAGTGTCAAAACACCTCTTTTATAGGTATCATCTGACAATGGTCAAAATATCCATTTCCAATTCAAAACAGCTCGAAGTCTACATTTGAAATGTATCTGGAATCAGAAAAAATCTTTTTGAACTCAAAACAGCAGTTCAGTCGGTACAATGCCTTGTACACCTCTAACAGGATTTACTCATGATGTGTTTGTTTCTCTACAGTTTTTCTGGTTTTAGGTTACCTCTTTGCTACCTGGTTTCATGTTTCTTTCTTACCACCTTTTCAGGTTGCTTGTTGTTTTCCCAAACAACGTGCCATGAGCACAAAGAGCTGCTTACACAGCAAAAGGCAATGCAGTTATGAGCAAAAAACAAATATGAATATATTGCTGGTCCCAAAAGGAAGCAGCAAGAAAGCCACACAGCAGACATTTTTATATTACTGAAGCTCTCAACAATCGAGAACGTCTGTGTGAAAACTTTGAGGTACATTGAACAGCACAGCAGTGTAATACAGAATGCTTAGCAGTGGCACTTATGAAAACAAATATAAGGTATGCTTCTCCATTTTTGTGTAGTAATAAGATTAATCTCACAAAGCAGTTGTATACTGGAAGAGAGTTTTTATATACCCCCCCCCCCCATGATATGACTTTTAGCAGAGCAACCTGGATGCTTAACTAAGCATGCTGGGTAAAATTGTGGCTTATTCAGTAAATGACTAAATCGTGGTTTGTCAATCTATAGGTCCATTATGCATCTGAAATAGGAAGACATAGGATGCCAGTTTTCTAGATTGTCCCAAGGAACTTCTGTGATTATGCAACTTGAAATCTTTCGGACAAAAGGCCAGCGATAGATCCACTCTGGCAGATCCACTCATAACCTTGTTTATTTTTCCAAAGACCTCTGGATCCACATATGACATCCTACAATGCAGAGATAGTGAGCACAGGACATTACTACTTTTAGATGCCAATAGAGGAACACATTGTGATAGGTTAGTTCATTTTCATTAAATAAATAACGAAGACAAGAATGGCCAGAAATCATGGGGAGGTTAGGATCATATTGCATTTTTCTCTTTAGAATGGTGTGTAGACCAGGGGTCTCCAAGCTTTGCTGTCTGGGGAACTGTGGCAGTTGAAGTCCTCCAGGCTTAAAGTTGCCAAGGTTGGAGACCCCTGGTGTAGACCACCTCCTTCCATAGCAGAGATATTGTCAGGGTTCAGCTACTGAGAGGTTGGCTGATTAGGTTGCAAGTCTTCATTGTTTCTGACTCTCTCGGATAATAATTTGCATGTCAATTCTAAGATATCTCAGTGGTCAGGACAAAGGACTGTCCTTGAACCAATGAATTCCTAGAGAGCAAAAGAATGCAAGAACAATGTTGCTGGGAGAAGATCAAGGTCTTTCTAACTTAGCAACAGCTATCCATCATGAGACACTTCTCAAAAACTGGGTATGATTATCACAAAGTGTTGTATCTTTTTATTCTTGATGAATGTATTTTATTCTCCTTATGTACACTGAGAGCATATACACCAAAGACAAATTCCTTGTGTGTCCAATCACACTTGGCCAATAAAGAATTCTATTCTATGAGCATAACTGTTATCACACAGAATCTGGGGCTCAATATCAATCAAATATCCCTTGACAAGTTCGTCTATATACACTAACACGGCCATAAAGAAAAGGCTTAAGGAGGAAACAAATGGCAGGGCAGTGAAATGTAACAAAGACATCTTGACAATTCTATTAAAGCTGTAGTACAGGTAATCCTCAATTTACAACCACAACTGAGCCCAAATTTTACGTTGTTAAGTGAGAAATTTGTTAAGCGTGTTTTGTCTCCATTTTACAACTTTTCTTGCCACATTTTCTTGTTTAAGTGAATCACTGCAATCGTTAAATTAATAACACAGTCATTAAGTGAATCTGGTTTTCCCATTGACTTTGCTTGTCAGGAGGTCGCAAAAGAGGATCATATGACTCTGGGACACTGCAACAGTCATAAACATGAGTCAGATGTCAAGCATCCAAATGTAAATCATGTGACCATGGGGATGCTACAACGGTCATAAGTGTGAAAAATGGTCATAAGTCACTTTCAGTGTCATTGTAACTTTGAACAGTCACTAAATGAACTGTTGTAAACCAAGGACTACCTGGGTATATAAAACAAGCACAGTCACCATTGACAAATGAGAGAGTTGGTGTTAATGTAATTGTGAAAACACTAACAATTAAAACCTAGGAGGTAGGACATTGCTGATTAAGTTCACACACTGTACTAGGTGATAGCAAGATTTACTTGTTTTTGGCTTAGGATGTTGCATGAACTTTATATTTTCTTCAACACATCATGGCTCAGCTTGATGGAAGAACTCCACCTGGTGTCTGCATAATAACACCCTAATGCACAGACCCAGGTTTCTTAATCAAAGGCTAATCTACTATTTTCCAGGTGTCTCTGTAGAATGTCTTAGTTCAACATTATCACATCTTTTGATGCCAAATTGAAATAGCTATTTCTTCAACAGATGAAAAGGGTATGCTGGGAAGCCAAAGTGAACTGGAACTCAAATGCAGTTTTTCTACAGCTTTTATTCCAAGAGCAGCAATGTTGGTTCAGGTCTGGGCCTCAATTACTGCTTCTAAAGACTATAAGGTCTCCTACAGTCTTAATACTGTATAAAAAAATCTGCTTGGTAATTGTGACAACATTCTTGCAAAGTAGGATCAGATGAAGAACTAAAGTAGATGTTGCTTTAGTCATATCCAATCAGCAGATCTATAGCAGACATGAAATTAGAATAATTTCCATTAAGACTAATGCTGAGCTCAACACACTCCCATTTTTTCACCCACCTCCACTTCTACAAGTAAAGGCAAATAGCCTAACCTCCCTCAATATGATGGGCACAAGATAAGTTGGTCTACAATTCCCATGAACCTCTACCTGCAGGGCTAATGTAGTGCAACAATGGCTTTGAGGCTATCAAACTGCAAACTTTAACTGTAATCTAGTTTGCTAAATAAGGATGTTTGTAGTTTTATCTATAACACTTCAGAACTTGGCTATAGTCTCATAGTTCAACAACCAGCAAGTTGAATTTGAATCTAAATACAGAATGAACCCCAGAAGTACTAACAGAAGAGAATAACTGGTGCTCAGGGTTGAGCCATAGAGTCCTGGGTGGTCTCGAAGCTTAGTTATTTGCTTACAGATGTTTCATTAGCATTGAAGATGCTACCTGGTCAGTTAGAGAAGTGTTTGCAAGCAATGAACCAAGCTCAGAGAGCACCCAGGACTCCACAGAAATGTACAGAGGATCTGTATTTGAGGGTGTCCATTTCAGCGCTCATATGTGAACCTCAGCACTGCAGAGCTGCAACAGGCTTTTCCCTCTGAGATAGGAACCTATTAGAACTACAAGTAAATGTTCATCCTTATCAAACATCCCTCCAGGACTCTACTATAGGACCTGTCTCAGAGTCTCTACTAATCCCTCAGGGCAACACCACCCATCTTTCTTATCTCCAGTCTACCCAAAGCAAAACTGCTAAGATATTAAGCTGGTCGGGAGAGAAAAGTATTCAGGGAAAAAAGAATGAGGTGCCTGGATGCCATTCTAGATCATGCACACACAAAGTTGCTTATTTTGATTCTGTCTCCACAATCACACAGTTATACATACTCAAGTCCCATGGCTCTGGAAGGAAAACACTGACTTCAAGACACTGTTGGGAGCTCACCCTTTCTTTCAAAGAAACTGAATGAAGCAAGCAGTTGAATTCCAGCATTAAAGGGGAGGCCATCTCGGGTCCCCTCAAGCCAAAGGAGGGTTTTGTCTTTTTTTTTTTTTTTTTTTTGCCAGCTCTGTTCGTGAAAAAGTCCAGCTAAATTCAACTTGAGCTCACCTTGCCTTGCAACTTTTGTGAGAAGAGCTCCTAAAGGTTTAAAATATCTCTTTTTGCTTGCCATGTTCTGAGAAGCCTCTATTTCTGCAATTTTCCCAGCGAGTGGTGGGGGTAAATTATTCAGACCCACGTATAATATTCGAATCCCGGCACATCGATTTGAACCATCCAAAGCTTCCAATCAAGGAAACCTTCATTCTCGCAAGTGGAGGAAAGCGTCCTCCTGCCCCACAGTTGCTGGACCCCCACCACCCCAATCCTACACTTCCCCCTTTACACAATCACATTCAGACAATCCTGTGTCTCAAGACCCCGAACGCTTCCTGCAATCCCTCCACCACCACCACTCCCCAATTTCTCCGTCCAATGGTCCTGGCTGACTGAGGATGCTAAAAGTTACCGTCCGCGCATCTGAAAGAGCACCAAGCCGGAGCCCGCCAAAGAGGAATCGGGCTGGCCTCCCCTTTTCTTTCTGGGAAAGCCCACTTCCACGAGAATCGCCGCGTCGTCTCGGCACCTTCCCCCACCTTTCCGGCCGTTATCAAAAGCCGTCAAAGTTTCCGCTTGTCTCTGAGGAGACTGACCCTAAATCTTGCCGACACCGCGCCCACCCCCCTCAAGCCTTGCCCCTAGTTGGAGCCCCTTCCCAGAAAGGAAGCCTTCCCCGACGCCGCTGCCCCAGACACGCAACCCCAGAAGGCGCCCCCTGCGCGCGCTTCGCTTCCAAAGAAAGCCGAGTTTGGCCAGGAAAGCGCGGCGGGGGCACCCCATCCCGCTCGCCCTGCTCTTCCTTCCTTTCTCTCTCTCTCCCCGGCCCGGGCTCTGCATTCCTGTTCAAAAAAAAAAAGCAGCAGCGGCTGAAAGGCGCAGGGATTCCCCAAGCAACCCACCGGGCGAGCCGAGTTCTTACCTCCGCCGGAAAGGAGAACGGCTTCCTACGGCGCTACTGCCGCGCCTCCTTCCCCGTACTCTCTATGAAGGAAGCCTCGGCTCTGCTTCGCTGCTGCGGCTTTTTTTTTTTTTCCCTCGCCTTCCTCGCTGGTGCTACTCTCGCAGTTACAACCGCTCCTCCCTTCGCCCTGTTCTGGAGCCGACTGGAGCCTCAATCACAACACATGGAAAGAGCCAAGCTGGGGACCGTACCAAGAGCCGCTGATAGGGGGTGGCCGGTGCTTTGCGCTCCGCAACGTGCTCTCTGCTGCAGCGAAGCGGGTCGAGCGCTGCCCCTGGGCGTATCAGAACCGTGCCTGAGATCCAGAACCTCCTAAGCTAGCACTTGGCTAGGGGGAGAAGGGCGATCCCGGTGGGTCTTTTTTTGTGGTTCCCCCTCCTCTTCCTCCGTTAGTACAAACCCTTCCCCAAGCATAACATTCTCTTCTAAGAGAATGAGCGTCATCCACAGCTATGCAGCAGTTGGGTAGGATTCGCCAACCTAAGAGGAAAAGATGCCCGAGTCCGAGATGGTCGCCTTCGATCCAAAACTTAAGAACCTTCGGGAACTCGACTCTAGGATTCGGGGTGGTTATGGAATCAGGAGTGAACGATATTCTGCAAGTGCTCAGAGGAACTCTTGTTACTAGTGTTCCAAGGCCCTTTAGGGATGGTGGTGGTAGTTGAGTGTCAAGGAATGTGATTTTGAGTTTTACAAACAAGTTGGTAGACCTGCGTGTGTGAATATCGGTATGGATATAATAGTTGCTATGATCAATACGTTTGGGGGGTTTTAAAATACGTGTTTGTAAATAGGTGCCGTGGGATGAGGAAGTGGGCCAATTAAATGAGTGATATCTAGAGTGGTACCATCCAGGGATGAAATCCAGCAGGTTCTGACAGGTTCTGGAGAACCAGTAGTGGAAAGTTTGAGTAGTTCGGAGAACTGGCAAATACCACCTCTGGCTGGCCCCAGGGTGGGGTGGGAGTAGAGATTTTGCAATATCCTTTCTCCTGGAGTGGGACGGGAATGGAGATTTTGCAGTATCTTTCCCCTGCCACGCCCACCAAGCCACACCCACAGAACCAGTAGTAAAAAAAATTTGGTTTTCAGCACTGGTACTCCCAGGTGAAAAGTTACTTCGAATTGTTTCACATGCCAGGTGTGTGCAATTTGCTTTTTTATCTGATTGAGCCTTACCTGACTTTGCAACCTCATGTTGGTTTGCATAAGAAATCATCAGTAGGCAAAGAGTTCTCTGCAGAGCCCGCTGTATAGCCAAAGAAAAGGGAAGCAGCAGAGGAGTTTGAGAATGTGTTATTTAGCACATGGAAACAACCTAAAGGGCCAAAGTTGTATAATTTATTCTAGGTTTTACACATACACATACATGATGAATGTATTTTTACAATGCTTACGATAATGATCTATCACTATTGTTGTATTTACCTCACTGGAGACAAATTCCTTGTGTGTCTAGCACCACTTGGCCAATAAAGAATTCTATTCTATACAGTATCCGTATTTTATTTATATCCTACTTTATTATTTTTACAAATAACTCAAGATAGTGAACATATCCTGAGGTTTCCTACCTGAGCAGGGGGTTGGATTAGCAGATCTCCCTGATCCCTTTTAACTCTATTATTCTCTTATATCCAGTACAGCTTCCTCTTCCTATTTTCCCCACAACAACCCTGTGAGATGAGTTGGACTGAGAGTGATATCCCAAGGTCACCCAGCCGGCTTTCATGGCTATGAAGAGACTTGAACACACAGTCTCCTGCTTTCTAGCCTGGTGCCTTAATCACTAGACCAGCGTTGGTGAACCTTTTTGGTACATGCATGCGCGCCGGCCATCTGGTCTTCCACTTTCTGGTGCACATGGGCATGCGAAGACCAGCTGGCTGGTACACATGTGCACACTGGAAACTGGAAGAGCAGCTGCCTGGTGTGCATGCTGGGAAGATGATATTCTGGTTGCCGGCACATGCATGCGCACGGGCCACCCGCTCCTCTATTTTTGTGTGCATGTGCATGCAAAGACCAGCTGGCTTGCGCACTAGCTGGCCAACACACCGGAACCTGGAAGAGCAATGGGCGACGGCTCACATGCCCAGAGAGATGGCTCTGTGTGCCACTTCTGGCTCCGTGTGCCACTCTGACGTCATCAGAGGCCCCATTGCAAACTGTTAGTAAAGGTAAGTAAAACCCACCCCTGATCTGAATTCTGGAATAGCCTTTGCAGGGAAACCCCCTTAACTGATAAAGTTATATAAAGCCTCTTTATGTTTGGCCTCCTCACTCGTTACATTTTATTTTTAATGTCTTATCAGAGCAGTAATTGCCTTACTGTTTTGGCTGTTATTACATTATATTTCACTGCATTTCTTATGCTATTGTTTTGTGAGAATGCCTTTTTAATAGCCAGAGGAAACCTTGAAGCATTTTAAACCAAAATAGTTTTATATTTAATGTTCTCTAAAATATTGATAAACTGGAATTATCCCCTTATTGCAGAGGAGATGCTGAGAGGAACGCTCCAAACTTACATAAGTCTACTACTCCGAAGTAAGTCTTATGTAGTTGAGTGATGCTTGCTTTCAGGGAAGAAGATAAAGCGCTGCAATTTTATGCTATAGTCTGTAAACCTAAGTCTGAGAATAAGTCTTGCTCACACAGGGAGGACTTGCATTGGCAAAAGCTGAGCGGTGAGGCTACAAAACAAATTACTGCAAAGAGACGGGATATTCACCAAACTCAGCAGTATGTGTTTCTCTGTACTGACTCAAAATGCTGCATTTGCAAAGCAAGTTTGGTTGTCAACCATGATTGACAAACTTATGGCTAAGCCAAAGACAAACAAACCGTATAATGTTTTAGAGTGCTACATGAATCAGATCATTACACTATAACAGTTTTGTTCTGATTTAATGTGTTTTGTGAACAAATCTATTGCAGTTTCTAAGGCAGAGCTTATGGAATAGGAATATTCATTATTGGACAAGTAGTGATTTGGCACAGAAGAAATTTGTCTTCGATACGTAAGTTCTTGGTGTACATTCAAACAGCAAGGTGATAGGTCATAGATCATAAATTAACACAGTGGTCTTACTCTGGGCAACTTTGAGATAGGTGGACTTCAACTCCCAGAATTCTCCAGTCAGTATGCTTACAGGTTCTTAAATATTTTGAGGCTGAAGAACACTGGTTTAGCAAGTGTGAACACAGCTACAGTAAACTGTAGAGGTAGAATAAGTCAGTAATTCTACTGTGTATGGAGAAAGGCAAAACATGATATATTTATAGGAAGTTAAGTTTATGTGAAACAGAACTGTAAGGAGGGAAACATTAGGCTGTAATCCAACAAGATTCATTAAGTATATGTAAGTTTTAGATGTTCTCTTCAGGATTATTCTTTTCTTCTTTCCCTCTAGACCAGAGATCTTCAAACTTGGCAGCTTTAAGACTTGTGGACTTCAACTCCCAGAATTCTCCAGCCAGCATAGCTAGATGGAGAATTCTGGGAGTTGAAGTCCACAAGTCTTGAAGCTGCCAAGTTTGAAGACCTCTGCTCTAGACGATCTGCTCCCCCCTCCCCCATTATAACAATTTACAGTGTGTAAGAAGGAATTGTTTTTTATGCTACATAACCAGGTCTGTCCACATGACTCCCAGGACATCTAGATAAATCCTGGCTATTTACCTGACTGCATGGGAACTATAATAATTGGAACTTAAAATCTGTAGTTGGTGCATCTGGGGCTAGCATCCGTACCCACCAGTAGTGTTAACAATAGAGGCAACAAGAAAAGAGTTATGCACTTGATTTAAAAGGAATGACCACTTAATTCAATGCCAGGAACTACCAGATCCTGTAATGTTTGCACTTTTAATACATTCACTAATGATGAAAACTGGCACATAAGAGGATGCAGGTGAATAATAATGCAAAGTGCTTCCTACAGCTAAATCTCCAGCCATCACCATCTGAATGAAAAAGAGTCACGTCATCTTTTATGGTAGGTAGGTAGGTAGGTAGGTAGATAGATAGATAGATAGATCAGAGAGATAGATAGATCAGAGAGATGGACAGACTGTTATAATGTACAGGAGCTTGGTAAAGAAAATGCAGACTGTGGTAAATAGTATTGATGAGTGTCAAAATTCAGGAAAACATTTGCCTGGAATGACTCTTTCCGGGCTTTGTGCTATGCTACATCTGCTCACGTAGAATGAAAGGTCTTCTACAGAGGCAATCAGCTGCCATCCGTAATTTTGGCCTATGTTATTTTTTGCATAATTGCATCCCAGCAAACAGCAAAGTGAAAATACAAAATCGTATCCAGAGGGAGTGAGGAAAATAGTTTCTGCCATTTATATATATATAGATATTTATTTATTTATTTATTTATTTATTTATTTATTTATTTATTTATTTATTTATTAATTAGATTTCTATACCGCCCTTCTCCTACCGGACTCAGGGCGGTGAACAGCCAATTAAAAACCAATACAAAAAAGTTTAAAAACTTACTAAAACCAATATAAATTAGGCTGAGAGTATAAAACCAAGTAAAACTCTAAAAAATTTAAAAATAGAAGGGATCAGGCAAGTCCGGCAAGTTGAAAGAGATGAGTCTTCAGAGCCCGACGAAAAGTCCGGAGGTCAGCAATTGTTCTCAGTTCTGGAGGAAGATCGTTCCTCCAGAACTGAGGGGGCTACCACAGAGAACGCTCTCCCCCTGGGGGTCGCCAGCCGGCATTGTGTGGCTGACGACACCCTGAGGAGGTCCTCTCTGTGGGAGCGAACCGGCTGGTGGGAGGCAATTGGTGGCAGAAGGCGGTCCCGTAAGTACCCTGGTCCTAAGCCATGGAGCGCTTTAAAGGTGATTACCAACACCTTGAAACGCACCCAGAAGTCAACCGGCAACCAATGCAGCTCACGCAGGAGAGGTGTCACGTGGGAGCGCCCCGTCGCTCCCATAATCCCCCGCGCGGCCGCATTCTGCACCAGCTGGAGCCTCCGGGTGCATCCCAAGGGGAGCCCCATATAGAGAGCATTGCAGTAGTCCAAGCGAGACGTGACGAGCGCCTGAGTGACTGTGTGTAGGGAGTCCCGATCTAGAAAGGGCCGCAACTGGCGTATCAGGCGAACCTGACAGAAAGCCCCCCTGGCCACAGCTGTCATATGATCCTCTAAAGACAGCCGTGGGTCCAGGAGGACGCCCAAGTTGTGCACCCTTTCCATGGGGGCCAATGATTTGCCCCCAATAACCAACGATGGAGTCAGTTGGCTATATCGGGACGCCGGCAGCCACAGCCACTCGGTCTTGGAGGGGTTGAGTCGAAGCCTGTTTCTCCCCATCCAGACCCGCACAGCTTCAAGGCACTGGGACATCACTTCCACGGCATCGTTGGGGTGGTCTGGGGTGGAGATGTACAGCTGAGTGTCATCAGCATACTGATGGAATTCCACCCCAAAACCACGGATGATCTCACCCAGCGGCTTTACATAAATGTTGAACAGAAGGGGCGAGAGGACCGACCCTTGTGGCACCCCACACACTAGGCGCCTCGGGGTCGACCGCTGCCCCCCTGTCAACACAGATTGCGACCGGTCGGAGAGGTAGGAGGAGAACCACCGTAAAACGGTGCCCCCCACCCCCAATCCCTCCAACCGGCGCAACATGATACCATGGTCGATGGTATCAAAAGCCGCTGAGAGGTCTAACAGCACCAGGATAGAGGAGTACCCCCTACCCCGGGCCCTCCAGAGATCATCCACCAACGCGACCAATGCCATTTCGGTGCTGTAACCAGACCTGAAGCCGGACTGGAGCGGGTCTAAATAGACAGCTTCATCCAGGTACCGGGGGAGCTGCCACGCCACCACACTCTCAACAACCTTCGCTAAAAAGGGAAGGTTGGAGACTGGACGATAATTTGCCAAAACAGCTGGGTCCAGGGAGGGCTTCTTGAGGAGGGGCCTCACCACCGCCTCCTTCAAAGCGGTCGGTAGGGCACCCTCACTCAGAGAAGCGTTTATAATCTCCTGGAGCCAGCCTCATGTAACCTCCCGGGAGGCCAGCACCAACCAGGAGGGACACGGGTCCAATAAACGTGGTAGCGTTCAGTCTTCCCAGGATCCTGTCCACATCCTCGGGAGCCACAGGATCGAACTCAGCCCAGATAACACTCTCAAGACCGGGCTCAGTCACCTCGCCCGAACTAACCCAGTCAGCGGCCAAATCATCCCGAATCTGAGTTATTTTATCATCCAGATATTGAACAAAGTCCTCAGCACGTCCCTGCAAGGGATCCTCCCGCGCTCCCAGATGAAGGAGGGAGCGGGTCACCCTAAACAGGGCGGCTGGGCAATTATCTGATGACGCGATAAGAGCGGCGAATAATTAGATTTCGCCGCTTTTATTGCCACTAAGTAAGTCTTAATATGAGCTCTTACTAGTGTCAAGTCAGATTCAGAGCGACTGGCCCTCCAACCGCTCTCTAGGCGTCTTTTCCGGCGCTTCATCTCCCTCAGCTCCTCGGTGAACCAAGGAGATAAGTGAGTTCGGCGCTGGGTCAGAGGCCGCAAAGGCACGACACGGTCCAAGGCCCCACCGGCTGCCCTGTCCCAGGCAGCCACCAGGTCCTCAGTCGAGTCGCGTGTCAGTGTCTCAGGAAATGGCCCAAGCTCCGTCTGGAACCTATCAAGATCCATCAGGCGCCTGGGGCGGAACCACCTAATTGGTTCCACCTCCCTGCGGTGGGGTGCAGCGGTCAGAAAGTCGAGTCGAAGGAGCGAGTGGTCAGTCCATGACAAGGGTTCCACACCTATGTCCCCAATATCAAGACCACTCAACCACTGACCAGAGACGAAAACTAGGTCCAGGGTGTGTCCACCAATGTGAGTCGGGCCCTGAATTACCTGGGTCAGGTCCATGGCCGTCATGGAAGCCATGAACTCCCGAGCCAACTCGGATGTTTCACCGATAGATGGCAGGTTGAAATCCCCCATGACTATAAGCCTATATATATAGCACGAAGCCAAGAACACCAGCCTGAAGATGATGAATGAGACTTCTTCGAAACGTTCTCTCTCACCTTGCAGACCTACTTCTTCAAAAGACATCATTTGAAAAGCCTGGGCAGTCCCCAGCATACTTCAATTTACAGTGATTTCTTTGGAGCAGTGTCTCGTTCTGTATATCTTGCCTTTTATTAGAAGCTAGAGTTAAAGAACTTGTACCTCCAGATACTGCTATGGTAAAGTCTCAGCACTGGTCACTCTCTCTGACTGAGGTTAGGAATTACAGTTCAGTGACCCCAAAACACTTCCAAATACTTCATAAAAAAAGAATCCCTTTTCACCCTTACTGGTGGTCTGTGACTTCCTCAATTTCGGGTTCTCTCCCAGAGGCCTGGGAGTTTGAGGGTTCTGTGCAAGATCTTAGCTGTCCTAGCACTGCACTCTTCTGGACAGAGAGAATCAGAATCAGAATAGAGCTGGAAGGGGCCTTGGAGATCTTCTAGTCCAGCCTCCTGCTCAAGCAGGAGATCCTTTATCATTTCAGATAAGTGACTGTCCAGTCTCTTCTTAAAAACCTCAAGTGATGAAGCACCCACAATATTTGAAGCTGTTCAATTGGTTAATTATCCTCACTGTTAGAATGTTTCTCCTCAATTCCAGGTTGCTTCTCTCCTTGATTAGTTTCCATCCATTGTTTCTTGTCTTACCTTCTGGTGCTTTGGAAAATAAGTTGATCCCCTCTTCTTTGTGATAGCCTCTCAAATATTGGAATACTGCTATCATGTCTCCGCCCCCTCCACTTCCAGTCCTTTTTTTTTCTAGATTAGAGAGCTCAGATGTCAATCTTGCGATCTATTTGAGCCACTTTCCCAGCTCATGATCACCAGCTCAGGAGTCAAAGCCCCAAGTGCTTCTACCACAGTGGGATCACTTTGGCCTTTACTTTCCACATCCTCTCCAGTTCCTCCTTCAGACCTGATCCTTCTATAGCTTTTCATATTTCTTCTTTTTGATTTGCTATCACTTGGCACCACTACACCTATCATCATCACCATCTTCTGGTCTCGGTCTACTACCAAGACGTCTGGTTTATTGGCCAGTATCTGCCTGCCTGTCTGTATCTGGAAGTACCGCAGGATCTTAGCCTTCTTATTCTCCACAACTTTCTGTGGGATCCCCCATCTAGACTTAGAAAGTTCTAGCCCATGTTCTGTAAAATGTTTCTCTACACAATGCCAGCTACTTGGTTGTCTTGTTCAGTGCCTGCACCTTATACCTGGTCACTATGTGTTGGTCTGTCTCTGAGGCCTCATTGCATAAAGAAATTCTCAAAGAAATTCTATTACTGGGTGATTAGAAAGAAGTTGTGGCTCTTAGCTTTGATCATGATACCATATTGGGTTTTTGTTTTTCCCAACATATTTCCCTGCATATAAAGCCGATATAATGGGCTGGGTTCATTCATTATAGTAAGTCAAAAGTTCAGTGTATTCTGGACACCCAAGCAATGCAGTTTGTAAAGCATGGGGTTTGACTACACTTATACGAACCAGCTAAATATGGTTCATTTAGCAAATAGTGTAAAACAAATGATAGTTTAGAATGGTGTGTAAACCTAAAGATTCAGTTTAGTGAGGGAAATTGATTCAAAGGAATATGAGGCAAAAGAAGGGTAGCGCTTTATATGTTGTTAAAAAGTTGGCATAGTATTTGTATATAGCTGTGAACTTGCTGTTTCTCTCTCACATGGCAAACCTATGGCACATATGCCCAAAGTGGCATGCAAAGCCATGTCGCCCAGCATTCATATCCTTGCCTGTTTGTCTTCTGGGCTTCTGGTGTGCATGCGCGTGTGACGATCAACTGTCCTTTTATGCATGAAAACCAGTGTGTGCATGCACACCAAGCAGCTGATTGTCGGGTGTGGATGCACTCCAGAACCAGGAAGTTCAGCTTTTTGGGAAGCGTGATCCATTTGCGTGTGCGGCAGTGCCAAAAACGAGCCTGCACATGTGCGCCAGCCAGCTGATCATCAGGTGCTAGAACCCAGAAGTTCGGCTTTCCTGGAGCTTGGCCCCACCGAGCACACATATGCGAACGCAACATTTATGTGTTCACCATCACTGGTATATGGTAAGAAATACTAGATGAAAAACCTGATACGGCTTTGCTACGCTGTGACCACTTGGCTTTAGTAAAGTGTACTTTCATTAGTGATGGAGTCAAGAGTCTTTCTTTTCTAACTGACCAAGTTGGGAGGGCTGACGCTTGTGGTAATGATATTGAAACACAATTTCATTTATATTCTATCTTGCCTTTCCATTCACATGGGCCTACATGGCAGCATATAGGTAGGTAATCCTCGACTTAGGATCACATTTGATGCCAAAATTTTCATTGTTATGCAAGGCAGTTAGTAAGTGAATGGCATCCCATATTATGACCTCTCTTTTTTTGCCACAGTGATTAAATGAATCAGCGCAGTTGATTCATTTGTGAATCATCTGGTTGTTAAATGAATCTGGCTTCTCTCATTGACTTTGCTTATTGGAAGCTGGCTGGTGATCACATAATTGTCCTAAATACTTGTCAGTTGCCAAGTGCCTGAATTTTGATGACAAGACCATGGGGATGCTGCAATGGTCATAAGTATGAAAACCAATCATAAATTGGTTTTTCAGTACTGTTGTAAATGGTCACTAAAGAATGGTTGTAAGTTGAGGACTATCTGTACCCTGTTCAGTTCCAAAAAGACTATGACTGGGTTACGGTAATAATAAAGTAAAAAAAATAAAACCCAAACCCAATGACAATCGATGTCCTAATCAAGAAAACAGTCCTAACTCTTCCTCCTGTAGTAAGTACAGTAGCCATACCCATTACTTGCAAAAGAACATTAAATTGTTGCAGAAAATGATTTACAATAAATCTGTAGCCTAAATTCCCAAGCACTCCACATATAAGTAGTAAATGAAAAGAGAGCAGATAGAGATTACTCATGTTCAGGAGCTCAAGAGCTTAAAAATACAATTGAGCGGGTCCAGAGGTATTTCATGAGAAAAGTACTCCACTTCGCTACTCACAATACAATTCCCTATGCCACCAGACTTCAAATTTTGGGCTTGGACAATCTGGAACTGCACCACCTGCGGTATGATCTAAGCACAGTACACAAAATTATCTGCTACAACGTCTTACCTGTCAACGACTTCTTCAGCTTCAACCTCAATAACGCAGAGGCAAACAATTGGTACAAACTCAAGGTAAACCGCTTCAAACTCGATTGCAGAAAATACGACGTCAGCAACAGAGTGGTCAACGCCTGGAACGCTCTATCTGAATCCATTGTTACAGCCTCAAACCCTCACAGCTTCAACCTTAAACTCTCTACTGTGGACCTCACCCCCTTCCTAAGAGGTCGGTAAAGGGGGTGTGCATAAGCGCACCAGCATGCCTACCATCCCTGTCCTACTGTCCCCATTTACTTATATTCATTTCTTTTGTTCCTATCCATGTTTATATTTATACCTGCCATCTTGTACACATTTGACAAACTAATAAATACAAATATAAATACAAGAGAACAAGCAGTTTGGGCACATCACTTGAAAGAACAGCAGGGTCGGAAGCTCTCTTCTTAAGAGTCCCCTCTATAAAAGAAAAGTTACCCTGAACTGAACTCTAAATGATGAGCTTAGCATCTAGGCTGAAAAATCTCAAGTATATCCTGGTGATAACAGCAGATCAGCCTTACTGGCTGCCTTGGCACAACAGGCAGGACCCAGTTACTCAATTAACTTTGATTCCTTTTTTTTTTTTTTGTGAGGAAGGTGCATGAAACCAGACAGTTGGGTTAATTGAACAAAGGCTCAGGGCTAAAATGAATTTTGGATTGTGATGTGAATGCAGGGCAGCGCCTACCATCCCAGGCAGCAGCATTCCTATGAATTAAGGAATTAATCTCTCCTGTGTGCAGAGTGAGCAGCAGCTAAAATCTCAATAGCAAGGCCCACCCTGAGAGAGGTTTTCCCATCTCTCCCATCAATAGATGTTCCTATTCATTCAATTCTATCTGTCATACATTCACCAGTTGCAAATCTACAGCTGAATGTTTAAATCTCACATGTACGGAAAAATGCTTGGGAGTTATCATTGAGAGGAGCAAACAGAATCTCCTATGTTATACACTGTAGGCCAACCAGTAAGACTGGATAAAAAGCTTTCTTGGTCAATTTGCTACACATTCCATTCATACTCAGATCATACGCCTCCAACTTCCTTCAGGCTAGATAGAAGATACAGTTTTTCGAACTATTTACATGGGATGCTATCATGACTTCGCTCAGACTGGACGGGTCAATGTTCATTGTTCCAGTTCTGGGGGATAATTGACAAGGATTTTAGAAGTAGAATGAATGCCTTAAGTCTCTGCGGTACCTAAGTCACATGTGTCTTACATACATCTCAAACATCCCACAAAAACAATATTTTCCCTTTGAAGGGTCTCTGGAGGCTGTAAAATAATTGGTGGGGCTTGTGGATTGTGCAGTTGTGATTCAGAGGGGGAAAAATTATAATGGATTATATTCAGTGGTGGGGTTCAAATAATTTAACAACTGGTTCTCTGCCCTAATGATTTCTTTCAACAACCAGTTCACCAAACTGTTCAGAAAGTTAACAACCAGTTCTTCCGAAGTGGTGTGAACTGGCTGAATCCCACCACTGATTATATTCCAGTTTGTCATAAGAAAGAATGAATGGAAAAGATTCCCAAATTGTATAGAATAACATGCGTAGGATTTTTTTAGGAATGATGACACACCATAATGAAGGTGCTCTATATTGTTATATTTGTTTACAATAGAGTGACCGTACCATATTCTGACTTTTCTAGAAAATTATAGCATCAATTCAGGAAGGCAGTCTTCCCTAAGCATGCTTTCTCCAACCAGCTCATGCTGATTAGGAAACATAGAAATTGAAGCCCAAGACTTACAAAATTGAAAGCTCTAAAAATGTGACCTTTTCAATAGGCAAGACAATAGGGTATTTTGTTATTGTTCTTTTGTTGTATTTTTTTGTTTGTTGTATTGCAGGTCACCGACGCTCATTTTGGCAATTGATATCAATTAGTCAGCCTTATCAGTTGAGTTAGTAAATAAATTAACCAATGAATAAATACATGCAGAGGACATCAGATTGAGGATGACTTGATTAAGATAAACCTTGCATCACAAAAGCAAGGCCTGTCTCTGTGGAGTGAGCTAAGGGTATTCATTAGGCAGAAGACCCACTTCAGACTCTGTTCTGAACCACAGCAATCCAATTTCAGCAACCGCTCCATCCATCTTTGAAGTGATTGTTTTCACTCTAACATCATATAACATTTCAACAGAGGGAACATCTTAGAAAAAACGAAGCTCCCCCATAATTCTACCATCATTTACTTCTTCTGCAAAGGACGTATCTAAAATGTCCTTTCCTGTGATGATGATTTATTCTTAGAGATGGAGAAAGCTTTAGAATGAAGGGGAGGTTGGGGTTAATTGGTCACAAAGTGATTCATGGCTCCCCATAGAAGTGGGGAAAGTAATCTTTTAGTGAGAATTCCAGTAGAGAGGTGTGTCCTCTGAGTATTCAAACAATTTCTCCAACTCTTTGAAAAAGCATGAGAGAGGGGACATACACATGCATATGAACACAATCCATATTACAGATAGAATGGAACTCAATTTTCACGAGCACTCCCAGCAAATAACTAAATAGTAATTTTAAAAAACTTGAATATTAGAGGCAGTGCCCCTCTGCCCACTAAGCCCTAGCAATGCACGATGCGCCAACTTTCCACAACTGAGTACTTTCAATTTGTGGGAGAACAAATACCATTGTAACTGGTATGCGTGTCAAGAATTGTAATTTGAACACTTTTGGAGACTCTAAATTGAAAGAGATTGGAGTATAGGTAGTCCTCATTTAGCAACCATAACTGTGATTGGCAAGTTAATCAAAGTAATTGCTAAGTGAAACCACAATTGTGCTTATGTTCTTACTTCGGTTTTCCTTTGCTTTACAGACCTGTGACTGTCACAAATGCAAGAACTGGTCACAAAATTACTTTTTCATCTCTGTTGTAAAAGTCTGAAAAGGTTACTAAATGGGGCATGTGTACAAAAACATGACAATCCAATGTTTTCATGCAATTTTTTTAAAAAATGTGACAGAACCTTTTTCGGGGATGAATTTGCTTCCCCTGCAAGCACACTTTGGAGCAGTGGAAAGTAGCCCAGGGTTTTACCTCAGCTGACAGAGAAACAAACCTAACTGATCAACATTAAGAAACAAGCTATGATAGTTTGCACTGATGTCACCAGTACTGGTCAAGATGGATGGGGAACAAGAAACATGGTTGAGAAACGAACAGTTAGAGTTCTAGCCGTTGAAGAGGTTTGCTTTTGTTAGAGGAGTCCCTACGGGATTCTCATCCACAGTCCTTCTATCTCTCAGCAAAACAGAGCTCAAATGACAGCCAAGGGGGCTGTTTTGGCTATCATAAAACTGATGGAGTCTAGGTCAGACCGAAATTTAGTGAAGCACTCAGGACTCAGCTGCATTTGACTCATTAGCTACCCTCCATCCCCTGGGAGTATTAAATACAGCGCAGCATCCAAAGGGATATTGGCTTGATACCATATTTGTTATATATATTTCAGCACAGACATCAGAGGCAACTCAGGTCAGAGGTAATGGCCTTATTCAAAGGTTTTTCTGTCCCTCCTGTTCCCTTCTTTGAAGTCCCCGTGGTGAGTTGCTGAAGTCTGCAAGTCCAATTCTAGACTAAAGGTTACAGAATGTATCTATCCACCAGCGGAAAAGTTATATAGGAATGACTATGCACAGCCCTCAGAGCCATTGGATTAGCAACTGTTTGTAGCTACAATGGCACTGAAAAATGTGACTTACAACCAGTCCTTGTACGTATGACCATTGCAGGACCCCCCCCCCACCCCTCCAGGATCATATGATCAAAATTCAGGCACTTGGCAACCAGGATGTATTTAGGATTGTTGAAGCGTTCTGTGCAGAAGTGGGTTTCAGCAGGTTCTGACCAGTTCTGGAGAACCGGTAGCGGAAATTTTGAGTAGTTCGGAGAACTACTGGCCCCGCCCCCATCTATTCTCTGCCTGCCAAGTTCCAGCTGATTGGGAGGAAATGGGGATTTTGCAGCATCCTTCCCCTGGATTGAGGTGGGAATGGAGATTTTATAGTATTCTTCCCCTGCCATGCCCACAAAGCCACGTCCATCAAGCCACACACACAGAACCGGTAGAAAAAAAATTGGAAACCCACCAGTGGTTCTGTGGTCATGCAATCATCATTTGTGACCGTCCCAATAGACTTCCATCAAGCAAAGACAATGGGGAAAGTCAGAATCCACTTAACAACTATGTGATTCACTTAAAAACTGTGGCAAAAGTTATAAAGTGTGATTCATTTAACAACCACCTTGCTTAGCAATGGAAATTCTAGTCCCTATTGTGGTTGTAAATTGAGGACAATCTGTATGCAACTATTCCTTCTTTTAGAAACCCTGGGAATTATAGTTCCAGAAAAAAAAAACTTACTTTGTTAACTATTTCCAATGAAGTATAGTTCCTGAGTTTCTTTTGGAAAAGCTATAACAAAATGTATTGACACATACTTATTCATAGCATATGTTTACCCTTAGTCCATATTGTTTGGCTGTTCAGAGTGGTTCCGCTTGGAGTAGATACAAAAAGTGCTATTAATGTCAATTTCTAGTAGTTCCTACAGTGCTCGGGTCTGACATGAATATTTTATATTTTTTTTCCTTACAGCTTCTTCTTAAAAAACATACTTTCCCCACCAGTTTTTTATAGCAGGGAAAACAGCTTCTGTATCTAACAGTCGTCCAGTTGGAGCAGAAACCAACTATAAATCATTAACATACACAGTTCAATGAACACTGCAGGAGAAGAATGTTATAATCAATCTAGGCCGCTCAAAGTCACTGCAAGAGTGAGATGGGTGACATATAAATTTAATAAATAAAATCTATCATGCCAACCAATGGTGAAATCTAAGTTTTTTTACCATCGGTTCTGTGGGCGTGGCTTGGTGGGCATGGTAGGGGAAGGATACTGCAAAATCTCCATTCCCACCCCACTCCAGGGGAAGGATACTGCAAGATCCCCATTCCCTCCCCACTCCTAGGGGAAGGATATTGCAAAATCTCAATTCCCACCCTACTCTGGGGCCAGCCAGAGGTGGTATTTGCCGGTTCTCTGAACTACTCAAAATTTCCACTACCAGTTTTCCGAACTGCTCAAAATTTCTGCTACCGTTTTTCCAGAACCTGTCAGAATTTGCTGGATTTCACCCCTGATGCCAGCCTGAAATACATCAGGGTGGGCATTAACGAATGAAAAAAACCTGACCTGGTATTTAATGAGTCCTGGCATGATATGTGCAGTCCATATACCAAAGAAATGCCACCTACAATGCCAAGCATTCATATGCTGACCATATATTTCTCTCAGAAAATAAGATGGTTTTCTACAATAGATATTAAATCTCTAGAGAGCAAAATCCCAGTGGCATATCTAACATGAACATAGCTGACATAATTAAGATTTTTTTTGACTACTAATAGTGATAGGCTTTCCTCTTTCTGAAACAAAGAATAAGAGTACCATTTCAGCTAGCAGCTGCTGGAAAATTTTGGCAACGTGCTAAAACCATGTGCTATACAAGATGTTTTCCATTCATGTTGCTTTCAGGTATGATGGAAGACCCTGTCCCAACCAATGTTGGAGTCAGATTCAACTTACTTCATGTTTTAAATCTGGAAAGAGAGGTTTTATCCCCAGCTATTAAAAAAGGATAAAACCAGCCTCAACAACCTACTTGATATTAAAAGCATGGTGTGATCTTAACCTATAGTAGGGGTAGGTAACAGTGGTGAAATGTAAAATTTGTTACTACCAGTTCTGTGGGCGTGGCTTGGTGGTGGTGGGGAAACATGACTGAATGGGCATGGCCAACTTTTTTTTTTACTTTTACTTTTAAAACCATTTTTTCTACAACTTCTTCACTGAAGAGGTTGTAAAAAATGCTTTTAAAACTTCTGATGATCCCAGCTGACTTGCACAATTGGCAGAAGTTTTTTTTCCTTTTAAAAACATTTTTTCTATAACTTCTTTGGCCGAAGAGGTTGTAGAAAAAAATGCTTTTAAAAATAATAAAAAAAGCCTCTGATGATTGCATGGCTCAGCTAGGCAATGGTGGAGTGGGCAGGGATTTTTGCTACAGGTTCTCTGAACCACCCGCCTCCATCGCTACCGGATTGGTGGATCCAGGGGTGAAATCCAGGAGCATTTCACCCCTACTAGGTAACCAGAATGCAGATCACAAGTGCCAACCCTAGTTACCATAGTGGTTAAAGTTTCCACCATCAGAATTTGTTGATTTAATGAGCAATTTTCAGCAGTTTTCTTCTGAGTAGAAAACAAGCAGTAAAATAAAAGCAGAAATGGATGTGCTAAGCTTATGCAAGACTAAACACACCAATTTTCATCCTTAATCCCCCCCCACAACCTATCCCTAAAAGAGAAATATTGTTCCTTGTATTTCCCAGACCAATTTACTTTTAAAGCCCAAAAGATCCTTAATTGCTTTCTAGAATAGATTAAGGAAAGTTAGGACCATACAGTTTTTCAAACATATATTCAACGGGCCAGATGTATGTTTGACTTAATGAAGGCCTCTTGATAAAATACATCTTCTTGTATCCTCTCCTGATGAGTTGATCTAACGAAGAAGTATAAACTGCCTCCAGCTTTGCAGTGTGTTTCACTTGATGGGTTTAGCTACATGATGCACAAGTAAGGAAAGTTTATTAAAAGAATATTTTACCTGTATATGCAGAAGTCTAGTGAAGTCCATGCAAAATCTCATAACATTGGCTCCTACTTCTTGCCATAAATGGGTCAGGCAAATGCCTCTATATAGAAGTGTCCTCTGTCCTTTCAGTAGGTTTGCAAGAATTTTGCTTTCTGGTGGTGTTATCAAGATATAGAAGCTTGCTGAACCTGAAGGTGAAGATGAGCTTTGGACGTGTCCTTCCTAAATGGGAATGGTCACTTGCAGGAAGTATATCTTACATCTGGCCTTCCCTCTTGAATCTTCTTTTGGGTCTTTTTCTAACATCACCATGGAACTGTTTGGACAAAACATAACATTCCTGAGTGAGAACATAAGCAGGGGTATCATTTAAATTTGAATATTATCAAGCTTTGGAAGGTTACTGAGCATATTTGGAATTTTGAAAGGTTTTCTTGGAAGTCGTCATAATATAGCTGTCATGGAGTATGACTATTATTGTGAGTGTACACCAGTGACAAGAGATCCATTTCACAAAACAGCAAATGACTCAGTTCATAAGCCACCTCAAGCCATTGAAGCAAAAATATTTAAAGTACAACGAAATGGAAGAAATTGTCATGAGCAATTATGAAGAAACCAGCTTAGTGTTTGGTGGACATAAAAAAATAATGCCGGTGACTGTAATTTTTCTAACCTCCCACCTCCAGTGAAAACTGTCTTCCTTATAAATCATGATAAAGGATCAGCAAAACAATTCAAACACATGCACTAAGATAAGTGGGCAGGAATTAGACATGTGCACCTCCTATGTATGTTTTCTCAGAAGTCAATTTATGAAAGAATTAAAATTCGCCTTCCTGGATCAGACCAAGGTCCATCTTCATCTAGTATTTTGTTTCACAAAGTGGTGAACCTGGTACTTCTGGAGGCTTACTAGTAGGAAATGGAGACATTGGAATCTCTGTTGTTCTCCTGAAACAGGTGTTGGGATGTATGTGATTCCCAACTCAATGGTAACATAGAGACTCAAAAACCAGCACTTTTTGACTGAGCTTCCTCCATGACTTTATCCAGTCTCCTTTTAAATTCACCCAAGATAATGAACACTACCACATTTTGTAGCATTGAATTTGACAGGTTCATTATATACTGTGTGAAAAAGTACTTTCTTTTGTCTGTTCTAAATCATCTCTGTTACTTTATTGTACGTCTCCTTGTCCTAATATTTTAAGAGAGGGAGAAAAAGTTGCCTCTGTCCCTTTTGTCCTTGCTGTGTTTGATTTTACATGGTATATCTCAACCGTGTTCTCAGTCAGCTTTGTTTTCCTTTAAAAAGAAAGTCCTAAACTTCAAGAAATTCAGTAGCTCTCATTTAAGCATGCAAGAGAATGCTACTATAAATGTAAATTAATATATACTATAGCCGACCTCAATTAGAACAAAAATGAATAAGAAGTTACACAAGCTCCATTTAACACAAAACTTTCTGTAAACCACACCTTTTTCTATAAGCCTATCTTCTCTCTTTCTTCCTCATTTAACAATGTAGTAGTTCCTTCGTCATCTTGCATCGGAATGACTGTCTTTTGATATCATTCACAACTGATTTGACTTTGACATGAAAAAAAATCAGGTTTTGCAAGGTTTTCTGGAATGGGATGGTTATGCAAGTTGGGGACTGCCTGTAATAAAAATCTATTAAGATGACTATTTCATTATTACTGTAATGTTAAAATTAAAACAAATGCATAGAAAGATCAACAAAAAGCAGCAGCTCTCAAAATCATGAAGTAACCAAGGGCCTTAGTGGTGATGTTAGTGAGGGGACTCCAACATCTTTGCAATAAAACTGAACCTCTGAGGCAAGGGTGAAATCCAGCAGGTTCTGACAGGTTCTGGAGAACCGGTAGCGGAAATTTTGAGTAGTTCGGGGAACTGGCAAATACCACCTGTGGCTGGTCCCAGAGTGGGGTGAGAATGGAGATTTTGCAGTATCCTTCCCCTGGAGTGGGGAGGGAATGGAAATTTTGTAGTATCCTTCCCCTGCTATGTCCACCAAGCCATGCCCAGCAAGCCAAACCACATCCACAGCAAGCCACACCCATAGAACTGGTAGTAAAAAAAAATGGATTTCACCACTGCTCTGAAGTGCATTTCTCAAAACTAAACTTGAAAGAAAGGCCTTGTTTGGTTAAGAAGCAAGACATCATACCGACAAACTTTAGAGCATGTGTATATAACTTTCCACCCTAAGTTAGGCCCATCAGGATTTCAGCGTAGCCCCCAATGTCTGTTGATATTTTGTTTGTCCATCAGGAGCAAAATTTTAAGTCATCCATCATGCTGTTTTCTTGCTTTACGGTGTTCTTGCGTAGGCATTTGCACATGTCCATGTGTACAATAGGCAGAGTATGTGTCCTTGCAAGATGTGAAAAGATTGGGAATTGACTAAAATGTGAGAAGATCAGGATCACGGTAAATGTGCACACGTATGTGACAAATTTAACAAATAGGGAAACCAATTTAAATTAATATTAACTTTACATCGTCACCTCCACACTTTTACATATCTTCATTGGTGGGTTCACCCCCTTTTGCAGGGGGCCTCATAAATGCTGGCCATAAATGCTTCTTTTTGAGGGTCAGAGATGAAGAAGATACTTCAAGCAGAGAGTGATAGCTTGCAAAAGAGAATCAGTTTTCTATGTTAAATGATTTGTTTCTCCTCTTTCAGTACTGCACACCTCCTCCTCTCCTGAGTTCTCCTTTTGACTAGTGAGATTTGTGTTGTACTCATTAGTTAAATCATGTCAAGATGTGTTTTATAGCTAGTAGTCAACAGTTATTAAAAGCTATAAGGGAGTATTTTAGAAAGCACCCTCATCGCTCAGTAATGAAGTCATGTTTTTAACTATGTGCTACGAAAAAGACTAGAGGAAAGAAAGATTCCTTGATAACCAACATATTATTTCTTACCACACCCGAGAATCTAAATGGTCACTTCCACGCTTTGCCTCAGAGCCAAAATAGTACATAGTGCATAGTAAATAAGTTTAAATTGGGTTTATGAGTACGGTGAAAGAGGAACAATCAAAACGTATATTTTAAATCAATGTGTCTCAACCTTGGCCTCTTGAAGATGGATGGACTTCAACTCCCAGAATTTCCTAGCCAGCAACTGGGAATTCTGGGAGTTGAAGTCCACCCATCTTCAAGAGACCAAGATTGAGAAACACTGCTTTCAATGATTCTAATTAAGGTCTGGTTGCTTTCATTCATTTGGAATTTCTTTTGCTAGCCAAGAAAAGAATAAAGAACACTTTTAAGACCTTAGTTCCTAAAATAATTCTTTGACATCAGCATATACCCACAGCTTTCAAAACAGTCAATTATTAGAGGTAGCATCAGGGCTCCATTAGTATTTTTCCACACCACTAGAGAGACAGAATTCTTCAAGAGGTAGGACAGATTTCCATATTATAAATGTGCTAGCTAACCTATTTTACCGCCACCCTTCTTCTGAGTCATGGGTTCAAACACAACACTGTGATTCATAGCCAGACGAGGAACCCATGCAGAAAACATTTGTGCTGATTGGGCAGGTGGACAGCTATTATAGAGACTTACCTCAGTGCTTTGTTTCATTTCCCCCTCAGCCTGTAGAGGTTTATACAGTCAAGTTTACTTTTTATGCTGACCTATGTTTCCAAGAAGCCATTATGCCTGCAAAGTCTTCTCCTGGAAAAGGCCTCGTAATGAAATAACAGGAAGCGTAGGGCCCAATTCGGAATGTGTACTGTTGTTGTCACTCTGTCTCAAAATATCTGTCTGGTAAGAGTAGATTCGAGACAGAGGGAAAAGGAAGGAGGGAAGTCTACATGAATGACTTATAGCATCATCTAGTCATCCACCTGTGGTTGTGCCAATACAATTGTAATGAGGACAGATTTGTAACACTTCAGCCTTCAGTTATGGTTGGATAACACTGTGCAGATGCTGTAAGTCAAAGAAATTTTCTGTGAATGAACTGACTTTCTTAATTTGGTGTCCTTCAGTTATACTAGATGACCGTTCTCGGGGGTAATAAAAAAAGTCAAGACTGTGACCACAATGTTGAGGTCAAAGTTTGAATAAGCATCTTTATGTTTTTTTAAAATAAAACTATACTTTGTGGACACCGCTGACATTTGCATAATTTTTACTGACTTGGGATTTTGTACTTTTGATCCAGCATTTCTGGAGAGGATCAAATTAAAGAAACTGGATTAAGTTTCTCAAAGGTGTTATAAAGATTTAAAAAAACTTCAGGGCTACCAATATGGGGTGCTGATTAAAAATGTGGCCACAGATTGTAAAACTGTAATCTTGAAACATTTTGAGAGTGGGCATGGCTACTTAAGGGACAAAATTAGCATCTTAAAGCTTGTAAAGCACTGACATACTCATTCCACTGCTTAAAAAATTGATCTCCACCAATTTTTTTCCATTGGGGTTAGAGCAAATGGTCTGCTGCAAGGATTAAGAAGCAAATTTAATTCCCTGCTCTCAGACTACTGCTACCTTTAGGCAAAGGGAAATTGATTTCACCCTTTCTTTAAAGGACCCAAGGATGAAACAGTGGTTTAATTCAGTGAAAGACAATTTAAATCAGCCTGGAAATCAGCATAAGATTTGTGTTTTTACTGCACAGTCAGTGGACTAATGGGCTACAGGTTTTTAAACATTGTCATCCATTGATCCGTTTTGTGTCATACTTTCAATCTAAACCAATTAACAAAAATTGAAATAGCTCAAGATATAAAAGTGAATGGTAGCCGAATCACTTGAGGTAAATAAATAACTTTTGCAGTCTCTTCAAAGATATTTCTGAAGATTTCTTCCAAGGTAAGTTGTCTCACTAAGAGGGCCAGATCAGAGGATGAGCAGAAAATACCATGACAAAATAGCTTTGGATTCTTCCTGGCTAGCTTTGAGTATCTTTTTAATCCGAAAGTATCTTTCTAAATGTATCATGCCAGCAGCAACAACTATCCATGAGGAACAACAAGAGTGTCAACATTTTATACTGCTCCCAGCACTGCAGGAGTTCTCCATCAACAAAGGAAGTTATTTTCCACACAACTGCTTACCGAGAGTGGTGTCATAGTAATCTTAATAATAGCAAATTCCATTGCAAAATTTATCTTTTCATATTGGAAATATGCAGCAGTTATTCACAACCTGATGCCCTGCAGATGTTAACCATGGTTGAGCTGAACTGAAGCCCAATACATCCTTGGGGCAGGAGGTTGAGTGAGACTAATTCTGAGGACTGTACAACTACACAACAAATTGTGACTCTCTGGTCATCAATGGGTGCTCATCATGTATCCAAGGCAAAATTAAAGCGTGGAGCCTATTAAATGACCGGTGTAGGTGTGACTGCACTTTTCCCTGTGTTTTTGCTACTGTGTTTTGAATTGTTTTAACTTGTTCTAATAGATAAATTCTGCTGATTGTTTTAGAATATAGAAAAGAATATAGAGTTGGAAAGGATTTGGAGATTTTCTAGTTCAACCTTCTAATTAAGCTGGAGACCTTATTTATTTATTTATTTTATTTATTATTTCAATTTATATACCGCCCTTCTCCCCAGGAGGGGGACTCAGGGCGGTGAACAACCAAATTAAAACACATATAATACAAATATTAAAAGAATTTAAAATTAGATTAAATTAATTAGCGTTCCAAAATAAAAGTCTCAAACCCCATTAAAATACCCAATTTAAAACCCCAGAGATTACTAGTACAAAATTTTTTTTAAAACCCCATTAAAATCAATCAAGCAAGGCCGGCTTGTTGGAATAAATAAGTCTTAAGGGCCTTTTGGAAAGCACGGAGATCTGGGATCAAACGAATTTCAGGAGGCAGCTCGTTCCATAGGGTGGGTGCCCCTTCTGGACAAAAGGTCTCCAGTAACGGGGCATCCACAACTTCTGAAGGCAAGCTGTTCCACTGATTAATTGTTCTCACTGTTAGGAAATTTTTCCTTAGTTCTAGGTTGGAACTCTATTGATTTTCCACCCATTATTTGTTGTTCTGCCTTCAGGTACTTTGGAGAATAGGTTGACCCAGGGGTGAAATCCAGCAGGTTCTGACAGGTTCTGGAGAACCGGTAGCAGAAATTTTGAGCAGTTCAGAGAACCGGCAAATACCACCTCTGGCTTACCCCAGAGTGGGGTGGGAATGGAGATTTTGCAATATCCTTCTCCCAGGAGTGAGGAGGGAATGGAGATTTTGCAGTATCCTTCCCCTGGAGTGGGGTGGAAGTGGAGATTTTGCAGTATCCTTCCTCTGCCATGCCCACCAAGACACACCATACCCAACAAGCCAACAAACAAATAAAAAAAATTTGGATTTCATCACTGGTTTGACCCCTTCTTCTTTGTGACATGCTGTCAAGTATTGGAAGACTGCTATTACATCACCCCTTATCCTTCTCTTCATTATACTAGTTTGTTTAAACTGTACATTATCCAGAACCGAAGTGAGATGGGAAGCTATGTAAATTCAAAAATAAAACTTGGAGTTATTCTGTGGCTGGGTTTTTCACAGGCATCTGTTGGCCACTGAATTTTGTGGAACAGCATGTTGGACTAGTTAGCCTTCTGTTGTAAGAAAAGGGCTCTTTAATGAGGACTAAGACACATAGAGAAAATATATTTGCAATTGATGACCCTCCTGATACAGTGATGGCTGCAAAATAGCGACAATGAATTGTACACTATTGGTCAATTCTAGCTCCTGGGGTCTTTCATTAAAGCTCTTCTATCTTCTGGTCAATATAATGCATCTATCTGTGGGTTGTTCCTCATGTTTGGTTTTCAACTTGAAAGCAGCCAGCTCCTGCCATATCCCTTATCTCCCAGTGAATTCTGGAAACTGGCTTGCAGACAGCTTTGGATGAAATGGTCCCAAGATAAACCTAAATTGTTTGGCACTGACCTGGCATGCTTTGAAAAAAACTTTTCTGCTGAGGTCTTTTGGACTCTTGATTGTTGGTTGGTGTTAATGAGCATTGTTAACTTTTTCTTGCTTATTTTTGAAATTATATTGATTGTTATGTTATTAAAACTTTAATCATATATTCTTTTGATAGCTATTATTATAAAATGCAGTAAACTGTAAAACTTAGCCATATAGAAGGGTTATTGATAAATATTCTTAGTAAGTTTCTTGTGTAGTTGTTACTATCATTTAGCAATTAATTAATTCACCTCCCCAATTTAGTCTGTATCAGCCAGCAACCAGCTGATTATATCAGAAAATAAGGTTTCAACCTTTCCCTCCTGAGCAGACTGAAGTTTTGTGCCTAATAAATGATAAATTATTTATCATTCTATCTTACAAGAATAAAGCCAAAGGAAGCTTATTTTAAAAACTGTACTCATCATTCCACTAGCCTAATGCAGTATTTTTCAAATTTGGTCACTTTGTGGTTTTCATCCTGGCTGGGGAATTCTGGGAGTTGAAATTCACACATCTTAAAATTGCCATGTTTGAAGAACACTGGCCTAATGGATACTACAGCAGTGTTGGCGAATCTTTTTGGCACTGAGTGCTGAAATGGGAGCGTAGGGGGGAGCACCAGAAACTGGAAGAGCAGTTACCTGGTGCACATGTGCCTCCCGGGAGTGCCAGAAACCGAAAGAGCAGATCCCCAGCGTGCATGCATGCGCCAGAAAACTGAGCTTCCAGTTTCCAGCGTGTGCATCAGGAGTGGGTTCCATTTACCTTTACTGCTGAGTCACAGCGAGCGTGCACATGCACAGATCACCCATGATGACATCATGGTGGGTGGGCGGAGCCTCCCACCGATTTTACAACCAGTTCTATAGAACTGGACCAAACTGGGAGCAACCCATCAATGGTGCGCATACGCACCAGGAAGCTGCTCTTCCAGTTTCCGATACTCCTGCACATGCAAAGACCAGCTGGCTAGAATCCAGAAAAGCAACAGGCAACGGCTGGCAGGCCTGGAGAGATGGCTCTTTGTGTCACTTCCGGCACATGTGCTATAGGTTTGTCATCACAGTACTATAGGATGACATACCTAGAGTGCACTTGAGTTGAATCTGCAGCATTTCAATCCAGTAAAAAAAAAAAAAAGTTAATTTTCCATTCTGACACAACAGTAGCGAAATTGCTGTTCATAGGCTGCATTATCTGCTCCAGTTTGTGGTCCCCCTCTTACGCATGATGCTAAAATTCAGGATCAAATTGCAACAATTCAACCACATGATTTTTCATTTTTTTAGAACAATCTAAAATAAATGTCCTTCAATTCCTTCTAGACTTAATGCTCCTATTTTGTGTTTATACCTTTTCAACCTATCCATTGAAACTGTTGATTGGAACCATTTTGAGAATGTCACTGGGTCATCACCCCATCCGTGTAAACCTTAGAGGCTGGAAAATGCAATAAAGCAAAAATGTCCATGCCTAATTTTTTTTCTTTTTTCATCTTTTATTCTCCATGATAGACAGCAAAAACCAACTGCCCTCTTTCCCATTCCATTTCCTGATTGCTATCTTGGAGTTCTTTCACCCAGAGGTAAGTAATTGCACCACATTCCAGAGGTAGGTAATTTTTTAAAAAAGTGTTTGGAAAGCAGCAATACTGCGAGAACAATGACTCACTGTGTGTGTGTATATATGGAAGCACAAAGCTGAGAACACCAGCCTGAAGATGATGAATGAGACTTCATCAAAACGTTGCCAAGACGCTTCTGATTTTACGCGGGAGAAGATCCGAATAACCAAAGACCTACGTATATGTATATGCTTGCCCATTTGGAGACTTATGGAGACTTATGTAGCTATTTCTGGCTCATTAGCCATCATCAGTAAGCCACACCTACATCTCATGTATCCTCCCTGTAAATCTGGTTCATATATATATGAATCAGGTTCATATATATATGAACTAGATTGCTAGCAGGCCATTCACATGGTTTGCAGCCAGGAAATGAAAGTAGGGAAGCCCCTAACTATGCTACCTCTTCAAAGAAACTACTTTGCCTGCCTGGCTGAGCAGTTTATATCTCTAACATGCTAAGATCACAATATTATATTCTGTAAGAAAAGACTACAGTAATTCTGTTCAATTCAGTTGTATTTTAATAATACATATGAATGCAGGTAGTTCTCGACTTACAACAATTTGTTTAGTGATTGTTCAAAGTTGCAATGACACTGAAAAAAGTGACTTGTGACCAGTTTTCACACTTACCACCCTTTGCAACATCCCCATGGTCATATGATCAAAAGTCAGATACTTGACAATCAACTTATATTTGTGACAGTTGCAATGTCCCGGGGTGTGTGTATGTGTCATGTGATCATCTTTTGTAACCTTCTGACAAGCAAAAGTCAACAGGGAAGCCGGATTCACTTAACAACCATGTTACTAAAGAGCCAAGATGGTGCAGTGGTTAAAGTGCAGGCTACTTCAGCTGACTGCTAGCTGCAATTTGGCAGTTCAAATCTCACCAAATCTCAACAGCTCAAGGTTGACTCAGCTTTCTATCCTTCAGAGGTAGGTAAAATCAGTGGTGGGATTCAGCCAGTTCGCACCTATTTGGGAGAACCAGTTGTTTACTTTCTAAGCAGTTCGGAGAACCAGTTGTTGGAAGAAATCTTATTTTGTTTTTTCCCACTTTACAGAGCTAATTCTGTAAGGAAGGCAGGAAGGAAACATTCTGGTGTTGTTTCTAGCCTGATCTTTATTTCCCTGCTTACAGAAATTGCCTCCCTTATTACATTGTAACAGCTAAAGCGAAGCGCCCATTGACGCTGTTATGATATTGAGTTGGCCACGCCCACATGGTCACATGACCACCAAGCCATGCCTATCCAGCTGGTCATTATGGCAGAGAACCAGTTGTTAAATCATTTGAATCCCACCACTGGGTAAAATGAAGACCTAGATTGTTGAGGGCAATATGCTGACTTTTGTAAACTACTTGAGAGAGGACTGTAAAAGCACTGTGAAGTTTAAGTGCTATTGCTATTAACAACTGCAAGATTGTAAAATGGGGCCAAAAATCTCATTTACCAACAAAATTTTGAGATCAATTGTGGTACTAATTTGAGGACTATCTGTAATTCCCATCTTATCCCTGGTCCATTTCATCTCATTTCTGACACCACCACCCATTAAGTGAATCACGTCAAATGTTAAGTTAAGCACATCCACCTTGTCCAGTTGACTTTGCTTTTTGGAAGCTAGCCAAGATGGCCACAAATTGTGATCATGTGACCACAGAATGCTGCACCTGTGGTAAATGTGACCCTGTTGCCAACTGCCCAAATTATCATCAAGTTGGCCATGGGAGTGGTGTGATGGCCATAACTTTGAGGACAAGACATAAGTCAGTGTTTTCAGGGCTGTTGTAACCTAGTGTAATAAATAAATAAAAGAAATAAAAATAACATCTGGTGACCTATTAAGCAGCAGGAAGCCTGACTCCTTTTTCATCTTGTCTTCTTTCCTACCTTCTGGAAAGGTTCCTTTTCTGAAATTATTGAATTGTTCTTATTCTTTTATTTCTTTCCCCAAAGAACATTGCACTTTGCAGACTTCCTAGAATTTGTCATAATGCTGAAACTATGCAGCAACTTCCAGGAATACCGAGGCTGCAACATCTCATATATTTATCTCCTGGCAGTGAGATGGAGGATCCCAGCTCCAGCAAAGCAGAGCCTAATTTTGTTTACATTGGTGGAAAGAATAGGAGTAAATACTAGCAGAGCTAGAGAAATCCGTTTTGAACAGAGTGGGGCCTGGAGGCACATTACAAACTTGGCACAATCAAAATTAATGGAGAATGAAACATTTCCACTGACTTCCATGAACTATAGAAGTATATGCTCTATGTAGCATATGATGAGGTGGGATACTTGGTCATATAGGACAGAAGATTAACCAAAAGTGTTCATGATATATTTTGTAACCCTGGAAGATTTCTAATAACCTCCAACAAACCTGTTCATGCTAAATAAGAACACCATTTGCTTTACTCGGTGCAGGAATCTTAAACTCAGAGGTACATTTCATATTTTGAAGAATGTGTCATGAATGTGGAAAGAAAATGGCAGCAATTTAACTGTTCACAAAATGGCTGCCACAAGGGCAATCATGCAAGACTCATTCATTCACCAGGGGCATTCATCGTCTTGGCAGTGGCAGTCCCAAACTCAACCCTGAATTAACCATGAAATGAAATACAGGTAGTCCTCAATGTACGACCGCAGTTGGGACTAGTGTTTTGTTTTTGTCAATATGATAGACAAGACACTGGATAATGCTAATAAGTTTATTGAATACAACTAGAACGAACACAACGCGAAAGAGCTACTAACAAGAACTGGTTAACAAATCTGACAGCTCTTTAAATAACAGCCGGCTGCCAGCACGAGCAGCCAATCAGCGAGCAGCAATCTCCCGCTCATTGCCTGCTCGCGTCTCAGCCAATCGGTGTGAGCTAGCAACAGCACAGCCGGGGTGAAGTCATAGGTGTGAGGACTCAACACCCCTCCCCACCCGGATCGCGCATGCGTAATCAGCGAGATACGCTGGGCGGCGTCGACTCCTCTCTGATCTTCTGAGAGGAGGTGTGGCCGGCGACTGAGACGGAGGCGGAGCGGGCTCAACTCGCTGTGGAACTACCGGCGACTGTGATGAGCCCCCGGCAGGCGGTTCCGAGATCGGAACGGTTTCTGGAAAATCAGGTAAGTTTCCCGGTGCAATAACTTCGGGTTGTGTAGAGTTGGGAGGCTCGGCCAGGGTTGTTGGAGGTTCCGCAGGATCGGCAATTGAAGAGCTTGGTTGGTGAAGATGTCGGGACGGCTCAGTTCCCTCCGTCGCTCTACGCCTCAGTTGATTAACATGCCGCCTCCAGGACCGTCCGTCTGCTAGTTGGACTCTATAAGAATAGGGTCCAGTTAGATGGGTTATATGCCCTGGAACCCACTTTTCTCCGGACCCGAAGTTCTGGGCAAACACAGAATCCCCAATTAGAAACATTCTAACTAATTCATTAGGTTCACACAAGGGGTCAGAGATGTAGTCTGGATGTAAACGGTCCAGGGTGGTTCGGAGACGCCGGCCCATAAGGAGCTCGGCAGGGCTTTGTTTGGTGGCCGCACAAGGGGTCGTGTGTTGTGCTAGAAGGTAACGACTGATGTTGTGTTGCCAGTTGGAAGGCCCCAGACGGCGGAGCGCCTCTTTTGCCGATCGGACGGCCCTTTCTGCCTGCCCGTTGGCAGCTGGATTAAATGGGGCAGTTTTAGCGTGGCGAATGCCCAATCTAGTGATAAATACACGGAAGGGTGCCGACGTAAACTGAGGCCCATTGTCGGTCACTAAGACGTCAGGCAGGCCGTGACAAGCGAACCAGCCTTCCAGAATCGTAATAATGGCCTCAGAGGTGGTAGAGGATAGCCGGGCCAGCTCAACCCATTTGGACAGGGCGTCCACTGCGATTAGGAAATTTTGACCGAAGAAAGGGCCAGCGAGATCCAAATGAACTCGTGACCATGGCGCCCTAGGGGTCTCCCACTCCCTGACAGGGGCTGCTGGGGCAAGAGGCCTGGACAACTGGCACTGTTGGCATTTAGCCACCCAATCCTCTATCTCCTGATTGAGGCGAGGCCACCAAATGTAACTGCGACCAAGCGCCTTCATTCGCACCACGCCCGGATGGGCGTCGTGGAGATGGGACAGAACCTGGAGCCTCAAATTGGGGGGTACCACTACCCGGCTCCCCCACAACAGGCAGCCCTGATGTACGGACAGCTCGTGCCGCCTGCGATGATACGGCAGGAGCATTTCAGAGGCAGGCTGTCGGGGCCACCCCCTGCGCACCCAGTCCATAACCTGAGAAAGGGTTGGATCCGCAGCAGACTGAACTCTAATATCCCTGGCCGTAATAGGGGATTGCAGCTCATCAATCAACAAGATAGAGCCAGCTGGGGCTGGGTCATGTACAGGGGCTGGAAGTGGGCAGCGGCTAAGGCCATCAGCGTGAGCGATAGCCTTGCCAGGCTTATAAATCAACTGATAAGAGTAGGCCCCCAGGAATTCCACCCACCTCGACATGCGCGGAGAAAGGATCTGGGGTGTAGGGCGATTGCCTGACAGTAAGCCAAGTAAAGGCTTATGGTCGGTAACGAGGTGAAAAAACCTACCGTATACATAGTCGTGGAACCGTTTGATTCCAGCGACGGCCGCCAGCGCCTCACGGTCAAGCTGACTGTAATTCCTCTCGGCTGATGACAAGGTCCGAGAGTAAAACGCAATAGGGGCTTCCGAGCCATCTGGCAACAGATGACTAAGGACAGCCCCCACCCCGTACGGGGAAGCATCTGCGGTCAAAACTAATGGTAGATTACTGTCATATTGGACCAAGACGGCATCAGATGTAAGGGCATCTTTGATAGCCCGAAACGACGCGGCCGCCTTGCGACTCCAATGCCATGGGGCTTTGGCGTCCAAGAGACGGTGTAGCGGTTCTGCAATGGACGCCTTATGCGGCAGGAAGACTGCATAAAAATTAAGAAGGCCCAAGAAAGCCTGCAGTTCGGCTTTCGTGGTGGGGGCAGGGGCGTTCTTGATTGCCTCCACTTTGGCCGGGGTAGGGTGGATACCCTTGGCATCTATTAAGAAACCGAGGAACTCCACCTGAGGCACGCCAATCCTACACTTTTCTCTCTTGAGCTTAAGCCCAGCCCCTCGCAACCTGGAGAGAACAGCCCTGAGCTTAAGAAGGAGATCGTCCTGATTGACAGCCGCAATCAGGACGTCATCAAAATAAGGGACTACCCCGGGTAGCCCATGGAGCAGCCGCTCCATGATGCTTTGGAAAATGCCCGGGGCCACACTGACCCCGAATTGCAACCGGGTGCACTTGAACGCACCTCGATGCGTAACTATGGTTTGGGCTAGTGCAGTAGCTTCATCAACAGGCAGTTGTTGATAAGCCTGCGCTAAATCCAACTTTGCAAAAATACGCCCTTGACCCAAAGAGTGAAGTAAATGCTGTACCACAGGTACAGGGTAGGGGTTAGCTTGTAAAGCCCGATTTATGGTGCATTTAAAATCGGCACAAATTCTGATTGACCCATCTCTCTTAAGTGGAATCACAATTGGCGTTTCCCATTTGGAGTGGTCAATGGGTACCAACACCCCCTGCTCTATAAGTTTATCAAGCTCCCGATCGACCTTGGGCCTGAGAGCTAGCGGCACCCTTCTGGGTTTCAACCTGATGGGCGCCACCTGGGGGTCCAAATTAAAAGAGACGGGATGACCTGTGTATTTACCAAGGCCACCGTCGAAAACATCAGCAAATTCGGTGGTCAAGGAAGAAAAAACATCAGTGGTAGCTGCGTGGACTCCGGACACCCCCAGCTGTAAAGCAGCAAACCAATCGAGGCCGAGGAGACTTGGACGCTTCTCTTTCACCACTATCAGAGGAAGGAGGCCAGAAAATTCGCCATAGGAAACATGAAAGGATCCGCTTCCCACCATGGGGATCAGGTTCCCTTGATAATCACGTAGTTGGATGCGGCAGGGTTGAAGTTGCTGTCGCTGAACATCAGGCAGTAGTTCCTTGAGGGTGGCCCAGGCCACCAAGGATCTAGAGGACCCCGTATCGATCTCCATCTTAAAAGGGGCCCCCTGCAAACGGACAATAAGATAGAGCTTGCTAGCCGGGTGCATCACTGAGGAATGATTGACAGCCACCGAAGGAAAGGATTCATCACGGCCGACGGAAAAACAATCATCACGCCGAGTGGAGCGCCACATACGCTTGTTAACCGGCTCGAACGAGTCAGCAGGGAAAGGGCTCGCTGACTTGCAAACCCTGGACAAATGGCCCCGCTTGCCACAGCGGCGGCAAACAGCGGACCGAAAACGGCACTCCGCACGATTATGCTTCCCACCGCAGCCCAAGCAAGAGAGCGAAATGGCTTTAGGCTGAGGAAACTGGCTCCGCTGTTTCGAGGTCTTAAGACGGCTCACCACACTTTCCTCGTCGGACGAACCAGCCAATTCATCCTCTTCATGGTGGACAGACATTGCCTTGCAGACAGGATTTACAGCAGGCACGGAACGCTGAATCTCAGCAGACGACCGATCAGAGAGCTCCGCAGCCCTCGCTTCATCTAAGGCAAGCGGGAGGGTAAGTTCGGAGCGGGCAAGGAGACGTCTCTGCAATTTCAGGTCCCTGACGCCACATACAAGTCGATCCAGAAGAGCGTCATCCAGGTCGCGGAATTCACAATGACGAGCCGCCGACCGCAAGGAAGCCATAAAATCATTAACAGACTCCCCGTCCTTCTGGGAGCGCTGGTGAAAAGCATGACGCCTGGCGATACGGGAGGGAGCTGGAGAATAATGATGCCTGAGCTTGTCAAGAAGAGTCTCCCAAGGCACGGAAGACACAGGCTGGGGCGCAGCGAGAGCCCTCGCAGTCCCAAAAACATCCCTGCCACAAGAGCTGAGGAAGATGCCACGCTTCCGGGCACTAGAAAGCTCAGAAAGATCGTTTGCCTGAAGAAAACATTCGAAGCGCTCCACATAATCGTCCCAAGTCTCAGAAGTCGCATCGAAAGAAGTGAAAATAGGAAGCGCAGAGGCCATAGTTTACCTTCGTCGCCAGTGTTTTGTTTTTGTCAATATGATAGACAAGACACTGGATAATGCTAATAAGTTTATTGAATACAACTAGAACGAACACAACGCGAAAGAGCTACTAACAAGAACTGGTTAACAAATCTGACAGCTCTTTAAATAACAGCCGGCTGCCAGCACGAGCAGCCAAATAGCGAGCAGCAATCTCCCGCTCATTGCCTGCTCGCGTCTCAGCCAATCGGTGTGAGCTAGCAACAGCACAGCCGGGGTGAAGTCATAGGTGTGAGGACTCAACAACTAGAATTACCATTGCTAAGCAAAACAGTTGTTAAATGAGTCATGCCTGATTTGACAACCTTTTTGGTGACAGTTAAGTCAACCACTGTGGTTGTTAAGTGAATCATGCAATTGTTAATCTGGCTTCTCCCATTGTCTTGGCTTGATGGAAGCTGGCTGGGAAGGTCGTATATGGTGACCGGATGATCCTTGGATGCTCAGCTCTTATAATTATATACTGGTTGACAAGCTCCTGGATTTTGATTATGTGACTGTGGGGATGTTACGTGATAGTTGTAAATGTGAGGGCAGATCAAAAACTATTTTCAGTGCTGTTGTAACTTCAAATAATCTCTAAACAAATACCTATAAAACAAAGACTACTTGTAAGCAAAAATGCTTAGGGAAGGAGGGCACTACAGAGTTTTCCCCCTAGCTACCATGCTTCCCTGAAAATAAGACCCTGTCTTATATTTTTTTGAACCTTGAAATAAGCGCTTGGCCTTATTTTTGGGGAAATCTTATTATTTTGGGGCATGTGGAGCAATACGGGGCTCCTCTTGCCATCTTACCTGATTTCTAGCTCTGTCTCCCTAATCCTAACCCTAGGAAATGGCGGGGACCGTCTGCGCATGTGTTTAAATATTTTCGGGGAGGGCTTATTTTCAGGGGGAGGTCTTATTTTTGGGGAAACACAGTATCATGCCCTTAACTCTTTCGCTGCTGCACACTTGACTTTAGACAAATAATTTGTTTTTGTCCTTATATGGCATGTTTGAATTAAATCTGCATTGTTAAAAGTTTTCTTTCTCATGATGAATGACTAATTGTTTTAAAAAAAATTGGTTGGATGTTATTATCAGGTGTCTACATTTCTTTCTATTTCATGATCTGAGCATTTCATTTCTGTCAAGGGGCATCATTGTTGGCTGGTGCTTAGGGCATTAGTTACTCTTCATTTTCCCATACTGGATCCTTGTCTCACAAACAAGCAGCTACAAATTGCTCCGTTACCTTCAGGATATGCCCAAATTATACCTTTGTGGGTGATTACCCCAGTTTAAGAACCAAAGCTTTAGAGCTTTCATAGCTACCCACCGCTGCCAACCTTTTGGCAATGACCTTTGTGCTGAAAATTCTTCTTAGAGATCTCCAATTTATAAGGAGGACTACAGTACATAAAGTTCTCTAGCAGAAATAATATGCTAGTGTATTATTTGATGTTTATTTGCTACCTTCCAAGGCAAAAACCTTCCCAAAGAGGCTTGAAAACACAATAAAAAAATCATAACCCAAACAATAAAAACACCAATAAAACAACCCAATTCCAAATTAAAGCAGCTGCCACTTCAACCTACTCCAAAGCAAGTTCATAGTGTATTTAATAAAATGCAGACGGAAAGAAAATCTCTTAAAAAGTTAATTTAGAAGCAACATTTGAGACAATAGCTTCATTAGCAGTAATTGCATTTAATGATTAGAATGTATAGTTGGACAGTATAAATTCATGTATCAAATGTAAAGTAGATTTGCATGAAGAAGCAACAATTGACTGAAATACAAATGCCTGTAGCAAGGTGGAAATTCACTCCATATCCATTCTTCTAGTTCCACGATCTTGTTCAAACATGTCTGATAAAAGCCACAGGCAGGAAATACAGATTGGACCATGCTGTGTTGCCATTTCACTGGGGTGTTTCAGGAAGTAAAGCTTTGAATTCTTGTGTCATAATTGTATCAAAAATTAATATTTTCAAAAGTATTATCAATGACATTTACAGTTTATGGATTAACAAATTGGAACATCCAATAATGGAACATCAACAGTTGCAGATCTTAAAAATGTCAAATCAATTTAATTTGATGTAAACTTAACATTTATTCACTGAATCTAAGAATCTCAGATAGCTCACAGGCTAGATAGCCTGTTATTAACATTCAGCTGTCTGCAAGTTCGAGGCTCAAGGTTGACTCAGCCTTCCATCCTTTCTAAGGTAGGTAAATTGAGGACCCAGTTTGTGGGGGCAATAAGCTGACTTTGTATAAATATACAAAAAGTATGAAGGCTATTGCTTAACGCATTGTAAGCAGCCCTGAGTCTCCAGAGAAGAGCGGCATATAAATCTAATTTAAAAAAAAATTCTCTATGGATTATGGCTGGCTGAGGAATTCTGGGAGTGGGTCCACAAGTCTCAAAGTTGATGAGGTTGGTGACCCCGGATCTAGTGGATATGAAGCCACTTAACAAAAGAAAGGAGAGATCAGTGACCCCAAATGAAAGTGACAGATCACTGTCAAATTTTGAGGGAATGTTAAATGCACAAATGGTAATCTGAGCCCTGGAGAGCCACATAGCATAATAAACGGGATTGAAGGTCAACAAATTTTATTTGGGCAAAAAAGTACTGCAGGTTTTCACATTTACCAGGTTGGGTTCAGGACTGACCCAAAACATTTTGCCTCAGAGGAGAAGCAACAAATGTTTCCTCATCCCCACAAGTCAAAATGCATCATGCCAAAAGCAGACTATATTAATTTAGCTCATTGGGCAGAAAAGCCCACATTCATCTTTCCTTGTCCAGGGCAGAAAATGCTATAATAGCGAGTTAAATAACTGAATAATTTGTTGTTCTTTCCCAGTGTCCAGGCTTTGCTATCTCCTTTGACTGAATGATAGGGCTGTTCCTGCTTACTGTACATTTGGGAGAAATGGAAAATATAGCTTGGATTGGTCATTCAGTGTGATTATGAAGTACCATATTTTTTGGAGTATAAGATGCACCTTTTTCCCCTTAAAAAGAGGGTGAAAATCTGGATGCGTTTTATACTCCAAATGTATCCCTGCCCAGCTTCTCAAACAGAGGTTTCAGAGGCTGAAAAAAAGCATCAGAAACGAAGCTTCAGAAAAGAAGCCCCCAATCAGAGCTTCAGAAAAAAAGCCCCCAGACAGAGCTTCAGTGTCTTTTTTTCCCTGAAGCTCTATTTCGGAGGCTTTCAGAGGCAGGAAAAAAAAAAAGCAAAAAAAAAAAAAAAAAAAGAAAAGAAAAAGGCAAGGCACGGAGCTCACAACCAACAAACCTGTTGCTAAAATTCACCTTTGAGAACAGCTGACTGGGGGTATTCTGGCTGATCTATCTGCCAATCAGCTTTTTTCTTATTTTCCTCCCCAAAAACTAAGGTGTGTTTTATACTCCGAAAATATGGTAGTTAGCCAAGAGTGAGGGAGATTGGCAACCACATTTGCCTCTCTTCACAGCTGTAGCAGGGTAGGGATAGCTAAAACAATGTTTTAGCAATGAAATACAATAGTGTGCTAATGAAAAACAGGGAGAATAGTAACGTCTTAAATCACAGAGGCCAAGAGCACAAATAGTATGGAAAAAACCCCACACAAATCTCTTTCCACTGTGAAAAGAATTAACATAGTTGTGTATGTTGTAAAAATTCATCAAAGGGCCCTACACATGAAGATTTTAAGAGCAAGAGGGTATTTGCATAACAGAGAAGCAGATCAACCAACTACTTGGGAAAGTTTATTTTCTCATCTCTGAGTGTGCCTCTGATGAAAGCTCACTCCTCTTTTGAAGCTTCCTGTCTTAATATTAATTTAAGGGAGATTAGCTAAATTGAAACTTGTTAAATTAGTGTAGTCTGAAGTTGTTCTTATGGACTATTGATGCTGAATGTCAGTTATCACCAATCCATGATGTCAAGGTCCATTAAAATTCCATATCCCAGAGTTCACTGCCAACACATCTGGAAGATGATAGGCTGTGATATGGGGTGCATATACACTATCTTCAAAATATTGACTATAACCCCAATGTATAATTTCATATCTGTTAAGATGTGCTTTGTTTTGCATCAGTCTATGAAGTTGCCTCAGTAAGCACCCTCGATTTTACCACCGCAGCAAAATGTTTGGCTTTTGATTGAATGCTCTGACTCTTATAAACTAGAATGGAACCATTTTATTTTAATTATCTATTTGCTGCAAGGATTGCATTTATGTTCATTGTACTGTTAAGTGGAAACTTCTCTCTCTGAACCCTCAGGGAATCTATTTAATTTGCCAATGATATTTTACAGATCAAAGGTGAGGAATGTGCTTTGGGATGTCAAAATGGAAATATTCTTGGAAGATACATTGCTTTATTTTGCAATAATATTACATCGCTCTGATTGATCTTGGACAGTATTGACATCTTGCTGTAAAGAACACTTGCAATTCAATAGAAAAACAACAGAGATTTTGGATAAGAAGAATGGGGACAAGCAACAAACACATTACATAAAAAGGAATTTATATAACTTTGATATGTTAGAATCCAAGGCAAATAATCAAGATCTCAATTAATCTAATAATCAGAATAGTTTCCAAAATACTGTAGTACCTTTATAACAATAAGATGAAAGGCAGAGTACTGAGCCAGATTATCATTAGCCTATAAAGATATTTGTTTTATATATATAATGTCAGTATAGTGATTAGGGTATCACGCTAAAAACTGGAAGACTTTGAGTTCTTCTCCTACCTTAGGCATAAAGCCAGCTTTGGCCAAACATACCCTCTCACTTTAAGAAGGAAACAGTGGCAAACCACTTCTGTAATTTTGCCAAGAAAACTGCAGAATTGCCCAGGTAGCTGCCAGGAGTCAACAGTGACTCAAAGGCATTAGGAGTCCAGTTTGGTGTAGTGGTTAAGGTATCAGGCTAGAGCCAGCTGACTGTGAATTCTAGTCCCACTTTAGGCACAAAGCCAGTTAGGTGACCTGCCATATTCTCTCAACTCTGGAAAGCAAGGAATGCCAAACCATTTCCAAAAAACAACCTTGCCAAGAAAACTGTGGGGACTGATCCAGATGGTCCCCAGGAGTTAACAATGACTTGCAGGTAGAAAACATCCATACAGTTTCAACCTTTGCTTCTTGAATGAGACAAAATAGATGGATTTATACATAAATCTAAGTTTCCAATTCATGACAGCTTAGATACACGCACATCAATTTAAGTTAAAGCTAAAAAATAACAAAACCCAAACCCTTAGCCCCAGTCTCTTTAGTTCTTGATTTTTCAACTGGATTTAGTCTTTCAAGCACAGAATGGTTTTAAATAGAGACCAAGCATTAATAGAGATATAGTATAGCACACAATTGAGAGATATTTTATATGGTTTTTTGTTTTTAATTGTACACAGGCAAACCACTCCTCTATCTAAAACAAACGTTCCGTCATTTTCAGAGAAAAGTCCATTTTTAAAGAAATTCCACCTTTGCAACAGTGAAGATTGCAACTCTTGCTCATTTCTTGATTTTCAGCAGCAGCTTGTTCTGTTTTTATCAGTGATTGTAAGACAATCTCTTCTATTCCCATTCATGGGGTAATTATTGGTGGGGAAATATTTGGCCTCCCATTGAATAAATACAGCTGTAGGGGGTTCAGCTGTGTTGGGGTTTGTAATTAACACAGCTAGCAAATATGGCATCTTAGATTTCTAAGAAAAAAAAATAGATGTAGGGCTAATGCAGGTTTATCATTACTAGCAGTTTGCCCAAACTGGAGCGAACCGGTAGCATTTCACCCCTGGGATAAGGGCTAGTCATGCCATGCCATCAAATCTAAATGTTTACCCTTTTACCCCCATTTTTTTAACTTCCTTTGAGTTGTTAAAATTAAAGTGCATACTGGAGACTCCACATGCTTTCTTTATCCTACTTTGGAAGCAAAATCTCAGATGCCACCAAGTGCCACTATAAAGAGGCTAAACATGCCATCCACTCCTATTGTATAGTCTGGAACACATTCAAGGGTGTAACTCTGGGGTGGGTTCTACTTACCTTTACTACCGATTCGCATCATGCCTGCATGCGCTCACTTCGTGTCTTCTGCGCATGCGCAGATCACTTCTGATGACCTCTGGGTCAGTGGGCGGAGCTTCCCGTCGGTTTTACTACCAGTTCTATAGAACCGATTTGAACTGGGGGCAACCCACCACTGGTGCAATTTCCTTATCTACGAAAGGATCAATCCAAGGTTCCTTATACTTCCCAAGGATTACATTTAATTTTTTTGCCACCTCAGCTCGTTGAAGTCATGAGAAATATCCATTTCAATTGCCTGGGAAAGCTTCTTTCTATCCTCCACAAGCTAGGATAGAAAGTTATGATAAAAGTTCTATTGCAAAAAAAAAATTCCTTGGGTTTTATAAATATGCTCTGCAGATGAGTAATTCATACAAGAAAGTTCCTGGCTTAGCATACAAAACACCTGTAAACTGATACAATAGAAAACAGCATTTGCTCCAGAGGTTTCGTTTATCGATCCTGACATGGTTCGAGAGTTTTTAATCTATCAAAAGGCTTGCTCTGGAGAACATCATTAATGCTCAAGGTTTTCCCACTAACCTTATGAAAAGAGCAATCTGAATAAGGGAGAGATAAAATGTAATGAGGAATAAACATTTCTATGGATGTTTAATCTATTTCTCAAACTGACCTCAAATTTCAAAGTTTGTGAAACTTTCCTTCCAAGGTAGCTCATCTGAAGCAAAGGCATTTGCAGTGATGAATGATTTTCGATCGCTGCTGTGGTGCCAAGGCTAGAGCCTTGTAGATAGGGAGCACTGGAGCCATATCTCATATAGCCATAAACCTAGTAAATGTGCTGCTGATACAGAATCGGAATGCTCAGAGCTCCCACCAATCCATCAGTCTATCCCAGCCTCAAGCTACAAACTCTTGCAGGATTTTCCTCCACAAAGGATTTGATAAGAAGGTTATATGACCCTTTGACTCACTCAACCAAGTAAAAAAAATGTATCTCTGGAATATAATGAGACTCTCTTTAAGAGCAGCAAGGTTCATTTGTTTGAACCATGTGTTATGTAGCACAACCCTGTAGATCAGGGGTGTCAAACATGATTTCATTGAGGGCCGCATCAGGGTTGTGTTTGACCTCAGTGACTGGGATCATGGCCAGGGTGGGTATGGCTAGCTTGACCACACTGTGGTGGCCTGAGTGCTCTGCCAGTGAAAACGGGCTTCTGAGCTCTGTTTTCAGCTGCCAATGCCTCCTCTGGTGAAAATGGAGGTGGGGGGACTCGAGCTCCATTTTCACTGGTTGCAGGAGGCCATGGCAGCCAAAAATGGAGCTTGGGAGCCTGTTTTCGCTGGCAGAAGCATTGTGGGCAGGTCCTTCACTATTTCCAGGGCAGCCCCGTGGGCCAGATCTAAGTACAGAGGTGAAATCCAGCATGTTCTGACAGGTTCTGGAGAACCGATAGCTGAAATTTTGAGCAGTTCGGAGAACCGGCAAATACCATCTCTGGCTGGCCTCAGAATGGAGTGGGAATGGAGATTTTGCAGTATCCTTCCACTGCCTCGCTCACCAAGCCACACCATGCCCTCCAAGCCACGCCCACAGAACTGGTAGTAAAAAAAATTGGATTTCACCACTGTTTAAGTGCCCCAAGGGCTGGATCCGGTCCCCAGGCCTTGAGTTTGACACCCCTGCTGTAGATCTTAGTGTACTGTATGAACAAAGCCTTTTTATATGCCTTGAATACATACTCATAAAAATGTAAAATGCCTTCCAAAATTGCTTGGACTCCATTGCAAGAGTTCCTCCACCTGATTTCCTCATGAACTTATGTACTTTCGTGTATCATATGCTTCAGTGTGCTTCATTGAAGATAATGAGGAGAAGGACAAGCATTGTAATGGCAAGGCTCAGTGCAACCCTCTTGATGGGTGGTCCTTCAAAGTTACAATGAAAATAGTGACTTATTCTTCTTCCTCACACTTATAATGATCCCATATTCCCAAGGTCAGGTGATCAAAATTTGGGTGCTTGGCAACTGATATATATATTTATGATGGTTGCAGCATCCCTACATAATGTGATAATCATTTATGAGTCTGTAGAAATTCTCGGTCATCCAGGAGGACCTCCAAGTGCTTCTACGACCCTCTAAAAGTATGTAAATGACTAGCTGTCTGCAAGGAATATAAATCCTTCCATTCTCCACTATCCTGTCAGAGCTGAAGAAGCTTCTTGGATGAGAAGCAAAATGTCTTCAAAGAAAAAACAAGAAAGTCCAGTTGCTTTCTGGAAAAGCACCTCTGGAACATCATTTATTTATTTATATATTTATTTTATTACATGTATTTATATGCCACCCTTCTCCGAAGGACTCAGGGCAGTGAACACAAGTTAAGAAACATGTACAATAAAATCGCATTTTAAATCAAATAACTAATTAATGATAAATAATAAACCCAGAATCAGAGTCAGCCTATTTGCTTGAACAGCCAAGTCTTCAGCTCCCGACGAAAGGAGCAGAGATCAGGAGCCGTCTGGAGCTCGGTAGGTAATTCATTCCAGAGGGTGGGAGCACCCACAGAGAATGCCCTACCCCTGGGCACCCTAGGTGACATTGGCTCGCCGTCGGGACCCTGAGGAGAGCGGCCCTATGTGAGCGAACAGGACGGTGGGAAGCAGGCAGGAGAAGGTCCTGTAAATATCCTGGACCTAAATCATGTAGGGCCTTATAGGTGAGAACTAGTACCTTGAAGCGGACCCGGAGAACCACTGGTAACCAGTGCAGCTGACGCAGGAGGGGTGTTATATGGGAGTAACGAGGGGCTCCTGTAACAACCCGTGCGGCTGCATTCTGGATCAGCTGGAGTCTCCGGGTGCATCTCAGGGGCAGGCCCATGTAGAGGGAATTGCAGTAATCCAAGCAGGAAGTAACCAGGACATGAGTGACTGTGCGAAGGTCATCTTGGTCCAGGAAAGGGCGCAACTGGCGCACCAGGCAAAGCTGTGAGAAGGCCCCCCTGGTCACAGCCATTAGATGGTCTTCTAGGGACAACCAAGCATCCAGGAGGACACCCAAGTTGCGAGCCCTATCAACGGGGGCAAGTTTTTCTCCATCCATCAAAAGTGATGGGGCTTCTGAAATCCGAGATGCCGGCATCCACAGCCACTCAGTCTTGGAGGGATTAATTTTGAGTCTGTTTCTACCCATCCAGGCCCGTACTGCCTCCAGGCAACGGGACATCACGGAAAGGGCATCTCTGGAGTGGTCTGGGGTGGAGATGTATAATTGGGTATCATCAGCATATTGATGATATCTCACCCCAAAGCCACGAATGATCTCACCAGTGGCTTCATATAGATGTTAAAGAGTAGGGGGGAGAGAACTGAACCCTGAGGCACCCCACAATTTAGGGGCCTTGGGGTGGATCTCTGCCCTCCTGCCCATACAAACTGTAAGCGACCCGAGAGGTAGGAGGAGAACCACTGTAAGACAGTGCCTCCCACCCGCAACCCCTCAAGTCGCTGCAGTAGGATACCATGGTCGATGGTATCAAAAGTCACTGAGAGGTCAAGTAGGACCAGGATGGAGGAGCAACCACCATCCCGAGCCCGCCAGAGATCATTCACCAGAGCGACCAATGCCGTTTCCGTGCTGTGTCCTGTCGGAAGCCCGATTGGTACGGGTCAAGGTATTCCGTTTCCTCCAGGAACTGTGGGAGCTGTTGCACCACTACAGTCTCAACAACCTTCGCCTCCTTAAGAGAGGTGGGGAAATTCCCCTCTCTCAACGAAGCATTGACAATTGCCTGGATCCAGTCTCTAGTCATCTCCCTGGCAGCCGAAACCAACCAGGAGGGACAAGGGTCCAATAAGCAAGTGGAGGAACTAAGTTTGCCCATAATCCTGTCCACTTCCTTGACAGAAACAGGGTCAAACTCAATCCAGATATTGTTCTCAAGACCCACCCTAGTCTCCCGATTGGATTCTGTCCAGTCAGAGTCCAATCCGATCCGGATCTGAGCAATTTTATCATGCAGAAACTGTACAAAATCCTCAGCTCTGCCCTGTAAAGGGTCTTCCCTCACTCCCTGATTGAGGAGGGAGCGGGTCACACAAAACAGGGCCGCTGGGCGGTTTTCTGCAGATGCAATGAGGGCGGCGAAATAATCTCATTTCGTCACTTCCATTGCCACTAGATAAGACCTAATATGGGTTCTTAACTGTGTTCAGTCAGATTCAGATTTATGACCTTCCCGGCTGTTTTCCAACAAGCAAAGTCAATGGGGGTTAGCTGGATTTGCTGAATAACTGCATGGTTCACTTAACAACTGTGGTGATTTGCTTAATGCCCATAGCAAAAAAGGTAATGAAATTGGGCAGGATTCGCTGAACAACCAACTTGCTTAGCAATGGAAATTCTGGTCCCAAATATGGTTGCAAGTTGAGGACTACCTGTATCTGAATCGGTTCAGAGGCCCAAATCCTTTTCCCCTCTAGGGTTTGTGCAAAAGAGTGGATTAGTTGAAGGCCAGTTCATATTAGCCCATCTGGAGACTAATGACAGATTAAAGAAAACTTTTCCAATTCGAGGAGAGATGGATGCATTCTACCATGGTAAAAGGTCCGTTATAAGTAAAAGGCTCGTCAAAGCTTTGGATTTAAGTGACAATTTGAACCCCCTAAATCAGGGGTCCCCAGCCACCAGTTTTGCTTTGGTGGCTGGGGAATTCTAGGAGTTGAAGTCCTCCAGGCTTAAAGTTGCCAAGGTTGGAGATCCCTACCAGTGGTGGGTTGCCACTGGTTTGGACGGTTCGCTAGAACTGGTAGTAAAACCGACAGGAGGCTCCGCCCACTGACCTGGATGTCATCATGGGTGATCTGCACGTGCAAGCGATGCAAACCGGTAGTAAAGGTAAGTAGAACCCACCCTGATCCCTGCCATAGATGAATCTCTTCCCACAGCTCCTGCCTTTCAAAGCACCCCTAGGATGCCAGCTGAAAAAGACAGTTTTATCTAAGCCCTCTCAAGATTGCAACAATGGGAAAATAGGTGCCTAAAGGGTTGAAATTTATATTATTTATAAATAATATAGTAAAATGCTTGGTTAAAAAAGAAGGGATCTTTTACCATGCTTTTTCTATTCTGCTTTCTCCAGGTATTACTTTTTTTTTAAAAAAAAAATGATTTATATGCCGCCCTTCTCCAGAGACTCAGGGCTGCTTACAATGCGTTAAGCAATAGCCTTCATACTTTTGTATATTTATACAAAGTCAACTTATTGCCCCCACAAACTGGGTCCTCATTTTACCTACCTTAGAAAGGATGGAAGGCTGAGTCAACCTTGAGCCTGGTGAGATTCAAACTTACAGTAATTGCAGACAGCTGGAGTTAATCACAATGCTTTAGTCTGCTGAGCCACCAGGCCCCACTACGGTGTCCACTATCCAGACTTCTTTGTCTTTCTCATCAACAATGGTTAAGTCTGGGGTGTTCTGTGGCAGATGCTTGTCTGTTTGAATTCTAAAATCCCAGAACACTTTAGCTTCTTCATTATTGTTATTAGCTGCCCCACTCCAATGCACTCTGAGTTAACTATGTCTAACATAAATTAAATAGTGGGAAAAGTTACACATTCCCGCTTTGCTACATGAGGGCTTTTTAGTGTCTAAGATCAACTTTCTCCATCATCCCAACATTCTGGAAGATCTCACTGGAAAATGTGGTCTTAGATAGCAAAGGGCTCTTATGTACTATAGCAAATGTGTGCAACATTTCCCCCGAGGATACTAGTAAGATCTTCCCTGGCTGAGAAAAATCCTTGAGAAGTGATCTGGCATTGAAGCCAATAGCTTCCCTGGAGTTTTTCCCATATCCTGACCAAGCAGTTCTGCAAACAGCTCCATTCAAGATAGAATGATAGGTTCAAAGGCAGCGATGGCCCATCACCAACATTTTGGCAGGCAGGCCACAAACTGAGCCAAACAGCTGGGAAAGAAAACAACGAGGGGAGAGTTTTATCCCCGCTTTCTCCTAAAACACAGCAACAGAAGGGGAAAAAAAGCAAGAGCTGACTTTTTCAGAACTAAACTTTCTGGCCAATAGACAGTATCAGGGGTAGGGAGGGGTGGGGGATGAATAAAAAAACCTGTAATTTCTTCCATCCCATCTGCCTCAAAGCCACAAAATGGAACCTTGCAGGACAAAATAACATTCCATCAGGGATAGTCAGAGGACAGCTGCTGGATGAGGTTGAGGTATCATAGTCAGCAATTCCAGTTCAGCCCATTATTTTTGCCACGTGTTACCTGAGCTCTATCAAACAAAAAAAAATTCACACTCCTAAAATTATGGGTTTTTTCCCCCCAAAAATAATGTTTTTTTTTCACTTTTATTACACTATCTCATTGAACTAGACTTTCCTCTAACAGATTAACAGAGTTGGAAGGGACCTTATAGGTCATCTAGTCCAACCCTCGCTCAAGCAGGAGACCCTACACCATTTCTGACAAATGGCAATCCAATCTTTTCTTGAAAGCTCCCAGTGATGAAGCTCCCTCAACTTCCGAAGGCAGCTTCTGTTCCATTGGTTGATTGTTGTCACTGTCAGAAAGTCCTCCTCATTTCTAGGTTGAATCTCTCCTTGGTCAGTTTCCAACCATTATTCCTTGTCTGGCCTTTAAGTGCTTTGGAAAACAGATTGACCCCCTCCTCTCTGTGGCAGCTCCTCAAATATTGGAACACTGCTATCATGTCTCCCCTGGTCCTTCTCTTCTCTTCACTAGACTAGCCAGTCCCAGTTCCTGCAACCGTTCTTCATATGTTTTAATCTCCAGTCACCTAATCATCCTGGTTGCTTTTCTCTGCACTGTTTCTAGAGTCTCAACATCTTTTTTATAGTGTGGTGACCAAACCTGGATGCAGTACTCTAGGTGTGGTTTTACTATCCTGTTTTCCTCAAAATAAGACATCCCCTGATAATAAACCCAATCGGGCTTTTGAGCGCATGGCAATAAGGCCAAGCGCTTATTTCAGGGTTCAAAAAAAATATAAGACAGGGTCTTATTTTCAGGGAAACATGGTAGGGCTTTATAGATATCTTATTTATAATATTTATATCTTTGTTTTACATTTATAGAGCAGAGTTGCCTCATCTTGGATCTTCTATACAAGTCCTCAACTTACAACAATTCATTTAGTGACTGTCCAAAGTTACAACGGCACTGAAAAATGACTTACGACCTTTTTTACACTTACGACCTTTGCAGCATCCCCATGATCATGTGATCAAAATTCAGATGTGTGGCAACTGGTTCATATTTATGACTGTTCTAATGTCCCGAGGTCATGTGATCACCTTGTGTGTTATTTTGACAAGCAAAGTAAATGGGGAAGCCAGATTCACTTAACAACCGTACTACTAATTTATCAACTGTGGTGATTCGCTTAACAAATGTGACAAGAAAGGTTGTAAAACAGAGCAAAACTCACTTAACAAACGTCTCACTGAACAGCAGTAATTTTGGGCTCAATTGTGGTCGTAAGAGACCTGTATAATATACAGAGACCTGTATATTATACAGGTCCTGTATAAACGGTCTCTGGCAAACTAGTATTCTTCAGGTCCCAGAAGTCCCAGCCAGGCAGAGCAAGTGGAATTCTGGGAGTTTGGGATGACCCTGCCTGCAAGAGAAAGAATCATTAGGGTCATCTGTCCACTAGGCCTTTTAGTGATGGCCTATCCTTGAGAAATTACTAGGCAATCTTTTCTCCTTTGGAGAAATTCAGAAAAATTATCTTCCCCAAAATTTCTGCCCATCAGTGTCGTGAATTTTTTAAAAAAGGATTTTGTACCTAGTTGTAATAGAAAACCAGATGGGAAAAAGAAAAATTCCACCAGAAAGGGACCTCATTTTAAACTCTATTTGATCCATTATTTGTCTTACTCCTTGCTCTTTTCTTGCAGTCTCCACAATCTAATTATATATATATTTTCTGCCTGAAATGTCATTCAAATTATGTATAGTTTATCTATTCTTTTCTTGCAGTCTCCACAATCTAATTATGCATTTTTTTTCTGCCTGAAATGTCATTCAAATTATGTGTAGTTTATCTATTCCCAACTGCAGGATAATTTTTCCAGTGCATAGTTATCCCGAAAAAAAGGAATATTTCAATACAGATCTGGCCATAATCCAGAAAACAGTTGATGTAACCAAGGACTCATTGAGCTCTGCAGGCTTGTATGCTTATGACTGTCTGCTGGATTGGACCCAGGAACTTATTATTGGATTTTTTTTTAAAAAAAAACAACAATTTGAATTTTTAAACTTCCATGGAGTTCATGCTTCAAAAGCAAAATGAATTTCTAGATAATAACATCCCTCTTATACAATTGAATATCAAAATTAGAATGTTATGTGTGTAAGTCTATACTTGAATTTTGAATTATGGCAATATCAGCATATTACAACAGGTGAGACCACCTGTTGGGAGTGGATGAAAATAAGGCAATCTGTCATTGCTTTATTTACTTGGAATATTGCTGGATGCAATCTTGGTAAGACCACACGTGAAATATTGGTGCACGCAATATTGGTAAGACCACACTTGGAATATTGCATCCAGTTTTGGTTCTCAGTTCTCATGATATAAAAAAGATGTTGAGACCCTTGAAAGAGTACAGAGAAGAGCAACAAAGAAGGGACTGAACACGCAAAGAATGGTTGCTGGAATTGGGTATGTCTAGTTTAATGAAAAGAAGGTTTGGGGTGACATAATAGCAATGTTCCAATATCTGAGAGGCTGCAGCTATTCTCCAAATCTCCTGAAGTCAGGATAAGAAGCAATGGATGGAAACTAATCAAGGAGAGAAGCAACCTAGAACAAAGGAGACATTTCCTGACAGTTAGAACAATTAGTCAGTGGAACGACTTGCCTCCAGAAGTTTTGAATGCTCCAACACTGGAGGTTTTTAAGAAGAGATTGGACAACCATTTGTCTGAAATGGTATAGAGTTTTCTACTTGAGCAGAGGATTGGACTAGAAGACCTCCAAGGTCCCTTCCAACTCTGTTATTCTCTTATTGCCTAACCATCATTACATGTACATGCAGTTAATTCAGAACGAAGTTTATGATCAATCAGCTTGCATAAGCAACACTTTGCAGGCATCAGGAGAGCAGGTTTTGTCAGACAGCTAAACTTGTAATTCCAGAAAAAGGGAAAGTATAGATTTAGTTATTAAAATTTATTCCTTTCTTTGCGCAAGCTGGTGAATTTACATAGGCAAATTTGGAACATATTGTGACAGTTGGCTAAACTCAGGCCCCCTTTTATGATGATCTCTACTTTCCAAGACTTTTATAAAGAGGCCAAAATCTTAGAATGAAGTGAAAAACTGAGATTTTTCAGGTTACAATGGAATATTTTCTCATCATTGCCAGAGACTCTTATTTCCCAAGGCACAAACTTGAAAACATAATCAGTAAAGGAACTACAAGGCTTGATGTTGCTGTGCTTTAAATAATGGGGTTATTGAAATTTGTATTTCTTGGCTTGAAAATATGCATTTCAGCAGCTTCCTGTGCTTACCTCAAAGAAGTACAAGCTAGTCTTATTATAGTCCAACAGTTTTTCTCTGGGTCAGATTCTAATTAAAATTAATATCCAAGCCAGAAGAGAGTTTGCTTATCTCACCCATTATCCTTCTTCTTCATGCCCCCTCATCTTGTTCCAATGGCAAGAATAGAAGGGGGGCGGAACCTTCTGATTTAGTAGGGGAATCTGCACACAACCACTGCCAGGAAAGGAATGTGAGGAACTTCAATTTACTAGGATTGTAACAGTAAGCTGTGTTGGGAAATGCATGTTTCCCGAAGCCACTGGCGTAACTCTATAGCAGTGTTTCTCAATCTTAGCAACTTTAATGTGTGTGGATTTTAATGTGTATGGACTCTATAGCAATGGACTCCTTCAGAGAAGGGAAGGAGCTTTCATAGATCTGTAGAATTGGAACCACGGGAATAAGCTAGTATCACTCTTTGCAATTTATTTATTTATTTATTTATTTATTTATTTATTTATTTATTTATTTATTTATTTATTTATTTTTCATATTTCTATGAATAATATAAACTCTCCAAGGACTCTAGGCGGCTTACAACAAAGACAGTATGAACAATATACAATAAGAGATGTTAAAAACCCATACACACCACTCATGGCTGGATCTCACAAGATCGTAGTGGTGAGATCAACTAACATTTGTTACTGTTAGTTGCGAAGTCATGTCCGACCCATCATGACCCCATGGACAACATTCCTCCAGGCCTTCCTGTCCTCTACCATCCTCTGGAGTCCATTTAAGCTCATGCCTACTGCTTCAGTGTTTTGTTGTTGTTAGTTGCAAAGTCGCGTCCGACCCATTGTGACCCCTGGACAACGTTCCTCCAGGCCTTCCTGTCCTCTACTATCCTCTAGAGTCCATTTAAGCTTAGGAATGGCCGTCATATGCATTCCAGAGGGCAGGGCAGTGACAGAGTAAGCAAGTTTTTCAGCCCCATAAGATGATGATTTTTAATTGTCATCTTTTAATTGTTTAATTGACAAGTACACTGTGCCAAAACAAACTGGGCAGTCAGAAAAAATAGGAGAGAATCCTTGAAAGCACTGTAACTCCTTAATCTAGAGTTGTCTCTTGGAGCCTCTGTAAGATTCCTATGCAAATGATGATGGTGGTGTGAGGAGGAGGAGGAGGAGGTTGATGATAATTTCCTCCATCATCACGTATTGCTCTGATATTCTACTTTCAGCCATTGGTGATCCCTTGAGATGTCATAATTAATAATCTTTTATAATCCTCATATGTATGGATTTGTCTTCCAGAGGATAAACAATTGCCACTGTGATTGAATTATCTCTGTGATAAACCAAAATATATCTCTTTCATTTTCTTCTTTTTTTAGAGTCAAAAGCAAGGAGACTAAGCTGAAGGGACTTGAAAATACTTGGATTTCTACAAGGCATATTTTGCTTCTCTTCTTCCTTCTCTTCTAGTGCTGCTCTGGGTGGCACCAAAGGGACTTCCAGAGCCAGATGTAGGCTCATGCTCTCCCTCTTCAATCTCCTTTTCTTTTGGATGTCATTTATTTCCTGTCCTACTTGTTTGCTAATCAAGTCAGGACAGAGAAGCACGAGGCGCTCCTCTCTCCAATTATCAGATTGAGCCACAGGTCGCAAGGCTTTGGCAAGGGTGTGTTTTTCATGCACATTCTTTCTTCTAAGGTTCAGCAACTCTGTGCCTCGAGAAGACAAAAGAAGGCCAAGTCATTTCTTTTGGAGAGGGCAGAGATGGCTGCAAAGCACTATTCATTTGAAAAGAAGCCAGGGGAAGATACTGGAAAGACAGGCTAGGAAAACGTAATCTGGGGTGGTCTGTAGTACGTCTTCAGAACCTGCAATGATTTTGTTTGGAAGAGTTCCAGAAATCTGTAATTGAGGATTGACAGATTGCATTTACATAGAGAGGCACATGTAGAGAGACTTTGTATATGTCTTCCAAGAAAACTTTTTTTTTAAAATGCAAATTTCCTGCTTTGTTCCTTTCACAGTACATTTCTCTGACTCAGGATTTAAAACATAAATCCCACAGTGTAAACTCTTTTTAAAAATGCATCAACTTGTTTGCACAACATTATCAATAATGTTAAGACAAATTTCCTGCCCGAGTAGAGGCACTAGAAGACCTCCAAGAATCTCCTTCCAACTCTGTTATTCCATTCTACTCTACTCTACTCTACTCTACTCTACTCTACTCTACTCTACTCTACTCTACTCTACTCTACTCTACTCTACTCTATTCTATTCTAAATTATTGGAACACATTAGCAGGAAACTAGAAATGCCAGGGGACTTGATCTAACATTAGCATTTTTATTTCTGTGGAGACCAAAGGAAGAAAGAAGCCTGTCCAGTTTTCTCCCCCCAAAAATTCTAGCAAAATTCTCCTCTGTTCTAATTTTATATTAGATCCTAACCCCTCTTTGTTTTCCACCTTTGACCGAAGAACCGTTAAGATACTGTTCTTGCTAAAGTGCATAGGAATGCCATTATATTCTATAATTCCATTATCATTATAGTCAGAACCTCAGAATATCATGCACATGCTTCTCATAACATGAGGCTGCTACAATAATATTTTTCAAGGGAGAGCGCGCTAAAAGAAACAGTTCTGACAGTCTCATATCTGAGAAAGTGGAGGAAAAAACAAGCAGCAAAAATCCCTTTGAAATAGCTTTTTATGCCTTTGCTGTCAATGAGGTGCTTTTCCAAGGGCCCTTAATGTTTTAATGCTTAATCTGTTCAAATTTCTAAATGTGAAGTGAAGGAAGTGAAAATTCTTGGTAGCTGAAGTGTAGCTTTGCTGGTAAATTTAATCTCATCCAGCCCAATCCTTGCAGCGAATCTCACCTTTGGCTATTTCCCAAACCTGTGTGGTTGATCTCATAACTAAACACATTTTGAATAGTACCTTTCTTCCTCAAGAGCAGGGGCGTCAAACTCAATTTCCTTGAGGGCCACATCAGGGTTGTATTTGACCTGGGGGGGCGCTGGGGGGGGGCATGGCCAGGTTGGGTGTGGCCAGCTCAATGTCACTTGTGTCGGAGGCACCTGTGGCAGCCCAAGTGCTCTGCCAGTGAAAACGGATTCCTGAGCTCCATTTTCGGCTGTGATAGCTTCTTGCAACCCTCTGCCAGCCAAAATGGAGTTCGGGAGGGCTGCCTGCGGCCCTTCCGAGCTCCATTTTTGCTTGCAGAGGCACCGCAGGCCAGTCCTTTGCTGTTCCCAGGGCAGCCCCGCGAGCCAGAACTAAGCACCCTGTGGGCCATATCTGAGCCCTGGGCCTTGAGTGTGATACCCCTGCTCAAGAGCTATCTTTCCATGAGCCTTGTGTAAGACTGGTAGAACTGCCAACCCTGGATGATTCTGTGCCTCTAAAGCAAAGTTTGATTTTGCCCTTTGCTGATGTTGAGTGATGCTGATGCTGATGATGAAGGAGAAGTGATCCATTCAGTTGTGGATTAGGTTTCTCCACATCTTCCAATTTTGCACTGTTTCTTTAAGTTGTTCTATGCTCTGGTTAGGGATGTGGTGGCTCAGTGGCTAAGATGCTGAGCTTTTCCGATCGAAAGGTCGGCAGTTCAGTGGTTCGAATCTCTAGTGCCATGTAAAGGGGTGAGCTCCCATTACTTGTCCCAGCTTCTGCCAACCTAGAGTTTGAAAGCACGTAAAAAATGCAGGTAGAAAAATAGGGACCATCTTTGGTGGAAGGTAACAATGTTCCATGCACCTTCAGCATTGAGTCATGCTGGCCACATGACCACGGAGACGTCTTCGGACAGCGCAGGCTCTTCGGCTTTGAAACGGAGATGAGCACTGCTCCCTAGAGTTGGGAACGACTAGCACATATGTGTGAGGGGAACCTTTACCTTTACCTTATGTTCTGGTTGGTGTTGGCTTTGATGGTGTCCTGCAATCATGTTCTTTGCCAGCCTGGTTTCCCTTTACTGCTAACTCTTCCCAGCATAATTGCTTTCTCCAGTGAATTCCTCCACATGATATGGCCAAAATAAGGGAGATGCAGTTTTGTGATTTTTCCTTCCAGTGACATATTTGGGGTCATGTGTTCTAGTGCTTGCTTGTTGATCTCCTTTGCTCTCCAAGATATATGCAGCAACCTTCTCCAGCATCACAGCTCAAATGAGTCATCCCCACTCCCCATTCTTACTTTTTTAAGACCCAGCATTTACAACCATAGGTAGCTATGGGGAACTCAACAGAGCAGGAGACAAAGAGACGAAGAGCAGCAACAAAGAGAGCAAGTGCAATTTAATTTTATAATTGTTTCTTTTCAAAGACCAGTCCCCTCTGTTTATCATACAGAATAGTGTTTGTTAACGTCAGCAACTTTGGCTGGAGATTTTTGGGAGTTGAAGTTCACAAAACTTAAAGTTACTGAGGTTGAGAAACACTGTCTAGAAGATCTGAGTATGCAGGACTAATGCTTCTACAGAGTATGTGATTATGCATTCACATGAACATTTCAATCCCATATGCGTGGGATGAGGTATTATAATCAAAACTTGCACAGAATGCCATCTATAGTTCCAGCATAATTTAATCATAATAGTACGAGGACATTGGCTTCCTACTGACTTCTAAGGATAGAGCCTAATGGCTTTTTTCCCCACCACCTGAAAGTAGTCTTTCATTGTTGGCCAAACCTCCAACAAATCCCTGGATCTTAAAATGGCCACAAACTCAACATAAGAAGCCACCAGTAGATTCTCACATGTTAATAGCCACCCAGCCCAGGGAAGGAAACTGTTTTCATCTGATAGCTCCTCCTAATTGTTTCCATTAGAAAGATTTGCAAAGAACAAAGCTTCGTGATTCCTCTATGGGAAGGCACCCTGCCTAGTTAGTGGGTTGCAAATTATCCAGCCAGTCTGAGTCATCTTGAGGTAAGCCTTTTTTGGCCTGAAGAATCTTCCCCGCCTATTGAGGACATCTCCCAGTCTCTCCATAACCTACTTATTAACAAAATTTGATGACAGGACTCTCTGGGCAGCCCACTCACAGCTGGTAGAGGAAGAGGAAGAAAGTGTAACTACCCATCCCAAATATGCTTGATGTCATCACTTCATTGCTGACAGGTCTGTTCCAAGAGGTTTTATGATCAACAGACTTAAGAAGTGCTGTTTAGCCATTGGAACATCATACCCTACAGGCAAGAAATTGGGCCATAAATTGAAATACAAAACATATTCTCGATTTCTGTAATTCCCCCCCCCCCCCATTCCTTTCTCCCCTCCCCCCCCGGAGATTTTCATAGAGATTCTCAGATGTTAATCTCATAAATCAGTAAAAACATTTTTGAAATGTTGTATGTATATGTGTGCAGCTAGATTGCTATGTAGAAGTGTATGAATGTGTTGGAAGGCATTCACTTACAAGCTTTTCTGGTACTAGGCACCATCATACAGTGGATATAATGAGACATTCCTTCATCTGTTATCTTAATTTTTAAATATTGCCTGAAATCTCATGAGATGGTCGTATATTGCAACATTTTGGTGATTTCACTGCTGAGTTTCACATGATCTCATACAAAAACACAGAAACTGCACAAGACTTTCCAAGTTTGTCTTCTCATCTGACACCTTTTGAGTTAAATGAGATGTGAAATCTCACATAAGAACCACAAAATTTTTTTTTAGGTGATGTGATGATCTTGTATGTTTTCAGTCATTTCAAATTCATGTTTAGAAGTTTGTTTTACAATTTAGAGTATACAGATGTCGATATGGAGAAAATGCTGACACACACGCACCAGAGTCACAATGCCAAGCTAACTCAGGCTTCACATTAACTCACTGGATTGCCTTGGATAAATTATTCCCTTTTAATATCTTTCCAAATCTGGCACCTTTCAGAATCATAATCTGCTATGTTGCTTTAGGAGGAAAAGTATGAGGGGCTTAATGGCATAAATGTCCCATTTTCAACTGTGATTCACACAGCACATTAAACCTTAAACTCACATTAGGAAAACATACATTCCATTTCATATAACATAGAATTTTAGAATCTGAGTTGGACAATGCCAGAGAGGTCATCTGGTCCAACGTCTTGTTCAGTGTAGGAATTGACTAACCATCCTCAACAGGTTGCCCTCTAATCCCCATTTAAAAATTCCATTCAGAAGTCCACTATTTTTCTAGGCAGGCTGTTTCATTGCCTAATAGCTCTTTACCATCATGAAGTTCCTCTTAGTATTCAGTCTGTATGTCCTTTTTAAAAAAAAAAATCAACTTGTTGGTCCTTGCCTAATTGCCTCTGAGAAAAGATTCCTTGCCTTCTTCGACATTGCAAGATCTGAGATATTTGTAGCCTGCTATCATGTTTTTCTTTAGTCTTTTTGCAAACTAAAAATGTGCACCTCCTTGAGCTGGTCCTCATCGGGCTGAGTTTACAGACCCATTGGCTGTGGTCTGCATCTGTTTTAGTTTCTCCATGTCCCTTTTAAAGAGGAGTACCCTGAAGTAGACAAGGACTAGTGCGTTAGTTCAGAGTATAAAAGAGTGATTGCTCCTCGTGATCTAAATGCAATTCTTGGGTTAAAGCAGCTGAAGATTGCATTGATCTTATTAAATGCCTATGTAGCTCTGCTTGCTGATGTTTAGATGGTGGTCCATTGGGACTTGCAGATCCCAGTAAACAATAAGCCGTATCCAGGGGTGGACTTCAAAATTTTTAGCAAGGGGTTCTCTGCCCGGTTGCTGGGTGGGAGTGGCCATGGTGGGTGTGACCTAGTCAGCCTCCTGTACCATGGCGGGCGGGGAGGGTGTTTTTGCCCTCCCCAGGCTTTGGAGGCTTTCGTCGAGCCTCTGGGAGGGCTAAAATAGCCTCCCAAGCAGGGGTGAAATCTACTTACCCTCCTTACCAGTTTGGAAGTGCATGTGCATGCACAGAAGGTAAAAAACACATTACTTCCTGATTAAAACCAGGAAGTAATGACACCCAGGCGGGTGGGCAGAGCTTCGTGCTGCCATCGCTATTGGTTCTGTGAACCACCTGCCGCAATCACTACCGGATAGCCTGATCCGGTCCGAACCGGGAGCATTTCATCCCTGCTCCCAAGGCTCCAGAGGCCCTCTGGAGGCCAGAACCGGATCAGTTTCCGGCCTTCCCAAACTTCTGGTAGGCGCATTTTTCGCCATCCTCGAGGGTCTGTGCACGCCCTGCATTTACCTGCATCCAAAACGGACCGTGTGGGGACTCATGATAGGGGAAGGGTGGGGTGGGCGGGGCCAGCCAGGAGTGGGATTTTGGGGGTTCTCCAAATTGCACAGAATCTTGGGTAGGGATTTCTCCTGAACCCCTGCAAACCCCCAGCAGCCCACCCCTGGCCGTATCAAACTTTAGAATGATGGCCTGATTTACATAAAGAGCTGAGGGTTCCATGATACACTGAGCCATAGACTACCCAACTTTAGTTCAGTTTAGCCCTGAACTGAATCATTAGCCCTGATTCTATGATTTCCCCAGCATTTCTTCCAACCAAATGGTTGTATGCAAGCATTTCCAACAGATATAAAGATACATACATTTTTTTAAAAAAATGATATCTTTCTATTTGTCTGTCTACCTGCCTGCCTATATCTATCTATCTATCTATCTATCTATCTATCTATCTATCTATCTATCTATCTATCTATCTATCACATGGTGGCTCAGTGGCTAAGATGCTGAGCTTGTCGATCAAAAGGTCGGCAGTTCAGCGGTTCAAATCCCTAGTGCCGCATAACAGGGTGAGCTCCCGTTACTTGTCCCAGCTTCTGCCAACCTAGCAGTTCGAAAGCACATAAAAAATAAAAGTAGAAAAATAGGGACCACTTTGGTGGGAAGGTAACAGAGCTCCGTGCGCCTTCAACATTTAGTCATTTAGTTGTAGGTATAGCTGCAACAGCAATGGAAAACATCTTTCTTCCCCAGGGGAATGAGGCACCTGGTGGGAGCAGAGCCAATGAAGCCTTCAGGAAGGAAGGTGAAAAGTGTGAGCACCAGGGCCAATCCAGCAACACATTTCCAGCATTGCTGGGGGCTGAGTAATGTTGTTTGCATTTCTCCACTTACTCTTTAGCCTTGGGATGCTATTATGCACCGCTCACTGGTGTTGACTCAAGCATGGCAGGGGGAGGGGAGTCAGATGATCAGAAGCTTTTACCTTAAAGGTGGCTGCCAGTGTATCTAATCTGGAAATTCCCTCAACTGAAGCCAGGCCTTTGAGTCATGTCTTCAGTGGGAAGCAATGGAAATGTTTTTCACCAGGAAACATGTTTGGAGTGAAAATGCAATGGTGGCCATGCAAATTAAGGCATTTTGGTTCCCAAAGAGGGATGACAAAGACTGTATAGCCAGACTGTCTTTTTGTGTTATGTAGGATGGACACTTCTCTGCCTCCAAAGTCAAAGAAATAAGCAAGCAAGAAGATATTAACATTCTTATAAGGGAACATGCCACCATAAGCAAGAACATTTCTTTGCATAACATGCATACAACTCTGACATGATTTAGATATATCAATGGAGACTTAGAAATAATTGCTAGAATTTAGAGCACAACACATTACCATGGTTAAAATGGCTCTGTATAAAATATTGTATATTTCCATGTCTGGTTGGATGTTGAATTTAATGATTTGGCTTGAGCCAACCCACCAAAGTGGAACTGTATGCTTCTAGTTTGCAGTTGGGTATGTAATTGAACATTTTGGTTTTCCAGATGTAAAATCTCATTAAAATGTTTAACTTAATTCAGGTTAGATCTATATCCTGGTAACTATATAGAGATGTCCATCTAGTATTCTTGGCAACAGCATGGAAGTATTTACCTTTGCTTTGGTTTTGTTGAAAATAAAGAAAACCTTGCTTAAAACACCTATTATATTAGATTTATTTATTAAATGAAATTGCAAATCCAACCACATCTAAAGACAGGTTTCACAATGGGAATTTTGCAAGCTGGGGTGGTGCAGTTGTTATGAGAATGAATGATAAAATTGCTGGTTCAAATCATGTCCCTCATCAGATCCTATTGGCTCAGGAGGCCTCCATGGATGTAGAGAGAGGATGACGGAGACCCAGAAGTCTATGAATGAAATTGAAATCCAAGGAAGCCAGTACCCAAGCTTGCTTTACAGAGATTCTTTGAATGTATTGTCAGTGGTGGGTTTCTACTGGTTCACCCTGGTTCAAGAGAACCAGTAGCGGTGGCAGTGGGAGGATCCGCCCACCTGGATATCACGTGCAGAAGCATTGCACATGAGTGATGCAAGAACATGTGCGCATGTGCTCACAGTTCTGAGCCGGTAGCGAAAGTAAGCGAAACCCACTACTGATTAGAGTCCATGACTCCCCTGAATAGGAATTTATCACATACTCTTGTTCTTTCTTCATAGATAATTCCTATTTTGTCCCTATCTTGTGGACGCCCACTATGAGATGAATGCAGAAATTGCTGCAATATATTAAGAGAATGGGTATTAGGAATTAGAGTTCTTTTTTAGTTGGGAGGCTCCTTGGGAATTATCTGATCCCACCCACTGCTCAGTGCAGAGTCTACAAGCCACAGCCACAATACTCCTGACATTAGACACACTATGCATATTTGGGATGGTTCATTGAGCAATTTAATAAGGGCAATATTTCCCATCACTCATTCCACAACCAGCCTTGAAATATGTCTTTTAAAGAACTCTGCAATCTGGCAATTATCAAAATGGACATGGTTATGAGGCAAAGCAGGATTCATGTCATTAACTGTTTGGCAGGAATCTTAACAAGGGAGGAAGCAAGTTTCTGCAAGCTGGATGAGGTGAGGTTCATTCCCTTGGCTCCCTGCACTTCTGGAGCTCACCATGTGGTATTTTACCCAGCGGGGATCGTGCGGTTATGGAATGTCTTCCTGGAGTTTGTCCCAAGCTCTTTGGGTAGGGAAAGAGTGAAATGTAAAGGGAGACAACTGAGGCAATGATGCCAAACTGAGAGATGTCAGAAGCAACTTTACAAGCCCCTATATTGCTCAGTAGCTCCTGATTGTCCCTTCACTATCACTTAATGAATCCAGAACTTAATGAGGGTTTTGGAATCCTTTCAAATGCAATATGTTGATGTTCCTCACTTCAATCAGCCATCTGTGTTCCTAAAAGCAAGTTCTTGTTCCAAAAGACCAATGAATAATTAGGAATCACTGTAAATACTCATAGATATTTGAAAATTGCCATTTTAAATTACTGTCCAATGAGATTAAGGTGCTCAATTAGGACTGTGAAGAATCAGCTCTACTCTCAACTATGTAACTGGATACGAGGGATGGTACCACAAAGAAGAAAATGGTGCGATGGACTACAGTCAACCAGCAATTTGCCATGGGGGGTGGGGGAAAGCAAGACAAAAGGCAGCATAGCCTGGAGCTGGATAGGAGACAGAGAAAGAGTTGGGGCAGCCACTCCCTAGAATCTCTCAGGGCATATCCATTAGGGTGAGAATAATTATCATTTAGTCTGGCAAGATTCTGTCTATTGTGTGTAAGCAAATAAAAAACCTGAACACTGGTTGGATTGTTCTATGTTCTTGGGCTAAGACTGACACAGAATGATTCTGAGTGTGTTGGGGAAGAAGTGATAGAATGTTATGTACCTTGCCTTAAGCTCCCTGAGAAAAGATGGAGTATAAACCTACCAAATAAACAAGTGCTTTGAACAGAGGGAAAAGTGGAGTTACAGTGGCAGATGTAGGTTAGTTACATGATCGCTTTCGTAAGAAAAAGTATGTATTTTTGTCTGTTTTTCTGTACTCCTTACAAATATTCTGTTCAATAGTTCAAATATAGTATATTTCCAGCAATATTAGTGGTGAATTCTATCTATTTACAAGCTTCTTGTTTGCCAAAGCACACTCTTTTTGGGAAACTATAGCTTGCAGCTATCCAGTCCCTCTAAACAACCAAGTTTTTTACTGAAGTAGAAACTCTTTCTAAGGGAGGTTTAAACATTTCGATCATGTGCATCTTCAGTAAATTGCACACTGATTTCATTCTCATTGTATTTCCATGCATCCAGGAGTTCCAAAGGTGCTTTTTCAAGAGGCAATCAGACTTCCTTTGTTTTTCCTTGAAGACGTTTCACTTCTCATCCAAGAAGCTTCATCAGTTCTGAATGAGAAGTGAGACAAAGAAAGTCCAGTTGCCTCTTCAAAAAGCACCCTTTGGGACTACCATGACCTGGATGACTGAGAATCTTCATAGACATTCATCTAGGAGGATTTATAACTGATGCAGAAATATTTATAGCTGATACAGGACTGTAATGCAGGGCTAGTAAAGCCCCTTGTGAGGTCAGATTAGCACAGAGGAATCCAGTTCAGGGAGATTTTGTTCATATCTGGGATGTCTTTAAGAAAAAAAAAGGAATATGAAAAGCCCTTTTATTTTCTAGTAATGATAGTGTATGGAAATGTTGGCAGGCAGTCAGGTTTTCCAAATTAATAGTCTTCCTTGTTATTTTAAGATTTTGGTCCAATGAGGCTCTAACCTTGTAAGCCAGCCAGAGTCGCCTTGTGGAAAGATGGTCAGCCAATAAATTACTAAGTAAATAAAAATAAAATAAATAAAAACTATATAAATAAACCAAGACTGGAAGTGGGCAAGGGATAGGCACTTATCGCACTTACGTTGGCCAGGTATTCTGGGAACAGTTGCAGCACATTAGCAGAGTTGGAAGGGACATTGAAGGTCATCTAGTCTAACCCCCGACCCACACAGGAGATCCTACACCATTTCTGACAGATGGCAGTCCAATCTCAACTGAGTGCCAAGCTATTCCAAAAACCATAGAATGCTGCTATATAACCTCTGATTAAATATTTTCCCTGACTTTAATTTAAATGTAAAATTCTGCATGTTTCTTGTGCAGGAGGAATCTTGTTCGGTGACAAACAGCCTGGACTGGAAAACTCATTGCTTTCATTGCCAGTGGCTTCCTCCATGGAGGAGAGAGATTGCAAAATATGCTGGGAGACAGCAACCTGACTGGATTTGTTGGCCTTCTGCTAAATAGGCGAGAGGAAAAATATAATTTAGAGGGAGGAGTGCCTTGATCACAGATTGTTGGCATTAATAGCCCTTGCTATTGCCTCACTCCAAATATAATGTTTTGCTGGGTCTCCCAAAATAAGGCAACAATAAGATCTCTGAGGAAACACTGTAAATTTGGCAGCAGATTTTGTATATAGACACAAGAGACAAAACATCTCCACCCCGGACCACCCCAATGATACTGTTGACGTGATGTCCCAGTGTCTGAAGGCCATGCAGATCTGGATGGGGAGAAACAAACTCAGACTCAACCCCTCCAAGACCAAGTGGCTGTGGTTTCCAGTGTCCCGGTATAGCCAGCTGGGGTGAGAGCTTGGCCCCCTCAGAGAGGGTTTGCAACTTGGGTGTCCTCCTGGATTCACGGCTGTCTTTAGAAGATCACATGACGGCTGTGGCCAGGGGGGCTTTTTATCAGGTTCGCCTGATTTACCAGTTGTGTTCCTTTCTGGACCAGGACGCCTTGCGTACGGTCACCCATGCCCTTGTCACTTCCCGTCTGGACTACTATAATGGTCTCTACATGGGGCTCCCCTTGAAGAGCACTCAGAGGCTCCAACTGGTCCAGAATGCTGCCACGTGGGTGATTATGGGGGCGACTCAGCGCATCCATGTAACACCTCTCCTGCGCGAGCTGCACTGGCTCCCAGTGGTCTTCCAGGTGTGATTCAAGGTGGTTACCATCTTTAAAGAGCTCCTTGGCTTAGGACCTGGATATTTACGAGATCACCTTCTGCCACTGTTGGCCTCCCACTGGCCAGTACACTCTCACAGAGAGGGATTTCTCAGGGTGCCGTCAGTCAAATTATGTCGACTGGTGACCCCCAAGGGGAGAACCTTCTCTGTGGGGGCTCCCGCCCTATGGAATGAATTGCCCCCGGAGATACGTATGATCCCCGACCTACATACCTTTCACCATGCCCTTAAGACCTTACTATTTCAACAGGCTGGGCTGGCTAAATAATGAATTTTAATGGGTGTTTTAGTTTTTGAGTTTTAATATAGGGTCAAATTATTTAATATGTTTTAAACTGTTTTTAAATTTTGTGATATATGTTGTTTTTACTATGGTTGTGCACAACCCTGAGTCCCTCAGGAGAAGGGCGGTATAAAATTTTAAATAATAAATAATAAATAAATAAGATTTGTACACTGCACAACTACAAACTGGCTCCGTTATTAAGGTGACCAACTTTTTTACAATGAGAAGGAGGACAGAAATAAATTGAAGAAAAAAAAAGAAGTGAGTCTAATGCGTGGGCGTGTGCCATGTCGTGTTTCGGTAAGAAGTAAACAAAGCCACTTGCGCCCGGCACACTCTCTCAAAACAATTCTGTGAGGAGAATGATTATGCGTCTCATAATCGCATCTCACTGCACTGTACCAAGCCTTTATGAATCGTCATGTCAAATACAAATATATCGCATCACATGCAATGGATCAGATCGGCATAGATCGAATACAGAGATTTACAGATTAGACTTGAAATATTGAAAAAGAGGACATGTAGGAGGACACTTTTCAAGAGAGGACAGAACTTACAAAAGAAGGACTGTCCTGCCTAAAGGAGGACGATTGGTCACCTTAATGTTATAGAAACGCACATGGATTTGCACAAGACCAAACCTTCACACGTTTTGGGACAGCAACTCCCAATCTCCCCCCTCCTCTCTCTTTCTTTTCATCTTCATAATGCAACAGCTGCTATATTTTCTGCAGAGGCCACTCTTGTCACTGTCACGGATAGAGACCAATTACAGATAAATGGGGATTTATATGCCTTTGGGCCTGCAGATGAATCGCAGTATTAAATTTGAGTATTTTTATAGCTTCTGCATTATTCTCAGAGTGTGGCCATCTATTAAGGATGATGTAGGAAGACCTAACTCTCTGGAGAAGTTATACTGCTGGGAAAGATGGCAGGAAAGAGAAGAAAAGGATAACCAGCAACAAGGTGGACTTGATTACAGCAGTGATGAAAGATCGAGGGGAGGACAGCCTACCTGGAGAAAACTATTGATGTACTCACTAAGAGTCAACACCTTGAAGGCACATAATCAAGTGTCTCATCTGACGTTGAATTAATTGTTTCTGGGCTGTGCCATTTCAGACTCAGTGGGGATTCACATTTGTATATTTTTATGTCATATGAGTTGTCTCTAAGGGTACCGTGTTGCTCTTAGACCTTGGTTATACGGAGTATGTAAATTCCATGAATGAATGAAGACACAAATGAGCATGCTCAGTATCAACATTACCACATAGCATCAAATTCACTAGTCTAGTCTGCTGTACTTGAAATATTTTACAAAACCCCAAACCTGGAGGAATATCACTATACCATACTGGGTAGCCTCTATTTGATAAAGCTTGTTTAAGGAAAGAAATAATAGTGTTTAAGAACTCAGTTATGGTTAAATAGCTATGGTTAAATAGTGTTTAAGAACTCAGTTATGGAAAGGATCTTACCACAGAGGAAAAAAGGATTTTGTCTATAATTAAAAGATAATAGAATTTGATAGGATATGATACAGATTGACTCCTATGGATGAAAGAAATCTGCTTTTACAAGTACCTTTGCAAACAACTATTAAGCCCCATCGCAATGTTGAAAATCTATATGAATGATGGTCATATGAGTGACCCATGGTGGCACAGTAGTTAGCATTGCAGGCTAACTCTACCCACTGCCAGGAGTTCGATCCTGACCAGCTCAAGGTTGACTCAGCCTGCCATCCTTCCTAGCTCAGTAAAATGAGGACCCAGATTGTTGGGAAGAATATGCTGACTCTGTAAACCACTTAGAGAGTGCTGTAAAACACTGTGACGTGATATATAAGTCTAAGTGCTATTGCTATTGTATAGAGTATATTCAAAAATTCATATTTGAATTAGGGATGGAGAACATTTAATTTGGCTTGTGTTGTACATGAAGTTACCCATTTGCACTTTCAGAGTAAGAATGTGTTATACTATATATTCTGCTTTTCTTCAATGACCATCCCATGCAAGCAGTGTTCTCTTTTCCATTTTCTATTCACTAGCACAGGAGTCTGCAACCTGTGGCTCTGGAAGTGCATGTGGCTCTTTCATCCCTCTGCTGTGGCTCCCTGTCACTCAAAATACGCATCACAACCCCCAATGTGTGACACCCACCAGCACGTGATTTATTGAGCTTTCTGACCCATCTTTTTTTTCGGCGTTCAAAATGTTTTTGTTGCATGCAGAAATAAAAATTTGTTTTCTCTGTAGCAGTTCATCGATTTCATAAATGCAACACATTATAGTTTTTTTATACATAGTATAAAGGTAAAAAACGATATATGCAGTGTTATCTTCATTTTAGAGGTCAAAAGGGTTTTGTGGTGTTTTCTTTTCTCTGGGAAACGGGTCCACGTGGCTCTTTGAATGTTTAAGATTGCCGACCCCTGCACTAGCACAACCCTGTAGGGTTAGGATGGAGCTGAGGAAAGTTGTGAACCTGGCTATCTCTGGGCCTCATTCAACGTACGATCTTCAAAACCACACTTGCTCTAGTTTGTAAAGTCAAATGGACTCATCCCTGAGATTATAACACTCTTCAAAAATAGTTTCTTAACTTTGAATAAAGTGCAGAAACATCTGAAAAGTGTGTAAAAACAAGTGATTATATGAAGAGGTGGGGGGGGATTGTTTGGAAAAGTATCAGTATGAGGCATGAATTGCCCACTCAATCTGCCATAGTAGAAGAGAAGAAGGCACAGATCACATTATACATAGTAGGCTTATTTCATTCCTTGAAACTGGGTTCTTGCCTAGGGGAAGAATTTGCTTAGGCACTCAGAGATTCACAACGATGGAAGGTAAACACTCCTGGACAGTTGCATCATGTCATTACAATGGGCCGGAAATGTTTCAACTGCACATTTCAAATCCCAAGGAACACTGCAGCCAGAAAACCTGAATGCCATTATTTCAGAGGAATTTTAATATCTTCATGGGGACATGAAGGCGGATGCCCCAAGGTACAAACCCCTCCTTCCTGCAGAGCTTCTTGGAGTACGAGTTTGGTTGGTTTCACTTGCCAGAAATTATAAAGAGCTGCTCTCAGCCCACATACACGCAAAGATCTGCCATTGAGTTTTCCTGCATTTCTCTCCCCATTGCTCTCAACGTGTTCTCAGAAACTGGTGAACTGGAAATATTGCAAGGAAGAGACCCCATAGGTTGCATCTAAGGCCAAATTCCAGGTACTGTGACTCCCATCATTGCATCACTGGCCAAGCTGAATGGGGTCAACAAGAGTTGTAGTTTAAAACATCTAGAGACTACTTTGTCTCTTAGCTAAAATGAATCCCTCTTTTCAGCATGTGTTGCTAAGTGGAAGGCTGACAATTCAGCAACAGCAATAGCACTTAGACTTATATACCACTTCACGGTGCTTTACAGCCTTCTCTAAGCAGTTTGCAAAGTCAGCATATTACCCCCAACAATCTGAGTCTTCATTTTACCGACCTCGGAAGGATGGAAGGCTGAGTCAACCTTGAGCCTGGTGAGAACTGAACTGCTGGCAGTCAGCAGAATAAGCCTGCAGTACTACATTCTAACCACTGTGTCATCATGCCTTTTTTTTTTTTTTTTATGGAGACAAACTGCCTGCATCCCAAGATCACAATTATTAGACAAGGACTGGAAAGAATCAACAAAAAGTTCACTGTCAGCCATGAAAGTAATTTTGGACCAATCACTTACAATTCTTTCCATTAAAAATTTGTTGTGGAGAGAATAAATTGGTAGGAGTGATGCGTAAGAAGTCTATTGCCTTGATCTCATGGAAGAAAGGCAGGATATAAATCTAATGATTAAAGGAGAATATCTATTCTCATCCCTCCACGGCGTTCATCTTTGTGGTTGCTGCTTCTTTGCTCTTAACAGAGCAGAAAGGAAGGGACTTTCAGTGGGTTGTTGGTGAGGGAAGGAAACCTCTCTGCCTATTGTCCTGGTTCAGATTGCTCAATTAACAGTGATGAGGAATGGCAGATATGAGTCTCACAGATTGCCATGGATTACAAGAGCAGCAGCAAAGGAATCCCCACGGGTATTTCACACTGAAGCATAATATACAAGGTCACAACATTTTAAAAAGTAACTTCCCAGGTCATTCAATTTCTTCTCCAGAAAAATGGTCACCCTTACATAACAGTTCTGCAACTTTGATATTCTCTCCTTGTCATTTATTCTGACTTTGTGTTCATAAAAGGGGGCAATAGCTGCTGGGAATCTTATTAGCCATACATGCCTGATTCACATTTGGTTGGGCAGGGCAATATGCGCAAAACACAAAGTTCACAGCCATTTGAGAAAAAAGTATTATCCTGAATAGGGTCTGGCAATATATGTTCTATCACCCACCCACCCATCCTTTGAAGGCTGCAGGGACTACAATGATGATTTAAAGCAAAATAGATTAAAACAGGTAGAGCAGGGGTGTCAAACTCAAGGCCAGGGGGCCAGATCCAACCCACGGAATGTTTAGATCTCGCCTGTGGGGCTGCCCTGGAAGGAGCGAAGGATCGGCCCGTGATGCCTCTACCAGACAAAATGGGCTCCAATCTCCGTTTTCGGCTGGGATGGCTTCCTGCAACCCTTTGCCAGCGAAAACGGAGCTTGGGAGGGCCGTGAGGGTTGCAGGAAGCCGTCCCAGCCAAAAACAGAGCTAGGGAGTCCATTTTTGCTGGCAGAGCACTTGGGCCACCACAGCCACCCCTGACACAAGTGATGTCAAGCTGGCCATGCCCACCCTGGCCATACCCACCTTGGCCCCTCAAGGTCAAACACAACCCTGATGCTGCCGTCAATGAAATCGAGTTTGACAGCCCTGAGGTAGGGGGTTATCATATCTGTTTGAAGGCTTTCTTTAATGCTTAAAAAGGCCAACATATCCCTCTATTGAACATTGTCAATTGCTGTGAAGACCTGGTTGTTTCATCTTGAAAAACTTCCAGGTCCTGGAAACATAGCTTGTAGGTTAGGAGTTGCCCATCCCTGGTTTTAAAAAAACGAAAGAATGTATTCCTATTTGGAAAGAATGGATTCTATTTGCAATGCTGAGTTCTGTATTTAGACTGGACAGCTTTCTTGCTGGTAGCCTTTTGTGTACAAAACCTCCAACTAACATACATGTTCTTGTCCAGCTTTCTCCAAAACTTGAGGTTGCTTCCCTACTACTTTTCCTGAAAGCCCATTGTGAAGCTGCTCAACAAGACTGTTTTTCACATTGTTTGGCATACACAATCCTTCTTTTCATTTGCACCCCTGAAAGGAATACATTTAATTAAAATGCCCTGGGACTCATTCAGGCTATTTCAAGGTAGCAAGAACATTTCAACTGGGGAAACCAGTGGGGCTCGGAGGGACTGCTGAGTTTCAGTTCTAATGGCTTTGTAAGAGTTTCACATATCTATGTATTCTTTTAGTTTATTGGCTTTTCCAAATAACCCATAACATCAGAGTCACCTAGTTTTATTTGACAGATCATAAAGCCCATGGGTCTCATATTTTCAAACAGTCAACCATTATCAATGAATGAGCAGGATCTCTCTCTCTCTCTCTCCCTTCCTCCCTCCCTCCCTCCCTCCCTATTTCCCCTCAGGTTCATACCTAACAATCATAGACAAGGTGTAGCTTGTCTAAATGTAACTTGTTGAGAGAACTAAATGCAATATGTTGAGAGAACTAAATGCAATATGTTGAGAGAACTATCAAGGGGAGATTCTGATCACCATAATTTTACTGTTTGAGATAAAAAATAAATACAAGATGGTGTCTCTTTTGAGAAGATATCTATTAGCCGACTGGATTGACAGTAAAATCTTATCTCAGCAGTATCAACAAAAGAGTTTATCCTCAAAACTAGATGACAACTTAGTTGACAAGCAAACAGCAGGTTATAGCCAGCTATTCCTTTTTGTCTAGGAAAATAGCTGAAAGTTTACGAAGCTGGCCATTGTTCTCATTAATATCCACCACTAAAAATAGATAGCTCATTCTCTTCAATAGAAGGGCAATTTGGATCTTTTGGCTGAATTCTTCTCTCTCTCTCTCTCTCTCTCTCTCTCTCTCTCTCTCTCTCTCTCTCTCTCTCTCTCTCTCTCTCTCTCTCTCTCTCTCTCTCTCTGTGTGTGTGTGTGTGCGCATAAATCCCATACACTAGTATGCCGGATGAAAACATGTAATGTAGCATGCACTATAACCTGCTTTCTTCCTGAAAGACAAGGAAATATTTGTTTCAATGAAAGAGTATTAAGTACCTCCCCTATAGACTGCTTCAATAAGAATGTCAGTCATTTCTGAGGGTAATTTTGCAATATTATTGCAAGTGGGGACAGTAAACATCCACCCTATATTTGCTCCCTCCAGCTGGAGACTCTCTCCCTCTCCTTTCTATCCATTAGCCTACCTCCACAAACCAATTGGAAATGATAAACGAAGGCCAGAATTGCGCAACATCCAGAATGATGTGAAATTTTCACTGGATTCACTGCATTCTGAAGGTTGCTATGAACCCCATTCGTTAGATTTGGGGAAATTACAATTCTTAGCCAATGGCTTTACTGGGAGGGACCAATAGATGTTCTGGCCCCAGAAAGCAGAACACATTGCTTTAATGTCATCACCTGGCATTGCCCTAAAGCCAATCAGAATGAAAACAATTCTCTCTGCCTTTTCTCTGCAGGATGCTGTGAAGTGACAAAATAAACAAAAGCATTTCAGCTCAGCTGTATGACAGAACCAAGAATTGTGGCAGTGCCTTGGGCAAAGAGTTAGAAGCGCTAATCTTAGTTAGGAGAAAAATATAGGTATTTGTTTAGTATGTGCTGAAAATATGAACTGACTTAATTTTACACTTCCTAAATCGAGTAAACAAACAAAATTCAATTATTCTCCTATATTTGCCTTTCTCAAATGTGTGCAGTGTGATTTTCCAATAAAAGTGTACACAATATATTTTTGTTTGCAACTGAGAGGAAAAAATTAAAAAAAACCTTGTATATATTTTCTTCTGAAACTAAACAAACAAACAAACATCATTATGCTATTTTTAAAAAGAACATTTTAGAAAGTGTAGACTAATTCACCCAAAACCTACTGCCAATGGTCTTGAAAGCTGGCCTGTCAAACAACCCCTGTTCCCCCTACTTTTTGACTTCCTGGCATGTGAGCATTGCTGGATGGAGACTACTGATCTATGTTGCTAACATCTAGAACAGGGGTGTCAAACTCAATTTCATTGAGGGCTGCATCAGGGTTGTGTTTGACCTCGGGGGCCTGTGGGGGCATGGCCAGCTCAACGTCACTCATAGAGGCTACATTTTTGGCCACGATGACCTCATGCAGCCCTCTGCCAGCGAAAATGGAGCTTTGGGAGGCCTGTTTTTTCTGGCAAGGGGTTGCAGGAGGCCATTGTGCCCGAAAACAGAGCCCGGAAGGACAGTATGCAGTCCTCTTGAGCTCCTTTTTCATTGGCAGAGGCACCGTAGGCCAGTACTTTGATGTTTCCAGGGCAGGCCCACAGGCCAGATCTAAACACTCCATGGCCCGGATTTGGCCCACGGGCCTTGATTCTGACACCCCTGATTTAGAACAAGAGCTGAGATTTGTACAAATCAAGGTTTGACTGATTGATCATGTAGCATCAAGTCATTGCTGACTCCTACCAACCACATACAGGTAGTACTTGACTTAACAACAGTTCATTTAGTGACCATTCAAAGTTACAATGGCACTGAAAAAGGTGACTTATGACCACTTTTCACACTTATGGCCGTTGTAGCATCATGTGATCAAAATGCATACGCTTGGCAATTCACTCATATTTATGACGGTTGCAGTGTCCCAGGGTAACTGAGCCTGAGTAGCGTAGGGGAGTAATGCCTCCTACAAAGGCAGCATTTAAGATCCAGCTGCTGCAATTACTTGCTAGTTCAATCCCAGGCAGGCTCAAGGTCGACTCAGCCTTCCATCCTTTATAAGGTGGGTAAATTGAGGACCCAGTTTGTTGGGGGCAATAAGCTGACTTTGTATAAATATAAATATACAAAAGTATGAAGGCTATTGCTTAACGCATTGTAAGCCGCTTTGAGTCTCCGGAGAAGGGCGGCATATAAATTAAAATTAAAAAAATAAAAAAATTTAAAAAGGGTCATGTGATCCTTTTTGTGACATTCTGACAAGCAAAGTCAATGGGGAAGCCAGATTCAGTTAACAACAGTTTGACTAATTTAACACCTACTGGGATTCACTGAACAACTTGTGGCAAGAAAGATTATAAAATGGGAGCAAACTCACTTAACTAATGTTTCACTTGGCAACAGAAATTTTGGACTCAGTTGTGGTTGTAAATCAAGGACGACAGGTAGATAGATTTTCTCCAGGATGATCTGCCTTCAACCTTGTGCACTTGCTGCTGCTGTAATTGATTCTGTCCACCTGACTGCCAGTCATCCCCTTCTTTTCTTTTCTTTCTCTTTCCCAACACCAGAGCCTTCAACAGTGACTTAGGTCTTGGCATAATGTGTCCAAGTATGATCTTCTTCAAGTGACAAGTCTATTTGATTTATTTGAGGACCAATTGGTTTTGTTTTCTTGGCTATCCATGGTATTCTCAGGAGTCTTCTCCATCACAAAGTTCAAAAGCATCAATACTTTTTCTAGACTGCTTCTTCAAATCCAACTTTCACTTCTCTAGAGGGTCACAGGGAAAATCATTGCCTACCCAATTCTGATCTTTACCTGTCAATTCGCAGATTTTGAGAAAGCCAGCATTAACTATAGAAAAGAAATGTGCATTCATTACCTTGTCTTGTGAGCTACTTGTGTGAGTTAACCTCTACCATCCTTTACAAACTGATATAAAATATTATAGAAGTTACTCTTATATGGTGAGTTGCCAGTCTTTTGAACAAGATACCTAGCAAATCAGAGAAAAACAGCTACCAATTGAGAAAGACACTGGAAAGAACAGTTAAGACAATGTAAAATGTTTAGCATGTACAACCTGCAGAGAAAAATGGGAGGGGAGGGACCAGTGATAATTGCTAATTATTAGTTAATTAGGTTGATAATTAAAGCAAAATATTCAGATAACGAGTAATTGGCTTTCAAAACCTGACCTTCTATTTCCACAATTTTTCACATGTTCTTCTTTATTTTTTCCTCTTAAATGAATAGCAGTTCATTTGACTGTACAACAAGATGTCCTAATAATGTTACCTAATTTGGGTAATCAAGCATCTCCAAGAAAACAATGAAGTTCAAAGAGCACCAAAGACCCCTCTATACAAATACCTGAATATTAGGTGTATTTAAAACTAGCTGAAGATTGGGTGCATTTAAGTCTTTTATGTAACATGACATATGTTTCCCCCCATTCCCCCTGAGGTAACAATAAAAAACACAGCGAAACAGAAAATAGTATTAAACTCTCTAATTTTACTCATTTAAAGGGTAAATGAAATGAAATCAAAAGTAAGCCCTTGTCCTGACCTCGACCAGCATTTTCTTGGAGTATGTGCAATAGCACACCATTCAAAAGCCAAGGATGTACCTCAGTCTGAAAAATATACACCTCTTTTTTAGCCTTAGCTTAGATTCCCCCAATCCAGTGTTCTTGTAATGTATAGCTCTTCAACCACCAAACTTCCAGGTAATCACTTCAGCACATTTTGAAGACAACAGATGGTTAAAATAGGTGACTTGTTCTCTCCTTTCCCAGGGGATTCCAGTTTTGAACAAAGAAAAGGCTGCACAGAAGCTAGAGGCAGACTGGAACATTTTTTCTCAGCCTTATCAATTTTGAGATTCATGTACTTCAACTCCCAGAATTCCCCAGCCATGATGGGATTTGAAACCTACACATCTTAAAGTTGTCGAAGTTGAGAAACTCTGGACTAAAATACTCCATAAAATAATTAACCCAGACTGAGATAGCCAGCCTGAAGGATTTTCCCCACCCCACCCCACCCCTTGCCTGTAATTGGTCCCCTTAGCACATAATACACCCTTGGCAAGACAGCTGCGTCCAAGCTGGAGACAGTTTTGCCAGGGTTGTTGACAAACTGAAGATGGTTTGGGCAAAGAAGGATCTTGAAAAATTATGGGTTTGGAATGTTTTCCTGCTATTGAGGCCTTTCCAGCTGTAATTATACGTTGCATACAGTGCAACAGACAGTCCTGACATTTTGCAAGCACAAATCCCAGACCCTTCCCAGGAGAAATTTAAATTGGCTCTGGGACATAAACAAGGCATGAACTTGGCTTCAGACAGATCCTTTTGAGAAGGGAGAATGTGACATGGCCCCAGACTCACATTGCTTTCATATGTTTGAGCCCTGATTCTTCTTCGTGATACCCCAAAAGTAGCTGTGCTTCCATTTCACAGCTGCTAACTCCTTCAGCCCCAGACAAATATGTCAAAATACTCTTAGGTTATGTTTTTAAAATGGATGCATTCTTAGTGCTGTATCTTAGAGTTAAGGGTATTTATGGCTCTGAGCCAAGTCCAAAGTCTCTGAGACGCCAATATTCCTTCCAGTCAAGAAACCTACAGATTTATGTTCCAATTGTCACCATGAGACTTGTGACCTTTGGCCCCACTCCTCCGGCGCATTCACCAAGCAGCACCCCTGTGACATGAATTACTAGGTTAGCATTTTCAGCATTGAGTTCCATATATGTGGGCAAAACTATCTTCCTGAGCAACAAGTTCTGAATCTCTGACTGGGTTTGCATAGCAGACTTATCCATAGTTAACTATATTTATCAAATTAACACAGTTTTTTTGAATCAAATAACCCCACACTTTGTATCACTCATACCATAGCCCCAAACACCGAGAGTTACACAAAGAGCTTCACTGATTGCAAGGCACTTACTGTTTACAGATATTGTGCCAATTCTACAATGCAGAAGAATTTTTCATGCCTACTTCCAGCCCTTTTTTTTAGGGATCACTGGTCTCTCGCAATATATCTCTGACAAGCTCCTATTTTAAGGTGCCTGATGGACATCAAGGTCCTAAGATTTGCAATTTCTTCTCCGGCGACAGGGGAAATAAGCTGCTCTAACTCATGATTCCTTAACTACACTCTTTTTACAAAACCTCAAGGAATGTGCACTCCCAATATTCTGAGAAAAAAAGACCAACTCTTATTTCACATTAGACAAAATTAAGAAATCACATATAGAATTCATAGTGAGAAGACCAACGAACTTCTTTTCTTTACAATAAAAAGCAGACAAAGAAAAGATAACTTATTAGAGACACCCACCCCTTTAAATATGGATACACTGAGCCGGTGTCTGTTTTTTGATTGTTAGATTTGAGAGCCATTCACAACAGTTTTGATGGAGCACTTTCAGCTTCTCTTTTGGCATATCACCCTCCACTGAACTGTCAGGCTTAAGGGAGGCGAGTGATGGTGCTTCACAAGTATTTCACAAATCTCAGGCATTTTGCTTTTTACACCCTATTTCTGTTCTCAAGAGGTCTAGTTATAACTATGCCAGAAAATGGAGGGAGACACATCTTTGAACATTCATATCAAAGTACATTTTGGAAGCACGGAGTCTAAATATAAAATAATACCTAAAACAGCATGATGTGCATTCTAGCATATATCCCGTTCCAGAACAAGCAAGCTACACATGTGTCACTTTCCTTAAATGGATTGGAGCACTCATCAAATCAATTGTACAGATAATTTAATTAAAGATTGTAGAACAATATGTGCTTATCAAAAATTATTACTAATTGCAATAAAGCTTATCTGTTATAAGTTGCATATGCTGAGTTTATTGCATTAATGTAGACTTCTGCAGTCGACTCATTTTGGTTAGGAAACTTCCATTTCCCATTTGCCATGAATGGATTAACCTGGATTTATGAGAAGCAGGTAAAATATTGTACTTCAGAACTCTGAGAATCTGAAGGTTCTTGAGTATCTGAAAAGCTGTTCCTATTTTAAAAAACGAGCTGGTTCTTTTCCTACCTGGTGCCAGAGAAATTTTGGTCTTCACCGTGGCTTCATGAATTAAATCCAGATTGTTCATCTACTGAGCTGGGCACAATAACCAGCAGGAGAAGTTTTCAAAATCTCCCTTGAAAGGTAGCGTCCACTGGATCAGTCATATTTCCTGATAACTGAGAGATGTCTAGAGCTGGAAGGCATGGGAAAGAGAGGAAGGAGGTTACACAAAACTTCTACCCCCATCTTTACTGCTAGCAGAGCATCAAATGGGGTGTTATTCAATGGAAATTACTGTATTATTAAGAGAAGACCAACCCTTTTCTGGTTGGCTTCCAAATTCTCATTAGGCATGTTCTTACCTGCTGCTAAGATGGCAATGTGGAACAGAAGAAGAAGACAGAAAAAAGTCGAGAATCCAAGCAGAGTTCAGGTGAAGCTGATTTGGGAGAAGCATGATCCAGTCAACTTCTGTCTTTTGAATGGGCTAAAATGAAAATAAAAAGGATTATGCTTCCATCGGTGCTGTGAGTTTGCCTATAGACTTAATTTCTTGCGATGCAGATTAGCAACTAGTAGGCAACCACAAATCAAGCTGTGACTTGTTTCCCCCAAAGAAGGGAAGGGACAGCTGGGATTATGGAGGCTAGGAAGAATGTAGTTTGCTTAGTTATGAGCAGCATACACGGAAGAGTCAAATGATGACAGACGCGTAATTGCAGTTCCTTCATGTCTAATACCCTAAGATAGTGTGTTCAAGGCAAACTCCTTTTCCACTGAGATCAAGAACTACGAAATCACCCCTAGAAGTCAATTGCTCTCTATTATTATTTTTTTTCCTGTATTAAACAATTAAATTACAGTGCTATCCACTTAACATCTGCTTTTGGAATCCTTCTACACCTTGGAGGGCTTTCAAGTACATAGAAAATAACCTTGGAAAGATGCCGATGGAAAAGAACCCTGCTCTATTTTGTTTTTCAGCACCTGCTTACACCTTTGTGAGTGGTACGCTTTCCATGAAGTCTATTCATCTCGGTTCTGTAAAATAGAAAAGGTGGTCTGTAGAGATTCTCAGTCATCCAGGTCATGATGCTTTTTCAGGAGGTAACTGGATTTCCTTGTTTTTTCTTTTGAATGGAATATAAATCCTTCCGTTCCCCACTATCCTGTTAGAGCTGAAGAAGCTTCCTGGATGAAGAGCAAAATGTCTTCAAAAGAAAAAACAAGAAAGTCCAGTTACCTCCTGAAAAAGCACCTTTGGGATAATAGGAAAGATAGTGCCCTTCTCCAATCCAAGTGCGGATGTGAGGATTATCAAATCCCTGTTTGTTCATATCTAGTATCCCAAGAGCATGTATTCAAAGCAAACTCTTTCCCCACAAAAACAAACAATTGCAGAAGTCTTCTTAAATAGTCATTTACTCACTAACCCAACATTTAAAACAATCAATTTAAAATCATCCCATTAATAGCCCAGCCTGGCGGAACAATAGAGTCTTGAGGGCACAGCGAAATACACGGAGGTTAGAGATTTTACGGATTTCCGGGGGCAGTTCATTCCAAAGGGCAGGGGCTCCCACAGAGAAGGCCCTCCCCCTGGGTGTCGCCAGCTGACATAACTTGGCTGATGGCACCCTGAGGAGACCTTCTCTGTGGGAGCGAACGGGCCAGTGGGAGGCTACTGGTGGCAGAAGACGGTCTTGAAGATACCCAGGTCCAATGCCATGGAGTGCTTTGAAGGTGGTAACCAACACCTTGAAGCGCACCCAGAAGACCACTAGGAGCCAGTGCTGCTCGCGCAGGAGGGGTGTCACATGGGCACAACGAATTGCACCCATAACCACCCGTGCGGCCGCATTCTGGACCAGTTGGAGTCTCCGGGTGCTCTACAAGGGGAGCCCCATGTAGAGAGCATTACAGTAGTCCAGCCAGGAGGTGACAAGGGCGTGAGTGACCATGCGCAAGGCATCCCGATCCAGAAAGGGCTGCAACTGGTGAATCAGGTGAACCTGATAAAAAGCCCCCCTAGCCACGGCCGTCATATGCTCTTCTAAAGACAGCCATGCATCCAGGAGGACGCCCAGATTGCGAGCCCTCTCTGTGTGGGGCAAAGATTCACGCCCAATAGTCAGAGATGGCACAAGCTGACTATATCGGGGCACTGGAGACCACAGCCACTCGGTCTTGGAGGGGTTGAGTCTGAGCCCATTTCTCCCCATCCAGACCCGCACGGCCTCCAGGCAGCGAGACATCACATCAAGGGCATTGTTGGAGTGGTCTAGGGTAGAGATGTACAGATGTAGAAAGATGCTTGTGGAAGAGGAAGCATCATTCTTACAGTTGTTTCTCTGCAAAATTAACTGGGTTTCTTCACATATAGCTATTGATACACCTTCCATAAATCAGTCTCAGTTTTACTTCTGTAAGATAGGAACAGTAAGTATTTCTGTTCAACCCTGGTGCAGACCAGAGGATTGTCAGCTACTTTGGAAATCAGAAGAACGTTTTAAAAATGCACTGTTTTTGTTCTTATGATGTGTTCCACAAAGACGACAATCAATAAAATAAAATAATTTTGTACAGTTACCATGATCACTGCTGAGGAAACCCCAGAGAAACAAAGAAACAAAGAGACTTTGTCATCTTTGGTACTGGATGGGGTTATGCGGCCTCCAATAGATAACCTGGATGCACAAACTGGGATTTCCTGGACTCACGACTTCTGCTCAAGGAGCAGGTGGCAATCATGGTTAGCAGCTTTGTGTTGTGGACTACCTGCGCCTGCCCCTGGATTGGGAAGCTGTGCTCACTTGTATCTTGATCACCTCCTGGGTGGATTATTGCAATGCATTCTACACCTTTGAAGAGTATTTGGAACCTTCAGCTGCTATAAAATGTGATGTCGCCAGCAGTTGTTGTAATTATATCAGGAATAATCTTGAGAAATGAATGGAAAAGATGCTGTTTAGGGGACGATCAGATAAAAGTGAGGAGCCCATAGTTGAATAATGGTCAAAGAAAGAATCCACCCAAATTTATCAGGTGGTAAAAAGTGGAGGTGAGAAAATTGTACTTTCAAACTTGTAAAATTCTGTTAATGTAGGTTTTCAATAAAGTAGAAACATCTGGTCATGTTTCCTGCCTGGCCTACTTGGGAGGCTGACATCAATGATGCAAATTTGAAAGTAGAAAATCTTCCACCATTTATCCATCCTATTTATCACCTGATAAATAGGATGGATCCTCTTCTAAATTTCTTTATCTATTATTCAGCTATGGGCTACCTCCTCCTCCTCCTCATTTCACCTAATCATTCCCTACGCAGAACCTCTTCCCGTCATTCTCAAGGTCATTACCATATGTACACTCTTAGGATGGCCCATATTGCACTCTGAGGGTTGCATCAGTTGCCAGTTCACTTCCAGGTGTAATTAAAAATGCTGTTTTTGATCTTCATTGGGTCAGAATATTTGAGAGACCACCTCTTCCTATTTATGCCCTTCCCATCAGGTCCCGCATGTTATGGGTCCCATCAGTTAAGGAGTAACATCTAGCAAGGTCCCTGAGATAGTCCTTTTCTGTTGTGGCACCCACATTGTGGAACTTCATTGCCCCCAAGATAAGTTAGGCCCTATCCCTGCAAACCTTCCAGATGTCCCTCAAAATGTGGCTGTGTCCACAGACTTGGAGATCTCAGGAAAATGAAGAACTGGTCAAATGGCTACATTGTATGTAATATCAAAGATGTTCCCTCTTAGGTTTTTTAAAAAAAAAATATTAATGTATTTTTTATTATGAATATTTTTTTGAAGTTTGTTTCTTTTATGGTCTCTTTCTATTGTTCCTGCCAGTCAGCATCACATTTGGGAGATGGGCTGCTATATAAATGGGATTTCAACTCATTACAATTATACAGGTGAAACTCGAAAAATTAGAATATCATGCAAAAGTTCATTTATTTCAGTAATGCAACTTAAAAGGTGAAACTAATATATGAGATAGACTCATTACATGCAAAGCGAGATAGTTCAAGCCTTGATTTGTCATAATTTTGATGATTATGGCTTATAGCTCATGAAAACCCCAAATTCACAATCTCAGAAAATTAGAATATTGTGAAAAGGTTCAATATTCTAGGCTCAAAGTGTCCCACTCTAATCAGCTAATTAAGCCATAACACCTGCAAAGGGTTCCTGAGCCTTTAAATGGTTTCTCAGTCTGGTTCAGTAGGAATCACAATCATGGGAAAGACTGCTGACCTGACAGTTGTGCAGAAAACCATCATTGACACCCTCCATAAGGAGGGAAAGCCTCAAAAGGTAATTGCAAAAGAAGTTGGATGTTCCCAAAGTGCTGTATCAAAGCACATTAATAGAAAGTTATGTGGAAGGGAAAAGTGTGGAAGAAAAAGGTGCACAAGCAGCAGGGATGACCGCAACCTGGAGAGGATTGTCAGGAAAAGGCCATTCAAAAGTGTTGAGGACTTTCACAAGGAGTGGACTGAGGCTGGAGTCAGTGCATCAAGAGCCACCACACACAGACGGATCCTGGACATGGGCTTCAAATGTCGTATTCCTCTTGTCAAGCCACTCCTGAACAACATCAGAAGCGTCTTACCTGGGCTAAAGACAAAAAGAAATGGTCTGTTGCTCAGTGGTCCAAAGTCCTCTTTTCTGATGAGAGCAACTTTTGCATCTCATTTGGAAACCAAGGACCCAGAGTCTGGAGGAAGAATGGAGAGGCATACACTGCAAGATGCTTGAAATCTAGTGTGAAGTTTCCACAGTCTGTGTTGATTTGGGAAGCCATGTCACCTGCTGGTGTTGGTCCACTGTGCTTCATTAAGTCCAGGGCCAACGCAGCCATCTACCAGGAGGTTTTGGAGCACTTCATGCTTCCTTCCGCAGACGAGCTTTACGGGGATGCTGACTTCATTTTCTAGCAGGACTTGGCACCTGCCCACACTGCCAAAAGTACCAAAACCTGGTTCAATGACCATGGGATTACTGTGCTTGATTGGCCAGCAAACTCGCCTGACCTGAACCCCATAGAGAATCTATGGGGCATTGTCAAGAGAAAGATGAGAGACATGAGACCGAACAGTGCAGAAGAGCTAAAGGCCGCTGTTGAAGCATCCTGGTCTTCCATAACACCTCAGCAGTGCCACAGGCTGATAGCATCCATGCCACGCCGTATTGAGGCAGTAATTGATGCAAAAGGGGCCCAAACCAAATACTAAGTACATATGCATGCTTATACTTTTCAGAGGTCTGATATTGTTCTATGTACAATCCTTGTTTTATAGATTTCATGTAATATTCTAATTTTCTGAGATTGTGAATTTGGGGTTTTCATGAGCTGTAAGCCATAATCATCAAAATTATGACAAATCAAGGCTTGAACTATCTCGCTTTTCATGTAATGAGTCTATCTCATATATTAGTTTCACCTTTTAAGTTGCATTACTGAAATAAATGAACTTTTGCACAATATTCTAATTTTTCGAGTTTCACCTGTACTTTGATACTGTTAATTGATGCTGTTACTCTATCTCATAAGTTGTCTGCATTTGCTTAACTAAACTACTTTCCCCTCCCATCCTCCTCTACTCTCATTCCCCTTTAAATCCTTTATCTCTTTAGCCACTACATGCATCTGGTAAAGTAAGCTACAGTTTGCAAAATCCTTTGCCTTTTAATAAAAATGTGTTGGTTTGAAAATGTGCCACCAGATTCCTGGTTTTCAACTGCAGAGTAGTGTATCTGTATCCTGAAGCTACACTGGGCCACACACATACATGCACACAGACCAAATAGTGGAGTAAATATTTGTTTATTTTTAAAAGCCTTATTCCCTGGGCATTATTTCATGGCCACTCAGCAGGAAATGATTTGATTTCCCAATTTAAAATGCCATTTAAAATGCAAAACAAAACAGGCTTCAATGTTTTAATTATGCATTTCAAACCTCCCGGATCCTTTGGAGATAAGGAGAATGTCACAATAACAAAAGGAAAACGGAAAAAAAAAGGAAACGGAATCCCTTGTAACTCCAGCTGCCATGAAAAAGAGTCCATCCAGATAATAGAACAAAAATTTCTCAGCATTTCGCCAAAAGGATCATCATGCCAAAGGCTGTTTTCTTCCCTTCCCTTCCCTTCCCTTCTGCTTCTTCATACCTACTCTCACAAACACACACATGAACATACTGAGAGAGGGGGGGTGTTTAATCAGCCCTTTTTTGAATTTAGGAGTGGTAATTCAATCCTTGGCAAGGAAATGGGTTCCACTGTAGAATATCAGAGCCGCAGAAATCCTACAGCAAAAACAATTATTATTGATCTACCTTCCTTCCCTTGTAAAAATACATCCCCTTGTTGAAATTTCAAAACCTCCAAATTACAGTTTGATCCACAAAGAAAAACAAATCTATTTTCCCACGCATTGTCATCTTATAATCATTTGATCTTAATCCCCAGTTGCTTTCAGTTATTTTGATTATTGGAGCAATGCAATCTGTGATGTCAGGAAATTCACATTTGCAAAGGACAAAGATGTTTTGATAAAGGCATACAGGTAGTCCTTGTTTAACAACCACAATAGGAACTGAGAACTTGGTTATTAAGTGAAGTAGTCACTAAGTGAAATTGTGACACTGCTTATGATTTTACTTTAGTTTTTCTTTGCTTTACAAACCTGCAGAGCTTATAAATGTGGGGCTTGATCCTAAAGTTACTTTTTCATCACTCTCATAACTGCAACCATCACTAAACAAGCTAGTTTAGCCAGTTGCTAAACAAGGATTACTTGTATGTTGGGCAAGTGACAAAGTAAGCTCTATGAACTCCTTCCTTTTACCTCCCTCCCTCCCTCCCTCCCTCCCTCCCTCCCTCCTTCCTTCCTTCCTTCCTTCCTTCCTTCCTTCCTTCCTTCCTTCCTTCCTTCCCAGACACCCTCAGCTAGGCTAAATTTCAGATTTATTCTCTATCAATAACATCCCAAACCAGTAAAATTCTGAAGAAATTCTTAACCTCCTGAACATCTTAATATTCTCCTCAAACTTTTATTATTTTTATGGAGAAAGAATAACTTTCTGGAAATTGCAACCTAGATTTCAATACACCATTCAACTGAATCACTGCTGAGTTGAAATCTGCCAATTCATGTCTAAAAGACATGGATAGTTTTAGTCATTCTGCAGGACAGACAGAATTGGAAACCCTAAACTTATGGTCATTGGAAGCATTGCTTTTTCCATGCAAGTGCTAAAATATCAAGAGGATGGTGGGGCAAGGAAGATGTGTTGTCTGCAAGCAGAGAAGCTCCTGCAGTACTGCTAGTCCTCAAGTTATGAACACAATTCAGCCCAAAATTTCTGTTGCTAATCAAGACAATTGTTCAGGTCCGTTTTGCCTCATTTTATGACCTTTCTTGCCACACTTGTTAAGTGAATCCCTGTAATTGTAAGGTTAGTCACTCAGTTGTTAAGTGAATCTGGCCCCCATAGACTTTGCTTATCAGAAGGTCACAAAAGATTACATGATCCAGGGACCCTGGAACCATCCTAAATGTGAGTCAGTTGCCAAGTGTCTGAATTTTGATCACATGACTCTGGGGAGGCTGCAAAGGTTGTAAGTATGGAAAAGAGTCATAAATCCGTTTTTCCAGTGCCCTTGTAACTTCAAAAAGTTTTCATTTTTATTTCTCATAAACATATTTAAATGTACAGTCTCTTATCCATTGTTAATCATTCCTCTTATCTTTTAACTATTTTTTACTAATTAATTAATTGTTCGGGGCTGATCTTTTACCATCTCCTCTCTTTTATTTTACCACAACTTTTCCTCTTCTTCTTCTTCCCTTCTCGTCCTTCTTCTGATCCTTTCTACTTTCTTTGTTCCTCCTCTCCTTCCCTTTCCTCCTTCCCTTTCCCTTCCCCCACTCCTCTCTTCTTCCTTTTCTAACCCTCTCTCCTACTCTTCTTTCCCCTCTCCTTTCTTCCTTCTCCTATTTATTTATTTATTTATTGGTTCGATTTATATGCCGCCCTTCTCCGGAGACTCAAGGCGGCTTACAATATGTTAAGCAATAGCCTTCATACTTTTGTATATACCTAGTAGGGCTTTCGGCCCCGCCTAAGCGGTGCTCTTTTTTTTATACAAAGTCATCTTATTGCCCCCACAATCCGGGTCCTCATTTTACCTACCTCAGAAGGATGGAAGGCTGAGTCAACTTTGAGCCTGGTGAGATTTGAACTCGCAGTAATTGCAGGCAGCTGGCAACTAAGTGCTACTTTAACAGCACTTTAGTCCACTGCACCACCAAGGCTCCTTTTCCCTCTTTTCTATTCTTTCCTCTCTTCTCTCCTCCTGCCCTTTCTCTCCTCCTCTCTCTTTTCCACACCCTTGTTGTTTCCATTTTCAATTCAATCTAAAATGGTATTCGAGCAGCCCCGATTTTCTATTTATATATATCTTTATTTCAATGTCTTTTTTATGTAACAATTACAACTATTTCATCATTCATGTACACTTTTTATAGCAATAGTGCCGTTGTAACTTTGAACGGTCACTAAATGAACTGTTGTAAGTCGAGGACTCCCTGCAGTGACGGATTTTCATTGTGTGGACTAGAAAAATCTTCTTTGCGGTTTGAAAAAACTATTTTCTGATTTGAAATAGTGAACTGTGTGATTTTTTTTATTTTTTATTTTTGCTTGAAGAAAGAAAAATGAAGTTGCTTTCCAATAAATGTCCGTAGGACTAAGCAGCAGATGTGCTTTGGAGACATGAGATCTCCTGGGCCTGGTTGGGCTGGTGTTTAATGATTCCTCTTACTGGCCCGTGAGAAGAACCCTCCCTTTGCTTGCTCTTCCCTTGGGAAGGATAGTCAAGGACATGCACCACAGGCCAACATGCAGTGTATCTTGGGCCCAGTAATTCAAACCTTTTGGTCTGAGGCACAAGAAGCCAAGAGGTTTGAGCCAAGCAATACACACAGATTCCAGGCAATGACAATTTTGTGTTGCGGAGACTCCAGAATATTTTTCTTCATTTGGCTGACATAGGCGGTTTCCATATTTTGGCAGATTTGAATTGTGGTGAGGAGAGAGTTATGCAACATCCTCTGGAATACAAGACACACTCAAGCATAAATCCCAGCGATGTAAAGAGTCATGTGAGTGATGTGAGGACTAATGTGGGAGAGTTGAGAATTTTGAGGATCATTGTCCCAGCCAAACAAACACTTCCTGATGTTTATGTTGTCGAAGAAGCTGTCATCTTTCAGCTTTATTTCTCCCTTCAGATTAGAACCTTCACAAGGGATTGGAGGGAGAGGTTTGTTTGTTTGTTTGGATTTTTCCTATTTTTGAAGGGATGGTTTGCATAATATAATACGTGATGGTTGAAAAAGAGGCTGAACTGATATGTACTCTGCTTTTGCAACAGGAAAGGCATAGGATATTCATTCTATGAGATAGAATGGCAATATAGATAGTCCTCAATTTATGACCACAAATTGAGGCCAAAATCTCTGTTGTTAAGCGAGACATTTGTGAGTTTTGCCTCATTTTATGACTTTCCTTACCACACTTATTAAGTGAATTACTGCAGTTGATAGGTTAGTAGCCCAGTTGTTAAGTAAATCTGGCTGCCTCATTGACTTTAGCATTAGCAATAGCACTTCTATACCGCTTCATAGTGCTTTACAGCCCTCTCTAAGCAGTTTACAGAGTCAGCATCTTGCCCCCAACAATCTGAGTCCTCATTTTACCAACCTTGGTAAAGGACGGAAGGCTGAGTCAACCTTGAATCTTGGTGAGATTCAACCTACTGAATTGCAGGCGGCTGGCAGGCAGTAGAAGTAGCCTGCAGTACTGCATTCTGACCACTGCAATACCATGGCCCACAACTTTGCTTGTCAAAGATCTCAAAAGGTGATCACATGAAAAGATGGTCACAGCAAAGATCATAAATATGAACCAGTTCCCAAGCATCTGAATTTTGATCAAGAGATCTTAGGGGTGCTGCAAAGGTTGTAACTATGAAAAATGATCATAAGCCACATTTTTCAGTCCCATTGTAACTTTGAATGGTCATTAAACAAACTGCTGTATATTTGCTAGGAGTCTGTGGGTCTGTGTGCTGATAGCAGGTCTGGAGAACAACCAGGGTAGCAAGTTGATATGTTTCTTTGGTATTGGTGGTGATAATGATTTATTCCAGAAGGATTCTGGATGGGATCTTCCTGGAGCTGGTGTAATGTAACCTTCCATCCTAGCCAGAATGTGGCTCCCTTTGATTTGATAATATAATAAAACTCCTGGCCAACAGCAGTTTCCTAATATGGTTTGACCTGCTGAAGGAATCTTCTTCCAACAAGGAAGCAGACATCTTTTGGGACACCTCTTTCCAAACTCAAAATATATCATTAGCAGATTACCTGCCCTAGCATATTTTTTCCCCTTTAGGAGGGAAATTGCATGAATAAGGTCATGCTGGCTCTCCTTGTATGGCCTACTTAGCTGTGGTTAATATTACCCTGCTTTTACAAATGGATTTGATTTCCTGGGTTCAGAGAGAGTCCTAAAGCATAAACTAATCGAGCCAATTGGATTTACGCAAAATGTTTGCCCAGATATAATTAACTACTTCTGTATGCCATGCAAACAGGCAGCCAGTATGACTCCAATTCTTCTTCCATTACAAGTTAAGACACTTGCAACTTTTGTGGAACCTTCTGAAAGGTTAAGAATTTCTTTAATCAGAGATCAGCTTTTAGTAATCTCCTCAGGAGACATGCACGAGAGCTTCTCTTCTCCAAATGAAACCGTGGTCTCCAAGCACTGTAATTTAGCAATAGTTTACTTACAAACATTGAGGAATTTGTGGCAGTTGGAGATATCTCTCCTCCCTCTTGGTTCCTCTCCTGAGACAGAGAAAACCCAAGTGATATGCAGTAGTGCAACTGAGGCTCCAAGGCTGTGCATTGGGGTTATTGAGGAAGGGGAAGGGTAATTGATCAGGCTCGGATAAGCCAAAATGGAAACGCATAGCACTGACTGCTTGTTGTGGTTCCTCTTGTTGTGATAAGACAAGAATATGCCACCGTGGCGGAGTGGTTAGAGTGCATTACTGCAGGCTACTTCTGCTGATCACCGGCTGCCAGCAGTTTGGCAGATCGAATCTCACCAGGTTCAAGGTTGACTCAGCCTTTCATTCTTCCGAGGTGAGTAAAATGAGGACCCAGATTATTGGGGACAATATGCTGACTGTGTAGACCGCTTAAAGAGGGCTGTAAAGCACTGTAAAGTGCTATATAAGTCTAAGTGCTATTACTATTGCTACAGAATACTGAATTACAGAATAACACCCAGTTCCCATAACCATTCATCATATGTTTTAGCCTCTGGTTCCCTAATTTTTTTGTTGCTCTTCTCTGGACTCCTTCTAGATGGCTAATCTTTTTGCCGTCACATGCCAAAAGTGGGAGTCACGTGGGGGGTCACGGGTGCATGTGCCCACATCCATAATTCAGTGTGCCCCACCCTCCCGTGTATGCGCATGTGATCCCCCCACACTTCCCCCTACTTTTGGCACGCGATGGCACGGTGGGCCCAATAGGCCCATTTTTCCCCCTCCCCAGGCTCCAGAGGTTTTCTAGGAGCCTGGAGAGGGCAAAAACAGCCTTCCCCATCCCCCTGGAGGTCTTCCAGAGGCTGGAAACAGCCAGTTTCCTGACTTCCGGTGGGACCGGAAGGCCTGAAAATCAGTTGGCCATTATGCACATGCGTGCTGGAGCTGAGCTAGGGCAATACTCGTGTGCCCACCAATATGACTCCACGTGCCACCTGTGGCACCCGTGCCATAGGTTCGCCATCACGGTTCTAGAGTCTCAACATCTTTTTTATATCGTGATGTCCAAAACTGGATGCAGTATGCCAAGTGTGGTCTTACCAAGGCCTTTTAAAGCAGCATTAACACTTCATGTGATCTTGATACTATCCCTCTGTTGATGCAATTTAGGATTGCATTCGCTTTTTTTGGCAGCTGCAGCACACTGCTGGCTCATACCTACACTAAGTGGTTGTCCACTAGAACATTTAGATCCCTTTTCCCAGTTAGTGCTGTTGAGCCAGTTACCTTCTATTCTATACTGTGTGTTTGGTTTTTCTTGCCTGAGTGTAAAACCTTAGTTTTCTCACCACTGAGTCTGAACTGCATTGGATAGTGCCTGATGTTCAGTTCTGTAAACATTTTGAATCTTGAGTCTCTCTTTTAAAGTGTTGGCTATTCCTTCCAACTTGGTGTCATCTGCAAAGTGGATGAGTTTCACTTCTATCCCTAAATCATTTATAAAGATTTTGAAGAGTACTGGGCCTAAGACAGAATGTCATGGTACCCTGCTACATGCTATCTTCCATATAAATGTAATTCTGTTGAGGACCACACATAGAGTGTGCTTGGTCAGACAGTTGATTGTATCTATCTGGCAGTCATGCTGTCTGTTCCATATTTTTCTATCTTACCAAGAAATAAACTGTGATCTATTTTGTGAAATGCCTTGCTGACGTCCACAGCATGTCACTGGTTCACTAATTTAATTACTTTGTCAAACAATGCAATAAAGTTTGTCTGGCATGTTGTGTTTTTGACTAACTCTTGCTGACTTCTGGTAATAGCTTTGCTTATTTCTAGGTGTTTGCAGATCCACTGCTTGATTATCTTTTCCAGGATCTTCCCAGGTATTGATGTCAAGCTGATTGGTCTATAGCAGGGGTATCAAACTTGTGGCCCACAGGCCGGATGCGCTGGCCACTCCCACCCCCGGTTTAGCAAAGGGGGAAAAAGTTGTGATACGTCATGTGATGACAACGTGATGCTGTGAGTTTGACACTCCTGGTCTATAGTTTTGACACCCCTAGTCTATAGTTTCCTGGATCCATTTTTTTCTGTTTTTGAAGATTGCAACCATATCAGCTTTTGTCCAGTCCTCTGGCACTTCTCTGGTGCACCAGGATTTTTGAAAGATATGGTTGAGTGATTCTGAGATCACGTCTGCCAGCTTCTTCACAACGGTAGACAATAGTGTCTCCTCTTCTAGCAAGAGCTAAAGCTATTCACCGTATCTCCTCTTCTGCTAACATTTTTTTTTTATTGTAAACCATCCAGAGCCACTTAGGTGAGATGGGCAATATAGAAATGTGTTGTATGTATGAATGCATGTATGTATATGTGTGAATTAATCTACGTACGAATAAATAAATATCCTTTGTATAGAAACAAAACCTTGTCAAATTGGCAATTCTTATGAATCACCGATTTATCTCATTGTCTTGTCTGTCCCACTACAAAGCTATCACTATCACAGCATTCCATTCTCTCTCAAGCATGTTCCAGCCCCAGTACTGGAGATCTGATGATCAGTTCCTAGAATCTCATTGCTAAACTCTAGTTAGATAGTAGCCTATTTTTTATGGTGGTGTTTTGTTCTTTCAAAACTATGGGTGGGGATGAAAGTAGAAGGTCTTCCCTTCTACTCTCTACTCTTGAGGTCCAAGAGCATAGCTCTAAAATTGGACTAGAAGATCTCCATGGTTCTTCCAGCTCTGTTATTCTGTTAACTTCTTATGATAAACCTCCCAGAGGTTCTGAAGTTTTGATGGTTGTCCTCCTGCGGTTACATGACCTCATTTCAGGCATTCAGCAACAAATCTCCATGTATAGCCTTTGGCAGCACAACATGACCATATGACCACATTTATGATGGTTTTGTTGTAAACCAGCATTTACTTCTAGCTTTTGGAAAACCTGGCCCATAGCGAACAGTTGGTTCACTCAATGACCATGATGTTTGCTTAATGACCACCACAAAAAGGTCATAAAATAGGGTTCCTTATGTGGGTGATCTGCTTGATGACTATCATGAGTTATGACTGTAATGGGGAGGCTCTATTATTGTTGCAAGTTGAGGACTATTTGTAATGCACTTGCAGTAATCTCTCACAATTTTGAAATCAACATTACTTTAAGTGTTGCAACTGAAGATTATTTATAGTGTGAGAAAGGATTACTGGACATCTGTCTTATTGCTGTAGGACTGTAGAAGTAACATTCTGATCCAACAGGTATTTTCTTAGATTCTCAAGTAACTCCGCTTTTAGAATTACTAAATGATAAATGATTAAACTGTTCATTTGAAAAAGATAGAAGTTCTCTTAAGGAATTGGAAGTTATAGTCAACAGCACATAAAATGGCAGAATAACACAGAGCAATGTATTGAAAAGGTTTTATTTTGCATTTCAGGACAGCTTAGTCCTGAAATAGAAGTCTTTGTAGTTATCTTGTCTATTTTATAGTCAGTCAAGGAGGCTTCTCTTTGGAAAAAAAAATATTGAAAAATCACCGTTATCATGTAGAAAGGCACCGTTATCATGTAGAAAACAGAGAGGTATGTACTTGATAACTTGTATGTGTTTTTGGTTGGGCATTAGTCTTACATTGCAATTTTCTTCTTTAAAAAAATATTAAAACTTTTACAGAGAACATAAAAAAGAATCCAAAATAGAGAGGAGAGGAAGGGATGGAGGGAGAGAGGGGGTGGGGAACAAAAATGCAGTGGGAGAGAAAAATAGGAAAAATAAGCATATATGTTTACAAATTTCTGACTCTTGCGATTATAAAAAGCTGAAATTTTTATATTTTCCATTTCCCCTTTAATCATCAGAATCACAAATCATAAGTGCATATTTTTTTCTTTTCATGCAAAATGTCTATTGGCATTTCTAGTCAACCATAAATGAAGATATTGTCTTTTCTCTAATTAAAAAATAATAATTAGGCATCTCTGCCAGCATTGCATCTTTTACACTGCATTTTCCTACCAACTTATCTAGGCGTAGACTCCACTGAACTCAAATGGATTTACTTCAGAGAAGAAATCCATAACAGACGTAGTTACTGATAGATTTGGAGGTGATGGGCAAGGCAGGGGCGGGTTTCAACACCCGTCGCTACTGGTTTGCTAGTGGGCATGTGAGCATGAGTGTGCGCATGCAGCACTTCTGCACATGCCCAGAAGCGTCCGGGTGGATGGGCGGAGCCTCCCGCCACCGCCGCTACTGGTTTGCCCGATCTGGGGAGAACCTGTAGCAACCAAACCACTAGTGCAAGGCCATGCATTCCTTAGGCTTTTCTTTAATCTGACAGTGAGATAACCAGCAAAGATGAAAAGAGGAAAATAAAAGTGGGAGGAAAAAGAAAGAGAGAGAAGGTTAAACAAATACTGATCAGAATACAATTATCTTCTTTACTGGAGATAGAAAGGTGTTTTCAAGGTACTATTCCCAAATCAACGTATGATACTGAGTTATTTTGCAATGTTCAGAACTTAAGATACTGAGTTCTTTCACAATTGGTCCCATCCCATTATATTCCCTCTGTAAAGAAAGAGAGGAACAAAGTTCTGTGACTACCATTACTTTGCTACCATTGTGTGACACACATCATCCATTTCTCCCTTTAACTGTATACACCAGGACAGGTTTAAAAAAGTTTCCCCACAGATAGGCAGCTTGCAGAACAGAGCTCTGTAAGCTGAAGCACTGGTGGACACAGTTACTTTGCTAAACACGCTATTAGCCAGAACATGATTTTACACATGCCTAGCAATCTTGTACATCATACTTGCCAGCGTAGTCTGAGTTGAAATAGGAAATCTCTTCTGGAGTGGGGTACTTCCCACACCAGCTGTTTTCAGAGAAAATATGTGTATGAGACAAAGTGAGCAATAGCAACCCAGGGATTGAAGAATGAGCAAGAATGAGCAAAGCAAGTGAAGCTGACGAGCAGAGCACAAGAAAATATTGTGAGGCAAGTAAGAGACAGGCAGATGAGCAAGATGAGAGAAAAGCAAGTGAGAAAGGGAGAAGAATGAGTGGACAAGGAAAGGCCAAGTGTGAACATAAGGGAGAGAAAGCAATCAAGAGAGAGAAATAATCTTCCAATTATAGACCACATTTGGGAATTTACAGGTAAATCAGGAGAGATGAACAGCCCCACTCACACCACAGATCATTTCTGACAGATGGATCTGGCCACTTTTAAAACTAATTTCCCCTTCCGGCTCCAACACCACTCCAAGTTAGTGAAAAGGACTAGTGTCAGGCCTGGAAGCCATCTTTTTGGTCGGATCTTCAAGCCTGCCACATTTACTACTGTGGGAAACTGGGAGGGGGGATTGTATGGAGCAAGGTGATATATAGCCATAATAACATTCCTTTCTCAGAAAGTCAAGACCATTTTGCCCTGCACCTGGATGGCTGGAACTGGGAGGCATCTCCAGTTGGGACGGTGGATTGATTGGACCATGTGATGGGCATGTGGGTGTTGGGCAGGGACTTGGACTTTCCTTTGGGTGGGGAAAATCTGGAAGCTTTCAGATTCGGATTTTCCCAGATGTGCCAATATGACATCTCTAATAAAATGGAACTTTGAGGAAACTCAAGCCTCGGAGTTTTCTTTCATTGGGGGTGTTACTTGGAATCCTGACATTAGTGCATTATTTTTTCTCCCACTGACAGGAAATCCACCAACTACATTCCTTAACTTGTCACAAACACTAAAGCTTTCAGGACAGCACCACTCATTTACCTTCTGATTCAGGCAGATTACAGTTCAGCTGTCAGAACAAAGCATATTTGTAATAGTGGCGAATATCTGTAGCTCGGGTGCAGGATGAGGGTGGAGGTTCGTTCTCTGAGTTTGTGGGTTGGTTTCTGAATGTTTCATTACCAGCTGAGATAACATCTTCAGCAGAATTAAGGGGAAGTCAGTGTCAGTGTTCTATTCATTCATTCACTCACTCACTCACTCACTCACTCACTCACTCATTTATTTATTTATTTATTTATTTATTGGTTTGATTTATATGCCGCCCTTTCTCCGGAGACTCAGGGAGGCTTACAATGCGTTAAGCAATAGTCTTCATACTTTTGTATATACCTGCTTAGAACACCCCAAGCGGTGTTCTTTTCTATACAAAGTCATCTTATTGCCCCCACAATCCGGGTCCTCATTTTACCTACCTCGAAAGGATGGAAGGCTGAGTCAACCTTGAGCCTGGTGAGATTTGAACTTGCAGTAATCGCAGGCAGCTGGTGCTAGTTAACAGCACTTCAGTCTGCTGCGCCACCAAGGCTCTTTATAAGTGCTTCATGTGAAGGGCTTGTACATGCATGAAGCCCTTATAACCAGAAGAACACTGACACTGACATCACCTAAATTCTGCTGAAGATGTTACAGCACCTAGCCTGGTAATGAAACGCTTGACAACCAACCCACAAGCTTGGAGTTCGAACCTCCACCCTCACAAAGCATATTACCGTAACATATTTTTAGGTTGCTTTGTGGAAAGTTTATACTGAATGCGCCCACAGAGAAAGTAGTCTAGTGCAGTGTTTCTCAATCTTGGAAGCTTGAAGATGGGTGGACTTCAACTCCCAGAATCCCCCAGCCAGTGCTGCTGGCTGGGGGCTTCTGGGAGTTGGAGTCCACCCATCTTCAAGCTACCAAGGTTGAGAAACACTGGTCTAGTGTATCTCCCATAATCCATGAGATTTTATAAAGGTGGTCCTAATCCTACAATTCAGGCAGAGGAGGTATTCAGCCGGTTTGGACCGGTTCGCCCAAACTGGTAGCGGAGATAGCAGATTGGCCTGCCCACCTGCCTCGGCACTATGCCATCCTATTTAGCTACGTTTTCGAGGCGGGGCGCATACACGGAAGGTGCATGCATGAGCAAAGCGCATGTATGGAAGGCAGTGGTAAAATGTAAAATATGTTACTACCAGTTCTGTGGGCGTGGCTTGGTTGGGGGGGGTAATGTGACTGGGTGGGCGTGGCCAACTTTTTTTTACTTTTTTAAAGCATTTTTTTTACAACCTATTACAACCTTTTAAAAGCAGGAAGTAACGACATCTGGGAGGGTGGGTGGATCCGTGCATTGCTATCGCTACCGGTTCTCCGAACCACCTGCCACAATCGCTACTGGATCACCTGATTCGGTCTGAACTGGGAGCATTTCACCCCTGGTGGAAGGCCATGCGCATGCGTGGGCGGTGTATGCACCCACGAAGTGAACGTGCGCACGCGGGGCTAACCGGTGGTAACAATATCTGAAACTCACCGCTGAATTCAGGGCTTTAGCTAGACTCCATTTGGAATACTGTGTCCAATTCTGGAGATCTCACTTTAAAAATAGCAAGATTGAGCAAGTCTAGAGAAAGTCTACAAAAATGGTGCTCAGGGACAAAACATAGCAGGCGAGATTGAAGGAACGGAATATGTACTGTACAGAGGGCAGAAGGGAAAGGGCAGCGACCTGATTGAAACTTTAAAATATATTAAAGGTGTAAATAAGGTTCTAGAAAGTAGTACTTTCAATATTGAGCAAAATCCAACAACCCAGCGGCATAACCTCAAACTGAAAAGAAGGAAGTTGAAAAGTAATTTTAGAACGTATTATTTCACAGAAGGAATAATGGAAGCTTGGAACCAACTTCTAGCAGAGGTAGTGGATCAGTCATCAGTAACTGAGTTTAAACTTGCTCGAGATAAACACATGTCCATCATCCAACAAATTTTTTTTTAAAAATTCTCAAAGAACACTCTTTCTCGGCTGTCAGTTTTCTATGTTTCTAAAATCATGTGCACATCATTCCATGGAATGTCCCTTAACTCATTGCAATATTGAGTGGGGAGCTCTGGCCCTTGTGTAAATACTTGTGTAAATACTTCGTGTGTAAATCCAAGTCTATGTTATGGACTTTCACGAAGGATTGTGTAAATACTTCGTGAAAGTCCATAACATGAAGTCCTTCTGAAGATCCATGAATGGAGAACTTTCCAGCTAGAACTCAATATTGACTGAATTCTACTGTGAGAAACTTGATAGCCTAGCAATACTTCGCATTGCATACAAAAAAACTTTGATTCTGATCAGAGCAAGGGTGGGTTCTACTTACCTTTACTACTGGTTTGCAACGGGGCCACGTGCACATGCTCGCTTCACTCATGCATGCTCTTCTGCACATGCGCAGAAGCATTTTGATGACGCTGGGGTCAGTGGGCGGAGCCTCCCACCAGTTTTACTACCGGTTCTATAGTGAGAACCAGGGGCAACCCACCACTGGATCAGAGGCATGTAAAAAACAGGGAAGATTTGGATCGCACAATTGCAGCCCCCATCTTAACTACTGAAAGCAGGATGGGCTGCTGATGATTTAATGAGGCAGGAGGTTAGTAAATACGAATGGCACTCCCACTTCTCCTTTAATCCCAAGACTTGTCCCCCAAAAGTGGAGATTCTAGAGCAGAGGTCTTCAAACTTGGCAGCTTTAAGATTTGTGCTCTTCGACTCCCAGAATTCCAGAATTGAAGTCCACAAGTCTTAAAGCTGCCAAGTTTGGGGACCCCTGTTCTAGAGCCAAGTTAGTTAGTTAGTTAGTTAGTTAGTTAGTTAGTTAGTTAGTTAGTTAGTTAGATTTGTTTGTTTATTTATTTATTTATTTATTTATTTATTTATTTATCTAGCAACCCATCTTTCAACCAACCCTGGGCGGCTCCCAAGCTTAACTCAAACCAATTAGGGCAGCTGAAGTGTTTGATACCATCTGTTGCGTGTGGTTAATTCCCAAGGTGTTTAGCATCACTTTTCTACCAAAGCAGGTTTGTCTCATTTTTGTTCCTGCTCTTTTGTAATATGTTGAAAGGAAGCTTTGTGCAAGATCTTTGCTTAAAGGTGCTTCCACTGTTTTGCATTGTTCACTCCATGTATTATCAACATCTGGGTGTTTGCTATGTTCACATTTATAGTTCAGTAACTCTTCTCCATCACTTGTTGCATTGTGATTTTTTCCCACACTGCATTTCTCAGGAATCATGTTTAATACACATGATCAAAATACTTGACATAACACCCCACTTCTCTACTTATTTTAATGTAGAAATAGTACTTAATAATTTTAACATCCCATCCCCTGTATTTGGAGTGGCCATTCTCTCTTATTTCCAGGCAAAACATATCTTTGTGTGATCTCTGCCTGCCTATGTGCACACTTCAGTTCCTCTAATTGAATGGACCAAGCCTCTTTCAATCTGATTTACAAACCAGTTAAACTGGTTGGAAGCCAGCAGCCACCTGGATCTTAATACACAATGCCTGGGAAATTTCCCCAAATAATATAGTTAGGCTGCAAGCAGCAGTAGACACCCACAAGAAGCTTTCATATGTCTCACACCCTTCCCTTCAACCACCAGAAGGACATCTGTTTCTTAAAAACAATTTTTAGCAGCATGCTTGAAGTCAACATTCAGAATGCATAAATGTGTGGATTAATGCATGTATTTGAATGCAGTGTCCCTAGAGTTTTGCAGAAATTCTCTGGATGCTTGCGATGCAGTTCTGAGTTCAGAACTAAGCTTAAGGCATATAAAATGTGCATTCAAGAATATAATATGTCTAAAACATTTCATGGGGAAATGAATACATGTGAATCTTTTGTAAACAAATGCGTTCAGAAATTGAAATATGAATTCGCTGATGCTTTTTAAAAAATAAAAATGCACCTATCTGCAGTAGACAGACGCAGGATTTATGAATGAGCCTATGTGAAATTAACATGTATTATATATGCATTTCTTCTTAACTGTTGCAATGTGTTTCAAGCAGTAGGATAATTGCTTTTCTTTGGCTGATTGGAACAGCATAAGCAGATCAAACCAGATTTAAGCTTTGTTTTTTAATTCTCGTGTATATTGTTCTTTACTAGATAAGTAACACAGCAACTTTTCATGGCAAACAAGAGTTCAAGTATATGCCTGGGAAGATAACACCCTGGAAAATAAACTAAAGGCTTTAGATTTTGCTCTCTTTAGCTGAAGTCCAAGCCGAGCGTAGAATAAGAATATATGTTTTATATAAGATCAGCCCACCAGAGACTCTGCTGCATGTTCCTTTCCTGAATTGGCAGGAATTTGGCTCTTTAAGGATTCTTCCAGATCCATGGCTTTTTCATTTCATAAACTTGGTGTCAGACTCCCCTAAGGCAGTCACATAGTTGGCTAATACTCAAAGAGAGAAAACAAGGAACAAAATCCTTATTGTAGCTCAGGATCTGTAGCCGTTACAACAGCTGGCAATCCCTGAGTGGCATGACTCTGAACCAGAACATAAAGTTGCTCCTAAGTCCAATACAACACCCTCTTTCCCCCCCAAGTCTATAGTTGTGCAACAGACTTCTCACCTTCTGTTCCTCACATAAAGTATTAATACTATAGCAGTTGCCTGGTTTTATGTTCCACATCCCTAATCACCAAGATTCCTGTATTTCCAGTATAAGAAAATAAAATTGTGATGTTCACATCGTGTGTGATATTTAAAGAACTCATCATACTGGATCATTTCACATAGTATGTCGAGACAATGGGTAGCATTCCTATTATACCCTGAACTACAAGACACCCAACTCCTTTCTAGCTTTGGACTCTTCCTCATAGCTAAATCAACATGCATTCTTAAAGTCTTGGAATAAAAGAAAGGCATATTACAAAAGTTGTGCTGCTTCAATCTGTACTCTAATCTGTCTAAAGAACAAGGCTTGCAAGTGTCCCTATCCTCATTGCTTTAATCAGTGATAAATTAAGGGCATCAGTTGGTTGAGTCCCCTGGCTTTATTTCCTTTAACACCCACCAGCAGCAGCTGACAGGAACAAAAACTATCCATTGTTGTAAGGTGGGCCTCGGTAAGAGTGGCCAGGTGTTGGCATCAGAGATACTTAGTTGAGTAAGAGGTTGTTAAAACACTGCAGGCTGGCAGCCCATCACTCAGCCTGTTTCTGAACACGTACCTACTGGATTTTTGGAAGAGTGCTAGAATATGTCCCCAAGTTGCCAGCTGACATATCAGTGGCAGGGGTGAAATCCAGCAGGTTCTGACACGTTCTAGAGAACCGGTAGTGGAAATTTTGAACAGTTCAGACAACCAGCAAAAACCACCTCTGGCTGGCCCCAGAGTGGGGTGGGAATGGAGTTTTTGCAATATCCTTTCCCCAGGAGTGGGAAGGAATGCGGATTTTGCAGTATCCTTCCCCTGCCATGTCCACCAAGCCATGTCCACCAAGCCATATCGCACCCACCAAGCCATGCCCACAGAACCAGTAGTAAACAAATTCGGATTTCACCACTGATCAATGGATCCGAAAAAGTAAGTGACTCAGTGGGAAGATGCTCACATAACACTTTGGAAGAGCTCCATTCCCACTTCATTCATCTATCCTCCTCACTAATGGCCAGGCTATTTTTACTGATAGATTTACTGATCTTCCTGTCCCAGGAACTAAAAGGGGAACTGTTAAAACTCTTGTCACTTTCATACAGTGCCAAATATATCCCACGCTGAGAACTGTTGCAGAAAACTTTTAATGCACTCATTTGGGATGAATCAACAATACATCTCTTTTCTAGTTTAAATTGGGAAGGCTTCTTTTTTTAAACAGATTGATCTATAGTATTTTGAAAAATCACTGATTGTGTCTTTCATAACAGGTTTGGTGGTCTTTGAGAAGGCCACTAAACCAATATGTAAGGAGAAACAGCCCCAGCCATCCAATAAGAACTCAGCAATTACCAACTCCTGACAGTGTCATTACCAAGAGTGTGAAGGAGGCATCACAGACCATTTGTACACCATTTGTGTTAGAAAAGGAGGCAAACACTACTTTAAAACTGGTAGGACAAATTTAGGCAGCCTTCAAGGTGGTCTGTGAATGGGACAGTGTTTTTTTTAAGGCTGCATGATGGAGATCATGTGCAAGAACCCTCAAGTTTAGCAACTTGTATGTAAACTTACCTCTTAATCAGATGTCCAGCTCATCAATATTCTCTACATTGGGCAGAACTGCCATTTCATCTTGGCCTTCACTGTTTCCCCACTGATGGGAATGAATTACTGGTATGCTGCTTTTCCTCATGCTGGCTGGGGAATTCAAGGAACTAAAGTCTATGCATCTTTAAAGGGACAAGATTTAGAAACCCTGGTTTTATATAATGCTGTGACATAGCCAGCACTAGAAAGCCCATAAATTCACTGCATTGATTGCCTCCTTATTTCTGAGATGGGGAAGAACCAGAGAAAAATAGAAATAAAGCAGCCTAGATAGGAAAATCAAGATTGAAAAGGAACACTAAAAAACGTATTCTCAGTATTTGGTCAGAATAAGGGAGATGTTTCAGTCTCCTGAAATGAAATTGAAAAGCATCAAAGGCAAATATATCCAGCAGTTTTTGATCGTCTATTTCTTTTTTTACCACAAAAAAGAAAAAGGAATCACTAATTCTGGTTTCTCAAAACATCCTTTGTTCCTTACTGTTAAAAAAAGTGACCAAATGATATTCCTACATCAAAAGGTCCTTTATTGACATGGATGTTAAAACTGCAGGAGCAGTGAAATGCAACTGCCTGAGCCTTGGGAGATGGTAGTATTCACCTTCCTTCCGTATTGTTACTGTATAATTCTTACCTACATGGGGTACACGTAACTTGAAAAGGAATGTCTCTATTTCTCTATGTCTACAGAGAGTCTCGCACCTTCTGGCGTTGATATCCTACTGGGATCTCACAGCCATATGCTATTACAGTATAAATAATTCAGAAAAAGAAAGCCATCTGGTCCTTCAATTATGAATGAGTCCCTTTTATTTATAAATGGTTGGGCTACTGGCTACAGTCCCTCTGGGAGATTTCCTTTAATGCAAAACCTAGAATTGTAGAAACATAAAATCATACACCAGGCAGGACCATTTAGTCTATCTAGTCCCACACCTCATTCCATTCAGGAATCCAAATTAAAGCTTTCCCAACAGATGGCTGTCTAGTCTGCACTCAACACCTCCAGGGAAGGCAAGCCTACCACTCTTTGGGCAATTGGTTTTATTATTTCTTTATTTGTCCCATTTAGAGAGCCACCCACCTGACATGCAACTCAGGGCAGTGAACACAAAAAGGAAATAGCAACCAGCAAAAGAATACAATATTGAGCCTGGATAGCTCAGCAGACTAAAAGCATTGTGATTAACACCAGCTGTCTGCAATGACTGTAAATTCGAATCTCACCAGGCTCAAGGTTGACTCAGCCGTCAATCCCTTCTAAGGTAGGTAAATTGAGGACCCAATTTGTGGAGGCAATAAGCTGACTTTGTATAAATATACAAAAGTATGAAGGCTATTGCTTAACGCATTGTAAGCCGCCCTGAGTCTCTGGAGAAGGGCGGCATATAAATCAAATTAAATATATACATGTATGTATGTATGTATGTATGTATGTATGTATACATTTATACATATACATATACATATACACATACACATACACATACACATATATATATTTTCTGAGGCTTTTGCGGGTGTTTGTATGTAGGTCTTTGGTTATTCAGGTCTTCTCCCACGTAGAATTGGAAGTATCTTGGCGACGTTTCGATGAAGTCTCATTCGTCATCTTCAGGCTGGTGTTCTCGGCTTCGTGCGAGCCGAGAACACCAGCCTGAAGATGACGAATGAGACTTCGTCGAAACGTCGCCAAGATACTTCCAATTCTACACGGGAGAAGACCCGAATAACCAAAGACATATATATATATATATATATATATATATGTACACACATACACATACACACACACACACACACACACATATATATATATATTTATTATTTTATTTTCATAGGTCTTTATGTGTATCTTTCTTTATGCCAGGGATTTTCCTACGTATATTAAGATGTTTCATGTCCTAATTTGCAAACCAGTAGTGGCAATGGCGGGAGGCTCCTCCCACCCACCCAGACATCATCACAGATGCTCTGTGCCATGCACAAGCCCCGCCCCCCATTCCAAACCAGTAGCAAAAGGAAGTGGAACCCACTACTGAGCTCAAACTACCAGAAACAGTCGATTATGAAAGGCTCACAAAATCTCCTGACTAGATCTTCAGCCTTTAGGAAGGCAGACAAAATCAAGCAAAATCAATATTAGGAGGAATGCTGTTCCATAGGACCGGTACAGCAACAGAAAAGACATGTCTCCTGGGTGCTGCCAGATGCTGCTGCTTAAGCGACGGGCCTGGAGCGTGCCATCCCTGTCAGGTCCTATCAGATGGGCAGAAGTCATTGGACAGAGGCAAGCCTGCAAAAAACAATACCCAGCTTTCATTGTTGAGTTATTATTTAAGATTGCCTTTTTCTAACACTCAGTGGGCATCTACTTTCCTGAAAACATAACAGAATAACAGAATTGGAAGAAACTTTAGAAGTCTTCTAGTCCAACCCCCTACTCAAGCAGGAAACCCTACACCATTTCAAACAAGTGGTTGTCCAATCTCTACTTAAAAACCTCCAGTGATGGAGCACCCATAACTTCTGAAGGCAAGCTGTTCCTCTGATTAATTGTTCCGTCAGGAAATTTCTTCTTATTTCTAGATTGGTTCTCTCCTTGATTGGTTTCCATACATTGGTTATTGTCCTGTTTTCAGTGCAACAGAGACTAGGTTGACCCCCTCTTCTTTGTGCAGCCCCTTAGGTACTGGAACATTGCTATCATGCCAACCCTAGTCCTTATTTTCATTAAACTAGAGTCTACACACACTCAATTCCTGCAACAATTCTTCATATATTTTAGCCTCCAGTTTCCTAATCATTTTCTCAGTACTCTTTGTAGAGTCTCAACGTCTTTTTTTTATACAGTACGATCAAAACTGGACATAGTATTCCAACTTAAGTCTACTACCAGTTATGATACCATTATTCCACAAGAATACTTTTGTATTTCTGGATAGAGCTCTGATCCAGAGATTGAAGGGCAAATGGGAATAATGGTTCAGATTCTGTTTCTGAGGAATCTTAGGACTCTTTTTAAAAGGCAAGGATTTGCAAGACTTTGCTTAACCCAGCATAGGAAATCTTTCTTTTTGCTATGTAAATAGTTCTAAAAAACCAACTAATGTACTAATAATACATGTCATTGTTTGGGGGAGTTCAAAGAATGGTGCCTTATCTTGATTAAACATGGCTGTGTTATTATTCCCATATTGCCGATAGTAGATTGAGTCTAAAGTAGATTTGAGTCTAAAGTTGAAGAAGGAATACAATGGCTTATCTAAGATTACACCATCCATCAGGTGATTTATTTATTTATTTCACACATTTTATATAGTTGTCCATCTGGACAGTGTGCAATCAATCATTAAAAGAAAATCATAACTATTAAAACACTTGAAAAATTACTAAAAACCAAGGTAAATAAGATAAAAAAAACCAAGGTTGTAGGCGAACACCCATCTAAACAAAACAGAATCATTGTACAGGTTCCCCATGTAATCCACAAGGTAAGGTTGCTGAAAAAACCACATTTTCAGAATCTTTCAAAAAGCTAATAGGGATGGGGCTAACACTATCTTGGGACTGAGGGGGGAGGAATGGTGTTCCAGAGGGTGGGGGGCACAGCAGAAAAGGCATGTTGTCAGGGTCCCATCAGATGAAGCTCTTTAGCAGATTGAATCTACAACATATCCCTATTGCTCAGGATTGGGCTGCTGGGGGTTCGGGAGAACCTCTAGCTAAAATTTCGTGCAATTCAGAGAACCCCCAAATCCCACTCCTGGCTGGCCCTGCCCACCCCATCCCACCCCTCCCAGGAGTCCCCATGTGGCCCGTTTTGGATGCAGGTAAGTGCAGAGCGCATGCTGAGGCTCAGGGAGGGAAAAAAATGGGCGTACCAGAAGTTCAGAAAGGCCCATTTCCGGACTTTAGAGGGCTTCCGGAGCTTGGAGAGGCTGTTTTTGCCCTCCCGGAGGCACGATGAAAGCCTCCAGAGGACAGGGAGGGCAAAAACACCCCCTGCCCTGATGCAAGAGGCCAACTAGACCATGTCCACCATGGCCACGCCCACCCAGCAACCGGGAAGAGAACCCCTTGCTAAACGTTTTGAAACCCCCCCCCCCTGCTGTTGCTGACGTGATAGGATTGATAGATGTGATTAGATAGAGGCAGTTCCTCAAATAACCTGGACCCATGTCATATAGGGTGATGCCCACGTCAATCTGGTTCCTATTTGCCCTTTTGGGCTGATGTGGGCACGCATTCACTACTTTGAACCCTGGGGATTCTCCTCCATTATTATCTTTTATACTCCTCCCTATCACTGCTCCATCATTGCATTGGCTGATGACATTCAGAAACTGGAAAGGCAGCAAAGCTGAAGGTTTATTTTGCTTGATGTGTGCTACATATGCAGTACATATAGTAAAATTGGAACAATACAGAGATACGTGAACTCAGGGGAATATATATGTTTCTACTAACATTAAGAACAGATGGATGATCCTTGAATTCAGCTGTGGAGAAAGGGCTTATGTTCTTTCAGGAGAGCTAGTTTGACATTTCCATTTATTTTGTTGCATACATTTATATGTCTCCCCCTTAGCAGAGGTTCTGAGCAGCTAACCAGATTTAAAAATATCCGGTACAAGGAAAATGATACAAATAAAACAGAAAGAAGTAAAACATGTTGGTCTTCAGGTTTTTCTTAAAGACTATTTAGAACAGGTCAAAATAAATTTGTGGGAGGAAGTTGTTCTATAGGGCAGGTGATGTGACATAGCAGTTACATCACCTATCACAGGGGGGTCAAACTCAAGGCCCAGAGTGTGTGCTTAGATCTGGCCTGTGGGGTCACCCTGGAAACAACAAAGGACTGGCCTGCGGTGCCTGTGCCAGCAAAAATGGAGCTTGGGAGGGTCACATGCAATATTTTCACTGGCAGAGGGTTGCAGCTGAAAATAAAGCTTGCAAGGTCCGTGTGCACTTCTCCTGAGCTCCGTTTTCACTGGAAGAGGGTTGCAGGAGGCTGTTGCAGCTGAAAACGGAACTCGCGAGGTCTGTGTGCAGTTCTCCCAAGCTCTGTTTTTGCTGGCAGAGGGTTGCAGGAGGCCATCGCAGCCGAAAACGGAGCTTGGGAACCTGTTTTCGCTGGTGGAGCGCTCAGGCTACCACAGGCACCCCCGGCAGAAGTGACAATGAGGTGGCCACACCCACCCTGGCCATGTATCTCTAAGGATTGAAAATGGCTTTCTTGAGAATCTTTTCCGTTTTGTTTCACAATTGGAAGTAACGCAGCTCTTCGTGTGCTGTTTTTGATCGTCAGATGGGAAGGATGCCTTCCTGCTCCACTCCCCATCTTTCTCTGAGTTCTAGTAAGCATTTTGAAGCCCTACTGGATGATGGTATTTAGGAGGAAAACCAGGATGCCTTTGCTTTCCATTCAGACAGTTTGATGGGTTGGGAAGTGACAAGAGTTCAAGGTGCGAAGTGTTTTTTAAAAAATATCCATCGCAGACTTCCATGCAGATCAGTCCAATCCAGCAGAACAGACTCTTCATTTGTTATGCTTGGATCAAAATGAATTCTAAGTCACATTGTGAATTCTAAGTCACATTCCCCAATGTGACTTAGAATTCACATTGCTGGCCAGCTGATTTTCGGGCCTTCCAGGCCCACTGGAAGTCGGGAAATGGGCTGTTTCCAGGCCTCTGGAGGGCCTCTGCGGGGGGGAGGCTGTTTTGGCCTTCCCCAGGCTCCTAGAAAGGCTCTGGTGCCCGGGGAGAGCAAAAAAATGGGTCTATTGGGCCCACCGTGTCATCGCATACCAAAAGCGGTGGGAGAGCTGGGGGTCATGCATGCATGCGTGGGGGGACAGGGCATATTGAATTATGGATGTGGGCACACACGCATGCAATCCTTCCCCACTATCCTCGCTTTTGGCACGCAATGGCAAAAAGGTTAGCCATCACTGACCTAATATATTCGAAGGAATGCTGCTTTAAAAAAAAGTATATATTAGAACAGTTGTTTTCCAACAGCATTCACTGATCAAAATTTAGAAAAGATTGAAAAAATGATATAAAACATTGGGGGCGTTTACATTAAAAGGTAAAGTAGTAATATTTTTATTAACTATATTTATTTGGGAAGGTCACATAGAATATAGAAACTCAATATAATTAGGGGCAAATGTAATGTTACAGATTTGCAAAAATCCCCCAAAGTTGGACAGGTTTGAACAATTAATAACATTAAAAGGGTAGAATGCTTGAGGGAGGGGCCAGTTCTCCCTTCTCATCTATATGTGTTTCATTTGCGTAGCCCCTCCCCTCACCCCCCCTCCAAATAACAATATCTGACAAATCGACTTTGCTGAGTATTTTCTAATTCAAGAGTTTTCTTAGTTCAGTTATTCACTCTCTGGCTTAATGAAACGATTTAGCTCTTAATCAACCCCATGTTTAATTTGTCTTTTAGTCCTGTTGAGTAAGTGCTCCAGAACCAATGCTGTGGGGCTCTATGGCTGATGTTTTATGCACAAACACTTATTTTTGAAACATTGCCTTTGGTGAGTAACCAGAAATGATTTTAAGGCCTAGAACAGACATGCCAGTCCTGATGCATGTAGCTGGAAATGAGGTAAGGCTTATTCACAATTCTCAGGGGAGACATCTTGATGACACAGATGCCCACCAGACTTGCAGGGTGGTTGAGGGGATAGGCCAACTCATTCACTTTACAAATGGAACTCTTATAAATAAAGATAAAGGTTCCTCTTGCAAATATGTGCTAGTCATTCCCGACTCTAGGGGGCGGTGCTCATCTCTATTTCAAAGCCGAAGAGCCAGCACTGTCCGAAGACGTCTCCATGGCCATATGGCTAGCATGATTAAACCCCAAAGGCGCACTGAATGCTGTTACCTTCCCACCAAAGGTGGGCCTATTTTTCTACTTGCATTTTTTTTACGTGCATTTGAACTGCTAGGTTGGCAGAAGCTTGGACAAGTAACAGGAGCTCACCCCGTTATGTGGCACTAGGGATTCAAACTGCTGACCTGCCGATCTTTCGATCAACAAGCTCAGTTCTTAGCCACTGAGTCATCATATCCCTTCCTCTTATAAATAGAAATACGTATTTCTGGGATTTAAGACGCTTCAACTCGCCCATCAACATCTTAGCTTTTCCTTTGTAGAAAACGGAACTCGTCCTTCGGATTCAAGGTATTCAATCTTTATTCCAAGTACTTTGTCTTTTTCTTCTAACATTAGTGGCATTTTTATCTCACTTTTTCCTCCAACTCTTCCAGGAAATTATAGTATTATCCCAGACTCTATCTCCTTTTTGATGTAATTGACCCTCAAAACAATCTTTAAGGTAAGTTATATGGAGGAACACTGAGGGGTCCAATCTTGAATAGTTTAAAGCAGTGTTTCTGAACCTTAGCCACTGGAAAATATGTGGACTTCAACTCCCAGAATTCCCCTGCTGGCTGTTTCAGAAACTCTGATTTAAAGCCTCCCAGAACCCGAGTCTTTTTCATTCTGGTTGAACTACTTAAAACACTAACTCATCAATGGACCAATTCAAAGTGACCTCAGCCTTTTACAGTATTCACATGTGCAAAGATTCAGGCAGGCCCATTTCCAAAGGCTTATGATTGAACACTAGGATTTAATGCAGTGATATTAAATTCTTTGTCCAGAGAACCACCAGTAGTGGCTATAAGCAGTCCTTGTTTTGCCACTGCCTTGTTTAGCAACTATTCACAATTCTGATGGTGATGAAAAAGTAACTTTATAATCAATTCTCATTATTTATGACTTTTTTCTTCTGTAAAGTGAGGGAAAGTTGAAATAAGATCATAAGCACAGTTTCAGTTTTACCTTGTCATCACTTTGCTTAAAGATTGAATTGCTAGTCCCAAGTATGGTCACCAAATGATACTATCTGTACTGTGTTGGATTGCAATCAAGGAGTTCTTGTGGCAAATGTACTTTCCACTATACAACTGAGTTACAGTGACACTCTGGAGGCATCAGGTAACCAGTTTCATTCTTTTGGTGGATTTTTTACACATGAGTAACCAGATATTATTCTATGGGATTCACGCTCTCTATGGAAATTAAATTTGCAGATCTTTGCACTTCAGATAACCTTAATACATTATCCTTAGCAGCTATCCAGATAGTGGTACACAGTGGTTGTAGGAAAGAATAGACCCAAACTTGGTTCCTTCGCAACAGACTCTCATTCTCAGTTCCACCTTCCTCACACAATGGTTGAACACCACTGAAGAAAGATGGAACCTCCTAGAGAAAAAGCATAATCAAAATAAGATATAACAACAACAGTGACATAACAGAGCCTGGATAGCTCAGCAGACTAATGCATTGTGCATTGTGATTAACTCCAGCTGTCTGCAATTACTGTAAGTTCGAATCTCACCAGGCTCAAGGTTGACTCAGCTTTCCATCCTTTCTAAGGTAGATAAATTGAGGACCCAGTTTGTGGGGGCAATAAGCTGACTTTGTATAAAATATACAAAAGTATGAAGGCTATTGCTTAACACATTGTAAGCCTCCCTGAGTCTCTCGAGAAGGGTGGCATATAAATCAAATAAAAATAAAAATAAATAAAGTCCCACAGAAGTTGTGACAATGCATAGGTCTGTGTGTTTTATTGTATGAGACAACCAAGTTGTGAAGTGGAGTTCTGCCATGCTCATTATCTGGAAAAAATAGTGTTGGGGTTGAAACCAGGGGTGAAATCCAGCAGGTTCTGACAGTTCTGGAGAACTGGTAGCAGAAATTTTGAGCAGTTTGGAGAACCGGTAGTAGAAATTTTGAGTAGTTAGGAGAACTAGCAAATGCCACCTCTCGCTGGCCCCAGAGTTGGGTGGGAATGGAGATTTTGCAACATCCTTTATTTTAATTAATTAATTAATTTATTTATAATTTTATTTCTATACCATCCTTCTCCCAAAGTGTACAGCCAAGTAAAAACATCCTTCCCCTAGGAGTGGGGAGGGAATGAAGATTTTGCAGTATCCTTCCCCTGCCACGCCCAGCAAGCCATGCCCACAGAACCAGTAGTAAAAAAATTTGGATTTCACCACAGTTTGAAACTTCAATACCTGTATCAATAGTATGTGATGAATTGGGCCATTTAAGCATCAGTATTAGAAGGTCAAACCTGAATTTGATTGGGGTATGGGATTGTTTGTATCCTTGGGCATTCTGAACTGAATTCAGCTTGACACAGATTGGAGCTGAAGGTGGGATGGAGCCTTCAGTCAAAGCAAGATTCCCAGCCAGTGAGTCAGCCACATTCTACCATATGGCTGGCCGGAGGAGAAGGAGGAGATATGTCGCCGAGCAACCAGCACCTATCTTGGTTGGACAATGTGACAGTTGTTTTGGAAGCTTGAGAAAATTGAAATTTATATTGGAGTGAAAAGCCCGGAAACGTTAGTACTAGCTTTTCACCAGTTAGTGCGAATATGGTGTGTCCAAATAAATATGTACTTTGAGAAATTGGAATGTCTCAGAGTTCAGTTTGTGATGGACACTTCAGTTGGAACCTGACATTCTGTTTTTAATATTCTGAAATACCCTTTTCTTTGTTGCATAAGATTCACCTTGTAACTTTTCAGACCAGGTCATAATTCATGCATCCATCAGCCACTTTGGTGTTAGAATTCAGTTATTTTACAGTCTGTTAAATTTCACCAGCCACAGCGTTGCTTTGTTTCAACAAAGTACATTTGTTCCATGAACAAGGCTTCCAATTCATTGAATTTGCAACTATCCAGTCAATGTTACTGTTCCATGCTGACCAGCTGAAAGCACACTTTGCCCACAACATCCTTTTGGCAAAACAGTCCCAACATTTCTAGATAGAGAAAAATTGGTTTATGGTAGTGATATTTTCAGAAGAAAGCTATTTGCAAGAGCCCCGGCATAAACGACTCAGTTCTAGTGGAATGTCCTTTCAGTGGATGGTTTGGACATTCTATTTTAGAAAGGAAACAATGACTGAATGCCCTGCCAACTGCAGCAGTGACATTTGGGGAATGTTCAAACAGTTGCGGAACTGTTTTGCCCAGCAAAGTGGACTCTATTAATATTTAAACCTTCGGTGCTGATAAGAAGCTTTCAATTGTGGCACATATGAGTAGCTCTTGTGAAGGAACAGAAATTCCCCAAGAGGAAAGCTTTTTTTTTTTTTTTCAGTGTGATTCTTCTCTTTCTGCTCATAAACTGGAACGGTTCCTGCTCTATATTAAAATATCGAAAGTCGCTTTCCTGTGAAATCTCCCATCTTGTTTCTGCTGGGAGACTGGAACAAGAATGAGCTGTGTCATTAAGAAAAAAAACAAACCCTTATTTACTGCCATATATCACAGTGGTGGCAAACCTTTTACTCACCGAGTGCTGAACTTGTACTTGTCTGCGCACACAACTGCACCGTCTTCCCATGTACGTAGCTTTTGCGTGGCTCCCCCACACGCTGTGCAAGCAACTGCACTATCTGGGCATACGCGTGGCTTTCACATGGCTCCCCCACATGCTATGCACGCAACTGCACCATTTGGGCATGCACACAGTTCTCGCACTTGCAAAGCACATGCACGAACACCGTCTATGCATGCGAATGCTGCACACACGTACTCTCGCATGCCTGCGCGAATGCAGACATGCACAGCAGAGCACCAAAGACCAGCTGCGTCTCCTGAATTGTGCACATGCACACCGGAGGCCCAAACAGCAACTAGGGTGTGTGCGCATGCGCAGCTGCAGGTAAGTTGGGCGACAGCTCGCATGCCTGAAAGATGGCTCTGTGTACCAACTCGGGCACGCGTGCCATACATTCACCATCACGGATATATCATAATGCAATGTAGTTATCAGATGTGGAGGGCTTAATTGTATCTGATGGAGTCAGATTTTATTTCATAGTAAACACTATCGATAGGAGAGAATATTTGTACCCACGATGAAACTGTGGGAGCTTTGGTGTCCTGATTGCCAAATCCGAATTACTTAAGGAGGGCAGCAACTGGGGCTGTCCAAGTGGTGTGTTGCTACTGGTTCACCCCAGATCGGGAAAACTGGTAGCGGTGGCGGGAGGCTCCGCCCACCTACCTGGATGCATCTGGACATGTGCAGAAGCATCGTACGGGTACACGAGCGCGCACCCACAAGCGAACTGGTAGCGAAGGATTTTGAAACCCACCCCTGGGCTGTCCTCACTATTTTATTGCAGAACAAGTGAAGTAATTGAAGTTTTCTTTAATTTGAATCCATCAAATTGATTGATGGATTCCCTGGCTTGGTTTCTCCCTTGCCAGGCAAGCATTACCTGCTGATGGGAAATAACCACCATTCATTCTCCTTAATATGAAAGTGGTTGTTTGGCAATTGCTTGGAAGCATATTTAATCACCCAATAAGTTATCCAGCTAAAAGGCCGCAGGTAATGAATGAAGAATGGTGCCTCCCCCAAATTTCACATAGCAGTAAACTTGGTGATAGAACTAGCAACATTGAGTCTGCCAAGCTCTGATCTCCTCTTGAGGTTCAAATTGACCCTCTGCTCAGTATAGATCTACTGCTCTCTCCAAAGAGTGTTGAATAAATAATTGAAAAACAAGTCTAGTGCTCTTTGAAATTACTACAAAACATATGTTTATAAGGGGACCATATAAGACCAGATAAATTATTTGAGGAGTTCTGGTTAGGGAGAAATACTTCTGGAGAAGCTGTGTGTCTAGCCTCAAGCAAGTGGAGGACAGAAGAGCCTAAGTCAAGGGTACCAAACTCAATTTCATTGAGGGCTGCATCAAGGTGGTGTTTGATCTTGAGGGTGTCGGGAGGCATGGCCAGCTTGGTGTTACTGTCGGGGACCCCTGTGGTGTCCTGAGCACTTTGCCAATGAAAACAGGCTCCCGAGCTCCATTTTTGGCCACGATAGCCTCCTGCAGCCCTCTGCCAGTGAAAATGGAGCGGGGGGGGGGGGGGGGCTGAATGCAGCCCCTGTGAGCTCTATGTTTGGTCACAACGACCTTCTGCAGTCCTCTGCTAGTGAATATGGAGTTCAGGGGAAATCCCACCAGGCAGTGGTGGGATTCAGCCAGTTTGCACTACTTCAGGAGAACCAGTTGTTAACTTCCTGAGAAATTTGGCAAACTGGTTGTTGGAAGAAATCATATGGGCAGAGAACTGGTTGTTAAATTACTTGAATCCCACCACTGCCCCCAGGCCCCGTTTTCACTGGCAGAGGCACAGAGATGGGCTGGTCCTTCCCTGTTTCCAGAGCCAGATCTGTTTCCTGTGGCCAGATCTAAGCACCCAATGGGCCAGATCTGGCCCGTGGGCCTTGAGTTTGACACCCCTGGCCTAAGTGGTCAAAAAGAGTCTAAAGGCATCAAAGTGGTCAAAAAGAGCTGACATTATCCCAAGCATCTTGGCTTCTGTCTATGGCCAAAATTGTGTCATGCAGGCAGAGAGAATGCAGCCGCACAGGTTGTTACAGGAGCCCCTCGTTACTCTCATATAACACCCCTCCTGCATCAGCTGCACTGGTTACCAGTGGTTCTCTGGGTCCGCTTCAAGGTACTAGTTCTCACCTATAAGACCCTACATGATTTAAGTCCAGGATATTTACAGGACCTTCTCCTGCCTGCTTTCCACCGTCCTGTTCATTCACATAGGGCCGCTCTCCTCAGGGTCCCGACGGCGAGCCAATGTCATCTAGCGGTGCCCAGGGGTAGGGCATTCTCTGTGGGTGCTCCCACCCTCTGGAATGAATTACCTACCGAGCTCCGGACAGCTCCTGATCTCTGCTCCTTTCATCGGGAGCTGAAAACTTGGCTGTTCAAGCAAATAGGCTGACTCTGATTCTGGGTTTATTATTTATCATTAATTAGTTATTTGATTTAAAATGCGATTTTATTGTACATGTTTCTTAACTTGTGTTCGCTGCCCTGAGTCCTTTGGGAGAAGGGAGGCATATAAATAAATAAATAAATAAATAAATAAATAAATAAATAAATAAATAAATAAATAAATAAATAAATAAATAAATAAATAAATATCTTAAAATTAAAACAGCTAGTTTTGTAGCATCATCAGCTTGTTGATGTTACCTAGTTTAGTATTGAAACGTCTGCAAAAAAACCATGAAGCTCAGAGAGTACCAAGGACCTCAAAATAAACACTTTTTCCTCTTACTTCAAAAGTGCAGCCTCCTATTCTTCTGTTCTCTTTCATCCCATTCTATTTGTGGTGCCAGTTTCAAAATCAGATCTTTCCTGGTTGGCTTACAAAACCGTAAAATAATATTCTGAATAATACAGATATTATTTAAAGTACATAATTTTAAAAACAATAAAACAAGGCAGACAAAATGTCTATGGATATTCTCAGTCATCCAGGTCATGGTTGTCCCAAAGGTGCTTTTTCAAAACCAGATTTTCCTTGTTTTAGCTTAAAGACGTTTTGTTTCTCATTCAAGAAGCAGAAAAAAGGGAACAAGTGCCCTATAGGCCAGTGATGGCTAACCTTTTCCAGACCGAGTGCCCAGAATGCGCCTGCCCAAACCCCCAAAATGCAATGTGCACAATCCCCCGCACATGCGGCTCATCCCCTGCACATGCGCACATGGCCCCCTCCATGTGGCCCACCCCGTGCATGCACGCGTGGCCCCTGCACACACCCTACTGCCCTGCGCATGCATATGTGCCCACCACTTGTGCCCCCTATACATGCACGTGCAGCCCCCTGCACACGCCCTGCCCTCCATGCATGCACAGCAGAGACCCGAAGACTAGATGGCTGGTGGAACACATGTGCATGTGTGCAGTGGAGCTGAACTGGGGCGACAGCTCACGTGCCATCAGAGAGGGCGCTGCATGCCATCACGGCTATAGGCAGACCAGTTGCATGGTCTTCTCTAAAGGATGAAAAAACATTCCCCAAGCTTTCAGATTTTGATAGAACTATGTATTTATTAAAATTAAAATTCATAGTTTGTATATGGCAGTAGGTCATGTACAGTTGAAAGAAACTTAAAAGCAAAAAAACAGACAATATTTGCAATTTTTATCTTCTCCTCCTATTTTGGTATAAATATTTATATAAAAAGCTAGTATTTTTCCCAATTATCTTTGAAAGGTGTCATGGGTTGTTGTGATACAGATAGGCATATTGACAAAGAGAAGTTATTTTGCCTGGGAATAAGGACTAGAAAAATAGATGGGAGAATTTCTCTACCAAAGTACTCCTTATGCATTTTCACCTGGAAGGCAAAAAGCTTCCTTTTATTTTAAAACTCCCTTTCCCTTCTTCTTATTTCCTATCTATTTGGCTTTCTTTTACTTTTCTCTTTCCTTCCAGCTCAGAGCTCTCTTTTCCCAATCTCCCTCTCTCCCCAAGTTAAAGAACCTTATTCCTTCTTTCAAATATACCAAATATTGATCTTGTTGGCTGCAGGATTTCAGGGTGCTGGAAAAAAGCATTACATGGTCCAAAGGATTAATTACTCCTGCTCAAAAATGTGATGGAAAGTGATGGAGGAAATTTTCTGGATGGAGATGGAAGAAAGTTGTTATTGAAGCCACTTGCTGCAGATGACGCCAAAGCCAGAGTTAAATAGGGTCAGAGCTAGATGTGTGTCAAGAGAACATTCTCCCCTTCTCGTGCCTCCTTCTCTCTTTTGTTCAGTGAGCTGAGAGATGGATCCTGCTCCTTCTGAAGACTTGAGGGGTTGCTTGCAAAATGGTTTTGGGGAATTAGCCCAAAGGCTACAGGCTACATGCACCACACCAGACAGGTGTCATTTTACTTTTACTTCCATCTCACTTCTTTCTCCTCCTTCTCCTCAAAGATCTAAAACTCTACTGATAATACCCAAAAGATTCATTGAGACTTTCTGTGCTGCATCTTTCTTCTTATCATTGACAAATTGAATGATGGACACAATCCTTGTTTTCTACCTATTGCTATTCAGCTGAAGGGACGTTGTCTTGACCTTGAGAAGGAACTAATAGATAAGTTGAGAAGTAAAACATAGCACAACATTTTCCCAATTAAAGCACAACTAATGTCCGAAGCAACATTTTTTCACAATGCCCCCTTGCTATCATTGCTACAATTTTATGTTAATGTCAAATGAGTGTGACTACACTTTTATGTTTCTTTTGTGAAAGAGAGATGGAGGCAAAATAACAAACTAAGATTTATGGAAACTGGCTGTCAGGGTGTGTTTCATGGCGGGCATGCTTATTTTAGGGACTTGGTGTCTCTTCTGGACAAATAGTAGTTTTGCAGGTTTTGAGGACAGTCAAAATTTATTCAAGAGTAAACAGGGGTGAGTATCTGTGTTGCAAGTCATAATCTTTAAAACTCTGAAGATGAGATTCGATGCTATCTTTTGAGAAGCAAGCTGAACTTAATGCCAGAAAGTATGAATAGGCTCTGTGTTTAGTTAAACTTGAAAGGAACTTCCTGAGATTTCCAGTTTTATTAGGGAGGAAAATATGGATCAGCTAGTTGACCATTTCCCATAATTTTCAGCTCAAGATTTCTCTCTCCAAATTGCTTTTCTTCTGGAAGGAAAGGGAAAAGAAAGGAAAGAAAAACACAGGGGACGGCGTTTTAGATATTTCCCGAGGTTGGTAAAATAGGATTGACAATACTGAACTGAGAAAAAGGACAAAGGCTAAAGCATTTTTCCCCCCTGTAATGCTTCTGTTTAAAATTAACAGTCTCTTTTTGGCTGCTTTTCAACTAATGACAGACAATTCACAGATACATCTCCTTTGTAAATTCCCACTTGGCCTAAATGCATATCCGCTCTCCCCCAACATTGCATTGGTTGTTCCTGACTCTGAAAAAAGGGTGAAGATTCCTGTTTATTGCTGATCCAGGAAAAGTGATCTCTGGATAGTTTCTGATTTGCCATTACAGCCCTTCTCCTCTTTAAAGCAGCTGCAAAATTTGGCTCTTCGGAGAAAGATAGGAGTAAAAGCAATAGTGCTCAGAGATGTAATGACACATCTGCAAGAGAAGAGCCTTTTGCCTCTTGCCAATCAGCTTCTGACTGTTGCTCTGAGCTCTGCAGAATTGGCTTTATTGCAGCATTTCTCAAGATGTGTTTCTGACTGTCCTTAAAGAGAAAATGAACCCTCATTTTCCCAGTATGGATGAGCCCCTGGAAACTTCATCCAAACTTGATGTTCTTTCAAGAGCTGTCAGGCTTTAACAGCTGTAATCCCTCCCACATGGCTTCAGCTAGTCAGTGTCAGGACAAGCATTCACTTTAATTCATATTCAACTTGATGAAGGAAAATTTGCTTTTGAAACTTCTTGGAAAGAGAGAATAGTTTGGGTGGATTTCTCATTAGAAGGATGGGGTGTTCTTATGTTTATATATAGGCTAGCTAAGGAGAGGGGGGGAGGAGGGAGGATTTTTTTAAAAAAATATTCAGCAACCCACAGCTTTGTAGTCTCCCCAGCCTTCAGTTTATTTGAAAGAAATAGATTATGGTCTGCTCTCCTTATGCCTTATTACAAGACATGAAAGCCAGGGATGCCTCAGTACAATGCAGTGTTTTTCACCTGGGCAACTTTAAGATATGTGGACTTCAACTCCCAGAATTTCTCAGCCAGCACAAGGTTGCCTAATTTGAAAAACACTGGTGTAATGGAAAGATGCATGACCAAAACAGCAAATACTACTGGTTTGCCATTAAGTTGCCCCAAACTGTAGAAATTCTCAAGAGATTCTCAAGCTTCCTGACAATAAGGTGGGAAATCAGAAATATTTTTCACAGGGAAGACAGCTTTGAGAAGTTCCTCCTGTGAATAAATAAATAAATAAATTCCTCCTATGTTTGAAGATCAAATACTCTTTCTTCACATTGAAAAAACTGAATGAAAAAAGTCAGGTAGATTGTTTTGACCAGCATTATTTCTAAACACTGGATACAATCTCCCAGTAACTATTGTCTTCTTAAGGGAAGTGAAAAGCAAAGGGGGTTTTGGGATGATGTTCCTATCCAATTGCTGCAAAATTCAGACATGTCAGCTTGATTATGTGAATCAGTTTTTTGTATCTTTGTGTCACTCTTGATGATAGCAGGGAAGCTTTGATTGTTTGACCTCATAAAGGAAATCAGATATGTTAAGATGGGTGGGATATTCTAGGAGAAAGAATCCCCAAATGGCTAAACAGGACACAGATCTCGGAAGTATCCACTTCCTTAACAGAAATAAACGGATAGAGCATTTCCTCATGGCTAAAATGCCTAAACCACACAGCTGCTCTGCACACTTTGTTGTGGCTGCAGGAACTAACAGCAGTCCAATTTATATTGTATTTGTGGTCAAAGAAATTCTAGTATCTATCAGCTAAATGTGTCAGCACCAAATGTTCCTTACATCCAAACTTCTCAGGCAACAAAGATGATGACAGTAATAAAAGTTCAGCATTTTGATTCTCTAGAAGATTATTACCTTGCTAGGATTAAAACATCACATAAATCCTAAGAAATGAGATATTGGGAGAAGGCTAAGCTTACGAAAAAGATACCTTATACGACCAGCAGCTTAAGAATCTAGGAGGTTAGAGATGGTGCAGACAGCTGAGGAAAGAAAACAAGGAAAGATGAAGATTTGAACTAAATAGTCATGCTGTGTAACTAGAAAGGGTATTAGGTTTGCTTTTAGACCTTGTGTGGTCTTGTCTGCAGGGAACATAATAGCCACAATTGTGTGACTGAAGCTCCGTTCTTTAAGGGGCAGGTCTTAGATGGCATGGCCATGGCTTCCATCTTCATTTTTTTTTTATTCTTCCTGTTAAATAGTGGGTGCAAAGAAGGACTGGACACAGGGGTCAGTACAAATGTTTTATTTAAACTCCGTAAACCGCATAGAAATGCCAGCCGCGGCAGCCCCTTTTATAGCTTGGAGCTGTCCGTTCCCGAGTCTCTTTCATTGATTGGCTCGTTTGAATCTGCCATTCAATACTCAACACTTCCCATTGCAGATACTTCCATGGCCCAGATTGGAGAATTTCTGGTATGTGTTACTTCACCATCATGGCAATCCCTCAGCTTTCAGTCTTCATGGGCAACAGCATAGCACATGTTCGCCTTTTCTTTGGGAGCTTTGCAGTCTTCAGTGAGCAGAAATAGGAAGGAATATTACATTCCATGTGTTAGTTTGAATTAATCCCCCAAGTATGTTTTCTACAGATGCCTTGCATTCATTTCCACTTAGTTGCCTTGCAATAGTGGCAATCCTTTGGCCATGTGCCTTCAAAATTCCTGTGCCCAGCTCTGTTGGTTTGAGAAAGACATGTTTCCATTCTGAAGACCAGAGCTGGTTGTGTTTTGTGTTTTGTTTTTGATTGGTGAAGGAGACACTGAAGGAAACAGGTGAGGAGGAGGAGGAGGAGGAGAGGAGGAGGGAGGAATAGAGAATGTGATTTCCTCTACTTAACATGCTTAGATTGTGCTGGGAAAGTTAATCAAAGCTTCCTCCACCTTCCTCAGCTAGAGAGAAGCCTTCATTTTTTCCAGATGAGCACAAGTCTTTAAGTAAACATCCTTTGGCCATTTTTATTAAAACTTTGGAGGAGAGTGGGTGTGTACTGCAGTAACATCATTATGCTGGAATCTGTAAACAGAGCCTGTCTATGGAGAACCCTAAACTTTCCATTGTACAATAAGTTGGGATGAAAGAGAGGAGAAAAACAACCATTCACCAAGAGTTTGTAGTAACAGATCTCCTGTATGGCTAATGTTTCATGATTGCATGGTTTCCTTGGGAAAAGATCCAGGATTTGTCTTTGAAAGAGCTTTGGCTGTAGTGTGAATCCTGAAGCCTAGCAGACATCTCTGTTGTTCAACCATAAGTGGAAAGGCTCTTCTTACTCCAGTGGGGTGGTGGTGATGGAGCAAAGAACATTTCGGTCCACATCTGGGATGTATGCTGAGACGTGCAAAGCAGTTTAATCCAATCCAGGTCAGAACTACTGTACATGAACTGACCTATCTTTGGGTTCCATCAATTATTTATTTTTTAATTAATTATTTAACAGAAGCTACCTTACTGATCAGAGATGCTATCAGCATGTTACAGATTTTTTTCCCAGTGCTTCCTTCAATTGGCTAGCTAATTTAAGAAACGGGAACTTTTCTTCTCATGAGGACATAATAAAACCTCCTGCATCAGATCAACTATATTTAGTCCTGCATTTGGTCCTTATAGGGGTCAACTAGATACCTCTGGATATATAATGAAATTCAAAGTCCCTTATAGAGGAGGGCATATTTTGTTTAAACTCAAGAGAATCTTGGAATCTGAATCCCCTAATTAGGAAGGGTGTTTAGACTCAACTTTTGTAAGATTGTGGGGCTATGGATTTATGAGACATCCTGGGTCCAGGGACTTTGGTTCTGGGATAGGGTTGTATTATTCACAAGAGTCATGGATTTTCAATTTTAAGGGGTCTTCTTGCTCAAACAGCTCCTGCTGAAAGTGGAAGTAGCTATGATAGCACAGAGAGTGTCAACACAGCTCCACCTTGTGTGTCAGTTGTGCTGCTCCTGGTTTATGAGGCCTTGCTCATATAATCATGCCATAAACATCTCCTGTTTGGAATATTGCAATATGATCTACATGAGGCTATCCTTGTAACTACTTGGAATCTACAGTTGGTCCAGAATGTAGCAACATGAGTAGTTATGGGCACACTTTGATGTACATGTATAATATCCTACTCTACAAGCAGCAGTGGTTACTAGTGCACTTCTGGGTGTGATTCAAGTTGTTATTGAGATTTCTTACCCATCCCTTCATAGGTCAAGATGGTCATTTATGGAGTTGTTGATCTCATTACATCTGCCCGTCCAGTAGTATCTATTAAGGTCAGCATCCTTCAAGTTCCATCACTCAGGCAATGTTATCTAGTGGAACAGAGAAGGACGTTTCTCTGTTGTTTCTCCTGCCATTTGGAACCACATCCTCACTGAGACTGGGTTAGCCCCAAGCCTGCCTGCTTTTGGAAAATATTAAAAACCTGGTTCTCCCCCAGCCATGGGGTCTGGGACTGTTAAGATCTGCTGGATGAATTTTTCCCCCAACACTTAAATGTTTTTACATTGTTCCTTTGGGTTGTGTTTGTAACGTTGTGCTTTATTATGTGGTTGTTATTGATTAATCTGTTATTGATGGTATACACCACCCGGAGTCACATGCTGAGTAGGATAGCTATATAAAACAAATTGATTGTAGATTTGTAAGAAAATGCTGATTCTGATTAATGAGAATGTTAGGTTAGCTGGACTCATTGCTCTTACTTATCAGCAATTGCTTGCACTCTCTTTCTTTAATGTTTATTTACTTGCCTGGCACGTAAATATCTCAATTTGGGCTTGATCTAAAAAAAATTGCTCAATCTAGGCCTAATTTGAAGATCAATAGCCAATCTGATGTAAAAAAATGATTAGTTGACTTGTGACCTTGTAATAAACCCAGTTGACATGCTGTTGAGAGCCATGTCAGATGTGGACTGGCAAACCCAACATTTTGGATAGAGAGGACCATTGATCTGAAAGAAGGGTAAAAGAATCCATCTATGTTAGAATTGAACACCCCTCTCCAGTCTACAATAAAGTCTTTTCAGAATTTCCAAGAAAACTCCACAACCAATTGCATCCTAATTCAGATCACCCTACTGGCACAGATAAACCAACAGCTCTCAGAGTGGTAACAAGCAGACTGCAAAGAAATGCAATCTTTCCATCCTTCCCTCAACCCCAACCCCCACCATCGGAACTGGTGAAGCTTCTGGGATGAAAAGCAAAATGTTTCCTTCTTTCTCAAGGAAAAAAAAACAGTCCAGTTGCCTTTTTAAAGAAGCATCTTAGAGACCCCGACAAATATGTTAATCAAAAGAAAGGAAGATAGAACCTGGATGCCAGGCTTTTCCTCCAATAGGTTGATTGTGTTGAGAGAACTGAGCCAGCGTACAACTCAGGTCAACTGAACCACTCCTTGTGTTATCACTTTTGTTTACAGAGAGCATGTCCTATCTTGTGTAGGTGATCCTCCATCAGAAACATTTGTTCACACAGGGAGAGGATGACACTGGGTGAATCATGTATTCCTACTTAGCCCAGACTTGTTTGCCCTGTTGACCTAGTCACCTTCCTGTAAAAAAGGACGAGCTGGTTGGGTGTTTATTCTAAATACTTCCACATTATTTATTAATTAAGAAAATGTGTGTGTTTTACATAGAAAGGAACTTAACACGCTGCAAATTTCTGAGAATTGCTTCCATCACATAATATGGTCATTCTGATATGACAAAAATAATGGTATAGGGCCGGGATGGCGAACCTATGGATTGCATGCCAGAGGTGGCATGTAGTGCCCTCTCTGTGGGCATGTGAGCTGTCGCCCCAGTTCAGCTCTGCCATACATACACACGTGCCTCCCGCTGGCCAGCTGGTCTTTGGGACTCTGCCACAAATGCATGGGGTGTGGGGGGCACACACGCATGCGCAAGTGGCGGGGCATATGAGAGGGGGCCACATGTGCATGTGTGGGGGGCAGGGGGGCATGTGTAGGGGCTGCATGTGCATGCACAGTATGGGGCAAGTGTGGGGGGCCACGCATGCATGCATGGAGGCAGGGCACGTGCAGGTTGCCACATGTGCATGCACAGGGCGGGGTACATGAGGGAGTGTGCACATGCAGGGGGCAGGGCGCATGCAGGGGCAGGCACATGTGTGGGAGCAGGGCGCATGCATGGGGTGGGCGCACATAGCATTTTGGGGGTTCGGGTGCATGCACACGAATTGGGCACTCAGTCCAGAAAAGGTTAGCCATCACTGGTATAGGGAATTCTGGATGAGATATGCTGAAAGTAGAATATAGGAATTGCCAAGGATTAGCTAGGAGTACAAACAATTTCATGATGCCTTGCGCACGGTCACTCATGCCCTCATCACCTCCCATCTGGACTACTGTAATGCTCTCTACATGGGGCTCCCCTTGAAGAGCACTTGGAGGCTCCAACTGGTCCAGAATGTGGCCGCGCGGGTGATTATGGCGCAGCTCATTGTACCCATGTGACACCTCTCCTGCGCGAGCTACACTGGCTCCCAGTGGTCTTCCAGGTGTGATTCAAGGTGTTGGTTACCACCTTTAAAGCACTCCATGGCTTAGGACCAGGGTATCTACAAGACTGCCTTCTGCCACCAATAGCCTCCCACTGACCAGTTCGCTCTCACAGAGAGGGACCCCTCAGGGTGTCATCAGTCAAATTATGCCGACTGGCGACCCTTATGGGGAGGGCCTTCTCTGTGAAGGCTCCAGCCCTTTGGAACAAATTGCCCCCGGAGATACGTAACATCCCCGACCTTCATACTTTCTGCCGTGCCCTCAAGACCCTGATATTCCGACAGGTGGGGCTAAACAGTTAAATGATTTTTAAATTTGTTATTTTAATTTTGGGTTTTTATTCTATTCGGCCAAATTGTGTAATAATTTTAATTGAAATTTTATGATGTGTGTGTGTGTGTGTGTGTGTGTGTGTGTGTGTTTATCTTGGCTGTATACTGTCCTGAGTCCTATGGGAGAAGGGCGGTATAGAAATTTAAACAAATAAATAAAAAAAAAAATGGCAGTTTAGTTTTCTGCCAGCTGAAGGATGGGTAGATGGCACTAACTCAGCAGTGGAGAAAGGCCCAAAATATGAGACAAAGATCTCACAGAATTCCCCTGAGCAGATAAGTGACAGTGATAGTTGGACTTTGAAGACCCAGGATAGAAAGAGGTCTATGAAGATTCTCAAGTCATCCAGGTCCCAGTTGTTGTTTTTTTTAGAGGAAACTGGACTAGAGGCAACTTTTAAAAAGCCCCGTTTGGACTGGTTAAAAAGAGTATTGATTTCTTTTAACTTATTGCTGCAGAAAGTTCATGAGAATACTGTACATGGGTAGCTTAGAAAACAAAGGAATCATTGAACAAGTCAACCCAGAAGTCTTACCAGAAGAACAAAACCATGCTCGAATTCTCATATATTGGACACATTAGGTGAAGCCCTGGCTCATACTGGGAAAAGTGGAAGGAGAGAAGAGGACAACAGAAAAATACTGTATGAAGTCCTTTATAGATCTCAATGATCACAACTGAGCACAAAATTCCTGTTGCTAAGCAAGTTCATTGTTCATTGTTAAGAAGGGCCTGGTGGCTCAGCAGACTAAAGCATTGTGATTAACATTAGCTGTCTGCAATTACTGTCAGTTTGAATCTCACCAGGCTCAAGGTTGACTCAGCCTTCCATCCTTTCTAAGGTAGGTAAAATGAGGACCCAGTTTGTGGGGGCAATAAGCTGACTTTGTATAACAACAAAAAAATATTTACGACATTTGCCACAATTGTTAAGCAAATCCCTGTGGCTGTTAAGTGAATCATGTGGTCGTTAAGTGAACTGGGCTTCTCCCATAGACCAGGGATGTCAAACTCTCATTGTCACATCATCACATGACATAACTCGACTTCCCATCCCCTTTGCTAAAACGAGGGTGGCATGGCCAGCATGTGATGCAACTGGTCCACGGGCCGTGAATTTGACACCCCTGCCATAGACTTTGCTTGTCAAAAGCTGGCTAGGAAGGTTGCAAATGGTGATCATTGACCTCATGGGAGTGCAACTGTCATAAACACTTGCCAGCTGCCAAACACCTGAATTTTGATCATATGACCACAGGGATGCTGCGGTAAGTATGAAAATCATCATGTCGCTTTTTTCAATGCCATTGTAACTTCAAACGGACACTAATCAAACAGGATTGTAAATCAAGGACTGCCTGTAATTGGCTGAAAACATTAATTGCCTGGCTTTGAAGTGTTTTTATATAATCAGATCACAGGTGGGTTTCAGCAGGTTCTGACCAGTTCTGGAAAACTGGTAGCAGAAATTTTAAGTAGTTCGGAGAATCGGTACTAAAAATTCTGACTGGCCCTGCCCCCATCTCTTCTCTGCCTTCCAAGTCCCAGCTGATTGGGAGGAAATGGGGATTTTGCAATAACCTTCCCCTGGATTGGGGAGTGAATGGAGATTTTACAGCATCCTTCCCCTGGAATGGGGTGGAAATGGAGATTTTACAGTATCCTTCTGCCACGCCTACCCAAGCCATGCCACGCCCACCGAGCCACAACCATAGGACCAGTAGTAAAAAAATTGAAACCCACCACTGAATCAGATGGTTACTCCAACACTCTTTTATGGGTGTATCCTCTTCTTTCTCTCCCTATGTCATACAATTTATGTACAGCTGCTCTATTTCCAGTGACTCTGAGTGATTTACAGTCATAAGGAAAAAAAAAAGGACAAGACAAAATAGGGATCAGGAGTAACCCAAGGACAACATAAAACCTCCAACTATTACAACAAGAGCTCAACTTTCACCCCTCCCCAGAGCCTGAGAGAAGGTCTTTAATACATTGCTGAACATCATTGGGAGCCTTCAGGATGTCTTGGAGGGGATATCATACCAGAAAGCATGGGCTACAGCTCTTCTTAATCCATATTATCCAAAATATAGAAAAGCAGTAAGGAATAGTGACAGATTAATGCATGAGTTAAAAGGAAATACAACTAAGTTTTGTTTGTGGAGTTTTGGTGTTCTCTGAGCATGCTTGTGTTCTTGCAGATGTTTTATTACCCAACCAGGTAACATCTTCTGCAAGGCATTGTCCCCTAGTTGCTTTATTAAACATCTGCAAGAAACAAGCAAGAGAACCACCAAGGATTCCACAGTTCAACCCTGAGCTACAAATATTCTCTTCTACTGGTAAATCTTGTGTACTCCAGCACTACTCAACCTATTCTTGCCTATTTTTCCATTTTGCAAACCGTCCTTGCTGTTATCTAAATTGTACACTTCTTGGTACCTACCTTTCTTATGAAAATTTTTCACCTTTCTTTTTTTGCGGATACATCAACTTTATCCAATCAGGATTTTCTCCCTCTGTCTTTTCCTTTCATTTTTTTCCTTCCATGCATTTGCTTTGCAATTCAATCTCATTCATTCTTCTCTACCATCAAACCACCACATCAGCATATTTCTTTCCTACTGGTTACTTTTGTATTTGGTTCTTATTCAACTTCTGTTCATTGTTAAAGTCTTCTTGTACACTTACTAGGAAACCCATTTCTACTATCTTCAACTTATTTTAACGTTTCTTCTGTAAAATTCACACCTGCCTGTAATCTAGTTACCGTATTTTTCGGAGTATAAGAGGCACCTTCTCCCCCCCCCAAAAGGGTGAAAATCTGGGTGCGTTTTATACTCCGAATGTAGCCCCACCCAGCTTCTCAAACGGAGGTTTCAGAGGCTGAAAAAAGCACCAGAAACAAAGCTTCAGAAAAAAAGCTTCCAGAGCTTCAGAAAAAAAGCCTCAGAAACAGAGCTTCAGAGGCTTTTTTTCTGAAGCTCTGTTTTGGAGGCTTTCAGAGGCAGGAAAAAAAGTATTTTCTGAAACAGAGTTTCAGAAGTTTCAGAGGCAGAAAAACAAGCCAAAAAAAAAACCAAACAAAACAAGGCACAGAGCTCATAACCAAGGAACCTGTTGCTAAAATTCACCTCTGGGAACAGCTGATTTGGGGGTATTTGGAGAGGCTGATCTACCTACCAATCAGCTTTTTTCTTATTTTCCTCCCCAAAAACTATGGTGCGTCTTATACTCTGGTGCATCTTATACTCTGAAAAATATGGTATCCTTATTCATTATAGATACCTTCTTTTTGGCAAACATGCAATTTTAACATATTAATTTCTCTTTGTGTATTTGTGTGTGTGTGTGTGTGTGTGTGTGTTCATACCTCCTTTCATATTTTTTTCATTTTTAGGCTTGCACATCTAAATATTAGGAAATACGGTGCATAATTCAGAAAAATATTTGTGCTCTGCATTCTGAAGAGAAATTCATTTCATAATTAATGCCGGCTGAATCAGGAGCCAATGATTTATGGAATGGCTCTATTCAAAAGAGAAACAGATTTTTAAATCATTCTCATTGGCAGGGAGGAATCACTACCTGATCTCCAGTTATCCTATTGCTCCCATTTTTCCCCCTTTTCTTGACAAATCATACATTATCAGCTGATCATTGCTTGATCAGAGGATTGTTGTAAACAGAAAGAAAGAAAATGTAAAAGGACATTGGGAGCTATGAAAATCTTCCTGGCACTTGGATATGTGAAGGGGCTGCTTTGAATTAAAGATGACAAAGATTAACAAAAGATTAAAAATAAATACACCAGAAGAAAACTCCATTTCCTCCCTTCAAAGTATCGTCAGATATATATTTTGCAGTACAAATGTTCCCACTTCCTCTTCTTTCCCTGTTTAAAAAAACCCACCTGCCTATGCATTATTGTCACCTGACCATTGCAAGGCTAGTAATTATTGATAAATAAAAAGAGAAAGAAAGAAATAGCACCAGGGATGGGAGCCCTTGGCTGTATATTGACTTTGGTAGAGAAGTTAGCGGTTCCTATTAGCTGCTTCTTCTATAAGGTAGAATGGTTTGGGAAGAGCAGAACTGGCAGTGAAACTGATTGATATTAACCCAGTTATGAGAGTTTAGACCAGGGGTGAAATGCTACCAGTTTGAAGTGGTTCAGACAAACCAGTATTTCCAACGATCAGCTGTGCCGCACGATTTATATTCGCTAGAAAGCAGGAAATCTAGAAATTGCTTTCTAGCGAATCTAAATCGTGTGGCACAGCTGTTTCCCTCGCTGTTCTACTTACCTTAGAAAAGGCTTAAACCTTCTTTTTCAGCGCTGCGCGGTAGTGCCTGTACGCGAAGCATGTGTTCGGCGTGCACTGTGCATGCGTGCACACAATAAATCAGTAGCAAACCTCGGAGGATTTCACCACTGGTTTAGACCAGTGTTTTTCAAACCTGGGCATTTTAAGAGGAGTGGACTTCAATTCCCAAAATTCCCCAGCCAGCATTTAGGAATCCTGAGCAGAGAACTATGCCCTCATTATTACTTGTAATAGAGATAAGTACACTTTGGGTTCTTTCACATACACCCCTAATTATGCTACCAACTTACTCCAATATTTATTTCTTAAAGGCACATCCATATCAACTTGCCTTAATTCTACCTATCATGGATGCCATATTCCAAGTGTGGTCTTACAAGGCATTATAAAGTGGTATCAGCACTTCATGTGATCTTGAGTCTATCCCTCTGTTACTGCAGTTTAGGATTGTGTTGGATTTTTTGGCAGCTGCAGGACACTGTTGGCTCATATTTAAGTGATGGTCCACTAGGACACCAGGATCCCTCTCACAGTTACTACTATTGAGCCAGGTACCACCTATTCTATACCTGTGCATTTGGTTTTTCGTATGCTTCTCTGCAAGACTTCCTGTTAACTAAGGAAGTCTTACTACTAGTTTTGTTTATGTTCTAGCTGTATATTTGAAAATTAATAAAAGAAGCCAACCTAACATTTGTCATTGAGTAAGTATAATCTGCCTAGAAATACTTACTTCCATGCTGTAAAACTAAACATGATTTGGGCATAGCCTTATTGTTCTTGAAAGATATAACATTTTAGAAATAATTTTATTTTGCTAATGATTTAAAATTCAAGCTTGCAGTAGATATCAATAAACATGTATAATATCTAAAGAATTTACCAGCCCTCCCCCCCCCCCAATTGATTCCTTGAGGTTTCTTAATATCGGGAAGTCACAGTAGTGTCCCAAAACCTCTAGTGATGAAGCTCCCACAATCTGTGAAGTCAAGTTGTTCCATTGGATAACTGTTCTCATTGTCAGGAACTTTCTCCTTAGGTCTAGGTTGCCTCTCCTCTTGATTAGTTTCCATCTATTTTTCTTATGAGTCAGAATCTTATAAATAGACCCATTCAGTGGTGGGTTGCTCCTGGTTCGGACCAGTTCACAAGAACCGGTAGTAAAATCGGCGAGAGGCTCCGCCAAATGACCTGGACTTCATTAAAGTTGATCTGCACACACAGAAGTACGGGCACAATGCGAACCGGTAGTAAAAGTAAGTAGAACCCACCCCTGGACCCATTGTGTTAGTCTATCCATCCTGACTCTTGGTTAGGTTAACAGGGCGTTTTCACTAAAAGAAAGCCCATAAAATGTACAACATTGCAGAATCAGAGTTCAGGACCAATTAAGCAGCCCTGGAAAGATGTTACATAGCAGTCAGCTAGAGTTGGGTTTCTAGTCTGAATTGCTGAAAAATAAAGGCAAAGTTGTAGCATGTTCAGCAATAATGTTATCTTTTTTGCAGAGAAGCTTAATTTGATCTGCTCTGCTGTTTGGATTAGCTCCATCCATCTGTTTACAATTCGACAACATTTGCGGAACTCGTCACTTCATTGGATTTAGTTGATTTAGTTTCTTTTGCTAATATCCATGTAGGTCACTTGAAGGACCTACATAGTTAAGGGATGTTATCCAGGATAGCCAAGGAAATCTCTAAAGCTTAACGAAGTATTTAGGGGATTTGTTTTGCCACTATGTGACATAGCTGATCTCTCTTTATGGAAAGGAACTTTTGATGCTAAAAATTCACAGACACGAAACACATCCGCTCATTTTTTAAAAATACTAGGACGCTAATAGATCCAGCTGTTATAATTATAGGCTAATAGGTGGATTTGAGCAAGATTATTGGATTCTGACACAGGAGACATTTACGTTCCTACTGACTGGATAAGATTATAAACTTTCTTTTTAAAAAATCTAATTTCAGATTGTGTCTCCCATCTCTGTATAAATCTGTATTTAATTTCTGTTGGATTTCTAACTCTGTAACAGACACTCCCTGAAGGATTTTAAACATCTCACGTGATTGTTAAATGAGTTATAGAAGACAGTATTCAGCAAGTCTTATTATTACAAGAAGATTTACGTAAAGCAATGTTGCAATGTTCCAAGCTCTTCAAGTATAAACTGGCAGATCACATTGTTGAATAAGAGAAGATTATTGCCGTTTTGTTTCAGAGTGTAGTCTCCCCAGAAATATCTGGTTGGTCATTCCACCAAAAGGGCAATGAAAATTAAAATGAAATGGGCCTTTGGTTTGATCCAGCAAAGCTGTTCCTACTCTTGAATCAAAACAGGAGAACATCTGCATCTGCTTGAGTACCCCATTTTCTTCAGTTTTATTGATTTATGGATAGGATGAGGGTACATCAATTTTAACACCAAAGAGCACAAAGATGATGGAAGAGGAAAGTTTTCCTGATCTCTATGACATATTTATTTCTCTCTCCCCTCCCCCCCCATGCACAAGATTTTGGTAGTAAAGGGTAGATCTAGTATTACGCTGCTCTATGATGGAGATGGGCAATCTCTAAATAGATAGATAAACAAATTAGGGTGGAGTGGAAGAAAGGAAATAAGCTTTGTGAGAAGGCCACAGGAGGTAAAGTAACAGAAGAAGGAAGTTCCATTTCTATCAACTAATCCTCATGAGATGCACCTCCTCCCTTATTTATTCATGAATAACACTAATGAATGAAAAAATGCATAGCGTCCATTTTTCAACCGAAGATGGATTTGGAGTTGAGATTTCATTGATAATTGCTTCCTGAGTGGAACTACAACAGAAGGTTGGCTTATTGACTACTCCCATCGAGTCATGCTATCTTCCAGGATGTTCCATTTCATCTCTCTCTCTCTCTCTCTTTTTAATGTTCTCTTCCTGTCCAATAAACATGCTCAGTTTTTTTTTTTGTTTCCTCGTGCATTTTCAAATGAATCATGCTAGCAAATTTCTGTGTTTTGAAAATCAGATAATGCACATGTAGGTACTGAACTCTCTGGGCAATATAAGGAATATTATATTATTCTACTATCGGTATTATACATATGCTTGTTTTACTATTATGCAAGTATGCTTCTATTTTGTGTGGGGTGTGCCTTCAAGTCAGGTTGCAATACACAGACATTTCCATGCAGTTTTCTTGAAAACATTTTTGAAAGGGATTTGTTATTGCCTTCCTCCTTGGGCTGGGAGGGACTGACTGGCCCAAAATCATCCAGTTGGTTTCTGTGCTTAAGGCAGGACCTAGAATTTAGGATTCCCCAATCCAACATTTTACCCACTGAACCAACTGGTTCTCTATATGATCTAGATTTAATAATATGTTAAGATGCTATGAATGCTACATGGAATGTTACCATTATTGCATCATTTTACCTTTGTTAACTTTCAGTAATAAAAATAATTTGAAATATTATGAATATACAAAATATTAAGCAATGCTCTGTTACTCAATCTCTGCTGGAGCCCTGTTCTATTCCAGAATAATCCATGTATGACCTTTAACAATCACTTAGTTTTCTATGGCCACTGGGCATATTGCTTGTTCACTGGGCTTCTGCTCTCTTTAACTCTGTTCAGATATGGTTCCACAAATTTTCGGATTATCTATCCCACACTTGCTGTTTTCCTTTCTTGCGCATGGTGACATTTTGACTAAAACACTCTGCTTTGAAAGCCGAACTTTATTTTAGCATAGAGAATGATGCATTTTCTCATTTTCTAAATATGGTTTTACCTTGACACAAGATCTGAGGACCTTGAGTATTGCTAAGATACGTAAGGGGCAAGGCAAGATCTTCTTTGGTGAGAAAGCTACAAGGGGGGAAAAGAGTATTTGCACAGGACGTGATTTTCAGTTCAGATTCCTTCATTTGCAATATACCATTTCAAGAGGCTCTTTTGTGAACATTTATCAGTCAAATATTTAGTACGACCAGCATAAATGTGAACACTTTATGGAGTTGATATATCAGTCTGCACAGAACTCATCCAAGGAATTATCTGGTTCTATGTTCATAAGCCCTCTGCTGCCACCTTCTGGTTTCTGCATCCCATGATACTTAACTGGCTACTATGTCTATTTTAAATTTGGGACAACAAAGATCTTTCTTTCTTTCTTTCTTTCTTTCTTTCTTTCTTTCTTTCTTTCTTTCTTTCTTTCTTTCTTTCTTTCTTTCTTTCTTTCTTTCTTTCTTCCTCCTCCTCCTCCTCCTCCTCCTCCTCCTCCTCCTCTTCATTACAAATCAGAACACAAGTTAAAAATTTCTATCTAAAAGAAGTTCAATCCAATCACCTTATACATTTTAGGGAGCCGTGTATGACACTGCAAGCACGCACATAGGTTAATATAAAACAAATACAAACCCAGTTTAATGAAAACAAGAGTAAAATAGCCAGGACTATTTCACCAACTAGCCAAATGAAAACGTCTTAAAAGCATCAACCTTTTGCCGGGTTGATGAAGGAAAGGAAGGAGTAGATTCCAAAGTTTGAAACCGGAAACCTGTGATCCTGGAATGAGAAGCAAAAGGAAATAGACACTGGGAAGATTTTGATTCTGAACACAAAGGCCAGTTCTTTGAAATAGGTTCTTGTTAAAATGGGAAGCCAGTGAATAACTCTGTAATATAACAAACATGGTAATTGTGTAAAGAGTCGAGAATGAGCCAAATGAGACTGTTTTGATCTAGGATCAAGAGGATGGAGAGAATTGGAGTACCCGCCAGGAGTATTTTGTAGTAATCTAAGCACAAAATAACCAAAACAAATTGTAACAAATTGTTAAGCCAATGGAAAATTGTCACCATCCCTCCAACATCAATAAATGAAAGCAAAATCAGCTGATCATCAGCCAAGGCCCTGAGACTGTGAGTGGTGGAAACAGGGATAATCTAGGACAGTGATGGCTAACCTTTTTGCCATTGTGTGCCGGGGGCGGGCAGGAGGCGGGGGAGGTTCACACGCACTTGTGCCCACACCCATAATTCTATGCTGCCCTGCCCTGTGCATACATGTGCAGCCCCCCTCCCCCCCGCTCCTGGTACTCGATGGCCAAGTAGGCCCATTTTTCTTTCTCACCTGGCTCCAGATCCTCTCTATGCATCAGCCTTCCCCACCCCCTCAGAGGCCTGAAACGGCCCATTTCTCAACTCCCAGTTGGCAGGAAGTGATTTTTTTGCTATCCCCAGCCTCTAGGTTCGCCATCATGGATCTAGGAAAACCAAGCAATCTAAGAGGCTAACTCCTATCAAGAATGGTTAAACAAACTGGAACGTTCATCGTAAAGAAGAGAAGTCTAAGGGGAGGTGATATAGCAGTCTTCCAACATTTGAAATGTTGTCACAGGGAAGAGGGAAGATTTATTCTCTATAGCATCTGACAGTAGGACCAGATTAAGATGTTTTACAATGATAAAATATATGTTGAAATAAGGAGGAATTTCCAGACCAGGATAGTCCATATATTGTGGAATAGTCTGTCTCCTGGAGTCATGGGGACTCCATCACTGAAAGTTTTCAAGCAAACTTTGGAAAACCATTTGGGAAAATATGAGAATTCCTGCTCAAGGCAGGTGGTTGAACTTGAAGGTCTTCAAGATCTCTTCCAACCCTCAGGTTCTATGATAAGGAGAACTATTAGTATAGGAATGGTTATTATATGTTGAAAGCCCAATAGGACTGTTGCCAGACTGGAAGTCATCTTTTACATTTGGTCCTTCAGGCCTGCCACATTTTCTTCTGTGGGAAAATGGAAGGGGGGATTGCATAGGGTATGGGTGATATGTAGTTAAAATAACATTGTTTTCTCAGTGAGTCAAGGCCACCTTGCCCTGCAGCTGCGATGAGGTGACTGGGAGGCATCTCCAGTTTTGAATGGTGCCTGATTGGATCATCTGATGGACATGTATGTGCAGGGGAAGGGAGTTGAACTTTCTTTTGGCTGGGGAAAACCTGGAAACTTTCAGATTCGGGTTTTCCCAGATGTGCCAATATGACGTCGCTAATAAAATGGAAGTTTTCTTTCATTGGGGGTGTTACTTGGAACCCTGACAACCATATTAGTTTACAGAATACATTCTCAAATTATCCAATTGTACCCACTGGCACCACAGTAGATGACCCTGATCTAGTGGATCCAGAAATTTAAATTGCCCAAATACCTTTAATTGTTTTTTTAATTTGATTTATATGCTGCCCTTCTCCGGAGACTCAGGGCGGCTTACAATGCATTAAGCAATAGCCTTCATACTTTTGTATATTTATACAAAGTCAACTTATTGCCCCCACAAACTGGGTCCTCATTTACCTACCTTAGAAAGGATGGGAGGCTGAGTCAACCTTGAGCCTGGTGAGATTCGGATTTACAGTAATTGCAGATGTTACTGCAATTGCAGGTGTTAATCACAATGCTTTAGTCTGCTGAGCCACCAGGCCCCTTTACTTTTTAAATGTAAATCACCCTGCTTTTCTTTATGAGTAAAAGATTTGTGCACACACTCCAAGTGAAGATTTTTAAATTAACTTTGCCCAATTTAAATCTTTTTAATTATTTATTACAAAGTAGCTTTTCAAACTCAAGGGATTTAAACTTTTTTGTTGGAGAAGTACAAATGTTTCTTGGCTTTATTTGATATTAGCGTTTGTATTGCTGTGACGAATAGCAAAAATAGAATATCCAATTGGGTCCTAATAGAATAGATGGCAAAATCTTCTACATATTTCACAATGATTAATGATATTAGGGATTAGCTTTGTTTTGAATCTTGCAGCCATTGGAACTAGGATTTAATTTAGACATGGGATTAGATTAGAGTGGTGCAGTGGTCTAGAGGTGGAACTTTCACCTCACAATCAGGAGGCTGTGAGTTCGATCCTAAGTAGCAGCAGATATTTCTCTGTCTCGGCACAATGAGTAATTATCTGCTGCAAACTCTGCACTGGCGACAGGAAGGGCATCCAGTCAGTAAACATTCATCTCCATTCAGTTGCCTTGGCTCCACCCCGATGTAAAGGATTACAGGATCATTAAAAGACAAAAAAAGAGAGGCAGATGAAGATTAGCTGAGCAATAGACATAGTTGCATGTAGCCCAGAAGTCATGAACCCACTTTAGACAAATAAGTGTTCTGTTGAATGTCTTCACAGATGACTGGGAAGGAAAGGAAAGTTCTTCGTTCTACATCAGAGTCATGTTGTCTAGCATAATTCTTATCAAAGAGGGACTGATGAACTTCTGCCCTTTGATTGGAGACCATCAATTTCATGCCTGTTGGATTGATCACTATTGCTAAGGAACTGATAATCTCTTGCCCATAGAGTGGACACCACCAGTTTCCTGCTCAGTTACCTCCTGGCAAATGCCTAGACAGGTTTCTGCCATTTTCTTGGCAAGATTTCAGAAGTGGTTTGCCATTGCCTCTTTTCTAAGGCTGAGGATGAAGAACTGGTCCTAAAGTCACCCTGCTGGCTTTGTGCCTAAATTGGGATTACAACTAGCATTCTAGCTTGATTCCTTAGCCACTACACAATAACTGGCTCTCAAACTGGCACATATTTACAAAATTCAGCATGCTAATCTAAGATAGGGAACAGAAAAGGAGAGAAAAGAGAGCAGGGATGTGAGCCAGTTCTTAGAAATCTTCCCAAACCAATATAAAATTGTTGCTTGATTTTTTATCATCCTTTACTGATTCTTAATACTTTATTGATCTCTTTAGGGCAGTATTGGGTGAGGAAAGGGAGCTGAAAAAGAAGGAAGCCCATGGATTGACTGAGAGGCCAAGAATCTATTGTATATTTCTTCTGAGCTTATCTCCTTTTCTCACCTTTAAGACAGAGGTGTCTACCAGGGGTGAGTTCTACTTACCTTTACTACCGGTTACAATGGGATCATGCACGCATGCTCGCTTCGCTCGCGCATTTTATCTTGCTTCTGCACATGCACAGATCACTTCTCATGACATCAGGGTCAGTGGGAGGAGCCTCCCACTGGTTTTAACACCGGTTCTATAAAACTTGTCCGAACCGGGGGCAACCCACCACTGGTGTCCACCCTCGGCAAACTTAACATTTGTGGATTTCCCAGAATCCCCCCACCAGCATAGGGGTTGAAGTCTACAGTTCTTAAAGTTGCCAAGGTTGGGCACTCCCACTTTAAGATGTCACATCATTTTCTTACTTCAACCTGTCCTTACCACTGATTGTTTTACCACATTTATCTGTTGGAAACTCTGATGTTATTCCCTTGATTTTACCTGCATAAATATTTTACCTGCATAAATATATGACCATAGTTGGCCTTCTGTCAGGCATTTTGGTCCTGTTTCTTGTCTCTTGTGCCAATGTATGGTGTGATTGTTTTAACTACTGTATTTTTTGGAGTATAAGACACACCTTTCCCCCCCCTAAAAGGGGGTGAAAATTTAGGTGTGTCTTATACATCGAATGTAGCCCCACCCACCCTTTGGCCTCTGCCTCCCAGCAGTTACCTCCTTGCAGCAAACAGCAAGAAAAAAACAGCTCCTTTCAGCTTCAGCACAGCTTAATTAGCACAAGTTGTTTGGATCAGCCTCCCGACTCTCAGTTGTTTTGCAAGGGCCTCTGCTGCTTGCTGCAAGGAGGTAAATTGCTGGAAGCAATTTTTTTTGTGTGTGTGCTAATCAAGCTATGCCGAAAACAAAAATGAAAGTAAAGCAGGCTTTGCTGCTTTCTGCAATGAGTAAAGCAGGTTTGCTGCTTTCTGCAACGAGGCAAAATGGCTAGGAGGCAGGGGCAGAGGCAGATTTCTTTTTCTTGTTTTCCTCACCAAAAAAGGTAGGTGCATCTTATAGTCCGGTGTGTATTATACTCCGAAAAATACGGTATTCTATTTTAGCTGTTGTAAATCTCAACCCTCTCTTTCTTTTTCCTTTTGACAATTCAGTGACTGCTATCAGCTTTTCCTGTAGAGCCTTAACAACGTATGGAAAACAAGTAAAAGGACCCCTAAGACTTAGGGAGCTAAGTCAAAGCAAAAACCAGAATTTGTGACCTGGCCTCTTTTATTGTATTTATTACAAGAATCAGAGAGGGACAATGAGTGGAAAACAGAGAGGGAAAGTGCTTAGTATTTACCAATTAACCAATCAAAAGGGAGTAATTTATTCGCCTTGATGTTATGGCCATACTCACAGGAGAAAAATTACTCATACAAGTCCTAGACTGGTACGATATCTAAAGTTGCTCCAAGCTGACTTACAGAAGACAGATTAGAGCTTTGGATTCCATTGCTTCCACTGACGAAGGATTCTGTTCTAGACAGATCTTCTCCCCACTTTTGGATGACATAAGCTTCCACAGCAGCACTCGCCTGGGGCACATCTAAATGTTCATTGAAGCCATAGCTAGTGTTTTTCTGAAGCCTTACAAGAGCTGGAAGAAGGAACAGGTGAATGGCATCAATGGAACAGATCTTCAACAAAGTTAGAAATATGGCAAATATTTGTTCTATCTTAAGATGACATGTCAACTTTTTCATTTTGATCTTGAAAACAAGCATTGAACATTTAAGGCTGAAATATTTTGTGAGAAGGAACCTCCTGTTGACTTCATGAAAACCTAGACGTTTATTTTATTTACACAGACATTTATACAGATAGCACGGAGCAATAGCACTTAAACTTATATACCACTTCTTAGTGCTTTACAGTAAATTGTAAGTGGTTTACAGAGTGAGCAAATTCCCCCCAACAAACTGGGCCCTCATTTTATCTTGAAAGGATGGAAGATTGAGTCAACCTTGAGTTGATCAGGGTCGAACTCCTGGCAGTGGGCAGAATTAGCCCACAATACTGCATTCTAACCACTGTACCATCACGGCCAGTGGTGATTCAAGTAATTTAACAACCAGTTCTCTGCCCTAATAATTTCTTCCAACAATCAGTTTGCCAAACTGCTCAGAAAGTTAACAACTAGTTCTCCCAAAGTGGTGCAAACTGGCTAAATCCCACCACTGACAGTGACTCATTTAGGCAGTCAGGCAAAAGCTTATCACTTATATCACTCCTGAGAAGGGAACCCAGAAAATATTTGCTCAGGCTTAAAAGAGCAACCACATTATTTATAGTATGTCTTTTGAAATATCTAACTGAGGAGAGCAAAGGGTTATACAAATGTGGTTTTATCCTCCCTTTATTGTGCAACATAGCAATAGCAATAGCACTTATATTTATATACCACTTCACAATGGTATTACAGCCCTCTCTAAGTGGTTTACAGAGTCAACATATTGCCCCCAACAATCTGGGTCCTCATTTTACCGACCATGGAAGGATGGAAGGCTGAGTCAACCTTGAGCCTGATGAGATTTGATCTGCCAAATTGCAGGCAGCCAGTGATCAGTAGAAGTAGCCTGCAGTACTGCACTCTAATCATTGTGCCATCATGGCTCTAAACATGAATGAAATGAATTAATGTAAGAGATAACAAATGACCCCAGCCTATGCAATCTGAATTGAATTTTCTAGGAAGTATGAATATTGATTATGACTAAACCTAAATGGACAGCGGAGAGCCAAAAATGGGTGAGAATGTCCTTCTTCTGCTTTTCATGCATTTCTTTTCTTTTTTTAAAAAAACCTCACCATTCCCTCATTCTTTGTGTGAGAACTCCACAAAATTACAGTGACTCCTGTTCTAAAATATTGATTGTACCATTTTGCCACTCCAAACACTTGGCCAGGGATCACGGTTTAATTTTGAATGGATCTGGACCAACGTTGTCCTCATTTTGGCAACATTATATGCAAGACAATCTGGATTCTATCCTTTCCCTAGGAGGTTCCATATTTGCTTTTGCCATGCCCACATCACCAAAAAAAAAAAAAAAAGAATCTGGCTCAAAATAATATCTTGAGATTTTGATTTATTGAATGTTATTGAGTTGAATTGGGTGTATTGAATTTGCATAATGCCCAACTCCCAGTGACTCTGAGTTCTGAGCATTGCATTGATGCCGATAATCATTGTCCATGTCTGAGAAAAAGCACACATGCTTTAAGAACCACTTGTGTGAAGATCTCCAAAGATTCAGGTCTATGCCAAACATCAAGGCAATTCTCTATTTCTATAATTATAACTGCCTATAAAAAATGTCTACTTTGATGAAATGAAGGACTAGAGGTGATACGATAGCAGTCTTCCAGTATCTAAGGGGCTGCCACAAAGAGGAGAGGGTCACCCTATTCTCCAAGGACCTGAAGGCAGGACAAGAAGCAATGAATGGAAACTAGTCAAGGAGAGAAGTAACCTAGAACTAAGGAGAAATTTCCTGACAGTTAGAACAATTAGCCAGTGGAACACCTTGCTTCCAGAAGTTGTGGTTGCTCCAACACTGGAGGCTTTTAAGAAGAGATTGGACAATCACTTGTCTGAAATGATATGGAGTTTCTTGCTTCAGCAGGGGGTTGAACTAGAAGACCCCCAAGGTCCCTTCCAACTCTATTATTCTGTTATTCTATTAACTTTCTTGAATATATCTAATCCTGATCTCCTTGGAAACTATAAACTTAGGCGTGTATACATTCATTCATTCATTCATTCATATTGCTTACAATTCAGCAGAACTTGCTTAATAGGCTCATCCAGGTCTGTTATCTGCATGCTTTCCAGAATGATTTCTGAAGGGAAGGAAAAAGGGAAAGGAAAGAAATTTTGAATACATTTCAATCTTTTAAAACATGTAAGAAGTACTATGATAAGAACAATCATGCCACCAATCTCTGGGACCCTTTCCCCCCCCTTTAGCATCTTAACCATAAACCTGCATGGAAGAATTGTTGAAATAAACCAATAGCATATATATTTTAAAATGTGGTCCCCTAAAAATTCTCACACTGTGGCACATCTCATTTTTTCCCCACTCAATTTCTCCTTCTATTGATTTTATGAACTTTGCTGAAGCACCCTAGATCTTCTTTCCAAGCCTTGTCTCTTACCTGTTAATTCAAGAGCTCTAATCTGGATCTCTTCCCAGTTGCTTTGGAAATAGATCATTGTCTTTTTCAACAGTTCTTTCCTCATTTCTGGGTTGGTATTTTCAACCTAAATTTTACCAAGAATAATATTGCATCTTATTTATTGCAGCAACAAAGGCCAATATAAACCTGAAACTTGAAGTCTTTCTTTACTGAAGCCATGGTTAAACACATCTCATTGTGGTGTTATGATATTTTTCCTGTGTTATTCCTGTACATTATTATTCCTGCACATTATTCCTGTAACTTTTTATAACCATATTCTATAAAACACATTTTTTAAAAAGATTTTCCACTACTAAATATCTATCTCTTTAAATTATGTATATTATATTATAAATTGTTTATCTTTCACATTTCTACACTGCCCATCTCACCTAAATTATTCTATTCTAGGTGGTTTATAGTAATATAATATAGATACTTACATTGACTGATAGGATTTGATATAGGGTTACCCTCACTGCTGTATTCTCCAGGACTTTTCATTTTTCAGATAGTAATAATCATATTTTTCCTATTTTCTTATTTAAAAGCTTGGGGTAATTTATACCTTACCATGGAACAGATTGTCTCACACTATATTACTGTATTTGCAGTTCTGGCCAATCTACTTCAATGGAAACTATATTGCTGTATGAGGCAGTAGGGTTAAAATAAAAATATCATCTCAACAAGTACAGATAATAATTATGCAAATATTTATTTATTTTGGAGATTTGATCTGAGCACAATCTGATTGACTCTCCAAATTAGGTGTAAAATTAATCCACTTGATAATTTTGAATGCTTTTATAATAGGCAAAATTATTTTTTTGCTCCAGTCAATATTGAAAATCAAATTAACAGTCCTTTAGATACTCGAAGACAGCTGTTACATTCCCTAAAATCTTCTGTTTCAGGTTCAAGATAGCCAATACCTCCAACTGACATTTCTGTTGATGCAATCTGGGATTGAATTTGTAGTGATTGTATATCACATTCTTGGTTCATGATCAGATTGTGATTCATTAATTGCTAACCAATATGATCCCCCTCCCATTCTCTACTCATGCTGTTGATTTTTCCTACCAAATGGAAGAGACAGCATTTGCCCTGTTAAGTTCATTTTATAGGTAGTAGATCCTTCCCATTGTTCCTGCGGGTTAAGATCTATTGAATCTTGTCAATGAGATTCTATGGTGTTTGCTATCCTCCACCTATTGCATCATTTCCAAATTTGATATAATTACCTAATAAAAAGATACCTTAAACCTATGAGAAAGATGTAATAAAAGGCGAAAGATTTATACGATCTGAAGAGAAACCAGACATACGCGCAAATTAAATCACGATATAAAAAAGATAAAGAAGAACACGGCATAGAAATAGGCACTAATGGCTTTGATAAAGTATGGATGGGCACGGATAACAAAATTTTGGCCAATTTGTATAAATATTTGGTAGAGTTTGATCTGATGGAGGAGGTAGTTAAAGACCCAATGACAGCCTGGGCCAAAAATTTTGGACAAGTTATAAATTTGAACGAGTGGGACCAAATTTGGAATAAAAATTTGAAAATGATGAAGGCAACAACTTTTAAGGAAAGCCAATATAAGATGATATATCGGTGGCACTTAGCACCGGTCAGGATTGCAAAAATTTACCCAAATACGACCCCAAACTGCTGGAAGTGTGGCTCTCAGCAAGGCACGTACTATCACTGTTGGTGGACTTGCCCACAAGCTAAAAAATTTTGGAGGATGATATGTAAATGGGTGTCAGAGATAATAGGAGACACCATCGAATTAGAACCAAAAATATTTCTCCTGGGAATCCTGAAGACGGAATATGCAAGAATAAAGAAATATCTCATTACACATATAATAACAGCAGCGAGAATCTCCTTCGCTCAATACTGGAAGGAGAAAAAATTGCCACCCGAAGAGCATGTAATCAGGAAAGTACTTGAATGTGCCGAAATGAACAAATTGACGTTGGAAATTAATGATAGAGAGGAAACGGACTATTATAGTGTTTGGGAAATGTGGTATGAGTGGTTGAAGAAAAGAAAAGAGAAGTGAATTTGAGAGAATTAAAAGGTTAAAAGGATGATTAAATAAAATAGCATACAGATAGGAATCATACCACCATAAATAGGGAATAAAAAGGAGTTAAGATGTAATGTATTGTGAATAAAATGTATTATTAGATATTAAAGATTATAAAAGTAAGGAACCCTACGGGCAGTATGTAGTGATTAAGATAATGAATTAACACCATGTAAATAACAAAGCAAATGTATATTAACACCATGAACCAGAAATGTTGAAATTGTATTATGATACTTAAACAATAAAAACCAATAAAAAAAAAAGAGAAAGATGTAATATACGGTATTTTTCATAGTATAAGACTCTCCGGACTATAAGACGCACCTACTTTTTTTTGGGAGGAGTACAAGATATACGTAGTGCATGGATATGGGAAATAATATGAAATTTTACCAGTTTGGAATTGTTTTAAGTTTTTTTTCTTTGCATCGATTGGTATTGTAATCAGAATCAGTAAATTATTCAGCATGCAATCTGTTAGATGTAAAGCTTTTTTCCCCCTCTCTATTTTCCTTCAGGTAACATTTTAATTAAGTTAGTGAAATGCTTTTTAAATTCCAGCTAATTGTTGATTCTAGACAGAAATTTTACAACAAAAGGACACAAAGAAGAAAATAGGACTCATAAAACACTCACAATAACTCTGCCTCTGCCTCCCAGCACAGCAAACAGTCTGCTTCAGTTTTGTTTTTAGCACAGCTTGATTAGCACAAGAAAAAAAAAATCTGCCTCCCAGCAATTTGCCTGTTTGTAGGAGGCCCGCCTGGCAATAGGCAATGGCAAATCCCTGCAGTTTGAAACAACTGAGGATCGGGAGGCTGATCCAACAATCAACTGTTTGTGCTAATCAGGCTCTGCTGAAGCTGAAACGGGGTGTTTGTAGTTTGCTGCTTGCTGCTAGGAGATAAATTGCTGGAAGGCAGAGGCCAGCAGGTAGACAGGGCTACATTTGGTGTATAAGACGCACCCAAATTTTCACCCTCTTTTGGGTGGGGAGGGGAAGTGCATCTTATGTTCTGAAAAATATGTATTTGTTTACTTCTAGTTCCCCTATCCTCTCATCAAAAAATCAGATTTCCAAAATCACTACGGAGATGCTGAAAGAGACTAAATGAGACCCTGTTTGGTTTGTCCCACCATTGCTGTACAGTACTGGTAAATATTTCTTTTGCTTCTAAGTGGATAAAGTGAGACTTTATTTTCTAATTCCTCAAAAAGGTGGCAAGCATATGGAAGCAAAGAAACGGTTTTCAGAATAGATTTGCTGAATGACCATACCAACTGTTTTTAGAGTATGCTAATTCAAGGGTATCTCTCTCTTACCATCTGCCTGCATACATGAGCATGTAGATTTGGGAGAGTCAAATTAGTGGTACGGTAAAGTTCTTCAATATAGATTCTTAGTTTCCTTTTCACTAAAAATGTCACACACTGCAGAAAAGCAGTCCTGCATGCCTGAAAAAGATGGTGGTATTCTTATACAAATCATGTGTAATGGTAGCAAGAATTTTCAATTATGAATAACTTGTTATTTATTCATTTGTCAACCTTATCTCTCTCTCTTATTTTTATCCAACTCACTACTTCTCCTCAGTCTAGCCCAGTGTTTCTCAACCTTGGTAGCTTGAAGATGGGTGGACCTCAAGTCCCAGAATCCCCCAGCAAGGGAGAGTTGAAGTCCACCCATCTTCAAGCTACCAAGGTTGAGAAACACTGGGCTAGCCCAACAGTTTCAGAATATGTTCTCCAAAGTCGGGGAAGACTGAGTGGTGCTAGCTTTTGGGGATGCGGGGGGAACCCTGCAAAATTCCAGGACTGCCTTCTTTTTAGCCCAATTACTCCATGAAACAGTTTAATTATTGTGTTCACACAGCTAAGCAAACCATAATTTGCTTAACCATGATTTACTGATAAACTAAAGCTGAATTGTACAAAAAGGTCAGCCATAAAATATCAGTTGCAGGGGAGCAATAATGAGATGGGGTTATATCTCCACATGCTGCTTGTTTGCCATGTGGGAGCTGGTGGTTGAGCATAATACAATCAAAATGCAGGACTAAAATGAGTCCTGGCCTGAATTAATAGGTTATTGCTCAGGACCTGGATATTTACGAGACCGCCTTCTGCCACCGATGGCTTCCCACCGACCAACACGCTCCCACAGAGAGGGGCTCCTCAGGATGCTGTCGGCCAAGCAATGTCGACTGGCGACCCCCAGGGAGAGCCTTCTCTGTGAGGGCACCCGCCCTCTGGAATGAACTGCCCCTTGGGATACGTATGATCCTCGACCTGCATACCTTCCGCCGTGCCCTTAAGACCTTACTTTTGGACTAGCTTGACAAGAATCTGGACTGGGTGTTTTTAAATTCTTGGGTTTTTAATTTGTGGAGCCAAAGTATTTAATTTGTTTTAAATTGTTTTTAAATTTTGCATGCTATGTTATTTTATTGTGGCTGTGTACTGCCCTGAGTCCTTCGGGAGAAGGGCAGTATAGAAATTTAATCAAATCAAATCAAATCAAATTGCTATAATTGACAGGGATAAGAAGTAGGATTGGAACTCAGCCATACTCAGGTGAGAGTTACAATCAAAGTCCAGAGGTGGGTTTCTGATCAGTTCTGGAGAACCAGTAACAGAAATTTTGAGTAGTTTGGAGAACCAGTAAAAACCACTTCTGACTGGCCACGTCCCCATCTATTCTCTGCCTCCTGAGTCCTAGCTGATCAGGAGGAAATGTGACTTTGGCAGTAACCTTCCCCTGGAGTGGGGATTTTACAGTATCCTTCCCCTGCCATGCCCACCAAGCCACGCCCACCAAGCCACACCCACAGAACCGGTAGTAAAAATTTTTGAAAATTTTGTTGTCAAAGTCTATGCAGTCTTCAATGAGATAACAAACTTTTTAATTCTTTTCATGTTCAAAGATTATCAACTACAAAATTTACTCTGGAATTTACCTCAGATACTCTGGGACTGGGATCACGCTGATGTATTAGAAGGGACACCAAATTCCTTCTGGCATGGATAGTAAAAAATCTTTTGTATCTAAACTTTGTCCAAGCAGCCAGTATGCCAAAGAGACATAGTGCAGCCTCACGCAAGTCAGCATTGTCCTATAGCCAGAAAAAAAGACATTTTTTTCCCCATAAGCTTAGACTTCCTGGTTTGTAATATTGCTGCAGAAAATACATTGGGTGTAGGCTGAAAACCATAGGAAGGTTCACATATCAACCCTGAAAAATATTAAATTGTGGCATTTGTTACCATAGTAACAAATTGTTTGTTACTGTTTGTTACCATAGTAACAAATTGGAATTAGATCCATTCATGAAGGGTAAAACTATCAATTGCACAATTATGAAATTTCACTTTGAATAGCTTCCCCTTTAAAGATAATGAACTTTCTTTTGTGTACATCAATGTGTAGGGAAACAGTTTATTGTGTTGAGAGATGGAACATTAATTAAGCTAAGTACTTTAATTTCAACCGTAATAACACTAGGGTTATCAATAGTTTCAATCTCAATGTAATTCGCTCTGATCTTGATTGTAGGAAATATAACTTCTGCAATACAGTGCTAAATGTCTGGAACACTCTACCTGATCCTGTTGTTAGTCTTGCTAATCCCCATACCTTTTACCCTAAACTCTGTGGACCTTTCATGTTTTTTAAGAGGTCCCTAAGGGGGCGTGCATAAGCATACCAGCGTGCCTACCATCCCTGTCCTACTGTCCCCATTTATATGTAATCATTCTATGTGTTTATGACTATGTTTTACCTATTTATTTCCTTTTATTTGTGCCAATTTCTTTCATGTGTCCATGTCCATGTCTATACTGTTACTTGATTCCTTGTACTTTTTGCTTGGTAGGTAGGTAGGTAAGTAAGTAAGTAGGGCCTTAGCTATTTACTCCCAAATCTTACTCAGATGGCACTGCTGCTTGGACTTTATCCTATGTATGCTGAGCAATTTGTGAGAAACAATTGTCAGTATCTTTTAAGCCTGTTATTTGTTAAGACTGAACAAACAACCTCCTTAGGACCATACCTAGTAATATACTGGGTATAGGTCTTGGCCCTCTCAGCAGTTCCTAAACAGGAGCTGTATCCTTTGCTTACATCTGCCAAGTATGATGTGGTCTTCAGAGAAATGTCCTTAAATAAGAAACCCACATCTTTCCCCTTCAGGCGTGGAAAAATCAGAGCAAGCAACCTGAGACTCTCCAGAACCAATTTTTCATCATACAAAGCTCCAATGAGGACAGCTACAATGGTCCTCTTCTGTCCTTTCACCTGTAAGGATACACGTAAGAAGGTAGTTGTGAGTATACCCATACAAAAAGATTTTACAGCGCATTTGTGGGATCTATCAAGACACCATAATCAGGTTGATTTTGTATATAATACGGAACCCTGATTTGTTTAGTTTGTTGAATAACTATAGCTGTTTGAGTTCACTGTTCCAAACTGTGATTTCCAAATCACAATGGTTGGATTTAAATCACATGCTTAAGTCATTAGCTATGCAATCTATGTAGTGTAAAACCTGTCCATGCTCAGGCAATAACATTGAATGAAAATCTTCCGTGCCCATCTTTCCTAGTCAACAGTCCAGTGTCTGATTCTAGATCTACTTCACTGAAGGGGAAAGAGAGTGTGCCTGCCTTCAACATACTTCACATTTTACACAACCTAAACAGGCAACAGCTGACCTTGTCAGGAGCCACAAGAAGAAGGTTCCCAAGACTGCGGATTGCCATCTGACGGATGCCAGGATCCCAGTCTCCTGCTCTTAGCATCATGGTTGAAAGGAGAGATTTTATCTGCAGTTTTTCTATCAAGATGGGATCTTGAATCACCTACAGTAAATCAATGTGTTTCATATTATGCACCAACATTAGGTAATTTCATTTCCCTCCCCCCAATTCATCTATCCATGGGGCACTTAAAGTAGCTAACAGGCTAGGATAAAATATAAATAAGTCAAAACTGATCAAACCCTCTACTCTAATAATAGTTCAATTTTAGATTTGGTTGAAGAGGAAAATCTGAACTCTTTATCAAAAACAGAATATATAGGGGCAGAACACAAATCAAGCGTAATATATGCCACCATGTTTTGGTCCGTTTCCTGCTGAATTTTGGTCAGGGTTTTTTTTTTTTTTTTTTTTTTTTTTTTTTTGCTAAAGTTTGGAAGAGCTGAGGTCATAAGATCATAGGGCTGGAATGGACTTGAAGATCTTCTAGTCCAACCTGCTACTCAAGGAAGGGGACTTTATACCATCCTGGACAAATGGTTGTCCAGTTCATTCTTGAAAATCACCAGTGATGGAGCATGCACAACTCCAGGAGGCAAGCTGTTCCATTGATTAATTGTTCACATTGTCATTATTATTATTATTAATTATTATTATTTATTAAATTTATATATCGCCCTACTCCCAGACGGGACTCAGGGCGGTGAACAGCCAGAATAAGATACAATAAATACAAAAGTTAAAAAATCATATTAAAACAAATTAAATAATTTATGAAATTTCTTCTTAGTCCTAGATTGGATGAAATTTCTCCTTAGTCCTAGATTGGATTTCTCTTTGATAAGCTTCCACCCATTGCTTCTTGTCATGCCTTTGGTGCTTTGGAAAATAAGTCAACGTTGTCTTCTCTGTGACAGCGCCTCAGATACTGGAATATGACTATCATGTCATCCCCCTAATCCTTCTCTTCATTAGGCTAGACATACCCAGTTCTTTAACTATTCATTGTGCAATTTACCCTCCAGACTCCTTATCATCTTTGTTGCTCTTCTCTGCACGCTTTCTAGGGTCTCAGCATCACTTTTATATCATGGTGACCATAAATAAAATATAACAAATAATAAAATAAAAACAATAAAAATAAAAAAAATGAATAAATGTTACACAGATAATTAAAGACTTCCTGCTCTAATATCCATGTTTAAAATGGTGAGAAAAAAATGGTCTTGCCCTTTTCTGTGGGCCTTCAAAGCTGTGGAGAAAATATATAGGTGATTTATTGATTGTACTCCATTTATGACTTGTATAAATTACTAATAATATTTTAATTTTTTAAAAATGATTTGTCTATATTTTTATAATGGTTGTTTTTATAATAATTGTTTTTATAATGACTGTGTTATATTGTTGTTTTATTTTAATGGTGCATGCTGACCAGAATCACTTCATGTGAGATGGGTAGCTACATCAATTTGATAAACTAACTAACTAGCTAACTACCTAACTAACTAAACAAACAAATATACATTAAAGGGCCCCTCTCATGCTAACTTGTCTCCAATCCTTTAAGGCTGTCAGCATTCTAGGTCCTAAGCCTTACTTCTGTCAAGAAGGCAGTTCCTGTTAATCGGAGCTTCTGGCAGTCTGAATTTATCCATGGTAAGATATTCTGGATAGTTTTGTAGTGAAGAAGTCTACTCTGAAACAAACAACTGAAAAATAAAGAAAGACTGATTAAGTGATATGGGCCAGGTTCAAAAATGGAACTCATAGAATGCGTAGAGTGAAACAAGAGGCAATATATGTAATATATTATGTAACTGTAATTGTAAACGTGTAGAAGAGGTTAAGTATGTGTATATAATTAGTAAGTAGTAATGTATACTGAATACATAAGAGACTTGCGTTATACTGTGTATGGCAGAGATATCGCCAAGACGGTTCCACCATGTCCAATTTTTTTTTAACAATAAAGTTTTTTTTATAAATATTTTTTTAAAAAAACCCGAAACTCATTTAGTCCGAAGCAGCATCATATGTGACAAGACCTCTCCCTGGACGAGTTGGATTACTACTCCTTGTTTATTATACTGCCTGTCTCTTGCTTTGCAGCTTCCCTTTCTGTTTGTGAAACTTTTTTTGTTTAATTTAAAGTTTTTTATTGAACATTAGTATAAAACAAAGGTACATACAAACACGCTGACGTCGCTGCTGGAATCCCTTGTTTGTGAAACTTATTTACTTATTTGCAACTCAACTGTAGAGCCATCACCATATTCTCCTTCTCCATTGGTATGAGTGTTGTTTAGATTCAGGTGGTGTTATGCAAATGGTATGCATGTGTTGTATTCCTTTTATATTTGCCAATACAGGGACAGAATGAAGACCAATTGGTGAAAAGAGGGAAAACAAGAATTGGATAATGATGTGGCTACTCTCTTTACTTTTCTTTCATTGTAATGGAAGGAAGGAGATAATGGTGGTTGAGAAAGAAGATATTTCCGTAAGCAAACAACCAAGGTCAGAGAGCACCAGTGTATGTATGTATCTCTCTGTGTGTGTCTCTGTCTCTCTCTCTGTCTGTCTCAGCCTGCCTGTCTGTCTCTGTCTATCTATCTGTCTGTCTGTCTGTCTATCTATCATCTATCTATCATCTATCTATCTATCTATATCTATCATCCATCCATCCATCCATCCATCTCTCTCTCTCTCTCTCCCTCATCTCCATCCATCTATTTCTATATCTATCTATATCTACATCTATATCTGTCATTTATCTATATCATATATATCTATAGTGTGTCGTCTATTTCTATCTCTATACCTATCTATCATCCATCCATATCTAATAGTAGGTTCATAGTTGAAATAACTCAAGATTTTTATTTAAATATTTTTGATGTAGCTAATGTTTTCCTTTAAATATTGGGGGAAATGGTGAGTGAGGGCCTAACAGAAAGCTTAAGAATGCAAGACAAGTTATGCCATTGAGTCAGAGCAAGGCTTATATAATTCAGCAACAGTTTGCTGGTGTTCAGAAGAAGCACACAGATGAATTAACTCATTCTTTCAAACAGGTTTTCCAAAACTGGTACAAAGAGCTATATTGTCCCTGTACTTAAAGCCATTAGGTAATCACTAACAATTCTCTTACCGTATTAGCAGACAGACACCTTCCTGATGGGTTTTAGGATCTCTGAGTAATGCCCAGATACTCACTTCTCTAATTTCTGCCAATGATGGGTCACAGGTGAGCTTTAATACTAGAGCCTTCAGGCTTGACACAGAAAGTCTATCCAAGAAAAAGAACATCAGCCTAGAACAGTGATGTCTAACCTTTTCCAGACCGAGTGCCCAAAGTGTAAGTGTGTCTGAATGTACGCGGCTGAACCCCCAAAATACAATGCACGTGCAGCCCCAGGGCATGCCCCCTACCCCTGTGCATGCCCCCCACATGCACCCCCTGCATGCACACGCAGGGGGCGCGTGCACCCGTGCATACCCCGGTCCCCTGCACATAAACACCCCATGCCCTGCACACACCCCGGCCCCCCATGCATGTGCACACCCCCCCCAAACGGCAGAGACCGAAGACCAGCTGGCCAGCAGGAGGTGCACGCACATGCTCAGCGAGACTGAACTGGGGCGACGGCTTGCATGCCATCAGAGAGTGCTGCGTGCCACTTCTGGCACGCGTGCCATAGGTTCACCATCACGGGTCTAGAATATCAAAACCTCCATCCCACTCTGCTTGTGTGTTAAGAGTGACCTTTAACAATAGCAATTTATGTCTGTCCTGGTCATGCTACGTAGAAAATCTCTGATGGAAGCAAATTTACTTTGTAAGAGGTTCTTTTTCCACTATTAAAAGAAAAGATGAGCTGTTGAGAGAGGAAGCTTTACCTGCACGGATTGCCCTCAGACAGTTGTTGTTCTCTTAGAAACAGCTTCCGTCGGCCTTCAGATAAAGGCATCTTTTGCCCCAAGGTTTTGCTGACCTGCCATAGCAGAGCACAAAAGAGCTCTGGGAACACCTGCTGGAGAACTTTTTTCACTTGCAGAACAGAAAGGATTTCGTAGATAGCACAGGTGGCCTGAAAAAAGAAAGGAGAGGCTGAAATCTGGAAGTTTCTTTCCAGTCCTTCAGAAAGCAAAACAAATAGTGAAAGATAAAGCTTAATGTAATGGACATTTGGGATTTGTGAGGACCCTTCCTCCAACCATATGGTTCATTCACGTGAAGTGTTAATACCACTTGGTAAGGCCACACTTGGAATACTGCATTCAGTTTTGGTTGCCACGATGTAAAAAAGATGTGGAGACTCTAGAATGAGTGCAGAGAAGAGCAACAAAGATGATTAGGGGACTGGAGGCTAAAACATGAAGAATGTTGCAGGAACTGGGTCTGTCTAGTTTAATGAAAAGAAGGTCTAGGGGAGACATGATAGCAGTGTTCCAATATCTCAGGGGCTGCCACAAAGAAGAGGGAGTCAAGCTATTCTCCAAAGCACCTGAGGACAGGACAAGAAGCAATGGCTAGAAAGTAATCAAGGAGAGAAGCAACCTAGAACTAAGGAGAAATTTCCTGACAGTTGGAACAATTAATCAGTGGAACAACTTGCCTCCAGAAGTTGTGAATGCTCCAACACTGGAAGTTTTTTAAAACATGTTGGATAACCCTTTGTCTGAAGTGGTGTAGGGCTTCCTGCCTAAGCAGGGGGTTGGACTAGAAGACCTCCAAGGTTCTTTCCAACTCTGTTATTCTATTAAATTGTGGTTTTACCAAAAGTTGCTCCAGGCAATATAAGGTGGACAATTTTTGTTTCCAGTGCTATTGGGAGGGACATTTGTGAACCGCAGGGGCTAATCCTTAACTGCACCCTTTATTTTCTAAGTCCACAGATTCATAGACAAGCCACAGGATTGGTAGTTACAGGTCAGCTTTTTGTCCCCAAACTATTTCAGTGTGATCAGACCAGTGGTAGGTTGCTCCCGGTTCTATAGAACCGGTAGTAAAACCGGTGGGAGGCTCCACCCACTGACTGTAACATCATCAGAAGTGATCTGTGCATGCGCAGAAGCTTCTGTGCATGCGCAAGCGAAGCGAGCACACATGCACGATCCTGTTGTGAACTGGTAGTAAAGGTAAGTAGATCAGACCCGGTAACACTGGAACTGTGTGTTGTGGTCTTTCTTCGTTCTTGGGACACCTTAAATTTTTAAAAACACTTAGATTTATTCATGTATTTATTCTATTTATATCCTCCCCCCTTTCACTAAAAATAATAATAAAGGGCTGGTAAGAATAACTTAAAAAAGTAAACTTTAATGAAGAACAAAGGTATCAAAACAATAAAGCACAGAAAAGCAGAAGCAATATTTATCACGATAGATGCCCAATAAAACAGATGATGACCCTAATAACAAAATGCCATAAAAGCTGTGTGAGCTGTGCTTCTTGGGAGAAGAGAGTTCCACAAAATTCATGACTCTCTCTGCCAAATGTATCTCATATTTATAGAAATAAAACATTAAATGTTAATTATTGAACAGAAGGAGAATGATTAGGGAAAAGGCAGGATGCAGTTTCAATATTCCTGCTAAGAGTTGTGGACACTTTGGAATTTTTAGATTAAATAGTTAGGACACACTGCCATTTCTCTCTATAGCACCACATTAGACCTTTTTAAAAACTGGTGTTATTTACAGAAATAGAACATCTCCTATTTATTTATTTACTACATGTATATAGCTGCCCATCTTTTAACCAATTTTTGTGTCTTCTGTACATTTCTTCCCATATCCTTACCTGAGAACATTGGTTAGCATTGATTGATTGTAACTAACCAACAAAAGTATTTTTGCTTTAACGCTGTTCGTTGCAGCTTGAGAGGGTTAGTAAACCAACTACCTAGATGGAGGCCAATGCTCAGCTGTGATGACTCAAAGTCCTTCAGCAGTCACATCGTTTATCTCCATTTTTCTAGGAATCACTCAGAATAAAAGAAACTCTAATGTTCCTAGTGTCTTCTTGAAAAGATTCCCAGAAAAAAACCCCTAAGTATTCTTCTTCCCCACTTACTTTGAGAGGATCTTCGTCTGCAAATTCCACGATATCTTCGTTTGTGAAGTGCAAAATTGTTCCTGAGTCTGTGGGCTTTGTTATTCTGCTTGCTAGTTTTGGAAGGATGAGCAAGGCCAGGGATGCATCTCTACCCAGAGATCTCCAAAGTTCACCTGTCTCACTAAAATTCAGCAAGGCAAAAAGGAAATCATCATCTGATAAACTTTGCACCAATTCATTAAATACAATATGCATTGTCAACACCTATATGGAGTACCAAGGTAATTTAATGCAGAATGTATAGTGAAACTTATTTGCTTATTTCATATTTCAGTTTTGATGCCAATGAATATTCACAAGATTGATAGCTACTTCTGACACAAAATACACATCTCAGTCTTAAGCACATGAGTGATGGTATGTATGCAACAAATAATTCCTCCCCACCTTCCCTTTATTTAGAAAAAGTAAATATCAGTCAGATGTTGATGTACAAGAGTGGCATTTCCTGATACTGTAGGTTAATATAATCTAAATATTCAAAAATAGTGATTACATTTTCCCAGTTTTTTCTCTCCCCTGGAAATCTAGATACAAAGAGATATATAACGGCAAAGGTTGATTACTCATCTCCTTAAACTCCACTAACTTAAATCCAAAGGTTTGCTGGATTAATAGAGACATAAAGAAGTCACCTTCTCAAACAACTATAGATCTTGATTTAAATTTGGTCACATACCTATCCATTGGAAGGCGCCGGCACAATAGGCTGCTAAACACAGCATCCAAATGAAAATGGGCTACAATGGACAAGGCATCCATGAGAAACTGTCTCAAGTCATCCTGCTTGATAATAGGCAAGTGACTGTAGAATACATCTAGGACTGCTGAGATCTAGAAGGAGCAACATAGATACCTGCACTCCCATTTGTTAAGCACATCAAATAATAATTGCACATAAGGGACTTGGGTCATTCCCTTAAATTTAACCAATGGCTCTTGCCTGATATTTAATCTCTTCTATAGGAATTTCTAAAGCAGTCTGAAAATAGTCTACAGTTCTAACTTGATGAACTGCAATTCTTAGAAAGTTTATATAAATGTAAGAGTATCTTGTCTTAACTAATAGGAAATACTTGGTGACACATAAATAGATATGTTAGAATCTGCCTGCCAAATCTCCATCCCACATCTGAGACAGAAGGAAAATCCTGCTCTACTGGACGCTTGACCTCCTATAATGTGTTAGAATTAACTCCTGACCACTAAAAAATGTCCACCCTACTCTATGTGAAGCAATGTTTTAAAAGATCCATCTTGTGACAAAGAATCACCTGTCCTTCCATTGTATTTCCACAATCCTGGAGGATGGTTAGGAGCCAGTGACCAGCAGCAATAGCACACATTTTGTTTCCAGATACTAAAACTTCCAGGATGCTCTTGACAAAATCAAGACCTTGATCCGGTGGAAAATAAGCACTGACCACCTGTCAACATACCAGAAATAGATCAGATATATCCAAAATTGCACACCCATGATATAAATGAAAATAACTATTAAGCCAATTAAACAAAGTCAATCCCCATCTAATTAATCAATAAAAACAACAAGATTGTGAAATTTAATTCCTGAGAATGTTTTCCTGAACAGTCTTCAGTATCTTCCTGAATGCAATCAGGTAGCAAACTAATATGACCTGCAGAGTAAGAGCTACTGAGAACCAGCTTCTAGCCTCTATTTCCTTTACTTTTCTCAGGGTGGGGCCAGCCAAGAGTGGGATTTAGGGGTTCTCTGAACTGCACAGAATCTTAGCTAGAGCTTCTCCTGAACCCCTGGGACTCCCCAGCAACATCCCTGCTTGGTAGGCCTTTCCTAATTCTCATCATTACCTCCCCAGGATGAACAAGGACTCCAGCTTTAACTACTGCTTTGATCTACCCAAAATCTTGAATGGGAAGGAGAGAGGAAGAGGGTGAGAGAGAGATGGTAGAAGGGAAGTACACAGATATGTGTGAGAGAACCAGATAGCATTTTACTCAGTATCCTGGCCCCCCTGCCTCCCCAAAAGAGAAATCCTGGAAGCCCAAACCACAATCACCTTGGCCATTTTGGAAGATGCCCTGAGAAGGTCCCCAAAAACCTCTGTCTGTAGATTAGCATAAGCAGATTCCATTTCTTTATCTTCCACATATGTAGCTTGTGACCTAGCTGAGAGAAGGAAGAGAAGAATGATTGAATCGTTTTCTGACTAGTTCAGGTCCTACTAGGTATACTTTATTAAATATAAAAGAGTATATATTGTTTTGGTTTTGAGTGATTATTATGTGTTAGGCAGAATCATCAATTAACATTCCTTCAGGAGTCATAGGTGCTATTTTATTAGAATGAGATCTCCAGTAGAGATCTGCTAGAATGATCCAGCCTCCCAGATGAAAGGAGGAACTTGTGTCAAAACCATTTTATCTCACATTGAGAGAAACACAACTGACACTTAACTATAAAAAAGGAGACTTGAGGAAGCAAAGTCTCCATCACTGAAGATCTGATCTGACCGGTTTGTTTGCAGGTCTCTTGGCTTCCATGTTTTCATTCGCGTATATATATTTGCTTAAAGGCATACAATTGATCACTTGCCTTGTCAATGCAACTCTAAAGGCAGCAGGTTCAGGACTGTTGGCTGAGAAGATATGGGAGGCTTAGAACTGTCGTATTTGCTTCTTTCTTTCTTTCTTTCTTTCTTTCTTTCTTTCTTTCTTTCTTTCTTTCTTTCTTTCTTTCTTTTTCTTTCTTTCTTGTTTATTTATTTATTTATTTATTTATTATTTATTTATTTATTTATTAAATTTATATAGTCACCTACTCACAGCGACTCTAGGTGGCTTACAAACAAAAACACAGTATAGAATTTTTTTTAAAAAAAATAAAAATAAAAACAATAACCACCCACCCCACAACAGCACAAAGTCAAATAAACCATTTGATGGCTCCCTCACACTCTGGGTTCCCCAGGCCATCTGAAGACTTGGTTTTTGTCAGTGGGCCTGGGGATTCCAGAGTGTGAGGGAGCCTATCAAATGGCTTATCTGACTGTGTGTTGCCACCAAGGGTGGTGGATTATTTTTTTATTTTATTTATTTTAACGTTCTATGCTATGTTTTTATTGTTTGTAAGCCACCTAGAGTCACTGTGGGTAAGTAGGTGACTGTATAAATTTTCTAAATAAATAAATTTGTTGTTATTAGTTGCAAAGTTGTGTCTGACCCATCGCAACCCCATGGACAACTTTTCTCCAGGCCTTCCTGTTCTCTACCATCCCCCGGAAACCATTTAAGCTCATACCAACTGCTTCAGTGACTCCATCTAGTCACCTCATTCTCTTTCACTCCTTTCTTCTTTTGCCTTCAATCGTTCCCAGCATTAGGCTCTTCTCCAGTGAGTCCTTCCTTCTCATTAAGTGGGCAAAGTATTTCAGTTTCATCTTCAGTATTTGGCCTTCTAAAGAGCAGTCAGGGTTGATCTCCTCTAGAACTGACTGGTTTGATTGCCTTGCAGTCCAAGGGACTCGCAGGAGTCTTCTCCAGCACCATAGTTCAAAGGCCTTAATTCTTTGATGCTCAGCCTTCCTTTGTCAGGGTTCCAAGTAACATCCCCAACAAAAGAAAACTAGTACTGTTGGAAAATGTGGCAGGCCTGAAGTTCCAGCGAAAAAGATGGTTTCCAGGCCTGACATCCTTATGGTCCAACTTTCACAACCATACAGTGCAACTGGGAAAACCATACCCTTGACTATAGACAAATTTAAATGTTCTAAGCCTCCCATATCTTCTAGGCTAGCAGTCCTGATCTAGGCTAGCAGTCCTGATCCTACTGCCATTAGAGTTGTGTCGATGAGGTAAGTGATCAACTGAATGCCTTTGGTTCACTGGTCCTTAGGCCTTTGATTCTTGCAAAGGAGAGCAAACAAAGCTTAGAGACCCTTTACTCATTTCATTCCCTTACCTTGTATACGAATGAGGCAGGTGATGCATTGGGCGGCCCACTGCCGGCATTGCATGGAATTGTCACAGGTATATGGTGCTAGGAATGCGACTCGGGATCCAAATTGTTTAAAATTTTCTCCCTCCTGCCAAAAGAGGAGGAGAAAAAGAATAATGAAAAAAGAAAAATTGTTTTACAATAAAGTGGGGGAAATCAGAATATTTGAAAAATTGCCCTTCTCCCAAATAATCTACATTCATAAACAATAAGGTGTGAGATAAACTGTGATTAAAACACCAACTGCTATACCTGTCCATATCCTTCCATCCTTGAGAAGGATCTTGCTTCTACCACATCCATATGCTGCTTCATGCGTTGCCTTTTATTCTTTAAACTTCTTACTGCTCTTTTTTAGTTCCATAGAATCATGCTTTCTTGTCTTCACCTTTATTTCAGTCTACTCACTTGCAAAGTATCCCATTCCCTCCACATTTATCTTGTAGCACAGTACTGCAGGCTACTTCTGCTGCCTGCCAGCTGCCTGCAATTTGGTAGTTCAAATCTCACCAGGCTCAAGGCTGACTCGGCCTTTCATCCTTCTGAGGTAGGCATTGCTATTGCTATTTTTAGGTGTAGCAGTTCTGATTTTTGTGTGTGAACACTTTCAAGTAATCGTTGACTCCAGATGAGGGCTTACTTAGACAAATCCATGCAGTTTTCTTGGTAAGATTTCAGAAATGGTTTTGCCATTGCCTGCTTCCTAGGCTGAAAGGAACTGATCAGCACAAGGCCACCCAGCTGGCTTTGTGCCTGTTATGACTAGAACTCACATTTTCCTGCTTTCTAGGCCGGTGTCTTTATCCACTACACCACACTACCTCTCAAATCCTGATATACTTAACTTCTGCAAAAATCTTTGGTATGCTTATGAAGTCATCAAGAGATAAGAGAATCCTTATCTTTTACCCAGTTTATGAAATGGCTTTCTTAGAAAAGCAAATGAGATACCTGTGCTGCCAACATTTAGAAGCCACCTGAAATCATACATTTTATCAAGACTTTTTTGAAATAAATTGTGAAATTTGGTGGACTTGGCTTTATTGCTTAATTTTACTTGCTTATGACTCTGTTCCTGATTTTATGAGATCGTTTTGACATGGCTGAATTTGATTTGGTATTATCTGCAGCAAGCCACTGCAAAACAGAACACATTGATATGTGTGTATGTGTGTGTGTGTGTGTGTGTATGTACAGTATATGTACATGTGTGTGTGTGTGTGTGTGTATTTATTTAACAGACCCAATAAATAAAAATTAAAAGGTGAGTGGAACACTTTGATTGGAGATTTGGCTAAATGAAGTCATTTGTAACATTTGTTATTGCTTGAGATTGGCACATAAATTTCTTCTTCAATTGGATATTTTCCATTCCTGAAATTCTCCCCTCCCCAGTCAGAGCATGACACCTGATTTCCAGGCCAAGAGAGGTTGCCTGCCCTTAGGCATGTTTGCCCATCAATCCAACTCATGTAAACAATGCCACTTTTCTTCAAGCACATAGTATAAAGTAGTACCTATGCACATATGTATAATTTAACCAAACATTTATTCTAAACACAGGCTTTCTTGTGTTTCTTTCATCCTGGTTAATGCTGAAGCCTACTTAAGATAAACACCCAAAACCTGAAAGAATAAACCAGTATGCTCTGTCCTAGCGTTCAACAGATGTACAGTATTGGATTCCAATATAGGCTCCAGATGAATGATGAGCCTCTTAGCCCCTCACAGATTGCCAGCAAGGAGAAGAATAGATAACTCACAGGGAGATGAAACTTTTCCTGAAATGCAACAAGGGCATGGAAAATAGCTTGCGATGCCCGCTCTCTGCTCCATTCTGTTTCAGTGAACCAAGGGTCTATGAGCTGTTGATCAAGCAAGGAGACAGGAAGGATGATATCAGAATCTGTCATAGTTTTTTTCCAATAATTTTATTAATTATTTCATTCCATTTTTAAAATCAGGTTTTCCCACATTGCTATTTAGAGAGGCAGACCTTTTGGGATGGAAGATAATGTATAGCAAATAAAGAAAAAAAACCCAGCCTTTGCTTTTGTTAGATACCTTGAGTGATATGAGATGTAGAAAACCTCCATCTGGAGACAATAGAATGCTTCCCCCAAGCTTTCTAATTTTTCTCCTATCTTGGCTATGGGAGCATGTGTTTTCTTGATGGGGAAGAGAATCAAGGTGTAGATGTTAAGGATATAGATCTGAGTCAATTATAGGGGATAACATAATAATAAATAATAATAATAAATCTAGTATAAATAAATCTTGGTCACCCGATGTAAAAAAGATGTTGAGACTCTAGAAAGAGTGCAGAGAAGAGCAACAAAGATGATTAGGGGACTGGAGGCTAAAACATGAAGAACGTTGCAGGAACTGGGGATGTCTAGTTTGATGAAGAGAAGGACTGGGGGAGACATAATAGCAGTCTTCCAATATCTCAGGGGCTGCTACAAAGAAGAGGGAGTCAAACTATTCTTCAAAACACCTGAGGGTAGAACAAGAAGCAGTGGGTGGAAACTAATCAAGGAGAGAAGCAATTTAGAACTAAGGAGAAATTTCCTGACAGTTAGAACAATTAATAAGTGGAACAACTTGCCTGCAGAAGTTGTGAATGCCCCAACACTAGAAATTTTTAAGAAGATGTTGGATAACCATTTGTCTGAAGTGGTGTAGGGTTTCCTGCCTGGGCAGGAAAAAGGAAGAACACCCCCACCCCCACCCCCACCCCGGAAGAAGAAGAAATAAAGAAAATCTTGACGTGCAGAAATGGACAGGCTGATACTAGAACTCAAAAATAAGGATGAGACAGAATACTATAAAATTTGGAACAAAGTATACCAATGGTTGGAAAGGAGAAAAGGACTTGGAACAAGAAAGATTTAGAGTTTGTAAAATCAATACTTGATAATACTTAGACACGTAAATGAGGACAAGGAATATGTATATAAGAACAAAATAGCAATGTATGTTAAATAGTAATTATATTTGTTGTTACATTAAAAATATGTATGGATATGACAAGACCAGGATGGTCACACTATGTCCAATATTTTTAATGTTTATTTCATAAAAAAACTTTTTTTAAAAAAACCCCTAAAAGCATGGTATTTGGAATAAAAATCTTGGTCTAATTGAAAATGTATTTATTGGGATAATATCAGATTGCTATTTTTATACTATTTTTGTCTTGTAGTTGAATGTAAGAATGGATATTAGTCACTGTGATGGCCCTAATACATTGAGTAATGCAGGAGTAGTTTCTTACTTTTATTTCAAACATTTATACCTCGCTTTCCTGCTAGGAAGTGTTTAAATCAGATGGGGAAAAAATTATAATGAATAAATCAGTCTTCAAATCACCCATTGTGTGGTATTCTAACAGCTAGCTTTTCATGGATGTTGTCTTTCCCATATGATTTTATCCCTTTTATCATGCTATTACATGAGTTGGATTCAGTACCCAGCTGCAATAGGATCAACCTTTTGTATACAGAATGTGATGAATTCCTAACTGGAAATCAACAAATCAGAAAATGTGCAATGGCTGAGCAACTCAACTGGCTGCAATTTCCATATTACCTAATGCCAGCAAACAGACATTACTGACCTGGAACATTTCATCCATTAGCTCAGATGTTGGGTGTTCCTCAACCATGGTCTTCACAAGTTTCCCAAAAGCATCCATTGAATCAGTGTAGAGTGACTAAAAACACAATGCAAATGGTGAGGTCTAGGAGCCAAATTAGATATAATATTAGGAGATCCATCAGACGATCATTCTCTTCTGATTAGCTTGCCATAATCACTTGGTTTCCCCCCCCCCCCCAAACTTGATTAATGGTTCTAGAAGAGAGGGATCTCTGCCTAGGGGAGGAATCTGGCCTTATCTTGAGCTCCCTTTTCAAAGTTCCTATATTTGTCCGGCAGGTGTTAATTATTTTCTTGCTGAGAAAATTGTTTTTTCCAGTCAGAATTATCTTCCCAAGAATTATTCTGCTGAAGAAAAGACACTGACTTTTCTCTCCAGTAGGAAGACACATCAGCTGGGCAAGGTTATGTGTGAACTTGCATTGGAATCTGTTCTTTACAAACCCACACTTGTATGTGTGTATATATATACACACTGGGCTGGGCTGGGCTGTTTTCTTGTAGATGTTTCACTAACACAGTAAGTAATATCATCAGTGCTAGTAGGGGATGGGGTTAAGCTCCCAGTAAGCAATATTGACCACTATTGACAGGGCAAGCCACTAGTATATCAAATGAAAACAAGCAGGGAATGATTTATCTAGTTTGATACTGAAACATTTACAAGAAAAACCACCAAACTCAGAGAGCACCAAGAACCCTGCAGTTCAATCCTAAACTACAAATATTCTATCGCTAAAATAATCTATATTCAATGGTGGGATTCAAATAATTTAGCAACTGATTTTCAGCCCTAATGACCGGCTGGGTGGGTGTGACCATGGTAGGCATGGCCAGGTGTGTGACAGGCAGCACTCGGCCTCCTACACCCCCCTGGCAGCAAAAATGGGCCATGGGAGGGAGGCGCGTCACCCCCACGCCCTGCTTTGCGCCTAGTAGGCCTCCCTGCAGCCTCCTGGAAGCAAAAACGGGCTGCGGAGTGACCATGCCGCACCTCCGTGGCCTATTTTGGGCCTAGTAGCCCTCCCTGCTCTTATCTGGGAGCCAAAATGGGCACATGAGGGCTCCTGGAAGGGACGGGGGGGGGGGGGGGCAGGGCTCACCAGCAATTTAACAACCAGTTTACCTGAACTGAGTTTACCCGAACCGCTGAATCCCACCACTGTATTTGTTTTTCCACTTTGATGCCATACCCAGATATGTTAATCATCTCTAATAACTTAGCCAGATGCTTAGGAATGATAGAAGTTACAAATGCATGGGGAAGGCATGACTGGACTGGATATGATATTGATATCTTTTATAGTAAGAATTCGACCTCAAAGCAGAGAGTTTAATTAAACCAGCATCCTATATCAGGCAGTGGTGAGCTGGAAATTTTTTTGTCCCTACAAAACCCATTAGCAGACTAGAAAAAGAAAAGTTTGTAGAGAAAAAACTCTCTCTAATTACCTGAATATATAAAGCATCCCTTTCTGTCTCTCCTTTTTCTTTCAGCTGCTCCAGGGGACGGAGGGGAAACAAACTTTTGATGCTTTGATCAAGGAGATTGCGAATGTCCTCCATGTTCAAGGATGGCTTCAATTTGCTACCCATAGAAAGATGGACTGAAAGGTCATATATTAAAGCTGAAGGCTAAAAATCAGCCCTTAATAGAATGGTAACTTGAACTGTCATCTGAACAATGAATAAGGCAAAATTTGGGAATTTGCAGGGCACAACAGGCAGGAATTCCATGTCCTTTTCCTTTTGTTTTTTTCCCCCTATGCTCTGATATGTATTGATTTGTTGAGCTAATAAAAATATTTTCTTGAAAGACGGGAGAACTATATTACCCACCTTACATGATCCAAGAGAAAATAAAGGTTAATGATAGAACTTGGGAGGGCATTGTATGAAAATAAATGAGTATTTTAGAGATTTTCTGCACACTGGAAAGGGAGCAGCTTTTCAGAGATAATTGTAGATTTGCAAGTGATTGCTTAAGGGATAAACAATAAAATACAGATAGTCCTGGACTTACAACAGTTCATTTAGTGACTGTTCCAAGTTACAGTGGCACTGAAAAAAGTGATTTATGTCTCTTTTTCACATTTATGACTGTTGAAGCATTCTCATTATTGTGATCAAAATTCAGGTGCTTGGTAACTGATTTATATGTCAGGGTTCCGACAGATGCTCTAATTAAATCATGAGCCTCGAGCCAAGCTTCAAAAGAAATCCAGTTATTTATTAGGAGCTTCATGTCGGCACATTCCCAAATGAAGACAGCTCTGACCCCATGTAATTTACTGCCCCAATCATGACGCTGTTTCCCCCCTCCCCCCCCGGGGTCTGTCATCAATCATATTCACCAATGGAGCAATTTCGTGGGTTGTAGAGATTACTCCCCTCTGGCCGCTGTGGGTAACCCTGGGAAACAGCCTTGAGAAAGATACGTCTGGAATGTGTTCTCATCTTTGGCTGCAGTGCTGCTTCGTCAGTTTCCAATCCCCCTTGCCTATGGCAACTCGAGAGCATGGCAGGGATTCTTTGCGAGTTGACATCATATTCATGACAGTTGCATTGTCCCTGCTCATGTGATCACTTTTCTGACAAGTAAAGTCAATTGGGAAGCCAGGTTCACTTAGCAACCATGTTACTGACTGAACAACTGCAGTGTTTCAATTAACAATTGTGGTGAGAAAGGACATAAAATGGGATAAAAGTCACTTAACAAGTGTCTCGCTTAGCAACAGAAATTTTGGACTCAATTGTAGTTGTAAGTCAAGGACAACCTGTATTGTGGATTGTGTGAGATTAGTCATGTTTTTTTTCTGGTTTTGATCTATTATTATCCCCTAGATCTTTCTATGGACTCCCTGTCATTTCATCAAAACATTTCATTAATCAAACATTAGACCATCCTTCCTCAGATGAGTTGTAACCATAGTCAGTGCCTGACTAGGTGGCTCATTGGCTAAATCATTGAGTTTGTCAATCAGAAAGGTCGGCAGCTCGGCGGTTCGAATCCCTAGTACAGGTCTCCTGCGTGAGCAGGGGGTTTGACTAGATGACCTCCACGATCCCTTCCAATTCTGTTACTGTTACTAATGTTACATAACTCCTAAATTCCCACCCATTTGTCAGCTGGGAATTCTAAGAGTTGCAATCCCAATGTGTTTTGGGGATGCCCAATTTTAGGCAAGGCTGATCTATGATTTTTGGTATAAAAACCCATAAATCACAAACATGGAACCTGGCATGAAGTAAAATATTTACTATATAACCATATAGACCTCCCAAAGACTAGAAATATCTACCTCAAGAATGCCAAGGCAATGATGGCTTTGGGACGAAGGGGCATTGCCAGAGAATCCAGTGGTTCTTCTCTAATGAAATCCTGAGCATACAAGAGCATTAATAAGACAAAAAGAATTAAAAGTACATCATGGGCAAAGGGATTTGCAAAAAAACCCTATGAATTATGGCAGCATTCCTACAGTCGAATGGCCTTTGGGCAGAGTGCTGCAGCAGTGATGTTGGAAAATTCTGGGAACTGAAGTCCCCATATCTGAGACTGCCAGAAGTTACACTCCATAAAGCTAGCCAATGGGTGGCTTTGAATACTGTAATCATCTAGGCAGGGATGAAGACGATATATGTGATTTTTCGGAGCAACTAGTTTCTTAGATGAGAGCTTAACTGCGTTTGTCTAAATATATCATAAAGACAAATTCTGGAGCAAGAGCACAATTCTGCCAGTTTGAATAAAATCTGGTTCTGCTCATTTCTGGTTAATGCCCTATGATTTTAAAAAGAAAATCCTTTTATAATCTTTGCAGTAGGGTTTTTTTTTTTTAAAAAAATAGTAAGGCAATGGAAGAACAGATACAAATAAATATTTTGTAGATTTATTGAAAGCTTGCAAAAGGAGTGAAAGCACAGAAACAGTATTATTCATTGCAAATCTAGTCTAGAATTGGCTTGCAAAGCTGGGAAGAAATTGGTATCATGACCTATTTGATAAATTTGCGTGGGTTTGAATTTGTATTAGGCATGTCTTCATAGATCTGATTAAGGGTCTACTCATCAAAAGGGATCAAATGCTGAAAGCATATAAAGTGTGTAGGACCCTCCTCTCTTCCTCCTTCTCCTCCCGTCCTCCTCCTCCTCCTTTTTCCCTCAGTAATGGTCTACTGAAGTTTAAAGCAGAACATCAGTGCTGCCACAATTATAGGAAAGAAGTCAGTTTGCAGGGATGTTGATTCCCATAATGTGATTTAGAGAAGCATTTAAAAGACAGCTTTATAGATGTATAGCAGTGGTGGGTTTCAAAATATTTTACTACCGGTTCTGTGGGTGTGGCTTGGTGGGTGTGGCATGGCTTGGTGGGCGTGGCTGGGTAAGGATACTGTAAAATCTCCATTCCTACACCACTCCAGGGGAAGGTTACTGCAAAATCCCCATTTCCACGCGACCATCTGGGAGGCAGAAAATAGATGAGGGCGGGGCCAGTCAGAATTTTTACTACTGGTTCTCCTAACTACTCAAAATTTCTGCTACCAGTTCTCCAGAACTGGTCAGAACCTGCTGAAACCCACCTCTGATGTATAGCCTTAAAAATGGTATTTACTGAAATTAATGTTTTATTCTTTTTTAAAAAGAGGGGTAGTCTAGGAAGGACATCTACATCTCTCTAGCACTAACTTTACTCACCAACAAAATACCAAGAAGTTCTTTCTTGCAACTTAAGGTGAAATTCTGAAAGCTCCGAGTCTCATGGATAGCCTGGCAGATATCAGTTGTGCTCTGAACAAGGGCTAGTTTGAGATTCATGTCCTACATTAGCAGAAGAGCCAGCAGGATAGTGTGGTTAGAGTTTTAGACTAGGAACTGAGGTTCAAATCCTCACTCGTAAAGTTGTATAGATGGCTGTGAACCAGCCTCATACAAACCCAAACAAATTCATTGTGGAGATATTAAATAAGGTGAACTGTCTGATTTCTTTCCTCCTCAGAAGAAAGACAACGGTAAATTTAGTCAATAAGGTTCCTCAGGAAACTAAATATTACATGGAAACAGAGCAATCAATAATCACTAATCACTCACTTACTGATTAGCAATACTGAATCAATACTACAATCAGACACAAGAGGTCTTTCAAACTTCTTCAATAAATTTATGGGCAAAGAAATTAAATGATTTGTCGGAATTTCTGCCAAGAAAGGGGAACGTTCCGTTTATCATGACAGCAACACATACTGGAACACACAAACACAGTCACACACACACACAGTCAAAACAGATAGACAGAGTTCTTATTAGGCTCCAAAACCCAAGAAAGACAGTGGTGATTCTTCCAAGTAGTTTTCTTTATTATTCCACATAGCAAAAACTTGCCAACTGACGCACCCTACAATCTGCAAGTATATTGTCTGGGAACTATTAGGGAAGGGCTGTCTCCACCCTCATTTTCTCAAACTATCTAAACTGACCTGCCTCTTACTCCTCTGGAATGCACCCCCTCCCTCCTGGGAATCCAGTCCATCACATTCTATCACTGTTCTCCTCTGATGTCTTTCCTCTGAATTGAATTACTGTAATATATGGGGGGCATATACGGGGGGCAGGGATGCGGTGGCTCAGTGGTTAAGAAACTGAGCTTGTCGATCTAAAGGTCGGCAGCTCAGTGGTTCAAATCCCTAGTGCCGCGTAACGAGGTGAGCTCCCGTTACTTGTCCCAGCTTCTGCCAACCTAGCAGTTCGAAAGGACGTAAAAAATGCAAGTAGAAAAATAGGGACCACCTTTGGTGGGAAGGTAACAATGTTCTATGCGCCTTTGGCATTTAGTCATGCTGGCCACATGACCACAGAGATGTCTTTGGACAGCGCTGGCTCTTCGGCTTTGGAACGGAGATGAGCACCGCCCCCTAGAGTCGGGAATGACTAGCGCATATGTGCAAGGGGAAACTTTATCTTTACCTTTTAATATATGGGAAGCCAGGCAATTCAGGACCTCTAGAGAGATGGTTGCACAATGAAAGAGAGAACATTCATACACAGCTCCTTTGTAATAAAGAGAGAAGCGCCAACAGGACATTCATACATAGCCAATAGTTACCTCATCATTAAATGAAAACTGCATTCCACACAGGATAATTTTTTTCAGGAATTAAATTTTCTTCCATAGGATTGAGTGAGAATTGGTTGAAAAAAATGACACGACAATTTCTTTGTCTGATACCAAAGGGGGCATATGGAATGGTTTTGAAAGGAAGAAGAGCTGCAACCAAATGCTCAGATAATGGAGCTTGTTCCAAGAATCTAGTTAGAAAAAAATGTCAGGTAGGCCCCTTCCTAGATCACAAAAAGGCAACATGAGGAGGAAGGAAGCACATTCCGATTTTTGCCGCTAGGAATTGGGCAGCATTTAAATATATAATTTACAATAATGGTACTTCCAACATACGTGCATCGGTTTCTTAGTCTGGTCTATATTTTGGGCTGACAGGCACTAACACTCTTCCCATCCCCCCTTTTTCTTGAAGAGAATAAGGACATAACAGACTTAGATCTGTTTGTGGTCAGCAAAGGTCAGATCTTTTATGACTTACCTTGTTTTCAATACTAAGGCCCAACACCTGAAAGTGAAACAAGAATCCAAGGAGAATGAGATAACTTGCTCAATAACAATTTAAATGATTACAAGTAATGCACTGTAAAAAGAAAGTGGCCTCCATAATTTCCCTGCTTCCCCTCCATTCATCTTGCTATAGTTAATAATATGCAGGTGAGGTTCTACTGCTTTGCAATTTTTTAATGATTCTTTAATTCTGTCAAGTTTATTTATTTATTTATTATTAAAATTTTGTATGCCGCCCTTCTCCCATAGGACTTGGGGCAGCTCACACAATAAAAACAAGAACAATGATGACGACAATACAATATTAAAATCCAATCCAAAAATTAAAATCCCCAAATTAAAACCCCATAATCGGTCAGGGAATTTGATGAAAAAGCCATGTCTTAAGGCCGGTGTGGAATGTGTGGACATCGGGAGCCGTCTGGAGCTCGGTAGGTAACCCGTTCCAGAGGGTCGGTGTGGCCACAGAGAACGCCCCTGGGGGCCGCCAGCCGACATTATCTAGCCGACAGCACCCAGAAGAGGGCAGTTCTATGAGAACACACAGGATGGTGGGAGGCCGGTAGGAAGTGGTCCTGCAAGTACCTCGGGCCCATGCCATGTAGGGCTTTATAGGTGAGTACCAGCACCTTGAAGCGGATCCGGAAGGCCACAAGTTGTAATGCCATTCCTTGACTGTAAGTAGTGGTGGCCTTGAAGAGCAACAGACCATTAAACAATGTATTTGTTTTGCATGCTGCTGCAATTACCAAAGATCAGCAGAGATTTGATTCTGTAAGTAGATGTGTCTTGATCATCCCATCATCACCTCCACCCCAAAGCCAAGAAGATTTGATATTTCTAGCTCCATCTTGAAAATAGTTCATGTCAAGCATTTGCAGCGGTATAGCGATATAGAAAGTTGACTGACACCTGAGTCAAACCAGCCCAGGATGCTCTACTCTATTTTTTTTCTTGCCAAATTGTTCTTTTTATTAGTTTATAATATAAAATACAAAAATATAAAAACAATAGGAAAAATAGGGGAGGAAAAAGGGAAGAGAAGAGTGTAGAAAAGAAGGGGAAAAGAAAGAAAAAGGCATTGACTTCCAACTCCCTTTGGTGCAGTAGAATAAGATAGTAACATCAATCCCAGTGGTGGGATTCAACCGGTTCGAGCTGGTTCAGGTGAACCGGTAGTTAAATTGCTGGCCCCGGCCCTCCCTATCCCTTCCTGGAGTCCCCACATGCCCCGTTTTGGCTCCCAGGTAAGTATAGGGAGGCCTACTAGGCCCAAAACGGGGCACAGGGGGTGCAGCATGGCTCCCTCACAGCCCAGTTTTTTGCTCCCAGGGGGATGCAGGAGGCCCAGTGCTGCCTGTCACACCCCTTGGCCATGCCCACCATGGCCACACCCACCCAGTTGGTCATTAGGGCAGAGAACCAGTTGTTAAATTATTTGAATTCCACCACTGATCAAACCTCAACTTTTAACTTTTACATAATAGCATAAACTAGCCATTTCTACATCAACAAATCTTATTGGTAAAACTCTACTCTGCTCTGCTCTACTCTAGATGAATTGTCCAGGTTTAGTCATTCACCCATAAGCCCTCCCTTTTAGCCAAGCATAAAGACCACAAAGTTTACTGGAAAGAAAAGAAAGTTGCAAAAAAGACATGAAATGTTTGTTTCTCAGCTGTAGAGTTAAAGGTCTTAAACTTGCCTGACAGCTACTCCGGTAATGGTAGAGGACTTTTTTCATGATGCTCTCCTCCACCCTTGAGAGCAGGAGCTCTTTTGGTGCTCGCAATGCCACTTTGCCATAGGTAAGCATCAAAGTTTGATGGGTGTAGCTTCGTCTACCTCGGTAGTAGTCCTGATCAACATAAAAAATTAAGAGGCAGAGTGGGTTTTTCTCCAGCTTGGTTGCTTCCTTACCTAACATTTTAATTTTAATCTAAACTGATCATCTTTTTTTTTCTTTTTTGCATAGATTTCCGCCAACTATTGCCCATACCCCTTTAGTATTTTCTTTGTTGGCCTTCTTCTGGTTTTCTGTAGAAATTATGTAGATTTTTTTCTATATAAAATTATTGTCTTAAGAGCCATGGCGGCTCAGTGGTTAGAATGCAGTACTTCAGGCTACTTCTGCTGACTGCCGGCTTGCCTGCAATTTGGCAGTTTGAATCTCACCAGGCTCAAGATTGACTCAACTTTCCATCCTTCCGAGGTCAATAAAATGAGGACCCAGATTATTGGGGGCAACATACTGACTCTGTAAAGCACCTTGAAGCGGTTTATAAGTCTAAGTGCTATTGCTATTGTGGCCCCAGGCAATTATATGAATTGGCAAAGCACTATTTTAGCTTACAGAATTTCTGTACAACTATATTTCATTTTAATTTGTAATTTTCTCCTTGTACTTCAACTCTTTTTTAAAAACTGCTATTTCGTCTTGGACAGACTCTTAATTGTTTCTAATAATCAATTTTTTACATTAATATATTAGTCGCAATCATGAGGGTGAATATCTAGGCAATGCTTTGACTTAGTTCTAAGAATTGTCTTCAGAGTATATAGGAGTCCAAAGGCAGTAACACTTGGTGACTTTTTAAAAACCGTTATGTCTGTTTCAGGCTCTTGCAAATCATTGCACAGCCCTACTAATTTCTTCTTTCTAACAAAATCTCTAATTGGCAATTTTAGTTTCCTGTTCTTGAACTTCAGGCTCCTTGGCTGGACTTGCACATAAACCATAATGCAGTTCAGAGGTGGGTTTCAGCAGGTTCTGACCAGTTATGGAGAACCGGTAGCAGAAATTCTGACTGGCCCCGCTCCCATCTATTCTCTGCCTCCCAAGTCCCAACTGATTGGGAGGAAATGGGGATTTTGCAGTAACCTTCCCCTGGATTGGGAAGGGAATGGAGATTTTACAGTATCTTTCCCCTGCCACGCCCACCAAGCCACGCACACCAAGCCATGCCATGCCCACCAAGCCACAACCATAGAACTGGTAGTAAAAAATTTTGAAACCCACCACTGATGCAGTTTATTTGGTATTGGCTGAACATACTGGATGAACCTAGAACCTTGAATATGTGAAAAGCCAACCATTTATAGTTTATTCAGTAAACCAGGGTAAAACAATCATGGCTTAATATAAAGTAAGACTCCAACGAATGAATTCTAGTGATAAAAGCAGTACACATCACTGAAAATAATTTGTGAATCATCACTTTTCCTCCAAGGGTCTTAAATTCTGATGGAAATAAAAAAGGGTTTGGCTGAAAGAAGAATGTTGTTTATATATTGTAAAGGGGAAGTAGAACAGTCCAGATTAAACTCAATGTGATGTACTATTGAATAGGCATGTATTAGAGCTGAACTACCAGCTCATTTACCTTATAGCGATTGATAATCATAGACATCTTGATTGTCAAGTGTACCCCAGCTCCAAACTCATGAAGTATGGCCAATGTTAGATCCAAATGACCCATGGCAGAAAAGGACAGAATCTGGATGACTTTCTGCAAAGGGAGAAAAAACCATATTGTCCTGAATGATGAGTTCTGCAGCTTTCCTGCAAAGTTCATATGTTGGGAATGTACTTGATAAGAATTCTTGAAAGTTCTAGTTCCAACACTTGAAATTGGGATTGGAGAAGGAGTTAAAGAAGTCTACTTTAAGTGGAACATGTAGTCCACTCACTGATTGGAAGTGATTCTTCCAATCAAATATCCGAATGTTCACATGAGTCCATTGGAAACTTCAGAATTTTTGAAAAGGCTTATGCTTATTGTGCCTTGCAAAAACCAAAACAGAATCTATCTCCTCCAAGAAGCTGTTCGTTTATAAGTATCCAAAATCTTATTATAAAATTTTCAATATTCCAATTTTATCTGACTCATAGTCCATTTATAACTTTCCAAAAACTACATCTTATTTAGATTTTTTAAAATTTTGGATTCTTTAAATTCTTAAGCTTATGATTAGAATTTTTTTTCCATTCAGGATTGAAGGCAGATTTACCCAGCACTATCAAACTTGTCATTCTTAAGGTCTAATTGCTCTGAAGTAGTTACTGAGCAATTTCTGAAGCGGATTAGAAAGTGAAGTTTGCAAACTAAGTGTCCACTATGGCTAATCTTGTCTCTCTTGCTGAAATCTTCAGAAAATTGTATCCTATAGTCTTCTCATGAGCCAAAAGCCATCTGGAGCACATGTGGGCAATCTCCCATACTCTCCTTATCCAGACAGATTCCAAAGAATTGGTCTATTCACCGGTTCCTTGGTCATTATTATGCTTGTCAACTCTGCTTTCATAGAGCCATCTTCAGCTCACCATACCTCTTAGATACTGTTCTTGCATAGAAATGGTCATCAGTTTTAAAAAGCTATGTGGCTTTTTAAAATTCTAGTTGTAGAAGTTGGTGGGCTCCAGGCCCTGCTTAACTACAAAACCACAAAATTTCCTTTCTTGGCTGCAAAGGAGGTGTGCCATCACCAGGTCAAATAAAGAAACATAATTTCAACAATAGAGAAGAAGTAAAAATTCAAACAGGCAGCTTACATCTCTCTCAGATGCTTTCACATAATTCGCATTTTCTATCAAGTTTTGTATTGTACTCTGAACAAAAGTTAAATCCTCACAACTTGTCAGAGAAATTCCCCAACATTTACAGAGGAAACTCTGGAAAAAAAAGTGAAAAAGGAGAGCGTACAACGGCTGCACAACATTAAAATTAATTTGCATGTAAAATTGAAATTAGCATTATTTAACTAAATACATGAGCATGATAATTTCCCCATTTTAGAACAGCAAAAAATGCAAAACACATGCTGCAGTCACACACACACACACACACACACACACACACACCACCACCACCACCACCACCACCAGCAGCAAGAAATGTCTACTTCTAAGCAAAACCCTTTATGTTGGTGTTCTAAATAGCTGGTAAAAGAGATTGGTTCATATATGAGAACCAAAGCTTCAGGTCTTATGTAAGTCCTGAACAAATGAATTAGAAATGCTGCTTGCAGAGAGGAACTGATAAACAAACAAACAAACAAACATACAAACAAACCTTTTCAGTTGACTCCTCAGCATAACTGGTCATCTGACTTTCTAATTCTCTACTCAGATTCTGAGTCCATGTGCTATCATCAATGGTTTCCAGAGATCTTCTCAGAAACTATGAACAAAAACAATCACATGTCTTGGATTATCGCTGTTATTGATTGACCAAGCAACCCTGTGCTCTAGTATTATCATCTATCACACAAGCAATTAGGTTTATACCACAGCTTTCTACTCTGCAGAGCACTCAAGGGGCTAAGAGAATTTGAAAAAACAGAAACAGAACATGAAATGTTAAAAAACAGAAACTAAAAACAATACAAAAATTAATTGGCAATAAAAAGTGCAGTGAAAGAATGCTTCTTTACCAATTTTGTTTTTTAATTTTTTTTTAAAAAAAATAGAACAGACAAGTGGAAGAGAAAGAAATAATACAAAGATATAATATCAAAAAGTGTCCCAAAGATATTTTTTTCCCCCAAAAGGTAACTTGGCCTTTTTTTTAAAAAAAATGTTTTGCTTCTCATCCAATAAGCTTCTTCCGTTTGCAAAATTAAAGAAGTTTCTTGGATGAGAAGCAACAGGCTTTCAAAGAAAAAAACCATGAAAGTCCAATTGCCTTTTGGAAAAAGCATCTTCGGGACAACCATGGCCTGGACTGAAACTCTATAGACAATATCTGAAAGTAGTCAAAGAAGTTGTAAGGTTATAGAGTTAGTGCTCAGTATATCTCTGACTATGGAAAAGTTATTTTTAAGAAAATGAGTTTCTGTGAATGAATTTTAAAGGGCTTTTAAAATTTCTGATTTGAATGCCAGATTCTCCATTATATTACTATTTAAAGATAAACCATCTACCCGGAAAAAAAGAAAAGAAAAAGGATTTTTTTTTAAAAAGAAAAGCGTTTGGTAGACTTAGCCTTTTCTCAAATTATAGCATTAGTTTCTCCTTTTACTCCCTCCAAGCAGAAAACATATGTCTCAAATCAATGGCTGCAAAGCACAGAAGTCCTAATGCAAAAACTCCTAAATTTACAAAACTTTAGCCATTGCAGTCCATGCATCAAAAAATCCTTTGTAATTTAATTTTTCTAGCAATAGAAGTAGCATATCTGGAAATCAGGAACGGCCTGGATATTCTCTACAAATAGCCAGTGACCAATGGTTAGAATTAGGGTTAGGTTCAAGGCAACATATAGCACTCCGTCTAAATTTTTACTCATAACAGACCTGTGGGATTTTATATAGTTTCTCCCCCTCCTCTTACTTCTCCGTCTACTTCTTCTTCTTCTTCAGCATCATCATCTACCTTCTCTTCCTCATTTAAGGTGGAAAGTGTATCACAGCTCTTCAAGGAGTAACAGGCTAGTAATCAAGCCTGTGTCCATTGAAAAATTAGGAGTATCTTACCTGCAGCAACTTCTGCTCCCATTGTTCTCTGCTGGACTCTATTCTTCCTGCAAGAAATGATAAAAATAAATGTTTCATTGGATTATGACATTTATCCATTACCTCCTCTTTAACCATGAAAGTAATAATCCACGTACTTTACTTATAATATATAGTAAAGTACTATTTACTTATGAAAGCCTGTTTGGTGTAAAGTAAGGCACCAAGCTAGTATCAAGAGACTCTGGATTCTAGTCCCATCTTAGGCAAAAGCCAACTGGGTGACTTTGAGCCAGTCATTCTATCTCAGCCCAAAGAAGCAGGCAATGGCAAACCACTTCTGAAAACTTGCCAAGAAAACTGTAAGAACTTGTCCAGGCAGTCACCAGGAGTAAAGAATAATTTGAAGATACAAATTATTTGTTTGTTTACAATATTCCTACATAATGTGAGACCTTGTGATTGCTGTTGCAATCTAAGGAGCATAGGTTTTTGATGCTGAACCTCCCTCCATGAAGCACAACATTGCTGCCTGAGGTTTTCATTGCTGAGTTGGTGGTGGTAACCAGTGGTGGGATTCAAATAATTTAACAACCGGTTCTCTGTCCTAATGACCAGCTGGGTAGGCATGGCTCGGTGTCATGTAACTGTGTGGTCGTAGCCAACTCAACGTCACTCACATCAATGGGTGCTTCACCTAGCTGTTACAATGTAATAAGGGTTAACCAGAGAGGCAGTTTCTGTAAGCAGGGCAATGAAGATTAGTCTAGAAACAACACCAGAATGTTTCCTTGCCTTCCTTACAGGATTAGCCCTGTAAAGTGGGAAAAAACAAAATAAGATTTCTTCCAACAACCGATTCTCTGAACTGCTTAGAAAGTTAACAACCGGTTCTCCCGAATAGGTGCGAACTGGCTGAATCCCACCCCTGGTGGTAACCCTGAAGCTTATAGACATTGGGGAAGTTGAACTGCCTCTTCCTTGGCTGCCTTTAAATGAAATATGAAAAGGCCTCGAATGAGACGTGAAAACATTCTGAACTGAAGAAGCTTCTTGGATTAGAAGGAAAATGTTTTCAAGGGAATAAAAACCCAAGAAAGTCCAGTTGCCTTTTGGAAAAGCACCTTTGGGACAATCATGACCAGGATGATTGAGAATCTCCATGGTTTTATGTGAATCTACCTATTCTTGCTATTATTATTTTCATAGCAGTTATCATAGCATAGCAGTCCCCTACCTTCCCAGGATCTTCTGCTGCATCTGATTTTCTTGCTATTTCAAGAATTTTCAATGACAGGAATGTCTTTTTAAAAAGGTAAAGGTAAAGGTTCCTCCACACACGCATATTAGTCGTTTTCAGCTCTAGAGGGCAGTGCACATCTCCATTTCAAATCTGAAGAGCGGTGTCCAAAGATGTCTCCGTGGTCATATGGCCGGCATGACTAAATGCCAAAGGCGCATGGAGCACTGTTACCTTCCCATCAAAGTGGCCCCTATTTTTCTGCTTGCATTTTTATGTGCTTTTGAACTGCTAGGTTGGCAGAAGCTGGGACAAGCAACAGGAGCTCATTCCATTACGTGGCACTAGGGATTCAAACTGCTAAACTGCCGACCTTCCAATCGACAAACTCAGCGTCTTAGCCACTAAGCCACCGCGTTCCTTTAGGAATGTCTTTTGCACCTGAAAATCTTAAGATACCACTATGCCTCTTATCCACCCCTCACCTTCCTAACCAAGAAGGTCTAAATGTTTACATAGTTGTGTGCACTTTGATTCTGAGGACCACTGATGACCTAAATGTGACCCTCAAGTCATGCCGTTTGGGTTCCTGGCCATACAGACCAAGAACTTTAGTAGAACAAGTAAGATTAGGATGGGTGATAGTCAGAATGGATCAAGCAATTTATTTTATTTTATTATTTTATTTTCATCATCTACTAACCTTGGAAGGATTCCCAAATAAAGGGGATTTGTTTTGCCCATAGTTTTCTGACTGCTGGGTGGATGTTGGTATGGAGGATGTGTAAAAGTTGAAGGGCCCAACCGCCTCTTTGGTTAGGATTTGAGGCCAAGACCTGTTGGTGGAAAATGGAACAAAGAGTTGGAGTCCCAGAGTTATTTTTAAATATAAAACATAAATACATGAGTTATGAAAATTGAAATCTTAAACAGAGGCTGGGACTAAAGCCTTATTAAGGCTAAGCAGCAATTCATGCATAATCTCCAATTAACTGAATGTTTGCCATGACAGTAGAGCTTCATACTATCCAAACAACCTGGTGGTGATATAAATATTACAGGTAGCAGGATTAAGCACTGGAATATCAGCAATCAAATCTGAATCTCCTGTCCCCAGTTTCTGAAATATAAAAGAAGGCAACGGGTCTGCAACAAACCATGATGGCCCCCCATACGATGACATACAACAATGATGTCATCATACAAAGGCCATCATTGCTTTCTTGTATCTGACGCTTGAAGAGATAATCATACAATGTCACTTTAAAAGAGCATTTTGGCAATTTTAAGATGGAACTCAACTCACAGAATTCTGCATTATTTTAAGCATTGCTCACCAGAAGCCTTGCTACCAATCCTTGGGCACTTGGAAGATTTACTAAAAAGAGAACAGCAACAAATATATGTTATAGAAGATTCGAAAGACTGCAGAAATGTTTTGCTATTCATTTCATATACCGGTAATACCCAAATTTGCTCTCCAGGATAACTTTCAAGAAGGATGAATTTCTTCTAATTGCTTCAGAATCTGAAGCGATACAGAAATTTGTACCTATATGGATAAATAGGAAGTGATCACTATTCTAAATAGTGGTCACTTTCTCAAACTGGACAACTTTAAAATGTGTGGACTTCAATTGCCAGAATTCTGAGAGTTGAAGCCCATGAATCTCTGTCAACTTTGGAAAAAACTGGTCAAAATGCTTTTCCTATCAAATCACTAATTGATGCTCCTTAGAAAGTTTATCCTTCATGAGGTATTAGATTCACTAGCATCATTTATATATGATCCTTGTTGTAAGGAATTGCAAAGTACAGATAGTCCTTGACTAAGACTGGATGCCCCCAAAAGGTACTTATGACCCAGTTCTGAAGTTTTGATGACCTACCCACCACCAATGGTCATGTGACCGCATTTCAGGCACTAAGCAACCAGCCTGCATTTAGAGCCATTTGCGATGTCTTACATTCATGTGATTGTGATTTCCAAAGTTTTGTCCAAAAACCAGCAGTTACTTCAGTGGTGGGTTCCTCCCGGTTTGGCCCTGTTCTCCCGAGCCAGTAGCAGTGACAATATGACGTCACCGAACTGGTTCTGCCCCCACTTTCCCCGTGCCCACCTCCCCACCCCCTGCGTTATTCTTACCTTTTATTTGGCCCCACCCCCAATCTATTGCTGCCTCCTGAGTCCCAGCTGATGGCTAGAGGGAAAAAAACTGTTTAAACTCTTGCCGTGGGGCTTCAAAGGGCTGCCCTACATCTGATCAGTGGTAAAAGAAAACAAATGAGTAGACCAGTGCCTGCAGAAATAAATGGGTAGACGAGTGCCTGCAAAAAATAAATGGGTAGATCGGTACAGCTCTGCAAGCAGTTAAAAGCCTGGTAGACCAGAACCTCTGCTAAATCCTAAATAATTGTCACATGACCATCAAGCCACGCCCACAAATTAAGCCAAGCCCACATAATCGGTAGTAAAAAAATTTAGAACCCACCCCTGAGTTACTTCTGTTTTTAGCAAAAATGCCTCATGGCAAACAATGGAGTTGCTTAATGATCACAGCGTTCACTTAATGACCACTGGAGGGGAAAAAATCATAAAATTGGGTTGCTCACATGAGTGAACCACTTTATGAGCATACTGACTTACAACCATAATGGCATTTCAGTTGTAAGTGAAGGACTATCTGTAATGAAGTTAAGAAAAGTCTTATACTCCATCCGCTCTTCGGGGCCAGTTTTTTTGCTTCTTATTCAGCAAACTTTCTTGTTATGCCAGTTTCCTCTGCAAAGTCCTGAAAGCTTCTGCAGAATATCTTTCATATTTCATTTCTGCTACAATCAGTCCTGTTCATATACTTACTGTTCCATTTACCTTTCTTGCTTGCCAAGAAGTATTCCTCATTTTTGCTGTAGCACCTCGCCATCCTGAAGAATAATTTATGTCTCCTCCGTTATGGGTCTATATCAGTATTTCCCAAGCAGGACTTGCTGCTCCAGTCCTCCTACTATTTTGTTAGACGTGCAGTGATCTGCACTTGATGCATATCCAAATCTTATATACCAGTGTTTCTCAATCTTGGAGACCTTATGATGTGTGGACTTCAACTCCCAGAATTCCCCAGCCAGCTACTCTGGTTGGGGAATTCTGGGAGTTGAAGTCAGCACGTTATAAAGTTGGCAAGGTTGAGAAACACTGGTATATGCTCTCTAAATTGCCTGAGGTGATCTCTGTTTTCTCAGCAGGAACCAATCATTCAATCATACACAATGAGCAACTAAGCAGCTCTCAAGACACATCACTTGCGATCAAGACTCATTTTCAACATATAAAGCTCAGCTAACAGCTGGTCTGGTCATTCTTTCCCACTTAGAACTCTGCTGCCAAACATGATTCATTATTATTCTCTCTGGTCATATAGTTGTGATTTTTAAAATGGGAGTTTTCCCAAACATAAGCCTTTCCAAGGATGTTTCGTTTTTTGGATATAATATTTTAGCATATGGAATTCCGACCGGCGAAGACAAATATCAATGGACTCCATTTGATTTTGACCGTGACTAAGTTATGGAAGATCTCACATATTGTTAGCATTAAAGTTTAAGGTAGTGATAATAAATTGTCCAAAAGGCTAATTCTCACTGCGAAGACAAGCCAAGCTTTACCCGTATCTCTTCTGATTTATATGAAGAAGGTTCTTCCAAGAGGTTTCCCCAAATGAAATGCTTATTCATAGGGGTAAAAAGCCCTGCACCTATAAAAATCATTTTAATAGGGACATCTAGATATTTATTTAGAGTTGCAAGGATAGGAAGAAATAAAACTCCTTCTCTATTATTTCTAAATGGACACATTGAATGTAGGGAAGCCAAGTAGTAAATTAGCATGCATGGCAGGAGGCAAAAGTTTCCAGTTAGCATCTTAAAATACAATATATTGAACAAATTTTCCTCTCTACATGCAAATAAAAAAGAGTTTTAACTTTTTAAGTTACTAACATGCATTGTGCAATGTATCCATTGTTTTGGTTTATTGTATGCTTTTGTCTTACTTGGTCAAAATTTAGGCAAACGCATACAATAAACTAATTAATTATATGGATACATAGACCTATGCATGTTTGTAACTATTTTAAGCATCCCCATGTTCGTATTTGTTCCTGTGGGCAGATCCAATGATGTTTACTGAATATTTTTCCTCTTTACCTGGTGGCTTCCTTTACACCAGGGGCGTTAAACTCACATCGTCACGGCGTCATCACATGATGTATCATGACTTCCCCCCCCCCTTCGCTAAATCAGGCTTGGGCGTGGCCAGTGTATGATGCACCCAGCCTGCGAGTTTGACAGCCCTGCTCTATACCTTGAGTGTCACATCCTTACGCCCCCACACAAGAGACAGCAGGGCAGGTCTTCCTACCCTAACATCCAGCGATGCAGCCTTCTAATGTGGAAGGTGCAGATTTCACATTGCTCTGCACAGAAGCACCATCTTAGTTTAAGCCTACATAATATTATCCGTCATCCACCGACCTCCTTTACATGAGCCCAGGAAAAGAGTTGATTCGTCTGGCCGAAGGATGGCCAGCTCTTTCAAACATCTGCAGAGGGGGATCAGAGTGCGAGTATAAGGAGCTGGCACCACAAAGACTAAGAGTTTGGGCCACAGAGCCTGCAAAAAGAAGGTAGAGGAGGGTTAGTATTTATTCTATTCATAATCCATTTTCTTTTACCAGACTTCTAGGGTTGAACTGAATTCTGGTAATCCTTGATTTATAACTACTTGCTTAGTGACTGTTGGAAGTTACGATGGACTGCTGCCTCCTAAAAGGTATTTACGACCCAGTTCTGAAGTTCCAAGGGCTGGGGCCCTTCTCACGGTCAGGTGACTTTTGGACACTTGGCAATCAAACCACATTTATGTCCATTTGCAGCATCCCTTAATCATGTGTCTGTGATTTACTATGTTTTTGCAAAACCCAGCATTGAATTCCAGTTGTCGGTAAAATCACCCAAGGGCAAACAGTGAGTTCACAAAACAACTCCCATGTTTGCTTAACAACCACTGTGTTTGCTTATTGACCATCACCAGAAAAGATTGCAAAAGCACGTCAGTCACGAGGCTGATCCACTTTACGAGTGTCCTGACTTACAACCATTATAGGCAGGCTCCATTATGGTCCTAAATCAAGGATTACCTGTATTTGAAAGCAAAAATTTCTTCCACAAAAGTGGGAAGAATGAGCAACACTTTGTTAAATGCTACTTTGCCCATTTTTCCTTTGATGGATGAGGTCGAGGGAGGAAATATTGCCTTCATTTTGATCTGGTTTTCTTAACACCACCAGACAGCAAAACCTGGCCTGACTTTCAATGAAGTCAGTAATTCTGACTTCATTCTGCTGTTATGCATGTTTAATATTAAACAGATTATAAAATTAGCCATGAAGCTAGACTGCCTGACATCTGGCAGAATTATTTATTTATCATGCAACAATAGCAAGAGCTGTACTTAACACTGAAACCTCGCAAAATTTAAGGCAACTATTTAAGAACAATCGAAAGCTATGGCGCTACTGTGTAAAAGCAAAGTCCCTTTTAGAGACTCAGCATTCATCTCCTAAATATACGATGCAAGGAGAAATATATGATGCCTTTCCATAAGATTTTACTATAAATCCATCAGGCCCATCACTAAATATGTAACTGAAAGCATCTTTTACTGCTACCAGAATAAGTGTATAGTGAATAAGTGTTTTTTATATACTATTCAATCCATCTCATTGGCATCCTTCAGTCTCAAGAGACTATGGTATCGTGCTCTGGAAAGAGGTTCTAAGACAGCATCTAGTGTGACTAAAAAGGCCAATTCGAGAGTAGCAATCTCTTCCACACTGAGGGCAGATGCATTCTGTCCCCTACCCAATCCATCTATACTATTTTTTTAAAAAATTAATTTATATGCCGCCCTTCTCCGGAGACTCAGGGCGGCTTACAATGCGTTAAGCAATAGCCTTCATACTTTTGTATATACCTGCTTAGTAGGGCTTTTGACCCCCTCCCCCAAGCGGTGTTCTTTTTTTATACAAGTCATCTTATTTCCCGCACAATCTGGGTCCTCATTTTACCTACCTTGAAAGGATGGAAGGCTGAGTCAACCTTGAGCCTGGTGAGATTCGAACTTGCAGCAATTGCAGGAAGCTAGTGTCACTTTAACACCACTTTAAGCTGCTGCGCCACCAAGGCGCTATACTATTAAAAACTTCACTAATTTAATTACACCACAAGTGGTATTTTTCTTTTGTTAACATCCTATTTTAATTACTCAGTGCTTTGACTGGAATGCAAAAGTATCAGGAAGGTACAGACACGTCCCAAAATAGAACAGGAGGAAAATGTTGTTTTTTCTACATTTTTCAGATAATTTGATTAAGGGAGCATGACAGATGAACTAAATGGAACATTTGTTCTTTAAAAAAAAAACCTCTACATAAAAGATACTTACTTTACTCATTCCTTCTGCAGAAGCGTTCACGTGTTCCAAGATGTCAATGCACATATCTTGAATATGCTCCTCTTTTAGCTTTTCCTTTTGAATCACAACAGGGTCTTTCCCCTGTGATAGCAACATGCATGAGAGAATAATTTGACAAAGAAGACACACTGTAAGGTTAGATTTAAGTAAGTCAACCTGAATATTAATTTCAATTGCTTTAAAGAAATATGCACATAGATCTGACCTAGGATATATTAAACTGGAGGTACTGGTTTATTATAATGGTATGTGAGAATCAGTGGTGGGATTCAGCCGGTTCAGGCCGGTTTGGGCAAACCGGTAGTTAAGTTGCTGGCTTGCCTCCCTCTGCCTCGCCCTGCCCCTTCCAAGAGTCCCTACCCAGTTCATTTTGGCTCCCAGGTAAGTGCAGGAAGGCCTACTAGGCCCAAAAAGGGGCATGGGGGTGTGGTGCGGCCTTCCCGCAGCCTGTTTTCGCACCCAGAAGGCTGCAGGGAGGGTTTCTAGGCCCAAAATGGGGTGTGGGGGTGCAGTGCAGCCCCCCTATGGCCCGTTTTCACTTCCAGGGGGGTGCAGGAGGCTGAGTACTGCCAGTCACATCCCCTGGCCACACCCAACATGGCCACCCCATCCAGCTGGTCATTAGGGCAGAGAACTGGTTGTTAAATTATTTGAATCCCACCACTGGCGGGAATGATCTTGGAAGACAGGAGGATGTGTCCAGACAACAGTATAATAAATGTAATTTGAGTAAAAGAGGAAGCGTGGTGAAAGTCTCACAGAAGGGTCCCTCCCTAGTTTTCGGTAGAGTAGAAGTGAGGGAAGGTAGAGGTACTTTCAGACTTGTAAGTAACCTTACAATAAAGATATAGCTAGTACTCCTGGTTGTGCTTCTGGTTTGGACTACCACACAAGGCTAGTGATTTTAGATTTTAGACCCTTCCATTAGGCAAAATGAGGTGGCCAGCTCAGATGGTGGCTTCTAGGGACAGCAGAAATGGTTCCCATTGTTACCAGGAAGGCTCTCTGAATGAACAGGCAGCCAAGGAAGCAGCCAACTCTGACCACACATTCGAGCACATACTGTGATTATCACTATGTTCCTTGCTTAAATGGTGCACATTGGCACCATTTGGTTTTTTAAATGGACAAAATGGGCAAGATAAGATTACATTCAGATGCAGTTACCAGGCTAGTCAGATTTTGCACGTGGAATTGAGAACATGGGAGATGCCACCTTGTCCTTCTCTTTAGGAAGCAAATGACTTGGGTTACCTTGGCTTCAACATTGCATTCAGCTGACAAAAACTGGGATGGTTGATTTTCTGCAATGAGCGGTAAAGGGATTCCAAGGAAAAAGCCAAAAGTCCTGCTTCCTCCAAGGATTTCAGATCATGTGTTAGAGTACAGGTAGTCCTCAATTTACGTCCACAGTTGAGCCCAAAATTTATGTTGCTAAGTGAAACATTTGTGAAGTGAATTCTGCCTCATTTTATGACTTTTCTTGCCACAATTGTTAAGTGAATCACTATAGTTGGTAAATTAGTAACTTGGTTGTTAAGTGAATCCTACTTCCCCACTAACTGTTTTTCAGTTTCAGAAGGTTGCTAAAGGGGATTACATGACCCCCAGATCAGTGGTGGGTTGCCCCCGGTTCAGACCGGTTCACAAGAACCAGTAATAAAACTGGTGGGAGGCCCCGCCCACCACCCCAGATGTCATCATCAGCAATCTGCGCATGTGCAGAAGCTTCTGAGTATGCACAGAAGCAATGTGTGCACATGAGCAAAGCGAGCGCAGGCGCACAATCGCATTGCGAACCGGTAGTAAAAGTAAGTAGAACCCACCTCTGCCCCAGACACTGTAACCATCATAAATATGAGTCAGTTGCCAAGCATCTGAATTTTGATCATGTGACCGTAGGGATGCTGCGATGGTCATAAGTGTGAAAAATGATCATAAATCCGTTTTTTCAGTGACATTGTAACTTTGAATGATCATGATAAATAAATTGTTGTAAGTCAAGGCCTATCTGTAAAAGAAGCTTATACTGATACATAACCAAAATGGATCAAAGTGGAATACTGTGATAGACGTGTTTGATTCAACTTCTTGAAGGTAACAAACAGAATTTGTGGAAATGGATAACCCTGAAATATTTTAAATGGATGAGCCAATATCCCAGTAATAGACTGCTGTGACTGTTGTGAAAATTTCTTAGGTATCTTAAGAGTTTTTCAGATAGAAAGCTATGTATCCTTTGTTTTACTGTCATGTGTGGGCTGATGGTTGTTCTAGCTGGACTGGGCCATTCCTGTCAACCAAGGAAGATTCAAGTCTACGTTTGCAGCTCCATAAATAGACCATAGATAGTTCACATAGACCTGAGGAAAGTCAACAGCCTCCACCCTCATACTCTGTAGCTACCAGATTAAAAATATTTTAGCTACCTAGTGGTGTAGTGTCTAGGTAAGTATCTAGAGCAGTGGTGGCACAGTGGTTAGAGTGCAGTACTGCAGGCTATTTCTGCTGACTACCAGCTGCCAGCAGTTCAACAGTTCGAGTCTCACCAGGCTCAAGGTTGACTCAGCCTTCCATCCTTCCGAGGTGAGTAAAATGAGGACTCAGATTGTTGGGGGCAATATGCTGACTCTGTAAACCGCTTAGAAGAGGGCTGTAATACCACCGGGAAATGGTATATAAATCTAAGTGCTATTGCTATTGCTACTGATGTCCAAAGTTTGGTATAAGACGAGTCGCTATATAAATGTTTTAGATTAAATAAATTTAATTTAAATAAATAATTTTTCCCTCAGTCTAGAACCTACTGAGAAAAAAGGCACCTGCCAGCTACTGATTATCTTGAAATCACTATCAGCAGTTCATTTAACACAACTTCTTCCCAAGTGGATGAATCTTTCCCACAACTTTACTACCGGTACAAAAAAAAAAAAAAGTGGGAAAATTAAGGAATGGATTTGATCTCAAGCTCTACCAAAATTGCTAGTGCTAGCGCTCAACTCACTGACAGGCTCACTGACACGGTAAACTGCTTGAAGATGTAGTCAACCATATCCCACACAGCACAGCCTTCAACACTCTGAGAGCGAAGAAGTTCTTTAATAAAGCACAGAATAGCTTTCCTCACCTGTCAAAAAATGAAAGAAGATGATGAGGCAGATGAGGATGGTAATGATTACATTTGAATGCTGCAGAATCTTTATAGTACCCCATAGGTAGCCTTTGTCATTTTTTGCCAAATGATGAGTTTATTAGCCATGCTAGAGAGGATAATGACAGTAGTCATTATCTCTTGCATTGTCTCAGTTGAACCAGCTCGCAATGCAAATCAAGATAGTTAGGGCTGAATACTTCTGCAAAGCAATTACAGCAATAGAAATAATAGGACACTAACTCAGAATATAGGGATGTGGTGGCTCAGTGGCTAAGACATTGGCAGTTCAGCAGTTCAAATCTCTAGTGTCGTGTAATGGGGTGAGCTCCCGTTACTTCTTCCACCTTCTGCCAACCTAGCAGTTCGAAAGCACTTAAAAAATTCAAGTAGAAAAATAGGGACCACCTTTGGTGGGAAGGTAACAGCGTTCCGTGCGCCTTTGGCATTTAGTCATGCCAGCCACATGACCACGGAGACGTCTTCGGACAGTGCTGGCTCTTCGGTTTTGAAATGGAGATGAGCACCGCCCCCTAGAGTTAGGAACGACTAGCACATATGTGCAAGGGGAACCTTTACCTTTACCTATGTGTAAACTTAATGAAGTATTCCTAATGAATCCATTTATCCCCAGCAACCGTGATTGGGACTGGTAACTCAGTCGTTAAGCAAAGCAGTGAAATGTCATGAATTTACAATCTTATTTTGGCTTTCCTTTGCTTTACAGACTTTTAAAGATTGTAAAATAAGAGTATTAGTTGCAAAGTTACTTTCTCACCCACTGTCTGAAATGCACATGGTTGCTAAATGAGGCAATCTCTAAACAAGGACTACCTATCACCAAGGGGTTGCTACTTCACAAAGTACATAGTAAATTCTGGGATTTTCTTCCAGAAAGAATACCATCTAAAGAAAGTTTTCTGAATTACTCTGCCATGAATTGGTGCAATTTTCTATAGGCTTTTGGTCTGAACTTGGTTTGGTTTTTCATAGGTTTCTACTATTTTACCATTTCACTATGGTCATCCAGAAGGCATTTCACAGCTTCCACAACTGGGCGTTTTCTGTTTCTTGCTTCGTATACTGAAAATAACCAAAGATTCACCATGAATTTAAATGGGATTTTACCAGGAACAATTTGACTCCCAGTTGTTTAAATCACAGTGGCAACAAACATGCTCTCAACACACAAACATTTAATAGTTTGGAAACAAAGGAAGTTTGAAGGATAATCATGAATTAATGTGCATATGTTTAGTCTGGTTATTTCCTGGTTAAAGTTTAATGTGCAGAGATATTTTTTTCCATAACATCTGAGTTATTGATTGCATTCCTTGGTGGATCTCGGTATGGTGATAGTTTAATAATAAAATAACTAAATCCTCACATCCATCCACTCTTTTTTTCTATAGCAGAATTGGGGAGTTGGCCTTTAAGATGTAACTGAATTATAGTTCACAGCATCCCTCGTCATTGTTCACATTGGTAGGACTCCTGGGAACAATATAGCAGTAATTGCAGGGCCAGTGATTGTTTGTGCATAAAGTAAAGGGTGTAAATGTGATGCATTCTCTTTTTGGTATCTAAAAGCTTCTTTGGAGAGTAGTACTTGCTACTTACTCACATCATGGCTCACAATCATTTTTAAATTATTTAAGAATCCAACACGAATATCTTCTGCAGCATCTTTCATCTGACTTTGCAAGAAGTCTTGTGCATCAACAGGACAGCAAGAGACTGAAAAATGAGAGATAGGGATAGAGATAAAAATGAGAAAGAGAAAGATCTTTAGGGAATGCACATTTCTGTTCTTGAATTCATAGATGAAAGATGATAGATGAGATAGGTAGGTAGGTAGGTAAGTAGGAAGGTAGGTAGATAGGTAGGTAGGTAGTTGATAGGCAGGCAGGGAGACAGACAGATGATAGACAGACAGTGACAGATGCATATACATACACAATTCTTCAAATCAGTCTTCTGAACAAATTGTAGTCAAAATTGCATTATCCATGCATCAGGAGAACAAAAAAAGTCTCTAAATTATTGGTGGTGGAGGGGAAGAAAATAAATGTTTGAAGTAGCACAATGAAGACAGAACATATCCTATAACTGTGGAACCATTGGGGCTCTTGGAGAAAATTAGCCAATAATAGAATGGGATAAATTATTTTGTTGTTTCTCTGTCTCATATAATGTACATGGGTATGTGGGTATATGCATAATTTTTTAATTTTTCTTTATCTATTTATTTTTTGGTCATGTTTATGTAGTGTATATTGAAGGTGGTGACCCTTTGAGAGTTGTACGCAACGAAAATTCATTTTAATGCATGCCAATTAGTGTACATTCAAAATGGCAATAAAGTTATTCTAAGGAGTGGTGTATCCTGGAAGAGGGCATGGCTGACAGAAACCTTGAACAAGAGCATTCTATGCTACAACATACACTATAACATCTTGATGGGTATGTCTTACACATAAAATCCATTTGTTACTGTCTGTGCAGGTGTAGAAGTATAGGTGTAGGTGCACGTGTAGGTCTGTGTAGGTGAAGTATGGCACTTTGATGAAAATCAAGAAAAAAATAATACTTATAGAAACTATTTCCATGATTTTGATCTTTACCAAGGTGACCAAAAGCATCCATAAGCATGGAGCGATGATCCTTGCAGATCTCTTGATGTTCATAACAAGACTGTAAAGAAAGGAGAAAGAAGTCTTTATTTATTTAATTTGGTTCTCAAATACTATACTAGTTTGGACAATATTCAGAATTCAATTTACAATCTGATTTATTGGGGTCCTGTAGATTTATGTAATTTTGGTAGAGCTTGAGATCAAATCCATTCCTTAGTTTTCCCACTCTTTTTTTTTTTTTTTTTGTACCGGTAGTAAAGTTGTGGGAAAGATTCACCCACTTTGGGAGAAGTTGTGTTAAATGAACCGCTGATAGTGATTTCAAGATAATCAACAGTTGGCAGGTGCCTTTTTCCTCAGTAAGTTCTAGACTGAGGGAAAAATTATTTTTTTAAATAAAATGTATTCATTTAATCTAAAACATTTATATAACCACCCGTCTTATACCAAACTCTGGGCATCATACTAATAGCAATAGCACTTAGACTTATATACTGCTTTACAGTGCTTTACAGCCCTCTCTAAGTGGTTTACAGAGTCAGCATATTGCCTTCAACAATCTGGGTCCTCATTTTACCCACCTCAGAAAGATGGAAGGCTGAGTCAACCTTGAGCTGGTGAGATTTGAACTGCCGAACTGCAGCTAGCAGTCAGCTGAAGTAGCCTGCAGTGCTGCCCTCTAACCACTGTGCCATCTCAGTTCAATTCAAGAATTAAATCAAGAATTAAAACAACATAAAAAACATATTACATTGTGCCCCTCCAGGTGAGATTGGTTCCCACCCTCTTGGCCTTAAAACCTGATTCTGCCAATTGGCCTGGGGTCCCAATGAGGATGTCCCATACTAGAGGTGGTTAACGGGTTAAAAGAAAACTGCACCTTCACCATGTTGTATATCGGTTCCTTCCTTGGTTATCTTTTTTATTTTAAAGTTAATATTTATCATTTTAATACTTTATACTGTTTTTATCTTATTGTAAGACACCTAGAGTCACTTGATGGTGAGATGAGTAGCTTATATGTAATACATAAAACTATTAAAATCATAAATATTAAAAATAAAAGCCTGGCACCAAGTCAAACTTCTGACAAGCTGTCATTTCATCTTATCCCAGTGCTTGGGGGAAAAGTCAAGACTTCACAGCCTTTTGGAAGCCTAGGAGAGTAGACACATATTTTTCTCTCCATCCATTGCTTAAAAATCAAATATCTCACTTAAATAAGCAATGTATTGTATTTTCCATAGGGGTTGGCTGCAAAGGTGAAATGTTCTAATCAGGCTACCTGTCTGGTTTCAACACACTACAAAACAATGTACTACCCACCAGATCACACACAGCAGATTCCCCTTCAGAATCCTGCCTTCCCATAGTGGTCATTTGGATACTGGGTTTCCAATCCTGTCGTGAAAACATCTGGGGTTTCTTTTGTAATGGAGTATCAAATGGTAGAACCTAAAACAGAGCAAGACATATCAATAGGAAAAACATTATTGTTGTTATATATTTTCTGTTGTGGACCCTGTATTCACTTTAGGGTAGTAGTGGGCTTCAAAATCTTTTACTACTGGTTCTGTGGGTGTGGCTTGGTGGGCGTGGCATGGCTTGGTGGGTATAGCAGGGGAAGGATACTGTAAAATCTCCATTCCCTCCTCACTCCAAGGGAAGGTTACTGAAAAATCCCTATTTCCTCCCAATCAGCTGGGACTTGGGAAGCAGAGAATAAATGGGGGTGGGGCCAATCAGAATTTTTACTATCGGTTTTCCGAACTATTCAAAATTTCTGCTACCGGTTCTCCAGGTCAGAACCTGCTGAAACCCACTTCTGCTTTAGGGTCTTAGAATTTTTGATCAAGTAGTTTCAATATCAAAATTGAACAAAAAGGGCTTGGAGCTATCCACTCGATGAAAAGCTAGCTTGTCATTTAGCTGAACATTTCTGAAAGGCTCATGGAAAATCCATTCAAATCACACAGGAGCCACTTTACATGGAATGCCAGCTATTTGGTTTGGCTTTTTTTTTTTTTTGATGGTGAGATCATAATTTGCTGCATGAAAGGTCAACCACATCAGTGGTTGGTTGCTACCGGTTCGCCCCAGTTTGGGCAAATCAGTAGCAACGGTGGCAGGAGGCTCCACCCATCTGCTCGGATGTCATCAAATAAGATCTGCGCATGTGCAGAAGCTTCTGTGCATGTGCCAAAGTGGCATGCATGCAAACTGGTAGGAAAGGTAAGTGAAACCCACCCTTGAACCACATGTTGGCGGGGCATTACAATCAGTATCTCCTTATTTCCCCCAAAAAATGTTTTTGTCACAGGACTTTTTCTTACCTGCTTGAATACAAAGTCACAAAGGGCCTGGAATATCTTCTTTGGTATGGGAGGTTTACATTCTTCACAGACATCCAAAAAAAAGTTAAGCCTCTAAAAACAGGAAGCCGTATCTATTAGGCAATGTACATTGGAGCAATCATGCATATCTTCACCATTAAAGTAAAATTATTGACCTCATCTGGCACACCAGCTGTGGTCTTTCCTAGATGGGGGTTGGGGCAGGTGGGGGCCTTCAGAGAGTCACTCATGCCCTGGTCACCTCACAGCTGGAAGTGCTTACTTTGGCTATGTAGAAAGAGTCAAGAACTCTGCTGTCCATAAGGACTTTGGGAATGTGCCGTATAATTTCATCTTGCTGCTCAATACGACGAACCAGCACCGCTAGCATTGGCCACTGAGCTTTCACAGATGCCTCCTTCACCTGCGGAAAAGCAAACAGATGTCCTCATCATGAATCTTCATCGCTTTAAGATCTGGGAAAGCAGAATCAGGCTGTTTTTTCAAGAGGCTATTGGACTTTCTTTGTTTCTCCTTCAAACTGAAGAAGCTTCTTGGATGAGAAGCGAAAGGTCTTCAAGGAAAAACAAAGGAAGTCCAGTTGCCTCTTGAAAAAACTCCTTTGGGACAACCACGATCTGGAGCAAGGGTCTCCAACCTTAGCAACTTTAAGACTTGTGGACTTCAACTCCCAGAATTCATCAGCCAGGTTTGCTGTCCACAAGTCTTAAAGTTGCCAAGGTTGGAGACCCCTGATCTGGAGGACTGAGAATCTCCATAGACATTTAGCTCACAATTAGGCTGCTACTTTGAACACATTTCAAATTATACTAAAATATTCACGAGGCTGTCTGTTATGGTTTTTACAGCCTATCCATGTACATGTTTTGGGGAGGAAGTTGAGTCTGCAAAAAAGGGTCAGAAATGTTCCCAGTCTATCCTCCTCTTCCTTGCATGTGTTCAGAACAACAGCAATACTATCTCCCTTTATTTTTAATTTTTGATTATGATATTGCCATGCACTCATTTGTGACTGGCTACTCTAGATGGTCTTGCTGCTCTCTGATTGGCGAGGATCCGAGATTCAGACCCAAGAAAAAACAAGACAGAAAATCAGGTGCTCACTGGAGTTACAAATGCTAAGAATCGAATCGAATAGCATAGCATAGCATAGCATAGCATAGCATAGCATAGCATAGCATAGCATAGCATAGCATTCTTTATTGGCCAAGTGTGATTGGATACACAAGGAATTTGTCTTGGTGCGTACACTCTCGGTGTACATAAAAGAAAAGATACATTCGTCAAGAATCATAAGGTACAACATTTAATAATAGTCATAGGGAAAGAGTCAATATAAATCTTAAGGATACCAACAACAAGGTTGCAGTCATACAGTCATAAGTCGGAGGAGATGGGTGATAGGAATGCTGAGAATATATAATATTATATTAATATAATATATTAATAATGAACAGGTATGAAAAAAAATGTATGGGTGAAAGAACATTTTCCTTTTCCTTTTGATGCCTCAAATTCATGTTTCTTTTGTGTAGCCATGAGTCTCTTTTGCTATAATCCAGTATGATGACCCAGTCTTGACAATTTAAGGATGCATTTAAAAGTTAGGCTAAATAATTGCTTATGTCAGTGTTTCTCAACCTTGGCCACTTGAAGATGTGTGGACTTCAACTCCCAGAATCCCCCAGTGAGCATCTTCAAGGGGCCAAGGTTAAGAAACACTAGTCTATGTAAAAATGTATTTTTCTGGTTCTCTTTTTTTCCCCCTCTGCTTGCTTTTCCGCGTTTTGTTTTTTCCTCTCCCCATTTTCTTCTTCCCACCAATTTTTTTTTTAATATTAAAGCAACATAAATAAAAAAAAGTTGTGTCATCTTAGTTTATGTCATCTCAAGGAGAGAGGATAATCTTTCACTTAAATATCTTGCATAAAGTTTTCCCAAGACTGATAACAGACCAACTGACCTATAATTGAGAGGATTACCCTCTTAAAAAAAAAAAGAACTAAAGATAAATTGGCCAGATCCTTACTTTTGTTTCCTCATCGTTCATCCAATCACTAACCAGACACTGATAGATGGGAATGACAGGAGCACAGAGTTGGGCCTCAGCCTCTCTGGGGAATGAGCACATTTTCCAATTTTTGTAGTAAAAGTTTATGGCAGTGCAGAAACTTTCCATAACTGTGAATGAAACAGAAAGAAGCAAAATGCCTGAGAGGTGATTTTCCTGGAATAATCTACTTGTGTCATACAGTAATTCATTCACAGTAGGATAACCAGGGAAATGCATTTATTTATTCATGAATTTAATAAATGTATATACTGCCCCTCTCACAAGAAGAACAAAATCATTATATTAGTTATAACTCCCAATATTTGCATTTATATTTCCAACCTAGTTATACTGTCACTGCTAAATTATTCACTATTTGCATTCTCTTGCAGCAAGATTCTTTTTCTCCAGTTTCTTTATTCTGATTTGCATCTTATCTTTTGATCTTTGTCATTTTGATTTCCATGTGACAGAAATTAGAATCTTTTGTTTTGTTTTTCTTATAAGTGGTTGGACTGATAGGCAACCTGCTGGCATGCACCTAAAATGGAAGAGGGCCTATTGCTAATATTGCTAATGGTTGTTCAATGCTGATATTTATTTTTTACTTTGTGTATATGTTCCCAGACCAGCATGAGATTGTGCAAACCAGGAGAAAAAGGAATGGTTGTTTAGACCTGAAGCAGTCTGAAAATTCACCCCATTGTATGTTTTTGTTTGAAGCTAATAAAATCTTTAGCTAATAGAGACTAGATTATCAAGCAGAAATTCACACACTTTGGATACGTGGTGCAAGCTGATGAAAGACTAGAAAATAAATGGCTATGCTTGTCAAGGCTGAGGGCAGTAGAAGAACAGGAAACTAACAGCTGGACAGATGGGTGGGATCCGGGATATAACTGAAATGTCTCTGAAAGAAAGCCAAATTGACACTGGAAGGCAAATCCAGATGGAAAGCATTTTTCCATACATTTACCAGGAGTTAGGTGAGAGTCTATATGCCTGCGTAAAACTTGGCTCCTAATCAGTGGTGGGTTCTAACCAGTGATACCACTGGTTCGCTTCACGCATGGGTTTTGCGCACGATAGGCACACATGTGCTTGCTTTGCTCGCACACACGCCAAACATGCGCTTTGTGAAAACGTATTAAATTTCAGTATAGCTGAGGCAGGGCAATCCACTCTGCTGCGTCTTACAGCTGGGCTACAAACAAAGGAATAAAGGTAGGTATAGCATGGGGGCCGGCGGGAGGGCCCGGCTGACGGTCGGTGTGAACCTGTTCACTCTCACATCAAAATTTTTGCTACCAGCTCTCCCAAACTGGGGAGAACCGGTAGCAACCCACCACTGCTCCTAACAGACTTTCTTCTAGATTATTTTCCTTAGGTTCTGCAAATCCTGCTTCTGCTGCTTAAAAGTGTGAAAGAGTTCCTGGATGGAAAATCGGGTTAATTATTTTTAATTAACTATTAGCTGTTGGAGTGAATATATTAAAGTGGAGAGTTAACACTAATGGTGAACTCCAAAGCTGAATGGATACACCTTAACTTTTAAAGGAAGAATTGGCTATCTTGGCTAAATGAAAAAAGGAGAACATTTTCTGACTTACCATAACACACTGATTCCTTCATATGGCTTATCATGGGCATCCTTAGAATCATTCTTATATACACAAAAGTTAAAGACAAAAATGGGATACACTTAAGTGCTGCATGGATGAAAAAAAACATACATATGTCTGTTAGATACTAATGAATGATGCAACCATTGAAAATGTGAGGCAGGCCTCTCCATATTCCAATTAACCTTGTCCAACTAGTTGCCCATTCCAAGGCTAATTGATTCAGCCAACTATGAGGCCATATTAATACAATATATTTTAAACTGCTATATTGTTTCATGGCTTTTTCTTTTTATACTGACAGGTGACAGGGAGAGGAGGAGGAGCAGCAGCGATTTTGGCCAGTTTGAAATAGAAGAAGCTGGAAGGTTCGATGTCACATTACCTAGAGCCCATCATCAAACCTGATGATGCCCTTAATCATTCCTCAAATGTTGCTACCTGACATCCTTTTTTTAAAAAAAAAATTAACTAATTACTTGGAAATATCAGGAATCCATGCTTTTAAAATAATGATTGTAAGAAAAAAAGGCTAGAGGAAATAATAAAAAGACTACAGAGAAATTAGAAAATAATCGAGAAATTAAACAGGGTCCAGATCAGGGGTGAAATGCTCCCGGTTTGGACTGGATCGCCTGATCCAGTAGCGATGGCGGGGGGTGGTTCGGAGAACCAGTAGCAAAAATCCCTGCACAACCCCCCACTCATGCCCAGCGGAGCCACACAATCATCAGCGGCTTTTTTTAAAATATACTTTTAAAAGCATTTTTTCTACAACCTCTTCTGACAAAAAAATGCTTTTAAAAGTTTTTTAAAAAAATCCTCTGATGATCGCGCAGCTCAGCTGGGATCATCAGAAGCTTTTCAAAGCACTTTTCTGCAACCTCTTGGCTGAAGAGGTGATAAAAAAACCCACCACTGATGTGGATACTATTTAGTCAAAATAATGTTGATTTCAATTCTGTTATTGCCTAAATCAGGGTTTCTCAACCTATGGTTTACGGACCATCGTGGAACCACAATGTCATCACAGGGGGTCCGCGAAGTCTTGAAGAAATGTTTTGATTTAAATGTTGAGTTAAGACTTGGGGGTCCATGGCAGGGGTGAAATTCAGCAGGTTCTGATAGGTGCTGGAGAACTGGTAGTGGAAATATTTAATTTGGAGAACTGGCAAATAGCCCAGAGTGGCCCCAGAGTGGGGTGGGAATGGAGATTTTGTGATATCCTTCCCTGGAATGGGGTGGGAATGGAGATTTTGCAATATCCTTCCCCTGCCACACCCACCAAGCCACACCATACCACACCACGCCCACTAAGCCATGGCCACAGAACTGGTAATAAAAAAAAATTGAATTTCACCATTGGTCCATGGCTAGAAAAGAATTTAAAGGGGTGAGGAAAGGTTGTGAACCACTGGCCTAAATGTGGAGCAACCATTTGTTTTGTATCGTTCTGAATTCACCAAAGTCTCTTTTTGGAGGGAAGGTTTAAGTGAAATTTCAATGTTTTATTGAAATGTGGCTCATTCTTAGGTTGTACCTCATAGGATTTGGTTCAAATCATTCCTTGGAACCAATTTGCCGAGCATATTAGATCATTAATTCTCCAGTCTTAACAGAGAAAGGCTCATTTCCTGCTTGAAACAAATGAACAACAATGAAGGAAGAACTGCCAGAGAATGCTATACCATAATGAGATGCCAGGTTTCCCAGAGTGGTCAGTACCATGTGGTGCGGGAGCATCCCAGTCTTCATATTCCTTTGAAGCTCGTACATGACGTCATTGAAATGAGAGTTGGCCAGAGCTAGAAGAATCATGCTGGCTTGGGCACTGATTTTCAGAGGCACTTCCTACAAAGGCAGGGGGGAAAAAGGCATTATTGTCAGCCACATAGCTCTTCAAGACCATTAAAATGAGGTTAGCTCTCAATAAATAAGGAAGGGGGTATTCTAGCATGAAGTAGATAGAACAGAGTTCCATCACTTGAGGCTTTTAAGAAAAGATTGGACAGCCATTTATCTAAAATGGTATAGGGCAGTGATGGCTAACGTTTTTGTCATCACGTGCCAGGACTGGGGTGCTAGGGAGGCATGTGCGCATGTGCCCACACCCATAATTTTATGCATCCCACCCCCACACATGCACATGTGACCCTCCCCTCCATCCTTCCTGGAACGCAATGGCCTGGTAGGCCCGTTTTTCTCTCTCACCTGGCTCCAGAGCCTCTCTAGGACTCTGGGGAGGGCAAAAACTGCCTCCCCCTCCCCCCAGGAGGCCAGTTTGCCAACTTCGCCCAGAAGGCCTAAAAATCAGCTGGCCAGCATGCGCATGCGCACCAGAGTTGAGCTCGCGTGCCCACTGATATGGCTATGCATGCCACCTGTGGTACGTGTGCCATAGATTCGCCATCATGAATATAAGATCTCCTGCTTGAGCAGGGAGTTGCAGTAGAAGACTTCCAAGGTACCTTCCAACTTTGTTATTCTGTTACAGGTAGTCTTTGACTTATGACAGTTCACTTAGCGGCCATTTGAAGATACAGCAGCATGGAAAAAAGTGACTAATCACCATTTTTCATTCTTACGACTGTTGTAACATCGCCATGGTCACATGACCCAAATCCAGATGCTTGGCAACTGATCACATTTATGATCTGTGTAAATCTGTCTAAATGATCACATTTACAACTGTGTTACTTACCTTAACAACTGCAGTGATTCACTTAACGACTGTGGCAAGAAAGTTCGTAAAATGGGTCAAAACTCAAATTAACCAATGTCTCATTTAGCAACAGAAATTTTTGGCTCATTCGTGATTGTAAGTCAAGGACTACCTGTATTCTATTCATTAGGAGAAAAGAAGAAGCTAAGCACAGAACTACCATTTTCAATGGCAATCTCTTACCCTTTCTATGGTCTAAGAGGAAGCGTCTTGCACAGCATGGACATTTTTAGCAACAAGGTCAATTGAAGAGTGGTGAAAACAGTTTTCCAGATAAAGTGTGCTATAAAGCCTTTGACTCACCATGGTGTTGGTTTTATGCAACAGACCCTACCTCATTTACCATCTCCTGGGCTAAAATATTGATGGCCAACTTGACATTAAGTTTCCCAGCCATCATGCTGATGTCTTGAGCGGCCTGCTCAGCATTCTGCAGGCATTCGAGATAGGAGTAGATGTAATCATAAATCTCTGAAAAGTAACAAAGAAGACTTTGGAATGTCACCCTTGAAGAGGGCCTGATGATTTGCCCATAATAAAGATCCATAATAACGGTGTTACTATTAAAGCTGTTAGACAGTTTATATTATTAGAAGTATGACTCACTTCAGAACATGTTGAACTGACCTAGAGATGCAATTTATAATATGATGTTTCTGTAAGTTCACGGGAGGCAATATTTCTTCCCTAAGCCTTCTTTTTCTAACTTGGCATCTTGATATACTTTCATAGCCTGCTGGAATATTTAAACCGGCCTTCAGGTCAACATATCCAGAGGGTTTCATACTGAGGAAGGTCGATTTAAAATATTGGTATTTTTGCCTTTTACTGTAAAGTTTTTATTTTTTATTTTTAAAAAACCCGTATCCCAAGATTTCTACTTGTATGGAAGTGAATTCATTGTTCCTAGAATGGAATTTTATTCGTCCCTGAAATGCCACCCAAAATAATAGTTTAAGGAGGAAAAACAAGGTATTTTCTCTAGAATCACAGCAGGAGGGGGGGAAATCACTATCCTTAGTGTAAACAGTAGAAGCAAACTTGCCAAGTAATATCAGAGTAAGAACTCCAGTAATTCTCCAGAAAATGACCTACTAGCAGTGAGAGAATGCCAACAAGGACTGCAAAAAGAATTTTTTTTCATTATCACCTGCATCATTTCAAAAGATGGCAAGTGAAGCAGTGGTGGGTTTCAAATTTTTTTACTACCAGTTCTGTGGGTGTGGCTTGGTGGGCGTAGAGTGGCTTGGTGGGCGTGACAGAGGAAAGATACTGCAAATTCCCCATTTCCTCCCAATCAGCTGGGATTTGGGAGGCAGAAAATAGATGAGGGCAGGGCCAATCAGAATTTTTACTACCGGTTCTCCGAACTACTCAAAATTTCTGCTACTGGTTCTCCAGAACCTGCTGAAACCCACCTCTGAAGTGAAGGTATATTCAGTAGGCATCAGAAAATCATATTAATTTCTGTACAAGTTATGGGTGGAGAAAGTGGTCATGTATTTTTGCTTGCATTCCTCAGTCTTTAGTGCAATGTCAGTTATAGGATATGCAACCCCAAAAGCTTTGCTTCTTTCTAGTGTTTATTCTATTGATCACTAGAGGAACAGAAATAGGGTTTCTCGGAGGAACTCGGAGGAACTGATGAGCCATCTCACCAGTGGTGGTATTCAGATGGTTCTACCCAGCACAGGCGAACCGGTAGTGGCAGCTGCGGGAGGTTCCGCCCACCCACCTGGTCGTCACGCCCCATTTTTGATGATCTGCACATGCGCTGAAGGCCTTACATATGTGCGGAAGTGGCGCATGCTGTTATGTCCTTATAAGGACATCCGCCTGGGATTGGCTGAAGATCCTTCGGCGGGAGATTTTGAATCCCTGTCAGTGGGCGGCGCGTCTGCCGGAGCAAATATAAGGAGAGCTCCGGCAGCGCAGTGCTAGTTCAGTTCTCGTTAATAAATGTTGTTACTTGAACTCTGCTGGTCACATCTTCTTTCCTGCGCCGATCTAACACTGGCGACGAAGGACTAGAGAAGAACCAATCGCGTGGCACGATCGCCATAATGAGCTGAAGTCATTCGACACGGGCTGAGAGATGGCAACGCCGCAAGTGCCGTTCGCCTCGCTGGCTCCATTCAACCCCAGCTGGGAGAAATGGAGCTCCTATATGATCCGTTTCCGCCAATTCCTCCGGCGAAACGGCTACAACAATTTAGACGACGAGAGGAAGAGGGCTCTCTTCCTAGCTCACTGCGGCACCGACGTCCTGGAGCTCGCCGTCAACCTCGTCGCGCCCAGGGACATTGAAGTCATGTCCTGGGTGGATCTGCAGACTGCCCTGCAAGACCACTATGCACCAACGGGCACCCCCATCTCGAATCGATTCACCTTCCGCCAACGCAATCAGAAGGAAGGCGAATCTATCAAAGACTTTGTGGCAGCATTGCATCAAATCACAGCAAACTGCGAGTTTGAAAATGTTGACAATGCCTTACGCAACGGGATCGTCTTTGGGATGAGAGATGCAAGCCTCCAAAAGAAGTTCCTGAGCAGGAAAAGACTGTCCCTAAAAGACATCCTTGAGGAGGCTACGGCTGCTGAAACATCCGAGAAAGCCGCCGCCGAAATGCTCCAGTCCCGAGGGATCCATAAGATCCGCAAGTCGTCCTCAGAATCTTCTGAAGACTCCGCCACACCGTCTGACTCAGAGGGGGAGTCGACCGTTTTGAAAGTTTCCTGCCCATCTAGGCAGGAAATTCAAAAAGTTGGCTGCCGCAACGCTCAGTGCGGCAGTTGCAAGGGACACCATCCCCGCCAATCCTGCCGCTGGCGTGACGCAACCTGCAGACATTGCCTAAAGAAGGGGCACATCGCTGAGGCATGCAGAGCCTCTGATCCGGTTCCAGAGTCGATCAGGCCCCGGAATCCTGAAAATCGCCGCGACTCCCAGAGGTCATCCAAACGGTCCTCACTCCAGCACAGCTGTGACGATCGCAACGGTTCCCAGGGTGGCGCGGTGAACCAAACGACGATCGCCCTGACCAGTAACAATAGTGCCACCAAATTCCATGTGACACTGTTGGCTGAAGGCTTGCCATGCACGATGGAAGTAGACTCTGGCTCCATCTATTCCATCATTGACTGGCACCAAGTAAAGAGACTGAAGCCGGCTCTAACTAAGTGCCAACTTGAACCCCTTCACTCCAAGCTGGTGGATTTCAGCGGTAATCCCATCGGCGTCATTGGAAGAACCAGCCTCCAGATCACCTTCAAACAGTTCCGGGGCCAGCTCCCAATCACCGTCGTGGAGCATAGCCGCCTGACCCTGCTGGGCGTGGAGTGGTTCCAGCCGTTGGGGCTTTCTATTGGAGGCATCCACCAGATTAGCTCAGGCGAACTCGACTCACTCATCGGAGAGTTCCAAGAAGTCTTCGATGGTAAATTAGGGACCTTTACAGGGAAACCCATCTCCTTTAATCTGGACAAGGGGGTAACCCCTATTCGGCTCAAGCCCCGCCGGGTTCCATTTGCCTTGCGGGCTAAAGTAGATGCTCAGCTAGATAAGCTGATTGCCCAAGGCATCCTGGAACCCATCGATCATGCTTCATGGGAGACTCCCATTGTGACCCCCATGAAGCAGGATGGATCTGTGCGCATCTGCGCCGACTACAAGGTGACCATCAACAAGGCGTTGCCGCAGAGCGCATACCCTGTACCGGTAGTGCAACATTTGCTTCACTCACTTGGCAAGGGCCAAATTTTCGCAAAACTGGACCTGGCCCAGGCTTACCAGCAACTGCCAGTTGATCAGCAAACGGCGGAGGCTCAGACAATTGTCACCCATAGAGGCGCATTTAAGTGCAACCGTCTCCAGTTTGGAGTCAGTGCAGCCCCAGGCATTTTCCAATCCATGATGGAACGCCTTCTCCAAGGCGTTCCAGGGGTAGTGCCTTACTTCGATGATGTACTGGTCTCCGGGGACTCAAAGGCACAACTCCTTGACCGGCTGAGGCTTGTTCTCCAGCAGTTCAGGGAGAAGGGCTTGAGGGTCCGACGTGACAAGTGCATCATTGGGGTACAGGAAGTCGAGTTCCTGGGCTATCTCATAGATAGTTCTGGCATCCACCCCACCAAATCAAAAGTTAAAGCTATCCATGAAGGTCCCAGCCCCAAAAATAAAGCGGAGCTTCAGGCTTTCCTTGGATTGCTTAACTTCTATGCAATTTTCCTCCAACAGAAAGCCACTATTGCTGAGCCGCTGCATCGCTTACTGGCAAAGGCGGCTTCCTGGAGGTGGGGCTGCGAGGAGGAGTCTGCATTTAGAGCCGTTAAACAACTGTTGACATCTGACAGCGTGCTCATTCAATACAATGAGACGCTGCCCATCAGGCTCACCTGTGACGCTTCCCCCTACGGAGTCGGCGCTGTCCTCAGCCACGAACTGCCTACCGGCTGTGAAGCCCCCATCGCCTATTTCTCAAAGACTATGTCCAGCGCTGAACGCAACTACAGCCAACTGGACAAAGAGGCATTGGCAATTGTTGCAGGGGTGAAGCGTTTCCACGAATACCTCTATGGACGGCGTTTCACCATTGTCACCGATCACAAGCTGCTCCTGGGCCTCCTCGCAGGTGACAAGCAGACCCCGGCCTTCATGTCACCCCGAATGACTCGTTGGGCTATCTTCCTTGCCGGCTACTCTTATAGACTCGTCCACCAGCCGGGGAAGTCCATCGCGAACGCCGACGCGCTAAGCAGATGCCCATCTGCTGACACCGTGGAAGACCCGGCTCCCACACTTGAGCTGCTGCACATTGACAATGACAGCAGCTGTCCTGTAACATCTGCCGACATGGCTATGCACACAAGGAACGACCCCATCCTCCGACAAGTCCACTCCTGGGTCCTGAGGGGATGGCCGGCGCGAATTGACAGCGACGACTTCAGCCCTTTCTGCCGCAAGCAAAGGGAGCTGTCCACCATGAGTGGCTGTTTACTATGGGGAGATCGGGTGCTGATTCCCAGCTCGCTCCAACGAAAGACTCTTGAAGTGCTACATAAAGGACACCCGGGCATTGTCCGGATGAAAGCCCTGGCACGGAGCTACGTCTGGTGGCCAACACTGGACAGAGACATTGAACACTGGGTCACCAGGTGTAGCCCGTGCCAAGAAGTCAGAGCAGCGCCGCCACAGTCTGCCCCGCGCCTTGGGAGACTCCTAGCTCTCCCTGGTCGCACATCCATATAGACTTTGCGGGCCCTATCCAAGGGCGCCACCTCCTCATCATGGTCGATGCCTACTCAAAATGGCTGGAGGTCATCCCCATGGCATCCACCACAACAGAAGCCACAATCCGCGCACTCCGGCGTCTCTTCGCGACCCATGGGCTTCCGGACGTTTTGGTTTCCGACAACGGGCCCCAACTTACGTCCGTGCCCATGGAAGCTTTCCTGGCAGGCTTGGGCATCCACCATGCCCGCTCTGCCCCTTACAGACCAGCCGGAAATGGACAGGCTGAACGGATGGTGAGGCTCACCAAGGAGTCACTCGCCAAGATGGGCCCGGGGGATTGGCAGGAGCGCATCGATACCTTCCTGCTCACCCATCACATCACACCTCACTCTGCCACAAGAAAGTGCCCTGCTGAACTTCTAATGGGCAGAAGACTCCGGTCACCTCTGGACAGACTGCACCCTCAATACAATTCCGAGGTGCCCGCCACAGCCAGCCGCCAACTCCGCCAGTTTGCCATTGGCGACACCGTCTTCGCACTCAATTTCCACGGCTCGCCAAAATGGCTTAAAGCTACAGTACACAGCACAACCGGTCCCAAATCCTACCGAGTTGAGCTGGAAAATGGACAGATCGTGAGACGTCACCTCGACCAACTCCGCAAAAGGTGGAGGGAAGCGGGCGGAGACCAGCCTGACGAGGTAGGCCTAAACCACCCCGACGAGGTAGGGCTAAACCACCCAGACGAGGTACGCCTACACCACCCAGACGAGGTCGGACTAAACCTTCCTGGCGCAGTAGGCCTAAACCACCCAGACAGGGGAGACCGGCAACACACAGGAGGAGCGGGCACTCCAACACCTAACCAAGCTAAAGATTCAGCAAGGCAAGTAGACCGGGGACAAGGCCCACAGGGAACCTCAAAACACTGCGGGGTGGATAGCAGCCAACATCCCGAGACCCGAGACCTACACCCTGACAACAGGAGTCAAGTATACCGGGGACAACCTAGCAGGGGAAGCCAACACCACCCCTGCGAAGTAGGCGACCGACACTCCAGGGAAGGAGACCTCCATCCAACACACCAAAGGGCACCACAACAACAGCCCGACCGCGCAAAAGACCAACCCTGCGAGGAAGGCCTCCACCACCCCTGCAGGGTAGGCCTACACCAGCCAAGCCAGGGCGAACACCCCAATGACGGGAAGCAGCGAGCATCACCACAACGCCAGCCTTGCAGAGACGGCCTACACCACCCATGCAAGGAAGGCCTACAACACCCCGACAAGGCCGACCCATTCCCAACCCGTACCACCTGCCGCCCCGGGAGTGAATCGGACTCAACCGGAGATCCCGGGGGCCTAACCCAGCCACCACCGCCGGACTCGCACCCTAGACCAGACCAGCGCAACGCCAACCCAGAGGGAGCCCGAGGGAGACCCAGGGACCTACCGTGGCTCAGGAGTTTCAGACCGGTCGAGAGCAGGGATCCGTGCTGGCGACACCGAGATTCAAGCGGGAATGAAGCAGACCAGCATCGCCCGCAGGCGGAGGTCCTCGACCTGGCCGGAGGTTCGGGAACATCACCCGCATCCTCGACAGCCAGATCCAGCCTGGCACCAGGGAGGAAGCCCCGAGCCGAGGAAGCACCCTCCGTCTGGGAGAGCGCCCAACCAGGGTATGAACTGCGCAGGTCTACGCGAGCACGTAGACGTCCTGTGTACCTGAGTGACTTTCTACCTTGATTGACTGACTAAGAACTAGGGAGGAGGAGTGTTATGTCCTTATAAGGACATCCGCCTGGGATTGGCTGAAGATCCTTCGGCGGGAGATTTTGAATCCCTGTCAGTGGGCGGTGCGTCTGCCGGAGCAAATATAAGGAGAGCTCCAGCAGCACAGCGCTAGTTCAGTTCTCGTTAATAAACGTTGTTACTTGAACTCTGCTGGTCACATCTTCTTTCCTGCGCCGATCTAACACATGCGCTCACATTTGTGAACTGGTAGCGTAAGTAAGTGAATACCACCCGCCTCTCAGCACAATGGGAATATCCTGCCTCACTCATCAGTGGAAGGAGCTTATTACAAATACTATTCACTAAGGAATTTCACCTGGTAGAATCTAGGAGAAGAGCTTTTTCCACTGTGGCTCCTTCCCTGTATAACATTCTATTGCTGGAGGCTTTATCTGCTCTTGTCGTCCTGGCCTCAAAATTTAGTTTTGCCTGTTGGCTTGAAGCCCCGATGGGGGCACTACATTCCTTGCTGGAAATGGCTGACAGGATGAGATCATCTCATCATTATGCCACCCATCTCCTAGTTCTAATTTTTATATTCTTCTTCTTGTGCCATATCCATAATCGGACGTTGGCGATCATATTGGCAATTCTATTTTTGTCAACAGCTGTTTGAAAAAGTGCTGCTGAGTTTTGTCCAAACCTTTTGAAGCCATGACATTCTTCTTCTGCCTGGACCTCGTTTGCCTTCAATCTTTCCTTGGAGGATTAAGTGAAGGATGCCTTATTTTTCTGGGTGTCGCATCACATGTCCAAAATATTCTAACTTTTGCTTTTTAATGGCTTTGATTATTTCCCTTTGCTTTCCCAGGCAGCTTATCACCTCATTTGTGATTTTGTTAACCCATCTTATATGTAACTGTTGTCTGTAAATCCACATTTCAAATGCTTCTAATTTCTTCAAGATGTAACATCTGACAAGCCTGATTTTCAGTCTTAGGCTTATGTCATGACTGCAGAAGACCTTTTTCATTTTGAAGAATTTTTATATAACTCTTTTAATTCTAATTGTTTTTATATTTATCTTACTGTAGTTTGTAAGACGCCCAGAGTCATCTTATTAGTCAGATGGGCAGCATATAAATTTAAGAAATAAACTCCCTCTTTGCTTTTTGCTTTGTTCCTGTTCTGCTTTCCTTTGATTGGAGGCATGCTGGCTGGCAAGAAGGGGCAAATGAAACACGGTTTGAAATGTTGCCATGAAAACTCCCATTGTGTACTTGCCTTGAAACTTGTGTGATGTCACACAGTGAACATTTTGCCATTTCATAACCCATCAACTAAAACCAGACCGTGTATTGACTGGTGGTAAATTTGTTGATGTGGAAATTAATTTATATGGGTCTAAGACTCTGATATTGGGGTTTTATGTCCCCAGTGAAGACAAAATATTGTTCTATAAGGGGCTTGTGGAGAGACTAGTGGGCTTAAATCAACATTGGTGTATGATGGGAGATTGGAATGGAGTGATTTCCACCCAAATAGATTGAACTTTAGAAAACAAAAGTATTAAAATTATACAAGGCAAATTACATTTTTAAAATGGAATGACCTGTTTAGGGCTTGTCAAAATACAGAGACAGAAGAATGGCAATTCAAGAGAGTATATATATTTTTCTGAAAGACATAGATCTTTTTCAAGAATAGACATGAGTATATTTTCTGTTAGAAAGTTAGAATTTGCAATTTGGAAGCTACCATACTGTTTACCCACAACCCACCAGAGAGGAGACACATACTGACTTATCCTTAGAATGCAATTCTTACCTTCTAATTCTAAAGTTGGGTTCACAAAGAATCTTACAAATATAAATTGTTTAGGATTCTCTGCTTAGTTCTCAGTAAGGCTAGATTGGCTTTTTCTTTCCTTTTTATTATATGATATAATCAGTGGTGGGATTCAGCCGATTCGAGCCGGTTCAGGCTGCTTCGGGCGAACCGGTAGTGAAATTGCTCCTGGCTCTGCCCCTCCCCTCCCTGCCCCTTCCAGGAGTCTCCACACACCCCATTTTTGCTCTCAGGTAAGTGCAGAAAGGCCTCCTAGGCCTATTTATTTATTTATTTATTTATTTATTTATTTATTTATTTATTTATTTATTTATTTATTTATTTAATTTAATTTAATTTATTTATTTATTTATTTATTTATTTATTTATTTATTTATTTATTTATTTTTTATTTATTTATTTATTTATTTATTTATTTATTTTATTAGATTTATAAACTGCCCTACTCCTGGGAGACTCAGGGCGGTGTACAGCCATAGATAAAACATATAAATACAAAAGTTTAAAATAGAATAAAATGAATTAAATAATTTGGCTGACAATTAAAACCCCAATAATTTAAAACAAATTAAAATTCATAATTAAAAGGGGAAAATAACTTAGGTCAGGCTGGCTTATTAAGTCTTGAGCGCGCGACGGAAGGTGCGCAGGTCCGGGATCCTCCGTATATCCAGGGGGAGCTCGTTCCAGATGGTAGGTGCTCCCACAGAGAAGGCTCTCCCCCTGGGGGCCGCCAGCCGACATTGTTTGGCCGACGGCACCCAGAGGAGCCCCTCTCTATGGGAGCGTACAGGCCGGTGGGAGGCTATTGGTGGTAGTAGGCGGTCCCGATGGGTGTTGATCACCCATCGATTCAAATGCCCTAAGATGAGCTCAATAGATATCTGGACTGATTCAGCAAAATATCTGCTATTTTCTCCCTGGTTTACAGTCTCTTTTAAAATTATTCCTTTTCTCCTTTCGTTTCTTTAGAACTTTGAGTTTTTATGTCTTAAAAATATTTGCAATACCATGTTAGGTACTGGGTATTGAAGGATTCCTGGGTGACACTTTTATAATAATTAAAAGTCCTTATTTTGGAAGGGGTTAAATAAAGTATTTTTAAAGGAAAACATATTTGTCCAAAGTGTCCTATAATAGTTTTATATTAATATGGTTCTTCAACATGAGCTGAAAGGAGATACCTCACCCCTAAGTATTTAACTGCTACTTTCCGTGGTCCTAGAAAAATGAAGTTTTGTTTTGTTTTATGTCTCCTCCTAAAAAAGTCCTATCATTTCTTTGTCCCACTTACCTTTTCTTATCTTTAAATCGAAAGGTGGATCGATTATGAACATTGCCAACGAACCTGCTCATTTCACAGGTCTGAAGTGCTGTTAAATTAACTACAACTGGCCTGTCTGTCTAGTAGCTTTAATAAACCACTCCTGTGTATTGCTCCTTGGAAGTAAATGTTGCTGAGCTCAATGGGGTTTACTCCAAAGTAAATATACCCAAGACTGCAGCTTAAGTTTTAAAAAACCCAATAACAATCCAGCAGTTGTCTTATTGTGATGTGGGTGATGGTGTCATCCTTTATTAAAGCTCCTTACATGGCCAATGAGCAGACTTCAGCCAGTTTGGGATTGTTGACAGTGTCAAGGAGGAGTGAACCTATCCTGATGCCCTTCACATGAGCTGGACTGTAGCTTGCTTGCTTTATTTATTTTTATTTATAGGCTGCCTGACTCCAAATGACTCTGGGCAGCTTACAACAAGAAACCAAACAATTTGTATACCTTCCTTCCAATGACGATATCTGCCTGGAATCCACACTGTATATCGGACATTAATATGATTAAGCGGGTCCAGAGATATTTCACGAGAGGAGTACTCCATGCCTCTACTCACAATAGAATCCCTTATGCCACAAGGCTTGAAATTTTGGGCTTGGACAATCTGGAGCCTGCAATCTGATCAAAGCATAGTACACAAAATTGTCTGCTACAATGTCTTACTTGTCAACGACTTCTTCAGCTTCAACCTCAATAATACACGGGCAACAATCGATACAAACTCAAGGTAAACCACTCCAAACTCGATTGCAGAAAATACGACTTCAGCAATAGAATGGCCAATGTGTGGAATGCACTACCTGACTCATGTGTTACATCCTCAAACTCTCACAGCTTCAACCTTCAACTGTCTACCGTGGACCTCACCCCATTCCTAAGAGGTCATAAAGGGGCGTGCATAAGCGCACCAGCGTGCCTACTGTCCCTGTCCTACAGGGGTGGGTTCTATTTACCTTTACTACTGGTTCACAATGAGACTACGTGTGCCCTCTTCTGCGCATGAGCAGAAGTATTTTGATGACTTCAGGGTCAGTGGGTGGAGCCTCCCGCTGGTTTTACTACCGGTTCTATAGAACGAGTGCAAACCGGAGGCAACCCACCACTGCTGTCCCCATTTATCTGTATTTACTTCCTTTTTTTCATACTTATGTTCATACTTATTCTTGCTACCTTGTACACGTTTGACAAACAAAAAAAAAAAATCTTATTCGGCTTGAACACATCTACAAATGCATCTTATTAACTACTATAAGAGATAGAAAGCTGGAAAGGATTGAACCTCATCTAATCCTTCAAGATATATTGCACATATGATTGGAAAATTACACCTTTAATACTAGTTTGCTTTGAATTTTTCTTTGTTACTGTAGTCTTTCTCCATATCCTGCATCACCCACTTCATTTTTCAAAATACACATTTCTCACTTATCCAAACATTGGCAGATTTGACTCAGATTGTAAAACAGGCCAAATTAAATTTTTGATCTTGGAACCCATTCTCAGCTCAAGCATACAAGATTTTGTTGTTGTTGTTGTGGTACCCAGTATTTTTAGATTCAGAGTCTAAGATCGGTTAAGTTTCAACCTAGGACATAAGAATTATTAAGGTGGCATCTGAGAATATAGGCAGCTCTAATTTTTATTTATTTCAATTTATATACCGCCCTTCTCCCCGAGAGGGGGACTCATCATCATCTCCTTCTCCTTCTCCTTCTCCTTCTTCATCTTGAATGCTTGCCTAAATAAACAGAAAACTTTTGGATTCTTCTCTGGTGGCAAATGCTTGAGGTGAGAACAATGATGATAATGATAAAAATGGATTAGCCAAATGATTTAAAGGCCTGTCAGTTCTGACTGAAGAATTTTTATACAGAGTCTTTTCATCTGCCTTCTACTATCACTGTGCAAATTAAATCATTACATTTCAACATCATGTTGCTGTTTTAATTGGCAAAGGCCAACATGATCTAATTCAAACACTATGAAATTTTTGTCATTTCTAGTCACTGGTCAATGAATAAATAATAAGACCTTTTAGAAGCCAAGCATTGTAAATTTAATAACATCCATGATACTCTCTGAATCCTAAAAAAATGAAGTCATATTCTACAAAGTTTATAAAAGTCCCTCTCCCCACCCCAGATTCCTAGTACTATGGTCATAAAGTTATTTCTACCACAAACCAAAAGTTGTGGATTAAGTTTATCAGCCACATATGCCACATGTTTTTGAAAACATATGCCACATGTTCACAGATGGCCCAAAACTGGGTAGATTCAATCCCTATGAAGTGTGTAAATATCTCATAAATGCTGCACCCTCTCATAGCTCCATTTTTGACAATACATGGACATGTGGACTTCCTGGAAAGTGTTTGCAAAAATATCCAGTCCTTCAACCCTTACTTAGGAATGGTTTGTCAGGGCAGATTAAGGAGAGAAGTTTTAAGGGAATGTACTTTCACTAGAAATGTACTGCCACCCACTCTACCCCAACCTTCTTTTTCTATGGGTAAGATTGACTTGTCAAGGAAGATACAAGCATGTGTCCCTGTGATGATGGGGATGAATACTAAAATATTATAAGAAGAATAAGTGATTGGGTTTTTTTTAATTTTCAAAAGTGAAAATTCTCTGCAGCTCAGCCCCAAGACTCAGAAAGCATTTCAGAGAATGGAATCAAGAGATACTAGTTCTTCTTGAACATCAGGCCAATCTCTCCAAAGAAATAAATATCTTCTCCTTGTCCTTCCCTTTGCCTCAATTGTCCAACTCTCTCAGATACACTCAATCTGAGTGTCTTTATTCTTCCCCTTTGTGATGCACATTGAAGTTAGGACATGTCTTCAATAATATGAAAATTGGAAATGAGATGCAAAATCGGTTCAGTACCACATTTTAGAAGGCATATATGGGGGTTGTTGTACTTTGTGTGCTTAAACACAAAGGGAAATAAAGCAGATGGGAAGGAGCTAACAACGTACAGAGGCCACTCTACCACATGATTTTGAAATGGGAAGGTTTCTTTAAATATATATATAACTATTAAATATTAGCTAAAATTAATCATTTCTGTGGGCATTTTAAACAAGGCTCTTAAAAGTCTTCCCCACTTTGTGTGTATGATTTTTAAAGATTTCTTACAAATAAGTTTCACTTTTGCATCGTTTGAGTTACATGAAGGCATTCCACGATTAAATTGGTTGTTGATCCAAATTATGTTATTTACTAGCTGGATCCCTGTGCTTCACTACAAAACTATGTGAGTTGGCTTGATAAATCGACACCTACAGCTTGAATCCTCTCCTCTCCTATCCCTTTCTCTCCCTCAGGCTTTCTAGCCCCTTCTCTCCACGAGGCTTGCCTCACAGAAACCTGTCCTATGCTATCCCATTCTCTCCAGAGTTATTTTCAAGTTGGGAGGGGAAGTAGAACGTCTAACTAATTAGCATCAGAGCGTGTTATAATATTTTTTTAAAAATTCAATTTATATGCCACCCTTCTCCGGATACTCAGGGCGGCTTACAATGATTAAGCAATAGCCTTCATACTTTTGTATATACCTGCTTAGTAGGTCTTTTGCCCCACCACCACCACCACAAGCAGTGTTCTTTTTTATAGAAAGTCAGTTTATTGTCCCCATAATCTGGGTCCTACCTTGAAAGGATGGAAGGCTGAATCAACCTTGGGCCTGGTGACATTCGAACTTGCAGTAATTGCAGGCAGCTGGTGTCACTTTAGCACTACTTAAGCTGCTGCGCCACCCAGGCTCTTAGGAAATTAGGAAATACTAATGCTCTAATGGTCATTTCAAAAAATACTTTCTTAGTGAGCACCTAGAAGCCAAGAGGAACATAAGCGGCAAATTTCAGGTTTGTAGGCTTTACAATTCTGGAGATTTCATGATTAATACGTGAGTGGTTTTCACTTTTATATATATAGATTGACCTCCTGTGGCATCATAAAGGAGTCCTTGTGAATTTTACTCTAGTTGTTGCCAACTGTAGAGGGAGGTGCTCATCTCTGTTTCAAGGCCATTGAGCCAGCGCTGTCTGAAGACATTTCTGTGTTTGCGTTGCCAGCATGACATTGTGGAATGCTGTCACATTCTCACCAAAGTGGTACCTATTTATCTACTTACATTTGCTTTCAAACTGCTAGGTTAGCAGGAGTAGGGCCAGGACAGGCGCTCACCCATTTTGTGACACTTGGGTCTTAAACCTGGGCCATCGGCTTTCCAGCTGACAAGCTCAGAGTCTTAACTGCTAAGCCATTGCATCACCTCCAGTGGCATCATCTTGTTGTTTATTGTTTGTGACATCATGCCATTTCATTTTATGAGCATTTATTGAGTGAAATTGTCCTTGGATTATTTCATTCATAGGAATTAATCCTTGATATTAAAATGTTTCTTTTGTGCAAATGATATAAATGTGGAAAAATATATCACTGAATTGTTAGCCTTTTAACTATTCCTTCTTTCAGGCTCCTTCATCTCAAGCTGCCCTAGTGCCCTGAAAGCTAAGCAAAGTAGAGAGTTTTGGGTACGCCCAAAGATATTAAAGAAATTGGCCCATATGCCAATCTATGGCATATGGCCCAGATTTCACACAGTTGAATTCTGTCTAAGAACTATTTCATATGTATGTGATGGTTCTATATTTGATTGCCTAATGAGTAGAAATATTGAATGTTGAAATGAGAGGGATTTAAGTCTACAGATTTTATCACATCCATTATGACTAATACTGGTTTCAACTCCTTAACTTTTAATATACAGTGCCTTTTAATATACAGAGATAGGAAAGTTATACTGTACAGAATTATTGTGTAAACAACGATTCTTGTGATATATTAAAGATATTGTATATAAATTTATTAATTCATGGATTACTCTCTACATAAATTATCAGAATTCACTTCCTGTTTGTAATCTTGTGACACTGACATTCCTCCCCCCGATTATATAATGAATGAAAAATAGATTTCAAGTAGGGGATCAAAAAATCCACACAGTCAATATAATGCATTTGAAATGCAGGTGCACTATACAGTATTACGTGGTACTAACAGTGGTGGGTTGCTCCCAGTTCGCACTAGTTCTATAGAACCGGTAGTAAACTGGAAGGAGGCTCCGCCCACTGACCCTGACATCATGCATGCTCTTTTATGCTTGCGCAGAAGAGCATGCACACGGCCCTGCTGCGAACCGGTAGGAAAGGTAAGCAGAACTCACCCCTGGGTGCCCAGTAAGGGTAATTCATCCCTAAAGTACCCCACAAAAAAACTGTCAAATCTGCTAATTGCAAGGTTGTAAAACATTAGTAATCCCTTTTTGAAGACTCAAAGGCACAGATGATATGGCAGAATACACATTATTGTGCTATAGCTAACATATATTTGGTGGTAATGTCATTGAGATTTGTAACATTTATGCAGATTCAAATGGACTACATTATGTACAAATATATACCTACCTTTGTAGGTATCATTTATGGGTAAATGATACCTACAAAGGTAGCTGAATTAAGATTCCAAATGTACCATGGATACTGGTATAACTTTTGTATTTTGAAAATACAGTAGCTGCCTATTTGCTGGTGCATTCCAACTGCATGCTTGGAAGGAAGACTCTGAAAGCTGCAGAAATAAGATTGGCAACCCATGTGCTCATGGGTTGCCAATCTTTCCAAGAGTATGGAAAGTCAAGCATGCAATCTTGCCTGTAGGGACAGAAAGAGGTAGGATAGTGAGTTTTAAGTGCCAGAAAGAGGCCACTAATCACTTTGTAACCTCTAGTAGGGGAACTGAAGCCTCTCTCTCTCTCTCTCTCTCTCTCTCTCTCTCTCTCTCTCTCTCTCTCTCTCTCTCTCTCTCTCTCTCTCTCTCTCTCTCTCTCTCTCTGTGTGTGTGTGTGTGTATAAGACACCTGGTCTACCCCAATATGTGGGAGGGGGCATTCTGCTTCCTTTCACTTTTCAGCTCCAATCCAGGAGCTCTCAAGCAGTCGCATTCACGACAAACTATTTTCTATTCTATCAGCAAATTTATATTTTGCTGATAAAGAAATAAAGGGAGACTAGTATAGATTTATTCCAAGTTTTTTAGCTTTCATCAGCTAGCCATACCCTCACTCGAATTCTAACTTGGGCTTCCTGCATGTTAGGCAGTTGAATTAACCTTCTGAGCCACAAGTTCTCCTCCCTTCATCAGCTTGAGCCAGGGAAAGATTAAGTGTTTTTCTATCGAGACACCTGGTGTGTCCCCTACCTCACTCCACACACACACTCCCTGAAGTTGATCCATGCACGGCCCCACTTGGATTGTGACTGCCCAGACTGATATATTGACCCATGACAAATGCTTCATTTTGCATTTAACCCACAGTGTTAATTCTCTATTAACTTTCTCCAAAGGCCCTTCTTGTCATTCTCACAGACAGATGGTGACTGCATTATCTTTCATTTGAGTCACGAGTCTCCTGGCACGTGAATTGCAAGGCCAGGGTCCCCTCCGGGAGGTTATTTGCAAGTTATTTGAGATTCTTTGATGTGGATCTTCTGAACAGAGAGCTAGCCTGCTCTCCAGATGGCATCATTTAGAGCTCCATGTTCAGAACACAGCCATCTTCTCTGTCTTTAGAGAGAAGCAGTTAGTTGGTGAACCTTACATCACTTAGGTGCGCTTGCCTTTGCCATGTGCTTGGGAAGAAAGAACAAGTGAATAAACTGTTTCATCCACAGTTATCAGTAACACGTAAAAAAAAAAGGTACTTCCTTTATGGTCATAAAGTTGGCTTGGAATATAAATACATATTAATAATAATTCTATTATATATATATATATATATATATATATATATATATATATATATATATATATATATATTTAGAAGATTGGAATCGTTGGAAGACACAAAGTTTACAAAATTACCTTCACACCCTTATATGTGTTCCACAATTTCTAGTCCTCTACCAGAGGCCCAGGAAGTTGAGACTTCTATACAGCTATCTTAGCTCTTTCTAAAGGTAAAGGTAAAGGTTCCCCTCACACATATGTTCTAGTCATTTCCGCCTCTAGGGGGTGGTGCTTATCTCCATTTCACAGCCAAAGAGCCAGCGCTGACCAAAGACATCTCCGTGGTCATGTGACTGGCATGACTAAACGCCAAAGGCCCACGGAATGCTGTTACCTTCTCACCAAAGGTGGTCCCTATTTTTCTACTTGCATTTTTTATGTACTTTCGAACTGCTAGGTTGGCAGAAGCTGGGACAAGTAACGAGAGCTCACCCAATTATGCGGCACTAGGGATTTGAACTGCTGAATGGCTGACCTTTCAATCAACAAGCTCAGCATCTTAGCTATTGAGCCACCGTATCCCTGCTCTTCGTAGCACTACACTTTTCTAGATAGAGAGCTCTGATGTTGTTCTTAGGATCTGTTGGAGCCACTTTCCCATCTTAGGAGTCACCATCTCAAGTGCTCTTACCACACCGAGACCACTCTGGCCTTTACTTTCCACATGTTCTCCAGCTCTTCCTTCAGGCCTCGGTACTTCTCCGATTTCCCATGCTTCTTCTTCCTGATGTTGCTGTCACTTGGCACTGCTACAGCTATAACTGCTGCTATATTCTGGTCCTTGTCTACTACAATGATGTCTGGTTGATTGGTTTGTACCTGTATGTCTATCTGAATCTGGAAGCCCCATAGGATCTCAAACTGCTTATTCTCCATGACTTTCTGTGGAATCTCCCAGCTGGACTTGGGAGTATCTAGTTCATACACTATACAGATGTTCCTATACACAACGCCAGCTACTTGTTTGTGCCATTCAGTATATGCTGTTCCAACTCTATCTTACACCATGCCACTATGTGTTGGATAGCCTCCGAGGCCTTTCTCCATAGTCTGCACCTCACTGAAACCCTACTAAATGCAGGTTTCCTGCAATGGAATGCAAATTCTCCAACCTCCACGTTTTTCCGTACTTTGCAATCTAGTACCAAATATTAAAAAAGACCCCTAAATTTAGGGAAAATGTCATTTTAAAGTATATGGGAAAAATCCTTTAAAATAAGGCCTACACGTGGAAGACATTTATGTAAGAATAAAGGCAGGCAAACATGTGTATGAATGTTTCCATATATGAAAATGTGTCAAAATTCTGCATCCATAATTTTTAAGTAAATCCATTCCTAGATGGTACAAAAAAAGGGAGACAAATGTAAATGTCACAGGAAACAAAATAGAAGATTTCCAACATCGGATAAATTTTTACCTTGATTTTTCCATCTGGCCTCTTGTTAAGCCAATGAATTTAAGTTTTGTAACAGCACAGTTGGGGACAGGCTGTACTAAAATCTAAAATCAACTTAAAATCTTTAACTCAAAGTGTCTTTTTGCTTTCATTCAAAGCAGAACTTCCTAGAACAGGCATTTTACCAAGGCTTCCTATTTCCCAGCTGCAACCCTTCATTTACCTTGCAGGGGTGATGAAAATATAACTGTCCTAACATGGGAAAATATATCTTGAACATGACCAAGATTTGGATTTGACGAAGTAGTTAATGTTTTCCCCAAAGGATCTGTTGGTATAGCTAATTCCTGGAGCCACTTTTGGAGATGCTTCAAGCTACACAATCCTTTTTTTCTCCTGATCATCATTAATGAGATCATTTGTTCCTCAGTTCCTGAATCTAAAGAACAGATTTAGCTCAAAGGCCTCACTGTTGTCATGATTAAAAGAACCCAGCAGGGGGAAGTATTGGATTTTAATTGAATTGAATTTAAATCCTCAATTTAGATTTGGTTTTGGGATGACCCAAGAAAAAAAAGCTTTGAATGCATTGTTGCCTGTTGCAAAATATGTGAAAGTGTATGTGTGATACTGTGTTTTGGTGAATTGTGTGTAGCTGATAAAGTTATGGGGCTGGATCTTGGGATGCAGATAAGGGAGTAGTAACTCTAAATCAGCAGGGGAGGGGACAATGACATCAACATATTTTGCAAATCACACCTACATTTGCGAAGGTTAAAAACTCAGGACAGTTTGCCTGGCTGGACACATCTGTCAGTGTCAGTTTGCCTGGATGGACACATCTGTCATCTTTCTCTTGCATGTGTTTCTAATCTTCTCCCTCCTCCTCCCTGCCTTTTTGCTTTGCTTTGTTTTGTTTTGTTTTGTTTTTTGTTTTGTTTTGTATTTTTTTGTATCTTGTATTTTTCCCATCCTGTTTGAGAAGAATTTTATGAGTTTTGAACAAGTACTTTTTTAAAAAAAAATGAACCAGATGAAATTCTTACCCATCTCAAGTCCACATGTGGTTTGCCCGCATGGAGACTGATCTTGCTTATGCTATGTTTCAAGCAGCTCTTCTGGTAACTTATTCAGTTAGATCCCAGCCTAGTACAGTGACACTTCCACTAAACATTTAAACCAGTGTTTCTCAATCTTGGCAATTTTAAGTTGTGTGGACTTCAACTCCCAGAACTCCTGCTGACTGGGGAATTCTGGGAGTTGTACTCCACACCTTAAAACTACCGAAGTTGAGAAATATTAATTTAGATCAGAGGTCTCCAACCTTGGCAACTTTAAGCTTGGAGGACTTCAACTCCCAGAATTCCCCAGCCAGCTGGCTGGGGAATTCTGGGAGTTGAAGTCTTCCAGGCTTAAAGTTGCCAAGGTTGGAGACCCCTGATTTAGATGAATGCTGTTATGCTCCTAAACTGAAGATCTGCAAGTACGAGGATGAAATTGCACTATAGAGAAATATACATAGGATTGGGCTAGTGAGCATTCCCTATTTTGGTGCCATCCAGAGGATTTTGGATTATGAAATCCCTGAAATGAAGGCAAATATATGTGTCCAGAGGTGGGTTTCAGCAAGTTCTGACCAGTTCTGGAGAACCGGTAGCGGAAATTTTGAGTAATTTGGAGAACAGTAAAAATTCTGACTGGCCCCACCCCCATCTCTTCTCTGCCTCCCGAGTCCCAGCTGATTGGGAGGAAATGGGGATTTTGCAGTAACTTTCCCTTGGATTGCGGATGGAATGGAGATTTTACAGTATCCTTCCTCTGCCACGCCCACCAAGCCACACCCACACAACTGGTAGTAAAAATTTTTTGAAACCCACCACTGTATGTGTCCCAGGATAAGGCTGCAGTGAGTTCGATCCTAGGTAGGATCGAAGGTAGGTAGAGGCAGATGTAGAATCTTCTGCAAGGTCCCTTCCAACTCTCTTAATCTGTTTATAGGATCCAATCTGGCTTAGTCACAGGAACCAAAGCTGCATTCTTCCAAGCTTTCAGGCTTGTGCTGGTGGAGCTCATCCTCAGGAAACTTTTCTATCTCCAGAATGTACATTGAGCTGTTCTATGTGTTGTATTTATATGATGCCTGGTTGTGTTTGGCTTTTAATTGTTAACTAGAGTGTTGATGGCTGGCTATTAAGTTGCTGTTGTTTCCTCCTTTCCCAAGTCCCCCCCCCCCACTTATTATCAACAATGATATGCATGAAGAAATGTTGCAAGCTTTTAATATTTTTCCATTGTCCTTTCTCACTTTGCTGGCTTTAGGCTTTCCTAGTTTATTGTCGCTTTTGTGTAAAATTGCTAATATTCCTTCTTCCCTGCCTGTCGATTTAATATTATGCCAACTAGTTTAGATTTCAGATGGGGAACAAAGTACGTCAATGCTCACGTGAATTAATACTAAGCGTCACAGCAAATGTGCCACTACTATCCAGGCCTGGAAGTCAAATCCGAAAGACAAAAGGAGTTAGCAGAAAGTAGAAAGTAAAGTAAGCTGAGCTTCATGGTAAGAGCCACAGATTTCAAACCCACTACAAAGCAAATTCTTTCAGCAGGCCCTTGTTTAAAGGGGCTGAGAAACATCTGGGATCCCTCTAAGAAGCCCCAGTATTTGGGAGGGCATATAAAACATGTGCTGTGCTAAGCCGAAAACACATCCTCTCGGGGTGTCAGGTTTGTTCTACACTCTTTGCTTTCCCCGGAGCGTGCCAGCTACAACAGTAACATCTGCAGCTACAGATGAGTTGCCTATTGGCAGCTGCTGAGTTCAGATGCCAGATCCATTAGTTATTTTTTCCAGCCAGGAACATCTGGGTTTCCTCTGACTGGTACCTGGGGCCACCACTGTCTACTGTGGTGGTCTTTGAACTAAATACTAGCTTGGAGGGTCTTTGGCTACCAAAAAATATATATGCAGAAATGGACTACCTCTTTCTTCCACCTGCACCTTCTCCTCACGAGAGAGGGGACAATCTACTGGCCTTTCCCTGAAAGTCACATAGAGAGAAAAAAACATTTTGTTGTATGACTTCTGGTCCTTTTCCCAGCCACTGAATTCTTGAGAGCAAATTATTATTTACAGAAGAAAGTCTTGCTTGAATTTTTACTTTTAAAAATGCTCTTCCTTCTTTCTCTAGTTATTTGATTTATATCCCACAGAAAGGTTCCTTTGAAAAAATGATCTAGTACAAAAATTTGATTTTGAGGGAGGGAAAAAACACTTGCAAAGAATAACACAAAATAACTGCAAATGCCTGTTAAATGAAAAACAAAATCAAGTCTTCTGCAAGACAGGTTTGTCCCTGGGAAACCTTTAAAGAGAGTCCCCCCCAAATCTCATTTATCTTCTTCATCCACTGGTTATCATGAACTAGTCTGCTAAATTTGGGACCAATATTAAGAAAGTGTAATTTTCTAATATATTTACTATTGTTGGATGGTGCAAGATAGTTGATTAATTTTTGTAGAATGGAGAAGCATGGAACATGAGTATTGAAAAACTACTAGCCTGGAAATTAGAGAAAAATTTGGAGGCATTTCTCCTTTAAGACAGGGAGATATAAAGTGGTACAAATACATTACGTGATCTTGATTCTATTCCTTCATAGAATCTATTCTCTAAATAGAGCCCTGAATTTTATTCCCTAACTAGAACCCTGAATCCTTAGCTACCAAAAGAAGAACAAACAAGTAGTGACAATCACATTGTAGAATCTCTTGCATATGCAGTAAGCTTGGATTCTACCAATATTATCTTATACAGGTTGTTATGTCCTTATAAGGACATCCGCCTGGGATTGGCTGAAGATCCTTTCGGCAGGAGTTTTGAATCCCTGTCAGTGGGCGGTGGGTCTGCCGGAGTGTATATAAGGAGAGCTCCGGCAGCGCACAAGCCGTTCAGTTCTTGTTATTAAACCTTGTTACTTGAACCCTGCTGGTCACTTCTTCTTTCCTGCGCCGATCTAACACTGGCGACGAAGGTCTAGAGAAGAACCTCCGCGTGGCACGATCGCCATAATGAGCTGAAGTCACTCGACGCGGTCTGAGACATGGCAACGCCGCAAGCGCCGTTCGCCTCGCTGGCTCCCTTCAACCCCAGCCGGGAGAAGTGGAGTTCGTATATGATACGTTTCCGCCAATTCCTCCGGGGAAACGGCTACAACAACCTAGACGACGAGAGGAAGAGGGCTCTCTTCCTCGCTCACTGCGGCTCCGACGTTTTGGAACTCGCCGTCAACCTCGTCGCACCCAGGGACATTGAAGTCATGTCCTGGGTGGATCTGCAGACTGCCCTGCAAGACCACTATGCACCAACGGGCACCCCCATATCGAATCGCTTTACATTCCGCCAACGTAATCAGAAGGAAGGCGAATCGCTTAAAGACTTTGTGGCGGCATTGCGTCAAATCGCTGCAAACTGCGAATTTGAGAACGTTGACAATGCCTTACGCGACAGGATCGTCTTCGGGATGAGAGATGCCAACCTCCAAAAGAAGTTCCTGAGCAGAAAAAGACTGTCCCTGAAGGACGTTCTTGAGGAGGCTACGGCTGCTGAAACATCCGAGACTGCCGCTGCTGCCATGCTCCAGTCCCGAGGGATCCATAAGATCTGCAAACCGTCATCTGAATCGTCCGATGACTCGACCACGCCAACAGATTCAGAGGGAGAATCGACCGTTTTGAAAGTTTCCCGCCCACCCAGGCGGGAAATTCAAAATGATGGCCGCCGCGCCGCTCAGTGCGGCAGTTGCAAGGGACACCATCCCCGCCAATCCTGTCGCTGGCGGGATGCCACCTGCAGACGCTGTCTTAAGAGGGGGCACATCGCGGAGGCATGCAGAGCCTCTGATCCTGTTCCTGAATCGATCAAGCCCCAGAATCCAGAAAATCGTCGCGACTCCCAGAGGTCGTCCAAACGGTCCTCAACCCAGCAAAAGCGCGACGACCGCAACAGTTCTCATGGCGGCGCTGTGAACCAGACAACGATCGCCCTCACCAGCACCAACAGTGCCACAAAATTCCACGTGACACTGTTGGCAGAAGGCTTGCCGTGCACGATGGAAGTCGACTCAGGCTCCGTCTATTCGATCATCGACTGGCACCAAGTCAAGAGACTTAAGCCGAATCTCTCCAAGCGCCAACTTGAACCTCTGCACTCCAAGCTGGTGGATTTCGGCGGCAATCCCATCGGCGTCATCGGGCGAACCAACCTCCGGATCGCCTTCAAGCAGTTCCAGGGCCAGCTTCCCATAACCGTCGTGGAGCATAGCCGCCCGACCCTGCTGGGCGTGGAGTGGTTCCAGCCGCTGGGGCTTTCTATCGGAGGCATCCACCAGATTAGCTTAGGCGAACTCGACTCACTCATCGGAGAGTTCCAAGAAGTCTTCGATGGTAAGTTAGGGACCTTTTCAGGGAAACCCATCTCCTTTAATCTGGACAAGGGGGTAACCCCAATTCGGCTCAAGCCCCGCCGGGTTCCATTTGCCTTGCGGGCTAAAGTAGACGCTCAGCTAGATAAGCTGATTGCCCAAGGTATCCTGGAACCCATCGATCATGCTTCATGGGAAACTCCCATTGTGACCCCCATGAAGCAGGATGGATCTGTGCGCATCTGCGCCGACTACAAAGTGACCATCAATAAGGCGTTGCCGCAGAGCGCATACCCCGTGCCAGTAGTGCAACATTTGCTGCACTCACTCGGCAAGGGCAAAATTTTTGCGAAACTGGACCTGGCCCAGGCTTACCAGCAACTGCCAGTAGATCAGGAAACGGCGGAGGCACAGACTATTGTCACCCATAGAGGCGCGTTTAAGTGCAACCGTCTCCAGTTTGGAGTCAGTGCAGCCCCAGGCATTTTCCAATCCATGATGGAACGCCTTCTCCAAGGCGTTCCAGGGGTGGTGCCTTATTTCGATGATGTACTGATCTCTGGGGACTCAAAGGCTCAACTCCTGGACCGGCTGAGGCTAGTTCTCCAGCGTTTCAGGGAGAAGGGCTTGAGAGTCCGGAGGGACAAGTGCATCATTGGGGTACAGGAAGTCGAGTTCCTGGGCTATCTGATAGATAGTTCTGGCATCCACCCCACCAAATCAAAAGTTAAAGCTATCCATGAAGCTCCCAGCCCCAAAAACAAAGCGGAGCTTCAGGCTTTCCTTGGATTGCTTAACTTCTACGCTATTTTCCTCCAGCAGAAAGCCACTGTTGCTGAGCCGCTCCATCGCTTGCTGGCGAAGGCGGTTTCCTGGAGGTGGGGACGTGAGGAAGAGTCTGCATTCAGAGCCGTTAAGCAACTTCTGACCTCTGACAGTGTGCTCATTCAATACAATGAGACACTGCCCCTCAGACTGACCTGTGACGCTTCCCCGTACGGAGTTGGCGCTGTGCTCAGCCATGAACTGCCTACTGGTCGTGAAGCCCCCATCGCATTTTTCTCAAAGACTATGTCTAGTGCTGAGCGCAACTACAGCCAACTGGACAAAGAGGCGTTGGCTATTGATGCAGGGGTGAAGCGCTTCCACGAATACCTGTATGGACGACAATTCACCATTGTCACCGATCACAAGCCTCTCCTCGGCCTACTAGCAGGGGACAAGCAGACCCCAGCATTCATGTCCCCCCGGATGACGCGCTGGTCCATATTCCTCGCCGGCTACTCCTACAGCCTCGTCCACCAGCCTGGTAAAGCCATCGCAAACGCCGACGCGTTGAGCAGGTGCCCATCCGCCGAATCCGTGGAAGACCCGGCCCCCACGCTCGAGCTGCTGCATATTGACAACGACAGCAACTGTCCCGTGACATCCGCCGATGTAGCGACGCACACGCGAGCTGACCCCATCCTCCGGCAAGTCCACTCCTGGGTCCTGAGAGGCTGGCCGACTAGAATTGACAGCGACGACTTCAGCCCGTTCAGCCGCAAGCAAGGGGAGCTGTCCACCATGCGCGGCTGTTTACTATGGGGAGATAGGGTGCTGATTCCCAGCACTCTTCAACGAAGGACTCTTGCTGCGCTGCACAAAGGACACCCGGGCATAGTCCGGATGAAAGCCCTGGCACGGAGCTACGTCTGGTGGCCGACACTGGACAAAGACATTGAACATTGGGTCGCCAGGTGTAGCCCGTGCCAAGAAGTCAGAGCCGCTCCGCCTCAATCTGACCCGATGCCCTGGGAGACTCCGAGCTCCCCCTGGTCGCGCATTCACATAGACTTTGCTGGCCCCATTCATGGGCACCACCTCCTCATCGTGGTTGATGCCTACTCCAAGTGGTTGGAAGTCGTCCCCATGGCATCCACCACAACGGAAGCTACCATCCGTGCCCTCCGGCGCCTCTTCGCGACCCATGGACTCCCAGACGTTTTGGTCTCAGACAACGGGCCCCAACTTACGTCCGTGCCCATGGAAGGTTTCCTGGCTGGCTTGGGCATTCGCCATGCCCTCTCTGCCCCTTACAGACCGGCCGGAAATGGGCAGGCTGAACGGATGGTGCGGCTCACGAAGGAGTCGCTCGCCAAGATGGGCCCGGGTGACTGGCAGGAGCGCATTGACACTTTTTTGCTTACCCAGCATATCACGCCTCACTCTGCCACCCGAAAATGCCCCTCCGAACTTTTAATGGGCAGGAGACTCCGGTCACCCCTGGACAGACTGCACCCGCAATACTCCTCTGAGGTGCCCGCATCCGCCAGTCGCCAACTTCGCCAGTTTTCCGTCGGTGATGCCGTTTTCGCTCTTAATTTCCACGGCTCGCCTAAGTGGCTTAAAGCTACAGTACACAGCACAACCGGTCCCAAATCCTACCGCGTTGAGCTGGACGATGGACAGATCATGAGACGTCATCTCGACCAGCTCCGCAAAAGGTGGAGGGAAGTGAGCGAAAACCACCCCGACGAGGTAGGCCTAAACCACCCCGGCGCAGTAGGCCTAAACCACCCCGACGAGGTAGGCCTAAACCACCCCGGCGCAGTAGGCCTAAACCACCCCGGCGCAGTAGGCCTAAACCACCCCGACGAGGTAGGCCTAAACCACCCCGGTGCAGTAGGCCTAAACCACCCCGACGAGGTAGGCCTAAACCACCCCGCCGAAGTAGGCCTAAACCACCCAGACGAGGGAGACCGGCGACCCGAGGGAAGAACAAACACCCCAGCACCTAGCCTAATACCAGATCCGGCAAGGCAAGTAGACCGGGGACAACCCAGCATGGGAAGCCAACGTCAACCCTGCAAAGTGGGCAACCGGCAGCCCAGAGATGGGGACCTCCAGCCAACATTCCAGGAGACCCTACCACAACCCGCCAACCGCGCAGAAAACCAACCCTGCAAGGAAGGCCTCCACCACCCCGGCAGGGTAGGCCAACACCAACCCGACCAGGTCGAGCAGCCCAGCGGCCAGGGGGAACATTCGGCACCACCACCAGACCAACCGCGCAGAGAGGGCCGACACCACCCCTGCAAGGTAGGCCTACGCCACCCCGACAGAGCCGACCAGTCACCATTTCCGTCCGCCTGCCGCCCCGGGAGTAAGCCGGACTCGACCGGAGAACCCGGGGGCTTAACCCAACCACCACCGCCGGACTCGCACCCTGACCCAGACCAGCGCGACCCCAGCCCAGAGGGGACCCGAGGGAGACCCGGGAACCTACCGTGGCTCAGGAGTTCCGGACCGGTCAAGAGCAGGGATCCACACCGGCGGCTCCACGATCCGTGCAGGAACGAGGCAGACCAGCATCGCCCGCAGGCGGAGGTCCGTGACCCGGCCGGAGGTTCGGACACAGTGCCCGCGTCCTCGACGGCCAGATCCAGCCCGGCACCGGGGAAGAAGCCCCGAGCAGAGCAGACACCCTCCGTCCGGGAGAGTGTCCATCTTGACTGTGAACGGCGCAGGTCTACGCGGGCACGTAGACGTCCTGTTTATCTTAGTGACTATTTCCCTGATCGACTGACTAAGAACTAGGGGGGAGGAGTGTTATGTCCTTATAAGGACATCCGCCTGGGATTGGCTGAAGATCCTTTCGGCGGGAGTTTTGAATCCCTGTCAGTGGGCGGTGCGTCTGCCGGAGTGTATATAAGGAGAGCTCCGGCAGCGCACAAGCCGTTCAGTTCTTGTTATTAAATCTTGTTACTTGAACCCTGCTGGTCACTTCTTCTTTCCTGCGCCGATCTAACACAGGTAGTCCTCAACTTATGACTACAATTGGGACTGCAACATCCATTGATAATAAAGAGGTTGTTAAGTGAGCCGTGCCTGATTTTGCAGCCTTTTTGCAATGATAGTTAAGGAAATTTGATTTCTCCTTTTGACTTTGCTTTTCAGACGCTCTCTGGGAAATAGTAATCGTAAGAGCACCCCCCGCCATCCCCACCCCAAGATGCCACAACCATTTTGAATGCATGCTGGTTGCCAAGTGCCCAAATTTTGATCATGTGACCCTGCAATGGTTATAAGCATGAGGACCTGTCAAAATTCATTGTGTGCCATTGTTAACTTCATTTAATGATATTCAGTAACTAAATAAATGGTTGTAAGTGGAAGACTACCTATGGATACTAGGAAAAACCCTTCCCTTCCATCACTGCCACTTGCTCATCAAATTTGGAGGTGACACTAAACCTGCAGGAATAGCCAATATCACAGAAGGTAAGTTCAAGATCCAGATGAATCTCAACATATTTGAACGCTGGGCCTTATCTTAAAAGAAAAGATATTCAATGTAGAGAAAAATAAGGTTTTACACTTAGGCAAGAAAACCAAATGTACAGGTACAGATGAGGTGAAACCTGGCTCAATAGCAAGGATCTTAGAGTCCTAGTGGATAATCACTTAAATATGAACCAGCAGTGTGCAGCAGCAGCTAAAAAAGACAATGCAGTCCTAGGTTGCATTAACAGAGGGCTAGAATCAAGATCATGTGAAATATTAGTACCGCGTTATATAGTATCATCCTCTCTTAAAGGAGAACCTGTTACTGAAATGCAAAGATGATCCCTGATAATGCTGTACATCAATTACAGGTAAGAAAATGGGTGAAGGGGAGTGAGGAGAAAATTACAACAGTTACTTTAAATTTGACAGTGAATCTAAAAGGATGCTTTGGGCTGTGGATTTGGATTAAGGCCTGCATATTTACATATTTATATCTATGCTTACTAAAACTTCTCATGTTAAAAAGGTCCAAATCAGTTTGTAATAGTTATAAAGCAGCATTGCACTTTTTATTGACTTTGTTATCTAGCAATTTTTAAAAAAATAAAATGTGTTTTTAAAAAATCAAATATTAGTAGAGGTTAACAGATGTTCAATAATAAAATTAAGTGTCTGTGAAAGATAGCTAAAATAATCCAGAGATGAAGACACCCTTGGCGGGAGGAGTGGCCATTTCACAGGTCTGGTGCTGTCCCAGATAAAACCCTCCTGGTTTTATCTGAGACAGGTAAACTATGTCCCAATGGAGAGAGGTAAGCTATGCCACAATCCTATGGGCCATGTCACAATTGTATTGAACCTTTGACTTGTGTCCTTTAAATCAGGGGTCTGCAACCTTGGCAACTTTAAGACTTGTGAACTTTAAGACTTTAGGAGCAAAGCTGGCTGAGGAATTCTGGGACTTGAAGTCCACAAGTCTTAAATTTGCTAAGGTTGGAGACTCCTGCTTTAAGTGGCACTTTCATGGGGGAAGCTGTCTTGGCCCAGGTGCATTGCCACTATCTTCCCAGCTATGGTGAGATAGTTTTCATTAATAATTATATATAAAGTGTAAGACTGTATGTGTGTGTGCACATGTGCGTGTCTGTGTGTCTGTGTACTTGCATGCACGCATGCTTTATATTTTTATTTTACTGGAAGTACACTTTTTTTATTTTGGGGAAATGAGTAAACAAGCCACCTTGTTTCTTAGTCAGATTTTAAGTAGGCATTTTTAGAATTGTTCAGATGGCCAACAGATGCAGATTTTAAAAATGTGTTTGCTTTAAAAATTGAAACTAACTCCCTGCCTCTCTTATTTTCACAGACAAATACTGAGCTAATAGACATACCCTGTTTAAAGAGACTTAAATCAACCTCATATTTAATATTGTAGATATGATTATAAATTATATAAATTCATTTATATAATTGTATAAATTAATATTGTACATCTTTGTGGAGATATTAAAATTAAGGCAATAAAATAGGACTAAACTTGCAGACTATATGCCTTGTATAGATCTAGTCCTTTCTCAGTATGGATGTCAAATGTAAAATATGCCTTTCTTTCTAATCCTCACTCAATATGAGCACCAGATATAAAATATAACTTCCATTGCATGAAGTTTCTAGGAGTATAACTGAGTCTTCATTTCATAAACCACTTTCTTCTATCATATACTGAAACCCTGAAGTTTCCACCCTAACACTGCTTGCTTCTGGTCAAAGTTAGGAGAGCAGGTGGCATTATGATGAAAGTCAGGTGTCACATCATACTTGTGTGCTGAGCTATTTCCCATTTCTTAGCCTGAGATAGAAAAGTAAACCAAATTCACATCACGTGTACTCAATCATGTCAGCCTTGGTTTCTATATCAACACTGATCACTATCATAATCTCTGAACTGCAAAGAGTATTAAGGTATTTATACAATGGAGTAGGTGTGCACAAACATAGATACTTATATCGGGGTAGGTTCTGCTTACCTTTACTACTGGTTCACAATGAGGATGCGCGCGCGCTTGTTTCACTTGTGGACGGGCACACTCTTCTGCACAAATGCCGAAGTGTTTTCATGACATCAGCGTCAGTGGGTGGGGCCTCCTGCCAGTTTTACTACCGGTTCTAGAGAACCAGTGTGAACTGACTTATACACACACAAAACTCTCACATGTGTCTTTCCTCCTTCTAGATCGAGGCTTCAACTGAAGGATCTCCAACATCTCTTCTAGTCCTATTTTTCTATAAGAAACTGCTTTGCTGTTCTCAAGGTCATCTTCCTTCCTCTCAAAGGTCACCTCTCTCATTATCTACAGATGCCTACCTTTAAGCAGGGTGAGATATGATCCCAATTCAACTCCACTAAGGATCTCCCTAACCCAACATTGCAACCATTTGATAGGAAGCAAACATATTTATAAGTTCTCTCAATGCTTACCTCTGCCATTTAAATTTATTTCTCCTGTCAGATCCCACAGCATCTGGGGGGAAATGTTTAAAGTATAGGCTTTAACTGGAAATAGACCATTAAAATACAGCTTTGTCCTTGGGTGGAAAATGAATCTGGAAGCCACATGTTCTTCCCTCTGCCAGAGGAAAGAATTGGATAAAAGATGTCACACTTGAAAAATCCGAAGTCTAGAAATACACAGACCACATGAGGCATCTTTCAAAAAAGAACATGGCTTAGAACATGGCTTCCGGCATCAGCTGTGTTTTGAACCCACTGATTAGGAAACAAACATCTGTGCGAATGAGAGAAAAACAGATGACCTGTCCTAGGCTATGATGACCTGAAACCCGTTTCAGGCGGTCAAGCAGAAAAATGATGTCTTTAAAAGTCTTGCAATTTATGCATAAGAGCAATTGCTAGTATCTTCCAGATATTTTGGAGTACACTTTCCAGAATTATCTGCCAGTGACTAGCCTGACTATTATTGACTATTATTGAGAGTCAAAGTTCAATGTACTGTGATGGCACCTGGCTACAGAACCACAACTTCCAGTATCCTTTACCATTTAGCCCTGAGTGGAATTGATTGGTGCTGTAGTTCAGCAATCTCTAGGCCAGGGATGGGTTCTACTTACCTTTACTACCGGTTCGCAACGGGATTGTGCGTGTGTGTTCGCTTTGCTCATATGTGTGTCTTGCTTCTGCACATGCACAGATTGCTCCTCATGACATCAGGGTCAGTGAGTGGAGCCTCCTGCCGGTTTTACTACCGGTTCTATAACCGGTCCGAACCAGGGACCACCCACCACTACTCTAGGCCATATAGTCTATCCCAAATGATAGGGTAGCTGGGGGGAAGGGGAGGTGTTGAGTCACCAAATGGTGTCCATTTTGATTTTCCCCAAACTTGTAACTTCATGGAAGAGAAAGAATGATTCATTGGACTGAAAGAGTATTAGTCTACCATTTACCTGGCAAACAAACAAAAGATTATATGTCTGGAGAGACTTCTTCAGTTCCTGCTGTAGATTAGGCATTACTTCAGCAATTAAATATGCCTTATATGTCCCAAATTGGAAGTAAAGTCTGCTCTCAGAAAAATGTATCACAGAGAAGGGATGTGAAGTAAAATTGACATTCATGTGTTGATGGCCAGATTAGATTATTTACAGGCCTTGGGCCATTCATTTAGATTAACCTCTAAGAAAGATCTATAGATAAATATTTGCATTTGAGAGACTGTATTGGCTCTGTAATTTATAATTTAAAAATTGGTGTGTGTCTAAAACTTTTTAATAGACTCTTGGGGGCTTCATTGACCTTGGGTAGTGCATTCAGTGTAACCAATGGATAATCCAGCCCTCCAGTGGATGCTGCTGGTGACCTCAGCACTAAAAGGATTTCATTATTCACAACAGTGGCACAATTCTGGTTAAAGCTCTGGAAGAGTAGGAAAATGTCTTGGGCCAAGTCCTTCATCGCTTGCCTGCAATGCAGCTTCCTTCCGGCTTGGTCTAAATGAGTTTCCCATGGCAGATCAAGGGAAAATATGCCGTTCTGACAAGCAAAATAGATAAGCAGATGTGTAACAATATACCCAGGTGGACTCTGACTCTTTGGAGAGAGAGCACAAAAAGTTCTGCAGCTTCTCTATTGCTTTAAGTGAAACTTCAGATTCTGGAGAGAACCCTAGGACAAAGGTGAGAAGTTGACCTAATAAACCTATATATAGCTGCAATATCAGTTACCCTTCTGACTCTACTGCTTATGGTAAAATGGGTCATCTGTATAATTACTAGCAATAACACTGGATCTAGATGAAGATCTATTCATTGTTATTCATGGAAGCTAAGTTAAAGTCCAAAATCATGCCTCTGAATAATCACAAGTTTTCCAGGTTTCTGCCCAAAATCGAGCCTCTTTAACATCTTTGTCAAGATCTTTTTGGATCTTGAGTTTGTCTTCTGGAGTGTTGCCTATTCCTGCCAGCTTAGTGTCATCTGCAAATTTGATGAGTTCCCCTTTATTCCCTCATCTAAGTCATTTATGAAGATAATATGATATAATATAATGAAGATTAAACCTACCTCTTTTTAATTGGACAATAAACGGATGTACAACTGAACCCATCCATACAACCTTATACAATGCTGTTACAAATCTAGGTCTAGATCAACTAGAATTAACAACACTAGACTCAACAACTACCTTGACCTCATCTTATGCAACAGCTTAAACTCAATTTATGGACTACAAATAAAAAAATCCTTTTCCAACAGTGATCACAACATGATTGACTTTTGTCTCGATATAAGCCCTTACAAAAATCACCAAAATAATGGGATGCCCAACCACAACTTCAAAAAAGCCAAGTATGATCGCATAGACACCAACCTCTCATCTCTTGATTGGCAAATTCTATTCTCTGGTTGTAACACTTCCAAAGACCATTATAATATTTTCTTGCTCCAAATCAATAGAGTTATTAAACTATATGTATCACTAAGCACCACCAAACCCAGGAAAAACAAATTATCCATATCAATAAGTAAACCCCAATCCTCAAAAAATCCCCCTGGCAAAAAAACAAAACTGACTATGTAGCTAACTTTAAAAGCCGCTAGAAAAATATATGTCACCAAATAAAGACTGAAAGCACCAATTACCACACTGAACAAGAAGAGAACCTCCTGTGCACGAAATCCAACCGCGCCTTCTATAATTTTGTAAACAACAAACTTAAAGACTCAAGATCCATCCCACCCCTAAAAGGACCTAATGGTAAAGAATGCAATGATGAAGCAGTTAAAGCAAAGCTCTTCAACACATTCTTCAGCTCAGTCTTTGTAAACAGCAGTGGCTCATGCCCAACATTCCCTAGTTGTACCACAAATAACTACAATGATCTAACACAAATAGATTTAACAGAAGATAACATTGAAAAGGCACTACACGGACTAAAACCATCTCTGTCTATTGGACCTGATGGACTATGTGCATACATCATAAAAAAGTTTTCCACTGCTATAGCAGAACCCCTAAGCATAATCTTTGAAAAATCCTTCAGGACCAGCTCCCTACCCAAACTATGGTCACTAGCCACAGTCATCCCTATCTTCAAAAAGGGAGACCCCAGCCTAGTTGAAAATTACAGAACAATCTCTTTATGCTCTGTCACCTGCAAAGTCATGGAATCAATCATTAACCATTCCATTACCCTCCACCTAGAAACAAACAACCTACTCTATAATAAACAATTTGGTTTCAGAAAAAAATATCCTATAATCCACAACTTCTACACTGCAAGAACATATGGGCTACAAATCTCGATCAGGGCAAAGCAATAGATGCAATTTACATAGACTTCTGTAAAGCCTTTGATTCAATGGTACATGAAAAACTACTTCTAAAACTAAAATCCTATGGCATCTGCGGACCCCTACATAATTGGATAGCTGCGGTCCTGTCAAACAGACAAGTGGTCAAAATAGGGAGCGCCCTATCAAATCCTGCACCTGTTAATAGCGGTGTCCCCCAAGGCAGCATTCTAGGACCAACACTCTTCATACTATACATAAATGACCTTTGCTATCATATTATAAGCAACTGCGTTCTCTTCGCCGATGATGTAAAAATATTTAACACAGAGACAATGCTGCTACCCTTCAAAAAGACCTTGACTTTGTGTTAGAATGGTCAAACAATTGGCAACTCCAATTGTTGGAGTCAATTGTCAATTGTTGTTGAGCCATCTCAACCAACAAATGCTGTCTTACACATTGGCAAAAAGAACCAGAACACAAAATACAAGCTGAGTGGACATGACTTTATAGATGACCCTGTCAAGGACTTTGGAATACTCATATCTAATGATATAAGTGCCAAAGCCCACTGTTGCCAAAAAGGCATTAAGAGTTGTAAACCTAATCTTGTGCAGCTTCTTCTCTGGTAATATTGCATTACTAACCAGAACATACAAAACATTTGCTAGACCAATTCTCAAATACAGCTCATCTGTCTGGAACCCGTACTGCATATTGGACATTAATACAATTGAATGTGTCCAGAAGTATTTCACAAGAAGAGTTCTCCACTCCTCTGCTTGCAACAAAATACCTTATGCCACCAGACTTGAAATTCTGGGTTTAGAAAACTTAGAACTATGCTGCCTTCAGTATGACCTAAGTGTAGCTCATAAAATTATCTGTTTTAGTTTCAACCACAACAATACATGAGCACACAGTAGATACAACTTAAAGCGAACCACTCCAAACTCAATTGCAGAAAGTATGACTTCAGCAACAGAGTGGTCAATGCCTGGAATGCACTACCTGACTCAGTGGTTTCATCCCAAAACCCCCAAAATTTTAACCTAAGACTGTTTACTCACCCCATTCCTAAGAGTTCTATAAGGGGCATAAGAGCACCAGCATGCCTACTCTCCCTGTCCTAATGTTTCCTCTATTTATATTTATTTTATGTATCCAATCCATGTTTATACTTATGTTTTATATTTATATTGAAGAGTACTTGGCCTAAGCCTTGTGGTACCCCACTATTTACTTCTCTCCATGTGGATGTAGTACCATTAAGGACTACACTTGAGTATTGCTTGTCAGCCAGCTCCAAATCCATCTGGTAGTAATGTTGTCTATTCCACATTTTTCTAGCTTACTAATAAGTACCGGTAGGTTGTGGTCTACTTTGTCAAATGCCTTACTGAAATCTAAGTATACTATGTCCACAGCATTTCGCTGGTCTACTAGTTTAGTGACTTTATTAAAGAATGAAATAAGGTTGGTTTGACATGATCTGTTTTTAACAAACCTGTGCTGGCTATTAGTTATAACTTTATTTGCTTCCAGTTGTTTGCAGATCTGGGTTTTTTATTCTTTTCCAGAATCTTCCCAGATATTGATGTTAGACTGATTGGTCTGCAGTTTCCTGGGTCTGTTTTCCCCCCATCCCTTTCTTGAAGATGGGAACTACATCAGCCCTTTTCCAATCCTCAAGTACTTCCCTGGTGCTCCAGGATTTTTGAAAGATATGGTACAATGGTTCTGAGAAACCAGCTCCTTCAAAACTTTGGGATGTGATCTGTCAAGTCCTGGTGATTTATATTCATCAAGGTCAGATAGGTGTTCTCTTACTATTTTCTTTATACAATATTATTGTTAATAATATACATTATTATTATTGTTCAGGGAATGTAAAATTGATTATGGTTATCTGCTAATTGGGGATCTAGTTCTAGATCTATGCTTTTTGAACTGTGTTCGGTTTACAATTTTGACTCTCATAAACAAGAACAGTCATTCAACTATATAAACTGGACATATTTGTTTAAAAATAGGATGAACTTCCCTGTTGAGAAATTTGACAGAATGTTGAGTTCTCAACAATAATACAAGCAATTCAAAAGAATAATATAGAAATGAATAAACACAAAACTGATCATCACCTAAACCCTATTATTTTAACTGTTTATCCCATCTGTCAAGTCCTAACCAATGAGTTAAATTACCTCTCACAACTCTCTTCCATATTTTAGATTGTTCCTTTCCACAATCTAGTACTGTACTAATGTATCCACCTTCCAGTTTCTCCTGGACCTTCCAAAATTTCTTTAAAAACATTTCTTACAATATTTGCTAGTCTTCTACTTTTGGTGGGGGTTGTTGCTGTTGTTTTTTCCCCCAAAAAATTGAGAAAGTACAAATGGGCCCCAATTACCAGAATTCAGATTATTTTATGAGTTTTGCAGAGCACTGCTATATATTGTGCTCAGAAATAATTTCCGCTGAGACATTCAGTGGAAATTACACTTAAGTAAATAAGGATAATGGGAGAAGGGAATTGCCAAGTCATGGACCTGAAGCTTCCAGTAGATGCTACTCAGGCCATTAGAGCTGAAAGGGCCTTTTTCTGGAACCAATAAACTGACCAGAGTTGGGGAGGTGAAACTGGGAAGGAATAAAGTGTTCCCACTCTACACGTTGGCATTCCCCCTGCATCATTTCCCCATATTGCATTATACAGAAAAGGCATAATCCAAGTTTATGATTACTTGGGTGTGAATTGGAGGACGCATTAGTATCTCTCCTCTTCCTATCCACTACATGTTGAGTGTGTGTGTGTGTGTGTGTGTGTGTAGTCTGTTACTATTAATCCAGCCAAAATTTTAGCTTGATACAAGAAATTCAGGTTATATTATCTCCAACAGAAACAGTCATTTCTGTTAAACCAATTTTTGGAGGAGATGATGGAAAAGGAGATGGGATAGTCTGATTTCAGAATATAAATAAAACAGAGAAGATAGAAGGAACCTGTGGGTGTAGGAAGAGCCATCCAGCTTTGATCTGCATATTAAAAAAGCTGTTTCTTGCGAACTCAATAACTTGGAAAGGCAGAGGAAGATAGGCTAGAATTGAACCCAAATATAAATTGATTTCTCTAACACAACTTAACTTCTCATCTTTCATCTCACACATCTGCATTTGAATTCATCCAGGTTTTGCATCAAACTCTTGAACAGCTGCTGAAGTTATTATGCAAGGAAAGCAGGAACAGTTTGGAGAAAAGCAAATATTTTATCATAACTATAATAAAGGAAGCAAAGGATCCAAGAGTGGGTTCATGAAAAAAGTCCACATTTGTTTACATTTAATAAACTCATTCTTTATAGCCACGTGACCTCTATTGCTATGTGAATAGAATGGAAGGAAGGAAAACTGTTTTAAGGAAAGTAACCACTCTTCCATTTTTGTGCATGATTGCATGGTGGAAATTGCAATTTATTTATGCATTAGAATAATTCATAATAATTTCCCAGCTGTCTTTCCATAAGGCAATAAATAAAAACTAAAACAAACAGCTTTTTAAAAAAAACAAAACCATCCATCCATCTAGAATAAAGTTAGAATAAAACAGCAGACTAATTATCCAGCCAATCTGAAAGCCAAACAAAAAAGTGAGCTTGACAATCCAAAGAGCCTGACAGTTTTTTGTTAAAAAGAAAGAGCTGTAACTGATTATTTTTTAAGTAGGCATGGAACCTACTTCTTCCACTTCCTGGCATTCTCAAAGTGAAATGGGACAACTCACCACAGCCAACTCATTGTGAGATGACTGTTGTGATGAGTTAGTTGGCTGTGGCGAGTTGGCCACAGTGAATTGTCATAGACCCATGATGGTGAACCTATGCCCTCTCTGTGGGCATCCAATCCCTCACCCCAGCTGGTTTTGGGGTCTCTCCTGTGCATGCATAGGGGTCACAGGCACAGTCATATGATATTGTGCTTAACAATTGTGCATGATTCCTTAATAACTGCAGTGGAAGTTGAGGTAAGTCAGGCACAGTCACGTGACATTTCCCTTAATGCCCATGTCACTTAGTGATGGAGTTGCCTATTCCAATTGTCATTATGTGAGGATTACTGTACTTATATTGCTATGTATTTTATGTACAAAAGCAGAAATGATTACTTTTAAAAAAGAAATGTTAATTTAATATTTGAAACTTTACTAAATTTAATGATTAGATAGATAGATAGATAGATAGATAGATAGATAGATAGATAGATAGATAGATAGATAGATAGATAGATAGGATATTTGGGGGAGATTCAAGTTGAATTTGAGGCTCTTGTGCTCAGTTGAGAGTCAGTGAAGTCAGTCCCAATCAGCAGTACTACCCTTCACACTCCCAACATTAAAAAAGAAACCCCATTAGAGAAATTAGCAAGAAATTCTCAAGTACTTCAAGATAAAATAGAAAGAGAGAAGCTTCTTTTTGTTGAATTTTTTTTTTAAAAAAAGAACACAATGTTCTGAGATCTTATGTCCCAAAGACAAATTCCTTATGTCTAATCACACTTGGCCAAATTAAGTATTTATTCTGTTCTGTTCTGTTCTATGCCACACCACACCACTCTACTGTACTCTATTCTCTGTCTGGGTAGCCAAATCTGAACTACTTTGAACGACAATAGTAGCATCCAATAAATACGTCCAAAATTCACCCCAAAGCAGGAGTTGGAAAGGAGTTCTGCCAAAGCAGAAGTTGGAAAGAAGTGGAATTTATTTTTCCCACCCTCAACTATTATTTTTTTTAATTCTGTTGGTTCCAACAGGACGAGAAAAGCTTAGAGCATCCAGAGCCATGCCAGGAAATGAATGATGGCTCCCGTGATTTAACATACTTCAGACTTTCTCTTTCCTTTCATTATTTCCAGAAGCCACAGGTAGCTGATTTCTGCAGGGGCAACTGGGCCTCCAAGACAAATGCTGACCATTCCATCACTGTTTTAGTCTTCTTCTCTCCTTAGAATTAAGATTGAATGCCCTATAGGATCATTATGGAACCTTGCTTTGCTAAATGTTTTGTGCACTTGCATATATGGGAGTACCTTAAGATTCTTTTGGTGTGATGTTTTTGTACTTGTGGAAAAATCAGAATAGTATAGCAGAGTCAGAAGGTACCATGGAGATCTTCTAGTCCAGCCCTCTGCTCAAGCAGGAGAATCTATACCATTTCAGGCAAGTGGTTGTCCAATCTTTTCTTTAAAAGCTCCAGTGTTGGAGCACCAGTGGTGGCTTGCTCCCGGTTCTGTCCAGTTCTATAGAACCAGTAGTAAAACCGGTGGGAGGCCCCACCCACCTGGCACATCATCATGGGTGATCTACACATGCGCAGAAGTGTGCGTGCTCCCATTGCAAACCGGTAGTAAAGATAAGTAGAACTGTGGAGCACCCACAACTTCTGAAGGCAAGTCATTCCACTGATCAATTGTTCTGTCAGGAAATTTCTTCTTATTTCTAGGTTGCTTCTCTCTTTGATTAGTTTCCATCCATTGCTTCTTGTCCTGCCTTCAGGTGCTCTGGAGAATAGGTTGACCCCCCCTGGAAATGTATCTGCTGAAACAATCTTTGGGCATTCCTATTACATCCAAATACCTTCTTATGTGGAATCTCATCAGCGCACATCCTTTACAACAACACATTAGTATAGGATGGGGAGAAATTACGAATTTCTTATGTGAAGGAGTTACAAATGATAGCCAACACTACAAGCAGAATTAATGTTGGGAATTAAGGGGAGGATAGGATTTCAGGACATGGGGAAGGGTTCCAAAAGGTGACTATATTTTCTTGATTGTTATCTTGAAAACATTTCGCTTCTCATCCAAGAAGCTTCTTCTGAAGTGAACTGAAGAAGCTTCTTGGATGAGAAGCGAAATGTTTTCAAGAAAAAAAAAACCAAGAAAATCCAATGGCCTCTTTGAAAAGCATCTTTTGGACAATCATGACCTGGATAATTGAGAATCTTCATAGACATCTATACCTAGAAATCCAAAGCCATTTTTATGCATATGGCCTTTAACTCAACTAAAGTTTGTATTCTGAACCATCTTTCCAAACTGGATCCAGGACAAAATAAAACCCCAACTTCAATTAAATTGACATTTTTTAAAAAATTCATTAAATATAGTTAATATCATTTCCCAAGGAATGGGACAACCAGTACGATATAGTGGTTAAGATGTTAGAGTAGAAGTAGGATGGACCAGTATCTCTTCCTCTTTCAACCACATAAGCACAATGAATGACTTTGGGCACATCATTCTTTCTCAGTCCAACCTACTGTACTTGATAGGATTCTTGTAGGGAAAAATGGGAAGAGGAATTACTAAGTAATGTACACCAGCAATCCCCAATCTTTTGGGCATCAGGGACCGGTTTTGTGGAAGACAATTTTTTTGTGGACTGGGGGTAGGGCGTGGGAATCGTTTTGGTTTTGCTCGCCCGCCACTCACCTCCAGCTGTGTAGCCTGGTTCCTAACTGGTCACGGACTGGGAGTTGAAACCCACAAGTCTTAAAGTTGCCAAGGTTTGACACCCCTGGTATAGACTGTGTTAAGCTTCTGAATAGAACATGGAATATACATGTTTTAATTAAATAAAAACTCCCTTTGGGCTTAATAGTTATCCTCTTCTGTGCTACTTAATATTATAATTTTGTTGAATCCTGTGGAGAGTCCTGGGTGTTTAAGGAGGACTACGTGGGGCCTAAAGATCCAGAATACCAAATATCAGGTCTCTGTATCATAGAAACTACCATATAATCACCACAATTTGTCTATTTTAATTGACTGTTTCTGGTGGCAGAGGTTTTCCACTTTTCCATCACGGCAGCAGCTCTCATGAATCTGACCCAAAGAGCTTTTCTGAGGCCTGACTGTTCAAACAAGTAGAGCTGATGAGCAAGCAGACAAGTGAGATAATGGATAAAAGGATGAGACAGATGAGGTGCTGGCAGAAAACATGGTCAAATGTTTTTGAAACCTGGAGAGGGAGCCTTATCTGTCAAAGAAAGCCTCCTTTCTTTTCTTTTTTTTTTTCCTTTCTTTCTTAAAGGCAGAACTTGACACTTTATACTCAGAAAACTTTTATCTTCCCATTTAGAAGAGAGGAACCATAAACAACAGTAGAGTTTCTCTGACATGCTGCCAAATGCTACATTTGAGGCTCATCCAGGTGGCACTAATTTAAGGGGTCAGACAAACTCAGTACCACACAAACATATGACTGCAGTTTAGATGTCTGGCAAGTTGTGGCCCATCAAGTTATTCAGGATCCTGCATGGTTAATGTCAATCTGTCATGGGGCAGGACCAACAGCAAGTAGAGAAGCCCCAGGCCAACCTGCTGCTCTCCCAGAATTTAAGTTCCTGTTTCACTGTAAATAACAAGCAAAGAGACAAACTCTTTAAGGAAAATACTAGGAGTAATGCTACATCTAATCAATGGGAAGTCTTAGGAGCAATGGTGGGTTGTCCCCGGTTCGCACCAGTTCTATAGAACCGGTAGTAAAACCAGCAGGAGCTTTGCCCACTGACCCCCACATCATCAGAATGCTTCTGCGCATGCAGCCCCATTGTGAACTGGTAGTAAAGGTAAATAGAACCCACCCCTGCTTAGGAGGCAAAAGAAGCCACAGCTATTTAACTCCATGCTCAGATTTCTCCAGGAACAATTAAAGAGAATTTCAGCACGGATCCTGCTAAGAGGTGAATCTCAATTCCTTACACCTGTAGATTCATGGCGAATTGAAAGTCCAGCTGGTATTTAAAGTTCCCCTGGAAAAAAATATATGTAAAGACCATTGAGCAAAGCTTGCATTTAGCTTTTAAAATGTGCAAAATGGGTCTCTTTCATTTTTCCCACTCCAGACTTTTAGGAAGTTCAGCATCTGAGTAGCTCTTGAGTCTTTACAGAGTAGAGACGTCTTCATGATCCACATGTCCATGCGATGAGGGAGGAGGTATCCGTGGACCTTTTTTGTCAAGGTAATTTCAGAAGCTGACGTTCAGCAGTCTATCACCTTCCTTATTATTATTTTTTAATTTGATTTATATGCCGCCCTTCTCCGGAGACTCAGGGCGGCTTACAATGCGTTAAGCAATAGCCTTCATACTTTTGTATATTTATACAAAGTCAGCTTATTGCCCCCACAACTGGGTCCTCAATTTACCTACCTTAGAAAGGATGGAAGGCTGAGTCAACCTTGAGCCTGGTGAGATTCGAACACAGTAATTGCAGACAGCTGGTGTTTAATTACAATGCTTTTAGTCTGCTGAGCTACCAGAGCTCCATATACTTTTCCATCACACGTTTCCATCAAGCCAGCCCAAACTTTGGCAGTGTTGCTTAGAATGTTTCCCACAATCTGTATGTCAAGCACAGGCTCTGCTTTCTACATTAAGGAGTACCAGCTTAATATTTCAAAGTTAATAGGAGGTCAATGCAAGGTCCTAAACAAATGTGTTGGAAATGTAGAAGTAGGGATGGTCAAGCCAATGAAAGCAAGAAAATCACTACATTTGAGAAGGCTTCCCATTTTTTCGTGCAGTTTTCATAGTTTTCAATTAACCTTTCCAAATCCACAAATTATTAGTTATAGAGATCAAAGTTTACAAGGTAGCGGGTTCTTCAAAAGTGCTAGTAGCTTTTCAATATCTCATGTAAAACATGGATTCTTTGCCGATACTTATTTTAAAAAAAACTATTAGATTTATTAAAACTGGCACCTTTTTCTAGAAGGGTGCAAAATGTTCCATCATGGAAATGTGATTCCAATCTTGAAACAGGCATTCCGAATATTCTGTAGGTGGACCAACCCTAAAATTGATTGTTGATCTAGTTCCAGAACATTTGAAATGGGTCATTTTAGAATCAAAATGTTCCTTCGTCTTCTATTGCCTCCAAAATTCTGAGGGCAAAAAAGTGTTAACCAAAGCAATGCCTTTACGAAAACAAAAAAATCTAATCCTCTTTGCAAATAGATTGCTAGGGACAACCAGACTTTTACAAAATATGGTGAAGAATCAGAAATTCAAGTATTATAAGGAAATGGAGAAAAACATGCCAATAAATAAATATCAATGTATTTATTAGCAAGATTTTTTTATACCTCGCAGGATTCTGGGCAGCAGATAAAACATTAGAACAACCCTTCCAAGACACCTATTTCCACCCATTTAGTTAATATAAACAAGAAGCTTCTTAATATTTTCAGCTGGGCCTTGAGATCAAAGACCTGCTTTAATGAATAGTGTTGACTGCTTTCCTAAATGCCAAGAACGAGGGTGCAAACTGTATCTCTGGAACAGCATATTGCATAGTGTTGAAGCAATCATTGAGAAGACTTGACTTTCCAGCCCACATACTTCCTGCTTTCCATGATGGAGAAGCTTTGAGCGGTTCCATTCAAGCTCAAAGCTTCTCCATCATGGGAAGAGATAAAAATTGATTTTGGACAAGTCAGTCCCTAACATGACAGCATGCCATGTATGAATTAAGCTTAAAAGCCCACTGGAACCAGTGTAGAAACTACAAATAGATGACATTCTGCAATAACAGGCTCAACCGTCAAACAGCTTCACCTCTGCATTCTGCATTAGTAGTAGCTTCTGAATTGTCTTCAAGAGCCCCAAGTACAGCAAGTTGCAGTAATCCAGACATGTAGAGATAAAGGTAAGTCATTTGCTGCCAAGGTCCCCTGGTCTGTAAAGGAATATAATTCTGCATTACCTCCACCTTTTCTTTTAGCAACAGGCACGAGGGCAGGAGGACTTCTTTTAGGGACGTGTAATTGTGGCTAGAACTAATGCTGAAGCTGAGGTCCTAGAAATGGATTTTCCAGCAACTCTGTCTTGTTCAGATTTATTCTGAACTTGGTTTTGCCATCTGCTTTTTAACAGTCTCTCATCATTAGCTCAAGCAACTCTAACATGACATGGGATGGTGAGACAATTGATCATTGTTGCCATACTGACGATACTTTATTCTGAATTGACAGATGACCTTTCGCAGAATAGAATGAAGAGAACTCAATTACCCTTCCTTTATATGGAGGTCTATGGAGCTCTGGAAGTCTATAGAGATTCTCTATGGAGAATCTCCATAGACCTTCCTCTATAACTACCAATTAGAACCACCCATTCAAGGGACAAGGTCCCCCCTCCCAGAGGTGGTCCAGATGAATAACATGGTAAACAGTATTGAACACCAATGATTGCTTCAATAGAACTCCACTCTCCCCTTCAGACCCCATTCAGATAAAGGTACTTTAACTAGCAGTGCTTGCCAAACTTTTTCCTTCATTACCCAAAATCACTTATCAGAAAGTCTTAATGAACTTTGAGGATAAATTGTAAGTCCCTTCCTTCAGCACCATTGTAACTCTGAATGGTCACTGAGTGATTGGTCATAACTTGACCACCTGAATTATAAAAAAAAACCCAGTATCATTGAATGATCTTTGAAGCATTTTAACAAATTCCGATTGATAATTGTCATCTTAGTAGAAATACTTTGAGAGTTTGAATATATTTTAGCAAATTTGGCAATCTTTAAAGGTAAAGGTAAAGGTTTCCCTTGCACATATGTGCTAGTCGTTCCTGACTCTACGGGGCAGCGCTCATCTCCGTTTCAAAGCCCGAAGAGCCAGTGCTGTCCGAAGATGTCTCCGTGGTCATGTGGTCGGCATGACTCAATGCCAAAGACGCACGGAACGCTGTTACCTTGCCACCAAAGTGGTCCCTATTTTTCTACTTGCATTTTTACATGCTTTCAAACTGCTAGGTTGGCAGAAGCTAGGACAAGTAACGGGAGCTCACCCCGTTACACAGCACTAGGGATTCGAATCGCTGAACTGCCGACCTTTTGATAGACAAGTTCAGCATCTTAGCCACAGAGCCACCGTGTCTCCTTATGGCAATCTTTAAGTCAATTTAAATGTCTCCATTGTGTTGATTAATGGATACATGTGTCATTTCCCAAAGAAAAACCACTTTTACCCAATATTGGTTAATTTACCCAGGGTTGGGACATGGTGAACTAGAGTGACTAATGCTGTTTCTATCCCATGCCTGGGTCTACATTCCAAGTAAAAAGGATTTGGCCAAGGATTAAGGAGAGGGATTTGATATCAGGTTTCAGATAGCTTAAAGGCAGTCACACAGAACATCTTTAATACTGCATCACAGGGAAAGATTAAAATCAAAGTCTGGACACTGTTGGGAACTTATTCTTTGAATTGCTTGAAAATGGAACAGACTATCTTGGAAGTTCATTGCTGGAAACAGTTAACAGGTTGGATAGCTATCTCCCAGAGAAACTAGGAGAAGGTTAAACAACTCTCTAATTGTTTTGTTGGCATCGCCCATCAGGTCCAGACAAAAAAGTCAAAGGCAAAGGATCATGGGAAATGTATTCCTAAAAGTATAGAAGGCACCTGCTTACCTATCCTTGTTGTAGACTCTTGCCTCCAGCAAAATCCTTCCCTTGATATCCTGTGCAGCTCCTTCAAACTCTGAATTCTAGAATTTGACGAATTTGGCATGATATCTAAGCATGGGGTATAAAAGACCAGACATGGGGTGATGCAACCTGTTGCAAACATTAATCGACCAGCTGCTGGTTTGGGTCTATTCTTGCCAGAAAACATCAGAGCTTTTCAAAGTGCTGCTTCTCCGCCCCCTGCTTTGGGGAGCCCTTTTACCCTGAAATGAACTCTCTTCCCATCTTTGCTTTGGCTGAAAAGTGGATGACTTAATTAGCAGGGCCTGCAGAGTGCTGGGGTGACAATCTTGTACCACCATGGTGAAAGTTCAACTGGGAAAGGGGTGTTCTTTCAAGGGACCGGGTGTACATGTGGTATCGTTTTTCTCTTTTATTCGGAACATGCACGTCCAAATGAATAACAGTTTTTACAAGCCCCGCGGGGGCCTCTTGATGATAAAAAGAAAGCTGCTCTCTTTCTTAAAAAAAGGAGGTGGGGGTGGATGAAGGCTGGGGGTGGGAGGACACCAAACCAGAAAGAGTCTCGGAGGGGGGGGGGAGACACTTGACTTCTGACCTTTTCTCAAAGGCACCTGTGTCAGCCTTTAAACCTCACCAACAGCAATTATCCACTTTCAACGTGAAGTGTTTAAACCTTGGGCCACATTAATGGAGCTTAGTATATAGGCGTGCCATTGCCAACTTCCTGATTGGGCCATTTGGGGTGGGTGGCATATGGGGGGGGGGAGGGATGAAGAGTGAGAGATGTCTTGACACAACTGAAAGAGAGTCTAGGAATCGGGCAGGAGATGAATCGGTTTCTCCTCCCTGACAGCTTTCAGACAAAAGGAGCTTTTCAGCCACCTGGTCTATGTCTCCTGCACCTGCAGGAGCCGCGTATGTGCTGGGGGGTGGGGGGCTGCTTTTGTGCTCCCTCGCCTTGATCCTTTTGTTTGCAGGTATCTCTCTACAGCCACCCCAGGTCACTTAATAGCCCTTCAGAGAGAGACAAAAGCCAAGAGGATTCACAATGCCTCCTCCCTCCTCCCGTGGCTGCCCGCCATGGCGTAATGACCCTTTTTTCTGTTGGATTACAGGGATTTTCATTTAATTGGGGGTGGGAAGGGGAGGGGAAACATGGAGGTGGGCAGCGAGAGAAAGGAAGACCTAATTGACTCTGGATTTGTGTTCTCTGGACAGCAAATGGAACTGTCATGGCATTCTCAGTTTGCTGATGTTATAATCTCACCAGGCTCTCAGACAGAGGAGAGACACCCAAGAACGTGAGGTTTTTCATCCTGTTGCCATTGTGTGGCTGGTATTTTTATATCTCCCCAGTGCCTAATATTTTCTTTCAACACTTCACTAACTTGCATACATACAAGCACACAAAAGCTACCCCTAGGAACAGCCATCAGCCTGCCATCTAAAGTAGGGTTGTACAATTTAATCCACTAAAACGAATGTGTGCCTGCTGGGACTTGTTAAATAGCTGCCTCTGACTTGTATTATTTAATATCACAGAAGGGAGAAATTATTAAAGTTGGGTGAATTAATATTAACCGAACTTGATCAATTTAATTTTGATGAAATTGGAGCTGGTCAAATCTAGTCCTTTCTTTGACCAGTATTTGGAGTCTGGATGGAACATGATGAACTAAAATCACATGTGACTCTCAGGTTGCACATCCTACCCAGATCTACCGTGAGTCTCCTGAAAATTAGTTGGCCAGGAGTGCTTGAGTAATATCTCCTTGCTGCAATTAATGGGGCTTGAATTCTGACATATTGAATATGTAACAGTGAGATGGACAGCAAATCAATGTAATAAATAAATAAACATCTGTGGAGAAACACTGGTGCGATTAGAATGTTTCTCTGTGTGTGCATATTATTTCTAACTTCAGGTAGGACTTAAAAATGCAGAATATGTATAGATGAAAAAATCGTTCACACACACCATCTAGTTTGCAGGGAGAAAGGATAGAATCCTTTTCTCTGAGAAGTCATTTTTTCAAGCAAAATATATATGTATTTAAGGTTAAATAGAGAGATGATAGATGATAAAAGAAATAGGAGGAGGGGGGATAGACATAGATGATAGATGACATATAGAGAGATGGATAGAAAGAGATAGATGATAGATGATAAATGACAGATAGATAGATGACATATAGTAGATAGAGAGAGAGAGAGAGATAATAGATAATGATAGAGATAGATAGATAGAGATAGAGATAGAGATGATGATAGAGATGATAGAGATAGAGATAGAGATAGAGATAGAGATAGAGATAGAGATAGAGATAGAGATAGAGATAGAGCCCTAGACAGGCAGGCAGGCAGGCAGGCAAATATTTGCATTACATTAAGAGCCAGTTTTATGTAGAGGTTAAGGTATCACTTTAGAAATCAGAAAAATGTAAATTCTAGTCAGTGGTGAAATCCAAATTTTTTTAATACCAGTTCTGGGGTGTGTGGCTTGATGGGCGTGGCAGGAGAAGGATACTACAAAATCTCCATTCCCATCCCACTCTGGGGCCAGCCAGAGGTGGTATTTGCCGGTTCTCTGAACTGCTCAAAATTTCCGCTACTGGTTCTCTAGAACCTGTCAGAACCTGATGGATTTCACCCCTGATTCTCATCCTGCCTTGGGCACAAAGCTAGCGGTGTGACCTTGGACCAGTCACTTTCTCTCAGCCCTAGGAAGGAGGTATTAGCAACCACTTCTGAAATCTCGCCAAGAAACCTGGACATCTCCAGGCAGTCTCTGATAATCAGACATGTTTTACTGAAGAAACAAAAAATCACATTTACTTTACACAGGATTCATTTTATCACATAATCCTAGTTGTGGTCTGAACCAGTAGAGATACTCGGATGTTCATCTCCGTTAAAGCATTTCAAAAACATTTGTGCCAATTTTTTTTTGGAATGGTTGAATAGCTGTGAAAGTGTATCAAGTATGTTATATATAAATAATAATAAATGAAATATGGAATATTGAAATGATTAAAATAAAAAACAAAAAAACAATGAGATAGATATATCACTGTAATTTAAAACAGAACATACTAACGTCAAATCAATACTATCTTCAATAAAGAAGCATTTTAAAATTTCCTTAAGGTGGTAAATGAGATGGGTATTAGTTATTGAATACCATTTCTGTTCCTCTTCTCATTTTAAAACATTCCAAAATTAACAGTGTCCAGGAGGAACAGTGAAAGTGGGCTATTGCAGAGGAGGCGTAATTCTGATATTTCTCATAGCTTTCATTCAGATCAGGATAGTTCTAAAGTTTGGACACAATCATGATAAAAGAAAGGAATATGTCACAGTATTCAGCAAATGAATGGACATAGAATAAAAAATAATTACAGATAGCTATCTCCTTTTACGGTGAGCTCCCGCTACTTGTCCCAGCTTCTGCCAACCTAGCAGTTCGAAAGCATGTAAAAAATGCAAGTAGAAAAATAGGAACCACCTTTGGTGGGAAGGTAACAGCGTTCCATGCGCCTTTGGCGTTGACCATGGAGATGTCTTTGGACAGCACTGGCACTTTGGCTTTGAAACAGGGATGAGCACTCCCCCACCCTCCAGAGTCGAGTATGACTAACACAGTGTTTCTCAACCTTGGTAGCTTGAAGATGGGTGGACTTCAACTCCCAGAATCCCCCAGCCAGCACTGCTGGCTGGGGGATTCTGGGAGTTGAAGTCCACCCATCTTCAAGCTACCAAGGTTGAGAAACACTGGACTAGCACATATGTGGGAGCGGAATCTTTACCTTTACCTATCTCCTTTCAATCAGTCAACTATTAGAATGGACAATGAGTGAAACAATTATAGTACCTAACTGGTTGACAGGAGACAGCATTCTGTACCTGTTCACTTATTAAAGTCAAACTAAATGATGCCGTCTAGATAAGCATCTGTTGAAAATTCTCCCAATTCAGATCTGTGCCTTCTCTGTGGGATAGGACAGATGTGATTCTAAATATCTAAACTTCTTGCTAAAACAAATCTCATTTCCCATGTGGCAGAGATGACTTTCAGAATTTCAAAATATCATACAGTGGAAGTGGCAGCTTTAAAGCCCTGTATTAGGAGCATTTGTAGAGGAATTCAAAAAGTCAAAACGGTCCTTGAACATGTGAACATAGCCCACCCTTAATATACATGTTTTGCACAAGCATTGTAAACATCATTTATTGATTTTTTTGGTCCCTCTACCCACCCAGATGCCCTATCTGCAGGCCAACCAATCTTTCAAGGTCCAAGTCCAAGTCATTATTATAAGACCTACAAAGAGAGATGGAAGGAGGCCAGCTTGGAATTGCCCGCCCGTGGCAGGAAAAAAAAAATCTGGATAACAGACTGAAAAGCAGATCAGCTTTCAGATCACCCTTCTACATTGTACTTCTGCTTAAATAGAAATTATTTCCACATTTTCTTCCCAACTTTTTCAACAATGCAACTATAGCTAACCAAGGTGTTAACAAAGAAGGCACTTTCATAGGTATGTGGGTGTGTATCAGAGGTGGATTTCAGCAGATTCTGACCAGTTCTGGAGAACCGGTAGCAGAAATTTTGAGTAGTTCGGAGAACCGGTAGTAAAAATTCTGACTGGCCCTACCCCCATCTATTCTCTGCCTCCCGAGTCCCAGCTGATTGGGGCGAAATGGGGATTTTGCAGTATCTTTCCCCTGCCATGCCCACCAAGCCACATCCACCAAGCCATGCCACACCCACCAAGCCACACGCACAGAACCAGTAGTAAAAAAAATTGAAACTCACCACTGGTGTGAATATACATATGTACTCATATATACAGTACCTGCATACCAGTGGTGGAATTCAATTTTTTTTTACTACCAGTTCTGTGGGTGTGGCTTGGCGGAGGTGGTGTGGTTTGGTTTGGTGGGCATGGCAGGGGAAGGTTACTGCAAAATCTCCATTCCCACCCCACTCCAGGGGAAGGATACCACAAAATCTCCGTTCCCTCCCCACTCCTGGGGAAAGGATATAGCAAAATCTCCATTCCCACCCCACTCTGGGGCCAGCCAGAGGTAGTAGTTGCCAGTTCTCCAAACTACTCAAAATTTCTGCTACCACTTCTCCAGAACCTGTCAAAACCTGCTGAATTTCATCCGTGCTGCACACACACACACCAGTTCCACCTCTGATTGGACTTCTAATCCTTCTTCTATGATCCCATTTATTCTGTGATGGAGTACCTGTGATGGAGTACCGTGTACCTTTTCAACATTTCAGCTAACAGCATTTGCCGTTCTTACCTAGACATCCAGCAACCAAAAGTAGATCATTCTGCATCCAAGATACTTCTTCTTTTAATAAGTTATGACTGTTCCATTAACGGGTTAATGGAACCCGTTAAAGTCATTAAAGTCCATTAATGACTGTTCCATTAAAGTCATTCTTATGAGTTTATGAGCTAAGACGTAATTCACAGGTCTATTCATGGGTTTTGAAAGAAGGACTTTGTGATGCCCAGGAACACCCCAAGCAGCCATATATTTTTTTCCACACTGTCACAGCTGCTTCTGAAACTGCCTCCAGAGCTGCAGCTGGAAGCCTCTTCGGAAGGAGCTGCATGAGCTTTAAAGTTTTAATTTTTTAAATTAAATTAAAATTTATTTAATTTTAATCAGTTTTAACCATTCAAAACTTGGAAGCAGCTTCCAAACTATCCATGCAAACTTGGAAAAAGTTTGGCTGTTGTAACAAAAGATACAACTACAGATTGGGGTTTGGGAAATCTGGATGATTGGTAGACAGTAGCAAAATAACACCAAAAACTCTTTAACTTTTGCTATCATCTGCTGTATTGCCGTCTGGATTTTTGAAGGCCAGATCTAGTAGCCCTGCAAAATTGGTGCTTTGCACATGGAAGTCCTTACAAATTTCTGAAGCACGTTTTCTGAACCATCTTTCACCACTTATTTATGGTTTGCCCTGTTTTGTTTCGTTTTTCTTTCTCATCTGCCAGCCAACTTCATAATGTTTGTGCTATACCATATTATGCCCTACAAGGTTCTTGATTAGCTGTGATCATCCATGTGATGAATCCAGGAAGGAGAAAGAAAAGATAGTTCCAGCCAAGAGAATAGGGTACCGCAGGTTATGAAAAGGAATCACATGGTTAACACAGCACAAAAGGTAGTTCCCCTTCCTGGAAACTACTATTTTCCTAGCAATAAAGTACTATATAAGGCTCAGTTCCATGCTATCTCCAAACCTACAAATGTTCACCCAAGCCTCAGAGAAGCTAAGAGTACCTCCTCCCATCAGAGTGGAAACTCTGGCTGTTTTCAGTACAAACACAGAATTGATTTTATGTATTATTCAGACTACTTGGTTTTATGGTTTTCTTCAATTAAAACAAGATGAACTCTTAGCAGTATTTCTCATAGAGCAATACCATGTCATACTAGAGATCTAACCACAGTGTTGGAAAGTTAACATGGGACAGAAGATTAATAACAATGTGATGAAAACAAGAAAACAATAGTTATAAACCATTGTCAGCTTTGGTTGCAAGAAAGCTGGATAAATTTAAAAGGTCCTCATGAATGCTAAAGAACGTACTGTCTGTAGTTCGTAAGCACTGCCTAGATTCAAAATCTATACCATTCTTTTTTATTATTATTAATTTATAATATAAAATACAAAAGAAAATAGTAGCAAAGGTTAGATTTATCACTAACATTGGACATTTATTCTATATATATGGAGTTCACTGCATAGAAATTCCAACATTACAATAAACCCTTAATTTAATGGATTAACGGAGAAAGAGTGATCTTCTAAGTGGCAAATGCAATCTTTCTGAGCTGCCAGACATCCTTGCTCATCAGACAAATGTTACTGTTAACCATTATCCAATATCCTTTTGAGGAGGAAGCAGTGGATTTTGTTGCTCATTTGGGGCAAAGTCTATTATTGTCAAAACAAAATTCTAATGTTTTGGCTTTTAAAACCAAAATCTGCTAAATCAAGGTTTGATAAATTAAGAGATTACTTTATTGTTGTGTTTAAACATGAACACTTGTGTTTGTTATGATAATGATGCCAACACAATGGAAACGAAAAAAATGAAGGAAGGAATTTCAAGGAAATCTTAAAGTTTGCAGAAATACCATACATCTACCCCCAAATAAAAATAAAAAGGAGGCAGAATTTTTCAAAAGCTCCAATAAGAGTTGATCATGCTCAACAGTCCTGTAACATTGAGCATCACTCGTCAAATACATTTTTGCATGCCAAAGTTTCCAGGTTGACCAATGACAACTCACATCCTCACCAAATAGTTCCGCTTTCTTCTCCTCACAATCCATAGCAGACAGTTAAACGTTTGTGTAGAATATAATTGAAGCAACATTTGTGTCATCTAACCCAACCTCATTCACGAAGTTGGAATCCAAGCTGACAAACGTGTGAATACATCCCCCAACTTGAAGATATTCTGGGGGGGAAATCCAACATCTTCCCAGGGATTGATTACTGTATCAAATTCCTCTTATCATTAAGATAGTCTTTCCTAACATTCAAATGTCTTTCTGAAGCTGAAGGACAGATCTGCATATTGTGCTTAGTCCATTCCACTCACTGCTTCCTGGGTTCATGTGTTCTGCCCCAAAGAACGCAGCACACACAAAATCTGTACAAATCTTAGTTTACTAAATTAAGTTTTTTTCCAAACAAAGGCTGTTAATTAACTTTCTTAACAGCCTACAAAAATCCAAAGAATAAATAATTTTAATCTTACTATGATTGGCAGAAAGCCCAGAAGCAATTTGCAAAGAACTAAGATCAAGGCACGAAGGAGAGTGAACAAGTTGTTCCCTGCAAATTGCTTCAGTCGGCGTTCCTCCTTAAATAGGCTAAGGGAGTGGCCAATTAGCCCCAAGCCTTACTCTCGAGGAGACCTCCTCCTGAGGAGCCACTCCTGCCTTCTGGAAGCTCTGTGTGCCCGTGCATCGAGAAGAGGCTCCTCCTCTTCGTCCTCTTCATTTAAGGGAACTTCTGGAAGTTCTGAAGGCTATGGCTAAATCCCCACCTCTGGCACCACATCTTCCCCAGCCTCATTGTCCAACTCGAGTGCCAGCTGCACAGGCTGCTGGCGCAGCAGCACACCAGCCTCCTCGCTGTCCGAATCAGCCACCAGCCACACAGGCTGTGTACGGGCCATAACAGCATGTCATTCTCCTCCTATTCCAAGCCCACTGCAAAAACACCCCCATACCCATGTTTCATAGCTTTAATTCAAAAGAACTGTTTACCAACCTCAGCCATCTTAACTCTTCAATAAAGTCTCCATACTCTGTTGCGTTCTAGTTATTCCCCCAACTCAGTTTGGCTTTACTCCCTGCTGTCTCCTTCTCTCCATTGGGTGGAGATACATTAAAGTGCATTGTGTTTATAGTGTCACAATCAACTTTAAAAAGTTATCTACACCTCCCCCACTCCCCCAAGTTTGGTGTATGCAGAGTCCATATCCCAGAGTCCACTACTGAGCCTTGGGCTTTTCAGAAGCAGGCCTTGGAAGTGGAGGGTGAGCAAGCGCACCAGTCCCTACTCGTGTGAGCAGTGTGCATGTGTGTGCATGTGCATTTGCTTGTTGTATGCAAAGAACTACCCCTCTCTTTTCCTCCCCCCCCCCACGCCGGTCCACAAAGTCGATAAGGTTGGGAAACTTTGGTGTATGGATAAGGTGCTGACCTTGAAACTGAGAGAGTGTTCCAGAAACTGGGAGAGAGTGACTCTGGGTCAGTCAGTCTCTCTCAGCCCAACCCACCTTCCAGGGTTGCTGTTGTGGAGAAAGGAAATAGGAAAAGGAGTATATGAGGACCCAGATTGTTGGGGGCAATATAGTGACTCTGTAAACCACTATAAAAGCACTATGAAGCAGTATATATGTCTAAGAGCTATTGCTATTGCTACATATAGATCTCATTTAGTAAGGTGACCAACTTTTTTACAATGAGAAGGAGGACACAAATAAATTGAAGAAAAATGTGTGTGTGTGTGTGTGTGTGTGTGTGCTATGTTGTGTTTCGGTAAGAAGTAAACAAAGCCAGTTGTGCGTGGTGCACTCTTGTGGGCGGTGCACTCTCTCAAAACAATTCTCATGTGTGGAGCGGATGCGTCTCATAATCGCGTCTCATCACACTGTACCGAGCCTTGACGAATCGTCATGTCAAATACAAATATGTCACATCATACGCAACGGATTGGATCGGCATTAATCGAATACGGAGATTTACAGATTAGTCTTCAAATATCGAAAAGGAGGACATGAAGGAGGACACTTTTCGAGAGAGGACAGAACTTACAAAAAAAGGACTGTCCTCCCTAAAGGAGGATGATTGGTCACCTTACATTTAGCAACTGACTTGGACAATCACTGTTCAAAGTTATAGCTATGAAGAAAAAGGTAACTTGCCCACCGTTTGTAACCTTTACAGTATCTCTCTCAGTTGCTAAATGAGAACTACCAGTATTAGGCATGATACACTCCTTGTGAGTTTGTGTGTGCGCATGTATCTTTGTGTATATGTATACATATGCCGGAGTTACTACAAATGAAATCCAATAAAGATATCTGAAAATAATGCAACTGTTCCGGAAAGAACATCCAGACTCAGAAATAGCAGAGGCAAGCGGATCAACATGAAGTATAATACAAAATACTGTATTATAGTGAATACAGAGTATAAAAAAGTACAATTGGAACAACTGCAAAAGTCTACCCAGGATAAAGAAATCAAAGGCTTGCCAGAAGTAGCTCAAACTGTAGAAGTAAACAAGGGGGAGTCAGCAGTGAGAAAGACAACCTAACCATTGAATCATTTTCATTCCAAAATCAGGCATCTGTCCTCTGCCTTCTCCTACAATCAAGATCAAGTGAGGTACTAATACCACTCTATAAAGCCCTAGTAAGACCACACCTAGAGTACTGCATCCAGTTTTGGTCACCACACTATAAAAAAGATGTTGAGACTCTAGAAAAAGTGCAGAGAAGAGCAACCAGGATGATTAGAGGACTGGAGACTAAAACCTATGAAGGACGGTTACAGGAACTGAGCATGGCTAGTCTAGTGAAGGGAAGGACCAGGGGAGACATGATAGTTCCAATATTTGAAGGGCTGCCACAGAGAGGAGGGGGTCAAGCTGTTTTCCAAAGCACCTGAAGGCCAGACAAGGAATAATGGATGAAAACTGAGAGATTCAACCTAGAAATAAGGAGGAACTTTCTGACAGTGAGAACAATCAACCAATGGAATAACTTGCCCTTCGAAGTTGTGGGAGCTTTATCACTTGAGACTTTCAAGAGAAGATTGGACTGCCATTATTCAGAAATGGTATAGGGTCTTCTGCTTGAGCAGGGGAGGGGGGACTACATGGCCTATAAGTCCCTTCCAACTCTGTTAATCTGTTAAATCCTCAGAAAGAACAAAATTCTCTTTAAAAAAACAACAACCCTGGAGGAATTGGAATAAAGAATAACTGAGCATCTAGAATAGCACAAAAACAACAGATAAAGTTGCCTGCATTGAAGTTTGTTCCAAAAAACAGCTAGCACAAATATTAAAAGATGCCAATATTGTAATATCAAACATAAACACCAGCTCATTGCAGGAAACAAACCAACTAGTGCACCTCAAGAGTTAACAAGTGTTGATACGAAAGACAAATAAAATCTGGAAAGTAGAGATTTCAGTGCCTGGAGATAGCAGAATTTTAGAGAAAAATCACAAAATACAAAATAAAACTAAAATGACTATGGCAAAAGAAAACAAAGATACTACCAATAGTGATAGGCACCTTGAGTGCAATCCCAAAACATCTGGAGCATCAGTTGTACATCATCAGCATTGACAAAATCCCCATCAGTCAGTTGCAAATGGCTATTTGGAATAACTAATATTCTGCAATGATATCTTTAACACCATCACATGACAACATCTACCTATCCAGGTCGTTAGGAAGGACTTACTACTGGTACCCGTATAAAAATGCCAAATGCAATCTAAACATCTGGCAAACTATGGTGACCATCATTTATTAAATTGATATTAAAGAAAATGGCATCAGTTATCCACTCTAAAGGCCAAGATGAAAAGCTTGGATTGCTTACAAGAAGGCATTCAACTCCTTGCTATATGATTGCATAATCAATTGCCTAAAAATTACAGAAGTCAATAGAAAGGACAGAAAGCCCTCAAAAATACCAGTAGTGTGTACCTTGTTCAAATTGCAGTAGAAATCTCATTCCAGAGGGGTGCTGCTACAGAAAAGGTGTGTTTCTAGGGTCCTGTGACATTGCATAATAAATAGAACCCCCAAGCATGTCAACCCTACCAGATCAATCTGGTCAGATGGCTATTATAGGAGACAGGCAGTTCCTCAATTAACCAGTTTGGGGTTACTTGACAGATTTTGAGTCTCTCTCCGCCTTTTCAATTTCATCCTACAAAGGACATTTCATCCTACATTACATCTAATGTCCCAAAGGTGCTTTTTCAAGAGGCAACTGGACTTTCTGGTGTGTTTTTTTCTTTGAAGATGTTTCACTTCTCATCCAAGAAGCTTCTTCAGCTCTGTCCAGTTGCCTCTTGAAAAAACACCTTTGGGACAACCATGACCTGGATGACTGAGAACCTCCACAGACATTATATCTAATGATTCATATTAGGCAACTGTCAATCCCTACTATTTTTCTACTGTTTGTATAGTTTTTATCCATGGATTGTGAGCCACCCAGAGTTTGGTGTAAGATAGGTGGCCAAATAAATGTTTAAAATAAATAAGTAAAATACTCAACTGGACAAGATCAAGGAAGCAAGAATGACACAGATAGTCTAATGTTAGTCTGGAGTAAATACAGAATCTTGGAAACTCCAAAAGGAATTTCAAACATTCATTTACAGCGAGTTTAGCAGGAGAGAATCTCTTGAAATGATTTGAAATGCTTTTCCTTTTTTAAAAATTTTTTAAAATTTTATTTATTTATTTCATTGCAACAAAATAATTCTTCACATACAGATCGCAATGGGAACTTTACACAGTATATTAACTTCAATCAAGATTTACAAATAAAAAATAAAATCTACATTAACCTTGTCCTTTTTTAATTTTATTATTCAACCAGGTATACCATTGGTCCCAGCATTGCAAGTATACATTGGAAGAAAAAAGAAAAAAGAAAAGAAATGCTTTTCCTACGTTTCTTGCCACAAGGACTGTGTTCTACTTACAAAATAGCTACCCTCAGACTCACCTTCTGTCTTTGATTGTTGATGATCCGTTTACTTATTAGATTTTTAATCTCACCTTTATTCGTTTATAAGTAATACATAAAACTCCTTCCTCCTCCTCTTCTTCTTTCCCCACATCAACAACTCTGTGAGGTTGGTTGGGCTGAGAGGAAGTGAGTGGCCCAAAGTCAGCCAGATGGCTTTCATGCTTAAAGCGGAACTAGAACTCCCAGTCTCCTGGTTTCTAGACCAGTACTTCCATCACTACACCAAATTGGCTTCGTTATTTCCCCAGCCTTGCTACAGACTCTCATCACAACTTGATCGTGTGGTAATTCTAGGTCTTAAAAGTAGCAACAGACTTGTGTACTGCTTCATGCTGCTTGACAGCCCTCGCTAAGTGTTTTACAGAGTCAGCATATTGCCCCCAACAACCTGGGTCCTCATTTTACTGACCTCGGAAGGATGGAAGAAGGCTAAGTCAACCTTGAGCCAGTGAGGATTGAACTGCTGGCAGTGAGCAATGAATTAGCCTGCAACACTGCATTCTAGGGATGCAGTGGCTCAGTGGCTAAGACGCTGAGCTTGTTGATTGAAAGTTCCGCAGTTTGAATCCCTAGTGCCGCATAATGGGGTGAGCTCCCATTACTTGTCCCAGCTTCTGCCAACCTAGCAGTTTGAAAGCACATAAAAAATGTAAGTAGAAAAATAGGGACCACCTTTGGTGGGAAGGTAACAGCATTGCGTGCGCCTTTGGCACTTAGTCATGCCAGCCACATGACCACGGAGACGTCTTTGGACAGTGCTTGCTCTTCAGCTTTGAAACGGAGATGAGCACCACCCCCTAGAGTCGGGAATGACTAGCACATATGTGCGAGGGGAACCTTTACCTTTACCTTACTGCATTCTAACCACTGTGCCACCCCAGTTCCAGTGCCTTTGCACTGCAGTATTGCTTTCCAATAATAATATAGTAAGAGTACAAATTGCTAGTTCAATGAAGAACTCAGACCCCAGACTGATTTGCAATAAGCATAATATGTTGTATTTCCCTGCAAATTCAGCTCATCCAAAAGAAAGGATTGCAACCTAAATTAAAAGCATTACTATTTTGCCATATACCAAAATAACACATTTGCATGCATTCTTTCCCCATTCTATCCGATAGGGGTGACAATCATCTTCCATTTATCCGGTGTGAAGAAATCCTGACCAGAACAACAACAGCTGAACAGCCCAGCCTCTAGGGGTGATTTTGGCTAATTCAGCGAGGCAGAAATATTAACAGCTTAGACCAATTTCTCGTTAGGTCTAGGATCAAATTGCTGAGGTGGCCAAGAGCATTTTGCTAACCATTTTCGGAGGAATCTACAATAATTTTCTGGGCCTGCTTTGCAGAGGGTTTTGCCAGCTGGAAAATAAAGCCGTGCAGATGCTAGGCATTGTGCAATGCCCACATGCTACAAGTTCAGGACCTACAATTGTGAAAACATCCCAGGGCACTGTTCACTGGGAAAGCGTGCAGAGCTCATTTCCAACCCTGATATTGCAACACCATCCGAGAAAGGCTGTTTGGCAGATGATGAGGGCCAGGTGGTGAAGCCCATTAATTCACTGAGGAGGCTGAGATGATACAGGCTTTTAGCTTGAGAGAGCCCAATCTTTAGTTAGATACTAAAAGCAGCAAACCCTTCTAACTTGGGGTAGCTTAGAAACCAGCAACAAGGCATTTGTTTTATTTGGGTAGTCTCTGGGTGGCCCACAACATATCCAAATATATAATTAAAACAGTTATAAACATAGCAGTAGGACACAATAGCACGGAGAAAAAATCAGTCATAACTATCAAAAACATAATGGCAGCTCCAGAAAAAGATTAACTCCAGTCCTGGGAAGAGAGGCAGGTCTTTAGAGCAGGGGTCACCAACCTTTCAGACCTCAGGGACCACTAAATTTATAATTTTAAATCCCATGGACCACTAATATGATCTGCTTAATGACGGGCTGGGTGGGCGTGGCTAGATGGGCATGTGACTGGGTGGGCATGGCCAATTTGATGTCACTCATGTCGAGGGACACCTTGTTGGCCTCTACTTGCCCCTCCCCTCCCAGCCACTCCTCACCTGCCTGCCCGGGCTCCTTAGGGCCCCAACAGGAAGCAGTTGTTGGAGCTAAGGAGCCACCACCAGAAAGAGTTGGCAAAACAGCTGGCTCATTTCAAATTGGATCTGACCAAGAAGGAGGCTCAGCAGAAGCACCTCACTGAGGACTACGAACATAGGCTTTCCAAGCAGAGGGAAGACCTGTGGGAGTACAAGGCCAGGTACCGGCACCTGGAGGCTCAGCGGGTTGAGATGGTCTGCCAGTTCCAGGTCATGATACAGTCCCACTGGAACAAGGCCCTCTGGCTCTTTGCCACCAGGGGCAATTCCCTCCAGCCTTTGCCCAAAGCCCTGCACCAGTTGGAATTTTTGGCCCCCTCCAAGCTGCACAAAAAGACCCCAAAGGGGGAGACTCTCTGCAGTAACATAAATATTCATTGCACGTATCCGGCCCAGGGTCCATAGTTTGAGGACCCTTGATTTAGTGCAATATAAAAAATGCAAATAATGTTTCTGTGGACCACCAAAATTTTCTCGCAGACCACCAGTGGTCCACGGACCACCAGTTGGTGACCTCTACTTTAGAGCCTTCCAGAAACCTAACAGAGGGACTCCCAAATGTAACCCTGAGAGGATGCTGTTCCAAAGGACAGGGACTATGACAGCGAAGACGCGCTTCCTTGGCCCCTCAAGATGATAGGGTTCAAGGACGCTATCTGGAACACAAATTGTCCAAATATATCTCCTCCTCCTCTTCTTCCTTCTCCATCTGCTCCTCCTCCTCCTCTTCCTCCTCCTCCTCCTCCTGTTATTATTCCTGCAAGTTCAGGGTTTGCTTTTGAGATTGACAAACACCATCTTGTACAATCAAGCATCCTGGTCCAACTGGGCAATTTTCATATCTGCATTATATACCAAATGTAACAAGCAGGCAGAAATGATTGAAGGTAAGTAGTTCCTCAAAAGGGCCTGGCCCTATGCCATGAAGGCCCTTCTGAATAACTGATAATTTAAGCACCCCATCCCCAAAACAAAAGTCATTATGTTATGAAAAAAAATCCATAAATGCAGCTCTCGTATCAGATTAAGCCTTTTACTTATGTAAACCGGTAGAAAAAAGCCAGAAGTGAACTTACTTTTGAACCCCCCCAGAAATTCTTCTGTAACAAAGAAACAACAATAGTTTTTGGCAGGGATGCCTTGTATGAAGAATCTCACGGCCCAAAGGTAGTCGGTTTTGAGCACAGGCGGTGCATGTAATATGTCTGGCTGGCCAGCAGGTGGAGACAGGAAAACGCTGTGCAGTGGTTTACACACTGAAGAACTTGCACAGAAGCATTTGTGGCTGGTATGGTATGCTATTCCCACTCGCCCTCTTCCGGCAGGTGGAAAAGATTGCTCAACAAAGATCCAAGTTGCAAGCAGGTGCATTGCAACCACCTGGGTCCCTGGGTGTGTTGCAGCTGAAAATCAGTGGCTAAATCTTGTTAGTGGAGGGACCCAGTTGTTTTGATGGCTAAATGCTGACAACAGCCTTTTTGTTTTTCCAGGCTGGAGCTGTTCAATTATGCTGCTGGACTATGTCCCCCATCATCTCTTACCTGCATGCTTCTTCCTCTACTTTGGTCCTGCAGGTTTAAAATTGCAATATGCACGTATTCTGTGATAAAAATAGCGTGTTCCTTTTAAAAAGCAAGAATCCAAGTCATAAATCGAATCCAAAGAAGCTAGAGATCAGGGCCGTAGCAGGAAAAAGGTGTCAATGCACATCAGAATCTTAGTCATTCTCTCACTTAGAGATGCTCTATGTAAATTTTTTTTTTCTGTTCAGATAATCTGTTGAAGGTAGCGTAATGCACCCGTAAAAGTGCAAAGCAAAAAGTGGATAGGAATATTCATTCTCTCTAAGATCCCATTTTTTTGACACCCCCAAGCTTCCCTCCCGATCAGCACTGGAGTTGTGCTTCGGGGTTTTGAAATTAGGCTGAAGTTGCATGAAACTCCTGACTGCCCACCTTGATTTTTATTTTTATTTTTGGGTGCCTTCAAGTCAGTCTTGACTCCTGAAGACTACCTGGGCAAGGCCTTGCGGTTTTCCTGGCAAATTTTTTTGGAAGTGGTTTGTTATTGTCTTCTTGACAGGTCCAAGGTCACAAAGCTGGCTTTGGGTCTAAGGCAGGAACTAGAACTCACAGTCTCCCAGTTTCTAGCCTGATATCTTTACCATTACACCAAACTGGCTCTCCCACTTTGTTCTAGTGGAGTTTTATTTTAAACACGGATAAAGAAGGTTAAGGATAAAAATACAATAAACATTTAACAATAGATTCATTGAGATAGCAAGATAAAAGCATGACGACTTGGCTTTAAAGATTAGTGGTAAACTGAGGGAAACATTTAACTTTTACCTTTTTCTGGGCTCTACATATTCCTTGTCTCTTCCCAACGCTAGTACATCAGAATAGGCTTTCTAGGTTGCATATCCTTGAAACAAGTACAGCAAAGATATATAGGAGAAATAAGCTTATTTTAACACAATTTTATTTTAATGCAATTTTAGCACAAAATCACATAATTCAAAGTGTACAATCAATATGCCATTGTAATTGAAAATTACTATTCTGCTATGAAGAACATATAGCATTCTGGTATGCTGGTCTATAACTAGGCAAGATTTAATTTAACTTGATTCATATTCATATATTATAAGGAAAAATGCATCACAATAATTCAAGTTTCAGGGTATTGGCAGAATGAAATGAGAATATTTTAAAGCAGAGGTGGGCAACTATGCCCCCCTTTATGACCTGTGCAGTTCAACTCCCAGAATTCCTGAGCCATCTGGGAAATTCTGGATGTTGAAGTCCACAAATGTTAAAGTTTCCAAGATTGGACTTCTTCTTTACTCTAAAAGATGCTGTAAGTTGCTCATGGGAAAATAACCTGAGATAAGCGTTCAAGGGTGTCATAGAGGACAACTTTCCCCCTTGCAAACTAAACACAGATTATTTACAACAAAAATGGAGAACTTGCCAAACATTTTCAGAACAATAACAAACAGGCAGCACATGGGGGGGGGGGGGGTGTCACCAAATAAATATATCTTGGAAATTGATATGCTTTGAAATACTTTTCATGCTGATTTGGAAGGAATAGTATGAATGTATTGGGATATTTAATGCCTTTGCAAGGCAGGCTGAGGGACAAATAGAGCTCTTTGGCAGGAGGGGAATGAAGTTTGCCCCAGTCTTATCTCCCCTCTCTTCTGAACTCCAGTTTAACTAGAATTTCTCAAATTACATGTGCATAATTTATACAGATTATTCAGTTCCTTTTGACATGTTGCTCCTTAAAAATAAACTTCAAATGCAGTGAAGATGGCTTTGAACGTATGCAGTAAAGAGGTGAAATTTAAAGTATCTGTAAAGAAGGAGATTTCATGTCCTTAATGCAGAATATCCCAAGCTCTGTTCACTTGATTGGCCACTTTGGAAAGCACCTTATGAAACACAATCAGTCCAGCATTTAATATAGGGAGAAAAGGATAAGCGTCTTGATCAATACAAATCAGGTACTTACTTCATGCTTGGTGGTTTATACACATTCATATTTGTTTCTATGGGAGCAAGTGAGAACACTCCATTAGATTATGTCTTCAATGTATAGGAGCAGATGCTAGAATCTCAATGAGTTATGGGATGAAGTTTCATAAATAGACTGTGTATCTTCAATGCTGAGCTTGTTTATTTTTCCACTTGATTGACGGATGGATTGATTACATGCTATCAAGTTGCTGTCAACTTCACATAGATAGATTTTTTCCACAACGTTCTATTCTAACCTGGTCTTTCAAGTCCCTGCAACTGAATACATCTAGATTTCTGTTGGTTGTCCTCTTGTTACTTTCCCTTCCACTTTTCCCAGCAAGAAAGCCTTCTCCGGAGAGCTTGATTTTCATGTACTGTATCCAAAGTAAAATAATTTGACAGATGATTAATCTGTCCCAACCTGTGTGAGGAGCTCTTTGACCAGCTCTTGAGAGATAAGGATCATGGGAGTTAGCACCTTCTACTGGGAAAGAAGGGGCATTGTAAGCAACTTTGACTTCCACTGATTACTTCAGAAAAACGGTGTGCAGCTCTTTTGGGAATTTTGATTTATCCAGCCACTTAAGATGTATTGGTGTAAATGTTAGGAAAGCAATAGAAAAAAGGTATAGAAATTCCAGAAAGAGTGCAGAGAAGAGCAGCAAAGCTGATTAGGGGTCAGGAGGCTAAAACATGATGAATGGTTGCAGGAATTGGGTATGTCTAGTTTAATGAAAAGAAGGACTAGAGGTGACATGGTAGCAATATTCCAATATCTAAGGGGCTGCCACAAAGAAGAGGGGGGCAAGCTATTCTCCAAAGCACCTGAAGGCAGGACAAGAAACAATGGATGGAAACTAATCAAGGAGAGATCCAACCTAGAATAAGGAAAAATTTCCTGACAATGAGAACAATTAATCAGTGGAGCAACTTGCCTCAGAAGTTGTGAATGCTTCGAACTGGAAGTTTTTTAGAAGAGATTGGACAACTATTTGTCTGAAATGGTGTAGGGTTTCCTGTTTGAGCAGGGCTTGGACTAGAAGACCTCCAAGGTCCCTTCCAATTCTGTTATTCTGTATTCAGTACTTACATAGCAGGGAAGATTTTACAAGACTAGAGAGAGGCATTCCCTTTGGACTGGCTTAGTATTTCCTGAGCTTCCCAGAAAAGCATTAAAAAAAATCAAAATTCTGAAGCTAGTCCAAGAATTAGAAAAATGTTACCTCTAGACAGTCCCTTGTTCCTTACCAAAAATAAATAAATAAATAAAAATCTTCCCATGAAACTGTGTAATGGACAAAGCAGCAACGGAAATGCCTTCCTCAACTTTGTCACTCCTCTGTCTGGATACCAATGCATCTTGCAGGCTGAAAAAGCTGCTAGAATTCATTCACAACTAAACTTAGGGAACTTGATCTTTCTAATAGCTTGAATTTATTATATTCCGTTCCAAAAACTGAGCGGATGGAGGAATATTTCTGACTGGAATCTTTGCAGTGCTTCTGGAAAGGAGAACTTCTTTCTTATTCCTTCCTCCACTCTCTCAATTCCCTAGTTCTGGCCACTTGCTCACCACTTCATTGCTGCCCTGTTTCCAGTAACAGGAAACATCTAACACCACCATCACCCCATAACTCCATCAAAGATTATCTGCCCCTCAAAAAGCCCAAAGATTTCATAATTCCTCTGTGGCTTGAATTTTTACATGGAGCAACTAGGATATTATTGAACGTTCCCTGACATCACTCTGATATGTTTGCCCAGGAATGACAAACTTGTGATACCATCAGTCTGTCCATATAGATTGTGCATTTTTTTCCTCAGGTTGAAATCAAATTTCTCTTAATCGGGAGGGGGGAACATGCTCACATCCACACAGCAACATACACATGCTCAAGAGGATCCGCCACAGGTCCAGATGTCTGCCTTGCATGACATCACATGGGGTGTAGAACATGCCCTGGGAGAATACATCCTCTATGCAGCATAAAAGAATCACTGCTTCATCCATTTTAGGAGTCTGAGTAATAAGCATATTAATAATAGAATCCTCATGTTGAGATCACTCTCTTTTTAAACCTCTCCCCCCCCCCGCCAGCCCCATTGCCAAGGCGGGTTCTAAAATAAGCCCAGCTGGGGCTGCTAAAGTCCATTTACTACGAGCTGGTTTGCATTTTGAAGCCCGGTGCTCCCTTCTCTGCATACCCTCCCCGGATCCAGCTCTTTGTTTGAAACAGTCCTTGTCACAGCAGAAGGTGCCAGAATCCAGCTGTTCTTTCCCAAACTTCTGGGAGAGGAGAGGCCCAGTTACATCTCGTTCTCGTAAATACAAAATCCACTTCGAGCGAGTCTTTGTCCGGGGCCGTCGCAATGCCCATGGCAAGTCTGTCATTGGAAACAGGCCTCCGAGCCAGAGCTGGGAGGGAGATGGAGGAGCAAACACAGACCATCTCCTCAGGAAGGCGGCGTGATGTGCAAGAAGGAACACGGTGTGTGTACTCTGTCCAGAACCATTTCCCTATTGATCATTTCTGCATCTCAGCCAGGCGGGGGGCGGGGGGTAGCCCAGAGAAATGGCAGATGTATGTGTCTTCTTCCTCCCCCTCCTTCCTAAAAATCACAAGTGGAGAGCCTTCTGCCTTGCTTTCTTCCACCACCCGCTCTCCCCCGCTCTCTTTTTTTTTTTTGCAAAAATACGTGCACATTTGTTTCTTATTTGTAGCGCACCATTACACTTGCGCTGTGCTCAGAAATATTTGGCGAAAATATAACCCTCAGAATGTGGTGTTTTGTCCTAAGGACAACAAGATGCTTCTCCCAGATAGCAAATAACAAAAAGCTTTGTAATCGGATTTCCGAAAACCTTTGGAAATATGAAGGCACTGGGGGGGGTGGGGGTGTAGGAGAGTTTGAGAGGATGAGAAGAAGAAGATATTTAACAGAGCCCTATAAAGCTAAAAAAAAAAAAAGATCATGGACAGACTAACTCACAAGAACCTCTGTCATGTCACTTCTATAAAGTTGACTTTGGATTGTTCTTTACCTCACGGTTTCCCATTCACCCAAGGTTAGAAAGAAAGATGCACAGACTGGTTTCAAACAACATGTTAGCCTAGGCCCGTAATGGCAAACCTATGGCACAGGTGCCACACGTGGCACACGGAGCCATATCTGTGGGCACGTGAGCTTTGCCCTACTTCAGTCCAGCACGCATATGCTGCTGGCCAGCTGATTTTCAGGCCTTTCGGGCCCAGTGGAAGTTGGGAAACAGGCTGTTTCTGGACCTCTGGAGGGACTCCGGGGTGGGGGGTGGGGAAGGCCGTTTTCGCTCTTCCCAGGCTCCTAGAAAGGCTCTGGAGCCTGGGAAGGGGAAAAAATGGGTCTACTGGGCCCACCATGCCATCACGTGCCAAAAGCGGGGGTGGGGTGGAGTGTCACGCGTGCATGCATGGGGGGACAGGGCACATTGTATTATGGGCATGCGCGTGTGCAATCCCCCCCACTCCCCCCGCTTTTGGCACGCGACGGCAAAAATGTTAGCCATCACTGGCCTAGGCTGTGATTTTGGGGGAACCCAACCGCGGGTGGGATTCAAAATTTTTTACTACCAGTTCTGTGGGTGTGGCTTGTGGGCGTGGCATGGATTGTTGGGTGTGGCTTGATGGGCGTGGCAGGGGAAGGATACTGTAAAATCGCCATTCCCTCCCCACTCCAGGGGAAGGTTACTGCAAAATCCCCATTTTCTCCCGATCAGCTGGGACTTGGGAGGCAGAGAATAGATGGGGGTGGGTGGGGCCAGCCAGAATTTTTACTACTGGTTCTCCAAACTACTCAAAATTGCTGCTGCTGGTTCTCCAGAACTGGTCAGAACCTACTGAAACCCACCTCTGAACCCAACCATTGTCTTAGCATGCTGTGTGAAACAGAACTTGTCAAGATGTAATATGGTTTCTTAGATTAGGCCAGGTTTTCATCCCTCCACTCTCTTAAACCACATTTTGAAAAGGATTAAGATATTTTCTCTTCCCTTGTTTATAACCATGCACATTGGGAGGAACCTAAATTGGATGTTTCCCTTTTTATGACTGAATCCAGATTTTTCTTCTACGTTACCGGTATGTACCTGCAAATGTGCATTGCTTAAAGCCCCAGAGACAGAAAGATTCTAGATGCTTTGTTTACCAAAGTACCCAAATTCTATTTGTTCATTTTGTCAATGTGCCTATTGATATGGAAAAACAGTGCAAAAAAATATAAATAGAATAGAATAGAATAGAATAGAATAGAATAGAATAGAATAGAATAGAATAGAATAGAATAGAATAGAATAGAATAGAATAGAATAGAATAGAATAGAATAGAATAGAATTCTTTATTGGCCAACTGTCATTGGACACATAAGGAATTTGTCTCCAATGCAAAAGCTCTCAATGTACATAGAAACAACAAAGTGATAAATCATTTATCATAAAACCTAAAATACAAACAATTGATCAATTATAATATACCAATAGGAGAAAGTAGTAGAAAGATGAGAGGTGAGAAAGATGAGAGGTGAGAAAGATGAGAAGATGACAAGGATAATAGCAATATAGGCTACTACTTTGGTCGCATTGGTTGATGATCTCTGGAGGGCTTGGGACAGGGGTTGTTCCTCTGTCCTGGTCCTATTAGATCTCTCAGTGGCTTTTGATACCATCGACCATGGTGTCATGCTGCAGGGGGTTAGGAATAGGAGGCACCATGCTACGGTGGTTCTCCTCCTTCCTCTCCGACCGTTCACAGTTTGTGTTGGCAGGGGGGCAGAGGTCGATCTTGAGGCGCCTTGCTTGGGGGGTGCCGCAGGGGTCGGTCCTCTCGCCCCTTCTGTTCACCATTTATGTGAAGCCGCTAGGTGAGATCATCCATGGTTTTGGGGTGAGAGTCCATCAGTACGCTGATGACACCCAGCTATATATCTCCACCCCAGACCACCCAAATGATGCCCTTGATGAGATGTCCCACTGCCTAGAGGCCGTGCAGGTCTGGATGGGGAGGAATAGGCTCAGACTCAACCTTTCCAAGACCGAGTGGCTGTGGCTCCTAGCATCCCGGTATAGTCAGCTGGTGCCATCACTCACTATTGGGGGTGAATCTTTGCCCCCCACAGAGAGGGCTCGCAATCTGGCTGTCCTCCTGGATGCACGGCTGACTTTAGAAGAGCATATGACAACCATGGCCGGGGGGCTTTTTATCAGGTTCGCCTGATCCGCCAGTTGCGTCCCTTTCTGGATCAGGATGCCCTGCACATGGCCACTCATGCCCTTGTCACCTCCCGCCTGGACTACTGTAATGCTCTCTACATGGGGCTCTCCTTCAAGGGCACTTGGAGGTTCCAACTGGTCCAGAATGCGGCTGCATGGGTGGTTATGGGCGCACCCCGTTGCTCCCATGTAATACCTCTCCTGCGCGAGCTGCACTGGCTCCCAGTGGTCTTCCGAGTGCAATTCAAGGTGTTGGTTACCACCTTTAAAGCGCTTCATGGCATAGGACCATGGTATCTACTGGACTGCCTTCTGCCACCGATAGCCTCCCACCAACCAGTTTGCTCCCACAGAGAGGGACTCCTCAGGGTGCCGTCGGCCATATTATGCCGGTTGGTGACACCCAGGAGGAGAGCCTTCTCTGTGGGAGCTCCTCCCCTTTGGAACGAACTGCCCCGGGAAATATGTAAAATCTCTGACCTCCGGGTTTTTTGCTGTGCCCTCAAGACCCTATTGTTCCGACAGGCGGGGCTGTCTAATTAAATTTTAAATTGGAGTCTAATTAAATTTTAAATTGGAGTTTTAACTTGGGGTTTTAAAATTCGGCCGAAACTATTTAATGATTTTAGTTAATTTTAATTATGATATTTATATATTTATGTTTTAAATTGGCTGTACACCGCCCTGAGTCCTTCGGGAGAAGGGCGGTATATAAATAAAATTATAAATAAATAAATAAATAAATAAATAAATAAATATCTTTAGGCATAAGAGAGTGGTGTGGAAGATAGGTGTTCAGCAGAGTGATGGCATAGGGGAAGAAACTATCTTTGTGCCTGGTAATTTTGACATGTAAATTTGTCTCTCCAAATAGATGGAGAGAACTGAAAGCTGGGTTAAAATGGCAGTCTTCAGTGAACCTGTTATGGAAAGGTTCTTCCTGGGCAATTTACTCTCTGGCTGTTGTTGAAACTGAGCCCATGTCAGATCCAGCCAATATAGCCAGTACTGAGAGATCAAGTGGGCTGCAGTGTAATAATAACTGGAAAACCAACTTCCTATTTGATCAATGGACAACTGAATATCTGCCTAATGTTAAATAGAATAGAATGACAGAGTTGGAAGGGACCTTGGAGGTCTTCTAGTTCAACCCCCTGCTTAGGCAGGAAACCCTACACCACTTCAGACAAATGGTTATCCAACATCTTCTTAAAAACTTCCAGTGTTGGAGCATTCACAACTTCTGGAGGCAAGTTGGTCCACTGATTAATTGTTCTGTCAAGAAATTTTTCCTTAGTTCTAAGTTGCTTCTCTCCTTGATTGGTTTCCACCCATTGTTTCTTGTCCTGCCCTCAGGTGCTTTGGAGAATAGCTTGACTGCCTCTTCTTTGTGGCAGCCCTTGAGATATTGGAACACTGCTATCATGTCACCCCTAGTCTTTCTTTTCATTAAACTAGACATACCCAGTTCCAGCAACGGTTCTTCATATGTTTTAGCCTTCCTAATCATCTTTGTCGCTCTTCTCTGCACTCTTTCTAGAGTCTCAACATCTTTTCTTTATATCATGGGAACCGAAACTGAATGTATTCCAAGTGTGGCCTTACCAAGGCATTATAAAGTGGTATTAACACTTCACGTGATCTTGATTCTATCCCTCTGTTTATGCAGACTAGAACTGTGTTGGCATTTTTGACAGCTGTTGCACACTGTTGGCTCATATTTAAATGGTTGTCCACTAGGACTCCAAGATACCATACCATACCATACCATACAATTGCAGTAAGATTTCTTTTTGAAGTGCTTATCAATGAACATGTGAAATAACAATGCAGAAGGATAGGAAAGATGCAAGTGGATGTCTTCAAGTGGTGTGTGCTCAAATCTCTGTGCACAATTCAGCAACAAGAAGAAAACTTAGAATATTGAAGAGATGGTGCCAAATAGTCAGCTGCATTCTGGATATAATATCAGATAATGGGCAATTCCAAACCACAGAAAAGAAATTTGGTTGAGGAGAATTTCAGAAACATCTTGACAGTTGAATAATATTCCCTTGTTCAACATTTGTACTAGTTCAATATGACCTAGCAAAACTAAAAATGCTTGCCCGGGAATAGTTATAGTCTTGCAGAATCTTATTGCTGCAATCATCCAACTTTAGTTATGCTTTGTAAAATATTTAGGGATGATAGTTGCAAAAGAACTTCCTCATCGTGTTGCCAAAGTCCACACTGGGGATTGTGAGAATTGAAGTCCCAAACAAACGTCTAGAAGGCCGCACTTGAAAATGAGTTTCAAATATTTATCCCACTGAAAGTAACACATGGAAGGAGTTTAAGAAACGAAGTTCAAGACATCATATCAAAAAGATCTCTTATTTCAATCAATATTCCAAGTCTGTATTTGGAGAGACACAGCAAAAGGGATCCCACATGTTCTTAAGCAGTTGGTTGAATTACCATAATTATTGGGACACTTTTTCTGAAATTTGCTTTCCTATAAAATACTTATATGCCGCTTCACAGTGCTTTACAGCCTTCTCTAAGTGGTTTTACAGAGTCAGCATATTGCTCCCCACAATCTGGGTCCTCATTTTAGCGACCTTGGAAAGATGAAAGGCTGAGTCAACCAGCCAGTGAGAATCAAACTGCCGAAATGCTGGCAGCTGGCAGTCAGCAGAAGTAGCCTGAAGTACTGTGCTACTACTTCACCACCATGGAATTTTAAAGAACAGACCATGGTCTTGTATGGTGACATCATTTTAGGAATTTGAAAAACATCCTAGACCTAAATCCAAAAATGGTAGAGAAGTACTAGAAGCCTGGCACTCAGACAAATCAGCCATCAACAAGCACATCGAGATAAACAACATCTACATACAATTCAAAAGAGACAATCAAAAAGTTAAAAAGGAAACAAAAAAGACCAAAACACTTACTCTCCAGCAGTCAACATCCAGATAAGCAGAGATTAGCACCAGACCAACAATCAAGCAGTACACCATACTTCAATCAAGGAATCACCAATTCAGAAAAAACAATTAAACAGTAAACAACAACCTAATCTAAGAACCACCAATAACACTCCCACCAACACTGACAGGGTGAGCCACATACAGAATATATAAACAGAGAGCAAACCTCACTCCCCTCTAGCACTGATGATGTTACCAAGTTGGGCAGTGAAATGTCTTCAAGAAAACAACCAATCTCAGAGAGCACCAAGGACCCCACAACTTGAAGAATGCTGTCATATATTTCTTCAACTATACTTTCTTAATGTATACCTAGTTCCCACAACTGGTCATTCCGTTTTTTGAGCATCCCAGTACATTGGATGAATCTAAGACATAACAAAGTAAGCACACTGCTGAATCAGACTTAATGCTTATTAAACCCAGTGTCTGTCTGTTTACAGTGAAAATTGAAACCCAGGGAGTTTTGGGAAGCCTATCAGTAGGTAGGACCTTTTGAATGCAAAGAATTTGTTTTGCCCAGGGAGGTAAAAGAAATCTGGCATAGATTTTAGATCAAAATCTGCCAGATTGTAATCTGCCAATAAGATATTCCTCTTTCTTAGCCAAGATGACATTAATGCATTAAGTATATGATGAATGCAATGTGGAATGCTGCAGACCAAAACCATTGATTCCCAGGAGTTGTGTTTGTGAGCAGCAAATGGCATATAAAAATAAATCATATTGGGGTAACTGTGTTAAAAGCAGAATATATTAGGGAGAGTTGTATAGGAAATGGAATTTTCTTAGAGAAAGTTCTGTGTAAAAACATACAGATTTTATTTCATTTTAATAACTTGCAGAAAACTGACCGCATGGTGTAGTAAGTGAATATACATTGACAGAGATCCCCTTTGGACTGATGCACACATTCCTAACTTAAACCATTCATCTTCAGCCCTTGTCTGGCTTTTCCTTATTTAATGGACATACTGCAATGGAGGCCTATTCAAATGAAGGCTATTCAACTTTCCAAAAATTGCTCCTTTTTTTTCTTTCTCTTTTTTGAGAAGACTAAACTTGAGAGAAAAATAAGTTTGTGTCACCATCTGGATCACCCTTCTCAGGACCCCACTTTAGATCAGCCTTTCCTCTCTCATTTGCTCTTCTGCCTTCTGTCCCAAGTTCTTCATTTGCTACCAACCTCACTTCCATTGAGGACCTGTATACTGCATGAGTCAAAAAGAGGGCTGTGAAAATATTTATAGACCCCCTTGCATCTTGGACATAAACTGTTTCAACTCCTACACTCAAAACGACGGTACAGAGCACTGCACACCAGAACAACTAGACACAAGAACAGTTTTTTTCCCAAATGCCATCACTCCGCTAAAGCAATAATTCCCTCAACACTGTCAAACTAGTTACTATGTCTGCACTACTATTAATCTTCTCATCGTTCCCACCACCCATCTCCTTCCACTTATGACTGTATGACTGTAATTTTGTTGCTTGTATCCTTACAATTTATATTGGTATTGTTTCCTGATTGCTTATTTGTACCCTATGACTATCATTAAGTGTTGTACCTTATGATTCTTGATGAACGTATCTTTTCCTTTATGTACACTGAGAGCATATGCACCAAAGACAAATTCCTTGTGTGTCCAATCACACTTGGCCAATAAAAAATATATATATTCTATTCTATTCTATTCTATTCTATTCTATTCTATTCTATTCTATTCTATTCTATTCTATTCTATTCTATTCTATTCTATTCTAGTCATCCCTGAGGTGGAAAGTGAGGTGGGTGACAGTCAGCCATCTTTGCAGCATTCCTTATACTGCGGCTCTCATCTCCCATACCCACAAAGCTGCACTCCAGCATATCTCAGTGCTGGCAGGGGCCAAGTTATTTCCTTCATTCACCTCTTGCTGGTATTCAACTTATCTCCCTCCTGCTATTTCTCAGAATTAGCCCACTGCAAGAAAAATGATTTGCACACGTTCGGGACAGGTAGAAAGACCCTTGGGAAGTGGTAATGGCTTCAGCAAAATGTTTCCACCTACAGGGAAGCTGCCTGATGGCTTTGCCATCTGCTTCGGACAATCAGGAATCAAAATCTAGGGTTCTTTTTTTTTTCTTTTTAACAGGTCACATCACCTGTGGTTTCTAAATTGTTTTGGCTTTTTACCTACCCCGTTCTCCCTCTATAAGGTGAAATGTGAAGCATGAGGAGAGAGATGGAGGGGAGAGAGAGACACATACAGAGAATGCTTGAAAGTCATAAAGGGATTTTTTTTCCTTCTCTGGTTCGACAAACAACTGGAAGCTCATCCACTTTCTTCTGACTTGAATTGTCCTGAATGGGTTTGTCGTGGGTCACAGAGGGGTCATACAATTTAAGCTACAACTTTTTCCTCTGATGTCCTCTCCCTGCAGGAAGAGGAAGCTGAGCCCAGCAGTGTCACAAACACCCATTTCCCCAAATTTCATAATCATTTAAGATTGAATTACAAACCCAAATGTGACTCTTGACTTTCCTTTCAGATGGCTTTGGGGGCTTTCCAAAATTCAGAGGCATGAGAAGTCCTTTCCTACTGAGATTTCTTCAGTAAAACATCAGCAGCTTAAATAACTGCACAGATGAGCATTTACCTCCGTATTCTTCTAAAGTTAAGAGATTATCAGTAATGGCACTTTATTGGCCGTTTTAGGATATTCCAATATTTATGGACACTTATATTTGGATTTCTGTATTGAGAGGATTCATATCTTCCATTGAAAGAGATAATCGATGCCTGGTCTTTCAACCAATTAAGAGGATCACTTAGAGCAGGGATGCCTCACCTTGGCAACTTTAAAACTTCTGGACTTCAACTTCCAGAATTCCCCAGCCAGCTCTAAATGATAACCAAAACAGAATGACAGTAAACGTGTCTACCTCTTTTTTTAGATTCCTTCCATCTAACCATTTCTCAGCCCATTCATTATGTAATGGGCTAATGTAATGTAACTTGATCCTGTTAATTGGATGAAGGAATTGGCATCAAGAGGATTCATCTCCTTTGATGGAAGTTTGATGGAAAATTCTGGGCGTTAAAGTCCACAAGCCTTGTTGTTGTTGTTGTTAGTTGCAAAGTCATGTCCGACCCATCACAACCCCATGGACAACATTCCTCCAGGCATTCCTGTCCTCTACCACTCTCTGGAATCCATTTAAATTCATGCTGACTGCTTCAGTGACTCCATCCAGCCCAGTGGTGGGTTCCTCCCGGTTTGGCCCAGTTCTCCCAAGCTGGTAGCGGTGACGATATGATGTCACCAAACCGGTTCTGCCTGCCCCACTCCCCTGCACTCCCCCATGCCCCCTCCCCCCACTTTATTCATACCTTTTATTTGGCCCCACCACCAATCTATTACTGCCTCCTGAGTCCCAGCTGATGGCTAGAGGGAAAAAAACTGTTTAAACTCTTGCCGCAGGGCTTCAAAGGACCGCCCTATAGCTGATCAGTGTTAAAAGAAAACAAATGAGTAAACCGGTGCCTGCAAAAATACATGAGTAGATCAGTGCCTGCAAAAATAAATGGGTAGATCGGTACAGCTCTGCGAGCAGTTAAAAGCCTGGTAGACCAGTACCTCTGCTAAATCCTAAATAATTGTCACATGACCATCAACTCACACCCAGAAAATAAGCCACACCCACAGAACCAGTAGTAAAAAAATGTAAAAACCCACCCCTGATCCAGCCACCTCATTCTCTGTTGCCCCCTTCTTTTGCCCTCAATCTTTCCCAGCATTAGGCTCTTCTCCAGTGAGTCCTTCCTTCTCATTAGGTGGCCAAAGTATTTGAGTTTCATCTTCAGGATCTGGCCTTCTAAAGAGCAGTCAGGGTTGATCTCCTCTAGGATTGACTGGTTTGATGGCCTTGCAGTCCAAGTTGCCTAAGTAGGATACCCCTGATTTAGAGTAAGTTACGGTTTTGATGACCTCTTCTCTATCCCAGCTAAGCTACTTCTGAGTCCTACCTGAGATACCTCTACCTCTGATTGACAGCCACTGCCCCAAGATAATTTCAAAGAACCAGAAACAAGAATGAATAGTTTCCCTTTGAAAGAAAGCATTTCCTCTTCTTCTCTGACACAAAGGAAGAGAAGGTGCTCCTGTTGCCGTTAGGATGAATGCACAGCATCTTCAGTAACAGGCAGGGATGTTGGAAAAACAAAATTCAGCCAAGGGTTTCCTAAAACAAAAAACCAAAAAAAAAAAAAAAAAACCCAGAAAAGACCACAGAACACTGCAGCTGGGAAGCAAGCAAAACCAGGGTAGCAAATCAAAGATTTTTCTTTCTTTCTTTCTTTTGACAGAACAGATGCCGTAGGATTGGCACAGATTCTTCCCTGGCAGGGAGTAGAAGGCCCAGGGAACTCAAAAATTCTGAGGCGGAAGAGTATGGAGAGACTATTTGTCCATAAACACAGCTGGAAGCTTTGGTGAGCAACCTGATTTCCGCCTTTGCTGCATGGATTCCTTCCACATAACCATCCTGGGAGGAGGAGGAGGAGGAGGAGGAGAGGAGGAGGAGGGGGAATGCCGAGGGGGAGAGAGACAGGGGGAGGCAAGCATGTAACGCCACTGTCTTGCACCTTATGCAGCGGAGAAATAATTAAACAGTTTTCCTTAACCTTTCAACCCTTCCATTTATACTCCCCATCTATTATACAAGTACCTTCTCAAATAGCAAAATCTTGAAACTGAGCCAGGGGGTCAAGGGGTTTATTGTTTAATGGAGATGAAACATTTTGTAAATTGTACAAAGTCACAATGTTTAGAGTAGAGGCTTCTGGAGGACTGAATCTTTTTCTCCCCTCCCCCTTTCCTCCCCCCCCCGCCCCCAGCAAACAGGGAGACCTAACATATGTTCTCCCTCTGTCGCAGGAAATTTGGGATAAGTGTAGAACTGGCATAGACATGTTACCAAATCCTTCATATAAACCAAATGACATCTGCATTCAAATAAAAACATTCCTTCCTTCCAAATACCAGGAAATGCTAAAAGTATCACTATTCTTCTAAGGTCATGCTGAAATGAAATTTTTGGCGTCCACAACACAAAGCAAGTTCATCAAAGGCCAGAAGTCGCTTTCTCTTCTTTCCCTCTGCTCCCTCCCCCTTTTTTGTGTGTTCAAATTCAACACATTTGCTAAGGCAATTCTCAAGAGCCCTCCCTTCTGAGTCAAGCGTAGGCCTGCATGTGTGCGTATGTGTGTATGTTGAATTCTGCAAGCATTTAATCTTCTTCATATGAATCTGTATAAATATTTGAGGCGAATAGACTTATATTAACAAATACTCCAGCCATCCTTTGTTTTTTCTGGTGCTCTCCCTTTCCAGGGAAGAGAAGAGCTCGCTGTAAAACAAAGCAAATATCTTCCGAGCACACTGTGCCAAAATAATCAAGGGGGAAAATATCCAGGGATTTACAGAATATGAATATTCTTTGTAAATAAATGGAAGAAAGAAACAGAAGGGTCCGCTAATGTGATGCGGAGGTTGAAGGATACCTAAGAACAATAGCTATTTTATTTATTTTTATTTATTTATTTAGTTAGTTCGTCAAACATGTCCAAGATAGCAGGTATAAGTATAAATATGGACAGGAGCACATGAAATGAGGACAAATAAATAAAATGGGGACAGGAGGACAGGGACAGTAGGCACGCTGGTGCACTTAGGCACGCTCCCTTTACAAATCTCTTAGGAATGATGTGAGGTCCACAGTAGACAGTTTAAGGTTGAAGCTATGGGGGTTTGAGGAAGTAACAACGGAGTCAGGTAGAGCATTCCAGGCATTGACCACTCTATTGCTGAAGTTGTATTTTCTGCAATCTGGTTTGGAGTGATTTACATTGAGTTTGTATCTATTGTGTGCTCGTGTATTAATGCGGTTGAAGCTGAAGTAGTCGTTGACAGGTAGGATGTTGTAGCAGACAATTTTGTGTACTATGCTTAGGTCAGACCATAGGCGGCATAGTTCAAGGTTGTCCAAGCCCAAAATTTCAAGCCTGGTGGCATAAGGGATTCTATTGTGAGCAGAGGAGTGGAGTACTCTTCTCGTGAAATACCTCTGGACCCGCTCAATTGTATTAATGTCCAATATACAGTGCGGATTCCAGGCAGATGAGCTGTATTTGAGGATTGCTCTGAGAAATGTTTTGTATGCCCCAGTTAGCAGTACAGTGTTACCAGAGAAGAAACTTTGCAAAATTAGGTTAACAACTCTTAATGCCTTTTTGGCAATGCTGTTACAGTGAGCTCTAGGGCTTAGATTGTATGAGATGATTACTGCTAGTTTTGCTATGTTGTATGTAGTTATAGCTATGTTGGACTACAGGCTGCAAGTCAAACATTTCCAACGATCACCAACTCCCAATTCAAATTCATGTAGGGATCAGTCTTGGTGTCGACAATATTTTTAAAGAGACTTTCGTTTATCTATGTACCACACTGGGAGAGACTAGCAAAAACCACCAAAAGTAACCACACACCCAAGGAATCTCCCATGTTCAAGCAATTTCATGCCTGCGACTGTCTCAACAGAAAGAGTGGTAGGCCAGTTGAGAGGCTAGACCCACAACTTCTGCTTCTTTCTTTGCTCCTGTTGACATGAGATTGGTAGAAATAATAAAGAGTAGATCAAAAAGATCCTGGATTTGATGGCATATCTGCTATGGAGCTAGAGTAGGACTCCATTGTTCCTTTGAGTTAAGAGAACAGCATCTTCTGTTTGAAGAGGTGTTCTGTCTAAACTGGTCTTACCTATTAACAGTAATTTACTTCTATGTGCTCTATATGGGGCTACCCTTGAAGAATATTCCAAAGCTCCAACTGGTACAGAATGTAAGAGTGTGGACAATTTTGGATGCTCTTAGGGTGGCTCACGTCACACCACTGTTGCTCAAACTGCACTGGTTGCTGGTTTGCTTCAAAGTCCAATTCAAGGTGTTGGTTATTAGTTTTAAAGCCTTTCATGGCATGGAACCAGGTTCTGAGGAACTAGTAAAGGTAAAGGTTCCCCCACCCATGCGTCATTTCCAGCTCTAGGGGACGGTGCTCATCTCTGTTTCAAAGCTGAAGAGCCAGCACTGTATGAAGCAGGGGTGAAATCTAAAATTTTTCCCTACCGGTTCTGTGGGCGTGGCTTGGTGGAGGGGTTGTCCTGTGACTGAGTGGGTGTGGCCAACTCGATGTCACTCACATCCACGCCCACTCAGTCACAAGACCCCCTCCCACCAAGCCACGCCCACAGAACCCGGTAGGAAAACTTTTTAAATTTCTATTCTGCCACCCACTCTTTCTTCGCTTTGGATTGGGGGCCAGGGCCCAGGAATGCAGCTCATTCAAGAAGGAGAGTGAGCGACTGTGGTAACTTTTGGGTGCTTGCCTTTTCTGACAGCGCATGGACCAGAGCCGCCACTATCGTCGCTCTGGTCCATGCACCAGCTGCACAAGCACACACCGTTTATTTAATTCACTCATCAGCAGCAGGTTGGGTGTGCGCTTGCACAGCCGGTGCATGGACCAGAGCGGCTCATTCAAGAAGGAGAGTGAGTGACTCCGGTAACTTTCAGGCGCTTGCCTTCCCTGACAGCCAGCTGCGGGAGAAAGGTGAGCAGTAGGATACACCGCTTGGCAAAGGGCAAGCAGGCAGTGGCTCCGCAGCAAGGCTGGAGTTGGGGAAGGGGGCGGGTGGGCAGGTGGGCTGGTGGGCGAAGCCTCCAGCTGCCATTGCTACCGGTTTTCCGAACTACTGGCCATCATTGCTACTGGATCGGCCGATCCGCTCCGCTCCGGTAGCATTTCACTCCAGGTCTGAAGACGTCTCCGTGATCATGTGGCTGGCATGACTAAACACCGAAGGCGCACGGAACGCTGTTACCTTCCCACCAAAATGGTCCCTATTTTTCTACTTGCATTTTTTATGTGCTTTTGAACTGCTAGGTTGGCAGAAGCTGGGACAAATAACAGGAACTCACCCCATTATGTGGCACTAGAGATTCAAACTGCTGAACTGCCAACCTTCTGATTGACCAGCTCAGCATCTTAGTCACTGAGCCACCACATCCCTTTCTGAGGAAGTCTGAGGAACTATCTTGCATTAAATGGGACTGATCTACTACCCCATTCAATCTGGCAAATGGGGCATGCTATGAACTTCACCGGACAAGGAGTTTCAGCTGGTGAAGTCTAGGAGAGGATATCTTGCTGCCAGAGGTGAGGTCAACCCTGTCCCATGTGGCCTTCTAGAAGCGGATTAAATCTGGCTGTACTGGTGGTCTTGGAGTCCTGATGGGGATACTCTGTATTTGGAGGTCACTCATGGACTAATAGGGAAGATGCCACCGCTGTATCATTCTTGTTCTTACTGAATTTTAAAAAATTTAATCCTGTTAATTTTAATATTGTTATATTTATGATTTTACAGTAACCCAACAATTGCTTCGGATAGTGAAGTGGGCAGCCATGTAAATTTAATAACTATTAAAGCTGCATTTGCACTGCAGAATAAGCAGCAATCCAAGCATGATTTTTTTGGTAAGTCTTCCTTACTGATAGATGTATTTCTTGTTGCTTCTAACTTAAACCATCTCCCATATGCTAATTTTATGCAAACCAACCCTTTGGGAATGTTCTTTTTTTAATACCATCCTGGTGGCCATGATAGCCATGAGCTGTTGGAGTTGTCAGAGGATACGGAGATAGAGAAGCAATGATGGATGAACCCAAATTTCCCTGCTTTAAATGTGGTCACCTACACTTTTGAAGATATCTGCAGCTTTTTCTGAACACTTTGCCTGCGGCTGAGATTTGAAGGATTTCTTTTGGGGGGGCCATATCAGCGGTGGGCTTTTTCAGCAGTGGGAGGGGGGGAAACCAGCTATATGAGAAACATTTTTACCAAAGCAGCCTTTGAGATTCAAAATACGCCAAGGGACAGTTCTTTAAACCTTATCTGCCAGTTTGTCATTCATTTTCAGGGGGGAAAAATGGCTGTGTCCAAAATTTAGCTGGATTAAAACAGAAGCAAAGAAACCCAAACCAAGAAACAAGATGAGTCATGAGCTTTCCTGAGTCTCATTAACTTGACCCTGCTTAAAAATATTAGACTTGAGATGAAACTACCCATTTTTCCATTAATATTTTTGGAATTGTTGCTCTTAAAGGAATTGTTGACCATTTCTTATCTGAGTTTTGCAATGTAATAAATATCTTATTGAGAATATAATTCAAGAGTCCTAGTGGTGCAGTGGTTAGAATGCAGTATTGCAGACTAATTCTGCCCACAGTCTGGAGTTCAATTGTGATAGGCTCAAGGACCGACCTCAGCCTTCTGAGGTTGGTAAAATGAGGATCCAGATCATTGGGGGCAATATGCTGACATTTGTAAACCGCTTAGAAAGTGCTGTAAAGTACTATGGAGTGGTATATAAGTCTTAAGCGCTATTTCTATTGCTATAATGAATGGCATCCTTCTCTCCTGTATGATCTCTAAAAGGAAAAAAATGAGCCAACTGAGCAGTTAAAAGGCATTTAAGAAGTAGGAACAATGTCCAGGGAAAACGGTATTCACAAAACATGATTGTAACATGAAGATTTGAATAATTATAGTGATTATTAGGAAATATATTTATCCAACCAAATGGTTATTTTTTACCTGAAATAGCAAAATGGAGGAAAATCTTTCCCAGAATAAGTCATATGAAAACCAATCAGCACCCACTGTCAGGATGCTCTCCCCCCGCCCAACAGAAATTACTGATTTTGTAGGGTAAGGTAGAGTTAACTTTTTTCCTTGAACAGCCAGTCTCGTGGGTTAGGAAAGCAGTAACAAGGGTTTGGAATTAGCTAAGCTGTCTCTGAAGACCACCCAAGAGGACCTAAATATGGGGTTTCTTTTAAGTGGGGTTAGGATCAAAGAATAAAAAGGAGATTAGAGCCAATAAGAACTAAAGGGGGAACATCTGGTCCTTTTCAAAAATCACCCATGGAAAGGTGAAGCTGCTGCTACAGAAGGAATGGGCTGCCCAGAGACGTCCCTTAATATGTACCCAGAAATTAAGAAATGGGTCTGACATTCTGCTTCTGCACAAATAATCACCTGGAGATTTCAGTCTTACTAAGGTGCAATTGATAAAAGAGTCTCTGGCTTGGAAATAAAAGAAGGGGATTCTAATTTAACTCACAAGCACCAACCAAGATCCCTGTTGATTAATCCCCTCAGGCCAGACGATCACATGTCAATCTCGGGCATCTGCAAAAATTGCAGGATGAATTCCACCAGCCACCTCCATTGGGTTGGGGGTTGAGCTGCAGTTTTCAATGGAATTTTTGTATTATTATTAATCCAAACTCCGACGGGGTCCAATTAACCACAGGTTCTCAGTAGGTGGGACAGAAATAAAACCTCTAATGGTTTTGCAAATGTCTTGCCAGCGGAATACATTATTTTATGTGTGTGCATGCATTATGAACAGACTGCCAGTTTTCAGTTAGGGACATGCAAATGTTTTAAAGTCAAAATAGTCCAACCCCAGAAACATCCCACTCTAATCAGACAGTTCTGATCTCACTGAAACTGTTCTGCTGTCATTCCAAGTTCACTGAAATGTTTTGACCTTGAAATGGAATTAAAATTGGTGGTCGGAACCGTTCATTTTGAGATTGGAACACTCCTAAAATCGTTAAATCGTTTTTTAAATCGTTTCAGGGTCAGAATATTTTGGCTTTGGAATATTTTGCCAACCATTCATTTTATGGTCATAGCATCTCTTACAGAAGTTCTCAAAGATAGATACTCTGATCCAAGAATTTGAAATGGAACAAGCTTCTAGAAGGAAAGGCTGGGATTTATCATTTTTTAATAAATAGGTCACCTCTTTTTGTTCCCTGCAAGGCTGTTCAGGAATGACTGAGATTTTTCTGCCACCGAATTGAGTGATGGCCACTGTCTTCATTAGCTTTAAGAAGACCAGAGATGAATTCCTATGTGACAGTTTTCTCAATGATTTTAGACTGTTCAGGAACAGTCCAACAAAAGGCTATTGCCTTGATGTCCTACTTCTGGCTGACCTTAGCTGATCTCAAAAGGCTACACAGACTCAGACCTTCTTAATACTTGGACAGGATGCAGACAAATCTCAGGGATGTAGGCTAGACTGAGAAGTTGAAAAAACAAGCTGGAAGAAGGCCTTGCCAAACTACTTACATGTTGTTGCCAAGGAAACTATACGCATGTGACTCTGAAGTCACTGGAAGTAAACTGGGATTCAAAGGAGCCCTTACCTTTTACCTGCTTGTAAGCTGTCCAAATGCATCAGCTGATTAATGCAGGAAATGGGATGGTAGAATTAACGTTGGGCAAAGAATGTTTCCTTTATATTTCAACCAGTATGATGAAATACAATTGCTGTAAAGTTTACAAAAAACAAGAGGGTATTGGTGAAGTTCTCATGGATGGAATACAGTCTTCTTCTACCTAATTTGTTACAGGATAGCCGAGGGGTGTGAAAAGATGTCCTCTCTTTGTGTATTTATTTCTCCAGGCTTCCTGTCTTCCCATACCTCTAAAGAGAGAAAACTCCTCCATGCATTTTTTCCACTGTGCTGCTAGTATCTCCACACAGAGGAAATCCCACCCATGACAAAATGTTAGCACACTGTCCTTCCTCCCTGAAGACATTTGGGGAAATCTATCCAATTTCTCTGCCTGTAGATTTGGGGAGAATTTTAAAAGTTCTTTCATGTCTACTTCTTAGATAATTAGGATTTAAATCTGATCCCAAAGTGCCCATTTCAAATTATCTGCTGTTATTTCTATTCTTTCTTTCTTCTTAAATTGTTTTAGATCAAATATAGAGATTTTCTTCGCGATATGGCAGAAATGATGACAGCAGCCTAAAATAAGAGCATTTTACATTATTATTTTTTTTATTAGCAGCCATATTGACTACTGCATTGATGGCTATTTTAAATGACTCCCCAAGGTATAAGAAGTTGTCAGGAAGCTGATAGCAAATGAGAATGAAAACAGAACAAGATTCTTTAGGGTATTTTAGCAAAACAATTGTTTTGTATTAATTGATGGCATTTACCACAGCAGCTCAAGGTTGCAAAATAAGATTTTCTGCCCTGCCGTGTCAGTTGTGGTTTCTTACAGTTTGTCATTTTTCCATCAAAGCCAAAAATTCTCAAAGGCATATGGGCATGGACAAATTGAATATAAGTTGATAGACTTTTTTTTTTTACATTTCTGCAAATATACCAATTGTTGTTTCAGTTTTGCCCAATTCACATAATTTTAGTTCATGTCGATCATCATAATTTTACCTAATACAATGCATTCTTGTATTGCCGTGATTCTGTGTATTTTTTGCAGTCTTTTTCACATAGCCATTATTTTAATTCGCAAATTGCATTGTAAAATTTTTGAAAAGTGTAAGTTTTATACAATGATAGACTTTCTATTTGCTTACCAATTAAAAAGTGAGAACCTAGATACATTCAGATGTAAACAATACTATCCCTCCCCCCCTCCATTCTTAGCTCGTGAGAATATGGAAATATCAGCATATCTTATCTGGAGTCTCTATAGAAACTGTAGAGCTGAACAGCTGCTTCTCCTAAAGCAGAGGTGGGCAACCAATCCCATTTTTCAGCCCACAGAAAAAGCTCCAAATCATGGCAAAGTTGCATAATTTGTAACAAAAAGACCAGGTTTGATGGGAGATTTAACTTTTTTTTTTCTTTCAGCAAAAATAATGCTGGAAATGACAAATTATTGAGGTAAAACATTTCAATCCCCACCTTTAAAATCTTAACACTATCTTTGAAAGCTGAAAATGTGTGGCCTTGTCCACCTGTGGTGTGTCTTCAGTGGACCTCAGGAACCAAAATAATGAAGAAGAGTTGGGAGGACCTTGGAGGTCTTCTAGATCCATTACCTGCTTGAGCAGGAGACCCTGTACCATTCCAACTTCTTCTTGAATACCTCCAGTGAAAGAGTATCCACAATTTCTGGAGGCAAACCATCCCACTGATTAATTGTTCTGTCAGGAAATTTCTCCTTAATTCTAGGTTGCATTTGTCTTTATTAATCTTCCACCCTTACTGCTTGCCCTGCCCTCAGATGCTTGGAGACTAGGTCGATCCTCTCTTCTCTGTAACAGGCCCTCAAGTTTTGGAAGACTGCTATCATGTCGCCCCTAGTCTTTCTCTTTATTAGACTAGACATATCTAGTTTCCACAACCGTTCATCGTACCACTAAGAAGAGTTAAAAAGGGAATCGCCCAGGCCAGAAAATGTTTCCTGAGCCTCTTTAAATGGGTCTAACTTAGGAACCAACGAAACAACAATATTCCAGTCTGATGAGCAGGGGTGGGTTCTACTTACCTTTACTACCGGTTCACAATGGGATCGCACACACGCGTGCTACGCTCACGCACGTGCCTTGCTTCTGTGCATGCGCAGATCGCCAATGACAACATCCGGGGCAATGGGCGGAGCCTCCTGCTGGTTTTACCACTGGTTCCTGCAAACCGGTCCGAACCAGGGGCAACCCACCACTGCTGATGAGGTTGGAGAATCTCTGAAAGTCCTTGCTCCTTAGAATGACAGAAAGCCTTGAATCAGAGTTCCCCAACCTGGTGCCCACCAAATAACTGAGCTGTCAGCACTGGTGCCTTTGAATTTTGGGAGCTGCTGTGCCAATTTCAATTGCAACTATTAGGATCCTACAGCAGAATTGTTAATCAGAAATGCAGGGTGGGATATAAACTTTTATAAGCAATGCATGTGCTCCAATAAGGACTTTTCTAACCTAGTCTACTTTCCATATCCTCAATGCCATCTTGTGTTAGTTTAATTTTCAACAATGTGGGCCATATTATCTATCATATCCCACATTAGGACATCCTTTGGGGAAAGCTGATAAACCTATTTCGTAGCCTTTTATAAACTTAATGGGGGCAAAAGTATTTCTAGTGTTAAGCATGGATGGTAAAATGGTTTAGTTTATAGTGACCAGCACCCATTTTGAAATTACTGGCAAATAGAATCAGCAAGGCAGTTAAATTCTTTGGGTCAAAAGCCTAATATTTTTAGGACACTTTATCTTACGTTGAGGTAAGTTATGGCAGCCTCTGATCTGGGGAGTGTTAATTTACAAGACTTGGAGGTGTGAATGAATTTTTTAAACTGGCAGGAATGGGGAGGGGAGAGGTGTGATTAATTGTCCAGTTGTATTATTTTGATTTGGGCTTGACAAGTTTTCTCAGGGTGCTGAACTCTAATATAAATACATGGCCAACCCAGCTGTTCAAACAGCGTGATTAATTAAACTGATTCCATGTGAAAAACAACACCAGCTCTCCTCTCAAATTGCAAATCATTTCCAATAAATAGGGGAAATAGGCAGCTGGGGGTTATGAATTGCTTTCAGAGCGATGAATCAATATAGTAACCAGCAGCCCACATGTCTGGTGGGCATTCCAGAGAACTCTGCGTGATGAGGGATTGATTTGTAGAGACTGTGAATACAAATGAGATATCTGTGAGGATATCCTTGGTAGGAAATGTGTAGCAGTCTGCACTGAGCTTCTGTTTCTAAGAAGTGGACCAAGTTTCTAGTCCATACAGTTGCAAAATGGAAGTCTAGATAGTAAACAGAATTTTCTCAAAAGTACTGCAATCTAGTACAATCCAGTTGAGTTAACTAGCTACTTTGTGTCTGCGTGACTGTAACTTGGTTGCTAGTATCGTTGTGATTTATATTGATATTGTTTCCTAATATAATTTGATTGCTTATTGTACCATATGACTGTCACTGGGTGTTGTGCCTTGTGATTCTTGACGAGTGTATCTTGTCTTTTTATGTACACTGAGATCATATATACCAAGGACAAATTCCTTGTGTGTCCAATCACACGTGGCCAATAAAGAATTCTATTCTATTCTATTTAATCTGAAATATCATAGTTTTTCCTTTTGACTTATTCCTACAAAAATGAAGGGCAGTTCAACAGATTCTATCCTTAAAAGCTATGTAGGAACAGATTCATTCTCCTGACTGTTTAAATAGATTTTCATATATTTTCCAGATATATCAGTCATCTTGTAAACTAGATCAATATTAGGGGTTCATCCAACAAGGCTTCTCCAAGGGATATGGAGATTTTGCAGCAAGAACTGACTACTGCAATGTATTTTACATGGGGCTCCCCCACCCCAAAATACATCCAGCAACTGCAAAATTGCAAATCTGGACATTAAGCTCTCTGGACATTAAGCTCTCCAGGTAAAAGACATTACCATCAATTACCGTGTTTCCCCAAAACTACGATCTACTCAGAAAGTAAGTCCTAGCTTGATTTTTACATGTGCACCCAGTATAAGCCCTACCTCCAAAAATAAGCCCTAATTCTCCTAATTCTCATAGAACTCCTCCGGGTGCCATCGGCCAGACAATGTCGGCTGGCAACCCCCAGGATAAGGGCATTCTCTGTGGCCGCACCGACTCTCTGGAATGGGTTACCCACCAAGCTCCAGATGGCTCCCGATCTCCACACTTTCCACACTGGCCTGAAGACATGGCTTTTTCATCAAATTCCCTGACCAATTATGGGGGTTTTTAATTTTGGGGATTTTAAATGGGATTGGATTTTAGAATTTTACTGTTGTTGTTTAACTGTGTGAGCCGCCCCGAGTCCTACGGGAGAAGGGTGGCATATAAATTTTAATAATAAATCAATCAATCAATCAATCAATCAATCAATCAATAAAACCCCCGCCCACTCCAGGGTGCACGGGTAAAAATTAAGCTAGAGTTGGGATAAAGGGGTGGAGCTGCCCTACTGATTACCTTTGGACAATTGCAGCCAGGCCTCGTGCACCCCAACACCTGCCTTGCCAGCCCATTTCTCGATCTGGAGCTCTGTTATCGGCTGCAGAGGCCTTCAGGAAAGCCTTGCCGGCCCGCAGAAGAAGTTCCTGAAGGCCTCTGACAGCAAAAAGGAGGCCAGGTGAGGTGAGTCAGTGGACAACATCCCCCCAAAATAAGACCTGGTGCCTTTTTTTGTGGCAAAAAAAATGTAAGACAGTGTCTTATTTTCGGGGAAACATGGTAGTTGAGCACACAGGAGATATTATTCTGTTCTGTGCACTTCAGTATTCTCAAGGTATGGGATGCCTTGGCCCACACACACACACACACACACACACAGATGTGATAGGGCATTCATAAGCAATGCTGGTTTTCTGACAAATAGAAAGATAAAATATGGGAGGAAAGAAGATGAAGTAATGTACATAATGTTACTTTGTGGCTTTATAGCATTGAGGCCTCTGGCTAGGAGAATCATACTTCTCTTTCCTCATTTAAAAGAAAGAGCAATTTCATAAGAGATAAGATTTTTTAAAACAGATTAAGAGATTTGAAAGGGACCTTATTGGTCATCTAGTCCAACCCTCCCCCCCCCCCGCTCAAGCAGGAGACCCTACACCATTTCTGACAAACGGCAGTCCAATCTCCTCTTGAAAGTCTCAAGTGATGAAGCTCCCACCACTTTTGAGGGCAAGCTGTTCCATTGGTTGATTGTTCTCACTGTCAGAAAGTTCCTCCTTATTTCTAGGTTGAATCTCTCCTTGGTCAGTTTCCATCCATTATTCCTTGTCTGGCCTTCAGGTGCTTTGGAAAACAGCTTGACCCCCTCCTCTCTGTGGCAGCCCCTCAAATATTGGAACACTGCTATCATATCTTCTCTTCACTAGACTAGCCATGCCCCCCCCAAAAAAGAAAGAAAAAAGGGGGTGTGTGGAGAAAGGAAAACAAGAGAATGTAAATATCCCATGCAAATTTTTTGTGGAAAAGAAATGGAAACATAGAGCTGTTCAAAACATAGACTACAACTTTAAAAATATATCCTATAGAAAAATATAAAGCTCTTGGCACAAGATGATAGCCTGCTGTTCCCAGAGACAACTCTGCTACAACTAGGCACTGTGTTGCATAGACCACAGTTACTGAGATCATACAAGGGAAATAAATGCAGAGTGATAACCAAAATGCAATATTTCTAGCTAAACATTTGCACCCATCCTTTCAGAGATAGCGATTTCCTAAAACAGATTTCCCTCTGCTTCATTTTTCCTGGATTGCTCTACCCAGATGCCTGGGGGGGGGGGGGGGTCAAGTCAACTAATTCTGAGGATGCAAGGAAATTGGATCACCCCATTTCCAATCGCAGCCCCGATTCTTAGCTTCTCATTTTAAAAAGATAATCCCTTTTGCTATGTAGTAGAAAGTAAAGGTTGGAAGAAAATTCATCTGTATTCAAGATTTCAAGCCATACCTCCATTGCAATGGTGAAATCCACTTACCTTCGCTACCAGTGCGGGAACAGGAGTGCACGGGAGTGCATGTGTGTTACGCACACGTATGTATGCGCAGATGGTAAAAAAACTGAGATGTAATAATGTCCCAGAGGGTGGGCAGAGCCTCCCGCTGCCGGTGCTACTGGTTCGGCAAGCCAGATAGAACTGGGGGGATTTCACCACTGCTCCATTGGCTTGATTGCTGATCATACCAAAACATTGCTGGCTGTGCGTGAATGCAGCAGGGAGGGGCTTACTTACTCATTACAGCCACATTTTACCTATGCATCATGTAAAAGGGTTTTGGCAGCAGGAAGAGCATCTGACCAGTAAACACTCAGCTCCATTCAGTTGCCCAGACTCCACTCCTCAAATGATTATGGGATCATTAAAAATAGAACCACCTGTGGTCTCTGCTACCGGTTTGGGCGAACCACTGTGAACCGGCTGAATACCAGCTCTGATTCTGCCCTAACTGCTGCAACCTTTCCTCAGTGAGGAGCTATGCCTAGGAATGGGAAAAAAGTCAATACAGGTATAAATGAGATGAGATGGAAACTGGGGCTGCTGAGGCCACAGTGTTCCACATGGCACAAGCAGAAGCTGCCTAAAAGAAATTGCACAAAATGTTGGTTGAGAGGAAAGGGGCCATCTTGCTAATACAGGAGCCACCTGTTTCTCATCTCATCCCAGGCTCAGCAGCACACCTTGCTAGGACTCTCGTGGGAAATATTTCCCGAAATAACTTTTCCAAGTGCCTCACAGATGTCCCTCCCACCGTGACACAGCCATCTGAGCTAAGCTTCAAACGAGTATCCTCCTGCTAGGTCAGATTCTGAGCTTCAAAGAGAAACCTGCTTGTGGAATCTCAAACAGGGAAGGGAATGCCTGAAGGGGAAAAAAGAATCAGCAGGGAAGACTCAAGCATCCATTTCCCCATTATTATTGATCTGCTTCAAATCCCCACCCAGCTGTTCCTGGAGGGACTGTTTCCAGAAGAATGTTGTCAGAATTCAGTTACATTCAATTGTCCCGGTGCTCTTCAGATGTCATGAGACTCCAGCACTTCTGCTGAGACTGCAGCCCAACACATCTGGGTGGACATGTATAGAATAGGCATTGCAGAAGGCTAAATGTCTATAGAGAGTCTTAGTCATCCAGGTCATGGTTATCCCAAAGGTGCTTTTTCAACTTTCTTTGTTTTTCCTTGAAGACGTGTCACTTTTCATCCAAGAAGCTTCTTCAGTTCTGACTGAATGGTGGAGAATGGAAGGATTTGTACCAGTGGTGGGTTGCCCCCGGTTCGGTCTGGTTCTATAGAACCGGTAGTAAAACCAGCTGGAGGCTCCGCCCACACGCTGCAATGTCATCATGGGTGATCTGCGTATGCACAGAAGCGTGTGCGCACTCCCGTTGCGAACCGGTAGTAAAGGTAAGTAGAATCCACCCCTGATTTGTACAGAAGAACCGAAGAAGCTTCATGGATGAGAAGTGAAACGTCTTCAAGGAGAAACAAAGACAGTCCAGCTGCCTTTTGAAAAAGTACCTTTGGGACATTGCAGAAGGTCTGAAACCATTTGGAGGTCTTGCAGCCAACGGGAGAGTTTGCACCAGCTACTTTGTGGCTTGTAATGTAAACTTCTTGCCAGCTTCCCAATGGCTTCTGTTTCACCATAATGATATCGGTAAAACTATAAAGCAGGCCTGCAAAGTTCATTTTTACCCTGTGATGAGTTTTTAGCTAGGCCCCCTTCACTTTGCCCCACATTGCAGGTCTGAGACGGTACCCTGGGGTGGCCCATTCCAAGTTAATTGCCTTGAATTGCAAAAGAAAATGCAGCTGCTCGAAGAAGCGGTTGAAGTCCATGCATCCCACCTGCAGTTTATTGACTGGGATTAGATGCTTATTGTGTATGACACTTTAAATACCATTACATTGGAGTTTATACAAGAAAGCATAAGTTTTGAAAAACTGGAATCTTAGAAGAAAACAGCTGGACCATTTGTTTATATGATAGACAGGAAAGAATCTTGTATTTGGCTCCAGGATGTTCTACAGCAGGCACTGGGTATGTCTCTCTCCCTCTCTCTCTTTCTCTCCCCCTCCCGTGTGTGTGTGTGTGTGTGTGTGTGTGTGTGTGTGTGTGTGTGTGTGTGTGTGTAAAACACACCAAGCGAACAAGGTAGAGGAAAGGCTATTTCCCCATTTTATTCCTCATTTTGCCTTTGACAGATCGTTTTTCCATGATATGGATACCTATTCTAAGCTGTACTCTTGAATCCTTCCCTTATGCACCACTTACCTGCCAAACTGCCCCCAAAACCTCCATGTTACAATACAAATCAGGGAAGGGAAGGTGGTTGGGGTGTGAAAGTTTGATTCACGGCACCATGTCCAGTGGCCCAGTGGTTTCGCTGACCCATGTGTCCTTGACTTGTTCAATCCGGGGGTTGGTTGGTTTGTTTTTTCTTTCTCTTAATCTTGAAGAAAATAAAGACCTCCAGGTGATTTTTTTAAAAAAAAGAAAGCATGATATTTCTTCGGTCGAATCAAATTTCTTTCATACAATGGTTTCTGATATAGATGGCTCATTGGGAAAATGGGTCAGAACTGGCAGGAAAGTTGAGGTGGGCAGTCCAGGCTCAGTTTAGTTGGTTTACATGAGTGGTGAAATCCAAATTTTTTTAACACTGGTTCTGTGGGCGTGGCTTGGTGGGCGTGGCAGGGGAAGGATACTGCAAAATCCCCTTTCCTTCCCCCTTCCTGAGGGAAGGACATTGCAAAATCTCCATTCCCACCCCACTCTGGGGCCAGCCAGTGGTATTTGCCAGTTCTCTAAGCTATTCAAAATCTCCGCTACCGGTTCTCCAGAACCTGTCAGAACCTGCTGGATTTCACCCCGGTTTACATCTGATTAACAAGTTCAGAAAGTAGAAGCAGGACAGACTTAAGTGCTATTTAGAGAGAAACTTGTCATTCTCTATCATTTGATATCTGCTGTTTTATTAACTGCCATGCTACCCTCTGGCCATCTGGAACAGTGGCACTGTACCATGTGCCATAGCAAAAGCCAAACCAGATGAATCTTTCTCTAGTGGCACAACACTAATGAGGCCATTTTTAGTAAGAGATAACACTCAGTAACCAGATTTTTCTGGCTCTCGGTTCCTCTGAATTCAAATGACCCTTAGACTGATCCAAAACATTGTGACAATCAGAATGCTATGAGCATGGGGCATATTGACCTCTCTGTGACTCCATGAAGCAGATAGTGCTCAGGACTTGTTTTCTATGGCTGATAAAGCATAGGCATCACAGTGTCATGTGACATAGCGTGATTTTTTTCTCCTTTGCTAAATGGGGGGTGAGTGTGGCCTGCATGTGACGCACCAATCCCGCGGGCTGCGAGTTTAACATCCCTGGCAAAAAGAATTGTCAACCAATCAGAGCTTGTTTGCCAGGCAATCATCAAACGCCTTGATCCACCCATTTGGGTCCACACCTAAATGTAGTTTCCTCTTCAGCTTTTATATTTATATTTATATTTATATTTATATTTATATTTATATTTATATTTATATTTATATTTATATTTATATTTATATTTATATTTATATTTATATTTATATTTGAGCATAATGGTAAACCTCTGTCGCTTTTAAGGCTGCAAGGCCCGCAGGTTATCAGTTCTGCAGTGGAGGTTCTGCCGCTAAAATCAGTGGTTCAAAATTGTGAGGAATGCACAGGGGTGAAATGTAAAATTTGTTACTACCGGTTCTGTGGGTGTGGTTTGGTGGGGGAGGGGTAATGTGACTGGGTGGGCGTGGCCAACTTTTTTTTTTTTTTTAATTTTTCAAAGCATTTTTTCTAATGCTTTGTAAAGCCTCTCTGCTGATCAGGCAACTCAGCTGGGATCGTCAGAGACTTTTCAAAGCATTTTTTAAATCACCTCTTAGGCCAAGAGGTTGCAGAAAAAAATGCTTTGAAAAGCCTCTGATGATCCCACCTGAGCCGCACAATCATTAGAGGCTTTTTTTTTTTTAAACTTTTAAAAGCATTTTTTCACCGAAGAGGTTGTAGAAAAAATTCTTTTAAAAGTAAAAAAAAAAAAGCCTCTGATGATCGTGAGGCTCAGCTGGGCATGGGGGGGTGGGGGGGCGCAGGGATTTTTGCTACCGGTTCTCCAAACCACCACCCGCCATCGCTACTGGATCAGGCGATCCGGTCTGAACCGGGAGCAATTTACCCCTGGTAATGCATGTATTGAGGAAGCCTTCAATTGCCAGACTATGCTCACCATTTTGAACCCGTGGATTGTTGTAGCAGATGGTCCTAATTCTGCATGTGGGTTGCTTCACTTAATTAACCCAACATGATAGAATCTCAAAAGATGGGACTTGGCCTGAACTAAGAATCTCTTCTCATGTCTGCCTCTTTAAGCATGGAGGACTGTACCACATTCAATGCCTTCAAACAGCATTTTCCTACTCAAAGCTGTTGGCACACAACTACATCAAAATGAAATCTGTTTACATCATCCTAGGCTTAATGAGGGAGGATCTTTAAGAGTTGAAGGCAAAAAGAAGAGAATCGAGTAACATTTCACTGAATGGGGGTTGCATTTTTAACTTAATATTTTTGGTTCTATTTTCTTTTTTCCAACTTTGGATTTCAGAGATGGGGTTAATTTCTTTTTTGGAGGCTTAATACATCTGTTTCCTGTGGTTCCCACCAAAAAAAGAATAGGAAATCACACAACGTTTTCTTGGAATTTGCTTTTGAATTTCAGTGGCATAAGGAACTAGAAAAAAGGGGCCAGGGGCTTGGGGATTGCAAGTGTCAGCTCAAGGGGATTACTCATTCTGGAACTAGAGTGCTCCTTGCAAAAGTGCCTGTGGCCCCCACAGCTACTTCCTACCCACAAATCTCTTGGTGTATTTCATATTTTAATGTTCTCTACCTGTTTCCCCCATGCATTGCTCTGAGAAATCGTATATGTTTATGAGATGAAATTCAGTGTGTGGGTCTGTATGTGTATTGCGGGTATCGCCTAGTTTTTGACTGATGCTTCTCTTATACCAGTTTATATAGGGTCACTTGAAAAGAACAGCTATCTTCTCCGGAATGGTGATTATATCAAAGGATTTTGTGCACATGTATGGATTGTGATTGAGCAAGAATGCTAATATGCCACTGCTGTTTCTGCTGGGTTTCTGTTTTGTTTTGTTTTTACTCTTGGCTTTACTTTTTTTTTTTTTTTAATTGTGAACCAGTCCAGGTTTCTGGCTTTTTCATCAAAAAAAAACCTCACAGCTGGCCCAAAGTTTAAAACTAAGAAACAAATAAAAAAGCATTTGAGCTGGAAGGAAAGAATATGTCCCTGTCCATGGAGCCACTGACCAATCTAATCGCTAGTAAAGAAAATCTACAGAAGTATATTCGGGAATCCATGTTGTTAAATTTATTATTTATGATTTCCCTCTACACCTATCAATGATTTGCAAATTCACTAATGTATGAAAACCACTATATGGATAATAGGAGCAATGCTAAGCAAGCTTCCCTGAGGAGCATCTCCAGGGTGGGTTCTAAATTTTTTTACTACCAGTTCTGTAGGCGTGGCTTATTTTGTGGGCTTGATGGTCATGTGACAATTCTTTAGGATTTAGCAGAGGTACTGGTCTACCAGGCTTTTAACTGCTTGCAGAGCTGTACCGATCTACCCATTTATTTTTGCAGGCACTGGTCTACTCATGTATTTTTGCAGGCACTGGTCTACCCATTTTCTCTTGCAGGCACCGGTCTACCACCAAACTGCCTTTTACCACTGATCAGCTGTAGGGCGGCCCTTTGAAGCCCCATGGCAAGAGTTTAAACAGTTTTTCCTTATAGCCCATCAGCTGGGACTCAGGAGGCAGCAATAGATTGGGGTGGGGCCAAATAAAAGGTAAGAATAATGCGGGGGTGCGGCGGGGGGGCCAACCAGTTTGGTGACATCATATCATCACCGCTACTGGCTCAGCAGAACTGGGCGGAACCGGGAAGAACCCACCACTGAGCATCACCCTTCCTTCACTAATCTTCATCCAAAATGTTCAACTACAGGGAAATGTGCTGGCATATTTTATGATGTCTATATCCAATATGTTGCCCTCCAAATATTTTGGATTCTGAATCCCCAGCACTGGCTAGATTTAAAAAATGTAAAGATGATCATGAGTCAATCTCAACTCTCAGTGACCACACATCTACAGTACAGCCTTTCCTTGGCAGTAGTACAGAAGAGGTTTCTTACTTTGCTTTCTTCCAGGAAGCTTTTATTCAACTTCTGAATTTCACATGCATCCTAATGCTATTTCCTGGTGGCCTCATGACCAAGTATCAGCCAGGGTTGTATTTTGGAAGCTTAGCCATAGTCAACTGATGTTGTTACCAGCTACAGCTGGCTGGTGATAATAGGACTTGTACTCCAATCAGGGGTAAAATCTAGCAGGTTCTGAAAGGTTCTGGAGAACCAGTAGTGGATTTTGAGCAGTTCGGGGAATTGGCAAATACCACCTCTAGCTGGCCCCAGGAGTGAGGTGGGAATGGGGATTTTGCAGTATCCTTCCCCTGGAGTGGGGTGGGAATGGAGATTTTGCAGTACCCTTCCCCTGCCATGCCCCCAAGCCATGTCCCCAAGCCACACCACACCCACCAAGCCACGCCCACAGAACCGTTAGTAAAAAAATTTGGATTTCACCACTGACTCCGATGTATCCAGGTAGGAGAAATTAAGGTTGTATTTGTATTAGTTAATATCCCAGCAAGTCTTGGCCTTATAATGTGAGAGAACTAGCTTGGCCTAGTGATTAAAGGGACCAGGCTAGACATAGGCAACCTCTGAGTTTTAGTCCCATTTTATGCATGAAAGCGGAGTGGATGATTTTGGGCCAATCATCAGGAGACTGTGAGTTCTAGTCCCTCCTTAGGCATGAAAATTAGGTGGGACTTTGGGCCAGTCTAAAGACCAACTCACCTTACAGAGTTGTTGTTGTTGTGGGGAATAGGAGGAGGAAGGAGTATTAAATATGATCACCATTTAGAATTATTTATAAAAATAATGATGGTGGGATATAAATAAATAAATAATATCCCAGAACATCCAATCATTCAGTGGTAGATCATATGCTTGTCATAAAAACCTCCCTCCCTCCCCCAAGCACCAGTGCTTTTAATATTGAGGCAATAGAAGATAGCTTCCCAATTTTTATTTTTATTTTTGGTCCAGGGCCAGACAAGGGAAATCTAGAAAGATAGGAAGCAAGCAAACTTATATGCAATCCATGTTTCTTGATCCCTGCCAGAATGTTAATCATCCTGGATTACTAAAAGCAGACTGATAAATGAGAGAACAAGAGAGAGAGAAAAAGAGAACACCTCCCCCCACCCGAAAACATCACAATTTCAACAAATATGGGGCATGTTCAAGGTACAACCATAGCCCATTTTTCCCCCAATTAAGATGAATCCAGTCTGTGTTGCACTATTTACGGATTGTAACAGGGAGTGCCAGAGTGCTGTGTAACAGCAGATGTTTTCAATTAACCAGCATAACGGTGTCAACAAAGGACCTTCCTGACCCCCATTAGACATTGTAGGGATTTTCTTACTCCTTGGCAGAGGCTTAGGGGAAGGGCACCCTCCTTTGTGCAAGCCAGTTTATTTGTATGTACAAGTGCAAGGCCAGCATTGTTGCTCATCTTCTTCAGCCAACTGCCACAGCCTCAGTGTCCTGACATGGCCCCCAGTTGGCACAAATCAAAAGTGTTCCTAAGAGTGCCAGGAAAACTTTAAATTCTTCAGAAAGATCCAACACCGTGTCATTGGGGGGCTGAGGGGAAATTATGATGGTTTCCTCCGTGTGTTTTCATCTGTTGCAGAAATTACTTGCATTTTTTTTTTTAGCCTTCAAGCAAGCATCTGGCTGCCTATTGTGAAGTAAGTACAAAAGTTAAACTTTTGATCTAATTGAGTCAGATTTTCTGGAGATCATCTCCCAATGGTCTTTCTTTCCTTCTTGTCCTACTTGATTATGGAGATGTGGACTTGGCAGGGATTATCTGGCTTTTAATATTTTCTCAGAAGCCAAAGGGAACCCCCTTGTTTTTCACTATATTTGGTAACATCATTACCCACCATGGAGATCTTCACCGGTTGAGTGTAGACGTCAGAAGAAAACCTTGTGAGGGCACGACTACAATATTCTTCTGGTTTTCAGCTTCCACCACTGCTCAGTGACTAAAGTACTTATTCAAAGCATGGACAATAAACATGTTATTCCCCCTGAATTCTCAGTAGCCACCTGTTGAACTCTGAGCCAACCTGAATTAATCCATACATTTTGCTAGTTTCAGCCAAAGATTCCTAGTATAGAGTCTGCATATTTCACAAAATATGTGAGGCCTATATCTTGACTTATTCTCCCTTCACAATTTTAATGAATTTTCCTTCTGGAGATTCTTTCTTCACAGTAAATAGATTACAAGTAGCACTTTCCATTTTCATAACACAAGCCTTTGAGTCACCTTCCTGATGGACTGTGGTAGCTCAGAACAGAGGAAGAAAAGTATCAATTCCTAGCTTAGAATTCCAATAATATTGATTACCCTTGTATCATAAGTAAACTGTTCAGGCTACGTTGCAGATTGTGTGTGAGAATTGAATAATATAAAAACTTACTCTTCTGATTTGATGACTTCCTGAGAACAGAACAGAATAACAGAGTTGGAAAGGATCCTTCCAACTCTCCCTTGGAGGTCTTGAAGTCCAACCCCCTGCTCAGGCAGGAAGCCCTATAGCATTTCAGATAAATTGTTGTCCAATCTCCTTAGAAACTCCCAGTGTTGGAGCATTCACAACTTCTGAAGGCAAGTTGTTCCACTGATCAATTGTTCTAACTGTCAGAAAAGTTCTAAATTGCTTCTGTCCTTGATTAGTTTCCACCCAATGCTTCTTGTTCTACCCTCAGGTGCTTTGGAAAATAAATTGACTATCTTTTTTTTTTTTTTTTTTTTTTGTGGCAGTCCTTCAAATATTGGAACATTGCTATCACATCATCCCTAGTCCTTCTTTTCATTAAACTAGACATATCTAATTCCAGCTACCATTCTTTATATGTTTTAGCCTCCAGTCCCCTAATCAACTTTGTTGCTCTTCTCTGCACTCTCCACATTGTGGTGATCAAAACTGGATGCAGTATTCCCGGTGTGATCTTCCTTGTCTTTCCTGTCCAGATCTTATGAGATTTTCTGGAGACAATGAGATGCTTGAATAACAAACAATATTCCATATACTAAATTAAGGTTCAACATATTTCTTTACGTGCAAGTGGTCTTTTGCACTTGAAATTGAAGAAATTTGTGCTTCCATAAGGGACATATGTCATCTTTTTCAAGCTTATCAATTGCAAAGTTGGGCATAGGCAAAAGAAAAGTCAGCTGATAGAAAACACAAAGCACAATCTTAATCAACACACTGGTCCTAGGGGTACTATGAGCCAGGGCTACAGAATATCCAATTCTTTCTCTCTCATTCTTCATGCAAACATACAGACTAGGTTCACATGTTGTTCTAAGTCATGGTCTTGAATAAACTACCGCTAACTGGATTTGCACAAGCCATAAGGATGATTTGCAAATAACAATGGATGACCTTGGACACTAAAATAAAGCTCATCATGGCTTACAGTCTATCTGTATCTGTCTGTCAATCTTAGATATACACATTGCTGAAATAAAGCACAAAGTGCCCTAGTAAAATGTCCAGAGTACATTTCTAAGTAGATTCTGAATGTGAGACAAACATGACTGAGGTTATGACACCTGGGTGAGGTTTCTAGCTCACCCAAGTATCCCTGAATAACAAAATAAAAGAGTTGAGAGGGACCTTGGAGTCTTCTAATCCAATCCCCTGCTGAGGCAGGAAAACCTACACCATTTCAGACAAATGGTTATCCAATCTCATCTTAAAAACTTCCAGTGTTGGACTATTCACAATTTCTGGAGACAAGTTGTTCCACTGATTAATTGTTCTAACACTCAGGAAATTTTTCCTTAGTTCTAGGTTGCTTCTCTCCTTGATTAGTTTCCATCCACTGCTTCTTGTCCTGCCCTCGGGTGCTTTGGAGAATAAATTGACTCCCTCTTCTTCTTTGTGGCAACCCCTTAAATATTGGAAGAGTGCTATCATGTCAACCTTAAGTCCTTCTTTTCATTAAATCAAATATACTCAATTCCTGCAACTGTTCTTTCTGTTTTCACCCCCAGTCCCTATTAGGCTATGCCCAAACAGATAAAGCATACGACAATGGTATAGTTCACGCAGCATACACAGTGTGTTTCCCACAACATGCTGCTCCAATCTGTTTCAGACTAGTTTAGTTCAGAATGACTGGAAACAAAACCAGGAGAAAAAGAGAGATTGGGTTCAGTCGGATGAGGCAGCTCTTGAAGGCTGTCCATGATTTTGGAAGGGTTGTGTAAGGAGTCTGGTAAAAGGCAATCTGTGCGGGTGTTTGTGGGCCTGCCTTGAGCGCAGACAGCTCTATCTGTCTCTGTTGCATACCAAACTAGTTACAAACTTATTGGCCTGGGAGTCAAGCACGACAGCTATTTGGATCCCCCCGCCTCCTCCTGTTAACATGTTTCAAGCTGCTGCCTTTATAACTACCTCCCGTAGGTGGTTGAGCAGCTGGGCCAAGGGCAAACATCACACATACCCCAGAATGTTTTGTGAGCTGCAGCTCCCCAGATGTTCAGGCCTGGAAAAATGTGTTTTTCTAAGCAGGTTCCATGGCCTCCTGCTGTTTGGCTCTTTGGAATGGGGAATGCAAGACATGATGGGAAGATGTTTAGGAGTTCAGAGTTTGGTTTGGTTTCTTTTTTTTCCAAGTGGAAAGAGAGAGATGGGGGGGGGGGGGTAGACATCTTTTAACAATGAAATAGCTCAGAGCCAGAATGGATGGAATCGGTCTTTCTCCCCAGATTTTCTGTCCCGTTGACAAAGAAATGTGCAAATTTCAAAACTTTCTGAGCACACCACAAACTAAAACAGTTTTTCACCAACCTTTAGTTTCATCTAACAAGTTAGTCTCCATTAGCAATGATAGCATCACCTTATTATCATCATCATCACCATCTCTACCACCGTGGAATAAATCAATGAACGACTAGTTTGAGGGAGCTTTTTGGACTTGCCCAGCAAAAGTGGCAGCGTCAGCCAAACTTAACTGATCTTGAAACATGCTAAGCAGGATCAGACCTCCTCAATTCTTGGGTGGGAGACCATCAGGAAGTACCAGTTCCATACATTAAACTGGAAAGTTGAAATAACATTCCTGGTAAAGATAGTGCTACAGGTAATCCTCGACCACAATTGAGCCCAAAATTTCTGTTTCTAAGTGAGACATTTGTTAAGTAAATTTTGCTCCATTTTACCATCTTTCTTGCCACAATTTTTAGGTGAAGTTGTTAAGTTTGCAACATGGTTGTTAAGTGAATCTGACTTCCCCATCGACTTTGCTTGTCAGAAGGTTACAAAAGGTAATCATGTGATCCCAGGACTTTGTAACCTTCATAAATATGAACCAGTTGCCAGGCATCTGAATTTTGATCACGTAATTATGAGGATGCTGCAGTGGTCATAAGTGTGAAAACTGGTCAAAAGTAACTTTTTTTCGGTGTAACTTTGAACGGTCACTAAATGAACTGTTGTAAGTTGAAAACTACTGTATTTTTGGAGTATAAGATGCAATTTCCCCCCCCCCCAAAAGAGACTGAAAATTTGGGAGCTTCTTATACTCTGAATGTACCGTATTTTCCAGTGTATAAGACGACTTTCTAACACACAAAAATCTTCTCAAAAGTCGGGGGTCATCTTATACGCCGGGTGTCGGTCTCCTGTAACCAGGCAGACCAGCCTGAAAGCCTTTGACCAGCCTTAAATGGGTCTAAGGAGCCAAGCTGAATTGCCTGCTGAGTTGCCGCTAATCAGCTGAGTTACACACAAGCCCTGTGTAAAAGGGAAGTTTTTCCCTTTTACACAACGCTGGCCATCCCAGCTGAGTTGCCTGATTAGCAGGCAACTCAGCTGGGATCCCCAGAGCTTGGATGGCCAAGCCCCGTTTAAAAGGGAAAAACTTCCCTTTTACACAACGCTGGCCATCCCAGCTGCTACTTTTTGCCTGCTAATTGGTATGTAGCAAAAATCCCCCCCCCCTCCAGCTTGCTTAAATTAGCTGCTAGCCGCAACCCTTGCCTTGCCTGCAATCCATTGCATCAGCAAGCAACTAAATCTCCCTGCCTGCAATCAAGCAGGCAGGGAGTTGTGGACATCAGCTCCCAGAATTACACAGCCAGCAAAGCAAAGCTGGCTGAGGAATTCTGGGAGTTGAAGTCTACAAATCTTAAAGCTGCCAAGGGTGGAGACCCCTGTTCTATTGGGTAAGTTTCTTTCCCCCTTTGGGAGCTTTAAAAAAAATAGTTAATTGGGAGGTTTTTTAGTTGTTCTTTTTTAGACCTAGCCATTTAAAGGCTAGGTCTAAGTTTTAGGCTAGGAAGTTTTAAATTTAGCTTTCATATAAAAATAAAAATAAAATAAAATAATATTTGTGCAGCTTTCTGAGATTTAGTGTGTTTCTGTAGTGTTTCACTCTAACTACACAAACGCACAAAATCTCACAAAGCTGTATGTGGAATTTTGTGTGTGTAAAGTGTGAAAGTTGTTTTTATTTTTGGGCTTTTTGTGGCTGTGTGAGGTTCCTGCTTGTTGCAAGGGCCATTTTGGGTCTAGCATAGCTGCTTTTACATTGTGGGTGAGCCAGTTGATGTTTTTTAATTTTTATTTGGTGTGCGTTGGAAGAGAGGTCATCTTATACAGCAAGTATAGCCCAAACCCTATATTTTTACAGGAAAAGTCAGGGGTCATCTTATACACCCAGTCGTCTTATATGCCGGAAAATACAGTAGCTTTTTCCAAACATTTTTTTCAGCTCTAATGAGGCGCTAGTGAGCGAAGCGATTTCCTTGGGCTTTGCCTGTTCCCTCCGACTCTCAGCTGTGCTTTAGAAGCTTTTTTTCAGCTCTAATGAGATGCTAGCGAGTGAAGCAATCTTCTGAGCTTTGCCTGCTTTTCTCATTGCTGCTCCCTCTCCACTGTGCTTTAGAAGCTGTTTTTTATCCCCAAGTAGGAGATAAAAAGCAAGGGCAAGTACTCAAAACCAGCAAACTAATGTCCTGAAACTGACCAGACTAAGGAGTATAGCCAGATGAATACCTGGTAGGCAGATTTTTTTTTTTCCTATTTTCATCCCCAAAAACTAAGCTGCGTCTTATACTCTGAAAAATACAGTACTTGTAAACCTCCCATTTCAATTCCCAGCAGTTTGCCAAAGTAGCAGTAACACATGGCATAAAAAGACAGATATGAAACTATGTTTTCCATGATAAAAGATGTATACAACCTGGGAGACCAAGGCTGCATTTGGCCTCCAGAAATTTTGGATACCCCGCCCAAAAAACCCCCCACCTTCTACACTGGAATCAACAGCTTGGAAGGAAATCTGAGTAAGTAAAATAAAAGTTAACTTACATGTTGAATTATATTTGTATGTAGGTTGCAATTCTAAAGCACCTGGAAAATTCTGTGTCTGTTTCTTCCTAACATAAAAAAAATTGAAGCTAGAGAAGATATAGAGGGGTTGAGCATCCAATGAATCAGAAAGCTTTCCAGGTTTCTGGCATGCTCCCCTAAAACAACTTGTAATTTTGTTTTCCAGCCCTGGAGTTGGTGTAGATAAATGCTCTTCTATTACACTCCAGAATAAGAGGGCAACCCAGTAAACTGCAATTCTATATATATGGGGACCTGGGAATACATTTTATTTTTTCAGTAAAAATGCATTGGATTGCATTCTTGGCTGCAATACTAAACCCGATTTTTCTAAATCGTTTGAAACAATGAGATTTTGGTTTGAGTAAATATGCGCAGGATTGCCCCAGATGATAAAGAAAAAGAGAACCAGAGGAAAATAAACAATTTTCACCAGTCTAAAGTGACCAACAGATGCCAGGCTAATCCCACCTGTAAAGGGACCTGACTATGCCATCTGAAGAATGATCAGTGATGACCATCTATTTTGCAGACATGGTATCTGAACAAGAGGGAAAGTATACGTCAACACTAAAATGCCTAATAATGACTTGAGTTGGTCTCAGATATAGACTGGGGATCAAATCAAGACAATATAATGAGGACATGTGGAAGAAGAAGCTTATTGCTAAACTCATTTTTGCCCTAATTAGGAGCCAGTGAAGAAAGGACCTCTGCTTTTGGGTATATTTATAATGAGATTTTTTTATATTTTCTTTGTATAGATAATTGTTTCTTACAAATCAAAAAAGAAGGGAACGATGAAACTGAGGCTGCCACATCCAAATCCAAGATTTACTCTATTATATCACACATGTTCATTCTACCATACTGTAATCAAGCATAATTATTTATATTAGTGGAAACTTACAATATTTTACTGGGGATGGGAGGTTCTACATGATGGTAGGAAACAGAATATAATCCATGCTGGTAAAGAGGAGCAGAGCATAGTTATGCATGTGGGGTTTATCTTTTTTTAAAACGTCAACCTTCTGAAAACCAGAAGAGAGAAATTTGGGTGTAAAGCTAAGTCTCTTTTAAAATTATTTTAGCCAGGAAAAAGTTACCACAGCTGCACCTATCAGAAATCAAGGAAATTTGTGTCAGGTGGAAAACTGTGGTGTTGTTGGTATTGAGTGTTTTATTACCCAATTGTATGGAATTATCAAATAGGGTAATGAAACATCTATAAGCAAACAATCACATCAAAGAATACCAAGAACCCCATAGTTCTGCCCTGAGCTTCACATTTTTCTCTTATAGTGGAACTGGAAAACTTTAAATGATGGATTGCAATGAGTAGATTTTAGTGATGAAGGCTGCGACTCAGTGCTTGATGGGAAAGTTCAATGAAAGGCAACTTTCACTGCATGTAAGAAACTGTGTACGGTACATTTTGCATAGATTGGGATATTCTTTCCGAGACAGTATCACTACTGGACAAGTTTCACGAAGGCAGATTCCCAAGGATGTAGAAAACCGTATCTGTGAGCACTGGAACTACAGATCAAATTGATCTAAGGTCTCCACAACCATAAAATCCTAATGAAGACCATGGGCTTTTTATCCCATGTATTGAGGCAGGATGGTAATTGAACCCATCCTATTGGAAGAGTGTTATTCCCAATCCCAGTCTCATGCTTGTATATCATTGTAATTTCTTTTAGGAGGTCTGTATATGTTTGGTTTGGATTATTTTCCTTGTTTACCTATGTATGGGATTATAAAATATGGGACTCGGAGAACCTTATATATTCCATGAATAAAGAAGCAAAAAAAATTAATAAAATCATGAGTAATGCTGGAACAGATGACACTGGGAACTTAAGTTATAAAGCAATTCTCAAGAGTTTCAGTAGAATCTACACCAGAGAGCTTGCTTACAGGAAAAGCTTATATAAACTTTATACAATTAACAGCCATAAAGAAAGGACAGAGAATTCTCTCAGATTAGCAATGATAGTTCCAACAAGAAATGATAGCAATCAAGAGTTTCTGAAAAAGGCACAACTGCCCTTCTTAAGGATTATTCCCAAGAGCAGCAAAACATTTTATAGTTCTCTTCTACTGCTTTTGCAGAACAATATTTCATGGCCCTGTTCAAGGTAGACCATCCCCTCTTTGGAAGGGACAAGTCGTGAGCATCTGAAAGGCACTGAAAATTTTATATAAAGGATCTGTAAGATACAATTATTTTTCAGAGTATAAGATGCACCTTTTTCCCCTCTAAAAGGGTGTGAAAATTTAGGTGTGTCTTATACACTGAATGTAGCCCCGCCCACCCACTGGCCCCCACCCTTTGGCCTCTGCCTCCCAACAGTTTACCTCCTTGCAGCAAGCAGCAAGAAGAAACAGCTGGTTTCAGCTTCAGCACAGCCTAATTAGTGCAAGTTGATTGGATCGGCCTCCTGACTCTCCGCTGTGTTGTGCAACCTCTGCTGGTTGCTGCAAGGAGGTAAATTTCTGGGAGCAGATTTTTTTTTTTCTTTTGCTAGTCAAGCAATGCTGAAAACCAAAATCAAAGTAAAGCAGGCTTTTTGCTGTTTGCTGCAACGAGGTAAAATTGCTGGGAGGCAGAGGCAGAGGCAGATTTCTTTTTCTTGTTTTCCTCACCAAAAAAAGTAGGTGCATCTTATAGTCCAGAGCATCTTATACTCTGAAAAATATGGTACTTGGATTCATTCAGTGCTGGACTACTGAGGGAACAGTTTGAACCTGTCAATGCTAAAGATCCTTGAAGCTGTGAATGCAACCACTTTTTATAGGTTTTTGTAGGATTCACTTCACTTCATGAATAGCTAGCTGAGGCCTCCTAGAAGGTTATATGTAGTTGGAGCCAGATGTTAGGAGATTTGTCCTTCAATGAGGGAGTGATTCTGTCAGGCACTTAAAAAGGCAAAGATCCATTTCTTCCTCAAGAGCTATTCCTGGACTTGACTGTTAGATAATTTCTGACCCATCTCCAAATTTCCTTTTCTGGGAAGGGAAGGATGTTGAAAGGGTGGTGAACCAACAGCTTCAGAGAATTCTGGAAGAATCAGATTAACTAAATTCCTTTTGGCTGGGTTTTAGGCCTGGGCACAGTACTGAGATGGCAGTCATCATACTTTCATGAGACCAGGATGGTGGTAGTACTTCCAATTTGGTAGTACCAAACAATTAAAATATATTTTTCTCATTTCTGATCGTGTTATTTTAGTACCAATTTCAGTTCTGGCCTGAACATTACAGTTTGGACTGTCCCTTTTCTTCTCCATCAAGTTGTGATTTTACCTTCAAGTATCTATTTTCAGTTGGAATCTCCAGGAAATATACATACATGTGCTTCCTATATAAATCTCACGGAGTTGTAACTGTAATCCTTAGAGGCAAATAATAGAAACCAATACCAATAACCTTTAAATTCCAAGATAAGCCTTTCTGTCAAAACTTCCTGACTATGATGTGCTGCATCAAACAAGGAAGGTTGTAAAAATGCACATCTTTCAAATTTGAAATGTTTTGAGCTCAAAACACTAAATTTCAAATCAAAACAATTCTTTGAAATGGTTAGTTTTGACCATTCTGAAAGTATCTTTAGCTCAAAACACCTGTCCGTAAGCAGGTTTGAATCTAAAACAATGTCTCCAGGGTCAGAGTGAGGCACTTCAAATTTCAGGCATTTCTCTTTCAAAATACAAACCATCAAAAAGCATAACAAAAAAAATGGATTCCAACTTAGATGATCTCAAACACAGGAACTCCTGTACTGAATTCAGAGTTAGCAGTAACATATATTAAAATGGCATTCATTTCTATGATTTACACATTATGAAACAGAAAAACCAATCATAGTTTTATCAAACTTCCCCCCCCCCCCTCGTGTACAGGTTTGTAGACATCTGGCCAGAATAAGACACCAGTCTTGCACTGGAATGTTGTTTTAGAAAACACACTGCAGAATCTCACTTACATGAAGAAGATTCACATGTGCACTTACCACAATATTCACCTCTGCAACCAGCAATTTAGCAATAAAATGCTAGAGCAGTGTTTCTCTCCATTGGCAACTTTAAGATGTCTAGGCTTCAATTCTCAGAATTCCCCAGCCAACTCTTAAATTTCCCAGAGTTGAGAACCACTGTACTAGAGATGTATTTTACAACATTACAATTTTAAGTTGCTTTCTTCCAATTTCATATTCCTCCTCTTAAGATTTATGAACACAGGAACACACGGAGTAACCTTCACTAGTCAATTTGAATGGAAACATTTCTTCCAAAGCCGTGATGGTGAACCTATGGCATGAGTGCCACAGGTGGCACGCTGAGCCCCCTCTGCAGGCATGCAAGCCATCGCCCAGCTCAGCTCCGCCACGCATCTGCGCGCACCTCCTGCCGGCCAGCTGATTTTTGGGTCCCTGGCAGGGGGCGCATGTGGGAGATGCGTGTTCATGCACGGGGGTCATGCGTGCATGTGATCGGGGTCATGGACACATGCACGGGGGCAGGGGCAGTGCAGGGGAAGCTGGGGGTCTCATGCACAGGGCGGGGGGTCATGGGCAAATGTGTGGGGCCGGGAGAGTGGGGGGAAGCTGATCTCAGGAGGCTTCAGGGATGCCTGCCAGGCCCAAATTGGGCTGCAGGGGGTTGCATGTGCTGGGGTGGGGGGAGCATGGGGAGACATTGCATTATGGTTGTGGGCACGTGTGTGAGTGTCCCCCATATTCCCCCCACTTTTGGCATGCAACAGCAAAAAGGTTAGTCATCACTGTTCTAGCGGGAATGTCCATTGTTATCTGAACTTTTTTTTTTAACCTATCACCTTCTCCAAATCTCCAAAATGGCCACTGTATTGTTTGGAACATATAAAAATAATACCTCTGGAAAATGACATTAATCTCATAAATTTATAGATTTTATAAATTTAGTGGGTGGGTGGGTGAGTGATTTAATTTTTCATTCATTCCATCTGCACGCTGCCTGATGCATTCAGACATTACTAATGAGTAGCCATGACTGCCCTTGCAGAACTCAAAAACTATTATAATCCTTTCCACACATTTTTTGTGCAACAACCCTGACAAAATGATTCCTGCAGTAGCATATTTTTTTGGCATAACAAAGAGTTCTCTATAATTCTGTTTGTTCTTTTCAGCGTACAAGTAGCAGAGCACCCTTGAATTCAGAGTCAATCCATCTTAAACTTCCATCCTAAACAGAATAGACAGCCGTGCAAAATAATGAATTTCTTAGGAAAGCTAGACTGCAAAGAAAGAAAAGAACAATGGAGAATGGGAACTGGGAAAATGGAGCTAGGAAGCAAAAGGGATGACAGATCGGTCAGTTGTATCATGTCATCAGTCCTCTTTGACCTGTTATCTAAAACAGAGGAGCCGACACAGAAAGATGAGGGTAAAATCTCATCCAAGGCAGGAAGGAGATAAGAAAAAGATAAGAGAAGGTCAATGATTTCAAAGGTGCGGGGACTTTGATGAGTCTTACTTGATTACATTTGGACTGCATTAAACTTGGATTGCATTAGTTAGGAAAAAACATTTTTGAAGGGAGGCATGTAGCTTGTTAATAAAAAAAATAAATAAGAAAGGTTAATGAGCAGCAAAGAGTAACTTTAAAAGGAATGACCAACAGGGGGATTTCAGGAAAGGCCCCTCTGAAAATTCATATTTCTGGCCTCCTTGTTGAAATATGCGAACATTTGGTGCAGCTGTAATATATCAACCCGTTCCACCCCGGTTCCCGGCGGCTTGCCAATGCTCACCAAAACGCCTGGGGACTGTTACCATCTGCACTGTAAACAGGATGCCTCACACAAAGCTCTCAAAGCAAATTGAGTAGGATCTATCAAACGCTGCAGATTGAGAAGGAGGACGCAGAGAAACACGTGAAAAGAGATCATGTGTGGAAAGAGGCTCCCCTCCTTTTCCCTCCGAGCCTCTGGCACAGGGAGATATTACTGGAGCACTTTGGTTAAAAAGAAGAGAGAGAGAGAGAGCGAGAGAGAGAGAGAAAGAGATGCTTTGAACTTAAACTTCTCAGATAACTTTAGCAACTTAGCACACCATTTCACAGAAGCAAAAAAAAAAAGACTATTTGTAAATAGGCTAAGCAAACACTGCAAGTGGAATTGCATTTCTATTTTAAACAGAGAGTGTAGCCACTTTGGATGGAAATACGAGACGTCCTGTCTACAAGGCTATTTAGCCAATGGGTTTGATGCATGTGGTTTCCGAAGATGGTTGACTTTCATCCAAGGGACACAGCTGGGATAATTTAGTCCCAAATAGCTTTTCCTTGGCTCCTTCTGGCATGGTTTTTAATATACCTGCTCTTGTCAAAGCCATTAGTGAATACCTCGGAAATGCTTTTCTATCAAAAGTTTATTTGTGAGTGTCTGTGTGAATAAGGATTATAATGTTTTTTGCGGGAACCTTTGTTGCCTTCTTTCTATGACCAGCTGGGTGTATAGAATATATAGGGAGCAGAATAATGGATCAACAATACAAAAGCTCCATGCAGGAGATGTACAGTAATAAATATCAGGAAGCTGTTGGGAAAAAACCTGATATTATGGGGAGCTTCTATGCATTGGTGAGCAATGATGGTGCAGTGGTTAGAGTGCAGTACTGCAGGCTACTTCTGCTGATTGCTGGCTGCCTGCAATTTGGCAGTTCAAATCACACCAGGCTCAAGGTTGACTCAGCTTTCCATCTTTCTGAGGTGGGTAAAATGAGGACCCATATTGTTGGGGGCAATATGCTGACCCTGTAAACTGCTTAGAGAGGGCTGTAAATCATTGTAAAGCAGTATGTAAGTCTAAGTGCTATTGCTATAAGCTTAGTGCAAAATAGATGAGCAAGATGTTCTGTGAATTGATGAAAGTGAGGAAGTTCTGTCCGTAGCTTTTGAATTGGAGGCTAGATCAAGGTGAGGAAGCTCCATCCAGAAGACCTGCAGAAGGTGTGGAGTATCTGTCTGGAGAACTCCTCAAGCAAGGAGCTTTTATATAAAAGATCTGAGGCACCTCTGCAGAGATACCTACTGCACATGAGGAGCTCCTGTTCAAACAGCTGGTAAAATAATCAGTGGAAAATAACCTGACAAACAAGTGTGGGCTCTGTGTAAAGTAAGATACCACACTGAGAAAGTTTCATGACAAATCAACATGGCCTCCATGTTTGACAGAGTGATCAGTAGTAGACTGCAGTAGACATTGTGTAGCTTCGCTCCAGCAAAACTTCTGACAAGCTCTCCCAAGGGATCCTAATAAAGACAACAGAATATCAGCTGGTCTATGCTACTGTTAGATGGATCTTAGAAGGTAGTAATTCAAGAAGATTTTGATAAGATGGAAAAAATATTCAGATGAATACCAATGGAGGCAAATTCAAAAACCACAGAAGACCCATATTCAGGAAACTACTATGCAATTTAAAGCAGAAACATATATGCTTAACATATATCTTAATTTCTTTTTTTTTTTAGTAGAAACCTCACTCTCTTGCTAACTCCTGCTTCTGTTCATTCTTCATTCTTCCTTTCCAGTTGAAGTATTGGCTTCTTTTTCTTCTGCTATTTGCTCATTAGAATCACATTTCACTGGTGGTATGGAAAGCAACTCATCGAAGGATGCTATTCCTAATTAATAATCTCAGTTCAGATGAGAGAGCTGCTGTGATTTCATGCATAATATTCAGAACAGGATCACTTGGCACAAGATCAGGTATTATTGGCTGGCATCTGCTATACTTATATCTTGCAATGGGGTGAAGATCTTTGAATCAATGTCTGAAAGGTTAGCCCATAGCAATTTAACAATATTATCCAAATTTTGAAAATAAATATTTGAAGAGGAAAAAATGCATCAAAATATTTAACTTACATTTCACTAGGAAAGAGTGAGACTTCTAAACCAAGCTAAATCCAAAAATGCCAGAGAATTCTTGGAGTCTGGCACTCAGACAAATCAACAATCAATAGGCACACAGAGATAAACAACATCTACCTATTATTCCAAAGAAACAATTAAAAAACTAAAAAGGAAACAAAAGACCAAAACACCTCCTTGCCAGCAATCAACAGTAAACAGTTTAACACCAAGATTAACACTAACCCACAATCCAATAAGAAACAGCACCCTAGTGAAGCATCCAAAGGAAGGAACAAATCAGACAAACAATCAAACAAACATTAAATAACAGTTTATTTAACCAAGCTCACAGAACACCAAGGACCCCAAACTACAAATATTCCTTTCAATTGGTATTACATTTCAAAATCAAAACAAATCCATGGCTCTTCCAATCCATCCAAAGGAAGAGTATGCTAATTCTTCTGCTTCCAAGAGGGTTGATCTGATACTTACATTTGTCCCAGTGACATAACTGGCATTTCAGTCAACAATGAAAAGTATGCTGTATTAAATCCACGTCCCTATTCCTAGTTTTAATCTGAATTCTTAAATTTGTATAAAATACCATATTTTCTAAGGAATTCAGCTGTATTCATTAGGTTAATATGTGGGGAGCTTGTTTTATGGGATGCTTGGAAGACTGTTGCATTCAAGAATGTCTTTCCTCCCTATTTGCAGATGAAGTTTTCAAATGCTAAGAACCATTCTTGGCTGATAATTGCAACTCCCTTGCAGACATCCTGACACTACAATACTCCCTGCCTGGCAACATTAAGTGGTAGAAGCTAGAAGGAAAAGTTAAAATGGGTCCTAAGATTTGAAATGCCTTCGAGACAACCATGTGATCACAAAGTCTCCAGGCAAATGCAGAACCTCCTTTTTTTGGTCTGTTGTTTCACCTCCAGTGCTCAGACTGGGTAAGTCAATATCTCACTCTTCAATAATCATGTTATTAAATATGGTATTATTAAAATAGGCTGTGGCAAACATCCTTTATTTTGCTAGCCAGTTTGTAATTCAGGATGTGTTTATTGCATGCACTGAGAAACTAAAACTGGAGAACCGTCATTCTCAAAAAATTCCTGCCCACCATTACATTCCTAATGGAGCTGATTGCATTACATGTTTTCTTACAGATACAACATCACCTTGTAGCTAGTTGCAGTACAGACTGGTTTTCTGAGCTAGGTAGACTTCCTTTTGCTCCTCATCTTGATTCCTGGTAATCAACTCTCAACCAGTGATTGACCATCTCAGCTTCTGTTGCCATTCCATTGCTGACATTTTATTTGGATCAACTGCTTCTTCAGTCATGGAGATATAATCACAGCAATCAATTACTCTTTAATAAGATGTTAAAAGCTATTGATTCAATGAGCCATTACTCAGGAAGTTTACTGGCGAATAATCCAACGCTCAAAATTTAAGAGTTGTGTAGATGCTCCATTTTTGGTCTCTGTGCGTCGCATTTTTGCTTGGTTCCTGACAGTGGGAACCATCCAAAAATGCAATGCACAGATGCCAAAAACAAGGCATGCAGAGGCCGAAAATGCGACGTGCGGAGGCAGCGATTGGCGGCAGTGTGCTGTGGTGATCCCCACAGCCTGGAACGGGTCTAAAATGGAGCATGCGAAGGCCAAAAATGCAATGCTCAGAGGCCAAAAATGTGACACATGGAGGCGGCGATGGGCTCTGGCAATCCCTACAATCTGGAACAAGTGATTGGCGGTATTCCGGGAGGCGGATCCAACCGCCAATCAGCTGCTCATGCTGAATCAGGCTGCAATAATGTGCTGAAGCTGACCAGGCTGTTTACTGTTTGCTGCAAGGACGCTAGCCGGGTGAATACCGGTGGATGCTGATAGGCAGAGGCAGATTTTTTTTTTCTTCTTTTCCTTCCCAAAAATTAATGTACATCTTATACTCCGGAGCGTCTTATACTCCAAAACATATAGTAATTCTCTCTGTGTGTATATTTTTCTTCATTTGATGGATCACTACTGATTTATCTTTGACTTTTTGATCCATTTTGACCCACTGATTAATTGATTATATTTCCACAAGTGTAACCTTGGTGCCTGCAAGTTTATGTAGACCTTTTTTCCTTTAAAAAATACTGTATACCTATTTGCAATATAGGGGTGTCTGAGCATGTGTATCCTCCATCACATACATTGTATTATAAACAAGACTAATAGGTAAATTTTAAGAAAATCTGAAATTAATATGTGCATAATGGATTTCTGTATGTGCACTGTATATGTATATTAAAGGTTGCCTGAATATACTATTAAATTACTATTGAAATTGCTTTCAACTGAAGAGGGAGTGGTTGGTTTCATTTAAGTGATTTTCCTGGTTTACTGTAACTTGTTCCAAACTTTGGATGGTTTGTTTTGCTTTATTTTTTAAACGGGGGGAAAAAAGAGATGAGCAGCAAACATCATACTTCATTTTATTATCTACTGTTGGCTTCCCTGGAATGCATTTGCAACAAAATAGGATAAACTTTTTTTTTCTCAGAGATCAGGCAAAGTTTATAAACTGCACTTTGGATGAAAGAAAACCATCACTGATGTGTTTTTATAAATAGTTTTAATGATGTTTTAATACCCATGGCCTGTGTCCTGGAATCTTACAGACATCTGAACTTTAGTACTGAGCCTGGAATATATTTACATTCTTCTGTAGCCTAGTCTATTTATTGCTGTGCTGGTCAGCAATTTTCAGGAGGTGATTCACTTTTGTGCCTCATTGTGAAACCTCCTGAAAAAATTTGAGGACTATTTTATAGGCAACATACTTCCCAGAGCTCTGTAGCATCCTTGCCTCTTTCAAATAGCCTCTGTAGGACCTCAAATTATTATTACCATATTTTTTGGAGTGTAAGACGCACCTTTTTCCCCCCTAAAAGGGGATGAAAATTTAGCTGCGTCTTATACACCGAATGTAGCCCCACCCACCCACTGGCCCCCACCCTTTGGCCTCTGCCTCGCAGCAGTTACCTCCTTGCAAGCAAACAGCAAGAAAAAACAGCTCGTTTCAGCTTCAGCACCGCCTAATTAGCACAAGTTGATTGGATCGGCCTCCCGACTCTCAGCTGATTTGCTCTCAGCTGTTTTGCGCAGGGCTCTGCTGCTTGCTGCAAAGAGGTAAATTGCTGGAGCAGATTTTTTTTTTCCTTATGCTAATCAAGCTATGCTGAAAACGAAAATGAAAGTAAAGCAGACTGTTTGCTGTTTGCTGCAACGAGGCAAAATTGCTCAGAGGCAGAGGGAGATTTCTTTTTCTTTTTTTCCTCACCAAAAAAGGTAGGTGCATCTTATACTCCGGTGCATCTTATGCTCCGAAAAATATGGTAAATTTATTTGCTGCTCATCTCCTGGTTCGAAGTGACACTGAGTGGCTTACAAATTCACTAATTATTAATTATTGCTTATAAAAATGTTAATGTACATATGTCTAAAGTCTTACGAAATAGCTATCCTTCACATTAACTTTTGGCAGTTGTCTAAAGTTTTGGCCATTTAAAAAATATTTGTTTCTATTTTCATATCTACATCAAAGGCCTCTTGCAGAAGCTTCACAAAGCATAGCAGGTCAACAGCCCTTCGGCTATTTAAAGAATCATTTATTTATTATTTATTTATTGGTTTGATTTATATGCCGCCCTTTTCCGGAGACTCAGGACAGCTTACAATGCATTAAGCAATAGCCTACTTTTGTATATACCTGCTTAGTAGGGCTTTCGCCCTCCCCCCCCCCCAAGCAATTTTATACAAAGTCAGCTTATTGCTCCCACAATCCGGGTCCTCATTTTACCTACCTCGGAAGGATTCCATTGCTGATATTTTATTTGGATCAACTGCTTCTTCAGTCATGGAGATATAATCACAGCAATCAATTACTCTTTGATAAGATGCTAAAAGCTATTGATTCAATGAGCCATTACTCGGGCAGTTTACTGGTGAATAATCCAACACTCAAAATTTAAGAGTTGTGTAGATGCTCCATTTTCGGTCTCTGTGCGTCGCATTTTTGCTTGCTTCCAGACAGTGGGAACCATCCAAAAATGCAATGCACAGATGCCAAAAACAAGGCGTGCAGAGGCCGAAAATGCGACATGCGGAGGCAGCGATTGGCGGCAGCGTGCTGTGGTGATCCCCACAGCCTGGAACGGATCTAAAATGGAGCATGCGAAGGCCAAAAATGCAATGCTCAGAGGCCAAAAATGTGATACATGGAGGCGGCAATGGGCTCTGGCAATCCCTACAACCTGGAACAGGTGATTGGCGGTATTCCGGGAGGCGGATCCAACCGCCAATCAGCTACTTGTGCTGAATCAGGCTGCAATAATGTGCTGAAGCTGACCAGGCTGTTTACTGTTTGCTGCAAGGACGCTAGCCGGGTGAATACCGGTGGATGCTGATAGGCAGAGGCAGATTTTTTTTTTCTTCTTTTCCTTCCCAAAAATTAATGTACATCTTATACTCCGGAGTGTCTTATACTCCAAAACATATAGTAATTCTCTCTGTGTGTATATTTTTCTTCATTTAATGGATCACTACTGATTTATCTTTGACTTTTTGATCCATTTTGACCCACTAATTAATTGATTATATTTCTTGAGCCACTAGGATATCTGCTGCTATACCAGGCGGTGAAAAATAGTAGAATAAAACTAATAACATAATAACTCAAAACATGTGGATAATCACCTGCCTCCTGAACTTTCGAGTCTTGAAATTTTACTCCTTGCTTCATAAATTCTTGAGAAGATAGTCCCAAAGGTGCTTCTTCAAAAGGCAACGGGACCTTGTTTTTCCTTAAAGACATTTCACTTCTCGTCTAAGAAACTTCTTCAGTTCTGACTTCAGCTAGAAAATTTGCAGGAGATCTGCTTGCAAGCAAGAACTGTGGGACCACAATATAGAAGAAGAACTAGAAAATGAAGAAGTTAAAGTGCTCTGAGAGTTTAGAATTTAAATAGACAAACATCTGTCACGCCGCACCCCAAATTTAACAACTGTTGATAAGAAAGACAAGAAAGTCTGGATAGTAGACATTGTAATATCTGCAGATAGCAAATAGAAAAGAAAGAACTGGAGAAAATCACAAAATATAAAGACCTGCAAATAGAAGTAGAATGACTGTAGCAAACAAAAGCAAAGATAAAAACAATACCAATAGGTATCTTGGAAGCAATCCCAAAACTTCAACATCATTTGAACACCATTGGCATCGACAAAATTACCATCAGTCAGTTACAAAAGACACTTTACTTGGAAAAGCTTACATCCTGCAAAAATACCTTTACTATTATTAAGCAACATCTGCCTATCCCAAGTCCTTGAGAAGGACTTGATAGGTGGATAAAAATGTCTGATCCAGTCTAAATATCTGGGTGAGTATGTGACCAATGATACTATTTCTAATAATACCATTGGTGTTGATTAAATCACCATCAATTGCAAAAGGCAGCTTTACTTTTTTGGCTTTATTTAAAAATATTGGCTTTTAGCCTTGTTGTATGCTTCATTTGTTTGTGAAATGAGTGGTCATAGAAATTTGACGAACGAATGAATGAATGATCAGTTAAGCTAATTTATTAATACAGGTAGTCCTTTACTTGGGACCACAATTGAGTCCAAAATTTCTGTTGTTAAGTGACTCACTTAACATTTATTAAGTGACTCACTGCAATTGATAGATTAGTAACCTGGTTCTTAAGTGAATCCAGGTTCCCCATTGACTTTGCTTGTCAGAAAGTCAGAAAAGGTGATTGCATGATTTTGGGACACAGCAACAGTCATAAGTATGAACCAGTTGCCAAGCATCTGAATTTTGATCACATGATCATGGGGATGCGGCATAGGTTGCAACTGTGAAAAAAGATCATGTCACTTTTTTCAGCACTTCTTTACAAAGTGCTGTTGTAACTTTGAACAGTCCCTTAATGAACTGTTATAAATCGAGGGCTACCTGTATTGAAGATCCATCATTTCTCGAATAGAATTGATACAGTGTATGGTGTCTAGAAGACTGCAATCTAAATCACTACATTATGCAGGGGTGAAATCCAACAGGTTCTGACAGGTTCTGGAGAACCGGTAGTGGAAATTTTGAGTAGTTTGGCGAACCAGCAAATACCATCTCTGGCTGGCCCCAGAGTGGGGTGGGAATGGAGATTTTGCAATATCCTTTCCCCAGGAGTGGGGAGGGAAAGGGGATTTTGCAGTATCCTTCCCCTGCCACGCCCACCAAGCCACACCCACCAAGCCACACCACACTAACCAAGCCACGCCCATAGAACTGGTAGTAAAAAAATTTAGATTTCACCACTGACATTATGACTGTTCTTATATAGAATCTAATTCTACTCCAGATTGTTTGTTGAATGTATATGGGAAGTTGGCTTTCATAAACATAATCCTTATCTGTATGAAGATTAGCATGACCAACTACATTCCATTTGCTGTGAACAAATTATTAACAAAGAACTCCTTTTTTTTTCCCCAGGTTGCTGGAAAACTATTCAAATGTAACTGCTTGGATGACATCATATTACAAGAACTCACAAGAAACTAACTTTATAGTTACCTTTATGCGGATGGTTTTGCTTAGCAAGCAGCCAATTTACAGCTATTTTATCTGGATTTTTAAAAGCCCCCTTGCCTTTGATTTTTATTTTAAAATATTTCATGTTTGTTTATAGTGAATAAATGTTACTCAAGGTGAGAGAGAGCATTTAATGCCAAATTAAAAGTCTTTTCAGATCTGGGACATGAAACAGCAGGGCCTCTCAGCTGCTGTTGACACATGATGTGAGGGTCTGTCTTGTTAGATGATATCATCAAAGATCTTAGCAACCTGCCAATTTTTGCATGATGTTTTAGATTTAAAATGGGGGTAAAGACTCCCTCAAATTGAGTTCAACCCTAGATGACTTCATGGATGCAGTGAAGATGATTTCTTGGCAACACTATGGAAATGGTTACTCATTTCCTTCTTTGGGGATATTTTCTGGTCTCCTGTCAAAACAGATTTCAACCTGTTTAGCTCTTCTGAGATCAGATCCATACAGTCCTGTTGCCTAGCTAGATTAAAACATCTATCAACATGGATATTACCATGACTTGGTTACCATGGTTTGGGTTTCCATTATTTACTATCTCAAAATGGGAATGGATAAAGGGCCAACCTGGAAAGAATTGGGGTGGATTGAAAGTTGAGTTGACTCCTCTTATTGTTCTACAATTGTTAAAGATGGATTCAATCCAACTTGAACAAAGAGAGAAGCAACCCAGAACTAAGGAGAAATTTCCTGACAGAAAGAACAATAAACCAATGGAACAACTTGCCTTCAGAAGTGTGGGAGTTCCATCACTGAAGACTTTTAAGAAGAGATTGGACAGCCACTTGTTTGAAATGGTATCAGGTCTCCTGCTTGAGCAAGAGATTGGATTAGAAGACCCTTCCAATTCTGTTATCTGTTATTGTCCTTTGCCTACAGCAGATATGTCCAGGGGTGGGCTGCTGGGGGTTTGCATGGGTTTGGGAGAACTTCTAGCTAAGATTCTGTACAGTTCAAAGAACCCCCAAATCCCACTTCTGGCTGGCCTTGCTGCCCCTGCCCCTCCCCTCCCAGGAGTCCCCACATGGCCCGTTTTGGATGTAGGTAAGTGCAGGGTATGCGAGGAGGCTTGGGGAGGGCAAAAAATGGGCCTGCCAGAAGTGCAGGAAGGCCAGAAACCAGAGGGCCTCCAGAGCCTGGGGCGGCCATTTTCACTCTCCCGGAGGCTCGAAGAAATCTTCCAGAGCCTGGGGAGGGCAAAAATCCCACCACCACCACCATGGTGCAGGAGGCCGGGTAGGCCATGCCCACCATGACCACACCCACCCAGCAACCGGGCAGAGAAACCCTTGCTAAAATTTTTGAAGCCCACCCGGGTATGTCCAACCCATCGCCTATGAGCCAACTATAGCCCTGCACAGTTAGTAATACGACCTCCACACATCTTAAGCTTTCAATATTATTATGAACATTATTATATGATTTTAGCAATATTTATATGCAATAACTATATATTTTATATGCGACCCAAGACAATTCTTTTTCACTCAGTGTGGTCTAGGCAAGCCAAATATTTGGACATCCATGGTCTATTCTACAGACTAACAAATGGAAAGATTATATAGAGCTATTTAATCTCCTCCAAAGTTCATGAGGGACAATTTTACATACATGCAGTAAAGCTGCTATTTGAAATAGTCTTTCCCTCTTTAGATACGCTAATTAAGATGATAAAAGTTGTAGTTCAAAGTAACCTGAGGAATCTCTTTTAGAGAAGGTGACTTTTAAAGATATCGGGGCAGACACTTTCTAAAAATCTGTTTCTATATTTATATACTTTCATTTGTTAATGTGTTCATCTATTACTGATGTGAATGGACTGAACCACTAATACAGGTAAAATAAAGGTTCTGCCCACCAAACTGAAGAATTATTTCACCAAAATTAAAACAGATTTCTAGATCCTGGGGGGGGGAGGGGGGAGAGAGAATATATTTCCTCCATGATATAAACATGATTTATGAAGCCTACAATCACAATTGGTGTTGATGATCATCACCTCTGAATAATACATGAAAAACAGTTTTTTTTAATATGCATTAGCCACCTAAACAATACCTTTATGTATCTGTGAAATTCTTATTATCTGAGAATTAAAATGTTTGCAAACACACATGTAATATAAAAAAGATGAATTAATGGCTGGTAGTAGAACATGATATACCTATATAAAATCATGCCTGCTGTGGGAAAAAGAGATGGGGAAAAAGATTTTCTTCATCTGTTAGACTGTAAATCTTTGGCCACATAAAGAAATCAATAGGGTGTAGATCTGGGATAGATAAAAGGTGGAAGTACTTCCCACTATATATTCTTCTTGCAGACTTCACTATTGTACTCATAAATTGAGGCGATGGCTTTAGAAAGGCTCACCTCACCTTTCTTAATTTAGTGCCCCCAAATGTGTTGAATCTGGAATTTGTAATCAACATAACTGGAGTGCATCAGATTGGGAAAATATGACAAATTCATACCGTGTTTCCCCCAAAATAAGACTTGGTCTTATATTAATTTTTGCTCCAAAAAATTCATTGGGGCTTAATTTCCAGTTAGGTCTTACTTTTATTTATTTATTTATTCATTCATTCATTCATTCATTCATTCATTAGATTTTTACACTGCCCTTCTCCCGAAGGACTCAGGGCGGTGCACAGCCATGCTAAAAACAATATATGATACAAAATTTAAAAACAAATTTAAAACAAATTAAATAAATTTGGCTCTGTCAGTTAAAACCCACAAATTTAAAATACCCCATCCAGATTCTTATTCAGCCAGGGCAGCCTGTTGAAATAGCAGGGTCTTAAGGGCTCGGCGAAAGGTACAAAGATCGGGAACCATACGTATCCCAAGGGGCAGTTCATTCCAGAGGGCAGGTGCCCCCACAGAGAAGGCTCTCCCCCTGGGGGTTGCCAGTCTACATTGTTTTACCGACGGTACCCCGAGGAGCCCCTCTTTGTGGGAGTGTGTTGGTCAATGGGAGGCTATCAGTGGCAGAAGGCGATGCCGTAGGGAAATACAGTACTAAATTTTGGGGAAATACAGTACTAAATGCGTCCATCTTGCTGGCGATCTTAACTTATTTTTGGGGTAGGGTTTATATTACGAGCATCCTGAAAAATCATACTAGGGCTTATTTTCTGATTGAGTCTTATTTTAGGGGAAACAGGGTAGAAAGAAAGGAAACTTATTAACAGCTTTAGCAAGGTTAACCTCAGAATAACAGAACAGAACAGAATAACAGATTTGGAAGAGACTTTGGAAATCTTCCAGCCCAACCCCCTGCTCAGTCAGGAAACCCTATTTCATTTCAGACAAATGGTTGTCCAATCTCTTCTTAAAAACTTCCAGTGTTGGAGCATTCACAACTTCTGGAAGCAAGTCATTCCACTGATTAATTAATCTCCAACAAATTATTGTGAGACTTCAGTATACAGCATTTCTGAATCCCAAAAGTTGGTGCGTATAAAGTTTTCATGGCTTCTCTTGGATCCAGAATGCAGATCTAAAGGGATTGTTGTTTAGTCTGGTCCAGTGCATTCTTAAGGGAACACTAGATTGTGCAGGCAAGTAAGATGTATAGCCAGCTGCTGTGACAGAATTCTCAGAACTATTTGGCTGAATGCTATTGGAAACAAGTTACAGTACTTGTTTCAGATGATCGTAGGAGTCAGTTCTTACCACAAAAATAGTATGTGGTGTGCGGATTTCACACAGCATCCTTTTGCAAACAAGGACCTAGAAAAATATAGTGAAATAACTAAGTTATGTCATAAAATATAGGCATTCTGTCATTCCGTATTGCCTATGATTTTTTGCTTCTTTATTACACACAGAAGGCATATATACAAATACAGACCCACAGAGCTCCTACAGTAAGATCAAGATAAATGAAATAATATAAATATAAATCATTTTTTTCATAATTATTTGGCATTTGTTTCTCTTTTTCTTAAAAAAAAAGAGCTAAACAAAATAGACATATAATATCGGCTGTAAGAAAGCCCTTTGTGGAAGTAGAAGTTGTCAGGCTAATGAGACAGATAAGATCGTTTTGGCGAAGAAAGTAGCTGCAAGAGGAAATGTATATTGTTCTAAGCCTCAATTAATTTAATCCAGTCTATCACCAGAAACAAATGATTGTGTCAGACAAAACAAAAGCTCAGCAAAAGATTGGGGAGAAGAGAGAGGAAAATGAAAGGAGTGGGGGAGAACAAAGTTAATGACTCCCGATTAGCAGTTCAAAGCCCATCTGTTTATTTAGGCTGTTCACAAAGATCCATTTCTCCCCAAATAGGAGATGAATAATTGAAGATTGGATCCTGTCATGCTTTTGATAATGGTCAGCTGATGGTAGGCAAGAGAGCTGATAGGCAATACAAGATGCTTTGTGTATTTGGAAAGGAAGGAGGCAAGGAGACTTTTGAGGAAGTGTCAGTATAAATTAGTGCCATGCAGCAAAACATTCCCGTATTTTTTCCCTCTGAGTCTCTCATTCATATGTTAGAAAGAGAAATTATTTTTAAGGTTTATTTCAAAGAAGGAGAATATGTTGAGAGAAGCCTCCCTTTCATATTGGGAATGAGGTCTTCATATATTTAGTTATGATGGGCATGGCATAGTTTACATAGTCATCATCACTACAATCATTTACAGCAGCCCATGCATCAATTAAGTCTCACAAAAAAGTGATCAAGATGTTTATTCATTTATTAGATTTTTATTCCATCTTTATTATTTTATAAGTACTGTAACTCAAAGTGGCAAACAAACAATTGTCTTCCTCTTCCTATTTTATCCACAGCAACAAGTCTGTGAGGCAGGGGTGGGTTCTACTTACCTTTACTACCGGTTCACAATGGGCATGCGCAGATCCTTCATTATGAAGTCCGGGCAGGTGGGTGGAGCTTCCCACCCCTTTTACTACCGGTTCATAAGAACCGGACAGAACCGGTAACAACCCACCACTGTTGTGAGGTGGATTGGGCTGAAAAAGAGTGACTGGCCCAAAGTCACCCAGCCAACTTTCATGCATAAGGCAAGACTAGAACTCACAGTCTCCTGGCTTCTGGTCCAACATCTTAACCACTAGATCAAGCTGTCCTGATGTCTTTCTTTAGGGATTAGGGGTATTATCTAAATTAGGCAGCAATTCAATAACATTTTTTTAGACCTTCAAAATAAGAAATGTCAAAATAGGCAGTAATTAGAACACATTTTTAAAAGGCTGTATTAGTTCAAGATTTAAAAATGGCCTGGTGGCTCAACAGACTAAAGCATTGTGATTAACACCAGCTGTCTGCAATTACTGTAAGTTCGAATGTCACCAGGCTCAAGGTTGACTCAGCCTTCCATCCTTTCTAAGGTAGGTAAAATGAGGACCCAGTTTGTGAGGGCAATAAGCTGACTTTGTATAAATATACAAAAGTATGAAGGCTATTGCTTAGTGCATTGTAAGCTGCCCTGAGTCTTCGGAGAAGGGTGGCATATAAATCAAATTTTAAAAAAACACTGTTAAAATCACAATTTTAACAATAAGACAGGCTTTTCGATTTATGTGGTGCCATAAATTACTAAACATTGAAATAAGTCTGATCCTTTCACATCATCTTGATATCACAAATTCAGGAAGGTGCTCAAATTAATATAATTTAATGAACATTCAATGGAAACCCTTAAGAAACGCAGTTATATTGGAAAATAAGGATGACTGGAAAAGCGTCTTCCATGCCATATGGATGGCATTTTCTGATAATAAATGGAAAATGTAGTCCTGGTTGTTTTACTTAGAACATCGAAGCCATAAAGAGAAATAGCTTAATGTCCGTCTTGAATGTGGAAGTTGAATGTATGAATAAAGATATATTGTTTCTCTTCCTTAATCCTCCACCCTATTTTTAATAGTGCTGCAATATAGCATATTATATATATATATATATATATATAATAACAAGTTAGAGCATTCAGCATTGTTTTAAAGATTTTACTTGTGAGAGCTATTTACTACAATCCTGAAGTCACACTTTTATTTAGAACTGGGTTGATGCAATAGGTTTGTGCTCAGAGTCTTATGGAACTAAATTGACATGTATGTATGCATAAAGGGGACCTTGAGCACAATCACTTTCTCCTCAAATACCATAGATGGGCAGAAACGACTGCACAAGCAGTCCCTTGGATAGCCAGCTCTTATGCCATATGAGCTTTATAGGCAAGAACTAGTACTTTTTTTAAAAAAAGTTTTTTTATTTTATAGACAAACAAACATACAATACATAATCAATCATTCAGTGTATCATCTGAGTACATTTTTTGTGTCTTCTTCCTACTCCTCCACTATTTATCATATCTTCATTTATTATAACATTTCTCCCACATTTCTTATTTTTCTATTAATACATTTATCTATCTTCTTTCTCTTCTTTCTTCTTCACTCATTTCATTACAATACCCTATATATATCTCTTCTCTAACCAATGACAAAATTGTCCCCATACCTTAAAATATTCCAATTCCTCTTTCTTTTATTATCAAAGTCAATCTATTCGTTTTTGCACAATCCAATATTTTCTTAATTACTTCTCCCTCTGTAGGGATTTTCTTTGCTTTCCATCTTTGCAAAAATACTATCCTCGTTGCAGTTATAACGTGCATAATCAAATATGTATTTTCTTTACTAAATTTCTCTGGTAAGATACCCAATAGGAACAGTTCCGGTTTTAAATCCATATGTTGTTGTATCATTTCTTCTAACCATGTTTTAATTTTAATTCAATAATTTCTCGCTTCTGTACACATCCACCAAATATGATAATATGATCCTAGTGTCTGATGGCATTTCCAACATTTAGCTGATTTATCTTTAAACATTTTTGCCAATTTTTCAGGTGGCATGTGCCATCTATAAAACATTTTGTATTGATTCTCCTTATATGCTGTGGACATTGTTAAGTTATTATTCCTTTCCCATAGCTGCTGCCATTTATCTAACTCAATTGAATATCCAAAAATGTTTGCCCAGGCTATCATTGCTTCTTTTACCTATTCTTCTTCTAATTTAATACCGAGTAGATGATTATATATTTTTAAATTATTTTTTCATCTGTTCCTTTGAGTATCTTATCCAGTTCTGTCATTTCTAAATAAAAACCATATAGTTTAGCATCTTTCTCATATCTTGTTTGTATTTGCATATGAGTATACCAGTCCATCTCAATCCCTTGTTCTTCTATTTCTTGTTTCCCTTTCAATTTCCCCTTACCTGTTAATATATCCTTGTATCTAAGTATTTTTAATATTAGGCAAGAACTAGTACCTTGAATTGCACCAAGAAGCCAAATGGCAGCCTAACGCAGCTCTTGTAACAATGGTGACACATGGGCATACCGAGAAGCCCCAGTTACAGCTTGTGCTGCCTAATTTTGAACTAACCGTAGCTTCCAACTGGACTTCAAGGGCAAACCCATGCAGAGTGCATTGCAATAATCCAACTCTGATGTAACCAGGGCATGAGTGACTGTCTGAAGGGCCTCCCAATTGAGGTAAGGATGCAACTGGCACACAAAATGAACCCATGCAAAGGTGCTCCTGGCCACAGCTGCCACCCAGCTGCAAGACCAGAAGGACCCCCATTTAGTACAGAGATAATTTAGAAAAGAATCAAGAAAAATTTAAGATACAGGTTAAATTCCTCACTGGCTGCTTAAATCCTGGGATTTGCAGAATACAGCAATTATAGTTATGATATAAATATAAATGATATATTTTCCCCTGCTCTGTCTGGACCAGTTGGCAGTCTGGAAAATGCCATTCATGGTCAATTTATGTGAGCATACAAAGTGCGATCAATAAAGGAGAATATTTGTAGCTCAGGGTTGAAATAAGAGGTTCTTGGTGCTCTCTGAGATTGATTGTTTTCTTGCAGATGTTTCAATACCCAAACTCATAACATCATGGGTGCCCTTCATAAAGTGCTATCCCTGACAGATATGGTCAAGATGTTTCTCTTCCTCTGCATGGGTAGGACTGCTTCCCCAGAACCAGAAAAGAGGGAATATTTGGCATAACTGTAGGGTGTGCGACAATCTGGAGCAAGCTAAATAATACTCTGCTTCAGAATGACTGGAAGATGTCCAGCATTCAGCAGTAATACCTCTGCCACCTCCATTAGTAAGGTAAGCTTTAAAACAGTCTCTAGAACAGCTCAACCGTAGCAACATGCTGGCTGGGAAATTTTGGTGGTGAAGTCCATACAGCTTCAAGTTGCCAAGACTGAGAAGCACTGCTCCAGAGAAATTCATCCTAACTTTTCAAGCATCTTTAGAATAAAGTACAAAACCAGAATTCTTTCTTTGGGTGAAGATTCCTAAAAAGTTGCCTCTTTGAATTAAGATAGCTCATCACTTCTCTCAATGGAAATTTTCAAAATACTTTGATATATGCATGATTTTACTGGCAGTCACACGGGTTATGGTTTTTATATTACTGTATTAATATACAGCCTGTTCTTACACCCACAACTCATTTAACTAAATGGACCAGGAAATTAATATGTTGAAGGAACACCAAAATAGGGCAAATTAATCTAAACCTCCAGAAGAATAGATATAACTCTAAACAGAGTTTTGTTTCAGTTGTGTAGATGAATAAACTAACTAACAAAGGGGACATGCATAAGCGCACCAGCGTGCCTTCCATCACTGTCCTACTGTCCCCATTTATATATAATCATTCTATGTGTTTATGGCTATGTTTTGCCTATTTATATTCTTTTATTTGTGCCAAAAAAAATTTGTCATGTATCCATGTCTATGTCTATACTGTTACTTGTTTCCTTACACTTGTTGACAAACAAACAAACAAACTTTATGTAGCATTGTGGTAACACCTAAGCCCAATCAAATGGCTCTTCTTGCATACCTAGTCCGCCCAAGAAAGGAAAATCTGGAGCCTGGAAAAGAAAGTCTTTATGTTACCAATCTCACTGCCAATGAGAGCTGACAGCTCACAACTTAAATCCCAAGCTCAGATTGACTGCAGCGGTCAAGCCATACCACTGCTGTTTGCCTGAACAATGGGAAACGGGGGCTCAAAATGTCATGAAGTTTTGCCAGTACTCCTTTGGCCAGGAGATGTGACACACTTCCTGGAGAAACTGGATGGAACTCTGTATATCTCGTATAGTGATTTTTTTTAATCCCTTTGATGCAACTGTGAGCTACCAGAACCATTAATAAGGAAACTTGAGTGAGAGTTAAGCATATTATCATGTTTCCCTGAAAATATGACCTACTCAGAAAGTAAATCCTAGCTTGATTTTTACACATGCGCCCTATATAAGCCCTCTCCAAAAATAAACCCTAAATAAGATCCCGTCCACTCCAGGGTGCATAGGTAAAAATTAAGCTAGTGTGGGGAGGGGGGTGGAACTGCCCTACTAACTTACCTTCTGACAGTTGCAGCCATGCCTCGCCCACCTTGGCCCATTTCTTCTGCAGCTGGCAAGGCTATCCTAAGGCGTCTCTAGCCAATAAAAGAGCTCCAGATCGATCCAGAGCTCTGTTATTGGCTGTAGAGGCCTTCAGGAAAGCTTTGCTGGCCTTGCCAGATGAAGAAGTTTCTGAAGGCCTAGGATAGCGAAAAAGAGGCTGGGGGGGGGATGCGCACAAGGGAAGTGAGTCAATGGACGACATCACCCACCCCCAAAAATAAGACCTGGTGGATTTTTTGGTGGCAAAAAAAAATATAAGACAGGATCTTATTTTCGGGGGAAACACGGTATATGAATAGGCTGGGGAAGATCATCTGTCACCATGGGATAAGGTATCATCAGTATGCTGATGATACTGAGTTATATCTCTCTAGCCCTGATGAATTAAGGGATTCTGTGGATGTCCTTACTGGTCTTTCTGGCAAGGTGGCAGTCATAGCTAGGACAGCCTTTGCACAACTTTGCATTGTGCACCAGTTGTGAAGCTCTGGATTGTGAAGCTCTGTTCATCATTACTCATGCCCTGATCACCCCCTGAATGGACTACTGTAATGCACGCCACATGGGGCTCCCCTTGAAGAATATCTGGAAGCTTCAATTTGCACAAAATGCAGTGACACAAGGAGTTATGTGTGCCTCCAGATGGATATATATTACACATCTGCTCTGTGAACTGCATCCATTGCCAGTTTGGTTCCAGATCTAATTCAAGGTGTTGGTTTTGACCTTTGAAGGGCCATATGGCATAAGGCCAGGTTATCTGATGGACCACCTCTTCTCTATTACATCTACCCATGCTATTAGGAGAGGCATTCTGGAAGTCCCATCAGCCAGAATTCCATCTGACAGAAGTCAGAAGGTAAACCTTTTCCATTGTAGTACCTGACCTCTGGAACATCATCCATCTAAGGCAGTGATGGCTAACCTTTTCGCCATTGCATGCCAAAAGTGGGGGGATTCTATGTGCCCCGCCCCCCATGCTTGCGCATGTGACCCCCACCCTGTTCCCCCCACTTTTGGCACACGCTGTCCCCATGCTCCAGGAGCATGGGGACAGCGTGGAGCCTTGGGAGGGCAAAAACAGCCTTCCCCACTCCTCCAGAGGCCCTCCGGAGGCCAGAAATAGCATGTTTCCTGACTTCCAGTGGGCTCAGAAGGCCCAGAAATCAGCTGGCTAGCAAACGCATGTGCACTGGAACTCAGCTTGCGTGCCCACCAATATGACTCCGCATGCCACCTGTGGCATGCATGCCGCAGGTTCGCCATCATGGCTCTAAGGTGAGGTTGGCCCAAACCCTTACTGCCTTCTAGAAAGCCCTTAAAATATAATTTTAAGCAATTCTGTGGATCCCCTAGTAGTAGGGAGCCTGCACATTGGTTGTATTTGTAACAGCATTCTTCTCTTGTCTTACTGATTTATTTTATCGTATTTAATGAGTTTGTAAAATGTTTTAATTTCTAGTTCTATTGTACGCCATCCAGAGTCACTTCATGTGAGAAGGGCAGCCATATAAATTACAAATAAATAAATAGATACAATTAGTTCTTCCTGGAGACTTCCTGGAGGGGAATGACAGGAAAATTGAGATGCAGCCGTAACCAACAATCAAATATACCACAGAAATAACACCGGGGTATGGATTCTCTGATATTAAAGAGACTAGGGCTTTTCAGAGCTTATCAAATATAATAAAGCATGGTTATTGGATTACACAAAATTCTCATTACAGAACATGATTCATCCAAAACTCTACATAATTCAGACTAGAGGTTATGAGGTAATAAATAAATATGTAAAATTTATTCTAAATTCTAAGCTTTACTTTGATAACAGACTTCAAGAGTTCTTAGTCTTTTTGGGGCCATGAACTCCTTGAACATCTGGTGAAACCTACAGTCCCCTTCTCAGAAAAATGCAATATTATTCTATATGTTTATTAATCTAGTAAATCAATAACAAGACAATACCCACTTTAGGGGCACAATAATTTCAGGTAGTGAGATTTACTGAACTGAACAAATAATCCAGGAGTCTAGAGACCATAAATTGTTGTCTACAACCATTATTAAAGGAAAAGCTAAATTTCATTAAAGTTGGGTAATAAAGTAATTTATTTCTCGACTCAAGTTCATGGATCTCCTGAAATCTATTCACGGACCCCAGGTTTAAGAAACCCTGGCAAAGCTGAAATAGCATGTTTAGCTTCAGGGATTATAGAGCTATAAATTTAAAATCTGATAAATTTTGACTCTCCAGTAAAAACTTGGCTATATTGCTCTGATCCTTGAGCATTCATTTCTCAGCAGCTGCCATCATATTGTGATGAATAATCACAATCTATCCAAAATTCAGTTTCAACATCTTCTTGTCTATCCCAGGCAAAATTGTGTCTTCTCAGGTTCATCTGCGAAATCCAGTATTGTGAAAAGAAGCACACAGTGAAACAAAGGGATGTTTCTTGCACAAAACAAGGATCCAAATGCACAAATGCTTTCATGGTGCAAGTCTGAACAGTGCTTTATCTTAGAGCAAAAGCAGAAAACATAGCATGAAAAGCAGCACAACGAAGTGTTGCACAGCCTGACATCCCCTAATTTGTGGCCTTCAGCCGCACTGGGAGATTTCTCAATTTGTATGACCCAAGTCTATAATGATTAGGGAATTTGGCACCCCTAACCTGGAAGGTGCCAAATTCAAGACTGAATGGGATGATCCTTTTTTAATCATTGTTAGCTCTGTAATCTAAAGTCCTTGCTTAACGACTGATTGTTTTATGACCATTCAAAGTTACAACAGCCATGGACGTGGGCGTTGTATCATTTGTAATGCACCCCCAGTCATTATAAATAGTTGCTCTGCCCCCTCCCCAGGGTCACATGACCACATGTTCAGTGGATCAGCTTTATGACAGCTCATGGCGTTCAGAGGTCATGTGATAGCAATTTTGGCACTTTTTGCTGGTTTCTGGGGGAAAAAAAAGCCCATTCAAATGAAAGGATTTGTTTAATAATCGCTGCATTTGCTTGACCACTGGGGAAAAGGCCAGAAAATTACTCTCAGTCACATGGTTGCCTTGATTTACAGCCTCAATGGCTTATGACTGTAATTCTGGGCTCAATTAGGGTCATAAGTCAAGAGTACCTCTATGCCTCAGGCCTTTGTCAATTGCTCTGTCTTACTTACTTACTCTTAGGAATAAGTACAGGTAGTCCTAGACTTTAAAAATTCATTTAGTGACCGTTCAAAGTTAAAACAGCACTGAAAAAAAGTTATTTATGATCATTTTTCACATTTATGACCACTGTAGCATCCCCGTGATCATGTGATCAAAATTCAGTTGCTTGGCAACTGACTCATACTTATGACCATTGCCTGTGTCCCAAGGTCATGCGATCACCTTTTCAAACCTTTTGACAAGCAAAATCAATGGGAAAGCTGTGTTAACTATGTTAACTGTGTTATCAATGTATCAACTGCAGTGATTCACTTAACAGCCGTGGCAAGAAACGTGGTAAAATGGGGCAAATTTCACTTAACAAATGTCTCACTTAACAACAGAAATTTCACACTCAATTGTGGTCGTAAGTCGAGGACTACGTGTAATGCAACAAGGGTACTAGCCTGCTCATCCGCCTTGGTGCTATCCCATCCTATATCGCCGTATTTTTGAAGCCACACCCATATGCGGAAGGCCGCACGCTCTCAAATTTTCGGCGCGGTTGTTACAACCTGCAGCAGCCCACCATTGAGTAACCTCCATTAGGATCATCTACAACTGAAGCAGAGAAGAGAGAGGGGCAATAGAGAGGGGACAGGAGAAGAAGAGAGGGAAATAGAGGGAAAAAGAGGAGAAGGAAGGAGGGAAGTAGAGAGAAAGAGAGGGAGGAGAAAGAAGAGGAAAGGAGATGGATTATTGTTGTAAAATTGGGAAATATGGTATACAGGAGAAAAGAAAACAGACGGACAATTTCATATTTTTTCTATTTGAGGATTATACTACTGAAATTATAATGAAAGATAATACGGTGGACATTAAAGCATATCGGTTTAGATGTTATTGCATACTTGTTAATATTTATATGAAAATATTTTTTGTGTGTAAAAGATGGGGTAAATAATATGGAATAAGAAAAATGGAATGTAATAATTATGAATATGTTTATCTACATTGAAATGTATGATACTCAAACACCACACCATCCACATAATGGTATGTATATTTTGAACAAAGGATCATCTATAACTGGGATTCTAAATTTGCTATCCAAGGTTGCCAAATGATGGGGCTTAGTAGACTTCAGAATCCTGGCTCCACTGTCTTTTGTGGTAATTAATTTGTAAATATGGACAGCTGGTTTGCTGTGAAGCAGAACTTCAATCCTCAGTGTCATCTCTATCCAAAAATACCTCTTGAGCCCCCAATGGGCTTCCCAAGCTTTCTTAGAAAATAACAGTGATAAGGGGTTGCAATCAAACATTTCATTTGTGAGTGCATCTTCCTATAGAGAAAAAGGGTGGAATGAAAGAGGAATAGTAGAGAATTTCTTCTGAGGGGCCAAACGAAAAACCTGATGAGATGGCAGAAAATATTCTGTTTTGTGCTTTGTAATTTATTGTGTCCTCCAACATAGTCATTATTTACATAGATATGTCCACTCCCCCAACGGCCATTTTCCAACATTCCAGCAAGTTCACCCAAATACAGATGTGTTCATCAATGGTTGGGATATCCTGGTCTATAAAAGGACAGAACAGTGTGTTGATTTTTTCTTATCCTTCCTTTTAGCCTCTATTCCAGAAGTCCTCAAACTTGGCACTTTAAGACTTGTGGACTTCATCTCCCAGAATTCTCCAGCCAGCTATGCTGAGTTGAAGTCCACAAGTCTTAAAGCTGCCAAGATTGAAGACCTCTGCTCTATTCTCTTCCTAACTCAGTCATTGTTACAGAAATGCTTTGCTGCTTTCCTTTTTCTGAAAAGACATGTGATCTATATATATCTCTGTTCCTCATTCAACCTTGTCCTGACACTCCGCCCTCTGCTGCTACCTCTGCCCAGTGTAGAAAGTTAGCACCCACTCCTCTCCTAGAAGAATGAAATATTTTGAAAAATATTTTTAAAAGGCAGAATATTATATTTCCCTGGATGGGAAATTGAGAAACATGCTCTTGGAGACAGAAAGCAGCCTCCACCATTTTTGATGGCCCTCAGCAGATGTCAGCACTTAAAAGATAAAGAGCTTATTGAGATCTAGGTAGCTCTATTCCCAAGCAAATTTCCTGCAGTGAGGTCTGAACAAAAGTAGAATTAGCCCTCAGCCACAATAGGAATTGCCCAACAAGCCCCTTCATTGCATCAACCAAACTTAGCAGACAAACTGCTAGGATTTGTACATGGTCCTACCGGAGTCTGACAATAGCCAATAGAATACATGTTCTTACACAGGAACAGGAAGTTCAAGTACAAAGCCCAAGGGAAAGGTATTTTAACTCCATGTGGTCAGCTGCCCAGAACCATGTGCTTGGTGGTTCTGCTTCACCATTAAATCCTCTTTCCAATCAGCCTCTAGCCTCCATGTTTCCAGTGTCTTTCTCCCAGCTTGGAACTGAACCAGATGGATATTTCTTCCAACACCATCGATTTCAGAGCATTGGGCAAGCCAAGTATGTTTACAGGAGCCAGAATATTCTTGCAGATGCAGAATATCAGATAACCCATATCTATAATAGGTGAAGCATAAAAAAGGAGATGGCTAACTGAGGGCCATTGAGTCAAAAAGATTAATGATAAACCTCTAAGCCATCCCTCTGCAGGAAGGGTGCTTCCAATAAAGAGATTCCTGTTTAAGCCATACTGGATCCTTTTCACTAATGCATCTTCCAGAATTACATTCCTGATCTATTTCTATGAAATGCAAACACAGAGGTAGATGCAAAGGCCAAAGCAGATGGATCAGCTCAACACAAATCAATTTCACTTGTGGTCATTGTAAGCTTTATGACTTTTCACTTCTGTAGCCCAAGTTACAATACCTCCTTTGGAGAATTTAAAGAATATTACAGCTGTATCTCTTCAGACAGCCTGTGCTAACTTAAACCCTTCACAGATTAACGTCTCTATGGTTTTTTGCAAGGAACCTTCTGTCTTTCAGAAATTTACTTTTAAAAAGAAACCCACATCTGTAAAATTAGGAACTTCAGGGAGATTCCTCATATCATATGAATACTTTGACTTACAAATGGAAAGTTAGTGGTGGAAGATAAAGACCAATTTTAGTGCATTGCACATTATACAAGAGAATTATGCAATTCTTTTGTTTTAGCAACAGATCATGTGAATCACAACCTCCAATCAGCAGTTTTGAATGCATCGCTTTACTTTGATGAAGGAACCAGGCTTCTAAGCCAAGCAGAAGTTTGTTTCCAATTAAGGGAAGCCGTCAAAAGAGGTGAGGTACAAAGCATCATATCAAGAAGTGTATTAAACCCATACCTCGGGGAGGCAGAGAGTTCTACTTCCACAATATGAAGCATGTCGTTCCATTAATTATCAATTCCTATCACATAAATACTACAGGTTTCAACAGAGCCACTCAGAATACTACTGCCTGACTTGAAGAATAAGGTTCCACTCTACCCTTGTATTACAGGAATCTCCAACCTTGGCAACTTTAAAATTTGTGGACTTCAACTCCCAGATTTCCTCAGCCAGCCATGCTGAGGGATTCTGGGACTTGAAGTCCACAATGTTCTTCATTACAGTGAAAACATAATACTGCTTATCTCAGGAGTAAGAGCACCTGGCTAACTTTGACTGAATTTAGAAACTAAGCATAGTTATTTCTGATTAGTAGTTCAATGGAAGGCCACCAGGGAATTCAAGAGCTGCATAGACTAAGAAGTTGAAAAATATCCCAGAAGAACCACTGCCTTTTTGCTGCCAACACTGCCATAGCACCATTCATGTAATCAGTCAACCCTGGATTCAGTTTCAGAACACTTCTACTCTGAATGCAGTTTAAGGGATGGCAGTTAGACTTATATAGTGCTTCATAGTGCTTTACAGCATTCTCTCTGGTTTACAGAGTCAGCACATTGCCCCAAATAATCTGGGTCTTCATTTTACCGACCTTAGAAGGATGACAGCTGAGTCAACCTTGAGCAGTTCAGGATCAAACTCTTGGCAGTGGGCAGAGTCAGCCTGCAATACTGCATTGTAACCACTGCACCACCACAGCTCTTATAGAATCTGTCCCAAGCATGCATGGCTCTTGGGAATTTCTGCAGCAAAATGCTCAAATTCCAAGAAATTTCTAAAAATAAATCTGAGTATGACCATGATGATGATGATGACAATGCAACTAGTGTGTCAGATGGCATATTGCCTTCTGTATTCTAGCCACAGCACCATTTAGGAGTTCATAGTCTTGATGTCTTCTACCTCACCCTCTACTATTCCAGTCCCAAAGAACAGAACATGGCAGAGAAAAGCACGAAAGATATTTTATTATTTTTTGGATAAACAAATAATAAATACCTTGTTCCTTCGAAATCTCAATTCTGACACTGGGACCCTATTATACATTTGATTATATCACCTAATAAGAAATGGATATGTCCAATGGGTCCTTATTTTACTGACCTTTAGTATCTTTAATATCTAAAGTCAGAAACCTTCATCATTTTATAAATGAATATACATTTCTGCAAAGTTGTTAGAAATAGAAAATCACTCATTAGATGCATCACTGATGATCCTGATGAGATACTAGATCAGCGATGGTGAATCTTTTTGGCACCGAGTGCCTAAAATGGAACATGCCAGAAACCAGAAGAGTAGCTGGCAACGGTGTGCGTGACCAGAGTGGGCTCTGTGTGCCACCTCTGGCATTGTGCCATAGGTTCACCATCATGGTACTAGATCCTAAACACTAGTGACTACCTTAATTCTCAGAGAGGACATTTATTTTGTACATATTCAAACTCTGTAGAAATTCTCAGTCATCCAGGTCATGGTTGTCCCAAGGATGCTTTTTCAGGAGGTAACTGGATTTTCTTGTTTTTTCCTTTTGAAGATGTTTCACTTCTCATCCAAGAAGCTTCTTCAGCTCTGGCAGGATAGTGGGGAATGGAAGGATTTATATCCCTTGCAGACAGCTGGTCATTTGCATCCTTTTAGAGGGTAGTGCTTGTAGTCTGCAATTTTCCCCCCATGGAAATCCATTCCTACTCCCACACCATTCAAAGGGTGATCGTCCAGAGAATGGTGTGGGAGTAGGAATGGATTTCCAGAAGGGGGGGTATGCAGACTATAGGAACCAGAAGCACTTCAGGTGACCCTGAGGACACAGATAAACCTCCAAGTGCTTCAAGAAAAGGATTTCAGTTAATAAGATGGAACCATTGCTGGTGCTTTTTCTAGACTTAAGGACTGGAGTCAGGTTGAAAATTTTACAGTGATGTGACCACTTAACAAGAATACCTTCAGCAACTCAAAGGGCTGCTCATTAAACATGAATACAAGAACTGCTGTCAGTTAAAGATTCATCTAGCTCTGTTTCCATCTTCAACACTTGCCAATCGAGTGCGTCTGGAAAACTTAAGATAGGACATGATGGTCACGAGAATCCTATGGTTTATTCCCAGTTTCTGATACTGAAAAGTATTCTGGATCTGAGAATGACTGGGTATTCATTTTAGTGATGCTGGCTAACAGCTGGTGTAGATTTATCTTTCCTCAATTTATCTTAGCCTTCTTGAAAAGACAGTGAGCAGCAAAATTAGATGTTCAACAGCAGATACGTGACTGGGAATAAGATCAGTGCCAAGGCCTTGTAAACTGGAAAAAAGAACAATGGAATATGCAATGCAGGATGGGGGAGGATTTGCAAGTAGCATGCACTTTGTCTGGTGTCCATACATCTCCCATATTGTGCTACTTCCCCCTCCCCCAGATAGGATTATGGCAGCAAAAAGTACAGTCATTGCCCCCTCCCTAGCCCCTAAATACACATGCACACACTGACCATTTTTAAATGATGACCAGGATTTGATAAAACAAACCTTTTCATTCACGGTGCCCTACATTAATTATGAGGAAGTGAGGGGGACTTGCCAAGCCCACCCTAAATTTGACATTTATTCCTGTCCTACTCTGAGTACATTTTAGACTAATTAGAATGAGTTTTCTAAATTTCCACTTGATTGCAAAGCCACATCCCTGGAAGAAAAAGGGAATAAAGGTGCAGCAGCTGGTCATATTTAAGCTCAGTGTTGCCTTGTCCCCTTGATCTCAAACACCAGGGAAGGAGAGCTAAGATCCAGCCTCCAGTGCCAAGCCATTAGAGAACATACTGTAATTCCATAATGCAAACCAGAATGACTCCTTAACTGGGCCGAGCTGAGACGAGAATTTCTGACATAATCCATTTACATGTTTTATGGTAATCACTTCCATCTTTGGGACACATGCAAACAATGCCCCTATTAGACATTGAAGTTTGGCAGAAAGACAGATGTTCAAAACTGCTGGATGCCCAGTAGAATGTGGAGACTGAATAGATGGGTGGAACAGGAGATTATTGCAAGCAGGCAGTGTCCCAAAGCTATTACACAATGTAAATGAGTTAAGCTCTGTTTTCAGCAGGGCTGTGTCCGGAGCAAAGAACACACATGAGCTCTGCATCATCAGACCCAAAGTCCATTTCAACCAGAATTCTACTTAGAAAAGTCATCTTGTAGTAATGTTATCATGCTAAGGTTATGTTATTATTATCAGCTGGAGCAAAACGCTAGACATTGTGCTTTTTCCATATCTGCCCAATGTTATTCTGGCAAAATACATCCTGCTGGTTGGCTTGCAACTAAGGAGAGATTGATGTTCCTATAAAGAAACACATGCTTTACAAGTTCTGAAGGCAAAAGCTATTTCCTATTGTTTATTGTAGTATATAGTGCAAATGAGCATGGAATTTTCATTTAATGACCAAAGCTAAAGAACAGGTGACTGACCCATCCCCCCATTTCAGAAACTTTCCATCTCTGTAGTCCTGTACACTGTGTGGGTGAGCTTTACTGTATATTTTTCTCCATCCTTGACCTCCTGGTTCATAAAAATCAATGGATAAATCCAGGGGTGAAATCCAGCAGGTTCTGACAGTTCTGGAGAACTGGTAGCAGAAATTTTGAGTAGTTCGGAGAACCGGTAGTGGTAATTTTGAGTAGTTCGGAGAAACGGCAAATACCACCTCTGGCTTTCCCCAGGAGTAGGGTGGGAATGGAGATTTTGCAGTATCCTTCCCCTGCCACACCCACCAAGCCACGCCCACCAAGCCACACCTACAGAACCAGTAGTTAAAAAATTTGGATTTCACCACTGGATAAACCCAAACTTTAAAGAGAAGTTCCCTTTGCCCATTTTCTCATCCTCATTGATGGATCTGTGTAATCTACCCTGCAAACCAGCACATTACAAGAAAAACAAAGAGAACCTCATTCTATTTCACATTGAAGCTGGATGTGGAGAAGGAATATCCGATCTGTTGATCAAGCCCCCGAGGACAGATTCTAGAAATCAGTAACATTATTTTCCATCCTTCGGAAATGGAAAACACACAAAATAATGCATCCCTTCCAATAGCTTTAACATCCCTTCCATAGCTTTAATTAAAAGATAAAACATCACCCCTATCCAAAAAGTGGAAAAGTTGAAAAATGTTTGTCAGTAAGCATGATGTTGATTGTCCATATGAATTTGCAGAGACATTGTGTAATTTCAGCCTTAATTTCTCCTCCTTCTTCCCTAAATCTGGACCATGCTGACTGGGCAATTCTGAGAGATGAAGGCTATAGATCTGGCAGGAAAAGGCTTTCTAAATTAGGAGGCCTTGAGCTTTTGTTTTTCCTGTTAGAGGACAAAGCCAGTAAGAACATGTTGTATACTGTTCCTTTCTCTATTATTTTCTCCTGGAAAATGAAAGACAGGCCATCACCCCACCAACCTTGGTGAGAAGTCCTACAAATCTTATTAGAACTCTGGCTTCCTTTGAAATGTCTCCAGATGTCTAAGCTCAAAAGGAATACACAGATTTTCCTGGAATTTATAATAACTTCCATTCTGAGAATAACAGTTATGGAATACCTGAACATTACAGACACAATGTTCAACAAAATGAAGAACAAAACAGCAACTTCATACTGATAACAAATCATTATTTGGGTAGCAATCCAGTACATTTAGTATACCACTAATCTAGCAAACTGAAGCCAAAGCCTGAAGGCTAAAGATCCATGCATCTTGATGTGCCAACATCCTAATAGAATTAGGAAGTCCTTGCACCTAGATATATAATCTAAGCATATAATTGCATAAAGAAAGGTTTCATTGGGATTTCTATCTAAATATAGCTAATCAAGAATAGTAGGGCATTATATTTTCTTTCTGGTGTCTACCAACACAACACAATCAGAAATAATATTGTTTGTACATGGAGTACCAGAGGACAAAAGATTCTATGCTCCTAAAAGCTCAAAATGGCAATTACAGAGACAGGGCAGCCTTCCCCAGCTCACTGGAATACATAATCTAATATTCCCTACTTTGTGTAGCAATTGGCCACTTTGCCTAAAGATAATGGGAATTGTCAATATCAGGAGGGGTAGATTGGAAGAGATTGCCCAAGCTGATGAAGATTGTCATACAAAAACAAAACCAGGAAAATGTTTATAGAACAATTGTTTGGGGACCAATTCATCATGTGGTTCATCATGTGATAGTTACTCCAACACAACACTTCAGGAGTTCCTAATCAGGAGAACTAACCTGTCTCCTAATTAATCAATTATATATTTTTAAATCTCTATTCTCTGGTATGTTCCACTATTTGGGAACTAGCTGTGAATGTTCAGTGTGCATCATGTTAATATAACAGAAAGTGAACTGACGTAGAGAACATTTATTACAAAAATAAACAGAGACTAGTTCCATATTAAGTCTAAGATGGGTTCAACCATGCAAATAGTCTTCCAAAGATCTATTGGGTTATTGTGTGTACACACGCATACGCACACACACACACACACAATAACCTAATAGATCTTTATATAAGTTATAAATACACAATAACCCAACAGATATAAAGTTCTTGTTGCCTTGCCTTTCCACGCTGACCATATTGCTTATTGCTGTGATCGGTTTCAGAGGAGTCTCCAACAATAAGGTTGTATTGAGAAGATACTACAACTGTGAAACATGACCCATCAGAAGCTAAGTTCAGGAAATTCAAGAACAATGCAAAGGAAAATATAAAAGCAATTCAACCTGTGAAGCATCTCCCCAATGGGCCACTCAGTCGGCTTCCTTCATTCCTTATGGAACAATAGGAGATGCAGGCCATTCACCACTTAAAAGGATAGTAGTGTACCTGACATGGGATTGTGTATCTTTCTGAAATACAAGAGAGGTTTGGGGTAGTCGGGATAGACTTTTGGAGAGTCCTACAATTGAGTCATTGTTTGGATGAGAATAGCCATTTCTGTATTCAGTAGAACATGTACATCTCACTGCCCAATGGGAATTGCTGTCAGTATTTCACTTTTATGTTTGCCTCTCCATTGATCAGAAAGAGCCATGGGATGACTGGAGCCTCCGAAGATGCAAGGCTCAGTTGTCCATAAACAGAACTGGGCATGTTCATTCATAATAACTTTGCAATGTTTGGGACACCATTGCTGTAAGAAAATTGAAGATTTGTGTCAAAAGGAAGCTATTCAGAAAGGCTTGTGATTTGAGAAGTTTCAACAATTCAGTTTTGTGGGAATGATACGTAGAGGAGAATGTCAAAAGTGCGCTTAAGTTCCAATGTATATGGAAGATTTTATGAAATCAAGACAGAACACGAAAGACTCCTGGTTTTCCTCTCCTGTCCCTGTCCCCAGCTTTGATCAACATTATGCCAAATTGGAACTCACAGGCATAGAAGTCTTTCCTTCAGGGGTGCAGATTCTGAATTTCAGGCAAAATAATGTAATATTTCCATTTTTCTCATATCTTTCTCAATGATCCTAATTAAGCCAGTCTTCAAGATATATTAAATTGGAAAAATGTAAATATCCACATTGCTGTTCTCTAAAATTTCTAACTGCTAGTTAGGGTAGTGCAGCCTATTTTCTAGAAGAAAACATGAAAAGCTAAATATTAGCTTTTAAAATATATATATATAACGAAGGCTGCCACTTAACTCTCTTGCATTTTCCCATGTAGGTTGAAGATGGTTTACCTTGGAGTACTGCTGGCAGAAGAGATTCACACGCATCTGATTAGCAGATATTGAAGTTTCCAGCAGATTCCTTTGCCCAGCAGATTCTGAATTAGTTCTGTGTATGATAGAATCACAGTGGTAAATTTAGACAATAAACATTACATTTCTATAGTGACCTTCTCAATGTTTTGCTCCACATGAAGCAGCAGGGAGAAGGAAGGAAGGAAGGAAGGAAGGAAGGAAGGAAGGAAGGAAGGAAGGAAGGAAGGAAGGAAGGAAGGAAGGAATATTAGAATAGAATAGGATAGAATAGAATAGAATAGAATAGAATAGAATAGAATAGAGAAGAGAAGAGAAGAGAAGAGAAAAGAAAAGAAAAGAAAAGAAAAGAAAAGAAAAGAAAAGAAAAGAAAAGAAAAGAAAAGAAAAGAAAATTCAGGCCCTAGCACATGACATCCATAGAAAGTAGTCTACTCTGGACTTATTTTTTAAAAAAATTATTTATTTATTTTGTTAAGCATGTATTAGATAACAGATATAAGTATAAACATGATTATGAATACACGAAATGGATATGAATAAAAGGGGACATTAAGACAGGGACAGTAGGCACGTAGGTACGCTTATGCATGCCCTTTACAGACCTCTAAGGAATGGGGTGAGGTCAACAGTAGACAGTTTAAGGTTAAAGTTTTGGGGTTTGGGGAAGAAACCACAGAGTCCGGTAGTGCATTCCAGGCATTGACCAGTCTGTTGCTGAAGTCGTATTTTCTGCAGTCGAGTTTGGAACAGTTTACCTTAAATTTGTATCTATTGTGTGCTCATGTATTGTTGTGGTTGAAGCTGAAGTAGTCATTGACAGGTAGGATGTTGTAGTAGATAATTTTATGTGTTATGCTTAGGTCAGACCGAAGGTGACATAGTTCTAAGTTGTCTAAGCCCAAAATTTCAAGTCTGGTGGCATAAGGTATTCTGTTGCAAGTAGAGGAGTGGAGGACTCTTCTCGTGAAATTTCTCTGTACTCGCTCAGTTGCATTAATGTCCAATATGCAGTGCGGGTTCCACTTCCCCTATAAAGCATAATGAAATCACAATTTTAATTTTAAATGGAGACCACTGTTTGGATGCCTTTAGTCCTGCTTCTTCTATCATATAAAGTTCATCAACTGACAACATAACATGGCAATCACCACAGCCGATCTTGGAGAGAGCAGCTACAAATCTTGAGCACTCATGCAGAAATTAGCCTAGGGAAGTATTGTCAGCTACCAATTTGGTAGTTAAATCTAACCATTATAAGAATAGAGCCTTTTGGAATTGGGAGCAAAGTTTAAAAAAAGATTCAGCAGTAGGACCAGGATATCAAATAATTTCACAGCTGCATTAGCTGCATCGCTAGCATGGAAGTCAAATCCTAGCCACTTTAAGGAAATAATTAACGCTTTTGCCATTTTTAAAGCTTTTCTTCCCATGAAAAAGAGGCTTCAGTTTTTTCTACCATAATCTCAGAAATGTTCAGCATTCCTTTCCCATTTCTCTTGATATTGTTTTAGAGACTGATAGAAAGGGCAGAAGGTAAAACTGCTCCTGCAGGTGATTGTAGTTGTATAAATTTATCATTCTGAAGACTTTCTGGCTATTCAGACTTCTTAACAAACATGGAACAGCTTCCCAGAAAATTTTCGCGTTCTATGGTTTCCAACTGAAATGTGGAAAATTGAAGGATGCAGATAGTTATTGGGGTATTTCTCTACCTTAGCACCTTTAAGATGTGTAGACGTCAACTCCCAAAATTTCCCACTGAGCCTTGCTGCCTGGGGAATTCTGGGAGATGAAGTACACACATCTTAAAGTTGCCAAGGTTGGGAAACATGGAGCTACAGAGAGAATTGTATAATAACATGCAAAATATTCATTCAACCATCTTGATTTTTCATAATGAAATAAGGACAAGAATACCACTTCTAAGAATGTTAATGACATTTCCCCATTTTGTTCTTCTCCTATGGAACACATGACAAACACAAATAACATTTCATGAATATCAGGAGGTGAGATCTTCTCTATTTCCCATACATGTTCACCTGAGCCGTGAAAGGAAACCTACATGTGAATACATATGCTCTATTCAGCAGTTCAGATCAATGCCTGGGTCCACTTCAAGGAATCATATGTTCATAGGGCTAATAATACCCCGTTCAAGCAGGTTGAAAGACTATCCTCTTCCTTCTAAAGTGTGTTATACTCTAAGCCATATACATGCACTTAAGTCAATAGGTGATGGCACTTCATTTATTTTATTTTATTTTATGCAATTTGTACGCTGCCCTATCTCCGTAGATTCAGGTCAGCTCACAACAAATAAAAAACAAACCCGACAAACATAGAATACATACACAAAGTATGCAAGTATATAAATATATAATTTAAAACATATATTAAAACCGACTAAAATAATCAATCCCCTCAGTCCAGGTTGTGCGATGTAAACAGCCATGTTTTTAATTCGCAGCGGAAGGTGCGAAGGTCAGGTGCCAACCGAAGCCCCAGGAGGAGTTGATTCCAAAGAGTGGGAGCACCCACAGAGAAAGCTCTGCCCCTGTGGGCTGCCAGCCGGCATTGTCTAGCCGACAGCACCCAGAGAAGGCCCTCCCTGTGAGAACGTACCGGGCGATGGGCAGCTGTTGCTGGCTGCAGATGGTCTGACAAATATCCTGGGCCTAAGCCATGTAGGGCTTTATAGGTCATCACCAGCACCTTGAATCTCACCCAGAGGGCAACCGGTAACCAATGCAAGTCGTACAAGAGGGGTGTAACATGGGAGTATCGGGACCCTCCCATCACAACACACGCGATCGCATTCTGCACCAGCTGAAGCCTCTGAGTGGTCCTCAAGGGCAGCCTGATATTTACATAAATATGTGACAGTCTGCTGTTTAGTGCAATAAAAATCTGCCATATGAAATGTGGAAGCAGTTCCAAAAAGCAGATCTCACATTTTTGCCATCATTAAAGTCAAATTCTGACATGCTGTGATTAAAAACCCAACATCTGTACACATTTAAAATTAAAATATATAGGGATCCTTGTTTGCCTCCCTCTGCACAAATGTTTTACTGCCGACTTGCTCTCTTTAAATATTAAAAACATTACATTATTTTATTTTAGATGTCACAGTATGTTACATATCACCCTTTCACCTTGGATTTTTGGTTCAAATCCAGCTTTTAGCTGAGGAAATAGAAACCATCTGACTGTGTTTGGGAAGCCTCGGCTTGGGGCCTCGCAGACCCTGCATTCATGCGACAAAAAGCAAACAAGCAGAGATGTAGGCTGCAATCTAAGCACACTTCCTTGGGAGTTAGCCCCATTGAACTCGTGGAGCTTGCATCGAGGGAGTCAGCCATGAAATTCCACTCTTAGACTCTTAAAGTCATATGCATACAGACACGCATAAGAAAATGAGCATGCAGAGGATATATACATATACAAAGAAATTTTCAGTAAGGGTCTTGTTTCCAGAAGCAAAGCACTATCTCCTGAACTGAACTTAGTTATGTCGTATTTATATGATATGATATATTTAGTTATACAATATATTCCACAATATAAAAGCCACGCATGCATCATTCACATGAACAGCCTCCATGGGAATAAAGAGAACCAGAACTGCACCTCCTTGCCCCACTTCAATAATTGGGATGGAGCCAAGAGCTACAATCTGACTTTCTTCTCACCCTTGGAGTCTTTCATGCGATTAAAGGGGTAAGAAGCTGCATTTAAACTTAAAATTGCCTGGATGTCTTGCATTGGGAACAAAATAATTTAGCCAATCAATTTGTGTTCTGTACACCCAAATCTGACCTCTGCCACCTATGGAAGTTATTCCAGATACGCAAATGTGTGTGATTCCTCTTATTTTCCATTAGAATTTGTAAATTTTGCATTACTAGATCAAAAATATGTCAAGATGAGGTGAGCCAATGATCTTTCAAGACTTACAGAGAAAGCATAGCAGAAGTGGTGAATAGACAGATGCAATTTTGTGCATTCTCTATTTAAAAAGAAACATCTATCCTGCCTAGAAGTTATCTTTGTAGAATTTTAAGTAAGGATTTTGAAGCTGTTAGCTGTTAGTGATTTTTTACAGAAATCACTCAAAATCAACTATGTTGTAGAGGCACCCACTAATCAATAAGGACAAACAAACTGACCCAATACACACTAAAGGAGTTTGTAGGGATAACATCAGTTATGAAGTTCTTGGAATAGTCCATAGTAGACATAAAGCAGCAAATGAGAGGCTGATCTACAGTATATTATAAGCAACAATGCTTCATAACATAACAAATATACATACACTATGCAATATATATATAAAAGGGATGCAGTTGCTCAGTGGCTAAGATGCTGAACTTGTCGATCAAAAGGTTGGCAGTTCAGTGGTTGGAATCCCTAGTGCCGCATAACAGGGTGAGCTCCCATTACTTATCCCAGCTTCTGCCAACCTAGCAGTTTGAAAGCACGTAAAAAATGCAAGCAGAAAAATAGGGATCACCTTTGGTGGGAAGGTAACAGTTTTTCCGTGCGCCTTTGGTGTTTAGTCATGCCGGCCACATGACCACGGAGATGTCTTCAGACAGCGCTGGCTCTTCGGCTTTGAAACGGAGATGAGCACCACCCCCTAGGTGGGGAAACCTTTTCCTTTACCTTTATGCAATATATTCAATAATACCATTCAGGGCATAATAATTATTGCACCACTTCTACAATCTAACAATTTACACATTTAGCAACCTATGCAGCATATTGACCCAACATCTACATAATTTTCAATTGATTGTTGTTTTAACCATTTAGCCATGTCCAACATTTGGCAACTTTACAGACAAGTGCTCTCCATGCTATCCTATCAAGCACAGCTTCTTTCAGTTGTCGGATGTTCAACTGTGTATCAGATTTTCAACTAGCCACATTATATTTACACATATGTAACTATATTAAATTACATAGCCCCCTAGCCAGCCTCCCATACTAGCTAAAAATAATTCATGATTCCTTTCTGAGGATGAGCTTTGTAAAAGGAACCAAACAAGCTAACCAACCCAAAATTATGGGCTACACTTAATAAATAAGGTGCAGGATCATATTGCTTTAATTTAATTAACAATCGCATAGCTCCCACCAAAAAGATCTGGGTATTTTCTGACCAGCTAACAGTCTCTGCAGTATTTAGAAAGAAAATATATTTTGCCATTACTAAAAGTGACAATAGTGCAATAAGTTGCAATAGTGCTATTTTTGATAGCATTTTCCACTGACTTATTAAGAGCTCTTCTTCCTGTTAGCAGCAATATTGTCATATAATCAAATGGATTGGATTCAGCCATGATGATGAAAAAAATAATTAAGCTAATTCAGAGTCAGAACGATGCTTCTATCACTTAACAGTGAAGATCTCCTGATAACTCAATTTTTAGTGATTAAGTGGACATAACCAGGGGTCGGTTCTACTTACCTTTACTATCGGTTTGCAACGGAAGTGCGCACGCTTCTGCACGTGTGCAGATCATCCATGATGACATCAGGGTGGGTGGGCGGAGCTTCCTGACAGTTTTACTACTGGTTCTATAGAACCGGCCCAAACTGGGAGCAACCCATCTTTGGACATAACCATGATTTCTTGGGATCTCTTTGTCTTCTTCCTGTTGTGGTCCGCCAGCAGCCTGCGGCACTGGCAGCAGAGTCAGACAGCGATGAGGCTGAGGAAAAACATGGGCCAGTCCTGGAGGCTGGGGAAGGCATGGATGAGGGTTTTGCATCAGAGGCAGAGATGGGGCCAGGGCCATCGGGGAGTGACGTGCGGACTCCAGAGCCTCCAGAGACTGATAGGAGTGAGGCAGAGGAACAGGAGGAGCCTGTTCCTAATGCACACATGAGAAGAGCTGCCAGAAGGCAAGAGCAGCTCAAGCAAAGAAGACAACTCGGCAGTAGGGCCAAGAGATGATTGGCCCCTCCCATAAGGCTTAAAACAGACCAGCAATGGCATTTGGGCTTTGCCAGAAAACAACCTTAGTAGCTTTGTCTTCTTCTTCGTCTACGTCTTGTATTTATTTTTGTATCTGTGACTTCTGAACATTTGCCAAGAAAGGCCTTTGGCAGTTTGCCTAATTGGACTAAGATTTGCGATAGGACTGAGGAATTTGTGTTGGGAGGAATTTGCTTTAATTTAGTTGAACGACGCTGAGAATGAAGTAATTCTCAGCTGTTCGAATAAAGTTTGTTTGTTTTTTCACTGACTGATTTTCCTACTAATTACTTGGGCCTGGGTCACAACACTTCCAAGGGATGAATGGATGGGGTGGGTGGATACACAGATAGACCCAGTTTAATCTGCAGCTCTCATTTCCTGGTGGTTTTTCATCCAAGTATCAACTCTGACCAGTGGTGGGTTTTAAAAATTTTTATTACCAGTTCTGTGGGTGTGGCTTGGTAGGCGTGGCATGGTTTGGTGGGTGTGGCTTGGTGGGTGTGGCAGGGGAATGATACTGTAAAACCTCCATTCCCACCCTACTTCAGGGGAAGGTTACTGCAAAATCCCCATTTCCTCCCGATCAGCTATGACTTTGGAGGCAGAGAATAGATGGGGGCGGGGCCAGTCAGAAATTTTACTACCGGTTCTCTGAACTACTCAAAATTTCCGCTACTGGTTCTCCAGAACTGGTCAGAACCTGCTGAAACCCACCTCTGCCTCTGACCCTGATTCACTTTTTTATGATCAGTCATGATTAGTTAGATGCTGCCAATTGTTGGGACAATTTTATATTCTCCAGCTGCAAATCAGCCTCCTGAAAGCCAGCGAGTCAGAATTGCACTGACTCGCTGGCTTTAGTACACAAATTCACATTTAAAAATTAAGAAAACAAACTAGTGGCTGGCTAAGCATCCTGATGACTTGCAAGGCGGTTGCAAAAATAACATGATCTGACTCATCATTTCAGTGTCAAATAATCCTTTTCAGTGGTCTTATTTTAAAAAAAAGAGACCGTTGAATCCATGGAAGCCTCTGCAATGATGAGAAGGAATATGTGAAGAACATAAATCTGCATAGAACAAGCCTTCTGCATAATGGTCCATTCATGAAAAAAAGGTTCCCTTGATGATGCGGTTATCAAGCAATAGGTGTAGTGTCAGCCAATCCCAAAAGTGTAGGGAATGACCATGTATCATGAGTCAACTCTGCTGTGTGCCTAAGGAACATGGGGCTACACATTTCTTTATACAGCTCACACAATGGCCATGATCTCTCCTACCAGGTGGAAACAATTATTTCCCATTGTCATGCTCTACATCGGAATCTCAGATCTTCCAAGCAAACCTCTCTTAACTAATTGCATCATATTTATTCAATCCCCTTAAAAACAAAATAAAAATTGGGAGGACTGCATTGCTTATAATAAACTCAGCATATTGTATTGTAATCTAAACTGCATAGTTATAAATTGGGAAGGACTGAGAGTTTTGAGTTACGCCCCTTGGCAAACTTATTTAAAGGATTGCTTAAATAAGTAGTACGGAAACCAGATGTCCTTTGGTAAGAATATCTGAATAACCCAAATTTTGCTGTCTGGGTACTTTTTCTTCCTGTATCTCTGTTTTTCTCTCCTTTTTAAAAAATAACAAAGTTTGTAAAAAATATGAACAATGCTTTGGATTTATATCACATTTAGCAGCTGTGAAATAATGGATACAGCTGTTGCTATCTATGGGAAACCGATAGGAGACATTGCTTCGAATCACTAAGCAACTAAATAGGCTTACAGGAAAATTGGTTAATTTTCAGGACACAGTTGTGAAGCGGAAAGTACTTGAGATAAAGTAAAGTGGTTGATTGCAAGTATGAGTATAAATGGATACAATCCATTGACAGACTGATTAACAGAGTTGGAAGGTACCTTATAGGCAGGGGTGAAATGCTCCCAGTTCGGACCAGATCGCCCGATCCAGTAGCAATGGAGGCGGGTGGTTCAGAGAACCGGTAGCAAAAATCCCTGCCCGCCCCCCCCCCCATGCCCAGCTGAGCTGTGCAATCATCAGATGCTTTTTTTATTATTTTTAAAAGCATTTTTTCTACAACCTCTTCAGAGATTGTAGAAAAAATGCTTTTAAAAGCCTCTGAAGATCCCAGCTGAGTTGCCTGATCAACAGAGGCTTTTAAAAGAAAAAAAGCCTCTGCCAATCAGGCAATTCAGCTGGGATCGTCAGAGCCTTTTGAAAGCATTTTTTTACAACCTCTTCAAGAGGTTGTAGGAAAAAATGCTTTTAAAAGTAAAAAAAAATTGGCCACACATTACCACCCAGTCACATTACCCCCCACCAAGCCATGCCACAGAACCAGTAATAACAAATTTTAGATTTCACCACTGCTTATAGGTCATCTAGTCCAACTCCCTGCCCAAGCAGGAGATCCTACACCATTTCTGACAGATGGCAGTCCAATCTCTTCTTGAAAGCCTCCAGTGATGAAGCACCCACAACTTCCGAAGGCAAGCTGTTCCACTGGTTGATTGTTCTCACTGTCAGAAAATTTCTTCTTATTTCTAGGTTGAATCTCTCATTGATCAGCTTCCATCCATTATTTCTTGTCAGGTCTTCGGGTGCTTTGGAAAATAGTTTGACCCCCTCCTCTCTGTGGCAGCTGCTATCCTGTCTCCCCTGGTCCTTCTCTTCTCTTCACTAGACTAGCCAGGCCCCATTCCTGCAACCATCCTTCATACCGTATGTTTTAGTCTCCATCCCCTAATCATCCTGGTTGCTCTCCTCTGCACTTTTTCCAGAGTCTCAACATCTTTTTTATAGTCTGGTGACCAAAACTGGATGCAGTACTCTAGGTCTTACTTTGGAAGCCCGATTGAAGTTAATAGGGAAAAAATGATTACAAGAAGCAATGTTTTAGGCAAAAAACAAAATATCACATCAATTGAAGTGAAGTTTAATGCCTGTTGAAAGGATAAGAATGCACTTTAGTGCTGGAGATTTAAGAATGAAAATTTATAGGTTAGCAGGGAATAAAGTGGGAGACTTTGGGGGGCGGGGAAGTAATTGCAGTTCTAGAGGAAAGGGAGGTTTAGGAGAACCTGAAAACCTTATTGCTGATGGAAGACACTCAAAGGCGTTGGAGTCCACATCATTTTCTACACTACGTACCAATCAACAAACATGACTGTTTTGGAGACATGCCCAAAAGGAGAACCTCTTCTTCAGCATTGGGTTGTCCAAACTGCAAAAGAATAATCTCTGCAATTTTATAGAAGGCAGCTGTACCATATGTTCCTCTTTATGCGGGAGGAGAAGGTTCCTCATTTCCCACATCTATCCAAGAATCTTGATGGGTTGAAAGCATGACGTATCGAATGCCTTTCCATTTTAAACAGGTTGCCTGCATTTATTTATTTATTTTCTCTCTCTCTCTCTCTCTCTCTCTCTCTCTCTCTCTCTCTCTCTCTCTCTCTCTCTTTCTCTCTCCCTCCCTCCCTCCCTCCCCCTTTCTTGTCAAACCCAGAGAATTCATCTCTGGCATCAGGAGGAGTGGGGAGAACATTTCTCCTCAGGTGCACACACATTGTACCATTGCCTTTGAAATGTAGCGATAGGAAAAATTGAATTGGGTAGATTGGACAAATTCAACTGAACCATTTTTCTCCTAAAATTCAAACAGTGCCAGTGTTAAATCAAGAGATAACTATTCCTCATGGGAAAAGGTTTTGCTCTCATTGGATAACATTAAAGGTAAAGGTTTCTTCTACGTAGTCATGTCTGACTCTAGGGGTTAGTGCCCATCTCTGTTTCTTAGCTGAGGAAGCCATAGTTGTCCAAAGAGGTTTCTATGATCTTGTGGCCACTATGACTATGCACCAAGGCACACAAAACACCTGTTATCTTCCCAACTAATTGGTACCTATTTATCTACTCACATTTGCATGCTTTTGAAATGCTAGGTTGACAGGAGTTGGGGCAAGTAACGGGAGCTCACCCCAGCACATAACACTCAGGTCTCGAATCCGGGCTGTTAACTTAAGCTCAGCATCTTTAACCACTGAGCCATCACACTCCTTAGATAAAGTTATGGACTGCTCATTAAAATTGCTTGTTTTGATGTTATTAGAACTTTATGATGACACATGAAATGCATTCAACTGAATTGGACAAAATCTGAGGCATTTGGGGTTTCATAATGAAGGAGGCACAAAGTAGAAATTACATATCACAAGCATAAAGCATCCAGACAGAGAAAAATGATTTCTTTCTCACAGTATTAAAACCTAGGAAAACTCACCAAAGCTGAAAGGAATTGGAAAGATTAAAAAAGACATACCTGTTGTGTGGATAGCATCATTATATGATTTAGTCACTAGATGACACTAGACTTATTCCTAGTGTTTTGACTCTGGCAAAAGTCACGAGTTTTTGCTTGTTGCTCTGCCTTAGTTAACAAAGTTCTTTCCATTTTCTTTTTCATACTTTCATAAGGATAATGGTTTAATAGAAAATTGGGCAAATCATAATTCATGTCTCAAGAAAGTTATCATGCAAGATGTAATGCCAACAGCCTTTTTCTATTCTCAGTAATGCCACTGATTTATTGTGTTGATTGTCTATTCAGATTTCAACAACCTGGTCTTCTCCAGATGTCCTGAGACAGTTGTCAGAATTCCTAGCTGGCACTGAGTATAATGAGAAGAAGCTCTTTTTTAAAAAAGTAATACAAATATAAAAGTAAAGCGTCATCAGATGTGAATTGGGAAGCCATATAAATTTGTTGAATGATAATATTTTTGAAAATTAGGTTGGGTGATTCTGTCCATTTTTCACAATTATTGACTTTTATTGTTGCATTTTAATATCACTATAATGATTCTGCTCTATTTTCAACTGCAAGCATATCTGATACAGAGGGTGATCCAAAAATATCAATAAAGATACAAAACAAAGTTTGATCTTTATTATTTAGATGACAACTAAAGTCTCAGGGTTACTGAGCTAAGACACTGGAAACTATTGTTTCAGGATTTGGCACTATTTGATCAAAACTCATGTATGCTATATGTGTGCGAGTGTGCTGAAAGCCAAAGGCTATTAAAGACTTTACAAGTGTCAAAAAGTGGAAAGCCTCATTCAGGAAGAAATAACTAAAACTTTCCTGCAAATTATGTACCTGTCCCAGAATATTGGCTCTATGTTCTTAGATTTTGTGGCTTTTCCTATAGCTTTAAAATACTGCCTGTGAAGAAATTACATACTCTCCAAGAAATGAAACCTTTGTCACATCATTTTAAGCTCTCTTCGAAAACATTGCCTCCTCCTGAATCAATTCGTAGTCAGAAAGACAGTTACGGACTAATTCTGTGCTTTCAAAATGCTGCCTTCACAATATCTGGGGCAACAGGGTTCACCCAAATGAACAACTCTTCTGATTTCCTCTTAGGAAATTATAAACAGGGCTTGTCCTTGTATTTTGGCAGCTTCCCCAAAGGTGCAAAGTCACAGCACAAGATTTGTGGAAGAGAGATGATCGTGCAACTGACTCCCTTCACTTGAAAAGAGTTTTTTTTTATAGAGAGAGATGAGATGCCTTAAAACAAATGTAGGCAAAAGGGGAGGACTATTCCATCCTATTAAAGCACAAATAAATCATTTTAGAAATCTAAAACAAATGAGCTCCATAGAAAGACTTGCAGATGATCCATCCAAATGAAATATGAAAAACGGGGTCATCTCCTGAAAAACTGCAGATGTAAGCAGCCCATTAAATAAGCAGCAAAGATAGCAACTTGTGAGACAACAAATAGGAGGGAGCCGCATCTGTCAAAGGCAGAGCTGCCAATCATTCTTTTTTTGAAAAAAAATCCTGAACAAACATTCTTTTTTGCTTACATTAATATGGAACTTGTTATGACAACAGGGTGTCATTTAAAACAGGAAAAAATGAAAGAGAGAGAGAGAGAGAGATGGAAGATCTACTTACGCCTCATGTCTATCAGAGCTCAAAGACACATTCAAAACAGCTGGAAATATTTTTCTAATTATGTAAAAATAAAAACACTTTCAACAGAATATTTATTAATATCTCCCTAACATGTGTAGCCCCAAAGAGAAAGAGAGAGAGAGAGAGAGAGAGAGAAAATCCACTCTATTGTGTCTGTAATGTACTGGAAAAATGTCCAACATGTGATGCAATTCATAGGCCATCCATGTCTCTTGAGGCTATTTTATCTGGCTTCTGACAGCCTTACAGATTTTTGAATGAAAATATGGCAATAAATTACCCATAGTTACCTTGGGCAAGGAAAATAACAATACAGTTTTCAAGAGGTAACCTTCAAAAATATTCACCTTTTTAAAAAAATTCTATATCAAGTATCTGAGATATATCTACCATCCCAATCTAATCTTTTCCTGTTGGGAGGAAAGAAAACTGTGGTTATACTCATCTTAGATCAGGTTTCTGAAACGTTATATATTTTTGTTTCTGATCAAATGTATCCTAGTCATGTGATTCAGAGTACAGTATATGTGATATGCTTTCCAGGCCACACAAGCACACAAGCACATACCAAGCAACCAAAGTGGAGAGCAGAAACATACTCACCCCACATTACTTCGTAACACAGAAGGAAATTTAAAAATGGGTTCAAAAGAATTCCAGAAGCCATGCTTTGCAACTTTTCCCTGCTTTTGTTAACATTAAGATATCTATTCAAAGAAATTTAAAGTCAGGAAGTATAAGAACCAGGCAGGCTTAAAGAGAGGCATTTTTTCAGTACTCTAAGATACATTCACCTGTTATTTGCTAATCACGAATGAGCCACCACCGATTATCTTCACACATCATGCCAAGTTATACGCCATGATTTACCGATCACAGTGGGTAGATTTGTACAATGTAGCTGGTGCCAAGCAACTCATAGGACTTAGTGTGAAGTCTCATATTTCATACCTGCTAAAATCCTAACATCTGAAATTGATTATATTTGTAACACTTTTCAGAACAACTTCCAGACACATCATATTTGATTGTGGCTTTTCCACACGTTTTTCCAATGCACCTCTGTTTTTAAGAGGGACACTGATGTATTTCAACCATATTTTTAACTAAGTAAATTCAGGTGTGCTTGGTTTCATTCTGGAAACAGTTCAGCTGCACTAAATCTCTCACCAGACTTCAACCGACCTTCAAGTCCAACATTGCATTCTGTCTTGGATTTTGGAATAGTCATCTCAGATTCAAAGGATAGCCAGGATGGCCATAATCTGCATCCTAATTTTTAATCTGCTGTGGTAATGCAGATCTCCTAATAAACCAAACCATGATGTCATTCCAGCATGTCTCATTAACACGACACAGGGATGCAACTGAGTAAGGTGGTCTGATAAATGGTTTGAGCTGCTTTCAATTGCGTATGTTGTAATTTACTGTCAACCAACCTATGCCTTTGGGACAGGGATAGTTAGAAATGTCAACAAATAAATAAATATTGACTCAGGCAGGTTAAGTCATGGGAAATGTTGGTGATGGCCCAATTTTTTTTAATATAGAAGTTAATGTCCCCTGAAAGGAGCATGAATTAACCCCATGTGACCAGATAAGTAGTTTCACTTTTTGTTGTTCTTTTAAATTCCCTATCTGAAGGACAGAAAATGATGCTAGTCTTCCTTCCTCCATCCTTACCCTTAAAAAAAAACTACCCGTAGCTCTTCCGATCTGTATTTAAATATTCTCTGTGCAAGACTGAATATATAGTAGGACTTTATTTCTAACTCTCTGCTGGTTTTGGCTCTGCTGCTCTGCAATTAAAGTCTGTTTGTTGACACAACCTGTAGATCTCTGAAACCTCTATGGATTGCCAACCTAATTGAACAGTAAAAGAATAACACAGAGTTGTTATTATTTGTTTGCTAGTTTTCTTTGGTTTTGGATCAGTTCACATAAACCAAATGATATGTACTCCTCTGCCCTCTATTTTTTTTAGTTGCACATTTTAAGGTATGGTAATAGATATTGGAGATCCTTCCTAGGGTGAATGGCAATGAAGAAAAGCAGACCAAATCAAGCCATATTCTTATGCAGTTTTTCAGATCTGCCTAACTTCAAGACCTATAATTGTCCATTAACATGGCCTCATGATGACTGGGGATTTATGGATGTAAAGCAACATTGGCGGTATACAGATTTAATAAAGAATGGAATGGAATGGAATGGAATGGAATGGAATGGAATGGAATGGAATAGAATAGAATAGAATAGAATAGAATAGAATAGAATAGAATAGAATAGAATAGAATAGAATAGAATAGAATAGAATAGAATAGAATAGAATAGAATAGAATAGTTCTTTATTGGTCAAGTGTCATTGGACATACAATGAATGTTTATTTTTATTTATTTATTTATTTTATCAAGCATGTATAAGATAACAGATATAAGTATAAACATGATTATGAATACATGAAATGGATACGAAGAAATGGGGACATTAGGACAGGGATGGTAGGCACATTGGTGTGCTTATGCATGCCCCTTACAGACCTCTTAGGAATGGGGTGAGGTCAACAGTAGACAGTCTAAGATTAAAGTTTTGGGGGTTTGGGGATGAAATCACAGAGTCATGCCCCATTCCAGGCATTGACCATTGTTGAAGTCATATTTTCTGCAATCGAGTTTGGAACGGTTTACTTTATGTTTGTATCTACTGTGTGCTCGTGTATTGTTGTGATTGAAGCTGAAGTAGTCATTGACAGGTAAGACATTGTAGCAGATAATTTTATGTACTACACTTAGGTCAGACCAACGGCAGCATAGTTCTAAATTGTCTAAGCCCAACATTTCTATTGCTAGGCTATTGCTTAACGCATTGTAAGCCGCCCTGAGTCTCCGGAGAAGGGCGGCATATAAATCAAATAAAAAAAAAAAAACATTTCAAGTCTGGTGGCATAAGGTATTTTGCTGCAAACAGAGGAGTGGAGGACTCTTCTCGTGAAATATCTCTGGACTCACTCATTTGTATTAATGTCCGATATGCAGTGCGGGTTCCAGACAGATGAGCTGTATTTGAGAATAGGTATAGCAAATGTTTTATATGCTCTAGTTAGCAATACAATATCACCAGAGAAGAAGCTACCATTTGTCTCTGGTTCATAAACTCTCAGTGTACATACAAGCAGCAAAGTGATAAATCATAAATCATAAGATACAACCAAAAAAGTGATAGTCATTAGATGCCAATAAGAGTAAGTAATAGGAAAGATGAGAAAGATAATAGTAATGCAGTCCTACTACATGATTAGATATTCTTAGACATAAGGCAGTGCTGAGGGGGTTACATGTTCAGCAAGTGCGATGGCATGAGGGGGGGAAAACTGTCTCCGTATCTAGTTGTTTTGGCATGCATTGCCCTATAGCTGTGTCCTGAGGGAAGAAGTTGAAACAGTTTATGTTCAGGATGTGAGGGGACTGTAGGTATTTTCTCAGCCCCCTTTCTGGCTCATGCAGTATATAGGTCCTCAGTGGAAGCCAGGCTGGTTGCAATTGTTTTTTTCTGCAGTCCTAACTATCTGTTGAAGTCTGTGCCTGTTCTGTTTAGTTTCTATACCAAAGCAGTTATAGAGGCACAGATGACAGACTCAATAATTCCTCTGTAGAACTGTATCAGCAGCTCCTTGGACAGTCTGCGTTTTCTGAGTTGATGCAGGAAGAACATCCTTTGTTATGCCTTTTTAATGACAGTTCTAATGTTAGGTATCCATTTCAATCCTGTGAGATTATAGAACCCAGAAACTTGAAGGTCTGTACTGTTGATGCTGTGTTGCCTAATATTATAAGAGGTGGCAGAATAGGAGGGTTCCTCCTAAAAACCTACTAACATTTCTATAGTTTTAAGTGTTTTCAGTTCTAGATTGTTTCAGCTGCACTACAGGGCTACTTGCTCAACCACCCATCTGGATTGTTCTGTAAAATTCTCACCATGCTTAAATTAGGTAATCACATGAAATAATGAAAATATATGTTAACATTTCAGAATTAGATAGTTAATGCCACTTTGATATAGGACCAAGGGTCATTACATTGAGGGTAACCTGCTTCTATTTAAGTCTGAGTAAATTTGCAATCAACTGTATCATTATATGTATGCTTAGTCACAAGAAAATCCTACTACAGGATTTCCTTTGAATACAGATACAGCCTTTGCTAAGAATCTGTGCTGACTATAAAAGTTAATACCTCAGTTGATACCAGGAAATCTTATTTTCTTTTTGTAACTCTTATAAACAATCTAACAAGCAAAAACACAAGCTTGGGAGATCAATTTTCTACATGCTGAAGCACATATTTTTGATGTGAAGAATGTTCTTTTTCTTACTCTGCATGGATTTTTGATAATGTATTTCAAATTAGTGACACATACCCTTCATTTTTTGGTATTTATTAATATAGTAAATTTTAAAATAAAATAAACAAGAGTTCAGGAAAAAGCATTGCTTTGCCAAGGAAAAGTCATTTTGACAGTGAGCTTTTGGATGTTGCAATAACTCCATAGTATGATGAGGCACTGAACTGACCCTACAAAGTGTTACAAATCCCTTTTAGCCTTGGTAATAATACCATTAGTTGGAATCACAAGAATGATCTCTGGCTGGTACAAAATTGGGGATGATAATTTGTGCGGTGTTGTTGTTCAGAATTGCATATATTTTGAAGGAATATCAGCTTTATTTATCTGCCAAGCTTTCAAATGTGAATTTTGAAACTCTACTACTTAAAGAAAGAAGGACCTCTCTTATCAATAGCATGTTTGAACAAGGAAGTTTTTAAGAAGATGTTGGATAACCATTTGTCTGAAGTGGTGTAAGGTTTCCTGCCTAAGCAGGGGGTTGGACTAGAAGACCTCCAAGGTCCCTTCCAACTCTATTATTCTATTCTATTCTATTCTATTCTATTCTATTCTCTTCCTTCTGGTAGCCCCCCCCTTCCCCCCTAAATGGGTTAGATTACAACTTTCTTCACTCTGTCTGCAAACTGGAGAAAGTTAGCTAGGGAGTCAATATTTGCAAAAAGAAAGGAAGGAAGGAAGGAAGGAAGGAAGGAAGGAAGGAAGGAAGGAAGGAAGGAAGGAAGGAAGGAAGGAAGGAAGGAAGGAAGAAAGAAAGAAAGTTGTGACTCAGTTATTATGCCACTGGACAAATAAAGAGATTTGAATAGATTACGTCTAATACAGTGGCTCAGTGGCTAAGACGCTGAGCTTGTCGATCAAAAGGTCAGCAGTTCGGCGGTTCAAATCCCTAGTGCTGCGTAATGGGATAAACTCCCATTATTTGTCCCAGTTTCTGCCAACCTAGCAGTTTGAAAGCATGTAAAAAATGCAAATAGAAAAGTAGGGACCACCTTTGGTGGGAAGGTAAAAGTGTTCCGTGCAGCTTTGGCATTTAGTCATGCTGGCCACATGACTACGGAGACGTTTTCAGACAGTGCTGGCTCTTCGGCTTTGAAACGGAGATGAGCACCACCCTTTAGAATCGTGAACAACTAGCACATATGTGCGAGGGGAACCTTTACCTTTTTAATATACAAAAAGTCCGGTTGGTGTAGTAGTTAAGGCATCAGTTCCCTTGAAACTGGGAAACCATGAGTTCTAGCCCCACCTTAGGCACAAAACCAGCTGAGTGACCTTGAGTCAATCACTCTCTCTCAACCTTAGGAAGGAAGCAATGGTAAATCAGTTCTGAAAAATTTGCCAAGAAAACTGCAGAGTCTTGTCCAGGAAGTCTCTGAGAATCAGACACGATTGAACAAAAGTCGGGGGGGGGGGAGGTAGTCTAGTATGTGAATAGATCCAGTGCAAGGAGATCAACATAGGATGAAACAGTAGCTTCAAAGAGATTATTTTGACAGAAGAAACAAGAAAGGAAGAGCAAAGACAAAGGATCAATATTTTATTAATGCATATTCTATTTTTTCTTCTGTGGAATCCAAGACAATGCCTTAAGTTTGATTTTGATATTAGTTGAGATAGAAAAGACTAAGGTGGTAATTCAAAGACTTCACGGAAGAAGTGAAGTTAAAACAGAAATAGGACCACAGGAATATTCCATAAATTAATTCTAGTGACAAGGGCAACATGAAGAAAACTTGAATTTGTTTAGCACACGAAAGCCACATACTCTGTTCAGAGACTGTGTCACAAGCCCGAAAAAAATGAATGCAAAAATAATCAAAATTCATTTAAAGCTTAAACTCATGTCATAATTGGGAGAAAAATTCCCACTGGCAAAAAACATACAATGGTGATTAAGCCAACTTAGTTCCATCTTCAAATTGTACAAACAGCTGAGAGGGGCAAACAAGTTCTTTTTGACAAACTTGTCCACAGTAGCAAGCAAAACAGGAAGTGGGTGTTTATTAACAGTGTCCAAATATACCAGCCAAAATCAAATTCCCCCATGCATTTGGGAGGTACCCAACAGAGGAGGAGAAATTTATGAAATAAAAGGCCAATTAATAACAAGCTCATCCTTCACAGGTCAGCAACTTTGAAACATTCTTTCATTCATATATTCTATGCAGTATCTTGAATTGAAAGCAGGCTTCAAATTAAGACATATTACGGAACAAGTTCCAGTTTTCCCACTAAGTACATCAGTGCACTAAAATAATATTTAGTTTAGTAAGCACAACGGGGAAAGTTGTGAATTAGGAACAATGAAGCATGGACATGAAAGATGAGCTTCCTCCCTACTAGGGGTGAAATGCTCCCGGTTCAGACTGGTTCAGCTGAACCGGTAGCGATGGTGGCCAGTGGTTCGGAGAACTGGTAGCGATGGCGGCACAAGGCTCGCCTACCTGCCCGTCGTCATTACTTCCTGGTTTTAACCAGGAAGTAACATGTTTTTTATCCTCTGTGCATGCGCAGAAGGATTTGCGGAAGAGCAGATGGTCCACACACACACATGCGAGTGAAGTGAGCATGCACATGTGGTGCATGCACTTCCGAACCGCTGGGGAAGGTAAGTAGATTTCACCCCTGCTCCCTACTCACATTAGGGCCACATTGCAGAAAAGAGACTGGTTTTTTTATTTTGCCTAATTATCTATAATATTATCCCACAGCCCGTTATTCAACTTTGATTACACAGAAATACATAGGAATGCATTTTTAAAACACATTTTCCAAATCAAAGGCCCCACTTTCTGGAACGTATTATTCCAGAAAGTGGATAGAGCCAGGCCACAACTGAACTTTAAATGTGTTGAATGTATATAAAATTAAATCTCATTAATTGCTGTTAACAGGATTATTCACTGAATTAATAATTTTACCCATGAGTCAAATTAAAAATTATATGCTCATGTAATTTCGCCCACATTTAAGGTTTTGGGGGAGTATAGTTAACCCTGGAGATTCATGTTTTACTTTATGCATCTTCAAGTTCCTAAAATTGAGAAACATTGGATTAGAGTTTGATTACCTGAATCATTAAGGTGGAGGAGGAGGAAGGGGAAATGGAAGAGGGGGAGAAGGAGGAAGGCGAAGGGGAAGGGTAGGGAAAGGGGAGGATATCTGCTGTTGGGGTGGCATGTTTTAATACCAGAAAAATACTCAGAATTTTAGGAAGTCATAAATTTGTATGGCAAATTAATAAAAAAAAAAGGATGTCCCCACCTAGAACCAAATACTGAGCAATTAATTCAGGGGGAAAAGTGGCTATTTCCTCTTAATTATTACAAGTGCTTGAGGCTTGGTCCAGTATGTTGAGGAAATTTCCTGGGCTGCTCTTTTTAATTCTATGAAAATGAAATTGTTCTAGATTTAGTTGAACCACTGTTCCATCTTATCCTATTCAGGGAAAGGCAACAAGCTTTCAGGATGGTTTTGTTTAAATTCCCAAGTCAACCTCTGGATCTCGGTGCAAAAATAATAATAATAATAATAATAATAATAATAATAATAATAATAATCCTCATGATTAATTAATTTTGCACCAAAAGCTATTCTTGTCAGTTTCAAAATTGAATAAAGCCTGCAATATTTCCTTGCAAAGTTGAAGTTACTTTAAAAGTTAATCTGAACTTAAATTTCAATAACATAATTGAGGGCTATTGAAGAAATTGTTTTGTTGTTGCTGTTGTCTCTATTGTACTGAGAAAAACTCTGCCTATATAGGGTAGGTTATAACCCATCACTCACAACCCACTCAGAACTGAAGAAGCTTCTTGGATAAGAAGTGAAAAGTCTTCAAGGAAAAACTAAGTCCAGTTGCCTTTTGAAAAAAGCACCTTTGGGACAACCATGACCTGGGTGACTGAGAATCTCCATAGACATCCATCACTCTCACTCTCACTTAACAGCCATTCCTCGCGTCGTAGGTGCTTCGCGGTGGTTGGAACCAAATGTCTAAAGAGCTTTTTGAAGACTGGAGCCCAATTCTGGTCCCCCTGGACAACTCTTCATCAAGAAGAAAAACTTCATGGGGTACTGAGTGTTCTTTTTTTCTTTCAAATTGGAGGAATGGCTGCTTCCAAACCCTGCCTCTTATATAGCTCCACACAGGGTATAATAATGCAGGATGGAAACCATATTAGTTTATGTCTATTTTCAATCATCCAGGTCATGTTGTCCCAAGGGTGTTTTTCTTTTCCCCAAAAGGCAACTGGACTTGCTTGATTTTTTTTTTAAAAAAAACATGTTGCTTCTTATCCAAGAATCTTCTCATCCGAGAAATTTCTTGGATGAGAAGCAAAACGTTTTCAAAGAAAAAAATCAATCAAGTCCAGTTGTCTTTTGGGGGAAAAAAGCACCTTTTGGATATTACTCTATGGTACCCAAAAATCAAGAAGCTCTAGTAGCAATTTTCCTACAACAAATTTAAAAGACATAAGTATTTGTCAGCTGCATCTCCAAAGTCCCTTCCACCCCTGTTATTCTGTTAGATCAAGATACATTTCAAGAGCTGCCCTGTATGTGTCTGGGCCATCTAAGTACAAAAAAGGGATAATTTTGCCATAGGCAGGAAGGAATGCTATGAACAAAATCCTTTTATAAAGGATTAAATACCCCCTAAATGTGCGTAATTCCCCATAGCTTTCGTGAGTTCCTAATCTCTGTATAGACCAACTGAGGAATTCAAAGCTCATTGGATTAAGTAAAAAAGATGGAGGGGGGGGAGGAAAGGAGAGAGAGAAGAAAGAAAAAGAAAGAAAGAAAGAAAGAAAGAAAGAAAGAAAGAAAGAAAGAAAGAAAGAGAAATGTGGGGTGCTGTTCTTTATCCAACACACAAAGGCAAGCATCTTTCCTCATCCTTGAACAGCATATTGAAAGCACATGGTGCTCAGCCAATTAAAAATAGCTGCTAGTGCAGAGGATGTAGCAGTTCAGAATGGGACAATGTCTCCCAAATTCCCTTTGATTAATTTTGGCACCACAATGGCTGAAAACTGGTGAAATATTCTCTACCATTTTAAGGCAAGAAAAAAATAGAAATATGTACTTAAAACAGGCCTAGGCAAGGTTTTTTTTAAAAAAATGAAGACACTTCTGCAAATTCCTGAAAAAAAGGGATTTTTTTTGGTTGGAATGTACAGAAGAATCAATGAGAAAGGACATAGTTAAAAAGAACCTGAAATTCACATTATCTTATAACTTAAGAGATAACTTTTATAAAATCATGTATTGTTGTAAATGTCACCAGAGAAATTATCTTAGATATATAAAAGCACTTCTAATTGTAGTTGGAAAGGTAAAAAGCATGAAGCAGCATTTTACCAGGCTTGTGAAAAAGTTTAAAAATATACACGTAATGATGCAGAGAATTTTAAAAATCTACATTCAGGTGAAAACATATTTTTTTCTTACTAGAATTTATGGATGTTCACTTAGAAAAGACTCATGGACAATTAGTTTTATATAGAATAATGGCAGTGAAATTATATACACAAAGGTAGAAGAATGCAGAAATGCCGACAGAAGAAGAAAGGATTTGAAGGTGACAGAACTTGTAGAAAAAAATAAATTGACTTGTTTGATTAGGAAAGGAACAATGACTTTTATAAAAGACAGGAAATCCTTTATAGACTCTCTGATAGAAAAATGAACTAGTGATTTCTGGATTCATCAATTAAAAAGGTCTGTATATGGGAAGAAGGAAATTACATTATTTAGGGGGAAAGGGGAAAATGTTACCCTGTAACTGCTGTAAAGAAGATAAAAAGTACTTCTTTGGCATCTGTTCACATTCTATTATTTTCAACATCTTTTTCTTTTGCTAGCCTTCTATATTTTTTCATGTTTATCTTTTAACATTGTAAAAAAAAAGATTTAATAAAAATTAGAGGCAGGCAAAATAGAGGGGGGATTATTTGTGGATCCTCCCATATATTTGTCTGCAAGATATTATTTATTTATTAAAATATTAAATTTCCCCTCTTTTAGATCCTTTTCCCTCTCTGGTTTGATTTGCAAGCGGCACCCCACTCTGCTACACTAAGTTAGCCATTCTTCTCTCATCAAATCATGAAGACAAGTTTGCTTACCAAGATTCTAGAGGTTTCTTTCCCTTGTTTTATATTATTCAACGTTGATCTCCTCTGATAACCTCTGAACAGCACAAATAAATAAAGGAGGAGAGGGGCTAAAGCAAAGTGGAAACAGATCCAATTCCACAGGTGCATTTTCCTAACATGGAGATATTTGTGTGGTATTTCAGTTTACCATCATCCAGCAAGGGACAGTCCATTTTGTTGTTACCTCCATCAGCTCTTAAGATTTTTAAAACTACCAAAGAGGCTTTTTTTGTGCCTGCTTACACTGTCTGAGTAACGTCTTCTGTTCCCTCCTGAGGGTGGGGAGGCAGAGAAGGGGAAACAGAGGAAGACTCCAGGAGCAAACATCTTCAGTTGGCCCCTGGGCTTTTGCAAGATCAAAGCACAGAGTCACTCTCAATAAAAGAAGAGGTCGAGGAAGGGGGCTGCTCGATCTCAAAGAAGCAAAGGCCAGGGTTGGACAGATAAGCATTGCCCTGCGTGATGACATGTCATCTGCATAAGATCCGGTGTAGAAGTTCATACAACAAAATTCTCAAAGAGTGTGCCTCTCACCTTTGGACTCCAATATGGATTTGTGATGTGAACACCATTTTCTAAAGTGACAAGCTTCCCGCTCAGGTTGTTTTCCCTTTTTCTCACAGCTACAATATGATGCTGGATAGTTTCGCTTCTTAGCAAAATTATTCCCATTTTGTGGCCACATCTCAACCAGGCCTCTGCTGCTTGTCTAAAAATCCTAGGACGGCTTTGAATGAATGACAGAACATGGAATAAGAATTAGACAATTGCGTATTTGTGTAGCTGGGCATTTGTTATAAATGTTAAGACAATACAGGATTTAGCATTGCTAGATTTTCTTTTTAGAACTAGTCTGGAATTAGAGTGTAAGAAAGAAAGTGTGTGTGCAAACAGACACTCATTGAATACAGATATACTGCTTAGGAATATAAATCACTGACACAAGATTCACTATCATGAAATGTAAGGATGGCCCCATGCTGTTGATTTTTTTAAAAGTAGACAGAAGATTTCAATTAATGGCTATTAATTATTATTGCAAAATACAACCTCCATTGCTCAATAGACATTATCACAATTATGGCTACACTTCAGTCGGTTACCTTGACAATATTTGGCAGACAGGAAGCATGGTAATAACTTCTCTAGCGGATGAGGAAATTATCTGTAATGCACAACTTTTGAAAAAAACCCCAATAAATGCTAAGTTTTGAGGTCATTTTTCCAATTCAAACGCCAACATTTGGAATCTCTTTTGAACTACAGCTGGAGGAGAGCTAAAGATCAAGGCATGGGAAGTTTAATAATCAGCATAGTTCTGCTTTACAAGAGTTTAAAATATTTCCTTTTCCTCCAAACTGTAATGCTTAGTTATTTTTGTTGCTAAATATCATATCTGGGTTGCATAATTGTTTGCCTTATCCTCCTTCCCTGTCTCTCTCCTTCCTTCCTTCCTTTGTTCCTTTTCCCTCTCAGCAAATTGATGTTTTGTTAGCCTTTCCCTAAAATCAATTTACTTCCCACCATTAAATTCAGAACTTTCTAGTAAATTTCATGAGCCACCGTATCAGGGAACTGGTCTCATTGCAGGAGATCTAGACTGGCATAAATCCTTCTTTTATAAATGGGGTGTAAAAATGTGATTGCCATTTTTGACCATGTACTTGTCCTTTGGTTATAATGGGCACGAAACAGAGGTGAAATCCAGCAGGTTCTGACAGGTTCTGGAAAACTGGTAGCGGAAATTTTGAGTAGTTCAGAAAACCGGCAAATACCACCCCTGCCTGGCTCCATAGTGGGGAATGGAATGGAGATTTTGCAATATCCTTCCCCCCAGAAGTGGGGAGGGAATAGGGATTTTGCAGTATCCTTCCCCTGGAATGGGGTGGGAATGGAGATTTTGCAACATCCTTCCCCGGCCATGCCTACCAAGCCACGCCCATCCAGCCACACCGCAGCCACCAAGCCACGCCCACAGAACCAATAGTAAAACAATTTGGATTTCACCACTGGCACAAAGAACTGCTATATCCAAGGAATCACACAGTTCACAATGCTCCAAGGCAGAAAAAAAACCTTCACAAGAGCAGTGGGAGGAAGAGAACAAGCCTTCTTTGGTGAAACCTTGTTATCTCAAGCAGAGGAGTAGCAAAACCTTACAGAGTTCTTCCAAAACCCTGTTAATGTTACAGGCTTGCAACCAGGCTAGCTAGATTAAATGTGGGTTATTCAAAGCAAATTTGTCAAGATGTAAAATAACACCTCCTCTTTCTCTCAGTGTACTTTTGTCCCTAAAGGGAGCAAATGCATCAGCTGAGGTTTGATGCTGTGCGGCAAATGTGTCAAACAATAAGGCGCTTAAAATTTAAGCTACTGATTGGATTAACTCTCAGTCTGAATGCCAGAGAAGAGAAAAATTGGTATTGGAGTAAAAAAAAAAAATTAGGGTCACTGTTTCCAAATCTGCCTCTCATTTTTCTCCAACTTCTCATATGCAGGTTCTGGATGTGATTCACCCAATAACAAGATATCAATCTAGTGTTTACTGACCTCCCAATACAATTAATTCTGTCTACGTTTCAATATTAATATTGAATAATAATTGAATGCAATATTAATCCATTTATTCACAATTATATATATTTTATTATTCATTTATTAGATTTCGTGGCTATGATTTTAGAGCTAGGATTTTTTTTTTCCTTTTGAGTTTCATTTCCTTTGATTTAAAAGAAAGATCAAACTCAGATTTGATCACAAGAAGTGACAGTACTGGTTTATACTGCTTTAGTAAGGCCACACCTGGACTACTGCATCTAATTCTGGTCACCATGAGACACAAAAGATGCTGAGACTCTAGAAGGAGTCCAGAGAAGATCAACGAAACTGATTAGGCATTTGCAGGAAATGATACGAGAAATGATTACGGGAACTAGGTAAGTCTAGCCTAATGAAAAGAAGAATTAGGGGTGATAGGATAGCTGTCTTTCAGTACTTGAGGGGCTACCACAGAGAGGAAGGGGTCAACCTATTCCCCAAAGTTCCTGAGGATAAAACAAGAAGCAACGGGTTGAAGCTCATTAAAAGAGCATTCCAAACTGGAAGTAAGGGAAAATTTCCTGACAATGAAAACAATTAATTAGTAGGACACAATAGTGAAATCCGAAACAGTTTGCTACCGGTTTCCTGGCTGCACATGTGCCAAATGTGCACTTCATGTGCATACACAGTGCACCCCAAAAGGATGCTTGGAAAGATAAGTAGAAGAGCGAGGGGGGATCAGCTGTGCCGTGGGGTTTAGCTTTGCTAGAAAGCAGGATTTCCTGCTTTCTAACAAAGCTAAACCCCACGGCACAGCTGATCGTTGGAAATACCGGTTCAGAGGAACCAGTAGCTTTTTTAAACTATCGGTTCACCCGAACCAGTAGCTAACTACTGGCTCACCCAAACTGGTAGCTTTTTTAAACTAACGGTTCGCCCAAACCGGTAGCTTTTTTTACTACCAGTTCTCCCGAATTTTATCGCTACCGGTTCACCCGAAGTGAAGCGAACCCATAGCATTTCACTCCTGGTGGAACAGCTTGCCTCCCAGAATTGTGGGTACTCTATCACTGGAGGTTTTCAAGAAAAGATTGAACAACCATTTGTTCAGAATTATTTATTTATTTATTTATTTATTTATTTATTTATTTATTTATTTATTTATTATATTTCTATACCGCCTTTCTCCCGCAGGACTCAAGGCGGTGTACAGTCAAGAAAAATAAGGATACACAAATATCATAAATTGCTAATTAAAATATAACATAGTTTTGCCCAATTAAATAAAAACCTAAAATTAGATAACATTTTAAACTCATTCACATGTTAACATGTTTAGACCCGCCTGTTTGAACATCAGGGTCTTGCGGGTACAGCAGAAAGCACGGAGATCAGGGATATTTCGTATCTCAGGGGGCAGTTCATTTCAAAGGGTTGGAGCCCTCACAGAGAAGGCCCTCCCCCTGGGAGTCACCAGTCGGCATAATTTGACTGACGGTACCCTGAGTAGTCCCTCCCTGTGAGAGAATGATATAATCTCCTGCATTGGGCATGAGGTTGAACTAGAACACTTCCAAGGTCTCTTTCAGTTAGAAGACCTCAAAACTCCAAGGACCCTTCTGGCCTTATGATTCTGTTCTGTTTTGTTCTGTTCTGTTCTGTTCTATTCCGCTCTGTTCCATTCCGTTCCAGAACCACAGAGTATACTGTGAGTCAGAATGGAGAGCAAATCAGAATTAAGGTACATATAGTTTTAACTTCCACTCAGAAAATGAAAGCTATCTTCCTACATGATAGACTTTCATTATAGAGCCCTTATTCCTAACCTGCAGCCCAAGAGTGTTGGTAGTACACAAAGTCACTAAAGGTAATAATCACCTGATGTACATCACAAGTTAAAAAGGGGTGGGGCTTCAATTGCATCATTGTGGCCATCCAGACTATTTTGATCCCACTCCCTGTATAAGAAATTAAAAAAGAAAATTTCAATGACCAAACACTGGGAGATCAACAAATCTCAAAAGAGATTGATATTGCTCCCAAAATCTTACAAAGAGCACTAACATCTCATGAGTTTTTGGTAATTTGAGATTTTAATTTTTAATATATATATTTACTTCCTGAAGGTGTAATGTGGAAGGGTATATATACCAGGGCAGGAACCATACAGACTATGATACTATGGTCCATATAAAGAGAAAAGCTAAGGAACGCTGGTATTCAAAAAAACGTTAGAAAAATGTACAAAGCATCAAATGCCTGAGCAGATGTGGAGTACATGCACTTCTTAATAATATAGACTTAGTATCTATATTATTTGCTTTCCTTGGTATTAGAACATTAGCTTTGCCTGCTATGTCTGTAGTGGAATGCCATCTTGCATTTTCACAAATTGTTCTCTGTAACATTCTTGCATTTACACAACAGAGAATTTAGAGCTCACTAGAACTCTTATTACTGTTAACTTATCTACTGGGTCTATACATAAAATGAGACTAAGTAGTGTTCTGTAAACCAGTCTCAGCCAATTTGCTCACCATGTGACTCCAAATAATTCTTTAAATGGTAGCCCTAACCCCTCCCTTTCTTCTCTATTGTTTTATGCAAATCGCCAGCATTATTCTGAAGCCCTGCATGTTTTTTGACATGGAATGTAATTCCATGCAGCATTTTCAATATCCCTGCTAATGCCTGCCAACATAAACTTATGCAGCCTGACATTTAAATGTTTTCCATACCAAGAAGACCCTCATGAATTGTTTAAAACATAGCAGCCTTAGTGGTAAAAGAAATTACATGACAACATCGTCAACTACAGAAAGGTTGCTCAAATTTTTAAAATATGAAGTGGGAACTCACTGAGTAGATCAGCCATCAGCAAGAGCTTTCATCACTGTAGGAAATATGGCTCTTGAACCAGGGCCACAATAGATTCGTTCCATGCCCCTTCAATAAATGAGTACTTTGGGAGAACCTCACTTTCATGTACCATATCGCTGCCCAGATGAACCTTACCATACATTTATCAACCACCTGAACTTGAGTACCAGCAAGTCACTATCCCAAAATTATTTTCAAGAGGTAACTGCTTCTTCTTTTGCTTCTCTTCCAAGAAGCTTCTTCAGCTCAGATGAGAAGGGAAATGACTTCAAAGAAAAACCAGAAAGTCCAGTTGCCTCTTGAAAAAAGCATCTTTGGGACAACTATGACCTGAATGACTGAGAATCTCCATAGACATTCAGCAAGTCACTAGACCATGGATGCTATTCAACAGTTCTGACAGATTCTGGAGAACCGGTAGTGGAAATTTTGAGTAGTTCTGAGAACCGGCAAATACCACCTCTGTCTAACCCCAGAGTGGGGTGGGAATGGAGATTTTGCAGTATCCTTCCCCTGGAGTGGAGTGGGAATGGAGATTTTATAGTATCCTTCCCCTGCCACGCCCACCAAGTCACACCACACCCACCAAGCCATGCCCAAAGAACCAGTAGTAAAAAAAAATTGAATTCCACCACTGCACTAGACCTTTCAAATGAAAGTGAATATACTTGTCCCAGGATAATGCTGCACATTTCAATCTCGGTCAGTCACTGAAGACAAAACCTCTGGTCCCAGTGACCGACCCAGATTGGATCATGCATCACTAGACCTTTGCCTGGCATACTGTATATGTCAATGTTAAATGGTAAAACTGAAATTGAATGGATTGTTACTGAAATTTGGGAGGTATGTCAAATATCCATGTCCATAATAATAATTAAGGACCTGTGGACTGTCTTAGTAAACACAAGTCTCCCATTAATGAAAACTTGGTATTTTTTACTACATTGAACTAGAGCCAAAATTCTTTCTCAACTTGGGTATATAAGACTTCTATGCTTGAAACATAAACTACAGATCTGCAAAAATCACCATAGGTTTACAAATGCATTCTCGGGCATCCAATTTGGAAGCCTCACTAGATACTTTAGTCTTCCACTTGTGAAAACCCTAAAGAACTGGGACTGTTTCAATCCAGCATTTTAGGGTTTCAGAGGTCTGGTCCTAATGCCACTAAATATTTTTTAAGAAAGAAAAATAGCCTGGAGGGGAGAAATATACTTTGCCAGATGATTTTTTAAATAATGCTTAAAGCCAATAATCAGTCAAGATCTTCTTCAATTATCCTATAAAAGAAAGAGCATGAAGAAAGCTTAACTCTTTTATTACTGGTAGCTCTGACTAATGACCAACTGCTTAGCAACTGTTTGAACTTAACAACCAACCCCAAAAGAGGATTTATGATCTGGATTTGAAGCTCTGCCAGTCAGGCCCCCTCTATGATCATGTGATCAAGCTTTGGGTGCTTGGTAACAAGAAAAGTGTGAGAGGAGAAACCTCTCAGCATATTGCTGCAACTAATTGATTGATTAGTTTGAATAGTTTGAATGGATCAATCAGACCACAGCTTCCTGGCTCTGAGTTTTCTGCACTTTCCAATGGTCAGTTGATGAGCATCTAAGCAGCAGCAGCAGCTCACTCACTTCCGCCAGCAGAAGAAGGAAGACGGAAAAAGAGAACCCACAACTATGGGAACTCTGAACACCTGAGAACTGAGACACCTGAGAACAGCCCAGAACCTCCAGAGCTTGAAGTCACTATGAAGAGCTGAGTCACTGCCTTGCTCCTGAGAAGACTGACAAACAACCCAGAGAGCCTCCCGTGTTTGGGAAGAAGATTAGAGCTAATGGACTTTGCTGAGAGGAGAATCTTTTAGGCTGTTAATGCCTTCTTGTAGGTTTTGTTTTTATGTGTTTTTATTATTAAACCAGTTACTTTTTAAAGACTCCTCGCTCAACTTGTATGCTTTAGTGCGTTTCTGTACGTATTGGGCCATGGTCCATTCGAACCTAGAAAATCTCCTTCACAAGAAGGAATACTTTTCTTGAGTCTGTAGGAGGCTCTGTTTTTTTTTAAAGAGACTCCATTTGTTTCAAGAGTTTGTGGAGTTTCCTTGACATTTCACCTAACAGCTGTAGTGACATATGACCTTACTTCATATGCAACTTTACTCAATGGCCATCGCGACATGCAACTGTAACCAGTAATGGGTTGCTAACAGTTCACCGCAGATTGGGCGAACTGGTAGCAGTGGCAGAGGGAGGCTCCTCCCTCCTGCCTGGATATCTCGGTGCATGTGCATAAGCTTCTGCGCATGCGCAGAAGTGTTGTGTGCATGCACAAATGTGCATCCATGAGCAAACTGGTAGCGATGGGATTTGAATCCCACTACTTACTGTAATGTGTAGTTTCCATTTGGGTCATAAATCAAGATTTACCTGTACATCTGGTAAAACCGCACCCATAGCAAACCATTGCTTTAATGACAGAGATGGCCACTTTACAACTGCAGAATTTGCTTAACAAACATGGCAAAAATCATTATAAAATTGGCCATGTGACCAACCTCTTTTATGACAATTACAACATATGACTCTAATAGACAGGTTCCATTACGGTTGTATGTTAAGGACTACCTGTATTCTTGTCTTCATAACTACTCTCCATAAATCACTTTCAGCCATTCTCTTTACCATGTGACTACCAAAGTATTTATTTTATTTTATTTATTTGTCTTTTTCGTCAAGCATGTATTTTATGACAGATACAAGTATAAACATAATTATAAATACATGAAATGGATATGAATGAAAGAAAACATTAGGACAGGGATGGTAGGTACGCTGGTGCGCTTATGCACGGCCCTTAAAGACCTCTTAGGAATGTGGTGTGGCCTATAGAAGACAGTCTAAGGTTAACATTTTGGGGGTTTGGGGAACAAACCATAGAGTCAGGTAGTGCATTCTAGGCACTGACAACTCTGTTACTGAAGTCGTATTTTTTGCAGTCTAGTTTGGATCGGTTTACAATGAGTTTGTATCTATTGTGTGCTCTTGTATTGTTTTGGTTGAAGCTGAAGTATTCATTGGCTGGTAGGACTTTGTAGCAGATGATTTTATGTACTATACTTAGGTCAGACCGAAGAAGGCAAAGTTCTAAGATGTCTTAGCCCAAAATTTCAAGTCTGGTGGCATAAGGTATTCTATTGCGGGTAGAGGAATGGAGGACTCTTCTTGTGAAATATCTCTGAACTTGTTCAATTGTATTAATGTCTGATATGCAGTGTGGGTTCCAGATAGATGAGCTGTGTTCAAGAATTGATCTGGCAAAAGTTTTGTATGCCCTAGTTTGCAGTTCAATATTACTGGAGAAGAAGCTATGCAAAATTAGGTTAACAACTCTTAATGCTTTTTTTAGCAATGCTGTTACAGTGAGCTCTGGCACTTAGTTTATTTGTGATGAGTACTACAAGGTCTTTGACATAGTGAGGGTTGTTTGTTAGGTCGTAACTGCCCAGTTTGTATTTTGTGTTCTGATTTTTTTTGCCAATGTGTAAGACAGAGCATTTGTTGGTTGAGATTTGGAGTTGCTAATTGTTTGACCATTCTGACACATAGTCAAGGTCTTTTTGTAGAGTAGCAGCATTGTCAGTGGTATACTTTTGTCAGTGGTGAATACTTTTACAACATCAGCGAAGAGAACACAGTTGCTTATAATATGATTGCAAAGGTCAGTTATATAAAGTATAAAGAGTATGGGTCCTAAAATGCTGTCTTGGGGGACATCACTGTTAACAGGTGCAGGGTTAGATAAGGTGTTCCCTATTTTGACTACTTGTTTCCTGTTTGATAGGAATGCAACTATCCACTTATGCAGGAAATGCCATAAGATTTTAGTTTTAGAAGTAGTTTGTCGTGTACCACTGAATTGATGGCTTTACAGAAGTCTATATAAATTGCATCTATTGATTTACCCTGGTCAAGTTTTGAAGTCCATATGTTTTTGCAGTGTAACAATTTTTTTCTAAAGCCAAAGTGCTTATTTGAGAGTAGGTTGTTAGTCTCTAAATAGAGGGCAATGAATGGGTTTATGATTGATTCCATGACTTTGCAGGTGGTACAACATAATGAGATTGGTCTGTAATTATCAACTAGGCTCCGGTCACCTTTTTTGAAGATAGGGATATCTGTAGCTGGTGACCATAAGTTAGGTAAGGAGCTGGTTCTGAAAGATATTTCGTAGATCATGCTAAGTGGTTCTGCTATGGTGATTGAGAGCTTCTTTAGGAAGTAGGCACATAATCCATCAGGGCCAATCAATAGAGATGGTTTTAGGTTGTGTAGTGCCTTTTCAACGGCGTCTTCTGTGAAATGTAGTAGATCATTGTGGGTAGTTGTGGTACGATTGGGAAATGAGGGGCATGAGCCATTGCTGTTTACAAAGACTGAACTGAATAATGTATTGAAGAGGTTGGCCTTAATGGTTTCATCATTACAGTCCTTCCCGTTTGGTCCTTAAGGAGATGGTGCTACTGTATTTCACACTCTGAGTACAAATTCAATTCTCTGCCAAAATTAGAACCACCTATCCCTTCATCATATAGAAGAGAGAGCACTTTAGAGATTTGGGGGGTCCACATAATTTGATAATTTAACCTTATTCCTTAACCATATCATCAGGAATTCTCTACTTTTCTGACTTCTGTCCTTTAAATTTTAAGCAAATTGCTCTGTTCTTGGCTCTTGCATTAGTCATTTTTTCTCTGTGTTTAATCTATCTCAGAATCAAAGACATTACAACATCTAAAGGAAAGTTAAGATTAATATATAAGTAAAATAACAATTCAGTAGAAGCATTGTGAGCTTTTTACAATCCCACTTTTGGTTTCATTCCAATCTGAGTTATATTTTTTGTTATACAGTAGAAACCAGAAACTGGCTTATATATAAAAGTCTTGATTTTTTTTAAAAGTCTAATGTTAAAATCATATTGTGAAAAAGAAAAAAAGGCATAAATGAGGTTTATCCTTGGTAGATATTTGTGAATGCACAATTTTATTACCTGAGAGCAAGTTCCATGCAAGAGAATTCTAGTGATTTCTGGACTTCTAGACTTCTGCTAAGATTTCTGCTGTTATTATATTTGAGTCACAACTGAAAAATAATTAAGTGGATGCTTGGATGTATTCTTGTTCCGTTTCCTTCCTTTCTCTTTCTCTTTCTCTTTCTTTGCTTCTCTCTCTCTTTTTCTCTCTCACACATACATTCTCTTATTCTCACTCTCTCACTCCCTCTCTCTTGGTTTTTATAAGTCATAAATCATAAGTTTATTTTGTCAAGCATATATAAAATAACAGGTAAAAGTATAAACATAATTTGAATACATGAAACGAGTAAGTAAAAAGGAATATTAGGACAGGGACGGTAGGCACACTGGTGCACTTATGCACACACCATACAGACCTCTTAGGAATGGGGTGAAGTAAACAGTAGACAGTTTAAGGTTAAGGTTAAAGTTTTGGGGTTTGGGGAAGAAACTACAGAGTCAGGTAGTGCACTCCAGGCATTGACTACTCTGATAGTGAAGTCATATTTTCTGCAATCAAGTTTGGAATGGTTTACCTTGAGTTTGTATCTATTATTTGAGTATTGTTGTGGTTGAAGCTGAAGTAGTCATTGACAGGAAGTACATTGTGGCAGATAATTTTACGTACTATACTTAGGTCAGACTGAAGTCAGCATAGTTCTAAGTTGTCTAAGCCCAAAATTTCAAGTCTGGTGGCATAAGGTATTTTATTGTGGTTAGAGGAATGGTGGACTCTTCTCATAAAATAACTCTGGACTCTCTCGATTGTATTTATGTCCGATATGCAATGCGGGTTCCAGACAGATGAGCAAATGTTTTGTATGCTCTAGTTAACAGTACAACATTATCAGAGAAGAAGCTACGCAAGATTAGGTTAACAACTCTTAATATCTTTTTGGCAACGTTGTTACAGTGGGCTCGGGCACTTAGATCATTAGAAATGAATATTTTTACTCATTTTTAGCTTACAAATGTTTGGGAAATAATGCTCAATTCCTATTTCTCAGATCAAACCCAAGAATCTGTCAGCCAAAAAGATACACAGTCCTATCCTTGTCAAAAACAAATGCCTATCGGTGCTAAGCCTTATCAGGAAGGAAGGAATAGTGTACTATCATTGACTTTTCAGCAAGGACACATCTTTTTTTCCTTACTTCTTTTCTCTACAATCAAACACATGCCTGGAGAATAATTTATTGCATTATTTTTGGGTACATGGGAAATGATCACATATTCCTGATGTGATGGCAATATGTAGGAACAGGAGGCCATGATTGAATTGGCTAGTTTGAGAACAAAATGTTGATCTACTTCCAATTTTTAATGTTCTGATTATCTGACATCACAAAGGTTCAAGTTCATTTGACAAGGTATCAACATTTAATGCACAAGTTAATGGCGGTCATGGCAGTCCTATAAAGAAGACCAGACTAAGAAACAAGTTCCATGCAGATCTAAAGCCACTTTTATTGGAACAGCAAAAGTAACAGAATCTTGCAAATCAGAATGTGCTTCTCTTCTTCCCACTTATATCTTCACGAGAATTAAAGGCAGGAGCTCTCTGAGATGTTTCCAAAAACCACTTTCTTGGGCAGGGCTTATTTTTCATTTATCAGATTGTTATTTGGGTAGCAGATCTTCCCTCTGTCCTTCAAGGCTACCCTCCTTTATTCATTACAAGTCAATAGCTTTTATCTGCTGATAGTAGATTAGTCTGAGATGTTCTAATGATTTAGAAAATGCTGATAACAAGGTTTCCTCTATTTGGTGGAAATCATGCAAAAGTTGTTTGCCACAAAAACTGCACAGGGTTACTGACACAGCAAATGCTCAAAAGAATGTTCTGTCTCTGAGTTGCTTAAGCTAAGATATGAAGATTGACATATGAGAAAACATCCACTTAGAGAAGACTCTTATAGGTATCTTTTGCTTTTTAATAATTTAGAAATATTATTGGTCTAAATCCATGGTCTAAATCAGGGGTGTCAAACTTACATCGTCACGGCAGCATCATGTGACATATTAGGATTTTTTTTTCCCTTTGCTAAACTGGGTGTGGGCATGGCCAGTAATTTCCTGACAGTTAGAACAATTAATCAATCAATCAATCAGTGGAACAACTTGCCTCCAAAAGTTGTGAATGCTCCAACTTGTGAATGCTGGAAGTTTTAAAGAAGAGATTGGATAACCATTTGTCTGAAATAGTATAGGGTTTCCTACCTAAGCAGGGGATTGGACTAGAAGACCTCCAAGGTCCCTTCCAACTCTGTTATTCTATTCTATTCTATTCTATTCTATTCTATTCTATTCTATTCTATTCTATTCTATTCTATTCTATTCTATTCTATTCTATTCTATTCTATTTCAATCCTTTATTTACTGACTCCTATTGAACATAACCTTGCCAAACTAAAGTTAAACCTTTCTAACCTACTAAGTACATTTTAAGAGATTATGGGATGTGGCATAAACACAGCAGGTGCCCCCTGTAGCCCAAACGGCATTACGCAAAACTTAAAACTGCCTAACGGGCAATTAAATGTGGTTTTCCACTCATCTCCAGGTCTTATCCGCACCCGGTAATATGCCTCCCTCAAATCGAGTTTTGTAAAGATTTTTCCTGTGGACAAGGTAGCCAGCAGATCTTTCATTAAGGGTAAGGGGTAGAGATTTCCGGGGGCTGAACACACACCGCGTTCAGCCCCCAGAAATCGACACATAAGCGAAGACCGCCATCTTTCTTTTCTCGGAATAATACCGGTACTGCCATACTGGCGCGACTCGGTTGAATAAACCCTCGGGCTAAGTTTTTGTCAATGTATTGCCGTAGTTCCTCAAGCTCAGGCTTGGTCATTGCATACATGCGTGGTTTGGGTAATTTAACCCCAGGGATCGATTCTATGGCACAGTCCGTAACCCTGTGAGGAGGCAGTATTTCACATTCTTCTTCAGCAAAAACAGCCGCTAAATCCCTATAGATGTCTGGATATCCCTCCTGTGGAGGACTGTGGTCAATTCCCCTATTCCTAGTTCCCTGGTGTAAGCGCTCCTGTACCACAGGTTGCGACTGAGAGCCTATGTCCAACCGTACTTTCCGAAACCCGTCCTCCCACCATATGACTGGCTGCCACTTGTCTAACCAGGCTAGACTCAATATCAGGGGTTCTACCATTCGCTCGATTACCACAAAACAAAGCTGTTCTCTATGTGCCCCTATCCTTAGCTCTACGGGTTCTGTTACATAACGAGCTGGCTCCCCGTCCAGGAGTGACCCATCCATTTGTTCAAAACGAATTGGAGCCCTCAGCTTCCTGATTTGGAGTCCCAGTTCATGGGCCACGGCTTTCCTCATTAGGCACCGGGTGCATCCAGAATCTAGCAGAGCACCATGATGGGCTTCTGTTAGGGTGCATATGTTTTGTAACACTACCGGGAGTACAAAGGGGCTTATTGGGTCACTTACCATAGGATCCTCTGGTGCACTATCGTCACTGTCCCCCGACCGCACCTCGTCTCCTCCAACCAGTCTCCTGTTCTCCAACAAGGTGGAACGGGTTCCACTGAAGGATGGTGTGGGCGTCCGCGGCTTTGCTCGTTCTGTAGTTGAGCGGACTCACTCTCTACTCCTAACCCCAGGAGATGGCCCTTGTGTGCAGGGCGATGAAGGGGGGGCACAGGGCACTCGGCAGCCTGGTGCCCAACTTGGTTACACCGAAAACAACGGAACGAGGTAGCCCGTCCTCCACTTGTGACAGGTTTGATTGTAGGCGAACCTCCTAGATTCAGCTCTTTTATAGTTGAGGGTTTAGTCCCGAGTCTTTGTGGTGGAGTAACCCGTGGTCGGAACTCACGCAGCCCAACCTCAAATTCCACCGCTGCTTTAAACCATTCTGCCAATGGGGGTGGTAAACCACGATAGACACATGCTTGTCGCACCTCTCTATCCAGACCAGCACGAAATTGGTGGACTAACAATCGTTCGGGCCAAGAGCGGAGTCTCCCAGCCAGGATACGGAAGTCTTTGACGTACTCTTTCACTGGCCGGCCTCATTGTCAAAGGGCTAAAAGCTCTCCTTCCGCCACATGGATTCTAGCACTATCCTCAAAACGGACCTGTAGAGAGTCCAAAAATAGCCCCACATTGGCCAACTCTTTTGCATGCTCACTATGCAGGTCTGCAACCCAGTTTGCCGCTTCGCCCTGTAGCACTGCTGTGATTGCAATGACCATAGCCCACTGTGAAGGATACAAGCGCCATACAGATCCATATGGCTTAGGATTTGGCTAAGGAAAATAGCGACCTTGTCTGCGCTGCCGTCAAATGAGGCTTGTATGGGTGGTGGGCCCCACCATTGTTGTTGCTGTTGAACACCGGGTGCCCATACGGGTGGCAGTGGCGGGCCACGCACTCCTAGTTGGTCCCTCTCCTCCCCTCGGCGCACATCACTATACCCCCGCACACCGGGTGGGTGTGTCTCTTTCCCTTCCAGCCTTCGGGGAGCCTCCTGTGTTTCATCTAGAGATGATGTTCAAGGCCCCGTATAGCCGTGCTCTGTTGCCTTTGTCCTGCCAGCCTCTATCCCCACGCGCAGCTTGGGACTTGCTAGATGGAATCGTGGTTCAGCCCTGGGTCTTCCTTGCCACGTGCTGGTTGTCTCCCCACATTCAACCTATGGCTGCCAGGACGCTGCGTCACGGAAACTAGCTTCCCTGAACTTCTCTCATAACATCTCTAAGGTGGACGAGCCAAGGCTACCGGAACAGTAGGTCCATTCCCCCTCCTCATCCTCTATCCATTTGCGTTCTCGCCACCCCTGAAACGCACCTTCTGGCCGATACTGGGTTTGACCCTTCTGAGACCCCATCAAGGCAGGGCTAGTCCACCACTCCCCCGTGGAGCCCTTTCCCGTACTTACTACAGCTGGGCTTTGCTCCCCAGTGCCAACGTCCACCTTCAATGACTTCTTCTCCTTTTGCCGGCTCTGCTTTGCCGATATCCATCTTCAGAGCCTTCCTCTCCTTTTGCCTGACTACGGGCGGTTCCACAGTGGCTTTTTCCTCCAGCGGCTCCAGCGGGATGACGGGGGTCTCTTCTTCCAACGCTGCCACCAGCCCAGCCTCTGGTGGCGCTCCCACCGCTCCTTCGGCCATCCTTTCACAACGGGAGAGAAAAGAAAAAAGAAAAAAAGACCAAGAAGGAGCAACGCCAACTTTCTCTCAGACTGCTCGGCAGCCTGGGCACTCCAACAAACCACGCTGAGACGAGACACTCGAGCAAACAGAAAAGCAGTTTATTTTCGTTTTCCAGGAAGCCATAGATTACGCTGAGTTCACCAAAAGGGATAACACAAAGTCGGCGTTGGGATTCCCTCACCCCAACTCCGTTTAAAGAGCCGCGCTGTACAACCAGCCAATCAGCGCTGCTTCCAGGTTCCACCCCACCCATTATGCAAATTGCAATTGTCTAGTCATGGTTAGCCTAGCCCGTCCGCAGCGTGACCGACCACCTAGCCCGTGACACCCCCTCCACCATTGTGCCCATGTGTCTCCTCTTGATAGCAGGTGTGTTCTCTCCGCCCCACCTAGCAGGTAAGTCCTTTGCCCTGATGTGTCGAGCTGGGCAGGCTCGACATTATCTTTTTAATAGTAATCTTTAATTACATCATTGTAAAGAAGATATTAAAAAGCGATTTAAAGATCAAATTCCTTCCATTTTTTCCTAATCCATGTACAAACCTAAAGCCAATGACACTTTGTTGACGCAAAGGGATGACGAGATTTGTCTTGTGGAGATAATCCACCTTCTCCAAAATTTCCAAGTAGATGCATGTTAAAGGTAGCCAGTTAGCAATTCAAAATAAAGAAACTCCTTAATCCATAAGAAATCCACTAAATGAGTTATCCTTAATAACTCATTGCTTGTGCAAACAAAAGATTTTTTTTTTTTTTTTTTTTTTTGCGTAGAACATAATCCAAAGGATTTGCAATCGGATTTTAATTTTGAAAGCATGTAATGGGCACTCTCTCAAAATGGTTATCATGGAGGGAATGTTCAATCATGAAACACTCATTTACTAAAAGGTAGATTGGAGAACCTGCTTCCCACCAACTCTTCTATCCTTTCAAGATCCTGTTCACCATTTCAGTGAACAGGATCTTTCAGATATTTTTTGTCAAAAGAGAAAGATACATTTTTTTTGACAAAAGATACCAATACTGGGTCTTCATCATTTTAGTTCTAAGTTCTCTGGCATAAGTACTTGTCATCAGACATAGCTTAAAAAACAAAGAAGGGGTGAAAACAAGCAAATGTTCATTAAATTATTTGCTTGCTTGTCTGATAAACTGACTGAGTCCATTTCTTAACTTTCTTTCAAGAATATAATCTCAAAATTGCATAGTTCCTATAATAGAAAGAGTCTGTTCAGCATGACTTAAAATATTATGGCGATTTATTTTGTTCAAAATGGTTGTGATACAACCACACATTGTTGTAGGTTATGCTAGTGTTGTAATTCCTATTAATAAGGCTGAGGAGGTCTAGATGATGCCATCCCATCTAAGTGGTTGGTCCTTCTGTTTTTCCTCATTGATCTGTATTTCCTAAAATCCTTTTTGTAAGAGAAAGAAGCTTATTGCAATTCATAAAAACATCAATGAGTAGAAATGGCAGAGCTTCACTTCCATTGCTTCTCTTTTGCATCCAAATGTATGTTTATTCTACCTTATTTTCAAATAAACTGGATGGTTTTAGTGGTAACAACACTAGGTTAGGTGGACCAGAAATATAACTCAGTATCAGGCTGCTTCCTGTGTTGTTAGATTTAGCTTTTAAAATAATCAGTATAGGATTACACAAACTACTTGTCTGAAGTAGTTTAATGGAATATGTGCATTCCTTTTGCTATGACACGTCAAGTGCCAGTTTATGCAATCATCAGGGTGTTGGGCTAAGCTTTTCTAAATTGTACCATTTCAGGATGTGTGTCTCTGCAAGACACTGGAGTTAAATTTCTAAAAGCTCGTTCGTTTAAAAAAAAATAGCAACTCCTTGCTAACGAAAAATATATTTGGAAAGAGGAGTCAGCCTGCTCCATGAAATATACAAAAAGCACATGGCAGAGTATTCAAACATATGTTCGCCCACCCACCCAAAGCCTGAAACAGTGCTACCCAGGCTTCATCATGTCTAAACTAAATCTGATGTGGTGAGATTTGCATGGTCTCAGAAGGAATTCATCGATTTGCAAAGGAAATATTTTTCTCCAACATACCACAACATTTTCTCTACAGGTGCAGAGGTTTAGCACTGAGACAACTTCTGGCATCAACCCTGAATACACACAACTAAGGTCTAAGGACAACAAAAAGAGAGCCAAATCAGCAAAGGGTATGACTTAAGTGGCAGTTCCCTAGAGAACTCTAGAGATTTGCAAGAATGATCACAAAAAGGAGAACAGTAAAGATGGACGTACTGTAGGTGTGCGGTAGCAAATTACTCTAGACAAAAGTGTAGTTGTATCAAAATGCAATCCATTCATTTTAGATGTCTCCACAATTATTTTGTTTGCAAGTTTATGCTACTTTCAATGAATTTGATCCCCAAGTTCACACTTTGGGGCCAGATTGCGTTTAAAGAAAAATGGTTGTAAGCTAATACATAATCACAGCTATCATTTTTTAAAAGCAGGGCTAGTTTGGGGACATTTCCCTATTTGCAAATAAATTTCTTGTCAGAGAGCAATCCCAAAAGCACTTTTCCGAAAAGTAACTGGATTTTCTTGGTTTATTTCTTGAAAACATTTCATTCCTCATCCAAGGGGATTCTTTAGTTCTAGAACTGAAGACGCTTCTTGGATGAGAACCAAAACATTTTCAAGGAATAAAAATAAACCAAGAAAGTCCGGTTGTCTTTTGGGAAAGACCCTTTTGGAAAACCATGACCTGTTTCAGTTTCAGTTTATTAGATTTATAAACTGCCCTACTCCTGGGAGACTCAGGGCGGTGTACAGCCATAAATAAAACATTTAAATACAAAAGTTTAAAATAGAATAAAACGAATTAAATAATTTGGCTGACAATTAAAACCCCAATAATTTAAAACAAATTAAAATTCATAATTAAAAGGGGAAAATAACTTAGGTCAGGCCAGCTTGTTGGAATAAATAGGTCTTGAGCGTGCGACCGAAGGTGCGCAGGTCCGGGATCCTCCGTATATCCGGGGGGAGCTCGTTCCAGATGGTAGGTGCTCCCACAGAGAAGGCTCTCCCCCTGGGGGCCGCCAGCCGGCATTGTTTGGCCGACGGCACCCGGAGGAGCCCCTCTCTATGGGAGCGTACAGGCCGGTGGGAGGCTATTGGTGGTAGCAGGCGGTCCCGTAAATAACCAGGTCCTAAGCCATGGATGATTGAGAATCTTCATAGACATGTCTGACAGCAGCTTCGAGGGGTGTAAAGATCTGTTACACTTCACTATCTCATATGTCATATGTGAAGTCAATGGATCAGTACTGGATGGGATTCAAATAGCACTTATTATGGGCCACAGTGGTGCAGTGGTTAGAGTGCAGTACTGCAAGCTACTTCTGCTGACTGCCAGTGCCTGCAATTTCACAGTTCAAATCTCACCAGGCTCAAGGTTGACTGAGCCTTCCATCCTTCCAAGGTTGGTAAAATGAGGACCCAGATTGTTGGGGGCAATATATAAACCACTTAGAGAGGGCTGTAAAGCACTGTAAAGCGATATATAAATCTAAATACTACTGCTGTTAGCCATTCCTGGCCAAGGTGGGCACACAGTGTAATGGTATGTAGGAATGACCTTGGGATTCAGGAGGAAGAGCCACAGACTAAACAATGTAAAATAAGAGGTAGCTGAGCCATAGAAAGAATAGGGTATAGCAAAATTTCAGAAGGGACCCTCCCTAATTTCTTGGACTGCAAAGTCGGGGGGTTGAAGAGATGTACTTTCAGACTCCCAAGATTCTGTTAATGTAACCTTATAATTGAGCTAGTACAGGGATGTCAAACTCATGTCATCACATCATCACATGATGTATCATGACTTTTTCCACCTTCGCTAAGCCGGGGGTGGGCATGGCCAGTGTGTGACGCATCTGGCCCACTGGTTGGGAGTTTGACAACCCTGAGGTAATACTTCTGGCTGTGATTCTTGTCTGGACAGAAAAGGCAGACATATTGGCTCTCTTCCATTCAGCCTCTTCCACCACCATGCTGCTATTGTCTCTCTAAACAGATATTCCAAATTGAGCCATTTTTGTATCAGTGCTCCAACACAGTTACCCAAGAGGTGTAGAACATTCCAATTAGCATGCCAGATTAATTGGGTATAACTTAAATATTTTAATAGTCCAACAGTGAAATGATAATACTAGCAGCCCCCCCTCCCCCACAAAGGAATCTGAATGTCAGCACCTGCCAACTACCTGAAAATGGAAAGAAAAGGAGGGAAATTCAAAATATAAGAACAAGAACAGAACTGAGTGATTTGGCTCCCTTCATAATTCCTAATTGTTTGGCATTTTTCCACACTTTAGTCAAGTTCTAATGTAACTGAAGGGGGTGTAGGGGGAGGAACAGCAAACACTTTGCAGTGAGAGCCATTGTTGCTTCCGTGCCCTGCGTGGTGGGTATTTGCCTTGTCTGCTCATGATGTACAGAAAAGGAAGGACAGCAAAGCTGAAGAATTAAAGCCATATGCACATATGTAATCAGGGCAGCTCTATTTGGCTGAACAGATGCAAGACAAGCAGGATAAGGACTAGCAATGGGAGCATCAGATTTCATGTCAATGCCAACTCAGGAATGATTGGATGGTCGTATAGCATTTCAAGCATTTCTAGTTTGTATGAAAAGCCATCATTTTAGTGTTTTAGCCCATCAAAGATCAGTCCTAGTGATTTATTTTTTTTCCCTCTACAATATTCGTAAGCTGCCTCAATTATTTGTGACTCAAAGCAGTTTGTGTTAAACCATCTTTCACAAAATGAAAATAACGGCAATAATATATATATTGTTAAAGTTTCGTGTGTGTGTAGTGTGTACTGTGTGGGTGTATGCAAAGTGCAAGGAGAGGAATAGTCAATCTGCCAGGGGAAGTATGTTGCAAAAAATTGTGTTACATGCCAAAAAAGATATAACAATCTGTCTTAGAATTGACAGTGAAGATGTGGCTAGATAGCTTCAGTCTTTTAAGATTGACTATCAACAGAACAGAATCCAGCAATAAAAAAAAATATGCTAGACTAACACTTAGTAAATACCAGTGAAGGGCTTGAAAAAGATATTCAGATGGGAAGGATGGTGTGTTGTGTCTATTTCTTCAAATTTCAGAATCATGCAAGATATGGTTTCCCCTGTGACTGGTGGACTCCAGGTACCACCAAATTTGTTTGTTTGTCCTATGATGTATATTTGTCAATAAATAAAATTGATTTTTTTTTAAAAAATCAGTTGTTTCTCACTTAACCAAATAGAGTAAAGTCAATTTGGGCTACCACAATATCCTTTTCTTTTCCTAGTCTACAAACTCTACAAACTGCAAAAATAACGAACAAAGAAGTCATGTCATGAGAGCCATCAATCACGCTGGGAATGATCAGTTGACAAAGGAAAAGGGGCCACTCTAGTACCCACTCGCTGGACACTATAAAAGATGACACTGGGATAACCATAACAGATCTGAAGGAAGCCATGCAAGACAGAAGAGCATGGAGAGTGCTGATCCATAGACCAGCTGCATGTTGGACACAATTAAATGTCTGACGATAACGATGATGCTTATTGGAGAACTCAAAGTAGTAATTCATCATCAATAAAAAGCAGTGAACCCAATAAGGAAACTCTGTGTGGTTTTCACCAGCTGTGCCAATATGATGTATCCAATAAACCTGTTCTTTGAGGAATCTACCTGCCTCACAATTCTGCTTTCAATGGATGCATTACTCGGAACCTTAACACTGAGTTTTTCCCTTCCCTGCACCCCGTCTCCCACCTTCCTTCATCAGCTCACTGCCTGCAAGTAGGAAAACTCAGAAGCGGTTTACAAATTTTAAGCAGTTTATTGAAACTAAAAGTTGATCACGAACCATGGTGGTGCAGTGGTTAACGTGCACAGTACTGCAGGCTACTTCTAGTGTCTGCCAGTTGCCTGAAATTTGGCAGTTCGAGTCTCACTGGCTCAAGGTTGACTCAGCCTTCCATCCTTCTGAGGTGGGTAAAATGAGGACCCAGATTTTGGGGGCAATATGCTGACTGTAAAACCGCCTAGAGATGGCTGAAAAGCACTGTGCAGCGGTATATAAATCTATGTGCTATTGCTATTCGTGCATAATGCAGTTGCATTAATAGTAAATGGTATCTAGTCCTTGGCAGATGCAGCACCATTGATTCAGTGCTGCATTGATTGCCAGTGCATTTCCAGATGAAATTAAAAGGTGCTGGTTATCACCTTTAGAGCCCTTTATGGCTTGGGATCAGGTTACCTGATGGACTGTCTTCTCCACATTGCTTCTACCTATCCAATCTGGTCTCGCAGGATGGGCAAGCTCTGGGTCCTGTCAGCCAAGGAATGTTGGCTGGCGGGGACCAGGAGGTGTGTCTTTTCTGTCATAACATCTGCCCTCTGGAACATTCTTCCTTCAGAGATTAAGATGGCTCCAACTCTGTTGGCCTTTCATAAGACCTGTTTGTGTGCCCAGGCCTGGAGTTGCAAGTTGTTATGGGCTCCATTTTCTGGTTACCGTATTTTCCGGCGTATAAGACGACTGGGCGTATAAGACGACCCCTGACTTTTCCTGTAAAAATATAGGGTTTGCTATACTTGCTGTATAAGACGACCTCTCTTCCAACGCACACCAAATAAAAATTAAAAAACATCAACTGGCTCACCCACAATGTAAAAGCAGCTGTGCTAGACCCAAAATGGCCCCTGCAACAAGCAGGAACCTCACACAGCCACAAAAAGCCCAAAAAAAACAACTTTCACACTTTACACACACAAAATTCCACATACAGCTTTGTGAGATTTTGTGTGTTTGTGTAGTTAGAGTAAAACACTACAGAAACACACTAAATCTCAGAAAACTGCACAAATATTATTTTATTTTATTTTTATTTTTATATGAAAACTAAATTTAAAACTTCCTAGCCTAAAACTTAGACCTAGCCTTTAAATGGCTAGGTCTAAAAAAGAACAACTAAAAAACCCCCCAATTAACTATTTTTTTTAAAGCTCCCAAAGGGGGAAAAAAACTTACCCAATAGAATAGGGGTCTCCAACCTTGGCAGCTTTAAGACTTGTAGACTTCAACTCCCAGAATTCCTCAGCCAGCTTTGCTTTGCTGGCTGAGTAATTCTGGGAGTCGAAGTCCACAACTCCCTGGCTGCTTGATTGCAGGCAGGGAGATTTAGTTGCTTGCTGATGCAATGGATTGCAGGCAAGGCAAGGCAAGCATTGCGGCTAGCAGCTAAGGTAAGCAAGGTAAGCAAGCTGGAGGGGGGAGATTTTTGCTACGTACCAATTAGCAGGCAAAAAGTAGCAGCTGGGATGGCCAGTGTTGTGTAAAAGGGATGTTTTTCCCTTTTAAACGGGGCTTGGCCATCCAAGCTCTGGCGATCCCAGCTGAGTTGCCTGCTAATCAGGCAACTCAGCTGGGATGGCCAGTGTTGTGTAAAAGGAAAGTTTTTCCCTTTTACATGGGGCTTGCGTGTAACTCAGCTGATTAGCGGCAACTCAGCAGGCAATTCTGCTTGGCTCCTTAGAGCCATTTAAGGCTCGTCAAAGCATTTCGGGCTGCTCTGCCTGGTTACAGGAGACCGACACCCGGCGTATAAGACGACCCCCGACTTTTGAGAAGATTTAGAATCTGTTAGAAAGTCGTCTTATATGCTGGAAAATACGGTATGTTAATATCTATGGATTATAAATTTCTCCATACTAAATACATTTAATTTTCTTTTGGATTGTTTTGGTAATTTGGTTTTACTTGATTTTATGATTGTTTGCCACCCAGGATCACATTTGAGATGGACAGCCACATAAATTGAACAAATAAATAAATACCATAAAAGCAATAAAGATCCCCCTACTTTTTCAGCTGCAACAGAGAAGAATTCCTTCTCTTTCCCCCCCTCTTTTTGCTTCTGCTCTCTTTATCTTTTGCAACAGGCGTATTTAATTGAAACCAGATTTGAATTTTGAATGCTGCCAAACGCATTGCCTTTGTAAGGACATTACACACCTGTGTTTGCACATTCCTTTTGCTAAATCTTCCCCACCCCATCACTGTTTCCCGCAATATATTCCAGCTTCAAACTGTAACCCAGGGTACTTTTAGCCACTCAAGCAAAGATTATCAGAAGGCCTTATCATAACAATAAGGGTGTGAATAAAGCCCATTTCACAATTTGATGCATGATCTCTGAATATGGCAAACCTAATACTTTAAATTTTGAATGATAGACACAAGAAATACTTATTTTCAGTTTTTTGTAGAAAACTGGATATATTTCCACCTAGTATGAGAATGCCTAATTAATTTGCTAACACGTTTTCCACATTCTACATTTTGAAGAAAAAAATGTCAAAACTTCACCATTTTAGTTTTTCTAATCATGGCACTGTTTTTTCCCCTAATAAGTATCCTCCGGATGCAGGGGCATTAATTGTTGGGGGTGGGTGGATTTTCAGGAAAACTCAAGATGTGTCAAGGTCAAAGAATCAGGACCATCTGTTAAATTGCAACATAGAAGAGTTACTCAGTTTTATACAATCTAGTCCACTAAAGTTCAGCACCAAATTGGTGCCAGAGAAGGGTCAACAGAATTCAGGAGGGGTTGGAGTTGGACTGTTTGTGACAACATAAATGTTTCTAAGCTGATGACGTGCTTAACTCCACCCCTCCCCCAGCTCTGCCTGCTCTTCTCTTACAAGATGGCATCCATGACTATACAATTGAAGCATATTGCACACAGGTAGTCCTCGATTTATTATCACAATTAAACCCAAAGTTTATGTTGCTAAGCGAGACATTTGCAAAGTGCATTTTGCCCCGTTTTATGACCTTTCTTGCCACAGTTGTTAAATGAAGCACCACAGTTGTTAAGATTGTAACACAGTTGTTAAGTGAATCAGTTGAGCCCAAATTTTCTGTTGCTAAGTGAAACATTTTAAGTGAATTCTGTCCCATTTTACAACCATTCAAGCCACAGTTGTTAGGTGAAACTGGCTTTTTCATTGACTTTGCATGTCGGAGGATCGCTAAAGGTGATCACATGATCCTGGGACACAGCAACGGTCATAAATATAACCCTAGGGATGCTGCAAAGGTTGTAAATGAATATTGGTCAAACAGCCGGGTGGCATGGCAGACTAAAGTACTGTAATTAACATTCAGCTGTCTGCAATTACTGCAAGTTCAAATCTCACCAGGCTCGAGGTTGACTCAGCCTTCCATCCTTTCTAAGGTAGGTAAATTGAGGACCCAGTTTGTGGGGGCAATAAGCTGACTTTGTATAAATATACAAAAGTATGAAGGCTATTGCTTAACGCATTGTAAGCCGCCCTGAGTCTCTGGAGAAGGGCAGCATATAAATCAATTTTTTTTAAAAAAAATAACTTTTTCCACTGCCATTGTAATTTTGAATGGTCACTAAATGAACTGTTGTAAGACTGGGACCACCTGTATAACTCTTTTTAATGATTTTGGAATGCACCTTTAAAATGGGAAAGGTGCAAATAAATACATTTCTAATCTGCACTTTTCCACGCAATCAGTGTGCCAAATGTCGTCTTCATTTCTAGGGTTTATTCTGGAAGATGGGAAGGAGCCTCGTAGTCAGAAAGTTAGAGAACTTCTTCTTAAAAATGAAGAGAAGAGTGACAGGAAACTACTGGCACCCTGCAAATATAAATACTTGTCATACTGTGACTAAAATATATAATAAGCCTATCTGCATAATATAGAAAGTATCCAAAATGGCGGGGAGTGGAGGACTGAAATAATCTGAAAGGAAAGCAGGTGTGTTCAATGTGATGCAAATGTAAGAATGAATACTGCAATCTACCTATAACCAACATATCTCACCATGGCGGGAAAGAATGTGACAAAATGAATGTAAGTTTTAGTTCAGCCTAATTTAAAATAGATTTGGGTGGAACATCCTTTCATTTTTTAAAGAAAAGCTATCTTACACTGTGTTCATGTAAAATGATGGCTAGGCAGTTTTAGTATCGTGTAACATACTCAATTTAATTAAAAAGCTGGTGACTAATAGAAAAAAAAGGCCTATTTGATTAGTGAACCAATGTAAAAACAGAAATCTTAGTAATATTTCTTCTTCCCTTTCCCAGCGCACGCTAGCATGCATTAAATAAAAACATAACTGGCATGCAGGAAATATACAAAGGCTTGAATTCCCTATAGGGATTTCTTTTTGGAGTCCACTTTCAAAAGCTGACATTTCTGCAGGAAATCCACCCACCAAAAGCATATTCTACACTAGTATTTCCTTGGCTGAAATTTTCTTCTACATGTGAAACTTGTGTGGGTATAGGATGTGGGTGTGCAATCCTCACAGGTACACTATCTTGTGAAAATTGAATACAATTCTATAAAGGTATCAACGACTTACCTGAGGAAGAGCATTTTGTGGATGCATAGATAGTAAACTACACAAGAACAATGAAGAATTTGTTCAGACTTCTCACAGTTTTATTACTTTATCCTGCACTTGAAGTTTTCCCCGTTGATGGTGCAATTCAGATGCAATCCCATATAAAACCACAAAACCTATTTAAATAAATTATTTTTTTTAATTGACTGTCTCATACCCAGAAACCTTGTCTGCTTCTCTCTGTAAGAGTCGCCAAGTCTGAGAGTTATTAAGGTGATGCTAGTCAATCAGTCCTATATTAATTCTGACTCTAAGCAGGATGGAAGCTTACAAGGGATCTGGGGAAGATGTCACAAAATATGTAGGGGAAAATAATTGTTCCCTGAGGTTGGGACGGGAGAAAGGGGAGACATTTTATCAGCTATTTTTCTTGGGTTGGAACATTTTTCTAAATATTTTTTATTTTACTTGGGGTAATCCTCATTTCTACATCTCAATAGTTCTGAGCACATGTGTTTCTGTCAGATTGACAATAACTGGGCTTAATCAGCTTGTTTCTGGGGTAGGTGCTTATTAGAGTAATTAACTGCAGACTATGAAAGAAACAAGCATCCACATAGCTCACGTCCTAACTTAGCTCCTCTTGTAACCGCACCCAAATTGACTCTCTCCAGAGCAAAGATATCCAGTTCCCATGAAATGCTTAGCAAGATATTAGAACAGAGGTCTCAAAATCTGGCAACTTTAAGACCTGTGGACTTCAACTTGCAGAATTTCTTCAGCCAGCCATGCTGGTTGAGGAATTCTGGGAGCTGAATTCCACAAATCCTAAATTTGCCATGTTTGGAGACCCCTGTATTAGAATATATTAGGTAGCAGTGGTGGGTTGCTACTTTTTTTGCAACAGATCAGGCGAACTGGTAGCAGCGGCGGTGAGAGGCTCCGCCCAGCTGCCCGAATGCTTCTGTGTATGCAGAGAAGTGTCACACGCAATGCGCAAGCTCACATGCACCCATGAGCGAGCCAGTAGCAATGGGTTTTGAAACGCCCCTGGTAGGTAGGTGTTGTGGTCCACCAGCAGCCTGCAGAGCTGGCAGCAGAGTCAGACAGTGAGGAGGCTGAGGAAGAATATGGCCCAGTCCTGGAGTCAGGGGAAGGCCCAGACGAGGGCTCTGCGTTGGAGGCAGAGATGGGGGCCAGGGCCATCTGGGAGTGATGTGCGGACTCTGGAGCCTGCTGACAGCAGAAAGGAGGAGCCTGTTCCTAGTGCACACATGAGAAGAGCTGCCAGAAGGCAAGAGCAGCTAAAGCAAAAAGAACGACTCGGGAGTAAGGCCAAGAGATGATTGGCCCCTCCTATAAGGCTTAAAAGACCAGCAACAGCTCTTGGGCTCTTTGTCGGAAAACAACGTTGATAGATTTGTTTCTTGTCTTGCTGCATTTATTTCTTGTCGGCATCTTCTGTTCCTGAACTTTTGCCAAGGTTGGTGATAAGGATGAAAAATTGTGTTATGAAGAATTCGTTTTGAATTAGTTTTGTTAAGGATATTGTTGTTGTGTTACCAACCAGCAGAGTATAGTGCACAGAGAAACGTTGCTGAGAGCAATGAAATAAGAGATACGTGCAAACTGGTTTATCAAAAGTTTACTTTGTAGTGGAAAATAAACAATCTTGTAGTCTTTTAAACAGTCCAAGTCTTTGCCAGTTAAATCAGTCCATTAAATCTTCTTACCACACAAACAATAGTTGGTTAGAATAACAAACTCACTCTGGTTCACAAACCACGATGGTAGCAGATCCACCCAACACACGATGTTAGCACAATGGTAGCACATCATCAACTGAATATATTACAGTACCTTTCTTAAATAAGTTTACAACTAATTACAGCATGACTCAGCATTACAATGATGCAGCATTAAAACTTAAAGTCACAGAACACATATATTGCCTGGACAATCTGTTAGGCTCAAACCATATCCTAACAAGTTTGGACAACACTGAGAATGAGTTAATTTTCAGCTGTTCTAATAAAGTTTTTTTTTCAAACTGATTGCATCTGATAATACCTACTTGGGCCTGGGTCACAACAGTAGGTAGGTAGGTAGGTAGGTAGGTAATAGGCCACCCAATTCTGGGCAGCATACAACATGAAACAGTTAAAAATAGAATAATACAAGATTCATATGAAGAAATATCCAGATAAAAATATCAACACCATCACAACATACATCCCACAAAAGGTCTACACTAATTCAAGGTCTAGTTGAAGAACACTGTGGCTAAAAGCTTGGGTTCCCATCTGGAAAGGGAGAAGAAAAAGGAAAGAAGGTGGGCTAGGTTTAGAGAGTTCTTATCATTACACAAAACAGTAGGATTTTATGAGAAATACTGCTAGCTCATATGGATCTTTTAAATGCAATCCATCCACTAATTGCAAACTATTTCTAAAATCCTGCTCAGAAAACTGTAGGGACTTGCCAGGTAGTGGCCAGGAGTTCAACACTTCCTCAAAGAAACCCAAATGAACCAAAACAAAAATTCAAGATAAGAAATAGTAGAGGTGTTCAGAGAAGAGTTTTGGGGATAACAGAATTGAAAGGGATCTTAGAGTTCTTCTAGTCTAACCTCCTGCTCAAGCAGAACATCTTATACCATTCCAGACAACTGGCTGTTCAATCTCTTCTTAGAAATCTCCAGTGGTGGAGTACCCACAGATGTGTTCTTATTCCCCTCTAATCAGGCTTCACTATAACCGTTTCCCTTCCAGTCCTTGCATTTTCCATTAATGGCTTATTTCTGAGTTCCTTCCAATCCCATTTTTTCTATCCCCATCTTCAGTTTCAGACACAAAGTTCTCTCTCCATGCCTAACCAGGGAAAGAGGAGTGGTGGGTAGCCTTCTCTATTTCAACATTTAGGAAGGGATAGTTTTCTGCTTATTTGCTCCTTGACATTGTCGGCTTCAGTCCAAACAACTGCCATAAGGGGAAAGGCAGGGCATTTAATTGGTGTTGGAATTTTACATCCCAGCTCAGTTATAAATCATGATGCAACCCCATAGGAGGAAACATGGCAGAGTAATTTGTTTTCTTCAAAGTATATCTTGAGACACATTTACATTTTGGCGATTAATTTGATTTAACGCCACTGAGGCCGGCCAATTCTTTTCTCCCTATATAATCGATTTAGCATGCTTTCACTAATCCTGCCATGGAAAGCTGAGTTATATCAGTATTAAATAACAGGTGTCCTTTACAAGGGAGACTCCATTAACAAACAACTAATCAATGCAAGAAACAATATACTTACTGACTGCTGCCTGTACAATTCAAGGTGTAAAACAGCATTGCTATTACAGACAATTATTTCATAATACCTAATCTTACGTTAAGAAGGAGAAGGAAAGAGAAGGGATAAATTGGTATGTCGCAACATGGGATCAGCTGGTGTTAGCTTTGTTCTAAGGGACAATAAGGCTGTGATCCTGAAGTGAAAGTGGGACAAACAATTGACATTTAAAAGCTTATTGTCCGGGGGGGGGGGGGGAAGCCTCATGAAAAGGTCCCCATTCTTCTAACTGTCTGTAATCCAACTATGGTAATCAGGAGCTCTGAGCGCCTACAGATATATATTCAAGACAAAAGCAGAACTGTACCAGAAAGAGACAGACTGGAAGTACTCATTACGTGCATATGATTAGCTTAGATAAACCCATATCCACATAATGGATTGTTTTTAATTAAAAATTAAAACCTAACCTATAAATCCAGCCCCCTGCCTTGATTGCTTATTTATCTTTTTTTGCAAATTCCTCAAATAATTGCCTATTAATTGAGTGCATTTTTTTAAACTTCTGGCATGGTGAAACACCTCTTTAATAGTTCTTTTAATGAAGAATGGGCATATAAAGATTGACCACACACTAATATAAACTACATTTAGGTGGCTTATGGGGATTTGCAAAATAAAGATCGCATTCACTGCAGATTTCAACAAGGGGGATATCACTTTTGAACTTTCCCTATCTCGCATGATAAAAACATTTCTGCAGTTCAAATCTTTGCGAATATTTCTTCTCCAGGAGAAAAGAATCCATCCCAACTTTTCATTGGTTTTTCTATCTGCAGACAATTGTTATTGAGTCGTTAATTGCATATTTAACTCTGTGGAGCTCAGGACAAAGTGTCTCCTTTTCTTTCATTCTCAGAATAATCTAATGAGGTAGCCTAGGACTACATTTGAAAAAACAGAGATTTTAATCAAGTCTATCCATCACTATATTAGAAATTCGCCAGAACTGGTGAACCTGATCTGCAGAATGCAATCCATTCCCACATAATAGCAAACTACTACGACCTCATTCTACTAGATATACAAACCAGATCTTTGCTGATTAATCAAATGGTCAATTGTAATCAGTTTCATATGCTCATCCATACATCCCTATCACACAATTCCCTTTTAGCTAAGAAGTGTTATGCAAAATGCAGGAGTTAGGAGTTAGAAATAGCAAGCTAAACAAATTAAAGGCATGAGACACTAAGGACAAATAGAGCTACAGCATATTTAGCTTACAACAACTGATTCACTGTACATAGTATCTTAAATATTTTTCTCTTGTTGCAAATTCTCTTTACTTCTACATGTCTTTCTACCACTTCACTCATTGCTTTTTTTTCTTTAAACGTCTCATCTCTTTCTTTTCAACTTCTGTTTGCTCAGTCCAACTACAACTTTTTTGACCCATTCACTGTACTTTCATATATTGGTTTTATTTTATTTGATCCTCATTTATTTGTTTTAATACCCACTATATTTTTAATAGTGTTTGCACATGTTCGAACCCATGCTTCTTATTGTATCATACATTCTTTCTAAAATTCACTGCAAATCATTAAGATTCTTAACCAATGAGACTTGTATCTGCATACAAGTACACATGTACATGCACATCCCCAACAAGAGAAACTTACGTCAACAAGATAAATTTACGTCACTACAAGCATTCCTTATCTATTAAATATCATATATCCTTGTTTTGGCTCAATGCTGAAGCATTTGCTAAGTATTCTATTCTTGTCAATGGTTTACTTCTATCATCTCCAATTTTAATCACATCTGTGCAGTATTTCTTCCTACACTTCCATAACAATAAAAACTCAGTTTTACTCCAAATATGTTCAGACTATTCCTTATAAACTAGGATCTTCTATCTAAAGGCAACCTGGCAAGACAAGAGCCTGTTGTTCACAATCTCCCAACTAAAAGGCTTATGACTAAGTTGATGTGAAGATACAAAGGAAATAAAACATTTCTTTTTACATCTGGAATGGGCAGAAATGATGTCAATCTAGCAGTGGTGGGTTCGGACCAGTTCACAAGAACTGGTAGCAAAACTGAGAGGCTCCGCCCACAGCCCCAGATGTCGTCATAGGTAATCTGCGCATGTGCAGAAGTTTCTCCGCATGCGCCTTCGCTCTGCGTGCGCAGACCAGTAATTGCAAACCAGTAGTAAAAGTAAGTAGAACCCACCCCTGCGATCTAGCTAGGATTAGAATCTCATGAGTTAGGAAATAGGCTTTTGAAGTACATATGCTTAAAAAAGAGAGCTCTGTCCAGAAACAAGGAAATTAAATGGAAGAAGAGACTGAAGAAGGAGCCTGAAGAAAGAGGCTATAGAGGCAAGCAGCTGAGACAACAACAACAAAATCTGCTGAGAAAAGAGATCTGTGAAAGAAATGAAATCTCTCTTAAAAGTAGATTGGGCTGTGAGCTGGGTATGATGAGAAAGTAATGATTATAAGGCAAGAAAGTGCTTGCTGTAGGAACTGGACCATGGGTTTTGAGAAAATAAGAGGTGGTGGTGCCTGGGAATGGAATAAAAAGGAAGGAGAAAAGTTTTCCTGGTCATGGCTGCCACATGCACTTCAAGCAAATGCTATGAGTTCAGGAGAAACCAGGGGTGAAATGCTCCCAGTTCGGATCAGATCGCTCAATCCGGTAGCGATGGAGGCAAGTGGTTTGGAGAACCAATAGCAAAAATCCCTCCCCCCCCCCCATGCCCAGCAATCACCAGAGGCTTTATTTTTTTAAGCATTTTTTCTACAACCTCTTCGGCCGAAAAAATGCTTTTAAAAGTAAAAAAAAAAGCCTCTGATGATTGCGTGGCACAGCTGGAATCATCAGAGGCTTTTAAAAGTATTTTTTAAAAAACCTCTTCAGCTGAAGGGGTTGTAGAAAAATGCTTTTAAAAGTAAAAAAAAGTTGGCCACACCCACCCAGTCTCATTAAACCCCACCACCACCAAGCCACACCCACAGAACCAGTAGTAACAAATTTTAGATTTCACCACTGGGAGAAACCCCAGATTCTGAACAAGCTTAGCATGGGGAAGCATCATCCATCCATAGCTAAATATTCAGATGGCTCAATTCTGCTGGCCTTTTAATAGATAGGCTTTTTCTCCTGTCCATTGGGGCAAAGTGTTGGATGGGTCAAAGTATTGGATGATTCCATCCAATATGGTAAGATTCAACTCAAATATCCTATACTGGATGTTCCTGTAACTTTCTTGTGGGGTGTTTTTTTGCTTTTAACTATGTATAACTATATATAAGCCTCCCAGAGTCACTTTAAAAGTTGGGCAGCTAGAGAAACCATTTAAATACATAAATACTATTTGTGATTTTCATTCCATTCCCTCAGTCTAAACACAGATAATCCATTTTCTTCAGATTTTTCTTCAACCGCAACCTCACCACCTTTCTCAATAACCTTCCTGGGGTAAGAAGCACAGGAGACAAACCAGTAGTTTTCTAAGATTGCCATGGTCAAATTTTGGCTTTTTCAAGGCAGATGACACCACTACCTCCACGAAAGAAATATTCACTATTAACATAAGCCTTTTACTGGCCAGGAAGGGTGGAGAATCCAAATTGCTGATTGCACAGTTGATGTTGCAGAGATCTCTGTCCACCTTCAACAAAACAGGCTCAAACTCATCCTAAATAGCTTCGCAAGACGTAGCTTCAGATGAACCTGCACAGGAGTGTCTAGTTCAGCAAATTCAAACCACATTATCTCCTAGATGTCCTCCAGACTCTTCGCAGTGACCCAAATATTCCACTCGTTCACCTTTACCCAGAAGCAGGGGTGAGCAAAATGTCCAAATATTCACCAGGATGCTGATTTGTTCTCTTTGAAAATGCCCAGAAAAGAAAAGAAAAGAAAAATGGACTGCAGCAGAAAACTCCCTAGAAATAAATTCAGAATTCAAAAACAGCAAGAACTGTTAGTGCTGAGGCAATTAACATTAGGAAAGGCTCTGAAAATCAGCACCTGAATTACTGAAGGAAAAGCTAAATGGAGCTTTTGTCTGGGGCTAAAGCTAAATCTTTTTTTTCCCTCTTCAATAGTCATATGTACTGAATCGAGTATCCTACAATCTAGATAGTGACATTTTTTGAAAAGGTTCAGTGGGGTGAGAGAAGAGGAATTCAGGCCGGGAGGGGTTCTTTTTAGGGGTGAAATCCAGCAGGTTCTGACAGGTTCTGGAGAACCGGTAGCGGAAATTTTGAGTAGTTCAGAGATCCAGCAAATACCACCTCTGGCTGGCCCCAGAGTGGGGTGGGAATGGAGATTCTGCAATATCCTTCCCCTGCTACACCCACCAAGCCACACCCACAGAACCAGTAGTAAAAAAAATTGAATTTCACCACTGGTTCTTTTGCCTCGGTCTGGGTGAGTGGGCCAGTTCTGGTTGAAACCAAAGAGTACAGAATCAATTCTATCAGTGGTGGCAAACCTATGACATACTTGTCAGAGGGGACATGCCATATTTTGGGTGACATACCAGCATTCACCAACACCTGACAGCAACTATTTTTGAAAGCACATCCCATTCTCCTGTGATTTTCAAAGGCTATGGAGGCCACCTGAAAATGGGGTGTGGTCCCATGAAGCCTCCACAGCTTCCAAAAATCACATGAGAAGAGGCCATGGTTTTGCGTGGGTTTTGGAGGCTCCAGAGGCCACAGAAGAGCATTCTCCCAAATCACTTCAAGAATGAAGGCCTTTTCAGACAATGCTCATTGACCCAACACACCCACTTCACAGTCTGTTTCTCTTGCTCCCCTCTGGGAGGAGGTTCTGAAGTATTTCTAGCAGGTCTTCCAGATTCTGTAACAGCTTTGTTTCCTATGTCATCTGTTTGGTAAACTCATAAGATTCATTTCTCTCGTCATGTACATTTATAAGCCGTACTAGACTGTGTTGTTTCTCCATATCATATAATATATATGGGTGCATGCATATTTTTTTTAATTTATCTATAATAACAACAGTAACAGAGTTGGAATGTACCTTGGAGGTCATCTAGTCCAACCCCCTGCTCACACAGGAGACCTGTACTAGGGACTCGAACTGCCGAACTGCCAACCTTTCTGATAGACAAGCTCAGTGTTTTAGCCATTTGAGCCACCTAGCCATCTTGTCATGTTTATGTTTATATTAGAGGTGAAGACCCTTTGAGAGCTGTATGCAACATAATTTCATGTGGCAGTTCCTGAGGATCCCACACAGGATTAGACTATATATATAATATACATATACATATTAATACAGTATACATACACAGACACAGACAGACAGACAGACAGATATAAATATGTAAAAAATTGATTCTCTTTTGGTTAGAATAACACGCCAGCAGTGTCAATTTAGGTCTTTTCTGAATTTTTGATACATCAAGCCCAAAGGTGTTGCCATCACTGGATTAAAGTAAAGCAGCAATGAAAAACCAGGCCGAGAAGCAGCCTTGCTTTATTTATATTCTGTACTGCTTTTCTCTGTATGCAGTTTTACCTTTGCTCCCATTTTCTATCTCTCTCCTCTCACTTTTTTTTTTTTTTTTTTTTTTGCTCCTCTGTTTACAGGTTAATGATTTCTAAATAAATCAAAGATTCCTGCCTCTTGGGCCTGCTGATTCACCAAGTCCTATACTCCTTCTATTAAAATAAAAACACTTCATCCTTTGTTACTCCAGTGATGGGTGCCAGGCATTCAACACTATGTGAGCTTGACCGCCCTGGTTAAAAAGATAAACTGGAGCCGTTTATTTGAAGGCAAGGAAGGTAGATCTGTTCTGCCCTGTCCTGATTTTAGGTGAAGGGAGAAAATCTCCCCATTCAAGAATATCTGAGGGCAACTCAATTACCTTTCCTAGGTGCAGGGACCTCTGCAGGATATGGTAAAAAAAAAAAAAAAAAATCAAGATGGCAGCCTTGATGGTGGATGGAACTTCAATTGCACCATTATGGCTACAATCTTGCCTGTTTTGACCATCCCCTGAACAAATGATATAATATCGACATTAAAAAATAGTCAAGCCTAAAAACTCTGATGCACAATTGAATAAAATGTACACAGGTAGTCCTCGACTTGCAACTGTAATTCGGAGTGGAAATCTGGTTGCAAGTCATTATGGTTATAAATCGAGATATCCATGTAACTGGAAATAATTTGTTGGTCTTTTCTGTGGCCGTCTTTAAGTGAATGTGGACTCTTTAATCAAACGTGTCAGTCAAGCAAATGGTGAAATCATTAAGTGAAAACATTCATTGGAATGGGTGAATTTTTTTTGGGCGGAAATCTCCCCAAAACATCATTAATTGTGATCATGTGACTACGGAACACAAGCCATGCAATACGTGATCATGTGAAAGCAGAGGGGCAGGATGACCAAATATAATAGCTGTGATCACTGTAATTTCAAACAGTTGAAAAACGAATAGTCGAAGGCTAACTGTACATATTCGTATTCCATTCCAAGGATCTATTCAATTCAATTCATCCTGCAATGCAAGAAAATGTTGCAATAGACAAGATTTGGATCTGGAAACAAGATGTATCTAATGATACCCAGACCAATGGTCCTGAGGGAATCAGTTTTCCTTGTTTTTAAAAATGGAATAATATTTTGAAGTACACCAGGATTGCATTCAGTTTGACTCTCAATGGTTCTACACTTCTACAATCTCCAAAGAAGATTATTTCACCCTCAATTATGCACTATCTATTGCATTGGATGGTACTGAGAACTGGAGTGTGCAAAAGTGCCTTGCAAAGACTAGCACACAGGAAAAGAGTCCTTGAAGCAATTACCTGAAGAAGCCCAAAATGACAGTGACCTCAAATCCTTTCTAGAAAGACTGCTACTTTCTCAAGTTCTCCAGACTGATGAAACAGCACAGAAGATCTGAGTAAGCTTGCTTCAGATTTTGCTACTGCCAACAAATGATTTTTTTTTAAGAAGAGACCAAACTAGCAGCTACTGGTTTTATCTGGGAAACACAAGCATTCCTCCCTGTCATAAAATGCGCAACCTCTGCACTTTACCCAAAACCAGGCAAGCATTAATTGTCCAAGCTGACGAACTTTGAGCAAAAACGGATCAAGCAGCTGGATGCATGCAATCCTTTTTGTCCCCTCTTCCAGCCGAAGCATGTGTGTTTCTAGAACTTTTATGGACTGGGGAGAAATGGTCATTATCTTTTTTTCTTTAAACCATGATGTGATTTGATTGGCAGTAAAAAAAATTGTGCCTACAAAATAAAATGTGAGTGCAAATTTCTCAGCAGCTAAAAATGACATGAGACTGCTTCAGGATGGGAAGTTTCAACTATGGCCAATGAAGTAAGAGATGCTGTTCTGCTCCACCGTGAAGCCTTTGGAGGTGGGCGGTGGGCAGTAGATGGCCCCATGGACAGGCTCCGTGTTGGTGTTCTCCACAATCAAGAGGCGAATGCACGAAATACCAACAAAATGTCAGAAGATCCCAAAAGGGGAATCACATGATCCCAGCACACTGCAACTGTCATAAATATGAGTCAGTTCCTAAGCATCTGAATTTTGATCATATGACCATGGGGATGTAAGTGTGAAAAATAGTCATGTCACTTTTTTCAGTGCTGTTGTAACTTTGAACAGTCACTAATTGAACTGTTGTAAGTCAAGAACTATCTGTTCTTAACATTGGCATATATTATATGTTGGTCCCATACTCATAATCTCTCATTGCTCTTCAGTATTTCCAGAGTCTTTCATCACAGATGATCAAATCAGTTATGCTCTTAATGTATATTCATTCCTTTTCTATGTGTACATCTGAATCAGGGGTGGGTTCTACTTACCTTTACTACCGGCTTGCAGCGGGGCCGCGCACTCTTCTGCACATATGCAGAAGCTTCCTGATCACATCCAGGTCAGTGGGCAGAGCCTCCTGCCAGTTTTACTACCGATTCTCTAGAAGCAGTCCGAACCGGGGACAACCCACCACTGATCTGAATGGACTTATGTTTTAAGATATGTATTCAAAACACTCAGGCTTTTTATTAAGCAAATAGTCATTACTCATCATTCTCATTTGTGCTCTGGCTGTGAAGGGGAGGTCCAAACATTTTTTCTGTACTTTCTTGTCTTCTTCCCATCCCTCTTAGACATATTCCCTAAGAGAATAATTTTCTCTTGATTTGTATTCATTCAATGCTTTCCTATACTCTCTATACTCACATATAGTTCCATCATCAACATTCACTGGAGCACAATGTGCAAAGTCACCCTCTTTGGATTGCCATTTCCACAGACACTCAAACAACCTTAGAACCAGTTCATGTTTTCAGAGATATATATTCAAGTCCTTTATTCATAATTAATCCTATACTTTTACCAGCCTGTATGCATTCAGCATCTCTATTCCACAGGATCAGACCACTTTTATTCATGTCTATTATAGTCTTTCAATTTTTCTTAGTTTTACGGATGCATATTTCTCCATTTTTCCCCCTTATCTTTACAATTATGTTACCCAATACTCTTATATTCCAGATCTCAGCTTTGATCATCCCTCTACGGGTTTATTTGTATGTATCATTTCTACCCCTCATGGCTTTGGTCAACTGGACTTGTCATATTTGTGTAACTGATCTTTGATTTTGGATCAATGTCGGATTAAGGCTCAGTAGGCTCGTAGAGACAAACAGTATAACATTTTAAAACAAAGTATTTTGTTGATGCTGTTGACTTTTTTTTTTTTTACAATAGCTTTTCCCTTGGGGTTTTTTTTTTAAACACCCTATGTTTAATTTTCAATATTCAAGTGGATAACAAGAATTCCCAGCTCCCACACAATCTCATACTTGGCTACAATACCCATGACAATAATGTGACACTTGGCACTTCAGACGCCTTGCTGGATATCCTTTCTACAGGAGAAGCCAATATTCCCAAATACAGCTGTGGAAGGAAGGACCATTTTCTGGCTCTTCTTGATTCATTTGATAGGGGCATCTCTATCCAGATGTCAACATTAGCTTTCAACTCTTTGAACCCCATATCAAGAAAGGGACTTTACAAGTCTGGCTGAAACTTTATTGATATAGGCTATTAAAATTTTGGATGCCTGGCTAAGTTCGCCCCTCTCTCCCTTTTATACTCTAGTGAGGAGTCAATCTTAGCTTCTTTATCACGGTTTCTTTCTTTCCTTGGTTTAAATCATAGTTTTGTAACCATCTTTGTCTCATTTCTCTCTGCAGGCCTCCATATAACACATTTTAACTTAGCAGAGTTTTAAAGTATCAGTCTTTATTGTACGTATATCACATATATTATTCTCTAGTAATAATAATAGCAGTAGAAACAATCCCAGTCAACCCTTTACTTCAACTCTGCTTATGCTGTTCTCTACAATTTAGAATCCTATGCTTGCACAGAAACTATGTTAGCTGGACTGCTATTTCCTGCATTCCATCAGCTAAGTCATATATGCAGTGTATTAACACACACTCAATTTGATAGTGAAATCCAGATGGTTGCACATGTAGTTCCCATGTGGGGGAGGGAAGCAAGCAACTCCCACTTGCAAGCTAAAATGATACAGACCAGGAACAGTTTTAATCACTGATTAGCTGCTTGTATAGATCTGAAACACTCACAACTCTCCTCTTTGTACCTTACAGCAGTACCCAGGATGTCTGTGGTTAATACTTACCCGTCCACTTGTAAATTGGGACTGTCAGTTTCACATCATGAAATGTTTACCTACCCCACCCCACCCACCCACCCCAAAAAGTTAATTGGGAAGCATGTATTTCCTTTACATATCTGTCAGGATGATGTGCTGCTTAAGACATCTGTTGTTTACAAGCCTAAAGACCAGGAACTTGTTTCCCCTCTCATGAAAGAAAAGTGTTTGTGGATTTTAGCTTAGAAGATGAAAGGACAAATAAAAGAACATATTAAAAATGCAAGCAATTATGAAAAGGATGCATACAAGACTATTTTCCTTGTCTTTTTCACGGCATTCTGGATTAGCTGCTGAAGCTATTCAATAATGAATAAAGTGTAATTGTTTTTTTTTTCCAAACCTGTTATAAACTTATGGAATTCAGTTCCATAAGTTGCAATGCCCAGTTAGATCTTAAATGATGAGTCTAATTTACAGACATGGGTTCTGCTCAAAATTGATTAATTATTTCATAGAATCATCCCCTTAGAAGCAGTTTACCTAGCTGGGGTTTCAGAATAACTGAATAACAAGAGTTGAAAGGGACTCTCTTGTAGATCTTCTAGTCAAACCCTCTATTCAAGCAAGAGATCCTAAATGCCATTCCAGACATGTGACTCTCCAGACTCTTCTTAAAAGCCTCCAGTGATTGAGCAACCAAAACTTCTGAAGGCCAGCCGTTCCACTGGGTAATTGTTCTCACTGTTAAAAATTGTTAGTTTCTGTAGAGTCCATCCTGGCTACTATTGGAATCAGGATTAGGAATGTTCTAAATTCAACTGCTCGTCTTTAAAAAGTTGATTCATGCTTTTAAAGATTCAGCTCCAGCTAACACTTTATAAAAAGAGCCTCCAACTCTGCTGTAAAATTATGGAAGTGAACAAATGCCGTGTTTGTTCACGACAGACTAGTTGGATTTTATGACTGAGGTTGTTTCTATTTAGCCACAGCACTTACAAATCTTTCCTGACCCAACTTAAAAATAAAAATAAAAAATCAAAGTCCTTTGTGCTAGGCACGGACATGTAATAAAAAAGCGAACAACTAGGCTGTAAAACATGAGCAGCAGATACTATCACTGGTTGTTATGCAATGCCGTAGTTTTCAGCAGCTGGTGGAAGTGGGGGGAGCCGCCACAACAATCTGAATCCATAAAAACTCTTCTACTTCCTCATCTTCCTTCCCTGAATCTCTAGTGCGCTTTACAGAATGTTTGAGCCAGTGCGGGTTATTTATTTAGTTCAATTTATAGGTGGACTTCACCAATTACCATCTGATAATGTTTTGTGCATGGGTGAATATACACCCATAAGGGTCATGCTAGATGAGACCCTGTGAGACCCAAGACCAGTGAGTCACAAATGAATTTTAACTGGCTGAATTTCCACAGCATCCAATCTTATTTTGTGAAAAAGGGAGTAAATAGCAATCCGCTGTAAAGCTTTCGTGGTAATTGGGATTGGGATTGGGGGTTGGACTAGATGACCTGTAAAGTCCCTTCCAACTCTGTTAATCTGTTATCTGTTATAATCTTTGTTACGGACTACTGCCTAATTATTATTTTTCTATATCTACTATAGCTGCCAAGATCTTTTGCTCGATGCTTGTTTGATGTTTCAGCTTCTTTTAAGGTAAGGGTCAACTTCGCCCATGGGTTAAACTACAAAAAGGAGAGGATTAGGACAAACATTAAAACAGATTAATTGAATAATAGAATAACGGAGATGGAAGGGACCTTTGAGCTCTTCTAATCCAACCCCCTGTTCAAATAGGAAACCATTTCAGACAAATGGCTGTCCAATCTCTTCTTAAAAGCCTCCAGTGATGGAGTACCCACTACTTCTGCACACAAACCATTTCACTGGTAAATGAATTACTTTCCAGTCATGAAGAAGAAGTAGAGTGAATAGGAGCTCATCTACAGCCCTCATTCACTTTATTACAGAATATACCTCTAATAGTACTATGTGTGTATGATAAAGTATCACTTTACAACTCTCTATCAACTTAAGTCTGAAGAAGCAACAGGATGTATTATGCAAAGTATTGAAAGCAGTTCTCTTGATTTTCAGTGCCTGGTTCTGTCACAGTGGAAAGGTATATCCTTAACTCAAATATACCACTCGTTCAAGATTCGTATTGATAAGAATAAATATATTGCTTTTTAGGAATGGATTGTTATCAAATAGGATGAACACAGAATTTATTTAAGAAGCAAATTACAGATGGATTACAGCTTGGAGCATACGCAATGGGCAGATTAGACTTTGGTCTTTTAATAGGGTACTAGCTAATATTCAAAGTGTAAATTTACCCCCCAAAAAATTCCAAAATGATTTATCAATAGCATTTGATGTCATTCAGAATCAAAAGAATATTTTAGAACAGTTAGTATTTGTGTTAAGAAGTCAAGAACCCGTAGCTGATTTTTTTTTTTTATGTTTTGAGGTTAACCTCTGTTGTGTCCTTATAAGGACATCCGCCGGGGATTGGCTAGGAAATACTCCGGCGGGAGTTTTGAATCCCTGTCAGGGGGCGGTGCGGCTGCCGGAGCGAATATAAGGAGAGCTCCGGCAGCGCAGCGCCAGTTCTGTTCCTGTTAAATAAAACTGTTACATGAACTCCACTGGTCTCATCTTCATTCCTGCGCCAATCTAACAACCTCTACATATTAAATTCTTCTGGATATTATGTTTTAGGCAACATGGGCCCCACATGGGAATTTAAAAGACTCAACTCATTTGCATAGCGTTGAGTAGAACTTCAGGCGATGGTAACACATATAATTTTTTGTGTATCTGCATGGGGTCCCGCTCGCACTGTTTAAATGCTAAGATAGGGTTCATATCTTGCTATGGATATGCTACACATCTGCTGTCAAAATGTTTGCAAGTTCAGTTCAGGGTGTTGGGTTTCCATGTTCTAAATTATTTGTAGCCAGGTCCTGGGCCTGCTTATCTCAAGGAATGTCTCCTATTTCAACTATCTCACCTCAGGATACAAGATGTGCCATGTCTACTGCTGGCCAAGATATTTGGCAGTTGAGATAGAAAATCCCGCAAACATCTTTCTTTCTGATCTAAAAACACAGTCCAATACATTAAGAGATAACTGCTTTTCAGGGCATCCAACTCAGCCACCCCACTCTTTTTCATGGCAGTTTTTACCTTTCCGCAGACGAGTCCATGCCCCACACAAACGATCACAAATCACACATGTTATTCACAGGTACACAGTTAGTAGGAAAATGGTTTAAAAAGTTGTATGAATGCAATATTAAGGGTAGGAACTGGAAAGCAAGGGCACTCCTATTCTCATCCTCAATCTCCCAAATAGTTCAGAACTGAGCCCCTACAGAAAAGCTTCCGGTTGCATCACTTTGACACTAAAGGTTCTATGCGCTGTGGGAGAAGATAAGGGAAACTGAGCCACAATGCCTGACCCAGAGGGAGCTGCTCAGCTCTACTTTAATTTAGCAGCAATTTTAAGATTAGCAATGGTTGATTGAATATGCAGAATGGGAACAATTACCAACCTAAAATGACCTTGCCCACCCTGGTGCTCTCCAAATGTGTTGGAACAGAGATCTGTGCTGGCTATAAGTAATCGACAATAACAGATGAGCAGAAGGCTGATCTATAGGACAAGGTCCCAACCAGATCTTGTCCCTAAAATGAATCAGCTGATGTAGGGAAGTCTCAGTTGGACCTCCACTGGCAAATAACGTGAGGAAACTTTTTGACCCCCAGCACAACAAACAATCTTCTTGTTCTGGTTGTTTTTCATCCAATTTCAGGTTTTTGGAATTTGGGCAGTTTGGTGTCTTGTATTTGTAACTGATTTTCAATCAGATAAAACTACTTAAAAATGGAGCCAGGTTTTAGGAATTTTCCATTGTTTGTTAGGCTTCTAATGAATGGAATTTTAAAAATTTGAACAGAAAAGCTATTAGAATAAAAATCCTTCCATAAAGTACATCAGCCACAGAAGCCCTTAAGCAATGGATAATCACAATGAACTGTCAGAATTACTGGGTCAGTCAAAGGACTGACAAATAGATTGCTTGTTGTATTGAGTAGGCAGAGTAGAACACCGTGTAGTTTTATACATTTTATTATTATTATTTTTATTATTATTTATTAAATTTATATACCGCCCTTCTCCTAATGGACTCAGGGCGGTGTACAGCCAAGAATAAAAGCACTCCAATACAAAATTTAAAATATTAATAAAAGAATTAAATAATTTTGGCCCAACAAATTTAAAAAACCAATAGACAATTAAAATTTAAAACCCATAAAACTTTAAACTTAAAAAGAGGGGGGGTTACACCAGCCCAGCTTGACAAAATAAAAAAGTTTTTAGGGCACGGCAAAAAGCGCGGAGATCAGGTATCGTACGGATCTCCGGGGGCAAATCATTCCAGAGGGCTGGCACTGCCACAGAGAAAGCTCTCCCCCTGGGTGTCGCCAGCCGACATTGTCTGGCTGACGGCACCCTGAGGAGTCCCTCTCTGTGGGAGCGTACTGGCCGGTGGGAGGCTATCATTGGCAGAAGGCGGTCCCGCAAGTACCCAGGCCCTATGCCATGGAGCGCTTTAAAGGTGGTCACCAACACCTTGAAGCGCACCCGGAAGACCACCAGAAGCCAATGCAGCTCACGCAGGAGAGGTGTCACATGGGAGCGCCCCCTTGCTCCCATAATCCCCTGGGCGGCCGCATTCTGCACTAGTTGGAGCCTCCGGGCACACCTCAAGGGGAGCCCCATGTAGAGAGCATTGCAGTAGTCCAGGCGGGAAATGACAAGTGCCTGAGTGACTGTGCGTAAGGAGTCCCGATCTAGATAGGGACGCAACTGGCGTATCAGGCGAACCTGATAAAAAGCCCCCCTGGCCACGGCTGTCACATGCTCCTCTAAAGACAGCCGTGCATCCAGGAGGATGCCCAAGTTGCGAGCCCTATCCGTGGGGGCCAATGACTCGCCCCCAATGGTCAGTGATGGAGTCAACTGGCCATATCGGGACGCCGGAAGCCACAGGCACTCGGTCTTGGAGGGGTTGAGTTGGAGCCTGTTGCCCCCCATCCAGATCCGCACGGCCTCCAGGCACCGGGACATCACTTCCATGGCATCGTTGGGGTGGCCTGGGGTGGAGAAGTACAGCTGAGTATCATCAGCGTACTGATGGAACCTCACCCCAAAGCAACGGATGATCTCGCCCAGCGGCTTCACATAGATGTTGAACAGAAGGGGCGAAAGGACCGACCCTTGCGGCACCCCACAAGTGAGGCGCCTCGGGGTCGACCTCTGCCCCCCTGCCAACACCGTCTGCAACCAGTCGGAGAGATAGGAGGAGAACCACCGCAAAACGGTGCCCCCCACTCCCAACCCCTCCAGACGGCGCAGCATGATACCATGGTCGATGGTATCAAAAGCCGCTGAGAGATCTAACAGGACCAGGATAGAGGAGCAACCCCTATCCCGAGCCCTCCAGAGATCATCCACCAACGCGACCAATGCCGTTTCCGTGCTGTACCCGGGCCTGAAGCTGGACTGGAGCAGATCCAGATAGACAGCTTCATCCAGATACCCAGGAAGCTGATGCGCCACCACACTCTCAACAACCTTCGCCAAGAAGGGAAGGTTGGAGACTGGATGATAATTAGCCAAAATAGCTGGGTCCAGAGAAGGCTTCTTGAGGAGAGGCCTCACCACCGCCTCTTTCAAGGCAACTGGCAAGACACCCTCACTCAAAGAAGCGTTAATAATCCTCTGGAGCCAGCCTCGTGTAACCTCCTGGGAGGCCAGCACCAACCAGGAGGGACACGGGTCCAATAAACATGTGGTCGCGTTCAGCCACCTCAGTATTCTGTCCACATCCTCGGGAGCAACAGGATCGAACCCTTCAAATAGTGATATAATTATGCCCATCATTAATGCATACTTCGCTCTATCTTATTTTTATTTTGTCTAATGGTTAAAAAAAATAACTTTGGGGATTTCTGCCACTTGGTCAAAGTGGGCCATTTAGTAGACTCTTTCCTGGATTATCTTCTTGGCTTCTTCAGATGAAGTGGGCATCATCGCCAATCATGTAAAAATCTCCCATACAGGCAGTTCTTAACTTACAGAGCAAGAAGAAGCTTTCTAAGGTTAGGAAATGTATCCCTGGAGCATATCCTTCACTCTTGTATTCTCCAAATTATTAAGGTTATTCCATCTGGACAATATTCAGTTCAAGTAAGATGGGCTACCGAACAGGACTAAGAAGGGGAACCCAAATTCAGTCAAAGAACAACAAACTTTGTTCTTAAGCTTCTTCTTTCATGGGATTGTTATGAAAATAAATAGGGGGAGTTCTCTGGGGGTTATGAGGATTGAAATATAACATGTTTTGAGTATAGCAGATATAGAAGAAAGTGACACTATTAATATTGAGACCCGGTTTAGTGTAGTGGTTAGGTGCTGGCCTAGAATCCAAGAGACTGTGAGTTCCAGTCCTGCCCGGCATGAAAGTCAACTGAGTGACTTCAAGCCAATCACCTTTTTTCAGCCCACACTTTCTCGGCCCACTTCACAGGGTTGTTGTTGTGAGGAAAATAGAAGGAGGAAGGAGTATTAGGAATGGTCACTGCTGTGAGTTACTTATAAAGTAATAAAGGAGGAATAAAATTCTAATACATAAATATGTCAGGATCATTACCAGTTCTTGCAATGTTGCAGTGAAACTCAGTTGCTCATGCCTGCGGCCTAACAATTCAGTTTATGCTTTAAAAGGCATCCTTAAGAATTCCATAGAAAAATAGTTTAAGATAGATAGATAGATAGATAGATAGATAGATAGATAGATAGATAGATAGATAGATAGATAGATAGATAGATAGATAGTTTTAGATAGAGTTCCCCTGAAGGCAGAACCTTTGAAAATTCAGTGAAATTCCTCCCCTGCTCCAAGTTACAATGGAAGGCCCCTATTAAGTACAGATCTGGTACTAAAGTTAATTCCTTTTGCAGGAGCAGCAGCAACCCATCAAGTGAGGGTTATCAGTGGAAATGTGTGTAATTGCCCTGTCAAACAGCTGAAAAGCTCTCCCCTTTGGCTTACACCACTTCAAAATGAAATTCTTTCTTTGGCATGGTTATGCCTGATATGCAGGCATCAAAGGAGAGGCAACAGGTCATCACTGCCCCAGGTGATATATCTACCATCTAAAGAGAGGGAGGAATGAGCATGAGTGGGGGGTCCAGAGACAAAGAGCTAAGGATGGGCAGGAGGGGGAGCAGAGCAGAGAAAGGAGAAGCCCTAGGAACAGTCAGCCAGGAGTTCAGGGATTTTTCTTCCCAGTGCTTGCTCATCCTCTCCAGATGGCGGCTGTAGTCCTAGAATTAGAAAGGAGAAGCTACCAGGCCAAATGGCCAAACGTCTGTGAAGATGGAATAAGTTGCAGCATCACCATGAAGAGAGGATAATTTGGTCTGTTTGTTCCCGATCACTTTTCTGTCTTAAGTTGTTTAACTATGGCAGCTATGACAGAAAATAAAATATTTGGATGCCGGGAAGATTTAACAGACTCTCTTTTCCAAATATTCTATTTGGGAGGAGCCCACCCCTTCTCAGCAATCATGTACAGCAAAATAATCCAATCTTGTCTGCTCAAGGAAAAGACACCGGAGCCTTTTACGGCATCAGTTGCCATTGTTCCAATCCTCTTTTCACACCCATGTCTTTGTTGTGTAATCAGCAAACAAGGTACATCATATTTATAAAAGAAACCAAAAAAGGAAGCAAAGATGGGAGAATGTGTCGTCAAATTGAACAGAATAATAGCTTTGTCTGGAAATATTGTCTGGAAACACACAGAGAAACTCTTGGGAGGGACATGGGAAAGAAACATAATTCAAGTTATTTTTATTTGTATAGCAGAAGAAGTAGCACAGGCATGCACACACACACCCACACACACACACACACACGGGCTAGAAACCAATACTTGAGGGGCTGCCACAGAGAGGAGGGGGTCAAGCTGTTTTCCAAAGCGCCTGAAGGCCAGGCAAGGAATAATGGACGGAAACTGAACAAGAAGAGAGTCAACGTAGAAATGAGGAGGAACTTTCTGACAGTTAGAATAATCAACCAATGGAACAGCTTGCCTTTGGAAGTGGTGGGAGCTTCATCACTTGAGACTTTCAAGAAAAGATTGGACTGCCGTTTGTTAGAAATGGTGTAGGGTCTCCTGTTTGAATGGGGGGTTGGACTAGATGACCTATAAGGTCCCTTTCAACTCTGTTAATCTGTTAAAAACCTGACAGAGCAAACCAAATATTCTGACTCCCCAAATCAGAAAATACTTATTTAATTCTGAAATGTGTTAAGGCCATTAATTATTTTTGGGAGCGTGGCAGAGATTCAATGTCCCACGTCCATGAACAGTGAGTCTTCCATTCCTACTCAAAAGATAAAGCATACTCAAGATCAAGAGACTCTAGAAAGAGTGCAGAGAAGAGCAACAAAGATGATTAGGGGACTGGCGGCTAAAACATATGAAGAACGGTTGCTGGAATTGGGTATGTCTAGTTTAATGAAAAGAAGGACTAGGGGAGACATGATAGCAGTGTTCCAATATCTCAGGGGTTGCCACAAAGAAGAGACAGAATCAAGCTATTCTCCAAAGCACCTGAGGGTAGGACAAGAAGCAATGGGTGGAAACGAATCAAGGAGAGAAGCAATCTAGAACTAAGGAGAAATTTCCTGACAGTTAGAACAATTACTGTAATCAGTGGAACAACCTGCCTCCAGAAATTGTGGATACTCGAACACTGGAAGTTTTTAAGAAGAGATTGAACAACCATTTATCTGAGATGAGATCCCTTCCAACTTTGTTATTCTGTTAAGATCCTTCAATTGGCTGCAAATACAATATTAACAACAGTAAGATTTGTTGTCTCCTTCCCTAATTATCTCCCAATCACTTGGTACAACTCTACAGCAATATTCTATGTGCCAATCACTCCTAGGAAATATGGTTTTTATTCCCAGACTGTTTTCCCCGGAACCTTTTCTTATATCTGGGATACTTTCGTCTTCTAAGCACAATGGAAGGAGATAGGAAACATGAGAGAGAATGCTCTACAGATGTCTCCAAAAGAGAGATCAGAAAACTCAAGACACTGACTACAGCTACGTAATTGAGGTCCCAGTCTTTGTTTATGTAGGTCACAGGTACAATCTAGAACCATGATGGCGAACCTATGGCACGCGTGCCATAGGTGGCACGCAGATCCATATTGGTGGGCACGCCAGCATTGCTCTACCTCAGCTGCAGCACACATGCATGCACTGGCCAGTTGATTTTCAGGCCTTCTGGGCCCACCGGAGGTCAGGAAACAGGCTGTTTCCAGCCTCTAGAGGGCCTCCAGGGCAATGGGGAAGGCCGTTTTCACCCTCCCCAGGCTCTTAGAAAGCCTCTGGAGCCTGCGGAGAGTGAAAAACGGGCCTACTGGGCTCATCATGTCATCATGTGCCAAAAGTGGGGGGGGGGCGCGTTTATGGGTATGGGCAAGTGCACCTGTGACTCCCTCCCATGCTCCCACACTTTTGACACGCAATGGCAAAAAGGTTAGCCATCACTGATTTAGAATCTAGATTGCAAATTGGTGTATTTGTTGGAAGTTATTCTCTGATTAAAATTCCAATTTGAACCAAATCACTCAAAAAAAAGAAACATATAATCCAAAAACAGGTTATCAGTTTCTTTATGATGATTTTGCCTTCAAGTCATCCTTTAATCCTGGTGACTGCCTGGACAAGTCCCTGAAATTTTCTTGGCAACGTTTTCATCTATGATTTGCCATTGCCTCTTTCCTAGGGTTGAGAGAAAGAGAATGGTCCAGAGTCACCCAGCATCATTTTTGACTAAGGCCGGACTAAAATTCACGATGTTCCAGTTTTTAATCCGATGCCTTAACCACTGGCTACAGATGCAAAAATCGGAAATCATTACTTTTGTGTTAAAGAAGAAGTACTGTATAACATTAACATCGTGTTTGCATGACACTCCTAACATGGTTAAACAGACTATAGTTTATTCAATTAGCCCATGTATTCTAGGCTTCCACTGCACTCAATCCAAACTAACCTCAGAAGTACATAGGGTGTAATGTGATTGTCCGATTTGTGGTTCAGCGATGTTGTGCAAAGTCTTATCTCAAAGGAAGAGTTGATCTGTATGCCTGCTACTCAGCCTGCATTCAAGGAGCTAACTGTTGGTAACCCTTGCTCTCCCTTTTTATGACTCTTTTATCTTTAAACCAAATCTGGACTGAACTCCATCAAAAACAGAAGACTGACTTCTGCAGTAGAAGACAAAGGGCTTCCTTAGTTGTCACACGGAGCAGGAAGTCACCACAGCTACATGAGAAGATGAGGTCTTATGATTTCATCTGACTCAGCACACAGGAATTGGTGCAAAATGCAACTGCTGATTTGCTGTTGTTTCAAAAAAAAAAAAAAACAACAGTGGAAGATAAGTCAGATTCAGTAAAAATATGTGAGCAGAGGATTGGCTAGAAAATCCAGTATAGTCAGATTTACGTTCCACAAGGGAGGTGCTGTTGTTTTTAAGAGGATTAATTTAAAAGACGTTAAAGGATACAATGAGGGTTTTGAAATCCCTCCAGGAAGCTTTGATGTAATAAAATAACAATATAGACAACATGTATGACAAATAACAATAGTCTGTCTGTCTGTCTAGCTTGTATTGCTTGTATAAATATCTAGGCAATATATATATATATGAGGCTAATAAACACAAGCACAACACATTTAACACGAAGAGACTCAAATACATATACAATAATGAAGCCCTTCAAATATGTATAAAACAAACCAGGTTGGTTCACAAATCTATTTGCGTATGAGACGGGAAAAAGATGAAAACCACTCTGGGTCTTCAAAATTGTTCTCGCTTTCTGATTGCTTCTAACAATGAAAATGTACTCATTTTATAAAGGAAGTACATTTTATAAATGTACTCATTCTATAAAGGAAGGCAGGAACGAATAAACCTCATCTGGGAAAGAAGGTTTTACTGGGAAGTAAGGGGACAGGTAAAACATAGTTCCACAGCAAGCCATGAATAACTTTTGAAAGGAAATTACTGAAAGATTTCTTTTGAAGGCTTTTAGTAATATACATTCCTTTAACTCTATGACCACTAAGATTCCAACCAGAGAATTATGTAGCAAAGGCAGGGATGGAATCCAGCAGGTTCTGACAGGTTCTGGAGAACCGGTAGTAGAAATTTTGAGTAGTTTGGAGAACCGGCAATACCACCTCTGGCTGGTCCCAGAGTGGGGTGGGAATGAAGATTTTGCAATATCCTTCTCCCAGGAGTGGGGAGGGAATAGGGATTTTGCAGTATCCTTCCCCTGCCATGCCCACCAAGCCATGCACACAGAACCGGTAGTAAAAAAAAAATTGGATTTCACCACTGAGAAAAGATGTAGTAAATGGCATTGAGTGGCCTCTAATCAGTGGGCCATACTGTCCTTTTCTAGGATGGGCTTGTCATCCAGCCAGCACCAAAGAAGAAGAGAAGACTGCTTTTGCCATGCCAAAATAGTGATCTCTATGCCAACACTTTTTCTTGGTAACAGTACTCAACTTGTGATATTTCCTCCCAAAAAAGATTCAGCTGACCTCTCCTATCTTGATTTTTTTTTTTTAGGAAGGGAGAGATATATTTTTAGGCTAGCACAGTTGTATTATACCCTCTTGAACCATTCATTTAATGTTTTAAATTGATATATTGCATTACACTATATGGGAGGGTGCCGGGCTTTATTTTTAGAGGTACTTTCAGGAGTTGAAAGATAGGTTTCAAATTTTATAAAATAAATTCTAAAAGCCCAAGAAGTATTATCAACAACTGTGACAATAGAGGATAGAACAGACAAACCCGTGGGACAAATTCTAAGGTCACATTAAATTGTACCTAAACTGGTTTTCAAACCTTCCAATGGTGCACCCAACACCATTGTAACTGACTTTGGTTGTCCTCTTCTTTCTATTTCCACCTTACACCAGCGTTATAACCTTTTCCATAAAACATCCAAAGTAGCATCATTTGGGTCTGGTCATTTGTACCTTAAGTGATCATTCTAAGTTGATTCGTTCACTGATCCATTTGTTTCTTTTCTTGTCATTCATGGATGTTCACAGGAGTTTTCTCCAACACCAAAATTCAAAAGCATCAATTCTCTTCCTAGCCTGTTTGTTCAAAGTCCAATTTTCAATTTCTTGGAGTATAGCAATGGCATTTAGACTTATATACCACTTCATAGTACTTTACAACCCTCTCTAAGCAGTTTACAGAGTTAGCCTATTGCCCCCAACAATCTGGGTCCTCATTTTACTGACCATGGAAGGATGGAAGGCAGAGTCAACCTTGAGATGGTCAGGATGGAACTGCTGGCAATTGGCAGAATTAGCCTGCAATACTGCATTCTAACCACTGCACCACCATGGCTATCACAGGGAATACCATTACTTGCACTGTTCTGATCTTTGTAGGTATAGACACATCACAACATCTGAATTTTTTCCAGAGCCTTCATGGATGTTCTATCAAGTGCTAGTCTGCAGCACTATTATGCATTCATTTATTATTTATTAATAACTCTATTATTATTCTGTATCTGTATTCCCAGTATATTTCTTCACTGTGCTACAATTTGAATAAAGCATTGATTAAAGTATAAATATATGAAGGAAGACATGTAGATATATGATAGATAGATAGATAGATAGATAGATAGATAGATAGATAGATAGATAGATAGATAGGAAGGAAGGAAGGAAGGAAGGAAGGAAGGAAGGAAGGAAGGAAGGAAGGAAGGAAGGAAGGAAGGAAGGAAGGAAGGACAAGCTAGACTGCAGGAACAATATAAATACATCAATATGCCAAATAATTTATTTAAATCCAGATGAACATCAAGAACAAAAGACAACAAAGAAAATTAAAGATAATAGAAGAGCAAAAGGGAATTTCAGTAGCCAGGAAAGCAAACTCAGTTGTGGCAGGTATTCTTGATATATTCTAATGCTGTGCCATTAAGGACCCAAAACATCATAACCCGCATTTTGAGCTGGGCCTGGAAAGCTTCTTGCACCCATATAGGTGCAATTTTCTGTTGACATTATTGATTAGTAAGGGCTTACTAATAATAAAGCTGCCACATTTTGTTCCAGATGCAGCTTCTGGGTTCCTCTAAAAGCTGCTCCATATAGGACATATTGCAGTGGTCTACTCAAGTGGTGATCCAGGTATGATTTACTAGGTCAGATTATAATCTTGATGTATCATCCTGTAAAGCAAGTAAAGACCTTCAGCCGCTTCACAGAACCATTAGATTAATGATAGAAAATTAAACAAGAATGAGTAAAAATATTTCTATCCTGTCTTTCTGCCCACCTGTGACTTTTATGTGAATTTAAAACATATTGGTTAAAATTGAATAAACCATAATAATCTCAGTACATTACAAAATGCCTAGGCAGAAAAAGAAGAATAAAACCACCAAAGCTTGTTTATTTATTTATTGGTTAGTTGGTTATTTAAAGTATATTTGCTTTCTGGAGCAGTACAGTGCTACACACAAACAAAAGTATAGTCAGATACAAGGCATAACACCCATAGTAACAAATTTACAGAGTAGTTTGCAAAGCTCTTTGACCACACAACAAATTCAACAAAGTTAAGGCAGTTTTAAACAGAAAAGTCTTGGCTACTTGCTTAAATGTAATTGCACAGAAGGATACCACACCCTGAACATGCTGAGGAGTGGAGAGAGTATCAACAGCATAAAGAAAATGGGCTACATCATTGGTCATTCCCAATCACTAGGCATCTAGAAATGACTTCCCTACATTAGAGATGGGCAGACTGGCCATAAGCTATATGTTTCCCACTGTTTATTTACATACTTCTGTGTCCCTCTCCCAAGTCACCCTGCCTGAAATTGGTGACAAATATTTGAATTATAAAGTGCATTTTTCACAAGAAGGAACACTGTGTATGTTAAGCTGCTCGTAATTTTTTTCCAAAACCACAAATGGCATTATTGCATCATCATTGCTATTTTCTATGGCTTTTGACTGCCACAATAATGAATGAAAAAGCATAGTCCCCAACCACAACGTTGCCTACATACAACTCACCATTCCCCCAAAACACAACAGCCAAGATTTAACCTGCCATAGATATTGAGGCCCATATAATTTGGGACACAGGTAGTCTTTGATTTAAACCACCCTTGGGACTGGTGTTTGGTTGCTAAGCAATGCAGTCATCAAGCAAGTCATCGCATGACCAGACCTGATTTTACTATCATTTTTATTGTGGTCATCACATGAATCACATGATTGTTAAAAGTGAATCCAGCTTCCCCAATTGTCTTTTCTTGTTGGAAGCTGGCTGAGAAGGTCACAAATTACAAAATGCTACAGCCTTCATAAAGGCAAGTTGATTGACAAGTGCCTGAAGTGGATGAGTTCAGGTGAGTGGCTGAAATGTCCTTTGGCCTTACATTCTAAAGGCTGACCTCTAGACCACCTCTGAAAGTTCATGAAAGGCATGATATACACTGACAGACTGTCTGTCTGATCCAACTTGCTAATGCCAAGAATGGACACAAATTAGCAGCCTATGGGGTTGAATATCCAGTCACAGGGATAGAATCCATGTATATCAGCCTTTCCTAGCCAATATATTAGATAGACTAACATCTGGCTGAGAATTTTTATAGATCAACAGATCCAAAGAGCAGTAGACTGGGGAAGTATTCTTCCCAAATACTAAATTTGTTATGGATATTGTACACTGAATTGTACAGTCAATTTGTTTATGTTTGATAAAATCATTGCAGATAGTCATTCACAAACCTGGTATTCATTAGCTGAACAAAGGAGCTATGTAATTCAAGCATTTGTATTATCAAATTTAGATGAAAGACTGAATCAGGGATAGCACATACACTTCTAGATCATCTTTCTCTAATCCAGCATTTTATCTCCACTGCTATAATGATATTTGTTTATTTGTGGTGCTCCCGCCCATTTGAATATAATGAGATGGGCAGCAAACCAATTTAATAAATAAATAATAAATAAATATTCTTATTTCCAAGTTCACTCTCATTTAAAAAAAAAAATTCACAGAGGTAGCTCTTGAATCAGATACTATTTATATAAAGTTGCCTTCATATCCTTCTCCTGTACTCAGTCAAAGGAGGAAAATCTAGAAATTGATAAGAGATGGGCCTTTTCAGTAATAGTCACTTACCTTCGCTACCAGTTCAGGAATGGGAGCGCATGGGAGCACACGTGCACTACATGAATTCAGGCCTCTTCTGCGCATGCACAGATGGTAAAAAAAGGAACGTAATGATGTCCTGGTGGGTGGGTGGAGCCACTGGCGCTATCAGTTCAGCGAACCAAATAGAACCGGAGGGATTTCACCACTGGTCACTTGGTTCTAGAGTGGCTTTCTGCCTGGACTTGTTCTTGGAAATTCTCAATCATCCTGGTCATGGTTGTCCCAAGGGTGATTTTTCAAAAGGCAACTGGACTTTCTTGTGGTTTTTTTTTCTTTTGTAAACATTTCACTTCTCATCCAAGAAGCTTCTTTAGTTCTCCCTGGACTAGTCCATGCAGTTTTCTTGGCAAGATTTCAGAAGTGGTTTGCCATTGCCTCCTTCCTAGGGCTGGGAGACAGGGGCTGGCCCAAAGTCACCCAGCTGGTTTTGTGCCCAACACAGGTGTAGAATTCACTATCTCTCTAATTTCCAGCGTAGTGTCTTGACCTCTATATCAAACTGCCTCTCAGCCTGCAATCTACATCGTGGTTATTTAGGCACCAGGTGCTATCGCTTTTAAATTTCTTTTTTTTTTTTTTTTTGATGCTGTTCAAAATATATGTCTTGTTTTTATGCTTCATGCTATTTTTAAATTTTATATTAACTGCCCAGAGGATATTGTGACTATCAAATGATGGAGTAAATGTTGTAGATAAGGGAAATTAAACTAATGAATCAACTATTAGGGGATTTCAAAGGGATCTAAAGATCTTTGGTGGGGATTGCTGAAGCCTCCTTGTAACATACTATAGGTTGGTTTTGTTTGTTTGTTTTGTTTTGTGTTTTGTTTTGTTTCCACCCCATTTGTTATTTTTCAATCCCTATCAATTTTTTTTGTTTCTTGCATATCATGTCATATTTTCGTTTTTTTAAATCATTTGGCAAACTGCCCTGAGTTGCTAGAAATCAGATGGCATATAAATTTAATGATGATGATGATGATGATGATGATGATGCACGGATTGAAGATAAGCAGCAAGAAATTCTCAAAGTACCGGGACTTGCAAATTGAAATTGAGCGACTGTGGAAAAAGAAATCATTTGTTGTCCCGATTGTAATTGGAGCCCTTGGAGCAATACCCAAAGGGCTACCCCACTATTTAGAAATTCTAAATTTACCGGACTTGAACATTTTGACTCTACAAAAAACTACCTTACTCGGAACAGCTTACATCCTCTGATGATACCTTAACAGTTCCTAGATCCTTGGTTAGGACTCGAGCTGCTGAGCTATTAACCAGCCTCAAAGGCTGTGAATCTCACTACGGATTTAATAATAATAATAATAATAATAATAATAATAATAATAATAATAATAATAATAATAATAATAATAATAAATAAAAATAAAAATACCTAGGCAAGCATTTAAAAACAATTGGCGCTGACAAGATCACCATTGGTCAGCTGCAGAAGACTACCTTACTGGGATCTGCTCGCATAATCCGCCGATACATCCGCAGTCCTAAATGCTTGGGAAGTGTTCGACTAGTGATTTGGGATACGAAATCCAGCATGGTCATCTCATTTGCTGTGTATACTGTCAATAATAATAATAATATAATACCATTTCCTTCCTCCCAGACCAAGTTACATAAAAACATACAAAATCCCTTCTCACCCTCATGGGTAGCCTGTGTCTTCTTTACTCTCGGATCCTCTACCAGAGACCTGGGAGTTTGAAGGTTCTGTGCAGAATCTTGGCTCTTCCTAAGCTCTGATGTTTTCCTAGGACCTCTTGGAGTCACTGTCCCGGTTGCAGTCATGGCTACTTTAACCTTTGCTTCGTGTCTTTTATGCACAAGCCTGTGATTTGAATCCCAGTTGGCACCTACTTTATCAATAATGGTCCTTGAAAAAAGACTCTTTGACACCTTACCTGCCTATCTTAATTGTGAGATGGACATAAATGAGGAGAATCATGCCAGGTTGTATGCCACCAGGATTAACAAGGTCCATGTCAGATGTTGGGGAACCACAGCAATCTGATGATAAGTGGGACACTGGAACAAAACACACATGAAGAAGATACACAGTATGTGTGGGTGGTGCAAGCACATGCACACATACTATAGGAAGAAATATCCTTCTGGGTTCTGCTCCAAGTGGGGAAAAAGACACTGGAAACATGGAGACTGCTTGGAAAGATGGTTTAATGGTGGACAGGATCACATTTCTTGAGTTCCTGAACAGAAAAAGGGCAGATACAGTGAGTCCCTGGGTTTTTATGCTCTCCCTGGCTCTGAACTTCCTGGGGCCCCAAAAGAGTATCCTGATTGGTTGTCAGACTCCCAGGGGGTGGGAGTCTTAGCTAGCCTTGCTGGCTGATGTAAACTTCCCAGGTGCCATGTGGTGAGTTTCTGTCCCTATTGTGTTGCAGATGGATTGTGTTGCGATGGTCCATTGACAAAGATTGAGTTTCTGCCTCTGGCCCATTAACAAAGGGGGCGGGGGCAAGAAGGTGGGAACTGCTTTAAAACATGCTTCTCCATTTCTCATCCAGGGAAACATAATATTCTGCCTTTTTAATATTTCCTAAAATATTTCATTCTTCCAGGAAAGGGGTGGCTAACTTCCTACAATACACACACACACACGAGCCCATAAACATACAGTTCCACTGGAGTCCAGTTAATATAATATGAAACAGGGCTATCCTGAGAGCTGTTTTCTTAACTAGTTAAATGCAATTCACAGAATGTCATAGTAAATCCTGCCGATCAGATTTCAGATTGAATAAATATACAAGCTATCTCTTGAAAGATAGGGAGGAAATCAAGGCAGAAGGATTTTAAATGTCCAGAGAGAGAGAGAGGAGTAGCACATCGCAATTAATTCTGGTTATAGAACAGAATTTACTTTGCTTAGCATGCAAAGAGATTATTTATGTGTACACAAATAACATCAAACTCCTATGTAAATGGGAATATCTCAGAATGTAACTGGCCAATCCATTGAAGAAAAGGATAAATTTACCTCAAACTGAACTGACACTATTTGTACAAAAAGCTGAGGTGGTATTTTGGCAGTAAATGCTGATTGATTTGTTTCTCCACAGAATTAATTTAACAGGATCTCTTAACTGACAGACAGATTTAATGGAATATTAAAGAAATGCAATATAAACTTCATGTAATCCATCATGTTTGTTAGATAACAACACCTTTGGCTACTGACCTAAAATGTGAATATAAACAAGAGGGATGGGGGGGGGGGATTCAATAGTTTAAAAATTCAGGTAGAAGATATCCTCAGTAAAGTTACCAAACAATTTTTTTGCTCCGTTGTGAAATCCACTTCCTATTACTTTGTCTCTCCTATCATTATGATGCTAAATTTGCCCTGGTTATCATATGCTGGCTGTTTTAATTGCTAGAAGTAGAAGTAACAATACTGTTTGCTTATTCAGTTTTATTTTTGTTTTTTAAAAGGAAGGCAGTCATTTTGCTTTATTAATATTGACTAATTTACTAACAATGGAAGTAGGGTGAGTAACTCAGTTAATAGGGAATTTTTGGTATATTTTTTTTAAAAAATTGTATAGTGACTTCATTGAGCATTCCATCAATAAGTATTAAGTCAGTGCATGCAACTGTAGTTTGACTGACAGAGGGTCAAATTTCTATTGACTGCTTATACCTGGTGATACAATCATTCTCAGATTTGGGAGGGAAGGGGGCACAGGATTACATGCTACTACAAATGTTATTTACTACTGAATGCAAAATGCTTATCCAGTGGCTGACTTGACACATTGCATTAAGTCACAAAAACATTTACTGTGAATCTGGCTGTGGTAACCTGAAAGCCATGGTTTTATGGCTTAGCTTGCTATCCAAACCCCACCAATTGTGTGGCATCCCATAAATTACTATTGAAAAAAGCATTGCTTAGTACAATGTGATAGCAATCACATTTGGAGCTGAGAAAAAGGGCATTCCATCCATGCAGAAGACTCTAGGATTATTTTCTATAGTCCTCGTTCAATTTGCTGAAATTTGCTTTAGAAGTTCTTCAGAAAGAGAAGAGAAATTTGAGGGGAAAACCACTCTTACTGGATGGGTATCTTTCTCTCCCTGACTTCCCAAACTTCCCTTAATAGCCACACAGGGACTTCACTGCTTTTAAAGACTCAGATATGCTACACAATCACATTTAACACATTCAGAGCCAGCTACATCTCTGACTGGCTTCCCCTTTCTTCTCTTAATTTTCTAAGAAAATGGAGAAAGAGCAATTCAGTCATATTTACCCATATAGGGTAGGCAAAGTCAAGAAAGGGATTTTAGAAATTTTCTTTTTTATTATAAGTTAGAATAACAGAATTTTGGAAGAGCATGTCTCTGCCCCATTATTAGTTTGAAAACAAGTGTCCAAAGAAAAGACTTTACAGAGAAATCATTTTATTTTCTAATGATAGATCCAGAAAGGTCTTCAAAAGTGTTTCAATTTGATGAGTCTGTCTTGCACAATTGAATTGTTGTACATAATAACCTAAAATGCTATTTCAGGGTTATTATTTTTCTTTTTTTTTTCTTGTTGTTTTGAGTGAACTTAACAAATATAAGGCAAAATTTCCCATTCAGTAACTTAGTACTGAAGATAGTAATTGCATTTAATCCTTTGTGGAGAAAAAAACCCCTGCAATACTTATCGATAAAGAATCTTTTGGAACAATTTACTGACATGGTTAAAAAGCAAACGAAATAAAGTTTATTACAGAGCTCATACCATGATGGCAAACCTATGGTGTGTGTGCCACAGGTGGTACGCGGACCCATATCTGTGGGGACGTGAGCGTTGCCCTAGCTCAGTTCCAGCGCGCATGCGCACGCCGGCCACCTAATTTTCAGGCCTCCCACCAGAAATCGGGAAATGGGCTGTTTCCGGCCTCTGGAAGGCCTCGGGGGCATGGGGGAGGCCGTTTTCGCCCTCCCCAGGCTCCAAGAAAGCCTCTGGAGCCTGGGGAGGGTGAAAAACAGCCATACTGGGCCACCGGTAACTGTTTTGCCATTGCGTGCCAAAAGCTGGGTGAGCGCAGGGGGGTCATGCATGCATGCACAGGGGGAAAGGGCATGGCAGAGGGCCTTGAATTATGGGTGTGGGCATACATGCGCACAATCTCCCACATGCTCCCCCCACTTTTGGCACACGACGGCAAAAAAGTTAGCCATCCCTGTCATGCAGTATCAAAGATTAACAAAGGTAAAGGCCAAGTGCCTTGCAGAATTATAGATCGATAAATTTTGGTATCAATTGTCCAAATTGCCATTGGCTACTGCACAATCTCAGTACTTTCTTCTTGTTTAAATATTCATTATCTATTTCCTACAGTGCTGCTTTTTATGAAGATGTTTTTAATATAGTTAAAAAGAATATAATCAAGTTTTGGAGGACCTTATGAAAGTGATGAAAATGACATTGTATATATGAAGCATTTTAGAATACACAGAAATGGGGGGGGGGGGGAATCTCTAGTGTTAGCATCCAAAATATTCAAGAAATAGAAATACATGGTCATTGGTCTACAGTGTGGTCACTACATATAAATTCTTCCAGGCAAATCAAGAAACTTCTTAAGAATTTGGATGGGTTAGTCAATGAGAATTTCTGCTTCATTTCCAGCTGGCTCTCACTTATTATTTGAATGTAATTTTGATTCAGCTTTGAAAAAATTACTCCCACATTGACAAATGTAACTTCTGCTTCTCTCACTCATTATTTGAACATATTTCTTGGTTTGGCCTTACTAGAGAGGATTGCGTCCATGAGACACAAAGCATTTTCAACTCTAGTTACTATTTCCTTGTTTTATTTAATTTATTTGTTAAAAGTCTGAAAAAATCAAATGCCTCAGAGAGAAGGGAGGGTTGTGGGATTGTCGTTAGTCTCCTTTTTCTTTCTTTCTTTCTTTCTTTCTTTCTTTCTTTCTTTCTTTCTTTCTTTCTTTCTTTCTTTCCTTCCTTCCTTCCTTCCTTCCTTCCTTCCTTCCTTCCTTCCTTCCTTCTTTTTCTTTTTCTTTTGGCACATTCACTTTACTTATCCTATGGCAATGACCATATTTATATTGCAGGATCCAATCTGGGTGGGTCACTGCAGTGGTGAAATTAAAAAAAAATTAATACTGGTTTTGTGGGCGTGGCTTGGTGGACATGGTGTGGCTTAGTGGGCGAGACTTGGTGGGCATGGCAGGGGAAGAATACTACAAAATCTCCATTCCCTCCCCACTCTGGGACCAGCCAGAGGTGGTATTTGCTGGTTCTCTGAACTACTCAAAATTTCCGCTACTGGTTCTCCAGAACCTGTCAGAACCTGCTGGATTTTAGTCCTGGGTCACCGCAACCAGAAGCTTTGCCTTCTGAGCTTTCAGACTCATTCTAGCTAGAAAGAAGTTCCCTGAAGATGGGTTCCCTTCCGAAATCTCGGAAGACAAAACCTCTGGTCCCGGTGACCGACTCAGGTTGGATCCTGCAACATTATCCTAGGACACGTTATATTCACCTTCATTCACCATATTTATATGTCTGATGCAGAAACATCCCCAGGCATGAAGCCCTCATGAAAGCATGCCTTCCATGAGGCTTTTTCACCTCAGATGCTACCATCAACGTTACAAATGAGTCCTGTTCCTGAGAAATGATTGGAGAATTCTCCTTTCTTTAGAGTTACAAGCCACCCAGTATCTCTGCCATAAATGGAGTAGAGAATTTTGGGCCCAACTCTAATTACTTCTCTTATATATGAGAAAATCAGCCTTGCATGTAGCTTATTTTTATAGCCTTAATATAGGGTTGCCAAGCTTGGCAACTTTAAGCCTGGAAGACTTCAACTCCCAGAATTTCTGGCTGGGGAATTCTGGGAGTTGAAGTCCTCCAGGCTTAAAGTTGCCAAGCTTGGACACCCCTGCCTTAATACATAGGATTGATTAATCCAAGAGAGACCCTGATCCAATGACTCCATGTCTTGCAAGCTCCACTGAAATGACTAGGAACTGCACAAGAGCATGAAGATTTCTTTTGAGGGAAGTGGGAGACATATACAAGAGAAATGCCCACTTGACTGTGCTGCTATCTTTGTCCATTTCTTTTCCACAATAACACATGTATTTTTAAAGAGAGGAATGTGAAAATTCTTTGGAAACCGGACAAACACCAAAAGCCCGGGTGGGGGGGGGAGGGAGAGGTGGGGGAAGACTAACAGAGCTGCTTCCAGTTCCATGGAGAGCGAAGGGATGGAGTGGGAGTAAATGAGCACCCAGTGAGTTAAACACCTTTTTTTTTTTTGGTCAGAAAGTAGTTTTGCAAGAGCAAGTCGGTGTGGGGGAGCGTGGGTGTGCAAGCCTGCATGCATGCGTATTTGCTTTTGCCTGAGGCTCTGATCTGGTCTCTCCACCTGCGCTCTCTAGGGAGATGAGGCTTCTGGCAACCTTTCCACCTCGGTTTTTATTGGTTTCCACTAAGCTGCCCTCTTGGAGGCTTGGGGAGCTCCAGTAATGAAAAACAACAAGTGCTGCATCCTTTTCAGCCTTCTTTTCTCATCCTCCCCCACCAAATATGCATGTGTATTTCTTTTTCATTGGAAGTGTATTGAGCTGACTGAAGGCATCAGGCAGGCAGGCAGGCAGGGGAAAAGGTTGCACTGAGTCTTTGATACTACCCTAAATGGAAAGGGATGTGGTGGCTCAGTGGATAAGATGCTGAGCTTGTCGATCGAAAGGTCTGCAGTTCAGCCGTTCGAATCCCTAGTGCCCCGTAATGGGTTGAGCTCCCGTTACTTGTCCCAGCTTCTGCCAACCTAGCAGTTCAAAAGCATGTAAAAAAATGCAAGTAGAAAAATAGGGACCACCTTTGGTGGGAAGGTAACAGCGTTCCGTGCACCTTTGGCGTTTAGTCATGCTGGCCACATGACCATGGAGACATCTTTGGACAGCGCTGGCTCTTCAGCTTTGAAACAGAGATGAGCACTGCCCCCTAGAGTTGGGAACGACTAGCACACATGTGTGAGGGGAACCTTTACCTTAAATGGCAGGTATAACCTCAGCCTTGCCATTGTCTGGCAGGCCCTCTTTTTGAGTCATGCCCAAATCTTCTATGAATATCAAACTTTGCACAAATGTTTCAAGTGCAACTGAGGTCCTGGCTAGAACCACGGTGTTACTGTTTTCCTAATTAAAGTGGTAAAGCATAGGGTTCCCCAAGCTCATGTTCCTCAGATGTGTTGGGATGGCAGTTCTACGAGTCACTAGCTTAGGGGAGTCTTCTCAATCATAATTCTGGGAAAACGGATGATTTAAATGATAGTGAAATTCAATCATCTTTGATATGTCTTGCAATTTTATCCAGGCCCAAGGAGGGAGCACCTAAATCCAGATAAGAGACTCCTCACTGAATCTGGCATCTTTAAATAAGTATCATTTCTTTCATTCTTCTCCCAGGCTATCATATATGGAATTAGAACAAGATAAACATATGCTTCCATTCCAGGCTGGTCTTTGAGGAGCTTAGCTAATATGGTGGATATGGCTGTTTTCTCTGTCTGGTTATCTCCAGCATCTGGAATATGTTGCTTCCCTATATGGAAGTTCTATTTGGGTCTTATGGTCAGTATCAAATTCCCTTCATCTTTCTAAAGCTGTAATTCTAATCGCATTTTACACGAATGTGTTTTGTATCTCACTGGTTTCTTCATAAATGCGATGGAAATCAACTCAAAAGGTAACTCCTAAACAATCATCTCTCTCTTTCTTTTCCTGGCTCCTGCAGAAACCTGCAAAAGATGAGCTGCTTTAACAAGTAACAGAGGGGTGCCAAGCTCACGAGAGCCAAAACTCTTCTTGGGAATCATTTTCAAAGCACGTCCTTCAATAGCCATTTCATTGCTTTCATCTGATCTGACCTTTAATTGCCCTTCACTATTTTTCAGCTGGCTTTCTAGATCCACTAATATCTCCTCTGTACCTCCCCCATTATTTTATTTATTTATTATTGATTACTTTTATTTGCCACCCATCTCATATCAAACCAATTCTGGGTAGCTACATAGCCTATTACAAGGAGGAAGAACTTAATTAAATAAAGGAAAAAATGAGAAAGGTGAAGGGAAGCACATTTTAACAAAGGAGGCTATTTTGTATTTCAGTTACATATACTACAATCATTACATAGCAGCCTCAAGGTCTTCAGAAAAGGTGAGTTTGCAGAAGAGCATTAAATTTTAGGAAGGACATGAATAAGTAAGATGCGTCCATGAGGCGATTCCAGGCACAAGAGGCAGCAGAAAGCATGGGTAGGTAATTTCAAGAACCCAGAAATGTTTGGATAGCTGAGGGAAGTAGAGCAGGATGACTGAAGGTCACCAGAAGGCATTCATCAGATCATAAGGGCAGAGAGGCAAGCAAGGAGGAGGCCCTGGAGGGATTTTGAAAATGAGATTATACTGCTGGCTAAGCCATGGAAGAAAGTGAATGAGAAAATTTATATTATATTGTATTTATATTTGCATAAGGCATAGCTCATCTTTTTTCTCAAAGGTAGCTTATAGGAAGACTTTCATTCCTTTTATTCCTATAATAAACCTGCAAGATAGGTTGCCCAAGACATGATGAATAGCCAATGTCATCCAATGAGCTTCCTGTGACTGAGAGTAGCTTGGAACCTACATCTCCTGGACCTTGTCCAACACCACAAGCACTAACCACACTGGTTTTCTGGAGCATTGAGACCACTACCAATCTTTGAGGAGAAGGAACTCACATATTGTATTCATCCTTCTAATGCATAAGAACAAAACCCACAAGCAGATCTCCTGCAAGTTGTGCAAGGGTCCAATCATTTTTATGGGTTATTTTCTGAAAGAGGACTTTTGATCAACGTTTGATGATGGAGGATTCCTAGCCGTGGATAGTGCTTACAGCATGGGACAATGGGTCCCTCAAACTTCCTTCCTGAAGCAGCTTCTTTTTATTTTACTTGGAGCAAATGCTATCCATCATAAAAGTATTTTGGATCATCTCACCTGCTATCATTTAAGAAGGAAAAGTCAAACCCCAAACATCCATTTAGCTTCTAATTCATATTTAACTCTTTTGACATTCCCCTTTTCTTTCTTAAGATGTCATAATTGCCAGATATGATCTTCAAAGACTTTTCCAAGCTTTGAAGGGAGCTAAAGTGCTTTCCCAGTCACTTTTTTCACCCCCAAAATGTTAATACTTTTCAACCCGAGGGCTAGGAGCAAGAGAGGGTTAAAATAAAGGAATAAAGGAACAAACCCTCCAGGGCTCAGCATTGTTCCCCAACCCCCAAAGAAAACCTTTAAGCTTCTTTTCAAATGCATTGCTCTCGCTCTCCTTTCTTAGAACATTTCACATGGTTAGTAAGTCAGGTGCTCCTTCCCTGATGGGTGGGAGCAAATTTAATGTAGCTGACCAGCCGGTTTGTTGGTGGCTGCTCTTGTTGCTGTCTGCAGGATGGATGATAGACCTAAACTCAACACTGATTGCTCTGTTTCTAAGGCTCAGTTTTTAAGATATCTGAAGTTTGAAATATATGTAGAACATCCTGCTCTCTATGTCCTTTGGTTACCGTAATCAGTTCACAGCCTTGTGACTATCTAATAGATCTGTCCCAGGAATTGGATATCTATTCAGTTTACATCATTCTTCCTCCATGGGGTGGCCCTCAAGAGTTTCTAGGACTGCAAATCCCAGAATTTCTACCCAGACGATGGGAAGCCATCATGTTGGGCAAGGGTCATGCACACTTGATGGAAGAGGGGTTAGAAAGAGCATTTTTAAAAGATGAACAGCAACAAGAGGAAACTAAGGTGAGCAGATCTTTTAAAAAGTGGTGAAAGTTTACAGGATAAAGCTCATCTTTGTCTCCACCTAGGTCTAGAAAGTTGGATTGATTTTATAAACTCTGTAAACTATGGATCAGTAATCTCAGCTATGAGACTGTTGCCGTTTTACATTCAAGAACGGAGGATTTAGGGGAGTCTGCTGACAATCAAGGAAAAAGCTCCAATCAAATGGATGGGGGCTCGAGTGTCCTTCAGATGCTTTTGGACTGCCAGCTAGTAGAGTCCAGTAGAAAACTGCCCTAATGCCACTTGCTGGGATAGTCCATTGAAATAGAAAGGGCTTCTTTCAGAGGTTATCTTGACTCTTGTCCACCAGTCTCAAGACCGTGGATCCATGTGCAGTGGTCTCATAATAAATACTTTGGGGATTTTTATTTTTAAAAAATGGATTTTAAAAAAAAGTAAACACCCTCTCAGAGTTGATCGCAAGTACATACATGCATGGTAGCAGGACCAGAAAAACAAACTACCAGATAGTCCAACTGGGACCATTCCCTGCCAAAAGACTGGGATGTCACAAAAAGCTTTGTTTACAGAGGTGCGGCTGATCAGTCAAAGTAACAATTAAATCCAGCTATGTTCCTTTAAAAACAAATCCTAAAAACTCAAGTAAAAGAGGTGGTTAAGGGGAAGGTTATATGGAGATGGAGCAGAGAAACCCAATCATTCCCCAAATCACACCTACCAAAGGTTGGGGGACAGGCCAGTCAGGATAGTTGGCAATTAAGACAATTTTTAAAACAGTGGGGGAGGGGGGGCTGAAGGGAGGGAGTGACTCCATATTCTTTCAGTTGCCTGAGGGAAAAGCCAGAACATTGATAACTCGGCAACCTCAACCTGGTCCTCTCTGGATAGTAACAAAAAAATATTTAAAAAATAATTTTATAAAATCTATTGGCTTTACCTTTAAAATAATGACTCGTTTTAATTTTTTTTTATATTTTAATATGTCGTTATAAATATATCTTGCCAAAATATATGATTATTATTGTCAAAACATTTGCACATAAATAAGGTCAAGGAGAACGGATCAAGGGAGTTGTAGTTGTTACTGGATCAAGGGAGTTGTAGTTGTTACTGCGACAAAGAGGTTGATCAGGTTTGGCTTCCTCTGTGAAATCAAAGGCCATTCCCCCCCTCCCTTCATCCTGGGCACATTTTGGCCAGACTGGCTGGGAGGTGGCAAGTGGAAGAGATGGGGAGTACTCATTTCCCCCCCCCTCCTCCTTTAACGACAGCCACAACCCTCTACCACCATTTCCTGGTAGTTCTTGAGAACAACTTTATCGTACTCATCCAAATAGAGCATGGAGATGGCGCTCAGCTCTGTGGGGACACAGCAGGCTTTGGGAATGCTGGAGTTGACGGAATTCACTAGAGTCTGCACAATGGCATGGTTAGTAGAGTTGAGGTGGTCAGCCAAAGGGAAGGGGCAATCCCCGTGGCAATAGAAGGCTTGGTAGCCTGGTGGGGCCACAATCCAGTCATTCCAGCCCACGTCACTGAAATCCACGTACAAGGCATGGCGGCGACAATTCTTCTTGCTCTTGCGCGGCCGCTGGTGTGCATGCTTAGGGCTGCGTTTGGTCCTCCGGGTGAGCAGAGATTGGCCCCTGCCATCATGGCTGAAGGTGACCAGGAGAGGCCGGAGGTGAGCCCATTCAGCATCCTCCAGATGGTCTCCTTGAGGTAAAGAGCGGCTAATCCGGACATGTTTGCCCTGGTGAGTCTGTGTGGGGTAGAGGTGGATGACCTCCACTGCCAGCCCGTGGTTGGGCTGGCCACCTGCGGTCCATCGGATGACTGCGGGGCTCACATCAAAGCTTTCCCAGCGGCTCACATTGTGATGCACCAGGCGGGTGTCCAGCAGTCTGGTGACCAAGTCCCCCCCTTGCAGGGGCTTCATCACCTCATAAATGTTGATCCGGTGGAAGCCTTTCTCCCAAGCCGCTGTGGTCACCACGGCCTCCTCTTCATTGATTTGCTGCCGGAAGAGTCTCAGCTCTGCAGAAGAGATGGGCTCGGTGGGCGGCACGCTGCTGAGGTTGAAGAAGAAGTGGAAACGAGTGGGTTGATTCCATGGGTTGGCCACGTGTTCCAGGTGTTCTGGAGGAAGGAAGAGACAGAGAAGAACAAAGGGGAAGAGGTTAGCAGGATGCACCAAGGAGGAGATGCAGTTTCGCAAGCCCAGAAAGTTATAAACATTATATTAGCGACAGGATGACACCATGAGGGTGTGATTTCCCTGCTTTTGTGCACCAAGGTGGAAAGGATGCCCCCTCCCTTAAAGAAAATTCTCCATGCCCCCATTTTCATGCATTTCATTGCTTTAACAGAATAGCAGAGTTAGAAGGGACCTTGGAGGTCTTCTATTTCAACCCCCTTGGCTCAAGCAGGAGACCCTATACCATTTCAGAGAAATGGCTGTCCAATCTCTTCTTCAAAACCTCCAGTGTTGAAGCACCCACAACTTCTACAGGCAAGTTGTTCCACTGATTAATTGTTCTAACTGTCAGGAAATGTCAAGCTACTGCCCATGATACATGTTAGGGGTATCCCTTGGGGTTGCCAACAAGGCAGGTAAGTCATGGGAAAGTCCAGCTGAGATTTAACTTTTCAGCATAGAGTAGCCTTCTTAGCTGGATCCCAAACATGATTTCCTGGGAAATTAAGCCAACAAAAAGAAGAACCTATACTTCAATGACTGTTTAGTTGGAACTTAGCCCCGGTGAAATCAGTGGGGCTTCTATAAGTGTTATCATGCAGCAGCCAGGATGCTCCAAGGGGATACCGAGGTAAAACGTTGGCTGCTTCGAACCAGACAAATTTGCCCAAACAAGACTGGCAGCATCTTTTGCTTTGGTCCTACCTCAGTAACAATCTACAGGGTGCTGCCAAAGTTCAGCTGGTGTACCTAGTTATGCCCTCTGGCCAAGCCTGTGAGTGCATATCTCTTGTCCTAATTGTATCGTAATTCATTCTTGTATTTATAGAATGCCAGGCACATGCCCAGCCCTGGACACCATAAAAAGAAAAATGGACTGTGCCCCATGGAGGATTGGGGAGAATAAAAAGCAGAAATTGTGTCACATCTTTAGGAAACAACGAAAGTGTAACCCTTCCCAGGACTGCTTCAACTCCCACACTTCTGCCTATCTTTTGAAATAAGCTCTTCTCACGATCCCTAAATTTCAAGTTCTTTCAGAAACAAAAGGTAAAAGGCAGATGCAGATCATGAGATGGTGGCTGGATAAGATTAAATATATCTCTTCTGAAAGGGAAAATTGGATTGTAAAAAATATTTCTCTAATGAAATATGCAGGCTTGCTTCTTTTTAAAAACTCCATGTGTTGTTGTTGCTTTAATTCTTTGAAATAGATTCACTTACAATGCACAACAGTTAGTTCATAGCTTTACGAAGTCCAGACTCCCAAAAATACAATTCTGAATAAGCAAATTAATACCATGGACTTTTCTTTAGGGAGTGAGAGATCTGAGACAAAACTCATGCTAGGAAATATTTGGGGGTCCGGTTATACACACTCCTCCTCTCTTTCTAGTCATTCACATTGGTCATTAAAAAGGAGAATGTATGGACACACACACACACCCAAAAAAACAACAATGAATGTTTTATCTAAAGTTGGTATGGAAAGCAACAATAATTCCTACATAAACTCCTAAGGAGCAGGATGGGGGAGCGGGTAGCAATCCAGTACAACCAGCATGAAATCTGGAATCTCACTGCTCTTATCTGATGGAATATGTTCTTAGAGCTCCATGGGCAGAATGTGAGTGCAGACGCTCTCACTTTGTCTCTTGCACACACACACACACATAGAGAGTGCGTGCTCTACCCAAGCTACGAAACCAATGATAATTATTTGGTAATAGGAATAATTGCTGTTCTTATTACCATGCCAATTCTACCTGGATGCATTCTCAGTTGTGAAAGATATGGCTTTCCATATCTTTCCTTTTCTTATTGAAGCCACAGGCACCCTGCTAATTGCTAAGACAGCAGGACAAGCGCCGCAGGCTGTTATTTCCTAGGCAAAATGCCTTTTTTAAAAAAATTCAAGGATAGTGCATTGAATATCCCGCAAAGTAACCCCTCCCTTTTCTGGAGACTGCTAAATATGAAGAAATGAAAGGAGGAGGGACCCTCATCCTATGCCCTCCCTTTCCCAGGACAGTCCAAGCCACATTCTAGAATAGATCCCTGAAAAAGCAAACTTTCAGTTTAAATCTACTGCATCCCAAATGCAAATTGCTAGAAAGGCAGCAAAATATCAGGAGGGGGGGGAGGAGTAAGTAAATTTGCCTACCTGCCCCTCCAGTCAAATTCCCAGGGGAAGAAGCTTCCAAAAAGCTGTTTCTGCAGCCTATTTTTCCTATGCTAGTCAATCGGGTTTGGGGGAGCTTGCTAAGGGGATGCTTCAGTTGCTGCTATGGTCACATTTTTGCCCCCCCTCCTTTTATAACTCTGAGGAGGCAATTCTGCAGTCCCATCACTTCTCACTTTAATGGAACCCCGAACCCACCTAACTCCTCATCTTGCAACGCACCTTCATGGTGAAAGCTTCTCACAGTGTTGGCGCGGCTGGTCGATTTCTCGGGATATTGGAGATTGAGATCTTGGAGGTTCTCCTCTTCATCCCCAGACTGGAGGCGATAGAGATCCATCATGTAAGAGGGGATGATGGCTGTTTTGCTGGGCTGTGGCCGCCGGCGCAGCCCAAACATCTGGAGGAGGGTGGCCTCGAACCCACGCAAGAGTTCATGGTTTGGGAACAGGCGGCGTGCAGTTCCCGAGGCGCCCTCCCCGTCTCCGTCTCCTCCTCCTCGCTGCTGCTGCTGCTGTTGATGCAAACCCGTGGCCACTTTCTTCTTCCCAGTCTCGGCAGGTATCAAACTGGCCCGGTTGGAACCTCCTAGGATCACTTGGCACAATAGAATGACCATCAGCATTCGGCTACCAGGCGTCATGGTGTCTCTGGAGGGGGGGGCGGTTGGAAGTGTAGGAGGGGGCAGGAAGCAGGGAAGGGAGGAGAAAAGGAACCAGAACAAGCAAACAAGGTTGGTGAAATAAAATAAAATAAAATAAAGCACCCAATAGCCTACACTTTTGGGGATGGAAATGCAGACAACAGCTTTTTTTTTTTTAAAGAAAAGAAGTGGCTATTAAAACTTTGCCTTTAGGCCCCCCATCAAACGAATTCCCCACCTCTCTTTTCACCCTTCTGTTTCTATCCGACTATGCTGGCTAAAAACGCGATTGTCCTGGAAGAAGTTCTCAAAGAGAAATGCTTCCATTCAAATCCATCTCGGTGGAAGGACTGTTCCACCACCCCCACCCCCCACAGCCACCCACCCACCCACCCACCCCTCGCTAAAAACTCAAGACACTCCTCGATCGGAGTTGCCCCCTTTTGCAAAGCAGAGAGGAAAAACACGCGGGACGGGGAGCTGCGGGAGTCGGACGCTTCGGTTCATTGTTAATAACCCTTCCCGTCGGTGCGCAGAGCGCTTTTTCCATCGGACGTGTTTTGGTGCTTATAACCTTCCCGGTTCGTAGCCGCTAACCACTAGGGACCTGCCTCTGCCCCCACAACTCCCAAGGAGCGCTCCCGATTAAGTGCTTTGTGATCGCCGGGAGATGGAAAGGGGGGGCAGATAAGGATGCCCCCCTCCCCACAGTACTCTAAAAGGCTTTTATCGAGAGGTTTTAATATATTGAAATAAGTAAAGCGCAGTGCTGCTATCCATGTTTATTCGGAAATAAACTCCGGTCCGAGAGAGTTTGTTAGGTTCAGGGAAGCGGGTTAGGTTAAGTCTGCAGCCCGAACCGCTTCGCAGGGACTTGTTTTTCAGGTGCCGAAGAAATCAATTACAGAAATGGAAAATCCACAAGGAAGGCGTTCACTTCTCTCTCTCTCTCTCTTACACACACGCGCGCGCACACACTCACTCACTCTTCTAGCCTTAAAATGCCTCTTATGCTTTACATCAAAACCACGGGGAGAGGGGGAAAAAAAACACGAAAGCGCTACTCACTGACAGAAAGCAAGGCATACAAAAACAGTCCATGGTTCTTGACAGCCAGCGTGAAACGCGACTCGTGGGAGGGAAGAAAAAAAAAACAAAACTCGCCGCGCAGGGAAATCCGGAGTCCGCTTAAGGAAAAGAGGAAAATCGCTCTTGGATTGCTGCTGCCGCCGCCGCCGCCGCCTCTGCTGTAGCTATTACGAATCGCTTCTCCGAAGAGCGGATAGGAACGATCGCTGGGACCTGATGCTGCGGAGTGGCTCCTGGAAAATGAATATATTTGAATATAATGAAACCCCCTCCCAACAGGCCGCTGCTTTTCTTCCAGCTCCAGGGAGAGTCACGTGGGCTGGAGAAGTCACTCCTCGCACCGGCCTGTCCATCAGCGCAGCACAAGCAAAGCACCGCCCTCCCCGCTTTCCTACCCCCCCCCCCCCACCCTCCCGTACTGGGATTTGCAAGTGAATGTCCCACCCCCTTGGCCTCTGTCAATCTCTCCGTAACTCGTTCACCCACTCACTTTTTTTCTTTAAAAGGCACGATCTTCTGCAGGGTTGACTTTAATCCGAGTGGGTCTTCCAGCCGGGATGATCTGGAAGGCATCAGATCAGGGAAAGTTACTTATGGGATGCCTGTAGGGTCAAGGAAGAGCTTGTGGGTGTATAAACCCAACTCTTCTCACCTTATCTCATGCTGATTTGGTGCCTGCCAAAGAATCCAGCTCAGACCTAATAATCCCAAACTTAGTTACAAAGTAGCACTCTATGCTCAGTAAATATAGAATTTCAAATTCTGGTGGTAAGTGTGAAGTCCTTGCACTTACTAATTTATGAGGTCACTAACACAATCTCTACTAATAGTCGGCACTTCCCTACATCTCGTTCTTTGAATTGAGGGAAATAGCCGTGAAAGAAGTTTAATTTTACCTATCTACAATATGCACAAAGAATTCCGAGAAGCCATTTGTGCACAGTTCTAGAATTGCTCTTTCTCTCTCTCTCTCTCTCTCACACACACACACACATCTGCACCCTAAACATACACAGATTGGGATCTAGTGGAAGCTTAATCGATAAAAGGTTTGTCTCCAAAGTTCCTTTTCAAAAGGCAATGGACTGTGGGTTATTTTTCGCTTTGAAGAGGAGGAGGAGGAGGAGGAGGAGGAGGAGGAGGAGGAGGAGGGGAAGAAGAAGGAGGAGGAGGAGGAGGAGGAGGAGGAGGAGGAGGAGGAGGAGGAGAAGAAGAAGAAGAAGAAGAAGAAGAAGAAGCAATATCAGTGTTGCAATGTCCAATTGTTATAGTAAATGCTTCTTTTTCTGTTTTTTTTCTTTTTGTTTATCAAGATAAAAATCCCAAATTCCGCTCTTACTGTGCCAATTGATTTCATCATCAGAATGTCTCAAAGAGGCTTCTTTGATAGATTTTGTGAAATAACTTCTTTAAGAACTTATCTTTAGCAATGCCACTCTGAAAATTTAAAAAGGTTGTCAACTGAACTTGCTCTTACACTGGTAATTCATGCTTCACATTTCAGCTCTTTTATTCTGTCCTAAGAAGCAGGAGAGAAAGAAAATTTGACACTTTTGAACTTTGGTGTTGCAGGTGACTGCTGAGAGTGATTGGCTCAGAAAAGAAATGGGCCATTGAACAAATCTGCCTCCAACTATTTTGCATTCTTTCCTATTTTTGTGTCATCTGAGATTTGATAATCATATTTTCATGGAATCAAAATAAGTCATAAAGTGGAAAGGGACTTGAATATATTCTAATCCAACTTCCTGCCTAGGGCAGAAAACTGCATTCCCATCGCAGGCAAAAGGATATCCAACTTTTGTTTAAAAACCTCCAATGATGGACCGCCAGGAGTCAGGTTACTTGACTATTTAATAGCTATCACAGCAAAAAAAAAAAAAAAAAAAGCATTCTTATTGTACAAAGAAAAAAAATGAAAAGATCAATATCTAAGACATTATTTGAAAGGGCTAAAGATAAAAAAATGTTAAGAGTAAAAGGAAGGAATGTAAAGTTGGTTTATTTGATCAAGGTTAAAATAGATAAATTGCTAGCTCTGGTAACCTTTAAAGAAATCAGGACTGAAATGCCAAGGCTTTATGGATTGGTTTATAGAAAAGAGATGAGGCATGTGAAGAAGAGATCATTTGTTGTATTTTAAGAGAAGGTAATAAATCATTAAAATGGTTTATACTTGTGGTGGGGAAGATGGGATGTCATTTCTCAGATATTTTTGTTTTTCTTTACTGTATTCTGTATTTTTCTTCTATCTCTTCTTTCCCTTTTTTGCATCTTCTTTTTTCTTTTTTTAAAATTATATTAGTATTTTTATAAGAATTATTATTAAAAATAGTAACAACCCTATTTCAAAGAATGGATCTCTCTGTGTAAAGCTGTGTAAAGTTTTTGTTGCTTTTCTCCATACTCCATACTCTTTCTGTTTTCTCATCATCCTTCTTAAATTGTGGTGATCAGAACTTGACATGGTAGCCCAGCTGTAGTCTGTCCAGTGCAGCATAGAATGGAATTTTTATTTCCCATGATCTCAGTGTTATACCTCTGTTAATGTAACTCAGGATTGCATTGGCAGTGCTCACTTTTACATACTGATCTGTGATTTACCAAGGCACACAGGTCATACATTTCTCACACCGTTTCAAATAATTTATAAATGTATTGAAGAAGTATAGTGGACTCAAACAGATCCTTATAATACACACTACTCCTTGGCAGATGGATACAGAGTCATTTATGTATAGTATTGGATTCCATTGTTCTGAACCATTGCCTTTATTAGAATTGTCAAATGCTTTGTTAAAGCTCCACTCATTCCCTCAGCAAAATTGGTCACACTATCAAAAGTGAATTCGAGCTGGCTTGGCATGATTTATTGTTAATAAACTCTATGAAACAATTTGCTGTTTTCTAAATATTCATGAGTCAAGTACTTAATTTATTTTGGAGTTTTGCCTGATATCAACTTCAAGCAGATCCCATCTTCCATTTTCTTTTTGAAACAAATTTGCCCTACCTCAGTCCTTATTTTCACTGCTTCCTTGCATGATTTCTCAAATATTACCGAAAAGGGTGCTGATATGACATTTGTGATCTCTTTCAGGACTCTTGAACATCATTGAACTGATTCTGGAAACTTAAATTCACTTGTGATAAACAGATGCTTCCTAACCACTTTCTCTTTTTAAAGTTTTTTTAACAATTCCACTTCCCCACCCCCTTCCAATAAATAACTCAAAACAGTGAACCTACCTAATACTCTTCCTATTTTCCACAGAACAGCAACTGTGTGAGGTGAATTGGGCTAGAATTCATATTCTCCTGGTGATTGGCCTACAGTCACCCAGCCGGCATTCATGCCTAAGGTGGGACTAGAACACACAGTCTCCTGGTATTAGCCTGGTGCCTTAAACATTAGACCAGCCTGGCTCTCTATTTTTATTTTTATTTAACTTAGACTTTTACTCCATCTTATGTCTTTGAGTCTACTAAGGTCCATCTGAACATAGTTCTTGTTTGGGGAGAAGAGCAAAGCGAAGTAAGAACGGAAGAGCTCTATCCATTTCCTGTCACTTTTTCCTACTTTACCCTCTTTTCATAGCAACAAGAATGCATCTCCCTTCTGACATAGCCAAAACAGCCTTTTGTTGATTTTAGTATTATTTCTGAGGCTATGTTTTTCTAATGCTTTAGCCCAGAATTGTCAAACTCACAGCACGCAGGCCAGATGTGACAGGTGCTGGCCACGCCCACACCTGGTTTAGCAAAGGAGGAAAAATCATGATACGTCACATGACACTGCTGTGACGATGCGAGTTTGACACCCCACTTTAGCCTTTCTGACTTTCTGTAGATATATAACACTTGGTGGCACACTGTGAAGGTTCTACTCATCTTATATTTCTTGTATCCATCCCTTTAAACTCTCAGCTTAGCCAAAAGCTCCCTCTTTGCCAGTCCTGTCCAAGGGAGGCACACTCATAGCTGAAAAAGTCTTTGCACAATCTGATCACTAAAGTAGCAATAGCAATAGCACTTAGACTTATATACCACTTCATAGTGCTTTACAGCCCTCTCTAAGTGGTTTAAGGAGCAACACATTGCCCCCAACAATCTGGCTCCTCATTTTTACCAAGCTCGGAAGGATGGAAGGCTGAGTCAACCTTGAGCCTGGTTCAATTCGATCTGCTAAACTTCTGGCAGCCGGTGATCAACAGAAGTAGCCTGTAGTACTGCACTCTAACCACTATGCCACCACGGCTCAAAGATCTTTTCTCTTCTTCCTTCCCAAGCAAATTCAAATAAAATTTAAAATGTTTAATAGCCCTAAATGAATGAATGCAAAAATATTGGCTGCTTCCATGTCACAGAAACAAGTTGAGTGACCCTCAAAGCTTGCTGAAATATCCAACATCTTTTATAAACCTGTTATAAAATAGTCCAATGAAGATGAAATATGCACAAAATTTGAGAGAAATAGGATCGCCTCCTCAAGGTATACCCTCAGGAACAAGATAAAAAAAATATTTTGGTGGAAATATTTGCAAAACATTTCAAAAGAAATGTTTAACTCCAATGGAAGAGGATGGAACTGCTTAGATGAAAAGGAGATAGTTTACAGAGATAAGTGCATTTAATTAGAGTATTACTATTAAGTCAGTGGTGGGTTACTCCTGGTTCCGCCCAGTTCCGCTGAGCCGGTAGCGGTGACGATATGATGTCACCAAACCGGTTCTGCCCCCCCCCCCCCCACGTTATTCTTACCTTTTATTTGGCCCCACACCCAATCTATTGCTGTCTCATGAGTCACAGCTGATGGGCTATAAGGAAAAACTGTTTAAACTCTTGCCGCGGGGCTTCAAAGGATCACCCTACAGCTGATCAATGGTAAAAGGCAGTTTGGTGGTAGATCAGTGCCTCCAAAAACAAATGAGTAGACCGGTGCCTGCAAAAATAAATGGGTAGACCGGTACAGCTCTGCAAGCAGTTAAAAGCCTGGTAGACCAGTACCTCTGCTAAATCCTAAATAATTGTCACATGACCATGCCCACAAAATAAGCCACGCCCACAGAACCGGTAGTAAAAAAATTTAGAACCCACCCCTGTATTAAGTGCTACTTATTTCATATTATTTCTGTATGTCATCTTGTTTTACAATATAGGATGCTTAAACCAATTAACAATTATAAAGGAAAATGAACAAAAAACATGAAACACAGTTAAAAAGTCATTAAAGTTAATCAAAATAAATTTTCAGAAACAAGCAGCAAACCCCTGAAATTTCTCATCATTAATAAGAAAAATCAAGGAAGTTTGCTTGAATGTCTTCCCCAGTGAAGAGTCATCTCTGGTAGAATTCACATTTTGGAAAACCTGCTGAAAAAGAGAGTCCTATTAGCTATGATATAGTAATCTAAATATTACCATTTCATTATTCAAGACTTATGTATTAACTTATACAACCTTTTGCAATTTTGAGCCCAGGGTCTGGAGAATTGGAACTGGAATATTTTTTATTGACCAAGTGTAATTGGACACATAAGGAATTTATCTCTGGTGCATAAGCTCTCAGTGTACATACAAACAACAATGTGACAAGTCATAGATCATAAATCATAAGAGACAATCATAAATCATAGCTCCAGACAACAAATGATAAATCATAAGATAGAAATAGGAAAACGTGGTAAGAAGGATGACAAGGTCAGAAAGATGGGAAAGATTAGAAGATGAGAAGGATAATCGCAATACAGCCCTACTACATGGGTGAATATCTTTAGGCATAAGATAGAGCGGTGAGAATTAGATATTTGACAGAATGATGGCACGGGAGGGGGGGATCTATCTTTGTGTCTAATTGTTTTGGCATGAAATTTAAGATATCCTGAACAGCTCCTGGTAAAGATATATACTGCTCAAAAAAATAAAGGGAACACAAGCAGAAGACATCCGAGATCTGAATGAATGAAATACTCTTATTAAATACTTTGTTCATTATGTACAGTAGTTTTGTGTTCCCTTTAGTTGTTTGAGCAGTGTGTAAACTACTGTATGTAAAGAACCAAGTATTTAATAAGGCTATTTCATTCATTCAGATCTTGGATGTCTTCTGCTTGTGTTCCCTTTATTTTTTTGAGCAGCGTATGAGACCTACATATATGCGTGTGTGTGTGTGTGTGTGTGTGTGTGTAGGTCTTTGGTTATTTGGGTTTTCTCCCGCGTAAAATTGGAAGTGTCTTGGCAACGTTTCGACGAAGTCTCATTCGTCATCTTCAGGCTGCTGTTCTTGGCTTCATGCTTCCATTGCTCCTGGAAGCACGAAGCCGAGAACACCAGCCTGAAGATGACGAATGAGACTTCGTCGAAACGTCGCCAAGACACTTCCAATTTTACGTGGGAGAAAACCCGAATAACCAAAGACCTACATACAAACACCTGCGAAAACCTCAGAAAACAAATATATAGATAGATAGATAGATTTCTTTCCTTGAGGATATTCTGATGGACTACCATTCAAGTACTAACCAGAACTGTCCAACTTCTGAGCCTAGATAAGAACAACCAGTGTCACATCTAAGACTCATGAAGAAGTACTTTTCCCATGTATTTCTGTACTCTGTTTCAAGTGTCTTTACATGTTGGGGCATGATGGGATGGTTCTTTGCAGATGACCTTTCAGTAATAGACTGACTTTTCATTTTGTAATGAAGCTCAAAAATTGTGCATGACATCTATTTTGTTACTTGAGCTCCTGAAAAACTCAGGCTATTTTACATTTGTGCTGCTCCATTGTCTTCCCTCTATAATATTTTCAACTTCCTCGTTATGATATTTGTGTTAGCATTACCCTAAGAATGCTTATCTTAGAAATAAATATATAAATAAATAAATACATCTGACACCTGGAGTCTGATTCTGCTATGGCCTGCCATCTCCTGGTCACTTGTGGTAGCTCTCCATGATTTCGAGTAGTCTTTCCCACCTCTTCATCCCATCTCTAATAATAACATTTCTTACCATTGAACATTTGAGACTAGGAGCAATCATTGGATCTTATATTCCGTGCAACCTAATAGTTGCCAAACTGTCAACTTGGAGGTTTAAAAATTAACCTTCTTTATGTCTTTTGGGCTACCATGAAGCTTTACATACTATAATTGTAGAGAGAATGGTATTGCAGGTATCACATCAATTGCTGTCAAGTGAACACAAGAGTCAGTTGGCTGTGTGTGTAAAACAGAAAAACACAATTCAGATTCATTTTATGTATAGCAGTAAGTATGAGAGTCTTGTGATATCAGCACTGTATCATGGGTGCATTGTTACCAGTGAACAACTATAATGGGAGTTGAGATTTAGCATATCTAAACCAGTGGTGAAATCCACATTTTTTTACTACCGGTTCAGTGGGAGTGGCTTGCTGGGCGTGGCAGGGGAAGGATACTGCAAAATCCCCATTCCCTCCCCACTCCTGGGGGAAGGATATTGCAAAATCTCCATTCTCCCCCCACTCTGGGGCCAGCCAGAGGTGGTATTTGCCAGTTCTGTGAACTGCTCAAAATTTCCGCTACCGGTTCTCCAGAACCTCTCAGAACCTGCTGGATTTCACCCCTGATCTAAACGTCATCAGAATGATTGATCCAGATTGAGTCCTTGATATTCTGAGACTTTGCAGGAAATTGGTATGGAAATTGGTATGTCAAGGTCTTCGCCTCAAATTGTTACATATATGAGAGAGATTGGGAGATGATCGGAATGCATAGGTAAGATTGATACCCAATCTACTTAAACACTTTGCAGAGCTCTGAGGTTACATGGGCAACAAAGGCTTCTGTATCAGCTGAACTGAATCAGTGAGTTCATTTCAGGGTATTTCAACTAACAAAGTTCTGCCTGAGCAACGCCATCTTCATTTTCCATAGAATGGGGGTTCCTAAATTTTTTGCCATCTCACCTCCCTCTAAAAGGTTCCCCTCACACATATGTGCTAGTTGTTCCCGACTCTAGGAGGCAGTGCTCATCACCGTTTCAAAGCTGAAGAGCCAGTGCTGTCCGAAGACGTCTCCGAGGTCATGTGGTCAGCATGATTAAATGCCAGAGGTGCACGGAACGCTGTTACCTTCCCACCAAAGGCAGTCCCCATTTTTCTACTTTATTTTTTATATGCTTTTGAACTGCTAGACTGGCAGAAGCTGGGACAAGTAATGGGAGCTCACCCAATTTTCCAGCACTAGGGATTCGAACCACTGAACTGCCGACCTTTTGATCGACAAGCTCAGCATCTTAGCCACTGAGCCACCATGTTCTTCATCTCCCTCTAGTGCAATCCTGATGTAAACACTTCCTCTAAAAATCCAACCAACAAAATGAACAATGAAAAAAAAATGCAATTAAACTTTACTTGTAATAAGGACATAAATGAAAATCTTCACTTACCCTATACTCTGTCTGTACCTCTCCAAGGGAGGCACACCTCACAGTTTGGGGAAACCTGGCACAGAATGTTGCTGAAGAGGACCCTACTCCATCAGAAAAGAAAGAGAAGAAAGATGGGAACAAACCAGTGGTGGGTTGCTCCTGGTTCAGCCCGGTTTGGGTAAGCCAGTAGTGGTGATGACGTGACATCAGCGAACCGGTTCTCTATGACTGTGAGCTGGGCCCTCCCTCCCGCCCTCGCGTTATACCTTCCCTTATTTGTTGTTTTTTAGCTCAGCTGACAGGCGTGGCAGCTGCACCTCAGCTGGGCAGAAATCTAATGAGCTTGTGCAGAGCGCGCAAAGCGCATGCACGAAGAGAACACTGGTTGGAACCCACCACTGAAACAAACCACTAGTTTTTGACCTGTATTACTTTTTGTAGTACACTTTCACCATGCAATTATATATGGATATCATCAATCAGTGGAATGGAATGGAATGGAATGGAATGGAATGGAATGGAATGGAATGGAATAGAATAGAATAGAATAGAATAGAATAGAATAGAATAGAATAGAATAGAATAGAATAGAATAGAATAGAATAGAATAGAATAGAAGACATCCACACGCTACAGAAACCTGGTAGTTTTCATTTTATCGGCAGTAGCTCTGTGAACGTCAGGCTTGAAAATTAGGTACTTGCGACAAAATATATGGGTAACTGAAGCTGTACATCAAAAAAGAAAACCCTGCTTTTTGTGTGTAGAAAATACGGATGGTGGTTTTGAATTTCTGAGTATTATGTAACTATTTTTGCAGAACTTGTTATACTGAGTGGATCCTTATCCAAACCAATGTATCTCCTTTCCAGATAAACTTCATGATCTCTATTTTTTAAAGAATAGAATAGAATAGAATAGAATAGAATAGAATAGAATAGAATAGAATAGAATAGAATAGAATAGAATAGAATAGAATAGGACTTTAGAGGGCTTCTAGTCCGTCCACCTGCTCAAGCAGGAAAAGCTACACCATTGAAACATCAATACCTTGCTCTATTGTGATGATGCTACTCTAGTAACCCAAAATGCAAAGAATCTGCAAGGTCTACTAATAAAAGGCAAGGACTATAGTGAAAGGAATGGAACAAAATTAAATATAAGGAAAGCCAAACAAGATGTACAACAAGCAGTCTTTAAAAAATTGAGGGGTCCTTGAACAACTTCTGAGTTCGTTTTCTTGCAGATGTTTCATTACCCAAAGCAGGTAGCATCATCTGTATTTTAAAGTCCACCTGCATAGACCGTAGCTGCTCTCATCGGCTACTTCTAATGATGTTACCTAATTTGGGTAATGAAATATCTGCAAGAAAACAACCAAGTTCAGACAACACCAAAGACTTCCCATTTCAACCCTGAGCTACAAAAGTTTTCCTTTAGTAGAAATCTTAAAAATAATTTTTTATTAAAGGGGATTTTTAAAAACTACAGAAACACGGAAGGAAAAAAATATAAAAATGTAAAATAAAAAGTGAAATGCACTCGTCACCTCCCGGATCAACAATTGCAACACTCTCTACATGGGGCTACCCTTGAAAACCACTCGGAGGCTTCAGCTGGTGCAGAATGCAACCGCGTGGGTAGTGATGAGAGTGTCTCAATGCTCCCATGCCACACCCCTCCTGCATGATCTGTATTGGCTACTGGTTGCCCTCCGGGTGATGTTCAAGGTGTTGGTGATTACCTATAAAGCCCTTCATGGCTTAGGCCCGGGGTATTTGGCAGAACACCTGCGGCCAGCAACAGCTCCCCATTGCCCGGTGCACTCACACAGAGAGGGCCTACTTGGGGTCCCGTCGGCCAGGCAATGTCGGCCTACGGCCCCTAGAGAGTGAGCCTGCTCTGTAGGCGCACCTACCCTCTGGAATCAGCTCCCCTTGGAGCTCCGGGTAGCCCCCAACCTTTGCTCTTTCCACCGTGACCTTAAAACATGGTTGTTTCACCAGGCTGGCCTGGACTGAATGGGGTTTTAATGGAAATTTTAGTTTTTATTGGCTGAATTTTAATCTGGACTGGTGTTATTATTATTGTGAGCCGCCCTGAGTCCCTGTGGAGAAAGGGCGGCATATAAGTCAAATAAATAAATAAATAAATAAATAAATAAATAAATAAATAAATAAATAAATAAAATAGCTAAAGAAGCAGGTTTCAATTTTCTTTGCAGCAGTTACAAACATAGTAATGACCATCTTTACCCTCCCATATTACATATCATAATTCCCTTCTTCCCATAAAGAAACCTTCTTAATCAATAAATCCCCAAATTAGTAATCCATTTTTATTCATTCTCAACAATATCTTTTGTAAATAAAATTGTACTTCCCTCTTTTATCAAACTAGTCAATTTAGCCATTTCTGCAAACTCAGCCATCTTCACAATCCTTTCTTCCATTACTGATGCTTTTGTAATCTCCCATCTTTGTGTCTATAATAACCTTGCTGCAATTACCATATATATAACCAATCATCCATGAGCCTTTTCTAGTTCAGCATCCAAAAGTCCTAACAGGAAAAAAATCAGTTTCATCTGAACATTAATTTTTAAAACTCTCTGCATCACCATATGTATTTATATCCAGTGTCTTTTGTCTTTTTCACAAGTCCACCATGCATGATGAAACGTCCCTTCCTGTTTTTCACATTTACAACAAAGATTACAATTACTTTTATACATTGTAGACAATTTCTCTGATGTCACATACCAACATCATTTTTAAAAAAGTTTTAAATTGTAAAGCAATGTGAATTTCAGGCTTTTTAGTCAATTCTCTGCCATTGATCCATTTGAATATTATAACCCAAAATCATTGGCCCATTTTACCCTACATTCTTTAACTAGCAGCCAGTCTTAGAATTAATAATGAAGATACTGAAGTGGTAGATAGCTTTTGCCATTTAGCATTAACCATTAATTGTAAAGAAACAAGCAATCAAAAAAAATATGCTGCAAAATAGCGATAAAGCAGCCACGAAGGCCTTGGAAAAGATATTCAGATACTATCATGTGTATATTCCTACTGTACAAAGATCAGGGAACGTAATGCTGTTCCCTGTGATAGTTGACAGAAATGAAAGTTGGATGAGTATTGATGCTTTTTAAGTTTGGTGTTAAAGATGAATCCTGGAAATACCATGGATAGCCAAGGTAATAATGGATCATCAAACAAACCAATCCAGATTTCTCACAGAAGGCACAAATGACAAGGCTCAAATTATTCTCCTTTGGACACATTAGGCAAAGACCTAGCTCTCTAGAGAAGCCCCTAATGCTGGGAAAGGTGGAAGGAAAGACAAGAAGATGACAAGCAGCAAAGGGGATGGACTCAATTTCAGTGACAATGAGTGCACTCTTGGAAGATCTGAAAGATCAGACCAGGACAGATCATTATGGAGAAAATCTATGTGGAGACTAAGACCTGATGGCACATAATCAATCAATTAAAGAGCCTTGGTGGCGCAACAGACTAAAGTGCTTTTAACTAGCACCAGCTGCCTGCAATTACTACAATTTCGAATCTCACCAGACTCAAGGTTGACTCAGTCTTCCATCCTTTCAAGGTAGGTAAAATGAGGACCCGGATTGTGGGGGCAATAAACTGACTTTGTATTAAAAAAAAACACCTTTTGGGGGGCCCAAAAGCCCTACTAAGCAGGTATATACAAAAGTATGAAGGCTATTGCTTAACGCATTGTAAGCCACCCTGAGTCTCCGGAGAAGGGCGGCATATAAATAGAACCAATAAATAAATAAAATAAACAATAAATAAAATCAATCAAAAAATCATCAACCAAGATAAATTCACATGGGTCATCGTTGGATCCATACTTTCTACCATTTGCCTAAAGAAATGGAAGATGATTGAACCACTCAAAATATAATTCCCATCTGTTGTACAGCCATTCTCTTTTCTCTAGGAAAGGAATAATCAGTGCAAAGTCTTGGACTAAAACAATAGGAGTAAATCCTGTTCTTTCTTCACCTTCATCAGTTTCTGTGGATTTGGGCCTATCCCGGACTTTAGTCAGCATAGTCACAATCTACTTTTAAGGCATTTTAATCAGGTTGGAGAAATGGCTTCCAATTGTATCGCTTTGTTTGCTCACATGATAGGGCTGTGGTTGATCCAGATACACACTCTAACCTTCTATGTATTCTTCATTTAAGGTAAACCGCTCCAAACTTGATTGCAGAAAATATGACTTAAGCAACAGAATGGTCAATGCCTGGAATGCACTACCTGACTCTGTGGTCTTTCCCCCAAATTCTCATAATTTTAACCTTAGACTGTCTACTCTTGACTTCACCCCATTCCTAAGAGTTCTGTAAGGGGCATGCATAAGCGCACCAATGTGCCTACCATCCCTGTCCTACTGTCCCCATTTATTTGTACTCATTTCCTGTATTCATAATCATATTTATACTTATATCTGTTATCTTATACATGTTTGGCAAACTAAATAAATAAATTTATTCATAAAAGTTTGCTGTCCCTTTTTCATCTGCAAACTGATTCCAAAACAGAGGAACGAACCGCAATAAATATTTAAAAAGCGACATAAAATTCAACAGCAGTAACTATAACAAAGTGGAGTAAGAAATATTTTAATCCTAACATGGGGGGTGGGGGGAAGGTTACCAGTGACAACCAGTTAGAGAGTGAAAGGCCCTTTCCCACACTTGTAGAGGTGAAGTACAAACATCTCGAGTTTGATTCCCCTGATAGACTTCCGCAGTCATCTTAGTTGGGGACTTCCCTTGGATTCCCCCCCCCCCTTCTTTTTTTGAGGTTTATGGAGCTGTATGAATTTCAGCCTCAATATTCATTTAAATCCTCTTGTTCACCCTTTTGAAGAGATAATAGCTAGTTCTGGAAGATGAAATGCCCATGCCATGCTTCTGAAATAGCAGTTGGCAGGAAGAGACCACATTTTCTCCAAGGGCAGGCAGTCTGCATGGGAATTGTTTTCCACCCATGCCATTAGAAGGAACTGCCATTCATTCCAATGATGCCTGAGACCTCCTAGGAAGTTGTGCCCCAGCCTCCCTCAGGAAAGCATCTGGCAAATTCAGATATGCAAATTCCTCAAGGCTACATTGAGTCATACCTCCCACCCACTCGTCCACCCTTGTTTTGTTTTTTTTAAGGAAGCCCACAATGCTGTTGGCAGTTCAGGATGATTCTGGTGCTTCAGAGGCCTGTCATTTGAACCCTGCATTTCTCTCCCCACTTCCAGACTTACCACTTCAGATGAGCCAGGCCACACAGCACTCAAAGGACTGACATCTGTCTACATCTCTAATTGTGTCTTGTGAGCCTGTTAGAGAGGAAGAAGACTCAGGGTTAAAATCTACTTTTCTGGGGTGGGTAGCTAATCCATCACCATGCCTGTGGTTACACATTTACATTTTTAAAAGAGAGGGAAATGGGAATTTAAGGACAGGATCTAGCCAAAGCAGAATAAATAATTAAAATACCATTTTTCTCCATCTAGTGTCAGACAGATGTTTGGGACAAGAGTTTCCAAAATTCCTAGCCACATGGTTTCCCCACCCAACAGTACTAAGTAGAATGGGGTTACTGCCATGACAATATATGCATAAACTTTCTTTACTGATAAACTTAAATAAGTAACACATATTTTCTCCAACTGGATTTAGTCTATATTCTGAGGAATTGAGGAATGTCCAGACTTATTTTAGAACTGAACCAATGCTATCATAGGCCAATGTTTTTTGTCTTCATTTCCTGCTGCCAGCCTTCCTTCCATACCTAGGAAAGATATAGAAAATGTTTAATTTTTTTACCTATCTCCCGCCTTTCACCAAAAGGAAATCCAGAGTCACTTAGAAAAGAGATAATATGTAGTGATAATCAACAAGTATAATCATCTGCTTGAACATAGTCAGTAAAGAGACAACCATCTTGGCTCCACTGTTAAGCTACTTTTACTCTTCAGAATTTTTTTCTAACATTCAGTCTAAATGTGAATAACATACTGTATAGTCTGTTTGCAGTAGTGAAATCCAAATTTTTTTACTACCGGTTCTGTGGACGTGGCTTGGTAGGTGTGGTGTGGCTTGGTGGGCTTGGCTTGGTGGGCATGGCAGGGGAAGGATACTGCAAAATCTCCATTGCTACCCCACTCTGGGGCCAGCCAGAAATCGTTTTTGCTGGTTCTCCGAACTACTCAAAATTTCCCCTACCGGTTCTCCAAATTGCTCAAAATTTCCACTACCGGTTCTCCAGAACCTGTCAGAACCTGCTGGATTTCACCCCAGTCTGTCTGTTTGTCTATGAATCTATCATTTATCTATGTGGTTCTTTTCCTGCCTTTTCTTCAGAGTTCATTGTGGGTCACAAAGGATTTTCCTTCATTTTATACCCACAACAGTGTGAAGTTGACCTGTAAGGAAGTGACCACCTCGTGCATAATCCCATGGTGAAAACTGACTTGCACCTGGGTCTCCCCAATACTACCAAAATATTTCAGCCATTCCTCCACACTGGCTGTCCACGTCCTTCACTTGGAGGTGATAGAAAATAGGTTTTGACCTTCTTCTCTGTGGTATCAATTCTGCGTGCTCCCCTGTTTCCATCTTCTCAAGATTAAATGTTCCCAGTTCTTCCAATCTTTCCTCCAAGGCTTAGTTTTTGAGTTCCCTGATCACCTTCGTTGTTCTTTCTTTGAACTGTTCCAGGCTGAATTAAAACCCTCTTGAATTATGGTGGCCAGAACTGAACATTGTTCTTAAGGTATGCTTTGACTTGGTTTTCATAGACTATGAACAGAGGTGGGTTTCAGCAGGTTCTGACCAGTTCTGGAGAACCAGTAGCAGAAATTTTGAGTAGTTCGGAGAACCAGTAAATACCACCTCTGACTGGCCTCGCTCCTATCTATTCTCTGCCTCCCGAGTCCTAGCTGATCAGGAGGAAATAGGGATTTTGCAATAACCTTCCTCTGGAATGGGGAGGGAATGGAGATTTTACAGTAGCCTTCCCCTGCCATGCCCATCAAGCCATGCCCATCAAGCCACACCCACAGAACCAATAGTAAAAAAAATTGAATCCCACCACTGACTGTTCAGTATATGGTAGTTACGCTTCAAAACTGTTGCACTATCTATTTTGCTTCTGTGAATGAGGGATATAATTCTTTTTACTTCTGTGTATGCTATGAGAGGGACGTCATTCTTTTATAAGCCGGAAGTTAACCAAGGCTTACTGCAGTAGTTTCATTGCAGCACTGTTGACTGTCAATGATATTCTGCCTCCTGCTTCTCCTCCAGTGTTGGGTGGCTCATATGGTCATATCCTAAATGGAGTGGATATGGCACAACACTGCTGGCCATGTGGCTATATCAACATCAAAGCGGTTCCAATGTCAGCCTTGCCTGGATGAAATGTTTCTCACTTTACCAACAAATCAAGACCTGCAAAAATATGCACTTGCCAGAAAGAGAGAGGAGAGAAAGGCAAAGGAATGAAAAATAAATGTGGACTTTAGCCATGCTGAATGTAAACAGTGCTCTACATTTTTAAGATGGATCCATATACTGTGCTAAACTATATCTTGTTTTATTTGGTTTAAGTTAAAGTGTTGTGTGAACCCAACCGTTGAGTCCTGTTAAAATGCATGGCTTTGCATGTTTGCTAATGTAGCCAATAAACTATGGTTGAGCAGATTGTGGTTTAGCATAATGTATGGCATAAGTGTTTGTCAGTCTTTTTTGATCTGAGATAGAATCATAGAATCAGGGAGTTGGAAAGGTCCTAAGAGGTGATCAAGTCCAATCCATTGCACACTGCAAGATTCACCGCATTATCCCTGATAGATGACCATCTATGTTCGAAAATCCCCAGCGAAGGAGAAGAAACCACAGGCAATTGAATTCAAACATAGTAGTACTTTAAATGGGGAGACATGATGTTGGCTGATTTACTTCATTATTCAAGCCTCATCCAAATGCTTGGGAACTATAAAGGTAGCATCCAACTATGTATGAGATGCAACAGCACTGTTGTATGTAGTTGGGCTGTTGTAATTGTAAGTTGTTCTAAATTTAACCAATCCAAAATCTTTCTAGGTACTCATCTAGTATTGCATCTAGTGCTCCAAATAACAATTTGGTATCATTGTTGAGGTCTTCCATGTATTTGCAACCTCTATTTGCACAACTCGGTGTTTTGTAATCTTTTCCATTTCCTTGTTTTCAATACTATTGTCTCCTGGAATTGTTATCTTGATAAACCAATGTTTGGCGACTATTATGATTAGTCACACAATTAGGCAGTCATTTAGACTGGATTTGGCATTTTTGTCCATCTATCAAGTTCTTTCCAAAGACCTGGGATAGGCAGAGGCTGTGGTTTAATACTTTAAAATTATTGCAGAATGTAAGCTGTTCTAAGTAATTGACTGATGGTGGATTTTGTCAATGCTGATGCTGTTCAAGTGGTGCTCCCGATGTTTTGGGATTGCATCGAAGGCACCTATTACTATTGCCACAGTCATTCTACTTCTATTTGCAGGTCTTTATATTTTGTGATTTTTCTCCAGTTCTTTTGCTTCTGTTATTGTTATTATTATTACAACTGAAATTGAATCTCTGTTTATGTAAACGTATTTTCAGTCTTAAATGCTTAGCTTGGGTACTACAGCTCCATCTTGCATCATAATCCGGAGAAAATTTCCATGCCCTTGTCCCTGAAATTTTCCTTACAAAATAATAATAATAATACAGCTTTGTTTTTTGCAGGTAAGCTGTGATTCTTACAGCTTTATCAGCTAAGCAACCAATTGCCTTCCTTCTACCCCAATTTCACAAATGCTTAAATAGAAGCTGGAAATTTTTTTTGTTTTGCATCTTTACTGAAGGGGAGAGAAAAGTAGAATCGAAGCCCGAGGCTTGCTTCTGGGTGTTCTCAAGGCTTTAAATGACACTTCTTAAAGAGTTAAAGATCTAGATGGTTGAGCTAAGAGAGATGATAAACTAATCGCTCCTTCCCTGCTGCTGATCTGCCATGTCATTTATCCAAACATGGAATGTGTTTAGCCACATTGAACGAAAAGCGGTGAGAATCCTATAAGCACAAAGATGGAAAAATACATCAATTCCCATAGTGAAAGAATGGATGGAACAGCTGATGAAATTAGCAAAGATAGCCAAGCTGACTGTTTTAATTAAAGAGAACTTATTCGGTTTTGTTTCCACTTGGAAACCATTTCTGGACTTTTTGCTTGAAACAGAAAATTTTCTGGTTTAAGGTTTTGATATTTAAACGAAGTTCATTGTTATAGAAATGGCTTGTAAAAACTTAAGGCTTTAACTGTATTGGACTGCACTGCACTGAAAAAAAATTGGAAGTCGCTACTTTTTTTTTTTCCTTTTTACATCCTTGCATTCTTCTTTCCCATTCTTTTCTGATCTTTGTTTCTAATTGCATTTCATGTTATAATAAACTCTAATAAAATACTATTTTTAAAAAAAGAAATCCAATGTTGAATGAAAAAAGAAAAAAGCATACTGCACACCATGTGCAGACATTGGAGGGCTTTCTTTCTATTCAGAAGAAAGCCCTCCAATCCTGTAATCACCTATGCACCGACTATATTTTCAGTAGTTGTTCCAATTCTCATTCTCTGCTCATTTTTTGCTCCTGAAATCTTCAACACTGACCTTCTTTGAAATTGGGAAGCTGCTGGATGTGAATAGTACTTAGAATACAACATTTGAACAGGGCAAAGAACCTTTCCATCAGGCTGTGAGCATTACCCCTAGCCCCCACTTCTATAAAAGTATCCGCATAACTTTTCTGGCACACTGAAGCATTCCATGAATGTTATCATCTCCCAAAGTTCTCTCTAGCTGGTCGGTTGGGAAGCACTAACAATGGCTGCTAGCCAGCATTTTCGGTTTTTTCCTTGTTTCCTTCCCTTGCTGTTGGGCAGAAGGAAAGGAAACACATCCAACACCGTAAAGTCCTTGATGGTAGCTGACCTTGATCATTTGCTTGCAGATGTTCATTACCCAATTAAATGATATCAACAGTGTTAGTGAGTGTGGAGTTATCTCCTGTTTATATACAGTAACTTGCCCTGCCCTGCCCGGGTTGACGGGAGTGTGTTTTATTCCTTGAGTCCTTGAGTTCCTTCTTGAGATTATAGATCTTCTACAATGGAATCATAGTATAAGATTACAGATCATCAAAGCAAGAGCCTTGGTGGCGCAGCAGACTAAAGTGCTGTTAAGTAGCACCAGCTGCCTGCAATTATTGCAAGTTCGAATCTCACCAGGCTCAAGCTTGACTCAGCCTTCCATCCTTCCAAGGTAGGTAAAATGAGGATCCAGATTGTGGGGGCAATAAGCTGACTTTGTATAAAAAAGAACAGCACTTAGGGGGGGGCCAAAAGCCCTACTAAGCAGGTATATACAAAAGTATGAAGGATATTGTTTAACGCATTGTAAGCCGCCCTGAGACTCCAGAGAAGGGCAGCATATAAATCGAGCCAATAAATAAATAAATAAATAAATAAATAAATAAATAAATAAATAAATAAATAAATAAATAAAAGGAAGAGGTGAGAATGTTAAATGTGACATACAAAGTGATGTATGGATAGAGAAAAAGCACAGGTTGGTGTGCAAAGATAGAAAGCATTAGAGAAATTCATGAATGGAGTTGATGTAAATTTCAGGTATGTTTTCCTTTTCTTATCTCAAGCTTTTAATTTCTTTGGGTAGCATTTCTAACCATTCTTCTTTGTCCTTAATAATGTTCCTTGCTCTGAATAGTATAATGTGTGTGTGTGTGTGTGTGTGTGTGTGTGTTGTGTGTGTGTGTTTATGCCTGCCTGCCTGCCTACCTACCTACCTACCTAGCTAGCTAGCTAGCTATCTGTAACTATCTGTATCTCTCTCTATCTCTATCTCTATCTCTATCTCTATCTCTATCTCTCTCTCTCTACCTCTATCTTTATCTCTATCTCTACCTGTCTCTATCTCTATTGTTAGATCGGCGCAGGAATGAAGACGAGACCAGCGGAGTTCATGTAACACGTTTATTAACAGGAACAGAACTGGAGCGGCGCTGCCGGAGCTCTCCTTATATTCGCTCCGGCAGCCGCACCGCCCCCTGACAGGGATTCAAAACTCCCGCCGGAGGATGCTTCAGCCAATCCCCGGCGGATGTCCTTATAAGGACATAACACTCCTCCCCCCCTAGATCTTAAGCTGTCCATCAACAATAAAGTCACGTAAGTAGGCAGGCCGATTGCGTAGTCTACTAGACCTGCGCAGTCCATTCGTTGGCTGACAGCCCTCCTGGTCGGAGGGTGCTTCTGCGGCTCCTGTCGCCATCTCGGGAGCCGGGCTGGATCTGGCCGTCGAGGACGCGGGCGGTGCTCCCGTACCTCCGGCCAGGTCACTGACCTCCGCCTGCGGGCGACGCTGGTCTTCTCCATCGCTGCTCCGATCGTTGGATCTCCGCTGTTTGACCGGTCCGGAACTCCTGAGCCACGGTAAGCCCTTGGGGTGCCCTTCGGTCCTCACCGGGTCGGGGTCGGTTGGGTCCGGTCGTGGGTGCAGGTTCGGCGGTGGCATCTGGGTCGGCCCCTCGGGTTCCTCGGTTGAGTTCGGTTCCCTCCCGGGGCTGCTGGTGGGTTGGTTTGGCGTTGGTTCATCCTCGCCGGTGGGTCGCAGGCCTCCTCCGCAGGGGTGGTGTAGTCCCTCTCTGCTGGGCTGGCGCTGCTGGGTTGGTCGCGGGGTCTCGCCCTCGCCAGGGTGGTGCTGTCCTGCCTCGCGGGGGTGGCGAAGGCCCTCTCCGCCAGGGTGGCATTGCTGGGTCGGCTGAGGAGTCTCGCGGCCTTCTCTGCAGGGGTGGCGTAGGCCCTCTCTGCGGGGTTGGTGTGTTTGCCCCGGTCGCCGCCTCTCGCCGTCCGGGTGTCGGTCGTCTCAGCTCGGTTGGTGCTGGCCTCCTCTGCTGGGGTGGCGGAGGCCCTCCTCGCAGGGTTGGTTTTCGTCGTGGTTAGGGTGTTGTTGGGGAGACCCCTGTAGTGATGCATGGAGGTCCCCCTCGCCGGTGAGTCGGTGGCCGCCCTTGCGGGGGTGCTGTTGGTCTCCCCCGCTCGGTCGGCCCCGGTCTACTTGCCCTTTCTTCGGAATTTGTCTGTTGTCGGACTGGTGCGGTCCGACCTCGCCGGGGTGTTGTTGGGTGTCGTGGGCGTCCGGGCTTCAGTCCCCACGGCTACCATTGTCAGCGGCTGGGTCTCGGGTGTCGGGGTGTTGATCCCGGTCCACCCCTGGGTGCTTCGGGTTTCCCTTCGTACGTTGTCCCTGGTCTACTGGCTGAGCTCCGTCTCTGGCTGCTGCGGAGCCTGGGGTGCCTACTCCCCCGGGGTGTTGTAGGCCTCCCTCGTAGGGTTGTGGTAGGCCTACCTCGTCGGGGGCGGGCAGGCCTCCCTCTTCGGGGTGTGGTAGGCCTACCTCGTCAGTCTGTTGTTCGTCCACTCCCCTCCACCTTTTGCGGAGCTGGTCGATGTGACGTCTCACGACCTGTCCATCTTCCAGCTCTACCCGATAGGACTTCGGGCCGGTTGCGCTGTGAATCTTTCCTTTCAGCCATTTTGGTGAGCCGTGGAAGTTCAGCGCGTAGACGGGGTCTTCCATGGCAAAGCTGCGGAGCTGGCGGCTGGTGGTTGCGGGCACCTCCGAGTGGTACTGGGGGTGCAGTCTGTCGAGGGGGGGGCGGAGTCTTCTGCCCATCAACAGCTCTGATGGGCACTTTTTGGTGGTTGCGTGCGGCGTTATGTGTTGGGTGAGGAGGAAGGTGTCTATGCGCTCCTGCCAGTCACCCGGTGCCATCTTGGTGAGTGCCTCCTTGGTTAGCCTCACCATCCTCTCAGCTTGGCCGTTTCCGGCCGGTCTGTACGGCGCCAATAGGGCATGGCGGATGCCCAGTCCTGCTAGGAACGCCTCCATGGGCACGGACGTAAGTTGGGGACCGTTGTCGGAAACCAACACGTCTGGGAGTCCATGCGTAGCGAAAAGGCGGTGGAGAGCGCGAATGGTGGCTTCCGATGTGGTTGATGCCATGGGAATCACCTCGAGCCACTTGGAGAAGGCATCAACCACGATGAGGAGGTGGCGCCCCTGCATCGGACCCGCGAAGTCGATGTGGATCCGAGACCAGGGGCTGCTGGGCATCTCCCAGGGGGTGGGCTCTGCCTGCGGGGGTGCTGGTCGGACTTCTTGGCACTGGCTACATCCGGCGACCCATTGCTCAATGTCCTTGTCCAGTGATGGCCACCAGACGTAGCTTCGTGCCAGGGCCTTCATGCGGACGATGCCCGGGTGCCCCTTGTGTAGCGTCTCGAGCGTCTTCCGTTGGAGCGCGGCGGGGATCAGCACCCTGTCTCCCCATAGCAAGCAGCCTTTCATTGTGGACAGCTCCTTCTGTTTGCGGCTGAAAGGGCTGTATTCTTCTGCGCTAGGCTGCGCCGGCCACCCCCGCAGGATCCAAGATTGCACTTGTCGGAATGTAGGGTCTCTCCTGGTGTGCGTGGCCACGTCTGCAGATGTGACCGGGCAGCTGCTGTCGTGATCGATGTGCAGGAGCTCGAGGGTGGGGGCGGGATCCTCCACGGCGTCTGTGGACGGGCATCTGCTGAGCGCGTCTGCATTGGCGATGGCCTTTCCGGGTTGGTGGATGAGGGTGTAGGCATAGCCGGCGAGGAAAATGGCCCAGCGTGTCATTCGCGGCGACATGAATGTGGGTGTTTGCTTGTCGCCGGCGAGGAGGCCCAGGAGCGGTTTGTGGTCCGTGACTATGGTGAAGCTTCTTCCGTAGAGATATTCGTGGAAGCGCTTCACCCCTGCGACGATTGCCAATGCTTCTTTGTCCAGCTGGCTGTAGTTACGTTCAGCGCTGGACATGGTCTTCGAGAAGAAGGCAATGGGGGCTTCTGTGCCATTGGGCAGTTCGTGGCTCAGGACTGCCCCCACTCCGTATGGCGAAGCGTCGCAGGTCAGCCGGATGGGTAGCGTCTCGTTGTATTGTATGAGGACGCTGTTGGACGTCAATAGTCCCTTAATGGCCCGGAACGCCGTTTCCTCTTTGTCACCCCATTTCCAGGAAACCGCTTTCCCCAGCAGGCGATGAAGCGGCTCAGCAACTGTGGCTTTCTGTTGGAGGAATATTGCATAAAAGTTAAGCAATCCAAGGAATGCCTGAAGCTCCGCTTTATTTTTGGGGCTGGGAGCTTCATGGATGGCTTTAACTTTTGATTTGGTGGGGTGTATGCCATTTCTATCGATGAGATAGCCCAGGAACTCGACTTCCTGGACTCCGATGATGCATTTATCCCGTCTTACTCTCAAGCCTTCTCCCTGAACCGCTGCAGGACGAGCCTCAGCCGTTCAAGAAGTTGTGCTTTTGAGTCCCCGGAGATGAGCACGTCATCAAAGTAAGGCACTACCCCTGGAATGCCTTGGAGAAGGCGTTCCATCATTGATTGAAAAATCCCCGGGGCGGCACTGACTCCGAATTGGAGACGGTTGCACTTAAAAGCCCCCCTGTGTGTGACAATGGTTTGAGCCTCCGCTGTTTTGGAATCCACTGGCAGCTGCTGGTAAGCCTGGGCCAGGTCCAGTTTTGCAAAAATCGTGCCCTTGCCTAGTGAATGCAGGAGGTGCTGCACCACTGGCACAGGGTATGCGCTCTGCTGCAACGCCTTATTTATAGTCACCTTATAATCAGCGCAGATGCGCACAGATCCATCCTGCTTCATTGGGGTCACAATGGGAGTCTCCCATGAAGCATGATCGATGGGTTCCAGAACGCCTTGGGCGATCAGCTTATCCAGCTGCTCGTCTACTTTAGGCCTCAAGGCGAACGGAACCCGGCGGGGCTTGAGTCGAATGGGGGTTACCCCCTGATCCAGATTAAAGGAGATGGGTTTCCCTATGTACTTCCCCAGCTTACCATCGAAGACTTCGCTGAATTCTTCGATGATGGCGTCGAGTTCATCTACCCTAATCTGGTGGATGCCTCCGATGGAAAGCCCCAGCGGCTGAAACCATTCAATGCCCAGCAGGTTCGGGCGGCTGTTCCTCACGACTGTGACTGGCAGCTGGCCCTCGAAATCCTTGAATGAGATGTGGAGGGTGGTTCTGCCTAGGACGTCGATCGAGTTCCCGCCGAAATCCACCAGACTGGACTGCAGGGGCTTGAGCTGGCTTTTGGAGATTTGCGGCTTGAATTTCTTCAGCTGCTGCCAGCCGATGATGGTGTAGACGGACCCCGTGTCTACCTCCATGGTGCAGGGCGAGCCCTCGGCCAACAGCGTCACGTTGAACTTGGTGGCGCTGTTGTTGCTGGTGTGTGCTATGGTGGTCTGATTCACCGCGCCATGCTGGGAATCTTCATAGCCGTCGCCTCTGGGTTGGTGAGAGGACCGTTTGGATGTCCTCTGGTTGTCGCGCTGATTTTCGCGGTTCCGTGGTCTGGGTGGTTCGGGGGCTGGGTCGGTGGCTCGGCATGCCTCTGCAATGTGCCCCCTCTTAAGGCATCGGCGGCAGGTCACGTCCCGCCATTTGCAGGATGTCCTGGGGTGGTCGCCTCTGCAACTGCCGCATCGTTCCCCACGTCGGCCATTTTGAGGGTTTTCCCGCCGATAAGGCTGAGAGACCTTGTGGACGGCCATCTCGCCGTCCGAGTCTGATGGTGTGGCGGATTCTTCAGACGATACGGGGATCGACTGGTGGATCTTGTGGATCCCCTTCGCCTTTTGCATTTCCGCGGCCGCGCGCTCCGAGGATTCGGCAGCGGTGGCCTCCTCAAGTACATCTTTGAGCAGGATGCGTTTCCTACTCAGGAATTTCTTCTGGAGGCCCGCATCCCTTATGCCGAAGACGATGCGGTCTCTCAACGTATTATCTACGTGGTCAAACTCGCAGTTGGCTGCGATTTGACGGAGTGCGGCAACAAAGTCTTTAATGGATTCCCCTTCGTGTTGGTTCCTCTGATGGAAAGTGAACCGGTTCGCTATGGGGGTGCCCGTGGGCGCGTAATGCTCTTGCAGAGCCGCTTGCAGGTCTGTCCAGGACATCTCCTCGATGTCCTGAGGTGCGACAAGGTTCACCGCCATCTCCAGGACCTCGGATCCACAGTGGGCGAGGAAGAGAGCCCTCTTCCTTTCGTCGTCGAGATTGCTGTGGCCGTTTCCACGGAGGAATTGGCGGAACCGAATCATGTATGAGCTCCATTTTTCCCGTCCGGGATTGAATGGAGCGATGGACGAGAAGAGCGCTTGCTGTGTTGCCATCGTGCTGAATGGCGGCGAATCTCTTCAGTGGTGATGGCGATCGTGCCACGCGGTCGATTCCTCTTAGTCTTTCGTCGCCAGTGTTAGATCGGCGCAGGAATGAAGACAAGACCAGCGGAGTTCATGTAACACGTTTATTAACAGGAACAGAATTGGAGCGGCGCTGCTGGAGCTCTCCTTATATTCGCTCCGGCAGCCGCACTGCCCCCTGACAGGGATTCAAAACTCCCGCCGGAGGATGCTTCAGCCAATCCCCGGCAGATGTCCTTATAAGGACATAACATCTATCTATCTCTATCTCTATCTCTATCTATCTCTATCTATCTTTATCTCTATCTATGGTATGTCTGTCTGTCTGTCTGTCTGTCTATCTATCATCTATCTATCATCTATCTCTCTTCCCCCACCCCACCCCCATCTCCCTCTCTCATCTTCACTGTATTTTTTTGTGCTGCTGCTGCTGCAGCTTAACTAAATCAATTCTAAACTTAATCTCTTCAAATTGTGAAATCTAGTGGAAGCCCACAGTATTGTGGGAACATCAAGAGCAATATTAAGCTCAGGCTGACACAGGCACTGTCTACAGAAGAGCACTTAGGCTTAATGCTTGGACAGATTTTTTCCCCCCACAGAACAGAATTTCAGAGAAATTCACACACAGACACACAGACACACACACACACACACACACACACACACACACATATATAATGTAGTATTCTTGGAGTTATTTAGTCACAAGGTAGACAATGTGGGTGTTTGCAAATGTCTTTTAAGTTTACTTTTTTTTTTCTCTAGCTGTCTTCAGCCTCCCCAGCTTTCCATGTTTTAACTAAATCCCAAAGGGAGATCTCTTGTGCAAGCTTGCTTCATGTATTTTTGTAAGGATGTAAAAGCAACCCTGCTGGATTAGGTCAATTCCATCTTATTCCAGCATTTTGTTTCTTACTGTTGACAACCAGGTGTTTCTGGGGTGCAGGCAAGAATCATAATCTTCTCCCGCTGCTGATATTTTTCAACTGATATTTGGAGGCAAATCCATAGGTAACATTCAGTCTTCAAGACATTGCATTCCTGCATCAGGAAGCCATTGGTAATTAAAATATGTCTCCTTTATCATTTCTTCAGTAGTGCTGGTATTGCATCCTGTTTCATTGACTACAGATCAGATTTACAGACATGGGGCAATTCTGCATTGCAGTCTAAGTTCCCTGTCTCTGATGCTTTAACCAACTTCAGAAATTCCAGCCAGGATTGTAATAATTAATTAATTATTGTCATTGACACCTCTCCTGCGCGAGCTGCACTGGCTTCCGGTGGTCTTCCGGGTGCAGTTCAAGGTGTTGGTTACCACCTTTAAAGCACTCCATGGCTTAGGACCCAGATACTTACGGGATTGCCTTCTGCCACTGATGACCTCCCACCATCCAACATGCTCCCACAGAGAGGGACTCCTCAGGGTGCCATCGGTTAAACAATGCAGACTGGCGACTCCCAAGGAGAGAGCTTTCTCTGTGGGGGCACCCACCCTCTGGAATGAACTGCCCCCGGAGATATGTAGGATCCCAACCTGCATACCTTCCGCCGTTCCCTTAAAACCCTGTTATTTCAACACGCTGGACTGGCTTAACTAAAATTAGGGATTGGGTGTTTTAAATTTGTGGGTTTTTAACTGAGGGGGCCATAAATATTTAATCTATTTTTAAATTGTTCTTAAATTTTGTATTGTATGTAGTTTTATCATGGCTGTACACCTCCCTGAGTCCTTCGGGAGAAGGGCGGTATAAAAATCTAATAAACAGAAACATAAACATAAACATTGTATGTGTATACACAGTATACCCATACAATGAAATTCACTTAACACACAAAGACCAGGTCCAATACACATAACAATCCCCAAACACATTCCCACCCACCACAATTCCCCACCCCTAAACCACCCAAACATCCACCCAACAGACCAAGTAATACTGTCCAACAGCTCACCGATGGTGGCCCTTTAGTTCATTGTTGAGTGCAATTATAGCTCTGGGATAAAAGCTATTCAGAAAACGTGTGGTCCGAGTTTTAATTGTTCTTGATCTTTAATGCCTGTATTAAATGTATATTTAATGTTCTGTATCTTTAATGCCTGGCCCCATTCTGTAATGGGGCCAGGCTGGTGCTTAGTCTGGACTGTCAGTCCCTTACTTCTTGCCCTTCCTGTCCTTGTAGGAAAGACAAGTTCCCCTGGCTAGCTCCTAGATGGGTAGGTCTACCAATGTCCACCTTTTCCTTTTTGGTTTGTTCCCCCCTCACTAGTCAACAAGCTTTAATTTTGCTTTCCACACAGAGATACCTGCACCAACACAGTCATTATCTTTTTTTAACATCACACAGACCTTTCCCTTTTCCCCTTAAGGTTCTATCTATAACACCCTTCGTCAACTCATAAGGTGGGTTTATTTTTTTAATCACCCAGCATCTGTGACAACAGCTACTACAATTTATGAGTCATTGGCAGAAAATGTCTAGGAAAATAGCCTCAAGACTTCACGTCATTTTGATGAAAATCTCTTTCGTCATTTATTTATTTTGTTTTGAATGGAAAAAGCCAGGCCACGGGAAACAGTAATTTCATTGCCTTTCATTGCGATATAAGGACAGTTCACTTGGAAATCTATTTAATACATTTGGAACTACTAGATTATTCATCTTTTAGGAACCTCTCTTCAAGGAATTCTGAGAACTAGTTGCGTAAAGGTTGCTGGGATTTCTTTTAATGAGCATTCATAATTACAATTTTCTATTCTTTATTTACTTGAAATGTACAAGAAGTGAAACTGGTATAACATATGACTATCATTAAGTGTTGTACCTATGATTCTTGACGAATGTATCTTGTCTTTTTATGTACACTGAGAGCATATGCACCAAAGACAAATTCTTTGTGTGTCCAATCACACTTGGCCAATAAAGAATTCTATTATTTCACAATTCTAATTTTTGGATAGAGTTTTTAAGTAGAAGCAGAAGTGTTGGTCCTTTAAGGAACAGCAGCTTTGTTACTATAGCTAGCTTTCCCCACTTTTTAGATATTTTGGACTACAATTCCCATTACCCTAGTTTTGACCATACTAGCTGGTAAAGATAAAGATTGCTATATAACACATCTGATTGGGCAAAATGTGGAGAACACATTTAACTAAAGGCAGCACAATTATGAGCAGAATAGAGAACATATTGTAAGAGGAATGGTTAAAGATGCAACTGAGTATTTTAACACTACAGCAAAGACTGAGGGTGGAAATGAAATATAAGAGTTGCTATATAAAAAAAACCATTGAACTTGTATATCAGCCATTTGTCCAGAGTGATATGAGAAATCAGATTAGATTACAGATTAACAGAGTTGGAAGGGATCTTGTAGGTCATCTAGTCCAACCCCCCGCCCAAGCAGGTGACCCTACACCATTTCTGACAAATGGCAGTCCAATCTCTTCTTGAAAGCCTTCAGTGATGAAGCGCCCACAATGTCTGCAGCAGTGGTGGGTTGCTACTAGTTTGCCCCGATTCGGGCGAAATGGTAGTAGCGGCAACAGGAGGCTCCACCAACCCACCCGGACATCATCAAATACCCTCTGCGCATGCACAGAAGTCACGCATGCATGCACGCAAGCAAACTGGTAGCAAAGGTAAGTGAAACCCACCACTGTTCTGAAGCCAAGCTGTTCCATTGGCTGATTGTTCTGTCAAAAAATTTCTTTTTATTTCTAGGTTGATTCTCTCCTTGATCAGTTTCCATCCATTATTCCTTGTCTGGCTTTTCAGGTGCCTTGGAAAATAGCTTGACCCCCTCCTCTCTGTGGCAGCGCCTCAACTACTGGAACACTGCTATCCTGTCTCCCCTGATCCTTCTCTTCACTAGACTATCCATGCCCAGTTTCTGCAACCGTTCTTCATGTGTTTTAGTCTCCAGTCCCCTAATCATCCTGGTTGCTCTTCTCTGCACTTTTTCTAGGGTCTCTCAACATCTTTTTTATAGTGTGGTGATAAAAACTGAATGTGGTCTTACTAAGGCTTTAAATTATAGAGTGGAAGTAGCCAGGGGTGGGTTCTACTTACTTTTACTATTGGTTCACAACAGGATCGCACAGTGGTGGCTCCCTCTCTCTGGAACATCATTCCCCCAGAGATTAGAATGACTCCCACTCTAATACTCTTCCTGAAGTGTTGTGGCCCGTATGTGGCCTATGCAGCTAGTAGCTGATTCAGAGAGCGAGGAGGCTGGTGTGGTGCTGCGCCAGCAGCCTGTGCAATGACGAGGCTGGAGAAGATGTGGTGCCACAGGCGGGGATTCAGCCAGGGCCTTCAGAACCTCCAGAAGCTCCCTTAAGTGAAGAGGACAAAGAGGAGGAGCCTCTTCTCGATGCACGGGTATGCAGAGATGCCAAAAAGCAGGAGTGGCTCCTCAGGAGGAGGTCTCCTCGAGAGTAAGGCTTGGGGCTAATTGGCCACTCCCATAGCCTATTTAAGGAGGAACGCTGACTGAGGCAATTTTCAGAGAACAACTTAGTTCACATACCTTCGTGTCTTGTCTTGCTTATCTTATCAGCTTCCTGCAAATTGCTTCTGGGCATTCTGCCAACCACAGTAAGCTTTCAGTATTATTCTTTGAATTCTGGGTGGCTGTTAATGCAATTAATTAACAGCCATTGTTGTAAAAGACTGGTTTATTTAGTAAACTAAGGTTTGAACGGACTTTGTGTGTGCTGCGTTCTTTGGGATCCGTAGCTGGGGCAGAACAAGAAAGTGCTGAAGACCTGGTTCTGCCAGTGGGCCTGGGGAAACCAGAGCAGGATGGAGCCCATTAAATGGCTTGTGTGATGTGTTGTTGCCGAGGTGCAGGGTGGGAAGAGCTATTAAATTATTTCATTAATTTAGTATTTGATTATTTTCTTTTATTAGTTTTATTTTTATATATGATGTTTTTATATCCCTGTAAGCCACTCTGAGTCGCCATGTGCAAATAGGCATCAATATAATTTTTTTAATAAATAAAAATAAAAAATTATCAATTGAGTTCTCAGCTGCATTTGTCTTGGGTGATATTTTCTGTTAAGATTTTCCTGCCTTGGCAGTCTTAAGAGTGGCGGTTGAACAAATTTGACAATGTGAAACTTTTCCTGCTGTAAAGGGCTTTCTAATCCTATATTTGGACTAAAGAGCTGGGGTCGTATTTTGAGCCAACCTATCATTTTATTCTGCCAATGCCACTTGGGATCAATTGGAGGTAGTGAATAGGGAGAAGAAAGATGGCCCTTTTCTCTAAAATCTTTCTTAAAGGCATATGGTTACTATAATCTAAGATATAAAATGTTGGATTATACAATCTGATCTTGCAAGGTTTATTTTTCAATGAAAGGCACAAAGTGATCCAGTGTTTTGTGAGAAAATAAGGATTTGCATTCACTTCCTACATCCAACCCTATATTACTGCTTAAAACTAAGATGCTACCTTCCTAAGTCAAAAGTCCCAAGACAAAAATAAGCCTATAATATAAAATGCATCCATGAGCTTCTGAATGTGGGAGTAATTATTCTTTTAGTTTTATTTATTTAGCAAATTTATATAGTTGCATACCTAAAAATGACATGGACATTGTGAAATATATTACTGTGTGGCAAACAATACATAAAATTTTAGACAATTTTGTGTTGGTGTGTAGTGGGAATAGGATGCTTCTCCAAATTTCCATGTACATTTATGCACCTTCAGCTGTTGAACACTTTCAATATTAAATTTATTCTTTTTTTTCCCTTTCTCACTCCCTTTGTTCTTTTGCTCTAATTACTGTTTCATTTCATTGTAAGAAAAGCAGCAGAAGGAAGTTGAATATCGAAAGATAGCAATACACCAACCCAAACAATTACAATTTATTTGCTTGATTCTCTGAGCAGAAACATTGCCAGGCCCTGCCCCTCAGAGCACCTGGCTCAATGCAGCCATTCATTTTGTGTTCATCTAGAGAAAAAAAATATCCAGTAAAAAATATCTGTTCTCAATCATTCACTCAATCTCCTGCCAATGAGTAGTGGTAACAATTTCTGATTTAGTGCACTTTTAAAACATTGAGGATGCTGCAAGAACACAAAAGCTCTCCTGCCCCCCCCCCACTCTCTCTCTCTCTCTCTCACACACACACACACACACAGAGAGAGAGAGAGAGAGAGAGAGAGAGAGATGGATTTGAGGAGTGAGGCTGGTTGTAAACAGCTTCCATCCTCTGTCTTTTTTAAAGCTCCCTGCTCCACCACTACAATCACTATCTACCCCCTCCCCTCACCCCCCCACGCCCCCCCCCCACACTCCAGAGTCAAGCGACGGTTCCGTTTTGAACTTTCCTAGGAAGGCAGGAGGTTAAACCAAACTGTTAACTGTGTCTTTTCAAAACTGACATTTAATACAGGACATAAATCACCGGGCAAGCCTGTTACTCCTTCAGGAATGCAATTACATAGGGTCAAATAAAACATAAAAGGGCCCAACAAGTTTTAAAATGTAGCATGTTCGCCAAACTAGGCAGGAAGGAATGCCAAGCAGTCCAGCTATGCTAACATCCACATGTTGGCCTGTGCAAAGGGTGGGCAGGGAGGAGGGGGAAGACTGACGGATTAGACGGAAAGGTTTCTCTTCTTTAATGAGGATGCTGTTAAGGAGAGGGCTAAGCATTCCACTGGAGGGGCGCTCAGCACTTTCTGCCGGTTGCTGTGTTCATTCAAAGCAGGTGTCTTTTCTGTGTTTCATTATTTTAATTGCCAACTGCGGGCCCATTAGAAGGGCCGGAGCCGCTCAACAAACACAGGAAAGGTCTCCAATAGAGGCAACCTGAAGAGGGGAGGGAGAGAGAGGGGTCCCCATCCTTACGTCCTTTCAGGATTTGAACCTGTTGTCCCGGCAACCATTAATCAAGTGTTTGAAGGTAGGCCTCAGTCCCAGGGAACCATTTTTATCGGTCAGCGACTGCCTTTGTCTAATGCACTCCATCTGAACAGCATGCTGCTTTGGCCCTTTGATGCCCCCTCTGCTCTTTTTACGAGATAAAGATCCCGTGAGCCAAGTTCTTTATCTTTTTAAGAGATAAAACCACATGCATGCTGCCCGCCACTGTGGGATAACTTGGGATGAGGGTAGTCAGCCCCTCCAGCTGCACAGATTCAAATGGATCAAGGTGGATCTCACTTTTCAAGAGCAGAATCTTGTTGATAAGCAAGATGGTACAATGTGAAGAAGCGTGCTGCTGTTCTCAAGCTTTATTACGCAGGATTTGTTTTGCTTTGGACAGAGCTTGCGCAATAAAGCTTCCATACTCTTATGTTTCTCCAGCCATTAAGTCCATGGAATGTTTTATTAAGGAATTCCCTTGAAGATTATTTGGAGTTTTCAACTTGTGCAAAATAACATCCGGCTGCACATCTCATGTGCTGGGTGACTTATCTATAAAGGACAGTTCTCCACTTGAAGACATCAAAGACTTCAGAAGTTAAACATTGTTTGAAGTCCTATCCAATCCAGATCCAAGCTGAAAGGAAAGAACCATTTTAAGGAAGAGCTTACTAGTCCTTAAATTACCATTTGAAATTACTAGCCCATAATTAGCATTTGAATATCAGACTAAGTGCACCAGTGGATCCATTGTTGTTTTCTAGAAAAGTGACATATAACACATACCTATTTAAATTATAGTAATTATTTACATTTGTACAAGTAGACATATGCATCAGCATGTGCAAGTTACAGACAAATTGCTGCCCTTTTTAATTCAATTTTTGGTTATAAATTTCCTCTTTTGGGGTGATGAATAAAAAACAACTGTATGCACGTTTACTGATGAATGTAAAGAATTCAGCATGTCTGCTGCCAATTTTACTCCAACCATATTGCGTACAGTTGTTAATTCTTATCTTGAAAACTCTTCACATTCTGAAACAATCCCTTTTAGAAAGTCAAAAATCACATGTTCAGGATTATATGAGAGACTGCAATATAAATAAAAATCATAATAAGTCATAAATAACTTGACAGCACTGATAAAAATTGCCTGGACATTAATTTATTTTTGGTCACCTCCCTATTTTTCAGGGAAATTATCTCATTCTTTATTTTCCTACAAAAGATATTTAAAGACATACAATGACTGAACTCATTTATTGCATACATATTGCAGCTGATGAATTAAATAATATGAATTAAAATCTGGTATCCAGATTTTTTTTAAAGATTTATCTATTTAAATGAATCTTCTAGACAGTTTGAAATAATTAGTAAGCTTAAGCAGCATTTTCAACCCCATTATTCTAAAATATTTAATTTCTCTATAACTTGCTTTATTTACTTGCCTTTCCAACTCATATATGCTACTTAAATAGTCAATTTTATTAATCTTTTGAAATGTTTATTCTTCTAATATTCATCAACTATGTATACAATTGAAAAAGATCAATTTAACAGTATTAAATCAATCCAGATATGGAGATAAACTAATTTCATTTATTGATATTATTTCTATCCACTTTTAACTAATCAAAAAATCCCATGGTGAAATCCAAATTTTTTTACTACCGGTTCTGTGGGCATGGCTTGGTGGGCGTGGTGTGGCCTGGTGGGCGTGGCTTGGTGGTGTGGCAGGGGAAGGATACTGCAAAATCTCCATTCCCTCCCCACTCTGGGATCAGCCGGAGGTGGCATTTGCCGATTCTCCGAACTACTAAAAATTTCCGCTACTGGTTCTCCAGAACCTGTCAGAACTTGCTGGATTTCACTTCTGAAAAAATCCCACTTTAAATAGTACATATCACATGTACTGGAAACAGACAATGTTGTAAGCAGCTGGTATCTCCATGTATACCACTTGAAAGATTGGCCCCTTCCTTCCTGGCTTTAGAAAATTGATGAAAACCTGATTGTTCTGTCAAACTCCCTCCCCCGACCCCATTTTAGATGTTGTAACTGCATCTTTTTACTATTATTTTATTTATTATTTTTTATTATTATTTATTATTATTTTACTATTATTTTATTTATTATTTTATTTACTTTTATTCCTGATTCTCCATTCCTAAAAATATTACACCGTTGTTATTAAACTGATGGCACTCTCTTAATCCCAATTTTATATGGGTTCAGTGGATTGGAACAGTCTACAAGCATTCCAAATATATAATCAGAAAGTCAGTCAGCCAATCCTATAAAGTAGATCAGATCAGAAAACCAACCCCAGAAGAAAAGTAGAACTGTACTTTATTGAGATAGATTACAATAACAGAATCTTATGTTTTTCCTTCCCTTCCTATTATACTCCTTTGAGTCAAGGAGATGTCAACTTGGAGTCTCTTCACAAACACGGTTCCTTTCACAGGGCTAAAGGAACGTTTCTGTTTTCATCTTTTGAGAATTCAATATAAAGTCACCTCCATGACTTTCTACACATCTCCTTAGTATTTTGCCAAATCAAGTCATAATAGTTATTACATTTAAAATACAAACAACAGAATTATGTTTCATTCACAGAACAGAATCATGGTAAAATATGAAATAAAAACAGAAGTAACTGATATATTCCATTGCAAAAAATGCAGTTATATTAATAATACTCCTAAATGATGATGAAATAAAAAAAAATATGTGTTCCAATATCTAAGGTGTTGCCACAGAGAAGAGGGGGTTAACCTGTTTTCCAAAGCACCTGAAGGAAGAACAAGAAGTAATGGATGGGAATGAATCAAGGAGAGAGTAAAGGAGAAATTTTCTGTCAGTGAAGAGAATTGATCAGTGGAACGACTTGCCTCCAGAAGTTGTGGGTGCTCCAAAACTGGAAGTTTTTAAGAGATTGGACAACCATTTGTCTGAAATAGTATAGGGCAATGATGGTTAACCTTTTTGCCTTCGTGTGCCAAAAGTGGGGGAACATGGTCCCCCACTTTTGGGGGAAAAAGTGGGGGAACACTCGGGTGTGCCCATACCCATAATTCTATGCGCCCCGCACTCCACATGCTTCCCCCGGTGCTTCCCCCACTTTTGGCATGCAATGACATGGTGAGCCCGGTAGGCTGGTTTTTCACCCTCCCCAGGCTCCAGAGGCTTTAGGTCCCACCGGAAGTTGGCAAATGGGCTGTTTCCTGTCTCCGAGGGGTGGGGGTGGGGAACGCCATTTTAGCCCTCTCCAGGTTTCTAGAAAGGCTCTGGAGCCTGAGGAGAGTGAAAAACAGGCCTTCCCCACCACCCCGAGGCCTTCCAGAGGCAGGAAACAGCCTCTGTTCCTATTTCCAGTGGGCCCAGAAGGCCCAAAAATCAACTGACCTCACGTGCCCACCGATATGGCTCCACGTACCACCTATGGCACGCGTGCCATAGGTTTACCATCTTGGGTATAGGGTTTCCTGCTTGAGCAGGAGGTTGGACTAGAAGACCACCATGGTCTCTTCCAACTCTGTTATTATGTTCAATACAATAGAGTAAAATTAAACATTTAAAGGATTATTTTTAAAAAGTGCAACTTGTGCCAATATTCAGGGGTTTTTTTTGTCCGGTTGCAAGAAGCTGGTAGCCTAAACCAATCAGGAAAGCTAGGACTAAAGTCTATTTCACCAGCAGCCGGGGTCATAGCATCCAAATCCCACAGAGATTGAGAGATTGAAATTTAATCGAGGAATCAGTAACTCATATCCAGAGGACTAAATAAAAGAGAATATGAGGAACAGTTCCATCCACTCGGGAACAAATCCCTTTTCCAAAAAAGCTTGAACTTCTGGACTAAACTTCTTGGAACATGCCTGGATATTGCTTGCCTGGTTTCTGTTCTTTTCCGCTTGTTTATCCCTAGACGGTTACTTAATTTATGTCTTTATTTACCAGTTTGAATTACAGAACACACAATAATATAGACAGCCAGGTGATTTTGTAACTCTTGCTAGGCAAGCAAAAGGGAAATGTATTGAACTCTTGATGACCAACTCTTCTGGATTGTTCCAGTACGAGGAAGGTTTCTATATATGAACAGTAAGCATTTTTCAAATTTTGTTTTTTTCTGTTCATATATTCCACATTTTGGCTTTAGTATATGGACTAGTCTGAGAAATCAGGATGGGCTAGGAAATGGGAACCAAGAACCAAAAGTACCTCAAGATAGGACTGAAAACAAGATACGGAGTTCAAAGCTTTTATACTCCATTCAAGGACCAGTCTGGGAGGTATGTCAGTCCAATGAAGGCATTTCATTATGAAGCTACCAGCTGCAAATTAGTAGATTACTACATAGGACAGCTGCACATGGATACTGACATATTTTAAGGTCTCATAGAGCACATGTGGCAGTTGTTGATCTGTTCCTTCCCCTCTCCATTTCCTTGATAATATTTTTCTCAAGAAGTATGTGATCTGGCCTGTTTTTCAATTAATAGTTTGCAAAGTTCATGGGAAAAATTTGAGACTCAGGTCTGTGGCTTCCATGCATCCCTAACTATATGGCCATTAAATGCCAAACACTCTTGAGTTGCCCTTGTGTATTACTTGATCAGCTTTCCTATTTCCTTTTCTGAAAAGCAAATATTCCATGTTTTGCTATTATCTATTTTGATGCCCAATTCAGCGACAGGGTCAAAAGTTTTCATCAAGGAGAGTTTGCCAGAGTCCTGGCTGTACAATAGCTGCTCCGGCAACAAAAAGGTTTCACCTTTTCTGGGAGTCTACGCCCACCTGGTATTTGATTTCCTTGGACAACAGGAAGAAAATTAAAGGTTAGCTAAGTTTGCTTTCATCTTCCAGTAGGAGCTGTCGGTTATTTTGGTATGGGACTTGCCCTCCTTTTATTTATCTTCCCCCCTTTTTTTCTTTACTAGACAACTCCCTTCTTGTTTTTGTGACTAAAAATATTGCTCAGGATGTTTTAGTTTGAATTATTTCAAGGCAGTTTTAAAAAATGCAGACAGCTCTTCAGTTTCTTAGAGGTTATTGGACCAAGAATAGGTTTCATTTCTATTCATTTAACTGTTGTAGCAGTTCAACTGAGTAACTTAAACACTGATCTCAGTAATGCCCCCTTATTTTAAAAATATTAAAATATTTTAAGTCAGGGGATACAAACCTATCTAGTATTTTTTATACAGTTGCATACAATCACTTTTTTAAATAACAACTTTTGTTTATGTACAACTGGAGCTTACTCATATGCAGGAGTAGGTGCATGACAATATGACAGCTTTTACCAAAAAATTTGGTTTTACTCCATTTCTGATTTTCAGGATCATTTGCTGTAACTGGTTTTCATTTTTCTTTATGAATTTTTGCAAAAAGAAAAAAAAAGTTTGTAAGAAGGCATTTCTTCCAACTCAACACATTCTTGAATGCACTTTCCCTAATGTGACACTTTTCAGAAGCAAATCTCCCCTAAAGTTATTTATTTATTTATTAAATGTATATATTGTCCACCTCACTACGAAGCAAATCTGGGCGGTTTACAAGCATTATAAAAAACAAAGATACAAAACATTGAAACAAAAACTGAAAAAATAGAAATTAAATAAGTTTTAAAAAACTACAATGCTATGGGGTGAAAATGGAATCTTCTTCCTAGTCCAATAACTGCCTTGAACATGGAAGACCCTCATGTTTTGAGGCTTTTTTGGAAGACCAAGAGGGTGGAAGCAAATCTTACCTCAAGGGGCATGATGTTCCAGAGGACAGGAGCCACGACTGAAAAGGCCCTTCTTCTCGACCTCACCAAACAATTCCTTGACCAATAGGGTTCACAGCATGCCCCTTTTGTTGGGATGAATGACATGGGCCAATACCATAGGGGTGAGATGGTCCCTCAAGTAGTAATATGGGTTTTTTATCAGGGGGCCTTTTATCAGGTTCACCTGATGCGCCAGTTGCGCCCCTTTCTGGATCGGGACTCCATGTGCACAGTCACTCATGCACTCGTCACGTCTCGCCTGGACTACTGTAACGCTCTCTACATGGGGCTCCCCTTGGGGTGCACCCGGAGGCTCCAACTGGTCCAGAATGCGGCCGCGCGGGTGATTATGGGAGCGACAGGGCGCTCCCATGTGACACCTCTCCTGCGCGAGCTGCACTGGCTTCCGGTGGTCTTTCGGGTGCGCTTCAAGGTGTTAGTTTTGACCTTTAAAGCGCTCCATGGCATGGGACCGGGGTATTTGCGGGACTGCCTGCTGCTACCGATAACCTCCCACCGGCCAGTAGGCTCACACAGAGAGGGCCTTCTCAGGGTGCCGTCAGCCAAGCAATGTCGGCTGGTGGCCCCCAGGGGGAGAGCCTTCTCTGTGGGGGCACCCACCCTATGGAATGAGCTGCCTCCAGAAATTCGTTTGATCCCGGACCTCCGCACTTTCCGAAAGGCCCTAAAGACCTATTTATTCCAACAAGCCGGCCTTGCTTGACTGATTTTTATGGGGTTTTAACAAAATTTGTCGATTGATTTCAGGGGTTTTAAATTGGGTATTTTAATGGGGTTGAGACTTTTAATTGAACGCCAATGATTTAATTCAATTTTAAAATTCTTTTAATGTTTGTATTATATGTGTTTTAAATTTGGTTGTTCACCGCCCTGAGTCCCCCTCCCGGGGAGAAGGGCGGTATATAAATTGAAATAAATGGAAATGGAAATGGGTTTTTATTTGCCATAAGGTACAGATTTTCATGTGCATTTTCTGACTGGCAAATGGTTTGGATGTGATGGTATATCTTAATCCTGTATAGCTTTAGCTGTGAATTGATCGGGTATGACAGAAATGTTTTCAAACAACAAATTCCAGATAATAATGAAACCTCATAAGATCCCTAAATGGCTAACATTTACTTTCACAGATCAACAAATGAGATATGAATGCTGAAATATGGTAAGATTAGAGATAGTTTGTAATTTATTTATTTTCCAGCAATTGTTTTGACTCTCCAATGAGATTTTAGAGTTCTCTGGAGGCTGTTTGGAAGCACTATGGATGACACAATGGTCACAGTGTTGTAGCCAACCTCTTACCGCTGTTCTTAATCATTAGTAGTTTAAGTCTCATTTATTTTATCATACATAGAGTATCCCTCTATATAGAACTAGCTACCTTTCTAAATTCAATTTCTGCTAGTTAGATTTTCTGATAATCATACTGTTTTTTATTTGTTTCTGTTAATTGCTTTGCAAATAAGATTGTTTTCAATATGTGTAATATAAATATCTGCAAATAATATAGAAGTGCTTAAGTGCATAGAGGATAACATGGACTCCCAAATGAGTTTTTCCTTTGAAATATGGAAACTGCATCGTATTACGTCAGTTATCGGTCCATGTAGCTGAGAGTACACAGTTAAGCCATAATGATTTTGTGCTGCACCACCTTGGTGCAACTCCTTAGACCAGTTTTTCACAAACTTGGCAACTTAAAGATGTGTGGACTTCAACTCCTGGAATTTCCCAGCCAGCTAAATTCTGGTAAATGAAATCTACACATTTCCAAGCTGCCAAGACTGAGAAATGCTGCCGTAGACCATCCCCAAAGTTGCCTTCAATCTGTAATTTTTAATTTGAAAATTAAAAGAATGAGATATTATTAAAGATATATGAAGTAAGATTGATGATGTCTGCCATCAAGTCATTTTTGACTCCTAGTGGTAACATAGATAGATTTTCACCATGAGATATGCATTGTATTGAACGAGTTAGTTCTTGATCTATTATGGACCCAAAATATAAATAAAATAATATTCTTTTAACACTAGATCATGTAGGATAGTTGTTTTTCATACCAATTTCACTGGTTCACAGGATGGAACCAAATGAACATGGAGTATGAAGAAGAAGTGTATGACGGAAATTGCACGGATCAAACTTGCAAACATATTTTAATAGGATTGAAATGCTGGCTGTGGTATACTCTGCCTTAAGTCCATGGAAGGGACTGAATAAATGATGTTGTTGTTGAAGTTGTGCTGCTACTGCTGCTGCTGTTCCAATTTCGGATTGGATCCATAAATCCTGAAGCTGGGGCCATGTGTCAAAATGGCGTTGAATCAACACTGTAATTTAGGAAGGAGGTATAACATCATTCAAAGCAGTAACTCCTCTGCAGTTCCTATTCTATTCCCCACCACACCTCACTTCTGGAATCGCCTTAAGGACTTATTTTGCCAAAAGCATAAACCTGGTTGACCTTTCCATTCTTGCCATTCCTTCTCTGCCCCCCACAACCTCATCCCCAACAGTTTAAAACCTCTGATTCTGAATAGCTGCAAAATATTGGGAAAAGGCCTAAGTCTGGAACAATGAGAATTTGATAGGGTAGCTCTGCATATTTCTTGAGATCCCCTTTTTTATTATTATTTTGCTTATTTTATCTATATTGTTTCCTTCTAATTGAAAAATAAGGGCATCTGCCACCGCCTAAGTAAACATTTTTATCTCAAGGTTTCAGAGGAGTGGGGAGAGATGGGGTGGATGTCCCCAGCAATGACACTGGGCTTCACCATTTCATCTTCCAAGTGATTCCGAGGCCACATCCTGTGTGGTTGCTTTCAGACCTTTGGCTTTTCATGTGGTTTAGCATGCCTTTAATTTAGAGATAATCAGGTTGGGTCTCTAACTTGAAATGCAAAAGGAAAGGGGGGGGGAGAGAGAGAAAACACTCGGGGACCTGCCGAGCCTCTGGAAGAATTCGACAGATGTCAACACAGCGGGGATGCAATGTCAAACTGTTAATTAGACAAGTAAACAGGACCAAAGGTAATTACACACTCAGTGCAAATATTATTTGATGTAACTATAGGCTAAGTGTGGACTGAACCGGCTCATCTAAATAGATGATATTATTATGGAAGCTAAGTCTGCAACAGGTTTGACCCTAAGTGGTCCTTCCCTTCCAGCTGAGTATGACTATGCTTAATTTAAAAAAAAAAGGCAGAAAACAATCAATGTCTTCCATTTATCCAAGTACCAGCAACAAAAGACAAAGGGAGTCCACATAGGTTTACCAGCAGGAAAGAAATGTTCTCCATTAGTGGATCTGCCATCCTGGTGTAGAAAGCTCTGAGCCTGCAGTCCTCTTCATACTGGTCTGGGATTAACAGGGACACACTCTGCTCATTACTGGGAGACGCCGTATTTAATATATAACCATTTGTTTATTCTATTTATACAATGTTGATATAAGCCAGTGGTGAAATCCAAATTTTTTTACTACCGGTTCTGTGGGCGTGGCTTGGTGGGAGTGGTGTGGCTTGATGGGCGTGGCAGAAGGATACTGCAAAATCTCCATTCCAACCCCACTCCTGGGGGAAGGATATTGAAAAATCTTCATCCCCACCCCCCTCCGGGGCCAGCCAGATGTGGTATTTGCCAGTTTCCGAACTGCTCAAAATTTCCGCTACCGGTTCTCCAGAACCTGTCAGAATTTCACCCCTAATATAATCCTGCTGGATTTCATCCCTAATATAAACTGCCTCTTACCCAGCAACAAAAAAATATTTATTTCCTCCTCATATTTTCCTACTCCTGTAAATGAACAAAACAAGTGCCATTTACTTTTATGTTCAGAAACCAAAATTCAATCATTTGAGAAATAGGTGTATGTTTAAGAAAAACAAAGGCTCTAACCTCAAGGCTTTGTGGAAAGATTTTAGGAATGAAAATTGGTTATTTGTTCTTTAAACTTTTTATATTGCATCACTTTATCAGGCTGAAGTCTTTAAGGGGGAAAATGAATACAGAATAAATATAACAGGATTTTCTTAAAAGATAAGAATGAATGGGTGTTCTGGAAAGATAAAGCTATAAAACATGCATCCTCAGAAATTTCACTGGTACTGTGGAAATGGGAGAATAGCACTCTCTGCCAGTTACTTATCTTTTAGCGAGAAGGTTAAAAGTCATTCAAAGGCCAGAATAAAATATAACTAGTATCTGCATAAGATATAGAGAGGGGAAATTTAGGAATATCCATTTGATCCACCTTACATTACTTCCCTTTATATATTGGAGAGGGGGGGAGGATTCCCAAAGAAGCAAACATTTAGAACAAGAAGATATTCACTACCATCACAAATATAGAACAACTTCCCAGATGATAACCATAGCCTTTTGCATTTAAATAAATCAATTGTCCCGGACAACAAAATGTAAAGGACTTTATAAAATCTTTCCAAATTGGTGGGAAAATTAGAATTTGGGAACAAGAGTTTGTGTGGACACATGACAGGCGGAATACAGCAGAAGGCTTGTTTATTTGTATCCTGCCTTTATTATTTTATGAATAACTCAAGGTGATGAATATATCCAGCATGCTTCCTTCCTCCTCTTTCCCCCACAATAACAACCCTGTGAGATGGGTCTAGCTAAGAGAGGGGGGAGGGAGTGGGGGGAGGGAGGGAGAGAGAGGGAGGAGGGAGGGAGGGAGGGAGACAGAGAGAGAGACTGAGACTGAGACTGAGAGTGGCCCAAAGTCACCCAACTGGCTTTCATAGCTAAGGCAGGATGTGTGGTGGTTCTGGGACTGAACATATATGGGTTTTTTTCCCCCAAAATAAGTTTCTGGATGACATTTGGGTGCCAAATGCTGGAGGTTTGCAAGGCCATAACTAAAGAGCTGAGGTGGTGCAGTGGTTAGAGTGCTGTACTGCAGCTACTTCAGCTGACTGCTAGTTCAGCAGATAAGCAGATCAAATCTCACCGGCTCAAGGTTGACTCAGCCTTCCATCCTTCCGAGGTGGGTAAAATGAGGACCCAGATTGTTGGGGGCAATATGCTATTTAGTATACTGTTGATTGTTGTAAGCCGCCCAGAGTCCTTGGAGAGTGGCGGCATAGAAATATGATTAATATGATTAATAATAAAAATAATAATAAAAAGGAGCATAGACATAACCATATAATCCACTCACATCCACTCCACCCATCAGTTACATTCAGTAGCAGGAAAAGAAGTCTTGGGAAGAAGTTAAGAGGTCACAGGAGCAGCCGTACAGATCATACTGACCCATGATTGGGGGGGGGGGTTTCCCTGTGTAGGGCAGTACTTGATTAACACAAAGCTAAAAGTTTATATTTCTGGCAGCTGTGCAGGCTCTTGCCAGATCTTCCCACCTGAGTGGCTAAGAAGATGAAAGGTCCCCATGGAGCCAGTCTGTGGCCCTTTAAACTTAGGGCCTTCAGAGCAGACTGAGTGTCGACCATATGCTGGAAAAAAAACAATGGGAGATGAATGAGCTACAATGGATTTCTTGAGAGAAATAGGTCACAGCAGTCTTCCTCAATCTAGGCAAGTTGAAAAAAAGTGTGGACTTTTAATTCCCAGATTCCCCCGATGGCATGTTGGCTGGGGAATTCTGGGAGTTGAAGTCCACAAGTCTTAAAGCTGCCAAGTTTGAAGACCTCTAAACTAAAGTAACAGTTCCTAGGATTAAAGGCATGGCAGTACCAGATGAGGTTGAACACACATCTTTTTCATGATATCCTAACATGGGAACGTCTACATACCCTGGAACTCTATAGCAGAAAAAGTAATAGGATTGGTCCTACTGGATCATGTGACTGGCTCAGGAGGCTTTCCCCAGCCAATGATGCTAAAGGAAGCATATCAGAGATACAGCCCTGTCTATTTATTTCTATTTTGCATTTGTTTACTCTTCTGATTGCAGTATTAGTACAGAATTGACCTTCAACAATTCATTTACTGGTTGTTCGAAGTTACAATGGCACTGGAAAAAAGTGACTTATGACCATGTCTCACACTTACAACCGTTGTAGCATCCCAATGGTCATGTGATCAAAATTCAGATGATTGGCAACTGACCCATATTTATGATGGTGGCAGTGAGTCCCTGGGTCAGTGATCACCTTTTGCTACCTTCTGACAAGCAAAGTCAATGGGGGAGCCCGATTCACTTAACAACAATGTTGACTATCTCAATGACTACAGTGAGTCACTTAAAAACGGTGGCAAGAAAGGTCATAAAATGGGGCAAAACTCACTTAACAAATGTTAGCAAAAGAAATGCTGGGTTCAATTGTTGTTCTAAGTCAAGGATTACCTGTAGTCATTGAGGAAAGACACTGCTCTGAAGTTTTGAAGTCTCTGCAGTCACTGCCTTTCCATTTCCCCCTGCCTACAGAGGGGACTTTATCTTCAGGGAGATAAAGAAAATGGTGCTTATAGGAAACAACAACAACAGGGGAGCACATTGACTTAAAAGCAATGCGCGCACACATACCAGTCTTTGCAATGTGGATGCAGGAATGTCCATGCATTCCTAGAAGTGAGATAAAAAGCTATAAATAGCTGTCCTACCTATCACCAAGTGAATTCATAATGAATAGCTCTACTCATTTCAAATAGATTAGTGGATGCCTGCTTTACAACAGATTAATTAACAGGAGGCCACTGGTAATTAATTGGTTAGGTTGTGTTTAATGAAATGGTCATTCTTTTTGCTTATTTCACTTCAGGGAATGAGTTTACATAACAGTTTGTAACATGGCTTCTACTTAAGAGAGGGGGCAAACTATACTACACCCTGCACTATGAATGGTTCTTATTTGGTGGGGTGATTGTGTAGGGGGAGAAGTCCAAAATGTAGGGGATACACAAAGTCTGGAAGCACCCAAATCATCCAGCTATTATGATGAGGTGGTTAAAAGAATAAGTTCTGAGCTCTTAAGTTAATCAGACTTGTTAAGAGAGAAATGTGTTCAAATGATGTTGAGATTGTTTGGAAAATTCAATAAAAATCATGCACAAAGGTGAAGATTGAAAAATATTGATAGAGAAGATCAGTGTTTAGACCTGTGTTTCTCAACTTTGGCAACTTTAAAGATGTACGGACTTCAGTTCCCAGAATTCCCCAGCTAGCATGGGTGGCTGAAGTCCACACTGGGATTGAAAATTGAAGTTCATACATTTTAAAATGATGATGATGATGATGATGATGATGATGACGATAATGATTATGAAGATACTATTTCTCAGCAGATCTTTAATAAAAATCTGAAAGAGATCTTAGCTATTTGGAGTAGAATCTTGTATCAACCTAATTCAGGTTTTGGCTTCATGATAACCATACTGGGCAACCGTACCATTAGATAGAGTGAGAAGCTCATTATGTAGCAGATGTTTTTTAATAAGTTAAATCATACTTAATCATATCAGTGTCACATGCAATATTCTATCTTTTTATATTTTTATTTGAAGATATATTAAAGAATGTTAACAAGTTTAATAGAAACAATACCAAATAAAAAATAGGAAATGAAATTCATGAAAAACTACAAAAACAAAATAAACAAAAACAGAAAAGGAGAAAGTAAACATACTATACATTAATCAAATGCCAAAAAGATTTTTAAATCTACCTTAAGAGAAAAAAATTAAATTAATTAAATTAAATTAACTAATTAAAATTTAATTAATTCTCAAACATTACAAAATACCACAACACCTATTGAAAAATATACTGAGTCATTTCTGTGATTAGCAGATAAAATTAACTTTTCAAAAATAAATTAAGTTACATGTTTCTTAATTCAATCCAGTGGTGGGTTGCCCATGGTTCGGACTGGTTTGCTAGAACTGATAGTAAAACAGCGGGAGGCTCCGCCCACCGACCTGGATGTCATCAGGAAGTTTCTGCATGCGCGGTCCCGTTGTGAACTGGTAGTAAAGGTAAGTAGAACCCACCCCTGATTCAGTCCCTTATTATCAGGAATATTACTAATTCCTCAAAAATGAAAAAAAAATCAGTTTTTCTATTCTATGCAAGGTAGAAACTTGAGCCTACTGACCATTTTCTAAGGCAACATACTATTATCTTGATCCCATGCACTAGAAGATACAGTACGTGCAAGATACTGACCCATATGAAGTTTCTATAAGGATATAGTAGAAGTAGAGCCATCTTACTGTAGTGGTTAAGATACGAGGGTTATGCATGATAGTAGGTAAGAGGGTATCTAGGTAACAAATGCTGGGGGCAGAAATTGCCAGTAAGATGTTAGAAGCCAGCACAGTGTGTGCTCTGTGGTCTACTCTCCAACCCTTAAGCTAGCCCAGAAGAAGCTGAAGATTACATGTTGTAAAATAAGATTCTGTGACCAGTATAGTAAACTTTTATATGTATAGTGGAAGGATAGTAGATCATCTTGTTTATCATCTTAAGCAGTAAAATGTCTTGTGGTGTACTGACCTCATCAGGGTGGTCCCATTCATGAGCAGAGCAAATATATTGTCTCAGGCAACAGTCCAAGAAAGACGGTGACTTGGGGCCAGGTCTCTGCTGTTCCAAGTTCCTGATCCATTTCCTAGAGGATCTACTACAATGATGCTATGTTCCAAGAACCCCCTAAACCAAAATGAGAAATATGGATTGACACATATTTTTTTTTTTTTGAAATGCCTTGCTCTGGGTGCTCTGAAAAGCTTATCTGGAGGGTTGTCTATGTCCCAATGTCTCTGTTCAGAGACCTCAAAACCAAACATTATGCTTAGTAGTAGGAAGATAGCACTTGTAGCAGCTTTCCAGGGTGGGCTTTGGATGTGAGATGGTTCTGCAAAAGGAGCGATCTTAAGATGTTAGCATGGCAGATTGAGAATCTGATTCAAGTTATTGAAGCTATTGGAGATGGACAGATGAGTAGACATATGTATATATACACAGCATAGGAAGCAATATCTTTCCTATGGTTTAGAGGTGTGGTTTACAGGTATGCTGTGCATGCAAAAATTCCACATCATATTCTTTGCTCCCTTGTAGAAATGAAAAATTAAACTGTAAGTCACTGGAAGGTTGCTGCTGATCAGTTCCAATGCTAGTAGCCTAGATGAATTGACAGATTAATTCAGTGACGGATGGATGGATGGATGGATGGATGGATGGATGGATACATACATACATACATACATGGTGGGCTAGATGAATCAATAGATTAATTCAATATCTAATGATGGATGCATACCTGAACGCATATATATATTTGACAATATTGTATCTGGGGCTTGATTGTTTTAACTAAGTCAGATTTTAATCAGGTATTTGGAAATGTGTTTTTGTTTTCCTTCTCTACTATTTTTACAATATTTGTTTATGTTTTAGACAGACTTCATAAATGTATTGTGAAATGTAAGTAAAACCCATGTTTACTTTTAAATAATTCAGAGACAATCCATATACTGTATTATCATGAACGCTCACAGTCAAGCTCCTGACCCAGGATGGCTGTGTTGCTGAAGGTAGCACTGGACATAAGGCACCTCCCGTTGCCTTTTTCTCAGAGGAAAACCAAGGACAGAAGCCAGAATGCCAGACCATTTCTAATTCTGGGAGGGAGACTAAATATCTATGTTATGCACTTCTAAATCCATCTTTAAGAGCAACAAAAGAGGTAAACTTCACCAAACAAAATACATTTTATGTATCAACTTGTTTCAAGTTTATACAAGTTGGCCATTTGTGATAGTTGGCTTTCCCATACTGAAAACATCTCCTCCTAGGCAGCTCAAAACAATATCACAGACATTTCTAGCATGCTTCTTGGGAGCCAAATTTCTTCTCTTGGCTCTACACTATGTGGAATGCTGGCCAAATGCGAACATTGACTCCAAAAGTATCATTTCTGGTATTTGTAGGATGCAAATATGGACAAGGATCACTCCCTAATTTTAAACATGCTGAGTAAAGCCCATCTGGACTCCCTATGGTGCAATCCCAACTGAAGGGAAATCAGAATGAATAAGGAAACGAAATCCTTTGTTTTAATAGTTCATCAGCCTTTGCAGATCCAGCCACTGGAAGATCTTTTGGGTGGAGGGGGGGTCCACTCATTTTGTTTGACTGCTCAAATGAAGGAATCCTTCAGTAGGGTCTAAACCAGTGGTGGGTTCCTCCCGGTTCGGCCCGGTTCTGCCTAGCCGGTAGCAGTGACGATATGATCTCACGGAACCGGTTCTGCCCACCGCCGCCCCACCACCCCTCGCATTATTCTTACCTTTTATTTGGCCCCACCCGCAATCTATTGCTGCCTCCTGAGTCCCAGCTGATGGGCTATAAGGAAAAAAACTATTTAAACTCTTGCCGCGGGGCTTCAAAGGGCCGCCCTACAGCTGATCAGTGGTAAAACACAGTTTGGTGGTAGACCAGTGCCTGCAAAAATAAATGGGTAGACCAATGCCTGCAAAAATAAATGGGTAGACCGGTACAGCTCTGCCAGCAGTTAAAAGCCTGATAGACCAGTACCTCTGCTAAATCCTAAAGAATTGTCACTTGACTACCAAGCCACGCCCACAAATTAAGCCACGCCCACAGAATCGGTAGTAAAAAAATTTAGAAACCCACCCCTGGTCTAAACTAGCAGCAGGGTCTAAACTAGGGGGGTAGATGAGCTGTGATATTTTATAATGTTTCTTTGACAGAAATAGGAAGGAAAATTGCAGCGCTCAAAAGGAATAGTGATTCAATAAGTCTATCTGGATGAAAATAATTGCTGTTCCAGAAAAAAAAAAATATCAAAATTCTCATTCTGCTGACCACAAGAATGGTGTACACCAACTTAGTAGGAAAATAATATCAAACTTTTTTTATCAGACTTTTTTGAAGGAAAGGGGCGTGCTTTAATTTCTAATTGTCTGTTAAATCTGAACATAGATCATTACATCAGTCTGCCTCATCTGGGCTATGATGTCATAGGGCAACTGACTAAATTTGCTGGAAATAATGTAATTTGCACCATTTGTTTCACGATGTACACAAATGATGGTCATCACTGGAGATGTCACGGAATTAAGGTGAAATTAAAATAAACTTATCGCAATTTGTCCAGACTTCTTCTGAGGCAACAGTTTAGATGGAAATTTGATTAGCTGCATCTGAGGTCTAGCAAATTGTGTCCATTAACTGGACACTTTATTACATTTCTATCTATCTAGACCTATCTATGTGACACACATCTATGCATGTCAGTATATTTCTACGCACAAACATATATTCCATTTTGTACAATATTATTTTCTCAGTTTGCATTTTTTTTGCATTCATTTATTCCCAGTCAGTTGTTTACTGATTCCTTGTCTTTAATATAGACAATTTTGTCTATGAGTTTTCCAAAATGTATATGTCTCATTACTTCTTAAACCACAATGCAACAGTTTGAAATATCAATTTCAGGAGTAAAGAAAGGTGTTGTATAGTGCAATTTATTTGTTTTATTTCAGACTCATCTCACCTCTTTTTCTGTAAATTGGATACTAGTCCATCTTAGACATACTATCTGCCACTGGTCCTCAGACCGTCCTATGCCAAACTTTTATCCTCTACTCAGCATGTTACTCAATCTTGGCAACTTGAAGTTATGTGGACTTCAGTTTCCAGAATTCCCCAGCCAGCAAATGGTTTCATACTATCTAAAGAACTACTTCTTAGCAGCAATCCTCCCTATTGCCCTCTAACTCAACTTCATAGGATGACCTTGAATGCTACACAATGAGAGGTGTAGAACATGTTTCACTATTATCAATTTTCTATTCTTCTCTTATTGACATTCACCAACAATACTATAGCTCTGCAGAAATAGCATATCTGACTTGCAACAAGACACAAGGACAGGTTTTTCCCGAATGCCATCACTCTGCTAAACAACTAATTCCCACAACACTGTCAAATTAACTACTAAGACTGTATTACTATTCTTCTTTTCATCCTTACTAGTACCTATCTTGTCCCACTTATGGCTATATTCATGTTGCTTGAATCTTTACAACTTTTATTGTTTTTATTGTTTCCTAGTATGATTTGATTGCTTATTAGTATCTTTTGACTATGACTAAGTGTTGTATCTTATGATGCTTGATGAATATATTTTATTTTTTCTTTATGTACATTGAGAGCATATGTACCAAAGACAAATTCCTTGTGTGTCCAATCACACTTGGCCAATAAAAAATAATTCTAATTCTAATTCTTACTTACAGCAGATTTACTACATTGTTACGCTGGAGCAGACCAAACAGTCAATGGTAAATCAATTATGGTTTCAGTGTTCCGATCTAAAAGTCATGAAACAAACTGAAGAAGTGTTGGAGAGGGAGAAGGAAACAATAACTCCTAAATCCTTGCTCTAAATCATTATCTCACATGACAATCCAAAGTCAGGAAACGTTTTTCAAAGTAACTATGTTGTATTGTGATAGTTAGATTGCATTTGGATTCCTGAATCCTGTTCAAAGGGACATGGATAAGTTACAGTGAGTTGAGAGGAAAGCTTCCAGGAAGATAAGGAATCTGGAAACTAAGCTCTTTGAGGAACAGTCACAGGACCAGGGCCTGTTTAGCTTATAAAGAAAAGACTTGAGGGAAGATATGATAGCAGGCTACAAAAATGTAAAAGGTTATCGGGTGTGAGAGAGAGATCTGTTCTCTGGTGGAACTGAGTGGATCAACAAGGATCAATTTTGAAATTAAAGAAAGGAGGGTTTCATGATGGTAAGAACAATGGAACACTTTGCCAGAGTAATGGTAGGGTCACCTTTCCTGGAGATTTTTTTAATGGGGCTTGATGGGTAATTCTTTGTGAATTACTGCACTAAGATGTGGGTTGATCTAGATGATATAGACAGTTCCTGTGATTCTGTGACTTTAGCGCAATGTTTCTCAACCTCGGCCATTTTAAGAAGTGTAGACTTCAACTCCCAGAATTCCCCAGCTAGCTGGGCTTGCTGGGGAATTCTGGGAGTTGAAGTTCATACCTCTTAAAATGGCTGAGATTGAGAAACACTGCTCTAGATACTTGTTGATAATCTGAGGACAATCTTTTCCAAAAAGGATAGTAAGTAAGAAATCTAAAATGGTAAGAAAGTAATTTGCCAATGTATAAGGGAAATAAATTAATCCAAAAGTCTACTTAGTTAAAATCTCCATTCCTCAAGAAAACTGCCTATTATATGAATTACTGGTCTCCTTTTAACCAATCTCTGATGATTGTTAATTCTCTCTGGTCCTAATTGGATAATATTTGGTAAATTCAATCACTCCGTGACAGATATGCCAGGAAATGATAAACCCTCGTTGGAGGCTATATTTTTAATTTTTGTGTGAAATTCTGTAATACTAACTCTGCCAAGAGGGACTATCTGAATAATAACACAAGAAGACATGTTAATATTGGCTAAATAACTGATTTTAAAGGTAAGAAACAAGGGGGGGGGGTGCCTTTAGTCCTAATTAAAAATTAAAGGTTTGTTTTTGCTATAGGTTTTGGGCAATGCTATTATCCTGACTTTCCCCCCATAGCCAAATTTTTGCATGAGCGTAAGACTTATTATAAATTATTTAATTATTTTTTTTAAAAAAAACCCTTTTGCAAGATATATTGAACCCAAACATTTGCCCAATATAATAGTTCTCATACGTGTTTCTGAAAAGCCATCAGGCAGTTTATAATGGCAGTAGCCCTCTCTTTTTAATGTTTCCCAGGAACTAATCAGTGGTGGGTTGCCCCCGTTTCGCACCAGTTCTATAGAAACAGTAGTAAAACCGGTGGGAGGCTCTGCCCATCGACCCTGACATCATCCGAAGATTTCTGTGCATGCTCAGAAGAGCGCACACGGACCCCATTGCAAACCGGTAGTAAAGGTAAGTAGAACCCACCCCTGGAACTAATGTAGATTTTGTGCCATCAAATCATGTTTGACACTTGGTGACACTTAGTCATAGCATGTATAGACCTCTCCTAGGATGAGGTCCTCCAGATGACCCTGCAACTTACTGAGATGAGTTTAATACCAGAGGTACCATATCAATGATTGTGGATCACGTTCACTTCCCTTAAGTTTGTTAAATGCCTTTTCATATGATTACAGCTATTGTAGGTATCACTATATCCAGTAGAAATACACCTTGTGGGCAAAAGTGTTTTGTTGCACATGGGTGAACTATATTGGACAGTCCATCAACAAGTACATACTGTAGTCGATGTTGTTTAGCCTCGGAAACTAAGTAGACTCAAGTCTTGTTAGCACTTGAACAGAGATCACCAAGGCTACAAGTTAAACTGGGACGTAAAAAAAAAAAGCTAGAAGAGGATTAATTGTCAACCATGACATATTACCACCAAGAAAACTACATGTAGTTGCCTATTAAATCTGCAGGAATTGTGTTCAACAATAGAACGTGAGATTTCTCTGTATCTAGTTTCGCCACATGATACATAATTGTATATACTTCTATTAAATCTTTATTTGCCTTTTTTTTCTAGTAAATGTTGTAATTTTTCCTGGGGAAGGAATTTTTCCAGCCTCTGCCTGCCTTTTTTTTTGACTCACTGCTTTATTGCATTCTTTCATGAGATGATTGACACATTTTTATACAGTATTTATGACTTATTGTATCAGTATTTCAATATTCATACAAATCCAGCAGGGCAGATCTTCACACGCGCTTCTTTGATTTCATTTGTTGTGTAGGCTTGGTGAATGGAGTGCACTAGCTGTGTTTCATAAGCAAATGACATTTTCACAGTTGACCCATTGGGAGGAGAACCTAAGAAGATAATTTTTAGTTTCCAGAGAGTTGCTGGTAATTGTAGACCATTTCCAGGATAATTGCAATTGAGTTGGAAAATGCTCCAGTTGGAGTGTTTATGTTCATCAATCTAATTTAAGATCTAGAAAGCTGGAAGACTCATGTTTGGATCCACGCCGTCCATTTCTCCCCTCCCCCTCCCCTTCTTCTTCTTCTCTTTCTTTCCAACAATGGATTATAAAAACAGTCCCTATAAAAACCACAGACTAGCAAGACAACATTGAAAACTCACATTTAAAGATTCAGGAAAAAGCTGTTTGGAAATTAGCTACAGAGAATGTTTATAATTAGCAAGGGCATGGGGAAGAGAGAACACAATCCCCCAAACACCATGGACTTGCTCTATAGCCACGTTTTTCAGTTTAAAAACCATTGAAGGGGCTGAAAATTGCAAGAAAGTGCCATCAGGAAGATCATTTTGGAAAGAGAAAAGACTTTAAGAGACCCACCAGCTAAATAGGGAGCCAACTTCACTTGAACTGCTTACAATTTTTTATCCAATATCACTATCAACCTTGAAGCAAACCTGGCTGAGGCCATCTTTGTGGCTTCAGGGTTGCCACAAGGCAGAAGAAGGGATAGGGAGGTGGAATAGTTAGCTGGGCCTTTGCAAACAAAAAGTTTTTCTGCGGGAACCAAGGTCATTCTAACAGGTGGCTGGGAGAGGAGGAGTGGAGTAACCAAGCAACCGGCCAGCACCTCTATTGGACGATGTGACTGATGACTTGGGGGAAGAGGGAAACTTTCACTTTTTAATTAGGTGAAAACCGGGGGAACTTTCAGAGTTGGTTTTCACCAGTGGTGCCAATATGACGTATCCAATCAATTGTTCTTTGAGGAATCTACCTGCCTCGGAGTTCTGTTCTGAATGGGTGCATTACTTGGAATGCTGACAATCACCTCTTAGTCAAGGTCTCTCTATTTGAATGACTGTACCACGTGAAGCTGAAATGGCAAAGCACCATAGAAGAATTTTATAAAATCATGCAAAAGGCACAATTGGAAATAAAGAAAAATGGTTCAGGAGATCAAAAACTTTAGGAGGGACTGAAATTCTTTAAAAATAAAATTAAGGCTACTAGATTCTGATTTCAAAAATACAGAAGACCATTAGATGATACTAGGAGATGCAGAAAACGTTTTTACTGCCATGATATGGTCACCACAGGTTTTGCACACCTAATATTGGTAGTTCTAGTAAAAAACTGAAAAATATAAATATAGCTCCAACTAATCACTCCCTATGCTTCTACAGTATAAAAGATTGCAATGTAATTCCTGATCAGCTGTTGTAATGTCCTGTTTTCAAAAAGAAAGGAAAGTCAAACACAAGAAGCAATAAGTTGGTTAGCCCAATAATAATGTGAAGAAACATTCTCAAATGGTTGGTTTGTGAAATCTGAAAAACAACCCATGAATCAGCACAGTGGATCATTACTATGTTTTGTGAACTTTGATTCCAGCAAAGCAGTTGAAAGACTTTCACATTAGACCATTGTTGACAAAATAATAAAATTAATTGAATGCTTCTACTATTTAGGTAAATCCACAGCTGACTCTGTGAGAGATTATTAATAATTCTGCATCAACTTTGTATAGTTACTATGGTGCTTGGAGGCAATGTGTTCATTGATATTTTAATAAATTACCTGGATAAAGGCAGAAAGGAGCTATTTGTTAAATCTGTAGATGTCACAAATAATAGAACGACTATACAGGCTAAATCACAAGGCCCAAATCAATAAAATTAAATAAAGAGAAGTAAACATTACATTCTGGTCTTAGACATTAACATTAGGATGAGAAAGTCCAGCTTGGTATTCATATATTACAAAAACAATGTAGTCATCTATCTATAAATGACAAATTAATGCAAATAAGTAGACCAATATGTGTGCTACAAAAATCAATCCAATTCTGGAAAACATTACATGGGCTTATTAACATTTTCCTATTATCTTTTAGTTAGATAACATTTGAAGTATTACTCTGGGCATATTTTAAGAAGGCATTGACAATCTGCAAAGTGATGTATAAAGAGAAATAATTGGAATGTTGAGTCTCTAAAAAACAAGGATAAAAACATGTAATTTCTTGTAGTACCAAAGAGAATATGTTGTGCAGATACTTTACCTTCTCTTCTTTAATTATTTTTTTAAAGAAATGGAAGAAATAATAGATAACTGAGTATGAATATATGAATCCTTTTTGGTTTTGCTAGTATTTGCATTGATTCGTGTCCACATTGATCTGTGACGGGATTTATTCTTCTGCATGCTAATATAATGCATTTTATTATAGAATATTTCAATTTTCTTAATATATGAGTTTTTCTGCACCCGAAACATGGTAAATTCACCTTCCAGAGAAGCCTTATATTTTGATTTTGCATCATGGACTTATCGGTAGTAGTCATTAGGGGTCATTGCCAAATATTGACTTCCCAGTCTATTGTATCAATAGCCCCAACATTCCCAGGAGGCCTCCAATCCAAGTTCTAAAGCCACTTTACTTCCACGATAAGCTGAAGTATGTTCAGTGCTGCCATCCACTGAAATATTCAGAAACTAAGCCTAGAACAAAGAAGATTAAGGAGAGAGAGGACCTCAAACTTCAAATGTGTGGGACGGCATCGTGCAGAAGAAAGTAAAGTGGCCTGGGTGTCACCTTCACAATGGGAGAGTTTAAAAATAATACCTAGGGTTCAGATTTTTGGATGACAATCCAAGTGCTAAGGCACATTCAGAGAAGCAACTAATCTCAAAGTTGTCTTGCCTGAATTGTCTAAACTGATATTTCAAGTAAAAGTTATGACTGAAGAGTTAGGAGTCATCTTCTCAACATATCTGAAGAACACAAGACTAGACAGGGCTAATCTAGTGAAGAGAAGGACCAGGGGAGACATGATAGCAATCTTCCCTTTGAGGGGCTCCCACAGACAGGAGGGGGTCAAACTATTATCCAAAGCACCTGAAGGCCATACAAGGAATAATGGATGGAAACTGAACAAGGAGAGATTCAACCTGGAAATAAAGAGAAATTTTCTGACAGTGAGAATAATCAACCCATGGAACAAAAGTTGCCTTCAGAACTTATGGGAGCTTCATCACTGGAAGCTTTCAAGAAGAGACTGGACTGCCACCCAGATTGGGGAAAGATAGACTAGCTTGATAACTATTTACTCTTTGGTTTTGTTCTGGCTTCTCCTTGTCACTTTCAGAAAGGTTGTGGCAAATTTTATGGTGTCACTACAGCAGTGCTAGTGTTGTGTGAATTTGGGTTACTTCAGGTGATCCTGGCAGTCTTTGGAGAGAACACAACTTGCCCTTGCTTTCACCTTCCAGAATCCCAGGACAGGATCAAGAATCAAGACCAAATAGAGACAGCACAGAGATTTTGATGATTTGTCACACTGAAAGGAACATAATGTCTCTTCTTTTCAAGAGAGGGGAAATATTTTGTGCTTTGGATGGCAAGGCATTTCTTTCTGGTTGCCTGGCCAGCAATAGAAACTTCTGATTGGCTATTGGTGCTCTGCCAGGTGGGAAGACTCATAAAGAAGCAAACATCTCCAATCCAGTAGTATCCTAGTATCTACCAGTACAGTCAGAAAGCCTCCTTAATATTTTTACATGGTAAACTCAAGTGCCTTGTGAGGTTAAAAGGCTGATCCTGGAGAAAGACATGCCACTTTTGCAGAAAAGGAAATCATGCAAATAAGGAGTGAGGGGGAAGCTGTCCACTTACCACGGCAGGGATCAGGGAAGGTCTAAGCATAGTTAACCTCTGACTGGCAGGCTATAATGTTCCCAGAAACAACCAGGTGGTATCACTTCATGGGAGACTGGAAAACAGGCTTACACTGGGAAAATGAAAACATATAGCAGAGAAAACTGAGAACCCAAGGGCAGTTAACTCCCATAGTCAGCCAAAGGTATTTTCCTCATTTTCTCAGTCTTTAGACCCAGTGTCTCCTGAAGGGCCCAGCTCAAAACATGTACATAAATCTTGGCAAAGACTCTCTTTAAAGTGCCAGACAAAAAGGCTTTTGCAATCTGGCTGTTTAGTCTCTAGTAACCTCCCGTGTCTTGAGGGCATTCATTCAGGAAATAAATACCCTTCCAAGAAGAGATGTTAAATGGAAAGGGAGCCCCCCACAGGAGACCAGGTCTTGGGACCAAAGCAGGCAAGTTGCAGACAGGAACTGGGTCTCCTAAAACCTTGCACTGATATGACTAAAACAGAATGGGAGCCAGTGTAGCATCGCTGTGATAGCGGTGATAAACCTAGCAATATGAGAGAGGTACCTACTCTTTCTTCCTCATACCCTGATGCAAAATTTCTGAAGGAATGATTGCCTGCCTCCTTGCCTTCCGAAGTTGTGAGTGCTCCATCATTGGAGCCTTTTGTTGTGGTCCGCCAGCTGCCTATGGAGTCGGACAGTGAGGAGGCTGGGAAGGACAATAGGCCAGTCTTGGAATCAGGGGAAGCCCCAGTGAGGGCTCTGTGTCGGAGGCAGAGATGGGGCCAGGGCCATCTGGGAGCAATGCACGGACTCCGGAGCCTCCAGCGGCAGATAGCAAAGAGGCAGAGGAACAGAAGGAGCCTGTTCCTAGTGCATGCATGCAAAGAGCTACCAGAAGGCAAAAGCAGCTAAAGCAAAAAGGACAACTCAGGAATAAGGCCAGGAGGTAATTGGCCCCTCCCAGAAGGCTTAAAAGAGCAGCAATTGCTCTTGGGATCTTTGTAGGAAAGCAACGTTGCTATATTTGTTTCTTGTCAGTGTCTCTTGCTTCTGAACTTTTGCCAAGAAAAGCCTTTGGCAGAGTGCCAAAAAGACAAAGGTTGGTGATAAGGCCAAAGGACTGTTTATGAAGGATTTGTTTTGGACTTAATTTGGACTAAGCTGAAAATGAAGTACTTCTCAGCTGTTCTAATTAAATATGTTTGTTTAGGACTGATTGTGTGTAGTAATGACTACTTGGGCCTAGGTCACACCACCTTTTAAAAAGAGACGGGACAGTCATTTATCTGAAATGGTACAGGTCTCCTGCTTGAGCAGAGGATTGGACTAGAAGACCTCCAAGGTCCCTTCCAACCCTGTTATTCTGTTCTATTCTCTTCTGTTCTGGTGTGGTGAGAAGACAATCCACACAGGGGATTGTAAGAGCAAGTCTGGAGATCTAAAACTTGCTAACAGTATGCCCAGTAATGGCTATTATTTCAGATCTCTCAAAACAGAGATAAGAATATCCCCCTCCCCCCGCAGATTATGAATATACAAGAATAGATATGTAGGGAAAATAATAAATCAAGGCAATTTTAGCTCTTGCCCATACTAGCTAGATTTCCTGGAATTGCCATTTCAACCCACCTGGGTTAGGAAGAGCAGATTCCAGAGTGGAAATGCGATCAGTGAGTTCACAAGTAGCAGCATGGAATTGAAGGACAAGAGTGGAAGAGGATCTCTTGCAGTAACATCCCATAAGGGGCTTCTTGTGGTCATCTAGTTGTCCATTGAGAGGAATATGGTTAGATTTAATTGTTAGATGTAACCCTAGGTTTTCCTTAGGTAAAGTGGGGCAAACCTGAAGATGGTGCTCCAAATCCATTATTGTAGGTGATTGTAGGGGAAGAAAAACATTTCTGAATCCTGAGTGGAGCAGTACTAGAATTATGCTCATCAGGGCCGTTTCTGAATGTGTTGCTCTCTGAATGAATAGGGAGTTGGACAGTCTTCAAACCCCAAAATAAACAAATGACAAGCCAACCCCTGGTAATGGAGATTTACTTGCCCATGTCAGCCTTTCCTATTTCCTACTTCAGAGTTACAATCACCGAGATATGTTGGTGAATGAGGGCGGGAAATGCAGCATAGAGTTCTACTTTACCATCATTCTGCCTAATTCTGCCTTCAAGTCTGACTTGATTCCTGGTGTCTACTTGGACAAGTCCATGAAGTTTCCTAGGCAACATTTTTTTGGAAATGGTTTACCATTGCCTTTTTCCTAGGACTAAGAGAGAAAGTCATCCAGTTGGCTTTATGCCTAAAACAGGGCTAGAACTCAAGTATCTCTGTTCCTAAATCAACATCTTAGCCACCACACCAATCAGGCTTTCAATCTATGTCTTGAAAGGAAACTGCCTGCTGTAACTGATATTTACCTATAAAGTCTACAATACAGTGGCAATTCCTGTAAGACCAGAACAGAGCGATGTATGAATATATTAAATGTTGGGTGGACTGCAAAGTCAAGCTGACTACCATCAAGCTGCCTATTCAGATAGAGCTTTTCTGAATGGGGCTGAACATCACACTATGAAGGAACTGGCAAAGAATCATACTAGTCAGCAAGAAATTGCTCCACTTCAGGAATCAGCTCAGGAAGAAGGAACTACTAGCAGATGCAGGAGAAATGAGAGGAGCTGGATCCTATTGTCCTAGCAAATATGACTGAAGATGGCCCCTTCATTGTGCATAATAGAAAAAGACACCTCTAATTTCATAAAACCTCACTCAATGTATGATAAAGACCCATATCTTTGAACACGTTTTGGGTGCTTGAAAAAAACTACGAAAATAAGACCCTATCTTATATATATATATTTGAACCTCAAAATAAGTGCTTGGTCTTATTTTTGGGGAGGTCTTATTATTTTGGGGCGCATGGAGCAAGACAGGACTCCTCTTGCCGTTTTACCTGATTTCCAGGTCTGTCTCCCTAACCAGAGGAAATGGTGGGGACCGGCTGTGCATGCATTTAAATATTTTCAGAGAGTGCTTATTGGGGGAAGGGGCTTATTTTAATGCATGCACTCAAAAGCCTTATTGGGCTTATTATCAGGGGATGTCTTATTTTGGGGGAAACACTGTAATTACCTAGATGATAATTACTAAGCAGCTACCTGCATAATCAAGTTGATCATATTCATACACAGATGGTGCAAAACTGGGTGGAATGCACACCCTTCAGAGGAAAAGCTGAGCATTCAACCTGGTCAACAAATCGGCATGTTGGGCTATTTCTAAAATTCAACATTAAATGCTTTAGTTGGGGTGGGAGTGGAGAATCCAACACTGAAGTCCAAGATAAGAAATCACCAGCTACAGTATGTGGTGATTCTCAGTGACCCTCAGCAACCCACAGAAGACAAGCTGGTGTCATAAAGATCACACTAAGCTAAAATCTGATGGTAGGCTATAAAAATAAGCAAAATACAATTAACTCATTTTTCCATTGACTAGGATTGGGCGTAAACTCAGTTCAATAGATTATAGTCTAGTATTTTGAAATTTTTATATTCATCTTCTCATTTAAACATTTTTCCATTTCTAGTCATTTTACTTCTGGTTGCTAAAAACTGAGTCTACAAGTGAATTGATGAGCCTAGGTCATTTTCTATTCAATCCATATCTACCCTATTTTGTTTTAAAAGCAATTCATTTGAATTCCTTAATTATGAACCTTTCTGTTCTCTGTCGCAGAGAAATTTAACTTGAAAAGGGTTCTTAAAAGCATTTGGAGTACTGTAATAATAATAATCATAATATTGGGGCCGCAACCATCATAAATACATGCCAAGTTGCCAAGAGACTGAATTTTGATCACCTACCATGGGGATGCTATAACAGTTGCGTGAGAACCTGTTATAAGTAACTTTTTTCAATGTTGTAATTTCAAATTGTCACTAAATAAACAGTTGAAAGTTGAGAACCAATGGTCACTATAGTAGGGTTTGCCTTAGAACAGGAATGTCAAACTCAAGGGCCGGGGACCAGATCTGGCCTGTGGGATGCTTAGTTCTGGCCCAGTTGGCCTCATGAGTTGGCTTCCAACAAGCAAAGTCAATGAGGCAAGCCAGATTTACTTAATGGCCACATGATTCATTTAATGAATATGGCATTAAAAAGATCATAAAATCAGGCACCACTCACTTAATAACTCTCTTGCTTAGCAACAGAAAGTTTGATTCCAATTGTGGTCATAAAATTAAGGACAATCTGTCGTTATCCTATCAGGAAATAACAGCACGGTAAAAAATAATTTAAAATCTTGCCATTTCCTGCCCATTCCTAAGGCTGAAGATTTGTCACTTGAATCATCCACATCCTCTCTTTAAGCATAGGCTACAGTAACTGCAGCACGGGAGCCTCTTTTAACTTAGGTAGAGCTTCCGAATGGATTTAAAAATCTTTTCAATATGTTGCTTTTCAAATCCATTCCAAAATTTAGATGAAACTCAATAACAAGTCCGATTCCAAAGAGGACCAATGATTCCTTGTCTCTTGCCCAGAGTTAAATGAGCGCTTGAATTTCTTTCAAGCCAACCATAAGCGAACAGCTGCTGTTGCTGCAGAGGACGTGAGGTCTCCAAATATAAACTCTGCAGATATCATCACCATCAGAAGGTCATAAAACTGATGGATTATAAATACAGTCCCCCTTTTGTTTACAGCTAACATTTTTGGGTCCTGGGTAATTAGAACATTAGCCATCTCTCAAAGTGATTGTTTGCAGGTGCTGCTCAGGGGTAGTGTTTGCTGGTTGGAGAGGGCCAGGGAACCAGCAAAATCTGAAAGCTAAACAGTCCCTGGAATGCCTGCAACTGAGAGGGAGGGAGGGGTGAGGAGAACAGTAATTGATTTGTTGATGGTTTGGTCACTTAATTACACCTCTCCAGGAACTGTGGGCAAAATATTGGACAAATCTGCTAACTTCTTAAAGTATGAATTGTGGGAACGGTACTGGAAGGGGAACTGATGTCATTTAGAAAAATGTGGGAGAAGAAGATGGTTGATGTGTACAGCTGGATCTAAGGCCTCCTCTCTTCCCTACAACTTATTTATTTAAAGATCAGCCACTCTTTCGTCATTGTTGTTGTTGTATTAATTGGTATTTTAACCTTCTCACCTATCCCGAAAGAAACATACAAGCAAAAAAAAAAAATCCCCTGCAAATAACAAAATAATAGCGTTGGAAGGGACCGTGGAGGTCTTCTAGTTCAACCCCCTGCTCAGGCTGAAGACCCCATACCATTTCAGACAAATGGGGTGTCCAATTTCTTCTTAAAAACTTCCAGCACTGGAGCACTCACAATTTCTAGAGGCAAATTGTTCCACTGATTAATTGTTCTAAATATCAAGAAATGTCTCCTCAGTTCTAGGTTGGTTCTCTCCTCGATTAATTTCCATCCATTGCTTCTTGTCTTGTCTTCAGGTGCTTTGAAGAATAAGTTGACCCCTTTATATTCTGAGAAGAGATTATTCCAGGAAATTGAACTTATTGGATTTTACTTTCCTTCTTCTGACACCACTACCTTTGCAATCAAGGTAACTTACTGGTTGCTCTTCCTAGGTCCCATGTTGTTCAGAACAAGTTCTGGTCAGTCAAATTCTGGTCTCAAATTACTGTTGTTAAGTGAGGAATACTTCTAGTTCCATTAGGTTTGACAAGCATTATGTAAAGTGGGGAAGTGAACATGATCCCTTCCATGCGTTCAGGATCAGAGGACAAAAAAATAACAACATACTGTGTATGGAGTTCAACTCCCAATGACTCTGAGAGGTTATAAATCCAGGAATTCTGAGCGAAATAAACTCTAATATCTTTTCAACCATAACATGAAGATGGAAGGTAAGTATCGTACCTATTAATAGCTGCTATCATCTTGCTGGCTGTTCAAAAATATTTGGAAGCTGTTATGCAGTTCCTAAAGGAAAAATGTATTTGAGGATCTCTTTTCAGGGCTCTAGGCTGCATTCTTCCAGGTGGGCTCCCACTTCCATAATGCACCGCCTACCATGATGATCAAAGACCACATTTTCCTTCCTCTTCAATGCGCCTTGCAACACCTCTCCCATCCATGCTGGCAAAATGATATAGAACAAGAGAGTTACACAGACAGATTTGCAGAAGGATTATTATAATAGAGTGTCTTTGGTTCTCGCCTATAATGCATAAGTGGTGGCTGCCATCAAAGAGGAGAGAGGACATTCATCCAGGGTGAAGGGGAGAATCTGTCTTTATGTTAAAATATATGGAGGGTATTAAATTACATGGGAGACTTCAAAGTTGCCTGGCAAGCTATTTTTGCACTCTGATGAGAAATCCAATGAAACAATGCTGCATCGGCCACACCTGGTTCCATAAAAAGTATCAGCTTTCCTGTTTTGCCTGGCTCCTCTTTTTGCTATCACTTTACAACTCCCCTCAAGGTCTTGCAATCCTAATTTACTATATTTTTACTGCCTCCCAGGCTCTGAGCAGGTTCACTGGCTCAAGGAAAGGGATGACCAGCCAAAATAAACCACAGCAAGAATATTTTATGAAAAATGTTAATATTGCTTTTCAACCCACTGCAGGAAATCTGCAGCTTTCCATAAACCGAATGTCACCGGTTCAATTCTGGGGTTTTTATGCCACTCGGGTTGTGTCCTTGTAGACCAGCCTGTGGGCACTCACCGGCATCTTCTTACCTTCTGATGACCAACTCAGAAGAATACAAAGAAACTGAAACAGCAAAAGAAGAACCCTGAAGTGCACTGTGATTAATTTTGCTAAAACCAATATTGTGCTTTACAATCAAGTGTACCCACTGAGCAATCACCAGGATGCTGGAAAAGGAACTGATTCCACACCGTGGTTTTACATCTTCTGTGTCTCTTCCTAAGTCAACATGAGCCAGATGGTTTTCTTCCCACATCATTTGGGAACAGTCCGCCTGGAGTTCCACATTCACACATGCACACCCATCAAGTCCCAAAACGGAGCTGTCTCTTTGTTATTTTGCCTGAGATGTGTAGACTTGTTATCCCTGTGCAATTTTCACCTCAAAACCAGTCTATTCCCTCCCCTGACATGTTCCCAGAAAAATCTCGGAAGCAGTCAAATAATTTTAGATCCTGGATCAACTTATGGCCTCTGTCTTTAGTCAGCTATAAGTTTTACTCTGGCATAAACTACAGTTTGTTTCCAAATAGAATAATATATGTTCAAAGTGAAAATAATTTAAGTTAGCATCCCCAATACTGATGGAACTTTGTTCCTTTGATTCAGGAACTAACTAACAAAATTGGTTTTGTGTGACATCCAAACCAGATTTGTAAACCCAGACATGGTTTCAAAGTCTGATTTGGAAATAGATACCAAGCATTATTTATATTTATCACCAGATAGGATAAATGTCCAAATATATCGTAGGAGGAATGCAGAAGTGTGTGTGAAGAGTGTGTGAAAGTTATAGTTTAGTCATCTAGTTTATTCTGGGGATTAAAGGAAACCCATCAGAAAGCCTCTTGGGAATGGATTTGGATGTTTCATTGCCAGGAAATTCATGACAGTAAATACATCAATTTAGTTACTTTTTGAGTAAGGAATTGAAGATTATGCTTTCTTCCTGGGTTTTCACAGGAACTCACTAATGATGGCGCCTGCCAGGTGACACCCAGTCAGTAGGAAAGCATCAGATCTTGTTCTTTGCTCAAAAAGTTTGGGAATTCCAGGTGGCAAGGTTTGAAGTCCTAGTGAAAAAGAGTTTTGATCTAAGTTACTTTACAAAGGATTGTTAGACAATTGATGGAAGGGAAAGGTGAACTCCAGGAATCTCCAACCTTGCCAACTTCAACTCCCAAAATTCCCCAGCCAGTCATGCCATTTCCATTTTTCTTGGAGTGAAGAATGAGGGAACTGATGTGCCTCCAGAAAATGCAACATCTTGGGAAGCAGCAATGAACATTTCATATTCTTTGTTCTTCATGTAGGAAGTGTAAATCCATTGGCACTGATTCTTCAGCAACCTGTGACATATTGACCTCAAGAAGCCAGTAGGGCGTAGGCAGAGAGTTAAGGATGTCCTTTCTTTATCCGTTATTCTCCCTGCTCTTTGTCTAAAAGATTGATAATCTGAATTTATTTCCCAGACACAAGCACATAAAGCAGGGGTGTCCAATCTTGGCAACTTTATGACTTGTGGACTTCAACTCCCAGAAGTCCAGAGGTCATAAAGTTGCTAAAGTTGGACACCCCTAACATACAGCATGTGCTTTTCAGCTTTCCTTCTGGTACAATGCACCTGTATGAGTGCTGGGTTTTGACTCTGTACTGTATTGCTTTAAATAAATATGGGCTTTTTGGGGGTGGGGGGGTTGAAACCTATTTCACTAATCATTACCCATGTCAGGTCCTTGCCAATTTTACAACTTATGAACTTCAGCTCCCAGAATTCTCTCAATGATCAAGTATATTGAGGTCAGTAGCAGATGGGACACTTATGGGTCAACTTGAAACTATTTTTTGAGGATCAGATTCTAGAGAGTTAAAATTGTGGTGATGGGAAAGGAATGTCAAATTCATGGCCCAGTTCTGGACATATATAGGATCTGAGCAGAGGGTTGGACTAGAAGACCTCCAAGGTTCCTTCCAACTCGGTTGTTCTGGAGAGCAAATTTTCAATCCCAATCTGGGAAAAAAAATAAAGCCACAGGATGTGCCAAATCAAAAGTCAACTAGATTTTTCAAAAACAACAAACAACCAAATTCTATTGCTCCTGATAATATTTTGAACAAATAAAAACTGAGCAAGACACTCCAGAGGAACTGCCTTGAAACAGACAAAATAAGAACAAGAAAGACAATTACAAGTGCCTTGATGTATCTACCATCCCTGCCCCCCTTGGAACCATTAGGCAGAAAAATTAATGGTTTCATGAGAGAGGAGAGGAAAGGAAATCACACCTATGGTTATACAACATCAAAGGCTCATAAAAGAACTGAGCAAACATATTGTCAGTTTAATGGGTTTCTATAGACAAAAGTGTTTCCAGACTGATTTACACAATCATTCTAATGTGCCTCTAATGCAATCAACACAGGGCAGATTAGTGGGATTGCAGTCATGTTTAGACAATGACCAGGTATGAGAAGGAAAAATAGATATCAATCAAGAAATAGATGGTGAGTCTGTTAATTACTTTTTTTTTAAATAAATGGCAGCTCAGCTCATCTGGTGAGAAAACTAGGAAGAAGAGACACTCTTAATCATCTTGCTATAAACAAGGCCGAGAAACTCCTATTACATTTTCCAAGTTGTTGTATTTATGCCAGAATAGCATTAAAGAGAACTGATTGAATTCTGTATCTACTTCCTTGATCTTGCCCGGTTCGTGGGACAAAATTCATAAGCTGTGAGGAGGCTCACTCTTAATTGCTCCAGACCATTTTAGTAGTGGTGCTACTTCTGTTTCTTGCTTCTGTCTACTCTGAGATAAACATGAAAGATAGATCATCTTCCTTATTATCCTTGAATCTTTCTTCAGGCTGCTGGTGTCGGTGGGAAAGACTCAGAAGAAAAAATAGGTGAACAAATTGTATAGACAGAAGTAAGGTGAATCTACTCAAGAGTGGGGGATAACAAGGCCATCTTATCTAAAGGCCACCAAAAATCCTGGACTGAGTACTTTGGGATTTATATAGAAGTCTTTTTGTGAGTGGGTTCTCCAATTTAACTAACATTGAAATGTCAAAAGTTCAGAGAGGGAGAAATTACCTAAATCCTGAAGGTAAGATAAACAGATGTTATGAGTGTAAGCCAATATACAATCTAAATCTGATAATTAAAAATTATTTGAATGGGAGGGGATTAGAAAGCATCAGATTAGATTCAAACCAATTCAATATCTGAAATTCAGTTTCACAGAAATCCAACCACATATGGAAATGCCAAAATGCCCGTAGCTTTAGAGAACTTTGGACCTGAGGAAAGGTGATATAGCTTAGAAGAGACTTGTTGCAACAATTATTTTGAAATTTTCCCTCCTATACCCCTTTATAACAATGAGGAAAACAAGGCAGAGATAGAAGAAAACCAGATTTAAAAAGAAAAAGAAATTGGGAATTGGGGAAATGAAAGGGGAACTAAAGATTCAAATCACATTACTTCAAAATGTAGCATATACAATAACAGCTGCAAGGATTTTATATTATTATTATGATTAATAATAATAATAATAATAATAATAATAACAACAACTTTAATTAATTAATTAATTAATTAATTAATTAATTAATTTCTATGCCAACTTTCTCCTGAAGGACTCAGGGCAGTGCACAGCCAACAGTAAAACAAATACAAATACAAAATTTAAAAACATTTTAAAAATATATTCAACAATTGGCCATAATCATTAAAAATAAACCCCAATTAAAAATTATATCTAGGCCAGCCCAGCTAGTTGGAATAATAGCGTCTTGAGGGCATGACAAAAGGTGCATAGGTCAGGGATCATCTGTATCTCTGGGGGCAATTCGTTCCAGAGAACAGGTGCCCCCACAGAGAAGGCTCTTCTCCTGGGGGCCGCCAGTCGACACTATTTGACTGATGGCATCCTGAGGAGTCCCTTTCTGTGGGAGCATATTGGCTAGTGGAAGTCTATCAGCAGCAGAAGGCGGTCTCGTAAGTACCTGGGTCCTAAGCCATGGAGCGCTTTAAAGATAGTCGTCACCACCTTGAATCACACCCGGAAGACCACCGGGAGCCAGTGCAACTCGCGCAGGAAGGGTGTTCCATGGGTGCGCCGAGTCGCTCCCATAATCTCCCACATGGCCGCATTCTGGACCAGAGCCTCCAAGTGCTCTTCAAGGGAAGCTCCATGTAGAGAGCATTACAGTAGCCCAGACGGGAAGTGATGAGGACATGAGTGACCATGCGCAAGGAGTCCTTCTTGTTGGGTCCCATCTATGGAAGAATGATTAATTAAACTATGTGAATATGATTTGATGATTAACTTCTTATTTAAAAATGAAATCTGATGTACAATTTAATATTTTGGAAGATATTTCTGAACTATAATTCTACATGGAATAATTTTACATGGAATTGTGCTCCATGGCAAATTTGGGTTCCAGAGTTTATTTTAATCAGACATATTATCTACACTTATTTAGAGTATTTTCCCAATGTGTTGTTTGCTATTTACAGCTTTTTTTCCCTCTAATTTTAATTATATATCTAGTTTCATCGTTCATATTTTACAAAAAGTACTTTTATAGTCAATTTAGAAATCTCTTAAACTTAAACATAAATATGAATTATTTTATAGTACGATATTGTTAATGGTATACTAGAATATATTAGCGATATAGTAGCTTTGATTTTCTAATCATAATGGGTTGGCTATCCACTGATAATTTATTACTTTTACTTTTTTTTCTTTCCTTACTGTATTTTCTGTATCATTTAAATATCTGCTGCTGCTTGATTCTGTGGGAAAGATTTCTAAAAGTTTAAGTCTTGAACTGTCAGATATGTATGTATGTATGTAACAGTGGTGGGTTTCAAATTTTTTTACTACGGTTCTGTGGGTGTGGCTTGGTGGACATGGCATGGATTGATGGGCATGGCTTGGTGGGCGTGGCAGGGGAAGGATACTGTAAAATCTCCATTCCCTCCCCAATCAAGGGGTAGGTTACTGCAAAATCCCCATTTCCTCCCAATCAGCTGAGACTTGGGAGGCAGAGAATAGATGAAGGCGGGCCAGGCAGAATTTGTACTACCAGTTCTCCAAACTACCCAAAATTTCTGCTACCGGTTCTCCAGAACTGATCAGAACCTACTGAAACTCACCTCTGGTATGTATGTATCAAACCAGCCTCTATTACAGAAATATATTCTTCCTTCCCTCTCTGCCATGTAATCCTCTTTTGTTTTAAAACATGCACAAAAAGCTATTTCTTCCTCTACTTCCCTTACATTTCTCACAAGTGGCAGAAAACTCACTTGGGCTGAAATATCTGGCCATGATCTCTTGGTTCCTAATTTCTTCCTTAACTATTATTTGATTTTATTAATGTATTACTGTACTTTGGCATTACAATGGGCTTTTTCCATAAATCAAGCAGAGCAGATAGCACTAGAAAAATAAACTCTCCATTTATAGCAAAAAACATTTGATGGAGCCAACACAGAATTCATTGGGCACAAATTTTGGGTCACTCCAAAGCATCTAAAAAATTGGAGCTCCAAGACTGAGAACAGTAAGGTTTTGTCATATAGTTTATAGCTGAACTGCACATCTTCCATTCATTTGATGTTGGGATGGCCGCCAATTTGAGCAGCTTCAAGGATAGGCAAGTTCAGATTAATTAGGGTTACACTTTATTGCTGTTGTTGCATGGGGGTCTTTTGTTTCACTTTGTGTTTGTTGCCTCAGAGGACCACAGGCTTGGCAATAGTATAGCAATGTCACTACACACCAGAACAATGAAAAATGTACTACCATTTTAGTTTTAGACAATAAAATTCTTCTTGCAATCAAAGCATCTGCATGGAGGAAAATGGTGATACATAATAATGATGCCGTGATGCAAGTAACTCAATTTTGCACCTGACATCTTGTGAATTACTAAATTGTGTTCGTTATATGATCACATCATGACACATGTCATTGTAACATTATTGTGGCTTAATTTTTGGGGGGGCATTGTTGGCAATAGCAATAGCACTCAAATTTATTTGCAGCTTCACAGTGCTTTACAGCTCTCTCTAAGTGGTTTTACAGAGTCAGCATATTGCCCCCAACAATTTGGATTCTCATATTACCCACCTTGGAAGGATGGAAGGCTAAGTCAAACTTGTTGGAAGAATCTAAAGGCATCTGACTATCTATCTGGGAAACCCCAAATTAGAATATCTCACCAAATAATTCAGAGTCTTTGCTTAGATGGCAAAGATGGAACTGACTTTTGTGCAGTGGACACTATTGTTGTATTCTTAGTGGATTTTTGTGAAAATGAAATTGTTTCCTGCACAGTGGTATTTGATTTTTATTTTTATTTTTTTGGTTCTCTTATGATGAGAATAAATTCCTCCTGCTAATATCCACTGATCAGAATCTGATTCAAAAGCTTGGAGTTACACTTATGAGAAATTATCTGTTTACCATAATGAACGAGGAATTTAGATTAAGGATTTTATGCTCAGCACAAAAATGACAATAACACAGTTGGTAATATATTGATCCTGCAAGATGGTTGAAATTTCTGGGCAAGGGAAGGAACTCTTTGCCATTAATAAATCGTAAACTTTTATAATGAATAGTAAAATTATGACTCAGGTTTTTATCTATGAGTTTTATTGTGGTGTGTCCTTACAAAACTCCTTCAACATATAGACAAATACCAACCACAAAATGTTCCAAACCAATGAAATGGCTAAAACTGTCTTCACTTGTGACGCAACCAGCCTGATTACATACTTTCTGATGAATTATTGCTGTTTGTAAAACAGCAGCAGCCTAGAAGATGTTGATTTATGTCCGTCAGCACATTATGAAATAGCAACATGACCAAAAAAAAAAAAAAAAGGCCACAAGAATGATATAACTTAACATTGCATTATTTCTCCTTTTCTTAAAATGATTATTTGGTGAAAAGAAGTGAGCAAAAGAAACAGGACAATGTGCTAAGTAAACATTTAGACTACAGTAGTAAACCTCAAAAATCACTGCCTCCTAGTGGTGGGTTTTGGATTTTACCTGCAGGATTGCTCACACCTATCCAAACAGTGGGCAGGACCCATTTATACATTTGATTAGACATATTTTGCACATGGTAGACTGTCTAGTCAATTGTAAGTATAATAATGGTTACAATGTTTGTGGATGTATCTCCATGTCTCAAATGTCTAATATATGCATTAACCAGGAAAAGGGATTCTGGGGGGAAAATGTGTTTTTTTAATTCTTAAATAAAAAGGGTTCTAAATCAGATTAAAATGTCAAGTATAGAATATTACTTTCCATGCTGGCCATTCTAGAGTCATTGAGAAACTCTATGTAGGTTATTGCAGAAGAAGAACACATGGGGTGGAGTCAAGAAAGGAATCAGTCTGGAGTCGTTTCGTTACCACAAGCAATCCAAGTCCAACACCCCGCCCCCCTTGCAAAAATCAATGGGTAGACCAATGCCTCCAAAAACAAAGGAGTAGACTGGTACAGCTCTGCAAGCAGTTAAAAGCCTGGTAGACCAGTACCTCTACTAAATCCTGAAGAATTGTCACATGACCATCAAGCCACACCCACAAAATAAGCCACACCCACAGAACCAGTAGTAATAAAATTTAGAACCCACCCCTGGTCAGTATGCTGCCTATATATATCTTCAAGTTAGTGGGATGTGGGCAACGTTATATTGGCTTGTAAAATGATCTCCAGATCAGAGATACCAGTTTGATTAGAACAACAATGTTTGACATGAGCTTTGGCTAAGTTTATCAATATATGCTGAAACTGACAGATACCATCAGCTATCTTTACCATTATCCAGAAATGCTGCACGTAACATAGGCTAGTCTATGCCTTCTTGATCTTACTAAATGCTTTACATAATGAAATAATTTAAACATTCTTTAGACAGTGGGTGAAATGGCCTAATCAAGGAGTTTTCAGAGAGAAGGAGAATTTTAGAAATGAGAATGGTAACGATATATGCAAGTATGGAATTTAAATGAATGTTGTAAAGGTTAGCATCCAAAAATAAATAATAGATGCTGTGGGGATGTTGAAAAATAGTAAGAATGGTTGCAGGTGTAGATGGTGTAACTGGGAACCTTTTAAGATAGGGATCTGGTTTCCTTATGAAGTAGCCATGCATCACTTGTTTAAATGGTGGGAAGGCAGTACTTGATTGAAAGGATACTGCCATTGTGGCTCTATGGGTAGCTAAGGGCAGCAAGACTATATGTAGATGCTATAGGGCCATGATCAGAGGTGGGTTTCAGCAGATTCTGACCAGTTCTGGAGAACCAGTGGCGGAAATTTTGAATAGTTCGGAGAACTGATAGTAAAAATTCTGACTGGCCCCGCCCCCATCTATTCTCTGTCTCCCAAGTCCCAGCTGATCGGGAGGAAATGGGGATTTTGTAGTAATCTTCCCCTGGATTGGGGAGGGAATGGAGATTTTACAATATCCTTCCCCTACCATGCCCACCAAGCCACGCCCACCAAGCCATGTCATGCCCACCAAGCCACACCCACAGAACCAGTAGTAAAAAATTTTGAAACCCACCGTGATAGCAAACCTATGGTATGCAAGCTGGAAATGGCAAGCACACCCATCTCTCCAGGCATGCGAGCCGTTGCCCATTGCTCTTCTGGGTTTCACCGCGCCAGCCAACTGATCTTCACACACATGGGAGCACCAGAAACCAGAAGAGGAGCCACTTGGCTCTTCCAGTTTCTGACATGCCCACCAGCCACCTGGTCTTCCAGTTTCTGGTATGCATGCATGCGCAAAGACCAGTTGGCCGGTGCACATACGTCAGAAACCAGAAAATCATCTTCCCGGCACACGCATGCGCCCCGGGCAGCTATTCTTCCGGTTTCCAGCACTCAGTGCCGAAAACGTTCGCCAACACTGCTAGAGGGACTTAGCATTCAAAGTTGTTTGGCAGAATTCCAATTAAAGAATACAAAGGTGGCCATGAGCAAAATTCAGAAACTGCAACCCAGCTTTCCATCAAGGATTGTGCATGTCAAATTTTATCTCTTGAGCAAACCGTTCAGAAATGTACGAATGTGAGAAAACTCATTGTAGATGTATTTATTACTCTCTTTTCTCCTATAAGACAAGAGTCACTCAATTATGCAGGAAATATATTGAACAAACCAATAGCTAAAACCAGTGGTGAAATCCAATTTTTTTTTACTACCAGTTCTGTGGGCGTAGCTTGATGGGGATGGCAGAAGAAGGACCTGCAAAATCTCCATTTCCACCCCACTACAGGGGAAGGATACTGCAAAATCCCCATTCCCATCCCACTCCTGGGGGAAGGATATTGCAAAATCTCCATTCCCACCCGACTCTGAGGCCAGCCAGAGGTGCTATTTGCCAGTTCTCCGAACTGCTCAAAATTTCTGCTACTGGTTCTCCAGAACCTGTCAGAACCTGCTGGATTTCACCCCTGGCTAAAACTATCCTGAAGCCAATTTAGCCTGAGCATAGCCATACTCAAATATATTATTGTTCTACAGTTAGGCTGCTTGTAGCTTCTAGCTGGCCATCTCTGTTCTTGCCTGTGGTGGGGAAAATTCAATACAGCAAAAATTTGACACTGCTGCAGCAGCAAAATTAAAACAGTGCCTGTGTTGGTCGTGGAACAGGTGTCATGCAAACATGGGTAGAATTTTATTGTTCCTGCTTCGGTGCAACAGAGACATCAGTTGATCTTGACATACTTGTAGATTTGTTTGTGTGGCTAAAATAACCAGATGCGCGTGAACTGAGGTAGCAAAATTTATTAGTTGGCTTATCTGTTTGAAATAAACCTTCATCTCATCCAAAAACTCACAGCAATGGACACAGTACTCCCTACTCCAATTTTGTGTTCACAACAACAATTCTCTAAAGTAGATTAGTCAAGAGACAGTGAACTTTCAAAATTAAAGGTGGGAAGGACGTTTTTCTATTCCTAGGCTAAGATCCCAACCACTCTGTCATATTTACTTTCTTTTGTCAGTCTATTCTTTGCCTAGCCACAATCTGGCATGCAGCAGTGAGTATATGAAGCTGTTCTTTTTTCTTTATTTTGGCACAACTGCCTAATTTCCGCTACAAACCTTTGGACCAATTTAAAATTGGCAACTAGACAATCATCCTGGAGAAATGCGAATGTATGGAAAGCACAAAGAAGACACATACACACACAGCCGGATGCTACACCTAATTGCTAAAAATATAAAGCACTTGGATTTAGAACTTGGATTTGCCAATTAATAACTTAGAGTTATTAATGGATCGAGGATAGGATATATGGTAGATAAAAGGCTGTTATTTGGTTTGCAGTTCAAAATTAAGGCATGTTGTCATAATGGCTGCTTTGGTGGCTTTAAAAGAAGATGCATCATTGGTGGTTGATAAGATGGTCATAATGTTCACCAAGCCAGAGCTTAAGGATGGAACTCAAATGTTTCAACCAGTAAAGAGATAGAAAATCTATTAGTCAGGATACTTCAACTAAAGCAGGAAGTGGAACAATTAAAGATCCTTCCTGCCATATTAGCAGATTTTGGGCACAAGGCTTTATGAGAACAAAGTCTATAAACCAAATGTGAGAATGATGTGAAGATGAGTGAGATGGTTTCCTTCCAATTGGGAGCACCCTGTGTCCCCAGGTGATGGTTGCCTTGCAGACCTTTCCATTACTTTCAGGACTCACTGAATGGTTTTTCAGGGAAAATACTTAACGCAGGTCCATGGCCCTTAGTTGCTCTTTTTGCCCTTTGCAATGGCCACCTTTGACCTCTTGAGATAACGTTTGTCTTAAAAATGATACTTCTGCCCTAAGCATTAGTGACTACTCTCAACATTTGGGCAACAGATGGTGGAAACCATTTAGCTAAGCTTTTACTTTTTTAAAAAAAATCAGTATATGAGGGTAATAAGGATGAAAAGTTCCTTCAATTGACTTATTTACATCATTCGTTTGCTATCAGGGATTGTCCAGGAATTGTATTTAGGAATTGTATTTAGGGATCTCCAATATTGCCCATCTCACCAGATTATGTTCCGCATTTGGCTAGTAATAATAAAGCCACAACGTTTAGTCTCATTGATCAAGTATCAAAGAGGGTAAACTTTGCTACAAGTAGTTCTTAACTTGGATGAGTTCATTTAGTGACCGCTCAAAATTACATCTGCAGTGAAAAAAAGTGACTTATGATCATTCTTTACATTTATAATCTTTGCAGCATTCACACACTCATGTGATCAAAATTCAGATGCTTTGCAACATACTCATGTATATTTATGATGGTTGCAGTTGTCCCAAAGTCATGTGATCACCTTTTGCAACCTTCTGACAAGCAAAGTCAAGGATGGGGGGGAACCAGTTTCATATAACAACCATATTACTAACTTCATAACTGCAGTGATTCAATTAACAATTCTCTCATTTACAACAGAAATTTTGGGCTCAGTTGTGGCTGTAGGTCAAGAACTACCTGTATTTGGCAACATTTGCACACTGAAAGAAAGAAGAAAGAAATAGGTAGCGGCGGCAGCAATAATAACTATCATCATCATTATCCACTGTCATTGGAAAAGAAGAACTGGCTCATTACTATAACACAGGAATAGATCCAATTCTTTGAATCAAATCAAATCTTCATTATGACATAGACCAGCATAAGATTCACTGGAGCTTATATAGCTCTTTAGTGGCTCAGTGGCTAAGAAGCTGAGCTTGTCAATCAAAAGGTCGGCAATTCAGTGGTTCGAATCCCTAGTGCTGCATAACGGGGTGAGCTCCCGTTACTTGTCCCAGCTTCTGCAAACCTAGCAGTTCGAAAGCACATAAAAAATGCAAGTAGAAAAAATAGGGACCACCTTTGGTGGGAAGGTAACAGTGTTCCATGCGCATTTGGCGTTTAGTCATGCCAGCCACATGACATGGATATGTCTTCCGACAGCGCTGGCTCTTTGGCTTTGAAACGGAGATGAGCACCTAACCCTAGAGTCGGGAACGACTAGCACATGTGTGCGAGGGGAACCTTTACCTTATAGATGAGATGGGCAGCTATGGAAATTGAAAAGAATAATCAATAAGAAAGGGAGATACAGTCAATTAAAAAGATAGAAGGTATTCTATTCTTCAAAGGTGTTTATGGCTTCCTCTATAGTTGATTGACCCAGACTGGAGAAAGTGCCTCGTGTCCTATAAGGCAGTAGGATTCCAATATTTTCTTATTTGTTTCTTTTTTAACGTGGTCTAAATGAATTTGTTATGATTCTGGGTGATATACAGTATTAAAACAATTCAAAAATACAAACAAGAAAACAACAAATCTCAAAAACCAGCCCTAGTGTGAGCCAAATAGCAGATGGGGCCAACTGTTCTAGGGTAAGAGTCAGGATGGATGGATGCTAGACATAGCCAAGAAAAGTTTACAAAGAAAACTAGAAGGAAGAAGCTGATTGCTTGGGAGAAAATATTCCCCTATAATTTAATTCACATGGTAGTAGTTGTGATGAGCTGGTTTCAGTGTTTCTTGCTTAGTTTGTCCCTCAGTGTTGTTCTGATTTGCTTTTCTCTCTCTCTGAGAAGAGGTAGCAAGACCCATTTGACAAAGCCTTCTAAATATCGTGTGACTGAATCCAAGCCACGAGACTACATAAATTCTCCATTTCCCTGTGGATTTTTTTTGTAGCTGCTTTAAAAAATGTATACATAAGATGGGAGTGGAGAGGTGAAGAGGGGAGGACTTAGCCTGAAATATTTATACTTCCGATTTTGTCATTCATTCTTTTTCAGTGGAATCATCAGCCAAAGAAGACAAACAAGAAATAAGCCTCAAAACCGAAGTACAGAATTCCACAGAAATCCCTCTGTTGTTCTGAGACTCAGGAAATGACAGTAGACAATCCAAACATTGCCTTCTTAAGTCAGTAATGCAACCAAATCAAAGAGCAAAACACAAAGATAAATAATGTTAAGCTGTCAGCAAGAATCCACTTGGAACTCCATCTTAATATTTACATAGTTAGAGTCAGATTGTGCAATTAGAGGCAGACTTAATTCTCGGTGCTTTGAGTTTCCAGGGGTGCATAATTTTATTTTCTCACCCACAATTGATCAGAACAGACAAACCCACAACAGGGACAGATCTGTGAAGTTATTTTGGAAAGGCAGGGACAGTTCTTTTGAAGTCAGATGTTGATACCTCAAAGCCAGGGGTGAAATGCTCCCGGTTCGGAACGGATCACTCGATCTGGTAGCAATGTTGGCGGGTGGTTCAGAGAACCGGTAGCAAAAATCCCTGCGCCCGCCACCCCACCATGCCCAGCTGAGCCGCACAATCATCACAGGCTTTTTTTTTACTTTTAAAAGCATTTTTTGTACCTCTTCCGATGAAAAAATGCTTTTAAAAGTTAAAAAAAAAGTCTCTGATGACTGTGCGGCTCAGCTGGGATCGTCAGAGGCTTTTCAAAGCATTTTTTTCTGCAACCTCTTGGCCGAAGACGTGGTTTTAAAAAATGCTTTGAAAAGTCTCTGACGATCCCAGCTGAGTTGCCTGATCAGCAGAGAGGCTTTTCAAAGTATTTTTTAAAAAGCCTCTCTGATGATTCCAGCTGAGTTGCCTGATCGGCAGAGGCTTTTCAAAACATTAGAAAAAATGCTTTGAAAAGTTAAAAAAAAAAGTTGGCCACGCCCACCCAGTCATATTACACACAGACACACCCCTACCAAGCCATGCCCAAGAACCAGAATTTGTAGTAACAAATTTTACATTTCACCCCTGCTCAAAGCCCTTTTCTCACAATCCTGAAGCTATGACCACAACTGAGCCCAAAATTTCTGTTATTAAATGAGACATTAGTTAAGTGAGCTTTGCTCCATTTTACAACTTTTGCCTCAGTTCTGAAGTGAATCATTGTAATTAGTAAGTTAGTAACCTGGTTGTTAAGTGAATCTGGCTTTCCCATTGACTGCTTACCAGAATGTCGCAAAAAGTGATCACATAACCTTGGGACACAGCCATGGTCATGAATATGAACCTATTGCCAAGCATCTGGATTTTGATCACATGATCATGGAGATGCTGCAAAGGTCCTAACTGTGTAAAACAGTCATATGTCATTTTTTGTAATTATGTAAAAAGGTAAAGTTAAATGTTCCCCTTGCACATATGTGCTAGTCGTTCCTGACTCTAGGGGGCGGTGCTCATCTCCATTCCAAAGCCGAAGAGCCAGCGCTGTCCAAAAACGTCTCCGTGGTCATGTGGCCAGCATAACTAAATGCCAAAGACATCTGGAATGCTGTTACCTTCTCACCAAAGGTGGTCCCTATTTTTCCACTTGCATTTTTAGGTGCTTTCGAACTGCTAGGTTGGCAGAAGCTGGGACAAGTAATGGGAGCTCACCCCATTACATGGCACTAGGGTTTCGAACCGCTGAACTGCCAACGTTTGGATCAACAAGCTCAGCGTCTTAGCCACTGAGCCACCGCATCCCTTTGTAGCAGTCACTAAATCAACTGTTGTAAATTGAGGGTTACCTGTATTTCTTTAGCTAACTATGAGAAGTAGAATTCCATAGATTATCCTTGGAACTGAGTCTTCGGAGAATGGCGGCATATAAATTGAATTAATTAAATTAAATTAAATTAAACTGCCTCTAAAGTAATGATTATGATAGAGCAGCCACTTGCATATTATTAAAAACAGATGAGGACACTGCTTTTCAGTTGCTTGCTTGTTTGTTCACTTAACAGAATAACAGAGTTGGGCAACTTATTATATCTGTATCCCCCACTTTTCTTTTAGAGTTCTCAAGCCAGTAAATAAGTGAGTTTTCCCATTATCTAAAGCAGGAGTCTCCAACCTTGGCAACTTTAAGCAAAGCAGGCTGGGGAGCTGAAGTCCCCATTCTGGGAGTTGAAGTCCTCCAGGCTTAAAGTTGCTAAGGTTGGAGACCCCGGATGTAAAGAATAATCCTTTGAAAGAAGTTGGCTTGAAAGCAGAGAGGCCCTAAGTCCTTCACTGAGTGCGAACATAAACCTGGATCTCAAGTCCAACACCTGAACAACAATAGTAAAACTAAAATTGTGGTCCCTTACAGCAAGATCAAATCTTGGTTCACGGTCTTCTTCATAGCAAGATAGAAACAGCTTGCCATTGGCTTCTTCCAGGATAAACTTTTGACTTTCCAGGCTAGCTACTATCCTAGGATATATCCTTGTGGTCTCTCATTCAAATATTAGCCAGGTCACTCTGACCCTGCTTAACATTTTTACACTTGAGTTTTTCAAGTCTGACCACAAGCTGTAATGCCACATGAAGCTTTACCTAACAATTGTGTATAATACGTGCCACTTGTGGTTGGGTTCAAATTAGCAGCAATTCATGGAGTTCTGTTCTCTCTGGAGGAAGGGAATAGGGAATTGTAGTTGATCCTTTTCACACACCAGAGTAGTCTAAACTTGACAGTTGCCTCCTTTCTTCCTTTGGCCAAGAACCTACTCTGGATCTCAGTGTGTTCCATGAACAGTGATGTGCACATGGAATTGCCCATTTGTGTTGCATCCTATATGTAAAGATAAGCGTTTCCCCATCTTTGGCATACAGTATGTGATAAATGGAACCTTGAGGATGAGATACGAGGACTCTGAAAATGACTGCCTTAATCAGTGACAAATTACTCAGAATGTTACCTGTTCTCTCTTTTACCTACCCTTCTGCAAGAAATCTTTGTCCTGACAAATGGGCATAGCTTCAAACAAAATACTGACCTATAGCTGTCTATTGTTTTTGTCTTCTAAGAAAGCAAATGGGAGTCACTTGGAGTTTACATTCAAGTTTCAGGAGCCAATGCTTTTAGCTAAAATTATCTGCACTTATCTTTGCTTTAAGGATCCACTTATCAAGTACAAAAGTTTAAATTGCCATTTAAATTGCCATTTAAACTTCCCCACAAAGATCTAGAGAACCCATGTAGTATCAGTCCATGACATTACAGAATGTTTAAAGTGGCAGATCACAGTGATTTATTATTGTCCCCACATAAATCTAACATCTGGTTGAGTCTACTGGTGGAGAAGGAAGCCCATTTTGCTTCTTTATATCTGTGGTTGCTCAACAATATGGAATAATTGTAGTTTATTCAGATAAGCCTCCTCTTTTTCAGCAAATCCTTAGACCTAACACGTGATACCTACCTATTCTAGATTGAAGGACGAAATGCAACTCAAGTTAAATTTGTCATTGTGTCCCTGGTGTAAACCAAGAGAGATACAGTGCATCATTTATTCTGTTCATGTAATCTAAATATCCTTTCATTATTATTGAGGCCAGAGGAAATTGGGGAAGATATATCCCATATTATGTTCCTTCCCAAAAGGAGCTGAATTTTCCTATAATACATTACTTAGCTCAAGTTGTCAAACATTTTCAAAGGCAACTTGAAGGAAGTTCCAGATGATATCATTAGAAGGCAAAGAACCTCTTTTTTTTTGGACAAATTTATAAGCTGTTGACCCTTCTCCAACAACTTACTGAGTTAAAGTATTTGCATGTAAATTATAGGTCTTTTTAAGAAATGGGCTATTATCCAGGAAATGATGGGTGTAACAGAGGATGAAAAGGGTTGCAGTGAAATCATTATTCCTCTCCAATTCTTGTCCATTTCCCATCTTTGGAAGAAACATTTGTCTTGCCATGCTATATACCAAATGCTGTTTTTCACAATCTAGAGGGGGCCTAGCAGCTCCCTTCGCAAAGCAGGAGAACTCATTGGCAATAAATCTGTAATGTTCTATATTTTATCACATTTCCATGGCAGGCAGGCAAAGGTCAATGGCATGATTTAAAGAGGGTAGCCAATCTTTTATCAATCAGTGGCGAACCCTGCTCTAACTTGTGTCTAAAGCATTCGTAATATCTGAATATACTTGGGGACTAAGCATGTCAACTTGCTTTGCTTTGCTTATGTGTTCTGCTCAATCGGGATATTTAAAAGTGTCAAATAACTCACAGCATCTGTTAGGTGCTTCTTCTCAGCCACCAACTTTGGCACATCAATTTAAAAAAAATAAATAAGTACATTACATCTTGCATCTTTATATTTTCTTTGTTTATATAGTCAACCATATTTAGACTCTTCCATGGACAAATACCTGCCTCACATTAAAATCCTTTCCATTAGTCTTTTTACAGTGAGTAAGATTAATAGAAACTGCTTCCCCTCAACAAGTCCTACAATTTCATCTCCAAAACTTGTTCAAGTTATATTCAACATTATAAACAGGTTTTCCATGGTGAAGCAGATTTCTATTACTGTACACAGCTTTGTCCCCAGACTCTGCAGGGATCCCAGAGGGGCCACAGTGATTACAGATTAAGAATATAGTGGATGTAACCATTAATTTGGACATTTATTATTGGATAGAAGCTTTCACATCACTTTATTTGCAATGCCAGCCTTTATTCTTCCTATCTCTGTTTGTTCCCTTGATCTGAATATAGTATATTCTTGCATAATATAGCATTTTACTCTTCTATCTAGTTATAAGGGCATAAACCACTTTAGAAGTAATGATTAATAATGATATAAGGATATCATTATATGCCAATAATCTTCATGAAACAGATTTGTGGGACCAACCATATTATGTTCATCCATAATATCAAGAAACGTTGATTTTTCTTACATCTTTCTCTGCAGTAAAGGAGAAGATGAGCAAAACACACTAAAAAAAAACACTGAACATTTTGTATACATTCTTAAAATTATCTTTATTCAAAATGTTATTTAGCTTTGGACTTTTCCTGTAGTTTATTTTAAAAAGCTGTCCTAAAAACTGTTTATGTTTCTTCATATAGTTTTCACCAGCAAGGTCAACAGCTGTTTGAAATTTTTCCTTGTAAAATTCCATGCAATAGCCTGCCTGGGTAATTTTTATGATGCTCAGACAATTTTTTTAACAGTTGTGGATCATCCTTTGTATTTTGGCAGAGAGTGGGGAAGGATTTTCACTGTCTTCATCCAGAACAGAGCTGGAAGGGACCTTGGAGGTCTTCTAGTCCAACCCCCTGCTTAAGCAGGAGAGCCTATTGTACTTCAGAAAGGTGGCTGTCAGGTCCTTCCTTAAAAACCTCCATTGATGATAAAAGACTGACATCCACCTGTCCATTAAATTCATTTAACTTAAATTAAGTTGATAATTTAATTACATTTATTAAATTAAATTAAATTAAACTTAATTTAGTGTTCCCAAATGTTTGATCCTTGAAACAATAAATCAGTTTGTATCCCAGGGAATCCTCTTCAAGGGTGTCTTGGGGTATTGGCAAATAAGTCAAGATGGTGGGCACAACAAGAACACATATAAAAACAGTGACCTTTAATCACCTCTTTGTCACCACCACTCTGACTTTGTCCACACTCTTTGGACACCCCTGATGTTCCCCATGAATAAGATACAATTATCCCACGGTTAGAAAAACCCTGTATTTTATACCTCTTTACTGTAAGTATGTAGCATACAGACCAGGGATGGGTTCCACTTACCTTTACTACCGATTCGCAACGGGAGCAGATTATCCATGATGATGTCGTGGCGGGTGGGTGGAGCCTCCTACCAATTTTACTACCAGTTCTATAGAACCGGACCAAACCGGGAGCAACCCACCACTGGTACAGACTCATGCATGACAAAATGCAAGACACACTTGGTCTGAATTGACATTGGTCGAATCTTGGTCTGATTTCCCCACAAAAGGGGATCACATAACCCCGGGGGCAGATAAAAGGGGATCACATAACCCTGGGAGGGGGGATAAAAGGGGATCACATAACCTCAGGTCACTGCAATTGTCATAAACATAAGTCAGTTGCAAGTGCCTGAATTGTAATCATGTGACCCTGGGGATGCTGTAACAATCGTAAGTGTGAAAAGTGGTCTTAAGTCACTTTTTCAGTGCTGTTGTAACTTCCAATGGTCACTAAATGAACTATTGTAAGTCAAGGACTACCTGTACTATTGCTTAATTGACAATCCGAAGTGAGCGGGTAAAGACTGTAACACTGGCTATATGGAACCCACCACAGAATATCAAATGCAGCCAAGAAAGGACAGTGTTGCTCCTGGTGGGTTTTTCAGAAGCATTTAGGTCAGAGGTGGGTTTCAGCAGGTTCTGACCAGTTCTGGAGAACCAGTAGCGGAAATTTTGAGTAGTTTAGAGAACCGGTAGTAAAAATTCTGACTGGTCCCGCCCCCATCTATTCTCTGCTTCCTAAATCCCAGCTGACCAGGGGGAAATGGGGATTTTTTAGTAACCTTCCCCTGGATTGAGGAGGGAATGGAGATTTTACAGTATCCTTCCCCTGCCACTCCCACCATGCCATGCCCACCATGCCACGCCCACAGAACCGGTAGTAAAAAATTTTGAAACCCATCACTGATTTACATCCCTGGAGGACTCATCATTGTCCTCTGCAGCAAAGTATACATATTTTAGCAGATTGTAAAATTTGGATGTTAAATAGGCTGATAATGTATTTCTGACACATTTTCCCTCTATTTGTTGTTTGTAATGTGCTAGACACCATCACCTTCTATTGCAGGATGACTATCTCTGAATGCCTCCCTCACAGCCTCCCTGATTTCCCAACAGAAATTAATGCAAAGCTAGACGAGAAACTGCTAATGGCTGTAATGTGTATACAACCCTTTGGGCCTCCTTTGTTCCAGTGCCATTTCTCTCTCTCTCTCTCTCTCTCTCTCTCTCTCTCTCTCTCTCTCTCTCTCTCTTTTCTACCAGTGATTCCAAATGTCATACTCTTTCTGCTTCCCAAGTCAGATGAGACTAATAAGAACAGCACCTGAGGGGAAAAGGCTAATGCACAGATATATTTCCTCTCTGGAGGATCAAACAGCCAAGTCCGTTCCTTTTCAAGTTTTATTAATCCCTGGTTCATAATTTTTACCACATCATTAGTCATTTCCTATTATTGAGGAGCTGGTTGCCAAGTCAACCTCCAGTACATAAGGAGAGGTGGTTGCGCCACCTGCAAAGTTGGGGTTAAAGTCTGCCCCTTTCCCCTCCTCCTCCACATTCCCTCAGCACATCCGTGCGAATGGCCCAGAAGACGCTGCATAAAAGGGAAGCCAATTAGAAATCCCATCAAGGTGGCTTTTTATTTTGTTTCATTTATGGTACAGGACTGCCTGCTTCTTTTATCCACCCCAGCTGGGTCTTGGCCAGCCACCCAGAAAAAGCCCTTCCTAATCAAAGGGAAGAGAAATTGAAACTGGCAGGGTCAGTTTCAGCAGCATGCTTGGAGTTGTCTGGAGGGAGAGCTTGTTTTACTTTATTTAATTAAAGAGAACCCGCCAGAAAAATGCAAAACAAAATGAGCCTGCATGTGTGTATACAAGGAGTCCTCGCTTAACTAGTTGCTTAGCAACCGTTCAAAGTTTATGACAGAACTTCCCAGAGTTACTTTATTTACAACCCGTTTTTGAAGTTCCCATGGCTGTACACACATGCCGTGGTCATGTGATTGCATTTTGGATGCTTGGCAAGTGGCTTGCATTTGTGGTCATTTGCAGCATCCCATCAGTCATAGGACAGATTTTTCAGCATTTTTTGTCAGTTTCCAGTGTTTATCCAGCTGGTTTTGTGCCCAAGGCAAGACTAGAACTCGCAGTCTCCTGGTTTCTAGCCCAGATCCCTGACCACCAGAAGATGAGATAGGTATCTAAAGTAGGGATGTGAGAGTAGTACCAGGGGAACGTATCCATGTCATCTTTGTTTCAAGCAGCAAAAGGTTTTTGCTGAGGTTTGCTTTGTAATCCAAGGGTTGGGGAGACCCAGATCACAGATCAAGTCTACAAATAAAAAGGTTAAAAAAATGAATTTAAGACACAACCTAAGAACTTATTTGAATATGCCTTGTCTACAGGGGATGTTTTTGTGGGCCCAAGTTGACAAGTACAAAAAAGCAACGTGCTGTTTTCTATTTGTCTAATGAATAATTCATGACAGGTGCTTGTCTCCAAATGGGTATCTTATAGTTTCAACTTTGTCCAGAAATTTTGTATACAAAGAAGATTCCAACATACAGTACATGCAACCCTCCAAACTAATTTGTTGGAAAGGAAATTCTAGTCCTCCACGTTTTCAAATGAATACCAGGTCAATGTATTATATTCTTTGGGGAAACCTGTACAGAATAATGGTGCCCAAGAAAGAGAGCATTATTTTCCTTTCTCTTTTTTTTTTTGGGGGGGGGGGGGTCAGTTTATTAGTAACAGTAATGCAATTTCAGAAATGGACCATAATTGCTATATGTGTTTAATAAATTGCCTCCAGTTCCTCAGAATGAATTATTTTGAATCAATCCAGGCCTTTGTTCTAAAGGCCATCGAGTTACTTTAATTCATTGATTTCCATCTCCCAGTGGGTTGGTTTCATTTCAAGCTGTACTGTAATAACGAGGGAAAGTCTCTTGAGAAGGATGTAGATTAAAAGGTTATCATTATGAGCAATGAAGTAGATTCCAAATCAAACACTAACTGGAGGAGCTCCAGTCCTATATCAAATAGAGAATAGCAAGCAAATTAGAATAGAATAGAATAGAATTTTTTATTGGCCAAGTGTGATTGGACACACAAGGAATTTGTCTTGGTGCATACACTCTCAGTGTACATAAAAGAAAAGATACGTTCATCAAGAATCATAAGGTACAACACTTAATGATAGTCATAGGGTACAATAAGCAATCAGGAAACAATATCAATATAAATCGTAAGGATACAAGCAAAAAAATTACAGTCATACAGTCATAAGTGGAAGGAGATTGGTGGTGGGAACGATGAGAAGATTAGGAATCACGATCACTCCACGTACATATGGAAACATGATTCTTTTTTTTCTTTCCCCAATTACTTGTATAAATTGGGATCTATATTGTCCTTTATTTTTTGTTATGGATTGCACCAGTAGAGGCTAAACCAATTTTGTTGTATACATGATGTACAATGACAATGAAGACGATGATGATGATGATGATGATGATGATGAACATTGGAAGAAACATGCTGAACCAGACCAAGCAGCAGAACTTCTAGCTAGCCCATTATTGTTCTCACCGAGCTCCCACTCTATCCAGGCAGGATTTCATGGGAGAACTTCCTGCATGTGCTTGGCTACCTTCTCTTCTCCTGACAACCTGCCTGGCTCTGCTTTCTGCAGACAATTGGAAAAGATCAAGGGGCCTTCAGCACAACTGTTGTTCTCTCTGAGGGGATGAACTGCCAGAATGGCTTGCAAAAGCAAAGGAAAATGAGCCCCGTGATTGGTTTAGAAGTAATGTCTGGGCTTTATCTAAAGCAGGGTAATTGCATCAGGTGCTTTATCTCTAAGTGCTTCCCTTCTTGTCTCCCTCCTCCAAAGAAAAGAATGAAAACAAAGCCCTCTCTCTTTCATTTTTACTGGGACCCCCTTTTCACCAGCCTCAATTATGAGTACAGTAGCAGAATTTAACAGGCTGAGTTAGGCTATCTCTGCAGAGCAGGTGAACAGAAGGATCAACTAGCCATTGTTTGCTCAAGTTCAGGACAAGGTCTGTGTTCAAGGAGCCTGGTGTTTTGCTGCTGCTGGGATCAACCAAGCCAGCCTGCCCAAATTGCTCCCTTTCATATGCTTGAGATTGCAACCCGTAGGGTACCAGGCTATGCAAAGTAAGGTTAGCCTGCATTCTCTAATTAATTAATTCTCTTATTAATTAATTAAAATGTTTGTTACATTTTTATTCCTCATTTCCATCAGGAGTTCAGGTCAAATAAATAACCCTTCCTCTTCATATCAATCCTGTCAGGTGGCTGTGAGATGGTGACTGGCCAAAAATCAGAGTTTCTGCGGCTGATGGCAGATTTCATGTTGGGCCTGTTGTAAAGTTCCACAGGACAAGGATTCTGACCCACATGGAGCTGCCAGATATGCCCCCAGCTGACAAACGGTGTTAGCTGCAAAACAGTGCTGATGTTTCATGTGCTAGAAACCAGGGGTGGGCTTCAAAAATCTTAGCCCGGTTGCTGGGTGGGCGTGGCCATGGTGGACGTGGCCTAGTCGGCCTTCCATACCATGATGGGAGGGGGTGTTTTTGCCCTCCCTGGGCTCCGGAGGCTTTCCTCAAGCCTCCAGGAGGGTGAAAACAATCTCCCCAGGCTCCGGAGGCCCATTTTTCCAGTAGGCCCATTTTTGCCCTCCCCGAGCCTCCGCACGCACCCTGCACTTACCTGCATCTAAAACGGGCCATGTGGGGACTCCTGGGAGGGGTGGGGTGGCCAGGGCCAGCCAGGAGTGGGATTTGGAGGTTCTCTGAACTGCACAGAATCTTAGCTAGAGGTTCTCCTGAACCCCTGCTCTCCCCCCCACCCAGCAACCCACCTCTGCTTGAAACAAATATGTGCCTTGCTCCTTCCCACCACCAATAAAAATGCTTGCATTTTTCCCTTTGTTTTAGCCAAAGAGAATGTATATTGTGGAGTCCTCTGACCTTGGTTGGTTTTTTTTTTTTTTTGCAGAGGTTTCATTACCAAACGAGGTAACATCATCAGATCTCCAAGTGTATTCCTCTCTGATTTCCCTATTGTTGTTGTTTTACCAGTCACACTATTTCCTTCCAGTTCACATTTCACTTTTGCAAGGAGATCTTCCCTTTAGCTATACCAATGTCTGTGGTGTTTTTCCTCTTCCCTCAACAAATGTCTTGCTGTATGACTGATCTGCCATGTCATCATTGCTAGAGATGTTATTCATCTGGTGGTCAAGTTCTGAGACCTGTCCATCTACTACAGGCCATATCATGCTGCTGTTAGCATGGTGCTGTCTTCCCTTTGGTCTTGAACAATGTTTTACAGGGCTATTCTATTCTTGCCACCGGGAAAGAAGGACTCTTTCAAATTGTTTCTTCCCCATCCCAAAAGTTATCTCCTCTCATCTGTCCTGTCTCTCCTGCCTGATCCATCAATAGATCCCTGGATTGCCAAAGCTGGGCAAGAAAAGCTGAGAGCTGACACATTCCTTGCCAGGTTTCTGTCTACTACATGGTGCTGAACTGTGTGATTTGAGACCCGATGGGTAAAGGTTCAGCAGCCTGCCCTTTGCCTCACAACTGACACCAAAGCTTCGACTTTTGGAGGGGATACTTTAAAGCAGGAGTCTCCAACCTTGGCAACTTTATGACTTGAAATTTCTTTATTTGTAGAAGTGAGTCCCATAAGGATAAGAAGCTAAATAAAAAGCAAATCCTCGTTTGATGGTATTGTTCCCTCAAGTTAGAAAAAAGAAAGACTCATTTTGCTTATATCTCATTGCCAATCAGGTATATGTGGTTAACTCAACCCAGGTGCCTTTAGCCACTTTTTTCTTAAACACTGAAGCAGTGTTGTGAAGGCACAATGAAAGCTTTTTCCCAGTAGCCCTTTCATCATGAAAGGAACACACCCTACTATTAAATCTGTCATTCAGAGACATGGCCGTTATCAATACACCAATTCAGATTCTAGAATGCCTAATAGCCAGATGCTGGAAGTAAACAAATAAATTGGCCATCTTCATTCTGCTGACAGTTTCTAGCACACAACTTTGGGAGCCAAATAGCAATTTCCCATGATTCAGCAGGACAATGCTTATGTCCTCAGTATATTGATTCTATGGACAAGGAACAACCAAGTGTCACAGTATTTTTTTTAATGTCTTTGTTTGGTGCTTTTCTGTGACCTGCCTCAGATAGCTCAACCCGCTGAATAGCCTGTTATTAACATCCAGCTGTCCGCAATTACACCAGTTCGAGGCTCAAGGTTGACTCAGCCTTCCATCCTTTCTAAGGTAGATAAATTGAGGACCCAGTTTGTGCGGGCAATAAGCTGTCTTTGTATAAAAAATATACAAAAGTATGAAGGCTATTGCTTAACACCTTGTAAGCCGCCCTGAGTCTCCGGAGAAGGGCGGCATATAAATCTAATTTTTAAAAAAAATTGTTTGCAGAATAGAATAGAACAGAACAGAGCAGGCCATTTCAGCCACTGAATCAGATCTCTGGATTAAACAAATGACTATCCAGTCCCTTCATGAAGCATCACTTTTCCAATCAAATTATTGTTTGGGAGATTCCTAATGTCTTTCCCAAACGCCAAAGTGGAATCTGACTTCTTATAAGAACATTACTCCATTCTTGTATTCAGAGCCAATAGATGGGACTTGTTGATCTTGCTGCTCCTTTTAAATGTTGCTCCTTCTCAGATACTGCTATTTTCCTGTATGTTCTGTTCTCACGTGTCTAGTTTTCTCACTTTTTCCTCCTAGACTAAATTTTCAGTTAGCTGATTAACCTTCTTCAGTTTGTTTGCATCCAACATTAAACTGCAGCACCTAACTAGACGTAGTGCTTGAATTGAGATCTGACCAAGACAGAATCAGGTGACTTTTCATAGTCTAGTTTTATCTTCATGACAAAAGGCAAAACTGAAAGCATCTAATCTTGGGAGTTGTTTTTTCTTTAAAAACAAAACTGACTTTGGTGTAGAATACGAAATGGGCGATTCTGTTTTGAGTGTGTCTAGCAACATTCTCCAAGCTCCCCATATCTGTTTGCCTCTACTGTATTCAGACTTTTTTTTTTTTTTTTTAGAAATCCCAGTTAAGGATTATCTCATGGCCTTCTAAAAAAAGGACTTGATGACATCATAGGAGTTGTAAATAATTTGAACAACTAGTTCCTAACACCAAAAACTTTACAGTCCACTTTTGCCACAGGCAAAGTGAACAATGAGGAGAGGGAAAGAAGAAATTATAGAATCAGGTATCCAAACTCAAGAGATGCTTGTTTTGTAAACCTTGCCTGTTGAATTGAGGATAAGGCTAAGGCAAGAGTGGGTAAACTAAGTCCTAGGTCATAGGTGCGTATTGCTGATAACTGGCAAAATAATTCCTCATTGTGCTGAGATAAGAAACACTTCAAAATAGTAAGCTTAACACAGAACATTTCCATAATAAGTTTCTTCATGAACTATTCTGGAACTTTTTGTTCCTAAAATGACAGCGGTGCTGGGGAGCTGAAATTATATATTTCTCGCTCTACTGTGATGTGGTTGAAGCTGCTATAAAGGTAGGTGTTATTTGTTGCTTTGAGATGCTGTGTCTCTATGGGCAAGAACTCCTGCCTCATTCCTCTTTCAGCTGCTAAGCTTCATGTCCTGCAAGGGAAATGCTAAATATGACAGTTTTACAGCTTTCTCTCAGGAACCAAAAGAACAAAGTATTATACCAAGGGATCATATTTTTTTGGTCTCTCTCTTTTCTTCCTTTCTGCTTCTTTCCATTTTCAGTGGAATGAGATGTGGGGGGGGGGATGTTTTCTGTAGCACTTTCTCCCATTCAGGGCAGGGGAGGATCAGTTGAAGCTCTGAAAGGTGTTTACAGGATCCAACCTTTGCATCAAAATTAGGAAAGCTGTCACATTGTCACAGCATAATCTTTGATGTCCACATGACATCCCAATATTCATTCAAAGGGGATAGAGTTACAATTGCATTGGCACAATGTTCTTTTGCCACTTCCCCCCTTCGTCCCCCTCCCCATGGACACCACGGAACAAAAATGAAGATGGACACAGATCTCTTTTGAAGTGCTTCTGAGGATTGGAGGAATAGAAACAGTGTCAGTGTATAAATAATTGTTTTAAAAAGGAAAACCTGAACACTCCTCCGTAATCAGGGGTGGGCTGCTGGGGGTTCGGGAGAACCTCTAGCTAAGATTCTGTGCAGTTCGAAGAACCTCCAAATCCCACTCCTCGCTGGCCCGCATATGGAGGCTCGATGGCGGGGGACAAATATAGGCCTACCAGAAGTTCGGGAAGGCCAGAAAAGGGCCCATTTTCAGTGGGCCTCTGGAGCCTGTGGAGGCTGTTTTCACTCTCCCAGAGGCTCAAGGAAAGCCCCCGGAGCCTGGGGAGGGCAAAAACGCCCCCCCCCCACAACATAGTGCAGGAAGCCGACTAGGCCATACCCACCGAGCAACTGGGCAGAGAACCCCTTTCTAAAATTTTTGAAGCCCACCCTATCTGTAATGCTGGGGAGGGGAAGCGGGAACAAGAACCTGGTCCCATGCAGCATCACTGCCCTACCCTTCATGGCTTTTGAAGCTCCCTCCCCTCCAATGCTAAGAGCAATTCCATCAGTGCTGCTCAAGTAAATTAAATCTTCATAAGCAAATATGAATTGCAGTCAATACTTTGGGAAGCATCTATAGCCACATCAAGAGGGAACCTGTTGTGAGGAGTGATAAGGGTGAACTGAAAACCTCTCTCCCTGCTTTGCACTTACTAGAATTCTGAGAAAGAGTGGCTATAGATGCTTCTTCCTCCCTTCAAACAACTGAAATGAATTAGCTCTTCTATTTCTAGATCCCACCAGTCAAGACATTGCCTTCCCCCATTCCACAAGCCAAGCCTAGTGTTACTATATTCAAAAATGGGAAGTGCTAATTATGGTCTGGGCTGCACATCAGCGACCATCTGCCAAGCAGCCACAGGAAGATAAATGCAGATTGTTGGGAGGGAGATATTCACTCACTTGTGGGTGGCAGTGCAAAACTCAGGATTTGTGGTCCCAAACTGCCCCAGATTTTGCTATAGGGTGTGAAGGATTGCATAAGTGGTTTTTGGATTATTATTTAGGCATTCTGGTTGGATGCATCAATACATACTTAGCTAACGGGAGTATAAAACTCACAATTTACAGCACAAAACCCTGGTGGAGATGTTGGAAAGATAATTGAGTTGTTTTTGGTTTGTGTTTTTTTTTTTTAATTCTGAGGTTCAGAAAGCCAGCTTCTCCAATGTATTATTGGGTGGCCCTACGCAATGGCCAAGCCACTCTTGTTTCTATTTCAGTAGTAAGCTAGTTAAGAGATATGTTGCAGAGAGGAGCGGACTCCAGGAAGCTCCGTAGGCATGCTCCACAAATTAGTTGGTTAGTTTCTTTATTGACACTATTTGTAGCCTGCCCCAGTCATGACATTCTTATTGGCATGTAACAAAGCAGGAAAAAAGAAGAAAAGAGAAAATCTCGTGTCAGAACAAAACAACCCTGCAAAATGGAATGACCACAAACATTCAGCTATGGCCAAAAACCGGTAGATTAAGACTCCAGGAAGGAAAAAGAAGTGGATTTTAGAACACAGGGGCTACAGCAGAAAAGCCTGCCACCAAACCCAAATTCTTCCCTGTAGGGGAGACCTCATCTAACAAAAAATACAGTGTCAATTATCTTAATCATTCTTCTTTTAAAAAGAAGAATCTGTTCCGATTTTCACCAAAAAAAATCCAATCTTTTTTGGACACTGGATTAAAACATCAGCCAATCTATCAATCCTGCAAGTATATGACTTCACTTTCTATTTATAATTGCAGCAGGGAAAATACACTTGTCCTGTTAGAAACTGAATGATCAGATGCTGATTCCATTCATCATCTTTATCTACACATCTTCATTTCTTGGACCTTCTTAGAATCTTCGTCAGTGGTGAAATTCAATTTTTTTCACTACCAATTTTGTGGCGTGGTGTAGCTTGGTGGGCATGGTTGGTGGGCGTGGCAGGGAAAGGATACTGCAAAATCCCCATTCCCTCCCCACTCTGGGGCCAGCCAGAGGTGATATTTGCCAGTTCTCCGAACTACTCAAAATTTCCGCTACCCGTTCTCCAGAACCTGTCAGAACCTGCTGAATTTCACCCTGATCTTTGTGTCTCAGCATTACAGTGGATCACCATCATAGATGTCATCAACCAGAGCATAGAAAAAACTCAAAGAAGGCACCGCATGATCGGAAGATATGGAGAGAGCTGGCCCATAGAATCTCCAACAGTCAGCCACAACTAAACAAATAACATCATCTCTACTGCAGTGGATATTTTTGCTGTGCATGATGACATCTGCATTTCTGGTAGGAAATTATGGGAATCGTATTAATTCGTTATGCCTCCTTCTCCTTCAGTGGACATTTTACAGCCCAGAGCAGAGAAGAAATGGGACCAGTCAAAATGCAGCTCATCAAACACCTCTATTATTATTTATTCTGACTGATGATAATAAGAATCACTATTTAACTTCTTCGACAGACAGCTGCATCCGCTCCCTTCTCTTTCCTTTCTTCCACATCCCTTATTTCTTTTGTTATTGAATCTTTTAGTTTGCAAGCTTATTTAAGGGTTTAGCTGATTTAATTGAAAGAGACAGTTCAAATCAGTGATCCGGTGTTTTTCCTTTTTAATTCAAACTATTAATAAAACATAACAGAAATAGTTTTGCTTCCAGCCAAGCTGTACAAGTATGATTTCCTACTGCTAATTGCTCGGCATACCAATGTCAACAGTTTCTCTTCCTCTTCAGGAAAATACAGGATATCAAAAATACAAGTCCACTGATGTGCTCATTTTTTTTGTGGAATGAATGTTCACAACAGAAAAATACTGAATATTTACTTTTTGACAGCATATTTTGGGAAGCAACCCAATGCCATTTTAGCATTGTAACAAACATTATGTTCACCATAAAACACCAACCTTTTAATCCCAGTATTACAAGAATCACTGAAGTCATTTAGTCCAGCGTTTTATTTCTCACAGTAGCCAGCAAAATGCTTCTAGGGTGCTCACAAGTTGAGATGGAGGCATATTCCCTCTTGCCATTGGTCCCCTGCAGTTAGCAAATTGCTCTCAATCCTAAAATCATATTTAGTCTTCAAAACAAGTAGCCCTTGTGGATCTTTTAAAGATGTCCAAGTTAATGGCCATCACCATGTCATGGAGTAATGGATTCACAGGTTAATTATGCATTGTATGAACAGGTTTCCAGGACCTACTCTGAGTTACGATTCTTGTTAAATCAACTAGAAATAATATATGTAACCTATATCTATGTCTATGACAAGTTGCTAAACAACTTTACAAACATAGGATCTCAAATGTAGGAAGTTATCCAAATAGGATTAATAAACAGCAGGGGAGGGGAGGGGAGGGGAGGGAAGGAAGGAGAGGGGAGGGGAGGGGAGGGGAGAGGAGAGGAGAGGAGAGGAGAGGAGAGGAGAGGAGAGAAGAGAAGAGAAGAGAAGAGAAGAGAAGAGAGTTCAGTAGAATAGTTGGAGTTTCTTAAAGCTACATTAAGCAAAGCTGAACAAGAATGTATTTCATAGATTAGATACCACCAAGTCTAAGAGGTAATTCCTGTAATTAACAAGAAGTATTAAAACATTTTCAGCTTTGCTATGTATTGCCCAAACTAGCAAAAGAGGAAATTTAAGATGCAACAAGTCACCATAGGAAACACTTGGAGAAAGGGATGATAGCAAAATTAAAAGACTACTAAAGTGAGCCAACAGGGAGAATGAAGCAGAATTTGTCTGTGGAATTCTTCATGAGACAGAGTAGAGTTCATCAAAAGGAGACTAGAATCCAGAAAAACATTCTGAGGGATTAGGTGCTCAACTGTAACAAATGTAAAAGATTTCTCATTAAAAGCTGTTCGTTACAAGGGATATATCTTGAAAGTTGTCGATTGCCCCATATGGGCCACTGAGTTATTTATTCCTGCTGAGTAAACCGAGACTGCTCCAGAAATATAAGGCAGCCAAGTTCCAGAAACTGAGTTCAGTGACCGACAACATATAGGAGTTTAGCACAAACATTTAAAGCAGAGTTTCTAATAAATTTCCCCCTTGTTGATTTTATACTCAGCTAATCTGAGAAAGAAACAAGAAAAAAAAAGTAAAGGCCTTCTACTGTGACCAATGTAATGCCTTTTTTAAGTAGACATTTTGTTGGTGGCATTGGTGAAAAAATGGTTAAAGATAAATTATGGAGTTATAAAATGGCAAGCTTTGCTGAAAGGAATCAACACTCCTTCTGCAAATGCAAATTCACTATCAATGTTGATGTGTGTGTCAGATTGTATGTCGGATTGTATGTCGTAGATGATTGGTTGTAGTATCTTAACATTGCTTTTTATGTAGTATCTTAACATTGCTTTTTATTTTAGGCCAGGGTTGTCAAATTCAATTACATTGAGGCCCTCATCATGGTTGTGTTTCACCTGGGGGGTGGGGGGGGGCAGGGGGTGTGTGTGTGGCCAGGGTGGGCAAAGCCATCTCAGCATCATTTGTGTCAGGGGCGCCTGTGGTAGCCCGAGTGCTCTGCCAATGAAAATGGAGCTAGGGAGAGCCGCATGCGGCCCTCCTGAGCTCCATTTTTGCTAGCAGAGGCACCATGGACCAGTCCTTCGCTGTTTCCAGGGCAGCCCCGCAGGTCAGACTTAAGCACCCTGCGGACTGGATCTGGCTCCCGGGCCTTGAGTTTGACAACTCTGTTTTAGGCGACTAGGCTAGGCTAGGCTAGACTAGACTAGATTAGACTAGACTGAGTTGGAAGGGACCTTGGAGATCTTTTAGTCCAACCCCCTGCTTAGGCAGGAAACCCTACACCACTTTAGACAAATGGTTATCCAATCTCTTCTTAAAAACTTCCAGTGTTGGAGCATTTACAACTTCTGGAGGAAAGTTGTTCCACTCCATAAAAAGCTTGATGTTGCTTTTTTTTTCCCCCTCCTTTGCTGATTGTATTGACCAATTACTGAAATGTATTAATCCAATGGGCTGATTTTTCAGGTGTTAAACATAGCCTCACCTACCCATTTTTAGCGTTCGTTGTTTTCATGTTAACAAAGCTCTACCTTTCTGAGTAATGGCTTTTGTTCATTTTGATGAGAAAAAATGGAGGGGAATGTGGGGGGGGAGGTGATTTTTAATACAGTGAACTACAGAACATTTGTCTGTTGAGACTCTTTGGCTCCACCTCTTTGTGGCCTTTTCGTTGGGCCCCACTAAGCACCAACAGCAATGATAGGCATGTTGTTGGTTCCTGTGGGAACAGAATGCTGGACTACATAAGGTTTCATCTATTCCAAAAGGGCACTTCTCATATTCTTAGGTTTTAATGTGGCCACTTGAAGCAACTCAGCTTTAAGAACTCATCTCCCTTTTTAGCCAGGAAATGACATCCTAATGATACACTTAACACTCCCCAGCTATTTGACCTGCCCTACTAATGCATTTGGAAAGGAGGTTAATTAATGGGGGAGAGCTATGTCCTTAAGCTTAATTTTTCCAACAGCTTGTCTCATAAAAGGGGAGGGGGAATCAGGCAAGCAATTAAGTTACACAAATAGTGAGCTTGGCTGAACTGCAGCTGATATTTGTCATGTCAAAGAATACCTAAACACAGAAGCAATGAAAAGATTGTTCCTGCTGACTGACCACCGTGGAGGAGGTCCGATGGGAATAGAGACGAATCACTTTCTACTCAAAGATTAGTGAGGAACCCAGTTCACTCCATTTTGCTAGGAATCTCACACACACAGTTGCTAGATACAGGTACTTCTGGAAGAAAATTATTTGGAATATTCTTTTGAAGGTCTTGGTCATTAATTCCTGTGAATTCTTTCTCTCCAATGAAAGAATTAAAAACCATAGATCTGTAAAAGCGTTTAATTTTTTCCCATTGAAAAGGAGCTGCTAATCCATCCATCTTTTTATGGTGGTCAAGCATCTTTCAATAGTTCAGGACTGATCCACACTTCCTGCTTGTCACAACACAAGGTGGGTTTTTTTTTTAAATGGAGGTGTGGCAAACAATCAAGCAAAAAAAAAAAAGCTTAATCAAGGACCTACTAAGGAAAAGGCCAGCAAAATTGGCAAGACTAGCTACTATATATAAACAAAAAGCAAACTCCACACTTACATTGATAATGTTACCTAGTTGGGTAATAAAATGTCTGCAAGCAAACAGCCAAGCTCAGAGACCATCAAGAACTCCAGAATATTGCTAATATTTATTTTGTGTTCTACCTTTCTCATAATATCCATTGACTGACTTCAACTGGAAGCTTCTGCCATTTTTTAACCAAATGGTCATTTTTAATATGTAGGAGAATTGGTTAAATAAATGGGGCATAAACACATTAACCACATTAATTTAACTTATCCAAATTCAGAACTTTTTCAATCAAATTTAGCTTTTCTCCTATCTCTTTTGGAGGTAGATTCCTGGGACATAAGGATCATTCTTATGGTGGAAATTCTAGATGATTTATTCTAGGGCAAGATCAAATTGGTATTTGTAGACCCAAATCTCTCGGTTCTGTTTAGAATTCACATAGCAGATTCTTTCTCCCTTTCCATCCTTTTTAAAAAAATATTATGGATATTAAAAAGAGCTCTTTCTTTAATTTAGTTAATTTCCTGATTGGGAAGCGAAATGGAGCAAAGAGCTGAAAGAGCAACAGAGATTTATACCAAAGCACAAGATGTCATGTATGTGAAAATTGGCTTTCTTTACATTTAAAGAACATGCATAAGATAGCCTTCTCTACTGATACGGGTATGGGTAATTTTTTACCGTGGAACTCAAAGGTTTGGAACAACTTGCCTGCAGAAGTTGTGAATGCTCCAACACTGGAAATTTTTAAGAAGTTGTTGGATAACCATTTGTCCGAAGTGGTGTAGGATTTCCTGCCTGGACAGGAGGTTGGACTAGAAGACCTCCAAGGTCCCTTCCATCTCTGTTATTCTATTCTGTTCTGTTCTGTTCTGTTCTGTTCTATTCTATTCTTTTGCTGGGAATGCTTTGAAAACTATTTTAAGAGAATGAGCAAATTGTGTCAGGCATACAGTATTTCAACCTCTTTCATCATTCGCTAACCAAAGTCCACATTAACTAAAAGTTTCTGATTTGAGGATGATTAATATCAGTTCTGCTTTTATGTTATGCGGATGGCTGTTCTCTTATTTCAAATTCACCTAAAATACCTACAACTTCTAAAATATATAATTGTTGAGAACTGGGCACTTACATATATTTACAAATGAATTAATAAATCTTGGTTTCATATTTTTTCTTCTCTAAAAGTGAGAGCTGTCCTATCTTGCTAAGTATTGTTTAGGCTGCTTTTGCAATCAAAAGCTGTAGACAGAGTGCACTTCAGGGATTGTATATGGAGAGGATAAAGGGGGGAATGTGCTATAGGCAAAGAAGAAAGTGGGTCTGTTCACAATAAAACTTTTTTTTAATGCCCTCCTTTTTTTATAATGGTTTTCCCCACCACCTTATCCTTAAATTGTTTTTAAGTTTAATTTTAACTTGCCATAAAAGAGTAACAACCCAAGATAGGAATGGGAATGGGAGCACAATTAGGGTAGGGTAGGGTAGAGTAGAGTAGAGTAGCGTAGAGTAGAATAGAATAGAATAGAATAGAGTAGAGTAGAGTAGAGTAGAGTAGAGTAGAGTAGAGTAGAGTAGAGTAGAGTAGAGTAGAGTAGAACAGAACAGAACAGAACAGAACAGAACAGAACAGAACAGAACAGAACAGAACAGAACAGAACAGCTGGAAGAGACCTTGGAGGTCTTCTAGTCCAATCCCCTGCGCAGGCAGGAGACCCTATGTCATTCTGGATAAATGCGTGTCCAGTCTCTTCTTAAAAACCTCCCATGATGGAGTACCCACAACTTCTGGAAGTAAGCCGTTCTGCTGGTTCTCAGACCATAGAGTGTTTTGCACTCTTTGAAACAAATCTAAGTCCTGTACTTGCATATCTGTACTTTGCAAAATTCACTTTCTATGTATTATAGAAAGTAAGATTGGCATGTGGGCTTCAGCTTTTTTTTCCCAGGCCCTACCTCACATGTATGGACCACTGCCTGACTACTACTACTACTACTACTACTACTACTACTACTACTATTACTATTATTATTATTATTATTATTATTATTATTATTATTATTATTATTATTATTATTATTATTATTATTATTATTTCTATACTGCCCTTCTCCCGAAGGACTCAAGGCGGTGTACGGCCTGTTAAAAGCACAAAGACAAGAATTAAAAATAATTAAAATTATTAAATAATTTGGCTCAAATATAAAACCCCCAAATTTAAAAACCCCACATTTAAAACATCCAATTAAAATCTTTACATTGATAGCCCGGCCTGGAGGAACAACAAGGTTTTGAGGGCACAGCGAAATACACGGAGGTCGGAGATCTTACACATTTCTGGGGGCAGTTTATTCCAAAGGGCAGGGGCTCCCACAGAGAAGGCCCTCCCCCTGGGTGTCGCCAGCCAACATAACTTGGCCGACGGCACCCTGAGGAGACCCTCTCCGTGGAAGCGGACTGGCCAGTGGGAGGCTACTGGTGGCAGAAGTCGGTCTTGAAGGTACCCAGGTCCAATGCCATGGAGCGCTTTAAAGGTAGGATTTTTTAGGATTTATTGGATTTATATACCGCCCTACTCCCGAAGGACTCAGGGCGGTGTACAGCCAACAATAAAAATACATACGTACAAAATTTAAAAACCAACTAAAAACAGATTAAATGAATTTGGCCCGGACAGAATTAAAACACCCCAATATAATTTAAAATTTTTTTAAAATTTAACACTAAAAACGGGGAGTGGTTAGGCCAGGCCCGCCTGGCGAAATAGAAAAGTCTTAAGAGCGCGGCGGAAGGTGGGCAGATCCGGGATCCTCCGTATCTCTGGGGGGAGCTCATTCCAGATAGTAGGTGCCCCCACAGAGAAAGCTCTCCCCCTGGGGGCTGCCAGCCGACATTGTTTGGCTGACGGCACCCGGAGGAGACCCTCTCTATGAGAGCGTACTGGCCGGTGGGAGGCTATTGGTGGTAGTAGGCGGTCCTGCAAGTACCCAGTTCCTAAGCCATGGAGCGCTTTAAAGGTAGTAACCAGGACCTTGAAGCGCACCCGGAAGACCACCGGGAGCCAGTGCAGCTCGCGCAGGAGAGGTGTCACATGGGAACGCCATGTCGCTCCCATCACCACCCGCGCGGCCGCACTCTGCGCCAGTTGGAGCCTCCGGGTGCTCCTCAAGGGGAGCCCCATGTAGAGAGCATTACAGTAGTCTAGACGGGAAGTGACAAGGGCGTGAGTGACCGTGAGCAAGGAGTCCCGATCCAGAAAGGGACGTAACTGGCGGATCAGGCGGACCTGATAGAAAATCCTCCCGGCCACGGCCGTCAGATGCCCTTCCAAGGACAGCCGTGAATCCAGGAGGACGCCCAAGTTATGAACCCTCTCCGTGGGGGCCAGTGATTCGCCCCCAATAGTCAGTGATGGCGCCAACTGACTATATCGGGACGTCGGAAACCACAGCCACTCGGTCTTGGATGGGTTGAGCCTGAGCCTGTTCCTCCCCATCCAGATCCACACGGCCTCCAGGCACCGGGACATCACTTCAAGGGCATCGTTGGGGTGGTCTGGGGTGGAGATGTACAGCTGAGTGTCATCAGCGTACTGATGGTACTTCACCCCAAAACCACGGATGATCTCACCCAGCGGCTTCACATAAATGTTGAACAGGAGGGGCGAGAGGACCAATCCTTGTGGCACCCCACATATAAGGGGCCTCGGGGTCGACCTCTGTCCCCCTGCCAACACAGACTGCGACCGGTCGGAGAGATAGGAGGAGAACCACCGCAACACAGTGCCTCCCACCCCCATCTCTACCAACCGGTGCAGCATGATACCATGGTCGATGGTATCAAAAGCCGCTGAGAGGTCTAACAGGACCAGGACAGAGGAGCACCCCCTGTCCCGAGCCCTCCAGAGATCATCAACCAACGCGACCAATGCCGTTTCCGTGCTGTACCCGGGCCTGAAACCCGACTGGAACGGATCTAGATACGTCGCTTCATCCAGGTGCTGGGGAAACTGTTTCGCAACCACGCTCTCAACAACCTTCGCCACAAAGTGAAGGTTGGAGACCGGACGATAATTTACCAACATTGCCGGGTCCAGGGAAGGCTTCTTGAGGAGAGGCCTCACTACCGCCTCTTTCAAGGTGGCAGGAAAGACACCCTCCCCCAATGAAGCCTTTATAATCCCCTGGAGCCAGCCTCGTGTCACTTCCCGGGAAGCCAGCACTAACCAGGAAGGACACGGGTCCAATAAACACGTGGTCGCGTTCAGTCCACCCAGTATCCTGTCCACATCCTCAGGGGTCACAGGATCAAACTCAGTCCAGATAAGATTCTCAAGACCTGCCCCGGTCCCTTCCCCCGAGACCACCCAGTCGGAGTCCAAATCTTCCCGAATCTGAGTGATTTTGTCATGCAGATATTGAACAAAATCCTCGGCTCTACCCTCCAAGGGGTCCTCCCGCGCTTCCTGGTGGAGCAGGGAGCGGGTCACCCTAAACAGGGCAGCCGGACGATTATCTGATGACGCAATAAGAGCAGCAAAATAGCTACATTTTGCTGCTTTTATCGCCACTAGGTAAGTCCTAATATGGGATCTCACCAGTGTCCGGTCAGATTCAGCAAGACTGGCCCTCCAACTACTCTCTAGGCGTCTTTTCCGGCGCCTAGAGGACAAAGGAGAGAGTGATCTGACCATGACAAGGGTTCGATGACTATGTCCCCTATATCAAGATCTCTCAACCACTGTCCAGAGACAAAAACCAGGTCCAGTGTGTTTCCCCCCGTGTGGGTAGGGCCATGAATTAACTGGGTCAGGTCCATAGCCGTCATGGAAGCCATGAACTCCCGAGCCACCTCAGACATCTCCCCCACGGATGGCAGGTTGAAATCCCCCATGACCATAAGCCTGGGAGTATCAACCGCCACCGCGGCGATGACGCCGAGAAGCTCGGGCAGGGCTGCTGCCACGTGGCAGGGAGCCAGGTACGTGATCAGCAAACCCATCTGAACCCCATGACCCCATTTCACAAGGAGGGATTCACAACCGGCCGTCTGAGGAACAGTGGCCTCCCTCGGTTTCAGACCTTCCCTAATAATAACCGCAACCCCCCCGCCCCTCACCTCTGACCTCGGCTGATGAAATGCTTGGAAACCCGGCGGGCACATTTCAACGAGGGGCACCCCGCCCTCTGGCCCAACCAGGTCTCCGTAACACCTACCAGGTCTGCACCCCCCTCCTGAACAAGCTCACAGATGAGGGGGGCTTTATTTACTGCAGACCTGGCATTGCACAACATCAGCCGAAGGCCCGGGCCCTGAGGATCTGTGCAACCTAGGGAGCGGGAGGAGCCTTGGGGGCCGGAACACGCCACCGCTCGTAAACAGCGGGTACATGTTCCCCTGACACGATATGGCCCCCTGCTCCCGCCATATCTACCTCTCCCACCTACAGTAACGATGTTCAATATACTATCCAGATCCGCTCTAATCCCCTCCACGACCCCGGGTCCCACACTCCCCCCACCACTCTTTACAGCTCGACCCAACCCTCCCCTAGGTGGGTTGTCCCCCCTACCCACTATCCCCTCCACCCCCCTCCCGGAACCCCTTAAAAGTTTAGATAAAAATTTATATAAAAAACCCCTCAGCCCCCTCTTTGCCACATGCCACCTCTCGGGGTCCCAAAGCCCGTCATTAAGGTAGGCCCTCGATAACGAAGAGGGCCAGGCCTGCGAGAGGGGGGAATCTCGCAGTGCTAAGAGATCGGCTAATAAATACATCACAATTCAGCTGAGAGAATAAATAAGGCCAAGGATTCATAAAACATCTTAAAAGCAAAGGTCCAAGAGAAAGAGTCCGCCCATTTCTGGTGTGAATAAGTCCATCGGGCTTCACTGTCCTCTCACAGCAGTGAAGAGGAGTTTCAGGCTGCTGCCCCCGGAGAGATAGTACCTAGTTGCCCTCTCACGGCAACTGGCATTAATGGATGTAATCCTGTCCAGTGGCAGCAGCAATAGGTCAGCTCCCTCGAAGCCCACACCCAGGCTGGGACCTCTTCTCAAAACAGAGCATAGTGGGTAAAGTTGGTCTCAATGCGCTGGCAGATGATACAGATGGTAAGATGGTAAAGGTGGTTCAATAAACATAGCCAGAGTCAGAGTCAGGGATGCAACAATGATGATGTCAAATAGAGGGGATATAATCATGATGATGCCCAGGAGAGGGGATACCGCCTTCACCTCTGCAGCGTTACAGGCAGGCAGGGGCTCACGGGGGGGGGGGGCGAGGCCACAACAGGCCACCCTCGCCCTGTTCCCTCCACCACCCCTATCGGTGTTGTAAGACCGTTGAATCGGCTGCCCATTGTTGTAAAGAAAGCGCCGTCCTCCATTGCCGCCCTCACTGCTGCAGGGGTCATGGAGAGGTGAGGGGGCGAGGCCACAACAGCCACCATCGCCCCCCTCCTCCACCTCCCCCGCCGGCGTTGTAAAACTGCCAAGCCAGCTGCCCATAGCTGTAAAAAAGGCAGCCGGAGGCTCGTAAGGGGGAGGGGGTGGCGAGGCTGCAACAAGCCACCCTCACCAACTCCCCCCCACCACCACTCTCTACTGTTGCTACAAAGGAGCCGAGAGTCACCACCATCCTTGGCTCCAGAATCCAAAGTCCCGACTCCAAGTCTTCCAAGTCTTCCGTTAGTGCCGTCAGAGCCTTGAACGCCCACACAGTCCTCCACAGTCCTCCAGCGCGTTCCTCGGCTCTGCGGCCCAACTCAAATTCTGCCAGCCATTCCGGCTCGAGATGTCAGACAAGGCTAAAAAACCCATTGCCGGACTGCCCTGACTACCGCCCAGCTGGGACCGGGCCAGGAGCTGAAATTTGGCTCACATAGGAATCCATAGGCCCCCTTAATCCTTACTCAGCCTCGGAGGATCTACCGGGAGTTGCCATCTTGGAGCATGCGCAGAGGGAGAAAAAGGAAACAAAAAGACGAAACACCACCTTGCCAGGTGGTAACCAACACCTTGAATCGCACCCAGAAGACCACTGGGAGCCAGTGCAGCCCGCGCAGGAGGGGTGTCACATGGGCACAACGAGTTGCGCCCATAACCACCCACGTGGCTGCATTCTGAACCAGTTGGAGCCTCCGGGTGCTCTTCAAGGGGAGCCCCATGTAGAGAGATGGGGCAGCCCTAGATGGTTGTTTATCTTTAATTTAGGACTTATAACAAGGTTTCAACTGAGGGCTGTGTGGTTAGGGGTTCAGAATGCTGGGGGTACCCAGCCATTGTTTTTGCATAGTGTGTGAATTGGACCATCATATTAAATCTTTGCATCAGAATTGTATTAATTTAGGTTTAAACCTTAAATCCCAGCCTATGTTGTGATAGCTGAACCTTACCTGAAGTTTCTGTATCTGCATGTCCAGAAGTCTTTTCAAGCACCTAACCTTAACCTGATATTCAATCCCACATGCATGTATTGGTAGGCAGTTCATGGATTGGCAGATTGGCAGTACACAGATTGGCTGGTCTAAATGTTCATATAGAAAGGCAACCCATTTGCCACTGTAGGCCGATACCATCACTATACCTTGCCTATTGTGCACTGAGCAAGAATGTCCCCTCCCTCCGGTCACTGCTTGTGGCACTTAATAACCATGTCATCCTGGGCTACGGAGCTACTTTCTTCTTTGGAAAGGGCTTTCTGTACTTTTTTAACAAATTCACTGATGAAACATTGAAAGGCTGGGCTTCTTGATTTTTGTTTTACCAATTCACCAGAGGCATGATGGAACTTTTTTTTTTTTTAACTAGATGAGATTGACAGTTCTGTCATTTTCCTCTTCTGGTCCGACTGCCAGAAAGTAAAATTGCCATGTTTTCTTCTCTCTCCCAGTCAGTCCTTCAGTTGCTGTGCCAAAGAGGTGTCAATTACAAGGCGAAGTCAACAAAGGGTGGAGAGAGCATTCATGCAAAGGTCTAAGAGTGGAAATCACATGTCTTCAAAGGCCTGCCCTTGGAACAGAAACAACTAGTGCTTAGCTTCCCAGTACAGGTGAGATCCCACTACTCAGAGACCATGGTAACCAGGGTCCAAACAGAATATTTGGCTAACATCATTTCATTTCATGAAATCCAGACAGCAATTTCTTAATCTGGCTTCATTTCCAGCCAGTTTCAACACAGGAGACAAGCAGCTGTGTCTGTTGTGCAGATAGGCGCTAAATTGAGGATGTGACTGTTTTTATAATATCCACTCTTGTAAATCTATGAAATAGGCCAACTCAAATACACCAAGCACTCCAACATAAGATACTTTTCTTTTTGATTGGCTGATTTATCATGGTGCTGTTCTTTCTTTCCCCAGCTGAAATACTTTCTGGCACTGACTTCTCTTTGAGTCGAATCAGGCAAGGAAATGGAACTCCTAATTGCCCCATATAAACTAAACACCATGTCTTGACTTCATTACCACAAAAGATAATCAAAGGGCACGAGATCAGTGGCATCTTGGAATCGCCAGCTCCCCTCTCTTGTTTACAATACCCACATATGGGAGTGCGCAAAGGAATTAGGGAATCCTTTCATCTGTTGGATGGCTTCCTTGGTCTTGTTTCACCTAGATGGACCTGCTAATTGTGCCGTTGTCTTTTGCCAGCAATCAGAAATGAAAAAGACCTTCATAGAAGTCAACCTTCTTTTTAAGATTAGGTTTCCATATAACCTACCCTAACAATATCACTACTTTGGAATTTCATTATGGGTAAAACCGTGCATATTTTTTTAAAAAAATATCACAATAATGCCAAAGTACTATTTAAGGCAGAACAATTATACAAGTGTGTCATCCAGCCAATCACTTTTGTAATAAAGTTCAGTAAAATAAAAAGCTTACTTTTTCATACTTTATATAATAATATAATAGAGCCTCAGATAGCTAAACAGGCTAATAGCCTGTTATTAAGATCCAGCTGTCTGCAAGGTTTGAGGCTCAAGGTTGACTCAGCCTTCCATCCTTTCTAAGGTAGGTAAATTGAGGACCCAGTTTGTGGGGACAATAAGCTGACTTTGTATAAAATATACAAAAGTATGAAGGCTATTGCTTAATGCATTGTAAGCCGCCCTGAGTCTCCGGAGAAGGGCGGCATACAAATCTAATTAAAACAAAACAATAAAACAAAACAAAAACAAATAATAAAAATAATCCTGAAACAATACCATTAATGCTATCAAACATTCACATTTGCCTATTCCAGGTCCTTTAGAAGGAAGCAACAGGTGTATAAAAATGCCAAATCCAGTCTGGCTGACTACGTGATAAACACCACCAAAAAAAGTAGTCTTAAAAATCAAAATCCAAATTAAATTTACGGCTAATGGCTCTGCTATCATCAATTAGCATTGATCTTTCAAAATTAATCTTCATTGGAGGTAATTTTAGACATAGATGGGTCCAAGTTTGCTTTCTTCAGTAAGTGGGCTGCAGGCTGCAATAGCCATCTGCTGAGTTTGTTCAGTGATCTAGAGCAGGGGCCAGCAACCCACGGCTCTGGAGCCACATGTGGCTCTTTCATCCCTCTGCTGTGGCTCCCTGTTGCTGGTTGACTCCCCAATTGATAAGGCTTTCAGTTAGGATAGATAGAGATAAAAGGATGCAGCGCTAGGAGGAGACTCTTTGGTCGGGGAACCGACTTCCAGTCAGCAGAGGAAAAAGGATGCCGTGCTAGGAGGAGACTCTATGGTGGGGGAACAGGACTTCCGGTCAGCAGAGGAAAAAGGATGCCACACTAAGAGGAGACTATGGAAAGTCTGAGGAGCAGAGGAACTGGACTTCCAGTTGGCTCCAGAATTGAACAGGGGCTTCCGGTTAGGATCTTTGTGGCTCTTTGAGTGTTTAAGGTTGCCGACCCCTGGTCTAGAGTCCCTCTATCTGGAATGAGCCTTCTGGAACAAGGTTCCCATCTAGAACTGGACAGCCCCCACCATGCTGATGTTTCAAAGGGTCTCGAAGACCTGGCTCTATGCTCAGGACATTTGATGAAGAAGATTGAGACCTCCTTTCTGTTTTGTGGGTCTGTTCTTTTTCATTCCTGTCTAGTTCTGTTATCTTTGGCCTCTTTTATTCCTTTCTTTTTCTTTATTATGGTACTTTTCCCCTTTTCCATTTAATGCTTTTTACCTGTGAACTTCCAAGAGATACTGGGAGTTAAGTGGTATATTAATTACTAAAAAAAAAAATTAAAACCCTGACCAAACTGAATCTCCTCTTGTCATATGATGAATTTTATAGAGTAGTCAAGCATGTAGATTATCACATGGAAAACTGAAATAGAAGGATACACAGAGCCCCTATTTATTTTTTCTAAACTTGACTTGTTCAACACCATTTCTTTTTCTGAGATCATTCATTCATAAGGACTTTAGAATGTATATACAGTACTATTTAATCTTACCAACCCAGAGTTATTTCTATAAAAGTGAACATATTTTCAAATGGAGAAGGCATTATCAGGGAAGCAGTTTTCCTCTAGAACTCAGATTTGCAGATTAGTTAGGATGAGTCAGCCTACATGACAATTAAATATATTGCAGTTATATGCAATGCCTTTATACATGTGATCTTTATGTCTTCATACAAAGATCCTGAAACTTTTTAAAAGCTGATATTGTTGGAATGTTCTGGAACAGGGGTCAGCAACCTGCGGCTCTGGAGCCGCATGTGGCTCTTTCACCCCTCTGCTGCAGCACCCTGTCACTCAAAATATGCGTCACAACCACCAATGTGCGATACCCACTGACATGCAATTTATTGAGCTTTTCAACCCAGCTTTTCATGGTAAGCCAACCATGGATAAATCCAAGAAAAGTTTCAGAAGAAAACAGAATGTTTAATTCAACTACATATGCTAGTTTTATGGCCGCTCAAGAAATAGTCAGGCATGGGAAGAATTTTGTGGCTCCCGGTTTTCTTTTCTTTAGGAAACGGGTCCAAATGGTTCTTTGAATGTTTAAGGTTGCAGACCCCTGTTCTAGAACATAAAAAGGCATGGCTTTAATGGGGCTTTACTGTGTTAATATTTTTGCAATAGAACTCCATATTGAAGAAGACTTTCTAAAATATAAGTGTAATTCAGCCCATTCTGTTTGGACTGTCCCCATTGTACCAAGAGGTCCAATTCTATCATAATAGATAGAATCCCTCCCCATAAAATTGGTTCTGATATATCACCTTCTGTTGGAGGATGTCAGATCCCCAAGCTTGGGAATCACATATGCATGTCCATTTAAAAAGTTGCAACTCAGCAGACCTTAGAATGTTGTTGATCCAAAGAATACCAGTAAGTAAGTGAGTATATACCAGTTTGTTGGCTGTATTGTGCTGGTAGTTGGGTGCTGGTTGATTAAGGATGAAAGGGTAAACTTTGATCTCTCAAAAGCTTTGGTTAGACTGTGTAGAATAACTTTAAGCCAGTGTTTCTCAACTTTGGTAACTTGAAGATGTGTGGACTTCAACTCCCAGAATTCCCCAGCCATCCATGCATCCATCCACACATCTTCAAGCTACAGGGGTTGAGAAACATTGGTTTAAACCATGTTGGTAATTCCTTACTTAAAGGACATGTCCAGCACACTCTTTTTCTTGTTTGGTATTTGCCTTTATATGTAGCTTGTTTTTCAACTGTTCCAACTCACCCAAGCTTCATCTGGCTAGCAAGTTTTGGCCCACTCTTTCAAGTTGTTTATCTATGATGTGGTTATTCAGTACTAGATTGCAGTGCCATCTAGCGGAAGCCCAGCTAATAGTCCTCCCTCTTTCATTTTTCTCAACTGGCCACTTGGCAAAAGAGGCTGGGCTTTGGCAAAAGAGGCTGGGCTACAAGGTACCTAGGGGTACAGAACAGCAAGATAGTTCCCAAGCATAGTGAAATATCAGCACATGCAGCCAGAAGTTTGGATGTTTTCTCATAGGCAGCTGTTACTTTTAACTCATTGTTGGATTTTACAGATTACAGATTAACAGAGTTGAAAGGGACCTTGTAGATCATGTTGTCCAACCCATTGCCCAAGCAGACACTACAGCACAGGGGTGGGTTCTAATTTTTTTTACTACCAGTTCTGTGGGAGTGGCTTATTTTGTGGGCGTGTCTTGATGATCATCTGACAATTATTTAGGATTTAGCAGAGGTACTGGTCTACCAGGCTTTTAACTGCTTGCAGAGCTGTACCGATCTACCCATTTATTTCTGCAGGCACTGGTCTACTCATGTATTTTTGCAGGCACTGGTCTACTCATTTGTTTTCTTTTACCACTGATCAGCTGTAGGGCGGCCCTTTGAAGCCCCAGGGCATGAGTTTAAACAGGTTTTTTCCCTCTAGCCATCAGCTGGGACTCAGGAGGCAGCAATAGATTGGAGGTGGGGCCAAATAAAAGGTAAGAATAACACTGGGGATGGGTGGGTGGGGCACGAGGCGCCTCGGGGAGGCAGAACCGGTTCGGTGATGTCATATCGTCACCGCTACTGGCTTGGCAGAACCCATCACTGCTACAGCATTTTTGACAGATGGCAGTCCAGTCTCTTCTTGAAAGCTTCCAGTGATGAAACTCCCACAACTTCTGAAGGCAAACTGTTCCATTGGCTGATTGCTCTCACTGTCAGAAAATTTCTCATTTCCAGGCTGACTCTCTCCTTGTTCAGTTTCCATCCATTATTCCTTGTCTGGCCTTCAGGTGCTTTGGAAAATAGCTTGACCCACTCCTCTCTGTGGAAGCCCCTCAAATATTGGAACAATGCTATCATGTCTCCCTTGGTCCTTTTCTTCACTAGACTAGCCATGCCCATTTCTTGCAACCGTTCATCGTATGTTTTAGCCTCCAGTCCCCTAATCAGCCTGATTGCTCTTCTCTGCACTTTTTTTAGAGTCTCAACATCTTTTTTATAGTATGGTAACCAAAACTGGATGCAGTATTCTAGGTGTGGTCTTACTAAGCCTTTATAGAGTGGTATTAGTACCTCCTTTGTTCTTGATTGTATTCCTCTGTTTTTTTCTCTGCCAGCATTTAGCCACCAAACCAGTTATGGTGTTATTGCACAATATGCTTCTGTTTGGTGGCAAAATGCTGGCAGTAGACGGGGAGAGGCCCATGTTCAAGTCCCAATTCAGACATGGACTACACTGGGTGATTTTCAACCAATCCCACCCCACATCCCCTCAGTCTCAGCCCAGTATATTTCATAATACCAGGGTATTTACGAGACTGTCTTCTGCCACCAGTAACCTCTCACCGACCAGTATGCTTCCATAGAGAGGGGCTTTTCGGGGTGCTGTCAGTCAAACAATGTCAACTGGTAGCCCAGGGGGAGAGCCTTCTCTGTGGGGGCACCTACCATCTGGAATGAGCTCCCACCGGAATTACAGAGGATCCTGTGCACTTTCCGCCATGCCCTTAAAACATTCTTATTTAAGCAGGCGGGCCTGGCCTAATTTTCCCTTTTTAAATTGTTTCAAATCTATCCTAAATTGATGTTTTAAATTATTGGGCCAAAATATTTATTATATTCTAAATGTTTTTTAACATTCGTATTATATGCATTTCATCTGACTGTTCACCGACCTGAGTCCTTCAGGAGTAGGGCAGTACATAAATTTAAATAAATAAATAAGCTTGTTGTCATGGGGATGAAATTAGAGGAGACATTCCACCCTTCACCCATATGCATAATTTTAAGATTCCCCCCAAAAAGGTAGGATAAAATGCAATAAATATGGGTAAGTAAATTTACCATGAAGTAGATGTTGTTTGATGTGATACCACCAGGGGTGAAATCCAGGAGGTACTGACAGGTTCTGGAGAACCGGTAGCAGACATTTTGAGCAATTCAGAGAACCGGTAGCGGAAATTTTGAGTAGTTCAGAGAACCAGCAAATACCACCTCTGGCTGGCCCCAGGAGTGGGGGGGGGGAAATGGGGATTTTGCAGTATCCTTCCCTTGGAGTGGGGTAGGAATGGAGATTTTGTAGTATCCTTCCCCTGTCCCGCCCACCAAACCACACCATGCCCACCAAGCCACGCCCACAGAACCAGTAGTAAAAAAATTTGGATTTCACCACTGGATACCACTATTTATTGTTTCTGAAAAGAATTTGCATAAAAACAATGAGCTTTTTTAAAAAATTGCAGTAACTCAATCAACTTTAATTTAAGGAAGGAAGGAAGGAAGGAAGGAAGGAAGGAAGGAAGGAAGGAAGGAAGGAAGGAAGGAAGGAAGATCTTATTACTTTAGCAATGTAGAGACTACATATTGGTTGCATTTTCTGAAAGTATTGGTTGAATAGGAAGGAAAAATTAAGTGTATGGGATTACGATAAGAAGCATTTTTTCCCAATGCACACCTCCAAGAGATCTAAGCATAAAACTTATTTCTGATATTTAAACACCTTTAATATGCGTTTAGTCAAAAAGTTATTTTGGGCTGCATGATGCATATGCACACATGAGACTATGCCACTGTGGGGGTGGGGGGTATAATTATGTTACGTATTAAAAGTGTTATTGAACTTTTTCTGGGAACTGTAGTTGGTGAAGGTGCTAAGAAGTCTCTATTATGAGTCTTTACTGCATTTCCACCCTTCACAGGACAACAGTTCCCATAAAACTGGTTAAACCCATGTAGGCCTGTAGACATACCCATTATAAATCAATATATTCTAAACAAATGAAAAAAGTAAGTGAAGAAAATGAATTTCCATGGCACTTTTGAGCAGAGATGGTGTGGCCTTCTCTCCACTCTTCCCCATTCATCTTTCTGCACAACAAGAGGGAAATGGAGGCATAGAGAAGCAAGCTACACTGACAGCAAAAAGCAAGGTGCCTTTCTATTGTGAAGTAGCTGCCAAAACTTTGAGCCAAGATGGACAGCAGGACCTGCCAGAACTTTCTACTTCCTGGCCATGTCATTTTTCACATGTGTTTGTTGATAAAGCCCGTCTGCCTTATTTCTGCATCAATCTGCAAGTTCTTGTTTTCTGTGCATGAAAATTGCATTAATGTGTTACAGATTTTCCTGTAAAATATGTAAGAAAACCTTTCTGCAGTGGCTTATTAAATATAAGAAAATTAAAAGCAAAAGGAAAATATTTTCTGAGCCGCTTGAAAACCATCGCAGTCATGTTGACCCGCACACATACAAAATCCAAAATCTACACTTGAGTTATAATTAGGCCTAACAACCTGACACTAAAGAATCTGGAAAAAGCAAAACAGATACAATAACTTTTTAAAAAAAAACAAAAAAACAGACCAAATGAAATTCTGAAACATTCCTTCATGGATAGAGAAGCCCAGAAATGCAAAGAAGGAACTCACACAATTATCTGATTGATTTTATTTGCTTTTCATCTCAGACAGATTTTAAAATAATCCAGAATATGCACACATATGGTGACCTTGTTATTCGTAACTGCAGTCTGTGTTCCTGGCCACTGATAAGTCAAGTTGTATGGTTTTTAAGGGGGAAAAACTGATTAAAAATAGGAAATCAGAAATATTCAAAAAATTAAACATATATAAATATTGTATATCAGAGTACAACAAAGGAGAAATTAGAAACTAATGTTTATCTATAATGCTTTTATAGTCTTTCTTTCCTTTTTCCTTCCTTCCTTCCTCTTTTTATATTTTTTCTGTATTTTTAAAAAAGCTAAGAGACTTTGTTGCTAAACTCATTTATAGCCTTTCACATACTGTTAATATAATTAAATGTACTTCATTATTTTATGGTTAATCTCCCATCAACAATGTACTAAACACTAACTACAATCTTAGTAATTCCTTCTCTTCCTTCCTGATATTGTATCTCTATATTAACTTTTTTTTCTTTTCTCCTGTTTCTTGTTCATTGGAACTAACCTCTGGTATCCCTCTCATTTGAAAGTATATTTCTGGCACTGAAGGTATTACCTAGTTGACTCCATGGATGCTTCAACGGGCATGTCCCTAAGGAGAAAGAGGTACAAAAAAAGTTGATTCAAAAGGATGGTCAAAGCTCCACTTTTTTTCCCATGTACTATGAAGGAGGGTTCAATTGCACAATTATAGCCATCATTTTGACCCTTTTGATTCTCTCCCAAAGCCCCCATGGATGGACCTGCTCTTCCAACATTTTTAGGAAAGCAAAATTGTTTGGATTGCACTCTAGGGCATTGTTCTGCAATGTGCTCCTTTGCCCAGAAAAAAAAAAGGGGGGGGGGATGAGAAAGAACCTGGGGCCAGAGAAGACTGGAGAAAAACAATCTCTCCAGTTTATCTTTTGGTAAACTGGGTTTTTTGTGATTGGCTATGCCAGTCAAAACAACCAGTTTGGTTTTGGAATAAACACAGTCATTTTGTTGTTCAAATTCCAAATATGCCCTACCATTTATAGCAGGGATCTCCAAGCTTGGCAACTTTACGACTTGTGGACTTTAACTCCCAGAATTCCTCAGCCAGCATGCGCTGGCTGAGGAATTCTGGGAGTTGAAGTCTACAAGTCGTAAAGTTGCCAAGCTTGGAGACCCCTGATGTATAGGATGATTTCCCCATTCTACATTCTGGCTCAAAGTTCGAGCCTTGGAAGGCTAAACCAATTAATATAAGAGCTTTAAAAATGTCATGGGGTTAGCCCTTCCCAATATAACTTTCTTCATGTTTGTGCTTTTAAAGATCTCTTTAAAGACATCCTTCTAATGGCAAATGTCCCATCAGAAAAAGACACTTCTCCTCTGAGCTTGGAGAATTCTATCTTAGTTGTTGTTTGCTGGTTTGTTTTCTTTGAGATAAAGTTTGATCCTCTTTCTGGTTAACGTCGTTCAACGTCAATTATAGGCAGCGTACCATGAAAAAGTTACTTCGGTGAAGTGAGCAGAGGGAGAGTTGGAGGAGTTTATCTAATGATCAGGAAAGCTGTGTTGGTGCTCATCTGTGGTAAACAATAGGATATGTCAACGTTCCTGGTTGCCATCACCACTGACAATATAAAGAGCAGAAAGCTGGGCATTCTTTGGGGGGAACTCTGGAGAAATGAATGGGGGGTTGGGGGGGAGAGAAGGTTGCCTGTGGTTATCTGAGTACCTTGGGAAAAACAGAGGCGTTTCGACTTCTCACTCAGCAGCCTAATGAAAACTAGACAAATTGTCTTGCGTTTAATATATAGTTTCCACCGATTCCATTTGCCTTTTGTTTGGAACAATTCCGGTCTGTACTGGAAAGAGACAGTTAAATATAAAGAAATCATTTCACATCGGCAAGAGACAGCCACAATGGGAAGAGGGGAGGAGGGACTTATGAAAAGAAAACAGGAGAACATTATGGATCAGATGAATTCTGTAACCTTACCAACCCATTCCTTCCTGCTGCTTATTCCTTACCTCCCATCTCTGTGAGAAAAAGAGAATCAAGGAGACATTCAGAGGCCAGGCTGAATAAAACGAGTGTTAATGGAATGTGCTAATGAAGGCATCTTAATCTGGAATAGGAGTATATATTGGCAGGTTGGTCTCAATGAATGAAAACCAGTAGATCAGATTCCAGTCATGTGTCAGTAATGGTATTGCATGCGATCAAAAAGCAGGTGAGTTTGGAAGTTAAGCAGATGCAGAACTGCTTGATACACAAATGGAGAATAATAAAATCCCCAAACTGGGAAGAAGTTGAAAAATATTTTGGAGGAGGGCAAATGGTTGAATGCACAAATGAAGCTCAACTTGAGGGAGTCTTTACTGATTGTCTCAGACCCCAGCTAGACAAATGTACACCCCCCTCTCAAAATGCAGTCAAGGGGGAAAGGAGCGATTTTGCTGGAATCTCTCTTGATTGATGTAATCCTGTCTATAATATGATGGTGTCCCCAGAGGAAAGCTGCTCTAGAACATTATCATTAATATTCTACCAGCCCTTGACATGCAACACACTAGATACTTCTGTCCACCCTTGTTCAGTGCCAGTCCTCAATTAGCAATCAACATTGGCTGTAAACTTGCATTGTGGGTATAATTGCTCCATTATTGGCAATGCCAATCATGACTTGGTTGAGAAAATTATTCAGAATTATGACAGACCCTTTTCCCTCCATCCAAAAAAAAGGTACTTACCACCTGGATTCGAAATTCTGGTGGCCATCCCTCTATAATCATGTGATCACATTCTGGGACCTTGGCAATCAGCCTGCGTGTAGAGCTATTCGCAATGTCCTGAGATCACATGGCCACAATTTGCAATGTTTTTTGCTAAGTGTCTACTTAGTTACTAGCAAAAGCCACCATTATGGACAATGGGTTTGCTCAATAACTCTAGTGTTCACTTTATGTCCACTACAAAAAATGTCATAAAGTCAGGCCAATCACACGTAACTGAAGGACTAGCCGTACACCTTTCTACAGGAAAAGTGGACTATCTGTGAGAATTCCAACTATTTAGAGTATATACAGTATATACAGTATATTTATAGTATATATTCTATAAAAAAACGGGAGGAGGGGTGGGCAGAGGCTTGCTTGCAATGAAAGCCAGTTGATAAAATGCAACAGTGTTTGTTACAGCACTTAGAGCCTGTGATTAACACCAAAAGGATTCAACTAGAAAAGAGTTTAGCCTATAATTTCTCCGCAGCTCAACCCTATATTTCTTTATGAGCCATTATGGGATGGGGGCAGGACAGAGGGAGACTTCCTTTTCTTCTTCTTTCAGCATCCATCATCAGCTTGTAATTATTGTCATTTCTAAAGCTTCGCCAGACAGGCAGCGTCCTTTTAGAAGCAGATTGGCTGTGTATTTTTCAGAGCAAGCAAGCGAGAGGAAGTGGTAATATTACTTTGTAGCCTCGTATATGTCGCTCTATGCCTTTTTCTTTTTTTTTCCCCTGCCACCCTTCCCTGTATGGATCAAAGGGCCTCCATCTACAAGAAATAGCCATCTCCACTCCTGCTCAGTTCTCATTTCATTTCATTTCTTCCCTCCTAGTTGATCAGGTAACAACATCTGCAACAGACCAGAGTTCTTCAGTGTGACTTTATTTACACACATACACACATACTGTTGTTCACTCGGGCACTCTCTCCTTCACCCATCTTGAATTTACTTGAGTCATAGGACACACACATTCTCTCCCTCTTTCAATATAGCCTAAGGGAGTGAAAGTGGATAAACATTTTCTCAAGAGGTTAAGGTCAAGACACCGCACAACACAACACAAGAATGGAGAGAGCAGCTAGACCTAAAGTTCATCTAATTCTATTGGGAGGCCTGGGCGGTGAGGGGGGATATGGGAGGTCAGTCGCGAGTGTTAGGTATCGCAGAAAGCCACTGCTATAGTTCTATTAGTAGTTAATGAGGCAGGACCTGGAACAGATAGCCCACTTTCAGCTCACAAAAGCTTTCAGATTTCTCTGTTTACATTGAGCCATTCGAGCCTCCCCGGTGTTTTACCCACCCAGCTCCTCCACGGCCTCTCTCCAAGCTAGATAAATCCCCTCCATTTGAACAATAGTATCGTTTACTGACTTTATACTTAACAAGTTTGGAGACTGGTAACAATGGAATAAAAACCCTTTTTATTTTTTGAGGAGTAAAGAGCCAGAGGACAAGACCTACACTCAGGGCATATAAATGTATGATTGTATGTTTGTATGTATGTATAATTGTACGTATGTTGTGTGGAAAGATAAATGGAAGAGGGAGGAAAGGAGAGGGAGAAATCACAGGAAAGCCTGCATTTGTGGAAAAGATTTAAAGTTATTTGTTCTTGATTAGGCAAGCTACTCATTCATTTTTATCCATCAGTTTTTATCTGCACAATGCCAAAAGAACCCTTTGTTAAAATGTTCTCCGAACGGATAAAACTAATTTGCTGGAATGTGAAATAATCCAGAGAGCAAGTTGAATTGAGGCTCATTTTCGCAGACCCGAGAGCAGCAAATTAAACAGCCACATTTTCCAGTCCCTGGGGCACTATGGAGGAATGTAAAGCTTCCGAAGAAAGCCCTGGAGTTAATGGATTTGCATGAAGCTTGGCATGCTAATGGAGATGGTCTCTTGTAATGAGCTTTTAATTATGTCTCTTTGGTGCTTGACCTTCTGGTAAAATGCAGACCACTCTTTAGATATGTGGACTTCAACTCGCATGCTGGCCAGGGTATTCTAGGAGTTGCGGTCAACACATCTTAAAGTGACTAAGGTGGTGAAACACTACTTTAGATGACAGTTTCTTTGACACCCCATGGGAGTAGATAAACAGGGCATCGAATAGTACGCAACATTCCCAGACCTGACTTGACAACCTGGGATATTCTGTGTCCTTTCTTCAGTCTTCTTCAAAAAAAGACTGCCCATTGCTGGCAAGGACAGACAGGGGCATTTTGTTGTGCGTGATCCAAGAAGTAGTTTTCCAGAACCCTTGCAATCATGTAAAACAGGGTAAGCAGATTTGGAAATGAGCTATGGATGTTCTCCTGAAAAGGCCCTGCTGGATTAGAAAGAGAGGATGGAGGGAGTATATAACAACGCTCCTGAAGCACATGGAGAAGGCAGCACAATGTATTCTCTCTCATTCTAAAAGGTACTATAAATAAATGGTCATTCATCACAGGAAGACAGCGCCTTCTTGAGTTCTCATTCCAGGCACAAATAACAAAGTTCAAATTATCATACTTTGGACATGTTATAGGAAGATCCTTAAGAAACCTATAATGATGGGGAAAGTGGAAGGACAAAAAACAACAAAATGTCCAACAGCAAAATGGACAGCCTCATTTAAAGCAATAAGATCATCCTAGAGAAGGTCTGTCTATGTGACCACTAATAAAAGAATAAATTTACAATGAGATGAATGTATGTATGTATGTATGTATGTAGTGTGTGTGTGTGTGTGTGTGTGTGTATATGTATATATATATATATGTATGTATGTATGTATGTATGTATATGTATGTATATAGTATATGTAGGTCTTTGGTTATTCGGGTTTTCTCCCGCGTAAAATTGGAAGTGTCCTGGCGACGTTTCAACGAAGTCTCATTCGTCATCTTCAGGCTGGTGTTTTCGGCTTCGTGCTTCTAGGAGCACTTTGTCAAAACATCGCCAAGACCCTTCCAATTTTATGCGGGAGAAAACCCGAATAACCAAAGACCTACATACAAACACCCACGAAAACCTCAGAAAACATATATATATATATATAATTTATATTTTGCTGATAAAGAAATAAAGGGAGACTAGTATAGATCTATTTCAAGCTTTTTAGCTTTTTATTTCTTTATCAGCAAAATATAAATTTGGTATAAAATGGTTTGTCGTAAATGTGACTACTTGAGGGCTCCTGGATTGGAGTTGAAAGGCAAAAGGGAGCGGAATGTCCCCTCCCACATGTTGGGGTAGACCAGGTGTCTCGATAGAAAAACACTGTGTGTGTGTGTGTGTTTCTGTAGATTTTTTTTTCCTCGCACAAGCATGAGCTGAAGCCGAAGACACCAGCCTGAAGATGATGAGTGGGACATCGTCGAAACGTCGCCAAGATACTCTCAATCTTATATGGGAAAAGACCCGAATACACCAAAACTTGCATACCTCTATCCGTGAAAATCTACAAAAACATATATAATGCAAGTCTTGGCATATTCAGGTCTTTTCCCATGTACGATTGTGAGTATCTTGGCGGCTGTTTCGTAACATCCTGTGTGGGTGAGGTCACACATCAAGGACCTCACCCACACAGTATGTTACGAAACAGCCGACTAATATGCAAACATCAACTCCATCAACTAATCAAGAGGTAACAACACAGGCAACCAAGCCGCTCACAGAGACAAAGCTAGCACCCCACACCTCCCCACTAGTATTTATAGAGACAGCATGATTGTTTTATACACACACACACACACAATATATATCATGGCCTACTGATGACGGCTAACGAGCCAGAAATACCTATTTAGGTCTCCCGGAATGCAGCACAAGATTCTGTTTGCTGCCAGAGTGAAAAAGATGGAGATAGAACCCAGTATGTAGTGAATGTGATTTTGCTCTATTGTGGTTCCAGAAAAATCTTAACTACGTAGGAAAAAACCTGGCTTAAAGGAAACACACACACACACACACACACACACACATATATATACATACATACACACACATTACAGTATATATACATAGGAAAATCCCTGGCATAAAGAAATATATACATAAACACATAAAGACCTACGAAAATAAAATTATATATATATATATATGTTTTCTGAGGTTTTTGTGGGTGTTTGTATGTAGGTCTTTGGTTATTCGGGTCTTCTCCCGCGTAGAATTGGAAGTATCTTGGCGACGTTTCGACGAAGTCTCATTCGTCATCTTCAGGCTGGTGTTCTCGGCTTCATGCTTCCAGGAGGCACAAAGCCGAGAACACCAGCCTGAAGATGACGAATGAGACTTCGTCGAAACGTCGCCAAGATACTTCCAATTCTACGCGGGAGAAGACCCGAATAACCAAAGACACACACACACATACACACACACACACACACACACACACACATATATATATATATATAAAACAATCATTATATGATTCATTGTCATTCCCCAATGAAATAAGACCCCAAGGCTTAAAGTCCCTCAAAGTTTCATTTTATTAGAGATGTCATATTGGAACATCTGGGAAAACTCAATTCTGAAAGCTTCCAGGTTTTCCTCACCCAAAGGAAAGTCCAAGTCCCAGTTGCTTCCCAGTTCCAGCCCTCCAGGTGCAGGGCAAGATGGCCTTGACTTTCTGAGAAAGGAATGTTATTATGGCTATAAATCACCTTGCTCCATACAATCCCCCCTCCCAGTTTCCCACAGTAGTAAATGTGGCAGGCCTGAAGATCCAATGCAAAAGATGGCTTCCAGGCCTGACACATTCTGTGTGTGGTGTGTGTGTGTGTGTGTGTGTGTGTGTGTGTGTGTGTGTTCATAACTTTCAGTTGTTGGTTTCACTTTCTAGTGAAATCCAGATTATTAATTTCTTGGACATAAAATTAATTTGAATTGATTCTATTATCAACACCATCAATCATCATTATATTGTAACAATTACATTAATTAAGATCAGCAACATTTTCAGAGAGTAGATTCTATTCTTTGTAATACTGCTGGTAAACCAATTAATATAAATCAATTAAAAATTAAATAAATAACTTTTAAAAATGTCATCTGATGTGAGATACACACTCTTGAGCTATTTGGGGCATTTTGAATCTTTTTTCCCTCCCCCGGTTTTTGTCAAAGAGAGTTAGGGAGTGCCATCTAGTGGTATTCCCTGGCATCAGGGTAGATTTCAGGTGCAAAATGGGGCAAAAGTTCTTTCATGTAGGCATAGAAATGTTGCCTTTCATTGAGTCGTTGTCCAATATTGTTTATAATGCCGAACGTTGAAACAGGAGTCTTTTTTGTCTTTACCAATGGAAGATAAACACTAAATCTTCCTAATTAGACAAGCACGGATGAGTGAGGAACACTACTTAACAGGGCCTTAGACTTAAAGACCCCACATGCCCACTTCCCAGTCTGTTTCGTTGCTCCCCTCTGGGAGAAGGTTTCAAAGTATTCCTAGCAAGACTACCAGATTCTGTAACAGCTTTGTTCCCTATGCCATCCATCTGGTAAACTCGCAAGATTCGTTTATCTCGCCATGTACATGTATACATCCAAACTAGACTGTGTTGTTTCTCCATGTCATATAATATATGCGGGTGTATGCATAATTTTTATTTATTTATTCTTGTCTGTTAGTTTGTTTTGTCGTGTTTATGTAGTATATATTGGAGGTGGAGACCCTTTGAGAGCTGTATGCAACTCTCATTTTAACGTATGCCGATTAGTGTACATTCAAAGTGACAATTAAGTTAGTTTAAGACATTGCTAATTAGAGAAGCATGGATGGGTGAAGAATACTACTCAACAATGCCATGGAATACGTTCAGGAAAAGGTGTGTTTTTTTTTCCTGGGAAGGCAAGACTGAAGAATTTATGAGAGTTTGAAGGAGATATGATGTCCTACCCCATGTAAAATTCTGTGACTGAGGCAGTACAATTGCACAATAAACGCTTCCAGAAGCACCAGCAATGATGGAGAGCATGTAGTCAGTTCTGTCAATTCCAGTCCTCATTTCAGAAACGACGACAGCTGCACAGGAGCAAACACCATGTTTCTTGTACAGCTCTGTTTCTCACTCTGCCTGTTGGCCTCCAGCTCCAAAATCTCATACAACTGGCATTTCCCAAGTTCTCATTCATTCATCCCATTGACATTGTCGATGAAGCTTCTCCTCCACATTGCCATTAATATAAATTCTGAAACCCACAAGAAGTGAAAGATAAAACTGATCACCCAGATACAAAATCCATTATTAATCTGTCACTCAGGAGAAGGCAGATGAAATACACTCAGAAGAACAATTCTGCTCCACACCTTCCAAACAGGTGGGGAGATCATGGACATTGCACAGTAACAAACATCCTTTTTGCATTAGTTCAGAGGCAGCTCCCATTCAATATTGTATAACTTGCAGGATGCAATCAGGATCGGTCACTGAGCCCAGAGGTTTAGTCTTCCAAGCTTTAAGACTTGGGCTAGAACCCATCCTCAGAGAACTTCTCTCTCACCAGAATGTGTGAGAAAAGACTAAACCTCAAGTCCCAATGATCGAGCCAGACTGGATCCTACAACTTTATCCTGAGACAATGATACATGTATTTTCCTTCATTCATTGCAGAGATTCTGATAGAATAGAATAGAACAGAACAGAACGGAACAGACTTTTTTATTGGCCAAGTGTAATTGGACACACAAGGAATTTGTCTTGGTGCATATGCTCTCAGTGTACATAAAAAGAAAAGATACATTCATAAGAATCATAAGATGCAACACTTAATGATAGTCACAGGGTACAAATAAGCAATCAGGAAACAATAGCAATATAAATTGTAAGAATACAAGCAACAAAGTTACAGTCATATAGTCACAAGTGGAAGGAGATGGGTGGTGGGAACGATGAGAAGATTAATAGTAGTGCAGACTTAGTAAATAGTTTGACAGTGTTGAGGGAATTGTTTAGCAGAGTGATGGCGTTTGGGAAAAAACTGTTCTTGTGTCTACTTGTTCTGGTGTGCAGTGCTCTATACCGTCGTTTTGAGGGTAGGAGTTGAAACAGTTTATGTCCAGGATGCGAGGGGTCTGTAAATATTTTCACAGCCCTCTTTTTAACTCATGCAGTATACAGGTCCTCAATGGAAGGCAGGTTGGTAGCAATGGTTTTTTCTGCAGTTCTAATTATCCTCTGAAGTCGGTGTCTGTCTTGTTGGGTTGCAGAACCAAACCAGACAATTATAGAGGTGCAGATGACAGACTCAATAATTCCTCTGTAGAACTGTCTTCAGAGGTCTTCTGTTATTCTTGGAGAATGCCTATCTTTATTTCTTCCTCCTGAATTCTGCTATCAGTACCAACTTGTTACTGCTCACTCACTTGCTGAACATGTTAACAGCTGCAGCAGCCCTTCTCCTGGATCCTTTCCCCCCCCCCCCCCTCCTTTGAGCAGAGGGAGAACATAAAGAGCAAAACCACGAGAAGCAGGTTCTACTTCTCTCAACTTCTGCTTCTACTTCATCCCGTCATCTTAATTTGCAGTACAAATGCAGATTGCAGTTGGGTAATTTGAGACTTGGAGGCAAAACTTTTAGGGTAGTGCTAAGATGTTATTTAAATGATAATGTATGTTACTTTACTTACTTCAAAACAGGGCAAATCAGTTCAGCTTAGTTTGGAGGCCCTCATAGCTATTCCGATTAGTTGAATTGGACCATGGGTTTCCTCTTTGAAGTCTGCTCCTGGCTGCACCACTATCCAAATTCTTCCTGTGGAGAACAATTGGTCATTTCCTGTATCTTTTAGGCATATAAATGCTACTATAGACCTGTAATTTTTGTTCCACGTTTCCCACAAATATATGTAAGTCGGGGATGATTCTAACATAAATGATTCCAATCCACTTGTGCATTCAACAATACCCCTCCCCATTGTGAGAACATTTCAATTATATTTCCAGAACTACTGTTTTTTTTAAAGTATATGCCTCAAATATCATATGTAAATGAAAAGCAGAAAATGCCTCAGATGCTGACATGTGTAATAAACAATACTTATAAAAGAAAGGAAGCCACTTAAGAAGGAGGTAATTTAAAGCAGAGATGTTTCTACTTCTATTCTCTGTTCAAAAGAATGTCCCTCAGTAGCTTCACACACACATACACACTACATAACATTTGGGCAACCCAATATTTAAAGCTTTTGCTGCCTGGGGAAAAAGATTTGAAATAAGAAAGTCACCTGGATCAAAGAAACAGATTGTCTATGAATTTTACATGGTGAAAAATCTGACCTTCACACATATATGAAGTATATGCATGCATATGGTATATGGATCATATCTGGGTGATTTGCCATAGATCATCAAAGATTTTTCATTAGGAATACTTTAAGAACATTGAAAATAACAAAATTGTTTGAACCAGCAGCATTTCCAGCTTCTCAGGAACCTGAGGTACTAGAACAGTGATAGCTAACCTTTTCCGGAGTGTGTGCCCAAAGTGTGTAAGTGCACGTGAATGTGTGCGCCCAAACTCCCAAAATGCAATGCACATGCAGCCTTTAATATGCGCCCTGGCCCCTGTGCATGTGCACACAGCCCACTGAACAAGCCCTGCCTCTGCGCATCTGCGCACGGGGTCCCCATGCATGTGTAATGGAATGTGGATAATTTTGGGGGACAAGGGGAAAAGATGCTGCTCAGGAAAAAAATCAGAAAAGAGATGCAGGAACCCCGCCCCCCCCAATGGATTAAGGTCAGAGGAAGAAATTTAGGAAGGAGCCACTTTTAATGCTGTTAAAAGTGGTGGCAGGAACTTTGTACATCCAGATTGCAAGAGTGTGGTAATATAACCTAATAAAGTAGAACTAGTTCACCTAGTCATGTTTCTTATCTGGTTTATCTGCGAGGGCTGACAATATGTCACTCCACCACTCTGTGAGTTGAATGGGCTTCTATTATGTTTCCAAATATAATTCAAGGTGCTGGTAGTTAAAGCTCTTTGTGGCTTGGGACCAGGCTATCTACAGGAGTGTATCTCCCCAATTATTTCTACTCTTCTCACCTGGTCTAGCAGGATAGTTACACTCCAAGTCCCATCAGCTAAGGACTATCAACTGGCAGGGCCCAGGAGGAAGAACTTTTCTTGCATTGAATCCATCCTTTGGAAGGTCATTCCACCTGATCTTAGATTAACCCTAATCCTGCTGGCCTGCTGGGCTTTTGTAAGGCTCTATTAACTGAGTTTTATGTCTGGGCCTGCTCTTCCCCCCCCCCCCCTTTCCAAAAGAAGTGTGATAGATTCTATTTCTTGGAACTTTGTGCACTTGCCCACTGCTTACGCAGCCCAGTTCCCAACAGGCACAAACTGATACCAGTTTTCAGGTAAGGATAGGATCATCAGCATAGCACAGGTTTTTGATGTTTCCTCCTCCAATTTAATAGAAGGCTGCATTTGACTTTTTCAATGTGTTTTGAGGGCTATTCTTAAGACTTTCAAGTCTAGGACCCAGATTATGTAGCCCTGCAGTGGACTCAACAGGTTTGTTTGCTTATTAGTTTATTCAATTCAGATGGCCATTCATCTTTGGGTGATATATAAGAAATTAAGACTAGGCAACAATAGACTTGGACAACTAGTAATTACTTTATTGGCCTCAGGTCTAAAGAAAATCATTTACAATTCACTATTAAAAGCAGCAATAAAACCAAAACTAAGCAATCAGCACAGCTTGCTTAATATTCTGGTTCTGGAACAGCCAGGTTGTGACTCTCTTAGAGAGGGATCACAGGTTATAAGCCTTACAAATCTCCAGGAGGATGCTATTCCATAGGACATGTACTGCTACAAAGTAGACACAACTCCAGCAAGATGACATTGCTGAGTAGAAGAGACTCAAAGCATGCCATTCCTATCAGATCTGGAGGGCTAAGCAAAGGCAATCCCACAAATAGCCTGTTTGGCAGCCCTGAAGATCCAAAGTAAAAGATGTGTCATGTGGAGCTTTATAGCTTTAACCAGCATCTTCAACCACGCCTAGAAGCCCACTAGGAGCCAGTACAGCTCATAGAGCAGCATTGTTATTTGAATATTGAACCATGAGTTGCTCAAACCACTTCATTCTGGACCTACTCCAGCTTCTACAACCTCTTCAAGGGCATCCCTTGCAGACCCATTGTAGTAATCCAAATCAAAGGGGTCTAACATATTACCAGATAAATATTCTTAATGATTATCCATGCAATTAAATGTCCTCACTTCTCCCCAAGATGAATCTTACCCATTCTTAATTCATGGAGTGATTGCTTCTGCTGTATTTCTATGCATACCTATGTCACCAGAGACTCAGTGCCACAAGCCAGTACAGTAATACAAATTATTCCCATAAACTGAAATCAAAACACCAAAAAGCTAAGATGGCATGCAGAGGAAAAATGGGTGGGAATCTTCCTCTCTGGAAGCCAACACACAAGAATCGCATAGTTATTTCCTTGCAAGTGCACCAAAGCTTGTATATTTATAGACACACATACATATACCACCTTAATGCCTAATATATTATACCCTTCACTGCCAAGTCCCTAGGATTTGTCTGGATTTGGTAACTAAAGTAATATAAATGTTAGCTAAGAACTATTCCAGCAATGTGTTTCTAATATAAGCTTGTTTTGAAGTCTGAGGGACAAACATGTCTCTTAAATTCTGTACCACCCATTGAAGAACTAAATGTAATTTGTGAGGAGAGAGCCCCACTATTTTGATCATTATAATAGCCTCCTTGTAAACAATCTGAAGGGAGGGGGGAATAGAGAGAGAAAAAATGGAGGCATATAAAAGAGCCTCATAACTTTTGATCTTGAGAAGTTGCAAGGAAATGGCATTCTATTTGCCAGGCTGCAAGAAATAAAGGAAGCAGAGAAAGGACTGGATTTTATCATTGTTCTCTAAGGAAGGAGATGTCAGCAGTTCCAGTCTCTAGATACATTGTTTCAAACGAAATGCTGAAAATCATAATGCCAAAAATCATAATCCATTATCTGAATTAAAACTATCCCAAATATTAATCTTAATCTCATTGTCACAAACATATCGATACCATTGACCTTGGTATCTTGCTGTGGCGCCTTGGGGGGTTGGGAGTGGGAGGCACCATTTTACGGTGGTTCTCCTCCTACCTCTCGGGGCGAATGCAAGCGGTGTTGGCAGGGGGGCAGAGATCGACCATGAGGCCCCTCACTTGTGGGGTGCCCCAGGGATCGGTTCTCTTGCCCCTTCTGTTCAACATTTATATGAAACTGCTGGGGGAGATCATCTGTGGTTTCGGGGTGAGGTACCATCAGTATGCTGATGATACTCAACTTTTTATATCCACCCCGAACCAACCCAGTGATGCCCTCGACATGATGTCCTGGTGCCTGGAAGCGGTGTAGATCTGGATGGGGAGGAACAGGCTTCGGCTCAATCCTGCCAAGACTGAGTGGCTGTGGATACCGGCATCTCGGTCCGAAGAAGAGGTTCCATCATTGGCTATAGGGGGTGAAGTCTTACCCCCCGTAGACAGGGCATGCAACTTGGGTGTCCTCCTGGATACGCGGTTGAGTCTAGAAGTTCATATAACAACCGTGACCAGGGGGGCATATGCCCAGATTCGTCTGGTGCACCAGTTGCAACCCTATTTGGACCAAGATGCCCTACACACAGTTACTCATGCGCTAGTCACCTCCCGTATTGACTACTGTAATGCTCTCTACATGGGGCTGCCCTTGAAGACCACTCAGAGGCTTCAGCTGTTACAGAATGCAGCCACATGGGTTGTGATGGGAGAATCCCGATACTCCCATGTAACACCTCTCCTGCGCAGCTTGCATTGGTTGCCGGTGGCCCTCCAGGTGAGATTCAAGGTGCTGGTAATGACCTATAAAGCTCTACATGGCTTAGGCCCAGGATACTTGGCGGACCATCTGTAACCAGCAACAGCTTCCCATCGTCCGGTGCATTCCCACAGGGAGGGCCTGCTCCAGGTACGGTCAGCTAGACAATGTCGGCTGGCGGCCCCCAGGGGTAGAGCTTTCTCTGTGAGCGTGCCCACCCTTTGGAATCAATTCCCCCTGGGCTCTGGCTGGCTCCTGACCTCCGCACCTTTCGCCACGAATTAAAAACATGGCTGTTCGCAGCGTTCAGCCTGGACTGAGGGGGTTTTTGATTATTTTAATGGGTTTTAATATTTGTTTATGTATGTATTTTATGTTTTTATTGGTTTGTTTTAATTGTTGTGAGCCGCCCTGAGTCCTATGGAGATAGGGTGGCATATAAGTTATATTAAATAAAATAAATAGATAAATATCAGTCTGACAAAGTTCCCTGTTGCTGCTTTTGCCTCCCTTTCTAATTTGGACTCCACATAGAAATAATAAAGAATCACAATATAAACTAAATTCCAACTCTATGAATTGGCCAGATGTTTACATTTTTGTTATTTAATTTACAATCTTTTTTCTAAGATGTCCAACACAAAATATAAAGGACCAATTAAATCAAAAAACTCTTCTGGCACAGGACTATCCTGACCTCTCATTAATGGTGGCACAAAGATGTCCAGCAAACTATCTCAGAGGACATATCTTCATGTTGTTGTCTTCATCTCTTTTCTGGCCCAACAAGGAGGCAGCTGCTCCTGTTTTATTCCTCCTCCTCCTCCTCCCAATATAGTTCTGGCCATGGACACAATCTATCTCATTTCCTCAATGGATTTCACAAACAGCCATTACTATCAGACTCCCAGTTTAACATCTTTAATCCATGTATTGCTAGAATGGAGTTTATTATGGCATTTCCAAGACTGTCTTTGACCAGGCAGCTAACTACAGTCTTTGAAATAGTTAGGTTGAGGGAGGTATTCTGTACACAAAGCATGCCTGTATAACAGAAAAGCAAGGTATTTTCTTCTTAGAAAATGACTGGTATTAGTTTCCCATTTCCCTGAGAATATAACATTTTGAGTATTCCTCTGCTTCTGAACTAAAGGCTTCCCATAGCACATTTCAGCAGCTAAAAGGATACAAATCCAAATCACCTCCAAATACAAATGGATTTTTTTTTTCTGATCTTGATAGGCTCCTATCCAACCTGAATTTTCTGTTAACTTTAGTTCGCTTACATTATGTCAGAAAATTAAAGCCAGGAGTTCATTACAGTCCCCTACTTATGTGCAGGGCCTTGCCAGAGAAGTCCTGACACTTAAGCAGTGGTTGAAAGAATCATGCAAATGAATTTATTTTGTCCCAAATAGGAAAGAAATAAATAACGGTTATTTTGCCCTACATTTCCTTCCCCAATTTTTCCTCCTACCCAAAAAAATAATTGGAATGATAGTTGGCTGTCATGATAAATGAAAGGAATGAATTGACTAGTGTAAAACAAGCTTAGTTCTAAAGGCAGAAAGTTTGGGGGTTTATCCTCCAGAGTGTGATTGAGAGGGTGAGAAGTTAATTTGGCAGATTCACTTCTATGGTTTCATAATCTTTCTCTCCTCTTTTCCCCAGTCCCTTCCTCACCCACCCACCCCCCTTCGCCCCTCTCTCCCCTCCCTTCCCCGACGCAGCCTGGCTCCACCAAACGCTGCTTTGTGCCTGCCCTCACACAAGTCAGGAGCATGACCTGAAACGCAACCCTTCTCCCCAGGGCGCATCCTGAGTGGCAACAGCTTAGCTCAAGTGTTTCTCATGAACTGCCTTCCCAAGCACTTGATCTAAATCACGTTATTTCCTTCACAGTCTGGCCCAGTCAGTGCATCAACGGAATCTGCAGATGGCAGTTCAAAAAGGCCACAAGCTCAGCGAGAGGAAAGCCAAGAGAAGTCTCAGGATTTTGCTTGTTACTTCGCTTCAGCTGGAGGGGGAGGAGAGACTGGGGCAGGGGCAAGGGGGGAAGAGTGGGGAAGAATTGGGTGGGAAAGGCCAGGCAAATCTTCGGTACAAGCATTTCTGTGCAAATACAGTTAACCTCTTGCAAGAACAAAAGAGGGGTGGCAAGGAACAAGGAAGGAAGCATTTTGCTGGAAATTTTTCTTTTAAAAAGAGTTATTGCTCACAATGAATATACTCCACACTGATACATTCGCACAGGTATCCCATGTTTGTGTTCTGGTAAAAGAGGTGGTATATCTTTTCTTCAGTATTATAGATGAAGTCTTTTTTTTTCTTTTCTCCCTCCCTTGAAAAAGCAGAAGGGAGCATAAGGAGGTTTGGATTTTAGTTTAGTTTGGCAATTTTGCAAAGTTTAGTTTAGTTTTATTAGATTTATATACCACAAAGAAACTGAGAACCCTGAACTGTAGGAAATTTCTGTGTGTGTTGGTGACCTTGGTGTGTTTTAGGAAGGGATGGCCTTTCTTCATCCAATCAGCAGGGTGGGGGGGAAGACTGGCTAATCTATTATGCTTCTTTTCGTGATAGATATTTAAGTTATTGTTTTGACTTTGATAGTGTCAGTATTTAGGCACTGTTGTTAGCTGCCCAGAAGCACTATACTATGGATGGACATTGAAATAATTTAAATAAATAAATAGCACAAAGGAATATAAATTTGGAGCAGTACTATTTGTGTTGTGCTCATATTAGCAATTGGCAAATAAAGGTCAAGTAGACATTATACCATTCATGCTCTTAGCAGATATATGATAAATAAAACAAAGAAATAGCTGACATCTTTCCAATGCCCACAGATCTACTGGTGATTAGGGTTTTTGTATTTAGCAGTGCTTTAAAATTTTTACCCACATTGATTCACAGCTGAGAGACTGGCCTCTTTGCACGTCCTTCATGCTTGATCTTGATCACCTAGTCTATATACTCAACATGTGAATTATTATTTCTGTTCCTGAAAATAACCACTAGTGAAATTTTAAAAAAAAATCATGAGCACAAAGTATTTCTGGGATATACGGTTAAATAACCTGAAGGATCTGGTTGGAGACAGACCATCCTGGAGAAAATTTACCAATGAGATTCCTAAAATTTGACACTGCCATGATGGTACATAATCAGTCAATTGGCCAATATTTTATGGACAAAGTAAATTGGTGAATTATTAGAACTCCGGAAGTTAACTTTTGCTGGTCAACTTAGTTAAGTATACCAAGTGTAGCTACACAGGCTGTATGTCGTTCAATATGCTTTGATAGAGCACTTACAAAACTATAGCCATGTCCACATAACATGTTAATCTTGTGATACAACACGTTATCAGAAAGTGGCATATTTAATTAATTTATGGTTCAATGTATTATGGAAATCTAGAAAATCTAGATCTGACAAGGGTTAGGGTTAGGGAAAGGCAAGGTTGGGCATATTCCAGGGCCTATTTATTGAACAGTGACATCTGGTATGCCTTCATTATTGCAGTGCCTACTTTTTAAAATCCCAATGTCTCAGGATTCATACTGTGGAATCATAGGGCTGGAAGAGACCTTAGAGGTCTTCTTATCCAACACCCTGTTAAAGGCAGGAATCAGTACAGGGGTGGGCTGCTGGGGGTTTGCAAGAGAACCCCCAAATCCCACTCCTGGCTGGCCCCGCCCACCCCATCCTGCCCTTATCTTGAGTCTCCACACAGTCCATTTTGGATGCAGATAAGTGCAGGGCACACACAGAGGCTCAGGGAGGGGGAAAATCAGGCCTCCTGGAAGTTCAGGAAGGCCGGAAACAGGCCCATTTCCAGCCTCCAGAGGGCCTCCGGAGCCTCCCCACCGTGGTGGAGGCCAACTAGGCCACCCCCCACCTTAGCCGTGCCCACCCAACAACCAGGCAGAGAACCCCTTGCTAAAATTTTTGAAGTCCACCCCTGAATCCATATACCATCCCAGACAAATGATTGCCCAACCTTTTCTTGTTCCATCAATGGAGCACCCACAACTCAGGAAGGCAAGCTGTTCCTTTGATTAATTGTTCTCACTTCTTCTCCTTGGTTCCAGGTTGGAACTCTCTTTTATAAAAAACAATCTGTTGATTTTTTAATCTTATATTTACTGTCCAAAACTGTAATTGATGAAATGATATATAACCATATACATCAAATAAGAAAGAAACAATAATTGATTTTGTAATCAGATTAAATGTGGCTTAATCTGCTGCTCACGGCAAGGACTTTTCAGAGTTTCAGGAAGGAGAATTTTCCATCCTTATCTCAAGGTGCGAGGGATTATTGAACCCTGATGCCAGTATCTTCGGTCTAGAAAGCTCTATTCAAGCAAATGGACAGGAAACATAACCTCTACTCAAAGAAGGAAGAATATTCTTCCAAAACCAATACAAAATCCAGATCTGGCTATGAAGCTTTCCTGTCCTACAACCATCTCAAGTACAGATAATCAGAGCCTACTTGCTTGCTTATCTAGAACACTGCTTTCAATTGGAGATCTCTCCTCTGCGGACATTATAGAGTAGCAGATGCTAAAGAAATATTAATTAGAGACATGTCTAATTGAGAGAAGAGAAATGTTGTAACCATAGAGTAAATTTCTCATTGTACTTATAACTGCTGTAAAAAAAAAGATGAGAAGTTATTTTTTGTATCTTTTTTCTTTCTTTTCTATTCTTTTTTTCTTTCTTGCAATTTTAGTTTTTTCCGTTTTTCTTTTTCTTATATTTGTCTGTATTAATTTATATCTTCCTTTTTTAAAAAAAATCTTATGTCCATGTCTGTATGTATATCAGAAGTGAATTTTCATACGAAGAGGGCAAGAAACGAAAGAAGTAAATACCTATTAAAGGTAACAAAGCCTTTTCCAGATTCAAGGGCTGCTTTTTATGAAAATGACCAATCAAGGTCATCCTTGAAGACAAATTTTCTTTTCAGCACACTGTAAATCTGCAGCATTGCTTTCAAGGTGTTGATTACTGGGGCAGAGCTTGCAATATGGCTCTCTTAGTAATAGCTTTAATAACATTCTGAAATGAAAAGCAGATACCTTGACATTTGGCTTACTTTGAAAAGCTACACAGGTCAGTCTGCTTTTAATTTATGTTCCTTTCTACATCTGGAATCCCTTATAATTAAAAAGAAAAGGTCGGACTACTACTTCCACCTGTCAAATGATAAAAAGATAAATGCACTAATAGGTTACTAAATAGTCCAATGAGAGAGACTTTACATTTTTTTCCCCCAGTTTATATGGTAAAAAAAATTAAAAGAAAATTTGAGCCAGGAAATCAAAGGTCTTCTGTCATTGTTAATAACTTGTTTTTGCTCTTAACCTACACACCCCTTTACCACCCATACTATATACTGTTTGCAGGGTTAAATTCACCTAGTAAATAGTTACTAGTATAAGTTCCTAGTAAACTCACACATAAAGTGAAGACTCCCTTTACTAAATGTCACATATAAATGCCCTCCCTGCTCAACCCACTCATACCAGCCCAGCACCACAAGGGTTAACACACTCACCATTCACCCCTGCCTCTCTTCCTGACCACTCCTTACCTGAGGCTCCGCCCATGGGATACTTAAGGTTGTCCCAGGCTGCTCCACATGTTGTTGTTGAAGATACCTGTAAGAATGAAACATCTGTAAATAAAGAGCAATCTGATTGAACCACGTGATCTCCATGGTTATTATTGGGCTCGATCCAGAACATCTGTAACACTAAAGTTTGATTCCTGGTGATTACATGGACATGTTATTTTTTTCACAGCTACACAAAAGCTACACAAAAATTACAGACACATCCTTCTAGGATGTGTCTGTAATTTCCCAGTTTATCTTAAAGCCCTGGATGTAAGTACAAAGTAAGCCTGGACTCACCTTCCAAACCAGGGTAAGATCAACCGATGTTGCCACTGGTAAAATTGATAGTATAAAGGCAATTGAAGGCAGGACAAGAAGCAATGGATGGAAACTAATCAAGGAGAGAATCAACCTAGAAATAAGGAAAAATTTCCTCACAATAAGAACAATTAATCAGTGGAACTTGCCTCCAGAAGTTGTGGGCACTCCAACACTGGAGATTTTTAAAAACAGACTGGACCACCATTTGTCTGAAATGGCATAGGTTTCCTGCTGGAGAAGGGGGTTGGACTAGAAGACCTCTAAGGTCCCTTCCAATTTTGTTATTCTGGTTTTTTTTTCCCCTGTTAAATATGCATACATTTGGTCATACAAATACATAGTCTACAAGCTTTTGATAATAAGGGGAGTTTTAGGAGAGCAGAAATATAAAGTACATTCTTAACCCCAGAGCATAGCTCTTCCCTGCTTATCCTCCAATTGCACCAATAAATGATAGTATGATTTCTAACGATTGGGTATGGAAATATCCCAAATAGTAAAACTTACCTTAGCTTCTATGCCCAAAGAAACAGTTCCCCACCCCCCAAAGAAACAAAAGCTGCATTTTCATGACCAGCTTATCCATGGCTAATAACACATTTCGTCTGTAGCCTAGATCCATGATAGTGAACCTATGGCACATGTGCCACAGGCAGCACACATAGCCATATCAGTGGGCATGCAAGCCCGGCCAGTTGATTTTCAGGTCTTCTGGGCCCACCAGAAGTAGAGAAACCGGCTGTTTCCTACCTCCAGAGGGCCTGGGGGTGTGGGGAAGGCCCATTTTTCTTTTTTCCCCTGGCTCCAGGGCCTCTCTAGGAGTCTGGGATGGGCAAAAACGGCCTTTCCCACACACACCCCAAGGTCCTCCGGAGGCCGAACGTAGGACCGGAAGTAGTTAAACGGGCCATTTTTGGCCTCCAGAGGAGCTCTGGGAAGATGGGGAAGGCTATTTTCACCCTCCCCAGATTCCTAGAGAGGCCCTGAAGCCAGGTAAGAAAGAAAAACGGGCCTACCAAGCCATCGTGTTCCAGGAGCGGGGAGCGGGGGGGTCGCATGCACAGGGACAGGGCGCATAGAATTATGGGTGTGGGCACGCACGTGCGCAATCCCCACCCCCACCCCCTTCCTGGCACACAATGGCAAAAAGGTTAGCCATCACTGGCCTAGATTCAACTCATATACTGAACCACACTGGCTAGACTGAATGTGGTTGGCTAGTTTCTGTTTTGTCTCAGCAGGTGGCAGTACCTGGAAGTTCGTCTGTGGGCTTAGAAGTTAAGTAAGGCTGGGTCTGGCTAACACTTGGATGGGGAAATCACTGAAAAATCCCAGGGTTACAAACTAGACTGGGAAGCTGAAAAACATCCTGAAAGAAGACAATGCTCCACCACCACTGCACTGAAGTGAAGAAATCTGCATGATTTGTTGTTCACGGGATGATCTAAACAGCAAAATGGTGCCCATCTTCTGGATACAACTGATTACCATATTTTCCGGTGTATAAGACAACTGGGCGTATAAGATGACCCCTGACTTTTCCTGTAAAGATATAGGGTTTGGGCTATACTTGCTGTATAAGACGACCTCTCTTCCAACGCACACCAAATAAAAATTAAAAAAACATCAGCTGGCTCACCCACAATGTAAAAGCAAGCTGTGCTAGATCCAAAATGGCCCCTGCAACAAGCAGGAACCTCACACAGCCACAAAAAGCCCCCCAAAAAAACAACTTTCACACTTTACACACACAAAATTCCACATACAGCTTTGTGAGATTTTGTGCGTTTGTGTAATTAGAGTGAAACACTACAGAAACACACTAAATCTCAGACAGCTGCACGGATATTATTTTATTTTTATTTTTATATGAAAGCTAAATTTAAAACTTCCTAGCCTAAAACTTAGACCTATCCTTTAAATGGCTAGGTCTAAAAAAGAACAACTAAAAACCCCCCAATTAACTATTTTTTTAAAGCTCCCAAAGGGGAAAAAAAACTTACCCAATAGAACAGGGGTCTCCAACCTTGGCAACTTTAAGACTTGTAGACTTCAACTCCCAGAATTCCTCAGCCAGCTTTGCTTTGCTGGCTGAGTAATTCTGGGAGTTGAAGTCCACAACTCCCTGCCTGCTTAATTGCAGGCAGGGAGATTTAGTTGCTTGCTGATGCAATGGATTGCAGGCAAGGCAAGGCAAGGCAAGCGTTGTGGCTAGCAGCTAAGGTAAGCAAGCTGGAGGGGGGCGGGTTTGCTACGTACCAATTAGCAGGCAAAAATTAGCAGCTGGGATGGCCAGCGTTGTGTAAAAGGGAAGTTTTTCCCTTTTACATGGGGCTTGCCTGTAACTCAGCTGATTAGCGGCAACTCAGCAGGCAATTCAGCTTGGCTCCTTAGAGCCATTTAAGGCTCATCAAAGCCTTTCGGGCTGGTCTGCCTGGTTACAGGAGACCGGCACCCGGCGTATAAGACGACCCCCGACTTTTGAGAAGATTTTTGTGTGTTAGAAAGTCGTCTTATACGCCGGAAAATACGGTATATCAATGAAACCACTGGAATCCATGAAAGCATCCCTGGAGCCAAACTCTGACTACCTGGCTCAGTGGCTAAGATACTAAGTTTGTCGATCAGAAAGTTCAGCAGTTCGAATCCCTAGTATGGGTCTCCTTCATGAGCAGGGGGTTGGACTAAATAACCTCCAAAGTCCCTTCCAACTCTGTTACTGTTATAACGCAAAGGCATTTCTATTGCTAAATGCTGAGCACAATACAATAAATAGAACACAGATAAATAGAATAAAGAAAGCCATGGAAATTCTGTTTCCTCTTACTACAGCTACATTCATCGTGTCACTGTTCTGCCTGCTGCCATCTCTGGCCACTGAAAGAAGTCAGAACATTGTTTGCTTCAGCCTTAAATAGTGGATTAAAGTTTATTATTGACTTTTAGTGAATGGCCTGAATATCTTATTGGTTGCTTATTTCTTCTGTAGCATCCTTCTATGGAAGTCCATATCACCAAACTCCCATTGCTACACTGGTTCAGAGTTTAAGAAATTACAAAGAATAGGCTGAGAAAATGCTTTATAAAACAGGGATTTTAAAAACTATTTTTAAATATGGCTGCTTTCTTTAAACAAATGTCTCTCCATGTTATACCCATTTTCCCATTGCTAACCTTTTCCCAAATTTTACTTTTTTTAAGGAGTATAAGTAGACTAGGGCTTTTGTGCTCCTTCATATATCTTTTTTCCTCTTCTTTAAATATTTTTTAACCTTCACCTTGTAACCTAGTAGTCACCCCACCCCAAATTAGCAACATGAATAAGAATTACTGTTTGTAGAATCTAATATAAATCTGTAAGTTGTGAAATAAGTTACTCAAAGTCTATGTTGAATAACTGCTATCACTATGTTGCCAAACAATAGCTTTCAACATCCCTGGGAAGTTTGACTTTTGGTAAATATGGAAAATTGAAGTTCAACAATATCTTGGAATGCAATCCATCTCTGTTGTTGAGATATCAAATGCCCCATTCAATAGCAATTTAAGACTGAAATGCACACTATTCCCTTATCCAAAAGGAGCCTGAAGATCAAATGGTATCAGATGATCAATTAGTTCTCTTCAAAGCTTGCCCCCCCTTCTCAACCTGAGGGTCATTTATAGTGTTTTATTTTGTTTTAATTTGGATGGGGAAATACATACCGTGTTTCCCCGAAAATAAGACCCTGCCTTATATTTTTTTGAACCCTGACATAAGCACTTGGCCTTATTGCCATGCGCTCAAAAGCCCTATTGGGCTTATTATCAGAGGATGTCTTATTTTGGGGGAAACAGGATATAAAGAAAACATTTACATCTTTCTTCAACCTATGCACCATTCACATGACTGGACTCCACTTCCCAGGACACCCCAATCAGCAAAACCATTGCTGAGAATTCTGGGAGCTGAAGTCCATCCATTCAAAGGATTTCCATTTTGGGTAAAGCTGTTTCCCGGCTTCAAAAAGTTGATGACAAATTTCAAACTGTGTTCAGTTTGCTGAACAGAATGTCAGCCTCCGAAAGCAAGAGAGTAAATCACCCAGAGACTATTCTTTGAAAGGTGCCTGCCAAAGGGAGCCATTTTGTTAAATGTCCTGCGGAGGGCAATAACCGTACCTCCCATCACATACATCCAGCAAGTTCCACGCCCAGCTCCTCCAAGTCTTCTGAGGGTGATTCATAAACAATGTGTGTTGGTTTAATCTATTTTTCACAGGGGGTGCTTGAGAGCAGGAAAATTAGAACCAGGTAGAAAGGAATATTATTACTGTCTCTGAGTGTGCTTTGGTTACATGAGGACTGGATTAAGGTAACATCTGGTCTGTATTTCTTGAACTATTTCCCTTTTATCACAAGAAAAGATCGGCAACCCATCCCACAACTGCTCTTAATTTAGGCCCAAATATTACTGATGAAACATTGTACAACATGCTGTTATCTATTAAAACAATTTCCCTGAAGAAAAACTTGATACTTTTATATTTTCCAGCAAAGCCAATCACACACCACTAACTGAAGCTTGCAGTAATAACAGACTCTTACAATCCCACACTCCTTCCAAATGTTGCACGACACCGCATGAAGGACAAGCAGGATGAAGAATTTCACCAGTTGAGAGGAACTCATGGGTTCTTTCTTCTCCCCTGAAACTTGGCTTGCAAGTCAAGTCAAGTGGGGGATGGAACAGCTGACTGGCTACCCCAAAATAAACCCATCTCCAAATATGCTGGCCTTCTGGAAGGCCTTGAAGATCTGTGGATAGCATGTATGAGTTTTGGGTTATGTTCTTTGAGACTTTTTGATGTTATGCTGTAGGAAATGCTTTTAGGATGCCTCACTGCGTTTGAATTGGTTGCTGTTGCAGTTGTTTTTATTTTAGTCTTTACCGCCCAGTGTTACACTGGTTAAGATAGGAGGCCATGTACATGGCCTCCTATCTTAACCAGTGTAACACTGGGCGGTGTAACATATAAATAATAAACTGTAGAAAGTTAGCACCCACCCTTCTCCTAGAAGAAAGAAATATTCTAGGAAATATTAAAAAGGCAGAATATTAAATTTCCCTGGATGAGAAATGGAGAAACATGGAGTTTTTTTTCAGGCAGGAAACAGACTCACTCTTAATAGTCCCCACCCTCCTCAATAGCCCACAACAGATGTCAGCACTTAAGAAATAAAGAGATGGCTAGGTCTTTCATAAGCAAAGACCCTCACTCAAGATCCAACAAAGGTAGGATTAGCCCTCAGCCATAATAGGAATTGCCCAAAACCTTCTTCATTACATCATCACCCAGCAAGATTCAACCAAGCCTGAGACTCAAGACAACCTGCAAAGTTACCCCTGCATGGCTCCATGGGAGTCTGACAACCAATCAGGATACCTGCCCTTACACAGGAACAGAAAGCTCTAAGGCGGGACCCAAGAGAGGGTATAAATCTCTCTCACACATACACCCATGGGCTCGATTGCCCAGGACTTCAAATCATGTGGTCCTGTCCACCATTAAACCATCTTTCCAAACAAGCTCCATGTTTCCAGTGTCTTTCTCCCCACTTGGAACTGAACCCAGATGGATATTTGTTGCAACAAAACCCTCTCTTACTCTTTTTGATGAGATAAGAATATATGGGAAAATGTATTTGTAGCTCCCCCTTAGGGAAACTGAGCTATCTTTTGATTAAACCATTCACTTGACTATTTGAGAGCATATAGCCCTCCCTAAAGATATTGCTCAGTATCCCTCATTGGTTAAGCGCAGGGGGAGAATGCTGAGAACGCTATAACTGCTTTAAGTAATTAACAGTTAATTAATTAATTGCAGTTAAGCACCTCTGAAGACTTGGAGGAAGATGTGAGACTGGTGAGGGAAGCCCTGTTACCTCTTTTAATTCTTATCTTGTCACCCAAGGAACAGTATAATTTGGGTAGTAGAATTCACCTGTAACATTGATACTTGCATATTCTGAATTGTATGTTTATGTTTAAAATAAAGAAGCCACAAATAGAATGTGAGGCCATCAGCATCCAAAATGGCTGCAGTCCCCTTAAAATAAGCAGCAGGTTAGCAGGTTTAAATGTGATATCCTGTCTCTTTTCTAGAAAATTATCTTTTTTAGAATTTAGCAGTGTGGCTTACAACCTAAAAATATTTGGAAAATGTGATTGGCAGGAAAATATGCATAAATTAAAATATTAAAGACAAGTATACTAGGGCTGTGCAAAATTCAGTTTCAAAAAGATAGTACGGGAGAACGCATAGAGTAAATATCCACAATTCTTTAAGGTAGCTATATCTTTTCCCAGGATCTCACAGCAATGATGGAGGGTACCTGTATTATTCCAGGAAAGATGCAGAAACAGTTGTAGGCAGGTGTTGGGTTCATGATCTACAACCTCTGAATTATTTGTTTGAAATCAATTATGAAATGCTGTGCAGTCCACGGTACACACAAAATGTATTTTTTCTTGTTTATTAATGTTGAGTATTTTAAATATGATTATTTTCTTCAGGAATTTAATGAGTTATTCACAGATCTATGAAATGTTACTAAATTTTCTTCCGTCAACAAAATATTATTTCTATTTCAAAATTGCAAAAGTTTTCTTGTTTTTACCTCTCTATTGGCTGCAAGCAAATGATATAGCCAAATGTTACAGCAAATTCTTGCTCATTTGGCCATATGTTTATTTAATTCCTCACTTCTTTGTCTAAATGGTAAAATGCAATGGAAAATGGGGAAAACGGATGTTTGGAATGACAAGAGGCCATAGGAATTTGTGTGCTGGTTACCCTTTTCTTTCCCTTCTCTCACCCCATTCCCCTCCCAAGTCACTAGTTTACCATCTGTGGAAGGGAATGAAAGGTTCAGAAGTAAAATCAAAACAGAAAATGGGAGTATTTATTTGCTGCTCTCCTTAATGTGTTTTCTGGTAATTGGATCACTTTAAAAAAAGATTACTACACTTGTATAAAAGTTAAATTTAAAAGAAAATATTCACTCCATGCATTTGTTGTTTATTTAAAAGATGGAACAACAATTGCCATCATCATCCATCATTTTTTTTTCCCTTCAGATCAGATATCAAAAAGAGGACCGTTCTGTTCCTGGATTGCCTGTTTGCTCTATTTTCATTTCACGCATGGAAAAAGGCATATCTTTTTCAGTGGAAAGAGGAATCCAAAAAGCCAACTGATAATTGATGAAAGAAAGTAAGTCTCCTCAATTTTAGAGGTGTCCAATTGGCATTTTTATGTGGTGACACCATGATGCAAGTAACATCACTTCCTGTCACTTGTTCTCCCCCCTCCCCCAGAACTTCAAAGTACCAAATCAAATGTCCTGAGGCAGTTTCTTCCATTCTTGTCTGAATGGAGGGCTTCAAAAAGCCCAATGGGAGGGATTGGTCCATGAACCAATGTTTAGGTTGGTTTAATAGATTAAATATTTTTAGAGGAAAACCTTATAACTAACCACCACCCATCATTAGTATAAAGGGATCGTGATATTAGCACATGGAATTCAACATCACAGCTGTATTCTTCTTTTGTGCTACCTTTCAGAATATCAAGATGGTCATTCACTGGCATCTCAGATCCTCAACTGGAATACATGTAAATAATTTTGGTGTTAATAGTTGGCACATAATTTGAGGTTATCTGAAAATCTGGTCACTTTGGTGATTTTTTTTTTCATTTGTCAAAAGAACAAGCAGCAGTAGAAATCCTGCAGGAATCCTACTTTTTCCAATCTTCTATTGTTATGAGAACTGTCTCATAAGAGAGATTCTTTTCTATCATTGTCTACACAATAAGTTCTTTACTATTTATACCCATTATGGTATTTTCTTTCAAATTCCATGGCTCTTATATTTTCCAGGAAGTTCTTAATGAGAAACTTGGTCAAGCGCCTTTGTAAAGCTTTTGTCATTTATCATCTTAGTACACATACTCCTTGACACCCACTCTCCCACACACAAAGAATACCAAAAGAAAGCAGAGTTTATTCTTACAAAAATTTGCTAGTTCTCATCTTTCCTATAGAAGTTTTTCCTTCTATATATTTGATCATTTAAAATTGCTTTTGCTAGTTCATCCAAAATATACTCTCCATTTAAATTCTGATAACTCTGGAACAGCAATATAAAGAATAATTTCTTTTTAATATATGTTTATATAAAGATGTAATTAACCATGGACATTTTTAGTCTGCCCTCATGTTGAGTAGAATATTGTAAAATATTGGTATATATTTCTCTATATAGGTTTTATGTTTTATGATGAAAGTGGTTCATAATAATTAAGATAAGCAATGAATCTCAGACCAGAAGATATTAAAATAACACAGCCAGAGAACCATAAAATTAGCAATTATTAAGAATAATTTTTCTACAACTAATATTTCTACCATGTGTCAATGTGGAATTCCTGCTGAAAACATTGGCATCACATCTAGAAAGCACCAGGCTGGGGAAGACCAAGTTTGATTCTATGCTTTCTGCAGTACTATTGTTATGGAAGACATATCTCAGGCATTAGTGCTCATCACACTGGCTTTTTTTTTTCTAAACTAAGAAATTATAATATTTGTTGTTCCAAAAGTGCTTTTTTCCAGAAGGCAACTGGACTTCGTTTTTTCCTTGAAGACATTTCGCTTCTCATCCAAGAAGCTTCTTCAACTCTGACCAATGAGAAGTGAAACGTCTTCAAGGAAAAAATAAAGTCCAGCTGTCTTTTGGAAAAAAACCACTTTTGGGATAACCATAATCTGGATGACTGAATATCCATAGACCTGTTTGTCAAGTAGAACAAAGTAGATTTGTTCTACTTCTACCTGGAAAATAAAAAAGAGGGTTGGTTGTCATTATTATTTGCATGTCTACACTTTCAGTATCAATATAAAAACCACAGGTTCATATCATATGAAGTGAAACATAGACATTCCACATTTTTAATAAGAAACACAGGGACTAGGAATTTCAATAGCCATGATGAGTACCACAACCGTTTTGTAATAACTTAAGTGATCCAAATGAGTTTTGTGGTTTATGTATTGAAACACAAGCAGGTCCTATTTTCCCCACATGCCATCTTTGAAATTATTTGTTTAGGGGCATTTCTTGAATAAAAATCAGGCTAAAGATATATCTTTTCCCCCTCCCCATCTTCTCTTTCTTAACAATTTGACCTACTAAGCAGGAACTGAGATCATTGTGCAGAAGTCATACTGAGGTATACATTCATAAAGCATGATTGATTCAACAGATCTAACTTATCTTCCTCGCTACTTCGCCTCTTATATGCCAACAGATGTTTTCTCTCTCTTCCTCCCCCTCTCAAATATTTGTAATTCCATAGATTCCTAGAAGCCATTGGCTTCATAATCAGAGAAACCTCTGGAAAATTAGATACATCATTAGTTTTGAATTTGTCTACATGGCCAGCCAATATCCAGAATTGTTTATTGCTAAAATGATTGTGTGATGGTCATCATATGCATGTACTTGGGCCCTAAGAGACTAGGGTTGCAACTGATCAAGGGAAACACAAGTTCTAACAGTTGTATATCAGGCTCAATTTTTTCACAACTTGTTACATCTCAACATTTTCTAAGTGAAAATTCACAACACCAACTCCCAATTTGAATACAAGGTGCTCTAAGTGGCAAGCCTAATTATTTTTCTGGGTCATTATTTATTCATCTATATACTGTTTCCCTAGGCCCAATGTACATAGCCACCAAGAAGGAGAAAGTATAAGTGAAGTTAGGTAAATTTAGCTGATACTCCCCCAACTTGATGCTCTCTAATATTTGCTAATATAGACTCTGAATTTGTTCATCCTAGGAGGGAACCTCTTTAGGTTCATGTATCTTCAGTTCTGAAGCACAAAAATAAATTAATTCATTTTCTTTCCACATCTATATAGCCACTGTTTCATAATGTTCACATTTCAACTGAATTAGAACAAAAGAAATAACAAAATAAAACAATCTGTTTGCTAACCTTATTTAAATGAACTTTTCTGAGCTGGCAAGCATTACATTTTAAGCTTCCTTAAATCCTAGTATTATCATATTAACAAATAAAAATTGATTGTTTCTTTATTGATCTGGGAATAAATACCATATTGTTGTAGAAAACCATAATCAGGATATCTTAAAGTGATATTATGTAGCTCTATAATCATGGGTGCACATGGCCCCGTTGCAAACCGGTAGTAAAGGTAAGTAGAACCCACCCCTGGTTTGCCACCTTGCACTGACCAAATTTAAAAAGTGAGATAAAATAATAATGGCTGCAATTTCCCAATGGTTATTATCACACTGAGTGCCATACCAAAAAATGTTGGACAGCACCTAGAAGATATGCACAATTACAGGCATTACAAAAGGCCACACTGCTTAGATCCACCCGTATAGCATGCTGATACATTACAATATTCTAGGTTCTTGGGAAGAACTCAATGCACATGAAGGCCAACAGCAGCTAGAGAACTGGCAGCTGTGATGTCACATTGTTCTGTATATTATAATAAGAAGAATAAGAGAAAGAATTGGAGAAGATACAAAGACCTGCAAATGGAAATAGAACAACTCTGGCAAAAGAAAGCACAGGTAGCACCAATAAAAATAGGCATTCTGGGGGCAGTCCCAAAACAAGTGGAGCACCACCTGAACTCCATCAGCATTGACAAATTCACCAACAATCAGTCACAAAGGGAAAAATTCAAAACAGCTTACATCCTGCAATACCTGTAACACCATCAAACATCCACTACCAAACATCTGCTTATCCTAGGTCTTTGGGAAGGATTCCCAAAGGTCCCAGTAGGTGGACAAAAATTCCAAATTCATGCTGAACATCTAGCTGACTGTGTGCTTAACGCATTGTAAGCCGCCCTGAGACTCCGGAGAAGGGCGGCATATAAATCAAATTTTTTTAAAAAACCATAATAATATCTTTAACACCACAAATATCCACGTGTACATATCCCAGATCCTTAGGAAGGACTTGATAGGTGGACAAAAATTCATTTCCAAATCCAGTTGAACATCTGGCTGACCATGTGGTGAACCATAATAATAAACCTGTTAATGTAATAAAGTAAATACAAAGAAGTCAATGATGAAAATAAAGAATTTCAATTTCTAGTAAAATTAAAATGCCAATAGTGAATCAAAACTCGAATGTCTAATTTTCCTGCGTTTTAGCTGCCAGGATTCTAGAGTTTAGGACGTATTCAAAGGTGGTTGTTTTTATTATGCCTCCCACATTCTTCACTGTCTCTCATTAGCTCTCTTTGCAACATCAGAAAAGGAGAACTGCACATTATCTATCCTAACCTGGCAATTACAAACTGATAAGCAGTCAGATGGATACAGGAGGAGAGAGGTTTTTAATTAGCAACATTTCCCTCCTCTTGAAGTCAGGAAATCCTGATTCAAAGCATAAGGTCAGGTTAATGGGAGGAAGCAGAGGCAAACTCTTGCAGATAAATACCATAAGTGACAGCATATCTCTTGGAATAGAGTGGACATTGTAACGGTCTCACGGAGGCATCCCTAAACACTGCTTTTTCTGGAGCTGAGCAAAAAAGTTGAAGTCTTCAACTATAGAAGCTATACTGCCTTTGGCCACTCAGGATGTCTTTCTTTAATATGTGTATGTAATTTAATGGATGGGGAGAGAAGTTAGGAAAAAAGATGCCCATTTTTTTCCCATGCTGATCAGCAGACAAGCTACAGGCCATGCCACAAAAACTGTGTGCGGAGCCAAGAAAAAAAAATTAAGTTTGATTTTATTTCCATTTAAACTGAATTAAATACAGTTAATTCAATTATTTTCCACCTGTGTATGTAATTCCTTTTAGTGACATTTAATAAGGCATTTTTGGAAGTCTTTTATTTGGGTATCTACGGGGAGGGTCAAAAAAAGTTAGGACCAGGACTGTAACTCCATGAAAAAAAAACCACCTCTTTTTACATGCATCATACATGACACATGTAAAAAATAGGGTAAGGCTGCAATTAGTCACAGCTGCCAAGTTTTCTTTTTTTCTTTTTTTATCTCTCCCAGATACTGTACCCCAAAGGACATTTCTATCTCTGATAGCTTACATGCAGCCCTGAGGCCTTAGTACTGAAGGAACCATGTCTTTACAAATTTGGGATTCATGGTTCCTAAATTATGGATGCCTTCTCTAAGTTACTCTATTTGAGGTATGTTGATTCAAAAATTGTTGCCCTATGATGCATGGGTTCATCCAATTAAAAGTTACAAGCAATCAAACAGACAAGCGTTTTAGTAGTAGATTGATGCTAGGAATGGCTTCTGATGAGAATATTATATTCCAATTTATTTATCTTCAACTGGCAATTAGTCCCACTGTGCTATATAAACCTGAAACCTTGATTTGTTTTATCAAGAAGAGTGTACATTTTGAAAGCCTTAAAAAAAATTGATAAATTCGGGAAAACCAAATAAATATTTCTGCTTTTTTTTTTAGGTTGATCTGCCTTATTTATTTGTGCCTGAAAGCTGTTTGTTCAAAACATGAAATATAGTAGCTGTTCTGAATGCATTCATTAGCTTAAGTTTTCTGACAGCTTCAGTAAGTAAGAGTTTGCAACTCTTTTAATGGCCTCCCCATATGGAGGCGATTCCTCCTCTCCCATTACTAATCCTAATGGAATTCAGCCAGATTTGCAAATGAGATCTTCACTGTTTACACTACATCCCATCAAGCTCATAAATATTGATTTAACCTCCAGAAAAGTCAGATAATACCATGTGGATTGCAGCAAAATAGATATTTCTTTAAATTTGAAATGCTAATTATTTCACATGGAAAAGCATGGGCAGCGGAGAAAAGAGGATGGCTTTGAGTTAAACGCATCACTGAATGTGCTGAGATTTAGAGGCTGATCAGACCATTCTTTCGAAATTGTAGTTTACCATGGAGATGAGCTTGGATGATCTTGAAAAAAATGTGTTCAGATATGGATGGGACACCACCAGAAACTCCCCAAACTATGGATCACATTGGAAAACTGAAAAACATTCCAGAAGAAAGCAATAAATCCAAAGCCACTTCCAAACTCTGTCAAGAAAGTTCTATGTAGTCACCAAAAATCAAATTCTGCCTGATTATGTCTTCACCTTTTACCATATATTTACATTCATAATAGCTTGCATTTGCATCCTACTCATGTGAGAATCACATTTATGAAACATTTATTTGTTTGTTTATTTAACAAATTTATATAGCCACCCACTCTTATATAGTGACTCTGGGTGGTATACTACATTAAATATCCAGTTAAGAGCCCACAGTTTAATCCCATCTCTGCCCCAAATAAATGCTTGTCAATTTTACCAAGGAAATTTTACTTTTTATTATTATTAGGACATTTTCTAAGAGCTTCCCTCTTCAGGTAAACTGAATACGATTCACTATCAATACTCACAAAAAGTGATTGTATAAAAATTAATATTTAATAATTGTATCAAATATGACAACAGAAGATTATTTTGATCATTCTTAAATTGAGTAGAATCAGGAATTGGCAATAAAGCTGGAGATGAAAAAGGATGCAAACTGTAGTTTTGTTGGTTTGAACTATTTAATAATGATTTTTCATCAGGATTTCTATGGTATAGATTTCATATTGGACAGAATAGAGTTCATAACTTCCAAAGGAAACAGATAAGTTTATCCCAGAAGAGAAACTTTATCTGTTGAAAGTAGTGGAGATTGATGATGGCATTTCAATAACTGGTGATAGGTCTTCAAGATCTAAGTAATCTGCATCTGAGAGTATTTAAATGCCTCTCATAGGAAGAGATCTGTGAGAGAGATCTCATTCCCTGAAAATTGTTAGACAAATTTTCTATCATATCCAAAGGTAGTACCATTGCTCTGTTTGTAAAAGGGTCTCTTCTGCTGCCATGTAGAATTGGTGGAACATTTTGAGATATATCTGGCAATTTGTCCCAGTTTTAAACATCATGAATCAACCTCATACCTGCCATAAATCCTACAAGGCCTAGAGCCAGGTTACCTGAGGGGGCCCCTCTCTCCCATTGCATCTGCCTGGCTGTTTCAGTCCTTTAGAACTGACACCGTTTAGGTTCCTTTGATTAAACAATGCCATCCATTGGAAACTTGGAAGTACCCCTTGTCTACAGCAGTGCCTGCCCTCCAGAATGAGGTCCCCCCCCCAATACCTGAACTACCCCCATTCGGCTGATGTTTAGAAGAACCTTGAAGGCCTGGATCTTCACCCAGGTCTTTGGCAAGTGGAAGACCCCACTGTTTCATTCCATCTGGCCTGTCACACTTGCCATCTTTTATCTTTCATTGATGTTATTGTAATTTCTTTGATTGTTGTGACCTGCCCAGACATTGAGAGTCAGGTAGCGTACAAGTTTAATGAATTATTAGCATTAGCAATTGATGTGCAAGGTTGAGACATTTAATACAGCAAGTCTTGTTTTGCTTACTCATCTAAGCAGTGTCTGATTTCACCTCCTCTTTGTTTTCCATTGGTCTTCAGTTCATATTTGAATTTTAAATTTGTTGTTAGCTATCTCAGGCACTTTAGGATTGTTTAATTAATTCACTGAGTGACTGACTTGGCTGATAAACCTGCAGGTGCCTTGTGAAAACTCAAAAAGATTCGAAACTTGCCTTGACTCTTCTACGTATTCATATTAGGTGACCAGAGCGGCTGAATCAAAATGGCATTCAAGAGTCACTGCAGCCATTTGAACCATACTGAATGTCAAAACTTTCCTGAGAAAAACTTCTTAAGGTTTGTTCAAGCGGCAATCTGTTTCTTCTCCTCTTCCTTCTCTCTCCCCACCCAAGGAGCAGGAAGATCGTGTTAACAAAACCAATTGTTTTTACCCTTAAAATAAATGAGCTAAAGACATTGCTGCAGACATGGTATCGTAAGCTTGGAGCAATTAGCTCTCGCAAATACCAAGACAATCAGTCTACATGCAGACTAAAAGGTCTGCCAAACAATGAAGCCCCCCCACTGCCCCATGAACCTCTGTCATGCCCACGTATGTCACCCACTGTAGCCGAGGGTGTAAGGTTCTTTGATGACCAGGAACCGAAGGCTTTGACTTTACATAAGAAATGTCAGCCCAGTTTGAGGCTAACCCATCAGGTCCTTCCAGCAGTTGATTTGCTGAACCAAGTCAATAAACAAATGAAGGGTTGGGTAGCAAGAGCGGCCATCAGCTTAATTACCTTCCACTCCTCAGTTTTTCCTTTTATTATGTACATCACAGATACTTGTCTGCATTAACATTCCTGGGATTGCAACTGACCAGCCCTTTGTAAAGAGATTGAAGGCAGGGCCTTGATATAGGCTTGTGGGGTGCTTGTATCTCCAACAACAGCTTAATTATAGACATTGTTTACAGATCACTATTCAGTTGAAGTCTTGGGTGGGGGGCAGTCCTAATCTGGGGATTTGCACAATTGTTTGCATTTGGTTCTTCTAAGAGTGGAGTGGAAGGAAGTTTTCAAACAAACAGCACAGAGAGAGAGAGAGAGAACTTCTCTGTTGTGACTCATATGCAGTTTTGCATGTTTCTCTGCATGGGTTTGAATGCTTCAGTGCAACCATTTTTAACAAAGACAGTTGCTATTTTATAATCTGAATATGCTTTATGGATCGGGAATAGTGTTAAATTATCGGGAATTCAAAAGTTACTGGGAATTCAGGATTATCTTTTCATCATGATCTTGGTGATAGACTGTAGATATATTAATTGAGCACTTGAGAATTCTAAGGAGTATGCTTCACAGAATAGTGCTCAATTAGAGGGAGGTCATTTGTGTTCATCATGCCATAAAGAATTTCAACTTGGATTAGAGCTTTTTCTCTCAGAAATAATGGTGAATCACTTAAGAATCAACACTCTTAGAGTCTCAAAGACGCAACAACCATCCTTGGACCCTCCTTCATGTCCCATTAAAAATGTTACATTTAAGAAACTTCCCTTAATTGTACTTCTATACAGTCATTCTAGAAACCCTTGTTGCTGATGACAGAGTGCTCCTGGTGCCCAAAGACAGTGATCTATATTCGGCCTGAACAAATTTTCAGCACCAACTATAACCAAAGAGCACTGAAACGCTCTTGGCTTGGCTACCAGTCTGAACAAGACTGAAATACTTGTCCAGTTTGTGTTAAATACTAGGAACCTAGACCTCAAAATCACTGTTGATGTCCCAGGTGATAAATATAATACTTGGGAAGCATAAGTGATGAATTTGTGGACAAAGAAATTGGTTCCAGAATAAGTAAGGCCAGCCAGGCACTTGGGCACTGCATATTACTATGCTCAATCAATACATTTGTATCTCCACCAAGCTGAAAGTCTACAGAGCTATAATTATCCCTTCTCTCCTATATGGATGTGAGTCCTGGCCTTTGTACCAAAGGCACATCAAACTGAAAGAGTTTCAGATGTGCACCTTCCATTCTATCCTCAGAATTCAGCGGCAAGACTGTGTCTCCAACCCGGAAGTCATGGATCCATCAAAATTGAGTCCCTGATTATCAGAGGCCAGATGAGATAGAAGGCCTGGGCAGATGAATGATCACACAAGCCCTAGAAAGATGCTGTGAAAGAAGCTTTATGTTGTGGTCCGCCAGCAGCCTGAGGAGCTGGCAGCAGAGTCAGACAGTGAGAAGGTTGGGGAGGAACATGGGCCAGTCCTGGAGTCTGGGGAAGGCTCAGACGAGGGCTCTGCATCGGAGCAGAGAAAGAGCCATCTGGGAGGTACAGTACATGCTGCCTCAGGAGCCTCCAGAGTCGGACTTCAGTGAGACAGAGGAACAGGGGGAGCCTGTATCCAGTGCGCACATGCGCAGAGCTGCCAGAAGGCAAGAACAGCTAAAACAAAAGGGAAGACTCGTGAGCAGGACTGGGAGATGATTGGCCCCTCCCATAAGACTTAAAAGAGGAGCAAAGGCACATCGACCTTTGCAGGAAGCAACATTTGTTCATTTGGTTCAGCTTAAAGCCTGGTGCTCTGTTTGATTCTGGACTCCGTGTGGCTTTGCCAATTAGGTCTTTGGCAGCGTGTCAAGGAAGATAAAGGTGGGTGATTATCCCAAAGGACTTCTCCTGAAGGACTCTTTATAACTAATTGGGACTCATTTGTGAATGAACAGAATTCACAGCTGCTGCAATAAAAAAGGTTTTTGGGACCACTCGTGCGTTTTAATGACTCAGGAAGCCTAGATCAGAACACCTTATGCTGTTGTAACAGCCAGCCAAGACAACTAAAAACTGTGTCTGATGACAGAACCCACTGCTGAGCCCTGTGCTATGAAGACTTCACCGGTTCTGAAGATAAATGTCACCAAAAACTAAGAGAAAACTGTGAGCAGCAGAATAACACCCACAGTTACAACAATCAATTTCCAGAGTCCCATTGTGCTAGACTCTGTGCTTCCAGACTAGAACTGCAGAGCCACTTATTGTCCAAAGAAGAGCTGCACAACTGGGTGACTTCTTCAAACCTGAAACAACACCATATATATCCATCATGACAGCCACTGGGGGGGAGGGGTTTATTTATTTATCTAGCAAATTTCTACATTGCTCATCTCACCTAAGTGACTATGAGTGGTTTATAAACAACATGGTGTTTATAATAATTATATTAGCTATATAAATATATTTATCACCAGTTATTTTGTATGAATGGCCACCACACAGAATTCCAAGCATGCCTCCTGCAATAGAGGTTTAGACAAGTAAGAACGATGTGGGCAATTCTCTTCCTATATATCTACTGATAGGATCCACAACAATAATTTTTAATTGATTGCTATATACCGCCCAGAATCACTTTTTTTGAGATGGGCAGCTATACAGTATAAATTTGATTAATTATTTATAATTCCATTATAAATTCTATAATTCTATCTCTATCCAATGTATAATTAATGCATGGATTTTAGCCTCACAAGTAGTTATCATCCCTAATTTGGATGACTCTGTAACAAGAATTGAACCAATTCAGGGAACTTCAGCCTACCAATCGCTGGTAGTGATGTCAGTACCAAAGGTGCTTTTTTTCCAAAAGATTCTTGGTTTTTTGTGGGGTGTTTTGTTTTGTTTTGTTTTTTGAAAATGTTAGAACTGAAGATGCTTCATAGATGAGAAGTGAAATGTTTTCAAAGGAAAAAAATCAAGAATGTCCAGTTGCCTTTTGGAAAAAAAGCATCTTTGGGACAACCATGACCTGGATGATTGAGAATCTCCATAGACAGTTAATGATGACAATATTCTCATGAATATCAACATTAACTAGAGAGCCCACTCTTTCATGAACTGTTTAAAGATATCAGAAGGCAATTGCTCTAGTGCTCTAGTGGTTGGAAAAATTCTGGACTAGACAGATCTTTTCCTAGCAGTCAATATATGCAAAAAGCCCAAGTCTACATGTGGCTGTTGATGGGCATTTGCACTTAACTGGTTCACCATAAATTGGAGCTCAGATGCTTTGATCTGTCAGTTTCCTTTCCTGCTGGCGGAGAGATGGTGGTCTGAGCTGCTCGTGAAAAACATCAGATGGCTATCACACCCATTCCTAGACAACCTTTCAGATATGGGAATTATTGTTCCTGACTTAATGGAAGTTTTTAGCAAGCTTCCTGTCAAAATTGAAGCGGTATGCGTATGGTAGACGTGATGTAATTCGTAATTATTAATAAAAGAGATGCTCAAAATGAGGGCCATCATGCATTGTTCACATCAGCCCAGATGTTTGCAAAAGGAAAACCAGCCCTAATGCATAGTCTCTAGTATTAATGGGAAGGAATGTTTAAGATGTGATGGGGGTCATTCAGTATTACTGAAGGCTAGAAAGATTGTGGGAGGGAAAAAAATTCAGCTGTGGATTTGGGGGCAATGTGCTATTAACCTTTGTCAATACAGCTGTTTGTTAGAGTTAGGAAAAGAAATCAAATATGACAATACAGCAGACATGCATTTAAGCTTTCATTACTGTACGGAACAAAAACTGGCCACCGTTATTGATGTTCTGAGATATAAAAGGTCTGCATTTGCTTTCCGTCCACACATTTCATTAATGCCCATAGAAGCATGGGCTGAGAGCTTGAAGAATATCTTTTCTGGGGTTCAATGAACAGAATAGTTTAACAGATTGAACCAGAGCTATGCCCAAACTCAAACTTTTCTTTTTTTAGGAAGACTGTGTCTTTACTCCAGAATTCTCAGAGGTTTTCAACATTAGATAGTCTTTGGCATGAGTACATAGCACCAATGAACGTATTCCTTTTTCCTAAGCTGTGAGAGAAGATGCCAGTTATTGCAGCCTGAGATAACACCAACTAATAAATTGGGGCAACCCATGCTAGACACTCTTCTGAGCTGTGGGTTCATATGACATCTCAATGTTGAGACTTTGGAAAAAGTTCAGAAAAGAGCAACTAAGATGATCAAACATATGAAGCTAAAACATATGAAGAACGGATGCAGGATTTGGGTTTGTCTAGTCTAAAGAAAAGAAGAATTGGGGGTGACATGATAGCAATATTCCAGTATTTAAGGGGCAAAGAAGAGAGGATCAAATTATTCTACAAAGCACCAGAGGGCAGGACAAGAAACAACGGTTGGAAAGTAATCAAAGAAAGAAGCAATCTGGAATTAAGGAGAAACTTCCTAACAGTGAGCATAATTAACCAGTGGAACAGCTTGCCTTCAGAAATCGAAGATGCTCCACCACTGGAGGTTTTTTAAGAGACTAGACAGCCATTATCTGAAATAATATAGCTTCTCCTGCTTGAGCAGTGGTCTGGATTAGAACACATCCAATGTCCCTTCCAGATCTCTTCTATTCTATTCACTTGCCCAAAATGTCAGTATGTGGTTGGCAACTGTCTCACCTTTGTCGAAAATATATCAATGTGACCCACTTACAATAGGCTTCACAAGTAGTCCAAATTGGAGACAAAATGAGAAATATTAGCTTCAATTCATTCCAAACTCAAAGATGTGGTTGAATGTTCTCCACTTGACTTCACTGCTACAAGAAGTTTATTTTTGAAGTAATGTCTGTGCCAGCCTTTAAAGACATCACTCGTGATCCATGCCTAATTATCACATTTAAATGAGCAATTGATCCACGCCTAGTGCTGTATCCATCAGGACTGATATTGCAGTAACCCCAGGCTATTCTTGATGTCCCTTCATTTTCCCAGTTGCCATGCTTCACTTTTTTTACCCACAATGCACTAAAATGTGAACTACTTGCTGCTTTGAAAAATTGGTGGACTCAATCATGAAAAGGCAATTTATCATAATGCCCAAGTAAAGGGGAGACACGGGATAGCATGGAAGAAGAGGCTTTGCACTCTAGCATTGATCAGACCTAATTAATTGGTATGGAGGCTGTCATAATGAATGCATGTACCAGCCTCTTTATTTCAAAACAGAATGCTTGGAAAATCATTTGAATTAAGAATAAATTATACACTTAAGATCGGGGTGCTATTCAGCAGGTTTTGACACGTTCTGGAGAACTAGTAGTGGAAATTTGAATAGTTCGGAGAACCGGCAAATACCACCTCTGGCTGGCCCCGGAGTGGGGTGGGAATGGAGATTTTGCAATATCCTTCCCCTGCCATGCCCACCAAGCCACACCACGCCCACCAAGCCACGCCCACAGAACCGGTAGTAAAAAAATTGAATTCCACCACTGCTTACGATGACTTTGAGAGGAGATCTAAGCTGGCATCCCTTTCATATATCAAAATTACTCTTCCGTTTATAGGAAAATGATAGGCAATATACATGGCACAATATGCACTGCAGACATACTACGAGCACACAGTGATTTATGTGATTAAGTGATCTTTTGGAGACTGAAATCAACCCCACTGAAAAGAATATAGAGCTATATTTTGAGGAGGTCAGTTTACATGTGGATGAATGTTTTCATGAGGAAACATGGTATTATGGTCTGTTTCCTATTTGCTTGTTAAATACCAGCACCATTAAAAAAAGCAATGGCATTAAATCCACCATTTTAACCTAACATCTACCCACAATTACTGCTAAAATAAGTCAGTAATTTTGAGTTATACAAGCACAAATGAAAACATCTGTAACCAATCACCATTTTTCTTTTCGTTTCTTCACCCCTCTTTTTGACCATTTTACATCTTGAAGTTTTATATGCAGTATTTGCAACTCTTGGGTTTTAAAAAATAAATACTGTTAATATTTTTTTCCAAAAAAATTCTCTCTAGACTAGGAAACACATATGCATGAGAAATTTAGCCTGGAGAGAGAGAAAAAATATGGGTGACTTATAACCTCCTGAAAAATAGGAATTTATCATGGAAATTTAGTTATAGACCTATAACTAAAACAATATTCAAGCAGGAAAAGAATGTTAATCTTTTCTCAGTTGCATTAAGAGCAAAATTACAAAAGTTATATAGTATCATAAAGCACAGGTTATCATGTATTGTAAATGTATGCAATCCAATGAAATTATTATTTATTTTAAAATAAGCAAAATTCTCATGAGTCAGAGTATGGTAGAGGGAAGAAAAGTAGTGATGAAAAAACTTTACAAGCGTTTTAGGGGACCACAGTGAAATTGTTCAGTTCCTTCCATAATCTCGTATGTGGATTCCTGCTATCTAGTTTTACACTGAAGTGACTTTTTGTCCTCTGACAACGTTTTGGGAGCTTCATCACTTGAGACTTTCAAGAAAAGATCGAACTGCCATTTGTGAAAAATGGTGTAGGGTCTCCTGCTTGAGTGGAGGGTTGGACTAGATGACCTATAACTATGATGGCGAACCTATGGCATGCATGCCACAAGTGGCACATGGAGGCATATCTGTGGGCACGCGAGTGTTGCCCTAGCTCAGCTCCAACACACATGCGCATGCAGGTCAGCTGATTTTCAGGGCTTCTGGGCCCACTGGAAGTCGGGAAATGGGCCATTGCTGGCCTCCGGAGGGCCTCCGGGGAGGTTGGGGAAGGCTGTTTTTGCCCTCCCCAGGCTCCTAGAAAGGCTCTGGAGTTTGAGGAGGGCAAAAAACGGGCCATCCGGTCCCACTGTGCCATCGCATGCCAATAACAGGGAGAGCACGGGGGTGTCACCCACATATGCATGGTGGGGCAGGGTGCACTGAATTATGGATGTGGGCACATGCTTGCACGATACCCCTGCACTTCCCCTGCTTTTGGCACGCGACGACAAAAAGGTTAGCCATCACTGATCTATAAGGTCCATTCCAACTCTGTTAATCTGTTAAATGTTCATTTCCCCACAAAAGTGAATAGCTGCCATTAGAAAGACATCAGGATCATGCAATGTCAATCACCAGTTATTTTATTTTTGTAGCAGAGAATACCAAATCACTGACTCATTACAATTATTACAACATATACAGAACATCAGCAAGTATCCAGTCCAGAAGCAAGTACCCAGTTTCCAATATGAAAGTGCTCTTTTCCAGATGCCTGTGCAAACATCAAGGGGAGCTTTGCAGGTAGAATTGTGCGCAGAAGGTTTTTATGCAAACAAAAACTGCACTGTTGGGATTCTTGCTACATGAAAGCCTGCATCAATACAGCTTGGCATCTTACTTTCCCACCTTTTGCGGGGTATCATGCCATTTCTTTTTACAGCTTATTTTATGAATTTACAGCTGTCTGCCACACCAGCTTCTAGATGAGGTTACAGTGCCACCGTGAGGCACCATATTACCAATTCCACCTTCTAGGGAAACTTCAGACACAGCTAGCCAGATATTATTTCTGGGGTTCAAACCCTCTATCAGGAATTGAACTCATGTACCATTGCATAGATGAGAGTAAACTATCTACAGCTTACATAACATCCTGCCATTTCAGTTGTGCTACTATATCCAAAGACTGCACTATTAATTCCTTTCTCTCCCCACCCACCCCCGTCTTTTCTCCCATTCCCCAAAACAGAAGAGAGACCAGAGTAACCAGGGAACCTCTGAGAAATAGGCCATTCCCCTTCCCATTCTTGAAATTCCCCTCCCTCCAAAATAAATTAGGGGAAATTTGGAGATCCTGTTCTTTCTGAAGACATCAGGGCAACTTCCTTTGACCCTTGTTATATTAGGAGGCAGAATTAAAGTGCCTAATCCCTCATCTGTTCCAGAATTTCTCAGCTTCACATAGGACTCTAGGAAGTATACATTAATGAAAAAAGTTTGAAACAGTACAACACATAATGTCCAACAAGAGCAATAAAACATAGCCTAAACAGAAAGCATTCTGCAGGGTCCAATATGAGTCAGTTAACAAGATGAGAGGGTTACTCTTCCAAGTTTTCGGACTTGTGCTGGAACCCATCCATAGGAAATACCTTTCTCTCCAGAATGTGTGCGTTGGGCTATTCTATATGAGTAGCATTTATGTGGTGCCTGGTTGTATATGGCTTTTAGTTTTTAATTGGGGTGTTGATGTCCAGCTAAATCCCAATTTACAACTAAAACCCACATACCACCAGGCACCACATAAACATTACTCATAGACTAGCTCAATGTGCACATTCTGGAAAGAGAGAAGTTCCCTATGGATGGGCTCCAGCACAAATCCTAAAGCTTGGAACAATAACCCTCTGGTCCTGGTGACCGACTCACACTGGATCCTGCAATGTTATCCTGGGACACCTATATTTGCCTTTGTCTGCAAGAAAACATTCTCACCACATATAGAATAGAATTCTTTATTGGCCAAGTGTGATTGGACACACAAGGAATTTGTCTTGGTGCATATTCTAGGCCAAGCTTGGAAATAGAGCCAGGTTTTTAAAGTCTGTTTAAAGGAGGTCAGGGTAAAGGCAGTATGAATCTCGGGGGACTGCTGTTCCAAAAGGCATATGCTGCGACAGGTTGGGAGAGAGAAAAATATTACTTCAAAACTGGAACAACTTAAGTTAAAAAATAAACATAGCATGCATTGAATTCATTGGGAGTGGGAAAGAGGAGCTGACACTGATTGAAAGTTTTAATGTAAAGGAGGAAAGAGGATGTGACAATTGATTCAGCAGATGGAGGCAAAGGCCGAATGTAAAAAAACTCTTAAAACAATAGGACTTGTCATCTCAAATATGTGCCAAGAACCATAACATAAACAGGAGCAGGTATCAGATTAAAAATGAACTCAATAACATATTTCAACCCTGTTGAGCTGATCAGGGATTTTAGAATTAGATTAAATAACAAGCAACTTCCACATAGAGAAGTATCAAATGGCATAAGGGGTCAAATTCTATCCAAAAAACTTACTCTGCTCTATCCCACAGATCCTACAATTGCCAGCAGGGTTTTTCCCCCACTGGACCAATTAACATTGCTTCATCCATTGCCAAAGTTAAGCCAAAAAAAGTACCTTGCTCAGTGGGGTGGGACAAGCAATCTACCAGTATCAAAGGTAACTCTTAGAAACCTTTGGATAATTGCTTTTAAGGATACATTAAGATCTAAATTCCCTGTCTTGCTCCCAATGATGTCACTGGCCAGCAAAATCTAACTGCCCATGTTGTACAATAGGTTTATTGTAATGTTCACTATAGATTCACTATTACCGAATTTCTAACAGGCTAGAGAAAAATCCATATACAGTCTGGATTAAGGGGCACTGCCTTCATTCTCCATTTGCTATGAATTCATGCTGAGCCTCCAGCAATAGCCTCAGGCAAATAGGTACCTGATACTACATAATGAATAATCATCAAATTAGAAGCCACAATCAATAGACAAAGCCAAAATTCAAGATTAAACACAAGAGTTCACTAATACTCAAGGGGACGGCATTGTTCAAGCAAAGATTTACTGAGATAGCAGCTGCATTAAGGTGGGTTTTTTTTTTTTTTAATTTATATGCCGCCCTTCTCCGAAGACTCAGGGCGGCTTACAATGTGTTAAGCAATAGCCTTCATACTTTTGTATATTTATACAAAGTCAGCTTATTGCCTCCAGAAACTGGGTCCTCAATTTACCTACCTTAGAAAGGATGGAAGGCTGAGTCGACCTTGAGCCTGGTGAGATTCGAACATGGAATAATTGCAGACAGCTGGATGTTAATTAGGGTGCTTAATCTGCAGAGCTATCGAGGCTCTTCCTTTTATCTGTGAACATTTTTAATCACTGCTCTGCCTGGCCAAAGTGTTTTGGGAATAATCTACCTGCTCCATTCCTGACCAATATCTCAGTACATTTTGTTTGACCCCAGTCAAGTTTCAACCTTAATTAGCCGAAAACTGATAACCACCCAACTCCCTGCTTCCCCCTCATTGGCTTTTCTTCCTGCTAGACAGGCAAAAAAAAACAAAAACCCATCCTCCAGAGGCCATTATTCTCAATTGATGGTTGGCTGCTAAAATTCAGTACAAGGAGAAGTAAGATGAAGGGAAGGGATACAAATTAGCATTTGGTGATGGAGCACAGTAGTTGCCTTTGAAATGAAATTAGGTTTTATTTTCTGAAATCTAGTTACTTCTTTCAGACAAATGGGAAGGAAAAAAGATAACTTGGACTTCATGTGAATTGGTTAATGGAGGATGGGGATACAATAGCAAGGAATGGAGGTGTGAAACTGGAGTAGGAAAAACATTGATTAATCAGATAACACTGAAGGATTACTTTGCAGCACAAGGGAAACTGTCAATATATGAACACAAACAAGCATATTGGCATATAGTAAATCCACATGCATTATGATATAATCCCATTTCTTCCACAATTCCCAAATTAGTTATTACTAAGAGAAAAAGGCAATCTTTGCTGCACACCACCAATCTACCCAATAAAAAATATCATTGCCAATGACTGGTTTTAACTCAGTCTATGATTCCTCCACGTTGTTCTCACCCTTCAGATCAAAAACATTTCCTGGGTGATGTTGGTCATACTCACATAAGTTTGGACCTTGAGAATAGTACCTCCTCCTATCATTGTTCAGCCCAAACTGCCTAATTATTGGGCATAGGGTGTCAGCCAATGAGGGCTCATATCCTCTAAATATTGCCCATAGAGCTCTCTGAATTAACCAATAGCTTTTTCCCCTTCCCTTCTAAAAGGGGTGGCAATAATTTTATAGTTCTCATAGCCACATACCATGCATTTGGTATGATGTATATTTGGGTTTGTTCAGATATTAGTGTGTTACTTTACCAAACATCCTTACTGATAAATCTTTAGGGATGTAGTTTCAAGGAAGGTTTTTGAAAGTATTAGCAAATGCACCACCAGGACATCCTGACAAGCCTTTATCTCTCCAATGATGATAAATCATGCCAGATCAGTGTAGTAAATGACATGTGTTTTCCTAGCAAATTATACAACTATTACATCGCTGCAAAAAAAGTACATCATCCAAGGACAGAGAAAGGAAGTTTCTCTGATGAAGGGAGGGGAAAAGCCTTTTATTGGACAAACTTGAAAGTATCATCCATTTCTGGATTGAAGGAGAAAAAACAAGCTGGCTTTTCAAGGATTATACTAAACCAGAGATTTAGACGATTGTAAATTTCATGACTGTTTGGTTTTGCTATATAATTTAAAGTCACCTTGATTGGGGCTATTTATATATTCATGAATGGATAAATAAAATTTTGCATTGTACAATTGGTAGAGGCCCTGGCAGCAACAAAGCTGGAGAAGACGTGTGTGATAATATAATAAGAATGAGATAGAGCTGAAATAGAATAGGAAAAAAAAATAAGGACAAAGCATTTTCACAAAGAGCCTTCCAAATAATACTTGTCTCCCAACTTTTAAATACAATGAATTTTTTGTGAAGCAAAAAATGAGAACAAGGGAGAGTAGTAGAGTTTATTGTTATGACTGTAAGTGACTCCTGTTTCCATAACTGTATTATACTGTATTATGGGATATATTCCATTCTTCTTTTCTCGTGCTTTAGATTTGGGAATATCCATTTCCAGAATTTCTGAACGGTTCCCAAAAAATCTGTACTTTTGATGTGATCTGGAAAAGAACAGGCCAGACTACAAGATTATTTTCATATCTTAATTTTTCCCCTGAGGCAAAACTTGCATGTTTGAAATGTGTCAGGGAATTAATCCAACAATAAATTATTTTCTGCACCTGGCAGTTTTTGCCTTGTGGAGCTTCTCACTCTGTGGGGCATCCTTTCCACTAGCTGCAATCTCCAGCAAATGTCCACCACATGTAGCCTTGTGCTTAAGATATACATCTCTTCTTCCCACCAAATGTGTTTGCTGCTGCATACCTTACCCCGTCCATAGCAAACTGTCTGCCTGTACTGAACAGAACTGTCTGTCAAAGTTTCCGAGAAAGCAGAAAAAACAAAGAACAGTACCTAGTTGGATTTTCATTTGTGTGAAATGTTTGTGTTTATACAACTTGATGTGCTCGTGATGGGGATGGGGGAGACCACTCATTTTTATTGAAGTTCTAAGAAATCTAAAGATAAATTTGTTAGCTTCATGTTACAATAAAATATACCCTCTCCTATTTACAAGGAAACGAAGATGCCCCCTAAAGTCGGCAATGTCTAGCAGAGTAAAATCCGCAGGGACTCCTTTACTTTTTCCTTTACCTACTTATTTACAAGGTCTCCAGCCGTTAATGCAAAAGTGTAGGGGTATTCTGTAGAACCGAGAACATAAAATAACAGAATTGAAAGACACTTTGGAGGTCTACTAGTCCAACCCCCTGCTTGAGCAAGAGACCCTGACTGGACAGCCATTCAGACAAATGGCTGTCCAGTCTCTTCTGAAAAGACTTCTGAAGGCAAGTCATTCCACTGGTTCATTGTTCTCACCCTTAGGAAATTTCTCTTTAGTTCTAGGTTGCTTCTCTCTTTGATTAGTTTCCATTCAGTTTCTTGTTTTGCCTTCTGGTGCTTTAGAAAATAGGTTGACTCCCTCCTTTGGAGTCTAAATATTATAACACTGCTATCATGTCACCCCTAGTCCTTCTGTTCACTAGACAAGATATACCCAATTCCTGCGACCGTTCTTTGTATGTTTTAGTCTCCAGTCCCCTAATCATCTTCGGTGCTCCTCTCTCCACTCTTTCCAGAGTGATTTTTTATATTGTGGTGACCAGAACTGGATGCAGTTTTCCAAGTACAGTCTTACTAAGGCTTTATAAAGCAGTACTAATTCTTCACATGATCTTGATTCTATCCCTATGCAACCTAGGATTGTGTTGGCTTTTTTGGCTGCTGCTGCATACTGTTGGCTCATAATTATTTTTCTTGACTGTACACCGCCTTGAGTCCTGCAGGAAAAAGGCGGTACAGAAATATAATAAATAAAATAATAATAATAATAATTGATTGTCCACTAGGACTCCAAGATTCTTCTCACAGTTACAGGTATTGAGCCAAGTTTCACCTAATCTGTACCTGTACACTTGGTTTTTCTTGCCTAAGTGTAAAACCTAACTTTGCCGAAGTGTAAAGCCTTACTTTTTACTACTTGTTACCTTACTTTTTCCTAATAGAAGCTCCCTGCATGTTCATTACACTATAATTACAGATCTTCTGCAAGTTTTCCTGAAACTGCATTTTCCAGGGAGGGATATATTTTGATCTGCCCTGAGTGATCGGGTCATTTTATTTCACCACTTAGAAATAGTATAATTATGTGCATGTTCCAGTCTCCTCTTTGAAATCAGGTTGCACAACATTTTTGACATCCAGATCCACACATGGCCTTCGTGTGGCAAACTGGGAACAAGTGGTCAAAATAACAGGCAGTAGCAGAGTGAGGAAGCTGCCAGAGTCAGAAAAAAATTGATTTAATTGACATATGAATGCATTGAAAATTAATTAAAGCATTTAATATTGATATTTTCCATGCTCTTTTCCATTTCCACTTCAGTTTACTTTTCTATTTCTCTTGGTATATCATCTCTCATTGGCATATACTAAAATGGGTAGAAGAATAAATCTACTTACAATGAAATGTTAGTACTTGTGGTTTGTGCTTTTTTGCCTGGACTACCTTGAAGGGTTGACACTCCCTTGTTTTTCAGTTTATACATTAACCAGCCAGGGGAGGTTCTCCATACTTTGGAACGAGCTATCATCAGTTCATTGATTATACCCTCCTCTACATCTGTACCCCAGCCAAGTTAGAGACACAGTAGTGGCCTTGATCCCATGTCTGGAGGCTAGAGAAAGTATTTGGATAGGTAGTTGAACTCTAGCACAAGAGAGTGTGGGTAGGTACTACTTTCATTTTAGTCAGCAAATGTATGACTATGTATGATCCCAATGAAGGAGCCAGTTCATGACTTGATAGTTTCCTAGCTACATTGGACTGGCAGGTAGATCTGCAATTAGGAGAGCCTTTACCCAGCCATAACTAGTATGCCAGTTGCCATCTTATTTGAGCAGGAGGCTTTGGTAATAGTAACTATTGCCTTGATCATCTTAAGGCAGGATTACTGCAATGTATTTTACACGGACTTTGCTTTGAAGATTAACCTAATGTGAAAGCTCATCTTTTGCTAGGCAAGAGCCGGCATAACCATATAGCATCACTGCAGTGACTATGAATAGGTTTCAAAGTATAATTCTATGCGCTGGTTTTATTGTATAAAACTTTAATAGTTTGACACCAAAATAAATATAGGACCACCTTTCATGCTCAATCCAGATAAAATCTATCACCTTGCAGTTCTCTGTTGCTATTTGCCAGACATAGTCATAAATAACCCCAAGGTGTCCCCCCACCATTGCATGGCAAAACATTTCTTTGTTTAATAACTGTAATAACTGTACACATGGCAGACTATCCCTCCTCAATCCACTACATCATTATTATCAAAGTCAAAAGGAAATTAATTGTGTTTTCCAAAGGCTTGGCAATAGGTCGGCTCTGTGCATCACTGACATCTGCTGTTTTTGTACATAGGTCATTCTCTGAAGCAGTTTTTTTCTTCGTACTTTCTTCTCATAACAGTTTATCATGCTATGCCGTTTGCCAGGGAAATAAAATGTGCAGTGTGATTTCTCACTGGTTCCATAAAAAAGTGTAAAGCTAACTCTAAAGCTGATAGTCATAATCTATATTTCACTTTCAAAAGTTTTGCTGGTTTCCAAAAACAGGAGGAGGGGGAAACTTCTCACCAAATCCTGTTAAGCAAAAATAACCTCTCTTGGTCTCTTTCTGAAATTTATTACCCTCTTTCCAGCACTTTGTTTTAACAGATGGGGCTTTATCAGCAGGTTCTGTGGGCAGCTGACCAGTTTTCTTTAAGAATGGGGGAGAGCCTCTATTTGCTTGGGTTCTTATCTCAGTACTTAAAGCTGTATTCCCAGCACAGTTTTATAGCAGTTTTATTTTCATTTACTGATACAAAAGATAAAGCAGAGAGAATCTCAAGTGCCTCTAAATGCATCCAACCTTCCTCATGTATGGGCATAGATGAAGAAATGGCATTTTTCCCCTAGCTTCGTGAACTTATCGACTACAGAATAGAGCTGGAAGGCATCTAGTCCAACCCCATGCTCAAGCTGGAAACCTATACCATTCCAGACAAATGGTTGTTCAATCTCTTCTTTAAAACCTCCAGTGATGGAGCTTCCACAACTTCTGGAGGCAAGTCTTTCACTGATTAATTGTTCTCACTGTCAGGAAATTTCTTAATTCTTAGTTGGAACCTCTCTTTGATAATCTTCCATCCATTACTTCTTGCCCTGCCTTCAGGTGGTTTGGAAAATAAATTGCCTCCTTTTTCTCTATGATAGCCTCTCAAATAAGGGAAAACTGTTATTATGTCAACCCTAGTCCTTCTCTTCATTAGATTAGATATATGTAGTTCCCACAACCATTCATTGTATGGTTTAGCCTCCCGTTCCCTAATAATCTTTGTTGCTTTTCTCTGCACTCTTTCTAGAATTTCAATATCTTTTTTTTTGTATCATAGTGACCAAAACTGGATGTACCAAGAGTGGTATTTCCAGTGCAATGTAAAGCAGGACTAATATTTCATGTGGTTTTGAACGCTTACATTTTTTACATTTTCCATGAAAGTAGGTTGATTATGTAACAATCCAATTTTTAGGATTTCCAAAGAACTGACAGTGTATATAAAACTAGCAACTTTCACCCCAGTGTTGCAACTGCTAAGATTTCTTTAACTCTTTTGGAGAAAATCTTAAGTCCTGTTAGACTAAAGCAGATATGTCTGAATACCCTCCTCTATTACTGGACTATGAGTTATTGCCTTTTTCCCAGATTTATAAAAGCAGGTAAAGTTAATAACTGAGAAGCAGATAGTTAAACTCACAGAATATTTTCACACAGAAAAACCACCAAGCTGAAAACTTGGAAAGACTGCAAAAACAGCATGGCTGAAATGCCAGCCATAGAAAAACTTATCTGGAAGAAGAAAAATAGCAGATTGGAAAAGAGATTTAAGATGTTTTCTATACCCATTAAAAATTTATATTACAATGTATTTTGCCATTCATTTCGAATTATAGCAACAGAAAAGAGGAAAAAAATGAAAACCTTAGCTATTCAGAGAGGATCTACTCAATCTGAGGAACTCTTGGTAATGGATAATTGAGCAGGTTCAAATTCTGCCTCATGACCATGCAATGGGGCCTTAAGGCAAGGATGGGGAACCTGTGGCCTTACAGATACTGCTGATTTCTAATACTTGGCAGATCCAGTTAGCTCCTATCCCAGTAGATCTCTAGGGTTCTGTCTGTCTCTTTCCAAAAATAAAGACTGCTCTGTCCTGAAATCGTTGGAGAATGGAGCAGACAAGTGGATAGAAGAATACTGTAATCTGCCACATCAGATTTGGCTCTTTGCCTTTATTTTGAATGAGGGAATGAAGGACATATATTTATTTTTCTTTCTTTTCTTCCTAGTGTTTTCAGCAATTACTAGGTTCACTTTTTTTCCCAGCTCAACCAAATGTTGATCCATTGGTTGTGACAGGTATGAATCAATCAATTTGTCTCCTGAACTTGAGGTCATGGGCTGAATGAAGAGTCACTCAGCTGGCTTTCATGGCTAAGACAGAACCAGAATCACAGTATCCTGGTTTCTAGCCTGGTGCCTTAGTCGTTGGACCAAACTAACTCTCCTATCGAAGAGCATGTATGTGCAGCAGCAAACATAAAGCCACTATTTCAAGGCTGGGTTTAAAATCATAACTGAAACATATCAAGCTTCTTTGGGAGTGTCACCCAGCTGCATAAAATTCTTCCCATGAAGTCCCTTTGATGGGTCCCCAACTCTCTTTGTGTTACACTCTGCTAAGGACCACATGCCCTTCTGAAGTATGGCCATGGTTCAATTACTCCATCTGCGTATAAATTTCATAGTTATTTGAAACACATGCAAAATGTGGATGCTGGAGTACTTTAAAATTGATTAAATATCTGCCTCATTACATTATAAAACCTGCAGCGAAAGGGGCCTCACTAGAATGTTCACTTTGCATTAAGAATACTAATCTATGCCAACAAAAGACTATTCTCATTTGGCTCAAGTTTAAGAGTGAAATATCTACACTGTGGCCGAGCCTGTTTTTATGAACCTGGACATGCAAAAAGTTTGAAGAGAAGCACATCATCCATTTATTTCCCTTTGAAATGGGGGAACTGGAGCTCAGAGGCCATCTCTGACAAAAAGCAATTGGATGAAGCTCAGGATGAAAATATCACACAAAAGTACTATGAAACTGGTCATTTGTGTGGCAATTATTATTATTAAAGTTAGTTAGCCAGATTGCTAGACTGTTCCAAGTAAAGCTGCTTTTTGCAATTGACTAATGATGATTTTGTCATCGCCAATGCTGTTGAAGTAGTGCTCCAGTTGCTTTGGGACTGCAACCAAGATACCTGTTACTACTAGTACCTTTGCTTTCTTTTGCCATGATCATTCTATTTCTATTTGCAGGTCTTCGTACTTTCTGATTTTCTCCAGTTCTTTCTTTTCTACTCTGTTATCCTCAAGTTCTGCAACGTTTACTATCCAGATTTTTTTTGTCTTTTTTATGAGCAATTGTTAAGTCTGGGATGTTGTGTGGTAGATACTTGTCTGTTTGAATTTTAAAGGCCCAGAGCACATTGGCTTTTTCATTTTCCATTACTTTGTCTATTTCATGACCCCACCAGTTCTTGCTTGCAGGCAGTGTGCTATTTCTTACAAATATTCCAATGCACCATTGTTGCTTTGGCATGGTATTGTTTAGCCCATCTCTTTCTTCAACTTTTCTGCTTTTAGCCAATCCAGGTCTTGTTATCTGCTTTGCCTGTTTTTTTTTAAATATACTATCCAAGTAATACTTTGCCTTGCCATGTGTCTTTTTTATTCTTCATTTGGTCTTTCTTGTAAGCCAGTTTGTCTTCTCCAGTACTCAGTAAGCCTTCCTAGTATACTAGCTTGAGTGCATCTTTTCTCTGTCCTTCAGATATTCTCACTTGTGCACGCTAATCAGGGAGAGGATTTAAACTGTGCTGGGACTGCCTTCCATTGCTTGAAGCAACTCCAGCATCTGACTTTGTGCATTGTGAATTTCTATTCTTGATTCCTGTTTTGTTTTGACCATGGTATGTTGCTGACCATGTCACCAGCTTTTCAAGCTACTGGTGCTGGATAACAGACTGGTTTGCTTGAATTATTCTTTTTCCTTGAGCTCTAGTAAGCTTTTATCCCATTTCCACAATAGATATATATATTTGGGAGCAATGTGTTTGCAGTAAGGCTTGTAAAAAGGCAGGAGGCTTGTTGGAGAGATGGCAGCAGACAGGCAGGGAAAGATCAATAGAACAAGAGTTGTGGAAATGGGATAAAAGCTTACTAGTCTGGTGGAATTGGATAGAATCATAGAGCTGGAAGGGACCTAGAAGGTCTTCTAGTCCAACTCCCTACTCAAAACATGTTCATATACCATCCTAGCAAATGGTTATTTAATCTTTTCTTGAAAACCTCCAGCAAATACCCACAGCTCAGAGAGATAAGCTGTTCCATTAATTAATCATTCTCACTGTCAGGAAATTCCTCAGTTCCAGATTGAATCTCCTTCTGACAAGCTTCCACCCATTGCTTCTTTTCCTACCTCAAGTGCTGTGGAGAATAAATGGACACTTTTCCCTGTGACAGCCTTTCAAGTATTGGAAGACTGCAATCATGTCTCCGGAGCCTTATTCTTCATTAGGCTAAACTAGTGGTAGAATTCAATTTTTTTTTACTACCAGTTCTGTGGGCATGGCTTGGTGGGTGTAGTGTGACTTGGTGGGCGTGGCAGGGGAAGGATACTGCAAAATCTCCATTCCCACCCCACTCCAGGGGAAGGATACTGCAAAATCCCCATTCCCTCCCTACTCCTGGGGGAAGGATATTGTAAAAGCTCCATTCCCACCCCATTCCGGAGCCAGCCAGAGGTGGTATTTGCCACTTCTCCGAACTACTCAAAATTTCTGCTACCGGTTTTCCAGAACCCATCAGAACCTGCTGAATTTCACCCTCGGGCTAAACATACCTAGTACCCTTAGATCATCCAGATCCATTATCATTTTTGTTGTTCTTCTCTATATTCTTTCTAAGGCCTCAATATATCAGGATAATTTGCCATATCACTTGAGGTTTGCTACAATAGCCATGACTATTTGTTTCAATTGTTCTACAACCTCTGCATTTTTTCCTCTTCCAGCTCATGCTTCATGCACAGGTATGATTGATTTGATTTTCTTATTCTTCAAATTTTCTTGTCTCAAATTTCCAAATTCTTTAAATCCACATGACTTCAATTCCAAAGAAATTTTCCATTTAAATTTTCCCTTCTTAATGATTTCATTTCTTCATTAGTTATATAGACTACAGTGTACATTAGCTGGTTCATTTGGATCAATGTTTCAGTTGAAATAATTTTGACAGCTACATTAGTTTTCCTCACTATTTTTGCCAGTCTTCTTGTAAATTTGATACAATTTTGGCAATCATATACTTTTAGTTTCTTTCATTTGATAAGATAAACTTTTATAAAAAATTTACCTTAAATATTAATATCCATAAATTCAGTGTTGAAGAAAATAAATTATACATCACAGCATATCTCAGACATCAATTCAACATTAAAAAAATAAGAATTAAACAATGATCTAGACAGATCACAAAATGGAACTATTCTGTTACAAATGAAAAAGTCTCTGCCAAAAGTTTCCATAGGTAAATGGGAAAGAGATTCAAATTATTACAAATCACAAGATTCTAAAGAAAAAATGTCTTATGACTGAAATATCAATTACTTGATATTTACTTCTCATTCCCTGACTTCTACATACACTCTTAGCCTACACAGAAAACAGAAAAAAACAATCAGACTCCTGACTAAAGATGTTACCTACTTCTAAAGAAATGGGGGGTGAAGCAAATGTTTCTCTGCCTCAATTTACAGAACTCCTTGGCTTCCTGTGATATTCCAAAATTAATCAGAGGCTATTGCAGTAATCCTGTTTCTCTTAGCTTTGGTCCATCTCCTTTCTGTGATCTGTCATCTGCACCTCTATAACTGTCTGGTTTGGTTCTGCAACTCAACAAGACAGACACAGACTTCAGAGGATAATTAGAACTGCAGAAAAAAACATTGCTACTAACCTGCCTTCCATTGAGGATCTGTATACTGCACGAGTCAAAAAGAGGGCTGTGAAAATATCTACAGATCCCTCGCATCTTGGACATAAACTGTTTCAAACCGTACCCTCAAAACGGCGCTATAGAGCACTGCACACCAGAAAAACTAGACACAAGAACATTTTTTTCCTGAACGCCATCACTCTCCTAAACAAATAATTCCCTCAACACTGTCAAACTATTTACTAAGTCTGCACTGCTATTAATCTTCTCATCGTTCCCACCATCCATTTCCTTCCACTTATGACTGTATGACTGTAACTTTGTTGCTTGTATCCTTACAATTTATATTGATATTGTTTCCTGATTGCTTATTTGTACCCTATGACTATCATTAAGTGTTGTACCTTATGATTCCTGATGAAAGTGTCTTTTATTTTATGTACACTGAGAGCATGTGCACCAAGACAAATTCCTTGTGTGTCCAATCACACTTGGCCAATAAAAATTCTATTCTATCTATAAAACCTTTTAGATAGAAACCTTCTATGTCTCTAACAGTGGAAGGGATTGGGATAACCTGACTTTACATCTGACTCAAAGCTAAATCTATTCAGGGAATGTGCACTTAGATATACCTAAGACTACAATCTAGCAAGCAAGCTACATTCAAACCACATCTTTTAAGTACATCCAAGTTACTCGCCATCAGTATAATTTGCACTAAAAATTCCACAGATTAATTATAACCAGATATTATACTATATAAGAGTAGGCATTAATGTTTCCATGAAGGAAGAAACTATGAAAGAAACTGGAGCTGGTACCATACCTGGTAGAATAATTGGTTTATTATTTACCTGATCTCATGTCGCCAGTGTCTTAATATTGCCTATATCCTTTAAAAAGTACCTCCCAATGAAAAAATCTGAAAAAAGGCTCAAATTCTGAGATAGAATCTTGGCAAGTTTTAGAGAAGAAAGTAGAACTAGGAGTCATCCATGTAACAAATCAGTAATATAAACTCTTAAACATTTTCACACAATGGATTCATGCGAATGTTATACCACAAAGAGGCTACCATCGAGTTCTGAGATGCTCTATGTCAAAGGCCAGAACTGTGATCCCTTATCATCACTTTCTTTTAAAATTCACATAACTCTGTTGAAGTTTAAACTAAACAAAAATTCAGATAATATTGTTCAAATCCTTAAGTAATAAATAATGCATTTCACAATTACTATGAATTATATAACAAGCTGAAATATGAACTCTCTGAAACCAAAGCTTGCAGGGGACACAATGCCATTTGTGAAATTATAATCCAAGAAAGGTTTCAAATTGAATTGAAATTCTGTTTAAAAACATAATTATTCAGATATATATCATATCACAACTGTTTAGTCCAAATATACTGTAGAATCAAAGATCTATTTCAAAAAAAGCCATACTTTGGGATAGGATTATTCTTTCAGGACATGTTTTTTTTTTCCTTCCTAGCATTTTCCAGTGAATGCAAGATCTGCTTTTTTTCCAGCTCAACCAACCAAGATCCATCAGTTGCAATACAAAATGACTGACTGGTTTGTCACCCAAGCCTGATGTTGTGGGCTGAGAATGACAGGCGCAAAGACATCCAGCCATCTTTCATGCCTAAGGCTAAGGCATGTCTAGAACCCAAAGTCTCCTGCTTTCTAGCCTGGTGCCTGTACCACTAGACCAAGCTCATGCTCTATATAAATAGATAAAGCAAATGTAAATACAATGTAAATTGTTAAAACAAAAACATGTAAGTAACATTACATTATGTTTCCTGACTAAGAAGGAATCAGGAATTCCATAAACCACAAAAGCCAAAACTTCAAAAATATTCTAAGACCAGGGAGGAATATTTTTTTACATTTTAAATCATGGTATCATAAGCTAAATTGAAAAGAAAAACAGAAAAAGACCTAAAAATGAAATCCAAACTTATTCAGTGATTTCTTCTCACATAGATTTATTCTTCTGGGAAACATAGGAATGCTTAAAAATTAGGATAGATATAAAACATTTTTCATTTTGTTTGTATAACTAAATAGCTATTGGATTTGCTGTCAGAAAATGTAACAACTAAAGCAACACCATAAATTTAATCTACCATAAATCAGAATGACACAACTGTCTTTCATGTTTGCCACAACAATGAATGATCTCACTGAGGCAAACTAAGGGAACTTTCAAACAACCACCTTTTTGAGGCACAAAGTCTTCTGATTCCAATCTAAAGTCCACTTAGTACTGTTCTGGACTGTCCTGACCATTTCATATGTTTTGAGAAATTGATGCTATGAGTAAAAGTTACGTTTACATGTAGGAAGTACCAGCCAATCAGTATTAATTCTTTTACAACAGAACACACTGGACTGTCAGCCTGGTCATGTATATTTCTGATCAGCATGTGTTATTCTGTCTCTTTCAAAATTACTGATGCTGGGATGCAAAGAATCTTCTGACCCACTCCAGCTACCACATCACTATGGTTGGAGAATAGGAGATACCAGTTTAAGTGAACTGTGATTTTCCTCTAATAAGCATAGAGAGTAGTCAAAGCAAACATAACTAGGTTGTTGGAATGGTTATTTTAGGAAGGTAACTTTCCCCAGCTGACAGAAAACCTATGGAAAGATTACTCACTTCTGCAAGACTCCAGCTATAGAGACACCTGATTGCCTGATTGGGGCAGCATCTCACATTCCATTATCAGTACTGCATTTCTGTCTAGAATTCCCCTCAAATTACTTGTTAGGCTTTAATAGATTCCTATTATTTTACTAAGCAGTGTGTCTTGCTTCACAGTTGCAATATTCTTGTGGAATGCAAGCAGAAGAGATAATAAACATATTTGTTTCATTACAATTTTTTTTAAATGTAAAAACCATATAACAACGGCACCAACTGTAAGCTGACCTCTAGCCAAAGTACACATTAATTATCCAGCTTAAGTCAAGCGGATGCTCAAGAAAAGAGGAGATAAAGTTACCCTCAGCTGGATACTTTGTAGTAAACACAAATGTAATATAAAGCGTACCAGAGTTTGTCAAGTGTCTGTCTGGATTTTCAGTTTTCATTAGTGCCCTAATTAAAGCCACATTTCTTCACTGTATTACCTATAACTAGAAAGGAATGAGAAATGAGGTTGTCAAGGTCAGTCACTCTTTGCTCTTTGTGATGAAGATCTGCAGGCCATGAGCTGGATTTTGGTGTAAGCCAGAGAACTGGGGTGGAATGTCACATTATAGCTAACGTTTTGCAGTTGAAAAGGCAAACCCATGAGGTCACTTCCTTTAAATCACCAACAGAACATGTTTATCTGAATGGCATATGTGAGACAAGGAGGGGGATAGGCTGATGACAAACGGAAATAGCAAGCTTCCTGCATGTATGCCTATGGATACTGTAGGCTCAAAGGACGACAGGGTTTATTTTGAGTAAGGTTAACCAGAGAAATAGTTAGGCCAAGCCTTAAAGCTATAAACAAAAATAAATTTCATTCATAGGTAGGAAGATGCTGTTGTTCCACGTATCTTTATTCCAGATGATTGCAAGGAAGGCTAGATCCATTATTTAGGCATATTCAGTGTAAAAATATAAATCTGACAAATATATGTCTGAAATCTACAGGGTCTTCTGCTTGATCAGGAGGCTGGACTAGAAAACTTCCAAGATCCCTTCTAACTGTTATTCTGTTAAAACTGAAGGAAAAAATCTAGTGTTGCTACATAACACTATGGCAAAATTCCCTTTTTATTACAGCTTAACTTTTGCATTAAGGTTGTTCAACAACTACTGTTCTAAAGTATTTACTTTCAGCTAAATTAAAATCTGAACTTACTTGTTCAAATCTGATTCCAGGAAGATTAGATTCAAAACAAGTCAAGATGGCTAGCAGAATTCTGATCTTTACAGGTACTGTATAGATCTGTGATGGTGAATCTATGACACATATGCCGGAAGTGGCAGACAGAGCCATCTCTCCGGGCACCAGAGCCATCGCCTGTTTCTCTTCCAGGTTGGCACAACAGCCAGCTGGTCTTCACGCATGCAGGAGCACCAAAAATTGAAAAGGGAGCCACCCCGTGCACATGCACACGCCAGGAAGATGATCTTCCCGTTTCCAAGCACGTGAAGACCAGATGGCTGGTGCGCCGGAACTCGGAAGAGCAAGGGGAGCAGAGCTGCCAGCTAGGGCAGGCGGACCAGGGCTTCCCTCCCTCCCTCCCCGAGTGGGCTTCTTGCACGGCCCCAGCCCTACAGCCCACAGTACCGATGCATGTTTGCAGTTTGGAGCGCCTGGCCAGCTCGGGCGCATGGGACAGCAGGACAGCAGGACAGCATTTGCTGGCTGGAGGGCCAGCTGCCCCTCCCGCTGCTCCTGCTGCCGCAAGGGGCGAGGGGCAACAGCAGTTCTCATGCTGCTACTTCCAGCCGGGATGCTGGAGCAGCCAGGAGGAAAAGAAGGAGCTGCCATCAGGGAGGCGAGCTGCTCTAGGAGGGCAGGAGGAGAGCGTACCTCGCCAAATATGGAGATGCCACTGAGGGGTAAGAGGCGCATTGGCCATGAAGCGGGGGCTGCACTGGCTTGTTCCCGGTGGCGGGCGGGGGGGGTGCTTCATCCCAGCCAAAGTTGGGGCGAAGCTCTCCCACCTGCTGGCCCCCCAACCCAAACCCCAGGAACACCGATGCCCCTGATCTCTGTGGCCAGGAAGATGCTCCGAATTTCCAGGAGAGGGAGGTGGCATTCCCCGCCCAACTTTCCCTGTCTGGGGCTGTGGAACCAGGTCGTTGGTAGGGATGTCCCGCCACCCTGATGGGGACCAAGGGGGTGGGTAGGGAGGCCCGAGGACCCCCGAAAGGCCAGGCGGAGCCAGCGCATACACCCCGGACAGCTGGTCTTTGTGCACACATGCGCGTCAGAAACCAGAAGACCAAGTGGCCGGCGCACATGCACACGCCGGAAACCAGAAGATCAGCTGCTCTTCTGGTTTGCGGCATGCAGGCACACTCCCGTTTCAACACTCGGTGCCGAAAAGGTTCACCAACGCTCGTACAGACACATCACAAATATGAACATCAAAGGCTTTTATGGCTGCTCTATCAAGTGTTAGTCTACAGCATATTTCTTAACTACTTTGTTCCTTTACACTTGATGGTTGATCTTAAAAGGCAGAAGCCATTCATCCCTTTGATATCTTCATTTTCAGTTCTAAGGTTAGTTGTTCTACCTGTCATCTTTAAGAAATCATAATCATTATTTTTTTCATATATACTGGCATACAGGGGCCATCTTTAATTATAATACCAGATTGTAATATTTCCTGTGCATTTCATGAAGAATGGTCAGTACAAACTTTGGGCATCAGAAAGTTGCAGTATGAAGATAGGTGCATCTTGGGTAAGAAATGGAAAATTATAGATGCATAGTAGTAGACATAACAAGTAGTTCTGACCACCATTAAATAAAAGTGCTTCTGCAGGCTTATGGCTGTGCTTTGATATAACAGTTCATTAAAAGAAAGAAACAATTTTATCAACTGACTTTTTCAGAAAGAAAATATACCTTAAATGCTTGGCATATTTAACCAGGAGCAAGCCATGTACACATAGCGGAAAGAAGCTTGAATAAAATCAACAATATGGAAACATGTTCAAAATATAAAGGCAGTTTTACAAACAAAAGTGAAAAATTCAGAAACTATGATTTCAGATATATTTTGAATGTTTTTTTGTTTTTGCTTTAATACAATTTCTTTTTAATCCAACATATGATTTATTTTAATGGTTGTTTTAAAAAATGAACAGCTTAACGTACATAAAATACAAATTAGTCCAGTTTTTACATTTTCAAAATAAAATTGATAAGCACATCAAAAGTTCCATGCTAAATCATATCAAAGACCTGACATAGTCAATGGTTTGTGATAATCTGAATATATTTTTCTGTATAATAGTATCAATTTTAAAATATGTTTTTAAAGTATTTACATTCATAAAGCAAGACTGCCCCCTACAGTTGTAGAAGTATTAGGTCAAAATGTTTTTAATTAATGAAGCAAGAGTTAAGAAAACAGTATAATTAATAAAAATATCATTGTACATATATTTATAGATGTATCTTCGTATCTGTGTAAGTGTATTGATGCTGCAATGTTTGCATTTATGTACTAAAATAAAATTTAGTGATAAATTGATAGGAAGTCTACAGTCCTTTACCCATTTACTGAAAGTTAAGTTTCACTTAATTTACTTGATATATATGAAAATATAGTGCTATCAGTTTCAGCATTTAACCTAGTTTAATATATTCACAAAATGAAGTTCAGAAACATATCTTTATTAAATATGTTTTCTGATACCAAATGGCTTACACTGACACTTTACAGGGAAGAAATTACATTGTTCCAAGATAGCAATTTAGAGCCATTGGAGGCTCAAAAAATATAATGCAATGTCACTCACTGCTGCTGTTCACATGGCTTCTCTCCCAAGGACAACCACAATCAGGGCTTACGTTATTTTCTAGAACAGGAGGAGGAAATATAATTAATCTTATGGAATTTATCTGAAAATTTTAATAAGGGCTGCAGGCTAGATATCAGAAAAATGGAAACGGGTTATTGTTATCTTGCCTGCTTGGGAAATTCAGTGACCACAGACTGGGGATGAGCAGAATCATATCCAACATGCCCGGAAGATACCATTTCACACAATACATGGATCTTTAAGGCACTCTTGATATAGTCTCATCTTTTAAGATGCGCAATCTTCAACTGCCACAATATTGTTGCCAAGTTTGAAAAACACTGTACTAAAGAAAAAGAATATAATCTCTTTAGGATTAAAATTATGCACTCCTTGGTATATTCTGGAATCTGAAGTACACACATTACTTTTTAGATATTTTTTAATCCCAGTTTTATTATATTTATAAATAATACTCCCTGCTCCTCCTATTCTCTACATAACAACCCTGTGAGATGAGCAAAACTAGAAAGAGTGCCCAGCCCAAGGAGGTCACCCAGCCGGCTTTCATGTGGGATTAGAACTCAAGCCCTACTGGTTTCTAGCCTGGTGCCTTAACTACTTTTAGGCCAATCATCTTAAAGTTGCCAAGTTTCAAAGACGTTGTTTCTAAATCATCTTCAGCTTTTCCTCAAATATTTTTCTTTGTTTGGAGGTACATTCCTGCTTCATATCTTTCGCTATTCGAAATTTGCATTTTAAAAAAAACCTATACTGTCTCTTGACAAATTCCTTCAACCACAAACAGACTTTAAATATTGAACTACTTCTTGCTTTTTATGAAAATTTATCTCCTGATTCTAAACACATTCTCTTCAAAGAAAACCCTTCGTGTTGGCGCTGCGCGTTCCTGACGTCTAACCGAAAAGAACTTCGGTTTCTCATCACTTTCTGTAAAGGCGCCTATTATACTGTATTGCGACTCTCAAAGGTCATCATCCAATAAGAATCGTCCTTTCAAGTTAAGGAATTTGGGCGGGAAATTTATTTTTTTCCTGCCATCTGATTGGCCAAATGGGGAAGTTTTCGCGAGGGGTGGAGTATCAGCCTTTTTAAACCGTTGGGAGGAGGGAAGCGGCGATTTTTTGGCGGGAATCCGCATCGCTGAGGTACGGGTTATTTTAGCAACACAGCGGGAGGAGAGCTTCTATTCGGCGTTATTTTCTGCATTTTGGAGCAAAAACCTGGCGTTTCCCCCGCCTCTACCTGAGCCTTTGGGGGGCCGAGTTTATTTTGAGTTTCCTTCGCCCACGGTGGGCAAACGTTATACTTTAAATACTGTTACTTCTGTTTTATGGGCTTTAGGCTAGAGGGTTTCTTTAAAACTATTTTTAAAACTATTTCTGTTAATGGACGAAAAGAAAAAGGAAAGAATGCAAGGAAGCCAAATTAGCAGAGAAACTATGTCTAACTGTCTGTGGAGATTCTCAGTCATCCAAGTCATGGTTGTCCCAAAAGTGTTTTTTCAAGAGGCCAACTGGACTTTCTCGTTTATAGACTTTCTGGTGAACTGGGCCAGATAGTCCAGTTGCCCCTTGAAAAAAAAACAGCTTTGGGACAATTATGTCTAACGTTTATCACTTTGGGCTAATTATTTGAAACTATTCGGGTTCTTGAGGAAGCGACCTCAAGAGCGGCTTCCGCGCGAAGCCCGATTTACCGCTACTTCTAAGGCGCCGCCCCCAGTTGCCTAACCCCGCCCCCATCACAGGCTAGGGAATACGATTGGTGGATTAATTGTCCCGCTAGCATTGACGTTCCATAAGAGGAGAAACGAATCCGGGAGGAAGCCGCCAATGGCTGCCCTCCAATTGTTTCCTATGGAAACTTAGGCGGAGTCCTTCATCACAGGCGCCGCATAAGGATCAACCAGAAAAATAGAACAGGGGTCTCTAATCTTGGCAATTTTAAGACTTTGCTGGCTGAGGAATCTGGGAGTTGAAGTCCACAAGTCTTAAAGTTGCCAAGGTTGGAGACCCCTAGAATAGAAGTTGTCCCAAAGGTGCTTTTTTTTCAGGAGGCCACTAGACTTTGTTTTTTCTTTTGAAGACGTTTCACTTTCTGTCTTCGAAAGAAAAACCAAAGTCCAGTGGCCTCCTGAAAAAAAAGCATCCGTGACCTGGATGACTGAGAATCTCTACAGACTAATAGAAGAAGTTGTGCGCTGGCGAATGGGTGCCTCCATCCATCCATCTGGGTGGCCCAGTAGTATTAAAGCTTGGCATACCTTTTCATACCTGAAACCGCAAGCAAAGTTCTGCTTCTGATGGAAAAAAATCCGATTTGTGGGAGAATCTGTTCCAATCAAAACGTGAATCAGAATAGAACTGGAAGGGATCTTGGAGATCTTCTAGTCCAGCCCTATACATTTCAGGAGATCCTATACATTTCAGTCCAGTGACTGTCCAGTCTCTTCTCAAAAACTTCCAGTGGAGCATTCACGACTTCTGAAGGCAACCTGTTCCGCTTGTTAATTGTTCTTGCTGTTAGGAAGTTTCTTCTTAATTCCAGGTTGCTTCTCTCCTTGATTAGTTTTCCATCGGTTGTTTTTTGTCCTGCCCTCTGGTGCACGAGTACAGTTGGCATAAACCTTGGTGAGCTTGCCAACCATAGACTAACACATCTCACCATTTACAGCATCTGATGACCTGAACTACCTGAAAATGTATGCCACATAAAAATGTGTTGGTCGGAAAAGGTGCTACCAGACTCCTTTAGACATTCTGCCATAAATCTCTTTATCATACCACTTTATTACTTGCAGATTATGGTTTCTAATGGCTTTAGTAATTTTTGTTTTAATGTCTTGTTATGATTGTAGTTAATTTTGCACTTTGTGTCTATTAGCCTCCCAGATCTCATGTATGTGAGATAAATAGGGGAAATATAAATATATTTCTGTCAATTGCTATTTCTAATGCGCCTTAAGCTGAAAAAGAATAGTATGATAGGAATTTATGTGATATTTCCAGGGTAGCTAATTTGTAATAATCTGAGTTGTATAGTATTTAGACTTGATTCCATAAAGGTGCTTTAGAACATGAAATACAACAGCTGCATCTTTTTCCGGATGGCATAACTAGCTTTTACAGCTAGTGTGTGATTCCAGGAAAAAGCTTTAAAGAATTGTAAACAAGTGTTATGGTGGCAGCTTTGCATGATCAGAAGCAGCTTTCTGGGATTTATTTATTAAATTTATTTGCAGCCCATCTCATATCCAACAAATCTGAATAGCTTAAAACATAAATTGTAAGGAATTAAATTTGATGCTCAACAAAGGCCTAATTAAAAGCTCATATTTCTCCTAAAATTTATTTTATCTAAAGTTACTATATTTGTTTCCTTCTCCCATCTGCTATATTCTTACAACTAATTCTAACAAAACATTTAGAGTTCTTTCACTCCTTATTGCTTTTTCAGAAATAATGAGCCAAAAATCATTTCCAAAGCAATTCTATAACTTTTATTCACACAAATATCCTTTAATCACATCCTTATCTTTGTTTTCTTAAATGCGTTTCACTGGTTCCTGGACCTAATGCATATTTGTTTCTTTTGCCATCAAAATCTCAGCATTGTTTTGTATTATTTTTCTTAACTCAATATCTCTATCCTAATCTTTGACTGCTCTTTTCACCACTGTAACCATTCAAAGACTCCCAGGTGATCAACAACTATAATAACTTCTCTTCTAATCCTAATTTCTACCTTCCAAACTGCATATCCCTCTTTTCCTGTTCTTATTTAATTTGAAATGTTAGAGGAAATCTAAATTTTAGGGGCATAAGCATTAAAAAATCTCAACATGTAGTAGACCCAATCAGTTACTTGTAGACAATTGTAAAGGCTTTCAAGATATTAAATTCTTATGTGTGGAAAGGAAAATTAATGTGGTTAACCTGTGATAACTCATGCAGTAAATGTGTTCATGGCATAAAACTATTTTCTTTCAATATTTCCTTGAGATGTGTGCAATGCAGGTAAACGAGTTTGACTCATCAGATGAGGAGCCCCTGGAGGAAGAACAGACACCTTTTCAAGTATCCTGGTAAGACTAAAGGTGGTGGAGCAAAAATCACCTTTTAAAATTTTGGGAGCAATTTTAATATTCTGTCCATATCTGATTAACATATTGACATTCTTAATTTAATCCACATTATATAAATGAGATGCCACTTTTTAATTTTCCTCTGTCTCATTTTAATGACAGTATCTCTTCTAAACATTTTAGTAGTTTTGCTTCTTTGCAAGAATTCAGAGTAATAACATAACCCTCTTGTCTTTTTTTATAAATTGACTAAACAATAATAGACAGAATCATTACACATTTTTTAATTTTTTTGTTTTTAAGCTTTTTTTCTGCATTTCTCTCATGGTATTTGTATTTTTTCAAGTGGATGGTTTGGGGTTTTTTTAATGTGTTGGGTGGATTAAATTGTCCTACTTCTGTCATTCATGTTGAGATTACCTGTGTTTGAATAAAAATGTATGCATATAAAGCTTTTATTTAAAAGCTGCACCTATAGTGTGATTAGGAACACTAATTATAAGTGTGACAATGAATTTAGAGCTTACTATAACTAGACCTCATCCCAAAATTTTGGAACGTAGAATAAGGTGATTAGTATAGGTCTTCTATTAGTCTAGTACAGAGGTTTTCAAACTTGGCAGCTTTAAGACTTGTGGACTTCAACTATGCTGGCTGGAGAATTCTGGGAGTTGAAGTCTCACCAGGCTCAAGGTTGACTCAGCCTTCCATCCTTTCGAGGTAGGTAAAATGACCTGGATTGTGGGGGCAGTAAGCTGACTTTGAATAAAAAAGAACACCGCTTAGGAGGGGCCGAAAGCCCTACTAAGCAGGTATATACAAAGGTATGAAGGCTATTGCTTAACACATTGTAAGATGCCCTGAGTCTCCAGAAAAGGGTGGCATATAAATCGAACCAATAAACAATAAGTCCACAAGTCTTAAAGCTGCCAAGATTGGGGACCCCTGGTCTAGTATTTGGTCTAATCTCTTCCATTGGAATCAATATAATATTCCTCCCCTTCTATATATTCAGCGACCATGTAAAGATTGACATGTAAGTAGAGTTATAGAGAATTATTAATGGCTGCTTTTCAGCATTAGGCACACCCATTGCATGTTTAAACTTTATCCATATGTCTAGCTCTCCATGTCTCGGGATGTGATTTCTAATGCTTATAAAAATGTTACATACTTGGGGGTAAATATTTTCACTAAGCTATTTTCCTATCCTTATTACTCTTTTCCATAAATTGAACCATAGAATGTAAAGATTGGAAGAATTCTGGGGATTTTCTAGTCCAACCCGCTGCCTAGTGAAGGAAGTGGTTGAGCTCTTTATCAAGTGGAGAAATGCAATCCTGCAGTAACTAGGCATAAAGCCATAAAAAGCTTTATAGGTAAAACCAGCACTTTAAATTGCATCCAGAAGTTAATAGGAAGCCAAAGCAGAGCCCACAAAACTCATACAATATATCCCTGTGAAGCAGCCAGGCCCTTGTATTTTGCACTTATGGAAGCCCTGTTAACAGTTGCTTAGTCAGATGGTAGTGGAGGTCTGAGCCACTATAGTCAGGTCCTCTCATCCCAAGTGAAGCCGCAAACTGCCAAAGCTTCAGCAAAAGCCACATCCTCCACTTACTGATCAGGCAGGACCACTGAATCTAGAAAGATGCTCCTTCATAGGCATTGAAACCCCATTCATAGAATTATAAGGCTGGAAAGGACCTTCTAGTCCAACCCTCTGCCCAAGGCAGGAGGCCTTATTGCATCTCAGACAAATGGCTGTCCAATCTTTTCCTAAAGACCTCCAATGCTAGACCACTAACAACTCAGGGATAATCTATTCCATGGATTAATTGTTCTTATTGTCAGGAAATTTCTCCTTCGTTCCAGATTGGATCTCTCTTTGGCTGAAGGAGCTTCTACCCAATTGCTTCTTGTCCTGGGTTATTCAGATTATATTCAGTATTCAAATATAAAATATGAGGTGGGGAAGATCCCAATGTATAAACAGCTTCACCTTCCTAAGGTTTAGTTGTATGTCTTGAGAGTAAATGCAGTAGATAAAAATGGCAATTTGTAAAAACTTGCCTTTGAGTTTTGTGCATTCTTCCTGTAGGTTACCCTTATCACCAGCTTATTCCCAATTCCTAGGAATCAGCTCGCTACCAGGTAAGTTCACAGAAGTGGCTAAGAATGAATCTATGAATGTTTTAAATATTTGTTTTAATATTAATAGCATTGTTTGTTTCTTTTCATCCTTCTCACTTGATTTAGGTTGTCGATTCAAAAATATTAAAAGAAACCTTCAGAAAGATATAGGTAATTATCAGTGGCACAGAGGTATGTCCTTCAGTAGCTTATTTTTCACAAATCTAGTTTTAATTCCTTGGAACTGCAGCTAGCCATTTATTTATGTTAAAGACCTGTATCCTACAAGCCTACAACACTGTTGTAAGAAACAAAAATAAGGAAGAGAACTCTGTGAAGCAATTGCGTTAACATATGGCATAAAATACTTATCATTGCACATGGAAGTAGACTAGATACCAGGTGAAACATCACTCCATAACTGGAATTCTGGCATTTTCTCTGTTAACCACCTAATTAACATCTAATGATTGGCAACTGGAGAAAAAGCTTCAAAAGCAAAACATAATAAACGCATGGGCATATTCATATGGCAATTTTGGTAAAAGTATGAGCTTTAGTGAAATAACAGATTGGTTTAAGTGCTCTGCATGGAAAAAGTACTTTTAAAAATACATATTGTAATTTAAAATTTAGCTCTAGAAGTTGATACTCTCTAGCATCACTCATCACTGACTAAGTGCAGCTACTGACATTTAAGGTTCAGCAAGAGGCAAGGCTATAGGTTTTATTTATTTAAATGGTGCAGTTTTATAATTTTCTACTTGCAGTTTTTGTATATTTTTAAAATGTAAACATTTTAAGATTTTTTTTTCTGAAAGGGACATCTTTATTAGCACTATTTTAATCTAATAATCTTACCATATACTCAATAAATATTGCTGTCTTTCTTGAAATCTCTTATATTTGCTTACAGAATGAAATAACAAAATAGCAGATTTCACACTAAAGTGCCATTTCTGCTACTAAAATTAGGCAAGCTTAAATCTGACATCTTTCATTTGCCTAACAGACGATGATACACATATTACAACTGAAGGCAAAGCTACTTAGGAAAGTTTGGAAATTACATTTTTCTAACTACCGGTAGTTTTGCAGTCAATTCCATCAAAATCATATATATGGATTCAGATTGCATTTAACACTTTAGCAAATATGTAACTATGTTGCCTTTTTTATAGATGAACTAAAAAGTCACGGGGTGCTCGATGTATTTGTACTCTGTACTAAAGGAGAACTCACAAAGTACCGTGTCCCACACCTCATGGAAACATACCAGAATTATGGGATCACTGTGCATCACCATCCTATTCCTGATGGAGGTACACCAGATATTGCCAGATGCTGTGTTATTCTAAATGAACTGAGGAACTGCCTTGAAAGTAAACAAAAAGCCACAATACAGTTGAGTTTTCTAGTCATTTATCCTCTTTTAGTAAATGAAAGTGGTTCAATCACTAAATGTTCATCTGCCACCTCTGTGACAAAATTTCACTTCTATTTGCTGCAGTAAGCTTCTGCTGTATCATTCCAAACTACAGATCAGAGATACATATTTATTTTCTGCTTTTTATCTAAGGGACTTCAAAGTTGCATTGAAGAGTACAATGATCAGTTGCCTCTTCAGACTCCTTTGACAACTTCACTACCATAAAAAATACTACTCTAGAATATATGATCAAAGCTTATTGTGAGAAAACTGATAAGCATCAATATCAATAGTCCTAGGGGAAAAAACATTGTTTTTAAGTTAGACTTTGGAATAATAGATCTAACTGAAAACCTCTATATATGAAGAAGTGCCAGTCGAGGCAGATTTTTAAAAAACTATATTGGCTATGGAGATTGTCATATTTATAGCTATTGCAATATATTCATTTTTTAAATTTCTTACAGTTGTTATGGAGGACTTGGACGATCCTGTCTCAGTAAGTGAAGTGCTCTGTTTAAAAAATTACAAAGTATTGCTTTTTTAATATTACTGGTAATATTCTGCAGCCAATCAAAGAACTATTTTCTTCATACCAGGAAAAATATTCTCTGCAATACATAAAGACTTACTCAAAAACCAAAGCTCTCTTTAATTTTCCACAGCCAACAGTAGACTCATATTGACTTTTTAAGTTTGAAGGAGATAAACACATAGTTTTCTATAAACTGTAAGAACTATCCTTTTTTTTTTAAAGCTGGTCATGAGAAGCTAGGATACGAGATACATGGTTACATACAAACTGAAAAAAAAAGTAAATGCATACTGTCTGTGTCATATCAGGGATTCTTTGATATAATGCTCTACTCAGCCAATAGTGTAAAGGTTTTGGCAAGCCTAAAAGATTCCCACATGTATTGCAGCCAAAATGTCAAGAGTGTAACTGAAGCTCTATCATAACCATGAGCAATAATATGACAGCAGACACTTCCCTTAGTGCTTCAGACTACCTGACTACTTTTGAAAAAAAAAAATCATGTAAAAAGCATTTTAAAGGAAGGTGACATATCGTAAAGCAAGTGCCAACATCTCACATCATGGTTTCCAAGAATCTGAGAGTGCTGTAAAATAGGAAAAATATTAAGTATGTTATTTCTATGCTGACCTAATCTACTCTTGATCTCTCTAGTGGTCTAGCAAATCTCCATTTTATAGCTTTTACCGTATTTTCAATAACACATAATCAAGGGAAGAAATGCAAGTAATTTTCCCCACAATCCTACATACAAGTGTTTCTGCCAGGTAGGGTAGTAAAAAAAAAAAATCAAGATGGTCACAGCTATCTTTTAGGATTGGGCTTGAATTGCATGATTGTGATTGCTATCTTAGTTTTTTGACCATCTCTCCCTGCTAACATAGAAGCTGCGTTCTCTGGATCCAGCTGGCCTGGCTTCTATGATAAATCCCTATTAAAACTATAAACATAAAGGATTTGAATTCTTGTTTCAGGCTCAGGTGTTCCTGCATTTAATAGGCTTCATCTGCATAAATGCTGTCACAGATATTTTCCAAAATAGCTGACATGTGAAAAGTTGAGAATTCATGAATAAGCATAGGAATCTTATTGTTCTGTTACCTTGTTTACCTTTAAAACAGGTTGTTCCTCCTTACTAAAGATGTCCTGTTCATTAGGTTATTATTCTATGGTTTCTTTACAGTTGCGGCTTGCCTTCTGCTCCAGATATCTGACACCATAACTCCACAGCAGGCAATAAACTGCATGAGGGAGTTGAGAGGTTCAGGTGCAATACAAACTTTAAAGGTTAGACCTGCCAAGGAGGAAATAGAGCTTAAAAGATGCTTAATTTATTTGTTTATTTCTGTACACCTCCATATTTCCCAAAACTTTGTAGGATACTCAACTGTAGACATTTTGCTTGGTACTAAAAGTCTTTTCTGGATTAAATACACCCTATTTGCCCTCGGGCCATAGACCACATCCATGGCTACTGCTGGATCCTCCTTGATATTGTTAAACCTTTTAGTTCTTTTTATACATTTATTTAGTTAAGCATTATTATTTATTTAACACATGGCATACAATGTCAGTGAAATCTACAAATGCTACACACAAACCTCTGACAGCCTAGATTGCTAGTTCATTCTATTTGGCACTTGCACACCTATCCTTGGTGCACTTATGGGGTGAACTAGCTTTATGTCAGCTAACTAGCAGCGCTCAGGTTTGTTGGTTTTTCTGCCAGTCTCTGCCAGTCTCATCTCACATTGTTTTGCATCCAGCCAGGTCCAGCATCAGCATCAGGTCCTGCACATATGAACGCAGCTAGGTATTTTCCACCAAAGTGGTACATTGAAACATTTATACCTTGCCCTGCATTCATTTTTTCCTGTCCATAGACCTGCCCTTATTGTTTAACAAATTGTGTAGATTATATTGCTTCTTTCTCATTAGGCTGTTTTTAAGCTAAATACTTAACCAAAAATTATTTAGCTTTCCTTGTTTTGTATAGCTGGGCTTGCACAACACATGTTCATTCATGTTGAAATGGATTGTATAGTTTTTAAATCAGCAGGTTATGGGAATTGGAGTATCATCTTAATGGTGGCACTGGCACCACTTCTGGGGAACTGGGGTGAGAATCCAGGGGCTAACCTCTGGAGCCAGTTCAGCTATTAATGGAAAATATTATAAAAGCCTGTTCTCTTATATGAACAAATACCGTCTTTACACCTTCAGAGGAGAGGAGAGTCTGTTTGGTAGAGTTGGAGAATGGGAATCCATTCTGTTCCTTTTCTGTGGTTCTCCACTCATTCCAACCCATATCATTGGAAAAAGTTAAGTCATTCTAATGTTGAAGTCCAATCATTCTGAAGCATCCTTTTTTCTTTACAGCAATACAACTTCCTTCATGATTTTCAGGAGACCTTGGCTGCCTATTTGGCAACAGAAAGTGAGCGTCCAAGATCAGTATCCCGATAAAACATCCTGAGTTTAGTTACTATTTGAAAGAATACATTGCATTGTTTTTACTTTGTACACATAGTGGAAAATAATTTTATTAACTGCCTGCCAGTTACCGCCTTGACGAGGGATATGTGACCATATAGTACAAGTCCCCGAATAAAGTTCCATCTGCGCATTTTATTTTGACAGCCGATTATAACATGTAGCAGAACGCATAATAAATATTACTAATCTTTTTATTTTATGTCCTTTCGAATTCCTGTTTAGTTTTCTCTGCTGTGATAGGGGGGTTTTTTTGGTTGTACTCCTTTATGTAATTTATGGGAAAGTCTCTAGGAGAATCACATTAATTTATATTGCAGCAGTGCCAGCTTTCTGGTGGAGTATATTGTAAGACGCTAGCAATAGAATATCCTGAGTTGTGTTTCATATGTGTTCACTTTTCAATTGGTGCGTCCTGTACACATGCCTATGGGAAACCAGATGTTCGTTCACAAGTAAGAGATGTTCATGAGCTTGCCTATTCCCTGAATAAGCAATTCATTAGCCTCCCTTAAAGCAGAATAACTTGCATTTAAATTTGTCACCAGTTTGTCATCTGGAAGATCATTCTTATCATTACTACAACTACAGCACCAGCCAACCAGGATGTTTTCAGGACTAGCAGTCCAACCTGCTACTTAGGAAGAGGCAAAATATATATATCTCATAAACAAAACCTACAAGGAGCATGTTGTTGTATTGTTCTTTGCATAACAATGGACAAAAATACTGCCTCCCCTGTGTTTGGCAAAATCTGAATTGGATATTGTGCAATAGCAGCCAATTCAAATTCAAAATTTTTTATAAGATTGAAGTAGGTCTGCACCTTGAGGCAATACAGTTGTCCACTTACAATATTCATTAAATTTATATCCACCACAATCTAGTGACTTCTGGCAGCTTACATGGTAGAATATAGCAAAAAAATAATTACAATATCCATGTCATGTTAAACATCCATGGCATGGTTAAAATGAAATAAAAACCATGCAACTAAAAAAATTAATAAAAAATAAACAACGCTGCAGTACATAAACTTAGAAGGAAGCTCTCCAAAATAATTTTAACATTTTTAGATCAACAAGGAAGCAAATAGCTTAATTTTTGTTGGAAGGCTATTCCAAAATAGTAACACCACCATGAAGTTCTTTCTAGCTTGAGCCCTCTTAATTGTTCAGGAACTAGAGACTAGTTTATCTCTGGAAGGACTATTGGATCAGGCAATTCTGGTTGGAGCAGATAATTCTCTAGATACAGAGCAAAAATGGCTTCATAAGTCAACCCCCACTTCCAGCATCCTGAATTGTCCCATAATGCAAGTCTGTTATATCACAGTAATGTTAATATACAATAAGATTATTTGTTCCTAGCACAAGAACATGCGAGTGGGCCACTGTAAACCAGTGGCACTGTAAACCAGCTGCCATTTCCAAGTGATCTTCATGGGCAGCCTAGGTAAAGCATATTACATCAGTCTAATCAGGCAATGAGGACATGAATTGCTATACTTGGGTCCTCTGCAAAAGATAGTTATAATTACATATCAGTCAAAGCTGGGAAATGGTCCTCCAGCCAGTTTCCACCTGCAGTTAAAGCAGAGGCCATGAGTCCAGAAGGACCCCCAAATTGTGAAGACGTGCCTTCATAGATAGTGCCTGCCTATGCAGAGAGATTGCTGTTGAGAGATGTAAAACCAGTAGCTTCATCTTCTATTTCAACCTGTCATTTCTCATACAAGTGCCAGGATACAGAATTGAAGCATCTCTCAAACTGTACAACTTGAAGTGGCAATACAAAGTTACACCTTGCTGTTGCCACATCCCAAACAGTCATGACTTTTCCCAGTGGTTCCATATAGCTGTTGAAGAGCATAGGAGAGGCATCCAATCCCTGTAGCATTACACATATTGGGGTCATTGAACCAATCTCTCTCTCACACGCATACACACACACACCCCATCACAGTTTGAATCTGCCCAAGGAGAAGAACCATTACAGAACAATGAGTTCTCATAAATGAATAATCTCTGCTCATAAATGTTCCAATAAAATACTACAATCAATAGTATGGAAGGCTGCTAAAAGATCTAACTAAGTGGGTGCATTACTCCACCCAGAATATGACACAGATCCTGACACGAGAGCAATTAAACTATATCTCTCCTATACCAGGGCCTTATCCCTGACTGAAAAGGGTCTAAATAACCCACTTCTATGATGTTTTGAAGTTGGTCCACTATCAGTATCTCAACCTTCACCCAAAGTTTAAATTGGATACCAAATAATTGGATCCAAGGATGGTCGTTTCAGAAGGGAGCATAGTACAGCTTCCTTCAAGGTTGGTAACCTGCACTTTGCAAAAAAGCATTAACAATCTCTCAGACCCAAGAGATTACCTCTCTACTTGCTCCCTTTAACTGTCAGGATACTAGGCACAGAACCAGCCAGGCAACACCCTATCCACCCCTTTCAGTGGTCAAAAAGGAGTCCTGCATAATAGGTCAGGGCCCTAATTACCACCAAGTACTGCTCAAGTGAAGTCAAGATTTTGGCAAACTGAATCACTTCACCAGCAAAACCTGTTGCAGAGATCAAATGGGAAGCTTCTATATTCTGATCCCTTCATCAGGATGCTGATGAAAGCTCACTGACAAAGTAAAGGAGAAGTTGATACGCTTTGCTTCACTTATTCCCATGATACCTTCTTTAGCACATGCTTATATTCACACAGAGATGATGTAAATGCAGAAAGCATTAGCACACACGATTGGTTGGTCCACTGAGGCGTGGAGTATGTTGTACGTATTCTTGTTCTCCAATGTTGAGATTCGGGATGCCTTTACCCAGGCAGTGAATATCTCCATCTTTGAAAGACACACTGAATGTTCCACAGTCAACAGATAAAGAGCATGCACAGAATATTCATTAGTACATATAAATTCAACAAACCAGTATCTTATTTTTTCAACAATCGTTTTATCTTTGCTTTGGTTTGGCTGATGTACTCTGGTGTATATTGCTACAAAGATATAATTGAATTTGGTAGTTTGATCTGTTTGCTATTCTGTCCATTTCCCATTTCAAATATAAAAAGAACTGCTTGGGTAAGCAAGTGCATATGCAGGACTCACAATTACTTTTTCATTCTGTGACTATGGGTTCTTAGAATACAAATGTAATTTACATTTAGGATGTAAATGATCGCTGTCAGGCAGGGAAGAATTTTTTATGCTTTCCAGAACAGGACTCCTTTCCTCAAGATGTTCCTGCTCACTGCTAATCGTATTACTAATAAATGGCAGGTTTAATATATAATAAAAAAGTGAAAGACAAACCAATCTAGCAAAAAAGTATACTTTAAAAGGGACAGAGAAAATGGAATAGTAATAGAATTGCTCTATTACAAATGGGCTTTTTTTGTAGAGTAAGCTCTGGAAAGTATACATTTTCCCCATCTGCAAAGAGGATCCGCCATTTTTACAACTTCATATTTAATAAACTGACAAATTGATGTATAGGAACAAACACATTCATTGCTTTAAAAAAATATTGAGCAGATTTTTTGGTGAAGAGATAAAATAAGCAAGAGGCCTTATCCAGCATGTGACTCTATGCATTCTGTAATATAAGTTCCAATACCAAAGGTCATAATATGCATGACAATCCATTATTTTTATTCTTAAAATGCTACAGGTCTCCCAAATAGGCAACACAATGGTGCAGCTTTGCATTCGTGTAAAAATTCAGTGCTACTATAAAAGAGAAAATATCAAAAACAGATACTTTTCCATGTGAACATATCACTAAGGATATCTCGCATATTTAAAGGAGTGATGTGGATAATTACAGAGGTTTTCCACAGCAACTTGCATATCTAGAAACTGCTGCATCGTACGAACATAATTTTTTATATCAAGCACTAGCCTAAATACTCTGATGTTGAAGATGGTGACAAGAAGTGTGCACAGCTCTCAATAGAATCTGGACACACGTGTGTTCCCTATCATTTTGGCAAACTCAACTCATTTTAAAGAAGTCAGCTTCACAGCTTTTCAAAATGCTCAGAAATTTTCATGGACTGTTTCTAATTAAAGTTCTCCATATTCACTACTTTTTCACCCATTTTTATGAACCTAAATGAAAAAAAGCTCACTCATTTTTACCTAAAAGAGGGCTTGTAATCTTGTAGCTCCCTTATTTTCAAACTGCAAAGGGTAGCTCCATCATGAATAGATTAAAATGCTTTCAACAGAGCGAATAAAAATCAGTCTAGTTTAATCATCTTTTTTTCTCCTGAGATTATCCATTTTCCAAAGTGCTTTAAATTGGAAAGTACATGATCTAGAAATCTCTTTCAGAATGAAAACTTAAATAATTTGTTCCAAAAACCATCTTCTTGCTTACATATAGCATTTTCTTTTAGGACCATAGCAAAGTTTACTAATGTAAAACTCCCAGATACCAGCAGATATTAAACAATCCACAGGAGAATTGTATCCATGCTTGTTCAACAGCTAACTGCTTATGTCTGAAATGTTAATATTTAAATTTCTCTTGGAGATTTTTATTGTGTGACATAGCAAATAAATTTGCCAAACCCTATGGCATGTATAACTCAACATATATGCCTTGCATTCTCAAAATGATTTTTTATTAAATTGGTTTCAGATGTATGGCAGTTGGAGACAATTGCAGAGGTTTTTTAAAATATGAAATAAAAATGAAAATATTTTCCTAATATCCATCTAGTCTGGAAAACTAAAGCAAGGAATAGTCAGCTCAATGTTTCATGGTAATAATGAGCTCTACTTTTCCTAACATCCATTTAGCCTGGGAAATTAAAGCTCAATGTTTCATGTTAATAGGAAAATGTTGATCCATGCATATTACTGGAGAATATCCTAATAGTAAAAATAGAACTACAACTCTTCCTGCAGTTGTACTTATGTATTCATCTACGTGACACACAGAGGTGACCTAAGAGATAACACACAGAAAAGCATTCAGTGTTTTAGAAATGTTGACTACAATTGACAGGGTGAATGAAAGTCCATTATCCAAATAAGCCACTATAAAGTCCAGTAAACAAAAGGGGGAAATCCTCTCTTACACTAAGGACAGTAATTTTCACATTTTTACTGAAGATACAACTGATCCTTATGGAGGGCAGGAATAAAACTGTCCAAAAGCCAGAGGCAGTTGTGTTACATTAATTTATATGTAATTCTTGCCACTTTAAATATTCCAATTGAAAAAGTCTGTCCGTGAATATTAAAGACTAGATGCTTTTGGACGGGAGAAAACAGTAGAAGAGGAAGGCCTTTTCCTTCTACTATTACTATGATCATCAGATTCCATCGTTAAATCTTTATACCAGTTTCTTCTTCAAAGATAATCCTTTGCTTTATGGCTTTTCTGCATGCACTTTGCTGGAATCAAGTCTGCTGTACGTCATTCTTTAGGAGCTCACCAAAACATAAATCATGCTGTGGGAAAGAAAATAATAAAAAAATAATATATATATTTTTGTTAAATGTTTGTTCTGTTTCATTAGAGATGGATAACTAGTAACCAACCTTTAAGCTTCACCACTGGGCTGACTAGTGTTATGGCCAGACATTTCTACTGGTGTATCCCTCCCAACCACAGAAACTTAAAGCTAGACTGGACTCACTCGTGTAACAGTACGATGATAATAATTGCAGTATACCAATTAAAAACCTCTGCCAAGAAAAGGTGACATGTTTTCCTCTTCCAAGCTGATATATTGAAAAAAGTATGGACAGTTCCAAATTTATGGTCATGGCCCTTATTTAAGCTCCAGCGATTCACCAATGTTAATTACTAGTTTCCACCATATCAGAAATGCTTTACTTGCAGGATTTAATCTTAATAATATAGAAATCAACCAAGCAAATATATTTTATATTAAAGAGGGTGCATATCTCCAGGTTACATTAACATAATTGTTCCATCATTTAATTCTCTTGTTGGTGCTTAATGTTATTCTGACATCAAATCCCAACTTATAAAATAATTTTAATTATCTTAATATTTAAAATAACTATACATTTTTATTATTTTTGAAAGTAAAAACAGGTTTTGTCTAAAGTAAAGCATCTTCCTCAATTAGTAAGCAATTTAGTAAGCAACTTCTATACAAATATTTTGTTCTCTGCAAGTTAAGTGGTGAGGCTCTTTTTTCGGGATGAGGAATTCCAAAAGAATCAGGAATTCTATATCCTGTCAACTGGCTCATGAATTAATTAGGGCATCTTTCAGAAACTTTACATATCCCTATTATTGCTGAATCAACAATGTGACACACAGTGAGTCGGTATGGTATTATAGTTTAAGGGATTGGAGTAGAACCTGAGACTCAGATCCATTTTTAATCTATGTTACAGGATTTCTGCTGTAGGGGAAAATGGGAGGAAACAATTAGGTGAGCCACCTTAAACTGCTGAATTAAGAGCAGAGTATAAATCGAACCAGATGCTGTTGGACATTCATCGAGGTCCCGTCCCCCTTTCATTGTGTCTATGCTTACTTAGGGAAGCCACCATGCAACGAAACAAAGCTTTAGTCTCAAATTTAATATTTATTTCCAACAAGATTTTTGTTACCCATGGAATATATAGCATTCATGGAAAATAATCTAGGTGACTGCAACTGATTATATAATGTATATTATGATATGCAAGTGATTCTTGTCTAGCCTCACCATGGGAACCATTTTATAAAATGTCATAACTTAGTCTTATAACATTAAATATGCCCAGAGATTTTTTAAAAAAATGGGACTCCCCTGCGTCAAATAAATGAATAAGTGCCTGGGTGTTCATAGCATTTTTAAAAGTCATTGCTGTAATTCAGTAAAAGCATCTTTGTATTTCTATTTAGCTTTCTTACACTGCACGTTCAACTACTTATCACAAAGACATTATTTTATTAAAAACAGATGACTTACCCATATAGGTAGTAAAAAAAGGATAGAAGATAAAATGCTAGTTTGCACCACCCTTCCTTCTGACAATATGCTAAAATATCCGCATTCATAATGGTTGTGGGATCATAGAGTCCTGGTCCACTCATTACAGGCCTACTCATATACCTGAAAAAGTGAATTGGTTTTTTTGAAAAGCCACAGGAAAAAATGAGTTTGCTTGTCAAGAAACTACACACATTATCACACTTATAGTGCTTTCTATCCTGGCATTTATTCCACATACTCCAAATTCCTTGATTCAGCATTAATGAAAATAAAATTGGTTCCTTCAAGTCATCTAGTTGACTCTTGGTGACCACCTAGACAAGTCCCTGCAGTACTCTTGGCAAGAATTCAGAAATGGTTTGCCATTGCCTGCTTCCTAGGCTGAACTGCCCCAAGGTCACCTATCTGGTTTCATGCCTAAAGTGGGACTAGTACTAGAACTCCCAGTTGCCTAAACCACTATACCAAATTGGCTTTCAATGAAATATACACCACTGAAATGGAAAATCTCTGTTCAGTTTATCTCTGCCAACATTCAGTTTCTGACATCAAACTGTACTAAGCAAACAATAAGACAACTTTCATGAACACATGAAATCTCAAATCTAAGTGAAGCATCCTTTATGATCATCCTATGGTCTCTGCAGCTGAAATAAGCAAGAATGTGAAAGGGGTGATTTCTAATAGTAGAAAGAGATAGTATCTTATAATATCTGGCAGACGGGTAATATCTCTCTGAACGTGCTGATCTGAGCCCTCTCTTTTTCATGTTGCTGAATGGAAATATAAACATGAAGTTTTGTATATGTTTCTTTGGGAGTAAAAGCACAAAGCAACTATATTAAGTATGAGCAATGACAACAAGATCACAACTGATCTCTGAAGATGATATAGCAAAAGAATGCAACACACTGTTATCTTTCTCTTGTTTCCCTCGGGATCTTCCAAAAGTAAGGAATGGGGAAGATAATTTGGGAGAGCAAAATTTAAGGGACAGAAAAATCCTTGCAGAACAATTCATACAGAATGCAATACATGAAAAGCAAAAATGAAAGCTGTACAAGTAAACCTTTACCAAACTATGTTCAAAATTACCTCCAAATGTGGTAAGCCAGTAATGGCATATTAAGACTCAGTGTAAGCCATTCTGTTGCACACAAAAACATGACACAGAAGAATGCATGGATGAGATACTCTGGAAGTACAAGCTGCAAAAGAAGACAGGTAGTTAGATCACCCTCTTTTTGACTTTTGTGCATCATTATTTATAGGCACATTAGTGAAGCCCATTAGACAAGTCAATGGAGAAAGTGTCAATCTATTGTCATAATAACTGACTTGTGTTACAGATACTTAGAGGAACTGAATAAACTTGTTAATATGTCTTACAGAATTTGCAGTATAAACATTAAACTAATAGCACTATCACATATACCTTCCAATTTCCAACTTTTATCCTGGAGATGTTAGATTGATGCTACATAATTTCTATCAGTCTCCATATTACATCAGCAGATGACATTTAGATACCTTTGAAAGCTGCCTGTGTATCTTTAATTAATTGCAAGTAGAACCTCAGCTGCCTAGACAAAAAACGTTTCCATAATTCTACTGCGCTCTCACACCATTAAAATATGTGCAAGTTTGAATTACACATTTTTTAAAGAAAGGTCAGTAACCTCTTGGAATATGTAGACATATCTGACATTTTAAAACATAGTATAAATTTTATTACTGGGGACAAGGTGGCTAGTTTTTAGTCTGGCCTGTCACAAAATGCTGGAAGCAGTCTTTATCTTTTTATGGGAGAAATAAAGACAAGGTAGAGGGAGGAACAGACCTCATAAAATTGTGAGAAGGCAGATAAAGAGAGCAGTTTTGTCTAGTGGTTAAGACACCAGGTTAGAAAGACTATGGGGGATTTAAGCCCAAAACTGCTGCACAAATCACTATATGTGGATATAATTAGCAGAAATTCCAGTCTGAAGACAGGAGCAAATACAATAGAAAAAGAATCTGTGTCTATATTCAATCTTTCCTGGATTTTATGTTCTGAGGAAAACTTATTTCCAGTTGTATTTTTTGATATATTCATGTTTAATCAATATTTTTTTCTATAAACCTAATATAGCGAATTCTGATTATATGAGGTTGTTATAGGCAGCTATACTGAACAAAATGTGCAGCTGTTTACTTTAACAAAAGCCACTGGTGATTTGATGCGCATTGATTTATCTGAATTTGCAGAAGCAAATGAAGAGTAGTTTCTAGTGTAAAAGAAACACAGACTTTAATCAGCATAGATTCAATACATTCAAATTTCATTTCTGCTGATCTGGGTTACATTATGCAATGCCTATAGAAAACAAACCTCCCATGGAACCACAAGTCCCTACCTCCTCTAATACTGTATTTTTTGGAATCCCCCATTTTTTTAAAAAAGCAAACAGGACATTGGCATGCTATAAAGCAGGGATGTCAAACTCGATTTCATTGAGGGCCGCATCAAGGTTGTGTTTGACCTCGGAGGGCCGGGGGTGGGCGTGGGCAGGATGGGGGTGGCCATTTGACTCAGGCTCAAGATGCAATGTTTCCCCTTCTTTCTTTCCACAGTTCTTTACTATACCCATTTTCCTATCTCTTCTACCCGTTATTATTGGCAAAAATTTATTACTTATTCTTCATATTCCACTAAACTTTTTATTTCCTATTGTTTAATAGTAAATTGCTTTTCCAGGCAGAAAAGCTATTTATACTATTGTATTTTTATTATTCAACCAATAATAAAAATACAATAGCTTAAATAACAAGATAATACAAGATCGGGCTTCCCAGCCTCCAGCAGCACTCTGCTGCGGCCGTGTGGAACGGCCCGTTTTTGGCTGGCAGAGTGCTGCTGGCGGCCAAGGAAGCTGAAAACAGGCTGCACAGGGGCTGCATGCAGCAGAGGCACTGCAGGCCAGTCCTTTGATATTTCCAGACCGGCCCCATGGGCCAGATTTAAGCACCTGGCAGACCGGATGCAGCCTGTAGGCCTTGAGTTTGACACCCCTGCTATAAAGGAAAGCACCAGCCTTCTAATACCTTGATTTTCAAGGATAACAGAGAGCTTACTCTTCTAAGACATTCTTAGAAAATAGAAGCAGCCAGGCCAGTGCTTTGTGTGAAAAATGTTTCCAGCTGCCCAGAAACAAGAAAAAGGGGAGCAGAAGAAAAGAGAACCACTGGGTGTTCTGTGATTAGCCATTCCATTAATAGGTAAACCAGGTTTATGGCAGATATTTATGAGACCATCCAGGGCATGTAAGACTAGTAAGTGAAATAATAAGTCATTTATTTAAATAATTAACAAATTTAGCAATTCAGTCATAAAGTATCAAAAACTATATTGTAATCAGTGGGTTGCCCCCGGTTCAGAACAGTTAGCAAGAACCAGTAGTAAAACTGGTGAGAGGCCCCGCCCACCACCCCAGATATCATCATTGGCAATCTGCGCATGCGCAGAAGCACAATCCCATTGCAAACTAGTAGTAAAGGTAGGTAGAACCCACCCGATTGTAATGTTAAGATTCCTGCTAACTTGCTACCATAGAAATTTCTTATTTTTATTATTATTTCTCTCTGCATATATTCTCAAGACGCTATATTCCCACACGAAGATTCATTTATGGCACACAATTAAACGATATGCAAAAATCTCTCAGCAAATTTTTCTCTGTATTAAACAAAAAATGCCCAGAGAAGCATAACATGCATATGGTAATATCTTTTTTCTTAAAAGTCTGATAAGGGGATGCACAGATGTAGTGAAAAGTCTCTCTCACTCACACAACAAATGAGAGATGAATTGAGTAGGGTAAACTGTTCCATGCACAGCTTCTATCTATGTTATTTCTTCCTTCATTAGAAGACATGTTTTAGCAGTCACTCTATCTCGCAATATTTTTTTTGTCATTCATCAGATTGCATTTAGCACTAATGCCAGTTCCTGTGGCTCAACTTCAGCAGGGGATATCTGATATAATTTTTTTAGAGGAATGCTATCTAGTCTTTTCCAAATCTTTCAAGTATACCATAATTTATTACAGTTTGTCAACAAGCAAAAGAGAAACATTTTAAAATAAACATGGGAATAAAGCATACAAAGCTAGAAAATGCTGGTCTGGTCCTCTAAGGACTAAATAATTACTGGTATAAATGTGTACAAAGAATGTTAGGTATTTTCTAAACAGTTAAATGCAAGAGATTAGAGTAACTTCTTACCAATCACACAGACAGTGGAGAGCACAGGGATTGCAGACTATTCAACACTATAATAAAATCTTCTTCAAGTCAACTTTGATTCCTGGTGATTTCATAGTTATGGGCATGCTATTGTCTTGGCAACAATACAGAAATGGTAGCCACTCACTTTTGGAATGTTCTGCCAGCTGCCCAGATTCAGTCTATAGCCCTGGATCCTTCAGAGATCTCCTTAATCATTCCAGATCTACCTTAACTTCCAGGTCCACACAAAGTCAGACAACTACTGCCACCTATTAGGACTATTTTAAACATTTTGGAAACGGGCACATAACTCACTAAGATCAACTACATGTTGTCACAACATGGAAAAACAAAATTGGTGGGTATTAAATACACCCATGGCACAAGCTGCAAAAAAGCATCCCTAAGATCAAGGTAAGGGACGCAGTGGTTCAGTGGCTAAGACGCTGAGCTTGTCGATCAGAAGGTCGGCAGTTCAGCAGTTCGAATCCCTAGAGCCGCATAATGGAGTGAGCTCCCGTTACTTGTCCCAGCTTCTGCCAACCTAGTAGTTCGAAAGCATGTAAAAAAGGCAAGTAGAAAAATAGGGACCCCTTTGGTGTGAAAGCAACAGCGTTCCATGTGCCTTCGGTATTTAGCCATGCCGGCCACATGATCATGGAGACGTCTTCGGACAGTGCTGGCTCTTTGTCTTAGAAACAGAAATGAGCATCGTCCCTAGAACCGGAAATTACTAGCACATGTGCGGGGGAAACCTTTACCTTTACCTAAGATCAAGGTGGGCAATAAGGGAAAAGTACTATTTTTATTATTATGCTATTACACTATTCCCTAGCTATTTTCATGCAAATAATCCACAGTAAATCAAGAAGCCAAAATATTCCTTCTCCCTAATTCCAAGATGAATTCCCTTAAATGTATATCAGCTCTAATCAGGATCCTAATTTAACCATCGTTCATGATTTGAATTCAATTTGCAAATTCTGATTAAGGCACAAATATGGCAGTTCTTCCATTTAAATAAAGATGAATTTATTGAATTGTTGACGTCAAGTCCTGTCAGTAACTGATTTCTTGTAGAAGAATTTAAGCATGAAACAGTTTTCCCCATCTCTTATTAAGCAAGTGCAAAATTCAAAGAATTATTTCAATCCCTGAATAGACAGAAGACAGGCAAATGAACAGGCACATGGACCAAAACAAGAGTTAACGTAGACCATAGATATGATCCTAATAAATGGAAAGCAAAAAGACTATGGGATTAAGACATTAAACTAAAAAGCAGTACACACCTTGAATGCAATTTTGACTCTTTTAATCTTTTTAACCTTTTCAACTGTCTTTGTGCCGAAAACGTAAAAAGCAGATTGAAAGAATGTTAGTGTGACCACCGACAAGTTCACCAGCAGATAAATAAGTCAGAATTTCAAGAATGGGGAGTGAGGATAAGTGTGAAAAAATACAGGGACACAATTCTACCCAGAAATCTTAAATCTGTTAGATATTGAAGAATCAAACAAAATGCATGTTAAATGGTTATCTATGTTAAATCATTATACATTTACTAAAAAACATAACTAATTAGGAATTCATGTAGAAAGTTCTGTCTCATATAAACTTACAGGATTTAGTGTATTACACTGGTCTATGGGATTCTTGTAGTCAGTCTTCAGCTCATCAAAAGCTATAATCTAAAATAAAATTAAAATGATTAAGCAACAGTATAAGAACTCTTACTATTCTAAAATCCAGCATTTTTTTTTGAAATAATAATGCCATTGCTAGATAAATGGTAAATGAGGATAATGATATAAAGATATATACCAGGTTGATAATATGAGAAATATAATTTGTAAAATGAAGGACAAGGAATTTGTAACCAATCAACACACTGTTTACAATTGTAATGGATGATCGCGCGGTTCAGCTGGGATCGTCAGAGGTTTCTAAAAAGCATTTTTTTCTGCAACCTCTTCGGCTGAAGAGGTTATAGAAACAAAAATGCCTTTAAAAGCCTCTGGCGATCCCAGCTGAGTTGCCTGATCGTCAGAGGTTTCTAAAAGCATTTTTTTTCTGAAACCTCTTCAACTGAAGAGGTGGTAGAAAAAATGGTTTTAAGTTTTTTTAAAAAAAAAATTGGCCATGCCCACCCAGTCACATTACCCACCCCACCAAACCACGCCCACAGAACCAGTAGTAACAAATTTTAGATTTCACCCCTGGTCCCTACCCTAGTGTCAAATCTATCCTCTGGAATATCTGTCCAGAAATTAGGTTGCCCCAACTAGGGCCGTGATGACGAACCTATGGCACGCATGCCACACGTGGCACATGGAGCCATATCTGTGAGCATGTAAGCATTGCCCTAGCTCAACTCCAACGTGCATCCATGAGCCGGCCAACTGATTTTTGGGTCTTCCAGGCCCACCGGAAGTCGGGAAACAGGCTGTTTCTGGCCTCCGGAAGGCTTTCACAGGGTGGGGGAGACCATTTTCGCCCTCCCCAGGCTCCAAGAAAGCCTCTGGAGCCTGGGGAGGGTGAAAAATGGGTCTACCAGGCCCACCAGTAACCTTTTTGCCATCACATGCCAAAAGCAGGGGAAGTGCAGAGGGGTCGTGCACGCAAACGGGAGTCGTGGGGCGCGGGGTGCCTTGAATAATGGGTGGTGGCATGCGTGCACGTGACACCCCCCTCCCACGCGACCCGCACTTTTGGCACGCAACAGCAAAAAGGTTAGCCATCACTGAACTAGGGGCTTTAAAGATTGTCTCTTTCCCCAGGGCCTGTATAAGGAATGCTTCTCTTTGACTGCGTTATCAAGATTTGTTCTTTTTTTCAGTTTGGGGAAATTTTTTTTTTTAAACTTTTATCAGGTGATGCCATCTTACTGGGAATTTTTATTGATTATTTGTATTGTATGCCATTCAGACTATAAAGTAAGTTTAGTTTTACTTATTTACATAATTTTAGAATAAAGGGGGAAGGGGAAAAGAATACAATATAGATACAATTTGATAATCCAATTAAAATGTCCATGCTATCTATTTTATAGCATGGGTCAATGTTGAGGCCAATTTGTCTTCACAGCCTTCCAGACTGTTGGCTGCAGTCAATTCACCAATGCACATCTCTTGGTGTCAGACAGGATTCTCCAAGGTAAGGATGTTTATCTTAGCATATGCATAAAGGGGATTCCCCCTGGCCCTCTACCCTTCTCCAGAGAAAAAAGTGTTTGCTATTTAAAAATCTAATAGAGAAGCAACGTATGGAGGCTAAGAAGAAGAGCTAAGGAAGGCTGCTCCAGAGTCTCTAATTAAAGATTGGATTCTATGAAAATCTGAAAAATCTAGGGAAGCAACCAGGAAATGTTTGCTACATTGATCACTTGATCTCTATAAGTTAGGTAACGGGTGTGAGCTAGAAATATTGTACCAGATTAGTTTTATTTTGGAATGTGCTTTAAACTTTATAGTCTCTGATAGTGCATAGTTTCCCTGTGCAAGCTCAGGGATTGTGTCTCTTAGGTAACAGACCGACACATCTCATAGTCTGCTTGTATATCTTTTCCCTACTGGAGGCTCTCTTGAGATGCTCTCTATGATTTTCATAAATCTCTGTTTTTATCTCCACTGATTGTTTTGTGCATTTTATTTAAAATCAAAAAGGAATGTTTATTTTTAAAATAATGTTATCTTTATTTAAGCCACCTAGAATCACCTTGGCAAAATAGATGATAAATAAATGAAATAAATAATGATTTTTGTTTATACCTTGTAAATTTCATTCTGATTTCACTACCGAGGGCTAATTTTACTAACTGTGTGTCTGTCTCCGGTTACAGGCTAACAAGATGACAGTACAGAATTTTTTTTCCCCTTTTACTTGTCAATAAGACACACAGGTTGTAAGATCCCTCTCTCATACATTAAGGTTGTGGGGAGATCAGTAGATAAAGGCATCCGCTGAAAAATATGTGGTTGCAGCAGTAATTACATAGTAGCTACACGGAGGCAAGAACGTGGGGCCACACTAAGTAGTCTAAGGGGCTTGTAGGAGAGAACGTTTGAGATTTCTGATCTTTTACCTACGCATTAAGCTAGAAAGCCTTAATACACGTTCACAAAAAAGCACAGAGATACATTTTATCCTGAGACTATTAAGATAGCATGTTACAATTCTGTACAGCAGAAATAAATCTGCCCCATCTAATCTCACCTGTTCCAAGATTCCCCTCTCCTACAATTCTAGCCCTACAAGCTTTAACAGTCCCTGGCTAAACCCCATGATGTCTCTTACCCCACAAGTGATTGCTCTTTTCACATTTTCCTCTTTATTCTACACATCAGTCAAATTCCAGTTCTGCAAACAGATTCATTAAAAAAAAAAAGACATACCAAACTAAAACCCCACCCGAGTTCAATATCTTGCTTCCTATAAACACCACCGTGAATTAACAGTTCTCCTCTTGAGATCCTTGGCAATTGGCATCAGAGTGTAACAGCCTGGTTATTGGTGGCAATATACAGAAAGCATACAGGAGCAACCAAGAGTGTGCAGAATGGCAGTGATCCACTTCAGTGGGATAGTTCAACCTTGTCATAACAAGGTACATCATTCCACTTTGACAAAGCATTGAGATGGGATTGAGCCTCCTCAACTGATCATTTCATTTTATGAAAGAGGTTGGCATGTATACGTGGGAATCCCTTTGGCTCAGGGGTGAAATCTACTTACCTTCCTTACCGGTTCAGAAGTGCACGCATCACATGCGCGCACAGACCCTCTGCGCATGTGCAAAACCTTCTGTGCATGTGCAGAGGGTAAAAAACACATTACTTTCTGGTTAAAACCAGAAAGTAACGATATCTGAGTGGGTGGACGGAGCCTTGCACTGCCATCGCTACCAGTTCTCCGAACCACCTGGCACAATCACTACCGGACCGCCTGATCCGGTCCGAACCAGGAGCATTTCACCCCTGCTTTGGCTGATCAAACAGAACTGAGGTACCAGTAGTGCCTTATTTGATACTGCGGTTTGTAGGGATGATTGTGGCTCCTCACAACAAAGCATCTTTTAAAAGCTGTGCACAGCTTTTCACAGCTTGATCCTTCTGAATATCTCTTGGACATCCAAACAGGACTGATCACTATACAGGTAGTCCTTGACTTACAACCATTCATTTAGTGACCGTTCGAAGTTACAATGGCACTGAAAAAAAGTGACTTATGACCATTTTTCAGTTTCCTTTGCAGCATCCCCATTATCATGAGATCAAAATTCAAATCCATTTCAATTGGTTCATACTTATGACCGTTGTAGCATCCTAGGGTCATGTGATCACTTCTTGCAACCTTCTGACCAGCAAAGTCAATGGGGAAGCCAGATTCACTTAGCCATATTATTAACTTATCAACTGCAATGATTCACTTAGCAATGGAAGCAAGAAAGGCTGTAAAATGGGGCAAAATTCATTTAACAAATGTCTCCGCAACAGAAATTTTGGGGTCAACTGTGGTCATAAATTGAGGACTACCTGTATCCTGTACTATGAAATTCTAATTACCTGTACTAATTAACTATGAGTTCAGGAAGTAATTTATTTTTGAGTTTTAACTGTCCTATTTTTAACCTTTTCTATATGTAGCATCTTTTTTAAGTTTAACCACTTTAAATATCCCACAAACAAAAACATGGGCTATAAAACCAATCCTTAAGTACCCTTTTAACTTCCCTGAGGTGTTAAAAACACTACAAAAAAGAAGTATTTTTCCCTATTCCCTTTCACCAGGCTCTTTAATACAAGTAGTCCTTGATTTACAACAGTTCATTTAGTGACCGTTCAAAGTTACAACAGCACTGAAAAAAGTGACTATGACCATTTTTCACACTTATGACCTATGGTCATATGATCCCCTTTTCCGCCCTTCTGACAAGCGAAGTCAATGGGGAAACCAGATTCACTTAACAACCTTGTTGCTAATTTAAGAACTGCAGTGATTCACTTAACAAAGTAAGTGTTTCTAGCAAGACTTCCCAATTCTGTAACAGCTTTATTCCTTATCCCATCCGTCTGGTAAAAACTCGCAACATTCAAACTTGACAGTATTGTTTCTCTGTGTCATATAATATATGTGGGTATATACATCATTTTGTATTTATTTATTTATTCTGTCATGGTTATGTAGTGTATATTGGAGGTTGTGATCCTTTGAGAGCTGTATGCAACAAAAATTCATTTTAATGTATGCCGATTAGTGCACATTCAAAGTGACAATAAAACCATTCTATTCTTTTGTTTGTTTGTTTGTTTTATTTATATGCCGCCCTTCTCCAAAGACTCAGGGTGGCTTACGATGCATTAAGCAATAGCCTTCATACTTTTGTATATACCTGCTTAGTAGGGCTTTCGGTCCCCCCTAAGCGGTGTTCTTTTTATACAAAGTCAGCTTATTGCCCCCACGATCCGGGTCCTCATTTTACCTACCTCAGAAGGATGGAAGGCTGAGTCAACCTTGGGCCCAGTGAGATTTGAACTTGCAGTAATTGCAGGCAGCTGGCAACTAAGTGCTACTTTAACAGCACTTAGTCCACTGCGCCACCAGCGCACTATATTCCTATTTCATATGTGGCGAGGAAAGTCGTAAAACGGAGCAAACCCACTTAACGAATTTCTCACTTCGCAACCTACGTTTTGGGCTCCACTGGTAAATTGAGGACTCCCTGTATCTTTCTTAACATGCTTTTCCTCCTTTCTCCTTTGGTAAAACTTGTGCTTTCAGACGCACCAATAACCCTTTCTGCGTCCCTCGTCCCCCCCCCCCCCCCCAGTTTCACAAAAAGGATGCCGGGATGACACTCCTGAACACGCAATACTTACATTTCGGTCACGCCTTATAATTGCAGAAAAACTACTAGGGCGACCTTAACGTGCCCGCTACGCACATGACCCCCAGGTTCCCCAAACCCTCCCGGCCTCCCCCGCCTCGCCAGCTGAGATGCAAAGTAGAAATTTGGGGGAGCCCCGCAGTGCCTCCCTCCCTCCCTTGCCTGACTCTACTCCGTCGTGGCACCACGACCGCCAGCTTTTTAATGCCCGCCCCTCCAGGATCGGCGGCCGCTTCGGGGGTTTGACCCTCCAGAAGAAACCAAGCGACCCAAGTGAGGGGGGGGGACTTTCTTCTCTCCCCCCCCCACCCCCGCTTCAGTTCCAAGCAGCCCACCTTGCCCATATCTAAACACTCCCTTAACCCCTCCCTCCCTTTAGGACCACCGCCCAGGATTTCCAGGGGATGCCAGGACGCCTCTCCTGCACTCACATGCCATATAGCGAAGAAGATAAGCGCAGCGGTGAGAAGCAGCGCCAGCATGTAACAGAAAGCAGCGAACGTGAACGCCATGGCGGCGGCGATTGACACTAAGGAAGGCCGGCCCGAGGGCGAGGCGCGCGGAAGTTTCTGGGCCGGATCATTCAGGGTGGCCGCAGAAGCCCCGGGGGGGGGGGGGGGGGGGAGCGGGAGCGACAGACGCTTTTTACGTCACTGCGCATGCGCACACGGGAGAGAGGCCGCCGTCGCTACCGCCTTCACAGACCGGAGTTCCGCGCCGCAGCGTCTACTTCTGGACGGCAGAGGAACTGCAACGTGGCTCCTTTCCCGACGCCGGGATTGTTTGCTATTCGCATCCGCGGGATTGTGGGTTTCACGCGGGACACCCAATAAGGGAGGTGGCGTCCAGCGCTCTGTTTACGCTTCTTTCACGGAATAGCAACGTTAGCGGGAGGATGCATGGAAAGGAGAGCGGGGTTTTTTGCCGGGGGTTACTGCCGGGTAAACGTGGGCTTCTGCACCGAGGAGAGTGTCACGTCCACCTGCAGATCCCACCGTTAGGAAGCGGACATTTAGCTGGCTCCGTTACAACTTAGAATCGTTTTGCCAGCCCCAGTAAAAAGGGCTTGTCCTGTGCTTGCCCAGATGCTTCCATATATTTTATTAGGAATGAGTTTATAACAATCTTGGATGGATGGTTACTAAAAGTTGCTCCTTGGGGTTTGATTAAATTAAAAATCCAGCTCTGTTTAATAATATAAAAATCAATTGTATCATTGCATTTTTTAAAATCAAGTTTTATTGATTTTTTTTCACACACCTTTTATGAACAGAGTATTGGCCATATTAAGATAGACCGTAAAATGAAATTGGATATAAGAGTGAAATAATACGGGGTCAGCCTAGAGGAACTCTGAAGGATCCCTTTAACTAGTAAATATAAGAAAACAAATGCTGGGTTCAAAAAGTTAAACCGCAGAGTTAACACACTTTCTACAGTTGGAGAGTTCAAGAACTCAAACCGCAGAGGTACTATGTTAAAATGCAGCTTCCTGCTTAAGGAATAAAGGAGGGGGCTAGCTAAAGAGGCAGATCTAAGATACTTCCTGTTTTTGTTACTCTAAAGATACGCGTCTTAAACACGGTCTTTTGTTCAGATGTTAGAATTTATATATTTTGGCCTTTTGGCCAAAATAAAGCTTTTTCTGATTTCAAAATTAATCTCCTTTATTTTTCTGCAACAATATCGTATCTTATAGAACATATCATATCCAATTTCACTTTACATAGTTACAATTTTTGCCAAAATATTCTTTTTCCATACCTTTTTATCTTATATTAATACTTCTATACATATTATATAAATAGCATCAAGATCCACTCTCATATCCTAGTTTCTTAACATTATTTCAATTAGTTATCCATTGTTAATTATATATATTTTCTTTTAACTTATTGATTCGTTCTTCATCCTAATGAATTTGAACATGCTTTGCCTTTCTACCATTTCATCTCCCTTGATTTACAATTCTTCTCCTCTTTCCCTTCCTTCTTCTATCCTTTTCTAATTTCTTCTTTCCTCTTCTCCTATTCCTTCTCTCCTTCCCCTTCCTTTTCCCCCTCTTCCTTCCTTCCTCCTTTTCTAACCTTCTGTCCTACTCTCCATAAACACACATTTTAGGTAGGAAAGGGGAGACCCCTGATGTGGATGACTACCGTTTTTTTAAAAAGGCATTTTCTTACCTAACCAGCACGTCTCAATACTGCAAAAGCTGGGCAAACTTCACTTTGTCTCAATCTATCCTCACTTTCTTCCCCCAACTCATCCCACTTTAAATCCTGTATCATTTAGCTGTTCCACACATCTGATGAAATGAGCTGTAGCTCATAAAAGGTCATGCTTGTGAATAGCTTTTATTAATTGGAAAGAGTTATTTGGGTTATTGGAGTGGGTATCTGTAGAGATTCTCAGTCACCCAGGACATGGTTGTCCCAAAGGTGCTTTTTCAGGGGTCAGCTGGATTTCCTTGCTTTTTCTTTTGAAGACGTTTGGTTTCTCATCCAAGAAGCTTCTTCAGCTCTGACAGGATAGTGGGGAACCGAAGGATTTATATTCCTTGCAGACAGCTGGTCATTTGCATCCTGGAGCACTTGGAGGTTTATCTGTGTCCTCAGGGTCACCTTAGTAGTGCTCCTGGTTCCTGTAGTCTGCAATTTTTCCTCTGGAAATCCATTCCTTTTCCCAGACCATTCAAAGGGTGTTCATCCCAAATTGTATAGCTAAAGGTCTGTAGAGACTCTCAGTCATCCAGGCCATGGTTGGAGTGTGTGCCAGCAATTTTCCAAGGAACAGAAATTGAAGTAGGATCTGCCCATCAGGCACCTGCCACCTGCCACAAAAAGAGCCTCAGATAGCTCGACGGGCTAGATAGCCTGTTATTAACACCCAGCTGTCTGCAATTATGCGAGTTCGAGGCTCAAGGTTGACTCAGCCTTCCATCCTTTCTAAGGTAGGTAAAATGAGGACCCAGTTTGTGGGGGCAATAAGCTGACTTTGTATAAATATACAAAAGTATGAAGGCTATTGCTTAACGCATGTAAGCCGCCCTGAGTCTCCGGAGAAGGGCGGCATATAAATCTAATTATATATATATATATATATATATATATATATATATATATATATATATATATATATATATATATATATATATATATATATATATAACTTTTTGAGAGTGAAGAGACATTACCTTCTAGAAAAATGATCTGTTTTTTTCTGAATTAGTGGCACTTCCTCAGTATCCAATTATTTTGAGATCAGCTTCTAGTATAGCAAATCTGGAAATTGGGGGTGGGGATGGGATTGTTTGCATGCATGTAAAAGCATTTCTTAATAACATTTTAGGGGTGATCTCCCAGATTTCCTGTTTATTGTGTTGTTCACCCAAGTGTTCCAAGGAAGATCATAAAAGATCCATTTCGTTTCTTTGGACTTATCTGCTCTTTTTTAGATTTGTTGATGACCACATCAGCGACCAATAATTTCATCATGTGAATTATGTCTGTAAATAATGAGGTATTGGATTTCCGTAAGATTTCTTAAGATATTTAAAATTACACAGAATATTTTACTCAGATGAAGAACACAACTCTGGAAATACAAGCTTGTTTTATTTTCTAGATCTTTCCACTGTGGAAAACATGCTGAAGTTTTCACAAGGAATAGCCCACTGTATCTCACAAGATGTCTTTCTGAGTTAGTTACGGTAAATGTTGATCTCCAGCTACATCCCTGTGTGGTGCTCAGATCTTCCTAAATCTGATATTCATATCCCTGAATTCCCAGTGAACGTCACCCACTTATAAGTCAAAACATCCAGTATCACCACCAAATAGAATGACAGATGAGTCTAATTTGTCCCAGAACTTCTTTAAAAGCCTGTATTCAATGCCTGAAACCTCAATAACATTTTCTCCTGAGCATGTGCAAAAAATGAGCCTGATATATCACCAGGACAATAACTAATAGTTAAAAAACTAATAGTCTGGCCAGATTTGTTCTGCAGGCTTGTTGAATGCCTGTCTTTTTCTTTTACAAATACTTCCTTCAATGGTTTGGATAGAAGAAAATGGCAATTTGTATTCAATACAAGCAGAGGCTAACTTCCTCGTTTGTCAAAAGCTAACTATGCATACCCAAACTGGGTCAGCGCCCCATCCTGTTATTTTATCTTAAATCAGCCCAATCAATGTATTGTCAAAGGGGAGATCCTTGATAGGAAGAACTCTTGTTCAAAGGTTATATGTTCTTTTTGCCAGGCTACCTTTGGGGGGGGGGGTTCCCCCAGCTTTAAGCTTATTCTATCACATTAAAAATAGAAGACAGGGAGTTTGACAGGTTTTATTAACATTGTATGATCATCGATACCAATACAAGCTCCATGCTTTTCCAAACAAAAAGAAAATGATTTTAAAAAACATGCAAAATCAACTAAGCAGAACATTAAAAAATACCCCAATCACTGCAACACCTGTCAAGCTGGATAGTTTCACAGAAATGTCAGGACTTCTCCAGTCAGTCAGTCAGTCAATCTGCTCAGTGAACAATAAAAGTACATATTGCAGTTGTCACTCAAGATCTGGGTGCATTTTCCTTTCTATAAAATACTGTTGCTCTTATCTCATACAGAATAACTTTTCAGCATTAGCAATGTTTAATTATATTAAGTCAATACTTGGTAATATATTATTGTAAAGAGACCAATATCCTCACTAACCATTTGGAGAGGGGAGTTGAGTGAAGCAAGAAAGAGTGGTCCTGGGTTCAATCTGCAGCCTTTGTCAGATTGGCTACAAAAGACTGGTATTCCAGAGATTAATGCACATTGATCTTCTCCAACGTGGCACCCTCCAGATGTGTTGGGGATAGAATTCCAAGCTACTTTAGAAAATGAATTATACCTGATGGAAATTCAAGGACCTAGAGTCTGGATATATCAGAAGAGTGCCAACTGGGGTAGGTTATTCAACCAGATTGTAACAAGAGCAATAGATTTACATACCCATACTACCCATACTACTCATAATGCTTTACAGCACTTTCTAAGTGGTGTACAATGTCAGCATATTGACCCCAACAATCTGAGTTCTCATTTTACTGACCTCGGAAAGATGGAAGGCTGAGTCAATCTTGAGCCTGTCAGGATCGAACTCTACATTGTGGGGAGAGTTAGCAATATATTGAACCAGAACTAATGGCCTACCCCAGCTGGCATCCTCCTGATCATATGCCCTTGAATTTCAAACAAATATACCAGCTAAGATACTTGGAATTGTAGAATTCTATGAGGAAGGCCCAAAAGGAAGGTTGGGTCAAGGGAGTCTGAACTATGGATGCTACCGCTCATACATTTCAGGTACAACTAGAGGGGACAGTAAGTGAGTTATAATTGGCTTGGTTCACCTTTATTCTCAATGATCCTTTCTCAATAGTTTTGCAATTTTGTACATTTACAACGTGCACATCAAATTACTGCCCCCAAATTAGGTACCATATTAACTTCCCTAAAATATGTTTCATATAGTACTGATCTGATTTCAACATATAAAATAGTGCACAACTATCAGAACTTTAGCAATCTACCCAGTTTTATTAGTAGACTGATTCTCATTTTTTAAAAAACCCTGCATGCTATGAAAGCCTTTTCACATGTTTCACACAAGAACATAACCTTCCATTAGTGAGAAGGAAACAACACTTCTTCCCTGAACATAACAAGCCATGTCTATTCACTTAGATCAACTCCCTAATCTGGTGCCACTCAACATCTGGAAAGGGTCACAACAGAGAAGAATGAATTAAATCCCACATGCTTTCACGAAAGTTGACCAATGTTGATTGACAGAAAGATTCACAAATGCCAGTTTCACATTTTATCCAGTGAATACGGCACTATCAATAAAGCATAATGATTTTTTAAAGTTCAAACAAGCTTTTACAGGAAAAGGGGAATACGCTCATACAATTGATTCATACAATTGCAACGTGAATATTAAAAGCACATGTATTCTGTGATTCTTCCCTTTTGCTCGGATCTTCCTGTTGTTTATATGCTACAACAAACATGTATTATGTATATATGTAATATGTGAAAAGGCTTAAGGGGGGAAAAAAATTCAAAACCAAGTATTTGGCCTCATTTTGAAATATTGACAATTCTAATCTATAAAAGATTAATGAGAAGTACTACCAGAAAAAGACCAGAAATGGAACCATTGTTAGAAATTTATCATCCCACTGTATTAAAACATCCATATGAAGATTTGATTTAAAAACAAGTTAGTATTCAAAAAGTTGTTACAGCCACATGTTTTGATGGAAATTCTTCACCTGTTGCTCCTTCAAGATCCAAAGGAGAGGAGCAGGGAAAAAAACCCTCTCCTATTAGCTGAAGATGTCAGTGTTTCCAGGCTGCAAACAGGAATAACTATACTTCACATCATAATGCCCCAAAGACATCACAGAATGAAATATTGTGGCAGGGTAGGGACAAGCAACTGCTTAGAAAAGACAACAGCTTCCAAATTGTGGAGCTTAGTCTCAATCTCTTTAAACCTAAAATCAAGCCTGCAATTTCCTTCACCGACTTTGATCAAACATAATTCCAAGGAGTGTTCAGCTACCTATGTTTTTCTTGCCAAACTTTTTAGAGAACTGAACAGTATTTCTAATTTTTAAATGCTTCTGACAAATCATTCATCTTCCAGACTCTCTTCAGGTGATTTACAATTTACTACTTAAAACTCTTGACACTTATCAAAACTGAACCAAACTTCACTAACTGGAGTATGATTCACAAAAAGCTGAGTACAGTTCTTGAGCTGATTAAGAGTCTACTCTAATTAAAGGGAGAAAAAAACATTCACATTTAGAGCATCCAAGGATTATAATCTTAGATGAGAGACTGCAGTCAGTCACTTAAGAAAAAATATTCCTAGAAAAAACACTGGTTTTAAAAAAAAGTTTTAAAAAGAGTGGTAAAGAATAAGCACAAAAGAATCTTCAGACATATTTGGTACATAAAGGATTTCTATCTATATCCTCCTTCAACCAAAGAACAAATCTGACCCCCCAACTTCCCAATATCCATGTAAAACAGCCTCTGTACTATTTGTACTCTGTTAATAGTTTAGGGATAACACAGCTGCAGTTCATTGTAATGCCATTCAAAATGGAACAATTAGACCAGAGCCTAAATGATCCATTGCAAAATTATTTACAGAGGGTTCCTCCAGACATGATTCATTGGAAGGGTTATTCTGAATTAAATTTATTCTTCCAATGTAGCATTCATGACATAAAAATCTGGGTTTTTACTTTTTCAGAGAGTACAAGTTTTACTTTAGGTTATTTATAGTCACTTTCACAAACTCCCAAGAAACTAGAACCTCAGTTCCAAGTCTTGCATAGAAATAATGGTTTATATGGTGAATGCAAATATTCCTCCTCCAAGGAGCCCAGAGTGGTTTCAGAACAGCTCTTTAAATAAATCCTATCAAGTAATAGAAATACTATTAAAGAGTGCATTTTTGGAGGCTTATTTGCAGGGTGAATCTCTAGAAAAATCCTAAACTATTCGTGTAATTTTTAAAAGTATATTTATATTGATGGTTCTCTCACTCCCACTCCACGAAAGTTCTCCCTCTCCTAAAGAAGAGAATGGGAAGTGTCTTATGTTTAAAATTATATAAAACAAAAACAAATGCCCAAAATGGATTATATTTTCCTACTAACAAAGACAGAAGACAGCCATTAAAGAAAGAAAAAAAAGACAGCTAATATTTTTCTATGTCATTTAATAATGGTCTGCCTCAACATGTTATTTTAAGCATAGCAGTTTTGCCTATCAGTAATAACTGTCCTCTTTAAAATGACCGGCCAAATTCTATGCAGGTAAGCAGCTTGCAGAATTAAGCAACACATTCAGATGCCCAAAACACTTAACCCAATCAGTGCATGGTTTATCTAAAGTGATCAAGAACTGGTCTACTAAAATGTAAAAGCTACTACTTCTTCCTTTGTCCTGGCAATGAGAAATTCTTGGAATCTTGAAAGTATTTGGAGGGGGGGGGGGGGGGAGGAATGCTTCCAAGAATCATATCAAGAAATCATATTACCAGAGATATAATCCCATTAATGCCAACTGGTATCAGATTCGGTATACAGAATGTGACATTTTGCCCAACTAGATGACCTAGGACACGGGTGTCAAACTTGCGGCATCATGTTGCCGTCAAGTGATGTATTGCGATGTTTTTTTCCCCTTCGCGGAACTGGGGTGGGCGTGGCCTGCACATGATGCATCTAGCCTGCGGGCCACCAGTTTGACACCGCTGACCTAGGATAATGTTGAGATTTTGGAATGTTGCAGTTATAATCCACGTACAGTACATCATGCCGATGTAAAGTTTGATCAACTAACTATCAGTTTGGGGAACAATGTATCTTTCTGTTCCTTTGTCAGTTTACATTTGGCTACCTCTAGTCTTAGGAAATCTCATTCCTAGCTAAACCATAACAACAATAGGCAGGAAAGGCCTTACCTGTCTGTCTCTAAAGATCATATTGCCAGTTTATTGGCCACATCATCCACTGAAGGGGGAACCAAGTTTTGCAGCTAAGTAATTCAAGCTGCTGATCAAAGAGGATGGGATTCTTTGATCTGTATATGCATATGATCTGTATATCAAGGTTCAGTCAAGGAGAAGCGCAAGATGTTAGACACTGAGACGCTGCTCTCCCGCAGTGGATATTCCTCTGGCTTCAGAGAAGGCATTGGCTACATATATTTAAAATACAAAAAGGAAACCAAGGTAGTTAACGAAGCCAAATTCTGCATGCTACATTTTTCCTCTGCTGCATTTGTAAGAATCCAGGCACCCACACACACACAGCCCCATCTATTGAGAAACAGAATGAAGAGATGTGGTGGATGCTGATTAACCTCAGAGTATGTGTTGAGTTTTAATTTTCTTTTAGCCAGGCAGAGCATTTTGCCTTAAATCATAGCAGTATAAATCAGAGTGTATGCACCTACAGCTGAAGTTAATGGAAAGAGAGATTAAGCTATCAGACGCTACTAGGGAGATACTTTTAGGCAAAGTTAACCTGTATCAAATTTAATTTTTTTTTTTAAAAAAAATGGCAGTGTAAGACTGTCTTACAATCATTTGATAGATATTTTTTTAAAGGCACACAGATTGAGAAGTGCTTGCATAAAAAGTCCAGAAAAGTCAAGACTTTCATATTAATAGATTTACATATAAAGACTTTTGGAAAGGAAGTCCACTACGGTATGTGACCAAGCCCTTAAGAGGTTGCTTTAAATCTACTTTCTATTTGATTAGTAAAAATGCTATCCTTTACATACACAAAAATAGTGTTAAACCTTTGACCCAAAGTGGAAATATAAGGTTCAAAATAATTGGAGGTCTTTTAAGAGAAAAGAAAAGGCCCATCTGGAGATGTTAGGAACCATACTAAAGTATCTCTCCTAAAATACGTTGGGCCCAATTCCAACATTTTCATGACATTGGATTCAGTGTTACATGTTCAGTTTCACATAGTATTAGGTCCAGTTATTAGTTATTAATGTCCAGTTTCTATTAAAAGAAGATGCACTTGTAGCTCAAGAGGGGGAAAAAATCTGCTGTAAGTTTCCAGACTACTTGACTGAGTACACAGTTCATTGATACAAACAAGAGCTAGTGCACAATGTGTCCCTTTGGAGATTCTGCCCCGGAGTTGTAAACAATTACCAGTTCTGATTAGTCCAGATAGAAATATTAGTCATGTAAGTGCAAAAAGAAAAAAAATTATCCCTGCAGGAAGGAAATTGTTCCCTTTTAAACAATTAGAAGGAAAGGAATAATCCTGGGCAAAGTTTGGTTAAGCAGGAGATATTTCTTCCCCTCGTGTATATAAATTTTGCACAGACAAATATATACATATATATATGTACATACATACAAACATTGCAGGAAACAACTGTAAGTACAGTGCATTTTTGTTAGGTTTAGAAAGCAGGAGTCATATCTGGTTCCAGTTTGAACTGGATGGAATGCTTAATCCTTCTTTTAGTGGAAGTAGCCAAGCTTCTCCTGAAGCCATTCCTCAGTCAGATCTTCTGTATTCCTGATTTCAAATACCTGAGGAAAAAAGCAGAAACAAAAAGTGCTTCAGCAACTACATTAAGACATGGTTAAAAGAAATGGACAGACTTACCTTGAAGCTCAAGGATAAATGTGAAACACAGTACTACAGAGTACTACAGAGGAGCCTGTGTAGCGTAGGGGGCTAATGCCTCCTACTAAAGGCAGCAATTAACACCAGCTGCCTGTAATTTCTCTGAGTTCAATCCTAGCCAGGCTCAAGGTCGACTCAGCCTTCCATCCTTTCTAAGGTGGGTAAATTGAGGACCCAGTTTGTGGGGGCAATAAGCTGACTTTGTATAAATATACAAAAGTATGAAGGCTACTGCTTAACGAATTGTAAGCCGCCCTGAGTCTCCGGAGAAGGGCGGCATATAAATCAAATTAAAAATAAAATATATATATATATATAATCTGGAAAAAATTTGGCGAATGGCTAGATAAAAGGAGGATAGCCAAGACAAGGGTGTAGTGTTGAATGAGAAATATATACATTATGACAGATAAATATGTATGTAAATTGCATAAATAGGTACAAGTATAGATTAATAGACAAGTATGTATAATTGTGTAGAAATAGGATATAGATTGTTAATGTGATGTGTATAAATAACATATAAGGATTATATGAGAATTAAAGAATTATATTATATTAACTTTAATATAATTTTTATTAGTTTAAAGATACTTAGAACCAGTGATGTCATATCTTATGTCCGATGTTTTTAATTTTGAATGATTAATAAAACTTTTTAAAATAAATAAATAAATAACATGGTTAAAAGGAAAAGCGACAGTTGACTATGTTGATACAACCCATTAAAAGCCAAACCCAAATCAATTATATTATGGTTTAGCATGCTGTATCTACTACACCAAAAAGAGAAGTCAACTACTCCAAAACGGAATAAGAAACAGATATTACATAATGCATTTTTAATTTAACTTTTTTGAGAGATCTACTATTACTACTGATGCAGATAAATTTGTCCAGGAAAAAGCACACAATCATCTATCCTCAACTTAGAAACTGCTAAAGTTGGACGTCATAAAAATATATATTGCCATTCGGTACGGGGCCTTCAAAACAGTGTACCAGCAGATCAAACTACGGTACAATCCAAGGACTTATTTCCCTCAGAAATGGGACACGCGAGATCAAGACAGAATCTTTTCAGTTGCAGGTAAGTCTTACATGGTAGAAATATATTCTTTCCTTGGACAGCAGATCAAGGAGGAATCTAAGTCAAAATCTTCTCCCCAGCATTTTAGTTTTTTCTGTGTATGGATGTATTAATCATTACGAGGGAGAACACTGAGTCATGCAAAGATCATAAGAATGGAAAAAAGAGGAAACTATATGGAAGTGTAGTATAAAGTGGGCCAGTTCTTTACTGCAGTAATAGTAATAGTAGTAGTAGTAGTAGTAGTAGTAGTAGTAGTAGTAGTACTTTGTCATTGCACCTCGTACAATGAAATTAAATGCCATCTTCAGTGTACAGACTACACTGCAGTCTACAGACTACGTTGCAGTAGTCGCCTGGACTACTGCAATACTCTCTACATGGGGCTCCCCTTGAGGAGCACCCAGAGGAGCACCCGGAGGCTCCAACTGGTCCAGAATGCGGCCGCACTGGTGATTACGGGAGCGACATGGCGCTCCCACATAATATCTCTCCTGCACGAACTGCACTGGCTCCCGGTGGTCTTCCGGGTGCGCTTCAAGGTGTTGGTTCTCACCTTTAAAGCGCTCCATGGTTTAGGGCCAGGGTATTTACAAGACCGCCTTCTGCTACCGATTACCTCCCACCGGCCAATTCGCTCTCACAGAGAGGGCCTCCTCAGGGCGCGGTCGGTCAAGCAATGTCAGCTGGCGGCCCCCAGGGGGAGAGCCTTCTCTGTGGGAGCACCTGCCCTCTGGAACGAGCTACCTCCCGGAATACGACTAATCCTGGATCTCCGCACTTTCCGTAAGGCCCGGAAGACGTTTTTATTTCAGCAAGCCGGCCTAGCCTAAAGGGTTTTTTATGGGTTAGTTTTTAATTTGTATAGCCCTGGGGTTTTAAATTGGGAGGATGATTAATTTAATTTATTTTTAGTTATTTTAACTTTTATATTGTATGGTATTTTAAATTTCGGCTGTTCACCACCCTGAGTCCCTTGGGGGAGAAGGGCAGTATATAAATTTAATTATATAAATAAATACATTATATATAAGAAAACTATAAAAACATCCTTCACATTCTATGCAATTGAATTGAAAACCCCTGATATTGCATTAATATTGCAATATACTATACTGAAAACTGGTGTTCAAAAATACTTTGGATGTGCATCAGCCTCTTGAAGGAGCAATAGCCCAAGAAAAATAGAGTGCACTAAGTTGCCCATAAAATCTCTGTTGGGATACACCAGGTTCCTGAAGCAGAAAAAGAAATACACAGCTGGAAAGGAAAGGTGAATGAAGTAGTTGTAGTTATTTTGTGATTTCTCTATTCACTAGATCAGGGCTGTCAAACTCCTGGCCCATGGACCAGATGCATCACGTGCTGGCCACGGCTATGCCCAGTTTACCAAAGGGGGAGGATCCCAACACGTCACGTGATGCCACCATGACAATGTGAGCTTGACACCCTTGTTGTAGATCGATGTTTCTCAAACTTATGCTCAAAGAGCATTCCAAGGATGTACTACTTGCATCCCAGAACCATTATTTGCCACCTATGGCTACAGGAAACCAAATAAAATATCAATTTGCATAGTTAACGGTCAACATTAACCAGCCAAATCGCCAATGAGCATAGAGCTGTATGTGAAGCCTTCCTGGAGAATAGCAATTTCAGAAAGATTATATAGTACATATTACAAAGTTCAGTTTTCTCTTGAGATCAAATTTTGGTTAAGTACCAGTTTAGACACATCCTGCAAATATCAGAATTTGAATTGACAAGACTCTTTAGGGGCAAGAGGGAATACATCAACTTCACAACAAATAAATCCAAGATTTGTTTCAGTTTTACCTTTGTGAGTTCTGCTGTTTGTACTAACTTATTTTTGCTGCCAGCATACATCATCTGTTGCTCAGGCTTACACCCTATAATTGTAAAAAGGGAGGAAGGCAAGCAGAGACAAATAAAACCACATTAGTCAGTCTATTTGGCTACTTGTCCTCAGTTCTTACTGCATATGTAAGAAACAACTGGTCTTTTCCTTATCCTACTTGCTGCTTTAAATTAACATAACTTCCCCAATCTAATGATTTCCAGATGTATCAGACCAATTCTCACAACAGACTGGCAAGAAACTAGGAGGGGTTGAAGTCTTCCAACACATCTCAAAAACATCAGCTTGGAGAAAATTTGATTAGATAATTCTGCACACTAAGAAAGATTCAGTTAGCAGCAGCCATAGTTATTTGTAGTTATTTGTTAAATAAATAAATAACTTTATTTAACAAATAAAGTAGTTATTTGCTTGGTAAATATTGAAAAGGCTGCCTTTTGCCCTCTGAATATGCCTATACTTTACAGTCTTTATCTAAAATTATTACAAGTATTGTATTGGTGGGCACTAAGACAGAACTTTTTCTGTGGCAGCCTCCCCCAGTCTTAGTCTGGGGGTTTAAATCTTAAAAAATGTTGATTTCGTTTAATTTAGTTTAGTTTAATGCTTTAGTTTAAGGGCTGATGTTTTTATTTCTGTTTACTGAAGACCATATATGTCTGTGCTTGAAGGTTGAAAAGCATTCTATAGATGCTTGAATAGATGCCTATAAAATAAACCAAAATCCACAACTTTATGTTCTATAGATGCTTGGGGTTATGACTTCTATAATCTTTTACTAGCAAGGATTATAGGAGGGCACCAGGTTGCCTAGCACTCTACATGTTCATCTTGAACATGAAATCTGATCATTTACTTATTTCACTATCCTCTTTGAGCTAGTAAAAAGAGATTTACTGAAGACATCAGCTGCCAATTCTATTCATATACACCAAAAGCATTCAACACAGAACATATGTTCCAGAGTCTATACCAGCTTGTCAGATTGGAAACGTATAAGCATCCACCGAATGTTCTAAAAATCACTTTAAAAGTTTACACACATTACTGAGTGATTCCTATTATTTACATTACAGCAGACCATTATTAGCCCTGTGCTGAAGAGATGGTAATTTAAGATGTGAGGAAATATATCTTAAGCAACTAATTTGCTATATTAACCATTAACATTCATTCAGTGTTCATCCATTGTGTTAATTTGGCATACTAGCCCTTAACATAATACATACTCAGTGTTCACATATTGTCTTGTAAGTCAGAATGTGCATCATGATGTCATTATACAAATGATACAAAATTATACTTCTGCTATGACAGAAGTATAATCATAATGTATGTGTATTATTTGACTACTGCAGATGCCAATGGTGCTAAGCTATTGTTTTATTTATAAAAGTTCTCACGTAATACTAAGTCAGCTCCATGACTTATAGTCAACAACTACTTGCTTCACAAAATGTATTAAACCGAATTAAACAAAAGCTATTACAGCTTAGTGAAGGGACATCTGCCACAATACAATGTTGCAGTCCTCTCCAACTTGTACACTTTTGAACTTCTTGCTTAGAATTTGAGATGTTGATATTCTTCTACAAGATCTCATAAGACCTCTTGTAAGGATTCCAAAATTTCACAAGACTAGAAAAAAAATCTAATATGGGCATACTGGTGATTCCTTGATGGTATTTAGAGGAGTTGGGAATGCAACTCCTAGTTGTTATTCAGGTAATCCCTAGCATTCCCAACTCCTCTAAATACCATCCAGGGATCACCAGAATGCCCATATTAGATTTTTTTTCCAGTCTGTGGAATTTTGGAATCAGGGAATGAGAAATTCCCTTACATTTTAAAATTCAATTACTATCAAAAGTTATTCATCAACTCAACGTAGAATAAAGCACAAAATTGCTGAAGTCTTCACAAATTTCATTAAAGAAGCATTTAAATTTTTTCTGCAGTCCTGATGAGACTGAAAACAACTGCATCCCTATTAGCTAACAAAATTGTTACCTAGGCCATTCAGTGTGTTTTCACTCCCTTTTCTGATAATCCGTCACTTGATGATCTCTATAGAGACCAGTTAGAGAGGGCTATAAAACATGTGAAGCAGTATATAGGTCTACGTGCTTTGCTGTAGACGCCTTGTCTTATTGTTCCTACAGCTGTTAGTGAGATAGGCTTCAGCACTGTTTATCTTCTGCATTTGTTGACCCAACACAAAGGCCCTTATAATGACACTCAAAAGCCAAACAACGTGAACTTTTCCCAGCTAATCAAAATGAAAAAGTTTAACACATCCTTAAGTACTTTTTATTTTCGATGGCAACCATCTTTTTATTTCTACTGAAGACAGTTTGCACATTACTTCACTGGAGTTTAACTTACCAACTGGACTTGAGAAGATAAAGCAGAGTGGGTAAGAGACTCGCCCATCATCATGCTGGTACTTGTAGCTATAGACAATGAATGTGTTCTAAAGGTAAGGAAACTAGGGAACTTAAGTGTGGTTTGTGGAATATTCCACAGCTGGCTCGGTTCACATATACCCTAAGCTAAAACCAAATAAACTATAGTCTGGTTTGGAGCAATGCATGAACCCAGTATGGAAATAAAGCTCTTTCACCTACTATAAATCTCTTCCCTTCCTGGACACTAATGCCAGAAGTGAGTTTCTAAGAAAGCTCTGCACCGCTTCAGTAATCTCTAGCCTCTATGCCCATGATGGTGAATTTATGGCACATGTGCCAGATGGGGCACACAGAGCCCTCTCTGTGGGCACACGCGCCGTCGCCAGCTACTCTTCTGCTTTCTGGACACAGAGATGTGCACTGGCCAGCTGGTCTTCATGGGCGCCTGAAAACAGCCCAGAAAATGGCCTGAAAACAGCCGCAAAAACGGCCTGAAAACAGTCCAAAAAACAGCCTGAAAACAGTCCAAAAATGGTCTTAAAACAGTCCAAAAACAGCCTGAAAACAGTCCAAAAAATGGCCTGAAAAGTCCAAAAAACGGCCTGAAAACAGTCCAAAAATGGTCTTAAAACAGTCCAAAAACAGCCTGAAAACAGCCCAAAAAATGGCCTGAAAAGTCCAAAAAACAGCCTGAAAACAGTCCAAAAAACGGCCTGAAAACAGTCCAAAAATGGTCTTAAAACAGTCCAAAAACAGCCTGAAAATGGCCCAAAAACGGTCCAGAAAATGGCCTGAAAACAGCCTGGAAAACGGTCAAAAAAACAACCTGAAAATGGCCTGGAAAACAGCCAGGAAAACAGCCCCCCAAAATGGCCTGGTTTTTGGCCATTTTTCAGGCCAATTTTTGGCTGTTTTTCGGACTGAAAACAACCCGGAAAACGGCCAAAAAATGGCCAAAAAACAGGCATGCACACCGGCCAGTTGGTTTTCGGTTTTCTGGCACTCTGGCATGCGCATGCACATGCGTTCCAGTCTGGACACTCGTTCTGAAAAGGTTCGCCATCACTGCTTTATGCCAAGAAGCACAACATAAGCTTATTGGCTCGGGCACCAAAACATGACAGCAGAGTCTTGTTTCTATGTACCAAAACATTACTTTGATCACCGATAAAGGATATCGAGGTTGTCTTTCTGGAAGCTCATCTTTTAGTTCATCTGGAGATATGCCCTGTAGGAATCACAACAACAACTAGTATTTTAGCAATGTACTTTATAGCCAAGATGCAATACATTATTACAGCCTTCACTCATTTTAAAACTGTATTTATAGTCAATGACCAGCACTTAAAGAACAGATTATGATGACCTGTTAGTTTAGTGCAAGAATATCCTTTATTTTTCTCTGGCTGGATACATAAATAATGTACCTATTGAGAACATGTGTAGCAAAAAACAAAACGTTTATATATTTAAGCTTGGCAAAGAAAAAGCTACTTCTGCCTCTTACACGGACATACCTCATGTTCTTCATCCAGAACCACCAGCTGTTTCTCTTTGTCAATCTTCACTATATAATGAAAAGAAGCAAACAAAAAAAGTTGATTTAAATTATGCTATGGGGGGGAGGAACTATTGTCATTCACTTAGATCAGTGCTTCTCAACCTTGTTAGCCTGAAGATGGGTGGACTTCCCCAGCGCTGGCTGGGGAATTCTGGGAGTTGAAGTCCACCCATCTTCAAGCTTCCAAGGTTGAGAAACACTGACTTAGATGCCTTTTTTTTTTACTGGTTAGTTTTCTCTTTCACCTGAACTGAATGTAACGTTAGACAAAGTATTTCCAAATACAGGTAGTCCTTGACTTACAACAGCTCACTCAGTGACCATTTGAAGTTACAACGGCACTGAAAAAAGTGACTTATGACCATTTTTCACACTTATGACCGTTGCAGATCCCCATGGTCATGTGATTTACATTTGGATCCTTGACAACTGACTCACATTTATGACATTTGCAGTGTCCAAGGGGGGGTGGGTCATGTGATCACCCTTTGGAACCGTCTGACGAGTAAAGTTGATGGGAAAGCCAGATTCCCTCAACAACTGTGTTACTAACTTAACAACTGCAGTGATTCCCTCAAAAAATGTGGCAAGGAAAATCGTAAAATGGGGCAAAACTCACTTAACAAATTTCTCACTTAGCAACATAAATTTTGGGCTCAATTGTGGTCGTAAGTTGAGGACCACCTGTAATCATCAGGCTGCGCTGGCTTTTATCACAAGCAGGCTAGTTCACTCATCGAATTTAGCCAAAGGAACACTATGACTGGTCCACGTTCATCTAATTTGTGGCTCTCAGTGTTTTTCCAGGGAAGTTGAGACCCAGATTTATTGAACCATTTATTAGTTAAAACCCATAAAGATTCAAAGCACCAATTTCTCCAATAAAAACCCCAATGCTACACAAAGCATCCTGATCCTACCTACATTGGAATAGGAAAGAATGTTAGGTATGTACCCTGCTTTAACTTATTTATAAAAACAATAATGGTGGGATTAAAAAAAAATTAAATCAGGGGTGTCAAACTGGCGGCCAGCAGGCTGGATGTGTCACGCGCAAGCCACGCCCACCCCAGCTCCGCGAAGGGAAAAACATTGTGAAACATCATGTGACAGCAACATAACACCACAAGTTTGACACCCATGATCTAAATGGTCTTTGTGTGCCACATCAAGGGTTGTACAGCCCTCTAGCAAACAAAGGCAATATATGTTAATGTTTCTGCATTAAAATCCTGTATATGTAGTTTGGCTTGGTTTTTGTGCATTTTGTTAATCAAACCATTGCCATTTACAAATGCTAAAAACATCTGTATCACCCTCTTAAACTTCTGAGATCCCTTCTGAAAACAGGCTTAGAATCTGGCCAACCTTGGAATGTGCAGCCTTTGATATGTTGCGTAAAGCTGATGTGGTCCTGAAGCCAACAGAAGTCTCACATTCCCCACTGGATGCCAAACACAATTAATCTACTTGTATGCCAAAGTCTGCACTCTACGGAATTTTGCAACGCAGACTGTACGTGTAATTCAAATGCAACCAAAACAATAGAAATGCTACACAGGAAATGTGGATTTTATGTGATTTTGTTTGGACAAAACAAATGTACACTGTACTCAAACCAACAATGTACTCAAAGCAACTCAAAATAGGGCAAAACTGTACAACCAAATGCTCCTAGATTTGCTTCAAAGACTTAATGGCTTTTTAAAACGTGTGTGTGTGTGTGTGTGTGTGTGTGTGTACACATACACAATTTTTAAAAAGCCTTTAAGTAATGGAAGCAAATCTAAGAGCGAGCACACACACACACACACATGTTGATTCAGAAACAAAAATCCAAGTTAATTTCCGCCAGAGGAGAGAACATGAGTCTGTATTATTCCCCTTTATGAGTGTTGTGAGCCCTCCCTTTCAGCTTACTGATAATGGCTGCATTGTTCGTGTCTTTACGAAAACGAAATTTTCTCAGCTTCTCTATAAGGTCTTCAGCAACATCACAAACCACTAGGGATTCACTCTAAAGAGAAGAAGGGTGGGGAGTGAAAGAGAAAAGGCACAGATGAACAAAAGATCTCTTGATTCCAGCCATAGATATCACTCCAATCCTCAACTGCTGGAGATGCAATGCATATAAAAGAAATCAGGCAAATCTTATTTAGAGAAAAGCTATAGCAAGTATTTTGGAAAAAAAAAAAACACATGAGAATGCAGTACAATATCCATGAAAATAACTGTTGCAATTTCCTAATCTGCTACCCTCCAGATAAGTTTAGTTCATTGTATTTGGAATGTAGAGAGATTTCAAGACCCCATTAACAAATCCTTTTGGCATATATAGTGGAAGCTTACTGGGGATTGTTGTAGTCCAGCCTACTTGGAAGGATCTGAGTTGAGGATGTCTGGCTATTCACACTTTCGCTTTCTTTATTTTCCTGCATTAACTGTCAAAGAAATCAAGCCTCAGGCAATCAGAGGACGCTTACAATGTGAATTCAGTATAACTAGAGGAAAGATACTTATCCTTTTCATCCCTCAAAATCCTTGATGGTTTTGCCCATTCCTACACTCGAAGGTGGAAAACACAAGATCCTTCAGATGTTGTTGAATTAACAGTTCCAGCATCCCTTGCCTCTGGCCATGCTTGCAAGCTTGCTGGGCAATATTTTGGGGTTTTTTATAGTGTGAACTCACAGCTTTCTGCTCCCTAGCCTGGTGCCTTAATAACTAGACTACATTGGCTCGTTCTGGTATCCCAACGCTTTCCTGCTTGCGGCCACCTCGTCGATCATCCTTGCTGTTGAAAGTTTTCTAACTTGTTCAAATAATTCCACTTGGCATTTCCTACGCTCTCTGCCATCCAAAAAATCTCTACATTGCTACTTTTCTTCTTTCCTTCTTCAAATCCTTCATTTGCTTGTTTTGTAAAATATGCAACAGAATGCACTATCTTCACATTCAGCTGAAATGAATCTTACTATGATTATAAAAACTATTCTCACTTGATTGTCCATGATTCCAATTCCCTAACATTCCCATTTTGTCTCTCTCAGGTTGCCTTCCAGACCATGATGTCTTCTGGATCTGCCTTTTTATTATTTTGATGGGGAGCGGGTGTTTTAATATATAGATAATACTTGCAATTGACTAATCCCAGGACTGCATGGCAACATCTCCCAACACACAGCTTGTTATCAGTATTCAATATGGGCAGTAGTGCTAAATATAGTTCTGAGGAAATACATCTTACTGAGTTCAATATGATTTACTTCTGCAAGACCTAGTAGGATACTACTAATAGGATACTACTAATTATTATTAGGATACTACTAATTATTATTATTAACTATTATTAGGATACTACTAATATCCTAGTAGTAATTCTAGGATATATTCACATGTTTTACATAGCCATAAAGTTATTTTGGTTTTGGCTAGAATGCATCTGTAGTGACTGTTTAGTCAGAAACATATGGTTATGGTTATTTTAGTCAAAAAACCATAACTTAATACAGGGTGAAGCCAGTCAAGAGCAATTTGTGGACTTTACAGATCTAGCACTGAGGAAGGCAAGATGATCCACCTCAGGAAGGAGGCCAACACTTTAAGTCTCTGATCCAACGTAACTAATGCATGTGTTACTAAATCAGACAGCTAAGCAAACCCAGGTTTCTTTTCACTCCACAATAAACAAATTGGAGATTCCCATGTCCAATATAAAAAGCTATGCATTTTCACAAAACGGGTAATTAAGCTACAAAATTTCTATAAACGTAGCAACAGACACCAATTATAAAAGGAAATAAGTCAATTTATGGAGAACAGTAGTTATTAGTCACAACTGCTATATATTGCTTCCAGTTACCAAGGCAGCATGGTTTTCAACATTAAGAAAACATTAGTCCATATGTTTATGTTGAGCTTTGGATTTCTCATAAGCACCTGGTTTCAAAAGAAGAAAACTCCTGCACCTGGTTGTCCAACATGGATATGCTGGACTAGATGCTAGACTAGGACACTAAAGTGATTCAGATGTTTTTATTCAGGGACTAAATGGCAAAATTATTAAAAATAGATTTTGCAAATGAAGGTAAATATACATGTCCCAGGAAAATGCTGCAGGATCCAATCAAATCAGTCACGGGGACGAAAGGTTTATTCTTTCAAGCTTTTGGGCTCATACTAAAGCTCATCATCAGGGAACTTCTCTCTCTCCGGAATATGCAAAACAGATATTCAATTATTCTATATTACACAAATAAATCAGAACAGACAATATCACATTTCTTTAAAAAAAAAAACTGTTGCTCATAAACCCAACCTGCAATCTATTTTACTGTATGCTTACAATACTCACCGTGTATAAATGCTGTATGAAAATATATCCTGGCAGTTACAATTGCACACAATTACATTAAGCCAGAAAAGCCACAAATGAGTTTCCCGAACAGATTGACTTTCAGGCATTTGTTATGATGTGCAAACCAAGTATTTCAAAAAAAAAAAAAACATTTGCTTATAACAGAAGGTTCTGAGCCTGCAAGGAGTCCTTGAGCATGAGAACAGCGTATCGCAATCTTGTTGCCAAGGAAAAAGAATAAAATGGATTCAGAGGTCTTCATCTTCTGTATCTTTCTGTTTAGAGATTAGGTATCCGTCCTGGGCTATAAGAGGAGCCAGTATAAAAACCACAGGATTGGAGGAAGATTATTTTATTGACCTTTCCCCTCTCCCTTTGCAAAAGATTGCAAAACGTTTTGGATAACAACTGTTTTTTGTTTAACTTATATCTATTCCTCCAAAGCATATATAATGAATTAAACATGCATTTTTGAGGAAACATCTAAGAAAAGTTGTTTCAAAGCACATAATTCCTAGTTAGGAGCAGGAAGAAGATCCCGACCTGATGTTTGGGTTTAGAAACACAAGACATGTGCTGCATTTCTTCATGCCAAAGTCTTAAAATCTCTCACAAATACACAGCTTGGAATTACAAAGGTCTTGTTTTTTTCAATTAGGCTAGTTTCACCAACAGCTTCTGAGCACACAAAGAGATAAGTCAAATTCCTCAATATTAAGCAATATTTGTAGTTAGGAATTAGAACACAAGGGAATGGATTTGAAGAGAAAGGCAATGAAGAGCCCAAGGCCATTCAGACCAATCTCTCCTTGCAATGTACACAAACGATTTCTATCTGTCAACATTGGCTATAGATAAAAATGACCATACTTTTGGGACCAGAATAATAAGCAGTAATACCATTACTTTTACAAATGAAAATAAGTATACTCAGAGGTTTGGTTTAACACAAGTAAGAAAAAAACATTAGCTCTTCAAATTATTCTTTCTCAGGACAGCTAAGGAGCAATAATAAAATAATAAAACCTCCTTCAAGTGAACTCCTAGTAAATTCATGGACATCAATTCTTATCAGTTTATGTGGGATTTTTTGGTAGCAATGTAGAAATTGTTTGCTACTGCCTTCTTCCAGTTTTTTTATTTTATTTTCCAGTCTAACATCCTAAGATTTTCAGAGGATTTCTCATCCAAAAACTAACTAATCAGTCAAGGTTGGCTAGTTGCTGCCACCTGCTTGACAAGGAGCATTTAGGTGTCATAACATCAGATTTTGTCAACTCCTTCTACACATACTGAAAACCTTATTTAAATCAGTTACCATTTCCCCCATATAAACACAAATCAGTCAGTTGCAAGACCTCTAGAGCAATTCTCATGGATTACAGTTCTCCTTTCAGGAATTTTTAAGAAGCAGATCCTAATTAGAGAATAAAGTTCAACTTGAACCCCATGGACGTTTTCCCCATGCACGTTTAATGCTTAGTGCCAAATTGCACTATCAGGATTATAAATCATTCCTGGAATTTAAGCCATTCATGTCTCCATTTTTCCACTGAATCATGAAAAAGAATGACAAGTGCAAATTTACTGCAAATATTTCCCCGTGAGCATGAATTTAAAATATTTCAAGGGGCTTTTCTTAGAGCAGGTTACCCTGAAGTGGTCAATACCAACTCTCATGGTTCAATAGGACAATCCATTATTGTTATTGCTATTCATATTACTATTACGGTAGTTATACTAGTATTTTTTAAATATTTGAGACTCAATGAACAATCTGAAACTTCATGAAAGGGTTGATGAGATGAACAGTATGGAGGCTAGAGCGCATTTCTCAATCCCAAGAGAAAAAGGTGTAGCCTTCAACTCCCAGAATTTCCCAGCCAGGTTGAGAAAAACTGGACTAGAGGAAAAAGTATCCGTTTTCCCCTAAGTAGCATCTCCCAGATGTGCTGGGCTCCAAATCCTAGCCATTTATTTTGATGATGAGAGAGGAGGAGGGGAAGAAAACTATAAAGACGGATAGAAATGAGCACTTGTGCTAGAAAAGAGAACCAGCAAGATAAGGAAAGAAAATTGCAATTTAGTCCTACCTTTGCAAGAAGAATTGATCTATTTTTTTCCTTTGAAGAGGCGGCAGACAGTAGCAATTCTAAACTGCCCGCCCCCCCCTTTCCTTCCGACAAGAGGGGAAATTGAAGATAATTTCATTAAAAAGGAGCATCAATCCACCAAAAATTGGTGGATCGTCCCCGTAATTGGAATTTCATCGCCTTAAGCCTTTTTCAAATATTTAGGCAAAGCTTTGGGGAACCCCGTACGTTGCTTACAAGCCACAATATATCTTTCTACTTGCAACAAAACAAGCTCACTGCATTCAATTTAGCTGGATTTGGGGGGCGGGGGATCTCATTCTCCATTCAATCGCTGGGAGGGGGGCTATTTCTTTAGATCTTAAATAATCGCAAGAAGGGCGGGAAAAAAAGAAAAACGAAGACCCAAACGCTAAAAATAAAACAAAAAACCGAACCGCGATTCCACGGGAAGAGGTCTTGGGAACTTACCATCTTGTAGCTGCAGCAGCTTCCTTCCCTAGCGCTGGCCCTTTAAGAACCCGGGAGGGTCCTCCCCACCTCAAGCCCCAATCCAGTTCCAGGCCCGCTTAGTGCGCATGGCCTGAGCACTCCCTGAACCAATCAATTGTATCGCTCGGCTCCGGCGGCGGCCTTCCCTAGCTACGGTGAGCAAGAGGCGAGTTGGTCTCAAGTGGGGATCATTACCTATTTCCCTCCCTACCCGGGCCTCCAGCCATCCGCCCACGCCTAGAGAGGTTGGAGGATAAAGAGCGTCCCATAGTCTATCATTCCGGGCGGGGCGAGGGAGACTGCCTCGCTCTCCTTCCTCTCACTTAACCAGGAAGCAATGTTGCCATGGTAACCAATGAGTTTTTTTTCTCCCACACCCAAAATGAGGCCGTGCTATCGCCCCCTTTAAAACCGAAACAAAGCCAAGCTAAGCAAAATTAAATAATGTGATTACGAAAAATAACAGTTACTTACATTTTGGGCGTGTAAAGTCTTATATTAAAAGTTCAAATGTAACATTTAAAATTGTTAATGAGGGATCCTTGGTGCTCTCTAAACTTTGTTTTCTTGCAGACGTTTCATTACCCAAACTAGGTAACATCATCAGGGCTAGTAAAATTGTTAATATCTCTACTTGTAGAAGTAGTCATGTTACAGCATGGAAATCGTCTTTGACTATGCTGTTCAAGACTTAACCACTTCGTGAGATTGAGACTCCTCTCACAAAGGCTTGTTCCAGCCTTCTCCAATCTGGTGTTTTCATGGTGAACTAAACCAGATGTCTCCAACCTTGGCAACTTTAAGCCTTGGCCGACTTCAATTCCTAAAATCCCCCAACCAGCAAAGCTTTTCATAAACTGATATGAGTTGAAGTCTGCCAGGCTTAAAGTTGCCAAGGTTGGAGACCCCTGAACTAGACCATATCTTCTGTCATTTCCAGCCAGCACTGTATCCCTATTAGCCTGATTTGCATTATAATCCTAGTGGATACCCAATTGGGTTTTATATTATAATCAATTTGTTACTCTCAAAATATGTGGACTTCAACTCAAGAATTCCCCAGCTGGTGTGAACTTCAATTCCCAGAATCCCCCCAGTCAATGTAATGGCTGGGGAATTCTGGGAGTTGAAGTCCACACATCTTAAAGTGGTCACAGCTGAAAACTACTACTCTGAAAGATACTATCCCAATGGTCTCAACAGTCTCTGGGCAGTTCTGACTAGAATGCAAGCTTTGGGATGCAAGAGAAACGACACAGAGCATCTGTCTGCTAATGACTGCTTATCATCTTGTCAGAGGTTATGCAGGCTCCATAGAAACCTAGATCGATCACTCTTTTGAAAAAGTGGTTTAAATCCTAAGACTAAGGGTCCTGGTTTTAGATATCTACTTGGATGCAAGTCATGTGGAGCTGAGCTCAAGTCCAGTAAATGTGTATTGAATTTTTTTGTAGGCAAAAAAACACAAAATTGAATGAATGGGATGCAAATGAAGTGTTTTAACTGTTTTTGTTAATAATTTTAATACATAAGTATACAAGTTACGACAAATATTTGCAAAATGTACAGAAATGTTCAAAAATACAAATAGCATTAGCAGAGAAAAACAGAACTGGGATTATACATGTATGTTTGTTTTAATTCTTATTTATTTTAATCCGAGGATCCATTTAAGATCATTAAATATGCATGAAGCCCTTTACTAGTGAAGTAGTAATATGTTTTTCTATTTGTCTCAAGATCACCACACGGTTTGGACGTCCAGAAGCTGCAATTCCCACCATCTCTCACCATTAGCCTTCCTTAGTTGGAATTCAACAACTGGAGGTTGCCCATAGATTTGAGTGATGGTTTTTATAGGGTGGTGTGCTTCAATCTAATAGAATGACATCGAGTCCTGTATGTCCTGACATTTTAAAAAAAAACTGTGTGGGTATGGCTGCATACTGCCAAAACAACGTTTAAATGGAATATTGTAATAGTGTGTTAATAATAGTATACAGTCCTGCTGAGTTGAAAGGGTGGTATAATATACGGCAGGCCATCTGCATTAATTGCAGTACCACGAACTGAACCGGTAAGGTACGATTGCAAAAGGCTCTCACCAACCCGATCTGCAATAATAATAATAGGAGGAGGAGGAAGTGGCGGATCGGGAGGTGCCGCTTCCCGATTTCTTGGCGGGCATGCGCTTAATTTGCGCATGCGCTCTTAGATGACAACAAAAGGACGGTGTGGGTTTGGAGCGGGAGCATCATCGCTCCTTTCTCTCCTTCGTTACCCGATGGCTGCTGCGTTGTTGGTGACGCTGTACGAGTACTCCCCGCTCTTCTACATCGCCTTGGTGTTCGTCTGCTTCTTGGTGACCAGCGGCCTCATCATGGGCTGGTAAATCGTGGGGAGGCAGTGGATGGTTAACCGCAGCGGCGGTTTCTGGACTCGAACCGCGAAGATTGGCTGAGAGTCTTGATGCGGGGAGGAGGGGGGGGAGTGTGGAGCAGAGAGGTCTTCAAACTTGGCCGCTTTAAGATTTGTGGACTTCAACTCCCAGAATTCTCCAGCCAGCTATATTCTGGGAGTTCAAGTCCACAAGTCTTAAAGCGGCCAAGTTTGAAGACCTCTGGTGTGGAGTGTAGCAATAGCTCTTAGATTTATATACCGCTACACAGTGCTCTAAGCAGTTTACAGAGTCAGCATATTGACCCCAACTATCTGGATCCTCATGCAGAAAGTATGTGGAAAAGCGATTGTCCTCTAACGGGTACCCTCCGCTTGCAATGGACAAGGAATTCCCACTGTCAGATTTTCCATAGGATGTGTGTTAGTAGGATGAAGTGTACTTTTAATAATTTTAATATCAACATAACCATAACCATAGAATTTTATTGGCCAAGTGTGATTGGACATACAAGGAATTTGTCTTGGTGCATACGTTCTCAGTGTACATAAAAGAAAAGATACGTTCCTCAAGAATTCTAAGGATATAATTCTATATAATTAATATAAAAGTATATTATATACTTATATATAATAAGTATATTATATACTTATATATAATAAGTATATTATATACTTATATATAATAAGTCCAGCACATCTGGGTTGGGAATGATTGCTATGGGATTTAATGCAGCCCACGTTGTTGAAAGCATGGGCACTCTTTAAATGCTTGTAATGGAAAACAGTATTAGGAACCTCATGGGTTGGGGTGAGAGAGGCCATTTCAATGGAGAGCAAAATAATCTGAGAGATCCGAGAGATTTAAAGTCTGGATACCATGGAATAAAGCATGGGGCTTTGTAGAAACCATATAGGGATGGGAAATGGCTTTGATAGGAGTGATGCTTAGGCAGAGTTGAAAAATGGCTCTGCTTGTATATTTTTAATGGGATGAGGCAGATAACAGTGGTTTCCGTGTAAAATCAAGTTGTAAGGAAAAGTTAATTGACAGAGGGTAATTTAAAAGAAATGCAACAGAATTTAGGGGGTGTCTTCTTTGAAGAAGTTATTATTCCTTTAATAGTCAGACCTGGGCATTAATACAAATCTTTTATTTCATTATGCTTTAAATTCTCCTGAAGAATGGGTTATGCTCTGTTCTTTCAGGACTCTTAATTCTACCACTACAAACATTTTGTGCTTCTTAGGTTTGGATGGGATGTTCCTGTGATTCTGAGGAATTCAGAAGAAACTGAATCAATTGTGAAAGTTTCTCAGAAACAGATGCGGCAAGTGAAAAATCCATTCAGTTTAGAAATCAAAAACCCAGAAACCGCTTCAGCTTCAAGTCAGTATATTGTATATAATATTTGTTGACATTTTCTGTTTTCTCTTGTTCTCTTCATTTCTATTTCTATTTACCAGAAATGGATGAAGTGCATCACTTCTGTTATTATCCCTCTTTATGCAATAAGCATGCAAAAGGAAATAAGGGTATTTTTAAGGAAAATTCTGTCCCTTACAGGTTTTGATTTGCGCTATAAACTTAACTGAAATAAGAACCACTGTTTGTGGGGGAAAGAAAACACTCTTTATCTGTGGATAATGGTTCTCTGTCCTTGTGGATATGGGAGCTGAAGCACTATAAGCTCATTACAGAGAATCACCAGAAAGTATGCAGCTGCTTCATTGGTTAACTTTACATGACAAGAATTAGGTCATCATATTAATAGCACAATTTGGAACTGACAGTTTTAATCTGAATACATTTATAACCTTACATGGCCTCAAAAAGATAATGGGTCAGTTTCAGAATGTTTTAGGTTTTCACTGCTTGAAGTAAATCTGTTGAGCATGGAAGTTTGAAAGACAGATTAGGTGAATATTAGATTCATTATATAGTAGCATGGTATAAAGATAACATTTTGTTTGCATTGTTTAGTTTTGAATAGCACAGTTCTTTGTTATACATTTGTACCATTGTTTTCATTTTCCTCAAGATGGCATTACCCTGGTGTCTAATTGCCTGGAAGACTGTCTCCTTTCATGCTATTGGGGCTGCAGCGTGCAAAAGGTCCATGATGCTCTGCAGAAACATGCCTACAGCTTTCGAATAAAAACTCCGCAGTCTTTTGAGGATGCAATGTGTCATGAGTATCTGTATTGTCAACAGTATTGGTATCCTTTAGTGAAGCTTGTGTATTTTCAATTTTGCCCAAGTATACAGTGGAAATTTCTCCTTGTAAATGTAACGTACTAGTAAGCAAGGCTTCATTATGGTTGCAAAGAAAAAAATTGAAAAATAAGTGGCGTGGCAACATCCAATGCCCTTGACCAGTCGTCAATGTCTTTGTGCCGATTTTGATTTTAATGATGCTTAAATTAAATTTCAAACATTGCATGCATTTTAAAAGTTAACGTCATTTATTTTGAGGCAAAATTTTTGCATTTTTTTTTAAATATACTAATCCAAAGAAGTTATGTAGCATATGCTGCCTTCTTAGTGATTAGTTTATTTCTGCCCTCGCAGAGTGAAATCCAGTAGTACTTGTAAGACTGGGCATGCTTGGAAAACAGTTTGGAAGAATTACATTGGAATTCAGATGATCATAGCTTTGTTTTGCTTTGCTTTGCTTTGTTTTCTGACTTGTATGCAAGCTTGAAAAATGACACAATTATCATGATAGTTCCATTAAATTACTTCAGCTCATTAAAATACAGGTATATATCCTCAATTATCACAATTGGGTCCGGCAACTCCATTGCTAAATGAATCATCATGTGATTACTGCCTCGTTTCCCTGCAGTCATTAAACAAGTTATCTGTGGTTGTTAAGTGAGATTTCATATGACTGCAACTTGCAATTTTACTGCCGGCTTCTCAACTGATTCTATCTGTAGGAAGCCAGCTTTGAAGTGTGTAAATTAGGTTCATGTGATAGCAAGAATGGTGTGACAATCATAAATGTGAAGACAATTATTTTTATAGTGCCACTGTAATTTCAAATGTTCACATAACAGGACAGTCAGCAAGCAAGGACTACCTATGGCCATGTCTTTTAAGGCTCACATGGAAGTGTCTGCTTTTACAAATAACAGACCAGTATTGTGCTTATGTAGCTTCAAACATTCTTCTTCCAAATCATTTTCAAATTGTGCTTAACTCCAACATGTCTACCGCGAGACAAATTGTTAGAATACATTATATGTACATCCTGGGCAGGTAAACATTTCAGAATAATTTGAAAGATTAAGGATGAAAGGGAAATCCTAGAGCCTGGTGGTGCAGCAGACTAAAGTGCTGTTAAGTAGCACCAGCTGCCTGCAATTACTGCAAGTTCGAATCTCACCAGGCTCAAGGTTGACTCAGCCTTCCATCCTTTCGAGGTAGGTAAAATGAGGACCCGGATTGTGGGGGCAATAAACTGACTTTGTATAAAAAAGAACACCGCTTGGAGGGGCCGAAAGCCCTACTAAGCAGGTATATACAAAAGTATGAAGGCTATTGCTTAACACATTGTAAGCTGCCCTGAGTCTCCGGAGAAGGGCGGCATATAAATTGAACCAATAAATAAATAAATCCTTTATTTGAAATGAAAGTTACTTATGCAATGCTGGATGTTGTTTGTAGGAGCTAGTAATGCTTTTAAAACTGAAAACAACCATTCAAAGGTTCAATCCTAATATCTGTGCTCCTGAATAATTAAGAGGTAAGTTATTCTTTTGTTTCAGGTGAAAACAGTCAAGATTGTAGAATAGTGGTTATTATGTAGTTTGAACTTCCTCTGTAGATTTAATAGCATAATTAGCATAATAGTCTTTATTTATGACAACAAAGACTGTTCCTTGACACAACAAAGTATAAAGAAGACAGAAGAGGAGGAAAAGCATAGCCGGTTACCAGAAGAAGCAGATACCAATGATTTTGGTCTAGTGCCTAGATCTCGGTACCCACTAGTAGTACTGTTAACCCTTGCTGATGAAGACAACAGAGAAATATATGACATTGTACGTAATCTCCACTTTTTTTAAACAAGGAGGAATTTGTATTGTCCTATACATGTATAAAAAAATTACCATTGAATAGAATTGACTAAGGTGTTTGAGCTTTTTCATTTCTGTTAGAGAGCTTTCAGTTTTAATATGAATTTCTTCATGTTTAAAACCGTAACTGCCGGTAACTCCTGAAACTGAAGGAAGTGCAGGTATGTGGACAGTAGTAAGAATTTGAGTGGACTTAATGAAATTTTTGTCATTTTATTTTTAAAAATGTATTTTTTGCTGACTTATGGTCTATGTGATCATCATTTTCAATAGTAATGCTCTCTATAAAAAAGGAATTCGGGAGCTACCGACTAGATTTCTACAACTTGCTACTTTCCAAATGTGTTAGAATTTCAACTCCCATAATTCCCCAATATTAGTATGGCTGAAACAGAACTTTAGAAATAATTCCAAACTTAGTTCTTGAGCTCATCATATCTCATAGATTTATAAATTATACCTGTTTCTGATATAAAATTTACCAAAAAAAACCCTCACTATTCTTACTGCTTATAGGCAAATCTTAATATTTCGGCAAGCTTTTAACTTGCATAATCAGCTACTGAAGCCAAACTAATTTTCTTAGGTGATCTTAAAATAAAATACCACATGACAGAAATCACTATCAGTGGGAGCAGTAGTTCACTAGAATCTTGTTTGAAAACTAAATGTATTATTTTCATAATAAATATGGTAATTGAAATAAAGGTTACACAGTGATTGCCTTTTTGTTAAGGTATTGCCAATCAGAATTCAAAATAACTTCACAGCTAGTGGAAGCATTTATATAAAAACAGTAATTAACATGACCACATAAATCAGTTAAATCACAGGGCATTAATAGGCAAGTATCATAGTCAAAGTAGGTGTTTGATTCACAGCTCTGAAATTAAATGATTGGAAAGATAGAATAAACATAGTAATAATTTTGTGTGTATAGCACAGACTTCAAAATATATGTGTGGGTTTGAAGGTGACTCAAGATTAACAGGTGCATTTTTAATATGTAAAGCAGGGTGAAATGCTCCCGGTTTGGACCAGATCGCCAATCCGGTAGCGATGGTGGTGGGTGGTTCGGAGAACCGGTAGCAAAAATCCATATCCCCTTCCCCCGCCCCCCATGCCCAGCTGAGCCGCATCAGAAGCCCTTTTTTTTTTTTTACTTTTAAAAGCATTTTTTCTACCACCTCTTCCGATGAAAAAATGCTTTTAAAAGTAAAAAAAAAAGCCTCTGATGGTCACGGAGCTCAGCTGGGATCATCAGAGGCTTTTCAAAGCATTTTTTTCTGCAACCTCTTGGCCGAAGAGGTGGTAAAATAAATGCTTTGAAAAATCTCTGACAATCCCAGCTGAGTTGCCTGATCGGTACCTCTCTGCCGATTAGGCCACTCAGCTGGGATCGTCAGGTATTTTTTTAAACGTCTCTCTGACGATCCCAGCTGAGTTGCCTGATTGGCAGAGGCTTTTCAAAGCATTAGAAAAAATGCTTTGAAAAGTTTAAAAAAAAAAAGTTGGCCATGCCCACCTAGTCACATTACCCACTACCACCAAGCCATGCCCACAAAACCGGTAGTAACCAATTTTACATTTCACCCCTGATGTAAAGTCTATGATACTAAGCAAAACTGTTGGGGACTCAACTTAAAATGAGTTAATGATATTACCTGTTAACATTTTTACCTATGCTGTGGTCTGGTTGGTGTTTGCTTGAACTGAAATGGACAGTGTGCTGAAATAAATGTTTCCGTCTTTGTTAAAGATTTCAATGATATCGATAATACATATTCCAGATGCCAGTTACAGGCTTTCCTGCCGGATACTATATCAGTATCTCCTTTTGGCCCAAGGTCAATTTCATGATCTAAAGGTAAGCTTTCAGATTCATTTTCTAGATCAGGATTTTATTTTATTTTATTTTTGCCAAAAGTTGCTGTCTTCAAAAAGACAAAAAAAAAAAGTTGAAATCCCAGAATTCAGAAGCAGAGTGAGACAAGGATTCCCACAGATAAATAAATCCTTCATAAGCCCCATTGGAACCATTGTATTGCACAGAAAAAAGAGAGAGAGATCCAGGGATTTTGAACAAATGGCCATAAAACCAGAAAAAGGACTGGGTTCTTTAATCCAGCCAGTCTTGTTTGATTACACGTATCTAGAACTGATTTTTAATTGGGGCAGAAGTCTTGTGTAGCGATGCATTAAGTAAGAGCAAAGCTTTTTTATACATCAGCAAATCTATAATCTTTCGTAATTGAAGGCTATAATTGTCTGGATTCCCTGGAGCAAGTTTTTCCAGTCTGCCTCTCTAAATTTCCCCTGTGCATTCTTCATTAGGTTTGTTGACAAACATTCTGGCTCATTTCATATATTAGGTTACATTTAAACTATGGCTTACATCATTATTGTTGAAATCCCAGATCAAAATAAGCCAAAACCAAATACGCCATATTAGTTTTCCTCCTATCCCTATTACTGTGCTCTTAAAACTAATCATGTTTATATTATCACAGTCTTGTAGATCTCAGTCAGTGTACTTGATAGTAAAATTTTTATCTGTTTGTTCCCCTCGAGGCTCCTCTTTCAATGGGATTAGAAAGTAAAGTTAAGCCATGGTTAGGGAAGTCTCTCTTTTGATTTTCTTTATGCGTTCATCAGAATACCAGGAATCAATGCACTTTTGCTCACGTTTCTGACTACATGGTGAAAAGGGGCACCGTTCTCTTTCTTTTCCATTAACTTTCTAACTTTCACTACTTTCCAACTCCTAGTTTTCTACTGTTATACAACATGCCAATGCAATATGTGATGTCTTTTTCATTGCATTACTTTTCATTCTCCTCCCCCTTCTCTGAGGCTCCCCAATTGCTGATCATGATACTGCCATTGTAGTATTTGCTCCCTAAATTCTATTTATAGAAGAGGGGCCATAGGGAGCCTCAGGTAGCCAGACTTTGGCCCAAAATTGAAATCATACACATTTTGTTCCTAAAGTAGTATTCCTCAATGTCAGTAAATTTCAACTCTGGAACTTCCACATATCTAAAACTTGCTTAAACACTATCCTAAAATGACATATGGATACCTGGTGAATCCACAGACATCTTCCTTGGTGTTTGCCAAGCTTCCAGCCTAACCCGAATGTTTAGATTTTGAGAAGAAACAAATGTCAGCATAATGTTATTTCCAAGAAATGATTCTATGTTTAAAATAGACCCCATTTGGTTTATTAGAAAATAAAAGTAAGTCTTGTGTTTTGTATAGAAATGTATCCTTTTCCCAGAAAGGGGACAAAGGTAACTGAATGTCAAGGAATATTCTGTTAAACTGCCCTTTTTTAACCACTTACCTGCCAATGCATTTAATTTGGCAAGGGGCAAGGCTTCCCCTAGGAGCCATTTTGCAGGGGTGGCCACAGAATGTTCTAAAATTTAGCATATATCTGATAGTTCATAAAGTTGAGGGTTCCTAACATATCCTAACCTAAGGGTTTAGAGGGAGGAAGGAGATATTTGTAAATACTGTTTTCTTTCTTCTAATTTTACCCATCTTCCCTCCACCAGCAACTGTTCATGTCTGCCAGCAACAATGCATCCTCTCTAAGTGGCTCTTTCTCCAATGAAAGGACTGAAGACCACGTCCTGCTTGAAAAGGCTGGCCTGGTGGAGACACAGTCAGAAGTGCTAGATGAGAGCAGCAAGGACTGCATCGTCTGCCAAAACAGAGCCGTCAATTGGGTGCTCCTTCCTTGCCGACACACCTGCCTATGCGATGAGTGCGTGAAGTATTTCCAACAGTGCCCCATGTGCCGGCAGTTTGTGAGGGAGTCATTTCCATTATGCAGCTAGAGACCCTTGCCAAAGAGGATCCTGTGTATTGTACTCATCAGGAACTCTGTGGCAAAGAATTGATAAACCTTTCAGCTGTTGGTTTTGCAACAGTATCTTTGATCTCACAATTCCTTCTACTTGAATGATGTTTGGTGCCTGGAAAAAAACTGAAGCAGCATTTTTATTTTCCTTAACCAGGCACTCAGAAGTATCACTGTGAAGGCCAATGACATAGGAGCCTCAATTTAGTCTTCAGAAATGGGACAAAGGAGGAAGAACTTTAGGCAACAGAAGCAATGCACTGAACAATGAAGGACATATTTACAGGGGTGGAAAAACTTTTTAAGTATTTCCAGAACATATTATTTTTAGGTTTATTCCAACAATCACAGACCATATGGAGAACAAATATCCTCATATGTAAGAGACGTTGGCAATCTTTATTTATTTATAAAGGTATTAGAGTAAATATCACATAGCTTGGCTTTCAGCCATTAGCAATGTTGCACTTTTTAAATTGTAGTAGGGAGTGGGGAAAGAAAGCGCATAACAATTCTCTATGTAGGTTCAGATGTCTTTTGGGTATTCCAGCCTTTGTCAGTTTCATGATCTTGAAATAATGCAGGCTGGAAGTTCTGGAGTCCTGACATATCTGAAATTGCCAAGTTGAGGGTGGCTGGTATATTCAGTTTTCTTGGGCTTGCCGGATCTAAGCGTTTACATTCATTTGCAGATGCAAGTATGGCATTGGGTGTGAATTGTCACTCCCAGCAAAAGGATGTCTACAAGATGCATATTCAAGCAAATATTCATTGAACCGCAAATCAGTTTCCACTTGTCTTGTTCTTGGATACTAAAAATTCATTTGCCTCAGGCAATTTTAGACATGGCATGACATTGGTGATGTCATGAAAAGCTGATGTGGTCCAAACTCAATGTGATGTAAATGAGTCTGTTGACAGGGGAGAGTTCATTTGAAGACTGTTATGCCTTCAAGTGGAAGTGTTTTGTGTAGACCTTGCCTCCTCTCCAAAGTGTCACTTCTTGTCAGCGTTTGGACACCTCTTTGACTTATCCAAATTCCAAACACAGTTTTAGCCCCTGTAGCAATTGTATGGTTTAGCTGAAATGAGATGATGTCTGCATTCATGCATACATCATCTCATTTCTATTATGCATAGCCATAATTTCATTGTTTGTTTTTGGCTGAGAATCTAGCCAGTTCTGGTTTATTAAAACAAAACATGGGTTACACTATTTTGCTTTAATGTGTGAATCTAAACAATGACTTTGTTTCCTACCTCAGTTAGAATTATAACCAGCATTGTCATTCTTCAGGGTCATGTTAGTAACATAGAACACTAAGCCTTGTTGTATGAAATAAGCTAGGCGGCCAATACATTTTACAAACAAATAAACATACAAACACTAATTTCTCTGCATTCAGCGTACCAAGAGTGAATCCAGCCATTGTGGATTCACACAGCTTGGCATGATGTACCAAACTATCAAGTTATTGCTTATTCAATAAGCAGTAGTTTAATGTAATGGTAGCAATCGCTTCAGGTGCCAGATGTTATCACCATCTTAAATTATGGCACAGTCCACCCATCCCCACCCCGTACATTATATTTGAATTACTATACAGCCATGGAATCTTATAAGATTCTTGTTATCTCATTCAGAAGAATTTGTGAGAATATTGTATTCTCACCTAAAGTTCAAAATATATCGATTTGAAAAAATGTTGGGATACCCCTGCTGATCTGTGGCTGAGCACAATGGGATTATCTCTTTCAATCCATTCCAAACTCTTAGCAAAAATAATTCATTATGAATTTTTTAACATTTACTAAGCATTGTACACACACACACTATGTGTGTGTGTTTGTATGTGTGTTATGCGTGTGTAGCACAAGATACCAAGAAACATAAAATAGAATGAAGAAGGATGAAGAAGGGGGTGGGGGTGGAAAGAAAAGAGAAAGATGCCAGTTCTTCAGCTTGTATGTCAAATCTGCAATAAACATGAGTAAATAACCAGACTTTCTAAAAGTATAACCTAGTTCCTTTCATACGCAGAGTTCATTGTTCTCTTTATTATGTAATGATAGCTCTTGTACATAACAATAAAAAGGATAACTTCAATCACAAAGCCAGGAACTGACCAGACACATAGCCACTGCACACCTGTACAACTTCTCTAAGTGGCGTACAGTAGTTTGCTATCAAGCATAAGGAATCTGTTTTGTTTTTCTACTAGAAATCCCGGAACTCAGTGTAATATCATCACACAGGAAGAGACTTCCATTTCTGGAAGAGGGAACCTTGAAGTATATGCTCAGGCAGAAATTTATTTCCTTATAAAAGAAGAGAAAACCTTTCTGTGATTATTTCAGAACCATTAGACTTTTCTGGTCTGTATATCATAGAGAAATTTATCAATAGATGCCAATATTCCCTGTGCCTGCCAGCCACACAGACAATATTGAATTGGATGGACCAATAATCTGAAGTGATAGAAGGCAGCTTCTAATCTTAGTAATCTTAATTAAGATGTTTGTCAGTGTGGACACTTTTGGGGGAAGGGATCAGCCCCAGAGACTATTCCAGATAGGTAAATCTGAGAGAGATGTAGGAAAAGAATGCAAAGAGAGGACCTATTACATAGAATATCAGTCCTATCATGGTGGAAGTAGCTTTTTAATCTTAATAGTCCTGTTCTTGATTTAGTTCATATGACAGGCTGAAGGAGAAACACTTAGGATAACAAAAATTCATTGTCTATTGCCAATGTTTTACCTAACATTTGAGACATTCTGATTTCATACAACAGTTATTTAATTAAGTGTCTAAATTTGAATCATAAATCATATTATGATTTTTAAAATATTGCTGTATACCACCCATAGTCAATTCTTATGAGACAGGTGGCCATATAAATATAAATACAAAATTCAGTATCTGGATTCACACAACATGCTAAGCCATAAAAACTGCACCAGCTTAATATTTACCAATCTATAAAACATAACTGTTGTGCCACTTTAATTCTAAAATAGGTATGATTTTAGCTCTCTTTGATCATTATAGGCCTCAGGTGGCCCAAGATTCCATTTGTGGCTTCAGAAACACCCCAAGATCATATCTATCATTTTCAGTGACCAAATAGTAAGATTACTCATACTCAGTTGCAGGGGTTTCTGAGGAAGGGACAGAGACTTCTAGAGGACTTCTGAGGTAAATGTTGCCATCTCTCACTTAAAAGGCCTCATTTTAAAAAAATGAATGAAAACTAGGAACATTGCCACCTCTTTGACAGGCTAGCAAGTTGGAAAGATAAGCTGCCTGTGAGTTAGAAAAACTTGCTCGCCTCTTATTTGCCCCAGGAATTTCAATCCCCCACAACCATTGCAACAACAAAGCTATTAACTCGGACTAAGAGCAGTTGGCCCCTTATTCACCCAGTAAGTTTCCATGGCTGAGGCTGGTATGTCACCTGGGTCTCCTTAGCCCATTGCACCAGAATTCTTGTTATCGTCCATCGCAAAATATAAAATATACATACACATATACATACACATATACATATACATACTTCCTTGACAAACGAAGGTGAATAGACATGTCCTAGAATAATGTTGCAGCATCCAGTCTGCGTTGGTCACTGGGACCAGAAATGTTGTCTTCCGAGATTTCAGACTTCTGCTAGAGCCCATTCTCAGGGAAGCCCTCTGTGTGAGAATGAAAATGGGCTCCAGCATGAGTCCTAAAGCTTGGAAGACAAAACCTCTGGTCCCAGTAACCAACCTAGATTGGATCCTGTAATACTTCCTTGAACCTAGATATCAATGTTCACTCTCTGATATGCTCCAGAAGTAGCAAAAGGCAAAGTACTTTGAAAAACAAAATTAACTAATGGTAAAGGACAGATCATTTGCAGATTGTTAATTGTATCTACTGGCCTTGTTTATGGGTAGAAGTTTCATTGTTCATTCCATCTCCAGGGTCTACAGCTGATCAATCCATGCAAACAGTTTTCCCCTGTCAGTGATGCCACCAGCTGATTTGTCACCCTTCACCTCCATCATCTGTTGTTTTGTCAGCCTCTCAGTGCTGTCAGAGTCTTGATTAAGAAAATCCGAAGCTCCTTGAAATGTGATACCAGAGACAGAGCTGTAATTCCTAACAGATGGCTTCTGTTCTGTTGGCACGATGTATTTCATGTTTGCTTAATTAGTCGCATGTCATATTGAAAGCTGAAATGTGTTTGCATGCCAGGCACACGCACAGAAGAAAAAGACTGGCCTCAGCCTTTATGTATAGCCTTCTTCAGCTGGATGCCCTCCAGATATATTTTATAGAATCAAAGCTGTGGAATGAACTTTAAAGGTTATCTCATCCAATGTCCTACTCAATGCAGGATCCACTAGAAAATCCTCAACAGGTGACCTTCCCACCTCTGAAGACCTCCTGTGAAGAAGAATCTATCACATCTAGCAAGTTGTTCCACTGGCTGCCAAATTGCATATGGGAACAGATATTAAAATCCCAAAACATTTGGAAGATGCTCAGTTGATGATGTCTGGGTTCAGAAACCATATTAAGCTATGGTTTTTAATCTGACTTTTATAAAAAAAATAATGCCCTGGTTCATGCATAATTCTCAGCCATAAATCATGGTTTACAGCTATAGTGGCTGAGCTCAAGCATTATACACCAAGCCAAAACAAAGCAAAGCAATTTCAGACATAGGATAATCTATCAACCCAACCATATAGCTATGATGCACCAAGCAAGAATCTTACCTGGAGAAGTATTGTCCTATACCAGGGGTCAGTAACCTGCAGCTCTGGACATGTGGCTCTTTCACCCCTCTGCTGCAGCTTCCTGTCACTCAAAATATGCATCACAACCGCCAATGTGTGACACCCAACAGCATGTGATTTATTGAGCTTTTCAACCCCTAGTAGGCCAACCATGGATAAATCCAAGAAAGGAAAAGTTTCAGAAAAAAACTGAATGTTTAATTCAACTACATATACTAGTTTTGTGGATCCCCTCAAGAAATAGTCAGGCACAGGAAGGGTTTTGTGGCTCCCAGTGTTTTCTTTTCTGTGGGAAACAGGCCCAGATGGCTCTTTGAGTGTTTAAGGTTGCAGACTCCTGTTCTATACTCTTAGTGTTTAGTATTTAACAGTATTTATTTAGACTGGACCAGAAGAGGAAAAAAAGGCCAAACTTCTTTAGACAAAAACCCATTAGTTCTGCCCACTTAGTTAACTAGAACTCTCAAAATTCCTCAGTTCTGCAGCTGAAAGAGTGCCTCACTCAATGTTAGAACATATATTTTGCATGCATAAATGTTAGAGTGCACGCATAAAAGAGTGCCTCACTCAATGTTAGAACATATATTTTGCACGCTTTTCCATTTTAAAAATGTATTTGGCTGATTGTGGAATTCATACCCATGGCAAGCCAGTCTGTAACATTTTTACAATAAGATATTAAACACTAATTGAATGACAGCATTGAATAAAGCAAATCAATAATGCATAAACAACCTCCTCCAAAATCCTCAAGCTGTAGAGGTAAAATGCAAAAAAAAAAAAAATACAAACAAATCTGGATGGGAATGCTTGTTTATAAAAACAGGTCTTTGATTTCTCTTAAGGTCAACAAATGGCAAAGGCCACTTCTCGGTTGCAGCGAGGTCCTGGCCTACTTGTTTCTGCCAGTAATAAGGTCCTCTTAGTAATGCCTGTAATAAGCCCATAGATGACAAACACCCCTTTCAGTTAGTAAGGTGGTAGGTAAGTTGTTCTTTTAGGTAAGAAGGACTCAAGACGTAAGAGGCCTTGTTTGTTAAAAACCATACAAGAAGCTAGTGGAAGTACCACATGTTCCTAGAGGGAAACACACAACAGAAGATTGGTTGCTGCATTTTGGACCCACCACATTATGTTTCTTTCAAAGATTCCTGTACATTAAATTTATTTTATTTAATTTTATTTATTTAATGAGATTTATATGTCGCCCTATCTTCAGCCGGACTCAGGGCGGCTCACAACAGTAAAAAACATCTAATGAAAAAGTTAAAAAGAAATTAAATCCAAATCTCATAATTTAACAGTTAAAAGTGCAATTAAGACTAACAAGTTAAAAATTAAAACACCATTAGTCCAGGCCAGCCAAACGAAACAGCCACGATTTCAGGTTGCGACGGAAAGAGCGGAGGTCAGGGGCCACCGAGAGCTCCAGGGGCAGTTGATTCCAAAGGGTAGGTGTGCCCGCAGAGAAAGCTCTCCCTCTGGGGGTTGCTAACCGACACTGTCTGGCCAACGGCACCCTGAGGAGGCCCTCTCTGTGGGAACGCACCGGGTGATGGGCAACTGTTGCTGGCTGTAGATGGCCCCCCAAATATCCCGGGCCTAAGCCAAATGCATTCCGGTAATCTATTTGAGAGGTGGTTAGCATATGGATCACAAAGACCAGGTCAACATTGCCCTTAGAAAGGCAGATATTAGTAAGTGAAGCACACCTAAGTGGGATCGATCACATATCTCACTACTTTGATCACAGAATGTAAGTCCTCTCCTTCAGGGCGAATGTAATTCCAAGATTGGTAATATCCAGGGGTGAAATCCAGCAGGTTCTGACAGGTTCTGGAGAACCAGTAGCAGAAATTTTGAGCAGTTTGGAGAACCGGCAAATACCACCTCTGGCTGGCCCCAGAGTGGGGTGGGAATGGAGATTTTGCAATATCCTTCCCCCAGGAGTGGGGAGGGAATGGGGATTTTGCAGTATCCTTCCCCTGGAGTGGGGTGGGAATGGAAATTTTCCAGTATTCTTCCTCTGCCACGCCCACCAAGCTACACCCACCAAGCCACACCACACCCACCAAGCCATGCTCACAGAACCGGTAGTAAAAAAATTTGGATTTCACCACTGGTAATATCCCTTCCAAAGAATAAAGTTATCACCAACCCTCAGACTTTAGCTTCAGCTTTAATCCCCCATCCAGGCTGCATTCCAGTCCAAGCAGGAAGCAACCCAGAATCACTTCCTATGAGATGGGTGGCCATATAAATTTGATCAATTAATCCTTCCTTCCATCACTACTGTCTCTTCCTTTCATTTCCAATCATCTCATCTGTTTTCCAGCTCCAGTTCTGTCTCCATCAGTAACATCTATTATCATGCTCTCAAAGTTCCTAAAGTTGGGTTTCTTATTACCTAATGGGTCAATTCAATATGCCCAATTCATTAGTTTCTCACTTATCCAATTCTCATAAATCTAAAATAGAAGAAAATATCTGCAGCTCAGGGTTGAACTGTGGAGTCTGTGGTGCTCTGGTTGTTCGTTGTTTGGTTGCAAACATTTCATTACCCATCTAGGTAACATCATCATAAATCTTCCATTGATATTAAGGCAGTATTCCTATTGTAAGTTTGCAGACTCTATGTTAGATCTCAACATCTGCCTGCCATAGTTGTATCAATATCCAGAGTTTTCACAAGTACTTGATCTACATTATTCGATGTGGAAAAAAATTAAACCTACCCAATTTAATTAAAGGTTGAGCAACAACTTTAAAAACACAAAATGCTTTGATATATGGAAAAAAACTTATTTTTATTCAGATGTTGGAAATAAAATTGGAAAAACATTGGGCAATACAGTAGGCAATAAAATAAGATGCAATTGCCATGCACCTTTAACCTCTCAATTTTTAAAAGTGATCACCTGAAAAGTAAATATTATATAACTTTGAAATGGTCAAACCTCCCTGAAGTAAAAAAAAAAAAATCTATAGAAACACTGGAAAATTGTCCAAAAACATTTCAGTTTGGATATTTTGTCCCATATCTCTGCACAAAACTATAGGGCTACCAAGGCTCTTTACTGCTCTGTATTGATCATCCAGACATCTGTGGTGCAGATATGGTATGCCTAATCTTGGTTTGGGAGAGCAAGGCCATTTACACAGCTAATAAACCTTTTCTCGACCATAAAATTTGCTGGCTAGTTCCACCTATTATATTTATCTGTAATGTAACTGGCTTTCATTACTTGTATGAAGTCAACCCTTATAGTTAGTAAACCACATTTTAGTATGAAATATATACTCAACAATCTGTGATATGTTTCAGACACCATGGATTAATCTAATGTGATACCGTGCAGTGGTGGGCTTCAAAAAATTTTACTACCGGTTCTGTGGGTGTGGCTTGGTGGGCGTGGCAGGGGAAGGATACTGTAAAATCTCCATTCCCTCTCCAATCCAGGGGAAGGATCCTGCAAAATCCCCATTTCCTCCCGATCAGCTGGGATTCAGGAGACAGAGAATAGATGGGGGCAGGGCCAGTCTTTTACTACCGGTTCTCCAAACTACTCAAAATTTCCGCTACCGATTCTTCAGAACTGATCAGAAGCTGCTGAAACCCACCTCTGATACTGTGTCATAACTAACCTGGCCCTCGCATTCAATTACCTCAGCTACAAATTCTCTGATGTGTTGATCTAAACAGATCCACTAGATGGCGCTTCCTTGTTACTTTGCCTGGATGATAATAGCCTATACAGCTGTCAGTATTTATCTCCACAGATTTCAGCATAATTGCTTTAAAGTGGCTCTTCAATCAGGTGCAACTTACTGCATTCCTGAGTAGCATAACAACTGTAGGGCCAGGCCAAAGTGAAATCATCTTCTTGCCCCATGCTGGACTTTTTTCCACACTTACCTAACTTCCTAAATTGTGGGAAAGTAGCTTTGATAAGTTATGATTGCTTAACCATGTTTTATTGGATAAGTAAGTTGTAATAGTTAGGTTGATGCAACAGTTACTTAATTCATTTTTGGAATTTCTACATTGCCCAGCTCAAAACTGACTCCTGGCAGTTTATATAGATTTTTTTAAAGAATGAATGAATGCAGGAGATAGACTATACCAGGGGTCAGCAACCTGTGGCTCTGGAGTCGTATGTGGCTCTTTCACCCCTCTGCTGCAGCTTCCTGTCACTCAAAATATGCATCACAACCACCAATGTGCGACACCCAACAGCATGTGATTTATTGAGTTTTTCAACCCCTGGTAGGCCAACCATGGATAAATCCAAGAATAGAAAAGTTTCAGAAGGAAGCAGAACATTTAATTCAACTACATATGCTAGTTTTGTGGCCACTCAAGAAATAGTCAGGCACAGGAAGGGTTTTGTGGCTCCCGGTGTTTTCTTTTCTGTGGGAAACGGGTCCAAATGGCTCTTTGAGTGTTTAAGGTTGCAGACCCCTGGACTATACTATAGCATGCTAAGCCATAAAGTCTCTTAGATAAGAAACACAAGTTTCCAGAGATCCAAGATGGTGGAATTTTCAAGTTCAGAAGATCCAGTAAAACTGAAATTTAAAACAATACCAGGCACATGCTTGCTAAGATTTCTAATTGTTGTGTGAGCACTCTATGGCTAATCATAAAGCTTAGATCCAAATTATGGTTCACCAAAAATTTGCAGCAGTTGCAAATTTGAGGAAATCGACAAGGGGAGTAGGCCTCTGGATTAACCAAAGCAGGAGCTGTATCCTATGAAGAACAGGGGCCATTTCTCCTCGCTCTCCCTCTAAATGACAACTCCTCCCACATATTTAGGAAGCTTCAGCTTGCTCTGAACAGGATAAAATTATGTCCTCTGACCTATTGCCAACATGTACAGATAGGATTAGAACAGGGGTCTCCAACCCCCGATCCGTAGACCGGCACCGGTCCACAGCATGCCAGCAACCAGGCCACGCAAACAAGCGAAGCTGCATCTGTGGATGCAGGCAGCATGCAAAACCGCACTCCTTCTCGTCCACAGAAACACCTTTCTTCATGGAACCAGTCCCTGGTGCCCAAAAGGTTGGGGGCTACTGGATTAGAACACTCATCTCTTCAGCCCAGAGTGTCCTCAAATTCAGTGATGTACATTTAAAAAAAAAACTAATTTAACAGAAGTCTATCTTGTCCTCTCCACCACTACCATCATCTTTTCTGGAAAGAATTAAAATTCTGGGCTGGGTCTTTCCTCTATAACAGGGGTGTTAAACTCACATCGTCATGGCGGCATCAGGTGACATATTAGGATTTTCCCCTCCTTCTCTAAACCAGGCATGGGTGTGGCCAGTGTGTGATGCATCCGGCTTGTGGGCCGGGAGTTTGACAGCCCTGCTCTATAACATACATCAAATTCTTTAAAAGCTAAAGTTTTAACTTTTCTAAGGTTCGTTTAGAAAAACAAAAGGTTTGTTGGAAAGAAAAGTGGATCCAGGCAGATATGAGGCAACATCAGAAAAGTGCATGGAATTCCCCAAGATATATCTCATCTAGGTATCTATCAGGCTTTTGCCTCCAAGATGTGTCAGGAGGATACTAAGTGCCAGATCTGGTAGCTACCAGAGGTGGTAGTCAGCCGGTACCCTGAACCCTGAACCGGTAGCAGAAATCCCGGGTGGGCCCGGCTACTCGCCCCGGCACTATGCCATCCTATTTAGGCACATTTTGAAGCTGTGTGCATGCATGCAAGCCATGCAAGCGAGCAAAGCACATGCATGGAAGGCCGCACACATGCTTGTAGGTGCGTGTTCACATTTGCGAACCGGTAGGGAAAGTAAGTGAATACCACCTCTGCTAGCTACCATAGTCATGGACCTCTGGATCTTGCAATCCCAACTCAGTTATTCAACTGTGCCTTCTAAATCAGGCGGTTGGTAAGAAAGAATGTAGCAAGCAAACAGACATTTGCACATGTGAAAGTAAACATTTTAAATGACAGCACTCCTCAGTTTCAGAAAGGGAAGTATTTTGTAGCAATTAAATAAGATCTTGAGGAAGCCTGAAAGATTACCAATGTATTCTCATCTAACTTTAGCAGATAGTATTCTTCAACTGAAGAGAAGGGGAAAAGCAGACAATGACAATATCTCTGGAATCTGTCTCATTCAGGGATAAGATCACCTCTGCCACTAAAAGCCAAGACTTTCTGTCCAGGAGGATGGGGAACCCTGGAAATAAATTGGCCCAAGAAACTGCAGGAAAGATATCAGTCTTCTGATGAGTGAATGAGGTGATAAAAACATTTAAGGTTCTTTTGTTTGTGATTATCAGCCAAAATCCAAAGGTATGTGGAATTTTGTTTCTGTTATCCCTTGGGGCTACTGATCAATCATAGCAAAGAACAGTCCTGATTAAGGACAAGGTCAGAGAAGAGGATCAGGGACATGGTGGCTCAGTGGATAAGACACTGAGCTTGTCGATTGAAAGGTTGGCAGTTCAGCGGTTTGAATCCATGGTGCCGCGTAATGGGGTGAGCTCCCGTTACTTGTCTCAGCTCCTGCCAACCTAGCAGTTCGAAAGCACGTAAAAAAATGCAAGTAGAAAAATAGGGACCACCTTTGGTGGGAAGGTAACAGTGTTCTGTGTGCCTTTGGCGTTTAGTCATGCCAGCCACATGACTACGGAGACATCTTCGGACAGCGCTGGCTCTTCGGCTTTGAAATGGAGATGAGCACCGCCCCCTAGAGGCGGGAATGACTAGCACATATGTGTGAGGGGAACCTTTACCTTTTTAATGTAGTGGATGGAAACTAATCAAGGAGAGAGGCAACCTAGAATTAAGGAGAAACTTCCTAACAGTGAGGACAATTAACTAATGGAACAGCTTGCCTTCAGAAGTTGTAGGGGCGTCATCACTGGAGGTTTTAAGAAAAGACAGCAACTTATCTGAAATGGTATAGGGCCGTGATGGCGAACCTTTGGCAAGCATGCCACAGGTGGTGCGCAGAGCCATATCAATGGGCATGTGAGTATTGCCCTAGTTCAGCGCCGGCCAGCTGATTTCCGGCCTTCCGGGCCCACCGGAAGTCGGCAAATGGGCTGTTTCCGGCCTCCGGGGGGATGGGGAAGGTTGTTTTTGCCCTCCCCAGGCTCCAAGGAAGTGTCTGGAGCCTGGGTAGGGCAAAAAACGGGCCTACTGGGCCCAGCGTGCCATCGAGTGCCAAAAGCGGGGGGAGCGCAGGGTGTCATGCGTGCATGTGGGGAGGCGGCGCGCCTAATTATAGGTGTGGGACATGTGGGCGTGACCCCCCTGTGCTCCCCCCACTTTTGGCACACAATGGCAACAAGGTTAGCCATCACTGGTATAGGGTCTCCTGCTTGAGGAGGAGTACAGGAGGTTGTACTAGAAGACCTCCAAGATCCCTACTAACTCTATTCTGATTGAATGTCTATCCAGGTTTCTGTAGCCCAGAAACCTATTTGGCAATTTCAAAATCAAAGCATCTGGGTAACAAGTCAGTGTATAGATTTGCACATTGGTTGGAAAAATATCTTATTTACTTTGCTGAACTGGCTAAATTTTAAGCTATGGTTTATAAACCATAATAAACAAACTCAACTATAAATCAGAAAAGTATAAAGCAAGCTCTGGTATGGCTCAGTTTAAGGTATGAAGCAGCTGACTGCTTTATATTTAGATTATAGTAGAATTCTCCAACATATCCATTCTTTGAATAGAGGTAAAAGGTAAATTTCCTTCATGTCAACTTTGACCATGGACACACATTCATATAGTTTTCTCTGCAGCAGTATGAAAATAGATTGCTGTTGCCTTTCAGGATTTTTTTTTTTTTACTTTGCAGCTTAACCTACACTCCTGATGTCCCCTGGAGGAACCTATCCAAGTTCTAGTAAGGCCCAGACCTGCTTAACTCCCAAGGATAGATAAGGTCAACCAGGTGCTGCCCCCTGCTGAGATTTTGAATCCACTCCTATACATGAGTTATTTTTGAAATTAAAACCTTTGGGGCTTATGGAAATGCTAAAGCAGCCACCTAACATCACATATTCTGGATTTTGTTTTGAGACATTAAGAACAAAATGATATCTGCTAATAATAGCATTAGTGAATCAGATCATTTGTCATGGAGATTTCTGAAAGATTTCTAAATGAAAGATGGATGCCAGAAATGTCAGTTCTGATGTTGGTGGAAGAAATTATCCAGCCAGGAAAATCCCAGCTTTTTCACTTTGAATTCTGTATACTTAAAAGCCATTTGGGTTTAGTCAATGAAGCTCGAGGCAAAAAATTTACTCTTTCATGTAAATATTTTAAGACAAGACAGCCAGTTTGGTCTAGTAGTGAAGGCAATAGGTTAGAAATCAAGAGACAGTGAGTTCTAGTCCCGCCTAAGGGATGAAAGCCAGGTGGGTAACAGTCACTCTCTCTCAGTCCACAACATCAGGCTTGGGCAAAAGCTAATTAGCCAATCCAATCCCAACCAATGGATCAACAGTTAGTTGATCAAAAAAAAAAATTGGATCCAGTACTTGTAGAAAATAATAGGAGAAAAAAAATATCTATAAGACAATCTCCTAAAAAAGTGGTCTTTCTTCCTGACCATTGGTAATAACATTTCTTAGGCAGAAAATTAAAATAAGACACATACAGGCCAAATGTCCTGTTTTGCACGTATTCGTGGCTTTCTTGGAAAACGGGAAGGTAACAATTATTCTAATTTTTTTTTAAAAAAACCCCACCTATTTGTGCAAGACGTAGAGGGGCAGATAGGCTTACAACTATAATGGTTGAAAGGAAAATATTGCCAAAATGTTATCTGTTAAAACCGGCCGTCATGACTTGTCTCTAAAACTACCTCTCCTTACTGATCCTTCCAAGTGCCCAGAGAAAACAGTCCAAAAATAATCTAACAGCGAACTATTGCTGCCGCTGTGCAAATCTGTGTCCAGCAGTAACCCAAGGTCAAATGCCAGCATGGAATCACATGCCATCAACAGAGCCAAGCCCTTTTACACAAGGTCTCAGCCTTCTGAGCAAGGTAACTACAGCTGTAGAGACGGCAGTCCCTCTTGAGACATGGGGTTAAGCACACGTCAGAAGTCAGCATCTTGGCTAGCAGTGCTTACAGAAAGGGAGAACGTAAATGGTTTCTATCTGGTAGAGCTTTTACTCAGGAGCTTCACTACAGCTCTGTTTTGGAGCTACTTGTCACTATAGGGCTTAGAAAATGGGGGTGAGAGAAAGACATAAGAATGCATTCATTTGGCAGGATAGATCAAGGATGTTTCATACTACACTTTACAAGCAAATTCTTCTCCTACTAAGACGACTGCTGTATTCTTGGCCCTTTGCCAATCTCTCACAGCCTTCCCCAAATGAGTAGCTATAATGCCTGAATCCTGGGAACACCAGGAGTTTTTTTGTCTTAACTTATCTGGAACTCGGGGTTTTGGTTTTTTTTTTTCTGCTGAAGGCCAAACTATCTGCAATACTCTCTTGGCTGCAAAGACTGCCGTGGGAGGGAGTGATGTCACATGCATTGCAAACTTAGTTGTGGTTTGTGTAACGAATGCTTATGGCTTAGCTGGATAGCTGAATCCCAGACAATTGCGAATTATTTCAGAAGCCCCAATGAAGCAGAACCTGGCTTAGTATGATATATGAATCCAAGCATTAGATATCCATGATCAGGATAAAATTGTTCCATGCAAAGGAAAGAGGATTGAAACCACTAGTGGGCCTGGTAATTCCCTTCCCTATTGCTTACAACCTGGATCTCAGAATCTTGGTTTATATATCACCTATTGTTATCATCTAATCAAGAAATCTCTACTCCAATTATGTGCAGTTGTTTAAGATTTCAGTCAAAGGAACTGAATTAGAATAGAGGTGGAAAGCACCTCGGAGGGGTTCTGGTCCAACCCCCTGTTCAAGCAGGAGAACCTGTACCATTTCAGACAAGTAGCTGTCAGTCTCTTCTTAAAAACCTCCAGTGATGAAGCACCCACAGCTTCTGAAGGCGAGCTGTTCCACTGCTTAGTTGTTCTCCGTTAAGAAGTTTCTCCTTAATTCCAGGTTGTTTCTCTCCTTGATTAATTTCCAGCCATTGCTTCTTATCTTGCCTTCTGTTGCTTTGAAAAATAACCTCCCCCCTCTTCTTTGTGGCAGTCTCACATTGCTTATTGCTTATCCTTTGCTATCTGGAGAAGAGACCAGAACTGAATCTAGGTCCAAAGCATGGGCTTTCTCATTGAATCGTATTCTTGTTCCCACTGCAGTTAATTCAGCGAAGGAAAACTAACTAGCAACTCTACCCAAAGCTGCAAAACAATTTTCATTAGGAGCCAAGCAAGAAGTCTTGTTCACAGTTCCCACCATTTGGAATTGCCAAGACCAAAACGATCAGTTCTGATTGATTACAATATTCTGGAATCTTAGAACAAGCTTTTAAAGAGACGTTCCAGGGATTTCAAAACATTTTTATACAAAGCGTGCACTCTAGCAGTGAACTCGTTTCCTAGGAATGCATAGGTGTGGTTTAGTTTTCCATTCTCTTCGTAGGCTAGTCTGACTCAATGAAACAAGCCAAGGTCAATCTGAGAACTCCTTACAAAATGCATTCCTAAAAATCCTGCAGAAATCACAGCAGTGGAATGTTGAGGAGGCTCACTAAGTAGCATCCATTTCTTCCATCATCTGCATTTTAATCCATAACACAAAACTGAAGCAGGAACTCTCAGGATCAGTGGGGAAATGTGGATAACCTTTCCATCTGCTGGTGGTTCTTTTCTGTTTTATTGAGAACCTTGGTTTTTAGGTTGGTTAACCCAGTGGTCTCCAACCTTGGCAACGTTAAGAATTGTGGACTTCAACTGCCAGAGTTCCACAGCCAGCTTTGCTCCATACACTACAGTAACATACACTACAGTTTATAAAATAATCTTTTTCAGGAAGTCCTAAAAATATAGTTGGGAGTTTTTAAATTTGATATTTAGAAAAGATAGTTGGGGAAACTGAAAGTTAAGTCAGTTATGAAATCAGAAGCCTTGTCTCAATTTTCAAATATGCTTTTGAGTATCAGATGATAGAGGGAATTATTGTTGGAGCCTATGATGGCAAAAATGAGAAGAGACTAGAAGCACCTTTTCCAACTCAAGATTCTGATGGAAAAGAGTAAGTCTTCATGAGCTGCTGCACACTGTATACATCTGATGAAGTGAGCTGCTGCTCACAAAAACTTTCAGTAAATTTGTTTTAAAAAGTGTTTCCAGAATCCTTCTGTATATTTTACAAGGGAATTAGTAGCACCAATTTCCCGGGTTTATACTGAATACTCATATGGGCCCTTGAAACTCATTGTGAATTTAAAAACGTGGGTCAGGATCACCCCCAAAATAATAAAGAACATCAGCTTAATTCTGAGGGACTTAAATGAGTGAAATAGCATGGTGATGCAAAGGGGGAATAAAACAAAACTGGAATACCAACCTACCCTGTCCTATTCTTATTTTAGTCAGGCTACCACAGTTATTTTTAAGAATTATGTCTTTTTAATTTCTAAAATATGACATACGAAGCATGGATTTGGGGAAAACCATTCAATCTTTTTGTAAATCCTTGTCTTTCATTTTGATTGTCGTATGTGTATGAGAAAGAAGTAGGAATACCAAATGTGAACTGCAGAAATGCAGACAATCAGTAGATGGAAATAAAGAGAAATGGAAAAACTCATTTTTTTTTTTTTCCGGAGCTCAGATCAAGACGGCTTTGAAAAGCTGGAGTGCACCCACTAAAACCAATCAGGACCTAGGAATCTGTCTTTGAGACCATTCCTAACAAATGAATAATGTACATGCAATATTTTCTGGCTAAAAAACAGTTCCTAGCCTGTTGTACAGTCTTTGATGTGAACGGGGACCAGGTTGAGCAGCAATAAATATTAATTTTCTGGATATTTTACTGTTTTTATTGTTTTATAACTTTAGAATTATAAACCACCCAGAGTCACTTGGTTGAGTTGGGAGGTATAGAAATTGAATGAATAATTAAACAGTAACAACAGACTTCTACCTTTGCAGAATATCATAACTCTGTAAGACTCAACAAAACTACCAGAATTCCCCCCCCCCCCCCCCACACACACAAATAGGCATAAGAATCATCTTTTCAGGTTTTGCCCTCCATAGGTTTATTGCAATCCAGGCTTTATCTCTATTCTCCAGGAAGAGACCTGGCAAAGCCCTTCTCTTGCAGGTTGTTCTGGTTTTGGGCTAGCACAGCGGTCAGTCAGAGCCACTCCTTAAAGCTACACAGAGTTGAAGCTGTTCATCCACACACCTTATAACTCAAAAAAGAAGAGTTATCCATTTTTACCCAAAAGCTGATTTTAAAGTTATATCCATCCATGCATTCATCCACCCACCTTTCTCTCTTTTTCTTTCTGTCGATGTTGCTATGTGAGATGGGAAGGAAACATGTACCGTATTTTTTGGACTATAAGACACACTTTTTTGTCTCCCAAAAGGGGGCAAAAATGTCTGTGCGTCTTATAGACAGAATATTGCCGAAGCTCCACCCACCTACCAGCCATTTTTTGGCCTCTGCACGCTGTTTTGGGGCCTTTTTCAGGCCTTATTTTGGCCCATTTTTGAGGTTTTTGGCCTATTTTTGAGGCTTTTTTGTCCCGTTTTGTGGGCTTTTTCAGCCCATTTTTGGGGCTTTGTTCAGCCTGTTTTTTCAGAAAAAAGGCCCCCCAAAAGCCTCTACAATGGGCCAAATAACCAAAAAAAAAAAAAAAAAAAAGCCCAGGCTGAACAAAGCCTCAAAAACAGGCCAAAAAAGCCCAAAAAATGGGCCCAAAAAAAGCCTCAAAAATGGGCCGAAAAAAGCCCCAGAAGCAGGCCAAAAAAAGACTGGGAAAGGCCCCCCAAAAAAGGCCCGAAAAAAGGTAGGCCAAAACTTTTTTTGTTGTTGTTTTCCTCTTCTAAATTTAGGTGCATTTTATAATCAGGTACGTCTTATAGACTGAAAAATACCGTACTATTAGTGAACTGAACATAGATCCCTGTAACATCTTGCTTTTATCCTGCCTTTTCTCACCCTGGAATAGTGTCTTATTTAAAGATATGGGTAGCTTAAAAGATTAACGGAGATCTGATCTCCCCCATCAGAAATCCAAAAGGGGCTGTTGCAGAGCTGTGTACAGCATCTGAAGGGAAAAGATGTTTAAAATATTAAAAAAGTGTCAAAGTAGGCCTTGTCAGCAACTCCTTAAACCAAGTACGTGAAACACCATTTTGCCTTCAGATCCAAAATGCTGCAGAGCCCTAGAGTCAAACACAGTGAGAGCAGGTCTACTGTCAATTGAACAAAGAGATTATTGTGCAACTCAGACTGACTGATTTAAATGATTTAAGGAATTGTTCAGTATGCTCAAGTGTTTTTAGTAGTGTAATTGGAAAAGGGCTACAAACAAAACCAGAATTAGTTGTGTTGTGTTTTCCTATTTTAATTAACAGGAAGAGAGCCATCATTGAATCTGCGCAATGGTGCACAAACTTGCGGGGGAAAGAGACACATTAGCTGCATCCCAGAAAGTTGATACCAAAAAAAACCTACAATGAATTAAACCGAATGTAACCAATTATGTGCAGTTAATATGACCATCATCCCCCACTCTTTACAGATTTCACCTTTGTGTTTTTACATCCAGTAGAAACATTTGGTGGTACATATGAAAAGACCCTGAAAACCACCATCAAGGTGTTTGGAGACTAAGGTTGTGCAGCAGACACATAGCTTGTAAGAACATGAATTCATCTTGATGACTGGGAAACGTTGTCCTGAAAGATCTAGAAATCCTTCTCCCTCGTCATTGGAACATGGCACAGATCAAGCAGAGAAAGTTGGCAGAGTCTCTGAAGACAAAAGATAATAAAGCGAGAAGGGACTGTGAGCCGGCTGTAGATAAAGTATTACAATATAATACTCCAAGAACCTTGGAGCCTTGACGTAACAGTCTGGTTTTGCAGACAAAAAGTCTATATAGCTTCTCATGGGTTTCGCTGATGTAATTCTTACCACTCTAGGTGTTGTTACTAAGGTGGTATAAATCTGCAGTCCTCTCTTACCCATGCTCTTAGGAAGCTGGTAACCAAACATCCCCTTTGTGGAAGTTATGAATGACTGTCAGCAGACACGAAGCTCTCCCCTCGCTCCCTACACAGGCATGCACGCGGCCCGCCCGCTTGCACACACCTGATGCAGGTGTTCTTTTTTGCCTGGCTAACCCATTGCAGCGTGAGAAGGACCTTGGGATAATCGTGCAAGTCTGCGCCAGCCGTTCGTCGGGTGCGTTAGGACGCGTGTGGACTTCTTTGCAACCCCCGCACATATCTCCTGATCTTAAACCAGAGAAGCACAATCTGCAATGCAGCAACGTTTAGAGGGGGGCACTCCAATGTTGCTGGGAGGTTTGATGGGATTTCTTTCTCGGCACGCAGGGAAACTCTCACTCGTACCTCATTACCGCTCCCTCGTCCAAGACCAGGTTTGTGTAAGGGTGGGAGGTGGTTTTATTTATTTATTTATTTATTTATTATTTTTAGCGGCCTGTTTTTGCAAAACACTATGTCGAGGGGGCGGTGGTAGAGGGAAGTAGGACATCTCGGAGCCATGTGCAACCCAGGAGAACCAACCTGTAGGCAAGAGGTATTGGGCCAGAAGCGGGCGGCTATCCATGTCGATCATCTACGCTTAGCCGGGGGGCTTTTGCGGACGGGCGTGTCCTTCGCGAGGCTGCAAAAGTGCGGGCGCGCGAGACGAAGCGCAACAAGCCGCCTTTTTTCGCCAATGCAAAGTCGTCTGGCTTGGGGAATGACAGCAGCAGCGAGCAGCTGGAGCCCCTCCTCCTCCTCCTCCTCGCTCCCGGCTGGGGTGGAATCGAGTTGCGCTCCGCCCCTGCAGCCAATCGCGCCCCGCGCAAAGCCACCACGGCCTCGCCTCGCCCGGGGCTGAGTCAGCGGCGGAGGAATGCGAGGCGCCCCCTGCTCCTCGGGGAGGGGGCGTTGCACCTCCGCTGCCGAGGCCATGACGTCATGGGCTATGCTAATGACTAGCATGTGAGGAGCGGGGGCTCCGCGGGGCGCGCGGCTCACTTGTGCCGGAGAAGCAGGCGGGGGGAGAGAGAGAGAGAGAGAGAGACGCGGGTCCGACGGCGCGCCCGGACGCAGCGCCGTTCTTTACTCCGTGCCGCTGGGGTCGCCTTCGCTGGTGCGCGGGCTCGCCATGGCCCTGCCCGGGCACCGCCAGGCGCCGCCGCCGCCACCTCCTCCACCGCCACCTCCATCGCCGGCTCCTCTTCCTCCTCCTCTTCTTCTTCAGTGAAGGCTCAGCCGAAGCCGGCAAAAGAAGGACGGCCGGCCAGAAAGGCGCGCGGCAGCCAGGTGGGCGCTCCGCATAGCTCCGCGAGGGGAGGGGGCGGGCGAGAGGAAGCGGGCGAGTCGGGCGGAACGACGGTCGAAGCGCCCTTGCTCTGCGGCGTCCTGACTCTCGTCCATCGAGGAGCCCACCCGGGCGCGAGGGGGTGGGGGTGGGGGGATTCCCGGCATGGAGCCGGGGACGCCAGACTGTCGCGGGGCTCGAAGGGCGCAGAGCCGGGGGGGGGGCGCGGCTGGGAGGCGGATGTCTGTGGCATGGAGCAAAGAGCCGCCCGAAGCAGTGCCGGGTGAGGTGCCCGGCTCCCTCTGTTTGCATTGGGCTGGGAGAGGGCTTGGAGTCCCGGGCTCGAAGTTTATTTGGGACCGCTGCTTGTCCTTGTACAATCGGGGGCGGCGGCTGTGAAGCAAAGGTTGTCGCTTCTCCTTCTGATACCCTGAAAGTTTTCGGGCAGATCATTTGGGGGGGGCGGTGATGGGGCTACTACCCCTTCTAAAAGGCACCTGGTTTTTTTGAAGACTCATCCACTTCGACAGTCTCGAAGCCCATTAAAGTAAAATTGCTTTTCGGGGACAGTTACTTTTTCTAACCCATCTGTGCTTGGGGTAGAAACCGGCTCTCTCTCTCCCCCCCCCCCCCCCCCCGCCGGTTGCCCTTCCTGGTTTAGGCTCTCAAGCGGTACTCTCACCTTGGAACTCTCCAGAAGTGGCCATCCGTAGCCATTGCTATCTTGGCCGGGGCGATGGGAGTTGTAGTCTGGAGCATCTGAGCAACTGCTAGGTTGGGGGAAGCCTTTTTCCGTAGATTTGTGCAACCTCCTGGAAGAAACCTGCCCTTGGTAGAGATTTCAACCGCAGAGAGAACCTGAGAGATGGACGCCACCTTGTGAAATAGGGGGTGAATATAAGTGTGTGAAGTGCATGCAGGACGGTCTGTGAGTGTTGAACACTGATTGGAGAAAGGAGGTGTTCATCCCCTATTTTTAAAAGTAGTACGAAAACGAGAATCTATAGTGAGTTTCCTTGGGTCCCCACCCCACCCTCCCTCCGGGTTTCTGCTGAACTGTGTGTGCTGTGGTCTTCGGGAAAGAAGTGGGGGGGTGTCTGAGAGTTTATTTTTGTCTCCTGCCTGCTGCTTGCTTGGAGCCTACATCCAGTGGGAGCTGGTGGTGACTGGGTGGGAGATGCTTGGATTCTGTAGTTGAAGCTGCAGCCCTTCTCCTCAGCCGCCTTACTTTCTGGTTGGGGAGTGGAAAGGCATGAGAAAGAGGAGGAGGAGGAGGGGAGAGCACCAGAACCTGGGCTGGTTTGCATTAGCTATCTATATCCGCAGTGTTAAGTTCTCTCCCCCCCCCCACCACCCCCTTTTCTCCTTGTGCATGAATGATCAGTTGCAGTCCTGTCTCTCCCAGCCAGGTACATTCCTGTCTTGTGGGGGGGCACAGGGGGAGACTGCTTAGAATGTACAATAAGCAACAGGGAGCTCTGTCCTCACTGCTGTGTAGCAGGGAGGTTTCTTTTAAATCTCTCTGATGTGAAGCCCGCACTTCTCCATCACTCCCTCTGCTGCCTGTGTGTGGGCTGCATTTTCAGCCTCTCGTTATCTCTGTGCTCATCTCTTCCTTTTCCACAGAACCTGTTATTTCTTGGAAGGGTGGTCTTTAACAAAAAGAAGAAACAATCCCCTGGTGTGTGCCCCACACACCAAGCCCCAAGCCCTTGTCTCCCTGCCTAACCCACCCTCTTGCTCTCGGTGATCGCTGATCCCAAATTTCCCCTTCTGTCATATTAGGAAGTGAGCTGCGTTGTTTGTCATGCTGAATCATAGCATTGCCTTTCAGAGTGTCTCATCTCACAGCGAAATTCTTTTTTTTCTCCCCCCCCTCTCTCTCTTTCTCCATCCCCTCCTCCTCTCCAACAGTTGTGAAGGCTTCTATTTTCTCCACTTCCCCTAGCAAGGAATGCTGTGACTGTGGATGGTCCAGAAAGCTGCCTGAGGAAGGAGAGCCAGCGCCAGCCCTGGGCTAAAATAACCAGACTGGAAAAGAGCAAAGAGGGAGGGGAAAGCAAAACACCCAAAAAGAAAACAGCTACATAACCCATATCCCCTCACAACATCTTTACACATTGCTGTGCCTTGTTGAGAAATACCGCTATACAAGTCCACACAGAGAAACCACGCAGTGTGTCTGTTTTCCCTTGCCACCATGTGTCATTGTCCTTGGCAGAATTAAGAAGCAGCCAGTGGCCTTTTTGGATGCGCGAGGAAGAAGAAGAAGATCAAGCAAACCACAGAATCCATCTCTGAACATCTATCCTATTTCTGCAGTTAACGTTGTAAAATAGAGGTTTAAAAAAGGGCGTGGGTGGGAAGGGGGGAAAAAAGGAACTTCTAGGGGATTCTCCTACTTTTTCTTTCCTTGCAAAAAAAAAAAATTCTATCAGGGAGTGCCCACGCAGATTTTTTTTTCCCTGTTCTTGATATTGCACGTGGACGTTCACTTGCACCAACCATGATGTTTCGAGACCAGGTTGGAGTATTGGCAGGTTGGTTCAAAGGCTGGAATGAGTGCGAACAGACAGTTGCTTTGCTTTCCTTACTGAAGAGAGTGACTCGGAGCCAGGCCCGTTTCCTTCAGCTCTGCCTTGAGCATTCCCTGGCCGACTGCACAGAACTGCACGTTCTGGAAAACGAAGCCAACAGCCCTGGTGAGTTCCCCCTTCCCCCCACCTCCTTGTCTCCTCTTTCTCCTCTCCTCCCCTCCCTTTTGGTGCATCCAATCCATTTTGAATGCCACATTGTTCTCTGATGTATATGAGGATGCATAGTCATATTTGAAAGGTGCTGGGTTGGGTTTCTTTAAAAATTTTGGAGGATGTTGTATAGAAATTGCTCTTCCAAAAACACTCTTTAATGGCAATAACTGGGAGTAACTTCCTGATGATACTTTTCCCCTCTGCAACCTCATTCAGCGTAAGCTTTGCTGTAACTCCAGGTAGCATGAATGATTGTAAATATCTTTTTCCTCATCCTTCCCATAAAACCTGCTGTCTAATAACTAAGTCAGGTCACGTAGAGTCTGGATTTCCTAGGTTTTTTGGGGCAACTGGATTTCCTCTGTCTTTCAGCAGTGTGCAGAAGAAGCCTAATGCTACCTTATGAAGGATGTTGAATAATTCTTGCCTTTGCTCCTCTGAGGGTGTGCATAGGTGCTTGTGTGTCTGTGTGTGTGTATTTATATGACTTACATCAGTTTTAATAATTTGGGGAAGCTCATTCTTTCATAAGAACTTGTGACTGATGTGATTTTCAGCAAAAACTTCTGGTAGTTCTTTGTGGCTTGGTCAATAGGTTGAAATATTTTAAACTGTAGAAAATATGTTCATGTTTAAATCAATACTTTAGAATTCGTTTATATTGCTATTTCCCTATGAGAACGGCTTAAACTATTGGAGTAGCCCGGTAGTAAACCCATGATATGCAGCAAAAAATAATTAAGTGTTCATCTTGCATGTGTTAAAGAAGAGATGGAGGAAATTGATTTTTATAAACAATTGTACTGGATCTACCTTCATTCTCACTGCTTTCCACCCTGTCTGTGATTAAAGAGTTTGGAAGTCCAACAGCACTAGAGGACTACAAATTGATTGTCCTCTAAAGCAAGGGTCTCCAACCTTGGCAACTTTAAGCCTGGCGGACTTCAATTCCCAGAATTCCCCAGCCAGCAGAGTTGCCAAGCTTGGAGACCCCTGCTCTAAAGAGCAAGAAAAAAGGTCATTTTTTCTCAACAGTGAAAAAAAGTTTTGACATCCATTTATAAAGTTTCTTTTTAAGTTCTCTGCAGCGACCATTGCAAAATCCTTGTGCAGATAATACTGACAAAAATTTACAAGACATCACACTTATATAATGTATTTTAGGTTTTTCTTCACATATATTATCCCAATAATTTTTATCAGTTCTATGTATGCCCATGTTATTATCTCCTTATTGTCAACAGTAAAGAGTTATTTTAAGAGATAAGCATACATATATGTTTGGTACTGGCATAACATGTTATACTGATCGAGCTATTGTGATTTGAAAATGACAGTTTATAGTGAATAATGTGGTGCACTTCTAACTAGTTCTGTTGCATTGATTAAACCATGGCTGAGGAAAGCACAGCTACTTAGAACTTGTGATTTATGGCTAAGAGAAGGTTTGCACACATCTACTTAAACCTCCTTTTATATTTGCAGTGTGATAGGCTAAACCCATGGCAACTTTAAGGTACATATGGACTTCAGTTCCTAGCATGCTGCCTGCGGAATTCTGGGGTTGAAGTCCCCACTTCTTTTTTCTTTAACAATAATTTTATTAAAGTTTACAAATACAGAACAAAAATTTAAAAAAACTACAGTAATGCAAACTAAAGGGTAGTGTTTTTTGTAATTCGATTATTGATAGGGGATGAGATATGGGAGGAAGAGTTTTTTTTAAAAAAATCAAAATACAAGAGGAGGTATTGACTTATCTATATTGCTTATATTTGTCTAGAGGGAGAGAGGAGTGATCTGTTAAAGCAGGAGTCTCCAATCTTGGCAATTTGAAGACTTGTGGATTTCAACTTCCAGAACTCTGGGAGTTGAAGTCCACAAGTCTTCAAGTTGCCGAGGTTGGAGACTCCTGCTTTAAAAGACCACACATTTTAAAGTTGCCAAAATTGAAAACCACTGGGCTAAACAATGAAACAGTTCAAGAGAATGATAAAAAATCCACAAAAGCTGCTATTGAAAACCTTATACTGATCTAAATATGTACCCAATATATGCACACAGTAGCTTGCCATATTGCAGACTGAAGTCTGAAATCTTGTACACTGGCTTTTCCCAATCTGGCACCTTTCAAATGTTTGGGGTTTGCAACTAAGGAATTTTGGACATTTTGTTCTAAAAGAGTGCCAGATTGGAAGGGTTGCTGAAGTTTTGAGATCAAGTATCTGTTTGAGGTTAGTCAGATAGCAACCTGAAAAAGGGGAGGTATGTTTTCTGAGATAATACCCAATGTGTGGAGTCATTGTTACATGATAAAACCATTTTTTCAAGAATTTCTAGAGTGGTGTTTTAAGATGTTTTAGACTTTGTCTAGTTCGTGTAAACTGTGTGGGAAGCAATGCTGAGAGGCAACACATTTTTCTTATATAAACAAACTTGAGCTAACTTTTGAGTAGACCTGCATAAGATTGTATTGTGAGTAGCAAATTGAGAGGCTGCTCATTCAAGCTTCATGTCTATATTGGATTTATTAGGCAAACCACACTCTTGCTGTAGCCTTAGATTTCCTATCTGAAATAAACACCAGTGATTTCCTTTCTTAAAAGAATGTATGCCAATACATTCTTTTAAGCAATGCCAATACATGCCAATACTCATGTATGCCAATGCTTTGAGCACTCTAGGATAGGGGTCTCCAACCTTGGCAACTTTAAGACTTGTGGACTTCAACTTCCAGAGTTTGTCAGCCAGCAAAACTTTGCTGGCTAAGGAACTCTAGGAGTTGAAGTCCACAAGTCTTAAAGTTGCCAAGGCTGGAGACCCCTGCTCTGGGACATTACCTGAGAATGGATATTGACTTGGCTGAAATCCTGACTCCTTGCAAACTCCCCCTATCAATTGAATGGTTTGGACTCAGCTTCAGCCCTCGCCTTAGGAGATGTCACCCAGCTCCTAGGGAATAGCAGCTTCAAGGAGCCAGGGATAAAGCCTTAAAATTAGGTGTTCCTAATACTGCAAATGTTTCTTTAGTTGGTGAGAGAGAGAATGGCCTTTGGGTTCAAGCTTCCCCATCTCCGTTCAGTATAAAAGTTCTAAAGTCAGGAAAAATGCATTGCTGATTTCAGAAGTATGTTAGATGTTTGTTTTTTTTAAGCAACCATAACTGAGCATGCTCAATGTAGCTTCCTATGAACACTTAGAGCTCAAGTGTTCAAGTGCAGCTGAGTTATGGGGGCTTATGATGGGTGATGGTGATTTCAAGTAAAGGTTTTGACACTAGTCAAGTGTTTTCAGTGGATTCTCATTGGTCTTTTTTTTTTTTTGGAATGAGCTTTTTGATTTTGTTTCTTTATCCTTTGCAAGACTGAGTCAGGATTGACAATAAGAACTGAAAAAAAATTATGAAGATAAAATGCTTTTTTGGAGAGAGATGAACCTGGAAAGTGTTGGTATATGTCATTTCTGGGTTTCCTTCTGGTATCAGTGGTATTATATCTCTGTTTGAGGCAAAGTTCATCTACATATGTACATTCAAAGGCCTTTTTGTTCATTGGCACACTCTGGGGTTGTGTCATTCTAAATATTGGGGATAAACTCTGTTTTTAAATCTGTACTTTTCAATTAAGTAAAAGCTCTATTAAATGTAGCTTCCTTGGGTAAAAATCACAAAAGTAAAAAAAAATCTGAACATTTCTCCTCCTCCTCCTCTTTCAACCAAATAAAATATCCTAAGTGAAACTGAACAAGTGACCCACTGCCAACAGAAGGCATCCATTCATAGATGGGGGTAATTGTCTTTCCTCAATTCTGGTTGAGAATGGGGTAGAGAGGAAGGAAATTTCCACTGCCTGAATAAACAGAAGCTTGAGGAAAGCTACATTAGGCACTTGGATTTGGTTTGGTTTTCTATTGATGGGCTTGAGCTAGATCAGGTAGCATGTTAAGAGATTAAGAAGATGGACTATGTGGCTACATTCGTTCTCAAGGGCTTAAAGAGCTCTTGCTGCTGACCTTGCTTGCAAGTAATGCTATGTACTGTATGTATGTAGCTAGCCTAATGTATGGATATACAGTGTTGCCGTCTATGAAATGCTGGGCATACATTGCTATTCCTGGAATATTGGGAAGATATCAAATATAGGACCTCTGCATCTGCATTATGTGTTTGTTATCCTCAGACTTTTAAAAGTACTTCCTTTAACTGTTCCTTGGCAATGAAGAACTGTAGACTGCTAATAGATTATTCGGTATATTTTGTGCTCAGAGATCCAGGTTTGCAACATTTTTACTCGTTTGTTTGTGTATTCATGCAGCTGCCCTGTTTAGGTGATGCACAATCCAGAGATGAGTTTGGTTCAAGGTGTGCATAAATAGGGCTATGTGTGTCATCACATTCCACCCTTCAAAACTGGATCTGTTGCACAGCCGTACCATTTGACTCCATTGTCACTTACAAAATAAACATCCACTTGATTATTTATTACCCATTTTTAAAGAAAATAAAACAGTTGTTGCTGCCTGTGAATGAAATGTTTATACCCCACTGCTAGCACATGTTTTGTTAAGGGAGGGGGATGATGGTGCTAAAAATGTGTCATTCTCCCCCCCCCTTTTTTTTTTTGTCCAGTCTCAGTGTAATTCTGAACAGAGCCCCCAGTGTTCATTGTGGAGGAGAATGGTGAGTGTTCTTCCAGTTCACATGAGAACATAAGGCTTGCAGGGTTTGAGGGCAGCTGTTGCTGGGGCCATTTGATGGTAGCTTCCTGCTGAATTTTGCAAAGCATAGAAAGCTACTCTGAAATTTGTTTTTAGGAAATCACTCCAGGGCTCCATTCCAAGACAGAGAGGTTTCTCTGTTTGAATTTGTGGTGGTAAACCCTGCTGGGAATTAGGCTATTTCCTTATATAGTCTGTGAGGAACAGTGTTGTGGTATCTTTCATGAATGCCACCACACTGCATAAAAGAGTTTAAAGTGATCTAATCTTATGAAGTTAGGCAAGAAAGCAAAGCAGGATTAAAAATAAATTATCGGGTGTAAGAGCACTGGGGCCTGAAGGGTTGAAAGGTGGATGAATGGGCCGTTTTCTCTCTTAACTGCTTCATAGCTAGAGTTTGCAGATCTTCAGCTGCAGTAGAGATACTTAGCATATGTGATGGCCTGCTTACTTCTCATGTGATAGCATTCCTATTTGCCTTAACTTTGGTTAAATGTGATATGAGCATGGCTTGAATGCATTTTAAGGTAGCTTGTTGGAAAAGTTATGCTTCAAAGGTCATTTATTTGAAACAACCTATGTCAACCTGCATAGGATCACAGAGAGGTAGCCTGAAGTGTAAAAAAAAATAATGCACAAATATATATGCAACCTTCATACAATTTCCTTTTGGAGTAAGTGTTATCACTGGACATAAATAAGAAACAATAACAGTGATTAAAGATAGCAAAAGTGATTTACTCTATTGCCATTAAGTTCAGTTCTCCATACCATTTTCTGCCTTGCAATCCATCCTTAATTTCAACAGATCCAACTACCACTTTATACATGGCCATTTAAACTTCTCTTTCTTTTTGTGGAACTTCAACTTCATCCAGCTACAGCTTCCTTCATTTCTTCCTTCTCATCCCATTTCTTCTTCCTTCCTATGCTTGTATTGCAGTTTGATCTTCATTCTTCTGTATGACCAAACCACCTCAGCATACTTGTTTCAGAATTGGCCATTCATTTTTGTATTCCTTCCATATTCATTCAGCGTTCATTTGTTGACCCTGTCTTTTCTATTTTATCATATATGCTTCTTAAGCAAATCATTTCCACTGCATTTATTTTAGTTTTGTCTTTCTCTTGACATGGCCATCTCTAAAGATATTCAGAGTGATCTTGGGGAAGGTATATGAAAACTATGAAGAGGAGGAGGAGGAAAGAACAAGTAGTGAGGGGAACGTGGATAAGAAATTATACAATCCAGAAATAGAAGAAAGTGTGAGAAAAATATCTCAAAATAAGCCTTGATTTTGTTTAGTATTAGGTGGGACAGCAAGCAACCTGGACAATATTTATTGTACTACGACAATAAAGTAGCGTTTGTAGAATTCTTGTATTTCTTGCTTGGTCTGGTCTACCCTGAAAAACTGATAATTTCCCTCATTTTCAAATAACAGTGAAGGCAGAAACACACAGCTCTTTTTTTTTCTTTCAACAAGCATTCATTATTCACAGTATACTACCCCATCTACCAGCATTTTCACATCTTAAAATTTCTCCATCCATTTTCCTATCTAAGGTTGAACATTTTACTGAAGTATACAAATGCACCTGCTTTTCACCATTTATGTGATTGTTTACTTCTTCTTTCCATGTAAACAAAACTATCTTGATCTTTTGATAAATTTTTCAAATCCATACCCTGCTTCGTTGTTTAGGTTAACATTTATAGGAAATCATTTGGGTTCTCAGGTAATACAGCATCATTTTTACACAACAGTTCGCATACATTCACATTCCCAACCATTGCAGTCTGTGACAACACAAGCTTCCTGTATGTATTTATAAGTAGGCCTTGACTTATGACCATTCATTTAGTGACCGTTTAAATTTACAGTGGTGCTAAAAAAAGTTACTTACAACTGGTCCTTGCACTTATAACTATTGCAGCGTCCACATGGTGACATGGTTAGAATTTAAGTGCCTGGCAACCACCATGTATTTATGATGCTTGCAGCACCGAGATCACACATTTGTGACCTTCCCAGACAGCTTCCAGCAAGCAAAGTCAATGGGAGAAGCTGGATTCATTTAATGACCATGTGATTCATTTATCAACCACAATAATCCTCAGACTCTCAAATCGTATTCAGTGGTACCTCAGTACTCAACATTGGTTCTGGGAGGCATGATGAGTACCAAAAACGATGAGTACCAAACAAATTTTTCTCATAAGGAATAATATAGTGAGTTCACAAGGCAGCCAACAATGACAAGTTTTAGCTTGTGCATTGAGTGCCAAACAAATGATGAGTGCTGGGACAAAATTTTCATATCAAAATGCTTCAAGTACCAAATTTGATGAGTGACACGATCAAAATTTGGATGCTTATTCATGATAGTTTATTGTAGGTCATGCCATAATTACATGGGAGTCCATGATTGCCATTTGTGATTTTCCTATCTGGCTTCTAACAAGCAAAATCAGTGGGGGAAATCGCTTACCAACCATGTAATTCACATAACAATTGCAGCAAAAAAAAAAAAAAAAAATCATAAAATTGGGCATGACTCACTTAACTGCCTCGCTTAATGATGGACATTCCAGTCCCAATTGTAGCCGTAAATGGAGGACTTACCCATCTATCTCTCTAAATTACTCCTCCAACATTTCCTCACTTCAGTTTCATCCCGAGTCATTTTTATTTTTAATTTCATTCATGATGCTAGAGGGTCTTTGTTTAATCTCCTTCACCTACTTCCAAAACAATATCTATTTTTTGTCAACATTTCTTTGCATTTTCTCTGCCTGTCTTAATTGTTTCTTACTCCTTTTGACTTTGCAACATTTCTATTAAGCAATAGCTTTGTTTCATCCTTGTTTCTTGCAATAGCGATTCCATTATATGCATTTTTCTTCATCGATAGCTTCTTTCATTTTATGTTCCATCCGTTTTCATTCTTCCCATTAGAGTATCTCCACGCACGTCTGTGGCCTTCTCAAACATACTTATTTTCATTCTGCTCTGGGCAGATTCCACATCTTTTTTCCTTAGATGTTGCTTGAAGAACTGCATCTCTTATACAAGCCAAGAGCATACTTTGGAGTTGTAAAGAATAATACAGCACTTTTTCTATGTTGGATTACAAGCGGTTGCATTATTTACAGATTGAATATCCTGTTTCCTCAAAAATAGGACCCATCCAAAAAATAAGTCCTAGCATGATTTTTCAGGATGCTCATAATATAAGCCCTACGCCCAAAATAAGCCCCAGTTAAGATTGTCAGCCAGATGGATGCATTTAGTATTGTATTTCCCCTAAAATAAGACTTAACCAGAAAATAATCCCTTTTGGAGCAAAAATTAATATAAGACCCAGTCTTATTTTCAGGGAAACATGGTATAAGAATGCATTGAAATGTTAATGCATTAGTGTGTGATCATTACCATTTGGAAATGATAGTTTGGTTGATCATTATGACTGGCTTGGCACTGAGGTTTATGGAAGCAATTTTTCAGTCCCTTATATTCTTTACAACAGGCAACCAAAGCAGAGATTAGGCCAGCATTTTCCAATTTTGGCAACTTGAAGGCATCCTGCTAGAAACCAGGAGATAGTGAGTTCTAGTCTTTTGGTAAAAACTGGCTGGGGGAGTTTGGACCAGTTACTCTCTCAACCCAACTCACTTAACAGGTTGTGGGGAAAATAGGAGGAGGATTATTAGGTATATTTGTTGCTTTGGATTATTATCACCTGGTCTGTCAAATGAATCCCATTAAAGCCTTAAAATTGTACATTTTCCAGAGAGACAAGAATGAATGTGGTCATAAGGAATGGATGATCCAATGCGGGGCTCCTTTTTTGTATGCTTCCTCTACCACTTTTAACAGAGGTCATGTGAATAGATTCAAGGAATGGTATAAGTAGTCCTCGATGTACTACCACAATTGAGCCCAAAATTTCCGTTTCTAGGCAAGACAGTTGTTAAATGAGTTTTGCTCCATTTTACGACCTTTCTTGCCACTGGTATTAAGTGAATCACTGTAGTTGTTAAGTTAGTAACATGGTTGTTAAGTGAATCTGGCTTCCCCATTAAATTTTCTTGTCAGAAGGTCGCAAAAAGTGATCACATGAACCTGGGACATTATAACTGTCATAAATCTGAGTCGGTTGCATGCATTTAAATTTTGATCACGTGACCATGTGGACGCTGCAACAGTTGTAAGTGAAAAACAGTAATAAGTCACTTTTTCAGTGCCATTATAATTTTTAACGGTCACTAAATGAATGGTTAGAAGTCTAAGATTATCTGTATATGGGTTCCTCTACAGTCCTTTGAGAAAGACTGTTTGGGAAAAAAAGCAGGCTAAGTGTGACTACCCAGGACTGTGTTGATCATAGTTCTGTGAAGGCATAAAGGTTAAATATATATTTGCACTGAACAAGCAAGAAATGTGTTTCCAGTTCTGAAGAAGCCTCAGGCATCTGTTTTTTCATACCAAAAATCCTTAGGTTTTATCCTTGGCAGCTTTCTTTAGGGCAAGGTTGACAGGGTAAATAGGTTATATAAGAATTTTCAAGGGGCCGAGAAGTCCAATGGGCAGGGCAACAATAATAGTAATCTAATGATGGCCAGCTTTTTCTGGTTTTTCTTCTATTTGGGGTAGAAATTTCATAAATTTGGTTCACTTCTCATCTGAAAGTAGCAGAATACAATCATCAGTTTTTAGCTGTTTTGTGATTAGAGGGGCTCTGACAGCTGGAGAAAGAGTTAGGGCCATATATGATCCTGTGACTTAACTGCCACTCTTCCCCCCCCCCTTCCCCCGGCAAAAAATATTGGAAGGCTGTGTTTCTCTTCCTGCAGCCAGCCTTTAATGCTATTGTCATTTGTAATATATTATACTTGGAGAAATAGTAGAATAAACGAACTTCCCATGTTTCAGTGCAGTAAAGATTAAAAGTTGGATTTATTTGTGTATTTCTCCCACATCCAAACGCTTATTACGATCTGCCACATCTCCTCTTTCCTACAAAGATTTGGGAGTATTTTGCAAACAGAGCAAAGCCTTTCTATCTCACTGTTATTTGTTCCTTGTGATTTGCTTCCAGTTGCAGAATCTTTAGGCATTTCTTCTGGTTGTACAGTTGGCGTAGGAGAAGAGAGGCTCTACAGAGGATGAAATCTTACCAGGATTGAATTGAGTGACACTGTGGATTTCTCAACCTAGTAAAAATAATACTCAGCTGTTTCTAGGCTTTCCTCCCCTTTCCTGTCAGCTTTGCACCCACCTGTTGCCTCTTGTCTTAGCTTTATCTCGTTGAATTCAGTCTTTTAAATTCCGAAATGGACCTAATTATACAGTTTGAAGAAGGCGACCTTGACTTAGATTTGTGGGAACCCTCAAAGCTTCAATCTTAAGTATACGTTACTGCGTGATGCTTCAGCGGCTGCTGAAACATGATCCACAAAAGGCCTCTGCCCCAAAGAGCTCACAGGAAAACTTCCAGCTATAGCAGAATGAAAGGAAGGAACAGGAGGTGTGCTGAGAGATAAATATAGGCAAGTGCAATTCCGTGGTTTTGGCTTTCATTTTAACTGAGTGTGCAGATGGAGAGTTTAAGTGAAAGTCTGGGGGGAAAGTGAGTTTTAAAGGAGAATGATTATTTATTTTCTTGATTTATTTATTAGATTTTTATCCCATCTTAATTACTTTATGAGTAACTCAAGGCAGCAAACATACCAAATACTCATTCCTCCTCCTCTTTTTCCTCACAAAGCCCCCATGAGGTATGTTGGGCTGACAGAGAGTGACTCGCCCAAAATCACCCAGCTAACTTTCATTCCTAAGACGGAACCAGAGATCACAGTCTCCTGGTGATTGGCCCCAAATCACCAACTGGCTTTTCATGCCTAAAAGAAGGAGTAGAACTGACAGCCTCCTGGTTTTTAGGCCAGCATCCAGCTTCTAACAAGCAAAGTCAATGAGGGAAGCTGGATTTGTTTAATGTCTGCATGGTTCCCTTAAGATGGCTAACATTTTCCGGACCAAGTGCCCAAAGCCCGAATATGCATGTGCGTGCTTGCCCAAACCCCCAAAATGTGCACACTGCACTGTTCATGCACCCTGCCCCCCACTCATGAACGCCCCCCCCGCTCATGCATGTGCTGCCCCCACACGTACTCCACCCCCATGCATGCACAGCAGAAACCCAATGACCAGCTGGTCGGTGGGAGGCATGCGCACATGTGTGGCAGAGCTGAACTGGGATGATGGCTCACGTGCCCACAGAGAGGGCACCATTCGTGCCATAGGTTCGCCATCACAACCTTAAGAACTTTTTGCCATAGCAAAAAGGTAAAAAAAAAATAAAAATCAGACACGACTCCTTTAACAGCCACTTTTCTTAGAAACAGAAATTCTGTTCTCAATTGTGTTCATAAGTTGAGGACAGATTTTCATTTTAGGCTTTTCAATTGCTGCAGAATGTCCATATCAAAGAAGGAAATATCTGCCATTCCCATTACTTTCCTGATATCTAAACATTGGGGAATGGGGGGGAATTATGATTCATCATTTTTGTTAGGTTTTGTTTCCACAAATCAGGGCAGGAAGCCCTTCCATATTATTATTGTGTAGATTTTGTTTTTCAGGATAAAGAGTTGTGTTGAGATACGACAATAATTCCCACATGCGAACATGAAAAGAGCATCTAAACCTGTGTTTCCCATTCTACTCAGCAGGATGCCTCACCAAAACCACATAAATTGGACATGATGCCCTTTCTGTTTGTTATTCTGCAGAATGGGTATTCATACACACGAAGGGGAAATGTAGCCAGCATGAATGACTATTACTGTTAATTGAATCTCTGTGTAACCAACTTCATGAGATGTCATATCAGTCCTTGCTTCTCCCCTTGCCCTGGGAGTCTGCAAATTCACAAGAGTGGATCAGTGGCTGCAGCTGTCAAATACAGTCCAGTGAAATATAAAAGGAATAATACAATAGCATCTTGAGTACCAACATTAAAAAAAAACTGACGGTAGTGAACAAGTGCAGTAAATTATTGTGAACCCATATGTGCTTTTCAAAAGATAGCTCAGCCAGGCACCTGACACTGCAGGAAAAGCATGAATAGGCAATACATTGGTTTTCATTGGGCTGGAGATTCATTTCATTTCCTAAATGTCTGTGGAGATTCTCAGTCATGGAGGTCATGGTTGTCCCAAAGGTGCATTTTTTCAAGAGGCAATTAGACTTCCTTGTTTTTCTTTGAAGACGAAGTGGCCTCAACGACTCTCTAAAAGAATGCAAATGACCAGCTGTCTGCAAGGAATATAAATCTTTCCATTCCCTGCCATCAAGTCAGAGCTGAAGAAGCTTCTTGGATGAGAAGTGAAATGTCTTCAAAGAAAAACGAAGTCCAGTTGCCTCTTGAAAAGGCACCTTTGGGATTTCATTTCTTAGTATATTAATAGCCAGAAGTTTCTGTTGAAGATTGTTGACCAGTAGATTTATTGTTATTATGGAATGAGATACATAATTATTTTATAAAGTTTTATTTTGCCTAAGTGATAAATAATTTTAGATTAGTTTTTTGGTACAAAATTCGGTTTTAAAGGTTTTAAACATAGAATACACAAGAAGGCAATCACAATCTTTATTTCATTTGGCAAAAAGTTAATTCCGATACTCTTAAAGAAAAAGATAAGGGAGCATTTGTTGAATTGGGTAGTCACTTCATTTTCAAAATGTTTATTTAGTGGTTGTGATTGCAGAAAATTTGAAAAACATTGCTTTGTATCCTAGTAAAATAAAGGAAGAAAAAAAACCCCTATGTTTCCTCTGTATTATATATCATTATACTTCTATCTGCCTTTCCTTGTACTTTTACTAATCTAAAATCCTGCAACATTGCAGTGTTTTTATGTTAGGAAATTGCTCCTGTCCTCCAAGATTGCCATTTTCTTCTTCTTTTCCAGCTCTACAATATACTTTCAGAAGGACTGCACTGTAATTATATAGATACCTCTTTAGTACCTGCAATTGGGATTGGCAACTTTTTCACTAAGCGAAGCAGACATTAAGTGGGAAGTACCTGGCCACAGTTACATTTTACTTTCCTCCCTCACCTTCCCTTTGGAATGCTCACCCCAGCTACAGACAGAACAGACAAAATTAATTAGTTTCGCACCTTTGATTTTTGTTTTCTTTCTAACTACTCCCTTGCTCTTTAGAATGCTCACCTCAGTGCTGGGATAATTAATAAGGAAATTAATGTTTGTATTTACATTCATTGGAGAGGAAAGGATTTCAAGAGAGTAAGTAGGCACACAGTAGGGAATACTCATCAAAAACAATGCACTGGCATTGGCAGCCGTGAGTACACTACACTATACAAACAGCCTGGTGTATTCCCCATTGTGTCTTGTAATACCTTCCTTTCCAACTTTTATGCTTTGCAAGGGAGGGGAGGGGACGGGAGAAAAGCATCATGTCAGGCACCGGATAATGTGTACTGACCGTAATGATGATCAAATGACCGAAGGATGCTGCAAAAGTTGTAAATGCAGGCAATGGTTATAAAGTTATTTTTTCAGTTCCATTGTAATTTTGAATGATTGCTGAACGAGGCAGTTGGTAAGCATTGACTACCTGTATAAGCATGGATTTTACTCTATATTTGCAATTACACATTCATGGTCTTACCTAATGATCCCTAGCAAAGAACATACATTTACTCCGTTGCTTCCAGAGGGTCAGCATTTCCATGGACCTATATCAGAAATCTTTCACACACCACTCTGACATTATTAGATTAGCTAGATTTATTCAATGAATAGTGAATGGCCGGTTTCATGTGAGCCATGGTGGCCCAGTGGTTAGAATGCAATACTGCAGGCTACTTCTGCTGATTACCTACCAGTTTCCAGCAGTTCGACAGTTCTAATCTCACCAGCTCAAGGTTGACTCAGCCTTTCATCCTTCCGAGGTTGGTAAAATGAGGACCCAGATTGTTGGAGGCAATATGCTGACTCTGTAAACCACTTGGAAAGGGATGTAAAGCACTCTGAAATTTTATATGTCTATTGCTATTTGGTGAGCCAACACAAAATAAATCGTATTACAATTCAGCATGTGTAGAAACCCAAATTATGTTTTCCATCCCTCCATTGCCTCCCCCAAATTCAGGGAAAATACATGAGGGTATCCTTTGTTTTTCTGTACCTGTACTCCACATAGTTTCTTGATTTGTGTTTGAAGTAGCTGTTCATTCATTTGGTTTTGATTTATTCAGTGTTTGCTCGTAGACTTCTACTAGAAACCACAAGGATGAAAAGTATGTTGCAGGGTCACAGCACAAATCCAGGTTTTCATTCTTATGTCCTGACATCAGGCAAGTATGCAAGATATGTATGCAAGTCATGGAGACTCTGTCATGATGTCAGAACACTGTATCAGCCCTTCCTTCCCACTGCACACCCCTATAGCTTTGGTTGAATAGTGCTTTGCTAGCTACAAAGTTTGCCTTTCACTCTTCTTTGCTCTTTAAGCCTTGTAAAGTCTGCTGGAGTTTCTTTCAGAACTAGTGTTTTGAGATTCTGCTTAGTCAATTTTGTGAATAAAGTTTTCCAAAGTGTTCTCTCACACGTTTTGAGGTGGAAATTGATAGGAGGTATATATCCCTGTTGATTCTTGAATCTCTTAAAGCACACTCCCATCTTTGGGACAACAATAACCTGGATGACGGAAAATCTCCATAGATGCTTCATGTGGAAGATTATTATTTAATTGGGACATCATGAGCTATTACTTTCGTTATGGGTTTAAATCTCTATATGTCCACCAGAGCTGTGAGGGACAGTTCTATAAATAGTTTAAGTAAATAAATAATCTCAGACTGAGTAGTTTTAGATAACCAGTTAAAAATAGTAACAGGACATAGTGGTATGAGGCACTTTTTGATGATTTGTTTTGATATTACAACTACATTTCTATTGCCCTGGTCTAATTCATACTTCAGCCAGATTGCATTACTCTGTGTGATGCTGCTGTGCTCTTAAAAACAATTTGCAAACTGCAGTTGGTCTAGATTCGTGATAGCGAACCTATGGCACGCATGCCAAGAAGTGTCATGCAGAGCCGTCTCTGCTGACATGCGTGCTGTTTCCCCAGGTCAGACCTCGGTGGTGTTTCTTTCGTGAACTTCTGTTTCCCTGCAAATGACGAAACAGAAGCTCACAAAAGAAAAAAATCTTACCTCTTGCTGTGTTGCTGGTGTGGGGATGCCCTACCTCACACCAGCCAGCTGATCTTTGATCTCTACTGAGCATGCACGCATGTTCACACATTTGCATGCACATGCACAACTTTCAGTTTGGGCATGCACACAGGCATTTTGGGCACTCAGTTTCTAAAAGGTTTGCCATCACTGGTCTAGATCGTAGTTACTAGAGTTTTTCTGGATCAGAAGATCAGATTGCTCTGCTTAGTCTCTTCTGCTGGCCACACTGTTCATCAAGTTATTTGTGCCATCTTTGAAAGGTTTTTTTCTTTGAAGAAATGCAGGTAAGATCTCAGCTTAAGACCACAATGGAAGTCCCAATTTTGGTCATTACAGTTGTAAGTAGAGGGGCCACATGACTGGACTTGATTTTATGATCATTTTTACAACAGTTGTAATTCGATTGACCATGGTTGTGAAACAAATCATGTGATCATTAAGCAAACCATGTGGTGGTTTAGTGATTCCAACAAATCCATTTCCATTCTTCTGGAAAACACACACACACAAAAACCTCATTGCAATTTGCAGTCATGTGACCATAGAACACTGCAGCTGGTCCTAAATATGACCTAAATATTATTTCAATCATTAAACAACCAGTCATAAGTTGAGGACTACTTGTTGCATGGCTTGGAGCCAGAGTATCTCAAGAACTGCTTCCTACTGAGGTAGAGAACTCTATTGCATCACTAAAATCAAGCTCCATATTCCCTTGCTCTCTGAAACGCATAAGGGGCAGCATGCTGTCGATAGGCTAAGATAATGATAAATGGAGAAATGACAGAGAACGTTCGAATTATGAAGGGTACTAGACAAGGATGTCCTCTGTCACCATTATTGTTTATTCTGACTTTAGAAGTACTCAATAGAAATATTAGGCGAGATAAAGAGATAAAGGGAATGAAAATTTAAAAAGAGGAATACAAATTGCAAGCATTTGCAGATGATCTAGTATTCATTTTGGAGGAACCACAATATACAGGACCAAAATTATTAGCTCACTATGGAAAAGTATCTGGACTGAAAATAAAGAAAAAACAAAAATTTTGGTTAAAAATATTACAGAAAAGCAAAAAAGAAAGATAGAAGAGATATTAGACATACAAGTAATGAAAAAAGTTAAATATCTAGGAATATATTTGACTTCAAGATGTGCAACGATTAAAGAACACAATTATTATAGACTTAAAGAATAGATTGAAAAGACTTAGAGAAATGGAAGAATCTTCAATTGTCACTTATGGGAAGGATAGCAATCATAAAGATGAATATATTGCCAAGATTATTTTTATTTCAGACAATACCAATAAAAATTGAAAAGACTTTTTTTCAATATTTAAATAAGATAATAAGAAATTTATATGGCAAGCTAAAAAAGCAAGAATAAGTTTAAAAATGCTTCAGGTTACGAGATTACAGGAAGGATTTGGACTCCCGAACTGGGAATTGTATTACCAAGCAGCAGCTTTGACATGATTGAAAGAACGGATTGAACTAAGAAATACAAGACTATTAACACTGGAAGGTCATGATCTACAATTGGGTTGGCCTGCCTTTTTATGGTATGGTAGAAATAAGATACGTATTTTCATAGACATTATATAAGAAATGCATTTATTGGTATGAGAAAAAGTTAGAGATAAATATTATATGAAAATACCAATATGGTTATCAACAATGGAAGCCTTAATTCACCCAAAAGTTTTTAATTTTGGAAATATTGTTCGATATAAAGATTTGTTAATAGATAAGGTGGAATTGAAAGGGAAACAAGAACTGGAAGAGCAGGGAATTGAAATGGATTGGTATATGTATATGCAAATACAAACTAGATATGAAAAAGATGTTAAACTACAGGGTTTTTACTCAGAGAAGACTGAGCTGGATAAGATACTCATGGGAACAGAGGATAAATTAATTTAAAATGTTATAATTTTTTACTAAATATAGAACTAGAGGAAGAACAAGTAAAAGAAACAATGATAGCCTCGGCAAAAATTTTTGGATATTCAACTGAATTGGATAAATGGCAACAATTATGGGAAAGAAATTATAAATTAACAATGTCCACTGCATACAAGGAAAATCAATATAAAATGTTTTATAGATGATATATTCCCCCAGAGAAACTGGCAAAAATGTTTAAAGATAAATCAGCTAAGTGTTGGAAATGCCACCAGTTACCAGGTTCATATTACCACATGTGGTGGACATGCCCGGAAGCAAAAAGCTACTGGAATAAAATTAAGTTATGGGTGGAAGAAATGATACAACGTATAGACTTAAAACTAGAACTATTCCTATTCGGTATCTTACCAGAGAAAATTAGTAAAGATAATATGTATTTGATATTACATATCAAATGTAATATGTATATACATGTAATAACAAGAGCAAGGATTGTTTATGCACAAAATTGGAAAGAGAATATACCATTGGAGGGAGAAGTAATTTAAAAAAAATTAGATTGTGCAGAAATGAATAGATTAACTATGATGATAAAGGAAAGAGAAGACTCAGAATATTTTAAGATATGGAATAAATTTTACTATTGGTTAGAAAAGAGATATAAATAAGTTTTAAAAGAGATTGAGGAAAAAATAATTGTTGTAATTAGAATATTATACTAATGGAAAACCTTTGCAATGGACTTGGCGAGATTGAAGACAGAAGACTTAGAGAAAAGAAGAAATTTTTGAAGATAGCGCCGAAATGTTACATGGAAGAAATGAATGTTAGTTTGTCTTAAAAAATTTTTTTTAAAACTTTATTAAAAAAAAGAGGGTGGGGCAGCATGTTGGTTTCTTTGGTACCCATCATGTAGAATTCTCCAGAAGAGTTTCCTGGTTGTATTATTTTAAAGCTAGTATGAATTGAAAATGCAATATTTTCATAGGAGGGAGGAGGAAGAATGGCTGTTATTCATACCAGCCTATGAGTCTAGGTTGTCTGGATGTAGTTGATGAAAAAGTTTTACTGATGCCACCACCTGCTCTTGAATGGAGAGGTGCCATCTGGAACTTGGATGGGCCAGAAAAGGAAATCCTCTTTTCACAGGAATAAGCTTTCAAATAAATGATTTCAGGATTTCTCCTTTTGGAGCTCATGGTGCTGGATTGCATATTGATTATTGAAGTAATCAAGACAAAAAAGGATGCTTATTTTAACAATGGCAATAAAGTTAGGAATTAAGAAAATTTTAATTGTCCTGCATTACATAAAGCTGTGATTTGCAAATCAAAGATAGCCTTCAGTAATCTCTAAACATTCTGAGCCAATGGACAAAGAGATGTACTATTTATTTATTTAAAAGATTTATGTGATTCCTAGCGACCGGTAAGATCCCACAGAGTTGGTCTCCTCCGGGTCCCGTCAGCTAAACAGTGCCGGCTGGCGGGCCCGCGGGGGAGGGCCTTCTCTGTGGCTGCCCCAGCCTCTGGAACCAGTTTCCTCCTGAGATCTCGCTGTTGCGATCTGGCGAGATCCGGCCATGAATGGTGTGAATGGGTTTTAATTGTTTTTAATGTTTTTTTAATGTTTTTATATATGGTTTTTAAATGCATTGTAAGCCGCCTTGAGTCTTCAGAGAAAGGCGGCATACAAGTTGAACAAACAAATAAATAAATAAATCTTAACTCTGGGTGGCTCACAACAACCACTTAACTAATAAATAAAACAATCATAAAAACAATACAATTAACAGAAACTGCACCATAACCATCACCCTTGGGATGCCTCATAGTAGGCTCGGCTACCCTCCTTCCATACTTTCTATCCACACAATCCCAGTACTCCAATAAAAAGCCAAGTCTTAATGGTCTTCTGAAACACTAGAAAGCTAGAAAGCCTGTCCAATCATTGGTGGGAGGATATTCCACAAGGTAAGAGCAGCCACTTCTGTGGTGCAGCTACATGGCAAGATTTCAGGGAGGGGGACAGGTGAAATTTCTAAGGAATAGACAGCCCCATAAATAACTCTCCATGAAGATGAAGAAAATTGGAGTTTATACAGAATTATTCAGACTTGAGTGAGCATCTAAACAGAAATAAATGAACACAAATAAACACAATTACATGAACATCCATTATTGAATTTGCTGGTTCTAGTTCTCCCACGTTTTTCTGAGGCTTCTGCCTGAATTCCTAAGCCTGGTCACATGAAATCTGAGGGTAGAGCTGAGGACTTTGTACAGTATCTGTATGACAAAATCGCTCAGATTCGGGAACAGCTGGACTCTGACTGGGTAGATCCAGGAGAGATGGTGGGGGTAGGTCTTGAGAATATTATATGGGAAGAGTTTGACTCTGTGCCTCCCGAGAGCATGGACAGGATACTGAGCAGACTGAGCACAGCCACATGTTTATTGGACCCGTGTCCCTCCTCGTTGGTGCTGGCCTCCCGGGAGGTTACGTGAGGCTGGCTCCAGGGGATTATAAATGCCTCCCTGAGTGAGGGTGTCTTCCCCGCCGCCTTAAAAGAAGCGGTGGTGAGGCCCCTCCTCAAGAAGCCTTCTCTGGACCCGGCAATGTTGGTAAACTACCGTCCTGTCTCCAACCTTCGCTTTGTTGCAAAGGTTGTTGAGAATGTGGTTGCGCAGCAGCTGCCTCAGTACCTGGATGAATCGACCTATCTAGATCCGTTCCAGTCGGGCTTCAGACCCGGGTACAGCACGGAGACTGCATTGGTCGCATTGGTGGATGATCTCTGGAGGGCCCGGGACAGGGGTTGTTCTTCTGTCCTGGTCCTATTAGACCTCTCAGCGGCTTTTGATACCATAGACCATGATATCATGCTGCGCCGGTTAGAAGGGTTAGGGGTGGGGGGCACCGTTTTACAGTGGTTCTCCTCCTTTCTCTCTGACCGGTCGTAGTCCGTGTTGACGGGGCAGAGGTCGACCCCGAGGCCCCTTGTATGTGGGGTGCCGCAGGGATCGGTCCTCTCGCCCCTTCTGTTCAACATTTATGTGAAGCCGCTGGGCGAGATCATCCGTGGTTTTGGGGTGAAGTACCATCAGTACGCTGATGACACTCAGCTGTACATCTTCACCCCAGACCACCCCAATGATGCCCTCGAAGTGATGTCCCGGTGCCTGGAGGCCGTACGGATCTGGATGGGAGGAACAGACTCAGGCTCAACCCATCCAAGACCGAGTGGCTGTGGTTTCCGACGTCCTGATATAGTCAGCTGGTGCCATCTCTGACTATTGGGGGCGAGTCATTGGTCCCCACGGATGGGGTTCGCAACTTGGGCGTCCTCCTGGATTCACGGCTGTCTTTAGAAGAGCATATGACGGCCGTGGCCGGGAGGGCATTTTATCAGGTTCGCCTGATTCGCCAGTTGCGTCCCTTTCTGGATCGGGACTCGTTACGCACGGTTACTCATGCCCTTGTCACCTCACGCCTGGACTACTGTAATGCTCTCTACATGGGGCTCCCCTTGAGGAGCACCCGGAGGCTCCAACTGGTCCAGAATGCGGCCGCGCGGGTGGTGATGGGAGCGACGTGGCGCTTCCATGTGACCCCCCTCCTGCGCGAGCTGCACTGGCTCCCGGTCGTCTTCCGGGTGTGCTTCAAGGTTTTGGTTACCACCTTTAGAGCGCTCCATGGCTTAGGACCAGGGTACTTACGAGACCGCCTTCTGCCACTGGTAGCCTCTCACCGACCAGTTCGCTCCCATAGAGAGAGGCTCCTCAGGGTGCCGTAGGCCAAACAGTGTCAACTGGCGGCCCCCAGGAGGAGAGCCTTCTCTGTGGGGGCACCTGCCATCTGGAATGAGCTCCCCCCCGGAGATACGGAGAATTGAAGACTTACGCACTTTCCGCCGTGCCCTTAAAACGCTTCTATTCCAACAGGCGGGGCTGGCCTAACTCTCCCTTTTAAATTGGTTTTAAATTGGGTTTTTAAATGTTTATATAAATTGGTGGTTTTAAATTTTGGAGCCTAAATTTAATCTTTTTAAATAGTTTTTACCTTTTGTATGTAAATTGTATTTTATTTTTGGCTGTTCACTGCCCTGAGTCCCTCTGGGAGTAGGGCGGTGTACAAATTTAAACAAATAAAATAAATAAATAAATAAATAAATCTGTTTTCTTTAGTTCCTTTAGGGCGAGGGTCCCCAAGCCCCGGGTCCATGGCCCAGTGCTGGTCTGCAGCCCCATTCAGAACCAGGCTATAGATGTAGTGGAAAGGTTGGAGACCACTGCTTTAGGGGTCAACCAAAATTCCCCAAAACAAAGAAATTTCTTCCTTCCTTTGGTCCTGAATTGTATCTTAGACCAGTGGTCAGCAACCTTAAACACTCAAAGAGCCACAAAGGTCCTAACTGGAAGCCCCCAGTTCAATTCTGGAGCTGATTGGAAGTCCAGTTCCCCCACCATAGAGTCTGCTCCTAGCGCAGCATCCTTTTTCCTCTATCTGTCCTAACCTAAAGCCCCATCAACTGTGGAGCCAGATGGTGACAGGGAACCACAGCAGAGGAATGAAAGAGCCACATGTGACTCCAGAGCCGTTGATTGCTGACCCCTGCCTTACTAGAAAAGTTGATGAGCATCCCTTAATCTATTATAATATTATATTTTTTTACGAATAAATTTTGATGGGGATATACGCATACAAATACCTAGGCAATCAGAAGACAGTATCTGCCATTTGCGGTGTTTACAACAATAGTAGTTAATGTTTCTAATATAACAGTAGATTTAAAATAGACTTAACTATAATTTATTTGTAACTATTATTTTTTGTTCTCCCTACTTATCTACTAAATCATTTCTGTTGGACTTCTTGGATTTCAATTAAATATGTCTTTTCTAGTTCTTCTTTTAAAGTGGTCATTGGAGAATTTGCACTAGTATCAGCTTGCTCTTTATATAATAATTCATTAGATCACTAATATACTGATGCCAGATTCCAGAGCTCTGACACGAAGACTCTTAAGAAAAACGGCATTTGCTAAATTCTTATGTAAACCCTTTGATGCTCAGCTGTTTTAGATCATTGTGGTATTTGTTTAAATTTCTTTCACAATAATTTTGAGAACTATGCCATGGATAAAATAATAAAGATTCCTTTAAGTTGAGCTCAGCTCTGGGTAACTATAAGGTCCTCTAAACTGGTAGTTTTCTTGCCAATAAGATAGATGTAGTTTGCCATTTTCCTAGAATCCTTCTCGCAGGATGATTTTTCAATTTCAAAACTCTAACCTATAGCCCTAAGATTTTCTAAGTATCTCTTACCCACAAGTCATGCTTAACTCTTTTTTTTTCTTTTTCTTGTTTACAGAATACAATACTGAAAATTTTTGTGGACATGGATTTAAATCCCTCTCTGATCTGTATTCCACATGTGCAGATAATCCTAATTCATTCTCTAAGTTATTTACTTATTCATATATTTTATGAATTTTATTTTATTTGTATAGTCATCCACTTTATATTTGTGACTCTCCGTGGTCCAGATGATTAAAACAATCAAATAATACAACCAATAAACAAAACACAAAAATCAATTAAAAAAAAAACTATTCTTTAAAATCAATGTAAAACCCCACTAAAAACCAAAAATAAAACCAGAAAAGATAAAAACCAGGCAAGTGCAAATCATGGATCAATCAGCACAGACATCTAGCAGACTTCAAACGACAGCTAGATCCCAAACACATTGGTGAAACCCAGTGGTGGGTTTCAAAATTTCTTACTACTGGTTCTGTGGGTGTGGCTTGATGGGTGTTGCATGGCATGGCTTGGTGGGCGTGGCAGGGGAAGGATACTGTAAAATCTCCATTCCCACCCCACTCCAGGGGAAGGTTACTGCAAAATGCCCATTTCCTCCTGATCAGCTGGGACTCGGGAGGCAGAGAATAGATGGGGGGGGGGGGCAGTCAGAATTTTTACTACCAGTTCTCCGAACTACTCAAAATTTCCGCTACCAGTTCTTCAGAACTGATCAGAACCTGCTGAAACCCACCTCTGGTGCAACTGTGTTTTCAGAGCCTGTTAGAGGACAAGAAGGCTTGGGCCCAATATATCCTTGGAGGAGATTAAGTTCTGGTTCACTGCAACAGAAAAGGCCCTTCTCTTGGGCCCCATCGGATAACTCTCCTTAATAGATGGGAACTGTAACATGCTTGTTCTGCTGAACCTGATATATAAGTAGATGTAACTGGGAAATCTGCTCCCTGAAATAACTCAGCCCCATGGCCTGTAGGGCTTCATAGGTTATTACTAGCACCTTGAATTGGATCCAGAAACAAATTGACCACTAAAACAGCTCATAGAGCAGAGGTTTAATGTTTGTTGAATAAAAGCACACACAGCTGTTTGTGCCACTGCATTTTGTACCAGTTTAAGCTTCTGGATACTCTTTAAGGGCATCCCATGTAGACTGTGTTAGAATAATCTACTGGGGAGGTGACCAGGGCATTAGTGACGGACTACAGCATCCCAGTCCAGGAAAGGGAGCAACTAGCACACAGCACAAAGCTGTGCAAAGGCCCTCTCAGTCCCAAATAGGAGCTGTGAGACTAGATTTGGCACAGGGTCAACCCTATCCAGCTCCACAGATAGCATAGGTAGTCCTTGACATATAATGACAATTGATATCAGAATTTCTGTCGCTAAGCAATGTGGCCATTAAGTGAGATATATCCAATTTTACAATTGGATATATCTTTTGGTGTACTGGATATATCTTTTGGTGTCCTGTAATGTTGGTGTAATGTTGACTTTTGCTGTGTCTTTAAGCAAATCTAGTTGTCACCCCCACCCCCACCCCCGTTTATTTTGCTTGTGGGAAGCCCTCTGGGAAAGTTGCAAATGACAATCACAGGATTGCTGCAACTGTTGCAAATGCATGCCTGAATTTTGATTGTATTGATTTTGATCATATGATTATCAAGAAGTTTGGTTAGTTTTGGTCAAGGTCAGTGTAGTTTTTAATGTTGAATTATAATAAGGTTTGAGACAGAAGATAGCAAATTGCAATAGAGTTGGTTGAATGTTGACTTCTTGATGCTGGATATTTTATTTTATTTTATTTTATTTTATTTTATTTTATTTTGTTAAAAAGTAGTGCTTTAAAAGGAGGCAGCAGTGAAAGATCAGAAATTGGTTATTTTTTTTTCAGATGTGAACTGATATTACATCCAATTTCTGTTATTTCTATGGTTAATATGGAAGGCTTACCCCATTATTACCTATTCAGATGAGAAAACAAAGTAGCAATTATGATGAAAGGAACTTATTTTGTGGCACCTGAGAACCCCAATACAAAGACCTGTGTAAGTTATTTTTATTTCGTTTATTTATTAATTAAATTCATTTCCCACCCATCTCACTGCAATTTCAAATTCAGACCTGTATAGGCAAAGCTATGAAGACAGACTTGGGAATTAATTAGGGTTTTTTTTCCTTTAATTGAAAGTTGAGTTTCTTAGTTATACCGAGTAAAGTTATGTCAAACATGATAAGCTGCAGAATCACACCAAATTACCTATTAAGCCTGATCCTGTCTTTCAGCTAGAAGCACATGACTCTATCTTGAAACAAAAATATTTCCGATTTCTGACTATTTATGCTTTCCTGACAGTGGCAGTATTTGGTGGCAATGAATTTATTGAGTGTTTTAAAACAACACTAGTAAATGCACAAGGCTGCTTGACAACACCACATGTTCTGCAGACCTGCTGTAATATTGTCATTGCTTAACAGTAGGTCACTGAATTATGCCTAGGGAAGGTTGTCTCTGTCACTTCCGATTACTTCAGCCTTCCTGCTTATTTTTGCAAATCTTGTCTAATTCAATTCGTTAAACTTGATATCTATGTCACAGTATAACATATGTCTGCATTATTTTCAGAAGTATGCACATTTCTATGAACCTTTCCCAGTATATGTATTTTTTTTAAAAAGTGAACTGCCTTGCAAAATGCAGACAAATAAGACTTCAAATGATTCATTGAGTGTCCTGTGTTCAGTCCATGTATGTTCTTGAAAATGTTCAAAGATTCTTGCAGGTTTTCAAATTCCACCCCAAAATTGCAGAGTACTTTGAAGAGCATTTAGATGTAGTCTTCTACATTAGTCTTTGATTATGTAGCCTGTTGATAGAAAGCTAAACTGATTGGTTGATTTGGGCTAAAAACTCAGGGGCATTTTTCAATGGAAATGTTCCTGTGAACTCTGCTCATATTTTGTTGCGTGGAAAGGATCAGAAGGGCATCTACAGTAAGTACCATAATCCCTATTACTGCCGCATGCCTCGGTTATGCGGCTGTTTCAATGTGCACACATAGGGCCCTGTGTGCCCACTGAAAGAATGGTGCACTAACTTGTGGCTCAATGCATTGAGAAATGTGTTTGTTGTTCTGCTTACCTGTTGTTATGGAGAAGATGCTATTAAGGGAACAGAGTTTCTCTGTATAATACTGAGATTATACCAGTGAGGCTCTTCTTTGGAAACTGTTCTTTGACACATGACAACTCTTCCTCTGCACGATTGCTTTTTTATTCTATTATTATTAATTTTATATTTATAAATGAAAAAAATAGGACATTGGTACCCCCTGAAGCAGAATTTCTACTTTGATAGGAAAGTTTGCCATTTTAAGTGAAGTGGTATAAAGATCTTTCAACCAGGGTGTAAAGTTTTAAGAGGCAGATCTAATTCAGTTCAAACACGGTCCTAAACTGGGTCCAGTCCACCTCTGTGGATTAAGGAAAGACCTATTTGAGGGAGTCTACTAAACCAAAGAGAAATAATGAGAAATAATGAATGTGATGGCAAAGCATGTCCAGTTGGAGTTGTTCACTTCTCAACAAAGACACTTTTAATATCCAGTGGAGCACCACCTTAATTGCCACCTTTTAGAGAACTTGTTTTTATTTAAAATTATCTCCTCAAATCATGTGTGAAGGCTCCGTCCTCTCGCTGGTCAAGCTAACCTAGTGAACAGTTATACTGTGTAGGGCTGTGGTGGCAAATCTATGGCTTGTGTGCCACAGGTGGCATGCAGAGCCCTCTCTGCGGACACGCGAGCCATCACCCCAGCCCAGCTCTGCCATGCATGCGTGTGTGCCTCCTGCCGGCCAGCTGGTTTTTGGGTCTCTGCCACGCATGCAAGGGGGAGTCGCGTGCACATACACGTGGGTTACACATTCATGTGGGTGTGCATGTGGGGGTCACACATGCACACACAGAGTTGGGGCCCATGCAGGGTGGTCATGCGTGCATGTGTGGGAGTGGGTTACATAAGGGGGGTTGTGCACGCATGCGTGGGGTGCAGGGTGCACGGGGGGTGGTGTCGCACACACTTTTGGCATTCGGCGCCAAAAACGTTAGCCATCACTGGTATAGTGCAATACTGATGGCAATATCGGGTTTTCAGTTCAATTGTATAGAATGTGACGGATGCGTATTTGTGTTTTATTTTTATAGTTACAGTTTCATTGTACTGAAGATGGCATTTAATTTCATTGTACAAGGTGCAATGACAATGAAGTAAAGTTAATTTAACTTAGGCTGCACAAAGGACTGATGGATCAGCTTAAAGGACTGCTCTGTGCTGACTTTTCTCAAAGCCCCCTCTGTGTGCCAGGAACCGGGAGGGGCAGAGAAGGGAACCACCAGGCGTTGCTGCTGCTGCTGCTGCTGCTGCTTTTAAAGCACATATCAGATTAGTTCTTGAGAGCCCCAAGGTTTGCCTGGGTGTTTGGACAGGTGGCTCTCCTCCCTCCCTGCCCCCCAGGTTATCCTGGGTTTTCCTGGGAAGTGGAGGAGGGAAGGTCCAGTAATCCTCAGTGATGTGGTAGGAGGATGGTGCACAGCAGCTGAAGAATCCTGCTGTTCTCTATGGGATTAAGGAATTTTATCAGAGAGGCTATTGTTTGTGGGCCTGGCTCAGAAACTGGATTAACACCTTCTCTGCTGCATCCAAAATCTAATGCAGGATAGAGGAAATGGGAAAACTTGCTGTAACGGTTTTTCTTTTATAAACTTTATTTGTTTAAACAAAGGTTGCTGATTTCAAACCATCATAGAAATTAAGCTAGTGAGATGTACATTTAGTGTATAGCAGGGGTGTCAAACTCAAGGCCTGCTTGGTGCTTAGATCTGGCCTGTGGGGCCACCCTGGAACAGCAAAGGATTGGCCCATGGTGCCTCTGCCATGTGTGGCCCTCCCAGAATCTGTTTTCAGCCATCACATCCTCCTGAAGCCCTCTGCCAGTGAAAACGGAGCTCAGGGGGACCACGCCCAGTCCTCACAAGCTCTGTTTTCACTGGCAAAAGGTTGCAGGAGGCTGTCGTGGCCCAAAACGGAGCTCAGGAGCCTGTTTTTGCTGGCAGAGCGCTCAGGCCACCACAGGCACCCCTGACACAAGTGATGTCAAAATGGCCATGCCCACTGTGGCCATGCCCACCCTGGCCCCCCGGGGATCAAACACAATCCTGATGTGGCCCTCAATGAAATGGAATTTAACATCCCTGGTGTATAATATAAAGGTGAGTAGATATAAATTTTCTGGGGTATACTTAGTGTCTTTCCTATAAATCCGCTTGAATCTAGTGCAGAAGTCCAAGGCCTAATTCCCACAGTGTGCCAGGCTATGATGTAGTTCAGGGGTGTCAAATTGGCAACCTATGGACCGGGTGCGCCATGCATAGGCCACCCCCATCCCAGCGCCACGAAGGGAGAAAACGTCATGATACATCATGTGACAGCAACATGACACGGCGAGTTTGACACCCGTGATGTAGTTCATTTAGCTTTGGCATAATGTGTTGTGTAAGTAGAGTCAATTATGGTTCATTCAATAAATCAAAGTTAAACAAACCCTAGTTTATCCCAGGGTTAAATACACACAACAGAACAATCCATTCCTATCTTTGTTCACTACAATCATGACATTTTGAATCACTGCTGCTACTATTAAAACATTGGGAAGCACTTTTCCTTCTAATCATCTGAAATTGCCCAGTGTTCAGTAATCTCTTATTTAACCATGATTAACAAAGTGCTGATATTAATAAAAGATGATAGGTCAGCATAGATATACAGGAATATGTTTATATAATATTATGCAAATAAAATATGCTTAGACTTCAACAGTTTCTGATCTTATAACCAGCGTGCCTGTAAGTAGTGAGCCAGTTTGGTCTAGTGCTTAAGGCATCAGTCTAGAAAGCAGAAGACCTGAGTTCTAATCCTGCCTTAGCTGTGACAGCCAATGGGGTGATTTGGGGCCAGTCATTCTCTCCCAGTCCACTTCACTTCACAGGGTTGTTGTGAGGAAAATAGGAGGAGGAAGGGGTGTTAGATATGTTCACCGCCTTATTTCTAAAAATAATACAGGTGGGATATAAAAATCAAATAAACAAAAATAAATTCATCCTTGAAGGTATATAGGAGAGTTTAACCAACAAACTGGACCCACCCTGCTTTTTGACATGATCAGAGTCAAACCCAGCTCCTCTGTTTGCCTAATCTCATCATACCCAAACTGACCTTCCCTGCTCAAGTTGAAGCCCTCATCCCATCCCATCTAGACCATAGAATAAAGGCCTCCTCACCCACTCCCTGTACAGCCCCAGGGCAATCCTTACAAGGAACCTGTAACCCCGAGAATCGCCAAAGCTCCATCCTTCATCAGCTGATGACTTTAACATTTTACCTCCTTCACAAGGGGCTTCCCCAGTTCTGCTGCCCTCTTGAAGGACCCATTTTGTCTAACAATAGAGCTAAATTCATTCATTCATTCATTCATTCATTCATTCAATTTGCCGCCCATCTCATATCCAACACTTGACCTGTTTACAACATAAAAACATTGAAAAATATTAAAACCAACAATTGTTAGGGGAGAAAAACAGCAGATAAAAACATTAACAGATATAAATCATTGACACAACATGGCAAAGCAGGGAGCTGGACGCATGGGGGAGGGAGGCGGGGTTGAATTTTAGTCAGTTAACCATCTCCAGGTACATTGACAAGGACCTGTGTAGCTTCCCCAAACTGCCTAGCCCAGGAGTCAGCAACCTTAAACACTCAAAGAGCCAATTGGACCCATTTCCCACAGAAAAGAAAACACCGGGAGCCACAAAACCCTTTCCGTGCCTGACTATTTTCTGAGCGGCCACAGAACTAGCATATGTAGTTGAATTAAATGTTCTGTTTTCTTCTGAATTTTTTTTTTCTTGGATTTAACTATGGTTGGCCTACCTGGTGTCGAAAAGCTCAATAAATTGTGTGCCAGTGGGTATCACACATTGGCAGTTGTGACACATATTTTGAGTGACAGGGAGCTGGAGCAGACGGATGAAAGAGCTACATGTGGCTCCAGAGCTGCGGTTGCTGACCCCTGGACTAGCCAGATCCCTTGAGTTTCCTGCCTTCTAGCCCTTAACTTCTATAAAAGTCTTTGCTTTTGTTCAGAATCCCTCTTTCATATAAAGCCAGCACCCATGGTCACCGTAGCATGATTCTTCTCAGTGTTTTCCTTCTTCAGATTGAATCCATGACAAAATAAACGTGTATATGTGTGTGTGTATGTGTGTGTGTGTGTCATGGGTAAGTACATTGTTGGTGATAAAGCAAGCTTCCTTTTCTCACCATCATGGCCATATAAAAAAAACCTGTAAAACAGGTTCTCCGCTGTGTTGAGTTATAGTCGCCATATATTTTTTATCACTCGTGCTGGTTGTTGATTCCCCTATTTCATTGCCTTTTGCTCCTTCTCAATTTCAGGACATTGGAGAACTGTCATATTAATGATCTAAGTCATCATTTCATTAAAAGTATTGATTACAGATAGTCCTTGATTTACAACCATTCATTTAGTGATTGTTCAAAGGTACAGCGGCACTAAAAATGACTTATGACTGTTTTTCATACTTTTTTTCACATGGCCATTGCAGCATCTTTGTAGTCAGGTGATCAAAATTTGGATGCTTGCAATCTGACATGTACTTATGACAGTTGCAGTGTCCCGGGGTTATGTGATCACCTTTTGCGACTTTTCTGACAAGCAGTCAACGGGGAAGCCAGATTCACTTAACAACTATGTTATTAATTTAACAGCTGCAGTGATTCACTTAACAACTGTGGCAAGACATGTGGTATAATGGAGTAAAACAACACAAATTCCACCATTCTTGCATATGAAACTTTGTCCCATTGCATTTGTTACCAATAGTTCCAGCGGCAAACTTATATTTGGTAATTGTCTTATATTTGCATTATTTACAAATATGGAAGCAAAACATAGTGGAGGCAAATATATTCCAATAAATAGACAGCAAACAGCTGATACTATATTCGTTTCCCAAAGACAACAGCTGCATTCCAAGAATGCATCATCCAAGTAACAGCTGTTTCTGTGTCTCCCAGTTCAAACTTCTGGCAACTGCAAACTGTTTCTCTGACCCCTCCTTTCTGCGAAAGGGATGATTCTTCTTCTAACCACATTCCAAAAACTGGAGATCATGAGATACCAGAAAAAAATGCATTCACTCTCATTGATGAAATAAAATCAGGCTGGATTCACTCACATATTACACTAAGCTCTATTTTTTTAAAAAAAAATATTGAATGAATCATAGTTCAGTGGATTCATCGTAAGATACTGAGCTGTAAATCAAAGAAATTGCATTATGACCTAGTGAAATGTATGAACTCAGTCACAGGCTTCAGCAAACCATCTGTTTAGTAAAGGAGGATCCTCCTCCAGCTAATGTTACTGTATTAGCATCCTTGATGAATTATATAAACTAGAATTTCTTAACGATTTTGGTTTACACTGAACACATATGCATGCTGATGGGTGTTGCTTCTTTTTGGTTCCTCTTACTAACAGAGCCAACAAATATGTGTGCCCTCTAGAAACAAGGACTTCAAATTGTCATCACATGTGTGTGGTCATAGATTTGCCAAGCCCTAGCACAGCTTTTACAGTCCTGACACTATTTTGATATACTAATGGTTTAATGCTTTAGCACAGGGTGTCCAACCGTGGTAACTTCAAGACATGTGGATTTCAACTCCCAGAATTCCCCAGCCAACAAGGGGAATTGCTGAGAGTTGGCTAGGGAATTCTGGGAGTTGAAATCCATATGTTTTGAAGTTGCGAAAGTTGGGTCCACCCACCCACCCCCTGGTTTAGCAGAAGATGAAAATAGTTTAGGAGTGCAGACTATTCCCAACATGGATTTGAATTGAAGTTGTCCACCCTGGGGGGAGGTCTACACTGATGGGCTTGCCAAGACTGGAGAGCTACAGCAGCAATGTATCACTCCTATGGGTGGAGTTTGAGGTTATTCCTTTTTAATGACAAAACCTTTTCAAATGTGCTGTTAAGAAAAATTCAATTGAACAGAATTGGAGCAATGTGCTGAGATCCACCACCAGGAAAGAAAGAAAGAAGGAAGGAAGGAAGGAAGGAAGGAGAAGAGAAGAGGAAAAGAAAAAAAAAGAAAAGAAAAGAAAAGAAAAGAAAGAGAGACATTAGGGATCATGGAATGCCTACTACAAGTTTAGATTGAAAAGTTTTAGATTCTTGTGTATTAACTAGGGTACAAGCTTGGAAGCTATATTCATATGCCCATAGTTGTAATGCTTTGTATTTCTGTAGAAGAGTAACTGCTGTCGGTTCAATTAGATGTATAAGGCATGAATACATGAGGTGTTTATAGTCACACACATTATTTTGCTCCTAGCTGTCTCATACAGCCTCTGAAACAAGAAAATCTATTAGACATTGATGTTGTGTGATGTTCATACAATTTGCGTATGAAGGTGGTCATGGCTGATTTTTTTCAGAGAAATAATGCTGATTGACCTTGCGGTCCAATGTCTCATGCAGAGAAGGTTGCTAGCTGCAAGATCCTTTTCATTGGAGATGCTGAGGATTTAACCTGGAGATCTTTTTTTCTATATAGGTCCTAGGTCCTAGGCTCAATTTTGTTGATGCAGTGCAGATACTATTGAATCACAGACTGAGTGATTAGATTTATTTAGCGCTTTGCCTCTTGGTTCAGGTTACAGCAGTTTTAGCATTAGCATTTAGGCTTATATATTGCCTCATAGTACTTTACACGACTCTCTGGGCAGTTTACAGTGTAGAAGTATTATTTCCATATTGGCCCCATTTTACCAACTAGGATCAAATTCCAAACTATGGGCAGAGTTTGCCTAAAATACTGCCCTTTAACCACTGTGTCACCAGTGGTTTTTTCTCAAGTGCAACATTTTCATTCTCAAGAGACATACATTCTTGGGAATGAAGGAAGTTATTTCATACCATGTCAGAAAATTATTCTATTTAACAAAAGATCTCCAGTTTGAGAAGACTTTTCCTTGGATTATAGATACGACTATTCAGTGGATTTGCCCACCAGATTCAGAATAGCAGCCTTGATGTACTCACCAGGGTTTTAGGAAGAAGTTCTTTCCAGCTATCCTTTAAGATGCCTTTAGTAAAAACAGATCATGCACCAAACCTGTGGGATGCATGTAAAAAAGGAATTGATGTGACTTCACTGTCTGAAGAAAGAACAATGTATAGACAGCATACTAAATCGCTGCACTCATCATAAAGGCTGCCCTTTTATAAAGGGCTTCGGTTGTACAGGAAAATGCCCTGTTACTTTGGAGGATTATGGAATAAGGTTGCCTTTGAGAATGTAGACATGGGCCACAGTCCAGCAAAATTACACTGTATAATTCTAAGATCTTTGCTGCATGGATATTTGTATTTTAAAGCTATCACAAACTATTTAATTAGTCTGTGCATAACTATATCTAAGAAAAGTAGTTATTGCAGCAGCTTATACAGTCTATAAAAAAATAAGTAAACAATGCAGGACCAATTAATGTTGGCATTAGGAAAAATTGTGAATTATCATGTATTCCATTTGTGTATGTTAAAGAGTGGATGAAATCTTGAAAACCTAGACAAGAGAATATATTCTCCCAGTTGGAAAATAGCTTAATGCAATTTTGAATAAACTAGAGCAGTGTTTCTCAACCTTAGCAAGTTTTAAGATGTGTGGACTCCCAGAATTCCCCAGACAGTTTTGCTTCTGGAAGTTGAAGTCTACACATCTTAAAGTTGCCAAGCTTGAGAAACAGTGAATTGGAGTCTGACTCATGGGTAAAGGAAAGAATGTGTTCCTTGTACAAAGAAGTTATACACAACAAAAGTATCTTTGCAAAATATGTAATTGTGAGTTTCTTGAAATTGTAATTCAGCTTCTTGGAGAACTTGGTGTGCACAAACCGTGCCTTTTGCAATGTAACTGTCAATTTTTGCAAGGTTCTGCAAAATGAACTCAATGTTCTGCCCAAGAAAGATAAATTTCAATTAGTGCTTTAGAAATGAATGATCTGTAAGATGGATGAGGCCACCAAACAAATTGGGTTGCTGGAGCATTTGGATAAACTGCACAATAGCATATAATGTAATGTACATAGTGTGACATTGTTTTCTTGTCCCTTTTTGTGTTGTGATAGACTGGAAGCAACATAAGGATACTAACAGAAGTCCTATTGGGCTACCATATGACATGAGTGAGCTGTGTTCTATTGGGTGCCTTACCAAACGGAGCCGTGATGGAGCAGTGGTTAGAATGAAGTAATGCAAGCTAATCCACTGCTCACTCCAGGACTTTGATTCTGAACAACTCAAAGTTGACTCAGCCTTCCATCCTTCCGAGGTCAATCTGCCCCCAGATTATTCGGGGCAATATGCTGACTCTGTAAAACTGCTTAGAGAGAGCTGTAAAATACTGCAAAGTGGTATATACATCTAAATGCTATTGCAATTACAATGGTGCAGAATAGTTTTAGGATTTGCTGTTGGGCTGTTTAAGTTGCCCACAACTTCTAAAAGTTTTCCTCTAGATGTACAGAGGATATAGAGAATATCTGGGAAAATCTCAGACCACAGTTTATCCTTTAAGTTATCTTTCTTTCAAACTTCTTGAATTAAGATTTTGTCCCATGGAATAACTGTTTCAATGTAGAAAATGAAAATTAATACTGTATGTGTATTAGCAGGGTTTGACTTGGAGAAGATTAATGTAAGGAATAGATTCAATGTACTTAACTTATGGGGAAGAGAACTTGAGGAGCTAGAGGAAAACTGAAATGGAAAAAACTATATCCCCCAAATCAAGTGGCTATTGGAACAAACTAGCATGACAGCCAGAGAAAGAAGAAAAATGAAAGTCTTGGGCAGCAAGGAGGATGGAGTGTCTGAACACAAATTTCAAATATCACACAAGAAAAGACAAGGCAAGTTATTTTAATCAAGACTGTCAGCAGGTAGAAGCATATAACAGAAAAGAAAGATGCTCTTTGGAAAAACTGCAGGAAGATAAATAACTACAATAGATATACTCAAGAATAAATATGGAAACAATCTTAGAAAGGCAAAGGAGTTTAAAATAAGATGTAAGGTTCTTTTAAAATCCTTTACAGAGAGAGGATTTTTTTGTAAAGAGAAAAGTGAAGTACAACAAGCAACAGATCAAACAGGATAGAACAAATGCAGATTAAAATTACAGAAGAAAAGACAGTTGAATTGTTAACAGCTATATGTCAACAAATACAGAATATGATTGTGTGGCCTAAAGACAGGGTGTTTGTTGAGCACACTGTACATATAATAAGGAAAGAAGAGGGAAGAGAATATACTAATTACTGTACCATCTAATCTAGCTAAGTTTTTTCTTAATATCATAGCACAGAAAAGAAAAAACAAATGCCAGATGAATAGCTACAGGTTTCAGAAAGCCATAGGAACATGAAATCAAATAAATAATGAGGATAATAATGAAAGCAAGACAATATAATATGTACTTTTGTTTTAGTTATATCATTGGACTTTACCTCTATACCTCATCCCAGAATGTGGGATCAAAGAGATTACTGGAATGTCCATGGAAGACCTATAAATTATTAAGATTGTGATGGCCAGCTCAATAGAACCTGTCGTGACAGCACCAAGCCAATTCATCCCACAAAAATACACTTGTACATTTTTCCTCCAATAATTTACATTATTTTCAAAACGCATAAATTGGCAGCAATGGTATTATGAAGATCATTTGTACTAGATAACATTCTGCAATTTGTTATCCTTTTCATCTCTATAGCCCAGGATGATCACTGGCTGTTAATCCTGGAGTTTACTTTTAATCCCACATACCTGAAGGCTTTTAGATAGCAAAAAACTGCATTAGACTGCATGTTCCATTTACAGTACCTTAAGAATGACATCACCCTTTTCTAGAAGAGGCCAATACAACTTGGGGCTTTCCCCAGTCTTCTTGTAGCTTCCATATTGCCTTTCCTTCAGTGGTGGGATTCAAATCTTTTTACTACCAGTTCTGTGGGTGTGGCTTGGTGGACGTAGCAGGGGAAGGATACTGTAAAATCTCTATTTCCTCCCCACTCCAGGGTAAGGATCCTGCAAAATCCCCATTTCCTCCTGATCAACAGGGACTCGGGAGGCAAAGAAAAGATGGGGGCGGGGCCAGTCAGAGGTGGTATTTACTGGTTCTCTGAACTACTCAAAGTTTCCACTACCGGTTCTACAGAACTGGTCGGAACCTGCTGAAACCCACCTCTGCTTTCCTTTTCTCAGTGATAATGACAACAATCATATGACTATCTGGGGCAGGCAGAAGTGGAATTGAGGAAACATTCTCTTGCTTATATGACAAGGCTCTGGTGTGTATCACAAATAGATCTATTTATGTCTATGAACAATAGGGCAAGACATTGGAGGAAAAAGAAATATCTACCAGAGGCTGATTGGAGCCTTTCCAAAAGAATGTATGCATTCTTTCATTTTTCTCTCTTGGCACTAGGTAGGACAAGAAGAGGAACTACAAAAAGTAGCTCAGGAAGAAAGATCCAATGTAGAAGAAATTAGCAGCAATTTCAAATCTTTCATACAAACAAAAATTTCTTTATCTCCAAATATTTTATCTGGATTGAAATGAAAAGGCAAGTAAGCATTAACCTGAAATTATTTTTGTTGGTATATATCTAAACATTTTAGACATAACAATTTAATAACCACTACATAAAATAAGCTAATAAAGGTAGCTATGATTCTTTTTCAAGCTTCCTATTCATTGACTTTAGCCATTGACAATGATTTTGTACTGTGTTGCTTCTTTGATGCCCTGTTTTGCAACAACCAGATGATTACTGTTACCCCACATTAAACAGATTAACAGAGTTGGAAGGACCTTGCATTGTAGGTCATCTAGTCCAACCTCCCGTCCAAGCAGGAGACCCTACACCATTTCTGACCAGTGGCAGTCCAATCTCTTCTTAAAAGCCTCCAGTGATGAAGCTCCCACAACTTCCGAGGAAAAACTGTTCCAAAATAATAACAAATATTCCAATATACTCATATTTCCTCATGTAAAGCAGATCACTGTATTAGAGTAAAGTCTTACTATCCTGTGCATTTGATATGGGAAGGAATGGTTCGAATCTCCCTCTGAGATGTCAGTGACTTTCTCAGTAGCTGCAAAATCCTATGGAACAAGCTGCTTTCCACTCACCCTGTCTACTTGATTCATTCTCTGTGTTTCTTCAGGAAAGGTTATGGTGATTTTCTGCCATGGTTTTGGCTAATTCTTAAATATGATAGCTGGTGTGCATTTATTCATTGCAGTGATTTTAAGTGTGTTTAATGCTAGATTAGTGTCTGTTTAATTCTAGAATAGTGTCTTCTGTAAAATTTTTATTTTTAATTTCATTTATTGTAAAATAAATGCCAAAGTCTAAGATTGGGTAGCATATAAATCTTATGAAATAAATGGATGAGAATGAAGACCCCTAATCCATGAGTCCCCATCCCTTGTGCCATGGCCAACTACTAGGCTGTGACCTATTTGGAACTGGGACACATGGGCAGCAGGCCGGTGCGCATGTACATAAATGCACAGCTCAACTTCCACAAGTCGAGCTGCAGATGCATGCATGTGCATGCCAACCTACCATTCGTGCAAGTGAAGCTGCATGCGCATGCATGCCAGCCCGCCACTTGCATGGTCCAGTTCCTTTCTCCTCCCCCAGCTGGGCTGCCAAGCCGCAAAGGTTGGGGATCGCTGCCCGTATCCTACTCAACTGTTCCTCTGGCTTTTTAGGTATTCTTATAATACCAAAGCACTTTTTTCAAAGACTTGTTGCAGCCACAAATAAAGTAGCTTTAATCTTATTGATTATACTGGGATTAAATGCATATTCTCATGTGTTGCATGACTGCCCACACTAAAATGCAGCACTTCACAGTACTGAACTTCTGTTGCTTTAGGAAATCACACGTAGTTTGGTTTAAATGTAGGGAGTAAGGGTGATTCCTGCTACCTAGAAACACCATTAGCAAATCACATCTATGACCGCCTTCTGCCACCGATAGCCTCCCACCAATCAGTTCGCTCCCACAGAGAGGGACTCCTCAGGGTGCCATCGGCTAAATTATGTCGGCTGGCGACACCCAGGGAGCGAGCCTTTTCTGTGGGAGCTCCTACCCTTTGGAATGAACTGCCCCCAGACATACGCATGATCTCTGACCTCCAAGTTTTCCGCTGTGCTCTTAAGATCCTGCTCTTCCGACAGGCAGGGCTAGCTTCATAATTGAGTTTCAAATTTGGAGTTCTTAAATTTTGGGGTTTTTTGCTAATTTCGGCCTTAAATGTAATACTTTTAATAATTTTTAAATTTAAATTGTGATATTTGTATTGTGTTTTTTACCTGGCTGTACACCACCCCAAGTCCTTCAGGAGAGGGGCGGTATAGAAATAAAATTATCCTTATCCTTATCCTTTGTTTTATATAACCTAAAATATAGTTATTGTATGACCGTATAGATATTCACTATTCACTATTACAAAGCCGTTGAATAATTCTCACCTTTACCTTGAATGTATAGAGATTAATCTTATTACAAGTTATGGGTATTTTACTTTGGAGGCTTCTTAATTTATATTCCACTATTAATCCTTTTAGTACACTTTTGCATCAGTATTTATTTTATCCCAAATCTGCACTCAATTATAAGTATATTAGCAAAATCAAGTACCACTGCTTGGTACTGCTTTTCATACAAAGCAGATAATTAGCTGATGGCAGTACTGGGATCTATTGTTACTCCCATCTAAAGAGACAATTTATGCAGTGAGAGCCTCAGGAAAAATACCTGTAACCCTGAGAACAGGCATGTACTGTATTAACCCACAAAATAGGACACAGACAGCTATACAATGAGATTGCCCCTCATTAAAACACCTTATGGCTTGATTCATACAATGGGCTAATACACATTAATAAAACATCATTGTTGTGCCCCGACACATGAACCTTATTAAAAACAAGATTACTCAACCCTATTTTAGCCTGGTCCAGCATGTTGTTTCAACTCTGTCACTGTGCCAGTTAAGCAGTTATTTGCTGTGATTGAACTAGCCATGTATTTAAAGGACGGACAAATCCAAAATTGCAATGAAGAAGTAGTGAGAAGGAAAGTACAATTTTCTCTTTATTTTAGCATTGTACATTTGAATAAGGCTGTTTCTTCCATAAGAGTCAAATTGCTTTTACGAGTATGTGAAGGATTATAAGGCTGTAAGACTCGCGATGCTGCTGACAAATTTTCCACTGAATAGTCTATCAGCGGTTTTCCATTTTTCTTCTAACCATATTGAACAACACTGTCAGACAGTGGATCTCCTTCCCTCCCTCCCTCCCTCCCTCCCTAATGTAGATATTCTGAGTACAGGTAATCCTTATCTTATGACTACAGTTGAGCCCAAAATTTCCATTGCTAAGCAAAACTGAGTTAACTGAGTTTTGCCCCACTCTGCAAGCTTTCTTGCCATTGTTGTTAAGGGAATCCCTGCAATTGTTAAGTAAACCATTTGGTCATTAAGCAAATCTGGCTTCTCCCATTGGCTTTGCTTGTCGGAAGGTAGCTGGGAAGGTTACAAATGGTGATCACTTGCCCCTGGGACAGTGCAACTGTCATAAATGCATGCCAGTTGCCAAGCATCTGAATTTTGATCATGCAACCATGGGGATGTTGCAATGGTTGTAAGTATGAAAATCGGTCATAAGTCACTTTTTTCAGTGCCGTTGTAACTTTGAATGATCATTAATCAAATAGTTGTAAGTTGAGAACTACTTGTACAGAATTTGGGACTACCTGCAACAAATATTCTGATTTATTTCCTTGCCTTTGAATAGCAGCATATTATCTTCTAATACTGTATTTTTTGGGGGTGAAAATTTAGGTGAGTCTTATACACTGAATGTAGTCCCGCCCACCCTTTGGCCTCTGCCTCGCAGCAGTTACCTCCTTGCAAGCAAACAGCAAGAAAAACAGTTCCTTTCAGCTTCAGCACAGCCTAATTAGCACAAGCTGATTGGATTGGCCTCCCGACTCTCACCGGTTTTGCGCAGGGCTCTGCTGCTTGCTGCAAAGAGGTAAATTGCTGGAGCGGATTTTTTTTTCCTTGTGCTAATCAAGCTATGCTGAAAATAGAAATGAAAGTAAAGCAGGCTGTTTCCTGTTTGCTGCAATGAGGCAAAATTGCTCAGAGACAGAGGCAGAGGGAGATTTCTTTTTCTTCTCTTCCTCACCCAAAAAGGTAGGTGCGTTTTATACTCCGAAAAATACGGTAATTCTCCGACCTAGCGCCCACAGCAGTCAGGATTGGGTGTGGCAGGTCTGTTATCCAATTAGACCGAGCCTACTGAACTTTTCTGGCACCTCCCCTTCCTGTTAGTCCAGTTTTTCGGCTCGGTCTAATTCGAGACCAGACGTGCCTGTAGATCCTCTTCGGTTTGTTTCCTGAACTTCTACTACAACATCAACTTAAAACAGTAAGATCCGGCGTGAAAGGCAGGAGCCTGTAGCCGCCGAAGGCCTTCTAAGGCAGGAGCTGCCTCCAGGCAGCTCCCGTTGAAGCGCACGAGCTATTTCTCCTTTAGCTCTGTCGCTTCTTTTCCCCTCTCTCTCTCTTCCCCTGGGCTTCTTTCTTTGCTGGGAGCTGCGAGGAGTGTGTCCGCGCTCCCAGCGATTCCCCCTCTCTCTCCTTGGGCTGCCGCGGCTTCTTCAAACGCCCGCCCATCAGCTGTGAGGCGCGGGCGCCATTTTGTTTCCCCCCCACTCGCCGTTTGTTTTCTCCGGCGTTCTGGCGGCTCTCAGGCCCTTTTAGGAGCCAAAATTTTAGCAGGGGAAGCGCGAGGAGGGTGTCCGCCTTCCCCTGCACCTGCCTGGGGGCCCTTTCCACCGTTTCCTGGCCCTTCTTTATCGCGGCCGCCATTTTGTTTTTGGCGCGGGCGCCATTTTCTGGGCCCTATTTTGGCGCCAATTTTTTTGCCATCTCTCTCCAGGGGCTTTCTATTTCAAAGGGGAAGTGCGAGGAGTGTGTCCGCATTCCCCTTCTTCTTCCCAGACCCCCTCCTCTCTCAAAATAAAAAAAAAAAAAAAAAAAAAAAAAAGGAGCCTTTTTACTCCTGAGGCCTCAAGTGCCAAGCCTCACAGCAGCCTCGCTTAAGGACCCTCTCCTAGCGAGAGAGAGAGAGAGAGAGAGAGAGAGAGAGAGAGAGAGAGAGAGAGAGAGAGAGAGAGAGATCAAAAAGAAAGGGGGCTTTTGTCCTTAGAGGTTTGGCATTCCTCTTTCTACTGGCGATTTGCTCTGCTTAGAGAGCCAGTCCTGAACATGGCAGACCCTCTCCCTCAGAAATCAGGCCGTACCAGATCGAGCAAAAGGCCAAGGGTGGAAGACCCTGGAGAGGGCTCCTCTTCTCAAAGGAGCAAGAGCAATCCTTCATCTGCCAAAGGCACTTCTTCATCCAAATCAACCATGTCCAGGGATGAAGGACGCAGACATAAGGCCATGGAACGGGCCTTTGACAAAGCTCAGGCCAAGAACCTGCCCCTTCCAAGACCAACGACAGCAGCTCAAAGGAGCTCTCCCCGTGGCGCTCCTGCTTCATCTGGAACCACCCGGGAGGCCTCTCCCCAGCGCACTACCACCTCTCTGTCTCCTGACAGGTCCCTGACAGGAGATTTAGTTCCTTCTCAGGTTGCTGCCTCAGTCTTCCCAGCATGCACTGGATCAGATACTCAACCACTACAGTCGCCTCCTAACCCCTCGGTTATCCCAGGTTCTTCTGCCTCAACCTCTGCTGACCCGCAATCCTTCCTCCAGAATCCTCTCCTGCCTCCAGATATGAGGCTTTCCCTAGCTGATTTGATTTCTGAAGCCATCCGGCAAGGCATTGCTCAAGGCCTTCAACAACATCACGTGTCTTCTTCCCCTAGGCAAGGGGATCAACCTCGCCCTCGCTCCCACGCTCGTTCAGAGGAAATCACGGAGGACCCCTACGATCGGGACTCAGACAGCCAAGCGTCTCTATCGGAGGGTGAAATTCTTCCCGACCAGGACCTGTCCGAGGATGAAGGACTGGAACCGGACCAACCTGCCTTTGTGGGACTGTTCAAGCCTCACATGTTTCGGTCCCCTCTTCACAAGGCCCAGTTAGTCACCGGTCTAGGGACTCCTTCTACTCCTCCGGAGGCTTCCTCGGGGACTGCCATCGCATCCTCAGTCCTTTTTCAAGAGCCCACTACGCATTCTGACATTGTTCCGGCACCTAAGCTCTTCTCGGATGTCATGAAAAGGCAGTGGTCCAATCCCAGCTCTGGACCTGTTCCTAATAATCTGGACAGAAAGTTTTATAATGTTTCCCAGGATTACTCTTCTATGTTGCAGGTCCCCTCGGTGGATCCTCCTGTCGTGGCCCTCTCTTCTTCCTCTCCCCTCACCGGTCCTTCCGAGGAGTGCTTGAAGCCAGAGGATAAGAAGGCGGAGAGAACCCTCATTAAGAACCACCAGGCCTCTGCATGGGCTGTCCAGGCATCTTCGGCAGCCTCGTTTTTCAATAGGGCCACTATCCTATGGCTAAAGCAGCTGCAAGAACGCATCCCTGCAGCGGATCACCGATCGCATCAGGACATCAATAAAATTCTAGCAGCAGTGGAGTTCTCCGCTGATGCCACTCTCAATGCTGCCCGGTTCTCCGCCAAGGCCATTGGGACCTCAGTCACTTCCAGACGTCTCCTCTGGCTACAAAACTGGCAAGCGGATGCCAGGAACAAATGGCGCCTCGCTTCTTCTCCTTATTCCGGAGGCAAACTCTTCGGAGAACAACTAGACCCCCTCCTGATTGAGACCAGGGACCACCGCAAGATCCTCCCGGCTCTTTCTCGGCGTTCAGATCCTCGCCACCAGGGCTCCTTTCGCTCCTCATCCTTTCGACCATCGGAGTCTGCCTTTTCATTCCAGCGTCCACAGAGGAGCTTCCCTTCGAGACAACGCCAACACGACAGTCAGGTTAGGCAGGGCCCCCGTTTCAATCCCAAAAGGTCCTTTCGGGGTGGGAGATCCAGGCCCTTTCGGAGACCTCGTTAATTATAGCCCAGATCCCGTAATTGGCGGCCGCCTATCCCGGTTCGCAGATCAATGGGACTCGACTTCCTCTGACCTTTGGGTCAGAAACACCATCAGATTTGGACTGTCCCTGGAATTTTTTTCTCCCCCTCCCAACCACTATTTACCTTGCCCTCTCTCGGCTGACCCGGTTAAACGGGCTCAGCTCGATGAGGCCATCCAGCATTTACTAACCATCAAGGCTATCCAGCCTGTCCCCTCTAGCCAAAGGGGTCTGGGATTTTACTCCCGTTTATTTTTGGTACCGAAGCCCTCAGGAGGTTGGAGGGCTATTCTTGACCTAAAGTCCCTCAATAAATACATTGTTTATCATCGCTTCAAGATGCAATCTTTAAGTACCATCCTACTCTGCATCCGCAATGGAGACTTTATGTCCTCCATAGATCTTACTGAAGCTTACCTCCATATCCCCATCCTTCCCGCCCACCGAAAATTTTTGCGTTTTTCTTATAAGGGCCGCCATTTCCAGTACGCGGCCCTACCATTTGGACTTTCTTCTGCCCCTAGGGCGTTTACTAAGGTTATGGCCGCCCTCATGGCACATATTGCCTCTGTCCCTATTAGGGCTCTTTTTTATTTGGACGATATCCTTATTCTCTCCCAATCTCATTCCAAGGCTATTCAGGATGTCTCCTCCACCATTACCATATTGCAAAGTCACGGCTTTTCTATCAACTGGCGTAAGAGCCAGCTGTGCCCCTCGCCTCGCATTCAACATCTAGGCGCTCTCATTGATTCGTCAACCCTTCAGGTCTCCCTTTCCCCTGACCGCCAAGCTAGCCTTTCTGAATCGGCTGCCCGCATCCTGAGATGCGGATCCTCCTCTCTCCTGGGCCTCTCCAGCCTTCTGGGCAAGATGGTATCAGCTTACGATATTGTCCCCTGGTCTCGCCTACACAGCAGGGAGCTCCAGTGGCTTTTACTCCCGTTCCAACGGACCAAGCGTGCCACCTCAGCCTCCAGAATCGCCTTGCCCCCTTCGGTGACCGGCTCACTGGCCTGGTGGACGTCGTCAGCAGTATCCCGGGGCTCTTTCTTCGGACAGGCGACCAGGACTGTGATCACAACAGACGCCAGCCTCTCGGGCTGGGGAGCCCACCTGGACATCCACATGGCTCAAGGCCTATGGTCCCCTCCAGAACGAAGGCTCAACATCAACGTCCTGGAGCTACGTGCCATCTTCCTAGCCCTCCTGGCCTTCGAGTCTCATGTCCTTGGCAAGGATGTCTTGATTCTCACGGACAATGTCTCGGCCAAGGCGCACATCAACAGGCAGGGCGGGACTCGATCCCGCTCCCTTCAGAAGGAGGCAGCCAGGTTGTTCCTTTGGGCCGAGGCTCATCTATCCTCGATCAAGGCCGAACACATATCGGGGGTAGACAACACTCAAGCGGACTCCCTCAGCCGTTTCCAGATCGATCCCTCCGAGTGGAGTCTGCATCCTCTCCTCTTCGAAGAGCTGATATCCCGATTCGGGGCTCCAACTGTCGACCTGTTTGCCTCGACCTCCAATCACCAGCTGCCCCGGTTCTTTTCTCGCTTCCCCTGCCCGGGAGCAGAAGCTGTGGACGCCCTTCGCAGCCCTTGGCCGGGGGGTCAGCTCCTCTATGCCTTCCCCCCCCTTCCAGTCCTATCCAGGGTAATCCGCAAGATTCTTCTAGAGAAGGCGGAGATCATCCTTCTGGCCCCCCACTGGCCTCGACATCCATGGTTTCCCGATCTGTTGTCCCTGTCGGTGGCCCCCCCCTGGAAGATTCCCAACAGCAAAATAGTTCTCCTTCAAGGTCCTCTCCTACACCCGGACCCTCAATCGTATCAACTGACCGCTTGGAGGTTGAGCGGCGCCTCCTCGCTAGAGCCTTAGTCTCTCCGGACGCCATCACTATCATCCAGGCAGCCAGGCGTCCTTCTACCTTGCGCATATATGACTCCACCTGGCGTTCCTTCGTCAAGTGGTGTTCTAGGAGAAGGATCGTTGCTACGGAGGCATCCATTGCACAGCTTATCGACTTCCTCCGGGATGGCTTCCGCTCAGGCTTAGCTCCTAACACCCTCCGCCGACAGGTGGCGGCCCTATCCTCCATACTTTCATGTGGTTCTCCATCTACATTAGCCAACGATCCACTGGTCCATTCCTTTTTACGAGGCGCTACCAATCTCCGCCCTCCTGTGATCCACCGGTTCCCTACATGGGACCTCAACAAAGTGCTACAAGCCTTAACCGCTCCTCCCTTCGAACCTCTCCGCACGGTCAGCCTAAAATATCTCTCTTTCAAAGTTTCCTTCCTAATAGCTATTACCTCCGCACGTAGGATTTCCGAGCTGGCAGCCTTGTCGGTTCGTGCTGACCTATGTATCTTCCATACAGACAGGGTAGTCCTCAGACTCGACCCGGCCTTCATCCCCAAGGTCAATGCCACTTTCCATCGTGCACAAGAGATCATACTCCCGGATTTCTGTCCGGCTCCCAGATGTCATCAGGAGGCAGTTTGGCACAAGCTGGACGTCCGACGGGCCCTCCGTATTTACCTGTCTCGTACCTCTTCATTTCGTCGATCAGAAGCCCTGTTTCTGTCTTTTCAACCATCTTCGATGGGTGTGAGGGTCTCGTCAGTCACGATAGGCCGTTGGTTGAGGGCCACCATCGCATCTGCTTACGAGTCACAATCTCTGCCAGCCCCGCGCAACATCACCGCTCACTCCACCAGGAGCGCATCTACTTCCGCGGCTTGGGCCACACAAGCTTCGGTGGAGGAAGTCTGCCGGGCAGCTACGTGGGCGTCTGTGACCCCCTTTGTCCGACATTATCGCCTCGACTCCTATGCATCGGCGGATGCAGCATTCGGCAGGAGAGTTCTTCAAAGAGTCCGGCCTATCCCGCCCTAAGAGACACCAAGCTTTGGTATGTCCCAATCCTGACTGCTGTGGGCGCTAGGTCGGAGAATGGGCGTTGGTCTTACCTGATACGCTCATTCTCGATGAGGCGCCCACAGCAGTCAGCCCCGCCCTGGGCCGTTCTAGAATTCATGGGGGTGGGTGGACTCTCATTCTCTTTCTTATATATCTACAGGCACCTCAGTCTACTGAACGAACTCGCCTCCAAACTGGACTAACAGGAAGGGGAGGTGCCAGAAAAGTTCAGTAGGCTCGGTCTAATTGGATAACAGACCTGCCACACCCAATCCTGACTGCTGTGGGCGCCTCATCGAGAATGAGCGTATCAGGTAAGACCAACGCCCATTCTCCCATGATAATCAGTGAATCAGAATAGAGCAGGAGGGGATCTTGGAGGTGTTCTAGTCCAACCCTCTGCACAAGCAGGAAGCCCTATACCATTTCAGACAAGTCCACTCTCTTCTTTAAAACTTCCAGTTATGAAGCATCCATAACTTCCTCATGCAAGGTATTCTACAAGGTGTTCTATCTACTAGTTAATTGTTCTCATAGGAAGTTTCTCCTTAATTCCACGTTGCATCTCTCCTTGATTGGTTTCCATCCATTGTTTCTTGTCCTGCCTTCTGGTGCTTTGGAAAATAAGTTGACCCCGTCCTCTTTGTGGCAGCCTCTCAGATACTGGAATACTGCTATCCTGTCCCACCTAGTCCTTCTTTTCTCTAGACTAGCCAAACCCAACTCCTGCAACTGTTCTTCATATATTTTTGTTTCCAGGCCCTTAATAATATTAGTTGCACTTTCCTGCACTTTTTCCAAAGTCTCAACATCTTTTTTGTAATGTGGTGACCAAGACTGGATGCATTATTCCAGGTTTGGTCTTAATAAGGCTTTATAAAGTGGTACTAATACTTCATGTGATTTTGATTCTATGCCTCTGTTTATAAAAATCAGAATTATATTAGAATTTTGGCTGCTGCTGCACACCTCTGGCTCATATTTAAGTGATTATCCACTAGGACTCCAAGGTTCCTCTCATAGTTACTGTTTTTGAGGCAGGTTTCACCGAATCTGTACTTGTACCTTTGGTTTTTCCTGCCTAAGTTAAAAATCTTGCTTTTCTTCACATTAAATTTCATTTTGTTGCATGTGGCCCATTGTTTAAGTCTGTCAATATCTTTTTTGATCCTGAGTTTGTCATCTGGGGTGTCGACTATTCCTGCCAGCTTAGTGTCATCTGCAGATTTGATGAGTTCCTCTTCTATTTCCTCTTCTAAGTCATTTATGAAGATATTGAAGAGTACTGGGCCTAACATGGAATTTGGTGGTACCCCACTGCTTATTTCCCTACATATAGATGTAGTACCATTAAGGACTACTCGCTGAGTTTGGTTCACCAGCCAGTTACAAATCCATCTCACAACTGAGTATTCTTCACCATTCTGCTGACATATTTAATGTTAAGCTGATAAAAGTATCAGAGAGGACTAGAGGGCCAGTACATTAGCTATGTAAACTAACTGGGTGACTTTGGGCTATTCGTTTTCTTTGGACCAAATCTACTCTGTTTGATTTTAGTGAGGAACTGAAAATGCAAGAGGGAGCAATATGTAAATGAATCTAAACAGATGGAAGAAAGGCAAGAAATGAAATTAGCTAAACTTATAAGTAAACAGAGAAAAAGCTGTATAAAGAGAGAGACAATTTAACAAGAATTTGACATAATTAGCTATTCTGTCACAAAATAAAATGTCTTTTAACTCCTAAAGGCCTGCAACTTTCCACCCTATTGATAATTCAGTTCTGAAGACACAGGAAAGGGGCATTCCTTATGGATTTAAGCTACGGATAGGCACAAATACATGTTTGTCTATCTATATAATTTCCCCCCAAGCAGTAGAAAGAAGAAGCTGTGATTGAACCACTCCTTCCTTTGGCTTTCATTTATTATTAAGATGGTTGGCATTTGTTTGAAAATTCAAGTTTTAAATATCATTGATATCATAATCAATTGTCCACTCTCAGCTCGTGCACAATAAGACAGTTGGAATATCTATATGTTTGTGTTTGCCACATAGTGCAAATATATCTGAGATCACCCAGAAATGCAAATTTGATACCATGCAATACTGCTGTACGACACTGACTTTGAATGCTTTTTAGGGCCTTTCAAATCCAAGTTTACTGAGTACAGTACACTTTTTAAGAAGTTGCAACTGCTACCTTTTTGAAAAAGTGTTATTCTTTATATTACAAGATTAAATGATGCTCTTATAACACTCTGTCCAAGCTGTTGAGATTGGAGTGAATAATAACCTGCATTAAAAAGGCATAGAAAGGCCTTTAAACCATATCTTCATGGTCATTTTACACTCTGTAATAAACTGAAAAGATGCAAAGAAAATATTGTTGCCCTTGATCTCTACTTCCACATTGTCAAGTTGGTCACGTAAGAAGATTGCGAAGGTACAGATAGTAGTGGCCAATTAAAGAGTTTTAGCCTTGGGTGCTATTGAGAAAACAATATCTTATTTTGCATTTTTCAGGACAAAACATTTCAAGCAATTCAAATATTATTACTTGGGGTTTTAAATTTTTATTGGAGATGATGCTACTGCTGGTGATGGGGACTGATCTTCACTGCTTGTAATATTATCTAATAACTCTGAGAGATTCATTTTGTATAGTTTTAAGTCTAGCAAGAAGTTTCTTAATCTATCTTTCTGTTGAAACTCTATAAGCTAAGAGTCAATAATGAGGGGGCTAAATTAGAATCTTTGAAAAGGCCGTTTGAGCCTCTAGTTGTCAAGGGGGGAAAAGAGAGTTGGGATAACAAAGTTTGTTGTTTGGATTTAGGGAGAGAAGAGCAAGAATGTTAAGCTCCTAAAATTCTCTTCTTACAGTAGACATCTAACGAAAATAATGGTTTCTAACCAGCATTCTTGTTGTCTATTGGAGACATTAGTGTCTTTCCAAATCACAGTTTTTCTAATCTACACCATCAAAATGAATTCAAGAAGGCAGAATTGGATTTATTTTGCTACTTAAAATGTTAAAAGTCTATTTTCAAGTGTTGTGGATGTATATGTCATGCTTCTAGGTAGACATGTGTCACTAATTTCCTAATCTGTTGATTAACTGTATCAGTTCAGCTTAAAATCATAGAACTATAATTGGAAGCAGTGGCTGAGTTGTACCCACTGCTCAATAGAAAAATCCAAATTAAAGCTCCCCTGACACATGTCTATTGAGTCCCTGTTTAATCCCATTCAATGAAGGGGAATGTTCCCCCTTTTTTTAGGTAATTGCTGCCGCTCTTAGACTGCTTTTAATGTTAGGAAGCTTTTTCTAACATTTGTTTAGAGTCTTCCTTCCTTATATCTTCAAATATATTATTTCCTATGCTGCACCCTTGAACAATAGAGAGCAGGTTACGACTGTCATCCTTTAAAGCAGTGGAAGATATTGAACCTTTTCATCTCAAGGTGAAATAGGTTTAATTCCTTCAATAAGATTTACTTTCTAGTTCACTTATCCTCTTGCCGTTTTATGAACTTATTTCTCTAAATCCTTTTTAAATTTGATAACCAGAACTGAATAGAAAACTCAAAAGAGCAGAATAAAGAACCGTCACCTGCTCTGGCTGTGACTATCCACCCAAGATATTTCTGAACTCTTATCCTTAACCGTTGGACACATTGGCAAGGGTGATACAATGTGGACTTCAACAATACCTGGAGGACAGCAGGTTTCTCAGTCTTGAACTAAAGCTTTTATTCCGGATTTTCCTAGGAAAACAAAGTATCTGCAAGCAAAATTCTAAAGGAGGCACATTCATTGAGAATTGCTAACCTTTCCATCCCTTCTCTGTTTCTTGGAGAGCCACTTCAGTGAATTCAAAAGCTAGAGTAGGAAAGTCTGGAGCCGTAAAACCTTTGGATAATTGGGTTTTATTTTGAAGGCATCGTGATTCCTAGCCAAAGATTCAGTGCTTTCCACTTCCTAGATTTGCTGTTTGAATTTTTAAATAGTAACAGTTGAGTTGGATAATCACAGGGTATATGTCTGGCTTGTAAATGAAGTAATAAAGTATTCCAAATTTTACATTGAAAAAAAGAAAAACCTCCTGGAGCATTCTGAAGTGTTTTTATGTTGCAAACTGCTTTTGAGACGAAAAAGGCAGCGTCCACACTGCAAATTTTTTTCTCTTTTCCAAAGAAAATTGGAATTGCTTGCTTCTTCCTCTGTTTTTTAAGCTTTTGAGGGATTATTTAATCTTCTGGGTGAGTTCAAGAGTAACAGAAACAACACTTTTAACCTGGATTTCCCCAACTTTGCATTCCCCCCATCTTATTGTAGAGATAAGGAAGATTCCCTTGACAGAGATTTCTTGCCTAGGAAAAGGGGGCTGGAGCGATTTTAAAATCAAGAAAATCCAGATAACATTTGGCTCAGACAACTGCCTGATTCACTGAACTTTAAAGAACAGAGGTGCAGAATAATCAGACTGCAAGATTATGTTATTCTAGCCAATCTCAATAAAAATCATTTTAGCCTTTCTGTGGAGTTGATTTCCTGGTCTAATCTATGAAGTGAGATTGAAACATATGTTGGGAGTTTAGCTCCTAGAATTTTGCCTAGAAATTTGGGGAGTTGCAATCAAAACATTTCTGGAGTTTCCATGGTGGAGAAAGCCTCCCTCAACAGTATTCACGAATCAAAAAAAGATGTACATCACACTTCTAAGGAATTGGAAATAATTTTTTAAAATGGCAAAGAAGTAAAGATGACTATGGACAGACATTTTGACTCAATATATTGAGAAGAAAGGTTTAAAAAGCTCCATCTTTTTTAGCAAAAAAAAAAAGCCACTTGAGTTCACAGCTTAAACGGTGGCTTCTTATCCTCCCAAAGCCAACATTCTTATGAAAATGGTGGTGGATTCAGCTTTTTACAGGATTCACATGTGATCTTTAGACTAGACTTGGTCTCCATACTGACTGCTACCGGTATTTCAGGTTGCACATAATTGTTTTTGATGTTTGTTGTCCTTCTGGAAAATCTCACAGGAAGGAAAGCAACCAGGCCAAGAAGCTTTGTACTGTTTTTGTTTCTTTACTTTGAGGGGAATTTTGCCACATTCTGCAACCTGAAATCGTAGAATAGATTCTACCATCTTATTCTTCTGCACGTCTAGACAACATTTCAGTACATTCCCAATATATGATCAGAGCAGGTACAAAACCATGAATGCTACTATCGCATGAAAGTTTCTTTTTGAGAGTCTAACTGGGTCCACAAGCTCCATTTTCATTGGCAGAGGGTTGCAGGAGGCTGTCGCAAACACCACAGGTGCCCCCGACACAAGTGACGTCAAGCTGGCCATGCCTACCTTGGCTTCCCAAGATCAAACACAACCCTGATGCAGCCCTCAGTGAAATGGAGTTTTAAACCCTTAAACTATACTGTAGCTTCTGAGTGGTTTTCAAGGGCATCCCCATGCAGAGCATATTATATGCTGCTGAGTTTAATTCTCAAATCCTTTAGTACAGTATTAACTGTGCTGGCTGGGACCATTAAGCATTGTAGTTTAGCCAAATTAATAGGACCACAGAATTCTCACTTTGATATGTGCTGCATTTCACTACCTGTTAAACCCAGCCATGATGCCTACGAGGATCTGGGAGTAAAAGGGTGGAGCAGGTGACAGGATCAAAACCAGAGGATACATAGTGTTAAACCAGCTCTGAATGTATTTACACGTGCATTACCTCCATGGATTCATACTGCCTTGGGCCTGCCAAGATCCTTCATTAGGCTAAATTGCTGGTGAAATATTTATAGCTGCCTTATCTCAGGGTATTTCAGGGTACAGTCAGTATAAAACAACTAAACGAGCTTCTGCCATAGGAAATGCCCGAGGCTGTCTCTCATTGAAGCTGTCTCTCGTTGAGGTTGCCCCTTCTTGAGGCTGCCTCTGGTTGCATTCTTCACCTATATAGTTTCATGTATAATTTTTGGATAGCTGCAAACCAAGACAATGTGATTTGTGTGATCATTATGGGAAGAGAGTGCTGGAGAGTGCTTCATTTGTACTTCACATCATCGTTCAAGTATGCAAACATACTTTTTCTGTTGGAAAGCATTACATCTAAAATGATAACGAAAGATGCTGATGATTTCTCTATTGTATGTTTTACACTACAGGCTTCTCTGACTGAACTACTATTACCGTAGTAATGAGCCAGACAAATAAACACAAGGTTGTTGTTTTTCCTAAGGACTTTGCATATGATCACTGGTGTGCAGGCTCATCCTGAATAAAAAAAAAATTAGTCTGTTCGGCAATAGTTAACTCATCTATTGTTTTCTACATTTCACTTTCGCCATTAAATCACCCGTACTACTTAATGGAAAGTCACTTTGCTTGCCAAATTAAAACATTTGTTGTTGCTTGTGTTGCTTTTAGAGCTGAACGGCCATCCCCAGGCCTGATAATCCTACACAGCCACTGTACATAAAACAAAATGGAAAAGTTCACATTTTATGTTTCAGATCCATATTTTCCACGCCAGTCTATTTCAGGCGCAGGTTGTTAACCTCTGCAATATGTTAGTAATTAAAAGGGCCTTCTTTCCTACCCCCTGGTTTGTTTGTTTTTTGGTTGTGTTTTAAAGAAGTAAACTATGTTTCAGTAAGGTGATTAAAATTGCAAAGAATTTTTTTGAGGAAGAAAAGAAAAAAAATAGTTTATTTACCTCAGTAACATTATTGTCTCTTCCTTCTTCCATGCTTGTGTAGGCTAGCAGTCAAAACAATTAAAATACTTTTTTAAAAAAGAAATCAAATAATTTGGAGATTTTCAGTTTCCTGATACCCAGGTGTAGAGCATTATCTGAGACTTAGTACTTGAGACATAGGATGGTTGAAAATGTTTGGGGTTTTTTGGTAGCCAAGACTGCCAGAAAAGGCAATAGCTATGATAGTGGGATTTCTTGAATGAATTGCTAGGATGGTGTCGGTTTACATGTCTCTGTTTTGGTTTCAGTCAAAGAGCACAAAATGGCAACATCTGCCCACAGAAATGATAAAAGGAAGGAAGTCCTTTTTCATCCCTTATTCTGTGGTTCCATTGTGGCCTCTTTCCAAGAACATTCATAGTTGTATGTTCATTGAAGCTGGCTGTAGCAAGTCAGTGTTCAAAAATAAAAAAATAGAACAAGTTTTGCATGTGTTAGCAGAGAGCAGTGACAGCTATTTTACACTTGTCTCAGGCCATCTTCCTAACTAATATCGTTGTGACAGTTATAGATGGGCAACAATTAAGGACGACTTTTCTTGAAAGGCTTTCCTTCTTCACCTAAGCCCCAATCACAAAAAGATTAAGTAAGAAAAGAAGCCGATCTTGTGTTTATCTATATATATAAAAGCGAAAAACACTCATGCATTAATCATGAAATCTCCAGAACCGTAAAGCCTACAAACTTGAAATTTGCCATGTATGTTCCACTTGGCTCCTAGGTGCTCACTAAGAAAGGATTTTTCGAAATGGCCATCAGAGCATTAGTATTTCCTATATTATTATTAACATGCTCTGATGCTAAGGAGTTGTACTCCCCCTCCCCACCTCAAAAGAAATCTGTTTCAGATGCAAAATACAAGCAGAGAAGTTTCACTTTCAGTTTTACTTTCACAGCAGCAAGCTGCTTTACTACAGAACAGTTGAGCTAAGCCACGCCCAGCCTCCTCCTTGCTCACACAGCAAATACTGTTTGAGTTTCCAAACACCCCTCAACTCTCTCACACACTGACAGGATGCTAGCCAGATGAATACGGATGGATGCTGTGGGCTGGGACATTCTACTCCCGCTCCCTCTCTGTTCCAACTGCCAGTTGCATTATATTAACACACTCTGATGCTACAGAGTTACACATTCTACATTAAGTTTCAGGCTGCAAGTGTCAATTTATCAAACCCGAGCACATAGTTTCGTAGCAAAGCACAGGCATCCATCTAGTTTTATTAATATATTTGTTTTACAGTTTTTGTAACTTACCCCAATCTTCAGACTTGAGTGGCATACAGCTGACTGGAGAAATGGAGAAAAGCATCATTTACAAGACAGACATACCCACCAACCTCATGGCCTTTGTAAATTTTTAGTTTTGATTAAGAGCATAGTAGAGTTGTGCTTTAGCTTTGCAAAATGCCAGGAGGGAGGGGGCTATTTGCTTATCTATGTACATAGAGAGCCCTCCATTTACCCTTTCCCTTTTTCTCTTTCTCTCCCTCCCTTCCTTCTATAAATGCAATCATACTCCGCAAAACCCCTTCTTCTCCCTGCAAAATTAAAAATGAAAGAACAAAAAGATGGCATCTGGTGAGCTGGATATATAACTAAGAAAAGGATGTCAAATCCCTAAAATAGGACTGTGTGCATCAAGAGATAATTCTAGGAGATATTTGCAGAAACTAAATGTTTAATACCCTGTTTCCCCCAAAATAAGACATCCCCTGATAATAAGCCCAATTGGGCTTTTGAGTGCATGGCAATAAGGCCAAGTGCTTTTTTCAGGGTTCAAAAAAAATGTAAGACAAGGTCTTATTTTCGGAGAAACATGGTAGATTCTTGGAGAACTTTTGTTGTGAAAGGACATGACTTTCCAATAGCCCATAGTGACAATTTTTTTCTTCATTTGATTCATTAAAGATTTTTTAAAATCCCACCTTTATTATTTTTACAAATAACTCCAGGTGACGAATGTATCTAACACACCTTCATTCTATTTTTCCCACAACAACAACCCTTTGAAGTGAATTGGGCTGAGAAAGAGTGATTGGCTCAAAGTCACCCAGTTGGCTTTCATGCCAAACGCAGGATTAGAACTCCAGTCTCCCAATTTCTAGTTTGTTGTTGTTGGGAGGGGGGAATTTTTGTTAACCCCCCCCCCAAAAAACCCCAACTCGAAAAGCAATGGATTAAATTATAGAAATTAACTATTAACATGAAATAGTTTTATTTACACCTCTCCTGCGCGAGCTGCACTGGTTGCCGGTGGTCCTTCGGATCTGCTTCAAGGTGCTGGTACTTGTCTATAAAGCCCTACATGGCATGGACCCAGGGTACTTGCAGGATCACCTCCTACTGGCCTCCCATTGCCCAGTGCATTCACATAGGGCTGCCCTCCTCCAGGTGCCATCAGCCAAGCAATGTCAGCTGATGGCGCCCAGGATGAGGGCGTTCTCTGTGGCCGCACCGACTCTCTGGAATGAATTACCCACTGAGCTCCGGAGGCCCCTGACCTCTGTTCTTTCCGCGGTGGCCTGAAGACGTGGCTTTTTCAGCAAATCTCCTGATCTGCTGGGAGTTTTTAGTTTTAACTGTTGGGGATTTTAATTGGATTATTTTAGCATTAATTATTGTTTTGTTGTTTTATTGTTGTGAGCTGTGGTGAGTCCTTTGGGAGATGGGCGGCATATAAATATGAATAAAATAAAAAATAAAAATAAAATCTTTCAGATGTAAGGGCCTTTCACCTTTGCACTAACCAAGCTACAAATATGCCCTGGCAACATTTTTTTCCCCCTGTTGGGTGTCCATGACAGTGTGAGACTGAGTTAACACAGCCTTAGTTGTATAGTACTGGTGTTAAAGAGGTGTTTTCCTCCTTAACTCGGTTTATTGGCAAGTACAAGGTATATGGAATCAATGAAACTTCACAGGCGTTACTCTGGACAGCAAGTCAGATATCAGTAGCAAATGGGATCCTGCTGGGGCTTATTGGCCACTTCAGGCTGATGTGGCATGATTTCCATCTTCCCATCTCTGTTCAAGCTTATCTGCTGTTACAGGTCATCCTCACCTTTCAACCAGGGGTGAAATGCTCCCGGATCGGACCGGATCACCTGATCCGGTAGCGATAGCAGCGGGTGGTTCGGAGAACTGGAAGCAAACATCCCCGCCCCCCACCCCATGCCCAATCATCAGAGGCTTTTTTTATTTTTAAAAGCATTTTTTCTACAACCTCTTCAGCCAAAAAAATGCTTTTAAAAGTTAAAAAAAAAAAGCCTCTGCCGATCAGGCAACTCAGCTGGGATGGTCAGAGGCTTTTAAAAGCTTTTTTTTTTTTTTACAATCTCCTTGGCCAAAGAGGTTGTAGAAGAAATGCTTTTAAAAGGCTCTGATGATCCCAGCTGAGTTGCCTGATCGGCAGAGGTTTTTAAAAGCATTTTTTATAACCTCTTCAGTGAAGAGGTTGTAGAAAAAATGGTTTTAAAAGTGTAAAAAAAAAAATTGGCCACGCCCACGCAGTCCCCCACCAAGCCACGCTTACAGAACCAGTAGTAACAAATTTTACATTTCACCACTGCTTTCAACCACATGGAGACCAGAAACCTCATTGTTAAGCAGTACACTTGTTAACGAGGCATCACATGATCATGCCGGATTGTACAACCTTTTTTTTTTGCCATGGTCATTAAATGAGATGTCATGTAATTGCCACTTGCAGGCTTCTGACGTTTTTTGTCAGAAGCTAACTGGGAAGGTTGCAAGTGGCAATCAAGTGTCTGTAGCACGCTGCAGCTGTTATAAACACTTTGCAATGTGCAGTGGTTGACAAGTGCCCAAATCATATGATTGCACTGATACTGTGATAGTTGTAAACATGAGGACTGGTCATGTCACTTTTTCATTGTGGTCGTAACTTCAAATGGTTGCTAAACAAATGGATGTAAAATTACCTATATTCTGTGGTTGCCTCTAAAGAACTAATTACAGCAGTGCTTTGCTGAAGATCTAACAGAATTGCACAATTGCTCAGCTGATCGTATTGGAAGTGCAAGAATTGATTTAATACAAAGTGTGCACGACCCTCCCCCGCCCCCCCCCCCCCCCCCCGTCTCCTGGCATGCGATAGCAAAAAGGTTAGCCATCACTGGTATAAGGTCTCCTGCTTGAGCAGGGGGTTGGACTAGAAAGCCTCCAAAGTCTTTATTATTCTGCTATTGTGAATTTGAATTGCCTATATAAATCCTAAGTAAAGAATCAAATAGAAGAGAATAACTCAGGGATGAACTATGGAATCATTGGTGCTCTCTGAATCTTGGTTGTTTGCTTGCAGATGTTCATTGCTCAACCATGTAACATCATCATTGGCCCCACACATTTTAAAGTCACAGAAATTGGGAAAAATGCTTCAGATGCTGTTTATTGGGATCCTTTCCAATCCCATTTTAGAGTCTGATACCTTCCCATCCCCCATCATCTAGCATTGAAGAGCCTTGGTGGCGCAGCATATTAAAGTGCTGTTAACCAGCACCAGCTGCCTGCAATTACTGCAAGTTCGAATCTCACCAGGCTCAAGGTTGACTCAGCCTTCCATCCTTTCGAGGTAGGTAAAATGAGGACCCGGATTATGGGGGTAATAAGATGACTTTGTATAAAAAGGAACACCGCTTGGGGGCCCCCGAAAGCCCTACTAAGCAGGTATATACAAAAGTATGAAAACTATTGCTTAACGCATTGTAAGCCGCCCTGAGTCTCCGGAGAAGGGTGGCATATAAATTGAACTAATAAATTAAATAATTAGGTAGTCCAATTGTAATATTTGAAAGATATTTGCCAAGAAGTTTATTCTTTCCATGAACTCGTAACTCTTTTTTATCTCTTGAGGGTAGCAGCTTCTGAATTAAACTCTTCCTGAGCTGTTTTCTGATCTGTGTGGCAAAGACATTTGCTCAGGTTGGATAGATCACAAGGGTTTTTAAACATTTTGCCAGGTATTTGTAAAAAAAAAAAAAAGGATTTAAATCTATTTTCTTTTTAGTAGTACAGCTTAGTTGTAAGTGAAGCATATGGCATACTCACATTATTAGAAGGATATTTTAAGTACGGTTTTCGATTCAAGTGTCCCATGGGTGACCACATTTCTTCCTTGAAGTTGGACATCTTGTTTTATTTCTAATTGCTTGAGAGAAACTTTCCTGAGTAAGCTGCTGTAAAATAAGAACAGTGCCTATTTTATTTGAACACAGCTTGTACAAGGGAATTCTGCCTTCAGAATTCTTCATACTCAACTCTGCCCTCCAGAAGTGTTAGACCACAACTTTTGTTACTCATGCTGGCTGGGGGGGGTCTAAAAAATTATAGCTGATACATCTGGATGGCATTTGATTGGGAAAGGCTGTCTGACTATATTGGCCCATTAAAGATAAAACCAAAAATAGGTCAGAATAAAGCATTCAATTCTTACATCATTATCTTAGAATAACTCACTAGGAGCTTCATCCCAGCAGTTCCAAGGAATGAAGGAGCTGCCACCACTGAAGAAAATTCAGTGGTGGGTTTTTCTGCTTTGAGAGTTGAAGGGTTCTTGTATCTATAAAAGCTAACTGGCTTGGCTACAACCTCTTCCGTCTAACTCTGACTTTATTTTCAAATATAATGCAGAGTGGCACATAATTCTGAAAGAGAGGCAGTTGAACAGTTGCCGTCATCATCCTGTATTTGTTCCCCTGAACTATGGTCATAGATGAAGTGACATACGTAATTTGAGTTACAGAATCTTTGCAGTAAATGAATATGAAAGTGATCAGAGGTTTTTCTTTTTCTGTTTGTGAAAGTTGTGCTGCCTAGATAGATGGTCGGAAACCTTGAGCAATATTGTAATTCATGTTGGGATGTCTACGTGTATTTGTAATTTTTGAGATGTTGCTGTTGAACAACTTACTATTTCTCTGTTGTATTACCCATGCTAGATAGAGCTTCCAGGAGTTACTGTGCAGCAACATTTGGAAGACTTAATGAAGGTGATTTCTTAGACTTGAACAATAGGATAAGTACAATTTCAATTGGGTAAATGGAACTTCTACCTGACTCAGGTTGTTCTTCTCTCGTGAAGTTCATATATAGCTAGAGACAAATCATCATGTTTGGTTTTGGAAAGCCTATTCTAAAGATGAAGCAAATGAGGTTGACTTAAAGTACAAATTATACAAATTTGAAACCTAAGTAGGAGCATGTAACATTCTTTGGATTCAAGGACACTTTGTTGTAGCTCAGCAGTTCTGGATCTGGTTAATGGCTGAGTGTGGCTATCTACGAATTCCTCATGTACTAGTGAGATCAGTGGTGGGTTGCTACCAGTAGCAGAAATATTGATGTGAGAGCAAACCGGTTCGCTCCATCTGACAGCTGGGCCCTCCCACCCACCTCCGCGCTATGCCTACCTTTATTCCTTCGTTTTTAGCCCAGCTGAAAGGCACAGCAGAGGAGATTGCCATGCCTCACCTGTTTTGAAATTTAATGCGCTTGCGTGGAGCGCAAGTTTGGCGTGTGCAAATCGCGTGCATGAAGCGAACCAGTGGTAACATCGGTTAGAACCCATCACTGGTTGAGATCCATGAAGAAAAAAAAATACAATACTTACAAAGCATTACTTTTCCTTCCTTTTGATATTTATTAACAATTTAATTAAACCATGGGGATTTCTGAGACCTGTAATTTTTTTAAAAAGCTGTATATGAAGGAAAAAGAAAGTTTAGGTTTGTGGCTGTTGGAATTGTGGTTCTAAGAAATAAATTTGGCTAGATATCAGTGGTCTGGAATAGCTGATGAAGTTTGGTCAGTGCGATTCTCTTTGGAAAAGAACTGATTTCTCTAACTCTTGTTCGTTTCTTCCCATTCAGCTACACCTGCTCTTGTTTTCCTGTAGGATGTTTCCAGGGCTTTCAAACACAATAGTCTTGTATTCTTCCTTTCCTTACGTCCCTGATTTCCACAGTTATACTTTCCTAAATGGGGATCAGTGATCTCGAAGCAAAAGAATGCAGCTAACCACTGTCATTTGGGATCCTCTGAAGTGCTACCCTACGGAAACTCTGCATTCTTTAAGCTCGCTTGTGGTGTGCCAGCACATTCCAATGGTCTGAGGTGGAAGCGAATAAGTGGTCGCGAGCACTGCCATGATTTGGGGTGGAGAAAAGGATCGTAATTTTTAAAAATACTCCTAATTATATTCCTTCTCAACAACGGAGCTTTGGAAACATTTTTAGCTCTGTATAAATGTAGAGATTTCTCTGTCCTTTTTACATCTTTAAATTGGGCTATGATCTTGTTGACTTATTTTTGTAAAAAAAAACTTGCCATCAGAATGATTTTATTTTTAGTTCATGTAAGAAAAAAAGAAAAGAGAGCAAGCAGGCTTGCATTATTGTTTTGTTTTTCTTCTGGTGGATTTTAGAAACATACTCAGTGGTGGGATTCAAATAATTTAACAACTGGTTCTCTGCCCTAATGATTTCTTCCAACAACCAATTCATCAAACTGCTCAGAAAGTTAACAACCGGTTCTCCCAAAGTGGTGCAAACTGGCTGAATCCCACCACTGAACATACCCATACCCTGAATAGTTTCCCTCCCTCCCTCCCTCTCTCTCTCTCTCTCTCTGCTACCCTGCTTTGAATGTAATTGCTAATCTCTTAGTTTTTCTACTGTAAACTAGTCATGAGATACAGCTGCTATTTTGTCACAAGCTGCAACTTAGGGAAGTGCTCTGGATTGCAATCGGAGAATGTTGTTCAGATGGCTGAATTACCTACTTCACATTGTGAAATGCTTTTAATCTGTGCCTGATGAGCATCTTCGTCTGTACTAACCTTGCTCAGTCCAGCCACATTCCAGATGTGGAACGGACCAATTGCAGAATTCCCCAGAATATGACCATTGTGGGAATTGAAATGGAATGCCAAGATAAAGGAACTTGTCCTATACCCACCATTTCCTGTTGAGGCCATTTTTTTCTTTAATAGCTCAACTGAAATATTCTGCCCCACCTCCCCCACCAAGAGCATCTTGATTTGATCCTTTGACTTTGTCTTTTTGGGGAGGGATTGGGGTGACATGATAGTTACCTTCCAGTACTTGAGGGGCTGTCACAGAGAAGAGGGGTTCTCCAAAGCGCACCTGAGGGCAAGGCAAGAAGCAATTGATGGAAGCTCATTAAGGAGAGATTCAACATAGAACAAAGGAGAGATTTCATTAATAATATAAATTAATAGTATGTGTAATATTCATTATACCTTAGCTTTCCATAAAGTTGTAGGTTCACAGACTCTTCTTAGTTGAAAACAAATAAAATATACCTTACAGTAGAACAGCAGTTCAAGACCTTTCCCTTAAAGTGGTCCTGTGTATTATAATTGAAAGCTTTTGAGTACCGCCATGGAAAGTAAGGATCAGCAAGATGGTATCTGCTGATACTGTGGCATGTGCATCCCATCCCAGAATTAAATCACCATATTTAATGTTAATATATTAGTATAAAGTTATTTCAGGGGACCAAATCTTACAAGATGGTTCAAACTCATGAATTATCTAACCCTTGGATGACTTTGTCCATTTAAAGAAGTGCATCATAATTTTGCATCCATTCTGATTAGGGCTCCAAGATCACTGCAGATGGGGATTGCAGCCAAGAAATTAAAAGATGCTTAATCCTGGGGAAGAAAGCTATGGCAAATCTAGACAGTGTACTAAAAAGCAGAGACATCACCCTGCCAACAAAAGTGCGGATAGTTAAGGCTATGGTTTTCCCAGTTGCAGTGTATGGCTGTGAAAGTTGGATCATAAGAAAGGCTGAGCACCAAAGAATTTAGGCATTTGAACTATGGTGCTGGAGTAGACTCCTGCGAGTCCCTTGGACTGCAAGGTGATCAAACTGGTCAGTCCTAGAGGAGATCAACCCTGACTGCTCTTTAGAAGGCCAGGTCCTGAAGATGAAATACTTTGGCCACCTAATGTGAAGGAAGGACTCACTGGAAAAGAGTCGAATGCTGGGAAAGATTGAGGGCAAAAGAAGAATGGGACAGCAGAGAACAAGGTGGTTGGATGGAGTCACTGAAGCAGTAGGCGTGAGCTTAAAAGGACTCTAGAGGATGGTAGAGGACAGGAAGGTCTGGAGGAACGTTGTCAATGGGGTCGCGATGAGTTGGACACGACTTCGCAACAACAACAACAACAACAACAACAACAACAACAACAACTGAAAATCACCTGGAGAATAGCTTGACTCCCTCGTCTTTGTAGGCTGCCACAAAAAAGAGGGAGTCAAGCTATTCTCCAAAGCACCTGAGAGCAGGACAAGAAGCAATGGGTGGAAACTAATCAAGGAGAGAAGCAACCTAGAACTAAGGAAAAAATTCCTGACAGAAATCAGTAACCCGTAGTCAGTGGAACAACTCGCCTCCAGAAGTTGTAAATGCTCCAACACTGGAAGTTTTTAAGAAGATGTTGGATAACCTTCTGCTCTCACATGGCTCATAGATTGAGAATTATTGTGTTAGAAAATGTTTGAAATACAAAATAGAAATTTTTTTTTTAGAAAAAAAACATCTTTTGCTGTTTTCAAATGTAAAGTGGTTTATATAACTCCATACCTACAGCAAAGACATTGACTAGTGATTCAGCCTCCAAAACAAAACATTGAGTTATCCACAAGAGCCTCCAGAAATAAGACTTCGAGACCTAAAGGTTAAATCAAATATATGTTATTTTTTCACATGGAAGATGGTTTACTAATATCTTCATAGCTGTGTTTCTAATTAGCATGTGTATGAATTTTCAATGCAACCCTGTGAGTACAATCATCAGTTTTAGAAGTTATAATGCTGCAAAGCAATACAAGTTAAAAGTAGCAGTGCTTCTGTCTGAGGTTCATCTGCATCTATTAAGTACGGAAGGATAAAAACAGAGCAGCCCTGTGACAAAGAAGTTGGTCTGCCCCTGGTTTATTCCTGGCTGCTGGTGAGACCGCAAATGTATTTTTAGTAATAGAATCATATGTTTGCTATATCCAGCATGTGTCTGTACTTTTTCTCTCCCATCTCTTCAACAAGGCTGTGGTCTTCTTTACTAGACTATTATTCTAGGGATTATTTCACTCGCATATCTTTAAAACATCAGAGTTGGACCCTGCTTGTTTTAAGAAATACAAAAAAGACATGTTATTAACATACCTTTTGGGGAAAAAACCCTGCTAAAACAGTGCTACTTGTAGTAATAAAATATATAGATGCACCTATTTACATGCCTTGCTTTTATGTGTTTTCCCAAATTCTTCCAACAGCTGAATTATATATATTCATTAGATCCTACTATCTAGGGCAAGGGTATCAAACTCACGGCATCATGTTGTCGTCACGTGACAAATCACACTTTTTCCCTCTTCATTAAACTAGGGGTAGGCGTGGCCAGCACATGACACATCCGCCCCCACGGGCTACAAGTTTGACACCCCTGATCTAGGGCACCCCCTCTTTTTCCTCTAGATATAAAGATAAACAAATTGAGATTTCTCCCCTTTTCTGATTTTTGTTGTTCTTATTCTTTTAAAACAATTATGTGTTTCAGGCTTCATTTGATTTGCATATTTTGCTCATATATTCTGGTATTGTGATGTTTTTGATTTTTGCCAACAAGATTGCTCAGTTGGAGAGGGTATATTTAGAACTGCTAAATTAAGTTACATAAAAATAAATAGATTTGGGGAATGAAATCTTTCTTTACTTTTGAGAAAGTTTTACCTCCGTTTTTGGGGAATACAGATAGTTCTCAATTTATGACTGTAATAGATCCCATCTTTCTTAAATCATGACAGTCATAAATTGAGGCACCCATGTGACCAGACCAAATTATATGTTTTCTGAGGTTTTCGCGGGTGTTTGTATGTAGGTCTTTGGTTATTCGGGTCTTCTCCCGTGTAAAATTGGAAGCACGAAGCCGAGAACACCAGCCTGAAGATGACGAATGAGACTTCATTGAAATGTTGCCAAGATACTACCAATTTTATGCGGGAGAAGACCCGAATAACCAAAGACATATATGTATGTATGTATGTATGTATGTATGTATATGTATATTTATATGTGTTTTGTGTGTGTGTGTGTATGTATGTATGTGTGTGTGTGTGTGTGTGTGTGTGTGTATATATATATATATATATATATATATATATATATATACACACATACATACATACATACATACATACATATATATGTATATGTATATATATTTATGGTGGTTGTTAAGCGAACACTGGTTATTAACTGAATGTTACAGCTAAGGGAATGCAGTAGACGTTAAGTGAATCAATGTGTTCCTATGGGCATTTCTTTGCTGGGAATTGCTGTCACATGACTGTTGAATGCTGCAACCAGTCATAAAAGTGAACCAGTTCCAAGTACCTGAAATGTGGTCATTTGACCATGGGTATATATGCACATGTCAGAAGTTTGGAACTGGGTTATAAGTAGCTTTTGGAGAATCAATTGTAACTTTAAATGGCCACCTTGCAACTGGTCATTAAGTGAGAACTCTCTTTCTGTATGGAAGGAAGCCTCCACCCAGTTGTCTTGCTTTCGTACTGCATCATTATGAGAACTGCTGCAATTCTCCAATGTCCAAACTCACCCTAAAAACATATTCTTTCCATACCCTTCAATCAACAAGGTACTATTCTTTATTCCAATTGCAGGCCATTTTATTCTTGGTTGTATGCTTTTCCCAGAACAAGAAGGCATTTTAAGACTTGATGACAGACTAGATGGGAAAAGGTAGAGAGATTTTCCTCTCTTACCATACAGGATATGATCTTTTCCCTGTATATTTTACCTTTCTGCCCTCTCTGTTTCTCAGCCCCAGAGGTGGTATTCAGGCGGTTCGTACTGATTCAGGAGAACCGGTAGTGGAGTTCGTGGGCCAGCCCATCTGTCCCGGCTCTATGCTGCCCTATTTAGACACAGTTTTGAGGCCAGGCACATGCACAGAAGGCATGCATGAGAGCAAAGCACATGCGCGAAAGGTTTAGCGCATGCACAGAAGGTGGGTGCGAAGCGAGCGTACGCACACGGGACAAACTGGTAGCAACAAAATGTGAAACCCACCACTGCTCAGCCTCAGTTGTATCTGGGACTTTCTCACATAATTCCATTTTCCATGCCAGAAAGAAAAAGAAGGCAATGTTCTTCAGAATATTGATTAAAAGAAGAAAAAGAAAGTGAAAGGCTGCTGTTGCAGGGAAGAAAGAAAAATATTCCCTGGACCTGATTTAATTGGAAGAAAGAAAATTCTTCTCTTCTTATCATATTAACCCTGATTTTTAAAATCAATCGGTTCTGGATTGTGTTGCAGCTTGTCCTGAAAAAGCAGGTGTAATCATTAATTATAATTATTACAATAATAACAACCACAAAGAACTTTAGCGTTAGTTTTCTGCTGTTAGTCAGCGTTATTATAAAAAAGGCAGATTTGTCATTTGCTGAATGTAAAGAGAAAGCCAATCTATGTGTGTGCAGAAACACTTTTATTATATTTTGTAACAGCAGAACTTTTCTAATATACTTCAGCTCATTATGTCCTGAGATTTCCTAAGGATGAAAAATGAGGTATTGAATGCAGAATACTCAATTTGTCTATTTTTTATTTCATAGCCACCATAAACGCCCATAACAGAATAAGATTACCTCATACAAGAGAGAAATCTCTTTTGTACTTTCTCATCATCATATTGATTAAAGGAGTAGCTGATAATTTTAAATCTAAAGTGCTGCATTCTCTTCAGAAATCTGAATATAATTTTAAAACTTTAAAACAAGAAGATAAAAACGAATGAAAGAAAAAAGAAAAGAGAAAGAAAGAGAAAAGGAAAGAAAGAATAAGAAAGGCTGCAAGAAAAAAAAGTTGAATAATAGGAAAGAAAGAAAATGATAGAATGAAGTGGCTTCTGATATTTTTACAGCAGTACAAGAATATTTCAACCTCTCTAAAGTTATATCATATCATCACTCTTCTTCCTATAATCTGCCCTAATTATCAAAGCCATAATTCATAATTTTATTTTGTTTTATTTTTACACAAAAAAGAGTGTTCAAGTTACTGAGAAATGCAAAGAATGTGTTTTCTCTATTCAGATAAGTCAATTTATCCATCTCAATGAAACCTGCCAACTTCATAAACCATTCCTCCATAGTGAGTAATGTAAAATCTTTTCCTCTCTTCATGTAGTAATCTCACCGCAGTAATCATATATTGAAATAATATTCCATGCCTTTTTTCTAGCTATTTATCCATTAATGCCATTCTCTTCAGAAATCTAAGTGGTTGTAAAGAAATAGTCAGCACTTGTTGCGAATATGTCAATAAGAGTAACTATAAAACAAATTATATCTGCATACTCATTGATGGAAAATCACTTCTTAATCACTTGGGAATTAATTCCAAAAACGGCTGCCTTAGACAGAAATTTCTAGATAACCTAGCTGGTCAGATACTCAAGAAAAAGAAACATAATACAATTCTTGCTGCAAATTCTTAATAACATTTTTTAAAATTACATTTCTATTGACCCTATTAAAATAAGAACAAGGACGAAATTGTCCTCTGAAAATAAATTACTCTACAGTTGATTCAGCAAAATAATAGGGTTTTATTTTGTTTTAGACTTGGAAAAGGAGATGGACTTTCAGTATACCAATGCTCCCTATTAAATGATGCACAGTTACTTCAGAAATTAACATGTATAATTTCTTGTGATTTTTAATATTAATATTAAGGTATTAGAATAGAATTAACATAGTTGGAAGGGACCTTGGAGGTCATCTAGCCCAACCTCCTGCTTAGGCAGGAAACCCTATACCACTTCAGACAAATGGTTATCCAACCTTTTCTTAAAAACTTCCAGTGTTGGAGCATTTACAACTTCTGGAGGCAAGTTGTTCCACTGGTTAATTGTTCTAACTGTCAGGAAATTTCTCCTTAGTTCTAAGTTGCTTCTCTCCTTAATATATTAAAGCATTAATAAAGTATTTAATACTAGCATTAAATAATATTAGTATTAATATTTAATATTAATCACTAATAATATTTTACTACTAATATTAACTGTAGCTGTAAGTAATCTTCTACCATAAACCTGGGTGGGCAATTTATGGATACCAGTAGTTTGGGGCTGCTGTTCTGTAAATAATAATAATAATAATAATTTTATTTCTATACCGCCCCTCTCCCGAGGGACTCGGGGCGGTGCACAGCCAGGTAAAAACACAAAATACAGACATCAATATAAATTTTAAAAATTATTAAAATTATTACATTTTTGGCCACTAATTAAAACCCCAAAGTTAAAACTCCAATTTAAAACTCAATTACAAAGCAAGCCCTGCCTGACGGAAGAGCAGGGTCTTAAGGGCGCTGCGAAAAACACGGAGGTCGGTGATCATGCTTATTTTCTGGGGGCAGTTCATTCCAAAGGACAGGGGCTCCCACAGAGAAGGCTCTCCCCCTGGGTGTCGCCAGCCGAAATTGCTTGGCCAACGGCACCCTGAGGTGTCCCTCTCTGTGAGAGCGAACTGGCTGGTAGGAGGCTATCGGTGGCAGCAGGCGGCCCTGTAGATACCCAGGTCCTGAGCCATGGAGCGCTTTAAAGGTGGTAACCAGCACCTTGAAATGCACCCGGAAGACCACTGGGAGCCAGTGCAGCTCACGCAGGAGAGGTGTTACATGGGCGCAATAAGGTGCGCCCATAATCATCCGCGCAACCGCATTCTGGACCAGTTGGAGCCTCCGAGTGCTCTTCAAGGGGAGCCCCATGTAGAGAGCATTACAGTAGTCCAGCCGGGAGGTGACAAGGGCATGAGTGATCGTGCGCAGGACGTAACTGGTGGATGAGGCAGACCTGATAAACCCCCCCCCCCCGGTGACGGCCGTCATATGCTCTTCTAAAGACAGCCGTACATCCAGGAGGACACCCAGATTGTGAGCCCTCTCTGTGGGGGGGTAGAGATTCATTCCCATAGACAGCGATGGCGTCAGCTGGCTATACTGGGACGCTGGGAGCCACAGCCACTCGGTCTTGGAAGGGTTGAGTCTGAGCCTATTTCTCCCCATCCAAACCCGTAGGGCCTCCAGGCAGCAGGACATCACGTCAAGGGCATCATTGGGGTGGTCTGGGGTGGAGATTACAGCTGAGTACCATCAGCGTACTGATGTACCCTCACCCCAAAACCACAGGTGATCTCGCCCATCAGCTTCACATAAATGCTGAACAAAAGGGGGACCGACCCTTGCGGCACCCCCCCCCCCCACGAGGTGCCTCAAAGTCGACCTCTGCCCCCCTGCCAACACAAACTGTGAACGGTCGGAGAGGTAGGAGGAGAACCACCGCAATGCGGTGCTTCCTTTTCCTAACCCACTCAACCGCTGCAGCATGATACCATGGTCTATGGTATCAAAAACCGCTGAGAGATCTAATAGGACCAGGGCAGAGGAATAATTCTTGTCCCGAGCCCTCCAGAGATCATCAACCAACGCGACCAATGCCGTTTCCATGCTGTACCCCTGCTTGAAGCCCGACTGGTATAGGTCTAGATAGACAGTTTCATCCAGGTACCGGGGGGAGCTGTCGTGCCACCACATTCTCAACAACCTTCACCACAAAATGAAGGTTGGAGACCAGATGATAATTTGCCAATACAGCGGGTCCAGGGAAGGCTTCTTGAGGAGGGGCCTCACCACTGCCTTTTTCAAGGTGGCGGGGAAAGCACCCTCACTCAAAGAGGCATTTACAATCCTCTGGAACCAGCCTCGGGTAACCTCCCGAGAGGCCAGTACCAACCAGGAGGGACACGGGTCCAATAAACATGTGGCAGCACTAAGCCTACCCAGAATCCTGTCCAGGTCCTCGAGAGCCACAGGGTCAAACTCTTCCCAAAGAATATTCTCACGACCTGCCCCCGTCTCCCCCCCTGGACTCATCCAGTCGGAGTCCAAGCCTTCCCGAATCTGAGCGACTTTATCATGCAGGAATTGTGCAAAATCCTCAGCTCAACCCTGCAAGGGGTCTTCCCGTGCTCCCTCCTGGAGAAGGGAGTGGGTCACCCTAAACAGAGTGGCTGGGCAGTTCTCTGCAGATGAGATAAGAACGGAAAAATAATTGGATTTTGCCGCTTTTATCACCACTAGGTAGGTCTTGATATAAGCCCTCACCTGTGTTCAGTCAGATATTTGTGCTTATACACACAAAGTCATTTTCCATCCCAAATACATACACTTGCAGCTCATTTTCTCAGTGAGCTTAATTCCATACTTATATACATATCTTATTTATTTTTACATGCAATCAATCACCTACATGCTGCCCCATTCTGCCCCGTAGATATTTTAGTGTAGTCCTTGACTTGTGATCATAATTGAGCCCAAAATTTCTGTTGTTAAGTAACCCCCACGCATGCCCATGAGACCCCCTCCCGCCTCCGCGTATGCGCATAAGACCCCCCGTGCATGCACACGCATCACCCACATGGGCCCCAGGCTAGAGACCCAAAACTGAGCTGGCTGGTGGGAGGTACTCATGCATATGTGGTGGAACTGAGCTGGGCGTCAGCTTGTGTGCCCAGAGAGAGGGCTTAGTGTTTTTCCAGATATTCTTTAGAAGCTATAAATCTGCTCAAGACATATGCACTAGCCAGTGACTATTTCCACACAAAATACTGCATCCAATTTACAGAATTTTTAATGTGTATCAAAGTTCAAATTTAACAATGAAAAGTTATTTGGGGTTCAAAGGTCAAACTTGGCCGCTCAGTGTTAAAAATGTGGTGCCTTTGCTTTGATTCCTAAAAACCATCTCTTATAACTAGTGGTTCAGTTACAATAGTAAAGCTTCCAACTTGCTGTATTAAAGTATCAAACAGACTCTCGAGATTTGTTGTTATAATTGTCTACACTAATTGGGACTCATGTGGTGTACTAGGGTGTCAGCTGGTTTGTTTGTGCTCTGCTCTTCACAAACAACAGAAAATAAAACCATAACACATAAAAATAACTGCAATAATCTGTTAAGGAAACTGAATTTTACCAAGTTTTATTTATAGCATTGATTTTTTAAAATCCCAGTAGATATTATTGAGGTTACGCTAATTCAGGCACATTCTATATACAGCTTAGTTTCCCAGATTGTCTACATGTCAGCATCACTTATGTTCTGACATATTAATGTGTTTGTTCTTAATAGATTTTGGTGCTTTGTAAGATTCTCTTGAAAAGTGTGAATCTAGTCATGGCATTGGAGGGGGGAGGAGTTGGGTGTGTGATTGCATGTCATTAAATCAATATCCACTTTTTGCAACCACGTAGATTTTTCTCCACAATGATCTGGTCTTCAGACATTGTACCCACTGGAATGGGGGGAGGGGGGGAGCATATTTTGAGATTTTTCTTTTTCTTATACAAAGTTTTCCCCGCTTTTTATGCATCCTGAGTTTACTATTATGCTTATGTGCAAGCTGTATGCAGGGGTGGGCTTAAAAATTTTTAGCAAGGGGTTCTCTGCCTGGTTGCTGGGTGGGCATGCCCATGGTGGGTGTGGCCTAGTCGACCTCCTGCACCACAGCAGTTTTTGCCCGCCGTGGCTTTGGAGGTTTTCCTTGAGCTTCCAGGAGATGAAAACGGCCTCCCCAGGCTCCAGAGGCCCTCTGGAGGCCAGAAACAGTCCCGTTTCTGGCCTTCCCAAACTTCCAGTAGGCTCATTTTTCACCCAAGTGCGTGCCCTGCACTTACGTGCATCCAAAATGGGCTGTGTGGGGACTCCTGGGAGTGGAGGGGCAGGGTGGGCGGTGCCAGCCAGGAGTGGGATTTGGGGGTTTTCCGAACTGGACAGAAACTTAGCTAGAGGTTCTCCTGAACTCCTGCAAACCTCCAGGAGCCCACCCCGGCTTTATGTAATTTAATTGTTTCCTTCTCTTTATAAATTCTGTACTTAACTGAATTGATGGAGCAGCAGGAAGCAGGGAGAAATTAGTAGAAAATTAATATACCTGTTGTCCTGGTATAAGCTAATGATTCGTGGCTGGTTTTCAAAGTATAATGTTGTAATGAGGTATATATTCTCACTTGTCATTGAGTCTCTGAACAGGAATGACACAGCAATAAAAGTAGTAGGGCTGATTCAGCATTTTTTTTCTAATAATTTTAGTCCAATTATTTATTATTTACAAAATGTATTATTTATTTATTACAAAGATAAAAGACTAATACAAAGCAAGAAAAAGATAAAATTTAAAAAAAGATAAATGCAAAGTGAGAGAAAATAAAATAAAAAATAAGAAAAGATATAAAACTGACTCCCCCCTCCAAACAAGTATAAACAATTTCGGGAACTCAACATCTTCGCTAGTATTTAAAAATATTCATATATTCTTTTATAAAATGTTTTACAACCCACAGGAAATATTCTTCCAAGTTCATCTAGTTCCTTGACTTTTCAAAAATTAATATTGTAGTCTTTCCTTTCTGACGGCACTAACGGAAGACTTGGAAGACTTGGAGTCGGGACTTTGGATTCTGGAGCCAAGGATGGTGGAAACTCTCGGCTCCTTTGTAGCAACCGTAGAGAGTGGTGGGGGGGGAGTTGGTGAGGGTGGCTTGTTGCAGCCTCGCCACCCCCTCCCCCTTACGAGCCTCCGGCTGCCTTTTTTACAGCTATGGGCAGCTGGCTCGGCAGTTTTACAACGCCGGCGGGGGAGGTGGAGGAGGGGGGCGATGGTGGCTGTTGTGGCCTCGCCCCCTCACCTCTCCGTGACCCCTGCAGCAGTGAGGGTGGCAATGGAGGACGGCGCTTTCTTTACAACAATGGGCAGCCGATTCAACGGTCTTACAACACCGATAGGGGTGGTGGAGGGAATAGGGCGAGGGTGGCCTGTTGTGGCCTCGCCCCTCCCCCCCCGGTGAGCCCCTGCCTGCCTGTAACGCTGCAGTGGTGAAGGCGGTATCCCCTCTCCTGGGCATCATCATGATTATATCCCCTCTATTTGACATCATCATTGTTGCATCCCTGACTCTGACTCTGGCTATGTTTATTGAACCACCTTTACCATCTTACCATCTGTATCATCTGCCAGCGCATTGAGACCAACTTTACCCACTATGCTCTGTTTTGAGAAGAGGTCCCAGCCTGGGTGTGGGCTTCGAGGGAGCCGACCTATTGCTGCTGCCACTGGACAGGATTACATCCATTAATGCCAGTTGCCGTGAGAGGGCAACTAGGTACTATCTCTCCGGGGGCAGCAGCCTGAGACTCCTCTTCACTGCTGTGAGAGGACAGTGAAGCCCGATGGACTTACTCACACCAGAAATGGGCGGAATCTTTCTCTTGGACCTTTGCTTTTAAGATGTTTTATGAATCCTTGGCCTTATTTATTCTCTCAGCTGAATTGTGATGTATTTATTAGCCGATCTCTTAGCACTGCAAGATTCCCCCCTCTCGCAGGCCTGGCCCTCTTCATTATCGAGGGCCTACCTTAATGACGGGCTTTGGGACCCCGAGAGGTGGCATGTGGCAAAGAGGGGGCTGAGGGGTTTTTTATGTAAATTTTTATCTAAACTTTTAAGGGGTTCCGGGAGGGGGTGGAGGGGATAGTGGGTAGGGGGGACAACCCACCAAGGGGAGGGTTGGGTTGAGCCATAAAGAGTGGTGGGGGGAGTGTGGGACCCGGGGTCGTGGAGCGGATCCGGATAGTATATTGAACATCGTTACTGTAGGTGGGAGAGGTAGATATGGCGGGAGCAGGGGGCCATATCGTGTCAGGGGAACACATACCCACTGTTTACGAGTGGTGGCGTGTTCCGGCCCCCAAGGCTCCTCCCGCTCCCTAGGTTGCACAGACCCTCAGGGCCCGGGCCTTCGGCTGATGTTGTGCAATGCCAGGTCTGCAGTAAATAAAGCCCCCCTCATCTGTGAGCTTGTTCAGGAGGGGGGTGCGGACCTGGCAGGTGTTACGGAGACCTGGTTGGGCCACGAGGGGGGGGTGCCCCTCGTTGAAATGTGCCCGCCGGGTTTCCAAGCATTTCCGTCGGGCAGGGCTGCTGCCACGTGGCAGCAGCCCTGCCCGAGCTTCTCGGCGTCATCGCCGCGGTGGCGGTTGATACTCCCAGGCTTATGGTCATGGGGGATTTCAACCTGCCATCCGTGGGGGAGATGTCTGAGGTGGCTCGGGAGTTCATGGCTTCCATGACGGCTATGGACCTGACCCAGTTAATTCATGGCCCTACCCACACGGGGGGAAACACACTGGACCTGGTTTTTGTCTCTGGACAGTGGTTGAGAGATCTTGATATAGGGGACATAGTCATCGAACCCTTGTCATGGTCAGATCACTCTCTCCTTCGTTTTGACTTTCGAACCGCAATATCCCACCGCAGGGAGGTGGAGCCGGTAAGATGGTTCCGCCCCAGGCGCTTGATGGAACCTGATAGGTTCCAGGTGGAGCTTGGGCCATTCCCTGAGGCTCTGGCACACACCTCGGCCGGAGACCTGGTGGCCGCCTGGGATAGGGCGGCTGCCGGAGCTCTGGATCGGGTCGTGCCTTTGCGGCCTCTGACCCAGCGTCGATCTCACTTGGCTCCTTGGTTCACTGAGGAGCTGAGGGAGTTGAAGCGCCGGAAAAGACGCCTAGAGAGTAGTTGGAGGGCCAGTCTTGCTGAATCTGACCGGACACTGGTGAGATCCCATATTAGGACTTACCTAGTGGCGATAAAAGCAGCAAAATGTAGCTATTTTGCTGCTCTTATTGCGTCATCAGATAATTGCCCGGCTGCCCTGTTTAGGGTGACCCGCTCCCTGCTCCACCAGGAAGCGCGGGAGGACCCCTTGGAGGGTAGAGCCGAGGATTTTGTTCAATATCTGCATGACAAAATCACTCAGATTCGGGAAGATTTGGACTCCGACTGGGTGGTCTCGGGGGAAGGGACCGGGGCAGGTCTTGAGAATTTTATCTGGACTGAGTTTGATCCTGTGACCCCTGAGGATGTGGACAGGATACTGGGTGGACTGAACGCGACCACGTGTTTATTGGACCCGTGTCCTTCCTGATTAGTGCTGGCTTCCCGGGAAGTGACACGAGGCTGGCTCCAGGGGATTATAAAGGCTTCATTGGGGGAGGGTGTCTTTCCTGCCGCCTTGAAAGAGGCGGTAGTGAGGCCTCTCCTCAAGAAGCCTTCCCTGGACCCGGCAATGTTGGTAAATTATCGTCCGGTCTCCAACCTTCACTTTGTGGAGAAGGTTGTTGAGAGCGTGGTTGCGAAACAGTTTCCCCAGCACCTGGATGAAGCGACGTATCTAGATCCGTTCCAGTCGGGTTTCAGGCCCGGGTACAGCACGGAAACAGCATTGGTCGCGTTGGTTGATGATCTCTGGAGGGCTCAGGACAGGGGGTGCTCCTCTGTCCTGGTCCTGTTAGACCTCTCAGCGGCTTTTGATACCATCGACCATGGTATCATGCTGCACCGGTTGGTAGAGATGGGGGTGGGAGGCACTGTGTTGCGGTGGTTCTCCTCCTATCTCTCCAACCGGTCGCAGTCTGTGTTGGCAGGGGGGCAGAGGTCGACTCCGAGGCCCCTTATATGTGGGTGCCACAAGGATCGGTCCTCTCGCCCCTCCTGTTCAACATTTATGTGAAGCCGCTGGGTGAGATCATCCATGGTTTTGGGGTGAAGTACCATTAGTACGCTGATGACACTCAGCTGTACATCTCCACCCCAGACCACCCCAACGATGCCCTTGAAGTGATGTCCCGGTGCCTGGAGGCCGTGCGGATCTGGATGGGGAGGAACAGGCTCAGGCTCAACCCATCCAAGACCGAGTGGCTGTGGTTTCCGACATCCCGATATAGTCAGTTGGCGCCATCACTGACTATTGGGGGCGAATCACTGGCCCCCACGGAGAGGGTTCGTAACTTGGGCGTCCTCCTGGATTCACGGCTGTCCTTGGAAAGGCATCTGACGGCCGGGAGGATTTTCTATCAGGTTCGCCTGATCCGCCAGTTACGTCCCTTTCTGGATCGGGACTCCTTGCTCACGGTCACTCATGCCCTTGTCACTTCCCGTCTAGATTACTGTAATGCTCTCTACATGGGGCTCCCCTTGAGGAGCACCTGGAGGCTCCAACTGGCGCAGAGTGCGGCCCGCGGGTGGTGATGGGAGCGACATGGCGTTCCCATGTGACACCTCTCCTGAGCGAGCTGCACTGGCTCCCGGTGGTCTTCCGGGTGCGCTTCAAGGTCCTGGTTACTACCTTTAAAGCACTCCATGGCTTAGGACCTGGGTACTTGCAGGACCGCCTACTACCACCAATAGCCTCCCACCGGCCAGTACACTCTCATAGAGAGGGGCTCCTCCGGGTGCCGTCAGCCAAACAATGCCGGCTGGCAGCCCCCAGGGGGAGAGCTTTCTCTGTGGGGGCACCTACTATCTGGAATGAGCTCCCCCCAGAGATACGGAGGATCCCGGATCTACCCACCTTCCGCCGCGCTCTTAAGACTTTTCTATTTCGCCAGGCGGGCCTGGCCTAACCACTCCCCGTTTTTAGTATCAAATTTTTAAAATTTTTAAATTATATTGGGGTGTTTTAATTCTGTCCGGGCCAAATTCATTTAATCTGTTTTTAGTTGGTTTTTATATTTTGTACGTATGTATTTTTATTGTTGGCTGTACACCGCCCTGAGTCCTTCGGGAGTAGGGCGGTATATAAATCCAATAAATCTAATCTAATCTAATCTACTGTTTTCCAAAAATTAAGTTTTTCTTTTTAATCCTTAAACTTACATGAAACTTCTTTCATCTTGTGTAGAAGAAAACTCTTCCAGTGTGACAAAACCTACCCTTCGGAAGGTTCTTAACATCCAGAAAAATCACTAACGAGCAACTTCCTGAAGTAGTTAAAAAAGGAAATGGGCGAAACCAGTGTCCAAACAGAGATGCTGAACATTTTAGCAGAATGCATTTCCCCTGGGGCTCTCAGAGTTCATGCACCTGCTGGAGATCACTGTTTTACAATCTTCTCATGGGGAGTTTCTATATGGAAGAAACTTATGAGTGAGTGAAGAAGAGATGAAACTCCCCTTTATCTCTTTTTTCCTTTTTTCCGCTGCAGCCTCCTTGGCTCCTGTTTTTGCTGTGACTATTGGCTCAGCTCTCAGAGTCATCTCATTAATCTGTCATTATGTTCCTGGAAGTCCAATTCAGCATTTTTTTCCCAAGGTGTTGTGCTTTACCAGAGAGCAAGCCATAGTAGGGCTCTGGCCTAAACCAGACAGGTTATATCTTGCAGTTTCCCAGCCCAGCCCGCCCAGCCCAAAAAAATACTAGCATTTCAGCTTCACTAGGATACATTGGGGTACTGTTCTCATCATACAGAGCTCAACCAACATGACCCCAAACTATGCTAGCCAAAACGAAGGAAGTTATAGCCAACCTTTCTAGAGCAGGGGTCTCCAACCTTGGCAACTTTAAGCCTGGAGGACTTCAACTCCCAGAGGAAGTTGAAGTCCTCCAGGCTTAAAGTTGCCAAGGTTGGAGATCCCTATTCTGGAGGATATCAGTAAGAAGACTGCTCAAAGGTGCCATATGTAGCTATTACAAATAAAACAATTTTGTGTTCTCTCTTCTTTGGGGGAAATTTTGAATGATGTTATTCGTCTGCACATTTTTTGATTTTACAAAAAAAGTTCCTTCCCTGGCCTAAGAAATAGACTCTACACTGATTTAATCCCTTTATAATCCCCGGAAGTCTGAGCATAGCCATAACAAGATACAAGTGAACTGAAATGCCTGATTGCCTGCCTACTAGGGCTGCAAGCTCTCTCTCTCTCTTTTTTTTTAATCAAAAAGAAGTTGGCTCTTCAACATATTTGGGATGGAAATACAGCTGGGAAAGGAGACTGGGTGGAATTTGGGATATTCTTTGTGAATGTCCCTTCCAAGAAGTTAGCTGTCTGTTTCTCTTTTTTCCTTTCTAAAATTTCCACTTGGCCATGGTTTGCAGAGCCAATAGCATTCCAGTTGGCAGAGTTTCTTTCCAGTTTTGGCTGAAACAAGCGGCTATTTCATCCTGAACTCCCCTCCTCTTTCCGTTTTTTTTTTCTCTCTCTCTGCTAATGTGGAAGTCATCATGGCTTTACGTCATATGGCAATGAACCCGGGCACATTTTATGGCCTTGTGAGTCATCATTACTTTTCCAGTATCTGTGTCATTAGCTTGGAATTTGTATTTGAAACTTTCTCCATACTTCATTTACTCTAGATTTTTTTGGCAAGACTCTCTGCTTTGGTGTTTGTCGCTTAATATGGTCTTCCTGGCCCTCTTTTCACAGAATTTTTCAATCCCCTCTCCCCATTGTACTGGGGACAAATTCCTTGCCATTAATAAAAACATATCAGGTGTTGGTTTGTCAACACATATGAGCACCCATTACATAGTCCTTCACTGAATTTTCAGTTTTCTTTAGAAACGGGCAAGTACAAAGAAGACATCTGGAGAACTGGAAGGTTAGTTTTTGAACAGGAGAAAGCAAAGCTAACATCGCTGCAAAGGGTTTTTAGTATGTTTAACTCTTTAAAATAATCTGATTTGAATCCCTGTATGGTTCACTTATGCTGACTGAGCATGGTGATCTAACACATCAGAAGGACACCAGGTTGGGGAAGGCTCTGCCTGTGTAAAAATGCAAAAAGAGCTTTATTCTATATATATCCTATAGCATCTCTTAGCAGGCGTATTTTTAATGCTCACATTGCTTAATAGCTGCCAAATTGAAATGGTGGAATAATCTCTGCCCATTTTTCTGGGTGAGAGCAAATTGGGAGGGGATTTATGACTGTCCTTGCCGCGGCTATCTTTAACACTTGTCATTTGCTGCCCAAAAAGGAGACAGCTTCTAGCTAAACTTGGATATCTCAAAAAATCCTGAATCTTATCATTAATGAGAAGATTAGTTTTCCCATATATAAGATAAGATATGACCAATAATTTTGTTGTTGTATGTGTGTACATTGAGAGATTCCTTGTGTGTGCAATCACACTTGGCCAATAAAGAATTCCATTTCTATTTCTATATTCCTAATTCTACTCTACTCTAGTCTACTCTACTCTACTGTCATTGGAGCAGTCCCGGTTAGTACTTACACAGAAGTTGACCAAGAAATCCCGGGACTGGAGGTTAGACTTGGAAAGCAGAAAACATCCTGGAATGCAGTGGAAAGTCACTGATTTATTGTTTCAGAGAAGACTGTATGGACCTTGTACATGGATTCACCAGAAGCCAAGTAGAAGGAGACTTTTGCTTACATGCCTTTTCCCAAAATATCCTAAGGCCTGTCTTATATGAACAGAGAATAAGAATTGAATGTGATGGTGAGATTTGTTCCATAAAAGAAGCTCAGTTTCCTTCTGTTGTGACTCCTCAAATGGTATAGTCTTCGTTATAAAACTATAAATGGCCTTTTCCTCATTGCCTCCATATTGTAAGTAATTGTCCCATTTTTCAAACTGCTGTTGTTTTAACCATCTTTCAGGTTTCTCTGGTTGGAATTTAGCTTGTTACTTAGTTTGTTAAAAGGTCTGGAAGAAGAGCATCTCAAGGAGTAAGTGGAAAGAAGTATGATGTCACAAGGACAAGCCAGTCTTAAAGCCAGGCTTTCTTCTAAATTTGTTGCGACATTAGAGATTACAGATCTAAGAAAGAAAGAAAAGGGATATGTGAAAGTGTGTATTTTAATGGTCTTTGGACCAATGTAAAATGTGAAATGTAAAATTTCTTACTACCAGTTCTGTGGGCGTGGCTTGGTGGTGGTGGAGTAATATGACTGAATGGATGTGGCCAACTTTTTTTTTTAACTTTAAAACCATTTTTTCTACAACCTCTTCAGCTGAAGAGGTTGTAAAATAAATGCTTTTAAAGCTTCTAACGATCCCAGCTGACTTGCCTGATCTGCAGAGGCTTTCTTTTTTTTTTTAAAGCCTCTGACGATCCCAGCTGACTTGCCTGATCGGCAGAGGCTTTTTTTCCTTTTAAAAACATTTTTTCTATAACCTCTTTAGCCCAAGAGATTGTAGAAAAAATGCTTTTAAAAGCCTCTGATGATCCCAGCTGAAGCCTCTGATGATTGCGCAGTTCAGCTGGGCAATGGGGGTGGGCAGGGATTTTTGCTACCTGCTCTCCGAACCACCCACCTCCATCGCTACCGGATCGGGCGATCCGGTCCAAACCGAGAGCATTTCATCCCTGCTTTGGACCAATTGGTTTGGTGTATGTGAGTGTTATTGGATGCCCCCTGGACTTTAGCAAGACATGAAGATTCTGTGAGCGGACATTGTGGCTTTTCTTGCTCAAAGGAGAGAGTTTAGAAACCTCTTACAACATAATTAGGTTGGCAATGTGAAAGAAGTGTATTATGAGCATCCAATTTAAAAAAAAAAAACCCTAAATGGAAAGAAAACCCTTGAAGCTTGTGTTCTGCCTGGTGGGGTGGAGAGAGGCCAAGTGAAGCTGCAATCTAATTTTGGAGTGGTGTTATTACAGGTCACAGAGTCATTTCACCAGCCAGTCACAAGCAGAAATTCCAAAAGAACAGGTCACATGGTGGCACAGTGCGCTGAGGAGGCTTACGCGAGTGACGATTTATTTTTTAATTTGGCCAAGAGCCCTACATTACTTTGTGTCTTCCTTACAAAACAAAACAAAGCAATGACTCTTAAGTGTTCCCTTTCCTGTTACACCACCCCCACCCTGTGGCATTGCCCAGAGTGTGGCAGGATAGGGTGAGCCATGCTATTCTTCATAGTTTTACTTGTATTATTTTTGTATGGAAAAATCTCATCAGCAGTTAGCAGCTTATGTCCTGGGGGTGGGGGGCAGAGAATTAGACTGCACAGTCCTCATCTATCTTTTATTTCCAGTGTGACTCCCTACAATCTCCCTGCTCCCTGGCTGTTTCTGTTTTCATATACATTGTGCCAAAAACTGATAACTATGGTTGTCTAAATTGTGGCTGTGGGGGATACAGACAAAATCCTAGGTGCTTGGAGTCCTAAAGGCAGAATGCTGATGCCTAGAAACCTGAACTATTTATACATTTAAGAAGATAACTGTCTTATTCTAGAAGTGCACCATATTTTCAGACAAGGGCTAGACTTCATTCTTTGTATGCTGTGCCAGTGCCTGTATCTAAATATGGACAGAAGCTGAATTTAAATTACATTGCATTCATTAAATAATATAAATATGTGCCTCTGGATGTTTAATAATTCCCTTTTCTTTGACATTAAAATTACTATTTGGTGCCAAACTGTCAAATCGCTCCAACGACGAGGATCACTTAATGAGACAGTCTCAAGTTATGCATTCCTTCTTTTACAGAGTCAGGTTATTGATCCTTCTAGACAAGTGTTTTCTAATCTTCTGACAGTTGATGTTGAGTCCTCCAACTGCTTTAATTTCTGCAAAATGAGTGACCAATGTAATGTATATGAGATGCTATGGATGATCTCAGAGGGAGTGGGGTGAAGGTGTGCTCCAACCTTGCTCTGTTTCACTTCTTGGTGGTTTGCAATACCATCAAATGATCATAGAATCCTTCTAGAACTTCTGTGGGGGTTGGGAATGAGAGGTATGCTTTTTTTCTCATTCCTTGGGAGCCATTTCAATTGGTATTGATTGGAATGGAACGGTCTAGTCCAGTGGTGGCAACTGGACTAGACCAGTTGCCACCACTTTATTCATCGAGTGGCAAACAGGTACATGCTTTGCATGCTTTGCACGTGAGTGTGTCATCTGTGCTGATGCGCAGCTCCTCCCCATGCTCTGTACATGCAACCGCACCATCTGCACATGTGCACAGCTTTTGTGCATGCCCCCACCGTGCACTACACATGCAATCACACCATCTGCACATGTGTGTGGTTTTTACACATGTAATGCACATGCACGAACACCATCTCTGCATGTGTGCGCTGCGCACCAATACTCTCACATGCATGCGCATGCGTGCAGAGGAGAGCTTCAAAGACCAGCTGGGTCCCCTGAATTGTGCATATGCACAGGGGAGGCCCGAACAGCAGTTGGGTGCGTGCATGCACAGCTGCAGGGCGACAGCTTGTGTGCTTGGAAAAATGGCTCTGTGTGCCACTTCCGGCACGCGTGCCATAGGTTCACCATCATGAGTCTAGTCCATGCTTTGTGGTGAGTGTCTCAAAGCTTGATGTACACCACCTCCTATTTAATATCTACATGAAGATGCTGGATGAGTTTAACCTACAGCATGGGTTGAGATATCAAAAATATGTTGATGATATATAGCTGTACATCAAGAATATCATTAAGTTCTGTCCTGATGCCTGGAGGCTGTGGGGGACTGGATGAGAAAAAGCAGCTTCAGCTCAACCAATCTGAGTGGCCTTGGCTTTTAGGACTTCCTGCATCTAAAGATTTTCCATCATTACTTCTGGATGCAGTATACTTCCCCAGAGAGAATTAGGGTACAGTTTGAGAATTCTTCTGGACTTGCAGTTCCTATTTGAGAAGATGGCACACCTACAGTCAAGGAGATTTTTGTAAAATTACCTGTATTATGCCAGTTGCATCCTTTCCTGGACTGGGAGGAATTGCAAAGGCACTCATGTTTTTGCTCTCCTCCCAGATGGATTAGTGCAATGTGCTCTACATGGGATTCCTCTTAAAGAATAGCCAGAAGCTGCAATTGGTCCATACTACAGTGGCACAGGCAGTTTTGGGGGTGCCCTTACCTCATGAGCTGCACAGACTCTCAAGAAGCTTCTGAGTGCAATACAAGGTCCTGGTACTCACTACTTCATGGGATAGGACCAGGATATTCGATTACTCTTACTCTCTGGATCTCACCAATTAAAGAATCCTGATTACTGTGACCTGCAAAGTATCCATCTTCTGCTGGGGTGCTGCCCTTTTGGGACACCCTACCACCTGAGATTATTGCTGGCTTTCTAGAAAATGCTTAAGATCTGGCTATTTTCCCAGTCATGGTAACTAGGAAGGTAGTGAAACCTGTGAGGTTTTATAATTGTTGTTGAGGAATTATCCTCAGCATCCATGTTTTGCTTTTTATTATGTGTTGTTTTTATCAGCTGCGTTATTTATATTGGTTTTTAAATTATGTTTACCACCTAGAGTTGCCTTGGGAAACAGGCAGCTCTACAAAGCTAAATAAACGAAAACTGAAATAAATATATATTATTGAGCATCTCCAGTTTTGCTCACCGTAGGGGTTCTTGCATTATTCTCTGGTGGTCCCTGGGGAAAAAAATCAGCCTTTCTCTCCAGCATAGAGAGATAATCATACCCTTCTCTAACAGTGAGTTTCTGGTCCTTCCATGACAGGCGACTAGCGCCTTTTCTTCAAGAATATAGATTACACCCTTTACCCAAGACTATAGTCATGGCCAGCTCATTCTAAAGCTTTATTTATTTTATTTATTTATTTATTATTTCAATTTATAAACCGCCCTTCTCCTTGCGGACTCAGGGCGGTGAACAGCCAGAATAAAACATGGTATACAAAAGTTAAAAACAATTAAAAATTATTAAATATTATTCGGCCGAGAATTAAAACAACCCAATTTAAAATCAATGTCAAATTTAAAAACGGAGGATGGGATCAAGCTAGCCCAGCTAGATGGAACAAATGGGTTTTAAGGGCCCGACGAAAGGTCCGGAGATCTGGAATTCTGCGTATCTCCGGGGGTAGGTCATTCCAGAGGGCGGGCGCTGCCACAGAGAAGGCTCTCCCCCTGGGAGTCGCCAGCTGACACTGTCTGGCCGACGGCACCCGGAGGAGGCCCTCTCTGTGCGAGCGTACTGGCCGGTGGGAGGCTATTGGCGGCAGAAGGCGGTCCCGCAAGTACCCAGGTCCTAAACCATGGAACGCTTTAAAGGTGGTCACCAACACCTTGAAGCGCACCCGGAAGACCACCGGGAGCCAGTGCAGCTCACGCAGGAGAGGTGTCACGTGGGAGCGCCACGTCGCTCCCATAATTCTGGACCAGTTGGAGCCTCCGGGTGCACCCCAAGGGGAGCCCCATGTAGAGAGCGTTGCAGTAGTCCAGGCGGGAAGTCACGAGAGCATGGGTGACTGTGCGTAGGGAGTCCCGATCTAGAAAGGGACGCAACTGGCGTATCAGGCGAACCTGATAAAAAGCCCCCCTGGCCACGGCCGTCATGTGTTCTTCTAAAGACAGCCGTGCGTCCAGGAGGACGCCCAAGTTGCGAGCCCTCTCCGTGGGGGCCAATGTCTCGCCCCCAATAGTCAGCGATGGCGTCAGCTGGCTATATCGGGACGCCGGCAGCCACAGCCACTCAGTCTTGGAGGGGTTTAGTCGGAGCCTGTTTCTCCCCATCCAGACCCGCACAGATTCCAGACACCGGGACATCACTTCAACGGCATCGTTGGGGTGGCCTGGGGTGGAGATGTACAGCTGGGTGTCACCAGCGTAGTGATGGAATTCCACCCCAAAGCCACGGATGATCTCACCCAGCGGCTTTACATAAATGTTGAACAGAAGGGGCGAGAGGACCGACCCCTGGAAAAAATCATTCTATTCTTATTGACAACTAATGTTGATTCCGATTGCTTTTAACCCCCTTTAATGTCTTCTATTTGACTGTGGACTAAAAAGATGTATTTAGTCAGGATATTTGCAAAAGCAGCTCTGCAAAATATTTCTCCCAGCTCGGTGTTCTTTTGTTTGGGTGGAAGCTTCTCAAAATATCAAGAGAAGGTTTCCATTGCTACCTGGTTCTTTTGAAGGCCTACAAGGCCAGACTGAACCTGGACTTCAGCTTCTGTTTTGTAAATTCTGGATTACCACAAATGACTCTCATTCCAGCAGGGTAAGTTTCACATTGTAACTACTTCATTAGCCTCACAATTACGCCTGTCTGCCTCCATTAAGGACACCGCTTTTCCCAATGTATAAGACATGCATATGGCGAAATTAGATTGATGGCTGCTTTCCCTTGTCAAACAAATATAGAACCTCAGAAGAGACACCATTCTTTTCATTTTAAGTAGTACATTTCTTGTTAACCTTCCTTCAGCAAATCTGCCAACAGTCACAAAAACTATGCACTTTGGGGATTGGCTATCACAGTTAAACATATCCTCCATAGTAGTTGGTACACCAGAAATGATGACAGTAAAAGAGTGTATCATAGACAACATACAACATCTATTGCCTTCTTGGTAGTTTCTCTTCACTGCCTTTCCCAGCTCTCCAATGGGATGGGACGGGATGCACTGAAGGATAAGAAGATTGTCTTCAAAGACACAGTCCAATTGGCATCCTTCACAGGCGGCTCTTATCAGTCCACTCAGCTCTGGTCAAAATTTACATAGTAATTTTTCTTGGCCCTATGACAAAAGCGGTGTGTATATTGGAAAAGAGCAAGAGTGCTATCAGATTACCTCTACCTTCCTTGAATTGTATATTAGTGTTTATACTCAGGTAATGAGACTGGAAGAAGCATTTCAGAGAGGAAATGTTGATGATCTTCTAGTTGGACTAATATAATCCTCTATTTTGTTGCTTGCCTTTATTGAAGAACACCTAACATCCAATTTATTGGGAGGTGTTTTCCTTTGGGTGGGGGGAGGGTGTTAAATTTATTGTGTTTTATTTTAAATGGAGCTTCATATCAGTACTGTTGTGACATTATTGTGCTATTCCACCACATGCTCCGAACCCTTCAAGGCATATGTTTAGTTCTTTGCATCCTTCTTGACTGAAAAAGTTATTTAAGTGTAGTTAAGATGCAAAAAACAAAGGCAGCATTTCAAAACTATGTTGTCAAATGGAAAACCAGGGTGTAATAGATCAGCGATTTATTTCCTAACATCTGAGGCTTTTTCATGACATTGTACTTCTTTTTCTTTGACATATAAGGAAAGTGACTGGCAGAAAGACTTAGTAAATATTTGCTGCTGTGCCATTGTTGAATTTGTATATAATTTTTATATATAAAATATTATTTTCATCTATAATTGCTGCCTATTACAAAGTAATATCTTGTTTATAAATTGCAAAATCACTATGGACTTTTGTGTGAACGTCTATGCTGAAACTCCTGGCTGACACCTTTATATTCATTACTCATATACATTTTGACTAAATTGTACCAATCTACTGAAGCTACTTAACCACCATCCTTCCTTCTGGGAAATATCCAATTCTTTTTGTTCGTTTGAAAATGAGCAGATTTACTCATAATGGGTTCTATAAGAATGGCTTGTAGGATTCTGTATCTCTGAGCTGATTTTCCTTCTACCCGGTATTTTTGGATTCTCATTATTCCTACACAGGAAAAGACTTTGTTAGATTGGCTTGGTTCCAGAAGGCTGGACACTTGCTTACCTAATAACCTCTCTCTAAAGATACATACAATTTCCACCTTTCTGAGCGTTCAGAAGGGCATGAAGTCCTGGCTCTTCCCCAGGCACTGGGACCAAGCTGTTACAAATAGTCCTCAGCTTTTATGTTGCCCTTTCAAATTTGACTTCTAAAAGAACCTTTAAACCTGGGAGTTGGCACAATAACTAAGACCATTTGTTGAATTCCCAGCATAGAAGAGAGCCGCGGCATAGAGCCGCGGCGGCGCAGTGGTTAGAATGCAGTACTGCAGGCAACTTTTGCTGACTGCCAGCTGCCTGCAATTTGGCAGGTTGAATCTCACCAGGCTCAAGGTTGACTCAGCCTTCCATCCTTCCGAGATGGGTAAAATGAGGACCCAGATTGTTGGGGGCAATATACTGACTCTGTAAACTGCTTAGAGAGGGCTGTAAAAGCACTGTGAAGTGGTATAGAAGATTTAAGTGCTATTGCTAAGTACTATAGAAGAATTTATTATTGCTACTTCTAATACAAAATCTTGTCAACTAATGATCAAAGCTAAATTGGCACTAGCTAAAGGTCAACATAATTCACTGGAGGGGAGGCTAGACTTTGATCTCTTGTTGCAACGTAATAACTCTAAACTGATAACACTTCTAACCCTGCCTTCCAGCTCAGTTTACTCTTTTCCTACAGGAGCATACATCCCAATACTTGTCGGTTCCATGTTAAAGTTGGAATATTTCTGCTTCTTGAGGAGTTTTTTACTTTAAAAATTTTATGGGTTTAAACAACTTTGTCTAAACTTCTATTTTCATGGAATATTTCTGCTTCTTGAGGAGTTTTTTTACTTTAAAAATTTCTATCTGGTTTTTATTAGCCATTTCAAGGGCTCTTTTAATTTCAGGTATGGGTATCAAACAGCCATAAATACATTTCTCAGAAGGAAAATTGGGGATGCATTTATAAAAAATCTGCAATATTATAGACAAGAGAAACTACACAAACCTTAAGATAGGTTTTTTTTCTCATTTTATTTCTAACTTAAGGGAAAAACAATTCTGTTTTGCACTGCATGCATAACTTCTGCTATACATATAATTTTAAGTCATGGAATAAACTGAAATGGTTGAATTCACACAATACAATGAGTCCAAACTAAACATATTACATAATCTGTGAACCTAGATTTTTTTTTTAAAAAAAAGTTGATTCAGTATAACAGCACTGATAGAAAAAAACTAAATTTGGAGATTGTTTAGAGGGATCAAGATGATAGTGGGCCTGGAAGGGAAAATTTTTGAGGAATAAATAGAATCATTGGTTATGTTTAGTCTCAAAAAGACAAGACTTTAGAGAGACATGATAAGTGTCACAAGGAGTTTATGGCTTTCATGTAGAAGACAGGGCAGAAAACAGGATAAGAAAGAACAGATTTAATTTACAAAGAAATTATTTTGGTTTATACTGAAAAATGTCCTAACTTTAAGAGCTATTTGACAATGAAACAGAGTGCCTTGGGGGATGGTGACCTCATCTTCAGAGATGTTTAAACAGAAGCTGGATTATTACCTGCCAGAGAAGCTATGTCAATAGATTTCTGCTGAGGCCAGAGTCTAGGAAATCTCCAAAATAACTTCAACCCCTCTCATGCCATAATTCTATGATACAACAAACTGATTCACCAAGCTCTACATCTTATGCCTTCCAATGTGATGAACGCCATAACTTTAGATCAGGACATACAAAGATGCTACTGATAGGCTGAAGTTATAATGTACACCCTCATCATTTTTTGGCTCCATTTACTAATGTTTCTTCATTGTGTTTGGTAGGCAAGATGTACTAGGATTCCTGCTCTGCCCAATGAAAATGATTTTAGATATCTTACAAAAACTAATATTTAGCAATAGTGAAATTCAGTCACCAATTAAAATTACAAAACCCAACAATAGAAGGAGCAAACTATAAGAAGTCAGCTTCAACTTCAAAGATAAAGCATTATGAACGCTTTATGAAAAAGCCAAATTTGTGGCTGATATTAGATGTAACAGGAGACTGGAAAAATGACTTGAAAACATGGGCCAAACTGTTTAAAGGTAAGCAGTTTCAAAGTAACTCTGGTCTAATCAGAGTAACCATAAAAAGCAGCTAACCATAGTGAGTTGAATTGGGTCTGTAAGACATTTGGGGCAAAATTTGTAACACAATGTATGCAGCAATGATGGAAAGCCCATTCCCCCATTCACACTGTTCCATTTTTTGACCAACTAGAATTTCTGACTACTTTACAGCTGCCTTATGAAAACTAGGAGATGGAAAGCATTATGAACTGGTATCTTAGCAAACATTGGTAAACAAGATGTCCACCACTCTTCTAAATATTAGATGGAATTGCCTTCAGTTTAATCCAGAAAAGTATGGTGCTCAATACTAAGAGCTGTAACCAGTAATACAAAAATATTCCCCTTCTCCATATAAATAATTATCTAAAGCAGGCGTCTCCAACCTTGGCTTTCACTGGCTGAGGAATTCGGGGAGTTGAAGTCCACAAGTCTTTTTTTTTTATTTGATTTATATGCCGCCCTTCTCCGAAGACTCAGGGCAGCTTACAATGTGTTAAGCAATAGCCTTCATACTTTTGTATATTTATACAAAGTCAGCTTATTGCCCCCACAAACTGGGTCCTCAATTTACCTACCTTAGAAAGGATGGAAGGCTGAGTCAACCTTGAGCCTGGTGAGAATCGAACTGGTGTAATTGCAGACAGCTGAATGTTAATTACGGTGCTTTAGTCTGCAGAGCTAAACCAGGCTCCTGGTCTTAAAGTTGCCAAGGTTGGAGATCCCTGATCTAAAGGATATCTTTTAATGAAGTTCCTGATTAGCCACAAAATATTCATCTCTCTCTCTCTCTCTCAGCTAGCTGTGATTTATATAAATGTCCATCTTTGAAACATAAGCTGCCTTGGTGGATTTTAGTCACTTGTTATCTTGGAGATGGAAAATGACAGAGAAGGTTGTGTGGGTTGAGACACTTCAGGCACATATGTGCCAAACAAATGGAATTCATGTCATACTTTTCTACTGTTTTCTTTCTTTAGTAGTGACTTATCTTTCAGGAAACTTCCACTTAATGTAGAATCACTTGCAAAGGCATATGGTTGTCTGCCTCTGAGCCACACTTGGCACCATCTGATTTCAAAACAGAGATGGATATCATCCTTGACAATCCAATATTTCATATTTGCAATTCAGAATGAATAGTCAGACAGGACTCACTCAACATAGCAGCTAGAATCATGAATGGCTCTCAGAAAGCAGAAATGGAAATTTGCTTGAGTTCCCAACATATTTACCAGATCACACAAGGTTAATTTCAATCATTAAAGGAAAAGATGGTTGAGTCAATCTTTTACCCTTCTTCGGGTTTTTTTAAGACACAAAGTAAATATTATTCACTCTAAAGAGTAAGTCATTCCAGTTTGGGTTGCTGCCTTCGCTGTCAAAATACCTTGATTCATAACTGTTTTTTAATGTTTTAGAATGATTCATTTTATAATAATTAAATATATTTTGCTATTTTAGAAATATACCATGACACCTTGCTTATCTAATGAACAACTTCCTGACAGTTCAATATTAGTGGCAAGCTATATCAGGCTCGCAACCAACAATTAATTACACATTTTAAAAAATCAAATTTATTTCCAGATACAATTTCCTGCCTGGACTGAGTGGAACTCCCCATAGGGCTATCGTTAGATAGAAAAGCGGCCTTAAGGTGTTTGAGTATGATAATACAATATGATTGTTTTCAAACAATCTACGTATAAATGCAGATGAAAAGATTTACAAATTCCCACAATGGAAGAATGGATGGTGAAATTAATGGAGTTCGTTGAGATGGTGAAGTTAACTACTGTGGTTAAAGAAAAGACTTTGTGTAACTTTGTTTCTTTGTGGAAACCACTTTTGAACTTTTTTGCTAGCAGATGAAAGAACTATATTAATTTTGAGATTTGGAGATATAGAATTACTGTGTGACATTGAATTTTGCATCTAAAATTTAATGTATCTTAAATTTGTAAGAATTGAAGAAAGTTGGAAGTTACTCTTTTTTCTGTTTCTTTTCTTGTTTCCGTATCCCTTTGCACCTCCCCTTTCCTATTTTTCCTTCTTAACTCTTTTTTGTTTTTTATATCTTACCTTTTCTAGACATTTAATAAAGAAATTGAATTTAAAAAATTAAAAACTTCGTATAAATGCGCATTTTATAAGGTAATGAGTATCATATGATTGACATTTTATTGTTCCATTAAACATATTTTTGTATTTTAAATTAATCTGTTTTCTTCTTCTTCTGTCTGTCTGTTTCCTCTTGGTAAATTACAAATTTTAACTGTCCTGCATTCCTGTTACCTGAACTCAGAAACCACTATAAGCTTCATTATGAAGGTTAGATAGTGCCCAATTGAGCCTGATCTTTTCCCCCATAGAACTATGACCCTTCCCAAGGTTAATGGATAATGACATGCATAGCCATTTTTGCTAACCTGGTTGTGCCAAAAGAGATACCACTCTGTTCTTTGCTCAAATAATGTATGTAGTCCAAATATGGTTCCTCCCACATATTTGGGGCCAACACATCTGGATTTCCCAGTCAACAGGACGAGAATTTGCAATGTGATGTGAAGTTACATGTTTTTGTCCCCTGCTGTGAGATGTTTACCTTACAGCAAGATAAAGACATATTATATAGTCATGTGTTCTGCAGCCGGATTATAAAATGATCAGTCCCTATCCTTTGCATGTGAACAGGCACATGCCACAGCTTTCCCCCCATATAGCAAGTTCCATGATCCCAAACTCGCATGACTGGAAAAATGCCCACAAATTATCAGTTTCACAAAATAACAATATGAGTGAGTCAAGATCAAGTAGGGAAAGTTAACCATTTTGGTGGCTTGGTTTCATTTTAGGATATGTTTATAAGAGGACGCTACTCAGAGAAGTTGAATCCTTAAGTAGGGTTACGATTCTGGTTACAAATTGGTATGAATGATATGTTTCACTGTCTTGAAACAACAGTGGACATTTCTTCATTTGCAAGAACAAACATAGCATCTTCCTCAACCACACTTGAATTTGCTTGGAGGTTCTGTATGATTCAAAAGCTTGCATGCAATCTAAGTATTATCCTGCTTTATTGTTGTTTTTATTTTGCGTCTTAATTTTCACTGCAGTAGAAGAAAATAAAATGATTTGATCATGGATGAGATTAGGGTCAAAAAGCTATTCATAACGTTTTAAAATCTCTTGATTTACTTATTAGACTTGATTTCACAACTCTCTCTTTCTCTTTCCTCTCCATCCCTCCCTCCCCCCACCCCACCCCGGCACAACAGGAATCATTAACCAGTGGCAGCAAGAATCAAAGGACAAAGTGATTTCTCTATTGCTCACCCACTTGCCTTTGCTGAAGCCAGGGAATATTGAAGGAAAAGTGGAGTACATGAAACTACTTCCCAAAATCCTGGCTCACTCAATTGAACACAACCAACACATAGAGGAGAGCAGGCAACTCCTGTCTTATGCTTTGATCCATCCTGCCACATCCCTGGAGGACAGGAGTGCTCTTGCCATGTGGTTGAACCACTTGGAGGACCGCACATCGGGTACCTTTGGCAGCCAAAACAGAGGCCGGTCTGACTCGGTGGATTATGGGCAGTCGCATTACTATCACCAAAGACAGAACTCGGATGATAAACTCAACGGGTGGCAGAGCTCTCGGGACTCTGGCATATGTGTGAATGCCTCCAGCTGGCAAGATAAAAACCTGGGGTGCGAGAACGGCCACCTCCCTCTCTATTCCTCGTCCTCTGTTCCTGCAACCATCAACACGATTGGGACTGGCACAGGCACAAGTAAGTCAGTAATGTTTTTAAAGGTTGATGCTTTGCATCAGGTCACCAGATATGTCTGTCTCCAGAGTTCAGTATCGGGCACTTCATTTCTAATCCACTCACTACGACACCAAATAAGAAATTATAGATGGTAGAAGAGGTAAAAGCAAGAAACTAGAGGGGCAGAAATATTTAATAACGTCAGTGGCAATTTTAATGGTGTTTTACATATCAGTTCCTGCTGTAAATAAGATGGAGTAGAAAAAGACTTGCGGACAATTAAACAGCAATTTTCTGGCAACTTCTTCTCAATCTATCTTCTCAATTCTTCATTAGAACAAACATACAATGCAAAATAAAGCCAGTAGATAGTCCACAATTTAAAACAATTCATTTAGCAACTGTTTGGTCACATGACCTAAATTCAGGTGCTTGGCAACCAGCATGTATTTAAAATAGTTGCAGCATCCCAGAGTTATTGCCATTTGTGACCTTCCTACCAGCTTCTGACAAGCAAAGTGAATGGGGAAATTCAGATTCACTTAATGAACACATGAGCCACTTAACAACTGCAGTGATTCACTCAACTGAGGCAAAAATTGAAGAGCCGGGGTGGCGCAGTGGTTAGAGTGCAGTACTTCAGTTAGTTCAGCTGATTGCTAGTTCAGCAGATCAGCGGATCAAATCTCACTGGCTCAAGGTTGACTCAGCCTTCCATCCTTCCAAAATGGGTAAAATGAGGACCCAGATTGTTGGGGGCAATATGCTATTTAGTATACTGTCTTTGGTGTAAGCCACCCAGAGTCCTCTGAGAGTGGGCGGCATAGAAATACGAATAATAAAATAAAATAAATAAATAAAAATGATTGTGAAATCAGGTGCAATTCACTTAACAATTGCCTTGCTGAGCAACAAAAATTATCTTCCCAATTGTGGTCCTAAGTCAAGGACTGCCTATAGTGTAATAAAACTTCTCTGTACCTCTATGAATACCCATCCATGCACACGTGCATATACACTAAGATACACTGTGTTATATCTTCTCCATTGTCATATAGGTGTTTTCTCTGCAGTGAATAAATTCTAAGAAGAAGACAATACTGAAGTAAAATAATTTAATCAGCAATGTAGAACAGCCAATTGATTTATTATAGCTTCAATTTTCTCCAAGGTGTGTTAAAAAGTTTTTCATACAGATTTAATGTACAGAAACGATGATCGTCCAGGTGCATCTGAAATAGAACTCAGAACATCCTTCAATCCCAGATGATGCTGCAGCATCATCATGTGTGTCAGGACGTGGCTGCTCATTTCCAACAGTGAGCATTGTTTCTTAACCCTCTGCATCTTTATAGCCGATTATGAAACAGCGTAGACGTGAGGATGGCAAGAAGCCAGTTCAGATTTGCATGCGCAAAAGCAGACAGACAAAACATGCAACTGTTACAACAACTTTCAACACATTAAAGCAAGTGGCTACATAAAAAATTTCTTGTGGGAAGAATCAGTTTGACCCCTCGGTCCATGTGTGGGAAACCCACAATTAAGTAATGGAAACAATTCATAATTCTTCTTTTGTTCTTTGGCATTCCTTGTTTTCCTTTTTTCTTCTTCCTTGTGGAATACATTACATATTTGGTTACTCCAGTTCTGCATTTCTAATCAATTTGTTTTACTATTTACTTGTAGAAGAACAGATACTTCTTACTGAACAAGCCAGTTTCATGTAACAGTGTCTGCAGAAGGGGGCAATGGTGGGACAGCAACTACAAACCATCCTAAATGAAATGGGTTATATCAGCCTCATCCAGTCAGGGTTCAGATCTTGTATTAGGCATCACCTTGGGGAAGGTATGAGAGAACTTGAGAAAAGAGTATACAGTTCAGAAACTGAAGCAAGTATGAGAAAGGAACTCAAAGTAATCCTGCCTTGATTTTGTTTACTACGAAATGCAACAGAGAGAAACTTGGACAGGCTTTCAAGATTTTGTTACTATAGTCTACAACAACAATAAAATTAGCATTCCTTAAATTCCTGCTATTGTCCTGCCCAGCTTACCTCCCTCCAAAAGTTGACAAATGAGAACCAAACTGTCTATGAAGATTCCAAGTCATCCATGTCATAGTTGTATTAAAAGTGGGTTTTTAAAAATTTTTTGGCAAAAGCTTCATCAGTTGTATTGGATGGTGTTAGAGCAGGGGTGAAATGCTCCCGGTTCAGACCGGATCACCTGATCCAGTAGCGATGGCGGCGGGTCGTTCGGAGAACTGTAGCAAACATCCCTGCCCTCCCATGCCTAACTGAGCCACGCGATCACCAGAGGCTTTTTTTTACTTTTAAAAGCATTTTTTTACAACCTCTTCAGCCGAAGAGGTTGTAGAAAAAATGCTTTTGAAAGGTAAAAAAAAAGCCTCTGACAATCCCAGCTGAGCAGCGCGATCATCATAGGCTATTTTTTAAAAAAAGCAATGCTTTTAAAAGTAAAAAAAAAGATTGCGCACCACAGCTGATCACTCAGCAACCCTCGCGCACTGTTCTACTTACTGCACGCCTCTTTTTGGTATGCATTGGGCACATGCACCTCGCATTTGGTGCACGGTGTGTGGTGCGCACTGCGTATGGGCAGGCAGCAAACCGGTAGTAAACAGGTTCAGATTTCACCACTGTGTTAGAGATAAAAGGACAATAACTATCAATAACTGTCCTTTCATCTCTTAACACCGTCCAGTACAACTGATGAAGCTTCCTGGATAGGAAGCAAAATGTCATCATCTTCCTAAAAAAAAAATCAGTCCAGTTTGCCTTTTCAAAAAATAAAAAACACTTTTGAGAGAACCAAACTGATTGCCCTGATCATGTGACCTGATTGGGGCACATCCCTATTCATCACACAACATTCCTTTGTGGTTTTGGGGTACTCTTAACAGGAATCCTTCTGGACTTCCAGCAGAATTGAGACGTAGGAGACCCTGTTTTGAAGCAATTACATTCTGCCTGGAGTGAATAGTTCAGTTTGGTGATAGGGAAAGGAGGGGTCATCCAGTGATGGGTGAGTTGTGTGATACTACAGATAAAACCAATCTGTTTAAGTGGTTTATCGGAAGTGAGATGTTAAGAGTACTTAAGATGTTGAGGTCATATGGAAAAGAGCATAATGCTTTCAGTTTCTGCTCCATTTCCATGAAACAGTTTGTTTAAATTATACACCACATTTATATTGCACCATAGTTGTCTGCAGATTCTTAGTGGCTTACAACATGAAAAACAAAAATAATAAAAATAAAACTGCGAAAGCCAACGGGAAAGAATACAGAGTTTACCCATGGAGGTCCAGATGGTGCCATTATTGATGCTACTTTATAAAATATTGATGCTGCATTGGGGTGAGACATTTTATTGTTTTAAGCATTCTATGTTCAGTATTTTGTAAACCTCTAGAAGACCTTGTAGAGTCATCAGATGTAAGTAAATACTGTAAATAAATAAAATAATATATTCTTAACATTCATAATTCAATCTACACATTCACTTCCCTCCATACATTCAACTTCTTAAGACGAAACATGTCATGCAGTTCTCTTACCCTCATCACTATTCTCTCATAGTTCCACTGATACACAATATCACCTATTTTTTTTTCATTATTTCATTCCATCCATTCATTTGTAATCATTACTGTTCTTCCCCCCACCCCCCCTTGCTTTTCAGTATTGCAACTGTTTTCTTAATCTGTACGCCATTCAGAGTCAGGGTTGAGTTAGCCAGCCTTATAAATCTACAAGAGGAAGACTGTCCATGTCTATTGCACATGCTTTTAGAAGTGCTGTGAAGCCTTTTCAATGGGCAGGTTTTCAACCAGGTGAGCCTTTCCCTCCAAAGGCGGATGTGGCTTCCTTCAAGCATCGTCTGCTTCTCATTGGGTGCTCCTTTCTGAGTCAGTCTCTGCTTGGTGCACAATGTTCCATTCAGCTACACTTCTGGCATAAAGCACCATTTCCCACCGAAAGAGCTGCTATGTAATACCTTCTTTTCCTTTGGCCTGAATGTTCTCTCCATGTCATTCCTACACAAATAGCCCTTGTCCCAGGCCAAGATACTTCCTGACTTGCTACAATGAGGCCGTTCTGCTCTCACCAGGAGCACAGCTTGCTCTGCCTAACACGTCGCGCTTGTTCAACAAGAACTTTGCAGAATTTCTCTCCTGCTGGAAAATTTATAAAGTAGGATTTTAAATACAATGCATACATTTAGAATCTGAAGATTGTGTGTCCACATGGCGTATAGATACATGCTTTTGAAAGGCAAGGGGTTTTTTTTTAGTAGTTAACGGTCTAAATTTAACATTTCTACTTAAAGAAGTCTTTCACATGCACATATAAAATGAAAACATACAGATAGAGATGAACACCTGGACTCGATTTACTTGTTTGTTTTTTGCAATCCCCTCAAGATTATGGTGCTAAAATTCTATGCCAACTGCCCACCTGCCTGAATTCAATTTTCTGCTTCTTTAAAATCATTAGTAAAATAGTGAATGAAGCTACAAATAAACTAAAAAACATCATTTTTAAAAAAACAAACCCTAACCTGCTGCCCTCCCTTGCAATCGCCTGGTCCAAAAGATACCAGAAAAGGAATGGCTTCTGCTGTAGAAATATTGCCTATTTCGAGGGAATCAGATTTCATCTAATGTACAAATCTTACTGAATAGTATTTCTTTCACCAATAGTCATGAGGGCTGAGGCTCCTGAGAGATGTAGTATCCTGTGAATTGCTCTGGTTTTTGATCGGACCAAAATCAAAAAGTCAGATATAATATTTATTTGTAAATAAACTTTCCATCCTGTTCTTGAGCCTAGATACTATCAGATGTGATAACAGCTAAAAATACATTAAAATCAATGTAGTAAAACAATCTGGTATGAAACATATAGATAGAATCACAAATTAAAATATCCAGATACTAAACAACAGAATTTCCCAAATAGTAGTCCAGTAGGTCTTTGGTTATTCGGGTTTTCTCCTGCGTAAAATTGGAAGTGTCTTGGCGACGTTTCGACGAAGTTTCATTCGTCATCTTCAGGCTGGTGTTTTCGGCTTCGTGCTTCTAGGAGCAATGAAGAATTACCAAAGACCTACATATATATATGTATAACCTCAGGAGATAGATAGATAGATAGATAGATAGATAGATAGATAGATAGATAGATAGATAGATAGATAGATGATAGGTAGATAGATAGATAGATATTATTTATTTTATTTTATTAGATTTATAAACCGCCCAACTCCTGGGGGACTCAGGGCGGTGTACAGCCATAAATAAAACATAAATACAAAAGTTTAAAATAGAATAAAACGAATTAAATAATTTGGCTGACAATTAAAACCCCAATAATTTAAAACAAAATTCATAATTAAAAGGGGAAAATAACTTAGGTCAGGCCGGCTTGTTGGAATAAATAGGTCTTGAGCGCGCGACGGAAGGTGCGCAGGTCCGGGATCCTCCGTATATCTGGGGGGAGCTCGTTCCAGATGGTAGGTGCTCCCACAGAGAAGGCTCTCCCAATGGGGGCCGCCAGTTGGCATTGTTTGGCCGATGGCACCCGGAGGAGCCCCTCTCTATGGGAGCGTACAGGCCGGTGGGAGGCTATTGGTGGTAGTAGGCGGTCCCGTAAATAACCAAGTCCTAAGCCATGGAGCGCTTTAAAGGTGATAACCAAAACCTTGAAGCGCACTCAGAAGACCACCGGGAGCCAGTGAAGCTCGCTCAGGAGAGGTGTTACATGGGAGCGCCACGTTGCTCCCATAACCATCCGCGCGGCTGCACTCTGCGCCAGTTGGAGCCTCCGAGTGCTCCTCAAGGGGAGCCCCATGTAGAGAGCATTACAATAGTCCAGACGGGATAGATAGTCCAGACGGGATAGATAGATAGATAGATAGATAGATAGATAGATAGATAGATAGATAGATAGATAGATAGATATAGATGATAGATAGTTTTTCTATCGAAGCACCTGGTCTGCCCCAATATGGGAGAGAGCGTACTGCTTCCCTTTTGCCTTTCAGCTCCAATCCAGAAGCCCTCAAGCAGTCGCATCCAAGACAAACCATTTTATACCAAATTTTTATTTTGCTGATATATATATATATCCATCCCTAAAACTCTAGATCAGGGATGCAAAACTTTATTTCATTGAGGGTTTTTCTTTACCTCAGGGGGCCTGGTGGGTGTGGCCATCTTGATGTCACTCATGTCAGGGATGCCTCTGGTGGCCTGGGCATTCTGCCAGCAAAAACGGAGCTCAGTAGGGCCACTCTGTTTTCGCCTGCAGGGGGTTGCAGGAGGCTGTTGCAGCTGAAAATGAAGCTTGGGAGGGGCACTGAGGGCTGGTCTTTCACTGTTTCCAAGGCAGCCCCACGGCCAGATCTAAGCACCCCGTGAGCCAGATCCAGCCCCCAAGCCTTGAGTTTGACCCCCTGCTCTAGATAATTAGCTATAAAAATCATAATAGCTCTCACAAAATAATAAATTCCTTTCCTCTATGACAGAGTTCCCCAACCTTTCTGCCTTTGTGGACCAGCAGGGGAGAAGAGGGGATGTTCCATGTGAGTGGTGGGTGACAGGTGCATATGCTCCATTCATCTCCCCATGCAAATGCTTATGCTTGTTCCTTGCTCAGCAAGCAGGAGCTGTATATTCAGGGGGACCCACAAATTGGGGATCATCTGAATAGACTACAATTTAGTTCTAGATCAAATGCAAGATTTCTTTGAAACTTTGGAACCTAAAGCAATTCCATCTTGGGAAGATTCATTTTAAGCCTTCCCACCCAACCCTGGCAACTTCCAGGCACCAATTCAGCATTGTAATACTAGCACTACATTGTGGTCAAAGTCTGGGAGAGAGATAAAGAGTTCCAAAGTAGAGATCCCTGGGCAGAATTGTCCTCCCTTCTCAACTGGGGCTACTCCTTGAGGAAGAACTACTGAAAAACAGTGCCCCTAGTCCAATCCCTTGAAGGTGGCCCAGAAGAATACCATGGTAGGTGGAATCAAAAACTACTAGGAGATCAAGGAGGACCAAGAAAGTTGTAATCCTCTAAACTCTTGTCTCTCCACAAGTCATTTTTAAGACTATCTCTCCCATTATTTCCATAGATCCCTCTGGAATCCATTAGGTAAAAGAGGAAGATACTCAAATGTTTTAAATAAGGGCAGAGTAAGTAAGTAACCTCAGCTATGTTTATTTTGCCTTTGGGATTTTTTTCCAAATTTATCAATGATTTCTCTGGGAGAAAGCACTACTTGAAAGCAAATGTTAAAAGATGGTGTCAGGGTTCCAAGTAACACCCCCAACGAAAGAAGACTCCGAGGCTAGAAGTTCCATGCCACTAAATGTAGCAGTCCTGAAGATCCAAAGAAAAAGATGGCCTCCAAGGCTGACAGATAGTTTGCTTACCCAGATTTTTTCAGAGCAGGGCCACAGAGGACTGATGGTTGACCTTTAGAGAGTACCTTTTAGGTCACACGGCAATGATCAGGAATTTTTACAAACATTGTAAATGTGTTCTACAGTGACAATATGCAGTAAACCAGAGTGAATAATTGCAATCTTGCAGCAGCTACCTTTTTAAAAAATCAGATCTCTAAGATTTATTTTTGGAACCAGGTACACAATTTTATTTCATATTAGAAATAATAGTTTCTATCATATGTATTTATCCCATCCCATAACTGCATGTTTGTTGGTGACCAATTAATATTTCTATTCCACAGTTGAAGAATACAAAGGTTATAAAATAAGAAATCGGCACAAAACCAGCAGCGGCCAACAATTATAATTATTGCTGCAATTCCATGCATTATTATTAAGCCATTAGGAATGGAAGAAGTTGTTGATCTGCTATGATCGCCAAAAAGAATGTGCCTTTTTCATATTCCTATTGCAAGTTGTCCCTCGCTGCTTTCCAATTTGTATGAGAAGACATAAAATTTGCTTGACAGTCACATTAGTGGGCAATGAATAATCTGAAGCTTCATCAGAATTCATCAGAAATACCATATTATGAAATATTTTTATCTGAACTAACGCCATTTGTAAAGGGCAGGTTGGAAAAAATCTGACCTGCCCTTTACAAAATTCATCAGAAATGCTAAATTGTGAAATATTTTTTATCTGAACAGTCACCAGTTGCAAAGGGCAGGTCAGTTGTGAGTTTTTCCGCTCGTATCATTTTCTAATGGTTGGTTATCGCATTTAGAGGCAGACAATATATCTGTACCTAATCCCCTTACACAAGCGTAAGCAATCAAATGCCAGATGCAGTTGCTACGAAACAAATTCCACGAATCTTGATTTCCAGGATTGATCACTCTCCAAAGCAAATATTAAAGGCTGATAGTATTTTCATTACTGCTACTTTTTGTAGAAATACTGCTCATAGACTTCAGCATAGGTTTAGAGTAGCTTTAGAGTAGGTTCTGTAACCACAACATAATCCGCGTACCCTGGTATGCAAATCACTTGACCCAAAGAGCCAAGTGGGAAGAGCTTGCAATAAATGTATTTGGAGATAGGAACATGAGAAGATCGCAACTCTAATTTGCTATATTGATTTTTGGGTTTTATTCTTGTTCAGTTTGGGGTTGTTTTATCAAAGAGAAATAATATTTCAGACAGAGCTGAGGTGTGGCTCTTTAGTGATGCAGTGTGATTCAAGAGTAGAACACTTGTGGCACTTGCGGTGTTGTTGGATTTCAATCCTGTCTTTCCTGACCATTGGTCCTTTTGCCTGGGGCTGATGGAAGTTGGAATCCACCAACAACTGGAGAGCCAAAATAAAAATTGAATCAGGCTGGATTTTAAGAACTTTTCTCACCACTGTATGGTGAGCACCAATTGCTTTTCCACCCAGAAATACTAACGATAAAATCTGGGACCTTCTTCCTGCAAAACAGGTACTTCGTCACTGAATGAAGAGATGCTTTAAAAAAATCTAGAAATTACAAAAATTACAGAAACCTAAAAAATAAGTTGCTTTAAAGAAATGCTACATTCATGCTTCCATGCATTCTGAAATACCTCTTTCAAATCATTTTCAAAGCACCTGCTTCCTGCTCAGTATTAACTTCTGCACGAAGAAAAGATTGTTCATTTGGCAGTTCAGTTCCCCTTTATCCTCTGTGAAAGTTGTTGAGCAGATTGCCGTGAAAACTGGTGGATTTTTCTTCCCCACTATTTTGTTTGCTTGTTTATTAGATTTGTGTCCCACCTTTATTATTTTTATAAATAACGCAAGGCAGCAAACTTACCTAATGCTCCTTCTTTCTCCTACTTTCCACATAGCAACAAACCTGTGAGATGGGTTGTATGGATCAGCATACAAAGATGCTGAGCTGTCACTGAACAATTTGGCAACTGGCAATCCGAATTCCCTGAAGTTTTGCAGGGCTCTCCATGGTTTTTTCTGTTTTGCCTAATATTGTCTGATGCTTAGCCTTGCTGATTATTTACAAACAGTTAACTGCTTGCCAGGATTTGGAACATATCTGGTGGATGATTATTTTTTTAAGCACTGAAGTATGTGTGTGTATGTATATGTATATGTATATGTATATGTATATGTATATGTATATGTATATGTATATGTATATGTATATGTATATGTATATGTTGGCACACCTGGCACTGTCAAAAGGCAATCTTCTACAATCTGTTAAGGAAAAAAATATACCTATAATTTCGACAATCTTCCAAATCTTTTTCTCTATTTACTTACTGATTACATTTATTTATATGCTGCCTGATCATCATGCAACTCTGGGTGGGTAACAATAAACATAACAATATAATGATTAAAGACAGTAAAAACAAATAAGCTTTATCCATTTGGAGCAAGACCCAATGGATGATGTCATGACAACAAAATCAGGCTAACCTATTAGCGGGTCCAAGTCTTGGGGCAAGGGCAGATCTTTAGTGCCTTAAGAAAGGCTGGCAGAAACAGGGCTATCTGACTATGGGGTCTATAGAGCAAGGGCTGCAAAAGAGAAGTCACACTTCCTCGGTCCTATTAGATCACATTTCATAGAAGGCACCTGGAGCATATCTATTTTGTCAGACCTCATGGGACAAGGAAAGATAATTGGAGGCAATTGGTCTCAGCTGGCCCTGTACCATGAAGGCTTTATAGATGGTAAATGGCAATAGGTGGTAGCTAGCACCTTGAATTGCACTCAGAAGGTTGCTGAGAGCCAATGCAGTTACATGGTAGAGATAGAATGTGGCATGCCTGAAACTACCCACGATATTGCATTCTGGACCAGATGCATAATCCAAGTGATCTTCAAGAGCAGCCTCATGTAGAACAGATTGCAGTAGTCCTATGGAAATGACCAAAGCATGAGTGAGAGTAATCAGGGCCTCCTGGTCTAGGAATGGATACAATTGATGCACAAGATAGAGTTCTGCAAAGACCCTCCTAGCTACAACTGCCACCTGCTTGTCAAGTAGAAGTTGAGAGTTTACATGAACCTCAAAATTGTGCAGCTCTGTCTGCCCCTTTCAGATCCAAAGAGGGCAAGTCTCCAGCAAATTCCAAACCCCATAGCTATTCAGTCTTACCTTGTGTCATTCCCCCCCACCCCCAATCCAGCCTCCGAGAGCCTCCAGACAATGAGAAAGCACCTTGAGTTATCTGGCTAGCTTCGAGCAGACTTGCATAAATGAACACCACACTGATGATATCTGACCACCAGACAATCTTAATCCGTCACTCATATAGATGTTAAAGAAGAGCAGGCAAAGGGTAAAGCTCTGAGGAACACGTTAGAAAGGCTGTTTTTGACAACTGATTCTGTCTTTCTGAAATTGCAGAACTGAAGTTTGTGGCCACAGAAAATTAGTTTTTTACAATGTTAGTAATTACTGTTCTCTCTCTGCCAAAACTCACAGTGGCTGATTGTATCTGCCTGTGCACTAAATTGTTGGGACTTTCATATGTCGAATTTTAAATTTGCCTGCCAGACTTTCTTAGCAATCGGTATTTCCTCCTTGATTACTTAGTTCAAAAGCAATGTTATCCTTTGATATTTCTCCCTTTCCCTTTTTAGCACACACAGCTGAACTACGATAATTTCAGCTGAGCAACTCTCCCTTCCATATACACATTTCCTAGTGTTGGCACATGTAATTTGAAGAGGGTGGAATTTGCTTTTTTTGATAGTTCAGAAATAATAAATCAGCCAAAACAGAGTTTAAAGAACAGAGTAACAAGCGAAACAGGGTGAATGAATATTTATCAGTCTAATTATTTCAAGGCTATTAATTCAGGGATGCAATGATCTTGTGAGATGGGTGCATACAACACACTAAACCTAAGAAACTTAAGAAAACAGCTTTCGTGTTCAAGTAACCTGTTGTGCCCAGATAAAGTATATTATGGTTTAATGTAATATATTTTGTTCATATAATGTATCAAGTTAATAGTTTGGTTTTCACAATTACCAACTACCAACTATCCAATCACATTTTATCTAATCAAGCATTTTTTGTGAGCTATCATTGGACTGACCAAATTATGAGGTATTCTCCATATATTTGCATTGTGCAGTATTGAACATCTCTATGTACATGTATGTACATGCATACCAGTGCATTTACCAGCACTTTGTCAAACATGTTGGTAAGTTTGACTATATAATTTCATTATATAGTCCTTGATAGATAGTCCTTGACTTACAACCATTCATTTCGTGACAGGTCAAAGTTATAATGACACTGAAGTGACCTGCAATTATTTTTCACAGACTGTTGGCACCATCTCCATGCTCGCATGATCAAAATTCAGCTGCTTGGCAACTGACTCACATTTATGACAGTTTGATTTATGACATTTATGACATTTATGACATTTGATCATTTGATAAGAGTCTTGATGGTGCAACGGACTAAATGCTGTTATGTAGCACTTAGCTGCCAGCTGCCTGCAATTAGTGTGAATCTTCGGAGGAGGGCGGCATATAAATTGAACTAATAAATAAATAAATAAATCACCTTTATTGACCTTCTAACAAGCAAAGTGAATGGGGAAGCCAGATTCACTTAACAAACATGATACTAATTTAACAACTCCAGATAAGAATTAATTAAGAATTTTAAGAATTCTTAAGAAAATTCTTAAGAATTTTGGCATGAAAGATTGTAAAATGGGGCAAAACTCACTTCAGCAATGGAAATTTTGGACTCAGTTGTCATAAGAATCATCTTGTGGTTGATATAGGCAGCAAATAAATTTAATAATATTAATAAAAAATACAATTAAAAAACACGGTGTCTATATGGCTTCTGCAATGAACTATATTTGTGGTGTTTCCATAAGAACAATAGATAAAATTCCAAAACGTTGAGATCAGAAAATGTGTCAGTAACCTTGACTAATCAGGTAGAACCCATAACACTTGATTTAAAACTTTTCTATTGGAGTAAATGGCTAATGAGCTGAAGGTCTGGACCAGGTCGGCAGTATGAATAAGAATTATTGTTGTTGGCTTTGAATTTGCAAATTCAGTCTTACCTTAAAATTGCCTGCATTCTGGTTCAGTTCAGAGAGTGGCATTTGTGTGTCTGTCTTGATCATAACAAGTAAGAAGGTGGAAACATTAACATAGTTGCAAACCTTTTGTACACTCCTCACCAAATTCCCTAGGTGATGGATTGGCAGTGTGGAGAGGAAGCAAGAATGCAAGTAACTCAATACAATTCTTGCCTGCTTTATCTGTGCCTCTTCCACGGCCAGTGGATTTATTAGCTATAATCCTCTTATTTCTTTTTTTTTCTTCCTGTCCTTCTTCTATTCCTTCTCCTCCTTTAAATAAAGATCATCTTCTAGAGTATCAACACCTGGGGAAACCCTATTTTAACAATAGAACAATTAAAGAGAGATTTGAACTGCCTCTATAAAAGACTGGTGATGATTTAACTATCATGAGGACATAAAGACCATTATTAAGGTGTCTTATAACTAAAATTAGAGGCACATGATGAGGAGGCCAATTAGTTTATATGTGAAGAAAGATACTAAGATTAAAAAAAAAATACAGAGCTTTAAAGTATATTTAGTAACACTTCAATCTTAAACATAGGTTCAGGTTTTCGTGTGTTTATACACAATTTAATGTGCTTTCTGAGTTGAGAGTTGTAATACAAGATTTGTGGAAGGGCAACTGAAGGATTTCCTTAAAACTGCCGATGGAATTCCCAACTACTCTTATGAGTAAATATGTAGATCTTTATTGTTAGTATCACTGAATTTATTAGTAGGATAAGCTTGTAAATACTGTCTTTTCTACCATTTAACTGCTCCTTCTGTTATTTCATTTTATTTTAGCTTTGTGGTGGCAGCAACCATCTGTTTACATAGAGAATGTGCTAATATCTGCAATGAAAAGATGTATGCATGGAAAGAACCAGTATTACACTAAATTTCTTGGCTACTCAGCTAATTGTAATTTCATGGAATTATTTTGCTGATCAGATTTCCATTAGAGAGAGACGTTCTGCATGAGCTCTAAAGTATCTCTGTGGTTTTTACTGACCACAACACTGGTAGAGGCCTAAATCAATCTTCCCAGATCTAGCACTGTCTGTATTTTTGGGATTAGGGTTGGGTGGATTACCGTATCTGAGCAACAAAATCTAAATGACAGCAGAGGGCCTGGTGTTTTCTTTCTCTTTGCTGCCATCAAGAGCTCATCCACTTTTTTTTAACAGTCCAGAAATCCATCTAATTCACATATAAATGAATATGAATTCAGTTTGGCATTTTCAACTTGGAATAGGGCAATTCAGCATGGCAATTTTCCATTTTCACCCCCAGTCCCTTAGATATCACTTGGAAGCAAGCCTTTATCTGTCTTTAATGATACGATCTCAGAATGATGAAAATAAGCCATGTTAGTGGAGTTCTCTTCCAGAATTATTCAAGAGTTTTGAAAAGTTAAAAGACCATGACAAAGTGCCTCTCTCCATGGTCCCTGGAGTTACAAAAAAAAATCTCCTTTTTCCTACTGAAAGAAAATAAATTGCCTGTGCCTTTCCCATCCATATTTGCAATACATGTGTGAATTTATTTGGCCAGTTGCAAAACTAAAAAATATAATTAAAAAAATGAAAAGCAATTGTGAAGGGGGAAGCCACCCTGTAGTGAAGGCGCCATTCCTTCCCTTTCTGTTAAAAAGTCTATTTTTGGCTCCAGTACCAAAAACATAGCATGAGGGCCTTTTTGCAGCCATTTTTCAGTGGTCATAGATTGCAAAATGGAGCTTTTGTGAGAGGGTAATGGCTTGTTTAACCCAGAGGTTCAAAAATGGCCAGTGGGTAAAAAAAATGGTACACATTGATTATTTAAGCAGAACAAAATCAAACCCAGAAGTTCTTTTAACAGAGCTTACCTGAATAAAAGTATTAAGGTTGTCTATACTCCTTCCCCAGCAGTGGTTTGGAGAAGCAGCAGATACTAAAAAAAATTAGCTGGGAGGATGGACAGCCAAGAGCAAAGCTAATTAAAAACACAGATTCCCAACAAGCCAATATTGAGAGAGGTGGGGACAGAATGTCTACTGTTCTAATAAGTATAGAGGATGGTCTTGAAGGACAGAGCAAAGAGCATTACCAGAGAGCAATGATCAAACAAAAGAGGTTTGAAGCCAGGCCAAAAAGTGATTCATGAAAACCATCTCCACAGTACATGTCCCACCTCTTAATTCATATGATGATAAAAGAGAGAGGAAGGGAAACACATTCAGACTTGCAATGTTGTAATGATATGTGGGAATGCATTTATTTATTTAGTGTATGGCATACAATGCTAGGGAAATCTACAAATGCTAGACGCAACACAGACCTGACAGCCTAAATTGCTAGAACATTCCATTCAGCACTTGCATGCCTATGTGGGAATGATCTTGGGAGACATGACAATGAGACACATCCAAGGGAGCAATCAAATAAAAGACCACTTAGCCAGTGGTGAAATCCATTTTTTTTACTACCAGTTCTGTGGGCGTGGCTTGGTGGGCGGGGTGTGGCCTAGTGGGTGTGGCTTGGTGGGCGTGGCAGGGTAGGGATACTGCAAAATCCCTATTCCCTCCCCACTCCTGAGGGAAGGATACTGCAAAATCTCCATTTCCATCCCACTCTGGGGCCAGCCAGAGGTGGCCTTTGCTGGTTCTCCGAACTACTCAAAATTTCCACTACTGGTTCTCCAGAACCTGTCAGAATCTGCTGGATTTCACCCCTGCATTTAGCCCACAATAGGAATGGGGGGGGGGCAGGGCAAGAGGCTCAGAAGAGACTGTAGAAAGTTAGCATCCACACTTCTAGAAGAATGAAATATTCCAGAAAATATTAAAAAGGCAGAATATTATATTTCCCTGGATGAGAAATGGAGAAACATGTTTTTTTTAGGCAGGAAGCTGACTCACTCTTAATAGCCCCCACCCTCCTCAATAGCCCACAGCAGATGTCAGCACTTAAGAGATAAAGAGATGGCTAGGTCTATTCATAAGCAAATACCCTCACCCAAGAGCCAACAAAGGTAGGATTAGCCCTCAGCCATAATAGGAATTGCCAAAACCCTCATCATTACATCATCACCCAGCAAGATTCAACCAAGCCTGAGACTCAAGACATCCTACAAAGTTATCCCTGCATGGCCCCATGGAAGTCTGACAACCAATCAAGATACCTGCCCTTACACAGGAATAGGAAGGCCTCAAATCATGTGGTCCTGTCCACCATTAAAGCATCTTTCCAAGCAGTCTCCATGTTTCTAGCGTCTTTCTTCCCACTTGGAACTGAATCCAGATGGACATTTCTTCCAACAATTTGGCACCCAGAGATGGGACTCCAAGCTAACCTGACCAATGGATCTGGCCCTGGTAACCTCCCTTGCCAGCAGCGACCCACTGAGACTGTGGGTGAGTTTTCCTGGACCATGGCCATTTGGAACAAAGGTTTTAAAGGGGTTTTGTGTGTTGAGCTCAAAGGCTGCTTGAAAAGAAGGTGAGCTCTGTACTTCCAAGAAATAGGTCTAGATGGCATAATGTAGTTCCAGGATTCAAAAAGTCTCAATGAAAATAATAGTTTTTAACACATTTTAGTTGTTGTAATCTGTCTCATATGTAGTATTGCATTTGGATAACTATCCTATCTCCGCCAACCCTTATCCCAATTTCAGTTGGACACCTGTTTAGCCACACCATGTATCTGATAAAATGAGATGTAGCTCACAAAAATATTTTATGTTTTTTAAAGTGTGTTCATAGAAAATAATGTACCAGCCACCTCCTAGTTCCAGGATCTGAGTAAGTTTAGTTTGGCTGCAGAATACCTGTGAATGTGGTAAGAAAGTATATATACATTCAGCAGTGGTTTTTGTCTGGATACAGCAGAAATTCAGAAATTCATTGGTAAGGAAATGCACCTCTTACTAGAACAAAGACTAGTTATAGAATTACTTATGATTAGTTCTGAAAAGCCATTTAGCCATGCTTCCAAATGCCAGGCATTTAAGGTGCTTCACGTAATCCACATAAAAATATATATGAATCATAGATAATAATGATATTAGTAGAAAAAGTAGAAAGGGAGGCACATAACTTAAGGCAGAATATCAGCAAATAGCCCGACCCTGCAAAGATGAAGTGAGGAAAGCCATGGCTCACAACGAACAAAGGTTTGTAGCAAAAGTAAAAAATAACAAAAAAAATCTTGTTCCAATATGTTAAAAACAAGAAAAAAGTCAAGGAAATAATTGGTCCATTGCTGGGAGAAAGTGGCAAGAAGGTGACAAGCAACAGGGAGAAAGCAGAACTACTTAACTCGTTTTTTCTATCTGTCTTTACACAAAGGGAAAAAACAATCCAACCTATCAAAAACAGCACCACAAAAAACAGATTAGGAACATAAATTAAAATAGGGAAGAAAATGGAAAGGGAGCACCTGCCTACCCTAGACAAGTTCAAATCACCTGGGCCAGATGGATTACACCCCAAGGTTCTGAAGGAACTGGCAGATGTGATCTCAGAACCACTGAACTATATCTTTCATAGATCTTGGAGCACCGGGGAACTGCTAGAGACTGGAAAAGAACTGATCGTTCCCATATTCAAAAAAGGAAATAGATCCAGGAAATAGATCCAGGAAACTACAGACCTATTAGCCTGACCTCAATACCAGGGAAGATTCTGGAAAAGATAATCAAGCAGCAAATCAGTGAACACCTAGAAGCAAACAAAGTAATAACCAAAAGCCAACATGGGTTTGTCAAAAACAGAACATGCCAGACGAATCTTATTGCATTCTTTGACAAAGTGACAAAACTAGTGGACCAGAGGAATGCTGTCAATATAATTTACTTGGTCTTTAGTAAGGCATTTGACAAAGTAGACCATAACCTTCTACTTGATAAAATAGAAAAATGTGGGTTAGATGGCATCATCACCAGTTGGATTTGTAACTGGCTGACCAACCGCACTCAACGTGTAGTCCTCAATGAAACTGTATCTATATGGAGGGAGGTATGCAGTGGGATACCCCAGGGCTCTGTTTTAGGCCCAGTACATATTCATCAAGGATTGGGACAAGGGGATACATGGGGAACTCATCAAATTTGCAGACAACACCAAGCTAGCAGGAATAGCCAACACTCCAGAAGATAGGCTTAAGATACAGAAAGATCTTGACAGACTTGAACATTGGGTGCTAGCTAACAAAACGAAATTCAATAGTGAAAAAAATAAGGTTCTACATTTAGGCAAGAAAAAAATGCACAGGTACAGTATATGTGGTATCTTGCTCAATAGTGACGACTGAGAGGGTTCTTGGAGTCCTGGTGGACAATCACTTAAATATGAGCCAGTAGTGTGCTGCAGCTGCCAAAAAAACCAACACAGTTCTAGGCTGAATAAACAGATAGAATCTAGATCACATGAAGTGTTAATACCACTTTATAATGCCTTGGTAAGGCCATGCTTGGAATACTGCATCCAATTTTGGTTGTCACAATGTAAAAAAGATGTTGTGACTCTAGAGAAGAGCAACAAAAATGATTAGGGGACTTGAGGATAAAACATATGAAGAATGGTTGCTGGAACTGGATATGTCTAGTCTTATGAAAAGAAGGACTAGGGGTGATATCTCAGGGGTTGCCACAAAGAAGAGGGAATCAAACTATTCTCCAAAGCACCTGACAGCAGAACAAGAAGCAATGAGTGGAAACTAATCAAGGAGAGAAGCAATTTAGAACTAAGGAGAAATTTCCTGACAGAACAATTAATCAGTGGAACAACTTGTCTCCAGAAGTTGTAAATGCGCCAACACTGGAAGTTTTTAAGAAGAGATTAGATAACCATTTGTCTGAAGTGGTGTTGGGTTTCCTGCCTAAGCAGGGGGTTGGACTAGAAGACCTCCAAGGTCCTTTCCAAATCTGTTATTCTAATGTTCAACACTGCTACAAAAATAATGCATCCCCCCATTTCTTTTTAAACCAATTTGCATGTACAGATAGTTGTGGGATAAGAGGCATTCAAGAACATGGAGTGTTGCTTCCCAGCTTAGCAACCTTCATATGTGTCAGTTATCAGACCCTAGGATGGGGATGCTAAGTTTAGATGGAGAGACAAAAACTGGAAGACTGTGAGTTCTAGTCCTGGCTTAGGCACAAAGCCAGCTGAGTGACTGGGCCAGTTATACACACTCAGCCCTAGGAAGAAGGAGGCAATGGTCGATCATTCCCAAAGGCTTGCCAAGAAAACTGCATCATGGGAAGGATACATGTGAAGATGTGACTCAAACAAAGGGTTCCAGAAGTGCAGTCAAGAAAGGAAATATATTTCAAAGAAAGAAAAAACAAGCAGCAGAATCAACTATAAGGAGGGAAAATGGAGCGGACAATCATCCATTGCTAAGCACAATCTATCTCTTTTAGGAAATGTCCTTCCTTAATTATACACACTTGTATTTCAGTGATGTTGTAAAGATAATCTGGACTTACAACCATAATTAAGATGAGAATTTCCATTGCTAAGCAAGGCAGTTGTTAAGTGAGTCACACCTCACTTTGTGCCTATTTTTCCCACATTTGGTAAGTAAATCACTGCAGTTATGTGAATCATGAGTTGTTAACCGAATTTGGCTTCCCCTGTTGACTTTACGTGTCAGGTGTCAGATGCCAGCTAGGAAGTTTGCAAATGGCAAACACATTAACCAGGGACGTAAATATAAACTGGTTGCCAAGTATTCAAATTTTGACCACATGACCATGGGGTTGCTGTGATGGTCATGTGAAGGACCAATTGTAAGTCATTTCTTTCAATGCCATTGTAACTTCAAATGGTCACTAAATGAATGATTGTAAGTAGAGACTCTTGCTGAGTCACTTTGCTTTAATATTCTATTCTGTATCCTTTAAGCAAAGTGATCCACTAGATCACGGGTGTCAGATTCACCACGTCACATTGCCATTATGCATTTTGCAATGTTTTTTCCCCTTCGTGGGGCTGGGGTGGGTGTGGCCTGTGCATGACGCATCTGGCATTGTATGTTTTAAGTAGAAATGTCCCTTACTAAGAGAAAAAATACTAGTTTTGTGATAGTGATGCCACTTGATATAATAATAATTTTATCAGTATTGTATGTAATGTAGTGGAGATCTCAGACTATGGTAGACTGACTTATATTCATCTAGTACAGGGGTGTCAAACTGGCGGCCCACAGGCCAGATGCGTTACGCACACAGGCCACGCCCACCTTAGCTCCATGAAGGGGGGAAAACGTCGCGAAACATCACTTGACGGCAATGTGACATAGAGAGTTTGACCCCCGTGATCTAGTAGATCACTTCACTTAAAGGATGGAAAATAGAATATTAAAGCAAAGTGACTCAGCAAGATTTTTTATCAGGTTAAAAATGCATCTTAATGAAAGTGATACGTTTGTCCAATTCATACTTTAACCTTTTAAGGTTCTTAAAGTGGGGGTAAATACTCCCAAGGGACTTGTACATATCCTGGGACTAATGGAGCAATTTATAATTGCTTGTTTGTGAGTTCAGGATCCAGTTTCAGACTGCCATTGTCAACACACTTGTATAAAAGAACCACCTAGCAGGTTGATTTTTTTTGGTGTGGATAATGCAATTATGTAAGACCAGAAAAAGTAGTAATTGGGTCAAACCATTTAAGAACCACTAGTTTAAATGATGACTTGCATTCAAGGGAGAAGTTTGCTTTGATCTGCTAATCCTTGGGGAAGAAATAGCTTGCTTTAATTTGTTTTCCACCTTGTTTGTTTCAGTTCTCTCAAGTCAGACCCATCACAGCCCTCTGAAACGGTCTGTGTCCCTCACCCCACCCATGACTGTGCCTAGCCAGCCCCTTGGACACGGATGGATGTCTCATGAGGACTTGCGGGATAGGGGACCCCAGGGCATCCCTTCCGATCATGCCCCCCTGTCTCCGCAAAGCAGTGTAGCCTCCTCAGGCAGTGGTGGGAGTGAACATTTAGAAGATCAGACTTCTACTCGTAACACATTCCAGGAAGAAGGGAGTGGTATGAAAGGTGAGTGGAAAGTAATGAACGTTTTCCCTTCCTGTCCTGATTGCTTAACAACATGCGTGCCCACATTCACACAAAGTCCCAAAGTTGTTTGAAACACATTCTTCAAAAACAGAATATAGAGACGTTTTAATTCCATGCCTGACCTTAGGCTGCAGTTTACAACTCTTCCATTGAACAGGTTGATTTTCAGGAGTTATTCCTGTCTATTGATTAGCTGAGATGGGACACCTCCCCTAGGACAGCTATCAAGCTAGGTGAAAAAAAAATACCACCTTCTGTAATCCAAATTTCAATATGGAAAGTATGGAACACATTAACTGGGTGTCAGCTTTCCCAGCCAAACCGGAAGGGAAACACAACAAAATGAACTAATTCTACTTTATTGTAAGGCTCCTTTAACAGAATCGTACAAGTCACAAACTTCCTGCTTTTGTTTTAACTGCTTGATCCATTAGAGCAGGTCTTTCTTAAATTTCTTTCTCTGGCCATTAAGTGACTGTGGGGTCCTGCATCTCTTGTCTGTTTCCTAGACAGCATCTCCTCCTCTCTTCCCCCAATATCATTCATTACAGTCCATTACACTGGCTTCGTCCTCTGCATTGAACCATACCTTGGCTTATTTTGTTTTACTTACTATGTTGTGCAGGCAGGTAATTGCTCTATATTTGATAAACACTGATTAATAAACCAGAGTTTAGCGGAGCATGTGAGCCCACTCAGTAGAAAAAAAATACATTTGGAATAGCTAGCTGAGGAAAAGAAAGAGAGTTGGGGTTCTGGTTTATGCATATCAAACACACACAAGAACAAAATGAAGAGAACTAATGAATCTTCTGTGCCAGTATGGAACAACAGGCTGCTTAGCAAAATTGTAGGCACCTGTGCAACCTTCTTTCCCTCCCATCTGAGGCTTCTCCCCAGCACAGCCAATAAAGCTACAACCTTGACATGGGTGTGAGTGGGAGATATGTGCTTTGGAGCTCTGCAGCCACTAGCAAACAGTACAGTAGCTGAACAACAAAGGCATTCTTGGCCTTGTCTTCTTAAGAGAATAACAGAGTTGGAGGGACTTTGGAGATCTTCTAGTCCAGAAGTCAGCAGCCTTAAACACTCAAAGAGCCACAAAGGTCCTAACTGGAAGCCCTCAATTCTGAAGCCGGCCAGAAGTCCAGTTCCCCCACCATAGAGTCTCCTCTTAGCGCGGCATCCTTTTTCCCATGCCTGTCCTAACCGAAAGCCCTATCAATTGTGGAGCTGACCGGCGACAGGGAGCTGCACCAGAGAGATGAAAGAGCTACATACGGCTCCAGAGCCACAGGTTGCTGACCCCTGTTCTAGTCCAACCCCCTGCTCAGGCAAGAGATCCTGTACAATTTCATACAAAATGGTTGTCCAGTCTTTTTTTAAAAAAACCTCCAGTGATAGAGCGCCCACAATTTCTGAAGGCAAACTGTTCCACTGATTGATTCCAGGTTGATTTTTCAATTCCCTAATTTGCAATCATAAGAATCATAATTTGCAATCATAAGAATCGTAAGAATTGCAAATCATAAGAATTCCTGGTAGTCTCCCCTTCAAGTACCAGTTAGTCCTGCCTGCTCAATGCCCAGGCCAGAAAGTCTGACCTGATTGGGCAGGGAGGGTCATGTGGCGGAAGACTGTCTATTTTTAAATCAGGAAAAAAGGCAAAATGGGGATATTTAGAAATTCTGGATTGCCTATCCCGTAAGTCCCAAAAAACCACTAGGCTTGAGTAATACATGATGGAAGTCACATGATCAGATACTGGGTGGGTTCTTGGTTGCCTCTTCCCAGTTTAATATCAATTCAAATTGTTAAATGGAACCATCAGCCTCAAACGGTACAGGTAATACTCAACTTAAACAACAGTTCATTTAGTGACTGTTCGAAGTTACAATAGCACTGAAAAATAAGTGAGTAATGACCATTGTAGCATCCCCATGGTCATGTAATGAAAATTCAGATATGTGGCAACTGATCCCTATCTACTGTGTCCCGGGGTCATGTAAATTACCTTTTGCAACCTTCTGACAAGCAAAGTCAATGGGGAAGCCAGATTCACTTAACATCTGTGTCACTAACTTAAGCGTTTCAGTGATTCATTTAACAAGTGTGTCAAGAAAGATCATAAAATGGGACAACATTCACTTAATAGCTGTCTCACTTAGGAATAGAAATGTTGGCCACAATTGTGATCGTAAGCATGATTGGAAGGAATGCTATATTTTTTCATAAGTGTGAAAAATTGACACTTTTTCAGTGCCGTTGTAACGTTGGACGTTCAATAAATGAATTGTTGTAAGTCGACCATTACCTGTATATTATTTGATAGTGCAAGTCTCTCTTATTCTTATGCAATTTCATTGAATAATACATATAATAGGTTTCCTGCACCTTATTCCTCCAGATGTGTGTACATAAGTCCTTGCTGTCTGAGGATTATGAATTGACATGCAACCCACCTAAATGACCCCAAGTTGAAAATATTCCTGTGTGTAGAGTATTTCTGGCATCTGCATTGGCATAAGGGGTTTTTTTTTTATCACCTTCCATGTGTTCTTCTATCTGTGCTTCCCTCCATGGCATGTTAACCAGGAGTTAGCTGGTCTCATCTCTTGCTTCTCCTCAACAGCTAAGCATGATGAGGAAATGGCCCTTTTCCAGAATCTCATTCTGCTTCTCAAGGCGGGAGCTTTGTGGAAGTTGTGCTTTTACCACATAGCTTCAGGTGACACTTAGAAGACTTGCGTACAGCTTCCCTGCTTTGGTTCAGATCAGTGTTTTTCAAAGTTGGGAATTTTTAAAATGTGTGGACTTCAACTCCCAGCCAGAACTGCTTTAAATTAAAGAATGCAAAGAGAGAACACAATTATTTGAGCAATGTCAGAATGGCAGCTCAGTAAAAAGGGCTAAACTCCAAACCTGTTAGTGGACAGTAACTAATTTGCATTTTATAATTACCATAAATTCATGCCATGCAATTATTGCTTAGGGATTATATAAATGTGCAACATGGTACCCACCATGATCCTGAATCTTGCAAAAATATGGAGAATAAAAGAAAAAATGTCAGATTCTTTATAACAACAATTCAGCACAGCAGAGAAAATAATGTCTAATTTTCATGCACCATTTTTTTATTTTGCTACAAATTTATCGTGTTTGTAGGTAATTTTTAATGGAAAGGAACATTCACATGATTTCATTAGTTGGTTACTCGGCTGGTATCCCTATTGCAAACTTTTGCAAGTGCAAATACTTAATTGAGCAGATTATTTTGATGCTACAAGCATTACAATGTGCTTGGAATCTGGACAATTCAGCCTTATCATGAATACTCTGCCTGCTGTTTCTTCCCACTGCTATAAAAGGCTAAAAAAGCAGGAATGATTTTGAAAGCATAGTATCCTAATTATAGATCTTCGTATCCTACTTCGTTTACAGTCAGGATCACAAAGTGAGGTTTGTTCTTTCTTTTTTTTTGGAAACTTAGCCTGGTGGGAAACAGCAAACAAGGATCAGTATGGGTAACCTGCTAATAAACAAATAAAAGCTTTGTTTAGCTAGGTAGAATAATGGAAGGAAGAGGGTGGGAGCAAACAGGACATGTACATAAACCCACTGCTCCTTCCGAATAAAACACGATTCTCTAGAATACCATTGGTGTTGTGCCTGAATGATACCCTGCCCAGTATAAAATTTGTATAAATTATTTGATAGACCATTGTTTTGAACAGCACGACATGGGCATTTTTAGAAGCCATGTGTCAGGACTACCTCCGATCAATCCCTAGGAAAGAAAACCCTTGACTCCATAGATTCAGAAGAAAGATATTTTTACTAGGGAAGAACACTCTGCTTTGTGACATGATGTCATGCTGGTCACTTGACTGCAGAAATGTCTTCTGACAGTGCAGGTTCAATGGCCTAGAAAGGGAGAGGAGCGTGCCTCCTAAAGTTGGCTATGACTAGCGGAGTAAAACCCACAGGAACTCTTACTTTTGCCTACAGGCAAGGACTTTTATATAGGTTTAACCTCCACGGTTTGTATAATTTTAATTCTTGCTAATTGTTGGTATAATTATTTACAATTTTTAAAATAATTTTTGCCATTGGCCCAAGCAGCTGGTCATAGAGCAGATTATCGTAATGCTTGCTCTGCTACTCTTTAAGATGTAATTGTCGTGTTTGTCTGTTCCACATATAGATGTTCCTGCCTGGCTCAAAAGTCTGCGTCTCCATAAGTATGCTGCCCTTTTTTCCCAGATGACCTACGATGAAATGATGTCCTTGACTGAATGTCATCTTGAGGCTCAAGTATGTTAGATTATTTAGTAAAAAAAAGAAAAAGCTTCTGAGTTGCTTTGGCCATTTGACGCCTAATCATCTAATGATCGTCCAATTTAAGAGCAAATTAAACGCTGTTTTTTTGTTAGCACCAATTCTGCCTAAATAAATAAATACCAGATTTGAAGCGGGAAAGACATGTCCTTAGTCTGAACCATTATCCTCACTGATGACAGGTACTGTTTAAGTGGCGTGTTTCCTCCTATGGCTACAAGAGAATGCCAGCGTTACAAAAGCTTTTATGCAAGCTTTTATTTGGGTTAGAGCAAACTGTCTTTTCTTTTGACCAGAGGGAATGTTCTCTGAATAAAGGTCCACTCTGAATACTCTTGTAGATAGAATTAAAGATTATATGATACCTGGTCCTTTTTCCTCTGACAAAATCACCACTTCTTCTGTTTTTCCTCCCCAATCTCCACTCATTCTAGATCGTATTTTTTGGGGAGGGGGGGAGGATTAGGGAAATCCTTTGATCCATGCCACCAGCAAGCTTTCTTCATGGAACAAAAATCTTGTGTGAATGAAAAGCATCCATCTCTCTTTAAAGAATTAAGATTTGAAGCAATTAGGTCTAGATTAGGCACATTTTGACTTGATCTTAAAGACTGAGCAAATATTTCAGGTTTTAGGGGCCATAATACTATGTACTGAACCAGAGCCCCCTGCCTCAGAGGTCGGAAATCTGCTATGTCATTATGATGTGCAAATTTAACAAATTTAAACTCAACAGTGAAATCACTTGCTCAAATGATCCTCATAAAAATATTGGAATCTAGCAAACTTTCCTAAGATTTAGTAATTTTACCAGCTTTCATATATCTATACATTTAGCATCTATCAATATTATAGTAATGCTGGCTCTATATTAATCTAAATAATTAATTGGCTATTGGAACCTATTGGACTCAATTGCTTTAGTCTGGACTGATTAACTGTGTTTCCCCCATGTGCGACGTCCTGTATAGGTGTACTAATATTGTGTTCCATGTCTCTGTTGCAGAATGTTACCAAAGGTGCAAGGCATAAGATTGTGATCAGTATCCAAAAGCTAAAAGAGAGGCAGAATCTCCTCAAATCTTTGGAAAGAGTGAGTGCTCTCCATTTTTTTCTTTTGAAAACAGATGAGAGTTTGGCTGTTACTTCAGCTAAATATATGTATAATGCTCTGAACCTCTTTGCCCATATGTATTCCTCTGTACTGATGAATTGCTATATATAAAAGAGCCTTGGTGGTGCAGCGGACTAAGTGGTGTTATGTAGCACTTAGCTGCCAGCTGCCTGCAATTAGTGCAAGTTCAAATCTCACCAGGCTCAAGGTTGACTCAGCCTTCTATCCTTCTGAGGTAGGTAAATTGAGGACCCGGATTGTGGGGCAATAAGTTTTGTACACACACCGCTTATGGGGGCCCAAAAGCCCTAATAAGCAGGTATATACAAAATAATGAAGGCTGTTGCTATAAGTGCATTGTAAGCCGCCCTGAATCTTCGGAGGAGGGCGGCATATAAATTGGACTAATAAATAAATAATAAATAAATAACACAGTCACTTTCTTTCCCACAACTGGGTCTGACTTTTGGTTTAGTAGTTGTAATCTACAACCTATCTACCTACCTACCTTTTTTGTTCATTGGTTCATTCATTGCTCCATTCATTCAGTATTTCTGTGGCTATCTATTTATACATGACTCAGGATGAGTTGCCGCCATGTTCTTCACACATGCGCATCCCATTGGACTTTCAAGCAATGGGATGCACGAAAAACATGGCAGCAATGAACATGGTGGGCGGGGTGAGCAAGTGGCGACTAAAGGACTGGTTCAGGGGCGTGGCCAACTGGCCATTGCTACTGGTTCAGCGACCTTGACCAAATTTCCACCAACGGTTCACACGAACCGGTGCAAATCGGCTGAATGTCACCTGTGGACCACTTGCCAAGAGCCTTGTGATCATGTGATTACCATTTCTCTGATGACTTCCTTAGAAGGTCACTGGGAAAGTTGGCAGGGAAGATTGCAATCTAACTGGCTACCTGCCAATGCTACCTGCCCAGGATAGCAGTTCTTGCCCTCTCATCTCTGGGGTCTGGCTAAAAGAGCTCCCTGCTGAAGGATTTCGAATTTGTGCCTGCTTGAAGTTTGGCTGCAGAAATCACTTTTTCAACAGGCCTTGCGGATGGGAATGTTAAGATCTGTTCCTTTTTGTATTCTAAAGATTAATGAAAGTGAGTTCCATTTCTCTCAGGGACTTCGTTTTTATTATATTGTATTGGTATTTTAAACTATACGGTTTAACCTTATTTGTGTGAACAAGGTAAGCAAGCTGTTCAGAGTCAGTTTTGACTGGAGGGATATATAAGCCCTGTAACTAAGCTAACAGAAAAATCAATAAAGTGGCCCTACTTCGTTCCAGCATGTGAGCACCCAATTTGGAAAGGACAGCACTTGCTTGCCATTATACATTCTCACGTTGTCCTACCCCCTCTGTATTCATGAGCATGCCATCGTGGGTAGCTTTCTTTTTCTCTCTTCTTTTAAAATTTTGTAAATTTATTCTCAAAATGTATATTTTCACCTAAAAGCTAACAGGGTCATTTGCAAGAGTTCTCATAGAAAAATTATCAAAACCTCATCAGATTTTGTGTGGGATTATCGGAGACACACACAATATTGTGTGACATGTTCACAATCTTGCTAGTGTTTCTGCAGCATCTTGAAGACGGTTTTTTTTTAGCAGCCTTGCATCAGATCTCATGAAGTGTCAGCTTTTTCACACATTATGTTCCAGTCTTTTGACATATTATGTGGATGCAGCAGGAGCACCACTTTGCACCATTGAAACGGTGTTCCTACCTCTGATCTAAATCCCTGTTGATGTCACGCTGTTTAGTCATTTTATAAGTAAGCATTATGGCTCCAGTTGAATATTCACATCTAGGGGACTCATGAAAAACAGTGAAGAATAAATGGAACTGTGTGAACAGTGCAATATTGTAGGTTACAGAAGTGTTTAGAGCTGTTGGTAAGAAACGGAAGTTTGCTTGCTAAGATTGTCTAAAGGGAAAGTTAGCTATAACAGTGGCTTCTCTGAAATTTTCTTGTTTCTTTCAAGATAAAATATTTAGGTTCGGGGATTATTCTTATTAAATTAAATAATTTTATTTTCCTAATTTTGATACTGAAATGAAATTTGCATATCCAAGGAATAAGCTTTGAATACAGAAACAGAAAACAGGAAAAATTTATCACCTGTTTACATGGAAGCTAGCCATGTTGGAAACAGGATGTTAATGTAGATGGACCTTTGATCTTATACTCTTACAGAGGTCCAATGTCATGATTTCTCCTCTCCCAGTAGAGGCTGGGAACTATAATTGTATGAAGTTGATAAGTTCCATTACCATCAACCTTCCTAACAAAAATGACTAATAATTTCTAGACTGCAATTCAGTATATAAATATGTCAAAATTATTTCTAATTGAACATTAGGAAAATCTTCAAGTGAGAGTAAGAATCACATACAAAATATTGATGGAGACCTTTTCTCTGTATATGCTGAAGCAGACACTAGAGAGCCACCTGTTAGGAGTGAGTTAATTTACATTGATTTTCATCAATCCTCTCATCAATTTATTCTAGATCAGCTAAAAAATAGGAAATGATATGGAGGAGCAAGGATTTTAATCCAAATTTCATAACATAAGGATTTGAACCCAGATTTCACAGAATCAAGGCAGCGTGTTTGTTACAGTTTTGGGGGTGTAAACTCAGTGACTGTTATCTATGAACAATTATATAGGGTTTAGCATCAAACCCAACCGGTTTTCACTTATTTTGCAAACCATGATTAAGCGAGTCATGGATGGTTGCAATGTATGAACCAAAGCTAAAATGACATTTTTAGTGTCTTATATTCTGCTGACTTGTCAGGTGTTAAACGTTCATTAGGCTTCTTCTTTGGGTCGTCTTCCTGATTTATCTTATGCTAGTTCTATTGGATATTTCATTGATACTCATGCTTGGCACAAAACTGTAACATTTATGGGATGGTTCAGGCTTTGAGATGCTCACGGGTGGGTCTGTTTTGCTACCCACAGGATATCCTAGAAGGAGGCAATCTGCGCCTCCCATTGCAGGAGCTTCACCAAATGATCCTTACCCCAATCAAAGCGTACACTTCTCGGACCCTGTCAGTAGATGAGCACAGTTCTCATCTCCATCGACCAACTTCTCTGATTGGCTCAGACAACCCAGGGTCGGATTGCAAGGACTCTGCTTCAGGAGGAATGCAGCACCACACCTTACCCGGTTGTGAGGGGGAAACTGGAGGTATCCCTTTGCCAGAAGGAGACATCCCAGGACAGTTTACTAAAGTGATGGGAAAAGGTGAGTTTGATTTTTTTTTATTCATGGTCCACTTGTGCCTGTTGCAAGTCGTCATTCATTAGCCAGTCTGGTCCAGGGAGTTCATATTCAGTTAACTACCCTGTTTCCCCAAAAATAAGCCCAAAAATACTTAAACGCAGAGCTGGAAATCAGATAAGACGGCAAGAGGAACCCCATCATGCTCCATGTGCCCCAAAATAAGACCTCCCTGAAAATAAGGACAAGCGCTTATTTTGGGGTTCAAAAAATATAAGACAGGGTCTTATTTTCAGGGAAACACGGTAATCAATGTATAGGCTGCCTGATCCAAATGACTCTGGATGGTTTTACCTCTAATAACAACTTATTAAAAGAAAATTATGGTTGACCGGAAGAGCAAAGTGTGAAGAACTGGAACAACGCAAAACCAAAAAGGTGGCTCCACAATCACATTGGCCTTACCATGATTCAGAGAACGGAGCAATGAAGTTGAGTAGAACGGCTCAACCTGCTTTTCCAGAATCCTGTGCAAGCAGCCAACCAGAGGCATCCATCATGGGAAGGCCTAGAACTGTGATGGCGAACCTATGACACGTGTGCCACAGGTGGCACGCGGAGCCGTATCTGTGGGCACGCAAGTGTTGCCCTAGCTCAGCTCCAGCACGCATGTGTGCGCCGGCCACCTGATTTTCGACTCTTCCGGGCCCACTGGAAGTCAGGAAATGGGCTGATTCCAGACTCCTGAAGGCCTTTGGAGGGGGTGAGGAAGGCAGTTTTCACCCTCCCCAGGCCCCTAGAAAGCCTTTGGAGCCTGGGGCCCACTGTGCCAAAAGCGGGGGAGCGTGGGGGGTCACACACATGTGCAGAGGACATTGAATTATGGGTGTGGACATGCACGCATACAAACCCCCTGTGCTCCCCCCACTTTTGGCACGCCATGGCAAAAAGGTTAGCCATCACTGACCTAGAACAAGGATGGGTGATTAATTTTTCCAAGGGGCCAAATGGGACTGTTCTGCAGGGCTGCTTTGAGCCTCTCGATGTTATCTGCTCCCAACATCCCCCGTTGCTGTTCCGACACCCCAGCCCTCCCCTCCCCTCCACCCCACCCCCACTACCAATACCACAGGCTGAACTGAAACTACCCAAGGTAATTTAAAATGCCCAGGTCTGACCTATAAGATCAATAGTTGGGGGCACAGCCACCATTTGTTTCCTTTTTGATCCCCCCTAGTGAATATGCCTGGTTTTACCACCGTGTTTGAGAACCTGTTCCCATGTAACCCGGCATTGATTTGCTACTGCCTTTTCTTGGATTTTTTTTTTAAATTACCTATTTATTCTGGGGATTCCCTTGTGTGCTCCTATCTAAGAATAAAGTTCATATTCCTCAATTTTTGCGGTATCACTCAAGATCAGCTAAGTGCTGCCATCTGTTGTGACCCATTCAACTTGAATTAAGTTTATTGTAAATTAAATAAAGTTTTTGTGGGGGCTTCTTCTTTCAAATATTAATTGGAATGTAGCACGCTCCATACTAAAGTAACGATGATCCTTTACTTGAAAAAGTGTGACTGAATAGAATTAGTTAGATATTAGGTAATTCTCCTTCTCAGATCCATCCCTGAGTCCTTTGGGAGAAGGGTGGTATAAAAATTTAATAAATAATAAATAAATAAATAATATTAATAATAACTTTAATATCATAAGTTTAAATATAGGATCCAGTTTTCATTTTTGTATTTTGTTTTGCATGTTATTGTACCTTCACTCTGTTTGCTTTATCTGCTGCACAGGTAGTCTTCCACTTACAATAGTTCATTTAGTGACTGTTTGAAGTTACAACGGCACTGAAAAAAATTGACTAAAGACCATTTTTCACACTTATGACTGCTGCAGCATCCCCATGATCATGTGATCACCTTTTGTGACCTTCTGACAAGCAAAGTCAATGGGGAAAACCAGATTTACTTAATAACAGTGTTACTAATTTGAAGTGATTCTCTTAATAGATGTGACAAGAAAAGTCGTAAAATGGAGCAAAACTCAATTAACAAATTTCTCACTTAGCCACATAAATTCTGGGCTCAATTGTGGTTGTAAATCAAGGATTACCTGTATGTGAACACACTTTCACTTTCTCTTCTCCTTTTCTTCCTTGTTCTGTTGTCTCATTCAGTCCCCGTTTATCCAACATGCAATTGCTGTATACATTGGTTGTGATTTGTATTCCGTACCAATGAAACTGCAGTAAAGATCTCATACTTTGATCTTGCCACCTTCCATAGTTTCAGCAACAGCAGCATTTAATAGAGGCAGCAAAACATCAGTCCAGGGCATTTGCAACTAAAATTGACTCCAAATTCAGCTGTGTTTGGAGTTGTTTGAATTCAAAATATAAGTGGCTTGTAGAGCATATTTTTTGCATATAAACAGATCCAGAATCATTTTCTCAGATAGCAGAATCTTCCATAGAATTATAGAATACTTTTGAGTTGGAACAGCCTTTCAAGTTAAGATCATTCCGTGCCATCCACTGTGTATGGATCTACTAAACCAGGGGTGTCAAACTCAAGGCGTGTGGGCCGAATCCAGCCCATGGGGTGCTTAGATCTGGCTCACAGGCTGCCCTCGAAACAGCAAAGGACCAGCCCATGATGCCTCTACCGGCGTGGCCCTCCCGAGCTTCGTTTTCACTGGCAGAAGGCTAGCAAAACCAACTAAAAGCAAAACAAAACAAAAGGAGAAATGTTTCCCCTTTTGCATTTGAGTATCCAAGAAGGGAAAGGAGAAAGGGAAAGAGGACAAAGACAAAGAAAAAGAGGGGAAGAGAGCAGGGAAGGAAAGAGGGGAAGGAAGAAGAAAGGAGAAGGGAGGGAGGGATGGAGGGAGGGAGGGTCTGAAGGAAATCCTGCCTTAGCACTTGGCCAACAGGCACCCCTGACACAAGTGACTTCGAGCTGGCCACACCCACCCCCCGGCCCCGTGAGGTCAAACACAACCTTGATGCGTCTCTCAATGAAATCAAGTTTGACACCCCTGTACTAAACCATCTGTGACAGGTGGCCATTCAGCTCCTTTTTGAAAATGTCCAGTGAGGGGGAGTCCCCCTTTATTATACACAAGTGTTTCTGAATCTTAATAACTTTAAGATACATAGTCATCAACTCCCAGAATTCCTCAACCATGCTGGCTGGGGAATTCTGGGAATTGAAGTCCATGTAACTTAAAATTGTTGAGGTCCAGAAGTCTGTTCTAGACAGACTGTTCTCTGCTGTTTTACAGCTCGTAGTCAGGAACTACCTCTCATTATTCAGCCTGATTCTTATTTCTTTTGATTTTAACTCAACAGCCCAGTCCTGGGTTGTTTGCTTCCCTGGTTTCAACAAAGAATAAATCTGCCCTTTCTTGCGCATGACAGGTTTTTTTTAAAATATTTATAAACCTCTGCAAGCTAAATTTCTTAGCTTCTTTGACAATTCCTGACAGGGTTGGGATTCTATCATTCTGGTAACTGACTTTATTCTGGCTTTTGTTACTCTCTTTAAGTGCATTGCCCAAAACTAAACATATGATCCAACGAGTGCATTTGTATAGCCCTTCCGAAATATAAATTTCGGATAACCATGATGTTCTATTATCAATAATAGATCAATACATTCAAAAGATCAAAAAGTGTGAACTGACATCTCCAGAAAAATTGTTCTGGCTACATATCAGAATATCAGAATAACATGAATAACAGAATATCCCTAGTTGGAAGGGACCTTGGAGGTCTTCTAGTCCAACCCCCTGCTTAGGCAGGAAACCCTACACCACTTCAGACAAATGGTTATCCAATATCTTCTTTAAAACTTCCAGTGTTGGAGCATTCACAGCTTCTGGAGACAAATTGTTCCTATGCAATATATGCAATGACTTACTGACATAATGGCCAAATGTTGGGTGGAATCTGGAGGAAGAAAGCTGGTCTAATTGGGCCCATAGACTGCAGCATCCTTAGGGGTAAAAGGACTGTAGCAGAGACACATTTAAGACCAAAGTATTTGACAATTAGACTTTAATACCTACTATTGACAAATATTGGCCTTTTAGGACAATGCAGCAATTCAAGATGTGCTGAATTATAGCTTCTTTCATTCCTGGTCAGTTTGCTCAATTGCTTTGTTGGCTGGGAATGTTCGAACTTGTAGCTGTTTAGTCTAGTGCTTAAGGTACTAAGATAGAAACCAAGAGTCATTGAATTCTAATCTCACTTTAGGCATGAAAGCTGGCTAGATGACCATCGGCCAGTCACTTTGTCTCATCCCAGCCCACCTCACAGGGTTGTTGTGGAAAAATAAGCTAAAGTAGGAGAATTAGATATCGCAATAGCACTTAGTCTTACGTACCACTTTATAGTGCTCTCTTTAAACAGTTTACAAAGTCAGCATATTGGCCCCCAACAATCTGGGTCCTCATTTTACCAACCTCGGAACGATGGAAGGCTGAGTCAGTCTTGAGCCATCAGGATCAAACTCCTGGCAGTGGGCAACGTTAGCCTGCAATACTGCATTCTAACCACTGCGCCACAACTCTTCAGTTACCATAGTTACCACAGCACCACAGTTCACCACCTTCAGTAATTTATACAAATAATAGAGGAAATCAATCAATCAATCAATCAATCATCTCAAGGGTACTGTATTATGGCAGACTAATCTAGATATTTAGGTTTGCTCTCTATGAATCCAGTATGATTCAGTATGAAGCAGCATATTTTTATTTATTTTATTTATTATACTATTTTATTGTAATAATAAAGTAATATAATGAATAACAATAAAATATTATAAAAATGTATTTGATTATATTATGCTCATACCAGCCCCCTGGTGGCAGTGATTAAGTTACATTATTCCATGTCCGTCCTAAAGTCCTTCACATCACTTTTCAGTACTGGAGCTGGGGAAGCAGGAGGCCCAGCAGCTTCCTTTTTATAAATAAATCTGCATGGAATAATTCCAAGTTGACACCACGGTAACAGAAAGCAAAGGATGGAACAAAACTGAAAAAAGCATGAATGGAATCCAGCCTGTATCTCTGTACATTTTTTTTTATTGACAGTTGTTTCCCATTGATGGCAATTCTTTTCAGGTCACCACAATGAGGACACTTTGAATTCATTCTTCAAGAGATTGAAAATAATTGGAAAATTCTCGTTAAATTTAAATTTATGTGGTAGTGGTTGATGATGTGGTTGTTATTTTACAGTTTGTACCCAGCTCCTTGTCTCCAGACCTGACGAGGAGAATATAAGCTCCTATCTACAACTCATAGACAAATGCCTAATTCATGAGGTGAGTAATTTTAGGGAGCTGAGGGAAGGGAGGGAGATTGGCAAACTCTTGTTCTCTTCCCATTTCTTGAAGAGATTTGCTAGATTTCCTAGATATGCAAATATGACCATTTGAGCACTAACATTGGCATGTTTTAGAGATAGTATCTCAGCTCTAGGTAAAGATCAGGGTAAACCCATTGCCAGTTATTATAAATACAGTATTAAATGAGGCACTCATAATTAAGTGGGGAAAAGGAGTAAATGATTTCTAAGGATCCTTTCTGGATCTTTGCTTTATGTTAGAAAGCTTCTGCTTTACAATAAACAATACTGATGAAAGAAACATCTCTGAATATAATTGCTATTAATTTGCTATTTCAATTAGCAAACATTTTCCTTACATGGTTGTAAATACTTGGGAGTTTTTTCCCCCTCAGTTGATAATGATCTTGCATAGGTCAAATGTTGTTGCCCTGTTCTTTGTCTGTGGTCAAACTTGGGCCTCCCTCTGTGCTGCAATTTCTCTTGTCCAATTTTGGCATTCCTGTACTACACATAGCTTAATTTAACCATCTTCTGGCTTCCAGAAAACTTCAAAGCTTTGTCCAGACTTTTGATATTTTGTACATATCAAGTAACAGTTAGCATTTATAGTCAGCTTTTCTATGGCATCTGGCATTGAAGAGACATTCCATAACATCTGGAGTACTATAAACCAAATGACCAGTTGACTGATCAACCTTAGCCACCTATCATCATCTCACCTCATTTCACTTTTTAAAAGAGCAGATGGATCATATTAGATTTTTTGCTGTCATCCTTGCCCAGGCTTGCGGTTTAAATATAGTTGAAGCTTTAAGGGAACTCATTAGTTTCAGTCCAATCTCTCATGAAGTGCTACTTTCATTCTCCCCACAAATGTTTGCCAATCTGGTGCAGTCTGACCAAACCTGTCTTTTTATGATAATGTAATAATATTTATTCCACCTGGCTCTTTCCTGGCCCTAGGAAAGCAAACAAAGCTATGGTTTGTTTAACCACAATTTCTTAATTAAACCTAATAAGGATTTAGAAGTAAGTAAGTTCAACAAAGATAATCAAAAGAATTAGATTCTAAGTCCTATGAAGATAGATTGAACGGGCTGGAGATGTTTAGTCTCCAGAAGGGAAGATTGGCTGAGAGATTATAGCACTCTTCAAGTAACTGAAATTACAGAAGTAGTAGCAGAAGAAATGGACTGAACATCTAAACAAGATATGCTTCTTGTGGTTGAAGAGTGCAGTTCCAAAGTTGGAAGTAGAAAGGAAAATATATATATAGTTGACACAGAAATAAAGGATTGATTGCTGCCAATCCAATTCCTGATTTCTAACCCAGTCTTCAAAAAACATGAACATGAACATCAGCAGTATATGGAATGCATAGAAATTAAATTGTTTATATGATTGATAGAAGTAGGTGGAAGAGGTCACTTAAAATGGTAACAGATCATGAATTGCTCATATGCAGGTTCCAATTCAAGCTAAAACAGAAAGTCAGTCAGTTTCCAGGATATATCTTGAGCTTATACCCACAGTTTTCAAGGAGAACATTTGAAGTTTTGAAGTTTTGAACCATTTATATGGAATCAGAGAAACTATAGTATAAAAGCAAAGACATTCTTAAAGATAAATGAGAACAGAAAAGGCCAAAGACCAAAAAACAGACAAAAACAAACTGGATGTCAGAACAAACAGTGGAAATTGCCAAGAAGAGAAGCCAGAGCCAAGAAAGACAAAATTGTAGAAAGGAACATTGCAAAGTATCTCAGAGAGCTATTAAAAAGACAAGAAACAGTATTGCAGGGAAATCTGGAAAGACATCAAAGATGAAAACAGACACAGACAAATAAGATCCAAAAGTTCTCCAAATTTAGAAAGAGGTTCCAACTTTGCATTGATTTGCTAAAAGATACCAATGGACAAATAGTAACCGATTTCAAGAAGTTCAAAGTTTTGAAGGAGTACGCTGAAATTCTGTACAAAAGAGATATCAACATCCAAGATTCCTTAGAATACCATCCCTATTTACAAGAATTTCTAGTACAGTAAGATGAAATTAAATCAGCACCTTGGTCATTACCAAGTCAGAAGGCTAGAGAAATTAATAAAAAAATTAATAAAATATTAAGAAGAATCGGTGAAGATTTTAACCAAATCATATTAGCAGACCTGAAAAATAACACAACAGCCAAAAGATTGGAAAAGTTACCCCAGGAGATTTAATAGTATGTGCAAACTATTCTATAAATGTTCTTAATTTCATACGCTAGCAAAATAATGCATAGAGACATGTAACATAGATTGGTATCCTAAGTGAAAAGCTAGATGCCAGATGTTCAAACTGGTTTTAGAAAATACAAAGGAACATGGAAAAATATGCATACTGGGTAAATGAGAAAACCAGAGAATATAATAGAAAATAAAATAGAAAAGTCTTTGGTTTCATTGACTGTGTCAAACTGTGAAATGTCCTTAGAAAAATGGGAATTCCAAAATTTCTAATTGTCCACTAAAGTTAGACTTTAAAGAACAAGATAGAAAGAGTATTAATGCTTTTGATAGTATTAGAAAAGGCTTCTGAAAATACCATGGTTAGCTTAGAAAATAGAGGGAGTCATAGACAAATCAATCTTGAGTATTTGCTTGAGGCAAAATAACCAGAGTCAAGTTATTATAATTTGGACCCATTTTGTAAAGATTTGGCTTTCTTGAGAAATCTATAATACTGGGAAAAATGAATGGAAAAAGAAGAAGATGATGACCGGCTGCAAGTGGATGGACTAAACCACAGTGGCAGTGGGTACCCTGTTGGAAAACCTGAAGGGTCAATTTGGGACAGATCAATTTCTGTAGTTGTTAAAGGTTGACACTGACTTGATGGCCCATCCCATCATCTCTCTGGGAATCGGTTCATCACTAACATCTTATTGTTGATTGGTTAACAACAAGATGTTAGTGGTGAGCTAGTTCCCACAGAGATGATGCTCAACACCAGCGTCATGTCAAACTGGGACTAGATAGCCATCTGTTGGGAATAACTGAATCTGGATTCCTACACTGAGTAGGGGGCCAACTCTGGTCTAGGCTAGAGTGCACCTTCCAAATTTTTCATCATGCTAAGAGACAAGTAACATTATGGCTCATGTGAGACCAATGTTTCTGAAATGTTGATGCCATGAGAACTCTGAAGTATTTGCTGCTATCGAATCCACATTAAAATGGTGCTTGGCAACTTGCATGTGGAAAGAGTAGTAATGGCGTATGAAACTTGGAGAGAGGCTATTTCACAGGCTTTCCATAGAATGACATGAGGATCGCAAGATTAGTCAAATTCACAGCATCAGCCAGTGGGGGATGATCAGAGGTGGGAGATTCACCTCGAGTGATCATCAAATGCAGAAATGTTTGTGGCTCAATTTGTCTTTCTCCAAAGCATAATTAAGTTGTTCTGAAAAATACAGATTTCAGACTCTTGAGTGTAAAACTTGCTGTTTGAGAACAGTGGTTGCCTCTAACAAGGTACTGTGTTCCCCTCATTACTGAAATGTTTTTACTAATAAGCCAGTCATCCTAATGATGATGATGATGAAGATCACTTTTGAATTTTTCTTCTAATCATTATTCTATTTTGAATGTTTATTTCCCCCCCCCCCTTTTTTCCCCCCTTCCCTCCACCCTCCCATAACTCCCTCTCTTGGGCAGGCATTTACCGAGACACAGAAGAAAAGACTGTTGTCATGGAAACAGCAGGTGCAAAAACTATTCAGGTCTTTCCCTCGCAAATCCATCTTAGACCTCTCGGGATACCGGCAGCAAAGAACGTAAGATTGGGGCTTTGTCCCACAGACTCAACTCTTGGGAATGCCAGTGCTATAGAGAGTTGGCTGCGTTGATGTTGTGGAGCTAGGCCTAGAGGGCCGGGGGCTGGGAGGCACACCCCTTGGATCTAAGTGGGGGGGGGGGGGAATCAAGGCTCACGGTTGCCCAGGAACAAGCCTAATTCAGCCTAGCAACTTTTACACTTCCACTGTGCCTGGAAACTATGGTGGGTTGAGCGATTTGTGATCAAGTGACAGGGTAGGAGTTGGAAGAAATCACACATGCAAAATTATTAATTTCCAAATTCTTGACAGGAACGTGGCTTTAGTGTGAATTAAATTATTTGCAGTGATTTATTTATTTCGGTCATTTTGGCACAAAGCTCTATAAAGCAGTTCTGTAATTCTGTGAAGCATTGTTTAATTACAGTAATTTAAAGTGAGCTTGCCGTGTCTTTAATTTTAAACAAGACATCGTGCACAAGACCTTTAGCTTCAAGGCTCCCTCAAAAAGAGGGAGAATAAGGCACTTTAATCAATTTAGTATAGTTATCATGAGTGAGGTGTCTTTTGGGGGTTTATAATACAGGAGGTGAATTTCATTGAATTGGATTTGCCTCATTTTGTTTTCTCAGCCGAGGATTTGGCCAGTCAAACTCCTTACCGACAGCTGGATCTGCAGGTGCAGGAATGGGCAGAAGAAACCCACGCCAATTCCAAATTCCTTCTCGAAATCTCCCCACTACACGGCTGGGGCTTTTGGGTCCCAGTGGCCTCCTAGGAGCCAGCCAGCGCAATGGAGCTGCCAACCCCACCATCTTAAAGCAAGGAAGACAGGTGAGTATCCATCAACTTCTGCGTGATCCCTGAAAACCATAGGGCCTATGATAAAATGAGATAGAAAAGGTTAGTGCAAGCTAGAGGGAACTACTTCAAAAGTGAGGTGGCTAGATTGTCCCTCAGTGAAAACCTCAGTACAGATTTGTCCAATGTTGTCACTGGCCCTCTTGGGATTTTCTGTGACCGAAGAGAAGCGTTATCTAAATAAAAGCTGTGTGGAATTAATTTAACAGGGTTTGCTGCCACAAGGTGAAGAGATAATCATTAATTTTGATGACTTTAGAAAGGATTTATACAGATCTGTGCCAGATAACTCCGCAAAGAGGCATCCAGCCATGTTAACAAACTGCCCATTTTATAAACATTCAGATCAAAATGTAGTACAGATAATTCTCAACTTAAATCATTCATTTAGTGACTATTCAAAGTTACAGTGGCATAAAAGAAAGTGACTTATTATGACCAGTCCTTGCACTTAATACCATTGAAGCATCCCCGTGGTCACATGATCAAAATCTGGACTCTTAGCAACTGGAATATATTTACAATGTTTGCAGCATCCCGGAGTCATGTGATTGCCATTTTCTACCTTCCTAGTCCGCAAAGTCAATGGAGAAAGTGTCTATGGAAATTCTCAATCACCAAGGTCAGGAGTCAGCAACCTTAAACACTCAAAGAGCCACAAAGGTCCTAACCAGAAGCCCCCATTCAATTCTGGAGCCGACCGGAAGTCTGGTTCCCCCACCATAGAGTCTCCTCCTCGCATGGCATCCTTTTTCCTCTACCTGTCCTAACCAAATGCCCTATCAATTGTGGAGCTGGCCAGCAACAGGGAGCTGCAGCAGAGGGATGAAAGAGCCACATGCGGCTCCAGAGCCCCGGGTTGCTGATCCCTGACCAAGGTCATGGTTGTCCCAAAGATGCTTTTCTAAAAGGGAAGTGGACTTTCTTGTGTTTTTTTTCTTTGAAAGCATTTCACTTCTCATCGAATGTTTTCAAAAAAACAAGGAAGTCAAAATGCCTTTTGGAAGAGAACCTTTGGGTCAATGGGAAAAGCTGGATTCTCTACAACTATGTGATTTTCTTATTACTGCATTGATTTGCTTAACAATTGTGGAGAGAATGTCATAGAATTGGGAACGCCTTACTTAGCAATGGAAACTCTGGTCCCAGTTGGAATCATAAGCTGAGAGCTATCTGTATATCTTGCAAATGTCAATGCTGAAAGAAACATGCATCCATTTCATTGCCATGAGACTGTTTTCTCTGGAGCATCTGGCAGGCAGTTGTTGAAAACTGATAGTCTTTAATCTAAAACTGTCTTTCCAAAGATGGCACTCTTCAGAAAAAGTGACTTTTAACTGCTGGAATTCCTAGGGTCTGTGCGGGAGTCTTGGGCATTATACTATAATCCCTGCACATGTGCATTTGTCCATTTGAGGAAAAGCTGATCTAAAATCACAATCCCAACCTCTACATGTGTATGAGTCAGAGTATGTATTTTTTTTTCTTTTATGGAAAAGAAAAAGTATTTATCACTCACCTAAAGTTCCTTTGTTACTCTCTTTCCAGTTTCCTTCTCGGACTAAACTGAACACTCTTACATTGAATTTTCAGCTTAAAAACGAAAAATGAAAGCGATTGCGCTGGCCAAAATAGTCTGCAGGCATTTCCTGTTTTCACTGTTTTCAGTGCTGTAAAGAGGTCCTGTACAGGGGATGAGGGTTGTCGAGGGAGGAAAAATAAAATGTTTTGAGTGCAGGAGAGATGGGCCATTGGTAGGGACTGATGTTCTTAGCCTGGCCTGCTCAAAAAGCGAACGCAGCATTTGGTAGGTTAAACTGAAACTGTATAAAAGAAATACAAGCAAGTGTGTGAATTACAGTTGCAAGTTTGGTGAATTTGAAGAGTTCCCATCTTTTAAAAAAAAGGATGGGGAGAAACAGACCCAGGAAACTACAGATCAATCAGCCCAATACAAATACCTGGGAAGATACTGGAAAAAAAAACCGTAAAAAAACTAAACAAGATGGGATCCAGTTTGCTTTATGCAGAAACATAGACAAAAACACATCCAACAAGGGACTTCATCCATTTTAAGCCAAAGTCTGGGGAAATAATCGAGGATAATATAAGTAGTCAGGGAATGGAAATGATCCAGTATTCCAGTTTCCTCTGTCTATTTTTGTTCCAGGCTGAAAAGACAAAAGAGACGTCTTACATGAGAATGAAGTCAATGGCAGCAGCACTCATGGCCCTTAAGTATGGTCCAACCAGATATCACTGAAATTGTTCATTAGTCAGATATAATAAAATCAATACAGGTAGTCCTTGATCAATGACCACAGTTGGGACTAGAATTTCCACTGCTAAGCAAGGCGGTTGTTAATGAGTCATGCCCAACTTTTTTGTCATGGTCGCTAAATGAATCGCTGCAGTTGTTAACTGGATCAGGTGGTCATTAAGTGAATCCAGCTTCTTCCACTGACTTGGCTTGTTGGAAACTGCTGGGAAGATTGCAAACGGTGATCACATGACTTCCACGGTTGCTGCATCTGTCATAAATACATATGCCAGTTGTCAAGTGCCCAAATTTTGATCATGTTATTGTGGGGATGCTACAACAGTCGTAAGTGTGAGGTCCGGTTGCAAATTACTTTTTTCAGTGCTGTTGTAATTTCAAACAGTCCTCCAACCTGCTTCAAAATTCAAACCTCCTCTAACCCAGGGGTCTCCAACCTTGGCAATTTTAAGGCTTCCAGCATTCAAAGCTCAGCAAAGCTGGCTGAGGAATTCTGGGAGTTGAAGTCCACAAGTCTTAAAGTTGCCAAGGTTGGAGACCAGTGATGGAATTCCATTTTTTTTTACTACCGGTTCTATGGACGTGGCTGGGGAAGGATACTGCAAAATCCCCATTCCCTCCCTACTCCTGGGGGAAGGATATTGCATTCCCCCCCCCCACTCCTGGGGGAAGGATATTGCATCCCCCCCCCCACTTTGGGGCCAGCCAGAGGTGGTATTTGCCAGTTCTCCGAACTACTCCGAACTACTCAAAATTTCCGCTACCAGTTCTTCAGAACCTGCTGAACAGCACTCCTGTTGGAGACCCCTGCTCTAACCTACTTCAAATGCATTTGCCCATAAGTGGTTGTAAGTTGAGGGCTACCGTATGTGCAGATGAATTTCAAGCCAGTTGGAGGAGGTTCCACCAAATTACGGAAGGACAGAAGAGTTCCTGAAATGAACTGTTTTGCTGCCCTCTTTCCAAAATAAGAGCAATTGTCCCTTTTCTGGTGAAATCTGCACAGTAGCAAATTGCCCTTCTTGTATAATTCTAGGGATTGTAATGTTGCTGGGGACGCTTGCCTTTTTGCATTTATGGCTTGCCGTATTTTAATGGCACATGCGCTGTGGTCTCTCCATAGAATCTTTGGTTTGCAAATCCCGGAGGAAGTAACAGTATGCCCAGCCGAAGCCATAGTTCTGTACAGAGGACCCGTTCACTGCCTGTCCACACCTCTCCTCAGACAATGCTTATGTTTCAGCAACCTGGTAAGTCTGACCAGTTTCCTTCTTTCTCGGGGCTCAATCACCTTCTTATTTCCCTACTGAAAGAGTGATGGACATGTGAAAAGTACTGTATGGCTTGTTAACAATTCCTTTGGGAAGACCTTTAAAAGTAATGATTTGGCAAGGCTAAAAAGGGACGAACTCTTCCCCCATCCCACCTTTTGTGTCAGGTTGAATTAGAAATAAGTAATTTTCCTGTTGAACTGGAAAAAAAACCACTACTGAACTCTGAACTAATAGTCATCTGTCATGATTCGTATACCGGTTATTTTTAGTGTAATGCAGGAAAATTATCTTGAGTTTTTTGGTACCAGCTCCTATTTACTTTGATGTTTACTTTGAAAGTTTCATTGAATTCATTGCGGAGAAATTGTGCATTTTAATGAAATTCTCAGAGTGAATGAGGGTGTTCTTGAACTTAGTTATGAGAAGGCCAACAGATAAGAACCATCCCACTGGCTTCCCACTTTTCCTTTAAACCTCTAAGACAGGGGTCTCCAACCTTGGCAACTTTAAGACTTGTGGACTTCAACCAGTGGTGGGATTCAGCTAGTTCACACCACTTCAGCAGAACCGGTTGTTAACTTTCTGAGCAGTTTGGCAAACTGGTTGTTGGAAGAAATCATTAAGTCAGAGAACTGGTTGTTAAATTACTTGAATCCCACCACTGACTTCAACTCCCAGAATTCCTTAGCCAGCGTTGCTGGCTGAGGAATTCTGGGAGTTGAAGTCCACAAGTCTTAAAGTTGCCAAGGTTGGAGACCCCCTGCTCTAGGAAAACTTCATGAGGGAACTCCTTCCATGGAGCTTTTTCAGACTGGGAAATGGGGGCAGTGAGGGAGACCTTAAAATGGTAAGAATAAGAAGGGTAATAGAAAATAACGCCAACAATAACATTACTGTCCCTTCCAAGAACCCAGTAAAACACTATTTGGAGAAATTCAAAAGAAATTCTGAGGCATCTTGAAAATAAGATAGAAAGTGTTATGAATGGGTGAGGGAGCGGGGGAATGTATGGTTTTTGTTTTTATGTATAATCAATGTTTTTGTCTTATGTTGATTTTAACTTGGAAAACTTAATAAAATTTATTTTTTAAAAAAGAAAGAAAATAATAGAAAAACAGGAGCCTAATTCATGGGAAAAGAAACTTAAAAAATTGCAATACAGATCGGTCTCAACTTATGACCATAATTGAACCCAAAATGTTCATTGCTAAGCAAGGCAGCTGTTAAGTGAATTTTGCCTCATTTTATGACCTTTCTTGCCACAGTTGTTAAGTGAATCACTGCAATTGTTAAGTAACATAGTTGTTAATTGAATCTGGATTCCCCATTGACTTTGCTTGTCAAAAGACCACACAAGGTGATCCCATGACCCTGGGACTCTGCAGCCATCATACATGCATGCCAGTTGCATCTAAATTTTGATCTCATGACCATGGGCTGCTGCATCAGTTGTAAGTGTGAAAATGGTCATAAGTCATTTTTTTCAATGCTATTGTAACTTCAAACTGTCACTAAACAAATGGTTGCAAGTCAAGGACTACATGTACAGATTCTGGCACAGCATTAGTTCGTTAATATTTACTATTTTAATGTTTTATCATGTTTAATGTATTATCAGTTTATGTGGTTGTAATCCAACTAGAATCGCCTCTAGGTGAGATGGGAATAAATTCATTATTTACTTATAGAGAACTATTCCCACAAAAAAATGCTGATGGAAGGGGCAAACCCTGCCAGGCAACAAATCCTCTTCAAGAATTAGTTTTGGGAAAAACAATTTTGATTCCCAAAAGTTGTTACTGGGCTCTACTCTCTTTAATTATTTCTGTTGAAATAAGTGGGGATATTTACAAAGAATACCATGACTTATTTAACCATAGTTTATTATACCCCACTTAGCAGAATTCATAAATCATGCTAAATTGAATTAATGATTTGCCGATATCATGCAGGATGCTAACAAATCACAAATAAATAAACAATTTATGGTACCATTTAGAGTTCATAATGGCTGGGAGTTACACAGAATGAAGTCAGAATGAAATAAACCTCATTATGACTTACCATGTCCTGGGAATATACTGAAAAGTTAGGGATATGGAGCAATCAGCTTCTAGATTTTTGTAAAAGGGATTTGAATGGTGAATTCTGGAGAAAGATCTCATCGTAAGATGTCAAGTATTGTGAACAAGAGGAAAGTTAGCATCAAATTGGCTCAGTCTCTGTGAACTCCATGAACAAAAGCACAATTTGTTCCTAGCTTTATTTTTAAAAATTGAAAGTGTATGTTTTATTCATCCATTTGTTTCTGTGCCCAATTGTGCATCTTTCTTCATAGCATGTTGTTGTCTTCTATCTTAATTAGCCTCTTCGGTAGACATAGGTATTGCAAGGAATTGAAATCTTATTATAATACATCTCCTTGGCTAGAGTTAATTGTCTCTTGCTGGTGGGATTATACCATCTTCAGATTGCTTCAAAATTATCTAGAAGAATTGAGAGAATTTTTGTTGAGCCTAAAGTGAGAAAGTCCTTTTTTTTCTTAAAAAAAAATCACACCTTGCAATAGCTATACCCTAAAGTTCTATTTAGCTAGAGGAAAAACCTTTCAAATAATAGTGACAGTTCTCGTCCGCTATATTTAGCCCTCTCGTTATCTTTGCAGAGTTCCAGGTCCCAGTGACAGAACCCGATATCAATAATAGGCTGGAGTCCTTGTGCCTGAGTATGACTGAACATGCCCTAGGAGGTAAAAGCTATTATTTTTTTCTTCTCTCTTTTATGCTCAGATTAAAATTGCATCAAGCCTTTCTGATACTGTGATCCCCAAGGCTCAGACTCCTGCTACTTGGGTAATAGGGATTTAATATTTGAAAGCTGCATATATGCAGACTCTTACTTTTGCCATTGGAGTGGTAATCTTTGCAGTTTCAGACTTTCCTTTTCCGTTAGGCACAGCAGCAGCTGGACATTAATTCAGCTTTAATTCAACCACATTAGAAGCATTAGTGCTATTTGTACTTGTTCTCTGATCTTCCCCAATAGCTCATCAGGTTGCTTCCAACCTGGGGGTTCACCTGCCAGTATAATGTTGACTTTGTCCTGATTGGGCATGTCTGTGTTTCTGGAAAAATACTAGAGCGTGTTTGTCCCAAAGGTGCTTTTTGAAGAGGCATCTGGACTTTCTGGTTTTTCTTTGAAGCTGTTTTGCTTCTCATCCAAGAAACTTCTTCAGAAAGAAAGTCCAGTGGCCTCTTGAAAAAGCACCTTTGGAACAACCATGACTTGGATGACCGGGAATCTCCATAAACAACTCCATAGACAAATAGAGTGTGTTGCCATTTTCTCCAGTAGATCATATTTTGTCTGATTCCTCATCTATCACCTGCCCATTATCTATGTCTCAGCTGGGTCTGGAACAGGGGTGGGTTCTACTTACCTTTACTACCGGTTCGCAATGGGGCCGCGCATGCACAGAAGCGTTTTGATGACATCGGGGTGGGTGGGCAGAGCCTCCCTCTGATTTTACTACCGGTTCTATAGAACCAGTCCGAACCGGGGACAACGCACCATTGGTCTGGAAGCATCCAGGTCAAGGCTTCAAGATTTGATTCATATAGTTGCTTTGCCTCTTCAAGTGGCATGCACAATCCTAATATTTATCATGGTTATCAGTATTTTCCATCCCATCTACTCAATGAGCTTAATGCATCAGTTATAAGAAGAGTAAAATCACATAGAGTTAAAACAAACATTAAAAATACTCAAGGGTATCCACAGGGCATGGTAAAAAAAAAAAATTAAGAAGTAGCCATAACAGTGCATTCAAAACTCTGCCTTTTTTAAAATGTTTCACACATACATAAAAGCATGCAGAGCTTTTCTCAAACAAATCATGGCCACCATCTTCCGCTTTGGACTATATCCTACAAACAGATCTGAAAATATTCATTAGAATGTCTTTTAAAAGCAAAAGAGGGTTTTTTTCCCTTCCTTTTCCACTAACCCAATTGAAGTTCTTTTAGAAACCAGGAAAATCTCAGGACATTTGCACATACAATAATGAAATGAATTTGCCGTTATATTATTATTTTTACTTATATCTTGCCTTTAATATTTTTACAAATAATTCAAGGCGGCAAACATATTCAACACATATATTCTTCTTCCCCTTTTCCCCACAACAACCCTGTGAGGTAGGTTTGGCTGAGAGCGAATGACTTTGTATCATGATTGTAAAAACCATCAGCTTCACCCCCTTTCTGGTTACACATTAAAAGACTGATTCATCTTCTAGGGGTCTCCTGTTTGGATTTCTACTGCTTTTATTTATTTTAGCAACGGTTACATTTGCTGAGACATTTCATAACAAGACTTTGTTCCCTATGCATTGTTTTTATTCTGGAAAGATCAAGCAAGGATTGTCCTCTACATAACATCTTAAAGAGAGAGAAAATGGTTATTTGAACTGATTTTTTTTTCACATGAACATTAAGCAAGATAGGATGGTTTTTTTCTGTTAGGATAAACAGTAGAAGAAATGAAACCTAGATATCAGACCCACAAACGTTTGTTTGACTAACCATATTAACAGGGAGAACCTTAATAGCTGGCTTTGGAATAGGTGATGATTAAATATAGTTGTGGGACTAAGGATGGACCGGCTGTCTCCATCCTTAACAAAACCCGCTGTGTCTCTCCTCCATATGTGCTTATGTAACTTACAAGCCACAGCCTTACCAGCAGACTTCAAAAGTATTTCCTCTGTCTCGTTCCTGTGCTAAATGGAGAACATTATGCAGGTTTGGGAGTTAGAAGGAGGGGGAGGCAGGAGGTAAAGTTTAAATAGGCAGTGGCTCCTTTCCATTTCATTTGCCCTCTTTGAAGTTGTCCAGTGTAGGGCTACCAGATCTAAGCTGCAAAAAGACTACCGTATTCATCAATAACGACTAGATAATATTGAAGACATACAGAAAAATTTTAATTTCTCTGTCATGTAGGGTTGTCCAGCTTTTTGCAGCTCAGATCTATTGATGCACTTTAAAGATACACAGTAGAAAGTATTGAGGGATAGAGGCATGATTCATCATGAGGATACACAGCAACATGGCTTCTTTTGGACACTGAAGATGATAAAGGTTGCCTTGTGTATCAAAATCAAGCCAGCTGTGGTTTATTCTGTTCAGTCATGATCAAGAAAACCATTATTTAGCACAGTGTTTCTCAACCTTGGTAGCTTGAAGATGGGTGGACTTCAACTCCCAGAATCCCCCAGCCAGCAGCGCTGGCTGGGGGATTCTGGGAGTTGAAGTCCACCCATCTTCAAGTTTCCAAGATTGAGAAACACTGGTTTAGCACAATGTGCGAACCAGTCTTTGATGCATTTGAAAGCCACCAAATAGAAATTCGTACTGCTGAATGAACACATTTATCTTTAAACAGAGAACACCACAAGGTGGCCTTAAGGTGACAGTTATAAAGCTACCAACTGTCCAAGTGTAAAATGGTCACTAATAAAATACACAGTGCAACTAGTGATTTTTTTTTAAAAAAAAGACAACTTTAATAAATAAATTGAACCTTTGTTTATCCACTCCAGTACATAGGAAAGGAACCACATCATTACCTCCTGCCTGTAGATAATCCCAGGTTCGTTGTCTACCAATTCTAGCTAAAAGACACTGATTGTATTAGAATAGCTGAGCAATAAGCTTTACCTGGTGAAAAGTATTTTATTCTTTTCTTGAGGAGCTACCAAGAGAAAGGAGGGAAAGAAGCTGGTGTCAGAAGGTTAACAATTACTTGTTATTAAAGGCAAATCCACACAATGGTTTTGATGGAGTTACAAGGGTTGCTTCGGATGAGTGGATGGATGGAATGAATATGCTTTGGTGTTCTTTTTGCTACTAGTCATCGATCGCCATCTGTTGGATTTGCTGAAGCATTGTCCCCATAATGGCATATATCTCATTCACATAATATTGCAATGCTGAACAAATTGGAACAGGAATGAGTTTTGGACAGAAGGGGATTCCTGCTCCGGTCTCCATTTGTCTTATTCAAGTCCCCACTGAATCCAATTGATTAGGATGATTGTTACTTCACTTCCTTTCTTGGAATCAGTTTTCAAGATGATGCCAGAGCTACTGTAGGAATGATTGGCCTTTTGTGGCAGTATGTACCATTATTTGATTTTGTATAAAGTTTATGTGTCTCCTCATCATTAAAGTTACAGTGTCATTTTTGAAGTGATCTTCTCTTGCAAGCTTTCCTGTAGGAATACTGAAATTTTATGAGATAGAATAGAATAGAATTTATTGGCCATTTGTGATTGGACACATAAGGAATTTGTCTTGGTGTATACGGTCTTGGAGTACATAAAAGAAAAGATACATTCATCAAAAATCATAAGGTACAACACTTAATGATAGTCATAGGGAAACAATCAATATAACCTTGTTGCTTACAGTCATGCATAAGTGGGAGGAAATGAGTGATAGGAACGATGAGAAGATTAATCGTAATGCAGACTTAGTAACTAGTTTGACAGTGTTGAGGGAATTATTTGTTTAGCAGAGTGATGGTGTTTGGGAAAAAAACTGTTTAAAAACTGAGATTAGATATTCTTGCAAAGGCTTGGCCATGTACAAATATTTAGCTTTTTGTAGTTACTATTGAGCAGCATCCTGGATATTGTGGTATCTCAGGAGGCAGTACTGCCAACCTCCCAATCTGGAAAATCTACTTTGATTGACTTAACCTGACCATTTAATTCAATGTCTTCCCAAGAGAAACCGAAGTAATATCGGGATAACACTGCAATTTATCCATTTCCTCACAGTGCAGTTTCTCCCAGCATTGCTTTGTTGGAAAAAGACTTACAATGGGTAGGAGATATTTCCCAGTGGGCTGTATTTTTACCTATGATCCTCATTGTTAGATGTATCTAAGGAAGGACTTGGTGGGAAGGGGTGGAAACATTCATGCCTTACTTCACAAAAAAAAGGGCAGGTCTTTGCATTACTCTATCTTCCATGCTTCTGAATTGGAAAGGCATCTGCTGTTCCTTTTGGGCAATGAGTTATCTAACAATGTCCAAATTGTTTCAGATGGTGTTGACAGAACCTCAACTATCTAGAAGATGGAAGAATCTGCAGTGACAACGCTGGCCGTGAGAAAATTTGGCTGCTGGACCAGTGGTAGATTTCATGATGAGTCCCTTGTCATGCTAAGGATCCCTGGAGATACATTGCATCCTTTCAATGCTGTTTCCTTCTGTTCTTCTCTCTGCCTTCTCTCTCTTCTTCATCTCTGTTTCCATTGTGAAGGGCTGCTTATCTTAATGGTTATGTCAGAAGCAACACAGCAATTATGTCATCAGAGATAGCACATACACACAAAAACAACAACTTGGAGTAAGCAAAACAAGTTGGGGGACTTCACCTAAGGGCTGGCATCCCGGTGCATGTCTTAAAAGTATCTAAGGGCAGGCATCTTAATAGCAAGAGAATAAGCAGGAGGTCTCCAGTGGAAATGGGGTGAGGAATGTTTGATGCAAGTCTTTTATATGAAGAAGGAGACCTTTAAGTATATCATTGACGCATGGTCAAGAAGAAGGGAATTGCACATTGTTTGTCTGTAAATATGAGCTGTATTTCACTGACATTCAGACCACAATGGGAGCTGTGGTTTCATTGAGTGGGATAGAAAGGAAACTCAAAAGGCCAATTGGTTTTGCCTCAGTTACATTCAACAAACTAGCTTTGAATCCTGAGCATTGTTTACATATGAAGGCGGATAGAAAAGAGCATGTTGCACGTGCTTCAAACTCCACCTTCCTTCTTCTACAGAGAAACAATGGGGTAAAGCCAGCCTAGTTTCCGAACATGTCCTGGAGAGCCATTGTGCTTGGCCAAAATCCCTGCTGCTCTGGGAAACTACCAGTGCCCCAGTCCCAATTGCCAAATTCCTGTATGAGATTGTATGTATGTGGTGCAAATAAAATCTCTTGAGACATCTAGTGGCTGGGATAAGGGCACCCCCAGAAGGAAGCGATACCAGCAGTTTTGACTAGAAGCAAGTCAAAGCCTTCTGATCTTGGAGGAACCAGGGATTCCCACTTTCCTTTTCATCTTGCCATTAATAATAGATCTTTTGCATGGTACCTGTGTGTGTGTGTGTGCGTGCGCGTGTGTGTATATATATTTTTTTCTTTTTGGCGTCATAGCAGGTTTTGCCTTTTTAAATAATGTCAAGTTTCTAGAGAATTTCAGGCACTTATAACTTTTTTCTTGACTTTCCAAGCTGGGCCAGAGCAGGATGCCAAAGAAACGTTGTAGAGCAGAAAGAAGAAAAGTTGAAGAGAGGGTCTTGTTCCTTTGATTTTGTGTGAATGAGAGAGAGGGAGAATTTTAAAGATGCTTCATTGAAATTTGGTGTTGAAATCTTGAGCATTGGGATGCTCAAGAATAGCTTTATCAAAGTTAGTATCATCTTAGAGAACATTGCTCTAAACATATATTTTTTTATGAAAAAGCAGAGGCATATATACACAGTGGAGATTTCTTCTTGATCTTGGTTTGGTAGCATTTGGAATCCAGAAGTCAGGGAAGCAAATTTACAACAGCTGTTCCACCCCTAACTCTACCCCTGTTCCAAAGCGTTATCTAGATAACAACTAAGAAACAATTAGCAAAATAGCATTATGATTGCAGCCTCACAACTGTTGTGTTGTAATCCAAAAATGAATAACAGTGTGCACCAGCTGCAATTGCTTCCAAGCATCTCTACAGGTTGATTTGACCCTAGAGAAAATTAAAGAGAAAAATGAGGTGCCTTAAGCCTCTATGAGCAAAGATATTTAGTTAACACCTTAAACCTGCCAATTACCAGCAAGACCAAAATGCTGAGGACTTCAGCTATGCTCACGAACAGAGAACCCTCATACTGGTCTCTGCTTTAACCCACATTTTTCCACTTCTATACTAATTATGTGCTGAGAGGAAGAGACTGCTTTTAAACAGATATATGTGCATACATGAAAATGCAGTAAATTCCAGTGCATCGCCTACCAGATAATAGCAAGTGATAAGGTGCCACTTAGAAATCAGTATTTCTGATCATAACAGTGCAGAAATAATTGATGCTTCAGCTCTATGGTAATTGTCCAATCCATTCAATAACAAAATTACATTTTGGTATAATAACTTCCTGTTCCTCCTGTGGAAGAAAAATACCCGTGCATCTTCTTACCCAAAGATGCATCCTTAGTTCTTGGGGGGGGGGGGGGGGTGAGAGAAAGAGGAAGATTGTGTGTGTGGGAGAGAGTGCCAAGCAACAAACTGTATATAGTGAACAGTAATCCAGTTTGAAACTGGTTGCATTATCATGGCTTCTTGCACTAGGAATTGTAGTTTTGTGAAGGTGCTGAAGATTTGTCATAATGAAGCCTATGCTACAGGTTTAAATTGGTTTGAAAGTACTGCTAAATAGGAATACTCCCTCCATTCCCAGTTGTGTGAAAATCCTGAGCTTTCCATGGTTCTTTAATTTCAACTCCAATACAGAGGCAAATTTCCCAGAGTTCAAAGACGTAAGAGTGCAGCCAGCATGAAAGTGGACATGCCCAAAATATGATGCAGTCAGGCCTATTTCAGTAAGTCTGTAGTGCAAATTACTGTGGGTTTTCTTTTCTTCCTCAAAACACAGAATCCGTTTTTGATAGTAGATATTTTTTTCCACCTAATCAAACCTAACATAGTGCCAAACATTTGATGATGATGATGATGATGATGATGCTCTGCTTTTTGGTTTGAAAAGGGAAGAAGCTAAAGGACTGCTTCTCAAACTCTGTTACTGTTTTATTTTTATTTTTTTAATTGAGGCTATAAACAGAAGAAAGATCATAATGGGTTTCAGATAGCAGTATTTTAAAGAATTAAAACTGATATTTCTGAACAAAAAGTGCCAAAATACACTTTTGCTTTGCTTTATGTTTACTAGAATGCCTGTTAACATAAAAGGAAATGTTGTTTTTACATTTAGTAAAGAAGAAGTACAGTGTTGGAGGAAAGATTTTGGAAAGTGATTTTTAAGGCACCTGAGAAAAGACATAATCTGCTAGGCTAGTTTTAGGCATAGGTTGTTTTGCAATTGATGGATTCACATACTTGTTCATTGCTGTAGATCAGCCTTTCCCAGCTGTGGATCTATTGCAAATTCCCAACCAGCATGGTGTGTGTATATATGGCCATAGCAGTGAGGAATTCTGGGAGTTGTAGTAGTATATCTGGAAGAGACCAGGTTAGGTAAAGCTGCTGTGTAAAATAGACTGATTGGTTGCGGTAGGATAATCGTCGGGAAAGCAGGTGGAATGGTGTAGAAAATAATTTGGATGTAGAAACTGAGGGAACAGTTCTGTAGACTTGACTATTTTGGAAGTCTATAAACTATGTACTCATGCAGGAATCTGGGCTGGGGGGGAGGAGAAGTAAAAAAAAATAAGTTGTTCCTCAAAATCAGGGTTCTATTGTAGATTAAGGAAGCTTTAGTCCAGGGCTGTCCAATCTTAAAAACTTGAAGATTTGTGGAGTTCAACTTCCAGAATTCACATCCAAGCTGGCTGTGGAATTCTGGGAACTGAAATCCAAGTTGTCAAGATTGGACACCCCTGCTTTAGTCCACGTGTGTCTGGAGAGCACCACGTTAAGGAAATCTGGTCAAAATACTTAACAGATTTGAAATGTTTATTTATTCCTTTGCTGAATATAGAAAACAGAGGTTATCTGATTATTAAAATATATTATTTTGGATAGACATGTGACATAACTTGCTATGGCTGGTACCCATGTAAAATTCTGGTATTAATAACCATATACATTTTTTTCTTCTATTTTTCCCCCTTTGGAAAAGAGAACTTATTTTCCATGAACACTGTGTGTAGGTACATTGCTAAATTGAGCATGTTTTTTGTATCTTGTGTAATGAACAGAGGCTTCAGATACATTTTAGAAGCCACCATCCCTTCCTCTTAAATCCTGTATTGAGTGCAGGTAGAAAACACAGAAGATTAAAAAAAAAAAAGAACTCAACTATCCAAAACAAAATTAAATGTATTTATAAAAAAAATAGTTGCATGCTGAAGGCCATGGAAGTCAAATGTTTAGTATTTTTTTAAAAAGTGGCAGTGCCTTTCGTTTTTGTATTTACCATTTATTGCTCAATGCAACTGTTTTATAATAAGCAATTATATGATAGTTTCAGAAAATGCAAACTATTTCACTACATAGAAATGTGTGTTCTATTTTTTTTTTCCTTGTTCTCATTACAAGAGTGTGTAAGCTGGATACCTCTGCCTGCTCTGCGAGAGATAACTTTTACTATGCGGTTATCATGTATGAAATTTATATTGGTGCTTTTCTTTCTAGTGATTTATGACACTTGTTGAATGGGAAAATACAAATTTATGTAACATAATTGGGGATGTGAGGGTAAGGGGATGAATTCTAGTTTTTATGCTGCTTTGAAATTCATTTGAGGGAATAGTAGTTGACAAGAGGAAAAATCCGGTAATGCAGTTGGTGAAGCATTTAAAGCACATAAAGGCTTTGGAGCTTCATACAAGAAGAGATTTATGGGCGTCCACCTACAGCTCCATAAACAAAGAGTAGGATTAATTGGAGGAGTTAGCATTCAGTAAGGCAAATGTCCTATCCATAGATTACAAGACCCTGTGTTCATTTTATGTGGTAGACTCAGAGGCATCTGCAAGTGGCTGTCACCAGGGGACGGGTAATGTAAGCAACATTGTCCCAATGGAAGCTCCACTGCTTTGGTAGATGCAGTTGTGAAGTTGCATGCATGTAAGAAAGGGGTAAAGCTTACCTTGAGCTGCTGCTTTTGTCCTTCTGATGAAAGCTTTTTATCTTGCAAATTACTCTGGACAAGCTGGGGTATTCAATCTCAAGAAGATTGCAACCCGCCTGCCATCAGGCAGCCTCTTTACATTCTCTAGACATTGAGCTTTGGCAGTGCCTTTTCCTCTTGTCTAAGATGAGGCGAAGAAATAAAAATATCCAAGAAAAAAATATATTTTTCTTTGTGCCGTTTGCTGCTCCTTTTTGGCAACTGGAACCTTATCCAGTTTGAAACCAAGATTCAACCCTATTTTCCTTGTCTTTTCTTGGGAGCAGGCAGAAGAACGTTTCTTGCTGACCAGTTCTATTCCCTGAACAAAGAACTGTTTTGATGGGAGACATACAACTTCATAGGTGTTTCCTTGTCTGTGGCTGCAGAATTATGCTCTGATTTAGCCCTAGAATCCAGGGCCCACCTTACAGTCAGCTTCTTAGCGTTTCTCTTCTCCTGGGTTTCAACTAGCTAAATTAGAAGTTCTGAATGTTCTTGTTTCCCCTTCCTCATCTTACTTAGGATGAGTGACCTACGGGCACATATCCTGTCTCATTAGGTGTTGGCTTCAGGAGTGTTGCATCCTCTGTTTTCACTAGATGAGATGGGGAAGAGAAACAAAGAGATGTTCAGAAGAGTAGCAAGTCTACCTTTCTTGTAGCGTAGAGTGAATACAGTCCCCTTCCTGCCTCTCCCATCAAGGGTTTTCTGGATGTGCCTGATTCTAAGAAGTAGAAAGAGTAGATCTTGTAGAAAGTATAATTTGCACACAGCTATGATAACACTAAAGTTGATTTTATACAAGTCATCAAAGTTTGCAAAGTGAGTTTTATTTTTTGTATTCCTTTAATCTTTACTTAAAAGGTGAATGTGTATTCCTCTGGGAGGAATTGCAAGAAAACAGGAATGTTAATAAATGTTTAAAAATAAAACAGAATACTTCCTCCCTTATTAATATATAACCCCTTATGTATTTATGCCTATTGTAAGCAACTGAAACAGCTTGGATTTCCATTTTGTTGCATGCCTGCTATCGGCAAAAATGAAAAAAAGAGCCTTCTATTGTACATGCATGCATTTTAGTCTTGATCTCTTTCTTTCTGTTTTATTTTATTTTATTTTGGTTAGGGGGAAGCGTGTATTTCCCCTGCATAAAGTTAGTGCACAAAGAAATATTTTTGCCTAGTTAATGTTGCCAAGCAATGCATATTTTTAAAAGAAATTTGTCATATATGGAAATAGCATGTTTGTTTACATGTATCAGCTTCCTGATTAATCAGAAGAAGAAGGAGGGACAGGGAAAAAGTCTAATGTTTGGGGAATGCTGTAATTTCTTTGCAAGTGTACAGTTTTCAATTTGTTGTTATTACTGGTGAAAACACCCTTGTGATTTCAACTTGCTACAATATATATTTATTACTCGTTCTCCTTCCATGTAACTAGGAATCATGCCTATGTTTCATATCAACGTTATATTGAAAGTGAAGGGAGATGATTAATACAAGATTTTGTAACATTGGGGAGTGTTGCCTCTTTATTTGGTGTGTTTGGATCAAGAACTCTTTTTCCTCTGAAAGGAGAGAAAAACAGGCCGTCTTAACTGTGAATTAATTTCAGCAATGGCTTTAATTCAGCATCTGCAATGTTGCAGAGCAGGATTGAATTGAATAAAAAAACGGAGTAAATATTTTATATATATATATATATATATATATATATATACACACACATACATACTCAAGTCATCCTTTACCAACCTACCCCTACCCCTGGCATTCTTATAAAACAAGAGTTTATGAGGGCATTTCTGGAGCTTATTTCAGTTTCTTGGATGGCACACAGGCATCAGAAAAGTATGGCTCCATTCACACATTGCCTTGTTTCTCAATCTCATTAACTTTAAGATGTGTGGACTTCACTGAGGCGAATTTTGGAGTTGAAGGCCACACATATTAGAGTGGCTGAGGTTGAAAAATGCTGCCTTTAAGGCATGGGATTATTCTGTACTTCAAAGTAGGCACGGTTAATATGTCTTCTATTTATATCATTTGTAAGACCAAACAATTTACAAAAGAGAAAATGTGGTTGCTCTGGTCTGGATTTAGCACAATATATGAACCCAGTTTTTGAAAACTCTAAAGCCACAATTTAAGGCATTGGGCTACAGCTTCCAGCATTTTAAGGTCCTCAGCAGGTTGGCGGGACATATTGAAGGCCACATTTCAAAAAACAACGCTTTGTATTTTCTCTAGTGTCCTTCACTTCTTTGCCTCAACAAGACTCTGTGAGTTGAAAAAAAAGATAATTACGAAGACGGGTTTTTTTTACTGCTTTATACATGTAATATTGTACAAGCTGAATCAATTGTGGTTACATTGTAGCTACATTTTTTATTAAGTTAATGATGATTTATTTTGTGGTTTATTCATCTGCACATAGTACAGGCCAAATGTACTGGGGAAATGGATCAGTATTTTTTTTTTAAAAAAAATACACTTTTTTTAACCCAGTTACAAAAGTTGTCTGCAAACTCAGACTCCAGATTCCAAATATATATTTTCATTGAATCAGAATAATAACTCTTAGGTATGTTGACACCCTATTTATTTATGTATTTATATATTCAGCAGATTTATATAGCCATAAATACAAATGATTCATTTACACATTTGAATATGTGGATGAATCATTTATCTGGAAATAAAAATGGAGCAAATTATTCCAAACTTGATGAAAGAGCTTGCCGTAGCCAGAACCGCCTTAATAATTAATTGGATAAATTAAAATATTGGAGAGACACAATCATTTTCATGTTAAGTTGCTCTCTCTTTCTGTATTTCATGTATGTTCTTGTACAACATGGTTCTGAATATATTTAGTAAAGGAATTGGGCCAGAGGTGGGTTCTACTTACTTTTACTACCAGTTCACAACGGAAGCTTCTGCACATGCGCACATCATCAATTATGATGTTCGGGTGGGTGGGCGGAGCTTCCCGCCAATTTTACTACCGGTTCTAAAGAACCGGACAGAACTAGGAGCAACCCACCACTGTATTGGGTCACTAAAAGGGTAGATGCAAAGACTACCTTTAGAAAGTACAAATGTCATGGTAAAAGATACCTAGTAAATCTGCCAATGTAAATTCTGTAAAGTTAATACATAAAATGAAGATCCTCCCTGATTTAATCAAGGAACATTGTCAAAATCAAAATCCAGCATACCATACACTGGCCACTTGAAAGCCTATTTATTTGTGTGTGTGTTTTTCTTGTTTGCTGCCCATCTCACCAAGATGATCTAGTTGGCTTACAAAAATTAAAAGCCAATAAAACTTTGAAGCAATAAATAATCATAATAGTAATAATAAACAATTAAAAGTTGGGAAGGAAAGGAGCAGAATGCATCTTAATCCATCAGTCCCCTCGAGCATGATGCACCTTGGTTGGGGCCCCAGGCCAACTGACAGAGCCAGGTCTTCAGGCCTTTATAGAAGGTCAGAAGGAGGGGTGTGGATCTCAGTCAAGGGGCATAATGTTCCAAAGGGCAGGAGCCACAGTAGAAAAGGCTCTTCTCTTGGACCCTGCCAACCCAAATCCCTTGACCGATAGGGTCCACAGCATGCCCATCTGCCAGCACAGGTTGAGGGAGAGGCAATCCCATTGGGGTGAGATGGTTCCTCAGATCATATGGACCCATATCATGAAGGGCTTTAAAGGTGATAAACACCTTAAGTTGCACCCAGAAACGAATGGGCAATCAGTGCAGCTCACAGAACAGTGTTGTAACATGGGCCACCCTATTGGCCCCAAGAACTTCCTACGCTGCCGCATTCAGCATCTCTTTGAAATACTCTTCAAGGGTAACCCTATGTAGAATGTATTGCAGTAATAGAAGCGTGAGATGACCATGGCTTGAGTGATTGAGCTCAGGAACTCCAGATCCAGAAAAGATACCAACATGAAGCTAGGCAAAGGCTCTCCTAGCCAATTTAACTGGATTTCTCTAAAAACATTACTAATGCCAAGAAGTTTCTGTTAGAAGTTGTCTTTTTCTCAACATACTATGAGAAGAAGACCTTGCAAATGTGTTATGTTATACCGTATACCTAGACAAGATGCATAAAATCTTTAAGCATTCTCACATACAATGAGTTGTTTCAACAAATTAGATATGCCAGCCTTATCCAACAGATACCACTCCAGTTATGAGGGGTCTTAATGTGCAAAACTCAATTACATCAACAACAACATACCTGACACATCTGGTTTAGAGGAAGCTGCTGTACACAATGAGATCACAGTCATTATGGGCAAGGACCACAGTTTCTACTAGATTGCACCTGAAGCAAGAGATGGAAATTAAGAATCTATTCCTTCTTCAAAATTTCATAGCAGAGGTAAGCAAAGATGGTGAGCTATGACTAGTTCAAGGTATTTCATCACTATTAACTTATATTACCTAGGTAGCACCACTCAAGCATACTTGAAGTGTCCCAAAGGTGCTTTTTTCAAGAGGCAACTTGATTTTCTGTTTTTCTTTGAAGACATTTCGCTTCCTCATCCAAGAAGCTCTGACTGGATGGTGGGGAATGGAAGTATTTATACTCCTTTTACCCAGGAGTATTTGTTGCCTCCTGAAAAAAGCACCTATGGGACAACGATGACCTGGATGACTGAGAATATCCATAGACATCCTTCAAGTGATAGATATATAGCCTGCCTTCATTAGGATATTTTGGAGGAATTACTAGAAAACACTAAGTTTATAATAGGAAAATGTTTTGCATGTTGCAGATGAGGATAGGTATAATGAGAATTTTACCTATCCTGTTTTATTTTTGTCAATGTATGAATCTTCTATGTATAACAAGTTTGACACCTTGATTCTTCACATAAGTCCCAATTATGTATCTAGAAAACTTGCTACACGATAAACAAAATGCAAACACAAACTGTATTAAATAACATAGCCAATTGGGTATGAAGCCTGAGCATAATGAAAAATATAGGCCACCTTTCATTTTATGATTGGTAGCTTCTTTATTTGTTCATTTGGATGGTGGTTTACGTAATCTGCTTTATAGCCAAACATGACAGCATCTTCTGTTCCTAAACAGGGCATTTCTTCAGTGGCTTCTTCCTTACTAAACTCAACCAGTCCTCCAATCATATCACAACACGACACATATCTAAACTCCCACTGAATTCAGCAATATCTTTATTAAAATCTTTCTTGCTCTTCTGACTTTCCCCAGTATCTTTCCCAGGGGTCTAGCAAATATATTAATTTGTATCTGAGCAGGTGTGCTTGGAAGGTGCATCTCTTTGACTTTTAGTATGATAACAAATGTTAATTATACCTGCTCCTTGGGATTATACCATATCTCTATTCTGCAGACTTTCCCTTCCCGTGCAACTCTTCTTCAGATTAGACATTCAAGTATTAAAGATTTTAGCATGTCTGTGCTTCTGCAAATGCTACATTAGAAAATGAAGTTGCACAGAGTTTATAAACAACATGCTGAGCTATAAGCCTTTTATTTTAACTGAACTATTCCAGGTTCAGATGATGATTTAATCATATAAAAATCAACAATTATAGTTAATTTCCCTTGTCATTTGAAAACAGTGAGCTGGTGTATGTTTTCACATCTGGTTAGACGGTTTAATCCTCTCTTGGAAACTTCCTCTTTAGATAGAACCACCAAAGGTATTGTGGATACTTTGGAAAAATAATGATGAACAGGACACTGATTTGCTACTGATTTACACTGATTTGCTATATAGGACCTCCCATATCAACTGGCCTTGATAACTGTTGTCAGCCGTTCTAGGCAGGCCATACAGGAACCTAAAACCATGAATTCTAATGCTACCTTTATGTATGGTTGCAGTAACAGAATTTGCAAGTCTTAAAGCACTTCCTCCTTATTCTGTCTTTACTTTCTAAAGAACTAAGGAAGGTTCTTTTTGAGATGCTTTCTCCACTCCCATTCCCCCTTTGGACTTTCATTTATTTCCTTATGCTTTTTTCCCCTCTGCTTACTACTTATTAGTTTGTATTAGTTTTTACCAACTTGTTTAAAAGTTTTCATAAAAATCATTTTCTAAAAAGGAAATTGCATTTAATTAATTAATCAAACAAGTTAAATTTATTACAGTATTCAGTACAGACCTCATAATATCCATCACATTCAGCATAACAACTCTGTAGAAAATCTTGGAAGACCCCAAGGAGGCCTAACTTAGATTGAGAAGGGATTGTCCGATGTACAGAAAAATTATACATTTGAAAGAAACAGATAATGTGTACAGCAGGGGTAGGTTCTACTTACCTTTACTACCGGTTTGCAATGGGGCCGCGCACGCTTCTGCACATGTGCAGAAGCTTCCTTTTGACATCGGGGTCTGTGGGTGGAGCCTCCCGCCAGTTTTACTACCGGTTCTATAGAACCGGTCCAAACCAGGGCCAACCCACCACTGGTGTACAGTGATGTAGCGGAAGCAGTGACAGAACCTGAGGGCAGCATTAAAACAGGGATTGGCCTAGAACTGTGTTGGCGAACCTAATGACACGCGTGCCACAGGTGTATGCACAGCCATATCAGTGGGCACGCGAGCTCAGTTTGCAGACTTCCAGAAGACAGGAAATGGGCTGTTTCCGGCCTCCGGAGGGCCTTCAGGAGGGTGGGGAAGGCAATTTTCGCCCTCCTCAGACTGTTAGAAAGGCTCTGGAGCATGGGGAGAGCGAAAAACTGGCCTTCCAGTCCCACCGGGAGTCGACAAATGGGCTGTTTCCAGCCTCCTGAGGACCTCCAGGGGGTTGGGGGAGGCCGTTGTCACCCTCCCCAGGCTCCTAGAGAGCCTCTGGAGCCTGGGGAAGGTGAAAAACGGGCCCATCATCATGCTACTGCTGGCCAAAAGCAGGGGCAGCAAATGCGCATGAGCAGGGGCACATAGGATTATGGGTGTAGACATGCCCGCAACCCCCCCCCCACGCTCCCCATGCTTTTGGCACGCAATGGCAAAAAGGTTAGCCATCTTTGGCCTAGAATCTCTATGTAGCTACAAGCAGACAATGTCCAACCCTCCTTGAATTCTGTTTACCCTTACAGTTAGTCCCCGACTTACAGCCATTCAAAGTAACCATTACCATTATGTACAATTACAGTAACCATTCAAAGTTACAAGTGACTTATTACCATTTTTCACACTTATGACCATTTCAGCATGATCATATGATCAGAATTCAAACTCTTGGCAACCAGCTCATATTTATGATGGTTGCAATATCTCAGGGTCTTGTGATCACCTTTCCTGACCTGACAAGGAATGGGGAAGCCAGATTCATTTAACAACTGTGTTGCTAACCATAGTTACTCACTTAATTATGGCAAGCAAAGTCGTAAAAACTCTTTTTTAAAAAATAAGATAACCTTTAGTATCATTTTGACAACTCACTTAAGAACTTCGCTAACAACAGAAATTTGGGGATCAATTGTGATGGTAAGTTGAGGACTACCTGTATTTAATTCCCAGATAGAAGATGCTAACTATTAGTTGAGAAGTTTCCTGTGCATAGGCACAAGTACCAATAAATCAATTTAATGGGATCTTCCTGTGTGGACCTGATCTTTCACACCCGACAGTTATATCATAATTGAAAGGACCTGTGTGAAAAATTAAGGGATTAACCTCTTCCTCTTGAGTTTCTGCTTAAAATCCTACTTTGGGTAAATCTCCCCTGAGGGAGAACGGATAAATATTATGCACTTTTGAGAAAATCTAGCCCATCTGGTCTGCAATTACACCAGTTCAAGGCTCAAGGTTGACTCAGCCTTCCATCCTTTTTCTAAGGTAGGTAAATTGAGGACCCAGTTTGTGGGGGCAATAAACTGACCTTGTATAAAAAATATACAAAAGTATGAAGGCTATTGCTTAACGCCTTGTAAGCCGCCCTGAGTCTCCGGAGAAGGGCGTCATATAAATCTAATTTTAAAAAAAAATCTAAAAGAGATAGCCACGAATGTATGTCCTCGTGATGTCAGGCCTGGGCCTCTTAAAATTCCCCTTTTCCGGGAAGCATCTAAAATGAAAGCTAAATGGGGGGTAACTGAAATATTTGCTCCTCTTTAAGTCCTTTGTTTGGGGGAGGGGGAGGCTCCCCTTATTTGCTTGCTTCCTGGGGAAGGTGTTTAGGTCAGGGGTCTCCAACCTTGGCAACTTTAAGCCTGGCGGACTTCAACTTTTGCTTTGCTGGCTGGGGAATTCTGGGAGTTGAAGTCCGCCAGGCTTAAAGTTGCCAAGTTGGAGACCCCTGGTTTAGGCTATATTTATGTGCAGGTGGTATCAATATTCAGCCAGCAGAGGGCAGTCCAGTCAAGTACCTAGCCTGGCTGAGCATTGCTATGGGTTTGGATGGTGCTTTCAGAAGGTCCGGCCCAGTGCATTTTTTCCCAGCAAGGCAGCTTGCCAAGATAATAAAGGGAACCATTCATAAGCAGTCTTTAGAGACGCCATCATGATTTTCTACTATGTTGCTTGAAAAACAAATACATTCGAAGAACCCTGGTTAAATAATTCCTTCCCTTGAGACTAATCAGAACAGTCTGAAAAGTGTGTATAAGGAAGTGACGAATCCTTTATAAGGTGAGGTTGTTGTCTATAAAAAGAAGCAGATGTCAAACTAGGCTGGGCTTGCATAGAGCTATGCAGCTCCGGAAGAGGGGGGCATGGCAGGTGGCCAAACCAGTAGTGGATTGCCCCCAGTTCGCACCGGTTCTATAGAACCGGTAGTAAAACGGTCGGGAGGCCCTGCCCACCGACCCCAACATCACCAAAATGCTTCTGCGCATGCACAGAAGAGCGAGCGTGCAAGTGAAGCATGCAAGTGCATGGCCCCTTTGCAAACCGGTAGTAAAGATAAATAGAACCCACCCCTGAGCCAAACCCCCGTCTGAAAGCAGGCAATGCAGAGATTCTGCATTGAGGGTGAAGTGCCAGATCTCGAACTTGGCAGAGAATCAGATAAAGAGAAAGACGAAAGACTTTCTGTCAACAAAGTTCGTATTTGAATATTCTGGATGATGGTCACTGACCAGAATTGCAAACAATGAGGACAATCTGGCTGTGACGTGTGTCACCCCATTGATCATCAGGGTTAAGTCAGCTAGCCTGGCTGGCTAGGTGGGTGTTCCCTTCCTCCCTCACCACTCCAAGTGCATCCCTCCCAAAACAGTGCATTCGATGGAAGAGGATGACCATTCCAGAAAAATGGAGTGTAGCAAACTTTGATCAAGGATATAGGATAGCTGCAAAGTCAGCAACTTTAGGTGATCTCTACATTAAGCAAAAATACAATTTTTATAAGTAGTCCTCGGCTTACAACTGTAAATGGAGCCTGAATTTTATGTTGTAAGTCAAGATGGTAATAAGACAAGGCACCCACATGACCGGAGTCACCAGACCCAATTTTATGCCATCCTTAAGCAAATCGATGTATTCCCATGGGCATTTTTCGCCATCATAAATCACAGTCATATGACCAGGGAATGGTGCAACTGGCTGTGAAGTTGAACCAATTCACAGTATTCCAAATTCAGTCATGTGACTGGGTGTGTGTGTACCTATCCAAAGTATAGAACCAGGTTGCAAATAGATTTGGGGGGGGGAGGGTCTGTCATAATTTCAAATAGACACTAAGTGACCAATAATTAATCGAGGACTACCTGTATTATCCATATTATATAAAATACAGGTAGTCCTCGGCTTAATGACTGTTCAAAGTTACAACAGCATGGAAAAAAGTGACTTAAGACCATTTTTCACAGTTACATTTCCACCAACCCCATGGTCATGTGATGGGGTTGGCAACTGGTTCGTATTTATGACCATTGCTGTGTCCCAAGATCATGTCATCAACTTTTGCAACAGCAAAGTCAGTGGGGAAGCCAGATTCACTTAACAACCAGGTTGCTAACTTATCAACTGCAGTGATTCACTTATCAACTGAGGCAAGAAAGGTCGTAAAATGGGGCAAAATTAACTTAACAAATGTTCTCACTTAACAACATAAATTTTGGGCTCAATTGTGGTCGTAAGTGAAGAACTTCCTGTAGTTTATCATATCACTGGGATGGAACCCTCACATTTTCCCACAAAGTGAGATTTGAAGAACAAGATTAAATGTGCTGTCTAGATTTGCCATAGCTTTCCTCCCCAGGAGCAAGCATCTTTTAATTTCTTGCTGCAGTTCTCATTTGATCTTGGAGCCCAGGAAAATAAAATCTGTCACTACCTCCATTTCTTCCCCATCTATTTGCCAGGAATCGATTATGTTTTCCCAGTTGCAATGTATGGCTGTGAGAGTTGGACAATAAGAAAGGCCTTTGAACTATGGTGCTGGAGAAGACTCCTGCGAGTCCCTTGGATTGCAAGGCGATCAAGCCCGTCAGTGCTAGAGGAGATCAACCCTGACTGCTCTCTAGAAGGCCAGGTCCTGAAGATGAAACTCAAATATTTTGGCCACCTAATGAGAAGGAAGGACTCACTGGGGAAGAGCCTAATGCTGGGAAAGATTGAGGGAAAAAGAAGAAAGGGTATGACAGAGAATGAGGTGGCTGGATAGAGTCACTGAAACAATAAGCGTGAGCTTAAATGGATTCCAGAGGATGTAGAGGTCAGAAAGGCCTGCAGGAACGTTGTCCATGGGGTTGCAATGGGTCAGACATGACTTTGCAGCAAACAACTAATTAAATGTGCGGCATCCTTGACTGTGCAATGGCCCCCCACATTGTACCGCTGCTAAAAGAGAGTAGCCATGTCCCTAATTTTGGAGACAACTAATTTCAGAAACTCTGTCAAAGTAAATTGTGACCATGACTGATAAAACTGAACTGGCTGGGTCTGTACAACAAGCTGAATCACAAGCCATGTTTTGCAAACCTCAGTAACAGGATTTTTACACTCTGATAAGCCACCCATTTTTCAACTACTGGGTTTTTTTTAGCTCAGTGGACACAATAGGTGAACCCAGCCTCTGTTTCAGCTACAGAGAACTCTTTGAAGCTCATCCCTGGAAAGGAAATGCATATTTTCACTGAACATAATCAGCTACTTTTTAAAGGCACTGAGATATCTAAATGCTCAGAGGCATTAATTTTATGTCCTTTTGTTAGAAGCAGATTGCAATTATTCCAATTGTTGGTTCAGATGTTAAGATTTCATTGGGAGGGAAATCAGAATGGCAGCATCTCTTCACAGATACAATTATACTTCCAAAATCAAAAGCCACTTTAAAAGCAGACGTTTCCTAAGTTATTTCAGTGTTATTTCCTTTGCTCAATGTTATCCCAGATTTGAGAAGTTAATGTTAAATCTTTACTTGAGTTGCAAAACTGAGATAAAGAGAAACCTGGAAAATTTTACCTAAAATCAATGAAAGGTTATGCTTCTCCAGGAGCAACCTCGTTCCCTGTTACTCCAGGGGTGTGTTTAGCAGCTTTGCACAATTACCATATTTTTCGCACTATAAGACACACCTAGGTTTAAAAGAGGAAAATAAGGGAAAAAAATACGAATATGGAGCGCTGTCTCACTGTGAATATGGAGCATCGAATATGGAGCAGCAGTGTAGTGAGGTAGGAGGCGGAGTCTGAGAGATAGATGTTCTCTTACGTGCCAACTCTGCCTATTGACTCCTGCACTGTGGAAAAGAGACAGAAGAGGTGGGATTCAGCACTATAAAACGACCCCGCCGCAACCCGGCTGCTAATCACCAAAGGACCGGCACTGGTTCACCATTGGGGACCCGTGAGGTAATACACTTCCTGATCTGTGACACAATATTCACTCCATAAGATGCCCAGACATGTTGGCAGGGGGAAGTGCATCTTATGGAGCAAAAAATGCGGTAATTTAGCATGAGAAGACTTCTTGGCTGAACAATTTTTGTTAGGGCAAGACACGTCTACCTTTGAAAGACACCAATAATTACTGGTTGGGATCCACCCAGAGTTTGTTATAAAATGGGTAGCTATATACGGAAGGATAGAATCAAGATCACATGACGTGTTAATACCACTTTATAATGCCTTGGTAAGGCCACACTTGGAATACTGTATTCAGTTTTGGTTGCCAGAATGTAAAAAAGATGTGGAGACTTTAGAAAGAGTGCAGAGAAGAGCAACAAAGATGATTAGGGGACTGGAGGCTAAAACATATGAAGAACGGTTGCAGGAACTGTCTATTTTAATGAAAAGAAGGACTAGGGGAGACATGATTGAAGTGTTCCAATATTTCAGGGGCTGCCACAAAGAAGAGGGTGTCAAGCTATTCTCCAAAGCATCTGAGGGCAGGATAAGAAGTAATGGGTGGAAACTAATCAAGGTCCCTTCCAACTCTGTTATTCTATTCTATTCTAAATAAATATTGATATCTTTCAGACAGAGAGGAGGTAGGTGCAAACTGATCATTAACTAAGCATTTGTGGAAATGGTCAGGGGTCCATGCCCATCAGACAGATGTTGCTCTTGGGTTTGCTGTAAAAGAGAAACAGAACTACCCTCCTGGAAATTGTCCATGGTGGAAGATTAGGTGTTGTACTTTGGGCCTCAGCGCTCTACTTTGCTTGAAAGGTAGGCAGCATATATGCCCTGGAACCATTTTCCTTGCCAGTATGCTATTGGGATACTTTTGAGGTCAGTTCCTGCCTGAAACATTGATTTGTCTCCCCAGACCACTCAAACTGCAGCCAGATGTTCATCAATTCCTCAACTGGTGAGATCAGAAGGCTTGTGACGCTGGGACCAGGAACTTTCCAAATAACAGTTTTCTGGGTAGGCAAAAGCATCAGTGCTCTTACGAAAGAGCAAAGGGGGTGGGGTGTATCTGGCGAATAGACACCCAGCAAAAGATCAAGGGAATCTCTTCAGTGGTTGAGAAAACCAAGCTGACCCTTGTTCCACTTCTAAACTAGCTTCTCTTCCAAACAGGCTGATGTAACTCTTCCTAAACTCCAGAGCTGACATAAAGAAATAAAAGAACAAAAGTTCATGAGTATTATAGTAATTAACCTTTTCACAGCAAGCTAATGCTATAGAATAAAACGAGAAAAAGGGCCCTGGGCTAAACATCAATTTGATAGCCTAAATTAGGGATGTCAAACTCGATTTCATTGAGGCCCACATCAGTGTTGTGTTTGACGTCGGGTGGGTGGGCGTGGGGGCGTGGACAGGAGGGCATGGACAGCTCAATGTCCATTTTTGACTGCAACAGGCCCTCCTGAGCTCTGTTTTCACTGGCAGAGGCACTGCAGGCCGGTCCTTTGCTGTTTCCAGGGCAGCCCAGCAGGCCAGATCTAAGCATCCTGTGGGCCTTGAGTTTGACACCCCCAGGCTAAATACTCTCAGTCCCTAACTGAAGATAGGCTCCTCAGACATCCACAGATAGAGAATTATCTCAGATCCAAATATTAGCAAAATGATATATTCCACAATACATACAGAAGTGAACACTTTGTATATCAAATCATAGCACCGAAAATAATTTAGACCAGAGAGTTCAACCCCCTGTTCACATTCAAACATCTTGAACAGAAGAACTGTGGAACTTGTCCTTAAACACATCCTATGACATCAACCATCTCTCACTGGTGGTTCCATTAGCAGAAGCTTTTCCTTTGTCAGGAAAATACTCCAAGGATATTTCTGAAATACAGATAGACACCTAAATGGCTAGCATGGCTATTATGAGAAGCATGTAGAAAACGGGTGTCAAACTCAAGGCCTATGGGCCGGATTCAGCCCACGATGTGGTTGGATCTGGCCTACAGGGCATCCTGCTCTATCCAATGCAAAGAGAAAAGTTCGGGCCAACGTAGCTTCAGCCCTGTCTACACAATGCGAAGAGGAAAGATCAGGCCAACGTGGCTTCGGCCCGTCTACCCAGTGCAAAGAAGAAAGATCGATCTGCCAGTGCAAAGAGAAAAGATCAGGTCAACATAGCTTCAGCCCCATCTACCCAGCGCAAAGAGGAAACATGCCAGCAGTTTGGGGAGTGGCGTCAAGCTGGCCACGCTCACGCAGTTGGCCACGCCTCCCCCCCCCCGAAGTGAACCACAGCCTTGATGCGACCCTCAATGAAATTGAGTTTGACACCCCTGATGTAGAAGATTGGAGTAATCCACAGTGAAAGTCAGCTATGAAAACTCATTGGGTGAATCTCAATCCAATCAAAACCGGATCATTACGGTAGGGAAATATTGGAAGAGCGATCCTCTGAAATCCTGGAAGAATGGCAGTGTTAGATTGTAGCCTGTAGCTTAATCCTAACTTGTTGGTCAGGCAATATATCTGTTCCTTTAAGAACAACTGAGCCATGTAATCAGGGTTTGTTGAACCATGTAATTAGGCTATAGTGTTTAAATAGCAGCACAGAGAAGCGTTGCTTCTTCCTGCTGATTCTCGCTGTTTTCTCTGTTGTGCTGTGAACTACTTTGGTTGTTAGATAATCCGTGGAGGCGTTGGACTGGACTGTTATTGGACTCCACATTATCTGGTACTGTATACCAAAAGCTTACTGAAGTCTGTTTACTTTAGTAAGAGAAGATAGTATTGCTGGACTGATATTACTGGTTATGACCCTGGACTGATTTAACTAAACCGAGACTGTTTATCATTTTGTATATAAACTATTTTTCACCCAAGCTGCATGTTACTCTCCTTCCCTGTGTGTTTTTGCACACAGTTTTGCTCGTTGCAAAAGCAACACACACTTGCACACACACCCTAACAGGCAGAATGTAAATCTAGTGAAAATTATTATTTGCTCCATTCTGAGTTATGGATGACAACGTGGCTTAGGGTTGCAGATCAGCAAATGAGAGGCACGGGGCTTCTTTCATCCTGAAATCTGCTTGAATTTGAAATCTCACATTCAGCAGACAACCCAAAAGAGAAGGCAACTTGCATTTCCAGCCTTTGCAGACATTCATAATGAGGTCCTGAAGCAACTCAGATTAAAATTTATGAACTAGTTATGACATGTCATTGATGTTCCTCTTTCCTTTTTAAGCTCTAATAAGAGTGTCAGAGAAGGAACATCTGCAGAAAATTAAGAGCTGCAGTGCTGGAAATGGAGCTAATGCATTTATCAAGGTCAGTTTCTATTTTAAATTCACCCTTTTCCAAAAGCTGTTTGCCCTGGTGAAAAGAGTATTTGGAGGAACCAATCGGCTAATATGCTATACAGCAGCAGCCCCCCAATCTTTAGGCTGCCAGGGAACGGTTCCGTGGTGGGGAGTTTTTCTATGGACCGGTGGGAGGGACGGGCATGGTTTTGTGTGCTGCCCACATCCTATATATGCACAGATGGGGCTTAGCTTACTTACGTGGCCTGGTTCCTGGCAGGCTGTGGACCGGGGCGAGTCTGCAGACTAGGAATTGGGGACCTCTGCTTTCCGGTATGGCTCTCCCCCTACCTCTCCCCCAAGCAGGGAAAGATTAGTTTGATAATGGAGCAATTTCAGTGACTAAAATGGCACTGAAGGTAAAGAGTTAATCTCATCCTACACCAGTGTTTCAGTTCCATCCCCCTTCACAAACACACACCTCCCCACTTCCTCCACATGACTGATACTTTGGATATACAGGTAGGCCTTGATTTACAACCACAACTGAGCCCAAAATTTCTGTTGTTAAGTATGACAGTATTTGAATTTTGCCCAGTTTTACAAACTTTCTTGCCACAGTTGTTAAGTGAATCGCTGCAATTGTTAATTAGTAACATGGTTGTTAAGTGAAGCCGGCTTCCCCATTGGCTTTGCTTGTCAGAAGGTCACAAAGAAGGTGATCCCATGACCCCAGGACACTGCCACCGTCATAAATACATGCCAGTTGCCCAGCATCCAAGTTTTGATCACACGGCCATGGGATATACTGCAATGGTCAAATGTGTGAAAAATAATCAGCAGTCACTTTTTTCAATGCTGTTGTAACTTTGAGTGGTCACAAAACGAATGCTTACAACTCAAGGACTGCCTGTATTGGGGTTTTATCCTGCCAGGAATCACCGAGCGTGAGTTGGGTGGTCATATAAATTTTCTTTAATTAAATTTAAAAAATAAATAAACCATAAGATTGTTACAATGCTCCAGGCAGGGAGATCCTAAGCATCCTTTTGCTGTGGAGGTTGGATACCAATCTTTTATGTACACTGAGAGCATATGCACCAATACAAATTAATTGTGTGTCCAATCACACTTGGCCAATAAAGAATTCTGTTCTGTTCTGTTCTGTTCTGTTCTGTGCTATGCTATGCTATGCTATGCTACGCTACGCTACGCTACGCTACGCTACGCTACTCTACTCTACTCTACTCTACTCTACTCTACTCTACTCTACTCTATTCTATTCTATTCTATTATTCTATTCTAGCTGGGATTGAATCTGCTGGAATCATCTGCTACAAAGACATGGGCTCCTGCCAGAATTAAAGGTCAACATTTTAGTTCATTTCTGGATTCAATAAAGCTGAACAAAGAAAGTGATAGATGTAATTTCAAGAGTATTAGATAGCTCAGCAAAGCCAGGCTATATTGTTTGAGGAGATTAATATTGACACTGCCTTTGAGTTTTTCAAATGCTGCATTTTGCTGCTTTTGAAAACTGGGGAGCAGTCCTCTCGAACGAACAAAAACAAAGGGGAAAACGTGAATTCACTCACTTCACGTAAAAAGGAAAAGACGATTCTGCTTTGAAAATGCAAGTGCCTGTACTACCCCCACCTCCCAAAAATCCATGGCATTAGGGAAACTTGGGCATTGCATTTTGAGGAAAGATCTTTTGTGGCATGGATTTACAATTGACCCAAGAAGCAAGGTGGAGAACTCTTAAAAGCCCAATCTCATCATATGATCTGGGAATAAACCTGTGATAATCTCTTTATTCATCTAATTCCCACCAGCGTGTGGCAGAAAATGTCCTGCTGTTCTAAAGTAGAAGATTTCTTCTAACTTGTACCTGCATTTCAGAGTAGGGTTCAGCTGCCTCCGAAGCTGAATAGAGGGGTATAAAAGCAATTCTCAAATAGTGTTAACTATAAATTGTTACCTATTTGTCACAGTATGACTGTGGGTTCTTTTACAACTCCATGCGTGTATCATTAAGTAGGACAATGGTTTCACAGACAACCGTTTGATAGAGATAGAGGAGTCCTATGGGGGGTTGTTGTTGTTTTCTTTACTAAATTCATCTGTATTTTCAAAACCCTGTCCAGCAGTGCCCAAGCTTTTCAGTTTTTACTTTTCTCTCCACATGGTTCTTGCTAGCAAAGCTACCCCCATTTCTTCTTTTCTGTCTCTCTCTTAGAGAGGGAGGGAGGGAGGGAGGAGGGGAACTGATTGAGTCTAGTGTGGGCTTCAAGTCTTTTGCACTTGTCCCTCTGCTAGGATCTTTTATGAAGCAACTCCTTCTTGGGCTTCCACCAAATGCTCCAGGTATCCGATTGCAGGCTTCTCTCCATCCCTATCTGTCTTGGGTTTGGGGTGAAGCATGCCTGGGTCTTCACTGCCCAAGGAAGCCTCCAGCTGATGTCTTCTTCCTCTGAGACTGGGAATCTCCACTAAACACTCAGCATACAGCCAGCAGCCTCTCTCCAGCCACCCAGGCCTCTCCAAAGGCACTTTTTACCTGCATGCCTCAAAGCGGGCCTGGTGGCTCAGCAGACTAAAGCATTGTGATTAACTTCAGCTGTCTGCAATTACTGTAAGTTCAAATCTCACCAGGCTCGAGGTTGACTCAGCCTTCTAGCCTTTCTAAGGTAGGTAAAATGAGGACCCAGTTTGTGGGGGCAATAAGCTGACTTTGTATAAATATACAAAAGTATGAAGGCTATTGCTTAACGCATTGTAAGCCGCCCTGAGTAAGTATTCGTTTGAGTATTGAATACTCAAACGTCTGCAAGAAAACAACGAAACCCAGCAAGCACCCCTTCATTCCCCATGTTGCCTTCTCTCCTTCTGCTGACCCACACCACCCTAGCGCACCACCACACCAGCCTGGCGATAAAACCCATGTGCCACAGTGTTCAGCAAGTAAAAAAAGAGTACTGCATTCACAAATCACACAGAGGACTATCTCCAAAAGTGATCAACACTGCATTTTAATGCTATAAATAGGCCAGAATTTAGAGGGAAAGACAACAGCAAATTGCATATGATTTACAAACATGTACATATACATATTTGGATAAACACATACTTACATGAACATACATACGTGTAGTAGTATAAAGGCAGTAAGAGCAAGAGAGAAAGTTCACAAAAATTATAAATAGGATTCACTAAGCCAAAGGATCTCAATACATTAAGGCCACAAAAAGAACAAGCCACTTGGAATTTCCTTTCTTCCAGGGAAAGGAATGGAAATCGACTTCTTTGCATCCCTCACGCATTTTCAAACTAGGCAAGAGAGGAAGCAGGGCTATTAAGGAGGCATCCAGGTACCAGTTAAGAGGTATGTCGGGAGGATTGCATGGTAAGAAACAAGGGAGAGAGAGAGAGAGAGAGATTGGCTGGATGTAGCTATTTCCTCTTCCTATTTCAAGCACAGGTGCAACAACGACTTGAACTTTCCAGACCAATCAAGTCACTGGCCTCTCCCAACTTCACAGTGCAATTTTAGGCCTTTGAGATATTACAGTGCAATTTGTAAAATAACCTAGATGGACGTGGTGTACAAATCAAGACATGTTTAGGCTCAAAACTTCAGTTAAGCCAGGAAGTTGCTTTGAATCTCCAAGACAATAAAATGGAGGGCGGGAGGGGGGGAATCCAGAAGTACTTCTTGAAGGAAAGACAAGATCTGGCCAACGAAGAGCATTTTTGCAAATTTCTACCTATTCCTGTGACTAATCCATAAGAAAATTAAACAGAACCTTTGTTGGATGAATCCAAAGCATCTGCCTAATTCAAGGGTGGGCAACCTTTTTTTTTAAAGCCTGGGAATTATGCTGTAATGTCCTTCTGTCATTGTGGTCCCCACCAGAGTCTTCACCAGAGTCTATGGTGGTGGCTCTTTTCATGATTCGGGGGAATTGGCAAGTTAAGAAAGAAAAACCTTACAGCATCCATTTTGCCTACTAAAGCTCTCTCCGATAGAGGGACATTGGCTGAATTCTAGGAGAAGCAGAGTTTGAAAGGATGCAATGGGTACTTTAAACCTTGCATTCACCTCAAAAAAACCTCAACAGCCAATTACACACACACACACACACCCCAAAAAAACCCTTAAATATTGGCTCTGCCAATGCTGCAAAATTCTGTCCATCCTCTCAGCAGTGTCCACAGGTTGCGGATAACAAAATCTGCAAGATGCTTGCCATTTTGTATGTGAATGCACCAATTCATGTGCAAAAGCGACAAGGTTTGGGTTGTGATACTACATCTGCCATCATGCAGTTTTTGATCCACACTGCCTCCATCCTTGCTTTCCAAGGTCGCTAACTGAAAAAGCCACCAAGCCAAATGGGAAGCAGACAAACCCTTACTCTTGTTTCAACCAGGTCTGGCTAACAAGGCAGCCTTGCTTAATGGATAAAGTGAAATGAGGATCTCACATAAAGTAGGAGTGGGTCTGATCCCATCTTTCTCTAATTAGAGTGGTTATAAAACTTTCTTTAATATGTTTTCCATTCAGAAGGCAATTATTGAGATCAGTTCCAGTAAGCGGCTTTTCTTGACATTCCAGTTACACAAGAGGGAAAAAAGAGCCTGACCTACTTTGGGCACCACAAAACGTATTTGTAGAAACCAGGGTTGCTGTGCTCACAGCTCCCATGTGAACCTTACTCAAGCTCTCATCTGCTGAGGACTTTATGGTGAAGGAAGAAAATGTCCAAAACCAGAATTACTTATTTATTTCAGAAATGGGCAACCTTTGCTGGCCAATATTACATTTAAAACTGTGATGGGGCTTAGGAGCAAAAAATGAGTGGGGTTATATATATCATGGAAGAGTAGAGAGATAGGGGTGGTGGTGTTACAGCAATAATCCTATTTTAGGGCTTGTATAGCAGTGTTCATATATCCTGTATCAAATTGCAGGAGACTTTGCCTTCATATTTAACCAACATGGCCAGAGAACTCTGAGAGTCATAAACAGAAATCAGGTGCCTGCAACTATAGGATACCCATCCTGGCTTTAGGAAGTTGCCTAAGACTGAAATGCGGAAATGAAATAATGCCCACTTCCCTAGAAGGCAGCATTTGTTAGAAAGGCATCATTGGCTGGAGTTTCTGCATGCTATAAATACACTCGCAAATCTGGGTACCCTGCCATCGATCCAACAGAAATTCATTTAAGAATTGCACGTTGAAGTCCGCTCCAGGGCAATTTGAGTTAAGGCAGCAAAGAAATATTTACAAACTAACCATTGGTTGATGATATTCCCCAAAACCCAAAGGGAGCCTGAACAAAACATCTGGAAATAAGGAGCTCTGTGCCATGCACACCTCCTTCTCTCCTACTAAGACTGAGCAAATTACATTACACAAGTTGTCTAAATATGGAATTCTGGATGTTGATTTGGTAAGCCTGGATTCAGCTGAGCATTTTGGCATTTTCATGGGCAGAACTGAGATGAGGGAGATCCTTCAAAGTCCTTTGCACAAACAACCAGAACCCACTGGAGCTACGCAGACTGTCCACTTCATGATCTAAATGTCTGATTTACCCTCCTGATGATGGGAACTTGCCAAGGGCCACAGGACAAGAGAAAGCAGTTGCTAACTCTGCTAAGGAAAGAGAGACTATCGTATTATCCAGTACCCAGGAGGGGATCAGGAAGGCGAAACTCTGGGTTTTTCCAGAGATGTGTTTTTGCTTCACATAGTTTTAACTTACAAAATCATTTCTGAACAGCAAAAAGACAAATGGAAAAACTGAAGACAAATAAGGAATTGGCTACTAAATACAGGCTCCCAATATCCTTTATTCCTGCTTTGTCTGAAAACTGATTCTGTTCAAAAAGTTCCTGTCAAGGCCTGTTTTAGCAAAGATGCTAAAGAATCCCAGGCTGGAGGTGGTCTGAAATTGGCACCAAGTTGTTGTAAAAATGTAGGGCTGACATCCAAGAAGTAACTTAAATCATTCTTACTTGAATGCAAATCCAGTATAGAATATAAACCATGTGGTAGTGTCCACAGTATAGTCACAACCTATATTGAAGAGAAATTATGTGAGGTTTACTAGAGTTTACCAGAAGAGAACATCCAAATCAGTTTCATATAAGGGAAAAATAATGCTGCAATCCTATCAAAATGTAATCAATCCTGGATTCCTGAGGGCAGCTCATCCTCCCCCATGATGTCTTCCAAATGAGTTGAAACTACAATTCCCAGAATTCCTATGAATCCTGGAAACGTAGACTCAGTTTATGCAGGAGGGCTGGGTTTGTACATAGTTCTGCTCCCATTGCCTCAAAAGGAATTCCGTTTTGTATCTTGTTCCTTTAGTGAAATAAATGCCAGGCAATTTTTTCTCTTCAGTGTCAAGAGTTTTTGCCAAATCTAAGCAACTCCTGTCCAGGAAAAGCAGTTGCTATCCAGTTTCCTGCATTATGATGAGGTTAACACAAGTATCTCAAGATTTCAGACCCTGGGTCTTTCAAAACAAAAATTTTAAAAAAAGTTATATTAGTATTATAATTATAACTATTATATATAAATATTATATCAGTAATGAACACAAGAATCTAACCACTCCAAAACAAGAGTTCCAGATTTTCCTTCCCTCTCTAAGAAGGCCCATAATTTCCATTTCATCAATGGAAATTGTTAGAAGGAATTTGACTCCTACTTGCCTAGGTTTGGAGAGACATCTGAGCAAAGGCAACGGAAACTCATACACCTGAGGAAAATGGGGCCACTTTCATTTGCAAGAAGTAAAAGAGATTACAAAAGTGAAGAATTGGGCTAGCTGCAACTGAAATACAAAATAGAGGGCCGAGGGAGTGGTGGTACAAGTTGCTCTGAAACAAGGAACAGAAATGAATGAATGAATGAATGAATGAATGAATGAATGAATGAATGATGCCATAATCATGTGGGAAGGAAGTAGCGCCCTCTCTTCAACATCTAAACTATGGAAAAGCCTCTAATTCCTTTGTCTACCTTGGAAAAAGGATGGAGAAATTTGCTGTACATTATTAGGGCAAAGGGTTTCTCTGTCTCCATGGGGATATGTCCTTCAAGCACTTCAGTTGACTTTGACAAGAACAACCTGACTAAGCCCACACAAAAACACATAGCCACTGCATAACATTTGCCTTAAAACAGTCACATAACATAGATTGAGAAAATATTTCCAGGACCTTTATGTTCCAATGACACAAGGAACCATATGGACAAAGAAACTACACGTTGGAACTTACCACCAACACAGTAAAACTTCAGAAATGTTAAAGTGACTGTTACTTTTCCAAAAAGAGAAGGAGCAACACAAACAGCAAAAGATTCAACATCAATGCTAGAGAAGACAGTCCAGGAAGGAAAATCGATGGCATGTTTTTAGCTACGGATGAGTGCCAAAAATTCTTCACGTGTCTTTGGGTCTTCTCGGAATACTCCAAGCATGGTGCTGGTTACAGTCTTACTGTTCATTTTCTGAACCCCTCGCATCACCATACACATGTGCCTGCAGAAGGAAAAGACAGAGAAAAAAAATCCAGTGGAAATATTTTTGCTGAAAAAAATATAGCCTGTCTCTTTCTGTTACAAAAAACAGTAGAAGTAAGATAGAAAGCTTTCGCTGCACAATTGAAATACAATTCGATTTCAGTATAATAGCTTGCCAATTATTTTTTAAAAATCAAACCTTCAATATTTCCACTCTCATGTACACTTTTATTCATGATTAAGCTGTGGCATTCACTGAGGTGATGAAACTATATATTCTCCATTGGGGAGGGGCGGGTGATGATATACAGTAGACAGCAATAGCACTTGGACTTATATACTGCTTCACAGTGCTTTACAGCCTTCTCTAAGCAGTTTACAGAGTTAACATGTTGCCCCCAACAATCTGGGTCCTCATTTTACCCATCTCAGAAGGATGGAAGGCTGAGTCAACCTTGAGTCAGTCAGAATCAAACTGCCGAACAGCTGACAGCAGTCAGTCAGCAGAAGTAGCCTGCTATACTGCATTCTAACCACTGTGCCACCATGGCTCATATATGAGATGATAGATAGATGATAGATAGATAGATAGATAGATAGATAGATAGATAGATAGATAGATGATAGATAGATAGATATAGATAGTAGATAGGTAGGTAGATAGATAGATGGATGAGAGAGAGAGAGGGAGAGAGAGAGAGAGAAATAGATGATAGATGATAGATAAATGATAGATAGATAGATAGATAGATAGATAGATAGATAGATAGATAGATAGATAGATAGATAGATAAATAGATAGATAGATAGATGGATGAACGGACAGACCGACAGGCAGATGAGAGAGAGAGAGAAATAGATGATAGATAGATGGATATATGCAGTTCTCAATTTATGCCCGCAACTGATTTCAGCAAATTTCAGTTGCTAAGCAAGACTGTTATGACTTTTGCCCCATTTTACAAACTTTCTTGTCCCAGTTGTTAAGTGAATCACTGCAGTTGTTAAATTAGCAACATGCTTATTAAGTGAATCTGGCTTCCCCATTGACTTTGCTTGTCAGAAGGTCATGACCCCTGAGACACTGCAGCTGTCATAAATACATGCCAGTTGTCAAGTTTCCAAATTTTGATCACATGATTGGAGGGGGATGCTGCAACAGTTATGTGAAACCCAGTCGTAAGTCACTTTTTTCAATGCCGTTGTTACTTCGACCAGTCACTAAACGAATGATTGTAAGTCGAGGTCTATCTGTATAGAAATTGAACGGTGAAACACCCCCCGCCTCGCTCCTCACCCCCAACTTGAATTCCCCCACTCTTTGGACACATTACAAATTTTGCATCAACTTACGTTGCCTCAATCACCACCCCAACTCCAGCGGGCTGCAAGGCTTCTGTGATGGCCACAGCAATTTGTTTTGTAAGGCGCTCCTGAACTGCAAATGAAAAGTGGGAAGAAGAAAAATGAATATCCTGTTCAGGAGAGAATTTCTTAAAGCTTATTAAAAATTTAAAATCTTAATCATATTTTCATGGCCCACAAAGTCTACTGATGAAGAAAGTGCTGAAAGTCTCCTTAATGGAAGGAAGCCTGTCAGAATCCAGAGAAGAAGCAAATCTTTTGTCAGGCCTTCAGACCTGCCATGTTTACTACTGTGGGAAAATTGGGCGGGGGGATTGTATGGAGCATGGATGAGATATAGTGATAATAACATTCCTTTCTCAAGAAGTGAAAGCCAACTTGCCCTGCACCTGGACGGCTGGAACTGGGAGGCATCTCCAGTTGGAATGATGCTTGTGGGTGTTGGGAGAAACTGGGAGGCATCTCCAATTGGAATGAATATGATGGACTTGTGGGTGTTGGGCAGGGACTTGAACTTTCCTTTGGGTGGGGAAAACCTGGAAAATTTTAGATTCGGGTTTTCCCAGATGTGCCAATATGACATCTCTAATAAAATGTAACTTTGAGGAAACTCAAGCCTCTGAGTTTTCTTTTGTTGGGGGTGTTACTGGGAACCCTAACATCTTTCCCACTTACTCCTTTTAAAAGCAGGTGCTGACCTCTGTATATGGAAAAGCAAAACCCAGGTGGCCCTCAACTTAGAACTGCAATTGGGACAGGATTTGTAATCATACACCATTATGGTAGTAAGTTGAGGCATCTACACACAAGACTCAAGTTTATGCTGCAGTCATTAAGCAAATCACCAAGGTAGTGAAGCCATAGCCATAAGTGCAAACCCATTCCTCCAAGTAGGTACTTTTGCTGGAAGCCAACAAAAAAGTCACAAGTTGTTGTCATGTGACCATGGGACACTGCAACCAGTTATAAAGGTGAACCAGTTGCCAAGCAGCCGAAATATGATCACGTGATTGGGTGGATGGTGGTGGCACATCTTACAACAGCCAGAAGTGCTTTATGGGCCATAAAGCATCTGTTCCAGGTTTGTCATAAAATCAAACAGTTGTTAAGGGATCGATCGTAAGTTAAGGACTACCTACACCTGGAGACGGGGGGCCCCTGAAATGCAAAGCAGAAAAAGATCCTGGAGGATGTAGAGCCACCTTGTGGTGAGAGATTGGGCAGAAGATTTGTTATTGGCTTCTGTTCAGGCCTCTCAATCAAAGTTTACTCTGCTTGTATATATGTGATGCAGGGGAACGTATTTATTGGCTGGCCATGTTATCAAGTCAAAATATATATTTCTGTACATAATGTATATTTACAAATCCTTCCAAGTAGAAAGTTAGCTTATCTAGAAGCTACCAATAGCAATAGCACTTATATACCGTTTCACAGTGCTTTACAGCCCTCGCTAAGCGGTTTACAGAGTCAGCATATTGCCCCCAACAATCTGGGTCCTCATTTTACCCACCTCGGAAGGATGGAAGGCTGAGTCAACCTTGAGCCTGGTGAGATTTGAACTGCCAAATTGTAGGCAGCCGGCAGACAGCCGAAGTAGCCTGCATTACTGCATTCTAACCACTGCACCACTGTGGCTAGGCTAGAATGCTTCTCACTGATGAACATGCTGATATCCTGCCATGGTTCTTATTCTCTTTGTTATTGTTTGCTGTCCAAAGTAACTTCCTGAGATGGGTGGCTAAATGAATGAAGGAATGAAGGAATGAATGAACTCCATGACTATGGAACTTCCTGTGTAGTGAGATATACCAGTAATAAATTGTTCACAGCACATTCATGCTATCTTTTTTTAATTACCACAGCTGATTAATAGCCCTTTGATATTGCATGGCAAATTGTATTAGAATGGCAAACTATACATTTCATTAGGTGAAGCACAAAAGATTGTGACTTGCCTTGTAATCGTCTACTGTATATTTCCACAATCCTAGGAGGAGAAAAACAACCAATGAATACCATTAAGATTACCCTGGAAACAAATTAATGATAAGTACTTCCCAAATGTTTTCCTTTATTACACAAAACCACATATAGGAAAACTTTAGTGAACTTGGAGGATCAGTCATAAGTCTCTTCCTTTAGTGCCGTCGGAACTTTGAGTGGATACTGTACAAATGGTTGCAACTAGAGGACTCTCCTTATTATAAAAACAGTATCACTGAGTGATCTTTATGTGATTTCAACAATTTACTACTGGTAATTTCATCAGTTGTCTTAATGGGAATATTTGGGAAGTTTTTTGAATATATTTTAGCACCCATGGCAATCTTTAAGTCAATTTAAATGTCCCTGTTGTGATAGGTATGGATTTGTGTATCATTACCCATGGGGTGGTGGTGGGGAGACACATTTACTCAATTTTGGGTATTTTACCAAAATTTTGAGTTAGCGGAGCCCTGGTCTTCAACAGTGTATTTTAATACAGGGATGTATTCCTCCACTTTTCTAGTATCTTCTTTCATCACTGAATCACTTGCTGGGGTTTGCAGGGTTTAACAACACAGCATGAGCCCTACTCTGTTCTATTACACTTGTTCAGTAGATGTTCTGGCCAGTGGTGAAATGTAAAATTTGTTACTACCGGTTCTATGGGCATGGCTTGGTGGTGGTGGTGGTAATATGACTGAGTGGGCGTGACTAACTTTTTTAAAAAAAAATTTCTTTTACTTTTAAAAGCATTTTTTCTACAACCTCTTCGGCTGAAGAGGTTGTAAAAAAATGCTTTTAAAGCCTCTGACGATCCCAGCTGACTTGCCTGATCAGCAGCAGCTTTTTTTTTTAAAACCTCTGATGATCCCAGCTGACTTGCCTAATCAGCAGAGGCTTTTTTTCCTTTTAAAAACATTTTTTCTATAAACTCTTCAGGTGAAGAGGTCGTAGAAAAAATGCTTTTAAAAGCCTCTGATGATCCCAGCTGAGCTGTGCGATCATCAGAGGCTTTTTTTTTTTACTTTTAAAAGCATTTTTTCGGCCAAAGAGGTTGTAGAAAAAATGCTTTTAAAAATAAAGAAAAAGCCTCTGATGATTGTGCGGCTCAGCTGTGCAATGCGGGAGGGGGGAGCAGGGATTTTTGCTACTGGTTCTCTGAACCACCCACCTCCATCGCTACCGTATCGGGTGATCCAGTCTGAACTGGGAGCATTTCACCCCTGGTTCTGGCCCTGTAGTTTTGAAATGGACTTCTTAAGATGAAAATCTCTGAGAGGCCACTCCAATCACCAATTCAGCCTCTTTGATCTGCCAGAATCCAGCCTGCATTGGCACCCAGAGAGCTTTGCATAGAGAGAACCTGGGGTGATCCAAAAAACAGGAGGATATGAAAATGAGCAATCCTTTTCACTGTTACAGTATAAACAAATGCTAGATGCTTTTGTTTAATGCTAATTTTCACTCTTTTTTCAAGACCTGCAAACTACATTATCGTTGTCATGAGAAATTTTAGCAGAAGGGATCTACTAATAAAGTATCCTGAGACAGAAATGACAGAACTGGCCATGCAAGTCTCAATGTGGGATGTGACGCTCCCAGACGTAAGCTCTTCTAAGCCCTGATTCTTGTAACAGAAGAATTAAGGTCATGCTTCAGGCCACCTGTGAAATACAGTAGATGCAATTGGCTTTCTTGATCTGGGAGATTATGTTTGGCCAACAGTCATAGTAAGAAATGCTTCTTGAGTGGGCTGGCCAAGTTTGCTTCTTGGCCAAGTTTGCTTCTGGAGCAATCTCTTCTAGCTTATTTGCCAATCTAGCAAAACAAGGATTTCAAAAAACATTTATTAACAACTGGGTTTGGTGAGAAACTGCTTTGCTCTAGGTCGCCAGCAGACTTCAATTGCTTGATGGTAGAAACTTCTCAGAATAATTCTCTCCTGTTTTCTACAGCCCTTTAGATGTTAGAAAGATACCTATTATGGATATCATGGCTCCCTACAGTTTTCCATTCTCTGAGTTAAATATATGTGGAGATTCTAGAAAGAGTGTAAGAAGAGCAACAGAGATGATTAGGGGACTGGAGGCTAAAACATATAAAGAATGGTTGCTGGAACTGGATATGTCTAGTCTTATAAAAGAAGGACTAGAGGTGATATGATAGCAGTGTTCCAATATCTCAGGGGCTACCACAAAGAAGAGGGAGTCAAGCTATTCTCCAAAGCACCTGAGGGTAGGACAAGAAGCAATGGGTGGAAACTAATCAAGGAGAGAAGCAACTTAGAACTAAGGAGAAATTTTCTGACAGTTAGAACAATTAATCAGTGGAACAATTTGCCTCCAGAAGCTATAAATGCTCCAACACTGGAAGTTTTTAAGAAGATATTAGATAACCATTTGTCTGAAGTGGTATAGGGTTTCCTGCCTAAGCAGGGAATTGGACTAGAAGACCTCCAAGGTCCCTTCCAACTCTGTTATTTTATTCTACCCAATACTTCCAAATATTCCCATAAGATTTTCTTATAAGCTTTTCTTATCATCTTAGTTGCTGTCCTCTGGACACATTAGTTTATCAACATCCTCTCTAAAATACAGCATCCAGAACTGAATACAATATTCTAGAGGCAGACTTACCAATACTGAATAGATAAAAATAATAACTTCATCTTCATCTTGATATTATACTTGTGTTGGTGTAACCTAGTGTTGCTTCTGCTTCTTTTGCAGCTGTGTCATGCTATTAGCTTGTGTAATGCTTATGATCTGCAAAGTTACTCAGATGCCTTTCACATGTATGTCAGCCCAATGAAGTCCCTAACAACTTATTTTATGCCTGGACTACTGAGCACTTCACTTTTGTTCCTTCTGAAATACTCCGGGACTTCAATACCTATGTGCACTTCCTTCACACACATTGACACTTTCGGTCTATTCCTATTTTATAACTTATATTCTTCAACTCTTATATTTCATTCTTGAGTTTCATCTCCCCAAGAAAAAGCACATTCTTTCAAAAAGCTGCTGATGCAGAAACATTAATAATAGTTAATGAAATCTTAAGAGTGACAAAATCTAAGTGTCCATCTGTCCAACATTATACAAGACAGTCCTCAATATATAACAAAAGTTAACAAAATTGCCTATCAATGGATCACAACCCCTGGAAACTGCAGACTGAGCACAAGGTGCAAGATTATTTCAACACTGTTTTTCTCAGTTTGGTAAGATGTATTGCTAATGAAATCAAAGCAATGGTTTCTTAATGCAAATTGTACGCAAATCTTATCTTCTTCATTTAGAGATAAATTTTCTACTTCTTTGACAACAAAATAAGTACAAACCTTCTTTATATGCAAATGTCTAGCCTTCTCCGCTGATACAAGATAAGAAGCAGCTCCTCACAGAGATTCAACTTCCTTTACCATTAACTTCAGCAATGTATTGATTTGTAAACAGGGAAAGAAAACAATGCTTGCCGTGATTCACAGACAGAAAGAAAATCATCAGATGTGAATGAGAGATCAACATTAAAGTCCTTACTCTGCTGCTACAATTTAGAGATAATTGGGGGGGCCACCCTAGCAATACTAATCCAGCGATTTGTCCTGCCAATGCCATCAAAAACAAAAGGCTGATAACAGATTTCAAATAAATCCCCCCAGATGAAAAACAAATTAAGATGGATGAGGCACCATGTAATATTTTCAACATTTCCTAACGCAGGCAGATAAAAGTCGCCAATTATTACACAAGCAGCCTTGTGTAAGTCAATAGATGTGAGGCAAGCGAATCACAAATGTCAGAGTGCCAGAAGGCACAAATGTCAGAGTGCCATCGAAGTAAGAAGCAGCAGATCTTCAACAGATCACATCATCAAAATTCAGGTGGTTGGCCACAGGTATGTATTTACAATGGTCGCAGCATTCTGGGATCACATGATCGCCACTTCCAACCCTCCCAGGGGCTACCAACAAGCAAAACCAATGGGGGTAGCTGGATTTGTTTAACAACTGTATGATTTGTTTAACAACAGTGGCCAAAAAAGCAGTTGTAAAATCAGGTGCAACTCATTTAAAACCTGATTTGCCTAATGACGGACGTTCCATTCCAATTATCGTCATACAAGAAGAACTATCCAAAGGCAACCTGGCTGGATCAGCCAATATAGTCCAAGATCATCTTAACAATATGGTGATAAATGTAGCTCATTCTTTCTATATTATATAACCATAGTGTGATCTAGGAACTCCTATTCATGGCTTTTGGGGATTCCCAACAGTTTTGTTTTGTTTTGTTTTGTTTTGTTTTGTTTGTTTTGTTTTGTTTATTTTATTTTATTATTTATTTTATTTTATTATTTTATTTATTTTGTCAAGCATGTATTAGATATTAATATAATAAGATATTAGATATTCAACATCAGTTGCTATCATTCTACCAAGGAAGATACAGGTAGTTAATACAAATGCCAAGATGGACAATGACTTTAGTCTTCTTTGCTTGGAAAGAATTTCCAAAACTGATTCCAAAAGCAACTGATAGGGAAAAAAAGCGGAAGGGAATTTCTTTTCCTAATAACATCTATTTCTCCACATATCCCTTTTCTCCATATGCAATTGCATATGCCTCTAAAATATTTTACAAATTTTTACAAGTTTACAAATTTGTAAACTGCCCAGAGTCACTCCGAGCCAGGCAGCATATACATTTAATAATTAATATTAATTATTATGATTGCTGTTGTCATTGTTGTACAACTCAACTTCGGTTTGCTGGAAGCTTTAAAATCGCCAAACAATACTCCTTTGGGGAGGATAGTACTTATTTCCTTTCACATGCTTTTGTGAGCTGTACAATTTCACTCTGCAGATGGGACAGCCCTGAATAAAAACGAAATTGGTGACACACAAATTTGATAGAGAAGTAAAGCAATAAAAATTAACCTGCATCATTCCTACAAAAACTCGGTAGAATGTACTGCTCGTTTTCTCACTCCTAATATTCGTCTTTGCTCTTTTCATTCCTATTTCCTCAATCAAAACGTGGGGGAGAGGAAGCTATCCAGATTTAGCAGACTGATTCCCACTAAGAGCTTGCCTTGTTTCCTGGGTGCCCTCCTCCTTCTGCTACTCAGTGCAAGAGGAGAAGGCAAAGTTCTGAATGAAACATGCTGCTGACTTACATGAACTGTAAAGTACCTATATAAATCCAATGCACTTTCAGTCTATTTCACAATTACCACCCCAGTGACAAGAGTTCATACAACATCCTAAAGCAGTGATGGTTCACCTTTTTGGTGCTGGGTGCCCAAAGCATGCACATGCTCGTGCAAATACATGCATGCATGCCCGAAGCCCCAAAATGCAACACAAGAGCCCCCCATGTATGCGCCTGCCCCGCACATGTGCGTATGCCCCCATGCATCTGCATGTGTCCCCTGTGCATGCGCCCTCCCATCTCCGTGCCCTGTTTTGGCTTCCAGGTTGGTGCAGGAGGCTTTCCAGGACCAAAACGGGGTGCCTCTCACCCCATTTTGGTCCTGGAAAGCCTCCTGCATTAACCTGGAAGCCAAAACAGGGCATGGGGATGTCGCGTGAGGCCCCTGTGCCCTGTTTTGGGCCTGGAAAGCCTCCTGCAGCAACCTGCATCCCCCCCATGCATGCTCCTCACGCATGCATGGCAGAGACGTGAAGACCAGCTGGCGTACGTGCATGTGTGGTGGAGTTGAGCTGGGGCAACACTGGTGTGCCCGGAGAGAAGGCTCTGCATGCCACCTGTGGCACACATGCCATAGTTCGCCATTATGGTCCTAGAGCCTAAATTTGGATGAATAAAATACAGTTCCTGTAATCACATAGCATATTATTACCCAGACAAATCACATTATGGCTTGGCTTGCTAGCCTCGTTTATTCAACATGTTATGACAATCCCAGGGTCACAAACTATACCCAACCTCATTTTAATCTAATTTCGAGTGGGGGGGGGAAACCCGGCCTTTTACTTAGAATTTGTATGCATTCTCTCTTGCCAACAAGTCTTAATTCAGTCAAATAATAGAATGTTTAGTTTAATGTAAAAGGAGGGGAAGAAAGGCCAGAACTGGGAAAGAGGATTTTTAACACTCTCTCAACAGGTAGATAGATAGATAGAATTTTTTATTGACCGAGTGTGATTGGACACACAAGGAATTTGTCTTTGATGCATATGCTCTCAGTGTACACAAAAGAAAAGATACTTTAGTCAAGAATCATAAGGTGCAACACTTAGTACAATGACAGTCATAGGGTACAAATAAGCAATGAAGCCATACTAGTTTCCTAACCAAACTTCTCTACTATCCTGAAAGCCACCAGCTGGAAAATGTACCTCCATATCTCAATGGTGCATAAACATGTGGGTCCAAAAGAGGGAATTTAGCTAACGAAGACATTGCTGGGAAAAGTTAAACATTACCTCCCCTAGTTTCACTTCCTCAATTGCATCATCCCCATGGCTTAAAATGAAAATAATTGTAAATGTAACCTATATACACACATTCAATGATAGATTTACCTATGCCAACTACTAACCTAGTTTCATTTTCAGTTATCTGAGCTTCACACAGTATCTACAGGTAGTCCTCGATTTACAACAGTTCACTTAGTGACCATTTGAAGTTATAACTGCACAAAAAAAAGTGACTTACAACCATTTTCACACTTACTACCGTGAAACATCCCCTCCATGGTCACATGATCAAAATTCAGATGCTTGTTAACTGACTCATATTTATGATGATTACAGTGTCCGGGATTATAACCTTTTCTGACCTTCTGACAAGCAAAGTCAATGGTGAGTCCAGATTCACTTAACAACCATGTTACTAATTTAACTATCGTAGTAATTCACTTAACAAATGTGGCAAGAAAGGTCATAAAATGGGAAAAAATTCACTTAACAAATGCCTTGCTTAGGAACATAAATTTTGAGCTCAATTTTGGTTGTAAATCGAGGACTATCTGTAGTCATTTAGTGAGATGCCAGTAAGTGCTTGCTTTTTGCAGTATCAATGATGTCCAGAACTTGTTATTTGACAGTCAAAAACTGTCACCTTCAAGGAATCTTGACTTGAATATTAAATCAGGGTTCAAAATAGATGGGATTATGAGGGGGTCATGGGGAGAACTCTGTTTTTCTTATTAATGCAAAATGTTTGTGCACAAGGATAGGGAGAAAATAAGATCGATTAGCCTCTTGTGGAATGGCTTTTCTATGCAGGGAGAAAAAGGAATCTGAGATTGTCCTTAAATCTGCCGCTTTTTCTGCAGAAGTCGTCTCCGTTTTATCAGAGGAGATGGGAGATGCACAACCAGCAAAAAGGAACTGCAAAATCCCTTGCCAAGTTTCTTGCAATTGTACGGTAGCAAATTGATTCCTATTCACTCCTTGATCACCCACCTAGATATACAATCTGCTCATTCCACAGTGGTGGATCTGCAACTTGTCTTTAAGACACGCACTAGTGTGGAGTTGTGGTTAAGGTGTTGGACTAGGAGCAAAGAGACCCAGTTGTAGTTAATTTTCAACCACAAAACCTCACTGTGTGACCGTGAACCAATCACTCTATCTCAACCCAACTGTCGTAGTTATGGTCTTGTAGTTAAGTACATTAGGAACGTTAATTTTCCAATAAAATGGCCATTCTTCTGATTAAAATGTAGTTTTGCCTCCAAGCTATATGATATTTATGAGATAGATTAATACTTCCAAAAAACTGAATCACAACTGCTTATGCTTGTATAGTTCTTGATCCCTGCAGGATACCATGAAGCACGTACGGTCAAATTTAACTGAGATGATTAAAACAGAAGGTCATTGTAGAGAGAAAACAAATTTCGTCAGACTAAACTGTGAATGGAGGATTTAGTATTTCAAAAAATGCCTTCCCCGCTTATCATCTGGATGCTAAGAAACATTATGTTGTATTCTTCTGTAAGAATTATTTTTACTCCCATCTTAAATCTGACCACCTACTTTTATGAACAACCCCCCTGTCTAAACAGAGAAGTTAAAATCATCTCTGAAATGCCCAAGAATTTCTGTAATTCAGTGTTAACAACATTGGACTAGGTAGTATGAATTAGCATAAAGCAGTTTCTTATTTTTTATAAACTGATAACCAACCATGGGGAATGTTATTAACTAGAACTCTTCCTGCTTGAATTAATCATGACATATTTAGCAAGGAGATAAAGAAGACACGGTTAGTTTATCTCCATTTTAGATATCTGAATCAATACCAGGGGTGGGTTCTACTTACCTTTACTACCGGTTTGCAACGGGGCTGTGCATGCTCTTCTGTGCAAGTGCAGAAGTTTCTGTGCATGCACAGAAACATTTTGATGATGTCAGGATCAGTGGGCGGAGCCTCCTGCCGGTTTTACTACCGGTTCTATAGAACCGGTGCGAACTGAGGGCAACCCACCACTGATCAATACAGCTGGAATGTGAAGTCCTTAGTGCTCTCTGAGCTTGATGGTTTACTTACAGATGTTTCATTACCAAACTAGATAAGCTGGAGCTGTTTACCCCAGACAAAGTTAAACATCAAATCTTGGATTGAGAGGTTAAAGTTCTATTTCTACCATTTCCAAGGCATTAAACAAGTCACTCTCCCAAGGATTTTCATAAAGACTAGCAAGGCTCTGGTACCTCAAATGTGAACCCTCTCTGATATGAAATCACTGTAATTGGTCCAAAATCACTCAACTGATTTTTATGTGTAAGACAGAACTCACAGCCTCCAGTTTCTAGCTCGCAGCCTTTAACCACCGCATCAAACTGACTCTTCAATGGTTATTACTCAGATCATTTCTATTTACTGGCATGGGCTTTCTAGACAGATATTGTATATAGATAGATTACCATTGGCTTGAAGACATATCAGTATCACGTAGCATATTGGGGGCATATTGAAAAATTAAATAGAACCAAGACCTATTTTGGAAGGGAGTTTAAGAATAAAATTCTTCTTACTTACCTCTCTTTTCCCCCTCTCCCAGGCATTTTCCTCAACTAGGTGCTAACCAAGGATTTTCTGCCTGGGGGACCAGTCCTCTTCTCCTAAAGCTATCTGTGGTGAGGGGATTCCTCCTCTCCATGGTAAAACAGCAATGGATCCACCTGCACTTTATTATCAATCTTGGGATTCAAACAAGATTCCCAAGAGAGCCTGGATAGCTCAGCAGACTAAAAGCACTGTGATTAACACCAGCTGTCTGCAATTACTGTAAATTCGAATCTCACCAGGCTCAAGGCTGACTCAGCCTTCCATCCTTTCTAAGGTAGGTAAATTGAGGACCCAGTTTGTGGGGGCAATAAGCTGACTTTGTATAAATATACAAAAGTATTAAGGCTATTGCTTAACGCATTGTAAGCTGCCCCGAGTCTCTGGAGAAGGGCGGCATATAAATCAAATTAAAAAAAAAACGAGGCTTGGGCTTTCCCATGTGAGGCCCTTAAAGATACTGGTCCTCAAGTCACAATTCTAATAGAGTTGAAATCTAAAATCACCACAATTACAGCTCTTCACTTCCCCAAAACCCAATTTGATTTGGTTTTTTTTAACATCTCTATCAATCATCTTCAGCCATTGATGGCCCAAAACACCAACCGTCCTCACTCTCTTTTTCATTATGACCCGTCCACCTCTCTTCTGGTGAGACTAGCTTACTGGAACCTAAAGTACAACTGAATTAAATTGTTGAACATTTTGCATATAATTGAATCTGGGAATCATTTCCCTTACTTTATCTCTACCTCTGTCTCTATATCTTTATCTCCCTCAGATCAGTTTAGACTCCTGGTGACTATATGAGCAAAATCATGCACTTTTTTTGACAACATCATTGGAAGTGAGTTGCTGTTGCCATTACCTTTATCTTAGGGTTTAAAAAAAATGACTGTCCCAAAATTACCCAGCTGGCTTTGTGCCTAAGGCAGGATTAGAACTCACCACCTCCTGCTCTCTAGCCCAGTGCTTTTAACCATGCCATACTAGTTTTACTTTGGTTACATGCAGTTAAATAACTCACATTACTTTAAGCATTTGTTTTTCTTACCTTGCAAGCTTGCTGAGCCCAAGGACTTGTTTGTTGGGAAGGTAACCTATATGCACCTAGGCAAGAAGGAGAACAAGTCATTAAACAAAGCTCAGGATTTAATGACCTAGGAGATTCATGCATGTGCACCCATGCCATGTCACACATGACCCAGAAAGTGACTTTTTAAAAATTGGTGAGTGGAGCAACCATGCATGCAGTTGAGTAAGTTTTAAAAGGTCAAGGATAAAGAGAAATCCAACATGCTTGTGAACTCACTTCCCACTTTTTTCCTTTCTTTCCTGTAAAGAATAGAAGATGCAATCAGAAATCTTTCACGGTTTAATATTTATTAAGCTTATTGAAAAAACCAAGAATACGTAAGTCCTAAAGGTAGCAGTGAAAGTATGGAAATATTTCCTAACTTGAGATCAATTTGTTGAAAATCTGCTAAATCAAAAATAAGTGGGATACATTATTGTACACTTCCTATCACATGACTAAATGAGGTGCATCTGAGCTGGTAGGCCAGGAAAAAATGCTTTCTTTAGTAGCTCATTGTATTTATGGACATGTTACCAAATCTGATAAAGACAGGATGCAAAAATGGGAAATGCAGAAGGCGAACAACCTCAGAAACAACAAATGAAGCAAAGAGATGGCTGAAGGCAGAAAGAAGTGGGTCGCTTCAGACCTTCTTGCAGACTAACTGCAACCTTTGGCCTCTGTTTAGACTTCTAACAAGAACAATCTGTTCCACTGTTCAGCAACCAAGGGATAAAAAGATGGCTTAAATAAGAGAGAAAGAAGAGTATGCCAAAAAGAGGAAAATGGGTGGCCTTATCCATTTTTGGCTATGGCCCTAACACTACTGCTTTTGCCCTATCTGCTATATGATGTGGCCCTTTAATCCTGCAGCCCTGATAACAAATGATGCTCACCAATTAAGGGCAAGGCTAATGATTCCTTCCATTTAGCTGCAAAGGATTTCAGAGATAACATTTGTTCAAAGCACTGGTCATATATAAGAATAAGGATTCGTGTATATCTACAGGCACAACTAGCCCTCCAGGACTTAGGGAGCGATAGAGCAATTTTGGCTGGTTTTAAGTCAGGCACATATTGCTCCAATTTTCCCAAATCTAATGCCCTGCAAGTTTGAGAGACTAACTCCCATTGTCTATGCTTCTCATGCTAATAGGAATTATAGCTCAAATCTTAGGGCTAAAAAAGCTGAAGACATTTGGTTTTGATAAATGTTTTCCATTCTACCCAGTAAAGAGTATAACACTTTGATCTATTTAACACAAGAATAAAAATAGAATCCTGATTACACTTATTGAATTTCTATGGTTCTGGGAAAAATGATGTTGAAAGGGTTAATCTCAGACCATGATACACTTCTCTAATCCATGGCTCTTCGTGTCTATGGTCTGGACTCCCAGAATTGCTAAGGAAGCCCCAATTAAAAAGCATCAGTATAAAATCACTGTCTAGTACTCCATAGAAATCATTAGTTTAGCAAAAAAAATGACAATTAGCTTCTCTAATTAACTGGTAAGCATTAAAAATTAAACATCAAATATATATAGAAGAGCCATATCATGTAGTTAGAATGTAGAGAAGTAGAGATTGTTATATTTTATCTAATAAGGGAGGGAAAGTGAAGAGAATGATCTTCTCAACCCAAATATGCCAGAAGATACAATGTTGAGCCATTGTGCCAAGTCATACTAGCCCAAGCAAAACCATTGATTAGAAATCTGGCCTATAAATTCTTTCTGTGTATTTCTTTTAAATTGACTGCCCACGAGATTGCCTTTGTGATCCTAAAAAAGAGAAATAAGATGCCTAGAAATCAAGTTATTTGACGAGTTGGCATAGAAGGTTGGCATAGTCTGTGTCATAAGACATTCTTTGGAACAATACCAGGAACATCTAATTTTCTGGAAAGAACAGACTATGTGAAAATAATATGTGAACAATAAATTTTAAGTCTAACACTGTAGGACTAGGATTTTAAAACCAATATCTCACTCAGCAGAATAAGAGTAACATAGCAGAACTTATTCCATTTGAAAGAAAAGGAAACAAATCATCACACAATAAGATAATTAAGAAGTAATAATATATATAGGGGGCATGATGGTTCAACAATTAAGAAGCTGGGCTTGTAGACTGGAAAGCTGACGGCTCAGATTCAAGACATGAATGCTGTGTAACAAGGTGAGCTCCCATTACTTGCCCCAGCTCCTGCCCACCTAGCAGTTCAAAAGCATGCAAATGCAAGTATATAAACAGGTACCACTTCAGTGGGAAGATAACAGTGTTCCATGACCATGGAAGCGTCTTCGAACAACACTGGCTCCCTTGGATAAGAAATGAAAATTAGCACCGCTTCCTAGACTGGACAGAAGAAACCTTTACCTTTACCTTAATATACATTAGTATACACAGATACTACTTTGAAGATCTTTAAATTCAGAATCTGAATTTAAGTGTATTGGCATTTTCCCTCTCAGGGCAAGCCACACCTATGGAATATCTGCCTGTTAATGACACAATATACACTGCTCAAAAAAATAAAGGGAACACAAGCAGAAGCCATCCAAGATCTGAATGAATGAAATAGCCTTATTAAATACTTTGTTTGTTACATACAGTAGTTTTGTGTTCCATTAAGTTGTTTGAGCAGTGTATAAACTACTGTATGTAACGAACAAAATATTTAATAAGGCTATTTCATTCATTCAGATCTCGGATGGCTTCTGCTTGTGTTCCCTTTATTTTTTTTGATCAGTATACAATGACTTGTCTGTACTTTCTATATTATATGCTTCATTTAATATGTTCACAAGTATTTCTTATTGTTTTTATTTAAGAAGGGGAAAAAGCCATTTGCAGAATTTAATTTTCCCTACAGAAGAAAACTGGGAGAGAACAGTATACACTAAAGATCTTATGAAATACAATGCAACAGAAAAAGGGCAACATCAGTTCAAGTCAAGGATGTATGTCTTGAGGTCTTGAACTATGTGGCCTTCAAAAGTCCCTTTGCAACCAGCCTTCAAAGTTTTCTAACTCTTAACTTTTGAGCTTGAACTTTTGGTACCTAAATGGACACATGGAATCTACCTTCCAAATATTGACCAGTCCCAACCCTGTTTAGCTTCTAAACTAAACTTTACCAGGAAACTTTTCAGTCAGGACTGAAATCCTTTCTGATTATAATTATAAAGAAATGAAACATAGTTTCCTAGCATTTATAAGGTTGGAAATCCATCAAAACTATAGAGGAAACTGTAAAATAAGCCAAGCATAATGTTTAAAATCAAAGACAATCTCCAAAACTCTCTTCCAAAAAACCTGACCCATCACTGTTCCACCCAAGGTGACCTTTGACCATTTAACAACTAGCTTAGGTTTAAAGCTACATACTTTTTAATCAGTATTTTTAGTAATAAGTGGAGAAGGGACTCTGAGTCCATTCGATCAGACAGTATCAGCATTCAGAATTTTGCCTTGCTAGGCGACATGGATATGAAAAGGTTCCCCTTTGAAAGGAATGGAGAGGAGAAATGGAGAAAGTAAAGGTAAGTAGAAAAATTGTTCTTACTGTGCTGCAATAGGCCAAGGGCATTTTCAAATGGGTCTCTTGTGACCCAGAAGAAGTCAAAGCTTATGTCTGTGATGATCAAATTTAATACAGAGATCTCTGCCCGCAAGGCGTGCCGCCAGGGGTATTACACAAAGGGCTTTGAAATGAAATGTCAGAAACTGTTAGAAGAGAAATCCAGGCTAATGCAGGGTGATCGAAGCAAGAAGGACTGACAGGGCCCTTGCTAAAGAAAGGTGAACATTGTGCTTTGAAGGTTTGCTGTGAATGCTAGACAGCCTTGACCCCAGCATGTTCTATTCATTCACTAAAAGCCTATAGAGTCCAACAAGCAAGTTGGAGTTTGATTTCAATCCACCCTTGTTTCTCTTTTGTCAACTTTATTTTCAACTTTCTTTTTTCAACTTTTTTATTTTATTTATTTATTAAATTTTAATTTTAATAAATAAATAAAATAAACTTCCTGAAGATTCATGTCTTTATAAATAACTAAACCTAAGAACTTTTTAAAACCTGAATTAAATTAAAAGGAACACATCAGTATATCCAAAATTCATAGAAGCAATACATTTATGGGTATTTCTTCTGTTCAGGAAATTTTAGGACAGCCCCTGGCATGGTATAACATAACATAAAACATGACATAACAATAACATGATATCTTATATAACATAATATACAACATAACATACCACATAATATTATTCTGCACCAGATAAGATTCAGTTTGCATGTTTGAAAGGACTCCCTTCTAATAATGTACTCTGTAATATTCTCAAGTCTAAAAATAATAGACTTGAGCCTGACATCAGTTACAGTAACAATAACAATAACAGAGTTGGAAGGGATCCTGGAGTTCATCTAGTCCAACCGCCTGCTCACACATTTTCTATCCCCTTTTCCTTTTTTCTAGCCAGCTTCTCTGACAAAGATTAGTTGGAATTCTAAAGCTTGCATTCCACAACATTTCCTGTATACATATATAAATATATGCTGATCTAATACTTTTAGTGGTAAGCAACATTATGCGAATTACAGAAAAAAGATTAAGAAGTTTTTAAGAAAAAGAAGCTAAAGGAGGAAGAAAAAGAGGAAAGGAAATCAGCATCATTCACTACACCTCTAGCCTCATACTTCCAGACTCAAAAAACATCCTTGTTTCCATCATATGCCATATCCACGTTCATATACAGATAATCCTCATTCAGCAAACACTCATTCAGCAACCGTTTGAAGTTATGTTAGTGCTGAACAAGGAGACTTAGAGTTATGGCTTGCGCTTAACAACTTTTTTACTTAAGTGTGGAGTTGCTAGTCCGAATTACTATTGTTAAGCAAGGACTACCAATATTTCCTTTTGTTCTTTAAATTTCTCACTTTGCTCTTAGTCAGGTTCTCATCAGCTCCATCCAACTACAGTCTTTTCTTTCCTCTCAGCAAATTCACTTTTTATATATATATCTATCTATTTTGTGATCAAGTTCACTCAATATGTTTCTGTATTTGTCACTACTTTTGTATTCAATCCATGTTCATTCAACACCCATTCATTTATGGTACTATCTGTTCTTATTTTGTTATACAAACACACCTCTTAACTAAGTCACTCCCATGTCACTTTGTCTTTGTCTTTATTTGATTTATATACCACCCTACTCCCGAAGGACTCAGGGCAGTGAACAGCCAAATAATAAAATACATAAATACAAAATTTAAAAACAGAATAAAACCAAATTAAACAATTTGGCCCAGACCAATTTAAAACACCCCAATCATTTAAAACAGATTAAAATTTATGTATTAAAAAAGAAAAAGGGGAAAAGGTTAGTCCAGGCCCTCCTGGTGAAATAAAAAGGTCTTGAAAGTGCAGCAGAAGGTGCGCAGATCCGGGATCCTCTGTATCTCCGGGGGGAGCTCATTCCAGATAGTAGGTGCCCCCACAGAGAAGGCTCTCCCCCTAGGGGCCACCGGCTGACATTGTCTGGCCAACGGCACCCTGAGGAGGCCCTCTCTGTGCGAGCGTACTGGCCGGTGGGAGGCTATTGGCGGCAGAAGGCAGTCTCGCAAATACCCAGGCCCTAAGCCATGGAGCGCTCTAAAGGTGGTAACCAAAACCTTGAAGCGCACCTGGAAGACCACCGGGAGCCAGTGCAGCTCGCGCAGGAGAGGTGTTACATGGGAACGCCATGTCGCTCCCGTTACTACCCGCTTGGCCGTACTCTGCGCCAGTTGAAGCCTCCGGGTTCTCCACAAGGGTAGCCCCATGTAGGGAGCGTTACAATAGTCCAGGTGGGAAGTGACAAGGGCATGAGTGACCGTGCGTAAGGAGTCCCGATCCAGAAAGGGACGCAACTGGTGAATCAGGTGAACCTGATGAAAAATTCTCCCGGTCAAGGCCGTCAAATGCTTTTCTAAAGACAGCCGTGAATCCAGGAGGACGCCCAAGTTGCGAACCCTCTCACTGGACTTACTTTTTAAGGATTGCTGGCCAGTGTTGATGGTGGCCAATCACAAGGATTTTTGCCTGTCCTGGATAGGGTTGCAGTCCCCTTAAAATACCAGGCACACAATTGGGCTGCTTGTCAACCCTACATTTCCTCTGAGTGCTCAGGTAAGTGTGGTGGTGAGAGGCATTTAATTTATCAGCTCCCCCCCCCCTTTAATAGGCCTCTCTAATCCAAGCTCTGATTACCTCCTGAATAGTTTACATTACTGTAATGCACTTTTGTGTGAATTATACTTCAAAAGGATACTTGGAAGTTAGGCAGTGCCATCATAAATATCAAGATGGGTGGGAAGAAGAAGCAAATGACAATAGATGCATAATGATTCCATGGAAATGCTGCAACTTATCTAATCAACAGAAGAGAATATTTGTAGTTCAGATTTGAACTTCAGGATCCTTGGTCCTCTCTGAGATTGGTTGTTTTCATGCAGATGCTTTATTACCATACCAGGCAATCAGTGTTAGAAGGAAGTGGGGGTTTGCTCTCATTTTATATACTAGAGCAGCTACTAGTATATAAAATAAGAGCCAATCACACTTGCTACTAGCACTGATGATGTTACGTAGTTTGGTAATGAAACCTCTGCAAAAAAACTCAACCAAGTTCAGAGAGCACCAAGGACCCCACTTATGTAATCAAACAAATAATGATCACAAATATATCAGATCAGCATTTGCACAATGGCATCATTGAACACATTTCAGCAGCAACATGCCTGGTGGCCTGGCTTCTATCGTGTGTCTCTCCCTCGAAGAAAATAAAATCACCCTGGCTCAGTTTCAAAATATTCCTTTTAACATTTCCCATGTCACTAACTGGGAGTTGTACTCATCCACTAAGGGTGAGCTGGAATCAGTGGTGGGATTCAGCCAGTTCGCACCACTTAGGGAGAACCGGTTGTTAACTTTCTGAGCAGTTTGGCAAACTGGTTGTTGGAAGAAATCTTAGGGCAGAGAACCAGCTGTTAAATTATTTGAATCCCACCACTGGCTAGAATCACCTAAGACCAAGACCTAAGTTGTACCAGATCCAATACCAATGAATTCTCTCCCCATTGTTTAGTCTTTCATAACCTCTGATGTCTTTGAAATACAACCTGAAAACTTACTTTCATAAGCTGGTATTTACTTGCTTAAGCACACATTACATCATGTACTAAAAGCTGCTTTAATATCATGATGTAAAGTTTTATTGTAACATTTACTTTGCTACATGATTCATATGTTTGCTTATTTTAACTGAAAGTATTATAGGCAAATTGAAATTGTAAATGATTATGGGCTGGTTTTGCTAGGAACATGCAAGTCAAAATTTGAAAAAATAAAAAAAACCATCCATCCATTTTAAATTATTCCAGCCACATGCAGTTGTCATTCCCATTTCAATCAGCTCAATAAAAGTATTGTTCTATCACTTTGGAATTATTTTTTTATGACCAACATAGTTTTCTTTATTAAGAAAGTAAATATGATTGGAACTGGCACTATTTTAGCGCCACAACACAATGTGATTCTTCCAGATCCAATTCTACTTTATTTTTACTTGTTGAAAAAACACAAGACACCCAGCATTGCTAAATCTTCCCACTTCCACTGAATAGGCAGGCAGGCAGGCAGGCAGTTAAATGTGAAGTTGAATGAGAAGAGCAGATATCGAGATAAAGCAAAGATGACTGTAGCTATTAGCACTGAGTAATGATCTATAAAATGACTGTTCCAGAGGAGCAAACAAAGTGACATCAATTTTTTAACTAATTCATTCAGCCTTTGTTCCTAACAGCTGTGCCTCCCCCTTCTTTGAGTCACAGGATACAATCAAAAAGACCAAAACACAAAACACTCAATCTGCACTTATTACACAAAAACCCAGACACAATTCATGGACGTATCTATTACATATCCATTCATGGTTATAAGTGGACTCTCTATTTATTAAACTGGGTAGCATAGATGCTTAAAACATTTTGCTGCCTGAATGGAGTAGTAAATAATCCTTTGACGTCACCTCAGTCAAGGTACAGAGGTTTGACAACTGATTAGGGTATTTGGAGAGATGATGCACTAAATGCCATGAACACCTGCTCCTTTATGAAATAAAGATATTTATTTCATATAAGTATAAATGAAACATATTTAAAAATTGAATAGCAACAAATAAATTATGGACTGGGTTGCCTATTCATGACTCCCCAAAAGCTACACTTTGAAACACTACCTTGTGATGTTAACAGTTGAGCTTCTTTTGCCCACCTTACATCTTATACCTTGTTTGATGGTCCTAACATCTGGCTTAATTGCTTTGCATGCAACATGTATTTCTTTTAAACACATTTTTGATGATTTGCAAAAGTTGATGATTTGCATAGTTTTATAAATCAAGCATTTAACAATGATTGGCCTATTGATTCTACTTTATAGCGGGGAAAAGAAAATCAAAAGTTTACCTTTCCAATAAATGGAACCAGGTGATGTTCACACATTGAAAACATATCAATATCCTTCACAATCACCATCTCATCATGGTCTTCATCAAATATGGCATCATTGAGTACATCTGAAATCAAGAGAGGTATATATAATGCAACTATTACTTGTCATTTTCCTTCTACGTTTTTTTATTTGAATGTGTAGGCTATACCATTATCCAAGCATGGATTTCAAAGAGGTGTACATTATACATGGAAAATGAACAAAATTAAAAACAGAAAGTGCAAATTCATCATCCAAATTACAATGTTACTGAGAACCAACATTTTATATTTATATTTGTTTTTAAGAGCAAGACTATGAAGATACATATCTTATGCATCAGTAATTCTGTAGCAGAAATATTTTTTCAACTGGCACAGGATTTATTCTTTGAACCTGCAGCTTTTGTTCCCAAATTCTATAATGTCTAGACTTAATTTATAGTAGCCAAACTGGCCCTGGAGTTAGTTAAACCATGTGCAAAGAAAACCACAGTTAACCACATTTTAAAGTTACATTATCATGATGGAGTTCATATGAAATTCATTTGGTCCAAACTAATAACTTAATGGCTTAGTATGTGAACCCAGACTTAAAACATAGATCGTCAAGTTTGGAACTCAACTTTGCAAGGATCTTGTTGACTATAATGTAAAGATATATCTGTATCCATTCTCCTCCATTAAAAATTTGAACAATCATAACCTTTCCATATATTATGGAAACTGATACAACAGCAACCCGGAAACCTAATTAATATGGTAGTCATAACATAAAATATTTCCTATAATTTATTATATTTCCAGTTTATTCATCCAAAACAATTGGGATAAAAAAGAAAAGGGAATAGAAAGATAGTCTATAAATAAAAGTGTAACTTAACCTCATGTTACATTTTTTCACACTTCTAGATATTTTTAAGAATTGATCTGAATAAAGGCAAGGGATTTGATGGCATGAAAAGTTTCCTTCTCATCTTCAGGTGACCAAAAAGCTAATATAAACAAAATCAACATCCATGCCAGCCACTTTTCCTTTTCTAGCTTCTGCTGAGATACATCCTTTCCAGTTATGAACACAGACACATATACCAATGAACTGCCCTTTAGGCCAGGCGAGATATGCTATCAGGGGTGGTTTTAATTTCCTGTGTGCTGCTAGACAGACGCAGGTATCCCTGACAACCAGAGTTTAGAGACACACAACTGTTTTGTTACGTACTGTCCATCATTGGCAAGGTCTTAAGGAAGCCAGGCATGTAAACAAGGGATGAGGGCGGGGGGCGGGGGAGAGGAAAGATAAAATATTGTTCCAACAAAAAGGCTCAAAAGAGCAGCTGTGACTCAAGATGGGTTTTTCAGCCCTTCCCTTCCCATAAGTCATTTGCCTCCACCAAAATCTCTACGTATTAACAAGTTCTCCTCCTAAATTCAGCCCAGGCAACGGAATGTGAGGCAACCACTAATCTCAGGAGAGATGCCGTTCAAGTCATGGGTTACATGCAATCCAGCAATAAGCTGGTTTCTCGGGATAAAAAAAAATCTAGTTCAGGATATGAATCTATTATTCCAATAGCACGTGCATGGAAGAATTATCTGGATTAGCTCACTCAACCCACCAAGCAGCTCTACTAATTTTTAGATTTGCTTCCCAGAATAATGCAATCTGTATTCACCTATTTATTCCCACTGCAATGTCATATTTCTAGATTTTTGTAAATGCCTTTTTCAACTATGAGGAAAGGACAACACTGTCAATGCAATGGACACATTAGGCGTGCCAAAAGCTTTGCTTCAAGAATGAAGCTGCTATGGAAAAGTTGCATAGGTTTTAGGTAATAAAACAGTTTGCCCCTAAAACATCCCTTTAAATCAGGTTTGACTCCTGATTGATTACATCCAGGCAGTTTTCTAATCTATGTTGGCTGGATGATTATGGAAGCTGACGTTCACCACATATGCAGCATCTGGTAGGGGGAAGGCTGATATATAGGATCACAGATGATACAACTATACAATGCTTTCCTGAGCATAATCCCACTAAATTCAATTAGCTTTACACTTCTGAGTAGAGGTCAACAGAACAAGTTCCACTAACCATTGCTATGAGTCTCTGTACCAAATTTTAAAAAGAGCTGACATTCATCTACTGTATATTGTTAAAAAAAAGCCAGTAAAAATATTTCAAATCACCCAGAATATTTGATCTGTTGTTCTAAATGTCAACATTTGCCACTTCAAAAAATGATATAGGATCCTGGCTGTGTGGCATAGGTAGTTAAGATATTCATGATGAGCTTGCTCTAAAGCAGGGGTGTCAAACTTGCAGTGTCATAGTGGCATTACAGGATGTACCGCGACTTTTTCCCCTTTGTTACACTATGTGTGGGCGTGGCCAATGAATGATGCATCTTGCCCGTGGGTCATGAGTTTGACAGCCCTGCACTAAGGAGATCCATATCAACTCCCTACTTACTTGCAAACTTCTACAGGTATCTTTGAGGTAGTCATTCTCTCTCCAGCCTACCTCACATAGTAGTTTTTATGAGAGAAAAGATAAAAATATAGCACTGCTGGCCAGGCAAGAGCAGTCCAACAATTTATTTTTCACAATGGCCATGTAGATGCTTCTGGTGTGCTGAAGGAGGAGACTGAGACATATCTTTGTCCTACTATTCTGTCCCCAACATCAAAATAACATTGAATCAAAGAATTAAAACTCCAGATGACTCAGTCTTCCATGAATTTATTCACTCTCATTTCAAAGCCCTCCAAACTAGAAACCATCTCCACATCTTTTGGTAATAAATTCTACAGTAATAAGATGAGTTTGTTTGGTCTCCTTTGGAGAGCCTCAAAGAACCTGGTCCTTTGATTTAAGGGAGGAAGAAAAATTTCTCTCCATTGTCATTTTCCAAGCTAAAGAATTACAGACATTCCACCTTTTTTACAAGGTGTTTCAATCCTTCAATCCTTATCCATATTCTTTTTCAAATCTGTGAAAAGAATTGTACATAGCACTCCAAATGCACCTTCTCAAACTTACAAAAGGGCATTACAGTGTTGGCATTTTTATTTTCAATTCCTTTCCTAATAATCCTCAACACAAAAATGCCCTATTGTAACTACATCATCACCTTCCTAGTATTATGAACAATAATTCCTAGCTTACTGCTTATCCCTAAGGAACATGTACGAACAAATTAAAAAGCACTGGTCCAAGTACACAGCTTTTAGACAATTCACTTCATATTTCCCACAAAATTGCCCATTTATGCATTGCTTTCTATTTTAACTAGATTGCAATCCATACAGAGATCTATACTTTCTCAAACCACAACTATTATATTTACTCAAGATCCTTGAGGAAGAACTTAATGAACAGAAAATCCAAGTCTATGGGATTGATGGGATCTCTTCCATCCAGGTACCTTCACCGGCCAGTCCGCTCCCACAGAGAGGGTCTCCTCAGGGTGCCATCAGCCAAGTTATGTCAGCTGGCGACACCCAGGGGGAGGGCCTTCTCTGTGGGAGCCCCTGCCCTTTGGAATGAACTGCCCCCGGAAATGCATAAGATCTCTGACCTCCATGTATTTCGCTGTGCCCTCAAAACCTTGTTGTTCCGCCAGGCTGGGCTATCAATGTAATGATTTTAACTGGACGTTTTAAATTTGGAGTTTTAAATTTGGGGTTTTAGATTTTTATATTTGAGCCGAAATTATTTAATAATTTTAATAATTTTTAATTTATGTTTGTCTTTGTGCTTTTAATAGGCTGTACACCGCCCTGAGTCCTTCGGGAGAAGGACGGTATAAAATTATTATTATTATTATTATTATTATTATTATTATTATTATTATTATTATTATTATTATTATTATTATTATTATTATTATTACCAGCTGACACTCTCAAAAAAAAAAAGAAGTTGTTGGCAGGGCAGGATTTATATTGCAGAATCAAGCTAACTTTTCTTCAACAAGATTTGTGTCTCTATATGATTACTTAATTTTCTTTTGCCATTTCTCCCAATATGATTTGAACAGATGTTAGACTAGGAAGATGACTATTTTGTATATTGTTGCTACTGTCATTAAAGAAAATTGGCCTCATCTTACATTAATTTAAGATTGACCAAATTATCACAGATTCAGTCTTTTGCCTTTAATTGCTACATTTACAATTTATTTTACAATCCAACTTTATAATTTATTTCACAGGATATTTACTTATGGATATGTCTAAGTCTGATAGATAAGGAGAAGCATTTGCATATATAACAAAATAGGTGTCATATCTAGGCCAACGGTTTGCTCCTAAACCACAAAAAAATTTGTTTGAAGAGTCACAAGTCCTTGGCTGAGTGTTTAATCCAAGTTTAAATCTTTGTATGGGCACAATCTCTTTTAACCCATAACTAAAGGGATGTGGAATCTCCACACCTAGGAGTCATATCAGGTGACTGTCCTTTTGAGTTGAAAGGTTTAGAAGATGCTGAAGGTGGAACATGATTACCTGTAGTCAAGGAAAGTGATGCTGGATAAAAGCAAGGAGCACAGCAAGAAAGAGAGAAAAGATAAAACCTAAATGAAGGGAAACACAGACTGCGTCAGAGATAAGGGAACTTGTTGCTATAGAAACTATTTGCATGGCTTTAATGTCACTTGGGTAACCTCTCAGAAGCATCGTTGATTTGATACTCAAAAGGCAGGTCAACAAAATACAGAAGATATATTTAATGGTCTCTGAGCAACTGAGAATTTATTTCATTCCTAGAATAAACAGAATCATGAACTTTTTAAAGAACAGAGAGACCTGTAGTATATTAAAGGCTACCAAATTTATTTCAATGCTCAGGAACTGAAATTACTAGTCTTTAAAGTGCCACAAAACTCTTGACTGTCAGAGTCAGCCCCACCAATTAACAGACTAAGATTATCACTTTAGGCACCAACTGCTGGGCAGTTGATAACAGCTCAATTCTTTCTTTCTTATCATTGGATAACGCATCATCTATATCTACCAAATGGCTTCTTTACTTGGGGAGAACAGAGGAAGGTTTGCCTGGTATCTTACTGTCCATCTCTAGTCTTTATTTCTCTGTGTTATGTACATAGGGCCTAAGGTTAAAGCTGCAATAGCCATTCACTTGTACTGTACCTGCTTTGTTGTCACTATTAGTACACTTTTTAAGTGTACTAATAGTACACTTAACACACTAATACTCTTAGTACACTAATAGTACTGTACTGCTTAATAATGCTTTTTACTGTCTCTGCTTAAAGTTTAGAAGTAAGAGATGTATTTAGTATGCCAAAGAGGGCTTGTGACAGGGGTGAAATCCAGCAGGTTCTGACAGGTTCTGGAGAACTGGTAGCAGAAATTTTGAGTAGTTTGGAGAACTGGCAAATGCTACACCAGGCTGGCCCCAGAGTGGGGTGAGAATGGAGATTTTGCAGTATCCTTCCCCTGCCATGCCCACCAAGCCACACCTACCCAGCCACACCACCCCCACCAAGCCACACCAACCAAGCCACGCCCACAGAACTGGTAGTAAAAAAAAATTGAATTTCACCACTGGCTTGTGGGACAGAGAATTCATCTAAAGAGAATCCAAATTGGTTTGGTTTTCATTCAACAGGAAATTCCAAATTAACAAAATTCAGTTGTTTTCATATAGTAGGGCATGCCCAAAAAAACATTATGGCTTAATCTGATTATTCATATTTCACACAATATGAAAAAATGATGTTTGGGTCCGCACAACAGGTTGAGCCAAAGCTATTCAACTCCACTTGAATCAAGTCTACTCGGTGCAAATCCAACCCAATTGCTTTTTCAAGGAGCTTTTCCCACCCTAGATTATGGACTTTAGCACTCAGATTATGGACTTTAGCACTCAAATCAAGCATAGCCATTGCTGAAAATTTTAGGAGTTATCCCATATTTCCAAACTTTGGAAGATCTGGGGGTAAATGCAGCTTAAAGTAAATCTGCTTTCTGCTTTATGAAGTTGGTGTAGGGCAAGGCTGTTGAGCAAAGGTTAGGATTTTGCCTATGTGTTGATTTGACCAATTTGGTATTTCCCTCCAGTAGATAAAAACAGTTTAGCAAAACCATGTAATCTTCTCCAAAGCAATAGTCCCTAAGTATACTGAGGCTGCAGAAATCCCTACCAGTATGGTTGACAACTCTGAAAATTGCAATTTACAAGGACCAAATTGAGGAAAGCTGCAATGGAAAGAAGAAATCTTTGAACCAATTGTGGTTCAAGAACCTTAAGACAAACTCGAGATTGCTGTAACTAAACTCTGCACTCTCCAACTTATATTTCATATTAATGCAAGTCAGGTTTTCTTATAGATAACTGCACTCTAGTTTCATGTTGTATAGTATTAACTCCTCTTTAAGATACAATAGTTGGCTATTGTGCTAATGCAAAATATTGTATCACAGCCAATATATTTTCACATTCACGACACATTCACAATATTGTTACAATGACAACAGAAGTTAGGGGGAAGTGAGCAAACATGTAAACAACCCTGAATCTCTAAATATGAATGAAAGATGGGATAAAGGTTTATTAATATATTCCTCAATAGCAAGTTATCTTTTCATCGGTATTTCACTCAGCAGCTCCCAAGGAAAAAAAAGTGCATCCATCAAGAAGCTGAATTAAATTGGCAATATTTCTGAGTTATCACTTGAAATAAAATACTTCTATGGACCTTTCCTACCGTACCAGAGCCTCACCTGTCAATTTCCTGCCTGTTCATAATGGCGGAGAACATTTACTAGGGCATTAACATCTTGCATTTTCCACAGTATTCTAACATCCAGAAGAGTGCTTACTATTTATATGAAAAATATAAAATTCTAAATTCCAAAAATAAGGAATGCAGTTTCAAAAAGAAGTGATTTTTGGAATACAAAATTTTCAGAAATAACATAGCATTATAAGTGACTTGGTATCAAAATTATCTCTTCATTGCAATTGAATAAACATGGAAATTAAATAAAACAAAATACTATAAGTGATAACAGGTCCAAGTTGCTGCACCGGTGAAAACAGTATTTCTAGGAGTGACAAATAGAGAGCAGCAAAATTTGGCTCTGTAATCACAATCTCTAATTATCAGATACATCCCTGCCATTCTTAATGATGCAGAATGGAGGAAGGATCACCTGGTATCCTACTTTCCATCTCTATTGTTATTATGTTCATAAAAGGGTTAAGGCTGGAATAACTTAAAGCCGCTCCCTTTGAGTTTTTCCTGCTAATTACGCAGCCTTTCTAGAAAGTTTTGTGCATTTTGGTAGAAGTAAAGAATGTAAATTATTGTCCATTTTTCATGTCTGCCTTTGCCTGCTTTTCATCCCATTTTACCAATTAACTGGGGATTTTTAAAATGTTTATTGCTGTTTAATAAATACAAACCAACCAAATATTCTTGCTGACTGAATGGAATGGCTCTGCTTGTTTGCTCTAATCAGGATATGTGACTGGAAATGTGCTTTAGTGGAAACTAAATCAGAAATTACCCACAGTAATTTTCCAACACTAACAAGGTCTGCAAACACACATTGTCTCTTCTTGCCCAAGTGGAATCAATTGTTTGGAAAATATCTAGTAATTTCGTCACCAACAGCAGTGGAAAAAAGGGTATAATTTAACGCATACTATGTTACCAAGGAAAATTCAGACTGAAAGTAGAGGAGGGGTGAAACTTTAGCTAAATTTACACTTTTAAAATGGATTCAGATCAAGCAATTTTAAAACTATACAAAACATGTAACACAAGAACAGCCATTAAACAAGAGACAATAGGCAGCCTTGCAAAGTTTATAAATCAACGTACTATACTGAAAACAGCCTGCCACTCATACAATGACTGTAGCCTGTAAATGCTTTAGATTTAGAAAGTTTTGAAGGTAGCAGATACAGAGGACAAAGATCAGTGACATATCCGAGAGTGAGTAGAAGGCCAGGCAGAGTGTTAACTCTGAAGCGAATCTGGCTGAGGCCATCTTTGAGGCTTCAGAGTTGCCACAAGGAAAAGGAAGGTACAGGGAGCAGGGGGATAGATAGAAAGCTGGGTGGGGAGGGCGGTAATCAAAAGAAATAGTTTTCCTGTAGGAACCAAGATCATTCCAACTGGTGGCTGGGGAGAGGAGGAGTGGAATAACCAAGCAACCAGCCAGCACTTCTATTGGACAATGTGACTGATGACTTGGCGGAAGGGGAAACTTTCACTTTTTAATCTGGTGAAAACTGTGGGAACTTTCAGAGTTGGTCTTCACTAGTTGTGCCAATATGATGTATCCAATAAATTGTTCCTTGAGGAATCTACCTGCCTCGAAGTTTTGCTTTCAATGGGTGGATTACTTGGAAGGCTGACACAGAGTTGCTCAGCTTAATAGGACACTAGTAATTTTTCTGAAGAGACAACAGCTCAATGGAGGAGCTAGGCAGAGCTTTGAAAAGTCCCCATTTTAAGAGATTAGTTGGATGCTCATGGGAGAAAACTGCTGGATAAGATGCCAATTTAATATAATAAACCAACTCTCAGCATGAATTTTAAAAAAACTTAAAAGAAAAGGATCCTTGGCTGACTGTTGTGATGATTTTGCAATTTTCTAGACTAGAGCATGGTAAGCCTCAGCCTGCACTTCTCTGAATTTGCAATCTGAAGATGGAAAATACTTGCAAAGGCATCTCTCTTGCTGTTCTCTTGAGTTTCAAGAACAAACATGATCCCTTTGCACTCTTGGACTGCTACAAGGCCCACTCTGGATTTAATAATCGCCTCTTCAGAAATAGACATGGGACCCAGGGAAGAAGGTTGTTGTCACAATCGATGGGAGTTAAGTGAAAGGGCAACACAAAGATTTGTACTGAGGTTGATGACATTTTATCATGTTCAGAAAAGATTTGGAGTTAATAAAGCTTAACCGTTGTATAGTGCTTTTCAGTGTTCAAAGTATTTCCCTTGATGGCCGGTTATAATATTGCGATAACACTACAAGGTAAGTTAATACAATTGATACAGACTGAGATTGAAATAGTATGCGAGGAAGTAGACTTGCCTGAAGCTGTTTAGCTGCTAGATTCACACCACTAGACTCAGCTAATGTGAACTTATTGTTCAGTATGTTGGGGAAATCTAATATTATCTTATGTGGTATGTTTTGTGAACTCAGCCAGCAAGTTCTGTCTAGCTGCCTGTTCCCTAAACCTCATCTCCATCCAGGTTCATTATATACTTTATCATCTCTACTCAGAAAACATCTACTCTTTCCCCATATTCTACCTCCTTCCTAGGATTTTTCCTCAGTGGAAAATGTGTGTGTGTTTAAAAAATGTTTGGTGTATTAATAGAGAGGAGCTCAATTACTTCTATAAATGAGACACTTTATTATACAGGTAATTATTTTGAAACAATTATTATTGTATTCATTCAGTTCAAATCATTTTTGTTTCCTAGCGCTATCATTTTTGGGAGGACGAGAGAAATACATACACATAACATATATACTCATGCATATATGAAATGCAAGAATGTCACACATTCCTCCTAAAATAACTGAATGAAATATGTATAAAGTTCAAATATATTTTGATCATATAATTTGTATGTAATGTATTAGAAGTACTGTCAATTTAATTAGGGCATCTTCCGGAAACCTAACAAGTATGCAAAGAGCTGGAATGTCCTATTTTAGCAAAACAATGAGGAAAGGTTTTTAAAATGTTAAATATGTGTCTCTGGTCTTAAAATGCATTTAACACAACAAAATATTGGGTTTTTAAAATTATGTTGAACACCTCAAAGGATTTTTAAAGGCTGGCTGACAACTTCAGTATGTTGGAAATTTAAATGGTGGAGGAGATATGGATACATGATTTGGAAATAGTTGTCCTGTTTTGGAGTAATACATGCACATAAGTTAATATGAAATTGGAAAAAGAAATAAGGTTGAAAGATGTAACATCATGTTGACATATATTATCAAAAATGTGGAATTTAATGATGTATAAAGAACTCTGGATTTATTGTATATGGACTGTCACTCAAAAAATGGCTTTACCTTGAACCCAAATTAAATCATGGAATTATAAGATTTGCTTACTTTCCTTCCTTGTTTCATATCAATGGAAGGAAAAGTTTGACTAATTCTCTTTAATATGGTTGATTAATGTATTTCTTATTGGCTAGGTTTTATTCATAATTTTGTAGTAGGCTGTAAACCACCTAGAGAGGACTGTAAAGCACTGTGAAGCAGTATATAAGTCTAAGTGCTATTGCTAGCATGAATATAATTTAATGCTTTCTTTTTCCCCTTAGATCTAGCAATTTTATTTTGTTTTATATTTTCTTTTTTACTTTCTGAGAAACTTTAAAAAAAAAACCACATATATGGACATGTAGGGGTGGAAAAAGATTCTCCAGGATTAGTTTAAGTTAGAATTGGGTTAGGGTAGGGAAGCAACATATTGCACAATTTTTTAAATTGTATTTTGTTAAATTTTCTTGGAGGGGCTTAATAACTGCAGGGTCATCTTCCCTTCAGAGAAGTACAGTAAATTGGCTGAGAGACATGTCAAATAAGTTAGACTTTGAAGAAAAGGGATAGAGTACTGTCGCTTCTGAGCCTTGGTGTTGGGAGAAGACTCTTGGTAGACAGAAAAACAAAGCAAAACGGTTCATAGAATAAATCAATCCAGAGTTCTCACTTGGGACACAAATGACCAAGCTCAAACAATCATATTTTGGATACATTGAGTGAAGACTTAGCTCCATTGAGAGGTTCATAATGGTGAGAAAGGTGGAAGAAAAGAGAAGAAGAGGATAATCAGCTGTTAGATACTGGTATATTGACTTGATCACAATGGTGCATCATTGGAAGTCTTGAATGGTCAGGTCTATCTATGTGGTTGATAATTTGATGGTACATAATCATTCAATTAGCAAGATCTCATGAGTCATTGGCATAGTTGTGCTATGTTCATATTGGCTTTTTGTCTAGAAAACATTAACCCATTGTTCACTTAACTCAAGAGAAACACAATTCTGAATAGAGTAAGCTCTTTTTAGAGAGATGGCAATTGATGTTAGGGCTACTAAACCTGTTCTACAAAAAACTTTATAATCACTGTTTAGAGGCAAAGAGATCCAGAAGACTAACTCTTTGCTGTCATCTGGATGTCATTACAGTATTTTCAGCCCAAATATGAAAATGCTACCTCATATTTCATAGGCTTCCCACTTTTACCTTGTTAACTATATTCTTTTTCAGTAAGGAAAAAAAACACAATTATATAAAAAAATTACAAATGGAATATGGTATCAGTATGATTCCCTGTCTGCCATCCTATAAAATTCAGAAAACTGCATAATAAAAAAATGAGAAAATTGCAATTAAGATCATTTTTCATTTGGCTTCTTAAAATTTTCCTGACTTTAGCAAATCTTTCCTAAATTGATAGCCACCATCTTATTATATCTATTTTCCTTATTCTGGCTGGGATGAGAGTTTATTAAATACACATGAAGGTATCACATGGGAATATTGGCTCTGAGGAAGTGATGACCATAGTCACTTCATTCTGCGTCAGGATTGCCAATTTATTTATTTATTTTATTAAATTTATGATAGTCAGCCACTTCAATAGATTCCTTTATTTTATTTTATTTTATTTTATTTTATTTATTTTATTATTTTATTATTTTATTTTATTTATTTTATTTTATTATTTTATTTTATTATTTTATTTTATTTATTTTATTTTATTTTAGTTATTTTATTTTAGTTATTTTATTTATTTTATTTTATTTTTTTATTTCATTTCATTTCATTTCATCTATATGCTGCCCTATTTCCGCAGGACTCAGGGTGGCTCACAACAATAAAATATCCAATAAAAGTGTGTTAAAATACATGTTAACCCCCCCAGGCCAGGCTGAACAGCCATGTCTTTAAGTCGCGGTGGAAGCTGCCGAGGTCAGGGGCCAACCGGAGCCCCAGAGGAAGTTGGTTCCAGAGGGTGGGAGCACTCACAGAGAAAGCTTTGCCTCTAGGGGTCGCCAGTTGAGACTGTCTAGCCAACGGCACCCTGAGTAGGCCCTCCCTGTGAGAGGGCCTACTCAGTGAGAATGCATTGGGCGATGGGGAACTGTTGTTGGTTGTAGATGGTTGGACAAATATCCTGGACCTAAGCCATGTAGGGCTTTATAGGTCATTACCAGCACCTTGAATCTCACCCGGAGGGCAACTGGCAACCAATGAAAGTCGTGCAGGAGAGGTGTAACATGGGCATATAGGGAACCACCCGTCACGACCCGCGCGGCTGCATTCTATACCAGCTAACCCTCCGGATGGTCCTCAAGGGCAGCCCTAGGTAGAGAGCGTTGCAGTAGCGTTGCAGGGAGGTGATTAGCGCATGAGTAACTGTGCGTAGAGCATCCCAGTCCAAATAAGGGCACAACTGGCGCACCAGGAGGACCTGGGCAAACGCCCCCCTGGTCACAGCTGTTATATGATCTTCTAAACTCAACCATGAATCCAGGAGGACACCCAAGTTGCGTGCCCTGCCTACCGGGGGTAACACCTCATACCCTATAGACAAAGATGGAACCTCTAAATCGGACTGGGATGCCAGTACCCACAGCCACTCGGTCTTGGCAAGGTTGAGCCGAAGCCTGTTCCTCCCCATCCAGACCCATACCACCTCCAGGCACCGTAACATCACGTCGAGGGCATCACTGGGCTAGTTCGGGTTGGATATAAAAAGCTGGGTATCATCAGCATACTGATGATATTTCACCCCGAAACCACGGATGATCTCACCTAGTGACTTCATATAAATGTTGAACAGAAGAGGCGAGAGGACCAACCCCTGGGGCACCCCACAAGTGAGGGGCCTCATGGCCGACCTCTGCTCCCCTGCCAACACCGCTTGTGTACGACCCGAGAGGTAAGAGGAGCACCGTTTTGCGATGGTTCTCCTCCTATCTCTCTGACCGGTCACAGTCGGTGTTATCCCAGGCATCCACCAGGGTTGCAGCCGGGGCATGGAAGAGAGACAGAGAGGTATTGTCCCCAGCTCCACCTGAAACCTCTCTGGATCCATCAAGTGCCTGGGGTGAAACCAGGTGATCAGTCCTGCATCCCAGCGAGGGGGGGTGGCATAGTGAAGCCTAGCCGAAGGAGATAGTGACCGGTCCATGACAGGGGGTAAATAGCAAATTCTCCCCCACCGAACTCAACCCACCACTGTTCTGAGATAAAAACAAGATTGGGCATGTGGCCCCCCTCAGGAGTTGGGCCCTGAATAATCTGGGTCAGGTCCATGGCTGCCATGGAAGCCATGAACTCCCGAGCCACTCCCGACACCCCGCCCAGGGAAGGCAGGTTGAAATCCCCCAGTACAATAAGTCTGGGGAACTCCACCACCAACCCCGACAGGGCGTTGAGCAGCTCCGGCAGGGTCGTTGTTATGCAGCTGGGAGAAAGGTACACAATCAAGAGGCCCAACTGCCCCTGCAGACCGCATCTCATGAGGAGGGTCTCACACCTGTCTATCTGGGGAACAGTGACCTCCCATGGACTGAAGATCGCCCTAATAAACAATAATTTATCTTCATATTACTGCTATAGTGCAGGGATGTCAAACACGATTTCATTGAGGGCTGCATCAGGATTGTGTTTGACTTCGGGGGACTGGGTGGGCATGGTCAAGTTGACATCACTCATGTCAGGGGCACCTGTGGTGGTCTAGGCGGGCCTGGGGGCATCCATTGCCTCCAGTGGAGGAAGGCGAGACCAGGGAGAGTGCCAAACCCTTGTCCTCCAGAGGAGCCTTGCCATCCCTCTCAGGCCACGTGGAGGTCCCCTGGACAATGGCACAGACAGTCCAGTGCCCTAGACAGCAGAGGGCAAGCAAGCTTGTTTTGCTAGCACTCTGCCAGTGAAAACGGAGCTCGGGAAGACTGCATGTGCCCCTCACGAGCTGTGTTTTTGGCTTTGACAGCCTCCTGCAGCACTCTTCCAACAAAAACAGCCGCCACTGGGTTGTAGATCAGCACCTGGTCAGCCTGGGAGGGGCCGAGGCACTGTGGTCCAGCCCTTTTCTGTTTCCAGGATGGCTCTGCAGGCCAGTTTTAAGCCCCATATGGGCCAGATTTGGCCCCCGGGCCTTGAATTTGACACTCCAGCTATAGTGCTTGAATAAAAATACTGCACAAAAATGCAGTGCTACATAAGACACAGCTACTGCATATGAACTTTAAAGAAAATGTAGGTTAAGTTGGAATGAAACCATCCTTCCAAGGTTGTTGAACTGCAACTCCCACAATTCCTGGGAACCAAATCTCAATGGCTGAATGTGATGGGGGCTGTAGTCAGTGACCCTGGACTGCAGAATGGGAAAAGCTACCGTATCTTCACGTTGTTCCTACAAAGCAATTGCGAGACATAAAGATGCAGCAGAAAAAGTTTCATCTAAATGATTTCAGCCTAGTAAAGCTCCATAATTTTGCATAAACATCTTGCTCATTTTTATCTCTTCAACAGCTTCTGATCACAGGAACTGCTGGACAGAAACTGGCCACCCCATTCTCGTTTTATTGATATGCTAATTACATGGGCGTTAAAAATACTCAGTCATGTTTTTCTATGGAAAAACACCATATACCAAAAAAAAAAAAAATCAATCAGTACCACAAAGTCCACATTTGATCTAGGACAATCACTCCTGAAATGGATACATCAATTGCAATCTTTTATGTAGAGTTAATGTTGTGTCTCTACTCTCCCACAAGGATTTTGAACATGACTGAGACAGAAATAACAAAGCCAAGAAAAAATTCTTTGACTTTCTGATTTTCCAGTATGCACTGCAATTAATCAGTGGTGAAATTTATAGTAGCATGTTGAGAAATTTCCTTTAAAGTTTCTGCCTCAAAACTGTTGGTTACGGGAGAGGGAGCTTAATCTTGTCAACCTAATAGGATAAATCAGTGTTTCTGAACCTTGGCAATTTTAAGATGTGTGGACTTCAACTCCCAGAATTCCCCAGCCAGTATGCCGGCTGGGGAATTCTGGGAGTTGAAGTCTACACATCATAAAGTTGCCAAAGCTGAGAAAAACTAGAATAGATGACAGGTGGATTCCTTTTCCTAGGGCCTGGATATATTGTAACTATTAGACTGATAGAAATTTTAGCTCAGAACATAAATTTCTTGCCTCTGGTCACATAGAAAAGAGTTTGAGACCTAGAGTCTGTTCACTAAATATGAAAAGTCATATTTGCTAAACTAGGAGGATTTTTGTTTCATTTTCAAGGAGACAGTGTGGTGGAGAGATTAAATTATTGGCCAAAGTGATGCAGATTCAGGTTGACCCTCAGTCATAGAAACTCACTGGCTGGCTGAGTTGAGAAAGAATTGGCCCAACCTACCTTCATCAGGTGGCTTTTGTGCGGAGAAAATAGGAATACATCAGACATTGTCCATTACTGCAGGAAAGGCAGGATTTAAATCTGAATCTAGACCTAAATTTAAATCTAGGTGATGTGAGAAAAAGGGAAATAATTAGAGTAATTGGAGATACTAATGAATGTTTTTCTACAACTGATATTTCTTTTGTTGTACTGGACTACAATTTCTATCATCTCCTTATATTTGAAAACATTAATGCTATTTTTGTAAAGTATCCAGTATTATAAATGCCTTGGCTATCTTCGTACTAGGCAGTAAGCCATGTTTTTATTTAATCATATTTAATGTTTATTTGGCAATTAAGTGTTGTACCTTATGATTCTTGATGAACGTATCTTTTATGTACACTGAGAGCATATGCACCAAGACAAATTCCTTGTTTGTCCAATCACACTTGGCCAATAAAAATTCTATTCTATTCTATTCAAAGCATAGTTTGCTTATTATATTTTTATCCCACCTTTATTACTTCATAAGTAACTCAGGGTGACAAATATACATAACATTCCTTCCTCCCTATGCAACATGCTAACCCACGAACAATGATTTGCACATCACAGGGACCCAAATAATTCAGTACTAAGTCATAAACAAGCAAACCACAATTTGGACTAAGGCAAAGATGCAACCCAGGCCTTCAGTACTGCTGTATTGGTCAGGATTATGAAAAGAAGAGGCAGCCTTATTATTTATGATGCAACTGAGGAAAAGGATCCTGCTGGTAACAACTCCACCCTTGTTGTTGGTAAGAGTTAATATTGACACCAAGTGACTACATGGGCAGGTCCATGCAGTTTTCTTGGCAAGATTTTCAGAAGGGATTTGCTATGCAAAAGTCCCGATATTTCTTAATTTTCCAGTCTAGTACTCAGAGCAAATAACCAACCCAAAATCACTCAGCTGGCTTCTCAGAAGTTGAAAACTAGCTTGTCTGCCTGCTCTTAATCCACCACCTTTAACTATCATTTATGAAGTGATTGAGCGATAGCATCCTGCTGGCATGGCCCCACTTCTTTCAGCTTTGTAAAAAACTACAAAAAAGTTAACAGACCATTCTAAGACTGAAAGGAATACTTTTTCTTTTAAGTCATGCCCTATTTCACTGGAAGGAAGCTGGGTGCACCAGCCTCCAACCAGCCTTTGTCTACTCCAAACTTTGATTCTCACTTCTCTCACATCCATTATCTCCCATAGATAAAGTGTAGGCACTAGCTAGCTGCCTTAGAAGTAAAGTTGTTAAACTTCTGAACACTATGTATACTTTAAATGTAAGCAGGGCTCCAGAAACCGTGATCATTCATTTGAACCCCACTGTTAACACCAACTCATCCCCGGTATCTGTAAGAATTGGCCTACCCCACAGGACTGTTGTGAAGATTCCCTATTTCAATGCTTTCGAGCCTTACAGAACCACGGGTCGCGCGTCCCACCTGTAATGGTCTCCTGATAGCCTTTGGTGAAGTACTGCATGGCTGTGGCCGCCCTCCAGGGCGTCTTGAGCAGCCCCTGGCGCTGCGGGTCCTCGCCCAAGGCACGTAGGATGGTGGTGTAAGCGTCGGCCAGGCCGGGCAAGTTCATTTCGTTGTCCTCTTCGCTGCGGGTCCGCTCTTCCTTCCAGCTCTCCAAGGGATGCCCGCCAGCCGCGCTTTTCCAGCTACGGGACGGCGCTTCTCCCGAGCGACTCCGTTGAAGGGGCGGCTGTTTCTCTGCCAGAGCGTACCCATTGCAGCTGGCGTTTCGCAGAGGCTGATCCGCCGCGGCCCGCGGCTTCCTTTTCTCCATTTGATCAAGGCGTGCGCCAAGCCCTGGAGAGCCGGTGCTCCGCAAGAGGTTCTCGGGCACGCTGGTAAAGGAGCAGAGACCAGAAGAGGACCCTGCTAGAAGTTAAAAGTGTGTGTGTGTGGGGGGGGTGTCGGTCACCCACTCCCCAAGAAACTATTCGAGCAATAGAGAGGAGTGAGAGCCTTGTTGGCGTGGGAAGGGGCGTTTCCTGGCAGCACGTGCGCCCAGTCTGAAGTCAAAGGAAACGTCTGGCCTCAACCGCGCGGATCCCGTGGCCGAAGTGGGAACCGATAACTTTAAAAAAAAAATCGCGTTTAAATGCACCGGCCGACCTCCGTGTCTGCCGCGCTGTCCGCGGCCAAAAGGTTTTCTTCTTCCCGCTCTGACAAGCAGAGAAAGAGGACAAAAAGGCCGCCGACGCCCCACAGAGACCCTCGCAATGCGCTCCACACCCTCTGGCTCCTTCTTTCCAAGGCGGCGTGTCTCACTTTATACATCGCCTGGTTTTGGTCCCGGGCATGGCGCGCCTCTTTCATTGGGCATCTCTGCCCGTGCGTCACCCCGCCCGGCAGCCTCTTAGAGGCTCGAGCGCCGGAAGCTGCAGGCGGCATAAAGCTTGGCGAGCGCTTCTCCTGTGGCGAGAGAACTCGCCGGTAGCCGGGAGGAGACGCCCCGGTCTCACAGCCGCGGAGTGGCAGATGGTTCTCAGAGCTGCTTTAAATTGGCTGAGTTATAGGAAAGCGTGACCGCCGAGCACTTTCCCTTCTGGGAAAGTACTTAAATAATTAGTCAACCTTTGGGAGCGTCACCGGGTTGTTATGTGACAACACTGACCCAAGCCATTTTGTGAAGGGAAGGACCAGGGGAGACTTGATAGCAGTGTTTCAATATTTTGAGGGGCTGCCACAGAGAGGAGGGGTCAATACTTTTTTCCAAAAGCACCTGTAGGCCAGACAAGGAATAATGGATGGAAACTGAAACAAGGAGAGATTTTCTGGCAGAACAGTCAACCAATGGAACAGCTTTGCCTTAGAAAGTTGTGGGAGCTTCATCACTTGAGACTTTCAAGAAGAGATTGGACTGCCATTTGTCAGAAGTGGTGTAAGGTCTCCTGCTTGGCTGGGGGGGTTGGACTAGATGACCTACAAGGTCCCTTAGAACTCTGTTAATCTGTAATTGTGTTTGTGGTTTAGCGGGAGGGTAAATAGAAGCATTAGTTATGCCTCCTCATACACTGGCATAATTTTGTCTTTGCTCTTCAGGTTGCTACCACAGGATGGTTGAGGATTCCTTCATCCTATCTTTTTTCTCCTATGCGGCTGTAAATTCAGATGTCACCCATTGTACACCTATAATGTATATTGCAAAACACTATATATATACTGATATCATTCTATTTATTGATTTTGGGCCCTTCTGACCATTAATCTTGTTCTTAACGTCTTAGCTTCTCTCCTATCAAGTTTGGAGCCAACTGCAGATTGAATGAGCATCCCTCTGTATATATAATTTTTAAATAAGTTACAACAGAAAAGAACTTGATAGGACCCTCAATTGTTCTCCCAGTTGACAAAGAGTCATTGAGAAACATAATGTCATAACTATTTAGCTGGGTTTTGTACAATATTATACTGAAAGCTTGAAAATGTTTCAGTGGCAATTATAGAACTGACTTACAACTTACACATTCATAAAATAGGCACTAAGCTTAGCCAAGGATGATCACTTTGTGGTAGTGGTTAAAGCATTAGAAACCCCGAGATTATGAATTCTAAACCTGCGGTAGGCATAAAAACAGCTGAGTGACCTTGGGCAGTCTCTCCCCCACCCCCCTTAGGAAGAAAAAAGCAATGGTAAACAACTTCCAATGTGGTCTGTGATGGTAATAACGATTGATGGAAACAACTTTCAAAATCTTACCAAGAAAACTGCAGGGATTTGTCCAGGGCCAAGCAGTTATCAGGAGTCAAGATTGAATGGGAGTGTCAGGTGTGCCTCTATTCAAAACTCAAGAAATGAGAACCCCAACTCCATGTTTGTAGAGAAAGGTACTTTTACTGAGCATGAACTGAATGCAATGAAAAGAAAGCAAGATCTGAGGCAATAGGTGCAAAAATTACATATTGAAAGTATTCCCAAATCCCTCCCCTCAAGGACCTTGGCTGAATGTCCAATCCCCAGCTCCCCAAGGGGTCATGTGAGGTGCATCTTCAGATGGTCCCATCCATCTTTGTTGGATTTCTCTTGGATAATTTTCAATCTGTTACTTCTTGTCTTGACCTCAAGTGCTCTCGAGTTCTTCTCTTTGTTCATTGTATCTGATCACATGATCAGAATTATAATCCTGATATCCATCAGAAATGATAATCACCAATTTAGAAAGAACAAAGATTAATAGAGAGCATAAGACAGTGAGTGGGAAATATTCAAAATGATACTAACTTTACATCTATGATCGAAGGAACAAGAACAACTCCACAAAATTGAGCTCATATCCTATTTGTGGGCTTTCCATAAATGTCTAATTGGCCATTGTAGCAAATAGGAGTCATTGGATCATCTGTGGATAATAGTTTAATCCAATTTAGAATACTTTCTGTGGCATTGGGGGGACGGGACGGGACGCAAATTGAAATTAGTGGTTATGGCTAGAAGATCAAACCCCCACCACTTTTGAATATGCACCTACAAATAGACTGAACTTCAGTCACACTGCCACAATCACTATCTTGCCTTTTTTTAAAATTTCCCCTACAAATGCCGCTAAATACTTTCTCACTACTTAATTTTGAAATCTTTTTTCAGTGTTACATATATCAGAACATTACAACTGAACCTTTATTTTGAGGCGCAACTGGGTTTTTTTCTACAAAAGCACCATAACAAACTTAAAAGAAATCATGGCACCTTTAAAAACAGCAGTAGAGAATCCTTCCTTCTATAGCTCCTGCCTATCATCATGGTCAGCATTATGGGCTGCCACATGGAAGAGCTGAAATTGTAGGTTGTCAAAAAGGCAGAGTCAATGAAATGTCACAAATGCATATGAGTGCCCAAGGCTGGTGAGGAAATGAGTCACTAATAGAATTAAAAAAAGAAAATAGCAACTGGCCAGCTTGAGATTCAGGAAAGTTTGCAATCATTCTGCAGCTGAAGTTAATGGTGCTGCAAAGGAATAACAGCTAAGAAAGAAAAATGAATAAAATAATAAAAGCTAAGAATCAAGTACATAGAGCTAAGAATCAGATTGTACATAGTTAAGGTAACAGTCAGAGTACCAATGGCTGGCTAAATTATTTTGGCAGGGAAGAAACAACAGTAATAATGATAACAATGACTGCAGTAACAAGCTATTTGATGTCCTACTCATTACTACCAATGCTCTAAGTCAGAGGGAAACTATACACTTATCTGCTGACTGCCCTGCATACCGCACCGCAAACTCTCTATTTATTTTATTTTTATTTGATTTATATGCTGCCCTTCTCCAGAGACTCAGAGCGGCTTACAATGCATTAAGCAATAGCCTTCATACTTTTGTATATTTTATACAAAGTCAGCTTATTGCCCCCACAAACTGGGTCCTCAATTTACCCACCTTAGAAAGGATGGAAGGCTGAGTCGACCTTGAGCCTGGCTAGGATTGAACTCGCAGAATTACAGGCAGCTGGATGTTAATTGCTGCCTTTAGTAGGAGGCATTAGCCCCCTATGCTACTCAGGCTATTTAAAACTCAGCACTGCTGCTATTGTATTTTTTCCTGGGGGGGGGGGGGGGGGAGGGGGAAGCAAAGTGGACTTAAAAAAAACCATAGATGTCATGTTCTAGATGTTCTAGATGTCATGTTCTAAATGGCAAGATAACTGTTAAGTTATTTTGCCCCTTTCGATGACCTTTTTTGCTACAGTTGTTAAGTGAAGCACTGCAGTTGTTAAATTAGTAACACGGTTGTTAAGTGAATCTGACTTCCCACATGACTCCGGGACACTGCAACATAACCAATCAATCATGATATTGCCTATCTCGTTCTCGGGTCCATGAATGAGACAGGCTAAAATCCCCTTCAGCTGTATCGGTATTATAATACAGCTCCTTCTCCTTAATCTCAGGCAATACTAAAATAGCTTCAAGACTGGTAAGCTTGTCACCTAGAGAAGTCAAGTGACTGGAAATGACTGGAAACAGGAGGCAATAGAAACAGATTGTGGATGGTCAATGGGAATAACAAATTTCATGCCAGTAGTTTTCTACTACCTGAAGAATGTCAGGCTTCCCCCGCATCAATATGTGAACTAGAAAGCTCTCAGCCAGATATTCAAAAGCACATCTCTGATAAGCTACTTCTAATACAGATATTAGGGAATTCCTTAATCATGAAGAAAAGCAGCCACTTTGAATTCTGGGATTCAAGGCCTGCATAGAGCAGTCCCCAAGTTAAAATTTTGCATTACTTTCTTCTGCCTTCCTGTCATGACAGAATGACAGGTTCATTTGTCAATGGGAGAAGAGATTGTCACCTGGATGTTGTTATTATAAGGGACTGGTCTGTTCTCTGGTCCTTTGCTTCTAACTTTGCCAACAGTTGCCCAATAATGGGAAAGTCAATCAGAATTGCAACTAGATTTCTTCTGAGAAGTATATATAGGATTCTTATTTATCTCATTTTTAACATTAAGCATGTTCTCTCATGTCCTTCTCTCACAATGCAGAGAAAGAATGTTCTACAGCAGGAACTGTTATAGAAATAATTAATATTGTCCTCGCCCATGATTCTTTTTAGTGATAACATACAGTAGCAAAATCCAACCTGTTCTTAGAAGTTAAAAGGTGTTTGATTACTTTTACTTTTTTATTTCCATCTTCCCCAGTTCAAAATTGACTTCTTTCAGCTGCCTTCCTGTTTTCATAATTGTGTTTTCAGTAGACACAATGAGACCTTAGTAGTATACTAGCTACAAATTTAGAAACAAACATTTGGTAGGGGCCTTACTACAGCTTCCACCCAAATATCACTATCTCAATGACTAATTCAGTAAAGCTGCAGCATTTATTATTTCCAGGTCATTTACTGAGTTATGCGTTTGCTAAGAATTTTGATATCAATCCTAGATATGTATTCATTTATTTAATTCGTTTGTTTATTATATTTTTATCCTACATTTATTGTTTCATGAATACCATAAGTCAAGGCAGCAAACATACTTAAACATTTCTTTGTTTTCACAATAACAACTCTGTGAGGTGGGTTGGGTTAGGCTGGAGAGTGGTCTCAATCACCCAGGAGACTCTGGAAATCACAGTCTCCTGGTTTCTAGGCCAGCATCTTAACCACCATATCAAAACCACACTTTTCCTTTTAACTATGTCAGTTCAAATTGTGAGTTTGACTGCATTATACATTTCTTTAGTGACTTATGGGAAACTTGGCATATTGTGATGTAACAGATTTTTGACCTTGGGTTCTGAGTAGTGGCTGCTTTAAGGTCAAAAATTACTGAACCTTGTTTAAACAATAAACGGGAGGCTCCAGTCCCCAAATATTGAACTTCTCCAAACATTAAGCTTTGCTTTATTCTGAAGTTTCCCTCTCTCTAGCGTCCTGCCCTCCTCATTCCGGGAATCATAAGTGCTACAAACGCTTCTAGCATTCTCAGCCAGCATTGGTCAATAATACCTGTCTCCATGGCCAAATTTCTTCTATAATGTTTATCTAAGGCAAAGGTCATTATTTAATGTTAAAGACTTTTGTTTCTAGGTCCAGTGTATTTTATTGCTTCAAGGAAATAAAATTCCTGATGGTCAAATGCTATTCAGAGGGCTGCTGAATTACTAATATCTAGTGGTTAAATATGGCCAGTTTTAAAAATAGAATGTCAGTAACCAAATCCAAATTAAAGTATCCCTGACAGATATTCTTAAGTCCCTTCCCTTAAATGCTGCCATCTTACAGGGCCTAGGAAGGATGCCTTTTCTGTGGTAGCCCCTGTCTTATGGAACTCACTTCTCCTTGTATTAATTTGGAAAAATAATGCTTGCATACCAACAGATGCAAAAAATAAATAAATAAATGGGATCATGAATATTGATATAGTTTTAATTAAGACCAGAATTCCGCTCCCAAATGTAAGACCAGAATTCCACTCTGAACTGAATATTTCAGTTGGCTACAAAAATGTTTATACTTGTATATCCCTTGAACAGAAAGTATTAATCTGTAATCATCCCAGTGTGGTATATAACCACAGTAAGGTGAGATACTTTATACTGAGAACTTGCAGTAAGCATAACAGTGGCCTTAAGCAGGTCATTTACAATACAGGTGAAATTGGAATTTAATATTTCTGGCATAGAGCTTATTCAGTTTTGCTAAACTATCAAAGGACTGCTTTTTTAAAACAACCATCTTCTGAAAATTTCTCTGAATAAAGAAAAATAGAAAAGAAATATATAAAAAAAGAAAGGCCTGCTTTTCAGTTTATGGATCAACGCAGCTGTGTTCATGCATTTCCTTATTTGTTTATATTTGGACATATTTTGGTATTGATGAAGTGATTTATATTTCAATACACTGTTTATAACAAATGCCTAGGTTACTTCAATCCAGCAAAAATTGCTGTTAGATATTATCGATTAGGTAAAAGCGATGCTCCACAAGATTGGAGCCTTTCAGCATTAAAAGATACTAGACTAAGGTGCTAATTCAGGAAGAAAAAGAGGTTTTGATTTCCATTGTACATTTAAAACCTATCTAGGTTGGCAGAACTAACAGTTAAGGCTCAGGCAGACTGGCAGACTGCCAATTCTAGTTCCTCCTTAGGCACAAAAACTGGCTGGGCGATATTGGGCCAATCACCAGGAAATTGTGAGTTCTAGTCCTCCCTCAGACATAGAAGCCAGCTGGGTGACTTTGGGCCAGTCACTCTCTTCTCAGTCCAAGCCACCTCACAGAGTTGTTCTTGTGGGGAAAAAGAGGAAGGAGAATTATATATATTCATGACCTTCAGTTACTTATAAAGTAACAAAAGGCAGGATAATCTAATAATAAATACATCTTTTTACATGTATACTACTCATTATTCATTTGCCCAAATATGCATCTCCTGTTTTAATGATGCAAAAAAGAATAAACAGAATATTCCCAAACTGCTTCTTAAAAGGAATTTATAAAGCTGTATTGGTTACGGTTCGTGTATCAGTTGAAAACTGCCTTCTGTTGAGCTGATTAATACATCTACTCCCCCATGACTTGTCGGTGGCTCTCCAATACTTTAAGGGAATCTTTCCAGTTCCTGCTTGAAAAATCCAAAAATGCTTTTTTCATACATGAAGATATCTTGCTGAACTCTTACTGCAGGTTATTTGCTCTGTATTTCTATTTTGTTAAATTCAGGCTTCCCATTTAGCTTTATTTATTTAAGATTTATATGCCCACCTAATCTTAAATAACTCTGAAAGTTTACAACAACCATTTAACCAATAAATAAAAGAAGAATAAAAGAAGAAAATAAACAAAAATCCTGTGCCATAATTGTGATTTACATGGAACTATTGCTTTGAGAACATTGCAAGAGCACATTCACATGTGACATTTTCACTCTGTTGAACGCAGACTGCTGAATTCCCATGTTTTCCACTCCGTGTAGCCGATCTGATGTTTTTTCCAGTCAGTTCTAGCATTAGCTGAAATTGCAAAATGGATGCTTTAGTCTACAGGCTTAGTGACAGACTATTTCCCCATTGATAAAGTCTCTTGCCTCACTGCCTTCTGTTGCTTGAATTTATAGATTTCACAATCTTATTTATTTAAAAGATTTAGACAGCCCAAACTTCCGGCTGTACTTCCGGTGCTATCGGAAGCAAGAACTGCAAAATCTGCGGCCCTATTCTGAACGCTTCCTGTCAGAAGGCTCCAATTGGAGTTGTAGCCACCCTGGAGGATCGTGAAGTAAATGAGGACCACCTTGCAGGTCGAGGAGAGCCACATCTCTCCTCCCTGACTCGGAAAGCCCTCTCATCTGAAGACGGGGAGCAGGGCAGCAATCATGGCTGCCATGAAACTGGGGATAGTCTGAATATCTAACACAGTGCAGGAGCGAAGAGATGGTGAATGGTTTGCGAACTGGATGAGAATATTTTTTGTTGAAATTGGACCCCAAGAAATCTAAGGGGAATATATATTTAGAACTATTTGTCATAGCGGCATGCAAACACTTTGAAAAAATACTGGAGAATTTAAGAAAAGAAAATTTGTTAAAAAAATAAATTGAACTCTCAAAGCAAAAAGGTGTGGTACCGAGAAGACATATTAAAATGCTGGAATTATGGTTTCAAACTTTTTCTTATTAATACTGTCCATTTACTGGATTTATAATTGAAAATAATTAAATTAGACTTGTCAGTAACAAAGCAGAGGCTGAAGCAGGTTGCCATCTGCTGATGAAAGAGGAACTGTGCAATTTGGGAATAACCATTGAAAAGACTGAAAAGATTTATTGAATTACATGTATCTACTCTAAGACCACTGAAGATTTGAATATCAAAGAATTTTAGCTAAGAGTCCCCTGAATATGATTGAACATATAAAAGTGACTAGAGGAGGCATGTATAATCTCCTGATGTATTAAAACTGATTTGACTCACACTGATGAGACATTAAAATTGTGACCTGGAAGCTCTGCTTTTGAATCAACGATTCCTGGACAATTAGCTAAAGAGACCTCTAAAACAAAGGAGCAATGCAAGGTGAAAGTGAATGGAGATCCAAACGGTTTCTATACCTATTCATATTTCTTTTTTTAAACTTTCCTAGTATGAGGGTTGCTATATGTGTAAGTAGTAAGTACTGAAATCTTGCCCCAGCCCACTCACTGAACTGTGTTTCTATTCTTTGGATCAGGTGGAGGGAACATCTGGCATTATCAATGTAGTCTCAGCTTTCTCAGGTGGCTAGAAGTAAAGACAATTATATGGCTGGTTTAAGCGATTTTGGAGGAATTTGGGAATTTCAAAGTTTTAGTAGTCCTTGTTTATCAACTTGTTTAGTGACCATTTAAAATTGGAACAGTATAAAAGAAATTGTGACCAATCCCTCACATTTATGACTGTTAAGAGTATCCCTGTTACACTTGAACACATCACAATTGGCACATATTTACAACTGGCAGTGTCCCAGTTGTGTGACTGCCATTTTTGTTCTTTCCAACTGATTTGTGACAAGCAGAGCTAATGAAGAATATAGAAGTAAAATCATAGCTTGTTGTGTGATGTTTTTCTTAATGACTGCGCTGACTTTCCTAACAATCAAATGGAAAGTGATATTCTAAGTCCATTGCAGCCACTGCACTTATTGGAAAGTGATTTTCTCCCCACACATTTAGCAATGGAGTTGCCCGTTTCAATTCTAGTCACTAAGTGAGGACTTAGTGAAAGATGTTGAAAATGGAAATAAAGTGTTCAACAGCCAAAATAAAAATGGTTCTTGCTTTATTTAAAATCACCAGTAACATAAAAATAAAACATTATAAGATGTGGAGAACAATGGCATAATAGTCTGAGCCTGGGATTTTTCAGTTTACTACATAGAACTAAAGGATACCGTTTAATGCCAGGGGCTAGGATCCGCCATAATTCTTTATGGATTTTTCTAGAATGGAAGTTGAATGACACAAACCATTGGAGGGTTTAACTCAAATGGCAAGGAAATAATGAGCTGGCTCCATTTTTACTTTCAGCTGACAACGAGGCAGAAAAAATAACAATCCTTGTTATATGCTGGGCCTGGAGGAAATGGAGAAAACAAACTGGAACTTGGTATCAAGTTAGCACACAGTTCATCTTGAATCACATATCTCCTCCTCCAAGTGCTCCATTCTGCCCTCTCTTGCTTTAGTGTTCTATAAAGTACTACCCACATGTGGTATCTGAAGGAGCAATTTAGAGAATACCTAGCTTTAGGTCACAAACATACATCAGTTGGAACCCATTCTACAGTCACGGCGGTAACACCTTGAGATCTATAAAGGCAAATTAGGTTACTAACTATCCTACACAATGTAGATAAGCTGTAACTTCAGCCATCCAGCCATCAAGGATGTGCTTGCACAGGAACAGAAGGTTTCACAGAGCTTCAGAATAGGTCACCTTGCTCCAGAATATGAACCTCCATTCCTAAATCCATGTATTTTGCATATCTTCATAGCCAAGTTTCCACAAACTTCCTTTTCTTTAATGTTCAAAACAGAAGCACATTTCCTTAGGGGAACGTTTTCATCCATCTGTTGGGAAAGTTTTAAATACTACAGGCTAATGTCAACAAGTAAAATATTTCTTTTAATTCCGCTTATATGCAAATGTTGACAGTTTTGCGAAAGTAGACTGGTTAAATGCTTTGGATTTTTTAGCAGAGCCCACATCCTCTTCTGAGTTTTGTTCTTGGCCTTCTTGCTCTTTATTGTTAACATCCTCTGGGCGCTTTCGCTTTTTTCCTTCAGATGGATCACTGGTTTCTCTACCTTTGGCTTTTTCCGTCCAAACCTTACAGTAAGGGAAACAAAAACAGAACAGTAAAATTTCTACGATAGCTATTAAATTATAATATTGTCATTAATTAATGTAACTTCCCCATAAATATTAAGCTCCTATGTATGTGCATAGTGGAGACTATAATTTTGAAGGTCCTTCATGGATCACTGCCTTGTTAGGCAAAAGAGCTTGTCCAGCTCAAAGAAGCTATGAGCTAAGCCATGCATTGGGCCACTAAAATGGACAAATCATAGCAGAGACGTCTGACAAAATATGGTTCACTGGAGAAGGAAATGGCAACCTATTGCCAAGAAAACCTCATGGACAGTATCAGAAGCTAGTGAAAGATAGGACAGCCTGGTGTGCTAGAGTCCATAGGATTGCAAATAATTCACAAATAATAATTTTGAAGACATTAGCAATGAAACCATACTGGAATTTGTCAATTTTGAACCTTTACAAGCGTGACAAAATTATTCTTAATTTCCCAGAAATCAGGTATAGAAAGAATAAGACCAGGTGGCTGAATGATCTGGCACTTAAGCAGTGGCATGAAATGGCCTTGTATATTTTCATGGCAACGTGTTCCAGGTATTTCAGCTGAGTGTGGTTTCAAAGTTAGTACTGAAGTAGTATTAGAGATAATCAGGTTCAATCATTCAGCCATAAATCTCAATGAATTATTTTGACCAATCACTCTCTTTGCTGAATTTCTACATAGGATCTTTGCTTTGTTGCAATGGGCAAGAAGAAAAAACTTCTTGGAGAAGAGGCAAGATAATGTACGAATTATTAGTCAAACATGCATCCAGAGGAGGAACTCCACACATTATCTCTGGGGGGAAAAAGGACTACATTCTACTTCCTGCTTTTTACTTGTAAAATTATGTGACTTCAAGAAAAGTGAAAAAAAGAATTCATGCAGTCTTCAACTTACAATCACAACAGGGACCAGAATTTCTGTTGATAAGCAAGGCAATTAATAAGTCGTGCCTGGTTTTACAATTTTTTTTTGGCCATAATTGTTAAGCAAATAATTGCAGTTTTCAAATGAAGCATGCAGTCATTCAATGAATCTGACTTCCTCATTGACTTTGCTTGTAGGAAGCTGGCTGGGAAAGTCGCAAAGAGCAATTGTGTGACCCTGGGATCCTGCCACTGTCATAAATATATGCTAGTTGCCAACGCCTGAATTCTGATCACATGTCTGTGGGGATGCTACAACAGTTGTTAAAGTGTGAGGAGCAGTCCAGTGGCATTGTGACTTCGAACAGTTGTTAAATGAATAGTTGTAAGTTGAGGACTCCCTGTACATTTTTACAAGGTAAGCAAAGGCATAATCCGCCAAAAGAAGATTCCATTACCATCCTTTCTTCAGCAGATAGACCTCTGTATCGAACCATGCCTTCTTTTATTATATCTGTTTCTTCAAAATGAGGATTATCTGATAAAATACTGCTTCTGTTCTCTTCTAGCCACATCTGGAACCCAGTCCTTGGCCTAAATACAGTACAGATGAGAAAAAGATATTGAAATAAAACCTTTATGCAACCTGTGAACATTTTTATTCCCAAAAGGCAGAGTCATCTCACAAGAGCAACATGAGACTCTTTGGCACACTGACCTTTTATTATCTTTGTTCTCAGTCACAGTTTGAAGTTCAGATGGCACAGTATCATTTTTGTCCTCTCTATCTTCTCTGACTCTCTTTTCAGTAGTAAGTGCTCGGGGTTGGAAAAATGCATTTGCTGCAGGCTGAGCAATGAAATATATATATATTTCAGTAATTCATCATAAATAGCTGCTTTATATATCACATTTCATACTCTTAAGTTTCTCAGAGCAAGCAGCTCTCATTTGGTAAGCATCCATTTAACTCCTAAGGGAAAATATTTTTGCAGTAATTTTTTACTCAATAATTTTGGAAGCAGTAATATTAATTACAATGGAAGGAGATAGTGAGATAAAGAAATACAGTACATAAAGGTTTAAGCAGTGCAGTAAACTATCATTTAAATGGAAAGTAAGCATGTTTACTGTATTCTAATTTAATTTAAAATAAAGCAAATGTAATTTTTGCTTTGGGTCCACCCATTTTCTTGATTGCTGACTGTTTAGAGTGCAGATTCTATAAAATCTCTAGGACTAGAAAAAAATTACATGAGGTTTATTTCTCAATAGCTTTAAGATGAGAAATATTGTAGTTTTATTTGTTTGTATCTTACCTTTATTATTTTTACATATAACTCAAGGTGGCAAACATATCCAACACACCTTCCTCTTCCTATTGTCCCCACAACAACAACCCTGTGAGATGGATCGGGCCGAGAGAGAATGACTGGCCCAAAGTCACCCAGCTGGCTTTCATAACTAAGGTGGGACTAGAATTCACAGTCTCTCACTTTCTAGCCTGGTGCCCATTAGACCAAACTGGCTCTAGTAAATATAAACAGTATATAAGCAGTAAGCAAATATTTTTTGCTATTAAGAGTATTTGTATATACTTAAGAATAATCAAAGTATGTAATATACGGTATACCACAATTATTCTTTGATGTGCTCTAAACAAAATTAAAATGATTAAACATCATGTCTGGCCCACTTTCAACTGTACTATACAAACCGTCTGTTTCACTTCCTTGCCTACCTTTCTTATTCAGCCACTGCATGGCAGGGAAAGAAACATTTCCTGAGTGGAAATTTCCTTTTACTACTTAATACTATTACCATTTATTTTCAAACTTGATGGGGAAACAAAAAAGAGAAATCCATTTGATACCAGTATCCTGCCCCACCTTTTCCAATCTTTTTTCCGGCCAATCAGTCTTTGGATAGTCCTTGTGCTTTCATTACATTCCTAAGGCTTGCTACACCCGATAACAATAACTTTGCCAAGATCAGTTTCCACAAAACAAGATAAAGGTCCAATCCATCACCTGCTTTGACTTGGGCTTGGGCATCAACGGTTTGATGACTGGACTCTTCTTGTTTGGAACTCCTTGACCATTCATTGTGGGATTTTTCTTAGGCAGCCTTGTCAGGTTATCCAGAATATTGGGCGAGTGAACAAATGCATCTTTTTGGCTACTGGATACCTACAGCAGCAAGAGATTTAAGAACACATTTTTCCCTTGCGGGACCTTAACAATATCTTACTTAAAAGTAAAGTAAATTAAAGCCATCAGTTCTCACCTTAAAAGGATTTACTCGTATGGAGTTGCTAGATGCAGTGACAGCTTTCATTAACCAAAAAAAAAAAAAAAAAAGGGGAGGGGGAGGGAGGAAGAAGCAAGAAAAAAAGAATATCAGTGCAAATTTACCAAACACTTAATATACTGCCTGTGTATTAAGAAATTATACTAAATGATTTTTATTTACAAGAATTAAGCAGGACTTTTGATATAGCCTGCCTCTAATCTTTAAGACATGAACAGAAACTTCTAGATGTTTGAGTTATGCATGCTTTATGATTGTTTATTTTATTTCCCCATTTTTAATTGTGCTGTGAATCTTGATACGTTATTTCATATAAAATTTGATATAATTACAATTTGTTTTTACATTCTATTAATTAGATAACTTGAAAATTGGAAAATAAAGAGAAAAAGTAGATATTATATAAATATAAGCTAAAATTTTAAAAAATGAACACACTGTGACTCGCATTAAGGTATTTGTTAGTTGTAGCGCTCAATTTACAACCATTCATTCAAAGTCATGGCACTGAAAAAAATGACTTATGACTGTTTTTCACATTGGTGACTATTACAGCATCCCCATGGTCACATGATCAAAATTTGTGTGCGTTGCAACTGGCAAGTATTCGTGACAGTTGCATTGTCCCTGGGTCATATGATCACCACTTGCAACCTTCCCAGCTGGGTTCTGACAAGCAGTCAGTGGGGAAAGCCAGAGCTGTTTAACAACCACGTAATTCACTTAACAACTGTAATGATTTGCTTAACAACCAGTGGCAAAAAGGTGGTAAAATGAGGTGCAATTTGGTTAATAACTGCTTTGCTTTGCAATGGAAATGTTGGTCTCAATTTTGGCCGTAAGTCGAGGACTACCTATAAGGATTTTGATCTTAACCTGAGTTACTTAATATCAAGATCTCTGTTGTCCTGGTGTGCGTGTGAGAGGTGGAGGGGAGGGAGAGATAGGGAGGGAGGGAGGGAGGTAGAGGGGGGGGAACCCACAACACACAATAAAAGGAAAAAAGTGAACAAAGAACTTTTAAAAAAAGAACTATTAAGTTTTCAACTTTTTCCTTTTTATACATCTGATTTGCAATATTTGCACAATTTACTTTATTTTTTGTATCACCAAATACTATGATCTCTCAGCAATTTACATAACCTTATTACAATGTTGCAAGGAGAAACTTGGTTCTAATGAGGGGCACAAGATTATGCTAAAAGCCTCCGAACTAGCATTCTTTTGCACGACAGTTTCTGGAAAAAAAGTCCCTGGGACAGTGCAGCCTTTCATTTATGAAACTGAACTGATACATCACAGTCCAACACTAAACTATACAACAGCAACATTGGAAGTAATAGAGCTCTCTATTAATCAGGCAGCAAGATTTCAATGGAGGAACTACTGAAGAAAAATTTGAATAATGTATAAATGTTTCCAATTTATTTCATCAGCTTAAAAGATGTTCATGAGAAGAAAAGCATTTAACAAATTGTGTGGGAGTATGGTTGCACAGCTGAAATCTAATATTTGGACAAAATGTTTAACAATTAAGGGGTTTTTCCTTGCCTAAAATAAATTCAGTTACTTACCAGACTTCGAAGCAGATGTATTTCCATGCAGCGTGGGAGAGGCTTCAGAAGAATTAAAATAGAGGAAACATTAATATTCCAGAGGAAATATTTAAAACATTTCCCAGTTTAATTGAGTATGACTATATGTGATAAATATTGAAACAGAAAGGATGTACAATAGGGCTACAAATGCACTAGACTAGCACTTTTGAACTTCTCACCCCTACTCTTACCCACTCTTCTTCCTCCTCCTCCTAGCATTTTTCTCGTAGGTGCAGTCTGCTTTTTGGATAAACAAGAACCATCTTGTGTGATCAAACATAGCATCCAGGTCTAACCGGGCATTTTTCATGTCTGCATTTATTGTATCTTGCTTCAGCCTTCCATGTGGGCACTTACCCTCTCCTCATAACTACTCATAAAAATGTTCACAGAGCTCTTCCAATGCCATCACTGTGCCACCAGAGGATCTCTGACAGGCCCTCTACGGGCCTGCCTGAGGACAATTTGTGAGGACTCCCAACTCCTCACAAATTGCCCATCTCTGTTCCATGGGGTGATCCTTCTCTGAAACGACTATCCAGCCTTCAGAGTCTGAATTTATAACACGTAGCCTTCTGCTTTAATATTCATGGATGCTTGCTGAGCTTACTAGATTTTGCCTCATGAAGGGCATTCACTTTCTCCTCATCCTCTTCGTGGGTCTCCATATTTTGCTGGCTTTGAATGTTTCTTTCTTGAGCACGACTCCACTCTGTGGGGCTGTTACTGTACCTGCATAGAGAGAAACCAAGTCAGCCAATGACTTCTATTCCTTTGCTTAAACTATCAAGAAAAGGGCAACTGCCACGTGTCCCCTACAAGAAAAGCCAGGTTTAACAAGAATGATAAAATAACTCCTTTCCTTTCCATTATACAGGCTATCCTGGTCCTCATGAAATCAATTACTGAGTCATTCCCATTAAAATTATAGTACTTTTTCAGTTTTCCGAAAACTGAAAATGTGATAATCTGTGCTACTGCCCAGAAGATTCACTTCATTACAGGCTACTATACTTTTGTTTCCTTCAGTGGCAATAGCCACCTGTGGATTTGTCCAGAGCCCTTCTCCATTTTTAACGGCATCCGTCCCTTTCTTCCATTCTGCTTACAAAGTTTCCTCTTTCTGTTTACCTAGAGGTGTTTTAAAGGGCTGGATTGCTGATTTTTCCCATCCTGTCACCAGCTCAGTTGCACTAGGGCATTGTCTCGGGTTGAAAGTACGCTACTGAATCCAGGCTTTGGGTTTTTGATATTATACAGGTAGTTCTCGACTTATGACAATTGGGAAGAGGCTTTCTGTTGCTAAGCAATTGAGTTGCATCCAATTTTGACTTTTTTTTGCCACAGTTTTTAAGAAAATCATTGCGATTGCTAAGTGAATCAGATAGCTGTTAAGCAAATGCTGCTCCCCACACTGATTTTGCTTCTTGGAAGCCTCTTGGGAAGGTTTCAGATGGTGACCATGTGACCCTGGGATTCTGCAACCATTTTAGATACATACCTGTTGCCAAGTTCCCAAATTTTGATCCCATGACCATGGAGATGCTAAGTAAGTGCAAGGACCACCTACTTGTCACTTTTTCCAGTGCTACTGTAACTACAGTCACTAAGTGAATGGTTAAAAGTTAAGCACTACCTGCAGTTGAGAGTCTTTGTAAAGTTAATCCGACCTGATGTGATAGTTAAAAGATTTTTCTCCACGGTGACTTAGAAAGCACCTGCCTAACTTCAAACACAAATGAAATTATAACAATTTGCTATGTGTTCATGTCCCCTTTCAGAGTTCACTTTTACCCAGCATTCAGATGGTTTCTAAAATCCGGCTGCTGCTTCTCTTCTTCCTCTTCTTGCTCAGCATACTCTTCAGCAGAAGCCAGCTCTGAGACCTTCTCAGCGGCAAGTTCACTGAGTTTCTGGGCAAGAATTAGCCTCCGCGAGCGAGAGGCATATTTGATAGCTAAGTTTGTGGCATTTTGTGTCATGAGTTCAGCAAGCTCCATACAGCGAAATTCACGTTCCAGTGTGCAAGATAACTATTTTTAAAGCAAGGAAGAAAAAAAGATTTAACATTTATCAGAGAAATATTTGTTTGGGAGGGGGGAGGAGAGGATGAAAAATATTTGTTCTTTAAGAGAATAGAACATTCAGTTCCCATTCATTCTTTACTAGACAGAAATTCAAGGAATCCTAATATATCCATGAACAGAATAGAATGAGTCCCAGCTATTTTTTTATAAAGCCAGTTCGTAGCTTTAAAAATAACTCCAATTATGATGCAGTAGCTAAAGTGAGCAACCTCAGGAAAATTCCATGTGAAAATTCCACTGAAGAAAAACTATACTTAAAAACTATAATCCATTATTGTATAATAGTTTTTTGAATTAAAAAAAATAGTGAATTCAAGAGATCCATGTCTCTTTCTGCTTTTCAAACATCTATTTCATGATAAGCCTTGTTTCCAGTTAGCTATAATTGTGGGGGTAAGGACTAAACTCTTCACCTGTCTAATAATTAACCTGCACAGCATATGAAAGCCACTAGGAAGCCTGAGTAAATAGAAATATGGGCTGAGGAAAATTCTCTTAATGGTCTTTCTCTTTCATAGGTTTCTCTCCGAAAATGGTCTCTCCTCTATATTTCAAGGAAGTTGAAACAGGCTTATCTTGAAAAACAAATGGGTTTGGCCAGGATAGGCCATTTTTATTAGGATCCTGGCAAGTACAGATAAGTGTTAAATTCTCAGTCTTCACCCCATAGTTACAGGAATACTCTGGCTTCCTGAGGCTATTTATAAAACATGGTAGGATAGTCACACAATTAATTAATTTCATTTCTAGGTTGGCACTAAGAGCCTGAGCTTTGAACATAAATTGCTGGTCAAGGCGACTCATTTCCTGAGCCTGGTTTTCCTTTATCTCTGGATCTGGCCTTTTGCTTCCCAAAGCTTTTGCTACTCCTGAAACAAATGCTTAGGCACATTCAAATTTCTTCTGCCTTAGATCCTCTCCTTATCTGCGCCTTGCTGCCAGCTTTATTCCAGTGCTTTGGTTCCTCTCTCTTACAGCAGCTCTGTCCACAGTCAAATTATCTAGGACCATGGGAGGAAGGCATGCAATGAAGCAGCATCATGGCACAAAACTCACAAAACGCACATTTCATCTTTTTGATGTTATCTCAGTTTGCTATGGACACTTGCAATATTTTTTTCTGTTGATTGGCAAGAAAGTCCAGTTGCCTCTTGAAAGAGCACCTTTCGGACAATGACTATCTTAACTTACTCTGAACATTATAGCATGTGTATTAACAAGTTACATTTTGCCTAGTTTTGTGCTTTAAACATTTCTTGTCCATTTCAGAGTTAGTAAAATATAACAACTAGTCACATGGAATAAATGATTGTGTGGAATAGAGTGTTAAAAAATTACAAAGAAAAATAAATAATTGAGTGGGATTTTTTATTTAAGAAAAATAATAATCAAGTGTCTAAGAAATTTTATTCAGGTAAATTTGAAATAATCATCTCTAATATGTGCCCTTTTAATATTTCTCTTTAATTCCTGTATCAGCTTGGTGGGCTGAGGCTTAATAGAAGCTGATATCTAGTACAAGTGAAAAGCATTAGATTGAAGAAGACAGTTTTATAACTTTACCCACTTACTGCAAACATTTTCATCAGGAGATTCTGCTGCTCTTGGACTGCCTGGCCTTTCACACTTTCATCATATTCATATCCATTTTGGGATAAATAGTCTAAATAGTTGTGGAACAAGACTGAGCGCCAGAATTGCTCCTATGACATGCAGAGAAAGAAAAACATAACAGCTATTTTATCATGGCTGCAAGATATATAATATAAAATTTAGTACTAAACAAGGACGTTTATAAATTACTCTGAAATTGTGATAATTAAAATTCCAAAGGACTGGAAATAGGCAAACAAAACAGACCACATTAACTGGAATTTGAATTAATTTGAAAATGTAAAGGAAACTTTTCAAAATCAAAATAATGTTGAGCAAAAGCATCCTTTCAAGGACGCATACACTTAGATATATAGCGTCAAAAGCTTTGCTCTTAACTATTTGAGAGATTCATTTTCATCTCCACTTGCTTTCAAGATTACAGCAGGTGGCATCCATACGCTTCCAAGTGTAACTTTACAATTTTAAGGTTTAGAAACCCACTAGCTTGCTTTATTTGGGGGGGGGGGGGGACAGCTGAGAAATTAATACATACTGTACACTATACATTTTGTATAAATAATACCACAGAATGTATACTATCTTCCTAAAACAGAGACATACATATGCAAGTAGGGCTACTGTTTCTATATGGTGTGTGTGTGTGTGTGTGTGTGTGTGTGTGTGTGTGTGTACACAGGTAGTCCTCAACTTATGATCACAATTGAGCCCAAAATTTAGGTTGTTAAGTAAGAAATTTGTTAAGTGAACTTTGCCCCATTTTACGACTTTTCTTGCCACATTTGTTAAGTGAATCACTGCAGTTATTAAATTAGTAACATGGCTGTTAACTGAATCTGATTTCCCCACTGACTTTTCTTGTCAGAAGGTTGCAAAGGGGATTACATAACTCTGGGACACTGCAACCGTCATATGAATCAGCTGTCAAGCATCTGAATGTAAATCATGTGACCATGGGGATGCTACAATGGTCATAAGTCACTTTTATTTCGTGTTTTTTAACTTCAAACTGTCACTAAACAAACTTTTGTAAGTCAAGGACTATCTGTATTTTATGGAACTGCAACTAAATTGTACAGATGATCTTAACTCAATAGGTGATGACCATTTTATGGAGATTATCTGCATGCATGACATTTGGTACATACTTAATGGGAATGTAAGATAAAATTACTAGAGATGCTATTTCCATGCAATAAGGACAAAGTGAAAAGCAAGCAAAACTGACCTTTTAGAGCAGGGCAGAATTTGCAACTCCTTATTAAGTTTTTCAGAATGGATCTAAAAACTAAATTATAAATTCTGATTACCCACCTCCATTTGACCCTTATCTGTTTCAGTTTGACAAAAAGGGAGCTTAAATGGCAGCACTGATACCGCAGGACGGGGAAGCGTAGCTGGAAAACGAGCTCCTTTACAAAGAATGCATCTATTCAAGAAAAATACAGAATAAAAAGTGCAACCCTTTTCTCCTTCCCAGACTCACCATGGCATAAACAAGTTGTTTACACATTCAGCAGTATACATGTCAAGAAGAGGAAGCTTACATTTTTCTCAATTTTTTAAAAAAATATCAGGCTAAAAATCAACACATTTGAGGGGGAAAAAAACCCTGGAGTTTTCTCTAAGCTTTGAATATTCAAATACTTGGATATTCTTGGATGGCTTAGGACCTGGATACCTACAAGACTGCCTTCTGCCACTGACAGTCTCCCACCGGCCGGTACACTCCCACAGAGAGGGCCTCCTCAGGGTGCCATTGGTCAAATTATGTTGACTGGCGACCCCCAGGGGGAGAGCCTTCCCTGTGGGGGCCCCTGCCCTATGGAATGAATTGCCCCCGGAGATACATAGGATCCCCGACCTTCATGCCTTCCGCCGTGCCCTTAAGACCCTACTATTCCAACAAGGTGGTCTGACGGAATGACGAATTTTAATGGGTATTTTAGTTTTGGGATTTTAATAATATGGCCGAACTAATGAATCTGTTTTAAATTGTTTTAACTTTTGTGTCTATGCTGTTTTTATTATGGGCTGTACACCGCCCTGAGTCCTTCGGGAGAAGGGCAGTATAAAAATTTAATTAATTAAATAAAAAAATACTTTATTTAGCATCCAAATGAGATTTCTCTAAAAATAGCAGAATTATTCCTTTGTCACTTTAATTCATTTAATATAAGAAGCCATATTGTTTTATAATTACTTAGCAGAGCTTTTAGTAAAGTCAAAAACACGAAAAGATTGCTCACACAGAGAGCATAATGTCACAGTCATCTTAACTATGGCCTGGCCTAATAATCTGCTGCCATTTTAGGCAAACCAGTGAGAAACTTAAATCAGCTTCTTTGCAAGGCCGAGCCAAGATAAAACTTTGCTTTATCAAGATGCCAAATTTGCTAAAGTACATCAAATGAGATTAGAAGCTTGTGAGCATAAATGCGGTTAGAGGCAGTGTTTCAAATTCCATCTCTTATATCCACAAGTCTACTACTGCCAATCTACTAATTATATTACATTGTCTATTATGTTTTGAAATATATTACATTAGGGATTAAAGGAATGAAGCCTAAGAAATATTATAAAGTAAATGCATCATTCTTATTCAATCAATCAATTAAAAATATTAGCTGGAAAGCGTTTTCACAATCTTAACATCTAACCCAATCAGCCACTCTTTTAAAACCAAGCCTTCAATCAAGGTAACACTTTTATAGACATTGTTTTTTAACTGTGTTTAAATGATGTGTTTTCTGTCCTCATTTATCTTGGATGAATGAGAGGGAAAAAAAGCCACAATGACTTTCATTCATATTCATCTTCCCGGGCTGACATGTTCTGAGGCTTTAATGAATTTCCTAGAAAAGAGTTACTTAAAAGGGGAATTGGAAGAACACAATATTTTGTGCAAATAGCATGCTAGTTCCACAGGCCTCTTTCTAGTAAAAAAAAAACAACAAAAAACTTGGAAGGCCCTAGTTTAAATGAAATAAGGCAATGGGAAACTGACAAGAGAGGATGATTGAGAAAATGATCTTTCAACAGATGTTTGAATATTTCTGTGTTGAGCACTGTTCTAAAGAACAAGGACAATTTTAAATTATTTTTGTACCTGAGCTGCTGAGGGTTTTCATGAATGCCAACAATCCAGTAATGGTTTGACTTCCCTTTACAGTGCTCCCTTGTGTTACAGACTGGGGTCCAAATATTACCATGCTTTCGGTTCAGCATTCGTGCAATACCCTCAGAATCCACATAACAAGGAGTACCTAGTCATTCATTAGAAAAGCACATAGTTTTGTTTTGATAATCAGTTCTCTTTGAAAGAGCTGTATAGATTCATGAATGAACATGACGTTAAATGCTACATCTCTCATCATCATTATTTACATTAAAAAGAACAAAACACTTTGAAGAAAATCAACAGACTCGTAGCTAACTTTGGCAATAACTCCCTCTTCTGGTAACCCAGAATAAAAATCCATGGACATTCAGTGTAGTTCACCCATGTCCTTTGTTCCCTTTCCTCTTAGATATTAATAGCATTGTTTAAACATTGATAACGGATGCATAATTTTTAATCAACTAAGCATGTGATGTCTTCCATTCCTGATGTCTGGGTTGAGGACTACAAATGTACAAAGATTTGATCACATTCATCTTCCCTCACTATTATTTCACTACCTTGTTTCCCTGAAAATAACCCCTCCCACAAAATATTTAAACGCATGCACAGCCGGTCCCTGACATTTCTTCTGGTTAGGGTTAGGGAGACAGAGATGGAAATCAAGTAAGACGGCAAAAGGAGCCCTGTCTTGCTCCACGCGCCCCAAAATAATAATAAGCCCTCTCCAAAAATAAGGCCAAGCACTTATTTCAGAGTTCAAAAAAATATAAGACATGGTCTTATTTTCTGAAAAACACGGTATTAGAATTAAATACATAAAAACATAGTTAAATTAGGATTTAACTGTCGTAAATGAACCATCTTACCTTCTGCTGAAAATCCTACCCATGCTAAATAGGATTTCCTGGAAAGAGGAAGAGATTCACTATGTAAAATTTGTCTTTTCTTTTTCCCAAGTTCTAGAAGCTGAATTCCAAGACACTGATCCCCTTCAAATCCAGTGCCTACAAATAAGGGTAGGGGTGGGAGAGGTACAGTGTTAATTCTGACCAAAGTAAGTCACACTGAAAAATTGTGGAAAAGTGTAAAGAAAAGGAAGGAATTTAGCTGTGCAGATGCAAATTCTTTATGGTACTGAATGATTGTGATGGATTTCTATTCACTGAGTAATTTTAAATATTGTCAATATGACTGTAATTTGGGACTTAAATTATTTTAGGAATGTAAAATTATATTCATGAAGTGAGATCTAAAATATTTGTTCAAATGAAATAATAATAACAATAACAATAGCAGTAATTACCATTATTTTACTTTTACAGAAATCACTGTGAGATGTAGAATAATGTTTGCTGTCTTTTGAATCCTTAACTTCTATCTTTACTAATATTGCATCTTTTAAAAAAATAAGGACAAAACAATAGAAAGCCAGAGTGAATCACGGCTGAATGACAGAGCAGACTTAACATGTAGAAAATTACATGCTCAATATCTCCATCCAGAAAGAAGCAAAGTTTCCTGGTTTTACATTACTGCTATAGGAAGATTTGACAGCACCAAACTAGTTAACAGTTGATATTACTTAATAAAAAGGCTTTCCTAGCCCAAGTTCTCCTAAATGCAAGCACTAGAACAAGGTGGCAAATTCTAGTTTGGGATAAAAGTAACAGAAAATGATGGATGCAGTTCTTAGACACTTCAAGACAGCTTAGTCATGTGATTAAACTTAAAATTTCAATTCTATTTGGAAATGGGGTGACTTAATAAATTCAAAGCTATAAGGGCATAGTCTTTAAAAAAATTAAAGACGAAATTATATAGAATGACCAAATTTTTATTTAAATTTGCCCTAGGCGCAGGATGCAAAAGGGCTCATTTGAGCATCAAACTTTTTTTAAGGTCAAATTTTTTGGAAATTCCTGGTCTTTCAAAAGACTGGGCATCTATCAGCCGCATTCCTTCCCTAATCATACAAGGACGCCTGTAAGAGATTTGAATAATCAACATTTTAAACAAATAAACAACAAATAAAAGAATACAGAAAGCACCTTTATGAAAGACCACCAGCAGCTGCTCTCCATGTCCTGCCATCGACACCACAGGTCCAGGAAAACTGAAAATCTCTTTCTGAACTCCACCAACGGTGAAGACACGAAGCAGAAGAGAACTGGTGGCGCATGCAGCCCAACCCTGTCCCAAACAAACAGCTTCAATGTCTTCATCCTGCAGCATATCAACAGTCCATTCCTTGTTAGAATCCCAGGAGTTGAAATGGATGCAATGTAGCTTGCTAAAGATGAAAGAGGGAAATGACTGTAAGTAAAACAATACAGGGAAGTCCAGATACACACCTCTAGCCTTGCATTTTTGAGCATTATAAACTAAAATGCTTGTTGATTACACTGATGCTGCTTTTGAATTAATATTAAGTAGTTCCAGTTTGGAGATCTGCAGTTATCGGTTTCACTTTTTCCTCATTTACCATGTGATTTTTTTAAAAGGAAAATTTGAAGCAAATAGAACAGAACAGCAGCTCTGAACTGCACTGATCGTGTTCCCATGCAAATTCGTGAAATACAAAGGTTAGTTTTATTGGCTACAATTCACAATTAAGTACTTTGTCTTTTTTTACCTTGCTAGTTCCTCTGTGCTCTCACAGGCCAATAAAATAGCTTCACTGGAAAGGTCTGCCATTGTGTGATTCAAATTATTTGGCAAATGCATTGCATGATGTATTGCGGTATCATGGAATTCAACATCAATAGCATTGTCTTGTTCATCATTATAACAGCGAATAATACCCACGGAGTTCCATATCTATAAAGGAGATGGTAAGGCTTGTTAAGAAGATAGAAATATTTCTGCAAGGTTGACTTTAGATGTGCCATACGTATATATGTTCATACTGTATGTATGTATGTATGTATGTATGTATGTATGTATGTATATGTTTATACAGACACACGCCACATAACACACAGCCCATTCATAATCTCTGGGTATGTTTAATCAGCAGGTGAAGTTTGAGATGGAGGGAATGAGGGATGAAAGCACCATCAGTGGAGGACTATATACCAAGATAGATACATACATTATATAAGTTGCAACATGAATTTGTCATTGAAAATAGGCAAGTAGCAAAACACATGATCAACATCTGAGAAATAAATTAAATGCCTAACTTCTGAAACAAATTTCCATTCTCCCTAGAAACAGCAGCAATAGATTCTAACTCTAACCTTACCTAAATATACTTAAATACATTTCTCTTTCCCTCCTATTTATGAAGAAATCTCTATTACTTTAATCATAGTCAGAAATTCAAAGACACCTACCTCTATTTTTGAAAGGAGTTTTTTTGCAACTCACTTTACTATAAATATTCAATTTTTTAAAAAGAAAAGACTGCACAAAAAGTGCAATCTAATGTTAAGGGGACCAACTAATGATACTTATCCTTCTTTTATAGGAGCAAGTTTATAGCCAATAGCTATAGTTATAGTAGTTAGCTACTACTAGTAATACCCTGTTTCTCCAAAAATAAGATGTCCCCTGATAATAAGCCCAATTGGGCTTTTGAGCGCATGCGTTAAAATAAGCCTCCCCCTGAAATTATTTAAATGCAGAGCTGGAAATCAGATAAGACGGCAAGAGGAGCCCCATCTTGCTCCATGCGCCCCAAAATAATAAGACCTCTCCGAAAATAAGGCCAAGCGCTTATTTCAAGGTCCAAAAAAACCTATGACAGGGTCTTATAATTTTAGTTATAGTAGTTACTTATGAAATGAACTTACTCTTTTTTTTTGAGAATTGCAGCCTTTTATCCATTTAGACTGATAAAGCTTAACAGTCTGAAGATGATCCAAACACCACCCACACATGTTAAAAGCCATTCAGTTTTGTACTAAGTGAAATTGCTTATGTAGACTATTTAAAGCTTCATTATTATTGCAACTACTGCTATTATTAGTTATTTAAATTTATATGCTGCCTTATTCCTATCAGTTCTGAGCTGTTCTTACAAATTACTTAAAATATTAATAACCTTATTGTTTAAAAGATTGGCTAATGAAGCAATTTAAACCTGAAATTAACCATGAAACGGTGAGTGAGATGTGCTGGGGTAGAACCAGACTGGAATGGCTTTTGCCGAGGAGTTGGCAATGGCCCACTGTAGAGCGGCCTCTGGTCAGATGGCAGTGGCTGAATTGGAAAATTGTCCAAATCATCCTCTTCTTCCTCCTTATCAAGGGCAGAATTAGCTTTCAGCAATCCAGTATCTACGAAAGGCAGATAGATCATATCAAGACATTTTATAGCATCTCCAGAATGCTGGCAGCCAAACTGACAGCATTACATGATTATAGATTTATAATCATGGTTCGCAAGGGGTGGGAACTAACATCGTAGCAATATATTAATCAGTATTCAACTAGAGGGAACAATATGTTTATAATGCATTGTTGTTTTTCTTTTTTGACGATTCTATAGTTGCTCCAACATTCAGACTCTCCCTCTGCTCCAAATTTCCTACTTTGGGAAATTCTAACCTAGAGAGTTTTCATCATCTTCTATTATTGCGCCTCGGTTTCTGGGACGTCCCGACGCCATCTTAAAGTCATCTTCATCTTCATCATTTGTTGCTGCCTTAGAGCCCCAGTCATCCTCACTGAAATCCCTATTCAGAAAGTCCTCTTTGTCATCCTCATCAAAAAGATCATCGTAGCTTTTGATAGAAGAACTGGGTGCCTGAAGTCAGGATTTAACAGTTAATAAATATATGTATATCAAATGAGAAAACATTTTTTAAAAAGGGAAATTACCTTCCAATCAATAAATGTCAGATTCATATGATTAGGTTCATAATCAGAAGGTTAATTTAAAAAAAAAAGGAAACTTCCAGTTTATATTACCTTAGGGATTGATTTCTTCCTTTCTACATCACAGACATTCTCAAGAAGTCCAAGATTGCCTTCTGTATCTGTATAAGCAAGCTGGCCACCTTTGGGATGCCATGCCAGACCACAGACAGTGTAACCTTTTTCATGTTTCATCCTAAAAAAGGCAATAATAATAATAATAATAATAATAATAATAATAATAATAATAATAGATGCATTTGAAATCATTCTGACAGGAAGACTTTTGCTAAGCAGCTATTCAGGCCTTATGATCTTATACAGCGTGCTAAACCAAAACCAAACAATTAACTTTATGTTATTTGATCAAGCCATGTGAAAGCAGAAAGTCTCAAAATTTGCCAGTTTTGATTTTATGGTATAGGTTATCCAAACCTTTGAGGTCATACGTTAGTGGCTCTCATAAATTTTCTTTGTCTTTGCAAAAGCCCATCTTTTGTAAGAGATACTGAAACCAACTGGTACCTTTCCAAACATTCCTGGGTTTCCACTTTCCAAATGACTATATAGCCACCGATACTTCCAGCTGCCAAATATTGTCCACATGGAGACCAGGCCACAATATTTAGGGGCTAACATAAAAAAAAAGAAAAAGAAAATAAGTCCTTGATATTATAAATTCTGTGGCTTGAGCTAAGATTGTCTTTGATGTACCCATCCCTTGAGCAGAGAGTTAAATATGTTTTAGGGATTTTTTGTTGTTATTAATTTCCTAGTATCATGTTGCAGTTCTGTTTTGGAGGAAGACAGAGAGATGAAGAGAAGGCATTGAGAAAGTCAAGGGAGCAATTTATATCCGGATAGAAAACTTGTGGCAATGGTAGAGTTGTGTTGGTGCCCACATCCCAGAAATTCATTGTGGTAGTGTATCATAGTGGGTATACACTAGTAGGATACACTATGATGAGAGTTTGGATTGCCCAACACAAGTTAGTCACAGGAGTGTGCAGAAGCAAAAAGCAACCAGGTGTGGCAGCCTGGAGTCTTATCTCCTGGAACAAGAAGAAATTAGTTGGACACTAGAGGAATCTGAAGGCCATGAAACAGCTGCAGATTCAAACTGGAAGCCACAGAGTCCATTTTATAGCCTGGACTACCCACTCCTGGGACTACTAATGAAATAGGAGTCTCAGCAGATTGAGCAGTGGAGGCCAGCCTGGAAGCCTGCCATTTAACCAGAGTAAAACATGAGCTGAATTGTCTGGTTTCAGCCATGTCAAAAGGTAAGTTCTATTTGGATCAGTGGACGGATTCAAATCGTGGGCCAGATATTTGCTTTTTTTTTTTTTTTACTATCACTATCCATATGAAAGGTAGAAACTTTGAATTTAGAATTGGATGCCCCTCTAGGGCTGAGTAGGCAAGCAGGGACTTCTTTTTTCCATTCAGTCAGGACAGAGCCTAATAAAGGACTGCCAAGATTGAATAAAAGAGAACAGGTTTTTTGCATTGCTTTTTGGTAAGGATAGGTGTGTTGAAGTAGTTTGCCAGCCTCTGGATGGTCTTTACCAAAAACAAAGTTGGCAGCTATAAAGATGTGCGAGTGATAATCTGAAGTGAGGGGGTGGATTTTCTAATGAAGGAAGTTAGCAAGTGCTAGGGGAAGAACTCGAAGTCTTAAGTTTTAACAATATTGAGTTTTAGTATAGATGGTGGTATGATTGTGAAATATGGGTGTGATTGTAAGCAGCAGGGTGTGGAGACTAGCAGGAGATGAAAGCAAGCACAATGCTGGTTGTAACAGGCCAGGACAGATATGCTAATGGGTGCCATGTGGGCTGTTCTAGAAGAAAGGAAATAAAAACCCTATTTCCCCCAAAATGAGACATCCCTTGATAATAAGTCCAATTGGGCTTTTGAGCACATGGCAATAAGGCCAAGCTCTTATTTCAGGGTTCAAAAAATATAAGACAGGGTCTTATTTTTGGGGAAACACAGTAATATGGAGTCAACCTCCACTTCTGGCTTAGTGTTACTTGGAACCCTGACATTAATCTTGGTTTCTAGTCACTGGATTGTTGGTGAACTTGGGTTTATCCTGCTGTTGGTAAACCTTCAAATCATGTATAATAAGATTGTGCTCATTCACAACCTGCTGATGAGCATGTGGACTTGGCATGTATAACTGAGATCTGGATGATCAAGGGCAGGCATACAAGCTTCTTAGTGATCTGCCCAATTAGGCTTTGGATCTTAGATCTGTAGGTCCCTAATAACTATCTATTTACAAATGTACACAGTCAATGTTAGGAGGAAAGCACACTTCTGTAACAGGAAGAACAACTGTTGCTTTTGCAAGATTTTACACAGCTCATAAAACAAGGAACCTTAACCTCGAATTACTATTGATCATAGGTCTCTGCTTTTACTCTGACATACATACATACTGTACATACATACATACATAATATCAAACAGACTTCCCATTTAGCACCAAACTCTTTTGCAAACAGACTGACTCACTAACAATCTATCAGCTTAAGAAAATATGATTTTCTCTTCCCTGATACCAAGCAAACATTACTTAGAACAAGAGCAGGTTAAAAAGCAGCTACCTAAAAGGATACCAACCTGTGTGATAAAATTATCTGATAGATCCAGTTCATGATCCCATGTTTCTCTTCTATATAGTTTGATTGTTTTTTCTACTGGAATGGCTAGTAGCTATTTAGGGAGAAAAAAACGTTAATAAGATGGATCTGATTTTTAAATGCTATTTTAAATAAGTTCTATCCTGGTTTTGTTTACAAACAAACTGACACAAACCAAAGACACATCTGGGTGAGCTATAATGGGACAGGTTTTTAGTTTAGTGTGATTTATGAACATAGATATTGGACATGGCGGCTTGTTCAACATGGGCAATAAAGTTTATAAATAAATAAATAAATAGTTAAATATCTTGGTTTCAACTCAAGGAACTGTGAAATACATTTGAACCACATAGAATAGAGTTGGAAGGGACAAGTCCAAAACCCTGCTCAAGCAAGAGACCCTACATCATTTCAGACAAATGGTTGTCCACTTTGACAGGCTTCAGACATGGAGCACCCACAACTTCTGAAGGCAAGCTGTTCCATTGATAGATTGCTCTCCCTGTTAGGAAATTTCTCCTTAGTTCTAGTTTGCTTCTCTCCTTAGTTAGTTTCCAACCATTGTTTCTTGTCTTGCCTATCAGTGCTTTGGAAAACAGTTTGACCACTTTGTTTTTGCAGGAGCCCCTCAAATATTGGAACAGTACTATCATATCCCCCCTAGTCCTTCTTTTCATTAGAGTACACATACCCAATTCCTGTAACTGTTTTTCGTACGCTTTAGCCTCCAGCCCCCAAATATTTTTGTTTCTCTTCTCTGCATTCTTTTTCGGAGTCATATGGATTGTGAAAAGCTTTTCATAAAGTATTGAACCAAATGTCAAGAGATAATAAATGTCAAGTAATCACAGTTGTTACGCTGAGTTAGAATAGGGCAGGGTTTTAAAATCCCTTTGTGAGTCCTCAAGGGCAATAAAGTTCTAATAAATGTCCTATTTCAATCAAACAACTACATGATGTAACATGCCAAGCATCAGCAACTTAATTTATCAAGCCTACTTTAATGAAAATCCTCTAGTCCATTCTTGTTGAACCACCGGTATGACTAGAGTTAGCCTAGATGAGAAATGGGATTTTTCACCAAAATTATTAAGACTTCACTTTCACTCAATCCCCACAATCCAGGGCAAGCATGATATGCAGACATTTTTGCTCCTCTGCACGCTCACTTCTTTTCCAGAACTGACTGCTAAAACACTGAATGCAGCCTAAATATAATGGGCTTTGCAGAGAAATGCTGCTATTAGCTTTATAGTACCATTCATGAGGTATTCTTTATTAGATAACTTTCATCTCCTCTGATACATTTTTTGCTTCCACTTGCTTTGTCCAGGTGGATATTTCTTGTTCTCCAGTTCTTTATGACTTTTCTGATGCTTTTCAAAAATGAATTGAATTTTCCTTCCAACTCCTCCCTCCACTGCTGTTAGCTTTTCTTTCTTCTCACTACAACGCTTCTTGAAAGTGAACAAAGTTCTCAGAAAATGGGCAAAGGAATGATGAGTCATTCAAGAAAGCCTGCAACTTTCAGGATCCTGTGACTTCTTGGCATAAAGAACAGGAAGGGCATCTTTCCTCCCCATAATTTCTCCCATTATTTTCCTTGATTCTTAAAAAACAGCAAAGAGGAATTGGGGCAATGGGTAATCTGGACTTCCAGTGTCTTTTCACTTTTTTGCTACTTTGCAGATAGCTTTCACAAGCAAGGTAACCAAGATTGAACCTTTGTCATCTACCCACTTACATAAATCAGCATGTGTATGCACATATGCACTTACTCCCAGAGACAACCATATAAACAGCAGTGACATCCAAATGATGTCATGTCTCATCAGTACTGTTTCTTGCAACCTTCATAGCACATGCCTATATGCACGCACGCACGCACGCACACACACACACACACACACAAACAAAAACAGATAGGGCAACTTATTACCTTTCCTATTTTCGGTTGCCAGGCCAGCCTACATAGGGATTTTGCATTTATCACATCATTACATTTTTGCAGCAGCGGCCAGCTTATCTCACAATTCTGGAAGTAAAATAAGATAATGGTCATTAACTAGCTTGATATAAACCTTTCTGAAATATAAAATACTTTGCAAGTTGTAAGAAGTGTCAGCAGCCATATTGATTTTTTAAACATGGAATACTTACACTGCTATACCTGAAACGTTAGAGGTTTAGGGCCATCCAGACAAAAAAACTCCCTAGATAGTTTTAACAAGTTTTATCAATCTAATTCATGTGAGACAGCCCTGTTTTTCAGTCAACTGCTTTATTTCCAATGTAAATAAAAATTAATTACTGCTTTTCACCTTATGATTTTCTTACTAAATCCTGGGGTTTCTTGAATTATTAAGAGTTCCCCATTGATAAGCCAAGTAACAACATGCATTTTCCATAAAAAGAGCTGGACTATCACAATTGATTTTCAAGACAAAACATTCCTAAATGTAGTATTTATAACTCACTATATATGTTAAGGTTTGTGTTCCAAGCCTTATTGAATTCAAAAAGATTTATTCCAAATTGGTAAAAGAATTATAGTCTGCAAGTTTAGTTCCACACTGGCACTCCAAATTTGCATCAGGATTTAAATCAAGATTTAAAATGGGAAACAGGAAATATTATTTACCTGTTCTGAAATTTTCCACACTCTGATAGATCCATCACAGCTAGCTGATGCCTGAAAAAGGAATATTTTTAAAGATAATAGCACCTGGCATTACTTACTGCTTAGTATTTACATTTAAAGTGGCAGAGTTCAGTATTATGACACTGTATGAAACCACATCTTTGCTGACATATTTTTCCTGAAATATCCCACTCTGGAGGAGAATGTTTTTTTAAGCCGAAAGGCAGGATGTAATTTTAATGCACAAATTACTATTTATTAATTCATTCACCTGACTGGGATTTCCTTGCCTGTAGGAACCAGCTGGGTGAAATCTGAAACAGGTATTTAAGAACCTTTATTATCCTATTCTAGAAAAGAAATATAGTAAGAAAATACAATATATTGTAAAAGCTGGTAGTAACAACTTTAAAAACTGGGTACTTTTAAACAATCATGCAGTCCAACAAATATACCTTTTCACCTATTTATGCTATCTACGTATTTATGATGAAATATATTTAAAAAAGTGAATCCCAAAGAAGGTAGGGGTGCATTCTAGAGAAGCAAATGGCAACTCAGTCCTAAAACAGCCATCCCTAATAGTTCATAGAGTATACTGTAGATCAGGGGTCCCCAAACCCTTGGTTGTGGCCCACTACCAGCCCTTGAGTCATTCGGAACTGGGCCATGGAAGTGGTGGGTGAGGGTGCCCACACACCCACCCATCTGCGCGAGTGGCAGGAGCGTGTCTGTTTCTCCTGCAAATGGAGCTGCACGTGTGTGTTTGCCTGCCACTCGCGCGGAACCATCCCCTCACCGTTTACCCCCTCCCACCACCAGTCTGCCAAGCTAGAAAGGTTGGGAAATTCTGCTTTAGATGCAAATAGCAGTCTTCAGTCTGGCAAGGTTTTGTCTATAGGTGTGAAAACAATCAAGAAATGCTGCATTAGGGAAATACAACAATGCAAAATCATAGAATTATAGAATATGTTATTAAAGAGCAATGAAAAGAAAGTTTATAGCACATACCAGAAAGGTATCAGCTGGATCCAATGACACACTCAAAACAGGTGCATCATGTCCTCGAAATGTCTTTTGTTGGCTGCTGTCAGTTACATCCACTATTTTCACCAGAAAATCACTAGAGATATTTTTAAAAAAAGAGTATTTTTAAATTAAATAAAAAGGCACTGTACCACCATTCTAAACAGTATTTTAACTACCTTTTGAGTCATTCTTGGGCACATCTATGGACACACACATACGTATACCGTATTTTTCAGAGTATAAGACGCACCTTAGTTTTTGGGGAGAAAAATGAGAAAAAAGCTCCCGGAATACCCCCAATCAGCTGTCCTCAGAGGTAAACTTTAGCAACAGGTTCCTTGGTTGTGAGCTCTGTGCTTTGCTTTTTTTTTCTGCCTCTGAAACTTCTGAAACTCTGTTTCAGAAAAAACTTTATTTTCTGCCTCTGAAAGAGCTTCAGAAAAAAGCCTATGAAGCTGTTTGGGGGCTTCTTTTCTGAAGCTTCATTTCTGATGCTTTTTTCAGCCTCTGTAACCCCCGTTTGAGAAGCTGGCAAGGCTACATTCAGAGTATAAGACGCACCCAGATTTTCACCTCTTTTGGGGGGGGGGTGCGTCTTATACTCTGAAAAATACGGTAAATGTTTTAGCAAAGAAAATTGTAGAAGTAATATCTCTCCAAGTAATAGATTAATTCATATTACTTATTCTAAACTTTTTTGTGTGTCTGTCTTTGAGTCATTTTTAACTTCTGGTAACTGGCTGACTAAATCCTGCAGATTTTTTGTCAAAGTTTTTGTCAAAGTATGAATATTCATAAACTGGAATAGATCTGCCAATGAATAGGCATAGCAACTAAATCAGCCAATTGAGAGCTGAGACAGACTGGAGTCAGGGCATGTCTTAGTCTGCAGCTTCTGAATCTGTGCAGAGAAACTGAAACCAGTGAGTGTGAACTTATCTGCTCAGCTGAAATGAAACTAAGTGTTCTCTCCTGCTTTGTATTGTAACTGCTACTATGTTGAAGAAGAATCTATATTGGTATTGTAAATACTTCATCTATTATTATGTATATAAAGAAGTTAATGAATCCAGCTGAATCAGTTATCTGTGCGTGCTTCTGGATTTGATTTTTGCAAGAAACTCTGACAGTTTTTCAGATGTGGTTTGCCATTGTCTGTTTTCCAGGGCTGAGAGAAAGTGATGGGCCTAAGGGTCACCAAGGTGGCCTCATGCCTAAAGTGGAACCAAAATTCAGTCTCCCGGTTTCTAGTCTGATGCCTTAACCATTACATCAAACAGGTTCTAATTTTAAAATCAAATCATGTTAATTATTGATTAAAATAAGCAATTATTTAAAGAAAATTCTAACACACGCACACTTTATTAATAACAAATCAATTAAAAAATCTGAACTAACCCTAAAACCTGGGTTAAGAGCCTGGTTTAGCTCTGCAGACTAAAGCACCATAATTAACATCCAGCTGTCTGCAATTACACCAGTTCGAATCTCCCCAGGCTCAAGGTTTACTCAGCCTTCGATCCTTTCTAAGGTAGGTAAATTGAGGACCCAGTTTGTGGGGGCAATAAGCTGACTTTGTATAAATATACAAAAGTATGAAGGCTATTGCTTAACGCATTGTAAGCCGCCCTGAGTCTTCGGAGAAGGGTGGCATATAAATCAAACAAAAAAAAAAACAACAATAAAACCATACAACCTATTTATAACAGCAAGAACTAAAGAGAATGGCTGTGGCAGTTTAAAACTAACTTTCTGAAATTCATTAATCTCCCATAGCAAATAATATTATCTTGCTTATGTGAAACACTCAGCATCAAAATTCCATTTTATTTATTCAGATAACTACAAATCATGGTAAGAGTGCAGAAATAATTTCTTATGCGGAAGACCGCTTTCCATATCCCACAAAATGGATGACTATTGTAAGCTGCTGCTATGTCCCTATAAAATGTTAAAAATCTGAGGCAACCTCTCTATCCTAAAGCTTCCAGATATTGTTGGGCTGCAAATTCCATTATTCTGGTCTGCCACTCACTGGCTTCTTGACTTATAAAGTGGAAAGTGTAAAATCTCCCATCTGGAGGACAGCAGATAGAGGAAGGATGAGTTAAATTCTTGTCTAAGAAGATCAATGAGCAGAACATACAAAGTTGTTTGCACAGAGTGCTTATGTCTTAGTTAAAAAAATACTTCTCTCCCAGCAAATTCAGGTAGGAAAAATAATCCATAGCTGAAACAGTTTGGGTACTTTTCTTTTCAACTCCCAAATATATTTACCTAGATCCAACAGCTACTTTGCTCCCATCAGCACTGAAAACAACATGGTTTGCATTTGTGGTAAAACGGGTCAAGATACCATCTGGAAGACCTTCTGGGAATGTATGGATTTGGACAGTGTTGTTAGATACTGCAGTAATCAATTTCCCATTCTACAAATAAAGCAGTATTAGGATTATAGACTAGTCCATCCTTCATTGTCTTGAACAGAATAATATTTCATGTAATTTGACAGATACAAAAGGAAAGTTCTGAAAAAAAACCCCAGTGATTTCTCTCCAACTGCTTTTTCAAATATTAAAGATACTGATTACACCAAGCAGCTGTAGGTGGACTTATTGTACATGTATTGAGATAAAAATAAGCAATCCAACCTCATTTCTGTCTCAGAATATTCATGCAGAGACTGGAGAGATTACTGCCAAGATAAACCTTGCATTTAACTACTGCCTTAATCTATTATTTTTTACCTACAAATGCTATTCTCAAGTTTAGCCAATTATTTTCTATACACAGTTCCAAACCTGAAAACTATAGGACAATATTGAGGTACAGTATCAGTAGATGTTATTAAGGTTGATATATTTACTTAAGATTATGCTTTAAAACAAGTCAGCCACCACTTTGCATTGCAGATATGTGTGATTTCACCCAATATCATATGTTCTTCACAAAATCAAAAAAGTGTCAAAAGTCAGATATTTTGCCTATTTTAGAATATTTCAGAAATTTTGGTTGTTTAATTTCTTGTTTTTAAATAACCCTTTTTAATTGATATTTTAAAAAAACAATAGGATGACCTAGATAGATGGTTTACTTTACAAATTATAATGATTCATGTATGTGTATACAAATATAAAGTTAAGGAAGAAACATGAAAACAGGGTATTCTGAAAATATGTAGATGAATGGCAAAAAAGAACTGACTACATACTCATATTTGAAAGACTAGGAAACTAACTACTGAACAAGATCAATAGTGAACAAAACCTTATGAGAAAACTGCAAAACTGTGGTAAAGGAAAAAATAGAAGACTGGTTGCATTCATAATATTAAAAGCAATTAGATAAATACATAGCACAATAATCATACATAAACATACAAAAATAACCAGCCTTTAAATTTGGCTTTCCAGTCTCCTCTTTGGGACTGAGACTTCCAAGGGATGTGGGGTCAATACATTTTAATTTGAGGGTCTATTTTAAGGGGGGAAATAGAAGCTTTAGGTTTTGCAGAGGCTTAAAGCTGATGCAACATCTGTTAAATTTCCCTAAGTCTAACAGATGGTCAAAACATTCAACCCAGGTCAACAGGACAAAAAAGGAAGCACAGTTACCACTTGTAATATAAAACTTGGATGTCTTATAGAAAGCACTAGATTTGCTTTGACATGCCATATTCACCAGGGGGCAGACTTCATCCAGTACTGAATAATGTACTGAAATTCTTAGGAATTTTGATCTAGACACCAACAGAAAGCCAAAGTTAAAGCTTAGAAACACATAGTAATTCAGGGAAAAACTGTAATTTGTATACATTTGACTTTTTGCATCTGAGCAAGAAGCTTAATATTTTTTTTTAAATGCAGACATTTCTATTATCACTTCACAATAAAATGTAGGTGGTAACACAAATAAAGAAATTAAATTCCATTCAATGAATAAATATATCTATTCTATAGAACTGAAGTGTTGTAATTTGCAGAAAAAGTTATAATATTTTGCTACTCTAATCCCCAAAATTAATTATTTGAGGTACATGCGATCAGAAAAATAGAACGGGATGGATGAAAAAGAATAATTTATTTAATTTTACAAGAGTTTACAAAAATTTGTGAATGTGATCATAATCCTGTTCTTCTTAGATGAACAGCTTGTTTTCAAACCCAATTTAATAACATGTTTTTATGAATTCAAGGCCATAATCATATACATACGAGAAACTGAAAATTAACACTAAATATTTACCTAACAAGTTTTGGATGCAATGGTTTTGAATCTGAGCCAAGTGATATTTACTCTTGATCATTTTGGAAGTATTTCGGTTTCAAAATAACCCTACTGAATTAGAATTGCTATATTCGGAATGCAAAATCCCTCTAAAATAAAGCAACTTTTTACATGAAAAATAGGATTAGTTCACCATTATATACAGGTCTACTCAATGGCTTGGTTCACACCTAATATAAACTTATGTGTTTTGTTTGGATTTTGTTTTGTAATGTTCTGTGACTCCAAGTACTGCAGTTTGTACTCTGTGGTTTATGTAATTTAGAATGATGTATGAATCCAGCCAATTGTAGTACAGTTCACTAATCATGTCTTAGCAAACTAAGCATAAGAAAGGAATCTAGCTGATGTTCTATCACAAATAACAATTATGCAAATAGTGAAAGAAAACACGCTATCATTTGTATCAGTTTCAGGAGTACCTTGAGAGCAAACGAGTAGGCTTTTTCGCCTACATTAATGGACTTTGGATCATCATCATCCAGGCTTTCCCAAATTCTTACATCTCCATCACTGCCACAAGTTACAATACAACTAAAGAAACAAAATCAAAATACAGGGATATATTAACAATATGCATAACTATTTAATACACACACATTCAGATCTCATTAAAATATATTGCAACAAAAGATACATTATCCAACTATATTTTTTTGTTTAAATAAACTTTAAAGAATAATAAATAATGATACAAGCAAAGATATTGGTCTCAAGGAATAGCATTTATAGGATTGATGTTTCCTAAGTAGAATTAGAATTAGAATTAGAATTAGAATTAGAATAGAATAGAATAGAATAGAATAGAATAGAATAGAATAGAATAGAATAGAATAGAATAGAATAGAATAGAATAGAATAGGAATTCTTTATTGGCCAAGTGTGGACACACAAGGAATTTGTCTTGGTGCGTACGCTCTCAGTGTACATAAAAGAAAAGATACATTTGTCAAGAATCGTAAGGTACAACACTTAATGATAGTCATAGGGAAACAGTCAATATAAAGTAGTTCCCCAGGTTAATTAATTTTAGGTATACATATACATATTAAACTAGTGTGTTTTCTTTGCTTTTGCCTTCCTATCTTAAGTGAATCTGATCAGTCTGATTTCTAAACCAGTTTATGACTTACTACAATGTGCAAACCCAGCTAATTATATATATGCAAACCCACAATTATTCACTTAAGGATGACAACTGGGAGTACTGGAATCGCATCACTAAGCAGTGTAATCACACGATGCCACACTTTATGACCATATTGCTTAGTGATAGCAATTAGGGTCCCAGGTGCCATTGCTAACAAGCTATATACATTGAATTATTTTAGTTATTTATTTTAATTATATTGGGAAATAACTTTGGCATGGCTTACATGGTGCGGTGGGAGGGGTGCTCAAACCTAGTCACTTTGAAAAGAGACTGATAAACTTTTTAATGTGCTGCCATGAATCCAACACTAGTTTCTCTTAATTCCTTTGCTGCTTATTATTCGCTCAGGCACAGATGACCATGGAACATACTTTCCACTCACAAGGACCAGGTATATGTTTATGTTTTTATATATATATATATATATATATATATATATATATATATATATATATATATATATATATATATATATATATATATATATATCTGTGCTGAACTGCAATTGAAATGTGCAAATATTTTAATATCTATACTCTGCCCTTCTGCACAGTGTGACTACAGATAATATAACATAAAGATCTTCTATAAAGCAGAAAATTGCATATAAAATAAGCAGATAATAATATAATGGAAATAATGAATGAGATTATAAAAGGTCAGGAAGACCTCAACAACTAATTTAAAGAACATTGTGATTAGGTAAAGGAGGCTTTTACAAAAACATTCAGTATTTCATAATTATGAAGGAGTGCCTCATAATTCAACAGTAGTTAGATAGAGAGCAACATTTGAGCTTTACCTTGGGTATTTCACAAAGCATAAAATCATTTCTGTGTAAAAAGAGATGCAAATGTTTCATTTTGGACAACAGTTGGGAACATCTGCCCACCAATAATAGATTTCTATGTTTTGGTTGCCTAATTTCATGCAACTAAGCACTTCAAAAATATTTATATATTTTTGAAGTAAAAATATATTTATATTTTTTTTTGAAGCAAAAATATTTATATATTTTTGAAGTAAATCACTAGATACGCAAAGATAAGCTTCAATCACTCACCTTCCAGTATCATTGAAACAGACATCTGTCTGGCCTTCTGTATGTCCATATCTCATTGGTTTTTGTGAGGACATTTTCTTTGCCTATTTAATTATAAGAGGCTTCAGCCTTAATCCATGACAAAAGCAGCATTTTACATCCTTCAATAAAAACCCTGAGTCTAGCAGAAATAGAATGCAAATGTTGAAATAAAACAACTGCAAAATACGGCCTTTTCTCGTGAGGAAATGTACATAAGATCCCTCTTTTTTTTTTTTTTTACTGATGTTGATCACCCAGTCCAGAATTTTATCCACTATACGATCATTAGGGCTGCAATATCAGGATCAGGGACAGCAACGCTAACGGTTCTATTTTATTTCAAACTTTCTCAACCAGGTGCCCTTCCAAGCGCGCTGCATGACCTCCCTCAAACCACGCTGGATTAGGATGATGGGACATGTCGTCCAATACACCAAGGGTTGGGAAAGGCTGTCAATGGCTCAGCTAATATAACACGCCTTTTCCCTACCACGTTGAGGTTACCCGAGAAACGGCGACAGGACCTTCCCTCTCCGGGTCCTGAGGACGTGCGTGGGAATAACTACCGGGTGGGGGGGGGGGTGCTGGTTCCCCAAAGAGCGACTCACAGCCCCCCACCGGCGAAACTACGCCGTCCCGCCGGCCTCACTAACTCACCCGCCGTCCTTCGAGCTTTCCCGCGCTTCGCTTCCGAGTGACATCATCAGCGCCAGAGGCCGGGCCGTGCTTTTCTTGGCCCTCTCATTGGGCCGCTGCGCTTTCCGTCATAAGCTCGGTCCCGCCTCCACCCCCACCTCGGAAAGCCGGCTGGATCCTGTCTGGGAGGCCGCGGGGCGGGCTGGGCTGAGTCTGCGCCTTCATGACCGCCTGGAAGGCGGAGAGGGAAAAGCAGCGCCTGTAGGCAGCGCGGCTGAGGGACGGACTGAGGGCGGGAAGGGTGGGGTAGAAGGAGGGCGGTCAAGCCGCCGGGCTTCTTTGCCTCCGCGTCCTTCCTAGCCCCCTTTTTCCCCCTCCTCTAAATCGTAGGGGTTGCTCCGTTCCCTCTGCCGCCCTTCTTTTCCCTTCCTTGTCCTGCCCCGTCCTGCAACTCTTCCTTCCCACTATTTAACGCTTCTTTTGGGACACAGATTTTAGGAGGTGGAGCGGGGAGAGAAAACACGCTCCTGTTTTGCTTTCTTGGCCCCACAGTCTCTTTTCCTTTTTACTGTGTCCCCCCCCCCCCCTCCATATATCGAGACTTTTGGAGCTTTTCAAGATCTTTTCTCCCCCACCCCAGCCTTCTCTCCTTTGCAGCTTAATTGCAACCATATGGAACCAGAAATAACCTTCCCATGTATCGCAAAGGGACTTCCTCCCAAAGGAATGGTTTTCGAATTGCAGCTATTGCTTCTCCTTCTTAACTTCCAGCAACCTTCAGCCACTTTTTCCTAGCATACTTTGCCTTTTGATTTCCCCCATTTCTTTATTTTCTCAATCCTCATCCTCCAATCCCCTTTCTTTCCCTCCTTCCCTCTCTCTCTCTCTCTCTCTCTCTCTCTCTCTCTTTGGTACACACACAGCACACAGAAGGTTTAAAGATCCTCCCCTTCAGTTCCGACATCTTCCTTTCTCTCCTCCTTTCCCATCCTCGGACCCCCCTCAGCCCCGATCCTTCCTCCTCCTCCTTCTCCTCCTCCAGCTGTGCAGTTGCTCCGTCATCCTTTGTGTCTGATGGGGAGCACTGGTGCCTGTCAGTGCCACGGTATTTGGACGAGGTTTCTCTTCCTTCCCTGCTTTTTGGCACCCCTTCAAAATGTTTCTTCGGGTGAGCAGCAGGTGAGCATGTACAGGCATGGGGTGGGAAGGGGGGGAGATGGAAAGAACTGGCATCTGTTCATTCTGACAAAGTTATCCCTCTCCAGTAAAGATACTCAACTTTTATTAGCGACCAACGATGTTGGTGAAATGTTTCTTTAAATCCTGGGGAGAAAAACTGAATTTTGAGATAGATATCCATGGTTGGTGGTTGGAAGAAAAGGAGCAAACAGAAAATTAGTTTCAGTGTTAATTTCATAGCCACAGTCATCATTTCAGCAGCATAACTTTTAAAAAACAGTTAAAGGAAACAGTTTTTTTCCTTTAAAAAATTGAAATTTTATGCTAGAATAAAGTTACCATTTTAAAAGTTTCTTTTAAAATTCTGGAGGTGCGTATTATAAAATTTTCATAAACTGTAGCAAATAGCTACATTGCTGATCATTTGTTTGAAGTGCAAGATTTCATGGAAAATATTTACTGTATTTAGTTCGACATTTGCATCATGGTGATTGCATCCACCTTCTAAGTTTAACCAAGGAATGGTAGGTCTTAAGGTTAGAAGATATCATCTTTAGAACAAGCACCTGTTTTGTTTTAAAGAGCTTTGATTTGCCTACTTGTAGTTCTAAAAAGTTAGAATTCTTCATCATCTGACAGTTCTTTCTCAATGTTTTTAAAGTTACATGGAAATGTCACTTAGACTAATTGAAATAGACGTCTGTGGGACATTTATTGACAATATTCCAAAAGCCATTTGTTTATGTTTTCATCCTGAGGCTGCTTCTTTTAGAATAAAAACTAAAAGTTGGAGAAATCATATGGCGTGTGAATTCTTGTTCCTGCCCACTTACATTATGAAGTGAATTTGGCTGTTACTGACTCTTAGCTGACAAAATATATAAATAGTTTTGGATGGCTTATTTGGCCATGTTTACACTACATAGGAAAATATTTTTGGTCTCATGCTGTGCTTTGTTAATCAGACAGATCGTTTTGGGGATAGAGAAATAGAGAAATTTGTTTTTTTTAAAGGGCCTATTTTCTTTCTAGGAAAACAGATGTGTTTTTACTGGTTTTAATTAGAATATTCTAATCATTTAATAATAAAACATCTAATCAGATATTTTCATACAATGTCATGTCCTACATGCATTAAAACATGACATTATACCAAAATATCTGAACATAATTAACTCTTGCTTTATTTTAGAAAATATTATTAATGCTCTTTGCATTTTCACTGCCATTTAGTGTATATTTAGAATATCTGGGACTTTAAGAGAATTGTGAGAAATGACTTTTGAGGATCTTAATTCTTTTTGAATGAAACAGAATATTTCTGTAAGTGGAACCATCTAGGAGGCCTGAGAGGAGTTAAAATAGACAATTTCCTGTCAGCCTTTATGCATTCCACTCTTACTGGTTTTTTTTTCTTTTCTTTTTTGGGCACTGTTCTGTTGTTTGATTTTGCAACTCCTTTAGCTTGACACAACTGTCTCTTCTCTCATCTCAGTTGCATTGTGGATTTTCAGGACCAAACTTCAAGATAATTTACTGATTTTAGCCCCCACTGGAGTTAAACTGATCCCAACGTTATTGGGAAGTTCTCCTCATAAAAATGTCTGCTACATACTGTAAATGATCTTACCCAGCTCTCATTCATTTAGGAAAAGTTGAGATATGAGGCATTCAGAAGAAATTAATTGTGTTCCATATCAACAAGCTGCTCTGGATTTTTCTTCTCTAAATCCAAAATGTATTTAGCAAGTCCAGTTTAATATAGTATTCTTTATACCTAACATACACAAATGTTCAAGTTAAAACAGTTGGGCAGCTTTTATTTTACTGAAAAAACATTTGGTAATATGTGTTAACAAAATATGAGAGGGAGTAAACTCTGAAGTGATACAATATCCTCTTTTTCTTATGTAAAGTTCACTGCAGAAAGGCTAACAATAATATTTTTCAAGTGAATAATAATATCCTTTCATTTTTAGTCAATATATTTGTAAAATGATGCACAAATGCCATGTGGTCCAGATAATATGCAAAAAGCCATTATGCAAAAAGCCATTATGCAACTTCTGTTCTAGTCAAAATTTGGTATCAGAAAAGAGATGATGTGCACTTGAAAAAAATTAGGACATGGCTTCTAGCAATATTCTGTCTTCCTGATTTGATGTAGGAAAAGATCAGTCAAATATCTTTTGTGTTCTCTCTTCAAGATGAAATCTATATCAAGCTTTAAGTGAAGTTAAAGTGAATGCATATATTTCCATGCTCTCTTTCAGATAAGATATGACATTATAGTCAGAGAGGCAATCATGTGTTAAGGAACAATGGCTAAAACTCTTTAGGGATTTTCATGCTATGATGACTTTTGTTGTAGCCAAAAATCATATGACTCAACTCTATTGTTTCTGTGAGAGCTAGCTTCACATTAAATGTTTTTCAAGTGCAGTTACAAATGGAAGATGCAAACCTTCTTTTTACTGAGATGACCTGTCTGTATCAGCTCTGCTAATTTTCTGTTAAAATAAAGCAGATGGCATAACTTGACTTACCAAATGGCTCACTCCATTAATACTGCCCTTCGGCTGAAAATATACTTAATAACTAGACTACCATTTACTTTAATTTGTTTTGTTGACATTAGCTGATATGAAGCAATGTGTATTTCGTTTAAATGTCTATATGTTATAAAACGGAGAGGGTGACACTGATGAGAAGGAGAACAAGAATAAAATATGGACTTCAGTAAATCTATATGAATACAATTTATGTGAGTGCTTATTTTGAATTGGATTTGTGTTTGGTTTTTGTAATGACCTTTATGTTGATAAAGTTATAAACCCAATTTGTGTTAATAGTATTTTGTTTTTGCATAAGACTTTTTAAACTGTGTATTGTAGACTTAGGTATTGCTTTAAATCTACCATTAAATTCAGCATGGTGCTTGTTAATATTAACATTTAATCAAAAGTCCTTTTGTCTTGCTCAATCACTGACAGAGTGATCATGTATAAACCCTAAAGGGATAAATCAGGGAAGAGGAATATCTCTGGGTGGCAATATTATGATTGGTAAAGACATAAAATGATGAGACTAGATTAATTAAACAGAGGGTAGGAGTGAGAGCTTTGTTCTTTTATCATCTCAATTAGTTTATTAAAAGAAGATTACTAGGGCTGAGAGAGTGTGGAATGTAGAAAGGAAAATTCTCTATATAATTGGAATCACCAATTTGTTTTTTCCCAGAGTAAGAAATTAAGCTTGTCAATATTTTAGAAAAACAATGGGTTCAAAAGACACTCTTTTTCTAAAACATTGATAAGTTTATTTCTTACTCTAGAAAAAAAAACAAATCTGTGATTTCAATTATGTAAAGAATTTTTAAAATTCCTCTAAAAAACAAAAGAAGTATTCTCAAACTCTGAAATATTGCAGCTCCTTTAAATAATGAATGAATTTGTGTGATTTCCCCCTCAAACAAAGCTAGTGATTTCATTGTGGTTAGGGCCAGATGAGAAATAAACATACCAGTTACTCTTAATAATTAAATGTTAATATATTAAATAAAACCATGACATAATCTTACAGCTTTATAACATTTATCAAACGTGTATGTCACTAACATACATTTTACAGACACTCCAAGATCTATAGCTTTACTACAATATACCTCATGAGCAGAAATGCCTGAAACATACATATATTTCTAGGAAAAGCCAAACCCAAATTAATGTTTAAAGTAATTCTTGCAATTTTCTTGGCAAGATTTTGGAAATGGTTTGCAATTGCCTTCTTAAAGCTGAGAGTGAGTGACTGGCCTAAAGCCACTTTCATGGCTTCATGCCTAAAGTGGAAATAGAACTCATGGTCTCCCAGATTTTATCCTGGTGCCTTAACCGCTACATCTGTGTTATTGTTATTATCACAAATGCAGTATATTTTCACCAAAGGGAAGTACAGATTTGTAAGAAGACATCGGGCACAAATGCAACTGCTCCTATGCTAAATTACACTACTGATCAACATGCAGAACCCATTCAAATTCCTTGGTTCATATGTATTCTACTTGGTGCCCCTGCAGCTTCAAATGTGCTTCTAAGGGTTGGGATGACCCTCAAATGGATTTGAAAAGAACTCAGGACAAGGATACATGTCTAGTTTACTTGACTTTGGGTTTTTATACACTTCTTCTTTACATATTTTCCAACTATAGCAGGAGTTCCCAGCCTTTTCTATACCCTGCAACCCTACAGCACTTCTGATATATTCTCCTACCTCTTACAAAAATAAATAATTATATACATATAATTATGCATATACACTATGATTTTGAAACTTCTAAACCCAAGTTTACATACCCCCTGGAATATCATCTCGCACCCCCAGTTGGGAACCCCTGATCTATAGAGTTTCCATATCTTGCAAACTGTGAGGAATATTCTGATTTTCAGGCAAGAGTGTAGCTTCTTCGGTTGTGGCTTTCTTCCTGTGCATTTAGTAATGTCATAGCAATGTCATAATAAACTTACATTTAAAGATGCTTTTCAAAACTACAATCTTCATGACTTCCGGTTTGGGTGCGCTCCGTCGCCGGGCGGCTCGTTGAAACGGCCGCCGCCCCCGCTGCCTGTAGAGCCGCTTTTTACACCTAAAAGCGGCTCGGAACGCTCCCCCTTGGAAATTAAGGGGGGGCCAGAGTGGGCAGCTTTAGGTAGAGCCCCAGAAGCGCTGCCAGGGAGTTTTTTTTTGCCTTGGCAAGCGCTTCGGAGTGGGCTCCCTTTTAAGCTGCCGATCCTCCAAGCGGCGAGGGAACTCTGCAGGACAGAGCGAGGCGGAGAAGGCAACTCAAACGAAAAGACTATATCCCTAGTCAAGCTGAATGGATTTGGTGAGATCTGGAATTTTTCTTGGGATTTCATAATTATATTAAAGGACTTTTTTTTTTTAAACCTAAAATTCAAGCTGTCCCTGTGGGAAAGTGCTTTAAAATGGCGGATTAAAGCTGAGCTAATGAAAGGAGAAAGTGAAGTTAGAAAGTGAAAGTTTGCCTGCCTGCAACTATAAAGACTCTAATGATAAGTTTTACAAGCGTTTTTTAAACTTAAAACATAAAGTATTGGACTCCTTTTCTGTAAAACTGAGGATAGGGAAAGGAGAAGACTTTTTCTTTGCTTTTTAAAGTTTTAAATACTGTTCAGGCATGGCTTCAAAGAAGGCGGGGGGGGATTCCCCCACACATCAGACAAAGGAGAAGCCAGCTGCAGTTTCAAAGCAGCCACAGGGCAGCGAAATAGAAGATTTGAAAACATGTATATTAAATATGCACAAATCCTTGGGAGAGCTCTCTGCAAGAGTGAATAAAATAGATGAAAAGTTGGGGAAAAATCAAAGAGAAATGAAGGAAATAGTGGGGGAAGTTAAGGAGACAGTGGAAGAAGAAACTAAAGGAGTACATCAGAGTGTTGCTAAAGTAGCTACAGTTCTTACAGATGCCCTACTGGCAGTTGAGAAAAAAGTAGAAGATTTAAATACAGAAGTGGCAGTCAACAAGAAGGAAGCAAAGGAACAGATTGTTAAGGTGGTGGCTCAGAACCAACGTTTGGAGGATGAGATCACAATGATACAATATCGGAATATGGAATATGCCATAAGATTGCGGGGTCTGCGTGAGAATAGTAGAGAGAATTTAAGAGCTACATGTGTGGAAGTGTTGGCTAGGATTCTAAAATGTGAACCTGATGTGATCGCTAACAGGATTGATAAGCTGTATAGAGTCAACTCGCGTATAGCGAAACAGAGAAACTTACCAAGAGATGTTGTGATTTATTTTACCGAGAGAAGACTGAGGAATGATATTTTGTTTGGTTCGTTCCATATGACCGTTCAACATGAGGGCAATCAGATTGGCGTGTATAAAGAGCTGCCACCAAAAATGCTAAGAGATCGGAAAGATTTTGCTTTTCTTGTAAATGAGTTGAAAAAGCGCCAGATACCATTTAGATGGGATGCCCCTGTCGGTATTATTTTGCGGCACGAGGATGTGAGATATCGTATTAATTCTGTGGAAAAGGCGGAACAATTTTACAATAATGTTCTTAAAAAAATTCCAACGCCACCTCTTTCTTCAACACTTTTGCCTTTTGAAGATATCTCAGCTGAAAAGAGGCCTGAAGAGGCTAGTCAAGAAGTAATTTCGTTAAAAGAAAGTCAGGCAAGTCAAGAACTAGTAAGGGAGGAAATCCTAGGCGCTGTTGGAGGTGTTGCAGAGGAATCTCTAATAGAACTTCTGGAAGCCAAACCAAAGCAAACTAGAGCTACAAGAGAGGTGGAGCCAGATCTGGATTTATTGATGCAAGAACCAAAAGATCAGCGCATAACCCGTGCCGCGGAAAAGCAAAGATTAGAGAAATGTCAGGGGCCAAAATCACAACAGGAAGAGCATGGTGCTAAAGGGAAGCCACATTCTGAAGCCATGGGAGGAGCGAGACCGAAGACTTCTACTGTAGGAGAATCTCTTCGTGAAATGCTTAAAGGGCTTCATTCATTTTCAGAATGACACTCAAATTTCTATCGTGGAATGTCAATGGCCTGAATTCACCTCAGAAAAGGAGGAAAATATTTCATTATTTGAAGCAGTACAAAAATGATGTTGTTTGCTTGCAAGAAACCCACATTAGATCCCAGGATCAAAAGTTTTTAACCTCAAAATTTGGCTCATATTTTATATCTTCTAGTTTTGTGAAAAGGAATGGACTTGTTTTTTATATCTCTAATAAAATACCAGCTAAATTGATAGAAGCGGATGTGGATGGGAGATATCTTGCTGTGGAAATAAATATACAGAATGTTTCGATACTTTTAATTGGCATTTACGCCCCGAACCAGCAACAGGAAACTTTTTATAAACTGCTGAATAACAAGATACTGCAGTGGAATTATAAGTCTTTTATGATTATGGGTGACTGGAACGGGGTGATTGATGCAACGCTTGATAAAAAGACGACAGCCAAGAAAGGGAATAAGTTACCATCGACGTTCTTTGCTTTGAAAGAAGAAATGGAATTGAAGGATGTATGGAGAGTTCATCATCCTAAGGAATTGGACTTTACCTTTTTTTCTGATAGGCATAAATCTCTCTCAAGAATTGATTTTATGCTGGTTACTACTGATCTACTTACAATGGCGACTAAGACAAAAATTTTTTCTAGAACATTGTCGGATCATAGTCCGGTGTGGATGGAGATAAACTTGGGTAAAAGAGAAAGGAGATCTTGGCGTATGAATGAAAATTTATTCAGATATGAAAAGAATATTACTGATCTTAAGAAACATGTTAAAGAATTTTTTGACGTTAACTTAAATAAAGGTACACCGATTGAGATTGTATGGGATGCAAGCAAGGCTTATATGAGGGGTGTACTGATTTATATGAACTCTAAATATAGACGTATACGTCAAAAGTCAAGAATAGAATTGGAAGCAGAGATTAAGGAGAAAGAGCATTTGTTGATCAAAAATCCAAATGATGAAAAGGTACAACTAACGATAAAACTTTTGAAAGATCAGTTTCAAACTTTGATGGCCGATCAAACAGCGACTAATCTGCAGTATGCAAAACACAATACTTTTTGCAATGCTAACAAACCCGGCAGATGGTTGGCTTATATGCTGAGGAAACAACAAAGTTCTCGTATAATAAACTCTATCGAGCTTAATGGGAAACAAGTATATCAACAGAATTTAATACATAAAGCTTTTTTAGCTTATTATTCTAAATTGTATCAAGCTGACAAAACTAGAGAGGACTTTATAGAGGAATATCTGCAGAATATGAGAGTTACAAAAATTTCAAATATACAAAGTGAAAGATTGAATCGACCCATAACATCGGAAGAGATCTTATATGCAATTAAACAATTGAAAGTATCTAAAGCTCCTGGGACTGATGGTTTGACAGCAGTATATTATAAGACTTTACAAATGGAACTGGTTGAGCATCTCAAGGACTTGTTTTGTAATATTCAGCAGGGGGGTAAAATACCCCCCTCATGGAAGACAGCTTTTATTTCACTGATACCTAAAGAAGAACAATCTGTAAAACCTGAAAACTTTCGTCCAATATCTCTCCTGAACACGGATTACAAGATTTATGCTAAAGTACTAGCCAACAGATTGATGCCAGTGATTCAAGATGTGATTCATGATGACCAAGCAGGTTTTATAGAAGGTAGATACATGAAGGACAATGTTAGGCAACTTATAGATTTGTTGGAATATCTTGAGAAAAAGAAGCAGACTTCTGCGGTGCTAGTGTTTTTGGATGCGGAGAAGGCCTTTGATCGAGTCAACTGGGATTTTCTAAAAAAGACTTTGCATAAAATGGACTTTGGGGAGCAATTTATACAAGCAATTTCTGCAATTTATCAGGAACAGCATGCACAAATTATTATTAATGGTACCTTAACTGACACTTTTAACATACAGAAAGGAACAAGACAAGGTTGTCCATTATCTCCACTATTGTTTATTTTGACGCTGGAAGTGCTGCTGAACGCTCTACGGGACTCGGACAAAATGAGTGGAATAGTTGTAAGGCAAAAAGATTACCGAACAAAAGCATTTGCAGATGATCTGGTTGTTACCCTAACACGACCTTTGGAATCAATCATCCAGATGAATAAAATCATAGAGGCATATGGTCTGGTCTCAGGTTTTAGCCTGAACCAGAAAAAGACTAAGATGATAGTTAAAAATATGTCGGAACCACAAAGGAAAGAACTGGAAAGGGTGGCAGGTTTTGAAATAGTTACAAAGGTGAAATATCTAGGGGTACAAGTTGCAGCATCCAATAGAAAACTTATTCAAAATAATTATGAAGAACTATGGCATAAGATTCAAAAGGATCTTGAAAAATGGAAGAAGCTGCAACTGTCTATGCTTGGTAGAATAGCAGTTGTTAAGATGAACGTTTTACCTAGATTTCTGTTTCTGTTTCAAATGATTCCGGTGCTTAAAAATGACAAATTTTTGATGGATTGGCAAGCAGGTCTAAATAAATTTATATGGAATGGGAAAAAACCAAGAGTTAAACTTAAAATTATGCAAGATGTTCGTGAAAGAGGTGGCCTAAAAGTTCCCAACTTACGCTTATATTATGAGGCTGCGGTTTTGATACAAGTTGGAGACTGGATTGGACTAACAAAAAGCGAAGTTCTGAATATAGAAGGCCACGATTTGCAATATGGATGGCATGCATATTTACTTTATGAAGACAAGAGGGACAGTGTATTTAACAGTCACGTTTTAAGACATGCTTTGATGAGAGTTTGGAAGAAGCACCAACTCCAATTGGATTACAAAATACCTTTGTGGTTGGATCTTGGGCAGATTTTGCCAAATACTAAGTCACTCGGGGGGTTGTTATATAAAGAGCTACTCTTTAATGATGGGGGCAGATGGAGTTTGAAACCATTGAACATTCTGTTGGAACAAGGTGTGAACCTAACTTGGTTGCAGTATTTTCAACTACAAGCAAGATGGAGAGAAGATCAGAAAATTGGATTAATGTTACACGAAGAAGATTTGGTGACCCAGATAAAATGTAAAGGGCCGATGCATATTAAACGTGTGTATAATTTACTGTTAGAGAGAGATTCAGAGGGTGAATTAGTTAAAGACTGCATGATAAAATGGGCACAGAATTTTGAAGAACCAGTAATGTTGGAGACTTGGGAGAAGATTTGGGTCCAGAATGTTAAATTTACACAAGCACAGAACTTGAGGGAAAATTTTTATAAGATGTTTTATAGGTGGCATCTCGACCCTAAAAAGTTATCATGTATGTATCCAAATGTTCAGCCTAAATGTTGGAGGTGCGATTGTTTGGATGCAACATATTTTCATATTTGGTGGACGTGTAGAAAATTGAAAGCATTTTGGATCAAACTCTGGTGGGTAATGCAGAACATCTTGAAGCGGAAGCTTGATTTCTCACCTCAGTTTTTTTTGCTGGGAATAGTTAAAGGGTGCTCATCAACCGATACTAGACTGATCTTACACATGATTACTGCAGCTAGATTATTGATTGGCCAAAATTGGAAGAAGGATAAAGTACCCACGATAGAGGAGTGGGTATTGAAGATGTCCAACTTTGTAGAGATGGCTAAAATCTCTGCATATCTAAAAGATAAGACTCATGAAGTTTTTGCTAAGGAGTGGGTGAAATGGGTGGAATATATGAAGCATAAATACCAAAGTAAGAAGTTTCAGTTAGTATTTAACTGAACGTATACTTTTTGCACTTAAGTAACTTAAAAGATAAATGTACTGAATCTGATAATTTCTATTTTTATTTTATGTTAAATGATTGAACTTATATTTTAAATTTTCGTGTTATAGTATAAAGAGAAATGTCTTAAGTATGTTGTTTGAATTAGATTATGATAGTTTTTTTTTTATTATTATTATTATATAAAATATTATTATAGTTTTAGTTTAATAGTTGGATCTCACCTAGAACAGTGGATAAATATGGATTAATTGTTAATGTTTGATTAATAGCGGAAGTCAAGAGGGGGGGTTGGGGAGGGAGGGGAGTGGTTGGGGTGGGGGGTGGGGGGAAAAGGGGGGGGTTATTAAAAAAAAAATTTTTTGTAATGTAAAACTTTTTCAATTAAAAAAAAAAAAAAAAAAAAAAAAACTACAATCTTCATAAAGTGGCCTAGCTGATCCAGATGCTATTATGATGCACTTCAAAAATATTGTGTCCCTAAATTCTCTTCTGAAAACAAATACACAAAAAAATAACGCAAAGAAAACCATGCACTGTGCATGAATTAGACCTTGAGGGATCTTACTTTATGTAATGTCATTTCTTCTCTCTGTGGTTCCTTACAAGCATTTCCATATGTCAGGGTTTTATAAAATTGCTTTTAGTAAAACAAGTTATTTTTATAATACTTTTCAGGACATCAAGCCTAGGTGCTTCAAGTGCCTTGGGGATACCCTTCTAAAAACTCATTTTGAAAAGCAATACCCGGTCTGTGACACATTTTAATTAGTTTCTGTTTTTAAAATGACCTGAAAGTGTCAGCACAGAATAGCATCTCTTTAACATCCTGATTGTGTGAACTAGTATTGTAAGAAGCGTTACATGAAGTTTTGACTATGTTTTATTTGTTGACCTACTTTATCTCTCATTTGAATTTTTGTTTGGGTTTTTGTTTTTGCTGTTGAATGGTTTTCGAGCTTGAATGTGGCATTTTTCCAAAGGCAAGCAAAGAATGTGGGGAAACGGTCTTTTCCCAGGAATGGAAGTTAAATTAATCTATACTTTGTTTGTCTTAACATGATAATGGAGGAAGCTCTGGAATACTAATTAGATTGGAATTCTATTAGATGTGATTCAGAACATCATCACTCACAGATCTATTTATCTGAAACCGTAAAAGATGAGGAATGACTCCAAGGATCTACTGATGTTTTATTAAGGAATTAAAATAGTGGCTATGAATGCTTCAAACAAGAAATCTTAAAGTCTGATTTTTACCATTCTATAGAGATAAGATCTACCATTAGTATGCTGTCCATATAAGCAAAATTTTATTTCCGTTTAGACAGCTTTTCTGCATGTGTATTCCCCCATCTATTTAAAAATGGAGCTTCCTGTTTCTAGTTCTTAAATCCTTCAAAACAAAGATGAATACTATTACAGCTGAATGTTCAGTAAGTCCAATATTCGAAGACTTTGTGCATATATAGTATACATATTTCCTAGAGTAATCATTACTGAATGTGAAATGCATAGTACTATACTGCAAGTCTGAGGAAAATTAAAAGATTTTATCTTAATCTGAACACTAATATAATTTGGAGGGAAAAAGACCCTGAAATCAAAGGTATAACTTTGGGGAAAACAATATTAAAATGGTGGTCTAAATTGTGTAGTGTGGAACTGCTGCCTGCTTTCTCTGGCACATATATTGTCTTCAGTACTGTTCACTGTAAGAGATCAATGAAATTGGAGAATAAGCAAATAATGGTGAAGGAAAATTATCTTTAGTACACATTTGAATTTAATTGACCAAGTTCAGTCTTATTCGTCCTACTGGTAATTCTCGACTTACAATCATTCGTTGAATGACAGTTCAAAGTTACAACACTGAAAAAAATGACTTATGACAGTTCAGCAATGGAAAATTTGGGCTCAACTGTGATCATAAATCAAGGACTACCTGTATTAAACTTTTACTCTATAGTTTTTCCTTTTCTACAGAATCACTCACACGCTGCTAGATTCGCACACAACATTGCTGCAACAGTAATTGTTCACTTTGAAGCTGTCCTTCAAAATCTCTCCCAAAATTTCCTTTTCTTTGAAGTAAATTGAAGCTTAGGATAGGATAGGCCACCAGATTTTCCTTATGTTGGGCTAGAATATTCCTTGGAAAGAGCTATAACCTGGCTGCAATGTGTATACTTGTAATCTCCTATCACTTTGTAGGAAGCAGGACCGCCTGCTCAGTCTCATATATATTTTGATAAGTGATTAATGATGAACTTAATTGAGTGTAGGTAACTGAGTCCTGTACCATGATGATAAGGGTGGTGAACCATTCTCACTTCTCCACCCTTATTCTATCATCAGACTGTTGTCCAGATAGCTGATTTAAACTTACTAATATCCCGGGAATATTAGAATAAGGAGCATTTACTGTCTGGCTGTTTTAAGGAAGTTATACAATGTTTTGCTGATAAAGCTGCTCAAATTCACCAGAATCTTTATTCCACATCAGTGAAATTTAAAACGCTGACTGGACAACATCTTATATTACTTGGAATTTATCTTAGTTTATAGGCTTGATGAAACAAATAAAAGGCTTGGGGCATGAGCTCGGCCACCTGTAGATCCATGCCCTTCCTGGCTTTTTCAGATAGCCAGAGCAGGAAAAAATAGTTGTGTGCAGGAGATTCATAACACTTCTTTGGTGGATGAGGTTATCCCAGTTGCCTGTAACAAGACATTAATGTGCCCCCTTCTGAAGGGGGCTCCCCTGGACCCCAAAATCTGGGTGATTATTGTCTAGAAAAAGAAGTTATGGCTCCAATTGTAGACTGCCTGAGAAGAAGAAGCTTATTGGTATCCATTTTAATTGGTTAAGTACATGCCAGGCTAGGTATTGGACTGAGACAATATTAATCACTCTAGTAGAAAAGCTTTGTCACAACCTGGGTGACAGGAATGCATTTGATCCTTTCAGTAACTGTTGGTGTCATTGACAAGCCTGGGTGATTTGAGGATTGGTGCCACTATTTCACAATGATTTTCCTCCTTCTAAATGAGTAATTACAATCAGTGATAGTGGAGGAGAAAAGTTGGTTCTGTGGGTTTTTGATTCTCTCACTCCTGTTACTTAGCATCTCTGTGAGGCATGTGGTGTGTGGAGATCCATCAGTCTGTGGTGAGGTACTATCACTATGCTTTTGATACCCAATGTATTTAAAGCTCTAAATAGCTTGGCTCCTAGAACACCATCTTCTAGGTAAAATTGACATATACTCATTCCGTGTCACAATATTGTGGGTCCCCATTCTACACAAAATAAATTCACCAGTGGCTTGGTGATAAGATTTTTTGATGATGCCCTTCACTTTTAAATAGTCTGTTCCCTAAACATTAGCTCAGTGACAATTCTGACTTCATTCCAGAAGGTGATCAGATTATTCTGAGCGGCTAAAAGTTCACACTGCATTTTTAATCTTTGTTATGTCATTTTTATTCTTATAAACAGTCTTCAAATTCTAGTTGCATAGAAATGTGAGAAATAAATATATTGAATACTCTTTTTTTCCCATTTCTATAGGTATAGCCTCAGAACACATGAGGAGTGCTTTTTGTGAAGAATTTGGGCATCATTAGTTCCAGAATCTTTATGAAGCATTTAACATTAAAGCATGGCAGAAAATAAAGAAAGGAAACCTAAAAATGCAGATGTGAGACCCAAAACCAGCCGGAGTAGGAGTGCAGACAGAAAGGACGGATACATATGGAGTGGAAAGAAGCTTTCCTGGACAAAAAAGAATGAGAACAGTTCTAATGCCGAAATGGCAAACCCCTCAGGAATACCTACGTTAAGTCTAAGGAACCAGGAGAGAAAACAGAGCTGTTCCTCAGCTGAGATGGAGTTGGAACATGTATGTGGTCACAGGTTCCTAAGCCGTTCTTTTAAACAGAAATTGCAAGATGCAATGGGACAATGTTTCCCCATAAAGAGTTGTAGCATTCGGCATTCTTCAGGGCTTTCACCAAAGAGAAAAATACATATCAGTGAACTTATGCTGGACAAATGCCCTTTTCCACCACGATCTGAGCTAGCATTTCGATGGCACTTAATCAAGCAGCACACTGCCCCTGTAAGACAAAAATCTGAAAGCTGGCTAAGCATGGGTGCATCAAAAGGTGAAAGGAAAGATGAAGAACTGAGAGAGATTGAGAGGGCAGATGAACCAGACTCCGATGTATTGCAGGAAAGTAATGTTATTGACTCCTATCCATGTGATCCTCAAGAGGAATCCGCCATGGGTGGTAAGCAGCTAAAGAGCAGCAGAGAGGAAAGTGACATGGACTCTGATGATGAAGTAGTGACACTCTGCACTAGCTCCAGGAAGAGAAACAAACCACGGTGGGAAATAGAGGATGACCTGCTGCAGCTGCAGATGCCACTCAGATATCACACCCAGATTGATTATGTTCATTGTCTGGTTCCTGACCTCCTTCAGATCAATAATAACCCATGTTACTGGGGAGTGATGGATAAATACGCTGCCGAAGCACTTTTAGATGGAAAGCCAGAGGGGACTTTTTTATTACGTGATTCTGCCCAGGAGGATTACTTATTTTCCGTTAGTTTCAGGCGTTATAGTCGTTCTCTTCATGCCAGGATTGAACAATGGAATCACAACTTCAGCTTTGATGCTCATGATCCATGCGTCTTCCATTCTCGCGACATTACTGGACTTTTAGAACATTATAAAGATCCAAGCTCTTGTATGTTCTTTGAGCCACTTCTCTCGACTCCCTTACACAGAACTTTCCCTTTTTCCCTTCAACATCTATGCAGGACAGTTATTTGTAACTCTACAACTTACGATGGCATAAATGTCCTTCCTGTTCCTCCATCTGTAAAGCTGTATTTGAAAGAATATCATTATAAATCAAAAGTAAGAGTCCTCAGGATTGATGTACCAGATCAACATGCCTAGAAAGACATTCTGGAAATTCTTTATAATTATTCTGGGATGTTTTTATTTCTCTCTCTTATTAACAAAATTTTCATGCAAAAATGTCTACAGATCACATTTAACTTTGCCTGAGCCTTATGTCCAAATAGATTTTTACTTCCTGCCCCAATGAACAGGTTTCTGTAAAAATACAAAATTGGTACTAATATTCTATAAAGCTTTGTGGAATTTCAAGGAAGCTATTTTAAAGTTTTCATTCAAGCTTAACTTTTTAGATACGAAGCTAAGTCAAGGTTAAATTTGACTTGCCTTTTATAAACTAATTTATATGCACTACAGGCATGCTTGAAAAACTGAATATAGTAGTTCTTCCAGAATTGCCAATTTGTAGGGGTTTTTTTTATTATTCTATTCTCGCTATAACAGTAAAATTAATAAGATTGTGATGCTCCTACCATTCTGTGTACTTGTTATTTTAAATTTCATATAGGTTGCCTAAAGTTTGAGATTAAATGTCACAACCATATGCTGTTTGGCAGAGTTTTTGGAGTTTTTATCATTTTTAATAAATGTTAAATATATATGTCTAATTTTCTGGGTATCTATTAAGAATCCTAAAACTATTGCAGAGCTGCTTAAAAGATGTTGATACAAAGTTAGTATATGTTTTAAAAAGAACTGTGTGTTGAAGCACAAGTAGATGCTGGTTACACAAACTAATAGCCATAAATGTTAAGCAAAATGTATGAAAATAGTCTGATAAGTGTTTATCTGCCTACCTCAGATCATTCTCCCCTGTCCTACACTCTCTATTGAGGTGCATTGGATCTTTTTCTCAGTCTGCTGGCTGTCCTTTGGTGCTATTGGTTTGTTTGTTTTGGGATTTAACTATTACATAGACAATTTGTATGGGTAACTATAGCTAGGGAAGAAATGGTTAACTATCCATGATCCTTTTCACTTAAAACATATTACCTTGGAATATCCAATTCTCCAAGTAGCATTTAAAGTGATGAAAAAGATTTCACAGAGGCTAGTAGAAGTATAGAGAATCTATGCAACCATCCAATCAACTAATCAATCAATCAGAATAGAGCTGGAAGGGAACTTGGTGGTCTTCTAGTCCAGAGGTCGGCAACCCGTGGCTCTGGAGCCACATGTGGCTCTTTCATCCCTCTGCTGCGACTCCCTGTTGTTGGTCAGCTCCACAATTGATAGGGCTTTCGGTTAGGACAGGTAAAGGAAAAAGGATGCACTAGGAGGAGACTCCATGGTGGGGGAACAAGACTTCCCATCAGTAGAGGAAAAAGGATGCCATACTAGGAGGAGACTCTGGTGGGGGAACTGACTTCCAGTCGGTAGAGGCAAAAGGATACCATGCTAGGAGGAGACTCTATAGTGGGGAAACCGGACTTCCGGTCAGCTCCAGAATTAAACGAGGTCTTCTGAGACCTTTGTGGCTCTTTGAGTGTTTAAGGTTGTCGATCCCTGTTCTAGTCCAACCCTCTGCTCAAGCAGGAGACCCTATACCAGTGATGGCGAACCTAATGGCACTGGTGCCACAGATGGCACGCGTAGCCATCTTGGTGGGCACGCAAGCTCAGCTCCAGTGGGACCGGAAGTCAGCAAACAGGCCATTTCTGGCCTCCGGAGGACCTCCAGTGGGGTAGAGAAGGCTGTTTTTGCCCTCCCCAGGCTCCTAGAAAGGCTCTGGAGCCTGGGGAGAGAGAAAAATGGGCCTACTGGGCCCACCGGGCCATCGCGTACCAGGAGAGGTGGGGAGTGGGGGGGTCATGCGCACATGTGCGGGGCACATAGAATTATGGGTGTGGGCGTGCATGTGCGTAACCCTCTCTTCCCTGGCACGCAATGGCAAAAAGGTTAGTCATCACTGCCCTATACCATTTCGGACAAATCTCCAGTCTTTTCTTAAAAACCACCTTCTGTATTTACATACTCAATATAAGTATAAATAAGAATATATACCTATACTGAGAATTTCCATAGACATATACATGCAGGTGTGGAGGAGAGGATGGTGCAGTATGAGCTTTATTTTAATGGCAATCATAGTTACAAAAATTGTACGAAAAGAAAAAAGCAGATTTATAGTTCAATATCAAGTGACATACTGTGAGACTAGAAAGATTTTCCCAAGGTAATGTACTTTTTAAAAAGAACAACACTCCCATGACATAGATGTTGTTCGGAGTGAATCTCATGAGTGTCCTTACATTGCTATGCTTCTGAAACTCCTTCCCAAATTTCTGAAAACAAGAAGTGGCAAAATTATTCTTCTAAATCTGTCTCATACCCAAAAAGCTGCCCTTGGAATCTGTGCATCTTTAAAACCAGTTCATGAGCTTTTTTTTTTTTTTTAAGATGCTTGGAAGATATACAATAACCCAGGAAGCTGAGCCTGGATCAATGGATGGAGTGCTGTAAAAATATTGTTCACACCTAACAACCACATAGATTTTCTCTCATTCTTCTACGATGATCTCTCCCAAGCCTGGCCTTTCAGGTCTTCCAATAGAGCATCTGTTGCCACTGTAACTGAGTCCATCCACCTTCCTTTTTTGCAGTTGTGATTTAGGGTCCAAAATATGTAACAGTTCCCCAAACCCATTTTGATATAGTGTTCAAGAATGAACTTCTGTTAAACTTGGTATACCCATATATAAATTGCTACCTACTGAAAACAGATTTGTGTCTATGTGTCTGGGCCACCGTCTTTTTAATACCTTGCAGCACTCCGCTTGTTTCCTTACCTCATCCCTAAATAAAGCAGCTCTCCTATACACACTCAGGCACAAACAACTTATCTACTTTTCAAATTATTGCCGTTCCTTTCTTATGATGCCACTCCAGTGTTTACCAAGCACATATTTTGGTTACTCCTGTCATGCATGCATATATGCAGATGATCACAATCACCAAGAATAGAGAAAAGAGTGTCCTTAAGATAAAGGTTGGAATTATATTATCCTCTCCTTTCAAACCTCAATCTCTTTGGGGGGGAAAGTACAAATTGAACTAGATATACAATTTATCCATATTCTCAAGGACAGCACTTTGTCCCCTTGGGATTAAAAGTAACGGTTTTTCCACAAGCTAAAGGCTACAAATATCTGGTTCTATTTTAGCAATAATCTCATTTCATTTAGAAACTGAAATTATTCTTGATTTCTTAACCAGATTCTACTTCTTTTTTGTTTGGGCCCCATATTGCTCTTAGGTCTTGTGTTTCCTTAATTATTTGAACAGCGATTCTTCAGACAGCGTTGCAAAGCATTTCTTTGGAAGAATTTGCAAAGCCCTCTAAATAGAACTAATGCTTGAAAATGTTCTTAATACCGGTATCACTTTTCTGTTCAGGTACACATGAATTACAAATAACAACATCAAAGGGATGTTATATAAAAACTCTACCAGGATTTATCCTGTGTTGTAAAGCAGCTACAGAAAAATAAAAATATAACATGAATATTTTGAAATATATATTTACTGATGTTATTTATTTATTTATTTATTTGTTTCGATTTATAAACTGCCCTTCTCCAACCGGACTCAGGGTCGTGAACAGCCAAGGTAAAACATGATATACAAAAATTAAAACAATTTTAAAAATATTAAATGATTTCGGCTGACAAATTAAAAGAGTCCAATTTAAAATCAATTCCAATTAAAAACAGGATGGGATCAAGCCAGCCCGGCTAGATGAAATAGGTGGGTTTTAAGGGCCCGATGAAAAGTCCGGAGGTCTGATATCCTGCGTATCTCCGGGGGTAGGTCATTCCAGAGGGCGGGTGCTGCCACAGAGACGGCTCTCCCCCTGGGGGTCACCAGCCGACATTGTCTGGCCGACGGCACCCTGAGGAGGCCCTCTCTGTGCGAGCGTACTGGCCGGTGGGAGGCTATTGGCGGCAGAAGGCAGTCTCACAAATACCCAGGCCCTAAGCCATGAAGCGCTTTAAAGACGATCACCAACACTTTGAAGCGCAGCCGGAAGACCACTGGGAGCCAGTGCAGCTCGCGCAGAAGAGGTGTCACATGGGAGCGCCCCCTCGCTCCCATAATCCCCCGTGCGGCCGCATTCTGGACCAGTTGGAGCCTTTGGGTGCATCCCAAGGGGAGCCCCATGTAGAGAGCATTGCAGTAGTCCAGGCGGGAAGTGACGAGAGCGTGAGTGACCATGCGTAGGGAGTCCCAATCTAGAAAGGGATGCAACTGGCGTATCAGGCGAACCTGATGAAAAGCCCCCCTGGCCATGGCTCTCATATGCTCTTCTAAAGACAGCCGTGCATCCAGGAGGATGCTCAAGTTGCGAGCCCTCTCTGTGGGGGCCAATGTCTCGCCCCCAATAGTCAGCGATGGTACCAGCTGGCTATATCAGGACGCCGGAAGCCACAGCCTCTCGGTCTTGGAGGGGTTGAGTCGGAGCCTGTTTCTCCTCATCCAGGCCCGCACGGCCTCCAGATCTGTATTTTTACTCAGATCTGTATTTTTTTTCCCTTGAATAATGTATCAGTTGCGGCAATATACACATAGCTACATAGACTATGAAATGCATGCAGTATATTCATGGTGAAGACATAATTTGAAGGTCAAAAGTTTTGCATGGGAGACATTGATAGGGACAGGTGATAAAACACATCCTTAGGAAAATTTACTAGCCTTTCAATTTAGGGACCAAGGATGGAACTTCTGATGAACAATGACTGGAAGGAAGAAAACCAGCACAATAAATACAGTTCAGGGCACCTCAACCCGTACATCTTCTCCATAAGGATATTATGGTTGATGGTATCAAAAGCAACTGATGAGTAAAGCAAGGATGGATGTACTTACCCACCCCCCATTGTGCTCTTGCTATATATCATACATCAGGTAACCAATGCAGTTTCCATCAAATAGCCAGGACTGAAACATGATTGAAAGGGGTTCTGATAATTTGCTTCATCCAGGACCTGCTGAAGCTGTTGCATACCACCTTTTAAATGAAATGAAATGAAAATTATCCAGTATGTTGGGTCTAACTGCTCTTGAGGAGTGTGTGTGAATCAACACCTCTATAAGAAACAGAAAACAATTCATAAGGAGCAGTTTATCACTGCTATAATCCAGCCACATATCACCTAGGAGGCCTTTGGCATTCAGGAAGGACATGGATCTAGTAAGTAGGTGGTTGAGCTCATACTCATAAGGGCTCTGTCTGCTTCCTAAGGCCCAACAGGTTCAGACTCATATGCACTGCCCAGAGTGGCTCTATGAGGAAGATGGGTGGTTTCTAAATATGGTATCTAAAAATAAATTAATATGTCTAGGTCCTGGGCTGCAGCTACCAATTATAAAGATCAATCTAAATAGTAGCAAATTAAAAACACTGAATGTGTGAGCAAGGTATGGAATTCACTGTTGTGGAATGTAATAATGGATACCAGCTTGGATAGCTTTAAGAAGATGAATAGAATAGATTTTTTTTTTAATTCGCCAAGTGTGATTGGACACACAAGGAATTTGTCTTGGTGCATATGCTCTCAGTATACATAAAAAGAAAAAATACATTCATCAAGAATCATAAGGTACAACACTTAATGATAGTCATAGGGTACAAATTAGCAGTCAGGAAACAATATCAATATAAATCGTAAGGATACAAGCAACAAAGTTACAGTCATACAGTCATAAGTGGAAGGAGATGGGTGGTGGGAACAATGAGAAGGTTAATAGGAGAGCAGACCTAGTAAATAGTTTGACAGTGTTGAGGGAATTATTTGTTTAGCAGAGTGATGGCGTTTGGGAAAAAAATGTTCTTGTGTCTAGTTGTTCTGGTGTGCAGTGCTCTATAGCATCGTTTTGAGGGTAGGAGTCCAGGATGTGAGGGGTCTGTAAATATTTTCACAGCCCTCTTTTTGCCTCGAGCAGTATACAGGTCCTCAATGGAAAGCAGGTTGGTAGCAATTATTTTTTCTGCAGCTCTAATTATCCTCTGAAGTCAGTGTCTGTTTTGTTGGGTTGTAGAACCAAACCAGACAGTTACAGAGGTGCAGATGACAGACTTAATATTAGATATTAGACAGATTCAAGAATAATGCAGCTGGAATGCAGTACTTAGACAGCAGCATTGCTTGGTTCATCAGGATGAATATAAGATTGAAGAATAGCCACTTATCAAGAAAATGGCAATAGTGTTCTGTCATCAGATTAAAATCAGATTGTTTGGTTAATAGTGAAAGGTCAAGAGATAATCTTCCAACTTGCTATAATATTTTTGTTTGGTTTGCTTTTCATTTTATAAAGGACATTTTACTGTGATATCTGTTTCCACAACAGCAGGTGAGGCCAACCATTTCTCGTCATACTTTACTATTTCAGCAGACAAACAGCTCATCCAGCTGGTAATTGTGTTGGTAACAATAGTGACTACCCCTTCTACCCTGTCCAATGTCATGCCTCTGTTGAATAAGGAGAAAGGACTTTTTCCAAAAAGAAAGACCTCTGCGAGACAAAGGCGATGCACAAATGCCAAACTGCAGAGAGCACTAAACAGTTTGTTACTAGAACAACAATTTAAGTGCCATTGATGTAGGTGCCTATTATCCAAACTTGTCTTGTAGAAAAATCTCTCTCTAAACAAAATATGAAGGCTCAATTTTCAGTTGAAACTTAATATAGATTGACTTTTAGGTCTTGAAGAACTTACGATAAAACAAAAATAAACACAACCCCACTCACCCGCCCACCCACCCAAAAAAATCACTCAGCAACATCCAAGGCCATCTTTATTATCTACAAAAGCAGAAGGCAAATTAGTATAATGCTGAATACTAGTGCTGTCTGTGCTTTAAGCTTGCAAGGTTTGTGAATCTTGTGAGTTGGACAGTTTGTTGATTATCAACAGAAATGGTTACGTGTACATAGTATTTGAGACTCAACCTCTAATATCAAAATTTTCTCTTACTAGGAAATTATGGAAGAATAATATATTTTACTGAAAGATTCTGCAGAACAATTTTTTCTTCTCTACTGTTTCCCCCACTTCTTCCCAAATCATGTCTGAGGGACAAATTTCATGCCTTCCCATCAAGGATTAAAGAAAGGAAAGGAGGGCCTGAAAATGGCAGTAGCGGAAGTTCATGAGAATTGTAGGATAAAGCTCTATATTTCTATTTAAAAACTGCAATGTCATTTGTAAGCATAGGATGCAGCTTTGGCTTATTTTATAGCTCATTTAGTCCCTATTATTATATATAGGACAGGGGTGAAATCCAGCATGTTCTGATAGGTTCTGGAGAACCGGTAGTGGAAATTTTGAGTAGTTTGGAGAACCAGTAGCGGAAATTTTGAATAGTTCGGAGAACTGGCAAATACCACCTCTGGCTGGCCCCAGAGTGGGGTGGGAATGGGGATTTTGCAGTATCCTTCCCCTGCCACGCCCACCAAGCCACACCCACCAAGCCAAACCCACAGAACTGGTAGTAAAAAAATGGATTTCACCACTGATATAGGATATATAATCTCTGCATTCCATATATTATATTTATATAATTAGGATTATTGTCCCCCAAGAAGAACTGTGCTGCATCAAGCAGATTACAAATAACAGACTCTGAAGGTACCATGGAGGTCTTCTAATCAAACCCCCTACTCAAGCAGGAGACCATATGCTATTCTGAACAAATGGCTGTCCAGTCTCTTCTTGAAAACTATCAGCAATGAAGCACTTACAACTTCTGGAAGAAAGCCATTCCACTGATTAATTGTTCTCATCCATAGAAAATTTCTTCTTAATTCTAGGTTGGATCTCTTTTTGATAAGCTCCCATTAGTTACTTCTCTACCTGCCCTCAGGTGCTTACCTAACCTGACATTAGCAATATTGACAGAAACAGGAGGCTCACTTAGCCTGACATTCTTTCAATCAATGGTTTAAGCAGGGCAAGAATACTAAGATCATCTTCCCACTCGTGTATTCCATCAACTGATACCTAGAAGCATCTACTTTAATTTCCATCAACCTATCAGCTTGGAAGGAAGTATCAAATCGACTGCTGTAGGCCTATGTGGTTGTCAGTCTCTGGCATGTATATATCCAGGACACAGAGGTATCAACTGGATTCAGACATTGTACTGATCCATAATTTGCTTTCTTGTGCCTTACTGAATACATCTTGAATGGCTGGATTTCTTCCGTACATTAAGTTGTATATTATATTTCTCAAAATTGCAATGGCTGGGTTCAATGGGCCAAACAAAAGCCAAATATATTACATTCTGGCTTAGCGCTATTTGTGAACATAATAAGTATAATTTGGTCAGTGGTGAAATCCAATTTTTTTTACTACTGGTTCTGTGGGCATGGCTTGGTGGGTGTGGTGTGGCTTGGTGGGCATGGTAGGGGAAGGATACCACAAAATCTCCATTCCCACCCCAATCCAAGGGAAGGATACTGCAAAATCCCCATTCCCACCCCATTCTGGGGCCAGCCAGAGGTGGTATTTGCTGGTTTTCCGAACTACTCAAAATTTACGCTGTCTGTTCTCCGAACTGCTCAAAATTTCCTCTACTGGTTCTCCAGAACCTGTCAGAACCTGCTGGATTTCATCCCCGAATTTGGTGCAGTTGCTTTAAAGTGGCATACCTCTTTAAAAACATTTTCCTACTTTCCATTGAGGGGGGAAAAATCATTCTTGCAGGATGCACTCGTAGCAGATTTCACTGTACAGCTGACATGCTATTAAATAATTGAAAACTGGAAGAGGAAGTCTAGAAAAATGCATCCTGGAATGAAGGGAGAAGAATGAAGAAAACGAAGGAGGTGAAGGAAGCTTTTAGTCTGTCCTTTGGCCAAGTATATTGATGATCTGGTCATCAGGACTCTGCTCTTTCGAGGATATAATGCTAATGGGAAGTGAATGGCTTTTAGTTAAGTTTCTGGTGTCTTAGAAGCAAAGCCAAACATTATCTCCTAAATAAAGAGAAATACGTTATTTCCTTAACCCTTTTAAGCAAACTCAATGTGAGGAAGGCTCAGAATATTCATTCTTGTCACCATATATTAGAGAAATGGCTGAGATGTCCCCCGCCTTTTTAACATTTTACTAGAGACAACATTAACCGGCCTCTATTATTTATTCATGAAGTGCAGCCATTAAGATGATAAATCAAATTATCAGCTTCCTGTCTCACTTCAGTTTTAATCATTTTTTATAGCTGGCATAATACAAAGACAGTTTCCTTCCTTTGGAACAGAAGACCTTTGATGATCTATTTATTAGGAATCCACATTTCCTTTCCATTTTGAAGTCTACTTTTGTTATTTCTGCGTCAGTTCCAGCTTTAATAAAAATCCAATCAGGAACCTGAACACTGATTAACTGAAGAAAAAATACCTTTGATATTAATGGGCTTCATAATCTTTAGGTTATATAATTGGATTACGGCAATGCACTCTACATGGAGATACCCTCGAAGAGTATTTGGAAACTACAACTGGTACAGAACGCAACGGTTCAGGCAGTTTTAAAGGCCCCTAGGGTGCCATATGTGACACCGTTATGTGAGTTTCACTGGCTGCCAGTTTCCAGGTCCAATTCAAGATGTTAGTCATTATTTTTAAAGCCCTTTCTGGCATGGGTCCAGGTACTTGAGGAACTGTCTCACCCCGATGGGACACCATTCATTCCAGCAGACAAGGTCTACTTTGGATCCCATTGGCCAAACAATTTTGGCTGGTAGGGTCTGGAAGAAGAGCGTTTTCTGCTGAGGCCCTTGCCCTATGGAATATTTTCCTGTAGGAGGTCCGCCACCACGATGACTGACCGGGAGAAAAGAGCCCTATTCCCATCTCTTTTAAGTATTCATTATTTCAAGTTAATAATCTTCAAATTATGCCTGGTTGGTTTTTAGCTTTTCTATTCAGCTTTTCTAATTTTAATTGTTTTCTAGTCCATTTATTTATTTATTTATTTATTTATTTATTTATTTATTATTTAATTATTTATTTATTGGTTCGATTTATATACCGCCCTTCTCCGGAGACTCAGGGCGGCTTACAATGCGTTAAGCAATAGCCTTCATACTTTTGTATATACCTGTTTAGTAGGGCTTTTGGCCCCTCTAAGTGGTGTTCTTTTTTATACTAAGTTAGCTTATTGCCCCCACAATCCAGGTCTTCATTTTACCTACCTCAGAAAGATGGAATGCTGAGTCAATCTTGAGCCTGGTGAGATTTAAACTCACAGTAATTCCAGGCAGCTGGCAGCTAAGTGCTACTTTAACAGCACTTTAGTCCGCTGCTCCACCAAGGCTTTTAATGTTTTTATTATATTATAAACTGCCCAGAGTCGCTTATCAGTGAGATGGCCAGCATACAAATTTAATGAATAAATAAATAATACTAATAAGCTAACTCATTTAGTCCATGCAGAAACATGTGCACGCCAGTGAAGAAATGTAATTTCTGTGATTGTACATGGAACAGCAACATAAAATAAAAACATGGTACAGAAGCAGGGTTGCAGTGAGCTTTGCTGTTTGTCTTGTTGTTGTCTTTACAAAACATTTCAGCAACACTTAAACAGCTGCTTGTAGTGCACACAAATTTCTTTCCAGGCATAATTTGAAAGCTAATTTCTTGAAGTAATGAATAATTAGAGATTTGGTTCATTGAAGGAACATTTTACCTGCAGTGATAGGATTTTTCCCAAGCTCTGGGGATTTATCATCTGGGGATTTTCTCCTGCTCATCCAAAAAATAGGCTTTGTAGAACATGGTACATTTCATATGAAATGGCCTCCCCAGCTAAGTTCTCAAGATCAGCGACTCCCAACCTTTCCAACTTGGCGGCCTGGCCCGCAGCAGGGAGGCGGGGCGTGCGAATGGCAGGCTCACAGGTGGTGCACAGCTCTATTGGTGTGAACAAGAGGTGCTTGGGCCATTCACTCATGGGAATGAAGCTTCGTGTGTGAGTAGAGGGCGCTTGCGCTCACACATGAACCTCTACTTGCTTGAGTGGTGAGTATTTGCGCTCGTGCTTGAAGCTCCACGTGTGCAAGCGGACAGCACTTGTGCATGAACCTCCATTCATGTGAATGGAGCTTCACACACGAACACAAGTGTCCTCCACTCAAGCGCTCTTCATTCACACAAGCTTGTCTGCGTGAGTGGAGGTTCACACTTGTATGCGCTTACTCATTACTTGCCCAGCCCAGTTTGAAACAGGCCGCTGCCCGATAGTGGGCTGCAGCCAAGGGGTTGGGGACCCCTGCTCTAGATCCAACTTTGATATACTGAATTTCTGGCAGACCTAATGATGTTTTTGTAATTTGCTTATGCTTTATCATCTTTGCATAGTTGGCTTATAAGTTATTCTTACAATTCCATTTGATGTTGCTTCTCTGTTATATTTATTATTTTCTCAACTTTTATTGTATTTGTTATTTAGCCTATATGCTTCCGTGGGAGCATTTTGCTCCAGGAGATTTATGAACTGAGTATTTTTAAAATGATAAATGTTGAGTTTAAAGATTAATATACCTTTGGCTCCACTTTTATTTTTAATCTTTGTCTCTTTCTTTGTTAAAGACCTCAGAGCCATAAACGTGGGTCATTCTGAATGTGTGCAAGAAAGAGAGCTTCCAAGCAGTCTGCTGAATTGTGAGCATTTTGGGACAGATAAAAGTGCACATCTTAACTACAGAATTAGGTATCATAAAATGTGAAGACAGCTACCAGCTCAGACGGCCTTAAAAGGGATTAAAGAAAAGGAAGAGTATCAGTAACTAAATTCTGTGGGCTACCAGAGCAAAGCTGCAGGTGTCCACTAGACTAGATTGCAGCAGTGAAATACAGAAAAATTTAACTCCTTGTGATTGTCATGTGGTCATCCAAAGTTTTGCCACACAGATCTGGTAACCCTCTACCTGTATTACAGGTAGAGGGTTACAGAACAGTTCTGTATTACAGAACATTACAGAAGCAATATAATTTGCCAGATGGTGTAGAAAAGGAGCAAAAATCTTCTTTTCACTTCCTTTCTGGGATTTCCATGTGGACTGATTTCAGTGGTGGTATTCAATAGGTTCTGACCAGTTCTGGAGAACTGGTAGAGGAAATTTTGAGTAGTTCGGAGAACCGGCAAATATCATCTCTGACTGGCCCTACCCCCATCTATTCTCTGCCCCCTGAGACCCAGCTGATCGGGAGGAAATGGGGATTTTGGAGTAACTTTCCCCTAGAGTGGGGAGGGAATGGAGATTTTACAGTATCCTTCCCTTGCCACACCCACCAAACCATGCCCAGCAAGCCACACCCACAGAACTGGTAGTAAAAAATTTTGAATCCCACCACTGACTGATTTGCACACTGGGAGAAGAGTATGCAGGACTAGGATGGGCTTTGAGGTTCCTTATACAGTGTCACCCATGATTCTTTGACAGAAGAATTAGCTACCAAAACCAGGCCATCATAGCTTCACAATTTCCACCAAAAAAAAACACCCCCTCACAATAGTTTTTGTACCAAGAGGAACAACCTAAACTGAAGAATTTACTGCACAAAGCCCAGGAAATTTGTGATAGGGTAGCTATGTGAGGGTATGGAGGAGATCAACTCTCTTGTTTTGTACATATAAGATATCTAGATCAACAGACCTGACAATCCAATGCGCCATCACCTGACTTGACAATAACAACCTTTGAGGTTTGCTTTTGAAGAAAATAACATTGCTTGAGGCTCTGAGCTTGTTTTGAAACAGCAGCAAGGTCTGGCCTCTCCCTCTTCTGAGAGGTAAACAAGCTGACCAAGGAAGAGACAAAGCTTTCTCTTATATTACCCAAAGCTGTCACGTATTTTGAAGCATATCATGACATTTTGGCAGATCCAGGAACTAGACATGTGTCCCAAGGGGATATGAGTGACCCATCCCACATTTAGAGAGCCAAATCATGTAGAATGATATTGTTGGCAGTTGTACAGTATGTTGTTTCCCATTCTCCTGATGTGAAAAAACACAGTTTATTCTACCATTCTTCTCTACATCATAAACAACAATAGGATCTTCAACTATGCTCTAAATCAATGTTTCTCAAGCTCAGAAACTTTTAAGATATTACTAGACTGGCAAGAAAATCATTTCTTGTTTTGTTGGCAATATGTTCCCATGGAAATGAAATACATGGACAGATTTCTCTCCTTACCTTTTTCATAATACTTAAAACAGTTTGAAATGCTAATGGTACAGGTAGTCCTCCACTTACAACTGATCACTTAGCAACCATTCGAAATTACCACAGATCCAAAGGTACTTATGACCTGATTCCGAAGTTTTGACAGCCAGCCCCACTCCCCTGCAGTCACATGACTGCATTTCAGGTGCTCAGCAACCAGCTTGCATTTATGACCATTTTCAGTATCCTCTGGTCACTTAATTGTGATTTATGATATTTTTGCTGAAATATCCAAACTTTGGATAGTCAGCAAAAATAATCCATAGCAAACAATGCGTTTCCCAATGTTTGCTTAACAACTACCACAAAAAGGGTTGTAAAACTGGATTTGGTGAATGATGACCTGCTTTACAATTGTCACAACTTACAACTGAAATGGGTAAGCTCCAATACGGTCATAAATTGAGGACTACCTAGTTTTACAGTACTGCTATAGGAAGATTTGACAGCACTGAATTAGGAGATCTTATGCTGTGTTGCTGCTTTCCTTCCTTCTGGGTGGAGATATTGAAGGTGGAATCTTCTACATGTTAAGTGCCTGGCCTGTCATTCAGCCATGACTCACTCTGGTTTTCTATTTTGTTTTTATTTTTTTAAAAGACACAATATTAGTAAAGCTAGAAGTTAAGGATTTAAACTTCTGCCAACCTAGCAGTTCAAAAGCACGTAAAAAATGCAAGTAGAAAAATAGGGACCAACTTTGGTGGGAAGGTAACAGTGTTATGTGTGCCTTTAGTGTTTAGTCATGCTGGCCACATGACCATGGAGACGACTTCAGACAGCGCTGGCTCTTCGGCTTTGAAATGGAGATGAGCACCGCCCCCTAGTGTCAGGAACTACTAGCACATATGTGCGAGGGGAACCTTTACCTTTTACCTAAGAATTTAAAAGACAGCAAACATTCTACATCTCACAACGATTTCCGTAAAAGTAGAATAATGATAATTACTACTGTTATTATTAGAATTTCATTTGGAGAAATTTATTTTTGACTTCACATGATGAATATAATTTTATGTTCCTAAAACAATTTAAGTCCCAAATTATACTGTTTTATTAGTTTATCAAAATAAATTGAGAATTACCTGTATCCTGAATGCTGAATTTCATTATTTCTGATCAGTCATCGAATTATGAGCCACCGTGGTACAGTGGTACATTAGTGCAGGCTATTTCTCCTGACTGCTGGCTGACTGCAATTTGTGCAGTTCAAATCTCACCAGGCTCAAGGTTGACTCAGCCTTCCATCCTTCCGAGGTGGGTAAAATGAGGAACCAAATTGTTGGGAGCAATGTGCTGAATCTGTAAATCACTTAGAGAGGGCTGTAAAGCACTGTAAAGTGGTATATAAGTCTAAGTCCTATTGCTATTGCTATTGCTATACATCAGCCAGCCACAGAGGGAGAGCTGTCATTGATTATTTATATACTCATATTGTTCTCATTGATACTCATTGATTTATATACTCATATTGTTCTCATATTGTAAATCAACCAGACAAAGTTCACTTATTACTTGGTCTGGACTTTATCTGGAAATAATGTAGCACAGGACAATCACAAAACAGGTAGTCCTTGACTTACAACAGTTCATTTAGTGACCATTTTGAAGTTATAATGGCACTGAAAAAAATAAATTATGACCATTTTTCACATTTATGACCGTTGCAGCATCCCCATGGTCACATGATTTACATTTGGATGCTTGACAACTGGTTCATATCTATGATGGTTGCAATGTCTTGGGGTCATGTGATCACCTTTCTGACAAGCAAAGTCAACGGGGAGGCCAGATTAATTTAACAACCATGGTACTAATTCAATAACTGCAACTGATTCACTTAACAAATGTGGCAAGAAAAGTCGTAAAATGGGGAAAACTCATTTAACAAATTTCTCACCTAGCAACATAAATTCTGGGCTCTACTGTGGTCATATGTCGAGGGCTTCTACCTATATAGAAGCCACCGTTATATAAATTTGGGCTGCTATCAATACTCCAGCCTATATTTTTATACATGGGCATAATTATTAAAAATGACCATGTTCTGCAGTCATCTTTCAAAAGAAACTAAACCTGGATAAATCACAGACCAATCAAATGTGTCTTGCTTTCAGAACTGAGGGCATTCCGTGAGTTTATTAACTTTCATTTGGAAATCGTTTACAAACAAATGAATTTCCAAAGACATAAAATTCCCCCTCTCTACCCCAACCGGCTAGCAAGGGAAAAAATGTTGATAAAGCAGCCATACTGTGCCTTGTCAGAGACAGGCAGCCTACAAGTCTCAGAAATTAATGAATATATTGATATTTAGGAACACAATCCTCTTGCATTAGCTCCATACTGCTGTTATCTATGAAGCCCCATTGATTTTTTTTTTCACTCGCCTGCAGCTTGTTGGATCAACTTGTCAGGGTTTCAATATCATTGGGGGAAAAAAACCAATCTTTTCCCCTCACAACATGCTTGCTGTCCTACTCCCTGCCTCTCCTTCAACAAAATAATGAACTATTTAATGCCCAAGAGACCATTTCAAATTATCTAGCACAATGAGGGGGCCGCCCGCGGACTGACTGACGGTTGTACCCTTGTTTGATCTTCTGCTAAATGTGATACTGTGATCGACTGACAGTTTGGCTTCTAGAAATCTCTTTTATTCCATTTTTTCTTTGCAGGGAATTTGTTTAACAGCACACCAAAATAATGGCATAACAATTATTAACCTACCAGCTAAGCCAATTGCTGCTTCTTATTTAGAAACAAAAGTGGATAAGGCTATTTCGAGCAGACTAAAAAAATTTAATACAACTTACAACCGTTCATATAATGATTGTTCAAAGTTACAATGACATTGAAAAAGTGTCGTTGTTAACTTAGGTGACCTTTTAGGGACCGTTTTCGCTCTTACAACTGTTGCAGCATCTCCGTGATAGCATGATCAAAATTCAGATGAACTTGGCTACTGACTCATATTTATGATGCTTATAGCAGTGATGAAATCCAATTTTTTTTTACTGCTGGTTCTGTGGGCGTGGCATGGTGGGCGTGGCAGGGGAAGGATATTGCAAAATCTCCATTCCCACCCCACTCTGGGGCCAGCCAGAGGTGGTATTTGCCGGTTCTCCGAACTACTCAAAATGTCTGCTACCGGTTCTCCAGAACCTGTCAGAACCTGCTGGATTTCTCCCCCGGGGTACAGCATCCTGGGGTCATTTGATACCCTTTTGCAACCTCCTGCCAAGCAAAGTCAATGGGGAAGCCAAGTTCATTTAACAATCATGTTAATCACTGCAATTACTAACTTAATTGCAGTGATTAACTTAACAACGGTGGCAAGAAAGGTCATAAAATGGGGCAAAATTCATCGAACACCTGTCTCGCTTAACAATGGAAATTGTGGGTTCAATTGTGGTTGCAAGCCAAGGACTATATGTATAGTATAGTTTCTTAGATGCGCTGGAAAAATCTATGAAAATCTGTAGTGAGTTGGAGCGGGGAGGATTTAGTAATATTTTACCTGGACTTTCTTTCCTCTTTTTTTTTTTTTTAATTTGATTTATTTGCCGCCCTTCTCTGGAGACTCAGGGCGGCTTACAATGCATTAAGCAATAGCCTTCATACTTTTGTATATTTTATACAAAGTCAGCTTATTGCCCCCACAAACTGGGTCCTTATTTTACCTACCTTAGAAAGGATGGAGCCTGGGGAGATTTGAACTTACAGTAATTGCAGACAACTGGTGTTAATCACAATGCTTTTAGTCTGCTGAGCCACCAGGCCCATTTTCCCTGTGTCTATGCACACATTCTCTCAAAGATGCATCTCCCTTTTCTGGATAAGTAACTTATTTGGAGTGTTTGTTTTGTGATGAATGCAGTTTCACTGTGATGAATGGAGTACAGCATTAACCTTTGGTCTTTCTATAGTGTCTATTTATTTATTATACACTTAATCTTCCCTCCCTCAAAGGACAGCATTCAATCTTCATGTCACCTTGTAAAATACAGTCCCCACCCTTTGTGTAGATTCAGCTGGCAGAAAGACTGCCCCAAGCTATACTTCTAAGTCGGCTCTCTTAAACCTGTGCTTTTTATTCTTGTTGGAATACGGCTTCCATCTGCTGACCATGGACAGGAGAAACCAACTGGGATGATGGGTTTTTGGAATTCAGCACCATAAGGAGCACTACTGGATTGAATTGGGGACAGCGAAGTTTAAATCTCTACTCAGACATAAAACTCAATGAATGATTTTGTGTTATTTAAGATAAAGCCTCTTTCTTTATGAAACTGTGCACAAACTGCAAAGCAAGTTTGGTGTAAGGTTAAGGTACCAGGTTAGAAAGCAGAAGACAGTGAATTCTAGTCCCATTTTAGGCATGAAAGCCGGCTGAATGATTTGGGGCCCATCAGGAGATTGTGAGTTCTAGTCCTGCCTTAAGCATGATAGACACATGGGTGATTTTGGGGATTTTCTCAGCCCAAGTCACCTCACAGGATTGTTGTTGTGAGGAAAATAGGAGGAGTATTGCATATCCCAAAGGTGCTTTTTTTTTCCCTTGAAGACTTTTCACTTCTTATCCAAGAAGCTTCTAGAAGAAATGTCTTCAAGGAAAAACAAAGAAAATCCAGTTAACTCTTGAAAAAGCTCCTTTGGGACAACGAAGACCTGGATGTTTGAGAATCATCATAGACATGAGTATTGTATGCGTTCACTGCCTTGAGTTATTCATAAAAACAATAAAGGCAGGATATAACTAAATAGATAAATAAAGATCCTCTGAGAAGATTGCACACATTGCCATGAGGTTATCTGGCAGCAACCAAGATCAAGCTTTCTCTGTTGCCACTTCAACTGTCTGAAATGTATTCCCAGCAGAGTTCGGAGACTGGCATCTTTATTAATTTATTCAAAAGTCCATAAATTACCTATTTTTGTACAAGCTTTTAACTTCCGTTTTAACTGTTAATTTTAATTATCAATTTCACTGCCATATTAACTGTTTTATTGTTTCAGTTTAGAAAAAAAAATCATAATTTTCTAAGAGACTTGAATGGTTGACATCATTCTAATTTAAATAACTTTTTTTTTTCCTAGCCCTTCATAGGGTTTTGCAAAAGTAAAAGAGAGAGACAACTATGTATATCACTATAAAAGTTTGGAAAAAAGTGGACAAAATATAATAAATAACAACATATGTGATTTCAGTATACATGCTATCTACAGAATTCCAGTTATTTTATTATCCCTGGGTTTATGGTAGGGCCTGATATTCTTTCTCATTTTTTAAATCTTCTTTTATGTTACAAAATGCACATATGAGCAGAACATCAGCCATCAACTTTTCTCTCACATCTTTTTCCTTTCTCCTTTGCTTTCTATTATATCTGATGGAGAATGCCTGAGACCACAAAACTTCCACGCTGGCTTGTAATCTTGAGTTGACCTAATATAAAATGGCTTTGCTGTGGATTTTGAAGCATCGAGTGGCTGAACCTTAAGCTTAAGTCAGTGTTCAGCAGAAGAATGGGGCTTGCATTCATCATAAAAATAGCGGAGTGACAGAGAAGGATAATAATGGGACTGAATATAACAGTGCAGCTGTCTCCTTTAGAGACTTGAGGAAACGATTGATGGCTTCAACCATACATTTGATTTTCTCAGATGTTGCCCAAGGCCACAGGAGCATTTCCAGTTTTCTTCTTTTATTCAATGAGCAGGAAAGCTTCTTTTCCGGGCACTGCCTGATTCTAAAGCAGGGCAGGGGGCCAGTTCTATCCCTCCCCCCTTCCCCTTTAGCTAGCTAGCAGGCACTTGAGTGAGCTAATTTGGACCAACTGCCTACTCTTAAAAACACTCCAGTCTCTTGTGATACTTGTAGCGGGGCTCATGTGCAGGAAGCCGGTAAGTTCCTTCTTTCAATTTATCACTGAAATGTCCATCAAACTCCCCAAGGGACACTGGCTGCTATTTTGCAAAGACTCTTTTCCAACTTCTCTTCACAGATGGGAAGAGGAATTGGTAGGCATTACATTAATAGCCCTGAGAACTGGAAGAATTAGAGGACTAATGAATCTGTTACCCTTATCAGAAGTAGCCTGAAGGGCAGGCGGGAAAATGGTGTGGGTGGAGATTTCAGCTATTTATATTATGCTACCAAAGGTGATAAGAATGAAAACAGTTCAATGGGGGGGAAAATTAACAGTCTTCATTAGCAGTGTTTGTTATTAAAGCAGTGTTTCTCAGCCTCGGCCACTTTAAGATGTGTGGATTTCAACTCCCAGAATTCCCCAGCCAGAAACACTTCATTAGGAATAAGATAGAGAGATTATGAAATGGAAGCACAATATAATTAGGGACACTGCTTGTAAAGGTAGCAGCATTTAGCTGACCTTGAATATCATGGAAATTACTGTAAAGAGAATCCCCCCCTCCCCCCCCCCCCGCCATACACACAATAGTACTTGGTTGAGATTATCTTGGAAATTCTAGAATTGTTGACTAGAGTAGGATGTCAACAGTGGTGGGTTGCTTCCGGTTCGGTCTGGTTCTATAGAACCAGTAGTAAAATCGGTGGGAGGCTCTGCTCACCTGCCATGATGTCATGGGTGATCTGCACATGCGCAGAAGCTTCTACACATGCGCAGAAGTGCACGTGCATGGTCCCATTGCAAACCAGTAGTAAAGGCAAGTAGAACCTACCCCTGGACGTAAAGAAAGTATTTCAGAAATAAGCAGTGGGAAACCACTTCCATAATGCACCAAGAAGTGCACGAATGGACCAGAGCCTCCCACTAGTATCATCTTCTAGAAAATTATCAATTAACACTTCAATTGTTCATGGAGGCAGGATGACAGAAGAATATTTTTGCAATTAGTAGCTAATGACCAGTAAGGATGATCCTCAGTCTTGCTAGTGATGAAATAGAGGAGCCAAAAGAATGAGTCAGAAAAAAAGCCCTCCCTTTCAGTGAATAATTGATCACAATCCCACAACACATGACTGATAGTTTCCACAATGCCACAATCAAGGTGTGGAGTATCTGTCTTCCCAATAATAAACAACTTGTCCTTTGCCCAGACAACACCCTCAGGAGGGAAACTTGGCAAGCTCTGCGAAGAGCATCAAAACACAAAAAGTCACTAAGCTTCTGACAATAAACTCCAAACAGAAATATCAACCACAAATTCTGAGTCAGGCAAATCTTTGCTGCCCTCCGATGGAGTGATAACCACCAATTTATCTCGGTGTTTTATTCTCAGCTACTATATATTTTAATATTGGCATTCATTAAAATGTCTTTTTTATTTATTTTTTTTACATTTTATTCACCATCCCCAGTCACTTGGCGAAATGGGTGACCATTCAAAATAAATAAATTTAAATAGTTTAAAAGGGTACTAGAGAAATTCCTAAAGCAGCATGCTTCAAATCCCCCATGCTAAAGAGAAATAATGAAAGATGCTATTGGTTTCTTGCTGACCATGTTGGTTGCCAATTGAGTGCACAGTAGGGCTAAATTAGATGCCTCTGACCAGATCATGCAGGGGTGTTAAACTCACATTGTCACGTGATGTATTGCAACTTTTTCCCCTTCACTAAAACTGGAGTAGGCGTGGCCAGCACGTGACGCATGCGGCCCACAGGCTGTGAGTTTGACACTCCTGACCTAAAGTATAACAAATCCTTTCCCTTTCAGGACATAGATTTCTACCCAACTACAGGTAGTCCTCAATTTATGACAACAATTGAGCCCAAAATTTTTGTTGCTAAGTGAGACAGTTGTTAACTGTTTTGTCCCATTTTACAACTTATCACAGTTGTTAAGTAAATCACTGCATTTGTTAAATGAATAACATGGATGTTAAGTGAATCTGACTTTCCCATCGACTTTGCTTGTTAGAAAATTGCAAAAGGTGATCACATGTCCCTGGAACACGGCAGCCGTCATAAATATGAGTCAGGTGCCAAGCATTCAAATTTTGATCATGTGACCATGGAGATGCTGCAAAGGTCATATGTGTGAAAAATGGTCAAAAGTCATTTTTTTCACTGCTGTTGTGACTTTGTATGGTCACTATACAAACTGTTGTAAGTCAAGGAGTACATGTAATGAAATATTTAATCCTACGCCTTCTCTCCAAAGTGAGGACCGACCCTAGAGCTACCAGAAGTTGATGGCAACAGCCAATTGAGGGCAGCCAAGATAAAAATACAGCTCTTTGCTAGTGTTTTATGAAGGCCCAACATGGTGCAACTCAGGTATTTTTGCCAAAGGTTAGGCTTAGAGTTAGGGTTAGGGTCATTGTGACTGTGAGTAGCTATTGTCCTTCAGAAAACCTTGAAGACTGGATCTTTTCAATGGGTCCTGGGGGAGCATTACAGGTAGCCCTTGACTACCTGTAATGCTCTCCCAGAATAGAATAGAATTCTTTGTTAGCCAAGTATGATTGGACATGCAAAGAATTTGTCTCTGGTGCATAACTTGGGACCAGAATTTTACTATATTTTTCGGAGTATAAGACACACCTTTTTACCCCCAAAAAGAGGGTGAAAATCTAGGTGTGTCTTATAGTCCGAATGTAGTCCTGCCCAGTCTCTGAAACGGATGCTTCAGAGCAGTGGTGGGTTCCTCCTGGTTTGGCCCGGTTTGGCCGAGCCGGTAGCGATGATGCTATTATGTCACTGAACCGGTTCTCTTTCTTCGGGAGCTGGGCCCTCCCGCCTGCCCCGTGTTATTCTGACCTTATATTTCTTCTTTTTGCGCCCGGCTGAGAGGTGCAGCAGAAGAGGCGATTGCGTGCAAAGTGCGTGCACAAAAAGAACTGGTAGTAAAGCCGGTTAGAACCCACCACTGCTTCACAGGCTGAAAAAAGCCTCTGAAACCTCCATTTGAGAGCCTGAAAAAAAAGCAAGGTACAGAGCTCACAGGCAACGAACCTGTTGCTAAAGTTCACCTCTGAGAACAGCTGATTGGGAGTATTCTGGGAGGCTGATCCACCCCCAATAAGCTTTTTTCTTATTTTCCTCCCCAAAAACTAAGGTGCGACTTATATTCCGGTGCGTCTTATAGTCTGAAAAATACGGTAATTGCTAAGCAAGTCAAATGTTACGTGAGTTATATCCTGTTTTACCACCCTCTTTCCTCTGGTTATTAAGTGAATCATTGCAGTCATTAAGTGAATCATATGTTAATTAAGCGAATCTAGTTTCCCCCATTGACTTTGCTTGTTGGAAGCCAGATGGGAAGGTTGCAAATGGCAATCACATGACTAAGGACACTGGAACTGTCGGAAATACATGCCTCTTGCCAAGCACTTGAATTTTGATCACGTGACTGTGAGGATGCTGCGAGAGTCATAAATCTGAGGACTGATCATAAGTTTTTTTTTCCAGTTCTGTTGTAATTTTGAATGATTGTTAAATGAATAATTGTAAAAGCAAAGAGCATGGGCGGTTCACGTTTCTTTGTTAGCAATGTTCTGCTAGTTCTAATTGTTTACTTTACAGCTAACACACTGAATAAATAAACAAATAAACAAATAGTCTTAAATTAATCACAAAATATGGAGAAATATGAGTTCTAGGTCTTGTCATATTGAAGGAAAATGTGGGAAAATGATCTGTACAGCTGTGATTCAATCTGCTGCCTGTGTGTTGCAACATATGGGAGGAAGAAGGATTTTGTTCTTCCTTTGAACTGAACATCCTTTCAAACAGGGAATGATCCTTCATATAAAACAGAACCTCCAGCAAGGTCAGCCTGACCCATGTATCTTAAGAGACAGAGACTGTTTCAGCACACAATTTCTGAGTTAAAGCTGATCTTTCGGTTAAGGCAGGAAAATTCATCTGTTTTGAACTGATGGATTTAATTATCAGGCTTATCTTTAAAGAGTGTAGCAAAGTTCCCCAAAGTAGCTCATTAACTCTGAGCTGGTTCTGTTGATGACATGCAGTATAGTCGTACTATCCTCTACTACTATGGCAGGCCCTCCTAAGTTTTTATGACCTAGTAGTCTCAAAAAGTGGTTTGTATGTTATTGCGGATTCTTTTTGGCAGAAGGTGCCAGAACCACCTAGGCTAGAGGATAAATAAGTCCCTTGAAGTACAAATACTTCAAGATACAGATTCCTATTTTAAATATTTAAATTTTAAAAAGTTTGTTTTGTTTTCTTATTCCCACAAATCATTTTTAGTTTTGAGGGGCCCTTGGTGCTCTCTGAGCTTGATTGTTTTCTTGCAGACATTTCAATACTCAAATTAGATAACATCATCAGTGATGCTACCTGGTTTGGGTAATGAAGCTCCTGCAAGAACTATTCAATTTTATTGTATCATTCTATAGTCTATCCAAGAATGTTGGAAAACTGTAAAGCTATAAGGTTAGACAACATAACGCAAAAATGCTGTGTTTCCCCAAAAATAAGCCCTCCCCTGAAAATAAGCCCTTCCCCAAAAACAAGCCCTCCCCAAAAATATTTAAACACATTTGTGCATCCTTTTTTTATTTATTCTCGCTGGGTTTGTACATCATCAGGTCAATCACATCTACCTCTAATGTATTACCTGAACTCAGATCATGTATATCCTGCAAACAGATTGTGTAAACCATGAGTATAGTATTTATGAATAAGTGTCACAGAAGTACAACTTCAAAATATACTGCAGACTCTTAGTTTTGTTTAGATTCACTGGGATTTCCACATATCACTATTTTAATTTTACTAGTAAAAAATGGATGTATTGCCCTGTGCTTCATTGGTGGGTATCTTAAATCAATTTCCTGGCCAACACCTTCCAAGATGGTTTATGTGTTCTTAAGAACTAGAAACTTCAAACCATATAAGGACTAAGGTTGACATGATAGGAATCTTCCAACATTTGAAAGGATGTTACAGAGAAGAGGGTGTCAACTTATTTGCCAAAGCACCTATGGCTGTGATGGCGAACCTATGGCACGTATGCCACAGGTGGCACGTGGAGCCATATCTGTGGGCACGCAAGTGTTGCCCTAGCTCAGATCCAGCGTGCATGAGTATGCCAGCCACCTGATTTCCAGGCCTTCCGGTCCCACTAGAAGTCAGGAAACGGGCCGTTTCCAGTCTCCAGGGGTGGCAAAGGCCGTTTTCGTCCTCCCCAGGCTCCAAGAAAGCCTCTGGAGCCTGGGGAGGGCAAAAAACGGGCCTACCTGGCCCACCGTGTCATCGCATGCCAAAAGCGGGGAAAGCACAGTGGGGTCATGCACACATGTGGGGGCCCCCCGCATTGAATTGTGGGTGTGGGCACACACACGCGCATTCCCCCGTGCTCCCCCCACTTTTGGCACGCGACAGCAAAAAGGTTAGCCATCATTGACCTACAAGCAAGACAAGAAGTAATGGACGGAATGTATCAAATAAAGAATGGCTTGGCTTCAAAAGTTGTTGGTGCTTCATCACTAGAGGTTTTTAAGAGCAGAGTGGACAACAAAATACAAAAATGCGATTCTCATCATAGAGGTGCCAACAGCCTGTGCCAATCCTTTTAGAAAGGCTCTTGATAATAGATTTCTCAGGGGAGCTGGCGTTTCAGTCCCACTTTTGAGACAAGGAAACCAAGCTTTCCTTCTCCTGTAGCTTCCAAAGTGCAAAATGAAAATCCAGTTTAATCCAACAGGTATGTCTATGGAGATTCTCAGTCATCCAGGTCATGGCTATTATCATTATTATATTAATATAATATATATTATTATTGTTGTTACATCCTCTAACCGCCACAGCTTCAACCTTAAACTGTCTACCATGGACCTCACCACATTCCTAAGAGGTCCATAAAGGGGGCATGCATAAGCGCACCATCGTACCTACCGTCCCCGTTTACATGTACTCATTCCTTGTTCATGTCCATGTTTATACTTACACCTGTTATCTAATACATGTTCGACAAATTAAATAAATGGTCGTCCCAAAGGTGCTTTACTGAGCAACATGGTATATGCAGTACAATGCAGTAGCCATGTGCAGAGATCTGTACATTGGGGAAACAAAACAACCACTTCATAAACACATGGCACAACATAGGAGAACAAACTCATCAGGACTAGATTCAGCACTCCATCTACATTTAAAAGACGAAGGCCACTCTTTTGAAGACAGCAAGGTCCACATTTTGGACAGAGAGAACCACTCTTTGAGGGATCAAAGAGGCCATCTAGGTCAAAATTGAACAGCCCTCTCTCAATAGAGGGGGATGGATATGGCATCATCTATCTTCAATATGTCCTTTCAACAGTTCCAGAAAGGCTCCACTTGCCCATTTGCACCACTCAGGTGACTCTGAGGACACAGATAAACCTCCAAGGTGGCCTTAACAACTCGCTAAAAGAATCCAAATGACCAGCTGTCTTGCAAGGAGTATAAAACCGTCCAGTCAGAGTTGAAGAAGCTTTTTGGATGAGAAGCAAAACGTGTCTTCAAAGAAACACCCAGAAAGTCCAGTTGCCTCTTGGAAGGAAAGAAAAAAAAACACCACCTTTGGTAATCCAAAAATGTAGTTTTCTCCTCCCACCACTAGGAGATGCTGTGGGGCGGGAGGAAAGACACCGCCTTTTAAGGAGGAGGAAGAAGGCCGCGCACCTGGCGAATTGATAAGGGATCATCAGGCGCAAGCCTATTTGGGCCGCGGGAAGAGCTAAGGCCCGGGAATGGAGGGTGGAAATCACGTGCCCTCCCGATCCGTCCAATAGAGTCACGTTAAGCCTGTTAGCTGGCGACCTTGTCACGTGATGAGGGTTTCTCCCCCCCCCCGCCTTTCCCGTCTTTCTCTCTCTCTCCAGGAAGGCGGATGCAGTGGTAGTGACAACAGCGCTCACTTCCGCTTGGTTGAGAAGAGAGAGAGAGAGAGAGGAAGGAGGGAGGAAGGAAGGAAGGAACAAGCGAGCGAACGAGCAAGCAAGCATCGGCGGCCGTTGTCGCCGTGGTGGTTGTCCTTCTGTCGTCAAGCTCCCTCAACGCGGCCAGGTAAGTCGACGCGGCCTTGGCTTGGCCTTTTCCTTCTTTCTTTCTGGCGTTTGGGCTGAACGGGGGGAGGGAGGAGAAGGAGGCCTCGCTCTCCTTTTAAATCTCTTGGGCCTCCTCTAAGCGGACGCTTTGCCCGTTTTTCCTTCCCTCTGGCTCACGCGGAAGCGCCCGTGGGCTTTCCCCGAGGAGTGGGCTTTCCGCTTCAGGGAAGTTGCAGCGTTAGAGCGGCTAACCGAAAAGGGCCTCGAAAAAGGCGTTAAGTTGAAGGGGCTCAAAGAGCTTCTTGTCCACACCTGGCTAACAAACACACCGCGCTATCTTTTAGAGGAGCTTCTTCTGTTGTAATCGGCCTGCTTCGCCCCGTAACGTGGGGAGGAAGCTGAATGAGATGAGGGCGATTATTTTGCTGGCTCGTATAGACCAGTGGTGAAATCCACATTTTTTTACTACCGGTTCTGTGGGCGTGGCTTGGCTTGGTGGGCGTGGCTTGGGCGTGACAGGGGAAGGCTACTGCAAAATCTCCATTCCCACCTCACTCTGGGGCCAGCCAGAGGTGGTATTTGCTGGTTCTCCAAACTACTCAAAATTTCTACTATCGGTTCTTCAGAACCTGCTGGATTTCACCCCTGATATAGACCTATCTAAAGCTGTAGGGTTAGTCTTTTGTACTTATTTGCACCCTATGACTATCATTAAGTGTTATATCTTATGATTCTTAATGAATGTATCTTTTATGCACACTGAGAGCCTATAGAATAGAATTTTATTGGCCAAGTGTGATTGGACACAGAAGGAATTTGTCTTGGTGCATATGCTCTCAGTGTACATAAAAGGACAAGATACATTCATCAAGAATCATAAGATACAACACTTAATGATAGTCATAGGGTACAAATAAGCAATCAAATCACATTAGGAAACAGTCAATATAAATTGCAAGGATGCAAGCAACAAAGTTACAGTATGCACCAACACAAATTCCTTCTGTGTCCAATCACACTTGGCCAATAAAGAATTCTATTCTATTTTGCAGCAGTGACTTGGTTCACGCACCATCCTACACTTTTAGTGTGTTGCATAGGAAACTGGGATATTGCACTTTGTAAACTCAGGTGGCTCAGTTAATGGAAGTGGCTCCCAGACACTTCCTTTGTGCTGCCTTTAAGCACTTTGAGATTGCTGGTTCTGTGCAACGTGACTTTCCTTTGATTCTGGGGTTTGAAAATGTAAGTCTTTTGCTATTCGTGATCAAAATATAAGTCTTTTGCTATTCAGAGGCCCAGTAATCTCATTCAGATTCTTAACGAGCCCTAAAAGATGCTCATCCTAATAGTGGGAATTTATGATGTCCTCAGTAAAGGAAATAAATTATATCTGGGAATTTCCTTATATCGTGTCAAAGATGATGAAATCATGGAACACCACCACTTGCAGAACACAAAACCACATTCCTTAAGTTTGAGTATTAAGGCATTGCTTGACCTTGCCATTCTGAGTGTACAGATTGAAAAATATTTTGGATGGAAAATGGAACATTTTTAGCATCGATCAAGACGAGAAAATGTTGCCAAGTGTAATTTAATACTCCATAAAATAAGGATTATTTGACTGGGTTCACACCATGTACAGTATTGTTTGTTATGAAGTGTATTGTACAAATCCAGGGTATTAGGCTAATTCAGTAAATTATGGTTCTCTTAACTGGGATAAAATATTGTGCAAATATGGCCTTCCTGTTGTGAAAAGTATCTTTTAAAGTTCTGGCTACAGTTGAAAGTAATTTACTAAACTATGTTCAAATTAGATATTTTAGCAAGAAAGCTGGATTTTAGCTCTGAAATACAGGGCTGTCATATCTGGACCACAAAATTCCAGGTGGCTGCTAAATAGCAGCAGAGATTATTCTATATCTCTCCTATATATTGTAATTTGTCTGGATATTTTAAACCAAGCTTTAACATCTCTGGTGAAGTTCAGAGAAATTCCTTATCACATTCTTCTGCAGTGCTTTTAAAAGAACAGGTTTCTTTTATAAGAGTAAATGAAAACTAGATTTCTCAGACTAGGCTGGGAAAACAGGGAACATATAATATTTTCAAGAGACTGGACCATCTGGTATCTCTACATTATATATTTGAGCTTCTTTAGAGAAGGAGTGTATTTTAGAATCAAGAGTTGGAAGAGACCATCAGATCTTCCCAGTGCAACAACTTGGATCACAGCATCCTGAATTATCCAGCTTCCACTTGAGAGAACCCCACTCTTCTGGGCAACTTTATTCTGTTATTGAGCTACTCTTACTATTAGAAAAGGGTTTTTTGTCTGACTTTGAATTGGAATCAGTGTTCTGTGACTTAAATCTACTTTTATCTATTACTTAGTTTGGAATGAAAGTGAACAAATCTTGATTTTCTCATTGAAATCCTGCCAGAAATGTAAGAGTGCCATCTTCCTCAATTGTCTTTTTGCAAAACTAAAGACAATATACCAGCTTCTTCAACCTCTTTTTACAGGTTCTATGGTTTAGTTCTACTCCTCTAATAATCATAGTTCTCTGCCTGAACCTGTTTCAATTTCTTTGAAACCTTTTTAAAGTGTCATTCCCAGATTTGCACACACTTAAGATAGGACCTGACTAAAGTCAAATAAACTAGAGCATTAGCCTCCAGTGATTTTGAAATTATCATCAGCATCTTTGATTCCTTTCACGTACAGCAATTATACTTAGGTTGAAACAGCCTAAAACTGCTTGCCAAGAACTGCTAGAACTTTATTGTAGGGTATATTACACATGGTCCTCAGTTACTGACCACTCATTCACAATTGGTCAAACTTACAATGGGGATAAACAAGTGGTACTTACAACTGGTCCTTGATGTTCCAGCCATTGCAGTGCCTCCATAGTCACGTAATTGCAATTGGGGTGCTTGGCAACCAGCTCACATTTCCAACTGTTGCATATTTTGCAGTAATTTAATTGTGATTTACAACTTTCCCTGCCCATAAGCAGTCAATGGGGAAGCCAGCAGGAAATCATAAGTGTCAGGCACGAACAACTAGGCACACACTTTAAGAATTGAATTAACATTTATTGCTCAAGCTACACACACACACACACACACACACATCTTCACAGACTAACAGTTTGCACGTGAATCAGACTACATAAGATTTAATGGCATTCAAGAGGGTTTGGATTTCATCCTCTTGTGCCCATAAGGATTCTAGACTAAGTCCCCATTTGACTCCCCCCCCCCCCCCGGGCCAGTTTCCCTCCTACATAAGTCATGGTCACAACTTGCAGTGATTTGCTTAACAGTAACAAGAAACTGCCAGAACTGCCATTGCCAAGTGGTGCATTCACACAACGTGCTTTACGTCTGCATTGCTTAGAGACATAAGTTCCTATTGCAATTACTGTTATTAGGTGAGGACTATGTGTAATGGAATCTTGAAAGCTTTGTAAAAGTTTGTTCTCATCCCCTCCTCCTTTTCATGGCTGAGTGCTATTCACATAACTTCTCTTGCATTTCTTCTTCAGGATTATCTTCATACTCGTCTACAATTATTGAACTGTTCTTATTGTTGGTCACACCAGAAATTGTCTTTTTATCATTCAAAACCTTTATTCTGCGACTTTCACAGAAATGTTTTTTTTTAATGTGACACTCTTCAAGTGTTTGAAAAGTGCTATCATATCTCCCCTAAGCCATTTGTTTTAAACACTAAGTATATACCCAATTCTTTCCACCTTTATCTTCTGATAAAGGAAAACTGAAAGGGCAGATATCAGGAAGTGATCCTTTCTTCATTAAACACATAGTTTCCGGGCATATGATCATGTGTTTTGTCCTGGCACCTGTTTCAGTTTCTTTTCATTCTTCTGAATACAACTATTTGAGATTGGATCTGACTAAAACAGAATAAAATGAAACTTGGCTTTCCGCAAGAAATTATACATGTTTTAACCTAAAATTCTGCTTGCAATCAGTTTCTATTCCAAGATTTTCTTGTGCTAATATTGTTAGTAAGGTATTTCCCCGTCTCACATCTATGCATTTGGTTTTTAAAGGAAACAACTCTGAACTTGTCTCTTTTAAAATTTATGGTAACAGTGTAATTGTTTTATTTTATTTGAATTTCATTTTATTATGCCAATTTTGTTTCTGCTGATTTCTTATGCATTCCTTGCATCTTTCAGCTTTCCTGCTAATATTTCTCAATATTTTAGTACCCATTTTCTTAAGCAAAATGATATTGCCTACACTTTAAGAATATAAGCCAGAGGGCAGTTGATCCTGCTTAACTGTGTGCCCTTTGAATTACCTGGGATTTTATCAGCTAATCAGTTAGCTAATGAGAAGAATGATGTAAGATTTAGAAATAGTTTTCTTAGTTGTCTTTTGTAAATCATTGGAAAATAAAAATATGTTCTCAAACAGTGGTCCCCAACCTTTCCACCTTGGCGGCCTTGTATGTGTGTGTGTGTGAGAGAGAGAGACAGAGACAGAGACAGAGACAGAGAGAGTGGGGGTGTACGCGTCCTCCACTTGTGCAAATGGAGGCAGACGGCACTTAAGCTCACACATGAAGTTCCACTCGTGTGAGCCCAACTTCCCCACCTGCGCTTGTCCTTTGCTCACACAGCCTGGTTTTGAACAAGCCATGGTCCGGTATGGGCCACGGCCCAGGGGTTGGGGACCTCTGTTCTAGAAGTTCTGATTACACCAGAGTTTTTTGTGGTTGCTAAATATGGTGCCACTGTGATCAGAGAAAAATTATTATTTATTATAATAAATAATTTAAGGGATCTATAGGACATTGAATTTCCATGGGGAAAAATGGAGGACTGAAGACAGCTTTGCTTTTAGTGGAGCCAATAACCACAGCAGAACAAGGTGCCAACAACCAGATTGGCATCTTGAAATTCCTGTCTGGATAAAGATGAGGTCCTGAGATTGCCCACAAGTATTCCATACAGAAGCACCCTGTGAAGAGACCATAAAACAGCAGCCTCTGGCAAGTTTTATTGCTCTGCAAACTAAGGGAAAATCAGCTTTGCTTAAGGCCTGGTTTGGAGTCTTCAAATGGACATTGTGTTTACCCAGTTTTCTGGAAATCACTTGTTAATTGGTTTTTTTTATATTAAGAACCTTCAGAACAACAGATTTCATTACAATGAGTGATTCTCCTTCAGTTCTCAGCTAAAGAAATTTCATATGCATTTAAGGACTTGACTTTCTTTTTACTTTGAAATAAACAGCAAAAGGGTGATTAAACAGTGATTTTTGGAAAATTATAAGCAAACTTAGGACCATATGGGTTGGAAATAAATTTTAAAATGAATTATAAGAATCCTTCCTTTGGGTTATTTAAAATCCCATTAAACATATATGAAGATTTTGAATCTAAAAGGTAAGAAATCTTCCTGTGGGAAAATGTACGTGTGTTTTTTTTCCTCTCTGCACTTTTTCTTTTATATTTTCCTTGGTTTGTATTTGTTTGTTATCTCTATATCTGCCAATTTTAATATAAATTATTAAAATAAGGTGTTTATAGAACATTAATTGTACAGTGTGTTAAATATTGTGTTTAGGCATTTAATATGTTTAATAGAACTGAGCTACTTGTGGGATTATCTTCTCCCAAGAACACCTGCCCATCCCACAGTCTCCCATACGGCAGACATATTACAGGTTCCCACATTTAAACATTATCATCTTATGGAAGTTAGGAAATATGTTTTCAATGGCTGCCATTGTATTCTTGAACAATCTACCTCTGATATATGAACTCTACTTGCCTTTAGGAAAGCCATTTAAAAAGCCTCTTTTTGATAATAAAATAACCAAGAGATTCCACTAAACACCAAGTGCCAATAGGATGGTTTTTAGTGGAATCTCTTTTGGCTATTTTATTATCACATTTGGCTGCCATTTTACATGCTACAACATAGTACGTTGCTCTTTTTTAAATGTATTTTTGTTATTGTATACTTCTGTTTATGCTAATCAGAATCTAGAATCCCAGTTTGAGTTGGGTGGGCTTACAAATGCATTAAATAAATAAAATGTTTTTATATTGATGTAAGCTGCCTTGAGTCGCCATGCGTGAATAGGCGGCAATATAAAATTTCTAAAATAAATAAATATATAAAATAAAATAGTATCAATATTGAAACGTATTTTTAAGAGATAATTGGTTCCATCAATTGAGAGGACCATCAGTTTATGGTCATTATACTGTCTTCACATGTTTGTATATGCTTGCCTAATTCAAGCTGTTTCTTCAGACTCTTGTTACATTCTACCATAAAATAGTATATTCAAAGAAATTATGTAGGCAGTATAGTATGATAGCTCTCCATATACCTCTTGATCCGTTACTCGAGTTTCAGTATTGCTGTCTTCTCAGTGGATATAGCCTGTTTCTAAGCTTCCTCCTGGGGTGAGATGAGCAAGAACCTTTGTGCCACTTTTGGTCACAGCTAAGTCTAACCTAGGTTTAATAAGCAGCAAGCAAGAGCTATCTGGTTATATTTATCTTTCCACATTCCTATCCTAGGTGTGGTGCCAACAATGATGATTAGTAGAGGACTAGCTATTGCCGCTGAAAAAAATCTATTTTTAGCTTTTCCATAACTGAGTGGCAGAGTAATTTTTTTGCCAGCATGTGTTCTTTTAGAATGATGCAGCTGAAGCCATGGGTTTCCTCTTTCAGCACAGGAAGACAAGGCCAGATTCAGTAGAATTCCTAAGTGCATATTGAAGTGGGGAGGGAGGAGTTTCTCTCATGCCAAAAATGACAGAAGCAGATTTTAGCATTACTGGCTAACCTTGATATCTGGCATATGGTTTGTGTGGCTGAATTGCAGGTAGTCTTCAACTTACTACCACAATTGGAACCAGAATCTTCACCGTTAAGTCATGCAGCCATTAAATGAACGTGCCTGGTTTTATGACATTTTTTTGCAAGGGTCATTAAGTGAATCTGGCTTCCGCATTGACTTTGCCAAAGTCCTCTGGGAAGATCACAAATGATGATCACATGACCCTGGGACTCTGCAACCATCATAAATACATGCTGGTTGTCAAGCAACCAAATTTTGATTACATGACTCCTCGGATGCTATTAATGGTTGTAAGTGTGAGGACCAGTCATAAGTCTCTTTTCCAGCACCAACTTTGTAACTTTGAACAGTCATTGAGTGAATAGTTTTAAGTCGAGGCCTACCCGTAACACATTTGAGATTTAATAACTAACGTTGGGAAAATGTGATTAATGCCAGCTGCAATATAGACATCTCAGGATAACATTTTTCTGTGAGAGCCTTCTTCACATATGTTTCATTATGCCGTCAATTTATATTAGCTCAGGGGCTTGATACAGGCAGGCAGATCTTTGAATTGTGATGTTTTGGAGAGCCATTCAGGAAGATCAAAACAGAATGTCTGATGGTTCTCCAAAACAGGTTTTGGAGACATCCAGCGGGTTTTGCTAATGCTTCATGTCACACTTTATTGCTCACTTAAGAAGATGGAATCACCATTAAACAGGCAAAATTCTTGTGTTTGGCAGACAAAGGTTCATTCTTTGACAAGCTCTTTCTCTCTTTTATCAAGTTCTGTCATGACTTCCAAATTGTCAGAATCCTTCATCTAAGCACAAACGTACCTTTCTCTGTTTTAATGTAATTATGGTCTTTGTTCCTGAATTGTAACCTATGCATACTTCTTTAAAGGCAGACTTAAAGATGTATAACTCAGGAGTTGCAAATGGTTCCTGCAATCAGACTAAGAAATTTTATTTTATTTTTGTATACTGCAGCCAGAAGTTTATTAAACTAATCATTGTCTTTCTTTTTCAGAAAAATGTTAGCTGCTGATGAATTTTCGGTGAGTGCTCCATTCTGTCTGTCTCATAAAGTAAACAGTTTGTAATAAGCAATGAAAAGAATTGAGACATTTTTATAAAGAAAGTCTCACCAGTGTGTTAAATAGGTAAAATGTGAGTTTTTATGAGTTTTCATAAAGTGAATTTTTATAAGCACTAAATAAGCAAGGGTGTACCCAAAACGGAAAATACTCTTTGTTTCAAATCAGAAACAAATCATCACATTTTGGAGGTTCTGCTAAAGCTGTAGGTCAGCTTAGTGCAAAGACAATTTGGAATACAGGTGGTCCTTGGTTAATGACTATTCATTCAGGTAATGAAAAGAGTAACAGATCCATTCTCCCAACAACACACACATATCCTTTTCAGCATCTATCCTTCTCTTTCTCCCTCCCTGTCTCCTCCCCAAAGATTTATTTATTTATATTTCCCATTTCTAAACTGCCTGTCTCCCTCAGTAAATGCTATTGATGTTCCAGCACAATACAGTATCCCACCAACTTGCCTTTCCGGCTCACCTCTGAGCTTCTCATTGCCTTCCATCCCTGCCTTCAACCACTGCTACCACTGAACTAGTCTATGTAGCTGTAGCTCCTTACTGAGATGGTCTTAGCATCAGGCTCCCAGCATGGCATATTCCACAGGCCTGGTCATACACACACACACACACACACACACACACACACTGTTCTTCTTTCATTGTCTCCAGTTTAAATAGTAGATGAGTAAGAAGTTATTGGTCAGGCATTAGTCACAAATTCCCACTGATATTTTGTTTTCCCAGCTGTCCGATGCTCTACCGGATAGTTCTCCAGCCAAGAGTTCCTCGGTGGGCAATACAAAGCCACCTCAACAGCCCAGCCAGCCTCCACAAGCATGGCCAACCTCCAGTCCCTGGAATAATGCACCAAGTGCTCCTCCTGCAGCTCCATCTGGTTTGCCTCCTAGCTCATCAACTTCCAACGTGCCTTTTGGACCACCACCAACAGGAATGTATCCTTCCCTCCCCCCTGGGGCACCAGTTCCTTTTCCTCCTCCTGGTTCTACTTGTCCTCCAGGTGCTCCATATCCACCCCCTGGTCCTGCCCCACCAGGGCAATATCCACCACCAAACATGCCCTTCCCAGAGATTCCAAGGCCATATGGGGGTCCCACCGAACCAGGTGCTCCCCCTGCTGCTGTTGGAGCATGGGGATCCATGCCCACTGGAGGGTGGGCAGCCTCAGTTGGGGGACAGTATCCTGCACCTAGTGTGCCATATCCACCTCCAGGGCCATATTCCACTCCCACTCAGACTCCAGGGGCTGCTCCTACAGTGCCATGGGGAGCTGTCCCCCCAGGACCATGGGGACCTTCGCCTCCTGCCCCATTTCCTCCGCCAACAGGATCCTATCCAGCTCCAGGGCTGTACCCAACGCCACCTAATCCTTACCAAGTGCCACCTGCGCCTGCTGGAGCACCATCCATACCTGGTGGCCCTCATGTAAGTAAGATTTTTCTTAGTTATGGTGCACCTAAACTTCAGAGGCAAAGGAGTCTAGTAATCATGCCCATTTGATGTAGTTCTTTTTTATTGCTATGGCTTCCAAGTGTTTCTGTGTGAATTTGTCTAAGGAGCCGTGGTTGGTTGCAAAATGTATCTAGGGTGCACATTGGTTACATGGCAAATTAAACTTCATAATTGCCCCATACCATAACTTGAAACTGGACAATTTCTAGGGAAAGACCAATATCTTTGAATAAGATGGCTTCCCCTGCTGTTTAGAAATTTTCAGAAAGTTCTAAAATGTTTGAGTTTGACACAAATGTAAAATAATTGGGTTTAGCAAACTCAAACTCTTAAATTGTGAGGATATTACCTTCATCCCCTTCGAAAAGGAATAATTATAGGGCATTGTATAACATATATTTAAAATAAATTATTAATCTCATTGCATCTCCACTAACAATGACTCAAGCCTTTCCTACCATATAAGAGTAGTGGAGCCTAGTTAGTTCACAATAGCACCTTTTGTTAATAAAATGTCATGTAAGAAACTTTTGGTATTGATGTTGATGGTTGTATCCAATGTCCAGGTAAAATTGCAAACACAAATTCTTTGTGCATTTTACAGTAACCCTTAAAGTTTGTATGTAAAATATCTGTTGGTTTAGAGAAAATCTGTTGGCATTCTCTGGCCAACAAATGCCATTTAAAAGCATGCCATTTTATTGGCTTAGTAAAGGTCAGTGATGGCTAACCTTTTTGCCATCACGTGCCAAAAGCGGGGGGAGTGCGGGGTGGTTGTGCGCGTGTGTGCCCACACCCATAATTCTATGGCATGTGATGGCATGGTGGGCCCTGTAGGCCCATTTTTCACCCTCCCCAGGCTCCAGAGGATTTCTAGGAGCCTCGGAAGGGTGAAAACACCTTCCCCCCCCCCCCCGGAGGCCCTCCAGAGGCCGGAACAGCCCATTTGCTGACTTCCGGTGGGCCCAGAAGACCTGAAAATCAGCTGGCCAGCGTGCTGGAGCTGAGCTAGGGCAATACTCGCGTGCCCACCAATATAGCTCCACGTGCCACCTGTGGCACGTGTGCCATAGGTTCGCCATCATGGATATAGGTAGTCCTTGACCTACGACCACAACTGAGCCCAGAATTTCCATTGATAAACAACACAGTTATTAAGTGAATCACTGCAATTCTAAAGATAGTAACACGATTGTTAAGTGAATCTGGCTTCCTCATTGACTTTGCTTCTCAGAAGGTTACAAAAGGTGATCACATGACCCCGGGACACTGCAAGCATCATAAATACATGCCAGTTGCCAGTGTTGATCATGTGACCATGGAGATGCTACAGTGGGAATAATTGTGAAAATCAGTCATAAATTACTTTTTTCAGTACCGTTGTAACTGCAAATGGCCACTAAATGAATGGTTGTAAATCGATGAGTACCTGTGGCCATTTTTCACAAGCCATTCTGTCACAAGGGAGTGGCGTGGTGGTTCAGTGGTTAAGATGCTGTGCTTGTCAGCTTGAAAGCTGGCAGCCCAGGTTCAAGACCCAAGCGCCACACGACAGGGGTAAGCTCCCATCGTCTTCCCAGCTCCTGCCAACCTAGCGGTTCAAAAGCATGCAAATGCAAGGAGATAAATAGGTACCACTTTGATGGAAAAGTAACATTCCCAGGGCTCATGCGGCGGAAATGACTTTGGATGGCACTGGCTCAATGGCCTTGAAACAGGGATGAGCACTGCCCCCTATAGTCGGCAACAACTAGCCGAATAAAATCCGCAGGGACTCCTTTATCTTTTACCTTTATTCTGTCACAAGCATCAAATGTTTCTGGGCCAATCATTGCTATTTCCCCTTGTCAGAATTTGATGTTACTCATGTTGACCCCATGCAAGTGGCATCAGGAAACTACAGGTGGTTCATATAAAATAGCAATACATATCTGACAAATTCTAACTTTTCTATTTCATTATTTTTAAATAAAAATATTTGATCTTGGAATAATAGAAACTGATTGTTTTCATGTTTATCTTTTTTTTCAGCCCTACCGTTGAACTTGTGGCAGGCTGATGAGGTACTGCCTCCCTACCTATTTACACAGAAAAGTTTTTAGTAATCTTTTGGAGTCTTGAAGAGCCTACCTGTGTTCTGCCAGCCCATTTGTGGTGTGAGGGAGCACTCCTCCAACGCTTATTTTGTGTGAGATGGATTAGGATAAACAAGTTGACTGCCCCAGCTCTCTAATCCTTACTCTAATCAAGATTTTATCAAGTGACATTAGCCTAATGAGTAAGGACTAACCCTGGATCAATACTACAACTGTTTCTTAATTGCGGATTTAGAGGATTGACCTGATTGACGACCACATCTAATTTAAATAATTTCAGTTATTTGGAGAAGCTTCTGAAGAAATGAGCTAGGCACCTTTCATCAAATTGAAGAGAAGCAAAGAACATTAATTCAAAGCAGTTCTCAGTATCAGACTTGATTTGTTCTATTTGAGAAAACCTTTGTAGAGATGAACACCTGATATTTGATGCTTAGTTCATACAACAAACAACCTTGGGGAGCATCAGTTTGGTTTAGATGTTCAGGTAGTTCAAATAGATATTTCTGACATGAGTTTTCCAGCTCTATTAGCCATCATATTTGTTGTGAGCCATCTAAAAATAATCTGCTTTTAAGACTGAAGCTAAAACATTTAGCTTGAGTGAGCCTCAAAATCATTTGAAGAGTTTTGTGTGCTGCAAAGTAAAATTTCTTTTAAAAAGTTCTTGCAAGAAGGGGTGGGAATGTAATCAGTATAATCTCTTCTCTGGCAGCTCCAGAGTATTTGAAAATTAATTTGAAAACTTTACTTTCACGTGAACATCTGGTCTCAGGATAACAAACTAAACAGGAAAGTTTCTCTACTTGAGGATGTCTCTTAATGCTCATGATTAGATTATTGCAATGTAATTAGTTAAAATGTATTTGATGAATATTGGCAGTAGATGCAACAATCTAGATGTACAGTTTCTCACTTCGGTTTTGGGATGAACACCAAAAAGCCAATCCCTTGTGGAATTTCCCATGGAGGAAATATATTGGATTCATTTATCACAGTTCACAAAGAATACAACATTTCATCACTGTCTTACTGATAAGTCCAGTTGACAACTTCCTTCTGTGATCTCCAGAAATTTGCTTAACACAGATGTCTAGCATTTATCATAAATTGGCTATTTCCAAGCTTTCTTTAGGAAATAACTTTGCAGGAGAGATTTTTAGGGAGACCATATTCTTCCTAAGAAATAATGAACTAGCTTCATTTAGTAAGAATGGATATGACTTGGGCATGTGTCCTGTAGTGTTTGTGGAAATATTTATTTCCTCAAATCAAATGAATTTGAAAAGGCTCTTCATTTTCTTCCCCATCCCTTCTTGTCCTAGTTTAGTAAGCATTTCCCATCCCTCACCTGCATTGGTTTCATGTTATCTTCCTGTCTTTCCTCAATCGGCTTCTCTTGAAGGATATTGCATCTTCCCATTAACTTTAAACCACAGAAATTTGTATGGGTGATGAGTTTAGAATTCCCGTGATCTTTGGAAATAGCAAATAATTTAGCTTAAGAATAGCTTGGCAAGTTTCACAAGCTAAATTATTAGCTATTTTCAGGTAGCATTGATTGAGAGCTCTAGTGCTAATGAACTTTGAAGTGACATCCCATTTAACTTTGTATTATCTAAAGCAGTTATTTGAGGATAGGTGTGTTTTTCTTCATTGTAGGAGCATCCCATTTTCTCATTTTGAGTACATGGTTGATAAACACATCTGTCTCTGACATCTTCTTCATATGTTCCAGTTTGTACTGCATGATTGGTTTTAAAAAGGAATGCGGTACAATGTAGAAATATTAAAGTGAAGTATTGAGAAGTTTTGATTGTGGAAAGATACTAAGAAGCTTTGTTAGAATTCCAATTCAGATTTGAAAAATTTAGATATTTTCTGTGTTGGCTTACAGTGAGGAAGACTAAATATGACTGACAATAAAAGTATACAAGTTTGTGATACTTTGCAGAACACTCTTGAGGTGAATGCAATTATATGAAATAAATATGGATCAAAATATAGAATAGGTTAGTATTAATTCTTCTGTGTTCTGCCTACTCTATAGAAACGTTAAATTTTACAAACTCCTGAAGAATGTAAAATTTTTCTAAGACGACAATATTTTTTTTGGTAAATCTTAAAATCAAGCTAATAGAATAGATTTGCCCTAATACATGTTGATTTCTCCCCATCCTAAAGCTAAATTATGATAAAAACACGATTTTGTGTTTCTAGCTATCAGTGCAATCCCAGTACAAATCTACTCAGAAGGAAGTCCTATTACCTTCAGTGACTTTTATGGAAGCGGTTGTAGGGTTGAAGCTATGTCAGACTGGGATCCTGCTTAAACTAGAAGTAAAAGCATTCTGGCAGGACTTCCTCCATGTTATAACTGCTGGTGGGATTGGCTGAGATTCTGGGCCATGCACTTGAGAAAGGTTGTCAGCCATTGCTCCAAATAAGGAACTGTAGCACAAGAAAACTGCAATGCAGCATTTTACATAGTTATAAAACTCTAAAAGTTACCTGTGCATATCATTCAGATTCTGCTGCATAAGGGTTGGGAAGGCAGAAAAGACTCCATTGATAGGCCTGCAGCAGCATTTGTGCCATCCTTCGTCGCTGGAAGTTTTGCAAGCCTATTAGCTGTTTGCTTGATTTTTCTTGTGGCATAATTCCACATTCAATGCCTTGGCCCCCTTTCCACAGAAATACTCCACGAACACCTTTTCTGCCTACAAAAGACTCTGTCAGCCTTTAATTTACCTTTGATGCATCACTTAGATGCTGGAGGCAAAGAGGATTGTAAGAAACTGCAGAGGCAGCAAAACGATGATATGCAGCCGACACAGTTCTGTCCTTGTATCAAGACATTTGAGGCTAGCCTGTAAATTGCATATGAGTGTGATGACATCATCCTGTGCACGTTATTTGCCTTTCCATGCCCCCTATAACCTGGCTGGAAATCCTTTAGTGTATTGTCCAAGAGAAAATACACACACACACACACACACACACACACGAAGAAAGGACAAGATACAATCAGATTTTTAAAATGGGCAAGCTCTGTAGTTCAAAACCCAACTAAAACAAAGCTTGCAAGTCTTGATGGGGGTTCAGCATCTCTGCTTATCTTATTCCTTCATGTTAAGAAGTTTTTTCCTTGCCATATGGAGATACTATTCCTCCAACAGTGGAAGAAGACTCCCTTTCAGAAAGCAATTGTAGTTTGATGCTGTGTAGTAAAACCTTTTTAACCCTTCTGTCTCATGTGTGAGTGATTTGGGGCATGATGCTTGTTATGCAATGAAATTTGTATTGTTTCTCTATTGTGTTCCTTGTGAGCTAAAACTGCTGAGAAGTTTGGGGTGGGTTGTTCAGCTTGTGTTTCTGGGATGTTTATTTAACTGCTTTTGTTTATGACATGGAATTATTAAGCAATCACACTTTTGAAGTATAGACCATATCACCTGCTGCTGTATTTTTTTCTTTATAGATGACAAATATTTGCTGTATGATGGTAGCGAAGAGGCTTTAAATACAGGATTTGATATTTTTTGAAAATGGTGTTACTTTTTGTATACACTTAAACATTTAGTATATTTTAAGATGAGACTCTTCACATAATACACTTCATAAAAGTTTTATTTCAGCTACTTGCCACTACAACAAGAGCTTTTACCGGTACTTATAAAGTGATTTTAATATACTTTGATTGTTGACACATCACAAAAGATTCTGGGTAATTTGTTTTGATTAGATGCTAAGAAAACTGTAAGATCTTTACTACCCCTCTTATTTTAATTCATTATGTTTCAGAGGGTGGAGGAGACAGAGACGGGTAATATTATAGGGGCATCCAATTCAAATGGACAAATTCAATTTTGCCAATTAAATAAAAAATGTAACTTTGAACTATAAAAAGGGGGAGCATCAAAACATTTGGAGCTGTTTTAGTTTTTGACAACACAAGAACAAAAAATAGAATAGATCCTTTAGAGCAAAATTTAGTCAGAAAATTTCATGGGTGTTTCTACTATTTCTAGAAATATTCTCCCTATATTACATCTTTTTAGGGGAGGAATAATAGGAATCATTCAGCTCCAGATTATCCCTCAATCCTATAGTAAATTTGTGCTGTACCAATACAAAAAAAATGTTCAATTTCAACACTTTCTCTGACACCTAACAATTTTTAAAAAAAGTTTCTACTAAAGATTAAGGAGTGGACTATTTCCTCTTCTAGTTTGAACAATTCTGAAAATTGCTGAACCTCTCTGGGACAACACGATCTGGATCGGTGAATTTGCATACTGTAGAGTAACTCTTAAATTAGAACATGGAACATAAACTGAATGAAAAAAATCCCTTGACTTAGTCATAACCTGATCCCACAAGTTCTCAGAGAAGAAAAGGGATCAGGATGGGTCAGAGCCAGCATTCAAGAAAGGTAGAGCCCATGCCTATCAAAGGCAAGATAAACCTGACCTTAACCAAGGATCTCCTCCATCCAGCTCCACCAATGCATCGGCATTAAAGAGGCAGCACAATGCCGATGGCCTACAGCCAATGAGAGTCAGTAGAGTTAATCTCAAAGAAGGCCAGGGCAGATGAGAAACAGCTGTGCTTGGGTGGAGCTTGGAGCTGAGGCTGTTTAGGAAACAACAGGCAGAGATTTTCTGAAATGATACGTACTTTCCGATTATTGAAGAAATATTTCTTCATTGACTTCTTCTTGAAATCATGACCTTTGAGCAGTCTCAGACCGCTGCCTACTTGGTTTGCCTAACATATACAAACTAGATCATAAATGTGGATTTATGTGAGGATAGGCCTGATAATTTGATGTTTGTCAACAGATAAGCATCTCTGGGAAGCCTGAACACGGCAGGACGAAAAAAATGCTGTGGAGAAGGACCTGTGTTGGGAACCCCACCTGGTTGGCTGCCAGGATTTATAGTAGCACTGGTTTTAATTAGTGCATTATTTATTCTATGTGCAGTACAAGACTTATTTCTCCCGCACACAAGCAAACTTTTAAGGATAGCAGAACTAAGAATGACTGGCCTAACATCCCCCAATGAGTCTATGTTTAATGGTGGACTCAAGTAGCAACTCAACATCAGTAGCGTATAGAACAAAAGTAATTATGAGTTGTATGCACATCAGCTCTGGAAAGCAGTGCTACTTACACTTGAGTTGCTAAAATCAAGCCAACAACTTAAAATATATTGGATATGCTAAAATGAGCTAAATAAATTTCTATAGATTCCAGTTCTAACAAATGTGTAACTATGTTTTACTGTTATTTATTGCTCACATATCATTCTACAATCCAACAGGAGACTTCGTGATTTTATGGGAATATACAAACAACTAAAATATCCACAGTTCATTTAACAATGCTTAATAAAACACAAAGAAATAGGTCTAACATTCAAACACTCTTCTGAAGGATGTTTTCAGCTGCTTCTAGGGGGCAGATAAAGTTGGGAGTTAATCTAAAATGTACAAGGAGGCAATTTTAGAGGATTGGTGCTGCTATAGAAAAGCAGTACTTCCAAACTTCCCAAAAACAAATCTATTCCTCCTAAAACTGAGGAACCACTAGCTATTTTCTCCAACAAGATCAAATTCATCAGGGCCAGTTCCAGTGGGCAAATGGTCCTGAAGATAACCTGGGCCAAACTGTAAAAGGCTTTATAAGTTAAAGCCGGCTTTTAAAATCCTCCAGGAGTCTAGAGGAAACCAATCCAGGGGCAGGTATCCCCATAGCAAAAGTAGCATCTGCTCCCACCAGCAAGTATGGGATAATATGGTGTGATTCTGGGTGGTCTTTAAAGACAGCTCCATGGAAAATGCACTGCAACAATCCAGTAATATTCTAGTAGCATTACATTCATGAATTTATTGTACTCATAAACCTCAACTGATTAACACACAAATCTATAGGTAGGTCTTAAGATCATAGTTGGGACCAGAATTTCCATTGCTAAGCAAGGTGAGTGAGTCGTGCCTGATTTTATAACCATTTTTGTCATGTTTAAGAGAATCACAGTAGTTATAAAGTGAACCAATGCAGTGATTAAATGAATCCAACTTTCCATTGACTGCTTGTTGAAGGTTGCAAATGGTAATCATATAACCCTGGAATGCTGTCACCATTGTAAATAGATGTTGGTTGACAAGCAGCTGAATTTTAATCACATGATCATGGGAGTGCTGCAATAGTCTTAAGGCTGACTTCGTAACTTTTCAGTGTCACTTTGCTAACTAAACATGGCTGTAAAGCAAGGACTATCTTGTCTTTTAAACTACAAGTGCAGTTTCATGGGTCAGTCAGAAGAGAGCACTGTTTTTCAACAAACTTCCCACTTCACTCATTTTGCAGACTTGGAGATACCTGAAAAGATGTCCCACAGAAAAGTATTAATATAGTTCTTCATTCAATGTCCAGCACATGGAAATATAAATCAGATTCCTAATAGCAAGAAGAGTCTGAAAGTGCAACTAGTTTCCCTCTGGGGCAATGGTTTATTTTCATTGAAAATATTTAATACAAGCTGGGCAGCCATCTGGTCTTAATTTGGATTCCAACAATCGGTGAGGACTTTGATTGAATGGCCTAGAGATGGTTCCTTCCAGTGATGCAACTGCATGAATTCCCAGCCAGTAAGGCCAATAGCTGGAGATCAGGAGAAACTGTCCCAACACAGCTGGCGAGCACAAGTGGGAAAGGATGGAGTAATATGTTAAATAAAAAATCCTTAAGGTAACTCAGTCAAACTGAAGCGAATCATTATTTTTCCAGTTGCAATCTTTTTAACAGAGTTGGAAGGGATCTTGAAGATGTTCTAGTCCAGCTCTCAAGCAGGAGACTCTATACCATTTCAGGCAAATGGTTGTCCAATCTCTTCTTAAAAACCTCCAGTGGTAGAGCACCCACAACTTCTGAAGGCAAGCTGCATCATGATTAATTGATCTGATTGACAGAACATTTCTCATTTCTATGTTGGTTCTCTCCTTGATTAGTTTCCATCCATTGCCTTTTGTTCTGCCTTCAGGTGCTTTGGAGAATAGTTCGACTCTCTCTTCATTGTGGCAACCCCTGAAATACTGGAAGACTGCTATCATGTCTCCCCTAGTCCTTCTTTTCCTTTCATACTCAGTTCCTGCAACTGTTCTTCATATGTTTCAGCCTCCAGTCCCCTACTTTTCTTTGTTGCTCTTCTCTATACTCATTCTAGAGTCTCAATATCTTTTTTTATATTGTGGCAACCAAAACTGGACACAAGATTCCAAATGTGGTCTTGTCTGTAAAAAGATGATACTGTAATAATGCCAACCTGTTGTGGGAAGCTCCCCTCCCCCCCTCCTAGAAGAATGAAACATTTTGGGAAATATTAAAAAGGCAGTATATTATATTTCCCTAAAGAAATGGAGAAATATGCTCTTAAAGACAGAAAGCAGCCCCCAAGTCTTTAATAGCCCATAGCAGATGCCAGCACTTAAGAGATAAAGAACTTATTGAAAGAGGAAGACAATTATCTAGATAGCTTTATTCATAAGCAAAGCAAATACTGCAGGCAGAAATCCATTCAAGACAGGATATTTCAAAATATCCTGCCTTGAATGGAAGCAGCCCCTCACCCAAGATCCAAGACAGGACAAAATTCCTATTAGTCACATTAGGAATTGCCCAACACTCTTTCAGAAGACAAGTCCCTTCATTGCATCCCCCGCCCCCCCCCCCCCAGCAATCCAAATTTCAAAGTCACAGAAATCTGGGAGCTCAGATAAACAATAAGCCAGAGGTTGACCAGATTAGCTCAGACAAATTTCCATTTCCCTTTTGCCTATAGAGCCAGCCATGACTCCATAGGAATCTGACAACAGCCAATAGAATATTAAAGGACATGTTCTTGCACAGGAACAGGAAGCTCAAGTACAAAGCCCAAAGAAGGTTTAAAAACCCACCCACTCTCAACTCCATTTTGTCAGCTGCCCAAAATCACATGTCATTGGTGGTTCTGCTTCATCAATAAACCCTTTTTCCCAATCAGCCTCCATGTTTCTAGTGTCTTTCTCCCAGCTTGGAACTGAACCAGATGGATTTTCCTTCCAACACTGTCCTCCAAGAACTGCTGGATAAGTTGCATAATATGTGTTTTAAGACTGGGAAAGGAATTTTAATTGCTTCAGAGTGTGACTCATAGCTGTTTTTGTGGAATAAGTTGTGTCATCAATTCATTCCGGAGTTGTGGCCTGTGACTTGGAGCCATGTGATTCCAATAGATAGGGTACTCACATGAGCAGATTGCACCAACAATAAGATCTTCTGGCTAGTTGTGCTCCTTTGGAGCACCCATGTGATTCTGATGCTTGTAGAAAAGGGGGCAGGGCATGCATCACAAGTTGCTACCTTCCACCTCATTGAATGCCACGAGGCAGCTCTTGTCTCAGAAGAGCTGCCTCTGACTTAAGCCAGGACTAAAAGCTCATGAGATGGTGAGAACTGAAGATCAATAGGTAAAATGAGAAGAAGAAACATATACCCCAGTCTTACCCACTATATGCCTGCTGAAAGGTTAGTAATTCTGAATTTTTGTTCCTGGACATATTAAGAAACAGGCACAAATTTTAAATAACTATGAGCAGCCCTGTATGGAAAGGTGGTTTGGTATGAAGAAATTATGCATTATTGCAGGCAGAAATGGGTTACTGGCTCCCAGTTCATTATTTGCTCAAAAACGTGAATAACAATTCAATCAGTGTACACACATGAAAGAAATGATAGCTAGTTGATCCCCCAAATAAAGTTCATCCCAGGTCAGTTGGGTTTGAAGAGCAGATGGCAGTCATGACTACGAGGGCCTTTGCACAACTTTGTGTTTGATGCCACTTGCATCCATTCCTAGATCAAGTGGATCTATTTGGAGTCATTCACATTCCTACTCACTTCCCAGATGGACTACTACAATGTAATCCACATGGGGTTGTCCTTGAAGAGCACTTGAAAGCTTCAACTGGTGCATAATGCAGTAGCACAGGCAGTCACAGTATGTGTTTCTAGTGGTACTGCATTGGTTACCAGTTTGTTTCTGGGTCCACTTTAAATTGTTGTTTTGACCTTTAAAATCTGTAGCTATCCCAGACTCGTTTGCAGAGATGGGTGACTATAGAAATCAAATGAATGATCGACCAACCAACCTGGAATGGCATGGAACTAAGTTCTTTGAAGAACTTGTCTCTCTGATTACATCTACCCAACCCAACAGATCCAGCAGAGAGGACATCTGTGGACCCCATTGCCTAGGGAGTTATACTTGGTGAGCTCTAGGTGAAGAATCTGTTTTGGTGTCCCCTTTAGGTAGCATATTCACCCCCCACCCCATCAAATGAGGCTGATTTCATCACTTGCGACTTTCTGAAGATCCATCAAAACCTGATTTTGCCATCAAGTCTATGGACCCCATAGGTTTGGTGACTCCACTATTATTAATATCTCTTCAGCTAATATTTCTTTTTTTTAGTTTTGTTTTCATAGCTTTTTAATGTTTTAATAATAATTGTTTAGTATTAACTGTTTCAGCTTTGTTCTACTCTGCACAGAGTTGCTTGTCGTAAGATGTATGGTTATATAAACTTGATAAATATATCATATTTCTCTGAATAGCACAATATTCAAGTGGTGAAATCCAAAATTGTTTACTACCAGTTCTGTGGGCATGGCTTGGTGGGCGTGGCAGGGGAAGAATACTGCAAAATCCCCATTCCCTCCCCACTCCTGGGGGAAGGATATTGCAAAAACTTCATTCCCACCCCACTCTGGGGCCAGTCAGAGGTGGTATTTGCCGATTCTCCAAACTACTCAAAATTTCTGCTACCGTTCTCCAGAACCTGTCAGAACCTGCTGGATTTCACTTCTGTATATTCCCTTTGAGAGCATAATCCTTCTCAATCAATAATGTTTTATATATTACTATTGAATGAAGACAATGATAAATAGGAAGTAGATGGATGTGAACCTTTGTCCCTAAGAAATTATATTTTTGCACCTTCAGCATAGTGTGTCTTGTAAGACAAACCAACATTGGTTTCTGCTTCATGCTTCCTTTTCATGCAAGATGTTGCCAACCTAATAAGACCCATAAACATGCACAAAAAGGCCAGGGGTAGACCTCTCAGTATATGCTTGGCTGCCATGATCATACATCTGTTTCTTCTGGAGTCTGTTCTCTGTGAGATGACATGGAATTGCAAATGAGCTCATCTTTATTGATAACAGTTTTAGCACCCGAAATCAATAAGACTCACAAATGTTCCGCTAAGGCTGAATCTGCAAAAAAGTTAATGTTCCACCCAGAGGGATGACAAACAAAGGAAGGAGAAAGGATGAAAAAAGTCAAGATAGTGGCTGCAGTTCAGAGGTGGGTTTCAGCAGGTTCTGACCAGTTCTGGAGAACCGGTAGCGGAAATTTTGAGTAGTTTGGAGAACCGGTAGTAAAAATTCTGAATGACCCACCCCCATCAATAGAGGGATTTTTTTTAATGATGGGGGCAGATGGAGTTTGAAACCTTTGAACATTCTGTTGGAAGAAGGGACGAATTTAACTTGGTTTCAGTACCTTCAACTTCAAGCGAGATGGAGAGAAGATCAGAAAATTGGACTAATGTTACATGAAGAAGATTTGGTGACTCAGATAAAATGTAAAGGGCCGATGCATATTAAGCGAGTATATAATTTATTGTTAGAAAGAGATTCAGAGGGTGAATTAGTTAAAGATTGTATGATAAAATGGGCACAAAATTTTGCAGAACCAGTAATGTTGGAAACATGGGAAAAGATCTGGGTCCAGAATGTTAAATTTACACAAGCACAGAATGTGAGGGAAAATTTTTATAAGATGTTTTATAGGTGGCATTTAGATCCCAAAAAATTATCATGTATGTATCCAAATGTTCAACCTAAATGTTGGAGGTGTGATTGTTTGGATGCAACATATTTTCATATTTGGTGGACTTGTAGAAAATTGAAAGCATTTTGGATTAAACTTTAGTGGGTTATGCAGAACATTTTGAAGAAGAAGCTTGAATTTTCTCCTCAGTTTCTTTTGTTGGGGATAGTTAAGGATTGCTCACTGACTGAAACGAGATTGATCTTATATATGATTACTGCAGCTAGACTACTGATTGGTCAATACTGGAAAAAAGATAGCGTACCTACTATAGAGGAATGGATATTGAAGATGTCTAATTTTGCAGAAATGGCTAAGATTTCTGCATACCTAAAAGACAGGACCCATGAAGCCTTTGTTAAGGAGTGGAAGAAATGGGTAGAGTATATGCAGAATAAATATCAAAGTAAGAAGTTTCAACTAGTAATTGACTTATAATTATATCTATTAATTATTTTATATATTTGAATTTATATTTTTATTATGCTATATATTTATATTAATATTTAGATACATTATAATGTTAAAAATAAGTTTATATATCTGATAGACTAGCCTTATTTTATCTAATTTTAAAAAGAAATTTATGAGGTACTATTTGAATTCTATATACTTTCTTTAAATAATATCATTAAGATTGAATATTGGGAATTATATTTAATGTTTAACATTTATATGATATTTTATTCTAAAAATTTATGATGCTCAAAATTAGTTTTTTTATATATTTGTTATATTAGCAATACTTGTTAGACTGCTATGAGTTCTTATAAATGATTTATGGTTACTATATATTTGAATTAGGGGGGTAAAAGATGTTAGAAGTTTAGATTAATATTTTTATTACTTAAGGTTAAATTTGTTATATTTTTAGCTGGATCTCACCTATTTTTTTTGTTGTTCGATGTTGATTGATATATATGATTGGTTAATAAAGGAAGTCAGGGGGGAAGGGGGGGAAAGGGAGGGGGTGGTAGCTGGGTGGGGGCAGTGGGGGGGGGAAAGGGGTATGAAAATTGTATTGTAAAACTTTTTCAATAAAAAAAAATAGAGGGATTTCTGATTGGGAGGAAATGGGGATTTTGCAGTAATCTTCTCCTGCCATGCCCACTAAGCCATGCCCACCAAATCATGCCACGCCCACCAAGCCACGCCCACAGAACCGGTAGCAAAAAAAATTGAAACCCACCACTGCTGCAGTTGTGTGGTCGAAGTCCTACAACGTAAAATTAAATGGTCACTGGATTTTTTTCATAACTCCCCCAATTGGTGTCCAGATTTACATAAACCACAATCCGTAAGCTATGGTTTACAAACCACATTGGCATGTAAACTTATGATATTAAACCATGAAGCAGCCTGTTTAGTTTGCTTTGGCCACAGTTTTGTGTCTTTTGTCTCCTGTCGCCATCAAAATATTAGCATAGTACCAGCTATGTTAATAAATGGACTTCCTCATCTCCCCTACTTAATGCTGTGGCAACATCATAGGAATAGGAAAAAAATGATGAATAATTCTTGTGCAGGTCTCCATAGCAATAAGACCACCCTTCCCCTTGTTTTTCACAAGACAAACATTTACCCTAATCACAATAGCCAGAACCTTGGGTTTATAACTGTGAGAGCAGGCCTCTCTGTGGCTGCCACACATTGGATATGGTTGATAAGGGTTATGCTTGCTTTTGGTTCATATTGCTACATAGGGAGGAAGTCTGGGTGGGGGATATTTCTGCAGCTGTGGCCTGGTTGACTAATGCAATAAATGGAATGTAGTTCCTTTTGTTGGGTCAACAGTCAATTGTGGTTTATATTTAATATGGTTCATTAAGTCATGTCTTATGCAATGTTGGAGCTTAATTTTGTATAAGAGAGATGTATTAACAGAATAACAAAATAACAGTTGGAAGGGACCTTGGAGGTCTTCTAACCTAACCCCCTGCTCAGGCAGGAAACCCTACATCAGGGGTGTCACATTCACATCATCACGGCAGCATCATGTGATGTTTCGGGGCTTCCGCTCCCTTTGCTAAACTGGGCTTGGGCGTGGTCAGCATGTGTCGCATCCAGCCCACAGGCTGGGAGTTTGATAGCCCTGCCCTACCCCATTTCAAACGAATGGTTGTTCAATCTCCTCTTAAAAACTTCCAGTTTTTCACAACTTCTGAAGGCAAGTTGTCCCCTGATTAATTGTTCTGTCAGGAAATTTCTCCTTAGTTCTAGGTTGCTCCTTAGTTCTAGGTTGAGCAGTTTCCATCCATTGCTTCTTGTCCTGCCCTCAGGTGCTTTGGAGAATAGCTTGACTCCCTCTTCTTTATGGCAAGCCCTTAGATACTGGAAAACTACTGTCATGTTACCTCTGGTCCTTCTTAAGAGACCTACCCAATTCCAGCAACAGTTCTGAGTTTTCCAACAGTGGCAATTTCCAGGTGCATAGACTTCAGTCCCCAGAATTTCACAACCAGCATGGCTGTTGAAGAGAATTCTATGAGCTGAAGTCCACACTAGAAGTTGCCAAGGTTGAAAGACATGGGGTAAACTCTTTCAATCTTGGTGTAGGAATTATTGAATAAAACTATTCTATAGCTAAAGAAAATGTTGTTTTCTGGGCTTCCGTTTCCCATATGCTTCATGAAAAACTGGAACTGATAGTATGTAACAGAGTGGGAGGGAGATGGAGAGATCCAAAAAACTGTCTTGAGTTTTGAAAGTGCTATCTGTCTGGCAACTTCTTAGTGACCATTCTCCACCCTGGCTTTCATGACAAAAAGGCTGTGGTTGCCTAATCTGATTACGGTACTTTGTGTTTAAAAATACCAGTGTATTGTACAATCTCAAACACCGATCTACTTTTATAAACTGTGATTTTAAAAAAAAAAGGATGTGTCTTGTGTAAACACAGCTCATCTATGAATGATAAAGACCTAATCAACTGGACCGCTTTGGCCTTATTGAATAGGAATATCTGGGTGACACTTGTTAGATTCCTGCTTTCCCAACAACTGTTTAAGAAAGTTTTTTTTTTCCTTTTTGACAAAACCAGCCTAATATTTGCTCACTTTTCCAACCTGATTCTTGAGTAAAGAGGGAAGCTTTTCCAGAAAGTCCATTTGCAGGCCAATAAAAATCCCTGGCTAAGGTCTTGGGGAGACAGGCCATCCCCGGTGTCATCATGGAAGATGACACCTTCTGTTGCAGGACTGCAAATGACCAGCACTGCTCCATGAGGTCATTAGGACTAATCAGAAAGGAGGTCTGAGCCTTTACCTTCCCCTCTAAGTCTTAGTCGATTTCCAAATTTCATAACTTTAGGGATAGAGGAAGAATCTGCATTTATTAGAAATGGCATCCGTATCTCAATTTTCTCTTTCCCAGGAGATATGGTTGTGTGGCTCTCCCTCACAAACATAAATCCCAAGCCCCATTTATCTTCACAACTCTGCAAAGTGGTACTGACAGAATATTTGTAGTTTAGGGTTGAACTGTCCCAGGTGCTCTCCTGAGCTTGGCAGCTTCCTCCCATACCTTTCTTTCATTACCCGATGCACTGATGATGTTACCTACTCTGGTAATGAAACGTCTGCAAGAAACCCACCAAGCTCAAAGAGCATCAAGTGGCTCTGATGCCAAAGTATGTTTCTCCCAAAACGCCTATTCGGGGAGTGTCGCTGGCAAGTCAGGCTGAGCGGGGGAGCTGGCCGTGGCAAGCCAGGCTGCCGCTGGAGCGGAAAGGACGGGGCGGTCCGGGGACGGGCCCTCACGTATTTGAGCTGCTTCGACGTCCCGCCCAGCCTGAGTCGTTCTCTGCCGCTCCGCCGAGTCAGCCCAGGGTCTCCAGCGGGATCTGGCCCGGTAAGTCGCGGCGGGAAGCCGAGGACGGGGCAACTGCGGGCGGGCGAGCGGGGTGTGGGGACGCTACCCTCTTGCTTCGCCTTGCGCAATAGGAAGGAAGGAAAGAAGGGCTTGGGCTTCGCCCGCCAACATTTTCTTTGGGCAGAAAAAAAGAAAAAAGCGGAGCCCGCACTTGTGAAGAAAAACGCTAGGAAGGAAAAGCTGCACGTCTCTGGATGGGAGGCTTTCGTCCCGCCTTTCGGGAAGCCGAGTGGAAAAGTTGGCTGGACTTCTCTTCTTTCCCGCCCCGCCCAAAGCAGCAATTTGGGTGAGGGGGTGGATTTCCCAGCTGGAGCCTCCAGCCAGGGCGGGTCGGAAAGGAGAAGCCACTCGAAGGGGCGAGCCCGTGACTCGGAAGCTTCTCCTTTGAGAGAATACATAGGCATGAATACAGGTAGTCCTCGATTTACAACAGCTCGTTTAGTGACCGTAGTTACAACGGTCCTGAAAAAAAGTGACTTATGACTGGTTTTCATCCTTTATCCCTATGGTCACAGGATCAAAATTCAGACGCTTGGCAACTCACTCGTATTTTTGATGGTTGTGGGATCTCCCCCCACTCCCACTGAGGGTCATGTGATCCCTTTTTGTGACCTGACAAGTAAAATCAATGGGGAAGCCAGATTTGTTTAACAACCATGTTACTGACGTAACAACTGCGGTGATTCTGTTTACAACGGTGGCAGGCAAGGTCGTAAAATGAGGCAAAACTCACTTAACAAATGCCTCGTTTAGCAACAGAAATGTTCGGCTCAATTGTGGCCGTAAATCGAGGACTACTTGTACACTACTGCATCCAGTTTTGGTCACCACACTATAAAAAAGATGGTGAGACTCTAGAAAAAGTGCAGAGGAGAGCAACCAGGATGATTAGGGGGATGGAGATTAAAACATACGGTATGAAGAATGGTTGCAGGAACTGGGCCTGGCTAGTCTAGTGAAGAGAAGAGAAGGACCAGGGGAGACATGATAGCAGTGTTCCAATATTTGAGGGGCTGCCACAGAGAGGAGGGGGTCAAGCTGTTTTCCAAAGCACCTGAAGGCCAGACAAGGAATAATGGATGGAAACTGAACAAGGAGAGATTCAACCTAGAAATGACAGTAAGAACAATCAACCAGTGGAACAGAAGTTGCCTTCAGAAATTGTGGGAGCTTCATCACTTGAGACTTTCAAGAAAAGTTTGGACTACCATTTGTCAGAAATAGTGTAGGGTCTCCTGCTTGAGCGGGGGTGGGGGGAGGGTTGGACTAGATGACCTATAAAGTCCCTTCCAACTCTGTTAATCTGTTAAACTCTGTAAATAAATGTTAATGATCAACAGTAATAATGGTAATAATTCAGAATTCTTTGCACCACCAACAGTACATAGCTGAAGCCTAAAGTTATGGCAAACTTTACTGAGGGAGGCGAACTGTTTGTAGCTAAATTTAGCACATCCTACCATTAAAGAGGTCCCATCCCTCACCCTAGCCAAATGCAGATACCTTCACACATGATCTCAATAGGCAGCCTTCATATGGCAGAAGCCAGACCTTTAAACTTCCTAGGCTTAGATGCAGACTTTGAAAGTTGCCATCATGAAATAGAAAAAACAGGGACTAGTTTCAATCTCTACCTACTGTCAGAAATCAAATGACAAATAGGGTCTTTGCCCCAAGCTGTTTCAACAAGTTGGGGGTAGCCCAAGAACAAAACAGTACTTTAGGTTCCCTATCCCCGAGTTTCAGGAAAGAAAACTGAAGTTGTGAGGGGAACCTTACCACTTACTCTATTTTTGAGGAAGGTAGGTCAAGGTTCTGGCAAATGGATCTGTTTCCCTGAGCTTGGTTCTTTTCTTTTAGGTGTTTCTTCACCTAACCTAGGTAACGTCATCAGTATTAATGATGTTGCCTAGTTTGAGTAATGAAATGTGCAAGTAAACAATCAAACTCAGAAAGCACCAAGGGCCCATCCTTTCAACCCTGAGTTACAGATATTCTCCTTTATTGGTTCTTCTTTCCATGGCCGGGCTGGGCCTCTTTGAAAAAGAAAGGACTTTTGCTCATGGTCGGGTATTATGTCCCCTGACAAACACTGCCATGTGCTACTTGATCGCCATTCTCCTATGACACACTTACCCAGGTCAGTAGGAGGAGGGTGAGTGTGATACAGCAACACCACGGAAGAGTCAGCCGACTGAATCAGCTAACTCTGAGAATTAGATTTAGCACAGAATAAATTCAGCCATGCATAGGATTCACTAATGCTATGGTCAGTTGTGTTGTATAAACAGCTGGGGGGTAGGAGAAAGCAAGGTTTTCCATCATAGAACTCAATGTGGAGGTCTAGCAATGGAGAACACGCCTGCAGACATTGTATACAGTGTCCACATTGTGGCTACTGCTGCCTGGTTGTCCAATGAAGAAGGAGCTAGTGATGCAGGGAAGTGTGCCAGGGCTCATGAGGTATCCGAGCAAACGGGTGAGGACATGGTAATTCTAAAATGCTAGTTAGTGTGATTAAGTGTGGCTAGAACCACCAGGAAGAGGATTTCATTGAGATAATGGCTGATTGGTCTAAGGATATGGTGGGATGACTGTTTCATCTCTTGGTTTAACCAGATTACGGCAAATGTGTTGCCACTGAATATGTAACATGGTAGATTTCAAAAATCCCTGTCTCTCAAAGATTGGCATTGATGATAACCACTTGAATTACAGATGCTTTAAGGAACCATTTTTCAATTAATGGCATGGCTTGCACAAATGGGACTCAGAAGTAGCTTAGGTGGGATACAGATTGAGCCTTAATGAAGTGTTTAAAAGTTACTATAAATGAATATCTGGATAATAACAGTAAACATATCACATCCTTTTTCTTGAAAGGAATAGGGTTATCTTTGCTATTTTGATGTGAAACACTCATTGTTTTCTCAGCCTTTGATTTCTTGAGATCATCAATTGCTCTATCAAAGACTCAAGAAACAATGGGAGTCAAAATCAAAACTCCACCCCAGTGGTGAAATCCAAATTATTTTACTACCGGTTCTGTGGGCATGGCTTGGTGGGTGTGGCAGGGGAAGGATACTGCAAAATCCCCATTCCCACCCCACTCCTGGGGGAAGGATATTGCAAAGTCTCCAACCAGAGGTGGTATTTGCGTCTTCTCTGAACTACTCAAAATTTCCACTACCGGTTCTCCGAACTGCTCAAAATTTTCGCTACCGGTTCTCCAGAACCTGCCAGAACCTGCTGGATTTCACCCCTGCTCCACCCCTTTTTAATGTATGTCACAATGAACATAAAAAGGACTTTATTTATGCAGTAATAATTGCCACCTTGGCCCTCTCTGCTGATGACCCTCAAGGCTACTTTGTGCAATCTTGTCCTTAAAGAGCAATTTGTGAAGCATTTTGAGCCAAATTTAGAGAGCCACGAGGATGTCTCCTTTATGTTCTTAAAGGATATGGGAAAAACAGAGGAAGATAAATCATCCTTTTCAACATGTACTAAGCTTTTCATTTTAATTGAGTTATCCAGATTAAATCATCTCGATTGAGGCATGCCGATACTATATTTCAGTGGAACCGAATCCAACAATGTTTATTTTTGAAGATGTTCAACATGTTTGATTCTAAACTGGAACCCTCAGATAGAGGCATCCAAACCTGCTAAACTGGTTTAGAATATGTTTGAGGACAAGTAACTTCTATCCTAATTGATTTGGCTAAGCTGTTTGGAATGCTTGATACATAGCTGCCACCTCACAATTTAAACATTTTTGTTTCTTCTGTCATTCACATTTGCTCATAAAGAGCAGGATTCTCTTTCAATACTCTCAATTCTCAAATGAGAAAAGGGATTAAATGACCTGGATTCATTGAGGCTAAGTGAAGCATTTCAGTGCCAAATTTTGAGCATTTTTATAGCTCACCAGTAAATTTCAACCTTGATATAGTCAGACAGACTACAGACTGGTCTTCGCGCAAAACTGGAAAAGTAAAGAAAACCCATCTGAAGAAGAGACAATAAATAAGATACTGACTTGTGCAGAAATGGACAGGCTGACTCTGGAACTCAAAGACAAGGGTGAAACGGAATATCATGAAATCTGGAATAAAATGTATCAATGGTTGGAGAGGGGAAGAAATGTCAGGATAGAGTAAAATGGATAAATTGAAAGTTGGAGAATTGTTATGTTTGTTAGGTAGGAAGGAAGTGTATTGGTAGGAATAGGTAGGAAGTGTATTGATATTTAATGTAATTTCCACAAATGAAGAGATTTACATAGCTGAATTTTGATAGATTGTACAAAGATATATATGGAATATGAATTGTAGTTGTTATAAGGAAAATTTGATGGAAATGTTGGAACCAAAAAAATCACACTATGTCCAATGTTTTTAATTGTATATTTAATAAAAAACTTTTAAAAAAAAGATATAGTCAGATAGACAAAAAATACATATCCTTTCATTGTTTTTTCTAGAATTATTGATGTGCTTACTTCTAAGGTTAGTAAATCATCAATCAGTTGTCTGAGAGAGACACCCTGAATATCAGTAACTACTGTTTGCTTGTGATTTAGGCGGTTTGTTGAAAGCTCTAGTCCTTTTCTTGTTACCTAATTTTTAAACCAGCCCAGCCCACAGGAATGCTACAACCAGAGTATATGTATGCTAAATTTTATTAAATGATTTTTAGCACAATGAAAAGCATAAGAGAAAATAAAGATAATAAAGAATAGCAAATAGTGGAAAAAGGGAAGGAAAGATGTATGCTAAATGATATTGGCATTTAATATTTTGCTTTTACCCCATCCCATGCAATCTTCACAAACAATAGTTGTCATCCTGCAGATTACCATATTGTTTGCATTATAAGATGCTTTGGACTATAAGACACGTGTTAGCTTTAGAGGAGGGAAATAATAAGAAAAAAAATCTGCCTCTGCCTCCCAGCATCCATCCAGTATTCATCTGGCTAGCATCCTTGCAGCAAACAGCAAACAGCTTGGTCAGCTTCAGCACGTTATCGCAACTCCAGCATGTGGATCATCAGGGCTGCTGCCTGTTCACCACTGCTGTTCGCTGCCATTTGCCACCCATTCTGTGATCGGCAGTGGTGAATGGGCGGCCGCAAACAGGTGATGGCGATCGGTGGCGAGTGGCAATGGCAAATGGTGGTGGCAGTGGTGAATGATGGCAGCAGCGGCAGCAAACGGATGATCCCTGCTGCCTAGAACGGCTGATCAGCCAATCAAATCCCCAATCAGCTGATCGGCAGTGAATTCTCCAGTTTTTCCTGCTGGCGGCATTCTGCCACACCAATCCTCTCCCCCAGCCACAATATTCACTCAATAAGATATAGAGACATTTCCACTTTTGGGTGCATCTTATAATGCGAAAAATCCTACAGTAATTAGGATCACAATTCCCAGAATTTTTGAACATTTGATGGGGACTTGTGATCCTAACTCAACTGGAATGTTCCAGTTGGGCAATTTTTCTAAATCAGGAAAGGAACAAAGAGAGAGGCTGGTTCTATACATTGCATTAAAGCATAATATGATTTGTTTGGTTTTGGTTTAAGGAAGCATATGAATCAGCCAGGTGTATCTTAGTCCATACACAAAGTTAAGCGAATGTGGGATGTATGATCCCAGGTGAAGACTGGTTGAGAATCAAAATTTGCAGCAATGAAATAAAATAGCAAAATTCTATTTATAATTGGAACAAAAATTCTTTTGCAAACCATGTGGCACATAGACTGGACTTCAGTCTACAAACCTCTCCTGTAGGTCCAAAAGAAAGACTAGCAGTTTTTGAAAGGATATAATCTAACCAGCACATCTCTGAAAATTTTTTGCTTCTTTCCCTTCCTCTTGGCATCCAGCTAAAGGAATCTGCAAAAAACCTCAGCAGATTTACAATCAACAATAAAATCCAGATACCACAATAAATCTTGGTTTCACTTACGTGCTGGGGAATATTCCACAGGGAATAAAGAGGTCTTGGTCATTGGGTGCTGCAAATTAGCTTTCATTAAGGAATAGGCAGTGGTGGGTGCGGCAGAGGCTTGGTGAGTGCGGCAGGGGAAGGATACTGCAAAATCTCCATTCCTACCCTACTCCTGGGGGAAAGATATTGCAAAATCTCCATTCCCACCCCACTCCGGGACCAGCCAGAGGTGGTATTTGCTGGTTCTCCGAACTGCTCAAAATTTCCACTACTGGTTCTCCAGAACCTATCAGAACCTGCTGGATTTCACCCCTGGGAATAAATCACGGTAGGCATGGACTGAAATAAAGCTTTCCTGTGAGGGTGTGTTTCAGGTGGGTTATCCTCCACTACAGAATTATGGGTTTTTTTATTAAGCACTAGAACAAAGTCTGTGAACACCAGCCAACAATACTGGTAGATTACTGGTAGATTTTAAAATTCATTCACTCATTTAGTCCTTCCATACCAATAAAATCCTCCTTTTAATTGGCCAAATGACAATGGGGCATTGGATTAGTCTACTCTAAGAGATGTTTCATGGAATATAAAAAGAGGACTTCAGACTTTCGTTCCCTCCAACTCTCTTTTGGTAGGTAGTACTGAATTAGTATCTCCTCATCTTCCTTCATCAATATTTAGTGGCTTGTCATTGAGTAGTCTGGGTAGATATCAAGCTGTCCTTTGTCATGACCATGATAGCATGGGGCACAACTATATTATGTTCAAAAATTTCCTACTCCTTCACATTTTGGCTTGAAACATCTTGTAATGTCCTCTGTTTCCATTTATAGTACTTTGGCACAATCATTATTTTTACATTTCAGATATTTTTGTCAGCAGATATAAGTTCTCATCCCTTTACTGTCTGACCATTAGCTCATTTTCCAAGTGTTAATATTTAGGCAAGCTAGCATGTGAAAAAGCAGCATCAAATGGGTAGAAAGAAGGACAACAAGCAGAGTGTGGGGTGTTTGCCTTTTGGCTCTGCAATTGGGAACATGTTTAAAAGTTTGCATGGCTTTTGCTAGAAGCAAACATGTAAACAGCAAACTGTTCGAGTCTTTATGGTGAGAAACACTGCTTTCAAGCTACAAAATATTTTTTTAAAATAAATGACAAGGACCATAAAGGACATCGTGAAACACATTTTCCATTCTTGTTCTAATTAGGATCGTTTGGACTAGTGCCTCTTCTGGAGTTGTTTGTAAGAACTGTGCCCAAGGCAGCATTAGAGATTATGCCACACAAGAAAGCATTTTTGAAACTATTTAGCACATGCTATTGGCTATTGTTAGGTGTGAGGTTGGTTGCTATAGAATAATTTCCTGTAGCAGAAGGAGAAAGATCATTGCAGCATCCCCATGGTCACATGATCAAAATTCAGATGCTTGGCAACTGACTCATATTTATGATGATTGCAGTGTCCCAGGGTCATGTGATCACCTTTTTTGACCTTCTGACAAGCAAAGTCAATGGGGAAACCAGTTTCACTTAATAACAGTGTTACTGCCTTAAGAACTGCAGTGATTCACTTAACAACTGTGGCAAGAAAGGGTGTAAATGGGATAAAATTCACTTAACAAATGTCTCACTTAGCAACAGAAATTTTGGGCTGAATTTAGGTCATAGGTTGAGGATTACCTGTGCTTAGTATTGATGCATTGCTTTACAGAGACCTTCCTCCTTCTTTCCTCCTTCCTTCCTTCCTTCCTCCCTCCCTCCCTCCCAAAATAAAACAGTAACTGGAATCTGATGTGCTTTATAGGAGGTGTTTACAGGCATACTGAATTCAGAGAAGTCATAGAACATTCTAGTAAGAATGTTTGTTGTTAAGATGCTATTAGATTATTTGTTTTTATCTTTCCCAGGCTGGCTATGGCCAGGCTGGCTGTGGCTGTTCGTATGTCTTATTAAATTAATTCAGGACAAGATTTATAACAGTGATACAATTTATATTATGTGATTGATAAAACCTGCTTCCTTGTAATAGAGAGAACACAAAGAGAAGGATTTTTGAATCCAAACTCTTGATGTGGGAACTCATGACTCATATTTGCACAGGGCATTTTCTTGACACAACACAAACAATGTCGGAGTATTTTCTAAAGAGGCTGCTATCACAAATTCCCTGAAAACACAAGGTTTGCTTGTGTGTAAGTGTGCTTTTGAAGCTTTCTGCGGTATTTGAGGTTTGTATGCCACACGAGCTTCAGACACCAGCCAATGGATTGATCTCTCCCAACAAACAATTCTGTTTCTGTTACAGAAACCAAAATATGTTTTAGGACAGTTTTCATTGTTCATTGTTAGATGAGTCAACACCATGCTTGTAAAAAGTAAACAGTATTGGTAATTCCTTTGGATTGCTCAATGCAAAGTTTTGACATTGGGTTGCTTTTCGAATCAGGCTTCTTCAGAAATCTATTTTATTATTTTTTAAATTAAGTCCACCTCAAAACCTCCCCCATTCTACTTTTCCTTCATTTATCTTTTGGCTTTCGTCAGCATGAGGCCATTCATTTGGGGCTGAGGATTCTTAGTTCCACTCCTGAGGCATTTGGAAGGCAACACATGGCTGAAGAAATACAGAGCAAGCAAAAGAAACTTAAAAATCTTCCTTTTTCTGCATTAAAATTTGACCAGAGTTCCAGCCTAGTCTATCTGTAAAAGGGGAACTTAGTTTTTGTTGCTCAAGGCTTATTATAGTTACCTCCCACACACACAATGAGGAAGATAGAAAAAAATTTCTCTTCCAAATTGTGCTTTTTAAATATGTGTTCTAATGTATTTTGTACATTGTGCTCATCTAATTGAAATTGCATCCACTGGAAATTCTGATGAGCCACATAAGAGCCACTTTGGTCTAGTGGTTAAAGCATTAGGCTAGAAATCAGGAGACTGTGAGTTTTAGTCCCACTTTAGGCATGAAAACTGGCTGGGTGACTTTGGGCCAGTCAGTCTATCACAGCTCAAACCACCATAGAGGGAAAATTAGAGGAAGAAGGAGTATGTTTGCCACTTAGAATTATTTTTTAAAATGTAAAATGGGATATAAATCAATCAAAATTAAAAATCTTACTGCAGGACATATGTGCCATTTTACAGTTCTGTACATCCTTGTGAATGCCCCTTCGACAAACTGTACATTACATTATTTTTTAAAAAATCTGGAATTAAAAATGTTCAAAAACTGATGCAATCTCATGCAAGAATATAAATTTGATTTATAGATATGATTAGCTCATGAGCTTTGGAGCATTTAACTGGCTTTTGAATGGTTTTCAATTTTGATTTTATTTGTTTGAAGTCCTGGAGCACCCTCTACTGACATCACAGGCTTCACTGTATCCAGGGAAATGTTACTTATCCCTTTTCTTCCCTCTATATAATAAGATGGAAATAACGACAACAACAACAACAACATAACTATATTGTTAACTATATCCATGATCCACGAAAAATAATCCAAAAGGAGCCTGAGTAGCGTAGAGGAGTAATGCCTCCTACAAAGGCAGCATTTAAGATCCAGCTGCTGCAATTACTGGCGAGTTCAATCCCAGGCAGGCTCAAGGTCAACTCAGCCTTCCATCCTTTATAAGGTGGGTAAATTGAGGACCCAGTTTGTTGGGGGCAATAAGCTGACTTTGTATAAATATAAATATACAAAAGTATGAAGGCTATTGCTTAACGCACTGTAAGCCGCCCTGAGTCTCCGGAGAAGGGCGGCATATAAATCAAATTAAAAAAAAAAAATCAACAGCCAGGTAAATAACTTTATTGAGACCAATCAAAATGTACAAGATTTGAATTTTTCATCTCATTATCAGCATGTGCTTAAATGTCCAAAACAGAGTAAGAAATGTGTGTTTAGGTACAACACAAAACCACACATTCTTTTCCAGCAAGATAGTCATTGGTTACATAGATTGTATTGCCTTAATTTTTCCATTCTACAAAAGGCTCTCAAATATATTCTCAGTTTCACATTTTTTCTCTGTCTTACGCTGAAGTTCTACCTGTGCTGGACCCCAGAGTCTCTAAAAAAATCCTGAGCTCTGCTAATTTGCTTGTTGTCTCTTTTGTTTCAGGAAGATGTCTGACGGATTTTCGGTAAGTCTGAAGAAAATGGTGCTTTTTAATGCCACGTTTACTTTTCCTTTTGTTTTTAATTATTATTAAATTTATGCCCCACTTTTCAGATTGTCTTCTAGACCCTCACTCTATTGTCATTTAAAGAAGAGGGATTGATAAATTGTCATGGACCGTGCAGCTTTCTGAGAAAGCCAAAAATGCCAAAAATTCAGCAAAGATATTGCTACTGGCTGGGAAAAAGGGTAACAAATTCCTTATTTTCCTCACAGCTATCCGATGCCCTGTCAGGGTCCAACAATCCTAATCCAAATATGCAACCGAATCCTTGGGGGAATCAGCCTGGTGCCTTCTCAGGTTATCCTGGAGCACCAGGCGCATATCCCGGAGCACCAGGTGCATATCCCGGAGCACCAGGCACATTTCCTGGAGCACCAGGCACATTTCCCGGAGCACCAGGCGCATTTCCCGGAGCACCAGGCACATATCCCGGAGCACCAGGCACATGCCCAGGAGGAATAGCAGCACCAGGAGCATTCTTTGGAGGCCCACCAGGGCCTGGGACATTTTCAAACGTACCAGGAATGGTTCCACCAGGGGCCTCAGGAATGTATCCTGTTCCTGGGCAGCCCCCGAGTGACAGAGGAGCACAGCCAACTGCACCACAAAGTGGAGCTGGAGGATTTTCTGGTCCATTGGTGAGAAAAATATGTTCATGTTTCTGATTTGTGCATGGGAAGGGGGGTATTTGCATTTTTTTCAGTTCTTGATTAAACATTTCTCTTTTTTAAACAAAGAAACAGCAACTCTTATTGGTAAGGCCAAAATTAAACTCTGAATGTTTGGTGGCTGTTGAAATATTTCACTTTGAGAACTTTTGGCTCCAAACTGAAGGTCCCAAAATCTAGTCAATTAGACGCAGATTGAACATCAGTGAGGATTTATTGTAAATAAATAACACTCAAGCCCAACACATAGAAGGGATATGACAGGACTGTCAGGCTCCAAAAACCAAGAAAGACATGCTGAGTGTCTTCTGAGCAGTTTCCTTTATTGTTCCTCACCCATAGACAGAAATTTTGTTCAACAAAGCAAACTACTTGCACCATTAAGCATACACTCTGAGAACTCCTAGGGAGAAGATGTCATAATTTTTTCTTCCCACGTAAACTGTCAGGAGCAAGACACTAGGAGTCAAGATAGTGTTCAAAAGCACAGTGAGTTTATTCCATGCAACCTATACATAAGAATTGGATCTACTAATAGTCAAGGTGAACTGGCGCCAGATAAGAGTCCACAGACTTCAACGGGGGGACTGGACTTAGGTCTCTTTTGGGGGCACTAAGGACTCCAGATTGATGATACATTTGACCCTGCCCTCAGAGTCCATCTGGTCATCTCATACATAAACTAAATTTTGCTGTCTCTTGCTCTTCTGGAATGCCTCCCCCACACTTTCTGGGAATCAAGACACAGGACAGAGATATAAACTGGAGGCAGAATAACTTGGAGAAAGCCTTTATCTGAGGCCAAGGGGCCAGAAGGAAAAGGAGTTCAGAAATAACTTTACAAAAAAGGGGTTAGTGATGAGAGGAGATATACCATATTTTGCAGAGTATAAGACGCACCTTCATTTTTGGGGAGGAAAATAGGGAAAAAAATTCTGTTCAGCTTCAGCACATTAGTTTGCTGGTTTTATCCCCTAGTTGGGGATAAAATCAGCTTCTAAAGCACAGCTGATTGTCAGAGAGAGAAGCAATGAGAAAAGCAGGTGAAGCAGCGTGGAAGATCGCTTTACTCACTAGCGCCTCGTTAGGGCTGAAAAAAGGCTTTAAAAAAGCTACATTCAGAGTGTAAGACGCACCCAAATCTTCAGCCTCTTTTTTGGGGTGGGGCGGGGAGAGTACATCTTATACTCCAAAAAGTATTTGTAATAAAAAGAAAGTCAAAATTAAAGACAGGCTACAGCATTACATTTTGTGGGACTATGTGCTCTTCAATTTTGTTAATTGGTTTGGCTTGATTTGATGTAATCTGTTTTTGTCTTCAGAAAGTTCCTTTTGAACTACCCCTTTCTTCAGGACTTGTGCCTCGCTTGTTAATAACTATGACTGGGACAGTGAATCCAAGGCCGAACAGGTAACAAGGCAGGGGTGATGGGATGGTGGGTGATATAGTGAGCCTGTTTCTTACAGGACATTGTTGGGTTTATTGCGGGATGGACTGCCCTTTGGCATCCATTATGTGTGTGTGTGTGTGGGGGGGAATTAGGAGGACCAGATTAAATCAAGGATGCATTAGGATTTGTGTGTGTGTGTTATAAGATGATAGTCATAATCAAAGCCCTCCCCTTTATGACATGTACTGAGACCATTCTCCAAAAGTGTAGCCAGTGGGACATAATGGGTAAGGTGTTAGAAAATGATTAGGAACAATCCTTCACAGGCTTGCTATTGTAGGAAAAAAGATGGATCTAAAATAAAAAGCAGGATAAAAAGCAGGATATAAAGGGGGGCACATTTTGATTTAATCAATTTGGAGAGTTCTGGAGGCTGCAGAAAGAATGCTGAAGGCTTACATGCAGTCTCTCCCCCCTCCCCCACCCCCAGTTTGCAGGTCTGGATTAAATGGGCAATGTAATTAAAATTAAAATTAATTGAAAGTTATGTCGAAGCGTGAATCAGCCTCGTTCTCCCCCTGGGGAAACTGTAATTAATTAGAGGTGAATGGATCTTGTTTTCCATGGTGTGTACTCTCAAAGAAAGAAAACCCAAAGTATATATTCTAAGAAAACATTTTTATTATAAAAGTAAAAAAAACCTAGCTAACTACATTTTACCAGCAGTTTATCAGCAGACAGACAAAGGAAGAAGTAAATCAGGAAGTTAAAAAAGAAAGAATGTAGACATGCGCAGTAGCTTCAAAAATCACAAGACAGTCTTATCTTTGTGATAAGGTTCTCTGGCAAGCTACCGTAATGTTCAGAATGGAAGCTCAGCTGGCAAATACAAATAATGCAGTGACAACCCCTTCTTTGTCAGTTGAGCAGACATCAGATATAGCCATCAAGTAAGGCACATCTTCTTACGCAGATACGCGTGCTGAGCTGCTGTAAGCGGTTTGTTGAGCATATCAGCAATCTGATCATGTGTAGACACATACTGCAATTTTACAAAACCTTGTTTCACTAATTGTTTGATATTTTTATAACGGATGTCAATGTGTCTGGATCTAGAACCCGTGAAATGTGAGTCAAAAATATAAACCATAGATTGTCTTCTATCACGGTGATCGGTTGAATCGGATGGGTCCAGATATCTGTGACTAAAGCATCAAACCACGTTAGAGAATTACATGCATCTGAAACACAAGCATATTCAACCTCAGTACATGAACAAGACAAGTTAGTCCTTGTCTTGCATCACCTACTTCTTTGTCTTAACTCTGAGCATACCCCTGGCATATCACTCCAAGGTCAAGTGTGGTCAGTGGTCCAAAAGACATTAGGTGTATTTGCTATGGCTAGAGCTGGTGGATCTTATGTAATGCCTGAAGATGTCTCCCTTGTGCCTTCCTGGTATCCCATCCCATCCCATCCCATCCTTCTCACCTTATTATTGTTGTTATTTTAAATGCCATGCTGGTAGGGTGCAAAGCAAGGTGCCAGCCTGTAACATTCTCTTTAATTGTAAGGATACCTCTAAGAAGTGGCTGTCCTTTAGTACTTAAGTCTGAGATTGTGTCCACCTGCCCAGAAAACTCTGACTTGCTTCAAACACTCAGAAGATAAATAGGAGACATTGTAATTGACTATTCTTCCTATAACCTCCACCTTTTGATTTTATTAAGCCTCTGTGATTTTAACTTTCTAAGGATGTATATGGAACAAAAATGGATATAAAAGTATGATTAGAAATAAAGTTTATATGTGAAAGGAGTGCTTTGCTTTACAGCCCACAAAGTTCTCATTTAAAGTTTTAATAGTAAAATAAAATAGCCTGATGATGCCCATAGGCACATTGGCAACCGGGGGTACCGCACTGCAGATCCAAGTTTTCAAGTTAATGATTAATTTGATGAATGTAATAAATAGAGAAGCTTTGTTTTATAAGCTCTCTGTAGAACATTGGTCTATGGAGATTCTCAATCATCTAGGTCATGGTTGTCCCGGAGGTGGGTTTTTCTTCTTCTTTCTTTTAAGAGGCAACTGGACTTTCTGGTTTTTCTTTGAAGATGTTTTGCTTCTCATCCAAGAAATTTCTTCAGCTCTGACTGGATTGTGGGGAATGGAAGGATTTATATGCCTTGCAAACAGTTGGTCATTTGCATTGCATAGAACATTGGGATAACAATTGGTGTGTCCTCATTTCTCGCAGATTTCAAGTAGATTTCAAGAAAGGCGATGACATTGCTTTCCATTTTAATCCTCGCTTCAATGAGAGCAACAGGAAGGTGATTGTATGCAATAGCAAGATTCAAAATGTCTGGGGAACGGAAGATCGGACAGCACCCAGGTTTCCTTTTGAGGCTGGCAAACCTTTTAAGGTAAAGTTTTTGCGTTGGGTGTCCTTTTGATAGCTAAGAATTAACTTGATTGCCTGGAAGTTATTTATGTGAATATTGCAAGGACAGTTTAATTTACCTGATTCCATTTCTATAATTCTGTTTCTGGATCTTGTGTTCACAGCATTTGAGACCACCCCTGTCAGAACCCCCAGCAATACCCAAACTGAGTGGGAAGTTTAGGAGTTGGGAGTTGTAGTACCCCTGGAGGGGCTTCAGGTTGAGGAAGACGGGTTGCTTGTATTACGTTCATTAAACACAAGCCAGAAAAATACCTAGTGATTGCATTTGAACAATATGCTATGCTTTACTTTTAATTTTGGTGTGTATCTATGTAGTAGGATATTGTACAAGTCTAAATTATTTGATAAGTATATGGTTCACTTTATTACACAGAAAATAGCTCAATCCCTAACCATTTTAAGTGAGCCCTGTGAATGCATCTAATCCTGCTGCCTAAAGCGGGATGGAGAATTGGTTCTGATATGAGGGTTGCAAATCAGATGACCTCAAACGATTAGTAGGATGCTTCTCCCTGTCCCCATAGGGATGCTCTTCGACACCCTCATTTTTCTGCATAGGAAGCAGAGCATTCTCAGTGTATACTCCAACATAGAGGCAAGCATAAAGGTTCTTTGAAGGTTACCAGAAAGTGATAAAGACTAGACTTAAAATGAGATTAGAATGCAACAGAACCTTGTCAGTTCAGTTGAATTGAGTTCCATAAGTTTTTGTAGTATGGCTTGATTGCACTAGTCTCTGACAGACAGAAAAAGTTTTTGTGGCCAAGAGTACGCTTAAAAATATGTATGCTAACCAAAGAAATGTATGTTTGTTGGGAAAAAAAATACCCAAAACCCTGTGATGCTGAATTTAACATTGCTTTTTTGAGGGTCTTGAAGCTGGGAGGGGGTACTTTCCCCACCACATTTCCTGGTTTCATACAATATTTGTGCCGATTTTTTTAATGTAAGCACAAGATGTTAGCTCTGCAAGTCCATAGTGCCCAGTGCAAAAAAAAAAGCACGATTCAGGTTGCATGAATTGATGGTGTTTCTGTCATTCTTATTTATGACTTTTTAGGAATGTTTACATCTGTCCTTTTACAGATTCAGATTCTCTGTGAAGCAGATCAACTGAAGGTAGCTGTTGATGACGCTCATCTCATGCAGTACAAGCACCGTATTAAAGACCTGCAGCATATCACCAAGATGTCTGTTTCTGGTGATGTCACCCTCACCAGTGTCATGCCTTTCATGATCTAAGCCAAGCCTTTGGCCCATTGCAGCCTAGTGCTCAATATACCTGTAAAACTGGTTGTTTTTTTCTAAAAAATAATAATGATATATTAAATAGACTATATTGGGCAGTAACTAATAAATAAAACTCTTAAAGACTACAAGTCTTATGTACAGGTAGTTTTGCTCAGAATGATAGTTGTAAGCCATTGCAGTCATAAATTTAGGCATCATGTGACTGGACCTGATTTTTTTCAACTTTTTTTTTTGCAATGGTTTTTTTGCAATGGTTGTTAAGCGAATCAATTTTACCCAAGTCCATGCTGAGATTAAGAAACATGACCAAGCATATAGGGCACACCTGTTTTGATGCTAAGAGTATCAAGTACATTCACCCGTCTCCAAGAAAGTTATCAAAGGTGTATGCCTCAATCTCTTGAATTGCTGCTTTTCATATTGGAAAGATACATTGGCTTGATTCACAATTGCACTAAACTATGGATCGCTTCAGGCTTAGAAGGTTGTGTGAAATTAGCCAGATAGTGGCTTGTTGATCAATGTTTATAACTGAAATAGATAACTGGTTGGCCAGGTATGCCTCTCTTCTCATCGAAACCCTTTTTTGGGATCCTCAAAATATTGTCAGGAAATTTGATAGGAAAATGGATGATTTTCAGGTCATTTTATACAAAAATTAAGACTCAAAACATGGGACTTAGGTAATGATTTTGATTTAAATTCATAAAAGCCAACGTTTTTCATCCCTTTCATTCGCTGATATTAATATACAGTATCAGCAGGCATGCCCTGTAACTCTTAGAGGCTTAATAGAACTGTCCACATTTGGTTTATAACTTAGTATTGCTAGCACCAGCCAAATTACAGGTGGTCCTTAATTTACCATTCATTCAGTGACCTTTTGCAGTTATGACGATGCTGAATGGTGGTTACAAATGGTCCTTGGAATTATGGCTGTCTCAGAAACTCTGTGGCCATGATCTGAGTGCTAGGCAACCCATTCACACTTACCACTTGTTGCAAAGCGCCCCACAATCATGATTGCCATTTGCAACCTTCCCTCCTGGCTTTCTCAGAAAGACAGTGGGGATATTGATAGAAAAGATCACAAGTTGCTTGGATAGGGTCTCCCTCACCTGCATTCTATCCCCAGCACCTCCACTTGTTCTACATTAGCTAGTTGCAGACCTTGGAACTCTCATGTACCCTCGACACACACTGTACCTCTCGTACACTCTCACCAACTTGTGGGATGCCTCTTATGCACTCCTGCAAACTTTCCTCTATCCACATAGTGCCTCTTGCACATACTTCCTTACCCACACCTCTCATGGATTCTTCCTTACATCCTCTTGCTCCCTCCTCTACCTGGCAGCAGCCACTTACCTACCTAGGACCTAGAACTTCCCGTCAGCTTCCCCACCAACTTTGGTTATGGGAAGCCAGTAGGAAGTTGCCTCACCTAAAGACTGTGGAATTCAGTTAACAATAGCAACTGGGATTGTAGTGACTGCTGTCACTTAACAATGGAAATTCCAATCTCAGTTGTGAATGTAAATCAAGGACTCTCTGTAATCATGACTTAATTTAATGTGTGAATTGGCCTACTACTCAATTATGATTCAGATCTATTTAATTGTTTTAGAAATACTATTAGTGGAGAACTTGACTTAAAGCAATTATTTAAATTAATATTTTACTTAATCACCTTGATTTAAAAATAAATACATGTTTATTGGAAATGGCTGAAAGAATAATAATGTAAAATCCAAATAAAAGGCAGATACAGATCACCATATAAGAGATTAATCCAGTTTACAAAGCTTTAATAATTGTGTTTATTCACTGAGGTGCACATTTGATTATTAAGATTAAGAAAATAGACATCTAAAATGCAGCAGCTAAATACTGTAACATACTTTTTTCCTCCTCCCTCTCCCACTCATTGCCACACTTAATGACAAGCAACAATTTGCTATTCATGTCTTGAGTTTCAAAACATTTTAACTGGTCAAGCCAAGTTAAGCCAATTCAGAAGAGGTTTCCTCAAGTGCTGTTGCGTTAAAGATTCAAGAGATACAGACCACAGAACATTCTAGCATTCATATTATCCATAAGTGTCTTCTCCAGCAGAAGAAGTGTACTTTTGAAAAGGCAGTTCAGTTTAATAACAGAACTAAAACTTATGAAGGAAAAGAAAACTTATGCTGTTTTTGCACTTATTAATTAAATGCAAAATACAGATTAGGCTTTTAAATGTAACTTATTTCTCCTTGTCCGGAAAAGGAGAGAATACAATAAGGTTGCTGCATGAATCAGCTGAAACACGATTTTCAGCACTGTTTCTCAGAGGAGTGAAGAAAAGGCTGACATCCAGATTTGGCTGTGGGGCAGAAGAAATACACTTAATATACGGGTAAAATTTAAGTCTTCCCAAATCCCATCAAGCTATTGGTTTATGGCTGAGCTTTTAGATAGAAATATTTGCTGCCATTTTAAAGGCAATTTAAATTGCCTTTATTCTAATTTTAATAAGAATTGTATAAATGTTTCCTTATAGTGCTAATGTATGGAACATTAGTAAAAGCCCCCAAAACCAGCTTAACAATAAACCAGCAATAAATAGACTGACAGATGTAAAAAAAATTCTGCCATCTGAGTTCCATTGGACAGATATGTGAATCTATGCACTCATCTCCAACCTTGAGCTGACATAGCAGTGAGGATTCTGACTCATATACTGCTTCCTAGCCAATACTCCATTGTAGAATCTATATCATGATTCTAATACAGTTTTGTCCCAAGTGAAGCTATCCTGTGTCCTCATACCCATATTATTTGAAAATACTGACAGCCGTAATGCAAGATAGATGAAGGATATCAAATGAGGGGAAATTGTATAAGAATTGTTGCTCAATTTTGTCCCAACTATATTTTTGCATTCCCTTTTCCTGCAACGTTCAGATTCAGAATGTAAGCTTTTTGGGGGCTGGGCCCCAGCCCTTTTTGGTGATGAAGCTGTCATATTTCATATGCACAGGCAGTAAATTGATGCTACTGTAAGAAAGGATAAAGCTGGATAAGACTAGCTAGGCCGTTTCCTATTAAAAAGTTTTACGTGCTCTGTTTAGGTGCACCATAAATCATCTTTAGTAAGCAATTAGTTCTGGAGTTGGTAAATTCTGGTTATACATCCTAATTGTTACAATAAAAACAGATATATTTAACCTAAACTAATCTTAGGCATTTTTTATTGTGAAAAGTCAATAGGTAACTAGAATAAGGGCTATCTCGAAATTTTGCCTTTGGTGTCATGCATGTGACACAGCCTATCTCGCAAAAGTTGTACGCATCATATAAATCAGTTTATGTTGAAACTGTGTGGCACAAAAAGGCTTCTATATGAGCTGGAATTTTGACAAATGCCAAGTTTCTACTTGCATGGATACCTCCTTATATATACTGTGTCTATGAGCCCTTACACCTACAGAGGTTTGTATCTCAAAATTACCAAAGGTAATGCATCCTTAAATAATAACATGTTTATTTAATGATGCATTCTCTCCAAAACGTAATTCTGTACAGTTTAAGTAACATCTAATGGTGCTTCAATTGACTTCAAGCAAACTTACCTGGAGATGAAATATTCCATCATCGCAGGACAAACCTGGAAAATAAAATCTCATTTTCAGAGAAGTATTTTAAAATGCATATTAAGTTATTCATAGATATTAATTATATTATCTGGAAGCTTCCAATTGAAATAAATGATACTTATGTAGACAACAGTCTGAGCAGACTATTTAGTACTGCTTTCACCTTATAAATGTCTAACACATTATTATTATTATTTATAATATAAATGGTTTCTATACTGATAGCAGTGAGGACATTCTTATATAAAGGCATGCCCAAATTGCAGCCAACAGCTTTTATCGGCAGCCTGAAGCTAAATAACTTAGACATTTAAGACAAAACATGCAGACAGCTCTGAAAATTTGATTCCCAAATAATTCTTACATGATCTCAGATTATAAGATTATAAGCCAAAGAATTTCTTTCTTTCTTAAATTATTTGCTGCCATCTCATTTTGAAATGACTTTGTACTAATTATCACATGAAAATCCACACCAATTTTACTTACGTTCTGGAGTATGCTGTACTTCATCTTGATCACAAGTTTCTGCAGCCCGAGAATTCTCTGCGGGACTAAAAAAACCCTGTTTGACCTCATCTATTGTGGTCTGCTTCATCTCATCTCCAATTTCTAAAGCTTCTTCTTTAAATTGGTAAACATCCATGTCATTTGAGGATGAGCTCCTGTCACAGCTGATTGGTTCTTCATCCTGGATTCAGAAGCAAAGATAAAGTTCAAGGACCTTGACTGAAAATGGATCACTCTTTAGAACAGAGTTCCTCAACCTTTCTGGCTTTGCGGACTGGCAGGGAAGATGGTTCCGTGTGAGAGTGGGCAAGCACATGCACAACTCCATTGGCACAAGTGGCAGGCACATATGCCCACTGCTTGTACAAATGGGCCCGCTTGCCTGCTACTTCTGCGGCCCAGTTCCAAATTGCTCAAAGCCTGGTAGTGGGTCATAGCCTGGGGGTTGGAGACCCCTGCTTTAGAATACAGAAAAATGAAGACAAGATCTTTTTAAATCACTGACTGGCACTAATGCAAGGGCATAAATTGACCTGTTTCATTTTCATTAAATGAATGAAACCAAATGAATGAATGAATGAATGAATGATTTAAAAAAAGTAGCTTTCACTTTCATAGCATTTCATCGCACTCCTCCTTTATATGAAAAAACAAAATCATTGACTTGCAAGAGTCTTATAACCAATCTCAATGAAAATCATTCTGGTCTTCATGTGGAGTTGATTTTCTGCCTAAAGGGACAGACATGTTTCCACTGCCAGCAAATTCTGCAGTCCCAATTTCTGAACCAACAGAAAACAATTTTGTGACATGCTGATGTGAAAGAAAGACATGCTAAAAAAAAGATAATACTTACAGTTGGTATTTCTGCTTTGTCTGTCCTAGCACACAGTTCCTCTGTTGCTTGAGTGCCACTGGAGAAAATAAACAAAGAGGTGCAGATTTGAAACTATGTTACTCCCTAGTTCCTAAACTCTTTTTAACTTGCAAATCCTCAACCTGGATACATCAATACAATGCGTAGAAACATCATAGCATAAAAACTAATTAGTCGAGCATTCTATTCCCATTGTGCCCACCAGAGATCAATGGGTAGCCTACAGGTAGGATTATTTGGCAGTTTGAGTCCCATCGCCTCAAGGTTGACTCAGCCTTCCATCTTTTCAAGGTTGGTAAAATGAGGACCCAGATTGTTGGGGGCAATATGCTGACACTGTAAACCGCTCAGAGCTGTAAAGCACTGTGAAGCGGTATATAAGTCTAAGTGCTATTGCTCTTATGATAATAGCAGTACATTCCCATTCATTTCCCCCAGCTCCTCTGGCATTCATTGGACTTTATATTATCTTATAATGACCAGGAATAGATCCATATCCATTTGAGAAGAGTTTGAACTGATTTACAAAGGCATGTCAAACTTCCTCTCTTCAAACTTTAAGGTATTGGAAGAACAAGGACAAAACTGAAGTTTAGAGTGTGAATTAAAACAAAGATACCATTAACAGTACTTCTAAAATGAATATTAATTTCTCCCAGCATATTTGTAAGAATGAATGCATTCTTACCACCTGATTCTATTTTATTCAACATAGGAAAAATTGAAAATATCAGCCATATGATTAATAAAAATTAGGTTTAACATAATTGCTGGAAAAATTAGAAAGCTGAAACAGGAGGATTTAAAAACTTTATCTGTTAGATATCATCAGCAGAAAAATTACAGTCACTGTTTCAGGACAGTTTAAATATGCTATATTTTTTAATGAACAATGGAGGAATTAAGAATTTAGTTTGGATTGCTAAGATACAGAAAGAAGTTTCTGGCTTGAAAGAAGAAAACAACCATTTGCTCAAAAGTCTCAGCATGCTTGTGGTGAGCATGAAATGGAGCTCATCTAAAGGCAAAATCCCTTATGTAAAAATTATGCTCTGTACACTGAATGCTTAAGAAATATTTTGTTGTGGAAAACCCAGTGATCTTTCATGCAACCCAAAAGCTACTATTGTGCTGTGAGGTTCCTCTGGATCTCCCCAAAAGGGTTGTTATTCCTGCACCGCCCAAAGCAAAGGGCCAGTTTAGCTGCATACCTTTGTTCAGATGTGGAGGCAAGATGGTCAGTTCCAACAGGATCTGAAAATGCTTTAGGTTCTGGAAAAGGAGGAACGGCTTTGGACGTACTTGATGTGCCTTGCTTTAAAACACAGATCTCCGCACAATTCTGAAGCAAAGCCTTATTGGCAGACCTTGGGGTCGTCCACTGGGAAATCCTGTGAGTTGATTTAGGTGTCCGGCCTATAGGCAATAGATGAGTCAGCAACTGAATATTGTATTGCAGAAAATATGGGGGAAAGGATGCTGAATGCTTGAAATATGAATGTGTACATACACACGATTAAATCATCCTCACAATTAGTTTTTCTCACATTATATGTTCTATTAAGACAATCTTAAAAGTTTTAACAGAAGATTTGACCAATAGTGAGGCATTCTCCAGCTGTCCCACTCAGTTTCCCTCACAACTTTGAGATAGATTAAATTGACTTCCCCAGATAAGCTTCATGGCTGAATGGCGATTTAAATCTAAGTGTATCTGGTTGTAACCAGACAGAGCCTGAAAGCAAGAGCCAAAATACCACATTGTGATTTTGACTTGTGTGCTGGAGGCTTTTCCTGCCACCACTGCAGAAGAGGCTGCCAGAATTCATGGAGCGGGAGCTTCTCAATGAAAAGCTTCCATTTGTAGGCATCCCTCTTTTGGGAAGCTCAGCTTCCTCAACAGTTTACAACTGTTTCTCAAATGTTCTGTACTAAAGTTGGAAAAGTATTTACAATATACGTGGGCTTGGAAGATGTTCCTTAAACCAAGAACATACAATGAAAAATCAAAGGGAGGAGTGGGCAGCTAGTGAAGAGACTATTTTGAAATAAAGCAACCTTGTGCCCATTTTAAATTCCTTATTTCAACTTTGATAAGATAGTCCTCAACTTATGACCAAAACTGAACCCGAAATTTCCATTACTAAGCAAGACAGTTGTTAGGTGAGTTTTGCCCCATTTTACAACCTTTCTTGTTCTTAAGTGAAACACTGCAGTTGTTAAGTTAGTAACACAGTTATTAACTTCCCCATTGATTTTGTTTGTCAGAAGACCGCAGAAGATGATCACATGATCCAAGACATTGCCACCATCATAATACATGCCAGTTGCCATGCATCCAAATTTTGATCATGTGACCTTGGGATGCTGCAACATTTCTAAGTGTGAAAAACAGCCATAAATCACTTCTTTTCAATCCCATTCTATCTTGTGGTCACTAAATGAATGATTGTAAATTGAGGACTACTGTAATTAGCTACCAACCGCTCTAAGGCACACTACTTTTGGGATGTGGATGTCTGAAGACCCACTGGTTCCCATCACCTAGGGGGCAGAATACTTCATCTATACTTAGGGTCTTGAAATGGGTAACCAAAATCATACAAAACAAAATATTAAAAAATAATATAAATATATGTATTAGGGAGGTTGCCTTTGGAGATTACTTGGAAGCTACAAATTATATAAAATGTAGCAGGCTACATACTGTTGGATGTGAACCACCATAATCATATAACAATATTATTGTGGCATTGTGCTTGTTGTCAATAGGATTTTGAATACAATCAGAATGTTATCTGTGAAGCCCCACTGTTGGTCACCTAACTGTTTCCTCCAACTAAAACCAATTTACCCAATACTGTATGTACTAAGTAGAGGTGGCTAAAGATTCCCTACCTCATGGGAGTTTCAGGAAAGGTGATATGAAAGGTGATCAGGACTACGAGGTGATATTTCTTATGGAATATTTTTTAATGGAATAATTTTACCTCAGAAACCTGGCTGAGGAAAACAGTGAAACAGAAAGCTTTTAATCTTTAACGCTGGGCAACTTGAACAGTGAAGCAAAATGGGTTGTTTGGAAGTTTTATGGTGCTGTGGCTATGTTGTAGGAACTCATGCGGAGTCAGCAAGGTGTAGTTACTGCAATAACTATCATTGCAATACATATATTCTTGCACAAAGGCAGTGGTCTGGACTGACCTGGAAAGAGTTTGGCAGGAGATTCAATTTGGAAAAACCCTCCATCAAATATCCGTTCTGCTTCTTGGCCTGAAGTTTCTGCTGCCAACCCTTCTTTTGTCTTGTTCTTCATGGCTGCTTTTACAGATGCAAGGCGTTTTCTGGCTGCTCTCCTTTCGGCAGACCCCCCTGCTGCTTTGGCTGTCCTTCGAAGGATGGGCTTTTTCTGGAAATCAAAAGATACCTTGGCAAAGCTGATAATCACCTGCCTTCAAAAACTCAGGGCACAGGGAATGCAACCAGACCTCGCTAGAGATCCTGCCTGTATCAAGCAGACACGGCTCCTTCACTCCATCAGAGAGGGAACGATAGACCCAACTCCAATGACATCTTAGACAGCGGAGTACAATCTTGAGTAGTCTACAGAGTATAGGGCAGTTTCCCCAACCGTGGCAATTTGAAGATGTGTGGATTTCAGCTCCCAGAATTCCTTACCCAACCAAAATAGTTGCCAACAAAAATTGGTATAGGGCATATGTTCCAAAGAAAATAAAAACAAAACCCTATGCTCCTGATGCTATTATTATTACAATTTGTACAACCACTCAATACATCTAACCAACTCTGGGCAACTCACAACAGGTAAAAAAAAAAAAATGCAATAAAAGCAAGTTAAAGACCAATATTCAAATATATAAAAACCACTCGCAATCAATTTAGAACAGAAAATCCTTGCTGAGAACTTTGCTAGGAAGTATGGCCTCCTGCCCTGATAAATGATAAAGTAGTGGAGAACAGCTTTACCAATTTGTTTTCTGGGAAAATCATTTTTTGTGAATAGGCACCTCTATCACTGCAGTCACAGAATGAATGTATGATTCCATAATTGGATGCCCAAAATATATTTTCAAAATTTCAGATATGTCTCCCAATCCAAATGGTTTGTCTCTCCCAGGGGATAGCTCACGAGAGAAGACAGTAATTCAGATAGGAATTAAAAAGATGACTTTTATTTAGGGTTGTCAGAGGCTGAGGTTCTGAGTCAGAACTACAATATGTGAAAGTTAAAATATAACTCCAACAGGACCTATACTTCCGCCAACCCCTCTCCTGACTATTCAGGCAATACTGTAGAATGGTTTATTAATAGGAATAAAAGTACTGTATTTTCCTGCGTATAAGACTACTTTCTAACACACAAAAATCTTCTCAAAAGTCGGGGGTCGTCTTATACGCCGGGTCTCATTCTCCTGTAACCAGGCAGACCAGCCCGAAAGGCTCTGATGAGCCTTAAATGGCTCTGAGGAGGGTCGTCTTATACGCCCAGTCGCCTTATACGCCAGAAAATACGGTACCATAAATAGTGCAGAAAAACAGATTTTTTTCAAAATAAAAATGTATTACAATTCCAAAATTGGAACTGCTTGTCATAGTATTTTTACCAAACCCTACTTTCTGACTCACGAAGATGTCCAGTACTAAGCTCTCTAATGATAAACTATGATATGAGATGGCTTCACTTCTAGAAAACATTTAAAGATCATTCGTCTCAAACTGACTATAATACTGATATATTCAGCACTGAATAGTGAATTATTCAGTTCCCTATCAGATTTCACAGTGTCAAGCTATTCTTAGCAGCTAGCGAAAGTCAGGAATATCAAGGCAAACAACCAAAGGATCACCCATGGATCTATATTAGCTTCAAAACATTTTCAAATTCACTGGAAATATAAATCACATGTCAGATATTAGAAGTTTAGATCAAAATCCCAATGATCAATGTACCTATTTCTTTACAAGAAGAAAACTTTTGATGCTTACAGGAAAAATGGGTGAAGTGGGCAATAGAATGTATTAAAAAGAAAACCTGAAGCAGGCCAAAAGCCAGGAAGTAAAGTGGCTACAAAAAGGAAAGTTGGAAAAGAAAGTGGTACTTCACTACACTTAAGGGTCAGCCTGAATATGGATGGCAATGCAATTAATTAACCATCAAGCTGTACAAAGTTTTATAAAGTACAGTAAGATGCATCACCACTCCAAATAATTCAATACTGAAGAAATGTAAAAGAGGCAAGCAAAGGAGGCAGGAAAGCAATATTTGTTTCATTCACATATGCTCAGTATGGCACCTGATGTCACCTCCTTAAAGAAGTTGTGCCTTTCTGAGTTCAAACAGTGCTGGTAGAGTCCCAGGACAGTATGGATCTACATTAAGGAGGCACCACTACTGTGGAGTCTGGGGCTCCACAGATACCATGCCAATTCAGGAAAAGGCAGTGTCATTAAAAAAAAACAAAACAACACCACTGACAGATGCAGCGGAACATGCCCATGTCCTTACAAATCACATTTTCCATTTTTTAAATCTGAATTGCTGTGCAATTCTCAGACTTGGTTACAGAAGATGAACAGGTAGCTTAAGTTTAATAAAAATTCTGCTCCATGAGAAACTTTATTGTACCTTTTTGTGCAGTTGCCTGTATCACTCAAGAAAGTTGCCTTTCAGAAATAGCCTCAGTTATTGCAAAATAACTGAGGCTATGCAAAAATCACTCCCTAAAAGCAGAATCAGCAAAGAGTTTCATACCTTGGCAGGTCTGTGGGGCTGAGCATCATCCACCGGTTGCCACCCATTCACCTCAAGTTTCTTCAAGTTCTCAAATTTTTTATTTATGTCTTCTACCTATTTGAGGAAGAGAAAGGTTGCAGAACAAAACTAAAGCGGATGAGATTACCAACCCTCGCCCCTCCCTTACATTAAAAAATATTGTTAAAAAGCATAGTAAGCTTCCTTAGGAAATAGCTTCACCAAGAAATCAAAGGCAAGACACTGTTAGACATTTCTTAGGAATGTCTTGCAACATTGCCTTATATCCTGCTGCTTTGGGTGAATGAGAATTTAATATGGATCGCTCAATTTGGTGCATGCAGGAGAACCCTAAATTTTATTGTAAGATGCGAGTTTCAAGTTGACATGACAGCCAAAACATGCTTGAGCTTTGTGTGTGGAAATTAGTACGCTCTCAGCAGCCAAGGGATATGCATGTTCAAGCTGAAAAGTAATATTTTCCTTGTGGTGTATTTTCTGTAAGTTTCATTTTTCCCAGTTTGGGATATTTCTTCTAATTTACCCTTTTTAATCAACTGCAGAATCTGAATAATCAGGTTAGATTGGTTTACTGTTGATTAAACAAAAGTCTGGCCATTAAGTAAAGGTAAAAAGACAAGAGTCAGCTGAATGCAAGCAGAGGTTTAACAGTTATTAAAAAATCTTACCTGAAAGTTTACCATATCCCAGAATCCATGCAGATCTGTGCAAGTTGTTTCTTTCTCTCCACGTCTGAATTCACAATTGTCTATCAGCCCTTCAAACTGTTTGAATCTCTCTGCCATCAACAGTCGGGTTTGCCCAATGGTTGTGCGGACAAGATCTTTTGCTGGAAAAACAGTAGTATTTTGTTGCATAAACAATATATAAATTAAAGCCACTGATAGAATAGAATTCTTTATTGGCCAAGTGTGATTGGACACACAAGGAATTTGTCTTGTGTCTCAATGTACATAAAAAGACAAGATACATTCGTCAATCATAAGGTACAACATTTAATGATAGTCATTGGGAAACAGTCAATATAAAGCTTAAGGATATCAGCAACAAGGTTACAGTCATAAATGGGAGGAGGTGGGTGGTGGAAACGATGAGATGATTAATAGTAGTGCAGACTTAGTAAATAGTTTGACAACACTGAGGGAATTATTTGTTTAGCAGAGTGATGGTATTCGGGAAAAAACTGTTCTTGTGTCTAGTTGTTCTGGTGTGCAGTGCTCTACAGCATCGTTTTGAGGATAGGAGTTGAAACAGTTTATGTCCAGGATGCGAGGGGTCTGTAAATATTTTCACAGCCCTCTTTTTGACTGGTGCAGTATACAGGTCCTCAATGGCAGGCAAGTTGGTAGCAATTGTTTTTTCTGCAGTTCTAATTATCTAATTATCCTCTGTGTCTGTCTTGTTGGGATATATAGAGATAGGGTTTAATTCATGTAGGTTTGAATGTGATATTCAAGTTAATGCATATTGTAAATTGATTCTAAGTCATATTTACTGTGGCCCGAAATTCAGGGCTTAGTGCAAGGCTAGCAGGCATGCAATTGAGGCTAGTGCATACACAGCGGCAGTTTTAGATGCTGCTGAACTTTGTGCAAAATGCAGAACAGGAAAAATCCACCCGAGGAAAACAGTTAACATGCAAGTGAAGAAGTTCACTCTCAACAAATCTGATGATATCTTTCAAGCTATAGAAGTTGGAAAGCAAAAAATTATGAATGCAGGCCCTTACATTGATTAAAGCATGAAAACTCGCTCTACCAGAATAGCTATGAAGATTTAAAGAGAAAGCAGTCCTGTCTACCCTGCTAAATATGTTTTGGTCAGTGTAAGTTAGCCTTTAGGAATGATACTGAGATTTTTTTTGTTTTGTTTTCATTTTGCTTTTTGTGATTTTGTTAACCATAAATTTAAATAATTAAATGATGTTTATCCCTGACTATGTGATTAATATACTTACAAAATTAAGTTTAACTTTTTTCCCTATCATGCTGGAACCAATTACTATATTTTCTATAGAAATATCACTTTGAAGAGTGTGAATTTGAATAATGCAACTATTTTATAAGAATTCATTAACCACACTAATCAAGACCTACCTATAGATAAAGTAAAGATATATAGGCGTACCAGAGTCACAGTTAAACTGAGGCTGTTGTTTATTTCTGACAATAATTTCACAAGTACTTTCTGTGTTTTCTCTCTTACCCTCCTCTGGAATATCCATTTCAACAGTTTTATCCCATTCAAGACAAAATGAGGCCAGTCTCTCTTTCTCCGATTGAAGAATGTTTCTTTTAAAATAAAAACACATGCAGACAATTTCTCATTATTTCAATTAATGACCCAATTTTTTTACCTGTAAGATACTCAAATGGACTAATGTATAAGATTATAGTGCTTCAAAACCGGCAGCAGCAATTAAAAATATTAATTTAAGTAAAAAGCAAAACATTATACTACATAGAATACTTCTTGCTATGAAGCTAAATATTGGCTAAGGAAATTGGCATGTGAAAATTCCTTAATCTGAGAATCATGCTTCATTTCTTATGCTTCTTTTCCTACTCACACCCTGTTGTAAACAGGAATTGGCAGAATGTGCTGATTCATTTTCATACATGTAATATTTTTAAAAATAGTTAGTTAGAGTTAAGGTTGCAATTCAGAAGTATCAGTGCCTATAGTAGCAGTCTGTGAAATATTGTTCCAATAAGAAGAATGGTTTCTAGGCTAGATAGGACTCAATAGACCATGTTTTGCCAGCAATTTTACTTGATTGCTTTTTATTCAAAAGAAGAGAATAGATAGTAAGGAAAATGCCATTCCTGTTCACACTCTACTTAGACAGCTTAGATGCTATTGTGGGACAGGTGTATAATTTTCAGAAATGGGTTTGCTTGGAAAAGTATATAGTCTTTGGCGCACAATAGCACAAGTAGATATAATCTCATTTTAAACTCCAAGCAATTACAACAGCAGGTAAATGTATCCCTAAAGGTAAAGGTAAAGATTCTCCTCGCACATATATGCTAGTCATTCCTTTAGGGGGCGGTGCTCATCTCCGTTTCAAAGCCGAAGACACCTCTGTGGTCATGTGGCCAGCATGACTAAATGCCAAAGCCGCACAGAACGCTGTTACCTTCCCACCAAAGGCGGTCCCTATTTTGTTACTTGCATTTTTTACATGCTTTTGAACTGCTAGGTTGGCAGAAGCTGGGACAAGTAACGGGGGTTCACCCCGTTACGCGGCACTAGGGATTCGAACCACTGAACCGCCAACCTTTCGATTGATAAGCTCAGCGTCTTAGCCACTGCGTCCCTAAATGTATCCCTAAAGCAGGTAAAATGGATTGGTTACCATTTCTATCCCACAGTATCCATGAATAGCTAATCTGTTGTTTACTTTAATACAAAGGTGAATCTCTTTGAAGAAGGTATTTTAACAAGCATCCTTATTACCCAGGCAGCTTATTACTGTAGATCCCTTTGATCTTGTCTACAAACCTGAAATAGGACACATCATGCAGGAGCTTTGTTGTTGACTCTGATATTTCAGCTGCTAGAAGATCTGGTTGCTGCACACTGCTCTCACCTTCGAATGCAATATTATCCCCGATCTCACTAGGCACCCGTTCTAGAAAAAGAATGAGTTCATACAGAAAAATTGTAGAATCTGCATTAAATATAGGAAGAATATAATCTGCAGCTAAATAGGCTGTAGATGCTGTTTAAGTAATTATCAATTAAATTTAAACCATATTACCTAAAGCATCAGTATTTTGCATATTTAAAGTTGCAATGGCATGCAGTTGACCAAAAGCCGCATTTTTGCCTTCCTCTTTTTTTTTTTACCATAATGCAAGGGGAAGGGATGAAGGGTAGCCTGTTATTCCAAGTCTGCTTATGGTCTTTTGTTTTCTTTTGTTTTGCTTGCTGATCTTGGAACCTGTCTATCTAATTGCTAAATTTTAATATTCTGACAATTTAAAATAGAGTAATGGTTAAGTCTAAATAGACTTAACACAGAAAGGTTGCCCTCCACCAACGACACTTTAAATAATGTCCATATGGCTGACGCACCCATAGTCATACTGCATCATCCTCATCCGCATCCCAAGAGATCCCTCAAAAGATCAATGGATTTGAATAAAAGCAAAATCCCCATCCTTGATGCATTGCTGCAGAATCTGAGTTAAGGATGTGCCAACAAGGTGCTTCAGACTGAACATAAATAGGCTTATCAGTACTCAAATCAAGAACATTTCCCTGGAAGAGTCCAGGTAACCTCTGGCACCATTAAGGAGGTGCCAACAGATCTCTGTTCAGCTGCACCCATGCCAAAGAACTTCCTTCACTTCATTGAAGTGTAGCACATCTTTGCCTGATAGCTACCATATGTCAGCACTACAAATCAAAGACTGAGGTAGAAGAAAAGGCATCTTGCCTAAAGGGAAATGCACATCCACAACGGGACTTCTCACCCCCTTTTAAAATTTGTGTCTCTTAACACTAGTGGTATAGATGTTTTCTTAGATATACCTTTTTTAATTTCTTCCAATAAATCCAGGGCATATTGATGTCCTTCAGTGGTTTCCTTTGTGACTTTGGGGTTAATTTCTTCTTTGTAGGCTTCACTAATAATAATAATAAAATTATGAAAATTGGAAGTTGCAGATCAAAACTGAACACGTATGGAAAAAGAAATCCGTTGTTATATCAAACATGATTGTAGCCCTCAGAGCAATACTTAAAGAACTTCCTCAATGTCTGAAAATATTAAAGTATTTGTCAGACTTGGAACACCTAATTTAAAACAACAACAACAAACCCCCAAACCTCTCCAAAAACTAACCTGCTTGAAACTGCCTATATTCTTAGACGCTGAGTTAATAATTCTTGAGTCTTTGGTTAGGACTTGAATTATTGGATTTCCACCAGTCTTAGACTGTGAATTTAACTGTGGATTACCTACACACCATAATAATATCATTTAACATGATATGCACATGAAAGGCTGTAATGTTGGGAAAGGAAGAAAGAAAGAGAAGAGGAAACCCAGCAGAAGATGGATGAACTCAGATACTGGGGTGACTAGGGAAAATTGAAAGAACAGGTTAGAGATAGATCATCATGGAAAAAGTCTACTTATGTTCTTGTTGGTGTTGAAAACAACTTAATGACACATAATGAAATCAATGTTGTGGTCCTATTTTTGTACTCCTACTTGAATTCAAAGTTTTCTCCTTGTAGCCGAGTCTCTGTATAGCTTTACTATAGGTATACTCCCAAAATCATGTTAAATAACTGCACCATCTGAGAGACCAATACTGTTTTGATTTGGTATCTCCATTTAAAAGACATCCTACGCCTCATATTTCAGAGCTCTCTAAATAGAAAACCACTACAGATAGTCAGAAGCAACCAATTCATATACAGCCTTATAAAGTTGAGGCATTTTAAGAGGAAACTAATTGCAACAGGAATAAGAAGGCCTGGAAATTAACAGCTGAGGAAATTGGAATAATTATCTTCCTTAGTGTTTCCTCTATGAGCTTGAACCTGAAGCAGCATTAAGAAAGGGGGGTGGGGAATCAACACAGGTTGAACAGATTCATAAAATACTTTATAAGAAAATCTGAAGTAGGATATCCTTACTTGGTCGTTTCTGAGGGGCTCCAGGAAAGATTGGGTGATAAGAACACATTTGCCCTGGAAGGGGTCATTGGTTTCACTTTGTAGGTAGACAAGCCTTTGGGAGGTTTAAAGACAAAATTCTGAGGGGCAAATGAGCGGTTTCTTTTTGAGGGTGCTGACATGTTTTCTTTGTCAAGAAAGTCCTTCTGTTCACTGCTTTCAGCAGGGTGGAGCTTCAATTCTTCGTTCTCTTGTTCCATTAGAATATCTTGATTTGTATTGTGCACCGTCTGCTAAAACACACAGTGATTTCTTTATCATTTAAACACACACATGTACATAGTTTTTTCCCCCTGGAAAATATTAGTAGGTAACATTCCCATTTCATTTGCCTCTAGCTCATATTTGAGAATCTGATGCATTTTAAAACTACTAACTTAAAAAGCATAAGCAATTGAGGAATATTTCCATCATCATGATTTGCCTGAATATAAGCTTGAACTCAGATGAGTTGAATCAGCAAAACTTCATTATTTCAGTTTAGACAAGTTAGAGTTTTGATTTCTGAGCTGCCATTAGAGATAACAGCAGCATACGTATGGTACTACAATATAAATGAAAAAAGAAATACAATTATACCGTGAAACAAACTTACTGTTGTCCTTTCCTTTATTATCTCTTTCTGCTGTTTTCCTTTAAATGTAACTCTTTTCTGTGGCAGATTACCTAAAACAGAACAGACTGAATATTATTCCAGAATTTCTTTTGCCGCAAGGAACTCAAAATAACAACAGAAAGCAATAGAAGACAATTATTTTATAGAAGTACAGACAAAAATACATTGGAAGTGTAATAAAAATCAGAATTCAACTCAAGAAAGCCTACAGCAAAATTATCAAGCAGGTGGTATCACCCAGATGACCTTATTTGCACTTAGTAGATCAGTGAGGTGATGCCCGATTATAAATTGGATAGAGGACCATCAAAAATACACAAATTGAAAGCAAAACTGGGAAATTGAAATAACATCCCAGAAGTAGGTAATGACAAACCAAGAAAATTGCATGGCTGTGCTCATATGTCACTAGAATTCGAACCTGCATCAAGGAAATGTTTACCTTTAGTTGTCCATGTAAACTACTTTAGTACAATTTTGCGCCCACCTGAAATTATAGTTGGTTGTGATGCTTGTGGTATTCTTGACTTAGCTGCCACTGTTGCTCTTGTTGTTCTTCCATGTGTGATTCTTGAGATGGCGGACTGCGTCTCTGAAAAATGAGAAAGCTGTTCAATCACTAAAATCTTAGATGTTCTGTGTATAAGGCAAGAATAGTTATCTTTTTTTAAAAACAGGACAAAAGTTGATTGGGCCATGTTATGCAATTGGTCAGGGCTGGGATTTTCTAGTTATTTTGGTACTAAAACTACTGCAGAACATACACTACAGTTATCATATATTTCCTGCTCCACAGTGGTGTGAAACTGCCTCACCAAAATTCACAACAACCACCAAAGCCCTTTTTAAATAAGGACAAAGAACTCAGACCTTTCTTTTCTTGTTTGGAAGGTTTGTCTACATAGATCTGCTTCTGTTCTTGCTGAGCTATCTGCCGATTGCGGCCCTTATTGGTGTAGCTGGATGCAACCTAAAAAAAGAAATATAAATGTAAATACACACCTCTTTTTTAAAAAACATAACAATCGCACTGTGTTATTCATTTAATTCCAGCCAATAAGCAGATGTCGACTAGCTATTTACTCCATCAGTGACCAGTTTTTGATCCAGCCCTTTAAACCTTTCTGTTTGGTCACCTGGTGCGTGCCTTAAATCTCTACCGTCAAATAGGAAGCATTAAAAAAAAAAATTTCAGCAACAAGAGCGGGCATTTCAAAATGCGTCCCTTCCCAGCTCTATTTTCGGCAGCAAGGGCTTTTTGCAAAGATGACTGGAGCCTAGAGGAAGATTGCAAGCTGGCACAGCATGTTTGTCCCACTCTCCCTCTACTCTCACTGCTCTGCTTTTGGAGCGCCAGGAACAGGCAAAGAAACCGGGACAAAGAGGCTGGAGGGGAAATAGCTCGCAAGATCTTTGTAAGGTGAGTCTCCATAGTGCCTGTGGCCTGGGGTGGGGGTAATAAGTGGGGTGAATATTGCAGGGCCTCTGCAGTCGTTCGTAAGGGTGAACGATTGCTATGATAATGCATCATTCATAATTTCGGGGCTGTGTTATAAATACTTGGGGGGAGGGTTATGTTTTAACATCGAATGGTCGACAAGTGAACTTCCGTAACTCGAGGATCACCTGTAACATGCAAATACTATATGATCAAAAACAAACATGTAACACAAACCGATGATAGCTGTGGCTTCTTTGGTTCTGGCAATTTTGTTTTCGACCTTGTAACTCGCATGACAATTGGAGCTTCCTAGGAACAATCCAGAAATAAGAATGAGCAAATTCCAATCTCCATATTATATATGTACCTTTTAGTAAGAAATATTTTTGGAAGAATCTAGAAGCATTTAGGAATTCTCACGCAACTTTTTAAATATCTTATTTTGCTCTTGGTTATTTATTTTCTTAATTACCGTTACTTGACTGTCAATAAAATATTTAAAGTAAATATAAAGGAAACTGAAAAACCCTATGTTCACATAAACTGCTCAATTACCCCATTCCAACAGAATTTTCCACACTTTTGTGTAATAAATATTGCCCTCTTTCATGTATTGGTGATTAGTTTTATTTTATCCTTTCTTCCAAATATTTTGAGTAGCCTACATATGCACCTTGGCATTTTTCTCATAAAAGTCCCTACAGTATGCATATGTATGCATTACTGGCTCAAAATCATTGAATCAAATTCATGGTCAAATGCAATTTCAATTATATTTGTCCTCCCCAATAGTTTAAATCTAAAGTAACAGAACATAAAGTATAATCTAATGCTACAAAATACTGTCCAATGTAAAATTAAATAGGATGAGCTGCAAGAATCATTTCACAAAATCATATCAACAGCTGTGAAATACTGTACAGAATAAAACATTTTGCATCAACTCAATGAAACTTGGATTATTTAAACCAGAGAAGCCATCTAACACAGAAAATGTAGACTTTTTCCATTTAACTAAATTGGTTAATCATAGAGAAACTGCTTTTTCTTAGCCTGATCATGTAACCAGAGCAGAATATCAAGTTTCTATTTGCTTTGATGAAACACATTCTATCTATTTGGAAGTGATTAGGAAAAAAGCTTGTTTGTGAGCCAACCGTGTATTTATCTTATCATTCCTTCACTTGAAAATTGGAAATTTATTCATAATTCCTTTTGATTTTAAATAAGGCAATCTGATAAGGAATCAGTTTAAAGAATTTGCTTTCCTGGGAATATTCTGATGAGCGTTATGGAATTCCACGTAACAATAAGACCATGATCTGGTTATTGTAAATAGATCTTATATTCATGTAACCTTTCCTTCCTACTTTATACACAAATCTGCTTTCCTTTTCTGATCCTTAGAAGCTATTATTATCTACTGAACTACAGGTAGCCTTAGGCTTATTACAATTGGGACTGGAATCTCAGCTGTTGAGTGAAGCAGTCATTAAGCAAGATGCCCCTATGACTGCTTACTCAAAGATTGCAATCCCAGTTCTCCAAGTTGCAGGCTTCAAGGGACCACGTGGGTTGTTAAGTGGGGTAAAAGAGCTCTCTGCTGAAGGAGGACAGGGAGGACACCACCATGCATTGAGGGGAACTCATGTGCTGGGCTGGAGAAATGAAATAGTGGCCACAAAGACCTCTTCATTCTTCCAACCCAGTGCATGACTCCATACAGATTGAAAAAAGTCCATCCTAAATCGATGGAGTATTTGCAGCATGGGGTGTTTACATCCATGTCCCAGATACAAGAGAACTCCCTCTGGTTCCCAGGGCTGGCTGCAAATGCCCTGTGCTGCAAATATACAATGCTAACATCCTGCTATGATTTCAGGACAGATCCTTTTCAGCCAGCCCCTAGAAACCAGAGGAAGTCCTCCTGGCAGGCAGCAGACGCTTGCAATTTTCCCTGTTGGCTTTCCAATTGACTTTCTAAGGAAGCCAGCAGGGAAGATTGTGAATGGTAGATCACATGATTGCGGTAGGCATGTCAACCTACTGTAAATGCAAATGGATTGCCAAATTTCCAGATTGCAATTACATGAACATGGAGGCCCTGTAACAACCATAAATTCAGGCATGGTCGAAAATCCCTTTGCACACTGCTTCATAATTTCAACAGTCACTGAACAAATTAGTCATTAAGCAAGGACTACCTATTAAACCAGAAACATGCTTCTAATCTAGTTTCCATTTCTAAATAACAAGAACAAGAACAAGAAATGGAAAAGCCTGAAGTATTTAAGAAGTTCAGAGACTTATGAAGTTCAACTCATGCTTTATTAACCCAACATATGAATTAGCTGTTTCAGGCAATTTGGTAAAGTTGCCTGAAACAGCAACTTTGGAGCTCAGCTTAAATATTAAGTTATTCTCACTTTCTCTTTTGATTTGTTCAATACTGGAATCTGTGATGCTTTTGACAGAAAAGCAGGGAGGTCTGGTTTGAATTGTCCACATTTAAAAATAGGCTTCTCTCTCTGCTCCTTCAACTTGCGAAGTTCTTTTTCCGCCTTGTAGCGGTGAAGCATGTCTCTGCGCTCTTGTTCACGAGTCTTGGCTGCAGCACCTAAAATTTAACATATGCGAGTTGAAATCCCACATAAAATGTGCTATCAAGATTAAAACATATCTTGAGTAGCTAGAACAGCAGATGGAAATCAAAAAGAGATAAAAACAATGTCCCACAATTAGATACACAATAAAGAACGTACACAGAAAGATCTATATTGATATATGTGAAAAATATCTAGCCAATTTAGGTGATTGCAAGTTGAATAGCAAACAGTATTTAAAAAACAAGAAAGTTTCAGGCTACTTTAATAATAGCATGATACCCAGAACACGAGAAATAATAATCCCCCTCTATGTTGCTCAGGTCAAATGCCAAATCATGTTCTGGGCATCATGTTTTAACAACACTTATATGAAGAATTTTCTCCAGAAGAATTCAAACAAAAAGAGTTTGGTGAGAAACAATTAAGAGCCTGGATATATAGCATAGAAGAATAAAAAATTAAAATTAAACATAGCAGATCTGAGTTGTCCTGGGGACAAGAACAGAATAAAAAGTAAAAAATCATTCTACACATTAGACACATAATGTAAGAATTGTTTCAAGAGGAGGTGGCTTTGTGATAAATATTTAAACAACAAACTGTTAAAAGATGCCACAACTTTGTCAATTCTGCACTGAATGGCACATAAATCCTTTTCAAATTTACAACCATGTTAACTCTTGATTTTCAAACATCACAGAAACTAATAAATTTAATTCAAGTGTAGGCTAAAACCAAAAGAGGTTTTAGAAGTACAGAAAGTCCTCAGGCTATGAACCTCTGGCTCACGAACAACCCCTAGATATGAATGGGCTGCCTGCAGTACTTAAAATAATGGACAGTTGACTGGTCATGAGATTTGACTCAAAAAGAGAACGGCAGGTGCATTCCGACAAGGACAGCCCCAGTACTACAGGTGGGGAAGCCAGGCAGTCTCTCTCTTTCTCTCTCTCTCTCAGACACACACATGCGGCATCTCTTTCCTGCACAGTTGTAGGTACTGCAGGTGAGGAGACGCTGGCAGCATCTCTCGTTCTTGTGCACATGACTGGCAAGGAGAGTCTTGATACTGCAGGGAGGGAGACTATGGCTGAACAGCACAGCATTACCTATTTCTCCAATGCAGCATTTCGAAGGAGAATGGGACAACTTGCCACAGCCAACTCGTTGCGGCAGAGCTCGCCATGGCCAACTTGCCACAGGGCAACTCACTGCGGTACAATTTAACAATTCCATTTAATTATTTAAAATAATTTAAAAAATTGTTTTAATTTTTGCCATTCACATTTCATTTCGTCCCTCATTTGGCATCCTTTCTTTAATGATTGTATTCCACGATTTCCTGGATATTAGTGTAACTCTTGCCCTGTGGTGACTTGGCCACAGCAAGTTGTCAGCAGCGAGTTGGCAATGGCGAGTAGACCGTGGTGAGTTCCCTGCAGCAAGTTGTCAAAGACCCTTTTGAAGAAGCCCTCTCATATGTCTCCCCATTTGCAGGGCCCTGCAATCCCCACCCCACTTGGGATTTGTGCACACTCTCACCTGTTTTCAGCAGTTCATAGTAAGACAAAGTAACAACTTAAGTACAAATTCAGCTTGAGGACAGACTTAGAAATGAAACTTGTTCTTAACCTGGGGACTTGTTGTATTTAAAAAGATAACAAAATAACTTACCCAATTTTTCAGAGTGTAAGACGCACATTTCCCCCCCTGAAAGGAGGTGAAAATTTAGGTGCGTCTTATACACTGAATGTAGCTCTGCCCACCCACTGGCCCCCACCCTTTGGCCTCTGCCTCCCAGCAGTTACTTCCTTGCAGCAAACAGCAAGAAGAAACCACTCCTTTCAGCTTCAGCACAGCCTAATTAGCATAAGTTGATTGGATCGCCTCCCGACTCTCAGCTGTTTTGCTCTCAGCTGTTTTACGCAAGGCTCTGCTGCTTGCTGCAAGGAGGTAAATTGCTGGAGCAGATTTTTTTTCTTGTGCTGATCAAGCTATGCTGAAAACGAAAACAAAAGTAAAGCAGGCTGTTTGCTGCAAGGAGGCAAAATTGCTGGGAGGCAGAGGCAGATTTCTTTATCTTGTTTTCCTCACCAAAAAAGATAGGTGCATCTTATAGTCCGGTGCGTCTTATACTCTGAACAATACGTAAATTTAGGAAAGACAACAAAGATAAAGACTGAAAACAAGTCTCGGTTAATATTTAAAAAGCTTTTACTTACTTGGCTTTGGCACAGCCCCTTTGCTTTTTCCGCCCAGCTGAGAAGTAGCTGTGTCTTTTGATGGCTGTATATTCACATCCACTAGTCCAAATTGCCTGCCCTTATTAAATTCCTTGTGTCTATTTTCTTTTTGAATTGTAGACTTTCGGCGAACAAGTTTTGTCTTGAGTGTATCGATGCTCAGATCTTTTTTGTACCGAGTGGCAAAATTAGTAGTCATCTTAAACTAGATATAAAATAAAGGCAAGAAGCATTTTACATTACAGATCTTTGCTGAGCCATCTGAAAATTTTACTGACAAGCAACTTGTTTCTATACATGTTGGTAAATCTATGCAGGTAACAAAAAGCATAATGTTCCACTGTCATACCCGAAGCAATGTAACTTTTTTCCAGGGTGGAGTTACATCTCTCCCGGGTGGATTTACATCACTAGTATAAAGGCTTGATTTAAATCAACTCTATTTAAATCATAATTTTTGAAGAGTAACTGTCATCTCTGTCCCGCAGCGCCTCTTCCTCTAACCTGCTATTGACTCACCAACAGTCCCATTCATTTTAATGGGATGGATGGTGATGCGGCAGTGACACAACAAGGCGAGGCACATGGCAGGCAGCAGGTGAGTGGATGCCCGCTAACAGACGCTGCCATGATGGATCTGAAATGACAGGTGCTCTTTAATATTATATTTATAAGCTGCTTAGAAGGTTTCAGTTTCATTTTTACTGCTTGCCCCTCCTCCTCACACTTAGAAACTGATGGTACAGATACATTTCTCTTCAAATGATCATACCAGTTTGTAGTGTACATAGATTTGCAAAACAATGGGATAAAGGAATATTCCTGAACTTTGATTTATGATTTATCTCAGTTACTGTGAAATTGTGTGAATGCATCAATGCAGTGCATGTTATCTCAGCTTGCATTCATTGAATGCGTTTACCAAAAATGTAAATATTGCAGAATATACAGCCCCATACTACGTAACTAAGCTCCATTTTCATGCTGAATAAACTAAATTATTAATGTAACTTAAATAGAAAACTATCTTTAGATAGATTTTTACTCCAAAAGCATTTTATTAAAATAAATTTGATAAAAATCAAAGAAATCCAATTTAAATTTTAAAAAATCAGATTTAATTTTTTTTTAAATCAATTTTTATCCACCCTGCTTTTTTCACAGGATAGTTGCTACATCTTCAATAATTTTAGTTACTATTTTCTATTCACCTCTAACAATCTGGAATAAGGGAACCAGAAAAGTACACATTACTCTATACGCATTTATATCATACATGAAGCTTTATACAGGTAGTCTTTATATATGTCTGTGGGGTCTTCGCTGCTCTCTGAGCTTGATGGTTTTACTGCAGATATTTCATTACCAAACTAGGTAATATCATTAAGAAAACCACCAATCTCAGCAACAAGGATTCCATAGTTCAACCATGAGCTACAAATATTCTCTTCTATCAGTACCACATAGGGCAGTAATGGCTAACCCTTTTGCCAAAAGCGTGGGGAGCGCGGTGGGGTCACACACACACATGCCCACATCCATAATTCTATGCTCCCCTCGCTTTTGGCACGTGATGGCACGGTGGGCCTGGTAGGCCCATTTTTTGCTCTCCCAGGCTCCAGAGCCTTTCTAGGAGCCTGGGGAGGGCAAAAACGCCCCCCCCCCAAGGTCCTCCGGAGGCAGGAAACAGTGTGTTTCCTGACTTCTGGTGGGCCCAGAAGGCCCGAAAATCAGCTGACTGGCGCATGCATGTGTGCCGGAGTTGAGCTCATGTGCCCACCGATATGGCTCTGTGTGCCACCTGTGGCACAGGTTCGCTATCACGGACTTAGGTCATCAAACAGAAAGCATGCAAATGGGAGAAATTTGCATGTAGGCACACTTCCACCAAGGAACTATTTTTTCTGCATGAATGTCTATGACAGCATGCCTAACCCACCTGTCTCAGATACAAACTTCCAATAAACTGCGCAGCAGGATGGAAAATAGCCCCAAAAAGTGGACAAAAAAATGATATAGCTTACGATCAAAGAAGTGCACCTCAGACTGAATTAATATCAGCACATCATGGAAAACTTCAAGGAGCGTTTAGAAGAGGCTATCACACAGAGAGCATTGAAAGACTGACAAGCACAATCAAGACTACTTCCCAGACCTATGTCGGAAAGAGGAAATCTAAACTGCAAACCAAACAACTCAAAGTAAATCTCAGAATCAAAGAGGCCCGGGAGTCTGAATGAGTGGTCAACGTGTTCAACCGTCCACTATCTACTGCAGAATACAATATTCTATAGAAAGGCCTCAATTTCCACACAGATGATGCTAATCAATTTGAAATCTTTATGGAAGCTTTTAAAACCCAGGACTTCTCACAGAGACTCAAGAAAGCATCAGACAAACTATCATATCACAGATCAGAAGGAAAGGGAAACAGAACCTACTCAAAGCAGAGGGCAGAGCAGCCTCAAAAACCTAAAGAAGGACCATTCAATTATCATCCCACCAGCAGACAAAGGCCAAACCACAGTTAGCATGATCAGAGCACAATATATACAAAAAGCCAAAGAATTACAGAAAGACAAAGAAATTTACTTCTTAGTGAACATCAATCTAATACAGAAACTAGACAATTGGATCGAACAAACTCTTAGTGACCTTACCAAGAAAGATCAAATCACTAAAGAACAGTGGCAGATGAAAAGCAGTGGACCCATCCCCCATGCTTTTATGGATGCCCCCCAAAACACACAAGCTAGATATAAATCTCTGACCAATTGTATCATTATCAATGCACTGATGTTACTTAAGTTTGATAATAAAACATCTGCAAGAGCACCAAACTCAGAGAACCCCAAGAACCCCAAAGTTCAACCCTGAATTAAAAATATACTCTTCTATCATTATCAAGTCTGACTGGGGATAGCTGCCCTAAAGCATCTTCCAGAGCCTCCCTGGAAGCAGTGGTGAGCAAGGACTTTCTGCATAAAAGAAAACCCTCAGTATTTTCAAATACTGTATCCATTCTTACATTTTAAAAAAGTAAAAGCTCAAGATCTAGCAATCTACAGTAATAGAACTGAATGTAAATAGTCTCTTTGCTTTCTAACATTGCAAAGTAAAATGCAAAACGCATGACTCAAACATCAGAATAATACAATGGCTGCACTGGAACTACAGCTTATCTAGCTGAGACCCCATCAAAAATGATCTACAGCAATTTATGTCTTCAATCCTGGAGTTTCCTTATAATCTGTAGATAGGGCAATTCTACCTCTCTTAGTATAGCTGGGAATTAAAGCTCTGCTGGGAAATCAATGCCCTCTTCTATGCTACTATATTGGGCTTCAAGGAAATTTTCCATTAATGCAGGCAATGAATTATAGCAGCCCCTGGGGGAAGATGGGACCCAAGATGTAGCATACCCAATTCCCTAGCAAATCCCTATTTTTCAATTTAACACCAATGGTATTAAGAAATATGTTACTTCCCCAGCAGAATGGCATTTACTCTACTTCCTGAAGCCCTTCTACTAGCTTAACTTCAGATTCCTTTGATATTCGAAGTGGAGTGAAGCAGTGCTGTGTCCTCCCATCAACTTTATTTGGAATCTTTTTTTGCTATCATGCTGAAACATGCTTTTGGAACTGCAACAGAGGGTATTTACTTCCGGATCAGATCAGACATCTCTCTAGATTGAGAGCAAAGTCTAAAGTCCAGCTGAAATGCTTACGGGATTTCCCCTTCGCTGATGATGATGCTATCACTGCTCACTCTGCTGAAGACCTTCAACAACTTATGGACAGTTTTAGCAAGGCCTGCCAAGACTTTGGACTAACAATCAGCCTGAAAAAAACACAAGTCATGGGTCAGGACATGGATTCACCTCCCTGTATTACAATCTCTGCAAAAGAACTGGAGGTTGTCCATGACTTTGTGTATCTCGGCTCAACTATCTCTGATACTCTCTCTTTAGATACTGAGCTGGGATGTTGGCAGTCACGGGGCAACATATCTGGAGGACACTGATGGCTCTGGCTCATAAATCCTCATAAGTTTAAACCACAATGATGTCGATCTGGTTTCTTATACCATTGAACACGCTCTGTGGTTGTGTTCATAGAAACTGACCAGCAGTTGCCTTATGGTATTATGCCTTATGGTATTTTGTTACCATAAGGCATAAATAAAGAATTATAAGAAATTTTAGCAGACCTTCTCAGGGAGGTCTGCTAAAATTTCTTATAATTCTTTATTTATGCCTTATGGTAACAAAATAGCAACAAAGAGGCATCAATGCTAACTAAACCTTTTATTTTATTAAATGTGTTTGTGGCCCATCTTGTTGCAAGGTGATTCTTAATCAATCCCTTTCAGCAAGAGATTGAAATTGTTTCTATCTTGCTATTGTTTTGTATAAATACCTCCAGGCAACAAATCAATATTAATTTTATTTTTTTTAATTTATTTATTTAATCAATTAATTATATTTCTATACCGCCCTTCTCCTGTAGGACTCAGGGCCGTGTACAGCCAAGGTAAAAACACAAACACACACATACATTTCTCTTCCTATTTTCCCCCCAACAACAACTCTGTGAGGTGGATTGGGTTGAGGGAGTGACTGGCTCAAGGTAAACTCAGCTAACTTTCAGAGGTCTAAGGAGCAAGGAGAGAACAAACTCGAAATAAGGGGGGAAAAATTCCTGACAGTGAGAACAATCAGCCATTGGATCGGCTCGCCTTCAGAGGTTGTGGGTACTTCATCGCTGGAGGCTTTTAAGGAGACTGGACGGTCAACTTGTCTGAAATACCGTAGTACAGGGCCTCCTACCTGAGGAGAGGATGGCACTAAAAGACCTACAAGGTCCCTTTCAACTCTTGTCCTGTTCAAACTACCAGACCGAACGTCTGCTTCGAAATACATACAGGTAGATCCAGAAGACTTGGTCTTCCTCCGGCCCGACTCCAAAGCCCATCCCCACGTCCCACCAGTCTCCCCCAACCAAGTAACCCCAACCCACATCCAGTCGTCCCTGAGGAACCTCGCCATACCTCACGGCCACAGGCAACCTCCGCCCTCCGTTAGATGCACGCGCGAGCTCGAGCGGCTGATCGACCGAACAGGCTTGGCTCAAAACTCCAGTTCAAATTTTTTGCTAACGTTTCCGATTGGTCGTTAAAACAACAGTACTGCGTTTTAATTGGCTATATTCTTATTATCTGACGTCAGCCCCGTCTCCCATCAGAGAGATGTGATTGGATGATGGTGCGGGGCTTTTATTGGTGCCCTAATTAAAAAGTCCAGCCCCCCAAAAGCTCGGATTGGTTCGAAGATTTCATATCTCGATTGTTGCTGCTTCTCCAGTTATGTTATTTCTTTTTTTCCCTGGGAGCAGTTGGGCGTCGAGGAAGTGAAGGCGGGAAACATTACGATACTTGTGTTCAGATGTGACAGTGACAGTTCTAAACCACACAAGGCAGAGAGAGAGAGTAATCAGCATTGTGGAAAAGTTGCAGCCCTTCAATTTTCTCCTTCTTTAACTGGGGAACACTATTTCAGCTCTCTGGGAGGGTTGTTGGGTTTTTTTTCTTTTTGCATTTCTTATACTCTTGAGAATTAGCATTTGGGATCGTTTTGATTGCTGGTAAAACACTGTTCAGCCCCTTGGTTCCAATTCTGCTCGATTACTATTAGGGAATCGGATAAGGGCTTTATGATTCCTCGTCTATGGAGATTCTCAGTCATTCAGGTCATGGCTGTCCCAAAGTTGCTATTTTCAAGAGGCAAATTGGACTTTCAGATTTTTTGAAAAACGAAGTCTAGTTGCCTCTTGAAAAAAAGCACCTTTGGATCGTCATAGGAACGGCTGGGTTTTTTTTTTAAACTTGCTGTTTTGATCGTGCTTACTTATTGCTTGCCCCTCGAAGTTATTTAACGATTAGAACGGCATTTCGTAAACTTTACAAAATAATTACCTCAATTACCTTCCAGTTGCTCCCTCAAAACAGATTCTAATAATGATTTTAATAGACTGCAGTAAAAGTTCTTTAACCCTTTCTTGCCCCGCTTTCTCTTCCACTTGGTTGCTGATGCATGCTAAGGAAATCGCAAGCCAACCCAGAAGTGACCAGTGTGAATCCCATCTTCTTGTTTCGTAAATCTATGCTCAGAAAAACCGGGGCTTGTCTAGCGTGCCGGACCGGAACAGGAAACCGTTGCTGCTTCCTTCTCCCGCGTGGGAAACTCGTGTTACGTTCCGGCTCCGCGCTTTACTGCGAGTTCGCGATTTTTACGTGTCGAGATTTTTTATTTTCTTATTGAAGGCATAACAAGTGGGTAAGTAGAATTTGATGAGCAAATTTTTGGCTATCCAAAGCCGGGGAGAAGTGGGGGCAATGCACCCTGTGCATATCAACTCGGAAGTTAAGGGAGACCACTTCCAAAGAAGTGTATGAAGTATTGCGTGTTACTGGACACAAGGACAGTTTTTCCTCTCATGCTATCACTCTGCTAAACAACTAATTCCCACAACACTGTCAAACTATCTAAAAAGGCAGTATTACCATCATTATGCTCATCTCCCCTATTATCTATTTCCTTATCTTATTATTATAACTTTGTTGCTTATCACTATTGTTGTATGTACATTGAGAGCTTACCCAACAAATTTCTTGGGTGTCTAACCACACTGGGCTAATAAAGAATTCTAATTCTAATGTCTAAAACTGTTGCTTCAAAATCTTCTCAAGTAAGATTTGGTGGATGTATTTTCTTCCTTCACTTTAACTTATCCTATCCCTTCTTACCTATATAATTGTGAACTGTAGGTAAAAGGTGGAGCTTTTTCACAAGGTTCTGGTGTGTCCTTACAAAACTGTCAGCAGCATTGGTAGAAACCTGATATCTTCATGAACCGGGTTTATTGTGAGCAGCAGCTATTTTTTATTTATTTTTTAAACGTGTTTGTATTCCTGAACATAGAACAGTTTGGACTTTTAGAGGCATGTCATAGTGTGTAAAAAATAAGTTAAATGTGTTTCTCCCCTTGAGGCAATCGAAGAGACGAACATGGTGCGCAAACTGAAATTTCATGAGGAGAAGCTTCTCAAGAAGCTAGACCTGGTGAACTGGGAAGCTGCATCAGGCAATCTAGCTGAGCTGCGTGTGCTTCGTCGTTTCCGTATACAGCGGAGGGAAGATTACACTCGCTACAATCAGCTTAGTCGGGCTGTTCGGGAACTAGCACGGCGGATCAGAGACCTGGGTGATGTACCAGAATCAGCAGGTTTCCGCGCTAGGAGCACTGCTGCTCTTCTGGACAAACTTTATGCCATGGGTGTGGTACCCTCTAAGAGCTCTCTTGAGCAGTGTGATCGAGTCTCAGCCTCTTCCTTCTGCCGTCGCCGTTTGCCTTGTCTGCTCATAAAACTCCGTATGGCGCAAAACTTGAAATCTGCTGTGACCTTTGTGGAGCAGGGGCATATCCGGGTGGGACCAGAAGTTGTAACAGACCCTGCATTCTTGGTGACCAGGGCCATGGAGGACTTTATTACCTGGACTGATTCCTCTCGCATCCGACAACATGTACTCAACTACAATCAGGAACGGGATGATTTTGACTTCATTTGTTAAGAACAACTTTTCATTGGTTAACCATTTGCATGATTACACCTTAAATATTAATTCAGTTGGCTTCAGGAGGTGTCCTACTAGTACATTTCTGTCTTATTTGTTTTACTTGTTTAGTTGTGCACACAGTATATAGTTGTATACAGACTATAAACCAAACCTCACTTTTTTGTGATCAGGTGAAATTTTTATAACTGCACGATTAGGGTTTCTATCAGAAAGAAGTGGAGGACAACAATCACATATGGGCGTCTTGCAAAACATCCTGTGTGTTCCTTTTTATTGATTTCATTTTGGATCACAGTGAAGATTAATACCATAATTGGATTGCATCTGACCTCTTCCCAAAATATGATATCAAAACTTGTTCTATCTAGAATGCTTTAATTAAAACAGACTTTATTATTCCCTTTTGATCAAGATTTGGATGGCTGCCTACAGAAAATCTATGCAGTCATTATTTTAAGATTTATTTTTTTCTTGGCATCTCAACAACTTTATATTCTGTTTGTTTCTATAGTAACATGTTCTCTATTAGTGTACAAGCTGTTATGCCAATGTTAAATTGTTGGCTAGAATTTAAGGTTTTGAACTGGTTATTGACTGTCTTTATCTTATCCATAGCATCTACAATAATGGAAAGAAATTTACTCCAATCATGGTTATAATATTGTGTAATACCTCAAAACATTAATTTTGAGTTCAGTTTTGGAGCATAAAGCTATTTAAAATCTTTGTGTTCTCTGTAAAGATTTTTTGCTTATAGATTGCCTTGCTGCTATTTGTTCACATATATATTAAAATCCTGTTTCTTTTCATTGTTATATGCAATTCTCCTATCTGCTCTGAAACAACAAGGAAGTTTTAAGTTATTTCCTAACTGCACATTACTTGTAGCTATTGAGATGCAGTTGACAATGAGAACTTTTGCCCTAGAGCAGCTGACTCCAACTTTTCTGGCTTGGTGGCCCAACCGGGAGGGGCGGGGGGAGAGAAGCAAGTACGTGCAACTCTTATTTGCACTCACGCAAATGGAGCTAAGCATACAAGTGCCCACTGTTGCACAAGTGGAACTTCGCATGCGAGCACCCGCCACTTGGACAAGTGGAGATACATATGCACTCGCCCACTACTTGTGTGATCCAATTCCAAACAGGCCTTAGCCAATTCTGAATGGCCCATGGAGGTGGGGAAGGGATAGTTCTATGTGAGTGGCCGCCACTCACACATGGAGTTTTGCGCATGAGCGCGAGTGCCTGCAATGCTCACAAACAGAGCTGCACACATGTGCACGTACTCACCCTTTACTCATGTGGCCCAGTTCCAAATGGGCTGCAGCCTGGCCAGGGGGTTGGGAACCCATGTCCTAGAGAACATGTGTAATCTATTCCTAGATGAAAACAAATTATTTGCAGAAAGCATTGAGAAAGGCATTTTTTCCTTAAAGGTAATTGAATTGAATAGTATATTAAGGGTGTTTTTACACAATATGCTAAGCCATTTTTTATTGAAAAATTAGAGCTGGTTGGATTAACACTTAAAATTGATTGCTTTGAGCAGGGATCCCCAAACTCTTCAGCTCATCAACACCTTTATGAACTTTGAGCTTGTTCATCAACCCTCAAACATGAAAATATATATTAAAAAATGATATCAAAAACATGAAAATAATAAATGCTACTTTAATAACTCCTGGGGGGATCAATATTGATCACATTTATTTATCAAATTTAGGTACCATCCCCCCTTGCTACCTAGGTAACGGGACAGATTCCAGGTAAAGATCATAAAATCATAAAGGTACAATTAAAATACACATAAAACAGGATAAGGAACAAGAAAAAAAAATTAAAAGATAAGTTAAAAGGCAGAGGAAGTACCCTCAAGGCATCAACCACACTCAAGGCCACATTGCGTTCCTGGATACCTACACACACGGAAGCAGGACTGGAGTCGGGAGATAAATGTTCCGACTCCTCAGTTTTTTGTACTTCCGACTCCGACTCCCCGACTCCGACTCCTGTATTAATATGCGAATGTTAATTAATTAAGTCATTAATTATAACTTTTTGTGAATTGGGACATTTAAACTTGCTTTTTTTAAAATTCCAATCTAAATTTAGTAGGAGTCGGAGTCAGTGCATTGTTTGCCGACTCCAACACCGATTCCAGGTACCCAAAATTTCCTCCGACTCCTTGACTCCGACTCCACAGCACTGCAGGGAAGGCCAGGAAAACGGCCACCTCCAGGTGGATGACATTTTATAATGTGGAAGCAAAGCAGAGGAAGTTATTTTCCTAAACAAAATTACATGTGCATGTATCTCTCTATATCTGCCCAACTTGAACAATGCAACTCTGGACAGGTCACAAGAAATAACCAAATTAAAACAGTAATCAAGAATAAATAGTAACACTAGGTGACCTGGCTCACATTCATATTCTCTCTTAATGGGAACTACTCATCTTTACCCCAACGTTTGGAGAAATAATCAAGTTTTTATTGCTTTTTCAGTAAGCGTTATTTAAGAGAAAGGTATCCCACATAAGAAAGAAGGTAAAGTCTACTAAAGATAATCAGAAATAACAGTAAGTCAATAGAATGTTGGCAAGTAATTTAGTTGGATTATTGTATGAAGAAATGTTTTGAATGCAAAGAAACTAATGAAATCTTGACAGCTATTTTTTATTATAGGAGTTGTTGGGCCTGAATTGGTTGCTTAGATTTGTTTGAATGACTGAGGTGTCTTTGAATGAATGAATTAATGAATGCTTTATTTTTTAAAAAAGGGAGATTGAGATACTGAGGAATTGTGGCAAATATTGATACCAATAGATGAGATTCTTGAAGTTACTACGGTTAACAAATTGAAAATTAAAAAACAGGTAATTTCCACTGAAAAATATACTAAGTGAAATATATACTGTAGTTAGTGACCTACTAAATATGTTGCGTATCCCTGTAAAAGTGGCCAATTTAAAGCCACCTTAATTTTAAAACATGCAGCCATGGGTAAAAAGTAGTGCATCTATGCATTTGTTGAGTGGAATGAATGTCAAAAGAAGCTAGAAGGGTTATTTATAAGAATAGAATAGAATAGAATAGAATAGAATAGAATAGAATAGAATAGAATAGAATAGAATAGAATAGAATAGAATAGAATAGAATAGAACAGAACAGAACAGAACAGAACAGAACAGAACAGAACAGAACAGAACAGAACAGAATAACAGAGTTGAAAGAGACCTTGGAGGTCTTCTACTCCAACTACCAGCCTAGGCAGGAAACCCTACACCACTTCAGACAAATGGTTATGCAACATCTTAAAAACTTCCAGTGTTGAAGCATTTGCAACTTCTGGAGGCAAGTTGTTCCACTGATTAATTGTTCTAACTGTCAGGAAATTTCTCCTTAGTTCTAAATTGCTTCTCTCCTTGATTAGTTTCCACCCATTGCTTCTTGTCCTGCCCTCAGGTGCTTTGGAGAATAGTTTGACTCTCTCTTCTTTGTGGCAGCCCCTGAGATATTGGAACACGCTATCATGTCTCCCCTAGTCCTTCTTTTCATTAAACTAGACATACACAGTTCCTGCAACCATTCTTCATATGTTTATGAAGACTATTTTGTAACATTAATCTGAAAGGTACGGGTAGATATGTCAAAAGAAACAAAGTTGAATACAGTGGAATGTGTTCCTTAAGAATGTGCAGGGTAAAACAAGAAGTAGCAAGTAATGAATGAATATAAGCTGAATATAAATGAGAGTGATCAATCCTGTGACAGTCCTGCAGTTGTCATGTCATCTATTTTGTATATCTCTGGAGATATGCAAAAACAAAAAAGGTATTAGGCTGGTAAAATCTTAAATCACAGGAACTTTGGGAAACAAAGGGAAGAGAACTTAAGGGAGATATATACTGGCTGACATCTAAGAGACTCATGGCAGCTCTGGCTGTTGAAGATGAATTGCTGGTTTTAGTAACTGGTAGGACTGGTTAATCTAAAATGGACATGACAGCATTATACTGCTGAAACTTTGTTTTGTTCTTAGGATGGTAAAACTCATCTAAAGTGGAGAAGGGCATCATTTGGGAAATGTTATGGATGACAAATAAGAGGTATAGTAGGACCTTGTCTACCCTTTGTAGGTGATCCCACAGAGATTAGTGATAGAAGGGAAGGCTTTACCAACCAGAGGAAAGCCAACTGGTAACTTGACTAACAGAGGGAAAATTGGCTCCTCGATTCTGGATAGTGGTAGCATTAGTACAGTACTAGTATTTACAAACGCAGAGGGGTACGTTTATTTTATTATCATATTAACAGAACAACAGAGTTGGAAGGGAACTTGGAGGTCTTCTATCTAGTCCAAGTCCTGCTCAAGCAGGAGACCCTATATTCCTGATGGCGAACCTATGGCATGCGTGCCAGAGGTGGCACGCAGAGCCCTCTCTGTGGGCATGCGTGCTGTTGCTAACTGGTCTTCTGGTTTCCAGCACACACACGTGCACCGGTTGGTCTTTGTGCGTGTGCCGGAAGCCCGAAGACCAGCTGGCCGGTAGATGCATGCACTGGCCAGCTGGTTTTCGGGTTTCTGGTATTCTGGCACTCCGACATGCATGTTCCAGTTTGGGCACTCGGTACTGAATAGGTTCACCATCACTGCCCTATATTATTCCTGACAAATGGCTGTTCAATCTGTTGTTAAACTTCATCTTCAGTGATGAAGACAACTTTTGGAGACAAGCCATTCCACTGCTTACTTTTATTATTACTAATAAATAATTATATATACATTTAATAAATACATAGTATTATTTATATATTGCCCAACTGGCAATGACTAAGTATATATATACTAAGCTAATGGTATACGTTGCAAATATAGACATGCTTAGAGAACCTTGGATTACACTACTGTATTCAGGCAACACTCCAGTTACAATGCCTTTTTAGATCTCGGGCCAAAGCCTCATTCCATTTGCTGGTTCTTACAAGTAAAAGCGGTTAAAGAAGGTAAGAGAGTTTGGCTTGGATGATATAGCTATAATTAACTTTGCAGAGGAATGTTATCTATTTGCTTAATAAAAGGGGAGGTGTCTAAAGTAATGTGTAATATTTTATGGTTTTCTATCAAAACTATGCTCAGAAATAACTTCGGTTGCAAGTACAAATTTGGTTATACATATAAAGTGAAAGAGAATCAAACTGCAAAACTAATGTACAAAAGAACAGTAAATAGATTAAAAGGAAGACAGATTGAGAAAGTTCTGGTTGGATGGAGTTGAGAGTTCAGAAGGTGAAAAACTTAGAGAAAAAAAACTGAGGTGTGAAGCAGTATATGAACATGATGGAAGCAAGGATAGAAAGGTACAAGATATATCTTCAAACAAAAATTTCAGCAATGCGGTAATAGACCTTGTACTAAGCAGGGAGATAGATTTATCAGTGACCCCAAACTTTTTGTCACCAGGAACTGGAAGTAATGGGATGGGAGGGGGGAACGGTTTCACTTTTGCTCACTTTCCCCCGCCACTCACCTCCAGTTGTGTGGCCCAGTTCCTAACAAGCCAGGGACCAGTCCCGGTCCCGGTCCCGGTCCCGGTCCATGGTCCAGGGGTAGGAGTAGGGGACCCATGGATTAAATGACTTTTTTGATTCCTTCCAACTCTATAATTCTATGAATTTTAAGAAATTTATTAAAAATTTATACATAAAACTGTATATTATTGGTGCTTAATTTGAAGTTGTTTTCTCTGATAGGAACAGATTAAATGACTTTTGTGATACCTTCCAATTATATAATGCTATAAATTGTAGCAAATTTATTTAAAAATTATCTGGAGATAAATTTGTTTTTGTAGATATTTGTTATTGGTGCTTACTTCAAGTTGTTTTCTCTGTAGGAACAGCTTAGGTGAGACAAGCTTGTTCTATAATAGATCATGATCATTATCATTTATTTATTTATTTTATTCGATTTTTATACCGCCCTTCTCCTACTGGACTCAGGGCGGTGAACAGCCAAGTAAAAACATCTCATACAAAATTTAAAAGAAATTAAAAAAGAATTGGCCCAATAAAATTTAAAAACACCCTATCAAAACCAAATTACAATTAAAAATATATAAAAATATCTAAGGGGGGTCAAGCCAGCCCAGCTTGATGAAATAAAAAAGTTTTAAGGGCACGGTGAAAAGCCCGGAGATCGGGGATCCTATGTATCTCTGGGGGAAGGTCGTTCCAGAGGGCAGGTGCTGCCACAGAGAAGGCCCTCCCCTGGGGATCGCCAGCCAACATTGTCTGGCCGACGGCACCCTGAGGAGTCTCTATCTGTGGGAGCCTACTGGCCAGTGGGAGGCTATCGGTGGCAGAAGGTGGTTCCGTATGTACCCAGGCCCTAAGCCATGGAGCGCTTTAAAGGTGGTAACCAACACCTTGAAGTGCATCCGGAAGACCACTGAGAGCCAATGCAGCTCGCGCAGGAGAGGTGTCACATGGGAGCGCCCCGTCGCTCCCATAATCCCCCGCGCAGCTGCATTCTGCACCAGTTGGAGCTCCGGGTGCTCCTCAAGGAGAGCCCCATGTAGAAAGCGTTGCAGTAGTCTAGGCAAGAAGTGACGAGTGCCTGAGTGACCGTGTCTAAGGAGTCCCGATCCAGATAGGGACGCAACTGGCGAATCAGGCGAACCTGATAAAAAGCCCCCCTGGCCTCGGCCATCATATGCTCTTCGTAAGACAGCTCTGGGTCCAGGAGGACGCCCAAGTTGCAAGTCTTCTGTGTGGGGGCCAATAATTCACCCCCAATAGCCAGTGATGGCACCAGCTGGCTATATCGGGATGCCAAAAGCCACAGCCACTTGGTCTTGGAAGGGTTGAGTCAGAGCCTATTTCTCCCCATCCAGACCCGCACGGCTTCCAGGCACCGGGACATCACTTCAAGGGCATCATTGGGATGGCCTGGGGTGGAGATGTACAGCTGAGTGTCATCAGTGTACTGATGGAACTCCACCCCAAAACCACGGATGATCTCACCCAGCAGCTTCACATAAATGTTGAACAGGAGGGGTGAGAGGACCGACCCCTGCGGCACCCCACAAACAAGGCGCCTCGGGCTTGACCTCTGCCCTCCTGCCAACACCGACTGTGACTGGTCAGTGTTGTCATTTTTCAACTTCAACCAGAGAACTAGTGAAGACTACTGTTCCTTAGTCAGTGAACAGGTAAGTCCCAAAACTATTGGTACAATGCCTGTGAGGTAACTCAAGTCCAATAACTGTTTGCTTGAACTTCACATGTACAGATGACAGAGGAACCCTAACTGAAGTTCTTTTATTCAGATTTTTTATGTTCCAGAAAAATGCATTTAACAAGAACCTTTGAAGAATTAAATGGTACAATAGAAGACGTTATTGTTTAAAACATCTATCTCAACTTTCTGCAAAACACTTTCAACATGGATTTTAGAGGGCAGGCACTGTGGCAAAGAAGGCATTCTTCCTGGGCTCCAATAGATGGCAGTGTTGAATTGAGGGGAACCAAAAAATGCCAACTCTGCCAGCTTTTACTGGATGGGCAGACACCATGGAAGATGGGTGATTCCTCAAATTTCTTGGCCCATGTTATCTATATAAATGTTTAGATAGATATAGGGGTAGATTAGATAGATGGTTAGGTTAGGTTAGGTTAGGTTAGGTTAGGTTAGGTTAGGTTAGGTTAGGTTAGGTTAGGTTAGGATAGGATAGGTTAGGATAGGATAGGATAGGATAGGATAGGATAAGGTAGGTAGGTAGGTAGGTAGATAGACAGATTTAGATTTATTAGCTGTACACAGGCCAAAATCTTTAGATTTCTTCAGAAAAGTCTGATTCAAATGACTGAGTAGTAGCTTCCATTTGGAGTACTGTAAAAGAAGACTGACTTCACAACTACAGAATGTAAATACCAAATGTTTCACCTTAATTTTTTTTTAAAAAGCATACATATAGATTGAACTGATCAGAAGGAATTGTGCATACAGTAATTGAAAAATAAAGAAGGTATGATTAGGAACATGACATTCCACATTAAACTATAATCTGGTTTGCCTGGTTCATATAAAGTCTGAAAGCAGAAAATCCAATTAAGTAGCTTTACAAACCATGTACTAACCATGATGTGTCAATCCAGCCACTATATCTTCTGTCTTCTCCAATGCTGTTCCTTTCGTTTTCTAAATTGTTCAGTGAGAGGCTTTTCTCAGTTCTCTTCGTATCCCTTGATTGGCAAATCTGCCACCTTGAAAAATTGGGGCAGCATCTGCAGCCAATCATTTTTCTCATTAAAACAAACACCATAGTGATAAAGGGGTGTTATTCAGCAGTTAAAAATCTTGAGTGGTGCCTTGATTAAATCTCCTGGCTACACAGAAACAAAAGTGATATTTTCATTTATCTCTGGAAAGATCATAAAAGAGAGATAGGCCTACTGATAGGAGAAAAATATTCAACATTTTAAATTTTGAATAATGGTATGTGAATCCCTGGGAATGCAAGGAGACTGGTAACATGCTGGATTTAAGCTTATGTTTTTTAAAAAAAGATGTTATCACTCTGCCATTAAAATTAGGATTACATTTCTAAAAAAACAAGCAACCCACCTTTAATAGGCTACACCAAGGTAGACTCCAGGGAAGGCTTGAAGAATCCTTTAGTTGTACATTTTAAAAATAAATCCACCTTTCCCTAAGTTTAATTGTATTGTTTTATTTGTGTTCATTTTGGTGTTTGGATTTTTTTAGGGGAGGTGTACACATTAAGAATACATTCAAGGGAGATGCTTGCAAAAAGTATAGGAGCCCCTGGGTTTTTTTTTTTTATAAAAGTACAGTATTAGATTGTCCCAAAATGAACATATTGAATTTAAAAAAAACATGGCAGGTACCTGACTTTAAAAAGGTGTAAACCTGGATCTAATTCTGCGTGTAATATTAAACGAAGCCAAACTGGTAGAAACAAAGGCCGACACCTGGCTTTTAAGCGAAGATGCTACCAGCCTGCTCTACCGCTGGCATTTTACCATATGTATTCGTGTCGTAAAAAAACATGGCTTTTGTGCTTCTGCTGCCGCCGCTGCCGCCACAGGAGGTGGCGGTGCGGGAGCGGTGTATATACGGCGGCTTCAACTTGGCGCGCGGCCTGAAATTCACTCAGAAGTGGGCGGCTGGTCCGCCGGTTCCTGGCACGGCGGAGGAAGGCGAGCGGGTGGAGGAAGCCGCCGGGGTCAAAAAGGGCCTCCTCGCCTGGCCCGGCGCCAATCGAGAGCTTTCGGGTGGTTCCGGACTCAGCATCGCGGCTCCGCCTCGGGCCTGGATTGGCGAGAGGCCTCGGCGGAGGCTCCTCCCCGCCGAGTTGGGGCCGAGCGAGGGAAGGGGCAAGAGGAGACGTCGGCAAAAGGAACCGCGGCGGGAGACGGCGGGAGGCCCCGGGAGCTTGCCGCTCGGTTCGCCTCCTCGTTAGGTAAGGCACCCGCAGGCCCCTTTAGAAACGGCCGGCGCCACGGTCGCCTGGACCCAGCTGCTTCCCTTCTCGTTCCGGTGGGCCCGGGGGTCCCCTTTCTCCACGCCTGATGCTGGCGAGGGGCTTCCCGGCCATCATTCAAGGACACATTTCGGAAGAAGCAGCCTCGGAGACCTGCTCCCCCCCCCCCCCCTCTCTCCGCGGGTCTGTTTGGGAGAATGGCCGTGCGAGTTTTCCAATATCTCAGAGGCTGGAGAGGGAAATGATGAGTTTAGGAGCAGGAGGACCCCTCTCCACTCCGGTGTGGGGAAATTGAGGGTGGGGACTCCTTTCCTTGTCTATCATTCAGAGTTAGGGATTTGAATTTTTCCCCCCATATCCGAAGGTTGGTGGAAGGGGAGAAGTGGAAGGGAAAGGAAGGAAAATAATGCTATGTAAAACCGAGATCGGTTTTGCTTCTGAAAGAGACCTTCTCTCTGGATGAGAGATGAAGGTCCTCCATGTTTAGATTTTGCTTTTAAGATGTTGGCTGCATTTGCTTTCACAGTTGAAAAAGGCGGCTCAACCTTCTGGTTTTTTAATGTTTGTTTTTTTTTAACCCAAAGGGGTCTTCTCTAACATTTTATCATGCAGGAGGAAATGGGGACGCTGCTCTTGCTTGCAAGATTTGGAAGTATCATTTGATATTGGGAAATACTGGTGTGAGGGATCTGTGTCTGGGCTTTGGAATAACAATTCATTTCAACCATAATTAAGATTTTCCCAAACCTTAGAATCGAAATGTAGCTAGAGTGGACTGTTATCTGCTCCACTGCAATAATTACAAGACATACCATTACAAGACATGCAGGGTTGGAATCCCAGCCAAATGAATTTGTAAAATCTAGCAAAATGATTGGCTAGCTGTATTATAAGGGCTTCTGTCTGTGATTTTTGAACTTACAGTATTATTATTTTTCTGTGTCTGTCTGTGTTTCCAGAATGTGGAAGAAACTGGTGCATCTTTGCACTTTAGGGAACAGCTTCAGTGTGTAGGAGAGATGCACTTATCTAGGCACTCTCTTAGGCCTACAGGTAAAATCAAATACATGTGTCATCAATTTCATTCCAAATGAAAGACTTAAGAGTTGATTTTTTTTTTATCTCAGTTCAACTTTCCTACATGTTGGATTTCTTCTTTCCCCCCACATCTTTTAGCAGAGTTTATGTCAGCTGTTGAAAAATCAGCTTGAAACCAGAATTGCAGTTGAACGTGGCGGTGGAGGAAAAATGGGAATTATAAGTCGGTCTAAAAGTCTGGTGATGGTTAATGTGTGCTCTTGTCCATAATAGTGGCAGCTCTTATTTTTGATTGGGTTTATATGCATGAATAATACTATGATGCTAGAACCAGTTTCTTGATTCTTCTGAATGAATGACTTTCTCATTTCCTGTGTGGTTGCAAGATTTATAAGATTGCTTTTTCGATTTTACTTATACATTTATTTACACAGGGAATGGATTACGTGGCTCTAGGGTAGTATTCAAGTCTTGGTTTAATTCCAAAAGTCCTCTGAAATAGAAATGGTCAGACTTCTGATAAGAGCTGTTAGTCCCTTCTCTGCAACCTGTAGTTTGAGAGAGAAAGGATATTAAAAAAATATGAGAGAAAAAAAGAATAAAGGGGTGTTTCTATTTTGGATTGTGGTTTCTATATTGCTTGTTTCAATATTGCTCATATCATGGTTCCCTGTAGTTTTTGTGTAATGCAGCCCTTGACAGAAAAAAAGTAGCTTACCCCTGCTTTAAAGCTATATAAATGCAAACCTTCAGGAAAGCTTAGTGTGCAATGAAAAACCTATCTTCACATTTCTGCTTCTGTTGAGCAAACTTCAGCCATTCATCCTTTAAAATGCTCCAGCTATTCCTGCCATTGCTTACTTTTAAATACAGTTTTTTCTTCAAGCAGTGACAGCACAGTTTTCTTATCTGTTCCTTTTCTGTCATATGAGCATTTATATCACTTTTTACTGGGAAGCAATGACGAAAATCTAGTGAAATTGACAAAAAGAATCAATCAATCAATAGTATCAATAGTATCAATTAGATATTTGGTTAACGACAGTTTCAGCTTACTGGGAAGCAATGATGAAAATCTAGTGAAATTGACAAATAGTATCAATTAGATATTATGGTTAACAACAGTTTCAGCTTCCCGTTTTTGAATCTGTATCATAGCCTTCCTTAGTGCCCTTCAGATATATTGGACGGCAGCTTCTGTAAGTGCCATTCAGCATGGTAATAGACAATGGGATTGAGATATTTGATATTAAAACAGTCTTTGGGAATCTGCAACCATCACATTCTATATAAGCCACTCTGGTAACATCTAGTTTATTTCCATTTGGAGATAGGAAGAACAGAAAATATGTAACAAAGATTTAATTTTTAAGAGAGGACCCTGGATATTAAAATGTTGCCAATTCTGGGTTAAGGTTCAGATTTACCTTGGGAATGAAGTGGTTACTATTATGTATCATCATGGAGATATATCTCAAGGTGACACCAAAACAACTCAAAAATTCAAAAGCTCTTAATAAAGTACCTTAAAAAACCCTAAACAGTCTTTCTGGTTTTTCTTCATGTAAACAACAACAGTATAACATGCAATAAATACCTTCAGTGCCATCATCCAGATTAAGCTTCAGTATTTCATTTTGCTGAATGCCTAAACTTTGTCTTGCATGTTCAAACATCTATAAACTATTTAGTTCCACCTAACTTTGGAATGATGTTGTGTAGCAATTTGTGGTGGTATGGTGCCTCTATGACTTGGGAACCATAATTTATAGATAAGCAATGTTTTCTTTAAATGCAATATATTAATGCAATAGATACTAAAAGTAGTTTGTGGGTTTTCCCTGCTTTTGCGAGTGTTTTGTTGCCTTCCTTTCCTCTGTCTCACTGTTGTACAATGACAGTTACATAAAGAGGGTATTGTGAAATTGGATTGGACAAAATGTTGTAACATGCAGAGCAGCACTTCTCAATATACTAATATTGCATATTAATGAGCTCAAAATGTGTAATGAATGAGATAGCATCACATTTAAAACATTGAGCAAGGTAGTGTCTCTGAAACCAATAGTGATGTGTTCAATAGCCAAAATATGTTAATATTTTTCTCTTTAAAGTGATGCTTTGCAGATTTGTATTTATCAAATGATTACAGATGTACTTTCAGCAATACTATTAGATTACCAGTTTGAGCCTTTTATTAACAAATGGAAAGAACATCACTCTGGGTTATTAGATTAAAATATAGACACCAAGAATCAAACTTCACTTTTTCTTACTTGGTCTTATTTTTCATCAAACCAATATGTTCCTTTATGGAGAATAATCAGAAAGTATAATTATGGCTAGATTTAATCTGTGTTACATCTTCTAAAAGACAGCATATATAAGATTGCCTTCTTTTTTATCCCATCACGTTCTTGTCTGCAGCGTGCCTTGATCCATACCTCCTGAGCATAGATTACAAGCCTTTATCAAATGCAGTTTGATTCCATTGATAAGTATAGAATTCCATCTTCCAAGTCTGGCCAGAATACATGGATTTCATTCAGACAGGAAAGGAAGAAAGAATTTGATTTCTTCATCACTTGCTGTTCCATTGTGTAGCTAAAATATTGATTGTTGAAAGTGTTACTATTGCTGTCTTAAGATCTCCTTATATTTACCCCCTTGTTTGAAAGCCAGAAGGTGTTGTTTGCTAGTAATTTGGAAGGCAGAGAATTTCATGAATTTAGAGGCTTTAAACTTAAATCATCCTTGTTAATTTGTCATGTGTGAAATCACAATTGAATGCTTATATTCTTATTTTGAAGAAGAGATACTTTGATGACTTTTAAAGATAGGTGGCACACAACCTCTTCCATTTAAACTTAAGGAGCTCAAGTGCTGCTGGTTTGAGATATAATGAGTGGTTTGGAGTATTGTATACTGTTTAATACCAAATAATCCATTTTCTGTTTTTTAAAGAGTTGTGAGGCTTATAAGAGTGAGTTTATTGTCTTTTATTTTAGAAAACAACCAAGCTCAGAGCATCAAAGAACCTCATTTCAACCTTGAACTACAAATATTCTACTTTAAGAGTACTTCTCTTCATTAAGTGTGAGACAATTTGTATATCAGTTTCCTGACCATGTTTTCTTGAATATGATCAGTATTTGCCAATAGGATCCCTGACCAGATTTCTCCATGTCTTTTCAGGTACGCTTCAAAATTCTTGACACTTAAGTATTTTTATTTATTTATTTATTTAACTTCAACACAACCCCATATGGCTCTTGGCAGTTCACATGATATGCTGTAAGCATGACTATTCTTGAAGCGATGACTGCAACATGCAGCCAAGATAAAAGCATATCCCCACATCTACATATGGTCAGCCATGTCATTTTCTTGCATACATCTCATTACCCAAACTAGGTAACATCAGTGCTATGTCTATGGAGCTTCTCAGTCATCCAGATGTTTGTTGTCCTAAAAGTGCTTTTTCAAAAGGCAGCTGGACTTCCTTTATTGTTCCTTGAAGACGTTTCGCTTCTCATCCAAGAAGCTTGGACGAGAAGCAAAACGTCTTCAAGGAAAAACAATGTCCAGTTACCTTTTGAAAAAGCACTTTTGGGATCAGTGCTAGTGATCATGTTACCTAGTTTGGGTAATGAAATGTTTGCAAGAAAATAACCAAGCTCAGAGAGCAGCAAAGACTCTTCAGAGAAGTACCCTGATAGCGCTTTCTCTCCTAAGATCAAATATCATAAAAAGCATTTTACCAAGAAGCACTTCCTATTTTTAAAATATATGTATCCGAACTGAGAGCCTTTGTGCATGTTGTGGGAAAAGGCTAATCTTTTTCATAATCCTTTATGTTTCCCAAAAGAAACTGCCACGTACTTCTATATATATGTCAGATTAATAGCACCATAATACAGTAGTCCCACGTACTCCATGACCTTTCTGTAGAGCTTCCCTAACTGTAAACTAGCATAGTAGCCAGGATTTAGATATGTCAAACCATGCCTACGGCAAGTTAACATTGACAAACTCATGTTCTAGTTTTGGCTGCCACCATAAGCCAAACTGTAACCTGGCTTAGCATATAAGGCAGTCATGGGAAAGGAATTAATTCTGACCATTTCTCCCTTTGTCTCTGCTCCAGCACTCTTAGAGACAATTTGGTGCTAAAAAAATACATAAAGTATTTTTGCTCAGAGATATCGCTTCCCACATGTTCTGTTTTGCTTTGGGGGAGCTCCCAGTTTTGGAGCCTGACTTCAGCATGGTATCTTCTGTCAAATTCTGTACAATAAAAAAGCAAAATATTCTCTTTTGCTCCTTCTGCCTAAGGTCATGGAATAGAAATGGATACTAATGTGGCAGCTTTAAAAGTACCTCATAATAGTTCGCAAACTGTATGTGTACTATAAAACACTCTTCAGATACTAATGCTCAGTGTTGGTCCCAGAGGGGCATATTTGAGAATGGAACAATAACTTACAGTATTTCTCAGATGTTATTTAACTTGTCCAAGTAGAATTGTGGCATTTGACATACTTCCCTGTCTCTCCATTTCCCAGCAAACCCATAAATTACACTTGCTGTTTCTACTGTAAACTTCATTTACCTCTGGACTTTTACCAGCATCAAGTGTGGTCCTTAAAATCATAAGTGGAAAATACTTGCAGTGCATTTCCTCAATAATAGAATGCCTAATCTTTAGCTTCAGGGACTGGGTGTGCTTGGGATACTGAGAACTGCAAAGCAAGGGAGTGGCAGTGACAGAATGAAATGTTCAGAGTAGTTTCAGTAGTTGTGCTTCTTTTGCACTCAGTATATATCTATCTATCTGGTTGCATGACCCTGTTTTATCAATTGTTTTTACTGGAATTTCAATAAACACACGGCAGCAAAAATAAAACCTTGTTGTATTGAGTAATCATTAAACAGTCAGCACCACTCCCTTGCACATAGTCTGTACCCATTTCCTGGTCTTGTATGACTTGCTTCCTTTTAGAAAATATTTAAAAACAGGGCTGTATTGCGCATACTTCTGTCGAGTTTGATGTTTGGATTTTCTCTCAAATTGAGTACTGAAATCACTTGATCTTGTATAGCAAAAGGGCTCCGTTTCTTGAACCATAAAAGGTTCTCTCAACAATATGTTGAGAGAACAGAACATTCTTTTTCTGTATTTTCTGTATTTTTTAAAATAGGTCATTTTATATAAATATAATTATACCACATTGCTTTGCAGGCTAGCTCAGAGATGGGGAGCTTGTGGCTCGAACCAACATTTCCCAGCGTGAGTCCATATGGGGCATGCTGGGTCACTGAGTAGAGCGATAACATTTAGAGAATATTTAATTCTATTCACTGCTGATTAAAACTTTGAAAAATAGTTTTAATTTTTTATTCTGGGATAAAAAAAATAATCTAATTTTAAACTGAGATCAAAAAATTAACAGGAATGAAAAATGCCTATATTTGGGGGGGGGGGGAACACATTATCAATAATTGTTCCATCAATGACTACTCCCAGAGAAGGAACCTTCGATAAAGATATGAATGTCCAAAAATTGTGACAAGCAGGCTGTTCATGTAGCCTTCTCTGAAGCCGTAAATGGCTTTGAAACTTAAGCTTTTAGAGCTATTTTATGGCACCAAAAATATAAAATTCCCATTATACCTTCTCACTTCAAAACAGACATATTCCCACAAAGATGTGTGCTCTGCTGGTATATTCAGAGGGCACATAATTTGGGAGATAGGCCAAATTATTTACTTTCCTTCCACAAGCACACTTAAATCTAAATCAGAATGGACAGGCACATGGACCTGCTCTTGACATTTCATCTTTGGCCAGTGTTCCTCAACCTCAGCAACTTTGATCTATGAACTTCAACTCCCAGACTTTCTCAGCTAGCATGTTGCTGAGGTTGAGAAGCATTGCTTTTTGCTAGGCTGCCTAGAATACAGTATGGCAATAGACAATTATCTAGCAGGCCCTTCATTGAAAATGTCTAATCTAAATGCAAAGACATATTTCCATATTAATGTTACAGATGCAAATACATTGATGGATGTTTATTTGAATTAGCTTATGTGAAGATCTGAATAGCTGAAGAATTTCACGTGATCATGATTCTATAAAAACTATTTTCTGAAGATGAGAAAAATGATCCAATGCCATTGTAGATTATTACACAAGAACCCCTAGGATGGCAAAAAGAATATAATTTTATATTGGTAGAGTAATTGAAGGCTTAGGCCAGGAGTCAGCAACCCGCAGCTCTGGAGCTGCATGGGTCTCTTTCATCCCTCTGCTGCGGTTCCCTGTTACTGGTCAGCTCCGCAATTGGTAGAACTTTCAGTTAGGACAGGTAGCAGAAAAAGGATGCCGTGCTAGGAGATTCTATGGTGGGGGAACCAGACTTCCGGTCGGCAGTGGAAAAAGGATACCTCACTAGGAGGAGACTATGGTGGAGGAACCTGTCTTCTGGTCGGCTCCAGAATTGAACAGGAGCTTCAGGTTAGGACCTTTGTGGCTCTTTGAGTGTTTAATGGTTGCCGACCCCTAGCTTAGGCTAAAAGGTGGGTGACTGTGAGTTCTAGTCCTGCCTTAGGCATGATGACTTTAGAGACCAGTCGCTCACTCTCTCAGCCCTAGAAAGAAGGCAAAGCAAACAACTGCCAAGAAAACTATCTTTTTCAAATAAGTCTCAGACATTTCGCAGAAATCAAGCCTAATATTGTACAGGTATCATATACAATGTTTTATTATTATTTGCAATGTAATTTGCTTCACCAATGGCAGTTAAACATACTGTGATTAGGACAATACATTTTTGAGTAGTTTTACTAGATTGTTAGGCATGATATATGTACTATTTTTGATAAATCTGGTTCTGTACAGTGAAGAGTAGCAACAATCTGTGTTAAAATGTGTTTTTTAAAAAAACTTTACTATGTTCAACAACATATCAGCCAGCCCAGGAATGGCAACCCCATGATTCTGCAAATGGAATATCTGCTTGCATATTTCAATGTCCTCTTGTTCTTTTCTCTGTGAACCTCCTAAATTTGTTCCAGAGAGTTCAGTGATCCTCTGGATGAGATTTTGAAAAGTTGTGGAGAGGGAATCATTCTCATATTCTGAAGATTTATTCCTGAACTTTGCTGAGACTCTGGCTGGAATTTGTTTTATCTGGATATTTTATTTTTATTGGTTTTATATGAAGTTGTAAGTGAAAGTGGCTTTGTTTTCAATTAAATTTGAATTCTGCATTCATTAGTAAGAGCTAGAAATGTCATTTTGCAAAACTTATGCAAAAGCCTGGGATTTTGAAGTACTTTTCTGTTTAGTTTTAGATAGCTTAGAAGTGCATAGTTGCACAACTGCAACACCTCATTATTTTCACTAGAATATTTTTGTACAATATATGAAACGTTTCACTACCGCTGCTTGTTCCTTTCCTTGATACTGGACACAACATATAATTTTATGGTATGTTTCCATCAAAACGTTAGGTGTTTTTGTTGCTTTTAAGTCAGTGTTATGAAATATCAATGAGTTTTTGTTCAAAGGACTCCACAGTGCAACGTTCAGTGTTAAAAGCATTGTTGTATCAAACAGTCCAAAAGAAGACCAGAACAAAACATCCCTATAATACTCAGAAAGCAGTTGGCCCAGCAAAAAGCAGCCTCAATGGGACAATTTTTATTGGCTGCTCAAAACTTGGCAAAGATAGGACTTATCTGATCAGTTTCTGATGGAATTCCTCAGAAAAATCCCTGTTGTAATCCTTTTTGGTGGGAGAACGTAAGAGGATTGCTGAAGAAAATGATAAAGTTTGGGCAAATTTATAGAGGGGGACCGAAGACAATTTTTCATTTACCCAGATTCCAAACTGTTTAGAACTTCATTAGATAAAAAATATCAGCACATTAAATAAGGCCTAAGAACACATTGGTAGAAGACAGTGAATGTATTTGGGTTGAAGCTGATCCTATGTATCAGTCTCATCCCAAATATTTAACACTTTTTATAGCTGTTTTTAAAATAAAATGTTTGCTAGAAGTTAAACTTGTTGCCCAATTTTACGTTAGTATCAGTTTTTGAACCCTCTTCAAAGATAGGCCTAATGCCATAATCTAAATGAAAAAAAAATTGGTACAGAAAAGAATGGTGTGGATTAGGAAGCATGTATGTCCCTAATACTCTCATTCAAAAATAGTAGCATAGGAAAATGCAAAAATATTTTTTGGTTTGGAAAAGTTTACCGTTGTTAACACTGAGTTTTTTTCCCAACATGCCCTATAGCAATGGCAATTCATTGCAGACAAAGCCATCCTGTTTACAACTTTGGAAGTTAAGTGGTTTTTCCAGCAAATATTTTGAATCATTTGAAGCCAACATGTGAAGCTTTGAAGCCAGTTCTTTGCAGTGCAAATCTAAAACATAGATGTGAAATCTCTAGGCACACCAGCTGCTGTTAAAAAAGCTCTGTTTTTCTCTAATGCTTGTTGATGTGTGTTTTCTAGAGAACACAGTTGTTTTGTAAGTTCAAGGGTTATAATAACTTAAATAAGCTTGCTTTTCCATTGACATGACTTTCTGGAAGAATCTGGGACCTGAGCAATGAATGGCATACGAGCAAGTCTGAATTCATTGAATATATATATTTTTTTTCTGCCAAACAATTTTGCTGTGAGGAAATACTGTTGCCAGCATAAACTTTCTTCATTTTCACAATTCTGAGTAGATTTGTGTTTTTGTTTTATCTCTTTTATTTTGTCATACTCTGTCTACTGACTTCTAGTGTGCCAAAATGCTTTATGTATAAGTTGTACAAGCAAATAAGGAAACCAGAAATAGCTGCCATTAAAGATGTTTCATGAACATAATACAACTGAACCTTGAGGAGTCATCTTGTAGAAGCCTCTTGTTCATTGCTTATATTTAGTAAATTATGCCTCTTATTTGGTACTGCCATTTTGAGGGTAGGAAGAACATTTTGGATTTTTTTACTCCAGCTATGGACTACATACTTATGGCATCTCACCCTTCACAGTGTGTGCATTTATTTAGGAGATTTTTTTCCCCTTGCCTGTTTAGAAACAGAGAAAACTAGAATTGATGATTTGGGGTAATTCATTGCAAAAATGGGAGATACAGAACTTTATTCAGATGATTGCTCTGAGACTCATTCAGAGACCTAGGACTTTGCATAAAATAATGTGTCCGAAGTAGGATAATTTGAGCCTGGTTGCATCTGCCTCAATGACAGCAATTGACCGAAATTCACATAGAAATTCTATGATGTAGACTTAATCTCCCAGTAGCATTACCTGGCGTGTAGTGAAGGATACTGGAAATGGTATTTTTGCAACATTCTTGAGTGTGTCAGGCTTCTATCTTTGTAACTACTACACCTTCCATCCCTGCAATTATTTTGTTGAGCTCCTAAAATTAATTTCTGAACTTTTTGATTGTATGTCTTTTGCATCTGGATTCAGATATCGAGGATACAGTACTAACTTAAAACCAAATGGCTTTAAAAAAATATTTGGTCTTCCTATCATCTTATTAAATTATTTTAAACCAGCACTACTTTTTCCCCAGAACGGTTGGTCTTGATTTACTGTATGTCTTGGAACATGTTCCAGTCGACCTACTTTTGCTGATCTTATAAATTTTTAATAAGCTCGTAAGCAATTTCAGTCTTTTCTAAAATTCTTGTTTGAAAGCTATCATTGTAACCCTTTCTTTTTCTTCTGTTCTTTTAAGTCAGTGCTTGGTCCTGGTTACTGCCTGGACTAGTCCCTACAGTTTTCTTGGCAAGATTTTCAGGTGCCTGTGCCTCTTTCTGGGATGGTCTTTCAGGTTCCCTGTGGGGTCTGTAGCTTTGGTGTTCCCAGGTGGACTCTCATCCAAGCATTAACAAGGACCGGGCTTGTTTAGCTTCCAAGCCCAGACAAAGGCTGCTAGGTGCTTTGATTTAACTTTTTATTTGTCCCCTCTCCCTTTTTTTTTGGTCCTCATTTAGCTAATGTAAAGGGGCTCATTTTGTTTTGTTGGTTTTTCTTTTTTCTTGCTGTCCTCTATTTACAGGAAAGGTTTAACTAACTTGTGGGGGAAAGTGCTGAGAATAAGAGGGTTTATTGGACCCTTGCCAGGAAGTTACCAGGCTATGTGCTGCTTGATAGCACTTGGATGGAAACCTGGGTATAAGCCAGAAAGGACATTAGGGATGTTGAATGCAGCTTAGACTGGCAGTGTCTTGTTTCTGTGTCATTCATGTGCAAATATCCAAACTTTTCCAGTCACTGCTTTTCCTCCTGAAGGGAACCTCCTGGGTGATCATTTAAACTGCCATAATGATGAACTTGTATGTTCTGGAAACGCAGTCACAGTTTATTGCTGGATTGCATATATAGTTCTTGCCTGTAAGGTCAAAGAGTGGGGCAGTTGACTGTTTTGATGTCTCTTAGAGAAAATTTGCTAGAAGCCAGTTGCCAATTGGTAGAAGAGGGCTCAAGGTGAATCTTCTCTCTCCCTCCCTCCCTCCCTGCCCCCCCCCCCCCGTGATGCTCAGACTTCCGCCTTTCAACCATTCTCTCCACTCTTCTTAAAACAGCAAGCTGCCAGATAGTTTTTGCTGGAGGGCTGAACTGATGACTTCCAGAGTAATGAAATCAGAATAAGAACTGCAAGTTATTGAGCTGTATTAAAAAATGACAGTTTCCCCTTTGTTGAATCTAATTGGGATCATAAATGCCACCAGAAGCTTCCAACCAGAAGAGAGCAGCCACCCTTCTCTGGATGCTGTTCTGGGCCAGGAAGAAATGCAGACACGTCCGCAATTGAGCCCAAAATTTCCCTTGCTAAGCAAGAGAATAGTTAAGTGAGTTTTGCCCCCGTTTTACAAACTTTCTTGGCCGCAGTTGTTAAGTGAATCACTGCAGTTAAGTTAGTAACACAGCTGTTAGGTGAATTTGGCTTCTCCGTTGATTTTGCTTGTCAGAAGGTCACAAAAGGTGATCACATGACCCCAGGACACAGCAACCGTCATACATACATGCCAGTTGTGACTATGGGGATGCTGCAATGGTGGTAAGTGTGAAAACCGGTGATTAGTCACTTTTTTGGTGCCGTTGTAACTTTTAACAGTCACTAAATGTATGGTTGTAAGTTAAGGACTACCTGTAAATATTTTTATAAATGGAAAGGCAATATTAAAAATTGTTAGGGCTTCCCTATCTTATGTACAAATAAATAATATTTAAAAGAAATCTAAAAGTATGTATCCAGAGAATAAATGGAACAATATCAATTGAAGAGAATATTTATAGCTCAGAATTGACCAGTGGAGCTCTTAGTGATCTCTAAGCATACTGTAGTTATTTTCTTGCAGATTTTTTGTTACACAACTAGGTAACAAGCCACTGTTAGAAGGGAGTGGGATTTGTTCTCTATTTCTATGCAAGTAGCTTGCCTTGTCAGTGTTGGTGGGAATGTTCTTGATGGTTCCTTAATTAGGTTGTTTATTGTTTGATTGTTTTCCTGAGTTCATATTTCCTTGATTGGGGGGTTGTTTATAGCTTGGTTGCTGGTCTAATGTCAATCTTGGTGTTAATCTCTATTTATCTGGGTATTGATTGCGTGTGGAGATATGTTTTGGTCTTTTTGTTTCTTCTTTAGTTATTTGATTTTTTCTTTTGAATGTTGTTTACGTGTCTGTTGATGACTGAATTGTCTGAATGTCAAGCTTCCAGGAATTTTTGGTTTAGCTTGGTCCAGAATGCTCAGTTACCTAGCTGAAACTATGCTTGAGTCTGTCCATGTGCTGTAAGATTAATCTGTATCTTTGGATGCTGGGTGGTCGTCATGGACTTGCTCTGCTCGTCTTCTGTCTGTCTGTTCTACATAGTGACTGCTGCAGCCTTTAAATTGTACGTTGTGAATAACTCCTGTTTTTTTCTTCTTCAGGGTACTGCTTTATTTAATACGTTTTGGAGGGCTTTAGTTGGTTGTGTGTTATGGTGATTCTGTGTGGTTGTAATAGTCTGTTGGTTGTTTCTGATATGCTTTTGATGTATGACAGTGTTATTATTTCATAGCTTGTGTTGGTTGTGTTTTAATGGGGTGAGTAATCAATCGCTTTTTGATAAAGTTGAGTGAGTATCTGGTTGTTGTTGGGTTGTTTTTTTTTGAAAGATGCTGTATAAGCTGTCTTGTTTCCTTTTTCCTGTGTTTTGGGTTGCTGCAGTGTGTTTGTTCTTGTCTGAAATATTCTTCTATAGATCCTCTTACCAGAGGATAGGTACTTTGGTAATGGGGCACTTGGTTAATGTGGGCTCTGTTTTCTTCTCTCCTTGTGAATTTTATTCCTTTAAAGATGTTGATTGTTTCACATGTCTTTTCTGTTTCATTTTATTATTATGACAAAGGTTTCATCTACAAATCATACGTTTGGTTGAATGTGTAAGAGTGCTATAGTTTTTAGACATTGCATTACAACCTACGCTTTTGAGTCCTGAGAGTGGAGATCCCATGGGTATTCTTCTGATTTATTGATATATTTGTCCACTAAACTGAAAGTTGGTAGTGAGGCAGAAGTTGTTGCGGTCCATGATACTGAGTCTTTTCATCTTCCTATATTTGGCTAGAGGTGTGTTATGTACCAGGGGTCCCCAACCTTGGCTATTTTAAGACTTGTGGACTTCAACCCCCAGAGTTGAAGCTTTGCTGGCTGAGGAATTCTGGGAGTTGAAATCCACAAGTCTTAAAGTAGCCAAGGTTGGAGACCCCTATTACGTACTACTGCTGCCACAGATTCTTTCACTAGTTCTGGATCTATGGACATCATGCTGTGACATCAAATGAAACCATAATTTCATGTATTTTTAAATTGTTGATTTTCTGGAGACACTGTAGTGGGGAGTTCCCTGTGTGAGATGTCCAAGGGTTGGGTTTTTTTTTTTACTTGTTTGTTTAAGTTCTTTGGCTATGTTGTGTACTGGAGTCCCTGATACTGATACAATTGAACGAAGAGTTTGTATATTTTTGGGCATCCATGGAAGCATGGGAAGATGAGTCCGCTGCTTTTCATCTGCTGCTATTCTTCTTTTGAAATTTGATCATTCTTGGTTAGGTCATTGAAAGGTCTCTTGATTGGGTTATCTAAGTTTTGTCTTGGGTTAGTGTTTTCTGGGATATAGTTTGCCCTCCAGCAGTTCTTTGACTTTTTGTATGTATTATGTACTGTCCATGGTAATTACAGTTTGGCCTTTGTCTACTGGGAGGATGGTGTGATGGTTTTGGCTTGGTTTAGGTTTTTGAGGGCTGTTCTGTTCTCTGCTTTGAGTTGATTCTGTGTTCTTATGGTCTGTGGTATGATTTTCTCCCTTACGTTTTCTTGAGTCCCTAAGACTAGTGGTTAGAAAGCAATATTACAGGCTAATTATGCTGACTGCCGACTGCCAGCAGCTCGAGTCTCGCTGGTTCAGGATTGACTCAGCCTTCCATCCTCCCAACGTTAGTAAAATAAGGACCCAGATGGTTGGGGGTAATATGCTGACTCTGTAAACCGCTTAGAGAGATCTATAAAGCACTGAAGTGGTACAATAGCAATACCTAAGTGGTATTGCTATTGCTATGGCAAATCCTGTGCTTATAAATGCTGCCTCTAAGGATGTAAAGAATTCTAATTGATTACTACTGTCTATGCTATAGTTGAAGCAATATCTGGATAGTGGATGTTGGACATGTTAACTATCCATTTGGGTTCTGGAACCTCTTTGCTACTGGGTTTAATTTAGGCAGTTTGGTTTGGTTTTTATTTTCCTTTTTTCTGTTTATATTAGAGGTAGTCTTTATGGTAGTCAGCATTTTTGTGTGTTCTGGAATCAGTTTGTTCCAGTTGCTCCCTGAAGTTATCTATGATATGCTAGTATTTGCTTAGGCTGAGATGAGCATCCTAAAACATTAGTTATATCACTTTTGGCCTCTTTGTTGAGTTATTTTCCATCCAGTTGTATAGGTCAGTGATGGCTAACCTTTTTGCTGTCGCATGCCAAAAGCGGGGGGAGTGCGGGGGGATCACGTGTATGCGTGCCCACAATCAATGCCCCCTTGCGCCCTGCACCCCCACACATGCATGCATGCTCCCCCTGCTTTTGGCAGGTGATGGCCCGGTGGACCTGGTAGGCCCATTTTTCGTCCTCCCCAGGCTCCAGAGGCTTTCTTGGAGCTTGGGGAGGGTGACAACGGCCTTCTCCAGCCCCCCGGAGGCCCCCCGGAGGCTGGAAACAGCCCATTTCTCGACTTCCGGTGGGCCCGGAAGGCCCAAAAATCAGCTGGCTGGCGTGTGCATGCGTGCTGGAGCTGAGCAAGGACAACACTTGCATGCCCACAGTTATGGCCCCGTGTGCCACCACATGTGCCATAGGTATAGGTTATTTGCCATCACAAGTATAGGTTATTGGGGGTTTGTATCCGACACTGGTGAGCAGGGCATACTATTGTAGGCATTCTTGCAGAAAGAATATTTGTTCCTTGTTGAAGGGTTGCTTTCATGCAATTTTCTCCCATTTGTGTGCTTTCTGAAGCATTTGATACCCATATGTGATTTCAATAGAATAGGTGGTTCAATAGAAGGGAATATATATAGCTCAGATTGAACTGTGGAGTCCTTGGTGCTCTTTGAGCTTGGTTATTTGCTTGCAGATTCTTTATTACCAGACTGGGTAATATCACCAGTTTGGCATTTAGACACATAGAGATAAATTAAATTTACACAACGTTCAAAAGAGACAATAAAAAAAGCAAAGAAAGAAACAGGAAGAGGAGAACACATTCTTTCCAGCAATCACTACCCAGATAAACAAGGAATAAAGGTAAACAGGTAAAAGTTCCCCTCGCACATATGTGCTAGTCATTCCTGACTGTAGGGGGTGGTGCTCATCTCCATTTCAAAGCCGAAGAGCCAGCGCTGTCCGAAGACATCTCCGTGGTCATGTGGCCAGCATGACTAAATGCCAAAGGTGCACGGAATGCTGTTACCTTCCCACCAAAGGTAGTCCCTATTTTTTCTACTTGCGTTTTTTACGTGCTTTCGAACTGCTAGGTTGGCAGAAGCTGGGACAAGTAACAAGAGCTCACTCTGTCACTCACTCACTCGGCTCTAAGGATTCGAACTGCTGAACTGCCGACCTTTTCGATCAACAAGCTCAGTGTCTTACCCACTGAGTTTAACAGATTAACAGCTCTCAAACAATCTAGAAGAAAACAGTAGCTTAATCAAGGAGCTACCAAGGAGAAAACCACACTTACCCACCAACATTGGCAGGACAAACTTCTGTATAGCAAACAGGGAGCAAAGCCCACGCTCACTAACACTGATGTTATTACCTAGTTTGGTAGTGAAATGTCTGCAAGCAAATAACCAAACATAGAGTGCACCAAGGAGTTCACAATTCAATCTTGACCTACATATATTCTACTCTAAATTGTTTCAGAGAGGCATAACACTTGCGGTATGAAAGGGGTCTTTAAATAAATTATCAATGAGGCAAGAAAAATAAAATACTGTAAAAGGGCTGATTTGTGTGTGTGTGTTTGTTTGTTTGTTTATTTTGTATGCTGCACATCTCGCCAAGGGGCAACTCCTGATGACTACAGCCAAGTAAAATAACAAGATAAAACATTAAGATAATAAAACTCTATGTTAAAATAGAAAAAATCGTCAAAGATGGGGAGTAAAATGCACATGGGATGGAAGTGGAGTCTTATCTCAATGCATGTCCAGGATGACATGCCCCCATTGGGGTCCCATTGGGGCCAGTTGGCCTGGGGCCAGAGCCAGGTTTTCAACCTCTTTCAGAAGGCCAAAAAGGTGGGTAGGGATCTCAAATTGGGGAAGTGGGAAGGAGGGCATGATGTTCTAGAGAGCAGAAGCCTTGGCAAAAAAAAGAGAGAGTCTGGTCTGGTCTGATTCAAATTTCATTGCAGACAACCCCCTCCTCAGAACTTGAGATGAAACAGCTACAGAACATAAAATGGAGCATCACTAGATTGCATTGCTGCTACAACCTGCATTACCAACTCAAAATGTTACTCAAAGGCAAGACATGAAAGCAATTCTTCAATAGAAGCAACAGTCTTCCTTCCTTAAGTAGCAACAGAAGCGTCTCCAACCTCTAGCCTTTTATGTATGTTGGACTGCTATTTTCATCATGCTTCCTGCTAATATGGCCAATAGTTTAATCATGTCGGGGGCTGCGATAGCAGTTGCAATCCATCACATTTGGAAATATTCGCTTGGGAAAACTGTTGACTGCTAAGTAAATATTGATCTGCAGATAGACTTGTCATTTTTCCCATTCAGTCACACCTCTTGGATGATTATCACTACTTCTTTCCACATCTCCCATATGGTGGTATGATACACACAGAAACTAAGAAAGTCACTTTTACATGATGAGAATATCCTACTTTTAGTCTTCAAACAGAATTGAAACTAGATACAGTACTGACTGTCTACTTCAAACTGCTCAGGGACTCATCACACAAAGTCAAAGAAACTAGAATCTAACAAGAATTAATAGCATTGCTAATCCAAGGGCAAGTTGAAGCTGAAGCCTACAAGAACATCTGGCAACAGAATCGCTACCCTGATTGAAACTTTGAAGTTGGTGAAGAGCCATTGTTCCACTGACACCCAGAATAAAGATACTTTAATCCTTTAATGTTCAAAGAGAGCGGTTGCAGAATTTGTCATTCTTAACTTATAAGTAGGCCTCATGAATACCACTTTTGGTGCCTTAGATCAGGGGTGTCAAACTCAAGGCCTGGGGGCCGGATCTGTCCCGCAGGGCTGTCCTGGAAACAGTGAAGGACAGGCCCATGGTGCCTCTGCCAGTGAAAATGGAGCTTGGGAGGGCCGTGTGCAGCCATTGTGAGCTCCATTTTTACTGGCAGAGGCCTGCAAGAGATCATTGCAGCTGAAAATGGAGCTCAGGAGCTCGTTTTCGCTGGCAGAGGACTCAGGCCGCCACAGGCGCCCCCGACACAAGTGACGTCGAGCTGGCCATGCCTACCCTGGCTATGCCCCCCCCCCAAGTCCCCTGAGGTCAAACACAACCCTGATGTGGCACTCAATAAAATCAAATATTGCACCCTTGCCTTAGATGGACATTCCTATGCTTGGCAACTGACAGAACCTACAGTTTTGTGTAGTGTTCTCTAAAACTAGGCCAGGATTCAGTTTCTATCTTGGGGTAGAGGAAGGAATGGCTCTTTGCATCCCAGAGACTTAATGGTGTGGCCCTTGAATAACTAAAATCCCTTCTGGTCAAAGTTACAAACTGTATTTAAAGCAAAGACTGTATCTTCACTTTCAGATGCTTTCAGGAAGCCAAATCCTGAATGTTATCTGGGTTTCTAAGAACAGGGGAGTATTCTTCCTGTCTGTACATGAACACTGCTTCAAAAGCTTGGAGGAAAAATTCAGAAAGTTCAGGGGATGATGTAAAGTAATCTTTTATGACCAGACTCTGGGGAATCCTGCCTGCTTTCACTATTATCTATTTCCAAAGCTACTATTACAGGAATTATAAGAGTGAAGAGTATCTGATTAAAGGAGAATGGCAAAAGCATTTAGCAAGGCTGATAGCCAAACCTGTGAACCACCTCATTAAGGCAGCAGTGCAAGGAAGTACAATGAAGGGTGTTTCTACTATGGGAAATTATTTTGCAACAACCAGAAATGGCCATGCCACCAACATCATGCAGTTTTTGAAAGCCTTGAAACAGGAATCCTTGAATCACAAAACATCCACTTGTCATGAAGCAAACTGAAGAAGCTGCTCCATCCTATTTGTTTTAGCTCTTTATAGTGTTCTATGTTAGCAGCCACCCATCGTTTTTATTTTCAAAGCGCATGAGAAGCATGGCAGTCTTGCAAAGAAATAAGGTGAAAACTGATTACAGAGTCTAAAGTTTAGAAAGAACCTAAGAGATGATCTAATCCAGTAAATCCACTATTATAGCAACTCTAACACATGACCATCCATCTTGGTTTACGTATCTCTTGTTGGGGAAAATCCATCTATCACCTCCTGAGGCACAAAGAACAATTTTACCATTCCAATAGAACAGAATAGATTGCTGCCTTTTTATAAATGAACTAGAATATACTAGATTCTCATTGCAGAGATTGCCAAACTCATACTGCTTTCATTATTATTGTTATTTTTCTCTGAGGAGGGAATTTGTTCCTGCTTCTGTTCTGTGCTCTTCAATGTATTCAATCACTCTTGCTGAAGTTTGTATGGTTTCTCTCTGTCCTAGCAATTGTCCCAGCAATCCTGAACTATTTTAGCTTGGCTTGCCGTTTAGCACATGGTGTTCCTGATCGCTATCATTTATTACAGTTGATCGGATTTAAAATTTCTCACAGTTTGTGTTGTATATACACATCAAAAGTTTAACTAATTCAGATTTTGACCAGAAACTTCATGGTTTTGTTTGATAGTGAGCTTTCACAAGGATTTTAAAGCTCCTTGGAAAATTCATTCATTTGTGTATTTAATTAATTGATTGATTTATAGACCTCCTATCTAACCTCAAGGTAACTTTATAGTAGATAGATTGGACTTTGGACAAAGTTAATCTATATTTTGCTCCTTGATTATTATAGCATTTCAAAATTGGAAATAGGATCAGATGCAGATGAGTAGACACCTATAGACTTCAACTGATGCTGTGCACATTTATAATAGGCAATTTTTACTGTCCCTCCTGAAAAAATATTTTCTAAAGAGTTCTAGATCCGCTTGAGCAACATGGAAGACAGCAGTAGGAAAAATTAGCCAAAATTGCCTATCCCGCTCCTCAGGTTTTTCACTTGATTCAATCTCATTTGTGGAAAAGAAATGATTTATATAACCCACTAGCTCAGAGGTGGACAAATGTGGCCCTTTTACAACCTGTGGACTTCAACTCCCAGAATTCCTGAGACAGCCAAGCTGTCTCAGGAATTCTGGGAGTTGAAATCCACAGGTTGTAAAAGGGCCACATTTGCCCATCCCTTTACCAGCTGATAACCCAGAGTTGCCCAGGTATTTAAGAACTAATCCCCTTTACCAATCGCCCAGTGCGCTCTGAGGAGGCCCACAGACAGGGCCTCCTCAGAATGCCGTTGGCTAGACAGTGTCGGCTGGCAACCCCCAGGGGGAGAGCTTTCTCTGTGGGCGCACCCACCCTCTGGAACCAACTTCCTTTGGAGCTCCGGATGACTCCTGACCTTCTCTCGTTCCACCACAATTTGAAGATCTGGCTGTTCCACAGCTTGGACTGACAAGGATTTCTTAATCAACTTTTACCTCTTTTAAATCTGAATTTTAATTCTCACTGTTTTAATGAGGGATTATGCATTTTTATCGTTGTGAGTTGCCCTGAGTTCTTGGAGATAGGCATAAACAATTAGAAGTAGAAGTCCAATAAATAATCTGGCCCTGTGCTGTGCAGGATTTTATAAGTGACAGGTAGTACTTTAAATTGCACCCAGAATCTAGTGGGAGCCAGTGCATTGTAATGCAGTTTGCAATGGCTTTATATGGTGCACTTAAAACGGCTTGAACCACTGTATTCTAAACCAACTGCATCTTCTGAATACTCAAGGGCAGCCCCATGTAGAACACATTACTGTAGAATACTCCAGCCAGGAAGTGACTAAACAGGAGTGACCATGAGCAGAACCTCTCAATCCAGAACTGGGTATAATTAACATATAAGGTAGATTTATACATAGCCTCCTGGCCACAGCTGACACCTGCTCCTTGAAAAAAGCAATCATATTACCTGGTGTATGTATTTATGCAATTTATTTATTTATGCAATTTATATGCTGCCTTATCCCATCAAATCCAGTGGGATGGGCATGATCCAGCTCCATTCTGTGAAACAATGTCATTTAGTGGAATCCCGAAGATGTTCCTTGTCACCGACCTAATCTTTTGAAAAGCTTCTCTTTTGAGAGTCAGATGGCTCTCACCCTGCTAAACTTCTAGAATTGAATTATTGGATTTGTCTTCAAAATAGTACTGTATACAAATCCCATGTAATAAGTTTCGGATTATGATGTTTGCTTAAACTTAACATAGAATATTATGCAGAACCACAAGACAGATATCTGTGTAGGGAAAGATTGGACAACTCTTCCATGTATAGCTCCTACCTCCTGTTTTGCAGGTTTTCAAATTCCATCGATGGCAAACAGAGAATAAAATACTCACAATTTTCTGGTGGTTATCAGTGGAAAACTAAAGACAATTAAATATTATATACCTAACTTAAACTGACATCCCCAACCCTCTCACAATGGGAAAAAACCCTGGAATTTCAGAACTCATCTCCCCCTAGTTTTTATGAAATTAATGAAATCATTGCCATAACCTCTTGCAGCCTTTGACCATTGAAGATGACTAGGGGAAAAAACAATAATTACAAAAAATTGTGCAGATTCGCGGACTTTTTTGACACATAAATAATCTTGTAGGGTGAAATCTAGGACCGTCCTAGACAATTCTACATCTGTTGCTCTTTGTTTTATAGACCTTGCTGTTCACATATCTCTGATCCATGTAACACTTTTGAGCCAAACATTTACTAATATCAGAATAGTTTCCAGATGGTGAAATGCTTAAAATATCAACCAGGGCCTTCAAGGGCTTTCCTAAACGCCAAGTTGTTCTTTTTAGTTGACATATTTATTAGTGTGGCATAAATAATACAAAAACTAGAATCTGGAAAGGTGAGATGAAGGGAAGCTTCCTCCACTGCATTTCCTTTTACAAAACCTGTATGAGAAATTGTAATGTATACTCGCAGGCAGGTGGCCATGTTACAGAGCTAAGTGAGGAGTCCAATTTTATAATAGATGCCATAGAATAATCTGACAGCTTGTACCTGGTACAGAGCAGTATTTAATTGCATTCTCATTCTTAAGAGTACTTCAAAGCTAAGTTCTTTTTTTTCTCCATTTATCCTTCCACCACACCCTCCAGTACTGCAATAACTTGCACACAACTTACACTAAAGTTGGACTATTAACCTTGCTAGGTTTGTTGTTCCTCCTGAGGGTTTAAATAAACAAGCCTCTTGAGTGCTGCTTACACATTAGCCATCTATAATCCATTTTCTTCAGGAAGTATGGTACTAAGGTTGGTGTTCTTTTTTTTTAATGTCATGGGGAAATGCTTGCTGATTTTATGTGAATAGTAACTTTCCTATTTTATTTATTCATTGTGTTAAGTGGGTAACTGAAGAATATCTGAGGGGGAACTGAGGGATGATTAAATTATAGTGGAGAGATGATGAATGATTTGGGGGGATTCCTCACTAATTAACTTCCTGGTTTCTGGGTGATTTGTTTTGCAGTGTGCAATCTATTACACTGGCTATTCTTTTAAGAGAAATTAAATGGGATGGATGGAGGGAGGGAGGAAACAGACAAAGTATCTAGATACAACATGGATATTATCACATTTCATTGCATTTTTCTGAGGTGGACTTATCTGTTGTGCAGGATTGGCCATTTAATCATTGTACAGTAAAATGAGCCTGAGAAAGAACTTGTGCCAAATTCCTGGTCTTTTTCATTCTGGGTGGGATTGCAGGTCATTAAGTATGGGGTGAATTTTTCTTTTTTTCATGAACCTTCCTTCAGCAAATTTTTCTTCCTGGACAGCATACTGTAATGAATTGTTGAAATGACTTGACAGTTTATCAAGAGCCTGTTAAACATTTAGCTCTTTTCCTGGTTCCTGTTTAACTGTGATCCTCCTTGAACAAGCAGTTAATTCTCATGGCAATCCGGTTTAAATATGATTTTCAGACTGTATGTACGGGAATGATCGGATGGTCTCCCAGAGAGGAAAATGTTTGCAAATAAAAATGTTAGTGTTATTGGAGAGAAAGCTAATCAGATCTAAAATCGTCAGCTGAGCTTTGGGGTGAGGCAACATGAATGGCTGCATCTTGGGAACATTAACCTGTGATGAGCTGCATGAGGTTTTATGTGTGGTTTCGGAGGCTGTATTATGATCCTGGCATTCTTCAGTACTGACTTTTGCCATCTCTTGATATATGGTGGGTAGAACATTTTAATTGTTTTTGTTTCTATTATTTGATTTTAATTTGTTTCATACCTGCCCTATCATATTGGCTACCTTCAGTATACAGAAATTATTCTTAAATGCAGCATATTCTTGTCCCACAGAGCGTGTTTAAGATGGACCAGGAAGAGAGATAGCATCCATTCAGTCTAAGTTTAATTTTTCTGTATCCTTGTTTTCTGTTCTTTAATTTACGATTCACCCCATCTTCCTTACTTCATTGCTCCCTTTACGTCCTCTGCTCTACTCCTTCCAAAGCTAATTTTTCTAGTGGTTCCCAATTTGGGGGGGGGGGGAGGGAGGGGAAGCAACAATATGAACTTATTTGTGTTAAAATATTTCTAATTTCCCTTGTGGTTCAAACTAAGCCCTCAAGGAGGTGCATGAGAAAGAAATTAAAACAAATTCAAATTACTAGCAAAAGCAACCTGCCTAGCTTGTCTTTTTAATGGAGCACAATATAGGATGTCTGAGAGAGATAGTAAACTATTAGGAGATTCCTATGGAAAAAAAAGCAGTCATTTGGATAGGATGTTATAGGTTAAAAGTAGCACCTTGAATTGGGCTTGGAAGCAAATTGGAAATCAAAGCAATTGTTGGACGATAGAGGAAAGGCAGTTGATAAAAAGTGTATCAAAATATCTAGTTTTGTGGTAGATGCACTAACTGGATTTTCCAAACATTCTTCGATGAGTGATTAAGGCACTTTATTTAGTAAACGTATAAACTTGCAGTGATCTAAGTAGGAATGATTAAAGCATGGGCCATGATGGTTACATCCCTCAACTCCAAGGAGAGATAGAAATAGTATAACAACTGATGACGGTCACTCTTAGGCAGGCCAACCACCTGGCCATCCAGGATTTCTCTTGTATCCAGCAACATGCCCAAGCTACAGTCTGACCTCTGAAAGGTGAAAAATGATCTAAAGTACTGGGAACATTCAACCAAATCAACTAGAACCAAGCAACATGTCATCTTAGATTCCATATTAGCCAATATTCAAGAAGAAATTCATAATTCGGCTGGAACGTTCCTGAGGAAAAAAAGTCTACCCTTGTCACCAGCACAGGTATTTGCTAGCTGTTACTGAAGGTATTTGCATCTTCAGTAACTGCTATCTTCTGGTTATCCTCTATCAACAATGGTTTTTTTAGGACAGAGGGTCCTTGGATCCTCCCAGAAATGGCTTGGGAGAAGGTTTTAAACATTTCTGCTTGTAAAGGTTTTAGTAATAAATGATTTCCAGGAGATCTGGCAAAATTGTGTGACAGGCATGGTAAGCTCTGAATGTTTAATTGCTCATAAAGATGTGCAATTCCTGACCAAACAAGATTTTGGTAAATTTTTAATTGTTTTGTTTGGCTTCACTGACATGTATATACTGAAGTGTCTGCAATAATTTTAGGCAGGGTTTACACAACTATATACTGAGCGTTTTGTCCTTTGTAGTAAATGGCCTGTTCCATAAAAAAGATAACATACTTCAAAGACAGGTTAAATGAGCTCAGTATATCACAGCTGTTTTAACTGTGGTTTAAAGATGGACTAACTCTAGAAAGCTGATAATTAACAAGGCCCTATCTGCTGTGTGCGCATTGCTTTTAAAAGCTGCACATTTTTGGTGTGTGTGTTTCATTTTTACCATTATATTTTTCAGTCTCTGAATAGAGCCAGCTGTGATTATTCTGTGAAAACAACAAACCAGCATGCTGGTTCTAGTTAGCAAACATTACATTCATCTCGCAAGTTCTTTTTGGATTTCCTTCCAAAACTTCACCTGCGGCTGTTATTTCACAGGCTGACACCCTGTGAATTTGGGTTTGAAATATGAATTTATGGCCTCTGCAAAATTAATCAGTAGCTCTAAGGAGGATCTGGGCATGCAATGCGGAAAGGACTTTGAAGACCGAAACATGAAAAAAATAAATTCGTCTTTTTAGTACAGGGGAGATTAGGGAAGATACTTATTTGGTTCATGATTGTATAAGATACTGTAAAGTACATGTGTACTATAGTTTTTAAAATTGTTTTATCAGTTTTCTCACATTCCAGATTTCTTAATACAATTTTTCAGACCAAGAATGCATACAAAATACTTACCCTAAAGAACTTCATTTACTAACTTGTACAGTATATGTTAAAAGAAATATATATGAAGTAGGGTGCATATGTAAGTTTCATGCAGACTGTGTAGGAGAATATTTGCTAATGAGATGGAAACAAAATAGAATGAATTTGGAGAAAAATGGACACACTATAGAAAGAGCAGGCATATTTGTCCATTTCTACTTAAGATATTTATTTCTAGCATAAAGTACAGAGTAGAGAAAAAAACAAGTACATAGTAAAAGCATGACATCAAATTGACTGAATTAATACTGCACAAATGGAAATAGAAAGTACGTTCTGGTGGTAGAAAGAAGTGGGAAGTAAACTCACAGGCAGCTTTGGGTTTTAAATGATGCCAAAGTCTTAGATGCTGCAAACAGTTCCTTCTTTTCTAAGGCAGAACTGCATTTCCTGTTCTTTTACTGAAAGTTACAAAGCACCAAGCAGATCAAATTAAAAATATCTAACTAATATCAAATCTCATCACCCCCCACGTAGTTCTCTAATCTTTCTTCCCTCATCAGTTTCACCTTATCTTTGGCATCTAGAAGTCAGAAAAACAGGTGTGAGCTTGTCTTGTTTCTAGGACAGTCTTCCCCATTCTGCTGACCTCCATTTACATTCAGGCTACAAATTCCAGTATTCCCAGCCAGCTGGAGAGCATCCAGCTAGGGGAACATCGATCTATAAGATAAGCAGGTGGTGAGAAAAATGGAGTGGCAAAAATGTGAAACAGCTGTTGAGAACATGCTTTTTTCGCTGTGCCTTTTTTGTATCTCCATGGCCGTGCTTAGCATGATCGCTCTCAATCAGCTGCAGTGATTGTGATGAAACATTCAAAGTGGTGTTTTTGTGCTCTGTGTGTCAAAGCTTTGAGCATTCTGTGCCATAAGAATTTTACTTTGCAATCCCTTTGATCGTGGAGATAAAGCATTTTTGAAATTTTTCCTTTTTTTTCTTACCATGAAATACTGATGAGCCTTGCAATCCTGGATACAACAAATTTTAGTCATCCTTGTGGTTTCAACAGTTCCATCATTCCCCCCCCCCCCCTTTGTACTCTGGTAGTTCTAATCAAAAGAGCAAGAAAAATATGCCTCTAGTACAGCGATGGCAAACCATTTGGGCTCAGCATGTCAATTCGGAAAATGCCTAATTTGACTCTGCTGGTGTCTTTATCTTTCTGTCTGTCTGTCTGTTTCTCTCTCTCTCTCTCTCACACACACACACACACACACACACACTCACGTGCGCGCACACACACACACTTATACTCTTGATATCAGACAAGAGTTAACTCATTCCTGACCGCTGTCCCCATGCCCAACAGAATGGGCATTCAGGTAAGGCAACGCCCTTTTCCTGACAACCTAGAACTAAGGAGAAATTTCCTGATAATTAGATCAATTAATCAGTGGAACAACTTGCCTCCAGAAATTGTGGGTGCTCCAATACTGGAGGTTTTTAAGAAAAGATTGGACAACCATTTGTCTGAAATGGTATAGGTTTCCTGCCTGCGTAGGGGGGTTGGATTAGAAGACCTCCAAGGTCCCTTCCAACTCTTATTCAGTAATTCTGCCTGAAGGATATGGACAACTGATTTGCTGGTTAGAATAGCAGTTTCTTCAATTTTGATTGAAAGAGCTATTAAGCAGTGAAATAGCAGACCTCCTCCTTTTCAAGCAAAGGTTGGAAGACCATTTGTCTAGGATAGTACAGGTGGTCCTCGACTTACAACAATTTTTACATTTGTTTTTAAATTGGCTGTACACCGCCCCGAGTCCTTTGGGAGAAGGCAGTATATAAATAAAATTATAAAAAATAAAATAAAATTTGTTTAGTGACTGTTCGAAGTTACAACTGCACTGAAAACAGTGACTTATCACCATTTTCCCCCTCACTGTTCCAACATTCCCTTGATTGGGTAATATCCACTTCTCGTTGATTTGACTGGGTGCTCTTCAAATCTTTCCTCCACAGCTTGGTCACGCCCCCTTCCTTCTGCGCATGTCCAGTCTTTTCACTCAGTCATGGGTGATTAGACTGGTGTGTTTTTCTCTGAGAGGATTATTGACATTTCTTAACTTATTGGGCTCAATTTGGGATTTCTACTAGCAGAGGGCTGTGAGGTGGATGTAGGCAGAGCTGGGCGGTTGAGGTAAGCTTCCTCTAACCCTACAATTCTAGTCTAGTTTTTTTTTAAATCATATGACTTCTTATCTTACACATAATAATCCTAGATGGCTCTGAGTAATATTCAACAAAAGCAGAATAAATTAAACTGACCAAACCCAACAACAACAACATGCCAAACACAGTGCCCCAATGTCCCACAAATTCTACATTTATGCTTGGCATTTGCAGAGTTCACATCTATCCTAGTCCAGTGTCTGGCAAAGAATCAGATCTTCTCACAGCTTTAGCGAAGACTAGCGGGGCAAAGGCCCCCTGATTTTCAGGGGAGAGGCTGTTCTACAGAATTGGAGCAGCCATAGAAAAGGCAACTCTCTGAGGTCCTACCAGATAGCAACAGTTAAGGAAAGGAATTTGGAGCATGCCTACCCTGTCTGTAAACTGGTAGGGCAGGCAGGTATGCCATTTAAATCTTTAAGGATAGGCTGTTCTACAGAATTGGAGCAGCCATAGAAAAGGCAACTCTCTGAGGTCCTACCAGATAGCAACAGTTAAGGAAAGGAATTTGGAGCATGCCTACCCTGTCTGTAAACTGGTAGGGCAGGCAGGTATGCCATTTAAATCTTTAAGGGTGACAGAACAGTGGGGTAACATGGACAAAATGTGAGGTGCCCAAAACTGCACGACACTGCATGCTGGACCCAGTTATAACTTCTGGGTTGTCTTCAAGGGAGCCTGACGTATCTTGCATTGACGTAATCCAACTGTAAGGTGACTAAGGGATGAGTGATGGTGAGCAAAATCTCCTAGTCCAGGAAAGGACACAATTGGCCCGCCAACTGAACCTGTTCAAAGGCCCCACCTTAGCCACGACGAGTCCAGGATTCTCTAGCTTTCTTTTATGACCCCCTCCCCCATCTTTGACTTTAGCATCTAATCCCAATATTCTATTTATTTCCAGCAGCTTGGTTGTTAAACAAAGTAGTCACTAACTGAAACCGCAGTTGTGTTTATGATCTTACTTCAGCTTTTTTTTTTTTTTTTTTTTTTTGCCTTACGGACTGCACAGGATTGTCCGTAAGGATTGGTTTGCAAAGTTACTTTGTAGTCACTATTGTAACCTGAACAGTCAGCGTCCGAGCTAGTCACTAAATGAGGACTACCCGTACTTCTCTACATTTTAGGAGATAATTTTTGTAAATACTAACTGCAGAAAGTGCAAGGCTTCTGGCACATGCAATGAGATCGGGCAAAGGAAATACTTTTATTATTGGCCCTTCTTGTTTTCCTTTCAAGCTCCTTTTTGCTTTGGCTGCATGTCTAACTCACAAAGGGGTTGTGCACTTCCGGGTCTTCCTGCCCTTTTGCCTTACAGGGTATATAAACAAGATCCCATACACAATTTCACAATAACGAAATGAAAACATTTCATGTTTTTTGTTGTCTACAGTTTCTGAGAGACTAAAGTAGGTTGCCTGTTTGTTTGTTTTTTACGGTCTTCGTATTGTTCTTTAGGAACTTTGCCCAGCTGATATTCAACATGTCCAGGCAGAGTTAGGATTCCAGTTTTGCTTCCAGATCTGGAATAAGCACAGTACTCCATTGTTAACTGGCCTGACTGCAAAAAGGATGGGTTGGGACTGCTGAAATAAAAATAAACAAAAATTTGTCCAGATCTAATTTCTGATTTTGAATGCCAGGCCCTGCCTGTTGTAAGTGCACATAGAATTCCAGGGCAATTTAAAGGCAAGGTATTATATGTTTTTGTTAGATTCAGCATTCTCCTTTCTTCTAGGAGTGCAAGACTGGATATTTATTTATCTACAATAATTTGAAGATTGCTTCCCCTCCAACGTGATGCCCAGTTGCCCTTTGAAGTAGGTTGGATTAAGAGATAGAGGCTGACCCAAAGTTACTAAGTTCTTGTGCCCTCAGTATTGATTTCTTGATTTCCATGTCTGTATCCCAGCACTTTAACTGCTACACAAGGCTACCTCTTTATAAAGGCTATGTTGATGGAGAATTATTAGATGTGTGTAATACTTGGAAGGCTCCATATTTACTGAAGGAGGCTGAACAAGTTAATGTCCAGAAACCTGACTGAGGTGAATTTTGGCATGTTTTTTTTTCTTTGGGTCAATCACACTCTTTCAGCCTAACCTTACTTCACAGGGAGTTACTGGAAAAATGGAAGGAGGAAATTCCATGTATCCTGCTTTGAGGCCCTGAATGAAAGGAAATCAGATAAATAAAACTTCAAAAGCTGGACTTGATCCCAAAGTGCCTGCTTAATTATTATTCTTATTAAAGTTTTATTAAGAGTTCATTATAGTCTTCACCAATTTAATGTCCTCCAAATGTTGTGGAACCTACCCCTGTAATTCTGGCTGGGAATTAAGGTACCTGTTATCCAAAGCCATTATTATTATTTTTATTTATTTAAAACATTATTTTTTTAAAATAATGTGAAGTGTTAGTACCACTTTATAATGCCTTGGTAAGACCGCACTTGGAATATTGCACCCAGTTTTGATTGCCATGATATAAGAAAGATGTTAAAACTCTAGAAAGAGTGCAAAGAAGAGCAACAAAGATCATTAGGGGACTGTAGGCTAAAACATGAAGAATGTTGTAGGAATTGGGTGTGTCTAGTCTAGTGAAAAGAAGGATTGGGGCAGGGGTGAAATTTATTTACCTTCCCTACCGGTTCTGGAGTACGTGCTCTGCCCGTGTGTGTCATGTGCAATTTTGGACCCTCTGTGCACGCATAAAGCCTTCTGCAAATGCGCAGAGGGTCAAAAACAGGTTACTTCCTGTTAAAACCAGGAAGTAACGAAGTCTGGGTAATTGGGCGAAGCCTTGCAGTGCCACCGCTACCGGTTCTCCAAACCGTTTGCCGCTGCTACTACCAGTTTGCTTGAATCCGTGCGAACCGGTAGCATTTCACCCCTGGATTGGGGTGACTTGATAGCAATGTTTCAATATCTACAAAGTAAAGAGGAGTAACCTATTCTCCAAAGCATCTGAAGGCAGAACAAGAAGCAATGAAAATAATCAAGGAGAGAAACAACCTAGAACTAATTTCCTGACAATTAGAGCAATTAATCAGTGGAATGACTTGTCTCCAGAAGCTGTGGGTGCTCCATCTCTACAGGCTTTTAAGAAAAAATTGGACAGCCATTTGTCTGAAATGATACAGAGTCTTCTGCTTGTGCAGGGGGTTGGACTAGAAGACTTCCAAGGTCCTTTCCAACTCTGTTATTCTGTTAACATTTATATACCTGCCTATCTTCTAACCAACTCTGAGTGGCTCCCAATCAACCATGAAGGGATGCTACCTGTTAGTGCTACCGTAGTAGCACTTGAGTTTCCTGATAAGTTGTCTTACTTTGTACAAGAAAAATCTCTATATTGCAGTAAGATTTTTTTTTTTTTACATTTACCTCTTTCGTTTATGTTTTGTCCAAATGCTAGGTATTTTGATAGGCAATTGGATTGCCGTGCTCAGGGATTCCTCTCCTTGGTAGTTTTGAATTGAGGCTGTGTAAGAAGATGTCAGACGTTAAGCATACATGTCTTATCAATGTGTCTTTAATCTTAGCTATGAATCAATGTGGTATCTTGCAGATATATTGTAAATGAAAGGCCAGGCTGCTCGATATGTCCGAAAGGCACCAGGTTGGAGAAGCCACCCTGATTTACTTGACATTGTCGTTCTCTGGGTCCTCCAGAGAATTTGGTCACAACGTTCTCTGTGCCACCTCCCTTACTGCATTTGTTCTCGTCCCCTGTAACTTGAATGCTATGTTTTTTTTTATCAAGACAAAAAAATGTTCAGTGTCTGCTAATTGCCTCTAACTTCATCCCTTCCCTATTTGCTTTTCAGAAATGCCCTTCAAAGGATTATATAAAACACTACAGGTGCTGTGATGTCTGAAACTGCGCAGAGGGACTGCTTTCTGAAGGTAGTCCTTAAATTTGCCCCCCCCCCCTCAATGTGTCTGTGAGCAGTTCAAATTAATTCCTTCTTGCCTTCTTGGAGTTGGAGAACAGAATCTGTCCTAGCCTGTACAAGTGATTCCTCCAAAACTGGAAATATTCTATACATCATAATGTGATCCATTTCTTATGATGTAAAAAGATCTAATGAATAAGCCATGGTTTGTTTTAGGGCAGTAAGCCCCATAGTTTGCTGCTGGTTTACTGATTGCACTTTTGTCTTATGATGATGTATAAGTAGGAATGCAGGGTTTGTGTGTGAGGTTTCCGAGATTGTTTTTGTGTTGTGTCCAAGCTTTAAAGCATTGTACAGAGGTACAAGGCAAGTATAGTTTAGAAAGGAGAGAAATCAAGGCATGGTTAAGCAAATGCTTATTATCTGAAAGACTTTTAGAGCAGGAGTTACACTGGAATCACTTTTATGTGTGAGAGGATGCTGTTAAGAATATGAGCTGAGGGAGCACATCTCATAATTGCAGGAGAAATAGGAATTGCTAGGGAGGCCATATATGTTTGGCAGTCAATAACACTGCACTTCCAGCAAAGCTGCAGTAAGTTTTAAGAGATGGCTAAACACATTTCTAGCTGTCAGAATCAGTTACCAAATACAGCAGGTCTTTTCCATGTGTATATATGTGTGTGTTCATATGGTTTTCTTGGTGAAGGCCATCTCAGAAATGTATTAATACCTTGATTTAGGATAGTGCATTAAGAGAAATGAGTAAGCATCACATTTTCCCCGCTGTTATTCATTTTTGGTATTAAAATAAAAACTTCTTTGTGGTCACATTTGCATTTGCTTAAAAAAAATAATGAAAGAAAACCAGCAAATATTGGGAAGTGTTGGCTCCGAGGTATTCTAAGCATTTTGCTAGAGTTCAGAACAGGGATGCTGCTGTGAGAAATAAATGAAACAACTGAAGTCTCCTGGGAGACCAAAGGTGTGCACATACACAGCAGGTATTCATCACATGTCTGCATGTGCAAGGATTTTCTTGCACTGACTTTCTCACCTTCTAATCAGTCTGCTAACTGTGAATGAATGGATGAATCTCTGCTCCTCCAAATGCTCTTAGTGCAAAGGTGCCTCTCAATACTTAGTTTCTCTGTAATTAAGGCATTAGTGGAACTTAGGAGAAACTGGCCTCAAAGAGATTCATTTACTGGTTAAACAAAGACTTCCTTTCTCTACCATTGCTTGTTCTCTGCTGATGTTGCCAGGTGATCAGAAGGAGCTGTTTGAACTGTTCCATACTTAGTGCAAGAAAGTTGCTCTGTAACTTGTTGGAATTAAGAGGTGTTGATGCCATAAGTCTTGAACACACCTGACAGCTATTAGTAATAAGCAGTGGCATTGATTATCCGTACAAGTTGATATTAATGGTTTGATTATTATTATTATTATTATTTACTGGCTTTCATGAATTTAGAATCTCACCTGGCATACCAAGGAGAGCATCTGTAAACCAGAAGGAAGTTTTAATAATGTTGTTGTAATGTTGGTGTGTTACCAAGTTGTTGTAGTTTATTTTTGGACCGCTGATGCGCCCCACAGATTATGTGTAGGCAGCTGGGAAAGTAAATTGGCGAAGTTATTCTGAGTGTGAACAAAGGAGAAAGTAGTTAGGCACGTCTGTCCTGAATTCGTGTATCATGTATTTCCTTACTCAAGAAGGATAAAATATAGAATGTATTAAAAAGGGGTAGTGGATCTGTAGCTATCCAGATACCGTTACACTACAAATGCTACCACCCCTCACAGTTGTCCATACTGATTGGTGCTGTTGAGAGCTGTTGTTTAAAAGTATCTGTAAGACCATAGATTTTCCACCTGTTATAACAACGCAAGGGTCTGCTTCTAAAGAACTCCCCTTTGGCTCTGGATTATTTGAGCTTTTCTCTTTAGTGGTGAAGGAGGCAAACCTGAAGCTAAGATGCCACAACAATCTCATCCAGAGAAAAGATGATTCTTCTGCATCAGGAGTGATGTTTCTCATCACTAAAAAGCCACATGGTTGTGTGCTGGAAATGGAGGCTGATTGTAAGGGAATAAAGCCAGTCTCTATTTCTTTGCTGCATGGGTGCCTCAGTTTCACTTAGGGGCTTTTTATTTTGCTCAGTTTTCTAAGCTGCATAATACGTTTCAGTAAATTGTTCCTGAAGCATTTGCTTGTTTATGTCAAGTAGGTTCAGGCTTTCCATTCAGATGTTTAAGATTCCCTCCAGTATATCTATCCAAAGGATTGATTGATTAGGGATAAATAATGGGGGAGAAAACTTTTCAGAATAACTAATATTAGCAAAATGTAGATTTAACTTGGTGTAATGGAAATGGGCAACCCAGAAGAGCCTCAGATAGCTCAGCAGGCTAGATAGCCTATTATTAACACCCAGCTGTCTGCAATTATGCGAGTTCGAGGCTCAAGGCTGACTCAGCCTTCCATCCTTACTAAGGTAGGTAAATTGAGGACCCAGTTTGTGGGGGCAATAAGCTGACTTTGTATAAATATACAAAAGTATGAATGCTATTGCTTAACGCATTGTAAGCCACCCTGAGTCTCCGGAGAAGGGCGGCATATAAATCTTTTTTTTTTTTTAAAGGTCCTTGCAGCACCAGTCTCAAATTTGTGGCTCCTAAGCACCTCCATCCCCACAGTTTACAAAGTCAGAATTTAGTGACAAAAAATGGGTAACAGAACTATACTTGATTACTTCTCTCTCTCTTTCTCTGTGTAGTTTTATTATTTTAATGTTATAAGCTGCCCTGACTCCCCTTGGGGCAAGATGGGTGGAAAATACATTTAATAAACCAGTAAGATCAATGATCTTATTATAAGAAATAATAATATAATAGCATTTTGAAGACCACAGGGAAAGGAGGGAATAAGCAGTGAACCATCACGTTTGATTATAAAACGAAGTGCTTAGCCATCTTTTTTTCTGCCCTCAAGAAAAAAAAATGCCACATTTTTATAGACAATGTATTGAGTCATTAGGGTCACACACACACACACACACACACAGACCCCAAGAGCTGTGGGCCACATGTGGCTCTCAAGGTGCAGGTTGTCGCTGTCTATAATACAACTTTAAAAACTTGGGAGACACCCAGCCCAGGGCCATATTATGTCCACGGATTTGTAAAGAGGAGCTCATGGGTGTATGTCAGGGCTCTGTTGCTTTCAAGAAGAAAATCTTATATATTATATAATTGATGGTAGTTGGGTGCATTGCTTTATCTGTTGAACTTCTCGGAGTTCTTCAGGGTGTGATGTGAGTCTGGTGACTTTCCAAGTTTCTTGCAGCCTTGGTCTGATATTTGTGGCTCCTAAGTATCCCACCCCCCGCCCCCAATTTCCAAAGTCAGAATTTAGTGGCAAAAATATTTTTTTTTTGTATTGGTGCATACTTTTGGCCCCTTTGACAAAATAAGGGATAGAACCAGTGGTGGGTTTCAAAATTTTTTACTACCGTTTCTGTGGATGTGGCTTGGTGAGTCTGGCATGGCTTGGTGGGCATGGCAGGGGAAGGATACTGTAAAATCTCCATTCCCTCCCCAATCCAGGGAAAGGTTACTGCAAAATCCCCATTTCCTCCCGATCAGCTGGGACTCGGGAGACAGAAAATAGATGGGGGTGGGGCCAGCCAGAATTTTTACTACCGGTTATGTGATCTACTCAAAATTTCCGCTACCAGTTCTCCAGAACTGGTCAGAACCTGCTGAAATCCACCATTGGATAGAACAGATGCCTACGGAGATTCTTCACATTCAGGTCATGGTTGTTCCAAAGGTGCTTTTTCCCAAAAGAAGCTTCTTTCGTGAGAAGTGAAAGTTTTCAAGGAAAAACAAAACCAAGGCAGTCCAGTTGGGATAGAAGAGATTTTTTAAATCAAAACCTTCCCTAAACAAACACAAAAGAAAACTGAACCTTTCAGAGCTCTCCACATCAGAGATGTTGGTTACTAGAGATCCTCTGTGGCTCTTGGGCCTGAAAAAAGGCAGAGACCAATGGTCATCATTGCTTTGAAGCAATGCCTCTAAGTGTTGGACAAAGGCATTGGGGCTAGGAACGGGTTTTGGTCCTTTCCACAATGATGTCGTGTGGTATACAGAATGGAGATACAGCTGGCTCCCAGGTTAAGAACGAATTCCATTCCTAACTCAATCTTCAACTCAAATTTGTATCTAAGTCAGAATTCATACTTGCAAATGGACAGCCTATTACCAAAAACGGGAGTTAGCATTGTCCTTGATGCGAGGAAGCACTGAAGCAGCACAATGCTTCCAAAAATCGCTGAAAACAGGCTGTATATTAAAAACATGTGGCTTCAGCAGTTCCTGAAAAGATTGCGTGGCTTCAGCGCTTTGTCAGCACGAGGAAGAACGCCATTTGCCATTTTTAGTAATGGGCAGCCTTTTTGTGCTACAGATTATCCATAAATTGGATGTTCTTAACCCGGGGATCCCCTGTAGAGAAAACATAGTCTATGTTCACTATTCCTTGTAGCAGTATTTAAAAGGATGACTAATACTGTATTATGGAAAACAATCAGCCAACCAATACTGAAAATTGAATTGCAGCTGCTATCTTGATAGTGAATGGCAGGTGAACATGATCTGCATTTCCCACCCCAACCCCCCACCATCCCCACAAGTATTGGTCAGAGAGCCAATTTGGTATAGTGGTTAAGGTGCTGACCCAGAAAGCAGGAGACTTGAGTTCTAGGCCTGCCTTGGGCATGAAAGTCTATTGGGTGATCTCGAGCCAGTCACTGTGTCTCAGCCCGCCTCACAGGATTGTTTTCGGGAAAATAGGAGGAGGAAGGAGTATTATATACAGGGGTGAAATCCAGCAGGTTCTTACAGGTTCTGGAGAACCGGTAGCGGAAATTTTGAGTAGTTTGGAGAACAGGCAAATACCACCTCTGGCTGGACCTAGAGGGGCTGGGAATGGAGATTTTGCAATATCCTTCCCCTAGGAGCGGGGAGGGAATGGGGATTTTGCAGTATGCTTCTCCTGGAGTGGGGTGGGAATGGAGATATTGCAGTATCTTTCCCCTGGAGTGGGGTGGGAATGGAGATTTTGCAATATCCTTCCCCTGCCACGCCCACCAAGCCACGCCACACGTACAGAACCAGTAGTAAAAAAAATTGGATTTCACCACTGATTATATATGTTTGTCATCTTGAGTTACATTACTTAATAAAGGGGTGATAAAAAACTAATAAAATTTTCGCTGCATTAAAGAAAATGTAATTGCATTCAACCAGCTTTGTGATTAGAATATCCTTGTTAATGCCAGTCTGCTTGCTTGGGACCAAAACATAAAGATGAACCAGCTACTTGGAGGGAAAGTACAACTCTCTTCCTGTTGACAAAAAACCCTTCAAAATTATGAATATGCTTAAAGAGATGTCCCAAACATCCCAAATACCCTCTGAACTAGATCAGAGCACATCAAGCTCCAGTTCTGTTGTCTTCTGCAGATGAAATACCTCAGCGTGGAGTTTTTCCAGAAGGCTTTGCTTTGGTGAGGCCATTTGGTTGCCTTCCATTGAAAATGCTTCCACTTCACATACATCATTCTTGTAAGTTGGTGGTGCTGAACTTCGACCAGAAGATCTGGTCTCCTGGGTTTCAGTCTTAATCGTGGATTCTGTCTTATCAAACATTTTCATTGATAAGGACAAAGTCCACAAGCTATTTTCCAGATTCAAGAAGTTTTCTCAAAATAGCAGATGTCAGTCTGTCTACAATTCAGAAGTGTTCAGGATTTCCCTCTCGGGGGTCAAAGACCAACATATTATATGGAATCTGAATCATTTTGAGTCAGGGCTCCATGAACAATTTTGTGATATACCCGCACTTGGAGTTTGATACTCATTGCCACATTGAATCTGAATCTGTATCTGGTGAAGTGAACTTATGATTCACAAAATATTGTGTAATAATAAATATATTGCTCTTTAAAATGCCCCCAAAACTTTTTATTGCTCTGCAGGCAACTTCCTGTAATATGCCTGCTTTTTACTTGCAATGCACTGGGCGGCTGGCAGACATTCTGGTGATTAATTTGGTAGGCCAAACACCTCAGATAAATACTGGATTTGGGAAGACCTTCTCACCATCAGACATACTGGATTGGGTGAGCCAATTGAAAGCAAAGGAAAATATTTTTTTAGGAAATATGGTAGAATTAAATGCCCTAGAGCTCACATGACAGATTGACTATGGTCTAGAGCCATGATGGTGAACCTATGGCACACATGCCAGAAGTGGCATGCAGAACCATCCCTCTGGGCGTGCAGAGCTGTCGCCTGTTGCTCTTCCAGGTTTCGGGGCACTGGTCAGCTGGTCTTCACGCACACGAGAGAGCCAGAAACTGAAAGAGCAGTTGCCCAGTGTGCATGCGTGCACCAGGAAGATGATCTTCCGGTTTCTTTCATGCATGTGCATGCAAAGACCAGCTTGCCAGTGTGCATGCACAAGCCGGAAACCAAAAGATCATATTCCCGGCACGTGCAAGTGTGCTGGCAGCTGCTCTTTCGGTTTCTGGTGCTCCCACACGTGTGAAGACCAGGTGGCTGGTGCGCCAGAACCCGGAAAAGCAAGGGGAGCAGAGCTGCCAGCCAGGATGGGTGTGCAGGGGCTTCCCTCCATCCCCACCCGAGCGGGCTTCTTGCGTGGCTCCAGCCCGTGGCACTGATGCACATCCACGGACTGGAGCGCCTGACCAGCTTGGGTGCATGGGGCAGGGATTGCTGGCTAGGCAGCTGGCCGCCCTGCCTGCTGCTCCTGCTGCTGCGAGGGGGCGGTGGCGGTTCTCACGCTGCCGCTTCCGGCCAGGATGCTGGAGCGGACAGGAGGAAAAGCAGGAGGAGCTGCCATCGGGGAGGTGAGCTACCCCAAGGGGGCCAGAAGAGAGCTCAGCTTCTCACACATGGTGATGCTGCCAAAAGGTAAGGAAGCAGCTGGGAACAGGGAGTGGCTATGCTGGGTTGGTCTCGGTGGCGGGCTGGGGGGGGTTGGCTTTCATTGTGGCCAGAGTTAGGGCAAATCTCTCCTGCCTGCTGGCCCCCCAAGCGGAACACTGGGAACACCAACATCCCTTCCCTCTGAGGCCCAGGCCAAAGTTGTGTGGGGAAAGCGGCATTCTCCACCTAACTTTGTCTCCCTGTCTGGGGCTGCGGTCTTTCATGGGGATGTCCCGCCACCTCAACGGGGACTGGGGGGGGGCAGGCAGGGAGGTGCGTGGACTTCTAAAAGGCCAGGCAGAGCTGGGGCATGCGGGCCAGACAGCTGGTCTTTGCGCGCACATGTGCGCCAGAAACCGAAAGAGCAGGTGGCCGGCATGCACCAGAAGATCATCTGCTTTTCCTATTTCTGACGTGCACGCTCCCATTTTGGCACTTGGTGCCGAAAATGTTCGTGTGTACTCCTGTTTCAGCACTTGGTGCCAAAAAGGTTTGCCAACACTGGTCTAGAGGTTGTATATTTCATAACCATAAAGTTCCATGTATTGTCATCTTTGTGTCAAAGGCCTTATTTATTTACTTATTTCCCACCTTTATTATTTTTACAAATACCTCAAGGCAGCAAACATATCCAACACACCTTCCTCCTATTTTTCCCACAACAGTAACCCTATGAGGTGGATTGAGCTGAGAGAATGACTGGCCTAAAATCGTGCAGCTGGCTTTCATGGCTAAGGCAGAACTTGAACTCATAGTCTTCCAGTTTCTAGCTTGGTGCCTTAACCCAAACCAAACAGTTCTAGAAATGGTAAATGGTTTGGACATTGGATTCATATTTTCTCTCATTCCAGAAGAGCATTTAAGTTGAATCTCTTTTGCCAAATTTTAAATAGTTATGTTGGTATTTCTTTTGGATGTTTTGATTTTTTTATTTTGTTTTGATGTTTTATTTTTAACTACCTTGAGTACCCAATTGAATAGATAGATAAAACTAGAAACTAATAATTTTGTATATTTTTTTCCTCCTATCCCCGTTCCCATCCCATGGTTTAACAAGACATTAAATTGAAATTAATCTGAATCTTCAGGTATGAATGAAATCCTTTAGTGGAAAGAATGGTGCATTTATGAATATTTGCTTTCAAGCCCTAGCAACAAATGCAAAAGATCAGCTACATTTTAAATTGGGATTCATTCTAGAATGGACAGATGAAGGATATATAATTTTATTCCACTGTCCTTCCTTCCTTTATTTTCTATTCTCATCCAGAAAAATCTTCCTTGTTAACATTTTATCACAATCAAGCTCATGGCACCTAAATGTATTTGCTGTTTTGCAAATGCATGCACAAAGTCTGAGTTAAATTGAATCTCTGGGCAACGCAAAGCAAATCTTAAAAATAGTTATTTAAAACCACAATTTCTTAAACCGCAGCGCTCAACCTCCCTACGCTAACTTCTCTTCCCCCACTGGTATTAATCCCTAGAGGATGAAGGCTGTTTGACAGCAGCAACTCACAAATGTTCCTCCTCCAGTGTATTTGGTTTGATGAACAACAGGGATTGTGTAAAAACAGACCTTTTTTGTTCAATATGGCATCCTGAAAATATTAGCTTTTCATTTGGAAAAAAAAACCCCAAGCAACCACCAAGTTTCTAACCTTCACGGCTGTTAATATTTGTGTTACTTGTCAAGGAGGAGCTGAGTAACATTTCCAGTGCTTGGTGCATCAAGGCTTTCTACAGCTTAATTTTCTTTTCTAATTATATAGTTTATAGCCTTTATTTAACTCCCCACCTTGGAAATGATGGTGCTTCTCAATCCAGCTGAACAAGCACCTGAAGCATCTGTTGTGAACTGACTCAGATACCTCGACTAGGAATCTCAAGCCTATTCTTCCCACCCACAACGGCTCGGTAAGATGTCAGGGGAAGAGTTTGCAGTGCTGGTTAGTCAATGCTGCTGGAACTTCTGTATGCCCAATATATTAAGTGCTTTGCTGTTCAGCTTAGGTCCTCGTTTGTACATTTAAATTGCCATTTCTCTTCCCCCACTCCCACCACTACCACCACCACCACCACACTCTCTGAAGGTGGCTTTTTTTCAAGGACATATTTTTGCCTAAGAGACGGTCTTCTCTCGAGTGTAAGAGAGAAAATCTGGACCGGTTTTGTGCCGTGGAAAAGCAGGCTCCGCTGATTGATCCTGCAGCAGTTCTTGTAACGCTGGGTTCTGAACGTCCTCCTCATTCCCATGGTAACGGACTGATGTCACAGCCTGAAGGACGTGATTTCAGTGCCTGGAAGATGCCTGGGTTTTGTTTCAGGTGAAGAGCAGGTGGACTTTTGACAAGACTGAAACTCCAAGGATGGGATGGGAGTGGAGTGGGGCAGTTCACCTCACCCTGCTTGCATAAACAGAAGAGAAGTGTGATGCATGAATCAGCGGCTTCTTTTGCCCGCCTGCTGATCGACCTTGAAGAGGGAATGACCTGCTGCAGGTATTTCTTGTTTGGATAAGTGTTTTGTAATGGCATAGCAGGGTAAAGGAAGGGCAGAGGGGTTCAAACCTTTCCTTTAGCTCTCCCCAGCTTGATGCTCTCCAGGTAGTTGGGTCAACGCTCCCGTCATCCCAAGCCAAGAGATGGAAGAAGGCTGTTCTAGCACGGTACATATTTCCCACTTGCTTTGGTATTGTTTTCCAGTATTGTGGCCTCATTTGTCATCCCTTTTGAATCATTTCGTGTTTATTGAGCCATGCTCTTCCCAGCTCCCCTCCTCCTTTCCCTCCCCCACTCCCCTTTTATTCATTGGAAAAAAGGGAACTCTGGTCATATTTTCCTATATCCTATGAGCAGATTCCAAGGTTGTGGAACGGCGTCTCCACCCATTTAATTTGGCTGCAACCTTTTGCTCCCATGAAAGCTTGTGCTGATTGTTTGAAATCTCATGGTATATATGCTTTGGCATGCCATGAAGTGGGGGACTTATAATCATGCTGCCCATTGTTGGCTTGCAGAAGAACAACTAAAAAGGGGGTGCAGCCCCAGGGCCACTGAAATAATAGTGAGGTACTATTTCCTCCTCCCCTCCCTTCCCCTCCCCCCCCCCCCCCACAAACTCTGAAATACAATTTCCCATAAGCAATCCCATGTGAGGGATTTATTTTTAACTGAGAAACATTAGGGCTTTAGTCTCACTGCTCCAGCTTGAAACACGTGTTTCCTTCCCTGTGAGGTTTTGCTATTTTGCTCCGTCCTTCATTTCTTTGCTCCTGTGTCCGGGAGAGCTCATGGGTGTTTCCCGTGCTTTTATTTGCATGCTTTCAAAGAGTACCCAAATCTTATTGTTTCATTGTTGTTTGCACTGATGGCTTCTTGTTGCAAGCACATTATAAGATTAAAATAGCTTAGCGGAACCTTTCTTTTTTTTATTTTAAATTATTGGAATTCAGCCCAAAACATCTCTGAGAATTTTGCTGCCATGTATCTCCTTGCTTTCTCTAAGTGCTCACTTGCATACCTGGCAATTTTATCAAAACTGATAATAAGGAAATGTTGTGCTCTTGCATTGCCCACAAAAATTGCTGTTATGTGTTCTTTTGCTTGAACAAACAAGTTCTTGTTCTTAGTTGGACAGGTTTTTATTATTCTAGACACAGGGGTGTCCAACCTTGTCAACTTTTAAGGCTTGTGGACTTCTCAGGTCCCTGCAAGTCTTGGGCCTACTTCCCACCCCACCAGGTCTGATACCTCCTCCCCACCCACCACCATCTTCATTTGCACATTTACCTTTAAAAGGTCTGTGGAGTTCCGGAACTTGCACAGAAAGAGGGCAGGCTGCTTCGACCCTTGGCAACTCTGCTGGTCACATTGCTTTGTTCCAGAAATGGGTGCCATTTTCAAAGGGGCTACAATTCATTGCAGCTGCTCCAAAAATGGTGCCTGCTTCCGACAGATTCATGCAACTTAGGAAGGACTACCTATATCTGTGATGGGTGATGGGTGGCAGGCGGAGCCATTGCTGCGGGCACATGAGCCGTTGCCCTAGGTCAGCTCAGGGGAGCAGGGCAGCGTGGGGGCGGGTTTGCACATGCATACGTGGGGGGGCGTGCGTGGGGCATTGCATTATGGGTGGGGGCACGCATGCGCACACGATAACGCCTGTGCGCTATTGGCACCCGAAGAAAAAAAGGTTAGCCATCACTGACCTATATAGAAGAGCTTCCTGACCATGAATAAAAGTTTAGCTGAGGTTCTATACATCTAGTTGTCTGCTGTGCTCACCTCATTCTGTCTTAAATTTGGGTTAATAACGGATATGGGCATAAAGACTGTTACAAAGCACTTCAAAAATCTATTATAGATATTTTGCTAACTAGAAGTCTCTCCGTTTTCATTTTCCGAATGTAAGCCTTTTTATGTGAGAGTCCTGCATTTGATTATGTATTCCCATGAAATACCTTGTATACAATTTCTAAAATTTAGGAACTTTCACTGAAAGCACAAAAATACATCCAGATTTAGTTACATGTGGAACAACTCCATTGAAACCAGTAACTATAACTGTCTTATATCCAATTGACTGCAGTTGATCTATACAAAATAGTGATTAGATCAGATTCTAGAGCAGAATTTCCACCTTTTAAATAACCATACTTACAGGTACATAGTTAATGTTGTTTTTTAAAAAAAAGATTCAGGCTTGTTAGTTGTTTCAAATATTATAGGTTCTTAGATATTACAAAGCATTTAATGATTGTGTGTGTTTAAATCAGAGATAGACAACTTGATGTTTTGGGTTTCAAATACTGTCAGCTTTGAGCAGTACGCCTCATGGCAAGTAGCTATGGGAACTCTATTTTAGAAAATCTGAGTGGGAATTACAGGGTTGCCTATCTCTGGTTTTCTGTACAGGTAATCCTCAATTTACAACAGCTCATTTAGTAACCATTTGAAATTACAATGGGATTGAAAAAAGTGACTTATGACTATTTTTCACACTTATGACCGTTGTAGCATCCCGATGGTCACGTGATCAAAATTCAGATGCTTGGGAACAAATTCATCTTTGAGGATTGCAATGTCCTGGGATCATGTGATCACCTTCTGTGACCTTCTAGTAAGCAAAGTCAATGGGGAAGCCAGATTCACTGAACAACCGTGTTACTAACTTAACAACTTCAGTGATTCACTTAACAACCGTGGCAAGAAAAGTTATAAAATGGGTCAAACCTCACTTAACAAATGTTTCACTTAAGAATCAAAATGTTGGGCTCATTTAGAGAATTTTAGAGAAATTTGAGTGTTTAGCCTTCGTGTGTCTTTTTTCCGCCCTCAAGAGAAAAATAATGCCACATTTTAATTGGCAATGTATTGAGTCATTGGGGTCACCAAAAGAAAAAGAGCTGTGGGCTACTTGTGGCTCTCAGGCTGCAGGTTGCTCCTGCCCACAATACAACTTCATAAACTTGAGAGGCATCCCATCCAATGCCATATGGCGTCCATAAATTTGTAAAGAGGAATTCATGTGTGTATGTGAGGGCTCTATATTGCTTTCAGGATGAAAATCTTATATATTGTATAATTGATGGTAGTCTGGTGTACTGCTTTATCTGTTGAGCTTCTCCAAGTGTTTCAGGGTGTGATGTGAGTCCAGTGACTTTCCAGATTCCTGACAGTATGAACTGGGAGGATCTGTTTTGAGTAGCAGTAATAAAAACAGCAGTCCCCAGCTGGAAATTAGTCAAATCTCCAGTATCAGCACTGTGAATGCCAAAATGGAAAAAAACAAGTTTCTTAGGCTTTGTTTTCTCTCCACCTCTTGGAGGAAAGACAGAGGATCATTTGCTTGACATCGGGCAGAATCTTAGCGAGGCAGTGAAAGTGTTTGGCTTTGTACTTGTAGCCTCTACTGGCAGTAATAAAGCATGGTGGGAGATGTAGTTCAATATAGGAGTCCCCCGTCCTGGAGATAAGACCTTGGAGAAGGCTGAATTTTCTCATCCTCTTATTTAACAGCATGTGTAATGAACACATTCATTCATTCGTTCAGGGGTTTATATGCCACTAAACATTTGATAGTTCTCTTTTTACAGTCTAAGGTTAAATACAATATAATAAAATAACAACACTAATCACTAATAATAACAAAAATTACTAAAAGAGAAACTAAGGCCCTCAAGAACAAAGGCATCTAAAAACAGCCCAGGGTGGGGATTCTAATTTATTCTAGATCCCTTCCCAGGGCTTTCTTTTTAGGCCATAGTTGATGATTCATGATATGATGCAATGAGCTAACTTAGTAATTTGGCTTGAGCATCTTGTGCAAACTTCCACTATATATGTGTGTAGGAAGTTAGCACCCACCCCTTTCCTAGAAGAATGAAATATTTTAGGAAATATTAAAAAAGCAGAATATTATGTTTCCCTAGATGAGAAATGGAGAAGCATGTTTTAAAGATGAAGCACCTCCTATCTTCCTGCCCCCATCCTTTGTCAATGGGCCAGAGGCAAAAACTCAATCTTTGTCAATGGACCATCATCTGCAACACAATAGGACCCATCTAGCAACAGAAACTCACCACATGGCACCTGGAAAGATTACATCAGCCAGCAAGGCTAGCTAAGACCCCCACCCCCTGGGACTCTGACAACCAATCAGGATACTCTTTCTAGGCCCCAGGAAGTTCAAAGCTAGAGAGAGCATAAACCTGGGGACTTGCTGCATCTTGGCCTTTTTCTGTTCAGGAACTCAAACCATGTGATCCTGTCCACCATTAAACCATCTTTCCAAGCAGTCTCCATGTTTCCAATGTCTTTTTCCCCACTTGGAGCTGAATCCATCTAACGTGTGAAGATGCATTCTCCAAATTTTCAATGCTGCTTTAATTTGGCAATAAAAACTGTAAATTGGGAGTTAATAGTCCTACATCTGGAAGGCCCAAGGCTAATCTGGTTGGTCATTAATAGAATGTTGGACTACATGGAGTTGTTAAATCTCGCTTTTTCTTCTCTTTCTCGGACAGCAAAAGCCTGCACTGTTTCCACAAGCAGTCAGTATCCAGGCTAACACCCGAAAAGAAGTAGAGAAAAAGGGCTAAATGATTTTTAGATTCTTTAAGCTGTATAGTCGTTTCCTTCTTTGAAGAAAATTAAAAACTTTGGTGTCAGTTTGCTGTTTCTGTTTCAGTCAAAGCCTGTGATCTTTTTGGGAGTTGTGCAAATTGTAGTTTTACTATCTTAGTTTTCTAGCAATGTATAAGCTTTGAACTTAGTTAAAATTGAATCACAAAGAATTCGAGGACTGTTGGAATGGCATTTCAGGTTAAGCGGCTTTGATTACCACAACAGATAGATTTCTGAGTTTCCTACTTGGGCATCTTTGATTTACCACATCAATCCCCTATGCAGCCTAATTACCTGCATCAACAAAAAATGCACTATATCTTTGGGACTAAAAATGGGTCATTCTTCTGAGATTAGACAAAGGATATAAGATGGCTTCTCAAACGAACCATTTCTTATATACAAAGTTACTTTTTACACAAAATAGTTCAGCAAGAGTTAACAACGTTTGACAGAACAGATGTTTTTTTTTAATGTGTAGTGTTCATTTCTTTCAATGGCAACAGTGCTTTGCCCCTCTGGACAGACACATTTTTTTAAAAAAAGGTTGCATGAAGATTGGACACTTTGCTTGTACGTTCAGCCAAACTCTATCCTTCTCATCCATCTTGTATTTTGACTCCACAATGGTGGTCATGTCTACTCCCAGCATATCAGGAATCCTCTTTTTTTATAAATGACAGTTCAGGCTCTGGTCATCCAGTTGCTCCCAGTGTTTTTTTCCCAATTCAGCACATCTTTCAAAATTGCAGTATTCTACAGAAGAGTTTATTTAGACTCATGTTTAATTTTTTTTATGCCAATTTGATTTTATGAATTGTTTCTTCAGAATCATCATGGAGTTTTCTTATAGCTTTTGTATCACTACTTTTAAAAAATGTGTTTTGTTTTGTTTGTTTATTATTTGTAGTGACAAATTTTAGCTTGCATGGTTTTGTTATCATTCTTGGATTTTGCTAAAAGCAATTCTAATCATACAGAAAATTCCCTCTCCCCCTTTAAAAAGCTTTTAAAATGCAGTCTACACATAGGTTGTTACTGTTGTATGTATGGATCAAATGTAATTCTGCTACCTTAAAGATCGGCTGAGAAGCCATTTGCTTCAGGGGATTCTTGCATGGCTTTCAATACCTGGCATTGTGGTTTTTGAACTTGCTGACATCAAACTGACTTCTTCAGGCTGTTACTGTATGGCAGTGTTGGCAAACCTTTTCGGCACCAAGTGCCAAAATGGGAACATGAAGGCCAGAAAGTGGGAAAAACAGATGATTTTCCAGTTTCTGGCGTGCATGCGTGTGCAAAGACCAACTGCCCAGTACGCATGTGCTGGCTCTGCCTGGCCTTTTAGGAGTCCTCATGCCTCCCTGCCTACCCCCTTACCCGCCCTCCTGGTCCCCATTGGGGTGGCAGAACTTCCCCACCGACCATAGTCTCGGACTGAGAGAAAAAGTTGGGTGGGAAATGCTACCTCCCTTCACTGGAAAGCCTCGGAAGGAAGGGGCATCAGCATTCCCGGGGTTCAGCTTGGGGGGCCAGCAGGTGGGAGAACTTCACCCCAACTCTGGCTGGGATGAAGCGCCCCCCTGCCCGTCACTGCTAGCACAGCCCCTCCCCCTTCCTGGCCGCTTCCTTACTCCTTGGCGGTGTCTCCATGCAACTTCACTCGCCTCTGACCCTCCTGGGGCAGCTCACCTCCCTGACGGCAGCTCCTCCTTTTCCTCCTGGCTGCTCCAGTGTCCAGGCCAGAAGCGGCAGCACGAGAACCGCCACTGCCCCCTCGCAGCGGCAGGAGCAGCAGGTGGGCCGGCCAGCTGCCTGGCCAGGAAACCCGATCCCATGTGCCTGAGCTGGCCAGGCACTCCAGATCACGGACGTGTGTCAGTGCCGCGGGCTCGAGCCGCGCAAGAAGCCCGCTCGGGTGGGGACGGAGGAAAACCCCATCCCACCCATCCTGCCTGGCAGCTCTGCTCCCCTTGCTCTTCTGGATCCGGCACATCGGCCAGCTGGTCTTCACACACACGGGAGCACAAGAAACGGAAAGAGTAGCTGTACGCACACACTGAGAAGATAATCTTCTGGTTTCTAGCGTGTACATGTGCACTGGCCAGGTGGTCTTTGCGCATGCATGTGCGACAGAAACTGGAAAATCATCTTCCCGGCACGCACATGTGTACTGTGTGGCTGCTCTTTTGGTTTCTGGCTCTCCCGCGCTCATAGAGACCAGCTGGCCGGCACGCTGGAACCCAGAAGAGCAACGGGCAACGACTCTGCGTGCCTGGAGAGATGGCTTTGCGTACTACTTCTGGCACACATGCCATAGGTTTACCATCACGGCTGTATTCAATAAGGAGTACGACTGTTTCCCTCAGCCGTCATTAGCTGCTTTTATTGCTCAAACTTGTAGAAACCTGCTTTGATGTGCTTATTAACTAGATTGATCCAGCTTCCCCTCTCCCCCTCTTGATTATGTTTTTCGCAGGGAGAACGAACAAGTCTGACTCACAGACTGGTGCAGCATAGATGTACTATAGTCATCTGTGTTTGATATGCCCCCACCTCCACGCGCTTCCATTTTGTGATCTTTTGATCACTCTATTAGCATTTGGAGTAAAAATATTTTCAGCGTTAGGATGCTTTATTTTCATTTTCCTCCCCTTTGCCCTAAAAAGTGTCAAAAGTGCAGTGAGCTTCACAAGGTTAAGCACACCTATTTATACTTAAGCCTCTTCAAAACCCCTGAAAAGTCAAATAACATCATAGGATTTTCTCTGGCATTCGAAACGTAGGAGGATTCAGAAGCCCTCATAAAGTCGTATGACCTCATCAGTGAAAATGTGTCTTGGGTACAGAAATGCAGACTGGCACTACCAGCAGAAAAGTGGTGTTTGTAGAATACCTCTGGCACTAGACTTTGCGTTATTGCATGTTGTGTGGAAAACACCTCTCTCTTCAGAGAGGAAATTAAGCAGGAAGACTCACTCGTATGTGCTATCTCTGTGAAACAGATGGGATAAAATATGCAGCTTTTGATGATAGGAACTTAGCACCCTGCTTACACAGATCAGACTAATTTTGCTCTGTTTTAATAAGTGCTATCTTGTTCTTTGTACTCTTCTCTCTCTGTTTTTCTTCTGTTTCTCTGTGTGTTCAGTTTTAGACAATTGTGTTCAGGTGCTTAATATTTTGCCAAGTTTTTTTTTCTTTTTTTTAACTCACTCTTTGAAAAATCACTTATCTACTTGCATTGAACATTTTTATGGAGGAAATACTGGAAAATGTGTGTAAGCCTTAGTGATTGTGACAGTAAGCACCTCAATGAAACAACGGAAGAAAGAATTGAGGTCACCCATGGATACACAGTTGAAAATACTCAAATCGTTCCCTACCCTCTGGAACGATCTTCCTCCAAAACTGAGAACAATTGCTGACCTCCGGACTTTTCGTCGGGCCCTGAAAACTCATCTCTTTCAGCTTGCTGGTCTAGCCTGACCCCGCTGAATTTTTAAGATCTGTATTATAGGGTTGGGTATTTTAAATATTTAATGGTTAATGGTTTTAATTTTTAGCCAAAGTTATATGCTTTTTTAAGAAATTGTTTAACTTTTGTGTACTATTTTTATTTGGCTGTTCACCGCCCTGAGTCCGCAAGGAGAAGGGCGGTATACAAATCTAAACAAATAAATAAATAAATAAATAGGGCTTTAAAAACCAGCCACCTTGTCACCTTCCATCCTCAGTGGCATGTCTATCTGAATTTATGCAGATATGCCACTGTTATGTGAGCAACTACAACTGGACTCTGGGTTTTACTTGAAATAGTTCAATTGTTTTTGCTGAGCTAGGATATGGTCAGCTTCTTTTGAGGAATCTATTGAAGAGCAGGGAGTGGACGCTTTCGATGTCTGTCTGTGGAGATTCTCAGTCATCATGGTTGTCCCAATGTGCTTTTTCAAAAGGCAACTGGACTTCCTTTGTTTTTCCTTGAAGACATTTTGCTTTTCATCCAAGAAGTTTCTTCAGTTCCGAGAACTGAAGAAATCAAGATCACGTGAGGTACTAATACCCCTCTATAAAGCCTTAGTAACACCACACCTAGAATACTGCATCCAGTTTTCGTCACCGCACTATAAAAACAATGTTGAGACTAGAAAGAGTGCAGAAAACAGCAACAAAGATAATTAGGGGACTGGAGTAGTGGTGGGTTGCTACCGGTTCACCCCGGTTCAGGCGAACCAGTAGCAGTGGTGGTGGGAGGCTCTGCCCACCCACCTAAATGTCATCAAATACGTTCTGCATGTACACAGAAGCTTTGGTCCACTCACACGCGCGAGCAAACCTGTAGCAAAGGTATCTGAAACCCACCTCTGGACTGGAGGCTAAAACATACATTGAACGGTTGCGGGAACTGGGCATGGCTAGTCTAGTGAAGAGAAGGACTAGGGGAGATATGATAGCAGTGTTCCAATATTTGAGGGGCTGCCACTGAGAGGAAGGGATCAAGCTATTTTCAAAGCACTTGAAGGTCAGACAAGGAATAATGGATGGAAACTGAACAAGGAGAGATTCAATCTGGAAATAAAGAGAAATTTTCAGAAGTTGTGGGAGCTTTATCACTGGAAGCTTCCAAGACGAGACCGGACTGCCAACTGTCAGAAATGATGTAGGGTCTCCTGGTTGGACGAGGGTGTTGGACTAGAAGATGACCTACAAGGTCCCTTCCAACTCTGTTATTCTGTTGTTGTTATTATTCTGAAACGACTTCAAGGAAAAACAAAGTCCAGTTTCCTTTTGGGCTTGGACTTTCTATGTCTCTGCACAATATGCTTCTTGTGGTAGATATTGGCTGCTGCTCCACTATCAATTGGCTTCTGGTATAATAGTGAAGCCCAGGGATTGTGCTGGTCAGGAAGCTGCTGCTATTGGGAGAACAGAGTCTCTATCTCAGTGAGCAGCAACCTTTTTAGATGCTGAATTGAATTGAATACTTTATTGGCCAAGTGTGATTAGACATACAAGGTATTTGTCTCTAGTGCAGAAGCTCACGGTGTACACGCAAAGCAACAGAATAATAATAATCCTCCATTGTAACACTGCTGTCCTCTGTCAGGAGCTGCTTCTTAGAACACCTGCTGGATTCTCAACCTCTTTTTTTTCTTTTTCCAAAATCCACTTTTTGTGCAAAGGCTTTGATTCAGCCCAGCACCCCATTTGCACTCCACCAGCACTCCGATTGTGTTGCCAGAATTCAGTGGTAAAAATAGCTGAATGTTAACAAGCAATTTCCATCCATTTTTCAGGATTTTGGACAGTTTTACACACGGGAATAGGAGTGGTTTGCCAGCAGGAGGCCTCCCCATTTTTGTCTTTAATAGCTCACATCCCATCCATGTTACCTTTGTTTTTCCTTTCAGGGGCAATAGATCATGTCTGTTTTTCAACATGCATTAAGTTACACTCCTCTGTCGTCTCCAGCCAGATAGAATTACAATTCGACACGTCAGGAGGGCAGTACATTGGGGGAAGACTGGTTCATGATTTCCAATAAGGATTTGCCCTCCAGGCTCACAGCAATATCAACAGCTTTTGTCAGGGTCATAAATCATCTATATTCAGCAGTGGAATTAATTGTATCACTCATTTTATTATTATTTTTTAAATGCAAACATTTTATCTACTAATTGAAGTTCTCAGGGTGGATTTAATCTGAAGAAACTTGAGGTTTTGGCAGAGTTGAATGGCATTTGCATACTTACATATTATTTCACTGTGATCCTCTGGGACACCCCCTCCCCCTGGCAGCCAGATGAGCTATTTGAAATGAAACAGCTTTCTGCTTGATTACTAAGTCTAATTTTTTTTTTATCCCACGTTAACAAAACGGCAAAGAATTTTGATAAATGCAGCAAAAAGTCCTACAAGCCTGAGCATCTGTGCTTGGAAGTAACTTCTGTTCAAATCAGTAGGTTTCGCCTTTAGCAAAGAGGGCTTTGAGATGAGGTTGAGTGGATACATAAGAAAATGGGTAGGAACTTTGGCACATTTAACCAAGAATCACCTGATCATGAATGATTATGGACATGCAGATAAGCAAAAAGTTAACGTTTTGGGACTCTGGTCAATTTGTAAGGATTTCATCTATTTTTTGTTATGTCAATTATTAAAAGTTGGTTTATAACTGGAAATGATTGCCTGTTAGTGATGTAGTGATTCGTGTGCTGAAAATTCATTTCCAATCATTTCCAGTTTGAATGGGGAAAGAATTCTTGCCTGAAATCTTAGCAACCCATTTTCAGCTAGCTTAAAATTTGACTTTCAGAAAGTTAGTTATTACATCAGTTCAAAAAGATATGGGTTATTCTCCGCCCTAGCGCCCACAGCAGTCAGGATTGGGTAGTGGCAGGTCTGGTATCCAATGAGACCGAGCCTACTGAACTTTTCTGGCACCTCCCCTTCCTGTTAGTCCAGTTTTTCGGCTCGGTCTTATCCAAGACCAGACGTGTCTGCAGATCCTCTAGCCTATTTGGCCTGTTTTATTCCTGATTCAGCTTCAATCTCAACTCAAGACTACTTCAATCTTCACAACAAGTAAGGTCCGGCGTGAAGGGCAGGAGCCTGTAGCCGCCGAAGGCCTCCTAAGGCTGGGGCTTCCCTTGGGCAGCTCCTGTTGGGGCGCACGAGCTAACTCCGTTTGGCTCTGCCGCTTTCCTCCTCTCTCTCATTATTCCTGGGGCTGTTTTTTACTTTTTCGCTGGGAGCTGCGAGGAGTGTGTCCGCGCTCCCAGCGTCTCTTTCTTTCCTTTTCGGGCCGCCGCGGCTTCTTCAAGGGCCCGCTCATCAGCTGAGAGGCGCGGGCGCCATTTTGTTTTTCCCCCCCCCACTCGCTGTTTAACCGGGTGCTCTCCGACCCCCTTGGGGGCTCAGCCTTCGCAGGGGAAGCGCGAGGAGGGTGTCCGCCTTCCCCTGCACCTGCCTGGAAGCCCCTGCTGCCTTGTTTCAGGCCGTTTTCGTCGCGGCCGCCATTTTGTTTTTTGGCGCGGGCGCCATTTTCTGGGCCCAAAAATTTCGCGCCATTTTTGCCACTCTCTCAGGGGGCCCTACAGCGAAGGGGAAGGGCGAGGAGTGTGTCCGCATTCCCCTTCGGCTTCCCAGCCCGCCCCCCCCCTCTCCAAAAAAAAAAAAAAAAAAAAAATCTGCCTGTTTGCCCCTAAGGCTTTTGGGGCCAAGCCTTTCAATCCCTCGCTCAAGGTCCTTACCTAGCGAGAGAGAAAGAGAGAGAGAGAGAGAGAGAGAGAGAGAGAGAGAGAGAGAGAGAGAGAGACAAAGAGAGAGAGAGAGAGAGAAAAGGAAAGAAGGGGGCTCTTGTCCTGCTGTTGCTGACCCCCCCCCCTCTCTTTTTTTCCTGGCACCTTTCTCTTTATAGAGAGCCAGACCTGATCATGGCAGATCCTCCTCCTCAAAAATCAGGCCGTACCAGATCAAGCAAAAGGCCAAGGGTTGAAGACCCTGGAGAGGGCTCCTCTTCCCAAAGAAGCAAGAGCAATCCCTCTTCTGCTAAGGGCGCTTCTTCATCCAAATCAACCATGTCCAGGGATGAAGCCCGCAGACATAAGGCCATGGACCGGGCCTTTGACAGGGCTCAGGCTAAGAACTTGCCTCAACCAAAACCAACGACAGCGGCTCTCAGGAGCTCTTCACGTGGCGCCACCGCTTCTTCTGTGGCCTCCCAGGAGGCTTCTCCCCACCGCACTACCACCTCTCTGTCTCCTGATAGGTCCCTAGCAGGTGATTCAGTTCCGTCCCAAGCAGCTGCCTCTGTTTTTCCGGCTTGTCCAGGAGCAGATGATCAATCTCTTCAGTCCCCTGCTAATCCTTCAGCTGATCCGGTCTCCTCTGCTTCAACTTTGGCTGACCCGCAATCCATCCTTCAGAATCCCCTCTTACCTTCAGACATGAGGCTCTCCTTAGCTGATTTGATTTCTGAAGCCATCAGGCAAGGCATTGCCCAGGGCCTTCAACAACATACCATGGCTGATTCCTCTAGACAAGGGGACCATTCTCGCTCTCGCTCCCGAGCTCGCCCAGAGGAGGTCACAGAAGACCCTTACGACCGGGAATCAGACAGCCAGGCTTCCTTATCAGAAGGTGAAATTCATCCTGACCAGGACCTCTCTGAGGATGAAGGGCTGGAACCCGACCAACCTGCCTTTGTGGGTTTGTTCAAACCCCATATGTTCCGGTCCCTTCTCCACAAGGCCCAGTTGGTCACTGGTCTCGGGCCTCCTGCCTCCCCTTCTGAGGCTCCCGCGGGGTCTGTCACCGCATCCTCAGCCCTCTTTCAAGAGCCTGCTGCGCACTCCGACATTGTTCCAGCACCTAAGCTCTTCTCTGATGTCACCAAAAGGCAGTGGTCCAACCCCAGCTCGGGCCCTGTGCCAAATAATCTGGACAGGAAGTTTTATAATGTTGCCCAAGATTATTCTTCCCTCCTGCAGGTGCCCTCGGTGGATCCGCCTATCGTGGCCCTTTCTTCCTCCTCCCCCCTCACCGGGCCTTCTGAGGAATGCTTAAAACCAGAGGATAAGAAGGCGGAGAGAACCCTCATAAAAAACCACCAGGCTTCTGCATGGGCGGTCCAGGCTTCTTCAGCGGCCTCTTTTTTCAACAGGGCCACCATCCTTTGGCTCAAACAGCTACAAGAGCGCATTCCAGCCACGGATCACCGAACCCACCAGGACATCAATAAAGTCCTGGCGGCAGTGGAATTTTCGGCAGATGCTACACTTAACGCCGCCCGATTCTCTGCCAAAGCCATTGGAACCTCAGTCACCTCCAGGCGTCTCCTCTGGCTCCGAAATTGGCAGGCGGACGCCAGGAACAAATGGCGTCTTGCTTCTTCTCCTTATTCCGGGGACAAACTCTTCGGAGAGCAGCTGGATCCCCTCCTGATAGAGACCAGAGACCACCGCAAGATCCTCCCTGCCCTTTCCAGGCGCTCAGATCCTCGACACCTAGGGTCCTTTCGTTCCTCCTCCTTTCGATCATCGGAGTCTACCTCGTTCCAGCGTCATCAAAGGAACTTCCCTTCGAGACAACGCCAATTCGACACCCAGGTTAGGCAAGGCCCCAGATTCAATCCCAAACGGTCCTTTCGGGGTGGGAGAGCCAGACCCTTTCGGAGACCTCGTTAAGGACAACCCAGACCCAGTCATTGGCGGCCGTCTATCTCGGTTCGCTGATCAATGGGATTCCACTACCTCTGACCTCTGGGTCAGAAACACCATTAGATTTGGCCTATCCCTAGAATTCTCTTCCCCCCCTCCCAACCTTTTTTTGCCTTGCCCTCTATCGTCTGACCCGGTTAAACGGGCTCAGCTCGATGAGGCCATCCAGCATTTATTAACCATCAAGGCTATCCAGCCTGTCCCCGCTAACCAAAGGGGTCTAGGGTTTTATTCCCGTTTATTTTTGGTACCAAAGTCCTCGGGGGATTGGAGGGCTATCCTTGACCTGAAGTCCCTCAATAAATACATCGTTTACCATCGCTTCAAAATGCAGTCCTTAAATACCATACTCCTCTGCATCCGCAATGGAGACCTTATGTCCTCCATAGACCTCACTGAAGCTTACCTCCACATCCCCATCCTTCCTTCCCACCGAAAATTTTTGCGTTTCTTTCATAATGGCCGCCATTTTCAGTACGCGGCCCTCCCATTTGGACTTTCCTCTGCCCCTAGGGCGTTTACTAAGGTTATGGCCGCTCTCATGGCACATATTGCCTCTGTCCCTATCAGAGCCCTTTTTTATTTAGACGATATCCTTGTCCTCTCCCAATCTCGTTCCAAGGCCATCCACGATGTCTCTTCCACCATTGCCATGTTACAAAGTCACGGTTTTTCCATTAACTGGCGTAAGAGCCTGCTATCCCCCTCCACTCGCATCCAACATCTGGGCGCTCTCATTGATTCATCAAACCTTCAGGTCTCCCTCTCCCTTGACCGCCAAACTAGCCTTTCTGAATCAGCTGACCGCATCCTGAAATGCGGATCCTCCTCTCTCCTGGGTCTCTCCAGTCTTCTGGGCAAGATGGTATCCGCTTACGATATTGTCCCCTGGTCTCGCCTACACAGCAGGGAGCTCCAGTGGCTTTTACTCCCGTTCCAACGGACCAAACGGGCCACCTCAGCTTCCAGAATCGCCTTGCCCCCTTCGGTGACAGACTCTCTGACCTGGTGGACGTCGTCGGCCGTATCCCGGGGCTCTTTCTTCGGCCAAGTGACCAGGACTGTGATTACAACGGATGCCAGCCTTTCGGGCTGGGGGGCTCACTTAGACGTCCACATGGCCCAAGGCCTATGGTCCCCGCAGGAACAGCGGTTCAACATCAATGTCCTGGAACTACGGGCCATCTTCTTAGCCCTCCTGGCCTTCGAGGCTCAGATTGTTGGCAAGGATGTCTTAATTCTCACAGACAATGTCTCGGCCAAAGCACACATCAACCGGCAGGGCGGAACTCGATCCCGCTCCCTACAGAAGGAGGCAACCAGATTATTCCGCTGGGCCGAGACTCATCTATCCTCGATCAGGGCCGAGCACATATCGGGGGTAGACAACATTCAGGCGGACTCCCTCAGCCGCTTCCAGATCGATCCCTCAGAGTGGAGCCTGCATCCTCCCCTCTTCGACGAGCTGATATCCCGGTTCGGGACCCCGACTGTCGACCTGTTCGCCTCGGCCGCCAATCACCTACTGCCCCGGTTCCTCTCTCGTTTTCCCTGCCCGGGAGCAGAGGCTGTGGATGCCCTCCGCAGCCCTTGGCCGGCGGGTCAGCTTCTCTACGCCTTCCCCCCCCTCCCAGTCCTGTCCAGGGTAATCCGCAAGATTCTGCTAGAGAGGGCGGAGATCATCCTTCTGGCCCCCCACTGGCCTCGACATCCGTGGTTTCCCGATCTGTTGTCCCTGTCGGTGGCCCCTCCCTGGAGGATTCCCGACAGCAAGATAGTCCTCCTTCAAGGTCCTCTTCGACACCCGGACCCACAGTCGTATCAACTGACCGCTTGGAGGTTGAGCGGCGCCTCCTCGCTAGAGCCTTAGTCTCTCCGGACGCCATCACCATCATCCAGGCGGCCAGACGTCCTTCTACCTTGCGCATATACGACTCTACCTGGCGTTCCTTTGTCAAGTGGTGCTCTAGGAAAAGAATCCTTGCTACGGAGGCCTCCATTCCTCAGCTTATAGACTTCTTGCGGGATGGTTTCCGCTCAGGCTTGGCCCCTAACACCCTTCGCCGACAGGTGGCGGCATTATCTTCCATTCTTTCATGTGGCTCCTCATCTACGTTAGCCAACGACCCACTTGTGCACGCCTTTTTACGAGGCGCTACAAACCTCCGACCTCCCGTAATCCATCGGTTCCCTACGTGGGACCTCAACAAAGTCCTTCAAGCCTTGACCGCTGCTCCCTTCGAGCCTCTTCGCACGGTCAGCCTGAAATATCTTTCCTTCAAAGTCTCCTTCCTGGTCGCTATTACCTCTGCCTGTAGGATTTCTGAGCTGGCGGCTTTGTCGGTCCGTGCTGACCTATGCATCTTCCATTCAGACAGGGTAGTCCTCAGACTCGACCCTGCCTTCATCCCCAAGGTCAACGCCACGTTCCATCGGGCACAAGAGATCATCCTCCCGGATTTCTGTCCTGCTCCCAGATGTCATCAGGAGGCGGTTTGGCACAAGCTCGACGTACGAAGAGCTCTCCGCATTTATCTGTTTCGTACTTCTTCCTTCCGTCGATCAGAAGCCTTGTTTCTGTCCTTTCAACCGGCTTCGATGGGGGCAAGAGCTTCCTCAGTCACGATAGGTCGCTGGTTGCGGGCTACCATCGCATCCGCCTACGAGTCACAATCTCTTCCGGCCCCGCGCAACATTACCGCTCATTCCACCAGGAGCGCTTCCACCTCGGCAGCTTGGGCCACACAAGCATCGGTGGAGGAAGTCTGCCGTGCAGCTACATGGGCATCTGTGACTCCCTTCGTCCGGCACTATCGCCTCGACTCCTATGCATCGGCGGATGCAGCATTCGGCAGGAGAGTTCTCCAGAGGGTCCGGCCTATCCCACCCTAGGAGACATCAAGCTTTGGTATGTCCCAATCCTGACTGCTGTGGGCGCTAGGGCGGAGAATGGGCGTTGGTCTTACCTGATACGCCCGTTCTCGATGAAGCGCCCACAGCAGTCAGCCCCACCCTAGGCCGTACTGGGATTCATGGGGGTGGGTGGACTCTCATTCTCTTCTTATATATCTGCAGACACCTCAGTCTACTGAACGAACTCGCCTCCAAACTGGACTAACAGGAAGGGGAGGTGCCAGAAAAGTTCAGTAGGCTCGGTCTCATTGGATACCAGACCTGCCACTACCCAATCCTGACTGCTGTGGGCGCTTCATCGAGAACGGGCGTATCAGGTAAGACCAACGCCCATTCTCCATAGTGTAGAAATGGGAGGTGCCAGGCTGGGTTACTCTACACTCTAGCTCTATGTCCTGAGTTGAAACTTCTGAAGATCCGCCTCCCTGGTGACGTCTCTTCAGTTTTTTTCAACTCAGCACTAGCTCATGGTTGCAAGAATTTCAGCTCCTGAGCTGAGCTTTGAGTTTAGAATCCCTGGTTGTAATTTTTTGTTTTTCTTATTGTCTAATCCTGATTTTTTTTGTGTTCTCTCCCTCTTGGGACTCTTTTAAAAGTTTTTTTTTTCTTTCCTTTTCTTTTCTCTTCTTCGAAAGGATTCCTAATCAAGGTATTGTGCAGGGAAGGCCCTTCGGGTTGCTGTTTCTGCAAGGGGGGGGTAGTTCCCTTGCCCCCCCCGATCCTTCCTCTCTGCTTGTAATCTTTCCTGGGCCAGGGGTTTTTTTACCGGCTGGCTTTCGCCCCGGCGTCCCCAGGAGGCCTTTTTTAAGAGGGGGATCGCCTTTCCATATTGCTGGAGCCGCGCTGGGCCGTTTGCCTTGCCGCGCGGCTCCTTTGATCCCCGCCATGGATCCGAAGGTGCTGCTGCCGCTGGGGGGGGTGGGAGCCGCCTGGCTGTCGCCCTTTTTTCCCCTGGAGCCCGTTGGAGGTGGGGACTTCCTTGTTTCAGCCTTTGGAGCCGCGCTGGGCTGTTTGCCTTGCCGCGCGGCTCCTTTGATCTCCGCCATGGCTGCAAGGTTGCTGCAGCCACTCTGGGGGTGTTTGGCCTGGCTGTCGCCCGGTTCTTTCCCCAGGGGCCCTATCTGAGGCGGGGATCCCCCTCTTTTCAAGCGCTTGAGCCGCGCCTGGGCAGCTTTGCTTGCTGCGAGGCTCCTTGGCTCCACGCAGGTCAGCTGCATGGCGCAGCGGCCATTTTGTGTAATTTTGCCGCGCTTGTCCCCAGTTTCAGCCACGCCAGCCTTTTCAGCCTGGGCGGGGGCTTGAGAATTGTGAGCTCACAGGTGTTCCTCTGAGCTCTGAAGGGGCAGTGCCAGCTGCCTGGGCCAGATTGGTGATATCCAGATAGGCAGGTGATGCCTGGGCCCTGTTTTTTTCCCCGGTAAGTCGCGGCGGCCTTGTCCCCGCGCAACTGAGGCGGCTAATCAATCCGGGCGGCCTTGATCCCCTGGCCTTTTTGATTCTGGCACTCGATGGTTGGGGATTAGGCTGTGGGGCTCTCTGCCTTCGCAGATTGCTGCCTGGAATTTGTGCAGCCTTTTTTTTGTTTTAAATTTGGTTTATTTTGCTAGTCTGCAGGATCGCTGTGCGGCCTGACCTGACCAGCTTCGGTCATCTGATTCTGGTAAAATTTTGTCTTTTTGTCTTGTAGATTTCTGTGTGAATCGGCCATTTGGATCTGCAACAGCGGCCATTTTGTTGCATCTTGAGATTTCAGAAACACAATGGCAGAACCGGAGAACCAAGTGGCATTTTCTGCTGAGGGCTCTTGGTCTCCTCCGCAGGGCAGAACCAGAGCTTCTTACAGGCCAAGGACTGCCAGCATTGCAGCAGCTAATAGGCTTAAGGCCAAGGCTAGGGCCCGCCCTGGACCTTCTAAGGCTGAGGAGAAGACAGCGCTGGTCAGGCAGCGGGCCTTGGACAGGGAGTTTGCTAAGGCTTCTGCTGCCACTTTGCCTCAGGTCTCTCCGCCAACTTCTGAGTCTGGTCAGCTCGTGTCTGCTTCGACTTCTGAGGTTGCTGTTCCGTCTGGCAATTCTCCTGATAGGCGTACTGATTCTCAGCCCCGCCCAGGTCCTGCAGGGACACAGAGTAATTTACCTGAAGCCACCTTCACTCCCACGGCAGCTGGCCTCCGCCAAGGGGAGGGGGAACAGCAAGAGGTTCCCAATTTCATGAAGATCTGGGTGCAACAGGCTATTCAGAAGGGCATTGCAGAGGACATACATCTACAGTCCCAAGCCTTGGCCCTGATGTTTCCTTGCCCACCTCAAGTTCAGCCTCAGTACTATTTGGAGGTTCCAGAGGGATGTCAGGTTTCCCCTGCCCCATCCGAACTGTCTGATCAGGAGGAGGACTTTCAAGGGGAGGGGGACTTCTCTGATACAGACCATGACCTGGTCTCTAGACCCACTTTTAAAGGGTTCTTTAATCCAGCTCTTTTAAAGCCTCTCTTGTCTAAGGCTAGGGCTATGGCTCGCTTGGGACCTGACCCCTCGTTGGCTACCTGTGAGGGGGGGGGATCAGGATGATTATTTGTTCACTGAGCAAGCAGTAGAGGCAGACACCATCCCCATCCCAGGAATGTTTCTGGACATGATACGTAGACAGTGGGCAGCCCCTGGGGTGGCTCACCGACCCTCTGGCATGGACAACCAGCTGTTTACTGTTGATACAGATATGATTAATTTGTTGGAGGTTCCCAAAGTAGAGACTCCTGTGGCGGCGCTGACATCTTCTTCAGTACTACTACCTGATGCTGAGGATGCCTTGAAGGCCGAGGACCGGCGTGAGGAGACGGCACTTCGTCGGGCACATCAGGCTGATGCGTGGGCAGTGAGAGCGTCTTTGGCAGCTTCCTTCCTCACCAGAGCGTCGGTCAGGTGGCTTCGCCAGCTGCAGGGGCATGTGTCGCCAGATGATGTCCGAGCCCACCAGGACCTTTCCAAGATCATTGCTGCAGCTGAGTATACGGCAGATGCCACCTTGGCAGCTTCTAGATTTTCTGCCAGGGCCATGGCCTTGTCTGTTACTGCTAGACACATGGTTTGGCTGCGCCATTGGCGCATGGATGGGATGAACAAGTGGAAATTGGCTTCCGCTCCATTTGAGGGAGGTCTTCTTTTTGGCCGAGCTTTAGACCCTCTGCTCATTGAGACAAGGGATAAGAGGAAGGTTCTCCCATCCCAGGGTAGGCGAACGGATTTCCGTCCCTCTCCCTATTACAGGCGGCCCTCCTTTCGTCAGGGGGGGGGCTGGGCCAGGCTTTCCCCGTCAGCACAGGCCCTTCCAGTATTCGAGGCCCAGTTTCCAGGCCAATAGACCGGCCTTTGCCCGGGGTCGTCAGCAGCCGCCCAGCAAGCCCTTCAGGGGCTCGGGTGGCAGAGGGGCTAGAAGATCGAAGTGATGGCCTGCCTCAGGCACCTATTGGGGGCAGGCTCGCCCTGTTTGCAGACCGCTGGGACGACCTGACAACAGACAATTGGGTGAGGGAGACTGTAAGCGCAGGGCTGTCCCTCGAATTCCTTTCACCTCCTCCGAGGCGCTTCCTCTGTTGCCCCATTTTGGGAGACCCGTTCAGGCGGGGACTCATGGAGTCGGCCATCCAGCATTTGTTGGATATTCGGGCCATCCAGCCGGTTCCACCAGGGCAAAGAGGCTTGGGATTCTACTCCATCCTGTTTGTAATCCCAAAGGCCTCGGGGGGGGGGGGGTGGCGGGCAATTCTAAATTTAAAGGGACTAAACGAATTTATTTTTTACAGGAGGTTCAAAATGCACTCCCTGCATTCCATCCTGGCTGGGATTTGGGAGGGAGACTTCTTGGCTTCCATAGATCTGACCGAAGCCTACCTCCATGTCTCTATTCGGCCGGAGCATCGTCAGTTCCTGAGATTTTGTTATTCAGGCCGCCACTACCAATATCTTGCCCTGCCGTTCGGGTTGGCTTCTGCCCCCCGGACATTTACCAAGGTTCTCTCGGTTTTGGCGGCGTATCTCAGGTCTCTTCCCATCAGAATACAGTGCTACCTCGACGATCTGCTCCTACAGGGGTCCTCTCAGCAGCGGGCGGAATGGGATTTGGCCACAATAGGTGTGCTGAGGGACCATGGGTTCTCGGTGAATCTGGCAAAGTGCCAGCTTGTTCCTTCAACGAGGTTAGTTCACCTGGGAGCCCTGATAGATACAAGGGAGGGGCAGGTGTTCTTGTCCCAGGACAGGCAGGACGGTATCCGGGCTCTGATTCAGTTAATTCAGGGGAGCCAGACTGTTCAAGTAGACCAGTTGTCCCAACTGTTGGGAAAGATGATTTCCTGTTTAAACATTGTCCCCTGGGCCAGGTTCCATGCACGGCCATTACAGTGGCTATTGCTCCCATTCCAGAAGGCGGGCACCAGCTCGTCGAGGATCAGAGTTCAGGTGCCACCTCGGGTGCTGCAATCCCTAGATTGGTGGACTTCACAGGCCATTCAGAAAGGGTGTCACTTCAGGGAACCCCACCGAGTGGTTGTGACCTCAGACGCCAGTCTCTTGGGCTGGGGCGGCCATTGTGGGTCTCAGGTAGCTCAGGGCCGCTGGTCTCATCTGGAACTCACCCAACAGATCAACTGGTTAGAACTCCGGGCAGCGCGTCTGTCCTTGCAGGCCTTTCTTCCACAGGTGAGGGGGTGGCATGTGCTGCTCCTCACAGACAACACGACTACGAAAGCCCATGTAAACTGTCAAGGGGGGACTCGTTCCCGGCCTCTGATGCGAGAGGCGGAGACCCTCTGTATTTGGGCAGAGACTCATCTTTTGTCCTTGGTTGCGGACCACATCGCTGGGACGGACAATGTCGAAGCCGATTGGCTGAGTCGGGCCACTGTGGACCCATCGGAGTGGCGACTCCACCCCAGCCTGTTTGCGGAAATAGTCGACCGGTTCAGTCGCCCGGTGATGGACCTCTTCGCCTCACCAACGAACGCTCATCTTCCCCGTTTCCTCTCCCATTTTCCTGCCCCGGGAGCAGAGGGGACGGACGCTCTGAGGATGCCGTGGCCCAGGGGCCTATTGTATGCCTTCCCACCCCTACCCCTGATCCCAGCTGTCATTCGGAAGGTGTTGTTGGAGAGGGCGGAGTTAGTATTAGTGGCCCCGCATTGGCCGAGACGACCGTGGTTCGCCGACCTGGTCGACCTGTCCATCACCAGGCCTTGGCAGATTCCCCCAGACAGGATCTCCCTCAGTCAGGGGCCGGTTCTACATCCAGACCCCCAGAGACTACAGTTAGCCGTTTGGAGGTTGAGCGGGGACTCTTGAGAGGGGAGAACTTTCCTAACAGGGTCATCAGGACTATGCAGGCGGCCTTCCACCACACGTATTTATGAGGCCACCTGGAACAGATTTGCACGGTGGTGTAACTCCAGACATCTGTGCCTTACCTCTGCTACTGTCGTTGACGTGGTGGTATTTTTACAGGATGGTTTGGACATGGGCCTCTCCATGAATACCTTAAGACGTCAGGTGGTGGCACTGGGCTCTGTATTGCAGTCTGGGAAGTGGGGCTCTATAGCGAACCATCCAAGGGTCAAGTTTTTTCTCCAGGGAGCGGCTAATTTGAGGCCTCCTGCGCTTCACCGCTATCCCACTTGGAACCTCTCCAAGGTTCTTCAGGCTTTGACTAAGGCACCTTTTGAACCGTTGAGAGAGACCAGCCTTCGTCTCCTCTCGTGCAAAGTGGCTTTCCTTGTGGCGGTCACGTCTGCCTGACGCATTTCAGAGTTGGCGGCCTTATCAGTGCGGAAAGACTTGTGTATTTTTCACTCCAACAGGGTGGTCTTGTGGTTGGACCCTTCTTTCCTGCCTAAGGTCAACTCCCTGTTTCACCGAGCGCAGGAGTTGGTGTTGCCGGACTTCTGCTTGCGGCCCCGGCACGCCTTGGAGCAGACTTGGCATACCCTGGATGTCAAGAGGGCCCTCCATATTTACGTTTTTCGGACCTCTTCTTTCCGCAAGACAGAGGCACTCTTTGTCTCGTTCCAGCCGTCGACTCTGGGCCAGAAGGTTTCTTCTTCCACGGTGGGAAGGTGGCTCCGGACTTGCATCTCGACCGCTTATGAGCTTCAGGCTCTCCCGGTGCCTACGGGGATAACAGCCCACTCCACCCGCAGCGCTGCCGCGACCGCGGCTTGGGCGACGCAGGCGTCAGTCGAAGAAATATGTAAGGCGGCCACCTGGACTACTCCCACGCCCTTCATTCGCCACTACAAACTGGACTCCTTTGCTTCGGCAGAGGCGGCGTTTGGGAGGCGTGTGCTACAGAGAGTTCTGGAAGATCCGGGGCAGTCGGTCCAGGACAGTTCCCACCCTTAGGACTGGCTAGGCTTTGGTATTTCCCAGCCTGGCACCTCCCATTTCTACACTATGGAGAAGGGACGTTGGTCTTACCGTGATACGTTCCTTCTCGTAGTGTAAAATGGGAGGTGCCAGCCCCACCCGTTTGTGCTGCCTGGCCCGGCTCCCTGGGTGGGGCATCTCTGTTACTGTCTTTCAGACTTCATACCATTCGCCCGGCTTCGTTGGCAAAACTGAAGAGACGTCACCAGGGAGGCGGATCTTCAGAAATTTCAACTCAGGACATAGAGCTAGAGTGTAGAGTAACCCAGCCTGGCACCTCCCATTTTACACTACGAGAAGGAACGTATCACGGTAAGACCAACGTCCCTTCTCCCAACATACTAAGTTGGGTAGGTACCAAGACTAAGTCAGGAAAGCTGGTTGCATAGACCATTTTGAGAGTCTTATGTTTGGAAGCAGGTATACATATGATAAACATTGGACCAGATCATGGTGGCTAATGAATTTTGGTTGGAAAGCCATACCCACCCTTACTTTCCTGTTGTGGCTTTTTATCTGAAAAGGTATGCCAGTGAAATTCAGTCACTCTGCCACTGAAGTTTAGCAGATTAATCTATTGTCAAGTGTTGATATTTGACCATCAGTTTTTCCCTAGTGGCTAAAGAATAATCTTACCTCACTAATCTCATATGCACATCACACTAAGCCACAAGAAAACAACAACCAACCAACTAACTCAAAGTGGCTCCTGAGCATATCATTCATCAGTAGCATCAATTACAAGTTGTCCTAAACTTATACCCATTCATTTAGTGACCAAAGTTACAACAGCATTGAAAAAGTGGCTTATGACTGTTTTTCATGACTCTTTTTCTCATGCATCCTTTGGGTCACATGATCAAAATTCAGACGCTTGGCAACTCTGCTATATTAATAACGGTTGCAGTGTCCTGAGGTCATGTGATCCCCTTTTACAATTGTCTGACAAGTAAAGTAGTGAGGAGGCCAGATTCACTTAACTGTATTACTAACTTAACTGCAACGATTGACTTGACAACAATAGCAATAAAAATCGTAAAATGCAGCAAAATTCACTTAACAACTGTCTCACTTAGCAATGGAAATTTTGGGCTCAAATTGTCATAAGTCAAGGACTACGTGTACTCCTCTGGACCCCATGCTTGGGAAAATATCCAGATCTGCAAGGTTTTCTGAAGGATGAAGAGAGTCAGGGCCAACTGGACTTAGGTGGTATGGTATTTCAGAGAGCAGGCTCAGCTACAGAAAAGGCCTCCTTCCTGGGTCCCACAAGATGGCAATTCCTAATAGATGGGGCCTACAGCTTGCCCCTCCTGTGCAACCTAGTGAAATGGATAGAAATGATGAGAATGGACATTTCTCAAAAGCATATAAAGTGACACACTGATGCTGTTTCGTGGGGATCCATAGTACAATTATATTGATGTCTATGTGTTTGTAAAGAGCCGGATTGCTAAGGTTGCTATTAGCCTGTATTTTTAACAAACACAGGGTTTGGTTTCCAGCCTGTGTTCTGGCCACAAGTTCTGTGTTTGCTTCAGATAAATTTCTAGGCTTCTTTCCAGGGGTAAGTGTAGAGGCATCAGTACAAGTTAGCTTAAGTCTGTGTTTACAATATCCCACCCAAAACTCAATCAAGGAAAAAATATCCCAGTCAAGTCTAGTAGGAATAAGCTAACCCATGTAAGCAACCAGAAATCTCCATTCCCCATAAAGATTCTTTTATAGTCTGGTAATGAAATGTCTCTAAGAAGCTACCTGGAAGATTTTTTTTTTGTTTGTTTGTTCCTCTCCAAAATCCAATATTCTGGGTAAAATGTTAAAAGCCAGCGTTGCATTCTGAGAATATTTGCAATTTTTAAAAAAAGTTTTGGGGATTTTTATTTTTAGAATATACATCAACATCAGTATGAATATACATCAACATCAGCATCTGAGTATCATTCATTTTGGGACAAATAATAATAATAAAGTTATTTGTTACATTAATCAAACTTATGAAATCCTAGTATTAATATACATATTTGTTTTAAAGTTATTCAATATTTCAATGTTCCATTTTAATGTCTATCACAATATTATTTGAGTTTATATAGTACTGCCCACTTTCAACCTCTAATCTTTCCCTCTAATTATTGCTTTTATTCCATTGTATGAAAAATATATGGGCTAATATTCCCCCTATTTCTTATTTCTGCCTCTATTCTGGTTTCTAGTCAGGCCACCATTACTAATTCTAGTGTTAATACATGTTTATATTAAGATATAGTCTTTATTATTTAATTATTCAATGTTTCAATGCGCCATTCTAATGCCAAACCATATTATTTAAACATACCTAATAATACCATCTTTCAATGTCTAATCTGTCCATCTAGCTATTACATTATATGAGTGTTTATTCTTATTTCTACCTTTATTCTAGTTTTTAATCAGGCCATCTTTATATTACAGAAAGAGAAAAAAAAATCCTTTCTATCCATCATCTCTTGCCTGTTTTAATACTTCAATTCTTATTCGTTTTTTAGCTTGCCTCCATACTCCTCTCTTGGATCCTTGTCTCTATCTACATCTGTATCTTCACTGTTCAGTCTAAACATTTCTCCCATCTCTATCCTCCTATTTATTTTATTTTTATTTATTTTATGTAATTTGTATGCCGCCCTATCTCCATACACTCAGGGCGGCTCACAACAAATAAAAACAAACCCAATAAAATATAAAATATACAAAGTACATAAATGTATAAATATATAATTTAAAACATATATTAAAACTCATTAAAATAATCAACCCCCTCAGTCCAGGTTGGGCGATGTAAACAACCATGTTTTCAATTCACGGTGGAAGGTGCGAAGGTCAGGAGCCAACCGAAGCCCCAGGGGGAGTTGATTCCAAAGAGTGGGCGCACCCACAGAGAAAGCTCTGCCCCTGGGGGTCGCCAACCAGCATTGTCTAACCAACGGCACCTGGAAAAGGCCCTCCCTGTGAGAACGTACTGGGCGATGGGAAGCTGTTGCTGGCTGCAGATGATCTGACGGATAACCTGGGCCTAAGCCATGTAGGGCTTTATAGGTCATCACCAGCACCTTGGATCTCACCTCGAGGGCAACCAGTAACCAATGCAAGTCGCGTAGGAGAGGTGTAACATGGGAGTATCGGGACCCTCCCATCACAACCAGCGCAGCTGCATTCTGCACCAGCTGAAGCCTCCGAGTGCTCCTCAAGGCAGCCCCAGGTAGAGAGCATTACAGTAGTCAAGACGGGAGGTGACTAGTACATGAGTAACTGTGCGTAGAGCATCTCGGTCCAAATAGGGATGCAACTGGCGCACCAGACGAATCTGGGCATACACCCCCCTGGTCATGGTTGTTATGTGATCATCTAAACTCAACCGTGAATCCAGGAGGACACCCAAGTTGCGTGCTCTGCCTACGGGGGTAAAACTTCACCCCCTATAGCCAGCGATGGAACCTCTCCATTGGATTGAGATGCCGGTACCCACAGCCACTCAGTCTTGGCAGGGTTGAGCCAAAGCCTGTTCCTCCCCATCCAGAGCTATACCGCTTCCAGGCACTGGGACATCACATCGAGGGTATCACTGGGCTGGTTCAGGGTGGATATAAAAAGCTCGGTATCATCAGCGTACTGATGATACCTCACCCCAAAACCACGGATGATCTCCCCCAGCGGTTTCATATAAATATTGAACAGAAGGGGCGAGAGAATTGACCCCTGCGGCACCCTACAAGTGAGGGGCCTCCTGGTCAGTCTCTGCCCTCCTGCCAACACCGCTTGTGTCCGACCCAAGAGGTAAGAGGAGAACCACCGCAAAACAGTGCCTCCCACTCCTAACCCCTTGAGATGTTGCAGCAACATACCATGGTCAATGGTATGGAAAGCCGCTGAAAGATCTAATAGGACCAAAACAGAGGAATAACCTCTGTCCCGAGCCCTCCAGAGATCATCCACCAGCGCAACCAATGCTGTCTCTGTGCTGTGTCTGGGCCTGAAACCCGATTGGTACGGATCAAAGTACTCTGCTTCATCCTGGGCCATCGGGAGCTGATGTGCCACCCCACTCTCAACAACCTTCGCAAGAAAGCGAAGGTTGGAGACTGGACAGTAATTACTCAAAACAGCCAGATCCAAGGCAGGTTTCTTGAGGAGAGGCCTCACCACTGCCTCCTTCAAGGCTGCAGGAAAAGTTCCCTCCTCCAAGGAGGCAGTTATCACCGCCTGGATCCAGCCTCATGTCCCCTCCCACGCTGAATAAACCAGTCAGGAGGGACACGGGTCCAATACACATGTGGCCGCACTCAGCTTCCCCATGATCCTGTCCACTTTCTCTGGGGTAACAGGATCGAACTCTTCCCAGAGAACAAGGCCCGCTGCCTCCTCCCCATCTGACTCTGTCCAGTCAGAGTCCAAGCCATTCCAAATATGAGCGATCTTGTCCAGCAGATGCTGGCTAAACTCCTCGGCTCACCCTTGCAAAGGGTCTTCCCTCACCCTCTGATTCAAGAGGGAGCAGGACACCCTGAACAGGGCAGCTGTGCGGTTCTCTGTGGACACGATGTCGGAGAAGTAGCGACGCTTCACCATCGCCAACTCCACCAGATAGGCCCGTGTAAATGACCTTAACTGAGATCTGTCAGATTCGGAACGACTGGCTCTCCAACAGCTCTCTAGGCCTCTCCTACGTTGCTTCATCCCCTGAAGCTCCTCAGTAAACCAAGAGGCTAGCCGGGATCTGCGTCATGTCAGAGGCCGCAAAGGAACGACCTGGTCGAGGGCCCCAGTAGCAGCCTCATCCCAGGCATCGACCAGGGCTGCGACTGGGGCATGGGAGAGAGAGGGAGGCATCATCCCAAGCTCCATCTGGAACCTTTGGAGCCAGGTCTGTGTTTTCCTCCTCAATCAAATCCCGAATGACGGGAGCTTTGTGCCCACAGACCTGGCATTAAAAGAGACCAACCTGAGCCCAGTGCCCTCCTCTCTCAAACCCCCAGTAGGTCATGTGGAATCAAGAGGATCGGAGCACGTCACCGCTCGAAGATAGCGGGGGCGAGCTCCCAGATTTCGATACGACCCTCAGTTCAAAAGTATCTTCCTGCTTATCCAATTCTATTTTTAAATCTCTTAAAGTACTTTCCCTTTGCTTTATTTCATAAGTCTTTATTATCTTTATTATCTTCTCCTTCTCATCTTCTTGCTTTATTTGCTTATTTTTCTGTTCTGTCTTTTCCTCCACTTTTTCTGTTGTCTTCCTGGAATATTTGGTCTTCATTCATTATCAGTTGCAGAGTGTTTTCTATTTTCCCATTTATGCCCTGCAATAGGTTCTTTATCTCCCTGTAATTCTTTGTCATAGTGTCCTTAATGCTTTGGAACATCAATGCAATTTCTTTTGAAATTTCACTTATTTCCCCCGATGGAGCATCTTGTCTTATTTTAGTAAGTCCCACTCTTACTCAATCATCCAACAATATATTCAAGCCTAATGTTGCTCCTCAGAAAATACAATGCTCATAGTTCTTTATATTCCAGGATTATTCAATCAGATCCATTTAGATAGTCCAGGAAGCTTTCAAAAAATCAGAAGTCACTTTACTTTGCTTAAGAGTCTTCCTTATTCCCATAGTTAAGTCTCCAGTAATCATAAAGTAGATAATTATAGAACAGTACGTATCACCACAGTATCACCATGAATATTTTTTATTTCTCTTATCAGAAACTTTCCCAGGCTTGTAGGGGTATGGTATATTTTCCATTTATCAGTAGGTGGCACCCCCAGCTTAGGTTTCAGCGTTATTTCAAATGTAAAGTTATTTAATCCAATTTTAATTCAATTGTAGAAGCAAAGTCAATTATTCAAGTAGATAGTTCAGCATTTTAAGATCCCTTTCCAAAACAACGCCTATCCAGTTTGAAGGTCCAGTTTTCTATGTTTTAAAAAAGTCCTTGTCTGAAAATTTTCTCTGTATAATTGTTCGCCACTTTAACAAACAGTTCTAAGAGTCTCTGTTCCTGGATTTTCTTTTTTTTTCCTTTTAAAGTTGGGGTCTAAATAAAAAAGGAATCTTCTCCCCCAGCTCCAGTCACTGTCTATCTACATCGCTTCTGCACTTTCTTTGTTGTCCCATTTTCATTGCACCAATGATGGCTGCCTCTTCTCGTGGGTCAGAAAGCCCTGGGTCAAGCAGAAGAGTTGCAGCTCTCCGCGACCTGCAGGGCACCCCTCTTTTCTTCATCACTTTGACAGGGTGGCCTTAGCTCCTTTCGGAGCCCTCCAATGGGGAGAACTCAGTGTGGGAGTGCAGAGACCTGTTCTTTAGGTCCGACCTCGCTGCGACATCAGCCGGAAATCCAGAATATTTGCAATTTTAATGCATTCCTGTTTCTATTTCTACTGTAATAACTATAGACGTAATTTTAAAGGCCCATTATATTGTGAGAACAATTCTTTGTTTTGTTATTATGCATATTACAGTATAGGTTTTTATAGCATATGGCTGCATTTGTGCGTGTGAATATTACTTAACAAACTTTGGACCCTTGCAAATCCTTCATCAGAGAGTCCAAAAGAAAAATGTGATCACTTGGCACAAGAAATAGGAGAAAGGAAATTTGACCTGTGTATCACTGATAGAGGTATGTCCTTTGGATGCAGAAGATACCGAGTTTATTGCCTGTCATTTCTAGGTAGGAAGGGAGAAAAATTGCTTTCTGAAGGCTACATAAGGACAGCCCTGTTGCAGATGAATAGTGGGTGATTATACTCAAACATAGCCTTGGTTATGGTATACATCCTCATAGTTGGCTGGATTCACACTCCATGGTTTACAAACTGTAACACACATACACAGATAAACCCTCTGATTGCTTAGCATTTGTGTGACCTTCTCTGCAACTAAATTTGTGCCCCTCCTGATTGAGTGGTTTTTTTACCCTGAATATTGGCTGAAGTATTGGTGGATTGTACACGCTTTACTAATTCAAGCCTGATCACATAATTTCATTTCTTCCCTGCGGCTTTTAGGTGTCAAAGACCCAGTTGGCCATTGCAAGGGGCGAAACAAACTGATGCAAGAGCCCTGGCAGTGGACTGAGATGGATTGGCTGTGACAACCTGCGGCTGGTGGAGGGGGGGAGGGAGTGGGAGAGTGATGATGAAGAGTTCCTGCCGAGCTGGCCTCCACCGGGAACTGCTGAATTCTACATCCTCCGTCTTCTACCCAGTTAAACGGTATGAATGCCTTGTGCCTTCTGTGACCAAATGAAATGCTCCAGAGCCCTCCGGCTTCTGCTTTGGGAATCACTTTCCTATTTGCTGCACTCACTGGCTAAAAGAACTGGCGAGGGGATGTCCTCGGGAATGCTTAGGTTTATAGATTGTGTCCCTAGCAAATTGGTGGGGTATGAATACACTGCTTATTTCAGAGATAGAAAAGGAAAAAAATAGGCCATTTCTGAATGAGATATAGGAACACATCAAATTATTTGAATTGTTTAAATATTGGACATCCAAAAAGGGTTTCAGCAGCAAATGAACTGTCATATAAACCAGCATCTCTCAGCTTAGCCACTTTAAAATGTGCTGGCTGGGGAATTCTGGGAGTTGGTCCACATATCTTAAAGTTGTTCAGGAACACTGATATAAACCACAGAGGAATTCTGTGAGAAGGTGAGGTTAGCAACTTTAAGCTGTATAGACCAACTCCCAGAATTGCCGACCCATTTGAATCGGCACAATCAGTTGTAGATTGTAGATTTTGCCACAAAATCAGTAGAGACTTCAGGAAAGCTGCCTTCATTTCTTTGGACCTTCCCTCTGGAGTCTGGTACTGTATAAGCATTACTAGCATCCCATTTTCCTCTTCACGCTGGGATCTGCACATCCTGGAGGGTGGGATGAATACTACTTACATACATGATTGCAAAGTAACAGGGTTCTTGATAAGCAGCTTGATTGCTCTGGATCTCAGTTACTCTGCTTGGCTACCTGTTTGCAGCCTCTGTAGCTTCCAAAGATGCACCCACCGAGGTAGCATTGTTATTCCCTTTTTAAAAAATAAGATATTAAATAGACATACTGAATATTTATTACTCTAAATAAAACCAAATCTCCAACCCTTCAAAAAAAAAAGTCCTGCTGCTTCTCATTATCTGTCGATTTCTTTTAAACAAGTATAATAGGTATCTTAAACCTACTGAAGATTTAACCAAACTATTATATTTGTAATTTGAGAAAATGATGCTACCAATTTTCATGCTTGCAGCTTTCCTTCACACAGATGTTCTAAGAGTAGAAAAAAAGGGAAAGAATTTGGGATACATAGGGACCTTTTCCTACAGTTTATCCATCCCTGATACAGGGATTTGCACTTGTAGCCCAACCTACAATGTAATGATTCCAAATTTCATAGAGCAGTTTTAATCCTTAAATTCATCTTTACCCTTAAATCAGCAATTTTTAAAAGTGTATCTTTTCTTTCTCACTCCCTTTCTCCTTTCCTCTCCAGAATATCTGGAATGCACTTAAAGCCCTATCTCAAGTTACAGAAGAAAGAGAGATCTTTTGAAATAAGCCTGGACTCTCCACGCAGCCCACCCATGAGCGAACGCAGATTGGCAAAAGATGAAAAACCTAGGAATCCCAAGCCAAACCTTTTACCCAATCCGCCTATTTGGAAACCATTGGGAAACCTCTCGACCAATACACTCTATAGTAGGAACAGCAACCAAAGCCATGTAGAAGCACCCAGGGTCAAAGAGAAGAGAGCTACCCCGCCTGCCTCCATCCATCAGGGGGAAGAGGAAGAGGGATTGCTGGATATCTGGGCAGTTGTAAAGCCTGGGAACACAAAAGAGAAAATAGCCTTTTTTGCAGCCCAGCTTTGTAGTGACACGCGAGTATTTTCCGTGAAGAACAAAAGCACCTGGGACATAGATGGGCGAGCAACCAAACGCCGGAAAAAGTCACTAGATATCAAAAAGGCCAAGATCCACTTGGAAAGGATGAGAGAGGCCAATGCGAGGTGCTACCAGCCCGAGCCATTTGCCTGTGGCATTGAGCATTGCTCTGTACATAATGTGAATGATGGTGGTGAGGGAGGGTTCCCTGGTCGACCATTATCAGTTATCGAGATGGTTGCTTTCCTGGAGCAAAGAGCAAGTGTTTTGCTGGCCAGTTGTACCAGAAACTGTCCCAGTGTTTCTGCTGTGCCCAGGTTTGCCGGGCAACCTAAAGCTGCCCCTTCTGCTCCTGGATTCTTCTCTGACTTCAGGGCATGCGAGGTTCCGTCTGAAAAGCCACCCTGTGGCAGTCACAGTGTAGAGCAGCAGGCTGAGCCAGTTCGTGTCTTGGAGATGGTTGCAAAGCTTGAATCAGAGTGCCTGAGGCGCCAAAGTGAACGTGAAGCAGGGAGCTTGTCTAGAAATAGTAGCTTCCGGCGGAATGTAGGGCGAGTGCTCCTGGCAAGTGGAATACTACCAGAGAACGAGTCTGACAAGGTATCATCTCTGGTCCTCCACCAAGAAGAATGTAATGGTGAGAAGATGGGGTGGGGATCAAAGCACAATGATTCAGTGGAAGATAGTTTATGGGAAGATCCCTCTTTTGGCCATTCTTCCTTTGATGATTCTCTTGAAGGCAACCATGATCTTAAGCATGGGCAAGGAACCATATCCGTCAACTGGTATGATTCTCAAAACATCACCGAGTCACATCCCTCTAAATGTTCAAAAGCCGTTCAGACATCTCCACATTTCTTTTATAACAAATCTTCATCAACTGAATGTACACCAAAAGAATCACTAGATGTTCCTAAATTGAATGCAAATGTGAGAGTGAGTGAATCCCTGAATATTAGCATATCTGTCAGCAAGATAGATCAGAGTTGCAAACCCCCCCAATCTTCTGATTTGAGCTTTGGTGAAGATTCTCTTCCGGGAAGACTTTTCTTGCTTTTATCCAAATGTGAAATCTCCCAAGAGTGCCTGCAGTCAGTGGAGACTCCTACGGAGGAATGTCCAGCAGGAGCCCAAGGAAAGGAAGCTTCCTCTGCTGATCAAGTTTGTATGAGAAGCCATGTTTCAGGTGACTGCCCTGATGTTTCCTCAGAGAGTGCACTGCAGATCCTCGACTCATCTCATCTAAAGAGGCAAAGGTCTCATGACTTTTTGGAAACCAGGTTTAAGATCCAGCAACTTTTGGAGCCCCAACAATATCTGGTCTTCCTGCCCCACCACATTATGGTGAAGATATTTGGCTTATTGCCCACCAAGAGTCTGGTGGCACTCAAATGCACTTGTGGATATTTCAAATTTATCATTGAGTACTACAATGTCAGGCCAGCAGATTCATGCTGGGTTCGTGATCCACGCTACAGAGAAGACCCTTGCAAACAGTGCAAAAAGAAGTACACCAAGGGTGACGTCTCGTTATGTCGGTGGCACCCCAAGCCCTATTGCCAAGCTTTACCTTATGGGCCCGGGTACTGGATGTGTTGTCACAGATCCCAAAAGAATGTCCCCGGATGCAAGTTAGGCCTTCATGACAATCATTGGGTCCCCGCCTGCCATAACCTTAATCGTGCGATTCACAAGAAATCCAGGGAAATAGATGAGGACTGTTAGCGCATTCTGCACATCTTTGGGGAGCCTCAATCATGGGTAGGAGGAGAATTCCATGCCTTGTGATGTTTACACTGTGTATAGTTTGTGGGTGGTTTTTCTTTCCCTCTTCCACAGGGCTACGAAACTGCACATACTTTCAATCACAAAGGCCTTTTTTACCTTTTAGAGAAAAGATTGTGTTTAGCCCACCCGTGTACATAAGTGCTCTAGAATAGATTCATCTTGGGTGTCTGACAGCCAGTTGACCAATATCAAAGTGCTGCAACGCAGTCCCTCAAGTGTTTGCGGCTACAGTCCTGTGTTTTAAAAGTGTCTCGTTTTCAAATCTGTATATCGTGTACAAAATATACATTTATATATATAAATATATATAAATATATATTAACATTGTTTCTGAAAAGAAACTCTAAATATGTAAAAAAAAATCAATCTTCAAAAAGGATGGTTTAACTGGACAACCTTAAACTAGAGTAGAACACATATGCGGTAGGTTATATTTGAGGGTGGTAGCAGGAAAAAGAAGACTTGTCACATAGCAGGAGAGCTCTGGTCTATTGCATCCACCTTACCTTGGGGTTTTTTTTTTTTTTACTTAATAAAATGTGCATTCTAAACCTGTCCTCCATCATTTTTTTCTTCCCAGTACTTTAAAAAAAAGGTACTTAAGTACCTAGTACTTAAAAGAAATTATTTGGGAAATAAATGTGTATTTTGTGGTACTTTTTTTTTCTTTTTTAGATGCAGCAGGTTCTAATATCAAAAAGATCAAAATGAATATTAGAGATGTTAATCATTTCTGACGAATTTTGCAAATTCCAGAAAATTTTATCAGCCGTCACAAATTAAACCTACAGTACGTTTTTTCACTCATCCAAAAACTTTTCTTGAGTTTGCCAGCTTGCATAAACATTGACCTTAATCAAATAACATACTATTAGCTATACTTAGGTGTGTTTACCTACATATTACGTAATTTGTATGATGCCAGCTTCAAAATAAACCTAGACTCTTTGCCGGATATAACTGGTTAATAGGAGAGTCTGTGATTTAACAATAACAATGGCAGACAAGTCAATTTTACACTAAAAGCAACTGCTTGTATCGCAAAGCAAACTTCCTCATGAATCATATTTTGACTACTGAAAAGCAAGATTTATGTGCTTGATTCCCTTTTATCTTGTTTCAGGCTTCAGTCTGTGTTAATTGTAATCTCCTTGGTTGGTTCTTCCTGACTAAATGGTTAATCTTATGGAAAATTCATGAACAAAATAGCTAATTTTAAAAAATCATAAGGTCATGAAAGCAAATTAGGATAGCAAGGAATAGATTTATCCTTAGCTTGAAGAATTCCCTCCTTTCTCTCTGGATTCTATACCAGTCAATATGTAGTCCTATATTCTGAGCAATGGTTTAATTGCTTAATTGAATTGTTTAATTTTCTAGTTAATACCATTATAAAACGGAGATACTACAAATATTTTAGAGCAGTGTTTTTTGAACTTGGCACCTTTAAGAAGTAAAAAAAAACAAGATGAGAAACCCAATAATGTTTTTGGAAAGATTGGTTAATTTCATGATTGTTACATGCTCTGCAAATTACACTTTCAAGATACTAACACACTAATTTTTTTTAAAAAACCCTATAAAAACAAAAGATTGAAATGGTTTTTACAGTCTATACATTTGAGGCAAATCTTTTATATTATTCTTAAGAGAAATACACTCAGAAATAGGAAGCAATGTTTTATTTGACAATACTGTGCTTCATATAAAGAAAGCCACACAGAAAAAAATGGAGAAGTTCAAAGTGATTTGAGAATTTCAGCTATGAAAATAAACCAAGTGTGGAAATTCCTTAAGAAGAGACAACAATTCATAGGAGAAGATTTTCAGTTAAGAGAGGAAAAATATAGGTGAAATTGCTATGTTCTTAAGGGATCTTGGTAATAATTTCTAATCTGAAAGGGTAATGGGAACCTTGCCATCTCCTGTAAGGCAGGGGATTTGTCAACTTTAAGATTTGTGGGCTTCAACTCCCAGAATTCCCCAGCCACAAGTTTTAGCAAGGTTGTACTCCCCTGCTCTAAGGTTTTGTCAAGAAAACGTTGGTTGGTATCATGCTTTTTGGAGAAAGCTTCCAGACTTTATTTTGAAGGGTTGGGTTCAATCTGGCAGCCAAGAGCCGAATCAGAGATTGCAACAGCTGGGAAATATATTGTATCTGGGCAACACACCTCCCATTGCATTTTAACAACAAAACCCTCTTGGCATTGGTGCCTTGCAGATCTCGGCTTCAGATGAAAACATATTTCAAGTGTTGGAGGGTTAACATTTTACAAACTTTATCATTCATAAAGTTTACACTAGCTTCGTCAGTTTTGGGGGGTGCAGATGGGGACTTCCTATAAAAAAAATTGAACAGCATTCATACTGGGAAAAATATTTCTTAAAAATGGACAACTAGTGGACAAATAGCCACCAAATAGCATCATTGTTATGTGCCACCCAGAGCTACCACTTGTGAGATGGGCAGCCATATAAATTTGATATAATGGAGCTCAACCAGAATTCTTCACACTGAAAGCATTTTACCAGCAATATGGTAGCCATCTTATGATTCCGTGTTGTTTTTCTCTTTGTAAATATCTTCTTTTTTCTTGGTCAATTGCTTTTATCAGATCTGCATGAAATAAACAATCTCTTAAAACCAATCCCAAGAAGGCACTTGATAAAGGGGCGACCAGCTACAAGCAGTTTCTTCAGCATTTTTTGTCCTAAGTTGGGTAGCTCTTGAGGCAGATACTCATGGATATTTCCCATGTATATTACCATACTTACCATCCCATTTTCTTTAATTGCTAACATTGGAACAGGGATTTTGAAGTTGCTGAACTGCAGAATCCCTCATTATAAAACTAGAATAAAGATGACTATATACAATCTATAGTATATAGGTGTAGGTATGAGTAAGGTTTTGAACTAGGAACTCTGTTTCACTTCTACCACAAATCTCAGGTTATCCTTAGGAAATAACAGAATAACAGAGTTGGAAGGGAACTTGGAATCCAACCCCTGCTCAGGCAGGGAACCCTATATCAATAAATGGTTTTCCAATATCTTCTTTAAAACTTCCAGTGTTGGAGCATTTGCAACTTCTGGAGGCAAGGTGTTCCACTGATTAATTGTTCTAACTACCAGGAAATTTCTCCTTGGTTCTAGGTTGCTTCTCTCCTTGATTGGTTTCCATCCATTGTTTCTTGTCCTGCCTTCAGGTGATTTGGAGAATAGCTTGACTCCATCTTTGTGGCAGCCCCTTAGATGCTGGAACACTACTATTGTGTCACCCCTAGTTCTTTTCATTAAACATACTCAATTCCTGCAATGCTCTTTCTAGAGTCTCAACAACTTTATATTGTAGCGATCAAAACTGGATGCAATATTCCAAATCGTCTTATAAAGTATTAACACTTCATGTAATCTTGATTCTAGCACTCTATTAATGCAGCCTACAACTGTGTTGGCTCATTTGTAATATTTAGCTTGTAAAGTTATTTGAAGAAAGACCTACTTGGTTTTCAATTTGTCATGAAGAATAGCCCATTCTAGATAAGATAGCTAGCTAGATAAGAATAGCAAGCATTTCAGAAGATAGGTTTAAGATAAGAAGGATCTTCACAGACTTGAACACTGAGCCCTGTCAAAATGAAATTCAATGGTTGAAAAAAGGCTCTACGTTTAGGCAAGAAAAACCAAATGCACAGGTACCTGCGAGAGGGATCTTGGAATCCTAGTGCACAATCACTTAAGTATGAGCCAGCAATGTGATGCAGCTGCCAAAGAAGGTAACTAGCCTTAGGTTGCATTAACAGAGATGGAATCAGAGATATGAAGTGTTAGTAGCACTTTATCATGCCTTGGTAAAGATCATCCTTGGAATATTGCATCCAGTTTTGATCGCCACAATGTAAAAGAGATATTGAAACTTTAGAAAGTTGCAGAGAAGAGCAACAAAGATGATTAGGGGACTGAGGCTAAAATAATAAATCAATGGAACAGCTTACCTTCAGAAATTGGGGGTGCTCCATCATTGGACGTTTTCAAAAATATTGGGCAGCCATTTGTCCAATATAGTATAGGGCCATGATGGGGAACCTATGGCATGCGTGCCACAGGTACACAGCGCCCTCTCTGTGGACACGCGAGCTGTTGCCCTAGTTCAGCTTTGGTGTGCATGCGTGTGCACCGCCTGTTGGTCGCCAGGTCTCTGGCGTGCATGTGTGGGGCACGTGGGAGGGGGCATGCACGCATTGCATTTGGGAGGTTTGGCCACGCGTGTACGCATTCATGTGCTTTGGGCACTCGGTTCAGAAAAGGTTCACCATCATGGGTATAGGGTCTCCTGCTTGAACAAGGGGTTGGACTAGAAGACGTTTAAGGTCCCTTCCAACTCTTATTCTGATACACTATGAAGATGGCCGGTGTGCTGCTTCCAGCATATGGAGAAACTTGTAGGATTTAGTCAGAGAAACTTGAAAAATCAATAGCATTGCATAACTATTAAGGGTTAGTAATAAGGAATTTAACAAGACCCAGTCCTGTGATTGGATCAAACCTAAACAACTTCTAGATTTAACTGAAATGGGATTCTTTCGAAGTAATCTGTGTACACAATGGATATTGTATACACTGTGAAACATGAGACAGTACTTCCACTTAGGCACTGCCAAACATGCAGGAATAGACTGTCTTTATCCGTTCCCATTATGTTCAAAAGACACAAGGTACTTGAGCCAGGTGCAAAACTAATGGGTCACAGTATTTGTTCATTCTGGAATTTGTTTTTAGTGCCAGACAAACCTACATCTGATTTCAAACAGTGTTTTGGCAGAAACATCTGAGTGAATGATACAGCACCTGGACAACTTGCTTGGCTTGACTAGGGTTAGGTCAGTTTAATGCTTACATAGGCAATCCCTAGGGAATCTTGGAGCTGTAACAAGGAAGCTGAAAAACATCCCTAAAAATGGCAGTGATAAATCTTATCTCTTTTATTGGTAAGAAAATACATCAATGTGATCACCAGAAACTGAGTTCAATCCAAAGATGACTTCTGAGTCAGAAGCACTTACTTGCTATAAATCATCCAGATATAATTATAGATCACAAAGTATTTGTTTTCCCACCCATCTGAATTATTTGAAGATTTTTAAATGAGGGTTTATTTTTTTTTATAACAAAAAGTGAGTGCAGCAGCACTAGAAGAAAGCCAATTCTCCATGAAAGAAAGACAAGTCAGTGAGCCTCTCCTGCTGGTTGCAAAAGGCTAGTAGAGCTGTCATTTGGAGCTTCAGCTACTTACCAGTTGCACACCTTCCCTTGTCACCACTGTTCCAGTGAGCATGCCAAGGCACCCCTACCAGCCTCTTCCCATCCTGTGAATTCATCCTCCAACCTCTGGTGATGTTACAACTAAATATGTAATTTCCCTTCTATGTATTCAGAACATACTAGCTATGTAATACAGCTCCTGACAGAAGCCAGGTTCTTATCATCACCACAAGGTTTGAACTGCTAGGAAATTACTAAAAAAAGTTTCATTCAAACCTAGGTTTGATCCAAACATTCAAATATAACAGGCTTCTGTCAGTTATTCCAATATTTAGAGATAACGTCATTTATGGGCTTCCTTTCAATATTCATCTTAGTTATAAAATTAGCTACATCTGGATGGCTAAAATTAGGAAAGAAGGGCTCAGTCTGGGGTTGTAACCAGTGAAAAGATTCATGACTAATCTCTTCTTTAGGTAAGTTCTTGATAATGTAAACACTAGATATTTTTAGCATGAAATGTGCATTTTTTTCCTTCAGTGTTCTGCAACTGAAACCCATGCACTTGGACAGTAAGTAATAGTTCCAATGATAACAGTAATATCAAAACAGTAAAAATCAAACCAAACAATCTTTAAAAAACCCCAAAGATTTATTGCAGTAGTACAATTTTAAAAACACATTTGCATTTAGTTAGGACTACTAGTTTTGAAAGTGGCACCACAAGGTCATGAGCTAAAAAAAAAAGAAGCTATGGATTTAGAGATATTCAATTAGCAATCCCTGTTTGGAGAACCAATTTTCAAGCAGCAAACCACTTACTGTATTTCTAGTAGCCCATTAAGCATGTTGAGATTATTGGGCCTAAACATACAGCTGTACCTTTGTTGATACCATAACATCTTGCAAAATGTGCAATTAGTGATGTAAAACCCAGGATACCCATCAATGGTATCCCTATCCATGAAGCAGAATGTTCCTCTATTGCACGGTAATTTTAGAAACGCATTTGTAGCTTCTCCAGATAGCTCTAGAAGTGTAAAAACGTTAAAAAAATACATTTTTTTCCTTGAAAGGGAGCAGCACCCTACCTTATTACTATTTGGATGCCTTTTGGTGGCCTCCAAAGCAATGTTCCACTGTTGAAGGAGAGAGGCACCATTTTAAGAAGTTGAAACTGACAAGCAAAAAGGATTCATGGCTTACTGGCTTTTAAACTTATTTCCCTCAATTCACTAGAAATGATTTCCAAGTGTTTGCATTCAAAAATAAGCAGGAGAAAAAAGGAACACACAACAGAAGAGGAAAAGCAAAGGTATTTACAGTGTTGAGAGCCCACCTGCCATCCTCCCCTGCAGTCAGGACGTTATGCAGCCCATATCACCTGCAACTAATAAAGTGCCTTTCTTCTTACAAATTTCCACTTGTTTCATTAACAGAAGTAGGTAAGAGGACAATCCCATGTCACCAAAGATCTTTGAGACAAAGCCCAAAGTCACTCACAATTCCATCCACTGCCACTTTGTTTGTAAATCAACATGGCTTCTACAGAAGCCAGAAAGGACATGCTTGTAGATCACTGTATTGCTATCTTTCTATATTAAGTCTTAAGAATGGAAGAATCACACCATCTGGCTTTAAATCAAAACACCTAACTAAAGCAATCTTTGGTTTAGCAACAGAAATATAAAGGAGTAGTTTCCCTATCCTCCAGATAAATCCTTATTTGGCAGGGTGAGGGGGGGCAGGGGGGAGGAAATCTGCATAGCAATGTTACTTAAAACCCTATGCAATTCTTTATATGCACTCCAGGCTTAAATAGAAGACCATCACAGAAACACTGAATAAAACTTATTTGCCAATTCAGAAGTTCTTGCATGACTGCAAAGCTTTATAATACAGGGAAAAAGCGCCGAACACAGAATCGCCAAAGCATTAATGTTGGACAAACATCGTGTGTGTATTCTTCCAGGGAGGATATTCCACATTATGGGTGTACCTGCTCTGCTGAAAGGCTGAACTGGCTCCAAGGCAGAAAAACATCTAAAACTCACATTGCTAGGACTATTAACTAAAAACACAGAGTCCACAAATGGGGCAGCATATAAATGATGTAACAGAAGCTACAGTTGCCTATCCAATTTATTTTGGATCACTAGGCAATATAAAGGCAGAAACTGCTTCATGAAGGAGCAAATGACTACATGTCATTTTCTCCTTACTCCATGACAATATAAGCAATCCCTACCCAGACCTGTCAGTTACAGAAATTTATTTTCTCTGGAGTTCCACACATGATGGTTTGGAAGATGCGCTCAGTGAGTCAATCATTCTTATGATCAAGTGAAAGTTACGTTGGTATGAAAGACATGTGATGAATCCTCAAATTAGTCTGACTTGCAAGACAGTCCCTCGTCCTTTTTAATGGGAAGAGTAATGCAAAACTGCCTAACCCCCAAGTTCTGATCTCAGCATGGACAGCCAACACTGCGGACAAAGAAAAACACCAACAGACACGCAAAATGACTGACGGCCCAGGAAGCATCTGAAATAGATCTAATGTATAAACCCACTTTAAAGAAAGATGAGACAGGAATAATACAATGAAAATGGAAAGCTTTTTTACTTCCAAAATCCCTCCAAAATTCGAAACAAAATCACAACAGATTTGAATTCTATATACAACATGCTGTATCCACTAACGGGACACAAAAAAGGAGGAGAAGTCCTCATGTTCTCATCTCGGGAGTGCCAGCTTTCCAGAAGACAGAGAACAAGTAGTACACAAAACCAAACTGCCAGAGAAGTGTGCTTCCACCCTATGAAAGAATGTATGGATACAAACTTTCTGACGACATCAGTGTGGCTCTATATTTGCAAACTGTTATGGGCCAGCCTTTCTTTGGTGTCGGGTGCTAGAACAAGGAGCCTGGGAACTCTGGATGGCTCACTGTGAAAAATATTCAGAAAGATCTTCTAATGGATGAATGCAACATATACAAAAGATATAATCATCTCCAGTAGCTGTTTTTTTTTAAAGGATGGTTTTTTGTATTAAAATTATGGCAACAGAGTTTAGAAACTCATTAAAAAAGCATCATTTGCCAGAAGGTTCCTGAAATGTACATGTGTGTGGTAAATTTGTAAATGATGCACACTCCATAAAACCAAGAAGTCCAAGGGCATTGCTAGAACTGATTGACCAGGGTGAGTTTAAGCATTTGCATGACTCTCACATTGCTTTCTTCCATGATTCTCTTCCTGTTTCCATGCTTCAAATGATTGCCTTTCTTAGCTTCTTTTAAAAAATACAGACTAGAAACAAAATGTGCAGGTAATTCTTTTCTCTTCAGCACACACACACACCCACACACACACAAAGACTGTGACTCAGAACTGCTGAATTCCATTGCAGGTGTCAAGAAATAGGAGGAACTTACACCTTGGGCAAAAGAAGAGTTGCTGGGGCTTCTGCAAATAAAAGTCAGACCCCCCTGTTGTTCCAGGCACTACTGAACTGACTCACAAAGTCTTCTACAGTGACAGTGGGTCATAAGAGGCCCAACTATTTCTTAGCGGTGTCCAGTGTATGCCTTAAACCAAGAGGTAACTGAGGCTGCCGCTGAGGAGATCATGCCACCAGCACTGCTGCTGGCTATCGGTTGAGAAGCCTGTGTGCTCTGGCTCTGCAGCATCTCTAATGGCTGGGAGGGGATATCGCAGAACCGTGGGCTGGGCAGGTTCTCCCAGTCTGTTCCAAGGTCAGTTTCTTCATCACTTATGTGCTCATCTCCACTCTCATCTGTTTCACCAGCACCGCTGGGGTCCACAAACTCCATGGAATCTTCCAAATCAGCACTGATCTCAAATGGTCCAGACCTATTGGGGGAGGGGAAGGGGGAGAAGGCAGGGAGAGAGATGCTTTGATCACACACTTGGTAGCAAAAATGGAAAAAAAGAAGCACACATTTATGTTTAAAGGTTTACGAACTGAAGTAAAAGAGTCAAAGTTAAGGAGGTGACACTTGAGGCTGAGCAACTGACTCAAAACCTCATCAGAGGAAACTTGTATATGGAGCAAGAATTTTTAAAAAGATCACAGTATAAGGGAATAAATACTTTTGGAAGGTCCCATAAAGCATCAAGTTATAAGAAGTGTTACTTTTCTATGGGGTAAGGCAATTCATGCAGAACTGAGGCAAACTTCAATCCTCTGTCACAATGAAAAAAACTGAAAAATAGGCAAGCTGTTAAGTGAAGTCAGAAAGTTACTGCTACTATTTTACCTAGAAATTCATAATTCCTGAACAAAATACCGCATTTCCCCGAAAATAAGACAGGGTCTTATTTTCTTTTGACCTCCCAAAATATGGCCTTGGCCATCTGCCATCTATGAGGACATTCTTCTCCTCATGGGTGGCGACAGCACGTTCAGCTCCCCAAATCTGGCTTGCCAATCTCGGCTGGCAAGGGGGAGTGACAGGTGGAGAGGGAAGGAAATGGAATGGTGTGTTTTGGCACTCTTTTTGCCTACAGTCCCCCCCTCCTCCCCTCACTTGTTTCCACACAGCCCCCCAGTGGCTCACAGGCTGCATGGGGATGAAGGGACAGCTTGGCAGGCACGGCGGTCCAGGGTGGAGGCCCATTTCCTTGAAAGGCGATGCGAGAGAGAGATGTGTCAGGTGCTCCCAATCAAAGCTGCAGGTCCAAGGGCCCTGATGAAAGCCCGCCGCAGAAGCGGGGGCTCACGCCATCCAAGAAAACACTTCCGGCAAGGGGCTTTGAGAGTTAAAGTCATGGCACCTTTGCAAAAACAGAGTTCCCCTTGTAGAAAGAAAAGTCTGGGTCTTTCGGCGAGAAGACAAATTTGACATGTTCCTCTGCACGTGGCGGAGGTAGCCAAAGTTAAGACAAGGGGAGAGCAGTCTGACCATGTTCTGTTCACAGTGCACTTTATATTAAAAAGAAGAAAAAAAGTAGAATCCTACTGAAGGCGCAGTAACCTGCTCGCATACTTCATCGGTCTGTAGGTGGAAATAGGAGTGCCAAACACAACATTCCATTTCCTTCCTTCCCCACTTGCCACTGCCCCTCGCCGGCTGAGATCAGCAAGCCAGATTTGGGGAGCTGAACGCACTGCCGCCACCTGGGAGGAGAATGGGCTCTCTCACAGTCTCTTCTTCTCGCAAGTGGCCAAAATGGATGGCAGGTGTGTGTGGGATGCGTGGGGCATGTTCCCCCACCCTTTCCCCCCCTCCGGCCTCACTTCCTCACGTCGTGTTGTTTGCACAGCAGCTGCACATATGTCTAAGTATTGGGGGTGGCCCTTATTTTAGGGGGGGGGGTTTATTTTACCGCATGTGCTCGAAAGCCCAATTGGGCTTATTATCAGGACATGTCTTAGTTTTGGGGAAACGGGGTATATCTGTAATTGAAAAGGCCCATCCCATATTCCTGGACCAAATTCTTTTTTCTCTTCGACTTGGGAGAGTCGGTAATGGTCAGATTGAATGTTATTTGTGTCATGTATTGAATATACAGTAGCTTATCAAGCTTCACTATTGTTTACAGTGATATCTGACACAGAGAAGGGCTGCTAGGAGGCTCTTCTAGAAAGCTAGTGAGGGCAGGGAAGAAAGAGGGTCATTTATTATTGAACTGTTTCTTACCTTCCCAAATGTTCTGTCTCAGGACTGACCAAGTACATCAAGTTTCTGAGTGTATGTAGAGGGTGCAGAAGATCTAAGTTGACATGCTGGAAAAGCATATGAAGGAAAGCAGAATACTCATCAGGCAGGACTTGAAAGATGAGGAGGAAACAATGTAAAGCCTTCCAAGAAGGAAAAGAAACCAAATGAAAACTACCTGAGAAAAGCAAAGGTAAAGGATATTGGCATTTAGCTTTTTCACTGCCCAGGTGAATTTCCTCCTGCTAAGATTTTCTCCGCAGAACTCACTGCAAAATATATTAAGGCGCAAATATTAAGGCATAAAATCTTAAACAAGGACTCAAGGCAAATAAACAACCATGTTTTGGATCACTCTGATCTGGCAAAAAAGATTTGTGGGAATAGCTAAAAGAAAAAGAAGAAGGCTCATCCAGTTCTATTTCCCATTTTAGAAAAGAGCCACTATTAACAGAATTGTGTACATAATTTCTCCCTTCCTCTTTAACATCCAATCATACTCATTTGCAAAAGTGAGCATAATTACCGCATTTTTCGGAGTATAAGACACAGGTTAGTTTTTTGGGGAGGCAAATAGGAAAAAAAAATCTGCCTACCAGATATTCATCTGGCTAGCCTTCTTAGTCTGGTCAACTTCAGCACATTAGTTTGCTGTTTTTTATCCCCCGTTTGGGGATAAAAAACAGCTTCTAAAGCACAACTGATCTTTGGAGAAAGAAGCAATGAGAAAAGCAGGAGATCACTTCACTCGCTAGTGCCTCGTTAGGTAGGGCTGAAAAAAAACTTCACAGCTGAGTGTCGGAGGAAGCCGGCAAAGGCTTCACTGGGCTGAAAAAAAGCTGAGTGTCGGAGGAAGCAGGCAAAGGCTTCACTGGGCGAAAAAGCTACATTTGGAGTATAAGACACACCCAAATTTTCAGCCTCTTTTAGGAGGGAAAAAAAGTGTGCCTTATACTCCAAAAAATACGGTAATATCAATAACAGTATCACTATCAATACACCATTTCACAAAACAACCCCTAATATTAAGGATTCATCTCCATAGTTTAACTTTTGCAGAGGCTTAAGAAACTTCCCATTTGGGATTTGTGTGTGTGAAATGAAATTTAATGACCACCTACTTCAATGATATAAATGCCAGGAAATATTGCAGCCCTGGGTGGCCAGTATTTTAAAAAAAGAAGTCACAAAAGGGTTTGCTGTTCACCACCTCTAAAGTTTTATCACCATCTCTGAATCCAGTCACATACTTGGCTGTCAACCAGTTGTAGCTGTCAACCTACAATTATTACTGTAGTATTTCTGTGAAATCTTAGAACTTGAAATTTGGTGTATATAATGTGCTATATTATAATGGTTACAATTCCTAGAGCCTGTCATTCAACATAATGTTCTTAATAACCGTTTTGGCATGTGTTCTAGCTCCTTCTAGATTCCTTACCTGTTATATAGTTTTTTGGGAAGGTTGACATCCAGTATAAGTGACAAAATGTTAGTAAGCTGAGTTGCATAGCACAAAGCAGCACTGATGGTATAAGCAGGATTGTTATGCTCCATGTCTAGAACAGAAGGAAAAAATCAGTTTTGATGGCCACACCAGAAAAGGCAGAGTCCAAGAATTCACAATATGTTACTCATGGACAACAAAGTATCCATAACAACTATGAATGCTGTTTGTGGAATCTCAAATTTTAAATAAAAAGCACTTTTTAAAAATAACTTTTGTAAAGTCTCACAAGATCATCAAGTGTCACTAAAGTTCTTGTGTGAGATCCCTAAGAGGTTGGGGGGGGGGGGGTTGTACCCAGGGCTGCCAAAGCATTGAGATCAGACAATTTGTTTGCTTCTGAGATTTCTGAGATCTAATCTCAGTTAATGAGCTATCATCTTCTGAATTATTAGAGCTAAAAATCTGCTTTTGGGAAACTCTCTGGCCAATATCATGTTCTGCAATTCTTAGGCTCCCCGTGAAAATCATGGCTCAGTCAGAAGGTAGTTTATGAGCTTTTCTTACATTTCAATATGCCAAATATCAGGGCAAGATCATCACATTTGCATTTCAATATTAATTTTAAAAAATGATGAAGAACCCTGAGACTTAAAAAAAAAAAGATACCTAAATGACCATTACCTGGTCCTTGTGTGGTTTTCTTCTCTTCTACCCAATTGTAGTAAGCGGAATAATCCCCGTTGTTGGGAAGGGTTATCCAAGGCCCTGTGATGCCAATGCTGGTGTCTCCATTATGGTCATCACATACCCATCGCCCAGAAAGGTAGGTGGTCCTCCTGGCTTCTGCAAGCTTGCTTACTGTGCTGGAGGTCATGGCATTGTCGCTCTCTGAAGAGACATCTGTGGAGTCCCTAGAGGAAAGGCAAGGAATGGTTACTCAAAGGATTGCACAGTAGTTCAGATTTTATTCCAAAAGAGGTTTCAGAGTGTGCACGATAGGAGGAGGTGTGATTGTTTTAAAAAAAAGTTACAGAAAGGAACTATGTTTGCAGCTTTGTGCCATCTATGGGGGGAAGGAAAAGCACCAATTTTGGGGGGGATTTTTGGGAGTAAGCCTTATTACTTCATTATTATGAAATGAATATTTTCAGACTCAGTGCCTGGTGAGCCTAGAGATGAAGAGAGCTTCTGTGAAGGGAGGAAAAAACGGAATAACTAAGAATGGAGCAAGCAAGCGGGTGGTGGTGCAGAGCAAGCCAAAGATGGAAGAAACAGCTGCTTACTTTCTCTATTCATGCCTGTAAATTGCCCCCCCCCCCCAAAACCCACTCTTTAAAGAGGCTTGGCCATGAAATAACTCATTTCCTTGATGAAGAATTGAGCTAATCAGTTTCCTCTAGCAAGGATGTCAGATGAGAAGCAAAGCAGATGATTCTTGTAAAGGAAAAGAACTGCCTAAATGACTTCTGCTGAATTTAAGATTCCAAATTGGGGAAAGAAAGACCAAAGGACATGAACTCTACTATCAAGACAGCTTATTTCTCATAATGGACATTATAATCTAATGACAAATGGGAGGTTCAGGGGAAAGTGTATCTTTTTTCACTTTTCACTCTTTGAGAGTGTGAAGGGCCAAATGTGAATAAATTGCTTTACAGTATTTTCATATTTCCATTAGCCTCTTGACACTTGCAACTGCTTGTCTGATCCCCACCTCTATATAAAGGCCCTACTGCAGGGGTCTCCAAACTTGGCAACTTTAAGACTTGTGGACTTCAACTCCCAGAGTTCCTCAGCTGGCTGAGGAATTCTGGGAGTTGAAGCCCTCAAGTCTTAAAGTTGCCAAGTTTGGAGACCCCTGCCCTACTGGTACATTTCACAGCACATGCTTGGAACGGTATTTAAAGCACTTCAAGCAATCATTAAAAACTCTGATTCTATGAAACATAGGAAAGTGCCAGATAGGAAAGGAAAACACATGGTACTCACTGAGTTCCTAGACAGAACTAGGAAAACACATGGTACTCACTGAGTTCCAAGAGTCCTTACTCTCAGCTATTGTATTCAGGAGCAAAGCATACCCTACTTTTGAGCCTGGTCTGGTAAGAAGTGATGGACATTTCCACAAATAATGCATTTTGAGAAATTGCTAGTCCAGGATGGGGAACAGTAATTATGATTCCCATTTTAGTAGAAATGGAAAAAAGTATAGAGGACACATCAAATCAGAATAAAAGAAAGTTAGCAGAATCATCAAAGATGGTGAGAAAAGATTATGAGTTGTGGAATCCTCCTCTTCTCTGGACTTAGTCTGTCTGCAGGTGTTTCATTACCAAACTAGATAACATTAAACAATCGGTTCAGCTTTGCAGAAATAAAAGTGAAAATGCCAGGGACTGCAAGAGAAGAATCTAGAAGAACCGGGACAAGGTCTGAAAAGGGAGTCTACTCCTTCAAAGTATTTGCTACTCCTGAAGAAGACCAGGCGGCAAAGCTTACTTAGAGTAGAGACTATAACTATCCAAGAACTTTCAACAACAGGTTGAGGAGCTCCAGCCCAAGCAACCCATTTAAGGAAGGAGTATAGAGGAAGTGCTTCCTATTGAAAAGGGGATAAATAGAGTGCTAGCTACCTATATGACAGGCCAGTGTTGACCCTTCCAAACTAATATTTCTGAAACTCCCTTAATTATGTCCCTTCTATGCAAATATGTTGGTTTCAATCTTGTATACAGAATACAATTGAGCCCCAAAAAATCTGTTGCTAAAAGAGACATTTGTTGAGTGAGCTTTGCCCTCTTTTACGACCTTTCTTGCCACAATTGTTAAGTGAATCTGGCTTCCCCATTGACTTTGCTTATTAGAAGGTTGCAACTGTCATAAATACGAGTCAGTTGCCAAGCATCTGAAATTTGATCACGTGACTATGGGGATGCTTCGATGTTGTAAATATGAAAAATGGTCATAAGTTATTATTTCCAACACAGTTGTAACTTTGAATGGTCAGTAAACGAACTGTTGTAAGTCAAGGACTATCTGTATTTGTGGTTGATATGTCCCAGCATTCCAATTCTGCCAGCTATCCAAGGGCTCAGTTGACTCATTCCTTATTGACTTATTGGTCAATAAGTCAACAAGGGCTCAGTTGACTCATTCCTTATTGACTCAAACAATAAGGTTAAACCATATAACAAATACTGTATGGTACTGAAGCTTCCAAATATCCTAAACCAGTAACGCATTCTCAGCCTAATCACCTCAGTGTTTTGAGCAAAAACTACCATAAAAAAGGAAGAATACAAATTAAACAGACACTTCAATTTAAATAAGTAAATTCAATTGGTTTCTGTGAGGCTTATTTTCAAATAACCAGAGGAGAACATCTCAATTCAGTGCAACTTTTGTGTCACAGCCTCCTGGTTTTTCGCTCCTCATTACAAATATATATATATATATATATAAATCTAATTTCTCCTATATAGACTATGAAAGTGAACCACTTCCTGAATATATGGTGAACCGCATCAGCCACACTCCTCCTCCTCCTCACCTCAGACCGATTTTCACTTCCTCAATAGGGAATATAACAGAAGTTAATTCTAGGACATGTGACTGCCGGAGATCTGCCAGATGCTCATGATGGCTTCTCAAGTCATAGTTCTTCTTCTCTACTAGCTCTCCAAGCCGGCGATTGTGCCTCTGGATTTTCTCCTTCTTGTCCTGATGGCGCTGAGCCCTTCGGTAAAGTTTCTGGTTCTCATCTTTAATCCTAAACAGCCACTCTGAATCTAGAATAACAAAGGCAAAAGTAAAATCTTTGGAAGACCCTCAAAATGGCGCAGCTAATTACTCAAAGGATAATGTATGAGTAAATTATTTTACTTAGATAAACAAAATTATACATTGTTATCATTAATAGAAATATGTCATGACTGTGAAATAAAGCGGTGTCTGGGATCTCCAAGCAGGATTAAATCTGAAATCCACAGCATAGCATTTTAGGATGCCAATGTTACCTTATCCCACCTAACTTATCACATTAGAAAACTTTTTAAAGAAAAACAGAAATGGACAGGCTGTAAGGCTAAGCAGCCGCTTCCAGCATTATCTTGATCTTGAGTAAAACGTCTAGGCCCAAAAGAGCCTCCTAGAAAAGAAAAACAAAGCCAGCTGCAGCCCAGTATTTGGTTTGCATGTCTACTCACATTCCTCCCCGTAATCAAAAGAAAATTTGGCAGAAGTAATAGGAAGTTATTAAGATTTAAAGGTAGACAGCATTCATAAATCTTGCAAAATCTGGGTTATTGAAATACTCCTCTGATGGGAGTTATCCCAACATTTTAGCTGCTGATCTGGAGGGAACTGAAGGGAGATTGATGTTCAGACTGTTTTGGATGCTTGTTGAAATAGCAATCTGGTAGTGCTTTTGATCTTTATTTTTATTTATTTATTTATTTGTTTAGATTTGTATACCGCCCTTCTCCTTGCGGACTCAGGGCGGTGAACAGCCAAATAAAATAGTACACAAAAGTTAAACAATTTCTTTAAAAAAGCATATAACTTTGGCTAAAAATTAAAACCATTAACCATTAAATATTTAAAATACCCAACCCTATAATACAGATCTTAAAAATTCAGCGGGGTCAGGCTAGACCAGCAAGCTGAAAGAGATGAGTTTTCAGGGCCCGACGAAAAGTCCGGAGGTCAGCAATTGTTCTCAGTTTTGGAGGAAGATCGTTCCAGAGGGTAGGGGCTGCCACAGAGAAGGCCCTCCCCCTGGGGGTCGCCAGCCGGCATTGTCTGGCTGACGGCACCCTGAGGAGACCCTCTCTGTGGGAACGCACCGGCCGGTGGGAGGCTATTGGCGGCAGAAGGCGGTCCCATAAGTACCCTGGTCCTAAGCCATGGAGCGCTTTAAAGGTGGTCACCAACACCTTGAAACGCACCCGGAAGTCCACAGGTAGCCAATGCAGCTCGCGCAGGAGAGGTGTCACATGGGAGCGTCCCGTCGCTCCCATAATCCCCCGCGCGGCCGCATTCTGCACTAGTTGGAGTCTCCGGGTGCATCCCAAGGGGAGCCCCATGTAGAGAGCATTGCAGTAGTCCAGGCGAGAGGTGACGAGTGCCTGAGTGACTGTGCGTAGGGAGTCCCGATCTAGAAAGGGCCGCAACTGGCGTATCAGGCGAACCTGATAGAAAGCTCCCCTGGCCACAGCTGTCGTGTGATCTTCCAAAGACAGCCGTGGGTCCAGCAGGACGCCCAAGTTGCGCACCCTTTCCGTGGGGGCCAATGATTCGCCCCCAATAACCAGTGATGGTGTCAGCTGGCTATATCGGGACGCCGGCAGCCACAGCCACTCGGTCTTGGAGGGGTTGAGTCGAAGCCTGTTTCTCCCCATCCAGGCCCGCACGGCTTCAAGGCACTGGGACATCACTTCCACGGCATCGTTGGGGTGGTCTGGGGTGGAAATGTACAGCTGCGTATCATCAGCGTACTGATGGAACTCCACCCCAAAACCACGGATGATCTCACCCAGCGGCTTTACATAAATGTTGAACAGGAGGGGCGAGAGGACCGATCCCTGCGGCACCCCACACACTAGGCACCTCGGGGTCGACCGCTGCCCCCCTGTCAACACAGATTGCGACCGGTCGGAGAGGTAGGAGGAGAACCACCGTAAAACGGTGCCTCCCACCCCCAGTCCCTCCAATCGGCGCAACATGATACCATGGTCGATGGTATCAAAAGCCGCTGAGAGGTCTAATAACACCAGGATAGAGGAATAACCCCTACCCCGGGCCTTTAGTTTTTTAGTTGCAGAAGTGGGCTGCTGGGGGTTTGCAGGGGTTCGGGAGAACCTCTAGCTAAGATTCTGTGCAGTTCGGAGAATCCCCAAATCCCACTCCTGGCTGGCCCCACCCAACTCACCTTGCCCCTCCCAGGAGTCCCCACGTGGCCTGTTCCGGCTGCAGGCAAGTGTAGGGGGCACACGGAGGCTTGGGGAGGGCGAAAAACGGGCCTACTGAAGTTTGGGAAGTTCAGAGGGCCTCCGGAGCCTGGAGAGGCCATTTTCACCAGTATTTTAAAGCACCAGTATTTTAAAAACACAGTAAGGAGGCATCTCTATTCATTAACTGATTTTTTAATTTTATTGATTTTAATACTACAGTTTAATCTGGTATTTTTGTTTTAAATGTGTGCTGCTCTCAAATAAGTAGAAAAGCAAGGAATAAATTTAATTGATGAACAAATTACAACTAAAAGAATAAAAGAGATTATAATTCCCACTACCTAATAGTATTCTTCAACACAAGCAGACAAATGCTAGGCTAAGGATGCATTTTCCATGGAATTCTTGCTTTGTAGTTTTAAGATTTCACTTTAAAATACAGATAATTCCTAAAATGTTATCTACATTTTAATATATTATTAATGTGAAAGAACATAAAAACAAGAAACATTTTATATATGTACTGCCCTCAAATAATTCTCTTTGGACTAGAACATTGGTTTTCAAATTATATACTTGCTCTGACCCTGTTATGTACCAAAAATGCTGCATGTTAGGTGGTATTTAACACCATGTAAACTAAATCAAATAGATGGTAAATATACAAATATAAGTTGGAAGTGCAAGAAAGAGGTCGGAACATATAAACACATGTGCTGGGATTGTGATAGAGCACAAAAAATATGGGACATAGTGTTTAGAGGAATTAGAGCACTTTTGAACGTAAATTTAGATATGTAACAAGAATTGCATTATTGTTGCTGGTGGAACAACGGGATATTGTTCCAATATCCTCCGGAGAAGGGCGGCATATAAATCGAGCCAATAAATAAATATAAATGAAACAAAAAAAGAATTGATTGTAAATTTGATAATGGCAGGTAGATTAGTGATGGGGATGAAATTGGGATATTCATAGAAATGAATGGTATAATGAAATTTGAAGCATGGCAATTAACAATAAATTAACAGAAATTAAATTTTAAAAAGGGATGATTAAAACAAACAATTATAATCAAATATGGGGAGATTTTATAAAATCAGTGTCGGTGGAAGGCAAAGGGAATAAACCTACTCAAGAATATATGCTGTTTTGGAGGGGATAAGGGCACATTCAGAATATATTGTATATTTTTTAGCTGTTATAGAAGAAGAAATATAAGGGGGGGGGGGAATTGTCTCTGGGGTGAGGGTGCACTGTATTATTTGTATTTTTTTCTTTTTTGCATTTAGATGTGTATGTATATGTTCGTATTGTTTGCATTACTTGTATTTAAAATAAATTTTAAAAATATTAAAAAAAATGTTGCATGTTACCCAAAGAACCTCTATTAGTATGGAAGAATTCTGGAAGCTCATTTGAGGGCATCCTAAATGCCAGGTAGGCCTATATGGCTAATCAATTTTACATAGTATTTAAACATATGGATGGGGGTTGCTGTTTTTTTAATCTTTTATACTGATTTTTTAATTGTTTGAAAGCTGCCCACTAAGAGTGAATGGGTGGCCATATAAATCTAACAAACAAACAAACAAATGAACGAACAGCACAGAAGTGAAAAGGAAAATTTGAAATATGAAGGCAATAACCTTTTACACCATTAGTCCTTTTATCAAAATAGCTTTGATAAGCTAATGAAACTGGTTAAATTAACTTTGTACAGTTATTGGAAAAGATATGGGCATAGAAAAGGAATTTTGTAACAGGAATCTACAAAGACTTCAAAAAGTAAACCATCATTTACTTTTTGCTATTTCTTCATTTTCTTTGCATATTGTTTGCTTCAGCTGCTCAATTCTCATCTTGCAAGACATTATTTTCCATCTCTGAAAGCAAAATAAAATCTATTTAGATCTTTGCACTGCACATGCATCTATAAAAGAACATCTATTAGGACTTCTATAAACAATTTTTGCATTCTTTAAAAAAAATCATTTTGTTCAAAGTAAACAGATGGCTAATTCCATTTCCAAAATCCATTCAGTTTAATCAGCAACCTAGAAGCTGCTGAGGCCACTGTAAAGGGAATGTTAAGGAATTAGGACGCCCTAGATCCGTGATGGCGAGCCTATGGCACGCGTGCCAGAGGTGGGACACCGCGCCCTCTCTGATGGCATTTAAGCCATCGCCCCAGTTCAGCTCTGCTGCACATGCGCATGCGCCTCCCACCGGCCAGCTGGTCTTCAGGTCTCTGCCGCGCATGCGCAGGGGGATGGGGTATATGCGGATGGCACACGCATGCTTGGGCAGGGCAGACGCATGCAGGGGGCACATGTGTGCGGGCCACACAAATTGCATTTTGGGGGTTCGGGCACACATGCACGCATGCGTGCACACGCTTTGGGCACTCAGACTGGAAAAGGTTAGCCATCACTACCCTAGATTTACCTTTAAATTTGATATCACAATTAACCATTTATACTTTGGTTTTGCCTGCATTTTAATTTTACCTTCATTTCAGAAGAGAGTTACACAACAGAATGACTGATACATCAAACAAACTGTCTAATGCAAGTTATAGATTTTGATTATCTGGTAGTTCTTCAGGTACTTTCTCAGCAGTAGAAAGTTTCTCTAGGCCAAGCTGCAGTGATCCTCAAATTACAATAGCAATAGCAATAATCCTTAGACTTATATATCGCTTTACAGTGCTTTACAGCCCTCTCTAAGTGGTTTATAGAATCAGCATATTGCCCCCAACAATTTGGGTCCTCATTTTACCTACCTCATAAGAATGGAAGGCTGAGTCAACCTTGAGCCTGGTGAGATTTGAACTACCAATTGCAGTCAGCCGGCAGTCAGCAGAAATAGCCTGCAGTACTGCACTCTAACCACTGTACCACCGTGGCTCATAGGTAACAAGATAAAAAAAGAAAAGATAAAAGAATCCCTGCAGATTTTATTCCCCTAGTTGTTGCCAACTATAAGGCATGGTGGTCGATTCCAGTTCACAGCCATTGAGCCAGCACTGTCAAAGACATTTCTGCCGTCATGTGACCAGCATGATGTCACAGAGTGCTGTTACCTTCCCACTGAAGTGGTACCTATTTACTTGCATTTGCATGCTTTCAAACTGCTAAGTTGGCAGGAGCTGGGGTGAAGACAGGAGCTCAACCTGTGTGTGGCGCTCGGGTCTTGAACCTGGGCTGCCAGCTTTCCAGCCGACAAGCCCAGTATCTTAACCCCTGAGCCACAGTGCTGCCCCCTCAAACAATGATGGCAGTCAAATCCTTACAAAATGTTCTATATCAAACAGGAACAAAATGTTCTATATCAAACAGGAACAAAAAGTTCTATATCAGGGGAGCTAAGTGCCACTTTCAATAGACATATATCTTATATCAAGAGCAACTGATATCCTTTTAAAAATATCCGACTACTTTATTAAACGGTTTAATAAAGATTTGATTTTGAAATAAATTGCTCCAATATTAGTGGAAGTATTCCAGCAATACTATAACACTCCTGGAGGTGTTTTGCACTCAAAACCACCTTGTTTCGAATGCAGGCTTGAAGGAGGGCAATTTTGAGCTATGAACAATTTTGGAATGCCTGGAGTAGCATCAGCGTTAGGTGAAGTCAGAACAGTATTCTGATATTCCAAGAGATTTATTTCAATATAATCTATTTTAAGCAACCAACCTTTATAGATACAAATTTAAGCATTTGTTCATTTGGGCTGAAATTCAGTTATTTACAACAATATGGGCACTATCACCTTCATACCGTATGAGACGGAGCACCATGAATAACAGTCCTAAGGAAAACTAATTGAAATGAAATATGAAATGAAAGAATTCTGCAATGCTCACCAGTTGATCTGCTATCTGCTTCCCCTCTATAGCTTTTAACAACCTGTAACAAAATGGAGGAGTGAAAAAAGAAATAGAACATTAACTGGCATATTAACAGAAATATATTTCCATACTGATTAAGATGAATTATGTTGATTGTATATTAACATCAACTTAAATAAAGTAAAATAGAATGAATTAGAACTTACTGAGATTGGAATTCATGCTGTTTCTTTCTAAGGTGCTTTAATCTCTCTTTTTTTTCAGAAAACCTAGAAAAGAGTAACATTTAAATGTGTTTCTCAATAAATAAGAATATGAATAACCTCTACATTAGAAAGGCATTGCTTAGAGTATTCTCACTTTATGTTTTTACATACTATGTTGAACATGTCATTTACTTCATAAATAACAAATTACTGATAAGCAACAAGATGAACGAAATGACACTTGGAGGATTTTCTGGATATGCACTGGACTTGTTAGACAGAAGTGGCAGAATGCAGATTAATATCCATTGATGGCCAACTGGCTGATCACCAAACTAACTAGAAATTAAAATTCTTAAGCAAGAGTAGCAAACTTGTTTAGCTTGGATCTCACCAAAATCAGTATAACCATGTTTGTCTTTAGAAAAGCTATGCCAGAGAATAAATAATTCAAAATTATGAAACATCACAGTCTTTACTTATGCAGTAAAACAGGATTGTCCTATCTGAATTTGGGAAGGCAAATTTTATATAGCTATATTAAAACTTGAAAGCAAATTCTTTCAGGCTGGTAACTATCTTCCAATGTATTAAACTGTATTAAAGTCCCCTGAATCCAAACAAACTTATTTATTCATATCCTACCTTTATTATTTTTATAGATAACTAAAGGTCAGACCATCCATTCTAGTTGTAGAGGAGAGAAGATACAGAGGAGCAATCTAAAGGACATACACCAGACTGAAGATAAACAACCTACTCCTATGCAAGAAGTAAATCCCACTGAGTCAATCCCATGCAGCTAGGTATAGAATTCAAACTTTAAGATAACTCATACAATTGGAATAATAAAATATATATCAATAACAGTATCATAAAAAGAAATAAAACATGAAATGGCAGTAAACACAAAAAGAATTAGAATGGAAGAAAAAAATATGCAATATATAAACTGAAAGCTCTTTGCCAAAGAATCCTACTCAGCCAGTGATAGGATGCTGTACGCTCTGCTGGAGATCCACATTCCTTAAGCAAGGTTATTACACATACTGGGTCCCAAAAAAGAAAAGGCCTATAGGACTATTAAATGAAAAAGTGGGAGACTCATTGGATCTAAAAAGGGCAATGGTTAAAACACTATGGCAGTGATGGTTAACCTTTTTGGTGCAAAGTGCCCAAAGTGCATGCATGCGAGAATTTTTTATTTTTTTATTTTTAATTTGATTTATATGCCGCCCTTCTCTGGAGACTCAGGGCGGCAATAACAATAAGAATAAGAATGCACGTGTGTGTGCATCAAAATGCACTTCGAGCGCCCCACATGCATGCGCCCTGCCCCCACACATGTGCGCACATTCCCTGTACATGTGCCCCCCACCTCCGGGTCTACGTTTTGGCTTCCAGGTTGGTGCAGGAGGCTTTTCAGGCCCAAAACGGGGCCTGGGGGGAGCCTTGCAATCTCCACTGTTTCTCTCCCCTGCGCTTCCTAGCTTTCTCCTCCATTCCTGCCACAGAGAGGCACCTGTGGAGGGTGGAACCTGCGGAGATTGGGGAAGGCCCCATCCCCGTGCCAGCTGGCCGGCAGAAGGTGCACACATGTGCAGTGGAACTGGGCTGGGATGACGGCTGGTGTGCCCGCAGAGAGGGCTCTGCATGCCACTTGTGGCAGGCATGCCATAGGTTCACCATCACAGCACTAATATTATTGTTTTAAAGCTACAGAACAGGCTGACTCCATACTAACAATAAACATGCCATATATTAATAACTACAATTATGACTGCTACACAGGAAATTATTATTCCTAAATAGTTGCATGTGTTCTTCCAAAAGTATGTTTACTTTTAAAATTGATAAAGTATTTTTAATCTAGAAAAAAACTAAGTCACACGTATCAGACATCTGGGAGATCACAAAAGTTTGTCCTTTGTGCCAGTAGTCAATAAGGGATACAGAAAAATTGCCTGATTCCAATACAGGTAGTCCTCTATTTACGACAAGGAAGTTTTACTGCTTTTAAGACATTCTATTACGCTGATTCAATATTTGTGTATGTTTTGAACAAACAAGGTCTTTGGATCTTGCGCTTAACTTTGGGATGCAGTTCCAAAACTATTTTAAAGAAGGGGTTGAATAATTTATTTAATCATGTGTAGAAGATACTTGATTATTGTATTAAATTAAGATGTATTTAAAGCAACTGATTTTTCAGCACACAAGTTATATATTAGGTCTGACTGATTCAGTGAAATTGAACGTTATGTAACTGGTTTCATACCAATTCTTTTGACTTGATAACAAACCTAGCTTCTATATTGTTTTATTGTTGTTCTAGTCATGTAATTTTAGAGACATCAGGAAAGGATTTGTATTCAAATCAGTGCGATTCCCTCTTTATTATTCTATGATTTGACACTATGAACAACCTCTAACTGATTGCTTAATGGCAGCCTTAGATGGAAAATATTTTTATTTAAAATTTCCATAATGATTTTATTTGTACAAGTAGGACTATGGGATTCTTTTCCACAACTGAAATACACACAGATTGACATACATTTAAAAAATGTGGAGGAACAGGTATTACATCTTCTGCTAGGTTTCTGATAACAAATGTCCAATTTGACAATCATAAAAACTATATAAACTATATAAAAATCATTATACAGGTTTACTAGAACAGAAAATTTTATCTGATTAAGCGTGATTATTTATATATACAAATATATATATATATATATATATATATATATATATATATATATATATATATATATATATATATATATGAAGCATATATATATATTTATATAGATGAAAGCTAACGAGCCAGAAATAGATCTATATAAGTCTCCCAATGGGCAGCATAAGGTCTGCTGGCTGCCAGAAGAAAAAAAGCCCATAAACTAGTGAATGTGACTTCACTGAACTAGGGTGCAGAAAATCTTGGTTTATGTAGGAAAAACCTGGCTAAACACACACACACACACACACACAATTTATATTTCACTGATAAAGAAATAAAGGGAGACTAGTATAGATTTATTTCAAACTATTTAGCTCTCATCAACTAACCATACCCTTACCTGGATTTGAACTTGGGCTGCCTGCATGTTAGGCTGTTGTATTAACCTCTGAGCCACAAGTTCTCCTCCCTTCATCAGCTTGAGCCAGGGGAGAGATTAAGTGTTTTTCTATCGAGTCACCTGGTATATTTTATATATAAATATAAAATCAGTGGTGAAATCCAATTTCTTTTTACTACCGGTTCTGTGGGTGTACCTTGGTGGGCATAGCCGGGGAAGGATACTGCAAAATCTCCATTCCCACTCCACTCCAGGATACTGCAAAATCCACTTTCCCTCCCCACTCCTGTTAGTGAAAAGATTCTAGCACATCTGATTTTAAGTTATTGATGGAAAATATGCATTTATGTTTAAAAGAATGCATAATATAAAACAATAATGATTTTCTTTGTTCAGGTAAGGCTATGCATGTTTAAAAATAAGTTCCACTATGTTCAATTGGACGCATTTACTCTTAATGAGTAAGGACTTCACAATCCTAATGGAACTTCCTGGAAGTAATCCTTTGGCTGTTTCGACATAACATACTGACCCATTAGCCAATTACATTCTAGCAGAGTTTGTTATACAAACACAGTCCATGTGATTGGTTTATAATCTCTGTGACCCTAGGAAATTGGATAAATTGAATAAAACACAGGTAAATTAACCACAGGTAATAATATAATACAACCTAATCATTCAGCAAGGAAGGACAGAGATTTCTACATAAGCACGTATAAGAAAATATTGTTCTTCATTTTAATTTCCAGCAGGTCCTGTAAGTTATAGTCAATAAAGATACAAAGCATAAAAAAACCCACCTTTCTATAACCATGCTATCTCTGTGGAATGCTCTCTCAGTTGAGAAATATTGTCTCACTGCTGACAATATTTTTCAGCAGTGAAAACAATGCTCTTTCAAAAATCAAGGTGAAGAAAAATGTGTAATGACTTTTTGCTGGTTTATGTTTTTGGTGCTAGCTGTTTATCTTGTCATTTAACATTTGCATTTCATTACTGTGATTGACAAATGCTGGAAGTTTTATAGACAAAAAAATAAAGTCACAGTATTTGTAATAAATAATTAAAATCCAACATATATCCTATCGATCTAGCTGGTATGTAAGAGGGCAAGGACATTTGATTTCCGTTAAAAATTCTTAATCAATAAGAGAAGGCATATACGAATCCATCTCTCAGAAAGGTCTGTTTATGTATTCATAACATAACTCAGGACTCAGCCTTCCATCCTTTCTAAGGTGGGTAAATTGAGGACCCAGTTTGTGGGGGCAATAAGTTGACTTTGTATAAATATACAAAAGTATGAAGGCTATTGCTTAACGCATTGTAAGCCGCCCTGAATCTCCGGAGAAGGGCGGCATATAAATCAAATTAAAAATAAAAAAATAAAATAAAAATAAATTTATTTTAAGGATTACCCAACTCTGGGTGGCACACAATTAAAAAAAAACATTTATGTTTGTAAAATGCTTGAGAGCGGTCTTTTCACACTTAAAGAACTTGTGGTGAGGAAACTATGGGCACACTCCTGAACCCACTGAACTGAAGGAAACTTACTTGTAAGTAAACTTACACTAAATTGCTATATGGAGTTAGAAGTACTTAGTCTTCATTTAGTTACTACAACTGGGACTGGCAACTTGGTCATTATGCAAGGATCACTAAACGAAATTGCAACTGCTTATGATCTTACTTCAGTTTTCCTTTGCTTAATAGACTGAAGGTTGTAAGTGCAAGGATTGTTACAAAGTTACTTGTTCATTATCAGCACAACCAAGAATGATTGTTGTATAAAGCAGTCAATAACAAGGACCTGTAGTTAGCAATAGACTCTTTTCCATGATTGTTCTGAGGCAAGAAAGAATCATAGAAAAAGCAGTATTTAAGAATGAAATTTACCAACAGATCAGTCTGGATCAGAAGAATAATCTCTTACAGGCTTCTCAATGTAATGCTTCAGAAAATTAGACATTTAGCAGGAGAATAGCTTTGTCAGCTTTTGTGTGACAAAAATACTCTAAAAAGCCTGCTACAGTTTGATTGACCTGCTGTACTAAGCCATAAAGCAACAAATTATAGTCACTGTGGCCTAATGTAAATGTGTAAACTAGTATTAGCATGTTTAACAACATAAAATTCTGGAAATGTGAATGCTCTGAATGTGCCTTAGACTAATGCAATGAATGACATTTGCCCAGAGGCAAATAGGGTAGGGAATAGTATATGGCAGGGGATTGGACTAGACCAGAAGAACTCCAATTCTGGTCCCTTCCAATTCTGTTATTCTGTATTGAGCAATGGTTTCTTAAATAATGGACACATCCTCACTACTTTCAAGACAGGTGATAGTACATCTTCACTAAGATGCATTTACCACTGACTGCATCCAACCTCCTGGACTTCTCCAGATGCTTTCACCAATAATGTAGGGTAGAAGTCTCATTCATTTAAAGTACTGCTAACAACACAGAGGACACTGTCCACTTCCTCAGGAACTCAGGCTCAAATCAATTGCAGAACACTCAAGGCAAAGCTTCTATTATCTCTGCAGTAATTGCCTAACTAGTGTCCAAGTAAATATTTTATTATCTGTAGATTTTATCCTACAGATGCTTAACAACACTGTAGCAGGCCAGCTTCCTAGATGGCTTTCCCTAACAGTAACCAAATCACTTTAAATGTTATTGGGCAGTTATCCAGAAATATAATAACAGAAAAACAAACTTGTTGCTTAACCCCTTTTATCATCATGGTATAACCTCAGGTGCAAACTCTTATCTATATTTAGTGACATTCTTTGTCTGATGCCATGGTTGCTTTAAGTATGTTTTCTGTTGCATTATATCCTGGAACTCTTCAATACACATGGAACTTCCTCATGGATCAGTTACTACAAAGAGGTCAACTCAGGAACAATCCTGTTAAGTGGTGCCTCTTCCCTCTTATTCTAAAGATCAATCAGGTTGTTGACTCAATTGCCCTCCAAGGCGTGTGAAACTCCCCATGTGTTGTTTGGAAATCAACAGAATCTATTTTGGTATCATGAGTGAAGCATGACAAGGGAATGATGGAAATGTTTCTCTTCCTCATAACGAATTGCAGCTGTTCTAAGATACAAAACAGCTCTAATAGCTATCTGTTTATCTAGCCTGGGTCTATGATCATCTGGAACAAGATAATGATTGTCATGGTGTCTAAGAACTCACAAGTTGCTTCTCCTCCCATCATAGGAAGGCATGTTAAAGTCCTCCATAACAAAATAGCAATGAAAATCCAATATCAATCATATGTTGAGATTGAGCTGTGCAACAAAGAAATTGAAACTACAGTAGGACCCCTACCTTGTCCTCAAAGCAACCTCACAAATAGTATCTTACATCCAGGTATCTATGGAACAGTGTCTCTGATGACCTGGAAAATCTCCCAGATGATAATCTTCACTCTATCTCCTCTGCCTTGGGGTCATGCTTGATGCAAAATCTGAAAGTGAGACGGGTAGATCTCCAAGAGAAACCCCACTACCCCCTTACCTATTGAGTTCTCAGCAACACATGGCAAGCTTTCCCCCTCATCCTTAATGAAATCATGGACAAAAATACATCTAGTGCAGGCAGATCTGGCATTTAACAACACCAATTGCCACCCAATGTAATCTGTAGACCTGTTATCTGGCTCTCAAGATGAGGTTCAGGGGCTATAAAAAGTCTTAATATTTCCATTCTCTAAGGGCGGCCCACTTCACATCCTGCTATAATAAATCACTTGATATATCATGGCAGCTAATTCCACAATTTAAGAAAGGCAAGGAAGCACATAACTTGACTGCCAAGAGGAGACTGTCAAAACACTGAAGATCTCAGCAGTTTTTATTGAACTGACTGACTATGGTTTATTCAATTAACCCCAATCTCTTTATACAATTTATCTGTAACCTATTTACTGAGACCAAATACCCATTCAGTTTAATCTAGCACAGGGATGTCAAACGTGTGGCAGCACATTATCATCATGTGATGTATCGCAGCGTTTTCCCCCTTCACTAAACCAAGCGTGGCCAGCGAGTGCAGCATCAGGCCCGCAGGCCACAAGTATGACACCCCCAATCTAGCATATTGTGTGAATGTACTCACCTGGAGTTATATAGAGAGTATTACATATTGGTCTCAGCATCTCCTCTCCTCAAAATAAATGAAACAAAGAACAAAATACTTATGCCTTGAACCAAAATGTAAACATATTTTAATAAGAGTGAAGATTCGTTCTCTGAGCTTGTGGGTTGGTTTCCCAACGTTTCATTACCAGGCTAGGTAACATCTTCAGCGGAGTTCAGTGCAATTTTATATTATATTTTAACTTTGGAGTGACTAAACTGGCAACCCAGCCAATATCTCTAAGAACATTAAGTTACCCTCAGAGATGAAGAAGCAGGACACCTGTTTCCATCATATTTGACCACTGATTGTATTGGCTACCAAAGAACTGAACATCCAGCCATCATAGATTCTCTATCTAGTCCCATAACCTGCACTCACCATCGCTAACCAAAACTTTCATTCATTTCTTCTCAAGTCTCTCTCTCAGGACTTGAGAAATGAACCCTTTGCCACTGGCTTTCACAGATCCCTTCTTTAATTAATTATAAACGCACTTGACAAGACTCGTGTTCTACTATAGACTCAGCGGCTGGCTCTGCGCATCACACTTGTCCACAGTCACTTTAACCACAGATAATTTAATTGACCCAATTTGTCAGTTCCCGCGATCCACTACAGCATAAGCTAGCCACAGAGGTTTAGTACACATCAAACACTAAAATGTGGTTGGCAGGTCTGTAGTACGGTGTAAGAGGAGCTAAAGGTATTGGCCAGAAAAGCGGGAGCAACCTTTATCCAATCCCTTTAAAAATGCCTATTAGAGAATTGTGGAACTTTTGCGTTTCAGACATTTGACCCCGCCCGCGGGAGACACCCCGGCAAACAAATAAGGCCAACCATCCAGGGCCCAGCCCAGCCCCGAACTCTTCGGGCACCCACCGCTCAGAATCGCGGCCATCGAAGAAAACGAAGTCGCCGCTGCGGACGCACTTGGCGCAGGTCAGGCGGCGGCGGGTGCTGTTGCAAAGGGGGCAGCGCTCCACGGCCACATAGAGGCCCTCGGCCCCGGCTTCCGCGTCCGAAGGGTAAGCCGCCCCTTCAGCGGCGGCGGCGGCCACAATGCCGGGTCGCCGCCAGCTCGGGCCGGCCCAACCGTCGCCCCTGGAAGACGCCATATTGCTGACGGGCTAGCGGCAGGCCGGCGGTCACGTGGGACTTTGTTTTCAAACAGAGGCATGATGGGGGAAAAAAGGAGGCAGGGGAAGAGCAGCACGTGAAGGTCGGGGGTGGAGCTAAGCAAAACCACGGAGGGGCTGCGCGGCGGGGGAGGGACGGGAAACGGGGAGGCAAAGTGGGAACGGCGGTTTTTCTCAGTTGGAACCTCAAAATTATCCCGGGCGGTCGAAAGAGCACAGAGCGAGCATTGGGCGGAAAGCGGGAGGGGGGGGGGGGAAGACTGCGTTCCCATGACTATTAAACCACCGACCGATCAAGTTAATTTTAGTTTCATCGTGTTCTGCAAGCTTAACTTGAGTGGTCGGTTTTGAATTCAGTGCACGGTGAGCATCCTCAAAATTATTTCTCAAACCACGGCTGAACATTTTTTTTAAAAAAAAAAGTCCAACCAACATGCAGGTTTTTTTTTTACTTCTGTAAGAGTTTTGCGCATGATACAGGTGTGAGAGAAGCATTTATTTATATATATTTATGTAATTCATGTATATGTATATATATAAAATTATATAAAATATATAAATTATATATATATATATATATACATACATACATTCATACACACACGCACACGACTTACATGTGAAGTCTGCTTTTGCTACCTTTCCTCTAAGGTTCACTTTCTACAATACTGCTAGAAATCTGCTTTGCAAAAACATACCGGGCAACCCTTAGAAGGTGGCAAACGGTTATCTTTATCTGTCTAATCAGTTGTACGGTTATCCGGTCGTGCCCTCTCCCCCTCCAGTCAGATCTATTAGCTCAAATTCAAATTTAAAACATTAAATCAAAAGTCAGCAGAACTCAATGAAATTTCAGCCAAGATGAGCTGGCCACTATTAACTATAATTAAATGGCCCGATTTACACATGGTAAGTGATGATCTCATTAAGATTTGTTGAAATCAAAGCCAAATAAACCACTCTAGGCAGCTTACAATCAATTGCTTATGTAATTACATATTTATTTAGCATTAAGTAAATCATCATTGTATATTTTAGTTTATTTTATGCAAAATAATTACATGGAGGTAACGCAACACTGAATTCAATTTAAATCTTCAGTATGCTACTGAAATCTAAATCTTTTACATAACTTCGTTTCCTTATTAATGTTATGTATTTGAACAGTAATCTTCAAATGTTTTCTGGACTATTAACAAATATCTGATAAACATCAAATGAGACAAAACTAAGGAAAGCTATGTCACTCAATTACTATGTACAGGTTTGAAAAACTAGGAACATCTAGAATACATACAAAAATTTAAAAAAAAAATAACTTAAGTGACTTTCTTGAAACCTTTTAAAATTGGATATATGTTTTCAAATGCTTCATATATTTCAGAACGGTCTTTGGCACCTAAAAATAATTTTAGAATTAGTTTTAACTACATTTAATTTCATCCTGCTACATGTTCTTAACCTGCACATCCCTATATATATATATATATAGGGATGTTGTGGCTCAGTGTCTAAGACGCTGAGCTTATCGGTCGGCAGTTCAGTGGTTCGAATCCCTAGTGCCATGTAATGTGGTGAGCTTTCAATGCTTGTCCCAGCTTTTGCCAACCTAGCAGTTCGTAAAAAATTGCAAGTAGAAAAATAGGGACCACCTTTGATGGGAAGGTAACAGCGCTCTGTTTGCCTTTGGCATTTAGTTATGTTGGCCACATGACCATGGAGACGTCTTCGGACAGCACTGGCTTTTTGGCTTTGAAATGGAGATGAGCACTGCCCCCTAGAGTCGGGAACGACTAGCACATATGTGCAAGGGGAACTTTTACCTTTATAAAAATATATAGGTATGCATGATCAGATGCATGCAAATGTCTTTAATTAATATAATTAAAGATGTTCTTAATAATAGGAAGGTGCTTTCCTGAATTTAAGATTATTATTCTGTATCCTGCATTCTGGGACTACAGGAAGATGTTCATGACTTGTTTATTATCATTTTATTTATTTTATTAAATTTAGAGGCTGCCTGATTCCAGATTACTCTGGATGGCATACATGATAAATTAAAAGACAAAAACAGAAATAAAGAAAATAATGGAAAAATCCTGACCTTCCAGATAGACAAATACAATCTCCCCAAAAATACTTTTTTTAAAAAAAGGCTGTGAGAGGGGCTCAGTAGCCATTCTACCTTGCCAGGCCTGGGAGCAAAGCCAACTTTTAAGTGACTTTCAAAATGTTGGGACAAGAAATGTACACATCTTCAGCGAGATGCAATTCCAGAGAGCAGGCAAAGTATAGAAATCCCATTACCTTCATCCCAATAGATCAGGGGTGTCCAACCTTGGCAACATTATGACTTGTGGACTTCAACTCCCAGAATTCCTCAACCAGCAGCACTGGCTGAGGAATTCTGGGAATTGAAGTCCACAAGTTGTAAAATTGTCAAGGTTGGAGAGTCCTATAATAGACATTTTTTAAAACTGAAAGGACCTGGAGTATACCCACTCTGCGCAATCTTATTGGAGGACAGACTTTGGAGATAAGTAGATCCTCAGATGTTTAAAACTTTGAATTGTTCTTTGACATATTCAGATGATGAGAACTGTCTCTTTTCAGATGCCTTTTCCCAAACTAAACATGGAGTTTGCTCAATCTCCCTTTGCAAGGCAAGAGTCAACCACATTGCTCTTCTGTGCAATTGTGCCAGTGCAATGTCCAGAATTGTGAGGCAGTCAATGTATATTGACTAATTGTGAATGGAGTAGACATATTACGTCCCTTGATTTAGAAATTATATTTTTACTGATGCAACATATAATTACGGGTTTTAAAGTCAGCAGACACATCATACAATACTACTGACTCATATTCAGTTTGTCAACAACTACAATTAGAAGTTCCTTTTTACATATGCCCTAATTAAAATTGTACATTTGTTAAACTACCATTGTTGCTTTCTTTTTCCTACTTGAACCTTATGTTCACCTCTATTATATTTCATTGTGGATTTGTTATGAAGTAGGAAATAAATCTATTGTAGTTTTTTAGAACTCTCGCTGGCCTTTGAAACCAACTAGAGTATTCTTTCTAGACTCCCCTCCATAGTTGGGGATTAGGGGCGCTGTGTTACAATGTTTCTTGGTAGACAGTCCCAATTGGGGGGGATAGGAGAGATCAGCCCAATGGCTATTCATCTGTGTATGGAGTGGTGGTGGTGGTGCCCCAAGGGTCAGTTCTCTACCCTTCCTTTTTAACATTCATATGAAGCCATTGGAAGAGATAATCCAAAGTTTGGAAGTTTATATCAAGATAGTGATAATGGTCAATTTGACATTGTTACCCCATGTTAGACTGGTAAGGCCTGCATGGGAGAGAATGGGCTTACCTAAAACCTAGTAAAATGGAGTTACTATTGTCCATCAGGATTTATTGTCTGCTCTAGAGATGTCTCTTCATGAGATGCCACTATTCCTGAAGGAGGCAGTGTGACTTGGGGTTCTGGACTCACAGTCCCTGCTAGAACAGCAGATGGAGGCTGTGGCCAGAATGGATTTTTTCAGCTTTGATTGGGGAACCAGTTGCCAACATAGTGGAGTAAGAGGATCTTTTTTTCAATGACTTATGCCCTCATCACCGCCTTCTTAGATTACTGCAATGTGCTCAACATGGGCTATCTTTGAAAGTCACTTGTGAGCTGCAGATGATTCAGAGCACAGCTTTTTGTATACATTTGTCAATAGCAAGAGCAATTAGACTTACATACCACTTCATAGTGCTTTACAACACTTTCTAAGCTGTTTACAGAATCAGCATATTGCCCCCAACAGTCTGGGTCCTTGGAAGGATGGAAGGCTGAGTCAACCTTATGCTGGTTAGGATCAAACTCCTGGCATTATGCAATTAGCCTGCAATATTGCATTCTAACCACTGCACTACTACGGCTCCTCAATGGGAGCACATCATACCAATATCGTGGGACCTGTACTTGTTGCCAGCAAGTCTTAAAGGGGTTGTTTAAAGTGCTGTAACTAAGCTATAAAATCCTAGATGACTTGGTGCCTTGTCCTCTACAGGATTGCTTTCTCCCATTGGATTGGCCTAGCCAGTTCAACTACAGTATCCAACAACTATTATTTCGCCGCTCTTATCGCATCATCAGATAATCGCCCAGCCGCCCTGTTTAGGGTGACCCGCTCCCTCCTTCATCTGGGAGCGCGGGAGGATCCCTTGCAGGGACGTGCTGAGGATTTTGTTCAATATCTGGATGATAAAATAACTCAGATTCGGGATGAGCTGGCCACTGACTGGGTTAGTTCGGGCGAGGTGACTGAGCCCAGTCTTGAGAGTGTTATCTGGGCTGAGTTCGATCCTGTGGCTCCTGAGGACATGGACAGGATCCTGGGAAGACTGAACGCTACCACGTTTATTGGACCCGTGTTCCTCCTGGTTGGTGCTGGCCTCCCGGGAGGTTACACGAGGCTGGCTCCAGGAGATTATAAATGCTTCTTTGAGTGAGGGTGCCCTATCGGCCGCTTTGAAGGAGACGGTGGTGAGGCCCCTCCTCAAGAAGCCCTCCCTGGACCCAGCTGTTTTGGCAAATTATCGTCCTGTCTCCAACCTTCCCTTCCTAGCGAAGGTTGTTGAGAGTGTGGTGGCGCGGCAGCTCCCCCGGTACCTGGATGAAGCTGTCTATTTAGACCCACTCCAGTCCGGCTTCAGGTCTGGTTACAGCACCGAAACGGCATTGGTCGCGTTGGTGGATGATCTCTGGAGGGCCCGGGGTAGGGGGTACTCCTCTATCCTGGTGCTGTTAGACCTCTCAGCGGCTTTTGATACCATCGACCATGGTATCATGTTGCGCCGGTTGGAGGGATTGGGGGTGGGGGGCACCGTTCTGCGGTGGTTCTCCTCCTACCTCTCCGACCGGTCGCAATCGGTGTTAACAGGGGGGCAGCGGTCGATCCCGAGGCGCCTAGTGTGTGGGGTGCCACAAGGGTCGGTCCTCTCGCCCCTTCTGTTCAACATTTATGTAAAGCCGCTGGGTGAGATCATCCTTGGTTTTGGGGTGGAATTCCATCAGTACGCTGATGACACTCAGCTGTACATCTCCACCCCAGACCACCCCAACGATGCCGTGGAAGTGATGTCCCAGTGCCTTGAAGCTGTGCGGGTCTGGATGGGGAGAAACAGGCTTCGACTCAACCCCTCCAAGACCGAGTGGCTGTGGCTGCCGGCGTCCCGATATAGCCAACTGACTCCATCGTTGGTTATTGGGGGCGAATCATTGGCCCCCACGGAAAGGGTGCGCAACTTGGGCGTCCTCCTGGACCCACGGCTGTCTTTAGAGGAGCATACGACAGCTGTGGCCAGGGGAGCTTTTTATCAGGTTCGCCTGATACGCCAGTTGCGGCCCTTTCTAGATCGGGACTCCCTACGCACAGTCACTCAGGCGCTCGTCACGTCTCGCTTGGACTACTGTAATGCTCTCTACATGGGGCTCCCCTTGGGATGCATCCGGAGGCTCCAGCTGGTACAGAATGCGGCCGCGCGGGGGATTATGGGAGCGACAGGGCGCTCCCATGTGACACCTCTCCTGCGTGAGCTGCATTGGTTGCCGGTTGACTTCCGGGTGCGTTTCAAGGTGTTGGTAATCACCTTTAAAGCGCTCCATGGCTTAGGACCAGGGTACTTATGGGACCGCCTTCTGCCACCTATTGCCTCCCACCGGCCGGTTCGCTCCCACAGAGAGGGCCTCCTCAGGATGCCGTCAGCCAGACAGTGCCGGCTGGCGACCCCCAGGGGGAGAGCGTTCTCTGTGGTAGCTCCCACCCTCTGGAACGATCTCCCTCCAGATCTGAGGACAATCGCTGACCTCCGGACTTTTCGTCGGGCTCTGAAGACTCATCTCTTCCAACTTGCCAGACTTGCCTGATCCCTCCTATTTTTTAAACTTTTTAGAGTTTTAGAGTTTTATTTGGTTTTACATTTTCAGCCTAAATTTATATTGGTTTTAGTACGTTTTTAACTTTTCTGTATTGTATTGGTTTTAAATTGGCTGTTCACCGCCCTGAGTCCGGAAGGAGAAGGGCGGTATAGAAATTTAATAAAATAAATAAATAAATAAATAAACTGAAAGTGGACATAGCTTAAAGTTATTGAGGTTGAGAAACACCAGTCTAAAAGTATAGCTTCGTCCAGCTCCAACAGAGTCTCCTTGAATGGCAAGTCTGGTGGCACATACATTGGATGATAATGACAGTAATATTGGAAAGTTAGATATGCCCTGCAATGTTTGTGTATGTATCAGTGATGCAGAAACAGATTGCTTTTATATGACTTAATCACTTACCAGTTAAAACAACTTTTCCAGACACAAAAATAAGCAGTACAATTCTTGGTTTGACCATTCTGTAGATAAGCCCAGGAAACAGCTCTGGTTCATAACTACAATTTTCAGAAAAAAAAATTGAAGTAGACAAAATTTACTATGAACCAACAAGATATCTTTCAGAAAGTTTTTTTTTTTTAAATAGCCTTGGAATTTCTAGTGCCTAAAAAATACAATCTCTCCTTCTCTGCTATTAGCTCCTTTTTGTTAACTCTATCCTTTCCCACTCTCTTTATTAATGACATTCTGATTCCTTTGCTTGCTCTTTGACAAGCAAAAATTACACATAAAAATGTTTTGTACCTCAATTTTTATAGTTTCAATCAATACGTTACCTGTTTGCATAATTAAATACCAGGGCTGTATTTTTCATTAAATTAACTGGATATCTCCTTTCAAAAACACATGATTAAAAAAAAGTCAGCTTACAGTCACTTTATTTATATTCTAGAAAATGGCCAGAGTCATTCTAGTATCTGGCATATAAATTGTAGTGAATACATTTTAAAAATATAGAATATCTTGACTTTGTTTGAAGACCAAAGGTGCTAAGTGGTACCTCAGAACTCATAATTAATCAGGAGGCAGGATGAGTATCAATGAGTACCGGACAATTTTTTCCCATAAAGAATAATGTAGTGAGTCACAAAGCAGCTGACACTGACAAGTTCTAGCTTTTGCGCTGAGTTCCAAACAAATGATGAGTACTGGGACAAAATTCAAAATGCATTGAATACCAGTTTCAGAAGAGCTGAGTACCAAGGTACTACTGTATTTCCATCTGAATACTGTCTTTCTATATGGCAAATTTCTTACATATTGGAATAGCTTTGGGTTCACGTTTTGTACACAGCTTACTGCTGGCTCACATTTCTTACTGCTGGCTCACATTTCTTAGTGCCATCCACATTTTCTGCCCTATCAGTTTTTAATATGCTTTGAAAACTGGTAACTCTGCACTATAAAGCAAAGTAGCAATCTCAGGTATAATTTATATTTCAAGTAATATATCTGAGCCCCATGCAGACCTCCAATCTAAGAAAATAAAATGGGAGATGTAATGCATGAAGAATATAAATACAACTCTTGTTTGTGACTCATTAAGCAATTGCATCTGATCCCAGGACTGCAGTTACCACCTTAGAAAAAAGACATGGGTGCTTTAATCAGTTATAGTGATTGCATTTGCACTTCTTAATGTTTTGAAGCACCCTTTTTCCAATACAATCTGAAGCATTACACTACAATCTGAAGCACTACACAACCCTAATAACAATATGTTGTTGCTTTAATGAGTCACAAACGAGCTGTATTTACATTCTTATGTTCACCTTCCCATTAAAAAGTTAAAAATGTTACAATATGTTCACCTATTAATAATAAAAATATATTAAAACTACAATGTTAAAAACATATGTTACAATGTGTTCATCTTCCCATAAAAAGAGGAAGGTTGATAAAATGTCTTGAAAAGATACAGGGATGATCAGGAATATCCACACAGTGCCTTCCGGTAGTAGCTGTTTTGAGGTTGCAAATTAGGAATGGCTGACATTTTCTAGAATGTTCATAGCCCACACCCCAATTACCATATATGCTTCCTGTCAAAATTCAATGTGTTACACTGAGAACTCAAATGGAATATAAAAGTGGGGTATAAATCAAAATAAGTGTCCCAAGTAAGGAACACTAGTTGGTGAAATCCTATCTGGTTTTTACGTGGTTCTCTTGCAACAAACCTAAATGGGATGTAGAGAAATATAATGATGATTTAATATTTCAGAAAAACACATCAGAGTCAGTCAACATAATAAAAGTAAAAAAAAAAAAGTATTTGCACTTAGACTGGTAAGAAAACCCGGGGGGGGGGGGTTGGCACCAAGTTCTTATTTTTTAAGAATCAGCAAACAGCACGAACCTGAGAGATCTTTCAGATCCTGAAAAAAAATAATTGAATCATGAGTTTCCAAACTGATCGTTAATGGGGCAACTGGACAACAATTTTGCATGAATAAATAGAACTGCTTTCTCTTAGAAGACAGCTAGTTGATGCCATGAGCACCACAAAACAGCAAAAAAACCCTCAAATGCCAGTATTTAGATCTGAAGCAAAAGGGCATGTTTCAGAATTCAACAGCCTCCCAAAACTATTTAGCCAACCTATCTGGACAATCAGTAAAAATACTATTGATATTCATCTGCCTTTCCCAACTTTAAGTCCCAAGCACTTTTGGGCTACAGTTCCCACCATCTCAACCTGCCAATGAATGGTCAGTTATGATGAAAGCCAAAGTCTTCCAGGTGCCTTTTCCCCTTGCGCACACTTGGAAGAGACATACCTGCTGAATTGTTGATGAGTTAGAACTAATCCTTCTAAGCGGATGGGAAATCTCACATCACAACTGCCCACCATGTTCTGTATTTTGAAATCCAGGAATTTTGCAGGAAACCCGAGCTTCTGTACCACGCGAGCATACTTTCTGGCTGCCAGTCGTGACTGTTCTTCACTGCAAATTTACAACAAGGATTAAAAAAACAAAGCCAGCCAGTAAAGCTTTAAGACAAGAGTGAGTAATTTCAATTCTCTTAGTCACCTGTATTCTCCCAAACTGTTATTTTGGCTTCTGAAGGTTTCTCCCTACCACAATTGCTAGTAATATATATTAGAGTTTCCTGTTACTGAACAAAAAAATTGGAGTGCTATCAGGCACCAGCAATCAGAACTACTCAAATAGTCTCAGTCAGTGACTTCATTGTTTATCGTCAATGTTACAAAAATCTCACCAGACTGCTTGGGAATAACCAGATAAGGCCTCATGGACTTTGGGGGAGATCAAGCTTATGCTGCTTCCCACTGCATAATGACTCCAAGCTATTTTTTTGAAACCAATTGCAGTTGCTAAATGATACCACCAATGCAGATCATATTTTTATATTCAGCCATCCATGTCACTGTCCATGCTAGCTGGTGGTCTATGGGAACTGTAGTTCAACACCCCTGGTAAGTACCAGCTTTGGGAAGATTAATTAACTTTGGTAGTATACCATAGTATACTAGTATAGCCGAGGTGGTGCAGTGGTTAGAGTGCTATACTGCAGCTACTTCAGCTGTCAGATCAGCAAATCAAATCTTACCAGCTCAAGATTGACTTAGCCTTCCATCTTCCGAGGTAGGCAAAATGAGGACCCAGATTGTTGGGGGCAATATGCTATTTAGTATACTATCGATTGTTGTAAGCTGCCCAGAGCCCTCGGAGAGTGGGCGGCATAGAAATATAATTAATAATAATAGTATGGTGGAATATTGGAAGAACATTTCTATTTTTTTTTTAAATGTGGAATTTCCAAGGGCCCTATATTTGACAATACACTAGTTGGTCTTGTGGCACTAAATAAATGAAACAATTCCCAATGCAATAATTGTACACGTATATACTGCCTTAAAAACATTTCAAAAACATTGGTTGTTTCTTAGGATGATTACAGTGTTGCCTGATGCCCAGCCTGAACTAGATGGAGTGTTAATGGTCTGAACCAATCACGTTAGCCTTATATCACAATAATCCTATCCTTAGATGAGGAATCTTGTAAAGTTTAGTAGTCCTACCTTTTGGCTCCTGTGCACACCATTTTACCAGAACTAAATATGAGGGCAGTTGTTCTTGGTTCTCTAATTCTCATAATTACAGCAGCAAATCTCTAAAATTCAGAAAAATCCAAATTTAAAATCCTTTAAAAACTGTATTAGTCATTGTATGAATATCTATTTATATCTTGCTCTTATTATTTTTTACAAATAACTCAGAATGTGAGGCGAGTTGGGCTGAGAGTGAGTACCTGGCCCAAGGTCATCTAGCTGGCTTTCAGGGCTAAGGAAGGACTGGAACTCATTATCTCCTACTTTCTAGCCTTAACCACTGGATCAAATTTAGTTTATTGATTGAAAACCATAAACATTTGCTTTCTCATTCTATCCTTATTTTGAGATTGCTTCAATAGTTGCAAGTGATCTTACCGGCTTGGGAAAGATCTTAGATAAATAGGTCTCTCCTTATAAAATATAGTTTATAAACATTGTTAATAAAGTCTATAAAATGTGAATGTAGCCTGTTATCTATTCAAATATTTATATATCCTGATATATTTGGACTTAACAGGCCTGTGGGGACTATCCAGTTAATTGAGACCAAGGCATTGACAGTTTTCAAGAGAAGTTTAGTTCTAAATAGGCACCAAATCTAGCCAAATTTACATTAGGTCTGATTTCTTTCTTTGTTCTGACATTTAATTAGACAAACATCTAACATTATTATTCTCTACTCAAAGTTAGGAAACACATAACCTCAATTGTGCTGACTATTCCTTAGATAGACAGGAAATTACTACTTTTATTTATAATCTGGTAGTCTGTTAACTTAATCTGCAACATCTCCTTGAGAAACCATTCACTTGTAGCACTCCATCACCATCTTGTGATGTGCTCGGAATACTGTATTTTCTTTTGTTATTTTCAGGGCTTATCTATTTTATTTTTTTTTCAAAAAAGAAAGTTTGGTTTTCTTAACCTTTGGTGGGCTTGAAATACCTAGTCAGATACCTCTATGCTACTTACCCAAAGGATATTATCATTTAATTACAAAAAAAAAACATTAAAATTACTCTCAGTGTCCAAAGTTAAAGGGATAGAATAGAATTATTTACTGATCCAAGTGTGATTGGACACACAAGGAATTTGTCTTTGGTGTATATGTTCTCAGTGTACATCAGAGAGCATTTCACCAAGGCTGCGGTCTGCGGCGCCATCTTGGCATGAGCCATTTTGGATGATGCCAAATGTGGTATTTCTTGGTAGTTACAGCAAGAACTAGCAAGCTACTACCCTGAAGCAGGAAACAGGACCGGTATGAATTGACTTGTGGGGGAGGAGTTTGAGACCCATTGTTCAGTCAAGTTCATTAACAATGTAGAAATTGTATGGGCTGGCTTGTAACATGCAGGGCAGGATGTTCCAAAGTGGTTTTTCCAAAAGACAACTGAACTTTCTTATTTTTTTTTCTTTAAAATGTTTCACTTCTCATCCAAGAAGCTTCTTCAGTTCTCCAAGTTCTCAGTTCTTAGTTCTCAGAAGTAAAGAAGCTTCTTGGATGAGAAGCAAAATGTTTTCAAATTAAAAAATAAAAAATGAAGTCCAGTTGCCTTTTAGAAAAAGCACTTTTGGAACAACCGTGACCTGGATGATTGAGAATCTCCATAGACATGCAGGGCAAAAATTAATTTTTCAGTAGAAGCAGGGAAGAATATGTCAGATAGCAGAGGGAGTGGGATAATATAGACTAGCACAGGGATATCAAACTTCAGGCCCACGGGCCAGATCCAGCCCACGGGGTGCTTAGATCTGGCCCACGAGGATAGAGTGAAGGACCGGCCTGCGGTGCTTCTGCCAGCAAAAACAGAGCTCGGGAGGGCAGAGGGTTGCAGGAGGCCATCGCAGCTGAAAATAGACCCTGGGAGCCAGTGATGGGATTCAAAATTCTTTACTACCGGTTCTGTGGGTGTGGCCTGTTGGGCGTGGCATGGCTTATTGGGTGTGGCTTGTTGGACATGGCAGAGGAAGGATACTGCAAAATCCCCATTTCCTTCCAATCATCTGGGACTTGGGAGGTAGGGAATAGATGGGGGCAGGGCCAGTCAGAGGTGGTATTTACCGGTTTGCTGAACTACTCAAAGTTTCCGCTACCGGTTCTCCAGAACTGGTCAGAACCTACTGAATACCATCTCTGCCGGGAGCCCATTTTTGCTGGCAGGGCACTCAGGTCAGCACAGGTGCTCCGACATGAGTGACATCGAGCTGGCCACACCCACCCCAGCCATGCCCATCCCAGGCCAAACACAACCCTGATGCAGTTGTCAATGAAGTTGAGTTTGACACCCCTGGACTAGCCTAATAGTTGCTCTTTGGTTCTAAAATATAACTGGAATTAGAGTTGACTTTCCAGACTCTCAAAAATACTGCTTTGGGCAACTGTATCTTTTGAGCTCAGTGAGGTACGCTAGTCAAGGCTTGGAGATGATATAATGGGATTGTCAGGTGTGTGTCCTGCATTCTGTAGGCAGCCTTTTATAACAGAATAGCGGAGTGAATATAGATAAGAAATGAGCAAGCAAAGCGTGGCAATTCTAAGTAGACATTCACTGGCCAGGATACTATTATAAAGCCACCTTGGAAAAGGCAAACTTGAAGAGAGTCTATTTGGACCAAGCAATTGCCTGGCAATCTTTATAGAAGTCAGATTATGAACAGAAGCAGCTTCAGAGGTGGAAATAAAAATCCTTAAATGAGAGGGAAAACTAGTGCTTACCTTTGGATTATATTCTGCGTTTCTGGCATGAAGGGCTATATTCTTTAGGTCCAATTTGCAAGCCAAATTTACAGTGGCTACTATGTTCCTGGCAGAACAACAGGAACAAAAAAAAAAAGCCTTTAGGGACTTTACATAAATGGAGTGCAATAACATAAGTAAAAATAGATTCTTTCTCATTTTTCTTTTTATTCCAGGAATCACTACAGGCTCTGGAATTCTTTTTCTAAAGAAATATTATTTTATTGTGTCATTAAAAAACACAAGTAGTACATTGTATTATTGGGTACAGTGGTATTTATATTGTGTTATCTAGAGCAGTGGCACCCAACCTTTCGGACACCAAGGACCAGTTCCACGGAGAGAGGTTTTTCCGTGGACCATAAGGGGCGTGGTTTTGTGTGCTGCCTGCATTCTGTGGATGGGGCTTGTTTGTACAGATAGGTTTCTGGAATGCCAAGGACTGGTACCGGTCCATGAACCAGGGGTTGAGGACCCCTGATCTAGAGATTATCAACTCTCTGATAATTTAGGGCTGATTATTACAGCATGTTCCTACTTGTGTCTAAGTGTGGCATAAACATTTCTGTCCTGGAAAAACCCTTTTTTCTAATGACAAAACTGGGACCAGCAACAGGGGACGCAAATTTCTTGGTAATATGTTTTTCTACCAAGACAAAGACTGGTAGATAGCAATGGGGGCTAGATTTTTTCTTAGTATTTTTGCTAAGATGCTATCAAGGTAAAAAATCCATATACTGCTTAATCTTTTCAAGAGGTCTGCTGAATCTAAAGATATGATTAACAGTGTCTGGTCCCCAACAGAATTGATGATAATTGTTAGATCGGCGCAGGAATGAAGATGAGACCAGCGGAGTTCATGTAAACGTTTATTAACAGGAACAGAACTGGAGCGGCGCTGCCGGAGCTCTCCTTATATTCGCTCCGGCAGCCGCACCGCCCCTGTGACAGGGATTCAAAACTCCCGCCGGGGAATGCTTCAGCCAATCCCCGGCGGATGTCCTTATAAGGACATAACACTCCTCCCCCCCTAGATCTTAAGCTGTCCATCAATGATAAAGTCACGTAAGTAGGCGGGCCGATTGCGTAGTCTACTGGACCTGCGCAGTCCATTCGTTGGCTGGCCGCCCTCCTGGTCGGAGGGTGTTTCTGCGGTTCCTGTCGCCGTCTCGGGAGCCGGGCTGGATCTGGCCGTCGAGGGTGCGGGCGGTGCTCCCGTCCCTCCGGCCAGGTCGCTGACCTCCGCCTGCGGGCGACGCTGGTCTTCTCCATCGCTGCTCCGATCGTTGGATCTCCGCTGCTCGACCGGTCCGGAACTCCTGAGCCACGGTAAGCCCTTGGGGTGCCCTTCGGTCCTCACCGGGTCGGGGTTGGACGGGCCCGGTCGTGGGTGCTGGTTCGGCGGCGGCGTCTGGGTTGGCCCCTCGGGTCCCTCGGGTGAGTTCGGTTCCCTCCCGGGGCTGCTGGTGGGTTGGTTTGGCGTTGGTTCCTCCTCGCCGGTGGGTCGCAGGCCTCCTCCGCAGGGGTGGTGTAGTCCCTCTCTGCTGGGCTGGCGCTGCTGGCTTGGTCGCGGGGTCTCGCCCTCGCCGGGGTGGTGCTGTCCTACCTCGCGGGGGTGGCGTTGCTGGGTCGGTTGAGGACTCTCGCGGCCTTCTCTGCAGGGGTGGCGTCGGCCTTCTCTGCGGGGTTGGTGTGTTTCCCCCGGTCGCCGCCTTTCGCCGTCTGGGTGTCGGTCGTCTCGGCTCGGTTGGCGCTGGCCTCCTCTGCTGGGGTGGCGGAGGCCCTCCTCGCAGGGTTGGTTTTCGTTGTGGTTGGGGTGTTGTTGGGGAGACCCCTGTAGTGATGCATGGAGGTCTCCCTCACCGGTGGGTCGGTGGTCGCCCTTGCGGGGGTGCTGTTGGTCTCCCCCGCTCGGTTGGCCCCGGTCTACTGGCCCTTTCTTCGAGTACTGTCTGTTGTCGGACTGGCGCGGTCCGACCTCGCCGGGGTGTTGTTGGGTGTCGTGGGCGTCTGGGCTTCGGTCCCCCTGTCCGCCTTCGTTGGTGGCTGGGTCTCGGACCTCGGGGGGTCGATCCCGGTCCACCCCTGGGTGCTTCGGGTTTCCCTTCGGCCGTTGTCCCCGGTCTACTGGCTGAGCTCCGTCTCTGTCTGCTGCGGGGCCCGGGGTGTCCACTCTCCCGGGGTGTTGTAGGCCTCCCTCATAGGGTTGTGGTAGGCCTACCTCGTCGGGGGCGGGCAGGCCTACCTCTTCGGGGTGTGGTAGGCCTACCTCGCCAGGCTGTTGTTCGTCCACTCCCCTCCACCTTTTGCGGAGTTGGTCGATGTGACGTCTCACGACCTGTCCATCTTCCAGCTCTACCCGATAGGACTTCGGGCCGGTTGCGCTGTTAATTCTTCCTTTCAGCCATTTTGGTGAGCCGTGGAAGTTCAGCGCATAGACGGGGTCTTCAACGGCGAAGCTGCGGAGTTGGCGGCTGGCGGTTGCGGGCACGTCCGAGTGGTACTGGGGGTGCAGCCTGTCGAGGGGTGAGCGGAGTCTTCTGCCCATCAACAGCTCTGATGGGCACTTCTTGGTGGTTGCGTGTGGCGTTATGTGCTGTGTGAGGAGGAAGGTGTCTATGCGCTCCTGCCAGTCCCCCGGTGCCATCTTGGTGAGCGCTTCCTTGGTTAGCCTCACCATCCTCTCGGCTTGGCCGTTTCCGGCCGGTCTGTACGGCGCCGAGAGGGCATGGCGGATGCCCAGTCCCGCTAAGAATGCCTCCATGGGCACGGACGTAAGTTGGGGACCGTTGTCGGAAACCAACACGTCTGGGAGTCCATGCGTAGCGAAGAGGCGGCGGAGGGCGCGAATGGTGGCTTCCGATGTGGTTGATGCCATGGGAACCACCTCGAGCCACTTGGAGAAGGCATCAACCACGATGAGGAGGTGGCGCCCCTGCATTGGACCCGCGAAGTCGATGTGGATCCGAGACCAGGGGCTGCTGGGCATCTCCCAGGGTGTGGGCTCTGCTTGGGGGGGTGCTGGTCGGACTTCCTGGCACTGGCTACATCCGGCGACCCATTGCTCAATGTCTTTGTCCAGTGCTGGCCACCAAACGTAGCTTCGTGCCAGGGCCTTCATGCGGACGATGCCCGGGTGCCCCTTGTGTAGCGTCTCGAGCGTCTTCCGTTGGAGAGCGGCGGGGATCAGCACCCTATCTCCCCATAGCAGGCAGCCTTTCATTGTGGACAGCTCCTTCTGCTTGCGACTGAAGGGGCTGTATTCTTCTCCGCCAGGCTGCGCCGGCCATCCCCGCAGGATCCAGGATTGCACTTGCCGGAGTGTTGGGTCTCTCCTGGTGTGCGCGGCCACGTCTGCAGATGTGACTGGGCAGCTGCTGTCGTGGTCGATGTGCAGGAGCTCGAGGGTGGGGGCGGGATCCTCCACGGCGTCTGTGGATGGGCATCTGCTCAGCGCGTCCGCGTTGGCGATGGCCTTTCCGGGTTGGTGCATGAGGGTGTAGGTGTAGCCGGCGAGGAAGATGGCCCAGCGTGTCATTCGCGGCGACATGAATGTGGGTGTTTGCTTGTCGCCAGCGAGGAGGCCCAGGAGCGGCTTGTGGTCCGTGACTATGGTGAAGCTTCTTCCGTATAGGTATTCGTGGAAGCGCTTCACCCCTGCGACGATTGCCAATGCTTCTTTGTCCAGCTGGCTGTAGTTGCGTTCAGCGCTGGACATGGTCTTCGAGAAGAAGGCGATGGGGGCTTCTGTGCCATTGGGTAGCTCGTGGCTCAGGCCTGCCCCCACCCCGTATGGCGACGCGTCGCAGGTTAGCCGGATGGGCAGCGTCTCGTTGTATTGTATGAGGACGCTGTTGGATGTTAATAGTCCTTTAATGTCTCGGAATGCCGTTTCCTCTTTGTCACCCCACTTCCAGGGAACCGCTTTCCCCAGCAGGCGATGAAGCGGCTCAGCAACTGTAGCTTTCTGTTGGAGGAATATTGCATAAAAGTTAAGCAATCCAAGGAATGCCTGAAGCTCCCCTTTATTTTTGGGGCTGGGGGCTTCATGGATGGCTTTAACTTTTGATTTGGTGGGGTGTATGCCATTTCTATCGATGAGATAGCCCAGGAACTCGACTTCCTGGACTCCGATGATGCACTTATCCCGTCTTACTCTCAAGCCCTTCTCCCTGAACCGCTGCAGGACAAGCCTCAGCCGTTCAAGAAGTTGTGCTCTAGAGTCTCCGGAGATGAGCACGTCATCGAAGTAAGGCACTACCCCTGGAACGCCTTGGAGAAGGCGTTCCATCATTGATTGAAAAATCCCCGGGGCGGCACTGACTCCGAATTGGAGACGGTTGCACTTAAAGGCCCCCCTGTGTGTGACAATAGTTTGAGCCTCCGCCGTTTTAGCGTCCACTGGCAGTTGCTGGTAAGCCTGGGCCAGGTCCAGTTTTGCGGATATGGTGCCCTTGCCTAGTGAGTGCAGGAGGTGCTGCACCACTGGCACCGGGTATGCGCTCTGCTGCAACGCCTTATTTATGGTCACCTTATAGTCGGCGCAGATGCGTACCGATCCATCCTGCTTCATTGGGGTCACAATGGGAGTCTCCCATGAAGCATGATCGATGGGTTCCAGGACGCCTTGGGCGATCAGCTTATCTAGCTGCTCGTCTACTTTAGGCCTCAAGGCGAACGGAACCCGGCGGGGCTTAAGCCGAATGGGGGTTACCCCCTGATCCAGGTTGAAGGAGATGGGTTTCCCTATGTACTTCCCCAGCTTACCATCGAAGACTTCGCTGAATTCTTCGATGATGGCGTCGAGTTCATCTGCCCTAATCTGGTGGATGCCCCCGATGGAAAGCCCCAGCGGCTGAAACCACTCAATGCCCAGCAGGTTCGGGCGGCTGTTCCTCACGACTGTGACCGGCAGCTGGCCCTTGAACTCCTTGAACGCGATGTTGAGGGTGGTTCTGCCCAGGACGTCGATTGGATTCCCGCCGAAATCCACCAGTCTGGACTGCAGGGGTTTGAGCTGGTTCTTGGAGATTTGCGGCTTGAATTTCTTCAGCTGCTGCCAGTCGATGATGGTGTAGACGGACCCGGTGTCTACCTCCATGGAGCAGGGCGAGCCCTCGGCCAACAGCGTCACGGTGAACTTGGTGGCGCTGTTGTCGCTGGTGTGTGCTATGGTGGTCTGATTCACCGCGCCATGCTGGGAATTTTCGTAGCCGTCGCCTCTGGGTTGGTGTGAGGACCGTTTGGATGTCCTCTGGTTGTCGCGCCGATTTTCGCGGTTCCGTGGTCTGGGTGGTTCAGGGGCTGGTTCGGTGGCTCGGCATGCCTCTGCGATGTGCCCCCTCCTCAGGCATCGGCGGCAGGTCGCGTCCCGCCATTTGCAGGATGTTCTGGGGTGGTCGCCTCTGCAACTGCCGCATTGTTCCCCGCGTCGGCCATTTTGGGGTTTTTCCCGCCGATATGGCTGAGAGACTTTGTGGACGGCCATCTCGCCATCCGAGTCAGATGGTGTGGTGGAGTCTTCGGACGATTCGGGGGTCGACTGGTGGATCTTGTGGATCCCCTTCGCCTTTTTCATCTCCGCCGCCGCGTGCTCTGAGGACTCGGCAGCGGTGGCCTCCTCGAGGACATCTTTTAGTAGGATGCGTTTCCTACTCAGGAATTTCTTCTGGAGGCCTGCATCCCTCATGCCGAAGACGATGCGGTCTCTCAAGGCGTTATCTACATGGTCAAACTCGCAATTGGCTGCGATTTGACGGAGTGCGGCAACAAAGTCTTTGATGGATTCCCCCTCGCGCTGGTTCCTCTGATGGAAAGTGAACCGGTTCGCTATGGGGGTGCCCGTGGGCGCGTAATGTTCTTGCAGAGCCGCTTGCAGGTCTGTCCAGGACATCTCCTCGATGTCCTGAGGTGCGACGAGGTTCACCGCCATCTCCAGGACCTCGGATCCACAGTGGGCGAGGAAGAGAGCCCTCTTCCTTTCGTCGTCGAGATTGCTGTGGCCGTTTCCGCGGAGGAATTGGCGGAACCGAATCATGTACGAGCTCCATTTTTCTCGTCCGGGATTGAATGGAGCGATGGATGAGAAGAGCGCTTGCTGTGTCGCCATCGTGCTGAATGGCGGCGGTCTCTTCGGAGGTGATGGCGCTTGTGCCACGCGGTCGATTCCTCTTAGTCCTTCGTCGCCAGTGTTAGATCGGCGCAGGAATGAAGATGAGACCAGCGGAGTTCATGTAAACGTTTATTAACAGGAACAGAACTGGAGCGGCGCTGCCGGAGCTCTCCTTATATTCGCTCCGGCAGCCGCACCGCCCCTGTGACAGGGATTCAAAACTCCCGCCGGGGAATGCTTCAGCCAATCCCCGGCGGATGTCCTTATAAGGACATAACAATAATGATAACCCAAAATATGACTGTACCGAACTGTCTTTTTGCCTTCTGATAGCTCTCTTTTAAAAAACATTTTTAATTATGTTTAATTACAAGAAAAAAGAATCAAAGGATCAGTAAGAAAAAAATGAAAATAATTATGGCTTGTTTTATTGAATTGTTCCTATCTTAATCTTCCTCTCCATCTTTTTTTCCCTCTTACTTTGTAATTATTTAAGATACTGGATGGCTCGACTGGGAGCTGCTTGTTTCATGATACTGACTGAGTCATCTTTATCAGAAGGGAAGGAGTGTGGACACCTTCATTAGGTCATTATTTAGGCCAGCTGGTGAGCAAGATCTCCCTTCTCTCCACCCTGCAATTACCAAGGGTATCTCAAAACAACTGAAAACGTGGAGAAACAGCCTTAAAGATGAAGGATGTACAGCTGAACCATGCTGTGAAAAAATCAAGAGGCCAAAAGATTTGATAGACACTTGATGTCTGCTTGAAGAGGAGAGTTAAGAAATAGACAATGGTGGAACAGCCCAATATTGTTTGGATTAAAAAAGTAGACACTAGAAATACTGGTAGTTTGAAAAACGCAAAAGATAGTTTACTATAAAAGACACTTTCGTTTTGTGTAGGTCTGTTACCTTGTCTTATAAGAATTGGCCATCCAATTCTGGAAAACATTTTCTTAATCAAATGTTGGACATGATGCTGCGTTATTACAAATGTCTCAAAAACACTGTATGGTTTTACAGTTGTTGGCAATTTTTGCATACAAAACTGCTTAATAAATTTCCATAACTAATAAAAAAATCCCCTGTTGTCTTTTGAAGATGTTTGGTTTCCATCAGATTCAGAGAATTTAACAGCAATAGATAATTGGATCCCCTCAGCCTGTGAGAGTAATCAAATAGAAATAAACGAGTTGGGGAAAAATATAAATGATAGAAGAACACCGATCTGAAACTGTTGTAAAAAGGAAATATATGTTTTATGTTTGTGTTTGTTTTTAAAAGAGAAATAAAAATGAAAATTATTTTTAAAAAAACAAATAGAAAAAAATGTTTACCCAATATGTCCATTACGGAAATCTGAATCTTGTTCTCATTTTTCAAAATGGGCTTTCTCAAAGCAAAAAATGAGAACAAGAACTGTTCTCAATTCCAAGTGCAGTGTTTTGCTCTGTTGCTTCTGTAAATAGATGCAGATTGTCATATTTGCTTTGTGGATGTGTTCTACTAACATACTTTTTAGAGGTTTTCCAATTTGGCAACCCCCAGCCCTGTCCTACCCAATTAGGTCACATCTTCAGTGTGAGAAATTTTTATTTCTTTATTTCTTTTTATTTTATTTAGTTTGTCAAACATGTATGAGATAACAGATATAAGTATAAACATGGATATGAACATAGGAAATGGGTACGAATAAATGGGGACAATAGGACAGGGACAGTAGGCACGCTGGTGCGCTTATGCACGCCCCTTACAGACAGACCTCTTAGGAATGGGGTGAGGTCCACATTAGACAGTCTGTTAAAATTATGAGGATTGTCCCCTAGGAAACAAAAAGACTAGAACACATCCCCTTCAGCAATCAACATTACTTAGCTGATTACAAAACTGCTCAAGCAAAAAAAAGAAAGAAAGAAAGAAAGAAAGAAAGAAAGAAAGAAAGAAAGAAAGAAAGAAAATCAAGCTCAAATAAGAACCAAGAACTCCATAGCATCAACTCCTTCTGTTTTCCCTACTGAAATTCATCTCTTTTTCTTTGCAAATTTATTTGCCCTAGCTTCTGGCCCATTTTACTATCTTAGTAAAAGGGAGAGGCTATGCTTTCTGGCTGCTGTGAAATGGCTCAAGGTTTACTTCTTTGATTGCTAAAACATTTTACAATCTCTTTAACCCTCAGAACATAGATCAATCAAATGCTTAACTGAAGTTGGCAAGCCACCAAAATATTTTCACTCAGCCAATAAAATACCCAACTGAGTCCTCACGATAGTGGCACAACTATGGCATGGATACACCCAACAACTTGCTACCTTTGAAGATTCTTGTGGATTCCGATGGTAATATTTCCTTCCTTTTAGTCAAATCTGGCTCTTTGAGACCATGTCCTCTTCCAGAATTATTTTTTCTCCCATTTCCCAATCTAGTTTACTGTACAAGGTTCGTCAGATGCTGCCACTGAGCTAATAGATACCAGGCCATATTCTACTACTTTCAATTGAAAATGAAAGTTTTCTAAGCATCTATCAGCAAGTCTGACATCACACATTACTCTAAGTCATAATCTAATTTAGATTAGATAGCATTTGGCTCATTCTATACAGTATGTTATACAGTATGTTAAAGAAAAGCATTGCTTAGTCAGAATACGTGAATAAAAAGTGACTTTTACTAACAATGAATTGCACACTGATGGGAGGGGGATAATGGAAATGGAGGTCTCTCTATGATTTATATTAGGTTTTAAAATCCACTCCTATCTACTCATCCAATTATTAATATGGCTCTAATCCTGCTTTATATTTGGATTTTCTTATCACTTTAAATTTAGTCTTGATTGTATGCTAAAAAGCATACAAAAATCACTCTCAGGTTGTGTTTCCAATAATATGATAGAAAATGCATTGCACTTAAATATAGAGGCTATATTTATATTTGGACAGGAGATTACCAGGGAATATCAGAGTTATACGCTAGACTGGGAAGCAAAGTCATCCTGGAAAAAGTTAATGGCAAGTCACTTTGGTACCATTACCTAGGAAATGTAACAAATGTATCTTTGCCTTTTTCTTCACATGCTTGACTTAATCATAGCTTATTCAATTATTCGATATTCTAGGACTGAATATTCCACCGAGCCATTAACTACACCCACTAATTGGGTTTTCATTTACATGCTTGACTAAAATGTGACAACTGCCAATGTACCAAATCAACTAGCTTTTGAGTAAAACTTACTGTAACTGTGGGACAATGCCAGAAGCTTCTGAAGTAGGGGTCACAGGTGTCATGGGAGCTATGGGGGCCATGGAGGGACACGTCCCAGAAAAATCAGATGATGGCTCAATTGCATTTTCATCCTTCTGTTGGGGCCCCGCACTGTCCTCCGAGAAGATTCCACTGCCTTGTATTCCCAACTGAGGGCCTTGAGAGTCTTCCAGCATGTTGTTATTGTTGTTGCTGCCATGTTTGCCATCTTGTCCAAAATCATCTGGCAGGAAGCTGAGATCTACTGAAGAGAAGTCTTTGCCTTGGTCAGACTGAGAAGTAAACAATGTGCCCGGAATGACAGAAATAGGCAAATCTGATTCAAAGGGACTCATGGGAGAATACATTTGAGGGCTATTTGATGGAAGATCATCCTTTCAAAGATAGAGGAGCAAAAAACATTTCAGGCACTTTGACTTTACAGATACACAAAGTTCTACGGAGTACCACTCCCTAAAAACACCATAATTTCCTTATGGGATTACATTGATGGCATGGTATTTAATGACTTGGCTTTGATTGTTGTACAAAAACGAGTAAATGAAAGGTGTTTTTTTTTGAAGTGCAGTAGTAAAACTCAAAGTCAGGCTTGCAAACTACAAGCCAAAACTTAGTGAACCACCTCAGGTTTTGGATATGTAGAGAAATTTTACCAATATGTGCAACAGCAAATTATTTTCATTTTTTAATTATAAGACTAATAAATAGCTTTATGCCTTTACTCAGGATGGAAAAGGCATTGTTTTTAAAATGTACCTGGATGCTCCTAGATCAGGGATGGGTAACTTTTTTGCCATAGTGTGCCAAAAGTGGGGGGAGTGCTGTGGGATCACACGCACGTGTGCCCACATCCACAATTCTATGAAACCTGCCCCCCCGTGCTCCCCCCGCTTTTGGCACGTGATGGCACAGTGGGCCCGGTAGGCCTGTTTTTTGCTCTCCCTAGACTCCAGAGCCTTTCTAGGAACCTGGGGAGGGCAAAAACGGCCTCCCCCCCCCCCCAGAGGCCCTCCGGAGTCTGGAAACAGTGTGTTTCCTGACTTCTGGTGGGCCCAGAAGGCCCAAAAATCAGCTGGCTAGCGCACGTATGCGTGCCGGAGCTGAGTTCGTGTGCCCACCGATATGGCTCCGCATGCCACCTGTGGTACCCATGTCATAGGTTCGCCATCATGGATCTAGGCAAATGGGCTGAGCAAACCAATTTATTTATCCCATGAACTCAGAGAGATCAGTGTTATTCTTAGAGTACCCTGCTAGAGAAATATCTTATTTATTCTTATTAGGTATGATTGACAACTTTAAGTTGTGATTTAAAAAAATCTGAATATTGGTAGTACTTTTTCTAATACTTCTTAAAAGGCGTAAGATTTTGTGAGTTGCTACTTATTTCATCAGTTGTAGGGTCAGGTTATGTATCTGATGAAATAAAGATAGAAGTAGCCATTTTCTACATCTGATCAAATGGACAGCAGCTCATGAAATCACATCTTTTAATAAAAAGTGTTAGAAAAATCACTACCAAACTCCTCATTTCTCACCACTATTGACCAACACCACTGCCCATCTACAGTAATATGGAAACCATGATCTATGGTTTAGCAAATTATGTGCTCTAAATCAATTCTGAGCTTTTAAACAGTCCTGGGCAAAGCAATTTATGGCCTAGTGCAGGGGTCTCCAATCTTGGCGACTTTAAGACTTGTGGACTTCAACTCCCAGAATTCCTCAGCCAGCAAAGACCCCTGGCCTAGTGCACTGTGTAAATTTGACAACTGGCTCTAATTAAATAAAGCTTGTTTACTTTTGAGAAAGAGAATTTCCTCACAAACTATTATTCAAGAAAGGGATCAACTAGGAAGTTGCCTTAGTGGTTTGAGGTTACCACTTTTGTTTGGCTATAATTCATGAACTGTCTCAGAAACTATGGTGCCAAGTAGAACAATGGGAAGTGATAATGACTCAGCAAACCCCCCAATTTAAATCTTCTGTCTTGATGTTAATTTAATAGAGAATGCATCACCCCTCAATGCAGAGTTTGCCATTTGGTAACACTGATCCAGAATTAGCTTATCATTAGAACACATATATACAAGCTGAATCTAGTAGAATAAATAAGATAAAACAGGTACATTGTCTTTCTTACAGGCTGCCTGCTAATACAGGTAGTCCTCGGGCTTACAACCACAATTGATGTCTGTTGTTAAGTGAGTTTTGCCCCATTTTATTGACTTTTCTTGCTACAGTTATTAAGTGAATCACTGCAGTTGATAGGTTAATAACCTGGTTGTTAAATTAATCTGGTTTCCCCATTGACTTTGTCAGAAAGTTGCAAAAGGTGATCCCATGTCCCTGGGACACAGCAAAAGTCATAAATATGAACCCGTTTCCAGCATTTGAATTTTGGTCCCGGGGATGCTAAAAATGTAATTATGAAAAATGGTCATAAAGCCACATTTTTCAGTGCCATTGTAACTTTGAATGGTCACTAAATGAACTAAGTCGAGGATTACCTGTATAATAGGCTGAGAATGTCATATAGATAAGATACTTGCTAAATTTATTCAAGCAGGATATTTGTACCTTCAGGGAGCAAGAAACAAAGAAGTATTACCAATCAAAGTTAATGATTTCTTTTAGGCAAACTGAACTCTTTGTTATTAGTTTTATATACCATTTTTATTGGTTTTATATACCATTTTGGTATTATTGGCAAAATAACTGCAAGTATGTATGTATGTATATGTGTGTATACACACACACAGAATTAATGTATAACTCTGGAATTTCCTAGCTATAGAAATATATGCAGTTCTCTCCAAATAACTGACTACATTAGAGAAAGGTTTAAATTCATACAACACACTTATACATTATTGATTTTTGTGGCTTCATAAAACATACTAAACTAGTAATATACATTTTAAGATTATATTAAAATGTAATCAACCAGTTCCCCATTCACAAGCACAAAAAGATACATCAGAGCCACTCTTATACTAACCTAAACTAACAACCTTCACTTTACCTGGCTTGAACACTCATCTAGGTAGCTTTCCAATGAGAATTCCCCATCCATGGATGGCTTCTAATAGTACTGAGTAAATTAACAAGAAATTTAATCCTCCTGTTTCTTGTTTAGTCACCGAGTTAAAACCCTTTTAGAGTAGAGAGAAGTTAAAAATTGCTATTCTAAAAGAAAGTCAACTGCAGCCATTATCTTTATACCTTAAAGCCTTTGAGCCTGAATTACTCCAAGCAGCTGAATGAAGTATGGACCTCTTTATCTGAGAAGAGAATCAAGGGTTCTTTCATTAAAATTGGGGCATTAGAATCACCTGTGTGCTACTTCAATAAGTCTTGTGGAATCCTTAAGCAAGTAGGAAATATTTTATTGCCAAGAGTTTAATTTAATGTTGTAAATGTCCAAGTTACACAATAGGTAGTAAGAAGAGTTTAGTGGCTGTTTCTTTGCTTTATTGATAATTAAGATGATACTTTAGGATAGATAGCACTTTTTGTCTTTTTCCCCCTTTAAAAATTGTAACTTCAGTTTCTGGCAACTTTGATCAATAGTGGTTTGTGGGATACAAGAAAGGAGTTGTTTGTAGGCCTCCATGGAGCCCTAAGAGCTCAAATTGCTGAGGCCTTGAATGAGCAAAGACATTAATTCTGTAGGATTTTCCCAGGAAAAAATTGATATATTTGTCCAACAGGTTGACTATAATTAACTGAATCAGGATTTGGGGTATGTATGATACAATGTTACTTCTAGTAACATTGTATTACTTCTACACAACATATTGAGCTAAATTTTAGTTGGCAATTTGTGGGTCAGTACCTGTGAAAACACAAGCCCTGAGCACTGATCCATGCTCGAAGTGTGATTTGGATCATGTAGAACCTGTCAGGAAAACCTTAAACCAGGTTTTCCAGAAACACATCCTTGGGGAGGTAGACTCCAGAGGTGGGAAAAACCTTTTAGCTACATTGTTATAACACATCTACCTTTCCCAAAGTTGCACTGTATTTTCATTGTTAATTGATGATCATTTGGTGTTTGGATATCTATAATACTGAACTGAATTTGTACTTCTTTAAATGGCACAAAATATCATCACCAAATTGTGTGCGGGTCTGAAAAACAAACAATCCAACATATAGTGACAGAACGCCAAAATGGTCTATAATGGAGACTTTGCTGATTTCCTGGCTGTGACAGATGAAGCAAAAAATTATGTCTGTAATCTAGACATATGTTTATACTTCACATTTTGTATTTCATTTTTATCTTTTGTTTTGTTGAATGTGATGTGAATGTGCTATGATATATACGTACATGCAAATTGCAATATCTTGAGGACACTTACCCAAGTCAACAGCCATTTCTCTATCCTTTAAACTCCAATCTGTCTTAAAATCAGAACTGCTCAGAATTGTCATAAGATGCTATTGTTCCCCACTTTTCTCAAAGCTTTTCCAGAAGAGTGTGCCTGAATTATACAACCCATTTCTACAATTGTTTTAAAGATTTAACTCTTACTGAGTTAAATTTTAGAATTCCCTAAAAATGTACCTGTGTTGTATCATTTTCAGCTTCTTCTAACATCGAAAATAGGATCTATATTTTAAACAGAAGCAGGTCAACTGGAAATGATAAGATACTTGAAATAGATGTCCAGGACAAGACTTTTCACAGAAAACGTCAAGGCAAGAAAGAATCTAAATCTACACATCACATTAAGTTATAAAGCAATTCAAGTTTAGTTTAGTAAGTTATATAACAGTAGCCACTATTTGTCAATTGTACATATAATTTGTCAAACCAACCCTTCTGTGTTACAGAGCTAGATGTATAATTCTTTCAAATCAGGGCTTATCACAATATATGAATCCAATGCTTGCATGCTATATTATTTCCCATAATTATGGTTTGATACAGGTAAAGATCAGGGTAACATAGGATATACTTGTAATAAGAATGTGGTCTTTTTCTTTTTATATAGCTTTACTTCTTTGTCCTATTATGGAAAAAACTGTGAGAAGAAAACTGTTTTTATCTGTGAAGGTAATTCATTGTGAATACTTCCTAGTTTGTTGAATACAGGTAGTCCTCAACTTACAACGGTGCATTTATTGACCATTCAAAGTTACAACAGCACTGGAAAAAATGACATATGACTTTTTCATATTTACAACCATTGTAGAATCCCCATGGTCACATTATCAAAAATCAGATATTTGGCTACTGACTCATGACAGTTGCAGTGTCCTGGAGTTGTGTGACCCCTTTTGTGACCTTCTGACAAGCAAATGCAATGGGGAAACCAGATTCACTTAACTAGGTTACTAACTTAACTGTAATGATTCACTTAAGAAATATGTCAGGAAAGGTCATAAAATGGGGCAAAACTCATTTAAGAAATGTCTCACTTATCAACAGAAATGTTGGGCTCGTAAGTTGAGGCCTACCTATATTTTAGTATTTCCATCTCAAGAAGAAATTATGGTATTATATGCCATCTTTTAAGTCCACCTCCCCAAACAAGAGGTAGAATCTGGTACATTTAAAGTTGATTAAGAAAGTCACAATAAATTCTAGATAATGTTGCTTGAAACAGAATGAAACAAATTTTATTCAGCTTGACCCCACCAATAAAAAACAAAACAAAAAACAGATAGAAGAACCAGAGTGAAATAATAAGAGAAAGGATTCTGTAGGCCTAGAACTCTACAGTGAAAGCAGAGATACAACCATGTTTCACAGACACATTGATTTGGGACACTTTTAATATTTTTTTTAAAATTTGACAGGCCATATCATTTCTACATGAAAATATCATAATGAAATGTGTTAGATGACTTGCTCTTTCATAGGAAAATCAACATAACCAAAGTCATCAATGGTTCTAGTTCCAAGGATAAAAAGGAGGTGGAGATTTCTGAAAATGAGGGATTTTCCTAAATGCTAAATGTTTGCAAGATGCTATAAAAATTGCTGGATTGAAGAGAGAGAAAGAATGTTTTTAAGTAAAATAAATTAAAGCAGCTGAAATTAAAATAAAAGCAACAGAGTAGACAATGAGCATTGATTGGTTAAATAAATGTTTTTAACACGTGAGTCAATTTTAAGCGCTCTGGCTCCATTGTAAGTAAAAGATTATATCATGATTGGCTCTTCATAAAGGATAGCTTCCTCTCTTTTTTTTTCAGGAACAGGGAAGAAGCCAATCCAGAAGTCAGTGAACATTTATTCCCAGAAGCCCCAGCCAACCCTGAGGGATGCTAGTGGCTCTCCTAATGATTGTGAATTACATGTTCTAATTTATACGTGGTGTTGATAATCATCAAGAAGGCCCCTACTTGCCATTCCTTACCTTAACAAAAGCCAAGGGCCAGGATTGTTCACTAAATTTGCAAGAAAATCCTCAAACTGTTATGGACATTTTAAACCTATTTTAAGAGGCAACAGGTTTCAAATTAAACCCAGCATAACATTTGGCGGAAAAACTCGTATGTGCAGCATCAGATGTCAAGCGAGCTTTAAAAAAGGTATCTACAGTATATACTTTAAATAACAGTAAAGGCTTCAGCACTTATGTTGATATCACTTGTGTATATAAACAACTATCACTGGGGCATCATCATAAGACAATGTAACTGACAGAAAGGAACATAATCAGCCAAAATTGTGGCTAGTGCCCCATAATTTAACTTGCAGATTTATCCAACGTATTACACTGAGCTCCTTAACAGTCCAGCTTCAGGTAGATGAGGAAAAAAGGCAACGCCACAGTGTGAACAAAAACTGTTATTTCTCTGTGGAAAAAGCTCTTTTCATCAGTGGTGGAGGTGTTTTTCCTACATCAAACATCATTTCCAAAGGAGGGTTATTGAGGCAGCACCAATCAGGGATACGTCCTGTCTGGTTGTAACATTCTTTTGAGATTGAACGACTGCCAAGAATGTCCTGAAGGGCTCCAAAAATGCCTCCTGCAACACAGAATAAGACATAGGGCTTAAAACATGGAGAAGCAAATCAAATGGTGGCAAGAGGAAAAAGTGCAACCCAAGTTTTATTTTTGTGTATTTCTATTAGTCCAAGTAAGATCTTACTGCTTTTCCCTAGTCAATCTTGACTGAGTTTTTCATCTATACAATGATAATTGATATAATGATCCAATTGCTACAATAGAGATTCTGAGAAGCTGAATACCAATCAGAAATTAAACAGGGCTATAAAAAAATAAATATCAAGACCAAATATCTTGATAGTCTCGGGAGACAGCTCCTTCCCCCAGTCACAGAACAGTTGGTGGCCCTAGTTCTATACCTCCTCAAGCCCTTTGGTGAAAGACTGAGGAAAAGATACTAAAATTTATAAAATATATTGTGCCCTTGTACCCAAACTTTCCAGTCTCTGCTAGGAGTGGCACTGCAAAAGCAGGCCCACATAATTTCCACGCCGGTTCCCAGATTTTGCAGACTAACCTCCTAACCATGCCACACAGTTTGGCTTGGCTGGTGGCGTGTGCACTCGGAAGGACTTTGAGGCCAGGATCTCCTTGTACTTTGGCTTCTGCACCAGGTACCGTATTTCGGCCATTAATCTGTGCAGGAATCCGGGTAACATAGCTGTACCCCCAATTACTATCAGGTTTTCAGCCAGTTGCTTCCTAGTATCTATTGGGCACTGAAGAAAAAGAGAATACATTTCAATTAGGCTACAAATTAACAAAATAGCAGTATAACAGAACAACAAAGTTGAAAGGTACATTGGAGGTCTTCTAGTCCAACCCCCTGCTTAATCAGGAAACCCTATAACATTTCAGACAAATGGTTGTCCAATCTCTTCTTAAAAACTTCAAACCTCATTCACAACTTCTGGAGGCAAGTCGTTCCATTGACTAATTGCTCTGTCAGGAAAATTTAATTTAATTTAATTTAATTTAATTTAATTAATTTAATTAAATTAAATTAAATTAAATTAAATTAAATTAAATTAAATTAAATTAAATTAAATTAAATTAAATTAAATTAAATTTAATTTAATTTAATTAATTTAATTTAATTTAATTTAATTTAATTTAAATGCCGCCCCTCTCATTTAAGCATGATCAAATATACAGCAAACTGGGAAGGCAGATGGTTTTTTTAAAAAAACCCATATACTTGGCTTCCTACGTTAACTGCCTAATTTCCTGTAAGATCGCCTTTATCTACCAAGGCTTTTGACACTTTCTGTATTGAATCAAGCTGTGGTATATAGCTGGGTATTGCTGCTGTTGTGCAGGTGTGAGTTAGCAAGAGAGACAAAAAGGGGAGAGGAAGCGGACTCCAGCCTTGAAATGCAGGAGTACTGTGATGAGGATTAATGTATTGACCTGGCTGTTAGCCAGGGCTGTTGTGGGACAGAGAGAGAAAACATTCCCATTGGTCCGGCCTTGTACATGTAGTCATGTGAGAAAGTAAGTACACCCTCTTTGAGTTCTGTGGGTTTACATATCAAAACACCAGCTGGATACCTGTGCTTTGCTATGAAACTATGTGATGGAGCTTGATAAAACGACACTTACAGTTTGAAAATTAATGAGTAGTTACAATCATCCTCTCCTCTCTCCCTTGGCCTTGCCCCCCAGAAACATCTCCTATCCTATCCCCTTCTCTCCCTCAGGCTTTCTATCCCCTTCTCTCCCCCAGCCTTGCCCCCCAGAATCCTCCCCTATCCTATCCCCTTCTCTCCCCCAGCCTTGCCCCCCAGAATCCTCCCCGATCTTATCCCCTTCTCTCCCTCAGCTTTGCCCCACAGAAACATCTCCTATTCTATCCCCTTCTCTCCCTTAGGCTTTCTAGCTCCTTCACTCCCTCAGGCTTGCCCCACAGAAGCCGATTCTATCCTATCCCCTTCTCTCCCTCAGCCTTGCCCCACAGAAACATCTCCTATCCTACCCCCTTCTCTCCCTCAGGCTTTCTATCCCCTTCTCTCCCTCAGGCCTGCCCCACAGAAGCCGATTCTATCCTATCCCCTTCTCTCCCTCAGCCTTGCCCCACAGAAACATCTCCTATCCTACCCCCTTCTCTCCCTCAGGCTTGCCCCACAGAAGCCGGTCTTATCCTATGCCATTCTCTCCAGAGTTATTTTCAAGTTGGGAGGGGGAGTAGAACATCTAACTAATTAGCGTAAGAGCGTGTTATAATAATATAGTAAATACTAATGCTCTGATGGTCATTTTGAAAAATCCTTTCTTAATGAACACCTAGAAGCCAAGAAGAACATATGTGGCAAATTTCAAGTTTGTAGGCTTTACGGTTCTGGAGATTTTGTGATTACGGCGTGAGTGGTTTTTGCTTTTATACATATAAGGTATCAGGAGATAGTAAAAATAATCTGGTCCTTAACAGTTTTAAAGTAGGTAAATACAACTTCAGATGAACAACAACAACACATGACATATTACACCATGTCACCATGTATTTTTCAAAAAGAAACCCACAATGGAAGAGCCACATGCGAAAAAACTAAGTACACCTGATGACTTGATAGCATAAAGAAGTAAAGGGGCATAAAAGCTAGGCTGCTGGTCTGAACTCCGAACTTGGCAATTTGCCTGCAAACATTTCATCACCATTTGAGGAGACACCGTCAATGTCTCTGTATGCACTGATGATGTCTCCTCGAACGGTGACGAAATGTTTGCAACCAAATTGCCAAGCTCGGAGCTCAGACCACAGCCCAACTACCAACCCGAGCTACTTATATTCAAATACATTTCAGGCATAAAAGCTTCCACAGCCTTGGTTTCTCTGCGTCATCATCACTCTTGTGGTCATGTCAGGGTGTCTGGGTAAAAAAAAATGTTATTAACAGAGCTTGCACACACATACTGTCTCACACACACAGACAATCTTATCCAAATTGTGCTACCTCCATAAGAGAGTCCAATATTAAAGTAGCCACAGATTTCTCTTCATTGTCCTGAAAAAAGAGTACTTCAGCAACAGAATCTCTGTGAGAAAAAAAAGGAAGCCATGAATTATTTATTTATTATACTTATTTATTAAATGTGTTCATCACCTATCTCCCCGTGAGGCGTCTCTAGGCGATTTTCAATGTTAATATGCAGAGAGTGAAGCTTGAATCTGTTTAGGAATCCAGAGGATATTACCCATTCTGTCCTAGCTACCCAACTGATTTGAAAAGGGTTATACTGACAGTACACAATCCTGTGTCAGGCTGTATGCAGCCCACCATGTGTTCAGACACAGCCTACATCAAGTCCCCCTCTTCCCATTCCGCTACCAAATTTGGTGGCCCAAATCTACCTGGCCCATCTTTTCTCACTTCCCTATCCCCTCTGACTCAGTGCTGCCCCTTGTACCCGTTGCCTTATTTGTGAATCTCCCTTCCCGCTCAAGGGCCTTGATCTCTCTACTTGCCTTCCATCCCAAACAATAACACACGCTGGGTAATAACATTTACTTAATTTGTATACTATCACAACTTTTTAAACTTTTTGATGTGGTCCCACTTGTTTGTAATGTTGGTTCCCAAATCCCAATCAAAGGTTGGTAAGGCTTGATGAAATATATCTTGACAGTAGTGTAGGTTTGGAGCAGTGGTGGGTTGCTCCGGGTTCGGTCTAGTTCTTGGGAACCAATAGTAAAAGCGGCAAGAGGCTCCATCCGGACGTCATCATGGATTATCTGCGCATGTGCAGATCAACCGCACCTGAGCGAAGTAAGCGCACATGCACACTCCCGTTGCGAACCGGTAGTAAAGATAAGTGGAACCCACCCCTGGTTTAGAGCCAGACTTTTCCCCTTGTGCAACACTTTAACACTTTCTGAATAAGAGAGCTTGGACATCTATACATTCTGCTCTTGTCTACCAAACAACATCTTGTTGAGAGGGACTTAAAAAATGTCATTGCAAAAGTAATACAAAAATGTGACAGTATTGCTAACCTGATTGATCCATTGATATGCAAAATCTTCTCTCCATCCAGTGGATAGTCTACATCTGGTGGTGGAGTTGGTCGCTACAAAGGATAGAGGCACACTCAGAAAGCGAAACATTACATTTAACATTACATTTACATTACATTTTCCAACATACCTCAGCGCTATCATCCATATCAAACTTTGCTGCCTGAATTTTCAGTCCCCGCTGGAGGTCACTCACAAAACAAGTGCGAACTTCAGAGAGATATAAAAATAGCCTTTAGATTATCTTCCTTTGATATTTGTAAACCTCTTGTGAGATTTCTCCAAAAGAAATACTTTTGTACTGATTTGATCTATCTTTTTGAATTATTCCCCTTTACAAAGAGCCTCCTAGTGAGATACATATCATGCTAGCAAGATTTGGAACAAAACTTTGGGGATATAGTTGGCAAATTGTTCATTATGCACTGTGAATGAGAATGTAACATGAAGCAGCTGGTTCGTAAAATGGTAAGGAAAATTACACCTCAAAATGTCTGAGGCTGCAACATAAGCTGTTGTTGTTCAGATATATTTATGGAAGAAGCGGATTTAAAGTTATCCCACTATTTTGTGAAAGTCTACTTCCATGCATTTAAAGATTTCTGGACAAAAACTAAAGTTTGTGCAAAGAAACATATTTTACCTTTTATGTCTTCTACAATGTCTTCTGGAACAGAACCTAAAATAGCAGAAATGCAATACATCTGGAATTAACACCTACTGAGGATACAAAATTCAAATGCATTCTGGCAATTTAAGTGCAAGTTAGCTAGAAAATTCTGCTTCAACGCAAATTAAACACACACATTGATAAGTTTAATAGTTCAGTGATAAGGTTAAGAATTGAAACCAAGATATTTAAGCGTTTAGAGTGGAATACACTGAGATCAAGCATAACAATACTTTCCTGAATTAACACATTATTAGAAATAAGGGGATTCAACATTGAAATTACTGCTTCTTAGGACAAGAATTGTCTGTCCGTCCATCCATCCATCCATCCATCCATCCATCCATCCATCCATCCATGCCTCCCTCCCCCATCCTCCCCCAGAACCACTAAGGTGAAAAACAGTCTTCCTCTCCCAGCAGAGATCTTACCCATCACTGAGGTAAGGCTTTGTCCTTTGATGGCTCCTGTATCTACTGTACTTTGCTCCAGCAACTGGTACTCTAGTTCTCTAGAGTATTAAGGAGAATAGAAGATATTTAGGAAATATCTGGCATTGATTCTCTGGCATTCATCCATCCCACATGATGCATTTGTACAACGGATGATTTTCAACCTTGTGGCTTCATCAACTATGTAATGGTTAACATACATTATAGGAAACATTTTGGAGAAGAGCCAATTGGGATGCAACATTTTCAGCCCTCTTAACACTGGAAGTAGTAGTGAAAGTGCTACACTTGCCCATTTATACTGAAGAATAATAAAGAACCATGGTAACCAGTAGTCATTAATGACATCCTCCTTGTATTAGCTTGATCATCTTCTACATGCTGTCTATATTTATTACATCTTCTAAAAGTTAATCCTACAGCTACTCCCAACTATCTTCTGTATGAAAAAGCATAAAGCCCAGATTCTAGTATTATGCAGGAGAGATTTTCCTTATATAATGTCTAACTTTTATTTATGTAAAAAAAGGTAGGCTACCAAGTATCCACCCAACATCATGGACTACAATTATCATAATTCCCTTCCCATGTAATCCATGTAACCAGAGCAGATTAGAGCCGAGGTCCAAAAGGTTTGGGAGCAGAATGTTGTCTGCTTCTCTTCCAAACACTTGTAGGGTTGACAAAAACCCAGTCCATCCTGGTTCCCACCTAGCAAAATCAATATTACGCAAAACCAGTGTTTCTCAACTTCAGCAGCTTTAAGATAAGTACTTAATTCTGAAGTCCCAGAATTTTGGGAATTGAAGTCCGCAAGTCTTAAATTTGTTGAGGTTGAGAAACACTGCCAAAGTAGTTGATCTTTCTTTAATAAATGCCTTGATATTTGCTATCAGCTTACTTGTGAATGGCTTTTCCTCCCAAAGGAAGAGCACCCCAGCAACTGAGTACAGGAATTCCTTCATATATCTTCGAACAGTTAAGGATGTTTATTTCACAGTATTTCTCATTTAAAAGACGAGATACAAGCACCACACACAAATGTACGATTGCAGATGACAATATTACCAGAAGAGAAAATTCATTTTTATTTTGGCGTTTTTACAATTAATTTATGTGGCCATCTTTTAATAGCAACCTTGGGCAGTGAGATAGGAATTAAAGGGTCATGATATACTACCATTTTGGAACAATGGTTAAATTTTTGACCTGAATATGCTTTCTTTAAAAAAATTTTTTTTTACTAGTTTTAATTTCATAATTTTAAATGAAGATACGCCTGCTTTTTTGCAACAAGAATTACTTACGTGAAGAAATTTTGCATGCAAGTACTTTATTTATAAATAGATACCATTAGCTTCAAAAACATCAAATCCCCACAGCCCTCGCAATTGTCACTGAACTGAAATAAAGCTGATTTTTAATCTCAGGCTTCATGAATGAAATCTGAGGCATGACTTGAAGATATATGAAACACCTGATTTGTAGAAGCTAAAAAAAAAAAGGCTGGATCTTTTCACTGCTTGGACAGGAGATGATGGAAGAATGATGGGATCTCTGAATGTGGCAACAAAAGCTTGTTTGGCTTTCTCTACTCTGAACATCTCAAAACACTTAGCTCGTGGAACACTCTTCAAGACAAGTGGAGTAACTCTACACAGTGGTGGGATTCAAATAATTGAACCACCGGTTCTCTGCCCTAATGACTTGCTGGGTAGGCGTGGCCATGGTGGGCATGGCCAGGGCACGTGACAGGCAGCACTCTGCCTCCTGCACCACCTGGGAGCAAAAATGGGCTGCAGGAGGGACGCCCCCTCATGCCCCGTTTTGGACCTAGGTGGCCTCCCTGCACTTACCTGGGAGCCAAAATGGGGTGCATGGGGACTCCTGGAATGGGCGGGGTTGAGGCCAGCCAGCAATTTAACTACCGGTTCTCCTGAACCGGCCGAATCCCACCACTGAGCCTACATCTTTTTCAGTACCAACTGAAGAGTCTTTGTTTTTCTAACATTCAATTTCCGCCCCCACCCCCAATTATTTCTGCTTCACTTACAAGTAATCTTCAACTTACGACCACAATTGAGCCCAAAATTTCTGTTGTTAAGCAAGACAGTTGCTAAGTGAATTTTACCTCGTTTTAGACCTTTCTTGCCACAGCTGTTAAGTGAATCACTGCAGTTGTTCAATTAGTAACGCAGTGGTGAAGTGAACCTGGCTTCCCCATGGACTTTGCTTGTCAAAAGGTCGCAAAAGAGGATCACGTGACCCCGGAACATAGCATCTATCATAAATATGAGTCAGTTGCCAAGCATCCGAGTTTTGATCACGTGATCACGGGGATGCTGCAATGGTTGTGTGTGTGATAAACGGTCATAGACCACTTTTTTCAGTGCTGAGGTAACTTTGAACAGTCACTAAACAAACTGTTGTAAGTTGAGGACTACCTGTATTTTGTTGCCTTTACTGTTATTTTATTACCATTTGACTTGCAACCATTCATTTGATAAGTTTAAAGTTACAGGGGTGCTGAAAAAAATGACTTATGACCAATTCTCAGTCTTATGACTGTTGCAGCATCCCTACAATTACGTGATCAAACTTTGGGTTTGTATTTCTGACGTATGTATTTCTGATTGTTGCTGTATCCGGGGGCCTGGCGACCTTCCTAGGCAGCTTCTGACAAACAAAGGCAATGGGGGAAGCCAGATTTGCTTGATGACTAAATGACTGACTTAACTGTAATGTTGGCTTAACAATCAGGACAAAAAATGTTGTAAAATGGGACACTACTCACTAACAACTGCCTTGCTTACTAATGGAAATGTGTGTGGGGAAGGGTCAATTATGGTTGTAAATTGAGGACTATCTCTACATTTTATTTTCCTTTTATACTACAGAATGCCCTGGGAATATTTTCAGTTTAAAGCAGGGGTGTCAAACCCGATCGCATTGCGGGCCATATATGACGTATCATGAAGTTGTTTGGCTTTGGGGAACCAGGATGGGTGTGGCCTGCATGGGCCGTACCTGGCCTGTGAGCTTCCAGTTTTACAATCCTGGTTTAAAGTGTAAATTGGCTTAAATAAAGTAAGATATTTGACAAGGAAAGTAGGATATCTGACATGGAAAATCTTTTGCCCAGAAGTCAACTTAGTTAGTTCTGGGGAGTCCATTTTGTCCTGCTTAGGGTACTTGCTTCCTGACTGATAGGATTAAAAGAGATTTTAAAAAGATACAGGTAACACCAGGCTTTCCATATAACCACAATCCAAAACCATTGCAGAATTAATTCCAAGTGTTAGAAGAGACATCAGATGACTTGGTGCAAACAACACTGAAGGAACCTGGAAGGAATACAAAAGTATAATTTTTAACATTCCGGAGGGTGTCTGTGATCATTTGGATACACTGCCATTATCATCTGTATGCAGGAAATCCCACATTCAATATATCCTGAACTCCTGTCTCTGTTCCTTGAACCTGGACCAGCTTTTGGACCATGATCAAGGGTCCAAGTTGGACCACCCGCCATGCTGAGACCTTTGTGCGGTGTTCCAACAATGCTTCTGCCTGTTACTTTGGATTTTGATTACTTGAAACTCCTTCCAGGCCAAGCTTCCAAGGGATTTGGGACTACTCAAAACTGCATGTGACTACATACACGCCTAGCCTGCTCCTGCCTGTAACTGCATAAACCAGATATAAGCTTTTTGCAGCTTAACTCCTCTCTCCCTCTCTCCTTCTCTCTCTCTGTGTGTGTGTGTGTGTGTGTGTGTGTGTCTCACCTGGGACAGGACAAAGTCTAAAATTAAAGCATCCCTGACACAAGGCTATATATTTTGTAACTGAATGTTTCCACTAAAGGAAAGTATGCCATAGATCGGGGGTCCCCAACCTGTGGGCCATGCCTATTGGCCACAGGCCACATGATTAGCTTGTGCTCCCACTTGTATGAGTGCTCACAGCCTCACTTGCACAAGCAATGGGGATTCACAGGCGCACATGCGCCTGCCCCTCCCAAAAAAACATGCCCTTTCTCCCCTCCACCCACTCTGAGCCGTCAACCCAGAAAGATTGGGGAACTCTCCCATATATAGTCCTCAACTTACAAAAGCAATTGGAACCAGAACTTCAATCATTAAGCAATGTGGTCCTAAACAGTGACTGCATTGGTTAGCAACAGCAAGCCCTGCAATCCTATTCCCACTAAGTAAATCCCATGGTTGTTGGATGAGACAACTTCCTATTGGCTTTCCACAACCAAGTCAATGAGGACCCAGTTTGTGGGGGCAATAAGCTGACTTTGTATAAATATACAAAAGTATGAAGGCTATTGCTTAACGCACTGTAAGCCGCCCTGAGTCTCCAGAGAAGGGCGGCATATAAATCAAATTTTAAAAAAATGTCTGGGGATGCCAGCAGACATGACAAGATTTGGGGAGATTGCAAGTCCCAGATGGCTTGCAAGCAGGCCATCAGGCAAGTAAGTGGTGCCTGATGGGTAGGGAAGGATCTGAGGTGATGCACAAAATGATACAGAAAGACTAGGAGAGGATGCGCTGGAGTATGCAAGGGTGGCACAGTGAGGTTCAGGGACAGTGCTTGACAGAGGCATGGTAAATGCCAGGGAGAATGCACAGGGAAGTACAAGGGAAGTGAAGTGTAGCACAGGGAGGGTGTGCGGCAAGGGTGTTGCAGCAAGGCTTGGGGAAGGTGTATGAGGGAGGCACAGTGAGAACTGGGGCAACGTTGCACAAGAATAGAATTCTTTACTGGCCAAGTGTGATTGGACACACAAGGAATTTGTTTTGGTGCATAAACTCTCAGAATACATAAAAGAAAAGATAAAAGGAAGACATGGCAAGGATTGGGGAGGGTGCAGGAGTGGTTAGCATAAACCCAGAGGGCTGGGAGATGGTGCATGGGTGGGAAAGACTTATTCCAGCAACTTGTGACCTTCCCTGCCAAATTCCCCACTGAGTATCCTGGGAAGCAGGCAGGGAAAGCAGCAAATGTGATGACTGGGCTCTGTAATGTGTCATTAGTGCAAGCCAGCTGCCAAGTACCTAGACTGGGGTCATGTGACTGGGGGGAGGCATTGTGGGATGTCTGGAACTCCAAGGACCAGTCGTAACCATCTTTTGATCATATGTTGAAGACTACCTTCAACAGATACAGATCCAGACTTTAGGATACCTTAGAGACCGGGAAATTATGAAAAATTGGGTCATGGTTGCTTTAATCACAGGCGAGTAAAGAAAATCTGACAACTGTTAAAACTGTCAGCTATAGCAAGCAAGTTGGAATGTGTTACTGTACCTCAAAATACTTGAATAGAACTTTTGTGAGCGTCTCTCTGAAATGAGAAGGGCACAATACAGATTCCACAATCACAACCCGACGGTCTCGGGGGTTTACCAGCAAATGCCTGAAAAAAGAATGAACGTGATCAGAAAACCGAATAAAATTATTTGCCTTTGTGTACAAATTTATTACTTGCGCAGTTTTCAAGCAGATGGGTAGAATTGCTTAGTTTAGGATGGGTTATTGTCTATAGGTTTTTATTAATGATTATTGTAAATTGCTCCAATGCCTTGTGATATGAGCCATCTATAAATCCATGAATGAATAAAATAAATTACAATGGAATAAATTTATCTAAGTGCAATGAGGCTTAACTTTTGAATAGCTATGCAAACAGATGAAAACCAAAACAATGAGCAATACCAGGTATTGGAATATTGACTGATAGGTCAGAAATTCAATTGGAAAGAGATATACTGTCTTCCCATTTTGATTGGTTTTAGACAAATATTCTATAATGGGAAGATTAACACATGCCTGAGCTTCAGAGAAGCAAGTATATTGAGGTTATTTAATTTCAGATATATTTGCCTATATTCATTTTTTTAGTGTTGAAATCCAGATTTGAAGGGGAAAAAATGGTTCAGAGTAAGCATAGGTCAACAACTCCTTAAGAAAGTTTTACCTTAGCTAGAAAGCAGTTACAAATCCTAGAAAGATCTGTGCTTAATGCTTACGTAAATGTATGAATTTATATGGTGAAATGACATTCACATTTTTACTCATATTTAAAACCACATCTTGTCTCTTTTTGTTTTTATGAACATTTTAAAAGAGAAAGGCATTCTGTCTTCTTTAAGCCAGATTGATCAACTGAGAAATGGTCATTTTTAAAAAGGCTTGAAAAAACAATCTTATGACTTGGACTTATAAGCCATAACAGTGAAGTGAGCAATTGGAGTCACTAATCAGGCTTAGCCAATTTGTTAAGTAAATTACAAGAGCTGGACTCATAATCAAGCTAGCTTATATGCAAATAAAATGTATGACAGCTTGACCCTAGCAGTGATGTTTGGGTTTCAGATTGTTGCATCGGAGTATTGCAAACCAAGATGATTATAAAAAATATTTATATTGGTTGATGTTTAAGAAGGTGAGCAAGCATAGGCTTATTAGATATCAAAAAGTCTGATACAATTCTAAGAGCACACACTACTGATTTTGGATAGTGGCTATATAGTAGTATCAAATCCTAGGACAGGAAATGGAAGCTTTGTAGTACATAACACAGCCATAATCATCTCTTACCTAATCCAATATCTAAGCAATCTCTTTACAAAGTTGGGACTACCCATCCCAACAACCCATCACAGAAATATTTAGTGCAGTATCTCCTACCTGAAATAAAGCATGTGAATGAATTCCTTCAGGTATGAATACAATTCTTCTGTATTGATGTTATATTGAACAATTCTGATAGGCTGTGAATTTAAAAAAACCGATAGTTTTAAATATTTTAAAATTTATTTAGCATTTGTTAATTATTATATGCACAGACAATCCATTTAAGTAATGATAGATTTATGAATTTTATGAGCGTTTTGAATAAGTCTCTGCTGGGAAATGCCCAGCCCAGGGGAGGGGGGAGAGAGTAACTGCAAGAGATCCAGAACTGACCCTCCCAAAACTCCATGGAACCTTATATATCTGTTCCTGAGGCAAGCAGTCTGGGGAGATTCCTATATTACAGGCAGAATACAATAAAGCAGTTAGCTTAAACTCTATTATTTATTGGTTCGATTTATATGCCGCCCTTCTCCGGAGACTCAGGGCGGCTTACAATGCGTTAAGCAATAGCCTTCACACTTTTGTATATACCTGCTTAGTAGGGCTTTTGGCCCCCCAAGTGGTGTTCTTTTTTTATACAAAGTCAGCTTATTTCCCCCACAATCTGGGTCCTCATTTTACCTACCTCGAAAGGATGGAAGGCTGAGTCAACCTTGAGTCTGGTGAGATTCGAACTTGCAGTAATTGCAGGCAGCTGGCAGCTAAGTGCTATTTAACAGCACTTTAGTCTGCGGCTCCACCAAGTAAATCTGGTTGTTTGCGCTTAACAGTATCACATATTAATAATCCAATGCTACCATACAACCAACAAGGGTTCTTTATCTCAGCATGACACTTTGTTGTACAGTTGTAATATTACTTCTATGCATATCAAATTTTAGATGGGAGGCTGTGTAATATTATGACTGTCAGTCCGGAACCAAGAAAGTTGCTTGTAAGGTTTACATATGGAGCCATGTTTTGCCAGGTTCTGCCTGGATTGCAGCTTCCTGACCTGAATATAATTTTCAATAAGAACATTGAGATATTCTGAGTTTCCTATTTTTCTAACCATCTTCCATAGCTTGATGTGGTCAAAACAATAAAATGAAACACATATTGACATCTCAATTTGTTTTATCCAATGTGAAAGAAATTTTTAATGTTTAAAAAAGTTCCACTTAAATAAAATGTAACCTTAATGAAAACCTTTGAATGTAAATGAAAACTTGCTTTCTTAGGACTTTTTAATTTTAAAGCAACCATAAACAGAGTACTATAAATAGTGATAAAGAGGACAAGAGTGACTCTTCTGACCTATGAGGAAAGACCAAGTTACCAAAGAGACCTAATACTTCAAGGACAAGACTCCTAGCAAACTATTAGCACATTAACTCTTCCCATAATAAAAAGATCAAGTGATCACACTTTTTGTAATGTCATTAAAAGTACGGAGACCCCCCTTAACATACTTTTACTGCACAATAATTATATTTATTTTGAACTTTATTCCTCATAAATCAACATTTAAGTATTTGTAATCTATATACTCCTGAAGCCTTTACTGTCATTTCTTGGCTCTCAAGGCTTAGGCTTCAGTGATTTACTATATCAATAAATATTACACTTACACAATTGTTTGGATCCTTTCCAATTCTTTTGATAAATTCACTTGTTGCTGTTTCTACCCCATCATTCACTTAGGGTATATCATGTCTCTTATTCCTTAGTCATTTCCAAAGCCATTCTGAAAATCTGGGAAATCCCTTTCCATATTGGGCTCTAATCTGCATTGGATGATCCTAAACATTATTTTGCTAGCGTGAGAAATTAAGTGTACTGTTTGATAATCTGCATACTGTATTGGTAGGTAGACAGAACTTTTCTAATCTGTTAGCCACATTTGCTAGCATAGTTAAGTTAGAATACATTGGCAATTTCCACCATTTGTTCTGATACTCATATAATTATATTTTCTTAAAAGATTACCTTTGAAACACCAGGTTTCTTTATTTCACTAGGTATGACACATCTGGGTCCTGTTTCTCCTGCAAAGCCACATCTAGAAAAATTAAAAATATTAGAATACATACATATTCAAAACAACAAAATGGCCTGCACCGATTTGGTAATCCTACTAAGAAACAATTTAAATACTTCATGCCAGAAGCAAACTAAAACTATTTTTTTCTGAATCCGAAGTAATATTAAAAACAACCTAAGAACTTTTATATATCCAAGAGTATTGGAACATTTCCCCCTTTTTTATTTTGCAGTATAGCACATATTCTACAACTACACTTAAAGGATGAACATGATAACATTTAAAATATCATTATAGGCATGGTTTAGAAAAAAAAATCTTGGCTAGAGATTTAAAAATTTATGGCTTTAAAAATAGAAAAAACTACTTAAAGAATTGATGGCGTTAATTCAACACAATTTAACATAATAAATTAACGTACTCTAATAGATTAATAGACTCTATATGGCTCTATATGGCTCTCAATCATGGTCCTGATTCATGGTACTTCTAAGGCTAAATCTAAGAACCTATCTTTTCAGCCATTGCAACAATGGCTAGCTGGAATTTTAAAAGAACAATTAGCTGTAATTTCAAGTTCTGAACAAGTGATAATCAGAAACACTGATTAGAATGGTGAACTGCACTATAAAGCTAGGGCTTAGTATTCTGTTAACATGGTAAGTGGCTGGGTTTACATTTCATACTGCCAGGGGTGTCAAACTGGTTGCCTGAGGGCCGGATGCGTCACATGCAGGCCACGCCTACTCCAGCTCTGTGAAGGGGAAAAATATCATGCTACATGATGGCAACGTGACACTGCAAGTTTGACACCTGTGTACAAAACCAAACACTCACATTAGTTAATGTGATGTATAACTTCAGTCATTTTAAGCCATGATATAGCTTCAAATTGTATGAATCTGCAATAATACATTTTCCCACAAAGCATAGCTTATGCAATTCAGTCACAGTATGTCTGCTTTACATGGCACATGACAAATAGAATTTTAAACCCAGATTCTTTACACACAACTTACTCAGATAACAAGAACTCAGTTCTCTTTTCTCTCTCCCTTCTCTTTTATAATAGTGTGCATTTTATAGTGTACCAATACATAAGTGCATTGATGACGTTACCTAGATTAGTAATAGAACATTTGGAAGAAAACAACCAAGTTTAGAGAGCACCACACTACATTGTGGACCACATTGCATAAGCAATGTGTCTCAATCTGGAATATTTCTGAGCAAAATCAGGCAAGATGGTCAATCAATCCCTGGTCAATTAATAAGTACAAGTTTCAACACTAGAACGCTGTGACTGGGTTTTCCCCTAGACTAAATATGGTGGTCAGCTAGGGTAATGTAACTTAAAGCACCCAACTATTATGATTAATAGCTGTGGTTTTGGAAATTCAGCAGTTAAATTAATTCAATAAATTGTGGTTCAAGTAACTGTAAACTCATTGTACAAAGGCAACCCCAGCTAGTCTTAAGTCATGAACTCTCAAGCTAAATTCTTGCACTGCAGCATAAGGGTTTATCAGATTTTGGGCTAACATATGCAAACAGCTATTATGGATAGAAAGGAGAAGTTTATGGTCAACGATTCTAGGAATGCAATCTGCACTTATTTATTCTATGAAGCACGGTTAAGGACCCAGATCAGTAATGAGTGAACCTATCTTTTCATTCAACCACTTGGGAAAAAAGCGAGGCGATGGCGGCGGCGGAATACAATTGCAAGGCGCAATGGGAGCAAAAAGAGTGCATAGCAATGCTATATAAAACCAACTGAAAGATAAAATACGACGGCGAGAGAGAAGACAGGTGCACAGTCACAAAAAGCTGGGCTAAGGTGATTTGGCAGAAAGAAAGAAAAAAAAGGAAGGGAACTATCTTACTTGGTGAAGGCCGCGCCCAGATCGATCACCACGGCGGTTTTTTCCCCGCCGCTGCCGAGACCCTCGTAAAGCGGCATTGCAGCGACTCCCTCGCTGAGAGGGAAAAGGATGAGCAAACAAAAGAACCTAAATAACAAAAGGTGGGATAGGAAAAACAAGAAGGATGAGGGCTTTCTTTCCCAGCCGGCGCGTGACGCTGAATGGCCGAGAGAGGCAGGCGGGGTCCTCCCATTGTAGTCGGCGCGCAAATAAGTTGTCTGTTTCTGCGCCTGGTCTCAGAAATTATTTGGCGATTGTGTGGCTTGTTCGTAGGGTTTTTTTTTTTCTTTTCTTTTTTCTTTTCTTTTTTCTTTCCCGCTTTCACTGTTACTCGCTCTCTCCCGGATCCCAGACTTTCTCCTGCCTTTCTTTCCTAGGGCATAAAATGGCTAGAGATGGGGAATAAGCAATTGATACCCCGGGGCAGTGGTGAAATTCAATTTTTTTTACTACCTGTTCTGTGGGCGTGGCTTGGTGGGCGTGGTGTGGCTTGGTGGGCGTGGCAGGGGAAGGATACTGTAAAATCTCCATTTCCATCCCACTCTGGGGCCAGCCAGAGGTGGTATTTGCTGGTTCTCTGAACTGCTCAAAATTTCCACTACCGGTTCTCCAAAGCCTGTCAGAACCTGCTGGATTTCACCCCTGCCCAGGGGTATTTCCTTTCTGCTTACACTCGGTGATTCCCTCTCAAACCTTAGGATTCTATTGGTGTTATAAAACAGTATTTTTTTTCATTATTGAAATTATTCTGTAGCTCGCACTGAAACTGTCTTTTGGAGATGGAAAGGAAATGCAAAGTGCATGGTGAGACTGGTCTGGGAAGAGATAGGAATGGGATATGATGTAGCAGCCTTGCTGAAAATAAAAGGCGTGCGCTTCACAGACAAAATGTTTTTCCTACATATGAGCAAGTCCAGTGAATAGGTTAATTTGAAAAATAGAAGCTGTATTTAATCAGATTTGTTTATAGAGAACAAATAAGTGAGTAGTACATCAACTATTATTGCCTTCCCAGTGGATGATAGAAAGGGAGAAAGAAAATAAAAGGTGAGGAATTGTGGCTTATCAAATCAGCAACAGCAAAAATTCTTAAGAAGATTGCAGTACTTTTTCTTAGCTTAGGGAAAAAAACAAGGAGGCACATCATAGATAATTGATAACATGGATGGCAGAGAGGAAAGATATAGTGTCTTTATTATTAAATGTATATTGTCAGATTTCTAGTGACTGGTTTACAATGTTAAAAACATTTTGAGATTAAACAAAATGCAAAACAACAACAAACAAACAAAAGCCAACACAAAAGACCATGCAAACAAAACAAAACAAAACTTGGAGGGGAGCAAAAAGGAAGAAAGGGGGCATTGTCATCTTTGCTAAAGGCTTGAGCAAAGAGTCGGGCTCCTTAGGGTGCTTCAAAATACCAATAGGGTAGGCGCTGTTCAGATTTTAGTCTTAATCCTAGAAGGCAGGCGCTGCTATGGAGAAGATGTATTTTTGGGTTCCAGACAGATAGGCTTGTTTAATCTATGAAACTGACAGGCATGAGCAACCAGACTCACACATGCAGAGTTCAAGCTACTTTATTATGTTCTGCCAATAATACAGGAATCTCCAAAATTGGCAGCCTTCCCTTGGAAACAGATAAGGCTCCAGGGAACCCACCAGGGGTCATTCCTAACCCTTTTGCATTTGCACAGTGATTCCAGGCTAACTGCTTGAGCCCTCCTCTATGCCAGGTGAGATGCTTCCCAACAGAAAAAAACTGGAGTCTTTCAGTGATGCTGAATGGGGAAGATTGGAAATAAGGCATATAATTGTTATTTAGTATGCTTTTCAGCATTAACCATAATTCATTTGGCTCACATAACATCTTAACTTGGAGTGGGAAATCAATTGGCCATATGCAATTTCCAGAATACCCTGAGAGGGTCCAAATGTTTTAATGTGGACTATGGTGCAAAATTACTGCCTTAAACTTTTAGGATTAAGAGTGAGCAAATTGGAACAGGGAAGTTTTGGGAGGGAGCTGGAAAGTTTTGGGAGGGAGACGGAATACACTGCATTTAAGAAATCTTGTTGGCTAACTGGGTGAGGCTATGTGGTTTTCATGTGGCTGAGCGAAATACGTCTGCTTACTTTGTGAGCTCATGGCCTGAGAGGGAGAGGCTTATGGCAGCAGCTGACTGATTGTTCAGATGATTAGCTGTGGATAGTGTGACATTTCTTAGTCAACAGCTTGATCCCAGGCAACATTTTTTGAAAAGAGAAGTAATCTGGAATCTCTGACTACAGTGAAGATCAAGAGAGACTTCTGACTACCACTGACATCCTACCCAGAAAAGACTAAGTGTCAAGGTATGTTTAGCAACTGTAAGGGAGTCAGGACACCAAACTCTATAGAAGCATTACGTAGAAACTATCTTTTAGGTCAAACATTTTCTAAAGCAAAAAAGGAAAAAAAAAACTAATTGTGAAAGCCAACAGATAAGATGGTGTTTTCCTATTTATTGCACAGAGTGCCAATATAGAACTGGCTACTGTATTCCGGTTCCAAATTTAGGTCAGTTAGGGAGGCATTAGGGAATTGGTGGAAGAGTTTAGATTTATTAGACTTTGGAAAATGTTTTGCAGTAAACTGAATCTGTTTGTGAAAGATGGTTTTCATTTTGACTGAAATCGTATTAGGCTTTATAAATGGCAGAACGTCTTTGCAAATCAAAGAGTACATATATTTCAGAAAATAGTGTAAGATATGTTGTGGAGAAAATAACATGTAGCAAATAAAATAGAGCCTGCACCCTTTTCCTCTTGTCTTTTAAATGTGGCCAGGGTTAATTTCAGTTCCTCTCTTCACCTAATCCCATCCTAAACTGACATGGCCTGTCTGAGAAAAAGTCCCCATGTCATCTGATAGCGAAATCAGTCCCTAGGTTTTACCTTCCCAATAAGCAACTGAGTTGGAAGATCATTTAAAAGCAGTTTATTAGGTTACAGTCCAAGGACAGCTCTTACAAAAGGATTGCAATCTAGAAAAAACCCAAGGTTCTCTCTTCCATCAACTGAGGATCTCAACATTCCATCTCCTGAAAGGGCTGCTTTGCCAACAATAGAAATCCTCAAGGTACACTAACAAGGACCTGCCTAGCTTTCCTTCAAAGTTCCTAGGATTTCCTATTTTGTAATCCCCAACTTCTATAAAAAGTCTTTTGGTTACTCTTGATCATTGTTTCTTGTAAACCAGGCACCCAATGATCACTGCAATAAACATAGTTCTTTGGCCTTGGTGTTAGGTTCTGCATTTTTGAATTGTCTATGAGAAGATATACTGTATGTTTTTGAAGTGAATCACTTACTGGATAAGATAGTCAGGAAACAACAACAACAAAAAATTAATGCCAGCAACATTTGGAAAGTAATGTGGGGTATAGTAGTTTTTCAAACAATGCTAGCAATTGGAAGAATTAGTGTACTGAGTTGCAGACAAATGTGTTAGTACCTACAGCACCAGCACTGTTGTCTTTTAGGCAGTCTTAAAAACGTGACTCACTCTGCAGGTACTGAGTCAGGAAGATACATAAATCTGCTAAATGTTTTGTGTGTGTGTGTGTGTGAGTGTGTGAGTGTGTGAATGTTTAAGTTGTCCAGAGTCACTTGTCAAGTGGGTAGACTTAGAAATACAATTAGTAAATGGAATTGATGAAAAATGGAATAAATGATATAATAGAAACCTGGTAGAATGGAGATAATAAATGGAATGCTGTCAGTGCTGGATATAAATTTTATAGAAAGGGTAAGGAAAGATGCATTGGTGAAATCTTGCTTTTAGATCAAGAAGAGTATAAAAGCTAACATACTAACATACAAATACTATGTTAATCTAATTCTGAAGTCCCAGTATTTAAGACAAAACTATATATTGCTGGAACTGACAACCTTAATCCAAGAAGACAGCTGTTTGTCTGAAATGACATAGGGCTCCTGCTTGAACAGGGGATTGGACTGGAATACCTCCAAGGTCTTTTCCAACTCTGTTATTCTCTTCTGTTCTAAAAAAAAAGATATTCATTCTATCTCTAGTTTCCTTAGAAGTTTATTTCAGGGACTCTTCTTTTTATCAAGTCACTTATGTATTCCACTGATATACATTATGAACTGTATGAATGAAAAGAAATGCTACTTAGCAGCATTTGGCCCAGGAAATCAGATCTCTACTTTAGGCTCCCCTCCTAGAATTGCAGCTGATTTGGTGACCTTGGGCAGTGAAGAGAAATGTCTATGTATTTCTATTCAGCAATTCTGCTTCCTAAATTATAACTGCTGACTTGTTTTAGAAAATATTTTCTTCTTCCATTGTCAGCAGTTTAGGGTCCATTGTAAGCAAAGGATCAAACTGAGAGATTGTTGTCTTGTGTGCAATCACAAACAACAAAAAAAGGAAATGTTAAGAAGATCAGTTGTGCCACTGTTAGTTAACAGAGGTAGAATTAAAATATATGCTACCTAGAGTTGTTTTTCAGAATGAGATAGGTGGCATATAAATTAATTAAATTAAATTAAAGAATGGATAAATAAAATACAAATAATTGTGTTGTGCAGGTGTTTTGTGCAGATGTGTTTTGCCTATCAGGATGATGACCCTTTGGAAACAATTCCACCATACCATAGTGTTGTGGTTAGTGCTGAAATAAAATTGGTATGGTTTTGTTCATGCATATTCATAAAACTCGAAGAGTTCATTTGTCAATATCTCTAAGACTAATCTACTTCACAAATAACAACATAGAAGCTAAGCAACAAAGCATTCTATATGAATAGCAGTGGAATATAACTATAACAAATCAGCAATAACTGTGGCATGTAAGCTGTGGGCCGATCAGTGATTCGTATCTCATATCAGCTATAAAATCAGTGTGTTATGCCACAACAACAACCACCCCAACGATGCCCTTGAAGTGATGTCCCGGTGCCTGGAGGCCGTGCGGATCTGGATGGGAAGGAACAGGCTCAGGCTCAACCCATCCAAGACCGAGTGGCTGTGGTTTCCGACGTTCCGATATAGTCAGTTGGCGCCATCACTGACTATTGAGGGCGAATCACTGGCCCCGACGGAGAGGGTTCGTAACTTGGGCATCCTCCTGGACTCACGGCTGTCCTTAGAAGGGCACCTGACGGCCGTGGCTGGGAGGATTTTCTATCAGGTTCGCCTGATCCGCCAGTTGCATCCCTTTCTGGATCGGGACTCCTTGCTCACGGTCACTCACGCCCTTGTCACTTCCCGTTTAGACTACTGTAATGCTCTCTACATGGGGCTCCCCCTGAGGAGCACCCGGAGGCTCCAACTGGCGCAGAGTGCGGCCGCGCGGGTGGTGATGGGAGCGACATGGCGTTCGCATGTGACACCTCTCCTGCGCGAGCTGCACTGGCTCCCGGTGGTCTTCCGGGTGCGCTTCAAGGTTTTGGTTACTACCTTTAAAGCGCTCCATGGCTTAGGACCTGGGTATTTGCAGGACCGCCTACTACCACCAATAGCCTCCCACCGGCCAGTACGCTCTCATAGAGAGGGGCTCCTCCTGGTGCCGTCAGCCAAACAATGTCAGCTGGCGGCCCCCAGGGGGAGAGCTTTCTCTGTGGGGACACCTACTATCTGGAACGAGCTCCCCCCGGAGATACGGAGGATCCCGGATCTGCCCACCTTCCGCCGCGCTCTTAAGACTTTTTTATTTCGCCAGGCGGGCCTGGCCTAACCACTCTCCATTTTTAGTGTTAAATTTTAATCTGTTTTAAATTATTTGGGGTGTTTTTTATTTATTTATTTATTTATTAATCGAATTTCTATACCGCCCTTCTCCTACCGGACTCAGGGCGGTGAACAGCCAATTTAAAACCAATAACAATATAGTAAGTTAAAATGTTCTAAAAGTCCATATAATTTAATTATATAGACAGTTTTAATTCTGTCTGGGCCAAATTTATTTAATCTGTTTTTAGTTGGGTTTTAAATTTTGTATTTATGTATTTTTTATTGTTGGCTGTACACCGCCCTGAGTCCTTCGGGAGTAGGGCGGTATATAAATCCAATAAAATCAAAATCAAATCAAATCAAACAACAAACCATTCCTGCTTTGTTGTTTACAGCAATGTATGAACCAACCAAGGCCTGATTTTTGTACCACATGCTAATCATAACACTAATTTTACAAGCTTCATTTTCTACTCGCTCTGTCAGGCAGAGCTATTTAACTGACTTTTTGATTGGCTTAATCATAATTCTTTGAAAACTACACTTGTAACAAACCTGTGCATTATATTAAACCTTGTTTCCCTGAAAATAAACAATCCCCTGATAATAATCGGGCTTTTGAGCGCATGCGCTAAAATAAGCCTCCCCCCTCTGAAAATAAGCCCTCCCCAAAAAATATTTAAATCCAGAGCTGGAAATCAGATAAGACAGCAAGAGGAGCCCCATCTTGTTCCACGTGCCCCTTATTTTCGGGTAGGTAATAAGACCTCCCCGAAAATACCAAGCACTAATTTCAGGGTTCAAAAAAATATAAGATGGTCTTACTTTCGGGGAAATACGGTATTAGTATAGGGAACTTAAAAATACTCTTTTCAGCATCATATTTAATGCCCAACTGCACTCTTTACATCTGCAGATCTTTATGAATAAAAGCTGGAGCAAATAAAGAGTAGTGGCAGAACACTGATGCAGCTTGCAGACCTTCTGCTTTTCTATTTAGAGTTAGACTAATTAGGCCTAATTGAGCCTACAGAAAAAGATCTGAGTCTGTACGGAAGGCCTGCTGGGACAAAGAAGCGATGCCTGCTTTCCTTTTGAAAATAAAATAAATAAATAAAATACAAACAGTGACAGTTTTATCTGAAGCTGGCTTTGGGGTAGAGGTTGGAGCATCTCAAGTACGATTCCAGGAGGTTGGACTAGAGGACCTCCATGGTCCCTTTCAGCTCTATTCTAATTGATTGATCTTAGTAGTCCTGGACAAAATAAAGGTCAGAATGAAATGGAAACCTTGAACATTCTTGAATTTATAAACTGTTAATTCAAATTAATAAATTTTTACTGGGCTGGCCTAGCGGTCATAGTAAACTCTCCTGCCAATACAGTAAACTGTCCCATTTTTCTTTCGGTACATTCTTGAGAAACTCAAATCATGAAGAGAGGCTTTTTTTTAAAAAAAAAAACTCAGCTTATCATATAGAAAACAGTTTGTCTAACTGCTAAAATACAGATATTGTTTTTATATATAGTCTCTCTGAATGCTCCCGTTGTCTATGTGTTTCTGGGAGGATGAATGAAGAATGCCAGGAATGTATTCAAGAATATATGCTTATCAAGGCAGCCTTCATGGTCAGCCCAGCTGTCCAGCAAGCAGGCATTTATAGTGAATTGCAGCAGCAATATAGAAAGATACCAGCAGTTGATGGGTGTCCTCATCTCTGGGGCAGTGGTAAAATCCAATTTTTTTTACTAGTGGTTCTGTGGGCATGGCTTGGTGGGTGTGGCAGGGGAAGGATATTGCAAAATCTCCATTCCCACCTCCCTCCAGGGGAAAGACACTGCAAAATCCCCATTCCCTCCCTATTCCTGGGGGGAAGGATATTGCAAAATCTCCATTCCTACCCCTCTCCAGGGGAAGGATCTCCAATCTCCAATCCCACCCCCCATCCAGGGGAAGGACACTGCAAAATCCCCATTCCCTCCCTATTCCTGGGGGGAAGGATATTGCAAAATCTCCATTCCTACCCCTCTCCAGGGGAAAGATCTCCAATCTCCAATCTCCAATCCCACCCCCCATCCAGGGGAAGGACACTGCAAAATCCCCATTCCTGGGGGAAGGATATTGCAAAATCTCCATTCCCACCCCACTCGGGGGCCAGCCAGAGGTGGTATTTTCCGGTTCTCCGAACTACTCAAAATTTCCGCTACCGGTTCTCCAGAACCTGTCAGAACCTGCTGGATTTCACCCCTGCTCTGGGGCCATGTTGTGTGCTGATTGCTGAGAGGAGAAGGCAAGAAAGACAAAGATCTCCGGAAAAGAACCTAACAAAGAATTTTGGAGAGCTCTTAAACGAAATAAGAAGCAGTATAACAACATTTGTAAGGACACCGAGGGAGAAACAGACATAAGAAAACAAGAAAAGTCTTCCAAAGATATTCTCTATTTACAAAAACCTTTTACTAGAAAATGAAGTGAGATCATCAGTCTGATTTTTTTACCATGTTAAAAAAAAACTACAGAAATTGATGGAATTTTTGATTGATGGAACCTATAGAAATATGTGGAATACAAAACGAGGGAAGCAGGGTTGAAGGAAAATGAATGCGTTTTAAAAATTGGAGGAAGAAACATCAATAACTTGCACTATGCTGATAACATTACCCCAGTAGCTGACAGTGTAAATGATCTGCAAATTCTGGTACTGTAATGAAAGGCAGAGCAACGGAAAAAAATAGGACTATGAAATCATGGCTAAAATGAGATCTGAAAAGCAGCTCAATTTATATCCATATGACAACTAGTAATTTACCTTGTTACTGCCTTCTAAACTTTGCTAGCTCAGTAATTCCTAATAAGGAACCATAGTTTTGATTTGGCCTTGCCCTTCTAAAAGAATGTTAGGTTAGAGATGCTCTACCAAAACCAGATAATTTATTATCTAGCCCAGAAATTATATATTACCAGCAGCAATTCACAGCCTGTAGCAAAGATTTCTTTTTCCCAGGGATGCTGGGAATGAAACCTGGACCTGTTTTATTTATTATGCTACTTCATTTAGATTTTGTTTTCCCATTCTCCACCCCAATAGAAACCAGACAGCATATCTGGAATCTCCAGGGTCTTTTAGTCCAGTTGTTGACAGTCTGCAGAATAGCTCTACCATCTGTGCTCAGGCCCTTTCAGCTTGCTGGCAAGCAGATGCTCTGCTCAGAGATATGGGTTCTATGTATTGCAAGTCAAGTCTTTTTATCTTTGAAATGCTGTATTACTCCTACTGTTTATCTTATTCATAAACACTTATTATCTTCTATTGTTTTCTTTCTACCAGCTCCAGTGGACACTAAGTAGAGCTAGGGTTGGGTGGCTTTAAAGAGTGTTTCAGGAGGCAGGGTGTATCTTACTATGGCCTTTGCCCAATCCCTGAGCCGGGGAAGGAAGGTCTCATGAATATGAAAAGCATCTGTACTCTCTCTCTCTCTCTCCTCCCTTTCTTCTCTCCTCCTCCTAGTCTCCTGGCCATGAAGGCAGCAGCAGAGCAGCTGAACGCAGGATGCTGAAAACCCACAGGAAGCTTTTCCCGGGGACCCTAAAGATGCTACCCAGCTAAAGAGATAGCAGGCATTCAGGTAAGGCAGAATTTGAGATAACCTTGAGTATTTGTGGCTCACAGGGAAGACGAACCTGGGAGAACCTGCCTGGTCAGAGATTGCTTCGCCCCAGGCTCTGTTGGGATTTCTAGACAATGGATGTATGCTATGCTTCGCTTATCTGGAGGATGCAAGATTAGTGGAACAAATGGGCCTTGCTGAGGGATACAGGAATTCTTTTCTCTCTACCTTTGTACATCCCATCCCATACCGCCTGGGTTCTTCAAGAATGGGGAAAAAGGGCAGCTGTAGCCCAGCCTTGTTCTTTGTATTACTGGAGGAAATGGATGTTGCTGCTAGCTAGCTGCTACTGCTTTGGTCTGCCTTTTGTTTGAGGATTTGTGTCTCTCTTCTCCCTCCACAGCAATACCCCCCCCCCCTTTGGAAAGATCAAATTTCCCTCAGTTCATGGCTGATTTCATTCATTTCTCTCTCCTCTTGGCTCTGGGTCAACAGCCTTGTGGAATTTGGAGGCTAAGCAGGGTCGCATGGCTTTGTAACACCAGCATACAAATGAAAACCGATGGTTGAATCTTTTTTTTAAAAAAAAAAACACAACTTTTTGTATGATGCGAAAGTTAAATAGAATGGCTGCTCTTTCTTTGCTGTTGGATAAGCATCGTTCTCTCTTGCTGGGATGGGGGTAGGAGAATGAAAAGAACTATTCTTTTTCTTCTTTATCAATGTCACGGGAATGATTGAATCAGAGATCTGGAGGAGGCAGGGGAGGGAGCCAACTTCGTGCCATTTGTTGTGCAGTGCTAGCTTGGGTTACTACCCCCACTCCCAATGAAATGCAACATAAGGTGGCATTCTGCACAATGATTTGTGCCAGGAGATACATGTGGGATTCTCTGGAGATGTGATGTCTTGGAACAAAAAGTTACTCCTTTTTTTTGTTTGTAATCTGTATATTACAGATTAAATGGGCATTTGACTAACATTTACCTAAGAAAATGTGTTGCCAGATTTTAGAAAAGAAAAGAGAATGCGAAAACATAACCATCAACCTCATTGCCTTTCTCACAGGCTGCACTTAGCTTGTTGGAGCCAAAGTTATGCAAAACTGCTCTATAGTTTTTTCCCCCTCTTTCTACCTTCCTTTCTAAATCATGTGCTATAATTCATATCTATATATTTATTGATCTCATTGAGATCCCATCTTTCATCTTATTCAGCAAACCATGATTAGGCAAATCATGACTTAAAATGAGAGTGAATTCACCCTCTTTTCTCTTTTGAAAGAAAAACTGCAATTTAACTGACCTTAAATTCACGTAAGAGTCTTCATGCTAATTCCCCCTGGCGTCTTCAGGTAAGACTGAATATGGTTTTAGGATGAATCTTCTAGCTGAAGCTCTCTCCACATGTGCTGGTCTACAACTAATGCTGTCTGAGGGTGATCGGAGTTTTAATGCAGCACATGTGGAAAACATAAAGTTGGAGAAGGCACAATAGCTAATACTGATTGGACCAGTGATCCAATAAAGCAGCTTATTATTTTGGTATTTTTTTTTAATTAAGAAAAGGTAGCATAAAATAATTCAGTACGATTCTCCTCATCTCCATTCTAGCCCAGAGTTGAAGGCTTATTCACTGGTGGCATCTTTCATTCAATACTTTGTCAGTGATTCCTTCATTCAGCTGTTCAGAAGAATTTAACATAATTCATATAATGTGCTTCTCTAGAATCTGGCATTATAGAATAAATACTGTGTCTGGAGCTGAATTGAGTCTAGTGATTCACTTATTAATTAATAAGCATTGCCTTCTCTACCATCTCCTTTTTGCTCTAAACATTAAAACATTAAATAGAGCAAGTAAGCATGAAAATAATCTGTTTTCTGTGCGGAAAGATAGATATGCAACGTTGAATATTTAATTCACATAATGGTTGCAGTTACATATTTATCTTTGTCAAATTAGAAACAACTAACCAAAAAACTGAGAGCCAATTTGGTATAGTGGTTAAGGTACCAGGCTAGAAATCAGGAGGCCATGATTCTTGTACCACCTTCCACGCAAATCCAGCGGAGTGACCTTGGCCGGTCACTTTCTCTCAACCCTAAGAAGGAGACATTTGCAAATCGCTACTGTAAAACCTTGCCAACCTGTATTTTTAACAAATTCGTGTGGGAAATCCAACGCTCTTTTAATTTTTCTACATTTTCCCCAAAAAGAGAAAGTTGGTCCCATTTATAATCCTTGCTTAAAGATGGTCATGTTATTCAGCGTCCTCCCTCATTTCTAGATGACTAGGTGATCTAAGTGACTAGGTTTCTAGGTGAGTAGGTGACTCAGTGGTTAAGGCACTGAGCTTGTTGATCAGAAAGGTTGGCAGTTTGGTGGTTCGAATCCCTAGTACAGGTCTCCTACATGAGCAGGGGGTTGGCCTAGATGACCTCCAAGGTCCCTTCCAACTCTGTTACTGTTACTATTACTTTCTCATGTGTGTGGTCTTCACTATATCTTCGCAACATACCATCTTCCCTGGAGCTTCATATCAACTCTGCATCTTCCTTCTGTTAACCAAATTTACTTTTCACATCCTTCAGACCTTCTGAACTAACAGATAATGTTGCAATCCTGACCCATCACCTGAGTAGTTAAAATAGATAGGAATCTCTGTGCAACGATTTATCTAGTGTTTTAGGAGATACATACTTGGTCTTGGTTTATTGCAGAAACTAGTCAGAGTTGAATCTAGTAGTTAGTGCTTGGAAGGGAAACTGCCACTGAAGGCCAGACATTATGGTATACCGGGAAATCACATAGACTCACATATATGTATATTACAGATCAGTTTTATATATTACAGATATATAGAGTATATTACAAATCAGTTTTATATTGTTGCCGTGGATACATCCATATAAAGATCCCAGGAATTGAACTCAACTCAAAGGCTTGACTTTGAGTTAATTTTCTCTGATTAAAGCCATGTAGAACAGCTCTCTTCATTCTCTGATAATGCAGAATGCAAGAGATTTTGAAAGCTTCTACCAGAAAGAAAAAAATGATTATGTTGGCTATCTATTTCTTGGTGCAGTCTTCTCTTTCAAATGCCCTAGCTTGCTCTATGTCCTTTTTAAAGAGATGTCTCCTCATTCAAACTTCATTTTTTAAAATGTTTCCCCATTATCCACTTTCCTTAAGTTAACTACATATATGTTCTGAATATATTTAATTACCTGCATTGATTGGGGCTTTCTGACTAAACCTAGCTGCAAGCAGTAGCATTTTGAAAAATGGCAGCTGGCAGCCTCAAGCAGTTCTCTGTATTAGATGAAGCCAACAGTATGTCATCTCTCTCAAGCTGTTAGGATGGAGCTGCCTGCACTGACTGTACCTAATGTCTTTGTTGCTTTGGAACAATTTGGGTGCTGCTCACAATTGTCCTTTCTAAACAATCAGAGCCTAATCCAAACTTTTACCTTCAATTCCATCATTGACCTGTATTTAGCTCCATGTGCTGATCCATTTGTTCCTGCTCCACCCATGCTGAGACCTTTCATGATGTTGAAAAGCCAGTTTCTTCCTCTCTCTCTCCCCCTTAAGACAACTAAGTTCCATAGCTCAATAATTCCTTGATATTTGGGATTTCCAGGAGAAGATCTCTGTCCTTTAAGGATGGGCTTGTTACATTTGGGTTTTCTTTGATGTGTGGAGGAGAAGGATTAAAGTTTCTATCATGGTAGTTAAAGGAAGATTCCATGTCTAGCAATATCTTGGATTATTCATTACCCATTCTTGGATATTAAACATCAGTGAAAGTTCAGCATATTCCTGCTATTACAGGAAATTCCAGGCAGCTGCTTTGGAAATGGAATATTGTAGCAGGCAAAATATCTCAATAGAGATGTTTTAAATTTTAGGCTATGTTAGAATATATGTATATTTCTGGGATCAATTTCAGTTGTTTATTGTATAGGGATGTAAAATTTATGGGAATCAGAAATGTATAGAAGATAGGAACTACTGTCACAACAGAGAAAGATTTCTCTGTTGACTAGGCAAGAGACATTGCTCAAAGAAGCATTTTTGAAATGCTTCAACCTGCCGTCTTGAAGTTGTTTATTTTATTGATTTCATATACTTGTAAACCAATTATATTCTGCAGATTTAGAGAAGTCAGGAGAGAGTGGATTATTTAGATTCCTTTCAATACTGTTTCATACCCGAGTAGAGAACCAAATGGATGGGTGTAGCATATCCATCCTTGGTCTTCTTGACTCCATGGTGACTTTCTGTAACAACTTTGGGGGTTGGGAATGAACAGCCTTATGCTGGGTCTTCTCTTTCATCCAGAGTCAGTTCTAGTCAGCGTTCATGGGGTAGGGCTTTGCAGCGTCCCTCAGAACTTCGTGCTTTTAACATCTCCCATTTAACATCTACAAGAAGCTGCTGTCTATGGTTTTATCTCAGTGTCTAGAGGTTGTAGGTGGGAAGGGGGAAAAACAGGCTTCAGCTCAACCCTAGCAAGACTAAGTGGCTGCACTGCCCTAAGCAGAACTGATGTGAAATCTGAGGATCCTTCTTGACTTGCAGCTCCTGTTCAGTGATCAGGTGTCAGACAAGGCCAGGTGGATTTTGGTACAAACTTCATCTTATACATTGGTGACTCCCTTTTCTGGATCAGGAGGCTCTGCTTACAGTGACTCACACCTTAGTCACCTGCTGGGTGGATTACTGCAATGCACTGTACATGGGGCTTCATTTGAAAAGCATCTGGAAGCTATAGCTGCTGCCGAATGCGGTGATGCAAGCAGTTATGAATGTATTTTAATGTGCACATGTTACTCTTCTGTCAATGAGCTGCCTTGGTTGGAGATATGCTTCCAGATGCAATTCAAGATGTTGGTGGCCAACTAGAAAGCTGTTCATGGCCAACTAGAAAGCTGTTCATGGCATAGGGCCGGGCTACGTTGGGGGCTTCTTGTTCCAGTTTGTTTCTACCCATCCTATTAGATTCAGCAGAAGGGCATTCTGTGAGTCCCATCAGTCAAAGAATGTCATCAAGAAGCAAGCTTTTCTTGGTTGCTACCACTGCCTTACGGAATACAGTTCCTTCTGAGATTAGATTGGCCTAACCCTTTTAGCTTTTGGAAGTCTCTTAAGACTTGGTTATGAACCAGGCATAGGGGTGAGAGCACCAAATGAGAACTTGATGTACTGTTTTGGGGATTGGTTTGGTTTCTCAACTATTGTATATGTTGCTGCATTTTACACAGTTATAAACTGGGTGGCTTTATCAATAGAATAAACTGAGAAATGAATAAATTCAAAAGCAGTACGTGCAAAATAACATTTGCACATTTTGTACAAACATAAAATCCCAAGTAGAAGTTGGAACTATATCATTCGAACTATAAATTTTAGCAAGCGTTAAAAGTTTTCAGTCAGCAGACTTCAACTTGTCTCCTAAGAAATAAGAAGCATGCGTTCTCATACCATGTCAGGTCATAGTCCATCTCCCTTACTTATTTCAGCTTGGAGTTTTCTTAAACCTACTTGGAGGTGCTGCAGATAGAATTTAGGATCTTTTCTTTTCCATCTAAAGCAGGGGTGTCAAACCTGCGGCCGGTAGGCCAGTGCGTCACACACTGGCCATGCCCATCCCCATTTCAGCGAAGTGGGGGGTGGGGGGAACTTGAGATACATCACATTATGGCAATGTTTCATCATGAGTTTGACACCCCTGATCTAAAGCTTTCTAGATCAGGAGTTTCCAACCTTGGCAATGTTAAGCCTGGAGGATTTCAACTTTCCTGGCTTTGCTGGCTGTGGAATTCTGGGATTGAAGTCCTCCAGGACTTAACGTTGCCAAGCTTGGAAACCTCTGATCTAGATGATGTACAGCTGCTTTGATCAGAAGCTTTCTTTGTTATAACAGTCAAAGATGAGTTGGGTTCTATCACAAGACAACATTTTTTTTACTTTATTTAGTGACACTCAGAATTTTTTTTTAATGCATGGAGACTTTGCTCTCCAACTTTGGAGAGATTCATATAAGGAGACAAACTTCAAGTATTCTGGTATTAAGATGTTTAGGGTAAGGACAATCATAACTGAGTTCATACATTGCACAAAGCAATGGTTTCCTTAGCCAGGGTTTATTGAATCAGCCCCAATTAGCTTGGTTCGGAAGTTTTGAGGCCCAGCTTCTGCAAAATGCATCTTTTTAATTCAGTGAGGAAATGCTTTCAATGAGACGGAAAAAAACCAAAAGTAATTTCATTACAATAATATATCTATATTATTGTAATGAATCTATATCTATATATGAGTCTATATCATAGCAAAGTAGCTATGAATATTAGAGTTTTATATGATATTTCAATTTAATTTTAAAAAAATACTAATTTGAAAGGAATGGAAACCTGTTTTGCTCTATTTTGTTTCATTCTGCAGGACCTGATGACTGAAATAATTTGTTCGGCTCACTTCCATGCAAACTTTTCCTTGAACATGAGCAGTGTGAGGGGGTATCACACGTTACTTGCCTTCTGCCTTATTCTACTCAACTTTGGCAGCCTGCAATGCCTTGTTTTAAGACAAGAGGATGAAAGGCATGAAAGACAACTGCATCTGGCATCACCAGCAGGGAACAGCTTAGCAGACACAAATGCATCAAATCCAGAGGGTAACTTCAGCTCATCCATGGATATAGCCAGCGCTTCTGCATCTGAAAGCCTTTATGGAGCCTCAGTAGAGCCATCCAGGAGGTCATTAAACAGAGCCACAACTGTAAAAACAACCTTACCAACCATTCTGCATGTTCACAATCCCTCGGAGCACTCAGATGTGGATACTTTTGCCAGCACAGGTCTGAAGATTGCTGCAGAAAGCGAAAAGAAAATCAGTCTCAATGGGCCCAGTGAAAAACCGGATAAGAATGGGACACAGGAAGCTTTAATTGCCACTGTTGTGACAATTCCAGATCTTCTTGTTGAAAATGATACACTTAGCTCTGCAAAAGAAACAGTGGAGGGAGGTGGGGGAGAAGGAAAACTAGATGGAGATCAGTTTACACTGGGCAGTCTGGAGGAAAGTGTCCATGTTGACCCTTCAGACAATCCCCAGGTAACTATCCCCAAAGTAATAATTAATTTTCCTGCTACACCAACATCAAGCAACCTCTTCAAGAATCCATTTCTTCCAACAAGCCCACCAGCTGATTTGACAAAAGGATCTGATGGAAATAGCATCCCAACAATCTGGATGGGTACAGATGCTGCTACAGAGCCCAGGTTGTTGCCTGCAGATGCCTCCTTAAATTTGGAAGGGGAAATCTCAGAGGACCAAGGGCCCTTGAAAGGCATCTTAAGCACTACCATGATGGCCACTGCGGGCTTGCTGCTAAGTGATGAGTGGGATGATACCAAATTAGAGCCTTCCAGCCAGGCGAAAGCTATGCATCCTCTGAAGATAAACCAACCTCAGATAGCGCAACCAACAGGACAGGAGGACGATGATGTGAAAAAGAACCTGTCACCAAGATTATTGGCAACCACAGCAAAAGGAAGCAAAGATAATCAGAATGGGTCAGGCCAGATACACATGCAGGTAGAGGAATCAGCCAATACAAGCTTGAATCTTGCTCATACGATTGATCCATCTGAGAAGGTTGGAGCCCGGTCTGAAAGTCCAGGGGAAAACGTAGATCCAACAGTGATCATCAGCTCTAGATTGTTTCCTGAGACTATAACTACAACAGATGCAACCAAATCAGATGTCTTCCAAACCTTAAGACACCAATTAAGAGGTAATTCTCTCCCACATCCCCTATTTGCACTCCTCAATGCTTCTTGTTTTAATATATTTATTTATTTAATTATTGGATTGATTTATATGCCACCCTTCTCCGGAGACTCAGGGTGGCTTACAATGTGTTATGCAAAAGCCTTCATACTTTTGTATATACCTGCTTTCGCCCCCCACACCCCCCAAGCGGTGTTCTTTTTTATACAAAGTCAACTTATTGCCCCCACAATCCAGGTCCTCATTTTACCTACCTTGAAAGGATGGAAGGCTGAGTCAACCTTGAGCCTGGTGAGATTTGAATTTGCAGTAATTTATTTATTTATTTATTTATTTATTTATTAGATTTGTATACCGCCCTTCTCCTTACGGACTCAGGGCGGTGAACAGCCGAAATAAAAATTCAATACATAAAAGTTAAAAATTAAAACACATATACATTAGGCTGAGAATTAAAACCAAATAAATATTAAAATGCGGCAACGCTACAAACATTAAAAATTTTAAAATTTTAAAAATTCTAAAAATTGCGGCAGGGATCAGGCTAAACCGGCAAGTTGAAAAAGATGCGTCTTCAGGGCCCGACGAAACGTCCGGAGGTCGGAGATAATTCTCAATTCTGGAGGAAGATCGTTCCAGAGGGTGGGGGCTGCCACAGAGAAGGCTCTCCCCCTGGGGGTCGCCAGCCGGCATTGTCTGGCTGACGGCACCCTGAGGAGGCCCACTCTGTGGGAGCGAACCGGCCGGTGGGAGGCAATTGGCGGCAGAAGGCCGTCCCGTAACTACCCTGGTCCTAAGCCATGGAGCGCTTTAAAGGTCATTACCAACACCTTGAAACGCACCCGGAACTCCACCGGCAACCAATGCAGCTCGCGCAGGAGAGGTGTAACGTGGGAGCGCCCCGATGCTCCCATAATTCCCCGCGCGGCCGCATTCTGTACCAGTTGGAGCCTCCGGGTGCACCCCAAGGGGAGCCCCATGTAGAGAGCATTGCAGTAATCCAGGCGAGAGGTGACGAGTGCCTGAGTGACTGTGCGCAGGGAGTCCCGATCTAGAAAGGGCCGCAACTGGCGTATCAGGCGAACCTGATAGAAAGCCCCCCTGGCCACAGCTGTCGTATGATCCTCCAAGGACAGCCGTGGGTCCAGGAGGACGCCCAAGTTGCGCACCCTTTCCGTGGGGGCCAATGATTCGCCCCCAATGACCAGCGATGGTGTCAGCTGGCTATATCGGGACGCCGGCAGCCACAGCCACTCGGTCTTGGAGGGGTTGAGACGAAGCCTGTTTCTCCCCATCCAGACCCGCACGGCTTCAAGGCACTGGGACATCACTTCCACGGCATCGTTGGGGTGGTCTGGGGTGGAGATGTACAGCTGAGTATCGTCAGCGTACTGATGGAACTCCACCCCAAAACCACGGATGATCTCACCCAGCGGCTTCACATAAATGTTGAACAGGAGGGGCGAGAGGACCGACCCTTGCGGCACCCCACACACTAGGCGCCTTGGGGTCGACCGCTGCCCCCCTGTCAACACTGATTGCGACCGGTTGGAGAGGTAGGAGGAGAACCACCGTAAAACGGTGCCCCCCACCCCCAGTCCCTCCAACCGGCGCAACATGATACCATGGTCGATGGTATCAAAAGCCGCTGAGAGGTCTAACAGCACCAGGATAGAGGAGTACCCCCTACCCCGGGCCCTCCAGAGATCATCCACCAACGCGACCAATGCCGTTTCGGTGCTGTATCCAGACCTGAAGCCGGACTGGAGCGGGTCTAAATAGACAGCTTCATCCAGGTACCGAGGGAGCTGCCACGCAACCACACTCTCAACAACCTTCGCCAAAAAGGGAAGGTTGGAGACTGGACGATAATTAGCCAAAATAGCTGGGTCCAAGGAGGGCTTCTTGAGGAGGGGCCTCACCACCGCCTCCTTCAAGGCAGGCGGTAGGGCACCCTCACTCAAAGAAGCATTTATAATCTCCTGGAGCCAGCCTCGTGTAACCTCCCGGGAGGCCAGCACCAACCAGGAGGGACACGGGTCCAATAAACATGTGGTTGCGTTCAGTCTTCCCAGAGTCCTGTCCACGTCCTCGGGAGCCACAGGATCGAACTCAGCCCAGATAACACTCTCAAGACCTGCCTCAGTCGCCCCGCCTGAACCAACCCAGTCAGCGGCCAAATCATCCCGAATCTGAGTTATTTTATCATCCAGATATTGAACAAAGTCCTCAGCACGACCCTGTAAGGGATCCTCCCGCGCTCCCAGATGAAGGAGGGAGCGGGTCACCCTAAACAGGGCGGCTGGGCGATTATCTGATGACGCGATAAGAGTGGCAAAATAGTTGGATTTCGCCGCTTTTATCGCCACTAAGTAAGTCTTAATATGAGCTCTTACTAGTGTCAAGTCAGATTCAGAGCGACTGGCCCTCCAACCGCTCTCTAGGCGTCTTTTCCGGCGTTTCATCTCCCTCAGCTCCTCGGTAAACCAAGGAGATAAGTGAGTTCGACGCCGGGTCAGAGGCCGCAAAGGCACGATGCGGTCCAAGGCCCCACTGGCCGCCCTATCCCAGGCCGCCACCAGGTCCTCAGCCGAATCGCGTGTCCGTGTCTCAGGAAATGGCCCAAGCTCCGTCTGGAACCTATCAGGATCCATCAGGCGCCTGGGGCGGAACCACCTGGTCGGTTCCGCCTCCCTGCGGTGAGGTGCAGCGGTCAGAAAGTCGAGTCGAAGGAGCGAGTGGTCAGTCCATGACAAGGGTTCCATACTTATATCCCCAATATCAAGACCACTCAACCACTGACCAGAGACAAAAACTAGATCCAGGGTGTGTCCACCGATATGAGTCGGGCCCTGAATTACCTGGGTCAGGTCCATGGCCGTCATGGAAGCCATGAACTCCCGGGCTATCTCAGATGTTTCACCGATAGATGGCAGGTTGAAATCCCCCATGACCATAAGCCTGGGGGTATCAACCGCCACCTCGGCTACAACATTGAGAAGCTCGGGCAGGGTCGTTGCCACGTGGCAGGGAGCCAGGTACGTGACTAACAGACCCATCTGCCCACCACGACCCCACCTCACAAAGATGGACTCACACCCGGCTATCTGAGGTACAGTGGTCTCCCTCGGATCCAGACCTTCCTTGATAATGACCGCTACTCCCCCACCCCTGCCCTGAGCTCTCGGCTGATGGAATGCAAGGAAACCTGGTGGGCACATCTCCACGAGGGGAACCCCCCCCTCGTGGCCCAACCAGGTCTCGGTAATCCCGGCAAGGTCCGCACCCCCCTCTTGAAGGAGCTCACATATGAGGGGGGCCTTATTGACAACGGACCTTGCGTTGCATAACAGCAGCCGGAGCTTCGGGTCCTGAGACTCTAAACAACCCGGGGAACGGGAATGGCTCGGGGGACCGGGGCACGCAATCGCTTGAAGACAGTGAGTGCGTGCCCCCGTCACATGATATGGTCCCCTGCTCACGCCATATCTGCCCCTCCCACACAGCACATTTATAGCGCCACCCTCAACAGAGGGCTCCACAAGAGCCCTCTTGCCTCCAGAAACTACACCCCCTATGGCACCGTAAGCAGCCGGGCCTGTCCCTCTCCCCTGCGGGTTCCCCCCCAAACCCGCACCCACCCCCACCCCCACCCTGGAACCCCCTAAAACTCTAATTAAAAAAGAACTTAAAAAACCCCTCAAGCCCCTCTTTGCAACATGCCACCTCTCGGGGTCCCAAAACCCGTCATTAAGGTAGGCCCTCGATAACATAGAGGGCCATGCCCACGAGAGGGGGGAATCTCGCAGGGCAAGCAACGCAGACCGAGAATACATCGGTCTACTGATGCTACTTAACAGCACTTTAGTCTGCTGTGCCACCAAGGCTCTTGATAACTTAAGAGTATGGACTACTGTTCAGTTTATGCTGTATACTGCAATGGTGCTATACATGATCCTTCTTTTTTTCAGGTTCCTTGTCTACCTAAAATATTTAGCGGGGATTTAATTTATAACAGTCCTATTTTTAATAATATCTTTTCCCTTTTCACATGGGCAATTGAGAGATTGCTTAGGCTCCCTTCTTTCTGCTCCTTATAAACTTCCAAATGCAGGCAGAGCAGAGTCTCAGAGTAGCTCAGAATGGTTGAGCGTAGCTTCACCCTGACCCCCAGTGCCCTTTGGATTATTAGGCTTTCTTTGGTCACCCATATGATTCATTCTTGATTGAGTTTTGCTTGATAGCAATAGCAACAGCACTTAGACTTATATACTGCTTCACAGTGCTTTTACAGCCCTCTCTAAGTGGTTTATAGAGTCAGCCTATTGCCCCCAACAATCTGGGTCCTCATTTTACCCACCTCAAAAGGCTAGAAGGCTGAGTCAGCCTTGAGCATGGTGAGATTTGATTTGCCAAATTGCAGGCAGCCGGCAGGCAGCAGAAGTAGCCCGCAGTACTGCATTCTAACCACTGCGCCACCACAACTCAGTATAGGCCAAATTTGATAAGCCAAATCTGTTAAATTGCATTCCAGAAGGTCTCTTTTCCCCTTCGTTATACTTCTCCTTTCTAACCTATGGCAAAGCAACATCTGTATTTTGGCTTTCCTTAACCTAATGCCCTCCAGTTGATGTGAGATTGCACCCCCATCCCCCAAATTCCTAGCCAGACCCCAAATTGGAGCGGGTGATTTTGGTGACCTTCCCACAATGTGAAGGTATGCAAAGTATATAGAATAGAATAGAATAGAATAGAATAGAATAGAATAGAATAGAATAGAATAGAATAGAATAGAATAGAATAGAATAGAATAGAATAGAATAGAATAGAATAGAATAGAATAGAACAGAACAGAACAGAACAGAACAGAACAGAACAGAACAGAACAGAATAGATTTTTTTATTGGCCAAGTATGATTGGATACACAAGGAATTTGTCTTGGTGCATACGCTCTCAGTGTACATAAAAGAAAAGATACTTCATATACAGGTGGTTTTCTACTTGCTTCTGGTCGCTTAACGACCATTTAAAGTTACAATGAATTTAACAAAAGGCGGCTCGCAACCCAGATCCGACGTTCTGACGGTCGCCTGCCCCGTGGTCATGTGACTGCACTTCAGGAGCTTGGCAAGGCTGAATTTACAGTCATTTGCAGCGCCCCCCTGGTAACGTGCCTGTGTTTTACAACAGTTTTGTCTAAAACTGACACTTCAGGATTTTGGCGAAACCACACAATAGCGAATAATAGGTTTGCTTAACGACCATGGCATTGGCTTAACGACCATTGCAAAAAAGGATCATAAAATCAGGTTGGTCACGTGACCAATCTGTTTTATGAGCATTACAACTTATTACTGTAATGGCCAGGCTTCAGTATGCTCATAACTTGAGGACTACCTAAGCTATGATAAAATAAACACACATAAGAAAAGGAGAGAAATATTTATATTAAAGCTGTGGGCTGAGAAATAGTACAGGTAGTCCTCGACTTACAACAGTTCATTTAGTGACTGCTCAAAGTTACCACAGCACTGAAAAAAGTTGACTTATGACCATTTTTCACATTGCAGCACCCCCATGATCATGTGATCAAAACTGAGATGCTTGGCAATTGATTCATATTTCTCAGGCTTGCCGTGCCCTGTAATCTTCTTTTGTGTAATCCTCTTTTGCAACCTTCTGACGAGCAAGGTCAGACTCACTTAACAACTGTGTCACTAACTTAGCAATTGCAGTGATTCACTTAACAGCTGTGGCAAGAGAGGTCATAAAATAGGGCAAATTTCACTTAACAACTGTCTCGTTTAGCATCAGAAAATTTGGGCTCAGTTGTGGTTGTAAGTGGAGGATTCCCTGTACTGTATTATTGTATGTATATCAGTGGTGAAATCCAATTTTTTTTACTACTGGTTCCGTAGGTGTGGCTTGGTGGGTGTGGCAGGGGAAGGATACTGCAAAAACTCCATTTTCACCCCATTCCAGGGGAAGGATATTGCAAAATCCCCATTCCCACCCCACTCCTGGAGGAACGATATTGCAAAATCTCCATTCCCACCCCACTCTGAGGCCAGCCAGAGGTGGTATTTGCCGGTTCTCTGAACTATTCAAAATTTCCACTACTGGTTCTCCAGAACTTGCTGGATTTCACCCCTGATGTATATGCTGAACTTGGCAAATCCCAGGATTCTGTCTGACTCAATGCTTAGTTTTCCTTGTTGATCATAATTCCGTAAAATGCAAGTTAAAAGCATTCATTTATTATTGCCCATTGCTGTCTCTATTTGCCTAAGGAGTCTCTGCTGTTCCCCTGCCAGAAGAATTCTGACTCAATGCTGCACTTTCTTTAGTTCCATCTAATTAAGATCGTGCCTAGATAGGAACATTTGTTTTATTTTTCTTTAGATGAGTTTCTTTTGTTTTATTTTTTTATATACTTTTTTGCAGGGGTGGGGAGACAATCCCTGGACTTCACGTGGCTCCAATTATTTCCCCCTCCCTCCAAATTAAGTTTTATGGCTTCCTTCGAATCTGCTCTTTCTGACACGAAGCTTCCTGATGCAACTTCCATCATTCCCAACCAGTATTTCTGGAAGGTACCCAAAGAGTCTTAAGTCTAAATCTAAGTCTAAGTCTAGATTTACCGTATTTTCCGGCATATAAGACAACAGGGTATATAAGACGACCCCCTACTTTTCCTGTTAAAATATAGGGTTTGGGATATACTCACCATATAAGACTACCCCTCTTCCAACACACACCAAATAAAAATTAAAAAACATCAGATTTGATTTCAATATGGTAATTTTAATTCAAATACTTATGACATGCAGGTACTTAGCAGGGAAACTGTCACTTATAAAGATATAATTGACTTGGCATGACCAAGTCAATATCACTTCTTTGCCCTTTTTTAATCTACAAAACACAACACAACACAACTGGCTTACCCACAATGTAAAAGCAGCTGTGCTAGACCCAAAATGCCCCCTGCAACAAGCAGGAACCTCACACAGCCACAAAAAAACCCAAAAAACAACTTTCACACTTTACACACACAAAATTCTACATATAGCTTTGTTAGATTTTGTGTGTTTGTGTAGTTAGAGTGAAACACTACAGAAACACACTAAATCCCAGAAAGCTGCACAAATATTATTTTAATTTATTTTTTAAATTTTTTAAATTTATTTTTATTTTCATATACAAGCAGCTAAATTTAAAACTTCCTAAACTTTAAATGGCTAGGTCTAAAAAAAGAACAACTAAAAAAACCCCCAATTAGCTATTTTTTTTAAAGCTCCCAAAGGAGAAAAAAACTTACCCAATAGAACAGGGGTCTCCCACCTTGGCAACTTTTAAGACTTGTGGACTTCAACTCCCAGAATTCCTCAGCCAGCTTTGCTGGGAGTTGAAGTCCACAAGTCTTAAAGTTGCCAAGGTGGGAGACCCCTGCAATAAAACGTGGAAGGCAGGCAGGCAGATACAGCTGCTCACCGATGAGTTTGATTGCAGGCAGGGAGATTCAGGTGCTTGCTGATGCAATGTATTGCAGGTATTACAGCAAGCGAAGCAAGGCAGGCGTTGCGACCAGCAGCTAAGGTAAGGAGGCTGGGGGAGGGAGGGATTTTTGCTACCAATTAACAGGCAACTCAGCTGGGATCGTCACAGCTTGGCTTGTCAGAGCTATTTAAAAGAAAAAAAAAGGCTCTGATGATTGTGCGGCTCAGTTGGACATGGGGGGCGGGGACAGGGATTTTTGCTTCCGGTTCTCCAAATTGCCTGCTGCCATCGTTTCAGCATGCCATATACCGGCTTATAAGACGACACCGGGCCTATAAGACGACTCCCGACTTTTGAGAAGATTTTCATGTATTAAAAAGTCGTCTTATACGCCGGAAAATACGATATTATTTTTTTTGATCTTCCATTTTGACAGCTTGATCTTGGCATGCTGAGGGATTCTGTATGGAGGATGGGTCACATTCCAAGTAACACCCTCACCGAAAGAAGATTCTGAGGCTAGAAGTTCCTCAAAGTTCCATTTTATTAGAGAGGTCATATTGGCACATCTAGGGACGCGGTGGCTCAGTGGCTAAGACACTGAGCTTGTTGATTGAAAGGTCAGCAGTTCAGCAGTTTGAATCCCTAGTCCCGCGTAATGGAGTGAGCTCCCATTACTTGTCCCAGCTTCTGCCAATCTAAGCAGTTCGAAAGTATGTAAAAAATGCAAGTAGAAAAATAGGGACTGCCTTTGGTGGGAAGGTAACAGCATTCCATGCACCTTTGGCGTTTAGTCATGCTGGCCACATGACCACAGAGACGTCTTTGGACAGCGCTGGCTCTTTGGCTTTGAAACGGAGAAGAGCACTGCCCCCTAGAGTTGGGAAAGACTAGCACATATGTGCGAGGGGAACCTTTACCTTTACCTTATTTGCACATCTGGGAAAACCCGAATCTGAAAGCTTCCAGGTTTTCCCCACCCAAAAGAAAGTCAAAGTCCTTTCCCCTGCACCCACATGTCTATCACCTGGTCCAATCAAAGCACCGTCACAACTGGAGATGCCTCCCAGTCACGCCCCTCCAGCTGCAGGCCCAAAAGTTCTTGACTTTCAGAGAAATGAATGCTATTATTGCTAGATATCTCCACCATTCCATGCAATTCCCCCCTCCCAGATTCCCACAGCACTAAATGTGGCAGCACTGAAGATCCAAAGGAAAAGATGCCCCCCGGGACCGACATGCTGGTTGTAGGTGATTCACTGTTGATTTATTGAAAAGTCCACAAAAGGCTCAGTATTTACTGAGTATACACTGTAAACCCAACAACAAAACCACATTACGTAATAAGTAAACCTATCCCCTGAGTGTATATGATGTTAGAGTTGGGGAACTAAATCCATTTTCCTATTGTCTGACTTTTTTTTTCCAAATTATTTTCAAAAATTTGAAACTGTTTTATATAACTGCATTGTATAATAACACCTTTTGAAAGGATGGAGAGCATATATTAACCTTCACTTTCTATGTTCTGAAGCAATTCCTCTAGCTACTCTGCTGCTACTTGGGAATTTTGGCAGACTGTCTTCTGCAGCCTCGCTTCAGTGTTTGGATTCCCTCGGATATTTTGGCTGCTTCTGTGCTGCTGCAGTGAACTGTGGATGGGGCCTGGGTCCAAGTTGGAACCAATTTAACAAAAATAATTCTAAATGAATGAACTATTTAAAAGCATTGTGTCAGGATGGCTGCCTGAACCCCCTAAGACCCTAATGGGATTTAATGATAGACACCGTCTAAATATCCCTTTGTACTCAATACTAGAGAACAGAGTGTGATCATTTGGGTCATAAACTATGTAGGCCGACAAAGGACAAAAGCTTGTGTACTCTTACTCATTTTCTCAGCAATCTGATACAGAGATGAGGATCTCTTTTGGCTACATTTTTTTTTCAAAACTGCAGAAGATTCTGAAAAAGGTCTTCCTTAGCCTTTGAGAAATAAAATAAAGTGCACTTTTTCTTTAGAAGGTGTGCCTCCTTTATTTTTTCAAAAGCCATTAGGAGTCTTGAGGCACTTTAAAAATTAACACATTTATTTCAATATTAGTTTTTCCGAACTGCATACATTCTATCATGTTATTAAGTTTTATGCCGAGTAGAATTGTTCCACAAAAGAAAGAGTTTTGGAAAACACCGAGGTTATTAAATGCAGAAAGGTAATTAGGGCTATGGAGTTGGGCCCTGACAGACATCCACCATCCAAATCTATTCCCAGTCAAAACCTGTAACTTAAACGTATCCCCGATCCCATCCATTTTTCTCATCTGTTATCTCTTCCTTCTTCTACTTCCCTTGGCAACAAAGTCATTTTTCTTTGCATCACAACCCCAAAATATTTCCAGTTATTTAAAGAGAGTCTCCTGTGGATTTTACTCCACTAGTCATTGCTGACTGTAGATGGTGATGCTCATCTTTGTTTCAAGGCCATTGATCCAGTGCTGTCCGAAGATATTTCTGTGGTCAGGTGGCCATCATAATGTAATGCAGCATCTTACTTTCCTACCAAAGTGGTACCTATTTATTTACTTGCATTTGCATGCTGTTGAACTGCTAGGTCGGTGGGAGCTGGGGCGAGGATGGGAGCTTACCCCATGACGTAGCCCTCGAGTCGAAGATCTTAATGTTGAAAGTCTTACCACCATAAACTCTTGGACCTTTCTTCTTCAGTAAGGATATTAAACATCTTTTTTTACTTTCATTCCATACTTGTTGAAATAGAGCTGTTGAGAGTTAAAACTGTAGAAAAGATATTTTTACCTGATCAACAAAAGATTGAGAATAGTATAAAGCAATTGCATCAGTTGCAATTCTTTATAAGTAATATAAAGTCTATTCTCCACAAGATGGATTCAGAAGTTGCCATATTTATCAAATTAAATTCCAGAAAAGAGGCTTGCTGCCTTTTCACAAATAAGAAGTCATGTTTTGTTTTTCTGTTCCATTTGAAAGAACCATCTGGACTGGATAAAAGTAAACTGTATGGATCTGAGAAAATAATTTGCCACCCAACTGGGACTTTAGTTTAATTGGTAGGGCAACTTGTACCTCCAGTCCATATGTAATCGTGAGAACATCTCATGCAGGTTTTTTTCTATACAGAGCATCAAAGATGGACTTACACTATAAAGAACATTCGCGATATAAAAATTGAGGCTATTTCATTGTACCAAATCCTGTAAAAGGATAATTTCACCTTCACTTCCTTTCAAAAGCCTGTCAAAATTCTTAATACATTATCAATGCATTCGGGTTCATTTCTGCTTTCTTGTGAGAGGTAATAGTCATCTCTTAGAGTTCTATCACGTTCTTTTCAAGAGATTCACTAGAGTTATCCTTTCAACTTACAATTTTGGAGTCTCTGAAGTACATTTGAATTGCCAAAATTGTGCACCTCTGTAATTGTTTCAGTCATAAGAAAGTGTTTTTAAAGTTATAGTGCTACTGTGTTTCCCCAATAATAAGACCTACCCCAAAAATAAGACCTACCCTGATTTTTAAACACCTATTATAAGCCCTACCCCAAAAATAAGCCCTAGTGAAGGGTGGGTGTGGCCAGCACAGGCAGTGATGAGCACGTGTGGGCTGATGGTGTCCAGTAGCAGTTGCAGCCCACACAGTACAGGTGAGTTGATTACCTGTCCAAAGAGCAGGCAGAGGCAGACTCAGAGTGGGAGGCATGCCAACTAGATGAGCCACATGAACTGTGGGAAAGCCGAGAGTTGATGGGCTGGAGTGGCAGGTGGCTGCAGGAGGCTCATCTTCACATCTCTTGGCTTGCCTACGGCCTGCGCAGTGCGTCGCGATCATCTTCCTTCTGCCCTGCGCCTCTGCCTCCATCTGCTGTTGCTGCTGTGCGAAGACTAGCCTCCTGTGGCTGCCCGCCCACTCCGGCCTACCGACTCAGCTTTCCTGTGGCTCGTGGTGCATCCGGATCGCCTGCCTCCCTGCTGCATCTCTGCCTCTGTCTGCTGCTTGGAGAGGGAATCAACTCATCTCCTGCACGGGCTGTGCAACCCCCGAGTGTGCTGACCAAGGGACTGGCGGGCTGCAGCTGCTACCAGATATCGTCAATCCCCACACACTTGCCGCCTCTTGTGCGCGTATCAGGGGGCGGGGCGCCCAGTGGGGCTAATCACCCTTAAATTGTTTTTCTCTGAAAATAAGCCCTGATGTTTATTTTAGAGCCGCCCCAAAATATAAGACCAGGTCTTATTTTTGGGGAGACATGGTACCTTGGTATTCATCGTTATTTGGTTCCAGGAGGCACGATGAGTGCCAAACAATTTTTTCCATAAGGAATAGAATAGAATAGAATAGAGTAGAGTAGAGTAGAGTAGAGTAGAGTAGAGTAGAGTAGAGTAGAGTAGAGTAGAGTAGAATAGAATAGAATAGAATAGAATAGAATAGAATAGAATAGAATAGAATAGAATTTTTTATTGGCCACGTGTGACTGGACACACAAGGAATTTGTCTTGGTGCATATGCTCTCAGTGTACATAAAACAAAAGATACATTCATCAAGAATCATAAGGTACAACACTTAATGATAGTCATAGGGAACAAATAAGCAATCAAATCATATTAGGAAACAGTCAATATAAATCTTAAGGATACCAGCAACAAGGTTACAGTCATACACTCATAAGTGGGAGGAGATGGGTGATAGGAACGATGAGAAGATTAATAGTAGTGCAGACTTAGTAACTAGTTTGACAGTGTTGAGGGAATTATTTGTTTAGCAGAGTGATGGCGTTTGGGAAAAAAACTGTTCTTGTATCTAGTTGTTCTTGTGTGCAGTGCTCTATAAGCATTATTTTGAGGCTAGGAATTGAAACAGTTTATGTCCAGGATGCGAGGGGTCTGTAAATATTTTCACAGCCCCCTTTTTGACTTGTGCAGTATACAGGTCCTCAATGGAAGGCAGGTTGATAGCAGTTTTTTTTTCCCAGTTCTAATTATCCTCTGAAGTCTGTGTCTGTCTTATTGGGTTGCAGAACCAAACCAGACAGTTACAGAGGTGCAGATGACAGACTCAATAATTCCTCTGTAGAAATAATGTAGTGAGTCACAACACAGCCAACACCGACAAGTGCATTAAATACCAAACAAATGATGCAAAATTTTCATGTCAAAATGTGTTGAGTACCAAATTTGATTAGTTTTAAAGCAGTTGAGTACCAAAGTACCACTGTATAAGCAATTCAAGATTATACATCTTGTCTGGAATCTCAGAAGGGTTAAGAGTTAATACAAATTTTGGGAGCTTTTCAGAGGCAGGAAGGGCTGGGTCATCATCTTTAGTTTCTTTTCCCTTCATTAAACAAATGTGATGTTTGGAAAGTGGGAGGTGATTTCCTTTTCAGTCAGTACTCTTTACAGCTTAGAATTTACACATAAATAGTCTAAGGAAAGAAATAAGAGAAAACAAACTTATTTGCCTATTAGTTTATTTACCGAGCTGTCCAGAATTAGTGGTTAATTTTCAAAGTTAATCAGAAAATTGAGATTGTGGAACATACAGTTGTTATTGAAAATTCAAGATCTCCATTATAATTTGTTTTGAAATCTGTGATCTGTGTTACTCTGAGAATATTTTTTCTGCACCAGCCACATCTCTTATCTCTTTCCAGAGTTGTCAAGTTCTCTTTCCCACAAATTAAACATGCACCTGTTCCTTATACAGAGTGCACACATTTCCTAGTAAAAATATTGTTAGGTGTTCCTGGAAATATGTAAAATATATGTAAATAAAAAGGATTTACATATTTCCAGGAACACCTAAAAATATTTTTTGCTATAATCCATGTATGCATAAATCCAAATGTTTTTCATAAGTTCTTAACATTTGGAATTAGTTGAATTCAAATGTTAGGAATATGCTTTAACAACATGCTGACATAATTTAATTCTTATCTCAAAAACTTGTTAACAGTGTTATGAACATTCATTCGGTATGGAGCAACAAGAAAATATAGCAATAGCAATAACACTTAGACTTACATACCGCTTCATGGTGCTTTATAGCCCTCTCTAAGCAGTTTACAGAGTCAGCATATTGCCCCCAACAATCTGGGTCCTCATTTTACCCACCTCGGAAGGATGGAAGTCTGAGTCAACCTTAAGCTACTTGGAATTAAACTGCTGGCAATGGGCAGAGTCAGCCTGCAATGGTACATTCTAACCACTGTGCCACCATGGCTCTTATATAAACATATGTAAATCATGTGCTTTCAAATTATAATAACTATTAAATTTGTATCCCACCTTTATTTTATACAGCTCAAGATGGCATACATAATGCTAGTGCCACAACAATAACCCTGTAAGGTGAGTTGGGCTAAGAGACAAAATTTGGTCCAAAGTCACCCAGCTGGTCAAAAGTCACCCACTCTTTCATACCTAACAAAGGAGATGATTTCAGATTTATTATACCTATGAATAGAACCCCCTTTTAAACATCTATTGAAGAGTCCAATAATCCCCCAAAAAGGTGTTTTGATGAATTAGCCTCATTATAATAAGAAACATATTTTTGAAAACTTGAAATTGTTAATAATTATCATTATTTATGTTTGTAATATTTCCCAATTGTTGATACAACTGAATTGTTTGTTTTGCTTCAAAATAAAATTTTATTTAATCCACTGTACTCAAAAATATAGGTATCCTTTTTATAATTATAAACTGATAATACCTCAGGTTCAAATTCAGACTTTAACAAATGTTTGAATATATTGTGTTGCCATTCAGTGGTTTTGGATAGGGAATGTTTATTTATTTATTATTTATTTATTAGTTTGATTTATATGCCGTCCTTCTCCGAAGACTCAGGGTGTCTTACAATGCATTAAGCAATAGCCTTCATACTTTTGTATATACCTGCTTAGTAGTCAGCTTATTGCCCCCACAATCCAGGTCCTCATTTTACCTACCTCGAAAGGATGGAAGGCTGAGTCAACCTTGAGCCTGGTGAGATTTGAACTTGCAATAATTGCAGGCAGCTGGCAACTAAGTGCTACTTTAACAGCACTTAGTCCACTGCGCCACCATGTTTGTTTCAGTAAGGTTCCAAAAGTTTTACCTGTACAATTAGAGATGTCATATTGGCACATCTGGGAAGACCCGAATCTGAAAGCTTCCATAGGAAAGTCCAAGTCCCTGCCCAGCACCCACACATCCATCACATAGTCCAATCAATGCACCCTCCCGACTGGAGATGCCTCCCAGTCACACCCCTCCAGGTGCAGGGCAAAATGTCCTTGACTCTCAGAGAATATTATTATGACTATATATTACCCCTGCTCCATACAATCCCCCCTCCCAGTTTGTCACAGTACTAAATGTGGCAGGCCTGAAGATCCAATACAAAGATGGCTTCCATCCCTGACAATTATCATAAGGATAGGAATCAGATTGTAATTTCTTTTCCAATAAATTCAAAAAAGACCTACTTGCCTATAATAAAGGGAGTACAATTACTTTCTCATTACAATTACAATCAAGTACTGGCCAGAATTTCACTAGCATCAAATAATAATTCTCTTGCAAACTCATTGTGGTACATACTGATCTCAGGGGCAGTATTAATGTACAGGAAGTCCCCAATTTACAACAGTTCATTTAGTGACTTTTCAAAGATACAACAGCAATGAAAAAAGTGATTTATGACACCTTTTCCACACTTATGACCTTTATAGCATCTCCATTATCATGTGATCAAAATTCAGATGCATGGCAATTGGTTCATATTTACGACCATTGCTGTGCCCCAAGGTCATGTGATCGCCATTCACAACCTTTTGACAAGCAAAATCAACGGGGAAGCCAAATTCGCTTAACAACTGAATCACTAACTTATCAACTGCAATGATTCACTTAACAGCTGTGGCAAGAAAGGTTGTAAAATGGGGCAAAACTCACTTAACAAATGTCTCACTTAACCGCAGAAATGTTAGGGCTCAGTTGTGGTTGTAAATTGAGGACTATCTATATATAGCAGAGATATTAATTCTTTTAAAAAGGTAGATTTCTTGGAGACGAACTCAACTCCTGATGACCATATGGGGATATCCATGGAGTTTCCTTGGCAGCAGTATAGATATGGGTTATTCTTTTGATTTCTTAGTCAAGCCTAAAACCTGGGATTTTTTGGGATTTCTCTCAGGACTAATTAGGTCTGATCTGGCTTAACATTGAGGGGGATCATCAGTCCATCATTGCTGCCACCTGCTGTTCACGATTAACAAAATGTGATTAAAAAAAAACCCCTCTGCAGTATTTCTACTTCTGTTTACTATATTGTTATGGTTGGTTGCCTAGTCACATGTTTAGACTGGATTTAGCATTTTTAATCTGCCTATTATTGTTTGATGGTGTTAGGGTATTGTTGCAGGATGCAAACTGTTTCAAGGAAAGCTGCCTTTGCAAATAATTGATGGTGATTTTGTCAGTGTCAAAGTGGTACGCCAGATGTTTTGGATTGCACCCATGTTCCCTGTAACTGTTGGTACTATCTTTGCCTTCTTTTGCCAGAGTCATTCTACTTTGTATTTTGTGATTTTCTCCAGTTCTTTCTCTTCTATTCTGTTTTTTCCAGGCACTGTTACATCTATTGAGACTTTTCATCTTTCTTATCAATAGTTGTTAAGTTTGGCAGATGCTTGCTTGTCTGTACTCTACAGTCCCAGAACACTTTTAACCTCTTCATTTTCTATTGTTTTATATATTTTGTGGTGTCAGCAGTTCTTGCTTGCAGACAAAAGGTATTTCAGGCAGATATATCAATGCACCATTGTTGCTACTTTGTCATGCCGTTGTTTGTAGTCAGTCTGTATGATCTTGCAGCAGCTAACTAGGTGGTCCACTGTTTCTTTAGCTCCTATGCAGAGTTGACATTTGCTCTATGTTGCTGTCTACAAATTTTGGCTTTGTATGCATTTCTTCTTAAGGCTTGGTCTTGTGCAGCCAGAATTAACCCTTCTGTCTTCTTCAATTTTCCTGCTCTTAACCATTGCCAGGTCTAGTTGCTATGTGCTTTGTCTGCTAGTTTTTGTGTATAAGTCATATAATACTTTGCCTTGCCATGTCTCTTTTCTACTTTTATTGCTAATTATTATTATTATTGCCACCCATCCCAAAATGCTCTTTTTATTGTTATTGTTCAGAGATCACATGAAGTCATGTGCAGCAGTGGGAACCTTCAACTGTCACTGTTATAATAGAGCGCACATCGGATCTAATCAACATGGTTAATAGGAAGGATATTCAGAATTGGTTCAATGACATCTGGAGGGCAATGTGAACTATAGGGTTTTGCATCCACTTTTCCTTGTGTCAGATAGGAACTTCAAAGCTTCTCCTTCTGTTTTTTTTCATGCTTTAAATGCTGCTGTCTTAAATCTCTTATATTTGATATTTTAAATTGTTTTTGTGATTATTAACTGTGATAGTGATATATGTGCATTTATATGGTTCAATTATAATGGAAGATATATTGGGAAGACAATTTCCTTTGAAAAACAGAATATAAACAAATAAATGAGCAAGAACCATAATTTTCAACCTCTTTTTCAATCCCCTTTTGTATTGAAGGAACAGCTACAGCCTTCCCTGATACTGCTACTGTGCCATCACCTGGCCTATCTACCCAGAAGACGACAGAATCACAAAATGTGATGGAGAAAGAAATAGAATTGGCAACTCAGATATCAACAGTTTCCAGCACCGCCCAACTCTTGAGGATATTAGAAACAGTTGCTCCTACAGGGTCTCCTCCTTCTACCCATCTCCCAGTGAAAATGGTGGCTGTTAAAGGTTGGTTGAATTTTTCCTCCTTAATTTAATTCTAAGTAAATCTTGTGACACCCCGGTTGAATGGTTGATGGGAGAGCTCCTTCTATGTGAGCCTTTGAAAAGTTGCTTCTAGTCCTGATAGGCAGAAGCCTGACACTTCATGCTTGGCTGAATTACTGCTCATGGTAACCCTCACAATTTATCAAGTTGGCTGGAGCTTCTGGGAGTTTTAATATAGTTCAATAACAGTCAACGGCCATAGGATGCCCAACCTAGGCTATGCCATGCATGGACATCCTGTGGTCCTAAGTGTCAAAAAAACCCCTCCCCTTTTAACGACTCTCATCCCATAACTAATTTGGGGTAAAGTTGGGGCGACTGGATGGAGCTGAGATTTACTGGCTGGATGCCCTTCCTGACGACACGTGGAGTTCACAGCAGACATTGTTTTTCTTTGCACCCAGGGAGAAAGAAACGTCTGCTGCTACATAGGATTGAACTCTCAACCTTCTGAATGGGAGGTGATTAGCTTCACCACTAGGCCACCACGCCGCTCACGGTGCATTGATTGGGCCATGTGATGGACAAGAGGGTGCTGAGGCAGGGACTTGGACTTTCCTATGGGTGGGGAAAACCTGGAAGCTCTCAGATTCGGGTTTTCCCAGATGTGCCAACATGACATCTCTAATAAAATGGAACTTTGAGGAAGTTCTAGCCTCGGAGTCTTCTTTCACTGGGGGTGTTAACTTGGAACCCCCTTCATATAACAGTCAGAATTAATTTCAGTCCTATTTTTATGTTTGTTGTGGTTTAATGCTTGCAAGAAAAAAAAATCCGAATTTGCTAGAGAGGGAAATACAGGTAGTCCTCGACTTATGACCACAATTGAGCCCAACATTTATGTTGCTGCATGAGAAATTTGTTAAGTGGGTTTTGCCCCATTTTACGACTTTTCTTGCCACATTTGTGAAGTGAATCACTGCAGCTGTTAAGTTAGTAACATGGTTTGAAGTGAGTCTGGCTTCCCCGTTGACTTTGCTTGTTGGAAGGTTGCAAAGGGGGATCACATGACCCTGGGACACTGCAACGGTCATAAATGTGAGTCAGTTGTTAAGCATTCGAATGTAAATCACAGAACCATGGGGATGCTGCAACAGTCATAAGTTTTCACTCTGGTCATAAGCCACTTTTTTCAGTCCTGTTGTAATTTGAATGGTCACTAAGTGAACTGTTGTAAATCAGGGACTATCTGTAATCTGATCTAATGTAAGGCAGTTTAGTATATTAATTGTCATGAAAATATGCATGGTTTTAAGAATGCCAAATCTCGTATCAGTTCACTCAAACATTACGTTTTCTATTGAAGTACTGTCCTAGCTAATAACCCTGCTTTTATAACCCCAATTAGTAGGCAGGAGGTGAGTAGAAAAAAGTCTTTTTATTAGTTTTTAAACCACAAATTATATACTTTTGGAGTATTAGGAGATTTAATGTAGCAGTGCACTTTATCGTGTTTATTTCTTTTTTGCATTTGTATAATGTTTGTGTTTGTAGTTTTTCTTAATTTTTGTATTATTGTATTTTGCAGTTTACATTATAAACTATTTTGAGATATGTATTCTGAAAGATAATTGACAAGTAAATTAATAAATTCTGTTAAATACAGGTGCAATCAACTAGATCAGTGTTTCTCAATCTTGGCCGCTTGAAGATGTGTGGACTTCAACTCCCAGAAGCTGTGCTTGCTGGGTAATTCTGGGAGTTGAAGTCCACACATCTTCAAGCTGCCAAGATTGAGAAATATTGAACTAGATGGTAAGAAGTTTTCTTTTAACTCTAATATTAGATTTCAAGATCATCCATTGAAAGAGAGGGTTAGAGATTCAAGGTACACTGGAAGAACTTTTCTTCCTTGTACATCACATAATGAAGTGATGGAATTATTTATTCTGTGAAGTAAAGGTATTTACCAATTCAAATATGAGGGGTCCTTGGTGCTCTCTGACCTTGCTTGTTTTCTTGCAGATGTTTCATTACTCAAACTAGATCACTTTATCAGTGCTAGTTTGGGTAATAAAACATCTGCAAGAAAACGAAGCTCAGAGAGCAGCAAAGACCCCTCATCTCAACCCTGAGCTACAAATATTCTTTTGTATCAATTCAAACAGCGCTCAAACCATTTGGGAATCATCCTTAGTTCATGTGCTAAGAATTTCCACATGTACGAAATATACATTCTCACCTATTTCCATCCGCTAGGATTAGCTGGGGTTCTTCTCTCCAGCCATTGGTTAAGGATGATGAAAATTATAATATGAAGCTTCTTTCTTAGTCATCGTTTGAAATCTTATAGGTCTCACTTGTGATTCTTACTTGGCTTCCAGAACCTGTCACCCTCCTAGAGAATAAAGAGATCATTTCTGTTACCTATATTCCTGCAACGCTGGCTGATCTGAGGGTGCCAACTGAAATGACTCTGCCTTCTTTGGCATCTTCTACAAGACAAACCACAGTTCTAGCTGCCCACCGAATTACCACAGCTTCAACTTATGGGCTGGAAAGGCTGGAATCAGAAGGTACTTAAGTAAGATGATTTGAACAGGGCTTTTTAAAATCTGAATACTCCCCAACAGGAATTGACTGTGAGAGTCAAATGGTCCAAATATCTACTTTATAAAGTACTAAAACTCTCATGTCTGTTTAATTGTTTGTAACTTGGGTGAAAGAGTGTATCATAGGGAAACAATTTGGAATCGAACTTCCTCAAATGGGTTATAGAGCATGTCCAAGATGCAGGACTTACCTTCTTTTGGGATTGAAATTTAGCAAAGTTGTAAGTAAGTTGTAAGTCTTAAACCTGCCTTAATACATAAAATCCAACTGGATGGTTTTGGAGTATGTAGTCATTTTCACTTAGCCTAGGAAGAAGACAATAATAAATTAGTTCTGGAAATGTTGCTTAGAAAGTTGCATGGGCTTGTGGAAGGAATCAAGACTGACTTGGAGACAGATCCCTCTGTCTTTCTCTCTCTCTCTCCACCTACCTACCTACCTACCTACCTATCATCTGTCTCTCAAAATATTCAAATATTCTTGGTCCAGTATGACCATGTCACAAACAGATTAAACGCAGAGTCGCCTTGAACCGCAAGATGAGCGGCATATAAATTTAATAAATAAATAAGTAAATAAAATGTTTTTTGAGTAAACCGTAAACTTGTGAAATAAGAATTAGACTAGATTTCACACTGCATTGTTTCTTTTTGTTATTATTAGTTGTGAAGCTGTGTCCGACCCATCGCGACCCCATGGACAATGTTCCTCCAGGCCTTCCTGTCCTCTACCATCCTCTAGAGTCCATTTAAGCTCATGCCTACTGCTTCAGTGACTGCATCCAGCCACCTTGTTCTCTGTCATTCCCTTCTTCTTTTGCCCTCAATCTTTCCCAGCATTAGGCTCTTCTCCAGTGAGTCCTTCCTTCTCATTAGGTGGCCAAAGTATTTGAGTTTCATCTTCAGGATTTGGCCTTCTAAAAAGCAGTCAAGGTTGAACCGCTCTAGGACTGACCTATTTGATCGCCTTGCAGTCCAAGGGACTCGCAGGAGTCTCCTCCAGTACCGTAATTCAAAGACCTCAATTTTTTGGCACTCAGCCTTTCTTATGGTCCAACTTTCACAGCCATACATTACTGGGAAAACCATAGCCTTGACTATACACACTTTTGTTGGCAGGTTGATGTCTCTGCTTTTTAGTATGCTGTCTAGATTTGCCATAGCTTTCCTCCCCAGGAGCAAGCGTCTTGTAATTTCTTGGCTGCAGTCCCCATCTGCAGTGATCTTGGAGCCCAGGAAAATAAAACCTATCACTACCTCCATTTCTTCCCCATTTATTTGCCAAGAATTGAGAGGGCCAGATGTCATAATCTTAGTTGTTTCTTTACCCAAGACTTAATAGATGGTTATACGATTCAGCATCTCCAAGCATGTGGAAATGTCTCTCAAGATATTTCTATGCTAGTGCAGTAGCTTCATTTCTGTACTCTGATGTTAAACTCTCAACACTATTGCAAAGTCTTTTCATAATCAAAGGACTCTGAACTTTGTTATTCTTTCTGAGGCAAGTAGAGGGGGATAGCTGGAGATAACAGGAACCTTGTCTATCCCAGAAGGTGATAAGCCTGATCAAAGTTTTAGAATATGAAAAGGAGAAGGTTGTTGTAGCCTAGTGAAAACTTTAAAAATGTTTCCGCCAGACTAAAATAAAAGTAAACTGATTGTAGAAAAAAATAGGAAAGGGGATTGATGGGAAGAGCAGGGAACAGTTATAACAGTTAACTTTCTGGTAAAGTTTCTGGGTCTCAGCAATGTTTATTAAAAAAAAAGCAGACTGCATGAATTGCAATTTCTCTTAGTCTACCTAGTGCCCAGGCTTGAATATCTATCTGCCTGCCTGCCTGCCTGCCTCCCCCCCCTCTGTTTTTTGAGGCCACCCACCTCACATAAGTGAATCTGAACAGTGTACAAGGATTAAACTCTCCCTCTCCTAAACATATAACCCCCTAGAGCCCTTACCATCTGCTCTTGGTTTCTCCATTTTTATAAAGTAGGTACCTGACTAAGCTCTTAAAGGACAGATGCTTTATAAATCACGGAGGGAGAAGGGGACATGAAACGGCATAGATGGCTTCTCTTGCTTGCAGATAACATCGGGTTAGCTTCCTACTTTTAATTAGCAATCATTCTTTAAATTGAGTTACGTGCTTTTTTCTTTTCCTGTAATCATTACCAACCCATTTGAGCTGTTTTAATTAATGTACTAATGATTTTTTGGACAAGATTTATTCCGAGGAGAAAACTTTTCTAGGGGTTTGATTAAATTTTGGTGCAACGATGGGACAGTAGCACAGAGATACTGCCTGCTGCTGATCCTGGAGTTGTGCAAAGCTGTCCAATATTTTAAGTGACGATTCTTTGGTTCTTGTGAGTCGCAGAAGAAGAATAGTTTCTATATTGTACAGTATTCGTGGTTAAGCTGATCAGGGCAGTTGATCAGGGCAATTAGAGCTAGCTGAAGCTCTGGTTTGACATTTAGCAGATACAAAATAGAGACTCAGGCTTAGTCAAAGACTAAACTTTCACTTTTTTATAATTAATTTGTAACTGATCACATTTGTAATCTTATACTTCCTTGTCAATTATCAGTGCTCCTTATTTTTATAGCGTTGGGGTCTTGCCTGTCCTGTGTTATTGAACATATCCATGTGTGCATCATTTGGATTTACAATCTCATAATAAACCTTGGAAGGGACATGATGGCTCAGTGGCTAAGACGTTAAACTTGTCAATCGAAAGGTCGGCAGTTCAGCAGTTCGAATCCCTAGTGCCACGTAACGGGGTGAGCTCCCGTTACTTGTCCCAGCTTCTGTCAACCTAGCAGTTCGAAAGCACATAAAAAATGCAAATAGAAAAATAGGGACCACTTTTGATGGGAAGGTAACGGCGTTCTGTGCGCCTTTGGCATTTAGCCATGCTGACCACATGACCACAGAGATGTCTTTGGGCAGCGCTGGCTCTTTGGCTTTGAAATGGAGATGAGCACCGTCCCCTAGAGTCAGGAACGATTAGCACATATGTGCGAAGAGGAACCTTTATCTTTAATAAATCTTGGAGGTATTCTAGTGTCCTGGTAGAGTAGAAAAAAATTAACCTCAATCTGGGAAGGGAGAGAAAACTTACAAATGAGATGGAAATTCTGAAGTTAACTGTTAGGGATATTTCTCCAAGAGTAATATATCCAAGGCATATATCTATGTGAGTTGTGGATGTTTTGGCAAGGATGTGACCAGCTGATGTAAGGAAGTTTTTGGTTAAGATTTCTGGGAGCTGTAGTCCCAAAACATTTGGAAGGCACTTTGTGGAGATAAAGGTACCAGAATGTTTTATATTAAAAAGAAAAATAAAAGAACAGGGCATCAGGCATCTGTGAGATCTCACAAGAGCAAACTTCTTCAGGGCTGTTCTCAGCGGCCATCCAGATACAACTGGAAATCTATACCATAAAACAGTAATGCTTTTCTGCTTTTTCATTACACTGGTGTAATAACCAGGCATATTTGATATTTAAAAAAAAATCAGTTATTTCAGAATGAATATCTCTGTTTTATTTGTGGAGAATAAAAAGGGATGGGAGCAGTGACTAGAGTGGTTTTATTTTGCAACAATTATGCCTCCCTCCCTCTCTCTGGAAACCAGGAATATCAACCTGTATAATCCTGTAACAAACCATTTAACATCTTATCTAGATATGGACATCACATACTGTACTGTGAATCTGATCAAAGATGGTGCAGTTCTGTAGAAGTTATAGGGATGAAAACAATTTGGAATCTATTGCCCTACAGAGCAGACTTGATCTCTTAAATATTTCTTAATTATAGAGCAATAATTATTTCTTTGAGTGGAGGGGGCTGGATGGAGTGTGTAGCTAGATTCATACATTGTCCTTCACTGTGACATGTTTTTCCACCATCCTAAAAACCAGGTCCTTAAGGTTGTTTTTTTTCTGTCATTAATTACAGTTCATTTTTTTGTGTGATGCATTTCTAAAAATAAACAGATTTTTATATTGAAAATATTTATCAAATTTAATCACCACCTATCTCAGTCTCAGAGTGGCTGAATGGTATATAACAGTGATGGCTAATCTTTTTGCCATTGCGTGCCAAAAATGGGGGGAGCGTGGTGGTGTCACATGCAAGCATGCCCACATCCATAATTCTATGCACTCTGCCCCCCCCCCCTGTTCTCCCCCTGCTTTTGGCACGTGATGGCACGGTGGGCCTGGTAGGCCTGTTTTTTGCTCTCCCCAGGTTCCAGAGCTTTTCTAGGAGCCTGGGGAGGCCCTCTGGAGGCCAGAAACAGTGTGTTTCCTGACTTCTGGTGTGCCCAGAAGGCCCAAAAATCAGCTGGCTGGCGCACGCATGTGTGTTGGAGCTTAGCTCATGTGCCCACTGATGTGGCTTCACGTGCCACCTGTGGCACCTGTGCCATAGGTTCACCATTATGGGTATATAATCAAATTATAAAAGTGTAAAATCCATATAAAAATGCAGTATATCTGTATAAGGAGCTAGGTTGAAACAAAAATAAGATAAAAGTTAAAATCCAGGAGTATGGAATGTCAGGAAGATCTTGATATTTAAGGCTATCTGTAGAGCCTTTGCACAACTGTTCATTAAATTAAATATTTCTTAATTATAGAGCAATAATTATTTCTTTGAGTGGAGGGGGCTGGATGGAGTGTGTAGCTAGATTCATACATTGTCCTTCACTGTGACATGTTTTTCTAATTAGTTAGTAGAATAAGCCAGGATAATAAGCTATCAAATAATAAAGCTATAAGTTAAATATTTTATTTAAATAATAATTCCTTATAAATAATAAGCTATAATAATAATAAAGGCAGAATATAAAGAAACAAACAATGCCACTTTGATTGGGTTCTGTACTCCTCTACCAAAATCTAAAATAGAAATCTGTAGTAAACTCCAACATTAATCCCATGACTTTTAACTGTAACTTTATGTAAAGTTTACATTTATGTATTTATTTTGATACTTTAAAACACTATCAAGAGGAAACACACAAAATGGAAATACTGGCATGGAAATACTGGAAATGGAATTGCTGGCATTTTCTCTTATAGCGTCTTCCTTCTTCACGGAGATTTTTCTTCTGAAGATTGCAGGGCTTCTTTATGACCAACTGATGGCAATGTTTCCTTTTGTTTTTAACACCAAGGAATGTAATGTAATTGGTAATGCAGTATATTTTAGAGAGAGGCAAGAATCCAATGCGTTTCTTTCTGTGATGCATGAAATCACTGCATTCATCCTTTTGCACAATGTCTGGAAGTATGAGAATCGATCGGTCAAATATCTACTGGTTTGACCTAGGATATATAATTATTTTCGGTTGAAATAAAGGGGACAGGAATGTACTAAAATTCATTGGATAGCATTCCTATTTCATTTTTAAAAATATGGACTCTTGTGCAGCCTCGTTGTATACATGAAAAAAAGCTTTTATTGAAAGAAGAAATTATGCATGATAATGATGAATAAATTCTAATATTGGGCAAGTACAAAGAGAGTTGCATCTGTCCATAAGAGCAAGAGTCTCTTAAAGATACTGTTATGCTTGGTTAACATCCCAATCTAGTGCCTTCCAGATGTGTTAGACCAACTCCCAGCATTCTCAGCCCACAAGCTGTTTCCGTGCTGGCTAGGAGTTGTAGGATATATGTATAGAATATATTTAATATGTCTGGAGCAGGGGTGGGTTCTACTTACCTCCACGACTGGTTCGCAATGGGAGCGTGCATGCTTTTCTGTGCATGCGCAGAGTGTTCATGATGACGTCCGGGTGCGTGGGTGGAGTCGCCCGCTGAGGTTATTACCAGTTTGCACTGGACTGAACTGGGAGCAACCCACCACTGGTCTGGAGGTCACCAAACATGGGCAGATTTTCTAGATCATTGTTAGTCATTATGGCCAATAGGCTGCATGCATTCATTTTGCAGATTCAGGTGGAGCATTCAGAATTACATAGTGATCAAGTGATCATTTTCAGTGGCACAATATTTGCCTTTCTGTTCCCACAAATTAAGTCCCCTAATAAGTGTGTTAAGCTTCCCAAAAATTTCATTTACTTAATTTTAAAAAGCCACAATTAAGTTAAACACTTTTACTTCAAGTGGTGTGAGTATCACTCATTGGGCAAATGGTCCAATCAACATTAGGATTGTAATGTATCTCTATTGAAAGGCCCTCCTCTCAAGTTCACAAGTGGGTAGAGGTTTTCATCAAGATTATGAGAGAAGAGAAAAAGAAGAAAGAAACTACTTTGTATTTGACGAGTATCTGTATCTTTAGAACTTTCCAGATGCTATCATTAGGTACTTGCTGAGAAACAGGCTTTAATTAACCAAGACAATAGCCTCTGTTTCAAGCATCTTCCAACATTACTTCAATTCATTAAAAAAGGAGTCCAATTCGTTAACCTGGTTGTCATCAATGAACGCCATAATGTGGTTTGTTTCAATATCGTCTTCCTTTTAATTCCTATCTCTTTTAGAGGAAGAAGAGGAAGAAGAGGAAGAGGAGGACGAAGAAGAAGAAGAGGAAGAGGAGGATATGGATGAGGACGAAGAAGAGAATGACGACGACAGAGAACCCAGTTTAATGGATGAAAACGTAGATGATGCTGACCTCTCCAGTTTTACTGTTCCTGGGGAAACCTCACAGGAACCTTTGGAAGGTCTGGAAAGCCCTGCAGGAGAGCTCTCAGGAATATCCTATCATGTACCAAACGCAATTGAATGGGAACAGCAGAACCAAGGGCTCGGTAAGCAATACGTAACACGTGGAAGGGTTGGGCAGCAAAGTCTCTATGCCTGAAAAGGAAGTTCTTATTTTCATTGCAGTTATCAATTCTTCAGTGGTTTGGCTCAGTAGTGGGATTCAAATCCCGTCGCTACCAGTTTGCTCGTGGGCGCTCGCGCACTCACACGCACACACAACACTTTTGCACATGCGCAGAAGCTTCTACATATGCACTGAGACGTCCGGGCGGGTGGGTGGAGCCTCCCACCTCTGCCGCTACCATCAAATGTAGTGTAGTGGCTAGTGGGTAGTGATCAAGCTAACAAACTAGGATTCAAGAAACGTTTCCATTCTTGATGTTTTAGCTCTATTTATTTATTTGAATTTACAGTATATCCCACCTTTCATTGAAGAGTTTAGTGACCCCTCTTTCTGTTTACCCCCATCCATAACCTAGGCTTTTGCAAGGTTTGTCTTCTACATATTATGCTCATTTCTGGACTGAGAGGCCTTATTTGTGGTAATCCATTCCTTTGTCATCTCCTTTCAGGATTACTCTAACAGACGCTGCGTGGGGCTGCCCTTGAAAAGCATTGGGAACCTAGTTCAGAATGCATTTATGCAGTCAATTTTTGGCATTTTCACTGTACTCGTGTAATATTGGTTCCCAGTAGGTTTCTGAGTGCAATTCAAGGTGCTCGTTGTTACCTATAAAACCCTACAAGGCATAGGACCAGGCTCCTTGTAGGACATTTCTCCCATTGCTTTTGCTCCTTCTCACCAGATCCAACAGGGAGAGCATGCCTCCTCCTGTATTGAACAATGTCATCTTGTTGGATCAGCAGTTGTGTTTTTCTGCTGCCTTGTGGAACAACATCACTCTGGACATCCAGTGGCACCAACCATGTTACCCTTTCCTAAGATTTTGAAGGCCTAGCTGTTTCCCCAGGTGTATGGGCAGAGGAGTTACACAAGCAATGTTGTTGATGTGGTATTGTGATTAGGAGGTATTGTTTACTTTGGCTAGCATGACTTATTGTTTGTAACTGTTGGTTTCACAGCTAGTCCAATGTAACCCTAAGCAGAGTTTCCTGCCTCGGCAGGCGATTGGACTAGAAAACCTCCAAGGTCCCTTCCAACTCTGATTCTGCATCTTTGCTACTACTGTACATTGGCTGTTGTTGACATGAGAAAACAAAATAATCAGGTGACACCCCCCCCCCCTCGACAGTGGTGGGTTTCTAATGGTTTGCCCCATTTCGGGCGAAGTGGTAGTGGCGGCGGTAGGAGGCTCCGCCCACTCACCAGGACGTCATCACGGATGCTCTGCGCATGCTGTCTCTCCCTTCCTACCTCTCTCTCTCTCTCTCTCTCCCTCCCTCCGTCCCTCCCTCCCCCCCGCCTCTCTCTATCTTCTGGAGGCTGTGGAGGTGAAAAACGGTGTGGTAATGTCCCAGGCCTGTTCACCCCGTTTTTAGGCTGCAGAGTGCTACTTGAGGTGCACTCCATTTTCCACCTCCCCTGGCTCCAGAAGAACTCTGTAGGCCAAAAATGGGCTAAAACGGGTCCATTTTTGGCTTCCAGGGGTGTCCGGATGCCCCGATTTTCATCTCCCTCTCCTCCAGTAGCACTCTGCAGGCCAAAAATGGGCTAAAACGGGCCCATTTTTGGCCTCCAGAGGCATCCGTACGCCCCATTTTTCACCTCTCCCACCTCCAGAAGCACCTTACCTTCCAGTTCCAGCTTGTGGGGCTTGCAAAGGCAAGTCCTGCACTCGGCCGAAGGGTGGGGGCCAGCGGGTGGATGGGGCAATGTGGATGGGTCAGCTTCGTGGTCCTTGCTGGGCCAAATTAATGGCTTTGAGGGGTTGTATGCAGCCCATGGGCTGTAGTTAGAGGACCCCTGGTTTAGAGTAATGTTTCTCACCCTGAAGATACGTGGACTTCAATTCCCAGAATTTCCCAGTGATCTGGGTGGAGGAGGGGGGGAACCCCACTTGTTGAAGGACAAACCATGAGATTTTATCATAGTCTGGGCAGAATAATTCTGCACTCCCTTGAGTCTTTTCTTCATTGTTTTTGTTTTCAACTATAAACAACATTGTTGGCTTGCAAATTTAAACAAAGTTATTGTAATTAGCAAAGTGGAATGGGAGAACTCATCTGTTTTCATTCCTTTTGTTTTGACTACGTACTTTTGTAGGAAGCTTGGAGAAAGAGTGATGAATTTGAATTAAAAAGATAGCAGAAAGGGAAAGGATTAGGGGGCAGAAATACGGCCCCCTTCTCAAATCTTCTTTAAGCTTGTAATCTTCTGAGGAGCTTGGAGTTGAAGCAGTTTTTTAGGAAGACAAAAACCATCAGTGGATTTATTATGTATTTATTTATTAATTAGATTTATATACCGCCCTTCTCCTGACGGACTCAGGGCGGTGAACAGCCAGCTAAAAAACAAATACAAAAAAGTTAAAATCATACTAAAAACAAATATAAATTAGGCTGAGAATTTAAAACAGAATAAAACTCTAAAAATTTTAAAAAGTAGAAGGGATCAGGCAAGTCCGGCAAGTTGAAAGAGATAAGTCTTCAGAGCCCGACGAAAAGTCCGGAGGTCGGCAATTGTTCTCAGTTCTGGAGGAAGATCGTTCCAGAGGGTGGGGGCTACCACAGAGAACGCTCTCCCCCTGGGGGTCGCCAGCCGGCATTGTCTGGCTGACGGCACCCTGAGGAGGCCCTCTCTGTGGGAGCGAACCGGCCGGTGGGAGGCAATTGGTGGCAGAAGGCGGTCCCGTAAGTACCCTGGTCCTAAGCCATGGAGCGCTTTAAAGGTGATTACCAACACCTTGAAACGCACCCGGAAGTCAACTGGCAACCAATGCAGCTCACGCAGGAGAGGTGTCACGTGGGAGCGCCCCGTCGCTCCCATAATCCCCGCGCGGCCGCATTCTGTACCAGCTGGAGCCTCCGGGTGCATCCCAAGGGGAGCCCCATGTAGAGAGCATTGCAGTAGTCCAAGCGAGACGTGACGAGCGCCTGAGTGACTGTGCGTAGGGAGTCCCGATCTAGAAAGGGCCGCAATTGGCGTATCAGGCGAACCTGATAGAAAGCCCCCCTGGCCACAGCTGTCGTATGATCCTCTAAAGACAGCCGTGGGTCCAGGAGGACGCCCAAGTTGCGCACCCTTTCCGTGGGGGCAAATGATTCGCCCCCAATAACCAACGATGGAGTCAGTTGGCTATATCAGCTGGAGTCAGTTGGATTGAGTGTTCATTCCAATCAGATGAATATTCATTGATTGATCTGGGAACATATTTTGCATGTGGCTCTGGGAGGTGCATTTGATCAATCACACGGTTAGTCCAGAAGCAGCAGACAGCAGCACCCAGCCGACCTTGGCTGATCTTGGGGGAAAAGGTTAACCTAAGCAAGGTTAAAAATGGGTAAGATTTATATAAGAGGCTCCCTGAATGAACAAGGCTTTAGGGTAGATTAAGACATTAAAAACAAAACAAACCAGAAAAAGGCAGTGTCAAACTATGTATCTTTTGTTGCCAAGAAAATTGCAGGTAGTCCTTGACTTATGACCATAATTGAGCGCCAAATTTCTGTTGTTAAGTGAGTTTTTAAGTGAATATTGCTCCATTTTATGACCTTTTTTTTGCCACAGTTGTTAAATAAATTACTGTAGTTGTTAAGTTAGTAACACGGTTGGTAAGTGAATCTAGTTTTCCCATTGACTTTCCTTGTCAGAAGGTTGCAAAAGGTGATCACATGACCCTGGGACATTGTAACCGTCATGAATAATGAGTCAGTTGCCAAGCATAACCATGGGGATGCTGTAAGAATTGTACGTGTGAAAAATGATGAGTCCCTTTTTTTGGTGCTGTTGTAACTTTGAACGGTCATTAAGTGAACTGTTATAAGTTGATATTGTGATCTAGGTTTACTGAGTCATTACAAGACACAATTAGTCCCAAATAACCCTATTTTATTGTAACAGCTGAAAATTATGTTCATTCCCAGCTGAGTCCCAATTAGTCGCAAAAAAAGTCCTTCAGAAGAACTCCTTTAGGATAATCATCAAACTTTATCTTCTTTGATACCCTGCTAAAGCCCTTACTTGGCAAAGCCCCACGAAGTTCAGAAACAAACAAGAGACACCAACTGGAAACAGAGTTAGCAACGTTGCTTTCTTGCAAAAGGCCCCAAGTACCTTTGTTTCTCTTTTAAGCCTTAAAGGAGGGGCCAATCATCTCCTGGCCTTACTCCCAAGATGTCCCTTTTGCTTTAGCTGCTCTTGCCTTCTGGCAGCTCTGCACATGTGTGCACTAGGAATAGGCTCCTCTTGTTCCTCTGCCTCTCTGCTGTCTGACTCTGGGGGCTCCGGAGTCCGCGCATCACTCCTAGATGGCCCTGGCTCCATCTCTGCCTCCGACTCAGAGCCCTCGTCTGAGTATTTCCCCAGATTCCAGGACTGGCCCATGTTCCTCCCAAGCCTCCTCACTCTCTGCTGCCAGCTCTGCAGGCTGCTGGTGAACCACAACACTTGAGGACTATCTGTACATGGAATCTGTATTCCTTTAGGTCAGTGTTTCTTATTTCAGCAACTTTAAGATATGTGAATTTCAACTCCCAGAATTCCTCAGCCAACTTCCTGGGGAGTTCTGGAAGTTGAAGCCCATACATCTTAAGGTTGTTGAAACCTTAGGTTTATATCTGGTCCAAGTATTGCTTCAAATGCCAGAGAGCCAGTAATGAAGGATACCGGGAGTTGTAATTCAGTAATATCTGGAGGACAAATAAGATATTCACTCCTATAACACCTGCATCCTTCACGCTTCATTATATTATTTATAACATGAAACTCCAGTTAGATTCTCAGAGGTTCTATCTTTCAGTTGTATCCTTATGAATCTTTGCAAAAAGAACCAAATAATTTTTTTAAAATACAGAAATAATGCTTGGTGAGAGAACGAAGCTTACTTACCCCCTTTTTTTCCTGATCTTCATCTTCATGGGATTGCATTTGTTGAACATCTCCAGGATTTTTCTGAAGTTTTTCTTGGAGGAAAAAGAAGCTGGATTGCACCCAATTCAGGAGGAATGAAAGCACAGATCTAAGAGTCGGGGTGATGGGAGGTGGGCACACACAGGAGAATGACATTTCACTGGGAAGGGAGGACACTAATGGCTACCCCACCATTCAATTAATCAATAGGCAATTTGCTTCTTTCAAATAAAAAGCCAGAAAGAATAGGCTGGAATGTCTGATTTCATTGGATATCTATGGACTCTCAGCTTTAATTAAAAAGGAAAACAAAGGAAAGCTCCTACAGCCTTTAGAAGAGTTGGAACCTGGGCAGAGGGAGTGAGCTGAGTAGAGAATTGATTAGATGCTACTTTTATGCCCTGGACTATTTCACAGTGAAATGAGTATATAAGACTTTAACATGAGTTTTTTTAAAAGTTACAAAATCTTAGATCGACTTGACAGTGGAAATGGTCTCCCAGAGAGAGGATGGACTCTTATTCCTACTGAGTATGTTCAGCCAGCTTGTCTGAGATAATTCAGCCAGTCAGAGCAGGGGATTAAACTTGATGACCTAAATGGCCTCTTCCAACTTTGTGATTGTGTGAGAGCTTGTACCTGAATTTTTCTTTCGAGTGAGGGGTTCAGTTGGGTGAGGTGGGGTGGGTGAGGTGGCCTCTACCAACTCTATGATATAAAGAAGAAGAAAATAACACTGTTAATGCCATAGAACAGTGATGGCGAACCTATGGCAGGCGTGCCAGAGGTGGCACGCAGAACCCTCTCTGTGGGCATGTGCGCCATCGCCAGCTGCTGTTCCGGGTTCCAACATGCATGCTGGCCAGTTGGTCTTTGCGCGAAGACCAGTTGTCCAGTGTGTATGCGCATGTCAGAACCCGGAAGGGAGCAGCAGGCTGGCATGCATACGTGCAATGGAACCCGGAAGTACAGCTGACCGCTGCATGCATGTGCACCAGCCAGCTGCTTTCTTCCTGGTTATGGCGCTCTGGTGCATGCACGTGTGCACTCCAGTTTTGGTACTCGGTGCTGAAAAGGTTAACCATCAGTGTCATAGAAGTATTTTTAGTAAACAAAGGGTTACTAAAGTGGCAGCCATCACTGCTAGTCTCCAGAGGACAACAGAAAATCATGGGGATGGTGTGTAAGATATAAATGCCTTTTGGGAAGATGCATTATGACAATCCAATACATCTGCCATCCAGATGTCTTGCTCTCATCTCTTCAGTTTTTGCAATTGCTTTGGAGGAGCTTGGGGAGGGAAAAGGCTACACGGGGACAAAGCAATCAAAACTCCTGCAGAAATGCTACTTTTCAGTAAACAAATCTCCAGGATAGAGACAGTAGAGCATTTATTTTGACTTTATATATTTGATATGTAAGGTAGGCTATCTGTGGCTGTTTTCGGTTTCCAGTTTTCAATGAGAGCGTAACTGACCCAATCATTTTAGAACAGCATTAATCTGGAAATAGAATTAGTAGGTGAGGATTAAAGAAAAGTTTTTTTTTTCTGGAGTTGTTTCTGCTTCCGACAAAACAAAAATGTAAACCCATCAGGATCTTTCAGATTCTGCAGTCGGTGGGGATGTGATGTGATTGCACGGAGGCTTACTGACCCTGGAAGTGCCAGCCAGAAATGATGTGCACTCTAGCGGTTCAAGCCCGGCTCCATGAGACAGAGTGAGCTGCCGTCGCTCGATCCATAGCTCCTGCACAGTTCAAAGGCAGGCAATATTGCAAATAGATCACTTCGGTGGAGGGAAAAAAAAAACCTAGCTGTGTTTATGTGTGCGGAGAGCAGAAGCCAGTGCTGGATATGACCAGACGCAAGGCATTGCCACATGAGGTGAGAGGAGATTGGCGGAGGAGCCTGGAAGAGCTAACAACACAAGCACTACTAGCTACTTGGTGTAAACCTAGTTTGCCCCCCTCCCCCTCCGTGGTGCACCGAGAATAGGTGCAGAAGCGCCAAATGGAATGAACTAGTAATGTAGGCTGTCAGGACTGCATTGTGTCTCACATGTGTAGATTTCCCTGACATTGTATGCCATACTCTAAATAAATAAAATAGTAAGAGGTACAATTAAAAATCCTGCTCAATTAAAAAAAAAAGGTAAAAATGCCTTTTCTCAACTTCTTGGGACTTTGCTGCTATGCAGTTTTCATGCAGTTTTGCCATAACCTTCTTTTGGGCTGTTTTTTTCTTTCTTAATATAATCAATAGTCCTTGAATCCTTAAATTACACTTTTCAACTGACAACTAAGATATGTAGATTTCAACTTCCAGAATTACCCAGCCAACTTCTTTGTTCAGTGAGGCAAATTAGCAAAAGACAGAAACAATGCCTTGTCTGTTGATCCTAGCAAATGAAGCACTAAATTATGGATTTTGGATTTTTTAAAAGGAGCAGGTGGAACTAATTAGTTTAGTACACAGCCGTTATATAATGATTGTTAGGGTGTGTGTAAAAAGTATTTGTTGCTTGTGCAACGAGCAGAGCATAAACACACAGGGAAGGAGATAAACGTACAGCTCGTGTGAGAAAAAATACTTTATATACAAGATAAGATGCAGTCTCGGTGTAGGTAAAACAGTCCAAGGTCATAAACAGTAATATCAGTCCAGTAGGAATCCTCCCTTACCAAAGCAAACAGACTTTAGTAACTCTTGGTATCGTACCATCTAACGATCCAGTCAAACACCAGCAGCAGTAAGACGCAGGAAGCAACAATCAGGAGCAAGAAGGAAAGAACACTTCTCTGCCCTGCTTATTTATGCGCTGTAGCCTAATTACAGGGTTCAGCAAACCCTGATTACTTGGCTCAGTTGTTTTCTTAAAGTAACAGCTATATTGCCTGACCAACAGTTAGGAGTAAGCTACAGGCTGACCCTAACATTCTCCCCATTAGGCAGGACAATATACACAAAAGATACAGAAACAAAAATATATATCCATATCATACATTGTACAGTGGTATCAGTTACAGTTCAGATTCTTAAACCAAATCTTTCACAACAATTGGTGTGTTTAATGGCACCTTGCGCTTTGGTAAAATTGTCGGCAATATTGTCCTCTGATGCGCAATATTCCAATATAATCATGTTATCCTTAACACATTGCCGAACATTCAGATAACGTATATCAGTGTAGTTAGTCCTTGTCTTTACAGCAAGATTCGTTGCCATTTTAATGGCTGCCTGGTTATCTTCATAAACCATAATAGGATAGTCCATTTTGAATCCAATATCCTCCATTAACTGTTTATAATAAATCAGTTCAGTACATGTAAGTGATAGACAAGAAAACTCCGCTTCCATGGTAGACAAACTGATGTGTTTCTGGCGAATTGATCTCCATCCAATCAAGCAGTTATCCAACATGATTGCGATTCCAGACGTAGATTTTCTGGCAAAACTGGCATCAGCATATGCCTTTAACACCATATCATTAGAATCATTTGGTTCTAAATACATAGCAAAATGTAACATTCTTTTAAGATATCTAAGAACACGTTTTGCAGCTTGCCAATGCCTATCAGTAGGCTCTGAACTATATTGTGCTAGTTGATTAACACTAAAAGCTATATCAGGCCGTGTCCAGTTGCTCAAATACGACAAACTGCCTATTAATGATTGATACAGTTCTTTACTGAACTGTGGACTCTGCAAACTATCCTGCTGGAATTCTTGTGCCATAGGAGTCTTGGCAGGTTTACATAATTCCATCCCATATTTTTTCAACAATTTGCAGATTTTATTAGATTGTGAAATTTTAAATCCTCTAGATGTTTTCAGGATATCCAGCCCTAGATAATGTCGTATATGTCCTAGATTTCGAAGTTTAAATTTTGTTTGCAACTGACCGATAATCTCTCTGGCCTCAGCGTCAGTTCTAGTAATTATGGCAATGTCGTCTGTAAAGAGTAACAAGAATGAAACACATCCATCCTGTTTTTTCTTAAACAGACATTTATCTGCTACACCCTCATAGAACCCAATGTTATGTAATTCCTGCACTATACATTGGTTCCACTCGTAACCTGATTGCCTTAAACCATATAGGCTTTTTTGTAGCCTCCAACACTCAGTGCTATCCTGTGTATCATAACCAGGAGGTTTCTTCATATATATTGTATGCCTCAACGGAGCGTTCAAGTAAGCTGTCTCGACATCTATATGAGTAATAGAGCATTTATTTCTAGCTGCCCAAACCAGCATCGTTCTTAAAGTGCTTGCTCGTAGACTTGGAGCAAAAACCTCATCATAATCTCTATCTGTCTGTGAGAACCCTTGTGCAACAAGCCGAGCTTTATGGGTTACTACCCCATCTACACTTTTCTTTACTTTGTAGACCCACCTACAGCCTATAAGTTTCTCATTTTGAGGTTTTCTAACAACTTCATAGACACCAAGCCTCTTTAATGAATCAATTTCTCTATCCATCGCCTCTTGCCAGGCTTCTTGCTCCTTTTCTGGATACAATTTTATATCGTGATAACTGAATGGTTCAATATCTACTTGGCAAACCACCGTTGCTTTATAGCGATCTGGTGGACGCCGTTCCCTAGTAGATCGTCTAGGCATAACAGGACTAACATTAGGTATATTGGGTTCATCCTCCCCTAACCCTGATTCCTGTTCCTGTTCTTCAATTTTAATAGATGGTTTATCATCCATCTCAGATGAACTATCATCAGGAATATGGTCTATCTTAACTTCCACATCTGTAAAACCATAGTCTGCTTTTTCTAACCTGTCCCAGCCTTCATGTTCTAGGAATTTAGCACTAGCGCTACACAAAACTTTTGTTGTTCCTTTTTCCCAGAACCTATAGGACCTATGGTTATTTTATAGCCAACAAAAATCATTTTCTTTGCTCTCTGTTGGTCCTTTCTTCTCTGACTAACTGGTATATGCACCCAGGCTGGTGCACCAAAAGTATGTATATAACTTAAATCAGGCTTCCTTCCGTGCCATAAAGTAAAAGGTATTTTTCCTGTAGAGGAGTGCACCACATTATTTAAAATATGATTGGCACATAGTATTGCTTCTCCCCACAATTTATCAGGTAAACAAGCATCAGCCAGCATAGTCCTAGTCATGGCTTGTAGGGTCTGGCCTCTTCGTTCTTTATATGCATTATGTTCTGGCCGAAAAGGAGCAGAACGTTTATGCTGTATCCCAGGATCCTTCAAAAACTTAGCCAACTGATGGTTAGTAAACTCAGTTCCATTGTCAGTAACAATGCATTTCACTTTAAACCTCTGCTTCCTTTCTACAAAACGAAGCCAGTTTGTGATACACTGGAACGTATCACTTTTGGACTTCATAAGGTAGCAAAAACCATATCTGGTAAAGTGATCAACTATACTCAAAATATAGCATGCTCCCCCTAAACTGGGTTTCTTTGGCCCTATTAAGTCTAAAAAGACTACCTCCAAAGGTTTAGTAGTTTTAAACCCATTGCAGCGGTTTGCAGGTGTAACTTTACTTTTATGCTGGTTACAAGTATTACAGTTCAAGTATTTGCTGCAAGCCCTTAACTTAATGCCTTTAGACTGCTTAACAGTTGAATGCAACAACCTGAAATTCAGATGACCAAGCCTTCTATGTAGTAAATGTACGAATTCATCATGTGGCTTTACATTTCCAAACGTAGCTTTTGACTGAACTAACAGTAATGACTTATCCTTAATGACAAATAAGTCGTTTTCTAATTCTGCAGTAACTACAGTGCCTTCACATTCCAGCAAACATTTGTTGTTTTTAAAAGTTACTGTAAACCCAGAATGTAGTAATGATGTTACAGATAAAAGGTTATATTTCAAACTAGGGATATAAAGCATGGGTAAAGGGTGCTTACTAATAGAACATTGAACAAGTCCCTCCCCAGCTACAGTCACATTCCAGCCATTAGCTAATTTGACCTTTTTAGTGCTTTTCTTCATGTTAAGAAACAGTTTTCTGTTTTTTGTTATGGATTGAGAGGCACCGCTATCAATCACCCACCAATCATCTTTTATATTATTAGATGAATTGGTTGCTAAATTACATCTTTTTCTAGGTTTAGCAGAGTCTCTAGCAGACACTTTCTTACTTTTACAACATTTTGCAATGTGCCCCTTAGCCCCACATGCATAACAACGTTTAACGATATTGACATTTTCATATACAGCTTCCACTTTTGGTTGCTGTTGCATCCTTAACTGGTCTCGTTCTTGCCTACGTTTGGCCTCATCCAGTAACCTACCAGTTATACTGGCCAATGTTAGTTCATCTCTAGACAATACTTCTAATGATGAAACAAAAGAGTCATAACTGTCATCCAACGATGAAAGAATAATATAAACTTGCTGCAGTTCAGTAAACACAAGGTCTTTCTCCTGTAGCTCCTGGAAAAGCCCTGTCATGCGGTCCAGGTGAGCCATCATGTCTCCTCCTTTCTGAAGATGTAAGCGAAATAATTTCCGTGTCAGGTAGATATGGACACCCACAGAGTCACGAACGTAGAGCTTCTTTAGCTTTGTCCAACACCTCGCAGCAGACTCTTCGCCCCGGAAATGGACGAGTTGCTGGTCTCCCAGTGTCAGGCCAATGATGCATAAAGCACGCTCGTTGTCCCTGTGAAACTTCGCTATCTTTTTGGCATCTTCTTCGTCAGCAGCATTCAATGCAGTTATGTCCGGTGGATTATTAACCATGTCCCACAGTCCTTCTTTTCGCAAAAATAGACAGCATTTTGTGGACCAGGTAACATAGTTTGTACCATCCAACCGGGTTATGGTAGAATAACTTGTACCTTGCTCAAAAGCCATCATCTTGATTACTACACCCACTGCCTGCACTTCTCACTTCCACAAAAACAAATTAAAGAGCCCTGGAACGTTCTGGGCCCATAACCAATGTTAGGGTGTGTGTAAAAAGTATTTGTTGCTTGTGCAACGAGCAGAGCATAAACACACAGGGAAGGAGATAAACGTACAGCTCGTGTGAGAAAAAATACTTTATATACAAGATAAGATGCAGTCTCGGTGTAGGTAAAACAGTCCAAGGTCATAAACAGTAATATCAGTCCAGTAGGAATCCTCCCTTACCAAAGCAAACAGACTTTAGTAACTCTTGGTATCGTACCATCTAACGAACCAGTCAAACACCAGCAGCAGTAAGACGCAGGAAGCAACAATCAGGAGCAAGAAGGAAAGAACACTTCTCTGCCCTGCTTATTTATGCGCTGTAGCCTAATTATAGGGTTCAGCAAACCCTGATTACTTGGCTCAGTTGTTTTCTTAAAGTAACAGCTATATTGCCTGACCAACAGTTAGGAGTAAGCTACAGGCTGACCCTAACAATGATGATGAATGCATACTCTCACAAAATCTTTAGTAAGTTTCTCTTCTTTAAATACTAAATTTTACTAATATATTATGGTAACATAAATGTAATTAATAGTGCCCTTGTACTATCAGACATATAATTACTTCTGGTTTTGTGTTTAGCAATTATTTCAACAATTACTTCATTCTAAAGTACTCAGGTCTGGAACAAATTTTGATTTTTTTAGCATTATAACATAGTGTAGGTGAATTGGAATAGGTTCAAAGGACATGGTGAAACTGGTCACCCAACTGAAAAATTAGTTCTGTTAAAAAGCTTGATAGTATTGGGTATCTCTAACATGAAATAGAAAAGAGTAAGGAGTGGGGGACAGATATGATAATTCACCCCAAATACCTGAAGGGATGTCATGTAAAAAGGGGCAAATGGTAGAATTAATTGGGTTCAGAAAAATCACAGAATGATTTAGCCCCTGAGCCCAGCTCCTGCTTACTTCTGGAAAGATGTAGTCAGAAAAGCAATGAGCAATCAGAAGGATGATTCTAGACCCTCCTTCATTGGAGGTGGTCAAGATATCTCAGAGATATTTTAGCTGCACAGAATACAGGATTGGATTCAGTAGCCAAAACTGATTGATTGATTGATTGAATGATTATGTGCCTTCAAGTTGGTGCTGTCTCTTAGGAATTTCATAGATAGATTCCCCCCCACTGGATCCTTCAGGTTTTCCAATGGTGCCATTCACTTTGATGGTAATCATCCTCTTCTCTTTCCTTCCACCTTTTCCACAATGTGTCCAAAATTTGGTCGTTTGAGCCTGGACATTTTTGCCTTGAGTGAGAACTCTGGGTTGATTTGTTTGATAATTGATTGTTTCCTTGGTTAGATGGCCCAACTATCCAGTCTTAGTTTGAGCAAATCTAAGAAAGCTTGTCCCATTTCCTTGCCATATCTTCAGCTAAATTGTCTCACTACTGGTACCATGTTTCTCCTAATACCCAGCAGTCAGCCTCTATTTCAAGACTATTATAGTCTGTGCCCTGAAAAAAAATATTTACTTGTCAGGTCTCTATTGAGCTGTGAAAAAGAATTGGTCGTCTATCTAAATAATGACACTGGCCTCCTTTGGCCAATTTCTTTTTTAATTTAGGCATCTTAGCCCGAGAAACCTTTTCAACAGTGGAGCTTTCACCCAAGAGTTAATAAATCCTTTTCCTTTTCTTAAATCTTCTTTTTCTTTTTTTCAATTGCAATAAGCATAGTTGTAGTTCATTATACACCATTATCCTTTTGCATGTTAATGAATATCTTCCATTGTTATTATACATTGCTGGGAAAGAGCCCATTAACAGCATTCCTTGTTTACAAGCACATGGATTTTTCTAAACTAAGAGGTGGCCTGAATGAAGGCAGATATGCATGTCCCAGGATGATGTTGCAGGATCCAATCTGGGTCGGTCACCGGAAGTTTAATCTTCTGAGCTTTTGGATTTGTGCTGGAGCCCATCTTCAGGGAACCTCTCTTTAGCAGAGTGTGTGTCTTTTACTCAAAAGACTAAATGTCTGGGCCTGGAGACCAACCCAGATTGGATCCTGTAAAATGTGGAATCATTAGGGTGGGGTGGGGGGCTTGCATTTATCTGATGAATATTAGAAAAGCTGCTCTTGACTGAGTAATAATTCTGTGGTAAAGACAGCTTTACTGCATGGCCAGTATGACAGAGAATAATGTTCCTCTAGCATGGCAGGTTTTTTAATAAAAAAAAATGCAATTCCCATCACTAGTATGACAATGTCAAAGGATTATGGGACCTGTGTCTCTGTAATACAAGGATATGAGACTACTTGGGGACAGCTTGCTGGCTAGGGAATTCTGAGCATTGGAGCCCATACATCTTAAAATTGCCAAGTTTAAAAAACAGCAATGTAGAGGCTGAGGTATCAGGTTAGAAACCAAGGAAGGGTAAATTCTAGTGGTGGGATTCAGCCAATTCACATCACTTCGGGAGAACCGGTTGTTAACTTTCTGAGCAGTTTGGTGAACAGGTTGTTGGAAGAAATCATTAGGGCAGAGAACCAGTTGTTAAATTATTTGAACCCACCACTGGGATTCTAATTCTTTCTTAGGCATGACAGCCAATTGGATGACTTTGGGCCAGGTCTTTCTGTGAGCCCAGCTCATCTCACATGATTGTTGTTATGGGGAAAATAGGAGACAGGGACATTTGGTATGTATATTGCCTTCAATTGACCAAAAATAATAGTGGGGTTAAAAAAATTAAATAAATCATAAGAGAAAGGAGCAAGGGTCTGTTGAAATAAAGACAAGCTGACACTGCATGAATGGCATAGATAGGGTGAGTAGGATGTGATGTATAAGTTACTCTGAACAAAAGAGAGTGTTTACTAAAGAGTGTGTATATATATACTGTATAAACTATACATAATTTTATAAATGCTGTCATTTGCTCTAAATACATTGCTATTCTCTTTGGTACCATGTTACTCAAATACGTACTGAGTCAAGGATGTAATCTACCCTGTTTGGGCTTCTGCTGCTCACCTGCCCATTCTCACCAGTGATGAAATCCAAATTTTTTTACTACCGGTTCTGTCAGCGTGGCTTGGCAGGTATGGTGTGGCTTGGTGGGCATGGGAGGGGAAGGATACTGCAAAATCTCCATTCCTACCCCACTCCAGGGGAAGGATACTGCAAAATCCTCATTCCTTCTCTACTCCTGGGGGAAGGATATTGCAAAATCTCCATTCCCACCCCACTCTGGGGCCAGCCAGAGGTGGTATTTGTCAGGTCTCCAAACTGCTCAAAATTTCCGCTACTAGTTCTCTAGAACCTGTCAGAACCTGCTGGATTTCACCCCTGATTCTCACCCTCTGCATCCCCTTCGTTTGATTTGCAGAGTGCTGCAATTCTGGAGTAATGTTAGCCCAATTCCCCACTAGGCAAGATCCAGGCTGAGTGTCCATGGGGCCAGTCCAGATGGAGAAGGATGAGGAGCTGGGGCAGGACCAGCTGTTTGCCTGATTTCGATAATATCTCTGCAGTAAGCTAATATATACGTGTCTTCCTATGCAAGTCCTGAGGTCTCCTCCTTCTCCTGTTTAGCTAAAAATAAGCTTTGAGTCCTTGTACTTCCCAACAGCTCTGGCCACTTCGGTTTCCAAAAGGCTTTGTGAGTTGAAGGGAAATCATGCAGTTAGCTGGACTGATCAACAGATTTAGCAATCTTAAAAATGTAATTGTTTGTTTCGCTTCACCTGTCACAGTAGGAACCCAAGGGCCTCTACTTCAAAATAGAAGGACTACAAAACTTAGCATAAGGCCAACTGGGGACATCATAGCACAGCTGCGCTTCTTTCCCAGAAAGCATCCTGCGGAGCAAATAACCTGCCTGGAAAAGTGTGCATAGCCCTCATCATCAGCCCAGGATGTGAAGGCTGTGACAGCTTGCCTCTGCTGCGCCCATCTTCATCCCAGGCCAAGGGTTCTTGAAAGGAGAGGTCTATGCATTGGCTAAAGCAGCTGCTTCATATTAGCTAATGGGAAGATTGCCCTGAGGAGTGGGTGGTGGAGGGGTGAGACAAATCCACCAAAGGCTCCATGTTAGCTAGTGGTAGGTTGGGCCAATTAAGTCATTCTAAGTAATTAGTGCATGGTAAATGACTATTCTGTTTCCAAATCATGTTTTCTGCACAAAAAGTTTATTTTTTTTCCGAAAGTACACTGTTTCTTCCTCTTCTTTTCTACCTCCACTTCTATGTGCCATGTTGATCTAGGACTATGTGTAAGGGGAGCTCCCAAATTCCTTAAAGTAGCCCTACCTCTGAGATGCTTTTAAAAATCAGTTATTTTTCCAAAAGGGTTGGGATTTACATGGTTGGGTATATAGCTTGGGTCCATCTCTGGAATACCTGATAACTGGAGTGCAGTGGTCTCTTTGCTGCCCTTTATTGGTCAGATCTGTGCAGCTTAAATAAAAAAAAAGTACAAGCTTCCCTTATCCAGTTGTGTCTTACTCGGTGTGTGTGTGTGTGTGTGTGTGTGTGCTCACCTCAATTTCCTACCTCAGGGAGCCAGTGTTGTCCAAAGATGCATCCGTGGTCATGTGGCCAGCTTGACTACTATATGCCCAGGTGCATGGAATGCTGTTATCTTCCCACCGAAGTGGTACTTATTTATCTAGTTGCATTTGCATGCTTTTGAACTGCTACGTTGGCAGGAGCTGAGGCGTAGAGGTCCGATTAGATGTTAAGCCTTAGAAATATTTGAGTGGAGGCATATTATTTTTGTGCTGAGCACATGACGGAAAATACAGGCACAAGGATATTTTAATCCAAGCTAAACATGAAGCTGTTGTTTGATCAGAATCATTTATGTAGAGATAAGTGAATATATACTGTTTATGTTTACTTCAAATCTACTAATTTGAATGGGTCAATAATTTATCTGGGTGGATGATCGACAAGAGAAAGGGTTTATCTCTTCTCTCCTATGCTGTTTCTTTCCTGGGAATCACCATCTCACTCATTTAGTCTCACAGAAATCTGCAGTTTTAAATACCGGTATATTAACCTCCATCCCATTTTGCAGCAAATGCAACCTAGACTGGGAAGCATTTGGGGGAGGAAACTGTTGAATCTCATCCTCATAATTATTCCTACCATCCAAGCAACAGCCTTGTGTGGCTGCTTGAAATTTAAAAAAAACTAGAATTGTGAATGTTCTGCATCATGTATCAGTTGAACCTCAGGGTCCTCTGGTAGGTATACAACTTAATATTTCTTGTTCTGCACCTGCTGCAGGCTTCCCACAAGCAAAATAGATGGCGAAGGTGGCAGAAATTCGAGGGAGGGAGGGAGGGGGGAGGGAGGAAAGAAGAAACAAAGGAAGAAATGTTAGGGAGAGAGGGAAGGGGAAGGGAGGAGGAGAGGGAAGGCGGCAGGGATGGAAGGAAGGGGAAGGAAGGAAGGAAGGAAGGAAGGAAGGAAGGAAGGAAGGAAGGAAGATTTCTGATCTTATCAGATTCCTACAAGGAAATCAGGGGGAGCTGATTCAATAGGGGAGCTGGCAAGAAGTTGGAAGTCACTCTTGCTCTTATTGCTTTTTTACCCACTCACAGTAAGGAAATATTTCTGAAACAATGACCCAATAGGGCATGGGTTGTCTAGTAATAGCTAAATTGCTGGTTGCATAATGGAAGTGCATACCTGTGACTCAGGCACCTTGCAAGAGCACAGTCAGTCTCTCTTCGCTGCCCAATTCCAACCCAATTATAAAATAGACAACTTTCACTCAAAAAACGAAGACCTTCTGCTGGGAGGGGAAGGGGATGCAGAACTCCCATTAAAGATGCTTTAACCCTGCAGGAGTGTCTAATTAGGCAATTTGCAAAATGAAGAATTGACAAAGCACCAGTCGATAGAAAAATTACTCTCCTCCAGCTTTCTCAAATAATCAGTGGGAGAAAGGAAAAAAAAAATGTCCCCAGGGAACCAGACTGACAAGTTGCTTAAGGGGGATGCAGAATAATGGGCTGCAGACCTGTTTTAGAGAATAATACTATTTTGAGGGTACTATGAAAAATGCAGACTTATTTAAATGCACTAGAGACCGAAAGAAAGAATGTAAAAAGGAGATACTCTGAATTAAGTTAGGTGCCTATTCCCCCCCCCCCCCCCCAGAACTGCTGCATCTTTAAAGGAGAGATGGAGAATGCTAGGTATTTTGGGCTATATTTCCTGGAAAACGGGGTAGGGTAAATATATTAGGGATTGCATCTCAAACAACAAGTAAAGCTAAAAGGAAGTGATTGCTGCCATTACTCTTTCTCTCCTTTTGTCTGGTTTATTGCTTTCTTCCTTTTCCTTCCTTCCCAATGAGCTGCTGGAAAAGGGACAGAGTAATCCAGTATAGAACTGATCAGAATAACAGATTTGAAAGGGACCTTGGAGGTCTTCTGTTCCAACCCCCTGCTCAAACGATATGGCTATGCAAGGTGGCATGCATAGCCATATCGGTGGGCACGCAAGCTCAGCTCCAATGCGCATGCGTACGCTGGCCAGTTGATTTTCAGGCCTTTTGGGCCCATCAGAAGCAGGGAAACAGGCTGTTTCCTGCTGCTGGAGGGCCTTGGTGGGTGGTGGGAAGGCCTGTTTTTCTCTCTCCTCAGCCTCCAAAGCCTTTCTAGGAGTCTGGGGAGGGCGAAAAATGGCCTTCCAGCCCCCCCACCAAGGCCCTCCGGAGGCCGGAAATGACCCGTTTGCCAACTTCTAGTCCAGTCTCTTCTTAAAAGCCACCAGTGATGTAGCACCCACAGTCTCTGGAGGCAAGTCGTTTCACTGATTAATTGTTCTAACTGTCAGGAAATGACTCCTTAGTTCTAGGTAGCTTCTCTCCTCGATTGGTTTCCATCCATTGTCTTGCCTTCTGGTGCTTTGGAAAATAGGTTGACCCCTCTTCTTCTTGGCAGCCTCTCAAATATTGGAACAGTGCTACCAAATGGTCACTCTGAAACCAGGAGGAGGCTGAGGGATGGCTGCTTTCTTCTCTGCAGGTTCATACACCTCATTTTAGTAAGTGCCAAGCAAAAATCAATCCGATATAGCCTTCTCAGCCCTAAGGATGCCGTTAGAGGGAAAACATCACCTCTAGGATTTCATCCTTTTAAAGTTGCTGAGATCCTGTCATCTTATTTCATAAAAGAAAAAAGAAAAAAAAAGCAGCCTTCTTCATGGAACAGAAACTGGGACATGAAGCATTAGCTTCTTCTGTTTTTCTTCCAGGCTAAATTAAGTTTCTCAGGCTCTCTGATGTAAAGTCACAGTAGTGAAGTTAGAAGGGTTTATTTACACCATCAAGACTAACCCTGTGCTTAGTGCAGGAATGTGGATTAAAGGCTGCCTGACCTCTTTTGGAACTTCATCATCACTGGTTACCAATTGGTTTTGCTGTTGACCTGTTCTTGTTTTTAGGAAGTATTTTTCTCTAAAATTCAGTTGGAATCTATTTCCTGTAACATAGCTCTAAAAGCTAAACCCGTCTACCTCCCTCGGTTGTTTTCTTTATTATTTTATTAAACAAATTTAAACAATTGCCCAGTTTGCACACAATGATTCAAATCTTTGCAATTTCAGGCCCCTGATTACCTATACAGCCCTTCTCTGAAACTACTCCAAATTTCAGAATCTTAGCTAAAGAAGGATCTAAGCCAGGGGTGTCAAACTCAAGGCTCAGGGGCCAGATCTGGCCCATGGTGTACTTAGATCTGGCCTGCAGGGCCACCCTGGAAACAGCGAAGGACCAGCTCGTGGAGCTTCTGCCAACAAAAACACAGCCCCCCTGAGCTCAGTTTTCACTGGCAGAGGGCTGCAGGAAACTGTGGCAGCTGAAAACGGAGCTCAGGAGCTCATGTTTGCTGGCAGAGCATTTGTGTCATCATAGGTGCCCCTGACACAAGTGATGTCAAGCTGGCCACGCCCACCCTGGCCCACCCTAGCCCTGGACATCAAACACAACCCTGAATGAAATTGAGTTTGACACCCCTGGTCTAAGCAATGTAGAATATAGTGAAACAGTTATGTGCCATAGCTTACACTGTATACCTATACACGGTATATCTATATACACAAACTCTTGTGTCACAAGTTTGTCTGTTTGGAACCTGCAACTGGACGAAAGGTGAATCACAAAGCAACAACAAGATACCTCAAACGGACTAAGTTACACAATGCATCCAACATCGGCGATCCATTATTCCTGTGGGATTGGAATTAGGAAAAGGTGTGGCAGCTGTGGCTGCTTCAGCACTGCTATACTCAGCCATGGTTATGCCATCATCATTTTCTTTTTTCCCCTCAAAAATTTGATTAAAGTTTACAAATAAAAAGATAACAAACTAATGCAAGGTAAGAAAAATATAAAAAATGAAGAAAAGAATCATTTTAACTCTTATTCAACAGGTTTACTTTATAAAGCATACAATGTCTCACAAGATGATTTCTTATCACATTTTCTTTGTCTCCTTCAAAGCACAGCTTGAACTATTTTTATCTCTTTTCAGGAAGAGGTTTTTTTTGTTCCGCACATTCCTTCGATAAATCCAAAGTAAGAGGCTTTCCAACTCACTCTTCTGCTTTATTGTTTCTGTTTCCTCCTTTATTAGGACATAGAGTCATAGAATTATAGGACTCGAAGGAGCCTCGGAGGTCCTCTAGTCCAACCCCCTGCCTATGGCAGGAATCCTTATACCAACGAGCCATCCTGCCACGCTCCTCTTGGCTGCATTCCACATCAGCTGGTTTAATTGATAAATCCATTTTGGCATTGTTTCCCATACCGGTTTTACGTTCTAGCATTTTAAAATCCATATAGAGATCCATATCTTTTTCTATATCATTTTCCTAATCAACATTTTTTAAAACTTCAAATCCCTGTCAGTTTTCTGTTTTATCCAATAAAATTTGTTAATCTTGTACATCCTCTGCTATAGTATCCCTTGCTGTTGTAAGCATCACTTGCTCTTGTAAGCAACCTCTGAGTAAATCGTTCCGAAGCAGCCTTATTTCTTCTATAGTCAAATAGTATTGCTCCATTGTGTTAATGTGTTTGTTTTCCTTCAAGAATAATCTTTTGTTCTCCCCTTCAGGTCCCCTCTGATCATCAGTTTATTTTCTAATCAACAAAATTTTCCCACAGGCGGATCTCCTACAAGTAGTTTCAAAGACTTCCTATGCTGTTTTATAAATTTTTAAGCACCCCACAGGAAATATTCTTTCAAGTCCATCTAGCATCTTAACTTTCCAAAATCAACATTTTATTCCCCCTTTTGGTGTTTGTCAAAAATTAAAGCTTCTCGTTATTCCATTCTTTTGTCCAGAGTGGAAGGAAACATCTCCCTGTTTAATACAGCTTGTCTTTTGGAAAAATCTTAACTCCAAAGAAATAAGTAATAAGCAACCTGTAGGAGATGACCAGGCTAAACCTGATGGAGGAGTCAAACGCGTCATAAGTCATGAGTCTCTGCATGCCCACAAGTGGTCTAAGTCCAGCCCACCTTGAATGCCTCTCTTAACTCCCACTCATTTCCCTTAACAGTCAGTTGATTAGATTCTGGTAGAGAGCTTAAGCTTGCAATGAATCTTTATACTCCTTTGAACTGCCTGAATCTCCTGATTTCCCCACTGTTTGACACAAATTCCTAAAGAAATGAAGAGAGGGAGTAGCGGCGACTTCAGTGATTCTTTGAAAAGCACTGAGCATGGTTTAGGCTGGATAAATATTCCTTCTCAACCCCGCTGGAGAACATTGTTTTGCAGTCTCTTCATAGAAAGGGTCTGTATGGAGGAAGTAAAAGGTTGCATAAGAGGCACGGCAAGGGTCAGGAAGGCTGTGCCATACTGCAGCCCAATTTGGGGAATTTGCACACAGGTGCGGTGTGGGTTGGGGTGGGTGCACAAGGGTGCAGAAGTGGCCCTGGGAAGGGTGTGCAAGTGGGGCAGACCAGTGGTGGATTGCCCCCGGTTCGGACCAGTTCGCAAGAACCAATAGTAAAACTGGTGGGAGGCTCCGCCCACCGACCCATACGTCATCAGGAAGCTTCTGTGCATGCGCAGAAGCGCAAGCAAGTGAGCGGTCCCATTGCAAACTGGTAGTAAAGGTAAGTAGAACCCACCCCGGGGCAGACATACCGGACCAACTTGTGACATTTCCTGCTGGCTTTCCTATTGACTTTCTCCCTGCAAGCTTCCCAAAGCAAAGTCAGTGGGGAAGCTGGCAGGAAATCAGAAATCGCCCCCATTTCCACTGCTTTTTTTCCCTCCTCCCTATGGTCATTCTATCCTTTTGTTTAGGTTAAGTAAATATTTCTGAAATGATGACGCATCTGAAACAATAACCTGATGGGTCATGGGTTGTCTAGTTAAATCTAATACACTGAAAGTCAGTTACACAATACACAATCAGTTGCAGGTTTAGAGATGCTTCCAAAGAATTGGTTAGGGACTCTTGCTTTCAATTATACTCTGGAACTTGGATATAAGTCTGTTTATTCACTGAAACAGTTATCAAGAACAACTCTTAATAACCTAATAGTCTCTTGGCATCAGTAGGTTTAACAAAGCCATTTCTGCTGAGTCATCATACTGAGGATACTTTTTTTTGCAAATTCTTATAGAAAGCAGTGTCGTGATAGTTTTTTAGCTTCATCTGAACTGGATTGACCTTGGTTCAAATCCCAGATTGTTATTTTGCTTACAAAACGCGCTAAAGTGCAAAAACCCGTTTTAAACATATTGTAACTGCAGCATAATGATCACTTACGTTGTAGCAGGAAAGCTGCTATTCAACTTTGGGCATAAGTCTAAAAGTACTGCAAGAATAAAACACACTATATATTGCATAGTTATAATATGATATGTTCTTCACCATCTCATTGTGATATTTACATTGATTTGTTTAGGTGCCTGTTCAAGGATTCAAAGAGGCTGTGGGTTAGAGCTATTTACCAAAGAGCTGCTGGTGGTCATCCAATCTACCTTCTGGGAGTTTTAAGCATGTCTCAGAAAGGGTCTTGACCACACACCGAAATCTTGGGTGGGGCTGCTGAGTTCACTGCCTTTGGGGCCACTGTATGTATATATATATATATATATATATATATATTAAAAAATTTGATTTATATGCCGCCCTTCTCCAGAGACTCAGGGCGGCTTACAATGCGTTAAGCAATAGCCTTCACACTTTTGTATATTTATACAAAGTCAGCTTATTGCCCCCACAAACTGGGTCCTCAATTTACCCACCTTAGAAAGGATGGAAGGCTGAGTCGACCTTGAGCCTGGCTAGGATTGAACTCACAGAAATTACAGGCAGCTGGTGTTAATTGCTGCCTTTAGTAGGAGGCATTAGCCCCCTACGCTACACAGGCTCCTGTATATGCAGTAGTCCTCAATTTACGAGCACAATTGAGCCCAGAATTTATGTTGCTAATTGAGAAATTTGTTAAATGAGTTTTGCCTCATTTTACATTTTCCTTGCCCCATTTGTTAAGCGAACCCTGATGTGGTTGTTAAATTAGTAGCACGGTTGTTAAGTGAATCTGGCCTCCCCATTGACTTTTCTTGTCAGAAGGTCGCCAAAAAAAATCAGTGGTGAAATCCAAATTTTTTTACTACCGGTTCTATGGGCGTGGCTTGATGGGTGGTAGTGTGGCTTGGTAGGTGTGGCAGGGGAAGGATACTGCAAAATCTCCATTGCCAACCCATCCAGGGGAAGGATACCGCAAAATTCCTATTCGCTTCCCACTCCTGGAGGAAGGATATTGCAAAATCTCCATTTCCACCCCACTCTGGGGCCAGCCAGAGGTGGTATTTGCCAGTTCTCCAAACTACTCAACATTTCTGCTACCGGTTCTCTGAACTGCTCAGAATTCCACTACCGGTTCTCCAGAACTTGTCAGAACCTGCTGGATTTCACCCCTGAACCGAATGTAAATCATGTGACCATGGGGATGCTAGAAAGATCGTAAGTGTGAAAAATGGTCATAAGTCTGGTCCCGAATGCGGCCGCGCGGGTGGTGATGGGAGCGACGTGGCGCTCCCATGTGACTCCCCTCCTGCGCGAGCTGCACTGGCTTCCAGTGGTCTTCCGGGTGCAGTTCAAGGTTTTGGTTACCATCTTCAAAGTGCTCCATGGCTTAGGACCAGGGTATCTTCGGGACCGCCTTCTGCCACAAACAGCCTCTCACCGACCAGTCCGCTCCCATAGAGAGGGTCTCCTTAGGGTGCCGTCGGTCAAACAGTGTCGACTGGCGGCCCCCAGGGGGAGAGCCTTCTCTGTGGGGGCACCTACCATCTGGAATGAGCTCCCCCCCGAGATAAGGAACTTACATGACCTGGGTACTTTTCGCCGCGCCTTGAAAACATTTTTATTTGAACAAGCTGGGCTGGCTTAACCTCCTTTATTTTTGGGTTTTTAAATTTTATAATCATAATTGGATTTTTAAACTATTGAGCCAAATTATTTAATTTGTTTTTAATGATTTTTTAACTTTTGTATTTATTGTATCTTATTCTGGCTGTTCACCGCCCTGAGTCCCGTCCGGGAATAGGGCGGTATATAAATTAAATAAATAAATAAATAAATAAATAAGTCACTTTATTCAGTGCCATTGGAACTTTGAACAGTCACTAAATGAACAGTTGTAAGTCGAGGACTATCTGTACTCTACCATGGAGAAAGCTCTCCAGATGTTGGGGAGCTTCTAATCCTCTACAAAATTGGATTAACGTTGGCCTTATGCTACCATAATGTTCAGTGACTTTTGATTGCAATTAATTTTATGTTGTTAATTTTCTAGTGAGAAGCTGGATGGAAAAACTGAAAGACAAGGTAGGGAGCTCTTCTCAGTATAATTTATTTTAAAATGCACTGTATTTTTGTTTTATGTTTAGAAATCCACTATGGAGAGATGATCTTTTAATCCAATGGTGCTCAACCTTTGCGGCTTGACAACCCAGCTGGGTTGAGCCACAGGAGAGGAGAACAGGGCCATGCAGCTCCACTCACACAAGAGAGAAGAGAAGCCTTTGGGATGTGGTTTCACATTCCTTCAGGCTTTTCTGCATCAAAAGTTTTTGCAATGGGATGGAAGGCCTGAAGCAGCACGAGATCGCTCCCCCAAAGCCTTTCGGACATTTGCAAAAACTTTTGGCATGGAGAAGAGAAGCCTTTGGTGGCACAGGCTCATGGTCCTTCAGACTCACCGAGGTGGCCCAATGCTCCAAAAGTGGATTGGGTGTCCTGTACAGGTAGCCTTGGTGAGTCAGTGAAGCTAAGCAGGGCGCGCTTGTCTCACTCAGCCTCTGCTCTCACCGCTCCACTTTTGGAGCATCGGAAGAAGGCGGCTTGGTGGCATGCCTGGCGGGGCAGAGGGGTGCCGGGCCGCATGAGTGCCAGGCCGGTATGTACACCCACACAGCTCCATTCATGCAAGAGAGAAGAGAAACCTTTGGGGCGCCGTTCACATGAGTGGAGCTGTGCATGTGCACCAGCCAGCGTCTTGTGTGGCCCGATTCAAAGAGGCCCTGGCCCAGTAATGGGGACTCCTGTTTTAATTCATAGCTTTTGATAAGACTCAGACACTTTCTGGATGGGTAGCAGAGAGCACAGATTCATGGTCATCAGTTGAATGATGACCGTGAATCTCCGTAAGTGGTGTCATGTGCATCATGATTTCATTGCACATTGTTATGTGATGGCATCAAGATACCTGTGCTGTCGTACTGGAGTCCTATGGTCATTTATGCTTCTCGAGCCTTGGGTTCAATTTTTATAAGGGCATCTTCTGGATTATGAGTGCTATAGAATTCTGAGGTTTATACCCTGTTTCTCCTAAAATAAGTCATCACCTGATAATAAGCCCAATCGGGCTTTTGAGCGCATATGCAAAGTAAGCCCCCCCCTTGAAAATAAGTCCTTCCCGAAAATATTTAAATGCATGCGCAAACGGTCCCCGGCATTTCCTCTGATTAGGGTTAGGGAGGCAGAGCTGGAAATCAGGTAAGATGGCAAAAGGAGCTCTGTCTTGCTCCATGCGCCCCAAAATAATAAGACCTTCCCGAAAATAAGGTCAATCACTTATTTCAGGGTTCAAAAAAATATAAGACAAGGTCTTATTTTCGGTGAAACAAGGTAGTTTCAACACATTACAAAGGGAAGACTGTTTTGGTGTCTCATACCCTTCCTTTTTCTTCCTAGATACTACCAGGAGTAATTTTTGCTACAGGCCCTGGATTCTATCCTCTTCTCTAAGAATTAGTAGAAGCAGAATAATGTGTGGAAATACTGTGTATGTCCCAATTCTGCTAATCACCTGAGGATTTACTGCTTATATATCTGGAGCCTTGCCATTCCACAGTCTTCTTGATATGCAATGCATACCTAAACATTGTGTAGCTGATACATTTATTTTTAGTAGGTTTCCCATGTTAGAATCCACAGGGGGAGAGAGATGTGAGATGCAGAAATCCTCACTTGGGTTTTACAATTCCTTTGTGGAGAGGTAAAGTTTGAACACTTTGCATGTAGCTTCTCCATATTGCCAGAAACAAGGGCAGGACAGTGCATGTTCCTTCCCAGGAAGGAAGCAAATTGTAACTAGGAACTGAAATTTGAGTGTTTTACAGTGCTTTAGCAGTGCTTTGCTGCACGGGTTATCAAGAGTGAGGATGTGATCTGCAGCAGATGCAGGGTATTCCCACATATGATAAACTTTAGGACCAGCGTTCTTCTACTTTAGCATCATTTACGGTGAATGTGCTTCAACTCAGAATTCCCCAGCTGAAACCTACACATCTTAAAATGGCTAAGGTTGAGAAACACTGATCTAGTAGACTAACATAGACTTTGCTGAGCTTATCTCCTTTAGATGTGTTGGACTGCAGTCTCATTATTCTTATTTTATTTATTTAATTTCTATAGCCACCCATCTCAACTGACTGGAGAGCAAACAATTCCAAACAATTAAAAACAGTATTTAAAAAAATGTATAACAGCCAAGAAAATAATTTATCATAATAACTTACTTATCAGTAAAGCCAAGAAACAGGACCCTTCACACATTTGGGCCATGAGGGTCAGGCACAGAGCCAGCTTTTAAAGCCTTATGAAAGGCCAGTAGGGTTGGGGCCATCTCAATCTCTGAAGGGGGAATGTTCCTTGGGGTGGGTGGGGGTGGGCGCTGCCTTCTGGGCCTGCCAGCTGGCGTTCCTTGGCTGAGAGGACCCACAGTGTGCCTGGCTTGCCAAACCACATTGGATAGGTAACTATTGGGGAAAGAAACACTCCCTTAGATAACCTGGTCTCAAGCAATGTTGGGCTTTAAAGGTGATAACCAGCATCTTGAATTGCACCTGGAAGCACATCAGCAACCAATGCAGGTCAAGTGGTGTTTAGTACATGTGCATTCTGTACCAGCTGAAGCTTCCAAATGCTCTTCAAGGACAACCCCAAATAGATCATGTTGCAGTAATCCAAACAAGAAGTTATGAGGGCATGGAATACTGTGAACAGAGCCTCCCACTCCAGGAATGGACACAACTGGCTCACCACCTGCAAAGGCTGTCCTAGGCCTGGCTGCCAACTACTCTTTCAGCAGGAGCCACGAGTCTAGGAGGATCCCTAGATTGTACACTGAGTCAATCTGGAGCAATCCAGGGGGAAAAACCTTGTCCCCAGAAGGTCCAAATACCCACAGCCACTCAGTCTTGCTTGGGTTAAGTCGAAACCCATTGAATCTGCAGCTGCTAGATGAATTATCATTAAACTTTGGATAAGCAGGGTATCTTATGGGGGTTGTAGTCTCATATATATGAATGGCAGCAGATTGCAGGAAAAAAGTTACACATTTCCAAGCACCTCAGGCCATTGACTCTGATCATTTCCATATGAACCTAAAAATAACCAAGGATCCAGATGTGGCTCTGTCCTTGTGGAGAATGCTCAATGGCCAGGATATCACTTGCCCTTCTGCATGCACAACTTCCTACTCATAGAGGGCAGGAATATCTGAAGAAGATTATACATCAGAATATCTAGAAATGCATCAGCATAAATGTATTTATGAATGTAGAAGCAGTGCCCTATCATTTTAATGGACAAAATGCAACTCACCTTTCTCCCGTGTGCTGTATTCCTGAATAAGTTGCTACGTCACCCTTAGGATTTTCAGCCAGTGTGGTTAGAAAGCAGTGGGAATATTTGACCTGTAGGTCTGAGACACCTTGTGGATACTAGGCTGATGAAGGCTGAATAATCTGTAAAGAGACTTTGCTAATTGTTGAGAATTGGGCTAGACCCATCAGTATACACATCCTCACCTATTTGTTTTTCATTTACTCTCTTTCCTTTCCTCCCTGCTGACTTCTGCTTCGTGAATCCATGAAACTCCACTGTCAGCCCTATAAGGTAGACCAGACTAAGCTATCAATGCCATATAGATCAGGATGACTTTTACCTTAACAGCTATAATAACAGAATCCTTTAAATATAATTAAGTCTAAATGAACTTCTCCACTGAACCTCCCTATCTTTGGGTGAATCAGGCAAAGGTTTATCTGAGATTTTTTTTTCAGACTTGGTTTTTTTTGGACAGAACACAATACCCTTTTATCTGATTGTTTCCCTGGTAACAACCAAGGTCATTCCCTATGCCTTCTACTTCTATATAGACTTATGTAGGTGTAGACCAGAGGTGGGATTTACTTACCTTCCCTATCAGTTCGCAAATGCGAGCAAGCACGTGCACATTTTATTTTTTATTTTATTTATTTTATTAGATTTATATACCGCCTTTCTCCTTGCGGACTCAGGGCGGTGAACAGCCAGAAATAAAAAGCAGATCTTACAAAAATTAAAAAAATATTAAAAGTAACTAATATAAATTTGGCCCATAGTTAAAACAGTTCCATTTAAAATTGATATCAAAAACTCTAAAAAGTTTTGCCATGGGGTCAGGCCAGGCCGGCTAGCTGGAAAAAGTACGTTTTTAAGGCCTGACGAAAAGTCCGGAGTCCAGAGATCGTTCGCAACTCTGGAGGAAGATCGTTCCAGAGGGTGGGAGCTACCACAGAGAAGGCTCTCCCCCTGGGGGTCGCCAGCCAGCATTGTCTGGCTGACGGCACCCTGAGGAGGCCAGACACATGCTCGTTTCGTTCACATGTGCGCATGTGCACAGCCTTCTGCACATGCTCATGGCCTTCTGTGCATGCGCAGTAATCACACATTACATCCGGGAGGGTGGGCGTTGCCTCCTGCAGTCACAGCTACCAATTTGTGCGATCTGGACAGAACCGGCTAAATACCCCCGCTAGTGTAGACCTTTGTTTGATTTTTTTTAATGCTTTAGGTTGGATAACCTGCAGCTTCAAATAGGCCTTGACTTATAATCAGTTGCTTAGCAACTGTTTGAAATTACAGCAGGCCTCCCCAAGGGTAGTGTACTTACTACCCCATTCTAAAGTTTCAATGGCCACCCCCCTATGGTCACATGACCATATTAGGCTCTTGGCAATTGGTCATTTGCAGCACCCTTGGTCATGTGACTTATGATGGTTTTACTGAAACTTGGCTTTTACTTCTGGTTTTCAGGAAAACTGCCCATAGTGAACAATGGGTTTGCTTAATAACCATGTACCCTGTTTTCCCCAAAATAAGACATCCCCTGATAATAAGCCCAATCGGGCTTTTGAGTGCATGGCAATAAGGCCAAGCGCTTATTTTAGGGTTCAAAAAAATATAAGACAGGGTCTTATTTTTGGGGAAACACAGTATTTTTGCTTAACAACCATGGTGTTTGCTTAACCACCAAAAACATTGCAAAATTGGGTTAAGTCACATGGATGACTTTACAACCATCACAGTTTACGACTGTAATGGGCAGACTCCATTACAGACATAAATTGGGGACTACCTATATTCAGCTCCCTGATCATACCCGAGATCACACACAACCAAAATTTGGAAGACAAATCAGCATAAAAAAAAAATTAGTTGTTTTGCCAAACTAAATAATAAAGTTATCCTCAAACTTCAGCCTTATTTTTCTTTCTCTGACTGGAGAATAAGGAATGCATTTTTGACAACCTCAGTTCATCCCATTCAAGTCTCCAAAATACTCCACAAATTTAGCACATCAACTAGTGACACGATCACCTTTAGGGGTGTTCATGGAGTAAGGTAAAAAAAACAAGATGGCGGCTGCAACAGTGTCACTGAAGCTTTGCCTTTTTTAATGTGCCTTGCACGTTTGCGACACACATTTTAAAAACGAACAGGCAAAGCTTCAATGACACTCTCGAAGCTGCCATCTTGACTTTTTGACTGTCCTCTGTGAATACTCCTGGTCACATAACTGACCCAGGCTCTTGCCTCAAAGGTAATGATTCAGTATGAAATAGCTTGTCCTGTTTACTCCTGGCTAGAAAGAAGCTGGTCTAATCCTGCCCTTTTGTGAAGGTCTGGCTACAAACTGAATATATGTTACATTAAGCCTGGTGCATTTAGAAATGTGGCGGTGTCACTACTTAGAAGGTTGTCTCTGTTCTGGCCTCCAAAGGTTGTGGGTGCTCCAACACTGGAGGTTTTGAAGAAGAGATTGGATAGCCATTTGTCTGAAACGGTCTAGGATTCCTGATTGAGCAGGGGGTTGAGCTAGGAGACCTCCAAGGTCCCTTCCAACTTTGTCTATGGCAAATGATAAAAAATGGGCATGGTGGTAACTATGATGGTATAATGGAAACTCGACCAGTTTTTATATGGATGTCATACATACACGTGCCATCTTTAATTTGTTTTTAACCACAATCTGGAACGAACCCCCTGGCTAGTGAGGCTTAAGCCTAATTAAGGAATACCTATCTCCTCCCCTTGCCCTAAAGAATGAGGATGAGAATAAATAGTGGAGCAAAACTTATAGCTTAAACCAGCTTTTGCTATGTTGGTACTTTTATTTACCAGTCCAACAGATAACCAATGTATGCTTTAGGAAGAACCAGTTTTATATTCACATGTTTTTCTCCTATTCCTAAATATTACGTGCAACAAATGTACCACCCATTTCTAGCGTGATGAATTGAGAAAATAAGCATAAAATCCAAGACATTAAAGCAAATACTTGTTTGCAACGGGAATATGCAGAGTGTCTGTGCCTTTATTTTAAGCTTTGTGTTTCTTTGGTATCAGCAAAATTCATTTAAATGCTTCTCATAAAGTGAGACGTTGATCCATAAGTTTATTGCTCTTATTATTCTTCTGTTTTAATTTTATTCTACTGTTAATACTGTTTTGTTTTATGGTACAAGATCAGCATTCATATTTATCCTTAGTTATCTGCTTTTATGCTGAAAGCTGCTCTAATTAGTGTCACCCTAAAAGAAACATAAACAGTCCTAAATGCTTAAAAGTTTATGTTGTTTTGCCTTGGGAAAGAAAGCAACTTGTAAAATACCAGATTTCCCAAAAATGATTCCAGTTGTAGAAGAAAAGGCAGGTGATATTTTCCCTCTCCCTTTTATAATGTTAAAATTTGAGGTCATTAAATGGAAATTAATTTTCAAAAGCTTTTGGAAGGAAAAAATATTAGCATATTTCTTCAAGGAAGTACTGAGGAAATGTATTGGGCTCACTGCTGTATATGCTGAAGATACTGTGTGTCAGTATCCCTAATACTTCTGGCCCGCTGCTGTTCATTTTTTTAGTTGGAGTATGGTCAGAACTTGGTGTGTGTTTTTCAGTTCTTTGCCCTATAACTCAGCAATGGTCACTAGTAAAAGCAATAGCAACAGCACTTATACACGGCTTCATAGTGCTTTACAACTCTCTCTAAGCGGTTAACAGAGTCAGCATATTGCCCCCAACAATCTAGGTTCTCATTTTACTGATCTCAGAAGGATGAGTCAACCTTGAGTCGGTCAGGATCGAACTGCAGAGTTAGCCTGCAATACTGCATTCTAACCTCTGCACCACCATGGCTCTTACATAAGTCACCCTAACCCTAAATGAACTGTTGTAAGTCAAGGATCACCTGTACTGCCCTTTACTCATCTAAAGCTTTTTTCCCACAATGTTTAATTTTTTGTCTTCGGCATTGCATCACAAGCTCTGCTCCTTTTGGCTTTGTTATCATGATTCACAAGGATAAGAGGTGGGATGGCACTCTAACCCTAAGATGTTGCTGGCATCTCTCTGTCCAAACTCCCTTACGGTCCCCTGCAGATGCTGCTGGCTTTCATAATTTGGGAATAGCCTTGTGCACCGCATTTTTTACTTCAAGCGTCCCAAGCAATGCATTCAATTAATGCAAAGAGCTCTACATCAATTTCAAGCATAATAAAGAAGTCTATTGTTATAACCGCAGGTCACAACATATAATATACCATTAAAAAAAATCACAGTAGTAAGATTGTAAAATTAAATAATTGAGAGTATGCGATGTAAGAAGGTTAAAACAAAATAGAGCCAGAGTTACAACTAAGAACTTAAGTATTACTTTCTATGTTTAAATGACAGCAGAGAAAAGTAGCAGCTTGATTGCTAACAGTTGGAAACACTTCTGCAAGAAGATAGTCCAATTGCTTGAGATCTACAACACATTAATAGTGGGCAAATAATTAAAGGCATAATAAAAATCCAGCTCGACCTGATGTTTACTTGCAATTTTCCTTCCTTCCTTCCTTCCTTAGGCAGGATACATGTCTGGGATGCTGGTCCCAGTGGGTGTAGGCATTGCTGGAGCCCTTTTCATCCTGGGAGCACTTTATAGCATCAAGATCATGAACCGCCGTCGCAGAAATGGCTTTAAAAGACATAAGCGAAAGGTTGGTATTCTTTTTTAAATGCTGTGAAATTGCTCGCGTTCTCTCCTCGCCACAAGTGATTGCATGCTCTTGAAAAGTGCCATCTTATCTTTCAAAACAACAGGCAATGGCTTAAAGCCATTAAGTGTCTACAGCAGTGATGGCGAACCTTTTAGACACTGAGTGCCAAAACTGCCTGTGTGTGCAGTGTCCGCAAACGGAAAGGTGTGTGTGTGCACAAATGCGTGCATGCACCAACATCGTTTGCAGGGAAACAGAAGCTCACGAAAGAAACGCCACGAAGGTCTGACCTGGGGCGACAGTGCGCGTGCCAGCAGAGAGGACTCTGCGTGCCATCTCTGGCATGCATGCCATCAGTTCGCCATCACAGGTCTATAGTTTTCAGTTCATGTTTTTGACATGAATAAAGAATGGTTCAAAGCAAGTATCCATTTACTGTATTTGTATCACTCCTTTCCTTTGAGGCACCCAAAGTTTCTTTCTATGGCGACATATGCTACGTTTCTGCTAAAAACAGGATACATTGGCTTTATCTGAGAGAAATTAGATTTGTAAGATGCATTATTAGAAGAGAGCTAGTTTGGTGTAGTGGTGAAAGCACCAGGCTAGAAACTGGAAGACTGAGTATACTTAGGCCAGTCATACTCTCTCGGTCCCAGAAAGGAGGCTTGCAAAAATGGCAAATCACTTCTGGAAAACTTTGCCACCTTTGCTTGGAGTCAAAAACTGACCCAAAGACACACATGCACACACACATGTACAGACACATAAAGCATGATTAAATGTAGACTTTTCCAACCCGGTATGTTCCTGAAGCGTTCAGCCACAATTTCCATCATCTTGGCTTAGTAATTCAGTATATCTGAAACACACGAAGTTGGGGAAGACTGAATGAAATCCAGTCTCAGTCCCAAAAAAGTAAAAAAAAATTGGAACATGCACAAATTAGTTTGTAGGTGATGTAGAATTAATGTCTTTCTGCTTAATTTGAATTCTGTAGTGTTTTGGTGTAACTGAGTTAGATTTTCTTAACCTTTTTAGATGAGGCACCTGCTTTGGTCTTGATCGCTCTACTCTTCATGTGCTCCAAGTTTATAACTAATCCAGTTTCCTCTCTCTGGTGTCTTCCAGATTTATTGGACTTCAGCTCTTTGGATATGCTGAAGTCTAGGTAGCATATGTGAAAGAAAGTAGGTTGAAGAAAGCTGCAACAGCTGAATATTTCAAAGCAGGGAAGAAATAAACAATGCCTTCCTTGTTGTCTTCTTTGGAGCTAATGTTTTTCTTTCTTTCTTTCTTTCTTTCTTTCTTTCTTTCTTTCTTTCTTTCTTTCTTTCTTTCTTTCTTTCTTTCTTTCTTTCTTTCTTTCTTTCTTTCTTTCTTTCTTTTTCACTCTTCACTCCAACTAGCAGAGAGAATTCAACAGCATGCAAGACCGGGTGATGCTTTTAGCAGACAGCTCTGAAGATGAATTTTGAATCGGGCTGCAAAGCTACGTCATGTTCTCCAGTGACTTACTTTGTTTGCAAAGGGAGGTTTGCAAGTAAAAAAAAAAAAGTCTTTCTGCTGCATCCCAGTGGCCTGCCCCTGTTGTGCATTCACATGGCAGTGTTGCTTTACACAACCAGTCCCCAAAAGGAGAAACACACACAGCCAAACACATCCCCCTCACCGCATGTTGCAGCCTTTTAAAAAAACACCATGCATTTGTGCAACTTCATTTCCATTGCACTGCATGTTCTTAAGGATGAAACTTAACAATGATTCCATTAAGAGTGGGGGACAAGACAGGCTGAATGACAATAATGGTCCTAAGGTTCTAATTTTCATGTTGATGCTAGCAATCAAAATGTCACCCTTTCCCATATTGCCTTGGGGAGGATGAATTTTTTTAACCCAAATAATGCCTGTCAATCTCCCACCAGGATGCCATCTTCTAAGATGTGAGATTTCCTGAACTGAAGTTCATAGTTTGAAAATAATTGGCTCCGTTTAATTAACAATGGGGACATCTAGAAGCAGTCCACCTCATAAACAGGATAGTAACTATGTAGGTAGAATACAATGAACAAGCACGTCATGTATATATATACTGTATTATGCTTAGGGCCAAACTAGATAGTCACATACCCAAGAGACATGTGCTTTGTTTTGTTCATTGTGAAACAAATGGGAGTGGAAGAACGGTAGGGAGAGTGCTTTCATCAGCTCAGTGGGGGACCCATAAAGATCAAAGTACTAAGCAAATTGTCACATATGCATGGCATACTTTACATGACTATTTACTCAACTCCCACAGCTAAACAAAACCTCTCTACTGTCTGCAGTGTTCCCAAAGTGATATGGAAGTGGTCCGTGTACATTTGATCTGTGAGAGATCATTACTTGGTGCTGTTGTCATCAAATGATGGCAAGGAACCAGCGGTAAATGCAGTGATAGTGGTGCCCAAATTCCTGACACCTTGAGGCAAAGCACTTTTTGATCTGGGTTAAAGTTTAGAGTACACTTTTTTTTGTGCGCTCAGACAACGCCAAGAGCTGGGGCATGTTCCTTTGCAGCTGCTTGGGTATTGAGCAAAGTTATCAGCCCTATTTATTTACTTGGAAAATTTATATAGCCGCGTGGAGTCACCTGTGAGCGAGTAGGCGGCAATATAAAATTTATAAATAAATAAATAAATAGGATTGACAGTTCCGTATACGTCTTTGTGTCCATAGAGCACCCTGCCCCATTTCACTTCCTTTTAATTTAGTGCTTCCAGTGAAAGCTGGCATTCTGTGGAACCACCCTCTAACATTCTATTTTTTTACAGAAATATCTCTAGATTCAATAGACATTTCATTTCTCTTCTTGGAAAATAAATATGGTGGCCACATGTTTTTTTTTTTTTTTTTTTTGGAAATATGTATCTATTGGCTTAGGGGGGGAAAAGATCCAATTGGGTATCACTTTTTGTGGAGCATAATAAGAACCATCCTCATTGGCCATGTCCACAGCAGAAGCTGTTTTGAAAATAGGTGAGTCTCCAGCAGCGATTTCAGCTCTCCAAGATGTTCAAAATTCCAAATATGCAAACTAGCCAACGCATTGCCTAACCCAGTCTGATTTACTGGATTCTCTCCAATTGAGTTGGACAATCATTCCCATTCTTCCCAGTCAATGGGGATGATAGGAATATTTCTATACAATCTGGAGAGAGTTAGAGATGGGGAAGGTGGGCCTAATTAATTGTTCAACTTCCTTGAGAACAAAAATGTGCTTCTGACTTTGAGCTTTTCCCATACCAGTTAACTAAACTAGTAAGAGCTCTTGTCTTGCTTTCGATAAAAAGACATGAGTCGTGTATTAAGCTGGACCTTTGGTTACTACTCCCAATTATATCAAGGTTGACTCAGCCTTCCATCCTTCCGAGATCGGTAAAATGAGGACCCAGATTGTTGGGGGCAATATGCTGACTCTGCTTAGAGAGAGCTGTAAAGCACTGTGAAGCAGTATATAAGTCTTAAGTGCCATTGCTATTGCTATTATCCACCCTGAGCCACTAGAACTGTTAGGGGTTTCAGGAAGTGGTCACACTCACCAATATTGGCTAAAGCCAGAAATTGGGAATTTCTGTGTACCAAACAAACAATCTTCTGCTGTGTTCTGGCCTTTTCTTTTTTTCAAAAGAGTGAGAGAGGATGAAATAAAAGCTATAACAAGAAATCTTCAGCTTTATTAACAATTAAGTGATTACTGTTTCTGATACACTATAGATTATTTTTTACCAAAATCCTTTGCCTCTTTGGCTCACGTGTTTTGGGAATCATTGTCTCATCAGTTTACCTGATGGAAGTATGTGTAAATATATCCTCCATGTAGGGCTTCAATTTGATATTCCAAAACATTTTGGAGGATTTTTTTTTAATGATCCTCCTTAGGGTTATGTGAAAGTGAGAAAAAAGGAGGGCAGTTCTGGTCAATAACTTCAGAGTAGCAGTACACCACAAAGTAAATCGTAGGTAAGCAGGAAAGAAGTGTGAAAGCAGTTGAAATGTCCCTAGATTCAGGCTTCTAGTCTATAGAGAGCAATTTGTTATCTTAAGGATATTAAACACTATTTTTGTAGAACACACACAAATATATATACACTACATAAACAATGTCTTAGTAAGCGTGGCTTCCTAGCATAGCATCCCAAGATTGTAGACGAGGGGGCCCAAGACTTCCAGCCAATTGTAAACAAAGCAATATGGCTGCAAAAACCAGCAAACTGGGACCATGGATGGCCAAACCAGAAGCTCCCAAGACCAATGACTTCCAATGTGCTAGAATGTGATGTGTAGCACATAATATGTTAGGGTGCCTTATTTGATCTGGCAAGGGCTGAAAGCCATGCATGCACCCAGCGATAGCATGAAATTGAGATGGTAGAGATGACAAAGATGATCCAGAAGCAACAGAATGGACTTGAGCTGCTCTAGACTAAAGGTGAAAGATCATATTTTGGATGCTTCCAATTCCCACCCCTCACCCTCAACCATAAATTGGCTGAATAAAAACTTGCATCCCTGATATGTCAAGGTACCTTTTCCCAAGAATGAATAAATAAAATAAAATAGAGATGCTCTTTCCCTCTTCCTCTCCATGCCTGCCAGTTCAGCGGTATGGAATAGCAAAGCCCTCTCTGTATCTTCTAGTGCAGGGGTCTCCAACCTTGGCAACTTGAAGACTTTGCTGGCTAAGGAACTCTGGGAGTTGAAGTCCACAAGTCTTCAAGTTGCCAAGGTTGGAGACTCCTGTTCCAGTGCATGTTCTCCTCCCACCCAGTGGCTCACTACAAAGCAGCCAGCCCAAGCAGAGCAATCCTCCTGCCCCTTGCAATTTCTCCAATGGCTCTTTTTGCTGGATCAGATATGGCAGGTCCCCCCAATGTCATAGGCCAGAGCTTGGGACTGATCCCTCTCTTCCTCATTCACTCCCACAAGGGGACAGAATGACTCAAAATTCATGGCCTTCCAATAGGAACGGGAGTGGTGCTTGATGCCAAGTGTAAGAGTTTGGATATTTAACTTTGATTGCTTTAGCCAGCCTCATGGGGGGAGACCTTTCTTTCTTGGGCCTTTGACTAGAGCTCAAGGATAGGCGGAGTTCTAATTAAGGCAGGGATAGAAACTGAGCCCCGTTGCATGCCAGGCAATTCCTCTTCCATGGGGGTTCAAGTCTCCCTGCATCTCACAAGACAGGAAGCTTGGCTAAAACTGGAATTGCTTTTGAATTTCGGAAAGACACCTCTACAGATTTCAGGGCTAGAAGAGAAATATTTTGAGTTGTCTTGTTAGCATTCTAACCTGTGTAGAACTGGATTCAAAAAAAAGCAACTAGGAAGAGGAATATAGTAGAAAGTATATAAAGGGTAGAGCTTGAGCAGGGATGGATCTCAGGACTCCTAGTCCTGTCACCTAGCTATAGACCAACCTTCCACAACCTGGAACCCTCTGGATGTGTAAGTGTGTTGTTTGGGATGAGGAGTGGTTGTCCAAACTCTGAGCTGTTCATTGGAAAATCATATAGTGATGATGTCATGATATGCCTAAACAGTTGGAGTGTACCAGGTTGGGGAATGCCGCTTAGGGCCTTTGGTGAGTCACATTGGTCAACCCAATTCTTCATCTTTTGGGTAGGAATAAGAGACCTACCTCACAGGGTTGTTGTGAGGGCAAGCCAATAAAGTTTTGAAGCACTTGGCCATTGAACGTGTCCTGTCAGAAATATGTGCGCGTAAAGAAAACAAAATAGTGTTGCTTGTTAAAAAAAAATAAGTTTGGCTTAAGAAACACAATTTTAGCCTATCCAGCATCCGTGTGAGCATAAATGATTAGCAGAGATTAAAAAATGTAGGAAAGAGAAGAAATAGGCTCCTTTTCCTGGGGACATTTGATTTATCTCATCTGAGGAACACACTAATGAACAAGTGATTAGTTCTGGGTGATGATTTCCTGATTTTCTGCACTTTGGCTTGCTAAGAAGTTCTAACTGAAAGAAGGGACGTCTGGAAATACCTTTGTTTTTAATGACCAAAAGAGAATCAAGTTCCCTCCTAGCTACTCTTAAAACCCTGTGGTGCCATTTTTCGGTCCCTCTGGATGATGGACATATTGGGAGCTGCTGCCATCCAGACAGAGTCAAAGGCTTTCATAATGACAACATTATGGACTGTTGGGGGAAGAGGCAATCCCTGGGGGACCCAACTTAGGTTTTGCTAGAGATGGCTGGCAGAGCAAAGCTGAAAGCGGCAGAGAAAGGTGTTCATCTTGGGTTCAGAGAGCAAGGAGTAAAGGATAAGTGAGGGAAGTTTTCAAATGCAAGAAATGTTTGCTTAAGGAAAGCTGTGCTTAAACATGTGCGGCATAAAATGCATCTTTAAATTTCATATACTGGTAGGGTGCATGTAAAGCGATCAGGGTTGCAGCAGCAGGAAGCGAGGAATGCCTGAAAATCTAATCTGAAATTGCTGCCTGCCATGAATATATGTAACTTTGAGCTGTAAGATTCTTGGTGCTGTGATCTTTGTTGTTTTCTTGCACACATTTCGTTACCTGACTAGGTAACATTGTCAGTGCCAGTGAGTGTGGGGTTTGCTCTTTGTTTCTGGACAGTAGCTTGTCCTGCCAGTGCTGGTGGGGGTGTGGTCTTCTACTTGGTAGTTCCTTGAATAGGATATTATTGTTTTCTGCAGAATACCTTAGGAAAGCCTAACAAGGGTATATCCTAACAATACTGTAAATAGAGGAATTACTAAGGAGAGAAATAAGTAGACAAACAAGCATAAAACAGTACCTTAATCAAGGAACTACCAAGGAGAAAACCACAATCCTATCAACACTGGCAGGACAAGCTATAGTATAAAAACAGGGATTGAACCAAGGGTGAAATGCTACCGGTTTGCACCGGTTCAGGTGAATTGGTAGGGTTGGCGTTGGCACATGGTTCAGAGAACCAGTAGCTGCGACAGCATGAGGCTCTGCCCACCGACCTGGACATCGTTACTTCCTGCTTTTAACCAGGAACCTGTTGTTTTTTTTAAATTTGATTTATATACCGCCCTTCTCCGGAGACTCAGGGCGGCTTACAATGCGTTAAGCAATAGCCTTCACACTTTTGTATATTTATTCAAAGTCAGCTTATTGCCCCCACAAACTGGGTCCTCAATTTACCCACCTTAGAAAGGATGGAAGGCTGAGTCGACCTTGAGCCTGGGGAGTTTCGAACTGGTGTAATTGCAGGCAGCAGGATGTTAAATGCTGCCTTAGTAGGAGGCATTAGCCTCCTATGCCACTCAGGCTCAGGCTTTTGACCCTCTGCACGTGCACAGAAGGTTTTGCGCGTGTGTAGAGGGTCCAAAATCACATGCAGAGCGCGCACTTCCGAACCAGTAGGGAAGGTAAGCAGATTTCACCCCTGGAGTGAATCCCATACTCACTAACACTGATGATGTTAACTAATTGGGTAATGAGACATTTGCAAGCAAACAACCAAGCTCAGCGAGTGCTAAGGATTCCCATTGCTGCATATATAATTAGGAGTTGCTTTTTGGCAACTTTCCAACTTTCTTTCCACCAGGGCATAGAAAAATGTTTCTTAAACTTAGCAACTTTTAAGATGTGTGGACTTTAACTCCCAGAATTCCCCAGCCAGAATTCTGAGATTTGAAATTGTTTTAAATTTCTCAAGTTTGAAAAACACTGGGTTAGAAAGAAAACAAGGAAAACAATTGTTCAGCAATAGAAGAAAAAGTTAAATTCACTTTTTTGCTCCAATCTCTAATTACCATCATTCCATTTTCCAACAGCTGCTACTTGCATTTGAAAAAAAGGTGCATTTAAATGGAAGAAGTCAAACTTCGCTTTTAATTTTCTTCTTGAACCTGGCATTTATACTCAGTGACATACAATGACTACAATTTCTTAGGAAAAAAATAAATAAATAAAGGACAAGCCCAAAAAGGAAAAATTTGAAAGAGGTTCATAAAGATAGCAAAAATTGTTTATAATTTTGCTTCACAATAGAAAATTCAAGAGCAAATCCAAGAAAAAAAAATACATCTAAAGGATAGCTTTCTGAACTGAAGGACTGTCCCTTTATAATAAAGGACGTATGATAACTGTAGCTGATGCTTTGAGTTAGAGGTCCATGTTTCAATACGAGTTATGAAATCCTGATTTAATTTAATCTGGAAAAGGGAAGCCAAACCAACAGAGTAGAACAAAGGAGGATATTATCTAACATGAAGCTGCTGGCGGTCTCAGGCTTTAAGTGGAACAACATTTTCAACCTGTCTTTAGTCCAAGAAATTCTGGAAACAAATGCAGAATTGGTCCATCTGAAAAACGACATTCACTGCAACCCTGTCAAGTAGACATAAGAGACTGACTATCCTGGGAGTATCCAATGTTTCCCGTGGCTCATTGGAGATTTCACTCTTTTATTCCCAATCCTCATACATTAATAACCCCAATAAAACACTGTTTTTCTATAAAGTATGTTTCTGCTTTATCGTGCCCTTGCAGAGAAATCAAAGACTATTTGCAGTTTGGCAAGGCTGGGTCTAATCAAATAAAGTGAGGCTGATAATTAACTAACCTAAATTCTCCTGAGTGGGGGAGTGGTGGTGGTGGTGGGGAGAATAGTCATGAGATAAAATAGATCTGATGGGAGAGGCATTAATTCTTCTAAAAGTGAAAAGGGCTGGCCATTTGCCAAGGAATAGCATAAAGATACACTGCAATGCAGAGAACACGATATCCAAAACCCCCACCGGTCAATTGGAAGAAGATGTTCCATTTTTTTTAAGGTGGGATGGAGGCATGCTCAAAGTATTGCCATTCACGGTACCTGTCCCTTTGTTGCCTCCAAGAAGCAAGTTTTATAGATGATGGAGATGATCACAAAGTTTCTATGCTGGCTCCATCATCAGGAGCACAGAGACTGGAGAAATGTCTTATCAAGACACAAATGGTTGTAGAGTCTCTTCTCAGTTTTTCCTCCAGGGCTTCTTAATAATTATCTCTCTTTGTACTAAAGACAAGGGCTGTTGGAAGGTGTTTTTGATCAGTATGCTTCTGCACCCTCAAGGCTTAAGAGGAAATGGAAGTGGGAGATATTTATAATGTGAATTACCATTCTGTCCCATTACATCCTGATAGCAGCCAAGGTCTTAGACCTTAGACTTAGAATAACTTTATTGTCACTTTGAATATACACTATGTCAGCGTTCCAGAAAACCCCCAACTCCAAGTAAAGACGCGGAAGCAAACATTTTTCCAAAGTTCTCTTTACTAGAATAGGCAAACTGGAACATCTGGGAAAACCCGAATCTGAAAAGCCCAGGTTCTCCTTCAGTAAGTCAAAGCTCCCAAAACCATCCCCTTTCCCCCCAGTCGATCACATGGTTCGGATGTATACATGTACATGGGGAGAAAAAAAGAATCTTGTGAGTTTAGCGGACACAATCCTTCTCTAAGGGTTCTCCTTCCTAAGTGCTCTAGCCCAGTGTTTCTCAGCCTCAATGACTTTAAGATATGTGGACTTCAGCTCCCAGAATTCCCCTGCTAATATGCTGATGCCAGCCTTTCCAGATAGACCAAACCAAACGGAAGCATGACCAGACGAGCCAGTTCTTTGTTGAAAGACTACATTAACAGAATCTTATACAGTAATTCTGAATGCACAAGTCTCCAACTGTCTCCTTTACAGTCTGAGAACTGTAACTGTAACTTTCGCACCCTGTAAAAAAAGATGTGGAGACTCTAGAAAGAGTACAGAGAAGAGCAACAAAGATGATTAGGGGACTGGAGGCTAAAACATATGAAGAACAGTTGCAGGAACTGGCTATGTCTAGTTTAATGAAAAGAAGGACTAGGGGAGACATGATAGCAGTGTTCCAATATCTCAGGGGTTGCCACAAAGAAGAGACAGAATCAAGCTATTCTCCAAAGCACCTGAGGGTAGGACAAGAAGCAATGGGTGGAAATTAATCAAGGAGAGAAGCAACCTAGAACTAAGGAGACATTTCCTGACAGAACAATCAGTGGAGCGACTTGCCTCCAGAACACGTGGGTGCTCCAACACTGGAGGTTTTTAAGAAGAGATTGGACAACTATTTGTCTGAAATGGTATACGGTTTCCTCAGGGGTGAAATGCTCCCAGTTCGGACCAGATCGCCCAATCCGGTAGCGATGGCGGCGGGTGGTTCGAAGAAACGATAGCAAAAATCCCCGCCCCCCCCATGCTCAGCTGAGTCACACGATCATCAGAGGCTTTTTTTTTTACTTTTAAAAACATTTTTTCTACAACTTCCTCCGACGAAAAAATGTTTTTAAAAATAAAAATTAAAAAAAAAAGCCTCTGATGATCGTGTAGCTCAGCTGGGATCCTCAGAGGCTTTTCAAAGCATTTTTTTCTGTAACCTCTTGGCCGAAGAGGTGGTAAAAAAATGCTTTGAAAAGTCTCTGATGATCCCAGCTGAGTTGCCTGATCGGCAGAGAGGCATTTTTTAAAAAACCACTCTGACGATCCCAGCTGAGTTGCCTGATCACCAGAGGCTTTTCAAAGCATTAGAAAAAATGCTTTGAAAAGTAAAAAAAAAGTTGGCCATGCCCACCCAGTCACATTACCCACCACCACCACCAAGCCACACCCACAGAACCGGTAGTAACACATTTTACATTTCACTCCTGGGTTTCCTGCCTAAACAGGAGGTTGGACTAAAGGACCTGCAAGGTCCCTTTCAATTCTGTTAACTTGAGGAGGAGATCCTTTCTTTCTTCATCCATTATGCAGCTGCAGTCTAAGCTCTCTCTTATCTGATTCTATCATAGGCAGCATCTCCTTCCTCCCAAGGTCATTCCCATATATCAATTACACCCATTATTCAATTCTCATCCAAGCATAACAGGCTGTACACTCCTTGAAGTATGGAATCGGAATAAGGGGGGAAATACTACTCTAAAACCAGTGGAACTAAAGATGATTTGTCCTCACTTATGGAATAAGGATGATATGAAGCACAAGGAGGAAAAAAAATGTTTTCAGGGCATGATTGTGATATGGATGGATCCAAGTGGGGACATGTCCTCTGCTTTTGAGGAGCATCATTTGAGACAAGAGCTTCTCCTATACACATAAAAACCTTGCATGCAGTTTTCACTCCATCTGTCCATATGGAGGAATTAATTAATGAATGAATTACTTTTCAGTCATACCGATTCCTAAATTTGAGCAGTATAGTCAAACAGGTCGATCTCTTCCACGAGAACAAGGCCTCCCATATTAGAACAAGAACATGATCTGAAGATTCACCAAAATTGCCTTCAGAATGATGGAATTTTATTTTAAGAATTAAGTAATTTCAAGCTTGGGTTCAGTTGACTTTTTTCTTGCGGTGTTTTGATAGACTACTTATCTATTTTCTAGGGTTCAAGCATAATGAATAAGGGTGACAATTAAGGGAGGGGCAGGCAAAAGAAGGAAGAACCTTTACGCAAGACTGGAAGGCCTTCTGAAGCATCGTCCAGATTGCAATTTCAGGATACTTATGGAAACTTACTTTAAGGGGAAATTTATATTCTGTTTGACATGCTCTGGCAAGAACTATTGGATCAATTCTTTCGATGTGCAAGAAAGAAGGTAGCAGAGGCTAGAACAAAGCCATATAGTTACCAAGGACCAGTCTGGTGGTTGGAGTTTTTAAAGAATATTTTTGTAAATTTCAGCTATTTACTCATTTGAGTAAACATCTATAGATTACACACCTGCCACCCACCCCTCACACACAAATAAATTTGCTATGCCAGGCTACAAAGGCAGTTAATATACAGTGTTTTCCCAAAAATAAGACCCTGTCTTATATTTTTGAACCCTGAAATAAGCACTTGACCTTGCGCTCAAAAGCCTGATTGGGCTTATTATCAGGGGATGTCTTATTTTGGGGAAAACAGGGTAGTGATAAAGGTCAGAAGGATTGATTTATCAGAAATTTTACATCATCACACAATATTTTTTTAGTTTATAATTTTATTAGGATCAAACCAAAACAAAAGTGTACAAAATAATTTTACAAGCTTTGTAAATAATATTATCAGGACGGCCCCCGACCTCCTCTCCTTTCGCCGCGGACTAAAGACGTGGCTGTTCCAACAATAATCTGATCGAGGGGTTGTATAGTTTTACAATTTTAGAATGGTTTTAATGGGGATTTTAATTTATTTTAATTTGTTTTACTGTGATTTGTATTGATGATTGTTGTATGTAAGCCGCCCTGAGTCCTCAGGGAGAATGGCGGCATATAAATCACAATAATAAAATAAATAAATAAAATAAATAAATTAAAATAGCAAAAGGAGAACACATTAAGGGACATTGAAATAACCTCAGGCTGTAATTTCAGAATAGGAGAATTAAAGAGGATGTTGGTTTTCTTTCCTAAGTAATGAGACTGAAAATTGGAAGAATATATACACAAGCTTCCCTTCAGGAGCATCTGCAATGGGGGACAAAAAAGTCAAGACGGTGACTATAACCATGTGATTGAAGCCCTGCTCCTTTTTTAGGAGTATCACAGGGCTTTGATCATACATTCATGGCCATGATTTTAGTCTTTCGTGATTCCTCTTGACCCAGAAGCCCCGCTTCGCCCTAGATTATCTAAAATCACTCTTCAGTTTTCCCTTCTTCATTCTTTGCTTTAAAAAAAACATGTCACACGTCAAGTCCTGCATTTGCTTCAAATCATGGCCTCCTGCAATTTAGGAAGGCACAGTGAAGTTGTTATGTCCCAGGTCACCTACGCAGAAGCAGGCTTCTGTAGAGTCCTTTATTTCTCTGTTAAATTCTACATCAACCAGCTGGTAAGGCTTCACCCCAATCTTCCATGAAGGCAGTCACTCACAGACCCACAAACAAAAACTAGTTATGCAATAAGCCAATTTGCAAAGAGAGAGAGGACAAGGTGTAAGCTCATGGGGCAAGGTCCAGAGTTAAGATCCACAGGGCAAGGCAAGGCCGCGAGGCAAAGGCACATAAGTCAAGGCACAGGCAGAAACACAAGTCAAGGCTGAGTTTTTCCCAAGGCAGGGGAGCGCATGCCAAAGCAAACAATTGTTCCTGACAAAGGCAACCTTCCCCCCAACCTCTGCTTAAGTCAACCTAAGCCAGGTGTTCCTTGTGAGGAGAGGTGGGGCAACCTTCTCCTGAGTAGCCTCGCAAACCTCCTTTGAGGTTGCTTCTGCTCTACTCTCCATACCAGTGGTGGAATTCAATTTTTTTTACTACCAGTTTTGTGGGCGTGGCTTGGTGGGCATGGCAGGGGAAGGATACTACAAAATCTCCATTCCCACCCCACTCTGGGGCCAACCAGAGGTGGTATTTGCCAGTTCTCTGAACTACTCAAAATTTCCGCTACCGGTTCTCCAGAACCTGTCAGAACCTGCTGAATAGCACCCCTGTTCCATACCCTCAAATCGAGTCAGCTGCTCCTCATCAGAGGGGATCTGTTGCCTCTCAATTGCTTGTCTGCAGTTGAACCTCCCCCATGTCTGTGAGGGCAGACACCTCTGCCAATGCTTGAGGGGCCTGGGACAGCATCGTCCTCAGCCCCTGGCCTCTCCAAACATTCCAAGGGAGGCGTGTTATCCTTGTTGGATGGTTTCAACTCCTCCTCCAAACCAGGATCCGATGGAGCCATGACAGAAGTGTTGGATGGAAAACATCAATGAGTCTCCTAACCTGCAATGCACCCCCAAAGATAGCCTGTTGTCAGATTTGGGACCCCAAAGAACTATCGCCCTGCCAAACCAGTTTCAGTATCTTTTGAGTAGTGGAAGGAGGGTGAGGGAGGCCACTTTGTCCTTTTCAGGCAGCAAAGTGTTTCCAATTCCTCTGTGCAGTTTGAAAGAACCAGCCGGCTGGATCAGAGCTTCTAGGGAGGCCAGCGGTAGAAAGACTTGGAGTCCTGAATGCCCAAGCTGAGGTTGGGGCTCCTTCTCCATTGCCTGTCCACTCTTTGTCTCCCCCACCCCCAGCTTTGGGATTTGTTAGAAAAGGGCCCACAAGGAAACATTCTATCAACCCATCCCTGCATCCATCCCTGTATCCATCCCTGCATCCATCCCTGCATCCCTGCATCCATCCATCCCTCTATCCCTCCCTCTCTCCATCCATCCATCCATGTATTTCTCCCTTTCCCACCCATAACACATTAAAAACAAATAGATCAGGTTTTTGCTTGTTGTTCTTTTATCTTAAAGTAAGCCAATAGAAATAATGCTACAAGAATTCAGGCAGCATTCATTTGAAGGAGGGGATCTAAACACTGAATCTAAAAGTTCCACTTTATTTTGCATTTCTCAGACTGCCCATCATGAGTACTGCTTCTAGTTCAGAGAATCGGGGAAACTGGAGCAGGATCAGAGAAGGGAAAAGAAGACAATCAGGGAACTCCATTCTACGAAGAGAGATTTCAAGTTGCTGGGGATGTTCAATCTTGCGATAAACGAAGTGAGTAGGGGCATGAAAGCTCTTTTCAAATACCAGAAAGGCTCTCACTCAGCACCATGTCCAGAATACCCATTTCTACCATTTCAGAGGGACAGGATAATCAACTGAAGTTGCAGGAAGACAGGGAGAATTTGATAAGGGAACCAATTATCAAAAAATGCTTGGCTGCCGTTGAATGGGTATGTTCAGGCAGAGACTGGGCATCTCTTGTGGCCACTTTCACTTGGATTCCACACTGAGCAGGGCATTGGATGTGGTACCCTAAATGGCTTCTTGCCAGTGGTAAGATGTAATTTAATACTTGTCTACCAGCCAAAGGAAAAAAAGCACAGTAGATTTGCACCAGGAAAATATTCTTCTCTCCAAGATCCCCCATCCAATCAATCTCTATTTAGGGTTAAAAACAACATCCCACAGTCATCCAGATTCCCTTCTGCTTTCCAAGGGGCAGCAATTGGTGGGCTGCTCACAGTTGGTCCTATCAGAACCTCTTCCGGGCTCGGCCAATAGGAAGCAGTGCTGTTTCAGCAACTTCTGCCAAGCAGGCTGTCTATCTTGATCAACTTCTTGATGATTCTCCCACCTCCCTGCCAGCAATGCAGTACATTTGGAGTCTTGGTAGCTACAGTAGGCAAGAAAATGGAGGATTTACAGTTATGGGAAGTAAGCCCTGTTTTTAAAGGAGCAACCTAGTTGCTTTATATAATAGGGAATACAGGAGAGGATTTGGAATGAAGACTCTTGCTTGCGTTCCAGTGGCCTCCAGTGGCCTCACTTCCACCTTCTGCATGATCAGACCTTCAAGTCAGGAGAATCGTAAATGGAGAGAAGCTTCTTAGATGAGACCCTTTATTCTCATGGCCATACTGCATCCATTTTTGGTTGCCACGATGTAAAAAAGATGTGCAGACTCTAGAAAGAGTGCAGAAAAGAGCAACAAGATAAGTAGGGGACTGGAGGCTAAAAATATGAAGAATGGTTGCAGGAACAGGGTATGTCTAGTTTAATGAAAAGAAGAACTAGCAGTGTTCCAATATCTCAGAGTTTGCCACAAAGAAGAGGGAGTCAAGCTATTCTCCAAAGCACCTGAGAGCAGGACAAGAAACAATGGGTGGAAACTGAGAAAGGAGAGAAGCAACCTAGAACTAAGGAGAAATTGCCTGACAGTTAGAACAATTAATCAGTGGAAAACTTGCCTCCAGGAGTTGTGAATGCTCCAACACTGGAAGTTTTTAAAATGTTGGATAACCATTTGCTTGAAATGGTGTAGTGTTTCCTGTCTAAGCAGGGTATTGGACTAGAAGACCTCCAAGATTCCTTCCAACTCTGTTATTCTCATGGCAATGTCTTCAGAATAGGCTCTTCTCTGAGTCTGCAAAATCTGCAGTACAGGGAGCTCAGCAATTGAGGTCACAAAGTGAAATGGGGATCACTGGAATGCATCTGTCAGCAAGAAGCCTTTGCCAGGAGAACGTTGGCTCCCTCCCCCCCAAAAAATCCCAGAAAAAAGTTTAATTAGTAATTTTGTGTTTTATGAATTTTTCCAGTGTCTTCCTATAATTCTGAGGCTATAAAATAATTTTCTCCAACCCAGTGCCCAGGAGTGAAATCCAGCAGGTTCTGACAGGTTCTGGAGAACTAGTAGTGGAAATTTTGAGTAGTTTGGAGAACCAGCATATATCACCTCTGGCTGGCCCCAGAGTGGGGTGGGAATGGAGATTTTGCAGCATCCTTCCCCTGCCATGCCCACCATGCCACATCACGCCCACCAAGCCACGCTCACAGAACCAGTAGTAAAAAAAAAAAGGATTTCACCACTGCCAGTGCCCTCAAGGTATTTTGGACAGAAATTTCCAGTCTCCTAGCAGAACAGGAAGACCAGTTTGGGGAAGACTGTGTAACAAGGTCAGCCAATGAATAGGCATAGCAACTAAGTCAGCCAATTGGGAGTTTAGACAGACTGGGCCAGGGTGTGTCTTAGTCTGCAGCTTCTGAGTCTGTACAGAGAAATGAAACTGAAACCAGAGTGTGAACTTGTCTGCTCTGGTGAAACTAACTGTCCTCTCCTGCCTTGTGTTTTGCTTGTAACTGCTACACTGAAAGACTCTTCTATATTGGTATTGTGCATTTATCTTCATGTATTATTATGTATATAAAGAAGTTAATGAATCCAGCTGAATCAGTTATCTGTATGTGCTTCTGGATTTGATTTTTGCAAGAAACTCTGACAGGCTGTAATAAGACTCCTACCAAATAATTTGTGGCTACAATTGCATATGAAATGGCATAGAAAAGGACTGCTTATCAACACAAGAGCTGTGTATTTGAGAGGAATCTCATTAATATAGTTCATTATTTCTCAACCTTAGCAATTTTAAGATATGTGGACTTCAATATCCAGAATTCCCCAGCCAGCATGCTGGGAGTTGATGTCCATATGTCAGTTCTGGGAGATGGTCCATTCAGAAAGGAGTGGTGTCCTAGAGGTGAAGACATTCACCTCCCATGCAGAAGGTTGAGAATTCAATCCTAGGCAGCAACAGATAGATGTTTCTCTCTCAGGGTGCCAAGAGAAAATATCTGCTGTGAACTCTACGTAGGTGACAGGAAGGGCATCTGGCCAGTAAACGCTCAGCTCCATTCAGCCACCCGGACTCTAACGGAAATAAAGGGATTACAGAGTCTTAAAAGGAAAAAAAAAGTTCACTCATCTTAAAGTTATCGATGTTGACAAATACTGACATAGAAAATGAGTTAATAGTGCAAAACGTGCTGCCAGATCCTGACATTGGGGCTGGCCATACCATGGAATGAAAGGAACTCTCAAACAGCAAAGCCTGGTCAGGAAAACAAGGCTCAGAGGTTCATCAATCATGTTTTATGGCAGGAAAAAGGGTAGGATACAGAAGCTTGGCAACTGAATACTGTGAGCAAAACTCCACTTTTGAAATCATTACAGAATAAGGGATCTCAGTAAATTGAGATCTGATTTGATTGATTTATTAGATTTATATATCGCCCTTCTCCCAAGGGACTCAGGGCGGTGTACAGCCATGATAAAAAGACAATAAACCATACAAAATTTAAAATTGCGCTTAATCCTCTTTTTCACAGATAGTTTAACCCAGCATTTCTCAGCCTCAGCAACTTTAAGATATGTGGACTTCTGGGAGCATTCTGGGAATTGAAGTCTGCACGTTTTTAGGTTGCTGAAATTAAGAAACATTGGTTTAACTGAAGAGTTAACTACTCTTTTATCAGAGAAGACTGAAATGTCCATCTGTTTTTCCTTTGTCATGTCTTGAAAAGCTTCCCTTTCTGTCCTGGCCCCTAAGAGTTTACTTATGCTGGGAGTGGGACAAGATAAAATTGGGTCCAAACTTCTACCAGTATATTTGCTCACTCATTCTATATCACTCTCAGAGTATCTTGTAGAAGAAAGGAACTGCCTGCAGGAGGAAGCATGCAAGAAAGATAACTGAGAGGTAGTTTCGGATCTTCTTCCCTAACAATGTAATGAACTGTAGCAAGGCTAAGCAGAGCCCATCTCTAAACAGTGGTATTTGCTGATTTCCAAAATTAGATGCCTCAAGACAAAGAAGAACTGAAAAAATTAAATATTTCTGTTTGATAAAATGTCCTCCTAAAAGAGAATATAATGGATTTTTCTGTGTAATAATTATAAAATAAATGTATCTAAGAAAACTAAAGTGCATAACTCTATAAACTAAACTAAGGTGCATAAGTCTATAGTCTGTCTGTCTTCTATCTATCTATCTATCTATCTATCTATCTATCTATCTATCTATCTATCTATCTATCTATCATCTAATTTAGAAACTGCCCTCTCACTCACAGAGCAACTCCACAATAGTAACTGGAGCAATAATTGATCTTGGCTGATCTGGAAAAAGCTAAGCAGAGTTATGTCTGCTTGATAGCTGAAAGGGAGACCACTAAGAAATCTTTTAGAACTGTAGAATGAAATAAAAATGTCCACCCGCTAAACAACAACAACAACACAGTGGTGAACCATATCTATACTGCTGCCAAGAAAATTAAATAGAATATCCCTGCAATCTCTGAACCTGAGTTCAACTCAAGGGAATCCCTGTCCACCTTCTCCTTCGATTCCATAATCCCAAGGGATTGAAAGTTCTTAGCACTGATATACTCAAGGTATTCCTCATGGCTCTTCACATACTTTGTCATTGTTTATGGTGAAGGTTTGGAGTTTAGTAATGAAGTTCAACTGAAGAAGAAAAAATGGCATGCAAGAAGAAAATGCGCTATGGCAGAAGAGCAAAGCCATTAGCCTCATTGAATATCACAGTACTATGTAAAGGTTAAAAAGAAGCGGCCGTCACAGAATGGGCTGCTCTGTATTCATCCTTGCTGATGCTTGCAAAATATTTTTTTTCTTGTACTAGAAGCAGGGGATTCAATATATTCGACAATCATCTGGACTGTATTTTCTTCCACAATACTTCATAGAGCTGGAATTTACTTTGTGGTCCTTTTTTTATCTTTAGATGTAATTATTTTTCACCATAATTTGGTTTTCTCCATAACTTAATTGTTCTTGGTTGATCACCACAGCTTATTCACAGTTTCATTCATTGCTATGATCTCCTAGAATTAGAAAAAACTATGCAAAAAATCCAGAAGTTGTTCTTCAATTAAGTAGTTTCTCAACTCTCCAAAACTGTAAATTGAACTTTTGGCTTTTAAATCTTCAAGAAAGATTTCCCCGTGGTCTCACATCTTCCCCCTTCAATTTCCCAGGTTTACTACCCATATTTTAGCTTTCCATCTAGTAATATCTGCATTTGTGATATTATTTGTTAGGATTTATTTAAGAACTCAGAATTTTGAGTTAGAACAGTAAGTTCAATCTTCCTGACTTTCTGACATCTGGACCTACATTCATAGCTTTCGTTACTTTAGAAATGTAGTACTTCTCAAACTTTTGCCACTAAGAAATCTCAAAAGAATTATACAGGTTCACAACCTCAAAATCTGCAAAATCAGAAAAAGACCCCTGCTATTTTCTGAACATCTGTCTTGTCAGCCAACTGACTAGCTACTGAAAATATTTGCAATTCTTGCTTAAATCTTTTATGAGAGAGTGAAAGGCCAAAGAACCTTCACATATTCCATTTTATCTAATTATATATTCACTTTCAACAGGATGTGCTAAATGTTATTAACGTTCTTGATTAATAAGTAATGAGGTAACTATTTTTAGTGGTTCGTCTTTGAAGTATCAGTCATAGCCAGTGGCCCATTGCCAACAGACGGCTCTAACTCAAAATTCTGAATCCGTAAATAAATACTAACAAATTGTAACACAGATACAGAGATCACTGGCTCTAACGACAAAATATGGGCCATAAACTCAAGAAGTTGAAGAGGAAAGATATAAGACCACTGGGTCTTATATCTTTTCAATTATCCAGCCATTTTTTTTTAAATGATCAAAGGGAGAAATACGAATAAATGCTGCTACTGTACATGCACCTTAATCAACCTGGATAGAGGTTCAAAGTTTCCTTTGCTTCTTTAGCCTTTATTCATATCCAGGAATATTTTTCAGAGATATGGAGAGGTTGCTAAAATAACACTCGACTGTCGTTCTGGTTTAAGAAGGAATTTCTACTATTGGAAACCTTTTCCAAGAATCAGCAGGCTTGGCTTTCGCTGCAGCTTCATTGTTGAAAAGCATAACAGCACTGCTGCTGAGATAATAACAAAGCTACTTTCAAAACACTGTTTCTTGGTTTAAGATAGAAAATGAATTTCTGCAAGATGACGCCTCAATCCCAAAGGAAGGAAAATGCCTGCCTGGGTCAGCTGTAATTGACAAGAAGAGCTCTTCTTTGCTCTAGACCTCAGTTTTCAAATGCCAGATGCTTATTTCCCAAAGTCATCACCTTAGATCAGGGGTAGGGGAAGGATGGCCCTTTTATGACTTGTGGACTTGAATTCCCAGAATTCCTGAGCCACCATGCTGGCTTTTATAAAGTTGTTCTTATAAATGGCAAGGCAGAATGCTTCCCCCTTTCTTGGTTTTAAAATCTAGAAGGCAGTCCTGTTGTAAAATCTATGGAAAGGATGGTAGTAATGCCATGGGATTAAACAGATGGCTGTAGATGGAATTACCAACAAAAAAAATTGATAAGGGAAGCAAAAGACAATAGTTTGGGACCAAAAAATGGCTCTAAAAGCACTAAAGTAAGAAGACTGGCTGAAAAAAATAGCAAAACAGCTATAAGAAGAGAATAAAATATGGTTGTGAAATGCTAGATCATTTTTCTGGGGTTTTTTTTTTTTTGTCAGAAAGTTTTCCAGCTCAGTCAGCCACAAACTAAATGCTTCTCTTCAATGCAGAGATTGAAGAACTGAGAAATATCCTTTTAAACTAATGCTGTTTGCTTGAAAAAGCAGGACAGGCCTTTGGTGGGTCACTGCCCAGTTGTACTAATAAGGGATTTTTTATTTTTTATTTTTGCAAATGGCATCAATCTGAGCCTAGTTGCATCTGGCAAGTTTCCCTTCTAAAGCAGAAACCTGATTAAATACTTGCTGTTTTGTATGTGCTGTGTTTATCAGCATAACCTTCTGCTTCAATGGTGGGAGATGGTTGCTAACACTGGATTTTCGTTTTGATGGAAGCATCAACAAAGCATGCTGAGAGGGCCTGGCTGGTGAGGACAGATCTTGTTCTTCAGATCTTTGGCTGAACTCAGTTTAAAACAGTTTGAACAGTCAAACCAAAGAAAACCAACTGCATCTTACTCCTACAATTCAAAGAAAATGGTAAGTAAAGAAAGGGATCTTGACTCCTGGCCATGCCCTCCTATGTTACTTTAATTATTTAGAGCCCCATAAGTGTGATAGACAGTATAAATATTTGATAAATAAATAAAATTTACCCATGTATGTTTTTACTGCACTGATATCCTGTAATTTATTCAACTACTCCAGGTAGCATGCATGGTTCTCCTGTATACCTCAAAAAATAATCTTCTAAGTTAAGTTATTTTGACATAAAACAATTGGCCCAAAGTATATTATCTTCCATCTTGCATCTAATTTAAACACGGAGAATCACATCAACAATAATTTGCTATACATCAAAGGCAGACTCCTCCTTCTAGTGTTATATAATAATTCTTTTAGTCAACACTCATTCCTGAAATACATTCAGTTATAGATAGTCTGATAGAGTCTGAATAATAGGAATATAGCTAAGAAGATCACACAACTCTTTCATGTACAGTCATATCCGGAGGTATATTCACAATCCCACTGATATCAGCCCAAAATGTAACAATAATTGGTTCTCTCCTAGGAAAAAATCTGAAACCCAAAGATAATTTCCAATTACTGAATTGCATCTCCAACTGTAAGATGATTATTAAACATTCTTTGAAACACCTAAGTCAATTGTTTCTAGTTGTATAACTTCATTTTAAAATAATTGGTAACCAATTTCAGGTTATTTAAAGTAATCCTCCATCTGTTTCCCTAGACATCGCGTTCAGTCTCATTAACAATTTCATTAACTTTCCCCAATTTCTTACAGAAAAGAATTCTTTCCACTATGCAACTTCAGAAACAGCAACAGCATCAGGATGAAATAAATCAAATGTAACCATTGCTCAAACTTCCAAAAAGCATTCTGAGGTAAATTAGGCTGACTTTTAAAATTAACTTCATTGGATTTAGGTGGATAGCAAAAAGTTCCCCACAGAATTTGCTGAGAATCTAGATCTTCTCACTCTATTTCACTTTTTCCAACCGGGCAGAGGTATGTGTGGGATGTGCTTAAAAAAGTCAAGATGGCAGCCACAGTGGTGCAATCAAAGCTGCATCTGTTGCACATAAAAATGGGAGGAGCTTTGATTGCAGTGCTGTGGTTATGACCTTGGTTTTTGCCACCAATCAAATTCTGTGGGGAATGTTTTGTGATCCAGGTATCCCTGGATGCTCCTGGATCCAGATGTATAGAACTAACTTAAGACCAATGGATGTTTTGGACTTCAATTCAGCACACAATCTGGCCATATTTGGGGATGAGCAAAGGGATCATGGGCTTAACTTTGAGGACTGAATTAATCTTTGGTTAATTCAAAGACTGCATTTTATCCTAAAATCCATCCATTTTTCCTTCCTTCCTTCCTTCCTTCCTTCCTTCCTTCCTTCCTTCCTTCCTTCCTTCCTTCCTTCCTTCCTTCCTTCCTTCCTTCCTTCCTTCCTTCCTTCCTTCCGCTACCCAATTCAACCAAGTGACTCTGGGCACCCTACAATTCTGAAATTCTAAACAGGGGTGTCAAACTCACATTGTCACAGTGGTGTCACATGACATATTGGGATTCCCCCCCCTTCACTAAACCGGGCGTGGCCATGGCCAGAGTGTGACACATCCGGCCTGTGGGCTGGGAGTTTGACAGCCCTGTTCTAAAACAAAGCAATTTAAACAACATTACAACAACAAAAACACCCACAAAATAAACAAATACAAACAGCAGCCATAATAATGATTTTTTCCTTCTGAGGTATTCCAGGCCTATCCAAGTCAAAAGCTATTGTTATTATAAGTTGCTTCCTTCCAGTTTTGAAAACAATGGAGGTATGTGTATTGGCAATTAGAAGAGGCAGCATAACCATTGTCTTGTAGAAAAGCTGTTTGCATTTTTTTTTCTTTCAAAGGCAAAGAGAGTGTTTTGATTAAATCCTTGTAGATGGAATATGCAATTCTTCATTTGCTTAGTTAGATGGTAGTCAAAATATTTGAGGAACATTTGTGGAGTCTAGAAGTTGGAGGAGGGATTTCTAAAACATTAAGATGACAACATGATTGAAGCCCTGCCCCTTTTTTGTGTGGGAGCAAACACAGTTGTGGCTGTCATCTTAGTTTTATTTATTTGTTTACAAAAATTTATATGCTGCCCTTCTCCCTAAGGACTCGGGGCGGTGAACACAGGTTAAAAAACATACAGTAATAAAAGGAAGCGTAATTAAAACCAATTAAAACCACGACAAATAAATAATAAAACCCAGGAATCAGAATCAACCCATTTGTTGAAATAGCCAAGTCTTTAGGTCTCGACGGAAGGAGTGGAGGTCAGAAGCCATCCAAAGCTCAGTGGGTAACTCATTCCAGAGAGCAGGAGCGCCCACAGAGAACGCTCTACACCTGGCCATCGCCAGCCAGCATTGTCTGGTCGACAGTACCCTGAGGAGGGCAGTCCTGTGTGAACGGACAGGACGGTGGGAGGCGGGTAGGAGATGGTCCTGCAAATACTCTGGACCTAAGCCATGTAGGGCTTTAAAGATAAGTACCAGCACCTTGAAGCAGATCTGGAGAACCACTGGTAACCAGTGCAGCTTGCTTAGGAGAGGTGTTACACCGGAGTAACAGGGAGCTCCTGTAACCACCCAAGCGGATGCATTCTGGAACCTCCGGGTGCACTTCAGGGGCAGCCCCATGTTTTTTTTTATTCTACTACAGATTTTTTTTATTCTACTCTAGGTGTTCCCTATCTAGAAGCAGTACTGGGTTCCACTTACCTTTGCTACTGGTTCGGAACTGTGAGTGCATACTCAGAGCATCTGTGATGATGTCCGGGAGGGTGGACGGAGCTTCCCGCCACTGCCACTACCAACCCACCACTGCCTAGAAGCATTCTTGGAAGTGAATGCTGGGTGTTTTGCTTTACAGTACAAGAATTTCCTAATTGGTTTTCTTCTAATTTGAAAGAATATATATTTTCTTTTAAAGCAATTAGAGAGGAACACCAAGGGAATTCCACAGTTAAAATCTAAGGCTGGAATTCATGTGGAGATTGCTGAGATGATTACTTTTGAAATATGGGGATAATGGGTCCCATCAGTGGTGAGCAGAAACAGGCCCTGAATCTTATTTGGTCCTTGAAAGATCAGCCAAATTATGCTGCCACATTCATTTTGAACATAGACTTTTGGCAATGTAATAATTTTTATTTAATTTTTAGACTTGTATAGGATCTGCAGGATTTTTAAAATCTTCACAAAGGAAAGTTCCAACTCTTCAATTCAAGGTTGACTCAGCCTTCCATCCTTCCGAGGTGGGTAAAATGAGGAGCCAGATTGTTGGGGGCAATAGACTGACTCTGTAAACCGCTTAGAGAGGGCTGTAAAAGCACTACAAAGTGGTATATAAGTCTAATATTGCTATTGCTATTCTTCCCAACCCCAAAGTAGGCTCAGAAAGGCCTACTTTGGATGGTTTTCTGCACCTGGCTGGAGGGCTGAGTTGCAGTCCCAACCAAATCTGTTCTCCCTGTCCTCCACCAGAGAACTTCAAAGGCAGCCTCTTCTTGGCTCAGAGCCCATTGAAAGAAGTCTCTTCTTGCTGGAGAGAAGGTGAGTCCATGAGATAACCAAATTCATAGGAATACAACTCCAAGTTTCTGTCTTTTTCAGCAGCAAGGTCACGCGTGGCAACAGCCATCTTCTGCCCATCTATCAAGACCCTAGCTTCTGAAAATGGAAGAGTTGATGGACAGTCTGCCTTTGCTCTGGCTGATTTCCCACCTGTAATTTCTTTTCCTTTTTGGCTATGAAGAAATACTTCACCATTAATTTGCTTTGAAGAATTATCCATCAACTAGACTAGTCTTTGTCAAGCAGATGTCCTCCAGATGCCAGGGTCTACAACTCCTGCCATCTATTAGCCAATGCAACAGATGCATAAATAAAATTTGATCGTATTTATAATCCAATAAATCTGCATTTGAAAATATATTTTATACATATTTTTAATAACAATAAGCTCAAAATAATTCGATAATTTGCTATTATTCTGGCTTTGGTCCTGTCAGTGCATCGGTAAGGACAGAAACTGATCCACACACACATAGTGCCAAGAGATCCAACAAAGTGGTACTTATTTTTATTTACAGCAAATTGCAAAAAAGAAAAAAAATGTAGTGATGTTAATATATATATATTGATAAATGAGCGGAAAGGCAAAAACCTATGGAAAAATATAACTATTGTGTCCTCTACCCAGCCCTTTCAGCAAGGTCCTTCATAGTTCTAATTTTCAATAGAAGAGAATATGAGTAGCTCAGGATTGGATTGATAACTTTTATTTTCTTGCAGTTATTTCATTACCAGACTAACATCCTCAGTAGACTAGGTACGTAACATCATTAGTGCACAATGAAATGCACTGAGGATGTTACTTAGCCTGGTATTGAAATTTCTGCCAAACAACAATCAAGCTCAGAGCAGCACCAAGTATCAAATCCTCTCTCCTTCCTCTTGCAGTAACTTATCTTAAGGGCAAGCTTGGGGATGCTAATTTCCCTCTTCGCTAAACTTGTTGCTGGAATGGAATGGAATGGCAAAAGAGCCTTACTCTGACCAAAATAGGACAGAACACCTTCAGTCTTCTCCAGATCCATCTCTGTGAGTATTTGAACCACCTGAATTTTTGCAGTGTGTGGGTATTCGGTCCATGGTTACTTTGGAATTTCCAACACTGCTTTGGTTCTTCTCTCAGCAACTTCTCTCAGATTCCTCCTAAGTCCTCTGTAGACAATTTCTGCTCCTTCTCTGCTACACAGCGGTGGGTCTAACAGATCTAACAGATCAACAGAATTGGAAGGAATCTTGCAGGTCATCTAGTCCAGCCTCCTGCCCAAGCAGGAGACCCTACATCTGCCTCTACCTAGGATTGAACTCACAATCTCCTGATTGAGCAAGAGCTCCACCTCTAGGCCACAGCAGGATCATCTGGGTTTCCCACATATCCTGTCACTTTGTGATCTGCTGATGGTCTGGTTATCTTTCTAGTCTGGCAGCAACTCCTGCAGAACCTAAAATAAGCCTCCCTTCCCTCTCCTATCTTCTACCAGGAATGTCTGCAACCTATAATCAAGAGAAGGAATAAATGACAGATTGCATTCAGGTTGCCCATGACTGTCAGTTGGATGGTCACATTTATGAGATATTTATGAGACTGCCTTCTGCCACCGATAGCCTCCCACCAACCAACACGCTCCCACAGAAAGGGGCTCCTCAGGGTGCCGTCGGCCAAGCAATGTTGACTGGCGACCCCCAGGGGGAGAGCCTTCCCTGTGGGGGCACCCCCCCTCTGGAATGAACTGCCCCCGGGGATACGTATGATCCACGACCTGCGTACCTTCTGCCTCGCTCTTAAGACCTTACTTTTCCAACAAGCTGGACTAGCTTGACAACAATCTGGATTGGGGTTTTTAAATGCTTGGGTTTTTAATGTGTAGAGCCAAATTATCTAATTTATTTTAAATTGTTTTTAAATTTTGTATGCTATGTTATTTTATTGTGGCTGTGCACCGCCCTGAGTCCTTTGGGAGAAGAGCGGTATAGAAATTTAATAAAATCAATTAATAAAATCAAATCAATTTTAGGTAGTCCTTGGCTTACAACCATTCATTTAGTGACAGTTCAAAGTTACAATGGCACTGAAAAAAGTGACTTATGATCAGTTTTCACATTTATGACTCTTGCAGCATCCCCATGGTCACATGATCAAAATTTGGGTGCTTCGTAACAGGTATGTTTTCATGACAATTGTACTGTCCCAGGGTTATGTGGTCACCATTTGTAACTTCCCAGCTAGCTTCCGACAAGTAACATTAAGGGGGAAAGCCAGATTTGCTTAACAACCACATGATTCGCTTAACAATGGTGGCAAAAGAGATCGTTAAATGGGGTGCAACTCACTTAACAACTATATTGCTTAACAACGGAAGTTTTGGACTTGGTTGTGGTCGCAGAACACCCAAAAAGTTCTCTTTTAGCTTTTAGAAAAAATGGGGTTTCCTTCTGGTGCATGGATGTTATCATTTTAGCTGAATGCCCTTGGAGAATTGAAATCACTACTAGCATACATGATTTATAAGCAAACTTTTTGAAAAATCCTATCAAATGATGCACAAAATTAAATGCATAAACATTTATCAATAATATTGCATTGTTTTTACAGTGGTTTTATGCCGGCCCAAATAAAACCTCTGGGCAGTAGATCAAAGCAATAAAAACACATCATAAAAATATCATGAAACCTAATATACATAACACATTCATATAATTGTAATAAAACATAATCACCAGAGGCAGTAGATACTGGCCTAAAAGTCTATCGGTCTGCCCTCCACAGGCCAGCTGGTTTTTGTTTGTTTTATCAGCAAAAGCAAGAAGAGAATTATTCTAATGTATATAAGGCAAGGGTAGCCATGGAAAAGACAGTAAAACACAAGGCAGAAAGATTTTACTTGGAGAAAGTGGTTCTACAGTAAACGAAGACCCACCCTATAAAGGATGGAGATGTTCTGCTGGTTATCCATAGATTGGTGGTACCTTACCTGGAATGGATGGAAGATCTGTCCCAGAGATTTCATGTAACTGTTGAAACTAAATGGGGAAGAGAGCTAAGCATTGGGGAATCCCATGTAGGAGTAGCCAAAAGTTTGATTTTTCATCCCCATTAACTTGATCGCACCCACCCATTCAAGAAGGAGCCAGCTCCTATAGGGCTCCCTAGATTTCAGAAATTGTTCCTGAATCATAAACTTTAGTGTTTTAAGAATAAAATTTAATAAAAGATAAAATTGGGTTCCAGTCCCGACTCTACCCATTTATTTGTCCTAGGTCTGCTCATTTTGGGAAGGGAGCATTAGTATGCCACCTTGAATGTCTATAAAAAGGTAGGATATCAGTCAAATTATAAAAAACGATTATCTCAGTTGGTGTCAATAAGGATACAATTCTCTTGGAAACAAGCTGGAAATAGACTGCCATCTTGTTTTTAATTTCCTATCCTGCTTCCTCTTGGAATCAAATAAAGATAAATATATTCAAATATATTTCTTACTTTATTAATAATTATTTTCTTAATAGATTACTTTCACGTACAAACATATTTAAAAAAATTGTGTTTCTCCTCAGTTTATTTATCCAATAATTGTATTTTATGTTCCTTTTCCCATTTGTTTTTGTTTATTTTATTTGTTTTAATTTCACTTTAATTTAGGAAAATTTAGGAGATGGAGAAGGTGCAGATCGTATCAATTAATATGATTAAAGAGCCAGAGCAGCTCCTGATCCTATACGAGGTGAGCATAAAGATAGGGAAAAGAAAAATATCAGACTTGATAAACTCTTGATTGGTATGGAAAAATGTGGATATGAAAAGTATTTTTTTGTTTTTCACAATGTTAAAACTGGAAATTCTTGTATCCATACTTTCTTGTTGTATCAGTATGAGAAATAATTTTCATAACACATTGAGTTGTGAGAATTATTTCTCATACTAACACAATGACTGTCAGTTACCCAAAGAAAGAACTAATGAATTAAGAAATAAGTTTTGTCTCCTTGATACTGAACGGACAAAATGAAGAGTTTGGCCAACAGAAATTGACTATAAATATGTATATCTCATTTAAACATTGAGTTGGTGAAATCCAAATTTTGTTACTACTGGTTCTGTGGGCGTGCCTTGGTGGGTGTGGCAGGGGAAGGATACTGTAAAATCTCCATTCCCACCCCACTCCAGTGGAAGGATACTGCAAAATCCCCATTCCCTCCCCACTCTGGAGCCAGCCAGAGGTGGTATTTGCCAGTTCTCCAAACTGCTCAAAATTTCCACTACCGGTTCCCCAGAACCTGTCAGAACCTGCGGGATTTCACCCCTGGTTTAACCTTAACTTCCTTCTAATAAATACTATTATTCAGAGCTCAGACTTATTTCTTGGACTGATTTCCCCCCGATTAGATTGCACAAAGGGAAGTCTGACATACAGGGAGATTCAGGATCTGTAACACAAAACACTTTTTAATATAATGCTCAGTTGGAATTTACTGCCATCAGATGTGGTTCTAGCCACCAATGGAGATAATGTTCATTGTTCAAAGGAATCTAGGCAAATCACAGAGGATCAGGCTATTAATAACTATTAGTTTTAACAGCCCTGATTATTATTTCTAGAATCACAACTAGCATGAATATTAACCCTATGGCCATCTGTTCATGCTTGTGAGTTTCTTGTCCCTGGTTGATACCATGTAACCCAAAATGCTGAGCTACCTGGGCTATTTGCTTGTTCCGCTGAGTTCCTCCTATATTTATGTGGAAGCTTTTTCTGCTATATTATTCCAGCTGCTTTGCACAAGTTCTCTTATTAAACCCTTGAGGTAATGATTTATGTTATAATTAAGTCCCCAGTAAGGTGCTAATTTATTATCGACTCTACTATGTCAACAATGATATGATTGAGTTATTGCTCTGTGATTTATGATAACAGAGTTAACCCTTCAAAAATCAGGAAAAAAGTATTGTGTAGAAATTGCAGTAAAGAGAATCTTGATTAAAATGTTTCTGGAGTGAAAATAAGCCCACAGTCTCAAACAGTTTTAAATCACCAGTGACAATTCCTTGAGGCCTAGTGGAGAAGGAAAATTATTTATTGATATCTTCTTTTCCTCCTTCTCCTCTTCCTCTATTAGATTTATTGTAGTTCCCCATTTCAGAAGACTCTGAGCGACTGACAATATTGTGTATATACTATAGCTTAAAAGTTTAAAAGCATAACAACAGCAATTGCCTAACCATATGTAAATGGGTTATGAGAATAACCTTGAGGAACAAAAGGAAGACAACAATGAGATGGGAGGAATCTTGAGTTCAAGTCAGAAATGTAATTTTTTAAAAAATTAGTTCTTTTTAGGATAAAGGGGGTGGAGGGGGACGAGACACATTCAGAATTGCAAGATTTTGTTATTGTACCTGTATAATATAATATAATAGCTTTAGTATTCATGACTTTGGTGTTCAAATATGTTCTACCTTGAAGAGGTCTACAACAATTTGAAAGGCTGACACCATAACAGTTAAAAAAAACACGTCAGGGACTCCACTAATACTTATTGTTATTAACTCTAGATCTGGGAACAGAGCCAGGTCTAAAGATTATTTTGGAAAGCTTAAGAGAATGGCACCAAATGTATCCATGGAGGGATGTTATTCCAGAGGGCAGAGGCTGTGACCACTTGGTCTCTCAACATTTAATTGATGGCACCTGGAGCACCCACACTCTGCCTGAACTTGCCAGACTAACAGAAATGATTCAGTTCTCCAATGCATTTTCCTTGTTCCCAAGAAAGCTGGCATGGTTACATAGCCAAAGACCTGGATAGCAAACAGAATATAGCATTTCTGAATGTAGCTGAGTAAAATTTAGCAACATGTAAAGTTTTCAAATTATAGCATGAATGGAATAATTCCCATTGGCACCAGGAACAGATTTTTTTTGTCATGCAAGTATATACTTTGACTGGATGTTTATTACTTGAAATGTGGAAAAAAGGTAAAGTTGTTCAATATTTCAAGGAACTTCCTCTTATTAAGGATTAAATGTAATGTTTATTTTGAAGTAAATAAGAATACCATATTTTCCCATCCCCCTTTTCTCATAGCAAAACAAAGATAAATGCAAAAAAACCAAATTTAATTTAACTAAACAGCTTTTTTTATGAAGTACCATTTGCAGGGTACCATTTATTTCCTACGAGAAGCATGATTAAGAGAATTAGCCATAATGACAAACATGTCCATTAATTTTAAAGGGATTAAATTAATTAACTGGTGTATAATATGAAGTTGTGCAAAGACCCTCCTAGCCACAACTGCCACTTGCCATCATTAATTTCATTTAGTTAATGTAAAGCAATATATTAACTAAATGAATGTAATATATTACAATATTTTCTAATAAAGTACACTTAATACTTTATTAAGACATTATAACGGTGCAAATAGTAAAAGGCATGAATTAATAAATCCGATTGTGTCTGTGAACAAAGAAATATGTCTTTGTTCACATATTTGAAAGGAGAAAATTGTAACAAATTTGGAGAAGGCGGCTTGGTTTTGTGGGGTGAAGTCAAAGAACAGATGCATGGAAGAGACAATGCAGGTTTCCTTATGAATGAATGAATGAATGAAAGACTGAAGCCTAATTAAAAAACTATGAGTTTATGTCATCTAGATTAGTATTTCTCAACCTTGACAGCTTGAAGCTGTGTGGACTTCAGCTCTCAGAATTCTCCAGCCTGCTGGCTGAAGTACACAGATCTTCAGGTTGCAAAGGTTGAAAAAAACCTGATCTAGATTGTGGTGGTATGTATGAAAGTATCAATGTATCTATACATTGATAACAGTAGAGTGCTATACATTGAATGGTAAAAAAGGAAAGAACTAAGGATGAGAAAATGGATAACTAAAAAAAGTTGCACAGTTTACCCAAGTCTGCTATTTGTACAGAAGCCTATTACAAAGAAGCCTATTACAAAGTCTAAGTGGTATGCTATTATCTCCAGTATGGCCATCTTTATTGTTGTTTTATACTGTTTATTTCACAATTTTAATCCATACAAGCCTCCTGGAATCTTGTACAAGTGGCTACAGAAGTTATAAAATAAATACAATTGCAAAAGAGCCTCAAATAGCTCAACCGGCTGAATAGCCTGTTATTAACATCCAGCTGTCTGCAGTTACACCAGTTCGAGGCTCAAGGTTGACTCAGCCTTCCATCCTTTCTAAGGTAGGTAAATTGAGGACCCAGTTTGTGGGGGCAATAAGCTGACTTTGTATAAAAAATATACAAAAGTATGAAGGCTATTGCTTAACGCCTTGTAAGCCGCCCTGAGTCTCCGGAGAAGGGTGGCATATAAATCTAATTAAAAAAAAATGTATGGAAAAAGGTTACTCTGTTGTGAGACAAGAAAAAAGAATGATTGCAAAAAAAGTAATAAATGCAGTGTTGAAAAATGATATAGCTGTAGGTGTAGATGGTGTGATTTGATGTAGCTTGCTTTTGGAGTGGCTGCATGAATATCAGCCTGTGAAATTTTGCTATAGCCACAGATCAAATGGTCAACTGTTTCATTCTTTTCTCTACAAAGGCAATAATTGCTGTTTTTTTGTCACATGCTGAATTTTCGCTTTTATGTAAAGTGCAAGTTGGCAAAGCTTGTTCTTGAACTGCTAAAATAAAGCCTTCAGTTTGCTTCCTTAACATTCCTGATCTTAACCAACTCCAGGTGGTATTATTACTATCTTTCTCGTCTATATTCTTCAAGTACTGATTGTGCATTGGGTTGTTCTTTCAGTTTAAAAACCAGTTCTCAATTGTTTCTTTTCTATACTTAGCCTTCACATTTGTTGTTTTCAAGAACTATCTTTGATGGACTTCCTTCCTTCAGCAAGGCTTTGTTGGCTTTTCTTGATGTAGTCTTTCAAGCCACGTTTTCCTTCCTCCATAGTTTTTATCACCTGTAGGAGCCCACTGCGCCAGTGGTGAATTCCATTTTTTTTACTACCGGTTCGTGGGCATGGCTTGGTGGGCATGGTGTGGCTTGATGGGTGTGGCTTGGTGAGTGTGGGGAAGGATACTGCAAAATCTCCATTTCTTCCCCACTTCAGGGGAAGGGTACTGCAAAATCTCCATTCCCATCCCACTCTGGGGCCAGCCAGAGGTGGTATTTGCCTGTTCTCCGAACTGCTCAAAATTTCCACTACCGGTTCTCCAGAACCTGTCAGAACCTGCTGGATTTCACCCCTGCTCTGCTCCCTTGAGCTCTTGGTAGGTACAACCAATCAATATCACTTTTTGGGGTGTAAAGCATGGTGCATTGTCACTAGTTTTCTTTTCTTTTTTTCTGATTCTAGTTATCAAGTTCCACCTTGGCCCAGTCAACTATTCCTGTTGCATATTATATAATGGGTATTGAGATTGCTTTGATGATGTTCTTACCATTTTATTTATGATTTCAGAAGTTTCCAAAGTTATTTGATATATTTGGTAGAAGTATTTTCTTTGAATTTGTTCTATAGCAAATCAGAAGCTTCCAAAACTCCCGAATATTTGTAGCCTTCTTCTGGCACAATTACCTTTATCAAATCTTCATCGTTAAGCTGGATTCCATCAGTTTTGCCTGTCTTTATGACTATGGCTGCACATTTATTAATGCCAAATTGCATTTTAACATCTTTGCTGAATTCTTCTCTGCTCTTTAGCCGGGAATCCAATTCAATCTTTGTTTTCCTAATAATTTAAAATAATCCATATAGAGGTAATGCAGAAGTTGTACTCTTTTTAAAGCCAATTCATATCCACAGTTTGTTTTGTTCAAAATTGTTATTAATGGGACTATTGAAAACATAAAGAGTAAAGGTGATGAGTCACCTTTTAATTTCTTCTTTTTCTTTTTCTCCTTCTCCTTTCCCTCCTCCTCCTCCTCCTCCTTTTCCTTCTCCTCCCCCCTCCCCCTAATCCCTATCTCTCCTCTGATTTGTATGGCCACCTATCTTGGGAGACTCATATTAAAGTTCTTTAGTTGTTATTATATGATTTATGCTGTTCCTATATTACATAGTACGTTCTATTATTTCCGAATGGGATAGCTTTTCACTACAAAATGGTTTCTCCTGAAATATAGTACTCCCACAATAGCCATCTGAGCCCTTCAGTGCTGCTTTTCTTGGGCGTGCTGTTGCATTTTATGATGTATTCCTGAACTTCGCTGTAAATAAGTATCTATTATGTCTATCTCGCTTCAGCCTGTAAATCTTAACTGTCCAGATTCTCAGTCTCTTATTATAGAATTGGCTGCCTTGGCAGTAGACCTCTGGATGTGACTTGGCTAGTTTAGATCTTTAATTGTAAACAAGATCCATCTATTGTAAATTATAATTTTGCTACAGTCCTACACGCAGACAAGGGCACCTCTACTCCCCCACCCCCCAAACTCCAAGGCTTAAATTCTAGGCTTTCTCTTCTTGCCTTTCCAAGATATTGGATATTTGGCTATTATCGTCAAAGTAATAGAAGGCAGCTGGGTATTGCTGAAAATGGCTCTCACTAATTAGGAACTGCTGATCCCTGCTGTTTCAGCTTCATTCTGTTGCCATCTTCCTTTTTTCCCACCCCAGGGTAAAAAAACTTCAAACTGTACAATCTTTCCTCCCAGGAGAATTTTTCTAGCCACACTCAAAAGATCATGTTATTGGATTGTATCTCTTCTTTGCCCCGTTCTATAATATCCTTTTTTCATCGATCATTTGTATTGATCAGAAGTAGATTCAATATTCCACATACGGGCACCTGGACACTTAGCAGGCCACGTCTGGGCTTGAAAGCAAAGCAATTTCAGTGTAGATTAGAACATGCAAGGGGACGACTAAAGAATTCTGGGGCTGTAGGTTGCACTCAGGATGTGGTGGCTCAGTGGCTAAGATGTTGAGCTTCTCGATCGAAAAGTTGGCAGTTCAGCGGTTCGAATCCCTAGTGCTATGTAATGGGGTGAGCTCCTATTACTTGTCCCAGCTTCTACCAACCTAGGAGTTTGAAAGCACGTAAAAAATGCAAGTAGAAAAATAGGGACCACTTTTGGTGGGAAGGTAACAGTGTTCCATTGGCGTTTAGTCATGCCAGCCACATGACCACAGAGACGCCTTCATACAGCGCTGGCTCTTCGGCTTTGAACGGAGATGAGCACCGCCCCCTAGAGTCGAGAATGACTAGCACATATGTGCGAGGGGAACCTTTACCTTTATCTTAGGTTGGACTCAGAAAGTAAAAGAAGGACAAAGGCAATGCTAAACCAATTCCAGGTATGAAAACTCTGTGAATATATCCATGCAACCATCAGGACACCACAAACATTACTTTAATAGGGAATTGAGAATTTTTAATTTTGCATTCTTTTCCACCATCTGACAGCTGATCAGATATCTAGCACTGCTATAGCAGATCTCTTTTCCCCATGTAAACATATGGAGAATAAAACCCACAGTCTATTTTACCAAATCAGAGCGTCTCACATGGAGGCCTAACAGGAAATAAAATGTTGCAGATGATGCAACAAAGATTTGAGCAATAAGAGATCTTTGCAGCAGACCCTTGCTGGGATTGTTGCCAGCGATGTTCAATTAATGACCCTTGTAGAAACCAAGCTGGTGTGGGCAATTATTCTTTATGAAGAAAACAGGAGATAAAAGTTTATTAAGAGCTGTCTCATTTCTCAGAAAGCTAATAAAGTAACTTTCAGCCTGCCCTGGATTTGTGTACAATTTACAGACTTGCCAAATTCTGTTACCCATTGGGTCCACTCCATCCACATTTAAAAAGGATAAACTAGATATCACTGCAGATCCCAGACTGAAGTCAATTAACTAGCCAGTCTAGTGTAATGTGATGGTAAAAGGTACATGTGAGTTGCATTTACTACCAAACTTATGAAATCCCCCCCTCCCTTAAAGTGCCCATATAATAAAGCATTCATAGCAAGCTGAACTGACCTTGAGTAGCAACAGGGAGAAGAAGCATCAGGGACCAGTAGCCCAGTAAGACAAATTGTGTATGTTCACTGGCCATATCTCAGAGATAGTTTAGCTAGCATGTTAAGCTAGGATTAAAGATAAATAATAAGGTCACCCAGATGGATTTATCAAAAACATTTCAAAGTCATCCTTACCCTCTTCAGCAACCACCACCCAGATAAGCAGGGATGAACACCAGACAAACAATCTAGCAGAAAACAATACTTTAATCAAGGAACAACCAAGGAGAAAACCACCTCCATTCACCAACACTGGTAGGGCAAGCTGTTGTGTATAAACAGGGAACAAACCCAACAATCACCAGTGCTGATGATGTTACCTAGTAGAATAATAAAATGTCTGCAAACAAACAACCAAGCTCAGAGAGCATCAAGGACTCCACAGTCCAACTCTGAGCTACATATATTCTCTTCTACTGGAGCTTGATAATAGTATTTTCTAATCCCTCATTCAAGTCATCTACATATATGTAGAATTGTTCAACCAGCTCTGAAGGAAAGCAGAACTTTTTGTGACAATACACCTTTGCTAAGAAGTCCCTATGTAGTGGAAACTAGAGGAGGTTCTTTGCTGCTAGGGAAGAGGAATTTCATATTTGCAACTTTAAAGAAGTATTTAAGGAATGGTTAACGCACCTATGAAAAGGGGAATACATTTGAGTTCATGGAAGCTGAAGGACTACACTGAAGGACATCTATAAGGCTCCCTTTATTCTCTTAAGATGTCTATCTTTTCCCACACTACCCACTTTACAATGAAATTTTAGTTATTTTATAGATTTATGGGGAAAAAAGTATTGAATAAACCAGAAGTGGCACTAACAAATGGAACATTTAAAGAAGAGGTTTATTTAACCCAGCTTTTCTTCTTTGATAAGAGTCATAGTTACAACAACAATCCACAGGTTCAGTTCTCAAGAAAGAACTTGAACCTTGCAGCTTGCCCCATCCTATTATTTCAGTCTTCAGATCAAACTGATCAGTGTTTTTATATTTTCTTGCCACTTCAACTGAGTTGATTCTAGTCTTGGTCTTTGACATGAAGCTGAAATCAATGTGGACAAAGTTCCTATAGATTCCAGTATCTTCGGACATAGAAAACAGAAGGTGGTGTTTTTCATTTAAGCCTCAGTCCTATTCACAAGATCTTTTGATTTCTCAGAATATTAGGAATCTCAAAAGCCAGTAGAAGTTGAGACATGTGTGATAAGCAGACATCAATCTGTCTTTATTTGTGTTGCTTTTGGGGAAAAAGAGATTAAGACTGGTGGGCATAGAAAGGAATACACAGACAGCCAATCCTATTTTGGGTGTAATTGACTGAATTATTGCACTTGTATTGATGAGTGGGGTGAATAGATACTTTGGCCTAGAAGAAGGGAATGGGGAGCTAAGGTGGGGGAAGGCAAAATTGGCCTTGGGTGCTTTCCAAGAAACTAATTTGAGAAAACCTCTTAAAGAAGGCACTCCCTAAGTCAAACAATGATAAAGTGAAGGAAGGGAGAAGTATATTCAGACTTGCAAGATTCTGTTGCTGTAGTTGTTCCAATTAATTCAGACCAATATGGCACTGGTTTCGTGTCTCGTCTACCCTTATAAGACTGACAGGTGGGCAGTTGGAGGTATAGCAGGTGTCTGGGGGGAATCCTACTCAGTGGTGAAATCCAAATTTTTTTACTACTGGTTCTGTGGGCATGGCTTGGTGGGCATGGCAGGGGAAGGACACTGCAAAATCTGCATTCCTACCCCACTCCAGGGGAAGGATACTACAAAATCCCCATTCCCACCCCACTCCAGGGGAAGGATATTGCAAAATCTCCATTCCCACCCCACTCTGGGGCCAGCCAGAGGTGGTATTTGCTGGTTCTCTGAACTATTCAAAATTTCCGCTACTGGTTCTCCAGAACCTGTCAGAACCTGCTGGATTTCACCCCTGGCCTGACTCTGACCTCAAGCAAGGTCCTACCTGTGCACATAGAACACTTCCTGCAAAGAGAGGTCAGACTGCTTTTATAAATGGCAAGTAGCATGGACAGAAATACAGATAGTCCTCAACTTAACAACCATTACTTTAGGGGCTGTTCAAAATTACAACGGCACTAAAAAAAAGCGACTTATGATTACTTTTCACACTTATGACCGTTGCAGAATCCCCATGATCAAAATTTGGATGTTTGGCAACTGGCATGTGTTTGTGATGATTGCAATATCCTGGGATCATGGGTTCACTTTTTGCGACCTTCTGACAAGCAAAATCAATGGAGAAGTCAGATTCACTTAACAGCCATGTTACTAATTTAACAATTGCAATGATTTACTTAAAAACTGTGGCAAGAAAAGTCACCAAATGGGGCTAAACTCACTTAATAACTATCTTGCTTAGCAATGGGAATTTTGGGCTCAATTGTGATCATAAATTGAGTACCACATACAGGTCAATGCAAGAGTAATGGTTACCCACCTTCTCATATAAGGAGACTAAAGGACATCAGGAAATGGGCCTGCTTAGCTGTCAACTGTCCTGCATGGGTAAGTGGGGAAATGAATTAATCCCCTGAACAAGATCCAGTTCTAAACCCTTGATAATGGATCAAAGAATTGTACTGTTTCAGATCAAAAGATCCATCTACTGATGAAGTGGCTAGCCAGATGCTTACAGGAAATGTAGGGTATTACTCAGCAGTCTACAACAGATTGTAAGATACATGGCATGGAGTCATAAACCTCTCTGGCCCTGTGATATACAAATTTAGTTTTCAGAAGGGAAATTTGGCCAATGGAGAACGGGGGAATTGGGGCATATTCCATGCTAAAACAGCAATACAAATATCTCACAGTGGCTCCAAAAACTCTGGGTGCTAGAAAAACACAGGAAATTATGCTCAATTGCTCCATCAATCCAGTAATGTTGCTATATTGAGATTTGAAATATTCTTGTAGGTATCTTTGAAGACCCCCTATGCTTCTTATAGGTACTATCTTAAAAGCAGGACATAAACAAAAGAAGAAAAAGAAGGTACACAGAATAGCAATCCAATGCTCCTGGAAACAGAAAAAAGTATTGTATGTTCAGCCCTTTAATGAAGTAAGCAACTCAAATCTACTTAGAAACTATTTCTTACATTTAGAAAGTTACAATGGTTTTTGCCTCAGTAGGCATCACTGTACATTTATTTCCACCGAACAGCATCTGTCGTTTTATTTTATTATGTTCATCAACACTGAACCAGTTGAGATATTTTATAACCTTTTAAAAAAAAAATCCACTCTGTACAATTGGGTGTTATCAGCAACTTGGCTATTCCAAGGCACACATAATTCTAGCTCATTTATGAAGAAAGACAAAAAGCATCAGTCTCACTTCAGACTTGATAACTATTAGCTTGTCTTTCTGTCTTCTAATAGATTATACATGTCATCCTACCTCACAATTTACTCACTTTAGAGGTTACTAATTTATGTTTCAAGATGCTCACTGTGCCATTGAATTAGGAATCGTTTTATGCGGCACTAAAGCACATAACAAAACACAGGTGGGGGATTTGGGCCTCAGACTGAAGGATATTTTTCTATTTGATCATCTTTATTCACATGTGTTGAGCACTCACAAAGAACTGTAAAAGATGAGTGCAGGGGTAAATAACCTGGTTCTCATCAGCTCCAAAGTGCGTAGGAAACATCCTGGGATATTTGCTAAATTCCTTGCCCCACCCTTAAATTCACAGAATTAAAAGAAGGAGCAGAAGCTTTACAGATACAGTTGCAGAGCAAACCACCAACATCTGAATATCTGATGTTCACCCACATCAGAAAGCCAGTTTGAAGTAGTGTTTAAGGCACTGGGTTAGACAACTGTGAGTTTTAGTCCCGCTTTAGGCATGAAAACTGGCTGGATGACTTTGAGCCAGTTGCTCTCTCTCTCTCTCTCTCTCTCTCTGCCCAACTCACCTCACAGGGTTGTTGTGGGAAAAACCGGAGGAGGAAGGAACATTGTGTGTTTGCCGCCTTGAATTACTTATACAGATAATAAAGGCAGGATATAAAATAAAAAAATCCAGCTCACCCTTAGCACACTTATTGTTAAACAAAGAACCCTCCAGTGCTACCATTGTGATACTGCCTATTGGGGTCACTGAAGGTTGCGAAACAAAGCCAGCTGCAAACATACTGATCTAGACTAGTATTACTACCAAGGTTATCAATAGGACTCCAGATTCCTAGGCAAACACCCTTTCCTATTATCTGCTACAGGATCCACCTTTTTACAAAGGAGATGCTAGACTAGGAGCTTGGGACCTTTTTCATGTAAATCATGTTGAACTTCATATGCTCCCCATTCAGTTTTTCAGCCCATCTGTTGCTATTTAGGGGATTATACGATGTTTAATGATTTATATCTAAGGAAGTTAAATCCCCACAACTTCTATTTTTTGTCAACCCTAATGATTAGCCAACAAAGCACATTTTAATTGCTATTAAAGGTTTAGCCAGTGGTGGGATTCAAATAATTTAATAACCAGTTCGCCCACGGTCAGGTTGGCTGTCGTGGGAGACGAGGCCCAACTTGATCCTGGATGAACCAGTTGTTAAATCCTTCCCCCACTATCAAAGTGGATCCTGGGCCCTGCGCTGCACTGCAATGGAGAAATGGGCAACAGGGCAGTCGGCACGAGGGAAGGAGGAGGAGCAGCAGGGAGAAGAAAGAGGGAAATCGGCCTTCTTCTTCCCCTGTGCTGGCTGCCCCATTGCCTGTTTCTCCACTGCAGCTCAGCGCAGTGCCCAGGATCCACTTTGATAGCAGGGTGAGTGGGTGGGTAATTTAACAACCGGTTCGCATGAATCCCACCACTGAGTTTAGCCAGTAAAGGAGTGGAGACTTGAAGTGACTTTCCTCCTGCTGGCAGATAAATATGAGAACTGGACCGGTCCAAGAATCATCTTAGCCCAATTATTTTATTTCCCACAGTGGCCAACCAAATGCCTCTGGAGAACTCACAAGGAAGATACGAAAACATATCCTTTCATTACCATTGTTCCCTGTGACTTGCATCTAAAGGCATGCTCTCTTCAACCCTAAGTACTCAATATGGATTCCTCAAGACTACCCTGTTTTCCCCAAAATAAGACATCCCCTGATAATAAACCCAATCGGGCTTTTGAGTGCATGGCAATAAGGCCAAGCGCTTATTTCAGGGTTCAAAAAAATATAAGACAGGGTCTTATTTTCGGGGAAACACGGTAAAGTCCTTTGGGAGTAGGACAGTATATAAATCTAATAAATCCTAAATCCTAAAAATGTTTGAACCTTCCTGAGGCTCTCCATTTTTCTTTTAAAGCCATCCATATAAGTGAGTCATCATCACGTCACGTGGCAATAAATTTCATGGGTTAATTATGCACTGTGTGAAGAAGCATTTCCTTGGTTTTTAAAAATGTCTTTCCAGCCAGCTTTGCTTGATGACCTTTGAACTCTGTGATTTTAAGAGAAGAACCTCAGTTTCCTATTTTATGAAGGGCAGTTTTAATTATTATTCAGATATGCAGCTAAGATCAAAAGACTTCTTAGAACCCTGAGTATGATCATTTAGTTCCAACTTATTTTTGGATACTTAAAACCCTAAGCAGAATCAAAGGCTTGTAAAAATATTCTGTAATCTTTTTTAGCGAGATCTTTGAACAAGACTGTCTATAGCCTGGAGATTACAGAAGAGATAGGAAAGATTTTATATAGCACCTTTCACTGATGTTACATTAATTACAACATTTAACACATTTTCATTTCACCTTAGAGTGTTATACACTAAACACTACTAACAGAGCCTTTAGTAAGATTTCAGGATTTGAAACAAGTTTTAGGGCTTAATTTATTAAGCATTTATTAAAGCATATACAGAGATTGTTCTGAAGTCTAAAGAAAGAAGTGAAGCTACTTAGAAAAAAAATGATCCACACTCAGATGCTGTGACCAAACGGACCCTTTGTGTGATTGGGTTCAGATGCCAATAGACTTGAGTGTTTTGGGGGGTTTCTGTATTGTGTATCGAAGAGCTCACTTACTAACTCTGAGGTGGCCATTTAGATTGAACTGAACAGAATGCATCAACCTGATTTCACATGAAATCTTCAGAGATTTATTTGTGTTTATGTTTTTGCTTCCTTCTTGAATATTTTTAATTGATTATTGATTCTAACTGCTTTGAAGCCTTTTTTGACTGAAGAATGGAATGAAGATGTTAATATTTATCTATTAATTGCATTAAGTATTTTTGTATATCTGTGAATTTGGAAATAATCATGACTGATAATACAAAATTACTATATATCCTTCTAATGGGAAACAAGATGATCCATAGACGTGTTCTGCTTCTTTTCCAGCGTCTGTTTCCTATTGATGGACACGTTTTGAAACACCCTTTTCTCCCTTCTGATGGCTCTTAATCTTGAATCAGATGTGGATCTTACACCTTTCCAAGGAGAAGTCATGGATTTATTATAGAGTTAATAACCAACTAGAGACAGTTGTATTTTGGAAGACAGTCAAATGCTTTTCTTGGGTGTATGAGGTAGGAAAGGACAATTGGAGAGGAAAGGCTACAGCAGTTGTATATTCCTAAATTTGAAGCAGTTGATGTGATAAAGGGTACCATTGCCTGAAAGAAAAAGAACAGGTATAAAAGGAAACTAAGAATATATTTTATTTCCTTTCAGACTAGTCTGCATGATGTTTCTGAACAAGAAGAATAAGAACAAAATAGCAGTGAGACCAAACGTTTGAAAAAGAAACCCACCATTTTTTGACCAAGTGTATGGGATGTTTCATGGACATTAGAAAGAACAAATGAAGTTGCCCACCTCTGTTGGTATTTTTGCAAATTCCTCATCTGTCCACCTGCATGTACCATGTTTGCTGTTCTGTCTACAAACTCTATTCCAGATTGGCTGATTGTGACATCAAATATATAATCACGTAGTCTTTTTTTTAAAATCAAATCTGCTGTTGCAGGAAGTGGTGATGTTTACTCATGCTCATGTTGTCACATAGTGTATGTTAAAATCAAGATAGTTGTGTATATATACATGAATACCTATAATTGACTGAATTTTTGTTTGACCTTATTTTTTTCAAAGATATTCATTCCAACTTATATTTCGTAAATATGTATTTATTAAACAAAAACAATCACACATCTTAAAAGTTGTCAAGGTTACCAAACACTGTTTTAAAGCACCAGAGAATTCATAATTTAAGAGCCTAAGAAAAGGGTACTACTTCAGACTCAAATCCATCCAATCAGGCAGACAGATTTCAGTAGTGATCAATTAGGTACTTCTGGGAAATCTCCAAAGAGGGAGTGAAAGTAACAGGCTTCTAACTGCTTGCTCCTTTCACTTAGTATTTGTTTGTTCAGTCAATCAATATTTATATGGCTGCCTATCTCACATAAAGCAACTCCGGGCGGCCTACAATTGCATTGCTCAAAGGTTGAAAGATACTTTTTTTTAAGGACTGCTAACTTCTTGGCAGAGAGCATCATAATTACACATTTTTATAAAGGAGAACTTTATGTTTTCTGAATGGAAGGTCCCTCCTATCAATTTCAGTGGATGATCCATTCTTTATTCCCAGATGTAGTTTAAGAAAAGCAGATGAGGTACCATAACGGTTGCATTCAGACAATGTGACTGACTGCCAAATATTATTTTTAAGCAACTGACTAATTCCTGAACATTTTGGAGGACACAATTTGTTATTTGGTCTAATGGTTAAGATATTAGCTCAGAAATCAGGAGATTCTGGGTTCTAGTACTGCCTTAGACATAAAAATTAGTTGAGTGACTTTGGGCCAATCACTCTCTCTCAATGTACCTCACCTCACAGGGTTGTTTTGTGAGGAAAAAAGAAGAGGAAGGAGTATTAGATATGTTTGCCACCTTGAGATTGATAAAATAATAAAAGTCAGGATCAAGTTAACTAATTACATAAATATTAATTCAATAAACAAACAAACAAACAAATATTATCCTCCCATACTTGATGCTGAAGTACACTTAGACAAAGCAGGCAAACTGAAGCTACTTGATAACCCTGGAAGAAAAGGAGTGGGGAATAAAAGTCAGGCAAAGCGTGAAGAAAATTAATATATGGATACAATAAAAAAAAAGAAAACTGTTTATGTTAGAAAATGCTACTTTCAGTAGAAAGGGAGGGCTTGGAGGCAGAAATGTACAGGTCAGGCCAAAGTAAGGTCACTGCATGTTATCAGGCTCTTCAGTCCTATAAATAAAATTTATAGCATAATTTGCACAGCTCTTTAAAGTCCCACGTATCATTTCCAAAGAGAATAATCCCCCGTAACCTTGTGGGCCTGCGCAGCTGCAGATGTTAGTCAGAAGCAACCACTTTTGGAACCTTTTAGCCTTTGCAAAGGAGGCAGTTACTTCCTTTGCTCTTTTCCTCCAGAGAAAACAGAATCCATAGCAAAATTGTGTTTAATGAGAAGACAAGGGGTGACACCATAGCAGTATTCCAATATCTCAGGGGCTGCCACAAAGAAGAGGGGGTGGGGTCAAGGTGTTCTCCAAAGCACCTGAGGGCAGGACAAGGAACAACGGATGGAAACTATTCAAGGAGAGAAGCAACTTGGAACTAAGGAGAAATTTCCTGACAGTTAGAACAATTAATCAGTGGAACAACTTGCCTCCAGAAGTTGTAAATGCTCCAACACTGGAAGTTTTTAAGAAGAGATTAGACAACCATTTGTCTGAAGTGGTGTAGGGTTTCCTGCCTAAGCAGGGGGCTGGACTAGAAGACCTCCAAGGTCCCTTCCAACTCTGTTATTCTATTATTCTTTGTATGTCAGAGGCCTTTATCTTTTGTCCCTCCTCCTCATGTAGCTGCAACAACTGTCACTTGCACGGAGTGTCATAGGGAATACCATGGCTCAGCCTCAGATACCTCACATCTAATCCTAATTATTACAGGTAGTCCTCGACTTACAACAGTTCATTTAGTGACCGTTCAAAGTTACAACGGCACTGAAAAAAAATGACTGATTACCGCTTTTCACAGTTACAACCTTTGCGGCATCCCCATGGCCATATGATCAAAATTCATATGTTTGGCAACTGGTTCACATTTATGAGGGTTGCGGAGTCCCAAAGTCATATGATCCCCTTTTGTGAGCTTCTGAGAAGGAAAGTCAGTGGGAAAGCCATATTCGCTTAGCAACTGCAGTGATTCACTTAACAACTGTGGCAAGAAATGTCGTAAAATGGGGCAAAACTCACTTACCAAAAGTCTTACTTAACCACAGAAATTTTGGGCTCAGTTGTGGTCCTAAGTCAAGGACTACCTGTATTTATAGGATCAGATTGTGCATAAATATCTCACTTTCTCAATATTTAACACATTCTTCCTTATCATCCCAAAGGTGCTTTTTTCAAGAGGCAACTGGACTTTCTGTTTTTTTTTCTTTGAAGACCTTTCACTTCCCATCCAAGAAGCTTCTTCAGCTCTGACTGGATGGCAGGGAATGGAATCCTCTAAAAGGATGCAAATGACCAGCTGTCTGCAAGGAATATAAATCCTTCCATTCCTCACTATCCGGTCAGAGCTGAAGAAGTTTCTTGGATAAGAAGCAAAATGTCTTCAGAGAAAAAAACCCAGAAAGTCCAGTTGTCTCTTGAAAAAAGCACATTTGGGACAACCATGACCTGGATAACTGAGAATCTCTACAGACATTCTCCCATACCCTTTCCCCAGGGGTGAAATCTAAAATTTGTTACTACTGGTTCTGTGAGCGTGGCTTGATGGAGGGGTAATGGCCAACTTTTTTTTTTTACTTTTAAAAGCATTTTTTCTACTACCTTAAGAGTTTGCAGAAAAAAATGCTTTTAGAAGCCTTTGATGATCCCAGCTGAGCTGCGGTGATCATCAGAGGCTTTTATTTTTTTTTACTTTTAAAAGCATTTTTTCTACTACCTTAAGAGGTTGTAGAAAAAATGCTTTTAAAAGTTAAAAAAACCCCCTCTGATGATCATATGGCTCAGCTGGGCATGGACCCTAACCCTAACCCTCCCGCCACAATTGCTACTGGATCGGGCAATCCGGTCGGAACCGGGAGCATTTTACCCCTGCCTTTTCCCCTTTCTCTCTCATTCTTTCATTAGATTTTGATACAACCAGCTCCAGAGAGATTCTATAACACCTGTCCCTTCAGGGCGCTTCCCAAACGACCTGGACGGAAACTCCCATCAAGTGTTATTATTAGCCAAATTGGCTGAGCATGAGAGTTGTGGTCCAATATATCTGAGCAAAGAAAAAGAGAGGAATCTTTGATGTTGAAAAGGGCCCGAAATCCCAACGCATTTGGGACGGGAACAGAACAAATGCCCATCACCCCTAACTGAGCGGTGTTCCGAAGTCTCTGCTGGGCTCCAGCTCGACGGGAGGGAGCGCGAATCCCGCTCGCGCCCCTTCCTCGCTTTGCTCCGCGTCCTCCGACTTAAGTTTTGGCCGCTCGCGGCGTGGAACTCCTGGACTGGAAGGGACCGCACGAAAACTTCGCGGAGGCGGGAGGAGGAGGAGGAGGAGGAGGAGGAGGCTGGCTCTGGGGGAGCCACACGGGGGGCGGCGGCGGCGGCCTCGGCGATCATGCAGAGGAGCCGCTCTTTGCACCAAGCTGGGGAGAAGGTGCGCCGAGGAGCCGCCGTGCCACGGCCGCCAAGAGCACAGCAGACTGGCCCGCGTTGCAATCGCAGGCGCGGCAAGCGACCCAGTCGAGCCCAGAGTCTGCCCAAAGCTCCGCGGCCGGCTCCACCTCCTCTTCCTCTTCCTCCTCCGCCGCCTCGGCCGCTACCCCCCTGACGAGCCCGGACGGGCGGTCCGAGCCCCTCTGCATGGATGTCAAGGCGGCGCCCAACGGGGTAGCCACCATCGAGGACCGAATCCTTCGAATCACCGGCTACTATGGCTACTACCCCGGCTACTCCAGCCAGAAAAGTAAGGAGAAAGCGGCGCGGATACTGCGCCGTGGGCAATCCGCGCGTGGGTGCTGCGCTGGGTTGCGGGATGGCAGGCGGGAGGCGGCATACTACCCCCCCCCCTCCGTCTCCTCTCGCGGGAGGGTCTCGCTTCATCCACGGGGTCTCGCAGGAAACCTGCGCACAACTGAGCCGCTCGTTTTGGGAGCAGGGAAATGTCCTCGCTTTCTTTTTTTTAACCCCCCTCGTGGCCTGCGCGACTTTGCTGTCCGGAGATGGGTCTTTTTTTAAAAAAACCAAACCAAACCAAACCGGGCAGCAGCGCCTAGGGCAAGGGGGAGGGGGGGGGATATGCCGGAGAAGGTGCGCTGGATTCTGGGGGGAGGGGGTCGAGTGGGAGGGGGGAACGGAGGACGAAGAGAGGAAGAAGGTGCGCCCCCTTTTCCACGCTCTGCATCTTTGGCTTGGGGGAATGTCCACTTGCCTCGGGCTGCTTCGTGATTTGCCGTGGATGGGCGGTTGTTTCCTCCTTCCGCCTCCGACGAAAATGGTGGGATCGGCGAAGAAGGGGGTCTCGGTGCTTGAGTGGCGTGGTGCGCGAAAGGAGCAGAAAGGCGCCCGCGCGAAAGGAGCGCACTGGCTGCGCATCTGCACCGCGAAAGGTGCGGGGTTGCAGTTGCACGTGAGAGAGAGAGAAAGAAAGAGAGAGAGAGGGAGAGAGGGAGAGAGAGAGAGAGAATGAATGAATGAATGAATGAATGAATGAATGAATCGCGCGCACGCTTGAGGATTGCTGCAGGGAGTCTTGCCCGGCCTGCCTGTGAAGGGATGGGTAGGATCGCCAGCAGGATAAAACTGCAGTAATAAGCGTCCCAGGGCCTTCCTCCCCGTGGAAATCCGGCTAAGGGTTCGCTGCTGTTCAAAGACGACTAAGCAGAGAAGGTGTCACAAGAGAGGCTTAAAAGAGAGGGAGATGTTTCATATGATTAAAACTGGCTTAAAAAGGGGATTGTAGAGAGATTCCAAGTAATGGTTTCAGGAAGGGGTAGCCCTGTGGCCGGGTGGAAATGCCTTCCTTGGTGGATAACCATTTTAAGTTTCTGAAATAAACTTCCATAGCGTGTTTCCCGTGTTCAGGCCAAGTGATTCATAAAAGGAGAAAGGACAAAGTCCCATTGGCCCCCTTGTTTGACAACCGGTCTGAGTTTTCAAAGGCAAAATGAAGTTGTCCCTGCAAAGTATCCAAGCATCAGCAGGACATGGAGCGATGGCCACTCTGTTTGAGGGCTTGAAGGAAGACTGATTCACAGGCGCTGAGAGCAGTTTATTTCTGACCCTTTGCTGTGGCTGTTAAGTGGAACAAATCACCTGCAGAGGCAATAAGAGCCTTGGTCCTCCTTTCCCACCACCTCTGCCAAGCCTTTTCTTGGATTGTGGCCAAACTATTCGTCTTATGTGGCTTCTTAAGTTTGCAGCAATGCAGCCTTCCTAAGCATATTTCACATATTTCTAGATAGCCTGTTTGAGTTAAGCATTTATACCACCCTTTTGTAGAAAAGTTAAGGGATGGGTGGCTCAGGGGCTAAGATGCTGAGCTTATCAATTGAAAGGTCGGCAGTTCAGCGGTTTGAATCCCTAGGGCCGCATAACAGGATGAGCTCCCATTATTTGTCCCAGCTTCTACCAACCTAGCAGTTCGAAAGCACGTAAAAAACTGCAAGTAGAAAAATAGGGACCATCTTTGGTGGGAAGATAACAGCATTCCATGCGCCTTTGGTGTTGAGTCACGCCGGCCACATGACCACGGAGATGTCTTTGGACAGCGCTTGCTCTTCAGCTTTGAAACGGAGATGAGCACCGCCCCCTAGAGGCGGGAACGACTAGCACATATGTGCGAGGGGAACCTTTACCTTTATCGTTGTAGAAAGGTTAGAACAGAGAACAATCATCTGTCAAGTGTAAGAAGAATGTGTGACTTCATGGTGATAAGTACACGTCAAAAGTTGCATGTCAAAGACACATTGGCTTCCACAGCTGTGCTTCCTTTGGAGAAGCTCCACGGGCTTCTCCGTGGATTTGCTACACTTGAAATACAATAGGCTTGGAAGCCATTGGATTGGTATCATACTTATACATATTTTTTAAAAAAAGTATAGCAATAACTTGGTCTAGGACAGGGTTGTCAAACTCAAGGCCTGTGGGGCAGATCTGGCCCGGAGGTACTTAGATCTGGCCCATGGGGCTGTCCTGGAAATAGCAAAGGACTGCCCTGTGGTGCTTCTGCCAGCGAAAACTGGCTCCCGAGCCCGGTTTTCAGCTGTCACGGCCTCCTGCAACCCTCTGCCAGTGAAAACGGAGCTCGGGAGAGCCGCAGCAGCCCTCCCGAGCTCCCTTTTCACTGGCAGAGGGTTGCAGGAGGCCATGATAGCTGAAAATCGAGTTTGACACCCCTGGTCTAGGAATATGGAGAATTGGTTTCTTCAGTCATGATTCTTTCATGGTCATATTCTTTAAATCCTTGACAGTTTTTCACCCCACTGCATGTCCATTCTCCAGACAGATGCCGAAAACCCCCCACCAAAATTAAATTATTCTGGGATGGTAGAGAGCCTCATAGTGATCGATTCAAGGACTTGTGAGGAAGAATGTTACTTCTTTGCTTTCTGAATGCAAGTAGTCCTTGACTTACCACAGTTCATTTAGTGACTGTTCAAATGTACAACGGCATTGAAAAAAGTGACTTAGGACCGTTTTTCACACTTACAACCCATGGTCGTATGATCAACATTCAATCACTTGAATGCATCACTTGAATGCACTCCGGATGCATCACTCCGGGATGCATCCGGAGGCTCCAGCTGGAACAGAATGCGGCCGCGCGGGGGATTATGGGAGCGACAGGGCGCTCCCATGTGACACCTCTCCTGCGCGAGCTGCATTGGTTGCCGGTTGACTTCCGGGTGCGTTTCAAGGTGTTGGTAATCACCTTTAAAGCGCTCCATGGCTTAGGACCAGGGTACTTACGGGACCGCCTTCTGCCACCTATTGCCTCCCACTGGCCGGTTCGCTCCCACAGAGAGGGCCTCCTCAGGGTGCCGTCAGCCAGACAGTGCCGGCTGGCGACCCCCAGGGGGAGAGCGTTCTCTGTGGTAGCCCCCACCCTCTGGAACGATCTTCCTCCAGATCTGAGAACAATCGCTGACCTCCGGACTTTTCGTCGGGCTCTGAAGACATATCTCTTCCAACTTGCCGGACTTGCCTGATCCCTTCTACTTTTTAAACTTTTTAGAGTTTTTAGAGTTTTTATTTGGTTTTATATTTTCAGCCTAAATTTATATTGATTTTAGTATGTTTTTAACTTTTTTGTATTGGTTTTTAAATTGGCTGTTCACCGCCCTGAGTCCGGTAGGAGAAGGGCGGTATAGAAATCTAATAATAAAAATAAAATAAAAAAAATAAAATAAATCACTTGGCAACTGACTCATACTTATGACAATTGCAGTGTCCCGGGCAAGCAAAATCAATGAGGAAACCAGATTTGTGTTACTAACTGAATAACTACACTAATACGCTTAACAACTGTGGCAAGAAAAGTCATAAACTGGGGCAAAATTCACTTAAATGTCACACTTAGCAAGAGAAGTGCTGAATTGTGGTCGTACGTCGAGGACTACCTGTAATGGATTCTTTCTAATTTAGTCATGCACAACAGAGCAGCGGTCCCAAACTTTGCAGTTTGGTGGCCCGGCCGGTGGTGGGGAGATGGGAACCGGGTTGCGTAAGCGTCGGGCCAGCGTGCACGGAATACATCTTGCAGAAGCTGAGCTGTGCGCATTTGTGTGTGCAGGCCCACTGCTTGTGCAAGTTGAGTTGCACATATGCACATGTGCACCAGTCCAACACTCACATGGCCTTGTTGCAAATAGGCCGTAGCCCAGAGGTTGGGGATCCCTGCAATAGAGCAGCCTTTTAGTGAACAGATAACTCTGTTGTGGAAGTTGGGCACAGCACACTTTTTTTTTTTAAATTTTCAAAACAAACTTTATTTAACTTTCGAATGTATACAAAAACAGATAAAAACCATATTAAAAAATCCATGTCCATAAATCGTAGTCAATGATGAAATTCATTTCTACTCTCTTAAGTATCTATATGTGATTACTATACATATACACATACATATACATATATATACATACATTATATCATTCATTGCTTTCATCCACATGCCTTTTGTCGGTGAAGTCCTCATGGGTACTTATATAAGGCTATCCTACAAATACTTTTCCAATTTTCATTCTTAATTTACAATTCACTAAGAGTATAATAACATATATTGCTCATTCAAATTAACTTTCATATTCAATTAAAAGTATCATTATCCATTTTGTCTTTGTTTGATCCAATCGTACCATCTATCCCATACCCTAGAATATTTTGAGCTTTCCTCATTTTTTAATTTCTGCGTTAATTGATCCGATTCCGCACACAAATATATCTTTTGTATTACTTGCTGATCGTTTGGCAAAGGCACAGCACACTTTTAATAGTCTAAGGGAGTGGGATAGGGGGAAATACGTTCATCCTTGCACTCAGTGGCCTTCAATACCATTGGCCACAGGGTCTTTCTGGACCAGTTCTGGAGGTTAAGAGATGGGCACAGTATTAGTTCTTTTCCTTCTACCAGGATTGGTGGCTCAGTGGTTAAGAGTGCAGTACTGTAGGCTACTTCTGCTGACTGCCGGCTGCTGGCAGTTTAGCAATTTGAGTCTCACCAGCTAAAGATTGATTCAGCCTTCCATCCTTCTGAGGTTGGTAAAATGAGGACCCAGATTGCTGGGGGCAATATGCTGACTCTGTAAACCGCTTAGAGAGGGATGTAAAGCATTGTGAAGCAGCATATAAGTCAAGTACTATTGCTATTGATTGCAGTAAGTATTGATAAGAATATCTGTCCCGCAACACCTTTATGTAGCTCGACTCTTTCTCACCCCTTATATAGAAATCTGTATTACTATACAGATCCATCCATCCATCCATCCATCCATCCATCCATCCAAATAACTCAAGGGGGCAAACATATCCAATACATCTCCCTCCTCCTATTTTCCTACAACAATATTGGGAGGTGGATTGGGGCTGAGAAAGAGTGACTGGCCTGAGGCCAACTAGCTGTTTTTTCATGGCTAAAGGCAGGATTTGAACTCACAATCGCCCAGTTTCTAGCCTAGTACCTTAACCACTAGACCAAACTGGCTATCAGTTCGGATGAGATTATTTGACAGTATGAAATGAAGCATTGTAGAGAATAAGGAAGATGACTTTGATGAAAATAATGCAAAAAACGCTATGTAGGCAAAAAGGTCTGAAGCCTTTTTGAAGTCCAGAATAGCGAGATAACATTCAGAGGCAGCTCAGGAAGACACCCACCCTGCTGGTTCGCTGGAATATAATAAAATGGGTATAGCATAATTAGACGTGGAAGACTTTGTTATAGTCCATCTCAACAAAGTAGTTTTAGCTTTCCTGTTGAGTTAATTTCCTGGCTCATCTACCTAGTAGTGCTGGCAAATATGATCAATATAGTCAACTTATGACCACAACTGAGCCCAAAATTTATGTTGCTAAGTGAGAAATTTGTTAAGTGAGTTTTGTCTCATTTTACAACTTTTTTTGCCACGTTTATTAAGTGAATCACTGCAGTTGTTAAATTAGTAACACAGTTGTTAAGTGAGTCTGGCTTCCCCATTGACTTTGCTTGCCAGAAAGTTGCAAAGGGGGATCACATGACCCCGGGACACTGCAACCGTCGTGAATGGGAGTCAGTTGTCAAGCTGAATATCTGAATATAAATCTCATGACCATGGGGAAGCTGCGACAGTCGTAAGTGTGAAAATTTATTGTATTGTATTTATTATTTATTATTATTAATAAATAAATAAATCATGACCATGGGGAAGCTGCGACAGTCGTAAGTGTGAAAATTTATTGTATTGTATTTATTATTTATTATTATTAATAAATAAATAAATCATGACCATGGGGAAGTTGCGACAGTTTTAAGTATGAAAAATGGTCATAAGTTACTTTTTTCCGTGTCGTCGTAACTTTGTAAGTGGAGGATTATCTGTATGCTGTTGATACTCAGCTGTATATCTACCGCTGTCTGGCCAAGTGTCATTGACTGGAGGCTTTAACAGTTTTAACAGTAACAGAGTTGGAAGGGATCTTGGAGGTCATCTAGTCCAACCCGCTCCTCAGGCAGGAGACCCGTACTAGGGATTCGAACCGCCGAACTGCCAACCTTTCTAATTGACAAGCTCAGTGTTTAAGTCACTGAGCCACCTAGTCAGGCTGTTGGGGGAATGGGTCTGAATGTGGATGAACAGGTTTTAACTTAACCCTAGCAATACAGAGTAGCTCTGAGTATTAGGGCTTCCTAATACTTTTAGGTAAAATATTTTACCTAAAAGTATTTAGGTAATATTTTTAAAGTTTTTTTTATCTTTAGTTCTGGATGTAAACAATAGGACTATTGTATGTATTTGGGGCATCATACTGGGCTCTGGCTCCATTTTGAAGAATTGGTGGTAGCCATCACCTGTTTTTGCACAACTTCCATGTTGTGCACCAATTGTGCTCCTTCCTGCATCATGAGACATATGTGTGGTCACTCATGCTTTGGTCGCCTTTTGCATAGATGATTGCAATGTGCTCCGCATAGGACTATCCTTGAAGAATATCTACAACCTTCAGTTGGTCCAGAATGCAATGGCAGAAGCAATTATGGATGTGTCTCATTATGCCGGGGTTACAACTTTGCGAACTGCATTTGCTTGCTGGTGGCAGAAAACAAGTTATGAAAGGAAATGAAGATTTAGTTTAGCCAAGCCGTGTGGATGGTCCTTTTGCTAAATCTAGGCAAGGAGTGCAGTTATCAAGTGTTAGTTCTCTGACATACTGCCTGGTCTCCACTGGGAAGCCTGATGCCAGAAGTAACTGTCTTTATGATGGTGAAGGTTGGGGATAAAAATATTGACCTTGCAGTCCAGCACTCCTCAGGTAGATGGCTTGACAGGCCCCTGCAGCTATGCAGGGCTGCTCCAGGTCGCAAAAGGCCTTCATTCTTGAAGCGGCTTCAGAGAACGGTTTTCTGAAGTCTCTGAAAACTTCACGAAAGCACATCCGGCCCCTGTTTTCCTATGATTTTCTGAAGCTCTGGAGGCTGCATGAGAGCAGACCTAATTCTTACATGGCCTCTGCAGCCTCTGAAAAGTATTCCAGGTGTGCTTTTGAGAACAGTTGTTTTCAGGTGTTGGTGAACATTGGTGTGTCATCCAAAACGTTGTGGCATGTCACTTTTGAAGATGGGTCATAGGTTTGCCACAGGGGTGGGTTCTACTTACCTTTACTACCGGTTTGCATCGTGCCCATGCACATGTTCAGATCACTTCTGATGACGTTCGGGTCGTGGGTGGAGCTTCCTGTGGCCCACCAGTTTTACGACCGGTTCTTCTGAACCGGTCCGAACCAGGGGCAATCCACCACTGGTTTGCCATCAATGCTGAAGTGTAAGCAGTACTGAACTGTCCAGGTAAAATATCGTATTCTGCATAGAAGTTTTAGCCTAAGGCTTTCAGCAGGGCCACTGGTCATGTTCACCCCCATTTTAGCAAAGAGGAAAAAAGTTGCAGTACATCACATGACAACATGTTGTTGCAGGTTTTACACCCCTGGCTTTAGTTTTCTATCCTGGATTTAGATTAATGTTAGGTCTAGGTGACCTAACATTAGTGAATGACTAGGGCTTGTGTGTGTGTGTGTGTGTGCGCGTGCGCACGTGTATGCCTTCTAGAGACTCTTCTGTGAGCCAAAAGGCAAGCAAATGGTTTTGTTGAAATAGAATATTTCTACATTGGAAACTTTCAATTAACACTGGCGCCCAGTGGCAATTGGAGCAGGCCAATCTATTGAGGGCAGCAGCATTTCATCTGACCGGGAAGCATCAGATGACCTGCTGCTGGTTGCTTTTTTTGGGTTGTATTTTTAAAGACAGAAACAGCATGCGCCTAATGAAAAGAGATTTCTTTTTATACATGATTGGGAAATGACCCAATGCAGTTTTTATTGTTTCAGCATGATTTTCTGTTTGGCGCAGACTGTGATAGCCCTGGGCATTAACCTTAAACAGATGCTGATTTAAGTCACTTTCCAAGGCAAAAACAGAACTTAATTTGCTCAGATGGGGAGGGAGGGAGCGAGTGAGGAGGGGGAAATCGCAAAAGATTGGGCTTCTTTTTTTTCCCAATGAGTATTTAAACACTGTAGAAAGAAAAGAAAAGAAAGGAACAGAACAGAATAACAGAGTTAGAAGGGACCTTGGAGGTCTTCTAGTCCAACCCCCTGCTTAGGCAGGAAACCCTACACCACTTCAAACAAATGGTTGTCTAATCTCTTCTTAAAAATCTCCAGTGTTGGAGCATTCACAACTTCTGGAGGCAAGTTGTTCCACTGATTAATTGGTCTAACTGTCAGGAAATTTTTCCTTAGTTCTAGGTTGCTTCTCTCCTTGATTAGTTTCCACCCATTGCTTCTTGTCCTGCCCTCAGGTGCTTTGGAGAATAGCTTGACTCCCTCTTATTTGTAGCAACCCCTGAGATATTGGAAGTCTGCTATCCTGTCTCCCCAGTCCTTCTTTTCATTAAACTAGACATACCCAATTCCAGCAACCATTCTTTATATGTTCATATGTGTTTATATAAGCATATATATTTATATGTTCCTCCAGTCCCCTAATACTTGTAATTCTCTATATGATCAGTAAAGTTTGTTTTCAGTAAATTAAGCAAGGAAGAGAAAAGGTAGTGAGGAAAGGAAATCAAACCAAACCCTTTCTGCCATTAAAATCTTCCCTTCGTTCCCTGTCCTTCAATCTTGCAGCCATTTCCGGAGCAAAAAGTTAGAAATGGCATTTGTATCGAAAGGTAACAGGCCTGACCCAAAGCTGATAAAAGGCACCAGCCTATGCAGGTAATCATTCCATTCAGAATGCCAGAGATTCTCCCATTAATAAATAACAGATCCTTTCCTCCACAAGATTGCTACCTTCATCTGTAATGCTAATTAAGTGGGGGACGGCTGCTCAGTGGGATGCCTACTACAGCATTCCCTTTAGGAGAACCGGTCAATTACGCTTTCTAAGAATTCCTAAAAAGTGGGTTGTTTCTGCTTGCTTTCAAAGAACAAAGGCAAGACATTTCCTCTAAAAGAAATTACGCAGAGAAATTTAACTCCTGGCCATCTCCGAACAGCTGATCTGATTCTTTGCGTGTACTGTATTTTCCGAAATAAAATTTGCCATTTCAAACATGTGTCCTGCATTCTTTCAAACCTGGCTCCGAACGGACCTAATTTTCCTTCCAACAGTAGTGAAACTTTGATGTCTTTTTCAGATGGCGAAGGTAGCACTTAAGACTGGACTGTTGTTGCGGCAAATAGGCAAAAATCTATAGGAAACAATTACCTAAAGCAATCTGAAAACCTCCCATTTTTCCCCCTCCTTCTAACTTTGGGTCCTTAAAGCAGATTCTCGAAGCACAAGATGATGTCACTTCTAAAAAAAGAAGTCTGCAGGAAAGGACGCAAATCTAGCAGTCATTTCCCCAAAACCTCTTTTAAACTGGCCCAAATCTTTGAGATGGTCCACCTGAACAGAGACTTATCACGACCTCATCCCAAACTCTAGACAAATTTGAGAATGAATGGGCATAGAATCTGCCAATGTGTAATTCATGAAAAAGCTGCCCAAGCTTTTAAGCTTCCAGTTGCTGGGAAGATTGTCAGCGTTTCTCCTTTGCTAGCAGTCAGGAGGGAGGATGGCAGCTTGGTAATAGCCCATCAATTTCAGGCAGAAAGTTCAGCCTTCCATCTTGGCTGTCTCCAAGCTGAATGGCTCTCAGTAGGGATGTGCATAAAACTAGATGGTAGGTTTTGTTTGAAACCTGGAATAAACCAGCATGTCCTGAGAGTTTTGCTGCACCATCTGTTTGGCCCCAGTAGAGCAGAAACAAAACCAGGAGCATTTTAGTTGTCTTCAGTTTTGAAGGGGAAAAAAAAAAAACCACCAAGAGGATTTTGAGCGTGAGGCGTTGTTAGCACTGAAGATATTACCTAGTTTGGGTAATGAAATGTAGGCAAGAAAACGGGGCCTGGTGGCTTAGCAGACTAAAGCATTGGGATTAACATCAACTGTCTGCAACTGTCTGTAAGTTTGAATCTCACCAGGCTCAAGGTTGACTCAGCCTTCCATCCTTTCTAAGGTAGGTAAAATGAGGACCCAGTTTATGGGGGCATTAAGCTGACTTTGTGTGTATGTATGTATGTATGTATGTATGTATGTATGTATGTATATATATATATATATATATATATATATATATATATATATATATATATATATATAAAAGTATGAAGGCTATTGCTTAACGCATTGTAAGCCGCCCTGAGTCTCCGGAGAAGAGCGGCATATAAATCAAATTAAAAAAACAAACAAACAACCAAGCTCAGGGAGCCCCAAGGATCCCTCATTTCAACCCTGAGCTACAAATATTCTCCTTTATTGATCTTAAGGTATTTTTTTAGTTCTTCGGTGGGTTTCCCTCCCCTTTCGTTCTCCCTTCTTCCTCTCAACACTTCCCTGTATGGAGTATCTCTCTGTCCTCATCTTCTCTGGGTCTTCCTTCCCTTCCTTTTTCTCCCTGTGGTTTGGTTTTTCTCTCCTTCCCATGGGCAACGTTTTGTTCTACTCCAGAACAAAATAGCTCTGTTTGATGCTGTATACAGCAGGGTTTCTCAATCTTGGCAACTTGAAGATGTGTGGACTTCAGCTCCCAGAATTCCCCAGCCAGTTTGCAATACATCTGAAGCCCTCATGGTTCACTTTGGGTATGAATCACCTGAAAGCAGCTGCTGCATTGTTATATTGATATTGTTTCCTGATTGCTTATTTGTACCCTATGACTATCATTAAGTGTTGTACCTTATGATTCTCGATGAACATAACTTTTATGTACACTGAGAGCATATGCACCAAGACAAATTCCTTGTGTGTCCAATCACACTTGGCCAATAAAAAATTCTCTTCTCTTCTCTTCTCTTCTCTTCTCTTCTCTTCTCTTCTCTTCTCTTCTCTTCTCTTCTCTTCTCTTCTCTTCTCTTCTCTTCTCTTCTCTTCTCCGCTCATCCTGACCAACAAAGAAGAGTATTTGTAGCTCAGAATTGAAATGAGAGATCTTTGGTGCTCTCAGAGCTTGGTTGTATTTTTGTAGGTGTTTCATTATCCAAAGTAGCTAACAATTGTATCTGAAATACCTAAAAGTGTCTCTTTCCTTAATCTGGGTCAGGTTTTGCTGGAGATATTGTTCTTTACATTCTCTTAGTAAGAGAAGCATGTTTTTCATCTGCAGAAGAAAGGACTTTCATTATGGTGGCCCTCCTACCACTTGATATCTATTTATTTTCTTAACAGGTTCTCTGTAATAATATACTAATAAATAATATATAATATTCAAATTGCCATAGATAGTTTAATCTTTTCTTGAAAGTGTTTTCAAGGTTCTTGGCCTAAATAGACTGATACTTTTTAATATTTTTTGATTGTTCAATGAATCACCTTGAATTCATATTTGGGATAATTATATATTGTTAAAGCAAGTAAATAACTCAGTTGGTGGACCAGGGACTCGCCAGTTTTTCCCCTTCGTAGGTCATCTGTTTTTCTCATTCTTCCTACTTCACTGCCAATTTATACTCTAATACTGTGTCTGTCTGTGTAGTTAAATTCTGTTTTGGGTTTCAGATTTTTTTGTTCCAGCGTGTCCTACTTCTATATTTATACAGAATCTCATTTGTCATTTTGCCTCCCTTTTTCATATTTTAGATGAACTTGTTTATCAACATGCCCTGCTTGATTCTCATTACCTTATTGTTCGATGCCATCTTGGGTCATCTAAGTGCTCCTACCTGATTTCAGATCATTGATAAATAATTAAGGTATTGATACAGGGGAAAGATCTTATTCCTCCAACTACTGATTGTAATATTCTGCTAGTCCCGTTTGAACTAGTTATGGATCAGTTTCTTTAGGAATTTTGACAAGATGTACAAATTCTACTGTGAATATTTTTCACTTCTCACCCACTTCTTCCATTCAGAACTGGATGAAAAATGAAACATTTTCAAGAAAAAAGCCAAATAAGTCCTCTTGCCTTGTGGAAAAGCTCTTTTGGAACTACCATGACCTGGATGATTGAGAATCTCCCTAGATAAAAGTAGTCAAAGATTTTTCAAGGGGGACTTTTATACACCCAAAAAGCAGCAATTGTGTTGATGGCATAAGAATCAATCTACAAAGGTTTAAACATGTGCACTAAAATGTTATCTATTTATTTACTTGGTGCACTGCCAAATGCAGCTATAATTTAATAGACAAAGTAAAAATGGCAAAGAAAAGGAAGCAGTGATACCCGAACTATTAGATAATTTTATTCTAGGAAGAAAGATGTTTGGATGGAATTAATCTGAGCAGGAATATAGATGCTTTTGTCTTCTCATATCTTCTGAGGCCACCAAAACAGAGTTCTCCAGGTGAAATTTTTCTAACAGATGAGTGGAATATGGGGTTGGGTGGAAGAATGTAACCTACTGTACTTTCAATCAGAGATGAGTTTCAGTAGGTTCTGATAAATTCTGGAGAACCAGTAGTGGGAATTTTGAGTAGCTGGGAGAACCAGTAGTAAAAATTCTGACTGGCCCCGCCCCCACCTATTCTCTGCCTCCCTAGTCCCAGCTGATTGGGAGGAAATGGAAATTTTGCAGTAACCTTCCCCTGGATTGGGGAGGGAATGGAGATTTACATTATACTTCCCCTGGAGTGGGGTGGAATGGAGATTTTACAGTATCCTTCCCTTGCCACACCCACCAAGCCATGCCACGCCCACCAAGCCACACCCACAGAACCAGTAGTAAAAAAAATTGAAACCCACGGCTGCTTTCAATGACATATCTAACTATGGACACCATCAAAAGATTCTCAGAGCACCATTAAAAGTCTTTCTTCTATACAATTTCCCCCCCCCAAAGAAGCACCAGGTGATTATTTTCAAAATTATACCACCATGAAAGACCTTGGAAATATGGGTTTTTAGTCTCAAGGGATTAATAATTATGGAGCAAAAAGCAAGGCATAATCTTAAATCAGCATTTCTCAACATGGTACACCTGGTTGGATTGTACTAAAGCTAACCATGGATCATGTGAACCGAGAAAGATATGATTTGTAATCCTGGATAATTGGAGGACACTAGGCTGGGGAAGTATCTTTCTATTTTAATTGGAAATAGGAGATTGTCTTGCATGGTCTTTTGAGAGACCAGGAGTGAGATTCAAATTTGCACATTGAAATTCCAGAAGGCAGTCACCAGAAACAAATTGTCTCAGAGAAAAAAAAAAAACAATGCACACAAAGAAGTATTTTTCCTATTTCATTCAAAAGATTCAGGATGTCTAGATTCCTGTAGCACCCTTTAAATAATTACCCTTTCTGTGACATGCAGCTTTTCACTTAATTTTTTATTCCCGATATAAAATCTTTATTTGCCAACAGTTTCATGAGAAAAGTTTCACTGTTTTGACAGTTTTGTAACAAAACATTTCCTCTTCTTCTCACGCTATATTTTCAAAATCTAGTAAGTTCATTTGGTCACTTCATTAATTAGTTGAATCGTTTTTAATCCACTAGAAAGCTCCAGTGATCATATCTTTAAAACATGATGTTTAAAAAGAAGCCAGTACTTTATTAAAAAATGAGGATGGGAGCTGTTCTCTATGTAAAACATGGTCACGCACCATTGGAAAAAAAATTGTGATTAGTTTCCTCAATTTATGGTGATTTGATTGAATTAAATTAGCTTATACACTGGATAATGTTTCAGTGATTGGTTGGAATTTTGATAGACTTCAGCTATTCACTAGGATTTTGTCTTTTCTGTGTCCTATCATCTCGCATTGCTTCTCTGATCTTATGAAGCTGCTCAATTATTCAGTTCAGTGATGACTCTGTCTTGGATGCTTTGACTTTCTGAGGGAGGTGAGGTTAACTGAGGATATAACCAGATAACAGAATACCCCTTGCCGTACATGTTTCTTGGTCAAGAATGACCTGTTTGTCTTTTAGATCCTGGCTTAAAGGACCATGCAGGGTTCTTCAGGGTTTGGATGAAATTGTCATTCAGTAGTTTGTTGCTATTTTGTCTTCCTATCTCCTAGGTTCTTGTTGTTTTATGATGTTATGTTTCAATTTCTTTTTTCTTCAGTCCACATTCATTACAGAATTCATTTATTCTTGACTCTATTTTTCTTGTTTTATCAAGAAAAATAGAGAAAATATGTGTTTTATCACATATTTCTTAAATACTTGGTTTCCACTGCATTCAGTTTGCTTTTATGTTTCTCTGAATTCTCATTTCCACAAAAGAAATTGGGCCAGAGCACAGCCATTTTCATTTTTGGACAAGGGTTCATATCCTCAAAATAGGAAATATTCAAGGCCAGCCAGTTTATCATGCTTTTTTTCCACCTTAATGAATGGAAAATCAATTTTCTTTCTTATCTTCATAATACAGGTCGTCCTTGATTTACAACAGTTCATTTAGCAACCAAAGTTACAACGGCACAACAACGGAAAGAAGTGATTTATGACTATGGGGATGCTGTAATGGCCATAAATGTGAAAAACAGTCATGTCACTTTTTTCAGTGTCATTATAACTTCGGTCACTAAATGAATTGTTATAAGTCAAGAGCTACCTGTATTTATATCTATCCAGCTTTAATATTTAGCTGAAAGAGAGCTGATCGTTTTCCTAATTCATACATGGTTGAATTGGTTTTAGCATTAGGATTTTATTCCAAAGCTTTGGCCACAATTTGCTTTTCTAAAATTTAAAATGATTAATGCACATTAAAAAGAAAAAAGAAAATAAAGCAGGAGGAGCTTCAATCACACCATCACAGAGGAGAGGGTCAATTTATTTTTCAAAGCACCGGAGGGCAGGACAAGAAACAATGGTTGGAAACTAATCAAAGACAGAAACAACCTGGGCTTAAGGAGAAACTTCCTAACAGTGAGGACAATTAACCAGGGGAACAGCTTGCCTTCAGAAATCATGGACACTCCATCACTGGAGGTTTTTAAGAAGAGACTAGACCCAGGATGGCGAACCTATGGCACGGGTGCCACAGGTGGCACACGGAGCCGTATTGGTGGGCACGTGAGTGTTGCCCTAACTCAGTTCATGTACCCACCACCCAACTGATTTTCAGGCCTCCTGGTCCCACCAGAAGTCGGGAAACTGGCTGTTTCCAGCCTCCGGAAGGCCTCCGGGAGGATGGGGAAGGCTGTTTTTGCCCTCCCCAGGCTCCTAGAAAGCCTCTGGAACATGGGGAGGTGGAAAAATGGGCCTACCAGACCCACCAGGCCATTGTGTGCCAAAGGCAGAGGGAAGTGTGTGTGGGGAGGTCATGTGTGCTTACACGGGAGGGTGGGGCGCATTGAATTATGGATGTGGGCACCCGGACCCACAACCCCCCGCTCCCCCCGATTTTGGCACGTGACGGCAAAAGGGTTAGCCATCACTGGACTAGACTATTATCTGAAATGATATAGCTTCTCCTGCTTGAGTAGGGGGATGGACTCCAAGGCCTCCAAAACCTATTCTATTCTATTCTATTCTATTCTATTCTATTCTATTCTATTCTATTCTATTCTATTCTATTCTATTCTATTCTATTCTATTCTATTCTATTCTATTCTATTCTCCCCATCCTCCATCCTCCATCCTCCATCCTCCATCCCCCAAACCCTTATCCTATCCTATCCTATCCTATCCTATCCTATCCTATCCTATCCTATCCTATCCTATCCTATCCTATCCTATCCTATCCTATCCTATCCTATCCCCTGCTGCCTAACCACTAAATGACAGCAAAGAGTTTATGTTTTCCAATTTCTTTGCTTACAGTTTTGTGCTCATTTGCATATTTGTAATTCAGGCCTCCTATCCAAAATACCGGAAATCTAAGCAAGATTAAAACCAGCCAGGTTTAGTATGTTGCATGAAAGCAATGATTAGATCTTAAACAAGCCAGTGAAGCATGTTGAGTGAACCCAAGTTCAAAAGTTGGAGTCACTAATCTTTTATGTGTAAGATTACTTTTCAAAAATGGATACAAGATTCAGGTTCAGTAAGTTGCTCCTTATTCTTGCTCTGAGAAGCTTTTAATACACATTTCTTTCCACCGCCTTGCTTTTCCTTTTCTCCTCTCTGCTTCGTATTACGGGTGCTGGACAAAGACTGTCCATGTATTTCATTTTGTCTTTCCTTCACAGTAGAAGGCATTAGGAAGAAGAAAAAGAAATAGGAGATACAAGTGAATTCCAAAAACAGAATTCACAGGGAACTCAGCAGCATCTCAATAAAAAATATTTCATAAGTTCTTTTGGGAAGTTTTCCTTCTGAAGAGGAATTTCCTCTACGTAGACAACTGCTTCTTTACCTTGGTTCCCAGAGATTCCATGCATTGTCTGAAATAAAGCTTAGCTGATAACGAATTTGCTAATTTGTGTTGTGTGGTAGTGCAATCTGGTCTCCAAAAAGCTAAGCAGCATGGACCTGACTAGTATTTTGTGAGAAACCCCTTGAAAGTTGTAGTTAAGGCTAAGAAGTGAAAAAAAAAATGTTCCTGAGGGCCTATAATTTGATACTGCTGCCAAGTAAACTATAGGGACATATGCCTCAAAACACCAACAATTCTTTGAAGAATACAGTGTCTCTTGATTTGTTGGCTTATACATCCAGTACTTCTAAATAAATAAAGAATGCCACAATACCCTTATTATCCTTTGATTTATCTCGGATAGTAAGCTGCCTTCAAGTGTCATGTCTGTTTGTCAAAGACACTTATTGGCTAATGGGGCAACAACAACTACTAAAATTCCAAATAAGGGTATAGAACCGTGCTGGCGAACCTATGGCACATGTGCCACAGGTGGCATGCGTAGCCATATAAGTGGGCACGCCGGCTCAGCTCTGGCGTGCATGTGCACACTGGCCAGCTGATTTTCGGGCCTTCTGGACCCACCAGAAGTAGGGAAACAGACTGTTTTTCTTTCTCACCTGGCTACAGAGCCTCTCTATGCATCTAGGGAGGGTGAAAAGAGAGGCTCTGGAGGCTGGGGACAGCCTTCCTGTCCAATCAGGAGTTGGGAAATGGGCCATTTCAGGCCTCCAGAGGGCCTCCGAGGGGATGGGGAAGGCTGTTTTCATCCTCCCCAGATGCATAGAGAGGATCTGGAGCCAGACGGGAAACAAAAACAGGCCTACTGAGCCATCGTGTGCCAAGAGTGGGGGGGTGGGTGGGGAGGGGGGGTTCTGTGTGCAGGGCAGGGTGCATAGAATTATGGGTGTGGGCACACGCGCGCAAACCTCCTCCACCCCACCCCCTCCTGGCACGCGATGGCAAAAAGGTTAGCCATCACTGTTATAGGATCTCTCTCTCTCCCCCTCTGCCCCCCCCCATGTTAAGCCACATTTTTTTTTCTGGATCTGGAGCATTTAGGTTTGAGGTAAATCATAACAAGCCTTTTGTTTTCTATTATTTAGCTTGCCACTTGCAGCTGTGACTTTTTGTGCTGATTTAGCAAATTGCTTGTGATAATGACAAAGTAAATGCATTACTTCTTTTAAAAAAAATATATGCAAAGTTTGCAGAAGAAGGCTTTTGGGACACAAACCTCCCATGCACCAACCAGCAAACTCCAATGCAGAAAAAAGGTATACAGTATAGCCCAAATAAAAGGGTGAATTTAAATCAGAAGAATAAATTTTCTGATAGGGAGCCCGGGAAAAGTCAGATGAACAACCCTTGTAAGGTACATACCAGCCGAAAGGTTGCAGAATTGCCCACCCAGTTCTGAATTCAAGCCACTTGACTTATGACCACAACTGGGGCAGGAATTGCTATCCCTTACGCATGTGATTAAGTGATAAAATCTTGATCAATTTTATGACTTTTTTGCCATGGTCATTAAGCAAATCACATGTTTGCTTAGCAAAACTGGTTTCTCCCAATGGCTTTGCTTGTTAGAAGCCCTCTGAGAAGGTCCCAAATGGGGATCACATCACCCAGGATGCTGTAACCATTTTAAATGCATGCCAGTTGCCAAGCGCTTAAATTTTGATAGCGTGACTACCTGATGGCTAACCTTTTCTGGACCGAGTGCCCAAAGTGCGCTTGCACGCACACGAATGTGTGCATGCATGCCTGAACCCCAAAATTCAATGCACGCGCAAGCCTTCCCGTATGCGTGCCCACTCCCTGTACCCCTCCCCCTGCACATGCAGACACACCCTCCTGCACTCCCCTCCCTAGGCACGGCAGAGACCTGAAGGTCAGCTGGCTGGCACATGCACTCCTGGAGAGTGGGGCGACTGGGGCGACAGCTCCTGTGCAGAGCTGGACTGGGGCGACAGCTCCTGTGCCATTAGAGAGGGCACTGTGTGCCACCTCTGGCACGCATGCCATAGGTTCGCCATCACGGATTTATGAGATGATTGTCCACCTGAGGACTGATGCTAAGTCACTTTTCAGCACCTTTGTAACTTCAGATGTTTGTTAAAGGAATAATTGCAAATCAAGGATTACCTATAATTATATAAGGCTTCTGCTGAGTCAGACCAAAGGTCCACCATCTCGCTTCTATTTAAGCAGTTGCCAGCAGGACAATTCCAGTAAAACCACAATAAAGTGTGATTGGTGGCACCTAAGGGTAGGATTTGGGAGCAGGTATCCAGAATGTCTTTCTACAGAATAAATAGGATGCTCCTCAAAAGCAGCAGGATTGGCTTGCTATTTTTTAAAATAAGCTAAAAAGTTTGTGTTACCATTTTACCAGTTCACTCAGTGAAGGCTAAGTTTAAAATTAAATTTAGACTCTTAAAACTACTCTAGAATGACCATCTCAAAGGTGCTATTTCAAGAGGCAACTGGACTTTCTTTGTTTTGCATTGAAGAAGTTTTGCTTTTCATGCAAGAACCTTCTTCAGTTCTTGGATGAGAATTGAAGGAGAATTGAAAGAGCTTCTTGGATGAGAAGTGAAATCTCTTCAAGGAAAAACAAAGAAAGTCCAGTTTGTGACTGCGTTATTTTGTATTTGCCAGCTGAGCTTCCATTCTGAACATTACGGTAGCCTTGCCAGAGAGAAGAGATAAGAGTGTCTTGTGATTTCTGAGCTACTGCGCCTGTCTACATTCTTTCTTTTCTAACTTACTTTCTCTTTTGTCCCGTTTTTGTCCCGCTGCTGATAAACTGCCGGCAAGATGTAATTAGCTAGTTTTTTTGTTTTACTTTTACAATAAATATGTTTATTAGGATTTATCATTCAGGTTTTATTTCTTTTAAGAGTATACACCATGGAAAACAAGATTCAGTCACCTCTAATTAATTTATAGTTTCCCCAGGGTGGGAACGAAGCTGATTCACGCTTCGACACAGTTGCCTCTTGAAAAAGCACCTTTGGGACAACCATGACCTGGATGACTGAGAGTCTCCGTAGACGCTATAAAATGACCTGTCATTGACCTGAAAATAAGGGCTCTATCGACTCTTGAAGTCAGACATAGCTAGTCCCCACTGATTGGCAGAGTGATATAGTGAGTAGAATTAAACTTGGACCTAGAAGGTTCATACAGTTTGCCCTTCAGGTGCTGTTCAGCATTTTGGGGCCGCTACTTGTATGTCTTCATGGCAACGCTGTTTCAGTACCTCCCTTTGAACCATGCATTAGATCTTCTCTGTGATTTAATAGGGGAACCTGAAAAATGGTAGTGAATCTGTGGCAATTCTCACTTTTGTTCTACTATCCTTCTGGGCAACCAGGAAAAATATGGGAAAGGGCTTCAGAAGAAGGCGAGAATACTGAGGACTTTATCAAGACCTATTCAAGTTTCATTGTGTGGTTGAAGTCAGGAACCTGGTGCTAATCTCAGATCTGGAGAGCCTAGGCATATGGAAAGGGGCCTCAATGCAAATCCCCACTTACTAAATGCTTATTTTAACTTGCTGAATGAAAATGGACCCTTGGCCTGGTCCAGTGTATCTCCTCTTCTTGTATCGCTATAACTTTCCTCATTTTTCACTGAAAATGACGGAGAATTCTACCACATCTGCAGATATGTTTATTTCGTCCTTTTTCCGCTTGTAGCACCTGTATTTCCTTTTTATTGTCTCTTTCCACATTTTCACTGTTTGGACTCGACAGGAAGCCAATCTTTCATCTTCTCAGATTTGTTTATTTTCACTTAAGTCCTGTAGGCTGTTTTTCAACTGCACTTCTGACCCTTCCAAAGGTCAGCTAAAAGCAAATTAAAGGAATCTTAAAAAAAGAAAAAATTGTCGAAGAAAGGAAGAGATTCTTGGATTTGTTTGAAACTGTTCCGTTATAAAAATGTGTGTGTGTGTGTGTGTGTGTGTGTTTTCTGAGGTTTTTGCGGGTGTTTGTATGTAGGTCTTTGGTTATTCGGGTTTTCTCCCGCGTAATTGCTTCTAGGAGCAATTGCTCCTAGAAGCACGAAGCTGAAAACACCAGCCTAAAGATGACGAATGAGACTTCGTTGAAACGTCGGTATGCAAGTCTTGGCATATTCGGGTCTTTTCCCGTGTAAGATTGAGAGTATCTTGGCCAAGATACTCTCAATCTTACATAGGAAAAGACCCAAATACGCCAAGACTTGCATATATATACATACGCACACACGGATGCGCGCACACACACACACAACATTTTAATAGCTGTATTGTAAATCATGTTGAGATACAATTATGGTAACTGGGAAGGGAAATAGAAATGTACCAAGTAAATAAATTTTTCCATGAACAAGATGGGACGGTGTTTTGTTGGTCTTTAAAGAGGTGGGATATAAATAAATAAATTTGATGTGTTTTGTTGTGAAAGGAGCTTTGCTGGACTCAATCCCCCTTTATTATAAGCAGTACATTATATGGACATAGGTGGTAAATTGGGGACTAAGACCACAGAAATGCAAGAAATAATGTATAAACTTTCTATGCACAGTGAAAATCATGCATAGTAAGCAGAATTTCCATTTGCTACTTCAGTAATTAAAAGTTAATCTAATTCTCTAGCTGGCAAAGCAGAACTGAAGAAAATTGAGGCAAGAGGACTGTAAGTTGTGTTGGGAATCTCTGAGCACAGCATCATTGTTATGACAGGATGATGTTTGTTGTTCAAGAAAATTCTCTGTTCAAATAAGAACATTTTCTTAGCTCTTTCATAGCTCTTCTTACCCATTGGCTGGCCTGGATGCTGATTGAGTAAAAAATATTTTGATGTTAAAAATACTGTACAAAATTCCACAATAACCATGCAGAGAACTAGAGGTTATTTGTTCTAGAGGTTCTTAATCCTAATTATGCTCGCCTAATTTGTAATGGATCAGACCAGTTTGCTTCTTTGAAGGTCCTCAGAAAAGTTCCCCATTTAAAAAAAATGTAAGGTAGGTTGATTTCTGATGAAAAGCATGTCTGGTCCAGACTTCTCTACCTACAGTAGCCTCAGGAGAGACCCTAAATTGTACTTAAGGAACATCTGCCTGTTAACCCTGAAGCTGACCAGACGGAAACCATTTTGAGGCTTCAGGGTTGCCACAATGGAGCTGAGGGATAGGGAGGGGGGAATAGAAATAGCTGGGGTTTTGTAGCCAAAACAAAATACTTTCTCCTGGGAACCAAGGACATTCCCACAGATGGCTGGAGAGAGGAGGAGTGAAGTTACCAGGCAACTGGATGGCACCTTGATTGGACCGTGTGACTGATAGTTTGGGAAAGGGGAAAAACTTTTACTTTTAATTAGGTGAAAATCTATGCGTGCTCTATGTGTGCTGAATGCTCTACGCGTGGGCATTCAGAGTCGGTTTTCACCTGTTTGTGCCAATATGATATATCCAATAAAACTATTCTTTGAGGAATCTACATGCCTTGGAGTTCTGTTTGCTATACGTGTATTACTTGGAACCCTGGCATCCCACCCCTTTGTCAGTGACTCCATCCATTCATTTAGTGACGAGGGAGGAGGGAGGCTCCCTGGGGAATTCAGGTCTGACCTCTTTCCAGGTCACCAGTGGCATGGAATTCGTCCCCATCTCATTCTCATCTCCCAGCTCTACTGAAGAGGATGAAGCCTCCAACCATCATGGGAATGATGTATGTTAATTATGAGATACTGCTTTTGTTAGCTTTTGCTTCCATATTAACCTTTTTACATCAAGGTGGATGATTTTTGGTTCTTGAGCCTCCTTTCAGTGCTTCTCTCCGTGAGCCTCCTGACTATGATGGTTGAAAACAAAAGGATTTTCTCCCCAGCATTATTAAGTAAAAAATATATGAAAAATATACTATAAGTGCTAAAACAGGTACAGGACAGTTAAAAAATAGCAAGGGTCTCCCCAAAACTATTCCCAGCCTAATATGTGATATAGCCTTGCCTGTTTTGTGATCCTCACCCATCCTCTCATCTTTCAAAATGTTGGACACTCTTGTTCAATACCATTTTAAAATCATCCAAGTTGGATGTCTTGTGTTAATTAAACTCCATAGATTAATGATGCACTATATAAATGACACGTTTCCCCACTAGTTAACTTCAGCGATTGACTTTGAAGAGAGGCAAGAAAACTTTACTGTGTACAATTTGTCAAGAACATGCATAATTTTATAGGCCTTTATCATGCCTCCTTTAAGTTGAAGGCATCCAAATATCTGAAGCTTTATTGGGATTTTCCATCCGTTTCATTATCTTTTGTTACCCGGTGAAGGATCTTTTCTGGCTGTACAACCTGAGCTGGGCAACTGTCCAGTTATATACTTTCCCAGTGAGGCTGTATTATTGAACTGAACTAATGCTTTATTTTTCATTCCTTTTCTAATAATTTCCATACAGAATCTACCCTTTTGCACAATCTGATGGATGACCTTGAAATACTGGTGATGCACTATTTAGAGGTTTCTTTTTCATTTGAATGTAGAGATTAAAATGAAAGTGACAATTTCCCAGTATTTATGGGAAATGTTTGTGTTTGTATGTCATCTTTATGAAATTCATGGAAGCCCTATTGGTATCTTAAGACTATCATATTTTTTGGTTGTATCTTATGATTTATGATTGCATCTTATGATTTATCACTTTGTTGTTTTTATGTACACCGAGAGCTTTTGCACTGGAGACAAATTCCTTGTGTGTCCAATCGCATTTGGCAAACAAAGAACTCTTCTGCCCTGCCCTGTCCTGTCCTATTCTAAACACCTTATGTTTGAGAAAATCATTTTGGATTTCTCCACTTGATGTTATTGAAGCTCTTCACTGTGTCACTGTTAGCACCAGCGCCTTTTTTATCTCATTGTGCAGATTGTTTGAGAACAGGCTAAAAAGCAATGGTCCAAATACACATTATTAAGCAATCTCACTGGGAGAGAAGTATCCGTTTGTACTTATTATTTGGTTCCTGTTTATTAACCAGTTACACATTCACTTACTGATTTTCTAACAAAAAGGTTTATTTAGAAAATCAGCCTGCATCAGGTAACAGAAAAGTAACCAACAGGGATATGCAAAATATTCTGTTCCATAGGAGATATAAAATATTCCATTTTCTTCCAACTAAATTGGCTTTTAAGGGGTGTCTATTAGTTTCCCAGAAATGGTTTGTGGTGATCTAGGCATGATCTAATCAGGGGTCCCCAACCTTGGCAACTTTAAGACTTGTGGACTTCAACTCGAGCAAAGCTGGCTGAGGAATTCTGGGAGTTGAAGTCCATAAGTCTTAAAGTTGCCAAGGTTGGAGACCCTTGATCTAAACTTGAAATGAACTCATTCCATCAGTTTTATAAAGAGATCCAGGATGGTCCATGAAATTATAGGACAGTGAACTTAACGTCCAAATTTGTGGAGAGCACATACAATTATTAAGTAGAAGGAAGACAGGGAGGAAGAGGCAACTAGGCTTTTCTGTAATAAATCCTGGCCCAATAAACAGAATCATAAGGATGGAAGGGACCTTGGAGGTTTTCTCGTTCAACCTACTGCCCAAGGCAGGAGTCCTTATATCACCCAGGGCAGGACAAATGGTTGCCAATATATATATTTTTTAATCTCCAGTGGTGGAATACCCACAACTGGGAGGCAAGCTGTTCCATTGGTTAATTGTTCTCATTGTCAGGAAATTCCTCCTTATTTCCAGGTTGGGTTTCCCTCTGATGAGCTTCCACCCATTGCTTCTTGTCCTAGGCTTAGCTGCTTTGGAGAGTAAATCAGCACCCTCTTTCCCATGACAGCCTTTCAAGTGTTAAAAGACTGCAGTCACGTTTTCCCTAAGCCTTCTCTTCATTAGGCTAAATATACCAGACCTATTACTATTTTTGTTGCTCTTCTCTGCATTCTTTCTAGAGTCTCGGCATCTTTTTTGCATCATGGTGATGTCAGGCTTGGAAGCCATCTTTTGCATTGGGCCTTCAGGCCTGCCACATTTACTACTGTGGGAAACTGGGAGGGGGGATTGTATGGAGCATGGTCATAATAACATTCTTTTCTCAGAGAGTCAAGGACATCTTGCCCTGCACCTAGAGGGCTGGAACTGGGAAACATCTCCAGTTGGGATGGTGCTTTGATTGGGCCATGTGATGGACATGTGCAGGGGAAGGGACTTGGATTTTCTGTTGGGTGGGGAAAACCTGGAAGCTTTCAGATTCCGGTTTTCCCAGATGTGCCAATATGACATCTCTAATAAAATGGAACTTTGAGGAACTTCAAGCCTCGAAGCCTTCTTTCGTTGGGGATGTTACTTGGAACCATGACAGGTGAGACTGTATTCAGCTCAATAGACTGTAATCTATTAGAGTTTTATGATGCTAAATGAGTTAACAGATAAGTAGGGCATGGTCCATCACATGGCCCAATCAAAGCACCATCCCAACTGGAGATGTTTCCCAGTTCCAGCCCTCTAGGTGCAGGGCAAAATCTCCTTGAAAAAACATGGTTTTTTTCAACCATGATTTATGTAAGTTGTTAACTGAATCACATGGTTGTTAAGTGAATCTGCCTTCCTCCATTGACTTTGCTTGTGGGAAGGTTGCAAATGGCAATCAAGTGACTCATGATACAGCAACCATTGTAAATACATGTTGCTTAAAGGTAAAGGTTCTCCTTGCACATATGTGCTAGTCGTACCCGACTCTAGGGGGCGGTGCTCATCTCCGTTTCAAAGCCGAAGAGCCAGCGCTGTCCAAAGACATCTCCGGGGTTATGTGGCCGGCATGACAAAAACGCCAAAGGCTCAGGGAACGCTATTACCTTCCTGCCAAAGGTGGTCCCTATTTTTCTACTTGCATTTTTTTATGTGCTTTCGAACTGCTAGGTTGGCAGAAGCTGGGACAAGTAACAGGAGCTCACCCCCTTATGCAGCACTAGGGATTCGAACCGTTGAACTGCTGACCTTTCGATCAACAAGCTCAGTGTCTTAGCCACTGAGCCACCGCGTCTCTTTGGTATCGTTGGTTACTAAGGGCCTAATTTTGATTACATGATTGTGGGGAATGTTATGATGGTCATTTGTTATGAGTTTCCTTTTTTTAGTGCTGTTGTGACTTTAAATGGCTGCTAAATGAATGATTTTAAGACGAGAACTATTTGTACATAATTGGGCATCATCAGCATATCGATGAAACCTGACATATGATCTACCCTAGTGGTTTCATGTGGATATTAAAAAGGGGAAGAAGTAATTACACTTTGTCAGCCTTCTCACCACAAGATAAGTCCTAATGTAGGCTCTCAGCGGATTTATCCTTCCCAGCTTCCTTGTGGAGAATAAGGTCTGATATTGTGCTCATTCTAGAATGCCTGACACTTTGCTGCAAGCTGTTCAAGTGTAGAAGAAAGTGAAAGGTTGAAATGAAGGAAGAGAGCAGGTTGGTTCAGCATGGTGGTTCCCTTAATGAGATATATATACTCTTTGCTCAGTCCTCGCTTAATCAGAAGCAGTCTGTCTTCCCAACCAACATGCTGAATCTTGGATCACCAGAGGTATCGCTCATGTTGCTTGTTTGCTGGCAACAACAAGGGGGAAGAAGGGCTTGGACGTGCAAGGGGTATGCAATTAGTGGCTCCTAGTTCCCTAACGGAAGGGAACACAACTGCAAAAAGGCAGGTGTGACATGGCTTTTCTTGCAGAATTTTCCAGATCCATAAGGTTGAGAAACAGTACGCAACAGTAATCATCATTAGAGGAAAAAATAGAGATACTCCGAGTGTACAGTTACTTCCGCTCCTGTTCTCGGTCTCACCATCTCTGTTCATCCATGTTTCTATTCAGATCCATCTCCTGCATCCACCACTAGTAGATGTGATATTTGGATTTGGCATGGCTACCTTCCCTGTACTTGTTTTCAGATATGCTGGATCCAAAGCATCTTTGCCCATTTTGGATTAATATATTGCACACCTCTTCCACAAAATTAGTGATATATACCACTTGTCCCCATCCCCTCATTTCCTCTGCTCCTCCCCAAAGAAAAAGCATTTTTAAAGATGCCATCAGAAATAGAATAGAATAGAATAACAGAATTGGAAGGGACCTTGGAGGTCTTCTAGTCCAACCCCCTGCCCAGGCAGGAAACGCTACACTACTTCAGACAAATGGTTATCCAACATCTTCTTAAATGTTTTGGAAGTGTTCAGATCTGCCTATTTAACCAATATACTGAAAAGCTTCTGGTCCCAAGATGGGGTTAATAATAGAGGGTGCCTGGATGGGGGAGGCAGCTTTGTGGGAGATGAGCGGTTTAGAAATGTAAATAAAAAAATATACAATTTAGCAACTTTGTTATTTATTTGAAGGAGAGTTTCAAGAAGGGCTTCAAGAAGACTGTGAGTCCTTCTCAGATTAAAAATACTGACTTCCAATTGGTCCATTCCCTGTACAAATGATTCACCCATATTATGATATTAATCTATTTTACATCTACATCTCCCTTTGTCTCTCTCTCTCTCTCTCTCTCTCTCTCTCTCTCTCTCTCTCTCTCTCTCTCTCTCTCTCTCTCTCTCTCTGTCTGTCTATCATCATCTAAAGCTCCCTTAGTAGCTTCCAATAAAAACATAAAACAGGATCAAAAACAAAAATGTCAGTAAGAATTAAACCTTTGTTTAAACCTTTTAAAAAGGAGACATCAAAAGACGCAGGGAGCCAGTTACAGAGGCCTTGAGGTACTTAGAAAACTCTGTGTCCTGAGTGGTAGCTGGCAAGAGAAGTTCTGGGGATGATAGGACAGGCCTCTCCTCCTCTTGTGCAAAAGAAGAGATTCTCTCAGATGACTAGGGCCCATGCTATAAAGGTAATAAAGTGTACCGAAATGCTTGGTGAGGCAGGGAGAAGCATAATGTTTTGCCTTAATGAGGAAGTTTCTTGGAAATGCTGTGTGAGAGATACAGCATATGAGAAAGGATAGCTCCAAATTAGCCACCACTGCTGAGGAACAGGACTCTTTTCTCAAGCTTCATCATCAAGCTCCAGGCTAGAAAAAGCTACTTCTTTCATCAGGCTTTAACAGGGGATTGCAAAATCTCATTTATTACAAAGCTGAATTACTAATTTTGTTTCTAATTCTGGGCAGTTCTGCAGGATCAACTCCCAGTGTTAGCCTGCATCTCAGCATTGAAGTGAGTCAGGCATTGCAGGGAAGAATTACAAAAATGCTGCATTCAAATATTCATGAGAATCACCAGGGCTTATTTGAAACGATAAATCCCTACATTTCTTTTGTGCATACGTAACAGTTTCCTTATAGCATCCCATTTTTGATCTGGGCTTTATAAAGACAATAGTAGCTCACATATATGCAGGGTTGGCATTACGTACACAAATGTGGAGGCGCAGTATGAGAATAAAGACAAAACGACTCCACTTCCCCAAGTTTTGACCTTGAACATATGTGCCATGGAGATTAGTTCATTTTAGTAGGGAACCACAGATAACTCTGTCCTGATATTATTATTATTATTATTATTATTATTATTATTATTATTATTATTTAATCGGTAGTGAGATTCACAGTCTTTGAGGCTGGTTAATAGCTCAGCAGCTCGAGTCCTAACCAAGGACCTAGGAACTGTTAAGATATCGTCGGAGGATGTAAGCTGTTCCGAGTAAGGTGGTTTTTTGTAGAGTCAAAATGTTCAAGTCCGGTAAATTTAGAATTTCTAAATAGCGGGGTAGCCCTTTGGGTATTGCTCCAAGGGCTCCAATTACAATCGGAACAACACATGATTTCTTTTTCCATAGTCGCTCAACTTCGATTTGCAAGTCCCGGTACTTTGTGATTTTTTCTTGCTGCTTATCTTCAATCCGTGCATCACCAGGTATTGCAATGTCAATGAACCATACTTTTTTCTTTTCAAATACCATTATGTCAGGTGTCTTGTGGACCAAGTGCCTGTCAGTCTGAATCCTAAAGTCCCACAAGATCTTGAGTTTCTCATTCTTTAGAACTTTCTCAACTTGATGTTCCCAGTGGTTTTTGCGTGTACTCAAATCCAAACTTCTGGCATAATTTCCAGTGGATGATCTTAGCAACACGGTCATGGCGTTGTAGGTAGTCGGTTTGTGAAATTTTGCTGCATCCACTGATCAGGTGGTCGACTGTCTCATCTTTCTCATTACAGAGGCGGCATTTGCTGTTGGTGGTAACATGTTGAATTTTTGCCTTCATGCAGTTTGTGGCTAGGGCTTGTTCTTGAGCTGCCAAAATAAAGCTTTCTGTTTCTTTTTTCAGTACTCCTGATCTTAACCAGTTCCAAGTTAGTTTCTGGTCACCTTTGCCTTCAATACTTTTCAAGTATTGGCCATGCAGAGCTTTGCTTTTCCAATTTTCAGCTCGCTGCTCAATTACTTCTTTCTTATATTCTGCTTTTGTTTTAGTTGTCTTTAAAAGGCCTCCTTTATTTACTTCCTTAATCATTGGTTCTTCACTTTTCTGGATGTAATCATTCAAGCTGCATTTTTCTTCTTCCACAGTCTGCTTTTCTTGTAGGAGTCCTCGACCACCCTCTGCTCTTGGTAAATATAATCGATCAACATCACTTTTAGGGTGCAAGGCATGATTCATTGTCATAAGCTTCCTTGTTTTTCTGTCCAAATTGTCTAACTCCATCTGGGTCCAGTCAATTATTCCTGCAGAGTATCGAATCACAGGAATAGCCCAGGTATTTATGGCTTTTATGATGTTTCCTCCACTCAGTTTGGACATTAATATCTTACGAATTCGCCGAATGTACTTGGCTGAAGTTATTTCCTTGACTTTATTATGCATTAAGTCAGAGGCCTCTAAAATCCCCAAGTACTTGTAGCCTTCTTCTGATTTTACTGCCTTTATCGTTTCTTCATTCTCTAGTTCTATTCCATCCTCTTCTATGATCTTACCTGCTTTGGTTACTATTGTTGCACATTTGTCAATTCCAAACTGCATACCAATGTCTTGGCTGAATTCTTTTGTGTGTTCAGTTAATAAATTCAGTTCAGCTTTTGTTTTACCAAACAGCTTCAAATCATCCATGTACATCAAGTGCGAGATTTTCAGTCCTTTCTTTGCAAGTTTGTATCCACAGCTTAGATTTTTCAAAATGATTGTCAGTGGTAGCATTGAGAGTATAAAAAGTAGGGGGGAAAGGGAATCGCCCTGGAAAATGCCTTGTTTAATTTCAACTTCACCTAGTTCTTCTTCATTAGCCATAAGTTTTGTTTTCCAGAGGTTCATTGAAGATTCCATGAATTTTTGTATGTTTCTGCTGATGTCAAAGATTTCCAGGCATTTCTTGATCCAGCTATGGGGAACTGAATCAAATGCTTTCTTATAGTCTATCCAAGCCATGAACAGGTTGGTTCGTCTTTTCTTTGAGTTCTTTAGGATTAGCTTGTCAATCAGCAATTGATCCTTTGTTCCTCTTGAGTTTTTGCAGCATCCTTTCTGTTCTACAGGGAGCAAGTTATTTCTTTCCAGGTATCTATAGATTTGGTTTGCAATGATACCAGTAAGAAGCTTGTATGTTGTTGGCAAACAGGTGATTGGCCTATAGTTTCCAGGGTCCTTTCCTTTTTCTTTATCTTTTTGGATCAAAAATGTTCTTCCAGTTGTCATCCATTCATCATTTTCAGGTGTTTTTAGGACCTGGTTCATCTGGGTTGCCAATCTTTTGTGCACACTTGTAAGTGCCTTTAACCAGAAGCCATGTAGCTCATCTGGCCCAGGTGCACTCCAGTTCTTCACTTTTCTTGACTGTCTTTGCACCATTGCTTTTGTTATTTTCGTGTCTTCCATTTTATGCACTTTAACAGAGTCCTCATTAATAATAATAATAATAATAATTATAATTATATATATATATATATATATATATATATATATATATATATATATATATAATTATAATTATCATTATTATCCTTATTATTATTATCATTATTATTATCATTATCATCATCATCATCATCTCTTTTATTCATTAAACATGAAACTCAGTCAACTGGACATTTAAAAATGTATCACAAATACCATTGACTTGTGCTAATGGTTGATACGGGTTTCTGCCAGCGTCCTAGGTATCAACCAAGTATCTTCTTAAAATATATGATGTTCCAAGTAGCACAGTTTTTTGCAGTTCCTCTGGTGTTATTGCAGGAAGCTGTAATTTCTTGATGTGTTTTGTAAAATTCTTGGACATGGTACCAAGTGCCCCGATGACAATGAGTATCACTGTTACAGGTTTCATCCATAGCCGTGTAGTTTTGATGGCCAGGTCATGATATTTCGTGATTTTTTTCCCCCAGTTCTTTTTCTTCAACTCTGGCCTCTTCTGGTACAGTGATGTCAATAAACTGTATGTTTCAGCCCTCAACAACCATGATATCTGGTGTGTTATGTTCAAAATGACAATCTGTCTGTATTTGAAAGACGATCTGTCTTTATTATTATTACTGATTAATCTTTAGTGAGATTCACAGCCTTTGAGGCTGGTTATTAGCTCAGCAGCTCGAGTCCTAACCAAGGACCTAGGAACTGTTAAGGTATCGTCAGAGGATGTAAGCTGTTCTGAGTAAGGTGGTTTTTTGTAGAGTCAAAATGTTCAAATCTGGTAAATTTAGAATTTCTAAATAACGGGGTAGTCCTTTGGGTGTTGTTCCAAGGGCTCCAATTACAATCAGGACAACACACAATTTCTTTTTCCACAGTCACTCAACTTCAATTTGCAAGTCCCGGTACTTTGTGATTTTTTCTTGCTGTTTATCTTCAATCCGTGCATCACCACGTATTGCAATGTCAATGAACCACACTTTTTTCTTTTCAACTACTGTTATGTCAGGTGTGTTGTGGACCAAGTGCCTGTCAATCTGAATCCTGAAGTCCCACAATAATAATAATAATAATAATAATAATAATAATAATAATAATAATAATAATAATAATCAATAATAATAATGGTTTCCTCATTAAAGTCTCACCATGCTGGCTGATCTTGAAAAAATTAAGCATGGTTGGGTATGGTTACTACTTGGATGGAAGACTACCAGAAATTCCCAGGACTATGTACTAGACCAGCGGCCCCCAACCTTTTGGGCACCAAAAGTAGTTTCATGGAGGAAGATATTTCTATGGACCAGAGGGGGCATAGCTTTGCATGCTGCCTATAAATCAAGGATGACCTGTATTCCCAGTCAATGTGACCAAAGGCTACTGGACAACTGTGGAATTAAAAATTTACAATCCCAACACACCTGGGGAGGGGGGTGTGCCAGGTCAGGAAAGACTGTTTGAGTGCATGCTTAGTGATGGATTTTAAAGCCTGGGGAATTTTCAGATTTAAGGGAGAGGAATACTTGTGTAGGAACCTTGCTAATAGGGCAAAATCACTACTCCCTTTTGTCATTAATCCATTTCAGTGCAGATTCCCACCTCCCCCATAGCTTTGGTCGGATAGCTTATTCATCTCTTTATTATTTATTTCCCTCCCACATCTCCAAACAAAACCCACATGCATGCTGATTTGATTCTGCATCACCACAAAACAACAGCAGGAAGCTTTTTAGTTGCCATTTGATGATGCCATATGAAGTCTGACATCTCTGAAGAAGGTTACTATTTTGGTTTAAGGAGGTTTTTCCTCTTATCTATTTTTTTCCCCCAACTGCATTTCATTTTCAAGAAACCCAACATTTGCGGAAATGTCTTTTGGGTGGGATTATAGATGGTCAATCAAGCTCTTTATTGGAGCTTTTCTAGTAAATGTTCATTATACCAATTCGTTGATAAACTTGATTGTAGATTCAAGTTAAAAGACAGGACGTTTATCTAGATGGTTTTTTTTTTTTTAATTTGATTTATATGCCGCCCTTCTCCGGAGACTCAGGGCGGCTTACAGTGCGTTAAGCAATAGCTTTCATCCTTTTGTATATTTATATTTATACAAAGTCAGCTTATTGCCCCCAACAAACTGGGTCCTCAATTTACCCACCTTATAAAGGATGGAAGGCTGAGTCGACCTTGAGCCTGCCTGGGATTGAACTCACAAGTAATTGCAGCAGCTGGATCTTAAATGCTGCCTTTTGTAGGAGGCATTACTCTCCTATGCTACTCAGGCATTACTCTCCTACGCTCCTCAGGTTTCCTTGGATGCCTGAAGTGTTGCAAGAGGAAATAACAGTAACAGTAACAGAGTTGGAAGGGATCTTGGAGATCATCTAGTCGAGCCCCCTGCTCATGCAGGAGACCTATACTAGGGATTCAAACTGCCAAACTGCCAACTTTTCTGATCGACAAGCTCAGCATCTTAGTCACTGAGCCACCTTGTTAAACACCCCTGAAAAATGTGACATATGACTGTTTTTCCACATTGACAATTGTTGCAGCATCCCTCATGGTCACATGATCGAAACTCAGATGCTTGGCAACTGACTTGTATTTATGACTGTTGCAGAGTCCCGGGATCATATGATCATGTTTTGCGACCTTCTGACAAGCAAAATCAATGGGGAAGCCAGATTCACTTAACCACGCTGTTACTAACTGCAGTGATTCACTTAACAACTGTGGAAAAAAGTTGTAAAATGGGGCAAACTCATTTAACAGCTGTTTCACTTAGCAACAGAAATTTGCGGCTCAGTTGTGGTTGTAAATTGAGGACTACCTGCATATATATTTTCTGTTGCAATTACTACTATTTTACTACCACGAGCAGTACAAATAGTCTTCCGACTGACAAAGTTCACTTAGTGCAGGGGTCTGCAACCTTAAACACTCAAAGAGCCATTTGGACCCGTTTCCCACATAAAAGAAAACACCGGGAGCCACAAAACCCTTCCGTGCCTGACTATTTCTTGAGTGGCCACAAAACTAGTATATGTAGTTGAATTAAATATTCTGAAACTTTCTTTTCTTGGATTTATCCGTGGTTGGAAAACTCAATAAATCGTGTGCCGGTAGGTGTCGCACATTGGTGGTGGTGACGCATATTTTGAGTGACAGGGAGCCGCAGCAGAGGGGTGAAAGAGCCACATGTGGCTCCAGAGCCGCAGGTTTCTGACCCCTGACTTAGTGACTGTTCAAAGTTACAACATTGAAAAAAGTGACATGACCACTTTTCAGACTTATGACTGTTGCAACATCCCCATGGTCATGTGATTTACATTCGGATGCCTGACAATTGATTCACATTTATGACAATTGCACGGGTCATGTGATCATCTTTTGTGACCTCACAAGCAAAGTCAATGGGGAAACCAGATTCACTTAACAACCATGTTACTAATTTAACAACTGCAGTGGTTCACTCAGGGTGGATTCGATTTAAATCAAGTCGATTTAAACCACAATTTAAATCATGATTTAAACCACTAGTAAAAAGGCTTGATTTTTTTTTTTTAAATTAGATTTATATGCCGCCCTTCTCCGGAGACTCAGGGTGACTTACAATGCGTTAAGCAATAGCCTTCATACTTTTGTATATATTTATACAAAGTCAGCTTATTGCCCCCACAAACTGGGTCCTCAATTTACCCACCTTAGAAAGGATGGAAGGCTGAGTCAACCTTGGGCCTGGTGAGAATTGAACTCGCAGTAATTGCAGGCAGCTGGATGTTAAACGCCACTCAGGCTCAGAGTTGATTTAAATCAACTTGATTCAAATCATAATTTTTAAAGAGCAACTGCCATCTCTGTCCCACAGCAGCTCCTCCTCTGACCTGCTGTTGATTCACCGACAATCTCAATATTGCAGAATATACAGCCTTGTGCTACATAACTAAGCTCCATTTCATGCTGAATAAACTAAATTATTAATGTATCTTAAATAGAAAACTATCTTTAGATAGAGTTTTACTCCAAAAGCATTTTATTAAAATAAATTTAATAAAAATAAAAAAAAATCTGGTTAAAAAAATCCAATTTAAATTTTAAAAAATCTGATCTTTAATTTTTTTTAAAAAAATCATTTTTTATCCACCCTGGATTCACTTAACAAATGTGGTAAGAAAAGTCATAAAATGGGGCAAAACTTACTTAGCAAACATCTCATTTAGCAACATAAATTTTGGGCTCAATTGTGGTCGTAAATTGAGAATTACTTGCATTTACAACCTGATCAGGCCTCTGCGTATTACCTGCAGGGCAGGTTGTGAGGTCTCTTCCACTCCAACCAACAGCTTCTCTTCTTTTGGATAGGGTGAACCTATTCAGAGGGATAGGTCCCTCTGAAATATTTTTGACCCCAGATCCCATAAATCCTAAGCAGGATGTCCAAAGGACGTATTTTCCCTGCCTTATGGGAACTATGGCCCAGGTGCAGAATGCCAGATTGGGGAAGATGGAAAGAAAGGGATTATAGCTCAATTAGGTGAAGCAAATTGGGTGAAGTTTGGCAATGAAAAGTGACAGGGGAAATGCTGTCAATATCATGTGAATGTGTGAAGGCTGGATTTCCACTGTTTTGTTTATCTGGGTTTTGAAACTTATTTACTTATTCATCTTAGAAGATGGTTGGAGGCTAAAATACATGAAGAAATTGGGTATGTCTAGTCTAGTGAAAAGAAGGAACTAGGGGTGACATGATAGCACTCATCCAATATTTGAGGGGCTGCCACAAAGCAGAGCACCAAAGCACCAGAAGGCAAAACAAGAAGCAATGGATGGAAACTAATCAAACTTCCTAACAGTGAAAACAATAAACCAGTGGGATGGCTTGCCTTCAGAAGTTGGAGGTGCTTCATCACTGAAGGCTTTTAAAAAGAGACTGGACAACCATTTGCCTGAAATGGTATAGGGCTGTGATGGTGATCCTATGGCATGCATGCCAGAGGTGGTACACAGCGCCCTCTCTGGGCACATGAGCTGTCGCCCCAGTTCAGCTTTGCCGCTCATGTGCATGTGCCAGCTGGTCTTTGGGTCTCTGCCACACATGTGAGGGGGGCTGTGCGTGCATGTGGGGGGGACATATGTGGGGTGTATGTGTGCCAGTGGTAGGCTGTCCCTGGTTCGGACGAGTTCGCAAGAACCGGAGGTAAAACTGGCGGAAGGCCCTGCCCACCGCCCCTTCCAACTCTGTTGTTCTGTTAAAGGTGTGTTATGACTTTGCACGTGTTTACATTTAGGTTTTGTTAGTTTGCTTGGGGGAATTGAGAGAAAACAGTGCCTTGTGTTTCTTGCGGTTTGCTGCCAAATGAGACATGAGTTGCTGAGGACATGATTTCAGTCATTTGTTGAAGGTGCAGTGTCAGAAGTTGTTCAGAAGGGGAGGTAGATGCTACAAATGGTCTGTAGGCATGGATTGTCCACCCACAATATACACAAGGGCAGTGATGGGTTGCTCCTGTTCTGTCTGGTTCTTTAGAACCGGTAGTAAAAGCGGCGTGAGGCTCCGCCCACCCGCCTGGACATCATAATTGATGATCTGCGCATGCGCAGAAGCGCGTACAGGCACAGAAGTGTGTGAAGGCACAGAAATGCATACATGCACGCGAGCGAATCGTGTGCTCATGCTCCCATTGCAAACCGGTAGTAAAGGTAAGTAGAACCCACCCCTGCACAAGGGGCACATTTTCAAACCACCGTTAGTGTATCTCCAATGAAAAGGCTCAAGTAGCAGGCAGTTTTTTAGCACTAACTATCAAGAAACTTTAGCAACCTTGCATACTTTGGTGGGGGCTTTTAATCTTGATTTCCTCGTGCATTTACCTTCCCCTCGAGAGTGTGTCTAAATTAGACACACTCTTCTCTAAAAAAAACCCTGTTCCTCCACTCCATAGTTCCTCCTCAACCTGAATTTAATTAGCGGTTGTCCCTTGGATAAGACAAGAAGACAAGAACTTTTGCAAGGAAAAGGAATTGGAAGGTCTGCCTTTTGTCTCCCCTGGCATTATTAAAATGGAGGATATCTAAAAACGTGTCCCAAATATCATTCGTTGAAAAACCAAGGAAGCTACTTTGTGAAGGGGTAGTGGGGAATTAACTGATGAATAAACTCTCTCTTTGTGAACTGTTTGCTCAGCTTTAATGAAAATTTCAGATTTCCATTCTGATGCCAGCAATCCATTAAACCAGGCTAAATTACAAGTCCTGTCCTGTCCACCATCCCTCCCCTTCCCCCCTGCTTCTGCTGTAATTTGTTGAGGTTGCTTTTTACTGGCCCATAAGGAGAATCTATTTTGAACTCATCTGGTTTGCAGGTATCTGTCAAAACTCTGGATTTAACTAATTATTTTTTATTTGTTCAGTCACTCTGCCAGGCTTCATTTGCAAAACTGAAAGGGGTGGAAGGGAACCAGGTCATTCATGTTTGGCCTTTCTTTAACTTGAGCTCTTTCTCTTTTTTGCTTCCCTGCCTCCCACTCCCCCCACCAGCAGTGAGTGTTTATGGTAAAAATAAAATAGGTGCCTCCTATATAAAGCATAAATAGGAGAGGAAACATTTAAATTCCTGCATGGAAGGGATGGGAATTCAACATGGACTTGACAGGACCTTGTCAGGAATCCTCATACTATCCCAGTAAACAGCTATCTAGCATAACCTTGTAAAGACGTTATAATGTAAACTTCTGGAAGATGCTGAGAAAAGCTGACATCAGCAATATATCTATGGCAGTAGTGGGTTTCAAATCCTGGCTCTACCAATGAAGCTTGGGAGGGCCGTTTTCGTTGACAGAGGGTTGCAGGAGGCCGTCGCAGCCGAAAATGGACTTCAGGAGCCCGTTTTCGCTGGCAGAGCACTCGGGCCACCACAGGTAACCCCGACATGAGTGATGTAGACCTGGCTATTCCCACCGTGGCCATGCCCACCCCACCCAGCCAAGGTCAATGCGGCCCTCAATGAAATCGAGTTTGACACTCCTGAGGTAAGTGGACAGAGCTGGAGAAGAGCAAGCAAACCTTTTGCTGCAAAGCTTGCGGTCATACCCTATCCATTCAATATGTGGGCTAGGCTTTGCACTGGATTTTACTTCAGCACTGCTACAGCCAGGTAGTCCTTGAATTACAACCATTTGTTTAAAGTTATGATGGCACTGAAAAAAGTGACTAAAGTGGAATAAAAACCTCTCTGCACATAAAGAAGTCGCTGCAGAGAACAGAAGATGTTATCTTCTTTAGCAGATGTCCCTTCTTTAATAATATGTGCATAGGGTCCTTTTAGTTTGTTTGAACATGGAGAAGCATTTCAAACCGTTACATCCCACACTTTTGGTCTTAACTAGTGCAGATTTTCCATTCCTCGTTCTGCATGACACTTGAAAAGCTCACATACAAATGGTAATGAGCAGCTGAAATACATGAAAGAGGAAGGAACTGAAAATAAAACTGACAGAATCATCATCGTGCCTTTATACAAACTGGTGATACAAACCATTGGTGCAGTAACACTAGAAATACTATGTACAGTTCTGGTTTTGACACTTCAGAGAAGATGCCGCAGGGCTGGGAAGGATGCAGCAAAAGAAATCAAATGATAAGAGCAAATAAACCAACCATTTCAGACAAATGACTGTCCAGTCCCTTTTAAAAAACCTCTTGCAATGGAGCACCCACAATTTCTCCTTAGTTCTAGGTTGCTTCTCTCCTTGATTAGTTTCCATCCATTGCTTCTTGTCCTGCCCTTAGGTGCTTTGCAGAATAGCTTGACTCCCTCTTCTTTGTGGCAACCACTGAGATATCGGAACATGGTTACCGTATCACCCCTAGTCCTTCTCACCTACTACATGATCAAAATCCACCTCTTTTTAATGGGTGTGCACAAGGCTGAAACTAATGTCTTGGGCTTTTTGGAGCTCCTCTATAGATACCTCTAAGTAAGAGAACAACCATATTTAGTACCTGGATAGAAGAGAGGTGTGTTTGAGATAGAGAAAAGGTTATGTTGGGATGAGTATCAGACGTGGGTTTCAGCAGGTTCTGACCAGTTCTGAAGAACTGGTAGCGGAAATTTTGAGTAGTTCGGAGAACTGGTAAATAACACCTCTGACTGGCCCCACCCCCATCTATTCTCTACCTTCTGAGTCCCAGCTGATCGGGAGGAAATGGGGATTTTGCAGTATCCTTCCCCTGGAGTGAGATGGGAATGGATATTTTACAGTATCCTTCCCCTGCCACGCCCACCAAGCCACACCCACAGAACCGGTAGTAAAAAAATTTGAAACCCACCACTGATGAGTATCAGTATATTTTGTAACCTTTACTACCTGCCAGCTCCCCAGAATAAAGAAGAGAAATATTTTTTTAATAATATCTTTATTTCACTTAGCTGGGCCTCTTGTATGGTTAAAAGTTCAGAAACCTAGTTGTTTTAATCCTGTTTTCCCAAGCAGACCCATTGTTTCAGTTTCAAATTTGTGATGCTGACGATACCAACAGAAGCCAAAGCTTCATCTCGTGGCTGGCAGTGCTAAAAATACAATCCTCCACGGAACTTACTTATTTCATGCTCTGAAGCGCCAATCATGTTTGTTTGAAGCAGGAAAACATTATGAAGTTAGCACTTAGGGCTGCTCAGGCACACTTTGGAAATAATTTACCACAGGAAAACAAATAATGCTCACGAGAAATTGTGGGCCCCTGGCATGAGCAGTAATATTTATCAGCTTGCATTCTTTAAATATGCAGGTGTTGCTGACTGCCTTTAGTAATTGCTTCCTCGCCTACATTTTAAAAAAGATTTCAAAAGGAGCTCCTTCAGGAAATTGGCAGCCTAGGACATTTTTAGATGGCTGTAGGAGGTTAGTGGTCTTCCTTTTTAAAAGCAGGATCCTGTAATTTTAAATGTCCCACATTGTTCCCAATGTGATGCAGATCAGGAAGATTATTCAACGTATATCTTCACAAGCAAAGGCACCATGTGCTTGCCCTATAATGCTCCACTTAGATTGTGTTACTGTTGTTCAGAGGGCCACTTCAGCCTTTCTTTGGAGGAAATTTCTCCTTTTTTCTCCCGATATTCAGAATTGGATCTGAAGCTCTTGTTTACTTGCCCTGAGATGCAGAGGTATAGTTATTTCTGTCCAAACAATAAAAGCAGCACCCTATCATTGTGCCCCTTCTTCCATACATGGGATGTCATAGCACACATTAAAAGGTGAGATGCTTTAGTCTGGTGTTGCTTTCCTTATTCCGACCCCCCCCCCCACCTCTGGATGTGATGATATAGACCAGTGGTGGCGAACCTTTTACTCACCGAGTGCCGAACAGGTATATGCAAATGCGCAGCTCCTCCCCCATGCGCTGCACGCACAACCACGACATCTACGAATGCGTGCAGTTTTTGCACGGCTCCCCCCATGCGCTGCGCATGCAATCACACCACCTGCACCTGCACATGGATTTCATGCACACAATGCATGTGCGAGATCGCTGTCTGTGCATGTATGCACGGTGCACAAGTATTCACGCGCATACATGCGCAAACACGCACACATGCACAGGAGAGCCCGAAGACCAGCTGGGTGCCCTGAATTGCATGGATGTGCACCCGAGGCCCAAACATCAGCTGGGGCGCATGCACATGTGCAGCTGCAGGTGAGTTGGGTGACAGCTTGCGTGCCCGGAAAGATGGCTTTGCATGCCACCTCAGGCACACGTACCATAGATTCACCACAGTGGTGGGTTGCCCCTGGTTCAGACCAGTTCTATGGAACTGGTAGTAAAATGGGCTCCGCTCATTGACCCTGATGTCATCAGAAGCGATCTGCGCATGCACGTGCCCGATCCCATTGCGAACTGGTAGTAAAAGTAAGTAGAACACACCCCTGGTTCCCCATCACGGATATAGACCATGGAGTGGGAGCAACTTTCAATCCTCTATCAGCTTTCCCTTTGAGTTTGGAAGAATCTGTTAGGGAACATTGGAAATCCCTTCCTTCCTTCCTTCCTTCCTTCCTTCCTTCCTTCCTTCCTTCCTTCCTTCCTTCCTTCTTTCCTTCCTCTCTCCCTTCCTCCCTCCCCTTCCCAAGTGGCTGATGCTGGATTGGGGAAGGAGCAAAGGATTATGAGACTGGCTGGGAAACTGTCACAGAATGTTGAAAATGAAGGTCGTGTAACTGTAGCACCATCTCATCCATGAAGCGGAAGCCAATAGCACTGAAGCAGCCACAACTTTCCCTTGAGAGTGATTGGTCCTGTATTTTGGACACATTCTATAAATTAGCACATCTGAAGTACCTTGGTTCAAAAACTGTTGCCCTGTGGTGCACCATTTCACCCATTTAAAGGTAATAACACTGAGAGCTTTAGTAGCATATAGACAATATGGATTGGTGTTATTAAAATTCAGTCCTTTTTATATCTTGTCTATTGTTCACATCTTCCTCTGCTGGCTGAACAAGGTCACTTAAGCCACTGAGCGACTTAAGTGACCTTGGGATAGAGACTCCAAGTCTGCTCAGTTTCAAACTAAACTGAAAGATACCAACAATAGTTCCCCATTGTTTAGGGCCCCTTTCTGTATTGAGGAAATTCTGTAATCTTGCAATTGAGGATGAAAATCACACTCTGAAAAAAAAAAAGCATACAGAAGTGTATTATACTAAATCAAGTAATCCCCCTTATATAACTCAGTATTTTTGTCTCTGCATTGATATGCTGCAGTTCTGCATGCGTTGTCAGGAGATGCTGGAAAATGAACTTGGCTTTTATGCAAGGAGCACAAACCGTACCATCCCTCTGATTCCCTCTCCATGTGAAAGTGAGCAGTGATGAACATGAATACAAACACAGCATGTGTTACTTTCCTTCCCAGCAGTAGTCAGGGGGGTAAAGAGAGAGTACAGGAAGCACAACTATATAAGGCACATCTGACTGCAGTCAGTGATGGCTGGGTTCATATAAAATGCTAAACCTCATTTGCTTGATTATGTGCCATCAAATTGTTGTTGACTCCTAGTGACCACATTTTTTTCCATGATGATCTATCCCTCACCTGCTCCTACAACTCTTCCAGTGACGGCTCCATTGTCATTGTCATTGAATGTATCCAGCTCTTAGCATTTTCTGTTCATTCTGTAGTTTCCTGACCTGTATAAAAGTTTCTCATGAGGACAATGAGATGTTCTGGGATTCACATTTTTCTGAGTTCTTTCCAAAGCTCGACATGATCGACACAATCAAAGGCTTTTGTATAATCAATGGAGCATATAATGACTTCTTTTTGATATTCTTCGGTTTTCTCAATTATAAAAATGTCTTTTGTCCCTTGGCCTTTTCTAAAGACAGACTGAACATCTGGCATCACTTTTTTGTGTGTAGGGCTCTAATCTGTGTGGATGATCCCAAGCATTATTTTGCTAGCATGTGGAATTAAGGATATTGTAGAATAGTTTGCACATTCTGTTAACGCTCCTCTTTTGGTAATGGGATGTACGCTGACCTTTTCCAATCTATTGGCCACTAAACCATTCTCCAGATATGTTAGCAAAGCTCAGTTAGAACCTTGACTGATTTTTTTCTTTTGTTTGTTTGCCATATTTTAGGGGGTATTCCACCAGTTCCCATTGTTTTTCAACTTGGTAATGACCAGAGTTCTGATCTAACTTCATCTTCTAGTACTAGAAGTGTAAATAGGGAATATCTTCTAAGGTATCTTGGATATTGACATCTCTACCGTACAGTATTTCAGTATACTCCTTCCATGTTTAATCTCCTTTGAATTCATCACTATCTGTCCATTGGAGTCCTTTAGCATAATATATTGGGGTTAGACTGTACTTCTGGGTTCAGACACCTTATTAACCATAATTTTTAGTCCCTCTCTTCATATTGTCTGATGTCTCTATTCAATGCTTGAAGAACCAAAATAAACAACAAAGGAGACAAAGGACCACTTTGTCTTGTCCCGTTCTGGATTTTAGGTGATTCAGTTTTGTTGTTAGTTGCGAATGTTGTAATGTCTGACCCCATGGACAATGTTCCTCCAAGCCTTCCTGTCCTCTACCATCCTCTGGAGTCCATTTAAGGTCACACCTATTGCTTCAGTGATTCCATCCAGCCACCTCGTTCTCTGTCGACCCTTTCTTCTTTTGCCCTCAATCTTTCCCAGCATTAGGCTCTTCTCCAGTGAGTCCTTCCTTCTCATTAGGCGGCCAAAGTATTTGAGTGTGATTTAGTTAGACCATCATTAACCATAATTCAAGACTTCTGAGATGTATATGTCAACATATCTAATGGCCTGGTCTCCTTGCAATGGATGGTAGCATCCGATAATCTCATGTTAATCAGGGTGTAATCTGACCATGGCAAGGAGGACATCAGAAGGTTCCCCCAATTTTGGATCATATAGCCACTGCTCTAACAGAAACACCAGGCCCAGTATATGACCATTGTCCCATGTCACGCTTTGGATGACATGAAATGGGGCCATGAACTCCAGAGCCTCCTCAATCCCTATCCCTAGAGAAGGCAGATTGAAGTCCATTATGAACAGGATCTCACATCTGGCAACTTTTGGATGACTATTGCCACACCTTCACTCTTGCCCCAAAGTCTTGACTGATGCAACATTTGAAATCCAGCAGGGCATATTTTTAAAAGGGCCACCCTTCCAGTTCCAGGCCCTGGTGAAATATGCCAGGTAAGCCCTATCATCAGGGATTAAATTGCAGATGAGGGAGGCCTTATTACAGACTGACCTGGCATTTGGAAGCAGTAGCTGAAAGCCAGGGCCTCTGAAGTTGTGCTGAGTGTGTACAGGTGCTGAGATCAAGGGCTTCAGATGTTCCCTAATATTCTCCTTGAAAATACTGTGTGTATGTTCAAGTTTAGATTTTAGAAACTCAGTGACTTTCTTATTTTACTTACTTAGCTTGGAGCATACACATGAGCAGTTTGTGATTTGTTCCACAGTTAGCATCTGTCCGTGTCTTTGATAATTGGGCTTCTCCATCTCCTTTTAGCAATGTTAAACCTTAATCATGATATAATAAAATATTGCTATGTTCATATATCCATGTGTTCAAATATTCCAATAAAGAAATCATATCGCAGCTTCATGTGATGTGTGGGTTTACACAACATGCTGAGATGTTACAATACACTGTACCATAAACTACCTAATCCTATTTTAGCCTAGTATGTGTGCTAATTTCTTCTATGATTCCTTCCTGGATAAGAAGAAACAGAACTAATCACTCTGTTTAATTGCTTTGCTTGCAAAGATGAAACAATCTTTGCTTTTTGTTGTACAAAACTGTCTGGGGATGATAAATACCAGAAGATTAAAAGAATGTTTTCGGTCATATTAGGAAGGAAGCTTGTAAGGCACATCTAAACATTATGAAAGGAAGCAAATCTAACCCATTTGCGTGGAGAAAGAAACTGTTTATTTCCTGCTGCCTTAAACCTTCCTTCCCTTTGTGTCTGATATAATAAATATATAAATCAAGAGAGTTGGAAGACTTTCGAAAGACCTTCCTCATTCATTCTTCCTCTCTTTTTAAGTTCATTCTCATTCGTTATTCATCTTTATTCATTCTTTCTCTAACTTTGTAAAGTTCAGTTTTGTTTTGACAACAAAATTTAGGAAGCTCTTGATGACTTTTATTCAAGTAACCACTGTGACTGAGTAATAAAAACAGTTATTTTCTTTGATACAAAAATTGCTTCTAATTGTTCACATATCACTTTCAGTACAGTAATATTTCGTCATTGGTTGAGTATAAGTAATTATTTCCATAGAACTGTGATCATATAATCATGAGCAAAAAATGTCCAGATAAAACTCATCAGATTGTACAATGATCAACTAAAGCAGAGTTTGGAACAATTCGAAACCATTTACCTTCTAGAACTCTTCTAGTAGGTTTTATGTATCCCAAACTAATAATTTGCATAATTTGTCCTTTGAATATTAATTACTTTATGGCACCAAGAGCCAGAGTTTCATTCTATAGAACTAAATCGAACATCTACTACAACAGCCTACTAAAGACTCCCTAAATGTCTTGGATTGGGTCCAGAAGGGTTATTTCAGAATAAAATGGCCTTCCGTGAGCAGGAGTTTTAAAAATTATTATTCTTATTTCATGAAGAAAATAAAATAAAAAGACACCTCACAATTGGTTGCACTGTTTCAAGAACCCTCATAATACTTTCCTCAGCCATGTTCAGGTTCCGAAAATTGAATTTTTGTTTTGTTTGCATATGATGTATGCTTGCATCTAATCCATGCTGTGTAACATGGTTTAGTAACCTTTGTGTAAAAGTTGGAAGCACAAAATCTGCTGGCTGCCAGAATGAAAAGAAGGAAAAAAATCCCCAGAAAGTAGTGAATGTGATTTCACTCAATTAGGGTTGCAGAAAAATCTTGGTTATGTAGGAAAAACCAGCCCTCAAGCAGTCACATTCATAACTTTATTTCATTATCAGAAAATATAAATTATCTATATCTATATCATCTGTCTATCTGTCTGTCTGTCTGTCTTCTCAAGTTTTCGCGGGTGTGTGTATGTAAAAAATTAAAATCTCGGGTGTTTTCCCATGTCATTAAAAGTCTGTTAGTTGAAATGCTTAAAATCCTGGCTAAAATCCCAGTTTAAGATCCTCCAAAATCCCAACAAAGCACTTTGTAAGGTCTTTTGAAGCTTTGGCTAAAATCCTAACCAACACTTTAAAAGTTTTCTTTTTGGCAACATTTCGACAAGCTCTCTAACTTATCATCAGGCCCCTATTTTCAGTTTAGAAGCTGTGGGTATGCTGCAAGATCGGAGTTGTCGCTTTTCTATGTTCGCTGCGGCTGATGTATGCTGGTTAGCCTGCAACTCTGTGTCCTGATTGGAGGGCCACAGTTTTTTCTCCTGCTTCATTATCCCAGCTGCAGCCTGACTGCGTGTTAAAGGCCCAACTTTCTCTGGTTGCCTATTACTAACTGTCAACTGCAAAGACGAAAGGATTCTGGTAGGCATCACAACACTGCTGATTGCTTGTTGAGATCTCAGCCTGTCTTCTGGCTTGGTTCTCTCTCTCTCTCTATTGCTAGCTATCATCTGCAAAGAGGGAAGAACTCTGGCAGGCATTACAACACCACTGGTTGCCTGTTGGGATCTCTGCCTATCCTCTGATGTTAAAACTCGAATTTCCCCCAGTGCAGGTCTTCAAATACTTGATACTTGATTTGGTTATCAATTATGAGTTAAACCACCTAAATTCTCAGTAGTGGACGATACATAATTTGTCATATGCATAAATATATAATCTTGTTGCAGGGAATATTGTATTTATTTTCTCTATCTAAAATGGAGAAACATCTTAGAAGCTGTGCTCTTTCATACTTGCATCATGATGTTGCATTGAAAGTACATAAAGGGTGAAACTTGCAATGCAGTGTTGTGACTTGTTTTGCAACTTGCCTCCTAGTCCCACTGCAGACACTTGTGTATTTATCTTTTCTGAATCTACCTTTTAATAAGGAAGACCTTACCTTTTAGTAAGAAAGTTGCAGGGCTGGGTTAGCTCCCCTGGGGAATCTCTCTAGCAAGGCACCACTGGAGACTGAAAGCTGCTCCCTAACTGCATAATATTTACACAATGAGCAGCATTTTCAGCTAAAGTCAAAAGGGCCAAATTTCTTTGAAGGCCTGCTTACCTTAAATTGCTGAAAATGGGAGGCAGCCAATTATATACTGTTCCTTCTCAGTATATTCATGGGAGTATGATTTCAGATGACAGCAGAATCAACCTTTTCCATACTATTCTAAATAAAGAGGCTTGTGTTTGTAGGAACAGATACACACACACACATACACACAAAAGAGGTCAGTTGACCCAGTCATCCTCTTTCCTGGATCCTAAGCAGAGTTTAGTAATGCAGTGGCATCCACATCATTACACAGCAGTTGTAATGTTGGCCTACATACAATGATATTGTGGGAAGCAACCCCCTCCCGGAAGAATGGAATATTTTGAGAAATATTTCAAAAGGCAGAATATTATTTGTTGTTGTTGTTAGTTGCGAAGTCGTGTCTGACCCATCGCGACCCTACGGACAACTTTCTTCCAGGCCTTCCTGTCCTCTACCAATCCCCCAGAGACCATTTAAATTCACACTCATTGCTTCAGTGACTCCATCCAGCAACCTTATTCTCTGTCGTCCAATTCTTCTTTTGCCCTCAATTGTTCCCAGCATTAGGCTCTTCTCCAGTGAGTCCTTCCTTCTCATACTGGCCAAATACTGAAATATTGGCCGAAGTATTTCAGTTTCATGTTTAGGATCTGGCCTTTTAAAGAGCAGTCAAGATTGATCTCCTCTAGGACTGATTGGTTTGATCACCTTGCAGTCCAAGGGACTTGGAGGAGTCTTCTCCAGCAACATAATTCCTTATGGTCCAACTTTCACAACCATACATTGCAACTGAGAAAACCATAGCCTTGACTATATGCACTTTTGTTAGCAGGGCGATGTTTCTGCTTTTTAGCATGCTGTCTAGATTTGCCATAGCTTTCCTCCCCAAAAGCAAGCGTCTTTTAATTTCTTGGCTTTAGTCCCCATGTGCGGTGATCATGGAACCCAGGAAAATAAAATGTGTCACTACCTCCATTTCTTCCCCATCTCTTTGCCAGGAATTGAGAGAGCCAGGAGCCATGATCTTAGTTTTCTTACTGTTGAGTTTCAAGCCAACTTTTGCACTCTCCTCCTTTCACAATTTTGAACCAATCTGTGGTTCCATGTCCAGTTCGCACTGTTGCCAGAATATTATATTTCCCCTAAAAGAGAAATGGAAATCTTAAGGGAGATAGAAACTCAGCCCCAGCTCGCTACCCCCAGCATATGTTTGGTGCCTATTAAGAAGGACTGGGCCAGCCTATCTACAAGGCAAAAGACTTTCAGATCCAGGGTAATGGGATTAAGACATGACCCTCCAGGACATAATAGGATTATCTATCAGCAGAGGTCAGCAGAGGTACCATATGGCACAATCACCTGGAGACATTGTATCTCTCTCCAGGCTCTCCAGGTTCTGGTCCCCAGGAGGACTGGAGGAGAGTGCAGCTTCTCACTCATTGAGATCTACTGGTGGGAAGTGGGCATGGTAAGAGGTGCGCTGGCCAGGAAGCAGTCATGCTCCCTGGCCATAGTGGGTTGCACAAACCTTTGCTGGAGTGAATGTGCAACCGTCTCCTGCCAGGGAATATGACCGCTTCCTGGCTCACGCATTTCTTACCGCTTTCCGCAACCACTTCCCCGCTGATGGATCTCCATGAGTGAGGAGCTGCGCTCTCCTCCAGTCATCTTGGGGCAGTTTGCCTCCCCGCTGGTGGCTTCTCCTTCTTGGACCTGGACCGCCCATCCTTACCACCACCGCCCCCTCACCCTTGGCAGCAGTAGTTCTCACACAGCCATTTTCCTGGCAGTAGCAGGAGCAGCTGGCAGGGGAGAGGGGATGGTGACAGACTGCAGCAGCAGACAGTTTGAGCCGGCTAAGAGGCAGTGTTCTTCCTCCTGCCAATCTTGAGCTCAGCTCTAGGCAGTGTCCAGCCAGCCATACCTGGCCTCCCCTTGTGGCAGCCCACATGGATCCCAGGCAGTGCAACTTCGGAGCCTTTCTTCATGGTGACGCTGACGAGGCAGGCAGGCAGCCGGGTGCACGGGAGTGACTGGCGGCAGCGCTCCTGGCTGGGAAAGGGCGGAGTCCCGGGGCTGCATGTGGGCAGTGATGGCATGGCTGGTGCGCACACACACTAAGATATTAAGGCCAGCTGATCGTCTCGCACGCATGTGCACCAGTAACCAGCAGACTAGCTGGCTGGTGCACATACATGCTCTGGAAACCTGGAAGAAGAATGGGTGACGCATGCCATAGGTTCGCCAATATGGATGCCATAGGTTCGCCAACACGGCTCTATCAATTGTGGAGCTGACTGGTGACAGGGAGCTGCAGCAGAAGGATGAAAGAGCCACATGCGGCTCCAGAGCTGCAAGTTGCTGACCACTGCTGTAGATGATGACCAGACTGAGCCTGAGGGCGGAGTCAAATACATCAGCAGTCTGGAGTCCCCATGCCCTTGAAAGAGACCTAACTCTAGTCCTCTTTGAAGTCCGTTGATTTTTATCTGGCACCAATTTGCCTTGATCATTAGTACATCAGATTCTTGTACAGGTAGTCCTCAATTTACAACCATTTATTTAGTGTTCAACGTTCGACGGTTCGAAGTTACAACGGCACTGAAAAAAATGCCTTATGACCATTTTTCACATTTATGACCATTGCAAGCATCCCCACAGTCACATGATCAAAATTGATATGCTTTGGCAACCGACTCATATTTCTGATGATTGCAGTACATTAGTGGGTTTCAAATCCCGGCGTTACTGGTTTGCTATCGGTAGCGCGCGAGCGTTCTGCACATGCATAGAGCATTTTTGATGACATCTGGGTGGGTGGGCAGAGCCTCCTGTTGCAGTGTCCTGGAGTCATGTGATCCCCTTTTGTGACATTCTGACAAGCAAAGTCAATGGAAAAGCCAGATTCACTTAACAACTCTGTTACTAAATTAACTGCAGTGATTTATTTAACAATTGTGGCAAGAAAAGTCGTAAAATGGGGCGAAGGAAACATTTAACAACTGTCTCGCTTAGCAACAGAAATTTTGGGCTCAATTGTGGTCATAAGTCGAGGAATACCTGTATATAGGTTGCATAGGGTATATTCACAGTGTTTTTGAATTCTCCGGTTTCTTGTGCCTGACACCTACTGTTTAATTAATGCATGTCTCCATTGTATACATTGCCAAACAGATATTATAGATAAGTCAAATTCAATAGATCATCTCTGAAAGCTTTAAAATAACCAGTAGAAATGAAATGACTGAAAGTGTCAATCCCTTTTTAGCCCAAGCTTTCCAGTAAAATAATCTTCCTTGCTATTTTCAAATTTGGGTTATTCCACAGCATCATTTTATCATGTGATGAGGCATCAAAATGTAACCACTTATCTATTAATAACCAGATATGCCTGCTCACTTTTAAAGCTGCAAACAAAGATCCTTACAGAATTTCGAATAGATAGATCCTAAAACTTGCAAAAAATTCGGAAGTGTTATATACTTGCTGTTCAAATAGATCCAAAGAGGGGACTTATCATGAAACATTTGCAGATTGTTTTTTACAAGTAAGCCAGAACTACAGTCTACTGATTACGTTCCAGATGGGGTAAGAACCTGGGATTCAAACATTATCAAAAAAAGTCTATGACGCCATCCATCCTCAGGAGGAAAACAACCAAGAAAAAAGGCAAGAAAGGAGAAACAAAAATAAACAAGCCACGTGAAACTGAGGAAGAACGTTCAAAGTCACCTTAGATTAATACTATGTAAAACTCATTCATATCTGTTCCAGGAATCAATCCAGTGACAAATATCAAAAACCAATATGTTAAGAATTACAAATCAGAATAGTTAATTAATAAAAATGTCTGTCAAATTTAAGAATAATTTTTGTTATAAGAAAATATGCAAGATACAATGTTGAAAAACCTTTCTTTACAAGTAACTCACTTTTCAGACGTGATGCAAATCCACGTGCGGAATTACTATTTACTTATTACCATAGATATTTATCCTGCCTTAATTACTTTATAGGAGGCGCACTGGCACAGTGGTTAAGACCCTGGGCTTGGGTGCTAGAAAGCCAGCAGCCCAGGTTAGAGACCCGAACACCATGTTGACAGGGTGAGCTCTGTCCTTTCCCCAGCTCCTCCAACCTAAAAGTTCGAAAGCATGTAAATGCAAGTAGATAAATAGGTACCATTTAGGTGGTAAGGTAACAGCGCTCCATGACTTCATGCTGGCTACATGTCCGTGAAATGTCTACAGAAAGCACTGGCTCAATTGCCTTGCAACGGAGGTGAGCACCTCCCCCTGTAGTTAGCAGTGACTAGCAGAGTAAAATCCACAGGGATTCCTCTACCTTTTAAAAAAAATTACTTTATAAGCAACTCAAGGTGGTGATAGTTAATACTCCTTTTACTCATAATTTTCCCAACAACAAAAGTCCTGTGAGATAACTTGGGCTGAAAGAGAGTGACTGGCCCAAAGCCACCCAACTGGAGGTGATAGATAGATAGATAGATAGATAGATAGATAGATAGATAGATAGATAGATAGATAGATAGATGATTGATAGATAGATAGATAGATAGATAGATAGATAGATAGATGATTGATAGATAGATAGATAGATAGATAGATAGATAGATAGATAGATGATAGATAGATGATAGATAGATGGGTGGGTGGGTAGGTGGATGGATGGACAGACAGACTGATTCCATAACTGTTTCCAGGTTAAATTAAGTTTGATATCAAACTTTCTAAAAAATAGTTATTTTTGACATTGATGCATACTTTTCCACCTTAATCTCTCATTCTTTTAAAGAAACAATTATGTGTAATTTCCAGTAAAAATCATATAGTATCCTGGCAGCTGTTATATATAAAGCCATATACCACAAAAGGCTTTTCAATTGCAAAAATTGCTTCCACATCACACAATACCCTAGACTAGGCTAAAAACATGTTGGGTGGTTTTTAATTCAATGTATTATGGGAAACATAGCCATGCCTTGGCATGTAAAACCAACTATCTCAGTAATTTGCAATACCTTTTGCTTAATACAGCATAACACAGCAATTACATTTGGTAACTCAGTTTAGGATTTATCCGTTATACAAGCAGCCAGTGTAAAGAAACGTTTTTATAAATCCCATTATACTGTTTTACATTCCTTCTGATCAATGCAGTGAAATTTGTAGAAACTCAGGCCTTGTTTCACTGGAACAAGTATTGCTCCCCCCTCTCCCTAAAATCTTGTCCATTGCAGTTTAGATTGAAAGCTGGGCATTTTGTTCTCTGATTGGATTTTTAAATAGCTTTGCATGGTACTGGCATCAATTAAGCATTTCTGTCAATAAATGCCTTTCACATTTTAAATTCTGCCCTGAAGTTGCCAACTTAGTTTTTTCTGCCAGGCTTCTGTATCTTTATCACCTCTGGCTGTAGGAGAAATTCATCTGATGCAGAAAGGCCCAGATTAATTTAAAAAACCTCTATGTATTTAGCCCCGTTTGTTGGCTTTTGTTAGGGATCAAATCATGCATCATTTCAAACATTTGCTCTCCTAAAGCATCTCATGAGTTACATTAAAATTAAAGAAAATTTTATTCAAAACAATGTCCGGTACCCTTGGGAAGCAAAACATAAAAGTTCAGCTTTTATCTCTGGAGTCTGAAAATTTGACAGAGAAGGCTCATCAGAAGGAAAGATGAATATCCGTGCTAAGGATCAGATTTAGCATTCTGTATTGAAAATTAAACCTTTTGAAATATGGCTGGGCAGGGATCTGTAGGAACTTCATCTCAGTGAGCAAAATGTCTCTCTGACAGTGTGCAAAGTTTGAGTGGTTGGGAGCAGTTTCAACTCAAGAGTTTATGGTGATCCTGAACCAGTGGTGGGTTCCTCCCAGTTCTGCAGAGCTGGTAGCGGTGACGATATGACATCATCGAACTGGTTCTGCCCCCCCACTCCCCGCCCCCATCCCCCGCGTTATTCTTATCTTTTATTTGGCCCCACCCCCAATCTATTGCTGCCTCCTGAGTCCCAGCTGATGGGACATAAGGAAAAACTGTTTAAACTCTTGCCACAGGGCTTCAAAGGGCCGCCCTACAGCTGATCAGTGATAAAAAGGCAGTTTGGTGGTAGACCAGTGCCTCCAAAAACAAATGAGTAGACCAATGCCTGCAAAAATAAATGGGTAGACCAGTGCCTGCAAAAATAAATGGGTAGACCAGTACCTGCAAAAATAAATGGGTAGACCAGTGCAGCTCTGCAAGCAGTTAAAAGCCTGGTAGACCAGTACCTCTGCTAAATCCTAAAGAATTGTCACATGACCATCATGCCACGCCCACAAAATAAGCCACGGCCACAGAACCGGTAGTTAAAAAAATTTAGAACCCACCCCTGCCCTGAACCAAATTGACTGATAACGGCCTACTTCCACCAATCTGAATATTAGCATTTTTAGGGTGATTTGGAAGAAGGGGGCAGTGTTGTCATAGATCTCTCTCAACAGATCCACCATTGCATTCATTTCCTTCTGGTGCCCTCTAGCGACTAACCTTCAAAGTCATCTTATCAGTTCAGATATGAACCTAGAAAGTTTCCCATGGGAAGGATTCTGGTGATTAATTTCAAAGTCTTGATTCAAGTCCTGAATCTTTAATCCATTTAAAACTTTCTAAAATTAATACTTTAATCATCCTTTTGCAGTATATTCACAAAATCTTACACTCGCAATCTTCATGGATGGAAGAAACACGTATCCAGTGCATAAAATAAAACTTGCAGTTCTGAAGGTTCTCAATTTTTAAAAAGCAGTTATAAAATCCAAAGTTATTAAGAAGTGAAGTTTAAACCTTGAGTCCATGAAGGCTATGCTAATGGCTATAAATTCAGTGGAATCCCATAACTTCTACTTGTTTGCAAAATTTACAGCAAAAACCTCAGCTCCTGCTGTCTACTTCATAAAAAGCATCTGTCCAGAGTGCTGATGGGCAATCTCAAAATTTTCTTCATTCTCCAAAAAGATTTCAGTGTTCTGGATCCAGCATCCAGCTGCTGTTTTCAGCCATAATGTCTTCCCCTCTCCATTTCCTAACCAGAAGCCTCCTAATCTATGATCTCCCTCAGAGCTCTGTCTTGTTTTCTATGCTTTGTAATATCAAAACAAAAATACTTGTGGCCTCCAGAGCATTAGAACTGGGTGCCATCGTTACACAGATGACATGTAGCTTTACTATCCTGTAGCTTCTAATCCAGGGGAACAATCAGCAACCTTGAACAGTGCTAAACCCAAACAGTGAGCTGAATGAGAGAAGAAGCTGAAACTGAACCCAGGCAAGATGGGGTGCTGTTAACAAGAAAAAAGTTGGAATTAGGATTTAATTGATGCCTGCTCTATCAGGAATGTTATTTCCACAGAAAGATCAGGTTTGCAGTTTGGAAGGACTCCTTGATCCCTTACCTTCACTGTGCAGGTAGTCCTCGACTTACAACAGTTCATTTAGTGACCATTCAAAGTTACGACTGAGAAAAGTGACTTATGACCATTTTTCACAGTTACAATCTTTGCAGTATCCCCATAATCATGTGATCAAAATTCAGATGCTCGGCATCTGGTTCATATTTGATCATCTTTTGTGATCTTCTGACATGCAAAGTCAAGAGAAAAATGACGTTGCAATTTTGTAATGTACAAAATTACAAAAAAGTTTGTATTCTACAAACATGCTCCTTGCAACAGCCAGACATGCAAGTACAGATAGTCCTCAGCTTACGACCACAATTGAGTCCAAAATTTCTGTTGTTAAGTGAGACATTTGTTAAGTGAGTTTTGCCCCATTTTATGACCTTTCTTTCTTTCTTTTTTTAATTAGATTTATATGTTGCCCTTCTCCAGAGACTCAGGGCAGCTTACAATGCGTTAAGCAATAGCCTTCATACTTTTGTATATTTTTAATACAAAGTCAGCTTATTGCCCCCACGAACAGGGTCCTCAATTTACCTACCTTAGAAAGGATGGAAGGCTGAGTCAACCTTGAGCCTCGAACCTTGCAATAATTGCAGACAGCTGAATCTTAATAATAGGCTATTAGCCTGTTGAGCTATTTGAGGCTCTTGCCTCAGTTATTAAGTGAATCACTGGAGTTGGTAAGTCAGTAACTCAGTTGTTAAGTGAATCTGGCTTGGGTGGGAGGTTGGACTAGATGACCTATCAGATCCCTTCCAACTCTGTTATTCTGAATCTTGCTTCCAATTAGTAACCTGCCTATCTACTTAGATCAGCAGGAGAGCATTTGGGAGAAATACCGGTATCTGTTGGCTGGTATGCTGGGAAAGGCCTATTCTTGTATTCTCCCAGTACATACACACACATACATACATACATACATACATACATACATACATACATACATACATACACACAATACGTATAGGGATATAATTTCCATAATAAAGAAGTAACAAACAAACAAACCAAACTCCAGTTAGGATATTAAGCACATTGTACAAACAAAACCATCGGATAGAAATTATTTTATAGGCTCATTACAACTTTCCTCCTTCTGTTCAGGGAATAAATATTTCAAGAAAAGTCTGCATTGCTGCTCTTTTGGGTAAATGAACAACTACCATTCTCTCCACAACCCCCCCCCCCAAACCTTCTTTCTTTGCAGTTTAGATTGGAAGTCTGCCAGTTTGTTCTCTGATTACATTTTTAAAACAGCTTTTAGCAGAACCAGCAACAACTAAGCTCTTCTGTCAATAAATACTTTTCACATTTAGAACTCTGCCTGGAGATTGCCAACTTGATTTTTTTGGCAGGACCTCAGCATCTTCATAAATTCTGACCAGAGGAGAAAATCACTTGACCAACAAGGCCCCAGATAAGTTCAAAAACCCTCTCGGTATTTGGCCCCATTTGTTGGCTTTTTGCTACAAGTCAAGTCATACTTTGTTTGAACTATTTTCATCCCCCACCTCAAACTGATTAGGGCCCTTAAAATATTCCTATCTTAGGTAGAAGAAAACATTATTCAGAAAGAGGCCATTTATGTCTGAGAAGAAAAACAGAAAGTTTATGCTTTTGTCCCTGGCACTTTTCTCTAATGAGTCCTAAAATCTGGCAGAGAGATCTCAGCAGAATTTACTTAGAATTGTTTATTTTACAGCAGTACTAAAAATTGAACTTTTCAAAATACTTTTAAAAGAAATAAAGATGGGCTGCATCTCTGATAAAGTAGATTCCAGTTTCTTAAATCCTCAATCAATGCCCTTATCGATGTTGAACTACAGCTAATAGGCCTTTTCTTCACAGCTAGCCAGTATGTGCCTTCGGATTTGTGGGTAGTCTGCAGGATAGCTTCATTTTTCCCTTGTCAGAGGGTCTGTGTGCCATTACAGGTTTAAGGGATGATTTAAAGGGTCCTTGGTGCTCTCTAAGCTTGGTTGTTTTTTTGTAGACCTTTCATTACCCAAACTAGGTAACATCATCAATACTTGTGAATCAGTGCCTCACTTTTGTAAATCATGCATCACCTTTTTGTAAAGGTGATTTACAAAAATTAAAATATGTGCAAGCAAGGCAAACAGATAAAAGCACTGTCGAAAAACTGAGTTTAACTAAGCTTCTCCAACCAGCTGGGTTGCCCCATCCATCACCACCAGACTGTGTTTGCTATTGATTAAGGGTGCCGTTATTCAATGGCCTCTGTGTACACTACAATGGAAAAGCATGACTGAAAATATTAAAGACGGTGACTAAATAGTTAAAAAGCCTAAATCAAAAGAACAAATATAATGTAAAGGTAGCCCTCTCAATTCCTGGCAAAGAGATGGGGAAGAAATGGAGGTAGTGACAGATTTTATTTTCTTGGGCTCCAAGATAACTGCAGATGGGGACTGCAGCCAAGAAATTAAAAGACGCTTGCTCCTGGGGAGGAAAGCTATGGCAAATCTAGACAGCATACTAAAAAGCAGAGACATCACCCTGCCAACAAAAGTGCTTATAGTCAAGGCTATGGTTTTCCCAGTTGCAATGTATGGCTGTGAAAGTTGGATCATAAGAAAGGCTGAGCACTGAAGAATTGAGGCCTTTGAACGATGGTGCTGGAGAAGACTCCTGTGAGTCCCTTGGACTGCAAGGTGATCAAACTTGTCAGTCCTAGAGGAGATCAACGCTGACTGCTCCTTGGTAGGCCAGATTCTGAAGATGAAACTCAAATACTGTGGCCACCTAATGAGAAGGAAGGACTCACTGGAGAACAGCCTAATGTTGGGAAAGACTGAAGGTAAAAGAAGAATGTGACAACAGAGAATGAGGTGGCTGGGTGGAGTCACTGAAGCAGTAGGCGTGATCTTAAATGGACTCCAGAGGATGGTTTAGGACAGGAAGTCCTGGAGGAGAGTTGTCCACGGGGTTGCAATGGGTCGGACATGACTTTGCAACTAACAACTACAAAATGTGTTGAACTAGGTCAGGGGTAGGTTCTACTTACCTTTACTACTGGTTTGCATTGGGCCCACGCACTTGCATGCTTTGCTTGCTCACTTCTGCACGTGCATTTCTGCGTATGCGCAGATCGCCTATGATGACGTCCGGGTCAGTGGGCGGAGCCTCCTGCCTGTTTTACTACCGGTTCTTGCAAACCGGTCGAAATCGGGGGCAACCCACCACTGAACTAGCTGTAGGGAGACTTTATGTAGAGGTGTTCAGGTGTGGTTTCAAGGGAGCCAATAAAGCAGCATTGTATATCGCTGCAAATAAGGTCCATCTTTTCTGTATGTACGTTATGATACCGCATGTGCATCTCCAAATAATGGAGCTTATGCTATGACAGTATTTTCATCGTTGTGAGAAAAGCCTTCAAACTTGTAACTACTTCTAGTCCTATTTTCTGCTACAGAAGCTCCCAGGTGACTTAGACTTGGTTACTCTCACTGAGCCAAATCTATCTTACAAGATTATTTCAAAAGGATAATATCGGAAAAAGAAATACCATTTTCTTGGCAATTATAGACAGAAAGGGTTTTGAGGGATTCATAAACCCGAGGGATTAATATGATCTCTTAAAACTTTTAAAACTCTAAAGGTTTTTTTATCGATAAAAATGTGTTCTGGATAGAAGTCATTTCTTTGTTTAGTTTAAATTTGATTTGAAACTTATTTAATTTTGGAGTTCTTAGTGCTCTCATAATTCGATTGCTTGGTTGTAGATCTTTTATTACCTTAAACTAGGTAATATCACCAATGCGAGTAAGTATGTAGTTTGTTGACTGTTTATATGCAGTAGACTGCCCTGCCAAGTTTTGGTGGGGATGTGGTTTCTTTCTTGGTGGTACTCTGAATATTTCCTGCCTGATTGTTTATCTCAGTGTTGGCGAACCTTTTCAGCACCGAATTCTGAAATGGGAGCGTGCGCATGAGTGCAGGAAACCGGAAGAGCAACCACCCGGTGCGCATACGCATGCTGGGAAAATGATTTTCCGGTTTCTGGCGCATGCATGTGCACCGGCCACCTAGTCTTCTGGTGTGCACACACACACAAAGACCAATTGATTGGCACACATGCACACGGGAAACCGGAAGATCATCTTCCCAGTGCGCGCATGTGCACTGGGTTGCTACTCTTCCAGTTTCTGGCACTCCCGTGCACGTGAAGACCAGCTGGCCAGCACACCAGAACCCAGAAGGGCAACAGACAATGGCTTGTGTGCCCGGAGAGATGACTCTACGTGCCACTTCCGGCACGTGTGACATAGGTTCACCATCACTGGTTTATCTGGTGCTTATCCCTGAATGTGGGCTGCTGCGGGCGGGCGGGGGGATTTGTTGTAATCTTTTTGTTTCCTTCCTAGGTTTTCAAATTGTCTCTTTTAATGGATATGTAAATGTGGTTTATCTATATGTGTCTGTTGATGGCTGATTTCTCTGAATGCTGTTTTCAGGAATTCTCAAGCTGTTTTGGATTTGGCTTAGTCTAAGATGTTAATAATTTCCCAGTTATTCATCTGTGGTTGAATCTGTCCATATGCTGTTTTATTTTGCATTTTTGAAGAAACATACCATTCAAAACTGTTATCTTTTAAAAAAGAGCACATCTCCAAATGTTACCAGAAAAACATGCCCCCCCCCCTTGTATTGGAGAAACCTCTTCCTTCAAGTGCATATAGACATGACAGTATTTAAAAATATATGTATTCCTAGGAATTAAAATACATATTTGCAGAAACTATACATTAGGCAAAATTGCAACAGCAAGGGATATGTTTTTGGAAATGCAAATGGGAGCTTTTCCCTCCCCCCCCAAAATTCTCCAATTAATACAGAAATGTGGTGACTCAAACTTAAGGATGGAAAAATAAAAACTGAATTTGACAGAGTCACAATGAATGAGAAATTGAAATAGACATTTTCCTCCATTTCTAGTTTAGCTTTCATACTTTATGCATGATTCCGTGCAAGTCTGTCAAAAGTATGAGCTGCCAATTTCACTTAAGTATATTCTTAAGTAGGTGATTTTAATATTAGACTTTTAGCGTTTCCCAGCCTTGGCCTCACCGACTCCCATTATTTCAAGCAATTTCAAGGGCAATGACATTTCTGGTTGGAGATGGTGGGATAGTAGTCACAAATGAAGATCATGGTTATTATCTCTGTATTATATATAAGAGCGACGTCGGAACAAAGAGCCTTTGCCTTGGGTTCAGTGACGTCCCAGCTGAGAAACAGTTTGATCCAGAACAACTTATTCTTTAAATTTATCACACTGGGTCTTGTGCAAACAATTGCTTCCTCCAGCAGAGCTGCTGGTTTACCTTAGACATCATATTTCAAAAATGTCTTGGCCAGACTCTGCGCAGCTTCCTTCCTTGGTGTGAACTGACTTGACAGCTGGAGAGGGTCATGTTGTGAGAAATGGCCAGAGCTGTTCTACTTCAGATCCCAAGGCTATCAAGTTGGAATTCTTTTATTGATGTTCTCTCTCTCTCATTCAGAGCAAAAAATATATATATCTTTACAACTAAAGGGGAAAATATACTGGAAACCTTTGCAATGTCTCAATTTTTTTGCAGTTAGAATCTTCTTTTTTTTTTTAAAAAAAGCCCAATGAATATATCAATGATCCGTTCTATTAAATTTATATATAATAATAAATTGCATCCTGGTTATTGTGAGAGAAATCTTTCTTCTTTTGCTATTAGATTATGAGAAATAATATTTCTCTTGCTCTGAAAGGTTCATTATTTACTTATTTATCAAATTTATTTGCTGCCCATTTTGCAATTCAGGCAACTCTAAGAGAAAGGACAAACAGTGATATTAATCTGGATTGTAGTCATATTGATTTTTTTTCCCTAGGAGTTTTCCTACAAATGCAGGATTCACTTTTTTTCCAGATCAACCAAGTGTTGATCCATTGATTGCAACAGAAATTGATCTACTGGCTCATTGCTCAAATTTGATGTCCTGGGCTGAGAGAGTGACTGGCTCAAAGTCACCCAAACGGCTTTCACGCAGAAGGCAGGACTAGAATTCACAGTTTCCTGATTTCTAGCCTGGTGCTTTTACCGCAAAATCAAATTAGTTCTCAAAATTGATCGTAATATATAATTTAGTAAAATATATATTGCAGAATACAGATAATCCCCACTTTATGACCACAACTGAACCCAAAACTTCTGATGTTAAGTGAATTTTGCCTACTTTTGAAAGATATATTTTTATTGTTTACATATGAATATATTGAATACAGTGTAATTGTCCTGGCATTCCACTTACCATAAAACAAAAGTAAAAAACAGAATACTGGTAATGTATATACTATTTTAAACAGTGCTAGTGTTGTACAATAATTTCTGACCATCATATTCTAGTATGTCAACTTATTTATCATTCTAATGCTTACATTCCTATATCGATATTAACAATAATTAACAACAGATATTATTGTGAATTTTGCCTATTTTACAGTCTTCCTTGCCACACTTGTTAAATGAATGACTGCAACTGTAAAGGTAGTAACATGCTTGTTAAGTTAATTTGGCTTCTCCATTGACTTTGCTTGTCAAAAGGTCACTAAAAGGACATAGACCCCAGGACATAGCAACCATCCTAAATATAAACCAGTTGTCAAGCATCTGAATTTTCATCATGTGACCATGGGGATGCTGTAATGGTTGTAAGAATGAAAAACAGTCATAAATCACTTTTTCCAAGTGCCGTTGTAACTTTGAATGGTCACTAAATGAACTGTTGTAAGTCGAGGACTACCTATACAGACATTTCTCCTTACCCCTACCAATATGAAATGGAAGATTCTGATAAAGAGAGCCTTTAAAACAGATACAAGTCAGAGATGGGTTTCAGCAGGTTCTGACCAGTTCTGGAGAACCGATAGCGGAAATTTTGTGTAGTTCGGAGAACCGGTAGTAAAAATCCTGACTGGCCCCACCCCCATCTGTTCTCTGCCTCCCAAGTCCCAGCTGATTGGGAGGAAATGAGGATTTTGCAGTAACCTTACCCCAGAGTGGGGTGGGAATGGAGATTTTACAGTATCCTTCCCCTGCCATGCCCACCAAATCAGGCCCACCAAGCTACACCCACAGAACCGGTAATAAAAATTTTGAAACCCACCACTGATACAAGTGTTGCACCCCAGTCTCGATTATCCTTACGTGGAAACTTTCCTTTGAAACTTACATCAGGAGTCCTTCAAATAGCACAACTTCTCAGTAAAACACGCCCACTGTTGTTTCATTCAATTTATATTTCCAAATGCTGTATTTTTAACAATTTATTTGTCACATGTGAAGTTCCCAAAAGGCTCAGCTACCTTTTGTGGCATTCTGTTCCCCAAAATAGTCTCCAAAGTAGTCACATTCTGGGAAGCAGAGCAGTACAAGAACAGTTACCTCCTCCTGTTTGGGCAATTTCAAAGGTACACTGCTTTTGACCCTGTAGGCTTCAGTAATCTATTTCAAAGCTATTTAAAATGAACTGGGTGGAGCAGATACACGAAGACATGGATGGTAGAATCAATGAAATATGATAGGTGAGAATTAGCAAGTTTAAGTATGGCTATTTATCTCAATTTTAGAATGCATTAAGTACCCTTCATAGTTTACATTGGAGAAGCTTCGACAATCAGGGACAAAACATTATTTATTTAATTTTATTTATTTGTCAAGATAACAGATAAAAGTATAAACATGATTATGAATACATGAAACGTATATGAATAAAAAGGGACATTAGCAGGGGTGGGTTCCACTTACCTTTACTACCGGTTTACAGCGGGATCACGCACAGACACCAATGATGATGTCGTGCCGGGTGGGTGGAGCTGCCCGACGGTTTTACTACCGGTTCTATACAACCGGACAGAACCGGGAGCAACCCATCACTCAACATTAGGACAGGGACAGTAGGCACATTGGTGCGCTTATGCATGCCCCTTACAGACCTCTTAGGAATGGGGTGAGGTCAACAGTAGACAGTCTAAGGTTAAAGTTTTGGGGGTTTGGGGAAAAAAACCACAGAGTCAGGTAGTGAATATTATTGGAAACCAGCTATTGCAATTACTATTGGGTACATTCCCTCACTCAGCTTTGAGCCATGTCAGGACAAAATTTGCAGGCAGGAGTCCCCTAAGGCTAAATTGTTTTCTCTGAAGAATTGGAGTTGTGTGTGTGTGTGTTTGGGGGGAGGGACAAATGGGGAAAAGCAGAGTTTGAGAAGCTGTAATAATAGTTAAGGCAAGTGAACCATGGACCAGATAGCAATGCAGCCTTTTCTGTTGCTTTTCCTTCTGTACTTACTATCTTTTTGTGTGTGAAATGGAGTAGAGCTACAGGCTTTGCAAATGAATCTATTTTAATCCCAAACTTTTCATAATTTAGAAATGAAAAAGAGATATTCTCAGAGATAATGGGTGAATTGCCAACCCTCATTGCCTATTTTAGTGGGAGATATAACTTAATACATCTAATGTAAAATAGATGTATTTTACATAGGTAACAGTACTATTTTTTTTTGCGTGTTGAGGCTAAAAAAGGTTTTGTTGTGTTTGTAGCATTGCTGATAAATTGTTTTGCTTAATTGCAGTTTAGAGCTGTCACTGGAATGGCGATTTCATCCTAGAAGCGTCTCTCTCTTTTTAAATCTTCTCAGAATTTCCTTTGGTCTGGTCAGTGAAAAAAATAACATGCATAAATCTAAAAGCAGGCTCATCTAAAACCTGCAAACTAGCCCAAAACCAGACTGTGCGTTCTTATAGGATGTCAAACTCAAGGACTGCAGGCTGGATCCGGCCTGGGGTGTGCTTAGATCTGGCCTACAGGTACACCCTGGAAACAGTGAGGGACCGGCCCGCGGTGCCTCTGCCAATGAAAACAGGCTCCTGAGCTCCATTTCCGGCTGCAACGGCTTCTTGCAACCTCTGCCAACAAAAACGGAGCTCGGAATGCCACACTGGCAGAGGGTTTCAGGAGACCATCACAGCTGGAAATGGAGCTCGGGAGCCCGTTTTCACTGGCAGAGGTCATAGGCTGCCACAGGCGCACCCAACATGAGTGACATTGAGTTGGCCCATGCCCATTCTGGCCACCCCCACCCTGTTTCCCCGAGGTCAAACACAACCCTGATGCAGCCCTCAATGAAATCGAGTTTGACACCCCTGCTATAGGATATTTATAGCACAATTAATCTTTTTTGCTATCAATTTAAGTCAGCATCAAGATGCTTAATGACTCATCAGTGATCTACTTATTCCCAATATAGTATATATATATCCACCATGATGAATTTATCATAATCTCTTTATCAAGCATCCGTCTTCCTCCCAATCTTAAAATTTTTAAAAGAGACACAGAACCTCCCACCTTGCCTTCCGTGGAAAACTTGCTGGGGAAAACCCAGTGCTCCAAACTGAACACCCTGAGAATAGAAAGTTGTAATACTAAGCTGATGGAAGCCTTTTCATTTATCATGGCGGTGAAAACAGCAACTTTTATTTGATGTATCTATGCAATGTGCAACCAATATTTTCAGTTAATTGGTGATATAAGGGCAACACTATAACAAGGATGGGCAGAAAGCCAAAAATAAAAATAAATAAATAAAAAGTTTAATGTCCATTCATTCAATGAATGTTTGAGCTTATGATAGCATTAACCAAACCACTGTTACAGCAGTGGTGGGTTTCAACATTTTTTACTACCGGTTCTGTGGGTGTGGCTTGGTTGGCGTGGCATGGCTTGGTGGGCGTGCTTGGTGAGGTGGCAGGGGAAGGATACTGCAAAATCCCCATTTCCTCCCGATCAGCTGGGACTCGGGAGGCAGAGAATAGATGGGTACGGGGCCAGTCAGAATTTTTACTACCGGTTCTCCAAACTACTCAAAATTTCCGCTACCGGTTCTCCAGAACTGGTCAGAACCTGCTGAAACCCACCTTTGTGTTACAGTTAATCTTTAGTGCTATGACTGTTTCAGCACCCCCAGTGTCACATGATCAAAATTCAAGCACTTGGCAGCCCTCTTGCTCTTCAATGTGCTCTTCAGCCCCCCCTCCACCTACATATTTCCCCCCATCTCTGCTTTTCCTCATCAGCAGCAGGAGGAAGAGGACAGGGAAGGTCATGAGGACAGCAAGGTGTCAAACTTGACTTGGCTAGGGACTAAGTGGCTCAGACGCTGAGCTTGTTGATCAGAAAGGTCAGTAGTTCGGTGATTTGAATCCCTAGTATAGGTCTTGTGCGTGAGCAGAGGGTTGGACTAGATGTCCTCCAAACTCTGTTATTGTTACGGACTCTATAGTTGTACTTGCTGTCACTCCCAGTTTGCCAAACAGCAAGTGAGTGGGGTGAATGGGCGAATTCCTAAGGAATTCCATTAAAATTTCATCAAATCTTCAAAATCCAGATCCATGAAACAGTAGTACAGAAATATTAAAAAATGACTTTTTTGATGCCAAGTCTGTTGGCTGTCTGAGTTTTGGCAGTCCAGATCTGGTGCTTTAGTAAAGGTCAGTATTTTATTTATTTATTATTAATTTATTTACTATTCCGATTTATATCTGTCCTTCTCCCAGAGGACTCAGGGCGGCTTACAGAACAAAAAATCAACAATACAAACCACAGTACAAATTAAAATCCCCATTAAAACCAAATTGTACAAACCCCCAACGGATCAGTCCATTTGGTGAAAGAGCCATGTCTTCAGTTCGCGGCGAAAGGAGAGGAGGTCGGGGACTGTCCTGAGCTCAGTGGGCAAACCATTCCAGAGGGTCGGCGCTCCGACAGAGAAAGCTCTCCCCCTGGGGACCGCCAGCTGACATTGTTTGGCTGACGGCACCCTGAGGAGGCCTGCTCTGTGAGAGTGCACGGGACGATGGGAGGATGGCAGGAAATGGTCCTGCAATTTTGAGTTATTCTCAAAAGTAGATCCGGAAAAAGCGAAGGTATCACAGAGATAGGGCACACAGATGCATGAATATAATGTAGAGTAACATTGATGTGGAAACATTCAGAGATGTCATACAAAAGAGTAATTCATAATATAAATTCATTTATCTCAGATTGTGATAATGGCTAGCAGTTTCAGTAAAGGGGATTGCACATACATGGACAAGGTATTGTTATGAAAACAGATGGTAGCGTGACATGGGGAGTTAAGCCATTATCCATGGAATTTAGCAAACCATTCTTCTCCACTAGAAATGGCAGACTTACATAATAATTTGGTGCAAAACCAAAAAAGACCCCTGAGATAATCTTCTAGATTAACAAATTCTATTTTATAACATAAGCTTTATCAAACGTGCATCTTAATGGAGAAATATAACCCCTGGGTGAGGAGAACAGTAAGGAATAAAAGAGAAATGAAATTTGGAGCTGCAGTTAATATTAATTGCCTACTGGGGGTGGCTGCTCACACAACAATTTTAAAGGTTAAAATAGACATTTTTACATAAAGTAATTGTGGCTGAATTGCAGCCAATGATTGTTTTATTAAATGTCACCATCAATTTATAATTATCAATATTCTTATTCTCTTTCTCACAGCCATGTAATTAAATATATTACTCTGTTAGACTAATGTCCTGTTGGAAGAAATGTCCATCTGAGTTCAGTTCCAAGTGGGGAGAAAGACACTGGAAACATGGAGACTGTTTGGAAAAATGGTTTAATGGTGGACAGGATCACATGGTTTCAGGTCCTGGGCAATTGACCACATGGGTGTGAGAGAGAGAGATTTATACCCTCTCTTGGGCTTTGAACTTGCTTCCTGTTCCTGTGAAAGAAATGTATTCTGATTGGTTGTCAGACTCTCATGAGGTCATGCAGGGGTAACTTTGTAGGTTGTCTTGAGTCCCAGGCTTGGTTGAATCTTCCTGGGTGATGTAATGAAGGGGCTTTGGGCAATTCCTATTATGGCTTAATGGTTTTGTCCTGGTTTGGATCTTGAGTGAGGGCTAATCCTATCATCCTGGAGCTGAAGGCCTTTTGTCTTGTAGATAAACTGGCACCAAAATATCTGCTGGGGCTGAGTTTCTGTGTCCCTTGAGATTTCTATTTTTCTTTTAGGGGAAATACTATGCCTTTTTAATATTTCCTAGAATATTTCATTTTTCTAGGGTAAGGGTGGGTGCTAACTTTCTACAGTCCCATGCATCTGGTAAAATGGACAATAATCATGAAAACACATGCTTTGTAAATACATTTGTTTGATTTTAAAGGATCATCAGATTATTAAACTGCTTTTGGTGCAATTTTCCTTTGGAATCCTGCACAGGTTTACATTGAATTAAGATTTTTAATATTCTTTGGTAAATCTGCTATATTTATTTCTAAAGCAACAGAATATTGGCTTACAAAATGATTTCTAGATTTAGAAATCCTAGTTTGCACAGAATAGCTGTAGGAGAGGTGGGGGCAGAGTTAAATGCGTCATAAGCTAAGAGTCATTGCATTCTTGCCAGCGCTCCAAGTCCAACTCCTCCTAAATTCTGTTGACCCTTATCTGGAGCCAATATATTATTGAACTTTAGTTGACTAGTTTCTTGTGTATAGGCTTGACTAAATCTTCTATGCTGCAACCTAACTGGTGCTCTTTATTTTTCATACCTGACAATAGCACGAGCATGTCTGATAATGGCACTGGCTAAGATTTAGCCTGTCTGGCATGTGTTAAGATTGTGTTTTGCAGTGTATTGACAGCAGGAACACTTGCAAAACACTTTCAGTCAATACTGAGATACTCAAGAATGGAATTTAAACCTAAGCTATAAAGTTAGATTCCAAGAGGAAAAACAGGGGTAGAAAGGAAGTAAAAAAAAAAATGCTGTGAAAAATGTTTGAAAAATGGCAAGGCTGCAAACAGAGATGGTGAAATTGGAAGCATTTGAAAATAAGTATGTAGTTTGCTTATACGTTGCTGTGTGGCTTGTTTAATGTGTTGGAAGATGTCCTCTGACCCTCATGAAGTGTTTCCTTGTGCAAAGGGAAAAGTAATAAGTGTGAACACAAAATCTACAGGGGTGATTCGTTTATAAAAGATGCTTGGGAGGGTGTTGGCACAATTCTTCTTGAAAAGGAAGAAGGGGTGATTAAATATAGGAGTCTCAACTTGGGTTTGAAGGGACATTTTTACTCAAACGAAAAAGAAATGCAGTGACAACTACTAGAATTTAAATTTAGGTGGTAAATTAGTTTCTTCTAATGATGTGCTCCAGAATTATTGGATTTTAAATTCCATTCCTCCCAGCCTGCCCCACATGTTTGAAGAATACCAGACCTAGGTGTGTCTGTTTTATATCCACACAAGTTTCTTTGAGGCATGACTTGAGTGTTATGGAAAAATAATCAAGTAATTTATTTGTCTGACAAGATATAGTTTTTATTAAACTGTCTTCAGTTATTCTGGTATTGGAAATTCCAAACAATGGTGTAAGCAAGATTTATGTGCTTGTCCTATGAAATGGAATGAAGCCAGTTCAATGAAGTATTTATACTGACTTCTCTAACTGTGGCCATCTAGACATATGAATACAGCCATGCTAGCTGAAGAAATCTATTCAGAGAGTGCTATTATTTACCACTTAAAATATTTATGTATATCTTCTCCATCCTTTTATTAACCCTGCTTTTCTCTTCAGAGGCACAACTCATGGCAATTAAAGTTGTGCAAAGCATTTCAAAGGTGCTCTAAATAGAGCTTTTTGGGGCAAGCAAAGTACTCCTTTATTCATTAAGACTGCTGTGTCTTTTGGAATGCTTGGCATGGTTATGTTGAATATTAGGATTAGGATACTAGGATTCTAAGCAGAAGATATCTGTTTCCCATTAAGGCTAGTCCCTAGCTTCTTGGATAAGAAGCTAAACAACTTCAAAAGTCTGCTGAGCTATCCAGGAGAGCCTGGATAGCTCAGCAGACTAAAAACATTGTGATTAACACCAACTGTCTGCAATTACTGTAAGTTTGAATCTCACCAGGCTCAGGGTTGACTCAGCCTTCCATCCTTTCTAAGATAGGTAAATTGAGGACCCAGTTTGTGGGGGCAATAAGCTGACTTTGTATAAATATACAAAAGTATGAAGGCTATTGCTTAATGCATTGTAAGCCGCCCTGAGTCTCTGGAGAAGGGCGGCATATAAATCAAATTTTAAAAAAAAGGAAAAACTAAGTCCACCTGCATTTTGAAAAAGCACCTTTTGGTAAATCATGACCTGGATGACCGAGAATCTCCATAGACATATATCAATAAGGCCTAAAATAAATCATGAGTTGACAACCAGAGGCTACACATGGCTCTCAGCTCTTAATGTGTGACTTTCAATATCACTATTGTAATTATGGGGCAATGATCAATACTGAACAATTTGAGCTCATTCTTTGGGATTTTTTAAGCAGCTTTAAGATTGCAAAGAATAGCATGCTTCCAAAAACTTTCTACTCTACCTTGAGCCCCTTCCCTTCAAAGTTTATAAAAGAATATTGTTTCTGCAATTCCTAACACTTTGGAGGTGAGAATGGTAACGGTAGCTGCTTCCAGAGACCTTCTACTTTTATTCCCTCCTTACTCCTTGCCCATAAAACCCCATATACACAGGAAAAAAAGGCTTAAACGTTTCAGCTAAGTCTCCTCAAGTGATATCACTATGCCATCAAATAGCTCTTTACAATTCTTCAGAAGGACAGAGGCTGAATTGCATTACCCAGCTACTCAAAAGTTGTCAGGTGTGAAAGGTTAGGTCCACATGTGAAGGTCCAATTAAACTGATTTATTGTTATTATTTAATTGATTTAATTTATTAATAATCTATTGTATTGCCATCTAGAGTAGCCCTACAGTGAGATAGGTGGCAAATAAATTTAACTAACAAACAAATAAATAATAGCAATAGCACTTTGACATATACTTTTCACAGTGCTTTACAGCCCTCTCTAAGCAATTTACAGAGTCAGCATCTTGCTCCCTACTTAGCACCTGCTTGGTGCTAAATAAGGTTCAAAATAATTCAAGGGGTGGGTGGGTTGCACTTAGTTCTCTTGTGACTAAGTAGAGCAGAGGTGTCAAACTGGATTTCTTTGAGGGCCGGATGAGCATCGTAGTTCTCTTTTGTGGGCCAGCAGGGGACGCACAGGGGATGGGGGGAGATGGGATGGACGCCTCCTGCAGCACCCTGCTAGCCAAAACGTGGCATGGGGGGGGGCCTGCATGCAGCCACCTCTGCCCCATTTTCAGCCTAAATGGTTTCCTGCAGCACTTTACTGGACAAAATGGGGCACAGGGACCGCGCACGGCTCCCCGTGCCTCATTTTCGCCCTCCATGGCCTCCTGAAGCACTCTGCCAGCCAAAAGCAGGCCAAAAATGGACTGAAAATGTTTTTGGCTGGCAGAGTTCCGCTGGAGGCCAGGTAGGCCAAAAATGGGCTGCAGGGGGTTGTACGTGGCCCATTTTAGCTAGCAGAGGCACCGGGGGCCAGTCTTTTGATATTTCCAGGCCAGCCCCGCAGGCCTTGAATTTGACACTTCTGATGTAGGGATTCTAGGCTGATCCCTCTTTTAATTCCACCCCCAGGTTCTGCCACCTGCTATACAAGGTGACCACTCCCAATGTAAATGCAGTTTTCTCCCCTTATTCCTGTGAAACCCAAATTGGCTTCTGTCTTGCATGCCAACTGGGAGCTTTCCAACATCAGAAGCTCCTTGATGAGAAGAAAGAGAGCTGCTCAAACAAGGATGTAAGCTTTAGGACTGTGATGGCGAACCTATGGCACGCATGCCACAGGTGGCACATGTAGCCATATCAGTGGGCATCCCAGCTCAGCTCTGGCACTGGCCAGCTGATTTTCAGGCCTTCTGGGCTCACCAGAAGTAGGGAAACAGGCTGTTTCCTGCCTCCAGAAGGCCTGGGGTGCTGGGAGAGGCCCATTTTTCTTTCTCACCTGGCTCCAGATCCTCTCTATGTGTCTGGGGAGGGTGAAAACAGACTTCCCCACCCGCTCGGAGGCCTGAAAAGGCCCGTTTCCCAACTTCCAGTTGGACAGGAAGTGACTTTTTTGCTGTCCCCAGCCTCCAGAGACTCCTAGAGAGGAGGTGGGGAAGTCTGTTTTCACCCTCCCCAGACACATAGAGAAGATCTGGAGTCAGGTGAGAAAGAAAAACGGGCCTACTGGGCCATCGTGTGTCAGGAGCGGGGAGGAGGGAAGTCACATGCACATGTGTGGGGCACATAGAATTATGGGTGTGGGCACGCGTGCGCGCGAATCTCCCCCGCCCCCCCCCCTTCCTGGCACACAATGGCAAAAAGGTTAGCCATCATTGCTTTAGGATCTGCCATGTCGGCAACCTGATCATATATTAACAATTTATAATTGACTTGCTGTTCCTTTTGTTCCTGCAGCTCTAATAGGTTTCTTATCCAGAACAGACATTCATTCTTATCTTTTCCATTTGAGTAGGGATAAAGGATGGAAAGTTTTAGCATTGCCAGATGAGTCTAGCATCTGCAGTTATGGGCTTTGGTACAAATATGCCAAAGTCTATTCTCCTTTGCTCTATAAAAATACTGGTGGAAGAAATTTAGAAGTAGATGAGTATGTGTCCCACCATGAATATGAAATTATCCTGTTTTTGCAGTCTCCAGAACCTTTTAAAATAGCATACTTGAGCTGTCTATCAAGGTATCAATGGTCTTGACTAAGCTAGGAGTTTGGAGGAGGAGGAGGGGGGGAGGGGGAGGAGGGGGAGGAGGCGGCAATGGCTAAAATCTGACTCCACATACTTACAGGGGGTATGGTCCAAAAGAACGTTGATGGACAGCATGTAACACTTGGTTACACATTTTGCATTCCTGTCCTACAATGATGAATCTTAGAGTTTATCTGATAGACATTAATTACTTCTTAGTTTTCCTTTCCTTTTTTTTTTTGTAGTTTCAGATGAAAATCTTACAATAATTCGTAGACATGCAAATTTCCCATGAAATTTTAATTCAGTTTATAATCCATTAAAGAAGAAGCATGGCAAGCTCATTAGCAAGAACACGGGACATATGTTTTGAAAACTCAGACATATGGCAGGTTTCATAAAGGAAGAGATGTTCCCCTTTGCCTATTTGAAGACAAATGTTTTTCTCCTTAAATAGTCATTTAAGGTCATTGAGACTATTTATCTTACCAATTCATGCTATTTATCATTGAGACTATTTATCAATACCAATGATAAAATAAATTCATGCTGTGATTTTATTTATTTATTTATTTATTTGGATTTTACAACTTTTTGCTGTGGTTGTTAAGCAAATTACACAGTTGTTAAGTGAAACTGGCTTCCCCCGCTCACTTTGCTGGTTGGAAGCCAGCTGGCATGGTCGCGGATGGCGATCACATGACCATGAGATGCTGTGACTGTCATAAACATGCAATGGTTGCCAAGTGCCCGAATCGTGACCATGGGGACACTAATGACCATTAGTGCAAAGATCAATCATATCATGATTTCAAACAATTGCTAAATGAATGATAATAAGTCAAGGACTATTAGTGCTGTGTGATTTAGACCAGGGGTCTCCAACTTTGGCAAGTTTAAGGCTGATAGATTTCAACTCTGGGAATTCTGGGAGTCGAAATCCGCCAGGCTTAAAGTAGCCAAGGTTGGAGACCCCTGTTTTAGACTCTTCAGTTTGTGGGAGTTGAGGATGTTGTGCAGAAACTTAGGGTGGGACTAGAGTGACTTGTGGTCCAAGATATTGAATGGCATGAAATGGAGAAGGATAAAAATACACAGATACAAATCCATTAAATGCAACAACTGAATTCACACATTATCTAAGCTTAATGAGATTTGTTTCATTTTGGCTCAGTTTATGGAAAGAATGGATCCATTATGGCTTATGAGACATGGTTTATAGATACAGTTTACAATTTAGCATGTTAAACAAACACAGGCAGTTGTGCTTTTTGGTAAATCCTGGTTAAATCGGCTGAGCACCTCATATGACCCAAGTCAGTTCAAATGTATCTGTTTATCTGATTTATACACTGTCTTGCTGTATATACTGTATCCAGACACGTAACAAAATCAAATCAGGTCAGAATATACCAAATAGAGTGGAATGGAATAGTATATTAAAGGCAAAGGCAAAAGTAAAGGTTCCCCTTGCACATATGTGCTAGTCATTCCCGACTCTAGGGGATGGTGCTCATCTCTGTTTCAAAGCCGAAGAGCCAGCGCTGTCTGAAGACGTCTCTGTGGTCATGTGGCTGGCATGACTAAATGCCAAAGGCACATGGAACAATGTTACCTTCCCACCAAAGGTGGTCCCTATTTTTCTATTTGCATTTTTTACATGCTTTTGAACTGCTAGGTTGGCAGAAGCTGGGACAAATAACGGGAGCGCACTGTGTAACACGCAGTGGTGGGATTCAAATAATTTAACAACCGGTTCTCTGCCCTAATGATTTCTTCCAACAACTAGTTCACCAAACTGCTTAGAAAATTAACAACCAGTTCTCCCGAAGTGGTGCGAACTGGCTAAATCCCATCACTGGTTATGCGGCACTAGGGATTCGAACCACTGAACTGCCAATCTTTTGTTTGACAAGCTCAGTGTCTTAGCAACTGAGCCACCACGTCCCTTTAGAATAGGTAAACAGATTTTCAATTCAATAGTTTAAAAACCAGCTCTTTTTAAGATGGTGGAAAGCAACTGCGGACCTCTCTACGAAGAGCATTACAGAGTGTTAGCATCTCAGAACCTCCTCAGGCCTTTCTTACCCTCATTAGCAAAAAGAACAGAATCACTTTGAATGGAGTGCATGGAAGAGCACACTTAGGAGACCATGATCCATAAAGTAATGAAAGATATCTTGCTGAAGTTCTCATGCCAAAATCTGTTCAACTGTTTTAAAAACTATTGTTCCTCCTTAAATTGAGAATTCTTTAAACTGAAGATAGCTTGTCATTACCTTGCAGATGTTTTTAGATTTCCTAGTCAAGTCTACAGCTGTGGTAGCCCCCTGGAGTCTTTCACCCAAGTATTAACACAGCCTAATATTTCTTAGCTTCCTAAATCAGCCAGGTGCTGCCATCTGCTGATACCTCTTTGTCCTTTTCCTTCTCAAGTGGAAATCAAAAAGATCACAAAGGCAGGTGTGACACTGCAGTGTGTGTGGCTAGTAATAAGTTATCTTAGTCCAAAAGGATTTTGATATTAAAAGATTTTTACATTTACTTTATGCCTGTGTCTAAGAGTTTGTCCTTTATGATTGGTTAAAAAACAGACATTTGAAATAGGAATAAATGGACAATTCTTCCAAGGAAAGGTAAAAATCAGATCATCTATTACAGCATTCCTTGTTGCGATCTGTGTTTTTTAATTTGTTCATAAATGCCAAAGGATTTGTGGTGAACAGTGAGGTAACCACATTTGCTAGTTACACCAAATTATTTAAAACCACAGCAAAGAACCTAGGAATGATTTCTTCAAAATGTGTGAGTGGGAAAGTGTATTTCAACATTGAAAGATTAGGTGCCATGAAACAGGTTGGACTCCTATGGCTGCATGGTCAAATGCTGGTCATTTTGACTTGTCTGCAGTAGTAATAACTTGCTGTCTTCTTTTATTTTTCTGTGTTCAGCTTCCACAGTTTTATAAAAGTGCTGGGAAAACCATATTTTAATTTTTCTGATCTTTGTTGTCACTCAGATGTCCCTACCTTCATGACCTCCTCTAAATTCCTGACAGCCTTCTTCTTTTGAGTTAATATTTAGTTCTCCTGCACATTATCTGTTTTTGTTGATTCTTGACCCCAAGATAAGAAAGCTATCAATCTCTTCTATTAGGTCGATAAAGTCTTGATAATGTATAATATAATTCAGTCAACAGGAATGCTGATTTACTACCAGCTTATCAAGTACTTAGGTTGCTGAGGGCTTGGCAACGTAAGGAAACAATAGCTAATGACTTAATAGCTTGTCATCAGTACACCAATCAACAACTAAAAAGCCACATACAACAGGCACCATATAAACACCACATACAGAATAGCCCAAAGCACACACTCTGCTACAGATAAGTTCTCTGAGGATGGGCTCCAGCACGAGTCCGAAAGCTCAGAAGACTAAACCTTTGGGTCCAGTGATCAACCCAGGTTGGATCCTATACAGGTGAAACTCGAAAAATTAGAATATCATGCAAAAGTTCATTTATTTCAGTAATGCAACTTAAAAGGTGAAACCAATATATGAGATAGACTCATTACATGCAAAGCAAGATAGTTCAAGCCTTGATTTGTCATAATTTTGAGGATTATGGTTTACAGCTCATGAAAACCCCAAATTCACAATCTCAGAAAATTAGAATATTACATGAAATCTATAAAACAAGGATTGTACATAGAACAATATCGGACTCTGAAAAGTATAAGCATGCATATGTACTCAGTATTTGGTTTGGGCCCCTTTTGCATCAATTACTGCCTCAATACGGCGTGTCATGGATGCTATCAGCCTGTGGCACTGCTGAGGTGTTATGGAAGACCAGGATGCTTCAATAGCGGTCTTCAGCTCTTCTGCACTGTTCGGTCTCATGTCTCTCATCCTTCTTTTGACAATGCCCCATAGATTCTCTATGGGGTTCAGGTCAGACGAGTTTGCTGGCCGATCAAGCACAGTAATCCCATGGTCATTGAACCAGGTTTTGGTACTTTTGGCAGTGTGGGCAGGTGCCAAGTCCTGCTGGAAAATGAAGTCAGCATCCCCGTAAAGCTCGTCTGCAGAAGGAAGCATGAAGTGCTCCAAAATCTCCTGGTAGATGGCTGCATTGACCCTGGACTTAATGAAGCACAGTGGACCAACACCAGCAGATGACATGGCTTTCCAAATCAATACTTCACACTGGACTTCAAGCATCTTGTAGTGTATGCCTCTCCATTCTTCCTCCAGACTCTGGGTCCTTGGTTTCCAAATGAGATGCAAAAGTTGCTCTCATCAGAAAAGAGAACTTTGGACCACTGAGCAACAGACCAGTTCTTTTTGTCTTTTGTCTTTTTGTCTTTAGCCCAGATAAGATACTTCTGACATTGTTCAGAAGTGGCTTGACAAGAGGAATACGACATTTGAAGCCCATGTCCAGTATCCGTCTGTGTGTGGTGGCTCTTGATGCACTGACTCCAGCCTCAGTCCACTCCTTGTGAAAGTCCTCAACACTTTTGAATGACTGTTTCCTGACAATCCTCTTCAGGTTGCGGTCATCCCTGCTGCTTGTGCACCTTTTTCTTCCACACTTTTTCCTTTCACATAACTTTCTATTAATATGTTCTTTGATACAGCACTTTGGGAACATCCAACTTCTTTTGCTATTACCTTTTGAGGCTTTCCCTCCTTATGGAGTATGTCAATCATGGTTTTCTGCACAACTGTCAGATCAGCAGTCTTTCCCATGATTGTGATTCCTACTAAACCAGACTGAGAGACCATTTAAAGGCTCAGGAACCATTTGCAAGTGTTAATGCGTAATTAGCTGATTAGAGTGGGACACTTTGAGCCTAGAATATTGAACCTTTTCACAATATTCTAATTTTCTGAGATTGTGAATTTGGGGTTTTCATGAGCTGTAAGCCATAATCATCAAAATTATGATAAATCAAGGCTTGAACTATCTCGCTTTTCATGTAATGAGTCTATCTCATATATTAGTTTCACCTTTTAAGTTGCATTACTGAAATAAATGAACTTTTGCATGATATTCTAATTTTTCGAGTTTCACCTGTAAGTGTTTAACCCTAAACTGGATTCTTTATTTTCCATTTTTATCTCCTTAACGAATTCAGCTAAAGACATATACAGTGGTATCATCTGCATAATGTAGATGCATCTCATGCATCAATTTTTAATTTGGAATCTGGTTGTCACGCATTCTATTCCTGCCATTCTTACTAACGCTATACATTTTAATAGAAGCAATAGTAAAGCAATGCATAGGGTGGGCAAAAAGGGAGGTGGTCGAAGCCAGAGCCGTGGTGGTGCAATGGTTAGAGTGCAGTACTGCAGGTTACTTCTGCTGACTGCTGGTTGCAGTTTGGCAGTTCGATTCTCACCAGTTCAAGGTTGACTTAGCCTTCCATCCTTCCAAGGTTGGTAAAATGAGGACCCAGATTGTTGGGGGCAATATGCTGACTCTGTAAACCATTTAGAGAGCGCTGTGAAGTGGTATATAAGTCCAATTGTTCAAATTTGTTTGTTTCTCTGATTGATTGATAACCTTGCATTTCTTCCAGCAGGTCAAAGAGATGTACCTAGCTGTCTTCCCTCCAGTTTTCTCTTTACAATAATAGTCCTATGGGGTATGTTGGGCTCAGAGGGGGAATGATTGGTTCAAAGACTTCTGAATCATTTCCAAGATGGAGGAAAACCTTGACTCTCCCAGGTCTTTGTCCAACTTTTAGTCACCAGATCTCACAGGCACCAATCATTTTCTCTATCAAGCCTCTTCTGTTTTTTCAAACTAACTTATTAATTTATTTTGTTTATTTTTCAGGATGGGAAAGACAAATATTTTAGAAATCTCAAGGGACACCTAGGATTGGCTAGACATGTCTTTTAATTTTCTGTAATGGCAGCAATTGAATGGCTTTAGCTGAGCTCTCTAGATGAGGTCTACATTTTCTTCAGCAAATACTCCTGCAATTATATTATAGTGTGATATTATATTATTCCAAAAAGAAGGGAAACATTGTTGGTGTTAAGCAAAGCTTCAAAAAGGCAAGGTGCTTAATGCGTGTGAGAGAGGCTTTCACGCTACTCTGCCACCAATAGTGTACCTCTAAAATTACCTCTTCCCTCAAATTGTCTTTCCTTCTCTTTCTGCCTACCCTTGTTAATCCCTTTAAACACCTTTTAGCCTAAAATTTAAAACTATGAACCTGTAGCACTACTCTTTTCCTTCTCAACCATTCATATATTGAAGACTCACTTATTGGAGGTCATGTGTTGTGGCTTTCTGGGGCATCTGCAATGAGGGATAGAGTGTTTTTGTTAAAATGTTGCGTATAATCCCATCATCAAAGCCCCACCTCCTTTTACATCATCATAAGAGACATAAAAAAACCCAGCAAAGTTTTGATTGCCTAGTTGTGGCCACCATCTTGACTGATTCTGCTGTCAGATTTTTCTAACTTGCAATCAGATACTGGTTGATTACACTACTACCTATAATGAACTATGATTTCCAAGGGTTAGGAAAGGCATCTTCTCAATCAGTGCAGCAAAAAATTCTACCCCGCCCCCCTTTGCACCTTCCAGTGCCCCAGCATCATGTTTAAGAACTAGTTACTTCTGATCACCAGAGGAAGCACAGAATTACAGTTACAGTGTCATGCTTGTTTTAATTTGCGTTTTGTATGAAACTACCATTGTGTTTTTAACAATGATTTAAGGCTCAGTGCGAGATGCAAATCCACCTACTGGGTATTTGATAATTGGTAACCAGGAAGGCATTAAGGAAGGTAACTAAGGGACATGGTGGCTCAGTGGCTAACACACTGAGATTGTCAGTCGAAAGGTCGGCAATTCAGTGGTTCGAATCCCTAGTGCCGCATAATGGGGTGAGCTCCCATTACTTGTCCCAGCTTCTGCCAACCTAACAGTTCGAAAGCATGTAAAAAATGCAAGTAGGGACCACCTTTGGTGGGAAGGTAACAGCATTCTGTGTGCCTTTGCTGTTTAGTCATGCTGGCCACATGACCACGGAGACATCTTCAGACAGCGCTGGCTCTTCAGCTTTGAAATAGAGATGAGCACTGCCCCCTAGTCGGGAACGACTAGCACATATGTGAGAGGAGAACCTTTACCTTTAATCAGGAAGGCAAGACATTCAAGAGATAGGGTAAATTCACTTGAAGGCTTCCTTGAAACTGTGAGTGTGATTTTATTTATATTTTATCATGCCTTCAAGGTGCTGAACATACCTAATACTCCTTCCTCTTCCTATTTTCACCACAACAACCCTTTGAGATAATTTGGGCTGAGAGAGAGTGACTGGCCCAAAATCACCCAGCTTTCATGATTACAGGGGTATTAGGACTCACGAACTCCTGTTTTCTAGCCTGGTATCTTAACCCTAGATCAAACTGGCTAAATTAAGCCATTCATTCATTCATTCATTCATTCATTCATTCATTCATTCATTCATTCATACATTCATTCATTCATTTTCTCTCTCTCTGGCATTTTCCTTCCACTTCATCTGAAAATACTTAATGTCTATGTTCCTTGAGCAATAACTGAATATCAGTTCCCTATGCACATATTATGGTTGTTATAATTCCAAATTTACAAACATTCTGTTACCTTTTTTAAGAAATACCAACCTCATATATAATGCCTGTAGCAATTTCAGTTGACTAAATGGTGCTGGGTTTGAAATCTTCCATATGCTCTGTTTGAAAGACCTTTTTAAAAAAATAAAGTCTTTATATGTAGTCACAGCCTTTGGTGGTATATTTGTTTTGAAGGGCCAGACATTTCCATTGTGAAGTGTTGTCCAAAGGGGATGGTCATTAACGAAAGTGTAATTCCATAGTCAGGTCCCAGTTTCACTAAAATGCATTCACTTTCGCATGTTAAAGAACTCTATTACTCAAGTAAGTTAAATGGATGGGTTAAATGTTCTTAAGTGCTCGCAGCAAAGAGGTGAGCATGGAAGATCATTTTCCTGGACTGAAATATATTTCCAAAGGCAGCAGTGAATTATTTTCAGGGGGAAAAAATGTGAATATCTGGAAAAGCTGAATGGTTACCGGCAATACCAGCACTATCAATTGCTTTGTATCCTGTCATTAATCTTTTAAAATGGATTTCTTTGGCCAGATATCTTGTGCACACTTACAATAAACTTCATTAAGGGTTACTGTAATCCACATGTGGACTTAATTAGGAGTAGCATAGGATTGCATTATTATTAATTTAAACTGCCATTTGTTTATTGTTTACCATGCAAAAGAGCTCAAAGAGAGGTGTGTACACTCAGTCACTCAGTCTCTCTCTCACACACATACAAAACATACACCTGTAAGCAATAAAAGGATTAAAAATCTTGTGGTGCAGTATTCATCCTTACATTATATGGAGGAAGGAGATAGCTGACTATTGCATTGCTGGACTTTAGATGTTTTTTTCAATATGGGATTGTTCGCCTGTAGTTTTTTTAGAAATATTTGGTCAATAGTGGAGCAGCAGGTGAGTGACTGGACAATAACCAGAGTTAGACAGAGAGGCTGCTCAGTCAGGCTTTAAGGATTCAGGCCGCAGTCCAGTGGAGGTTGTTACTTTTATATTGCCAGCCTCCTGGAATAACATCCCCCACCCTGAAAATCCACGCATCTCCTATCCTGATGATGTTCAGGAAATGTTCTCCCAGACCTTGGAGGAGGGTAACTGTTGAGTCCTGTAAGTTATTTTGTAATGCATGGATTTTCTTCTGGAGTTTTATAACCTGTACCTTTCATTGCTTGTTGCTTTTAAAAAGTAAGGTGTAGAGAGTCATTTGGAGTTGGGTGGCCTCTAAGTCACATTAATAAAATGAATAAATGTAATGTAAGACGCTCCACATTTTGAAAATGGGTAAATTTAAAGTTTTGAATACATTCCAGGACGCACTCATAAAATACTGTAGGTATTTTGTATCTGTATACTGTAGGGAAGGTGTGCTACTCATAAAATAGTTTCCACAGTAGGCATGGCCAATCAACAAACACCCATTTGCCAGACACAGGGTTCTGACAAATGAAGACAAATATGCATGTCCCAGGATAATGTCCCAGGATCCAATCTAGGTCGATCATCGGGACCAGAAGTTTATAGTCTTCTGAGCTTTTGGACTTGTACTGGAGTCCATCCTCAGGAACCTCTTTTCTCAATAGAATGTGTAAGAGAGAAGTTCCCTGGATCCAGCATGAGTCCGAAAGCTTTGAAGACTAAATCTGTTCTGAACCAGCTCTCCAAACACGACAAACCCTCTGAAGTTAACTCAAAGATTCATTTAATTAGGAGTGCTGGCAGCCCTGGCAAAAAGTTTCTCTCTCACCACAGGCTAACAAGTCCGTCCACCTGGAAGATGAATAGTTGTCTGCCACATCTATTCATCTCTGCCCCCTGCCTTTTATCCCCAGAGCTAGGGTGGGGCTTTGCTCTTCCATCCCATAGATCGGCACACAGATTTCCACTGCTCTCCTCCCCTCCACATGAGGCACTGGGCCCAGCTGTTCATCCTCTTCCTCATCAGCCACTTCCAGACCTGAGGGATCTCTCTCTCTCTCTCTCTCTCTCTCTCTCTCTCTCTCTCTCTCTCTCTCTCTCTCTCTCTCTCTCTCTCTCTCTCTCCCTCCCTCCCTCCCTCCCTCCCTCCCTCCCTCCCTCCCTCCCTCTCTCTCTCTCTCTCTCTCTCTCTCTCTCTCTCTCTCTCTCCTCAGAGCACTCAGGTTGCCTTGATGCTGACCCTGACTCCCACACCTCCTCCTTCTCTGATTCAGCTTCTGGAAGGGCTGGCACCTGACAGGCCACAACAAAATTTTGGCTCTTGTGACCAACTTATATTGGATCCTGCAGCATAGCTCTGAGGTTGGTCCCCATCTTCCAAGATGCTTCCTATCACCCTTGTTTTGCTCTGCTTTGTTTTGCATTGCTTTTCTGGGTGGAAGGATCAGAGATCTTCTGAGAAGTAAAAATGACCCTGCAGGCTGCTGTTCTGCTTTGCAACCTTTTGGCTTTCCTTTTAATTATAGCATCTATAATTAAAACCATCTTGAATAAGTCATGAAGTCAGGCATGCAGGGAGCCTACTAATGCCGAACCTTACATGTTGGAGATCATAGATAAAATATGTTGGGAAGCAGGCAAAAAATATCTCAGAATCTCAGATCTCAGTTGCTGCTGCAAAGTTATCAAACACCAGCTGATCTCGGTGAAGCAGAATGAAGATCACTTCAGAATTTGCCCTAGCCAGGTGGTCTGTGCTCAGTCTGTCCCCCCTCCCCCTCCCAGGAGGACATAGACAAGGCCCAATTGCACAAGACTAGAGAGAATAAGATTCCACCACCTCTTCCGAAGGAGGCTGGTTTTATTTTTTTGTTGACTTTGATATGGTGACTACTACTTTTTTTTTTTAGTGTTAACCTGCTAAATTGTCAAAAATAATGTCTTAATGTTGAAGTCAGTGTGCTTCTGGTCAAAAAGCAGAATGCAGATCTGAGGATATCTAGCAAATGTAAATCTAATAGAATGTTGTAAATCTCACAAGCAACACTGTGCCGCAAGTTTTGCCTATGTAAATCTTGGGTCTGAAGGCAGTTATTACTCTCTGTCTTTGGTCCCTTCTGCATTGCCAGCAATTTCACTCTCTAGATTTTCAGAAATAGCTTTAAATGATCATGATAACCCTCCTTGTTGCCAACTGTAGAAAGCTGCTCCCTAGGTATATAGATTGTCAAATAGAATAGAATAGAATTCTTTATTGGCCAAGTGTGATTGGACACACAAGGAATTTGTCTTGGTGCATACGCTCTCAGTGTACATAAAAGAAAAGATACATTCGTCAAGAATCATAAGGTACAACGCTTAATGATAATCATAGGGAACAAATAAGCAATCAAATCATATTAGGAATAATCACTGCCTTCACCTCACCTGTCATAGGTCCTCACACGAAATACATTTTTTGCATTCCTACACATAGACACTCCATTCGTCTAAATGCAGAAAAATATCTGAGCAGTTGATTCTTAAAGCCCTCAAGCCAAATTCCATGTGAAGAATGTCCTGGAGCAGTCAAAGCACAGGAATCCAGGAGGGTGAGGTAAGAACCCTCTTAGGGTGATAATAAATTCTATGGAGTGCCAGCATTTAAAAAAAAATACAAATTAAAGTCTAGTTTCACTGCTGTTTCAACTAAATTGCAGCTGTACAGTACCAGGAATAAATTGGCTTAGCTCTACAGTGCTTCTAACATCAACCAAAGCTGCTTTCAGATCAGGGCAAAATCTGAGTATAGAGATGCTGTCTGTTTTAAATATGAACTTGGCAGCCAAATATCTTATCTTGGGACGTGGGAGAGTGAGGCAAAGCATTGCAATCAGCTTGGGATGCTCACCAAATCAAATACATACTACCAGAAGCTCAGTGCCTCAAAGTACTTAAAGCTTTCTTGCTTCTTTATATTACCTCTATTTCAGTTAAAATATATATATAAAGATTGAGACTTTAGAAAGAGTGCAGAGAAAAGCTACAAAAATGATTAGAGGTCTGGAGGCTAAAACATATGAAGAACAATTGCAGGAATTGAGTATGCCTAATCTAATGAAAAGATGGTCTAGGAATGACATGATACAGTAACAGTGCTCCAATATCTCAGAGGCTGCGACAAAGAAGAGAGGGGCAACCCATTCTCCAAAGCACCTGAAGGCAGGACAAGAAGCAATCAATGGAAATTAATCAAGGAGAGAAGAAATGTAGAACTAAGGAGAAATTTCCCGACAGAACAAGCAGTCAGTGGAATGATTTGTCTTCAGAAGTTGTGGTGCTCCAACATTGCAGGTGTTTAAGAAGAGAAGATTGGGCAACCACTTGTCTGAAATTGTATAAGATCTACAACTTGAGCAGCTAGTTGAATTAGAGGTCCTATAACCGTGATGGCGAACCTATGGCACGCGTGCCACAGGTGGCACGTGGAGCCATATCAATGGGCATGTGAACATTGCCCTAGCTCAGCTGCAGCACACATGTGCGCGCAGGCCAACTGATTTTCGGACGTTCTGGGCGCACTGGAAGTTGGCAAATGAGCCATTTCTGGCTTCCGGAGGGCCTCCAGGTGGGTGGGGAAGGCCGTTTTCGCCCTCCCCGGGCTCCTAGAAAGCCTCTGGAGCTTAGGGAGGGCAAAAAAATGGGCCCACCATGCCATCACATGCCAAAAATGGGGAGCACAGGGGGGTCATGCGTGCATGCGTGGGGGGGGGTTGCATTGAATTGTGGGTGTGGGCACGTGTGTGCGCGTCCCCCCCGCGCAACCCTAGCTTTTGGCACGCGATGGCAAAAAGGTTAGCCATCACTGCCCTATAAGGTCCTTTCCAACTCTATTATTATGTATTCAGTTTCTTTGTTCCCTCTCCAAAACTTTCATGAAGCCTAATGCTAACATTATTTAATAACATTCCTTTATTTAGCCATAATGTTTAGCCATAATAACATTCCTTTCTCTAAGAGTCAAGGACATTTGGGCCTGCGCCTGGAGTGACGTGACTGGGAGGCATCTCTATTTGGGCCGGTGCATTGATTGGACCATGTGATGGACATGTGGGTGCAGGGGAAGGGACTTGGATTTTCTTTTGGGTGGGGAAAACCTGGAAGCTTTCAGATTCAGGTTTTCCCAGATGTGCCAATATGACCTCTAATAAAATGGAAGAAATTTGAGAAATATCTAGCCTTGGAGTTTTCTTTCATTAAAACCCTGACATTTCTGTGTTTCCAGAGTGATCCCACAGGCCAGATCTAAGCATCCCGTGGGCCGGCTCTGGCTCCTGAACCTTGAATTTGATACCCCTGTTGTTGACCATCATCTTATCTGGCTGGTCCACTCATTCTTTTCTATGACTTACTGTCTTTTCCATGGCCATCTGTTGATTGACTACCCCCACTTTTTCCAGTACTCTCCTTCCCTTTAGTTCCTCATAGTCACAATTGCTGCTGTCCTTAAAAGAGAATTATACTCAAGCAATTTCCTACCCATCTCCCCCACATTTCCTTTCCCTCATCTACACTTAGCTGCTGCCATCATCCTGTGTCACCATTTACGGCTTTGAATTTTCCTTGCTCTTTCCATCCTGGAACATTTTTTGCTTGGAACAAAACCAAAAAGCCATGCTTCAGGTTTGCATTCAGTATTCTGTAGGCTATCAAAGTTAGGCCTATTACTGAACATCACCAAGAATACTCAAAATTTCATATATCCCCCAAACTTAAACAGAAGGGGAAAACACATTGTTAATACAAGAATGAATCTAAAATTTGGTTTCTTGTTATGAGATGATAAATACTTTTTAGACACAAATGCTTAATAGGCCATCCCAAAGGTCCTTTTCCAAAAGGCAATTGGAATTTTTGGGTTTCCCCTCCCTGAAAATGTTTTGCTGAACTGAAGAGAACTGAAGAAGCTTCCTGGGTGAGAAGCAAAACGTTTTCAAGGGAAAAAAGCCCTAGAAATTCCAGTTGCATTTTGGAAAAACACCTATGGGACAATCATGACCTGGATGAATCTCTGTAGAACATTTGCCTAATAAGTCATTTGAAATGAATCAACTTGAGGTCTCCACCAAATTACCATTCGTTGGTCACAAGAAAAAATCCTCTCTGAGCAAAGATATTGGTCACTCTTTCCACTATTGCATGTTACTGATGAGTGTTATTCATTTGAAAAGGTGGTAATGGTGCATGGTATATGTTGAAAGAGTTGATCTACCCATTTTAGGACTTGGCTTGAAAAAGAAACGGATCTAGATCAGGTATTAAAGAAGCTGGTATGTAAGCATTCAAATATCCCTTTAGATCAGTGGTGTCAAACTCAAGGCCCGTGGGCCAGATCCGACCTGCGGGATGCTTAGATCTGGCCTGAGGGGCCACCCTGGAAACAGTGAAGGACTGGTCTATGGTGCCTCTGCCAGCCAAAACAGAGCTTGGGAAGGCTGTGCGTGGCCCTCACAAACTCTGTTTTCTCTGGCAGAGCTCTGTAGGAGGCCATCGTAGCCAAAAATGGAGCCTGGGACGGGTGCCCCTGACATGAGTGATGTTGAGCTGGCCACGCCTATCCCGGCCACACCCACCTGGCTCCCGAGGTCAAATACAACCCTGATACGGCCCTCAATGAAATCGAGTTTGACACTCCTGCTTTATATATTTTGGACTAAAGTCTCCACAACCCCTTTTCATTTACTGTATTGACAAGAGTCCCACATAGTGGGTTGCCTACATATGATCTAGACAAGGATTTGATGTATGGATATTCTTGTCATTTTTATAGGTGACTTTCTAAAACTCTTGAGTCAGATTAATGGAGTGGAAGGCAATAACTGTGATACTCTTTTCTTGGTAGTTACTTTGTATCCTTTACTCATTGGATATATATTTTATTAATAGTTTGATTAAATTTTGTGTTGTATCATTGTGGTTCTCTTTTAGCACTAAGACTCATCTTCTTATCAATTCTGCTAAAGAATAGCCTGCCTACCTCTTTCTTTCTCCATGTGCCCCATCATCTCCAATTAAACACACAGGAAATCAACGAGGACTGTATCTTTCCCAAATTGGTCCAAAAATGTTTATTTAATATTACAGAAGTAAATTTGCATCATAGCCTGAGGATTAATAATACAGCTGTGCTACTTATTGACTCTGAGTAATGCCATCAAAAGGAGAATTCTGTCATTGTATCAACCTTAAAATTCTATCTGATTGAATACCTGCTTTAAAGTTAGGTTAGGTTAGGTTAGGTTTATTAAATTTCTATACCGCCTTTCTCCCGAAGGACTCAGGGCGGTGTACAACCATCATAAAATAATGTAAAAAATACAAAATTAAAAACTATTTAAAAACAGATTAATATTTTGGCCGTTAAATTAAAACCCACAAATTTAAAACACCCCATTCCAATTTCTTGTTAAACCAGTCCAGCCTGTTGAAATAGCAGGGTCTTAAGGGCACGGCGAAAGGTATGCAGGTCGGGAATCATACGTATCCCAGGGGACAATTCATTCCAGAGGGCGGGTGCCCACACAGAGAAAGCTTTCCCCTTGGGAGTCACCAGTCTATGTTGATTAACTGATGGCACCCTGAGGAGTCCTTTTCTGTGGGAGCATATTGGTCGGTGGGAGGCTACTGGTGGCAGAAGGCGGTTCCGTAGATAACCGGGTCCTAAGCCATGGAGCGCTTTAAAGATGGTCACTAACACCTTGAACTGCACCTGGAAGACCACTGGGAGCCAGTGCAGCTCGCGCAGGGGAGGTGTCATGTGGGTGTGTCGGGTCGCACCCATAATACCTGTACGACCACATTCTGGACCAGTTGGAACCTCCGAGTGCTCTTCAAGGGGAGCCCCATGTAGAGAGTGTTACAGTAGTCCAGATGGGATGTGAAGAGGGTGTGAGTGACCATGCACAGGGTGTCCTGGTCCAGAAAGGGGTGCAACTGGTAAATCAGGCGAACCTGATAAAAAGCCCCCCTGGCCACAGCCATCATATGGTCGTCTAAAGACAGTCATGCATTCAGGAGGACACCCAGATTGCGAGCCCTTTCTGAGGGAGCCAGAATTTCACCCCCAATAGCCAGTGATGGTACCAGCTGGCTATACCGGGACGCCGGGAGCCATAGCCATTCAGTCTTGGAGGGGTTGAGTCTGAGTCTGTTTCCCCCCATCCAGATCTGCACGGCCTCCAGACATTGGGACATCATGTCAAGGGCATCATTGGGGTGGTCTGGGGTGGAGATGTACAGCTGAGTATCATCAGCGTACAGATGACACTTCACCCCAAAAACACGGATGATCTCCCCCAGCGGCTTCACATAAATGTTGAACAGAAGGGGTGAGAGGACTGACCCTTGCAGCACCCCACAAATGAGGCACCTCGAGGTTGACCTCTGACCCCCTGCCAACATAGACTGCATCCGATCAGAGAGGAAGGAGGAGAACCACCGCAACATGGTGCCCCCCACTCCTAGCCCCTCCAGTCGGCACAGCATGATACCATGGTCGATAGTATCAAAAGCTGCTGAGAGGTCCAATAGGATAGGACAGAGGAGCACCCCTTGTCCTGAGCCCTCCAGAGATAATCAACCAATCTGACCAATGCTGTTTCCATGCTGTATCCAGGCCTGAAGCCCGACTGGAACGGATGCAGATAGACAGCTTCATCCAGGTACCGAGGGAGCTGTTGTGCCACCACACTCTCAACAACCTTCGCCACAAAGCAAAGGTTGGAGACTGGATGATAGTTCGCTAATACAGCCAGGTCCAGAGAAGGCTTCTTGAGGAGGGGCCTCACCACCACCTCTTTCAAGGCGGCGGGGGGGGGAGGAAACCCTCACTCAAAGAAGCATTAATAATCATCTGGAGCCAGCCTCATGTGACCGCCTGTGAGGCCAGCACCAACCAGGAGGGACACGGGTCCAATAAACATGTGGCAGAGATCAACCTCCCCAGAATCCTGTCCAGGTCCTCGGGAGTCACAGAGTCAAACTCCTCCTAGATAACACTCTCAAGACCCATCTCCGTCACCCCCTCTGAACTCCCCCAACCAGAGTCCAGACCTTCCCGAATCTGAACGATTTTGTCATGCAGGAATTGCACAAAATCCTCAGTCCTCTCCTGCAAGGGGTCTTCCTGCACTCCCATGTGGAGGAGGGAGCAGGTCACCCTAAACAGGGCGGCTGGGTGGTTCTCTGCAGACGCAATAAGAGCGAAGAAATAATTAGATTTCACTGCTTTTATCGCCACTAGGTAGGTCTTAATGTGAAACCTCACAAGTGTTTGGTTGGATTCAGAATGGCTGGCCCTCCAATCACTCTCCAGGCGTCTTTTCCAGTGCTTCATCTCCCTCAGCTCCTCCGAAAACCAGGGAGCCAGACGTGATTGGCACCAGGTCAGTGGCCACAACGGCACAACTTGGTCCATAGCTCCGGTGGCCACCCTTTCCCAGGCTGCCACCAGTTCTTCAGTTGAGTTGTGAGCCAGAGTCTCAGGGAATGGCCCAAGCTCCATCAGGAACCTATCAGGATCCATCAGGTGCCTAGTACCTTTTTAAGTATAAAATTACAGTAGTGCTTAAAAGTTTGTGAACTCTTTTGAGCTTACAATATTTCTGCATAAATATTACCCAAAACATGATCTGTTTTCTACATAATCTTAAAACTGAAGAGATTCCAGTTAAACAAATGAGTCAAAAATCTTATATTTCATATTCATTTATTGATTGATGGGAACGGTCACATTTAAGATTATATTTTATGCAGAAATATTGACAATTCAGAAGAGTTCCCAACTTTGAATCACCACCGATCTCTATTTCTCCAAAAATTAAGAACCAAAGCAAGCAGGCCAAAGATATTTTAAAGATGCAGACTAAATCAGAGCAAGATATCCTATTTCTCAACTTCATATAAAGTGATGACTTGCATAAATATCAGAAGTAAGCATCATGCAATCAATGGTTCAAGCTATCAGGAATCACTTTGTGTCTAAAAGTACGGTAGGTTTTACCGTATGCTGGCGAGCTTAAAAGGAAGCTCTCAAATTGTACATGCTTCAGCTAATCTTGTTCACTAAGAAAAGCTCCTATTTTCTGAAGCTTCTCCTTGACATCTTTAAATAGGTGATCAGCACAGTTTTTGTCTGAAATAAAAGAAATGCTATGTGTTGTATTCCAATGCTGAGCTCACCAAACGAATGGTTTATTTCCAGTAAAAGGCTGTCTTCTGTTTTCCTGTGTAAGGCAAGCTAAATTGGATACATCCAGTAAATCATCCACAGTCCAGAATTTCAACTAACTTTTGGAAGGGTAGTTTTGCTGCTAAAATAAAAAAGTGGAAAGACAGTGTTGAGGTCATTACATTAAACTCCTGCCTAGTGCATAGATCAAATTAAAGTATCCCTGGCCTGGCGGTTAAAAACTATTAGAAGATATTGTGAAATATACAATACTACCACCAGGCAAGCTACTTTTCCTATTGTTTCTGGACTTAAATTAAAATGCTTAAACTCCTTTAAACATCCTATAAATTCAGGGTCATGTTACTTGAAGGGGAGACACATCTGTGAAGTTGATGAGCAGTGTTCTCTTGTCCAGAGTATATGGCACAAAATAATAATTGCTAAATGAGGGGACAAGTCCTTGGTATCATATGATTAAGCCTTTTTATTAGATCTTTGGCAGAAATGTTTAATGCAATTTCCAACAAAGGAGGGCAGAAAAGATCAAAACAGTTCTCCTTTGCATTTTTGCAAGGAGCATAAATAATTATTTAAACTCTGGAGAATTTGCCAAGAGAAGTAGCTTTCATTAAAATGAAAGTGGGCTTTTTTTTTCTAGTCCCCTTGAATTCCCTAATGTTGTGTTAATTCAAAGCCAAAGCATAGATTTTAATTGCAAGCAAGCCAGGATGTATTCTCCAAAGCAGGCTTTAACTGCATGTCTGTGTCCAGATTTTTCCAACCTTAATTACAAAGCATTGCTGTGTTGAACTAAAACATTCCCATGATTGCCGCCATAAGAAACTTAAAAAAAAAAAAGGTGGGGGGGGGGCAAATTCAATTGGCTGAGGGCTAGAGTTCAATGAATCACAGCCCTGCTAGAATTTATTCAGTAGAGAATAGCTCTTCTACCTGTGTTCCTCTAGTAATTGAGTTCAAAAAGCTAATAGTGAGCACTAACTGCACAACTTCTTTAACGTTTTTGTCCATTTACGAATATCTTCACATTGTGTTTTCTTTCTTTTGCTTTTCTTTTCATTTTCATTTTCATTTGTTCGTTTTCTTTCTCATTAAATGAAAATGATTTCTTTAACTAGCGTCACAGACTTGGAAGATCTTGTGTTTCAAGAAGGCTGGAAACCAAAGCATGGCTTGGGAATTTGAACTCAAGCAAATGGAGTTTACTGCACTCATTGTGAACTTTAGTCCTGTGATGCCCCCAAAACCTGCTACTTCTAAACTTGTCTTCAATCTGTTAAATCCTTGCTGCTTTTCTCTTTCATATAGAGGCTTTTTCCTTATCTGCCTGTTCTTCCACATTAACATCAACTAAACAAAATTCACAATCAGAAGAAACAGTAACAGTGACTTTTAAATCATGTTAAGCCCATTCAGAGGACCGATTTATCAAAGACACCTGTGTGAAATACCCATTGTTCAGCCACTATATATTGCAGAACATACATTGTATTGGAGGCATTGGTGGGACAGTAAATGAAAGATAGATATAGGAGATGACCAGGTTGAGCCCAAGGGAGGGATGTTATCAGACCCTTTGCACCCACAAGAAATGAAAGTCCCGCCCCCTTGAATTCTTTTGACTCTTCTACCACTAATTTGCTTCAACCGGTTAATAGTTCAGATTCTTGTAGGGAGTTTAAGCTCACAACAAATCTTTATACCCATTTGAAATGCCTAGATCTTCTGATTTCCCTGGGCTTGATATTGGACCTATAACTTCCTCATGACAAGAATGCAGAGTTTGTGGCCCCACATTACACGTCTCTCCAAGCTCAAACATCTCAAACCTCTCCAAAACTTGCATGAAGATAATAGAAAGGGAACTTACTGAGTGTGTGAGCTTAATCATGACATTCTATTTGTTAATAGGTGTATGAAACCAATTTAGATATTCTTCCATGCACATCTTTACTTCAGGTTCAGATCTTACATATGTTTTGGAGGACAATCCCTGGGACTGGACTGAGAAGCTAAGGGTAATCCTCGAGCTAGGAAATTGTATGTGTCTTTGCTCTATGGACCTGAGGAAAAGAACGGTAGCTCCAACTTGAACTAAAATAATTGGATGACTAATAATTTCTTCCCAAGACTCTAGGAAGCTGGTGTTAAAAGAAATTGCTGTTAAAAAACAGTCATGGGCTAGAGAGATTTGCAGTCCAAAGAATGGTAGCATTTTGTTTATGCCATACTATATCTTCTAAGCCAAAAGGGCTTACATGGCAGGTTATACGATCAGTTTAATAAGACTATCCCTGCTTTTAGGGTTATACTATAAAATGGATGCAGAAGGAAAAAAAGATATAGAGATAAAATGAAAAAAAAAAAGCAAATCCAAGAAGCACTTTTCAAGTTAAACCTATGACCAGAAGCAAGGTGGATGGACTTGATTACTGCTGTTAGAAGATCTGAAAGGCTCAGATGAGGACAGATCATTCTGGGGAAGAGATACACCAGAGATGCCCAACCTTGGCAACTTTAAGACTTGTAGACTTCCACTCCCAGAATTCTCCAGCCAGCCATGCTAGCTGGGAAATTCTGGGAGTTGAAATCCACAAGTCTTAAAGTTGCCATGGTTGGCATCCCTGGTCTATATAGCTGCTTAAAAGTAGTCACTGACTTGCTAGCATATGTTCAATCAATCAAATATTCTAATTGATTAGTTACATCAAAACATCTCAGGGAGAGGAAGAATCTGATGGAGAGAAGGAGGTGGTGAGCAGAGCAGATGTCATCATTCTGCTTCCTAGTCAAGTTGGGATTTGAGAAATATTTGTTTAATATTGATTACAAACATGAAGTTCTCTTCAGATTGAGCTTTGCTCCTGGTGGCATCATGGACAAGCAATTGTCTTAACAACAATCTGGATATAGTCTGCCACTGTTACATTCCGGGGCCATGTTTTGAGTTCAAAACTAGCCTACAGTCCTGAGATCCCACTGATTTCCTGTGCAAGTTTAATATTAACTATTGACAAATTTACCCAGGTGACTGTTGCAGGTTATTGATACATGCTTTATTCAATACCTGCAGCAGTTTACTTTCTCAAAAGAAAGTCAACAGAACTATTATTGAAAGTGAAGCAGTTGTCTCTGAGAGCAACATCCACCCATGAGTAATGGTCAGCAACTCATTTTTATCCTCCTGGAACAAAATGTATGGGTAGTCCTCAATTTGAAACCATTTATTTAGTGACCATTTGAAGTTATAATGGTACTGAAAAAAAGTGACTTAAAAGGACTCTTGCACTTGTAATCGTTGTAACATCCCCGCAGTTATGTGATCAAAATTTGGGCACATGGCAAAGGCATGTATTTATGGTAGCTGCAGCATCCTGGGGTCACGTGATTGGCATTTGCGATCTTCCCAGCTGGCTTCCAACAAGCAAAGTCAACAGGAAGCTGGATTTGCTTAACAAACATGTGATTCACTTAATGACCGTGGCAAAAAATGTCATAAAATCAGGTATGACTCACTTAGTAATGGAAAGTCTGGACCCAATTGTTGGTCATAAATCAAGGGTTACCTGTTAATCTGTTCTGTTACTCTATACGGAGAGTCAGGGTAGTGGAGGGATAATTGCTTCCATGTGTTTCAAGATGATGTTGAATCAAATGCCATTACCTGGATGTGGTCTTGCATATGCAAGATGCAAGCACATTTATAACAGGCAGGGTGTTAAATGCATCATCAGGGGAGAAATGCATTGTCTGTATGTAAATCCAGCTGAAACAAATGTCAGCTCTACTTGAAACTGAGGAATGTAAAACCTTTTTCACATCATTCTTCATTCTACCCTAAATCATTCTGTTTGGCAATAGACTGCCACTCCATTGGGATATTCCCTCTCCAGTGCTAACAAACAGGGAAAAAATTAGTCTCACACGCAAACACTGATGTGGTGCTTCCAACCAGATGTTTGGACCTCCTCAGAACACTAAAAGCTTGTCAGGCCTGGGAATTGTGGTTCTCCATCACAGCCTTGTCTGCATGGAAATTTATTCCAGGATAAAATATGCACATGTCGAAGAATTTTCATGAAACTGACTTTTTTCCTAGTTTGGTGCCAACTGTGAAGGCAGTCCTGAGGCATTAAGAATTTTAACCATGCAAATGTATAAAAAACATCTCACATGAAGAGGGGAAAAGTTTGTGGTAATTTTAAAATTGTAGTTCTGGTGGCTTGCTGAGATTTTCTGAGGTGAAAGGTTTATGCTTGTGTTTTAGAGGCCTCGATAAACCACAACTAACTATATTTATAAAGACTTAAGAATTAAAAAAAAATATTTCTGAATGATTGCAAAATCTATATAACAGATGAACTAAAAGAACATTTGAGCAGTTTTAGCAGCAGGAAAATGAGCATTCAATAATCTAGCCAGCCCAAATTCCTTGAGGGAAACAGAGGTTGTCAGTTTGGCTGGTATTAAAATCCTAAATGCAGGGAAACTTTGCAGAGCATGTGCTGAAGGGAATAAAGTACCTGTACAGCTTGAATTAATGACAGTAATTCTAGAGACAGGATGGTTGAAGGAAGAGGACAGAGGCATTTATTTGCCTGGGGAAAAAAAGCAGAGGATGAAATATAAAAAGGTTCAGATTTAAGGGCAGATAAACATCAAAAGTAAAGTGTATTCAGATGACAGTGGGAATCAAGAGGTATGGGGTTGATTGCTCTGAAATGTAGACCGTGATAGGAGAAGAATAGGATGATAATGATAGTTATTGTTTCTTTGTTAGTACAACCTTGTGAACAAGGAAATGGATCAAAATGATAGTGAGACTGAATTTTGCAGATTTAACTAAATAGACCAATTCTTTTTCTGTGGAATTCTACTGTTGCTGAATGTTGTTTACTATACATAATCAAACATAGTATTTTCATTTGAATTTAGAATGATAGAATATTATGCTTATTTGAAAGGCTGGGGCAATTTTTTTTTATTGAAAAAGTTTTACATTACAGTTTATTTTTAAAGCCCCTTCCCCATCCCATCCCCCTACCACCCCCACCCTATCCCCCCTATCCCTCCCCAATCCCCCCCTTGACTTCCGCTATTAAACAAACATTAACATTCAATATTTAACAATTTTTAAAGGTGAGATCCAACTAAGAAAAAGCTATAACCTTATTTTATAACCAATTTTAACCTTAAGTAATAAAAAAAAATTCTCTTTTAAACCAATATATGACAACATAAATCAGATATAAAAAACTCTTAACTCTTAACAATCTATTTAGAAAAAATCTAGTAAAATAATTTTGAGCATCATAAGATTTAAATTGAAGTATCATATAAATCATGTATAACATTAACTATAATTCCCAATATTCCATATATCAAAGTCAAAGTCAAACAGTACATAGTACATTTCTCTTTAAAATTAAATCTAAATCTTAAAAATATAAATTCAATTACATAAAATGTAATAAAAATTAAAAATTATCAAATTCAATACATTTCTCTTTTAAATTAATTCTAAATATGAAAAATATAAATTCAGTTAAGTGCTAATTGAAACTTCTTACTTTGATATTTATTCTTCATGTACTCTACCCATTTCTTTCACTCCTTAGCAAAAACTTCATGGGTCCTTTCTTTTAGGTATGCAGAAATTTTAGCCATCTCTACAAAACTAGACATCTTCAGTATCCATTCCTCTATAGAAGGTACGTTATCCTTCTTCCAATATTGACCAATCAGTAATCTAGCTGCAGTAATCATATGTAAGATTAATCTAGTGTCAGTTGCTGAACAACCCTTAACTATTCCCAACAAAAAAAACTGAGGAGAAAACTCAAGCTTCTTCTTCAAAATGTTCTGCATTACCCACCAAAGTTTAATCCAAAATGCTTTCAATTTTCTGCACGTCCACCAAATATGGAAATATGTTGCATCCAAACAATCACACCTCCAACATTTAGGTTGAACATTTGGATACATACATGATAACTTCTTAGGATCTAAAGGCTGGGGCAATTTTTTGAGGGTAAAATTTTCCAAATAGAGTCAGTTTGGTCTAATACAGTGATGGCTAACCTTTTTGCCATTATGTGCCAAAAGCAGAGGGAGCACAGTGGGGCTGTGTGTGCGCGTGCCCACACCCATAATTCAATGCGCATGTGACACCTCCCCACTCTCCCTCCTTTTTGCCGCCAATTGCCTCCCACCGGCCGGTTCGCTCCCACAGAGAGGGCCTCCTCAGGGTGCCATCAGCCAGACAATGCCGGCTGGCGACCCCCAGGGGGAGAGCCTTCTCTGTGGCAGCACCCACCCTTTGGAATGATCTGCCTCCGGAGTTAAGAACAATCTCTGACCTCCCAACCTTTCGGCGGGCTTTAAAAACCCATCTCTTTCAGCTCGCCAGCCTAGCCTGATTCCTAGAACATTTTAGTATTTTAGAGTTATATTTCAAATATGTTAGTTTTAAATTTTATGGCCATTTATATTATTATTTTATGAAATTTTAACTTTTATATGTTTGTTCTTAATTGGCTGTACACCGCCCTGAGTCCGTAAGGAGAAGGGTGGTATATAAATTCAAATAAACTAAACTAAACTAAACTAAACTTTTGTCACAGTAGGCTCAGTAGGCCCATTTTTCACCCTCCAGAGGCTCCAGAGGCTTTCTTGGAGCCTGGGGAGGGCAAAAACACACCCCCGGAGGCCCTTCGGAGGTTGGAAACAAACCGTTTCCTGACTTCCGGTGGGACCAGAAGACCCCCAAATCAGCTGGCTGGCACATACATGCATGCTGGAGCTGAGCTAGGACAATGCTCGCGTGCCCACAGATATGGCTCCACGAGCCACCTGTGGCACCCGTGCCATAGGTTCACCATCACAGGTCTAGTAGTTTAGGCAGCAGGCTAGAGACCTGGAGATTGTGAGTTCTAGTCCTGCCTTAGGCATGAAAGCTGGGTAGGTGACCCTGGACCTGTCACTAACTCTCACCCCAGTCCTACTCACAGGGTTGTTGTGGGGAAAATGTGGGAGGAAGGAATATTAGATATGTTTGCTCCCTTAAGTTACTTATTGCTTATTTATTTATTAAATTTATTAAGCGCATTTATATTTATTTATTAATCACATTTATGTACCGCCCTACTCCCAGGGGGACTCATTTATATGCTGCCCACCTTCCCAATAAGGTGATTCTATATTTATAAAAATGGGACAAAAATCAAATTTATATATAAATAAGATGTTCTCAAATATTATTGAGTCATCAGCAGAGTATGCAAAATGTTATGGTGGGTTTTCTAATTTCAACATTAATTGAAAGAATATGTTTGGTGAAAGCTGAAGTAGGGTGCAATAAATTGATATATCTTGGATTGACCTTTTTTGAGAGGGAACTAGAACAGAACAGAACAGAACAGAACAGAACAGAACAGAACAGAATGTTCAATCTGCAGATTGGTGTCCACTGAAGTACAAGACAAGCGAGTGACATCAGATTCATAATGCGCTTCTGGCAAATTACATCTTATTTATGCTTTCTCTCATTAACATGCCCAAGATACCTGTGAACTCATAATCCTGATTGCTTCCTTCCAATAAATTCTGATCTTCCTGGTACAAGTAGAAGCCTCTTCCGATGGACATGAATCCACTACCATATCCTCCATTATGAAGGATTGCTACCTTCATAAAATGTGCATAACATAACATCCATGTGCTTTTCTTGTGATAAGCGTTTCACAGAAGACAATGTGCTCGAAGCCAGTAGCACTGTACTGTGGACAGCTGGGAAAGATAGCTTCAAGTAACATGACATTGAAAAACATCTTACCACAAATAATGACAAATAAGGAGAAAATTGACCTAAACAACACTTGATGCATTTGAAAGTAGATATAGATGATACAAAAGGCCTGCCACTCAGACAAATTGGCCATCAATAGGCACATAGAGATAAACAACATCTATGTACAACTCAAAAGAGACAATCAAAAAGCCCAAAATGAAATAAAAAGATCAAATAAAAAGGCCAGTATCTATCCACCAGAAATCAACACCCATATGAGCAGAGATTAACACCAAGATTAACACTAGACTAATAATTAAGTAAACAATACCCCAATCAAAGAATTGCCAGTGCAGACAAACAAGCTAACAGTAAACAACAACCTAATGAATGAACCACTCCCACCAACACTGAAAGGACAAGCTACTAATATATAAAAATAAGAGCAAACCACACTCCTTTCTAGCATTGATGATATCTAGTTTGGTAATGAAATATCTGCAAAAAACACCACCAACCTCAAAGAATGAAGGACCCCACAGTTCAATCCTGAGCTACAAAAATTCTCTTTTATTGGTAATTGAAATGTGTTTACTTACTTTTGAGCATATATCTGATGGTAAGACTTACAACAGCAGCTGATCAAGTGATTAGCTAATGAATATAGTTTCATTCCTGTCCCCAAATCTCAGTTCCAGCTTGCACTTTTTGAAAAGAGAGTCATCTGAGAATTTGCAGGTACAATGAATAAACAGGTGGGAAAGCAAGCAATACTGTGCTTGTGCAGGAAAATCAGAGACAAACTGAATAAGTGGCTTTTATTACAGGTCCTAAGCAGCCCTAGTGGCTATGCTAATTAGACTTTAGCTCTAAATATATTTAAATGTCTAAATTCTAATGGTTTTTTTGTACCCATTTGCCAGAATGGCTTGCTTGCAGCCTGTTTTGCAATCTGCTCTTGAGGCCACCAAGATTGGGTTGACTTTCCTAACTTTTGTTTCTATTTGTGTTTTTATAATAAATTTTAATTTAAAAAAAAACCCAAGCATGAATGATTGGAAGCTGTTCATAGAGAAAAATTAGATCAAGTAGATGAATTTGTGTACCTTGCTGAAACATTTACTGAAATGGGGCAAAAGTAGATGGAGAGATCTTAAGACATGCCGATAGCAGGAGAAATATAATGAATACGAGTAGTATAAATATTGAAAAAAGAGAAATGGATAAGAAGAGTATGCTTCGGCCCAATTTCTTATATACATATGAGAGCTGGATAGGTCAGGAGACATTGAATGCAGTGGGAATGAGGTACAGGTAATCTTCGATGTAAAACTGTTCAATTAAGTGCCCATTCAAAGTTACAAGGGCACTGAAAAAAGTGTCTTATGACCATTTTTCACACTTACGAACGTTGCAGCATCCCCATGATTGCATGATTTACATTCAGGTGCTTGATGACTGACACACATTTATGATGGTCACAGTGTTCCAGGGTCATGTGATCAACTTTTGTAACCTTCTGACAAGCAAAGTCAATGGAGAAAATCAGATTCACTTTAACAACCGTGCTACTCATTTAACAACTGCAGGGATTCACTTAACAAATGTGGCAAGAAAAGTTGTAAAATGGGGCCAAGTTCACTTAACAAATTTCTCACTTAGCAACACAAATTTTGGGCTCAATTGTGGTCGTAAGTTGAGATCCACCAGTACTTGAGAATTTGTGTTGTAAAAACAGAAGAGATAGAGTCAAGAATGAATGGTTACTAAATTAATATGGGCATAGTAATGAAAGCAACCAGTATATTAATTTAATAAACAAAATAAATAAAAAGTACATTAAGCTGGTTTGATTGTATAGAGAAACGAATTAGCTTCCCATTTCAAATGACTCAAGAGGAGGGAGAAGACTGAGAAATTGTGATTGAAAGTTGCTGGTGAAATCCTGAAAAAGGGAGATGAGAATAGAATAGAATAGAATAGAATAGAGTAGAATAGAATAGAATAGAATAGAATAGAATAGAATTGTTTATTGGCCAAGTGTGATTGGACACACAAGGAATTTGTCTTGGTGCATATGCTCTCAGTGTACATAAAAGATACGTACATCAAGAATCATAAGGTACAACACTTAATGATAGTCATAAGGTACAAATGATACAAGCAACCAAATTACAGCCATGCAGTCATAAGTGGAAGGAGATGGGTGGTGGGAACGATAAGAAGATTAATAGTAATGAAGACTTAGTAAATAGTTTGACAGTGTTGAGGGAATTATTTGTTTAGCAGAAGTTTAAAGAACAAAAAGCAATGTATGACGCAATGTGTAGATGTGGTAGCAGCAGGGATGATTTGGAAGGATAAAAAAAAATGTGAAGAGTTAGTTTAAACTAGTTTTAGCTCATTTCCTTTAATTTCGTTAAGCTGAAAATTTAAACTCCTTTAGCTGAATATTTTAAGTCCTTTTCTGCGCTTGGCATAGTATTACTTATTTAGAAAGGGAACAGAATAATAGTTATATTATATTTCTGAATGAAGCATGGACACACAGGCTTGGCTAACAGAACTCTTTATTCAGCCATAAGCTAACAGTTAAAGGAGACAACCAGCGTAACGGCAACAACAACAGAACGGCCTGACACTGCTTAAATAGCAAGCTGTCAGACAGGACAACCAATCAGAGAACCTTCCTTTTCCCGCTTGAATGCAGCCTGCGTCTTAACCAATCAGAGAGAGTGCGGTAGCAGGCAATTCCGGAGACGTCATATCCGCAAGGACTCAACACCCTTCTCCACCCGGATAGCACATGCGTAGTCCGCCAAATACGCTGGCCGGCATCGCACCGCCCCGATCTTCTCAGTTTGGGGCCGGCCTCCAGCCTCCGGCCTCCGGCAGAGGCGGAGCTGGAGTTATACTCTTGTCAACGTTGGTAGGCCGCGGCTGTGGAGAAGGCGGAGTCGACGCCAAAGCAGGGAAACTGGGTATAACAGGTAAGTCTGCTGCCGGGGCCGCATCGGTTGGAGAGTCAATGGGCGGTCAATTATCAGCAACAGTTGGTTCTGCCGGCTTGCTAGGAAGATCTGCCGTGGGAATGCTGCATCGCCGAAGTTGATTTACATACCGCCGCCATACTCTGCCATTGGCAAGCCGGACCCTATAAGAGCAGGGGGCAGTTAGATCACAGACATGCCCTGGTAGCCACTTAACACTAGTCCCAAAGTTTTGGGCAAAGACTAGGTCTCCAACGGCAAAGGTCCAGCACTGGAGGCTGTGTTCTTTCAGGGTCTCTGGTGCGTAAGCGGGGTGCAGACGATCCAAAACTGTCCGGAGCCGCCGCCCCATTAGCAATTCCGCCGGGCTAACCTTGGTGGTCAGACAGGGTGTTGTATGCATCAGCAAGTTATGTTTGTGTGTGTAAGCCTCCAGCTAGAGTGGATCTTCCTTGCTAAAAGTCTAAAGTATTATTTAATAAATCAATACTAGGACCATGCTTCAAAAATAATTTAAACAAATGCTCAGTAAAAAAAAATATCACTCATTAAAGTTAATATAACTCTTAAAACAGCAGAACTTGGTTTTCTGGCTCACAGGGAAGGCTAAAAATGTCAGGCTGCTTTAATTAATAGAAGAGAGATGCTGAAATCCAAAGCACTTCTTCTGAATGATTTTTAAAGTGTGGCACCACTCTAATTGAAACACATCCAAGGGATTTAAATGTTGCCTTATGCAATTGGCTGGGGAGAGAAGATGGCCACTCAGTGAGAACTTTCAGCCAGGAGGAATACAATAAAGCATTGCCTATCCCAGTTCAGCATACTCCTATAAATAAACATGATATAAATAGAAAGCATATAAACAGAGGAATGCAACAGCTCATGCTCCACTGATTGAATTCCTCTGCCTTACACGTATCACAAGGGCAAAGGGTTGGTGAGGGTTTTTTTTTTTTTGGTGTGTACCAGCCTGTTAAGAATGCTGGTGGCATAGCTTATGTCTGGCCAGAAAAATGTTCCCTGTTGTTTTTGTACATTGATTATATAACAAATAAGCAGCTGGCACAATGCTGCTTTTATCGCTCCATTCAGGAAATCCCTTGTAGGTCAAGATCCTTTTAGACCAAGATGCATTCTTCACACTCATATCCTGGACCTTCTTTATATTTAAAGAGGTAATAAACCCCCTGCCCCCAGGCCAAATTTGGGGTGTGTGTGTTCCAACATTGGTCTCTATACTTCCAGAGCTAGGTCACCATTATTCACCCTGCTAAATGCAAAGTAGCAATACACCTCTAGGTATCTCGCAATGATTGCTAACATGTAGACTAAACTAAACCATTTCTGTTAAAGTATAATGGGGTAGATTGAAATATATAGTAACTGTGCCACTTCTTGTGCTCTGAAAACTTGGAGTGCCTTGGAGTAGATAAATTGTTCCATGCCTGTCGTAAATTTCTTGGAGGCATCAGTGACACTCATTGTGTTTTCAAGTGAATATTTAAAGTATTCATTGCATATGTTCATAGATTGGAAAATAGCTCCAATGTACTGTATTTGTATGATCTAAGCCGATTGCCATCTGTTTACCAGCTTGGCATATGTTTTGGTTCTCCTTGTAAAGACTGCAACTTTCATGTTCTGATAAGTAATTGTGAAGCCCTGTTTTTAGTAGACGTTAAGTGCCTGTAAATCCCTTCTCAACTAATAAAACTATTGTTAAATCAACTGCGTATCGATGTAGAGCAAGAGATAATTTAGCTGAAGTAGGAGCCTGGAAAAGCAGTTCATTGAGGGTTTCAACTGCAAAATTATTATAAAGTAGCAGCCGAGAACACTCATTTAACAAAACCATAACCAAGAAATAGGCTCACTTATATATCAGGGCCCCAGGCTTGATGGCAAAACTGTTTTTTATATTTTACAAAAGATCAGCGGGATTGTGCAAATCTAATTTCTGGATGATGTTCCAGAGGGTGGGCACCATGGAAGAAAAGGCTGTCTTCCTACACCCTTCCAAATGGCACTTGCTCACAGGGCGTGTGCCCTTAAGGTGTGCCCATAATGGCTTACACTGTGGCATTCTGAACCAGCTGTAGGTTTTGAATGGTTGTCAAGGGCAGGACTATGCGCTGTGCATAGTGGTAACCCAGACAGGAGATCACCAAGCCATAAGTGAATATGTATAGGGTCTCTCAATCCAGAAATGGGTGCAGTTAGTATACAAAATAGATTTGTGAAAGGACCTTCTGAACTATAGTTTAGTTTAAGTAGGAATCATTCATCTGGGAGAACTTCCAAATTGCACACTGGGTCTGTCTGGGGCAGTGTGTCTCTTTGCATACCAGATCTGCCAAGACAAAGGTGTCAAACTCAAGGCCCTTGGGGTACTTAGATCTGGCTTGCGAGGCCACCCTGGAAACAGCAAAGGACCGGCCCACGGTACCTCTGCCAATGAAAATGAAGCCAGGGAGCTCCGTTTTCACTGGCAGAGGGATGCAGGAGGTCATCACAGTTGAAAACGAAGACCCAAAACCAGATTTCTCTCTGATTTCGCTTTCATCTGTTGGAGACAATGGATCCCCACAGTCCTGCTCGGGCCACCACAGATGCCCCCAATATGAGTGACACACTCACCCTGGCCATGACCACCTGGCCCCCCCAAGGTCAAACACAACCCTGATGCGGCCCTCAATGAAATTGAATTTGGCACCCCTGACAAATAGGGCAATGTAATCCTAATCAGAATCAAAGGAAAATTTCTAGATCCATGGAACTCCAGAAGCCATAAGCACTCGATCTGGGTAAGGGTAAGGTTGCACCATCCAGACTCCCATGGTCCCAAAGCAAACCTAGAATAGAGGTACAGAGTGTATTAGTGGTCTTATAAAAAGATTCTAAGCCAACTGTCCCCTTAAGGATCTATATCAATACCTTAAATTACATCTGGCAAGAAATTGGCAACCCGTGTAGATCTTTCAGCACAGGTATCATATGATTTTCTAGCTTGCATTGGTTAGCAGTCTGTCTGCCATGTCTTACAAACTAGTCACTTTTCCAAGGCTAGCCCACACATGTTATATTTGTCAAGATGGAATGACACTCCCCAAATCAAATAAATTCAGGAAAGGATGCAGCTGCCATACCAAATGTGAAATCTTTTGAGCTGCAAGAACTAACCTTTTTTGTGTAATCTAAACCAATATTTTCCATACTTCACTTTCTGATGCATTCTGAATGCCAGACCATGTTAAACCAGCAGTTCCTTCCCAGCCTTGCCCTAGAAATGTAAAAGTGATTCTTTTAAAGTCTTAGGAAGCAATCACAGTTATGCATATCTGCCTTTTCCTGGGAGCATGCAGACCAAGGTTTTATATTGCCAGAAAGCAGGTTTCTACAGCCGGTACCAAAAGGTGCAGTGCTATTTGGAACAAGTGGCAATCTTAGAATAGAATAGAATAAAAGAGTTGGAAGGGACCTTAGGGTCTTCTAGTCCAACCCCCTGCTTAGGCAGGAAACCCTACACCACTTCAAACAAATGGTGATCCAATATCTTGGATAAGTGTTGGAGCATTCACAACTTCTGGAGTTCCACTGCTGTCAGGAAATGTCTCCTTAGTTTTAAGTTGCTTCTCTCCTTGATTAGTTTTCTTGTCCTACTCTCAGGTGCTTTGGAGAATAGCTTGACTCCCTCTTCTTTGTGGCAGCCCCTGAGATATTGGAAGACTGCTATCTTGTCTCCCCTAGTCCTTCTTTTCATTAAAGTAAACATACCCAGTTTTTGCAACCATTCTTCATATGTTTTAGCCTCCAGTCTTCTTCACAGCCTCTATTCACAGGCAGTTCAAAGTGAACATTCAGAGTTGCATTAGCACTTTGTAAATCAGCTTCTTTAAACTCAAAAGTTTGAAAAAAAAAAAGAAGAGTGGTTGCTTTAGTGAATAAAAAGAGGCACTGTGTCCCTGCAAGGTCTACTTTTTTCATAGCTTTGGTTGGTGTACCAAATTGAAGACTTCTCCAATGTTGATGAAGACCAATATATAAAGCTTCTTGCATCTAAGATGTTACCTAATTGGATACAGCACAGATACAGATTTGCTGCATCAGTATGAGCTGGTCTCAGATCCTGTGCCATGTTCAGGTCGGGTCTCCTAACATTTTGCTATGGCCTCTCCAGTCTGCTGACCTCCAAATTTGTTTCCAATTTCCATTATTCCCAGCCACCATAGCATGGAAGATCAAAGCAAATGAGTTAGTGGGATTATGCAGAAGCAGATTGTTTCAGGGTTTGATTGCCCCCCCTCCAAAAAACCCCCCCAAGACAACTCTGGGCTGAAATGAAAAAAATATATAAACATTACTTCTTTAGTCCCCAGAAATAAAATCTCCTGCGTGCATATGCAGTGTTATCTGTACTGCGTGCATATGTAAATGCATGGCTACGGCTGTCATATATCATGTGCAGCCAGGCATAATGCAGCCGGCAAGATTTATTTCCAAGTATTAAATAATACTTAATCAGTTTTCTGGCACATTTGCAACCACGCATCCAGCAGCTTCTTTGTTTTTCAAAAGGGGAGGAGGAGGTTTTCTGCATCGTAAATGAACTGGTATGCAGTAGAGGGGAAAGGATCTATTATGGGGAAGAGATTATGGAAGTCAAAACGTTTAGCATTATGCAGGATTGCCTCTGTTTTTATGCAATGCAGCATGGTAATGGTGTGTACGTTCCAGTTGCTCACCACAAAGCAGCAGAGAACAACATCCTAGCTGTTGTGTTTGCCTGTGCCTTGAACTATACACCGTTTCATCAGCAGTCAAGTCACAATCATGCATGTCTAAGTTTGTTCCAGAGGCAGCCTCTGTAGTCCATCCAGCATCTTTGCTGCAGGCGGTTTAGACTGAGATGCAGGGACGATGTGTCAAGAAAAGCAGCTACTCTCAGCCAGCAGCATCTCATTCTCTTCGCTCAGCCATACAAGGGCCAGTTTATCAGCCTAGGCAACTATCAGATTTGGTTCAAGGTCATCATGGGCAAGGAGATGTTTCTGATCAACTGTGCTGGGTGCAAAATGGTTTTTTGTAGCTGCCTCTCTTTGATCCCGTTTTCCAGGCTTGTTGGTTTTCCAGTTGACCCAATGTCTGCATTGAAAATGCTACCTAAGTCAGTTAACAAAATGTCTGTAGGAAAATGATCAAACTTAAGATAGTGCCAAGGATTCCACAATTTGTTTGGGTTTTTTTTTGTTTATATAAATATTTTATACATTTATAGAGGGGCACATCTTATAACAAACTCTGGGTGGCTCCCAATCTGCAAATCATATGAATAATAGCAATAGCAATTAGACTTACATACCGCTTCACAGTGCTTTACAGCCCTCGCTAAGCGGTTTAGAGTCAGCCTATTGCCCCCAACAATCTGGGTCCTCATTTTACCCACCTCGGAAGGATGGAAGGCTGAGTCAACCTTGAGCCTGGTGAGATTCGAACTGCCAAATTGCAGTCAGCCGGCAGTCAGCAGAAGTAGCCTACAATACTGCACTCTAACCACTGCGCCACCGCGGCTCATAATCAAAGAAGACAATACATAAATGTCCCAAAGTTGTTTTTAAAGGAGGCAACTGGAATTTCTTGTTTTTTCTGTGAGGACATTTTGCTTCTCATCCAAGAAGCTTCTTCAACTCTGACAGGATTGTGGGGAATTTGAAACGTCTTCAAAACAAACAAACAAACAAGAAAGTCCATCTGCCTCCTGAAAAAGCACCTTTGGGACAACTATGATCTAGATGACTGAAAAGCTCTACAGATACATACATTTTTTTTTTATTGAAAAAGTTTTACAATACAAAAATTTTTCATTTTCACCCCTCCTTCCCAATCCCCCCTTCCCAACCCCTCCCATCCTCCCTCAACCCCAACCCCTTCCCTCCCCATCCCCCCTGACTTCCGCTACAAATTTTAAAAAAAACAAGATTTAGAACAAGAGAAAAAGAAAAAAGTTATTAAGTATTCAAATTCTAAATTAAACAAATTTCGAAAAAGGAAGAGAAAGAGAAAGAAGGAAAGGAAGAAAAAAAAAGTAAAAAAAAAGAACAAACAAACAAAAGAAACCCTATAACTATAACCAGAAAGTAAAACAGTAGACCTATAAATATTAATATATTTCTAAAATAAACAATGTTATAATAAAAAAAACCATTAATAACCATTATGATTTTATCCCAACTACACCCCTTAACTAAAAAGCAAAAAACATAAAACATAAACAATATATATATGCATATATAATTATAATCATACAAGGGAGGCGCCACCGGAAGCCCAGATACATACATCTTGAGCTATATATGTCCTCTTCTGTTATCATTTACTTTTGCACAAAATTAGTGTCCAGAATGGTGGGGAGGGAGAGACAGATTTTCAGATGGCTAGTCTTACAAGATGATCTGGGTGTTTAGTTTGAATCTTTGGGGGCATTTCTCTATTTGTGTAGGTCTTCATTTCACTAAATTTCTCTCTGGATTATTGACTGCAAAATGAAAACTTCGTGTGCAAGAACAACTGAGGTCTTAGGAAACTTTTGAATGGGAAGTTTTCTTTTCTTGTTGTGATGAAGATTGATTTCCTTTGTTACTTTATCCAATTCATTTTCAAAAACATTCTAGTGATAGCAAATCTGATAAACTAACCGAAAGCCCCCACCTTCCCACTTTGTAGAGGAAAAGTTTATTTTATATGGGGCAGTGTATTCAGTTGAACCTGTGAAGGGATCCATGCATTAGATTTTTGGATTGATGAAAGGCTCTGAAAATGCTATTCTTTCCATCATAATTAAAAATGGAAAATATATTTCTTCCTCTTCTTTAGAAGAATGAAGCGTCATTTCCAAACATGGATCGATCAAGAGAGATTGAACTCTGAACACCGAGACACCAAAATTCATGACTTTGGGAAATGTCACTGTTAAGAAAGGCTGGTCTTGTAACAAAGTAGGCTCTGCTGATTTAATTGAATGAAACCTTTGCGGAATATCCCTGATTTATGGCTGCAGATCCAAGAATCATCCATTCAATTTCATGCCTTGTCCAACAAAATGGACCATGAACTCCTTGAGGTGAAAAATTGATCTTTAAAACAAGCTCACAGACTGTCACCAAAGGTTGAAAGAGAAAATTGCATGGGAGAAGAAGCAATAGTAAGACTGATTGAGAACATCAATAAGGTTGTGTGTGTGTGTGTGTGTGTGTGTGTGTGTGTGTGTGTGTGTGATAACATCGATTAAACAGAGAATTAGAGCCTAGAATTTTGGATTGTACATCTTCATTCTGACAGGGTGAATACTCATTTTATTCTGTGTAAGACATCAGAAAGAAAATATACGTGATTGCTTCTGCCAAGAAGTTAAAGCCTATATATGCCCTTCAGATGTGCTATAAATGTCTGGGCAAGATAATTAATACATTTTGAAAGGGGAACATAGATTAGTATTAACATAGGGCTTTGCAGAAAAGAATCTTTTGATATGTTCCTCTACCAGCGATCATTTAGAAATGTGTTCCAGAGAGTATTAGAATTTTGACGACATTCTGATCAACAGATTTTTTTTTTCATCAGTATATTATTTTATTCCTCATGTGGTGGCTGTGAGTGTCCTTTCTCTCTTTATACAATCATCCCTTAACAGTTTGTGGCTTCCATAGTTTCTTGTGTTCTTATTAAATACTGACTCCCTTCCATGAAGGTTTTTCAATAGTCTATGGAGATTCTCAATCATCCAAATCATGGTTGTTCCATGATTGGATGCTTTAAAAAAAATCGGCAACTGGCCTTTCTTTGTTTTTACTTGAAGACATTTTGCTTCTCATCCAAGAAGCTTCTTCAGTTCAGAACTGAAGCTTCTTCACAACTGAAGAAACTTCTTGAATGAGAAGTGAAATGTCCTTCAAGGAAAAACAAAGTCCAGTTGCCTTTTGAAGGGGAAAAAGTTTTTTCAATAGTGATGGTATTCTCACTACTAAGGATAAACTTTCCTCCTGAGAATTTGCTTGGAAATTCTCCTTCCCCAATGGAGAAATTCAGAAAAAACTGTCCCACGATTTTGGAGAAAATTTCAGAAAACATTTGTGTGCTGTTCCAATTTTGACTAGGAATGCCCTTGAGAACTTGGAAACTTGTTATTTTAGAGTTCATCTGTTCCGCAGCAAGAAAACCTGTATAATACCATTTATGTGCATATATATGTGTGTTTTAAATGGAAAATATGTCATCTGCAAAATTACATGAACAGAGCAGGATGATTGCATAATAAAATCCCAATCCGATCTTTTTAGTGGTAGATGAAGATGTTTTTATTCTCCCAGGCCCTTTCTTTTTATTTTATTATTCAGCTAAAATCAATTTTGCTGCCTCACTCTTGAGATTTGGGAAACTGCTGTTACATTTTTATGGGGCTGCTTTTTTCATCTTGAGGTTTTTACGTCATTTTGTAATGTACCCTCTGGGTTCACAACAGAATATCCTGGTTTGGTAGTTCCCTTGGGAAACTAGTCAGAAGCTGGTTTCTTACTATTTAACAAGGAATGGAAGCACAAATCAAAGCAAGAGGCCATTGCTGCTAATATGCCTCTTTCCACCCTGGAAACCCTGAATGATTGCAGGGATTAAAATATTTGGGTCTGCCAAACGAAAGCCAAGGGATGCCATTAAAATCAGGACTGTATCCAGTGAAGTTCAAACAAGCATATAACTTAGGTAGAACAACCAAAGGGAAACCAAAGGGGGGGAGGCAGCGGAGGTGGGTTTCAGCAGGTTCTGACCAGTTCTGGAGAACCGGTAGCAGACATTTTGAGTCGTTGGAGAACTGATAAATACCATCTCTGACTGGCCCCGCCCCCATCTATTCTCTGCCTCCCAAATCCCAACTGATCGGGAGGAAATGGGGATTTTGCAATAACTTTCCCCTGGAGTGGGGAGGGAATGGAGATTTTACATTATCCTTTCCCTGCCATGCCCACCAAGCCATGCCCACAGAACCGGTAGTAAAGATTTTTGAATCCCACTGCTGTAAGGCAGGCAGATTTCTTAGAGCAGTTTCCCATATGGGCATTAGGTAAAAACTACAGTGATATCTGCACATCGAGACATCATTATACAAATTATTCTAATTATGCAATTTTTATATAATTACTAGTTTGAATCATGTGCATAGCAACATCATGACACAGGACATCATTCCTCCCTTCCCCTGGGTTACTTGCAGAAGTCTATACTAAAACTTCATCTAATTTATTTGATTTGGGCTTAGTATGTGTGAAGCCTGTCATTGTAGCTCGCAAAGAATTGTTTATCATTTAAGTTATCCATGAACCCAGATCTTGGGGTTTTGTCAACAAAATATGGCTAAGTGCACCGTCATTTAGTTTGATTTGTGAATGCGTGTGCTCATATTTGCGAACTAGTAGCGAAGGTAAGTGAATACTACCCCTGGATACAGCATGCTCAGGACCCACCTCGTCTCCTGTTCTGTGCCACACAGAGGCCAACTACTTACATTTAGAAAGCTCATCAACATGGATTGGGAGTTGATAATCTTATTCAACTCTTGTTCCCAGCAACTGGAATGTAGGATAATCTGCCTATGATTCAGAGGGTAGCACAGGGGTGAAATCCAGCAGGTTCTGACAGGTTCTGGAGAACCGGTAGCGGAAATTTTGAGTAGTTTGGAGAACCGGCAAATGCCACCTCTGGAAATGGAGATTTTGCAATATCCTTCCCCCAGGAGTGGGGAGAGAATGGGGATTTTGCAGTATCCTTCCCCTTTAGTGGGGTGAAAATGAAGATTTTGCAGTATCCTTCCCCTGCCATGCCCACCAAGCCACAAAATGCCCACCAAACCCACAGAACCAATAGTAAAAAAATTTGGATTTCACCACTGGGGTAGCATATAATCAATAAAACCAATAGTCATTTATGGCCCAATCCTACATGAATTTGTCAAATCATCTTTTAGAGATACCTAAATTGATGGCTACTACCATATTTAATGAGAGCGAATTGCACAATTTAAGTATATGAGCACTCAGTTGTTTGGCTAATTTTGGCCCTGGGAAAATGGGAAATCACCTAAGACTCACAATACTATACCACAAAGTTGAAAAATCATCCTTTAAGAAGGCAGCGGCAAGTTATTTCCATAATACTGCTAAGAAAATTGCACGGAAGCAGACCTCGGGAACTGATTTGATGATATATTAATCTTTAGTGTCGTGTAATTTCTCAGTGAGTGACCCTAACAATAGGAAAACAAAGAATGAAATATGTTTTCCTCACCATCAAAATTTTAGGTAGTTCTGTTTGGCCTCACTTCAGTTGCCTTCAATTGATACGAAAAAGCAACAATCACTGTCATTTTCTCTAGAAAAGGAGTTGCTTTAGCCTCTCAACTATTTTGCCCGGTCTTCTTGCAAAACTGCAATGGATCTACAGCAGAGGTGGGTTTCAGTAGGTTCTGGCCAGTTCTGGAGAACCAGTAGTGGAAATTTTGAGTAGTTCGGAGAACTGGTAAATACCACCTCTGACTGGCCCTGCCCCCATCTATTATCTGCCTCCCAGCTGATCGGGAGGAAATGGGGACTTTGCATCCTTCCCCTGGAGTAGGGAGGGAATGGGGATTTTACAGTATCCCTCCCCTGCCATGCCCACCATGCCCACGGAACCAATAGTAAAATAGTTTGTATCCCACCACTGCTCTACAGTAAGCTTTTTGAGAAGTGGTCAGTCACAACACGGCACAGCATTTCAGGTATTTTCTTATCATATAAAAGAATTATTATTTAAACCTGCCCCATAGCCCTTCAAAAGTTGAGCATCCATGCCTTACACAACAGATGAGATGACGGTATTGATTAATGATACAATTAGAGGCAAAATCTGTAATAAGGTCAGCATGTACAATGCCTTAGGCAAATTTGGGAGGAGTTGGGAAAATGAAAACCCTTAATACAGTACAGCAGTTCCCCTTTGGAAAGGAGGTGAGATGGTCTCAAATTGAACAATGAAATGAATGGAAGAATTCCGATGGAAGAATTCCGATGAAAACAAACTATTTGCCCCCTGTTTCTTTATAGGGCACTTTTCTTTCATCATTTTCCTTTTTCCATCTCATGACTGTGGTTAGTCGGGCTCTCATCTTGAAGTGAAGTGTAGCAAAGGATCATTTCAAATTGATTTAAGGATCCTATTTCTATGGGACAAAGACAACACTTCTTTGATCTCATGAGCCACTTCAGGTGGAGTGGTAATTCTTAGCTAATTCAACTCCAGCCAGCCAGATTGGTTTCAGTCAATTTCTCCAGCCTCCTTTTCTGATTTTACATTGTAGCTAACATATAATCCCGTTCTTTCCCTTTGATAAAACCCACTTGGCTTTGCTGTGTTATCTGCAATGGCAAGAGAAAATAAGATTTCAAGTGAAAAGTATTAGGGAGGATTAGATAGAGATTAAACAGGAATTAGAATCAGAAAGCAAGAGGAAAGGAAGGGAAGAGAAAACAGCCCTACATGTAGTTTCCAGGAAAAATTGGTGCTAGCACTAACCTTAGGTTATCTTTGATGTTGGATATAAGGATAAAGAATCATAAAATTAGAAAAGGCCATGTGTTTTTTTTAAATTTTCCCTTTTATGATTCTCTTGTGAAGAGGGTTATACGTATTGAGCTATGCCATAATGTAGTTTGTTTCTTTATTTTGGACTAGCATGTTATCTTAATTAAGGATTTGTTTGTAAAACATATAAAACCCTATGGCTGTGATGGTGAATCTATGGCATGCGTGTCACAGGTGGCACACGGAGCCATATTAGTGGGCAGGTGAGCTCAGCTCTGGCATGCATGCACACGCTGGCCAGCTGATTTTCGGGCCTTTTGGGCCTACCGGAAGTCAGGAAAATGGCTGTTTCTGGCCTCTGGAGGGTCTCCAGGGAGGTGGGGAAGGCTGTTTTCACTCTCCCCACCCTCTTAGAAAGGCTCTGGAGCCTAGGGAGAACAAAAAACAGGCTTACTTTGCCATCAAATGCCAAAAGTGGGGGGAGATGGAGAGGGTCGTGTGCGCATGCGTGGGGGGCATAGAATTATGGGTGTGGGCACATGCGCGAGCGACCCCCCCGCACTCCCCCACTTTTGGCACACGATGGCAAAAAGGTTAGCCATCACTGTTCTAGACTATCCTCAGCTATGGAAGCTGCCTGGGTAACTTTGAGCCATTCGGTCCAAACTACCTCACAGGGATTTTTTGAGGAGGAGGAGGAGGAGGAGGAGGAGGAGTGTAATATCACTGGAAGTCAGGCAGCATAGATATTTAATAATTCATTACTATTGGTATTCTTCTGTGCTGTCTTGAGCATCTGGAAATAAGGTGATAACAAGCAAGCAATGCACCTCTGTGGCAATGAAATTAAAGATGAGTTAATAACATGGAATTGACTCTTCTTTAAAAAGGGAAATAAACCATTTGACCAATATCCAGTAAGAACAGCATTGTGATTTTTGCCATTCAAAAGTATCTAAGTGTCTAAGCTTGAACTTTTAGCTGGTATTTTGTCAGACATATAATAAAAAGTAATATGTCTCTAATGGGGGGTACTGAATGTCTGAAATATATTTAAAATATATAATTGCATATTATACAGTTTTCACTGTTCTTATTAAACTTTGGTTCTGAGAAATTACTTCTCCACAGACATCTGGAGATAAGATTTCATAAGTACAGAATTGGAAAAATTTAAGTGGTTTTGTCATTTGCCCCAGATTACTTCATTAATAATTATTTGACATTCAATTACAACCAAATTATGCCTGCTCACACATTCCTTCTCTAAAGCTAATAATAACAGAAACTCAAAGATTCTTTATTATGTCCAGCAGTGCAATGTTGCACACTTGAAAGTAATAATATAGATTTCTGCTTTGTTGATGCTGCAAACTGTCTTTCCACTCAGTTTATTCACACCATGCACTATTGTCAGTGAACAGCTAAATTGCTATTTGGAGAAGTTCAGAACCAGACCTGCTGGAGAAGGAGAAACAACCCCATCTTAGTTTAGCATTTTGTTGCTCGCATTTTGTCAGTTGTCTTTGGGCTATTCAAAAGCAAGACATGAAGACATATTTCCATCTCGTCCTGCTGACCCAATCTGGAAGAAACTTTGGGTCTTTCAAGACCAATAGCCCTTGTAGACATGCTCTCCATAAATTCACCCAATTCCATTTTAAAGACTCTTCAAATTATTGGCCCTGTGTTAATGAATGTCACAAGTTAATTATATGTTATGTGAAGAGCATATTGTGAGTGTATTAAGAACCTTAAAATCTCTATTTAAACAGAAGAGTCCTATGAGATAACCTTCCACTTAAAACAAATGGCATATTAAAGATTTCTGTTCATCAAAGACTGCTGGGAGGCTAATGTTTATATTACTCAGAGTTTTAAAGGAAGAGGCTGCAGTGACCCGGTAGAGTTTTTGTACCATATTCAGAAGTTGTAGGTTCAAACCTTGACCACTCCAAATTAGGGGACCGGAGGAACTGAAGAATGGTTGCTGGAATTGGCTATGTCTAGTTCAGTGGTGGGTTGCCCCCGGTTCACACTGGTTCCATAGAACCGGTATAAAACCGTCAGGAGGCCCTGCCCACCGACCCCGACATCATTAAAACACTTCTGTGCATGCACAGAAGAGTGTGTGGCCCCGCTGCGAACCGGTAGTAAAGGTAAGTAGAACCCACCCCTGGTCTAGTTTAATAAAAAGAAAGACTAGGGGTGACATGATAGCAGTGTTCCAATATCTCAGGGGCTGCCACAAAGAAGAGGGAGTCAAGCTATTCTCCGAAGCACCTGAGGGTAGGACAAGAAGCAATGGGTGGAAACTAATCAAGGAGAGAAGCAACCTAGAACTAAGGAGAAATTTCCTGACAGAACAATTAATCAGTGGAACAACTTGCCTCCAGAAGTTGAGAATGCTTCAACACTGGAAGTTTTTAAGAAGAGTTTGGACAACCATTTGTCTGAAATGGTATAGGGTTTCCTGAACTAAGAAGGGGGTTTGACTAGAAGACCTCCAAGGTCTTCCCAGTCTGTTATTCTAAGGCTGAAAAGACTTAGTACAAGCTGGTGCTATTGTCAATATAAAGTAAATTTCTATATTTCTCTCCAAAATGTATAGAAGGAAGAAAAGGAACAAAGACCTTTCGGTATTGTGTTTTAATTGTTTAATCATTTTTATGATTGCTCATCACCAACAATCACTGGTTTGAGATGGGCAGTTATACAGATTAAATGAATTAATTAGAAATAAATAAACACTGTTCCACCAAAAGGAACCATGGGTGAGAAGGCTTATTTCCATGATCCCTGTGGGTGACATTCCCTGAAAAAAAGCATGCAGAGGCTGCCTATTCTACCAAATCTTATTGAACTGGAAAGAAGACGTGGTCCCACAGATTTCCAGGATCTAGAAATGATTGTATAATGAATACACACATGCACCTTAGGCACTTCAAAGCTTGTGCAAGAACTCTACACTCAATTTTCAATTTGAAAGCATTGCCAAGGAAAGATCATCTTTCATCAGATTGAATTAGAAACTGTTAGGAATAACTGTAGAATGTTTTAGGTGAGAGGAAAGAATTTTCATACGGAAAGAAACGGATTCTGTGCTCCAGAGCTGATGAGAGAAGCCCCCCATTTTACTTTCTCACTGTATTTCTGATAGCGACCTTGAGGAAAAGAGGAAGCTGCTGCTGGCAATAGAAATTTCACTTCTGATATCCAAATCTGTAGTGTGTCATCCTTTGCCCAACTACTGAATTTGCCAGGGTTCTAAGTAATAGATCCATCGCAAGCAAAAACTCCAAGGCAGGTGGATTCCTTACAAATAGCTTTATTGGAAATATCAAATTGGCACATATCTTGTGAAAACCAATTCTGAGGGGCCCCTTGGTTTTCACCTAATTAAAAGTAAAAGGTTTTCCCCCAACCCCAAACAATCAGTCACATGGCCCAATCAACAGTGTCCGCTGGTCTGGTGACATCACTCCTCCTTCCCCCAGCAAGGTGTGAGAACATCCTTGGTTCCCAAGAGAAAGCATTTTATTTTGACTACACAACTTCAGCTATCTCTAATTCCCCCTCCCTATCCCCCACTCCAGTGTGGCAGCACTGAAGCTCCAAGATGGCTTTGGCCAGGTCAGCCTCAGGGTTGACAGAATTTTTTACCACTCCCAAAATGAATAGAAATGGGGAAGAGTGTGAGAATTGAATAGTCACTGGAATAATCTGCAAATAAAGGTAAAGGTTCCCCTCGGAGATATGTGCTAGTTGTTCCTGACTCTAGGAGCTCATCTCTGTTTCAAAACCGAAGAGCCAGGACTGTCCAAAGACATCTCCATGGTAGGCTTAATTTCAATAAATCAGTTGGACCTTATTCAAACAATCTGGGTAATAGTCATCAGTCTGTGGGTATAGGATACCAACTTCAGTTTTATAGTTTAAGATGTGAATAGTTTAAAACTAGTTGCATTTGTTTTCTAACACTGCAGGAAAGTTGACTTGGATTCCCTAAAGTGTAACTTTCCTGCCCGCCTGTAATCATTGGGGCTCATTGGAGTACTCTAATTTAGGAGCACCCTGACAGAAGATATAATTGCTTTGTTAATCTAGTAATGAATTTTTAATGTTTTTTATTCTTTTGTTTCTGTAAGCTTTCTGGAAAACCATGTTGAGTGGTGGCATAGAATAAATGAAGCCATTCAATGAAGCCATTCAAAAATAAATGTCTTCATAATACTAAATTGTTATTAATGTAGAAAAAGGTCAAATAGCATTAAAGCTGCTGGAAGGAAAGCTGTCTGAAATTTGAATCTTCTTTAGTTATTATTTAGTGTAGGATCTGCTGAAGCATTTTGGACAGATGGCTATTAAATCGCTGTTTGAAGACCACCAGTGAAGGGGAACATATCAATTTGTGAGGCAACCTAATCTATTGGTTGACTGCTCTTAGCATCAAGAGATACTTCGTTAATGTCTCCCCCTAATGTTTCAATCCATTGGTTCTGACCCAGCTTTCAGGGCAACAGAGAACATGAGGAAGAGCTACCTCCTCCTCTGTGTAAGAACACACATGGCTCCAAGTGGGGCTTGACTAAGGCAAAGTTAAATGTGATAGTTACTTCCCTCATCTGGAACTTATCTACTGTTAAACATCTCCAGATATTGGGTCCTTAGTGCCCTCTGAGCAAGCAACCCTCATTTCAGCTACAAATGTTCTCCTTTATTGATCCCCAAATGTGTTTATCTTTTTGGTATCTGCATCCCATTGTTGGTTCATAGACTCAAAAAGGTATTCAACTTGCAGTTATAGAATGTCTTTTCACATATATTAGTGGCACGCTAGGTCTTCCCCAGTCTATATTTGTACCTTTCATTTTTTTTCCCACTCCACAGGTGCAGGACTTTACATTTGAATCATTGTTCCAACTTATCTAGCTGTTTTGAAATCACCTATTTCTCTTCTAATGTGTTTAACCACTCTTCCTTGTTTTGTGTCATCTGCAAATTTAATATTTCATCCAGATTATTAAATGTTAAAACAGAGGGTCCAAGATAAAGCTCTTGAAGCACTTCCCTTGTTACTACTTCTGAACGATCTGGAACAGTTTGCAGGTGTTTTCTAGATCAGTTTTTTTTCCCCAAACTTGGCAATTTTACAATATGTAGGCTTCAACTCCCAGATTTCCCCATGCTGGCTGGAGAATTCTGGGAGTTGAAGACCATACATCCTAAAGTTGCCAAGTTTGGGGGAAAAAAACCTGCTCTAGGCGAGTCATTGAATCTGTTATGAATCCATGTAACAGTTCAATCACCTAGTCCATATTTAGCATTTCAGAAATGAAGATTTCATGAGAGGCCTTGCTGAATTCTTTTCCAAACTACATTATATCTACTGCATTCCCCCAATCTAACAGCAACCAGGATTGTATATGCACAATAATGGAAAAATCCAGAAACCCCTATAGATGATACTATAATCAAAAAAATTCTGGAATGTGCAGAAGTGAATAGATTAACCCTAAAATCCCCAATCGCCTGGTGCATTCCCACAGACAGGGCCTCCTCAGGGTGCCGTCGGCCAGTGTCGACTGGCGACCCCCAGGGGGGAGAGCTTTCTCTGGGGTGCACCCATCCCCTGGAACCAACTTCCTTTGGAGCTCCGGATGGCTCCTGACCTTCACTCGTTCCGCCGCGATTTGAAGTCCTGGTTATTCCATAGTTTGGACTGACAGGGGTTTCTTAATCAATTTTAATTGTTTTAAATTCGAATTTTAATTTTCACTGTTTTAATGAGGGATTATGCATTCTTACTGTTGTGAGCCTCCCTGAGTCTTTGGAGATAGGGCGGCATGTAAATTGCATAAATAAATAAATAAATAAATAAACAAAAATAAATAAATAAACAAAAATAAATAAATAAATAAATAATCAAAGGAAAAGAAGACTCGGAATATTTTATAACATGGGAACTATTCTACAAATGGTTAATTGACAGATACTGAGGAGTGGAATTATGTGAAATATGGACTACATGAGAAAGAAAAACTGATGAGAAAATATTTTTATGGTTATATAATCGATACTATAATAGAAGATAGTATACTTTTTAATAACAATTGATACTATCACATATATGTTTAGTATATATGATTATAATGATTATGATGATGTTTATATATTAACACTTTGGACACCTAGAAAACACACAGTTCAACACAGAAATAGAATACGTGTTATAAAACAATAAAAAATATTTAACAGAAAAATGAACATTTTTCATGAGAGGCTTTGCTAAATTCTTTGTCAAACTTCATTATATCTACTGCATCCCCCAATCTATTAGGCTCACAGCTTTGTTAATACAAGTTTGGTAATAAATATGTGAAGACATGAAAAAAAATACACATTAAAATGAAAGTGTTAATATAAGTAGAAAGTCCTCTGTAGAAATTTCAGAAAAAGACCCTAAGCTTACCATTTATAAAAATTGTGGGATAAATTGGAGAAATTTGGAGCAGAATTTAAAGAGTATCCCCACAAAAGATACAGATGAAACTAATAGAGCCTCAGATAGCTCAACAGGCTAGATAGCCTGTTATTAACATTCAACTGTCTGCAATTATTGCAAGTTCGAGGCTCAAGGTTGACTCAGCCTTCCATCCTTTCTAAGGTAGGTAAATTGAGGACCCAGTTTGTGGGGGCAATAAGCTGACTTTGTATAAAAATATACAAAAGTATGAAGGCTATTGCTTAACGCATTGTAAGCCACCCTGAGTCTCCGGAGAAGAGCGGCATATAAATCTAATTTAAAAAAATATATATTTCTGTAAGATAAATTAGGCTCAGTTGGTTAAACATTATCCCTTATGAGAGACTAATTTGTTCTGTACTAATTAGGTTTGTGCTCTTAAAAAGAAGTAAACCGTAACAAACCTGTAAAAATATCTGACAGCGCTGTCAGTTTAAGATACAGTCTTCATTTCCTCATTTCTTTTAACATGATTACATTTGAGGGTGAAGGTTTATTCTCCCAGTTTGTGGGTTGGTTTCCGAATGTTTCATTACCAGGTTAGCTAACATCTTTAGCGAAGTTTAGGGGATGTCAGTGGTTTTCTGTTCATAAGGGTTTCGTGTGGGCAGTAGATGATTACGTTTGTGTGATCTTTTTTTTTAAAAGATAATAATTTGAATTGAAATTTATAACCATACTTTTCTCTTGGATTGAGCCTAGTGTGGGATGAAGGTATTTCATGACTCTTAGTATCTTTTCATGCATTGCTTTCTGCCTGAACTTACATTGATCCGCTGTTTTGTTCCATGAAACACATTAATATTCCAGCCTCATGAAATGAGTTGGTAATGGTCCTCTAGCAGCTTCAACTGACCTTAAATGTGCGGAAGGAATGACAGCAGATGGAAGAGAGTATTTTTTAATCCCTCTTTCCTTCCTGACAATCAGTCCCAGTGAATCTGTGCAAAAAATTTTCTGGAAGGGTCAAATTAATATCCTTGCTTAGAAAGATTCTTCCCGATCTGGAATACTAATTTATGTTGGTACTGCAACATCTAGAGTTCCCAACCAAAATGGTGTACTCCCTCTTTTACTATATATGCAAATTTTTTACTTCTAGAAATGAGTTGCTTTACAGGCAATAATTTGTATTCACCTTGTTGATTTATTGATCTAATGAATTTCTTAGTCTGTTTTTAACACTGCCTTCTTGCAAATCAGTATTAGAAAACAGAATCCAAGTCAGGTGTTTTGGTTTCTGATTTGCAAAGTACAAGAAGCCATAGTTTGTTAGGTCAAACTAAACAGCCAACTGGAAGATGTTCTAAATTAGGATGGAAAGCAAGAAATTAGCATAAGAGGGAAGAAAAGAAGGAGAAGTTAGGATCCTGGCCAAACTGGTGTTTAATTTTACATTTGTTCCAGATAACATGCTAAACCTCAATATGCTTTTTCATTTTTGATGTTCTCTGCTAACTGACTGGGTTTAAGAATTAACCCTTTGATTAATATACTAAATGCTACAGTGATTTAATATATGAAAGAGATATGGTTTGTTTTTTAATTTCTTGCCTTATTCTTGACGTGTTTTGTGTGCCACCCAAATGTCTAACATCTAAAAAAGAGAGATAAAACAAAAGCAGGAACTAGACAACTGAACTTCAGAAAAAAAATATAGTACTATTTCTTTGCTTTCAACTGGGTATAGTTAGTTGTGGTTTGTAAAACATGGCCTAGAACTTACTGGTCTGGGAGGACAAACCATCTTTGCATGATGTGGAAACATAGCCATGATTATGCATACATGTTTTCCATTATGAAATGTTATATGACTGATAATTGGGTCATCATGCAAGCTAACATAGGAGGCTGTTTTCAAGTTTGATGTCAGCCCTTCGAGGCAAACAGGGCCAAGAAACCGGCATAGCAAAGATTACAGGAATGTTAAATAATATAACTTTGAAAACCTGTCCAACCTTCTCTCTGTCTCACCTTCCACTAAAAAAATCCTCCCATTCCCCCCAACATCCCAAGTGATGAAGCTTCTTGGATGAGAAGCAAAACATTATCAAAAAAGAAAAAAGAAAGAAAGAAAGAAAGAAAGAAAGAAAGAAAGAAAGTCCAGTTGCCTTTTAAAAAAGCACCTTTGAGACAACTACGACCTATGAACTAGACAATATCAAAATCTATAAGTCCTCTCTTAATGGCTCACTCAATCTTTCTCTTTTCCCAAGGTCAGCTATAAATTATAACAGTATTTCTGAAACTTTTTCCTCTCAGAACCCCTTCCCACTTTTAAAAATGGCAGAGGACTCCAAAAGAGCTTTGATTTATATGAATTATATTTACTATATTAAAAATTAAGTAAATTTCCTAATTTTTCTGATGTCCAGCTATTTACTCCCTTATAACTTACAACACAACTGTTGTACACAATTTCCTACTTTTTCTGGTGAATAATGGAACAAAGTGCCTTGGGAGATGTTTAATAGAGGCTGGATGGCTCTTATTGGAGATGGTGTGATGTATTTACTGTATAGTAAAGGCAGAAGGATGAGATGATCTAGTGAACTCTTAGGATGCCAGAAGAAGAAGAAGAAGAAGAAGAAGAAGAAGAAGAAGAAGAAGAAGAAGAAGAAGAAGAAGAAGAAGAAGAAGAAGAAGAAGAAGAAGAAGAAGAAGAAGAAGAAGAAGAAGAAGACGACAACTTGTAAAATGTATACGTAAAACGAGTAGTGAAGTTGGTAGTGTGGAAAAAGTGTGGGAGGATTGTAAATGGAATATAATTTTACCTGAAGCCTCTAAAAAACTTCTGTGAATGAGGCAGGGTGGTTTCACAGTAGAAACCTGACCTAAAACTAGTCAGAAATATTTGAAGTAACTTTTTTTTCTTTTCTTTTTTTTTGGGGGGGGGTGTATATTTTATTGAAAGGTATGTTTGCTAGACTCTTTAAGGCACACTGTTAATTGGCCTCTCCCAATTCATATGTGACCTCTCTCTCTCTCTCCTTCCCTCCCTCCCCCTCTGTCTCCCTCCTCCCCTCCCCCTCTCTCTGTCTCCTCTCTCTCTCTCTCCTCTGTCTCTCTCTCTCTCTCTCTCTTTCTCTACCACCCCACCCCCATCTCCACAGACCTATGAACCTATCCTATTGATTAAGGCTAGGACAATGCATCTGATAAAATCGATTTTAGTTTATAAAGTTAAGCAGTTAGCCTTAGTTGCTTTAAATATGTTTGCTAGTTAAATTGTGTGAAGTTGACACAGAGTGGCACAACATTTTGCTGCATTGTGTGGGGAGGACACAAGAAAAGTCTCTTTCATTTGTCCTAGTCAGGAGGTGCAAAACCAATCTGATTATTTTGACACAAAGCAGAAAATCCCTCAAACTTCTTCGCTATCATTGACTCTAATACACAGCAACAGGAGTTGACATAAGTAACACTATGGGGTGGCTGGCTCAATGTAGCTCTTAAGGAAGGGCAGTCTAGATTTATCTGAAAATCAATCCCACTATTTTCTCCTGAAAAACAGAATCTTGTATGAACTTTCTTAGAAAAGCATGCCAGTGGAAACTACTTCCTATAGATCTAGAACCACTATTTCCAATGTAGTGCCCTTCAAATGGTTTGAACCACAGATTTCATGTTAGCCTGGCCTTGGACCATATTGCTTTATTGAAGAGATTATTGAATTTGAAGTCTAGCACATGTAGGTGGACTCCAAAATGGAGAAGTTTGTTGTATGGAAAGTGCAGTCATAACCACGTCTTCTCCAACCTCATATCCTCCAGATATTTTAAACCATGATTCTCGTAATCTTTGAACACCGTTAAATGTAGTACCACAAACCTCTGGAGGATACCCAATCGGAATATAAGAAATGGATGTGTGAAATGTACAATTCAGCACCAACAACTGTGACTAAACCAAAAGGACATATGACTGAGAAATTTCATGTGTGTAGAGCAGGGGTGTCAAACTCGATTTCATTGAGGGCCGCATCAGGGTTCTGTTTGACCTCAAGGGAATGAAGTGGGCATGGCCAACTCGACATCACTCGTGTAGTGGGGCACTTGTGGTGGCCCAAGTGCTCTGCCAGGGGAAATGGGCTCCTGAACTCCTTTTTCAGCTGCGACAGCCTTCTGCAACCCTCTGCCAACAAAAACTGAGCTTGGGAGGGCTGTGTGCAGCCCTCCCGAGCGCTATTTTTGCTGGCAAAGACACCGTGGGCCAGGCCTTCGCTGTTTCCAGGGTGGCCCCATGGGCCAGACTTAAGCACCCTGTAGACCAGATCTGGCCCCTCTGGCCTTGAATTTGACACTCCTGGTGTAGAGTGTTCCCATTGTCCATCTGACCATTGCAGCGGGCTCTGTTGTGTATTACAGAAACCTTGGCAGATGTGGATATAGTTCAGTGGTATTTTCTTCCAAGGAATTGAGCATTGGTTGTTTTTGTAGGCTGCAAAGGTTTTTAATTAGGCATGGAAACTTGAGTTTAAATTTCTGTTCAGGTGTATTTGTAATGTTGAAGGTATTTTACAACCCTAAATTATGGCCATAGCAAGCATGAACAAATTATGAGTTTTCTCTGCTCTAATTTCCCAGGTTGTTTTGTACCATCTCTGCTAATGTTTGCCTTTATCCAGAACATATGGACTCATTTCCAAAAATGCTAGACAACAGTTATTCTTTTTTCCCCTAAGAATATGTGGGATTTATGGCTAATTTTGAAATAGTATACTAATTTCCCATATCATGAATTATGAATCAAAAGACTAAGTACTGATAATCCTCCACTTATGACTTCAATAGAGCCCAACATTTCTACTGCTAAGTGAAACATTTATTAAGTGAATTTTGTCCCATTTTATGGTCTTTCTTGCCACAGTAGTTAAATGACTTAGCAACTCACCACAGTTGCTAAGACAGTAACACGGCTGTTACATCAATCTGGCTTTCTCATTGATTTTGCTTGTCAAAAGATCACAAAAACTGATCACATGTCCCCTGGACACTACAACCGTCATAAATATGAGTCATTTGCCAAGTGGTCAATTTCTGACCATGTGACCGGGGGATGCTGCAACAGTCATTAGTGTGAAAAACTGTCACAAGTCATTTTTCAGTGCCATTGTAACTTCAGTCACTAAATGAACTGTTGTAAGTCGAGGATTATCTGTACTTAAAAAGAGAGCGGTTGCTGAGCTGGTACCATGTTGGATATGCAAACATGTAATCCTTGCTTGCCTGATGACTTTGATTCAGATACTGACCGTCACTGACCTATCTGACAGTATTGTAAAAGCTGTGATGGCGCAGTGGTTAGAATGCAGTATTGCAGGCTAACTCTGCTCTCACAGTGCCAGGAGTTCGATTCCTTCAAACCTGACCAGCTCAAAGGTTGTCTCAGCCTTCCATCTTTCCGAGGTTGGTAAAATGAGGATGGTTGGGGGCAATATGCTAACTCTGTAAATTGCGAAGGAAAGAGATGGTTTGCTCTTTTTTTTCTTACACTTTTTTTTTCTGAATATATGTTTTATTGGTGCCTTTTTTCATTAAAAACATTAAAAAAATTCCACGTCTATCTGAACAGCGTGTTATCTGGGCATAATTAATTTTGAGTTTTTACCTTTGTTAGTGGTCTTTTTTATTCGTACAATTTTGAGAATCAGAAGCTCCTCTAGTCCTTTGTACCTGATCATACTTTTAATGATTATTTAGTCCTCCTCCACCCTTTTTAATAATGGGCTTGTTTTGGCTTTCCCTGGGAAAAAAAATATTTCTGGTAAGCTGAAAACGCAGTGGGGTTTATTTCACATTATGAGATCCCTCTCAATACCCAGTTAGCTGTTTTTTGATGCAATGCTGGTTTTTAAGATTTCCCTCCCATCCCATTATATTTGACTAAGCGGCAGGAAGCCTTCCCCCCTTTCCCTCCCCCCACCCCCCAGTATTAGACCAGAGAAAGGTTTGCAAGTTTAGTAGATGCAGCCCACATAACCTCTCATACGTTTTCGTAGCACGAAGTACCAGTAAATTGTACTGTATTGCATCTTTCCCTGCTGTTGTCGCCAAAGGTTCGCATGCCTGATTTGTGGGCATAGAGAGGAGCACTGTTTCATGCCAAAAGGTGCTGGCTTTCAGGAGGAGTTTACTCCGTCTTAGAAGTTGAAGGAAGGTGCATTTGGCAATACGTGTAGGGTATTGTTTTCTGAAGCGCTGGTCGTGTCAGACCGACACCGAATGCAAGAGAAAAGTATTGGCTTTGAGGTCAAGCATTGTTTGCATGTGTTGCAAATGGTTTCCCCGGGAAACAGCAGATCTGCCCTCGAAGCTTGCTGCAGCATCTTCCGAACAGCATCTTGTCTCTAGACACAACAGAGAGGTACCTTTTGATATTGGGGGGGAGGGGGGGCAACCAAAAACAGTGTGGAGGGAAAATGCGGAGAAGAGAACATAACATCTGCGAGCGGACGTTTCCAGAGAATGAAGAAACATACATCGAGAGTGGCACCGTTAGAACCTTTCAGTCTTTCCACATTAAATTCACCTAGATCAGACGGTAAATGAAATTTTATTTTCCTCCTATGTTATCTTACCTAAAGAAAGGAATTAGCTGCCATTCTGTTCTCTCTCTCTCTCTCTCTCTCTCTTTTATTTTTCTTTTTGAGCCCATCTCTTCCTTAGAAAGATGACTGAAGGCCTTTTGTAAAATGTTTGAAAATGTAAGTAAAATATTTTTTTTTTAAAAAATATTGTGATTAAGAGCCCCCTAATGTCTGGCTTTTACAGCGTATAAAAAACTGTTTTATGGGGGAAAGAAAGAGATTCAACTGAGGGAGGAAAAGTTGGTTACCTTTCATTGTTAGTTTGTGAAGTGCTAAACCAGCTCTCCCAGTCTGCCTGTATCATCCAATAGTATTCCAGAATAAAATCTTTCCATTTTTCTCGGTTTGAAATGCTATATTGTGTCACGACAGTCTCTGAGGATTAGCTGCTTATTTGGAGGGGTTCGTAGTTTAAAATAGTTGGAATTTGAAGGGGGAAAAAAATCAGAACATCTTCCCTCAGCAAAATAGCAATCAATGACTTTAATGGGGTTCTAAATAGGAAGACAGGCAATTATTCAAGGAGGAGGGGGGAATTTCATCCTTCAGGTACTTTCTGTATCACCTGCTTGCAGGTGTGTCTATTGGTTATGCATATTAGTCCTCTCACTGCTCTTTTTACCACAGAGTTGCAGACTTCTCTGAAGGAGGAATGTCCTCCAATGCCAGCTACCAGAGATTTGAGCAATTTTGACAGCAAGAAAGGCAGTCAAATATCACTTAAAGCAGCGTTGGCAATTACTGACAATGGGTTCGTATTCATAGATGGGCTTTTGGTATAGGATCAAGTTGGCATTGTTTTTGCTCAGGGATCCATTTCCCCCTTTAAAGTTACTCCCCTATCCATGGCAAGGAAGTGTCTCTTGCCTGTGATTGCTACAACAGTGAATACCAAAGGCAATTTTCTAGCGAGCCTAAATGTAAAATGACATGGTGGATTTACATAAATGTAGTACAGAACTCATAATCCATAGGATTCCCTGGTGGCTGAAGTTAAAACTGATTTTCCCAGAGGATGTGAAGTAGGGCTAAAAGCAAATATATCAAAGATACTTGGACCAGAGAAGTCTGTATTCAAATTCAGTGAGAGAAGCTTATATAAACGTTTTTTTTAAAACGCTTAACATTAAGGAAAGCAAAGAAAGTCTAGCACATAGGAAGGAATTTGAGCTAGTTCTTCATCAGGATGAACACGCACGCATGTGTTGATTCTTATACATTTTATTTCGAATTATTTATCAAGCAGGGAATAAAGTTTTGCTAAAGTCCGGGAAGGTAAATATATAAATTTTGAGTCATCAGCACACAAATGATTGTAATAATAAAAACTGAAATTGTTCATCAGCATTGGTGCCACAGAGTCATTCAGAATACTTCCAGTTCAAACTAGAAACGGAGCCTGGTTTACAGCATTGATTTTGTGTGTGTGTGTGTGACAAACACCACTCATAGCTAGTTAATTTGTATGGCAAGCAATGATTTGCTGGAAGCAAAGAGATAACTGAGTAATCTGTACTGTTCATAGAAGGTGAAAAAAGGAAGCACAGTCCCAAGATTCTTCCAGAATAATAATTATTCTAGGGTTCCATGTTATGTCTGATTAAAACAAATGAGCATCATACTTACACTAAATATGAAAGGTTCTGGATTAGTTTTGGTCTTGATTTTTAAGATGGGTTTTGATTTTAAAAGTTCCTGATGGTTGTGATTTAATTTTTCCTTCTTATGTGGTTGCATTATTATATGGGGTCCTGCTTTATTTAAGGTCAGGACCACCTTAGTAAAATGCAGGCAGGGCCTTGCTTGCTGTTGCTCCAAGCATTGTGATTTCTCAGGAGAGGCACAAGCCTGGCCAGGATTTAGAAGAAGAAATAACTTTAGCAGCTGAATCTTTTGGACTGGTAAGGTTTGATAGCTTCCAAGTAAATTTTAAGACTTTTAAAGCGTAAAATTGCATTTAATAAAAAATGATAAACTATTTAAATAGAGTGGTCTTAAAGTTGTTAAATAAATTGGTCCTTATAGCATCTCTGCAATATAACCCAGATTTTGTAATTTAAAGATTTTATGTAGAAATAATAATAATAAAAAAAAAACCCCGAGGCACAAATTGTGTGCTGCAATGATCCTCAGTCTTTTCTCCATTTGAACTGTGCTGTTTATGTCTGACTCTGCTAATTTCTTGGTCTGATGGGCAGACTAGCAAGAATTAGCACAGTGATGCCAGCAGTTGCTTGCTAGATCAGACTTAGCCTATACTCATTTAGCTGAGTGTACTGTTTCAAACGGTGGTCAGCCAGGCATTGGAGCAGGAGAAATAGAAATAAACCGAAATAAACAGAGCTGTATATCTTCTTCAACTGCACCCATAACTCAAGGAGTTACTTGTCATAAAACAGAATAACACAGTTGGACAGGACCTTGGAGGTCTTCTATTCCAACCCCCTGCTCAAACCAGAGACCATCTAAACTGATTCATGATGATGATGATGATGATGATGATGATGATTTTAATTTGATTTATATGTTGCCCTTCTCCGGAGACTCAGGCTGTCTTACAATGCATTAAGCAATAGCCTTCATACTTTTGTATATTTATACAAAGTCAGCTTATTGCCCCCACAAACTGGGTCCTCAATTTACCTACCTTAGAAAGGATGGAAGGCTGAGTCAACCTTGAGCCTGGTGAGATTCGAACTTACAGTAATTGCAGACATCTGATGTTAATCAGAATGCTTTTAGTCTGCTGAGCTATCCAGGCTCATGCATTATCCTGTTGGGGTGGATCCTAATAAATTTGTTAAAAAGATAAGTTGTACTGGAATCTGTGGCAATGTAGGGGACTACAATACAGTGTTTATGGACCAAGGAAACTTCTTTATTGCTTTTGCCATCACAATCTCCAGGAACCACAAAATATGTTGCTGTAAAAATAAGCATGATGGCCAATGGTTATTCACGAAACAAATGTCTTCCTTAAGTATGCAGCAGCCAGAAAGGAGGGATGGATGGGAAGGAAGAAATGTGTTGACAGAAATGGGAACTTTTTGGTCAACAAGTCACCTTTAAATTGGGAAATGTGTTTTTACATCAGATAAATTTGAAATACTGTGTATTTTGATAAAAGTACAATAGAATTAAAGGGTTGGAAATGGCTCTGGAGGTCTCCTGGTCCATTCCCCTGTCCAGAGTAGGCATTCTCTAACTATCCTGGACAAATGGCCAACTAACCTTTCTTTGAAAACCTCTAGTGACAGAGCCCCTACATACTTTCAGAAGGTGGCTGTTCCTCTACTGATTAGTTCTCACAGTCAGGAAATTATTCCTTACTTTGAATTTAGATCTCTCTCTTAGTAAAGCTTCCGTGTTTCTTTCTTACCCCTTAGCCTTCTGTTTTGTAGGTTAAACAATCCCAGCTTTTAAAGACATTCTTTACAGATTTTGAGGGATGCGGTGGCTCAGTGGCTAAGACACTGAGCTTGTTGATTGAAAGATCGGCAGTTCAGCGGTTCGAATCCCTAGTGCCTCATAATGGGTGAGCTCCTGTTACTTGTCCCAGGTTCTGCCATCCTAGCAGTTTGAAAGCACATAAAAATGCATGTAGAAAAATAAGGTAACAGCATTCCGTGTGCCTTTGGCATTTAGTCATGCCGGCCACATGACCACGGAGACGTCTTTGGACAGCACTGGCTCTTCGGCTTTGAAATGGGGATGAGCATCACCCCCTACAGTCAGGAACGACTAGCACATATGTGTGAGGGGAACCTTTATCTTTACAGATTTTAACCTCTAAGCCCCTTATCATCTTCGCTGTTGCTCTTTGCATTCTGTCCAGTTCTTTAACATCCTTCTTGTGAACACAGTATTCCAGGTACACCTCAACCAAAACAGAACTATTACTTCCCATGATCTCAACATTAAACTTTTCTTGATGCAGCCTAAGGATTCAAAGGGGTTTTTTTTGGAAGCTATAGCACACTATTGGCTCATGCTTAACTTGTGCTGTACCAGGACAACCAACCATTCTCCTCAAACATAGCTTTATTATATTCTGCTTAGAACTCTATGTGCTTGCCCTTTAGGAATTATTTTCCAAGTAATTCACTCAAACTTATAATTAACTAGAGTAGGAAGTAGGATCTAGAAAAAGACCATTGAAAACTACTTCCATACTGTTTCCAAGAAAACTACATGAATTGTATGTTCATGAAACAAGTGGCACTAAGTTTAGGTTAAAAAGACCTTTCCCTTCCCATTTGTTGTGTGTGTGTGTGTGTGTGTGTGTGTGTGTGTGTGTGTGTGTGTGTTCGTTAGCCATCATCAGTAAGCCACACCCACATCTCATACACTATATATATATATATATATATATATATATATATATATGTGTGTGTGTGTGTGTGTGTGTGTGTGTGTGTGTGTCTGTGTGTCTGTGTGTCTGTGCGTCTGTGTGTGTCTGTGTCTGTGTAAGTTTTCATGGGTATATATGTGTGTACAGGTGATATCTCAGGTTTCTTCCCGTGTAATTGCAAACATATCTTTGGAAGTATTGCAGCGACGTTTCGATGAAATCTCATCCATCATCTTCTGGCTGATGTTCTCGGTTTGGTGCCTATGGGCAAATATATGTGCAAGTCTTGGTGTATTTGGGTCTTCTCCTGTGTAAGATTGAGAGCACTTTGGCAACATTTCGGTGGAATCTCATCTGCCATCATCAGGCTTATGCAAGGGGTCTTTTGCAGCAACTGCCGTAACGGCAGTTGCTGCAAAAGACCCCTTGCATAAGCCTGATGATGGCAGATGAGATTCCAAAAATTCATCCAGTAAACTGTGACAGGGCAAAGACATTTCTCTTTTACAGGTAGTCCTTGACTTACAACGGTTCATTTAGTGACTGTTCAAAGTTACAACGGCACTGAAAAAACTGATTATTTTTCACACTTACCACCATCGCAGCACCCCCTGAATTACGTGATCAAAATTCAGATAATTGGCGAACTGGCATGTATTTATGAGGGTTGCAGTGTCCTGAGGTCAGGCAATTCTCTTTCGTTACGTTCTGATAAGCAATGTCAATGGGGAAGCCAAATTCACTTAACAGCCCTGTTACTAACTTAACAACTGTAGTGATTCACTTAACAACTGTGGCAAGAAAGGTCATAAAATGGAGCCAATCTCACTTAACAACTGCCTTGGTTAACAACAGAAATTTTGGGCTCAACTGCAGCTGTAAATTGAGGATTATCTGTAGATACTCTGTGAAAGCCTCTCCTTCTGGTCCATAGATTGGCTGCCTCAGTAGCTGAAATTTACACTATACTATGCCATCATATAGTTTGCTTGTTTATGGTTTTCCGAGTTGCATGAAACCAATCTATTTTATGTTCTTCAGCAAAATGAGGTTAAGCAAATCAAAAGTTACACTGTATAGCAGAAACCCCAGAGAATTTCAAGATGAATGGCTTAAGCTGAGAGAACATAACCTAGGGTTTTTCATGCAGAAGCTCCCACATTCCAACTGTTTGTTAACAATCAAGTAGCAAATTGTTCGTATCAGTTTTCTATGCTCCTGAAAGATGACTGAAAAGTCAACTGCCTTTCTGGCCTTGATGACACTTTCATTGTCAGTACAAACTGCCAGGTGATTCCCAGACGGCCTAGAGTAATAGGGGGCACAGTATTAAGAAAAGTTAGAAAAATATGCTGGAATATGGTAGATTACTTTGATAGTGAGGGCATATCCCTGCAACGGCTTGAGTTAGGGTAGTTGAAAGAGTTTTCCAGGGTTTTCTAATAGCTATGATGAAATATTTATAAGCACTTGTTCTTCAAACATCAAGGAAGAAGGTTGCTAAAGAAATCAGAATCTCTAAAGTAACAACAGTCTCTTAAGAGCAGTCTGGAGGCTCTTTGCTATTTTGGACATAGAAGACAAGGGGGGAGAAAGGATTGACAGTGTTTGTCCTGGATTTGTAAACATCTAAGATTGTTCTGTATGTGAAAGGGGGAGAAATGAACTACTACACAGCTCAGACAACTGATTCAGTGTTCGTTAATCTTGCATCTTCTCATCGCTTCCAATTCTTCCTGAGTTGAATTCCCACGAAGCACGCATCACTATCTTTGCAATTCTCAGTGTAAATGCAAACTGTCTCTTTTAATTATGTGAACATTCTTTACAGATCAACTTTAAATTTGCCTTACTTGCTTTTTTTTTTTAAAGGAAAGTAAGAAAAACCCAAGTTTTCTTTAGAATCCACCAGGGTTGTCAGTTATGAATATATTTTGTTGCATCAGGAATTACAATGGGGAGGATTTGCAAATCAACTCTTAACAGTGGCAAACAATGACACACGCAATGCTCATACAGAAGGACCATTTTTTGAGTAGTAACTATTTATTCCAAAGATAAAGTCCTGGGAAATGATTTGCTTTCATGTCTTCATTTTCCAGTCTAGCCCACCAAATAGCCATCATCGTGTCTTGTGGTAATGAATTCCACAGGATAATGACGTGCAGTGTGGAGAAATGTTTCCTTATGTCTTTTCTAAATCTCCTTTTAATCAGCTTGGTAGACTATTATCTGTTAGTGTCCAATCTAGCCATGTCCAGTTCTGTGTAGCTTTTCAAGAACCATTTGTTTTTCTAACTTCTATTTAAATTCCACCCATCTTTTAGGATGCTCATGGTAGAAAACGTTGGGTTTCTCCTTTATTCTCACATCACATTAACTTCACACCAGTCCTGTAAAGTGCATTATTCAAAGCCAGTGGTAGATAAATTTTTATGCGTTGTGCTTTCCTTTTAATTTTTTTCAGCCTCCAGATATTGCAGAGGCTTCGGTGAAGCCAACGTGTTCAATGTGGTTTTAAGTTTCATTTTTGGAAATTTGGGACATTAACATCAAACAGTTATATGTATTATTCTGGAAGCTAAAAGGGATTTTTAAAAAAACCTTACAATGTCAAAAGGCAAAAATCCCACCCTTTCTTTTTAAAAGAAAACTAGAACAAGGTTGTATTAAACCTCCCAAGCATTGCACTGCCACAAATGCTAACTTGCTATCAAATTGCTGAAATGAAATCCAGAGATGTTTGAGAGAATTGCAAAAATGAGGCTGGGGTTTTGCATGAGATCCAAGCACAGCTAAGCTACATTAAGAAAATCTATATTACCTAAAAACTATAGTGTGAAGAGGAAACAGCATTATTTTGGATTGCAGAGAGGTAGCTGTCTTGGTCTGTAGCAGAGAAAAAATATAAAATATTTTCATAGTACCTCAACAGCTCAAAGATGTAAGTAGGTTATAAGTTTTTGTAGTCCGGATTCCAGTTTTATCACAGGCATGAAATCTTATGCCTTCAATTTAATCAGTATCTGAAAAATGGATGCTTTTGGTATCATTTTGGTGGGGTTTTGCCTGGCAAGCATTTCCAATAATATTAGATGGAAAGAAGTATCTTTGGTTTTGCCATTCCCTTTTTAAAAATAAAAAGCTTTTGAATTAGAAGAGATTACTCACTGGGTCTCTGTATGACTCTGCTTTCTCACTTTTTCTCCTTTTAGTCAGCCTTTATTAAGAATAGCTGTTTTTACCCTGTTTCTAAATTAAGTAAGATTGAAAGATTTTCTCAGGCTGGATATAGCAGAATTATTCAGAGGAGTAATTTTTGTTTTGCTTTAGTATAAGTTTAAGTTTAAAGTTTATTGTCATTGTACGTATATACACAGTATACCCATACAACAAAATTCACATAACACCCAGAGACAAAGCCCAACACACATGACAATCCCCAGGGGCACCCCGACCTACAAAAATTCCCCACCCCTAAACCACCCAAGCATCCACACAACAGACCAAGTAATGCTGTCCAACAGCTTCCTTTAGTTCATTGTTGAGTGCAATTATAGCTCTGGGATAAAAACTATTCAGAAGACATGTGGTATGAGTTTTAATTGTTCTGTATCTTCTGCCAGAAGGCAACAGTCCAAAAATATTGTAAGCAGGATGAGAAGAATCTCTGAGAATCTTGTGCAACTTGTGCAACTTGGGGTTGGTCACCACCTTTAAAGCGCTTCATGGCCTAGGACCTGGATACTTACAAGACCGCCTTCTGCCATCGATTGCCTCCCACCGGCCGGTACGCTCCCACAGAGAGGGCCTCCTCAGGGTGCCATCGGTCAAATTATGTTGACTGGCAACCACAGGGGGAGAGCCTTCTCTGTGGGGGCTCCTGCCCTATGGAATGAACTACCCTCGGAGATATGAAGGATCCCCGACCTCCACGCCTTCTGTCGTGCCCTTAAGACCCTATATTTCATCAAGCCGGTCTGATGGAATAATGATTTTTAATGGGTTTTTTAATGGATTTTAGTTTTGGGGTTTTAATTTATGGCCTAATTATTCAATTTTTTAAATGGTTTTTTAATTTTTGTCTTTACTGTTTTTATTATGGCTGTACACCGCTCTGAGTCCTTTGGGAGAAGGGCAGTATAAAAGTGTAATTAATAAATAAGTTAATTAATTAATTAATTAATTAATAAATAAATAAATAAATAAATAAATAATAAACTTCCTCAAACAGCATGATGTGAAGATGTCTTCTAGGGCTGGTAGCTGGAGCCCAATGATATTCTGGGCAGTTTTAATAATTCTCTGAAGAGCTTTTATGTCCGCTGCAGTGCTGCTCCCATACCATGCAAGAATGATATATATGATATACTACAGATAGTCCTTGATTTATGACTACAATTGAGCCCAAATTTCTGTTGCTAAGTGAGATAGTTGTTAAGTGAGTTTTGCCACATTTTATGACCTTTCTGATTCACTTTCATAGTTGTTAAGTGAATTGCTGCCGTGGTTAAATTAACAACACAATTGTTAAATGAATCTGGCTTCCCCATTGACTTTGCTTGTCAGAAAATCACCAAAGGTAATCCCATGACCCCAGGACACTGCAACCTTCATAAATATGAGCCAGTTGCCAAGTATCCAGATTTTGATCACATGACCACTGGGATCCTACAAGAGTCGTAAGTGTGAAAATGGTCATAAGTTGATTTTTTAGTGTATTATAGCTTCGAATGGTCACTAAATAAATGGTTGTAAGTCGAGGACTGCTTGTACTGTGGACTTCAAACAATGAGCAGGAATAATGTGAGCAAGGGATTTATACTAGGAGATGAGAGGGGAAGGTTATGTTTTTAGCTATCAAAAGTCTGGATATAATTGGCATTGACGCCCTTCAATCTCAAGAAACTATGGTATCGTGCTCAGGAAAGAGGTCCTAAAACAGCATCTAGTGTGACTAAAAAGGCCAATTCGAGAGTGGCAATCCGTTCTATACTGAGGGCAGATACATTCTGTCCCCTGCCCGGTCCCCAGATTTCGCTGGTTCTGGGACTGCCTCTTTGCCTCAGCCTGCCGAACAAGTGTCTCTTCGAATTGGAGAAGGCCATGCTGTGTCTTTAGCCTCCAAGCTGAACAATCGGAAGTCAAGGTTTCCCAGTTGTTAATGTCCATTCCCAGGGCCTTTAGGTCCCTCTTGCAGATATCCTTATATCTCAGCTGTGGTCTCCCTCTGAGGCGCTTTCCCTGCACTAATTCTCCATACAGGAGATCTTTCAGAATCCGACCATCAGCCATTCTCACGACATGCCCCAGCCAGTGTAGACGTTGCTGTTTCAATAGTATAGAAATTCCAGCACATTCCAAGACTGCGCTATTTGGAATTTTGTCCTGCCAGGTGATGCCAAGAATTTGTCAGAGACAGCGCATATGAAAGGTGTTCAACTTTCTCTCCTGCCATGCGTAGAGGGTCCAAGACTCACTGCAGTACAAGAGTGTGCTCTGGACGTAGGCTCAATAGACCTGGATCTCTGCATTTTCCGTCAGCTTCTTATTAAGCCATACTGTCTTTGTAAGTCTGGAAAATGTGGTGGCCGCTTTACCAATACATTTATTCAGTTTATAAATGGATATAACTAGCATTAGGGAATACAACTAGATTTTAGTCCAAATTCATCATTTGCATAAAAAAGTTAGAATTGACTGAGTTAAGTGAAGTACTTTACCTGGCAGGAATAGTTAAATCCCAGCAATATAATTGTGACATTTGCAAATATCAAATACGACTAGTATATACTATTTGCTACTGTGCTCTCTATTGGTCCTATAACATCATGCCTTGGAACATGACAGACCTTTCTACAGAACGAAGCTTTCAATTTCAGTACGAAAGAGATCCTGATGGCCGTATCCAAATGAGCTAATCATTCATTTCAGCTACAGCCTCAAAACATATTTGTTAAGTTGAGAAAATGTAGCTACTTTCTTGAAATATGGAGACCTTTCAGGTTGTCCTGTAACAATTCTCTTAGATATTCCATTTTTCAAGAGAAGAAAACAATCTGGTCATTTTCAGAGTGTAATCAGATCTTCACAGAAGACTTCTATGAGATGTTTTACAACGTGGAACTGGGAAATGCTATTTTCAAGATTGCCATCATCAGGAAACTATAAGAGACTCTTTAACTAAATCTCCACGGAATGCTGGCTCACAGTATTTCATTAATTTAATTGATGATCATGATGATGATCAAAGCCAGTGTGGTTTTGAGATATCGGCCTAGACATTTAAAAAAGATTATCAATTGTTAGCACATTAAAGATGTTGCAGCTGAAATCCTAACTTCTACCATGGAATTCCTGCTCCTAACCCTAAATGCAGGGGTGCTATTCAGCAGGTTCTGACAGGTTCCGGAGAACTGAAATTTTGAGTAGTTTGGAGAACCGGCAAATACCACCTCTGTCTGGCCCCAGAATGGGATGAGAATGGAGATTTTGCAATATCCTTCCCCCAGGAGTGGGGAGGGAATGGGGATTTTGCAGTATCCTGCCACACCCTCCAAGCCACACCATGCCCACCAAGCCATGCCCACAGAACCAGTAGTAAAAAAATTTGAATTACACCACTGCCTAGATGTGCGTGCCTCCACAATTGCTCACATATTGCAAAAAAGCATTCTGCATGTCTTGTGTTCCAAGGCTGATTCCTGCTAATATCTATGGAGATTCTCAGTCATCCAGGCCATGGTTGTCCCAGACATGCTTTTTCAAGAGGCAACTGGATTTCCTTCCATTCCACACCATCCAGTCAGAGCTGAAAAAGCTTCTTGGATGAGAAGTGAAAAGTCTTCAAAGAAAAAGAAGAAAGTCCAGTTGCCTCTTGAAAAAAACACTTTTGGGATTCCTGATACTGGTGGTTCTCGACTTACAACAGTTCATTTAGGGACCATTCACAAGTTACAATGGCACTGAAAAAAATGACTTATGACCGTTTATCACACACTGTTGTAGCATCCCCGTGGTCATGTGATCAAACTTCGGCTGCTTGGCAACTGGCTCGTGTTTATGACAGTGTCCCGGAGGCATGGGATAACTTTTTGAGACCTTCTGGCAAGCCAGGAATGAGGAAAGGAGGAAACCAGATTCACTTTACAACCATGCTACCTAGTTAACAACTGCAGTGATTCATTTAACAACAGTGGTGAGAAAGTTTGTAAAATAAGGCAAATTTCACTTAACAACGGTCTCACTTAGCAAGAGAAATTTTGGGCTTAATTGTGGTCGTAAGTACCTGAAGTTTTATTGGGAGGCTACTTATGAACTCGGAGTAACTGCAGCCTTGGTGAAATGTAAAATTTGTTACTACCGGTTCTGTGGACGTGACTTGGTGGGGAGGGGGTTAACATGACTGAGTGGGTGTGGCCAACTTTTTTTTTTTTACTTTTAAAACCATTTTTTCTACAACAATGCTTTTAAAGCCTCTCACGATCCCAGCTGACTTGCCTGATTGGCAGAGGCTTTCTTTTTTTAAAAAAAGCCTCTGACGATCCCAGCTGACTTGCCTGATCGGCAAGAGGCTTTTTTTTTCTTTCTTTTTAAAAACATTTTTGCTATAACCTCTTCGGCCAAAGAGATTGTAGAAAAAATGCTTTTAAAAATAATAATAAAAAAAGCCTCTGATGATTGCATGGCTCAGCTGGGCAATGGGGGTGGGGGTGGGCAGGAATTTTTGCTACTAGTTCTCTGAACCACCCGCCTCCATCGCTACCAGATTGGGCGATCCGGTCCGAATCGGGAGCATTTCACCCCGGAACTGCAGCTATAAATACATCAGAGAAACCTCATCTGAACATCCCCTTGGAGTCTAAACTGCCACAGTGGAAAGAAATCAAGTCGGTTAGGATGATACTTCTTTACCAGCTGTGCATGTGCAATACTCTATAACGCATGGACCGTCATGCATATAATAATTGCGTGCATTTGTGGGAATGCTCCTCTAATTCGTTCTTTTCTACAGAAACAAATAACATTATTGCATCTGAGAACCCTTTTCTAATTCTCCCATTAATTTAATTATTTAACCGCATTTATAGATAGGAGGAAAAAATAATAATTTTTGGCTTTCCATTGCTACAAAATGCATTTTCTTTCATCCAGGCAGCAAGCAGTTTATTTTCAGTTGCACATATCTTTTAACGCTTCAAGATGTTTCGATAGAACAAAATGTGAGTCAGTTGCCCATCTCTTGCTTCTAGGAAGTTTACCCACCAAACTGATGCAAACTCTTTCTTTTCAGGTGCCTCCCGGTCCTCTGTCATCCGATGCAAGCCGGGAGCCAACTGCCCCAGCACGCAGACTGGCCTCCGCAGGCAGCATTCCCCTTTATCCGCTGCTGAAGAGTCTGCTGCTCCCATTCTAGAGCTGCAGAGTCGAAGTCCCTCTGGGTTTTGCCGGCACGGCAGAGGAGAGAGGCAGGACAGATCAGGTAGGCTTACAATAGAGTTGAGTAAAATGAAAATGGGATTAAATGGGGAGAAAAGCAAGGTTGTACATTTAGGCAAAACCAAACAACAACCAAAGGTACAAGTACAGGTTAGGCGAAGAGGGACATTTGAGTCCTAGTAGACCATCGCTTAAATATGAGCCAGCAGTGGATGTCAGCAGCCAAATAAGCTAATACAAACGGTTGCATAAACAGAGGCATAGAATCAAAATCACATGAAGCATTAGTACTGATTTATAAATCTTTAGTAAGACCACACCTGCATCCAGTTTTGGTCACTACATTACAAAAAAGAGTTTGAGACTTTGGAAAAAGTGGAGAGAAGAGCAACTAAGATGATTAAAGGCCTGGAGACTAAAACATATGGAGAATGGTGGCAGGGATTGAGTATGGCTAGTCTAGAGAAAACAGGGACTAGAGCCATGATGGCGAACCTATGGCACGCGTGCTGGAAGTGGCACACAGAACCATCTTTCTGGGCACGCCGGCCATTGCCCATTGTTCTTCCTGGTTCCGGCATGCCAGCCAGCTGTTTTTCGTGTATGTGGGAGTGCTGGAAACCGGAAGAGCAGCTCCCTGGCGCACATGCGCACACCGGGAAACTGAGCTTCCGGTTTCCGTCACTCACATGTGCACCAGCCAGCTGGTCTTTGTGCAAGCATGCATGCCAGAAACCAGAAGACCAGGTGATTGGCACACATGCACACACCGGAAACTGGAAGCTTAGCTTCCCAATGCACGCATGCATGCGGGGGAATTGCTCTTCTGGTTTCGGATGCTCCCATACATGCGCACCGGGAAGCTGCTCTTCTGGTTTCCAGTGCTCCCCTGTGCATGAAGACCAGCTGGCCGTCCAGCTGGTTTTTGGCGTTCTGGCATTCTGGCATGTGCATGCACATGCACGTGTTCCAGTTTTGGCACTTGGTGCTGAAAAAGTTCGCCATCACTGGTATAGGGTTTCCTGCCTGAGCAGTGGGTTGGACTAGAAGACCTCCAAGGTCAGTTTATTCCATTCCATTCCATTCCATTCCATTCCATTCCATTCCATTCCACTCTACTCCACTCCACTCCACCCTACCCTACCCTACCCTACCCTACCCTACTCTACTCTACTCTACTCTACCCTACCCTACCCTATCCTATCCTATCCTAATCTACCTTACTCTACTCTACTCTATTCTTTACCTCCAGACTAACCTTAATTTGATCTTACCATCAGAACACTAAATTTATCTATCTTGGTCATGATGAGAAGAGGAAGAATAGGATGGAGGAAAAGGCTTTTCTTTGATCCTGGTGAAAGATCAGTCTTAAATCACCAGGAATCTGTATGACAGAGAAGAAAAGATTTTTTTCCTCAACTATAGCTTTCCCCAATGTTGACTTTGGCTTAAAAAACAAAATAATCAGAGAGAAATATGTAGAAATGTGATTCCACCCCCCCCCCCTTGCCTTGTGATTCTCTTATTTCACAATTCCTCTTTTGCTGATTTCTGAATTTATTTTGGCTGGCTAAGAGCAGCCACACACACAAAAAAATAAAATAAATGCAAATGTATTGGTTTTTTCCCCTGTCGTTCAATTTACAGAAGTAAAAAATCTGATGAGGGTGATATACAAAATGCTGCAATGAAAGTATTAAGACAAATACAGTTATCTTATTATCCAAATGATATAGATTAAAATATCAATTTATCTCAATTATTAATACACCGTGCAGATTGAAAAGCTATTCAGTGGACAGTCAGCATTATCAGTGTAATTGTTGCAAAGTCTGGATAAGAATATATTATTGTGAAACGGGCATTGTTATGAAGACATTGGAGAAAGATATTATTACTGTAATTTGGATACAATGTAGTAGCCATTGTGTTATCTGTCTATCTAGAGCAGGAGTGTCAAACGCGATTTCATTGTGGGCTGCATCAGGGTTGTGTTTGACCTTGGGGCTGGTGGGGTAGGGCCAGTAGTGGGATTCAATTTGATTGCTACTGGTTTGCTAGTGTGTGCGCATGCATGAGTGCGCATGTGCAATGATTCTGCTCATGCGCAGAAGCATCCAGGCAAGTGGGCGGGGTCTCCCACCACTGCCACTACAGGTTTGTCCAATCCGGGGTGAACCGGTAGCAACCCACTACTGGTTAGGGCATGGCCATAATGGGAATGGCCAGCTCAACATTACTCGTGTTGGGAGCGTCTGTGATGGCCCAAGCACTCTGCCAGCAAAAACAGAGCTCAGGAGCACTGCACACGGCTCCATTTTCCCCGACAGAGGCACCATGGGCCGGTCCTTCACTATTCCCAGGGCAGCCCTGCAGGCCAGATCTAAGCACCCTGTGGGCCGCATCCGGTCTGTGAGCCTTGAGTTTGACACCCCTGATCTAGATACTAGGATTTGAAAACGATTTGATGGAACATAATCAATTAATGACCAATGTTATTTATTTGAACATCTGCCAGTGCTGGAATGCTTAGTAGGATAGTTGCATGTAGAAATGTCTAGAATAATATGCTGCTTCCTTCAAATCGACAAAAAACATTGTTTGTTCGTTTGTTTATTTAATTTGTAAGTTGCCCAAAAGCAACTCTTGAATATGTTCCCTAGTTGCAAACTCTGCCCCTTCCATATGTGCATTTGTGTGATATCGCACAAAAGGGTAGGAACTCTCTCCACCTCTGGTTGCATCCTCTATCATTTGGTGAAGGGAGGCAAATGATATTTTGCATTCAGATTTATATTTTGTAAAAAAGAAACAAAAAAAAAAGAGTTGCTTTCCTTTCCAGTAAAAGAGGGTTGTATACTGACAGTTACTGTTTTCTCTTATTGACATTGAGTCTCCAGGATCTCAGATAGAAGGACAGTGAATTTCCACAACACTTCTACTTGATTGTTTTTTCAGTAGACTTCCTTGGAGCTGGATCTTCTGCAAACAAAGATTGCACCATCGACTTTTCAAGGTGCAACAATGCACTCTCTCTGCAGGTTCTATTGCACAGTTAATTTGTATGTGTAGTTGTAATAGAAGTAGGAGCAGCATGCAGGAACCAGCCCCAAACATAAAGGTTGGGGCAGAAATTGAATTTATGTTTGCTGACAAAGAAATAAAGGGAGACTAGTATAGATCTATTTCAAGCTATTTAGCTCTCATCAGCTAGCCATACCCTTCTGGGATTTGGACTTGGGCTACTTGCATATTAGGTAGATATATTAACCTCTAAACCATGGGCTCTCCTCGCTTTGTCGGCTATATCAGGGGAGAGATTAAGTGTTTTTTCTGGTGAGAAAAAACTATTTAGAGGTTAAGGGTATGGCTAGCTGATGAGAGCTAAAAAGCTTGAAATAGATCTATACTAGTCTCCCTTTATTTCTTTGTCAGTAAACATTAATTCAACACAAACATAGTTTGTCGCATAAGCGACTGCCTGTGAAGCCCCTGGATTGGGGCTGAAAGGCAAAAATGGAAGCAGTATGCTCCATCTCATAATTGGGTAGACCAGGTTGCCCTGATAGACCAGTCTCACCAGAAAAAACATTCATGTTTTGAAATATTCTTTTGTAAACTAATTATTGCGACCAATCCTAATCCAATTCTTAACAATTGGAGAAAACTAAATCGTTTCTCATTCTTTTAATAAGTCAGCCAGTCAAGTAGCTGTTTAGGACCTTTTTGTGCATGCACAAAACCATAAATTCATTAGACTGGAGTGAAGAAGTTGATGATCAAGATAAAAAAACAAATCCAATTAGTCAAGGAAGATAGGGAAAAAGAAAAGCAATACTCTAAAAATAGAGAGATCATAAAGACCTTAATAAGTTTTCAGCCTTAAGGAAGTCAAGACAGCTGGGAAATGGAATTATGTTTCCCATATTTGGGATAGCTCAGAACCAGACAAGGAGGAGGGTCCCCATGAAAATAGTCAATATTTTAATTTAGAAAATTTAATGTCTGATAAATTAATCCTTTGCTTTGTGGAATGATCAGAAAGCAAATAATTTGCCGTGAGCTATGAGAAGAAAATGAATCTAAATTTCAGGGTTTGCTAGCACCAAAGTTTTTTCTGATGGAAGAAATCTTTCCCTTTCTCTATGCACCAGTTGATTATTTATTTATTAAATGTATATGGCTGCCCATCGCATAAGCATGACTCTGGGCAGCCGAGAGGACAAAAACAATTAAAAACACAAGTAACATAAAAATAGCAGCCAAGGAACACTCTCAGCATGTCACATTTAATACAGCCAAGAAACGGGCTCACCACAATAACAGCCCTAAGCTTTTTAATGAGTTTTTAATTAACAAAGCCAAGTTTTTAATGAGTTGGAGAAGGCCAGTAGTGTTGGGGCAACTCTGATCTCGGAGAGGGTGATGTACCAAAGGGCAGGTGCCAGGGCAGAAAAGGCCCTCCTCCTGGGTCCTGCCAATGTCATTCTCTTGCAGATGGGACCCAGAGCATGCCTCTCCTGCTGGATCTAATGAGATTGCTATTCTACTGTTTATACAAGGTTTACAAATACAAAATTCCTTTGTAGTTAAATTGTTCCTAATTAATTTATTTGTAGCAATCTCTAATACTTTTGGCTTTCAGTAAGAATTCGTTAGTTGTATATTGTCATTGTTGGACAAAACAATTTACCTAGAAAGGTTGCCACAATAGTAGTAATAATAATCATATAGGTGATTTCCAGGAGCTCTAAGCCCTGTTCAAGTGATACCTTTGCAGGTAGATCTCAACATGCAAGAAATGTTGAGCAGCTCCTCCACTTTATAAATTATACTGGTCATTAAAGGGCTGGTTTCCATGGCTACAGTTGATTATCTGGGAAAAGGGCTTTACATCAAAGTGGAAAGTTCTAACTCAGTGAAAAGATCTAACTCCTATCAGTTCTCCCATGTATTCCCTCTCTAGCATCCCTCCCTAGCCATTTGGTCTCCTTAGCCATATACATTCTTCTGAGGTGGCATCACCTGATGTTGGTGGATAACACTTCTTGTCCAGGAAAATGCTACCCATTCATAATTCTCTACCTTGAGAATCTCTTTAGAGCAGCAGATACTGGATTCTCTACCTTGAGAATCTCTTTAGAGCAGCAGATACTGGATAGTCAATAGCTGGATAGATACTGGATACTGGGAGGCCAACCATCCAAGAGAAATGGCTTCTTTGGGCAGTGATTGCAAGATCAACCAATTGGACCTTGACCTACTTTGCTTCTCCTCCTGGACTCTCCATCAAAAGCATCTGCTTTGTTGTACTTCATGATAGGGTCAGCTCTGATACTTCATCTATTGCAATAGAAAGTTCTATTTTGCTAATTCTGTTAATTTGCTCAGTTGATAACCTCTGCACATTTTTTAAGCTACTGGTAAGTATATAAAATAGACATCCCCAGCCTAGTATCCTCTAGAAATATTGGAATTGCAACTTCTAGCATTCGCAGCTAGCATGGCCACTTCCAAGCCATCTGACGCTGAGACTGTCCTACTATACCTTCTTACAAATCGGAATAACCTCAGCAGCTACTGACCTTTCTCCTTGGTTTTCTATTCCCTTCTTTGCTTCTACTTGTCATGTAGTATCCTTTTTGCAATTGTTAAGGAAGAGTATTATTGAAAAGGCAACCCAGTGTGAAGTGCTGAGTATGGCATGTTTATCCACCTTGGAAGAATGGAAGGCGGAGTCAAGCTTGAGCCAGTTAGAGTCGAACTGCTGGCAATTGGCAGAATTAGCCTGCAATACTGCATTCTAACCACTGGGCCGCTATGGCTCTTATTCAGGAAAGATGGACATCAGCATAGGGCAGTGATGGTGAACCTTTTCAGCACCGAGTGCCCAAACCAGAACACATATGCATGTGCGTGCATGTGTATGTGCCGGAGCACCGGAAACCCGAAGATCAGCTGGCCAGCGCGCACATACTGTGTTTGGGCCATTTTTGGCCATTTTGGGGGCTGTTTTCAGGCCATTTTGGGGGTTGTTTTTGGCTTGGAAAATGGCCTGGGCTTCTGATGCCCTCGAAGACCAGCTGACTGGCATGCATATGTGCACCAGAAACCAGAAGAGCAGCTGTGCCACCTCTGGCACGCTATCACAGCATAGGGTGTCTTATTTAAGGGCCCACTAAATATAAGAATTGACTTCATAGATGGGAGCAGAGGAATAATTGCTGCAAACTCTGATGTCAAAAGGATGCATTCAAGGTATGTAGTTCTCCCCCTTAACCCCAAGAAAGATTTATATCAGTTCTGTCCCCCTTTTGTGAAAGTGCATAATATAGAAAACTTGTATGAAGACTGCTCAGATACTAGTGATCTGAAAATCCTATAACTGATGCTCTTCCAGTCTGCCAACATTTACAAGATCACCTAATTCCTTCTTTTCTTGAAATCTTCTTGGCCAGCATTTCTCATCTTGGCATCTTTCAGTTGTGCTAAAACAGAAGCTCCCCAAACTCACAAACAGAAGCCACTGTTTGTGGCAACACAAACAATGTGTTTTGTCTGGATGTTAATAGTACTTTGAAATGTCATGGTTTCTTGTGATTCCTCCTTTTTCATTAACTAGGACAATGCACTGGTCTCCAACATAGCCTTCATTTCTTTAATTATCTTTATTGCCTCCGTTTGTAGGAGAAGAAGGGACACAAACTCAAGCTGAAAACAGCAACCAGGACAGCCGCGCACAAACCCGTTGTGAGTCTTGTACATCTACATTTCTCAAGTTCCTCTGGGGATTTCTAATTATTTTGTCAGTCTCATCTTCTTGCATCGGAACAACACAGATTGTCAAAATCACATACAAGAACTTTGATTATCCATTTTTCATGACTTGGTTTTCTACAAATTGGAATATTATGTTTTTTCCCGTTTATTATTCTGGACATCTTGCAACTGCCCAGGAAAAGCAGTCTCCAATCAAAAAATTCAGGTAGGTTTCTGGCAGTCTTTCCTATTTGGTTAGACTTCAGTCTTGTCACTTAGAAGACTTTGACATTTTTTCTTCATTCAAGGGAAAAAAAAAGAGATTTGGAAAAAGTTTTGTAGCCATATCAACTTGTTCAAAGAACAGTTCTTCAAAAAGTGTTCTCATTTTTTCTTTTTTGTACATATCTAATAAATTTTCCTCTTTATTTTATTTTTTAGAATGTATTTAAGAACCCCAATATATGGCTGACTGAGAGAATTTTCCAGAACTCTTCATGAAATAAAATGTTACAAAAAATGGAATAGGAATCCAAAAGAAAATCCAATATTTAGATGTTTAGATGTTTTATATTATTTAATGAACACAATTGTTATTACTTTTTTTGAAAAAAAAATGTTCATATGTACATTTGAGACCACGTCAGTTGCCACTTTATGCTTGCTTATGCTTTGCTGCTATGCAGTGAGAGCCTGTCATGAACTGTGGGGGGAGGGGGGGAATGAAGGGGGAAAATGAAAGTAAGTGCTGTATCTCCTTGAGATGCTGCCTCAAGGTGACCCAGCTGGAAGAAGGAGAGAGCCACATACCAAAATGTGCTTGGACTGACCGTTATGAAAACATCTTGCTTGAACCTGATTGGTTATATTGGGGTGGTCAATGAGAAATAGTTATGGGAGGGAAAAGTCGAACTTTTGGCATGTAATTTTCTGTTCTGGCTTTCCAATACTGCAATACACTTGATCTCTAATAAACTATATCTTTCTCAACAAGTGGAGCCAAGGATCATTTCTATTTAGAGGTTTAAATTCTGACAGGTCTGACAGACTGCAAGTTTTAGCCTTTTTCTTATTCTGGCATCTGGAAACCAAAACTCTGAAGGAAGAGGGGAATCAGTTATGTTCAGTTATGAAATAGCCGTTGCATGCAAAACCTCTCTAGTCCAGGGACTGATGTTCGTGTATAAAAATAGCAGATGACAGAGAGATTATTCTTCATCAGGTACTTTAAAGGATTGTAGCTACTTAATGCTACTTAGTCGTGCTGAATTTGATTTTTTACAACTAATAATAAATTCCATGAAATATTTTAACTAGGATTAAGTAGGGAATCAGCTAAGAAGCTACCTGCCATTGTATTAAAACATGTGAGCATATCATCATGATTTAAAATAATTGGTCAGCCATTCTGAAGCATGGCTGGAGAACAAGATAAAAAACTTAAAGTTATGCTGCTGTGAAATGGCAAACTTGGGAGGAGATTTGTACCCCCTAAATGAGGAATCTTTTTTTATTTTTATTTTTCTAGGGAATGTAGTCGGATCTTTGGCGAAGATGGTCTGACGCTGAAACTCTTTCTTAAAAGAACCGCTCCCTTTTCTATTTTGTGGACTTTGACTAACTACCTATATCTGCTGGCACTGAAGAAGCTGACCGCCACAGACGTCTCAGCCCTGTTCTGTTGTAACAAAGCCTTTGTCTTCCTGCTCTCGTGGATTGTCCTGAAAGACAGGTTCATGGGTGTCAGGGTAATGGCCTAGACAGCTTTTGTTGATGATGGTTTCCATTGCCCATACTTTGAAATTCTAAGACAACTATTATGCTCCAAAAAACACATGTCGGGTTTATCCATTTTTTGGTTACTGTATTTTTCAGAGTATACGATGCTCTGGACTATAAGACACACCTACCTTTTTGGGGGAGGAAAACAAGAAAAAAAACCCTGCCTCTGTCTCCCAGCAATTTGCCTCCGTGCAGCAAAGAGCAAACAGCCTGTTTTAGTTTCATTTTCAGCACAGTCTGATTAGCACAAGAAAAAAATAAATCAGCCTCCCAGCAATTTGGGAGCACGGCAATAGGCAATGGCAATCCCTGCAGCCTGAAATAGTTGTGGGTCGGGAGGCCAGTCCAACTGACAATCAACTGTATGTGCTAATCAGGCCATACTGAAGCTGAAACGGGCTGTTTTCTGTTTACTGCAAGGAGGTAAATTGCTGGGAGGCAGAGGCAAAAGATGGGGACTAGCGGGTAGGCGCGTCTACATTCAGTGTACAAGACACACCCAAATTTTCACCCTCTTTTTGGGGAGGGGAGTACGTCTTATACCCTGAAAAATACGGTAAGTGTCCAGTGAGTACTATAAATGGGAGGGGATTACCGTATTAGTAGAAATGGTTCCGGGCAATGAAGAATTCGGAAGTGGCTACAATATTCTCTTGTGTTCGTGTCCAGTAGACTGTCATTATGAGGTTACCTTTTCATATGACTGTTTCTCAGTTTTCTGTTCTCTTGAATGCTGCCCTCAGATGGTGATAGTGAAATATAGCCACAAGCAATTAATCCATTAAGAATTAATGCATAATTCCATACAGTGTGTTGCTTTGGAATGCATGTGGGAGACATTATTATAGAAGACTTATGGTGAAACATTAAGACTCGTATAATCTCATATTCTTATTCTTTGCCATTATAATAGGAGGATGTAGAATAACGGTGCTTAATTTTTTTTGTTTTGTTTTTAATTATGCTCCAAATTTAAAAACTACTTTTCAGCTTGCATTCCCAAACATAGCATTTTACTTTTCCCGTAAGAGCAGCAATCCCATTCACTTATCTGAAACAAAGAAAAGAGTGGATTTGCAATACTGTTCTGGTGGGAAATAGATTAGTTCTTTGCTGCTAATCTCAGAGACAAGGCAAGCTTTGCCCTCTTTCATCTGCATCCCAGATGTCAGTCTGTTTACTTAATTTCATAGAATTGAATGAAAGTGATTAAGAATGGCAGCTGATTCTTTTCTTTGTTTGCAAACTCCATCCTGGTTCCTACTACCATGCAACGGAATTTAGGCAGCTAGCTTTACCACAATCTGGAGAAATAGTTGGAATTTCAACTAGGTTACATTTTTTAAAGATTTTTTTTAAAAAAAATAACTAAAGGTGATGAACATACCTAATATTACTTTCTCCTCTTGTTTTCCCCACCGCACCAACCCTATGAGGTTGGTTGTGTTGAGAATGACTGCCTCAAAGTCACCCAGCTGGCTTTCATTCCTAAGGCAGAACTAGAACTCGTAGTCTCCTGGTTTCTAGCCTGGTACTTTAACCACTAGAACAAACTGACTCTTAAGAAAGTGGGAAGGACCTTTCTATCTTTAATTGGCAAACAAGAGCATTATAAATTAGGATAACTGGCTCTCTAGGTCACTATATTAAGAATGTCAGGATGGGTGAGAGGGAAAGATTCTTATCCACTAAATTCACTTGAAGGAAAAGCACTTTCCCTCAGCAAATTCTCTCCAGCTGAATTCTCCAGCAGAAATTAAAATAAAGGTGCGTTTTAAAGAATACTTGGCTGAAAGGAAATTAATCTTGGTGAGTGGAATGTTTAACAAAGATGATTAGGGAACTGGAGGCTAAAACATATGAAGAACGGTTGCAGGAATTAGGCATGTCTAGTTTAACGAAAAGAAGGACTAGGGGTGACATCATAGCAGTATTTATTTATTTATTAATTAATTAATTAAATTTCTATACCGCCCTTCTCCTGGCGGACCCAGGGCGGTGTACAGCCAATTAAAAACCAATACATAAACAATTAAAAACATCCTAAAATCCATATAAGTTAAGGCTGAAGGTATAAGAACCGACTAAAAACTCTAAAAAGTTTAAAATTTAAAAAATGTAGAAATATTTAAAAATAAAAGGGATCAGGCAAGTCCGGCGAGTTGGAAAAGGTGCGTCTTTAGAGCCCGACGAAAAGTCCGGAGGTCAGCAATAGTTCTCAGTTCTGGAGGCAAATCGTTCCAGAGGGTGGGGGCTACCACAGAGAACGCTCTCCCCCTGGGGGTCGCCAGCCGGCATTGTCTGGCTGACGGCACCCCGAGGAGGCCCTCTCTGTGGGAGCGAACCGGTCGGTGGGAGGCAATTGGTGGCAGAAGGCGGTCCCGTAAATACCCTGGTCCTAAGCCATGGAGCGCTTTAAAGGTGATTACCAACACCTTGAAACGCACCCGGAAGTCAACCGGCAACCAATGCAGCTCATGCAGGAGAGGTGTCACGTGGGAGCGCCCTGTCGCTCCCATAATCCCCCGCGCGGCCGCATTCTGCACCAGCTGAAGCCTCCGGGTGCATCCCAAGGGGAGCCCCATGTAGAGAGCATTACAGTAGTCCAGGCGAGACGTGACGAGCGCCTGAGTGACTGTGCGTAGGGAGTCCCGATCTAGAAAGGGCCGCAACTGGCGTATCAGGCGAACCTGATAGAAAGCCCCCCTGGCCACGGCTGTCGTATGATCCTCTAAAGACAGCCGTGGATCCAGGAGGACGCCCAAGTTGCGCACCCCTTCCGTGGGGGCCAATGATTCGCCCCCAATAACCAACGATGGAGTCAGTTGGCTATATCGGGACGCCGGCAGCCACAGCCACTCGGTCTTGGAGGGGTTGAGTCGAAGCCTGTTTCTCCCCATCCAGACCCGCACAGCTTCAAGGCACTGGGACATCACCTCCACGGCATCGTTGGGGTGGTCTGGGGTGGAAATGTACAGCTGAGTGTCATCAGCGTACTGATGGAATTCCACCCCAAAACCACGGATGATCTCACCCAGCGGCTTTACATAAATGTTGAACAGAAGGGGCGAGAGGACCGACCCTTGTGGCACCCCACACACTAGGCGCCTCGGGGTCGACCGCTGCCCCCCTGTCAACACAGATTGCAACCGGTCGGAGAGGTAGGAGGAGAACCACCGAAGAACGGTGCCCCCCACTCCCAATCCCTCCAACCGGCGCAACATGATACCATGGTCGATGGTATCAAAAGCCGCTGAGAGATCTAACAGCACCAGGATAGAGGAGTACCCCCTACCCCGGGCCCTCCAGAGATCATCCACCAACGCGACCAATGCCGTTTCGGTGCTGTAACCAGACCTGAAGCCGGACTGGAGCGGGTCTAAATAGACAGCTTCATCCAGGTACCGGGGGAGCTGCCATGCCACCACACTCTCAACAACCTTCGCTAAAAAGGGAAGGTTGGAGACTGGACGATAATTTGCCAAAACAGCTGGGTCCAGGGAGGGCTTCTTGAGGAGGGGCCTCACCACCGCCTCCTTCAAGGCGGTCGGTAGGGCACCCTCACTCAGAGAAGCATTTATAATCTCCTGGAGCCAGCCTTGTGTAACCTCCCGGGAGGCCAGCACCAACCAGGAGGGACACGGGTCCAATAAACATGTGGTAGCATTCAATCTCCCCAGGATCCTGTCCACGTCCTCGGGAGCCACAGGATCGAACTCAGCCCAGATAACACTCTCAAGACCGGGCTCAGTCACCTCGCCCGAACCAACCCAGTCGGCGGCCAACTCATCCCGAATCTGAGTTATTTTATCATCCAGATATTGAACAAAATCCTCAGCACGTCCCTGCAAGGGATCCTCCCGCGCTCCCAGATGAAGGAGGGAGCGGGTCACCCTAAACAGGGCGGCTGGGCGATTATCTGATGACGCAATAAGGGCGGCGAAATAATTAGATTTCGCCGCTTTTATTGCCACTAAGTAAGTCTTAATATAAGCTCTTACTAGTGTCAAGTCAGAATCGGAGCGACTGGCCCTCCAACCGCTCTCTAGGCGTCTTTTCCGGCGCTTCATCTCCCTCAGCTCCTCGGTAAACCAAGGAGATAAGTGAGTTCGGCGCCGGGTCAGAGGCCGCCGTATTCCAATATCTAAGGGGTTGCCACAAAGAAGAAGAGGTCAATCTATTCTCCAAAGCACCTGAAGGCAGGAGAAGAAGCAATGAAACTTATCAAGGAGAGATGCAACCTAGAATTAAGGAGAAATGCTCCAACGGTTAGAACAATTAATCAGTGGAACAACTTGCCTCCAGAAGTTTGTGGGTGCTCCAAAACTGGAGGTTTTTAAAAGAGATCAGACAATCATTTGTCTGAAATGGTATAATATCTCCTGCTTGAGCAGGGGGTTAGACTAGAAGACCTCCAAGGTCCCTTCCAACTCGGTTATTTTGTTATGGGCATATATGGTACCTTCTAAAATAAACATGAATAAATGAAGTAATACCAGCAAGCCAAGTCAAAGAATTACATTATTATAAATGTTTACTGATATCAGGAAGACATTGGAAGGAGGGGCTCATATTTCGTTGAGAAAAGACTGGCCTTTAAATATGACAAATAAAATTGCAGCTGCAGACCTATAAGAGGGTCATGTTCTTGCTTTCCCAAGCATAGCATGAAAATAAAATGCCCACTTTTGGAGAGTCCTATCCAATATTCTCTTTAAGCATCATAATATATGATTAAAAGTCAGCAGTTAATCACTTTTGATTGATCTGAAAAGCTAAGGCAGGTTGGCCCTGGTTATTACCTAGGAATTCCAGATCTATTTTCTAGACTGGGAAATCAGTTGGAAATCACTTTGGTAACACTGCATGGATGCAGTGATCAGGAGTTGAGTTCATGTTCAGGGAATTTTTACTTTTCAGTATCTGAATACAAAGTTGCTGTTGCCAATTGTATTAATTTTGTCTGCATGGACCATCATTTTAGCTCCATTTTTGCTAGACCTATTTCAGCAATTGAATCATATTGAATAATAATATCCAGTGGGATGGGGAATAAATTCTAACAATCTCCAAATCAGTGCCAAAGCAAATCTTTATTTGAGGCTATTGATTAAAACAAAATAGGGTCCTTCCTCCAAATATTTGTTGTGTGTGTTGATACCAGTAGAATTGGTTTGTGATTGGGCTGTTACATAATTCTCTAGTAATCCATTTATTATTTGGAGGCAGAATCTGATCAAATTGATGGAAGTCTTTTTGCACTGATGGGCATTCTCAGTTAAAGACTAAGAAACTGATCTTGACAAATTTAGTATTTAATCAATGGATCCCCTGCACTAACTGGATTTTACCATTTTATCTGGATACCCCAGGGTTAAGCTAAGGTTTTTCATATGCAAAGCAAAAGCTCTGAGCTATGATCTTCCTGCCAGACTGAGTCACTTAAAAGTTAGTTACTCACTTTCTCAGACTTCTCCCATCTCAAAGCTCCTGACCTGGTTAGTGATTTGAGCACATACTGGTCCCAAATAGATTCATATACAGTAGTACTGGTGATCTCTCCTGGACATTGTTCAAAACTGGACTTACAATCATTGTTATTTTGTTAATCATTAATAAGGGAGCCAGTTTGGTCTAGTGGATAAGGCACTAGGCTAGAAAGCAAGTTACTATGAGTTCAAGTCCTACCTTAGCCATGAAATACATCACTCTCTGTGAGCCCAATTCACTTCCAGGGTGGTGGTTGTTACGGGGAAAATAGGAGGAGGAAGGTATGTTAAATAGGTTTGCTGCCTTGAGTTGTTTGTGAAAATAATAATGGCAGGATGTGAATGAATGAATGAATGAACAAAGAAACAAACAAAGAAATAAATGTATACCTGCGTTACTTCCACTAATAGATTTCTGGGCAATTAGGGACAGACAAGAGAGACAGTTTAATATAGTAGTTAAGGTTACAGTTTGTAGCTACTGTGCTACAAACCTCACCTTATGCATGAACCCAGCTGTTCTAGCAAGGGGGCAATGGCAAACCACTTCCGAAAAATCTTGCCAAGAAAACTGCAGAGACTAGGACAGAGAGTTGACAGAAGTCAGCAATTACTCAGTCACACACACATAAAAAAGAGGGAGGTGCTTAGGGGTGTATGTGCAAAATATCAATTAAATCAGGGGTCTCCAACCTTGGCAACGTTAAGACTTGTGGACTTCAACTCCCAGAGTTGAAGCAAAGCTGGCTGAGGAACTCTGGAAGTCCACAAGTCTTAAAGTTGCCAAGGTTGGAGATTCCTGAATTAAATGAACACATAAAGTCCCACATTTTGAAAGAAGTATTATGGACATACATTATAATGTTGTTGTTTTTTAGTGATGGAGCAGCTCATAAGGCCAATAAATAAATGCACCCACATTTTCAAAATGAGAAACTTGCCCTCAACTTCCTCACATGTAAAAGCAACTGAAGAGGCAATTTTCTATATGAAGACAACCCATACCTCGGCTACCATTTTGTATAGCCCACATCACAATGAATTACAAACCAAGGGCAGTGCTTGCCATTTTCAGGAAAGTGCCTACAAGTTGTACTCAGAGGACTTTCTAAAATAAACCTGCCAATCTGTTGGATGGATTTCCGTTCGGAAACTAGCTAGATGGGGAATTATAAACTAGCATTTAGACCAAAATTCCTACACAAGAACTTGTAACTTGATTGATAGTAACATGCTTTGCATTCCTCAGAGTTGAAGCATTTGTAGGGCACAAAAGTGCTTCAAGGTTCATGGAACGTGATTTACCAGGATGGTGACAGTAGCAGCGAGGATTTTTTAAATTGAAAAAAACACCTTAAATTTGTTGGGCTCCACTGAAATGTGTTATTTCTGACTGTTTTAGTTCCATTTCTTAACTCACCTGACACGTAGCAGCTTTCAAGAACTTGCTACATCTTTTTCACTTGCCCTTTAGGTGTGACACTCTGTGGTTTGGATTATTAACTTAACCTATTCCTTGTTTTGCATGAGGGAAATCTGCTTGTGGAAGAAGAGAGTCAAACTTAAAGGACCTGCTTTCATCCCAGCTCCATCGTTTTTATTAGAATTCAAGAAAATTGTTCCTTCTGCATATGAAATAGTTCCTTCAGTTCATAGTGCAAACCTTACATTTCCATATCTCCTTCATCTAATTCATAGGAGTGTTCATTAAAGAGAAAAGTAAATTGGACAAGCTTGAATTGGTTTCATCCGTGGATTAATCAACAAAACCTGCAGTTAATTAATTAGTAGAGACAAACTCTAATTTGATGTATAAATTTTAATGCCTAATGCTGGGAGGTAAAATACATAGCCATCCTTAAAGCTTATTTTAGTGCTGGTGTGTAATAGGGGTCGTTTGTGTGCAAGTATCTAAAGCTATATCTTTCTTTTAAAGACTGAAAATAATATTTGCTTCTCAATCCATAAGCTGTTTCATACATCCTTCAATATCTCCAAAATGTGATTTATTGTACAGAATACAAAGGTTTTTGTAAAGCCGAAAAATGATTTAAGTGTGCCTGATAGGTTTGATAGATAAAATGCAGGTAAATAGCACCAACAGCTCTAATATCTTCATTCCCAAACATTTCCTAGGTGATAGGATCAGTGTCTGACACCAAATTGAGGTATTAAAGTATTACGTTTGAGATTACAGAAACATTGTATCAAGCAGTATGCAGCAAAATTTTATGAAATAGAAGCTGGGAGAAAATATAGGTGTGTGTTAGAGAGAGAGAGAGAGAGAGAGGATAAAAGTGGCAAGTGAGGTTTTCTAGAGATTTTTAAAAAAACTTCCTTATGATTTTTCCCCCTTGTAGATTTCTGCCAGAAATAAAATGATGACAGATAGTAAGAGTATGGATCAGTAAAGGGAAGTAGGGACAGGCTGCCATTTCAGTTCTCTGCAGTAACTTATGCAAGCTTTGTTTTAAAGATCATTGACATCACTACTGGGTTTAATTGAGTGTGAGCATTTGAGTTAATGACACAGAGCACTATTATATTGAACTTGATCAACTGGTCAAGTTCAATATTTGGGTGAATTCACAGAATATATTGAATTCTAAAACTGGGTTAATAGTTTTAACACAGTTGCTTCATTCACATAAATATGCTATGTCTGAGAATCGCATAACATGCTAAGATTGTAACTCAGTCCTCATCACATACTGAACTACTGTATACAGTACAAATTACCCAAATTCATTTTAGCATCCTTCAGTGTGCTGTAGGGTCCCTGCATGATAGCAATAGCAACAGCACTTATATCCTGCTTCATAATGCTTTACAGCCCTCTCTAAGTGGTTTAGAGAATCAGCATATTGCCCCAACAATCTGAGTCCTCATTTTACCATTTTACCTCAGAAGGATGGAAAGCTGAGTCAACCTCGAGCCAGTCAGGATTGAACTCCTGGCAGTGGGCAGAGTTAGCCTCCAATACTGTATTCTAATCACTGCCCCAATTATATAAACACATTGAGTTGGGGAAATAGAATTGACTGTGGAGTTCTTGATGCTCTCTGAGTTTGGTTATTTGCTTGCAGTTGTTGCATTATCCAAATGGTAACATCACCAGTGGCACAATTAGCTGACGTTTGGTTACTCATATACCATTAAATTGTGGTTTCATGCAGGCTTTCCCAACATGAACATTTCACCAGATGACAAATCCCAGAATTCTCAGCCTATACAGATAATGGCTGTGCCTGTTCAGAATTCTAGGAGTGTTTCTCAACCTTAGCAACTTTAAGATGTGTGGACCAGGGGTGGGTTCTACTTACCTTTACTACCGGTTCACAATGGGAGTGCTTCTGTGCATGCGCAGAAGCTTCTGTGCATGCGCAGATCACCCATGATGATGTCATGTCGGGTGGCTGGAGCTTCCCGCCAGTTTTACTAACGGTTCTAGAGAACCGGACCGAACCGGGAGCAACCCACCACTGGTGTGGGCTTCCAACTCCCACAATTTCCCCAGCCAGCAATAATGGCTGGGGAATTGTGGGAGTTGAAATCCATACATCCTAAAGTTGCCAAGGTTGAGAAAGGCTGCCTCGAAGTATTAGGGGGCACCAGACTGGGGAAAAGTTGTTTAACATAGCACTAGAATCATTGGAATTTGGTACTTTTTACAGTCTGCTTGTAGTCACCACGAGAAACAAGCTGAAGATTATTCCACTGTTGCATTTTTCTGATGAATGAACCTGCCGGTTTCATGTTTTGAATCTTACTCCCTAGAGCTATAATTTCTCTGACTACACAACAGTGACCAAGTTAAGTTTATGGCTGTCAACCTGTGAAACAAACTAATCTGATCTTGAAGCAATTCTGCCTGAATGGGCTTCAGTCTAAAGTGACCTAAGAAATAATCCTTTTGATTTTCAAGAAAAGAGAACAAGGTTGCTGTACAGTCCCACTCTGGGTGGTACATAACCTGCATGACTATTGTAGTGTTATGTTCCCCTTCCATGTCTTCAAGTCATTTTAATATCTCTCACATGCAACGCACATTTTATCCATGGTTCTTTCCAGATAATAAAGTCCTTCTACTTGTCTTTCCTTTTGGATTGCACAGATAGTTGCCGCAATAATGGCCATCACTGGAATTGTTATGATGGCCTATGCAGATGGTTTCCATGGCGATTCAATTATTGGTGTTGCATATGCAGTTGGATCTGCTTCGACCTCTGCGCTATATAAGGTAGGTTATTTTCTTACCATTTAATCCTTTTTAAATGCATGCATAGGCAAACAAAGCAAGATGGGTTTAAAACAATGCTCATGGTTGCTTAATTCACAATGTGCACCAGAAGAAAGTTGCAGCTAGATAATTACGTGGTGGCCTCCAAGGATTTGGCTTGGCTTCCCTTTATCAAGTCTTAATGAAATCTCTATTATTCCACAACAGCAAGATTAGCATCCATTGAGTTTCCTCTTATTTTATATGCCAGAGTTTTATGACATTCAACTGAGACATACAAGCAAAAGAAAATGAAAAAGAAAGCTAAGGATGATATTTTCAATGAATGGGGGGCGCTTTCATCTCTCTGTCACTCTGCTAAGATTTCCCAGGAGATCTTGAGATTTCTTAATGATTCTATCTTTTACTAATCTCTCCAATTATATTTTAGTTTAAATCAGAACTCTTTCTTCTAAAATAAAGGTGAGTTAACTCAGTCTGTAGAAGTTCAGCTCCATTCTTGTGTTCCTCAGAAACTTATTTGATTTCAGGGTACAACTGTCCAAAGTTGACATTATAGTTTTCTGCCATTTCAAACCAGTGCACACACAAAACTTGAATTATAAACTTTAAAATTGCCCTCTTAAAAAGAAGGGGGAAAAATTCCCTTCACCAAATGAAAATTCATGATGTAGTCCCAACTGTTTTACATCATGGCCCAAATAGTGTCAAATAATTTCCATACTGCTTTTTTACTAGGTTATACTAATTGATTTATCATTGATTTTAAAATTGTAAATAAAAAGCAAATGCATAGCCAATTCATTGAAAACAAATATATGAAACAAATGACTTTTTTTAAAAAAAAATTGATGTATATGCCGCCCTTCTCCGGAGACTCAGGGCGGCTTACATGCGTTAAGCAATAGCTTTCATACTTTTGTATATTTATACTAAGTCAACTTATTGCCCCCACAAACTGGGTCCTCATTTTACCTACCTTAAAAAGGATGGAAGACTGAGTCAACCTTGAGCCTGGTGAGATTCGAACTTACAATAATTGCAGACAGCTGGTATTAATCACAATGCTTTAGTCTGCTGAGCCACCAGGCCCTTTGACTTCATTAAAACATTGCAGGAATCGGGAATGTATTTCAGAGCAGTAATATCTAAAAGCCCATAAAAATGTAAAATATTTCCTGAAGGGAGAAAAGGTAGTTAATTCAGATTTGATAGTGGCTTCCAATGATTTCCTGTTCTACCTCCTGTCACAATATCAATGGATGAGAATGTATGTGGCTCAGGATTGAACTATGGAGTCCTAGATGCTTTCTAAGTTTGGTTGTTTGCTTGTAGATGTTTCATTACCAAACTAGGTAAAATCTCTAGTGCTAGAAGGGAGTGGAGTTTGCTCTCAGTTTATATATAGTAGCTTGCTCTGCCAGTGTTGATGGGTGTGTTGTTTCTTCTGTTAGCTGTTTCTGAGATGCCTTTGATGAATGGTAGTTTTATCCTTAATCAAATAAACAACCAACAAGTCAATCTAGTGGTAAACAACAGCCTAATCATTGTACAACACACAGTATAAGGACTGTAGCAGTCACTGTGTAGGACCAACAGGCAAAAAGCTAGCAGAACATCAAACAGCGATAAGACTTAATTTCACAACACGTAGATAAACTCAACCATAGTTTCAACTTGGGAACTGAGCATTGTAGACCAAGCTCTACCCAAAAGCACTGGGGAATTCCTGGAAATTTGGCATTCAAATAAACCAGCTATCAACAGATACATTGAGATAAACCCCATTTATACACCATTCAAAAGAGATCATTAAAAAGAAACGAAAAAAGAAAACGAAAACACCAGAACACCGCCTTGGAAGCAGTCAACACTCATATAAGCAGTGACAACAAGCAGTCAACAATGCAGGTAGTCCTCAACTTACAACCATTCATTTAGTGAGCATGAAAAATTATAATATCACTAAAAAAAAGGTGACTTCTGGATGTTATTCACACTTACAACTATTGTGGCATCCCCATGGCGATGTGATCAAAATTCAGATGCTTGGCAACTGGCATGTAATTATGTCAGTTGCAGGGTCCTGGGGATCCCTTTTTGCAAATTTCTCACAAGCAAAGTCAATGGGGAAGCCAGATTTACTGTAGCAAGAAAGGTCATAAAATGGGACAAAACTAACTTCACAATTGTCTTGCTTAGCAACACAAATTTGGGCCTCAATTCTGAACATAAATTGAGGGCTACCTAAACAAGGAACTACCCAGTAGAAAATGACACTCCCATCAACACTGGCAGGGCAAGTTCCTGTATATAAATAGAGAACAAACCCCACTCCCTTTTAGCACTAGTACCTGGTCTTAGGGGTGGGCTGCTGAGGGTTCGCAGGGGTTCGGGAGAACCTCTAGCTAAGATTCTGTGCAGTTCAAAGAACCCCCAAATACCACTCCTGGCTGGCCCCTCTTGCCCCTCCCAGGAGTCCCCACATGGCCTGGGTTGAATGCAGGTAAGCGCAGGGTGTGTGGAGGCTCAAGAAGGGTGAAAAATGGGCCTACCAGAAGCTTGGGAAGGCTGGAAACAGGCCTGTTTCCAGCCTCCAGAGGACCTCCAGAGCCTGGGAGAAAAGCCTCCAGAGCCCAGAGAGGGCAAAAACATCCCCCCCACCCCCCACCTCCCATGCAGGAGGCCATGGTGGGCATGGGCATGCCACTGTGCAACTGGGCAGAGAACCTCTTACTAAAATTTTTGAAGCCCACTTCTGCTTGGTCTGGTAATAAAATGTCCACAAATGACCAAGTTCAGAGAACACCAAAGACTCCATAGTCCTGCCACAATCTTACATCATTTGAAAATTCAGAAGGCTTCTCAGAGGCAGCTCATGAAAAGCACTTGGCAGTGAGCAATCATTGAGATTAGCAAGCTATAAATAACAGTTGCCAAAATCCTACTCTTCTGACGAATTGACTGTATATGTGTCCCTTTTGCATACAGCCCAGAGTGCTGTACATCAGTAAAGATAATACACCAAATCAAACCTTCAGCCCTCTTAGAGACAGAAGGATGTAAATATAAATAATACAGCAGCATGTGTTGATCACATTTCAGCAGGCCCATCGCCAGCTTAATAAACTGCATAAGAGATGCTCTTGGCTGTTGCCAACCTTGAGGCCCAAACTAGATGCTATATATAAGCACATTTAATTGATATACTAAAGATTTAATTACCCCAGTGACCAGTTTTGATGAGGACAACTCACTTCAAGTTGAGATGGTTGGAGAAAACATTGTTTTGGCATTGTTATGCGCATGCAACATAATTCTTTAGCAGACCCTTGCTGGGTTTTCAAGGTGGTTTGGACTACATCTTCAATAACTCCAAGCTGGGACTTCCAGGTGGCGCCTCCGTCGTTGTCGGCAGTCTTTTCATGACCGCCAGCCTCCCGGCGCGTAAAGAGCCACCTTACAACTGGCAGGCGGCTCAAAAACCCCGCTCTTCATTTGGAAGAGCGGGTAGAGCTTCTGGGGGTGTGGTTGAGCCCCCTGAATTGCTCCCAGGACCCCTTTTTTGTCCTGGAGAGGGCTTAGGGTGATGGCTCCCTATCCACCCCCAGAGAGGCTCCGCGCCAAGAGGGATCTCTGCTGCCTTTAGCAGCGGAGCTAGATGTCGTGAGCAACACCATGATCGATGGAAAACTTCAACAAGCAGATTAAGGAGTATTCAAAAAGGAAAATGCAAGTATTGTTTTTTTATTAATTTCTAGAAGAAAAAAAGAGAGCGACTAGTGAAAGTGCTTTGAAAATGGCGACTGGTTTTGCTCGGAGAAAATGGAGAGTGGAAAGTGAAAGCAGAGTTTAGTGCTGAGGTATTTTAAAAGAAATATTTTGGTAGGGAAAAGAAACAGAGAAATAAAGACTGATTTAAACAGAATTTTTCTGGGGTTTTTTTGAAAAAAGAAGAAAAAAGAAGAATTTTCTTGTTTCTTTTGAAAAATAAAAGCTAGAAGTATGACTCCTAAACCAAAAGGAGGGGGGGGGCTCCCTTACAATTCAGACAAAGGAGAAAGCAGAATTGACTCACTTGCAGGGAACTGCAGATGAGGATTTAAAAGTTTTTATAACTAGGTCTCTAGGGAGTGTTGTTGAAAAGATAAAAAGCTCACAGAAGAATCTTGAGGAGCTGGTTCGAGGAAAATATGACCAATTGAATCAAACTATTACCAAAGTAGTTTCAGATCTTTCAAGTGCAGTGGTGGAAATGGGGAGGAAAGTGACTGAAATCAGTAGTAAGTTTGACTCCCAGATGAAAGAAATACAAGAAAAATTTGCGGAAATTGAGGCTAAAAACCAGAATATAGAGTGATGTCATCATGCTTCAAATTAAAGCTATGGAATCAGCAATTAGATTAAGAGGCATAAGAGAAAATAAGAGAGAAAATTTAAGAACAGTTTGTGCAAAGGCTTTTGCGGAATTATTAAAGTTGGAAGATGAGCTAATTCTTAGTTGTATGGAGAAAGTTTACAGAGTCAACTCACGTGTAGCTAAACAAAGGAACTTGCCTAGAGACGTTGTTGTCTACTTTACTGATAGAAGATTGAGAGATGATATTTTACAAAAATCCTACTCTGCTAGTGTGCAGGTAGAAGGTATACAAATTAGTATTTTTAAAGAGCTACCACCGAAGATTTTAAAGGACAGAAAAAATTTTGGTTTCTTGGTCAAGGAATTGAAGAGAAGCAATATCCCATTTAGATGGGATTTACCAGTTGGTGTAATTTTCAGATACCATGGTGTGAGACATTGTTTGAACACTATTGAAAAAGTGGAACATTTTTATAAAAATACTTTTAAGGGAGCCCCGGAATTTGTTAAGAATAAAAAACATGAAAGAGAGTCTGTGAAATGTACGCAGATGGAAGAAACCCAAAATGTGTCAGAAGAAAAAGGAGCACCAGGTGGTTGTTCAGAGGACTCTATTATGGATTTTTCAGATGAGAAAATTGAGCATCCCAAAGACCCTAGAGGAGGAGTACTGGACCTTGAACTGTTGAAGCAAGAATCAAAAAATACAACTCGAGATGAGCAACAGCAGAGGCCCAGTGCTCTACAAGAGAAGGGGGGTGATGCCAATCAACAGGAAGTAGAAGCTAATGAGGAAACTCGACTGGAAACCACTGATGGGCAATACAAGGAGATTTATGAAATTTTCCAATCTTTTGCAGATAGGATCCAAAGATTTGAAGATGCATTATAAATTTTCAAAGATCATCCTGAGTTGGATTTATATTTGACTTATATATTAAAATGGATTATAAAAATTTTCTACAAAGTTTATCCTGAGTTGTACTTAACATCCTGAGAAAGGTAAACAGATTGCTGCAATATTTGCAAGCGATCTGTAGTTACCCTATTATAGGTTTTTTTTTTTTTTGGAATTTATTATGCAGAAGAAAAGAATAAAGATGAGAACATCTTGGAACCTGAAGGAAGGAAGTGGAAAGGGTGACAGGATTTGAAAGAATTTTAAAGGAACATCTGGGAATGCGGTTTGTAGTTTTTTTATATATATAAGGTTTGAAATTTTGGAGGAGCTGCATTTGTTTTTTTCTCTTTTTTTAGGTGGCACAGTACTAGCTAGTTTGAATGTTCTACCTAGAGGAATATAAAATACCTTCATGGTTGGATATTTCTAATATAAAGTCACTCGGGGGGAATTTTTATGTGGAGAGATGTATTTTGCTGATGGGGGCAGCTGGAAGATGAAGCTTATTGGAATTGGAATTACGTTGGAAGAAAGTATATTTAACTTTAATCAAGATGAAGAGAAGACTGAAACGTGGATTATGGAGATAGAAAAAAATCTATCTCTTTTTGGATAATTGTATAATTATAATTATATATGTATAATCATATATATTACATTTTATTAGAATAGAGATATGTTTTATGTTTTGGTTTTTTAGTTGAGGGGTGTAGTTGGGATATAATTGTATAACTATAATTATATATGTATAATCATATATATTACATTTTATTAGAATAGAGATATGTTTTATGTTTTGGTTTTTTAGTTGAGAGGTGTAGTTGGGATAAAAATATTTGATATGGATATGGATGTGATATATTATATTTTATTATAAGGAGGATTGATTTTGGTATATAATTAGTAATGTTAATATCAATGGATTACAGAAAGGTATGATATTTTTAATTGGGTCTAAATATTATAAGTATCTTATTGATTGATAAATGAGTATTGATGGTTGATTATTGAGGTAAATTTTATTATTATTAGTTTTTTTATTACAATATTGCTAATTTTAGAAAAAAATTATTATTTATAGGTTTTTTTTTCTTCTTTAATTTTTTCCTTTTTTAAATTTTTTTTAAAATTTGTAGCGGAAATCAAGGGGGGGATGGGGAGGGAAACGGGGTTGGGGTGGAGGGAGGTAGGGGGGAAGGGGGGGTTGGGGGGGGAAATGAAAAAAGTTTGTATTGTAAAACCTTTTCAATAAAAAAAAACAACAACTCCAAGCTGGCAAAGACTTTGGTACCAGGTTGGAGATGATAAAAGTAATTCAGTTTCTTTCATCTTGACTTTGTCTCAGGCAAGTGATAGAATAGAATAGAATAGAATAGAATAGAATAGAATAGAATAGAATAGAATAGAATAGAATAGAATAGAATAGAATTCTTTATTGGCCAAGTGTAATTGGACACACAAGGAATTTGTCTTGGTGCGTACACTCTCTGCGTACATAAAAGAAAAGATATATTCGTCAAGAGTCATAAGGTACAAAACTTAATGATAGTCATAGGGAAACAATCAATATAAAGCTTAAGGATACCAGCAACAAGGTTACAGTCATACAGTCATAAGTGGGAGGAGATGGGTGATAGGAACGATCTGTGAACAGATCTCTGATCTGTGAACCCTGGACTTCAGTGTGACATACCTAAACTTTTCTTAATCCCCTAAGATCCAGTGATTCATCATTGTGGAAACAAGTGAGAAAGTGCAGGGCCAAAGATGTATCCGAAGACCAGTTTTAGTAAATCGAACCGATCTAGAAGGACACAGAAAGTCTTAGTCAAAGTGGACTTTCCAGCAATGGATCCCTGTCATGTGGTTCCACTGAGAGCATTTCTGCATATACCTCATGGTATTGTTCCAAGGGTGCTTTTTCAAGAGAAAGAAAAACCCAGAAAGTCCAGTTGCCTCTTGAAAAAGCACCTTTGGGACAACTATGACCTGAATGACTGAGAATCTCCATAGACACTTCATGGTATGCTCGTTTTTTCTCCTTTCTCCTTTTTAGGTTTTGTTTAAGATGTTTCTTGGAACTGCCAACTTCGGTGAAGCTGCTCACTTCATCTCTACCCTTGGCTTCTTCAACTTGATTTTCCTTTCCATCACTCCCATCATTTTGTACTTTACCAAAGTGGAATACTGGTCACCTTTTTCAGCTGTGCCGTGGGGCTTTCTGTGTGGAATCGCAGGCCTCTGGCTGGGTACGTGTCTGAGCAAACGTTTCAGTATCCCCGTGCTTCTTTCAACTTTATTTGCAGCAGAATCTTTGGATCATTTTAGTTTACTCTTTGCCAGTTTATAAGAAAATCTGGCCTTTTCATTAAATGCAATGGCATACATTTCTGGACTTCTTTTCAAATAGGAGAGAATTTTAGAGGACGAAAGTTTTATTTATTTATCAAATTTATTTACTGCCAATCTCATGATTCAAGATGCCTCTGAGTGGCTTACAGCAAAATAAAACAGTAAAGAAGTGGCATTTTAGTACTAAACAGGAGAAACTATTGATTAGAGATGGTTGGTGCACTAACAGAGAAGGCATCCCACCTCTCCGCCTCCAAACCCTTGTTTTTTCATTTGTTTTAATTTTTCTAATTTTAATCTCTGCATGTATATGTATGTATGTGTGTGTGTGTGTGTATCACACACAAACACACACACACACACACACACAAATATATATACTGTACATATATATATATATATTCTGAGGTTTTCGCGGGTGTTTGTATGTAGGTCTTTGGTTATTCGGGTCTTCTCCCGCGTAAAATTGGAAGTGTCTTGGTGACGTTTCGACGAAGTCTCATTCATCATCTTCAGGCTGGTGTTCTCGGCTTCATTCCAGCAATGCTCCGGGAAGCACGAAGCCGAGAACACCAGCCTGAAGATGACGAATGAGACTTCGTTGAAACGTCGCCAAGACACTTCCAATTTTATGTGGGAGAAGACACGAATAACCAAAGACCTACACACACACACACACACACATATATATATGATACACATATACAAACACAAAAATAGTCATACACGCACACATACACACATACCAGGGATGGGTTCTACTTACCTTTACTACCGATTTGCAACGGGGCTGTATGCTCTTCTGCGCATGCGCAGAAGCATTTTGATGATGTTGGGGTCGGTGGGCAGAGCCTCCCGCCGGTTTTACTACTGGTTCTATAGAACCCGTGCAAACTGGGGGGCAACCCACCACTGACAGAGAGAGAGAGAGAGAGAGAGAGAGAGAGAGAGAGAGAGAGAGAGAGAGAGAGAGAGATTAAAATTAGAAAAATTAAAACAAATTAAAAACAAGGGTTGGTAGGGGGAGAGATGGGGTGCCTTCTCTGTTAGTGCACCAACCACCTCCAGTCAATAGTTTCTCCTGTTTAGTACTAAAAACCACTTTTTTACTTAGAAGTTACAAATTCAGTAGTATTAAGACAATTCAGCATTTCATAATACACACACACACACACACATATATATACATACATCTGAAGATCAAATGCTGGGTACTACCAAAAGAGGATGGTTTGGATAAGTTTATTGGGATTTAAACAAGTTAATTTCAACCTTGCAGGTTGAGATCTTGTTATTGTGTGAGAGAGACGTCTTTACTTTCTCTGTTTCTTTTTTCTTTCATAGCTTTCAACATTTTGGTGAATGTTGGTGTTGTGCTTACATATCCAATCTTAATATCTATTGGGACAGTGCTCAGTGTTCCTGGCAATGCAGGTACAAATGATGGATTGCAATGGGTTTTTTTTTTAAAAAATGTATGCTGATAAATTCATTTATTAGTGTCTTCTGTATTGCTGGAATAGAACTTCTATCACACTAGATTCTTCATAAAAAATTCTCAAGGAATAGCATAGATTGCGGTCCTAGTGCAAAAGGAATCTAGATTAATCAGGACAAGCAGAGAACCTGCTGAGCGATGCTATGAGTGAATTTAACTAGATATACACCTCTTCAGCATATATGCAAATTCTAGTGGAGACAGAAACCGAGCTTTAACTAATTACTCCCAAGCACTACATAAAACGCATGTGGCTGTTCGCTTCTTTGACTTTGATCCATGGCCCATTAGCCTCTAAAGTTCTTGGAAAATGTAACAGCCTCTCATCACCTTAGGCACTGGCCGAGATGTGTTTTGCCTGTTCCTCAGCCAAACTGATTTTCATAGTCTGCTTAGCTATTAAGCTGTCTCCCGATTTTCATACACTGGAGCTACAAGAAGTCAGAATGTCTATCAATGTTCCACAGAGGTCACCCCAAATCAGATGGTGGGAAGAACAGGTTTCTGTGAGACAGGCAGAGTTTTATCCTAATTCCAACTAGTAATTTCTGGACACTCCATATTTTATCCTATCATATTCTATCATTGCTGTGATTTCAGGTGAACAAAATTGATGATACCAATGTGCCCTATACTACAGATTCAGTGTGAGAGAGTGAAAAGAGTTGTTTTAACAAACTGAATTACTGACCCAAAAGTCAGTGAAAGATTCTTCTGCTGAATTCCAATTCTTGGGGAAACCCTTACATTCAGGGAAGGCAGCCATGCCCTCTGTTTTTCCGCTGATTGATGGTGTCCAGCAAAAATTATGGACACCATCTAAAAATAACATAACTAGGTTGGAAACATTTGACACAGAAAAATTATTAAAATGGTTGCCCTGTTGTCTCCCTTCCCCATAATTGTGTTGACAAATGGAGGATTTTGATTCAGTCTCTTTTCATTTTTCCCCTTGGCAGCTGTTGATCTCCTCAAACGTGAGGTGATTTTTAGTGTCGTCAGATTAGGAGCCACCATCTTCATCTGCCTTGGGTTCCTGCTAATGCTTCTTCCTGAGGAATGGGATGAAATTACACTGAGATTCATCAACAATTTAAAAGAGAAGAAAAGTGAAGAGCATGCTGAAGATGTTACTGATTCAAACATTCACTTCAGGAGCAGGAGTAGAGCGAATGGGACGGTGTCTATACCGCTGGCTTAGAGCTGGTGACTTTTTGATTGCACGACCATGTATATTCTGTGAATATGATTTAATAATTTTTTTCTCACCCACCTGTATACTAAAAAGGACAGTGATAATGTTAAAACCAGGGATGGATTATGAATTTAATGCTCAATACATTGGTATGTAAATGAATGACATTTGTACACTTGTCCAGCAGTAGGTGAAAATAACCACAATAAATTCCTTTTTTTTTAAAAAAAAAAAAAATCAAAACAAAACAAAATGTTTTTTGTACTTTATAAGAGGAGTCACAGAAAAAAAAGTCTTTAAATCAAATCCATAACTCAGTTTAAGAATTAGGCAGATAGATATTGACGGGTGGCAGCAGCTTCATTATTCTTGGGTGATTCAGCCACTGAGTCTTATGAAAATTCCCTCTGGTATCTCATGTGCTGAGTTGTGTGTAGTGTGTGCAAACGCCATAGCAGGTTTATCCAGCCTATTACCCTTCAGCATTTTTGGAAGATGCAATCACAGCAGAGCTAAATGGGTGGAAAGTCAGGAAAGGCTGCTCTGGGAAAGTACAAGATCCAAATCGTTACTTTTCCAGTTCTGGTTGCCTCATTCTGCTACAATCACAAACACTTCAGCTTTGTCCAATTACTAGCCATAGGTGTTTGCAGGGAGGGTCAAGTGAGAAAATATGTGTTGTAATATCATTTGGCTTTTGTTTTGTCGTTCTGGTTAGTAGCAGAAGTTTGTGGGACTAATTAAGCTACAAAGCTAAGTTTCAGACACTGCAATTTTGACACATCCACAGATGCACCCCAACACCAGCATATAGCTTGTGTCATGCTTTCTAGGTTATCATGCCATCCAAAATGAAATTGTTGTAATTTCAAGTCATTGTAACCTAAGTTTCTTGTAACCTAGGTTTCCAGTTTCAAAAAAAGCCAGTATGACAGTTCTTTCATTTTAGGATGTCACATTCTAAGCCATAAAACTTACATAAAAACTTACTGTGCACAACATAGAATGAAATGGCAATAGCAATAGCACTTAGACTTATATATCACTTCACAGTACTTTACAGCCCTCTCTAAGCAGTTTACAGAGTCAGCATATTGCCCCCCCCCCCCCAACAATCTGGGTCTCATTTTACTGACCTCAGAAGGATGGAGGGTTAAGTCAACCTTGAGCCTGGTGAGATTCAAAACTTTACAGGCTGGGCAATGGCATTTTGAAATAAGAACATCAAAACAAATCGGGTCATCCTTAAATCTGTAAATAATTCTAGAATTGTGGAGTTAAACAGGCCACTTAGATAACTGAGGCTGACTCACTGCTCTGAACATTTGATACAAATAATTTCTCATCTCATTTGAAAAAGCTTAGAGCTGCACAATGATTGGGTTCAAGATCACCTGGACAAAGAAGAAGGAAAGAAATCTACTTCTAGCTCCTTAATGACAGGTTGCATTAAACATTTTCAAGTATTTTAAGTTACTTATCCACTGTGGAAACTCACTGGGTGACCTTGGACAGTCACTCTCAATTCAACTTGCAATGGTGGCTGAGGAATTTTGGGAGTTGCAATTCACACAGCTTAAAGTTACTAAGGTACTGATCTATGTACATGATGTCATGCCATTGGATGACAGTCAAAAGACACTCTTATTTATTCATTTGGTGGGCTAATAAAGGTTGTTCTGACAACATCACTAAATGGTCAGGGCTCCAAATGTCGAGTGTTAAATTTTGGGGCAAGCAACAAATTTGTTTCGTTTTCATTTTTTCTTTCTTTTTGGTAATACTTTAGGGCCAGTAGTGGTTAAGGCATCAGGCAAGAATTTGGAAGTCTTTGAATTCTAGTCCCACTTTAGGCACAAAGCCAGATGGGTGATCTTGGGCCAGTCAGTTTCTTTCAGCCCTGGAAAAGTGGCAATGGCAAACCTCTTCTGAAAATCTTGCCAAGAAAACTGCAGGGACTTGTCCGAGCCTCTCAAAATCAGACATGATTGAACAGAAGGGGGGGGGGGGAAATCCTAAAGAAATAGATGTATCCTTTTCTTCTTTTCCCCAAACAATTGGAAATTGGACCTTGTTTCTCAGTGGTTTATTGCTGATACATGTTACAATCTCTTAGGTTCTGAAGGAATCCACAGAAATGGGGGGTTGGATGAAACGCATCCTAGAAGTCAAGGCTTGTCAATTCCTGCGGCACTTTGTGCACCAGAAGGAGCCTGCCATGTCTCCAGCGAAACTGGCTCTCGGCTGCAGTTCTGGTTACTGTCTTAAAAGGCTGAGCTCAGAGAGAGACTGATTTGCCCCATATGTGAGAAAAGAACCAGACAGCTTCTCTTGTGCAGGCAAAACTCAATCATCTAGAAGCAGAAATCTGCTAACTTAATTTTTGTTAGACAAAACTGCCTCTAGGCTCTAAGAATAGGAAGAGAAGAGAAAGAAAATGCAGTTTGACAAATGAGGCAGCTGCGAGATTACATTCTTCGGCACGTAAGGGACGATCTCAGCCTTTCCCCGAAAGCAAAACAAAACGTGTCGTGAATAATGCAAGCTGTAGAACTATCCCAGGACTTAATGCATTTCTGAAAAGGCAGGAAAGACGCCATCATAACAGTAACTCCTTTGCACAGGAAATGAACATGCAAGCCTTTACTGCTGTTGAAACGAATCTTCTCTTAAAGCAACCGGTTGATGAGACTGAACTTAAAATAGAAGACCCAATGAAATCTGTGATGCCCCACAATCATCATCATCTTTTAATCCCTTGCAGGGTAGAGTCTGGGCAACTGAATGGAGCTAGCAGAATATTTAATGGCTGGATGCCCTGCTTGTCGCTATGATGCATTCTCTTAACCTGAAATGAACGTTGAAGAAAGCAGTCTCAATAGCTTGCAAAACCAACCATTCATACATCTTGATTTGGTCATAGCACAGAGTTGGGGTGACTTAGAAAATACACAAGTAGTGCGATGTGTGCAGCTCCCATGCCCTGGTCCCCCAGGGGAGGCTGTGGCAGGTAAGGAAAATTAGAATCCTGTAAATATATCTGGTGCCTTTTGCCCTGATACCGATCAGACAACCAACTGCTGAAATTCAAGATTGTGCCCTGTCCTGGATCACTTTTCAATTTTTCACTTTTTAAAACCACCCCAGTACAGGAAGTCTTTGAATTAAAACCATAACTGGGACCAGAATTTCTATTGCAAAGCAAGGTGGTTGTTAATCATTCACACCTGATTTTATGGGGGGGGGGGGTTGTTTTGTTTTTTGGCCACAGTCATTAAACAAGTCACTGCAATTTTAAATGAATCATACAGTTGTTAAGGGTATCCAGCTTCCCCCATTTACATCGCTTGTTGGAAGCTGGCTGGGAAGATCAGAAATTGTAGCCACGTGATCTCGTGATGCTTCATCTTTCATACATACATGCTGGTTGCCAAAGGTCCCAAATTTTAATCATGTCATAATGCGGATGTTGTGACAATCGTAAGTACAAGGGTCGTGGTGGCGCAGTGATTAGAGTGCAGTAGGGCAGAGCTAACTCACTTCTCACTCCAGGACAGGGGTGGGTTCTAATTTTTTTTACTACTGGTTCTGTGGGCGTGGCTTATTTTGTGGGCGTGGGTTGATGGTCATGTGACAATTCTTTAGGATTTAGCAGAGATACTGGTCTACCAGGCTTTTAACAGCTTGCAGAGCTGTACCGGTCTACCCATTTATTTTTGCAGGCACTGATCTACTCATGTATTTTTGCAGGCACTGGTCTACCCATTTATTTTTGCAGGCATCGGTCTACTCATTCGTCTTCTTTTCTTTCAGCTGTAGGGCGGGCCTTTGAAGCCCCGCAGCAAGAGTTTAGTTTTTTTCTCTCTAGCCATCAGCTGGGACTCAGGAGGCAGCAATAGATTGGGGTTGGGGGCAAATAAAAGGTAAGAATAACACAGAGGGTGGGGAGTGGCGGGGATGGGGGGCGGCAGAACCGGGAGGAACCCACCACTGCTCCAGGAGTTCAATTCTGAGCGGTTCAAGGTTGACTCAGCCTTCCATCCTTCCGAGGTGGGTAAATGAGGACCCAGATTGTTGGGGGCAATATGCTGACTCTGTAAACTGCTTAGAGAGGGCTGTAAAGCACTGTGAAGTGGTATATAAGTCTAGCTGCCATTGCTATTGCTACAAGGACATTGTAAGCCACTTTTTTCAGTGTTGTTATAACTTTAAACAGCCGCTAAACAAACAATGGTAAGTCAGAGACTAACTGTAATAAATAATTGCACATTTAAGTCTATTTTGATAGTTGAAACATCTGTTATTATTGCTAATGATTAGTTTTTGTTGACAGGGAATGACTAAGAGCTCAGCAGGGAATTGCATGGCTGAATAAAGGTTTGGACTTGAGTCCTAAATCCTCTTGTTTCCAGTCCATCACCGATCATAAACCATGATATGGTTTGCTAGTATATGGTAGGCTGTTGTTGTGATCCAGCCATTAAGGTACAATCATGGCTTATGTTGTATGTAAACCTAGCTAAATGTGTTTGTTCAACAAGCATGATTCAATAGGCTGTGGTTTAATGTTGTACACCCAAAAGGCGAATGAGAAAATTTCAGCATTTAAATGAAAAGGGAAGGGGGAAGGATGCACGTATAATATATAGGCTGTTGGATGAGGAAGATGCTCTCTTCACTTTTATATCAACCCTACATAATCCAGCAGGACATAATTCAAAACAGATATAGAATCAAACTTCCAGCCTTGAATTGTCAATATTAAACCCATATTTAGCTTGCTGCAGTGTAGGAGGAGTTTGCTTATTTTTTCTGACTAACAAATATTATTAAAAGGCAAAACCTATTATGAATCATGAAAACCTTTTAATAAAATTTGTTACATAGTTGGAAAAGATTAACTTCCAGGCTCTTTCTAATTTTGGACTGTAAAGAGAACAATCTTTTATGAACAATCAAGCAGCAAAAGAAAAGGCATTGCTTTTATGTCAAACACATTTGAGAAACACATTTGAGAGAAAATACTTAGTCCTTCACAATAAAACCCTTGAAAATAAAGATGTAAAGCTGAGTATTTTAAGCTCTAACTCACTACTTAAAGCACACTGAAAGCTCCTGATCTTATGGCAGTAACATTCAATTTTGGAGCCCAGCACACTGTGAAAGGACTCATAGTCTTTTCATCTCCCTTTTCCCACCTCCAAGAAGTTCCCCCTTTTTTGCCCCCACTCCCCAGCAATAATCTCCATTCAATCAGGAAAGGAGAGTTATCCACACAGTCATTGCTTTGCAGTATAACTATGAAGTCGATGAAGCGTGAAGAGAGTTTTTATGTGGGTGAGTAACCTATACTGCGGAAAGTCAGTCGGAGTGATGCAGTTCATTTTTGCTCTTTGCAGAAGGACTAAAGCTATCCCTCCGGGCCCTCCCTAACCATCAGCACCCGAACTATGGGGCAAAAATGCCAGAGAAACAATCCATCCCATGCAGATTTATGATGGGGACAGGGCCCAATGGAACAGAGGAAACATCCTGAGACCCGAACTGATCATTTGTCCATCTAGTTCATAGGCAAGGCCTCTCTAATGTAATGCCCTTAGTGCCCCCAGAGGTGGGTTTCACATAATTTTACCACTGGTTCGCCGCACACCGAAAATGTGAGCATGATTGGGGCCTTCTGCACATGCGCTTTGCTTGTGTGTGCGGTTTGCACGCCTGCGCACAGCTCAGAAAATGTGGCTAAATAGGATGCATAATGCCGGGGCGTGTGCAGGTCGCCACTACCAGTTCGCACGAATTGGTCCGAACTGGTTAAATATGACCACTGGTGCCCACCAGACTTCCTGTGCAATCTGACTCTTGAAAAGATTTAACCTTTTATCTCTAAAAGCAATGGTGCCGCTCTTTGGAAGTGACAGAACCACCCTATACTGTGCTAGTGAAGCTGCATCTGAACACTGCATCTAGTTCTAGTCAACACAATAAAAAAAAGATGCTGAAGCCCTAGAAAGAGTGCAGAGAAGGGTGACAAAAATAATAAGGAGTCTGGAGGCTAAATCGTACAATGAATGGCTAAGAGAACTAGGTACGCAGTGGAGGGGAGAGGTGAGTAAGGGGGCTGGGAGAGTTTTTGGCTAGAGTTACTTATGTTACTCTCCCCCCTCCCCGACTTGCCCACTGCAATGTATGTTTATCCTAATGAAGAGAAGGCTCTGGGGCAGGGGTCTGCAACCTGCGGCTCTGAAGCCACATGTGGCTTTTTCATCCCTTTGCCCCAACTCCCTGTCACTCAAGATATGCACCACAACTGCCAATGTGCGACACCCGGCAGCATGCGAGCTTTATTGAGCTTTTCGACCCATCTTTTTTTTTTTCGGAGTTCAAAATGTTTTTCTTGCGTGCAGAAATAAAAATTTGTGTTCTCTGTAGCAGTTCATTGATTTCATTAACGCAACACACTATAGTTTTTTTACACGTAGCATAAAGATAAAAACAATATATGTAGTGTTATCTTCATTTTAGATGGTAAAAGGATTTTGTGGCTCCCAGTCTTTTCTGTGGGAAACGGGTCCAAATGGCTCTTTGAGTGTTTAAGGTTGTCAACCCCTGCTCTGGGGAAACAGTTACATAGAAGAGGGTGTCAATTTACTCTGCATAGCACCTGAGGGCAGAACAAGAAGCAATGGGTGGAAGCTCTTCAGAGGGAAACTCAAACTGGAAATAAGGAAGAATTTCCTGACAGGGAGAACAATTCGTCAATGGAAAAGGTCACTGGAGGTTTTTAAGAAAAGATTGAACAACCATTTGTCTGGGATGGTATAAGCAATCCTATTTTAGGCAGGGGGATTTGGACTAGAAGAGCCCCAAGGTCCATTCCAGCCCTATGTTTATAAGAATCTGTAGAGATTCTCAGTCATCCAGGTCATGGTTGTCCCAAAGGTGCTTTTTTCAAGAGGCAACTGGACTTCCTTGTTTTTTTTTTCTTTGAAGACGTTTCGCTTCTCATCCAAGAAGCTTTTTCAGCTCTGGTAGGATAGTGGGGAATGGGAAATCCTTCCATGACTATGATTCTATGATTCCTTAAGAATAAAAAAGAACTTAAAGAGAAAACTGGCATATGTAAAACTGTGCATCAGACATTAGTATCTCCCATTCTTTAGGAATGCCACAGTCTTCACAGAGATTCTCTGGGTTAATAGAGATTCGGAGTTCATTCATATCCAGTAAATAGGTGCTCTGTAAAGAATCAGTCCCTCAAGGCAGGTTCTTTCTGAATGGACCCATCACATTTGTTCATAATTCAAAAGATGTCCTCAACTGAAAAAGGATACCTGGTCCCAATCTAATGTAACACTTGGGACGTACTACCAATTTTATTTTTCATTTAGTCCCTGGAAAAAGCAAAGAATGATGTATTCTGGCCCACATTTTTGAAAGATTATACACGTGGAAATTTTAAAGGGCTTTTTCAATTTAATTTTAGCCAACATATAGGTTGAGTAACTTTGGGATCACATAGGCTCCACAATTCTATTTTTGCAGCCCCCAGAACAAACCCAGATTATGCCAGTTAAATTCAGTGGCAACCAATGATTTTCAGCCGTGTGAGTTTTCATGTTTTGGGAACAAAGTAAGAACAGCAGGACTCTATGAGGCTTGGCAAACTTTGCAGATCATTTAATACCTGCTGGAAAGCTGGCACAAAACACAGAACTATTGGACTTTGGCTTGAAACAGCAAGGCACTTCAAATGTTCTTCAGCTGGAATGCATCGTCCCAGGCAGGTTTCTAGCTCATAGGATTTGGCAGTTTCAGCAGAAATCAAAAGAATCCGCAAAAAGTTACCCAGAGCAAAAAGTTACCAAATCACGCCATTTTGAGCTCAGTAATGAGTGCTATTAGTATCATTTCATTTTTCATTTTATTAGATTTATATACTGCCCTACTCCCGAAGGACTCAGGGCGGTGAACAGCCAGAGATAAAACACACAAATTACAAAAATTAAAAGACAATGTAAAACCCATGTAAAACATGGGACAATGTAAAACCCAATGTAAAAAGTATCATGTACCATGGGGATTACAGCTCTAGTTGCCGAAGACACCTCTGTTAAGGTAGCAATCAGTGCCATGGCCTACCTGCCAGAGTTCCTGAGAGTGGCTGAAATGGTGATGCAATGGATGCAATCAATTTCAGCTCCCAGAATTCCTTGGCCAGCTTTAGAAGATGTAACTGGAAATGTTGACTGGGGAATTCTGGGATTTAACATCCATATATTTTGAAGTTGCTAAGGGTTGAGAAACACCACACCAGAGCATCTATAAAGCAGCTCTCCTTTTGAATAGGGCCTTACTTCTAAAGCAGTGTTTCTCAACCTTGGTCGCTTGAAGATGGGTGGACTTCAACTCCCAGAATCCCCCTGGAGCGCTGCTGGCTGGGGGATTCTGGGAGTTGAAGTCCACCCATCTTCAAGCGACCAAGGTTGAGAAACACTGTTCTAAAGTCTTATCCAAGAAAACCTGTTCCCAAGGCACACAATGTATGTACTACCCTGTTTTCCCCCAAATAAGACATCCCCTGATAATAAGCCCAATTGGGCTTTTGAGCACATGACAGTAAAGCCAAGCACTAATTTCAGGGTTCAAAAATATAAGACAGGGTCTTATTTTGGGGGAAATATGGTATTTGGATTTCTCATTTTTAAAGCGTGGAAACCAAATGTGGCATTCCAAGTAGAAGGGGCGTGCTAGAAGCAACCACTGTATCTGACTGTTTGGGATTAACTATGCTTTGGTGACTAGAGAGAAGGGTATGTTCTCAAATTCCTGTTCTGTATTTTTTTTTACACTGGATTCCCAGAATGCTTGGGTCTAATTTAATATTCAGGTTGAGTAAGCCAGATACCCATTCTTTCCTTTGAGGAAGCTCCCAGACCAGGTCAATGTTTAACTGGACTCACCAAGTGTGGTAATAGGAAGAGTTTATAAAGGAGTTTCCATAGCAACACATGGCCTTTGGCTCTTGATAAATGTGTATTTTGGCACATGCGCACATATGCATATGGGGATATTCTGCAAGAAAAATGCCCTTGGAGAACTGTATTAGGATACGTTGTGAATCCAGATTCATCTCAAGAAGCTACTAGAGAAATCAACAAGACAGAATACCAACGCTGGTTTCTCCTCTTCTATGCGTCTGTCTTCCTAAGGAAATATCTTGAACTTCTTTTTGTGTTTTATATTTCTCCTGATTTAAAGCAAAGCCCTTGAGAACTGATGCCTGCATACCAAAATGTTCTCCAGCTTTGAGGCTGGTCTTTCTCAGTGCTACCCCATTATGAGGACTGCACTGTATTATTTTTGAGGCTGGGAATGAGGTTCTCTATCCCTTTCTATGTTGAATAACTCCCAGACTGGGCTTCCTCTCCCTTCCTTCTTACTCTTGTGGTGGAAAGCAGCTCATCTGAACTCCAAAACATGGGCTTGAATTCATCCAAGACCCATAGGAAGGTCACCAAAGTGACACCAATGCCATGCGAAGAAAGAGAACCGAAACAGCCTAATAGTGTGACTGTTTATTCTTTTCAGACCTTGCCAAGTTCATTTGTTTCTTCATCAGGGAGAACTTCAGTTCTGGAAAGACAACTTCCACCTTTGCGAGAGACATGCTATGGAAGATATCCCACAGGTAATTTAACGTTTCCTTTTATCTTTTTAAAATAGAACACGATTGACTTTTTTAAAAAAATCCACTAACTTCAGCTGTGGTTTTTTTTTCTTTCCTCCCCCATATCTAAACTGTGATGTGATGCTTTTGGAATCGAAAGTAGAACTTGAAATGTTTGAAGAAGTTTGGATTGTAGTGTCACTTTTTTACCTTCATCATTCCAGGTAGCAGTAGCACATACTGTACAGATAGTTCTCAATTTACAATAATTCATTTTGCAACTGTTCAAAGGTCCATCAAAATTTGAAAAACCCTGACTTAGGCTGGTCCTCATATTTATTACTGCCATACCATCCCGAGGTCACGTGATTGAAATTCCAGCATGTATTTACAGTGTCCCAGGGTCACATGATAGCCAGAGGTGGGTTTCAGCAGGTTCTGACCAATTCTGGAGAACCAATAGTGGAAATTTTGAATAGTTCGGAGAACCAGTAATCAAAATTCTGACTGCCTCACCCCCATCAAGTCTCTGCTTCCCAAGTCCCAGCTGATTGGGAGGAAATGGGGATTTTGCAATAACCTTCCCCTGAATTGGGCAGGGAATGGAGATTTTACAGTATCCTTCCCCTGGAGTGGGGTGGGAATGGAGATTTTACAGTAACCTTCCCCTGCCACACCCACCAAGCCACGCCTATCAAGCCCACCAAGCCACACCCACAGAACCGGTAGTAAAAAAATTTGAAACCCACCATTGATGATAGCCATTTGTGACTTTCCCAGCCAACTTCCAATGAATAGTCAATGGGGGAAATCAGATTCGCTTAATGATCACATGACAGCTGCAGTGTTTAGCTTAACATTGGTTGCAAAAATATTTGCAAAATCAGGTGTGATTCATTTAACAACCACTTTGTTTAGCAATGGAAATCCTGGTCTCAGTTGTAGTCATGAGGATTACCTGTAATGTTTCAAACCAAAACCAAATGCAAACAGAAAAAAGGCTCTTTGCATGGAGATTGAGATTTATAAATCATTCAGGGATGGAAACCCCATTATGAAATGGTTTCTTGGCCAAGTATGGCAAATTGGTGCCAGCAAATCATTGATGGGTCTATCCTTTTCCACTGCTTTGTGGAAAGGAGTATTTTACTTGAGCCTGCTTATCTGATGTATTCTATCACATACATAATATTGTTTCTTGGTTGGATAACCAGTCTTCTCTAACTGAGGTACCCTCTTGACCTGCATTTCTCAACTTCAGCAATTTTGAGATGTGTGTGTCAAGGTTCCAAAAAACACCCCCAACGAAATAAAACTCCAAGGTTAGGGTTCCTCAAAGAAGTTCCTCAAAGTTCCAATTTATTAGAGATGTCATGTTGGCACATCTGGGAAAACCCGAATCTGAAAGCTTCCAGGTTTTCCCCACCCAGTTGAAAGTTCACAACCCTGCTCAACACCCACATGTTCATCACATGGTCCAATCCCTTCTTCATATGCAACTGGAGACAATCCCCAGTCACTCTCATCCAGCTGCAGGCAAATGTCCTTGACTCCCAGAGTAAGGAATGTTGTTATGGCTAAATTTCCACCACTCCAACAAAATCCCCCCACCCCAATTTCCCAGGTTAAAGTATGTGGCAGTCAGGAAGCTAAGAAGAAAAAAAATGGCTTCCAAAACTGACAGGGTAGACTTCAACTCCTAGGGTTCTCTGCAATTTGAAGTTGAGAAACACTTCATTTGATTCCTAGTATTCACACCTACAAAGAAATTTTGGGCGCTGAAATCTCTGTCTCTAAAAAGTTGAAAAAAGCTGACTGCAATTCAGTTGTGCTTTTCTTCTTCTCCATGCAGTGATCCATTTGATGCACTCTAGATACTTTCTGCAGAACTAGTGCACAGACATCACTTTTCTCTCCTAGGCTGCTGATGTGCCATCCACTTCCAGTGGCCAGAGAAAGGGACCTGCACATGAGATGCTTTCTGTCTTTAGCTTTCCACTTTGCCTCATTCTGCTACTGCCCACATCTGTCTCACTATTCCCACACATGCATGGAGATTTATATGCAACCTTGAATCGTGAAAACAGACAGCATAATGTTTGTAAATAAATAGTAAACATAGGAACATGTACATTCGTTCAGTCTTTACTTTCCCCTAATATATTCCATTTCTATGCCCATTTCTATGGTTGTATATGATAAAATTCTTGAAAAAACTACTTTGGGAAGTAATTTGCATACAAATACAAGCTAAATAATTTTACCTTCTATTCTTAACACCAGTTTATCTGACTCTAACAGAAGGTATGCTCTAACAGAAGGTATCCAGGAGATTCTAGGGACTTCCTCTGCATAACAACGACAGCTACTGACTGGATCTCCAAACTTTACATTAAACTCTGAAATGTTATTTCTGTTTTCCTCTTAGGTTTTCTCACTGCTTTTTTTTATATTGTTTTAAATGTTTTTAAAATGTTGTAAAAATGAAGTGTTTTAATAGTGTGTGTGACCAGCCATACTCTAAATAAATAAATAAATATCTGACTGTCAGATTCTTGGACATATGCCTTTTAAACATAGTCTTATTTTAATAAACATGAGGAGAGGTCATTTTCTTTTTTTATTTTATATAATCTAGTGTGTTTCCCCTTTATGAAACTCAGACATAAAAATTACTCAAAAGTAATAATTTTATTTCAATTAAATCTACAATTAAATTATCATTATTAATAACAATATACCATAACAATTTTAAAAATAATCTTTGGAGCTGAATTTTGTCATCACTACTATATATTATGGTTTTCCATAGTGAATGATATTGCTATTAATACTTAATTGTTGAAAGACAAATAGTTGCAGTGGAAAAACTTAAAAAATTAACTGATAGGCAATATATCCTTCTAAAAATTATTGAAACCAAAATGAGAAAATATGCAATAATGGCAAAACTTACAGTAGATATTCATAATAGAAGTTTGATTAAATTCAAGTAGGAATGGGTCCTTTAGACAGACATATTACAAAACAAGACAAATTCAGACCTTTGAACTATAGTTTTTAGGAAAAGAATCAAGAGACCAATTAGAAACACAACATGAATTGACTTTAAACCAGTATTTTTCGAACTTGGCAATGCAGACTTCGCTTCCCAGAATTCCCCAGCCAGCAAAAAAGATTAAACGGGTCAGGAAGTCTGTCTTAAGCCTGAAAGAAGGTTTTGTAGATGCATTGTCACATCACCTATCACTGCTTCAGAATAAGGTCTTAAAAGTCTCTGGAAACCAAGTGCTGAGTAAATATTTACATGGTTCAGAGTTTAATGAGAAGTTGAGTGTTAGAACTTCCCTTCTCAAGGGGGAAGACCAATTCTTAAGAGGAGAAATTTAAAAAGCAAGGAATGGGGCTATTTTAAGCTTTCTTTGTGGAATTACCTTTTGCTTGACTGTTACAGAAACAAAAGGCGGCACCAGTTGGCTTTTGGTTCTGGCCCAGCTAGCTTGTGGATCAGACTGCAGACAAAATCTTGATTGGTTGGTTGGTTGATTGATTGATTAATAAGATGTGATTTCTAACTTGCCTTTCTAAGCTAGATAGCATTCAAGGAATCTGACAGAGCTACCAGTTGCCTTATATTTCTTGAATGTTTATTATTAAAAATTTTAATAATAATTTAATAATTTTAAAAATATCATTGCCAGATATAAATTATTCCAGGCAAATTTGCCTTTGACCATTGACTGATGGTAATTTTGTCAATGCTGATGGTGTTCAAGTGGTGCTCCAGATGTTTTGGCATTGTACACAAGGTGCTGATTACTATCTGTATTACCTTTGCTGTCTTTTGCCATGATCGTTCTACTTCTGTTTGCAGATCTTTGTATTTTGTTATCTTCTCCAGTTCTTTCTCTTCTCTTCTGCTGTCTTCAAGTACTGCCACATCCACTACCAAGACTTTTTCTTTCTTTTTTCTTATCAACAGTTGTTAATTCTGGGATGTTGTATGGCAAGATACTTGTCTGTTTGAATTTTAAAGTCTCAGAGCACATTAGCTTTTTAAATTTCTATCACTTTGTCTTTTTCATGGTTCCGCCATTCTGGCTTGCAGACAAGTGATATTTCTTGTAGATATGCCAATGCACCATTGTTGGTAGTTTGTCATGCTTTGTTTTTGTTTCTTGTACTTATTTCATATTTTGTACCTATACCATGAAAAGATAATCTGTTTTCCCAAAGATAATAATGATAATGTGATTCTGTCTGGATATTTCCTCCTCCTCTCCTGGATAATCTAGCAGGAGATTATTCTCTTTTAAAGATGAAAGGAAATGTACTTCTACTTTAAGTGGAGTCACTTCTCACAAGTTGAAAGACTACAAAGAATATTAATGCGTTCCGGTCATTTAACAACAGATCCTGTATTGTTTTATTATACCACAAGCACTTGCATAAACATCTGGGTTTGATGAAAAAGATTTAAAAAATGGATTCTGTTGTTTATAATGGAAAAGTGATTTCCTGCAAAAGGCAGTTTGTAATTCTTTTGCAGCCATTTTCTCACACTAATCCTGCTGAAGTGTCAGTTTTGTGAGTGTCCTGGACAGTGTCTGTCACGAACCTCTGTGTCAGGGTTCCAAGTAACACCCCCGACAAAAGAAATATTTTATTAGAGATGTCATATTGGCACATCTGGTAAAATGGAACTTTGAGGAGTTCCGGGGCTCGGAGTCTTCTTTCATTGGGGGTGTTACTTGGAACCCTGACACTCTGCTTTGCATATTCACAAAAAAGGTCCTTCCTTGAGTAAATAGATTTGGACTGATAAGAAGGGATATGTTATATGCAGTGTATCTCAACCTTGTCATCTCTAAGATGTGTGGACTTCAACTCCCAGAATTCCTCAGCATCGTTGGCTGGAGAATTCTGGGAATTGAAGTCCACATGTCTTGAAGTTGACAAGATTGAGAAACACTTGTTATATGCATCGACCATTCTTTGTTTCTATGAATAAAATCTAAAGGCAAGAATAAAATTGAGTTGGGTACCCCATTCTTTTTTAAAAAATATTGATCAGTCTTCCATGACAAAGAAATAGTAAATCACAAATTTTTCATAATCAGCTCAGATTTTTAAAATGCTTCCTTTCCTTCAAGTGCCCAGGCCAAAACTGTTAGACCCCACACAAGGAGGAGGAGGAGGAGCAGGAGAAGGAGGAGGAAGCATCATCAAGCAGCATCCACCTCGAAGGCTTCAGGTAAGATGCCTCTTGATCCCTAGTTCCTTCTCTTTCACACTGAAGCTGAATTTAAATTGCTGACATCTTGTCTCTTCAAGCCACATCAGCAAATTCCAATGAGAAAAATCCACTCCCCAAGGAATTCTTGTTAGTGTTCTTCAATTTGCTAAAATCTCTTTGAAGGTCTGTCTCCTTCTTCACTCTCCTCAATCCCCTCCAGCACCCTCTTCCTGTTGAGAATACTTTATGAGATCCTGCTGGATGCATCTTGCTAGCTTGTTGATTCTTTTCATGTGGCCTAGTTTTGCAGAGTTAGAATGCTTCAGCAATGAATAAGATTAAAAGAAACTGCAAAAGGTGTTTCATGAGGAACCTCCCATTCCAAATTTTGGGCAAAGTGCTAAGGTTCTGAATGAAAACTAGCCAATTAGGCAAAAAGGAGGGGGAACATGACTTCAAATGCACCAATGAAAGATGTTGTCTCAATGGAGAAGTTGTCTCATCTCTGATGAGATTTGTGTTACACCCTTAAGGATGATTATATTCTATCCAGGTCTGTAATTTTTATCGCCAAGTCATCACCCGGACAATTCACTGACTTTGTTTTTTATTAATTTCACTCGTTTATAGGGCTCCACTTCTTCATCCCAGATAAGTCCCACATAAGTTACAAAAGGGGAAAAAACAAAACCTAAATAAATGAACAAATAAATAAACAATTCTTTCAAGTAAGCTATAAAATGGGCTTGGATCACTAACAATATTTAAACTTTAAGCAGAAGACCTGGTCATCCTATTATAGTACAGCATGAAACGAGAAATATCACTGAAGGTTTGAGGAGTTCTTTAAATGCTATTTTTAGCCCACTTCTATACTTTCTTCCAAAATCATAAAACAATTTGAAGCACTCAAGAGGGTCCTTGGGTTATTTAAATTCTGAAATCTGACAAATATTGTGGTGGTTGCCCAAAATATTACGCAAGTTTATGAATGCCTTAGTTTATTTATTTAAATTTTTTTGCCTCTGTCTTTCTCTATCAGATACCGGTATCATAATGGAAACTTGGATAGAATCTACCGGTAGGTCAGTATTTCTCAACCTTGTCAACTTTAAGATGTGTGGACTTCAATTCCCAGAATTCCCCAACCAGCAATGCTGGAGCATTCTGGGAATTGAAATCCATGTATCCTAAAGTTGACAATATAGGATCTGTTCAGATGGACCAAAAGCTGTGTGTTCCTTGTATGAAATCTTACATAATTTTAGCGTTTTGTTTTAATTTTAATTGAACAATTATTTTTACACTTTTGTATTTTCAATCATGCATGATGATGTTTATCAGCTAGAATGACTGTGTCCTATCTGCCTCCTCTCTTTTGCACCTCAACAGCATTTGCAACATTTAAGGAAACCTTTAGCTTTGTAGTGTTACTGGCTGCCACCTAGTGACTATACCTTGATTAGTAACCATTCTTTACAAATGCAAAAGACAGAAGTTTCTCCACTGGGAAAAATTCCATTGAATAATGTGGGATATCTTTGGGAGTCAGTGTTTATAAATGTGCTATAACTTTTCTTTTGATTTTTCTTCTTTGTTGTAAATCCTTAAATCTGTTCAATGTAAGATCGAACGTGAAAGTCAAATTTTTATCTAAGGAAATGCAACTGTTCTTCTGTATAACACCTAGCATTTTGGATAAATAAATATAGGTTCAACATGCAATCCTTCAAAAGGTTGTTGGGAAATATAGTACAAAGAGAAATGGCTGCCTGGCCAGCTCTAGGTAGTCCTTGACTTAGGACTGCAATTGGGATCATAACTTTGATTGCTAAGCAAAGGCAGTTGTTCAATGAGTCATGTCCAATTTTACAACCTGGTTTGTCACCGACATTAAGCGAATCACTGCAATTAAGTGAATCACATAGTTGTTAAGTGAATCCACCTTCCCCTATTAACTTCGTTTGTCAGAAGCTGGCTGGGAAGGTCCCAAATGGCAATCACATTATCCCATGGCACCGCAACTCTCATAAATACTTGCCAGATGCCAAGAGCCCAAATTTTAATCACGTGATCATGGGGATGGTGTAATGGTTGCAAGTGGGAGGACTAAGTCATAAGTTGCTTTTTTAATGCTATTGTAACTTTGAAAGATCACTAAATGAATGGTCGTAAGTCGAGGACTACCTATATCCAGGGCCGGATTTTCCTATAGGCTAACTAGGCTTCAGCCTAGGGCCTCAAGATCACAGTAATGATGTATTTTATTATCTCTCATGTAATTTACAAACTTAAAAATGGGAGGTGAAAGGGCCTCATAAGTGGAATAGCCTAGGGCCTCTTTTCATCTAAATCCGGCCCTGCCTATATCCCATTCTAGGCTAACTGGCACTGAGTACCAAACTACGTGGGAAGAGCTGTAAATAATCTGCCCTTTGTCACACCTGGCCAGTCCTTGTGTGATGGCAGAAACATTGGAAATTCCTTTATTGGAATGCTGAAACGTCATTGCATTTTTAAGCTCTATCCCTCTTGAGTAGACATGAGCCATCTTGATGCATACAGAAAAGAGGTGAAGCTTACTATGATAACGTCCTCCGCCTAACCCACCACCCTTACTCTGTGGACACCATTGCTTGTGAAACTTCGTTGAAATGTCACAAATTGTTATAAAATGTAATAAATGCCCTTGAGAATGAAATCTATCAAGTGATGGTTTATCAGACTTTCTGGGGAAATGTGTATTGAGAATGGTACTTCATTTCTGAAATATAGAAGATCAGGCCAGGTAAAAAGGGGGAAAGCTTTGATCACATTGTGGTTTGCGTTTTTTTGACATCGCCCCCATGGGCACCCTGAGTGAAACCTTGACGGTATCTCCTCTCCCTTTAGATTGTTTTGATCAAAGCAGCATAAAAAGGCCTGTTATTAGCATATACATCTAAGTAAATTTTAAAACAACAACAGAGCAGTATCACTGGGGCATACTGAAAACAGTGTGGTCATTCCAGGAAGTACAAAGAAAGAGTTTTCAATTCTTAAAAAAAAAAAAATCTGAGGCCACTACATACATTTTACGGAAAAAGCACAACCCTTGTCTGGCCCCAGATGTATAATATTAGAATAAAGAATAACAGGTGGAGGTCTTCTAGTCCAACTCCCTGCTCAAGCAGAAGATCCTGTATCATGTCAAACCAATGGTTGTCCAATCTCTTCTTAAAAACCTCCAGTGTTGGAGCACCCATAACTTCTGGAGGCAAGTTGTTCCACTGATTAATTGTTCTAACTGTCAGGAGATTTCTCCTTAGGAATGAAGGTGAATATATATGTCCCAGGATTGTGTTGCAGGATCCAATCTGGATCGGTCTCTGGGACCAGCACGACTCCTAAAGCACGAAAGACAAAACTTCTGGTCCCTGATTGGATCCTGCAATTGCTGGTACTAGGTTAGTACTAGGTTGTTTCTCACCTTGATTAGTTTCCATCCATTGCTTCTTGCCCTGCCATCATGTGCTTTGGAGAATAGTTTGATCCCTCTTGTACAAAATGTATGAAAATCTCATGGACTGCAAATCTGCTCTTCAAGGGCATATTTAAATAGACTCTGCCACAGACATCAAGTTAACTCACTCTGATTCCAGACAGAGGTGGGTTTCAGCAGGTTCTGACCAGTTCTGGAGAACCGGTAGTGGAAATTTTGAGTATTTCGGAGAACCGGTAGTAAAAATTCTGACTGGCCTCATCCCCATCTATTCTCTGCCTCCCAAGTCTCAGCTGATTGGGAGGAAATGGGGATTTTGCAGTAATCTTCCCCTGGATTGGGGAGGGAATGGGGATTTTACAGTATCCTTCCCCTGGAGTGGGGTGGAAATGGAGATTTTACAGCATCCTTCCCCTGCCATGCCCACCAAGCCACACCTACCAAGCCATGCCACGTCCACCAAGCCACACCCACAGAACTGGTAGTAAAAAGATTTGAAACCCACCACTGATTCCACAGTGTTGTTTTACTCTTTTCTTGGCTTTGCAGAAACTGGAGCCATTTATTCTTGCAGACAGCATCCCTGCAGCCAAATACCCGAATCTGCAAGGAGGGACAATGACGCAGAAGGAAAAGGTAAATATTCAAAGAAAACAGGGATGGGTGGGTACAAGAATTGATTTATGAAATAAAGAAAGATGAATTTGGAATTAAAATTCAACACCCTTCTAAAAATGTTGGGCATTCTTCCTCTTCCTTCTGCTCCTTCTTCTGCCTCTTCCTCCACCATACAAAGAACACTGTTTTGTGATCCCAAGCAGCTAGTAGGGATAAATATGGTTACATTTTTTTTTGCAAAACCCAATATGTTAATTCTGTTACTTGCATATTTTAGACATTCATGCTTGATACACAAGCCATGTGTGTGTGAGTGACCTATGATGTCACTCAGCTATTGCTGAAGTAACATAAATCCTACCCTTAGTACAGTTATTTTTATTCAGTAGTTGGGTGACTCTTAAAAGTTGCAATCATTTGCTACTGGTGGTCTCTCCTTATGGATAATGGAATTAGTGTCCCAATTAGCCATCAGGGCTATCACATGAACTGCAACGGCTTTGTCAACACAGCATATTGCCATCAACCTAACAACATCCAGATGAGCAGGTATTCCAGTCTTCCAATTTGTAAACAACATAACTGCGCAAGTATTTCCATGTTGTTCGTTTGCAATCAATCTGTCATGTTAGTTTGTATCTAAAGTAACTTATTCCAATTTGGGCCCTTCCAGGTGTCTAAGCTTACTATTTCTATCTGATCACCATGTGGCAAATGCTCAGGGATGATGGGAATTCTCTGTCAATTCAGTTAGGGAGAGTCACCTTACAGAAAATCTTGAACTACTTATCAAGAAATTGATTGGAGTGCTTATCTCCAATTTACTGTCCTTTAAATACCAGCTGTTGTAAATCAGAGGTCCGAGCTTTTGCTCTTTCAAGATGTCTCCCCAGATGTCTCTCTCGGTCTCCCCGAGAACTTTATTTTTATACAGTTTTACACAAGAAGATAAAAGACTGGACAGTAACAGTATTCTGATTGGATAACTTACTCACCCCCCCCCCTCAAGATGCCGTCCTCTCTAGGTGAGATAATGCAGCTGAAAGCCAAGATCATAGAAGCAAGAAAGACCTACAGTGCATGAGCTAAGGCAATGTGCTGCTCGAAGCTTGGCACCGTGATCTTTGACCTACCTCTACATTCCATTCTGTTTTGTTTTGTTTGTCAGGCCATCCTCTTATGAAGGGCCAGAAAAAGGGTTATTATCAGGAGAGGAATATCCCTGCAGTTGTTTATACAAGGCATAAACCTGACCCTGAGGCAGCGTAAGAGGGGGTTTTGGGCGAAATGCAGAAATACATATGTTACAAAAAGAAATACACTGAACAAAACAGCATCCTCCAATTAAATTAACACATATGATAGACCAAATTATACAAAATTTTAAGTTGATGCTGAATATTTCTTGACTCATCAAAAATGTTAAAGCAACAAAGTTACATTTTCAGGAACTGATACAAATCAATTGCGTTAGGGATAATATATAGCTTCCCCCCAACGAGCTGTAGTCTTCTAATCAAAGTTCCCTTGGAACAAATACTCACTCAAATTAGTAAAGTTTTGAATTACTACAGCAGGGGTACATACAGGAATTAAACATGTAGAAAGCAAATTTTCCATAACATAATCTTCAGAAAAACAAGAGGCATCCATTTTTTGTGATGTTTGCAAGCTGCACCCATAAATTTTTTTTCATGCATTGTTCGAGGGAATGTTTAGGTGGGATGACAGCTGCTGATGCCAAAGTACAGTTATTAACAATCAAGCACAAACAAATTATGACTAAGGAATTGGCAGTTAAAACCGCAAAAATGGCAGCGCACAAATTCTTGGGTGTTTGTTCCACTTGTTGCTGCTGCAGTACTGCCTGTGCTTTGGTGGTCAAAGTCTTCACATCTCCCCATGTCACTGGATGACTGGCATGACGGGATCAGGTTGGTCACTGCGCTTTCTGTAGAGTCACCTTTGCCATCTCTGGGATAGGGTTCAGGGGTTGCTGCCACGACATCGTTGGCTGGACAAACACAATGTGCTGGTACCCAGAAAGGTCCTGTAGATGTAAGCACAGCAGTATAGCCACACCCCCAAGTAATCAAAGGGACCGGTCCTAACCATGTTTTGTCTGGTAATGCTCTATAATATATCAGAGGAGGAGGCAAACTTGTTTTTTGTTGAAAATACTTCTGATAAGCAGTCGAATTAGAAATTGAAAAATTCAATTGATTCAAAGTAAATAAAACTTTTGTAACCTGTTGTGTTACCCATGACAATTTTGGGATCCGAGAGCCCTCCTTTTTTATTTGTTTGTGAAGGCAGTCCTTAAAGGACTTATTAGCACATTCCACAATGACTTGAGGAAGCCATTTGGCATTCCACAGCCAAAACCTGTAGAATTATAGGGAAGACCATGAGTAACAACAATTTTCTAGGTTGTACAAAATTGCAAAAAAGCCTGTGAAGAATGGGCAGGCCCATTATCTGTTTATAAAGAAGAGGGCTTGCCTAGAGCTGTAATGGCTGAAAAAAGATGAGAAATAACATGATTAGCTGTTTCCCCTCGTTGAGGGGTAGCCCAAATCGCTCCGGAATAGGTATCAATAGATAAATGAATATATTTCCAAGGAGCCAAAGAAGGAACATGGGTAACATTCATTTGCCATAATTGATTAGAGGTGAGACCACAGGGATTAACTCCAGTGTCTCCTGAAGGGGATGCCCCAGAACACTGGGGACAGGATAAAACAATTTGCTTAGCTTGCTCTAGTGGAATGTGGCAAGCTTCTGCCAGCCCCCTGACATTTTGCTGGAAAAAAGAATGACTAAAACATTGATCTGTAAACAAAATAGGTAAAACATGAACAGCAGCATCAGCATGACTGTTGCCTTCAGAAAGAGGCCCAGGAAGGGATGAATGACTGTGTATGTGAGAGACAAAATATAAATGCTTCCGATCTTGTAGAAGTTGCTGTAAAGTGAGAAATAAAGCCATAAGATTGGAGTCAATCCTGGGCGTGATGTAAGCACCTGGAAGATTAAAAACAAGTTGACACACATACTGAGAGTCAGAGATCAGATTAAAAGGCTGTTGAGAAAAAGTGTGGAAAGCTAAAATAGCCACAGACAATTCTGAGCGCTGAGATGAAGACTGTCCTGCAATGTAAGACACTTTCCAGATGTCGTCATGAAAATCCTTGTAAGCAGTCGCTCCTCTCGTTCATCCTCCATCAGAAAAAACAGTAAAAGCTTGCAGGAGAAGAAGAAAGCAATGAGCCAATAGGAAAGGAGGAAGTCATGAAGCAAGTAAACCTAGGATCTTTAGGCAGATGATATGAAATACAACCTACATAGTCAGTTAGAGCACATTGAAGAGATAAATTATTCTGAAAATAAAAGTGAAAGTCAGATTTTGAAATAGGAAGAACAATATTTATTAAATAAGTTCCATTTCTTTGACAGGCTTGAGTACGCCCCAAGGTTATAATTTCAGCTATAGCTTGGATAAAGGATAAAACATTTTATTTATTTATTTATTTATTTATTAAATTTCTATACCGCCCTTCTCCTTCCGGACTCAGGGCGGTGAACAGCCAATTTAAAACCAATACAAATACAAAAAAGTTAAAACATACTAAAACCAATATAAATTTAGGCTGAAATGTAAAACCAAATAAAACTCTAAAACTCTAAAAAGTTTAAAAAATAGTTTAAAAAATAGGAGGGATCAGGCAAGTCCGGCAAGTTGGAAGAGATGAGTCTTCAGAGCCCGACGAAAAGTCCGGAGGTCAGCGATTGTCCTCAGATCTGGAGGGAGATCGTTCCAGAGGGTGGGAGCTACCACAGAGAACGCTCTCCCCCTGAGGGTCGCCAGCCGGCACTGTCTGGCTGACGGCACCCTGAGGAGGCCCTCTCTGTGGGAGCGAACAGGCCGGTGGGAGGCAATAGGTGGCAGAAGGCGGTCCCGTAAGTACCCTGGTCCTAAGCCATGGAGCGCTTTAAAGGTGATTACCAACACCTTGAAACGCACCCGGAAGTCAACCGGCAACCAATGCAGCTCACGCAGGAGAGGTGTTACATGGGAGCGCCCTGTCGCTCCCATAATCCCCCGCGCGGCCGCATTCTGTACCAGCTGAAGCCTCCGGATGCACCCCAAGGGGAGCCCCATGTAGAGAGCATTACAGTAGTCCAAGTGAGACGTGACGAGCGCCTGAGTGACTGTGCGTAGGGAGTCCCGATCTAGAAAGGGCCGCAACTGGCGTATCAGGTGAACCTAATAAAAAGCTCCCCTGGCCACAGCTGTCGTATGCTCCTCTAAAGACAGCCGTGGGTCCAGGAGGACGCCCAAGTTGCGCACCCTTTCCGTGGGGGCCAATGATTCGCCCCCAATAACCAACGATGGAGTCAGTTGGCTATATCGGGACGCCGGCAGCCACAGCCACTCGGTCTTGGAGGGGTTGAGTCGAAGCCTGTTTCTCCCCATCCAGACCCGCACAGCTTCAAGGCACTGGGACATCACTTCCACGGCATCGTTGGGGTGGTCTGGGGTGGAGATGTACAGCTGAGTGTCATCAGCGTACTGATGGAATTCCACCCCAAAACCACGGATGATCTCACCCAGCGGCTTTACATAAATGTTGAACAGAAGGGGCGAGAGGACCGACCCTTGTGGCACCCCACACACTAGGCGCCTCGGGGTCGACCGCTGCCCCCCTGTCAACACCGATTGCGACCGAGGTAGGAGGAGAACCACCGCAGAACGGTGCCCCCCACCCTCAATCCCTCCAACTGGCGCAACATGATACCATGGTCGATGGTATCAAAAGCCGCTGAGAGGTCTAACAGCACCAGGATAGAGGAGTACCCCCTACCCTGGGCCCTCCAGAGATCATCCACCAACGCGACCGATGCCGTTTCGGTGCTGTAATCAGACCTGAAGCCGGACTGGAGCGGGTCTCCAATTTTGAATTGGAGTATGAGGTAAATAAAGCCATTCAATACAATATACTTTTTGCTGTTCTAAAACAGCCAATACTCCTGTGGGTAGTTTACTAGTAGGAAATATTAACAGAGATAACTGACAATCTCTATGAGGGATTCAATCCACAAACTGAGTACTCAAGTTGTTATTAATTTTCTCAACTGTAGCAAATACTACAGATGGAACTATAATTAAATCTCCTGGCTTTTTTCCTTTAGTTAATAACTCAAATAATGGACTAAGTAAATGTGTAGGTAAAGAAAAATATGGGCGGATCCAATTAATAGTACCCAGCAATTGTTGCAAATTTATTAAGGAAATAACTTTGGGTAAATTTAAATGAGGCAAAGCCAGAGCAGAAAAAGACTGCAATATTTTATGCCCTAAATACAGATAAGGAGCGTGCAGCTGTATTTTTTCCGGGGCAATTTACAATCCATAGACACATAAATCATTTTGTATTTCAGAAAACCAATTAGATTGGGGTCTGGGGTTTTTTTTTGTGCTCCAATTAAAATGTCATCCATAAGATGATATACCAGGGTTTTGATCCCTGATGAAAGAGAGGACGAGATGTTACAGACATGCCCCCACATGGATTTGTACACTCTCTTTTAAAATAACCAGGTTTTCCACAATCATAACACTTTCCTTGAGGTTTGCTGCCTGGTGATAAAGCAACTGCTAACAAATTAGTTTGATAAGAAGATGTTCTTATATCCTGATACACTTTAATCGTATCTGCCAAATCAGGATCTTTTCCCAGCCCAACAATTGCTCTTCAGCATTCAGAAGTGGCATTGTCTTTAGCCTTTTGCCTGATGTTAGAGAAGGCTTTTTGACGCTTGCCAGAAACAGGCTTGATAAGCACATTCAGAAGAAACTTGCAAAGTTGCAGCTGGTGGACAAACAGAAAGCATATCAGCAATTTCTTCTATATTTTCCTCCCCTTTTTCTAACTGTTTCTCTAAAATCTGCCTAATGGGGGTGTACAGTGGCTGTGGGGATGCAATAGAATTATCTCCTTCAGCAGGAGCTGATGGTTCAATTAAATATGGTTTTGGGGTGACAATTTTAATTTTATCATAATTAGGTGGAGGGCTTGTAGTTAATTGTTGCCCTTCCAAAGCATCAGAGCCATATTTTTCTATTGCCTGACAGCATTGATACCATTGATGTAATATTTTCACAGGAGCCTGAGGTTCAAGATGTAATGTATGTCCTATCTATAGGTGGAAATGAAAAAAAAACCATCAGGAATGGTGGTTACATAAGCAGAGTTCAAGTCCTGTATGCCTACTGTACATACAATGCACATGAGGATGGACAGCTGTGTAATCATCGTTGCCATGCTGACTTTCTTGACCCTGCCTTTAGATGACTTTCAGATTGATTCAGACCTTCAGATTGATGTAACATCATCTCTGTATCTTTTCAAAAAGTTATATGGTTACATCTGTGGGTAAAGAATCTGTGATTTTAAACAGCTTAAAAGAAGACTGGCGAAGACTGGTTTAGTGTCACTGGCCTTTGGCTACCAAAATCCAGAGGATACTAGTGTCAGGCCTGGAAGCCATCTTTTATATTGGGCCTTCAGGCCTGCCACATTTATTACTGTGGGAAACTGGGAGGGGGGATTGTATGGAGCTAGGGTGATATATAGTCATAATAACATTCCTTTCTCAGAGAGTCAAGGACATCTTGCCCTGCACCTGGAGGGCTGCAAATGGGAGGCATCAGCAGTTGGGATGGCATCAGCAGTTGGGATGGACCATGTGATGGACATGTGGGTGCAGGGGAAGGGACTTGGACTTTTCTTTTGGGTGTGGGAAACCTGGGAGCTTTCAGATTCGGGTTTTCCCAGATGTGCCAATATGACATCTCTAATAAAATGGAATTTTGAGGAACTTCAAGCCTTGGAGCCTTCTTTCATTGGGGGTGTTACTTGAAATCTTGACAACTAGTTTTCTGGCATCTTGTGGTCATCTGGATTTTGGCAGCCGTGACTTCTCTCATATATAAACTGGACAATGCGGTGATGTTCTCAAAAGAGTTATGCAATCTTGGCCTTGTTTCATAAAAGGTTTTTTGTTATGTCTTTGAATCGTCTGCTTAACCTGGAAGGAACTAGGGAGAGGAGAGCACGTTGCTGGGCATCCCGCTGGAAGAAGGCAGTATTTACTCCAGATGAAGATGCTTGAAATAAGAAAAGAGGTAAACCTGTGATACTTTACTACTGGTGCAATATGATTGGACTATTTAAGGAGAAAAGTGGATGATAGAATAAATTGAGGGAGTCTCTGTTTTATGCACTGAATAGCAATTTAATGGTGTGTGTTTTGTAGAAATTTATATTATTGGTGTTTGTATAGCAGTAGTTGTTTGATCTATTTAATCATCAAGCTGGGAGCATATTAAACATACGTTACTACACTAATCATGTGAAACTTATTCATTTATATATTAGTTATATGTAAATATTTATTAAAACTTTATTTCTCAATTAACTTGTTTTTTAAGAAATTGCACTTTAGAACTTTGTTCTTATTTTTAAGATAAAATAAGAATAGAATAGTATAACAACAATGCAAACCTATTTCATTAAAAAAAAAAATAAACTACTGGCCATGATTTTTCACCAAGAATTCTCAGAAGTTTAGAGGTTGGAGTTTTTTTTAAGGTGATTAAAATTCTGCTGGCATTTTTGAAAACAACTCCAGTTTCTTTCAGAAAGAAGAATATTTCTCAAGCCATTCTGAGATCGCTGTGTATCTGTAACTTATAAGGAATTATTTATCAATTCAGGCAGAACTAAAAAGGCGTCTGCAACAGGAGGCTAGGCTTAATAAGCCAAAAATTAGGGATCTTCATGTGCTGGGTACTCTTGAGCATATGCGGGGAACTCAAAGCTCTGATGATGAAGACCGACACTCTACTGAGCATGAACAAACATTTAATGGAAGCCATGGTAAGTATCATCAAGGCAATCCATTTTTAAGCCAACATTGTTGATGCTGCTACAGGGTTAAGGTGATTCCTAACCTTTAAATCTCTACATTGGCACCATCTTTGTCTCATAGTTTCCTTCTTAGAACTCTTTGTAAACCCATCTACATTTTGGTGCAGTGGTTAGAATGCAGTAGTGCAGGCTAACTCTGCCTACTGTCAGGAGTTCAATCCTGATGGGCTCAAGGTTAATTTAACCTTCCATCCTTCTGAGGTTGGTAAAATGAGGACCTGGATTGTTCGGGGGCAATATGCTGACTCTGTAAACTGCTTAGAGAGGGTTGTAAAGCATTGTGAAGGTATATAAGTGTAAGTGCTATTGCTATCTTCTTGCACCACCTGCCAGTAGATGTAGACCAATATAGTAAAGGTAAAGGTTCCCTTTGCACATATGTGCTAGCATTCCCAACTCTAGGGGGTGGTGCTCATCTCTGTTTCAAAGCTGAAGAGCCAGCATTATCCAAAGACGTACCCATAGTCATGTGGCCAGCATGACCAAATGCCAAAGGTGCACGGAACGCTGCTATCTTCCCACCAAAGTGGTCCCTATTTTTCTACTTGCATTTTTTACATGCTTTCGAATTGCTAGGTTGGCAGAAGCTGGGACACCAGGAGCAACCCATCACTGGATTTGACCCGTTGAACTGCCGATCTTTCAATCGGCAAGCTCAGCGTCTTAGCCACTGAGCCACCCCATTCCCTACCAATACACTTAAATATTAATCATTCAACTATGACTGAAACAAGGATATTGAGTCTAGTAATCAAAGTTGTTCACTAAATGATGCAGGAGGATGTCAGAACAAGAGATGCCCATGAGCTCCCCTATAACTAGAATTAGAACAGGAAATACAGATTCCAAATGGGATGAAATTATTCCAAGGATACAGTCATAGAGGCATTGCTTCTATTTTGTACTGGGCTTACAGATTGCATGCTGATTGACTTTCAATATGGTAGAGATGACATAAAGTATGAAGGCCACATTGATAAATTATGTGTTTATTGCTTTTTAAGGGATGCTAATCCCACACATCAAGTGGCCAAGTCCCTTCACCAAGTTACACAACTATGCAAAACTTTTAATTAGATGCATCATTTTATTGTCCTATTGTTTTTTCTGCTTTCCCAATAGCAAATTGTTGCATCGAACTATTTCTCTTTTTTTACTATACACATCTGTACTAAAAATACTTGATTTGACATATAGTCCTTAGCCATTTGTATGGTACAGAATCAGGGATGCTGTAAAATTTGTACCATGCCATAAACTTAGAAATTCTAGGAATGGAGAGATTCCATTCCAGGTGCCACAATCTATTTCTGAATTGGAATAACACAGAATTCATTTCTGTGTTATTCCAATTCATTGGAATAACACAGAATTCATTTCCTGTGACAAAGTGTTAGTATAGAATACTAGGTCAAAAAATACCTAAAGAATGGCCATAGGCATGCATTCCAGAATAGTTTCTCCCACTAACTGTACATTAATCATTTTTAGAGCGATGCCTTGGAGTTAACACTTGATTATAGAATTTTTCCCCATTAGCTCTTCCTAGGTGGAAATGAGCCCTAAGTGGAAATAAGAAACCATCAGTATAATAAGGGTTCATGAATTGGAATAGACATGGTAACAGATCAGACAATGGGGAGTGTTTGGTGGCTGAGATAGCTCAGAGCCTGGGCGTGGCTTAGGTTTACTGATCTGTATGTATATAGATAGATAGATAGATAGATAAATAGAGAGAGAGAAAGAGAAAGAGAGAGAGAGAGAGAGAGAGAGAGCACTTGTGTGATTCTATAGCTTTTTTTAAAAATTAGATTTATATGCTGCCCTTCTCCGCCCTCTGTAAGGGCGGCTTACAAGGCGTTAAGCAATAGCCTTCATATTTTTGTATATTTTTTATACAAAGTCAGCTTATTGCCCCCACAACTGGGTCCTCAATTTACCTATCTTAGAAAGGATGGAAGGCTGAGTCAACCTTGAGCCTTGAACTGGTGTAATTGCAAACAGCTTCTGTCATTATTGATTCTGTACTTCTAGATTCTGAGTTCTGGTTCTGATTTCTGCTGTATGTTATTATATATAAAGAAGTTTCTTATATAAATGAATCCTGCTGAATTGTTTATTTGTGTGCTGGTTGGATTGCTGCAAACTCTGACAGAATCTGCCTTTTCTTTTATTGCGCTCATTTCATAAAAGGAGACAGAGGTGGGTTTTGTGATGCTTCAAAGGCTAACAAGTTAATCTTGGTTATTTTCACCTAAAAGACTAAAACAGCCTCTCATACACTGATGGAAAAGCGTGCCCTTTTGTCTTTGAAGATTGGGAGAAAGCTAAAGTTCATTTTATACAAGTGCAGTATATCAGAGGTGGGCAATGTGATTTCAGATTTCAAGTGTGGAGCTCTTATATGTCTACTAGGATTCCTGATGCCTGATCTGGTAAAATATTTTAGAATAAAAAATTAGACTGAAGTAACCCAAGCCAAAGCACCAACCTATAGCATTTTATTTGTAGGAATGCTGTGGGGCCAACCTGTTCTCCTTCAGAGAATTTGGTCTCCAACTCTCATAATCCGTGGCCAGTATCACCAATGCTATCAATGGATTATGGTTTCTGAAGTGCTAGGTTGGGACTAAGCTGGACCAAATGGCACTGATCCAAGGTTGCTAATGCATCACAGTTCTTCCTATGTGTTTGTACAATATTGAAGCCTCCTTTGTTTGTTTTGTTAGGAGATTTGTGGCACAGAGAATTTCTTAAAGAATCTGGGTCACCTAAATCCCATCTGGACCAGAGGGACAAAGTGGAGACATGGCTGTTGAAGCAACAAGCAACAACAGAGTCATCTTCAGATGCTTCCAGCACTGACACCAATAACTGGAGCGATTGCAATGACAACTTTAGGAAACCTTATCGGAAACCTGCTTTAGTGAGAACTAAGACAGAAAGGATTACCCTTTTTGATGATTTTTTTGATAAAGAAATTATTTAAGTCATATATAAGACAACCTTTAGAGATGGTATTCTGACATTATTCTCCCCTTCCATTTGTAATTCTTCTATCATCTATCTATCTCTGTCTATTAGGAGCCTTGGTGGCGCAGCAGACTAAAGTGCTATTAAAGTAGCACTTAGCTGCCAGCTGCCTGCAATTACTGCGAGTTCAAATCTCACCAGGCTCAAGGTTGACTCAGCCTTCCATCCTTCCGAGGTAGGTAAAATGAGGACCCGGATTGTGGGGGCAATAACCTGACTTTGTATAAAAAAGAACACCGCTTGGGGAGGGGGGGGCAAAAGCCCTACTAAGCTTAACGCATTGTAAATTGCCCTGAGTCTCCGGAGAAGGGCGGCATATAAATCAAACCAATAAATAAATAAATAAATAAATAAATAAATAAATAAATAAATAAATAAATATTATCTATCTCTATCCATCCAACCATCCATTTATCATATCTGTCTATCTATCTATCTATCTATCTATCTATCTATCTATCTATCTATCTATCTATCTATCTATCTATCTATCCATCTATCCATCTATCTCCATTCATATTTATTATTGCCTTAGAAAATCTATAGAGAAGAAAACAGTATATGCCATTGTAGTCAACAGTCAGCGTACATCACAGTATTGAAATCCCCCAGCCAGTCTAAATGCCAGGCAGCTACTGAGTATGACTACACACGCTTCTCAAGCATAGGCTTCAGCACAGATTCTTCAGGAGATTCTATCCACCAGCACCACCACCCCGCTTCTTATAGGAAAAAAAACCCCCTTTGTTCTTTTAAAAGAAGAAAGTGAATTCCAGGAAACAGAGCAAGAAGTTTTTGTCCTTGAGCTAGGAAAAGAAGCGGGATGTACTATTACTCTGACAGCTTTGATAAGTAGCTGGAATTACCATAAGAGGCTGCAACAGAGGACTTTTTGTTGGGATTCTTTTACAACTTATTGAGGAGATAAAGAAATATGTAAATATATTTGGCAAGAGCAGCATTAAATTCTAATTTCTTCTGCTTTGCCTGCTTATACAGTATGCCTTGCTTATTATGCAATATGCTGTTGATTTCTGTACAAAAATAATTGTGTTTTATCATAGCCTGGAATCAGGCATATTCTAGAACAGAGGTCTTCAAACTTGGCAGCTTTAAGACTTTGGACTTCAATTTCCAGAATTCTCCAGCCAGTTATGCTGGCTGGAGAATTCTGGGAGTTGAAGTCCACAAGTCTTAAAGCTGCCACATTTGAAGACCTCTGAATATCTATATCTTGTTCTCTAAGTTCTTTTTAGTAATAATAATGGAAGGAGAAATACTATTTGTGGTAGATCAGCACAGCTTGTCTATTTGGAGGAGTATTTGTCTTTTTTTTTAAAAAAAAAAATACTGTATCTGCTTCCACATCAATGCTTTGTATTTTGAGTATATAAAGTTAAAAAGAATTATAATGTACCTTTTTTTAAAAAAAAATCTTTGCTTTTATTCACCATTTGTGAGATTGAGCTAGTTTCCAAAAAGGAGAAGAAACCTCTAGTCATCTCCTTTACATTATAGAACAAGGAAACCTCATTATGAAAATTAATTCCCCTCCTTATCAGAGATTCTTTTGAAACCACAACCAGTCAGAGTGACCCACCCAATAAAGACAAAAAGGCATTAGAAATTTGATTTGCTTTGCATCTCCTTACGGTGACTTTTAAAACAAGGACATCTTACAGAAGAGAATGTTATTCATTTCTTCAACTGCAACTCATGAAATCAACATTTTACTGCTAGCATCCCTATATGAAGGCACGAAAGTGGGACTAGACTGGACAGATCCAGAGGGTTTCTAGGAGTGGAGATTTAAGACCTCCATCCTTTTATTCAAGCAGTTCAGCCTAGCCACTACAGTCACAAAAGGCTCTTTTGCATTACTTGAGTGTCAAACTCAATTTCATTAAGGGCTGCATCAGGGCTGTGGCTGACCTCAGGGGGGGCTGGCAGGCGTGGCCGACTGGGTGGGCGTGGCCAACCGAGTCAGCATGGCCAACTTGACGCCACTCCCCAAACTGCTGGCATGTTTCCTCTTCGCATTGGGTAGACCAGGCTGAAGCCACGCTGGCCTGATTTTTCCTCTTCGCATTGGGTAGACTAGGATTACCCCGCGGGCCGGATCCGACATTGCAGGCTGCATTCGGCCCATGGGCCTTGAGTTTGACACTCCTGAACTAGAGATATCATACTAATAATTTTTAGGAATATGCTCTTAAGACAGAACTTTCATGTCCTCCCCAACCCACTGGAGAAGCAACAAAAATTTGTCCTTAGCTGTTCCCAGTGTTTTTGTTGTGACCCTGGCCCCGGAGGCTGATTTATCTTCGCATGCTGATTCGGAGGATGATATGGAGGTGGAGAAAGCTGTCATGAGTTATATGCCAGAGGGGCCGTCTTCACTGGTGAGTCAGCAAGAACTGACAGTTGCTGATGTGCCTATGGACCTCAGCCAAATTGAGGAGGAAACAGAGGCTGATAACAATGAGGGGGAGCCCCTATTGGATGTAAGAGAGAGACGTAAGAGACGTCGTAGAGAACAGCTATTGCCACGTCCTAAGAGGTGTGGTCAGGAGATGTAGGGCCACACCCTACAAAGTATAAAAGGGGTGTGACTGGGCTGGAAATGTGGGTGAACAATTTGTTGGCATTTTGGATGCAGTAGAGTTACAACTGTTAATTTGGAGTCCTTTGACAAGAGTCTGCATTCCTGCATTAGCCTGCTGGCTGTCTGCCAAAACCTTTGGAACATTGCCCGGTAACTATTGGACTGATATACGCTTTGGAAGAGAACTATTTATTAAAGGGCCAGCTTCAGTATCTCTAGCCTGCGTTTGTACTGCCAGGCTATTTGAGCCTCTGCAAGGCCACTCGTGGGAGGGGACGGAACAGTTTTACATCTCATTTTAACAAAAATGTCAACATTTGAATCATCTAGATGATGATATGGTTGGGAACTGATACTGATCAAATTCCTCTTGGGTTGGTTCAGACTGTTGTGGGAATATCTCTTGCCTTCATTTTTGGCTTGGACTACAGGAAAAAAGAACTCTCTGTATTCTACAAGGGTATCGATTTGTATAAAGTCTGACCCATGCTTCATATAATGCCATTTAAGCATTTCGTGGGCTTCTTATATGAACGTCTGATTTGGTCTTCAGAAGGTGACTATAACCTTTTTAAAGAACATGTTCAATAGTCTTTTAAAAGACTTTTATACCTATGCGTAAAAAGGAGAAGGAAGAGAAGGCTAGTCAATTTTAATTGGGAAACAGAGGTATTTTCTGCTGCTCCCCTTTACTGCTTTGAGAAAGGATCAATACATTTTGACTAATTTCACATCATTGTGCATATGCTATCAGATATTTTTGGGGTGCTTCCAGATGTGGCCATTTGCTGCCATGCCATGCAACACATATTGATTTGAGATATTCAGAACTGAGATGAAGTTGTTTAAAAATGTGTTAGTTTCTCTTCCTAGGCAGGTGGGCAAATAATTAGTAAACCTGACCACCAGACTATCACTCTTCTGAATGAGTGAAAAAACTCTTCCAACCCCCCCCCCCCAAATAAACCTAGCCGACTAGTTGGTGAGCTGAATAGTGCAAGACAAAGCAACAATGCACTTCACAGGCTCCCTGTTCCTTCATCCACCCTTCCTCCACACCTGATCTACCACTCTTTCAGAAGGCCGATATACTCATGTTCAGAAATATCCCAAGTGACAGGTTACTAGTGCAAAGCATCTCCAATCCAGTGAATAAGGAGCCTTTGTGGTGCAGCAGACTAAAGTGCTGTTAAGTAGCACTTAGATGCCAGCTGCTTGCAATTACTGTGAGTTCAAATGTCACCAGGCTCAAGGTTGACTCAGCCTTCCATCCTTCCAAGGTAGGTGAAATGATGACCCGAATTGTGGGGGCAATAAGCTGACCTTGTATTAAAAAAAAGAACACCGCTTAGGGGGGACCAAAAGCCCTACTAAGCAGGAATATACAAAAATATGAAGGCTATTGCTTAATGCATTGTAAGCCATCCTGAGTCTCTGGAGAAGAGCAGCATATAAATCGAACCAATAAATAAATAAATAAATAAACAATAAATAAACTGTCCCTCCTGCAACCTGAAACATACTGTAGCTAAAGACTCTGTCCAACGCATTCTTCTGCCAGCTGGTTACACTGCTTGGGTAAGATCCAAAGCCAGGTAATCTACAAATTGCTGTCCTTAAAGATCAGGCGAGCATATTTTACTCCTAACTCAGATTGGAGGAATTCTTATTGATGTGGCCATGAGTAGCAGCCCAAACAGAATATCTGAAAGTACATTTTATTCAGTTGTGACTTGGCTAATGTTGAAAACTATCTATCTGATATCAGAAAGGAGCAGATCAGGCCTATGGAACTGCCTTATATCATTCTGGGCTGGTAGGTGTACCTCAAACCCAATGTTGTTTGATAACTCGCTAATCTCTTTCCCTATGGATGTTTTCTTCAGAAGATCCTTAAAGCAGAGATGCTAAAAGATAGACCTGCATGGGATTTCCCTTGTCCAGTTATGACCGACTCAAAGGAATGGTGCTCATCTCCAATTCTCAGCCAAGGGAGCCTTTGCTGCCTGAGAGACGCTTCCATCATCATGTGGTCAGCATGAAAATATGGAACTCAATAACTTTTCCACAAAAGTGTATCTATTTATCATGGTTTGGTTATAAATCATGCAAATCATAATTCCTGTCATTGGCTCAACCCCCCCGCCCTCCGAAAACCTCTCCTCAGAAATTGTAGGCATAACATTTGGACATATTGCATGTTGTGATGATATTATGGATCCTTTTGGAATGGGTGGATGAGATTCAGATGAACAAATTATACAGTAAAATTTCCTGTCCCAAGATGAATTGGAGACCCATTGAACGCACATGTCTTCAAAGAAGAATGAAACAAAATAATGGAGAGATCACTCAGTCAGTCATGATCACTGAATAGAATTTCTAATTTTGGCAGAACAGCCAAGAAAGGGAGTCAAACTCAATGCTCCCTCCTAGAAACAACAAAGGACCGGCCTGCTGTGCCTCTGCTCCATTTTCGCTGGCAGCGGGCTGCAGGAAGCCATTGCAGCCCAAAACGGAGCTCAGGAGCTCATTTTTGCTGGCAGAGTGTTCAGGCCATCACATGCACCCCCAACACAAGTGACGCCGAGCTGGCCATGCCCACCCTGGCCCCCCAAAGTCAAACACAACCCTGATGCAGCCCTCAATGAAATCGAGTTTGACACCCCTATTTCAGAGGCTATTATTTTGACTCTTCTGCTTCTGCACAAGTGCATGCTATAGATTTGTGCTATAGATAGATAGCGTCATATTCATTCTTTACAAATAGTCCTCGAGTTATGACCATAGTGGAGTTTGCTTATTATGGTCATAACTTGTCACAGTTGTAAAACAGGTCATTCACATGACAGATCTGATTTACGGCCTTTCTGTGGTGGTTGTTAAGTGGATCACTGAGGTCATTAAATAATGACAGTAAAGGCCATTTTTCAGCAAAAACATTGTAAAATGCGATCACATGACCAGAGGATGGTGCAAATGGACATAAAGTTGCAGAGTGCCCAAAGTCACATGACTGTGAAGGGGCAACAATCACAACTTTACATTCAGGTTGCAAGTTTCCCCCAGGCAGGTGTATTGGAACTTTGGTAATTAAACAACTGGTCGAGGACTACTTGTGTAGTTTTGGGGAATGTATGTAAGAGACTTTTTAGAAGATGTGGTTCTTCACCGAAAGCATCTCAAGTTTCTTTATGGGAAAATAGCTCAATTTATACTGCACACAGTATCCACAATTAATACCTAAAGTACTTGGTAATACGCTGAAGTTTTTTCCACAAAGAATCCTGGAATATTTTCATACCCAGTAATGTTTTATATCATCAGCATGTATTTCCAATGATGTATGTGCACATCTATACGATCCAGCCTTCCAAAGGTAATTAACAAATTCCCAGACTAGCTGCAGAACATTGCCCAAAATAAACATTACAGAACTGTCCTTCAAGATTCAGGTTTGAAGGTTCGGTTATATATGTTGCATGAACAAATGAAAAGAAACTGTTCCAGAGTGAAAACATGGGATTTATTTTCCTTTAATAGCTGTGAGGGGAACAAAAACCCAGCATCTTTTTTTTTTTGGGAAAAGAGAGAAAGGAGATAAAGCATTTCATTTCAGAGAATCAATAAGCAAGTATCTGAGAACTAAGCTCACGGAAGCATTTCCTTTCAGGGCAAGAAGTGTTTGTAATGCAATACTGGTGAAGGAAAACGGAACCAAACCTCTCCTCCATAATCAGATAAGAGACTTCAGGTTAAATAGTTTAGATGGCTTAGATACTGCAGGATGTCAGATCTCTGTAAAAGCTACCTGAAATCTCTCCTGTCTCTGAGTTCTTGATCTGGTTAGATCTGATAGCCTGACTAGATGGCTCAGTGGTTAAGACATTGAGCTTGTCAATCAGAAAGGTGGGCAGTTTGGCAGTTCGAATCCCTAGCATAGATCTCCCGTGTGAGCAGGGGGTTGGACTAGATGACCTCCAAGGTCCCTTTCAACTCTGTTATTGTTACTTGATTCCTGACCCGAGGGGACCTAATCTGAACGTACAATTTTATTCTCATGGCTGCAGTATATTCGTCTAGAACAGTGATGGCTAACCTTTTTGCCAGCGCGTGCCAAAAGTGAGGGGAGCACGGGTGGGTTGTGTGCAAGCATGCCCACACACATAATTGAATGCCCCGAGTCCTGACCCCCGCACATGCACACGCGGGGGGGGGCATCCACACTCCCCCTGCTTTGGCACGCGATGGCAAAAAGGTTACCAGTGGGCCAGGTAGACCCGTTTTTTGCCCTCCAGAGGCTTTCTTGGAGCCTGGGGAGGGCAAAAACAGTCTCCACCCCCGGAGGCCCTCCAGAGGTTGGAAACAGTCCATTTCCTGACTTCTGGTGGGCCCAAAAAGCCCGAAAATCAGATGGCCGGTGTGCACGTGCATGCTGCAGCTAAGCTAAGGCAATGCTTGCATGCCCACAGATATGGCTCCGCATGCCACCTGTGGCACACGTGCCATATGTTCGCCATCACGGGTCTAGAATGTTACTTTTCTGCTTTGACAACTGATCTGCCACTTAAACAATGGCAGAAATTATCTAAATTTGCGTGGCAGGGGAAAGATATGCTACAAGATGAAAAGGAAAGAGGAGGATAGGGTTTACCTAATTTGAAATTGATATTTTGCAGCAGTCTGTTTGGTTTGGATGAAAGAATGGGTGCTTTTAGAGTTAGGATATTATCTGAGATGGGAGAGGGGCATAAATATTTGTGGTACAATAAAGTTAAGGTCAATGTGGATTGTCCCAAAAGTGCTTTTTCAAGAGGCAACTGGACTTTCTGGTTTTTGTTTGAAGATGCTTCGCTTCTCATCCAAGAAGCTCAGCCAAAGAAGCTTCTTGGATGAGAAGCAAAATGTTATCAAAGAAAAAACCAGAAAGTCCAGTTGCCTCTTGAAAAAGCACCTTTGGGACAACCACGACCTGGATGACTGAGAATCTCCATAGACATCCATGTGGATTTTAAAAACCATTATGTTTCATGTTCCTTACTGAGATTATCAAATAGATACAAATCCAGGTTGTGCCCCAAAATAGCTTTGTGACTCTCAGCACAAGAAACATATTATAGAAAAGAAATTATAAGGAAACACGAATGGCTTAATTTATTGTGGCATATTGTCGAAGAGAATATAAAATAAAATCAAGAGAAGATCTGATGGCAGAGGGATATACTTGTCAATTTTTTAAAAGTACAATTACTAGAAAGATTTAAAATAGATTATAGAAATCTTTGATTTTGAACATTGTTAGGGCGGAGTTTGAAATTGAACTATATACAAATGATGAACATGTTATTGAAAATGTACAAACTTTCAATGGTTATTAAAAGAAGTTTGAAGAAATTTGAATAATTGCCATTATCATTCTCAATGGATTTTTGATGATCCTCCCATTATGCATGTTACATATTATTTGGGGGAAATCATCTAGATTTCTGATAAATTAAAAACAATAAATCATGACGATTTCACTATCTTTAGAAGTGGAGGAAACCTTCTAGGGAAAAATCATATGTAATTGCTGAGACCTTTGTTTTGATTAGCATCCTTCCTATCTTTCTATAATCTTATGCTCTGGAAAGCTAAACATCCTTTCCTTACAGAGAAAATGCTAATCACAGAGTGTTCTTATGCTTAAATAAGAAGAGGAGCAACAAAGTGAAAAAAAGAACCTCTAGCACTTTGTAAAATATTGGACCGTCCCGTCTATATTTTTCCTAATGCACTTATTGGCATAGGATTTTGGCACTCTTTTCTTTGTTCTTCTTCATCCATTTATTTATAAAATTTATTGGTAGCTCATTTTACCATAGGGTATCTCTGGGCAGTTTGCAATCATCAAAATATGTCTATATATGTACATTTAAAACCAAATGATTAAAATCAACATTAAAACTAAGGACATTTGGAGAGGCTGGGCGGAGGTGGAATCTGTTGTGACTTGATCAACCACTTTCACTGTGATTCAACCACTGGGACTTGAAGCCAATTGGCAGAGCCATGTCTTTAGGTCCTTATAAAAGGATAGGAGAACAGGTCGAAAACATAGGTATTCTAAACAAACTCTTTCCAGAAACGTGATCATTTTTATCGTCATTTCTGGACTGAGAATTCCATCCCAGCATCTTTCCATTATGCCACTATCCTTGTGGTCTCTCAGGTCAAAATAAATGAATTAAACTCAGATTAACATTGTCTCTTTCTGTTCTGATTTTTTTCAGTACCAAAATAAATAAATAAATGAAGAAGATAAAATAGAAGGCACGTGGTTCTTCAGCCTAAATGTGAGCCACAGCAAGTTCTTGAAACTTTGCTGCCCAGATTTGACAGCTCTTAATGATTGTGGAAGGATGAACTGTCCTGAAACAGAAAAAAAAATGTTCTGTGAGACTCTCAAGGTCAAAGTGTTTTCTCTGAGGTGCTTTATTTGTCAGATGTCCATCGTAGGCACATAGACAGTGACAGAGAAAAGGAAAGAAAGTTTGAGGCCCTTAGAATGCCTGCAAGCTGGAATATAGGATTTGAAAGGAAGGGGGTCAGAAGATGTCTCCTCGCAAAGGTGTTTTGCTTTTGCTCTTCCTTTAGGACTCAGCTAAGATGTTTTTAGAAGATTTTTTTGCTGTTTGCTTGACTGCCTTTAGGACCCAACTAGGAATCTAAAGGGGAGTTCTAGTTGGCTTCTGAAGGCAGTTAGACAAACTGAAAAAACCCAGCCTTTGCCCCGTTTGCTGCACGTGCTGCGCTCCCCAGCCAGCTAAACTTTTTGAGTTGAACTTTTTGTTCAGACCCTCAAGGCAAAAACCTGCAGAAAGAGTTTCTTTGCTTGCTTCATTCCTTTCTTCTACTCTTCAGCCGGATGGAGTCAAGGTAAGTAACGTACAGGTTTTGTCATCCTCTTCACAGGCTTGCAGTGATTTAGAAAATGAGGCTTTTTAATAGGGATAGAGATTGGAGGTCAGAGGAAGAGTTTAGTTTCAGCAACTAATTTGGGGAGAGGGCAGAAAGGTAAACAAGTCTATGCCTCCCAGGTTTTTTTTTTTTTTTTGTAGATCAGGTTCACATTTATTAAAGGAGAAAGATTACCTGTGTATGTAGTCAGCCTGAGCCAAATGTGTTAATGGGCAAATAAAGCAATAGGACCACCTTTTCTCACCCAGAATTGTCAGTAGACATTGAGACCACAAGTCCCAGAATTATTCATTAGAATGCGTTTTATCTAGGAATTCTGACATCCTTTGGCTTTTTTTGAAAGGCATTAAAATGTGTTTTTTTCAGTGGGCCTGGGGGAACAACAAATGGCGCTAATCAATTTGTGTTGATGCTGCCATGGGTGGTGGAGGGGATTATGGGTTTTTATTATGGGATGAAATTTTAAATGCTGTAAGATGCCTTTGTACGAGTTAAACAAATTTGTTTAACTCGTACAAAACAAATTTGTTTGTTTTGTACGAGTTAAACAAATTTGTTAAATAATTGGTAGTTCCGTTGTTGTTAAAGAAGCTAGATTGGAGAAGCATTAGAAAACGGTGTAATGGGATAGTGAAAGGTCATTTAATGCATTTGGCTACCTGTGGTGCAATCATAAATGTGCTTTCTCAAAAGTAAGTTCCACTAACTCAGATGCAGGCAATTTTTTTACAAGTTTTTTTTTAAATATAGGCCTCTGAGGCCACTGGGAGCATGATGAACAATCTACTGTATTTTCAGCTTGCTTTGTTTTATTCTTAAGAATGGATAATTAAAGGACTTAAGTTAGTAGGCCTAATTTCTAAAGAGTTTTTACACATCCATATATTGCAAATATGCGTTATAGTCAGCTATCACTAGGGATTTTTGTTATAAGTGCACAACTGAAATCCTAATGATGAAGGGTGAATATATTTCATTCACTTATGTTTTCACATAAACAAACAGCAAAGAGATTCACAATCTCATATTCTTTCTTACAGACTAGCTCATCTTGCAGTTTTAATATTTCAAAATAGGGAAACAATTTTATAATCAGATGATACTTTGGCAACTGTTAGAACTTGTAGCGTGAACTTGTAACTTGTTGCCAAGCCTTGTTTCTTGAGTCAACGACTAACTGTGGTGTGTGGTTTTTCAGTGCAGGACAGATATATTTTTGAACCTGAGGACAAAATTCCTTTTATTGTGGTAAATGGATAACCACTACTACCACAACCACAAACTCAGTGTGGTTGTCGTAGTAGTAGCAAGTCTTCTGATGTATTTTGCTTTCTTAACTTAGGCAAAGATACTTTGTATATTCACTAGAACTGACCTGTATTTCCACAGGTTCTGCAATGTAGAATTACTATTTAAAAGTTATCATATAATCACAACAAGTTATATACATTTTGCTTAACAGTTGAATGTTAAATGCTGAAAGTCAATATATTTGACTGAACTGAGTAGAAATGTTGCCAAATATTTGAGAACGAAACACAACACTGCTGAACAGTTCAAAACAGTATCTATGAACATGGTTATTCCATATATATATATATATATATATATATATATATATTTATATTGTTATATATATATATATATATATATATATATATATATAACAATAGCTACTAACTGGGATAGCTGTATATTTCCCAATCTTACAAGCCATTTAGCTCAAATGCCATTTGTAGAACATGAGTTGGAAAGTGAAGAAAGGTACCTCTGTATGGCATTTAAGCTTCCAGTCCTTCACCAAATCCATTTTTGCTCGCATCAGCAGCTAACTTGTGAATATCAGATTAGACTTTCTATACAACTTCATTCTATCTTGTTTTTGTGCCAGAGAGGGTTTTTTTTGGTCTGAAGCTTCCTTATTGTTATGGGTAATTTATTTTTCCTGGTTTTGGGGGTTATTAGTGGTATGTATAGTTTGATGATCTTCTCAGCTATTTTCATTTTAGCACTTGCACAAGAATTTTTTTTTTTTGAGGAGGGGAGGGAAGAGTGAGGGAACACATAGACAGAAATGTTTATTTCAGATCATCCAGAGAACTAGCTTTAAATCTATCTTCTGGTTGTCCTATTTTTTTTTTAAAAAAGCAATGAGTTTATATTGACAGTCAAAAAATAATGTGGCATACAACTTTTCTTAGAGGTTTTTCCTAGTCTGAAATCTAATTTCCTAATTATTTCATATTCCTATTTAACAGGCATTTTAAAGCAGTGAAGCCTTATGAATTAAACAATAATTCATTATTGATTTAAATCTGAGGAAAAACCCTCCTACTATAACACATTCAAGTACCACCAACACATTAATCCAGAACATGGAAACTTTGTTAACTGGAATCGAAGCCCAAAAGGAATGAACACAAGAATTCTCCTGAAAGCAATTAATACTTAGGGGCATTCTCTAATTTTTCTGGTTCACTTGCAGGAAACTTTAAAAAAAAAGTAAGTAAGTAAAAACAAAGTTTCCAGGTTGATGTTATCACAGGACTGTGCATCATAATTTAGCATTATTGCCCCATTGTTTAAACATTTCAAGTCATTGCAAACTGGGCTTACCTGGTGATTTAGAAGGACTTTCTTCAGTCTGACACCTTCCAGGTGAAATAAATATAGCCAACTAGGAAGACTACACTAGAGCTAAAAAGGGCATGGTGAAAATATTTGATGGTGCTCAGCATTCAGTTATCTGCTGTTCAAGCCTGGTGCTGCAAACAGGGCAGAAAGTTGCTAAGAACTCAAATTCAACCATCAAGATGAAAGAAAAAAGGGGAAGCAAGCTATACAAAATATATCAGGAGATAAGTGCCAGTTTTAAATTAAAATCCTTTATTTTTTCCCAAATACAATTCACAACTTATACATAGTGGGGGAGATGCTCAGACTGTGCAAAATAAGGATGGCCTTCCTTTAAATTTGCTAAACTAGCCAGAATGGGTATTCTTCTCCAGAGGGGGACTAGAGGTAAAGTCCTCTCAAATTTACAGTAACTTAAACCGCTTTATAAAATGATCAATTGAACTTAACATACTACATAGTAAGGCAAACTTGAATTCTGAAGGGTTTCCTATCAATAGAAGAATTTTTTCCCATGACTTACTTGGGATCAATCTTATGTTTTGCTTTTATATATTATATACTAATGCTGTCATTGCTGAACTGCCAAAAAGAAGTAATTTGCTTTACATATTGCACTGACAGACAGAAGTACACAGTGTAACTGGTGAAAAAGAATACAAGCTCATGTGGTAGATTTTAAAAAGAGGGAAGAACTTAAAACCAACCTTTGGACACTCCTCTGTCAAATGATTCAGAAAAAAATTAAAACTGCAAGAGATTTGGCTTTTCTAAAATAAAAAATAAAGTGAAAGCAGCTGAAGAACAAACATGGTATTGCGGTTTGAAATTCATTTTCAAGACCAAGAACTGAAGACCAAAGCATTTTTAAAACATGGAAGATAAGCATGAGTCCAAGCAGAATTTAAATTCATTCAACTGTTTAAAAATAATGGTTCTTTAGCTATTCTAGTGATAATTCTAATTAAATAAAAGTTAATTCAGATTACATTAATTTGTTGTTTGCTTTTTAAAAAGATCCCTCACTCTCTTTAAAGGAAAAAGTGCATCAGACTCCCTTTTAGCAGCTACTCAAAATTGTTCTTCTAAAAAATAGCTTAGACCTTTTACTGTAAGAGAAGGGCTTCTTAAGCCCTCACATGGGAGTTCTGTCCAAATGATAAATGAAATAATTTATTATCAAATCCAGAATTTAAATAAAAGCCATTCTTGCAAAGACAAAAAAAAAAAAATCAAGAAAAGAAAGCATGCACTCAAATTAGCAGTGGAGACAAATATACGTATTTCTACAGGCACTGGCAGACGCAATTTAATTGTTACCGTTACTCGATGTAACACACACCCCACCCTACAATACATTTTTTTCATCCACTAATCACTGAGGTACCAATATTTAAGAATGGAAACTTCAATATTGAAAAATAAAACCTAAAGTTGAAGTAATTTTTATTTTCCCCAGGGAAAAAAAAAACTATGGTGAGATTTGTATGAAATGTTAGTATACTTATAGAATTTTACACTTACATTGGCTTTTCTTTCTCTCTTAAACAAAACAAAAAAAAAGGTTGTGTTCTGTATACACAGGTTCTTGATAAAATGTTCACCATTTATGTAACAGGAGTCAGTAGACTTGCAAATGAAAACAGGAGCTCTTGGCTACCTATTGGCACATCTTCCTGGTTACCAAGAGGATTTGAAGTCTGAAACAACCTGTTGTAAATTCAGAACAAGATGCGCCATGCCACACAGTGCAACAATTTAGGTGCAATGCTCGATGAGACACTCACAAAGAAGAGCTGTATGGAAGTTATTATGTCCAACTGCAAAGCAATTCCACACAAATTGCATTGAATGCAAAAGATGCTGCTGCCATGTTTGTTGAGAAGTCCTCCAATTAACGCAGCCAAAGTTTAAGACGCAATGCATCAACTCCATTTAAATAGTATCTGAACAACCTCTTGTCTCGCACAAAGCCAAGATTTTCATAAAGTTTCAATGCAGACTTGTTCGTGATCTCAGTCTCCAGGACAACCTGAAAAATAAGATGTATTTTTTAACAAGAGTTTTATTTTATTTTATTTATTTGCAGGATTTATATGGCTGCCAGATGAACTTTTGATATTGACCAAATACTTATTTTCCACCATAATTTGCAAATAAATTCTTTCCAAATCAGACAATGATTTGTCTGGATTTGTTTTCTCATTTTGTCTCTCATAGTTGAGGTCTACCTATGATGACAATTACAGGCCTCTCTCATCTTTTTAAGTGGGGGAACTTGCACAATTGGTGGCTGACTAAATACTTTTTTGCCCCAGTGTATTTATGGTATTTATTAAGGTATTAACAAATCATGTACTAACGATGCTTATATGTGATTTGGAGCTTTCTGAAAATTGGGATATAAATAAGAAAATAAATTATAAGTGATCTCTAGCTAGCTCGCCATACTCTCAGCTTAATTTTAAAATAAAAAGAATTAAAATAATAAGTACTTAATATGATTATCTCATCCCATCCCATCCCATATCATTAATGTCAGTTAGGGGGATCAGTTTGTGTTACCACTTATAATTTTGACTCATAATGCAATGAGGAAAAGTAAGGCAACTACAATGATGTTGCTCACAAAGAATGTTTCCCTGGTGTCCATTCTTCTTGCAGAAAATATTGGAAGATATACTTGCTTGGGCTGACAACTAATCCAGAACCAGACTCTGTATTTACATTTGCCAGCCATTTTTTCTGGGTTCTGGGTTTGCTTTTCTGATTCGAAAATTAGTATTTTTTTGTAGGTAATGTTGGTTTCATTGTAATTCTTTATTTAATGTTACCTTCTTCTAAAATGCTTTGACTTCTACTTGCAGGGAGAACTATACAGAAATAAAACATATGGAAAAATCCTATACTTGCTTGTTTGAATACTACTCAGATACTATATTACTGAGCAATCTAGAAGCACAACATTTAAGAGAGTGAGGTTTCCAGAATATTTACATCTCATTTTAATCAAGAAAAAGTGATTAGATAACTGTTAGTAGTCACTGGATTTCTTCACTATAGAGTTTTTTACAAGTTTGAATGACATGAACAAATGTTACTGCTTATATTACATTAAGCCATAACAAAGTTTATGATTAGTCTTATTTCAGTTAGTCTGAAATAATTGTGAAACAATAGTTTGTTTCACAATTGTTCAAAGTTACTGCTGCCTCAAAAAAAAGTGACTTTGAACCGACTATGAACCGACTTTGAAGTTATAACAACCACTTCCCTATAGTCATTGCAACTGCAATTTAGGCACTTGGCAATCAGTTTATATTCACAATGGTTGCAGCATCTTGTGGTCATGGGACTGCAATTTACAACTTTCCCAGCCGGCTTTCGCCAAGCAAAGTCAATTGGGGAAGCCAAATTCACTTAATTTTTTTATTTTTTTTAATTTATTTTTTTTAAAATTTGATTTATATGCCGCCCTTCTCCAGAGACTCAGGGCGGCTTACAATGCATTAAGCAACAGCCTTCATACTTCTGTATATTTATACAAAGTCAGCTTATTTCCCCCACAAACTGGGTCCTCAATTTACCCACCTTAGAAAGGATGGAAGGCCGAGTCGACCTTGAGCCTGGCTAGGATTGAACTCGCAGAAATTGCAGGCAGCTGGATCTTAATTGCTGCCTTTAGTAGGAGGCATTAGCCCCCTACGCTACTCAGGCTCTTTAATGACCATGCAATTCACTTAACAACCACAAAAAAAGATGGTTGTAAAATCAAATCCAGTCACATAATTTGCTTAATAACTGCATCATTTAGCTGCCTAAACTGTGGCCCCAATTGGTCAAAGACTACCTGTACACTTTAAATTCTTGAGAACAAATCAAAAGTGGAAAGCCACTTCCAAAACATTGCCAAGAAAACTAAAAGGACTTCTCCAGGTAATTGCTAGGAGTTGATCTGATAAGCAAAAAATTGCAAAATGTTCTATTAAATCTACTAGCATAATTATTAATTTTATGTGTAAAATAAAAGTGGTATTATAAGAAAAATACGAGTATAAATAAAAGCTGCATCATAATTTCATTTTTTTTTGCTAGTAAAAATAGTTAAACCTAAGGACCTGAAACTCTGGATATTGCTACTAGAAAACTAAACTCCCTGAACAAGTCCTGCCAAACCACTTGCTCTTTAAGCAGCAATTCAATGTTGACATTCAAGTTTAATAGTATTGAGTATTTCTTGCTTTCTAGATACTTAAGGAATGTGAATTTCCAGTCAGGCTTCCCAAAAATAAGTTATTATGAAGATTCACTTCATAATAATTTTGACTAGTTTATTTTAGAAGTTTGGGTTCAATTTTTTTAAAAAAAGATGGAAGACACAAACTACCTTTGACTTGATTTTTAAAAATAAAGAAAATACAAGTCAAGAAAGTGGAAGTAGCACAAAGAATGGGGGAAAGTGGTAATGCAAACGTTTTTAATTTTAAGGCTGACTAAAGATGAGTTAGTTAAACACATATCTTCAATTTTAAGGATTTTAATAAACTTATAGAGCAGCCTTCCAGCTCTTTTTATCCCTTCTTTCCCTCAGTTGCTATTGATCATCAAAAACACTAGAATATCCCACTAATATGCCCCTGCAGGATCTTTCCTCCCTCTGTTCAGCTATTACTGCTAACCGTGGCTTTTTCCTGCCTCACCCAACCCCAAAGCTATTTCTGCGTGGAATCACTGTGTTTTGTCCAAGGGTGAAATGTAAAATTTGTTATACCTGTTCTGTGGGCATGGCTTTGGGGGGGGGGGGGTATAATGTGACTAGGTGGGCATGGCCAACTTTTTTTTTTTTAAATGCAAAAAAATGCTTTGAAAAGCCTCTGCCGATCAGGAACACAGCTGGGATCGTCAGAGCCTTTTCAAAGCATTTTTTAAACCACCTCTTCCCCAGAAGAGATTACAGAAAAAAATGCTTTGAAAAGCCTCTGAGATCCCAGCTGAGCCGTGTGATCATCAGAGGCTTTTTTTTACTTTTAAAAGCATTTTTTTGGCGGAAGAAGTTGTAGAAAAAACGCTTTTAACAGTAAAAAAAAAAAAAGCCTCTAGTGATCGTGCGACTCAGCTGGGCATGAGGGGGTGGGGGCAGGGATTTTTGCTACCGGTTCTCTGAAGCACCCATCATCGCTACTGGATCGGGCGATCCGATCCGAACCGGGAGCATTTCACCCCTGGTTTTGTCCCACAGCTGCAACTAAACCCCATTTTATTACATATATGAACCAAATCACTTGAGTTATGAGTTTGTACTACCTAAAAACAACTCTTTTGGCACGCCAAATTTGGAATCTAATGATTATTTTTTATGCATCTGTAAGACTTTGCCTTGAATACTATGTAAAATTCTGAAATCACACTGTTAAGAATTGAAATAGATCAGAAACAGATTCAGGGAAGAGCAACGTTGATGATCAGAAGATTTAGAAAACTAATTCCTGTAAGATTAAGAGATGGATTTATTTAAATTTAAGAAGACAGGAGTGAAGGAAAATATGATGGCTCTCTTCAAATACCTGAAAGATGTGTGTGTGTGTGTGTGAAAAGTTACTTTTTTTCTTTAGATAACTTTCAAGTGAAAGATAAATAGAAAGTTAAATGAGTGAATTTGGATTTCCTCCAGGGAGTAGGAGATATAAGTTTATGGCTTAAATAGTTCTCTTCTAACACTGTAATTCTATGAATGTAGAATATTTGTTCTTTCATTGCAGTATCTCCATTAATGGACTAATAAGAAACTTTTCTGATTGGATTAAAATTGAAGGTTCTGCCACACAATTTGCAATTCAAGTTTTGTATCTGCTAATTTTCTTGGCTGTTATTTGCTACTTTATTATTTCCAATGTTCTTTGAGCTTCCTTGTTTCTAAGTGGTATTTCTTGATTAGGTATTATTTAGTGTTCTTCAGGTTTTTTAAAAATCTGTTCTAGTTTACTTGCATCTGATCTCAATTTGCTAATTTTATTTTCCAGCCTTCCATTTTGGTGGTATACTGTTCGGCTTTTTTTCTTCTTTGTTGATTTTGCATCCCAGATATTCAGTTTTAACTGTAGATGTGCTGTATGTTAGCTGGTTTGTTTCATGCAGTGAACTGGTGCTTATATTTAATATTACAGCATTGGCATCTTTTAATGCTTATGCTAGCTGTTTCTTTGGAACAAGCTTCAATGCAGGCAACCTTATTCTATTGTTTTTGTGCTGTTCTAGATGCTCAGTTATTCTTTGTTTCAATTCTTCTAGTTCTTTAGTTAGAGGGCTTTGTTCTTTCTGAGGCAGAATAGAGAATGCCTGGTTTCCAAATGAAATCAATTCTATAGCTGTGCTGGCTTCCTCTAACTGCCAACTCCCCTTAGTTTGCCTTTATAGTCTGAGTTACTTCTGGCAAGGTTTTGATTTTTTTGTCCTGGGTAACTTTTGCAATTCTTCCAATTCTGTTTCTGTGAATACTTTATTTCATATTATAAACGGATGTTGCTAGCCTCTGTTCTGTTGTTTCTGTTTCTCGATGATGTTCTTTCCAGAACTGGTACACTCATTTCAAAAATTCTCTTGTTGGACTTAAACTTTAATTACAGATCATTATTTCTTTGTTTTCAATCAAAACACCTTTCCTTCCAGTAGTTCTGCAGCTCCTAGCCATGGTTGCTCAGCCAACAATCCTGAGTCCTGTAGCTTATTTTTCACCAGATGTCCAGGAAATCCAATACCTAGCATGGTCCTTGTTGACCCAGGTGATAATGGAGCCAGTATGGGTTTCTGTAATTTACATGCTACTTCATTTTCATGTACTATATCCCCAAAATACCATAAACTTTTACTATACTATGCAAGCTCAAATCACTACTTTAGGTCACTTATATTACTATCTAGATCTGTTTAGGGTTTTTGTTCATGTAAAGATAAATTTCACGTGTCTTTCTGCGCAGCCCAAAGAAGTCAAATTCATTCTTTGGAGACTCAGAAAACATTCAGTTTGTTTTCTGAATATATTTTACTTAATCCGAAGCCTTGCTTACATAGTAAACTGCATTTAGAAAAATAGCCTTCAAGTGAAGCTAGGGAGAAAAACAAAGTTCCTTCAAAGAAACAAAATAATTACCTCATCACAGTCTCCTTCTACCATGGCGTAAATAGCTTTCTTAACCAAGTTTGTACCTGGAATACAAATAAAAAACAAAAAAAATGTAAACTTCAAGTACAAATTATTACAGCATGAACTATCCTGTGTCCTGATCTTTCAACACATGCATAATTTAAGAAGTAACACTTAGTAATATGATAGTCTACACATTTTTTTAAAAATTGTCTCTAAGGAAAGCAATCCAAACACTCATGTCTTTTATGTTAAGTATAAATGAGATAATATGGCACAACATTCAAAGATCTTATTTAGGATTATTCTTTAACATTGACTTACAAAAATTTGTATAGCAGTTTCCAGAGGCAGTGTCACTTAGTCTGCCACAACATAGTGTATGCTAAAGTAAGGGAACCAATGGGGTACAGACTAAGCTAATAAAATCATGCATATCCCTTTCCTTTAATCAGTTAAATTTCTGTCCCCAGACTCCTTTCAACCTGTGAATCTCTTATATACAGCGGTGGCTCACAAGAGAAAGCAGCCAACCTAAAGAGAACATATTTCACAAATATGAGGCATGTTTGTCTTGTCAACATCACTGCAGCAGAACTGTTATGAATAGAGTCGGTGATGAGTTCAAAGTGGATATCCACAGAATAAGGACTCATGAGCTCCACATAAGTGTATGACAATAGCAGAGTGCTTCATTTCAAAAAAAATATTGATTAAATTAATTGCCACAAAGAAAGGCAATTGTATGCAAAAATATTTACCTGAAAGCAATAGCTAACTGAAAGTATATTACTTTCAGAAGGCTTCAAAAAGATGCAACTGCTATTCTTACCTATGCCTTTTCTTCTGTATTTGGAATCCACCGCTAACATGGCTATATAACCTCTACGAAACATCTTTTTGTGCATGTCCAACTTGCAGACGATTGCACCTACGCACTCATCACCTACCATTGCCTTAAAAACAAAACAAAAACCAAACAAAACACATCTTGTAGGTTAAGGCTAACACACAGTGCCATAAAATCACAATTTTATAGACACATTTTAAAAAAGATCCCATCTTGGAAATTCCCCAAAACTTTATTAACAGAAGCTTAAATTAGTTTCTTGCAAAAGAATCCTTGGCTTGGATGTTAAGTTATATGAGCACAAATATCTGCCCAGACACATGCATAGTATATTAATTTGCTATCACATCGGGCTAATAGTGAATAAGAAACTGCTCCAGAATGGGTAGATGCATCTTTTATGTATGGCGAATAGCACTCAGGGTGCTTTTCTTCTATTGCTTTTTAAAAATCTATGCTATTTAAGAAAGCCTCACAAATCTTCTAGGGGCTTGTGTAAGAGGCATATAAATTAGGAAGCTGTGCAAACTACCTTCTGGTTATAATATTTAGTACTCTAAATGTTATCTTTAGCCTGTTTGGCCTGGACCTTACACAGTATTTTATCCAGTATCTTAGTGTAGTTTTAATTATTCTTCAGTGATACTTTTCTATTCTTTGAGAATGGATCTTTTATTTTTATGAGGAACAGAATTATTAAATTCCAAGTAGAAAGTACATAACTGAAATATTGATCAATCAGCAATTCTATCAAATTCAATCAGCAATTTGATCAATCAGCAGATAAATCAAATTTTAAAAAATCAGCAATTCTAATAAGAGCTATATTAGAGCTGAAATAACTGAAACATGAAAAAAGAAATGGCCTTTGTAATTTCAATTGTCAAAGATTATGAAATGTAGATCAATTTTAGAATGTAATTTTTAGTGAGTACATTTTAAATTTTTTAGCTTTCATAAAGTTATTTCTGACAAAGTTATTTCTATTGCAAGATATAAATACTTTTATCTATATTTTACAGTTGTTAGTTTCAAAATATGTTTCTCTTGGTAGATCTGACAGAGAGTACTACCATCAATCTTTATCCTTCTATAAAAATACATAACCTAGAATGTTGAGATTGGCAAAGGTAAGAATTGAAAAAGAAAATGTCATGAATCCTGACAAAATATATTGAATCTAGTTACAACTGTAGGGGATAGTTTAGCTGAAACTTAACGTTCATTTTTTTCAGATCTACTTTTTGCATTAGGTGCATGCAGTAAGATCAAGAAACATATACAGTTAACACAACTGTTCAATCTGCATGATTTTTAATATGATTATGCTAGCATTCAAAGTAAGCATGTACCCTCATGCTTGCAGATGTTTATTTACACAATATTTATAATGCTTACAGAACAGATTGTTGCTGCAAAGTAGCATCTTGCTCATACAATGCGTCAAGATTATTGACCACGTTTCATGCAAGTCAAGAATAAAAACTTTATTCTGAAATCTCATTTAGAATATTAAAATTCTAAAACACCCAGGCAATCACAAATGTCAGAATCCGTATTTTCACCCAAAAATGAAGCTAGGTCTAAATTATGCAGGTAAATAATGATATCTGCAGAAAATTTGATAAATTAAAGAAATGAGCATTAGATTCAGATTAGATCAAATTTAGACTCATCCTGCAATAATTTCTGATAGAAAGGGCAGTGAAGCAGCAATAATAACTGGAAAGATCAATGCCTGAGTATTCCAAACCAGGGTTATGATCATCTACTCCTATTCCTGTGAGCGATCAGTATCTGATCCTGGGAAATCAAAGGATTTTTTCTGTCTTTCCGAGAAGACAATTCCAAAAAAAGCATTTTGGTTAAAGCATTTTGGAATTGCTTCCTAAATATTTTCTAGACATTCCAATTTATATACCTCACTACCCAAATCAAATAAAGTCAGATATACCTCCTCTTGGCTTACATTTGTCAATGTGCCTTGAAGTCCTTAGTTTTTTTCTTTTTTTGAAGGCACATTAACCATAATTTACTACATTATCCCAGCCATAGAAAGGCTGGGATAAACAGCAGGCGAATCCATGAAAGAGGGGGAAATCGCATATGCCATGTGAAAATCGGACTGAAACAATAATGCAAACTGAGAGCAGGCTGATTTCAGATTTGTCAGATTTGCTTTTGTATACCAAAAGGTATGCATTTAGAATTAAAGAATTGAGGAACTGTGTTTCAATCAGTTCTAGGGAGGACCCCTTAGGACTTTTACTTCTTCTACTCCAATGAGTATATCTAGGAGAGTAACTTTCCAAGTATTCTAAAATCCTTAAAAGTTAAAATCAAAGCTAACTATTCAAATACTAAAATACCAATATTATTACCAATATTATACACATATTTATTGCCAATATATCACTACTAATTAAAGTTTGAATGTTTAATCCAGATAATATGTGGATGTTCTTGAGCTTTCCGACTATGTTAAAATCCTTAAGTTAAAATCAATGCTAGCTATTTAAGTACTAAAATACCAATATAATCACCAATATATTATTAATCAATATTTGAATGATGTTTAATCCAGATAACATGAAGGTGTTCCTGAGCAATCAAAAGATAAATAATTCCTAGCCTTGAAAGTAATTTTGGAGGGAAAACTTAATAAATGAATATTCTCCTAGATTCTTTCAAATATGTAATGCTCTTTGGCCTAGTTTGCAGGCAATCTATAAACTCTCCTCATATCACATAGGGATATTGGTATTTTCACAAAACATGTTCTTCATAATATATGGAAAACAATAATTTTGAACAGCAACACACCATATTCCTTCATATGGTATCCTGGTTTGATGATAGTCCCTACCTAAAAAGAAACCTAGAAGGACAAGTTGCAGCCTTGCTTAACATAGCATATAGAATTAAGCCATCCTGTTCTTAATTAACTGCAATGCTATTGTGTTAACTTTTAACATCCTGCAATACTAGAATATTCATTAATAACCCAATACATCAAGATAATGTTGTTGAAGACTTTGAAGGTTACCAAACATCGCTATATCCTCTACACTCATATTAAACTAATAAGAATAGGACTGGCATAATGTTTCTGAGTTACTTTCTAAGTTTTTGCTATGTAGACAAACATATATAACCATTTGTAAACTTTTTTTTGTCATGTCACTTTTTGTTTTAAAAAAGTCAGGACTATATTTAAAAATAAAAATAGAGTTTTTACATTTCCAACTATTATTTTTGTTCCTAGTTTGCTGTAGAGATATTATGCTAGTACTGAAATATTGTACAGCAGTTTGGATTTCTGAATTGTTTTTCATGAGACAGCATAGAGAAAAGTAGTAATTTTTTCTGTAGAGTCTAAGCCAGTCATTGCTTACACTGTCCATTCATTAAACAAACCAACAGAAATATAGACATAGACCTTTCTTATTTTTACATAATACTTGCTACCTATTTTCATTATTTTGCAAAAGGGAAAGCTTTTGCAATAAGCTTTTATTTATATTACACTGATGTATTACTATACAAATCTTTTTTTCATGCCATCCTATCTAACTCAGGCTTTGTGTTTATTGTTCCTTTTGCCTTTGCTTCAACACCTCAAATATCCTCAGAATATTTACTCACTGAAAATTTTAAAAACGACTGTATTAAGGGTCTGTAGACATCACAAATAAACGTGTCAAATCATTAGAAACTTATCTTTCAATTTGTAAAATATTTTAGAGATATCTTATCTCTAAAGAGATATTTTAGATAATATTGTCTAAGAGGTATCTTAAGAGAACTGACTTTCAAGCAAACATACTTTTTTTTCCCGTTGCTTGTATGATACATGCAGTTTTAAAAGAAAGGCTGGCTAACCTGATATTTGACTAGGTAGATAGCAGTTTAGTCTGCTAATAAGTAATAAACAAGAAACACTAACATAATTATCTTTTTAAAAAAGAAATATTTAATGTAGTATGGTAGAATCATTTAAGAAATCCTCCCTTTTTTCCTTTCAAACTACCCTCTCCTTACAATTATGGTTCAAGGTCTATGCTCACCTTTTTATGGGAGAATGAACTGCTTTCTGTATATAGAATCATGTCTATTTAAGACATACAATTTGGTAAGAGGCATGTTGCACATAACATGTAGGCTTTCATTTCTGAAAATAAGTTGCAATTTAAATTTTATACAAAACATTAAAATTACATAAATGGTACCAAGTTAAAATTGAATACCATGAAGTACCAAGGAATATTCATACTTAAAATTCCCAAAATGAGTTTTTCAGTAGTATTGTAAGATTGTATTAATCCTAATTTACTTCTCAAACATTTGCTCCATAAATAGAAAACTTTGTACAAATTTCAACTCAAATATTTTCTAAGACATTACTACTTCTGATTTTAACTGGACAGACATTGATAGAACAAACTCTAAAAACAAACTAATGACAATATAACTCAGTATCCCCAAACCATTTAAAAATAAGCATATGTAATTCCAAATTCACCAAGCACAATTCAATTTCCTTTATCTTGGAAACAAAATTATAGAGAGATTGGTCTTCAGTTTACACTTTACATGTGGGCAAAGTTTATGAATAATTCTGCATTGTTCAAACCACTCTTACATAATTACCTAGTTTGTGTATGATTTATTTCACAATTTGACTACTGGTGAATGACAGATGTGAGAATTTTGCTTACCCTATTAACTTTCTCCATATCACCCATTGCTGTCCATCCATCTCCAACACTCTTCCTTTTACCCTTCAACCTTGCAACACATTTTTAATCATGTCTGCACCCCCAACTTACCAAAAAGCAAAGCTGAGGCCAGTTGTGGATAAAATACCTATAAGTGTAAATGGAGTAGGGTTCAGACAGATCTTTGGTGATCAGTCTCATGATGTCTGGCATCTGTAGCTCGGACTCGTATCGGACATATCGTATTGTGAGGTCCCCTTTCTCCTCCTTCACCTGCTGGGGGGCCCAGGAAGTGTCTGTATGGGGACCCATGGAGCATTTTTGCAAACTGCAGGTAGAGGCCAAGGATCTGGAGAGAAGTAGCAAGGACTCCTCTTCCCTTTCCAACTCCTGATCCTCGCCTTCCTCCAACTCTCCTCCCCCAACCAGCCCATTCCTGTCCCCAGCAGAGGGAGCAGAAGCATCACAGTGGTGATGGTGGTGGTGGTGGTGGTGCTGCTGCTGCTGGGACTGTGCAGTCCTTGCCTGGGGGCAAGGGGCCTGGTGGTGGTTGCTGAGTGGTGAAGATGGACTTGTCTCCCGTTCCCCTCCCTGACAGGGATGCTGGGGCTCCTGCCCGTGTCCCATTGTTTTGCCAGGGCCAGTGGTGATGGTGGCCTTGCTGTTTTTCTTGCTATTGGGCGGACACTGGTTCTCGTTGCTGTTGCTTAAAACCTTGTCCTTCAGGGAGCTTCGCAAGTGCCTCAAGTCCGACCCAGCGATGAGCCCGTTGAGCTGATGGTAGTGGCGATGGGGCTGGCAAACGCGGCGGCGGGGCAGGCTCCCCTCCCGCATGCCTTCCTCCTCAGCTTCCTCCTCCTCCTCCTCCTCCCTGCAGGAGCGCCTTCCTCCTCCTTCCTCTTCGTCCTCCTCTTCCTCCTCCTCCTCTTCAGCAGTTCCCGGAAAGGGAGAAAGGAGCGCAGCGGCGGCTCCCGGCGGCGAAGCGAGGAGGCTGCTAGGCCCGGGCGGTACCTCGGCCATGTCCTGAGGAGACCAAAAGGAAGGAGGGAAGCGAACAGAAAAAGAGTGAAAGTGTAAGAAGAAAACGCCCAACTCTTCCCTTTTCCTTTTCCATTCACACAACCCCACCCGCGTGCTCCCTCTTCCTCCTCCTCCTCCTCACCCCAAAGTCCCTTCAGCAGCAGCAGCCGCGGCACCTCCCGCTCCCTTTCTCCGCTCCTCCTCATCCAGCGGCCGTAAAGCGCGACTAGGTTTCCTGTCAGGCCTGGCCGCCGCGGCTCCAGAATCAGGGACGAGGCGCGACACTTCGCGTCGTTTTACTTTATGACTGGCCCCGAGGAAGGACTGAGGGAGAGGAAGGAGAAAGGGGTCAGAGGCGTGGCTTCTCACGAGCGCCTTTCCCTCCGAGGCGACCGCGCGCGACATTTGATTGCAGCTCGCTTTACGGCTGGCCTTGCCGCTAGGGTTGGTACTGTATTGTCACTGGCTCCATTCCGCTTGCGGTGGTAGACAGAGACTCTATGGTCAGAAAAAGGAGAACGAGGCCGTACTAGTGGTTACCTTCCTGTAATGGAAGGCTCTAGCGACATCGGCGGAGCGGCGCAAGCGCACATTGTTATGAAGCGCCGACTAGGCGGGAACAAACTCGAGTGAGGCGGGGGGAGGCGGGGGGAGCGAGTACTGAAAGGCATTTTCTACCAGACAAGGATTGAATTATATCACCAAGGCAGCCAAGGGAGAGCCGTTGTGTCTTATATATGGAGGAAGGCTCCTCCCGCTCCCCGAAATACAGTCAGCATTTTTCAAACTTGCCAACTTTTAAGATGTGTGGACTACAACTCCCAGAATTTCCCAGCCAGCATTCTGGTAATTGGAAGTCCTCACATCTTAAAAATTGCCAACTTTAGGAAACCCTGTATTTGAAATGATCAGATTTCTTTTAGTATGAATCATCTGAAACATGCAAGATTATTTCTATATTTTGGGTGTGGTAACTCATTCCCGCTTCATCAGACAAAACTGGGAAGATAGAATAGAACTTTTTATTGGTCAAGTGTGATTGGATACGCAAGGAATTTGTCTTGGTGCATATGCTCTCAGTATACAAAAGAAAATTTACATTTGTCAAGAATCATAAGGTAAAATACTTAATGATAGTCATAGGGTACCACTCTGATGAACAGAAAGCTAGCTTGGTGCAACCGTGGAAGGCACCGGGCTAGTGATTTTTAGACTGGTGCCTGGCTGTCTCTTAGCCCTGGGAAGAAAGACAGTGACAAACTATACCTGAAAATGTTGCCAAGAAAACTGCAGAGGCTTGTTCCTATAGTCACCAGGAATCCAGGTTGACTGGCTGGAATGTAACTGGAAGGGAAAATGATGGTTGTGGAAGACCATCTGTGCTCAGTCTGATAGTTGTGGAGGACCATTCAAATAAACCAAATCTGTCAGTCCGATTTTCAGGTGTATGAATCAGATATTTCACTAAATATCTGAGGTAAATCATTTGGTTTGACCCACCTTATAGCATGCATCCTCTAAGGAGTAATGACCGATAGTGTTTGCTGAAGTGATAAGGTCTACACTCAATGGATTTGGAGAGTCTTGAAATTTGGCCTATTCAGTCAATTTATTTGCTATTAAGTCCCTGCTTCCTCCATTTGATTCTTATCTCCACTGAAATTTCCCAGTCAGATGACTATCATGAATATTAGACTACAATTTTTCTGTGGGTCTGGAAGCTACTGTTCAACATATCTGGAAGATACCAACCAGTTAGGAGAAAGCTACCTACCTGTTTTTCACTGCTTTTATATAGTCCTGAGACTTGCAAAATGTTTACTGCATTGTTGAGATAGTCCAAGTAATACACAGGGCATTTTGTGTGGGTTTTTTCCCCCTAAGAAAGCCTCCTCTGTTCAGCTTGGAATGGCATGTTCTTTCAGTCTGAAGTCATAAAGGTGGCAGTGATGTCAGAAATGACCTCTTCTTGGGTGAGGTCAGTGATATTGTGCAAAAAGGGCTAGAAATACATAGGTCAAGTATGGAATTCACTCCATCAGATGGTGGCAATGACCACTACATTAGATAGGTAAAAAAAGGAACTAGATAGGTTCATGGACTCTGAAATTTATCAACAGCTAATCTTGATGGCAGCTCACTGTCCCCTAAATAATTGATATCATATATTAAATACCAGCTGCTGGAGATTGTTAGAAAAAGGCATATTTCAACTAGCTATGTTTGTAGGTTGTATGAACGCCCCTGGAAAAAAAAGGAAAAAAAAGGGAAAAAAAAGTTGTATAATATGCCCCTATGTGAAAAAAAGTTGGGCTAAGTAGGCATTTGAAATAATTCAGTGACATTAAACTTATGCTTAAAGTAATGCAAGTTCATTTGAAACGTGTGTTTCATGTGGTGCTTGCTAAGTAGAACTGTTGTCATTAATATTTAATTTGGCATTTAAAAGACACTTGTGAGCTTGAACTTCTTATAAATTAATATTTCAATTTTTGATGCTGCCCAACCAAAACCAACAATTTAGAAGAATAAGGAAGAAAATGATAGATAGATAGATAGACAGACAGACAGACAGACAGACAGACAGACAGATATGGATGGATGAATTTCTTTATTGACCAAGTATGATTGGACACACAAGGAATTTGTCTTTGGTGCATATGCTCTCAGTGTATATAAAAAAGAAGAAAACATTAATAGAAATACAGCTGATCAGAAGACCAACCTCAAAATGTAAAAAGCCCAATATCATCACCATCACCAAAAATGCGGGGAGGCTTGAACACTATCCTAACCTAAGATGTGGGGGAACAGGTAGGTTTTTAACCATTTGTGAAAAATCAGAAGTGGGAGTAGTACGTATCTGGGTGGATATCTAGGGGACAGGGACCATTACTGAGAAGGTATGCTTCCAATTACATTTCTTAATTAGCACACCTTGAGAATGCCCTCACCTCTAGGTGGCCTCAGTGAATGGGTGGAAACATACAGAAATAGCCCCTAAAGTAGCCTGATGCTATGCAATTTATTTTGTTTTTCTCTCTTGGCCATTGCTTCAGTGGTTTAAAAGAATCATTAGCATTCTAAAAACAACAGCCTTTTTGCATAAGAGCCATTTGTACAGCTGGAGGTTTTATAGCTAATACATTTGCTTAATGTTGTGTGCTTCTTCCAATGCCCAGACCACAGAAATGGAACTGGAGTTTAGAATATGGTGTTTTAACAAATACATTTCGCCAGGGGGCAATGTTGCATAGGATTCTTTGCATCATTTTCATTCGTGGCTCAGAAACACGATTTACCTGTCTGGATTATTTATTTTTAGATCATTTTGTGTATTTTGTCCATAGATATGGTAAATTGGATTGACTGTTGTAGACAGAGGCAACTGCATTTTGCCTCCTCTGTTCTGGCTTTGGTGACACTGGGCACTATTAATAGTCATTTTAAGGTATGCAAGCCACTCATAGTGGCATAATTTTGAAAATTGGTGCAGCATACAAGTTTTCCATTGCCACTTACTGGGTCCCCCCCTCCCCACAGCTACTAGCAGCCACAAAATTAAGAACTGGACTCCTTATCATGCATTGCCAACACTGCTGTTGTAGCATTAGTCAGGGAAAGAGGTTGTGTGATGTTAGTTGTGATGATTATACCTAGGCTTAAAGGCTAATCATATATTTTTTCAAAACATGAGCCAGGAGGCTCATGTAGGAGCCTACTTAGGCTGCTTAGTAGGAGCAGCCTACTAAATGCTATTTGGAAAACAACGTGGAAAATACTCAGAGAGCTACAAGGTGCAGAAGAAATAGCAATTCAGTAACGAATATAGACATTTTCTACAGAATTGCAGAGGAAATACATTGCAAAGCTTCACTCTGTTGGCAGGAAAGAATCACTAGTTAGTCTCAAAAGAACAGCAGCACCTCCTCCCTTTAGATAAGTATCGACTGGCGGCCCCCAGGGGGAGAGCCTTCTCTGTGGGGGCACCTACCATCTGGAACAAGCTCCCACTGGAGATATGGAGGATCCCGGATCTGCGCACATTTCATCATGCTCTCAAAACATTTTTATTTCAGCAGGCTGGCCTGGCCTAACTCTCCCTTTTAAATTTTTAAATTGCTTTTAATCTGTTTTATAAATTGGGTGTTTAAATTTGTTTTTGGCCAAAATATTTAATAATTTTAATGGGTTTTTTAATGTTTGTATTGTCTGTATTTTATCTTGGCTGTTCACCACCCTGAGTCCCCCGGGAGTAGGACGCTGTATAAATTTGATAAATAAATTTGATAAATAAAATAAATAAAGTAGTGTTTGATGAAGATAGAAGATGTAATCAAGAAATTTCAACAACTGTGATTCAACAACAAATTCTATGTAGAAATAATGCTCAAACTCTCCCGTGTTTCATTTTTTCCTTTATTCCCATGTAACAAATATTAGACTTTTTTTTTTTGAGCTGGCTGACTAGTTTCCATCTGGCCTTTGTTTCTGCAACTGTCAGATTAGTGAAAACTAACTCATACACGAGAGCATAGATATCCTTGCACAACAGTGAAATTCTGGACAAAAAACAAAACGGTACCCGGAGTACAAGTGTGTCATTTGTTAAGTGAGTTTTTTTCTGATTTTACGACTTTTCTTGTCACATTTGTTAAGTAAATCACTGCAGTTGTTAAATTAATAACATCGTTGTTAAATGAATTTGGCTTCTCCATTGACTTTGCTTATCAAAGGTTTTAAAAGGTGATCACATGATCCCAGGGTACACTGCAATTATCAAAAATGTGAGTTGTCAAGTATCCAAATGTAAATCATGTGACCATAGGGCAATGGTCATAAATATGAAAAATGTCATAAATTACTTTTTTCAGTGCCATTGTAACTTTGAACAGTCACTAAGCGAACTGTTGTAAATTGAGGATTATCTCTACTACTACAATTGTACAGTATTCTCCCCGACCTATATTTTCTAATCTCTCTCTCTCTCTCTCTCTCTCTCTCTCTCTCTCTCTCTCTCTCTCTCTCTCTCTCTCTCTCTCTCTCTCTCTCTCTCTCTCTATCTCTATCTCTATCTCTATCTCTATCTCTATCTCTCGTGGGCCCAATTGGCAAAAGAAAGCTTAGGAGCATATTGACTGGAAACATACGGAAGAAGTCTTCATTCTGCAGTGTATAGACAATGGTTAACATGTTGATGATGATGATTTATATATTGCATCTGTTTAATATTTTTCTTTATTGTTTATTTTTATAACCATCCAAAGTTACACTGTTTGAAAGGGGTGTGTATAAATCTAAACAAAGTAAATCACAGTAGTTCTTATGCTGACTCTGTAAACCACTTAAAGAGGGCTGTAAAGCACTGTGAAGCGGTATATAAGTCTAAATTCTACTGCTGCGTTAGAACAGGATTTCTCAAATTGTGAGGTGTACCTCCCTTGGATCTTCCCTTTGTTATAATAAATCCACCTTTGCAAAGTTTCACTGTTTTTCATTGTTCATTTATGTTCATTTTTCAGTTGGGACTTTTAGGAAATATATAAAAATTAAATTTACACTAAAAGGAGATGTGATGCCAAGAAGTTTAGGAGCCTCTGATTTATACTGAAGTTGACTATAGCATGATTCATCCTGCAATATTTTTAATTGGGAAATGTGAGTTGTATTGCCATAGACCCAGTCACTGTGTGCCTGAGTATCTTGTGCAGTACTAGGGAATTACTGTCCCACCTATTCTCGAGCCAGTGCATGTTCTCTTGTTTGTGGACCGGAAATAGGATTTAGGTATTCCTCCGCTTATGACTACAATTGGGACTAGAATGTGCATTGCAAGTCATTGTAGTTGTAAATAGAATTGAATTGATTGTGGGGAAATGGGTAAATTAACCATGGAGCTTAAAGACAGAGAGGAATCAGAGTATTACAAGAGTTGAAATATGTGGTATCAATGGCTTGAAATGAGATGTAAAATGGATGCATAAAATTGATATAGAAAGTATGTTAAATTGAAAATTATATATATTTATAAATATGTTAAAACTTGTAAAGGATAAAAGGAATATGTAAATACATATAGATATACTATATATATGAAGAATAGATTAAATCAATGGTACCGATAGTTGAAAGCTGTAAAAATTGAAATGTGCTTTTAAAACTAAAAAAGGTTGAATAAAGACTATTAAAAAAAAAAGAATTGAACCCAATTTTATGACAATTTTTACAGTGGTAATTACCATGGTTGTTAAGTGAATCACATGGTTATGACGTTAATCACACAGTGGCTAAGCAAGTCAGTTGCTTCCCCAATCGGCAGATTTTTTTTTTTTTACCGGAAATTGGCAGAAAAGTTGCAAATTGCAATCATGTGACTGCAGATGCTTAACTAGTTGTAAATATGAGCCAGTGGCCACTTGCCCAAATTGTTATCATGTGACCACAGTGATGGTGTAACAGTCATAAGAAAGAGCTTATACGCTCCTCTTTGTGACAGCCTCTCAGATATTGGAAAACTACTATCATGAAAACCCTAGACCTGTGATGGCGAACTTATGGCACGTGTGCCACAGGTGGCACACGTAGCCATATCAGTGGGCATGCGAGCTCAGCTCCGGCCAACTGATTTTTGGGTCTTCTGGACTCACCAGAAGTAGGGAAACAGGCTGTTTCCTGCCTCCAGAGGGCCTTTCTCACCTGGCTTTAAGGCCTCTCTAGGAGTCTGGGGAAGGCAAAAACGGTCTCCCCGCTCCAGAACTCTTCTGGAGGCTGAAAATGGCCCATTTAACAACTTCCTGTCTCATTTTCAGCCTCTGGAGACCTCTGGTGGGGATGGGGAAGGCATTTTCGCCTTTCCCAGACTCCTAGAGAGGTTCTGGAGCCAGGTGAGAAAGAAAAACGGGCCTACCGGGCCATCATGTGCCAGGAGTGGGGGGAGCAGAGAGGGGGCTCACGCATGTATGCGCAGGGGTGGGGGCGCATAGAATTATGGGTGTGGGCACGCACGCGTGCAAACCTTCCACCCCCCCCCTTCCTGGCACGTGATGGCAAAAAGGTTTGCCATTACTGCCTTAGACTTTCTGTTCGTTAGACTAAACATTCCCAGTTCCAGCAATAGTTCATATGGTTTACCCTCTACTTCACTAATCCTCTTTGTTGCTCTTTTCTGTTCACTTCCTAGAGTTTCAACATTTTTTTTATTGTAGTGACCAAACTTGAATGCAGTATTTCAAATATGAACTTATCAGTGCAGTATAAAACAGTACTAACACTTCACGTGATTTTGATATTATCCCTCTGTTGATGCAGCCTAAGACCTAGGACATTGGTGTTTTTGGCAGCTGCAGCAGACTGTTGGCCCATACTTAAGTGATTGTCCACTAGAACTCCTAAATCCCTCCTAAATGCTGTGGAGTCAGGTACCATATATCTATACATTCGGTTTTTCTTCTCTAAATGTAAAACCTTACCTTTTCTCATCACTGAATTTCATTTCGTTGGATAGGACCTAGTGTTGAAGTCTTGCCAAGATTTTTCTGGATCTTAAGCTTATCTTCTAAAGTTTTGGCTATTTCCCCCAGCTTGGTCTGCAAATTTGATGAGTTCCCTTTCTACCCCTTCATCTAAATCATATATGAAGATGTTGAAGAATACAGGCCCTAGCCCCTAGGACCTTGTGGTACCCCACTGCATGCTTCCCTCCATGTCAATGTAGTTCCATTGAGGATTACACATAAGAGTGCTGTTGGTCAGCCAGTTACGAAATCCATCTGATCCACATTTTTGTATGATGCCAAATTCCAGTAGGGCAAGAAATACATCAGAGTTCACCAGTGGTTACTACAAAAAGTCGTTTTAAATTTGGCCAGATTTCACTGTTTTTGTCTGTTGGCCTGAAAACTGACTGGTGGTAAATCTGGATTTGATACACGATTCTGAGAGTCTAGATCCTTCTGGACCAAGGGAGTTGTAACTAGTGTAAAATGAATGAATGAAACAATAATGCAAACTAAATAATGAATTAACAAATTAATATGTGGAAGAGCATGAAACCAAATATGTGTAAGCTGGCAGTGGAGCACTCAAGAATTCCGTGTAACTGCAGTTGCCTATTCTTGTAACAACAGACAAATAAACAATAATACTTCTACAATCTGTATTACCATGCCGATTTTCTTTCAGCCATTTAAAAACCTGTGGATCTTATATTGCAAAAATGAACTGAGAACAGAAGGGACCTGTTTGGCTTCTGTCTCTGTTGTGTTTCTATGGCAATGCAGAGCCAGGAAACAAGATCTGTTGTTACTTTTTTCTTTTTTGGTAAAAGCTATTTGTTTACTTTTGAATGAGATCCAGACTCACTCCAGCTGTTCATAAGCGATTACGGTTTCTGTGAGGAAGAGAAATCGTTAGCCTATATTCCCATTCTGTGCAGAAACGGCAGGCTCATGTACCACGCTGTTCTGTGTTCAACTGTGTTTTCATTTTGATATAATACAGCTCTTGGCTGAGTGGAGCTGTCCAAGAGCACAGCAAAAAGCCCCAGCCAACTGGAGCAAATCTTTGGCGACAAACGATTTGTATTGAGCACATTGGGCAATTTGTTCTGAACAGTCTGGTACAACTATAGATCATCCAGCATCCTGCCTGGATCTCGGATAGTCAACCTGGGCTTGGAATGTACCATTTCAGATCACAGGATGGAATGCTGCTTCATGCTAAGAGGTAACTAAAACTCAGTACTCAGGCTCAAGAAGAGCTTTTCTGGATCAGATCCATAGTCCACCTTGTCCAGCATTTTGTGTCACACAGTGTCTTATTAAAGGCATTCTACTAGCACAGACTCAACATGTACAAACATGTTCTGATAGCGTTTTCTGCTGTGTCCCCATGAAGTTCTCATGTCCTTTTTGGCCCACGAACAAGATGGGCTTCAGTTACCCTCAACTTTATAGCAATAGAGATAGCACTTAGACTTATATACCACTTCATAATGCTTTACAGCCCTCTCTAAGCGGTTTACAGAGTCAGCATATTGCCCCCAACAATCTGGGTTCTCATTTTATTGACTTTGGAAGGATAAAAGACTGAATCAACATAGAGCCGGTCAGAATTGAACTGCTGGCAGTCAGCATAATTAGCATGAAATACTGCATTTTAACCACTGCACCACCATGGTTTCTCTTAAATAATGTTCCTTCCTTTAATTCCAAACGTTTTACCAGCAACTGCAATATGTGTACATGTTGTTATATTTTACCACCCATTCTGTCAGAGGGAAAGTCAACTGAGCTCCAGCAGATGGAGTCACAGAGATCCTGATAGGCCATTTCTGATAAGTCCCTCCCCGTCTCCTTGAACCCCTCCTCCTCCAATCAATCTAATCTGCCATCATTTTGCTGTTGCCTCCTAAGTAGCTGGGTATTGTGAGAGGCAAATAAACTTCTTTGCTAGCATTCACAATAGCATAACATTCAGGCATAACATTACTACTGGTTTGCAACGGGGCCACGCGTGCACTGTTCTGCGCATGCACAAAAACATTCCGATAATGTGGGGGTCGGTGGGCGGAGCCTTCCTCCGGTTTTACTACCGGTTCTATAGAACCAGTCCAAACCGGGGGCAACCCACCACAGATAACACTTGTAACCATGATGTGACCATGAAGCCACTAAATGACACTATTTGCTTAAATAATGTAACTGAAATTACAGTTTAAGATCATTGTGGCTCTTCATTTGAAACAAACAGAGCCTACAGAACCTTGAAGTCAGTATTTTTTGTCTATATGAAAAAAGGTAAGGAAGGTAAACAAAATTTTACCTGGGTGGCGCAGCAGCTTAAGTAGTGCTAAAGTGACACCAGCTGCCTGCAATTACTGCAAGTTCGAATCTCACCAGGCTCAAGGTTGACTCAGCCTTCCATCCTTTCAAGGTAGGTAAAATGAGGACCCAGATTGTGGGGGCAATAAGCTGACTGTATAAAAAAGAACACTGCGGGGGGGGGGGGGGGCAAAAGCCCTACTAAGCAGGTATATACAAAAGTATGAAAGCTATTGCTTAACGCATTGTAAGCGGCATATAAATTAAATTTAAAAAATAATTATAAATAAAAATACTAGTTGACGATATCTGGGGAAGTAAAAAAAAAAAGATGGCAACTGTGACACATATAAAAAAGGTGCAGAGCTTTATTTAGGTGGCCACAATTGTTTTTTGATGTTTTTGTCCATCTTCCACAGACACAGTTAGTTACTAGTTACCATTTAGGTGTATTTTTGATGGAATGCAATTTGCAAAGAGAAAAGTATAAGAAGTCCATAAATAGACACAGTCTTGCAGCCAGACCTGTCCATTTCTGCTGCAACAATTACGATTGCTAGATGTTTTTCCCATTGGTTGGTGATGTGCAGAAGAAGAAGGAATAATTCCTTTGCCTCACAGACACTTCATATATAACATCAAGACAGCACCATTTGGCAGTGAATCAGAACAGAAGGAATAGAGGCAGAATAGGATAGGCCGCGGGGGCCTTTTACAATTTTCTGCACATTCAGGAATGGGTAGATGACGCTTTCTCCACCAGCAGTAGAGAAAAACTGTGCAGTGTGGTGATCATGAATAGGAAAACATTTGTTCATCCTCCTTCCAAATAGTAGAACTTTAATAGATCGGTCATTGAGGCTGTTATGAAATCCTCTGATCCTAAGGTTGATGAGAAGATCCTAATGGAGTCTTAACATATATCTTTGGAAGCAACAGGCTGTTGACCACCTTTAAGTGTTGACTCAGGCTCACCCCAGATAGCCAATGGTTCAGATAAAAGTCAGAGCTTGACTTTGTGAGAGAGGTAGGCTTATAGAAAAAAATAAAGATAATTCCCCTTACCAAAAGCAAATAACATTTTTTCAGACTCAACCTTTCTGCTTGGAACAACAGCCTCTTCCTAATAAATGAGGCTAATAAAAGCATAGTATTGTAATCAGTAAAACATAAAACATAGTAAAAACATAGTATTGTAAGGTGGCTCAGTGGCTAAGTTGCTGAGCTTGTCAATTGAAAGGTCAGCAGTTCAGGGGTTCCGATCCCTAGTGCAGCATAATGGGGGGAGCTCCTGTTACTTCTCCCAGTTTCTGCCAACCTAGCAGTTCGAAAGCACATAAAAAATGCAAGTAGAAAAATTAGGGACCACCTTTGGTGGGAAGGCAACAGCGTTCCGTGTGCGCCTTTGGCATTTAGTCATGCTGGCCACATGACCACGGAGCCGTCTTCGGACAGCGCTGGCTCCTCGGCTTTGAAATGGAGATGAGCACCACCCCCTAGAGTCGGGAACAACTAGCACATATGTGTGAGGGGAACTTTTACCTTTACCATATTGTAATCAGAACTAGCTCTTTTTGTTCATGGCCCTATAGACAGGGGAAATATATCCCTAGCTAAGCAGTTTATTATTTAACATTTAACAGTTGGGCAGGGGTAAAAGAAGCACATGATAAGAATACCAAGGGGCAAATATTAGTAAATATAGTTATCTTGACTTAAATTTCACTACAATTGGAGAGTATATACAAGGCAAAGATTTCACACAAAAATAGTTTGAGGGGGGATTTCAAAGGCAGATTCAGCAACATCACATGAATATTCTGGGTCTAGGTTGGTATTGGATCTACTAGGAGAAAATGGGTATCATGTCAGGGTCCTAGTTACTTTGATGTCATTTATCTCTGTTCTGCTTATACTCTATAAGCCAGGTCAGGTGCTTTTTGGCTGAAGAGACAGGTGAGAATACAGTGGTACCTTGCTACTCATCCTTAATTGGTTCTGGGCGGTGTAATGAGTACCAAAAACAATGAGTACCAAACAATTTTCTCCATAAGGAATAATATAGTGAGTCACAGGGCAGCCAATATTGATATGATCTAGCTTGTGCATTGAGTATCAAACAAATGATGTATACTGGGGCAAAATGTTCACATCAAAATGTGTTGAGTACCAAATTTGAGTTTTAAAGCAGTTGAGTACTAAGATCATTGTACAAACAAAATAATAATAAGGGAGATAGTGCTGTTATTCCACTAAGATCTCTTATTTCTCTTATAATATTTCATTGAACAGGTTGCGTCATCACATGCCAACATCAGATTGAGTATGGCTCTGCCTTCTTGGGCTTACACTTCACAATACCAAGAAATAACATGATTCGTGAACAAAAAGATAGGGAAGACATGGTTTTGCAAGCGGTGTCTTTCATGGCATCTGGTGCTGCCCTAAGGTAACAAAAGATAATTAACCAGTTAGAAGGTGATGCTTTATGGGGAACTAAGGAAGGGCTACTTCAAAAATTCTCAGGAGCAACACCCATGAATTTCAAAGTAATTTGCATAGAAAAACTTACTTGTAGGATACAATTCCTGATGAATTGTATCCTACAAAACTGCTGGCTTAAGTTGTCACCTAATGGCAAAGCCAGCTTTGCTAAAACCCTATATTTAAGTCCTACAATTCTGAAAGTCCCAGCAGCTCACAAAGGAAACCATTTCAAAGGAAATACAAGACCTTCTGCATCTCCTGCTGCACATTATCATTTTATTTTCCTGCTAGTGGGAAACATGCCATATTTGCATTTTTGAGCCTGAATAGTTCTAATTTCCTGGTTTTTAATTGCAGAAGCTCAAGAGGAACATTTACTTTGTTTTCACTGAGCAGTTACACAATTATTCCCTTTCAGATACTATGTGGACCATGAACTCTAATAGGTTAGGTTTTGTTAATACAATTTGGCAGAGGTATTTACATGAAAACAGAAATCTAATGAATTTTTTAAATGAGTACATTGGTAACATAAAGTAATTACTTTTTGAGGGGTAGAGAGACCCCAAATTCATTAAACTTTTTCTGAATTAGTAAAGTGATTTACTAAAGAAGCTGGGAAACAAAGGATCTATTTTGTTATTAATATGCTGCATTTTTCTAGTGGAACCTGAATGAAGGTCTCTATGTGGCATATATCTGGGCATCTGTATACTGGCTTACAAAATAGAGATCCTAGCTAACACAGAAGGCCATGCTTGTGCTTGGAATAATGCTTGGAATGTGCTTGGAATAATGCTAAATTTTGTTTGCATTTCTGACGCACTAGCCAAAGCTATCACAGAACTGACCTCTTACTACTAACTTATCATTAATGGAGAATACTTGATAGACCAAAACTGTAATGGGTGACATCTATGGACCCATCTGATGGTGATAGCGGCATATGGATATTTGGAATGTAAAGAGAATAAACGATCAACAGCATTAATGAATGGATGAAAAGAAATAAAAATAGATAGCTTGTGAGTCTATCAAATTAAGAGAAAGAAAAGGGTGTAACAGATTTTAATAGATCGTCTGCTCTTGGTGAAGTTGATTGATACATGCAGAGAAGTGAAAAAGCAGCTTTAGTTTATTAAGGAAAACTTAAATTGTAGAAAATATGGCAGGTGTGGACTGTGAGAAAAACCTTGGGAACAGGAGAGAAATGCAAGAAGGGCAATGGTTCAGAGAAGAGATATCTCAGCCCACAGAAGGAATGGGGATGGAAAAAACACCTCAGAAGTAATTGTCCTATTTCTCTAGAAAATAAGACAAGAGAGGGGAGAAGTGCTTTCAGGTTTGCAATATTCTGTTACAATAAAGCTAGTGTTATTGGTTACCTGTCTGGTCTAACTTGAAGGACTAACAAGATCATGTGCTGGTTTTTATTTAAAAGTCTCTTTTGAATAAGAAATTAAACATTCTGTTCATTTCTATACATGGCAATGGATATACATCTAAAAGCACAACTGATTAATGAAAACTTTTGAATGAGAAAAATAGTGAACATTATAAACTCAGGAAGTACCAATATATGTGAGACAGGCTGGTTTTTTTGTGTATCAAACATCCATCCCGGGAAAAATATGTTTCTAAAAGAAATGGAAAGAAGTGAAAAATAAGAGTGAAAGTAGAATGTAAGAAGCAGAAGTATGAATTTGTGATGGAATCTGTTGATGACCTTGAGGAACAAGGGGAAGAGATGCTGCCTAAGAAACAATCAGACAAGGGGCAGTGGCTCTCCGTGGCTTAATGGTTAGAGAAAAAAAATCTTAGGAAGGACCCACCCTAATGTATCACACAGTTAAAAGTGGTGGCAAGAAATTTATACTTTCAGACCTGCAAGATTCTGTTAATGTAGCCTTATAATAAAGTAGAATTAGCCCATTTAGTAGCATTTCCTGTCTGGTTTATTGGGAGGACTGACACAGTCTTACATGATATTAAAAGATTAATCTCCCAACAGAAGCAATGGAAAATGGACACAAAAAAGAGACTGTAGGAGCAGCCTAGAAGCAAGTGAAAAGAGTGCCACAGAAATAAGAAATGTAAAAAGGATGGAGTGAAAGCAGCCCTGGATGAGAAAAATGCACATAAGAGAATGACTAATGTGCAAGTATTATTCGGGCTAGAGAAGAACACATAGGCTGAATGGAGGCTTTTAAAGAACTTCATTATACTTCAAAATTTCCCCAGTACACATCTCTAGCTGCTTCTTTCCCCCCCCCCCCCCAAGTGTTCCTTGTGAGTGGAATTTGTGTTGGATTGGTTGAATCCAATTACAGTTAGTAGGATTTTGATCAAGTAACCAGGCCCTTCAGCTTGGGCTTACTTATCCCTTTAAATTCCACAAATTTTATTGTGAGCTTGACCAGATTTAAGATTATTTGTGGAATTTAATTTATGGCATTACATTTGTGGAAATTAAAGGAATAAGTTTGGGATAGGCTTGGCTTTTCTGCCATCGAGTCTTTTGTTTCCTAGCATGCTGCCATCAAGCTGTGAGGCAGAATAGCTTTTAAGCTCCAAGTCAAACCGCAAGCTGAACTCTAAGCAAAGGGGCTGCTGTCTCTAAGCATGAAACTGAATTCCCAAGGCAAGACCCAAGAGGATTTTAAGCAGGGTTACTATCCTGACAACTGCAGATAGGGTTTGAGCAGTTGTTGCTATTGGTACTGAACTTGCTTTGATGTTGCCCCTGCTTCCTCAATACTATTTTTTAGCCTTGTTCTGTTCTCCATTTGAGCCAGTTTGATCTAATAGTTAAGACACCAAGCTAGAAATCAGGAGATGGTGAGTTCTAGTTCCACCAAAGTCAGTTGGATGACTTTGGGCCTGTCACTCATCTCACCCCAACTCACAGAGTTGCTATTTGGGAAAAATAAGAGGAAGAAGGGGTATAAGGTATAGTTGCCACCATGAGTTATTTATAAAAATTATAAAGGCGAGGAGAGGAAGAAAAGGAAAGGGAAAGAGGAGTAGGAGAGAGGGTTAGAAAGGGAGGAAGAAGAGAGGAGTGGGTGAAGGGAAGGGGAAGTAGGAAAGAGAAGGAGAGGAAGAACGAAGGAAGTAGGAAGAGATGGAGGAAGGAAGAGAAGGGGAGGAGAAGAGGAAAGGTTGTGGTAAAATAAAGGAGGGTAAATGGTAAAAGAGCAGCCGTGAACAACTAAAAATTAAAATTAAAAGATAAGATGAATGGAAAATGATGGATAAAAGATTGTACACTCAAATATTCTAATGAGAAATAAAAAAAAACTTTTTGAAAAAAAAATACAAAGGTGGGATTAAAACTTTCTAAAATCAAATAAATAAAATTGCCCAAACCTTCCTCTCAACCCCTTTTTGTCCAAAGAGTTTGGGTATGGTAGCATGAAGCGATGGACATACTCAAGGTCTTAAAAAGAACCTAAGGTGGAATAAATTAGCCAGTTACAGATGTGGTAGCATCCCACATAAGGCTGGTTGTGGTCATGCAGTCGTCTGGGAATGCTGGTATGGATGCGGATGAGGTAGGATGGATTGGTCCATCTGGCTCACTGCAACTGTTTTAAGAGGCTTGGAAGGTTGGGATTACCCTCTGTGTATTTTCTGACAGAGCAGAATGGCTGTGTTGCTCAGATGCCTTTCAAGGGGAGAAAGCTGAGTTGGTTGCTTTGCACCAATACAAATTTAAGAAAGCCAGAGAGGGAGCGTTTTGGTTTGGCAGCTATTGTGCCAATCCAGCATCTCTAAAGTATGGAGAAGTTCTTTGAGCTGGCAGCAACAGCTGGCTTATTGCCCCACTGTTGTAAAAAAAAAAAAAAATGAGGATGACCAGAAGTCTGAAAAATGTGTATCTACAGAAAAAGCAATTGCAAAAAATGTTACCAGAGAAAGCAAGAAACAGGTAAGATGTAAAAAAAGGGCAGATAAAATGCAGAAAATTTTTGATTTTTTTTAAAAAAAGGTTTGGAAGTGAAACAAGTACTGATAAACAAGGGCCCGTCATCAAAGTAAGCTAAGCAGAATTAAAAATACAGGCAGTTACTTGAGTTGGGTTGAAACTGAAGTGAAAGTGTGCTAGAAAATACTTTTGAGATTTATATAGAATTAATAATGATGTGTTAAAGACTAGAAATATAACAAATGATGTAATTTTTAATGTCCGAGGTGAAATTGATGAAAGGAAATCATAACTACTGTACTGCAAGAATGTCACAAAATAATTGTTAAATAGTCGTTACTTAGAGGGTTGTGAAGTTGGTATCAGTGGAGAAATTGTAACTGTTTGCAAGTGGTTTGTTTATGGAGGTGACTTGCTTTGTGACGGGTTCAACATCTGCTTGAAGAGTGCATCTGAGCTTGATAATTAGAAGAATGCCATTTTGTTCCTATATGCAAATGGAAAAGGTACAAAAATACATGCAAAAATGAGAGGAGTATTAGTTTTTTTAAGTGTGCCTTGGAAGGGTATGGCAGAATTCTCAGTGAAAGGGAATGAAAGATGAGAATGGAAGATATTTGAGAAGTGTAAGGTGGCTTAATACTAGAATTGGGTTTGCAGGCCCGATTTTTGCTTTTCAGGACATCAGTGAGAAATGTATGAATGCAAGAGATTTTATTCTCATGTACATTTAAAAAAGTGAGTGGGGTTGAATGATGGAGTGTTTTGCAGCCATAGGGATGTGAAGGTTGTTGCTGAATGTTGTGAGATAAATATATGATGAAAGAATGAGAACGTGGGAATAAATGGAATACTTCACTAAGTATTGTTCATCATTGAGCAGAAACACAGAGATGTCTAATGTACTTTTGATAGTGGAATAAAAGGTAATAAATGACAACTTGGGCCAATAGTTGGTCTGAATTTCTTGATATATCAGATTATCCAGCTAGGGACATTTTAGCTGTTTTAAGAAGGATGGCTGCTTTCAGTTGAGGTGAAGGAAAACCTGAAAGTTTGATGGATTTGGACCTTTCTGCCTGAGTTCTACAAACAGCACAAAACAAGACCTTGTAGACATCAAATACAACTGTGCAAATCTGTAAGGGTGGGGGGAGAGTTTTAAACAATGACAGTACATCTTTATATTTAAAAAGGACTTTATTGGGAAAGAGGGAGATACAAGAAAGCAACAAATCTGTTTATATAAATAAAAATGTAAATGTTTGTTTGTTCAAAATCTTAGATCTCCGAAAGTTCTTCACTGATTGCTTTGAAATTTTGACACAATGTTGCATTTGAATATGTGTGTGTTTTTATATACCTACTATATATAGATGTCACACCTGTAACAGGTAAAAATGGTAAAAACATGCTTTTTTGAAAAACAGCGCCATCTGTTGGACGTAAAAGCAACACACGCTATACTAAATATTTTACGACTTTAATGTCGCAGCACCACAATGGCAGGCGCAAGCCGGGTCTTTTCCCCTCAGTGCCGCGGCCGCCAAACCCACAAGCAAAATGGCGGGAGATGTCAACTGCTGCGAAGCGTCCTCCCAACTAACGGAGTATGCCGTACCTTTGGCAGGGATTGCCTATGGTGCAGAGAGCTGTGAAGGTGAAGGCGGTTATACCGGCAAGCTGGGAAACCAGCTCTTACACTGGCGGCAAAGTATCCTCGGAGGCGTCTGAAGACAAACCCCCGGATGGCTGCTGGATTCAAATTATTTGTCGGCGGCCAGCATCCCGGAGCCCCAGGAACGCAAACTCACTGACAACAGCCCGGGTGGAGGCGTCCACCAATCCCACAACGTACAGCTCTCCCAATACAAATACCAAATAGGTAAAAGTCCAAGAAAGCAATTGATTAAGTGATATTACAGTCCAAAAAAAAACCCGTACAGAAAGGCAATTCAGGTCTGAATCCAATCGACTGAGTGAAAAGACTGGTGCGATGGAGGCAAAGTAGCATGACTTGAGCTACAGAGGGAAATTATTAGCACTCGGTCAAAATATATTGTATACCCGCAAGACTGAGCCACAGCAACGCGTGGCCAGGTACAGCTAGCCACATAATAAATTCCAAACAAAACTAGCAAAGTGTAACTATAATACGTTTACTTGGTTACTCCCTGTAGAGTTAACTAGACTTGAAACAATCAGTGACATTGTTGAATAGTGAGACAACTGAGAATGAAAAAAATAAGTCCCAGTATCCTAGTAATGAGGAAAGAAGGAAGGGAGGAGTACACACCATTTTTGCAGCATTAGAGATTTCAGAGTAAGATAGCACTGATCATGTTCCCCCTCCTGTGTCAGATTTTTTACTTTCAAAAATTGGCAGCTATTGTATAAATAGCCAGGTATATTACACCTTCAAGATCTGATTTTTATATTGCTTTAAGAGCCTAAAATCTAACAACCTTGGTCAGGTCTGAACCAGTGGTGAAATCCAATTTTTTTTACTACCGGTTCTGTGGGAGTGGCTTGGTGGGCGTGGCAGGGGAAGGATACTGCAAAGTCTCCATTCCAACCCCACTCCAGGGGAGGGATACTACAAAATCTCCATTCCCATCCCACTCCTGGGGAAAGGATATTGCAAAATCTCCATCCCCACCCCACTCTGGGGCCAGTCAGAAGTGGCATTTGCCGGTTCTCTGAAGTATTCAAAATTTCCACTACCGGTTCTCCAGAACCTGCTGGATTTCACCCCTGGTCTGAACATCTCTGGTGTTATCATGAATCTTGAAGACATGGCTCAGGAACCGAGGCCTCAAAACAAAGGCACTCCAACTTCCCATTTCTGAGAACGAGGTAGAAGTAATAGGTAAGAATGTGGCTCTTGAAGTCTCCAATGGCCACAAGGTTGTCTAGGTGTCATTTCAGTTCTTCCTTTGGAACTACTTGCTGCAGACGTATTCTTGTGCACATGTGTGTGTGTGTGTGTGTGTGTGTGTGTGTGTGTGCATGAGTTCATTGGAAAATATACTAAGCATTATATGATGCCCCTGGATGCTCAAATATTAAATATGTAGGCATGTGGGGGTCCCTTTATGCTATGACCCATTTACACTTTGAATAAGCAAGTCAGGTGAAAACATATCTGGGACTTTTTCTTTCTTTCTTATTTTAATGCTCTCATTAGGTTGAAGGAGTGCACATCACAAGGGCTAATTGTCAGAATCTTTAATTGTTTCCCTATGACCTCAGCTTCCCTTGTGTGATAGTGGCACACCATTGGGGCTAATGGAGAGAAAATTTGACTGTCACTCCGGCTAATGGAACACTTTCCTCCCATTTTCTCCTTAGGGTGGCTGTAGGAGTGCAACCTTATAATTGTCGCTCTTACAGTAATTGGAGGTAGTAGGAGTACGAGTAATTCCATTGTCTTTGCTGCAAGGGGGTAGGTTTATTTATGACCTATTAGATGATTCCTAGCCTACTGCAGAAATAACGTTGAATGTTGCATTAGCTTTGCTTTCTGGTTGAGTAAGGGCAACCCAAAAGCTATTATTAACTTTTCTGATGGGGGAAAAAAACCCACTAGAAACATAAGTCTGGAACAAATATTAAAGCTGCTAAGCCAAAGGAAGACAGTATTTAGAGTGCCTAGAGTGGGGGCAAAAATCACTATATCTTTGTTTCACGTTCTCTATTGTAATTAGCACTTGGGGGGGAGTTTATTTTCTTAAAACAAACAGAAAAATTGAAATTGTGCATTTCTTTAAAAAAAACCCTCCTAATTTGCTACAATTGTTGATCTTAGTGCCATTTAACTTATATAATTTATGGACTTTTCCTCAGAATAAGAAAAAAGTAAAGAGTTCCTGTGGATATTAATTTGCTAGTTGTAGCCAACTTTAGGGGATGGTGCTCATCTCCATTTCTAGGCCATTAAGCCAGCCCTGTCCAAAGACATTTCCATGGTTATGTGGCCAGCATCATGCTGCCGTGCAGAGCACATGGTGAAACATGGAGTGCTGTTACTTTCCTACTGAAGTGGTACCTATTTATCCACTTTCATCCACATGCTTTCGAACTGCTATCCCAAATTGCTTTTTCAAGAGGCAACTGGAATTTCTGGTTTTTCTTTGAAAACATTTTGCTTCTCATCCAAGAATGTGATGACTGGGGGCATGGCATAGAGATAACACAAACAGCTGGCAGTTCAAACCATCCTTTTATTGCTCCAAATTTCCCCAAACGCTCCCATGTTTCTGACAAGTCCCAGAGCAAAGTGATAACAAACCTCAAGCAGCCTCTGGCTGCAATTAGTCCAGCCCAGCGCTCGGTACACCAGGGCTGCACAGCAATAAATCCAGCAGGGCAAATCAAGGAATTCAGGAAGCAAACGATCCAGGTAATTAGTCCAGAACACCAGAAAGAATGCAAGGACTCTTGGACAGTTCAAACATCGGCACTCAGCACTTCAGGAACTCAGCATTTGTTCTCCACAAATGCCCCTCCCCGCAGTGTCTCCTTAAGTCTCATTCCCTAGGTGTGCCTTGTGAAGATGAGCGGGGCACTCTTCTCCCAAGTAAGCTGCTCAGGCTGTGCTGTTTTCGCCTTCTCTCCACTCTCCAAGCTCTTGGATCAGGAGGAGGTGGTCCTTGCTCCTCACCTGAGCTCTGTCTCTCATGTTCATCCTGCCTCTGTTCCTCCCTGCCTACAAGCTGTCCTAATCCTGAAAGTCCTTGGCCTTCCCCATTTTCTTCTGAAGACAACAAAGCTGCCCTCTCAATCTCTGTTGGCTCAGGTTCCAGCCTGTCTTCCCCCACAGATTCAGACTCCAACAGTGGCATGACAAAGAAGCTTCTTCAGCTCTGATTGGATGGTGGGGAATGGAAGGATTTATTCAGTCAGAGCTGAAGAAGCTTCTTAGTTGAGAAACAAAACATCTTCAATGAAAAACAAGAAAGCTTCTTGAAAAAGCACCTTTGGGACAACCATGACCTGGATGACTGAGAATCTCCACAAACATTTCAAACTGCTAGGTTGGCAGAAGCTGAGGCAAGTGATGGGAGCTCACTCCATCATGTTAGGGTAGGGCTTTAACCACTGGAGTGTAGACCTTCTCCCCTGTCTGTTAAGCCACTGAGCCACCACACCTCTCATTGTTCATCACAACAGTTTCCATATAATTCAGTCTTAGCCTGAAGGAAACATTGGATCATGGTGTCATAGTTCTAATTCTGTGACACTATCGTTAAGGGCAAAGTTAAATAAAAATGAGAACCTATTTGACAAGCAGGATATTTTCAAAGCCTTTGAAAATATTTGGGATTTTTTTGCCCCTTATGACATATTGCAGATGAGTTGCTTCTGGCCTCTGGGGGAAAAAAAGAGATAAATTGTTTTACACTATAACCAATACATGGGGCTCCCCTTGGGATGCATCCGGAGGCTTCAGCTGGTACAGAATGCGGCCGCGCGGGGGATTATGGGAGCGACAGGGCGCTCCCATGTGACACCTCTCCTGCGTGAGCTGCATTGGTTGCCGGTTGATTTCCGGGTGCGTTTCAAGGTGTTGGTAATCACCTTTAAAGCGCTCCATGGCTTAGGACCAGGGTGCTTACGGGACCGCCTTCTGCCACCTATTGCCTCCCACCGGCCGGTTCGCTCCCACAGAGAGGGCCTCCTCAGGGTGCCGTCAGCCAGACAGTGCCGGCTGGCGACCCCCAGGGGGAGAGCATTCTCTGTGGTAGCCCCCACCCTCTGGAACGATCTCTCTCCAGACCTGAGGACTATCGCTGACCTCCGGTCCTTTCGTCGGGCTTTGAAGACTCATCTCTTCCAACTTGCCGGACTTGCCTGATCCCTCCTATTTTTAAATATTTTTAAATGCTTTTAAATTTTTAGAGTCTTAGAGTTTTTATTCGGTTTATATTTTCAGCCTAAATTTATATTGATTTTAGTACGTTTTAACTTATTGTATTGTATTGGTTTTAAATTGGCTGTTCACCGCCCTGAGTCCGGAAGGAGAAGGGCGGTATAGAAATTTAATAAATAAATAAATAAATAATAAATAAATAAATAGAAAATAGAAATCCTGCACACTTGTAATCCCAGATACTTGATTTTGTTTTAAAAGGGAACCAAATATGAAAATATTAGCTTATCCCTTACTCTGAACCAAAGGCACATAATCTATAATTGGAGACTCCCCAGCTAAGATTTGGCAGTAAATCGCAGTACTACTGACTTCACCTGGTTTAGCTCAACATCTAGCACCATACTTCATCCTATAGGCAAGAATGAACATTTTAGGGAAGCTCACCAAAATTCAGAAATAGTTCCAATCTGAAGAAAATATGACTAGGTCTGAATGTTACACTAAAGATAAAATAGAGCAGTTCAGAGAATAGCAGTGATAAAAATTAGAGGACAGAAAATTAAGTTTAGTTGAGTAAATGAACATAGAACGGGGTATGGAACTTCATCTCCCAGAATTCCTGAGCCAGCAAGTTTACAGATCATAAAAGGGCCAAAGTTTCCCATCCCAGACCTAAGTGCAATAGCACTAAGCAATAGCACTTAGACTTATATACCGCTTCATAGTGCTTTTACAGCCCACTCTAAGCAGTTTACAATGTCAGCATATTGCTCCCAACAATCTGAGTCCTCATTTTACCCACCTCAGAAGGATGGAAGGGTGAGTCAACCTTGAGCTGGTGAGATTTGATCTGCTGAACTGCAGCTAGCAGTAGCCTGCAGTACTGCACTCTAACCACTGCGCCACCTCGGCTAAATTTAGCCAAGGATTGGAAGGAACCTTTGAGATCTTCTAACCCAACCTCCCGTCCGTGGCAGGAGATCCTATACCAGTCTGGATTTTCTTTTGTGGGATGGATACATGTGATCTTAGAAAGAATAACAGAACAGAATAATAGAGTTAAATTTATTTATTTGTTTCAATTTATAAACCGCCCTTCTCCTTGCGGACTCAGGGTGGTGAACAGCCAAACTAAAACATGGTATACAAAAATTAAAACAATTTAAAGATATTAAATATTTTTGGCCAACAATTAAAACAGTCGAATTAAAATAAGTTTCAATTTAAAACAGAGGATGGGATCAAGCCAGCCCAGCTAGATGAAACAAGTGGGTTTTAAGGGCCCAACGAAAAGCCGGAGGTCTGATATCCTGCGTATCTCCGGGGGTAGCTCATTCCAGAGGGCTGGTGCCGCCACAGAGAAGGCTCTCCCCCTGGGGGTCGCCAGCCGACATTGTCTGGCTGATGGCACTCTGAGGAGGCCCTCTGTGCGAGCGTACTGGCCGGTGGGAGGCTATTGGTGGCAGAAGGCGGTCTCGCAAATACCCTGGCCCTAAGCCATGGAGTGCTTTAAAGGTCGCCCCCAGACCTTGAAGCGCACCCAGAAGACCACCGGGAGCAGTGGAGCTCGTGCAGGAGGGGTGTCACATGGGAGCGCCCCGTCGCTCCCATAATCCCCTGCGCGGCCGCATTCTGGACCAGTTGGAGCCTCCGGGTATACCCCAAGGGGAGCTCCATGTAGAGAGCATTGCAGTAGTCCAGGCGGGAAAGCATTTAAATGAAGTTAAATGGACAGACCAGAATAGTAGAATTGAATGAAAGAATTGAGTACAGTATATTTGGGTCTGAGAAAGTGTCAAGTTTAGACCTGATCATATTTTCTTAAGGTTGCATCTAACCAGGAGCACAAGGAACTGCTTGTGTGAATGTGGGGTTTTTTTTAAAAAAAAATTGAAATGACTTAATGGTTTTCTCAAATGGGAGATTTGCAGAAAACTAGTGCATTTTTATGAACCTCTGTCATGTTCTCTGTGTTGGTTCCATCACAAATGTTTCTCTTAAGCATTCAGGAAGTGTTTGTTGTAATTTACCATGCAATTAAATTAATAGCATTGTTCAGATCAAACTTGTATTTCCAGCATTAGTATCTCAGGATTTAAAAAGGATTATTGAAAATTTCAGCTTTGGACCCTGTAACCCCATTTCTTAGGTTTCCTGTTAAGTGTTGGGTAAAAGCAATGGATGTTTGTAAAGGAAAAGGCGTATGTAGGCAAGTCTGTTTTAGAAGCATCTTTGCTGCGTTTGGCTGAAATGTACTATCTCCCATCCCCAAAAGAACTAACAGATTCTGCATGTTTGAAGTAGAAAAGGCTGCTTTGTACTGATTAGTTGGTGACTATGTCGAGAAATACCCTAATTCCTGGAGCATTATTTTTTTAAAAATATATATATGAAGGAGATGAATAACAACCGTTTTAAAAAATTGTAATGCCATTCATTATAATATTGTACAGAATTCTTGCTTTATTAGGTACTTTCTTTGTATCTGGGCTTAAGGGTGTACTAAATTTAATTTGATTTGATCATTGATTAGACAAATAGAATGTATGAATCCTTGTTCAGTGCAGGAATCCATTAAGTCATCTCCAAAAGGATGGCCACGTTGGCCCTATGAGATTGAATAACTTCTTCATCTTCAACCAAGTATACCAACGGAAGGACAGCATAAGAATTGTTTCTGATACATTGGATTTCTAAGGCAAAGATTTAAAAATGAGAGATGGATAAACATTGTATTTTATGGATGATCTGTCTTGGAAACTGTAAAGACCCAGTTACAGATTGGACAACTCAGAGCCTTAATTTATTGAATTATTCAAACTTTCTGGTTCAGGCACGTGATCCATCATAGAGAGTGTCTCTTAGCCCCTTATGCACACATTTTAACCTGACATTTTATTTCTTTTAGAATAGAATAGAATAGAATAGAATAGAATAGAATAGAATAGAATAGAATAGAATAGAATTTTTTATTGGCCAAGTGTGATTGGACACACAAGGAATTTGTCTTGGTGCATACGCTCTCAGTGTACATAAAAGAAAAGATACATTTGTCAAGAAACATAAGATACAACACTTTTTAATGATAGTCTCAGGAAACAAATAAGCAATCAAATGATATTAGGAAACAGTCAATATAAATCTTAAGGATACCAGCAACAAGGTTACAGACATACACTCATAAGTGGGAGGAAATAGGTGATAGGAACGATGAGAAGATTAATAGTAATGCAGACTTAGTGAATAGTTTGACAATGTTGAGGGAGTTATTTGTTTAGCAGAGTGATGGCGTTCGGGAAAAAACTGTTCTTGTATTTAGTTATCCTGGTGTGCAGTGCTCTATAGTATCGTTTTGAGGGTAGGAGTTGAAACAATTTATGTCCAGGATGTGAGGGGTCTATAAATATTTTCACAGCCTTCTTTTTGACTCATGCAGTATACAGGTCCTCAATGGAAGGCAGGTTGGTAGCAATTGTTTTTTTTTTTTTGCAGTTCTAATTATCCTCTGAAGTCTGTGTCTGTCTTGTTGGGTTGCAGAACCAAAGGCAAACCATGCCTTTATTATTTTTATAAACATCCCAAGGTGACAAATATACCTAATACTTCTGCCTACTTTCCCCACAATAACAACCTTGTGAGGTGAGTTGGGCTGAGAAAGGGTGACTGGCCCGAAGTCACCCAGCTTGCTTCCATGCCTAAGGTGGGACTAGAATTCACAGTCTCCTGGTTTCTAATTGGATGCCTTAACCAAACTGGATCTCCTAAAGACTTTGAGTCATTGTTGACTTCTGGCAACTGCTTGGATAAATCAACTATCTTTCATTAAACAGTTGCAAGAGTTTGCCCTGGGATGAGATGGGGAGAAGGAGCAAGGGCAGCTAAATAGCAATAGCACTTAGACTTATATAACTCTTCATACTGCTTTACAGCCCTCTCTAAGGGATTTTACAGAGTCAGCATATTGCCCCCAACAATCTGGGTCCTCATTTTACCCACCTCAGAAGAATGGAAGGCTGAGTCAACCTTGAACCTGGTGGGATTTGAACTGCCAAATTACAGGCAACCGGCAATCAGCAAAAGTAGCCTGCAGCATTGCACTCTAACCACTGCACCGTCAAGGCTCATAAATCATCACTGGGCTCCTATTTTGCCCTTTTTTAAAATTAGCAAGCCACAGCAACCGATGGAGCTAGTTTCTTCTGGTAAGTCTTGAAGTAATTTCTGAGCTGGTGAGCACTACAGGGTAAATCTGTCTTCTACTTTTAACCCTGTTAAGAGATAAGAAATGATTATTCTCCTAATTGCTATACCGTTACTTTATTGGTTAAATTAACATTCAATTGCAGGGGGTTTACTGTGCAATATACAATATTATTTTGCCTACTGTGCACTCAACGTTGCCTTGTCACAGCAACAGCATGCCAGCAGGAGAAATCCTTTTAACAAATAGGTAAATATAAGCCTTGATGGGAAAAATAAGGGGAAAAGAAGGGTAATTATTTCAGCTATGTTAGTGGGTGAAGGGGGGAAAAAGGGGGCTAAAAATAAATCCAAAATGCTGAAAATGATTAATCGGTTTGCAGAGGCTGTTAATTCAAGCAATGTCACAGATATTAGAGTAGCCTTTCCTGACCAGGTTCTGAATGTAGAGGTCCTATTTAGCCTTTTCTGGAAAGGAGAGCAGGTGAAAGATTCTTCCTCATCCACAGCTGTCTTCTCCAGATGTGTTGGATGGCAACTCCATCCAACACAGCCAACTTGGAACTGCCATTCCAAGCTAGGACTGATAGTATCACAGGACTGAGCCACACCTTTTAATTCTAATTTAGAATATCCTTATTATAGATTCGTTTATTTGATTTGTACCCTACCTTTCCACCCAGCTGAATACTTGAGGATATTAACAATAATTAAAATGGAGAATGCAAATCAGATGGGTAAAAAACCCCTTAAAATGATCATTTAGATTATTCTATTTTCTGACTTAAATAGACTGACAGAAATCGTAAATCTGTGCAAGGAGTGTATCAGTTTAGGTTGCAGAGGGAATCGGATGCTGCTATGTGCAAGCAATTTCTCTACACACAATTAGCACATCTAGGAACAGGATTCTCATTGTTATGCTATTTTTTCTTCTTCTGGGAAAGCCACTATGGTGTAACGGTTAAGGTGCTGTAGTTGGAGCAGGGACACCTGGCTTGTGGTTCCCCCTTAGGAAAGGAAGATGTCAGTGTTCTAAGTAATGCACCCATAGAAAGCAGAATTCTGAGGCAGGCAAATTCCTCAAAGAACTATTCATTGGCTACATCATATTGGTACAACTGGTGAAAGCGAACTCTGAAAGTTCCTGCGGCTTTCACCTAATTAAAAAGCAAAAGTTTCCCCTTTCCCCCAAGTCACTGGTCATGCTGTCCAATCAAGGTGCTGGCTGGTTGCTTGGTTACTTCACACCTCCCCTGGACAGCCACCTGTTGGAATGTCCTTGGTTCCCACAGGAAAACTTTCTTGTTTTGGCTACAAAACCCCATCTAGCTATTTCCCCCCTCCCTCCCTGCCCCTTCTTCAGCTTTGTGGCAATCCTGAAGCCTCCAAGATGGCCTCAGCCAGGTTCACTTCAGGGTTGACAGAAGCCACTTGTGTAACAGTGGTTAAATCGCTCTATCTCTGCAACACAAATGGACTTGCAATGAACAGGACAAAAATTAAAATATATATATTATTTTCTGTGTGCAAGAACCTTTGTTTTGTTTTTTATGGTGAAGAATGGAAGCACATACCTCTCCATCTCCTATTTAAAGTACTGTGATCCACAGTCAGATTTTGGAAAAACTCAGGATGAATGGGTTTTTCCTCAGTTGAGGAACAAAATTAGTGCTAGGATTCACAACCCAAAAACTGTTAGGGGCAGGATAAAAAAGGGGGCAGGATCAGGACAGAATGTTAATTTCATCACATTTAAATGTAATTAAATTTACATTAGGGAGACACTTTGGTTTAGTGGTTAATGGCTTTAGGCTAGAAATCAGGAAATTCTAAGTTCTAGTTCCATCTTAGGCAAGAAGCCATCTGGGTGATTGTGGGCCAGTCACACCCTTCAGTCTTAGGAAAGAGGAGGGAATGGAAAACCACTACCAGGAGTCACCAGGAGTCAAAACTGGCTTGAAGGCCCACACATGTACAGACAAACAAACCCGCATTAAATTAAATACAATAAATATGACTGTGTTCTTATGTGAACACACATACTCTCTCTGTGTGTATTTAATGGTTTGTCTGTGGCTCAGAATCTGGTTGGGAACTATGCAGAGCAGTGGTGAAATTGAAATTTTTTTTACTACTGGTTCTGTGGGTATGGCTTGGTGGGCGTGGCTTGGTAGGCGTGGCAGGGGAAGGATACTGCAAAATCTCCGTTTCCACCCGATTTCCAAGGAAAGGATACTGCAAAATCCCCATTCCCAGCCCACTCTGGGGCCAGCCAGAGGTGGTATTTGCTGGTTCTCTGAACTACTCAAAATTTCCACTACCGGTTCTCCAAAACCTGTCAGAACCTGCTGGATTTCACCTCTCACTGCAGAGATGGGATTTACTTACCTTCCCTACTGGTTCACAAATGTGAGCGTGTGCATGCGTGTGCGTGCTGGCTTCGCTCACGCATGCCACCTCTACGCATGCGCAAGATCTTCTGCGCATGCACAGTAGTCACACATTACATCCGGGTAGGTGGGTGGATCTCTCTGGATCGCCGCCGGTTCACGCAATCCAGAGAGAACTGGCTGAATCTCACTGCTGGAACTATGTCCCGAGATCCAATATAGTGCTGATGGCTAACCTTTTTGCCGTCATGTGCCAAAAGTGGGGGGAGCGTGCACACGTGCCCACACCCATAATTCAATGTGCCCCACCCCCCAGCGTATGCTTGCACGACCCCACACACTCCCCCTGCTTTTGGCACATGGTGGTCCAGTAGGCCCATTTTTCACTCTCCCTAGGTTCCAGAGCTTTTCTGGGAGTCTGGGGAGGGTGAAAATGGCCTCCCCCTCCTGGAGGCCCTCCAGAGGCTGGAAATGGCCCATTTGCCGACTTCCAGTGGACCCAGAAGGCCCAAAAATCAGGTGCCTGAGCTAGGGCAACACTTGCTTGCCCACCGATATGGCTCTGTGCCACCTGTGGCACATGTGCAATATTTATTTATTTTATTTATTTAATTAAACTTTTATACTGCCCTTCTCCCGAGGGACTCAGGGCGGTGTACAGCCACTAATAAAAACAACACAAACAGAAAAATTAAAAACAATTTAAAAACATATTCAATGTTTTGGCCTTATTATTAAAAACCCCAAGACTAAAATGCCCATTCAAAATTCATAATTCCGTCAGACCAGCTTGTTGGAATAGTAAAGTCTTAAGGGTACGGCAAAAGGCATGAAGGTTGGGGATCCTATGTATCTCTGGGGGCAATTCATTCCATAGGGCAGGAGCCCCCACAGAGAAGGCTCTCCCTCTGGGGATCGCCAGTCGACATAATTTGACCGACAGCATCCTGAAGAGGCCCTCTCTGTGGGACTGTACTGGCCGGTGGGAAGCTTTCGGTGGCAGGAGGCAATCTTGTAGATATCCAGGTCCTAGGCCATGGAGCACTTTAAAGGTGGTAACCAACACCTTGAATTGCACCTGGAATACCACCGGAAGCCAGTGCAGCTCGCGCAGGAGAGGTGTCACATGGGTGCGCCGAGTCGCCCCCATAATTACCCGCGCAGCTGCATTCTGGACCAGTTGGAGCCTCTGAATGCTCTTCAAGGGGAGCCCTATGTAGAGACCATTACAGTAGTCCAGACGGATTCACCATCACAGCAATATAGCAATATATTGAGTAGAGAATGCTCATTCAATTCTTACCATTTCATTTGGTCATATTTTTGATAAGCTTATCTTTCACCGTTACCAATATCAAAATGTGTTTTATAAACCTGAGTAAAGACTGAATTATTGGCATCAGCTCTGTTACTCTTAGCCTGAGAACATAAGGATGCATTTCATGGTGGTTTGATCAGAATAGATGGCTTTTCCCCCCTCCAAGAATGCTGCCTTTGTTAAGGCTAAATTTGAGTTTTTGTCCTCTTCCAACCTCTAACTCCCAGCAATGAGTAACTTCAAACTAGTGGTGAAAGGATTTTTCAACAGTGTATTGCTTGTTCCAATTTGCTTTTTAGGGCCGGTGATCAGGACCGTGAAAGGAGCCTGTAAAAGGATCTAGTTCTATTAATTTGACTTGGTCATTCCTCTTGTTTAAGTCCTATTTAGTTTCCCTGGTAGTCCCAGTGGATGAGCTAATTGAACCCAGAGTGCCACGTGCAGGTCTAGTGTTTCATGTCTACTTTGAGCTGTGCTTTGCTACAGCACCTGTGGAAGAGGTGAGGAACTGTGGCAAGGGGGGATTTTTCCATTCTGGTTCATAATGGCAGTCTTGACATTCTTCTTGAGATGAAAAAGATGGCCCTTTTTCTACAACATGCACAGGACTGAAATTCTTTTAAAACGTACTTTGGAATGTGGGGTATTCCTCACTGATATTTTTTATATACATATATATATATATAAGAGACTGTAATTTTAAGAAGAGTAAGTGGATTTTTATCTGGAAAAATGGTGCCCACTTCTTCCCCCACTTTTCTCCCCAACATGTTTTCATGGCAATTCTTATCTTCTCTGAACGCAGACTGAGCCAACCCAATCATGATATAATAATGTAAGGATCAAGTTTTTTCTTGATCCTTACATTCTCTAAACTCAAACATCATTTTCTGATGTTTGAGTTTAGAGAAGAGTTCAGAACAAGGGTAAGTATATAAGCGCCCCAGTGCAGGGGTGCCATTCAGCAGGTTCTGACAGGTTCTGGAGAACCGGTAGCGGAAATTTTTGAGTAGTTTGGAGAACCGGCAAATACCACCTCTGGCCGCCCCCAGAGTGGGGTGGGAATGGAGATTTTGCAGTATCCTTCCCCTGAAGTGGGGTGGGAATGGAGATTTTGCAGGATCCTTCCCCCAGGAGTGGGGAGGGAATGGGGATTTTGCAGTATCCTTCCCCTGGAGTGGGGTGGAATGGAGATTTTGCAGTATCCTTCCCCTGCCATGCCCACCATGCCACACCCACCAAGCCACATCACGCCCATCAAGCCATGCCCACAGAACCAGTAGTAAAAAAAATTGAATTCCACCACTGCTCCAAAAGTAGTCATTTATGAGAGTGCCCAAAAGACGATTTTGGAATTTATGTTCCTCATTACCCCCAAATCCAGTTTGTTAACTAAGAAATAGACAACCATTTATGTTTGCCTGTAATCACAACTCCATTCTGTTTCAAACAATATTTTTCCTCACAAAGTCTGTACTTGTTTATATTTTAATACAAATATACATTTTGTTTATTAAATCTCTTCACCTTATTTTTATTTGGAGATTGTATTCTAACAACTGGAGAAATGTGAAAAACGAAGTGTAATTCATTTTTGGTATGGAACATGGGAACAGGACTGAGGCTTCCTTTCACATGAGGACAAGAGGTATTTTGGAATTCCCAATCTCTTAAGGATATTGCATTGATTGTCATGGTCAATGCAATCAAAGCACTTTCTAACAATGAAATACATACTGACTTCTTATCCGTATTCCTTGGCATTAGCCAGTGTATCTGCAACAATATGTCTTGTCCTTGGTCTTTTTACAAAAACAGCTGAACATCTGACACCTCTTTTTTCATATAGGATTCAACTCTCTATTGAACGAGAGCCTCAAGTTCCCCCATTAGCTGCCATGGCTTGGAGGTGAATATGGACCTGGCTCATATTTCCCCAGTCCTAATGCAACATTTTCCAGACGTTCTGCTGATCTTAGGGCTTTTTCTTTCTGATGGGTGGAGAGAAGCTGAGAAGTGAATACCAACAAAGGTCTAATTGTTCTATAGCCTCCCAGAGTCACTTGCTGAGATGAGCAACCATAGAAACCAAATAAATAAATAGGAAACCGGAAAGTTGGAGATAGCTTTCCATTATCAGTTAGGTCAGGGATTTGTTTTAAAAAATATTGTCAGATTTTGCAACGATCCAACCAGTGACAAATATGAAGTGTTGTCCCTTCTCTCCTTTGTTACCCTGCTTGAACTTTATTAAATAAGGACAGATAACCTCCAAGGTCCCTTCCGACTCTGGTACTGTTACTTCGAGAAAAGAGACTCAATTATTATAGAATCATAGGTTTGGAAAGGACCTTAGAGATCTTCTAATCCAACTCAACTTCTTGCCCAAGGCAGGAATCCTCATACTACCTCAGACGAATGGTTGACCAATATTTTCTTGAACACATTCAACATCCACAACTTTGGGATGCAAACCATTTTCCATTGCTTAATAGGGGGTGGTGCTTATCTTAGTTTCTTAGCCAAGAAAGCCAGCATTGTCCGAAGATTCTACCGTGGTCGTATGTCCAGCATAACTGTCTAGTTCTCTATCTCTATCTCTATCTCTATATTTATCTCTATCTCTATCTCTATCTCTATCTCTATCTCTATCTCTATATTTATCTCTATCTCTATCTCTGTCTCTGTCTCTATCTCTATCTCTATCTCTATCTCTATCTCTATCTCTATCTCTATCTCTATCTCTATCTCTATCTCTATCTCTATCTCTATCTCTATCATCTATCTCTATATCATCTATTTCTATATTCCTATCTCTATCCCTGAAGGCTAGAATTAGCTTTAAAGAGACCTAGTCAAGTGAATAGAATAGAATTCTTTATTGGCCAAGTGTGATTGGATACATGGAATTTGTCTTTGGTGCATAGTGGAAATAAAGAAAAAATAAAATATATTCATCGAGAATCATAAGATACAACACTTAGTGATAGTCATAGGATACTAATACTCAATCAAATCATACTAGGAAACAATAAAAACAATTTAAGTTGTAAAGATACAAGCAACATGGATATAGCCATAAGTGGGAAGAGTAAGGGTACTACTAAGGATGAGAAGAACTACAGTCTTAGTAGTTAATTTGACAGTGTTGTGGGAATTAGTTGTTTAGCAGAGTGATGGCATTGGGAAAAAACTCTCTTTGTGTCTTCTTGTTCTGATGTGCAGAGCCCTATAGCGTCGTTTTGAGGGTAGTAGTTGAAACAATTTATGTCCAAGATGTGAGGGGTCTGTAGATATTTTCACAGCCTTCTTTTTGACTTCGTGCAGTCCTCAATGCACGAGTCAATGCAGGTCCTCAATGGAAGGCAGGTTGGTAGTAATTATTTTTTCTGCAGTTCTAATTATCTGTTGAAGTCTGTGTCTGTCTTGTTGGGTTGCAGAGCCACACCAGACAGTTATAGAGGTGCAGATGACAGACTCAATAATTCCTCTGTAGAACTGAATGAGCAGCTCGTTGGGTAGTTCGAGCTTCCTGAGTTGGCACAGAAAGAACATTCTTTGTTGAGCTTTTTTGATGATGTTTTTGATGTTAGGTGTCCATTTTAAGTCTTGAGATATGATAGAACTTAGAAACTTGAAGGACTCTACTGTTAATACTTGTTGTCTAGTATTGTAAGAGGTGGTAGTATAGGAGGGTTTCTCCTAAAGTCTACCACCATTTCTACAGTTTTGAGTGTATTTCGTTCAAGATTGTTCTGGTTCAGTGGTGAAATTCAGCCGGTTCTATCTGGCTCGGGCAAACTGGTAGTGCCATTGGCAGGAGGCTCCGCCTACCTGCCTGGACCTCATCATGACCCATTTTTGACCCTCTGTGCATGCGCAGAAGGCTCTGTGCATGTGTGGAGGAGCCACGTGTGTGTGTGCTCACATTTGCGAACTGGTAGCGAAGGTAAGTGGATTTCACCCCTGTTCTGGTTGCATCACAAGGCTAGTTGTTCAACCTCCCATCTGTATGCAGATTCATCATTGTCTCGAATGAGAGCAATCACTGTTGTATCATCTGCAAACTTCAGTAGTTTAACAGAGAGATCTTTTGAAATGCAGTCATTGCTATAGAGAGAGAAGAGAAGTGGAGAGAGCACACAACCTTGGGGCTGCGCTAATTGTACAGGTATCAGATGTGATTTGCCTAGCTTCACCTGCCGCTTCCTGTCTGTTAGGAAGCTTATGGTCCAAACACAGTCGGCCATTTTGTGACAATTATTAATTGTGGGGCTTACCCTTAGAATATAAAATAACAGAGTTGGAAGGGATCTTGGAAGTTTTCTAGTGCAGTCCTCTACTTCAGCATACCTTATACAATTTCAGACAAATGGTTGTCCAATCTCTTCTTGAAAACCTCCAGTGATGGCGCACCCAGAATTTCTGGAGGCAGGTTGTTCCACTGATTGATTGTTCTCACTATCAGGAATTTTCTCCTTCATTTTTGGTTGGATCTCTCTTTAATGATCTTCCACCTGTTACTTCTTCTAATCCCACCCTCAGGTACTTTGGAGAAATAGGCTGACCCTTCTTCTCTGTGACAATTATTGGAAGACTGCCACATGTCACCCCAGTTCTTCTCTTCATTAAACTAGACATAGTTCTCACAATCGTTCATCATATGGTTTAACCTACAGACCCTTTATCATTGCTGATATTTACTTCTCATAAGATGAGTAGAAAGCCATAGAATGATCCTAAGAGAAGATAAATGGGTGGGTGGGAGATAAAGGTCTCCCTGAGACCAGTGGTGAAATCCAATTTTTTTTACTACCGGTTCTGTGGGTGTGGCTTGGTGGGCGTGGCGTGGCTTCGTGGGCTTGGCTTGGTGGGCATAGCAGGGGAAGGATATTGCAAAATCTCCATTCCCACCACACTTTGGGGCGAGCCAGAGGTGGTATTTGCCGGTTCGCTGAACTACTCAAAATTTCCACTACCGGTTCTCCGAACTGCTCATAATTTCTGCTACTGGTTCTCCAGAACCTGTCAGAACCTGCTGGATTTCACCCCTGCCTCAGACCTGTTGTGCATGGTGATGCCAATCATGGTCCTTCTGCTATGGGATTTTTTTTTCTTTTTCATTCTGAGCCGAGGATAAAAAAAAAAGAAAGAGAATTCTTCCAGTGTACTTTGCAACAGCTGATGAACTATGTGCTTCTAGTATGTAATGGTGAGTCATTCATATTGTGAAAACAAGTTGATTCTGCTTGTCAGATTCTAAAGAAAGAAATCTAACAAAACAAAACAGTAGAATCAGAGGATGAATGAAGCCATGTTCTATGGGTCAGTGTTTCTCTAAATTCTCCTCCTCCTCAATCTTCCCACTTTTCCTCATCCGGTAATAACTAAAAATTAAGTAGCCCAAAATGCAGGGGTGAAATGTTCCCGCTTCGGACTGCATTGCCCGATCTGGTAGCGAGGGCAGCGGGTGGCTTTAAAAGTAAAACAAAAACAAAAACAAAAAACCCACCTCTGATGATTGTGCGGTTCAGCTGGGATCATCAGAGCCTTTTTAAAGCATTTTTTTACAACCCCTTCGGCTCAAGAGGTTGTTGAAAAAATGCTTTTAAAAGGCTCTGATGATCCCAGCTGAGTTGCCTGATCATCAGAGGCTTTTTTTCTTTTAAAAGCAAAAAAAAAAAAAAAGCTTTTAAACGAAAACAAAAGCCTCTGACGATCAGGCAACTCAGCTGGGATCGTCAGAGCCCTTTGAAAGCATTTTTTTTACAACTTCTTCAGCTGATACTGCAAAATCCCCATTCCCTTCCCACTCCAGGGGAAGGGTACTGCAAAATCTCCATTCCCACCCCACTCTGGGGCCAGCCAGAGGTGGTATTTGCCGATTCTCCGAACTATTCAAAATTTCCACTACCAGTTCTCCAGAACCTGTCAGGACCTGCTGAATTTCACCTCTGAATCAGGCCCTAATTTAATAACAACAACAACAACAACAACAACAACAATAATAATAATCTGAAAATTGAAGTTCCCAGGGGGTGGAAATGGACCCCACAAAAGTCAGAGCAGTCCTTGAGTGGGAAACCCCCCGTACTCACAAACAATTGCAGAACTTCCCGGGGTTCACTAACTTTTATAGGCAGTTTATCCCCTCTTTAGCCCAAATAGCGTTGCAAATAGCAATTACAAATCTGTTAAAAACTAGAGATTTTGGTATATACTAGCCAAGATGGTCCCAGTGGTTATTGGCATGCTGGGTGCCATACCAAAAAAATCTTTGATGGCACTTAGTAAAACCGCATATTGACAAAATGTTCATCAATAAATTACAAAAAGCTGCTCTGTTTGGATCTGCATATGTGCTACGCCGATACATTATGACATCTGAGTTTTTTGGGAAGAACTTGATGTGAATGAAAGCTAACACCGTATAATGAACTGGCAACTGTGACTTCATGCTGTTGCATATATATTACTTTATTATATTGTTATATAATAATGTTGTTGGATTTGTTAAGGACACCCAGCTCCAAGAAGACTCTGGGTGGTATACAATAAATCCGATACTTATATTAAAATCTATGACTGTCCAGACAAAAACAACAAACAGACAAACAAACAAGCCTCAAGAAAGGTTTGAAACCTCAGGCTTGGGAGGCTCAGGATTAACAGACCTCAAAAAACCAAGAAGAGTGGGAATTCTGATTAAAGTTCAGGAATTCAGAAAAAGATTTTAAAAATCCTGCCTTATTTTCAGCTGTTTTATGCACGGGAGTGCAGCAACTTAGAGCTGCATTATGGAGAACCCCATAATTTTAAAAAATTTCCTCCCAACATTTGGCCTGTATTCTACAGTTATTAGCACTAGTCACCTGTGCTTTGGGATCTACTTCTGGACCTCCTCCTTTTTAGATAATATGTTTCCCAAATACTTTGATGCTTCTATGTTATAAGTTCTGTTTTAACTATGGGGGAATCCGTACAGTACTCTGAACTTGGAAATAGAAGAAACATTTGGCTTTGCCTAGCCTTTGACCACTAGAGGGCAGTCATGGTCTTTGAACAATATTTGCATTCATTCTAAAAGGGTATTTTCCACTTTTTCCTAACTGCTGTTTTCCAGATCATTAAATTAACCTGTTATGGTCTATAAAGCACACTATGCAAAAAGGATAAGATGTGTTGAGTATTTAGAGCAGTGTAGCTCAGATCATGTTTGCTGCACTGCAAAAAACCTTTCATGATCGGATAACTATGCCCTGGCATCTTCTGCAGGGTGTTGGGTGACTGGAAGCTCCTAGAAATTGTGAGAAGGCAATCCAAGCAAGTGCCTTGGCATAGTGTGTCTCAAATAATACAGGATATGCTGGCACACAACATTATCTGAAATGGTATATTACTTTGCTGTTCAAAGTGCTTTATTTAAGAAAATACTTGAGTGATTAAAAAAAATAGGCAGATGGTAAGTTCACAGTACCATTGCTTCTACCCCTTAATTCCTCACAGCAGTTTGAAAACAAGAATCCCTGTTGTCTTTTCTTTGACTGATTTGACAGTGCTGAGGACAAGAAATAAGAATAACTGACCAGCCTACAGCTTCTGCAGGCTCTAGAGCAGTGATTCTCAACCTTGGAAGCTTGAAGATGGGTGGACTTCAACTCCCAGAATCCCCCAGCCAGCAGCGCTGGCTGGGGGATTCTGGGAGTTGAAGTCCACCCATCTTCAAGCTACCAAGGTTGAGAAACACTGCTCTAGTGAAATACACACCCCTCAAGTCCTCTCCATGCAAAAGAAAAATGAAATTGACGAATATATGTATCCCAGGATAATGTCGCAGGATCCAATCTGGGTCGGTCACCGGGACCAGAGTTTTTGTCTCCTGAGCTTTCGGACTTGTGCTGGAGCCCATCCTCAGGGAATGTCTCTCTGGCGCACTTGGCTCAGAGAGGATGGGCTCTAGCAGCATCCGAAAGCTCAGAAGACAAAACCTCCGGTCCTGGTGACGGCCCCAGATTGGATCCCGCAGAAATGAAATTGATTGTTTGAACCTTTTCTCCTAAAACCGTTAATTCACATTATGTTTATTTCATTTTTGCAAAAAATCAGTAAAACAAAACAAAATCTGAGCAGGTCCAATGAAGAAGAGTTGCAAAGCCATCAAGTCACCATTCTTCTTGGAAGACCTGCTGAACACTGATGCTGAGGAGAAGGGGGAGACAAGCATTCCTAAAAAGAAGGTTGGTGCAGGCTTCTAAGGCCACAGAGATGTGCCATTTCAAATATCTGTTTTATTTTGGTTTCAGGTAAGCCAGAATAACTTGGCTCAGTTCTAAACCACTCCTGAGTGATTACAGAAATCTAAAGCTGGTTTTGAAGTGTCCCAGAATCCTTGTGTGGATGTATTCTCAATCATTTTTTAGAATTGGGGAAAAGACAAGTCTTAGAGTCTTATTGGCAGTATAAGGCAGCAGAGCACATATACTCAGCAAATATCCCTTTAGCCATTAGAAGGAGCATGAAATAACAAGACATTAGTGTTATATATATTACAGAAAAGTGGTGAGGCAGATGCATGTTATAACTCACAGAGTTAATGTTAATCTGGAGGAAACGAAAACACTACAATGACTTGTTTTTGAACGGATGATTAAATGTGTTTCACATTACATTTTGATATGAAATACATAATTTATAGAGTAACTATTCTGCATATGCTAAGGAGTTGGTTGTAACTGATTATGGCTCCCAGTGTAATATTTTTTTTAATGGACAAGAACCTCCAGCAGCCATTTTATAACAATACCATCAACCTTTGTCAAAAATCCAAGTAAATCCATCCATCAATCAAGATAGCTGATTTCTAGAGTGGAGCTAAGAGTCACGGACAACCATTTTGCTAAGGAAAAACAGGGCTTGTTTTTAAATTTTCATGGTTGAAACAATACTACTACTTTTGATAATCCTGCTCATAAACTCTCCCTTGTTTTTGTTGTTAGTTGCAAAGTCGTGTCCGACCCATCATGACCCCATGGACAATGTTCCTCCAGGCCTTCCTGTCCTCTATCATCCTCTGGAGTCCATGAAGCTCATGCCTACTGCTTCAGTGACTCCATCCAGCCACCTCGTTCTCTGCCGTCCCATTCTTCTTTTGCCCTCAATCTTGCCCAGCATTAGGCTCTTCTAAAGTGAGTCCTTCCTTCTCATTAGGTGGCCAAAGTATTTGAGTTTCATCTTCAGGATCTGGCCTTCTAAAGAGTAGACAGGGTTGATCTCCTCTAGGACTGACCGGTTTGATCGCCTTGCAGTCCAAGGGACTTGCAGGAGTCTTCTCCAGCACCATAGTTCAAAGGCCTCAGTTCTTTGGCGCTCAGCCTTTCTTATGGTCCAACTTTCACAGCCATATATTGCAACTGGGAAAACCATAGCCTTGACTATACGCACTTTTGTTGGCAGGTTGATGTCTCTGCTTTTTAGTATGCTGTCTAGATTTGCCATCTCAATAGCTTTGGACATTACCAAAAGGATCCATATTGTTGGAGGCAATATGCTGTCCTTTGTAAATTGCTCAGAGAGTGCTGTAAGCACTATGGAGCGGTACATAACTAAGTGCTATTGCTATTGCTAGATTTTCTGTCTGAATAATGGGGAAACTAACTTGGCCCCATTCGTTAGCAGTGATAGAACTTTTGTCTGTCATCCCAGCCAAGCAGGTCATGTGCAAACATTTTGCAACTAAAAATGGATCCATAATTTTTGCATTTCTCCCTGTCTTTCTTAAGCTCTTTCTAGCTTCATTTAACCTTCAAGGCAGGGGCTATTTTTGATTTTTGCAAGCTGCTCTGGAATTTTTTTTTCAGTGGGATGACTACATAATGACCACATCATGAAGTGATGACCATGTAGTAGTAACAATCATCATCATCATCATCAAAGATCAGTAATGACTTCTGCTCTTTGTTGAAAATTAGGTCTCTTTATTTTAACTATTACTGCATAGTAGAGTTCCTTCTGTGTGATGAAGTCTTACTGTGATATAAGCCAACAGTACATCCTTCTTTTTCTTGAGAGATTGCCCTGGTATTCCATACCTTTTCTCTGTGAAGGGCTACCATAGTGTTATATTTCTTTTGTTGGTGCCCATCCTATAAGCTTCTGCAGGCCCCAGTGCAGATATTGGCTGATCTTAAAGAGGAGAAGGAAGAGGAACAAAGAATAGACATTGTACTTGAATAGAGACCTCTAAGAATCTCAAGACTGTAGGAAATAGCAAACATTACTAGAAGGCAGCAGTAGCAAATCATTTTGTTGTGCAGCCAGGAAAACAATGAATTTAGGAAATTCTGAGCTTAGTTCAAGTTGGTTTACTTTTGTGTTCATTCAAGCTTTTGCTTGCCTTTCTACCAGCTGCTTTCTACTAGGGATTGCTGATCTTATGATTTCTACTTTATGTGTTGTTATTTGACCTTTATTGTATTTATTGTAATTATTGCAAAACTATTTGGTATGGTTAATGCTACTAAAGTACAAGTAATAAAGTAAAAAAAAAAGCAATATTAGAGATGAGAGTTTTCCAACTTCATCAAACGACCATTGGGAATGGAATGAAGAAAAAACTCCTCAGATACCACTTTGAAGGCCTCTGCTGCAAATTACACCAGACCCAGAGGTCCTCATCTGAGGAATGGATGCCTGAGCTTCCAGTAAGGAAATTGGTGTACCGTTTTAGTACAAGAATCCTCTGCTTCCTTTAAGGTTAACCAATATAATTTGGCATCTACTATGAATTTCTTAAGCCAGAGATAAAGTTTTTCAAGGGCTAATGCAGGAAGCACTCATCTAAGCAGCCAATTATGCTTCTATTTGATGGCAGGAAAGTAGCAGCCTAAATGGTGGATAAATTGATGATATCGCCTGGTTTTCTACCAGGGGCTGTCTCTCTACAAACTGTCACATAACTCTGGATTTGGCCATTTCTTTAAAGGGGATTTGTTTGTAAAACCCACTACACTGTAATAAGTGTTAAGCTGTTTCTGTCTCGGCTTTAAATCCTTCTTAGTTTATGTATTATTGACCCAATAGACAGCAACAGGCCCTGTGAATGTTTTCTCACCTGGCGTGTCAATCCAGATCTCATCCAGCTGCTAGAGAGACTGAAATCTGCTTGGGTTTCTGATGCAACATGAAATGACAGGCAGTGGGGAGGGAACCACATGAAGTTGTGGTTGGTTAATCAAAATCGGGCTTATCATTTCATTGGAACTAAAATGGCCTGGTAAGACCACACTTGGAATATTGCATCCAGTTTTGGTCGCCACGATATAAAAAAAAAATGTTGAGATTCTAGAAAGAGTGCAGAGAAGAGCAACAAAGATGATTAGGAGGCTAAAACATGAAGAACAGTTGCAGGAATTGGATATGTCTAGTCTAGTGAAAAGAAGGATTGGGGTGACATGATAGCAGTGTTCCAATATCTCAGGGATAGACACAAAGCAGAGGGAGTCAAGCTATTCTCCAAAGCACCTGAGGGCAGGACAAGAAGCAATGGATGGAAACTAATCACAGAGAGAAGCAACCCAGAACTAAGGAGAAATTTCCTGAGAGTTACAACAATTAATCAGTGGAACAACCTGCCTCCAGAGGTTGTGGGTGCTCCACAGTGGAGGTTTTTAAGAAGAGATTGGACAACCATTTGTCTGAAGTGGTATAGGGTCCTGCCCAAATAGGTATTCTTAGACTAGAATACCTTCAAGGTCTCTTCCAACCCTGTTATTCTGTTAAAAGAACCACCATCTTGGATCTAGATGCACGTTGAAAGCCCAAATTTCTGTGAGTTACAAATTCTACTTGCCAGTTCCCCTTCCTCAAAGAGCTGCACACTGCCCTGTGGTTAGCCAAAACTTTAATCAGAAAGAACTGGAAGAGGAAAGTATGTGCCTACTTGTTAAAAAGTCTTCTGGTTAAGTTTATGTCAGGCCTGGAAGACATCTCTTGCATTAGGCCTTCAGACCTGCCACGTTTACTACTATGAGAAACTGGGAGGGGGATTGTATGGAGCATGGGTGATATACAGTTATAATAACATTATTTTCTCAGAAAGTCAAGGACAACATGCCCTGCACCTGGAAGGATGGAATTGGGAGGCATCTCGAGTTGGGATGGTGTTTTGATTGGACCATATGATGGATTTGTGGATGTTGGGCAGGGACTCGAACTTTTCTTTGGGTGGGGAAAACCTGGAAACTTTCAGATTCAGGTTTTCCCAGATGTGCCAACATGACATCTTCAATAAAATGTAACTTTGAGGAAACTCAAGCCTCGGAGTTTTCTTTCGTTGGGGGTGTTACTTGGAACCCTGACATTAACCCGGATTAGCAGTTTAGTTCAGTCATCAGAACTAGCTGACTGATGGGACAAGAGGTAAGTGGAGATGCAGCATATTTGGCGAATACAGCTACAAAACCAGACTTAACTTGCCGTTTGCTGTTCTTTAAGGCATCAGGAGCTCCAACGTTGAGGCTAACATTTTTTTCTCATCTGCAGTTGGAAATACGAGCAATTAAACTAGGATCCTTTGCTTATGATCTACTGTTAAGATACCGACCTTCCCTAACATGTTTAATTTAACCCCTAATCCTCTCCCTAGTCAGGCAGAAAGAGAGGTCTTTCCCTCCCCTGCTATCTGATCTTCCTAATTCCAGACGCAAGGAATTAAACATATGCTAGCAGGATCTCCGGCACTCCCAGGGTGTGCCATGTTCACAAAACCTATTACTGAGAATATGTTTACTAAGGTTTTCTAACCATTGTAATTATCTAATAGTTGGCAAGAGATTTGTGAGAGGAACCTTATTTTGCGAAACCGGTTGTAGATAACTGCCAAAAAAGCAAGATTTATATTTGCGCCATTTGTGTGTGTGTGTATTTTTCTTCTTGCTGCAAACTTGGGTAGTCTCTTTAGGAAAACTCATCAAAAAGAATTCCCCGTGAAGCGGTTTCACCATAAAATTATTGTTTCGTTTAGGGGATCTTTATTCTAGATTTAATTTTAGCCCTTTGAATTCCTATTGGATAAATTTGACAGATTAACGGAATGTCATGCTGCTTTATTAGTAGTAATAATGCTTACTTATATTTAGAATGACAGTAAGTTTAGCTTTATTGCATTCTATTCTTACGTGTTTTGTAATTTTAATTTTTATTGTAGATGGTTATGTTATTAGTTCTATGCTGGTCTATGACTAAAATATAAATAAACAAATAGATAATAAAATAATAATTCTTAACCTAACAAGGCAAAGAAGAGGGAGAGGGAGACATTAATAGCTAACTCACAGTGCAGAAGGGCATTGAAATGTCATCAGCAACAGTCAGTTTGATACACGAAAGCAAATAAAACGTTCAAAATCTGTGTTATAATCCGTTCTGCTCTGGCCATGCTTGAAGAACTTGGTATTTCAGGCTAATAGTTAGAATTTGGTTTTTCAGTTGTTCTCAGAAGATCAGGAGAAAATCCTGATTTCGCATCCTGGCTGCTCCCTAAGCAAAGCAGCCCTTGCAGAAGGTCCCAGCTTCAGTGGCCGTTTGATTGACTTTCTAGGTCAGAAGCCAACTTCAAATACCGAGAACAGACAGCAACCCCATATCTGCCTGCCTGCCTGCCTGCCTGCCTGCCTGCCTTCCTTCCTTCCTTCCTTCCTTCCTTCCTTCCTTCCTTCCTCTCTCTTTTTCTTTCTTTCATTTTCTTTCTCTTTCTTTCTCTTTCCTCTCTCTCTTTTTCTTTCTCTCTCTCTTTCTTTCTCTCTCTCTTTTTTCTCTTTATCTTTCTCTCTCTCTCTTTCTCTTCTTTCTTTCTCTGTCTCTCCTTTTCTCCTTCTCTTTCTCTCTTTCTCTTTTTTGTCTTTTTCTTTCTTTCTTTCTTTCTTTCTTTCTTTGGTGGGGGAAGATTTGGGAAAACGAAAACGCACACCCTGGTTGCATCCTGGTTGTTCCCCTAATCTCAGTTGCACTTTGTCAGACCGAGGTAACTGCTAGTTAAGTGAAATAGCCTAGATCAAAGGGGGATTAATCACCAACTGAATCCTTGCTGAATAAACCTGTCATTCAAGAAAATTATTTCCAGTGAACTTAACAGAGGATTGGGGAGGCATTTGCATAACAGGGCCCAACATACTTCAGCCAGGTTAAAAGGTTCCGAATCCATCCAAGGTTTTTCAGTTCTTTGCCTTCCTTTTCCCATTCAGCAGCCGGGTACAATGGGGTTGCCCTAATCTGATAATACAGCTAACTATCTAAATGATGTCAGGACAGCAAGTATTTCAGAGTTTGGATGAGGGATGGATCAATTTCAGTTTCAGTAACTCTTAAATCTGATTTGTTGGAATTTAAGATGTAATCCGCAAAAAGAAAAAAAAAAGAAAGAAAGAAAAAAGCGCTTTAAACTGGAAGGCTGTTTATTAACACTCCCTCCACTCCTTTTTTATTTGACCTTTGTCTTAGAAACACCCACTCGTACTCATTTGCCCTGCCGTTTGAACGTGGTGGCCACATTCAAAGTCATATTTCAGAGATAGCTTGTAAAGTAAGCAAGATAGGCAAAGAAACCTTTGCAGGAAGGGAAAAGCTAAGACGCAGTCATTTTTCAAAGGTTACAATTCAAAGGGTTCAAAATGTGAATTGTTATTATTATTCTACCACCATTATTGGGGTGGTAGAATAATAATTCTATAATATAATGTCTACTCTGATTAGACTGTCAAACTCCTGGAAGCCATCTCTTGGGTAAGTGGTTTGAGGTCCAGAAAGGTGTGTTTACTTAAAATAATGTTTAAATATTACATATTATTTAAATACATCTTTAATATCTTAATTTTAATACTGAATGTTTTTAATGCTCTCGTTTTATGTTGTGCTTTTAAGATGTTCTAAGCTATCTGGACAAAGAGATGGTGGCATATAAATTTAATAAATAAGTAAATAATAAGTAAATAAATAATTTAAATGGCTACTGATCTTAAGTAATTCTGAGTGGATTGTGAGACTGGCGAGACAAATGTATTATGAATCTATTGTATACACACACACACACACACACACACACACACATATATGTTTTCTGAGGTTTTCGCGGATGTTTGTATGTAGGTCTTTGGTTATTCGGGTCTTCTGCTGCGTAAAATTGGAAGTGTCTTGGCGACGTTTCGACGAAGTCTCATTCGTCATCTTCAGGCTGGTGTTCTCGGCTTCGTGCTTCCAGGAGCAATGTGAGATCGCAGCTGTCTCTTCCTTTTAACTGCTAGTGGGGGTGTGAGCTGATTGGGTGGGAGCTTGGCTGTGTTCTGATTGGGTGGAGGTGTGTTCTGATTGGTTAGGGGCTTGGCTGTGCTCTGATTGGATGGGGGGTTGGTTGTGCTCTGATTGGCTGGGGGTGTGTTCTGTTTGGGTGGGGGCTTGGTTGTGCTCGGCTTAGTCTGAGTTGCAGGGGGATTTGAGCTGGTGAGCTGTGTTGTTGTTGTTTGGCTTCGTGTTTGTGGCCGTGAGAGCTCTTCATGGTGGGTGTCAGTCTGCTTTATGTATGGATTGGAGGGGTTTAGAGTGGCTAATGATGCAGCTGTGGTCTGGCTTCTGGTCCTTGGTCGTGCCTCATTATCAGTGTGGGTTTGAATAACCAAAGACCTACATATATATGTATGTATGTATGTATGTATGTATGTATGTATGTATGTAATGTTTTCTGAGATTTTCACGGGTGTTTATATGTAGGTCTTTGGTTATTTGGGTTTTCTCCCACGTAAAATTGGAAGTGTCTTGCCGACGATGAAGTCTCATTCGTCATCTTCAGGCTGGTGTTTTCGGCTTTGTGCTTCTAGAAGCAATTGTTCCAGCTGCACTTTATAGCTTTCCAGCATAACAATAACAGCATGTTTATAACTAATGGAATCTCCACACCCCTCTTCAAAATCTTACCTAGATTTTTTTTAAAAAAACATGTTTGGATTTTATCTCTTTCCTGTTATCTATCAGACTTGTGGAGAGGTCTGCTATAAAGGATTCCTGTTCATTTGCTTATTTTATGATCCCAACAACAATCTCGTCAAGCAGGTAAATTGGAGAAGTATTGAGCAGCCTTAGGAATCCTGATGAGCTAAAAATCGCTTAGATGTTTCATATACATTTGCCAGTCCTAACCTGACCATTTAAATCACAATTCTACCATACAAGAATATTCACTAAGAACCTAATTTTGCTTTATGCAGCTGCATGTCTCCCCCACTCCCCTGTAATTTAGAATCAGTCTAAAGTGTGGTTTGGGTGTGTCAAGAGTGGCAATTCTATAGGGTTGGCTGCACTTTATTTGCCCAAGCTCAGCCTTTTGAGAAGCATATTTGCTTATTTTTGCTTTAAAAAAATCCCCAAACAATGCCATGCAGAAACAGCTTGACCCAATTCACTTTAAATGGAATGCAGAGATTGTGTGTGTAGGATATCAGCTGTCCCATAACCCCCTCCTCCTTAAATCCACATCTTCGTCTAATTCATCCAAATGTTCTGCTTTGAGTGTGGGGGACATTGGGCTTGTTCCAAGCCTGGGGGTCAGCACAGCCTGGCAGATATTTGGCTGTGCAACTTGAGAAATGTGGACAGCTTCTCCCTCTTCTGCTCTCATTGATAGACGGTCTACTATAGCTTCAAAGGGTTCAACTATGCTATGCATTCTGCATGCACACTTATATTATTAGGATACTATACATCGCACATCTGGGGAGGGTCAGCAAATCTCAGAATAGTTTCCCTCTGTAGCAGTTCTGGCTAAAGGATTAACTATGCAGTGCTGGAAGACTAGTTCAAGTCCAGGGAGAGAACAGTGGCCCTGAGATGAGATAACTCTTTTGGATGCAAAAGAAAGAATGGTTTATTTTGAGCACAACAAACTGGAAAAACGTAGAAATATAGTAGAGTTTGGGGATTTCTCATCTTATTAAACATTAATAATATATTTAGATCACACAGGAAGTTTCTAGTGATCCATGCTATACTTTTATTCTGAGTTGGGGTCTGCTTCGGCCTCCTGGTGTGCGGTTTTGGGCAAAGACTGGAGGAAAGTGCTGGTGGTGGTGAAGAGCTGGAGGGCTTTATTCCAGTGGGACTGCCTCATGGCCTGGAACTGGCTGACCATCTCAGCCCGCTGAGCCTCCAGGTGCCAATACCTGGCCTTGCATTCCCGCAGGTCTTCCCTCTGCTTGGAAAGCCTATGCTCGTAGTCCTCATTGAGATGCTTCTGCTGAGCCTCCTCCTCAGTCAGATCCAATTTGAACCGAACTGTTTTGCCAATTCTTTCTTGTGGTGGCTGCTTCACTCCAACAACTGCTTCCTCTTGGGACCCTAAGGGGCTGGGGTGGAAAGGCGAGGAGTGGCTGGCAGGGGAGGGGCAAGTAGAGGCCAGCAAGGTGTCCCTCGACATGAGTGACATTGAGTTGGCCATGCCTGCCCAGTCACATGACCACCTAGCCATGCCCACTCAGCCAGTCATTAGTCAGATCATATTAGTGGTCCGCGGGATTTAAAATTATGAATTTAGTTGTCCATGAGGTCCAAAAGGTTGGTGACCCCTGATTTAGGGTGTCCCTCCTTTCTTTTTCTAAAGTATTTTAGTTATTTCACTGATTTTTGTTATCCCACCTTACACTATGTGATTTTCTTGGCTAGGGAATGAAAGGGTACAAAGGAAAAGAACCTTATGTGAAGAAAATAATGTTCATTCTGACTTGCCAAAAACACTTGATGGTGAACATCTTTCTTGGTTCCAAATCCAATCAACAAGAAATAAAAATACTGTTGTTCAATTTTATTAATCAATCAATCAATTAATTAATTAAGTATTCAGAGAACGTCCAGTGTTCTAGAATATATAGGTATGTCTATATGTCGAGATTATATTTTGATTATTATATTGAATCTGTAAATTTGTCTGCTTGCAGCCATAATGAAAAGAAGAAAGAACCCAAAATGTAGTGAACTGGGATTTCACTCAATTGTGGTTCCAAAAAATCTTGGTTATGTAGGAAAAACCTGGCCTAAAAATGAAGAACACACATTAACCTACAAAAAATAAGAAAATAGATATATATATGTATGTATAAATATATTCTTTAAGCCAATTTCCTAATCCTCATGAACAACCAAAATATGTGGAAAGTCATCCATACTGAGAGAAATCTGTGCAAGACTATAGGCTTTTATATGTTCCAATAATCAATTTTGCCTTAGCAGAGAAACTTTGCAAAGCTGCACATGCTTATTTTATTTATTTATTAAATTTATATGTCAAGCAGCTCCGGGCGGACTATCTGTTATCAGATTACCAACTTCACTTATCTGAGAAATTGCAAACTTTTCTATAGCCTTAATTACTCAATTATTTATACACTTACCCATTTATCTTCATATTATTTCAATATAAATGTTATCATGATGCTAGAAAAAAAATCATTTTTGCTACTTTTTCTTACTGATCTACTTGGCTTTAAAAAGGTTATATAGAGTTCCTTGATTTGCATACTTTTTGTCAAATAGTAAAAAAAAATAGATATTTTATATGGTTCATTAAAAACATTTTTATAAGTGTGAGATCTAAAAATAATGAAGTATGAAGAAATAATGTTCTCTGAAAATAAATATAAGGGCTTGCATTTTGTTTTCCCATCTTCTTTTGATGACTATTGGCCTGATCCAAAGACAATCTGGGCTCCCTTGATGGAATTCTAGAAGGTTCATATTGGCTGCTGGATATTATTGATTTTAATTCTTGACTTCTCATATAGTCAAGAGGTAAGAAAGTTCTACTTATCCTCCATTCTATCCTGCAGTTTGCCCAAATGTTCCTTGCATCAATGACTCTATCTATCTCATCATCAATCCATCAAATATTACTACATAGCATTTCAACATTCCAAATTCCAGTGGTATAAAAAAGATTGGGGACCCCTGGCTTATTAATCAGGTCTTGAGCAATTATGCTCAGGTTTGGAGCTACTCCTGTGATTTCATGTTTCTTCCTTTGTATTGTTTTCCATGGATTTCAATAATGTGTGGAAAAACACACAAATAAGCGATGTTTATTGAATCCAAAGCACTCACGCTGATAAGGGTGTTATTCGTTGAATTCAATTTCTTTTTCTTTTCATAAATGTCCCATGAGTCTTTACTGAACTAACTTGGAGCTGCAGGAGTCTCACATCAATGGAGCTAATTTAGATGTAGAAGGATTATTCTTGATTATGAATGTCACTCCAGATTTCTGCCTCATCTGTATTGTCAAGATGCACTGTGGGCTTTTGAGGGTCATTACATCTTGCTAGCACTCATCTTATTTTCTGAGTACAGTATTATCTAATTTAATCTTTCTCAGGCCTGCGTCCTTCTGTGGAGTCCTTGGTACTCTTTGAATTTGGTTGTTTGCTTGCAGATATTTCATTAGCAAGTAGGTAACATCATCACTGCAAGTTAAGTGTGGGCTTTACTCCCTGTTTATATATAGTAGCTAGTCTTGGCAGTTTTGGTAGGGATGTGGTTTTCTCCTTTGGTTGTTCCTTGATTATTGTTTTCTGCTTGATTGTTTGCCTGGTGTTAATCCCTGCTTATCTGAGTGTTGACTGCTTGTGAGGATGTGTTCTGATCTTTTTGGTTTCTTCTTAGCTTTTTTATTGTCCCTTTTGAATGGTATGTAGACACGGTTTGTTTCTCTCTGTCCTTTTGATATGTGATGGACAGTGATTTCAAGAATTCCCAAATTATGCTGCCAAAGAAGTTCTGGAACTGAAGTCCCAACACAAGGTAAGCTGAAGAATTTGATTAAATTTAAAAATCCATCAGATCTTTCTTATTAATAGCATACAATAGTACGCATTACAGAGACGACCATGTGGTGGTGGAATTATTGTAGAAGCAATTCTGGGAAATTACATGATGGAAGATTGAGTTGGAACTAGATGAATCAAAAAGCACAAGGCAATGTAGAAGGATTAAGACAGGTAACTACATTTATCCCTTGAATGAATTCCAAATTAGTAGATTCATTGACCAATAAATGTAAACATTAACCTGAACTGAGTGATTTTTGGAGGCTAGCCATCCATTTTGTAAGGTATTTGTTTTACTAGATTTATGTTATCTACATCAGTAGCCTAATTATTTCCACAGTATTGGAAATATTGTTACTCTCAAACCCATATTTCGATTAGATTATATATTTTCAGATTAAAAAAAAAATACTTTTCTCAGTTAACCTTGCCTTCGAAACCACATCATCAAATTCATATAATTCATTGTTCCAAAGAAAACATCTGTTTATAAAGTAAAAAAAATGTTATTTTGAATAAGTACAGTTGTTTTGTTAAAGAGCGGCTAAATTGGAACCATATTTTATATTTCTTTAATTGGTTAAAAAAAGTAAATTCTTATAACTGGGTTTTATCCAAAGCTTCATGACAAACGTACCCGATTGCCAGCCAATTTCAAGAACTTTGCTTTTTGGAAATTCATATATATGCCATACTATATGACAGATATCCTAAGCATACTTTTGACATTAAATAGAATTTACCCACTTCTGTTTCTAGAAAATGCTTGACAACTGTTGAGACTCCCTTATTCTCGCAGTTCATATTCACTGCCAGTGCAAAATATCTTTATGTATATGTGTATAAAAAAAAATAAAGGCAAAGAATGGCTAAAGGAAAATGAACAAAATCCATATTGAGATAATTTTTTAGAAAATGATTGAAGTTTTAACCCAAGAGAGGACTCTTAGAGTTTCTTATAGCTTAAAATAAGAACATGTCAATCACGATTAAGCTTCTGGAATTGGAATCCCTTTGAAATGCAGCTGTTTCTTCTTTAATTGTGGCAGCGGAGTTGGAAGAAAAGAAAGGTCCAGCCTTCCAAGATGAGTCAGGAATACAAAACAGCTCAGGATTAGTTGGGGAGTTCAAAGGTCGGTAATTACACTAAGGAGTTCCCAGACACAGAGAAAACATTAAACAGGTCACCTACCAAATGGGCAACAGACTTTTGTCTTCCCCCCTCCCTCTCTTTTTGTTTTCTGAAAGAAATTATCTCGAAAAGATAGGTTTCTAGACAGAATCAAAAGCAGCCTAGGGATGACCAACTGATTTGCAAGGAATACATATAGGCGTAGCTAGCATTGTCCTGCAATATGATGGGACCTCCCTAAAGAGGGTCCTGGGTATTCCTCCCCCCACCACACTCCCCCAAACCAAAATGTCAGAATTTCCCTCTGGGTGGTGTCATCCAACCAGGCGTCTTCTATTTTCTTCTGTCTTTTCCTGAAGATCAGCTGTTTATTCATCCCCAACATTCATTCAATTGTGTATAGCAGAGGAGGAGGTTCTAGGGATAACAGCAAAATAGTGAAGTGCCTTCCATGCAGAAAACCCTCTAAAAACGTAAAGGTTCCCCTCGCACATATGTGCTAGTCGTTCCCAACTCTAGGGGGTAGTGCTCATCTCTGTTTCAAAGCCAAAGAGCCAGTGCTGTCCGAAGACGTCTCCGTGATCATGTGGCTGGCATGACTAAATGCCAAAGGCGCATGGAACGCTGTTACCTTCCCACCAAAGATGGTCCCTATTTTTCTACTTGCATTTTTTACGTGCTTTTGAACTGCTAAGTTGGCAGAAGCTGGGACAAGTAATGGGAGCTCCCCCCGTTACGCGGCACTAGGGATTCGAACCGCTGAACTGCTGACCTTTCAATCAACTTACAAAAAATTATTCTGAAGGTCAATTTTCACATGCTACCAACTAAGAGAGGGTGGCATCGACAGTGGGGAGAATTATTGAGCGATATGATACTAACTCTGAGATGAAGAACTGTCTGTATCACTGAAGCAGAAAATGTCAGCTACCGATTTTATTTTGATTAGAACTTCCCTTATTTTGATTAGATCTTCCCTTAGACTTTCACAGATTATTTTTCTTGGATATTTCTTGGATATTGTCTTTCACAAACATCTGAATGCTGAAATGATTATTTTAAAACAGTATCTAGTTAATAGACAGGATGGCAAGTGAGACCGATACTATTTGAGGAATAGTCATTAGATATTAGAGAATAAGCACCTTCTCTCTGTATTTTAATTGAATATTGGACACTGAGCAGTATTTTAGGAGAGAAATATCTCCTACATTGTGTCTGTTTTGACCATAAGTTATCTCCTGTATAAGGACATTATTAATCTGCCATAGTTTTCAGAACTGAGAGCTATCCAATGGTTCAGTTCTCCCATTTCAGAATGCAGAAGGGAACATTTGTTTGAATGTACCCTCATAATTAGGAAATCTCTCCCTTTATCTGATGACCCTTTCGTGCACCATTACCATTCTATCTATATAAAATTATGGTAGCTTAAATACAGAAGCTAGGCTATAACAGAGAAGAGAATCCTTTTAACAAGGAAAAGCTCACATGAACTCCAGTGATCCAATCCAAAATCAAATATATCTCATTACATAAATTAACTGAATGTAACATGCAGTAGGTGAATCTATGCACAACAAAGGATTTAGGCTGGAGTACACAGGTTTGTCTGCCTATGTGCCCCACTCCCTCCTTCTTTCAAGAAGCAACTAACATCTGCACAGGTGGTATCTCCTAGATGTTATCTTTGAGAAAGACAGATTTTTTAATTTCAGTTCACCCTGGTTGTCTTTTTAGAAGTTTGGCCAAACAGTTTCAGCTAAGCAGCATGGTTTGTGCTAATCAAGCTATGTTTTATTATGTTTAACCAGCTATTAGATTACAATCTCAACCTGGGGTATTTTTTTAAAATTATACTTTTAAAATTTTTCCACTACATACAAACACTAATATTATTTATCCCCTAGCATACTGTTAAACAAAACTTGTGTCATTATATCTTATGATTTGAGAAGCTGTTTTTCTTTCTTTTGCGCTATTCTCCAGGTTCCCAAGGCTTTTTCTAATAATTTTGTGGAGGTTTGTTCATTTTCTGATAATTCACTGCACTTCAATTTCCTGTCTTCAGAAAGATACCAGTTTTTTTAAAAAACAGAATTAGTCACATCTGTGGTCTTTTGGCTTACTTCAAAACAGGATCAACTTAATGAGTATATTAATGCCTATTAGAAAAGACATTCATCTTTTTAGCACTCTAGGTTTTAAGACTTGTTCCTGATGTGTAACAGTGTTTTTTGTAAGAAGGTTCCATTAACAAATTTGAAAACAAACAAACAAACAAAAATTATACTGAAGAATATAGTGAGGTGAGGAAACCCAAAATATATAGGATTGTTGTCAGTTTCTTGTTTTTCAGAACAACGATATGGACATGTTGCTATTAATATGTTAGATGAGAGAATGCGGGAGGCTGCATACGATCGTTTGACTACCCATCACAGCTGTTTCTTCTGCTGTAATGTATTTTGGTGTCTTGGAATGTAGTTTTAATGTAATAGTAGTGTCTAGAACCACTCTTGGTTTCTGATGGCACAGATGCACTGGCAGTTATGAAATTTGGGAAAACCAAACCAAAACTGTGCCTAAACCAGGTGTGTCAAACTTGATTTCATTGAGGGCTGCATCATGGTTGTTTTTGACCAGGGGTGGGGCACGGGGGGGTGGGGAACATGACTATCTCAACGTCACTCCTGTCAGAGGCGCCTGTGGTGGCCTGAGTGCGCAGCCCTCCTGAGCTTTATTTTTACTGGCAGAGGGTTGCAGGAGGCCATGGCAGCCAAAAATGGAGCTCAAGAGCCCGTTTTTGCTGGCAGAAGCACTGCGGCCAGTCCTTCACTGTTTCCAGGGTGGTCCTGTGGACCAGATTTAAGTACTCCACAGGCAAGATCCAGCCTCTGGGCCTTGAGTTTGACTGGTCTAAACAATTCATAAAAGAAAAAGACACAAAGGCATGAATTTTCTTCACTTCTCCCTTCTGTTTTTACTCAATACTGGTTTGTCCACTTTGATAAAATAGTTCAGAATGAGATTTGCAGACTTGCAGGTTTTCTTTCAGAAGACACAACTGGAGCCAATATTTATTGATGGCACATTTTCATTTTGGACCATTTGGATATATTGCTTTTTAAAATGCATCTTTCTTTCCATTTACTTGGAGAGATTTGCAGCAGCCACTATGTTGAAGTGCCTTACTTGTATGTGTATGTGCGTGTGTTCTAGATGAACCTTTTTATTTCTGAAATGTGATAAAAGCAATAGTTGGTATTTTCTCCCTTCCACTGTAGCCTTGTTTCATATTCAATATTTATCTCACTAAACCAGGAGCTGCTATTATCAGCATAACTACAGAGTTAAATTATAGCACTGAGCCTTCATGTGGCCAACTTCAAATTTTTTGGAGGACAATCATCTACCTGCTGGGTGGCAGACTGGAGATAACAAGGCAGTGATATAGGACTGAAATGTCATTGTTCACAAATGGCCTGGATCAGAACATAGGTTTCTTGATCTTAACTCACTTTACTAAGAACCCATAACATTAATATTGAAATTAATTTGATTAAAAGATATCAATTTCAGCTTTGATTTCTTACCCGAGTTTAATCGGAACAGTAGTTTTTATGTAGAACACAGCAGTAGTTTCTTTTGAAAAACAATTCTTTTGTCCTAAATCGAGAGCTTATTCTGTTTTATTCTTTAACAGACAAATGACTAACAGTGTTAAAGAAGTGTCTGGATATCATTATATTCAGGCAAACATTTTAAATACATTCTTCCTCTGGAAGGTCTATTCTTCAGATACAGAAGATTGTTTCCTCTGTCATACCTATATGATACTATGGACTGAACTTCCATAGGAACTGTATTTGCACTACTTAACTTTTAAGAAAATAGTTAGGATACACCTTAAATCTAGGTTTTTTAAATTATTTTAAAAATAGGCTTCTTCTTCTTGTGCCATATCCATCATTGGACATTGGTGATTATGTTGGCAATCCTATTTTTATCAACAGCTGCATGAAAAAGTTTCACATGAATAAATTCAGCTACTTCTGACTGGAAACTATAGTTTGTCTGTGAAACTTGTATACCAATGATTTTTATGTCATATAAGGACAGGAGTGAAGTAGCTGTCAGCATAAATTGCTGCCTCTCTCAGAAATAAAAGCAGCAAAGAAAGCTGGCAATTTATGTAAAACAAGATTAAACTTACAAATTCAAGAATATTTCCTACAGTTTAAATTCATATATCCAATGCATCTGGAGTACATCTAATTGATAGAAAAAGGCTGTGGTTGCTCAATGTAAAAAGCAAAATACCTTTCAGTATGTATATAGTCAGAAGTGCTTTTAAATTTGTTTCTTCAAATCATTTTTTGAAGACCAGCAATGTGCAGAAATGATGTGCAGCAACTTAGTTAAGGTTCAGAAATGTGACAGTAAAATCAACAATAACCACAAGAAAGATTTTACTTTCCAAGTAATCTATTTGGCATCAGGTAAGTTTGATTGTCTAAGAGTTATATATCATGCAATGTCTCTAATAGTACAGTCTCAGAAAAACTTTAGACATTTTAAATAATAGATAAATGATCATTTAATATTTTGTTTTACCTCGAACAGAAGCTTTGAACTGATGTAAAATGCTTTGGCAATATATTTTTTCCTAGTACAAAACTGAATAGAAAATTTAGAAAAGTAAAGTTCTATATACAACAGGTGCTGGGGCTTTGGAATTCCAGATGTAGTAATCTGATGAAAGTACCTCACGAGCTAAAATTCAAAGAAATTGAGAAAATTCTTAGATTGATTATACCCTAATGTTCAAAATATATTTCATTTTTTTAAATTAAAAAAAGTAATGCTTTCATAAGACAACAAAGAGACAGAATATTCTAACATAGAGATACACGCTTCATTAAAAACTCAAATTTTCAGACCAATACACAACAAGCGGACATAAAAATTTGGAAGTCAAATGTATTTACTTACATTTAAATTGCCAAAGATTTAATATGCTCACCTGTACTGATCTTTGCTTTGCCTGATGAAAAGACCTGGATGGAATGTTGGTCTGTGTAACATCCAGTAAGTGTGAAATCCAAGATTTTGAAATAAAGCTAAAGACAATCAAGCAAAGAACACTGAGAAAGAGATGCAGTGACTCACATTTCTGATTCTGAAAATGAGATCTCTTGAAAAGATTCTTAGAAACTTCCATCCTCTGAGCATACAGATACCATTTCTCATTGACTGCAAAGCCAATGAGATGGCTAAGCAGATGGCTAAGATTTAGTTTTCTCCATTTTCTCTTAAATATCACAACTTACTTTGACATATGCAGTATTGCCAGTACAAACAGCATCTATTGGCTGATCCCGATTTGTTGGACCAAAAGCAACACTCCCAGTAAGAGAAATTTCCAGTGATTTGGGAAATTTTTGCCCTTTAAGAGTAAAAAAAAAAGAGAGGCTAGAAACATTTCAGAGGAATTATTCCACAGGGACTATTTAATATTTATATGGCACTTCTTCTGCAGGATAGACTATGTAGGATAACAGATATGTTGGTCCTTCATAAAACAGAGATGGGGGAAAAATCAAGAACAAAGGTAGTGTGGAGAAGGATTGTTTTACCACTCAGAATACATCTTCTCACAATGTACTTCAGTGTTAATTTTTGGTCAGATTCACTTTTGGTATTGGAGCCTAATTCAGAAAAAGCCGGAAAGTTTGCAAGATATATCAAGATTAAAAAGCCAAAATAATTCTGGCTTGCAAGGTGTTCATAGAAGAGGAAAACAGCTGACAAAATAACCAAGAAATAAAACTTCTCCAGGTGCCATTAAGATTTTTGAAGAATTCTAAATAGCCAATTTTCAGAAATAGATAACAGAATTATTGCACTGTATGTGGCAAATAAAAACAGAAGGGATCCAAGAAGATAATAAAGCAGGGGTAGTTTACAGTTAACTGCAGCCACACTTCCCAATTTTTGGTTCCTTTCAAAGTCTTTTAAGTTTGAGCAGGTGAAATTTTGGACAAAAATGATTAAAATAAGCATGCTAAACCTTATAGTTGGGGGTTTTTTTTGGTATTGATCCTATCCCCATGGACCAAAATAGTTGGTCTGTCAGCTGATGATACCACCACACTGCCATGTATTCTGTGGTTATGAAGCCTTGCCAAAGTGCACTTTTAGCTGCAAATAAAAGATTGCTCATGCCTTTTGATTTCATCTGCTATTTTGGAAAAAAAATTCTGGAAAGATGGTAAGGCTCTTTACAAAGCAACTTAATTTCCTTCCAGATGGAGAAGACAAGTAAAGGCCTAAATGAAAGAATTTATCTTTGGAATTGTCTGGTTTATCTCTAGGATACTTTTAGGAACATGGGAAGTTGCTGTATATTAGCATTGCTGTGTTCAAGCCCAGTATTGTCAATACAGAGCTTCCAGCAGCCTTTGGGTAGGAATTTTTCTCATTTTATTGGGATTGTCAGGAATTATTTATTGGTTCGATTTATATGCCACCCTTCTCTGGAGACTCAGGGCAGCTTACAATGCTTTGTATATATTAGTAGGGCTTTTGCCCTCTCCCACTAAGTAATGTTCTTTTTTATACAAAGTCAGCTTATTGCCCCCACAATTTGGGTCCTCATTTTACCTACCTCGGAAGGATGGAAGGCTGAGTCAACCTTGAGCCTGGTGAGATTTGAACTCGCAGTAATTGCAGGCAGCTGGCAGCTAAGTGCTACTTTAACAGCACTTTAATCTGCTGCACCACCAAGGCTCCTTAAATGACAAAGCACAACGCAACATAAATTCCTTCGTCCATTAGTAAACAAAGTAGTCTACAAGATGTTTCTAAACAAAGTTGAGCCTTTTCTTGGATTAGATGGTGCCAAATATATTTAACTTACCTATGAACCAAATCAGCAAGCTTTTCTCTTTTGATACCTCAAGTTGGCCGTAGCTGATTTTGTATTCCAAGTGAGTAATAGGACCTCTAAGGATGAAGAGCAAAGCATTATTACTTGTTGCAGAAAGGGACTCTAAATTACTTTATTATTTAATAAAGCAATTTTCAGTAATCTCTGAACAACTAAAAAAACAGCACGTGCCTTTTCTATAAATTATGTCTGACACAAATGAACAATTTATATCAGTTATTCCCACTCTTGGTGCCCTGCAGATATATGGATTTCAACTCCCGAATTCTCAGCAGTGGTAACTGTGTAATGTAAAAACCTTACATCTGGAATGTGTCCATTTTTCTGGAAGACTGGTAAGTAAATAAATTCCACATTAAAGTCATGGCTTTGGGATTTCAAATGATTGCAATAGAGAAAATTTACAATAAAGCACATTGCAATTTTGTAATTCACTGAACTATTTCTAAAATTCAGTCACTATTCATTTAGGTAGTACCTGAACACCCATTTTCACCTTTTCAAAGCTTCATGTGCTATTTCAGTATTCCAATTAGCTGTGTTGTGTTGTATACAGGTAGCCCTTGTTTAATGCTCCTAAATGGAACCGGCCACGTTGCTACTAAGCAAAGTGGTTGTTAAGTGGGGAATCACATGACCATGACTGTGTTTTTTTGGCTGGAAACAAGACAACTCAGTTTTACCCACTGGGCTTTTATTTTACTCCTAACTATTCTCCTGCCCTTTGGAATGCTCAAGAATGCCTGCTTACTGTCTTGCACTGTACTGCACTGTACTGCACTGAAAGCCAGGATTGGGAGCCATGGGTGCACTACAGAAATAGATTATGGTGCTCTCTAGAGAAAATAGAAAATGTGGAAACAGTAAAAAATCACTCAACTGTATGCTCTACAGAAATCAGAGCAGAGAGACTTGATTTTGCTAGGGTGGGGTTTCGGTATGTTCCTCTCCATCTAAACCCCTTAGTTTCCAGATTCTGAGTCAGAACCTCAATAGCATCACTTGGACATCAAGCGCTGAGAGATATAATCGGCTATAATCGGCATATTGCTACATCATCTCATGTTGATATCTGGCAATCTCAGGTACATGTTAAAACAAGAGTGGGGAGGGAATTGAGTCCTGGGATATACCACAAAGAAAGGATCAAGAGCTAGAGCTCTCCCCGTATAAAAGCCAACCAGAACTGCACTGAAGGAAAATCATTGAAACACTATGTTTCCTGCTCATAAGCCTAAGTCTGTATAGAATATACCATGATTGATAGTATTAAAGGCTGCTGAGAGATGAAGGAAGGCACAGAATATATGCACTACCCTTATTTTGATTCCATCACTGTTCATCTACAAGCATGATCAGTGTCATCTCTATACTATGCTCAGTCAACTGAAAGAGATCCCTATAATCTGTTTTCTCAAGAGGCATGTGAAGCTGCTGGTTGACTGCTTTTCAACATTTCCCAAAAAGGAAAGTCATGAGACAATTCAGAAATTATCCACCACTACTTGGTCAAGGAATGGCTTCTTCAGGAAGGGATGGACCACTATTAAGGCAAATTAATTCCTTCATCTAAGAATGAATTCACCCTTTAGACCTACGTACTTAGCATTTAGACTTATATACCATTTCATAGTGCTTTACAGCCCTCTCTAAGCTTAGCATATTTCCCCTAGCAATCTGGATCCTCATTTTACCAACCTCAGAAGGATGTTGAGCCGGTCAGAATCGAACTCCTGGCAGTTGGCAGAATTAGTCTCCACTGTGCCACCATGGCTCTCTAAAGAATGCTTTAACCAATCAAAGAGGGATCTACTGAGTTTACATCCTCAGGCCCAAGGAGCCTGTCTACTTTCTCAGGACAAAAATATTCCCACATGATAGATGATTAATCAACTCAACAGTTGGGAGTCCAGTTCAGAGTGAAGCTAAATGAATTTGCCAGATGTCTTGAAAAAAAATGTCATAACAGCCCTTCAGATGATTTTCTGAATCATTTCTGAATCGTTTAAAGTTACCTTTAACAGGGCCATGTAGTAGTAAAATGCAGAGGAAAGACGAGAGGAAAAATACTGGCATTTTGCCACTCTTATTGTCATGATGTCATCCTTAGTAAAGGCCCTTATCTGTGTTCAGACATATGTGTCCTTTATTTTCCTCCAGTGGTGCTCTGCTGCTTCATCTCTCAGAGCTCCACTGAAAACCAAAGGGCTTCATAGGCAGGAAAATACCACAAGGTGGTATAATGTGATCCAAGACTCCAGCCACCCTCTGACTCCAAGAGGAAACCAAGGCCTGAGTAGTCAGAAACCTCCTCAAGCATCAGATGTACCAGGTGTCTGGCAGACCAATAAAATGGTTCCTACCTTCTTGAAGCAGTACACTCAGCTACTCTGGCCAATTTTTTTTTTCTATAAATACAGATTTTTCAAGTACTCCCCAAACAACAATCTCTACAAAGAAGTCTTTGTTTTGTTGATTTGAGGGAGAGAAGGATTATTCTTACCTATTAAAAAAGGGAACATAAGCTTTGCAGTATTCAAAAGTATTTTTCATACTTTCATGAAGTTTCAAGTGAATTGTGAACTTCCACTGTGATTCTTCTTCTTTCAATTGATAAAATCCCAAAATAGGTGGAACAGGTACCTGTTTGGGATGCACAGAGATAAATAGCTGAATTTGTTATATTTTTAAATTAAAATCATTTAATATATTCTATAAATTGCTAGTTTCCATTTTTAGTATGTTCTAAAGCTACCCTTAGGCTTCTTTTGGAAGTATGTGATAAGGGTGCACATTCTAAAATAAAATAAAATAAATTAAAATAGGATGACAGCTTCCAGATGTCAGATATAAACTCTGTGATTGCTAAACAGTAAGATAATTAGGCAGAGAGTGCTTAATTCTAATGGAAAATAGGAATTAACAACTCATTTGCAAGCTAGATTCTCTAAACCACTGATCAGCAGGGTGCTGGAAATATTTCTAGGATGAAGGCCAAAAGCTCTCCTAACACCACACAAAGCATGTAATGAGCTGGAGGGCCACTGCTAACTTGAAAATTCCTTTCAGAATCACATAGTTGAGAAGGGATCATCTGTCATGTTGAGAAGCCAAGCTATTGCCAAGGAAGATACTGGGACTGCCTTGTCTTTCAGAGATGAAAATTAGGTAAAAATCAACTCACATGTAAAAACATTATTCATTAAAAGTTCAATTTAAGGATTTTTTTTCCATAATAAATTTAGATGGGCATTGTTATTTCAATATGCTTAACGAGTGTTTCCAAACTATCCTATCAACTGTTTTTTCTAGTTTGATATTAGGAGCCTTTGGTAAACATTTGATGTTGTTCCGACTAGTTTATTACACATCTTGAAAACTTACCTGGGAAGTGTAAAAGCAGAGATTAAACAGATCTGAAGGCGGTATCAGAGGGAATTTGTAAGGTCCACTGAAAGCTGAATCATCCATTGCATCAACACTACTGGAGGTCAGAATAGCAGAATCAAGGGATGTTACACAGGGGTGGACCAAAATATCTTGGAGAGGAGAACCGTTGGCAGGGAGGTTCAAACCAACAGTCACATTGGGAGCAGTGCCTTCTATATCACACTTCAAACACAAAAACATAGGAGAATAGGAAATTACTGGTGAACAGCCTAATTTAACACTTCTTACAATAAATCATGTACTATCTTATGGCAAGGGGAAATCTTTTTTCTTGCTTAAAGGAGTGGGCAAACATTCATTTATTAAAATGAATCTTGGTATTATATCATATTTTTAGTTTTCAGATCAGAACTTTTAAATTATTGCCTTACAAAATATAAGCACAGCAAATACAAGAACTGATGTTTAAAGTCAATTCATTACAACATTACAATCATTATAAATGTTGCCTTATACAAAGTATAGTGATTCATGCAACCACAATAATATACTCTGATTAGCAACAGCCTTCAAAATATCAAGCAAGAGTTTTTTTGCCAAGGTCTATAGAATCTTTTAATAGAAATTGATGGTAAATGATTTATAGAATCCATGCATATTACGGCATAGGATTATAATTCCTCTTTATTATAACCTTTTAGCCTTGTTGTAAAAGTATTATTATCTACTGCATATGTAAATAACATCTAAATTTGTTTTCCAACCTGGACTTCATCATTTACACTACTTAACTACTTGATTTTTTATCTAGAAAATAAAGGTTCAAATCTCTACTGAGTTGTCAAACACACTCAAATTGCAGTCTAATTTTTTTTAAGTATGACACACTGAAAAAAGTAGCACTTATTTTTGACTATGCACATTAGATTACATTGTCAGTGCTTCTACTCCAATCAAACTCTCTAGCAATACATGATTTAAATTAACCATAATTGGACTTCCAAATGTACACAGGCAAATCAGATTTAGAGCAGTTTACTTTTTTTGCTTTTTATCTCTTTAACTCTTCCATGTTGATTTATAGGAGTATATAATATGTCAGAAATGGGTTACTGAGTCTCAATTTGACCAATTTCATAAGGCTATTATGAGTGTGTGCGTGCGTGTGCGTGTGAACTGCATACAAAACATTGTATACTGAAATATATACATTTGGTAAGTAAATAAAAATCAATGTAAAATTGATAAAAATTTTAGCAGGTTGTGCTGTTACCAGCAAAACTAAGAGCAAGATATGCAAGAGCATAACTGTAAAGTGAGATTTTCATTCTGTTTTAATTTACCAGAATGAACCAAGCCTAAAAAAACCCCAGTATCTTTCCTTTGGCATGCTGAAGCATTAAAAATATTAAGTTCAGCTTCTCTACACACTAAGATGAGCTGAACTGTTGCTTTTCCAGATGCATCCATGTGTCAAATAGGTTATAGAGATTTGCAATAGGAATCATCTCACCTTGCATGTTATAGTTCCATAAACTTGCCACATGTCTGCCACATCCCTTTGGTCATACTGGACAGATTTGACTTTTTCAATGATACAGATATTAACTTGAGGCTTTCCTTTGTACGTGTTGCTTCTCCAAGCTGGTGGTTTCTGAGTGTGACTACTTACAGCAACGTGACTGTTTTCCAATGAACCATTTAAATTTGCATCTAGTGGAGTGCCCAGAGGACAGGCCTGCATAACCAAACTTGAAAGTTGGGCAACTTTGGCACTCCTCTCTGCTTCACTCTTTTGATTAGAGTTCATAAAAGCCAGGAGCCCTGACAAGAAGTCAAAAGCCTGAGAGATTCCACTGATACTGAAGAGAGGTGGTCGTGGCATAAGGGACTGTTCTACTAAAGGGAGGCCAACATAAATCAATCCACTCTTCCGGAAAGCTACCACAGGCCAGAGATCCTTCCTTTCAACCTGCAGTGTATACACTGAGGTCTTGTTGATTCTGGAACAGCCATCTCTACACTCCACAAAGTGTTGACCTTCATCTGTCAGCCTCAATTCAAAAAGTAATGCTTTAAGGAAAGGACCGTCTTCTGGTATTGGCACATAACTTGGCCCATTGAAAAACTGTGCTCGCTTTTCAACTGTGGGGTAACGTCTGCAATATGGAAATAGAAGTACAGCAGAAATATTAACATTCTGTACTGTCTTCCTGCTTGCACAAATCTGGAATCAGGTACAAAAGATAACATTAATCTGTTATTATTCCGCATGTATAAAACTTGAAATACATCATGTTGACGCTGGAGCTAATTTGCTAAAACCCTGTTCGAATTCTTAACTGGGCGCCAGCATATTTTCAGGTTAAAAAGTAAGCATTTTATGCAGTGACACAGTGAACTTTTTTGCATCTTTGTTCTTATATTCATGTATTCAGCTCTCATTTCACTTGAAAATGTATCTCCATTAGTGATTGCAGAGATGCCTTATCTTAACTGAGGAATCCAGAGACTTGACTCTTTATAGTTCTGTTTTCAACAACATATGCTAATCATAAAAGCACAATGCTTGCATTATTTGCCAGCCTAACTATCTGAGAAACAATGTTTTGTATTTCTCTGTTCAGAATGGTTGACTATCATTGGTTGCACTGGTATCTCTCCTTAATGATTAGCCCTAAGTTAATTATTTCATTATTCAGTATGAAGGAAATATCAAACACTTGTAATATCACCAGGAGAGCAGAAAAATGTATTTTTAATATATGAGTTTAACTATGTTGTACAATAATTATTTCTAAAAAACTTCTTTGTCAGAAGCAAGACTCCCCCCCCCAAATTAATCTAATTCAAAAATGTCAAGTTGACAGTGTAACTTTAAAGTATATAGTACAAATGAACAAAAGGGAATAATTGGTAATATGTTGAATTGGTATTTGAACTTGGCACGGTGGAAGATTTCTATTTGTTATTTCTAATTCCCAGTTTGACTGAAGGATGCCTGAAGTGTTCCTGAGTCTACACTGCAGAGTACAATTACTGCTATACCTAAACAATCACCATCAGAGGTTGTGTATAGATTTTTCAGAAACAGTATATGGTCTTTATGTTTTTCATTTCAACTCTTGCAAAATTAACATGAAAGAAATAAGGGCTTGTGGGTGGCAGAGTATATCCTTGTTTAGATATAAACAAGCTTTTCCATTCTGCAGTGGTGTGAATGCTTCCCTTTTATTTAAACTTTCCGCTCCCCACAAGGCTTACGTTTCTGATTCTCTTTACTGCCATCTAGTGATTACCAGTTATTTGCAGCTCGGATATGCAACTTATTCTGGCCTTCTCTCCAGTCTTTGTTAAATAATAGGTGAGCAATTATACTCCACTGGGTTAAGGCTGAACAAGTTATTTGTTATGGAAATCCAGTCTCCACCCATCTCTAGTACAAGCTGCAAGTAGGCCTGCAATATCATAATATTTCTACAGAGATAATGACGCATACAGAAAGGACTTAAGATTTCTAGTGTTTATGCTTATATAACCGGAATTAATCATAAATTTAATTCTGGTTACAATTCACAATCCTCCACCCTACTTCCCCAATAAAGTTTTGCTCTTCATAAATAACAATGAGCTAGACAGACCAAAGATCTAAGGTTTCCTCTGTTCCCAATGTTAACTTCTATGCTTTCAAAAAATCATAGGCACTATAGATTACAGACACTTCTCTGTGAAAGATTCCAGTCTTTTGGAATTATGGCTATCAGTGAACCTTTGGAAGAATGAAAAAAGCTCTAAAAAAACCTTACATTAGAAATGGTCTTTCCTCCAATGCCCCCCTAGCTTATATGATAAAAATGTTTTTATTGGTAATTCAATGTAAATTTGGATTACACAAGGCTATAAAGGAAAGAAGTTGTAAAATTGCTGTTTGCTCACTTTAATCTACACTTGTATATTCTGAGAGCATCTCTCTATGTAGTAGCAGACAATTCATTTTCATTACTTGCTTGAGATACCAAAGCTAGGCATATCAAAAACTGAATCTGAGACTGTCTTCTACTAAATTATAGATTCTCTAAAGACTGCAGGATGCTCATTGTCCATTAGCTCAATTCACATAAGTTTTGCTTTAGACTATAGGCAGAAAATGATAGAAAAATCAGCATAAGGTGCCAAAACTTGCAGTAAAAGAAATGTATGTTATACAGGCTTGGACCAGACAAATATACCGTATTACCTGGAAAATAACACAGTGCTTTGTGCCTCTTGCTCATGACTGATGAGCCACAGTCCTCTCAGAGCCATCACTGATAATTAGCAAACTGGAAGATCACTTTGTCCATGATAGTTTTACTGCCAAGAAACTTCCAATTCTGGGCATTGTTTGATGTGGCTCATAAATTCTTCCTTCTCATTTCCAGTGCTGCAACTTGCTTCTGCATGGGAGGACTGGATTCTCTTATTCTCCACCAAACTCCCTTTCCACAAACACACCATCAGGACACTTATTAGGACACATTTCTCTCGTTAATTACATTCCACACAAAAATCTAGGGGAGAGAGATTAGGGTATCTTAAATGTATTGGCTACCAAAGGGAAACGAGGCCCCCTCAGCCCAAATTAGATCCAGCCCATTCTATGCCTGCAGTTACACCCCAACAAACACCTCAGAGTTTTGTAGGACAGCAGTTCCTTGTACAGGGCTTCCCATTTTGAAAAGCCCACTTCTAGAAAGAGGATCCCTATCCAACTTGGCCCTTATAAGCAGGGCAGAGCCTCCAAACTAAGAAGCAGCCCAGCTTCCCTTCCATGTACAGCAGTGTATTTATTCGACTGAGAGGCTTCTCTCCAAGCGGGAAAGGCAGATCCTCTTGCAGCACAAAAAGCCTCTTCAGGCTTTTTGTGTCTCCCCTCCTCCTTATGGGGACAGTTTCCTAAGACAAGAGAGCTGCATTCTGCCCCCAAATTCTTAAGGCGTCCCTGCTAAATTAGAGTCCTTGCTCCAAAAACGCCTTCCCTCATAATAGGAAACGGCTTCCTTTAAACCCCCTGAGACAATAGGCCTCAATTGCGCCGAGCAGAGCCCCTTTACAGAGTACGCGGCTTCCTCCCGCTGTAACTCGGTCCCCCATCAACCAGAAGCGCTTCCGCCACCCGTCCCTCCTCTGGGTGACGGTTTGAGGGGGCCTTCGGTCCCAGCGCCGACCTCTTCGCCGGGTCTTTCCCTTCCCCCCCCCCCCCCAAATGAGCGGAGAGTGGCTGCACCAGAGGTCCGAGGAGACGACAGCGGTGGCGGCGACAGCAGCTGACTGAGGCGCTTGGGCGGAGTCACCTTCCAGGCCTCACCGCGGCTGCGAGCCGAGCAGCGCCGGTGCCCGCTTGGGGGGGCCTATGGTTGGTTTCCGAAGGAGGAGGAGTTGGAAGTTGCCGCCGCCGCGGGAGCGGCGAACGCGGCAGCTCGAGCAACCTCGCTGCGGGAAGAGACAATGGAGGAGGCCTGGGCTGGGCGCCGGGTGGCCGGCCTGAGGGGACGGATTCGCGAGAGAGACAGCGACGGGAGCGTCCTGACCGCGGTCACGCCCGAGCTCTTTGAGGTAATTATTGGCGGAGGGAATGAGGCGCCCACCTTCCTTTTCTTTTCCTGCTGCGGGAACAGCTGGGGGGAAGAGTTGGCCGAGGCCGCCCCAGAGATAAGCCGGCGACGGCCCTCACCCGGGGGCAGGTGGTGGGTGTGATTGCCTCCGGAGGAGGGCGGCGGCCAGTAAGTCGCGTGTGGGAGAAAAGTTGTCACGGGAGAGCTAAACCCTGTCCCTGCGTGGGTGTGTGAATAGACTTCCCCCACCCCCCTTCAATAGGGAGGGTGGCTCTGGCTCACACCTCCCCGCCCCACCGCCCCTGTAATTGCTCTTTCTGTGGGTTGCTGGTGCTGACCGGCCACGGAAACCTCGGGGGTGTGGGTGGGGGGAGTTGCAGGGCCGAGGGTCTGTCAAGGGGTTCGGGAGGGGAAAGGAAAGGGGGAGACGTGCCTTTGCTGGAAAAGGAGGGGAAAGTGCCTTTTGTAGGTGTAAGAGTGAACTATCTCGGGGGTTGGAAGGCTGGAGGGGCGAGAAAGAGAATGATGGTGTGTGAATTGAAGGTGAAGAAAGAGAAACAGTGGAAAGAGAAGAAGCAGGACGAGACCTAAGAGAGAACCACCCGGTCCAGGCTGGAGTGACGGCGGAGGTCGCCGAAGTCAGGCTGAAAAACCCCGAGCGGCTGCGGCGGGGAAAAGCAGGCATGTCGCTTTCCACCGGCCTACGATTTACCCCGGACGTTGAATCGGCGAAGGCCGCACAGCTCATTCCAGCAGCCACCGGAGATCAATGGATGCTTGACTGCAGACCGGAAGAGAAGGCGGAAGCCCAGACAGGCCGCCATCAGACTCCCAAGGATGTCTTGACAGAGGCAGAGCTGAGATGACCGGCACAATGGGCAGAAAGAGAGAGCGACCTCGATGGGAGCCACTCGGAGCCGAAGAGGCCCGGAGGAAAGAAAGAAAGAAAAGCGTGGTGGAGGGAGAACAGGAGGGATGAAGAACGGGGGAAGTTGGAACCGGAGGAGTGTTTGGAGAAGTGGAGCTTAGTTTCCCTTGAAGGAAGAGGGTATCCACGGGTGAATTGTCTGAGATCGAGCCAGCGGTTGAGGGTCGTTGGGAGTCGAGAGAACCGAGAGCCAGATGTTAAGGGAGTGTTGGATGTGCAAGATCGGTGGGGGGAAAGAGGGAGGAAAAAACCCTCTAGAAAACAGGTTTTTGGGGGGAGGGGGATAAGAAAAGTGAAGAGAGAATTGGGGAGGGGAGTGTGGGAGGAAAAGGGAGTGTATTGAGTAGGAAGAGGTGAAGGTAGATTCCCCCAGACCATGAGAGGTGGAGGAGAGAAGTAGTCACCTGCAAAAAGAGGAATGGAAGGGAAATAGGAGGAAGGAAAAAAAAAGTTGGGAGAGGATAGAGATTGAAGGGGGTGGAGGTAGTAGAAGAGAGAGGACAGGATAGGCAGTCACTAACCATTGCCCAGGTGAGAGTGGAGCAAATGAGAAAAATGTGGGCAGTCACTTAAACTGCTGCCCAAAAAAGGAGCAAATGGGAGGGTAGGAAAGAAGTGAGAAGGGTGGAATTGTGGAAGAGTGTGAGGTAATAGGAGCTATTGGAAGTTCTTAATGCTTAAAAGTTCCCCAGTGTGGTTGGAGTGAAGAGATGTCTGAAGAAGACGATCAGGATAGTGATAATCAGAGAGAGGTAATTGTAGGCGATGGGGCAAGCTGTTCCAAGGGTGTGGGATTGGGAAATTTGGGACCAATCCCCACTTCCAGCCTCCTGATCACACTTAAGAATTAGACAGCTGGATTGCTGGACACCTAGTCCCAGGTTGATGCTCTTAAATGCTAAGTGTGCCTTTAATAAGACCATCAATTGTGACATGATTGAGAATAAAAGGGTAGATACAGCATGTATTACTGAACCCTGGGTAAGTGAGGATGAAGTGTTTTTTTCTGAGACTTCTTGGGTTTCAGTAGAGTCTCACTCCTTTAGAGGTGTAACAAAAGGGACCTGGAGGTGTAAACATTCTATGCAGAAGCTCTCCTCCCCTAAATTATTTTAGATAGTTTAAAACAATATAGTGAACAACAAAAACAAAAATTTTTGTTGTTCACTATATTGTTATATGCTATCGATTCTAAACCACTTAGAATCTGACTATTGTAGCATAAAATCATTTGGAATAAATAAATTGTATCTCAATTTGTCATGCAGCTGTTCAAGGCAAGATTATTTTGTAAACAATGATTTGCAATAAAATTCGGAATGGGAATGAGTTTGGAGAAAGATTCTAAAGATATAGAATGGGGATGGATGGAATATAAGTTTCCAATTGTGTTCATTGCAGTCATGTTATTTGAAATGATAATTTAACTAATCTTGTTGTTTAATAAACTTCCTATAATGTTTCTCCATGCAAAACTCCATTTTGTTTACAGTTGGTGTCTTAAGAGAGGAAAAGCTTGTACAGTAATAATGATAATTAAATATTCCACCTCCATCAGCTATTCTGATTCTGTGACAGCCATTCTCGCAATCCACAGCTGTGGCATTTTGAACTGAGAATCATTAAAATCCTAGCTACTAAGGAAGTAACAGATCAATATTTAAATTAAAGGTCATATAGGCTCCTATTTTCATAACTGCATTTGCAGCAAATGTTTACGTGGTATGAAGGGAATTCATTTTCCAGGATTGTCTTAAACTACAATTATTTAGACACAGCACTCTGCTTTGGAAAAAAACGGGCAATGCAAACTTCTCTGGGCACATAATAGGAGCAAAGTGGGCTTTGAATTTATTTGAGGAACATATTTACCTGGGGCTTTATTTTTCTGGCCTTATTTGCTTCCATAAAAAAAAATGGAATGAGCATGTCTAATTTATTACAGTCAGAATGATGTTAGTAGTATGGTATATGAAGGGCATATATAGGGAAGGAGGCATGCCCTGGAAAATGAAGCCTCAATTGAAAATGAATCTACAATCTTTGCTCATGCCAAAACATGGACAAGTCAAAATTCATCTCCAGAATATTTTTAAATAAAATTATCTAATTGATCCTTCATTGAAAAGTCACAATCCACCCACCTGCTGCATCTAATTTACTGGAAAGTAAGTTGCATTGAATTCATTGGCCGAATTCATGTAATACCTGTTTTTTTTAGCATGACACAGGACTTCTTTGTTTTCACTTAGTATTATGTGTGAACCATTCACATTCAAAAAGGCATAGTTAAAATAATCCCCACTTAATAACAAAACCTAACTTACATACAGGACTGCTGGAAGTATTTCAGGATAACACAGTAAAATCAAAATAATATCCCTGAAGAAACAGCCAAGAATTGATAACACGGAATCCATAAACTAGCAAGCTATAAAAGCCATGTTTTAAAACCTGTTGACAAGTTAACAACCAGTTCTCCTGAAGTGGTGCGAACTGGCTGAATCCCACCACTGAAATGGCCGCCTTTTTTCTTGACCCACCCTCCTCCCATGCATTAAAAGATTGGTTGCCATAACATGTTCTACTTTTTGAAGATTGCAACTGGGAAAGCCCTTTTCCTAGTCTTCCTCACAAAGATTTCCAATGTTTATTTGTAAATTCAGAATGCAGATGGCAGACTTTTTAATTAGATCTGTTTTATACTGTTAAATCCAGAAATACCAGTTAGTATAGTACTATTTCATTTTGTGTAAGTGAACCTGCAAAAATAAAGTTTATATATTACAAAATTTCAATTAAGGCTACCAAAACATCAATAACTACGGCCATACTTTCTGTCCAGAAATGAGGCACATGGAGAAAGGTAATACATAGTGTCTAATGTCACGTTAATTAGCTTGTTCTCTAGCTTCAAACATTTTAATGTAATAAATTCCCATATCACTTCCGGTAGAATACTTTGGAAGTTCAAGTTCAACAACTTCCCAGATTAGAGGAAAAGAATGTAAACTTACTGGTTTTCACTATGCAAGTTAATTTACATGAGTTAAGTCAAAGACAAGCCTTTGCTCTCTGAACAAGAGATCAAATGTTTGGTGGTGTTTTAGAACACATAAATGTGATTTCAAAATACTTTTGATTCGGAAAAGCTTGTTTTTCTTAGTGTTTTTAAAAATCCTTGTACCTCCCAGTAAATTAGAGTTTAATGTTAGATTTAAACAATAAACAAAAACTGTCTTTTTTCTCAAATGAAATTAGTACCAGCTTTATAATAATTTTATATTTAAACATGTTAATAGTTATCGTTAATGTGTTCTATCAGTAGATCTGTATAACTATTGCATTCTGTACACTTAAAATTTGAATTAAATTAAAAAAATAAAAAATGCAGATACTTTCCCCAAAGACCTACAGTTCAGAAATGTCATATAGAGCATGAGAGTGATCATAGTTTGGGATTCGTAAATGTGCAAAATGGGAGTGGTGAGATGAAAAGCACAATGGTGGAAGAACTGGTATAGTGTATTTTAGAAAAATGTTGAAAAAAATGAGTCATGAATACAGCCTTGATGAATTGGTTTCTTGAAAGCTTATCTCTGGTAATTTTTGGAAAATGTGGGTGCTGGAACATGTGTTATACTATACTCTTATCCAATGTATTCTTGTGAAATTATAAGGCAAACATTTTAAATGTGAAAGAGGATGTTCTGGAATGTAAAATTGCCTTATATTAAGGCAGACCATCCTTGTATGAGCAGGTCCCTAAAATATAAGTTGGAGCGTTTTTCTCACGGCTGCTGAGATCCTTGTAAAATTCAGGATTTAAAAAAAGACACCTTCCATTGCCCAATCCAAAATCCGTTTGAGCTATTCTGTGGGAAAAGCCCTCCACATGACATGTTAGCCTTACGGTTGCACTGCAGAATGAATTAGTGGTAGAGTAGACTGAACTTTGTTATTGACAGTTCTCGAAGTATAGAAGGCTGGCAATTACTACTTATGCTTGCTAATTATGCAGACTTTAAATGAAATATTTTATCATTTTCAAAATGTTCAGTTTTTAGATTAAATGCACAAATATCAGAAGTGCCATTGTCTTATTACATAATTGCAGAAAAAATGTTTTGAATAGTTTTTTTTCAGTGAGGTGTGAACAAGATGGAGACTATATTTCCAGCTGTGGCTCTTTGTAAAAGACTCTTTTTTTTTGTTATGGCTAGGAGCCCTTTGTAGCAGATGAGTACATTGAACGCTTGGCATGGAGGACTCCCGGTGGAGGTTCTCGAGGTGGCATGGAAGTTTTTGATCCCAAAAGGTACCGTAACACTTAGCTGCATAATCCAGCCATACAGTTTGTACTTTAACCATCTTCAGCACAGGGCAGTCTTTCCACGATTCAAAGAAGTATCCAGTAAGCATACCAGCTGTAACTGGACCCACTCCCCTCCACCCAAGCAAGCTTCTTAAGACATTTTCAGTATAGCTTAGAAAGTATCAAGACTGTGGTTAGAAGGGAAGTTTTTCTTTTCAAAGCATAGATTGGAGAGCAAATGGATCTTATGCAGCCAAATCAACAGATCATTTTAATTTCTGTAAATGATATCAAAAGTTTAGTGAATTAATTCCTTTGGTATATAACTGTATATATGGACAAGGATATGGAATAAATTAAGGGCATATAACATTGATAGATTCTTGGATTAAGGAGAAAAAAACATAACAGAATAACAGAGTTGGAAGGGACCTTGGAGGTCTTCTAGTCCAACTCACTGCGCAGGCAGGAAACCCTATATCATTTCAGACAAATGGTTGTCCAATCTTAAAAACTTCCAGTTGGAGCACCCACAACTTCTGGAGGCAACTTGCTCCATCGATTAATTTTTCTTTCAGGAAATTTCTTCTTAGGTTGCTTCTCTTCTTGATTATTTTCCATCCATTGTTTCTTGTCCTGCCTTCAGGTGCTTCGGAGAATAGGTTGACTCCCTCTTCTTTATGGCAACCCCTTAGATTTTGGAAAACTGCTATCATGTCACCCCTACTCCTTCTTTTCATTAGACTAGACATACCCAGTTCCAGCAACTGTTCTTTTATATGTTTTAGCCTCCAGTCCCCTAATCAACTTTGTTGCTCTTCTCTGTACTCTTTTCTAGAGCCTTCAACATCTTTTTTACATATGGTGACCAAAATTGGATATAGTATTTCAATTGTGGTCTTACCAAGGCATTATTTGTCAGTGTTATTTTGTAAACTCTTTGTGATATTTATGTTGCTTTATGTTCTGTAATGTCTCATTTTAGTATCAAGGATAAACATTTACATATTAAAACCTGTCTTATTAAACTGTTTATTCTCATCAGATTGCAAGAAGAATTTGTGAATCATATCAATGAACTGAAGTTGTTGGATGAACGAATCCAAAGGAGGGTGGAAAAATTGGAGCAACAAGTCCAAAGGGAAGCTAAGGAGTTTGCCAAGAAAGTTCAAGAACTACAGAAAAGCAATCAGGTAAACACGACCACAGACTCTTCCATTGTTCTGACTCACTTCAGTAAATTATATGTAGAATGGCTGAGGTTGCACATTGTGCTTCTTCATAATATGGTTGATTTGGTTTTGGTTTAAGTGTGTTTTGAACCCAGCTCCTTGTAAAATCATGGTTTAGAGCTAGGTATTAACTTTCTGCTGCGTTCTGTTCTAAATGTTGCATGAAAAGATGTTATTTTTATTCCATGGACATTTAATGCAGTAACAGTTTAGGCACACTATAGTAATCAGTAATTCCATTTCCAGCATATTTCACTGTAAACAAAATTTGATAAAAGATTTGTCCTTTATTGATCATGATATCTATACTTTTCCTTATAGGGAGAGATTTGTTTTCAATTGCTTTAATATCACCATATGAAATATCTGCAAGTATTAACTAGCCCTGCTGGAATATGGACAAATATATGCAATTCAAATTCAAACTTGTTTGGGGGAAAGCTTGATATAATTCTAAATTTCATACTACTAAACTACATACTAATCTTTGTGATGGTCCATTCCAAGTATTTTATTTCCAAGGAATTAATTTGGTTCAAATTAGTTAAAATGGTATTTTTCATCAATTGATTTTTAATTTTGGTAAGTGTTTGCACATTTTAGAGAGGCTTGGCTGGGTCCTGAATCATCCCTTATACTGGCTTCTGAGCTTTTACTTGAACTGAATGTTATTAAAGAACTTGATTTCCATTCATTATAGAAAACACAAACATTTTTTGTCTGTTTCTCCCAGGTTGCCTTCCAACATTTCCAAGAACTAGATGAGCATGTCAGTTATGTGGCAACTAAAGTCTGTCACCTAGGTGACCTGCTGGAGGGGGTAAATACACCAAGGCAACGGCTAGTAGAGGCTCACAAACTGATGAAATACTTTAATGAGTTTCTAGATGGAGAGCTGAAGTCTGACGTTTTCACCAACCCTGAAAAGGTAAAAAGACCCATCAGCCAGATTGAATGAGGTTACTCATGATAAACTGAGTTGCCCTAATTATAATTCTTGCTACAACTTTTCCACAATTTAGCTCCCCGGTGAGCAACTTGTCCAGGCTCCATTGTTCTTGAGTGCAGATTAACTTCATTTGTCTGCTGATTCAGCTATTCTCAATGTGGTAGTGCTGTCACTTTTTCATTTTGCAAAATCATAAGCAACTTGAAAGAATGCTAAGAGAGTAATCCTTTAGAATGCCTTAGAAATCCCTTATATTCTTCTTCCGAACATCATGCCCTAATTCTTCCTACTTGTGAATGAACATTTTTTCCACACATGATCCTTGAGAAATCTCTCAAACAAAATCTCTTTGTATAGATAAGTATTTTCAGGGTGTGTATTTAGATTTCTTCTTAAGGCATACAATGAATACTGAGGTGCATTGATAAAACCTAGCAGATGTCAGAATTTTTTTCTTGTGAATCTAATGGCACAATTTCAAATCAGGGTATTATTTTAATATGGGGCCATTTCAAATATGGGCACAACTATTAGCCACCTGCTGCATCTCAACCTGGAACGGCATTTGGTGCAGGGCCCTTGAAGATGATTCTAGGCTATGGGAGGAGGCATTATTTCAGATACTGTGGTTTTACAAAAATCCATTATTCCCAGCCTTTTAAATAATAGCACAAGAACAGGCAGCACAAACGGAATTTAATGAGAATGTGTTTTGTATGTGAGTTGCTTATATATCCATGTCTTTCTGACTCAGGACACTTATGCTCAGGACAAGTTTCTTGGACCTACCAAGTGCAGCTGAGCTGGGACAATATCTCCCAATGATCTCGCTGCACCAGTTATTTTGCAAGTCTTGCTTTCCTTGCCAGATCTTACAGGGATTTTTATCATTCATACTGAAAGCTCCTGAACTAGTAGAATCACACTCCCAAATCAAGTTCCTAGTGTATGTTATTATCACAGTAATCAAAATAGTCTTAGTTCTTCATTCCAAATAAAAGCCTGACTGAAGTAACTCCAAATAATCAGCATTCTACAGATGTCTTGGAGTTATGAGGATACCATTTTCTCAGTCAGCTTAGTCGTCAGTAGTATTTGTGAGACTGGCAGATAATTTCCAGCTGTTACAAGACAAGAGAGCGTTTCTTTAAGAATGGCGGGGAAGAACATACTTCTACAATTTGTCTTAATCATGGGGCCGGTCCTCCGTGCTTGATTAAGTCAGACAGAAAGAAAAAGGGTTGAAGAAACAGATAGTGGTTTTTAACCTCTCCAGCACCTTATCAGTTAAGATTAACTGGTAATCAAGTCATTTTTTTTTCATTCCTAGGGACTACATAGAGAGATTTATTCCTAACCTGGTTTGTCAGATCTTCCAATGGCACATTCATCACCACAATGATTGAATCCATCCTTGCTTCTGGTTACCCTCTTCATCTCTTTCTTTGCACTTTTCCCCAGCATTAGAGCCTTTTCCAGAGAGCTAGGTCTTTGCATAACATAGCCAAAGCGGGACAAGTCTGATTATTTATACCTCAGTTTAAAATTCTGGGTTGATTTGTTCAATAATCCATTTGTTTGTTTTCTTGGCTGTCTATGGTATTTTTAGGAGTCTTCTCCAATAATATTATCTCAAAACTTGCCCTGTCTTGCTCCTTCAAAATCCAACTTTCACTTCCCCATAGAGTGTTGCAGGAATACTGTTGCTTGTATAATTCTGATCTTTGTAGGTATACACACAGCATTTGAACGTCTTTCCCAAGGCCTCCATTGCTCTCTATCAAGGGCTGGTCCGTGGCATATTTCTTGAATCTGCATCAGTATCAGATCTAATTAAAGCAGATTGAAATGACTTTATTTGTTAACTTCCTGTTCCCCAAATGGCAACTTTAGTCCTATTAGTGCGATTATGTGCTGCCGAAATTATTGGGTAAGGAAATTTGACTGAATCAACAGTTGAATGAAATAAGCGTGTTGGAATAGGATCCTATTGTTGGATCTGGTATTAGATCTAGAATTACCATCTTGAAAAAAAGTTAGTCCTGAACTGTGTGTGAAATCAAAGAAATATTATATTTTGCTCAAACTACCTTGTTTAATGAAATAAATGATGCAACAGCTATGCCAAAAGGATAGGCTGTAGGAACTGAAGCTGGTGGGAATGTCCCACAAAGATTTTAATTCTTGTATGTACAGGAAAAAAAATGATTATATTTATATATAAATAAATAAGGACAATTTTTACAAAATAAATCAGTTGCAAGGCTGATTTTGAGGAACTATGTACTGGTTACTCAGCCTTGTGTGATACTTCTCCAAAAATTTCTGATTTTTACAAGTAAATCATTGAGGACAAATTAAAGAAGACATTGAATAAACTTTATGTCTTTTCCTTATAGATTGAAGAGGCAGCTGATATTATCCAGAAGCTGCATCTGATAGCACAGGAATTACCTTTTGAAAGGTGAAGTGTGATTGATAGCTATAAGTTATTTTTGATTTGTGTTTGTGCCAAGCTAGATTTTAATGGATTCTTTCTAGTAACATTTTTGGGGAAAGTGAGTCAAATTGAAACTCAATCGTGTGATAAATCAAAATGAGAAATTTAATTTTAAAAGAATAGATAGATAGCCCACTAATGTTTAATGTTAATTCTGTCACAGGTAGAAACACATCAAGTGGTTTATAGTGCAATTCTCTGCCCATTCCTTGAAAAGTAAGCTCCAGTATATGCAGCGGGGTTTATTCCTAGGTAGATGTCTGTAGGTTTGCTTAAAACATGGGAAACACATTTTACAAAGGTCCATGATATTTAAAAATCTTTTAAATTTATATGTTTATATATTTATTTAATGTATTTTATATGACTCAGCAATTGGAGTTCTCTGAATAGTTTAAAAAAGGAAAGAAAATGTAAGTAAAATTACTAAAAAATAAAATGAAGGTAAACCCACAGCCATGCAAGGATCTAAAAACACATTCTGCATGTTGTTAAAAAGTTTAGGGTAGCAGTTCTTAAATATTTTGGTTTTTAAGTTCTTACAAATGACTGAGGAATCCAAAGAGCTTTGGTTAGTGAGGGTTATATCCATGGATATTAAAAATTAGATTAAAAAATAAAAACCCAGAGACATTTAAAAATATTTATTGATTTGATCGTGGACCCTCTGAAGGGGCCTTGGAATCTCCAGGGATCTCCAGACTTTACTTTGAGAACTGGTGGATTAGTAAGGAATAGGAGGACAAAAACCTTCACTTGAAAGTGCTGTAGTCTGGTCTTTGGCAAAAAAATCTCTGGTTAGGGCTTCCATATCCAACATCACCACTGCAAAATCTTCTGTCTCTTCATTTTATTCATAAGGCTTCAGAAGCTGGTCTTAGTAACTGTTAGATTTGTTTGGCAGAAGCCACTGCTTCAGGTGACCTGCGGTCAAGTCACTTAAAGTTTTAGTACCAGCGCTTTGAAAGGCCCAAACACATAAGCAGAGATGGGAAAGCCCTGGCTTAGTATATTCTTATCTATTTTGGAATACCTATAGCTGTGTTGTCTTTTTTTCAAAGATAGCTTAATGTATAGTGCTTTACAGTAATGCATTTTGCAGGTTATCAAACAGTACTGTAAGCCACCCAGAATCTCTTTGAATAGTGAGATAGGCATCGGGTGAAATTCACTTACCTTCCCTATTGGTTTGCTAATGTGCATGCACTGTGCGTGCTTGCTCCACTCGTGCGTGCCGTCATTTACACATACACAAAGCCTTCTGCGCATGCTCAGAGGCTTAAAATGTCACAAAAAAGCGACATCATGATGTTTGCACGGGTGGGTGGAGCCTCCCACAGCCGCCACTACTGGTCTACCAGAGTCGAATAGAACCGGTTGGATTTCACCCTTGGATGTGCTGCATATAAATTTCATACATAAATTGTCAGAGGATAACTGAACAAACTTACCTTTGTTATGTTAGTTAGAACATCTGTAGCAATAGTATTTTAAGACTTACATATTGCTTCATAGTGCTTCATAGCCTTCCCTAAGCGGTTTTAGAGAGCATACTGCCCCCAACATTCTGGGTTCTCATTTTACCAACCTCAGAAGGATGGAAGGCTGAATCAACCTTGAGCCACTCAGAATTGAACTTCTGGAGTGAGCAGTGTGTTAGCCCCACATTCTAACCACTGCGCCACCATGGCCCTCCTCAAACCATAGTGTGTAACTGAGACTGGCAGTAGAAAAAAACCCCTCAGAAATGTTTTAAAGGATATAGACATAAAAGAGCTGCATTTGATATGAACACAGGAAAGTTGGTATCAGTGACACTACTAGAAATTGCATTTAAATACATAATCATCATACTATGTTCTTTTGGGATAAGTAATATGCAAACCTCAAAAAGAAAGTAAGTAAGGAAAATACATTACCATCATAGAAAAAAGAAAAGGCAATATAGCTAAATTTAGTTTACATCAGTTAGATCTTTTAAAAATACGTACAATTCTTATGCATCTACCAACAGTATCACTACTACTGCATTTCATATTTATTTGCAAAAGTAAGACAAGTTTTGCTGCTCTTAGGATTTGAATATTTGAAGAGCTGAATCTTAGCATTATCGGCTAACACTTGGCTTCTCTTTTGAGTCTCTGGTTTGGTAATAATTAAAAGGTGTTTTCTTGGGAGCAGTGCTGAGCACTAGTTTATTACATTATTTATTTATTTATTAAACAAATTTATATGACCACCCAACTCACACACAGCATGTTTATCTACTCCTCTTTGTATTTCATATGCTAACTCAAAGTACCTATGGTTGCCATCAAGTACAATTTGACAGGCGGTGGCCCTTAATCTTATTTTCTATAACTGTGTGTATTTTTATTTGCTATAACTATATGGTGTAAATGATCATGGCAGTCATGCATTAATTTTTCAAAAAGCATTTTGCTTTATTCTTGTGTTAGATAGCTAAAATAGAAGCTTTGCATCTAAAAGGTACACTGCATATATAAATGTCTCATGGTTGGAAGACTGAATTCCTAAGGCATGAGTTTTATTCATCCTTTTCTTTCTTTCACAGGTTTTCTGACGTAAAATCTAAAATAGCAAGTAAGATTGCAACTTTTAATTTTTTTGAAAATAACTGCTGCCACCGCTTAATCAACTCTGACATGTTATTTTATTTCTTTTATCCTCTTCCTTGAACTCAGGTAAGTACCATGACTTAGAGTGCCAACTAATCCAAGAGTTTACCAATGCACAAAGAAGGGGGCAAATCTACAGGATGAGAGAAGTAACTGCAGTTTTGCTACATTTTAAGGTAAGAAATCGTATGGTATCTCTAAGGCTGTGGCTTTGAAAACATTTACAGAATCTCTTCTGTACTGTTTCCTTCTGATAAACTATATTTATATTGAAGCGTATGAGTAGTTTGGACTCGGAATAAATCTTTCTTGATGCCATTTTTTCACCCAGTAGAACTGTGCAGCCATTAATGCACCAAAATATTTAGTATTTCTGATAGTATTGTTTCTAGTAAACCTTTTTATTCCACGAATAGTACTTTCTTTTGTTATGACAAGTATGACTGTTTGATTATTTCTTTATTAATTCCTTTCCAATATTGGAATCACATGAATTACATGGACTATCTTTCTAAAAAAATAATCCTCTAATAATCAATCTCTTCCCTATGTCTCATTTTGATCAATGCAGTTGATAGAAACTGTTTGAGTCAGACATTTGTGTGCAGGTTCAAACTGATAGCTATTATAGACAGAGGTAGAACTTTCCTTCTATGCTACGCAAACTCAGCCTGTTTTGCATGTGTTTATAAGTGCTTGTGTAACAGCTCAGTGACTATGGCTAAGAGGGATTAGGAGCAATAAGGATATTTAGTAGTATGTTTTGATTCTGGGCGCCGTGGCGGCTCAGTGCTTAAGACGTTGGACTTGTCAGTTGGAAAGCCGACAGCCCAGGTTTGAGATTTGAGCGCCATGCAGTGGGGTGAGCTCCTGTCCTCACCCCAACTCCCACCAACCTAGCAGTTCGTGCTAGTAGATAAATAGATATTATGGTGGGAAGGTAACTGCACTCCGTGACATCATGCTGGCCACATGGCCATGGAAATGTCTTTGGACATTTGGCTCAGTGGCCTTGAAATGGAGATGAGCACTGCCTCCTATAGTCCACAACCACTGGCGGAGTAAAATCCGCAGGGATTCCTTTACCATTTTTCCCCTTCTGATCTTATATATCGCAAGATGAAAAAGTTTGGTATTCCTGAACATTGTGTTAAAATTCTCATCCTGAATGAACAGGTCTATTGCTATTGATTCAACTCAGGAGGCAATGGCTCTGAGAGGCTATTGAATTAGGGAAATTAAATACAGTAACATGGATAAGCGATAAATGGCTTCATTTGATGACTGACAACTGTTATTTTACTTGCCTTTGTTGTCATCCGAGAGACTAAAAAATAGAAGCCAGAAAAGTAGATATTGTTTACCTATTGTTTTTTTATTAATGTCAAACAATAATTACTTTGAATATTTAACTACATTGCAGAATATTTTTCCCCCATAGGGCTATTCCCACTGTGTCGATGTGTATATAAAACAGTGCCAAGAGGTAAGGGTTTGGGTTAAATATATGTTGTATATATATTTATATGAAATACCTATACCAGTGGTTCTCAACCTGTGGTCCATGGGGGGTCTATGAATGTTTGAAGAAATGTTATGATTTAAATCTTGAGTTAAGTCTTGGGTGTCCCTGGCCGTGGTCTGTGGCTACAAAAAGTATTTAAGGGTGTGTGTGATGAAAAAAAGGTTGAGAACCACTGACCTATACAATAGATAAAAATATCTTAATGTAGAAATTCTCTTCTAATTTTTCTGTGATTCAGGGTGCCTATTTGAGAAATGATATTTTTGAAGATACAGCCATTCTGTGCCAGACTGTGAATAAACAAGTTGGAGATATATTTAGTAGTCCAGAGACTGTAATGGCCAAACTTATTCAGAATATCTTTGAAATTAGACTTCAGGTAACTTATGTGTGTTCTTATTTTTTAAAAAACTCTTACCAATATAACATTCACTTTTTTTTTTTTGTAACCATAACTTTACCTGTACCAAATGGCAAGAATGCATTATGTATGATTGGTAGCCTATGCCAGTCTTTCCCAAACCTTTTTCTCCATTTGACATGGACATTGTCTGATAATGGATATGATGACTTGGAATTATGGGAGTTGAAGCCCCAGATACCTGGAAAGCATCCCATTGAAGAATGCTGTACATGTCTGGCAGTGGTGAGTTGCCCCTGGTTCGCACCAGTTCTGTAGAACTGGTAGTAAAACTGGCAGGAGGCTCTGCCCACTGACCCCGACATCACCATAACACTTCTGCGCATGCTCAGAAGAGAGCGCACATGTGCAAGCAAAGTGTGCGCGGCCCCGCTGTGAACCGGTAGTAAAGGTAAGTAGAACCCAGCCCTGATGTCTGGTCCTTTGCACATGCATGCTTTCTCTTGATTCAAGCTTTTGTTAAATTTTCCAGTCTTGGATGGCTCACCCAATCTGTCATTCCCAGTTGTACATGGACAGTCGCTTATGGCAGAGGATCTTTATTTAAAATGGAATGCTACTTCAGACAACTATCTAGGAATCTCAAGATGCTTCTTTTGATTCTTGCTTATATTTAGTTTTATTTCGTGTTATTCCTCTGCTTAGGAGATGTTTTGCTTTATGCTTGGATTCTTGGATTTTCTGCCTAGCTATATCCATAGGAAAAGAGAAAAAATGCATAAGACTGAAGCCTAATGCTTCTGATAATGCTCTGCATTCTTGTACTTAAAATTAGAGAACAGCATGTCAAAACGGTGTTTCTTTTGTAATGAATGAAAACGATTTGTTTAATATGAAGTCTATATGGGGAAAAGAATGCAAAGGGTATCCACATGTCTATATTTGTTTTCTTTTTTATCCCCTTCCTCTCCTACTGAGGCTTTGGAACAAATTGGATAACAATGGTTAGGTTACAGTGAAAAGACAAAATTCAAACAATGCAGAAATGTGCTGCGAATGGGTGCAATGTAATGTTGCCACTGATTGTGATGGAAATTTCATAACTGAATTAAACTGCATTGAATATATATTAGGCACTTGTATTATTAATGGAAAGAAAAGAAATAATAGAACACTGGCCTTTACTTTCACAGGGCTATATAAAAGACCAGTTAGAAGAATATAAGAAATCGGATGCAGAGCAATATCTACAGAGTCTTTATGATCTGTATACAAGGTTGGTTTTATTTTAAATAACTTAAACAATAAAGCTGTAAGAGGCCCAGGGTGGGTCTTCTCATTTGATTTGTCCTGCGGTTCTGTGTAGATGCTGTCTTTTTTGGGGGGGAGGAACTTTGATTTTATGCTAAATATTATTTTCTTTTGCATTAATTTATATAGTAATGTGGGGAAGCTGGGATGAAAATGTGCAGAATTTGCTTTAACCATAAGTTGTTTTTTTAAAAAAAGCGGGATCACAATGGAATTATTTTTGCCCATAAGCAAATTAATCATGGGTTTTCCAGCCAATTTCTGGTTTCTTAATATTTTTTTCTGGACCCAAAATAGTTCAGATGAGCATAAAAAAAAAAACCAAAAGAGGAATAGGTTCTGGATTCAGACATCAGAAAAAGACATTAAAGCAAGCCCGGATTCATAAATCAACAGTAATCTATGTGTTCAAATTATGATTTGTTTCCAAAAAGTAAACAGTGATTTGTATGGGCTTGAAGTTATATAAAGCTATAAACAAGGTACATTATGGCTTAACATTATGTGTAAAACCTGTTTTTACTCCCATTTCTGACATAAAATTTAGTGCCCGCCTGCTGATAAAGTGTTAACCTTTGTGTTAAATCAACCCAGAGTGCGGGAAACTGCTTGAATAGCATGGGCTATTCTTATGTGAGACAAATACAAGTCAGTTGGGAAGAATTGGTTTTGGCATTCCGTAAGGGAATGTAAAAAAGATTGATTAAAGATCTCTTGTTCTCATTAGGAGATTTTCTAGTAATCTCTAATTCAGTTAACTGTTAAGGTCCATGTTTGCTTATTGGTAGATCTCTGGGTGATTTCCAGTAGGTCAGCAAGGATTTCTGACTTCCAGTTGTTTTAACAATAGCTGTAACAAAATGACACCCCCGCTCCCACCCTCAATTACTTCATAGTATAGAAATGTTTTTGTGTGAAAGGACTATGAGCTGTGTTCATTTCTCATAATCAAAACAAATTCCTGGGCTGAGAATTCTTTAATTTTAAGTGTTTGTCTTTTGCTCTAAGCTCCAACTGCTGGATCTTGGGGTTCTAGATAAAATAGGCATGAGGTCTGCCTACTTCTATAATAGGGCTAGGTGCATTCTGACTCCTTACTGTGCCCCCTAAGAGGTGAATGTTTATAGATGTTATACCTGTATTTTACCTCCTGCAACTACATTGTTTTCTTCTCTTGCTCCTGGCCTTAACATAAAGGACTACTAATCTTTCAAGCAAATTGATGGAGTTTAACTTGGGCACTGATAAGCAGACTTTCCTGTCTAAGCTTATCAAATCCATCTTTGTTTCTTACTTGGAGAATTACATTGAGGTGGAAATTGGTTATTTGAGAAGCAGGAGCTCCATGATTCTACAGCGCTATTATGATTCCAAAAACCACCAGAAGAGAGCTATTGGAGGTGGAGGGTAAGTACTACTTTTTAATCTTATTATTGTTGTCTTACAAACTTGTAAAATTTGTAGTATGTATAAACTACTTTAAGTATGTATACCTTGTTTAAAATATGTGTGTAATGCTTACGTTAACAATAGTTTGATTGTAACATGACAGTTACTGATTGATTATGTACCATCAAGCTGGTGTCATCAGGCATTTGCTTTTCCATGTAGGACTCTAATCTGTGTTGGATGGTCTTAAGCATTATTTCACTAGGATGTAAATTAAGAATATTAGTTAGATCTTCTTTCATATAGTTATAAAGACTGACCTCTTCCAGGCTATTGGCCCCTGTGTCATTTTCCAGATTTCTTGCCATAGTTTGGTTAGAGGTTTTATTGATGCTTCTTCTATTGCTTGCCATATTTTGATAGATACTCTATCCAAAGCCTTCCAACTTTGTAAAGGTTGCATTGCTGATACAGTTTTGTCTTATAGTATAAAGGATTCTTTAACAAGAGTATATCTTTTAAGAAGCCTTAGACGTTGACATCTCTCACACAAAAATTCAGTGAACTTTTTCCATCTTTTTTAAAAATTTTTTTGAAGAAGTGAGCTACAAAACTAGCCTGAAAATCTGCAATGATCTGTGATATCACCATAAATGTCCCAACAGGGGTGACAGTGTAATCTCTTTGGTGGTTTCTGTTTTGCCTGTTCTAAAAATCCTTAGAAGAGGCAACAGGAAATAAATCAAATCCTTAATACATTGGCAAATTAGATACTATAGTTTATCCATGCTATACAGCCTTTTAAAATACAAACTGTTTATTGTAAAGCAATTGATATGTCAGAGAAAATGAATTTCCACATACCCACGATGCTTTTTTGTCATAGAAAAGGTGGTGATTTAACAGAATGCATACAAAGCATCTCTATTACAATTGTGTCTTTTATTGAACAATCAGGATCAGCTTCTGAAATAGCTATGTGAGCCTGAAAAAGTTACAGCTGCTTTAATGATTGAAAATGCATTGTATGTGCTCCCATATTTTTTTTTAAAGAAGTTGCCCGGTTTTAGCACTTATCTATTCATGAATATCTTGATTCTGCTGTAACATCCTGAATTTTCTTCTGAATGACTGTATGTCTCCAGCTATAGAGGGTGCTCTTGTTCAGTGTTGTGGATTTTGATGCATCACAGAAAAAAAGTGGCTGTTTTTTTTTAAAGGAGGTATATGTCGAATAATGTCATTTTATAAAAAAGAAGTGTCCTCCCCAGTAGAAGGGTATTTGTTTATTACATTTAAGACGTACATTTGTAGTTGATAATACTTGAAAAATTAATCAGAGAAAAATCTAACTTCAGTTAATAATCCTATGTGGGGCATTTCTTTTTTAGCATTCAAGACCTCAAAGAGAGAATACGACAACGAACCAACCTGCCTTTAGGCCCAAGCATTGATACCCATGGTGAAACTTTCTTGTCCCAGGATGTTGTGGTTAATTTATTACAAGAAACCAAGCAAGCTTTTGAAAGGTGTCATAGGGTGTGTATATGCATAATACAGAGCTTTCTAGCTATTGCATATTTGAATACTCACGTAAACAATATACACTTATTGGTTAAGTGTAATTCAGCTGCTAAAATAATTTTATTATCTTGTTTTTATGCTGTCTTTATGAATCATTTAAAGTAGAAAAAGTAATAGATAATTTCATGAAATAATGATATAGCACAGCTTTTAGGAAAATTGAGGGGCCTGAATAACATTGCAGGAAATTGCTGCTTATTGTAAAGTTCCCCACAATATCTGTGTGTAAGTTTTCATTTTGTGTAAGTTTGAGTCTGGATCCCAAAGGCCATCCTGGAATTTAGGCACTCCAACGTTTTAAATTCTTTTAACATGTTTCAAAGATAAAATTACACCCGTTTGTGAAAAACAGATGAACAAGAGAGGAACAAGAAATATTGCTTTATAAAAGTGCAACAGATTGTCCAGAACAAGAAAAGAAGCATAAGAAGAGCAGTATTTGAGGCTCATTAGATATATCTCAACTTGTCTACAAGTTGGAATATATCTAACACAAGAGCTGGAAATGATTTCAAATCATCACTGACAAAAATCTGATATGTGAATGTTGTCTGTTTTTCCACACTTATGCTTGTTTGAAAGTAGTCCTATAAATATGCTTGCAAATGTTTTCTTGCTAGAAAGAGGATGAAGTTGATGTTTTTCATTTTTAAAGCTTTCGGATCCTTCTGATTTGTCAAAGAATGCTTTCAGGATTTTCTCTTTGCTAGTGGATTTCTTGTGTATTGAGCATATTGATTACGCTGTGGAAACTGGGCTGGCTGGTAAGTCTATTTGTTTTACATTGCAGGATAAATTAGTTGATAAATATGATTGGTTGTAAATTAATAATCAATAGCAATGAAATATAAAACTATATATTTTAAAATGTTTTAAAGAACATTTAATTTCATAATACATTTTATTTCTACCTTTTATTGATTCTAAATAGACAACTTGTTTAAATATTAGATCTGTGCATGCTTTAAAATATTCATCTAAAGCATAGTTAGAAAGCTTTAAAATGATTCAGAAGATGTACCTCAGAACCTCTGTACCTCATTGAACCTACCTTTCTTTAGGTTTCCATATGATTCTGAAAAAAAGATGTGGCTGCTTTAAGAGTTGCATTAACTTGAGAGAATCAATTGTTGAAAATAAGCACAATGTTCTTTGGGCTTACATGAAAGCACCTTTCTCTGAATCATTTTCATGTGCGTCCCTTACAGATAACCTTTGCAAAACAAATCATCATTCTTAACATGCTTGATAAATTTGTCCTAAGACTAGTTGTATAATTATTACTCATGATTCCTGATAGACTGTTAATTGGATTTTTTTTTCTTAGTCCCAGTGAAATTTTAACATGTTGACATTTCATTTCATTTTTAGGTATTCCATCTCCAGATGCCAAGAATGCAAATCTTTATTTCCTGGATATTGTAAATCAGGCTAATACCATTTTTCATCTTTTTGATAAGCAGTTCAATGACCATCTGATGCCATTGGTGAGGTAGGTCATTTATTTTATCCTTATGCCAAAAACCATGTGGAATTTGGGTTCTGATTCATAAATATTCCTTCTCTCAAAATCTAAATAAAGCCATATTAAAAGTGCACAGACTTCGTGTAAATAGCCTCAGTCTAGTCATTCTGTATTAATGGCTTCCCTTGCAATAGATTAGCCTTCCTTTTGGAATCCTGCCTCTCTTCACTTCATACCAGTGTTTAGATTTTTTAAATAAGTAATAAAGCTAGCGCCAGTTTAATCATGGGCAAGCTTGTGCACTTTGCTAAAGTTGGCTAGTTTGAGAAACAGAATATTGAACCTAAACAAGCCTCTGATACGATCTAGCACAGGGGTGTCAAACTCATGGCCTGCAGGCCGGATGTGTCACATGCTGACCACCCCCACCCCCATTTTAGCGAAGGGAGAAGAAGTTGCAATAAGTCACATGATGACATGTGACCGATCTAGCAGGATTCCTCTTAGATTCTGAAAATGTGTAATACGTTTCTGTATTTGTCTGCATCTTGTATTTGTTTGTATTCCCAAGTATTCCTTTCACATCATTTGGACTATTCTGTATATAATTTTGACATGAAAGGTTATTTTCTTAGAAGGGAAAATAAAAGTTAGATGAGCTAGAAAATGCTTGCACAATTTAAGTGCTTGGAAGTTTGCAGTTGATGTGTGCATAATAATAGATGGTTAACTGTCCTTTCTTTAATTTATCACAGCTCTTCTCCTAAGCTTTCCGAATGTCTTCAGAAGAAAAAGGATATCACAGAACAAATGGAGGTGAAATTGGATATGGGCATAGATAGGCAAGTGAAGATTTTATACTTTAGTTTATCTTTCATTTTGTCCCTTATTGTATTAATGTATTAAACACGGGATTAAATATTATATTTTAAAGTATTCACCACAAAGACTATATTAAATATTAAATAATGAAAATAATAATTTGGCAGTCTAGTACTATTTCATTTCTGCAATTTCATGAAAATAGAAAACGTACGTGCACATTGCAATTTATGAAGATCATATTGGAACTTTGTAAAATTTAAAATGCTCTTTCTGAAACTACAACCTAGTATTTTGATTTTGAAGGACACTAAATTGCATGATTGGACAGATGAAGCACATCTTAGGAGCTGAACAAAAGAAGACTGATTTCAAACCAGAAGATGAGAACAATGTTATGATTCAGTACACTAATGTGAGTAACTATATATAGTTTAGTAAGTGACAAGTGGCACAGCAAGTAATTGGGTTGCTGCTGGTACTCTTTCCTACAGTTAACTGCCCGCGTTACATTGTATTGCCTTGCTTAATAGTAAAATTTTCTTCCACTTACCTAGGAATTTGGATGCAGGTTTTTTGTTGTGATTTAAGCTGGGGAAAATAGTAGCATTTCCTTATACAGTATGTTCAGAGTTAATATAGAAATATTCTTAGACCAATTGTATTTCTTTAAATTTATTTTATTTATTTATTTCTAAAAATGTATATGCCGCCCTTCTCCCTAAGGACTCAGGGCAGTGAACACAGGTTAAAATTTACAATAATAAAAGGAACATAATTAAAACCCAATTAAAACAACAACAATAAAATAATTAAACCCAAGGATCAGGGTCAATCCATTTGTTGAAACAGCCAAGTCTTTAAGTCCCGACGGAAGGAGCGGAGATCAGGTGCCGTCCGAAGCTCGGTGGGTAACTCATTCCAAATGAGTTACTCACCTACAGAGAACGCTGTATTCCAGCCTACAGAGAATGCTGTACCCTTGGACGTCGTCAGCCGACATTGTCTGGCTGACGGTACCCTGAGGAGGGCAGCCTTGTGTGAGCGGACACAACGGTGGGAGGCGGGTAGGAGATGGTCCTGCAAATACCCCGAACCTAAGCCATGTAGGGCTTTAAAGGTAAGTACCAGCACCTTAAAGCGGATCCGGAGGACCACTGGTAGCCAGTGCAGCTCGCGTAGGAGAGGTGTTACACAGGAATAACGAGGAGCTCCCGTAACCACCTGCGCAGCCACATTCTGGACCAGCTGGAACCTCCGGGTGCATCTACAATAATGTAGATTTTCTGCAAGAAGTCTATATCCTCTGTATATCGAGCCTCATTATTTGCCATCATGATTTAGCACTTATCTACCACCAGCAGTCAATCTACCCATTCTGTAGAATAATGTATTCTACATTTCAGCTATAATAGAGCATATACAGAAAGCAAGAGAGAAAATGTTCACATCCCTTTTCTGAGAGCATAAATGTCAGAGTTAGAACTCTGTGTTGCTGTCATCAGATCCAAAATCTATTAAATTCAGATCATGTGCAATCTTGTATTGCATATTAGTTATAGAGTTGTTTTTCTTAGCATTTTTCCTGCAAGGCCTGCTTGTTTTTCCACCATGCTTGTCTAATTCTTACAGCAAATCAGTCAATAAATGATTTTGTTTATCAGCCGGTTTGTTGCAGAGCCTTGTGCTGATAGGGAATTATTGGCCTAAGGTCACCTGGTAATTTGCCTGCCTCAGTGAAGACTAAAACCTCCTTGCTCCTAGTCCAGCACCTGCCATACTATTGCTTCTCATATGGTATAAGATACTTTAAATGAATTATGCTTAAATTAAGAGAAGCCAGTTTGATGTAATATTTAAAGCATCAGGCTAGAAATTGGGAGACCATGAATTCTAGTCTAACCTCAGTCATGAAGTCTACCAGGTGACCTTGGACCAGTCATTCTTTCTCAACCCTAAGAAGAAGGCAAACCACTTCCAAAAACCCTTGCCAAGAAAACCGTAGTAACTAGTCCTCATAGTTTCCAGGAGTCAGCAATTGAATTGAACGAACAAAAAGGAGGCTATTTTAAGAACAATTTATTTTTATTGGAATTCAAATCTCCTTTGTCTATTCCACAGAGTAAATGTAGAATGATTCTGACATTAGCCAATTATACTATAATTGTTCGAAGTTATAGGTTGGTGGATATGTGTGATTATTTTCTCATATTAATTTTACTAATAGATTCACTTTTAGGAAAATTCTATGTAGGTTACAGACAAGCAGAGTGATTTGTAAATAATAAACTATATAATGGGTAAGATATTCAAGGCCACATAGATCTTTTCAACAATGTGACTGGAAAATTAATATAGTTTCAATTATGGATGTCCAAAATAGACTGCAATGTAGTTATTTCAGGTAGTAACTGGATTTTTCTATGTAAACAAGCTGCTATCCATTGCAAAGACTTAAAACCTTTTAACACAAAAGAGGTGGAAAAAATTTCATGTTGTGGAAAAAATCATTTGAAAGTGATATACCAGTTAACTTTCATTGAAAGAAAGTTGGTACCCTAGAGTGTCTCCTCTCACCCATTTTGTAGCTTTCATATCAAGATGAACCTTTTCTCCTTGACATCCTTGTTTATGTGACAGGCCTGTGCCAAAGTCTGTGCCTATGTTAGAAAACAACTGGAAAAGATCAGGAATTCTATGGATGGCAAGAATGTGGACAGTGTTCTGATGGAGTTTGGCGTTCGTTTCCATCGCCTTATTTATGAGCATCTACAGCAATATTCCTACAGCCTCATGGGTGGCATGTTGGCAATCTGTGATGTGGCTGAATACAGAAAGTGTGCCAAAGAGTTCAAGGTGAATATTGGCTCTTATTGCAGATGCAATCTGAGATGTGGCTCACATATATTGACCTGGCTGACATAGGCATGCTGTGGTCTTATGTTTATAAAATGAGCACATTTTAATGACCTATCTCTCAGATTTGTTGTATCCCTGAACAAGATGACAAAAAGCATTGCATTAAGAAATATATGAATAATTGTTAATAATGTCTAAGCTGACTTTCTGAAACGTACCCTTTGATGTTTATACTGAATTTTGCTTTGCTTTTCCTGATTGTCACAGGTTGCGTTGGTATTGCAACTTTTTGACACGCTACATTCCCTTTGCAACCTCCTGGTTGTAGCCCCAGATAACTTGAAGCAGGTCTGCTCAGGAGAGCAGCTGGCTATTCTAGAGAAGAATATTCTCCATTCCTTTGTACAGCTCCGCTTTGACTACAGATCTGCTCGTCTTGGTCGCCACTTCAGCTGAGCATGCAGAAGAAGGAAACCAAGCATTCACAAGGACTTGGTTTTATCAGCAACATAAGAGAGTGGCTTTTGAGTGAAAATTGAGTGTGGAGATTGCTTGGACAAACAAACATAACTAAATTGGTTTTTACCACTGTCCTGTTTTCATCTTGCTTCTGGAATAAATAATCTTATCAGGTTCCTCCTAGACCATTTTCTGTTTTCCATTCATGAAAAAAAACATGGTTGTCAGAAAGTGCACTAGAGCCTTCTAATTTATGTTCTGGATGGAAAGAAATACTTTGATTTTTCAACATTTCTCAATTGGCATGTCTTATCCAATTGTCCAGGTCTGGCTGTTCCTTTTCCTCAGAGCTTAGTGTTTGCGTATATCTGTATGCTTCTTAAAAAAAAAACAACCCACAGAGTATTGAACATGTCTTCAAGAAGCATCTGGAGTGTAGTGTGGGTGACAGTAGCCAAGGTTGCTTTTTTGTTGATAGGATTTCTGTGCCCGATGGGCAGAACGGCAACAGTCATATCATATCACAGCTTTTTGTTGTTGTAGGAAATTGTCACAGGCTCAAGATGTGCTATGAAGATGTTAAAAAGAAAATGACATCATGGCATAATACAAAACAAAAACAGGCAAATGCTGCAGAAATTATATTTATTTTTTTGTATCTTGCCTCTCTCAAAATGGATGATGAATGGGAAGAATATAATTAGAATGAATACAATATAATATAATAATGCAATGCAATGCAATGCAATGCAATGCAATGCAATATAATACAACACAAGACAACAGCTATATGGTTGATTCCATTGCTTCAGATATAAGAAGTTTGGAGGTTGGCATAGCTGGTTTTGTTAGAAACGAGAACTAGGGTCTTTCATCCAGAATTCATTTTACATCAATGTAGCATTTAATTTTGAGAATATTATGTAATGTGTATAATTGACTACATGTACCTGGGACAACACTATTTCTTCCATGAAAGTAATTACTGCATATACTCACAAATAACCTGAGAATGTTAGGTGTCAAAATACACCCCAAATATGGGATGTGGCTTACCGTGGATAGGCTTATTGACTAGTATATACAGTACTGTAGATTTTCCCTCTAGTCTTTTAAAATATCCCTATATCCCATATATGCTTGCATATAACTCCATCTGCAGCTAAGCAGAGTCTCAAATTTATAACCAAAATACCATGAAAAATGTGGGTTGGCTTATCTGCGGGTGGTGCATTTTTCATGGTATTTTTGATTAAAAATTTTGAGAGTTGGCTTATCTGCGGGTGGGCTTATATGCAAGTATATGCGGTATGCATATTTTTTCTGTCTGAGTAAACTTTCACTACTGTGTACAAAGTTTTGAGATAAAACAATTGCTTTAAAATATATCCAACGCCCTCTCCCCTGAGTTTGAAAGTTTAGTCGTGTAAATGTTCCTTTGTTCTGTAACAAAATGGCAAAACAATCAACTGAAATGATATGAGTGCATCATTACTGTTCTACATGAAAAAAAAATCCCAAGGAAAACCATTTTAGAAGTTTTTGCTAATTCTAAATTAGATTCCTTTGCCATTGTGTGGTGGGTTCATGCCCTGGCAGTTGTGGAACAGAAAAAAAAATCTGGATTTCCTTACCGGAGTACAATAAACCGAACAGTTGTAGAGACAGAGGCAGGAATGAATCAAATAAAATCACAGGTTTTATGCATAGGGACAAGAATGGGATTTTTCAAAGCAAAGATGAAAATTGTATCCCAGTTGGGGTGCCCTGTTTAATCCCACTTGGATTGGCCCCAAGGAGATCTTTTGACTCATCTTCCAAAAGACTAACCGGTTCACCTTAAAGAGAGAAGACTAGTCTTGACATTTTATATTATAGATGTCCTCCTGCAGCTTTTAAATTATAGCCAAACCCATTTGAGTACTGTCTGATTTATAGCACTGTAGATCTTTAACTGAGCGTGGTATTTATACCAATAAATCAGGGAGGGGGAATTATGCCAAGCTTTCTTAAGCATGCTGGGAAAATGCCTGCTTTCCTCAGTTGCTCTCTTCATTGGCCATTGGCACAAATAGTTTCTTGGACACTGAAAGAAATGGAGAAGTGCTTGCCATTTTCTGAAGCTGTGATGTAGATTCCAAGCATAGTGCTTTGATATCGCCAAATTTTAGCTTTTAAAAGCAATGATTTTGCACATCACTATAAACATTAATTCAGCAATGGGAAATGGGAAGTTAACCAAATTGTAAAGATTTCAGAATGTCAAGCAAACACTTGGAATAGACACAAGTTGGCAAATTGCACTGGAAGACTATTTCCAATTTTTTTAAAAAGTTTGGATTTATCTTTTTATACAGTATGTATGTGTATATTTTGTCCTTAATTTTTGTTTTTGCTAGATTTATTCTCCAACCACATTAGTTCTACTTCTCTTTTAAGCCCATTAAAATAGGATATGGACAGTTCTATAAGGCAGGTAGTCACTGACATTGCAATCTGCTTTATTTGGAGATTCTGTTCTGTGGCTTCATTGATACAGTTTAAACATTATTTTATTTTTAATAAATCCTGCCCACAGAAAAGAATTAGAGTAGTCCACATTTGCCAAAGAATTACTCATTGTAATTTTTATAGTGCCAGTTATTGCTTAAGTCCATTTTGCCATCTCTGGAGATGTGTCACATGCCGTATAAAAACGATGGCTGATTTCCTACCTTAACTTTTAATCAATGAAGTTTGATTAAAGATACTGTAGGTCAGTGGGAAAGAACATGTTTTTTGGGCAGGAGATGATTGCTTCAGTTCACTCAAACAGTTTAGATAAAGATTGCCTTCTGTTAACAATCTCTAGCCACAGGCTACATTGGCTGAGGATTATGGGAGTGGAAATCAAATATTGTATATCTGGAAAGCACCAACTTCAGTGAAGACTGTTTTAATTCAGCTACTTATGTTGAAGTTGCAGTAGCGCATTCAAAATAGCTGATGTATTTGTCCACAAGCCAATAAACATAAGATCTTTTTAAAAGTATTTTTAGTTACACTTCAATTTTATTTATTATTTGCTATGGCTAGTGCGCTACTCTATTTCAAATGATTCTGAACAATTTACATCAAACAACCATGACACTAAAGCAACAATAGTATTCCTAGCTGTGCCATCTAACAGGTCCATTAATCTACAGTGTCTCCAAATTCTTTCCTGAGCAAATTTCTTTGTGGCTGGAGGTAGTCCAGATATTAGAGGGCAACCTGTTCTAAAATACAGGAGGTGGTCATTTAGAAAGCTCAGTTATGGAGTCCTTGATGATGATGGTCTCTCAAAGAAGGGACTCTAACAAGCCATCTCTTCCAACTTTTACTTGGAAGTGACTGGATGCCGGCAATGTAAAATGGAAATTCTCACAAAACTGAAAATCTAAGTAGTGATCAGTTTCCTTTTCATACTGCTTTCCCTTGCAGTTACTAGATGGAGAAACAGTGACCTGCCCAAAGGAGTTATTTATATGGACAGCAATTGAAGCTAGCTAGTGTTTTCTTATGCTGAATATTGTGTTACGTATTGCACAAACTCAACAAGTAGACTATGAGTTACCCTGTTTCCTCCAAAATAAGACACCCCCTGATAATAAGCCCAATCGGGCTTTTGAGCGCATGGCAATAAGGCCAAGTGCTTATTTCAAGGCTCAAAAAAATATTTTTGGGGAAAGACGGTAAATGGTAGGGCACATATGGTAGGGCACACATATAGGATAGTTCTTCCTGTTGCTGTTACGTATTCTGGTCATGTTCACACATTGTTTTGAGCTCATATAGTGGCTCGTTTAGTCACATGTTATTTGAAACTAGCCTTTGCAGTTTCTAAGTCCTGGTTCATAGTTTAGCAAACATAGCTAAAACTATGGCTTAGCCAATTCATGAACCAAACCTTTAACAGGGCCTCTTAGTACTGGCTGCATGGGAACATACAGGAGAGGACTATCACCCTTTATGGCTGGAGATCAGGGACTAGTTCCATCTTTTGTCCTCGCCATCAGTCAAGACAGTGAAAGTATCTTAAAACTCTTTTCAACAAGGCAGCCCTTTTCTAGGGCTTGGCAGATCAATATATTACAGTGTGGATTATTCTTGTTCAAGGTGCCAGCAGGCATGTCCTTATATGAAATACTCCATACTGTTTCTCCTTTTTTTCATCTCCCCATTTGCTTTTTCCCTTGCGGTCTTTATTCTCCCATCGTTGGGATCAACAAGCCCATTGATAGACTGTGCGCCCCCTTCCCCACTTCAAACCAACACAACTTGCTTGAAAAATAAAATTTGAGTCTGGGGAAGGGGAAGGGAGGATGTAAACTGCTGTGCATTTCAAGGTATTATAGCTATTATGGCATGCAATTTAGGAAAATATTTCTAGTAGCACTTTGATATAATTTAAGTACTATCGACAAGTAAATTTTAAAGAATGACCTTTTATTTGAGGATAATGAATTAAAAGTGCTGCTTTTCTAAGGCGCCTTCTTCTAACACTGGCATTTAATGAGCGGCAATCAAGCAAATGCCTGAGAGGGGGGCGGGTGTAATTATACGCCTTCCAATTGGTTAAAATGGGAAATTGCCCAAAGGGTAGAAAATAACATATGTGATTTCTCCTTCCCCTCTCCAAGTCCTGTAATTTTATTTTATTTTATTTTATTTTAAAAAAAACAGAACTTGGTATTTATATTCTATTTGCCTTACAGCAAAAGGAATAGCAATAATGAAAGGAGGCAGAGTACTTTATTACTCTACCATACAACTTGATAAAGAAAATATTGTGAAGGGGATTGGAGGAGAACCGAAAAAAAGTAAAGATATATTTAAATGCTTAGAAGCAGGCTGATGGGGAGTCATAAAGGATGAAGGCAGCCGTAACATTTTAAGGGCACAGTTGAAATACTTGGATGGCTCTCTTGTTTTCTGTTGCAACGCAAACAATTTCCTCAGCTCAAAAGTGACATTAAAAAGTAAATTCTTCAACTTCTAGCTTCATTTCACTTTGGAACTGGATCTTGTTTGCTAACCATTTAGGTCAGGGTCTCCAACCTTGGCAACTTTAAGCCTGGCGGACTTCAACTCCTAGAATTCCCCAGCCAGCTTTGCTGGATCCACTTTGGAACTGGATCTTGTTTGATAACCATTTAGGTCAGGGTCTCCAACCTTGGCAACTTTAAGCCTGGCGGACTTCAACTAATTCTGGGAGTTGAAGTCCGCCAGGCTTAAAGTTGCCAAGGTTGGAGACCAGATATGGGTTTCAGCAGGTTCTGACCAGTTCTGGAGAGATGGTAGTGGAAATTTTGAGTAGTTTGGAGAACTGATAGTAAAAATTCTGACTGGCCCTGCCCCCATCTATTCTCTGCCTCCCAAGTCCCAGCTGATTGGGAGAAAATGAGGATTTTGCAGTAACCTTCCCCTGCCATGCCCACCAAGCCATGTCACTCCCACCAAGCCACACCCACAGAACCGTTAGTAAAAAATTTTGAAACCCACCACTGTTAGAGACCCCTGATCTAGGTAACCACCACGATGCTCCCTTACTGCCTAGCAATTATGACATCATTGCCCCACTTTTCTGAAAACCCTGGAGCTATTAAAAGGTTAAAAAAGATTATATTGAATCATTAGATTTTTTAAAAAAGACCACAGGTTGACTTATGCAGTGAAAGAAGTAAGAGTGACAGTGACTCTTTTTTTAAAAAAATGCTTTTACTCCCTATTGCAAATAAGAAAAAGAAAAAGGACAAATATACCTTGTAGCTATACTGGTCAGAGGGAGAGTCAAATGATTGCGGGAAGGAGCCTCTTGCTTCTCATTGCATCCAAGAGAAAGACAGGCCTCTGCAGTCATCCAACAAGGGGAAATGTTGGATGGAAATCACACACAGTTCCATGTGTCCTACTGACTTGAGTGAAATTAAATATTAGGTATTGCCTTCTTCTCATACCTAAAGGTGCTTTTCAAAGGCAACTAGATTTTTTTTGTTTTTTCCTTGAAAATGTTTCGCTTCTCATCCATGAAGTGAATGGCAGGGAATGGAAGGATTTCAGTTCTGGCTGAATGGTAGGGAATGGAAGGATTTCAGCAGTCTGAAGGTTGATTGTTAGAGAGCTAATGACCAACCTTCAGAGTGCTAATGACCAGATGATTGCAAAGAATATAGATCGTTTCTTTGGGACAACCATTACCTGGATCAGAGGTATCAAACTCTATTTCATTAAGGGCTTCATCAGGGTTGTGTTTGACCTTGGGGGGCTGGGGTGGGCTCAACATCACTTGTGTTGGAGGGGACCTGTGGTGGCCAAGTGATAAGGCAGGACTTCCTTCAGACCCTCCCTCATTATAACCTTCCCTTCCTTCCTTCCTTCCTTCCTTCCCTCCCTCCCTCCCTCCCTCCCTCCCTCCCTTTTCCTTCCCCTTTCTTCCTTCCCCTCTTTCCTTCTTTTTTCCTTCCTTGCTCTCTTCCAATCTTTCCTTCTTTTTGTTTGTCCTTCCTCTTTCCCTTTCTCCTTTCCTGTCCCTTCTTGGATGCTCAAACGGAAAAGGGGAAACATTTATCCTTTTGTTTTGTTTTTAGCTTGTTTTGCTGGCCCTCTGCCAGTGAAAACAGAGCACGGGGAGGGGGCTATGTGTGCCCCCCCTGGGCCCCAATTTTGGCCGCAACACCTTCCTGCAGCCTTCTGCCAGCAAAAACGAAGCCCGGGGCATGTGCAGCCATCCTGAGCTCCATTTTTGCTGGCAGAGGGACTGCGGGCCAGTCCTTTGCTATTTCCAGGGCAGCTCCATGGACCAGATCTAAGCACCCAGCCCAAGAGCCTTGGGTTTGACACCCCTGACCTGGATGATTGAGAATCTCCATACCACTGAGTTCTTCCCATACCACTGGCCAGTGATTGAGTATGATGACAAATGATTGAAGCCTCTGTTCTCTGTATGTGCCTCTGGTGCCTTATCTTTTTATCAAATGGAGAGTGAGGTTGCTAACAACAACAAAAGTAGACTTAAGGGAAAAGGCTGCAGGGTTTAGGAAATATGATATTATGCCTCTTTGGATTTTTCAATTTGCTATTTAATAAATCAGAATGGCGGCATGCTGAGTATTAAAATATCAAATCAGCAATGTTTGGCCACAGTGCATTGCTTCTGATGGAGTCTTAATCAGGACCGCCATGCACCATCAATGGCCACCATGACCATTCTTTCTCTTCTTTCGATTTCTTTTATATTTTCTCCTTTTTTTTTTAAGAAAAGAGAAGCAGGAAGATGGTAATATACAACACAATTACAAGTCGTTCTCAACTTACAGCCATTTATATAAGAAACCTTTCAAAGTTTCAACAAGGAAATGACTTGCAACAGGTTCTTGCATTTATGACTGTTGCAGCATCTCCACACGTGATGAAAATTCAGGTCCTTGGCAACCGGCTTGTATTTATTGCAGTGTCCCAGGTCATGTGATAGCCATTGGTGACATTTCCAGCCAGCTTCCAACAAGCATAGTCAATGGGGGAAGCCAGGCATACTTAACAACAGCATGATTTGCTCAATGACCATGTGATTTGCCTAACAACTGGGGCAAAAAAGATTGTAAAATCAGGTGCAACTCGCTTAACCACTGCCTTGCTCAGCAATGGAAAGTCTGTTCCCAATTGTGGTTGTAAGTTGAGGACTACTTGTAGAGGCTTGCTTCATGGTGGACAGTAAGAGTGAGGTGAAGAGAGGACAGAGGGTTCTCATGAGAAGACTATAGATAGATAGATTTCAGCAGAAAACTATTTCCAATTTGGAGCACCTGCACTTATTGTCCCAAACAAAGCTTTATGGTGGTCTCTAGCAACCCCTCTAATGGTAGAAAGTGCAGAGGAACTAAAGAGCCTTTTCATGTGGGTGAAGGAGGAGACTGCAAAAGTTGGCTTGAAACTCAACATTAAGAAAACTAAGATCATGGCATCTGGCCCTCTCAATCCCTGGCAAACAGATGGGAAAGAAATGGAGGTAGTGTCAGATTTTATTTTCCCGGGCTCCAAGATCATCGCAGCCAAGAAATTAAAAGACGCTTGCTCCTGGAGAGGAAAGCTATGGTAAATCTAGAAAGCATACTAAAAAGCAGAGACATCATCCTGCCAACAAAAGTGTGTATAGTCAAGGCTATGGTTTTCCCAGTTGGAATGTATGGCTGTGAAAGTTGGACCATAAGGAAGGCTAAGCATCAAAGAATTGAGGCCTTTGAGCTATGGTGTTGGAGAAAACTCCTGCGAGTCCCTTGGACTGCAAGGCAATCAATCCGGTCAGTCCTAGAGGAGGTCAACCCTGACTGCTCTTTTAGAAGGCCAGATCCTGAAGATGAAACTGAAATTCTTTGGCCGCCTAATGAGAAGGAAGGACTCACTGGAGAAGAGCCTAATGCTGGGAATGATTGAGGTCAAAAGAAGGGAATGAGGTGGCTGGATGGAGTCACTGAAGCAGTAGGCGTGAGCTTAAATGGACTCAAAAGGATGGTAGAGGACAGGAAGGCCTGGAGGAATGTTGTCCATGGGGTTGCGATGGGTTGGATACAACTTCACAACTAACAACAATACTAAAGCATCCCCTCTGCCATGCCACTTCTAGAAATAACTCCAAACTATCCTCCTATGCAGTTTTCTCTCTGCCAATCTCCACACAGTCTTCCCTTGAACTAAATGGAACATGACCTCTTGTTCTGCTATTCTTTAAGGGTAGAGTCTCAAAGGTGTTTTTTTCAAAGGGCTACTGGATTATTTTTGAGAAAGGAGAAGATGTTTCCCTTCTCAAACAAGAAGCTTCATCAGTTCTGAAGTGGATCGGTTCCAAAGAACTGATCAAGCTTCTTGGATAAGAAGCTAAACATTTTCTTCTTCTTCCTCAAGGAAAAATATCCAGTTGCCTTTGGAAAAAGTACCTTTAAAACAACTATGACCCAGATAACTGAGAATCTCCAGAGATTCTGGAGCTACCATTAAGGATAGCGGTATAGACCCCAGTAATCTTCAGAAATGGAGAAAAGAAAGTTGTAAAGGAAGTTATAATTGTTATAAAGAAAGTTATAAATGTTAACGTTTCAGACAAAAATATTAAAAACAAAAAAGGGATCAGCTCTATTAAATTTTAATTAAATTTACCTTTAAAAATGGGATCAAAGTAATAAGACTGCTAGGCTTTGAGAAGCATGCAGAGACACCATGGTAGCATCTATCTGCATCTCTATAAAGCAGCCATATCATTTCCTGGAATCATGCTCAATCATATGAAAAGACAGCTACTTTAAAGAGCAACAACAGTACGAGTTCACATTTTTCTGCTGAAAAGCAAATCTGGTTCGGAGTCAAATCTGAAGCACTGCAAAGGTCTAAAATTTGTTTATTTTCCTGACCGCAAACTGAGTGTGGTACCAGCATGTCACTTAAAGAGCAAATATGGTGCTCAGACTGTAAAAAGCTGCACATTCCCTACTTTAAGGGTAATAATATGGGGTGTAGGATTTCTACTGGTGCCATGACTGAGAAGAAAAGGGTTAAACTTTCTCCTTCCACTGTATCTCTTTAAAATTATTCCTGTTTTGTATAAATGTATATACTTAACATGAAGTGTATGAAATACGTTTTGACTTTAGTACATATAAGAAAAATCAAATGTATAAGCATTGAATGAAGCAGATAGCAGCAATAATAATTACTATTTCAGAGATGGGTTAAGTCTTGGCTTTGCCTTTGAACCCCAAACACTATTCAATGTGCCCAATAACATTTTAAGACCAACCAGCACACTTGGCCATACAGATGAAAGCCATTTTTGGCAGGAGGGGAGGTAACATTCATTTGACTGTAAACAATTCATTAAAATAACTTGCTAAATCTCACACTAGTGGATTTTTGAAAGTTGCTCAATCTACCTCCTTATCCATCCAAAGTCAATTTGAGTATGAATATGATGCATTGTGACCATAATGGCAAACAGCTTCTCCAAAGAGACATTTATTCTGCTGGCATGGATTCCAACTAGACAGCAATGATGCATTACAAATATATAATTATTTGCACTAATATTTGAGCAGGTGGAATGGATTAGTCCACTGTCAACAGTACTGTGCTGATAACATGTATTTTTCTGTATTAATATGTACTATGCAACATGTATTAAAATTGTCAATAATTCATTTCCACGGAGTTAGCTGTATTTATATTGCACTGTTCTGTTGTAGCTGGAAATGCAATGATGGGATGTGGAGAGAGAAAAGAAAAATATGGAACTAATATTAACTTTTAAAAATATTTGAAGTTTTTCTGTAGGAGTAGAATTGGAAAAAATGTGCAAACAATGAGTTTCCGTTTTGCTTTAAACAAAATGCGCAACTCTTTTTTGATATTGAAGTAGGAGAAAACTGTTATTTAAAAATGGGATGGACCCACTAAAATGCTATTTGTTAGGTTATTGAGCACCAAGAGCTGTATGAAAGTTACATCTCAACTTTCTAGCATTCTGCACTCTCTTTGGCCTAATTTCAAAGTCCTTTTGGGCTTCGGCCCTCAAGGAAGAATAGCAACCCAAAGTAAATAAAGAAATAGTGAGGGAGTTCAGTTTTCAATATCTTCAATCAGAAATAGTGCTGGAAGAGACCTTGTAGACACAGTATACCTTGATTTCATCAAAGCTTTGGAAAAAATCTCCCATGAAATCCAAGTACAGAAGATGGCAAAATGTAACTTGGGTCATAATTCCATTAGAAGGATAAAGTAGGTTGAACAATCACACCCAGTGAGAGTATGTCAATAGTTTCACATCAAAATAAATGACCTGGATGAGGGATTAAAAACGCAATTATCAGATTTGTGGATGGCACAGAGATGGGGTGGGTGGGGGTGGGAGCCAAGCACATTTTAGAGAACAGCATTTAGATCTTGGCAAGTTGGAAAATGGGCAGAAATCACTGTGATGAATTTCAACAAATATAAAACCCCACATTTTGAGTAGGGAAAGACACAAATACAGGCAGTCCTTGACATACAACTGTAATGGAACCTGCTCATTACAGTCAAATATTGTAACTGTTGTAAAATGGATTGGTCATGTGACCAAACTGAATTTATGACCTTTTTTCGCATAAAGCAACTGTGGTGGTTGTTAAGCAAATGCGGCTGTCATTAAGTGAACTAATAGTTCCCTGTGGGTGTTGTTTCGCTAAAACCTAAAAGTGCTGGTTTTCAGACAAGGGAGGGAGCCCGATTGTCAGACTTTGAATCCTACTGTCTGAATTGTAAGTCCCCTGTTTTGACTGTAACTCAAGGATTACCTATATAAAGTGTAGAGGCAATTTGGCAGCAACACCTGTGTAAAGATCTGGCTGAGTCGGTACATCACAATGAGTTAAACCACTCTTTTTCAAACTTGTCATTTTTAAGATGTGTTGCAGTCTGCAACTTGGAGAAACCCCCAGTCAGTATCATCTGGAATAGATGTTCTTTAAGGTCACTTCTGTTCTATCATTTTATTTCTCACTGGTGTGTTTTCTACAGGCAGAATGTTAAACACGATTACTAATGCACAATAATCTTCAAAATAATATTTCCTTCACAATAAGAAAACTGTGCTTTATTCTAAAGGAATGAATGTAAGAGAAGAATCAAACTCCATTTTATTCCTGTAAGCTTGATCATGATTAGAGTAAAACATCACACCAGAAATGGAAAATGTGGTGATGAAGTCTATGAAGATCAGGACTGCTTATGTGTTACCCCTGGACAGCTAAAAATGGGCTTTGATACAGCCATTAATTTTGGGAGTCTACCACAGAAGTGGAGCACTTGCATCCTTTGATTGTGGCTGTTCTACTGACATTTTTGGACCCCTTTTTAGTCTGTTTTTCAAGGGGTAGATAGAGATAAGCAATTTCCAGACATCCGCTCTTCCTTGTGATAGTTCATTGTCAAGGCTGCACTGGACGGTCTTTCAGAGATAAACTACAACAGATAGACTCTTTAGAGCAGTGGTCACCAATGGGTGGTCTGTGGACCACTGGTGGTCCACGAGAAAATTTTGGTGGTCTGCAGAAAAATTATTTGCATTTTTAAATATTGCACTAAATCAGGGATCCTCAAACTATGGCCCCTGGGCTGGACAAATACAATGAACATTTGTGTTACTGCAGAGAGTCTCCCTCTTCAGGGTCTTTTTGTGTAGGTTGGAGGGGGCAGAAATTCCAACTTGGGTCTGCTCCGGCTTCCAGGTGTGGGGCTTTGGGCGAAGGCTGGAGGGAAGTGCTGCTGGTGTCGAAGAGCCAGAGGGCCTTGTTCCAGTTGGACTACATCATGGCCTGGAAGAGGCTGACCATCTCAGCCCGTTGAGCCTCCAGGTGTCGGTACCTGGCCTTGCACTCCCACAGGTCTTCTCTCTGCTTGGAAAGCCTATGCTCGTAGTCCTCAGTGAGGTGCTTCTGTTGAGCCTCCTCCTCGGTCAGATCCAATTTGAACTGGGTTGTTTTGCCAACTCTTTCTTATGGTGGCTGCTTATCTCCAACAACTGCTTCCTGTTGGGGCCCTAAGGAGCCCTGGAGGGCAGGTGAGGAGTGGCTGGGAGGGGAGGGGTGAGTAGAGGCGAGTGACATCGAGTTGGCCATGCCCACCCAGTCACATGAGCACCTAGCCACACCCACCCAGCTGGTCATCAGGCAGGTCATATTAGTGGTCCATGGGATTTAAAATTATGAATTTAGTGGTTCCTGAAGTCCGAAAGATTGGTGACCCCTGCTCTAGAGCAGAACTGAACATGGCTGTCAATGGTGGAGCCAAGAAGCCATTTTGATTTTCTACTACATTCAAAACAACTCTCAGAATCAGAAGGATTCTGGGAAATCAAAATAGCAGCTGAAAACTAAAGCTTTGTGTAGCAATATAGGCCATATAGAAAGCCCTTTCAACATAGAGGCAGACATAACTCCAAAGTTCTTGGGGATCATGTGAGTGTAAAATATGTTTAAAAAACCAGATTTAAGCTGCTGTTCCAAAAACAAAGTAGCTATCTTTTCTAGAGACAAGTCCTGGAAGCCATTGTTCCCTTTGGAAGTTCAGACTTGTTACATGTGGCGGACAACAACAGCTAAATGGGCAGCTCAGAAGCCTGTTTCCCACAAATACCATATACTTACAAAGCCCAAAGAGCCTCAGTAAAAAGCAGGTGGATGAAAAACATTTTGAAGAGCAAATGCCCACTGTGAATAAACACTTAGCCATAGCAATAGCATCAGGAAAGGACAGAGAATCAGAATAATGTGCAATTTTATTCTACGTTTTTCCCTATTCAGGAAATTTGAATCCCATTATAGTCAAAACCATCGTGAATGTTTTGTATGGAGACTTTCTATTATTCTGGCCAGAAACTAAGCCTTTCTGCTCTATATTTTGTATCTCTGCCTCTCTGCAATCACTTGTTGACATAAATGACTTATTTTCAGATAGAATGCTGTATTTCTATTGTTAGGCAAAATGGTCCTATTAGGAAGGCAACAGGGCCCCAAGGAGACCCATTGTTAAAAGAGATGGAATGTTGAGGTCACCAGCTGATAAGATGGAAGAGGAGTTTTCTCTAGGCTGCATTTCCCTTGTTATGGCTGCCCTTGGGCTGGCTGTGAGCTGGTGGGAAGGCTTCTCTTCTCTGGTCTAGAATAGAATTGCAGGGGAATTTGTCTGTGCAGGGAGTTCAGCTTGAGTCTGATGGGATTAAACAAAGAGAGGAACTGGATTTGAATTTGGTCATATCCAAAAAACAAGGGGGAGTGGGGAAGGGGTACAATTCAGTGATGGGTTGCTCCCGGTTCGGTCCAGTTCTATAGAACTGGTAGTAAAACTGGCGGTAGGCTCCGCCTACCTGCCACAACATCATCATGGGTGATCTGCACATGCTCCAGCTGTGAACCGGTAGTAAAGGTAAGTGGAACCCTCCCCTGGTACTATTTCCATTTTGTTTATTAGGGCTTTTCCCCCACTAGAGTATGTTCTCTTCAGGTCTTTCTCCAAGGAGTGAAGTTTGGCATGGCTGATGACAAAGTTGGGATGGAGGTTGCAGCTCTCCTACCTCTGTCCCCTAGTGGAAATAGCCCAATGCACTGAAGAGGCTTATTCCATTCTTGAATGCACAGATGAAAACTTCATCGTGACATCAACACACATTTGAAAGGCAATAGGAACAGCACAGATGAACTACAAACATGTTTGTTGTTGATCATTCAAGGCTCTGTTGTGCAGAAACCTTTACAAATCCTTTTTGGAAGAAGAATATTGAAGGCCTTGCCAAGGTGAGATGGCACAGGATGCCAGGGCTGCAAAGCAGAAGGAGTTTGAAGTTGTGTCATGGGACTGGAAGCTACTATTTCAATGTCTTATGAACTTGCAAAGTTGTGTTGCAATTAGTGCTTCTCTCCTGTTTTAAGGCATGAGAAGGCACAGCAGGCACCCACAATAAAAAGATGCTACCCTGGAATTCTGGCATTAAATACTGGATTTACCTCTTACCTTTCTTTTTCACAATGAGTGTTAGTCATTTCAGTCAATAGATGACAGTTATTTAAAGAGGGGCACAGTAACAATAATTATTATTGCAACAAATAATTGACCATAGATAGGGAGCACATCAGGAACGTGGTGGCTCAATGGCTAAGACCCTGAGCTTGTCGATCTAAAGGTCGGCAGTTCAGTGATTCAAATCCCTAGTGCCGTGTAACGGGGTGAGCTCTCGTTACTTGTCCCAACTTCTGCCAACCTAGCAGTTCGAAAGCAGGTAAAAAATGCAAGTAGAAAAAATACGGACCACCTTTGGTGGGAAGGTAACAGCATTCCATGTGCCTTTGGCATTTAGTCATGCCGGTCACATGACCACGGAGATGTCTTTGGACAGCGCTGGCTCTTCGGCTTTGAAACGGAGATGAGCACCGCCCCCTATAGTTGGGAACGGCTAGTACATATGTGCAAGGGGAACCTTTACCGTTACCTTTTTAGGGAGCACATCAAATGGTGGCCCCCAGGGAGAGGGCTTTCTCTGTCGGAGCCCCAACCCTCTGGAATAGTCTGCCCACCAACCTCAGGACGGCCCCCGACCTCCTCTCCTTTCGCCGTGGATTAAAGACATGGCTGTTCCAGCAATATTTTGATCGTGGGGTTGCATAGTTTCTTTTTTAGAATGATTTTAATGGGGATTTTAATTCATTTTAATTCGGTTTTACTGTGATTTGTATTTATGACTGTTGTATGTAAGCCGCTCTGAGTCCTCAGGGAGAATGGCGGCATATAAATCACAATAATAAATAAATAAATTTTAACAGGGTAGTTCTCCGCTTCAACATCCATTTCCTTAAGCTTTTGGAACTGAACAGTCAATCGACTGTCATATCCATAATATAATTAAGATACCTTCAAAATGGGTTTTTTATCATAATACTTAATAGTAATCAATCAAAGTAAATATTCTTCAGCAGTGTGATGTAGCATGATATGTGCTGAAGTAACGCTCTAACCCTGAAAATTGTCACAGCCATCATCATCCAGCAACTATTTCCACGAAAGAAGAAAAGGTATTTTTGCCCTCTCTACACATTATAGAACTCAAGCAAGGAGAGAATTAAAACTGTTAAGCTGAGCAATGTGGCAATAAAGAAAAACTAATTAAAATTTCATTAAAAAAATAAGACCAAACACCTTTGCAGACATATTTCTGGGTGGTGGGGGTATACAAAAGAATGAGAAAACACAGGCTGTTCTAGGTATGCAAAAAATGTTTTTTTTCTCCCATATATATTGACAGCCAGAGGGGGGTTATTATTGAGAATATGGGCAAAGCTGCTGCCAAGGTTCTGCTAGTACTCGTGTTTAAAAAGAAACTATGGAAACCACAAGTAGGAATATTAATTAAGTCCAAATTTGGAATTTCTTTGCCAGGAGTGGCTGTATGAATTCAATGAAGCAACCTGTTGAGCCTGCCATTCATGAGGGCGTTAGCAATTTAATGAAGTGCCAAACTATCCCCCCTCCCAATAAATTAACATCTTGTTGCAATAATCAGATTCAAAGGTTAGGTGTAGATAAGGTACATTTTATGCCCTTTTCCCCAACCTATCACTCTGCTTCTTTAAAAATATGGCCTTCTTTTCCAAGGGCAGCTGTCCCCACTTCAGCTAATAGCAATAGCAATAGCAATAGCACGTAGACTTATATACCGCTCCATAGTGCTTTATAACACTCTCTGAGCAGTTTAGAGAGTCAGTCTATTGCCCCCAACAATCTGGATCCTTGATTTACCCTCCTCGAAAGGATGGAAGGCTGAGTCAACCTTGAGCCAGTGAGAATTGAACTGTTGGCAGTTGGCAGAAGTAGTCTGCATTCCAATCACTGTGCCACCACAACTTATTTTGGATTTTGGGGGGCTTTTGTTTAAAGCTGGACAAGATGAGAGGTGGAAAACAATTCGCACAAAGAGCACAAGCCTTGTTCTTCCAATCCGGTAGTCTAATAAGATTCCCTCCCTCCCATATGATGCTGTATTAAAAACAGGATGAGAATGATGCCGCTACTTCAAAGCTAGGCTCTCACTGAAAGTTATCCTTGCCTTAGATTTTGCTGGAGAAGCATTTTGTTGGAGGGTAAAAGGGTAAAGAAGTAAAAGAATATTCCCATGGATTTTGTATTAGAAGTCTTACCTGTATGCTTCTCAGATGTGTCATTAATATTCATTATGGCATCTCAGGACCCTTGTAGGTGACCACCTATGCCTGGCCAAAAAAAGATGTCCATTGCAATCAAACAGGGCCAAAAAAGACACAGGGACGAATGCAATTTACATATGTTAATTTCAATAATTCTAATAGAAAATTAATAGAATTTCATCATGGGGAAATATCCTGTACAGGCCCTAAACTCTTAATGTGTGCTAATGGCAATCCCTTCATTTTGTTCTCAAAAAATCATCCAATAAAACAGGTCAATGTGATTTTTTCCTTACGGCACATATGTGTTTGAGAATGCAGAAGTCAATGAGTGGCTTGCCCTTAAATGTCTAGGAATTTCATGGTTTCAAGAAATTCCAATGGGAACCTTTATGATTTATTGGTAAGTTTAAAGGTCATGCCTATTAACAGTTCATAATACTAACACTAATCTTTTTATACGGTTTTATATAGATGCTTTGCGATTGTCAGTTCTTGTCAACTGGCACTCACTTCTGAAGAAAAGCAAGAAATATTCAAAGCAAGAAAATCTGTCCCTCAAAATCTTTGACAGGTGTGTCAGTTCCTTCAAGGCCTGTGCCCCCCCACCCCCTCCCCCCGCCCTGATGAGGCTAATGAAAAACAGCCATTTTTCTTTGGAAACGGGCCTGTGTTTACTACGACTAGGAAGGTGACATGGCCTTGGAGTCAATTCAGTGGGAAATGAGGTGATTTAAAGAGGAAGTTCACTCAGACTTTGAAACAAGGAAATCTCCTCCTGCATCTCTTGTTGGCTTCGGTTAGGCTGAAAAGGATCTATGCGGAAAGAAATGACTTGCATTTACTTATCTTGGCAGAAGGGAGGCAGTCTTGACTCAAACAAGGCTATTTCTGGGCTATAATCCAGATGCTCAGTAGGCAGAAGGAAGTGCTCCCCTTTTGGTTTTTTTTTTAAAAACTATATCCCTTAATCCTGGGCAATGATTGACAATCAAGATTTATAGCACGAGGTCCCCCTCTCTAATCCTGCAAGTTGGATGTCATATGCATCTCTAGTGCGGCTTTATTCAGTTCCAGCTAAATGGGAGCCGGTACAATTGATGTTATGTTGCTGAGATGCTTTCCGGACTGGGAGTCTATTTACAGATTAGTACATATACAAAGTATTCATTGTCAGGGCCATTAAGGAAAAAAACATAACAAATGGATGGAATGTAATTTAAAGGCTACCCAAAAACGTATTGAGGATTAAAATATCCCTTGATCACTAGGAAGAAATCCAGTTGGGCCATGGAGGAGAAAAACCTCACTTTTTGCAAATCTAAGAGAAAGATGTAGAATGATTAAATTAATCTCTCTATGAGGACAACAACAACTACAACAATAACTCAACACACCTTTGCCATCTGTCTATATGGTTTCAGATTGCTTGATTTATAATAGTGCAGTATCTTTTAATTATACTGAAGCTGAAATAGAAAAAAAAAATACCGAATTGGGAAAAAAGGAGAGGTACGTACCTGCATACACATATATTACAGGTTAAAATAAACCTGCTTATCCAACATGTTCAGAAGCTTTTAAAGATCTGTTTGGTACTGAGGCCACCCCAGGTCCTGCTGTGCTGCTTTATCATTGTGGTGGTGGGTGTTCCTGGGAGGGATGAACAAAGAATGCTGGGAGAATAAGCCAAGAATAATCCCAGCAATGTCACCCAAGGTGTGAATGTCATCTCAGCTGTCCAGCTAAATCAAGCAGGAATTTATATTGTGCAGCAGTGCCATAGGAAGATGCTGGAGGTAGATGATCATTTTAGTGATAATGGCAAAGGGATGAATTCATACTGTGCAGGAGAAGACAATGGTAAACTACTGTATTTTACCCAAGAAAATCATATGGATAGAAAATATAAAATGATTGACGAGATAGGGCTGGATGATGGGCACCTCAGGTCAGATGGCACTCAACATACCACTGAGGAAGAGCTGAAGATCTTTTGAAGTTCTAATGGTACGTATGACTAAAATCTTTGGGATATCTAGTTAGTGGTGTTCCTAGTTACTGGTGTTAAGTGAATTGCCATAAATTGTTAAATGAGGATCTCATATGATGAGGAGGATGGACAAATTTTATGATCATTTTGAAAATGATAGATGATGCAAAATAGGATGTGCTGCTAGAGATTAGAGTATTAAAGTTGAAAATATTAAGAAGAAAAATATAGCTGGATCATATGGCTTACGAAGCTGAAATGAAACAAGAGAGTGGTTTATGTTTCTGCCAATCTAATTATTTCTTCATTGCTAACACTGTCTTTGATCAACCAAAATGATGGCTGCATACATGGACATCATCAGATGGAATTCATAGAAATCAAATCCCATACATTATTGCTCAAAGAAGGTGGAAGAGCTCAATTATAATCAAAATTCATGGCCAAATGCTGACTGTGGAGTATATCATGACTTGTTAGAATGTATTGCTTCATGGGGATCAATGGCTGCTAGACTCAATGGTAGGTTGAAGGTTTCTGAAGAACATCTGTTAAGAGAGTAGTGGATTCCTTTGTGCAGTTGCTTAACTACAGTGGATTAGATGGATTTTGCATCTGATCTATCAGCCCATTGCTTGTGTTCTTATGTTGCCATATTTCAGAAGACATTCCATGAATTGCTGTAGCCTTCCAACTTGATACTGACTGAAATGCTGAAGGCATGAAAGCATTGTTTGATAAAGGAACGCAAGAACAGTTAAGAAAAAAAATAAATGATAGTTCTGGGAAAAATGAAAACGTGAAAAAAATTCAAAATAACTCTGATTTGGTAAAATTTGGTATAAGAAGAGACACAAAGATACTCTGGAAGGCTTTCAAGATTCTTTTATTGTATTCTACATCAAAAATGTAGCATTTGGAAATCCTTGCTCTGTTTCCTAACTTGGTCTACTTTAAATGACTTGGGTGTTGACATCTCTACTGTACAAAATTTTACTGTAGCTCTTCCATCTTTGCTTGATTTTCTTTATATCAGTTACTATCTATCCAGTTGGAAGTTGGATCCTAACGAGTCCAGATATTTTTTGGGGGTGGGTGGGGGGTGGGTGGGTGGGGGAGGGGGAGAGATTTTTCTTCTTCTTTTGTCCATCTTTGATGTCTTTATAGATGTCATTATCATACTGCTTCATGTCTTTTCTGACACTTCTCTGAAACTTTTTGCTTTTTCCCCTTGGAGATCTTTGTCTAACTTGGCTTTGGTTTCTCTTCTCTTCTTGCCAATTTGCATCATTTGTTCTAATATCCAGTTTGCTGCTTGCTTGGTCTCGTTTCACATACATCCTTAACATTTATTTGATTTCATTCCACAGCTCCTCTTCTTCCCTGTCAATTAGGTTCAGGACTTCAAAGAGATTTCTGAAGTTGTTCTCTAAAATGGTTTAGAGATCGCTTAGTATGGCTCTTGTTTCTCCATGTCTCTGGTTAGCCTCATGTTTTTCAGTCACACACCTCTAACAGTAGCTACATAGGTACAGGTAGGTTTCTGAGCAACTTAGGCAAATTGAGAGAATGAGGTCTAACTTGGAAATGGATATTTTACTTTGAATCCCAATTATAAGAAGAGTTTTAGTAAAAGAATATAGGGTGGGTGAAACAGGGAAAACCTCCTCCTCCTCCTCTTTTAACGACACCATAATCCCTAGCAGGGTGGAGTCTGGGCAACTGAATGGAGCTGAGTGTTTACTGAGCCTTGGTGGCGCAGCAGACTAAAGGGCTGTTAAATAGCAGTTAGCTGCCAGCTGCCTGCAATTGCTGCAAGTTCAAATCTCACCAGGCTCAAGGTTGACTCAGCCTTCCATCCTTCTGAGGTAGGTAAAATTAGGAGCCGGATTATGGGGGCAATAAGATGACTTTGTATAAAAAAGAACACTGCTTGAGGGGGGGGGGGGGCAAAAGCCCTACTAAGCAGGTATATACAAAAGTATGAAGGCTATTGCTTAACACATTGTAAGCTGCCCTGAGTCTCCGGAGAAGGGCGGCATATAAATCAAACCAATAATTACTTTTAAAATTATTTTAACTTTTGTGTACAAATGTTTTTATTTTGGCTGTTCACCGCCCTGAGTCCGAAAGGAGAAGGGCGGTATATACATCTAATAAAAGATAAAGATAAAGAAAGATAAATAAATAAATAAATAAATAAATAAATACTTACTGGCTGGATGCCCTTCCTGTTGCCAATGCGGAGGGTTTTTTTTTCAGCAGATATATTCTCAGTGTGCCCAGGGAGAGAAATATCTGCTGCTACCTCAGATTGAACTCACAGCCTCTTGATTGTAAGGCGAGAGCTCCACCTCTAAGCTACCACACCACTCAAACAGGGAAATCAACATGAAACACACACACACACAAATGGGCAAATAAACATTAAAAACTTATTATCTTACTTTATCAATAAGAACATATCTATTTCTAATAACCACCACAGACACCAATGGGTGTTCAGGTGATTAGCTTGGCTAATGGAACAGGTGGAACAGGGACATTGGTGAATATAATGTGCCCAAAGATTTACCAAACTAATGTGAATGTAGTGGCAAAGAATGAAGGAAAAATATTCCACATTTATAGTGCATAGATGGAGATGTCACCATACTGAAGACAGAAATTTTCATCTCAGGCCACTCTTTTAGATTAGAAGATGGGATACAGGAAGGCATTATATAGATATGGTTTTGATAAATTTGTAGCTATATGGCTATCTGAAGTTTTTTTTAAAAAATCTTATAATGGGAATCCTTGAGAAAAACATAACTTAATCAGAGAGATGTTTTAATCAAGAGAATCCTTAATCAGGAGAGTCGGTAGGTGGAAAACTCAAAGTAACATGCTGGAATCTGGAATCAACTAAGAAAGTCACTTCGTCATTATTTTGGCTAACTGAGCAAAGTTTCTTCTCATCAGATCTACAACAATTGTCCCAGTAGTTTCATTGTTCATAATCACTGCTGAAACGCTAATCATGCATTAGTCCCATCAAATAGAAAATAAAATTCAACCTGATTCCAGCTTTTATTGCCTTGAAAATCCTTGAATTTGTAGAGAGAGACTATGTGTTCTGCTTGGATCTCATCTAGAATGGTGCTTCAACTCAGTTAAGGTCGAAGAGGGGGAAACCTACCCAGGATAACCATAAATGTTACCTTCTATAGATCAAAAACCTTGGTTCACTGTTTGTCGTTAGAGAGGAATGTACTATATGTACTTTCATAGTACAGCACTGTGTTGGGTGTGCACATACATATGTGCATGCGGGTACACACAGATAGATAAACAGACAGATATACCGTATTTTTTGGAGTATAAGACGCACCGGAGTATAAGACGCACCTTAGTTTTTGGGGAGGAAAATAAGAAAAAAGCTGATTGGCAGGTGGACCAGCCTCCCCGAATACTCCCAGTCAGTTGTTCCCAGAAGTGAATTTTAGCAACAGGTTCCTTGGTTGTGAGTTCTGTGCCTTGCTTTTTTTTTGCTTTTTTTCCCTGCCTCTGAAACTTCTGAAATTCTGTTTCAGAAAAAACTTTTTTTCCTGCCTCTGAAAGCCTCCGAAACAGAGCTTCAGGAAAAAAGCCTCTGAAGCTCTCCTTGGGGGCTTCTTTTCTGAAGCTCCATTTCTGATGTTTTTTTGAGCCTCTGAAACCTCTGTTTGAGAAGCCGGGCGGGGCTACATTCGGAGTATAAGACTCACCCAGATTTTCACCCTCTTTTTTGGGGGGAAAAAGGTGCGTCTTATACTTCAAAAAATACGGTATTTAATATACACATAGAATGGACACACACAGAGACACACATACTACAAATACATTAAAAGATAAAAGATAATTGGCAACACACAAAAATGAGCAAATGATAGAAAGTAGGCATGGGATAGAAAATAATGAATAATAATAGTAATAATAATAATAATAATAATAATAATAATAATAATAATAATAAGTCCTTTCACAAGGACCTCTCAGCTATAAGATGAAGCAAAAATGAAATAAGAAAAAACAGAGAGAGGAAAGGTTTATCAATGCTGAATTAACCTTGACAGCTCAATTAAAATCCCCATTGATGGTTATTGCTTTCAGAAGAGCAGTTATTGGAATACTGTTGTATTTACAATGTTTTTTTTTTTTTGGCTGCTTCCTGGCATTAGCAGTCTCAATTCTGCTTTTTAAAAGGATGCTGTGTTCTTTTGGTCTGATCCAGCAAGGCTGTCTGAAAGTTCTTATGTTACTTCTTAGATCATTATCTATGGCTGCTAAGCTAAGCCAAAGAAGGAGGGTTAAGTTTCCATTGTTTTACTGTATTTTGGCTAGTTTGTTTCCTATTTTGACCTACCTGTAGACTGCTGTTTGTAGATAGATGGGGCTGAGGTTAACACTTGCCTCTCAGTCATGTTGGTGCAGTGCTCTAACAAGGTGTTCCTAAGTAATCTCATTGGCAGTTGTTGGCAGGTTGCATGATGAAGGATGAATTTTGACATTTAATAGAGTGTGCACAAGCTTGATCACTGCCTGTGGAATAAGGATTAAGAAGAATGTTGCTATCCCAGGTCCTGCTGCGAGTGAATCTGGATGTTTCTCTGACAGGGGATCTGTAGCAGATCCACAGCGGGATAAATACTTGCTGGAATGAGGTCTAGCTAACGCTTGTCCTTCCTTGGAAAGTCTACTGTGGGGCGGGTGGGGGGGGGTGTAGATCAGGGTATTCACTTACTGTTTGAATCAAGGAAATTACCAAAGGATCTTTTTAATCTTTCTCTACTTTTTCAGAAGTCACTAGACTCTTTGAAGAGCATAAGGCTGGTTCTTCTGGAAATGGCAGCATTGTCCAGTCGATATAATTCCTTAGGAAAATAGACCCCATCTTGGGAAGAGCCCAGTGTTACTGTAAGCTTGCTGGGTATTTAAAAAAAACAAAAAACAAATGAAGAAATTGAAAAGTAATCTTTTAATAAAAGTATGTTTGTGACAATCACTTTTTCTTAAAGACTGTCTTCCTTCAAATCAATACTGTCATAATGACACTGTCCCCAAAGATGCCTTTCGAAAGGCAACTGGACTGTCTTATTTTTTTTTCCCCTTGAAAACATTTCACTTCTCATCCAAGAAGTTTCTTCTGTACTGACTGAAGAACTTTTGACTTTTGAAAAGCACTTTTGGGATAACCATGACCCAGATGATTGAAGAATTTCTATAGACATTAAAAAAGTTACTAATGTATCTTCTCCACTGGTATGTTTCATACCATGACACTGTCCCCTCAAGTACTTCCTTGATGCCATTGCTTTTACTTCTTTCAGGATCAAGAAGATGGGGCCGAAACCCAGATTCCTTCTTCTGAATTGCAACTACAAAGGCAAGCATGAATCTGGACTGAGGCATTTCCTATATCTTAAACTGCAACTACAAAGAGAAGCATGAGCTGGACTAGAGGCATTGCTTTCATTTTTCTCTATGACATCCAGTGATTTAAAAGTTAGTCTCTCACACATAGGGATAATTTGGTGCTGGTTGAGGCTGTATTGTAATGTGCCTGGAGCCAGTGTCCAAAAAAGGCACTGTTTTTTGTTCTACTCCTGAGATCTATGGAAAATAAATCCATATCCTCCCTCTTATGGATCCCTCCAAATATTGGAACTCTGCAAGCATGTCTTAGCTGTCTCCTCTTTAGGATAGACATCTCCAATTTCTTCAAGTTGTAGTCCAAAACATCTGGAGAGTGGCAAAAATAAGGAAGGCTATCCTAAGGTTTTGAAGACTGAGCAATCACGCTGACTGTCTGATGGGAGAAATGGAAACTTGATGACAAGTGGAACGGAATGGTGCATTTTAGAAAAGAGAATGATTGGATGCCTGAAATTCTGAATGGCAGCCCCCTGCTGCAATATTTTATTACACACCCACTTGTTACCTTGGGAGCCACTTTCTGCAAGAAGGAAGCAAAAATCATTTGCAGCATAAACAAAAATATTCATATTCATCATTGGAAAGGTAATAATAATATAAAGGGAATCTTTCCTACATCCAGGCAACTTTTGTTTGCTGCTTTTGCTGAAATAAATATTAAAAAGAAAATCTGTTCTGTGGATTATTTCATGCTATATTTCCTTTAGATAAATTCAGCCTGCCAACATGAGCCAAAGATTTGTTAAAAAGTTTTCCTTGGAATTGAGCAGAAGTAGCCCTAAATGCTGGCTTGGAGAGAGGGAGCTGCTGGGCAATGAAGATTTGGAAAAAACTGATCACCAACTGGTTGCTGTCTTTATTTCACAGTTTTAAGGTTTCAAAGTTTGGATTGTAAAAAAAAATTCCAAGCTCCTCTCCAAACGACAATGGTTACTAGTCTGTAAGTGTGTGCATGCATTGCATATCTACTGGTATTAATTACATGCTTACAATTTTTTTAATTCAAAAAGCAAGAATGTAAAATATAGCTATTACTCTACCTTTAGTGTAATCCACTTAAATTATGTTGGAAAATATTTGGAGAACAAAAGAAGTAATTGCAAAATTGAGGACAGGCTGGTATCTATCTGTCTGCCTATTTCTCTCTCTCTCTCTCTCTCTCTCTCTCTCTCTCTCTCTCTCTCTCTCTCTCTCTCTCTCTCTCTCTCTCATCTATCTATCTATCTATCATCAGCACTGACAACGTCTGAAGGCAAGCTGTTCCATTGGTTGATTGTTGTCACTGTCAGAAAATTTCTTTTTATTTATAGGTTGAATCTCTTCTTGATCATTTTCCATCCATTGTTCCTTGTCTGGCCTTTGGAAGTTTTGGAAAATAGGTTGTCTCCTTCCTCTTGGTGACAGCCTCTGAGATATTGGAACACTGCTATCATATCACCCCTGGTCCTTCTTTTCACTAGACTAGCCATGTCCAGTTCTTCATAAATTTTAGCTTCCTGGCCTCTAATCATCTTTGATTATCTAATAATCTATCTCCATCCATCTATCCATCTATCTCAGAAGCCAGCCATGAAATCTAAATTGACTTTTAAAAAAAATCTAATGACTTTCTAATCTGAAGCAGAATGGAAAGAATATTATTCTTTTGAACTTTATTGTAGGAGAAGACTCCTGGCAGTATCATGGATAGCCAAGTAAACAAACAAATGGATCATTGTACAAAATAACTGAGTTCTCATTTAAGGCACAAGTACTTCAGATTGTCATAATTTGGACACATTACACAAAGATCTACCTTTTGGGAAGTTTACAATGCTGGAGGAAAGAGATACTCTTAATTTTATATCTTTAATTATAAATCATCATCATATGAATAGTACTTCAGAAAAAAATTGAGAAGCATTGGGACGAGAGTTTGCAATGTCCCTCTCTATCACTTATAGCAGTGATGGCTAACCTTTTTGCCATCACCTGCCAGGCCTCTCTAGGAGTTTCTGGAGGCTGGGAACAGCAAAAAAGTCACTTCCTGTCCTACCGGGAGTTGAGAAATGGACCCTTTCAGGCCTCCGGAGGGCCTCCGAGGGAGTGGGAAAGGCTGTTTTCGCCCTTCCCAGATGCATAGAGAGGATCTGGAGCCATGTGAGAAAGAAAAACGGGCCTCCTCCCTCACCTCCAGGCTCTCCGGAGACAGGAAACAGGCTGTTTCCCTACTTCTGGTGGGCCCAGAAGGCCAGAAAAACAGCTAGCCGGTGCGCACATGCATGCCAGAGCTGAGCTGGCGTGCCCACCAATATGGTTACGCGTGCCACCTGTGGCACGTGTGCCATAGGTTCGCCATCACGGACTTATAGCATATTCAGGTTAAATAATGATTACACTAAAAATGACTTAAATAATTATGTAAAGGTATGTACAGCTGTGGATACATTGTTTTGGCATGAAAGCAGTAAACAGCATCAATTCTAGGAAGTGTCATGAACAGGAATAAGATTGAGAATTTAGCAAACCACAATACAGACTACATTTGGTATAATGCTTTGGAAAGTGAATTCCATAGTATCATTGCTTTCTTACAACCGAGAGCAGCAGCAATATACAAACACAAGGGCAGCAAAGGATACTCCCTTGTAATCCTGTTCCAGATAGAAATCTGTATATTGGCAGATGTCCAAACAAACCAAATTCAATAATCGTATGTGACTGACAGGATGTGATGCAGCAAGTTACAAAAAGCTATCAAAGCCACATTTCAATGTTTTGCAATAAACATCCTGGAAAAACAATTTTCCAGTCAACCCAAGCAACAAATTGCATTACTTCATAGGAGTAATGCAGTAAATCAAAACTTTTCATGGAATTCATGATTTGATCTTAGTTCTGCACAATAATTCATATTCCAGTGAAAAGGTTGAAAGTTTGAGTAAGCAAAAACAAATGAATTCACCAGTTGCAGATGGAAGTGTTGCAAAATAAAACAGAAAAATCTTCTGTTCCTGTTCAGAACTATAGTTACCATATTATTTTATTTTATTTTTTATTTGATTTATATGCCGCCCTTCTCCGGAGACTCAGGGCGGCTTACAATGTGTTAAGCAATAGCCTTCATACTTTTGTATATTTATATTTATACAAAGTCAGCTTATTGCCCCCAACAAACTGGGTCCTCAATTTACCCACCTTATAAAGGATGGAAGGCTGAGTCGACCTTGAGCCTGCCTGGGATTGAACTCACAAGTAATTGCAGCAGCTGGATCTTAAATGCTGCCTTTGTAGGAGGCATTACTCCCCTACGCTACTCAGGCTGGAATATCACTTTTGCATCTTGTCAGACCAACCATATCCACAGATAAAACAGGAATGGAACAACAAACTACAAAACCTCTCTATAGAGTATATTTGAGGATTTATTCTGTGCATTAGGTTTTCTGGGAAAATAACCCCGGTTAGCAACTTGTGAATCAGCCAAACAAGCCAAATTTATTTGTTATATGCAGTTGGACGGGACTGATGCATTAAGACACAAAATGCTCATTGATAATTACATTTCAATATCAGTTCTAGTTATATTCTCCATGTTGGGGAAAGGTTCTTCCTGAGCTTTTGGTACCAATGTTATTTCCTCAACTTTGATGACCATACATGAAGGATGGAGGTGTTATGCCAGAAAACATCTCTAAAGCCTTTCTGATACCCACTCCCGCCCCCCCCCCCCGAAATATTACCACATTTCTCAAACTAATATATATTTATATATTAACATTTTATAAGAAACATAAACAGGAATTATAAGACACATGAAGAGGAAATTATGGATCTTGTAGACTTGAAAGTTGGGCAAGCACCATCTTGAGGTGAGGGCAGAGAGTCATCTTACATAGCAAATTTATTATACCATTAAAGCAGGGGTCTCCAACCCCTGGACTGTGGCCCACTACCAGGCTGTGGCCCATTCAGAACTGGACCACGGAAGCAGCAGGGGAGCATGTTCGCAGGCAAAGTTTCTGTTCTGACCTAGGCTTCCCAGCAGCACGAAGCCGAGTCCTAGTCCTGATAAACCCCTTTTATTTAATTTAGAGTGAATTCCTTTCTAGTCTTTCCTCTCCCACAGTCTTTCAAGATAGTTCACAATTACCGACCTTTATTAAGCTTGCAGAGTGGCCAGGCCGATATCTTTCAGATGCTGCAATACTTGGCAAGAATGCAGTAATGAACTAATTGTTTCCCTCAAACTCCACTCCCCTTTCTCTCCTCTTTTATTTCCTCTGGGAGGGGCCATTCAACGTCCAGCTGCAGCCTTACTCCCAAGTCAACCCTTGTTCTTTAGCTGTTCCCTTTGTCTGTTAACTCTGTGCATGCATACATTGGGAACAGGCTCCAACTGTTTGTCTGCCTCACTGATGTCTGACTCTGAAGGCTGCTGATAACTGGCATACGGCTCAGGCCCCCTCTGTGCCTCCGACGCAGAGCCCTCATCAGAGCTTTCCCCCGACTCCAGGACTGGCTCATGTTCCTCCCCAAACTCCTCACTGTCCGAATCTGCTGCCAGATCCGCTGGCTGCTGGTGGGCCACAACAGTTCCATGTCCATGTGCAGTGGGCAGGTGCACAGTTCCATTTGTATAAATGGTGGGCATGTATATTTGCTGCTTGCACAAATGCAGCTGTGTGTGGGCATTCACCTGCTGCTAACACAGAACCATCCCATCCTTACCGCCAATCCGTAAAGCCAGAAAGGTTGGGAACCACTGCATTAAAGATAACAGAGTTGGACATATTTAAACAAAAATGATAAATCTGATCCATTTTAAATAAAAGTTCCCTGTAGGAGAGAATGTCATGTGAACTACATTTCATGTTAATATTTGGGAAGGAGTGTTCATCTGGTTTTATTCATTAGAACTTTATTCTGCAATTTACTCATGAGGTTAAGGTGGTCTACATGGCAGTCTTGCTTTTAACAGTCCTCCAATTTTCCCTCAAAAAGTTGGCTGAGAGAAACTTGACTGGTTCAAACTCATCCAGTAGGTTTCATGTGTGATGGAATGTGCACTTGCAACAGCAGAGGGGGAGGCTTTGGCCAACTCAGAGCTTTCCCAGAAAGAAACACAGCTCAAGAGACTATGTAGACGCAACAGGGTGGGGAAGGGAGGAAGAAGTTCAGGGTAACCATACCCTGGTATCTCTGAGGATATATCTAATAGCTTTAGTTTATCAAGAATCTGTCTATTAAAGGTAAAGGTAAAGGTTCCCCTCACACATGTGCTAGTCATTCCCAACTCTAGGGGGCAATGCTCATCTCTGTTTCAAAGCCGAAGAGCCAGCACTTGTCTGAAGATGTCTCCGTGATCATGTGGCCAGCATGACTAAATGCCAAAGATGCACGGAACACTGCTACCTTCCCACCAAAGGTGGTCCCCATTTTTCTACTTGCATTTTTTACGTGCTTTCAAACTGCTAGGTTGGCAGAAGCTGGGACAAGTAACGGGAGCTCATCCCGTTACGCAGCACTAGGGATTCGAACCGCTGAACTACCGACCTTTTGATTGACAAGCTCAGCATCTTAGCCACTGAACCACCACGTCCCTTTCTGTCTATTCGATGTGAGCAAATAAAGCACTAGATTTGATTACATCTTACTGTCTCAACTCTGGGCTTGGGGCTGACATCATGGCTAAGAAAGCACTTGAATATGTGTTTTCTTGTTCCTACTCCACAATTTTGAATGTGATACCATTCTGGTTCAGGCATATCAAGGGATGTCTGCAGAGAAGTACACGTGTTTCAATATCTGAAAGATGGCAGATGTGAACAAAGCTGTCCCATTTTGTACATATGCAGACATCTACCAAGAGGGTCGTGGGGTTGATTGCCACACACACTTCAGACTCTATTGGCCAGCCCATCTTGCTTACCTCAGCGTTTAGAGATATTTTCACCCATATTCATAAAAATACAGCACAAAGCAAGGAAAATAATGATAGTACTTCAACTATTCTTACTTTTTATCCTTTGGTTATTGTAATTACAAGTAATTTTGTGAAGGATTTTCTATTTTTAAGAAATCACACTTTTGTACTTGATCCAGCTAACAGGATTTTCCTACATTACTTCATAAAGAGAGCCATCTTTTAAACTTCTAATGTTATTTCTTATTCATTAGTACATATGCCTGGAGGGTACGTTCATAAATGGGTTAAAGTTACAAAGTTATGCTTATAAAAGCGCATGGTAATTTGGAATATCTGGGGGATTTATTAATTTTTGAAATCTTAAAAGAGCAAAAAGCTAAAATGAGATTGGATTAAGTATGTTCTTCTGAGCCCGTTATTCTAAACACCCTTAAGGACCACAGATCAGGGAACAGAGGACATTATGCAAATAGGGTTCTATCTTCAAGTGCCCTGTAGGCTTTGCTGATGTAATATTTTACATGGTTAGTTAAGTACATCAAGAAAAAAGGTTGACCTTGATAGACTGTAAAAAGGTATTTATTCCACTGCCACCAGTTGTTTTCCAGCCCAGTTGTGTCATTTATAGTATAGAAGCAGTTTTGTGACAAGCAGCATCTTGGGAATGAAATCAACCAACCCTTGTCCAGCACAGCCATTTATCATTTGTATATATGCAAGTGCTTTAGGAAAATCAAAGTAGATCTGCTTTGTATATTTATTGGAATGTGTATCAGTTGAGACAGGCTAGGTCAGATTGGATTAGGTTAGGTTCTGCAAAGCACCTGAAGGCAGGACAATGGATGGAAACTAATCAAAGAGAGAAGCAACCTAGAGCTAAGGAGAATTTTCCTGACAGTTAGAACAATTAGTCATTGGAACAACTTGCCTCCAGAAGTTATGAATGCTCCAACTTCCCACTGGAAGTTTTAAAGAAGAGATTGGACAACCGTTTGTTTGAAATGGTAGAGGGTTTCTTGCCTGAGCAGGGGGTTGGACTAGAAGACCTCCAAGGTCCCTTCCAACTCTGTTATTCTGTTATGTTAGGTTATTCTATGCTATCCAGGTTATATCTGAATAAAGAAATGATTTTAGAAAAGAATCAGAATCAGAATAGAGCTGGAAGGGACCTTGGAGATCTTCTAGTCCAACCCCTGGTCAAGGAGAAGACCCTATACCATCTCAGACAAATAACTGCCCAGTCTCTTCTTAAAAACCTCCAGTGATAAAGCACCCACAACTTCTGACGGCAAGCTGTGTTGATGTGAAGATTAGAGCTATTTCTAAGTCAGAACTATTTGAAATGTTCAATTCCTTGATCTTAAATTCAGACTTGAAAATTTGAAATTTATATTTAAACATCATGTTTCTTTAATTCTTTTGTAGTTAGAAATTGAAATTACAATGCTTTGTTGGCGTCTCTTAATTATTTTGTTACTAACCGATAAATACTAGATGTTATTGTGTATAAATCCTCAACTAAAAATTACTGAATTCCAAAATAAAATGCAGGAATAGACAATATTAAAATGCACTATCATGGGTTGTAGATACAAAGAATCCATAGATTAGGAACCAATTATTGTAGTATTTAGAAAATATCAAGTGAATATTCAATATCAAGGATATATTTTGGGAAGAAAGTAATTTCAGCTTTAGGGAAGGCAACTTGGGAAAACAGAGGAGAAGCTTCAAACATTTTGATTTTAAATTACAATAAACTGACTGAGTTGAATGTTATGCAATATCTCCTTACAACAGGTCGAAGTAAAATAAATGACAGAGAAAGTGTACAGAACTCCAATGAAAGGTGAGACAGATACCTGATACCAAGACTTTTAATTTGGATTCCTGAACTAGGCAAGGAATTGGACTTTAATCCTAAATGGTTGATTTCAAACTCTAAAGGTCTGTCATTATATGTTCTTCCTTTGAATAATCACAGACATAATAAATATCTTCTAAATATTTTTGTTTGGGGCAAATTTCATACTTTTATGAATATCCATGTTCTTTAAATAAAAATAGCAGCCATTCATATTAACATTTTCCTGGGACTTGGCATATTCAGATTAAAATATATTTTAAGGTATATTATCCGGATTATTTTAACACTCATCTTCATAACTTGTCATGCCAGAAATTTAATCTAGGCCATTCACATTATTTGCTTCTGCTGCCTTGTCCTCTAAAATAATCTACTGTAGGAAAAACAGTAAAAATATTTGCAATATCATAAAGACTAAAATATTTTTTTATGGTATACAGCTTTGAAATATTTATTAAAATAATGTTACATTTGGTAGCATAATTTGCTCCTTGCTCTCCCTCTTCATACATCAGTTCATAAAATAAGTTCGGTTAATACCTGCCAGTGAGTTGTATAAACCTACCTAGGCAGGTTAACTGAAGGTTTGATATGCTATGAAAGCCGAAACAACTGGATTAATTCAGAACAGCTGCATCCATTGCTGGGGTTAGGAGTAGAGAGTAGACTGACAGAAGAGGGAACAGCAGCAAAAGCAACATCTGGTATATGTGTTGTAATCAGGGGTGAAATACTCCTGGTTCGGACCAGATTGTCTGATCTGGTAGCGATGGAGGCGGGCGGCTCAGAGAACTGGCAAAAATCCCTGCCCCCCCCCGCCCCCATGCCCAGCTGAGCCACACAATCATCAGAGGCTTTTTCTTTTAATTTTTAAAAGCATTTTTTCTACAACCTCTTTGGCCGAAAAAATGCTTTTAAAAGTTAAAAAAAAAAGCCTCTGATGATCGTGCAGCTCAGCTGAGATCGTCAAAGGGATCAGCTGATGATCCCAGCTGAGTTGCCTGATTGGCAGAGGCTTTTTTTCTTTTAAATGCCTCTGAAGATCCAAGCTGAGTTGTCTGATGGGCAGAGGCTTTTAAAAGAAAAAAAAGCTGCTGCCGATCAGGCAACTCAGCTGGGATCATCAGAGCCTTTTGAAAGCATTTTTTTTACAACCTCTTCACTGAAGAGGTTGTAGAAAAAATGGTTTTAAAAGAAAAAAAATGGCCATGCCCACCCAGTCACATTACTCCCCCCACTAAGCCACACCCACAGAACCGGTAGTAACAAATTTTAGATTTCACCACTGGTTGTAATGTCATATGTGTTTACAGAAGAGGTGGAGGTTACTGTGTGAACAAAGCAGGAAGCTCCAAGAGGATTGTAGAGATTTAGAAGAGCCACAGTAGGCCAAAAGCTGCATATCGGACATTAATACAATTGAACGTGTCCGCTCACAACAAAATACCTTATGTCACCAGACTTGAAATTTTGGGCTTAGAAAATTTAGAACTACACCACCTTCGGTATGACCTAAGCATAGCTCATAAAATCATCTGCTACAATGTCCTAACTGTCAATGACTACTTCAGCCACAACAATACACGAGCACACAATAGATACAAACTTAAAGTGAACCGCTCCAAACTCAATTGCAGAAAATATGACTTCAGTAACAGAGTGGTCAATGCCTGGAATGCATTACCTGACTCTGTGGTTTCATCCCCAAACCCCCAAAATTTTAACCTAAAACTGTCTACTGTTGACCTCACTCCATTCCTAAGAAGTCTGTAAGGGGCATGCATAAGAGCACTAGCATGCCTACCGTCTCTGTCCTAATGTTCCCTTTAATTGTATTCATTTTATGTATTCAACTCATGCTTATACTTATATATATTATCTAATACGTACTCGACAAATGAATAAAAAATAAAAAAGCTACTTCTTGATTCAGCCTATACTTACAGCATTTAATGTTCTGACCAAACCAGAAGTGAAAGAAAATAAATCTCTACTTTCTTTAATAGGTGTATGTAAACATAATTTTTAGGAGTGTTCTGTTGCGTTTCCATCTATCCATTTGCCTACTTTCTGCTCCTATACAAATACAAAAGGCAGCAAAGGAATTTTGTTTTTATGTCATATACATAACAAGTCTAATTTTGAACTGAGAAGAAAGCTTTTAGGAGCTCTTTTGTTCAGAAAATATCTCAGAATTGCTTTTGCTGTCCCTACCACCAAAGGCTCAGTGTGTTGTTCTTTCACTGATTTTCCAGCATTTTTCTCCCAACAGTGCCCCAAGTTGCTCTGAGGGGATGCAAACTCTTGGCCAGATGGTTGCTACCAGAGCTCTGCTGAAATCTGTATCAAGAACTTAAATCTCAGAAAAAGAAAAATAGAAACTGTCGCTGCTAATGATCATCTCTTCGAAAGGAACTGTTGAATAATCCATTCCATTTAAGAATATTCAGTGAATTCCTATCCACCTTCCAGTTTGACCTGGCTGGATAATTTGGAAAAGCTATTTCCACCCAACTTTATCCAAACTAGTTCCATCCTTGCAAAGCAACTATTAAAAACAGGATGCTATTAGATGCCACTTCTCAGCACTCCGTTGTCTATAGGTATGGAAAATGAAAGTAGACAAGCAAAACAAAGCCTGCTGCAGAAAAAAACCCAAAACAGCATGACTTGCTAGAGACTGTTGGGTACCACCAACTTGGAGGACGTTACCAAAGACAAAGAATGAATTCCACTCTCCTCTGGAGACAATAGACATGGTCTCACTGCTTCTAATTTGGCTGGATTGTCCAATTATAGAAGTCATCCAGGAGACTGAAACAGCAGCCCTTTGATCATTTAGCTGGGTTGCACTTAATTGAACTCAATGGAGCTTATGAAATTTCATAGGAATGCACTGTTGAACTCTTAAAATGCTTTGATAAACTTAACCTGAAAAAAGTTAATTGGTACAGGATAAGAAGAGAGATTCTTTCAGGTTTATAAATTCCAAGGGTCTGACAACAATAACCACTAAGATATTGTGCCTTTTGTAAATTAAGCTGTTTGAATCCCTGATGGTGTTACCATTAGGAATCCCTGTGGCATAGTCATTCACATGTAGATCTATATTTCTTTATGCAGATCCCAGTACGTAGCACATGGGATGAAACACATATTTAGTTCTACTTTCTATCTTTTGCATTTGACTTGAGATCCAAGGCTTCATAATGATTTTGTTTCTATCAGTTGGGAGATTTCACAGGATCTTTAGAAAAATCAAATAGATTTAAAAGATGGGAGTTTACCTAATCTTGGATTCAGTTTCTTTATAAACTGTAAAGAGTCCAAGTAAGGAATTATTATTCAAGATGGTAATATTTCATAACAAGAGAATGAACTGTAGAATGTCCCAAAATGGAACCCAATGTTCAAAATAGCTTTCTCTACCTGGATTCTCTACCCAAAATGGAACCCAATGTTCAAAATAGCTTTCTCTACCTGGATTCAGGAAAGCATTCTTAAGAAAATTGCATAGAAACCGGAATCTTGTACTGGAGTATCAGAAAAGGACTTTAGAAGGGAAATTTAAATATATAAGCATATGCCATTGGCTGTGCCCATGTTCTGAATGTTCACGTTTGATTACTTACTTTGTTTCTGAATAACAATTCTAAACCAATAATGATGTCTGCTACAACTAACAAATGTACTTTATATAGAAACACTATATCAGAATGATTTTGACCAACAGACTTTGACTTCATGGTTGAAAGATTGGTCTAATTTTCTGGACATTTTTGCTTCTTCTCCATCCTCTGATTTTTCCAATCCATGCCTGGGAAAAAATTACGGAGAACTTGCTAATTTGTAACATTATTTTGATTCCTTCCAATAAAGGTACATTAATAATGATTGGATTTTTTATGAACTAGGTGCCTGGGATTGCTTTCTACCTGGGTTTTATGTGGAAAGGGAGTAAGAATTCATATTTTTAAAAAAATTCATTTACTGGGCAGATAAGGATAGTGTACAGTCTAAAAAGTCTGGAATAAATCTTGTAATCTTTTAAAGTGGAACTCTCGGGTCCTTGTATAATTAGACTCTTCTCCTCTCCTCTCCTCTCCTCTCCTCTCCTCTCCTCTCCTCTCCTCTCCTCCCCTCTCCCCTCCTCTCCTCTCCTCTCCTCTTTTGTAGCAGTCTAACTAAGACTTAGAATCTTAGTTAGAAATATTGGGAAAGTGCATATTTTTGTATCATCTAAATCTTTCATATGAAGCTTAAAGATGGTGGAGAACCAGTCTGAGTAGTAGTGAAGGCACTAGCCCAGAAATGGGAGACTGTGAGTTCTAGTCCCATCTTGGGGACTAGAAGCCAGTTGGGTTACCTTCAGCCAATCATAACCTTCATACAGTGTACAAACATGGAATAGAGGTAGTGGCAGCTATTTAGTTTCTAATTTTTTGCATAGAGTTGGAAGAGAGAACTTTTAATTCCCTGGGATTATCTCCTTGGCTTTGACTGAATGAACTTTTTTGCATGTTCTTGTTGATCTGATGGATTGACTGTTGACTGGAGTAGAAACAGTGGTGGTGCAGTGGAACTACCATAAATATCCTTTCAAACCATGAATGATAGACCCAGATAGGGGTTGAAATGGAGTGCTGCATTTCCACTTTGTAACTCTGTCAAATACCTGGACGGAGTTATAGAAAAACTAGACATATTTTGCTTCCTTGATCTTTTTTGAACAAAAATTCTTTAAGAACTAATTTTATGCTAGCCTGATGTCAACCCTGAAGCTGACGTGACCTGATATTCTCATTTTCACTGAGATTGTATCCACACATAATTGGGGTTTAGAGTCCTCAATACTGAGGACCTTGTGGCTCAGCAGACTAAAGCATTGTGATTAACACCAGCTGTCTGCAATTACTGTAAGTTCGAATCTCACCAGGCTCAAGGTTGACTCAGCCTTCCATCCTTTCTAAGGTAGGTAAAATGAGGACCCAGTTTGTGGGAGCAATAAGCTGACTTTATATAAATATACAAAAGTATGAAGGCTAGCTTAACGCATTGTAAGCCACCCTGAGTCTCCGGAGAAGGGCAGCATATAAATCAAATTTAAAAAAAAAATAAAAAAAAATAAAAAAAATAATTCTACATTTATAAAAGAAGTCGGTTGTTGTGAATCATAGGGCTGAAAGGGACCTTGGAGATCCTCTAGTCCAACTCCTTGCCCAAGGCAGCACTCCTTATTCTATCCTGGACAAATCTTTTCTTGAAAACCATCAACAATAAAGCACCCACAACTTCTGGAGGCAAGCTATTCCACTGATTAATTGTTCTCACTGTCAGGAAGTTTCTCCTTAGTTATAGATTGGATCTCTCTTTTTTTTTTTTTTATTGAAAAAGTTTTACATTACATTTTATAATATGAAACCCCCCCCCTTCCCCCTCCCTTTCCCACCCCCCCATCCTATCCCTTCTATCCCTCCCCCCTCCCTTGACTTCCGCTATTTGACAAACATTAATCTTATCATATTCAACATTCTTTAAAGGCGAGATCCCTTTGCATAAGAAATTAACTATTAACACTTCACTAACATTCACATACTTAAAAATCTAAACATATTAGATTAAGACAATTTAGCTAAATAAGCTTAATACATTCTCTTTAAAATTTAATCTATACCTCAGTTATATACTCTTCATTTTAATAATGATAATTAACCATATAACTATACCTTTCATACAATTATTTAAGTATACTAACATTTAGTGATCTTAAATTTTAAACTATACATCAATTATAAATTCTTCAGTTTAATAATAATAATAAACCACGTAGCTATCCATACATTTACTTAAATACATTCTAACTCTAATTCAACTGAGCACTATTTGAAATTTCTTGCTTTGATATTTCTTCTTCATATAGTCAACCCATTTCCTCCATTCCTTGACAAAAGCTTCATGGGTCCTTTCCTTTAGGTATGCAGAAATTTTTGCCATCTCTGCCAGATTAGACATCTTCAATATCCATTCCTCTATGGTAGGCACTTTGTCTTTCTTCCAATATTGACCTATCAGTAATCTGGCTGCAGAAATCATATACAATATTAACCTAGTATCGATTACTGAAAAGCCCTTAACTATTCCCAACAAAAAGAACTGAGGAGAAAACTCCAACTTCTTCTTCAAAATGTTCTGCATCACCCACCAAAGTTTAATCCAAAATGGTTTCAACTTCCTGCATGTCCACCAAATATGAAAATATGTTGCATCCAAACAATCACACCTCCAACATTTAGGTTGAACATTTGGATACATACATGATAATTTTTTGGGATCTAAATGCCATCTATAGAACATTTTGTAAAAATTTTCCCTTAGGTTCTGTGCTTGCGTAAATTTAACGTTCTGGACCCAGATCTTTTCCCATGTTTCTAACATTACTGGTTGATCAAAATTCTGTGCCCATTTAATCATGCAGTCTTTAACTAACTCCCCCTCTGAATCTCTCTCCAACAGTAAATTGTACAATCGTTTAATATGCATCGGTCCTTTACATTTTATCTGAGTCATCAAGTCCTCTTCATATAGCATTAATCCAATTTTCTGATCTTCTCTCCATCTCGCTTGAAGTTGAAAATACTGCAACCAAGTTAAATTGACTCCGTCTTGCAACAGAGTATTCCAAGACTTCAAACACCAACTGCCCCCATCAATAAAAAGTATCTCTTTGTACAACAACCCCCCGAGTGACTTTATTTTTGGCAAAATATGCCCAAGATCCAACCACAAAGGTATTTTGTAATCCAATTGAAGCTGGTGCTTCTTCCAAACTCTCAGCAAAGCGTGTCTTAAAATATGCCTGTTAAATAGACTGTCTCTCTTATCTTCATAAAGTAGATATGCATGCCATCCAAATTGCAAATCATGGCCTTCTATATTCAAAATATCTCTTTTGGTTATTCCAATCCAATCTCCAACCTGTATCAATGCAGCTGCTTCATAATATAAACGTAGATTTGGAACTTTAAGGCCACCACGTTCACGTACATCTTGCATGATCTTAAATTTAACTCTTGGTTTTTTCCCACTCCAAATAAATTTATTTAAGCCTGATTGGATCTCTCTTTTAATGAACTTCCACTCATTGCTTTTTGTCCTGCCTTCAGGTGCTTTGAAAAATAAGTCAACTCCTTCCCTGTGACAGCTGCTCAAGTATCAGAAGATAGTTATCATGTCACCCTAATCCTCTTTGTTAGGCTAGTCATGCCCAGTTCCCTTAGTTGTTCATCTTATGGTTTAGCCTCTAGACCCTTTATCACAGGGGTGTCAAACTCAAGTCATCACGTGACATATTGGGACTCCCCCCCTCATTTGCTAAATCAGCATGGGTATGGACAGCACATGACACATCCGGTCCATGGGCCAGGAGTTTGACAGCCCTGCTTTATCATCTTTGTTACTTTGCTCTGCACTTCTTCTAGGGTGTCAGCATCTTTTTTGTATATATGGAACCAAAATAGGATGTAGTATTCCAAGTGTGGCCTCAGTAGTGCGGTATAGAGTGGTACAATCACATCTCATGTTCTTGATGCTTTCCTTCTGTTGATGCAGCATAGGATTGCATTGTCTTTTTTGGCAGCTACAATGAGCTTTAGTGGGTAGGGTTGGTAAACATTAAATAACACACTCAACTTCTATCGGGAGCTCTGAGTGAAGAAATTGTAATTTCGTTCATCTTTTCTCCACTTCCAATGCCTTAGTTTTGTGTGTGTGTATCTGTATATTACATATATTTATATGTAAATAGCACTGGAAGGGAAACGAATAGACCTTTCCTTAAATGCGGTGTGTTATCATCTCTACCTGGGTGGCCTAAGGGAGAGATTGGCTGATGTGACACCTATGGATTACTTCAAGCTATAAAACGTTGCTTGTTCTGTTTAGCACTTTGGTGGTTATCACTAAATGAACTGGAGACAGAGATTTCATAGACCAGCTTTCTAAGGCACAGGTTCCATAGTATTAACCAGATGAAAAGTGATATTGTGTCTATCTTGTACTTCAGGATATTCCAAGCAATTTTAAGTCCTGGGTAATAAAAATCCCTCTCACCCGACATCGAAAAGAAATAAACAAAGAATTGCTTTGATTTCTATGCCTACATCCTTCATACTGCATGCATTTGCCTTAGAGAGAATGTGACTAAATGAGATGAAATTTGCATTGTGTTATAATTGATGAGAGAATGTTTATAAAATCATGTACTGTTGATAAATGGCTCCAGAGGAATTATCGAAGATTGACAAAGGTACTTCAAATCAATATTGGGAATGTGAAAAAAGGAAGGTTCATTTTACCAAACATAGTTGACTTGTGAAGAAGCTAAAAATTCTAGATACGAACAGACACAAAAGGATTTTGAAGACTAACACTGAGAAAAAGCCAGTGTGTTTTAGTAATTGGGACTTATGTATAGCCAATTAGCAAAGACTCATGGAAGATTAATTTTATATATGGTGACTGTAGCAAGATTATTACATGCACAACAATGGCGAATACTGAAATTCCTACTCTGAAGGAATGGATTGTGAAGACCTCAAAATCATTAGAAATGGCAGAACTGACCGATTTGATCAGTTATAAAACAATAAGTATTTTTAAAATAAAAGATTGGAAATCCTTTTGGACTTTTTGGTGAAAATGGAAAAAAGTGAAATGATGATTTATGGATCTGGTATTTAAATAAGGGGCTGAAGGGATTTTTGCAGTGTTAAAAGGAGGAAAGATAATGAGTTTGTTTATAATTGGTGAAAAGAAGGTCCTAAGTTGCTTTCTTTGTCTGACCCTTGTTTTCCTAATTAGTTTTTTTCCCCTTGCTTTCTTTGCTTTGCTCTTCATGGTATTTTTCTTTTCTTTTTTCTTTTTTTACTTTTTCTTATGTCTTTTATCTTTTCTTCATATTCTTTCCTTACATTTATCTTTTACATATGCAAAAACTTTCAATTGCTCTGATCTTGGCAATTTGGTTGCAAATGTTTCATCACCATGTCAGATTCAGATTCAGAAGGACACAAATTTGATCTAACCGGGACCACAGTTGTAACCCAAGCGAAATCAAGGAGAAAAAGAGAATTCCTCAAAGCCTGGTTCTCCACCAATAAGTCAATAAACAGATATATTTACATCGATCCAGTCTACCAATCACTGAGAATGAAAGAACTGCATCAACCATGATCCCGAAGATAGCATTTAAAACGAACAAACAGGTACGCAATAACAAAAGTCACAACCCATCAGCTCACAAGAAATCGAACCACATCTCAGTAACAACAATCAGTCATTCAAACAGACCAAAATCAGGCCATGACTCAGCAGTATCCAAACAAACAACACTAATTTACATCACAGAGACAGTACATAAAACCAAAGACCATGCCTCAGTAACAACAGCCAGCCAATCAAACAATCTGAAGTCAGACCATGAGTCAGAAGCAGTCGAACAAACAACATCCACGCTAATTTGCATCACATAAAAAGGTATTTAAAGACCAGTGTTCTGACAGACAAACACAACTCAAAATGCACTGACGATGTCTCCTCGAATGGTGACGAACCAAATTGCCAAGCTCGGAGCTCAGACTAACAGCCCAGTTAACAAACCCAAGCTCCTTGTATTCAAATATGTTTCATTAAAAAAATATTGCATACATTTGTCTAACTGCATGAAAAACTTAAAGCAGTCCCTGGAAGAAAACAAAGCTTATCTAGCTATCTTTCCTTTGAAAGGGCAGAATCTCAGGAACTGAGATAGTGAAATAGAAATGCCTGCAAATAAGAAATAGGTTTCCCCAAAATTCACTAAAAATGAAACTAATTAGAATAATTATTCAGTGGAACGACTTGCCTCCAGAAGTTGTGGGTGGACTGGAGATTGGGCAACCATTTATCTGAAATCGTATAGGGTCTTCTGCTTGATCAGGGTTGTATTAGATGACCTCCAAGGTCCATTCCAACTCTGTTATTCTGTTGTTATTCTATTAAACTAGTTTCAATTCCATAAGAGATGATGAAAATGATGACGATGATGGAGAAGAAGGTGGTGATGATAATCATGATAAATATGTTTATAAAACCATATTTGGTTTTTTTTTCCTTTGCTCCTTTTGAAATATTCTCCCTCTCCTTGACAAAGATTATATTGTATATACAGGACAGCACAAGGCATCATGTCCGTTCACACTGAAATAAATCTAAAACGAAAACAAGCTGCACAGCCGGCTAACACTGCCTTGAATATTACACATCAAGAACCCTTTCCAGTGACAAATACTTTCAAGGCAAACAAACAGAAGAGAAATTAAAAAATCTCTGTGGGGCATAAATATGCAATTACACCTCACACGGGGAACATTTTATCAGGTAAACCAATCCTACTTTGTTAATTGAAAAGCTCCTGCAATGGATTTCTCTCTTTCTCCCTCCCTCGTAATTTTCTTTTTTTGACAAAAGACCTCCAAACACTTTCCGTCTCTTGATACTGGCATCTCTCCCTCTCTCTCTCCTTCTCTTTCTCCCTCTCCCTCTCCTTCTCTTTCTCCCTCCCTCCCTCCCTCCTCCTCCTCCTCCCTCCCTCCCTCTCTCTTTCTCCCTCCCTCCCTCCCTCCCTCTCTCTCTCTCTCTCTCTCTCTCTCTCTCTCTCTCTCTCTCTCTCTCACACACACACACACACACACACACACACACACACACACACACACAGCAGTGGTGGGTTGCTCCTGGTTTTGGGAGGCTCCGCCCACCTGCCCGGATGTCATAACTGATGATCTGCGCATGTGCAGAAGCTTCTGTGTATGTGCAGAAGCTCGCGCAGTTCCGTTGCAAATCGGTAGTAAAGGTAAGTAGAACTTACCCCGACACAGAGGCTACCACTGTCAGTGCTCTGCTCATTGTACCTCACTTTCTCTTCAACTGTTTTCGAAGACCAGAAATTCCACCTTCCTCAACTCCTACTTAAACTGCAATTTGTTCTGCATATATTTTTCTTCTTTCTCCTCCCAAATAATTTGCAACAATGATATTACTCAGATACTATGAATATCTTTGGAATTCATTAAAAAAAAAGAACAACCACAGCTCAAGATGTTAGTCAAGAGAGTCACTGAGTTGTGCAGGAAAAAAAAAAAGGATTAGGTGCAAAGAGAAAAAAAATACTACTCTCCCTGGGAGGGTGCTAGGGAGTAAGGAGAAATCAGGTGCGAAGAGCAGTACAATTGAAATAATAAATAAATAAAATGAGTTTTGGAGGAGAGATGCTAAGAATTGGTTTCCGGGACACATTTATCTTCTTCCAACACATTCTGAGAAAGTTATGTAACCGTAAAGTTGTTTGGCCCAGTATTTCCACCTGAGAAACTCAAGCAGCTTTAAACATTCAGGAAAATGTAACTTCACCTTGCTTTTAAAGCAATGAAAGCAATTGTTGCAGTAGGTTGGATCAGGAGGATAAGAAGAGGTGGGAGTTGTTCCTCTGTTCTTTTGAACCAGTTTTCATTTCAAATGTTCCCAATTCAAACTCCTTTGACCTCCCTACAAAGGAGTTGATACAGATTCTCATATCTTTCCTCCAAGATAGGAATGCAGTATGTTCCTTGTCTATCAGCATCTATCAAGCCATGTGAAGTGATGATCTGCTTGTAGCAGAGCAGAATACTTGGCTGGCTTGAATTTAGACTGGGTGGAGGGAGGAAGCACGGGAGATGTGTCTATGATGGGTAAAGAGCTGTGGTGGCACAGTGGTTAGAACCCCATATTGCGGGCTAACTCTGCCCAGTGCCAGGAATTCAATCCTGACCGACTCAAGGTTGATTCAGCCTTCTATCCTTCTGAAGTCAGTAAAATGAGGACCCAGTGTCAGCCTCTGTGATGCTTGCTTGCTATTGGCTGCCATAGTAACAGGAGTGGGGGAGAGATATAGGTATTTGGGTGGGGAAGCGAGCTGGTGGAGATGTCTCATGATGTGACCGAAAAGGGAGGAAAAGGGAGGGATACTGTCATCATCTTCTGCGCAGCTGAATGGTCTTGTTGATAGCCAGTCAAGGACAACTGTTCTGGCAAACCAGATGGATGGGGCCATCTGAAGATACACCTCACATAACACCTTGGGGGGCTGGGGATTGGACATTCAGCCAGGGTCCTTGGGGGGAGGGATTTGGGAATACTTTCAATATGTACTTTTTGTGCCTTTACCCTCAGATCTTGCTTTTCTTTTGTTGCTATCAGTTCATACTCAGTAAAAGTACCTTTCTCTACAAACATGGAGTTGGGAATTTTCTTTCTTGAGTTTTGAACTGAGGCACCTTTGACATCTAGATTGTTGGGGGAAACATTATGACTCTATAAATTGCTTAGTGGGGGCTGTAAAGCACTATGGAGCGGTATATAAGTCTAAATGCTATTACTATGGGACAGAGTAGGACCGGTGGTCATCGATTTCTGCTAACACTTGGGACAGTGGAAATAGAAACCTGGAGGATGAAATGGAATGTCCTGAAAAAGGGAACAGAATCCAAGCAGGAGCTGTTTCGTTTGTTCAGAAGATTGTAAAGATAAACAACATACGGGTGTCTGGATTTGGACTAAATTCAGAAAGTCGAGTTTCATTCTCCCATTGTCTGGCCATTTATGGTGAGAAGATTTTTAATGTTTATCAGAATGGATGAAATTACAGGTGCTTCTTGATGACCACTTGTTCAGCAACTGTTTGAACTTAAAGCAGTGCTGAACAAGAGGTACTTATCACTGGTCCTTGACGTTCCAGCTCTCACAGAGCCCCACAGTCACAGGACTGTGATTTGTGTTAGTTCCCCACAAGCAAAGCCAATAGGAAAGTCAACAAGAAGTTGGAAGTTACAATCGTGTGTGGTCTTTGCTTAATGACCTGCAGTGATTCATTTCACGATGGTAATTGGGGTTTGTTAGAGCTATCATCACTAAGCAGGCAGTCATATGATGTCATGCTTAATGACCATATCACTTGGCAACAGAAATTCTGGTTCCTTTACTGTTTTTAAATAAGGACTACCTATAATAAATAAGCTAAGAATATTAGAACAGGAAGAGGCATGTCAAATTTCATAAAAATCAGTGTAAAGGTTTTTGAGCTGCACTTTGTAAAACCATGTTTTTTTTAAAAAAAACTCCTGCAATTTTGCTCGAATAAACAGTGATAATTTGCTGTTATAACACAATTATCTTGCTGCAATTCTTAAATTGGGAAGCACCCATAGTAAATCTCCTTACCCATAGTAAGTGGTGGGCTGTTGTACAGATCAAAGGGGTGGTGATAAAGAAAGAAGATGCCCCTTTATCTTCATTGATATGGTAGACCAGACTGGATAAAGAATTAAGTAATATGAAGTATTAAGCTAGAAGCTATGTCAGCTAGCCAATATAGCCCAGAGAATTGTGCCACACAACCAATCAGGTAAAATCAGTTGTAGGCAATGAGACTCTGAATTAACCCACCCCCCTGTAAAACTGGGGTTCTCTTTCAGCCCCAAGATTTCTCTTTCCTAAAGGATACAAGTGGAAGCATTAGTGAATCTGACACTGCTCTCCCTGCCACCATGGTTGGGTCAGGAATCACTTTTTTGATGGGGAAAAGAGACTATCACAACACCACCTCTCAGTATTATACCAGTAATAGCTCTATTGCCAGTGACACTAAGAACTGGATCATGGATACAGATCCTGTACCCCTACAGCTCAAACCCTTTCAAAGGAATTGTGGGAGTTGCCACCACATGTTCATACCTTGTCCAATTTCTTAGAGAAAGAGTACAATGCTACATTGGTGCAGTTTCAGGCAGATAAAGCTCTAAAATTGAGGAATTTTGATAATAGCTACTTGTTAAAGAGGTGGCTGGATGGAGTCACTGAAGCAGTAGGCATGAGCGTAAATGGACTCCAGAGAATAGTAGAGGACAGGAAGGCCTGGAGGAACGTTGTCCATGGGGTCACGATGGGTCGGACACGACTTTGCAACTAACAACAACAACTTGTTAAAGAGCGGGGGGGGGGGACTTAGAGAAACAGGAAGAGAGTAATTATTATTTTCATGAAATAACATACAGGGAGGATATTTCAAGCATCATTTTAAATTTAGGGAAAGAGTTGTATGGAAAGATTGTATTGTGAGAGAAAAAGCAGTGATAATGCAAGGAGAGGTTTTGATCCTGACCCAGGGCCTCCACAAGGCTAGCAGTACTGAGGGTTTTTTTTGGGGGGGGGGGGGCGGTGTTATTATCTAATTAATGCATTGCTAACGTTCATACACTTTGGAATGGAAGGGACAGAATCATAATAGTTGGAGGTACAGACAGTCAGGGCCAGATTTAGATGAAAAGAGGCCTAGGCTATTCCACTTATGAGGCCCTTTCACCTCCCATTTTTTTCAGTTCAGTGTTTTAGTGTTCACTGTTTTTAGAATAGTGTAATTTTAATTTTGCTAACAATTTGAATGTAGGCCCCACTTGTTCTTGAGGCCCTAGGCTGAAGCCTAGTTAGCCTATAGGAAAATCTGGCCCTGGAGACAGTGCAATTTCTCCAATATGCCTCCATAACGGGGGGCAAATCTGGGAGTAATGTGTGGAAACTAGCAGCTGCAGAGACGTCACCCTTTCTCTGTTTTGCCGAGTTTGGTTTTCGTCTGCTCCGTTTGGTCCTTTTCCTCCTCTCCCTCCCACCTTGCTGGCTTCTCCCCAGCTTGCACTGTTTGAAGAAGGCTCCTGCTTGCAGGTATCTTGTTGACTGAGCTGCACTAGTGTTGCAGAGAATGTAAATACAGCCTCTTTGTGGTTATTGTTAAGGTTCACGGGATGCCCTCAAACAGAATTGATGAGGATTTATGTCCTTGGTGACAGTCTGGTGGTTACCGGAGAAGAAAAGACAACCTTCATATTATAAAAGGCAGGAAGGCTTCCTAGGCAGGCTGATCCAAACTACATCAATCAAATAATTGTGCCTATGTACTTAGCTATTTAGACACTGCCCTTGTTTAAAATGGTTTTCCAGCTGCAATTCATAATAACTGAGTCTGAGGCATGTGGCTGAACTGGCACCCTCGGGGAGTAGGTTTGATGTGTTGCTATTGTACTTTTAGTGCCATGGAGAGGCAATTTGGGCATTTTATGCCCAAATAGCTTAGCTGGCTTTACATATGAAGTATGTTGCCTTGAATTGGTAGCTGCTCCAACAGCAAAACACCTTTGGTTCCCCTTCCCCCAAAAAGAGAACCTTTGAACCTCTGCTTTGAACTTCAAACTAGAGGAGAATCATGTGGTGTAGAAGTTTAATGTGTCAGAGCAGAACCAGAGGGATAGAAGTCCAAGCCTGATCTCAGGTATGGAACGTCTGTGGCAGTGGTGGGATTCAAGTTTTTTAAACTACCAGTTCTATGGGAGTGGCTTGGTGGGAGTGGCTTGGTAGGTCTGGCATAACTTGGTGGGCATGGCAGGGGAAATACTGTAAAATCTCCATTCCCACCCCACTCCAGGAGAAGGATACTGTAAAATCCCCATTTCCTCCCGATCAACTGGGACTTGGGAGGCAGAGTATAGATGGGGGTGGGGCCAGTCAGAAGTGGTATTTACCGGTTCTCTCAACTACTCAAAATTTCCATTATCGGTTCTCCAGAACTGGTCAGAACCTGCTGAATATTATCTCTGGTCTGTGGGTGACTTAGATCTGGGTGACTCCCTCAGCTCAACTTACCTGCTAAAGCATGAAACTGTGGAGTGGGAGGACATGTGATTGCATCCCTTAGTGATAGCAATCGCAGCAGTCTTGAATGCCATCATAACTCACAGACCATGCAATTCGTTAAGAGAGGATCACATGGGACCAGAGTCCTAGGCAAGCAAGCCAGAGAGCAACAGCTGCAGGTAGGTGGGTGAGGGCCATGAAAAGCACAGCTGAGGGCCTTCTTAACAGAGACAATGCAATATAACAGGAAAAAGGAATTATGAAGGAAAACAACGTACTGCATTGTCTCTATTAAATTATGAGCTTCCAGCTAGGAAATACCTTATGGTTTACATGTTGGAAAGTGTCCCACAAATTTAAGATCCTTCTGAGTATCAAACAACAGCTCTAATCTCTTTTCTATTGATTTTCCAAATATTTTGTTGCTGGATTGTTTACCCTGCAGTTCCTTTTTTTGATTAAAACAAGTGGGTAGAAAGATAGCAATAGCAATAGCACTTACACTTTACAGTACTTTACAGCCCTCTCTAAGTGGTTTATAAAGTCAGCATATTGCCCCCAACAATCTGGGTCCTTATTTTACCCACCTTGGAAGATGGAAGGCTGAGTCAACCTTGAGCCTGGTGATATTTGAATTGCCAAATTGCAGGCAGCCAGCAGTCAGCAGAAGTAGCCTGCAGTACTGCACTCTAACCACTGAGCCACCATGGCTCAAGATGGAAGCCATCGCTGATATGCTTCAGATTAAAGACTTCCAATGTGACCAAGAGGTCATCCATTCACCATTGAGTTCAAGGTTGCTTTCTCTGTTACAATTTATCGGCTGCTATATTTGCTGCTTAAGTTATATGTTCTCTGACATTTCCTTTCTCTATAACCAGGGCTATAAAGCTATACAATTCCCTCCTGCAAGTGTCCTTAGAATAGGGGGTTTTTTTGAACCTGTGGGGTGATCTGACCATACAGACATTAACATTGACACTACACAAACTTTTATTCAACAACTCAAAGAAACAGGTGCTTGTTCTGAATGTGATCAAAAGAGAGAGATTGAGAAGAATCTGTGTTTGCAAAATTAGTCTTCCCAGAGCATTACAGTTAAACAAGTTGTCAAGTGCTGACAGTTCTGATTAACAAAGTTAACCTTGAAATGAACCAGAATTTCTCTATGAATTCTTCTGTAATTTGATGCTAATCAAATGTACTTGAATGGAGCAGAGTAATTGACATGGCAATGATGCTGAAAACTGAGTGTATTGCGGTTGGTAGGCTTCAGGCTGGTGTCAAGCTCCTTCGCTTAGTTATTCCAAAAAGGAATAAAAGATACGCTGCTAATAAAAGTGACAACATCATGCTGTTATTATTATTATTTTTTGGGGGGAAAAGGTTATTTTAAAACAGAATAAAATCAGTGTAGGACCTGTTGCTCTGTAATACCTAAATTCTGTCAGCCTTTTCTACCCCATAAGAAAACTTTGGCAGATCATTACATCTTTTTCAATTTGTAAGAGAAAATAAGAAACCTGTTGCCTGAAAAAGAATCTAAATTTGGTTCATCGATTTCTCCAAATAAACCTAAGAAACTCTGGACCTCTGGTTTTCTTCTAACAGTAAGAATAGATCACCCTTATGCAACTTAATAGTTTTAACAGGTGTAAGGTATTATTTTGTAAGCTGCTCAGAATCTCTGCAACAGTGAGATGGGCAGCATACAATGCAATGCAATGCAATACAATTCTTTATTGGCCAAGTGTGTTCGGACACGCAAGGAATTTGGTGCATATTAATCAAACAAACAAACAATAATGAATGAATGGATGGATAAATAAATAAATAACCCCCAAAACAGTAACTATGGGAATCCCCAAAATAGTGATTATTTGAAGAAAAGGCAGCTTCTGAAAACAAATTCACTTATAAAGTGGATTGCAATGAGGTTGCAATTCTGCTTGATTGAATATTAAACCAAAGAAATATTGGAGTTTGCCTGCTTCTAGAGAGGATATGGACCCTTATCTTTCAACTAAGGTGGTCATGTCCAAAGAATGTCTTGTTTGGGCTAATCCATTATGTCATCAAATCAATTGAGAGATATGTAGTATTGCTAGATTAAGATGTAATTCTGCCAAGAGATTCAATAGCTGTTTGTATTTCATATATTCAGAAGAGAACAATTATCTATCTCAGAATCTCTGCCAAATTGCTCCTGGCATTGAAGTGGGGCTCTTCAAAGGCCCATCTAATCAAGAAAGATCTGATAAAATGTGGGTACTAGAGATGATCATCTTCTCATCCTTTAGGAGAAATTCAAACCTCTGGTTATTCTTGGAAGCTTGCCACCTATATTTTAATGTTGTTAAATGAAGACATAATGTTGAACTATAACCCAGAATCACTCCGATCCAAATTTATTAAAATGTTAATAAGATTAACAACCCTAACTTTCTGATGATAATTACTAGCATGTTCAAATCATTCCTGAAGGTTAGATTTTTTTATCAATTTCTTGTTTGAAAGTTTCAGATAGCAGAAGATTTAGATTAACAGCTAAATTTGCAAAAACAAAATCCCTCCCAAACTGCAGTCCTATGTCACATCAGTAGAAGTATTATGTTATTATATACAATTATAATGTATCATGCTGGCTAGGCTATGCCTAGAAAATTATATCCAGATCTGAATACCATACTTTCAAAAGGACTAACGCTGTGGAATATGTCTAGAAAAGAACAACTAAGATGGTAAGAGACCTTAACAGAAACAATTGGTGGCACTGGAGATGGCGAATTTGAAGAAGACAGTAGAGAGACATGATAGCTGTTAGATATCTGAAACGATTTGTGAAATATAGAGCTGAATTGTTCAGAGTTATTCTAGGATTTAAATTATAAGAGAATAGAGTTTGATAGGTCATAAGAAGACATTTCATAACAGAAAGAAATGTTCAGTTGTGGAAAGGGAAAAAATAGACTTTCTTCTGCTGTATAAATAGAGATTTGATGGTCATTTGTAAGGATGGATTCCTACACTGAGTATTGTATAGATGAGAGACATTGGATTGGAGTAAATGAATCTCAAAGTCCATTCCAAATCTTACATTTTTAATATTAGTTGCGTTTCCAATCATATCCTTTAAGTAACATTGTTTAGGAACATTCTGCATTTTGAAGATCACTTTTGTTTTGATTGTATATGATTGTAGTCATCGTTTTTCAAAATGTACAATTTTATAATGTGTGAACTTCAACTTCCAGAATTCTGGGGCTTGAGTTCCACATGTCTTAAAGTTGCCAAATTTGAAAAATCACTGCTCTAGACAAGGCAGAGGAACACATTTTTAAAACAAAGTTTGCATGTGAAGGCATCTCTCCCCTATGGTCTTTCTCACTAAAGAATCTTCAAATGATGACAGGAAATACCACCATGCAGCAAGAAGTTTTGATGCATGTTGTTGCTAACTTTGATTACTTTCCCAGTGGTCAATTAACCCCCCGTCCTTCCTTCCTCTCCAGTGGGATGCTATGGTTACTTTTTTGATGTGGAGATGCTACTACTGGGCACCAGACCCAAACAGTAATGAGGAAAAATGTATTCCAGAGATAATGTGGAGAAGGAGAAGTTGGCAAACTTTTTGCATCTACCTGTTGTGCCCTTTCTGGCATGGCTTTGAGAACAGTGGGATGAAGACAGGCAGCTGTAAAGGAGCCAGTGGCAGTAGGAACTGCTACTAGGATGGTTCTGTGCCAATTAGAGAAGTGCCAGGCTATCTGGCACACTTTCAACTATCTGGGTGTTCACTCAGCTTGCCAGTTTGCAAATGCAAGAAACTTCTTCAGCAAGTACCCAATTCTCACATTTGATTCATAATCCTTTCTGTTGGCTGAGTTTCCCACCCTGCTCCCCCATTCCTCTGTGGAAAGCAAAGGTAAGTCCCACCACGTCAACTGTAGCGGCCATCAGTGCCAAGACCAAGCATCATGCTAAAGAATTAGGTAGGGCCCTTGCAAATCTACTGGGTGTTTTGTCCTTCTTCTTCTTTTTTATTAAAATATCTGTTCAGCACAAAAGCAAACAAAAGTTTTATCTCCTGCAAACACTCCACTCATCTGCCTACTTCTTCAGTGTGCGCACAGTTCTGGGAAGGCAAAACAACTTGGCTTTAAGAAATTGTGGCAATAGTATGGAAGTCAACACAAGGAAGGTTCAGGAGGCATTGAATATTGAAGGAGACTGCACGTAAAGTGCAAGAAGAAATCCAAAGAGATTTCTTTCAGCTTTCAGCTTTCAGCCCAGTCAACATCCTGGTTTATAACTCCTATTAAGCCATGATCTATTTAATCATGGCTTATTGAATAAACCCCAAGTGGCTTTGCATATTACTCTAAGCAACATGGCTTGCAGTTCATAATAGTTAGATTTAGACATAAATCAATAAGCCACATCCTGGCATGGCAATTTGTGAAACCTATTGATAAGATTCTGATGAGCATTTCTGAGGTGACATAGCACAACTTTGTAATTCATTAAGGTTAAAGAGATTCTTAAAGCAGCTGTATCCATTTTTCACGCTTGCTTGCACACCTAAAAGAAAGGATGGTCAACAGAGAGATGCTGGCTGGGGCTTGGGTGACATCCAATGCCCCTATTAAGGATCAGTTTCAAAGTGGGCACAGCCTCTCCCTCTCTCCCATGTTTTTATTCTTTTTATTTTTCCATTTCTTTGCTTTTACCTTTAGTTTATTTCTCTTTAGGGTTTTTTTCCCCAGGGAAGGAAGGAAGGAAGGAAGGAAGGAAGGAAGGAAGGAAGGAAGGAAGGAAGGAAAAAAAATCAAAATATCTCTTCATAAAGGGTCAGAGGCTGACAGGTGACCTGCAGAATCCCTGCTACAGCAATTATTCATTTTTAAACCAAATGTGAGGTAGGCAGAACAGCGATGAACACTTCTTTAAAAAAAAAAAAAACCTAGCTTCCAAGGCTCTGAATTTGTGACAGTGATGTGACAATATCACCAAAAAGACTGATTTTCCCCCCAGTTCTTTTTGACTTTTTTAAGGGATATTTCAAAGAAAAAATAGCAAAGCCAAATTTTGACATCACTATCTCACTTGATTATATTTATTTAAATAAAAGTCTGGTTTTATTCCCAAATAATTTAGTTTCAAAACAGAAGAGGGATATCGATTCAATTAGAATATTATAAAGATATTTTTTTCTACATATATTCTTTTTTAAGGGGCTGAATTCAGTCACTTTCCTTTCTGGTAACATAGCATTTTTGTATCCTCTGCATTTCTGAGTATTGGCACTAAATTTCAGTAGCACAATCTGAGAATGGGCCTTCAGAGGCCACAAAATGTGGGGCTCACAGTATCCACCTCTGACACAAGACATGTGGCACCACATGGAATAGCATTTTCTAAGCCATCACTTCATATTTGAAATAAGAAAAGAAGGTGTAGACAACTTTCTGGGGTCCAAGGTTACTTTGGGGATTTTAAGAGCATATAGTAGGGACACCCAGCATGGATGCCATGAGAAGCCTACTTATTCACAAAATGGCCATTATATATGGAAAACATGAATTTTTCAGAAGAGACCTAGTGTCCCAGCATGATTTCTACCATTTGACCAAAGGTATTCCTGCAAAATAGTAGTGTATTAAGAGTTCTTTGCTTTGCAATATACTATTTTCTGATTCATTTTTGTGTCACATAAGGAAAAGCCAGCGGGGTGAGGAGCTTGGTGCACACCAAAGGAAGTGTGTAAAGTCTCTTGGAAGCCCATGTCTGCCCCTGAACTAAAGCTTCGTGATCTCTTCTTTTCTTTTCTTTTTAAAAAAATAATATTTCAAATTTTTTTTGGTTCAAAAACATTTTCTCTCTGTTCTTTTCTCTTCATACACCTTCCTGATGATCAGCGGTTTTTTTTTTCTTGTTCTGCCCTCACTGCCCTCACTCTACCTCCAGTTGCTCTGCAGCCTCAGGACAAGGAAACAGCAGCTATCTTTCAAGACTAAGGTAGCTACTTTAATCTTGGCTCAAAGTAATAGAGCTGTGTCTCCCCATTGCCAGCCTCCCTCTTCTTGTTTTTGCTCTGTCCATCGGTTGAAATTCAGGGAGAAAAGACTCAACCGAGTCCTTTCCAAGGTTTAGGATTTGGCAACCCAGGTAAGCAAGTTGCTGCAAAAACAGAAAGGCTTTGATGACAGCCTCAACTGTATAATTTTTATTGGGGGCGGCGGGGAAGGAGTAGAGAACTAGTGAAGGAGCAAGGATTTCTGTTGCTCTCGTTCCATCCCTGTGGGTGAACGGCTGGGCTCTGCTGCTTGGTGCTTGTCCTCGTAAAGTATTATGAGAATCAATATTTAGACAGAATAAGCCTTAATCATAACAGAGTTATGCCTCATTAAAGAGGGATTCCTTTTGCCATTGCTTTCTATTTGGGTTTCTTCTCTCTTCATGCTTCCCCTTCTGTGTAAACAGGAAAAGGATTTTTAGCCAGAGGCGGAATATTTCTTCCAGTTCACCTTCATAGAATCATAGAGGCAGAGAGAGTCATGGAGATAATCAAGTCCAGCCCTCTGCTCAGCACAAGAGGCTAAATTGAAGCATCCAAGACTGTCTAGTTAGCCTCTGTTAGAAAACCTCCAGCAATAGGGAGCCCACAGCATTCTTACTCACTGGTTCTAGTCAAACTGCTCTCATTGTATCTTTGTGTTTGCTAATATTCAGCTGGAATTGGTGTACAGAATACGTAATGATCATTATTTTGTAATTTGTGAGCATGATAGAGATTTTGATCTCCTTTTGCCTGTAATGGTCTATGGGCCTGATCTTGGGAGGCAAAAGGAACAAATGCAGGCTAGATAACCATCGTAAAAATGGTACTTCAGCTCACAGAAATAGGAGGAGTGCAGGAAGTGATTCAGAAGGGATCTCCCTGAGTTTTCTAAAAAATAAAAGCAAAGGAGAGATGAAATACATTCAGGCTTGCAAAATTGATGTTAGTCCTTTGAAGTAGTCCATCATCTCCCTCCCTCTCTCTCTTATCTAATCCATCCATCCCTCCATCCCTCCATCCTTCCATCTATCACTGCACACCAGACCAACTAGGCACAAGAACAGTTTTCCCCCTGAACACCATCACCCTGCTAAACCAATATTTCCCTCAACAGTCAAACTATTCTTCATTACTATTACTATTAATCTTCTTATTGTTCCTATTACCCATCTCCTCCCACTTATGACTGTATGACTGTAACTTTGTTGCTTGTATCCTTACGATTTATATTGATTGTTTCCTAGTATGATTTGATTACTTGTTTGTACCCTGTGACTATCATTAAGTGTTGTACCTTATGATTCTTGATGAATGTATTTTATTCTCCTTATGTACGCTGGAGAGCATATGCACCAAAGACAAATTCCTTGTGTGTCCAATCACACTTGGCCAATAAAGAATTCTATTCTATTCTATTCTATTCTATTCTATTCTATTCTATTCTATTCTATTCTATTCTATTCTATTCTATTCTATTCTATTCTATTCTCTATCATCTATCATCTATCTATCATATTTAGAAGCTATCCATCTTCCCCATAGAGTGATTTATTGTAAAGTTACATTAACAGAAAATAGCTGCATCTGTGTGTGTGAGGGGTATATCAATATGTCTTTTAGAACCTTCCTTAGCCTACTTGATTGAATTATTATGTGGAACTATCCATAGTGGTTAGCCAAACTCTTTTCAACTACCTGCTGTCTGGTTCTTTTAACAGAGCACTATCAGATATGACATTAGATCAACACAAAAAGTAACATTAGTCTTTAAATGATCCCTGTTGATCAGTAATGGCACCTAAGCCTTTCTGTGTGATAAGGTTTTGTGCTTTAGTTGTGAATCTGAAGTCAGATCTGATGCTCATCAGGCTTGGAATCAAATAAAGGGTCAGTGACAAGCTGATGTAATATCACAGATTATTCCTGAAATATGGTCTCTGTCTCATCTCTGGATGGGAACTATTGATATCCCTTCTAAGATTGTATCTAATGCTGCAAATTTAGTTGTATAACATGTGAACAGCAATAAAATCCAGAAAACCAGTGAAAAATTGCTAAAGAACATTTAGTAATATTCATAATTTGGACCAATTGAACCAACTGAAATATGATACTGAAACATGCCAAAATCTTTCCAAATTTGATCCATGTTTGAATATGTAGCACCTTTAATACAGACAATTGCATCATTTTCTATTCATCATAAGAGCTAGGGACTTCTAATTTTTTTAAATATATTAGAACATAGAATTATAGGGCTGGAGATCTTCTAGTCCAACACCCTGCCCAACATCAAATATATTGTTTTATTTTATTGTTATATTGTAATATGTTATAATTTATTATATTGCTGGAGTTTTGACTGAAAAGAATGGCATTCCTCAGTAGTATTCAAGGATAAATGTGAAGAATAGGTGAATTGTGAACGTATTTAGTGCAGTGTTATAGCATTAAAGCATCACATCCTTTAGCAGGCTGTGCATGGCTTCTCTGAACTTCCCTGGTAACCTATGTTTATTTATGCAGGCACAATTATTTCATTCCTCCATATTAGCACCAGCCTCTTCTATCTAGATTTCTTTAGTAGTGTCAGCTTCCAGTAAGAAAAGGAATAACTACAAGGGAAGGTCAAAAAAAGTCACAATATTGTGATCGAAACTCTGTTTTTATGTGTATTGCATAACTAAAAAACGACACTAACATGGCTGCCATCTTGACATTTTGACTATACTCGACAGACACCTCTGAAGCTATTTTTAGTCCATCTAGCTCATCATCGTTGATGCAATATTCTTCAGGGTTTCTTTTTCCAGTTTTACTGGGGGGAAAAAGTTCCTTGGTGGCAGAGTGGTTAGAATGCAGTATTGCAGGCTACTTCGGTCAACTGTCAGCAATTTGATTCTCATTGGCTCAAGATTGACTCAGCCTTCCATCCTTCTGAAGTCAATAAAGTGAGGACTCAGATTGTTGGGGGCAATATGTTGATTCTGAAAACCGCTTCGAGAGGCCTGCAAAGCACTACGAAGAGGTATATAAGTCTAAGCACTATTCTTATTTACATGGGAAACTCTGCATTCCAAAGCAGGTATTTTACCAAGGATCTACACCTCTTCCCCTCTGTGAAATAGTTGAAGGAATTCTAGGATAAACAGGTTTATTTTTAAAGGGCTTTCTTTAAGAAACTCTAGAAAGATTCATTGTGCTAATTTTTTTTCATTGTTTTGCTTTGCATGCAGCCTTACTTAATATTTAGCATTTGCCAGTCTTTGGTGCAGATGTTATTTAACTCTAGCTGGCTTTCAGCAATTGCTTTCATGTGGTCTACGCACATGTGCATATTTCCACGGGTATCCATGTATGAACATTTCAAAAATCTTTATGTCTGATGCATGTGTGTATACATTCTCCCCTACGTGGCTAAAAGTAAATGCTTCAGAATTAAAAGGTGTAATTGCTTTTCCCACCAAAGGAGGAGAGTGTTTTACTGCGTGGCCTAGGAAATAAAATGCAGAACGCAGTTTCGTCTCCCTACCCCCACCTCACTCTCGGAGAGAAATGAAATCTGTATTGAAATGGCTGTGGAACATTGTGCATTTAAAGTGCACAGCAAGTCATTCCCTAAAGCACTCCATAGGATATGTAAATCTTTTGATCTCTCACAAAATGCATGAGTTTTGTAAAGAATAACGAGCGCTGGCTTGGGAGGAACAATGTTGACTGTCACTGCAGTGCACTCAGGCACACAGCCATTATACAGATGGCTTTTGCAATATAACTCTAAGGCAGAAGCCAGTGACTTTTTCTAATGCAGCCTAATAGCTACTAAAAGAGATTTTATTTCATAATAGATGCATTCTTTCTTTGGGGCCAGGAAGCTCTTATTTCAATTTGTTCCTTGCCATTTCTTCATCTGTTAAAAGGAGGAAAAATACTATAAGCCAACTCTGATCAGAGTAAAAGTCCCCGGTCAAAATAATTCAGAATGTTACTCGGTTATTAACTGAAATAGGATGGGTAGAAGAACAGGGATAGCACAGCCAGCATGGATATCTATAGATTCCTCTGTTGCTAAATCAATCCTGCAGGTCAGTGGTGGGTTTCAAATTTTTTTACTACCGATTCTGTGGATGTGGCTTGGTGGGCGTGGCAGGGGAAGGATACTGTAAAATATCCATTTCCTCACCACTCCAGGGGAAGGTTACTGCAAAATCCCAATTTCCTCCCGATCAGCTGGGACTTGGGAGGCAGAGAAGAGATGGGGGCGGGGCCAGTTAGAATTTTTACTACCGATTCTCCAAACTACTCAAAATTTCTGCTACCGGTTCTCCAGAAGTGGTCAGAACCTGCTGAAACCCACCTCCGCTGCAGGTTATATGTTGGCCCTGATGCTCCTTTTTTATGCCCCCCCCCCAAGCGCACTCTGATTGCATTACTGAAATTTGTTGCCACCTCTGCCAATTTTTACGGGTTAGCTTTTTCAGTTTTCAGTTGGCAGTTTAAATTCTTTTTTTTAAAATAAAGAATTAATGTGTACCTTAACTCCCCATGCCCCAAACATTGCAAAAAAGAGGAATCCAAATGGTTTTTTCTTTTCCTCCAGTAACATTATTATATACTTGATGGCAGCGGTGGGTTTCAGATAGTTACTACCGGTTCGCCCCACATGTGCATGCGTGCTTAATGTGTGCCTGCACCCACTTTGCGCTCATGCCTACCTTCCGCGCATACACCCAGCCTTCCACGCATATGCTTTGCTCGTGGGTGTGCCTTCTGTGCATGTGCCCAGCCTAAAAGACATGCCTAAATAGGATGGCATAGAGCTGGGGTGGTTAGGCGGGCCCACCTGCGATTTCCGCTACCGGTTCGGGAAAACCAGTCTGAACCGGCTGAATACCAACTCTGTGTGATGGCCTTCAAAAGCCATTTTTAATAGAAACGTCAATCCTTCATCAGAAAAGAGTTCTGCATTTGGTTACATTCTCCCAGTTTTTCTTTCACTGGTTCTTTCCTCTTTGGCTTTCCCTACCTGTTGCCCAATGGCGTTGAGCCAAGCAAACTCACTCCAGCAGATATGAGATAGAAGAGCAACGTCAGTCATGCAGCAAAGCAGTCCACTGCTTCAGGCAATCAGTAAACCAAGACAAAAATTGACTTCCTCATTTTTTATAATTTAAGTTTTTTCTTTAATATCCATAAGTGCTTAGTGGACAGTGTATTGTCTGGGTCAATGTACTTTATACACAATACTAATAACAATAATAATACTATTTGGGTATACATAATCATAATCTTTCTAATGTATACGTGGTCATTATAATATATTCTACATATCAGTATACATAATACTATTTTCCCAATTTCTACTTTCTACCTCTTTTTTCTAACCCTTAGAAGGGGACCAAAATGGACTTCTGAAAAGGCCACTGGAAACTTCCTGCTGCTGTTGGTGCCGCCAATGTGAAAAGATGATTGATCCTCCACCATGAAACTGGTGCGATCAGAATGGAGACCAGTGTATGTCTACATATATTTTCCATACTAGTTGAAGCTAGTAGTCCCCCCTCCCCCCCTCCCCCGGAAGATTCAAGTTCTCTGATCTTGGACTGAGGATCTGGATCAAAGGCTTGAGGTTCAAACCTGTACTAGGATCCTGGTTTAATAAGGAACAATGATTGATCAGCTCATCTCCAATGAAACAACCCAGTGGTAAAATCCATTTTTTTTTACTACCGGTTCTGTGGATGTGTCTTGGTGGGCGTGGTGTGGCTTGGTGGGTGTGGCAGGGGAAGGATATTGCAAAATCTCCATTCCCACCCCACTCTGGGGCCAGCCAGAGATGTTATTTGCCGGTTCTCCAAACTGCTCAAAATTTCCACTACCGGTTCTCCAGAACCTGTCAGAACCTGCTGGTTTTCACCCCTGAAACAACCCATTAGTCTAAATACGAGCCTTCCTGTCCCCTAGAATTTAGTCTTGCTCAAAGATGTTTCTTAATCTAGGGGAAATTCTGGAATAATCCTAGTTTCTTCAGCAAGATCTGTATTTAGCAGGAGTCAAAACATGATTGAGAGACTGTTTGGGGTAGTGATTAAGATAAGGGTCTAGAAACCAGGTGACAGTGAGTTCTAAACCTGCCTTAGGCATGAAGCAAGCTGGGTGACCTTGAGCTACTGATTACTTCTCAACTCTGGCAAGGTAGACCACTTTCAAAATCTTGCCAAGAAAACTGCACGGACTTGTCCAGTCAACATTTATTCAAATGAACACATATGTATGCACACAAACACACACACACACACATGTACACACACACACACACACACACACACACACACACATGCATAAGGAGGTATAGAAACCAGGGTTGAGACAAATGCTTACAGTCCAAAGGGAAAAGTATTTTTCATTGAAGAAATTACATACTATGATATATAAACCTTGCATCTCTTCTGTCCTCAGAATACGAAGAAAGAAAAAAGAGAGAAGAACAATTTAAATCTTCCTGAAGGAAATAAGCTTAAGGGCTGAGTCTAAGAGTATCAGGAAACAGAGCAAAAAGCAACAAAAGAAACCAGAAGAATCCTTCACTTGCTATCTCTGACTTCTAGTAGTTAATAACGTAGGAGAAAAGTGAACCTGCTTTGACTCTCAGATATAAGACAGTCAGACACAATACAGTGGCTTTCCAGTATTTCTTGTTTCAATCTGTTTCCTGACATAACCTACCTTAAATGATTGACACCAGTCTTGAAAACCTGACAACGCTGTCCCTTCCCTCTCTCTTACACCACAGAAAAGGTAGGGTTTGGTGGTGGTATTCAATTTTTTTTACTTCTGGTTCTGTGGGTGTGGCTTGGTGGGTGTGGTGTGGTGTGGCTTGGTGGGTGTGGTGTGGCTTGGTGGGTATGGCTTGATGGGTGTGGCTTGGTGGGCAGGGGAAGGATATTGCAAAATCTCCATTTCCACCCCACTCCAGGGGAAGGATACTGTAAAATCCCCATTCCCTCCCCACCACACTAACCTGCTTTCCAGCTCTGTTCTCCTGTGCAGGGCAACAAAAGAAGACCCAGGTAATCAGCTGGGACTCTGATCAGCTGGGACTCGGGTGGCAGCGAATAGATGAGGGAGAAGCCAACCAGAAGTGGTATTTACTGGTTTTCTGAACTACTCAAAATTTCCGCTACCAGTTCTCCAGAACCTGTCAGAACTGGCTCAATACCACCTTTGGTACAGTTACTTTCAGTTTCTTTCCAACACTTTCTTTCTGCCTTAGGCTTAATCCATGTTTTGCTAACTGCGGCTCATATTTTCTCTGCGGTCCTCTACAGAAGGTGAAGATGACACCGTGTCTTCCTGGAGCTGCTATTTTTGTTTTCTTCTACCCTGGAAAGATGTTTCCAATGCCTCTGGAATGGAGAATGGAGGGGAGAGCCCCACCCCAGAGCAATACTGGGGGAGCAAGCAACTCCTTCCTGCCTGCTTCTTTTCTCAGACACAATTCCATTCAATTGAGCATTATATAAAGAGAGATGCCAAGTTATTTTAAGAGCTAATATCTTTCTCTTTACACCGAACTTTAAAGCAGCCAGAGTGAATTTGAATGTGATCTCTTAATGCATTTTGCATTGTTTTCATCTTAGAAATGGTAGGGACTGAAATTTAATAAGAGGTGAATGTTACCTTTGAATGCTTGTAGGAAGTGTACTTTATCACAATAAAAAATATATTCAAGTCTACTGAAAAATTAAATGTGAAAAAAATGTAATGCAATCATAACATAATACAGATCTGTTCCTGTGTTTATACAGTATACGATTTGAAATTTAAAATTGCTACTTCCAAAGATAGGGGAAGTATAGATATATGGAAATAAGTTGATTTCCAAAGGAAAATGAAGTTATTCATGAATCTTAACATCTATGGGAGAGAAAAGGTTTTCTTTTTAATTAGGATTAAAAATATTATCTACTAAATGTACCCAAGCATATAGTACTGATGAAGCCCTATAGCTACACCTTTAACATCAAAATGAAACCTGCACATTTTTTTTGCCCCCAGAAAGAAAGAAGGCTGCATGATAACTAATTTAGATAATGCTAATTATATTGGTTGCAATTTGTGGCAGAATAGTTTATTCAAATGTTGATTAAGAACAGTTTTTATGTGGAAAAAAAATCCCAATTTCTTCAAATCTGTCCAAGGAACTTCTTTTTCCTTTAGCCTCTGGCTATATAGCATTATTAAAAAGGAACAATCCATCATTTTTTCTGGAAGAGGTGAGTCAAGAGGAAGGTGTAAAAACCATGGTTATCTAAGCTGATCAGAGTCACTTCTACAGTGAGATGGGTGATGTATACGTTTGATCAATCGATCAGTAAAAATTTTTGCTGCTGATATTGTATCAAGGTAGCAGCCATGGGAAGAATTAAAAAAGTTAAGATGAAGATTGCAACTGTGCCATCAAAGATCCACTTCATGTACAAGAAGTGGATCTTTGATGGCACAGTTGCAATCTTCATCTTAACTTTGTGACATCAAGACATATACAAAAGAGGCAGGGCTTCGGTCGTGATTTTACACAAATAAAATTGTGTAAAATTGACCGCCAACTCCCACCCTATTCCTGGAAGATGGTTCTGCTGTATCTCTGATTTCCAGCTTCTAATGCAGAGACAGGCTGGGTATCCATGAAATCATGGATTTCTGGTGATTCTAGAAAGCTCCTAGAATCTCTGAATAACTGAAGAAGCTTCTTTGGTGAGAAGCAAAATATCTTCAAGCAAAAACAAAGAAAGTCCAGTTGCCTTTTGAAAAAGCATCTTTGAGATTCTGGACATGCTGCAAACATGTTCATTGAACACTCTCTGTTGTTTTTGGTGTCAGGGTGGCTTTACTATAATGATGCTAATTAAATCCTATAAATATGTGAGACTAGGCTGAAGCTGCCATTATGTACCAGACACGTAATCATGAAGCTGCCATAACCTCAAGCTGAACCAATCAGGTCAGCAGGAGAGGACAAAAAAACAGGAATCTTATCTAACAGATCCTTTGGGGGAGGTAAATAAGAAGAAAAGAAGTTTTTAAGAAAGCAAAGGAAAAAATGTCACCTGAAGTAGACAAAGGAAGTTGGGCCTGAGCACATCGCAGGAAAAAAAAAGAATCCCATCATAGCTATCAAACTTAAATTAAGAAGGCAAATGTGGGTGCTAGTCTTGTGAATCAACAAAGCAAAGAAATAAATATTATTATAAGGAGTCCAGAAGCACACCCACTTCTTGAGTCCTTTTTGGATCCAGATATGGCAGCTTCTGATATGCTAGTTAGTGCCTGGCAGCCTAGTTGAGAAAGATGTGGCTAAGTGTGTGTTTGTGTGTGTGTGTGTGTGTGTGTGTGTGTGTGAGAGAGAGAGAGAGAGAGAGAGAGAGAGAGAGAGAGAGAGAGAGAGAGAGAGAGAGAGAGAGAGAACAAATGTACATTGTAACCAGTGATGTTTTGCTGTTCCAGTAGTCCCAAAGATGCTTTTTCAAGAAGCAACTGGACTGCCTTGTTTTTCTTTGAAGATGTTTTGCTTCTCATCCAAGAAGCTTCTCATCTTCAGCTCTGACTGGATGCTGGGGAATGGGAGGCAAGGGACTGGTTTTTTTTTCCAAAGAAAAACAAGGTAGTCCAGTTCTGTTTTTTTTTAAATTAGATTTATATGCCGCCCTTCTCCGGAGACTCAGGGCAGCTTACAATGTGTTAAGCAATAGCCTTCATACTTTTGTATATTTTTTATACAAAGTCAGCTTATTGCCCCCACAAACTGGGTCCTCTTCAGTTGCCTCTTGAAAAAGCACCTTTGGGACAACCATGACCTGGATGACTGAGAATCTCCATTGACATTTGCTGTTACAGTAGTTTAAATTCACTGAGTCTCCATATAACTCCAAAGAATTATTTTCAGTTGAAAGTTGTCAAAAGGCTGTGAGTCTGTCAGTGAGTGACCATAAGTCGAACCTGGGACTCTATGCAACAAAGGCATTTGATTAAAGTATCAATGAATCAGGGACCCTGGAAACTTCTACATTATAAATTCTTTAAAATGGTTATTTGGATCTGCTGTCTTAGTTTCATGTCCTCAGACTGGGGGAATATTTAAATCAAGCCTATTGCTTATCTAATTGATTATTTAAACAGGGCCATTCCACCTTGCCCCCCCCCCCCGTCCCCCCTGTTCACAATGTCAGGGTTAAAAACAACTAAGGAAGGGAATGAACATAACTCTGCCCTCACTTTTGTCTTATTGCTGCATAAAGGTATTGGATTCTTTGGCAATTCTAAGACTGGGTATCTACATAGAAGAGCACCATATTTTTCTGTTAGGACATTTAGGAAGAACTGCTTGAAATAGGACAATAATCTTTTGTTTTTTTTAGTACAGTTAAAAGCATAGAAGGAAACCAATGAATAGGTTTAGGCTTGCCTTAATCTCTATGTATAGTAACCACAACAAAACAGAAAAAGGGAGTGTGTGTGCACATCAGGCACACGACTCAAATGTACTCACGGTAACTAAATGATAAACACAATCATCAGCCAGCAGTTTGGACTAAAAATGATTAAGTAACATGAGAATGCGACTGGGGACTCCTGTCCCCTGGAGGGAAGATGTCCTAGCTAGCAAGTGGACCCAGGCCTTTGATAATATTGGTGATAAATAAACCCTGCAAAAACGATTGCTTGCAGCGGTCACGTTCTGGGGAAAGGAATGCAAATCCTGTTATGCCTCTCCTTTTTCATCTTGGGGAAAGTTGCAGCAGCCCCAACATATGGCTGTCCCTCTGCTCAGCTCCCCATGAAATGACAGAAAGATGCCTGCAGTTTCCTGGAGCCCTGATAGAATGAAAAAGTTAACTGCATTTGAGTTTGATTCCCGTTTAAAAAAAATAAATCCTATACCGTAACATGCTTTGGGAGCATGTCTGCAATAGCATTTCAAGGGACTTATTCCATTGCTTTGGATGCAGCAAAACTGATGCGAGCAGCAGGGATGACCACAAGCAGGGGGAGAGAAAGGCAAGAAGGTGCCACATATGCGAGACTGAAGCTCCCACCCCTTTACATAGATGTCTCATAGGCAGTACATGCAAAAATAAAATAAAATAAAATAAAAATGAGGTGGGCTTCAATTGCATGATTGTAGCTGCCATCTTGACCAGTGGCGGGATTCAAATTTTTTTACTACCGGTTCTGTGGGCGTGGTGTGGCTTGGTGGGTGTGGCTTGGTGGGTGTGGCAGGGGAAGGATACTGTAAAATCTCCATTCCCTCCCCACTCCAGAGGAAGGTTACTGCAAAATCCCCATTTCCTCCCAATCAGCTGGGACTCAGGGGGCAGAGAATAGATGGGGGCGGGGCCAGTCAGAGGTGATATTTACCGGTTCTCCAAACTACTCAAAATTTCCGCTACCGGTTCTCCAGAACTGGTCAGACCCTGCTGAATACCACCTCTGATCTTGACTTTTTGGACTTCCCGTATGGATGCTCCTGGATAGAAGAAGATGTGAAGCAAATCAATTATCCTAAACTTCAAAGTCATAGAAGCCCCTCTCCTCCGGGTTTGTTTGTTTAATCTTATTTTTGAACAGTAAGAAAATTCTCTTGTTATTGTCGACCAAGGGCCATCTAGTCAGGAATTTCTGTAACCAGGCAACTTTTATGCAAAGATCACTCAAAGAAGGCCATGTGAAACTTCATTCATTTCACTGCCCTTTCAAATTTGCTGAGCAAGCAAATTCAGAGGCATAACTTAGAAGATATTTTATCCTTCAGATGTTGTTCTTTAAATGAGCCTTCCAGATAGGTGAAATGATGGCTTTTATTATCCTGTAGTGGTGGCTTCATATTTGTAATTATTACATTTAATTTTGGCATGTAAAGCAATCCTTTTATTTAATGGAATATTGGGAGGAAAGGGTGTCCGTTAAAGGAGAATGTCCATTAAAGCTAAGATTTTACTTATTTTTATTTTACATATTTAAGCCATTTTGTGCACGTGTATATTGGTGGAGAAAAAAATTATGCATGTCCAAGTCTCAGTAATTCAGGCTGCAAAATAAAGCAAGAAAAAGGATTATGTGTCCAAATTAAGTTCCTGAAACATTTCTTTCCACCTCATATAATTTTCTAATTCCTAGTAACTTTATACTCTTTAAAAAAAACATATTTGATGGTGCTTTTAAATCTTCTTTTATTACTGAGGATTGGCTAAAGATATCAGCTCATCCCATCTCCATCACACTCCATATGAAATCAAAGGGGAACAATTTGAAACATGCAGAAAAATATCTTTAACACAATGCTTGCTTTCCCTTTCCTGACAAGTAAACACAGCCTTGTGTTCTAGATTAGGAGCACAATCTATAAAGTTGGGAGATTAAATTCTTCCTTTTATCAGCTGTAATTCTTTCCTTTCCCTTTATTCTAAATGGAATTTACACAAAGAAAAAAAAGGAGAGAAAGAAAAAGTGACAAAACCCATCTACTGCAATTAAAACCAATGGTTAGCAGATTTCAGGAAATTAGCATTTGCATTCCAAATTTTAAAATACCGATAGAGGAAAATATTTGTAGCTCAGGATTGAAATGAAGGGTCCTTGTTGCTCGCTGAGTTGTTTTTCTTGCAGATGTTTCATTATCCAAACTAGATACCATCATCAGTGTACTAATGATATTACCTTGTTTGGGTAATGAAATGTGTTCAAGAAAACAATCAAGCTCAGACAGCACCCCAAAATTCAAAATTATCCACCAGTTGGGACTCCCAATGATAAACTTGTTCAAATATAGAAAGAAATGCTTCAGGCCATTAAACAGAATAGAATAGAATTTTTATATTTATATTTATATTTATATTTATATTTATATTTATATTTATATTTATATTTATATTTATATTTATATTTATATTTATATTTATATTTATATTCCATCCTTCTCCCTGGGGACTCAGGGCGGTGTACAGCCAAGTAAAAACATAGAGTACAATCATTAAAAAGATATATGTAAATTTGACCCCGTAATTAAAAAACAGTAACAAACCAATTAAAACATTTCAAAGTGTTAAACCAGCCCGGCTTGCTGAAAAAAGAGAGTTTTAAGGGCACAGCGGAAGGTACCGCGGTGTTGGATTCTCCTTATCTCTGGGGGCAGTTGGTTCCAGAGGGTAGGTGCCCCCACAGAGAAGGCCCTCCCCCTGCGGGTCACCAGCCTACATTGTTTGGTTGATGGCACTCCGAGGAGGCCCTCTCTGTGGGAGCGCACGGGTCAGTGGGAGGTCATTAGTAGCAGCAGGCGGTCTCGAATATAACTAGGTCCTATGCCATGGAGCGCTTTAAAGGTGATAACCAACACCTTGAAGCACACCCGGAAGATCACTGGGAGCCAGTGCAGCTCACACAGGAGAGGTGTTGTATAGGAGCACCAAGCAGCTCCCGTAACTACCCATGCGACCGCATTGTGGACCAGTTGGAGCCTCCGGGTGCCCCTCAAGGGGAGCCCCATGTAGAGAGCGTTGCAGTAGTCCAGGCGCGAGGTGACGAGGGCATGAGTGACTGTGCACAGGGAATCCTGATCAAGAAAGGGCCGCAACTGGCATATCAGGCGAACCTGACAGAAGGTCCCCCTGGCCACAGCCATCAGATGATCCTCCAAGGACAGCTGCATATCCAGGAGGACTCCCAGATTGCGAGCCCTCTCTGAGGGGGCCAAAGACTCGCCCCCAATAGTCAGAGATGGAGTCATCTGACTATATCAGGAAGCTGGGAACCACAGCCACTCAGTCTTATTGGCCAAGTGTGATTGGACACACAAGGAATTTGTCTTTGGTGCATATGCTCTCAGTGTACATAAAAAGATACGTTCATCAAGAATCATAAGGTACAACACTTAATGAGTCATAGGGTACAAATAAGCAATCAGGAAACAATATCAATATAAATCGTAAGGATACAAGCAACAAAGTTACAGTCGTACAGTCGTAAGTGGAAGCAGATGGGTGGTGGGAATGATGAGAAGATTAATAGTAGTGCAGACTTAGCAAATAGTTTGACAGTGTTGAGGGAATTATTTGTTTAGCAGAGTGATGGCATTCAGGAAAAAATTGTTCTTGTGTCTAGTTGTTCTGGTGTGCAGCGCTCTATAAATAAGTGAGAAGATAGTTTGGTATGTATTATTCTTTCCTGGTATCAGAATGGGACATTTGCAATCATAAAAACACTGTTCTCTCATAGGTTTCCAAACCATTGATGTACAATTCAAAAGAACATAATTAAGTGCCATCAAATCAAGTCCAGCTGCTGGTGATTATATAGATAAGCATTTGCAGTTATGGCTTGGCCCCAGTAAGAATCTGTACCTTTCAGGGATATTCCAGCGATCACTTGCATTCTTTCATCCTTTGTTTTCCCCGTCTTCTACTTACCCACATCTTATGAAATATAATTTTTCCTAGTCCATTCTCTGCTCACAGCACACACTTAAGCTATATCAGTTTCTGGTTGCTGATTGTCACCTGAAAAGAAAAGTTGGCTTTTCATTCTTGTTCTTGTGACTGTAAAGCTGTAATTCAAAGGCAAGTGTCTCATTTATCATGGTTATTTTTTGTAATGGTATATGGGTATGACCTTGGGAGATAGGAAGAAGAGCTGCAGACAAAGCAAGTTAGACAAGTGGCACCTGAGTCTGCAGAAGGAATGGGCACATGGGCAAATATCTCAGAAGAATTAGAGATCTATTCATTCAGACTTGCAAGAGTCTTGTAATGTAACCTTGTAGTAAAGTTAGAGCTAAGACTTCTAGAAGTGTTTCTTGACTGGACTACCTCGCAAGGCAGATCTCAGTCTTTCAAGTAGAGCTTTCCCCCCCTTACTGTAGGAAGTTGTGGGAGCTTCATCACTGGAGGCTTTCAAGAGAAGATTGGACTGCCATTGTCAGAAATGGCGTAGGGTCTCCTGCTTGGACTAGATGACCTACAAGGTCCCTTCCAACTTTGTGAATCTAATTAATAACCTTTACAATAAAAAAAAGTAGATCCCTTCTGAGATGTTTGCGTCCCCATTCCTTCTGTGCATTCAGATGCCTCTTATCTGACCTCCATCTAGTCTATGATTCTTTCCCCTGTTTTCAAAAGTCATTGCCACATACCATAACATTCTTAGTGTCCAGCTGTCATAGCTGTATATTACCTCTTGAAAGCACCATGCTTTAACTATTTTATTTGTTCTTTGTTGTCACTTAAATGGCCATTCAGAAATCCAGAACAAAATTAACAGTTGAAGTAATTGTTGGACTGAAGGGAGCCGTTGTAACATACAACAATGTCATATGAACCGATGCTGCATTGGAGCATCCACAGAATATTTGTTGAATAAATTTATAATTTTAAATCCATAGAATACATAAGATCTCAAAATGCAGTAGTCCACTGACTTCCACATAGTCCCTTTTTAGTGCCTCTCTTTGCTCTTAAATATCTAATTTAGTATATTCCAACAACAGCTTATAAATACAACAGCTTGTCATTTTGTAAAGGATGTGCTAAATCATCTAGTACTAGAAGAAGTCTTGAAGCATGCTCTTAGAGATATTGAAACACGTCCCTTTGGGGCTCATCTGGAGAGTGTATCACACAGCTGAGAAAAGAAGGATTAAATATCTCCTCACTGCATACTGAAATGTTTATCTGGGTTTAGAATCTGGCATGTCATTTCTAGGAAAGAGGAAACACCGATGGAACAGCATGCCACATTTTTAAAGAAACATGTAGAAGGATCTTAATCTGATGTAGTCTTACCTCCAGAAGCTCAAGAAACAGTTAACCGGCATGCACTAAGCCACTACGCACTAATGCTTCTATCCCGCCAAACCTCATAAGACTCCTGGAAAGCAATGCCATTGTTTATATACAAAGCCTCTGTGGTAAATAGCAATGACAATGAAATGGCAATTGTAAATTGAGAAACAAACATTAAAATAAATGTAGAAATCATGTCATGGTGCAAAAGGCAAAATCCAACAGTATATTTTAATCAGGATGGCCTCAGCCAATACACAAAAGCTCTCTGGAAGAGCTTTCTCTTCAGCATCGTTCAAAATGAAATCAGTGTGGAGGCAAATCTAATCTCAACTGGGAGCGTGTTTCTAAGGACAGACACTACTACTTTAGGCCCACTAAAGTAGGGCCTCAAACCTCACTTTTCATTTAATGGAAGTAGGGAACCACTAATAGCTTTTCCTGGAATAAGCTGGTTGATCTAGTTGGTTGTAGCTGGAGAACCTGGTCATGATGTTATCTAGGTGCCAAGATATATGCAGTCAAAACCCAGCACTTTGGAGTATATAGCAGCCTTTGGGAAACCATTTTAGGCCCCAAAGCACAGGCGTTATGTTCTCCCATCAGACACTTCCAGATAACAAACAGACAACTAAATATTGTTACCATCTGCATCTTCTGAGTAGACTTCAGAGGTAGCCCCATGAAAAGCATATTTTAATGGTCAAGTTGAGTAGCAATAGCAATAGTACCTAGACTTATACACCATTTCACAGTGCTTTACAGCCCTCTCTAAATGGTTTACAGAGTCAGCCTATTGCCCCCAACTAACTGGGTCCTCATTTTACCAGTCTCAGAAGAATGGAAGGCTGAGTCAACCTTGAGCCAATCAGGATCGAACTCCTGGCAGTGGAATGGCTGCAATACTGAATTCTAACCACTGTGCTACCATGTCTCTTAATAGTTATAAGATATGAGTTACTGGGACAACTGCAGCTTCAATTGGTACCCTAGCTGATGCTGGCTCTGTCAATCAATGATGGCCATATGTCTAGGAAAGCCTCCCAGACACCGACCAGCCACTGTCTTCCTCAGTAGCAACACCGGGAATTCAGAGCTCTTATACACCTAAAAGGCATCACATCATGGAAGATACATTTCAATGCTTCCCAAACCAAGCCTTAATTAAAATCATGTCTCCGTTTTATTGAGGATAGTAGTATCATTATACCACTAAGAACAATATGCAAAATGGTCCTAAAGCTGGCAAATTTTGCAGCAAATAATTATTTAAAACGACAATTATTAAAATGCACTGAAAAATTACATTACGAAGAAACTAGATAGTGGACACATTAAAAGATAATTAGATGTGACAGGGCAGCCTTCCCCATCTTGATGCTTTCCGTATTTGCTAGACATGCTAATCACACATGCAACCGCCCCAGAATTCCCCATTTTAGTTATAATTCAAAATGTTGAAGGTACAAATCCAACAGTTCAGATTTTTCTGTGCCTCATAACCTTCTGACCACAAGGGGGCATTAAGGTATAGACAGAATTTAAGAATTTAGGCTGTCTCCCCCTCTGAGTCTATTACTCTGCTCCTTATCTAAGATTTTGCCAATTTGAGGTCACTACCTATGTCTTTCTTCCAAGCCAGGCATGGATAGACTGCTTTCTGTTTTGACTGTCCTAGTAGGCTGTACCTGGAACTATCCCTAAAAGTGCAAATGGATCTTCTTTCACTTACTGTTTTAAGGCTTTTTGTCACTCGTTTTTGCTGAAATTCTTCTTCTCCAGGAATGCTCTCATGCGCATGCAGAGTGCTTTAACCACATCTCCAAGGCACCAGATCAAACTGGGAATGTTTTTTCAGAGCAGGATCCTACAAGGATCCCTGATTTTACCAACAACTCTTTGGTAATATCTCAAAGGGCCTATATTCTATATTGCAAAGTTGCTTTTTATACTGTCCACATATAACTTCCCTCACTCCTCCCTTCATGGAAATTAATGGCTTATTTTCCAAACAGAAGACCCTTCAGAAGAACACTTAAATATTCTAGTGCTGTGCCAAGGAAGCATGTGCAGTGTAAATATTTTAATCCCTAATTAATCACTTTGCTTAGATTGGAAAAACAGAAGTCTAATGAAAATAATTTGAAATTTCCTTCGTGGATAATTGCATTGTTCAAGGGCTTCTGGGAAGAGTCAAACTGTCTAACCTTCCATTTTTGGATGGTTGCACGGCTGAGACACTTACTGATTTTCAGACACTCCCTTGGTTGCCTTCGTCGGATTAAAGAAATACCTTACACACAATTTGGCTGTGCTATGCAAAGGGCAGCGCTGGGGGCAAAAGGTTGCACGAACACCCCAACAAAATACATTATACCACGTGGCAAAGTTGTCCCTGCAAGGCTATTACACAGACCATGTGGTTGTTATTGTTAGTATTATTCCCTGGATCCCCGAGTATAACCGTTCACATTACTTTTTAAATTAGCAATACTATATGAAGACCCATTGAAGCATTTCAGGAAGAAAAAGAAATATATTTACAGATAAGCTCCAGAGAACTGGAGTCAGCTTGAGGCTAAGAGACAGAGTCTGATCTAAGGAAATCAGTTGCCTTACCTGTTCCTGTGGGCGGGGGAGAGGAAAAGAAAGCACGGTGATAAATTTCGTATGCTAGAATCTGTTTTACTTTTTACGGGCTCTAAGATTTGGCTCTCTTGCACCTTTCCTCTGTTCAAAGCACCCAAATCTTTCTAGCTGAATAGTGATGGCATCCTAAAGCAAGCAGGGAAGGGGCTCTCTTGATTATGAATTGGCTTGTAATACACAAACGTGCGTAGGAAGAGAAGAAAGAAATCTGTTTGCAAACATTCTGAACTGAATAAGGAGAGATTCAACTTGGAAATAAGGAGAAATTTTCTGACAGTGAGAACAATCAATCAAGGGAACAGCTTTGCCTTTGGAAGTTGTGGGAGCTTCATCACTGGAGGATTTCAAGAAGAGATTGGACTGCCATCTGTCAGAAATGGTGTAGGGTCTCCTGCTTTGGTGGGGGTTGGACTAGATGACCTACAAGGTCCCTTCCAACTCTGTTCATTCTGCCTGTCCTTCTGCTAAGAATGAGAAAAACTCAGCAGAGAGCCCATTGTCCCAGGGTTTGCCCAAATCGTTTCCCTGCCTAGCAAACTATTGGCATTATCTAATTTTTAAGCACGACGTTAGTGACTTTTCCCCCCGTAAACATCTGTGAAAATGAAACCCTCTTCTACGGGAGAAAGAATCTTACTGCAGCTGGAATTGGGAAAGGGCTTTTCAGACCTGCACTAAGTGCAAATTGGTTTATGAGCAGAGTTCAAGGTGTCAGTTTAGACCCTGGCTAGCTAAATGAGAGCCCTTTTTCTCATTATGAGAAAAAGTTTAGATATTAGAATCTGCAAGATAAACCTTTTTAGAAACATGCTGGTTTCAGAAGGGGTTTTTTTGGGAGGGGGGGTCAGGCTGGTGAATTGCTCTCATCTCTCTCTTCACATTTTGGAAAGAGCTCGGAGTCTTTTGAAGATTGTATCAGATATTTCAGAAAGTATTGCTCATCCTTTGCCTATGAGGTTTACATAGAATTCAGAAAACATTTTAAAGACACGAATCTATTGCTAGAGACATTTAGTTTTGCAGCTTCCATAAAAGGAAAGGAAGATATAAAAAACTAAAGGTAACTGGGAAGAAAACCTGGCAGAATCAAGGAAGAATTTCGAAGTATATTTTTGCTATGGGCCTCACTTTGTAGATCCCATTCAGAGATAATATTTTGCTTGATGATCCAATTAACTGCCAAGGAATAAGGAAGCCACCTATATCACCAGACTATTTTGTCTTCAAGAGATTACTAAAGCTTTTCAAGGGGCAACAGTTGTTTGAAGCATATTTTTTGGCATGGATGAAGTCTAATATTCAATTCACCAATTTAATCTCCAATTAAACATACCCAGTTCATTGGGAAGATATAGTTTAGATACACATCTAAGTTCATTTCTATACTAACGATTTAGAGTGACTTCATAGCATCACCCAACCATCATTAAATTATTGTGAAGTCTGTGCAAATTACCATTATATTTAACAAAGGTGGCTGGATGTCTCTAGAACAGGGTGTCAAACTCAAGGCCTGGGGGCCGGATCCGGCCTGCAGGGTGCTTAGATCTGGCCTGCGGGGCTGCCCTGGAAACAAGAAAGGACTGGCCCTCCAAAGCTCTGTTTTCACTGGCAGAGAGTTGCAAGAAGCCATTGCAGATGAAAATGGAGCTCGGGAGCCTGTTTTTGTTGGCAGAGTACTCGGGCCACCACAGACGCCCCTGACACAAGTGATGTTAAACTGGCCATGCTCACCCTGGCCACGCCCATTCTTGCCACCCAAGGTCAAACACAACCCTGATGTGGCCCTCATTGAAATCGAGTTTGACACCCCTGCTCTAGAAGATAGGATAAATCATTAGTGTGCACTGTGCAAAAGACAATACTGAATAAGATGAACAAATAGTTTAATAGGAGCAATTTCTGTCTTTGGGTCTTAACTAGGCTGGTCCTACTTGTCCCACTTCCATTTATGTGCAGGCAGATTTCTGATACAAACCTAAGAAGAGATAAAATTGCCTAAAGGGGAAACAATTTTTCATTATGTTGTCAAAACCAGCAAGTTCATATCCTGCAGTGCAGGTCACATTTTGAAAAGAAATGCTTCATATACTTTGCTATCTGCATTTTAAATGGTCTTGCTTATTAATTTATCATTATCATCCTCCCAAATTATCACTGTTTAATGAAATTGCTGGAGTGGCTCCTTGAGCTCAAAAAGGAGAATATAATTGACCATAAGATGTTTAGTATTCAGAAAATTTTGCATGCATTTGGATCTTGGGAACTGACATGCTTAATGTTTCGAATTTAGTTGTAGCACATTCCTTACATTCTTCTTTTCATTATTAACAGTGTGCATTTTTTAGTACTTGTGGGGTTTTTTTTTGTGTAAGAACAACACAGTTTTCCCTCAAACTTATATAGGTAATCTTCAATTTATGACAAGGATTGAGACCTGAATTTCTGTTGCTAAAGAAGGCAGTTGTTAAGTAAATCATGCCTAATTTTACTGTCTTTTTTTTTTTTTTGCCATGGATGTTAAACGAATCACTGTGGTTGTTAAGTGAATGACACAATGCTTAAGCAAATCTGGCTTCCTCTACTGACTTTGTCCCAAAGGTGCTTTTTCAGGAGGCAACTGGACTGCCTTGTTTTTTTCTTTTGAAGACATTTCGCTTCTCATCCAAGAAGCTTCTTCAGCTCTGACAGGATAGTTTATTTATTTATTTATTTATTATTCAAATCTATATACCGCCCTACTCCCAAAGGGACTCAGGGTGGTGAACAGCCAAAATAAAATACAATAACATATAAAAGTTAAATTATTTAAAATAGATTAAATAATTTGGGCTTAGAAACGAAATTTAAAACATCCAATTATATAAAACATTTTAAAACCCAATTTAAAAGGGGAGACTTAGGCCAGACCAGCCTGTTGGAATAAAAACATTTTTAGGGCGCGTTGGAACATGTGTAAGTCCTGAAGCCTCCTTATCTCAGGGGGGAGCTCATTCCAGATGGCAGGTGCCCCCACAGAGAAGGCTCTCCCCCTGGGGGCTGCCAGTCGACATTGTTTGGCCGACGGCACCCTAAGGAGCCCCTCTCTATGGGAGTGAACTGGTCGGTGAGAGGCTATTGGTGGCAGAAGGCGGTCCCGTAAGTACCCTGGTCCTAAGCCATGGAGCGCTCTAAAGGTGGTAACCAAAACCTTGAAGTGCACCTGGAAGACCACCGGGAGCCAGTGCAGCTCACGCAGGAGGGGAGTCACATGGGAGCGCCACGTCACTCCCATCACCACCCGCGCGGCCGCATTCTGGACCAGTTGGAGCCTCCGAGTGCTCCTCAAGGGGAGCGCCATGTAGAGAGCATTGCAGTAGTCCAGGCGTGAGGTGACAAGGGCATGAGTGATCGTGCGTAACGAGTCCTGATCCAGAAAGGGATGCAACTGGCGAATCAGGCGGACCTGATAAAAAGTCCTCCTGTCCACGGCCGTCATATGCTCTTCTAAAGACAGCCATGAGTCCAGGAGGATGCCCAAGTTGCGAGCCCTATCCGTGAGGGCCAATGACTCGCCCCCAATAGTCAGTGATGGCGCCAGCTGACTATATCAGGACGCTGGAAACCACAGCCACTCGGTCTTGGAAGGGTTGAGCCTGAGTCTGTTCCTCCCCATCCAGATCTGTACAGCCTCCAGGCACCGGGACATCACTTCGAGGGCATCATTGGGGTGGTCTGGGGTGGAGATGTACAGCTGGGTGTCATCAGCGTACTGTGGTACTTCACCCCAAAACCACGGATGATCTTGCCCAGCGGCTTCACATGAATGTTGAACAGAAGGGGCGAGAGGACCGATCCTTGTGGCACCCCGCATACAAGGGGCCTCGGGGTCGACCTCTGCCCCCTGTCAACACAGACTGCGACCGGTCAGAGAGAAAGGAGGAGAACCACCGTAAAACGGTGCCCCCGTTTAATGGTGCCCCCCGTTAGTGGGGAATGGAAGGATTTATATTCATTGCAACAGCTGGTCATTTGCATCCTTTTAGTGGAAGCACTTGGAGGTTTATCGGTGTCCTCGGGTCACCTGAGTAGTGCTCCTGGTTCCTGCAGTCTGCAATTTTTTTCCTCTGGAAATCTATTCCTATTCCCACACCATTCAAAGGGTGTTCATCCCAAATTGTATAGCTAAAAGTCTGTAGAGAATCTCCTGCAGGCTACAGGAACCAGGTGCACTACTCAGGATGAGAAGCGAAACGCCTTCAAAAACAACAACGAGAAGAAAGTCCAGTTGCCTCTTGAAAAAGCACCTTTGGGACAACCATGACCCGGATGACTGAGAATCTCTGCAGACTTCTACTGACTTTGCTGATTGGAAGCTGGCTGGGAAGGTTGCAAATGGCAATCATGTGATCCTGGGACGTTGTGTGATCATGTGACTAAGAGGATGTTGTGACAGTTATAAGTTCAAGGACTGGTTGTAAGTCATTTTTTTTTCAGTGCTGTTGTAACTTTGAATGGTCACTAAATCAACATTTGTAAATTGAGGGCTACCTGTGTGTAATATTTGAACATCACCATGTATAAGAAGCACCCACGATAAATGCCATGGATAGGAAACTATCCAGAGAGGAATATCTGAGAGGAAACGCTTCCTGAAATTTAACTTCGACATCTCCTTGGGCTACTTATAAAGCTTGTCTCCTGCATTCCTTACAGCTTGGAGATCAGATGTTCCACTTGAGCAGGGGTGTCAAACTCACAGCATCACGGTGTCACCACATGATGTATTGTGACTTATAGTCGTCATATTCTCATATCCCCTCCCCTTAGCTAAACTGGGCGCGGGCGTGGCCAACACATGATGTATCTGGCCCACATACCACGAGTTTGATAGCCCTGCTCTAAAGGGATGCATCAAACATAGTTCTCGCATTTTGCAGAATATGCTCTGCCTCTCTTCTATTTTTCAGGGTGTAATTGTTTTCACTGATTTCCCAACTTTGATAAATTTATAAAACCTAAAAAAAATGTTCCCATAGTTCCTCTCTCTTCTTTTGTTGTCCTATAGAATTAATTAATTAGAATTAATCCTGACTGATGCAGGGTTTTTTAGATATGTTTATTGAGATCCATAAACACTCATAATTTGGGGCTTTTGTAGTTGTTGCAATTTCTTACTTTGTTCCTAATGTTAAGTTTTGGAATGGCATGGAAGTATTACAATTTACCTGCACAGATTTGATGAGGGGTCTGTTTCCCAAACTTTTCTAAAAATCGGGGTGCCCCAGGCATGCAGCCTTTCCTTTCTCAATTACTTGGAACCCCATCTATCATTTTGATCTCCACCTGAGCCTCTGAGTGAGGTCCAAGAATCTTTTTTTATTTCAGGTCAGGAGTGACCCGAACAAAATGGGCAAAGTATGTGCTCAAAATATTCTTAATATCACATGTGATTGCTTTGCTCTCAAATTAAGGAGGATTAGAGCAGCAAAGCTGTTGCAGCTCAGGGCCTCCTGGATCATGTGGCAAAAACAGTGAATAGTTTATAGTCAGTTGTCCAGGCCTAAATCAGTGCTTTGACCTCCAAATTAATTTGTGAATTGAACAATTGTTTCATTGAATTTTACTTGCGTGTGGTCTTAATGCCACCTTCAAGTGAAATATGTTTAACAGAGCAAAAGAGGAGACACTTAAACCTTTTGCTATGAATGGGGTGTGCTACACTTGCAATATTTCTTCAGAAGGAAATAAGAGTGTGCAACTCAAAATGCTAAGAGACAGCAGCACACATATAGATTTAATATAGATTTAATGCAACATAGATGTATAAATAAAAGAAATCAGGATTCCCAATTATTGCATTAGTTTACCTAATTCACAATTAGCAAGCATTAAAAAAAAAAAGGAAACCGGACAAATTCATGGAAAAATAAGTTCAGTGGTACCTATTAATCATGACAGCTAGGTGAATTTCCTTTGTGGAGATGCCAGCAGGAGACATCTGAATTCAAGTTGCTGATGATGGGGACTGCCATGATTTTCATGTTCTGACTGTGATCATCTGGAAGCATTTAGCTGGCTGGTGTTTAAAACAGAATGCTGGATGAGAAAAAAACCTAGTTTGCTCTCCCCACCCAAAAAAGAAAAAAGAAGGCCTTTCATACATTCTCTCTGCTGCTCGGGCAAAGACAGAAAGATGGGGATAGGAATTAAGACCAGCCAGCCTAAGAACTGGGTGGATTTCAAGGCAAGCGATTTCCATATGTTGCTTTTGAAAACTGTTGCTCTGAGGTGAAGGGACAGGTTTTCCACACAGGCTATGCCAGGGGTGTCAAACTCAATTTCATTGAGGGCCGCATCAGGGTTGGGTTTGACCTTGGGGGGGTGGCAGGGTGGGTGTGGCCAGGGTGGGCGTAGCCAGCTCAATGTCACTCATGTCGGGGGCGCCTGTGGCAGCCTGAGTGCTCTGCCAGAGAAAACGGGCTGCCTCCCTCTGTTTCCGGCTGCGACGGCCTCCTGCAACCCTCTGCCAGCAAAAATGGAGCTCAGACAGGAGGACGTCATAGCTGGAAATGGAGGGAGGGAGCCAGTGGTGGAATTCAATTTTTTTTACTACCAGTTCTATGGGTGTGGCTTGGTGGGTGTGGCAGGGGAAGGATACTGCAAAATCTCCATTCCCTCCCCACTCCAGAGGAAGGATACTGCAAAATCCCCATTCCCACCCACTCTGGGGCCAGCCAGAGGTGGTATTTGCCGGTTCTCCAAACTACTCAAAATTTCTGCTACCAGTTCCCCAGAACCTGTCAGAACCTGCTGAATAACACCCCTGGAGGGAACCCATTTTCAGTGGCAGAGGCACCACAGGCCAGTCCCTCACTGTTTCCAGGGTGGACCCGAGCCGCCCAGATCTAAGCATCCCGTGGGCCGAATCCAGCCACAGGCCTTGAGTTTGACACCCCTGGACTATGCCATGACTGATCACGTCCTGTTTTAAAAGATCTTTGCTGAGAAAAGATGGTCACTTATGCATTATAATATGGAAAACAAACACGTTGTGCAAAAGGATTTGTGTGATGTTGGGATATTATACACTACTGCATATAAGGAGAATTAAAAGTAACGTACATAAAAATAGGGTAACCTTCTCAGTACACGTAGTTCTTGATTTATAACCATTTGTTTAGCAATCATTTGAAATTACAACAGCATTAAAAGAAATGACTTACAATCAGTCCTTGTAGCACTCCCACGGTCACATGATTCTTCTGTTTTTCTTATCCTTCAGAAAGAAAAATAATAATCACCATACAAACACATCACTTCAACATCCCACTCAGGACATCATCATTTACGGGGACTTGTATAAGTCCATGAAAGGCCATGAAAGTCCAATTAAAGACAGATAGTCTTCAATTTACGATGACAATGAGAACCAGAATTTTCATTACTAAGCAAAGCGGTTGTTAAGTGAATCACCACCCAATTTTAGAACCTTTTTGCAAGGTTGTTAAGCAAGTCAATCTAATTATTAAATGACTAACACAATTGTTAAATGAATCCATCTTCCTCCATTGACTTTGCTTATTGGAGGCTGTCAGGGTAGGTCGCAAATAGCTATCACATGACCCCAGGACCTGGCAACCATACTAAATACATGCTGATTGCCAGGTGGCTGAATTTTGATCACATGACCATGGGGATGGTAAGTGAAAATCACGTTTTTTTGCTGCTGTTGTAATTTTGAATTGTTGCTAAATGAAGAGTTGTAAGTCAAGGACCACCCATGTGTGACAGTTTCTCTACAAGCAAACATCCTAATACTGCTGATGTCTTCCTGCCATGGAAATCAAGATCTCACTCCCTCTCCCTCTCCCTCTCCCTCTCCCTCTCTCCTCCCCCCCTCTCTCTTATGTTAAATAATCCTTTTTGAATGCCTAATATGGCTGGAATCCATTTGGGAAACCTGAATTATGGTTTATAGCAGTTTTGCAACTTTAACACAAGTCACAAACAGCAATGGAATTCATTTTTGGATGCGTACTTGAAGAAATGTTACCAGATCATAGGATGGGAAAATGGAGGCTGGAATTTAGGGATTTCTTGAAAATTGCCCAGAGTTTTTTCTGGGAAGGAAACCAAGTCTAGTGTTGTGGGCTTGAGTGTATATTAATTATTTGATGGTTGGCTAGGAATATTTCCCTGCTTCTTGTGATGCTGGAGGAGAAGGGAAGCAGAAGAATGGGAAGGATATCTCCAGCCTTGATCCGCCAGACATACGTTAGGAAAGGGTTCCAATATGGCTGTATATGGAGCATGGGCACCCAAAAGCGTGGCAGCTGCGGTCTCCCTCGTTTTCAATTCCTTCTTTCTGTTGAGCCTGATGCTAACAAATGCTTGTCAAACACAAACAGCAGTGCACAAGGAACGGTGGTCCTGGCACAGAAAAAACAACTGTGAATTTTCCTTTCTTGTTGGCTGCTTTCTTGCAGCAGAGCAGATGGCTTTTTGGTAATGATGGAGTAAAAATTAATTACCGTTGTGTCTTTTTTTTTTAAAAAAAAAAGAAAAGAAATATGAAGCAATGATTATAATTTGCAAGAGGTTAAATATTCACTTGCAAAGATTGCAGGAAGAAGCTTGGGAAACAAACAAGGAACTAGCATTAACTCTATTAAAAAGGGTTTGTGCGGGAGGCCATGTTTGTCCGCTAGATCATCCACTCAGCTGCGGAACATGAAATGCTTTGTGGCTTTGATATCATTGTCGTAGGTTAGACTTAGGATGGTAGTGAGCACAGGCAGGTGGAGAGACAAATCTCATGTCCTGGGTAACGTATGAGTTATGGATTTGTAGCCTAATCCTTCCCCAGGCTACTTTCTATGAATCCTGAACAATGCTGCCTTCCCCATGTTGAGGATGGGGTACCCGTAGTCTCCCAATGAACCCTAGGCTTTTGGTTTTGCAGTTCACCAAGCATCCTAGACCTGGGGTTCCTCCCACCATGCTCTCCATCTCCCAGTGTCCTTCCCCAGAAAGTTCCAACCAATCTTAATTAGCAAAGTAATTGGCAGCCACTAAAGCCAGATCTTTCTGGTAGGTCATTGTCTCTGGTGCTGGGCCTCTTCACTTGGCCTTGGCCACTGGCCCGTTGATCACTGCAAGCTCTTCCAAGTCTTTCCTGCATAATTCAGTGATGGGATATTTTGGAAATCTGTTGTCACTAGACTAAGCTAAACTTGACTGGTTTTCTGCTCTGAGTCTCTTCCTGGTCTTGATGCCCTCTTTTTGCTTCTTCCACTGATGAGTTTGGGTACAGGCTTCTGTTTTCCTTGGGCTCCGCACCACTTCAGCCATTCTGTTCAGCGAAAAAAACATTCAGGTTCCTTCAGGCTTTAAATCAGTGCTTGATTATGTGTGGGCTTCAAGCTGGCAATTTGAAAATGTGTGGGCTTCAAGCTGACTGGGGAATTCTAGGAGTTGAAGTCCACACATTTTCAAGTTGCCAAGGTTGAAACACACTGATTTCAATATTGCCTCACTCACTTCAGCTAGCTCTTACTGAAGAGGAACAAGAAAAACAACCTAAATCCATATCTTGGTCAAATCATAAATTCCTTCCTTCCTATCTTTGCTGACCTCTTCAACATCAGTAGGTGGGACCTTTAAATGGAATAGGGAAGGGAGGGCTGCAGAGTGCTACAAAAACTACAGGTTTAAAAACTTTTTTCTCTTTGTTTATTTTATTAGTATTTAAAGCAAGGGAAGACAATTGTATGACTGGATACACTTGCAGTGTATTTCTTTCATGCATTTACATCTCTTAATCATAGACTTTGGAGGGAAGTGTTACAATAAAAGTATAAAAAGGTAAATTTTGGGGGAAAACATGGTATGTGCTAGTCGTTCCCAACTCTAAGGGGCAGTGCTCATCTCCGTTTCAAAGCTGAAGAGTCAGTGCTGTCCAAAGACGTCTCCGTGGTCATGTGGCTGGCATGATTAAATGCCAAAGGCATATGGAACGCTATTACCTTCCCAACAAAGGTGGTCCCTATGTTTCTACTTGCATTTTTTACGTGCTTTCGAACTGTTAAATTGGCAGAAGCTGGGACAAGTAACGGGAGCTCACCCTGTTATGCAGCACTAGGGGATCGAACTGCTGAACTGCTGACTTTTCGATCAACAAGCTCAGTGTCTTAGCCACTGAGCCAATGCAACAAATTATAAATTATAAACATAAAATTGTAAATTATAAACAGGCAAATTATAAAAATATAATAATATGGCATGAACTGGATGTATTCATATTTTGGCTGGTGAGAAATACTTAACTATCACAAAAAAAAAAAAAAATTCTTGTGTGGATAGCTGGTCCCAAAGAAGGATAGCTGGTACCAGAAGAAGCATTAGCCTCTGGAATTATCTTTATTACTTCAGTGAGATCTTTGACATTCCTGTAAACATAGTATATAAAGGATGATCCTCAGATTGCAATATGGTAACCTCTTTTTTAAGAAAAGCAAATTGTAGCCCATTTATATAGTATTAAACTTTTGGAGTTTTCCTGTAGGCCACTTTTAAGGACTGCTATGTATATACACTTTTAAACAAAATGTAAAAGAAAAAGGCAAAGCCTCATTGCAATTAATTTCAATTTTTGCACTGAACACAAAATTAATATGAGTTAATAAGGGCTGGAAACAAAGAGACATAGAAGAATGACCTTTAATCGTTAGAGCACATTTTCTGTTCAGATTATGTAATTCTCTGAATTTTGTGATGCATTTTTAAGCCCCTAGAATGTATCTAAAATGTATGTATGTATGTGTATGTATGTATGTATGTATGTGTATTTGTTTGTGTATGTGTATGTGTTTGTGTTTGTGTATGTGTATGTGTATATATATGTTTGTGTGTGTGTGTGTGTGTATATATATATATATATGTAGGTCTTTGGTTATTCGGGTGTTCTGCCGCGTAGAATTGGATGTGTCTTGGCAATGTTTCGACAAAGTCTCATTCGTCATCTTCAGGCTGGTGTTCTCGGCTTCATGCTTCCAGGAGCAAATAATAATCCTACCAGCAGACAAGGGAAACGCCACCGTGGTTATGAACACATCTGACTACCAAACCAAATTAACCAACCTACTCCAAGACTCCACATACAAACCCTTAAACACAGATCCCACCACCTACCTGGAAAAAACCACCAGATCCAAAATAAAAGCCTCCCCCATCAGCGAAGAGATCCAGCAAAGAATCATTCCCAGAGAGAAATCATCCAGATGCCCTAAACTCTATGGTCTCCCCAAGATACACAAAGAAGGAACCCCACTTAGACCCATAGTCAGCTCCGTAGGCTCACCTCTACAAAACCTAGCCAAATTTCTCGCCAAACAACTACAGCCCTATGCAGAATCCATCACCTCATACATAAAAAACTCATTCCAGTTCATAGAGATCATAAAGAAACAAAACTTACAGCCCAGCGACCTACTCGTGAGCTTCGATGTCATATCCCATTGCTCCTGGAAGCACGAAGCCGAGAACACCAGCCTGAAGATGATGAATGAGACTTCGTCGAAACGTCGCCAAGACACATCCAATTCTATGTGGGAGAACACCCAAATAACCAAAGGCCTACATATAAACACCCGCGAAAACCTCTGAAAACACACACACACACATACACACACACACGCACGCACGCACACGCACACACATATATATTCTTACTTTTCGTAGGTTTTATGTGTGTTTTTCTTTAAGCCAGGTTTTTCTGCAAGCCTAGTTGAGTGAAATCACATTCACTACTTTTTGGGCTTTTTTTCCCTTCTTTTCCTTCTTTTCCTTCCATTACTGCTGGCTGCCAGAATGAAACACAGCCAAGCTCTCACCCAATCAGTTCACACCCCCACTAGCAGTTAAAAGGAAGAAACAGCTGCAATCTCACATTGCTCCTGGAAGCACGAAGCCGAAAACACCAGCTTGAAGATGACGAATGAGACTTCGTCGAAACATCACTAAGACATTTCCAATTTTACGCGGGAGAAGACCCGAATAAACAGAGACCTACACACACACACACACACACACACACACACACACACACAGAATGTATCTGAGTGTGTGTGTGTGTATGCAAGTCTTGGCGTATCCGGGTCTTTTCCCATGTAAGATTGAGAGTATCTTGGGGATATTTCGACGAGGTCCCACTCGTCATCTTCAGGCTGGTGTCTTCTGCTTCGTGCTTGTGCGAGCAAAGCGTGATCAGAGGTGTCGTCTCTTTATAAATACTGGTGGGGAGGTGTGAAATTCTGGCTTTGTTGTTGTAAGCGGATTGGTTGGCTGTGTTGTTACATCTTGATTAGTAGATGGAGTTGATGTTTGTAGATTAGTCAGCTGTTTCGTAACATCCTGTATGGGCAAGGTCCTAGCTGTGTGCCCATTAGCCTTTTGTGTTGTAATGACCTGGGTAATGGGTTGTGTGGTAGCATCCTGAGTTCTAGTGTTGTGACATCCTGAGTCCTGTGCTGCAACATCCTGGGTAGTTGGCTGTGTTGTAACATCCTGAGCTTTAGTGTTGTAAAATCCTGAGTTCTGTGATGTATTGTCTTGAGCAGATGGCTGTGATGCAACATCCCGGGCTTTGGTTTGGCTCCGAGTCTGGGGTCTTGTCATGTGTTCATGGCATGTGTTAGTTTGCTTTGTGTGGGGATCGGAGGAGGATGCAGCAGCTGTTCTTACAACACTAAAGCTCAGGATGTTACAACACAGCCAACTACTCAGGATGTTGCAGCACAGGACTCAGAATGTCACAACACTAGAGCTCAGGATGCTACCACACAACCCGTTACCCAGGTTGTTACAACACAAAAGGATAATGGGCACACATCTAGGACCTTGCCCACACAGGATGTTACAAAACAGCTGACTAATCTACAACTCCATCTACTAATCAAGATGTAACAACACAGCCAACCAACCCCCTTACAACAACAAAGCCAGCACTCCCCACCTCTCCACCGGTATTTATAGAGAGACGGCATTTCCAATCACGCTTTGCTTGCACAAGCACGAAGCCGAAGACACCAGCCTGAAGATGACGAGTGGGACCTTGTTGAAACGTTGCCAAGATACTCTCAATCTTACATGGGAAAAGACCCGAATATGCCAAGACTTGCATATCTGTACCCATGAAAATCTACAAACACACACACATATACATACATCCTCCCCCCTACAAATTTCTTATGATTTATATTGTTTCCTAGTATGATTTAATTGCTTATATGTACCCTATGACTATCATTAAGTGTTGTACCTTATGATTCTTGACAAATGTATCTTTTTTTTTTATGTACACTGAGAGCATATGCACCAAAGACAAATTCCTTGTATGTCCAATCACACTTGGCCAATAAAGAATTCTATCTATCTATCTATCTATCTATCTATCTATCTATCTATCTATCTATCTATCTATCTATCTATCTATCTATCATCTGTATAGTGTAGAACATATAAAAGCTGTAAAGCATATGTCAATAGAATATAAAATGAGTTTAACATAGGCCAGAGAAAATTCTCCACTTTTCATTAAAATGACAGGAGTAACAGTTTTCATCCAAATCGCTCTTCCGTGTATTAGACATTCTGTGTGTGAAATCAATTTTGGATCAGGACAGATTGGTTCTGTCTGTGGCACGGAATTCTCTTTTCTTGGTATCTCCCAGCATCCTGTCCCACAAAGATAATGCAAGCAAGAAGACAATACAACTGGTTGTTGCAGTCAAGAAATTTCCTCTGTTCTGGGCGTGAGTGGGTAAGAATTACTAATCCTGGCAGCTAGAGGTTAACGCCAAATAAGGATTAGGGTAAAGTTCCAGAAAATGTTAATCTTCCATTTATAAGAGTAAAGTTTAGCACTGCTATCAAACTCTGTAGGGTTACAGCTCTCTGGAACAAAGGGACAATTTAAACTTGCGGACTGTGTGGTGCAGAGGAAGAGGGAACTGACTTCTGATCCATTGATAGTTACATAATGCTTTTAGGTCTTCTCCTTTTTCAATTATTTTCAGTGTCAAAGAGGCAGGAAATGAATCTTCACTTATGAATGAGAAATACTTCTCAGTCATCTCACTCACAAGCACGCGCCCACACGCACGACACACATGGGGTGGGTAGGTCAGGTGCTATGGTTAAACATCTATCTCCCCCTTCTCATCTCATGTATATTCCATTTATTTTATCTAAAATAGATATGATCACACCCAGCTACTGCAATGCTGTGATTAAGAATCATTCAAATTTAATTTCTCTCTAATTGTCATTTTTACGGCCTTAAGTTTTTTGTGTTCTGTTGTGCTTGTACATCTTTTATATATATATATATTAAAGATTCTCTCTTCCTTTTCATAATAATTTATATTATTAAAATTTTGATAGATGTCCTCTAAAGTGCATATTTTGGCACAAATCTTCTGCAAGTGGATGTCATATTGGCATTTCTGGGAAAACCTGAATCTGAAAGTTTCCAGGTTTTCCTCACCCAAGTGAAAGTTCAAGTCCCTCCCCAGCAACCACATGTCCATCATATGGTCCAATCATCCACCATCCAATCTGGAAACACCTCCCAGTCATCCGACTCCAAGTGCCAGGGCAAGGCGTCCTTGACTCTCTGAGAAAGGAATGTTAATTTGACTACATATCACCCATACTCTATGCAATCCCATTTTCCCACAGAAGAAAATGTGGCAGTCCTGAAAGCCTAAATGTAAAAGATGGCTTTGAGGTCTGACACTCCTGGTAACATCAGGCACCCTCCCAGGCATTTTCTTGGCACTTGTACAAATGTGGTATGTTGCTGCTTTCTTCTAGAATGTTTGTCAACTTCCCACATAGCAAGAAATAAATTCTTGCACATATGATCTCGTATAATTAGATTACCTCTAGCAATGTGTAACTTATCCAAAAGTCTTCTTGTGTTGGCTCCTTGAATCTCTCCCCCCCCCCCCTCTTTGTGCATCACCAAATTGTACTGAACTTTTCTGCAGCGAATAATTTGGGAACTACATAATTTGGCGGATGACTAAGTCCCAATCTGTACATTATTCCAGGGACTAAACAGAAGAGCCCGTTTGCATGACTCTGCAGGTGGCTTCAAGGTTGCCTGCAGCTTGAGTGACTTTCCATATTTTTCAAGGTGACATAGTGTGCATATGAAGAGGCCTTAACAATATAATGGAGAGGGGGATATTTTCTATTATCTTCTCCAGTTTTTGGGAGTGGGGTTGATAGTCAAACTAAGTGGATTGGATGGCATGTGGAGCCCCGGGGCTGGAGGCTAAAGAATATGGTGAATGGTTGAGGGAACTGGGTACATCTAGTCGAACAAAGAGAAGAACTAGGAGGGACATGATAGCAGTCTTCCATTATTTGAGGGGCTATCATAGAAAAGAGAGTATTCGTCAATTCTCCAAAGCACCTGAAGGCAGGACAGGATGTAATGGATGGAAGCTTATCAAGGAGAGAAGCAACCTAGAATTAAGGAGAAATTTCCTGACAGTGAGAACAATTAATCAGTGGAACACTTGCTTCCAGAAGTTGTGGATGCTCCATCGTTGGAGGTTTTAAAGATGATATTGGATAGCCATTTGTCCAGAATGATATAGGACCATGATGGTGAACCTATGGCTAGTGTGCTGGAAGTGGCACACAGAGCCATCGCTCTGGGCATGCCAGCTGTCACCCATTGCTCTTCCAGTTACCGGTGCTCCCCCCCCCCTTGTGTGTTCGCGCTCCCATTTCAGCACTTCAGCACTCAGTGCCGAAAAGGTTCACCCAATACTGGTATAGGATCTCCTGTTCAAGCAGAGAGTTGGACTAGAAGTTCTCTAAGGTCCCTTACAACTGTGTTTTTCTGTATTCTTTTTGCAGCTTTCAGACCCTTGGAATTGAAGCCTCACAATTTAAAAACAAAGAGAAACTTCAAGGGTCCCCCAGTACCTAGTAATAATAATGATAATGATGATGATGATGATAATAATAATAATATAATCTAAAAATTGGTGTGAAATCTAAAATTTGTTACTATCAGTTCTGTGGGTGTGGCTGGGGGGGGGGAGGGTAATGTGACTGGTTGGGCATGGCAAACTTTTTTTTTTCTTCTAAAAGCATTTTTTCTACAACCTTAAGAGGTTGCAGAAAAAAATGCTTTTAGAAGCTTCTGACGATCAGGCAACTCAGCTGGGATTGCCAGAGGCTTTTATAGGCATTTTTTTTCCTACCATCTCTTTGGCCAAGAGGTTGCAGAAAAAAATGCTTTGAAAAGCCTCTGACAATCCCAGCTGAGCTGCGCGATCATCAGAGGCTTTTTTTTTTAACTTTTAAAAGCATTTTTTCAGCCAAAGAGGTTGCAGAAAAAATGCTTTTAAAAGTAAAAAAAACAGCCTCTGATGATCGTGTGGCTCAGCTGGGCATGGGGGGGGGGCGGTGGGGTGGTGCACAGGGATCTTTGCTACCGGTTCTCCGAACCACCCGCCTCCATCGCTACCGGATTGGACGATCTGGTCCAAACCACACTTTGGGGAATGGCTACCCTTTGCCCCCCCTGATATCATTGGCATCTCTTTGGTTATAGGGGAAAAAAATATATGAAGCTTCCCATTGCTGTGGCTTTGTCAATTCATATTGGAATTAGCAAAGTTGGCATGGCTCAAGGATTCTGCCTTGCAGGTGGTCTTATTATTTTGTGGCCACCCTGGTTGTTGGTAAGGGGCTTTACTTTAATCATAAGGTAATCTGACCTCTCATCCAAACAGGGATCTTCCCTATGCAGTGCCTTGGGGGTATGCGTTAGGATTCATGGGGTTCCTTAGAGCCAGATGTTATCTCTTCACCCAACCTTCTCACAGAATTCTGTATGAGAGGCTAAAATGAGGAGAGATTCCCATTTATGTCCTTCTGGGCATTTAGATGAAATGCAGGATTTACGAATAAAGAACAACAACCACAGCAAGAAGAAACAGGTGCTAAATTAAGGCTCGGCAGTGCTATTATGTTTTTGATTGACAAGGCAAGAACCCTGAGAGATAAAGCTCAATGTAGGTGTATCTGAACAGTGGTGGGTTTCAATTTTTTTTTACTACCGGTTGTGTGGGTGTGGCTTGGTGGGTGTAGCAGGGGAAGAATACTGTAAAATCTCCATTCCTTCCCCAATCCAGGGGAAGGTTACTGCAAAATCCCCATTTCCTCCAGATCAGCTGGGACTTGGGAGGCAGAGAAGAGATGGGGGCGGGGCCAGTCAGGATTTTTACTACCAGTTCTCTGAACTACTCAAAATTTCCGCTACCGGTTCTCCAGAACTGGTCAGAACCTGCTGAAACCCACCTCTGATCTGAACCCTACCACTGGTTCAGATGGACAACAAGGATGGCATTTTCAAATGGATAATAATTTTCTTTTCCCTGTTGTTGTTGTTGTTGTTGTTATTATTATTATTATTATTATTATTATTATTATTATTATTATTATTGCATTATAAGCTTACAGATTCAGTTAAGACTTTTTGATTATTTATTTGAACCTTTGTTTATTTATTTGAATGTATGAACCACCCAACTCCAGTGGACTCCGAATGGCTGAGGAGCCTGATTGCCTGAGGATCAAGCGAACATGAAAGGGGAAGTTGGGCAGCTCTGCCATGGGAAATTTGGGAAGAATAGTAGCGTATCTCTCTGAAGTCTCCCATCATACATGTGAAAGAAGAAGTTGCCTTGGAATGGGCGAGGCAAACATTTTCACCAAGAGCATTTCTGACTCTAAAATCAGGTGGATATTTCCTTTCTGGTATTTGTGTACAGGAGTGAAATGGGTATCATAAGCTTTTGGTTGTTTGAAACTTTCCTAATTTGCCCCAAATGATTAAAAATGTCATTTCTATCTGGTGCAATCATATGATGACATTTCCAGTTGCACCACTTACAGGTCTTGGAGGCTAAAGAATTAAACTGCAGTCCCCAACTTGTCCATTGTGATATAAAGGATTCAACAATGCACACTAATCACTTTCCATGCTTTTCGGTTTTCCTTAGATGTTAAGAATTCTGTGGTATGTATTAATAATTTTCAGTTGGCTTCTCACTTTTCCATTTTGAAGCTTAGCTTCTCCTCTTTCAGCTGAACTTTGTGTGTATTTCTAAGTTTTCATGAAAATCTATAATACATTTTATATGCATTTCTTCTAAGCATACCTTATTATGCATATTTTTTTAAAAAAATGACGTATTAACAAGCAATTTCCTCTAACATAAATCTATTGTGATGTTGGTTTTACATATAAATGTATTTTTGCACATATCATTTCATTGGGGAAATTCAGTGCAACAAAGAATTGTTTGTTCCAAAAGAAAACTGAATTTTGATTAAGATACTGACTTAAAAGGAAAATTAGATAAATTTGCATTAAACTGCAATGCTAGAGAACTTCTGCTCCATCCTAACTCATGTTGGTGAGATGGCAGACATTAAATATAGTATTTCTTTAAAAAACTGCACAGTCTTAAACTCATTTGATTAAACATGAACATGAAAGCAAAGCAGGGTAGGAGTCTTGGCCTTTTGACTAAGTTCAAATTTAGTCTTCAGCTAAAGTTGGAGAGGTAACTAGGTGCAGAGCTCTAGCATTTTGCTAGACGTATGTAAATCACCTTGATAACTACAATCTGGGTTAACCATGGTCAGCTTGAATCAATAGTGGGATAAATTTAGGAAGAAATGATTAAAGAGTTGATTTGCCAGTATTTAGAAATGAAAGTATTGTTTTGGCAGGAACCAGCATGAATTTATTCAAACAACTTGAACTTCTTTTTACATAGTTAACTGTGAGAATGCAAGCACACATGATGGGACTTGACTTCTGCAAAGTCTCCAATGAGATTCCAATGAGATTCTAACAAGAGAAGATTGCAAAATGTGGTCTGGTCTGTGTTACCATTAATGCAGTTGAATCAAAGTACTGAAGAACAGTAGTCAAAGACTGCAAGTCAATAGCTCTATGTTGACCTGTATGGAACATGAAGTTTATTGTAGTGTATTGTGTTGAAGTTTATTGTGTATAAACATAATATTGTGTATTGTGCTGTCCCACTCACACATCTTACAGGCGTAAGGAGTCTTTATTAAGGCTTCTGAGCCTGCATTGGTATTCCCCAGCAATAACCCGTGCCAGCACCAGTTCAACTCCAATAAGTTCCTATAATAGTATTGGCTATTCAAATAAAGCCAATACTAGTTCTCAAGGCAAAGACAGGTCCAGTCTACTAGGCAAAAAGCAATTTCCCAAGATAAAGGCAAGTTACAAGACAAAGTCAAATCCAAAGGCAAGGCAAGGTAAATAGCTGAAGAGACATGATCCAAAGTTCAAAGCAAGAACACACAGCAAGAAAACAAGCACGTTGTTCCCAACATTGTCTCCATCTGTCTGCTGTGCTTAATGACCTGGGGCAGCTCATCAAGAAGAACAAGGCTGCCACCTTGTGAATAATTCGGCTGACCATTGCTGCTCCTGCCTTTTCTCTGCCCTACATGTTTTTGGATCAGGTGCAGAAGGCAGTTCCTCTTCCTCACCACTGACCAGATGCAGCTGTGCTTCAGCCAAATCACTTTCAGATGGCTTCTTGAACCCATTGACCAACTCCCTTCCTGACGTGCCCGGAACTGTTTCATCTTCCTCTGATCTGACATCTGGAGAGGTATCTGGGAAAGTGTCTGGGGGAATCATCACGTGTGTTGATTGAAGCCCTGTGCTATTCAACACTTTGATAAATGATTTGGATTATCAAATTTCCAGATGACATAAAGATAAATATGATTTTAAAAAAGCATCATAGAAGTCAGGATCAAGTTTCAGGACAATTTTTATAAGCTGAAATGATAAACAATAATCAGCATGATGAATCTGATTTGGGACAAATGCAAAATTCTGTATTTGGATAAGGTAAATCAAAACTGTAAGAACAGGACATGTGTGTATGGGATACTGCAGGGAAGGGCATCGTGGCAGCTGTACATGAGCCAACAGAGTGATACAGCTGCAAAAAAAAAAAGCCATCTTACATGGCATCAACAATAGTTCAAAAACAAGGTAAGTCATCATTCCATTCCATTTTGCAGGGTCAGGCCTTATCTAGAATATTGTGTCAACCTTGGGACATTGTGTTTTGGGAAGAAAATTGACAGACTGGAGTGTGTCTAGGGCAGTACAAGACAATACAGGGCCTGGAAAGGAAAAAAAAACATACCAGAAATGGTTACAAAACAGATAATTTTAGCCTGGAGAAGAGAAGATTATAAGGAGATATAATGGCTGTCTGTCTTTGAGTATCTGAAGTGCTCTTATATAGAAGACAGGGTAGAATTGTCCAGAATTGTTCCAGAACAATCAAGCAAATGTTGTTATTAATGAGAGCTTCTTCAACAAAGGACTCTATTGCCTTTAGAGGGGATGGGTTTTCCTTCATTAGAAGATGTTTAAACTAGTTGGCTGGATCATAGCCAACCATCAGGGATGATGTAGCAATAGGATTTCTGCACTGGGCAGACAATCAGAATAGATGATCTCCAAGCCGCCTTCCAATGTTTATTTTCTCCAATTCTGCATTGCCTTCCTGTCAGGGGTGGTATTTACTTACCTTCATTAAAGGTTCCCCTTGCACATATGTGCTAATTATTCCTGACTCTAGGGGGCAGTGCTGATCTCTGTTTCAAAGCCGAAGAGCCAGCACTGTCTGAAGATGTCTCCGTGGTCATGTGGCCGGCATGACCAAATGCCAAAGGCGCACAAAACACTGTTACCTTCCCACCAAAGGTGGTCCCTATTTTTCTATTTGCATTTTTTACGTGCTTTCGAACTGCTAGGTTGGCAGAAACTGGGACAAGTAATCCATTATGCAGCACTAGGGATTCGAGCCACTGAACTGCCGACCTGTCGATCAACAAGCTCAGCGCAAATGGGAGTGCATGCACCACCTCTGCAGATGCGCAGGACATGTGCAGTGCATAAAAAAATGGGACATGATGACATGGGGCAGGTGGGTGGAGTCTCCCATAGCCACCGCTGCCAGTTCTCCCGAACCGGATAGAACTGGCTGAATAGCACCACTGCTTCCTGTCTACCAGGTACCAGATTTTGCAACCTGGAAACAGATGTGTGTGTGTGCGCACGCGCGTGTGTGTGCTTGTCCATGTCTGTGTATATTTTTCTTTGTGTCACTGGCCTGAAATTTCCACTGGGCCTCGATCTCTTGCACAGTTTCATTTTCCTCCCCACAGCGCTCATATGTCAAGATAGTTCTGAAAATGCCTCCTTCTCTTCCTCTCTGTATCAATATGCAAATGAGGTTCATATAGACTAAATCTCATTGAAAAGATCATGAATAGGCAACACCGTTCCTTCAATATGGTTCACTAACCCTGTTCACTTAAAGTCACTGATGCTTGGTGGAGGTTTTCAATGGCTGACCCTCGATGATTGGAGGGGGATTTAATTATAATTGAAAAAGGCAGCAGCAGGGGGAGGCCAGGGAAAGGCCCTGTCATATCTAATCCCCTCCCCTCCCCAGGACTATGCCTGGAAGCCAAGGGCTGTTATCTTTCCTAAGAGATCATTAATTCCCTCTGTTCTCTGCATGGCATTGATCTCGGCCCAGGTAAGAAAGAGGCAGGGAAGTGGCCAAGAGAAGGATCCGGACATTCTGCAAAATGTCAATCTGTTCCTCTAATTTAGGCATTTGCTCAGACGCTTAAGTGATTGCACTGAACCATTCGATATACATGCCGGGTAGCCTTAGGCTCCTTTTGAGAACTGCTGTGAATATGTACAAAAATAGATGAGTTTGTTTCACAGTGTCTATTTCAATTCAATCATGTAATTAAAACGCAGATGAACAACTCATAAATATGTTCATTGTTTTTCTGGAAGTGCAGCATCTGGGGTTTTTTTTCCCTCCAGATCAACTGATTGTTGAATGATCCAGTGGTTGTGACAGGAATGGACCAATCCACTTGTCATCCAAGCCTGATGTCATTGTGGGTTGAGAAAGAGTATTTGGCCCAAAGTTACCCAGATGGCTTTCATGCCTAAAATGGGATTAGAACTCACAATCTCCTGGTGATTGGCCCAAAGCCAACCAGCTGGCTTTCATGCTTATCTGGGTTCAGATATTACACAATGCCATAGTCTTGACTATTGGATTTTGACTTAGTGAGAGGAATGAATGGAGCAACTCTGGTTTGCAAACCAATGGGTTATGGTTTAATATTGCATATGAACCAGGGTGCAGTGACTTGCTCCACAAACCATGGTTAAAATTAAAAAGATGGGAGAGCATGTCAACCCAAACCAGTTTTGACTTCTTGTTGGATATTTTGCTTGCTTCCTAGTCATTTTGGAAATTCTGGATCCATCAGGCATTACTACAGGCATTACTTGGTTTATTTCACATTTTTGCATGAAGTTCCCTAAAGGTTTGAGACTAGGGGACTCTATGTGCTATATAGACAAAGTGGCCATTAGTAGATCAGTCTATGTGAACCTGCAATTAGATTGGTTCCCAGAGTTAGAGGAGAATTGTGTATCTGAGACAAACAAGTGCTAGAAATAAAAAAGGAGGTTCTAAAGAGCTGAGGGATGATTCATTTCCTGAATGTTTACACCTCTATGTTCTGAAGCACACTTTCTCAGTCTGGTGGCTGGGTCAGTTAGTGATTATGGACACTGAATATATCTAATGAGGTTGGGAAATGAATTTCTAGCCCACCCTAGGAGAACTGCCTTGAAAAAAAGGAAGATACGTGAACTTACTTTGACAGTTCGATCCTTTCATCCTTGAACTCTGGCTGGCATTGTCCAAACTTTGCATGTGCCCTGAAGAGGGGCTATTCAGGTACTTCAGTAAGAGACGGTGTAACAGACTCCTATTCAAGATGGCTTTCCGATTACTACTGCAACATAATCTTCATGTTTTAGCTTCCTTTTGGGGCAGGTGCCCTACACTGAAAAGTTTGCTGTGGCCATGTTCCTTGTATCTCAGCCTGGCCTCACTTTAAAAGGGAGAAAATCCACATGTTAGCATACATCTGGAGAGCCACAGGTTTCCTGCAGCACGACCATCAGTTTTTCATTTGATTTGTGTATATGTGTGGATTGCTAGATCCATCCTGTCCACTAAACAAAATGCTGAACTACTCTGCTCATCACAATTGTTTCTTTTCTTAAATGTTCTGGAAGGCAAGTAGGAATTGACACTAAGAGGCTTCTTCATTTTTGTCCTCCCTGCTTGGGAAGTAAGTAAGAGCTATTGCCCATCAGCAGAGCCTCTGTTCTGCAAGTAGAGTCTTGCCATTGTGGCCTCAGGTCTCCCCAGATAGGGCTGGGAAAGGCTTGTAACTCTGGAGGGGTGCTGCCAGTCAAAGTAGACAATGGGTTTTCCTGCATTGATTCTCCCTACCCTACCAACATCCTAGACTCTGTTTCAAAAGTTGCTTGCTTAAGAAACTCCATTTGCTTTTCACATTTTAAAAAATACCATTCATTGTTTAATTTTGGTTTCTCAAAGCTTCGTGTTTTGCAAAACAGAAAACTATAACAAATTGCCATCATTGGGCCGTCATGATTACGGGTATTTTTTCTTTCCTCTGCTCCAGTTGCTGTCGTACATGGAAGCCCCAGGAAAAGAATTCTTAAAAATTAAATTTCATGCTTGCATGTGTTTCTGTGATCTCTCATGTGTATGATCTCCAAGTGGAAAACTTCTCTAAAAATAAATGGATTACCCCTTTTTACTACACCGTCTGATGTTTCCTCAGTAGATATCTGCTCCTCTGTGATCTCTAACCCGCCACAATTGGAATGACAGGCGTTGAATTAAAAACCTCTGGGTGGCGCCCTCTGCCTTTGTGGCCCTCTTCGCATGAGCTGGGCTGGTGCAGCCAGCCTCTCCACCCCCAAGCGCCCCCCCCCCCCCCCAGCCTGGCTTTTTTTGCCTGCAAGTACATAGTCATTCTTTGGCAAAGGACAAATCTTTGACCTTTTCTCAAATAGCATTGTAAATACCATATTCACTTGGCTCATTGGAAAGGATTTTTTTTTAATGCCTAAGAACCTCAGCATCTTTCGATTTGGAACAGGGGACAAAGAATTAGCAAGACCAGTTCTACTCTTTGATGCAAAGCACCCCAAGCATCTAGCAACATGATCATGCAATTGATGGGGGACCATCTCCAAGCAGATAGCATCATCTAGTAACCCATAGTCTAAAGGAATCTTCTAACTCCTGGTAAGGTGATTTTGGCTCAATTCACACCATGCCAAACCAATGTTCATATAGTAATTATTTATTGAAGTAGCCACAGTTGGCTAAGTTCACGCAACCTGCTAATACATAAAGCACACTATCTCAAGTACACACCATATTGTGTTTTATCCCAATCTAGTCCTTGCGAATTGGGCAATATCAGTGAAGGGAACCATATTGAGGGAGGGTGAATATAACCAATTGCTTAATAACCCTTTGACTAGTACTACAAAGGATTAAAATGGTCAACATTTCACAAAAATCGTCATGAGTTTGTAATAATCTTATATGATGCAGTTGAAATCTGAAATGAGATCTTGGAATTTCAAGATATCTATGAGATTTTGGGATGAGATAACTTGTGAGAGTAATTTTCTCAGACTTGGTGATTAGTGTGAGGAGGAGGAGACATTTGGGCCATCATATGAGATGGGAGAAAAATTGAAAAGATTATTAGGGCCCAGATTGGTTGACCACAAATTCAGAAGCCTACATTCCATTGTGAAGCTCAATTGTTATTATCAATTGGTAATAAATATGAATACTGTGAATGTTTGCATATCTTTTCTATTGCTTCCTGGCTAGAATTTGGGAGAATTCATGTCATACATTCTCTTTTATTAAATTATTACATTCAATTATTCAAGATTATGTAAGTTTTGAAGTAATTAGATATATATATAAATGGGCAGCAAACGAATAATTTTCTTGTGAATGAATGTGAAGTCACTCCTAGAATGGAGAGGTCTGGAGTCAATGTGCCTGCCACCATAGGCCATGAAGATCAGTGGGCACTCTTGGGATAACCTATCCCTTTTCTCACTAGATGTGTAAGTCAAGACGGGTCAAGGAAATCATACAACAAAATAACTCTTCTGGTATTGGGACAAAAAATGTTCCCTTTTGTGCACATGTTGTGATGTTGCATGTGTCATGTGATGGCTTGATGTAGCTTTTATCATTCTGATAACTGAATTGCAACTGACTAGACAACTTGTGCCTTGTTGAGTCACTGTTTTGCTGATATTTCCTTACCTAACCAGAGAAACAATATGGGAGCAGAACAAGTTCCAATTTCCTGCCAACTTCCCCATTGAGTTTCCTTGTGGGAATCTGGCAGGGAGCATTGGAAATCTCCTTCCCTTCTCTTCCCTTCTCTTCCCTTCTCTTCCCTTCCCTTCCCTTTCCTTCCCTGCGGAAAGCTAAATGGTAGAACCTGGCTAAGGGAGGGAGAGAGGGATTATGGGATTGCTGGCTGGGAAACTGTCACATTTTCCAGCCAGCCAGAACACTGAACATATAAAATATGTTACCACAATAGCAGCCAGTAGCATAGTAGCAGTCCGTAGCACTGAAGCAACTACAACTTCCCCAAATTTCATTCCCTCAGGAGTCATGGTTCCTAGATTTTGGATCCTGGATTTTGTAAATTGGCCCATTTGAGGTATCTATGATGCACAATTTCACGCAGCTAAAGGACATGACAAAACTTTTGGTGGTACCTAGATAATAATAGCAGATAGGTAGAGCGTTGGTGGCACAGTGGTTAGAATGCAGAATTGCAGGCTAATTCTGCCAATTGCCAGAAATTTGATTCTGACTGGTTGAAGGTTGATTCAGCCTTCCATCCTTCTGAGGACAGTAAAATGAGAACCCAAATTGTTGGGGGCAATATGGTGATTTTGTAAACCACTTAGAGAGGGCTGTAAAGCACAACAAAGCAGTACATAAGTCTAAGTGCTATTACTATTCACATGAAATGCTTAACTGAATGAGCGGTGGTAGCTGGCATATCCTGGGAACATTCCCAAATAGAAACTAATCCCCAGGAGGTTAGATTTACTCCTGAGTAAACCCAGTTACGTACAGGCTTTCTTTATCTCCATCTAGTTAGCCATCTCCCCGGGATATCAAAAGCTACTCAGTTGCCTCCTTTTGCCCATCAGTTCTCAAAACAAGAAGTGGGAGAGAGGAAAAAAGAGCAGCTGCAAAAGGTTGGTTGCTTTTTTGAAGTTCTCTGCTGATGTCCTGACAGCCTCTAAATAGGCTTCTGTGATGTCTTATGTCTGCAGGGGCAATCAAGCAAAACAGGGTCATCCTTCAAGCACCAGAAAGAGAACCAAAGAAGAAATGGCCCTTGGGGAATCTCCTGGAGACTCAGATCTGAAAACATCCCCAGATGCTTTTAAAGAGAAAACTCCAAACTAGTTTGTCTCAACCTTGGCAGCTTGAAACTATGTGGACTTCAACTTCCCCAGGCTGTCTAGGGCATTCTGGGAGTTGACATCTATACATTTTCAAGTTGCCATGGTTGAGAAACCTGCTTCTGATGATGCTGGTTGGAAGTACCACTTGGGCACAGCTTTGCTTCTGCTGCCATCTTCTCTGGGGCCTACAGGAATGTAGCCTGAATTGTGTGGGGTTTTCCTCCCATTTCCTCTTGCTACTATGCTGCTTTTCTTTCACATTTGGTTGGTTGCAATGCGTGTGTACATCTTTGTCTTCTCATAATCCATTTCCAAGGAAGTGACATGACTGTTGGACTGGAAGGCTTTTGTGCTCTCTCTAGCAGCATCTTTTCTGCCCACTATGACCAGATTGGAAGTGGTAGGTACTGGACAAATATCAGATAAGTGTTGTACGGGGTGGTGGAAGGAGGTTAAGAGGGACAAGGTTTGCAAAGGATTACTAATAGAAATACAGGCTTTTAGATGCTACAGATTTCATCCATGATGTCTTCAGCTATTATTGCTTACCTAATGAACAGAGAAGGGGATGTGGATATCATGATTATTGCCAGTACTGTCCTAATGCAGGAGCTCAAGGAATACCAGGCATTTTCTGGAACAAGTACCGTGTTTTGAAAAAGCTTCTTCCTAACACACCTATGTTAGATGGTGCTGACCTTTCCTTCACTGGAGGTATTTAAGCAGAGGACAGTTGGCTACCCATCAGTGATGCTGTAATTCCATCCTGCACTGAAGTAAGCAACAGGTTGGATTAAATATTCTGGAAGTTGAAGTCTACACATCTTAAAGTTGCAAAGTTGAGAATGCTGACTTGGAAGACATTGTGAAGAGTAATTTTACTGTTGTAGATCAATGTTTAACCATTACATATTTTACACTGAAAAAGATCCTAAAGAAATGGTACAAGATGAAACAATACAGACACATCAGATTACATCTTTCCAATGATAAAATGACCACCTTCAGTGACTCTCAGAAAGAGTGCTAATGACTAGATGACTGCAAGGAATATAAATCCTTCCATTCTCCACCATTCAGTTAAACTGAGGAAGCTTCTTGGATGAGAAGAGAAACATCTTCATGCAAATGAAAGAAAGTCCAGTAGCCTTTTGAAAAAGCATTTTTAGGACAATCATGACCTGGATGACTGAGAATCCCCATAGACATTTTTGAGCTTTACTGTGGATGTGCTGGACACAGTGGATAGGTATGTTCTCAGGTGTTCCTCGCCCATGTTTGGGGCAGGCCATGCCACTGAAGACAAGTGGTGCATTTTCTGCACTGTTCGCCTGATATGCTTACCTCTCCCAGACAGCTTAAATGAAAAATCCCAGTTCATTGCTAAATTCAAAGAACAGAAACTGACAGGTCTCCTAAAACAAGAAATTGAGAGTATCCAAAATTAACAAGTTTATTCATCTCTAAATTCTGGAACGTTAATTCCCCAGAAAATAGCCTCATTCTGAAAATGATTTAAGCAGCCAAAATATACTATTCAGCCATGTTTCTAACTTCTTCCAATTATAATTCCCTCCCTCCCCCTGAAATTGTCAGTCACAAACTGAAGATATTTTAGCACACCCTCTTCCCTCCCCCCCTTCCCCCTTAAAGTGGTGTCTTATTAACTCGCTTGTTTAATTGGCTGGGATGATTATGCATTCAGCACTGAAATGATGGGGCTGAAGGACAGAAGGAGATATTTGTTGTACAGTAGGTGATATTCAGAGTTGTTGAAGGCAGGAAAGGAGACAGAATGTTGGAAAACTCTCTCGGCACTAATCACGACACTGATTTGTTATGCCAGTTCTCTTCCCAGTAAAATCAAAGAGGACACATCTGAAAAAGTAGATAGTCTAATGAGTAAGACATTTGGTAAATAAGACCAATTAAAAAATCAAACGTGGTGCACATCTGTAAAAGCAGATAATATACCAGGTAAGACATTTGGCAAATAAAACCATATAATGATGTTGCAAACCTCAATGCAGTCTCACGTGGGGAAAATGCATTTTTATTGCAAGTGATTTATTGAGACTATGATTAAGACATTTTTAGTATATGAATAAGACTATTGATTTTTAATAACCCAATCCTGACCGTGTTCACACTGACATAAGAACAATTGATTCAACAGAGACTTAATTTCCAAGGGAAGATATAAGAGTGCAATTTTACAAGCTGAAAGAATATTTATTTATCTACATTTTATTACAATTGTTCTAATTAAAGATGGGTGAATGTTTATTTCACAATTTAATGCAAATGTGAGTTTACTTTTTCCAAATCTATATGTGAATTAAAATGCAGCTGTAAATCAATAGCAACACTTTTTAAATGTTAATGTAATTTAATTAATGTTAATGTATTCACAGCTAAAAAAATGGCATACAGAAAATTTGTGTGTAAATAATGCACTACTATTAAGGATACTTTAATTTCATTCAAAATAAGGATGACACATTTCATTTTCTCATATACTTTATTCTTACAACATATCTAAGAGATAAGGGCAGATTGACAGACGGGTTTGGTCCAAGGTTACCCAGTGAATCTCAGGAAAGATCCCCCCAAATTATGAGTTTTGAATTTTGAACAGAAATCATTGACAGCAGATTGGGACTTCTGAATCAAGAATTAGAAGGTAGCTTTCAAAATGGTGAACAACTGCAAGGAAAACTGTATTTGAGTTTTCAGGGTGCAAGAAGGTTTTCAGAGAGTGAAAACTGTCAATTGTTTCCATATGATGCTATGGATTTTTTTAAAGATACCATATTTACTGCTAAACAAAATGGCCTTGAAATTAAAATACATATTCTTACAAAATCAAAGATGACCCTTCATTTTTATTGTTAAATTATTTGGAGAAAATAACTATTCTTTTAAAACTATTGTTTTGTTTCCTGGGAGTCAATTTAACTCCTGACAACCGCCCAAACAAGCCCCTGAAGTTTTCTTGGCAAGATTTCAGAAGTGATTTGTCATTGCTTCCTTCCTAGGGCTGAGAGAGAGTGACTGGCCCAAAGTCACCCAGCTGGCTTTATGTCTAAGACAAGACTAAAACTCACAGTCTCCCAGTTTCAAACTTGATACCTTCACCATTGTATCAAACTGGTCAATACTAACTTTTAAAGTTGGTTCAATAATAATGTGAGTACATTCTACCTGGTTTTCTTCAACTTAATTCTCTTCAGCTGTGTTGAAATGGCAGCTTTCCAAATCTCGGTCCTACATTATAAAAGTTGTTTGCTGAAGTAGGGCAACAAAGATGGCATGCTACAGAAAAGTGCATATTACAGTTATAGAATCTACACTACTCAAATGTAAATACACTTAAAGTCCAGTTGTCTAGATTATCAGCTACTAAAGTGAAGTGAGTTAAATTAAAATTTAATTTTGTTGATATTATATGGTAAACTACAAACATATGAGACAGTTAAATCAGCAATATTAATCATAATTTAATTTTTTCTTCACTTAGAATTTCCTACAGTTTCCAATTTGCCATGTTTGTGCTCTTGCACTTGTTTTTTCCCCTCAGGCTTAGCACTGAGACTCATTGTTGAGGCACCAAATCACAAACATATCAAAATCTGAGTTAACATAGGACAACATTTATGAGGCAGATGTCCCCAATGCACCAATTTCCCACACAAAACCCTCCCCTCCCCCATCTCTGCAACCACCACCACCAGTAACCATGATGTCCTTCTAACCCTGTTACTCTATGTTCTGCGTGGAGTATCTTAAAGCAACTCAAGCTTTGCAAAAGCACGGCATTGGAAATGCCTCTTCGGGTCCATTCCAGCTCTTTGTAGAATGCCTGTGTTTTCTGTCCCTCCGTCAATGACTTTGCAGTTGGCTGATTCATATACAGTATGTGGATCTGAAGGCGAACGGGCTCATGCCAAACGATTGCCGCAAACTTCAAAGAAAATGACGTGCTGCTTTTTGTTCTCAGCTGCTGCGGTCCCTTCAGCATATGTACATTAGCAATCTCCCTCTGCCTAGCAGAGCTGAGCAACTGTCTACCCCACCACCACCTCTTATGACTTAATTACTGTTGATGCTTAATGGAAGATCAAAACAAAGTGAAATGATAATTTGTTTATGCACAGGGAGTTAATTAATACATTAAACATACACACCGCGTAGGTGTAGTTCAGAATAATTTGCAGAGATAAAAGTGAAACGTGCTTCTCCCTTGCACGTCCATTCACGTCACACCTAATGGGCCAGTTTGTGCCCATTTGAAAGAGTCATGTGACAAGGGGTGGGAGCAGGGGTGGGAAGCTGGGGGTTCGCAAGGGTTCAGGAAAACCTCTAGCTAAGATTCTGTGCAGTTTGGAGAACCCCCAAATCCCACTCCTGGCTGGCTTCGCTCACCTCTCCCCTCCCCTCCTCTCCTCTCCCCTCCTCTCCCCTCCCCTCCCAGGAGTCTCCACGTGGCCCATTTTGGATGCAGGTAAGTGCAGGGAGCATGCAGAGGCTCAAGGAGGGCAAGAAACGGGCCTACCGGAAGTTCGGGAAGGCTGGAAATGGGCCCATTTCTGGCCTCCAGAGCCTGGGGAGGCTGTTTTCACTCTCTCGGAAGCTCGAGGAAAGCTTCCAGAGCCTGGGGAGGGCAAAAAAAACACACCATTGCCATGGTGCAGGAGGCTGGCTAGGCCACGCCCACCATGACCACACCTACCCAGCAATCGGGCAGAGAACCCCTTGCTAAAATTTTTGACGTCCACCCCTGGATGGGAGGTTAAAACATATAAAGAACAGTTGATGGAACTGGGTATGTCTATTCTAGTGAAAAGAAGGACCAGTGGTGCCATGATACCAGTGTTCCAATATCTAAAGGCTTACCAAGAGAAGAAGGGGGTCAACCTCTTCTCCAAAGCACCTGAGGACAGGACAAGAAGCAATGGATGGCAACTAATCAAGGAGAGAAGCAACCTAGAACTAAGGAGAAATTTCCTGACATTTAGAACTGATTAGACAGTTAATCAGTGGAACAACTTGCCTCCAGAAGTTGTGAATGCTCCAACAATGGACATTTTAAAGAAGAGATTGGACAAACATTTGTCTGAAATTATTTGGGTTTCCCGTCTGAGCAGGGGATTGGATTAGAAGACTCCAAGGTCCCTTTCAACTCTGTTATTCTGTTAAGGGAGCTGGCAATAACTTAAGAATCAGAGAACATGTTTGTAAGTAAGTAAACTATGTGCTGCAAAGTTAGAAATAGCTTCCGGTTTTAACCTGATAGATCCCTAAAGACTTGGTGACCTGAGGTCCTGCTATGCATTCTTATTGTAGGGTGGTTGGTTGGATGAAGAATGTTGCAAGTGCACATCAATTATATCCCCAGAACTGATTTCAGTTAAATAATACAATACCGATTAGAAGGAGCAAGGATTAAACTTCCTCTGTGACAGCTTCATATTCAAATTCATATTAGGGATCTGGGAACCAGGATGATTACAGTCTAATTTGCAATCAGTGGTGTAAACTGCTAGTCACTACCCAGGGTTGAACAAATTTTGAGAAGCCTGGAATTGCAAGAAAAATCATATAGCAATGTTGCTAGAAAATGGGTGGTTGGATTTCTATCTCTTTTTGGCATGGATGTATTAATAGCAGAAATCAGAGCAAGAAAATCAAATTGTTATCATTCTCATGCTTAACTCAGTCCAACCCCTAAATCAGCTCCAGATTGCATCTTTGAAACTTGATGATTTTGTAGTCAAATTTTGCTGCAAGATATTGGGGCAGCCAATGGATCTGGGGATCTTCCTGCAGGCTGTGGTTTGTCCATTTCTGCTTTATTCTATGGCATTTGCAAGACTTGAGATTTCTTGGGGAAGATATCTTCTAAGAAACTCTAAATGTTGTACCCCATTTCTCCCACCACTTTATTACAAGGAGGCATGAAATTTTTATACACACACACACACACACACGTAATAAAAATGTTTTTCTATCGAGACTCCTGGATTGGAGCTGAAAGGTGAAAGGGAAGCAGTATGCTCCCTCCCACAGGTTGGGTAGACAAGGTGCCTCGATAAAAAAACACTTAATCTCTCCCCTTGCTCAAGTTGATGAAGGGAGGAGAACCTGTGGCTCAGAGGTTAATACAACTGCCTAATATGCAGGCAGCCCAAGTTTGAATCCAAGTAAAGTTATGGATAGCTGATATATGTATATGCGGCCCTAGTTCAGGGAAGTCACATCCATAGTTTCTGGGTTTTTTGTTTCCTCTGGCAGCCAGCAGGCCCTATGCTGCCCATTGGGAGACTTATATAGATCTATTTCTGGCTCGTTAGCCTTCATCAGTAAGCCACACCCACATCTCATGTATCCTCCCTGTAAAGGTACAGTATTTATTTTCTTACACACACACACACACACACACACACACACATATATATATATATATATATATATATATATATATATATATGTATGTATGTATATATATTTGAAGTGTTTGTGCAACTTTGAGCCTTTTAAGATGAATATGAATCAAAAGTTTATAAATGAGATGTTGAAACTGCAAGCTGAGCTTTCCCCTAAATATAATTCCTTTCAAAATGACCGATGTTATAATTCATGCAAATTAAACATGGATAAAGAACTTATCCATGTTTAATTTACATGAACTATAGGCTCCCTGGTTCCTGGACTAGATGCTGCCATACTACTGAGTAATGTCAAGCTCCTTCCAAACCGACAGGGATCAGAAAATAACTCAACCCTATCAGGATGGATCCTGGATGATCTCTGTCTCTAATGTCAAAACTCAAGATAGACTTGATTGCAACCCAAAGCAGGAGCTAAACACAGTTGCTGTCCTAATCTCTGGGGATCAGTTCATCTGATCTCCCTACTTAATTGAATGAATGAGAAATTAGATAAAACTTTGCAGAGAAAATCTTTTAGCAAACTCAGTAGAAAAAAATATTCGGCGAGACTCTTTGCACGTTCACAGCTGCTCCTTTGTTTTGCAGAAGTGTGGGGTTTTATTTAATGTAAGTCCTGCACACACTCCATCCCTATTAATTCTATTGTACATATTAAATGTCCTCCTTGCAGAAGGGAGACCAAAAACAAATAGCATATGCTTTAAGTGTATGATGGCAAGACAGTGCCAATATTTCTTCTCCTTGAAAAGCTCTCTGTGATTTAAGGATGTAAAACTCCTCCAAAAATGGTGTGTGTGTGTGGGGGGATATGATTTAGGGGGTGGAACTGGCAAGTGCTCAGGGAATTTTTAAGGGGATTAGAATATTTGGAGGAGGAAAGTGAATCAAATTTTACAATCTAGGCCTTTGGAAGAAAGAACCTGGTAAGACAGGATACAATCTATGAGTACTGTATAGGGTTCATTCCATTCCATAGAACTCTTACACGGCTATTAGATGCCAGCTGAAAGACTGCATTATCCATATTTAGCACTTAGACTTATATATTGCTTCACAGCACTTTATAGCACTCTCTAAGTGGTTTACAGATTCTACATATTGCCCCCAACAATCTGGGTCCTCATTTTACTACTTTGAAAGATGGAAGGCTGAGTCAACCTTGAGCTGATGAGAATCGAACTGCTGGCAGTCAGCAGAATTAGCCTGCAATACTGCATTCTAGCCAATGCGCCACCGTGGCTCTTACTGTCCCAAGGAAATTACTATGAAGAAACATGGATTCCAAACATCTTTGTCATGGTAGGAGTTAAGCATATCCTAGAAGTTGTTGTAAGTGGACTATATTCCTTTATAAGTTTAGAAGCAAGTCGAGAAGCAGAAAGCAAACTCTTGTTTTCCTTCTTTCAGACATCACCTCAAACTCTGGAGAATTCAAAGGGGTAGGCAACTGGGGAATAGCACTAGAGTGAGACGGTTGTCTCTGTAGGACCAAGCCTTCATATCTCCATTTGGACACATTGCCTTTTTATCTTTCAGTTTTTTAAGAGAAATTAACTCAGTTTGGATCCATGGAAGTCATACTGTAGAATACACTTCACCTTCTCCAACCAACTATTACTCCAGAGCTAAGAGAAGAAGTAAAAATCCCTAAGTTTAGTTTAGTTTAGTTTAGTTTTATTGCATTTATATACCACCCTTCTCCCCAAGGGGACTCAGGGCGGTTTACAGCCATATTAAAACAATCACGTATAAAAATTAAAACTAATAAAATAATTAAACTATTTGGCCGTAAAATTTAAAACCCCTAAAAACCCTATTAAAATTAATACAAATTTAAGTCAGACCAGCTTGATGAAATAGTAGGGTCTTCAGGGCTCGTTGGAAGGCATGGAGGTCAGGAATCTTTCTTATATCCGGGGGTAGTTCATTCATAGGGCTGGGGCTTCCACAGAGAATGCTCTCCCCCTGGGGGCCGCCCATCGGAATTGTCTGACAGACGGCACTCTGAGGAGGCCCTCTCTGTGAGAGCGTATCGGGCGGTGGGAGGTATTCATTGGCAGAAGACGGTCCTGTAAATATCCCGGTCCTAAGCCATGGAGCGCTTTGAAGATGGTAACTAACACCTTGAAACGCACCCGGAAGACCACTGGAAGCCAGTGCAGCTCACGCAAGAGGAGAGTTACCCGGGAGCGATGAGTCGCTCCCATAACCACTCGCGCGGCCGCATTCTGGACCAGCTGAAGTCTCTGGGTGCTCCTCAAGGGGAGCCCCATGTAGAGAGCATTACAGTAGTCCAAACGGGAAGTGACGAGAGCGTGAGTGACTGTGCGTAGGGTGTCCTGATCCAGAAAGGGATGCAACTGGACAATCAGGCGGACCTGATAAAAAGCCCCCCTGGCCACGGCCGTCATATGACTGTCTAAAGACAGCCGTGCATCCAGGAGGACGCCCAAGTTGCGAGCCCTCTCTGAGGGGGGCAAGATCTCATCCCCAATAGCCAGTGATGGCACCAACTGGCTATATCGGGGTGCCGGCAGTCACAGCCACTCTGTCTTGGAGGGATTGAGTCTGAGCCTGTTCCTCCCCATCCAGATCCGTACGGCTTCCAGGCAGCGGGACATCACGGCAAGGGCATCATTGGGGTGATCCGGGGTAGAAATGTATAACTGCGTGTCGTCAGCATACAGTTGACACTTCACCCTGAAACCACAGATGATCTCACCCAGCGGCTTCACATAAATGTTGAACAGGAGGGGCGAGAGGACAGACCCCTGTGGCACCCCACAAGTGAGGTGTCTCGAGGTCGACCTCTGCCCCCCTGCCAACACAGACTGCGTACAGTCAGCGAGAAAGGAGGAGAACCACCGCATAACGGTGCCTCCCACTCCCAAACCCCTTAACCGATGCAGCATGATACCATGATCAATGGTATCAAAAGCCGCTGAGAGATCAAGAAGGACCAGGACCGAGGAAGATCCTCTGTCCCGAGCCCTCCAGAGATCATCAACCAACGCGATCAATGCCGTTTCCGTGCTGTAACCCACCCTGAAACTTGACTGGCACGGATCCAGATAGAAGTAAACTACAAGCCTTCTAAATTCTTCAAGATCACCTTTGAAAGTTTCAAAATAAGAGGAAAAACAGCTTTCCTGAACAGTATTTCAAATTAAAGCCTTGTTCTGGAAGATATTGAAGAATTATTTTTTTGCTTGTGACTGAACATGTTTTTAATGTAATGGTAGTATATAAACAAAATCATGATTCTCAATACTATTGATGTCACATTTTTATTCTCCCAGTGCTGCTTGGGGAAGTGGCATTCTGATCCTCATCAATTGCCTTTGCTGGTTTTGCCAATCATGGATCAACAGCATATATGATAATCCAAAATGAGACTTATCCCAATATAATACACAAAATGAACGAGTTCTAAAGTGCCACCGAGCTCTTCTTCTCTAACCCTCTGCTTAGTGCAGGAATTGAAATTAAGGTATTCTTGACAATTGGCTTCCTAACCTCTCCTTGAATACATTCTATGAAAGAGAGGTTACTGTCTCTTGGGGAAGTTGCTTCCACATTAGAAATGCTCTTCTTATTTGGAAATCCTTCCTAAAATTCACCTGAAATCTGCCTCCTTGTAAAAGTAATCATTCCAAATGTTAAATGTCTGTGGAGATTCTAAAAGATTTAACAGATTAACAGAGTTGGAAGGGACCTTATATGTCTTCTAGTCCCACCCCCGCCTAAGCAGGTGACCCTACACCCTTTCTGACAAATGGCAATCCAATCTTTTCTTGAAAGTCTCAAGTGATGAAGCACAACTTCCGAAGGCAAGGCTGTTCCATTGGTTGATTGTTCTCACTGTCAGAAAGTTCTTCCTTATTTCCAGGTTGAATCTCTCCTTAATCAGTTTTCATCCATTATTCCTTGTCTGGCCCTCAGGTGCTTTGGAAAATAGCTTGACCCCCTCCTCTCTGTGGTAGCCCCTCAAATACTGGAACACTGCTATCATGTCTCCCCTGGTCCTTCTCTTCACTAGACTAGCCATGCTCAGTTCCTGTAATCTTTCTTCATATGTTTTAGTCTCCAGTCCCCTAATCATCCTGGTTGCTCTTCTCTGCACTTTTTCTAGAGTCTCAACATCTTTTTTATAGTGTGGTGACCAAAACTGGATGCAGTACTCTAGGTGTGGTCTTACTAAGGCTTTATAGAGTGGTATTAGTACCTCGCTTGATCTTGATTGTATCCCTCTGTTAATGCAATTTAGGATTGCATTGGCTTTTTTGGCTGCCGCTGCATCCAAATCATTGCATCCAGATCATTGGTGCCTCAAAGGTGCTTTTTCGAAAGGCAACTGGACTGTTTTTCCCTTGAGGAAGAAGAAGAAAACATTTAGTTTCTCATGCAAGAAGTTTTGTCAGTTGTGATGATGAGGGGAATGGAAGGATAGGGTCTTCTTCCTCAAGGAAAAAACAGTCCAGTTGCCTTTTGAAAAAGCACCTTTGAGACATTCCTAATGATATATCCTGAGATGTTCCCAAACAGATCTCAATCTTCTATCTGACACCCATTCAAGTATTTGAATGTTATCACAGGCTTCCTCAGTAGTACTGGACACAATAATCAACTGGGGTCTGACCAAAGCAGAACGGAGTAGAAAGATTATTTCTCATTATTTGGAAATTATACCTCTACAGGTACAATCTCAAAAGGCCTTTCCTGTTTCAGCAACCGCATTACAATGCTAGCTCATACTTACTGTATTTGTGATCATAGTTACAATTCCAATAATCTTCTCAGGAAAGCTATTGCCAAGCAGGTATCTCCATTCTTTATCTCTACATTTGATTTATTTATTTGTTTAATGAAATACATTACATTTGCCTCTAATACAAGGGTGTCAAACGCAAGGCCTTTGGGCTGAATCCGGCCTCCGGGAGACTTAGAACTGGCCCATGGGGCTGCCCTGGAAACAGCGAAGGACCAGCACACAGTGCCTCTGCCAGCGAATATGGAGTTTAGGAGGGCCGCATGCAGCTCTCCCGGGCTCCACTTTCGGCCGCGGCCCTCCCAAACTCTGTTTTTCTGGCAGAGGGCTGCAGGAAGATCTCCCCAGCCCCTCCTGGGCTATCACAGGTGCTTGTGACACAAGTGATATTGAGCTGGCCACACCCACCCTGGCCATACCCACCTGGCTCCCCAAGGTCAAACACAACCCTGATGCAGCCCACAATGAAATCAAGTTTGACACCCCTGCTCTAATACATTGATTCTCATTTTTGGCCTACCTCTCTATCATTTTGAATTTTGTTACCATTTTCTAGAGTATTAGCTACCCTAGCTAGTTCTGTGTCCCTTCCTGTATCATTTTATCCAAGTCATTAGTGAATACCTTGAACAGTTCCAGATAGTAGAGAATGGCAGAATCCCATTTGATATTTTGCTTCAGTTTAGTCAGGAATTCCTGTTAATCAGCTTCTGAATACAACTTTTAAATCCAGCTGTGGATCCACTCAAAAGATACACCATCCAATTCATGTTCTATTACCTTGTGAATCAGAATGTCATGTGACAGATATATTATGTCCAGAGCATTCCCAGGTAGTCCTTGACTTACAACCGCAACTGGGCCCAAAATTTCTGTTGCTAAACAAGACAGTTGTTAAGTGAGTTTTGCCTTATTTTATGGCATGGTTTCTTGCCATAGTTGTTAAGTGAATCACTGCAGTTGTTTTATTTAGTAACATGGTTGTTAAGTGAATCTGGCTTCCCCATTGACTTTGCTGGTCAGAAACTGGCAAAAGGTGATCACATGACCCTAGGAGACTCATAAATATGAGTCAGTTGCCAAGTTGGTCATATGACCATGGGAATGCTAATCGTCACAAGTGTGAAAAATGATCATAAATCACTTTTTTTCAGTGCTGTTGTAATGTTGGTCATTAAATGAACTGTTGTAAATCAAGGATTACCTGTAAATGAAATAAAACTAGTTTGATAAGACTTGCTCTTGACAAATGGCTTCCAAGCCCCCTTCCATCTCTATGGTATCCCAGGACATTGATAGTCCTACAAACCTAAGGCAGTCCTACCTATCTGTCCATATATCTATTTATATATTTGTCTTGTGGGTGGGTTTGCCCAGGGTGCCCATCGCTATCCTGCCATACATTACTAAAAAACAGGAGAAATGTATGTTAATGCACCCAGGATAAGATAATTAGGGATGCAAAACAAGCCACTTCCTCTGGCAACAAGATATGCCTTTGAAAGACATAAATCAAGATTTACTTTTTCCTATCTTCTCAATTATATTTTGTCCTGAATCCAGTATCCAGGCTAATTATTTTGCAGATATGACTACTAGTTAGTAGATGGATCAATGAATAAATCAGACATATATGAAATGATCTCATAGGCTCTCAATAACTTAAAATTTTTGATCAACAGGATTGGGGTATACTCCAAAAAGTAAGGAACGGAACCAGCACAAACTCTAAAACTAACTTCATTTACCCTTAAATTAATTAATATATAATGCAGTGAAAATAGTTACTCTTCGGTTATGTTATGTATTTAATAATATTTCATTGTCATCTTAAAACAACTCTGTCTACGTCAAAGACTACATCAAATCTTAATCTTACTGTTTTAATAGCTCTGCTTTTGTACTACCGTAAACCATGCAGAGTCACTCTGCACAATGAGATAGACAACTTATAAATGTAATCAATAAAAATTAATCAATAAATCACAAAGGATGGGATTGGCTCAGGGGTGAAATTCAGCAGGTTCTGACAGGTTTTGGAGAACCGGTAGGGGAAATTTTGAGTAGTTCGGAGAACCGGCAAATACCACCTCAGGCTGGCCCCAGAGTGGGATGGGAATGGAGATTTTGCAATATACTTCCCTCAGGAGTGGGGAGGGAATGGAGATTTTGAAGTATCCTTCCCCTGCCACGCCCACCAAGCAACACCCACCAAACCACACCACGCTCACCAAGCCACGCCCACAGAATTGGTAGTAAAAATTTTGAATTTCACCACTGGGTTGGCCCATCTGAAGCCTTCAGGGTTATACCAAAGAATGTTGGGACTGTAGGTAATCCTGAGGTCTCCAAAGAGGTTACCTACCTAAAAGAAAATATTGAGGGGATCTTTCTTTTTCTTTCTTTCTTCCTTCCTTCCTTCCTTCCTTCCTTCCTTCCTTCCTTCCTTCCTTCCTTCCTTCCTGCAGTCTTTTTGTTTGTGCCTAATGTGATTCTGGCACTGAAGAGGTAGGCTGCAAAATCTTGTCTTCTTCAATATATGCTTCATAGAGTGCAAGAAGGAATACCAGTATCTCACCCAGATATTAGGTTAGAAGTCTTTTTCAGTGCTGAGTAAAGGGTGTATCCTCTTCAGGATGACTCTTTCAACATTGTTTAAATTGCTCTCTTTTGCCCTCTCGATTGCAGTCTATGATAGTTCTTCCCTTGAACTCAGAATGTATATACAAAATGCTTCTTTCTGTATATTATTCCATGACGCCCCTGTTACCAAACCTACTTCTAGGTTGTTAGTATTTGCTTTTTTTGTGACATGGATTTTTTTTAATGTCTCAATTTTAATTGAATGCAGAATCGTCGATTGAGATAGGTGGCTATAGAAATTGATTAAATGAATAAACAAATCAAACAAGAGCGTACAAAAGGAAATAAGAAAGGAACAAGATGGAGCAAGATAATAAGTAGTAAATACAGTTTTTTTATTTTTTAAAAAAACACCCAAAAGTCTAGTGAGTAAACACATTCTCCCAATTTTTCCATTTGGGTCCCCAATCACTAAGCACAGTTTTTATTACATTGAACATTTAATGTTTCTTGTTTGTTTTCTATTTAACTCCTGGAAACCACATTAACATCCATAGATGTTTAGACATACAATGTTATTCTGACATCTGAGAATAAAGTCTGGAGCTGAAGGAAAATAATATCCCCTCCCATCCCCATGTTAGAAATACTATGATTACGCTGGAATTCTCACTGAAATTTCTTGAGATTTGGAGCGAATTATTTAACCCAAGATTTTAGAGATTTGGATAATTTGGAAAAAGGTTTTGGGGCATTGATAATACCTGCTTCCAGAAAGAAGTTGATGATTCCCACCTAAGTTTATCTAAGGAAGGTAAAATTCAAGTAAGGGATGAGCTAGTTTGTATTTCAGTCTCCTAGCAACTGTGCTGTATCTGCTGATATGGAGCCTTTTTTTCTCAGTTAATTTCTCCTTCTCCCAAAACTTTTCCTTTGGGAGTGTGTGTGTGTGTCTGTGTTTGTACTGTGATAAAGGAAGAATATTGTATTTTGGTTAAAATACATTGCCATGGCAGAGGGAGTTTTCAACATATCCTTTGTACCCGTAAATTTTACAGAAGTTATACATTTTATTTTTTATCTACTGGAAGTGACTATTGACAACAGTTTTTTAAAATTTCCCATCTCCATTGTTCCTTACCTTGTGCCACATACTTTTTTCCCCTCCCAGAAACAGAAAATAAAAATTCTGTAGTGGAATCCAATCTGGGTCAGTCACCGGTGACCGAGCCAGATTGGATCCTGCAACATTATCCCGGGACACATACATTCGTCTTCATTTGTGAAAAATTCTGTAGGTCTGTGTTCACTGTGTTATTTAGTAAAACAACTTGGTATTTCCAGATGACTTCAGTTCCACACCCAGAAGTCCAAAAGCTCGCTCTCTCTCTCTCTCTCTCTCTCTCTCTCTCTCTCTCTCTCTCTCTCTCTCTCTCTCTCATACACACACACACACACACACACACACACACACACACACACACAAACACAAACACACACACAGCATTTCTATCAAATAGGATTCATGGATTTTAACAGGAATGAAATGACATAGCTGACAGTAGCAGAGTCTGGATTGATAACAACGGCCATAGATTTTTTACCACCATCCATCACTGCCCTCTTTTTTCAAAAATCAATAGTATAGTATATTAAGAAAATATGAATTACAGTGAGAATTGTAGGAGTGTATATAGGTGTGTATGTATATGTGTGTGTGTGTGTATATATTTGTAGATATGTGTTCTGTGTCTGTGAAATGCATTATATTAAAACATATTTTAGATTTTTAAAAATATGCTATGAAAATTATATGCATACGTTTTAAAGAAAGTTGTACAGAAAATTTTGTATATCATATACAAAATTCAAGGAATGTTGTGAACAATTATGTGGGGAAATGTGGATTTTCCAGCTATTTTTAAAAATAGGAATGGAATACTATGCAAAATCTGGCTCCATTTGCATGCAACAAATTTGTTCTGTAACACATTTGCCTACTGTCAGAATGCCTTTTTTCTAGCAATATTTTTTTCACAAAACATTTTGCAAGAAGTGCACTGAAATATCTCGGAAAGGTCATCATCCAATTGATAGTTTAGTTCCCATCTGCCTATATGTCCCAGAAACCCAGATCGGATCACTTTGGAGCAGATTTCCTTGTGCATCAATACGTACAGTCTCATCTGATGCAAAATCTCTGGGAAGCATTTAGCTGCTCTCTTTTAGGACCGGTTGCTTATACATTCACACATACACACACACAGACATTGAGAGAGCGACACACACACTGTCACTTGTGCCTTTAAAGAAACAACAACCTCCTCCTGAAGACCTATTTTGAGAATTTCCTCAAAATAAAATTTTGGGAAAAATGTGTCTCTGTGCCTGTGGATGGGTGGGTTGTAGGAGGGGGTGTGGAGCAGGTTAAATACAGATGCACAGTGCACCCACACCTACAAAACTCAAATCAACCTGGAAAAAGAATTGAATTTAACTGAGTAAAAATTGCTGACAACATGGCGTGCAGAACGAAAATTCTTCCCAGCTCTCTAATTATCCTTTCCTTCTCGACTTCAGTATCACATATAGCCATGTGTAGAATCATAAAATAATTATGCAGTGTACAAGCTTTCTGGGAGCATGTACCACTGTTTTCCTAATTCTTTATCGCTCCCATTGATCGTGGCATGTGTGCATTGATCCAAGTCGGCCATCTGGTAAGGCAAGATAAGCGTGGTAGTGTCTTTGCATTGCACTGTCACTCAGGGAGGGGGCAGACTTTGGCTGCAGGGAATTACGGGGGCAGGATTAGCCCTCGTCCTATGAGTAAACTGAATTTGAAATGCACTGTTGCAGCTGCATGGGCTATGTTGCTAACTTCTGGGGGTTTTGCCCATGCATTGGTTAGGACTTTCTGTCTCTTTCTCTCTTTCCCCATTACCTTGACAGGAAGGTGGTACTGTATAGAAACCTCTCTCACTCTGTCTGTCTCGGTCGGCTTGGAAAGGATGCAAAATTTCTCCTTGCCAAATTTTTTTTAAAAAAGAAAAAAAGATTGACCCCAAAAGCTTGGAAGAAAAATAGGAACAAGAAGCAGATGAGAGAAAGGAGAAAACAAAACAAAACCCAGAAGTATGTTTTTATTATGATCACGCAGAAAAAAAAAATCCAGCAAATATTCCTGAGTAGTACGAATGGAAGGCAGAATTGCGTTTCAAACAAACCTGGCCATTTTTAAATCATCGTTTAGCGAATTTAGGCTCTGAATGTATTTGTGCAGTGGCCAGAGAACCTGGGTGGTATATAAGTGTAATAAATAAATAATGCTTCCAAAAATAACTTGAAAGATTTCGCTGCCACACTTTCTCTGACTTTGTGAGCTTTTCGCTCCTTCCCCCCCACCGCACCCCCAAAATATTTTCTCAAATCTGATCAAATAGACTCCTTTCTTCCGAAGAAAAGCAGGGAGGGTAATTGTGTCTTTGTAAAACAATAAGAACAGCAGCCAAGGCACTGGTCCCCTTTGTTCCCCTCGTCCCCTGCAAATGCCGGCCTGATCTTCTCAAAGCCTTCCCTTTAAAATGGAACAATTCTGTCAAAAAAGATTAGCTCTATTTTGTCTGCTGCTCACTGACTATTCATGAATGCAAAAAAGAAGGGACCCGGAGTGTCATACTAAGTTGCTAAGATGGCTGGATTTTACCTATTGACTTCAGGATACCGAATCTCAACCCACAAAAGGCCAACTGCAAGAGGGGGAAGGAGCCAGGAAGAGCCTGCCATGTGTTCAAGCTACATGGCTGCTTCGGTCCCCATTTTGTTCCCTTTGTTACCACAACTTTTATTGTCATACAGTTGGAAGGTGGGGAGCAGAGGGGTAGGGGAGAAGCTTCAGGCAGCACCAAGCAGGGCAAACCCCCCCCCCCAGATTAACGTATCACAAGGGTCATCTTGCACCAAAGTAAAATCTTTTCAGTTTGTATAATTAGTGAATTAGAGAACGGTCTCTCTCTTCGTCCTTGTACACACACACACACACACACACACACACACACACACACACACACACACACTATATCCTGTCCCTGCCTGGTGATTTGGGAGATTTTGGACAAGTTTTTATCGCTTGCAAGACTATTAAAAACAGAACAGAAACTTTATCACAGGGTGATCTTTTTCCTTATTGCCTTCCTAACTTTTATAATGGAGCCTTTTCCTAAATTAACAGGCATAGGTGGCTGTGTGAATTTGCAGCTATGGACAACCTGCCAGCTTTTAGAGATTTGAATACAGGCACGGTGGTGCTGGGTTTTAAACATTTAATGTTTAATTTAATTGTAGGTTACTCAAAAACTCCACTGAGGCATATACATGCATGCTAACTTTTTTGTTTTGGTAGAGCTTAAAAATACTTTGAAAATGATATGCCCACCTGTTTGGGAACACTGGCCTGAGTCAGTGGTGTTTTTGTTATTAACAAGCCTCAGACAAATCTGATATTTTAACCTTCATGTTATTGTATTTACTATATGATTTCTAGACATGATGAGCCATGTGACTGATTTGGAAACTACCATTCAATTGTCCTAGTTTACTGTCAGTGATATCAGCTCAACAAATCTTTTAGCCCAAGTGGCTATGGAAAATCATGGCATTTTTGCAGATATACCTTTAATTTAATTATCTTGATATTTCATCCATTTTTATCTTTTGCACATAAAAAGCTAGTGGTGTTCCTGTAAAACTCTTACCCACCCCATTCACTTATACAAATGATATAAAAAGAGGGAAGGGGGAAACATTTATTTTGAAAGGAAGTGGCATATTGTAGGCTACTGGCCAAGATTATCCCCACATTTTAAATTAGTCTGCAAGATGCCATTTTGCACAAGAATGACATGGATCCAAAATGCCCTTTGTACTTATCACAACTATTTCTCTTTAAATTAAACCTTTTCTAAAAAAAATAATAATAAGAATATTCCATTTAAACTAATACATAACATTTGTTACTATAAGTGACAAAGTATAGAATAGGCATTTGACTTGTGAAACAACATAGCATACAGATTAAAAAGGGTATTTCCCACTCTCTTTTTCCTGATTTTTAGAACTTGAGTTTTGTGAAGAGAACCACAGTACTCAGTTGCTGCACAAACCATTAATTCCTCTCATACACACACACACACACACACACACACACACACACACCTTGTTATTTATAAAATGTGCATGTGGCATTATTGTTGCTATTTTTAGCACTGCTACCTAGCACTCACTTCTGAGAATTAAATTCCAGTTTGCAAGAGCACCACCAATAAATTTTAAATATTCAGTAACAGTCATAAATGTGGAGATGTAGAAAACAAAGACAAGAAATGCATTTATAAGATAGAAGGGAGAAATGGTGATGGATCAACACAAATTCAGTTAGGGTGATGTTTGGTAAGCTTCTAGGGGGAGAGGATTCAAAGATTCAAAACGCTAGTAAATTGTTTTGTTTTTCTTGCAAATAAAATAAAATGGTGACTGGATTCCAGTTCCAGTTCCACTTTGCCCCTCTATAGGACAGACTTGAGGAACATATAAGTAAGAATAAGAATTATGTTATCCATGTGGAAGCTTGTTTTGTGATGTTGGACATTACCTAGATAAAACATTACTCTGTTCCATTTCTATTGTTAGACTTCCTTAACTTTTCAAAGAAGCTACCTTTAGCATTGTCTTCAATTCCTTGTTCTGTCAGAGACAGAATTTCAGAGTGAGTTATGTAAAACTAGCTACTATCATTTCTCTCCCAGAATGCTCTGAAATGATGCCCTGTATGAAGTAGTATGGCGAAAAAAGAACAATGACTGCTAGTTGGTGCCAATCAAAAAGTATTATATTGTACAATAGCCTACAATAGTGCAAAGGAGGATCATTAATGGAAGCTCTCAGAACATTTTTAAAAATTGTTGAATTCCCTTGAAAATGGCTGAAATGGACGCTTCAAATTATTTTGTTAAAGGGGTGACAGATTTATTTTATTTTTATTTTATTTTATTTTATTTTATTAAATTTATATACCGCCCTACTCCCAAAGGACTCAGGGCAGTGAACAGTCAGATGAAATGTATATAATACAAATGTTAAAAAACATTTAGAATATAATAAATATTTTGGCCCAATAATTTAAAACATTCAATTTAGGATAGATTTGAAACAATTTAAAAAGGGAAAATTAGGCCAGGCCCGCCTGTTTAAATAAGAATGGGCACAGCGGAAAGTGCGTAGATCCAGGATCCTCCGTAATTCCGGTGGGAGCTCGTTCCAGACGGTAGGTGCCTCCACAGAGAAGGCTCTCCCCCTGGGGGCCACCAGTCAACATTGTTTGACCAACGGCACCCTGAGAAGCCCCACTCTATGGGAGCGTACTGGTCGGTGAGAGGTTACTGGTGGCAGAAGACGGTCTCGTAAATAGCCTGGTCCTATGCCATGGAGCACTCTAAAGGTGGTAACCAGAATCTTGAAGCGCATCCAGAAGACCACTGGGAGCCAGTGCAGCTTGCACATTTAGAGAGGAAAAGAATGGCATTTTCTTGAGCTCTATGGTTTACCGTAGTGTTTTCTTTGTTACCCATCTTGCATTATTGCCCTGCTGGACTTTTTATAAAGAAGTTCTTCCTTTTGAGTCTCTTAAACAGACTGGAAATAACACTTCTACTTTGTCCTCAGGTTCTAGTGGTATGAGATAAGATTGTTTTTCCCCTGGGATTTCAGATGCTCCCTGAAATAGCCCAAAGCAACACAACAAGAGGTGAGCAGAACTGACTCTGTTAGCTGCTTCAGGCACTTTCCATACTGAGTTTTCTCAAAATCATATTCATTAAAACATGGGTCTTTATCCTTTAAAATTTTTAAAGAATAGATATTTTCTCTACAGAGATTCTGTGACTCAGATAGCTAAAAAGGTTCTATCTGATCCAATAAACTTTTGGTAGTACTGAAACAGCAACAGAAATATTTTTGATGACAGATGATCACTCTGGCATAATCAGTATACTTGTGGGTAAGTGTGCATGTGTGTATGCACATATGTATTTATTTATTTACTAAGGTTTACATGCCACTGTAATCAGAAACGACACTGAGCAGGCAACCCTCCTTTTAATAGTACTTGGGTTAAATTTAAATGAGGATTAAAATAATGACGCTAAGCAAATGCAATGCAAATCATAATCTACAACCATAAAACACATCACAGTTTCAACATCTATATAGCCAGTTCAAGAGGAGCAAAAGCAGTCCAAAAAACGCTGTGTCTTGACTGATTTCAGAATACTAACAAAAACAGGACCACCCTTACCTTCAAGGACAATCTTCTTAAATAGAGGAGAAGGGGTCACACGACTGAAAGCTTGCCCTCAGGCCTCCAATAGCAACAATTCCTAGAGGCTGAGACCCAAGGTAAGGCATCCGTTATGGATCACCAGATTAGCAGATTGCAGTTACAGAAGGTGGTATTGCAAATACATTTTTTTACAGCCATAAGAGGCTGTAAAAAATCAGTTCCTTGAAATGCATCAGGGAGCCAAACCAAATGGCAATTATTGCATGTCCCAGAGATGTATAAGCAAACCAATTCAAACCCTTTACTACTCAAATCTCTCCTTTTTGGATCAGTTGTGGTTTGCTGCACAGAACAAAAGGGGAAACAAAAGACAGCCATCTGAAGATGAGGATGGTTTCAACAAATATCATATCACATCATATCATAAGTTTATTTGTCAAGCATATATAAGATAACAGGTAAAGGTATAAACATAATTTGAATACACTGGTTTGCTGGTGCACTTATGCATGCCCCTTACAGACCTCTTAGGAATGGGGTGAGGTCAACAGTAGACAGTTTAAGGTTAAAGTTTTGGGGGGTTTCGGGAAGAAACTACAGAGTCAGATAGTGCATTCCAGGCATTGACCACTCTGTTACTGAAGTCATATTTTCTGCAATTGAGTTTGGAACGGTTTACCTTGAGTTTGTATCTATTATTTGCTCGTGTATTGTTGTGGTTGAAGCTGAAGTAGACATTGACAGGAAGGACATTGTGGCAGATAATTTTATGTACTATGCTTAAGTCAGACTGAAGTCAGCGTAGTTCTATGTTGTCTAAGCCTAAATTTGGAGTCTGGTGGCATATGGTATTTTATTGCGGTTAGAGGAATGGAGGACTCTTCTCGTAAAATATCTCTGGACTCTCTCAATTGTATTTATGTCCGATGTGCAGTGCAGGTTCCAGACAGGTGAGCTGTATTCAAGAATTAGCCTAGCAAATGTTTTGTATGTTCTAGTTGTCATGGGCATGGTCTCCATCTGCTCTTCCAGAAGTTGTGAGTCCAAGAGGACCCCAGGTTATGGATTTGTCTACATAGAGGAGTCCAACCCTGTCCAGGACCAAAGATAGAATTTTACTGGAACCAGTCAGTTTTTACATCTGAAACATCTGGTTGGGGGGGGGGACGTAATTGAACCTAAGCAAAATGTGCTGCTTTTGGTTGTCCTAAACAGCTCTCTTAAATATGGAAGAACCAGTTTTATTGGCTCTGTAGTTACTGCCAGGCCTTACTGCTCGTATGGGGCACTAGAAGTTATACCTCAGCTCTGTTATCAATCAGTTTACAAAATTCCCTCAAATTTTAACGTTTGGCTCTTGCAAGTGGTGCAAGTCAGCTGCCGCACACCACTGAATCTAAGTCCGTCTCTCCCCACCCAGATCCTAAGGAGTAGAGACAGAATTTCAGTGGCATTTCTTATTCATCCTGGATAGACATATAGAGCTGAGTGATCTCTCTCAGTAGTTTTACATCAACGTTAAATAGAAGAGGGAAGAGTGTTTAGAATTCTTAAAAACAAGTTTAAGTGATCTTTCTGACTTTTGAAAACATATTGATTCTCTCTGAAGAATAGTAGCCCACCAAAATTGACTGACTGGTTATATGCTATCAAGTCATTGTTGATTCTTAGCAACCATACGGATAGATTTTCTCCATGATGATTCATCCTTAACTTGACCCATTCACTTTTCTAACAGTACCCCCATTGCTACTATAACTGAGACTATATACTTTGCTGCTGGTCATCCTTTTCTTCTCTTTCCTCCCACCATTACCAAAATTAGAGATTTCTCCAAAGACCTCAGTCTTCAGTTAATGAGTCTGAAGTAGGATAAATAGAGCCTGAAAGTGAAAACTCTGGGTTGGTTTATTCCATGGTCCATTTGTTTGTTTGTTTTAGTGTCTGTGGTATTTTCAACACCAGAATTCAAAAGTATCAATACTTTTGCCATCTTATATCTTATTTACCATATCATTCTCTAGATTTGCTAGCATAGTTTTGTTAGGGCCTTCACAGATATTTCTGACGTTTGCCATGTGTCTATAGATATTCCATTAATGGAATTGTAATGGCTGGAGTAATGATTTAACCTTCTTTTCTAGTACTAGTGCATTTATATTATATTCTCTTAAGATGTCTTGAATTCTGACATCTTTGCTGAAATTCATTATATACCTTCCCTCTTTGCTCTTCTTCAAGTTACTTACTTTCTGTCTATTGTTGTTCCTTTAGAATACCAATTCAAAGTTGTAAGCATCTCTTTCGTTCAGAGTTTGTTTGTCATTGCCAAGCACCATTATACTATTAAAAGTTTATTTTAATCAGGTTTTATGGTAATCAGTGGCACGGTGGCTCAGCGGTTAAGATGCTGGTCTTGTTGGCTAGAAAGCTTGTAGCGCAGGTTCGAGACCCAAGTGCCACCTGATGGCGTGAGCTCCTGACTTCACTCAGCTCCTGCCAACCTAGCAGTTCAAAAGCATGCAAATGTGAGTAGATAAATAGGTACCATTTTGGTGCGAAAGTAACAGGGCTCTGTGGCGTCATGCTGGGTGCATGATGGCAGAAATGTCTTCAGACAGCACTGGCTCAATGGCCTTGAAACCGAATGAGCACCACCCCCTATAGTTGACAACAATTAGAGGAGTAACATTTGCAGGGATTCCTTTACCTTTTAGTTATGGTTATCTCCAACCTCTTCATGACTTTTCCTGAAGAACATATTGTTTCAGTGTTTATTCTTCCTCCTCACTCATAATGTGAGTTTTCTCTAATATGGTAAAGTTTTCTTTCCCCGATTCCATACTACTTCCACTAAGTAGAAATACTTTCCTTGCAGACAACTTAGTTCTAAAGTTCTGTCAAATATTCCTTCTTATGGATTATGAAGTCAAATGAGGAATTCCTAGACAAATCTCTTTTTGATAGAAAACTCCCCAAAATATATGTATTCTGTGTTTTATGTGTCTTTCCTTCAATTTTCTTTCTTTTCTTTTTTTCTTATATTTTATATCTTATTGAACCTTTCCTCTCTTAAAAATTGTTCTAGGCTGTAGAGCAAATAAAAACTAGCAAACTTTAGAAGAATACAGTATTGGCAAAATGTACATTTCAGGAGTGTTCTCATGGACAAAATGTTGTCTATTGAAGAAAGATATATTTGTAATAGCATTCTTCTCTCACTACTGCATCATTCGTTGTTATTATTAACACAGAAAGCAAATTTCACACATCCATAAAAAATGACAAATTCCAATTTAAATTTCCTTTTCTTAACCCACCCCAAAATTGGCAAATATGAAACAAAGTTAATTGAAGTACATTCAAATTACAATAAACACATACAGGCCCAATTATCTTCTTTTGACTAGTGTGTGGTTTAGAATGTAGTATGCATTAAAAACAAATCTTTTGTTTATTGTACTATTAAAAATTATGAAGATCGCCAGCCATGAGGAAGATATAGACACTATATGGAATGACATGTTTTCTCCATTTATATTTAAATAACATTCCCTGCCAAATTATGCTCGAATTGTACAATAATTCTCCAGCGAAATGGCTGCTTAGAAAAATAAATAAACGATCTTTATTAAATTGCCCATTTTCTCTACATCATATTTTCTTCTGCTGGGCTTCTTGATATTAGCCCAGCACAATTGGTTTGTGATGCTAACAAGGGAGGCAGAAGAAACATGTTAAATGTATTACTTTTGTTTATGAGCAATGGGGAAAGTAAGAAAAAAACGGAAAGGAACACCTGTGCTTCTATTAGATAATTTTTTTTATATTGTGTCTGCCTTTGAATCAGTATTGATTCCTGGCGACTGCTGTGACGAATCCCTGTAGTTTTCTTGGCAAGATTTCAGAAGTGATTTGCCATTGTTTTCTTCCAAGGGCTGAGAGAGAGTGACTGGCCTAAGGTCACCCAGTTGGCTTCGTGCCTAAGGCAGGGCTAGAACTCACAATCTCCTTGTTTCTAGCCTGATTCCTTTACCACTATACCAAACTCATCCTTTTATATTGCTAGTATCGTTAAAAGGCATATCCTGATGGGTGTATGTATTTGCCAAGACCTGTACTCCTTACTCAGGTAACAACCTGCTGTTAGGAATTTCTTCTCCCCTCCCCCCAATGTTTATTCATGCCTTATTTTCCCCATCTTTTGGGCTGAAAACCAAAGAGAATAGATAAGCGCTGAATTGAATATAAGCCTGGGTAATTAGCTATTAACTTGTGTGTGCGCATACAAACTCTTATGCAGCAAACTCCACAATACTATTTTTGTTCTACCCACAACCCCGCAAAAGTCGCTTGCATTTATTCCCACTGACACTTTTTTTTAAACAGTTTGTATTGGTTTATAATATAGCATACAAAGAAAATACAAAAGTAAATAGTAGGGACGTTAGAGAAGGAAGAACGGAAAAGAAAAGAGAAGAAGGGAAGAGAAAAGTCCACTGACAATTGAGGAAGAGAAGTGAATGGCTAATTCACAGGCTACAAATGGCAGATGGATTAGAATCTTTTTTTTTCTTCTACAGAATTTGTTTTTCCATCAGGATCAAACAAAAGAGAAGAATTAGAGAGATCTAAGTAATTGATAGTCTTCTCCTGTGCTAAGAAAGAAAAGTGTCCGCTAATGTTATCATCATTGTACAGCGTATCCCACTTATGTACAAAGACATCAAATTTAACCTATTTAACAGTGGTGAAATGTAAAATTTTTTACTACCGGTTCTGTTTGGCTGAAGAGGTTGTAGAAAAAATGCTTTTAAAAGCCTCTGACAATCCCAGCTGAGCCGCACAATCATCAGAGGCTTTTTTTGTTTACTTTTAAAAGCATTTTTTTGGCTGAAGAGATTGTAGAAAAAATGCTTTTAAAAATAAAAATAAAAAAAGCCTCTGATGATTGTGCGGCTCTGCTGGGCATGGGGGGCGGGGGGGGGCAGGGATTTTTGATACAGGTTCTCTGAACCACCCACCACCATCGCTATCGGACCGGGTGATCCGGTCTGAACCAGGAGCATTTCACCCCTGCTACTTAAGGAACAGACAACATCCTACCATGCGCATAGAAATCCTGTGTCTAACCTTATTCAAGCTTCCATGCCAGGCTGACTTTAGGCTAAACCCAAGGAGGCTGTTGCTTTGGGTATCAAAGCTTGGGTGTTGCCAATGCTGCTCCTCTTTCTTAATCATTCTCCATATTGGTGGGAGGTGCCAACGGTCATAGTAGCTTAGGGATGCCGTCTATCCTATTCACATGCCATTGCAGCTGGGATGAATTAGAATGAGGCAAAACATTGGGTTCTCTTTTTTTGCTGCTGCATTTTTGCTTTCTGGAAGATCACACAGGAAAAAACAATTGGATGAATGAGTTCTACAGTAAAGCTACATTAAAGTAACTTGCAAGTGTGAATACAAACCTCCCACCATCTCATTTTATAATCTGAGAAGCTAGGAAGGGTCTTTCTGAGCCTCTCTCTCCTCCCATTATGCACTATGTCCTCATCTGACTATTCTCTAGGCACAGGGGTGAAATGTGTTACTACCGGTTCTGTGGGTGTGACTTGGTGTGTGTGTGGGGGGGGGGGGGGTGGCCAACTTTTTAAAAAAAACTTTTCAAAGCATTTTTTTCTAATGCTTTGAAAAGCCTCTCTGATGATCAGGCAATTCAGTTGGGATTGTCAGAGAGGCTTTTTAAAAAATGCTTTGAAAAGCCTCTCTTATGATCAGGCAACTCAGCTGGGATTGTCAGAGACTTTTCAAAGCATTTTTTAAAACACTTCTTCAGCCAAGAGGTTGCAGAAAAAAATGCTTTGAAAAGCCTCTGATGATCCCAGCTGAGCCGCGCGATCATCAGAGGCTTTTTTTTAATTACTTTTAAAAGCATTTTTTCGTGAGAAGAGGTTGTTAAAAAATGCTTTTAAAAGTAAAAAATAAAAAGCCTCTGATGATCGTGCGGCTCAGCTGGGCGTGGTGGGAGGAGGGGGAATGACGCAGGGATTTTTGCTACCGGTTCTCCGAACCACCGATCACTACTGGATCGGGCGATCCGGTCCGAACCAGGAGCATTTCACCCCTGCTTAGGCAGCATTTCTTTGTCCCATCTTGCAAGGTAGCAATCTCACCTGTTGTTACAGTTCCTGGATTCCCTTATATAACTTCTGCCCTTTGCATTTTTAATTAGAAATTGTGTCTTCCCATCATACCTTCTGACTTTCATCTTGCAAACTGCAGCAGGTGAAATGATGCAGAGGAAAAGAGAATGCATAGCAAGAAAAAGAGAGGCGAATAGGATTTGCCAATTGCATTTTGCTTCAGCAACAGAATAAGACCTGGAAGTAGTAATATAGTTGGCAAAGAACTTTGCTTACCCTCTTGTCCTTACTTTCCATTTTGGCAGAAAGGATATTGAGCTTCGGGGAGAAAGTCCTCTTAGATTTCAATTATCCCAAAGGGTTGTTTTTATCTTGTTTTTATCAGTATGAAGGGCAGATTTGCCTAAACAAGGGTCTAGTGAGCCATTGGGGTGGCTCACTAGGGGATCAATATGTCCTTAAATGCATTTCACTAAAAGGACCTTAGTATAACAAGGAATAATTGCTAATTGGAAAAGACACTACTTCATTAAATGACCAATACTCTGACATGTGTACCCATATGGTGCAGAGGTGGGATTCACTTACCTTCCCTACTGGTTCGCAAATGTGAGCGCACGCACCACCTCTGTGCATGCACACAGCCTTCTGTGCATGCACAGTAGTCATGCATTATGTATGGGCAGGTGGGCGGAGCCTCCCACAGTCGGTGCTACCAGTTCGCGCGATCTGGAGAGAACCAGCTGAATCCACTGATATGGTGGCTGACTGATCTCTAGCCATCTTGTGACCAAATCAGAAGACTTACCATTTTGATGTACTGCTATACATGGCTGGTGGCTTGTATTTCATTACGTGCAGTATCTACTTGAAACCCACCAAGTTTCATTGCTGAGACTTTAAGTCACACAGTAGGAAGCCATACATGTACAACTAACCAGTGGGAGATCAACGATGATTGAATGAGATGACAGCTAAGCTTGCAACAGCAATAATTCAGGTTTGGTCTACTCACATTTCATAGCTTCTGGCATCCAGGAATTTGGGAGCCCACCCCATGCTTCATGTTCCACTTATCATTTAAAGATAGTTTTCCTGAATTCCATATTGTGTCCTAGCAGCAAAATAAGCTCTGATTCTCTAATGGCCCTCAACACTTATTTATTTTTATCCCACCTTTATTACTTTTATAAATAATTATGAATGTACCAAATACTGTTTTGCCTTCCTATTTTCCCAACAATAACAACCGTGTGAGGTCGGTTGGGTTGAGAGAGAATGACAGCCCCAAATAGGCTCACAAATTAAGCTCTTGGAAAACATTAAGAAATATTGGCACCAGTAGGAGTGAGGATAGTTAGCTAGTAACTTTACTTAGTAGCTCTTTGTTTTTCAGAAGCCAGTGTTTTCAGAACACTAGAAGCAAGAGAAAGACAGAGTGAAAGTCACTCTGTTTAAGTTGAAAATATCATACTAGTTAAAAAACAAGGAGATAAGATTTTCACACCCATGCTTGAATAACAATGTCAGAGGAGATTAACACCATTGTCCTTACTATTTACATTCCCCCACCATGATTTTAGATTATTGATTTGTAATCTGAACATAGGCTGGGAAAAACAAAATGTGATTAATAGTAATTAGCCTAGAGACCTTATAGTAAATAAAACAAAGGTAAAAGTCACCGGATATATGTACATGGTTTAAAGGAATCATTATTTAGGAACAAGTCTTTTGAATAAAGGTTTAGACTGAACTGGTAGAGGTGTCTGAATGTTGAGATGCTTTGAATTTACAGAGGTGAGAAGGGAATCCCACCTGCTGATTTGGAAATATCTGATGCTGGAGCCATCATCTTATTTAAAGTCATGCTGGGTTAATGCCAGCAGGGTAGAAGTGAAAGAGTAGAAAGGACTTTATTTACATCAACTAGAGGATTGATATCCTCCCATGCTGGGGATGTAGATGAGCACTAGGAGAACCTTAGGTCTCAAGGATCTACAGTTCCCCAACCTATCCTGTTTTAGCAGATGCTGAAGTAGTTGGGTGGACTCATTTCTGAAATAATCAACATCAGCTAGAGGGCTGGGCTGAAAATGTATTTGGAAATGATCCATCAATCAGCTAATCTAGGTACTGAAAGGTCTGGTCCAAAAGGAATCAAGAAAAGAAGAATCAAATACAGAATTGGATCCAATCAATACAAGGGCTGAGAGTTTTGTTCAGGGTCACAGGTGAACAACAGAAGATACTAAGATTAAGTTTCTTAGAGTGGATAATGCACAAATAGTTTTATTCAAGACTAACCTCCTTACAATTGGCATGTATCTAATTCAAACCAGAATAGTGTTCTACTGGAGAACAAGAGTTCTCATGCCCACCACTACTATCCAGGAAAGCTGCATTGCAATCTCATGCACTTTGCAACCCTTTGATTTCAAACCCAGGAAAGGGCTTTATTATCTGTATCGTCACCCAAATAATATGAACTATATTATTTGCACCACTTGCATCATGACCAGGGGTGGGTTCTACTTACCTTTACTACCGGTTCGCAATGGGGCCGCACCCGCACACTTCTGCGCAAGCACAGAAGCTTCTGCACCTGCATAGAAGCATTTTGTGACCTTGGGGTCGGTGGGCAGAGCCTCCTGCCAGTTTTACTACCAGTTCTATAGAACCGGTGCTAACCGGGGGCAACCCACCACTGATCATGACACAAATGATGTCCTGCATGCCATTTGCATCATTTGCTTAGCGCAGGGGTCAGCAACCTACGGCTCTGGAGCCACATGTGGCTCTTTCATCCCTCCGCTGCGGCTCCCTGTTGCTGGTCGGCTCCCCAATTGATAGGGCTTTTGGTTAGGATAGGTAGAGGAAAAAGGATGCGTGCTAGGAGGAGACTATGATGGGGGAACCGGACTTCCAGTTACCTTCTACGGGGGCTTCCAGTTAGGACCTTTGTGGCTCTTTGAGTGTTTAAGGTTGCCGACCCCTGGTTTAGCATATGGCATCTACAGAAGTCATACAATCACTGATATATAAATATAAGTTTAATTTGTATCATTTATATGGTGACCCCACGACACATAGGGCTTCCTTCTCTCACCTTCTGCACGAATTGTGTCTTCCTCCCCCTTCCTCCTGGCCCACAGAGGCCAAATAACAAGCCTTTTGCCCATTCACCATCAAGCACGCTTATACAGGCTCCAAAGCTAACATTTCATGCATTTGAAATGAAATATTGCTCAATTCCATAACCATGCATTCCTCTGATTTTTCTGGCACTTCTAGATAACATTATCATGAGGATTGTTATAGACAGGCAAGTTTGTGTGAAATGGTTAAAAGACTAAGTTATGTTCCAGTAAGTGTCCAGTTCAAATATATTTCTGCTATACATTTGAAATTTCTTTCTTGGGTAACTATAAGCCTGCTACAGCAACTCAACCCCAATCTTGTACAAATTTAATAACCAATAGGTGAAATTAATACAAGTCCATCTCAAAGAGTTGTTTCAGGAAGTTAAAAGACAGAATGTGATTTTTATCTTTTAGAATGTGAACCCTAACATTCAGATCCTTTATACATGCTAATTTTACAAAATAATCAATTAATAATTGATCAGCTATATGATTTGCACCAGGAAATCTGTGCTTCAGGAATATGGACTCCTGGGAAATCAGCAGTGGGGACAATTACAGCCATCCACTACTTAGTCTGCTCTCCAGGAAATGGCCAGGCTAACAGATAAGGTGCCTCTTAGTTAAAACCAAAGGAATGGTCTTATTTACCATGTCTCTTGATACCTATTAACACTATCAGATTTACTTACTAGAACCACTTGGGGCTGCAGTAATCTCTCTCCCTTCTTATCCTTCCTTGCCCCCACCATCATTCTGCCAAACTTTTGCTTATTTGTGTATCTTCTCTTGAGACATCAGATATTATTGGGGCTTACCTTGGGCTGTTGAAAATGCTAAGATGCGCAGAGATGTTTACACCCCTTTTCCGATCACATTTGCCTTTGAACACTTCTAAACTTGACTTTGATTAAACATGCTAATAAGAAAAGAGCTTTTTTTCCCCTTTCCTCTCCTCCCCCCACCCCATTTCTTTATTAATGTCACTCGTTAGAGTTGAAAAGACATGCACTTAATACTCACGTTTCATCTCAACGAAGAAAGCAACACTAAGCAAATAAAAAAAGAGAAGTATTTAACTCGAGCATATAGGATTGTTAAGATGGTAATCAGGAAAACTGGTAATTGAAGCTTTTGGGGGAGAACCTTTCTTCTGAATCCTTCCGCCTGTTTAATAGGATAAAATTAGCTGGAGTGGCTTGGTGTTTGAAGAGGTTATGATATAATTGGCAGTGCCTCCTGGGTTTACTGGTGGACAAGGCGATCAGGTGGAGGCCCAGGAGGGCCTAGGAACCTCTGAAGTACACGGCGCAGCTTCCGCCATACTAATTAGCCTAAATTAGCTATGCTGGTTTTATGCTTGCTTTTGAATCAACCCAATAATGCTTTTATCAGGTCTGTCTGGAGAGAAATATGAAACAGGCACAAAGTTCACCTGGCATTAGTGGCAGGGAGGTTGGGGATTGGACATTTTAAAACCCAAGCCTTAAAGCAACAAGCTTAGGATGAACACAAATATAAAACTATCTAACTCAGGGTTTCTCAACCTAGGCAGTTTGAAGATGGGTGGACTTCAACTCCCAGAATTCCTCAGGGAGCTGAAGCCCACCCATCTTCAAGCTGCTGAGGTTGAGAAACATTGCTCAGACTGAACAGAATTAAGAAATAACCAATGGACATTTGAAACACCCTCGGAAGGATTTAGCATTAGACGAAGCAATACCTCAGGCTTCCTCTTGGGGAAAAAAAGTTCATAAACAAATAGGTTTTTGAAATGACTGAATGAGGCACATATAGACTTTTCCAGTTGATTGTATCTTATCCATAGGAGTTGGAGATTTCTATAGTGCTGCAGAAAATTAATAGCCAGATACAATAGTGGAATGAAAGAATGAGAATGTGTCCCATAGATCATGGTGGGTCTTAGCCAGAGGTGGGTTTCAGCAGGTTCTGACCAGTTCTGGAGAACCAATAGCGGAAATTGGAGAACTGATAAATACCGCCTCTGACTGGCCCCGCTCCATCTATTCTCTGCCTCCTGAGTCTCAGCTGATCAGGAGAAAATGGAGATTTTACAGTATCCTTCCCCTGCCACACCCACCATGCCATGCCCACCAAGCCATGCCACGCCCACCAAGCCACACTCACAGAACTGGTAGTAAAAAATTTTGAAACCCACCACTGGTCTTAGCATGCCCTTTCCAACTCTTTGTGGAGGAGCAAAATATTGTCTGTTTCCAACTGGAACTAAGGATTGGGGGGCGGGGGGTGGAACACCTTTGTCCAGAATCCTGGTAAGAGTGAACTTGGGCATTTTACTCCCACCAGGAATAGAAACAATATGCTTTCAAGAGCTTGGCACTATTAGGCACATACCAGTCCTTTTAAATGTTAAAAAGAGGGGAAAGTACATCCTGATCATATATGAATTGTATTGTAATATAAAATAACAGAGTTGGGAGGGATCTTCGGGGGGGGGGGTCTTCTAGTCCAACCCCCTCAGTTCCCACAACCACTCATCATCTTCAGGAAGATGTCTTATACAGAGTTGGGCCACCTCAGGTTGAGGTTTTTCAATGTCTTGGACAGGACATTTTCATATCTATCCCTGGAAATTAAACCTGCCACCTTCAGAACATAAATTCTATTTCTAAGCTACAGTTTTCTTAGCAAGATTAGGAAAGAAGGTAAATCTTACTCTGCCCAGAGCTGGACAGCTGGATGTTCAACTTCTTCCGGTCTGAATAATAGTAATCCAAAGATCATGTTGCAAAAAATAATGGGCTTGTCCAGGCCAGAAGTGGATTGGGTTTAATTACATTTACAGGCATGTTGAATTGAAATTTACATTAAAGTGGTTCTCGTCCTCCTCCTCCTCCTGCTGCTATGTCAAGGCAGATACAAAGTTAAATGTGGTTAATATGATTATCCTCCAGTCATACCCTTAATGAATTTTATTTACAATTGCATTGAAACTAAAATTGGGATATAACATCTGGAGGATCTGGAGATGTGGCCAAAGCTTCAGGGTTCAGCATGCGGTTCTGTGGATTTGTGTTGTTCACTTGTGGCATTAGACAACACAAGTCTAATTTTCTTCAATAAAGCAAATCAGGAACTTCTTCAGTGGGTTCCCAGAAAGCGGTTTTTGGTTTCATTCTCTAGCCATTGCATACATGAACTCAACTTCAGCTGTTCTGGTTTTAATGTACGGTAGTTCCCATCCTCCTCTAAGACAATTTTTGTCACAGACACAATCTAGGACACTTCCTTGACAATGTGGTTGCTAATGTGGTCAGTTGCTATAGCCAGATCAAGAGATAATCCCTCATTACTAAACCTCCTATTTGGGAAGGAAGAAAAGAAAGAAACCTGCAATGATGTGTCTAAGCACATCAAAGAACTGTGAAGAATGTCACAATCCTGGTTTTATATAATGTAAACTTTTGTGTATAGACTTGTCTCTTATGCCTGGAATGCCCTCCCTAGATTGCGCCTACATTGGGCCCTTTTTAGCTGCAAATAAGAAACTACTTATTTTCTTGGGCATTTCTTTGATTGCTTTAAAATATCATTTACCATAATTTGTGCTTCTGTTTGTATGCTGCTTATATAATGGGCTATATTTATTCTCCTAGCTATTTTATTATCACTGCTTTTGCATGTGCATATTTTTATTTCAAAGTTATCTGCATATCATCCAACAACGTTAAGTTATTGAACGGTAGAAAACATCAGCCAAATGTTTCAGAGAACCATTTGCATTTAGCACAAGATTTAAAAAGAGCAATATTTGACAAGGAAAAATGAGAGACAAATTATGCGAATGAGGAAAAGGCAACAAATAAAAGGAACCAGCTCTTTCCAAATTACCGTAATAGCCTGATTCTATCATGTTTACACAGAAATAATTCCCCCATGGTTACTTTCATATAGGAGTAGGGTTGCATGACAGAACAATTTTCTGCAGGTTTGAACAGATGTGAGTCTTGGTATGATCAGTGGTGCTTACTCCCAGGAAAGCATAAGTAGATTTTCAGGATTCTCAGGCTTTGGAATAAAATAGGAAAAGGGTGTTCCACAGCAAGGCAAGACTTAGAATACTTTATTGTCACTTTGAATGTACACTAATCGGCATACATTAAAATGAAATTACATTGCATACAGCTCTCAAAGGGTCTCCACTTCTAATAGAAACATAAACATGACAAAGATAGATAGATAGATAGATAGACAGACAGACAGACAGACAGACAGACAGACAGACAGACACAAAATTATGCATGTACCCACATATAGTTCGGATGTATACATGAAAATGGTGAGAAAAACAAATCTTGCAAGTTTACCAGACAGATGGCCTAGGGAACAAAGCTGTTATAGAATCTGAAAGTCCTGCTAGAAATACTTCAAAACCTCCAGCCAGAGGCAAGTTTCTTCCAAATGAAGGCCCCTGGATTCATTTTCTTCTTTTCTTTGAAAACTATTGCTTTCACTCTCCATTTCCAATTAATTTATTTTAACCTGCTTTAAGGGGTCCATCTCCTAGAACAGGGGTCCCCAACCCCCAGGCTGCGGCCCACTACCAGGCCATGGCCTACTCACAACCAGACCACACAAGGAGTAGGCCAGCGTATAAATACATGCGTGCAGCTCAACTTGTATGCGCGTGCACGTTGGCTCACTCCTCCTGCGGCCCAGTTCCCCTCTCCCCTACCTCCGCCAGGCTACCAAGCTGCAAAGGTTGGGGACCATTGTCCTAGAATACTCTAGTCTAGTCCAGTTCCATGATGGCTGTGGAATCATGGGAGATGAAGTTCATCTTAAAGTTGCCAAGGTTGAGAAGCCCTGCTCTAGTCCCTTTTGTACTCAAGTTTATCAGCAAACCTAATCTGAGCTGAATTTAAAGTTTTTCAGGTGACTTTTAGAATAGCATGATTTTCTCTACATGAAATAGAGAAAATCATGCTTTTTTCTAGCAGTATTCTACAACTAAAACTGCTATTATTACAGCATTAATTATATATATATTACACGTACTACCCAGATGTGAAAAAAACTCAAAACTGTCCAAATGTCCTGTAATAAAAAATGAGGGAAGAAAGAAAACAATTTTTAAACAGAAATGTGCATTAAGAGACTAGGTTGTGTCTTATTTTTTTCACTGTCTGATTTAAGAGACTGTTTTACTGCATCCCTTGAATACTTTATTGGGCCCAAAATGTATTAGTAGTTTCAGTGATCGTTCAGAAGATATTCCAGTTTGTTTTGTGCCTTTCCTCTCCAAGCTCTTGCAGTAAAAAAGATAACCAAATTTTCCTTAGAAATGAATTGTGGTATCATTTTATGTCTGGATATTTCATAGTTTTTCTCCCTTTCTATAGGAGGTTATTTGTTCTAGGGAAACTCTATTTTATTCCAAGTTCCATTCCATGCTCCTTGGAATAAATCCCCTTGGATGCTCAATTGATTCTACATCACCCCCTTCCCACCTCTTCTGAGTTTAGCTATAAAAGTTTCTGTTAACAGCATTCACCCATTCAATCACAATTCCTTTCACTGTCCACACAGCAGGGTTTTAAAAAGTTCTGTTTACAATCTATGTTCTCAGACAGTCATTTAGTTACAAACAAAAGGACTGGACAGAGAACAAACAGCTCTTTTACTTACTCCCTGTTGAAGGGGGATGACTTTTTGGGGGACACTCTTGGGACTTATATATGTTTAGATGAAATGGGGGCAGGACCTGCAGTCCAGTGATAAGGTTCATAATTAATTGGTGAACTCTGAAGGTTGTAAATCTTTCATTCAGCGTTAGTGGACTCAACAAATACAAGAGTTACTTGCATTGATAAGAATGGCAGTTATCAAAACAACGAACAGATGCAGATTGCTGTTCCTTCACAAACTTCCAGCCTGCTGGATAGAAAACAGTGAGAGAAATCAAATGTTTTGCCACTCAGATATGCCTATATATAAACAACCCATTTGAAAATAGGGCACTTGCTAGAATTCTCACATTGTAACTGTGTCCTTTGGTCTAATAAATGCTATTAATGAGAGCTAAAAGTCTGTAGAGATTCTCAGTCATCCAGGTCATGGTTGTCCCAAAGGTGCTTTTTCAGGAGGCAACTGGACTTTCTTGTTTTTTTCTTTGAAGACATTTCGCTTCTCATCTAAGAAGCTTCTTCAGTTCTGACAGGATGTGAGGAATGAAAGGATTTATCATCCTTGCAGTCAGCTGGTCATTTGCATTCTTTTAGAGGATTCTATTCCTCACTATCCTGTCAGAACACTTGAATTCTTATTCCTTGTTTCCAGCTTGGTTTATAAAAAAGGAAGTCTGAAACCAAGCTCTAATATTCCTTACTGGTAATTAATACCAAAATATAGTGCTATCAATTTCAGTACCATGCAATCTTGCTAAAATGATATGTGCTGAGGCACTTTTTCTAATCTTAATTTGAAATTGTGTTACATTGCAATAGCGTTGTTTCGGACAAAGTCTTGAGCTGGTCATCTGGAAGGACACTTTGAGTTACTCATTTCAGTAGGTGTTTAATTTTGATTATTCAAATTATGAAGCAAAAAGCATTTTGTGGGAACTATTTTTCTCACCAATTCTTCCAATACTATTTCTGATTCCGTTTTTCATTAACGATTTCCATAAACAAGATTATGTAAGCTTAAGTGGCCAGTAAGAATAATATAACTTGTTTCATGTCTGCATGCATATTTTACTAATTATCTTTACATTAACTCAGTAAGATAAGTCAGTAGCTTATTTTCATTTGAAAAAAGATTGTGGTTGAACCTGTGGTTGATACCCTTTGCATTCAAACTTTGAACCAGGGTTCCTAGAACTTACTTTAGGCAGGTTACTGAAATTCCCACATTATGGTAAATAATGTTATCAATTTGTTCTGTATTATTAAAACTGCAAAGATAGTCCTCAACCTATGACCACAATTGTGCTCAAAATTTCCTTTGCTAAGCAAGGTAGTTGTTAAGTGAGTTTTGCCCCATTTTATGACCTTTTTTGCCACAGTTGTTAAATTGCAGTTGTTAAGTAAATCCTGCAGTTGTTAAGCAAATCTGGTTTCCCCCATTGACTTTGCTTATCAAAAGCTATCTTGCAAGATTTCAAATAGCAATCACATGATATTGGGGCACTGCGATCATCATAAATACAAGCTGGTAGCCAAGTGCCCAAATCATGTGACCATGGAAATGCTGCAAAGGTTGTGAGAGGTCCGGTTGTAAGTCAATTTTTTGTGTGTTGTTGCAACTTTGAATAGTCGCTAAACAAATGGTAAAAATGATCTCTACCACTTTTATGAGTTTGTAATTATATAATTAAAAATTACACATTCTTAATCCCACTCTTCCTCCAAGACCTGAGATCAATGTAAAAAAGTCAATTTTCTTTTTCTTTTTCTTTTTTTTAAAAAAACCCTCTTTACCTGAGAAGTGGGATAGAAAATGACTTGCTCAAGATCATTGGCAAGCTTTGTGGCGGAATATTTTAGGGCAGGTTTCCATAGTCAAATAATGCAACCAAAAGAAGAAGAAGAAGAAGAAGAAGAAGAAGAAGAAGAAGAAGAAGAAGAAGAAGAAGAAGAAGAAGAGGAGGAGGAGGAGGAGGAGGAGGAGGAGGAGGAGGAGGAGGAGGAGGAGGAGGAGGAGGAGGAGGAGGAGGAGGAGGAGGAGGAGGAGGAGGAGGAGAAAGAGTCCATGAATCAGCTGTGTTATCAGATAGGTATAAATCTTAATGAAAATGCCTAAATTTTCCTGTTTCCTGTTTGCAAGGTTTCTGTAACAAACACATACCCCTTCAGTAAATTTAACATTTTCTTGCAAAAGGGAGTTTCTCCGAGAGTATCTCACAAGTCATCTATATTGATACTACTAAGCATGTTTTTAAATTTCTTTAGTAAACTTAATTTGAATTTAGAAAGTCTCCACATGATAATTGAATCACAAGTCTGGATTAGAATTCTAGCAGCAACACTTGACTTGGTCAAAATCACTGTTATGAGGAGATGCAATTTTTACACAGTACTTCACATTGATTAAGTAATGTGTGAAAATAGAAAAAAAAGTATTTGATTCTTAATCATAGTAATTTGCATGAAATAAAAGTCTGTATCAAGGGACTACACATTATAATAACTCCTCGGTGTTTTGGTTGCATCAATGAACAAAGAAGGTGTATGTATTTTTTCCCCCCATGATGTAAAAGAATTTCTTCATTTTTCCCTGCACTATTTTTTGATGGCGTGAGACTTTAACAATATACTATATAATTTTGAAACCTTATTTTCAGCTAGTTGAATGTGGCTGACTGCTTAATCTGAAATTCAGAAAAGCTGGACACACATGAGAGGGAAGGATTTTTAAACTGGCAATTACATCTGATGCTTTTTAGAAATAGATTCCAAATTTTGTTGTGCAGCTTGGTAATATTTAAGGTAGGTATTGCAGGGTTGACAACCTTTTTAGGCAGCTGTTGCCGTAACATGATCTTTCACATTAATATAGACTCCAAAATGTAGGCATCTACAGCCATACCCAAGGTATCGTTCAAGGATACCCAAATCTCTTGGCTAATTTCACAAGATTCCAGCCAATTGTATTCATTGATTTTATTTTAATGCTTCACCAGCAAAAAAAAAAAAAAAAGGTTTGGAAGGTATCTTAGAAATGTAGTCCAACCCCTTCTTAGGGCAAGAAACCTCATACCTCAAAAAAAAAAAAAAAGGCTGCCTAACCTTTGCTTGAAAAACTCACTACTCCAGGAGGCAGGCTGTTCCACTGCTCTTAGATTCAGGTAGAATAGAATAGAATAACAGAGTTGAAAGGGACTTTGGAGATCTTCTAGTCCAACCCCCTGCTTAGGCAGGAAACCCTATATAATTTCAGACAAATGGTTAGCCAATCTCTTCTTAAAATCTTCCAGTGTTGGAGCTGGATTCACAAGTTCTGGAGGCAAGTTGTTCCACTGATTAATTGTTCTAACTGTCAGGAAATTTCTCCTTAGTTCTAGGTTGCTTTTCTCCTTGGTTAGTTTCCACCCATTGCTTTTTGTCCTGCCTTCAGGTATCTTGGAGAATAGCTTGACTCCTTCCTCTTTGTGGAAGCCCCTGAGATATTGGAACACCGCTATCATGTCTCCCCTAGTCCTTCTTTTCATCAAACTAGACATACCCAGTTCCAAAAACTGGCATTATAAAGTGATATTAACACTTCACGTGAGGTAAAAGTATTCCTGGTGTGGTCCTTAGAATAGAAATATCTCAGGGGCTGCCACAAAGAAGAGGCAAAGGGCTTATGGAAGAAGCAAACCATTTTTTTTAATAAAAGTAACAATGATTTGGATTCATGGAATTCCTGATTTAATAATATCAACATTCTTAGTTTTTAAGAAGAGATTTGATAACCATTTGTCTGAAGTGTAGGGTTTCCTGCCCTGAGCAGGGGGTTGGACTAGAAGACCTCCAAGGTCCCGTCCAACTCTGTTATTCTATTCTATTCTATTCTATTCTATTCTATTCTATTCTATTCTATTCTATTCTATTCTATTCTATTCTATTCTCATTTCTCCCCTTCCTCCAAAACAGGTTTAATTAATATCTTTGGGGTTAAAAAAGGTCCCTGATTGTTGGCAACATTATAAAAAAATCAATTTAAAAAAATTAATAGCAATTGAAGCTTAAATATGTTCAGAATATATACAGAGAAGAAGGAAAGAAGGGGAAGAAAGGGGCTGATCTAGAAGCTTTTTAAAATACAGATGTATGGGTTTGATTCCAGACTACTATAATAAAGTGAATATTGTAATAGAGTGAGTCATATTATTATTTTTTGTTTCTCAGTGTAGACAAAAGTTATGTTTACATTATATTGTAGTCAATCAAGTGAACAATAGCATTGTCTGTTTAAAAACATGTATATTAATTAAAAACACTTTATTGCTAAAAATGGCTAATCATCATCTGAGCCATGCCCTGCTCTTCAAACAAATAGACTTTCTCGTTTTTCTCATGGGAAGCGGAATGTCATCAAAGAAAAATCAGAAAGTTCACTTGCCTCTTGAAAAAGCACCTTTGATCCTACCAATGCTGGACCAAAAAACACAAAGCACAGCAGCACAAGAACAGACATTAACCATTAGATCCACAGGAGTGAGGGTCTACCACACTACACAGGACCTGAGGACCAGACTGTGCAGAATGGCCTCAATGTCCAATATATAGTGGCATGGTGTAAGAGGCAGGCAAGAACAGCATACACTAAATGACACAACCAAGTAGCTATGTACAGGAACATCTGCACAGTTCCTGTGTACAGGAACATCTGCATAGTGTTTGGACTAGACCTTCCCAAGTCCAGGTGGCACATCTCACAGAAGGTTGTTGGCACTAACAGGGCTAAGATTCTGTGGAATATCAGACCCAGACAGACAAGCAGGTATTGGCCAATCAACCAGATACTGTGATAGTAAACAAGGGCCACGGTAGTGGAAGGAAGACTATATGAAGTTTTCATATGAAGTTTACATATGATTTAGTGGCCCCTATTTCTATTTGAGTTTGACATCACCCTTGTAGAGTATAATAACAAATTCTTGAAAGATGCTTTCTTCTTTCCCAGGACTGAGTAATTTTTTTCTGAATCTCTTCTTCCCTTAACAATTCATTAATCCTTTGTTTGTTTGTTTGTTTGTTTATAACATTTAAATAACCACCCATCTTGTACTAAATGCTGGGTGGCTCACAGCCAAAAGATCAAATGATATCCATTTACAATAATAAAAAAATAAAACAAAAAAGAGTTTTAAAAACCCCAACTGGCACCATAGCTAAATTTTCATGCAGCTCACAAAAATTCATTTCATGGTCTTGCTATATCACAGCGCTTGGGGAACAGTGGGGGAAACCAGGTCTTAAGTGCTTTTCGGAAATTTAATAGGTGGGATCCTGCAGAGGGAGAAGGATGTTCCATAGGGCAGGGCTGTCACAGAAAAGGCATACTTCCTAAGTCCCATAAGATGGCAGCACGTAAGGGAAGGGACTAGGATCATGTCTACCCTATGCAGTCTTATAGGATTGGCAGATGTCTTTAAGGAGAACTGATTCTGCAAATAACCTGGTCCTCACAGAGCTTGGAAGGTAATAACAGCACCTTGAATTGCAACTAGAAAGAAACTGAACAGAGGGGTAATATGGGTGAACCCATCATTGCATGTGCTGCCACATTCTGGATCAGTTGTAACTTCTTGGTGGTCTTCAAGGGCAGCCCTGTGTTAATTGTGTTGCAATAATCCAAACAAGTAAATGACCAAGGCATGAGTGACCATGAGCAAGGTTTCTCCATTCCCAGGGCTAGATACATTCAATTCTATCTGATCGTACAAAAGAGGCTGTACCTCTTTTGGTGCAGCCTGAGTTCGTATTGATTTTTTGGGCGGCTGCAACCCACTGCTGAATCATATTTAATCTGAGGACCATCAGGACACCCAGAATCTTCTCATAGATATAGCTACCAAGCCAGATATTAACTTCCTTTTACTCAGGCATCTGGTTTTTTTCCTATTTTAGCACAGAACCTTACATCTCATCTTCTTTGATGTTATCAAGAAGGAGGCCAAGGTCAACTTTATCATATATCTTACTGAAATCGAATATGCTACTTCCATGGCATTCCCAGTCACAGTTACTTGAAAAAAAAAAAGCAATAAGATTTCTCCAGCATGGCCTGTCTTTAAGAAACCCAGGTTGGCTTCTACTCATCATCTTGTTCATTTCTAAGTGCTTACAAACGCACTGCTTGATGATCTTTTTCAGGACTTTCTAGGTATTGGTGCCAGGCTGACTGGTCTGTAATTTCCTGGGTCCACTTTTTCCCTTTGTTTAAAGCAGACGTGGGAATTTTATGGCCCCCGGACCACATTTGGCCCTTTGTCTGTCCTTGCCAATTGGAAATTAGAAATCAATAAATGTACATCATGCACGCATTACAATTGCATTGCTTTTATTTTGAAGCGACTGCTATTTTTTTTCCCAATGTAAGTATGTGCGTGCATGCATGCCTACTCACCTTCACAGCCCTGTTGCTTCATGCCCTCCATAACGGTCCCAGTTTCCCATGTGGCTCCTTGGGAAAATTAATTGCCCATTCAGGGTTTAACAGTTGGAATAACATTAGGTCTAGACCAGCCAAAGTTTTGGAATGATGAAAACATTTCATACCTTGTACGCACATTTTATTGGCACCACATGACTGCTGTGCTGTGCACAGCCACTTGCAAAACATTCATCTACCAAAGTTTTAGCTAGAGAAAATCTTAGCAGGAGGATGCACCTTCTTGCCCGTAACTGGATTCCAAAGTCTAGGTAGGTTTGTACTTCAATAAGAGACCACCAGGAAATTTGAGAGATGGATAGCCATGGGAAAAACAAACCTACCCCAAAATTGTTTCCATATTACTGATGGAAAGTACATGGATGTTAATGCTGACTCAAGGACATATTTCAATAATTGTTTTATAGAGGAAGTGGGCAGCATAAACATTTAATAAATAAATAAATTTCCTTTTTTAAACTCTATGCCATCCCCACTAACCACCTCCCAGATGTTGAATATTATCTCAATCTGCTTTTACTTTGGGGAAGGGACAGGTAGGCACTTTCCCAATAGAGTTTTTCCAATAGGTTGCAGTTCTGTTTTTGCTCTTTCTTACCCCGTGTAATGTTACAAAGAAATGTTAAAAGGGTCTCTGGACTCTGACTGTCTGCCCATCTGTTGGTCTGATCATGCTCTGAAAACAGAATGGACCAAATCTGATACTGGAGAAGAGACTGTAAAAAAAAAATTCAAATGTAAACACCCAGAAATAAGTCCCCCAGTGCATCCTTAAGAGAAAAGCAATTGGGAAAAGGCCAAAAATATCACCAATTTACGTAGTCCTCAACGGTAGTCCTCAACGAGCTGAGGGTGGGTTCTACTTACCTTTACCACACGCGCCTTGCTTCTGCACATGCAAAGATCGCTGATGACAACATCCGGGGCAGTGGGCGGGGCCTCCCGCCGGTTTTACTAGTGGTTCTTGCGAACCGGTCCAAACAGGGGGTAGCCCCCCACTGAATTGAGCCCCAAAATTATGTTGTTAAGTGAAAAATTTGTTACGTGAGTTTCCCCCATTTTCTGACTTTTTTGCTACATTTGTTAACCCAAAGGTGTTTTTTTTACAGATAGAATGCCAGAGTTGGAAGGGACCTTGGAGGTCTTCTAGTCCAACCCCCTGCTTAGGCAGAAAACCCTACACCACTTCAGACAAATAGTTATCCAACCTCTTCTTAAACATTTCCAGTGTTGGAGCTGGATTCACAACTTCTGGAGGCAAGTTGTTTTATTAATTAATTGTTCTAACTGTCAGGAAATTTATCCTTACTTCTAAGTTGCTTCTCTCCTAGATTAGTTTCCACCCATTGCTTCTTGTCCTGCCCTCATGTGCTTTGGAGAATTGCTTGACTCCCTCTTCTTTGTGGCAGCCCCTCAGATACTGGAACACTGCTATCATGTCACCCCTTCTTTTCATCAGACTAGGCATGTCCAGTTCTACCAACCGTTCTTCATATGTTTTAGCCTCCAGTCCCCTAATCATCTTTGTTGCTCTTCTTTGCGCTCTTTCTAGAGTCTCAACATCTTTTTTACATCGTGGCAACCAAAACTAGATGCAGTATTCCAAGGTTGATCTTACCAAAGCATTATGAAGTGGTACTAACACTTCATGTGATCTTGATTTTCAACATCTACATTTGTTAAGTGAATAACTGCAGTTGTTAAATTAGTAACACTGTTGTTAAGTGAATCTGGTTTCCCCATTAACTTTTTCAGCAGGTTGTAGAAGGGGATCACATGATTCCAGGACACTACAACTGATATATATGAGTTAATTGTCAAGCATCCGATTGTAAATCACATGACTATGGAGATGCTACAAGAATCGTAAGTGTAAAAAGTGGTCATACTGTAAGTCACTTTTTTCAGTGTTGTTGTAACTTCGAACAGTCACTCAATGAACTGTTGTAAATTGAGGACTACCTATATTCTATTCTCACTCCCCCTCTTCTCCTCCCAATCTGTCAGAGCCTGGGTCCAAGGAGGAGGATGAGATGGAGCCAGGACCGACAGATGAGGATGGCATGGCCTCTCTGGCCCTGGAAGAGCAACCGGGGGAGCAGGAAAAGGCAGTCCCGGATCCCTTGGGCCTTGGAGGGATGGCTGGCGATAGAGACAGGGTGCAGGACAACCAAGCAAGGGAGGAGGTGGGGGAAAGAATAGACAGTGGAGCAAAGGAGCGATGGAGCTCCGGAGAGGAGTGATTGCCTATCCCACCCAATCCTTGAGTGTGGAGAGGAGGCGGGATCAGCACAGGGCAAACTGACATCTCAGAGGGAAGGCGCCCTGCCCCTCATCACAAGGCTCACCTGAGGAATAAGATTTAAAAGTGGGGAAGGGCAGTGGGGAAGGGCGCTCGTCAGGAACAAGCATTGTCTTTTTCCAGCCATGCTTGCAATTACCAACATCTTGCCACCTTGTCTTATTGTGCTTAGTATTGCTTTGCCTGGGTTCAACTTGCCTTGCTTTGCCTGGTCTGGCCATGGGCAAGTACTCAGTGACACAGCTCTGCTTCAGGTTGTGCTGCAGCCCCAGTGACCCTTCCGTGCGATGAGGACTCTATAGAACCAAGTTTCCTGAACTGTGTTTGCTCTCAGAAACTGGCTGCTTCTCTGGACGCACAGCAGTCAGGAACTAGTAGAGGTCCGTGTGTATGTTTGAAGCATTGCCCTTGGACTTACAGTGAACTGTGGGAACTTTGGCGGGAAACATTGGAACACTTAGAGGGAGTTAAGCCTTCACTTCAGCTGTGTTGCTTTTGTGCCCAGCCCTGGGTCCAGGGATGGTATTCACTTACCTTCACTACCGGTTTGGAAATGTGAGCATGCGCCACCACCATGCATACACAGGGCCTTCCATGCATGTGCAGAGCATTCAAAAACATGGATAAATGGGACGTGATTATGTCCGGGTGGGTGGGCAGAGCCACCCACAGCCGCCACTACCGATTCGCCCGAACCGGATAGAACCGGCTGAATACTACCACTGCTCAGGTCATCACACAATCATGTGACCTAGAGCTAAGCTTTTGTGAAGGAGCTGGAAAGAACTTCAATGCTTTCTGTGCTTTTCCTGTTGTTTCCAAAGAATAAGAAGACCTAAGAAAAATGGCCCATGGACATGCAGATGTCTCTGGCCACCTTGCTGAAAACCTCCTTGCTAGACAGTGGCTTATACTACCTAACCTTCATTATGTGGATTTTGAGCCTTGATGAAGTGGGTGGGGGTTTCGATTTGATTGAATGAATCCCAAGGGGGAAATGCAAAATCCAGGCAATCCTTCTGGAGAGCTTCCTTCAGCCTTCTTCCATTCCACCATGTCCTTTTTTTTTCTTGAAGACCACCCTCCATCTACTTTAATAAGTGCAATTCTGTGGAGGAGGCCAGAACATTACACAGTGTTCTGGATAAGGGCAGGCCATTGATTTGTATAATAGCATTATAATCCCTCTGAGTTAGTCTGCTTTCCCATTTGCAGCGCTTTCTAACACCCTGTTCTCATTTTTATACTTAGTAGAACAATAATCTTATTTATGCAATTACATTTATCTGAATGACCCAAGGGATGCTTGAAACATTCAAACAAGCAAATGTTTTGAATAACTGGGTGTGTTGTTTACGTAAGGCATGAAAGCCAGGAGGCTATATATGTTGCGGAGTATAAGCTGTGGTTATATTGCTGGTCCACGTTGTTGCTTAACATCCTTTCAAAAAGCTCAAACCTGAATACAGAGGCTGCTTTTCAAGGGAAAAAAAAGAAAAGAAAATGACATGGTTTTGTTGCATCATGTTGTCATACTGAACACAGAAATGTCTCCTTCTCTGACTCACATACATAGTTACCCAAAGGGACAAATATTTCCTTTTAAAATAGAACAAATATTAAATTTAAAGAACAAACTGCTTGTACTCTATAAAGACCATTTATTTGTGGACTAGAAGGAGCCAGAACTGGGATAAAGTCAGATGAAGACAACATAATTTCTGTATTTAAATGTAATTCCAAGCGAATAAATCTTATGATGGCTTAATGAGGTAGCCCATTTCACCTCACATGGTCAAACAATGTCTGGGTTACCATAGTATATTGATTATAAATGGCCCAATCCCTTTGAAGTTAATTTTGTGTACTGTGCAAGCCGAAGAAGAGAATAGCTGGCCTGATTCCAAAAGTAGGCAAGTTTGAGACCTGGTGAAAGTCCACATGCATTGGGGGCAACCCAACCATTTCCTAGACTGGATAAATCTACTTTTGTTGCCTGTTTATCTCTTCTCTCTGGACACAATTGGAATGAAAACAGGGAAAGCCTGGATTATGGTGTAGAACAATTTGTGAGACCACATTTTTCTTATCTCTAAATTTATTCTGTCATGTTGTATTGTACTAGGATCTTATAAAACAAAATAGCAGAATGAAAATAGCACAAAGTGACCCCAGACAGCTAATCAATTAATCCTAGAGGGCTTCTTGCTGGCTTCTCAGACAAACCAATTGGTTAATGAAAACAGTGCCATCCATAACTGTATGGTTAACTTTTTCAGAAATAAAACCTCAAATTTTCCATATTTCTTCCCAATTTAGAACTCTGTTCAGAGTCACGCAAGAAATAGAGCAGAGCAGAACAGAACAGAACAGAACAGAACAGAACAGAATAGAATAACAGAGTTGGAAGGGACCTTGGAGGTCTTCTGGACTAGAAGGAAACCCTACACCATTTCAGACAAATGGTTATTCAATCTCTTCTTAAAAACTAAGAATGTTTATATTATGAAATCAGGAATTCCATGAATCCAAATCATTGTTACTTTTATAAAAAATGGTTTGGTTCCTCCGTAAGCCCTTTGATGGATTAGGATTCCTTAAAATTTGTTTAATGCTCATAAAAAAAAAAAACAATTTCTTGCAAATTTCAAGGTGTGTGCTTTGAGAATGAAAATTGAATTCCACTCCTTCAAACATTAGTAAAACTCTTTCAATACTTCAATATAATCTGTGTCATATAATGTATGTGCAAGACAACCAATATGAAGCAAATTTGGTGTCAGATGACTTTGTAACTTATTTAAACTGTTGTCCTATTCTTTTCTTCTAGTACATCCAAAATCTGTGTTTGTATTGCCTCCCTCAAATTCAATTACAGTAGTTTAGAGCTTTCTTGTGTAAAATTATATATCGGAAGCTGTTTTTCAACATTTATGATCCTGTCCATATAGCTCAATAGACTGATCTGTATATTAAAACATTAAATCATTACGGGAACCAGTTCATGGTATTTGAGTTGCTGACATCAGTGAAAAGGCCCACCAAGCAGTGGTGGGTTGCTACCGGTTCACCCCGGATTGGGTGAACCACTATTGGTGGTAGAGGGAGGCTCCGCCCACCCGCCCAGATGCTTTTGTGCATGTGCAAAAGCGTCACGCGCCCACGTGTCCATGCACCCACGAGCAAACCAGTAGCAATGGGATTTGAAACCCACTACTGCCACCAAGGCAGTATCTCTACAAGTTTCTTTTCACCAGCATCTGGAGTTTGGGGAGCTATAATATTACAGACAGCATAACTTTATAAATACAAAATTTACAAGTAATATCAAAGTTATCAAATATTTAGGAAAGAAGTTTAGTTATGCAAGTTGTTAAATTAAAAAGCTAGTGATGTGAATTAGTAAGATTTTGACAGCAACTTTTTTTTTTGCTTCGTTTTTTTCCTCAACAAAGTATTTAATTGAAATATTTTGTTCGATATGACAGTCATTTTGGTCTAATGGTGAAGGCACTAGGTTCGAAACCAGGAGATTATGAGTTCTACTCCTACTTTAGACATGAAAGCTGGTTGGGTCTTGGGTGACTTTGGGCCAGTCATTGTCTCTTAGCCCAACCTACCTCACAGGGTTTTTGTTGTAGGAAAAATAGGAGGAGGAAGGCATATTAGATATATTCATCATCTTGAATTGTTAAAAAGGTAAAGTGGGAAATAAATAAAAAGAAAGAAAGAGAGAGAGAGAGAGAGAGAGAGAGAGAGAAAGAAAGAAAGAAAGAAAGAAAGAAAGAAAGAAAGAAAGAAAGAAAAAGATAGAAAATGATTACTAGATGCAGTAAAAACAGTTTTCTGTATATATATGAATTCATATACACTTTGATGCCACTGTCGCCTCCATAAAACATAAGAAAAGAGCAGCCTCAAAAAGAATTTGGTATATGAGTTTGACTACGAAGTTTCTACATTGTTGTTACTTTAAGATAAAATGTTTTGAGAGGGCATGCAGGCAAATGCCTCTCTCCTATCCTAATCCTTAACCCTGATGCCCCTTTTCTTGTACATTCCCTGAGAAAGGTAGCTTGATAAGTTCAAGAAAAATTGGAACTGCCTTAAAGTATTCATAAGTGCCAAGGATTGGCCCATGCATGTGCTGAATCGTGCCTTTTTTCCCCCTTAGATGCTGGAACACTGCCTACCCCAGGAGATTTTCATTTAAAATAATAGCGTGTAGGGAGAGATTTACAATGTAGTTCCATATGTGTCTGCACAGAAAGGAACACAACTAAATTCCTTTTGCTTTTACGCAGCTTTGAAGACTCCTATCGTCTCTTCTGGATAGCAACTTCACAGATGAATTCTAAAAGGGTAGACAAACATTAAGACGAGTGCGCGTAAGGTTTCCTATATAGCAGGGGTCTCCAACCTTGGCAACTTTAAGCCTGGAGGACTTCAACTCCCAGAATTCCCCAGCCAGCTTTGCTTTGCTGACTGGGGAATTCTGGGAGTCGAAGTCCTCAAGTCTTAAAATTGCCAAGGTTGGAGACCCCTGCTATATAGGGCATCCTGATGAGGATTCCTTTATCTGTGTTACATATGAGAGTATATTCAGCAGAATAAAACAAAACTAAACTAAACAAAGAAGAGAGTAGTTCACGAGGGATATTCCTTTGTGCTCCTCCCTCTTCAGAACTTTTTTTACATGGTCAAGGCTTTGATGGCATGGCTTTGGCCTCCATCTTGACGTTTTGACCCATCTGTATATAATTCATAAGTGAAATAAGTTTATATTGCCCCTTTCCCTCTTCTTTCTTTTTAATTCACTCATTACATTAGGAGGACTAACATTTAGAAGACAGAATATATGCCTGGAGGCAAATCTTTTTTGTAATATTTGAGGAAAAAGAAGAAAATAGTTATTCCAGGTATCCAATGACAGAGGTGAAAAAAAAGATTAAATTAACTGTCTCTCAAATGCAGCAATTATTCAGAGGAACCCTCTTCTGTTTAAACATTAATTTAAAATTTGGCAAGCCATTAACCCATAAATGTGGCTTGGTGGTATATTTGTATGATTTTATATATAGCGACAAAAGTGGATTGACAGAGCTTGCTGGAACTGTTGCCCAGGGAAATATTGTGAGCGCCTTTCTGTTATGTAAGCTGAGCTGAGAATATAGAAGTCTCTTACTGGATTGTCTTAATATTGCTGGTCAATTGCATTCTCACATTAAGAATTCACAGGAGGTTTTTTCAAACCTGGGTTATTTAGAGCAGATGAAAGAACAGGACAAAAGGGGAGAGTACTTGCTTGATCAAAAAAGAAGGTAATAACCCTAATAAAATTTCTAGGTCTTACTCAGGTAAAGAAGTTATGAAAACCCACATTAGTTGGTTACTGAACAAAGAAGGAAACCAAAATAAGTTGGCAAGAAATAAACTGTGTAGGACAGTTGTGCAAAGCAACCAAACTCTGTAACCTGGCATAGCCAGTGCAATTAGACTGCTGAGTAGAAAGATCAGTAAACTGATAAAAGAGGAAGCTGCAACTGATCCAAAACAAAATGGCACAGATTATTATGCACATGCTATGATATGCCTATGTATGACTTCAATAGTTACCAGTAGGGTTCTGGGTGCAACCAGTAGGGTTCTGGGTGCTGGTTATCACTTATAAAGCTTTTTAAGGCAAAGGGCTCAGTTGTCTGAAGGGCTATCTGATTTACATAGTTTCTGCTCATTCTATTTAATCAGACACAGCTGGCATGCTCCAGTCAGATACATTTCCATTGTCTGTATCTAGTTTGTGTTCTTCTTCTTGGTCTTTGGCAGATTCACCTTTAATCTTAACAATGATTTTATTCCACAGTTCCTCTGATTCCTTATCAATGAGGCTCAGGACTTCAAAGTGATTCCTGACATTATCTTTGAAAGTAATGAAAACAGAGGGTATAATTCGCATCATGGAAACTATTCTTCCATTTTAGTTTGCCATGAGCAGTTTGTGATCTGTTCCATGGTCAGCCCAGAGATGGGTTTCAGCAGGTTCTGACCAGTTCTGGAGAACCGGTAGCAGAAATTTTGACTGGTTCGGAGAACTGATAGTAAAAATTCTGACCGGCCCCGCCCCATCTATTCTCTGCCTCCGAAGTCCCAGCTGATTGGGAGGAAGTGGGGATTTTGCAATAACCTTCCCCTGGATTGGGGTGGGAATGGAGATTTTACAGTATCCTTCCTCAACCATGTCCACCAAGCCACACCCACAGAACCGATAGTAAAATAATTTGAAACCCACCATTGGGTCAGCCCCTTTGCTCTTATAATGGAGCTTCTCTAGCTCTTCATGCCAATAATGTAGTCAATTTGATACTCCATCTGTTGGTGTTCATGTATATAGACACCATTTTGATTACTTGAAGAAGAGGAAATCACCAGATTGGCAGAAAGTAATGAACCATTTCTGCTTCACTTTGTTTCCTAGGCCAGGGGTCCCCAACCTCCGGTCCATGGTCTGGTACCGGCTTGCGGCATGCCAGCAACTGGGCCACACAAACAAGCAAAGCCCCATTCCCGGGATGCAGGCAGCACATGAAACCACATCTCCTCCAGTCCGTGGGAGCTGCTGTCCTAGGCCATAGAGAGCAATTACATTTTCCTCCTTACTTTTTTCCAACTTTGGCATTCCAGTCTTCAGTCATAAAGAACACATCTTGTTTGCATGTTTTGAAATTGACAATAAAACCTGTCAGCCTCCTTTTCTTCTGTATCAGCAATTGGAGAACAAATTCCAACAATATTATATGAAAAGGCTGTCCACAAAATCTAATTGATATTATTTTATCATTGATTGCCTTGGACCCAAGTGCTATCTTTTCTGTATACTTTCTGATTATGAAAGCAACACTACTTCTTCTTTGGGTTTCATGTCCTGAGAGTACATAGTATGGTCTTCTGACTGCAAGTGTCCCATTCCAGTCCATTTTAATTTGCTGATAGCTAAACTGTCCATTTGCAGTTAATACCATTTTACTCTTCACTATGTTAAGTTTCCCCATGTTAATGCTTCCTATATGCTCCCACTATAATTTTGTCTTTGCAATTTAGGATTTTCTTTCTCTAGATGTCAACATCTGCAACTAGATATCCAAAGGCTTTAATCTAGCCATGTCATAAACACCATTAGTACTCCCAAAAACCCTTAGTTCTTCCTCATTAGCATATTGAGTGTCACACAAATCATCAATCATATATTATCTATCTGTGTGATTTTCTTGTTAAGTTAAAGAAATGAGTTGACCTTCATGCCTTGAGTGAGTATATACTTTTACACCATACACTTCAGGTGCTTTTTGTTCATCCCTCCAGAAGCCCCAGCTGTCATGATGAGACAGTAAAGCAGGACTTCAGTTACAGAGATAAATTCTTGCTGTTCGTTCATCTCTTTCTGTAGGAGAAGGAGTGGCAAAGCCTGGGGATGGGGTCAAAAGAGAGATCAGCCTAGAATTTCTACATAGCCACAAATGTACTAAATCCAATCCACTGTGAATTCCATTGACCCTTATCTAGCTTCTAGCAGATGCTATTAGTTGAGAATATTCCTAGCAATAAATCTGTTTAATTGGAACCTCAGGTGTGATCCTGATCATTCACACCTGATATTTTCTCTCTTTGTTTTTGTCTAATTTCTGCTTTGTTTTCATCAATTAACTATTTTTTCTGTTTGCCGTTGTTTAATAAATAAGATTAAGATATATTTATGCTAGCAGAATTGAGTGGGATAGATGTCTGATCTGGATATAGGGGTTGACTAGGAAATTAGAGACGCAGTAGATCAGTGGCTAAGACGCTGAGCTTGTTGATCAAAAGGTTGGCAGTTCAGTGGTTCAAATCCCTACTGCCGTGTAATGGAGTGAGTTCCTGTTACTTGTCCCAGCTTCCGCCAACCTAGCAGTTCAAAAGCACGTAAAAATGCAAGTAGAAAAATAGGAACCACCTTTGGTGGGAAGGTAACAGCATTCTGTGCACATTTGGCATTTAATCATGCTGGCCACATGACCACGGAGACATCTTCGAACAGCACTGGCTCTTCGGCTTTGAAATGGAGATGAGCACCGTCCCCTAGAGACGGGAACAACTAGCACATATGTTTCCTAGGTAACTTTACCTAGGAAAATAGTGATTTTTTTTTCCTTATTCAGAACTTTAGGGCAGAGAAACCATAGCTTAATTGATTTCACTGTTCCTGTAACCTTTTCACATTTGCATTTCCTGGTATGGATACTATATGTATTTTTACAATATTTTAACTTTGTGAAAACAAGAAACACTATTCCATACAGCCATTTCTGTTCCTCCAGGACAATCTTCCCCTGCACCAACTTTGGAGAGAACTAAACTAATCACAGAATGGAATCTTTTAGAACAATGAGATCTTTTCGACTGGTTTTTAAGGACATTCGAGCTACAGATTTTGATGAACTGAACCTTTTCTCGCAAAACACTTCTTAACAGTGTTGCAGCTTCTTGAAGCATCCCTGCTCTTCTTTCTCCCTTCTCCTTTTGTGTGCTTTTCAAGCTCTTTTAAAGGGAGGCAATCTTTTTATACATATTTCTCTCCCCCCCCCCCCTTCTCTGTCTGCATCAAAGTTAGACTTTGTCAAGGAAGCTTGTGACCAGCATCTGTTCCCTCTTTTTCTCAGGGGCTAAAGGAGCAGACTGCTGTTGGGCTGAAAAAGGCCTGCATTCAATTTGGAATTGGCTCCCTTTACCTCTCTGTCACACTGTCAAGCTCAATCAGAAAGCAATGAAAGTGATACAGAGGCGAGACTTTGCTGGCTAGTCTTAGAACAAAGAAAACTCTGGAGCCTAGCACAGATTTCACATCCAATTTAACTCTTTGCAAAAGGATTTTAGGAAATACATAGTCAAGAGTTGTGGGGGAAATGGACTTGGGGCTACTATAAAAGCAAAAGTATTATCGGGGCTTAGATAAGCCACAAAGATAGGTTGATAGTATTTTTGAGCATAAACCACATTAGCTGGTATTACATGTTGAGCTTTCTTCACTCGTTAAGTTGCAAGGAGATTTGAGAGGAATTTAGCAGCTATATAAAATGACTCTTTCATGATTCTTAGCCTTAACAGTCATTTTACTTGTACGAGGTGCATGAATAGCAGGGGCTGAAATCATGTTGTTTAACAAATCTGGTATTAGAGAGTTAGTCTCAGTTTACTTATTAAGAATTTAGTTGAGTAAAGGATTTTAGGCTTCAGGCTTTGTGTGTGTGACAATGAAGCAGGCCAATACTTGTATTTTTGGATACATAGATTGCCTCCTCCTGTTTGATCTCTCTTCCGAGTCCTGCAATTAAACCTCAGCTTAATTGGACTTTGCAGTTTGGTCCTGTGGGGGAAATCCTCTTTGAAACTGCTGGTGACTATTTCGAAGGTTTATACTGATAGCCTATTTCTTCAATATATATTTTGTTTATTGCAAAGGACCAAGTTGGTTAATCGTTTACTTCATGCCTTTTTAATAAAATAAAAAAAAATTACTGCATACGGTGGAGAAAATGAGAAAGAAAACAATCCATTGAGCTTTTCTTTCATTGGTTCTTTCTCTCTTATAAATACAAACTCTGCTTCTTTATCGTACACAGTTTTACTTACTAGAAAACCTACATGTATTGAATAGGGATTATTGTTCAAATGGGGCAGCACTATAACTAAGTTCATAATTAATTTATTTTATTCTTGTCAATTACTATGACATTTTAATTGTCCTTCCCATTTACCACAAAACCATTGTGTACTTTTGCAATATTTAGTAAAGTTTTTGAGGCTATTAATATCTCGGAGGCATTCTCTTTGGTAGCCATTACATGAGATGGTATATCAATGGAGGAAAAAAAAATAGTCTGCTTGAAAAAAATAATCTCTCTTGGAGGGAATGTACGGTATCTCATTAAAAATTACCCAAGAACAAGAGACAATTACAAGGAAGCCTATGATGGACACTAACATTTCATCACTGCATACAATTAAGGTACAAATTAGACATGCTATTATGTTAGTGTTTGGTAATTAAGAAAGCAATTAAAAACAAAAATAGTGCATTAGCAAATTGTCAGCTCTGTGCAGACAGGTGCCCAGCAAGGTCATGAGAGGCACAATGAGTAAATATTGGGGTGAAGGACAAAAAAAAAAAACCCCGTGCTGTTGATTTACATGTTGAAATGAGGAGGAGGAGGAGGGAGAGGAATCAATACAGTTTTTTTCAAGTATGATGAAGGAAATTATTTGCAAACTTCCTTCTTCTCTAACTTCTTTAATAGTAATGTTTTAATAATGGAAAATAACACCCTGTTTATTCCATATCTCTCTCCCTCCCTCCCTCCCTCCCTCTCTCTCTCTCCCTTCTTCTTCCTCCTCCTCCTTCTCAAAAATCGCTTCTTAATTGGCAAGAATATCCTTTCCAAGAAAAGGGGGGCAGACTGCCTTTTGCCAGCACACTGTCTGCAAATTGAGCTCACTGACAAAACATGTTGCTTGCCACAGAGAGCACAAACAGCACGACTGATAGAAACAAAGATGATAAAGGCAGCTGCAAAACATTTTAAGAATGGCATTAACAGCTTGATAATGTCTCTTCTGCTCCATCAGTTAAAAAAAAAAAGGTATATTTTTCTCTGTTAAAATGAACGCTTTCAAAACAATGCATCCTGAATAGGAAAAAACTATTATTTCCCCAGTTTCTGAAAAAGTGGTGCAGGTATTTTTAAATGTTTGTGAATTTATCTCTCTCTCTCTCTCTCTCTCTTTTTTTTAGTCTGGTAACATGTGTATATACAGCACACACACACAAACACATAAACACACAAATATACACTATGCTTGTACACTACAAATTAAAGCATGATTCTAATGGGAGATAGAAAAAAAATCAGGCTCACAATGTAGATAACTAAACTAACGTAATTCTCATATTTGACCAAATGTTTATTGGCTAGTACCTGGGACATCATTTTTTAAAAAAACATACAGAATTCTTACTAAGTATATTCTGGTGGTTGTTGTTTTTTACTCCGTTTGAGTAATCAGAACACAAAAAGGTACAATTCAAAGACCTAATTAAAATCAAGGCAAACATGAATTAACAATTCAACCACTGGTGAAAGAGGTGCAACTTGACTGCCTTCCTAAAGGAAAAGAGAGACTGTGCACACTCCTGAGGAAGTATGTTTCCCTGCCTAGGGAAAACCCAGGTGTAAATGATTAGCAGGAGCATCCTCAGAAAGTCCTGTCCCCTCCATCTGAACACACAGCCAAATATACCCTCAGCGCTCCTGACTCATGAAAGGCTCTGACAAGGGGTATCCAACCTTGGCGACTTTAAGACTTGTGGAGTTCAATTCCCAGAATACCTCAGCTTGGGGAATTCTGGGAGTTGAAGTCCAGAAGTTTTAAAGTTGCTGAGGTTGGACACTACTGGCTCTGACAGTCAATTCCCATACAAAGGGGTATTGTTTGTTGGATTTTTTTCTCTCCAAATGATGAATGGTGATAAAAGATCTGCAATGGAAGCTGAATTTTTTAAAAGAAGTATGTCACAGTTGCGACATTTCTGATGATACCAGTAGGATTTAGTTTAACCATGTGAAATGTTTAGTGCACGTATTTATGAAAAAATTTTCTTAAAATTTCCCTTTGGCATACATTATGATCTTAACTACCAAATTCACATGGAAATATCTATGCAGATGAATATTCATTTTTTAAATGATTTTTTAAAATCTGTGGTTATAGATAAATGATTGTGATATTCAGTTGCCATCATGTGGTATCCAGTTTCCCATCATGAGTTTTTATTTTTCCCCTTTGCTCATGATCTTTCTTTTAAATGAAAAATGTTAATAGAAATCTTTTGACATCAGACCAGCATTACTTAGTCTTGGTGACTTTAAGACAGATGGACTCCAACACCCAGAATTCCCTAGTCAGCTATGGCAATTCCATGCCAGCCCTGCTGGCTGGGGAATTCTGGCAGCTGAAGTCTTACCTATCTTAAAGTTGCCGAGGTTAAGAAAACTTGCTTTTAGTTAATCACTTTTTAAAATTGTTAAACTGACTTTGAAATAGAATCTAGGAAAAGAAGAAGGGTACTTTTCAAACTCTGCAATGGGCAACTCTAGTGGGGTACAGATGCCCACCAATTTGAGCAATGAGTTTTGCTCTCTACTATCTGTTGCAGTTTGCAGTCCTAATGAATGTTATGTTTAAATAACATGAATAAAGATAAAGTGAAAATGAATTCAACTCCACTTTGAGCAGCAGAATAAAAATGAGCAAGCCGTATTATCTCTTGCCACCTAATCTGGGTTGAATTTCCTCTGTATCTTTTTGTGTGTCTGTGTGCATGTGTGTGCGTTGAAGAATCCTTTTCTTGAATCTCCTTGGCCATTGACAAGGTCTTTTGAGATGAATATGAAAAGATAGATTTAAAGGTTAAGGCCAGGGTCAGTTGGTTGCAGATGTTTTGTGAGAGATTGTTTGGTTGAGTTGCAGCTACTTCTGCTGATGATGGAATTTCAATGATGGGCAGTCTTGACCAGTGGGTGGCTGGTGAAATAGGGTTTTGTTTCACCATTGATCCTCAAAAACACAAATACACAAGTACACATGAGAGGAAGTGCTTGCTTTATTTAAAAATAAATAAATAAATAGGAAGATAAATAAATAAATAGAGCTTTGGGGAATAATAGTTGGGTACCAATCATTTAGGTGGTTATATGCTTCTGAGATTTGTGTCGTATAGCATTTATTGAAGAATAGATGATTAGAAAATAGTTGATGGAGTGGGAATATATCTTTAAAAATCATGAAATGGAAACGTGCACAGATAGGGGTTAATAATGGTAGTTATCAAAGAAAGATTTGAAATAGTCTGCTATGCAGTTTATTAAGGGAATTTTAATCCATTCCTGAACAAGGTTTAAAATTCCACACACTAATATTTTATAAGATACATCTCATTAAAACAAAACAAAACAAATGGGAGCAGGTGATGTTTTGGAAAAAAAATGAATAAAGTTGATAAAATAAACTAGCCATTAAAAACAGTCTAGAAAAATATATAAACGAATCAAAATGTGTTTCTTTGAGACTCAATTCTTCCTTTGATTTCACTGCTTGGAGAATGGTGGGGGTGGGTAGGTAGTGGGTGAAATACACAGTTCATTAATTTGTATTTACTTGGCCATAGAATTTTTTCCTCCTTTCCCCTCTTTTGTGCAATTGTTCAGATTCTGGTGTTGATATCCTATCTTCATCACAGATGTATTAATTAATTAATATGCATACAGTGCAGCACAACATTATGCTTTCCTATGCAGAAATAAGAATTAAATTTAATGCAGTGTATAACATAATAATATATGGGTCATCTTTTACACTAAACACATCTAAAATGGCAAAACCATAGTATACATATTCAAAGATATAAACTCTCTATAAAACACATATATGGCTTTAAAATTATAAAATCTCATATCTCTTAAAGAATTATAACACTAAACATACTAGTGACAAATGGCTACAAGAAATTTGGATTGGTAAGAAGTTAAAAGTTTGCTTATCACAGACTTATGTCAAAACCTTCGAATTATGGTTTAAAATCTAGCTATTAGAAGAATTAGAAGATTTTTTTAAAAAATTATGTCTTATATAATAATTCTTGAAAAGCCATCCTTATGTTCTGCTTGTGCTGAGTATCTGGTTGCACATTGTAGAAAAAACAATTACTACCAACCTGCCTTCCATTGAGGACCTGTATACTGCACAAGTCAAAAAGAGAGCTGTGAAAATATTTATGGACCCCTTGCATCCTGGACATAAATTATTTCAACTCCTACCCTCAAAACAACACTATAGAGCACTGCACACCAGAACAACTAGACACAAGAACAGTTTCCCCCCCGAACAGCATCACTCTGCTAAACAAATAATTCCCTCAAAACTGTCAAACTATTCACTAAGTCTGCATTACTATCATTATTAATCTTCTCATTGTTGCTATCACTCATCTCCTCCCACTTATGACTGTATGACTGTAACTTGTTGCTTGCATCCTTACGATTTATATTGATTGTTTCCTAGTATTTTTTTTTAATTTTTTTAAATTTGATTTATATGCCGCCCTTCTCCGGAGACTCAGGGCGGCTTACAATGCGTTAAGCAATAGCCTTCATACTTTTGTATATTTATACAAAGTCAGCTTATTGCCCCCACAAACTGGGGGTATAATTTGATTGCTTAATTAATTAATTAAGTGTTTAGACCCTTGCTGGAATTGGAAGACATCATTATAATTTAAAGTCTGGAGCCTGGCAATATATGCAAAGGACTATTCAATATGCTGAGACTAGGAGAGGCCAGAGGTTGATAAAAGACTATCTACCTGGTCACCTTGGAGGCCTCCCCCACCTTTCTCAATTCTCTGCCTCGGCTAGTTCCTAACCCAGCCGCCTCCAGCTTATACATTACCACCTTGATTTTGACACTGACCTCACTGCCTCCAGACTATACTTTCACCACCTAGACAACCTTCCCTCTTTATATATACAACTACGCCCCCCCCCCCCATGGAGCTATTATCATTCTACCTTCACTGTTTGGCATTATTTCCAACTGAGCCACCCTCTTGTCATACGTTGTCTGGGCAGCTACTAATGTGGATGCTGAGGGAGTTTCGAATTACTGACATCATTAAGCAGACAGAACAACAAACTTATTACGACCATCTTATTCAGAACGAGCCGCCGTTAGAGGATGACTAGATTTTTATTCTCTGCTTATCCTGAGATTGCACTAAACTCCTTCCCCCTGCTGTGAGAAGGCAAGGGAGACCAGTTTCTTACCCACACTGAATTTATTACTCGACTGCCTCAAGACTCTTACATCAGACTATTGGACCAGACCCAAATGCTGTACCCATCTGACTTACTAGATGTATTTGGCGACCGAACTCTTGGCATTGCGAGACTCCCCCCTCTCGCAAATTTGGCCCTCCACATTATCGAGGGCCCACCTTAATGATGGGTTTTGGGACCCCGAGAGGTGGCATGCCAAAAAACGGGGATTGAGGGGTTTTTTAAGCTCTTGTTTTACTAAATTTTTAAGGGGTTCAGGGGTGGGGGTGGGAGTGGGTTTGGGGGAGAACCCACAGGGGGGAAGGTTAGGTCCAGCTGTTTATGGGGCCGCGGGGGGTCAAGATTCTGGAGGCAAGAGGGCGTCTACTAAGCCCTCTGTCGAGGGCTGTGCGATCAAGATACTGTGTGGGAGGGGCAGATATGGCGTGGGTAGGGGACCATATCATGTGGTGGGGGCTCGCACTCGCTGTCTTCGAGCGATTGCGTGCCCCGGTCCCCCGAGCCATTCCCGTTCCCCGGGTTGTTTAGAGTCTCAGGACCCGAAGCTCCGGCTGTTGTTATGCAATGCGAGGTCCGTTGTCAATAAGGCCCCCCTCATATGTGACCTTCTCCAAGAGGGGGGTGTGGACCTGGCCGGCATTACTGAGACCTGGTTGGGCCACGAGGGGGGGGTTCCCCTCGTGGAGATGTGCCCACCAGGTTTCCTTGCATTCCACCAGCCGAGAGCTCAGGGGAGGGGTGGGGGAGTAGCGGTCATTATTAAGGAAGGTCTGAGTCCGAGGGAGACCACTGTACCGCAGATAGCCGGGTGTGAGTCCATCTTCGTGAGGTGGGGTCGTGGTGGGCAGATGGGTCTGTTAGTCACGTACCTGGCTCCCTGCCACGTGGCAACAACCCTGCCCGAGCTTCTCAATGTTGTAGCCGAAGTGGCGGTTGATACCCCTAGGCTTATGGTCATGGGGGATTTCAACCTGCCATCTATCGGTGAAACATCTGAGTTAGCCCGGGAGTTCATGGCTTCCATGATGGCCATGGACCTGACCCAGGTAATTCAGGGCCCGACCCACGTTGGTGGACACACCCTGGATCTAGTTTTTGTCTCTGGTCAGTGGTTGAGTGGTCTAGATATTGGGGATATAGTTATGGAGCCCTTGTCATGGACTGACCACTCGCTCCTTCGACTCGACTTTCAGACCGCTGCACCTCACCGCAGGGAGGCGGAACCGACTAGGTGGTTCCGCCCCAGGCGCCTGATGGATCCTGATAGGTTCCAGACGGAGCTTGGGCCATTTCCTGAGACACTGACACACGACTCGGCTGAGGATCTGGTGGCTGCCTGGAATAGGGCAGCCGGTGGGGCCTTGGACCATGTCGTGCCTTTGCGGCCTCTGACCCGGCGCCGAACTCACTTATCTCCTTGGTTTACCGAGGAGCTGAGGGAGATGAAACGCCGGAGAAGACGCCTAGAGAGTGGTTGGAGGGCCAGTCGCTCTGAATCTGACTTGACACTAGTAAGAGCTCACATTAAGACTTACTTAGTGGCAATAAAAGCGGCAAAATCTAACTATTTTGCCGCCCTTATCGCATCATCAGATAATCGCCCAGCCGCCCTGTTTAGGGTGACCCGCTCCCTCCTTCATTCGGGAGCACGGGAGGATCCCTTGCAGGGTCGTGCTGAGGATTTTGTTCAATATCTGGATGACAAAATAACTCAGATTCGGGATGACTTGGCCGCCGACTGGGTTAGTTCGGGCGAGGTGACTGAGGCAGGTCTTGAGAGTGTTATCTGGGCTGAGTTCGATCCTGTGGCTCCCGAGGACGTGGACAGGACCTTGGGGAGACTGAATGCAACCACATGTTTATTGGACCCGTGTCCCTCCTGGTTGGTGCTGGCCTCCCGGGAGGTTACACGAGGCTGGCTCCAGGAGATCATAAATGCTTCTTTGCGTGAGGGTGCCCTACCGGCCGCCTTGAAGGAGGCGGTGGTGAGGCCCCTCCTCAAGAAGCCCTCCCTGGACCCGGCTATTTTGGCTAATTACCGTCCAGTCTCCAACCTTCCCTTTTTAGCGAAAGTTGTTGAGAGTGTGGTTGCATGGCAGCTCCCTCGGTACCTGGATGAAGCTGTCTATTTAGACCCGCTCCAGTCCGGCTTCAGGCCTGGATACAGCACTGAAACGGCATTGGTCGCATTGGTGGATGATCTCTGGCGGGCCCGGGATAGGGGTTATTCCTCTATCCTGGTGTTATTAGACCTCTCAGCGGCTTTTGATACCATCGACCATGGTATCATGTTGCGCCGATTGGAGGGACTGGGGGTGGGAGGCACCGTTTTACGGTGCTTCTCCTCCTACCTCTCCGACCGGTCGCAATCTGTGTTGACAGGGGGGCAGCGGTCGACCCCGAGGCGCCTAGTGTGTGGGGTGCCGCAGGGATCGGTCCTCTCGCCCCTCCTGTTCAACATTTATGTAAAGCCGCTGGGTGAGATCATCCGAGGTTTTGGGGTGGAGTTCCATCAGTACGCTGATGATACGCAGCTGTACATTTCCACCCCAGACCACCCCAACGATGCCGTGGAAGTGATGTCCCAGTGCCTTGAAGCCGTGCGGGCCTGGATGGGGAGAAACAGGCTTCGACTCAACCCCTCCAAGACCGAGTGGCTGTGGCTGCCGGCGTCCCGATATAGCCAGCTGACACCATCACTGGTTATTGGGGGCGAATCATTGGCCCCCACGGAAAGGGTGCGCAACTTGGGCGTCCTCCTGGACCCACGGCTGTCTTTGGAAGATCACACGACAGCTGTGGCCAGGGGAGCTTTCTATCAGGTTCGCCTGATACGCCAGTTGCGGCCCTTTCTAGATTGGGACTCCCTACGCACAGTCACTCAGGCACTCGTCACCTCTCGCCTGGACTACTGCAATGCTCTCTACATGGGGCTCCCCTTGGGATGCACCCGGAGGCTCCAACTAGTGCAGAATGCTGCCGCGCGGGGGATTATGGGAGCGACGGGACGCTCCCATGTGACACCTCTCCTGCGCGAGCTGCATTGGCTACCTGTGGACTTCCGGGTGCGTTTCAAGGTGTTGGTGACCACCTTTAAAGCGCTCCATGGCTTAGGACCAGGGTACTTACGGGACCGCCTTCTGCCGCCAATAGCCTCCCACCGGCCAGTGCGTTCCCACAGAGAGGGTCTCCTCAGGGTGCCGTCAGCCAGACAATGCCGGCTGGTGACCCCCAGGGGGAGGGCCTTCTCTGTGGCAGCCCCCACCCTCTGGAACGATCTTCCTCCAAAACTGAGAACAATTGCTGACCTCCGGACTTTTCGTCGGGCCCTGAAAACTCATCTCTTTCAGCTTGCTGGTCTAGCCTGACCCCGCTGAATTTTTAAGATCTGTATTATAGGGTTGGGTATTTTAAATATTTAATGGTTAATGGTTTTAATTTTTAGCCAAAGTTATATGCTTTTTTTAAAGAAATTGTTTAACTTTTGTGTACTATTTTTATTTGGCTGTTCACCGCCCTGAGTCCGCAAGGAGAAGGGCGGTATACAAATCTAAACAAATAAATAAATAAATAAATAAATTTGTACCCTATGACTATCATTAAGTGTCGTATCTCATGATTCTAGATTAATGTATATTTTCTTTTTATCTACACTGAGAGCATATACACCAAAGACAAATTCCTTGTATGTCCAATCACACTTGGCCAATAAAGAATTCAATTCAATTCAATTCAATTCAATTCTATTCTATTCTATTCTATTCTATTCTATTCTATTCTATTCTATTCTATTCTATTCTAGCCTGTTCTGTTCTGTTCTGTTCTGTTCTGTTCTGTTCTAAAATACAACATTAGGTGTGGTTTTGCTGATTCTTATAAAAGTTAGCCATTTTCAAGTACATTATAAGGTTCAAAATAGCAAACTAAAGCCATTGTTCTTTTTTTAAAAAAAAAACAATGTTTTTTGGGGAAATTAATTACATAGAAAGTTCTAACATGGGGTAAGGTGGAGCAGACCTTGTTAAAGTTCTGCAGCTAAGTCCATCTAGAATCAACTCAAAGTGGGATGATAAATAACTAAAAGAAAGTCACTAGTCCATTCATTATTTATTTCTATTGTTCATTTCATGATTGCTAATTGTTCATGATCTATCTTTGTAATTTCTGAGCAGTCAACAATCTGGGGTTTTAACCAGCATTTCAATCCTCATGAAATGTATATATTATTTTGTGGATGGGGGGAATTGTCTGGACTACTAGTTCCTGTAGTTTTCTTGGTAATGCTTTTTGGAAGTGATTTGCAATTGCCTGCTCCCTAGGGCTGAGAGAGAGTGACTGGCCCAAGTGGCCCAAATGGGACTAGAACTCACCCTCTCTTGTTTTTCTTTTTGTTTTTAAATCTGATGCCTTAACTACCACACCAAAGTGGATGTCTCACATCTATTTATATCTGTATCATATTTTTATAATCTAATATCTAATATATTGTTTAGGGGAGTGTGAAATTTTTCCTTTTCATCCAAGCCTCTTTTGAGGGAGAGTAAAACCTCTTGCTTCATCTTTGATCTTTATCTTTTATTGACTTTATTGTGATTTTCAATCTTGTGAGCCACCCTGAATCATTGACAGTTGGGTAGTATACACTTTTAATGAATAATGATAATGGTAAATATTATATAAAAACCTTGAAAATATGTCTGGGACACCCTTAGAAAGTAATGTGCCCCCCCCCCCACACACAAAATATGATTCTGAAGCCCTTTGTAAAAACTGCAGGAAATAATAAGCAAATATTTAGAGATCAATATAAATGTAAGAGATTTTCATTTGTCAATCAGTGAGTTACTAAGATAAATACTTGTTTCAATTATCACCATATTAACCCACTTTATATTAATATTCTTACCATTTTTACCCTGAATCATTTCATTGGTACCACATTACGCAGGTAAACTTTTATTACTTTATCACCATAGATGGTTTTTAAAAAGGAAGGAATTGTATATAAATATTGTCTGTGTGAATGTGTGTGTTTGAGATCTGTGTTGGTTAATTTTTAAAGAAGAAATAATGTGAATCTTTTTAATAGCAAGGGAAAATTCTGCATCCTGTCCTTTTCTTTTTCTAAAAAACAAACAAATAAATCTTCCTGAAACTCAATAATCAGGTTTTATAACCCACATTTTACAAAATTCTGTAACCCACATTTTATAATTGTTATATATAGGGGTCTGGATGATATCTTCTTGCTTCAGGCATTTGGAATATAACAATGAAAACTAAAATAATCCTTTTCAGCTTCTAATAGTTGCTAAAAGTCAACGTTAGGCACCAAGAAAATACAGTTCAGATCTCATGTTTGCCATCAACTCTTGAAGTTACCTGAGCTGAAGTAGACACTCTCATCTCAAAAGAAATTTCATTATGTCTCAGATTACAATTAAAATTAAGTATTCCATCCCAAAGGATTTATGGCTGGACAAGGATTAGCCGTAAAGAAATTTGGCTGCTTCTCTTTTTTGCTTCTAATTTACTTTTTTAAATGTCTGGAGTGACCAAGACTTTTGCCTTTGTCTTTCCTTAAATAGTAAAAAAAAAAAGTCTCATGCACTCAACTTTTTATGGAGGGATCTTGAAGACTGAAACAATTTTTTGTTGCAAATAGTCAATAAAATGGGGCACATTTATACTGATTTACACTTGACTAGAATCTAGGTCTCATGTGCTGAGCCTTCTTGTCAAATAAAGCAGGACTAAAGGATTACACACAATCAACTTGTTTATTTAGCTGCATCTTTATCTCTATGTGAAATAACAGGGGCTATTAAATCTATGGAAATATCAAAAGCTCCTGGCCTTGACAGTTTTAAATTCAGTAGTATAGGACAAGACACATATTGATTTTTGGCTCCTATGTTATTTGAGGTTTATAATGATGCTCTTCTGAATGAAATTCCATCAGCTTCCTTTAATGAAGCCTATATAATTATGATACTGAAGATTGAGAAAGAACCTACTGACAATGCAAATTATCACTCAATGTTGTTGTTGAATGTTGATGTTAATTTTTGGAGAGCAATCCTGACATGCAGCAATGGAAATGATACTAGCATTGGCTATCTATATTGCACAATCTAGTTTAATAAAAGGGCAAAAAAGTGCAGACAATACAACATTACTGATTTATGTTTTTGATATATATTCAGAAAAATTGGAATTGTTGGACATTGGAAAAAGTGCAGCTGAAATGTATGGAACAGGTTTTCATTAAAAAATGGCTTTCTTTCTTATGAACTGGATTAAGATATAGTATTTTAAACCTTTACACTAAATTGTTACAGATGGATTTTTCCCCCTTTCATCTATTAAGATGGCTCATGTCCTTTCTGCCCTCCTACATTTGACTTGATATTGGAACCATTGTCGGGTGCTGTTATGATATCCATGGACTTTTATTGCCATAAAAGTGGTTGAAACTAAAGACAATTTGTTACTGTATGCTAATTATTCATTTTGTTTGATAATTATAAATGTCCTTTACTGACATTTTTTGATATAGTACAAAATGCTGGTAAATTATGAGATTGTTCAATTAACTGGAAAAAATATACTACCCGGCGTTTCTAATGTGTCAGTGGATACTTGTAAAAATTGGAGATTTCAATTCCTTTAACTATCTAGAAAAAATATTTCAAGAAAAATCTCTTTATTTGAAGAATCTAAATATTTCAAATTGTTTTATTTTAAATTAATATTGACATAAATACTGCAGATAGTTAAAAATCCCCATAATGATGGGGAACAATAATGTTGTGAAAAGGAATATACTTCATGATACACACTCACACACACAGAGCGAGAGGGAGAGAAAGAGAGGGAGAGGGAGAGAGGGAGAGAGAGAGAGAGAGAGAGAAAGAGAGGGAGAGAGAGAAGGATTCATGTGTTAATAATGTTAAGGTATTTTAAGCAAATTAATACACTGTTGAAAAAGTTGCTATAGAAAGACAGTGTCTATATTTATTATTGACCCTTCTGGACTCTTGGCATAAACAGAAAGAAGAATATTTGTCTGAAGTGGTGTAGGGTTTCCTGCCTAAGCAGGGGGTTGAACTAGAAGACCTCCAAGATCCCTTCCAACTCTGTTATTATATTATATTTATAAGAGGGCCATGTTGTAACCATAGAGTAAATTGTTGTACTTCTAATATGCACCAAGACAAATTCCTTGTGTGTCCAATCACACTTGGCCAATAAAGAATTCTATTCTATTCTATTCTATTCTATTCTATTCTATTCTATTCTATTCTATTCTATTCTATTCTATTCTATTCTATTCTATTCTATGTCTGCCATAAACAAGATTGAAAGTTATCTCTGTATTTTTTCCTTTCTTTTCCATTTTCTTTTACTTTTATCCATTCTTTCAATTTCAGTTTCCTCTTTGATTTCTTTCTTTAACTTTTCTGTTTCTTACTTTGTGAGATTGTATTCATTTTTATATTCTTTTTAAAAAATCATAGACATTATGCGTATGTTATGGGAAACACAAATCCCTAGCTTCTCCCTAAATTACATCTACCAGATGAGAATTGAAGTTTTACCTCTTTTTTTTTTAATTTTTACCTTTATCAGAGGATTGTATTATTTTCTGGAATTCAGATGAGTAGGCACAATTAGAACTTATTTATTTATAATATGCTGCCATATCGCAGTGTGACCCCTCTGACAGCAGACTTAGTTTCTCTTCTAATCAGTTCTCTTCCTTTTCCTCCAATTAAAGGTATTCATACACAGTAGCAAAGGAAGGATTTAGGAGAGGATGCATATCTCTCTTTTCTGAATTTTGGATTTGGGGAATGCATATCTTGCAGTGGACGAAAGGCTGTGTAATATTTTCAGGTGCAATCTCCAGAAGTTGCTTTTCAGTGTATGACCCAGGAAGAGACACTGCAAAAAGATGCTACGTATACACTTCTGTGGGTTTTCTTTAGAGACTGAAGCCAGAACACTGCAAAATGCTAGCATCTATTTCCTGGTTTCCAATTGTTGTAGCACTGTTCATTCTATGTATGTCCTGCCCTCCATATGATATGGTATTATGACATGGTATTTCTAATGACTCAGTGGTGGGTTTCAAATTTTTTTACTACTGGTTCTGTGGGTGTGGCTTGTTTGCATGGCATGGCTTGGTGGGCATGGAGGGGAAGGATACTGTAAAACCTCCATTCCCACCCCACTCCAGGGGAAGGTTACTACAAAATCCCCATTTCCTCCCGATCAACTGGACTTGGGAGGCAGAGAATAGATGGGGGTGGGGCCAGTCAGAATTTTTACTACCGGTTCTCCGAATTACTCAAAATTTCCGCTACCGGTTCTCCAGAATTGGTCAGAACCTGCTGAAACCCACCTCTGTAATGATTGCACTGTGCACTTATTCCCCAAGTAATCAGATACTACTACTCTTGTTTTGGGTGGGCTCAATTCTGTTTACCAAGGTTAGTGTTGCCTGTTTAAAAGTAGTATTAGTGAAAAAGATTTACCTATAATTTGTTCCCTTCCCCTTCCCCTTCCCCTTCCCCTTCCCCTTCCCCTTCTTGCATATCAGGTCTTGTGCTTCAGGATTTTGGTTGATTAAATAACACCTCTAAATAGCATTATTTAAATTTTCTTTCTAAATATTTATTGGTAAGTGGGAATTCATATGATTCATTCATGTCATAATTTACTAAGACACATACTAAGATAACTTCTGTCACATTCATATCCTTCCCTTACTTTGTTTTGATATATGTTACTTTAAAAAGATTTACCCAATGTAAATAGGAAGAATTGTTATAGAGCAGGATTATGTTGCAGGGAAATGGAGAGGGAGGTGAGTGAAGAATATGGGGAGGGGGAGAAACAAACCTACAATGTAGTCTTAGTGGCTATTCTTTTTGACTCCATCATTAAAGGAAGTATTGAAGAATATCTAGAGGGTGAAGAGAGCAAATGTCTGTTTTCTTTTCGATATGATAGCCACATTCAAGATACTCTTCCCCATACAATGGATTTTACCTAGTATTATCTTTGTAGGAAGCTGCTTTCAGCTGAAAAGCAGAAGTGAATAGTGGTGTCATGACATGGGATTAACAGTACAACTGGATAGTAAATCAAATGTTTGAGATGAGGAGTGAGGTGGAGGAAAAGGGGGAGTGGTGGGGGAGAAAAATGTCTAATGTAACTCATATCACTAGAACAAGCTGGCAATATATTGTGGAGATAAGTAAAAAAAAACAGATAATATATAATATCTAGCAAGGTTCTTGAGATCTGTATTTTAATGCTATGTTAGAGAATACACAGTCTTTTTTTCAGCAGCTAATCTCTCTCTCTCTAATGAATATAATAACAAGGTAAAATATATCTAAAGACCTTTCCGAGTACTAATTAGAAAGAAAGATGCTTTTTAGAGATGGTGCAAAATGTAACATCTCCTTCTAGTCAACCTCAGTTTTTTAACCATGCTAAGAGTGGAGAAAGCAAAAAGGTTTGCAGAATCAAATCATTAGACCAAGCGGTTCCATCTGTCAGGAAATTCCTCCTTATTTTGAGTTTGGATCTCTCTGTGTCTCTCTTCCACCACCGGTTCTTGTTCTACTCTTGGGCACCATGGAGAATAAATCCACATTCTCTTCCTTGTGGGATCCTTCTAGTATTGGAAGACTAGTGTCAAATCTACTCTTGGGCTTTTATTCCTTAGGCTAAGCATACCCAGTTCTTTTAACCATTCTTCCAATTCCTCACCATCTTTGTTACTCTTCTCTACATTCTTTCTGGGTTCTTCAGCATTCTTCTTATATTGTGCAACTGAAATTGGACACCATATGCTAGGGCCGTGATGGCGAACCTATGGCACAGGTGCCACAGGTGGCATGCGGAGCCATATTGGTGGGCACGCGAGTGTTGCCCTAGTTCAGTTCCAGTGCACATGCGTACACCGGCCAACTCCCCAGGCTCCAGAGGCCAAATTTTCAGGACTTCTGGTCCCACCAGAAGTCAGGAAACTGGTTGTTTCCGGCCTCCGTGGGGGATGGGGAAGGCAGTTTTTGCTCTCCCCAGGCTTCTAGAAAGCCTCTGGAGCCTGGGGAGGTGGGAAAACGGGCCTACCGGGCCCACCATGCCGTCACGTACCAAAAGCAGGGGGAAGTGGGAGGGTCATGTGTGCATGCGCGGAGGGTGGGGCACATTGAATTATGGATGTGGGCACATGCACCCGCGATCCCCCCTGCTCCCCCCACTTTTGGCACGCGACGGCAAAAAGGTTAGCCATCACTGTTCTAGGGGCTAAATGACCAAGTACAGTATTCAGTAGATCTATCACTTCCCCTCACCTTGACATTATACCAGTGGTGAAATCCATTTTTTTTACTACCAGTTCTGTGGGAGTGGCTTGGTGGGCGTGGCAGGGGAAGAATCCTGCAAAATCTCCATTCCCACCCCACTCCAGAGGAAGGATACTCTAAAATCTCCATTCCCACCCCATTCTGGGGCCAACCAGAGGTGGTATTTGCTGATTCTCCAAACTACTCAAAATTTCTGCTACTGGTTCTCCAGAACCTGTCAGAACCTGCTGGATTTCACTCCTGCATTATATCTCTGTTGATGTAGTCACTTTGCATTGGCTTTTGTGTGGCAACTTCAATGCACTGCTAGCTCAAGCTTAATCTGTGGTCAACCAGGACCCAGATCTTCCTACAAATATTACTTCTGAGCCAGGTATCATATGCCCTGAAGTGGTACATAGCCTGCACTATACTAATGGTAGCTGAAAATGAAAAAAAGTATAGAAAGCTCTAGTAATGAAAGTCAAGGAACAGAGTAAAAAAAAAATGTGACTAAATATAATGAAGACCAAATTAGGACAGATAATAAAGATATTCAGTGGTGGATAACTTCTACCTGTTAGGATGTTGAAGTGGATAGTTTCCCCCTTTTAGGATCAATAGCAAGGGAAGCAGCCTTCAAGAAATATTTATTTTATTTATTTTATTGATTAAGCTTGTATGCCGCCTACTCTCCGACAAGGACTCAGGGTGGCTCACAGGAATCAATATTTAAATGTTAAAATTATTAAATTTTAATATTATTTTTATAATAATATTAAATTTTAATATTATTAAATATACCGCATTTGGTAGTGTAATGAAGGCCTTGGAAAAGATTTTCAAATGCAAAGATCAGGATTATGCAAGCAACAGTTCTCTGTGTGACACTATGAAAGTGGAACTTAAATTTTGAAGAAGCGGGCATTGGCACCTTTGAATGTTGCTTTTGGAGAAGATCTAGCTGTTTTGAGAAATCTGTAATTCTTGGAAATGTGGAAAGAACAAGAAAAAGAAGACAACAAGATGATTGCATTCAATTACCGGAGTGATGAATGCACCATTGGAAGATCTGAAGGACAAGGTTAAAGATACCTTATCTAAGTGGTCATTAAAAGTTGATACAACATGATGGCATCTGATCAAAAAAAGATCTTTTATAAGAATGTTGAAGACCCTAGGGCCCAAGAAAGAGCATGACTAAACCTTGACCATGTTACAGTCAAATCTGCATCTGAGTCAATCGTTGTACATGATAAAGTAATCCAATGAAACTTGGTTTTGTGTGTGTGTGTGTGTGCAAATACTGAGAATAGGAAATGTTGTTATTTGGTGAAGATAAAGCAAAGTAAAGGAACCTAGAAGCAGCTACAAGAAGAACCTTTCTTATAATGGAATAAATAATGGCTTCATTTGATGAAGGTGATGATGAATAGGTCTGAAAGATGAAAAGAATGAAAAAAAAAGTACATAACTACACAGTATTAACTGGCCTATTCTTTGGGAAATGGTTTTGCATAAAACCCTAGAAATATGAGATAATATTTCAAGGGGGGGGGGGGAGGAATTAACATCGGAAGACAATATGCATCCTCATGTCCTCACCACTCCCAAAAGTGACTCTACTCATTGGTAGTACTCTTCAGTTATTATGGATGATATTATAAGAGGACTAATTTTCAATCAGAATGCATTAGTGGGTTATTAGTATTGGTTATTAACATCGGCTCAGCACTATTTTCAACTGTAAAGTCTCTCTTTACCTTCCATACAACTAGAAAAAAATTATATTCAGGGCAGTTGTCTTTATGTCTTACTTCTGCTCTGTAGCAGAAGTCAGCCTTCTATTATATGGCTATTAAACAAATTATGTTTTAAAAACTAAGCAATTGAAAGGACAAGTTTGTAAGCTATGAAGCTGTGACCAGGATCTGGACAGCAAAGAGTAAAATAGACACAAAGCATATCTTCTCTGCTGTAATGAAATTACTGCATTTCCAGTTAAATTACAGTAATTATTTCTAAGTGTGCAACTCTACCTATAAATTAGCAAATGCAAATTTCATGTTAATAAGAGACAGAGTTTATTGATGCAGTTGAGCACAGACTTGTCTCCACATACAACCACACCAGGGTACAAGGACTCAATCAATCAACAACTGTGCTACTGCAAGTTGCTCACCTCTGCTTTAATTAATGCACTATGCTAACTACTATCTAACTGTTCTTACTCTATGCCTACTTACAGCATTTTGTGATATGTAGTTGATTTATATTCTGCTTCCCCCCCCCAAACACACCCGAGGTCACTCAAGGAACAATGAAAAAATTAAACACAATAAGCTAAAATCTGATAAAAATGTATTAACTCACTCAAAGAGACTTTGTTAAAGAAGTACCTAACCTTAACTGGAAATTAAGCAATCTTCCATATCTTGGAACAACATTTTTTAAAATGTCATGTCTTAACAAACACATATTGCAAAGTGATGCCATTTTTAACAAGGTCTCACCTGTGGTTTCATGTAGTTATTGAACAGTAAAGAGGGCAATATGGAATTCTATGGGATGCACAAGCTAACAACAAATGCCAAACAATAATCTCATAACCCTCACAAGCTCAGGGCCATTATATTGTCCAGAAGAATATCATTGGTGATTATACTGACAGACTACAAAAAAATACTGCCAAACATAGCCCAGCCAAAAGTCTAATTGAAATGACCCCAAACAACTAATAATCAAGTGTTGGCAAGTCACTACTTTTTAAATTAATGTAGCCAGAAATTGTACATTTGAAATCAGCTAGAAGTTTCTTAGACCCTTCACATCAAAGAATTATTCTTTAATAATGGTCTTATTACTGTCTCCCTAGGCAGGTAGAGATACATCTGTCCTACAAGAAAATTGTTAGCTTTATCATGGGGGAGGGGGACATTTACCCCTTGGCTGATTCAATCAAACCAAGAAGGAAAGGGTTTGAGCATGCAGCTGCTAACCCTCATCTCTCTACATGGTTTATCCATAACTTCATAAACTTAACCCCCAACAACCCCCAACAAAGTGATTACCATGCATATATCACACTCTGTCCCATATTGGCATATATGGTGATATAAATGTTTCCGTTACCGATCATCCCATCATGGTACAGGTGGATTGACAATAGAATAAAGAATAGATAAAAGTTAATATAAATCTTAAGATGCATATGTAAATTACATTATATTACGATGAAAGGTAAAAGAAGAATCAATCTAACCTACGTAAAAAAATACACTGTCTGACTGATTGTATTGTATTGCATTATAATAAATTTCAATGATTTTTTTAAATGTTTCCGTTAACATTGCAAAAGATATATTGATTGATATTGATTAAATACATTCCATAATTTACTGACATTGAATGAATTATTGAAAACATGATAAAATATTATTAGTTCCTTTCATTTCCAAAAATGTAAAAGTAAGGTTTTGAGAATTCCAGTTTCGTTATGTTAAAAAATCAACTGAAGTCAGTAAAAATGTAAGGAAGAAAACAGCATTGAAAAAGAGGGGGGGAAAAAAGAAAGAAAAGTGGAAAGAGTAGTGGAACCAACTTTCTAGCAGGTCAATCATCAGTAACTGAACTTAGACATGCTTGGGATAAACACGTGTCCATCATCCAACAAAAATAATAATAAAAATTAAATAATTAATTTTAAAAAGCACCCTATAAACTCAAAGGGCAAATTCGATGGACCACTAGGTCTTTTTCTGTCATCAGTTTTCTATGTTTCTATGAAAATATTCATGCTTGGATTTCTTTTATTACATCCCTACAAAATACATTCTTTAGCTGAATTTGGAAATGTGAATGATTCTTTGTAATTCAAGCTATGATCACAATTCATTCTGGTAATGGTATGCGATTAATATTCTTCTTGCTTTGTTTAAATTATTCAATAAATATATTAACTACAAATCTTGGGATAGATTTCAGTCATTGAGATTGGTCTCCCCATAGACTGTTATTATATTTTAATTACAGGGTGGATTGCTGTATACCACGTTAGTTTCATAAATAGCGGTAGGCATAATTTTAGTTAATTTTATACTTAAGTATTACTCATTCTATTTTTTAAAATATAAAGATCAACTTTCTCTCACCAGGCAATGTCAGAGCCTAATAGTGATTATAGTCCTGCTGTTGTCTAATATAATTTTAGTCTGGTTCATCTAATTCCCATATTTATTTGTGATTTTTTTTTAAAAAAATCACATAAAACTCTTTATGTAGCTTTATGTCACCAACCATATGCTTCATAGTTTCTAGGTTTGCCTAGAAAGTTCAATTTTTTTGCAAATGTTAAAGGCATGGGTTGGGAAAATACATTTCTTTAATTTATTCTCCAAGAAAAAAAGATAAAGCATTTTGGGGGGGGGGGGGGGATGAAAACTTCAATATTCATTTTGATGTCACCTTTGCTTGCTTCTTTTAATAGGCTTACATACTACTCAAATAGTCAATCACCTCTGAGTTGTACCTTGAATAGGATGCTTGTTGTATTTATTCAACATAAAATTATAAGTTAGTCAGACAATTATTATGTTTTCTAACAGTATTTATTTTCAAGTGTTTTCACAATCTTCTCTTGTGCTTCTTTTTCCGTTGAGGAAAATTCTTCCCATGACGAGTTAATGAAAAATATTTGTGTAGAAGGTGTAAGTAAGTTGCCTCATTTGCATCCATTATTCTAAAAGAAAAGATTTCATTGGAAGTTTTTTCACTCTTCAATTTTTTTTTCAAATGTTCCATTCTTTTGGACAATAAGGGAAAGTCCTGGGAGGAAAAATGAAAAACCGATTTTTCTCCCCAAAGACTTCATTTGCCCCACCCCTTCATGCTCTCATAGCTGTACTTTTGTCCAGTGCACACTTTTTTACAAGTAATTTTTCTGACTAAAATGCACCTGAGCATTACTTTCATGAACTGATACACTTTTGCAGGTTTTCCATAGTATTACCTTGATTTGATTGCATTGTAAAATACCCAGTTCAAATAATATCCATTTATGGTTTGGTTTATAAACATGAGATTAGATATGTTAAGTATCCAAATGTGAACCAAAGGAATTTCTCCCCCATCACTGATCCTCATCAATCTCAATTGATGAGGATCAGTCAATCTCAATTTAAAGGATATTGAATATTTAGATGGGCTGGTGGTCCAACTCATTATAAAGGCAGATTCATATGCTCATATTCCATTTATTTTCCAATGGATTTATATTCCCATTTGAGGAACCACAGAACAGCTTTCAATTGACATCATGTTTCCACTCTTTGTTCTTAATGGAAGGAACAGTCTTTTGCATGGGAAATGGGGTTAAATGAAGACTTGCACGACACCCATCTAATATTTTCCAGCAAAGTTAGTACAAAAATATTCCGTGCCACCAAAAACCCATTAAATGTTCAAACTTCAATATATATTCCTCAGTAACAAATGTACAGTTAGATAACATATAAAGAATTATGAATGACTAATTATATTTTGCATATTTACGGCAAAGACAATTAGCAAATAGCTTTTATATGCAAAATAAATGAAAAAGTAATTAAGATGCACTAACCAGAGCAGCAGTATCTAGTCTGTTGTCTTGTGATTCACTCTAACAAACATAATAATTATGCATTCATTGTCATATAATTAAAACAGCTCTGTCCTTTAGAAAACTGGTTATTTACTGTATAATAATCTGAAGAGCTGCAGAGTTTTTCATAATAGTAAGGAGGATAATTAAAATGTTGCTTCATGGAGTCTGCTTGTCCAGCAGACTTTATTATAATAAACTTGGGTAAGAGACCAATTTCTGATGGGATTTCAGATTTCTGACAAGCAGGTCCTTAAGTTAGACTCTTAAAGGTCCTTAAGTTATATCCATGCCTGCAGTGAATTGTCCTGTAAATAAATCTATCATTTTATATTCTATATTCCACTAATATTTTGTTTAACTCTGTACCTCTGACGTACCAATTCAACTTACAAATGAGTAGTATAACCCACATTGCAGATGAACCATAGTCCTTGTCATTTTAATTAAATCAATTAATATTGAACTCAGATAACGTATTGCACAAGTTATGAAGCATGTTGTTAAACAAACTCATCCCTCTGGCTGAGTTTTGACTCCTAATTCAGGAGGTGATAAATATACTCTGCATAGCAATACCCTTGAGGACAACTTGGAAATAACAGCTTGTGCAGAATGCAATGTTAAGGGTATACCAAAGAAGTGGCACACTGATCAAAAAGGAATGTATGGATTGCCTGGACATTAAAGGCTCATTAAAAGTGATGCTTAAAGCCCTTAATACGTTAGAACCCATATACTTGAAGGAGCACCTCACCCAATATGAGCTGCATAAGGAATTGTCATGGTATGTGGGAATGATCTTGGGAGACAGGAGGAAGTGCCATTGTCTAGGCTGCAGATTCCTCCTATCTCCCAAGATCATTTTCACACATCATCATAGGAATGAAGACTTCCTAATAATGTGTGGCTGAGAGAAGTGAATTATATAGGCATAAGATAGGAGGGGTCCTTCTCTCTTGCTGAGATCCAGTTTTGGATATCCTTCATCTTGGAGAGTCTGTTGGTACCCAGGTGGCAAAGGAGAGCTTTCTAGTCTTCAAGGCAAATATCTTAGACAGATTCCATATCCTAACATTAAACAGCTAGTGGCTCAAGGAATTAATTTCCTCTGTTGCCTGGTATATAAGCAGTACTAAAGGATGAACAAAAGTGATGACAACTCAGGATTCTCTCTTGGGGTTGGCGCGCTACCAACATCTTGCATCAGAAGTAGCAGTGGTGGGTTGCCCCTAGTTGGGACCGGTTCTATAGAACTGGTAGTAAAACTGGCGGGAGGCTCTGCCCACTGACCCTGACATCATCAGAAGTGATCTGCACATGTGCAGAAGCAAGGCGTGTGCATGAGCAAAGTGCACGCACGTGTGCGATCCCATTGTGAACCGCACCCCTGAGTTTGGGGCTGCAAGGATCTGGATGGTTGGTGGCATAGAAGACTTATACTTTTACTTTTCTGTATACTTCTGACTTATACTTTTCTGTATGTCTTTGATTCCATCTACAGCTCTCGTACTCACTATATACCAAAGTCATTACAGTATATCCTCCAGCCCATTTCCACCTGTGGCTCTGGCTCCCTCCACCATACTTCCATGTACAGATGCTAAGGTTTCTCTCTCAGCAGATTGAAGGCCTGGCTGCAGGGGTGGGTTCTAAATTTTTTTACTATTGGTTCTGTGGGCGTGGCTTATTTTGTGGGTGTGGCTTGATGGTCATGTGACAATTCTTTAGGATTTAGCAGAGGTACTGGTTTACCAGGCTTTTAACTGCTTGCAGAGCTGTACCGATCTACCTGTTTATTTTTGCAGGCACCAGTCTACTCATTTGTTTTCTTTTAACACTGATCAGCTGTAGGGTGGCCCTTTGAAGCCCCGCGGCAAGAGTTTAAATTGTTTTTGCCCTCTAGCCATCATCTGGGACTCAGGAGGCAGCAATAGATTGGGGGTGGGGCCAAATAAAAGGTAAGAATAATGTGGGGGGGCGGGGAGGGGCAGAACCAGTTTGGTGACATCATATCATCACTGCTACTGGCTCGGCGGAACCGGGAGGAACTGGGAGGAACCCACCACTGCCTGGTTGGGATCATTGTGCCTGCAGGTCTCCTAACAGCCACTATCCCTTGATGGTGTAAATGTCACTGTTGGTGAGAGTATTGTCTGCTTTGGGGCATAAAGTGAAGATGTGGCTTTTCGCTCTCACTTTTGGCAAGTAGTAAATACAGTTTGGCTGTATGTTTTGTCCTTCAAATACTTTTCCTGTACATACTAGTTGTTTCATGGTATTTACCTGCATTACTATATATTTTAAATCCTGTGTTCTTAGCTATTTTTTAACTTTTGATGTCATTGTTTTATGGAACATGATGTGCCACAACATCTTGATTCAGTAAGCAAGTTACAAATATTTTACAAATAAATAAAATACATTTACAGAAATTTTCTTGCATGAATGCAGTTGCTAGGTGTTGGAGTTACTTCCAAAATGGACTTGACATGGATTGTCTTGATTGGACACTGATTCTTTTATGATACCTCCAGCTCTCAGTCTAGTTCACATTTGCATCAACATGGCAAAATTTCTGAGGATTGGATTTTTAAGATAGGGTGTTTTTTTTTTTAATGCAACTTTGGAAAGTATCCATACATTACAGTAATGCAGAAACTGAATATAACTGTATGAGTAACCGCATATTCATCAACCTGAATTAGAAAAAGTATTGTACTTAAATTCTCTAAATCCTTATTAAGAGTTCTTCAGAGGCAACATCAGTATAGTCAGCAGATTTCCCATGTCCACACATTGTATTCTACTTCTTTGCATCTGCAGATGCTAGGAGATGTTGCATATGTTTCAGTCATAAATCTAATTTGTTATTTAATACAGCCATTGCGATGAAGCATGTTGTCTGGAGAGCGAAACCGAAGGCTCAAGGAAGAGAACAATTGCTGAATATACAGTATCTCAAAAGCCATATCTTTGGATAACCTGAATTTACATCAGTTATTCTAACCATCTAAGCCAGGGGTGTCAAACTCAAGACCTGGGGGCCACAGGGTGCTTAGATCTGGCCAGAATAGTGGGGCTACCCTGGAAACAGCAAAGGACCGGCCCATGGTGCCTCTGTCAGCAAAAATGGAGCTTGGGAGGGCTGCCCGCGGCCCTCCCAAACTTGATTTTCACTGGCAGAAAGTTGCAGGAGGCTATTGCAGCCAAAAATGGAGCCCATTTTTGCTGGCAGAGTGCTCAGGCCATCACAGGCACCTCCAATGCAAGTGACCTTGAGCTGGCCATGCCCCCTCGTCACATCCCCTGGCCAGGGGTGAGTTCTATTTACCTTTACTACCAGTTCGCAGTGGGGCTGCACGCATGCGCAGAAGCACTTTGATGCTTTTGTGCATCACCTCTCCACCCTCCATCCACCGACGTCGGGGTCGGTGGGCGGAGCCTCCCACCAGTTTTACTACTGGTTCTATAGAACCGGTGTGAAGCAGGGGCAACCCACCACTGTCCCTGGCCCTCCTGAGGTCAAACACAACCCTGATGCAGCCCCCAATGAAATTGAGTTTGACATCCATGATCTAAGCTAAAAATGATAAAAAAATCTTACCATCGAATCCTCAAACAATTGTGAGCTAAGAAATCTTGCTGATTCCTGTAAAGCATTTAGAGGACATCCATAACTATGGTGTGCACACAGAGTAACAAATTACCTTACAAATTCACTTCATGAACTGAGAATATATCTTGCAATATATTTCCAGTGTTCTAAGATGGAGAACTCTAACTGCCAACAAAGCCTTGGTGATGCAGCGGACTAAGTGCTGTTATGTAGCACTTAGCTGCCAGCTGCCTGCAATTAGTCTGAGTTCAAATCTCACCAGACTCAAGGTTGACTCAGCCTTCCATCCTTCCGAGGTAGGTAAATTGAGGACCCGGATTGTGGGGGCAATAAGCTGACTTTGTAGAAACACCACTTATGGGGTGTTTAAATTACTATAAGTGCATTGTAAGCTGCCCTGAGTCTTCGGAGGAGGGCGGCATATAAATTGAACTAATAAATAAATAAATAAATAAACAAAGAGACACTTCTCGAAATCCTTAACTCCTCTGCTCATCCCTGTCCCTTGCAATAATGCATACAGAAAAGGAAAGATCATTTTTCAACCATTGTGGAATCAGATTGTTTGCTTGGAATTTTTCAATTTATTACAGGAATGACTATTTTTTCTACTCCTTGGTTGCTTCTGGAAGCTTGCTTCTTTAAGCATTCATTGTGGTTTGTTTATTTTTTTTAATTTAAAAACTTCCACAAAACATGGACACATTTTTTTCTACTTTTTCTCAAAATAAAACTCTATGTGTCCCTTTCCCAAAGTCAAGACAGAAGACCGAGGCCCATGCCATTTTGTAGCCTAGAACTAAAGATTTGGTCATTGATATCATGGGACAAGCCATCATATTGGAAAGTTACCAAAACCAGAATATTGTTGTCTCCACTCTCAAGGAAATTAGTAGACTGCCATAGCTGCATCAATGTCTTCCCCAGCCTCTTCATTTAAATAAGACGTACATTTCTACTCTATTTTTAATATTCTTGTAATGGGTCATAATGGCAAATATTTTGGAAATCAAAGCACTATTTTTCATTTAGCCATGCCTAACATTGATCAAGGTCATGAGAACAGGAAAAACCCCTCTATTTCAGGACAGTCACAAACAAAGAGAGTCTCTACTGATAAATTTTACCCAACTTCTGAAGACCACTGTATTTTTCTACAGGAATGTGCTGCATGCTTTCATCCATAAAAGTCTATTTAGCTCATGGATTAATTGCATGCTTTGCATATAGAAGATTCCATTTCAGTGTACCTTTGGGAAGAGGATGGAAGATCTAATCTCTTCTTGTGTTACACATAGATGATAGTTCTCCTTTGTGTTACCACAATCTCCCAATAGGACTAACAAAATAATATATTTGTCTCCCATTATTTTACTTTCCAATTTCTTGGGGAAAGCACAAACTGAGATCCTAGGAAAGGGAATGACCTTGTAGTCAAGACGCATCCACATCGTCACAACATGCTAAACCATAAATCCAGATTAACAAATCACAGTTCCTGAGTTCATCTAACATGCAGACTTTAATAACAACACATTGTCAGAAAAAGCTAGCTTTCCACATTGTACTGAACCAATCCCAGTTTACTGTAGTTCAGTTTCTTCTGTAAACCCAACCATACAGATATTTTAGCATATTATTCAAGTTATCTATGTGACCATGTCCTATTTTAGCAAGAAATATCTTTATTACTTATTATTAATAATAAGTAATTATTATTGTTGTTGTTGTTGTTGATCATCACACAGTCAGCCAGATGTTCAGACTGGGTTTAGCATTTTTGTCTGCCTACCGAGTCCTTATCAAGAACTTGGGATAGGCAGATGTGGATTGATGGTGTTAGAGATATTGTTGCAGGAGGGAACTGTTCCCAGTAAAGCAATTGCCTTTTGCAATTGACTGATGGCAAATTTGTCAATGCCAAGGGTGTTCAAGTGGTACTCTAGTTGTTTTGAGATTATATCAAAGGCATCTGTTGCTATTGGTACTACCCTTGCTTGCCTTTGCAAGTCGTTCTAATTCTATTTGTGGGTCTTCGTATTTTGTTATCTTCTCCAGTTCATTCTCTTCTCTTCTGCTGTCTCCAGGTACTGCCACATCTACTATCCAGACTTTTTTGTCTTTCTTGTTGACAATTGTTAAGTCCGGGGTGTTATGTAGCAGGTGACTATCTGTTTGAATTCTAAAATCCCAGAGCAATTTAACTTCTTCATTTTCTATGACTTTCTCTATTTTATGGTCCCACCAGTTCTTTTGTTGTTATTAGTTGTGAAGTCATGTCCGATCCATGGACAACTTTCCTCCAGGCCTTCCTGTCCTCTACCATCCGCCGAAGATCATTAAACTCACCCCGACTGCTTCAGTGACTCCATCCAACCACGTCATTCTCTGCCGTCCCCTTCTTCTTTGGGCCTCAATCATTCCCACCATTAGGCTCTTCTTTTTTTTCTTTTTTTTAAAAATTGGATTTATATGCCGCCCTTCTCCGGAGACTCAGAGCGGCTTACAATGTGTTAAGCAACAGCCTTCATACTTTTGTATATTTTACACAAAGTCAGCTTATTGTCCCCACAAACTGGGTCCTCAATTTACCTACCTTAGAAAGGATGGAAGTCTGAGTCAACCTTGAGCCTGGTGAGATTCGAATTTGCAATAATTGCAGACAGCTGAATGTTAATAACAGACTTTTAGTCTGTTGAGCTATCCAGGCTCTTTCTTCAGCGAGTCCTTTCTTCTCATTAAGTTGTCGAAGTATTTCACCAGTTCTTACTTGCAGGCAAATAATATTTCTTACAGATCTGCCAATGCACTATTGTTGCTACGTTATCATGCCACTACTTGTAGTCAGTCTGTGCAATCTTGCAGAAGTTTACCAGGTTGTCCACTATTTCTTCAGCTTCTTTGCATAGGCAGCATTTACTTTCTGTTGCTGTCTACGCAATACTGGCTTTGTATGCATTTGTCCTTAAGATTTGGTCTTGTACAGTCAGCATTAGTCCCTTGTTCTCTTACTTCAATTTTCCAGTTCTTAGCCATTGCCAGGTCTTCTTCTTGTTGTTGTTAGTAGTAGTAGTAGTAATAGTACTGTATCTATGTTTATGGGCATGGAACAAAATGGTACCTTTCTCATAGCCACTTCTCCTAGTGGATTATCCATTTAGAAAGTCCTACCTGACACAATATTAAGAAAGTGAGTCCCAAATATTTCATTCTGTGCTATAACCAATAACATTTTTCTTTATGAGAAGTTCATTTGACTCTACAAATATTATGAAAACCTCTTAAGATCCGATCTGCTGGGCTGTTCACAAGTGAACACACCAGGAAATTACTATCTGCAACATAGCACTAAATCACAAATAAGAATTTCGAATTCATATGAAGGTGTCTACTAAGATTGCAGCCTTCAATGAGAATTGTAGCTCAGGGGGCTTTGGGATCTATTCACTCCAGAGGTTTTTCCCCACCGCTGAGTCAGTGATCTTCTCCTATTCTAGAATTGGCAACCAAGGTGTCTTCTAGGATGCCAAGATGGTGGATGGAGAATTATGATGTAGTCTATCTGCTATTTGGGCAGTTTTGATACCCCTGCATGAAGCTGCTACTGGTTAGCAAGACACACACACAGTATGAAAATTACTGCCCTCATTTCTCAAAATGACAGGGACCAATAGTAGGAGGAAATATAGCTAGAGAGGGTAAGCAAGACCCTGCTTTGAATATTGGCGCTATCCAAAGTTGGTAAGTACTCTTTGAGTTATCTTCTTCTCTCCTTAGCCTCCCTCTGGAATACAGAGATAATCCTTCTAATTTACCTTACACGTTATTGTGAGGATTACAATCCTGCACATGAGTGATGTGTTTTGAATATTTTTAAGTGTTATGCACACGCTTAGTTGAATAGGTTACAAAGCAATTTAAAAGGTGAGACACACTGCCCCTGGTAAATCTGTGCCAGTTCTTCGTGAGCTGGGAGTCATCCAGGAACCACAGAAAGGAGAAGGACTTCACACATCTGGAGTGTTTGGGATATCAAGAGATCAGAAGTAATAAACAAAAAATGGAGTTACCTGGGTGCAGCGCGAAAGGAAGGCCTTTGAAAAGGTGTAAATAACTGTACATTTCGGTTTGCAGGAAGAGAAGCAGCGAGAGGCCTTTAGAAAAAAAAGGAGCAGAACAGCTCACAAAGCACCATAAGTGGCATAAATCAAACGGCATTTGCCACAAGCTGGGCTTATGTTTGACTGCAATAATCCAGAAGCGAACATGGATTCTGAAGAAGTCGCTTCTTCAAACTTTCATGCAACAATTAAGTATTCCATTGTCATGGCTCAATTAAATGGTATGGCCTGAGAAAATTGGGGATTGTAAAGTGAGGATGGAATGTGCTTTGATCCTCCTTCCAGGGTTATTGTTTCATTAATAAATGAACATGTCATTTGTCTCACCAGAGGGAGCTCATGCCCTCCAGGCTTTCTTCCCTTTTTTGTTCAGGTTTTATAAAGATGAATTTCCAGTGCTCTGAAATACCATGGATTAGAAGTTAAGCCTGACAGCACTTCGGGGAGTAGTGGGCTTAAAGAGTCCCACACAGGTCTCCAAAGCATTTGTTTACTAATAGAGGAAACCGACAACCGTCTGCAGCTGCTGATATCGTATTACCATTTGGAAAGACAGTCGTGGAGATAACAAATCACACAGTTTTAATAATTACTCCTGCGTTACTCCCCCCTCTTTTTTCCCCCCTTTTCTTTTTCCTTTTTTTGTTTCCAGCATGATGCGAAGGTTGGATTCCTTCCAAATAAACAGATAAAAACAGTATGGAACTTTTATCTTTTCGCGATAACGACAACACATCCTGTTCTCCAAAAAGTTTCCCGCTGGATTTTTTTTTCTCCCCTGTTTCTCAAGTTTCAGTAAAAGGTAATTATACTTTATAATTCTGCTGTTTTAATCTTCACTTTAGAGGAGGAGGAGGAGGAGGAAGAAGAAGACGAACCCACCACCTTCATTCGTTGATTTTGAACCATGGGCCGCAAAAATATGGAGCAAAGGAACGTATGTATTCCCCACACTTGCTTGTGAATAAAACCCCTCCTTGAGCAAACCCATCATCCAGGCTCCATGCACAAACAGAGCTGTTTTGCATTCAAATTAATACCTACTTTAATTTGGATGCAAAATAGCTCCATTGGCACCATTATTTGAAACACACACATAGAGTTAGCTAAGTCATTTGGCAGTGAATGGGGACGAAGATACATTTCTTCTTTTTAAAATCCTAAATTGAGCTGACACTAAGATTGGTATATTTTAATATCAATAGATTAGCCTTAAAGAGGAAACCCTATTTAGGAAATCTGCATTTTTAATATGCTCGGTGGGAGTATTTTTTTAAAAAGTGCCCATCTCAACAAATACTAGATCTCACTGGCCTCCTTTGAAGAGTGGAATGGACTAATTTCTGGCAGTGCAGGAAGGAGATAAATCTAATGCAATGATATCGTCATCATGAAATCCACAGTCTTGGAGCATCAAGGTAAACCAAACTTTTGCATTGCTTATGATCAGCCCAAGTACCTTGAATGACTATTTATTTATTTATTTATTAAATAAATGACTAAAGAAGTCATTCTAGAGAATGACTAGAGAAGGCTCTTCCTTCCTTCTTTCTAGAAAACTCTTATTTCCAAGATCATCTTAACAGATGCAAGGTGGAGGCCTTTCTGGGAAGGCACGGAATAGTTTGAATAGATTTTTCAAGACACTAGTAAATTTTTAGTATATTTACTAAATATACTAAATATGTATATTTAGATTAATAAATAGTTTAATTTATCGCAGCTGAGGATTTCAGCCATCACTCATATGGGGAGTGACTAATCTTGTGTGTGTAAATGTGTGTGTGAATTCATTGAAGTTTAAACAGAAAATGCTTTTATGAACATGTAATGTGCAAGCATTGTAAATTCAAAGTTAAGGATAGATGCATACACACAAATAACAAAAGGAAAGTCCTAGTCCATCCTTTTCTTCTCTGGAAAAAACAAGAAGCATCAGGTTCTGATGAAATGAATTTTCTCTTATTGGGATATTCTCATGAAACACTATATTTAAAAAGCAACCTTTGGTTCTTTCTACTGAATAGTTCGTCATAAAGACATAAGCCTGGTTATATAGAGGAGTGGCCATACTTCTGCTAGGAAGGATCTTGCCTAGGGAATCTACAGCACTGAAGGCCACATAGACAACAATGATGTCTAATGTTACTACACCGTCATTATTTTACAGTTGCCATCGTACATCAGTTGAGATCTGGAACATGTCATATATGGAATTAAGTCTGCCTCTTGAGGTGTGAAACATATCTTGTGAAGTAGCAGGCTTCTTACAAAATACAGACAGCTCTTCTCAGTAGTAAAATTAATACATAAAATCCCCCCTTATTACTTTGGGATGTAAAAGCAATTGTTGGTTTAATATTTGGATCTTCAGAATTCTGCTGCATTACCTTCCTGCACTTTTGCTGAAATGAAAATTGTTCTCTCCCCTCTGCCCTCTTCTTCCCTCCAACAACTCATCCTCTTTTGTCTTGCTAAAGGACAAAAACACTCCTAGGATGCTGATCTGCCCCTGCCGTTTTGATGTTGCCATCAAGAAAAGTAGGAGCATTACATCGCCCTCATTGTTCTTCCCTAATGCCTGATCTCATTAGCCTAACTCCTTAACACTTACGTTCCAATCAACAGTGAGCAGGGGCAGAGGGGGAGAAATATTTGGAAGTTTTGTTTTGTTTTTCAAATGAAAGCCCCTGGCACTAGTGCAAAGGGAAGCTGACTTTGGATCTTTTAGCCTAGTGAGTTTGCAGCTGTCAGAATTCTACAGTCATCATCATCATCTCAAGGAGGCCCCTAATGAAAACACAGCGGTCAAGAGATGTTCTTCCTCTTGCATTCTCTGGTTCTCTGTAAGGATTGCTTCTTTTGAAATGGGATGATAAGCCAGCTCTTGATACTGCTTACAGCCATCTCCAATGCAGTATTCACTCTCAATAGCCTAAAAGAGAGGGAAGAAAACAAAACCAAATAAAACCAAATCATCTATCTATCTATCTATCTATCTATCTATCTATCTATCTATCTATCTATCTATCTATCTATCTATCCAACACTTCACAATAACCTCCCGGAATAAAGGGATGTGTAGTGGCTGTATGTACTGTGATGATCAAATGGACAGAAGACGCGGCTGCAGTTTGAAAAGGGAAATGGGGGAAGAAAGACTATTAGACGTGGTCTGGATTGTGCCTGCTCTCGCCAGTTTGATAAGACTGATAAGTGTAACCAGTAGCTTAGGACAATCGATTCCTCTCCATAGGAGATCAGCCTGAAAGTGCACATCTTCTCTCCTATTTATATGAAAGCAACACTTTCAAGATGTTTTATCATCCTACCACAAACATAATGTGGAGTTACAAATGAAATTTCTTTCTTCTTTTTAATACTTGAAGTACAGTAAAAAAAGAAAAAGAAAAGGGGGGGGGGGAAGCATTTAAAGAAGGCTATTGAGGAAATCAGTAAACCCGAGGAGAAACTTACCATTTTTCCCCCTTGCAGACTGATGAGCCTAAGTGTCTGACTCCAAACTGAAATGGATATCTAATTATTGTTTCACATTATTTGTTTAGTTGGTGTTATGACCTCTAATTTGCCTTTAAATGATTCATTTAGTGTTTAAATAAAGCTCATTTTATTTAATAATGTTTTATTTAACCAATCTTTGCTAATGTCAATACGCTCTTTGTTTAACCTTCTTAAAGGGAACATTTTCTCAGCTCCGAAACAATTAGGAATTATTACAGCATATGGGAGCAGGGATGTACTAAGTAATCAACAAATGGCATTGTGATATGACTGTGATTAGAATACCTCCCCCCCCCCAAAATAGAATACCTCCCCCACCACAAAGGAAGAAGAGACAGTTTCCAAAAGATGTGCATTTTTATCACATAAAAGAGGGATTGCATGTTATGAGAAAAGCCTCACATTCCCCAAAGAGATTTTTTAAAAATATGTACAGAGAAGTGAATGCTTAATCCCCGCACAACACTTGCAGATTCTTCCCTATAAATGCTCCCCCACTTTCCCAAGGCTTTTTAAAGTATTCTCAGCTAGTCAAGGATAGAAATCTGGGAAATGATTATTGAAAGGTCAGTAAAAAATTAAAAAATAAATCAAGTTTACCTTAGCTTGACTTCCTTTAGCCAAGCTTGACTTCATGGACACATCCAAGTTGTTTTCTTGAGAACAATAAAGAAATGGTTTACCACCACCTTCTTCTTGAATATTTAGGATTCCCAGTCTAATTTACAATTCTGGGATTTCCAACCCAAATAGTAATCAGACTTGACCCTCCTTAGTTCTTAGAGATAAACCAAGTTTGACTAGGTGGTGCCATCTAGCTAAACAAAACATTTCTCTCTCATTCTCTCTCTTGCCCCCCTCCCCCCAATACTATAAAGGGAAGAAAAGGAGGGATTATACACTTTCTTCTCTTTTCAGCCATTCCCCACAGCAAATGTTAAAAGTCAACTTCCAGAAGACATTGCTAAATTGATCGACATATGTAAATACTTTTACCTGTCTTAAAGGATCACACAGCACAGAATCATATTTCAGCAGTTAAAGGCAATAAAAAAGGCAAATCCTATGGCTGGCCAGAAAAATAAAGCATTTGGACTGGCCAGGAAAAGTAAATGATTATAATAGAATTTGGCTTTCTGCAAGCAGAGATCCCTGTTAATTTAATCTAGCTATTTCTCAATTTCTAGAAACCTTTTGTGAAATAGGGTTGCTTGGCACCATCTTGGAAGCATTCTACACTACTCAACCATTGCTCCTGGAATTTGTCTATGAGTGACAAGGGATGGTAGATAAGAAGGCTTAGCAAAGGATGAAATGTAGAGATGAGGATAACTGGGAGGAATCCAGGGGATGGTTCACCCAACTCATTTAACAGGGTCAATGGCAAAGTAAACATGTTGTGAATGTATCATAAAGCAATGTTTTGAAACTTTGGCAACTTTTAAGATGTGTGGATTTCAACTCCCAGAATTCCCTAGCCAGCATGCAAACAATTGCAGGTTTCTTTTTGGATCCAGCTGTATTCACCCAGTTAGCCTTCTTGTACAAAGATTATAATCTATAATCCAATCAATATTCAGTCTGCAGCTCTGTTTAATCAGACTTCCAAGAGAAAAAGTTGGAGCTAGAAATCAACAAAGTTCTCTACCACAAATCTCACTGGCAGAATTCTAGGAGCCGTAGAACACAACATTTAAGCGCTGATCAATTGTGTCATTCAAATCACTCTTATTGTTATTTTCCACTTACCATAATAAGGAAGAGGTTAGTAATATAATAAAGGGTTTGTGAGATACCAGGCATTTTACTAGACCAGTGTTTCTCAACCTTGGAAGCTTGAAGATGGGTGGACTTCAACTCCCAGATTCTGGGAGTTGAAGTCCACCCATCTTCAAGCTTCCATGGTTGAGAAACACTGTACTAGACAAAACAGACATTCAATTTACTCATAATAGGGCAGTCTTAGACACAATTTGACTAGTAGGACTTGAGCCCCCTGAAGATGTTTTGTACCCAAAAGGAATCAGAAGAAAGTTAGGATTCCCCACACAGACCTTACGATGTATTAGAACAGGGGTTTGTTTTGTAACAAAGCTTTTGTTACAAGCAAAGTTATTATCTTCTATAAAGTCAATGTTTATATGCGTGGTTCAACTGTGAGTGCAGCTGATATTACGGGAGACAATACAGTTCTCTTCCTTTCTGTACAGTTGGCTGAAAGGTTGGTAATTAAAGCCAGAAAGAAACAACTTGACAGGGAGATTGATAAAGAGGATAATGCTTCTTGGGAATACCCAAGCCTGGATTTGGGGGTCATATAACTCAGATCATTGTGTCCTAAAACTGTAAAGTGTACTACAAATTTTTGTTTAAAAATGTATTAGATATATTTAAGCATACCATACTTGGACTGTAAATGTCTAGATGACCCTGAAATGGCAGTAAAGAGATGCAGAGACCCTAGGTCATTTTGGCCAACTAGTGGTGATATGGAAATGAGCAGACATTATGCTTAGTGTTGCTATTACCACCCTCCTCCAATCTAGTACTGGGAATATGAGGAACATACTCTGAGTTCATTCCCCTAGATGGCAGAAATTGCTACTGCAGCTGACCAAAGTACAAGGAGCAGAAGTGAAATTCAGCAGGTTCTGACATTTCTGGAGAACCTTTAGTGGAAATTTTGAGCAGTTTGGAGAACCGGCAAATACCACCTCTGGCTGGCCCCAGAGTGGGGTGGGAATGGAGATTTTGCAATATCCTTCCCCCAGGAGTGGGGAGGGAATGGGGATTTTGCAGGATCCTTCCCCTTTGCAGTATCCTTCCCCTGGAGTAGGATGGGAATGGAGATTATGCAGTATCCTTCCCCTGCCATGTCCACCAAGCCACACCACACCCACCAAGCCATACCACGCCCATAGAACCAGTAGTAAAAAAATTGGATTTCACCACTGACAAGGAGTATTTACGTGAGGGTCTTTTCAGTTGTGTCTAAGGTACACTAACTTAGTCAAGTTAGGTAATAATGTAATCAAAGTCAATTAGGAAGGTACCTCAATAAGTATCTTGGAGCTCACCATGGTTTCTCCCTTCTGTGACTTTTTATTTTATTTTTTTAAGTTTTAAACACAATGAATGGGGAGATAGCATGATTGAAAGCAAAGCACCAACCTGACATGAGTAAAGTCTCTCTGAGTCATGCCTATAGAACGTAGGCATTCTCAGAAATAAAAATGAAGGGCTTCAGCTAGGTCCTTTATTTAAAACTTTGAGTGTCATCAGCCTGAAGACTGAATGTGATTGGCCTTATCCACCCTAGTAATCATTTTGTGATTGTGCAAACAATCCCTTTATTTTATGTGAGGGTTTATAGCAATTTTTCAAATTAGTTCCACAAATGATGCTATCCCTGATCTAAATAAAGCTTTATTCTAGATACAGTGTCAAACTCAATTTCATTGAGGGCCACATCAGTGTTTTGTTTGACCTTGAGGAGCCAGGGTGGGCCAGCTCAACATCACTCATATCGGGAGCCGTTTGTGGTGCCTGAGCGCACTGCCAGCAAAAATAGGCTCCCAAGCTCTGTTTTTGGCTGCAACAGCCTTCTGCAACCCTCTGGAGGGTTCAGGAAGGCCTCCATTTTCACTGGCAGAAGCATTGCCAACCAATCCTTCACTGTTTCCATGGAGGCCCCGCAGGCCAAATCTAAACACCTTTGGGGGCCGGCTCTGGCCCCCAGAGCTTTGAGTTTGACACCCGTGTTCTAGATGCTCTTTCTTTCAGAAAACACCTCAATTTTCACTCAATCAAAAAAATGATGTCTTTCAGTTTCTTGGATTTCAGGCACTTAAGAATTAACATGGGCTGCTGCACTGTTAAGACAAAACTAGGCCAGCATTCTGAATATATTCCTAACCATTGTTCGGATTCACTTTTGTAATGCATCCTGTGGATAGCATTTGCATAATACACTGTTAAAATAAAAACATGATATCGAGCATTTAAATGTTTTAAAGTATCAGTTAAAAAGAAGCCTTCACATGAATATGGATGCAGTTTACCCCGGTTTAGGTAAACTGGGTGAAGAGCAGTTTACCTAAAAGACCTAAAAGTTGATATCAAATACCAGGGTGTTTTCCAGAGAATGGGGTGAAATCCAGCAGGTTCTGACAGGTTATGGAGAACCTGAAGTGGAAATTTTGAGCAAATACCACCTCTGGCTGGCCCCAGAGAAGGATGGGAATGGGGATTTTGCAATATCCTTCCCCCAGGAGTGGGGAGGGAATGGTGATTTTGCAGTATCCTTCCCCTGGAGTGGGGAGAGAATGGAAATTTTGCAGTATCCTTACCCTGCCACACCCACCAAGCCAAATCCACCAAGCCACACCATGCCCACCAAGCCACGCCCACAGAACCAGTAGTAAAAAAAAATGGATTTCACTCCTGGCACTGCCATCCTACATAAGATCAGCAAACCTGCCCTGCCTTCTTTTGGCACTTATTTCAGCGCTCTTATTTGACAAGAGACTTTTTATGAATTTATTTATACCTGAAGGACAATCACAGGGAAAAGTGGGTTGATTTATTCTCCAAAACACCTGAGATCAGAATAAGAAGCAATGGGTGGAAGCTGGTCAGAGGAACATCCAATCTGAAACTAAGGAGGGATTTCCTCACAGTGAGAACAATCAATCAGTGAAAGAGCTTGCCTCCCATAGCTGTGGATGTTCCTATGGATGCATCTATAGAGGCTTTCAATAAAAGATTGGACAATCCTTTGTCCAGGATTGAATAAGTGCTCCTACCTTAGGCAAAGGGTTGGATTAGAAGATCTCCAAGGCCCCTTCCAATCCCATGATTCTATTTCTTGCTCTCTTTTTCAAAGAGATGGAGCTGCAGGATTGTTTTGTAAAGAATTAGCCCTTGGGTGAACAGCTAATTCCTTTTGGCTGTCCAGAATCTCTGGCTACTCAGCTTGGCTGGATGACCCTTGTGTTTTCCAGCAATGAGAGAGATCCTAAAAAAATTCTTTGTCCTCACTTGGCACCATGTATCATTCATGAGTCTCCAATAATGCCCCTTGTTCAAAGAGCAGTAGTTCTTGTAGCTGAAGTTGGAAGGAAGCCCCACCAAACTCCATAGATCTTTAAAATGGCTAAAAGGTTGCCCTTTTTCGAAAATTTCCCCTTCTCCCTCTACCTGAGGAAAAGCTTCAAAGTTTTCTACAATTCCTGTAGTTAAATATACCATCTGCTTTTGAGACTAGGTCCCATTCAAGCAAGCAAGACACCCTTTGTTTCTTCTGGTCTTGTACCCCCCACATTCTCCCCAACCATCCATTTGGAGGTATTTGAACCCCTTGTGCTAATTTTTTTCTCCTCCTCACAGCTGTGGCAATTAGAAATGTGTGCTTAATGGAGTGTCATGTTAATTGTTGCCCAGTTAACCAATTTTCTCCCTTTAATTGCTGATTGATTAACCTATTGAAATGTTAAGTGACTCAGTTTCTCCCAGAGCAAACATAGGAACTACAGCCCCTGGAGGGGAGGAAAGCCCACCAGACTCCCGAAGTGTGCTGGTATTCTCTCCTCGCTCTCTCGCTCTCTTTCTCGCTCTCCCCACACCTCCCTGTGCTTTTTAATTAGATGAGACAATTTGACATGCATTTGTCTGCTAGAAAGGTTATCAGTTCTGGAGGTGACCCGGGAGGCTGTGTTGAACAGAGCATCCTTAATAGAAAGGGTTTTATGGGGAAGATTGCTGTACTCAGTTGCATTGTAATGGTAATTACCATGATTTTGCCTTCCTCCTTGTCTCCTATACCTTTCTCTCTTCCTCCTCTTCTTATGCATATACTTCCTTTGCACATAGGTGTGCAATTACTTTTAACCCGGGTGCATGTATGCATTTATTTATTTATTTATTTGTTTATTAGTTTATTTGTATCTCACCTTTATTGTTTTTATAAATAACTCAAGGCAGCACACATATCTAATACTCCTAATTCTTCCTTCTATATTCCCCGAAAAACTAACTTTGTGAGATAGGTTGGGCTGAAGAGAGTGATTAATCCAAGTTTACCCAGCCAGCTTTCATGCCTTAAGGCGGAACTAGAACTCACAATCTCCTGATTTCTAGCCTAATGCTTTAACCACTAGACCATCCTGGCTCTCCATACCTTCTACATATATAACTTATTCAGCAATCATCTGTTTGTGATAAGCATGCACAGGACAGGTCTATGGGGATGAGTTGGGGGAGAATACATTCAATTGTTTCAATGCAGAAACCCCTGGTTGTATTTTAATTAAAAATAATGAAGAGGGTCTATATAATAATATGATTTACATTGTCCTGCTAAGGTTTTGCCCAATGTATCATAAACATAATAATTGAGTTGGTCTTGCAGTTATGTATATATTGCTATCATGGTTCTCTGATAATCAAAGGATGGATTAATGATATGAATTATATGGGTCTGCCCAGAAATAATTCCCATGAAGATCCAATGTGGTGGCTCTCAGGGAAGTACCGTAATAGGTAACCAGTTCAACAGTGTAGTGGAATCATTACACATGTAAGATTGGATAATCCTGGAAAAATTAGAAGTTGGGCAGTAAACTCAGTCAGAATCATAATAGAGCTGGAAGGGACCTTGGAGGTCTTCTAGTCCAGCCCCTTGCTCAAGCAGGGGACCCTATACTATTTCAGACAAATGGTTGTTCAATTTCTTCTTAAAAACCTATGATGGAGTACCCACAACTTCTGAAGACAATCCATTCCACTGATTAATTTCTCCTTATTTATAGGTTGGTTCTCTCCTTGATTATTTTGCATCCATTACTTCTTGTTCTGTCTTCTGGCTTGGAAAAACAGGTTGACCCCCTCATTTTTGTTGCAATCCCTTAAATATTGGAACACATTTATCATGTCACCCCTAATCCTTCTTTACATCAAACTAGACATAGCCAGTTCCAGAAACTGTTCTTTGTATGTTTTAGCCTCCAGTCCCCTAATCATCTTTGTTGCTCTTCTCTGCACTCTTTCTAGAGTCTCTTTTTAAAATCATGGTGATCAAAACTGGATGCAGTATTCCAAGTGTGGTCTTGCCAAGGCATTATGAAGTGGTACTAAAACTTCATATGATTCTTTATCTTGATTCTATTCCTCTGTTAATGTCACTTAGGACTGTGTTGGCTTTTTGGGCAGCTGTACATCCTGCTGGCCCATATTTAAATGATTGTTGACTAGGATTCCAAGATCCTCTTCACAGTTACTACTATTTTGCCAAGTACCATATATTCTTGAAAGCTAACTGTTGCGTTAAAAGTAAGTTTACATCACCAAATCTTAAACCGATATAACTTTTACTGCAAGTAAAAAACATCCCATTTAAAAATCTGGCATTTTAACAAGGTAACATTTCCTTTGCTCTCTTACTATTACAGTAATTGTATGACTTTAATAAGATAATATTTCATTGTTCTATTACTGTAACAGATGGGCAGGAAAAAAGAAGTAAAAACAAAGCAAACATGTCTTGAATTGACAGCTTTACCAATTAAAATCACTGGTCTTCAGTAAATTATGAAATAGTGTAAATATTTAATTGCCTAATAAGAAAGTGTTAAGGATTTCTGTATTTTATAAATAAGGATTTAGTTCCATTAATTGAATAGTTGTCCACAAGGATTCTAAGGACAGTAGTTGAGAGCATAAAAGCTTTCTTCTTAATTTCTCACTTTTTAAAAATCGTCAAGAGATTTTTGATAGAGTACAAAGGACTACAGAAAGTTACTCGGAATATAGTCCATCAAACTATAGCTCAACCTTCAGGTATGGAAACAAAGATGAAAAAGAGCAGACAACATTTGCAAGGGGGGAAAAATGCAAATCTGACTACACTTTCTTCTCATTCTTTCTCTGTCTAGTCCAACTGTTGATACTTCCATCTTCCATTAAAGCCATTAAAAGCTGTTCTGCCTATACTTTCCTCTCCACAGGCCATCAGGCATTATTTTTTCTACATTGTCTTTTGTAATGGTTCTACATTGTACAATGGTTCTACATTCAATTTTTCTACATTGAATTTTGTAATGGTTCAAATGCAATGCAGTGTTTTTGTGGAGGACAATAGATAGAGTCCAGAGATATTTTACGAAAAGAGTCCTCCATTCCTCTAACCACAATAAAATACCTTATGCCACCAGACTCCAAACTTTGGGCTTAGACAGCTTAGAACTACACCGACTTCAGTCTGACCTAAGCATAGTATATAAAATTATCTGCCACAATGTCCTTCCTGTCAATGACTACTTCAGCTTCAACCACAACAATACACAAGCAAATAATAGATACAAACTCAAGGTAAACCATTCCAAACTTGATTGCAGAAAATATGACTTCAGTAACAGAGTGGTCAATGCCTGGAATGCACTACCTGACTCTGTAGTTTCTTCCCGAAACTCCCAAAATTTTAACCTTAAACTGTCTACTTTTGACCTCACCCCATTCCTAAGAGGTCTGTAAGGGGCATACATAAGTGCACCAACATGCCTACTTTCCCTGTCCTAATATTCCTTTTTACTTACTCTTTTCACGTATTCAAATTATGTTTATATTTGTACCTGTAATCTTATATATGCTTGACAAATAAACTTATGATTATGATTATGATATGACAGATAAGACACCAATACAAAGGAATATGTGTTGCTCAGGGTTGAACTGTAGCATTCTTGGCCACTCTGAGCTTGGTTGTTTGTTTGTAGATGTTTCATTACTCAACTAGGTAACATGATCAGTGCCATCCCTTTGTAGCCAGGACTCCAATATTTAAAAGGTGAGGGGGAGAAACAAAACAAATTGACAATGAGTGGATAAGAGAGATTTTATGCTCTCAGCTCTCCTAGTCTTCCAAGAGGCTTTCAATATGGGGAGAATTTATGCCAACCCTGGATTTACTATAATAATATCCATTACTTACAATATTAAAGAAATAATTTAAATTTAAAAAGCCCAAGATATTCTAAAAAGTCCTTTAAAAACAATCCAATCTCATACTACTGGAATTATGGATGCCAGATACCTTTTCCAAAGCATTACGTACAAGTATCCTGTCCATCTTTCATTTATCTTTATTAAATAGATTCTGTTAAAGCCCCTGCAGGTCATTTCACAATAATTGTCCAGTCTTTTTCTTGTGTGAGGGAGAATTCAGGATTTTTCTATTGTTATCATCTAATTGTTCTTATTTATGGTATTTCCCAATCTTGGTGCATATTTATGGCATGTGTATAGTTTAAAACCACACCATATGAACTGTGTTTTGTTTCAAATCTCCAAGTTCCACATTATCAGATCTCACATCTCAAGTTGCTGTTGGGTTTGGCATTGAGAACTAAAGAGATGGTAGGTAGGTAAGTAGATAGATAGATAGATAGATAGATAGATAGATAGATAGATAGATAGATAGATAGATAGATAGGCAGGCAGGCAGGCAGGCAGGCAGGCAGGCAGGCAGATGGACACAGACACACACAGACACACAGACACACACAGACACACACAGACACACATATATATATATATGTATGTGTGTATATATATATAGTAGATATACACATAAACACACAGTCTTCTTTAAAAGAAGGCCTAGGGAAGAGAGAAGTTTTCAGCAAGTGCCCCCAAAGGAGGTTAAACATTAAACTGTAATCCAATTTGCAGATTAAAACCCACTGAACTCAGTATAGGATTACATCTGCTGAAACATGTATAGGATTGCACTGTTAGTCATTCATTTCAATCTGGGGAATCCTTTTTTGCTTTTTTATTTACTTCCAAAGCAAAAGGACTCTGCAGTATCATAACAGTGAGTTAATATATTTCTGTTCCTCCTCACAATAAAATAAGAGCTAATAAATACAAGCAACATACAATACATCCAACACAATAAATACAAAGCTAGTCCATACACACAAGTATGGCAGGTCAACATCTGCTTGGGCTCTTTATTGCAGAATGTAGTTCTCTATTTGAAGCTCTAATCCAGATTTGAAGATCTAATCCAGTTCACAACCAATTTATTTCCAGATTTAATTCAAAGAGGGGGTTAGTCAATTACATGGGTAGTAATCAGCACATTCAATCGTTGAATTGCATCTGGAAGGTTATCCAACTTCCTGCTCAGGCAAGAATCCCCATATCATTCTAGAAAAATGTCCATTGAAAACCTCCAGAGATAGAACATCAATAATTCCAGAAAGCAGGCTTTTCCACTACTTCAAAGTTCTCATAATTAGAGAGATTATTTGACCTCTCTTTATTTGAAATTTGGATATCTCTCTATAAATCTGCCTATCCTATGGAAAATAAATAAATTCATATCCTCTTTTCTGAGACATCCCATCAAATGTGAGAACATTGTCCTCCCATTCTCTCCTTTTGATTAAACATGGCCAGTTTCTTTGGGATTTAGCCTCCATGCTCTCTATCATTTTTGTCTCCTTGGGATTTTTTCCCCAGCTCTTTGCACTTTGGCAACCACAACTGGAGACAGTAATCCAGGTGAAGTCTAACCAAAGCAGCATAGAGTAATACTATCGGATCCCACAATCTTGATAATATATATATCTGTTTTAACTGTCCCTGAGGTGCCCTGCGGTCTCCTGTGTAATCTGTGATCTTCTGGGATGCCCGGATCCTTCTCACATGTGCAATGGCTGAGTCAGCTGTTTTCTATGCTATATCTCTGCACCCGTTTTTCTAAAGAGCAGAACCCCATTTTTTGGATGGGGGCAAATGTTCAAATCGATCAAGATCCTTTTGATCTTGAGCCTATTTTTCAAACCTGCAGACCACAAAGTTGGGACACAGGAACAAATACCCATCCCCCAGCTTTGCATTGTCTACAAATTTGATGAGCAGCGTTAGAGAACATTGGTTGGCCCTAAACCTACTTGCATTTCATTAGTGTGTTTTCATTGGACTGGGGCTTTTGCTTTCTGTTGTCTTTGTGGCTTTTAATGCCTTATTATGTATTTTATTTCATTCTTTGTTTTTTCTATTGCATGCTTCATCTTTTTGTTACTTGCTCAGAGAGGAACCAGGGCTGGATATAAACACTGAAAATAAAATAATAAAAGATGCAGAAGTGAGGAATTTGTGTTATTCCAGATTTACTTTATAGTACACTATTGTGTATTGTAATGGCTAACGTAATAGTCACATTAATACTGCTATTTAAAAAAAAATCTGAGTAGAGTGCAGGCAGGAATGTTACCTTGATCCAGGACCTCTGAAAGATGGTAGCCACAACAGTGGGGTCAAAGCTATGGCTGTTTTTTTATGTGTGTCACATGCCATCTTGAATTTTTTTTACATGCCCTGGTCTATTTTTCCCTAAAAGAAACACAAGTGAGAAGAGCTAATAATTCTGGACTGGAAATGGCTACTCTCTATTGTTTTGGTGAGTTTCTGCCCTAGCTTATCTCTTTCTTTAACTTTGCCACTCAGGAACTTTGGCCCAGTTAGTAAACAGCTTAAGTCTAGACAGCTTTTCATTCTTTTACATTGTCAGCTTGGATTAAAAAAAAAAAGCATACATCCACACCCTCACGTGCACACACACATACACGCACACACAAAACACCCACCTTTAAGTAGCGATGAACTGGCTCTACCCTCACAATAGTCAGCAACATTATGGAAGAGTATTTACATTGTCCTTAGTAGAGGAAAATGGGGCAATTAATGATTTGAAAGCGGATGACTCATATTAGGAGAGTTTGCCCCAGCCATTCCCCCAATAAAGACCTTTTGTAAAAGTCTGTGGAAACTCATCCAGTTTCCTCCTTCATCTGTCCAGTTCCTACCCCTTCCAAGGGAGATTAAGGATTGAATTTAGCAAAATAGTCAGTTCTTTTCTATTTTTAATTCAAAACCTTACATATAACATTGGGTGGTGGTGGTGGTGATGATGATGATGATGATGATGATGATGATGATGGTAACTACTACTATTATTGCAATAATCAAGTTTGGTTTTCTATATTTAGGCAGGAAAAGAATGAGGAATGTATGGGAGGGGGAGAAAGAATACAAAATCTATTTTGTAGAGCTAAGGATCCAGGCAAAGACCCATAATAAAAGAATCAAACCATTGGCGGGCCAGTCTGCGGGACAGGGGGTGATTGGGAATAAAAGAAGTGGGTGTATAACCGTTGCAAGGTCTGACTAGTCTCTTTTAGGACAGAGAGCTGAAATTTAAGCTGATTTGTAAGTATTTAAGGGGGGTTAATTCTCACCACTCTTTGTTGTCAGCACAATTCTGCCAAGGTTATCCCATATTTGTAGCAAAAGGTGTTGAGGCTATGTAAGATCCTTTCCTGTTCTTTAAAATCTCATTGTTCAAAAGGCACTTTTTTTTTTAGAGGAATTATATGCATTCTTAATATGTAAACTGGAGGGTGGGATCTTGTGTGCTTCACACAACCGGCATAACTAGATCAGATAAAGATTTAACAGATCATTTGCACAACATCGTGCTAATTTTGGATAAAGTTTTTCTGCCTGCCCAAGCCTTTAACCAATCAACACAAACAAAATATTAGAATAACCAGAAAAGAAGGAAATCAAATTAGGATGTACTCAAGCAAGTATGTTGACTTCTTTGTTAGACTGACTGCTTGGTGTGATTTTTGAATACAATCGCTGGGGCATACAACATCTTTTGCTGAAGTAATGGTTTTACATTCTCTTTAATTAGAGATCTACAATGGGATCATTAGGAATGATGAAGTTTCAGCATTATCACCCCCTTTCCACTCCCAGGTGTTCTAGATCAGGGGTTGGTTCTACTTGCCTTTACTACCGGTTCGCAATGGGGCCACACGCTCTTCTGCACATGCGCAGAAGCGTTTTTATGACATCATGATCAGTGGGCAGAGCCTCCTGCTGGTTTTACTACAGGTTCTATAGAACTGGTGCAAACTGGTGGCAACCCACCACTGTTCTAGACTGCAACTCTCCTGATTGCATCCCAATGGCATCTGCCAAATTGCAGAAGAAGACATAACAGGTGAAATTCCTGTAGATGGCTCGGATGCACAAAAGTGCAAAGTCACAAGCAGGCTGCCTTTTAATGGAGAGAGATGACTCTTAATATTTGGGGTGTAAGGCTACAGTGAGGAGATTTTATGTTTCTATTATTTCTTAATTGTTATATTCCATCTTTTCCTCAGGAGCTCAAGGAAGCCAAATGAAGATTTCCTGTCATTTTATCCCAAGGAAGCCAAATGAAGATTCCCTGTCATTGAACCAAGAAGAGAGAGAACACCTAGTCCAAAAGCATCCAGTGAGTTTTTGTGATTAAAAATAGACCTGAACCTATCAAGCCTCTTAGCTACAACACCACATGGGTCCAATTTAAGTGTGTTTCATCAAAAGTCATCTCATCCTCCTGCCATACTTCTTATTAACAATAATTCTTACAAAGCAATACTTCTTATTAACAATAATTCTTACAAAGCAAGCTCTTGTTTGTTTCTTGTGTACCCCACTTTTCTGATTCATTCCTCTGAGTAGTTTAGAATTAAAAATGCAAAATCCCCCAAACCGAATAGTCAGCCATAAATAATCCTAAAAACAGCCACTTCAGCAGCAACAAAGACATTCCACGAGGCTTTTCCTTTCTATACAGCACAGAAAAGAGTGCCAAGTAGGTATCTGAAGACTCACAGGGACCAATGACATGCTCCATTTAAAGAGATATCCCCAATATAGTAAGAAATCATTGGCCTAGTGGTTAAGGCGCCAGGCTTGAAACCAGGAGACTGTGAGTTCTAGTCCTGCTTTAGGCATGAAAGCTGGCTTGGTAAGTTTGGACCAGTCACACACACTCTCTCTCTCCCTCCCTCCCTCCCTCTCAGCCAAACCCACCTCACAGGGTTGTTGCTGTGGAAAACTAGAAGGAGGATGAAATATTGTGTGGATTTGCTGCCATAAGTCATTTATACAAATAATAAAAGTAGGATATAAATAAATCAGATCAAATTTGCCTATCTCAGGACCTTAGGAAGGACTGGCTATGCTAAATCCAGTGTAAACATTGGGCTGACTACAACCAACAACAACAATAATAATTTATATTATTAAACTGAACCCATGAATGAGGATTAGGCCAATAATCTCTGCTCCTTCCCCCAACATGTCCACAATCACCAGCTGTGGTGGCCTAAGCTTCTTCCATCGAGAGGGAAGTCTGAAAAGGTTTGTCAATGCATTTGGTTAAATGTGCCAAGAAATTTACATACAACTGAGGATACCAATAATCCGAATTCTGCTCAATACAGGAAGATTTGCAGAACAGGAATATTTGGGATGTATTCAAGTGCCTCAAGTACACACAAACACACACTACCCCCACCAAGTTTAGAATAAGCTTCTCTACTGTTTTACAGTCCTTCCAATTATGCTAAGGTCAACTTTCAGCATCTTCTAGTTGCTATTGGGAGACCATGGCTTATAGTCCCATTTTAGGCACAATGCCAACTGGGTAACCTTGCATCACTCGCTCTTCCTCAGCCATATGAAGAAACAGAGAACCATTTCCAAAAACATTGCCAAGAAAACTACAGTGGTTTCTCCAGGAGTTGACTTGAAGCCACAAAATTATCTATGGCTTAAGAGGCCCCCTCCTCTCCTGTACCAACTTGCATCTTTAGGTTGTAGCCAGAGTGCAAGTAAGGATGATTTCAAGAAGAGACTTTTTAATAGTTCTGTTCAAATTATGGAATAATTCAAGGCCCAGGTGGCTCCATCTCTTGTCACAAGGCTAATAACAACTATTCCTGGACATCTGTTTGCAGGAGATGGTTTTCATCTAATATTTCTGTAGTTTACTTTTTAGATTATTTTATGACACTATTGTGTTCTTGTGAGAAGCTCTAAGTAATTTATAACCATTAGAAGAACCGAAATAGCTTATAAATGTGTTCATACTTAGAAATAAGCCAGAGGGACTTGTTTTTGAGTAAAAATATGAATAAGACTGCATGGCAGTGTGACAGTACACATGTGGAAATCAACAATTCCTGTGGTCATGCCAGCCAAGGAAAGTGTTCATTGATCTCTGGTGACCATGGTGAGGTCCAACCTTCCTTCTAACTTTGGAAATGAGACAGAGTACAGAATACAAAATAACAGAGTTGAAAGGAACCTTCTAGCCCAACTCTTTGGTCAAGCAGGAGACCCTATACCATGCCTGACAAATGGCTATCCAATCTCTTCTTAAAAACCTCCAGTGATGGAACATCCACAACTTCTGGAGGTAAGCCATTCCCCTGATTAGTTGTTCTCACTGACAGGAACTTTCTCCTTATTTCTAGATTTAATAATCTTCCATCCATTACTTCTTGTCCTGCCCTCAGGAGCTTTGGAGAATAGATTGACCCTGTCCTCTCTCTGACAGCCCCTCAGATATTGGATGACTGCTATCATGTCACCCCTAGATCTTATCTTTGTTAGTATTTTCTCTAACCTTCACTACAAAATGACAAGACTTGGCACCTTCAATCTGAGCATTCTGACTACTGCAAAAAGTCAATAAGTGTGGATCCTTATAAAATTGATTTGAACATAATTTTCATTTATAACTTCATAATTCCCTTTCAGTCCTGATTTAGAGTCAAAGGAAAATAATGTGTGAGTGAGGGTGCATCTTATCTGTAGAATTCTGTCGCTGCTTTCCCCTCCCCCCACATACATATATCTTTTGTTTTTTTATTTATTTTCTGTTTACAAAGATTCCCTCCCTCTCTGGCATTAAAGTCAATATTTCCAAGTAATAATTTAAATAGAATTCTTCCAAAAAAACAAACACATTGCTAGATGGGTGCTGTGGTCATGTCACTAGTTTAGAGAATATCACTCAGAAAGAAAGGCTCAGCTACGAAGGGGGAGAGAAGCAATAGTGATCATAACCAAAGATCCCCTGCTTTAAAGCCTTTAAAGGCCAAACTTCTGTGTCAACATTCAAGAATATATTAGAGATAATCCATTACAAACTTGAAATCTCTACCTTGTCACATAGGATCTAGAAGTTGAAAGACAAACTGGCCCCAAACCATGTGAGCTTACCTTTCTTCTCAAAGAACATCAGAGCAAAGCAGACAGAATGCAATTCTATCCCTCTTTCCTTGAGAGGGAGGGGAAAATACATTAAACCCCCAGAAATCAATGCCTCATTCAAGGGTATTGATCAGCACTAAATTAATTAGACTTCAAGGCTTATAATAGTTGATAAGAGAACCTGTTAATTTAGTCAATGCAGAGTTTTCCCTACAGCAGCAAATACCCTCTTCCTTTCAAAAGACATTCTGAACACAGGCAGCGCAAGAAAGAGTTGTGGGTGTGTTGTGTGTATGTGTATGTGTACCTATATGTGCATGTGCATGCATGCATGCATTACAGAATATGCTTTTTAAAAGTTTAAAACAGTGATTTCAACCACATGGTTTTAGTATAAATTAAAGACAGTATTTCACAAAATTGTGTTTCACTGTCTTCCTAACATGCAAACACATGGGCAAATTTTTCCCACTGAAAATAGGCACGTCAAAATTAATGCCAATGGCTAAGATTTTCAAATATAAAGTGACCATAAAATCAGTTTATCACAGGCAAGATTATTATGTTAGATTTTGAAATCTGCTTCACAATGTACTTGATCTCATTGATGGATCATTGATCTGTCTTGCAGTTTCTAATATGTTTGATGTTAAAATCTTCAGTGAAGATAGTGATCAGAGACTTCCCCACGAAGCATCCAACACACGCACAGACTACTGCAATGGCATCAATGTTGAAAAACAAACAAACAAACACCCATACTAACATAGCTGGAACCACATACCTCAATCTATTCCTATGACAGTGTCACTCTATTAATTTTTTTAAAATGTTGAAAACAGTCTGTAAGCCAAATTTCCATGCATTCTGAATCCGTTACTAACCTATGTGCCTTCAGGTTCCTCTGGAATAGGTCTGTACAAAATAAGGCCTATAAGCTCTTTAAAAAAAAATCAAAAAGAATTCACCACCACCAAATGTTGCACCACCAAAAAGGATCTGCTACCACCACCACCATCTCCTCCAATGAGGTCTCACTGACAGGCACAATTGTTGCCACATCTTTCTTAATCTTGAGCAGATGATCAACATACCAGCTATTCCTTTGCAGCCCACAGTTATTTTTATTTCACTTCTATGAGTTGTGCATGCCTGCTCTACAATTGAGAATGTGCTAGAGAAATGTTGTACAAGTCTTCTGAGATTTGAAGGACAGATAGTATCTTGGAGGGATTGCTGGTTATAGGAATGGGTCATAGAAAAGACCCATGGATAAAACCAATAGTTTATACCCTTTTTTAAGGTAATGGGGAAAGCCTTAGCTTAATTTATTGATTTGGTATTATTCCCATACAACAGAATCCCCCAGACTGATGGGAAAACATGCCATCACTTTTTTTAAAAAATGTAGTCATAGAATGCAAAAAATGTTTTGGGGGGGAGTTGATGGTAGAGCGTATGGGTTACCCATTCCTATTCTAGAATGTTCTCTACCCAACGCTCCTTTGCAAGTCTGATAGTAAAAATAAACCTGATGTTAGTGACATTGTAATATGCCACTATAAACAGTACCTTCGCAATAGTGAGAAATATCTGTAGCTCGGGTGTAAGATTAGAGTGAAGTTTCGTTTTCCGAGCTTGTGGGTTGGTTTCTTAATGTTTCATTACCCAGCTAGGTAACATCTTAGAGTTTAGAGGATTTTTCCCCCTAAACTCCACTGAAAATATTACCTAGCCGGGTAACGAAACATTCAGAAACCAACCCACAAGTTCGGAGAATAAAACTTCACCCTTACAGTAGTCTTTGTTTAAGATTACAACAGCAGCAGTCTTCTTAGCATATATAGATTTCTTCATTTGGAAGATGTGGCAGCTAGAAAGATCAAAAAGCTCTGGAGATATTTCATTATTATTATTATTATTATTATTATTATTATTATTATTATTTTATTTCTATACCACCCCTCTCCCGAAGGACTCGGGGTGGTGCACAGCTTAATTAAAAGCACAAGACAAACAACAATTTAAAAATTAAAAATATTAAATAATTTGGCTCAATATAAAACCCCAAATTTAAAAATCCTCACATCGATAGCCCGGCCTGGCGGAACAAAAAGGTTTTGAGGGCACAGCGGAATACACGGAGGTCAGTGATCTTACATAATTCTGGGGGCAGTTCATTCCAGATGAACTGCCCCCATAGATCATCTGCTGGTTTAGGACTTCAGCAGATGTCCTGTAGTATGCTGGTAGACCTGATTTCAATAGTTCAACAGGCAGAAAGTTTAAATAAAGCTATTCTTCAGTTCACTGAGGGAGGGAAAAAGAGAGGGAGGGATCAAGCTAGTTCTTATTTGCATCATACCTTAATTTATAAATTTGTTCAATCCTGACTTGACATTGATCTGCAATTATTTTTGTAAATCTATTGATGCATATAATCCTCGACTTAGAACCAATTGTTTAGCAACTATTCAAAGTTACAATAGCACTAAAGAAAAGTGACTTATGACTATTTTTAAGAGCCGCGGTGGAGCAGGAGTTAGAATGCGGTACTGCAGGCTACTTCTGCTGACTGCCATCTGCCTGCAGTTTGGCAGTTTGAATCCCACCAGGCTCAAGGTTGACTCAGCCTTCCATCTTTCCGAGGTGGGTAAAATGAGGACCCAGATTGTTGGGGGGAAATATGGTAACCCTGTAAACCACTTAGAGAAGGCTGTAAAAACACTATGAAGAGGTATATAAATCTAAGTGCTATTTTTATTTCTACTTTTCACACTTATGATCACTGCAGCATCCCCATGGTCATGTGATCAAAATTCAGATGCTTGGCAACAGACTCACATTTATGATAGTTGCAGTTACATGCAGTCAGTGGTGGGTTCCTCTCGGTTCGGCCCAGTTATCCCGAGCCAGTAGCGGTGACAATATGACATCACCGAACTGGTTCTGCCCCCCCCCCCGGGGCCCCCGCATCCCCTGCATTATTCTTACCTTTTATTTGGCCCCACCCCCCCAATCTATTGCTGCCTCCTGAGTCCCAGCTGATGGCTAGAGGGAAAAAAAACTGTTTAAACTCTTGCCACCAAAGGACTGCCCTACAACTGATCAGTGTTAAAAGAAAACAAATGAGTAGACCAGTGCCTGCAAAAATACATCAGTAGATCAGTGCCTCAAAAATAAATGGGTAGATTAGTGCCTGCAAAAATAAATGGGTAGACCAGTGCCTGCAAAAAATAAATGGGTAGATCGGTACAGCTTTGCAAGCAGTTAAAAGCCTGTTAGACCAGTACCACTGCTAAATCCTAAATAATTGTCACATGACCATCAAGCTACGCCCATAAAATAACCCACGCCCACAGAACCTGTAGTAAAACATTTTAGAACCCACCCCTGCATGCAGATAAGTTAGTAACACAATTGTTAAGTGAAACTGGCTTCACCATTGACTTCGTTTGTCAGAAGGTTGCAAAAGGTGATCCCATGCAGTTACTAATTTAACTGCAGTGATTCACTTAACAAGTGTGGCAAGAAAGGCCATAAAACAGAAAATTTGGGCTTTGTTGTGGTCGTAAGTCAAGGATTGCATGTAGATAAAACATATTTTGATCCCTTCTTTTTGATACAGTACCTAAATTGCAAAGTTTGGGGCAGTGAGAAAATCAAATAAAAGTATGTTCAGATCTGGGTATAATTTGAGAAATACATTGTTCAGTTAATTGCTCCTGATTGAAAGATGAAATGTAATTTGAGGGGCATCTTCCAATTGGTTTTGATGGCACCCAATCACATCTACTTCATTTGGACTAGGGACGTCTCTGTGCTGCATTCTGCATGTAATCAGTTGAAAATGAAGTCAGTTTAAGAAATACTTTTCTGGATTTCAGTCCAACATATGAGATGAATAGATATTTAGTCCAAATTGTATTTACCACAGCCCTAATTGGTAAATTTCTTTTCTTTTCTTTCTTTCTTTCTTTCTTTCTTTCTTTCTTTCTTTCTTTCTTTCTTTCTTTCTTTCTTTCTTTCTTTCTTTCTCTCCTCCTGGATCAGCAAAAAAGAAAGAAAGTACACTGTTTTGGCATATTTCCTGCTACTTGGGCTGGAGAAGGAAAGTGGCAGGTCTTCATTTTTCACTCGGTTAAATCAAAGAACCTAAACCAAAGCAGGCGTATATCTCATTCCATTCTTCCATCAGAGAACTTCTAAAAGGAAAAATTCAGGACTACCTTTTCATCAATGATTTTTTTTTAAGGTACAGTTTTTTTACCATTCCATTGACTGATTTGTTAAACAAAATGGCTGCCCAGAGAAGAGATCAGGAGCTGTTTCTATCAATTTTTAAAATTTTTATTTATTAAATTTATATGCCACCCATCTTGAGCCTTGAGGTAACTTTGAGCAGTATAGAACCCAACTGGATGGGGCAAGTAGTCCTCTACAGTGAAATAAAGCATGGCAGGAAAACCAGACAGCACAATACGAAATACTACATGACAAAAAATATCGATTTTTCCTGCAAACTGGGGAAAAAATAGCAAATAGGGGTTGCCTTCCTGGTGGGATGCATGTGGACAAATGATGATATTATGCATTCCTGCCCTCATGTGGCTCAATCCTAGATTATTTTGATTCTACTTGGCTTATTTGGTTTGGAGTAAAGTTGGTGGGAGATGTAATTAGCTGTTGCTAGGCACTCTGAAGCACCAGAGAGTAGCTGCACCAGTTTTCATGTCTCTGGGAAAACAGTGATGGAATTCAACACCAAACATTGACCAATGGGCTATGGCAGAGGGACCTCTTAGATCATAATTATTTATCTGACTGCACAACAAAATAATTTCCTGGAGCCAGGAAGGAATTATCCGTAATGAATACTGGTGGTTGTTAGTTATCTCAATAGTATGGGTTATCTGGGCCTTTTTTCTGTGTTATTGTTTCTTTTAAACCCTTTAGGACTCTCGTTAATAAAATTTGTGATTTTTTTTCACCCTATCATCAAAATATATTGTCCTTCTGGTGGGTGTATAATCAATATTCATTATCCTCAGCAGAGAAGATCCTAGGTGACTAACAAAGACGAAGCTTCAAGATCGCAGAGACCTACCAAGCCCAATCCAAAGCAGACAATGCTTTCCCTGATAGATGGGCATAGTTTGTAGATTGCTCTTTCTTGCAAAAGGTAGCTAATAAAAGTCCAGGGTAAAAGATGTGGAAGAAAGGTTCAGCAAAGAAAGAAGTTGGGGCTAGCTCATGTGGCTTCCTCCCTCTCACTTGATCTATTACAACAGTTATTTTTGGCTCTAGTAACAAAGAGGACAGGGGCCTGCCCATTCTGCAAAGGGTGAATGGAATGAGGGTACCCCCAGAATGCTTTGAACATAGGGCAGCACTTCCTGCTGGTTGAGATGGGAATGAAAAAGGACAAAGCGGAATCCAGGGCAGGGGTCCCACGGACGGCTCTCGGAGGAGGCAACAGTCGGCTATCAGCTGTACTCCAGCCCTGCGAGAATGCTAATAAGCGGGTGAAGAGCCTGGATTCCCTGCCATAATTCTATAGAGGAGTTCAGTACCCCATAGTGTTCACCAAATAAAGACAACTAATTGAGAATTTTTTGCACATTTGGCTTGGGGGGGACTCGTTCACACAGCTTATTGTGGGAGAAATTATGCCTCCCTGATGACAGGGGACGTCTGTTTGAGGGGCAGTAGCCCTCTTAGCTTTATTTCCTCAGGACTTTCCAAGTATGACAAAAATGTCTAATTTAATTTGGCGGGTATTTCTCCCCCTTTCTAGCCCCACACTTGGTTGAATTTCTGAAAATTATTACCTTGCTAGAGAGCAGTACATCTGATATTTGCATATTGTTAGTCCTCAGCATTATATTTTTCCATCGTCATCATCATCTTGACAGAATTTGGGGGAGATGGGAGGAAAAAGTCCTCTCTCTTTCTCCCCTCCCCTCCCCTCCCCTTTGCAGCATATTCTGGGGCGCAGTCTACATTTTTGTGTCTGCAGGTGACACACTTTGATTGAAACTAAAATTAATAAATCAGCGGAAAAGCACACACCTACAGTTCACAGCAGGGCTCGCAAACATGTTCATAAAAGGAGCTTTATGCCCTCGCATAAAGCAGGAATAAATTACAGGAACACTTGTTGCCTTTGGTCTCAGTTCTGCTCCACAGACGGGTATCTTATTTTCGAAGGCTTATTCGCAATCAACAGGTTCCTTGGTGCTTTAGCAGGTGACTTTGTTATTAATCTCTTCTTTGACCATTCTGGCATATTAATGAGGCAGAGCCCCCTCTCATGCATAAGGAATTAGATTAAAAGGTACACTTGTCTCTAAATTGCTGGTAGCACGCAAGCTATAGTGCCACCAACCAAATGCAAAAGATTGTGTCTCTCCCCTCTCGCCCCCGCCTGCCCCCCCTTCCTGGGTCACGTTAAAGAGTATTTGACTAACATTATGTCCCTTGCTGAGCTTTTCTTCAGCCACATACTTATTTCTTCACTATGAACACTATTACTAGGTTTTGCCAGTCATTTCTGAGGGAGGTAACTTGGTGTATTATTATATATTTTTCTCAGCCTTTCTAAATCAAAATCTGGAACGTGAGGCACAATAATATATTTTCTGATGAATCATGTGCCTTTTTTATTATTATTTTTCCCTCATTAATTAAATTCTTCCATTCCATTTAGGGAGACCTTTTTTATCTCAGTGGCGCACCAATGCATATTCGGTTCAATATTTTCCTTTCAGAATTACTTTAATAAATATAATTATCCTATTTTTTTTTAAGTGTTGGAATCCAACCAAACGTAGCCCACCTTATATTTGGGGTATGACAGGAGCCTGAAGTGAAAATTCCTATGGGGTTGTATAAGAACACGTAAAAGGAGGGGGAAAATGCAAATGATTTAAGCCTTAAATTTGCGATTACTACAATTTTGACAAAATATATCATATTATGATTTTTTGGCTTGCATGAATAAAATCCACCCAATAAAATCCCCCTCCTTCTCTGTGCTGAAAATAGTTTTGTTGAAAAATAATAATTTTCTCATTTCCAAAAAAAAGAAAAAAAAATGTACAGGAGAACAAAATGATTAAAGTCTTTTTTTCCCCTTTTACAAATCTAAACAGAGTAGACAGGGTTGCTGTCAGCTTTCCAATCAGAAGCAGGTGTGATGTCACCAAGTGCTTAAAAAGCCGGTTTAACCATAATATATTTCTATATATTGTATGTAATATGGGGTTTTAATTGTGTCCTGCAGAAATATTCCCCTGATGATGATTTTTGCCAGTTCTCATTCAATTTGGCAAGATTGAAATGGATGAAACTAAATTTATTTCAAAAATCCATTCAAAGTAGGAGTGAATTTCAGTGATGTATTCATACACATAATTAATTTTGAAGTGGCCAAAACATATGGATGAAAACCCTGCCTTTCATTGTCCAATCGTCTCTCCAGTTACCTTTAGCCTTCCTGGTTTCCCTTCTAATTTACAGGCCAAGGAAGACATCAGGAGGGAAATGTTCTCTGGCTTTTTTCAGATTCTGTCCAGAAAATCTTAGAGCAATGTTTCCCGGCCTCAGCAGCTTGAAGAATTCAATTCCTAGAATTCTCTAGCCAGCTACTCCCGATGCTGGCAGTTGAAGTCCAGACATTTTCAAGATGCTAGGCTTGAGAAACGCTTGAGAAAAAGATGTGGAAAATAATACTAATTGTAGCATCTTCAGCCATCTCCAACTAGAACAGAAGTTTAAAAAATGTCACCAACTTCATGTGGGCATGTGGAAATCAAATCAATCATGTCAACAACTGCAGACATGTATAAAATATGAGAAAAAATAGGGATGGCAAGAGCAGTGTGGAGATTCTGAAGACCACATCCCTCAACCATCACCACCCAGGCAGGAGAAACTCAACTAAATTCATAGAGGAACTGAATCTCCTGGAAAATTGTAGTGCAAAGCATTGTGCTAATCCACTCTCTCACACACAAACACACACCATAGGTGTAAGGAGTCTTTATTAAGGTTTCCAAGCCTGAATTGGTATTCCCCCCCAAATTCCCCAAGATTAAAAAGGATGTTGAGCCACTTTAATAGCACTAGCACTTAGATTTATATGCCACTTCATAATGCGGTATATAGTACTCTCTAAGCAGTTCACAGAGTCAGCGTATTGTTCCCAACAATCCGGGCCCTCATTTTACTGACCTTGAAAGAGACTGAACAGTCAGTTGTCTGAAATGGTATAAGATCTCCTGCTTGAGCAGGAGGCTGGATTAGAAGACCTTCAAGGTCCCTTCCAGTTGTATTCTGATTAGTGACTGATTAGGATCGAACAACTGGCTATGGGCAGAGTCAGCCTGCAATACTACATTCTAACCACTGTGCCATTTCGGTTCAGTTTAAGCCTATAGTTATAATCTCAGTATTTCAGTTTGCCAATATTTACGTATTTGTTTGATTCTTCATACACTACTATATTTTACGCAGATTCTTAAGACATGTCTAGTTCTTTTAAAGGCAAAGAGAGAACATTATGGACATCAGGAATTTCCCATGACTTCTTGTTCTTTTCCCATAATACTAGAGACAATATGCAATTTGCATAGTTCATATATGACTACCATCAGTTTTCAGCTAGACAGAAAACAGAATTCGGATTGTCTTGCTGCAAGTACTTACTTCTTCGGCCAATAAAACACTGGTTGATTTCCAGCTCTTACCCATGTTTGAAACTGGCCAAATTATCCCAATTTTATATCTTATTAGAGTTCTCAGAAAGATAGAGGTACCAACAAGAGTTTTGTGGACCTTCTGTGACTTTTGGGGTTGGAGTAGAAGACCTCAAAGGTTCCTTCCAACTCTGTTATTCTATCCTGTCCTGTCCTGTCCTGTCCTGTCCTGTCCTGTCCTGTCCTATCCTATCCTATCCTATCCTATCCTATCCTATCCTATCCTAAATGTTTCTGGGCTACTTATACACATATACACACACATATCATGACTCTGGAGATAGCAAATAATGAAATAGAAGGATAATAAAACATTTGAGATGCAGACAAGGTAGATGCAAGCTATTTACAAAACAGGTGCTAGATTTGGCAGTCATCTTCCTATCAATTAGTTTATTATCACCATGTCAGATTGCCAAGTGCCATTCCTTTCCTATCCTATTCAACTTTAATGTTGGTAACTTACCTTGCTTTCCCAGAAAAGATTGCTGCAGATTTTTTTCCCCCCAAAGGGTACAAAAATAATGTGTGAGCATTCATAACGTTTCTCTCCTGAGAAATGGCTTAAGGCCAATCATGATCTGACCCACAATATTCCCATGACGTTGATTATTAATAGATATTGTAACGATCGCCCAATGTTTATCCAGTCTTGCCTTATTTTTTATTCCTTGTCTGAAAAGGAATAGCATGCTGTTTAAATACTTTTTAAAAAATAAAAATAATAATAAGTTCATGGCTATTAGCATCCATCCTTTTTTTCCTCCCTCTTCAAATAGCTCAAAACCTGAATAGATGGCCTTGTATGTCAAGCACTGGCACATAATGATTTTTTTGTTTTATTTAGCTGAGACTGCATCCCCCCCTCCCCCTCGAAATACGAGATTTATCATTAACATACTGACAGGTACTTCACTGAAGTGGCACTAGCCACAGTCGGCCTGAAGGATATTTATAAGGCTCGACAACCAGTGGAACATTTGTTGGAGGGAAGTCTGCTCTTCCCGTCCTCCCATCGTTCTTGAACAACTTGGAAGGTTTCAACTTCTTTTGCCTTTCAGAACTTAGCCAGGATCAGACACCCTTCTGCCATGCATATGCAGATTTTCACCTCTGGTTGCTTTTCTCTAATGAGCCTTCACATAATCAATTTGACAGGAGCCATTATCACCGCCACTATCGCCACCTCCCTTTTTTTTTCTTTTTTTGCGCTATCTACCAGGAAAAGTATTTCAGGAAAAGAGCACCAGCAGTTTCAGAGAGGGCTCGCCAAACAAAATCACGAGAGAGCCAATTTTAGGAAGACTTTCGAGGGTTTCTCTCAAAAGCGAGGTGGGAGGGCAGAGCTAAAACCCAAGAAACAAAGGCCACCGTGGAAGTGTGACCTGCAAAAACATTTCAAAATAATTGCAGGATTTCAGCATATATATATATATATATATATTTGGTAGAAAAAGCTACTCTTGGGAAAAGGATTTTTTAAAAATTCCTTTCTTCCTTTCTATTCTGTTTCCTTAAAGTCTCAGGTCTGTTGGTAGCAATGCCCAGGGGGAACTAAAGCAAGTAAGGTCTGGCTCTTGTATTTCCACAATGGGGAATAGACTCACATTAGCATCTGGGAGATGTTCACCCCAGCTCCTTCTCAGACCGAAATCCTGCTTGCAATTCTTTGCATTGGGTAAGGATTTCTTGGGATTCTTTCCCCAGCTTTCTCTGAAATTTTCTAGAGAACACCAGTTGGAAAGAGACATTTCAGCAACCCTAGAAGAACTCAACCACAGTAGCTATAGCCTAATCCCAACAACACCCATTTACCACTATGTCATGCGGAGAAGACCTCCCAAATCCCTGCTGACTTCTGCACATGCCCTGGAGTGAGATTTTCTATCTTTCCCAGATGTTCCATAAGTTTTAAAGAAAATGGGAATGCAGGTTAGGGACAGGACAATGTTTGGTGGCAGGAATGGCATTTAACATTATGGAAATGTGATGGACACTGAAGAGCAAAGACAGAGTTGCTGGGGAGACGTTGGAGCATTGTCATGGGTATTATTGGGATTTTTCAATCATTATTTTTCCTGGGATTTGACTTGAAAGATAGCACAGGTAAATCCACTTGGTCAGCCTTGGTTACTAATGTCTTATCATGCCATCACATTACTGCAGAAAGCTCAGCATTCACCATAGCATTTTAGCAAGAATCTCATTGTTTCCTGATACCTTAGACCCTGAGATGCTCCACCATTTATAGCCACTGCTTTCTAGGCTAAATTAATTCTATCTTTTCATATATATTAAAACTCAAATATATTTATAAGGGATTAATCTGCTAATTAACTATTAATTACTTATCAAGAAGTCATTTATTGTTTCTAGTTATATTTATTATTGACGTGATAGCCAGTTCATATCAACATTCAAGATTTATGACAATATATTAAAAGTAGAAGTTTATCCACAAATGTTCCCCATGTTACAACTTGGGGTTGAATCTCCCGGCTTTTAGCAATACCCTCTTAATAAAAAAAATTGAGGAAATGTATTGTGTAGTTAGCCCCTTAAAACAAATATAAGCAATTAAAACAATTTTTTAAATATGCTGTTAGTAGTTAGTATTTTATTTTTAATACCAATTTTTCTATTTAAAAATAACAATGTATAATGCATAATGTAATCGTTCGGATACTAGAAGTCACAATAAATAAATAGGTTTTGAAGGGTACATAACTTATTTTAATATTGCATATTTTCTGAACATGCATGTAGTAACAGGCAATATGATATTTTTAAAAATATCTTAACTGAACAAATAGGCTTCTCCCTATGAGCCATTAATTTCGGCATCAGTTTTCTTCTCCTCGGCAAGTAGGGTTTCATTTTAGGAGTTTGAAATCTTGTGGCCTCTCTATTTAAGGAGTACTAAGTTAATAATTCCTTGTCTAAATGGCATATTAACAATACAAATAGCATTGTACCTGCTCTTTGTGATTCCTAAGAAATCATGGGAAATGAAGATCAATCTGGCAGGGCTGAAATTTCTACTCGATCGTTACTCAAACAAAGGGTGGAAAAGCAGAAGAAGATGGAAAATTTCAGAGTTTCCATCAGAAATACTTCATTTCCATGTTTTGTTGTAGTTTGGATTTTTAGGAAACAGATTAAGAACACCACATATAAATACAAACATAAATAAGCTCTGCTCCAAATGCTTTAACTGATGATTCAGAAGCTATATGTGCCTGTCCAGCCTTCATCCGTTTTTTTTTTATCCGAGACTCGAAAAAGAGGAGAGGTGACTTTCCACCATGACAACAGGATGGCCTCGGTGCCATCCAGTGCCTCATTTCATTCTGACTAGAGAACAATGGCTCCGTTGTGGCAGTGACCCTTCCCATTCTGGAGTCACAGACAATCCAAAGAGGATTTACCACCATTGTGGGTCTCTCCCCCAACCCCGTCTCTCTTATTTTGCTTCCCTGATGCAGAGAGCTGTTCTCTTTCCTTCTCTCTTTCTCAGTTTTTTCCCTCTATGGCTGGGCAACTTGCATACTTTTTGCAAATCAATATAAGATCCTTTGTGACATAAACCTTAGCCATTTTAAAAACATGTTTCATTTTTGCGGGGAGCGACTGTTGTTAGCAACATGAGGGCTATTTTCAGAATGTAGGACAGAGTTAAGGATTGAGGGCACATTTTCTTCTGTATATATCAGGACTTCTTAGCTGTAATTAATTGGGACACCGGGCTTTGTATTTCGAGAACAGGTCATTTGCTTATGTGCTGCCCAAATCTTTTTTTTTTCCCCCGCTTGACAAAGGCACCTCACATATGTTCCAGATACCCTTTCTGAAGAAAGATTTAAACTTGCCAGTTGAATAATACTTTGCTACAAGTATTTGGCCTGGGGCGAAAAAGCAAAGGGAAGGCAAAGAGAGGGAGAGGGAATCATTTTCCTTTCCTACAGCCATAGCCTGGAGCTGCCGTCTTTCTGAGTTTGATACGACTGGCCTCACACTGTCACATGGTCATGATGTAAGATCAGGAGTGCTCTGAGTGTCAGACAAATCTGGATTTAGGGGAATTATAGCAGATGTTGCAAAATGGCAACAGTTTAGTGAGTCCCTTTCATCTCACCGTCGGGGAGGCATGTCCACTAAGTGTACTAGACAGAAAAGAATGTTATCTTTGATCCCTAACACTCGTGGGGAAAGAGGGCGATGGTGGAGTTTTCCTAGTTAAAAATGTACGGAGGGACTTCAGATCATGTAGAGATAGAGGCAATGGGCCACCGAGGTGCAAAGTGGAAGTCTTCTTCCGTAGGGGAAAAAAATAGAGTTAGGAATGGGGGAAAAGTTGTGGCATTGGATCTACCTCAATTACAAACATAAATATCCCCTTTATTAAGATTTTTGTTTATACCAGTGGAAGAGAGGGGGAGATGAGTAAAATAATCCAAATCAGATTAGTGAGATATCCTGGTTTTTCTCTGAAGAAGAACAGGCAAGAATCTCACTTTCTATCCCATTAGTGTCATACGAGGTGGAATATTGGTTTGAACTAGCAGGGACATTTTTACATTTAGCTTCTTTTAAGGTTACCTTACAGGAGGTGGAGGCTATTAATATGTGTGGTATCTATTCCTGTTTAAATTCCCAAAGTTCTGCTCTTCACAGAAGCCTTAACCAGAGGTGAAATTCAAAAATTTTCCCTACAGGATCTGTGGGCGTGGCTTGGTGGGTGTGGCAGGGGAAGGATATTGCAAAATCTCCATTCCCACCTGACTCTGGGGCCAGCCAGAGGTGGCATTTGTCGGTTCTCTGAACTACTCAAAATTTCTGCTACCGGTTCTCCAGAACCTGTTAGAACCTGCTGGATTTCACCCCTGGCCTTAACCCTTCACCAAGACTGGTATCTCTCCATAACCCACCTCCCTGGGTTGATTCCCTAACTTCTGATTCTTGTCTAGTAGGTGGGTTAGTTCTGGATTGGAACTTTTTAGATTTGGCAGGCTGAATAGGAAAGCTTTGAAAGCTCCTTCAGGGCCACAGAAGAAGTTATCAAACTTTGGTCTTGGTGCACAAATAAACCAATTTAATATAAGACAGCTTTGCCTTCCCAGGATGTCTTATGTATGCATCAGACTACCATTCCCATAAAGGACCAAGCAGTTTAAGTATTATGATTCAGCACATCTGGAAGGTACTAGATTATGAAAAGCTGATACAAAAATATATATGTTCGTGATGAGCTTGGTTTCTAGTTGCAAAGAGTTGCTTCTTTCCAATCCCAATAATACTATCATCTCCCTGTAAGCGAGAGAAATATTCTAAGATCTCAGGAGGGATCTTATCACCTTCTTTCTGGCATATATTAAATATATTTTAAATGCACTGGCTTATTATCATTTTTTAGAAAAATGTTCTACTTTTCAGAGTAAAAAATGATTTCTGAAAAAAGATCACATCGGATATATTATTACACTTCTCATCAGAAATTAGGGTTATGATTATATATCATGCCCACATTGTACTTTGCACTTCAGTTCCAAATTATATCTATCAAAAGATGTAACTCTATTCCATTTTTGTTTCTTTCTAAAGATCCTATGTAGAACATGTTACATGTCATGATACTTTTCACCTCACTGGCCAATGACGGAAATATTGGAGAAATAGCATTGAATAGGGATGGCATATGAATGAGTTGTGAGTCATGTATTTGTTTGTTTGTTTAATTTATATGATACCCATCTTATTATTGAAGTGTTCGGATGGCTTACGATAACAAGAGGCTAGATTTGCACTTAAAGTGTCACTAGTGCTAATGACCATCTTAAACCTGCATGAAGCTTCCAAGAGACCTTGTTCTCAAGTTTTCCTGAGACCTAAAGTGAGGACTTCGGTCAAAGCAAAGGGTGGATCAGAGATCCCACCAGTTGAAGTTCTCTTGCTTACTATGCTTTATTAATGAACACTGGTGATTTTTAGATATGTCTACAGTGTTTTTATGGCTAGAGTTTTGCATACACACATCATATAGTATGTTTCTTTCTGCTTTATGTGCTATTTGATTCATTAATTCCCTGGCTGGTTTGCATGTATTTTGTTTGTAGCAGTAGATTAATTGCAGTCTTAAAAAGAGGAGGAATCTGTGGAAGCTGCAACAAGAATAAGCTGCAACAACAACAACAAAAAAAACCTATGGCTGCAGAATTTGACATAATTGCTGATATTGCTAAGGAAAAAGCAGATATTGTCAACCATGCAAATATCCAGGTGCAGAAATCATACATGAATTCATAATCCATTCCAATTTCTATTATAAAAATTTTGAAGCTCTGTTAGAACAAAATCAGGATTTCTTATAGCTCTATTGCAAACCAATAGATCCAATATAATTCATATCTTGGACCCATTTACAAGTGTCATTATATATAACTTGCCACAAGTAACTAAAAAGTAAATGGTTCAGGGGCTTCCAATCTAACTGTTGCCAAGAACATGTACCGTTATTTATTCCAGAGCAAGATGTGGATATGCATGTACATGTAGTAAGTAAGTCTGGTTTTACTCCAAGTCTGATTATCTGAGAGAGAAAATTCAGATTCCAGAGATAATGTTCTAGGCTCCAAGTGAGACCACAGTATAAATCTAATAAACACCAAATGCTATTCATGATAGGCCTATTTAGCTCAATAAATAGTTGGTTCAGTATTGCTTGTTTCTTTGACCCTTGCTGCTTTAGTTGCAAATTTCCCTCCACTTTGGGAATCTCCAGGACCACATAACAGCACTGTGTTGTGACAGTCCCTATACAATGTACAACACCCACACACGTACACACACACTTATGTTTTTGCAATGCATCCAGTTGTTTATGAATTGCTTCTGCAGTCATTTTAATAATAGCATCTGTTGTTCTTCTATTTAATGGCTATCAGAAAAATACTTTATTGTTGTTATTGTTAGGCATGTTAAATTTTAGCCTTCTAAAAAACAATATTGAAACATACTGTGTACTGTAGCTGTGATTCCTAGCTAATTTGGGGGGGAAGAGGGAAGTAAATAGTATATTTACTGTTCTCCTGTAAATTTAGCCACCTGTCTGTTATTAATTTATTAGATTTTAGGACTTTTCCTTCAGTCCCAAAATGGGAGAAGATTTATGATGGAAGAAGATTCAATGAAAGCTCTGTCACAATTTCTCAGTGACATTTTCTATGAACATTTCTAAGATTTTTCTTTTTTTTTTCTACCCAGAAAAAGGAGTATTTCTGAATATCTCTCCACTACATTGTTGTGGCATCTTCTTTGGATTGGATCTTTCCTGGATCTTTCCTGCTGCTTTCTCAAATCCTGAAGAACTGGCCAAAATTCTCACTTTTGGTTTTTACTCAGTTTTCTGGTTTAAACTTCATGAGTCTCCAAACCACTTAGAAATCACCATCCCAAATTTAAGATGAAAAAATGTGCAAGGTGTTATGCTCATTATACATAATATTCATATTTTTATATGCTCTTTTCTTAATACAGTGGTACCACGGTATTCACCATTAATTGGTTCCAGAAGGTATGATGAATACCAAAAACAATGAGTACCAACAAATTTGGTACCAAACAAGTTGGCTAGAAAGATTGGCAAGTCACAAGGTAACCGACAGTGACAAGTTATAGCTTGCACTTCAAGTACCAAACAAACAACGAGTACCAGGACAAAAATTGGCATCAAAATAAACTGAGTATCAAATTCAACAAGTTTCAAAGTGGTTGAGCACAAAGGTATGACTGTACATACATTTTTGGGATCCTTCAGTTTAGTTTTGATATTTTAAAATTGGGAATCACAGTTTTTCCATCATGAAGCCATTATAATTCATTTCTCGAATAGTTTCCCAAAGTGCAAATTGGGAAATTTCATATTAAAGTGTTCTACTAGACTTTTAAGATAGTATCCAGATTGCAGGCTCTCCAAACAAAACAAAAACATAAGGAACAAAAGAAAAACCAATCAAAAGGGAAAAAAATGCTGTATTCATTTTTGAAATAAGCCCTACTCTGAAGAAACCATTGGAGAATCCACCTGGAGAAACTTAATTTTTCTGTCCACAAAGAAAGATGGAAAATATTGAATTCATCTGTACACTTGCTTTGGTTTTATTTCCATCTTGCCAAAGAGTTCTGGTGAACACGAATGCTTATTCACCATTCTGTCTTTTAGGAGTTCTTATAAAGGTACATGATTTTATAGGGGGTTTTTTTCCATAACACAATGCATCAGTCCTTTAATGAAGGACTGTGAAAAGCATACAGATGTAAAAGTTAATCTGACCTTTTCAGGAGTCCAATCTCCAAATACTTAAAATATGAAGCTGCTTCATGAAGAGAGATAGATGCTTCCTTCTCTCTCCACTTCTCCCAATCTTCCACCCTTACTCATTTCCTCTCCTCTCCTCCTCTGTTGGCTTGAGTGCCCCTTGTCTTAATTGAAAATGTAACAACTATTTAAAAAATGGCAGGAGGGATGAAAAAAATTAGCGAGGATTGGAGAAATTCCTTGATTTAGGACCCTAATCTGCTGTTCCAATTCCCTCCACTATGTGGATCCTTAAGGGGCTCCAACATCTCACATCCCACCTACATCCTACCAATTCTCTAAGATCCCTTCACTGAAGCGCTCTCTCTCTCTTTTCCTCTCTCCTTCTCCCTCCCTCCCTCCCCCCATATCTCTCTCCCACCTAAAAGGGAAAACAAGAGAAAGACTTCCAAAGGGCAGAGAACCATCAGGAGATGGCAAAAATGCTTGAGAATAAGGTCAGTCGGTCTCCTTTTGCCAACAGTACTGGGGAAGGGGAGGCTGCCTGTCCCCACCCCCCCTGAGCAATGTTCAAAGGCTTCAGCATGCTTTGTTCCACTGTGTAGGGATTAGGCCAGGCGGTCTGAGAATTTGCCTTCTAATTAAAAAGGATAAAAGATAGAAGTAGCATTAGACTAAAACATAGCAATGATACTTCGCAAGTTTGAGCTCTTTTTAAAACACACGTACAAAACCTGTTAGTCACAAGACATTGTAAGAAATCACCACCAGGTTTGCTTTATCCCATTTGTTTTACGCCCAAATTTAACAAGAGAGGAAGAAACAGACAGATATAAAAAAGAGAAAAAAGTTTTGAACTTTTCCCAGCTGTTCCTTAGTGAAGACAGCAGACTAATTGTACAGAAATCATTTCTGCTTTATGAGAGGGGAGGAGCTGCATTTTGTAAATAGATAACCAGGTTCATGGCCCCTTTCTCTCCACACTATATATAGCAAGATATTGTTTGCTATGGGTTTAATTTAACACCATTACAATTTATTGTACATCTACATAAACAAATCTGTGCTGTCCTTATAAATATTTATTCTGATTGTGCCCATGTGCCTTACACAATGTGGACATTAAGCTTGATTTGACCAATTTCTGATATTTCTGGTAACTCTCTTACGGGTGAGAGGAGAAGTGAAACTTAGAGAAATCATTCATATTTTAATAGGAACTTAATGTCACGTTGCATTACTTAGACTCTTATTGAATATTACTAGAAAATACAAATACAAAAAGAGACAAAAGTTAGAAAACCGATGAAAGGAGGAGAAAGGTACAAAGAGAGAGAAAGAGAAAAAACAGCGACTGCCAACTTTTTTCAGTGCAGTCCACAAAAATAGAAGATACAAGCTCAAGATTTTGCTTTACATTTCTCATTTTAAGCCATTTCTATAATCACAAAATCATTCTAATCAGCAAAACTTAAAATCAAAATTTCACCCTTTTTTTACTTTTGAGCAAAAAGTCCAGAAAAGGTTTTCAAGTAGAAACAAAGCCATGTTGCCTTACAGTACTGACCCAGTGTACAATTGAAACCATCCTTCAGAAGATGCATTTCTCCAAACATTTCAGGGCCGTATTTTCAGTCCAAATACGTGACCAAACATGTATGTATTAAAGAAAAGGTGCTCATAAAAAAACGTGTATATTGACAAACATAACAAACAAAAATGCTTTATACTAGAGAAATTGAGTACAAAAAGACATGTATGCTGATTTTCATTTCTTAAAGTTTCAGAACTAATGTGGAAGTAGAACAAATCAAATTTAGAATGTGAAAAATAAGCAAATCAGAATGTCCCTAAACCCTTATCTGAACCTAATAGCTTGAGGAAAATAAATATTTGAGCCTCCTTTCCTTTTATCAAAATTGCCATCAATTTTTTTTCTACAGGCCAGACAACAATATCTGGGCTTGCACATTACATTAAAACTAATATTTTCAATTCTAAACAGACTGACTGGGTTTACACAATATATTCTAATCTATAAATAAATCAGACAAGATTAAAATTAAGGAACCTTTAATGACCTGCGAATGTAGCTGCTAGATCTTTAGATGACCTGGTTAACCATCTATCTGGGCTGAAAAACGTGGATAACAGAGCCAGCAATTGATTTATTTCTCTTTTGTGTGGAAGAAAGGGGATTCTTATTACTCCGGAACAGGTGGTAACTCAGAGGGTTGGACAATGATTGGATTATGTTCTTTGCCTCTCCTATTGGCCAGCTAGAGAGTGAGCAATGATGGCAAATAGGTTTCCTGTGAGTTCTCTGCCTTTTAAGGTCAACAGAAATGAAGATGGTCACATGGTACAGATTTTTTTTAGGCTGAATAGTAGTAAATTCTAGCAATAATTGTTTGCTTAGGAAACAGTTCTCCATTATGTTTCTTCTCCTTTTAACTTTCTTGTCTGTTTCCTAATTTTCAGCATGTGCTACAATTCTGGGTTTTCATGAAAGTGTCTCCTCAGAGCTTTTATAGGTCAAGCCCCTGACCTGTAAAAGCTGATGGATGGATGGATGGATGGATGGATTTGATTTGATTTATACCCCACCTTTCTACTCTTCATGCTGCCCACAAAAGTCCTGTTAAGAACCTCCAGATATTCTCTCCCTCCTTTCCATCAGAGTTCCATGGTCATTATGTGGCTTATCTTCCTGTATTTCTATTAAGGCTATGGACAGATTAAAGACATTTTAATTGGTGAATCATGCGAGTTATGGTTCATTAACAGAACAATTCGCTTTTCAAGAAGTTGCATGTAAGTTAAGAAAAATACCAATATTTCTGAAGCACAAACCTTTAGAAATTTTATACATTTAGCCTTGATGAATTAGAATATATTTCAAAATAGGCACAAGAGAAAAAAGCCTTGTTATTAAAGCCATCTCTAAGTTTTAAAAGTCAGCATATTAATAAGAAAGCAAAAGAGTTTATCAGGGCAGTGTTTACGTTCTGCAAAACTATTGTAGCCATGTAGTATAACCACTCAATCAAATCAATGGGATGGATGGTTGTTTGTTTATTTAAACAACAACTGAGAACCTTCTGGGCTTACAAACCTGTGTGGGGAATATAAGCCTCTGACAGAATCCTCAGTGACCCCATGCATAGCATGGTATCATTGCACATAGACTGATGCAAAGTATTTATTTATTTATTTACAAGTAGCAGGGTGGCCACTTCATCTGTCAGGTGCCTTGAATATTCTTCACAGCAGTTATCCAGATGATCCAGGGGTGGGCTTCTAGTGGTTCGTAGGGGTTCGGGAAAACCTCTAGCTAAGATTCTGTGCAGTTTGGAGAACCCCCAATCCCACTTGTGGTTGGCCGCTCCCACCCCGCCCCTCCCAGGAGTCCCCACGCAGCCCATTTTAGATGCAGGTAAGTGCAGGGCGTGCTCAGAGGCTCAGGGAGGGCAAAAAATGGGCCTACCGAAAGTTCGGGAAGGCCGGAAAAAGGCCCATTTCCAGCCTCCAGAGGGCCTCCAGAGCCTTGGGAGGCTGTTTTCGCCCTCCTAGAGGTTCAAGGAAAGTCTCCAGAGCCCAGGGAGGGCAAAAATGCCCCCCACACCATGGTGCAGGATGCCAACTAGGCCACACCCACTATGGCCATGCCCACTCAGCAATCGGGCAGAGAACCCCTTGCTAAAATTTTTGAAGCACACCCTGAGATGATCCTGTGATTCATCCCTTCCCAGCAAGGAGTGAGTAAAAAGGACTGCTTAATAGCTATCTAGAAACATAGTCAGAGCAGAGAAATAACTATATTTTGGCAGTCTTGTCACTCCAATATAATTCGAAGTAGGGGTGCTCCATCAGATTTGCTCTTCATTTTTTTTAAATTAAATTTATATATCACCCATCTGACAATTGAGCGATACTAGGCATCTCTTTTGGTGCTTCATCTTCCAAAGTCCCACAGAAAACTGAGGACAACCTCAGGATGGACACACAGTGAGAAGCCCCAGGAGCTCTCTGATCCAAGGCCTTTGTCGAATCCTCATTCAAGGCATAGACCAAGGCCTCAGTCAAACCATCTATCAAGCCCTTGAGTGGAAAAAAAAGCAAACTTCCTTTGGAACCCCATTAGTCACCTAGGGAAGATTTATAGGCTCTACCTATCTGTAGGGGAACCAGCATTAGCAAGTAGAAAAGTGATTAAAGTAATTTGACCATAACAGAGAACCAATCCACATGACTGGACAAGAATATAAAAATATACATGATTATGTTTCCCCTCTATGGACACCTACGTGTGGAGAAATTTAAGGTGGGCCGCAGCTAGAGACTGGAGACAAGTCTATTCCAGGTCAAGCATCAGTTGAGCTATGTCAAATGCACCTTCCCAGTCTGCTACTTCCATATTTGTTGAACTGTACACAACCTTCATCCTTAGTCAACACACTAACTCAGTCTAGGAAAGGCAGATTGGGGTAACACCTAAACCTTTGGAGTTTATGTATTTGTTTTAAAAACAATCTTGGATCTTGGCTTTCTCCTGAAATCATCTGGCTCTCAATATGTCAGAGAGTCTCTCATCCAGGTAGCTGAGAATACTATCCCCCTGTCAGCAAAGGTGAGTGGGGGATAAAAAGGCATTCCTACTGGCTTCTTGATGTAACATGAGAGGTGTGGGAATGAAGGGTACATTCCATTACACACTTGTGTGTGCAACAAGAGCTGGATTACTCTGAAAACTTAGAGGTCTGTTGTGCAACCTTCCCACCTCTCTTTAAAACATAATTCCTATAATCTCGTCAACCAACCTGTAGAAATGCTCATCTCCAGTTCCTTAATGTGACAAATCAGTTCCAAAGTGTATGGTGAGAATGAACAAATGCCATCTGTTTGAATGGAGAAGACCACGGAACCTTCCTCGGGAAGAACGCAAAGATATTACTATTCCCTCAATTGCCTAATTAATAGTTTAGGAGACACCCTCTTACTGTAGCTCATAACAAGGCAATTGCACAAGTACAAATAATTAAAAAAAAATAGGGCCCTATCTAACAAAATTAAATTTAATGATTTTGATTACTTTTCAATGGTAAGAAAAGTAAGGTTCTACATTTATTATTTATTATTTATTTATTTATTATCAAATTTATATACCACCCTACTCCCAGAGGGACTCAGGGTGGTGAACAGCTAAAATAAGATACCAATAACATACCAAAGTTAAAAACTATTAAAATAATTTGGGCTCCAAAAGAATTTAAAACATCCAATTTAAGTAAAACATTTAAAACCCAATTTAAAAAGGGAGAGTTAGGCCAACCTCGCCTGTTGAAATAAAAACGTTTTTAGGGTGTGGCGGAAAGTGCGTAGGTCTTGAATCCTCCTTATCTCTGGGGGGAGCTCGTTCCAGATGGCAGGTGCCCCCCAGAGAAGGCTCTTCCCCTGGAGGCCGCCAGCCAGCACTGTTTGGCCGACAGCACCCTGAGGAGCCCCTCTCTATGGGAGCAAACTGGTTGGTGAGAGGCTATTGGTGGCAGAAGGCGATCCCGTAAGTACCCTGTTCCTAAGCCATGGAGCGCTCTAAAGGTGGTAACCAAAACCTTGAAGTGCACCCGAAAGACCACCGGGAGCCAGTGCAGCTCGTGCAGGAGGGGGGTCACATGGGAGTGCCACGTCACTCCCATCACCACCCGCACAGTCACATTCTGGGCCAGTTGGAGCCTCCGGGTGCTCCTCAAGGAGAGCCCCATGTAGGTAAGAAACTGTGCATTTAGGCAAGAAAAACCAAATGCACAGGTGTAGAATAGATGGTACCTGGCTGAATAGCAATGATTATGAAGGGATTTGTGGTCCTAGTGGACAATCATTTAAATATGAGCCAGCAGTGTGCTGCATCTGCCAAAAAAGCCAATACAGTCCTAGTGTCGTGATCCCGACTAATGAATCCTGCCAGGTTCGATTTAAAGTTGACACCTAGGCTGCATTAACATAGGAATAGAATCATATCGTGTGAAGTGTTAATACCACTTTATAATGCCTTAATAAGACCACTCTTGGAATATTTAATCCAGTTTTAGTCACCATGATATAAAAAAGATGTTGAGACTCTAGAAACAGTGCAAAGAAGAGCAATAAAGATGATTTAGGGACCGGAGGCTAAAACATATAACAAATGGTTGCAGGAATTGGGGTTGTCTAGTTTAATGAAAAGAAGGGCTAGGGGTGACATGATAGCAGTGTTTCAGTATCTGAGGGGCTGCCACAAAGAAGAGTGGGGGGTCAACCTATTCTCCAAAGCATCTGAAGGCAGGAAAAGAAGCAATGGGTGGAAACAAATCAAGGAGAGAAGCAACCTAGATCTAGGGAGAAATAGAATTAAGGAGAATTTTCCTGACAGTTAGAACAGTTAATCAATGGAATGACTTGCCTTCAGAAGTTATAGGTGCTCCATCTCTGGAGGTTTTTAAGAAGATAGGACAACCATTTGTCTGAAATGTTATAGAATATCCTGTTTGTGGAAGGAGTTGGACTAGAAGACCTCCAAGGTCCCTTCCAATTATTTTATTCTATTATTCTTAAAATCAGAATTGTTAGAATCATAGTAGAGAATGAATTAACACACACTGCCCAAAGCGATAAGGTGGCATGCTTGGTTTTGGTTTAGGATTAAATATGAATTGACTCAGCAAATAAGTCATGGTTTATTTTATACCAATAAAGCACAATTTCAAACCATATTGCATTGTTGCTTTTTGATTACACGTGTGATGTAGAAATGAAAATGCTTGCTTTGTGATTTCCTGAATGGAGTCAGTTTATTTCTGGATCTTGCCACAATCTCTAGTCCAGGAATCAGCCATTATGGAAACTTTACGTCTTGTGGATTTCATCTTGTAAAGTTGCCATAGTGGCCGACCCCTGCTGTAGGTAAAAGGAAAGACAAGAAATCAGGAATTGCCCAGGAGCCTTCAAACAAATTGTGCAAACAGTTTTAGGTCCGCAGACTGATCTCGTTCTAGATTAGTCAATAAATCAGGATTAAAGCAAACCCTGATGGTGATGTGTGAACAGAGTCACTCCAGCAGCAAACAATGCTGTACTGAACTCTACCTTGCAATTTCTAAAAAGTTTCCCTTCCTTGTGAAAGAGGCTTCTATTTCTCTACCTTATAAGAATGCTTGAGAGTCTCTTTTGAATTTCTTTTGGAAGTATATCTGAACTGACTTTATTGTTATTGGAACTGGCTAATAATCCTACTGCTGTTCTGGCTTTCTGTCACAAATATTTCTTTGAACCATACTAAGCTTGCTGTATTTTCCAAAAATTGGGGGGGGTGGGAATCGGAATAGGAGGAGTTCCCTCCTGATGTCTTTGCTTGAGATTTAATGGAAATGTGAACAATCGGCAAATGACTTCAGGTCTTTCATATGCATATCACTTGGTCTCCACCTTGCTAAATAAATAGAGAGAATATCAGGCTATACCCACAACAATTGTTCTATTCTTTTTCTTCTGTGAGAGACATTTCCATCAAATTTAATGAGAACTGAGGAAAAAATAGAAATTGGAAGAATATTTCTGTATATCATGAGTTTAAATAAGATTAGGTTTGGGGAGAATATGGTATTTTATTGGCTGGATACCTCAAGGGAGACAAATAATGAAGGTCCCAGGTGAACCTCCTTGGGGAATTTGAAAATGTAGAAAATTAATAGACATCCACGGGATCTACTACCATTGTCAAAAAGACAAAAACAGTGTCATACAGTTTCAGTGACCGTCCCAGCCATCTTCCAACAAGCAACATTAATGTGGAAATCAGAATGGGAAGTTGAAAGATGAAATCACATCATGCTTCATTGAATCAACACAACAACAAAGTCATAAAATTGAGTGTGGTCCTGTGATGTCTCACTTAAAAACCACACTGCTTAATTGTCTGGTTTTGTTATGGACATAAATTGAAGATTATCTTTAATAGCAATAGTACTTAGACTTATACACCATTTCACAGTGCTTTAATGCCCTCTCCAAGTGGTTTTCAGAGTCACCATATTTCTCCCAACAATCTGGGTCCTTGCTGCAGCCAGCAACGACATCCGATTGCCCGGTTCGCGCTCATAGAAGGGCCTGCTCAGGGTGCCGTCGGCTAGACAGTGTCGGCTCGTGGCCCCCAGGGGTAGAGCCTTCTCTGTAGGAGCGCCCACCCTCTGGAATCAACTCCCCTTGGAGCTCCGGTTTGCACCTGACCTTCGCACCTTCTGCCGCCATTTAAAAATTTGGCTATTTAAGTTCTTCGACCTGGACTGATGGGTTTTTTAGGGTTAAATTTTAAATTTTATTAGGTCTTTAGATTTTAACATTTATTGTGGCTTGTGCATTTTATTATTGTGAGCTGCCCTGAGTCCATTGGGAGATAGGGCAGCATATAAACCAAATAAAAGAAAGAAAGAAAGGAAGGAAGGAAGGAAGGAAGGAAGGAAGGAAGGAAGGAAGGAAGGAAGGAAGGAAGGAAGGAAGGAATTTTACCCACCTCATAAGTATGGAAAGCTGAGTCAATCTTTTTTTTAATAAATTTTATTAGAGCATCAAAAATAAAAATAAAAAACAAATGTATAATAATTTTTCTATCACGGTGTAACATCGTCAAAATACCCATAAATATATATACACCAATAATCAGAGAGTAAAAATAGAAAATATTTACAGATTCTTGTATACAAATTTACCTTACCAATACTTATTGATTACCATAAATATAGAATCATCTATAATTATAATTCAACATTATCCTTTGTCTCTCTCCCATCGTTTCTGGGTCCAATCATACCACATATTCCAACTACTATAAAAGTCTGAATGTCTTTTATCCTTGATTAGTTTTGTAAGTCTGTCAGACTGCACATTCCATGATTTTATAAATTAGTTTTGCGTCCGTTGATAAGTCCTCATTCTTCCATTCTTGTGCGAATGCCAGTCTCCCTGCAGTAATTATGTGCAGCATCAAATACCATTTAGTCAATCCCAACAAAAAAGTTTCACTCTACAGTGTGTAATTTCAAACAACCATCATCGTATTTTCATCCAATATTTAGCTGCCAGTGGGCATGTCCACCATTGGTGGAAGTAAGTTCCATTGCTATGCCCACATTTCCAGCACTGTGAAGATGTCCCGTGTGAAGATGAAGCTAATCTTGATTTTGAGCAGATGAAAATCGAAGTGCCAAATTTCCGCCAGCAGTCAGCAGAAGTAACCTGCAGTACTGCATTCTAACCACTGCGCCACCATAGCTCATAGGGGATGTTCAAATCCAAAGCGCAAATGTGATCTGTCGTATATATGCCTATTACCTGTGAAGAACACTTTATGCTAAATGCACTTTTTTCCCAACACTGCATTTCAGCAGCCACTAGATCCTGGGAAAACTATGTTGCTTTAAGGTACTCCAAATCACATATTGCTCAGCACAGCCCTAATAAATCCTAAAGGAATGGTTCTGTTGCTGTTTTTCCCCCTCCCTTTGCCTCATTTTACATATTTTCTATTTTAAAAAAATGTTTTTAATATGCTGTTTTAATTATCTATTTATGTTTTGTAAAATATTTTGAGGGACTTTTAATATAGAAGCAGATAAAAAATTATGTCAACACAACACCTGTACTTTTTAATGTATTTTTTTTAAAAAAAACAAAAAAACTCAGTTCTATACACCCAACTTTACATATCTGCACAAGTAAGTATTAGGGGGGATGTAGGGTTGGGAATGTAGGGTTGGGAGCTCTGGTGGCTCAGCAGACTAAAAGCATTGTAGCATTGTAATTAAACACCAGCTGTCTGAAATTACTGTATTCGAATCTCACCAGGCTCAAGGTTGACTCAGCCTTCCGTCCTTTCTAAGGTAGGTAAATTGAGGACCCAGTTTGTGGGGGCAATAAGCTGACTTTGTATAAAAAATATACAAAAATATGAAGGCTATTGCTTAACACATTGTAAGCTGCCCTGAGTCTCCGGAGAAGGGCGGCATATAAATCAAATGTAAAAAATAAAAATAAAAAAAATAATAATAAAAGACCAGATTTCCCATTGTAATCTGTTTCTTTTATTTCCTCCTCCTCCTCCTCCTTTTTTTTTTTTTTTTTTTTTGGCTTTTGGAATGTTATATTGGAAACAACAGTGGCTCTTAAATAGGTTTCTTTATCCATAAGCCAGTTGGAAACTCTCCATCAACTCTGATTCTAAGACATCTTGGTCTGGTTTTGAAGATTTCCACCTCTCAGAATGGTAAACAGAGCTGAAACTGTAAATCTCTTTCTCAAACTGATTCTGAGTTCCTCTTTGATGAAAGAATGCCAGGGTTGCCAAATTCTTTGTGGGAGGAGAAATGGAAGACACCCGGATGATCGTCTACCAACATGTAGGACCATCTCACAGAAATTGGAAGAACACAACTGTTTTCTTTCCTTCTGGGTCTCCAATTTGGGCCACAACCAAGGCCACAAGTTCAACAGTCAGGGCTTTGTTCTTCTCCGCCAAGTCTTTGCTGGAGTGGTTCCCTCTGATGTGAAAAATATGAGTGAGCTCCCTCTGAACCTGAGTCCAAAATGGTGACGGATGAAACTCTGGCTTCTTTTTCACATTGGCTGGCCGAATTGTAAGTTAGATGAAATACTTGTCTTTTGTTGTCTGATGCAGACAACAAAAACAAAACTTGCTACTTCTTGCCAATTGAGTTGTGTTCATCAAAAACATCGCTGACATTGTACCCACAATGTCTTCATTTTCGCTTTAAACCGAGCCATTCCTTTGTACAAACTGTTGTCTTGGACACCCTGGCTTTTGTTAAAGTCAAGATTATCATGACAGCTTCCAAAACAAACAAGTAAATAAATCCCAGACCAATCCCAAAGTCTCTTTGAGACAGAATGTTCTTTGTAGCTCCCACCTAAGAATCCAATTTGTACAAAGAATACTATGCAGGCGAACAACCTGTGTAAGACTACTTGAAACTGTGAATATGTGGCTGTTGCAGAAGCTCTGAACGAGCTTGTCTTTTCTTCTCCCATTCTAATAAATCTCAGTGTGTGATGCGGTGTCATCCTATCAGGAAGCTGCTGAATGAATGATCTACTTCACTGACTGCTGCTTGCCGAGATGGGAAAGCTGCCACTGTTATTACAAATGGGATGCAGCTCCCTGTTTCCAATCTTCATAGGTTCTCCATAGAGCTGGATGAGAAATTCAGCCTCTCTAAATCTTTTATGGGAACTTTTAAAAATTGTACTCTGAGAGCTAGGATTGTGGTCTACAATTGGGGCAGAACCCCAACCCCCCCCCCTTTCCCCAAAGGCTAAGCTCATGCTTTCTCTCAAAGGGCTGTAAAACTTTGAAAGCTTGAGAAGAGATGGACTCATTCAGTCATTCATTCATTATTGTCTCCCACTCACAGTTTACTCACAAGTATCCATATCGAGGTTGCAGCTGTCTAACTAATAAAGCCACACCTGGTGTTCTTGAGAATATGCCAACATCCACAGGTACCCTCCCTCTACTCTGTCCCTTAGCCTACAAAATACCCTGGGTGGGGTATAGGATAAGAGAAAAGGAGACGAGAAAATGGCAAGCAGAAGGGAAGCAGAGGCAACATCTTGGAATTTACAACTGTTATAGGTAGGCAAGAAGGCTATCAGCCAACTGCCAGAACCACAAGTTACAGCAAGCAGCATATCCTCACATCCTGGACATAACCTGTTTCAATTATTACCCTCAAAACGACGCTATAGAGCACTGCACACCAGAACAACTAGACACAAGAACAGTTTTTTCCTGAATGCCATCATTCTGCTAAACAAATAATTCCCTCAACACTGTCAAAGTATTTACTAAGTCTGCACTACTGTTAATCTTCTCATCATTCCCATCACCCATCTCCTCCCAGTTATGACTGTATGACTGTATGACTTGTTGCTGGTATCCTTACGATTTATATTGATATGGTTTCCTGATTGCTTATTTGTAACCTGTGACTATCATTAAGTATTGTACCTTATGATTCTTCATGAACATATCATTTCTTTTATGTACATTGAGAGCATATGCACCAAGACAAATTGTGTGTCCAATCACACTTGGCCAATAAAAATTCTATTCTATTCTATTCTATTCTATTCTATTCTATTCTATTCTATTCTATTCTATTCTATTCTATTCTATTCTATTTCCTGATGGGGATCCTTCCTGGAGCTTGGCTTTGTAGCTCAGCTGGAATACTCAAAAGCAACACTGCTTAAGAGCAGAGTTTGGAGCATGGTTTGGAGCTCCACAGCAACCAGAAAAAGAGCAAACACAGCTAGGCAACTTAACAAATGTTGACACTTTTGTTTGTTTTAAGGACTGAGCTTTCAAGACTTATTTATGCAGCTACGTCCACCTGCAAGGCCTAAGAAGGGTAGAGTTAACCTAGACAATAGTCTGTTTTTAGGAAAGGTGTGCACTATAATAAAATGTTTTGTTCGGTTATCTTCTTTGCTGTGGGCTTTATACAAAGTTTTACAGCTCAAAACTATATGTACAAAAGTGTTCAAAAAATGCAGAAATTGCACAGTTAGGGCTAAGTATGCATTATATTGGATTAGGGACCTTTCACTTTAAAAACTGTAAACACTAAAATGTGCCTACAAAACACATATAGTAAAACAATATCATACAAAAATCTGTAGATGACCACAGTGATTTGCCACTTTCTAATTTGGCTGATTTTGTAAATGGATACAAGATGTGCCAGAGTCAAACCAAATCTGCAGTTACTAAATGGGAAATGAGAGAATGAATGAAAACAAAATGGAAAGGTTCCCATATAATTGTGATGGGAGAATGTTCTTTTAAAATGTAATGGGAGTTGAATGCTGATGAATCTATCTAACACGGCATCCATTGCCAGCCAACCACGAGTGTCAAAAATCTTCTTCCAGCCCATATTTCCTTGCTAGCACTCAGTGTTTCAGATCATACAAGTTCAATTTTTTTATCATGGCTAAGTCACTCTTAAGTTCTGCTCCTCTTTTAAAGAAATCCAATAAATGGCAAATATTGTGATAATAACTTCTGCATACTTTAGAATCAGTGAATTTCATGACATTCATATTTCAATGACTATATATAGACTACATATATAGACCAGGGGTGAAATCCAGCAGGTTCTGACAGGTTCTAGAGAATCGTAGCGGAAATTTTGAGTAGTTCAGAGAACCGGCAAATACCATCTCTGGCTGGCCCCAGAGTGGAGTGGGAATGGAGATTTTGCAATATCCTTCCCTCAGGAGTGGGGTGGGAATGGAGATTTTACAGTAGCTTTCCCCTGCCATGCCCACCAAGCCATGCCCATCAAACCACACCACACCCACCAAGCCACGCTCACAGAAGCGGTAGTAAAAAAAATTTGAATTTCACCACTGATATCAACTATACAGTATCTGTAGCCTGACTAGGTGGCTCAGTGGCTAAGACACTGAGTTTGTCGATCAGAAAGGTTGGCAGTTCTGCAGTTTGAATCCCTAGTACAGGTCTCCTACATGAGCAGGGGGTTGGACTAGATGACCTCCAAGGTCCTTTCCAACTCTGTTACTGTAAATGATTTACTTGAAGCTTAAGTACTTCATTTCAAATCTTTGCCTACAAAAGAAGGTCTGGGTTTTCTCAACAGTTGAGGCATCCTCGAAAACCGTCTTCTTACTGCCATTCAAGCAGAAAAGTCTCTTATAAATTGTCCTCACGGCTGCCTTAATTGGAGGCCAAGGTCTGAGGAGAAGCTTGGTATTCTAATCTGGAAACTCTGAGGTACGTCTTTATTCTCCCTTTATTCAAATGGCCAACTTTGTCCATTCCTATTTTTAACCATTGCAAAGCTCAAACTATTCCTTTAGATATAAACAAGGTATTAAAAGCAATCCTCGATGTTTAATGCCAGAGTGGAAACTCTCTAGGTGATAATAGTCAGAGATCACATAGCAACCAGAGCTCTATTTTATAGCATGGGGAGGAAATTTCATCATAAAGAAATGCCTGAGGTGCAGATAAGGCAGTATGTAGACAGTACAGTTCCATTTAGTTTTATTTTGTTGCAGGCATGAGGGGAAAAAATGGAAGAAGAATATGAACACAAAGCCAGGAAGTTATAATTGTAAAGCTAAAATTGTGAAGGTGAATTTTCTTGCCTTTCCACTCCAAAACTATCCTTAAGATTTTTTTTTTTTAAAGGGTAAATATATCCTGGATTTATAGATATGCAGCATCCACTTTTTGTGATACTTTCCAGTATTTGATGATATGATTGTACTAAAAAACTTAACAATACGCGATATTCCGTGCTTTTGTATGAATCAGCACTTTCAAAAATCCAAGCATTCAGTGAAATACAGGGGACTCCTTATCTATAAATAAAGTGCATCCCTTCTCCCCTAGTGCGGTCTGTTTTCCACAAATTTATACAAATGGCTTCATCACAACTGTATACCGTACTGTATAGAAGGCAATATCGGGAGGCAGAAGGATAGGATTAGCCTCTTACCACGAAGTGTCTTGGCTGGTATCTTCACCATCCTCCACATCTGTTAAAATCAAATCTGCATTTCGCTCAGTGCAACTATCTGAAACAAACATAAAGGGAGAAGCTGTAGCACATTGACACCATGAAATGCACATGAAACAAAAACTGGATTTAATTAAAATTGCTTTTTCAAGTCATGCACGGGGGCAAAGAAATCACATCCTGAATTGTTCTCCAGTTACTGGATTCCAGCAAATCGTCACTCGTCCTTTGGATGCGATGGGGCAACATCAAAGGGGAACTTTTTAAAAAATGGCATATTTTTTTTATCTTTATTGTGCTATGTAAATCAACTACAGCATTGATTTCCTTGCCTGCCTTCACTATCACTAAAGCCTCCTGTGGAACCATATCAGAAGTAAATAGAATCCAAGCATGCAAATCAGGTGGTGGGGAAGATGAGGGGTTGGTTCTGTGGCTGCTAATATCATAATCACCATAGAAAATGTCGTAATCACCCTAGAAAACTCAGTGAGCTGATGGGTAGGCCAGAGTTGAAAAGCAACACCAATCTCTTGGGAGGCTGCTAGTAAAATGCTATCATAGGTCTCTGCAGGTGGGTTGGGGGCAGCTGTCTCCCACGAATGACTATAATGCCCAGATTCCCAGGTCTCATTAAAAAAAAAAAACTACGACTCCCTATCTCCATTAGAAGCCCAGATGTGGGACAAAATGTGCCACCACTTTTCTCCTTGTTGTATAAGAAAAGGCCTGCTCCTAGCCAAGGACTTAACACTCCTAGGGATGATTGGCATGCATATTGTCTGCCAAAGAAAGTCTTTTTTGAATCTTCTCCCGTGGGGAATGTTTTCTGCCTTGTTAAAAAAAAAAAAGCAATTCCAAAATCATGACAATTTATCTACTAAAAAAATAGGACAAAAGGAATTCATAAGATGACTGAGATCTTCCTTTTAAAAAAATAATACATTTGAAAAAGTTGTCCTGCAAGCGGTTAAATATAAAGGCCATCATTTTATAAGCCTGCTGTAAAAGAGGGAGCTGGTAGAGATTGGCCTACGCCATGGGTGTTAAACTCAAGGCCCATGGGGCCGCACTGGAAACAGCAAAGGACCGGCCCGTAGTGCTTTTGCTAGCAAAAACGGAGCTCGGGAGGGCCCTCCCAAGCTCCCTTTTTGCTGGCAAAGGGTTGCAGGAGGCCATGGCAATCAAAAACAGAGCTCGGAAGTCAGTTTTCGCTGGCAGAGTGCTCGGGCCACCACAGGTGCCTCCAACCCGAGTGACGTCGAATAGCCATGCCCACCCTGGCCACACCCACCCAGCCCCCTAAGGTCAAACACAACCCTGATTCAGCCCTCAATGAAACAGAGTTTGACACCCCTGGCCTCGGCTGATCCTACAAGACATCCCAGAACCTGGAGAACCTGCCTATGTGAGTGGAGAGGCATTGATCTATGATGTTATCCAAAATGCATTCTCCACATTCTTGTTAGGTTCAGTTTGGATTTTAGGGTGGGTGGGCAAGGGTAGGGGTTAGAGGGATGTAACTAGGGTAGTAATTAAAGCTGGTTATAGTTCAAGTGTAGTTTATTAAATGTGTGAAGTCTGTGACTATTTTCTTGGTATTCTTTCCTAGGGTATGGTGTTTCTTTTTTAAAAAAATTTGATTTATATGCCGCCCTTCTCCAAAGACTCAGGGCGGCTTACAATGCGTTAAGCAATAGCCTTCATACTTTTGTATATTTATACAAAGTCAGCTTATTGCCCCCACAAACTGGGTCCTCATTTTACCTACCTTAGAAAGGATGGAAGGCTGAGTCAACCTTCTTCCTCATTCTAAGAACACACCTTGCTACAAAATGTCCCAAAGGTGCTTTTTCAAAAGGCAACTGGATTTTGTTTTTCCTTGAAGATGTTTTTGCTTCTCATCCAGGAAGAAGGTGCCTCCATTCAGATTTCATTTCATTCCATTCTATTCATCTCATCCATTCAGAATGGACAAGCTCAGTGGTAGGATTCAAGTAATTTAACAACTGGTTCTCTGCCCTAATAATTTCTTCCAACAACCAGTTTGCCAAACTAGTCAGAAACTTAAAAACTGGTTCTCCCGAAGTGGTGCGAACTGGCTGAATCCCACCAATGGAGAAGCTTCTCATCCATTCTGAAGAAGCTTCTTGGATGAAAAGCAAAGTATCTTCAAGGAAAAACAAAATCTAGTTGCCCTTTGAAAAAACACCTTTGGGACAACAATGACCTGGATGACTGAAAATCTCCATAGACATCTTGTTACAAAATATTTTCTCATGCTATGGATTGTAAATACTGTAACTCTCATATATTACAGCATTTAAAAACAAGCAGAACCAGGGAGGGGACTGAATCCTGAACATAATGGCATTACATGGTTGAACAAAGGGAAAGGGTGTCTTTCTTTATTCACTTGATTTGTACTTTGTCTTTCTCTCTAAAATGACATTTACTGCAGCCAGCAAATTCTTTAATCTGCCTTTTGACTGTCCAGGAGCTGCTCAGTCTCATTTGGATTAAGCATCAATTTTTTCTCCTCCATGTGGTCTATGGACTATTGAGGATTTTAGCCACAGGTGGACAGATATTGTCTTGATCCAAGGCCTATGCTTTTAAAAAGAAGGAATAAAGTAATCTAAAAATCTCAAGGTTAGGTTTATCTCTCTTTGTAGCTCTGCTTTGTAGGTTGTTCTGTCAGTAGCATTCCCAGTCACTAGAGCAAGGATGTCTGACCCTTGGGCGTTATCAGCCTTCTTTTTTTAAATTAACTGTCCAACTAGATTCAAAGTCGACAACTACAAGCACAAACAAGCATTCCAAGAGTATTTGTGCAACATCAAAAATTAAGGATGCAAAAGATAAAACTGTATCACATTTAGTATATTTAAATGAGGATGATGGGGTGGAAGGAAAGCCGGAAACATCAAGTGACAGCTGTCCAATTGCTGGTGGTGCCAGAAATACTGCAGAATTAAAATTGATGTTGTTTGGAAAGTTGGAACTAAAACTGAATTCAGCTGATGGCAGGTATAACTTTTCTGTTCACTAAGAATGAGAAGGGACTCTGCAATATGACATTTCTTGACTTGGTAACATCCAAATATGTTCATCTACAACTCCTGTCATTCCCAGGCCACATGCTACACTGAATCACCCCTCAACATATGCTAGCATGTGGGCTGGGGATAACAGGAGTTGTAGTTCAACATATCTGGACGTTACCAAATCAGGAAAGGTAATACTGCTGAGTCCCTTCTCAGCTCTTAATGCTGCCTTCCCACTGCCAGCAAGCTGGTATTTCCCTACAACATAACACAAGAGAATAAGCCCATGAAAAGCCTGAGCTAAGGGAACCCACTCAGAAAGTAAACTCACTTCTTCAGAAGGGATTTCTTTTTTTCAAGCTCTGAAATAAATCTCCCAGAGCTTTCTAGGCTAGGAAAAGCTTAAACACAATCAATGGAAAACAGGCAGAAGAAGTGACAAAACATTATGACAACAGAAACTGTAAAACAGATTTTAAAAGCAGAACAAGTTTGATGTCAATCCCTGTATGGAAGGATGTCAAGAATAAGATACTTCTCTCTTTCTCTTTTTTTATTACCTTCTTATATCGGATTCAGATCTGTTCTAGAAAGAATAGGAGGAATTTTCCCTGAATGGATTATTCAGATCAATTGGTAATATTGTGTCCATCTGTCCTGAGTGTAGAATTCATGCCAGCTACCAGAAGCAATTACTATCTTAACTAATAAGCTTTAATTTAAGAAGATATTATTTATTACATTGCTTATCTCTTACATTAATTAATGTAAAATGTTTTTTTTAAATGGAAAGATAGAAAGAAAAAAAATCCAGTTATTTCTAAGAATGCCATGGGGTTCGATAAGGGTTGCATGGTCCCATTTGTAAATGCGAAGAGGTTTTTTCCAGGAAAAGTCTAAATACATGGGATATAAACCATACATTATAGACTGGCAATGTGTGATTCAAATAATTCAAGAGTAGGACCAAGGCAAAAATCCAACAGTTCCAATTCTAAAGACTAGTTCCCGTATCAACTTTACATGCAGTGGATATTTTATACATACATTTTAATGAAAATCAGCTTAGCTATCATTCTGCAAAAGAAAATATAGATGGCTTTTTGGTCCCTGACTAATACATCAAGCTTGCCTTCTAAAAGTAGATGAATCTCAAGAAAAAAAGCGATTGTTTTGATTCGTTTTGCTTATAATAGGGCTTATATTTGTTTCCTACGCCATTGATTTACAGCAATTATGCATAGAAGGAACTCTGAAGCACCACCACAAAGGACCAAAAATAGTGGGAGATCTTGGAGTAACAGATAAGCTATGCTGGGAATTGGGCAACATAGAAATGCGATTAAATAAATAAACAAACAAACAAACAAACAAACAAACAGGAAGAATCAGAATAGTTTATTTGTCCAAGTGGTTTGGCCAAGGAATTTGTTTGCAGTGTGGAAGCTCTCAATGTACATGCAAAGCAACAAAAGCATCATCATCATCGTCATCATCCCAATAAGAAAAGTAAAGAAGACAGATAAATGATAACATTACAGCCATACCACATGGGTAAATATAATGTTTAAATGGATATTAAATTTGAGATTTTTCACAACTTAAATAGTCTGCTTTGGCATGCACTTATTTCAAAAGATAATTGTGGCAAGCAAAAGTAAATACTAAAATTCAACCACAGGAAATTATTTTTTGCTTAATCAGAAAACTGGTACAAACTTGTCATCCCCCATTATTGGATACAGTATATTTCGGCTGCGTCTGCAAATTATTGTCCCGAAGAGTTTGATTTAGAATGCTGACACAGAAGGCCCATTTTTTAAAAAATGATAGTATTACATGATAGGCATTGTATCTTGCATCCTACCCTCTTCAAGAGAGAAGTAAAGAACCCGAACTGACTTTCATTCTTTCATAGTGTTTGTGGTGTATTGAATTATTTTTTTTCCAAATGAGCTTGGACTGTGATTCCCATAATTGGTTGGAATCACATCTGGATAGTGCTTCACAAGGCTAGGTTGGCTGTATCAATACAGGAGTTTAATTCTGGATCTTTCAAGGAAGCTTTTTACCAATTTGGAATGAGTGAGGCTTGGAGAGGTTTGCATATAAAAGGGAAGTTCTCTGCAACTGATGATAAAGAGCCTTGAGATCTCATGTTAGCTCTGACTGTCACCTGAATTTTAAATAAAAATTTTAAATAATCCAGACTTTGCCACAAGAGCAGTGCATGGGCAGCCCAATTTCAGTGCCTTTAAAATTCAGGGAGGGTGTGTGTATGTTATTATTATTTGATAATAATAATGGTAGGGTTGATTTTTTCTCTCTCTCTCTCCCATTTTCTCTCATTTTAAACAAGTGATCTTGCACCAAAGTGTAGAGAGTCCAGGCATCCCTTACTGTGGCAAGTAAGCTGGAGGAAGGCTTGAGGGTGTTCTCTTTTTATCCAAGTGAGGGCAGGGTGGCCAGGATTCCCAAATGAGAATTTTCTGAAGCTGTTTTTAACTTTCAATCTGCTGGTGCCCAAAATCCATTGCTAATCATCATCATCATCTATGATATGGGAGAGAAATGGAAGAGAAGATCCAATGGACAGTTAAAGTGATCATTATCTGAAGCAAAATCCCATCCTCAGCAGAAATCCGTGCAATGTTTAAAGAAATTTATTTATTTATTTATATTTATTTGTTTGTTTGTTTGTTTGTTTATTTATTTATTTATTTATTTATTTATTTATTTATTTATTTATTTATTTGATGTATATGGCTACCCAACTCACACGAGAGGTGCTCAGAAAGAGTGGCAGGAGAAGAATAGTTAGCTTTCCTTCTCCAGCTATATGTTTGCGTGATAAATGTCTAGATTGTGTTTCACAATCTTGGCAACTTTAAAATAGGTAGACTTCAACTCCCAGAATTCTCCAACCAGCCTGGCTGGTGAATTTTGGGAATTGAAGTCTACCCATCTTAATGTTCCCAAGGTTGAGAAACACTGCTCTAGATACTGAACACCTGAAAAAGACTAATGTAACCAAGAAATTACAAGATAAACAGATGGAGCTAAAAAGAGAGAACTAGGCAATGGGGATGTTTGCTTCCCAGCTGGATCCTCCCATTAAACTGGACCAGGTACATAACTTCCTTTTCTGATCACTGTAAATGGGATATGGGTTAAATCTACATTATTCCAATGGGATCTCTGATGTTACATCTTATTGGACTTAATTAACAAATTATCACTTTACTTTAGTAAACTATAGTAGGGTTTTTGTAGAATGCCACTTTATCTTCGTGTCTGCAACAGAGCTGACCATTAGAAATATTGGTTGTATTTTGCCCATATGAATATCTTTCAATCCTTATAGTTCAACAGTGGAGATGTAAGAGCATACTTCCATTTCTCCCACAAAATCCAGTCTGAAAAGTCCATTCTTGTTGTAAAGTAGCTGCCCAAGCTTTCTCAGCCCTATATACTGTAGTTCTCCCCTCCATGCTGCTGAGATTTTATTGTTGTGCCCATTTAAATGAAAAAAGCTCAGCATTAGCCTGAAGGCTTGCCTATTCTAATGCCCCCACCCACAAAATTAAGCCAAAGGAAAAACTTCCTCATATGTTGACTTAATGCAGAAGTCATTTCTAAATCTATGCCTCTAACAGCTTAATAAGTTCTCTGTGACACCTTTCTTTTCAGTACTCTCATTTGATATCCTGCAATTTTGAGGAACATCTGTTCCCCATCACTCTTTTTTCACCCTTCCCCTCCCTCCCTCCCTCCCTTCCTTCCTTCCTTCCTTCCCTTCCTTCCCTAAGAGTAAATGAGAACAAAAAAAGTAATTGAGTAATATAGATTTAAATAATGGCTGTCTCCAAATGATTTCAAGTGGTCTATTTTTTAAAAAAGTTACTTAATAAAGTAACAGAATAAAAAAGTGTGTGTCCAGAAAAATAAGAATCATACAAGCAAAACAAACAAAACAAGATCTTACAATGCAGGGGCTCACTAACTACCCTTCTCCAGGGCCCTGGGGAAATAACCATTTTTCAGTGTTTTTCAGAAGACCATCAAGATACAGTAGGAGCTGAAGATGAAGTTATTAAGAAAATTATGGAATGGGCTGAAATGAGTATATTGACATTTGAAATTAGAGAACAGGAAGATAAACAATATTATATGATATGGGACTTATTTTATCAATGGCTACATAATAAAGCATGGAAATGAAATATGAAATATGAAATAAATGTAATAATAAAATATATGAAGCGGTTTTTTATGGGAGACAAGCCATTGTTAAATAATTGTTAAATGAGAATAATAGTATAAAGGGATATAATAAATTGTCAAATAAGAGGAATTAAATAACCTGTCAATTTTGGATATGGGATTGAGCACAAAAGAATTATAACCGATCAACACACTTTCTGTAATTGTAATGGATGATGGTTGTTTTATGTTTTGTTTTATTTAAAATATATATATATATATATATATATATATATATATATATATATATATATATATATATATATATATATATATATATATATAAAACAGATACAGTAGGAGCTACATAGATTTCTGATGGGATATCATTATAGGCAAGTGTTGCAGCAGGCAGCGAGTTAACGATCCGTCCCCCAAACAGCTTTCTTTCTTTCTTTCTTTCTTTCTTTCTTTCTTTCTTTCTTTCTTTCTTTCTTTCTTCCTTCCTTCCTTCCTTCCTTCCTCCCTCCCTCCCTCCCTCCCTCCCTCCCTCCCTCCCTCTTTCTTTCTTTCTTTCTTTCTTTCTTTCTTTCTTTCTTTCTTTCTTTCTTTCTTTCTTTCTTTCTCCTACGGATTCCCCATTTTCCTTCAGCAACTGCAATTCCTCAAGACCCAAACCAACTTCTGCATTCCACCCAGGTTTGATCACATGGCACTGAATTTTGGCATGTTTGCAAATTGCCCAGGGTGGGGAGAGAGGACTTCCAGACGAAGGCCTCCATCTCAAGATTCCACACCCTCCCAGCCAAAGGAGTATTGCCTGCCCTGCCCCCCCCCCACCGCCCCACACCATCATCTTTTTCATTGAGTTCTGCCTGGCAGCCAGCACATTCTTTAGCCCAGGCTACAGTAGGCATGGAAACTGCTTCCTAGTTGCAAGCTGACTTCTTGCAGCATTTTTTTTTTCTTTTGCCAGCCTCCTTTCTGTTTTCCTGCAATGTCTTCAAATGCGTTCAGGGTTATGGAGAGCATCATTTTAGACATGCACCAGCAGGTGTGTACATGCATACAATAAATTGCCATGATCCTAATATAAAGTTGAAGTGGAGCCGGTCTTGCATTCAGCAACCAGGTTTGACTCCGCACATTCTTGAGAGTCGGTGGCGCTGATGGCTGCAGGTAGCTTCAAGCTGTTCCGAAAACAGTTGCTATGTTGACTCTGTCTAATTGCAGAGGAGGGGCTCCAGGAAGCTGTGATGGGCAACATTAAAAACACAGCAGGGTGGCCGAGAAATACTGGAACAGCCATGCAGAGTCGAACAAACCGGCTGACAAAGCGCTTGGTCAGTTGGGCTGTTCTCCTTTTTTAAAAAAAAAAAAAATTACCAAATATCACCTTCCTCCCTGGCTCAAGAAAAAAAAAAGTTGTAAGAACAATCAGGGCTGCATAACTTTATTCCATGCTGGATTTTTCAAACGGCTAAGTGCCATCTTGTCTATCAAAATTAATAGGGCATCGCTTGTTCATATAGAAGAACCTAGGAAACAGGGAATGGTTGAATGTTTTTGTATCCATCTTATTCATATATTCAGTGCTGCCCAATATGATGTGCTTGTTAACATCTATTTGGCAAAAGAGGGACTGGAGGCTAATGTCTGGATTTTGAAAGAGCAGCTGCTCAATTAATACAAAGGGAAAAGCCTGCATCTTCACCCAGGTAAGTAAAATGCAGACCGATCTCAGACTGTGCAGGTTTCTTATTCATCAGCACATCTACGTGTGGGTTCAAAATACTTTATCTCTACATATTATATCTAGCAAATTAACTATTTAAACATTGGATTTGGGGAGCCCACAAAAATCGGAGAAGCAGATATTTTGACCTATATAAATTAGGGATCAGAACATAACCTAAGCTGAAGAACCTGTTGTATTAGTGATGTGGATTGTTCATAATACCGATCCATCAAGAGACCTCTGTTAGTTCTTGCTTAATGATGCTATTGTCTAGTTAATAACATACGATGGCAAATTTAGTTTTAAAAAAATACATGGAACATAGGATCATTGCAATCTTAAAATTGCCAAGGGCCACTTAAACCATGCAGTCCAACTCCCTGCTTTCTACAGGAGTCCAGATTAAAGCATCCTGAATAGATGGTTATCCAGCCCCTACATGAGCACAAGGAATGAAAAACAGCCCAACCACCTTCTCCCTGAGCAGTTGGCTCCACTGTTGAACTGTTTCTGTCAGAAGGTTTATTTCCAACACAGATGAACCTACTTCTTCTGACTTAAATCCATTATTCTGTATACTACATTCTAGAATCAGAGAAAACAGAAACTGACCCTTTTCAACATGACAAACTGACCCTTTTCAACATTTTCAAGGAATCAAAAGTATGCAATCATATCTCCAGTCATCTTTTCTCTAGGCTCAACATCCTCACTCTCACCTTGACTCTTTCTCTTCATCAGGCTTAGCTTCTAGTCTCACAAGCCTCCCTTGCTGAGAACCAGTTCCAGCTTCTCTGAATCCTTAATATGTGGTGCCTGGTCCTACCATTGTGCACAGGTAACTGATCTGGGGAATGATACTTCTTCAACAATCGCTTCTCCTGAGCCTTCCTCCAGCCATGCTCTTTGCCGTTTCCCCCTTCCTGATACATTCCAGAATCTTGTGGAAGTTAAATGATTGTTTGTTATTGACTTACTCAATGCATTCCATAAAATGCTGCTATTGCCAAATTTTAGCATTTGGCAATAGCAGCAAATATTCGCTGTGGATAGTGCAAATTCCTGGTTAGGGTTAGGGGAAAGTATGTCTATTTTATCTTTTATTTGTGAGCACTGCAGAAGCCATGGTTGCCCACAGAAAGAAGCAAAATGTTAAACTAAGACCCGCCATGGGCTGGTCTAACCAAATTGTTCTTAGGTATTTCAGCCTGGCTCCTCCCGAAAATGACATTCTGTAACTATATTCACTACCAGCTGAATACGCAAAAACATGTTAGCTGGTTCATTGGTAAAGGAACAAAGGAGGACAAATCGTGTATTGTGGCATCGTGAGACAAACTATGTGACATATATGCAGTAAAGTAGAGTCCTTGGTGCTCTCTGAGCTTGGTTGTTTTCTTGCAGACATTTCATTACCCAACTTGGTAATATCTTCATTGCTAGAAGAGAGTAGGGTTTGATCTGTTTATAAACATTGGTTGACCTGTCAGTGACAGGGTTAGGGTTAGAGTTCGGGTTAGGCAGTGGTGAAATGTAAAATTTGTTACTACCAGTTCTGCGGGCATGGTTTGGTTGGGGGGTGTTAATGTGACTGGGTGGGTGTGGCCAACTTTTTTTTTTTAAAGCATTTTTTCTACAACCTTAAGAGGTTGCAGGAAAAAAAATGCTTTTAAAAGCCTCTGATGATCAGGCAACTCAGCTGAGATCGCCAGAGGCTTTTAAAGGCTTTTTTTCCCCCTATAACCTCTTCGGCCGAAGAGGTTGTAGAAAAAAAATGCTTTTAAAAGCTTCTGAGGATCCCAGCTGACTTGCCTGATCATCAGAGGCTTTTTTTTTACTTTTAAAAGCATTTTTTCTACAACCTCTTTGGCCGAAAAAATGCTTTTAAAAGAAAAAAAAGCCTCTGATGATCAGGCAACTCAGCTGGGATCGCCAGAGGCTTTTAAAGGCTTTTTTTTCCTACAACCTCTTTGGCTGAAGAGGTTGTAGAAAAAAATGCTTTTAAAAGCTTCTGAGGATCCCAGCTGACTTGCCTGATCATCAGAGGCTTTTTTTTACTTTTAAAAGCATTTTTTCGGCCAAAGAGGTTGTAGAAAAAATGCTTTTAAAAGTTAAAAAAAAAGCCCTGCTCAGCTGGGCAGGGAGTGGGGGCACAGGGATTTTTGGTACCAGTTCTCTGAACTGCCCGCCACTATCGCTACCGGATCAGGCGATCCGGTCTGAACCACGAGCATTTCACCCCTTGGGTAAGGGTTAGAAGATATCACTTGAAAATTAGCTAGTGAGTAATGAAACATCTGCAAGCAAAACAATCAAGCTCAGAGAGCATCAAGGACCACAGTTCAATCCTGAGCTACAAATATTCTCCTGTACTGATACGTACTTGTGTCCAACATGAGGCTTCACATTTTTTTTTATCCTCATGGTTTATATCAGATGCCTGTGTTGGGGTTTACAATGCTACTTAGTGCTATCCGGGTTTAATATCAAATTCCATTGCATGTTACCTGTCACATGCTGCCAGATAATATATGTCATTGCAAGTCAGCTTTCAAAAACCTTTACTGTCAGAGATAATTGAAATCAAATATCAATGGATACTATAAACACAGAAATTAAATACTTGGTAAGCATCTGGTTGTTTCAGAGGACCTTTGGAGTATATTTGACATCAGAATTCTTTGGGAAGAAAAAGCATTTCTTCTGAACATTCCTTAAAATACTATTCTGTTCCCATACAGCTTTGCTCTACTCTTTGCTAATATTCAGGTTACTCAGCTTGACTCATTATTTCAGTTGGGGAAGTCACTATATGAATTAATAGCAGATTTTCCAGCTGAAAATAAATGTTTATCGGTTTAATAGGTTTCCCTTCTCCTTTTTCTGCCAGAGAGGCGGCTTTCTGTCTAATTGATTCCCCTCCTCCTTACAACAGGGTTTTTTTTGGGAGTGGAGCGGGGGAGGGTTCATACATCCTTGAAGTATATAATTAAAGTGAAAGAATTTACACACACTGCTTTGAAAGCTTAGTAAATAGTAAACTCAGAATATTTCATTGATTTGGTCCATGCTACAATATCAGGATGGTGCATTTCTTTTGTAAATTAAAAGAGGGAAATAGAGCAAAGAAACAAGGCCATAATGATATGTTCTTTCAGCTCAGTCAAAGGGGTGGCAGGGGAGAAGGAATGGGTTTTATTTTTAATTTCCACAAAATATACTGCAAAAGAAAGTATTACCACTAAGCAGAGGTAAAGATCTAAACCATTGTCCAGCATAGAATCAAAGGAATATTTGATTCTATTTATTAAGATGTCTTAAGTTCCTCTTACCAACAATCACATCATTTGGATTCATGTTTCCATGTGCTTGTCACGATAAATTGATTGTGTGAAACAGCACTAACTAGATAATACAGGTAGTCCTTAACTAATGACCACAATTGAGCCCAAAATTTCTAAGCAAGACAGTTGTTAGGTGAGTTTTGTCCCATTTTTCTTGCCACAGTTATTAAGTGAATCACTGCAGTTGTTAACTTAGTAACATGGTTGTTAAGTGAATCTGGTTTTCCCATTGCTTTGCTTGCCAGAAGTTCATAAAAGGTGATCACATGACTCCAGGACACTGCAACCATCATCAATACATCTTAGTTGCTAAGTGCCTGAATTTTGATCACATGACCATGGAGATGAAGCTCTTCTCTTGATTTTATAATGGCTTCAAGAGCTTAACATCTACATGATTACTGTAGGATTCAATTGGAATAAAAATATTCATTCCTGACATTCAGACTGTGTGTATTTCTTCAGAGTTGCCATGTTGTTCTTCACTCAGATTTGTGCACAAAAGAGGGAAAAGGTACCCAGAAGTAAGTATAAGGAAAAGTTATATACAAAATTGCATATATATATATATATATATATATATATATATATTGCCCACAGTCCAAAAAGTGTCAATAAATACTTATCTCCCATGGATCCAGAGTCAAACCATTGGGGGCCCTCACCTTTCTGCTTCTCCCATGCATTATGGTTCCACATGCAATCTGAGGGCCATATGACCTCCCTCTAAATCCCCATTTATGATCTCCAAAATGGGCAAATCTAACAAGTCAGGGTATTTTTGAATACAGGCAGTTGGGCAGGATTTATAGGATATCATTAGTGCCTTAAGGCCATTCAGAACGGGGTGCTTTTTTTCACCTTGGTGAAGATCAAAGGACAATATTTACCCTTTAAATATCCACGACCTCTGAAAATAAAATTTTAAAAAGAATCAGAAATGTTTCCTTCCTGTCCATTCTTATGAAATCACATGATTATCCATGGGCTCTGGACTCCTCAGACAGGACAAAGTATTGTGGTGGCCAAATTCCCAGGTCAAAAATGATGGTTCTCACCTTCTTGACATCCTGCCCCAGACTAGGTGCAGGAAGCAAGAATAGTTGCATCAATGTTTGTTGGTCCCAAATATATTCTTTGATTTTTATTTATTTTTGCTTGTTTGTTTGTTTTTGTTTTACCCCAAAAGAGGAATACTGCTGCTACTACCAAATGCCCACTGAAATGGGGAATGATGAACTTTGTTGGCTCAGGTAGGGTTTAACAGAAAGAAAAAAATAAAATATACAGCATTATTATGATATCCCTTCATTTTAACAACAGCAATAGGCTTTAAACTTATATACTGCTTCATAGTGCTTTACAGCATTTCCTAAACGGTTTACAGAGTCAGCATATTGCCTTAGCAATCTGGGTCCTCATTTTACCAATCTCAGAAGGATGGAAGGCTGAATCAATCTTGGTCAGGATTGAACTCCTGGCAGTGAGTTGAATTAGCCTGCAGTACTGCATTCTAACTGCTGTGCCACCATAGCTCCTACAATAACAAGTTTTTGCAATCCCAAGTCAATCAAAGGCCAGTTTGAAAAGTAATTCTCGTCATTCATTTCTGTCAAATGGAAAAGGTAGAGTCAAGGAGCAGCAGTCAGTCCAAGAAATGTGTTATGAGTTGATCCTGATGCTTGCAAAGATTCAGTGATTTTTGATAGCATTTATCATAGTACCCTTCTGGATCAGCTTTGGGAGCTAGGACGCAGTCTTTGGTGATGGTTCTCCGTTCTCTCTGGCTGCTTCAAATCATCACATCATAGGGAGAAGACAAACCTAGACCTCTGCAATGCAGGCTGCCTCAGGACTCGGCCTGTCTCCTTTTCTCCAACATTTACATGAAACTGTTGGGCAAGGTCATTCAGTGATACAGGGTGTACTATCATCAGAATGCTGATGGTGCCCATTTATACGTCTCCACCTGATGCTGGGCAGATGAAGTTGTGGTGCTGACCAGGTGCCTAGAGACTGTGCAGGATTGGACAGGGGAAAAACATCTTTGACTCAACTCTAACAAGATGGAGTGACTGTTGAGAGTTTATTCTCCCAAGGTCTGATGACATGACATCTTTGACCCTGTACAGGGTGGTCCTCTTCCAGATTGAGCTATTGTGAAATTTGGGGTCTTCCTAGATTCACAGCTTATGCTCAAGGAGCAGATGTCAGCCATAGCTGGAAGTGGGAGGTCTTTGCCACCGATTCATCTAGTGTGGCAATGCCAGCCCTTTCTGAGCCAGAAGGCCTTGGTCCCTTCTCATTTGGACTAATGCAATGTGCTCTTCATGTGGCTGCCCCTGAAGACCTCTCAGAAGTTTCAATTAGTCCAGAATGCAGCAGCAAGTACCATATGGGGCGCCTCCATGTCACATGATGGCAATAGCTGCACTGATTCCCAGTTTTCTTATAAATGCCATCTGAGGTGCTGGTTATCATCTTTAAAACCCTACATGGTGGCAACTGAGCTATTTGCAGGACTGTCTCTTCCTGAGGGTATCTCCCATTCTACTCTACTGGATTTGGTAGGTATGTTCCAAGTCCCTTCCCTTAAATATTGCCATCTGGCAGAACCTCAGAAATGCCTTTTCTGTTGCAACCCCTGCCCCATGGAACACACTTCCCCTTGGGATCCAGGAGTCCCCCACTTTTTTTAACCTTCCAGAAAGCACTTAAGACCTGGCTTTTCCGCCAGGTACTGGGATAGGGTAAAATCAGAGTGGAAGGACAATGATGGGGAAGCCACCAGAACTTGGATTTAGCTGAGTAGCCACATAACTGTTTTAAATGAAGAAATAAGTAAAAATAAATCCATAAGTATATCCAAATGTGCATAGAAAATGCACACTGATTTGGATGGACATTCTCTTCTGAGACTCTGGAGTACTGGACAAATGACAGTATCACAACAGCAATAACAATTATAAGAACTGAAAATGACCAAGTCTAGCTTATCCTTTGAAAAGCTCCATGCCTGCACTGCATTAACAAGATTTTGGATTGAAAGCATCATTGTAAATCTGGGTTATGAAAGAGCACGTGTATTAGTTACCTAATTGCTTTTATTAAAGGGCAAAAAATATGTTAACAGTGAGCTGGAAGGAGAGCAAAAAACAGACCTGCATTCCACTGTCAATTCCATGGAAGTCCTCTCATCTTCCTCCCCTTACATATTAAAATCGCCTTCCTTTAACAATGTCCTGTTACACTCAAGCATAAAAGAGATACAGAAGCTGCAACACAGATTGGGCTCGTGGAATATGTTTTAAACATGCCAACAGAAGAGAAAATACCAGTCCAAGTCCCCTTTCAGGACTGACTATTTTGTTCCACTTCAGAGAATCCCTTTCTGCGGTCTCTGATATTCTCTCTGTACTGATCTCAATATACTGTATGTGGCCATATATTGAGATCAGGGTTGATGCTTAGAAGAAGAATCAGGTTTGATGCTTAAGAGGAAAATGGAGGGAGAAAAGCAGATTTTGACTACAATGAAGCAGCAACAGCATTCAAAACAGATCGAGTTTAGAATTAGGAATTTGGGAAGAAGCAATATATTTTTGTGAAGCTGTTGCATGAACAACAGTAGGTGGTGGCAATTTATCTTAAATAAAGGGAAATCTAAGCAGTAACATACTATAAACATACCTTTGGGTATTACTTAGCAGTAAAATCACACAACATCACTGATTTGAAAGGGCAATGGGAAACATCAGCCAGCTTTTTTTTTACCTCAGAAACATTCTACCTGGTGCTAATTTTCCTTGTGACAAGTAGAATTTCTAAAATCCTACACCATCACCAGGCATATTCTGCCAATATAAGGTTGATATACCTTAATATCAACAACATGTGATATCTTGACTTATTTTTAATAAGTCATTTGCTAGAAATATTGAAGCTTTTCAATGATGGCATCACAATAATGGGATTGTCTCCTTGAAAAAAAAGAGAAAGAAACATCTTCCTTTATCCTGAATTTATGAGGCAGTTTAAAATGATTCCTATCCAATTGGCATTCTATACTTCATTTTTGTTTTTGTCACAAATAAATCCCTATACCTCCAAATCCCCCATGCTGTCATGTTGCCTCATTGTGGTGGGGGAGTTCTTGGGAGGAATGAGCAGGTGTGTACCCCAAGAATATACATTGCCAGCAATGTCACCCAAAATAGAAAGACCATCCAATCTGTCCAGCTAAGCAAGCAGGCACCTATATTGGGCACAGAAATTAAATTGCTGTGCATCTTACATATTACATGACAATATTTGGTCTCACCTAGAGAAATGGAATCATTTGAATCCAAAAGTAAAAGTTCTAAATTGGAATGACTAGGCGTTTAGTTAAATGTGGAATTAATAGCATAAGGTAAAGGTAAAGGTTCCCCTCGCACATATGTGCTAGTCCTTCCCAACTCTAGGGAGCGATACTCATCTCCATTTCAAAGCTGAAGAGCCAGTGCTGTCCGAAGATGCCTCCATGGTCATGTGGCCGGCATGACTAAACACTAAAGGTGCACGAAACGCTGTTACCTTCCCACCACAGGTGGTCCCTATTTTTCTACTTGCATTTTTACGTGCTTTCGAACTGCTAGGTTGGCAGAAGCTGGGACAAACAATTGGAGCTCACCCCATTATGCAGTACTAGGGATTCGAACCACTGAACTGCTGACCTTTCAATCAACAAGCTCAGCGTCTTAGCCACTAAGCCACCGCATCCTTAGCATAAAATGAACAGTATAATAAAATATATTTAGGGTTTCAGTGTTTCCTTCTCTGCATGGATGTGGATTTGAATGGAATGTCCTTGTCCCTCCCCTCTGAATCTGCTGATGGCATTAAACTCTGCCAAGGTTAAGATCCTTCTTAGTTTTGGGGGCAGTAATTTGATTTAGATATCTGGCAGGTCTGAAAGAACTACTTTGAAGTATAGCTTTAGAGAGAGACTTCAGGTTGGATTGGATATCAATTTCCTTAAGACATTGCTTGGTTTCAGCAAGGTATGATAGAAATCTGGGAAACAACCCAATAGTTTGGGTTTCCTAATTATTGTAGAATCAAAAAGCTGAAAAAAATCTTGAAGACTGTCTAGCTGAAACTAATATTCAGTACAAGATCTGTACCTAGAGCAGGTGTCAGCAACCTGTGGCTCCGGAGCCACATGCAGCTCTTTGGGCCCTCTGCTATGGCTCCCTGTCGGGTGATCCCACCACTGGCTGGCCCAACCCCTTGCCCTCCCCTCCCAGTCACTCCTCGCCTGGCCTGAGAAGGTAAGGGTGATGGTGTGGGATGGAGAAGCAGCCAGGGCAGAGACAGAGAGATACAGAGAGAGGGGGAGAGAGATAGAGACATAGAGAGATACAGAGAGAGGGGGGGAGAGGGAGGGAGGGAGGGAGAGAGAGAGAGACGTCAAAAGGTTTTTGTCTTTTTCTTTTTCTCTTGTTCTAAACTTTGTTTTTTTTTAAACCTGTAGCGGAAGTCAGGGGGTGATGGGGAGGGAAGGGGTTGGGGTTGAGGGAGGATGGGAGGGGTTGGGGAGGGGGATTGGGGAGGGGGGGTGAAAATGAAAAAAAAATTTGTATTGTAAAACTTTTTCAATTAAAAAAAAAGGTTTTTGTGGTTTATTTATTTATTTATTTATTTATTTATTTAGATTTATATACCGCCCTTCTCCTTACGGACTCAGGGCGGTGCACAGCCGATTAAAAACTAGCACACAAAAGTTAAAATTTCATAAAAGAACAAATATAAATGGCCGTAAATTAAAACTAATTCATATAAAAGATAATAAAACTCTAAAATGATACAATATTTACAGGAATCAGGCTAAGCCGGCAAGCTGAAAAAGATGAGTTTTTAAAGCCCGCCGGAAAGTCGGGAGGTCGGAGATTGTTCTTAACTCTGGAGGCAGATCATTCCAGAGGGTTGGTGCTGCCACAGAGAAGGCTCTCCCCCTGGGGGTCGCCAGCCGGCATTGTCTGGCTGACGGCACCCTGAGGAGGCCCTCTCTGTGAGAGTGAACCGGCCGGTGGGAGGCAATTGGTGGCAGAAGGCGGTCCCGTAAGTAAGTTGTTTTTTAACAACTGGTTCTCTGCCGTAATGACCAGCTGGGTAGGCATGGCTAGGGGGGTCATGTGACTGGTGGAAGTGAATGATGTCGAATTGTCCATGCCCACCCCAGTTTTGTGACTCCCGGTGTTTTCTTTTCTGTGGGAAATGGATCCAAATGGCTCTTTGAGTGTTTAAGGTTGCAGACCCCTGACCTAGAGTAACTGACTACAGTCCAATCTCTGCTTAAACAACTCCAACAAAGGAATTGGGCATCAGTTTATTAAGGCAACCTGTTCCATGGCTGACCACCTTGTCTCATTAGAAAGTGTTCATTAATATGTAATTGAAAGGTGCTTTCCTGCAATTCTTTACTAATTCTTTCTGCCCTGCCCTTTAGAGTAAATAGGACAAGGCTGCTCCAACTTCTCCAGAGCAGCCATTCAACTGTTTGAAGACAGCTATTTTGTCTCTCCTTAATCTTCTCTTCGCTTGCATCCTCCTGGCCAAATTAATAGGGAGCAGGTCACTGCTGGAGGGGAAAGGGTTACTTATGTTTAAACGAAACTTTCAGACCAGCTAAGTGTTCTGTCTCAACACATCACAGCCCAGCAGGCTACGAGGTCTGGGCTGTGGGAAGAGGATGACCTGTGCTATTCAGCCAGCTAAGGAAGCTAAGGAGATGTAACTGGCCTGATTGAATGCCAGAAAAGAGATGAACAGAAGAGCCTCTTGGAAGGAACTCAGGTAAATCATAAAGGAATGGCCTCCTCGTGTCCCATTTCAACAAGACGTCTTGTTTGCAGTCTTGATATATGTCACTGTCTTTCTCAGCCTAACCCACCTCACAAGGTTGTCATTGTAGGGCAATATAGGAGGAGGAAGGAATATTAGGTATGTTCAGTGAATTTAGTTATTTTGTAAAAAACAATAAAGGTAAAATAGAAATTAGAGTCCCTAGGCCTGCACATACCATATGGGTATGGTATTCATGATATTTGGGTGCTTTTCTGCTTATGATTTCAAAATGCTTCTTTAAGATAGGAAACCCAGGAAAAACTGTGGTATAAGCCCTAAAATAGACATGTCACAATTTTAAAACTCCGCATAGGAACTGAGCCCCGCCATACATGTGTGATGTGGTTTTACCAATGTTAAGTGCAGCCTTTGCCCATCAGAAAATTGCCCACCCTTGGCCTAACACAATGCAGGCCCTGCATTTTCTTGTGTTTTTCCCCATAGCTCTTTAGATGCTTTGGGACAGCAGGAAAGAACAAGTTAGCTGTGGTTTTTTAGCCAATCCTCATGTTTAAAATATTCAAATAACCTTTAAAATGACAGATAACTGTGCTGCCAATTCTGAGCACTTTGCTGCCAAATTTCAAAACCATGATTGGTCTCCACAAACAATTAAAAAAAAAAATCAAGGGGACTGCGTGTGGCTGACACTCTTTGATTTAAATACCACACTAGGCATGGTTTACAAACTGCAAAGGCAGTCTGTTCACCCCTGGAATAATGTGAAAGATTGATAGATTTATTTCAGCAGATAAAACTGATTCCTATCATGCAGGAGGAACTAAATGTCCCAAGAACAAGTCCACACCGTAAGGTGGCTTCCTGCAACCAAGAGTCATGCTGGCTGAGGATAATGAGACTTGTGACCTAAAATGAGCTTTCATTAAAATGCTTAGAGAAATACATTAGGCCTTTGTCTCAAAACCTTCAAGGGTGGACTTAGATTGATAGTTTTAACAAATATATTCCTGAATTCCAAAATGAGGTCCCAGTAGTGGTTTTAAAGAGACTTTTGAGCAGAGTTGTTATATGAATTTAGTATATAGTCATATATACTAAGACAGGAAGAATACTGACAACTAAGTAGTGCTGAGAAAAATGAAGAGGTACTGGGAATTGGAGACCTCTTAATGTATTGTTATGTAAATTGCACTTTTCCCATTGTTAGAAGCAAGTTGAAATCTACATTTGATAAAATACATGCATTTCTCTTTGCAATTTCAGCCAGTAATATGTGATTTAATTTAATGGAAGCCACTGATAACCAAAATGGCTATAGCAAACACCCATCTCTTCATCTGCTCATTGTTGCTTCCCACATGTTCTAAAGAAGCTTTCATTGGAGAGAAATGAGAATTTCTTTTCAATATCTTCAATTGGGATAGGGGGCTGTGGAGAAGAGTGCTTCTTAAATAACAAAACAGAAACAACAAATCCTTCATTATCATTAAGACATTGTGGCTGTGTTCAAGAGAAATAATGTGATGCCTGGGTGGACATTAAAGAATTCTCTGAACTGAAAAGGTTCAGATACATTTTGACTCTTTGTCTTTCTGCTCCCAGATATGCTACCGTAAGTGGAAGAAACATGGTAGTTAATAGAAAGTCAAAAGTATTTGCTAATCATGATGGTTCAACCACAGATTTTGAATTAGCACTTCATTAAAGTAAACAACTTCCTGAGATTTGCCAAGTTTGGAAATATAATGTGTGCTAATTGGGCATCTTTGAAGAACCCTTTTAGAAAATACCTCTTGCCTCTTCTTCCAAGTCTGACTGTGCTTGACACAACCATCCACAGTCTGGTGACGTCCAGATTAGTGGGATTTTAACTCCAATAATAAATAATAAATAGAGCCAGTTTGAGGTAGTAGTTGAGACATCAGATTAGAAACCAGGAGACCTAGTCTTTCCTTAGACACAAAGTCAGCCACTCATTCCCTCTTTCAGCCCTTGGGCCAGCCACTCACTTGGTCTCTCAGCCCTAGGAAAGAGATAATGGTAAACCAGTTCTGAAATTTTGCCAAGAAAATACAAGAGACTAGCCCAGGCAATCGAATCAGTCTCAAAACTAATTCAAAGGCACAGAAAAAAAACCCACCCCTCCTTAGTATAGACAAATACCACCGGAGTTTCTCTCCCACAAGCTGTTTTCAAAGGGTAAAGAAATTACATTTTTGGCTTATTATGTTGTATGTCTGTTTACATGAGGCATAATCTCTGAACGTATCATTATAGTCACACATGTGAGTATTATTCTGTTTCTTCATAACTGCATTATGCGCTTTGCATGAAAATGAACATGCCACAACCATAAGTCCAGTCCAACATTTCTTTGAATAAGGGTCTGATTAAGGGCATCTCAAAAAGGAAACCTTAATGATGGACTTTCCTAGAAGGCAGTCAGGAGGCCAGAGGAGTAGCGAGAGGAATGTAAAAAATGATTGGAAGTTTTTTTTTTCTCCCATCTGTTCTTATTACACTAATCATCCAATGAAGTTGAATTAAATAAAAATTGAAGTTGAATCGAGTACAATCCCCTGCAGATTGTTTTTTCTTGTTTGTACATTTAAATGATTTTAACGGGTCTTGGTTTTTAGTATTTTAATGACTTTTGTTGGAAGTTTTGTTTTGTTTTATTTTTCTTATTTTGAAGCATTGTTATATGTTTTTTTAAAACTTCGTATACTATTCAGAGATGGGTAGCTATATAGATTTACCTAATTAATTAGTTATGAGATTTGGGACAAATCAAAGGATCTACCTGGTGTCCTGTTTGTGGAGTTACCATCTGGTTGATGCAATAGAACTGTGAGTTAGATGTAATTTTGATCTGATCTATCTTAGATCAGTTCCTTTAATTGTTATGATGAACCACTTCCATACTGCCATTATACCTTCTCCCTAATCCTTCAAGCAACTTCAAGACAATAATATTGGAACTTAAAGACCTCACATTGCAGAAGGGAAAAAAGGAAAAACCATTGACCTACCACCACAGGTCATGTAGCAACAAAATCCTGCACACCACACAAGAATGACAATTAATTTAAAATTTAAATTTAAAATTAAAATTAATGACAATTAATTTTTTAAAAAAAAACTTAAGCAGACAACCTATTTCAGTGGCTTTTCTGGCTATCCCAAATAAGTGGGAAGTTTACAGAATCTTGTCAATGTCAGTATTATAATTTCCACTAGGTTATTATTTATTTATTCTTTAAATTTATTGTCTGCCCAATTCCAGCTGACTCTGTGCAGTGTATGAAACTAGAAAAAAAATAATTAAAAAGGCTAAAAACATTAAATCAGACAGATAGCCCAAACTAAAATATTAAGGGCGAGGTGCAAAGTTGTCACACCAACATTCCCCTTCTTGGGCCTATGTAGTAATAGTATACATACAAGAGGAGAGTTCTGCCATCTCCTTGTACCTCCACATGCTATTACAACTACCGTACATTTCACCAAATATTTTTACTGTGCTTGAACCAGTTTCCCATTCATCTTCATTGTACTGAACCAATATCTCTTAGTAAAAATGGGAAATTGGCATAAAAAATACAGTAGGCAAAGTGCAATGAAACGTTTTATCTTGCCATCAGTCTTTTCTACTTACCTATTTCATTAAATCATGTTTATGCTATTCTATTGACTTCTCTGTGATTTCATAGACTATTCCTGTACCCCACTGAACACAGGGCAAAAGGGTATCAAAAGAGTTTGAGCACATCTATCTTTCAAGTAGCAACCACATCTATCTTTCAAGTAGTTACCAAAAGGTGCTCTGAAGAAGAATCATTATATAGATTAACATCTTCTCTATGCAATCATCTGGCTATTAAATTCAGCTTTGCAAAGGTGAAGGAAAGAGAGAAAGTGGGAAAATATGATTTATCTGAAAGACTGTAAGCAGAACACGTCCCCACCTCTTTACTTTCTTTGTTCCAGTTTAATTCTATTTTTAAGAGAAATTATTAAAGCTAATTGCATTATTTAATCCCCATCACATGCAATTCTCCTGTGTTTCCCTAATCAGCGTAATCAAGCCAACCAAAACAGATAAAGGAAATCTTTTAGCAGGCCTTGATGAGATTTTATCATCAATCTCCATGTGTATTGCAAAGCCATGAGATACTAAGAAGAAACCAAAGTACCTTAGGAGAGAGAAGTCCTGATATGGCAGCCAGAGGCTAGTCAATCTGAGAATGTTTTTGCCCATTGTACTTCTTGAAAGACTCCAGGATGTGATCTTAAATAATAGGAAGGAGGAAATAGAATAGAATAGAATAGAATAGAATAGAATAGAATAGAATAGAATAGAATAGAATAGAATAGAATAGAATAGAATAGAATAGAATAGAATTCTTTATCGGCCAAATGTGATTGGACACACAAGGAATTTGTCTTGGTGCATATGCTCTCAGTGTATATAAAAGAAAAGATACATTCATCAAGAATCATAAGGTACAACACTTAATGATAATCATAGGGTACAAATGCACAACAGCTCTCATGTTCAGGAAATTTCTCCTTTTGAGTTTGGATTTCCTTCTAAAAAACTTCCATCAATTAGTTCTTGTCCTCCTTTGAGCCATTATGGAGAATAAACCTATATCCTCTTTTACTATTGCAGCCCTTCCATGTATTGGAAAACTCTTATCATGTCTTTCCTTAACTTTCTCTTCTTTAATCTAAACATACTCAGTTCCTTTAACTCTTATACTAAAGTTGTGAGTATTGTGCTAATTTTTCTCTTTTCTGTTTATTTAGGCTCTCCAACACTAGTCCAGTCTATTAGATTTCTGCAAAGTTTTGATTTGAAGATTTGATTTGAAAGAAATTCAAGTGAATTTTTAAATTGAACTAACTTTCTGAATCAAATCAACAATTCAAATAAAATCATTTATCCCAACACCTCTGAATCACATTGATGATTTGTAAGGTCATTTATGTTGCACAAGAACACTTCATTCCAGTTTGATTAAAGTTCAGGTCAGATTGAATCAACATGTTTCAGTGCTTCAAGTCAAAGCATTGGATAAAATTTTCTAGATCAATTCCAATCTTTGAATGGAAGCCAAGTGGCAATCTAGATCAGATCAATTATTCCAATTAGTTCAGAGCTGATTTGCCAGCATAATCTCTTCTCTAGATCAGAATTAATCCAGTTGTCAGAGGATAAATGTTTCCTTGGAAGGAGCCATCACAGCATGATCTATTTTTATAAACTGCAACTGTTAACCTACAAAAGAAGGAATCCTGTCACAGCGGTATGGTATCACCTTTGCATGTAGACAATTTCAAATTCAGTCCCTATGTAAGGCTAGGAAAATATCTGGCCTTGTCTCCGTAGGCCATACTAAACTTTCTACATTCTACTGAGAATTTTAAAAAAAATCCTCCAGGAGATTGCAAATAAAGCCTAAAGACTTATATGACGAAGAAACAGGTTATTAATTCATAAATTGAAACATTAAGGAATTCTTTACATACCAAGTTCCAAAACAAGATTAATATTTGTTTACTGTGGAGGACAGTTGCTTTCCAAGAGCCAAAGGGAAGATGCTTTCCTGCATAACCTGTCCTGCCACAGAATTCAGCTTCTGTCCTCACACACTCAACATACAAGTTATTGTTGTGAGTAGGGTGTGAGAAGGGTTGCGACTCCTGGTTTATGGATCTGTATGTCAAAAAGCCCCTGTTAAATCTTAATAGTAACAAATTTACTGATTGTAGTGAAATGATTTTTATATTTCATCCTTTGTATGAATCATAGCAACACGTGATGTCTCAGAAAACAGCTGGACTGTGCATTTTGTTAGTTATCCAAGAGCTGTAGCATCTCTTAAATTATAATTTTCCCGAATGCCATCACTCTGCTAAACAAATAATTCCCTCAACAGTGTCAAACTATTTACTAAGTCTGCACGACTATTAATCTTCTCATCATGCCCACCACCCATCTGTTTCCTCTTATGACTGTATGACTGCAACTTCGTTGCTTGGATCCTTATGATTTATATTAATATCGTTTCCTGATTGCTTATTTGTACCCTATGACTATCATTAAGTGTTGTACATTATGATTCTTGATGAATGTATTTTTTTTTATGTACACTGAGAGCGTATGCACCAAGACAAATTTCTTGTGTGTCTAATCACACTTGGCCAATAAAAAAAATCTGTTCTGTTCTGTTCTGTTGTAATTTTTACTTTGCAATGTATTTTCCAGGCCATATTGGAGTCCAGCTTAAATAGAATAAAATAAAATTAATTATGAAAGGGAAAGCTCTACAAAATCAATCTCAATCTCTCTCTCTCTCTCTTTCTCTCTCTCTCTCACACGCATGCACACATTTATTCCAGCCTTTTCCATTTCTCAGTACTTGTTCTTCCCTCCTGTTTTCACCCTCTTTCCTTTCACCTTTTTTCTCAGCAAGATGCACACATCAAGTACAGCCTATCTGCATGTGCACACAAGAATATTCACCAAACTCATAGCCCAGGTTGGCTGCTGTCTTTGAATCATGTTTCTGCTTGGGGCAGATATGAACCTGCTTGCACAAACATGCCAGAAATATCCAGCACCGATGACTGCCTTGTGACTCTTATGCTTCAGAGTTCAGATAGCTAGGGATAAGATCAGCCATTTAAAATTCCCATAGTTCCTCTGTGCAATTTTGCTGCCAAGCATTGTGGGAAATTAAGCCGCCTGCTGTGAATTCTGAGAGCTGCAGATTTATTTATTTATTTATTTATTTATTTATTTATTTATTTATTTATTTATTTATTTATTTATTTATTTATTTATTTATTTAATTTTTATACCACTTTTCTCCCAGAGCACTCAGGGCAGTGCACAGTCAACAGTAAAACAAACCCAAATACAAAATTTAAAAGCAGTTTAAAAACATATTAAACAATTTGGCCCTAATCATTAAAAATAAACCCCAATTAAAATTCCTGTTTAGGCCAGCCCAGCTTGTTGGAACAATAGCGTCTTGAGGGCATGGCAAAAGGTGCGTAGGTTAGGGATCATCCATATCTCCGGGGGCAATTCGTTCCAGATGGCAGGTGCCCCCAAAGAGAAGGCTCTCCCTCTGTTTGGCCGACGGCACCCTGAGGAGTCCCTCTCTGTGGGAGCGTATTGGCCGGTGGGAGGCTATCGGCAGCAGAAGGCGGTCTTGTAATTTCTGTCCGCTGCTTAAAGTTCATGCAGAGCCCAGGAGGCAACATTAGAGCCAAGGCTTCCATTGTGGGGTGATAGTTGAGAAATCAAAGCCCCACCGCTTGATGAATGTGTGTGATGTTGATATGTATACAAAAGGGGTGGGACTTCTATTATGATGCCACAGCTATCACTTTGTCTGAATTGATTTGCTCCAATTGGTTAAAGGCATTGTTGGAAACGTCAAGGTGTGTCTTTGACTGTCTCCAAGGCCATTTGGCATGGGGACAGGCAAATGAATGGGGATTTTAGAAAAAAGCTGATGTTTCTGTGTACAATGTTATATTCACACCAGTGGTGAAATGTAAAATTTGTTACTACCAAATCTGTGGGCGTGGCTTGGTGGGGGTAATGTGACTGGGTGGGCGTGGCTAACTTTTTTAAAAAAATACTTTAGAAGCATTTTTTCTACAACCTCTTTGGCCGAAGAGGTTGTAAAAAAAATGCCTTTAAAAGCCTCTGACGATCAGGCAACTCAGCTGGGATCGTCAGAGCCTTTCAAAAGCATTTTTTTACAACCTCTTTAGTCGAACAGGTTGTAAAAAAAATGCTTTTGAAAGGCTCTGACGATCCCAGCTGAGCCGCGCAATCACCAGAGGCTTTTTTTTTTTTACATCTAAAAGCATTTTTTCAGCCAAAGAGGTTGTAGAAAAAATGCTTTTAAAAGTAAACAAAAAAAAAGCCTCTGATGATCATGTGGTTCAGTTGGGCATGGGGGGGCAGGGATTTTTGCTACCAGTTCTCTGAAGCACCCGCCATCATTGCTTCCAGATCAAGCGATCTGGTTCAAACCGGGAGCATTTCACCCCGATTCACACCTAAGACAGATGGGATTCTTTATCACAAGGTGTAGTAATACAATTTTAAGCAAATTCATGGAGGGTTTTGGATGCAGCATGCCTCTGTTCCTGAGGTGGTGGGTTCCTCCCGGTTCGGCGCGGTTCTCCCAAGCCGGTAGTGGTGACGATATGACATCACTGAACCGGTTTTGCCCCCTGCCCCCGCCCCATGGCCCCACCCACCCACTCACCCCCGGCATTATTCTTACCTTTTATTTGGCCCCACCCCCAATCTATTGCTGCCTCCTGAGTCCCATCTGATGGCTAGAGGGAAAAAAACTGATTAAACTCTTGCCACAGGGCTTCAAAGGGCCGCCCTACAGCTGATCAGTGTTAAAAAAACCAAATGAGTAGACCAGTGCCTGCAAAAATACATGAGTAGATCAGTGCCTGCAAAAAATAAATGGGTAGATCAGTACAGCTCTGCAAGCAGTTAAAAGCATGGAAGACCAGTACCTCTGCTAAATCCTAAATAATTGTCACAAGACCATCAAGCTACACCCACAAAATAAGCCTGGTGGGATTCCACTGCTGTAGCCCTCAAGATTACTTGCAAGATCTAGTTAGCCATTGTGGGAAACATAAGGACAACAATATTCCTCTCCAAATATCTCAGAGAATATCACAATTTTTCCATCAAGCACATTTCAACTCTTATTGCAAGCTTTTGTGGAAATTATCCCATCATTTACCTATTTTCAGGCAGTTCTCGACTTACGACCACAAATGAGCCCAACGTTTCTGTTAAGTAAGACATTTGTTAAGTGAGTTTTCCTCCATTTTATAACCTTTCTTGTCACAGCTGTTGTTCTGCCCTAGCTACAGATCCCAAAGAACACAGCACACACAGAGTTTGTACTAAACTTAATTTACTAAAATAACTCAGTCTTTTTCAAAACAAAGGCTGAGTTATAGACAATAGACTTTCTTAACAGCCTACAAGAAACCAAAGATAACGTGATCATAATCTTACTAAGATTGGCAGAAAGTCCAGAAGCAATTTGCAGAGAATCCAGACGCGAAGTAGAGTGAACTAAAGTTGTTCCCTACAACTTGCTTCAGTCGGCGTTCCTCCTTAAATAGGCTAAGGGAGAGGCCAATTAGCCCCAAGCCTTACTCTCAAGGAGACCTCCTCCTGAGGAGCCACTCCTGCCTTTTGGCCACTCTGCGCACCCATGCATTGAGAAGAGGCTCCTCCTCTTCATCCTCTTCACTTAGAGGAGCTTCTGGAGGTTCTGAAGGCCCTGGCTGAATCCCTGCCTCTGGCACCACATCTTCTCCAGCCTCCTCATTGTCTAACTCGGGTACCAGCTGCACAGGCTGCTGTCGCAACACCACACCAGCCTCCTCGCTGTCAGAATCCGCGCAGGCCGCTGAGGGGCCACAACAGCTGTTAAGTGAAATTGCTGCAGTTGTTAAGTTAGTAACAGGGTTGTTAAGCGACTCTGGCTTCACCATTGATTTTGCTTGTCAAAATGTTGCAAAAGGTGATCACATAACCTCGTGATCAGCAACAATCATAGGTATGAACCAGTTGCCAAGCATCTGAATTTTAATCACACAAGCCTGGGGATGTTACAAAGGTCATGAATCACTTTTTTCAGTGCAATTGTAACTTTAAAAAGTCACTAAATGAACTATGGTAAATCAGGTACTACCTGTATAAGCAATTGAATCTGTTCCAGTAGTGTGTTTCAATTTAGTTTGCTACTGGTTCGGTCGTACTTGCAACGCTTCTGTGCATGCGCAGAAGCATCTGGGCGGCTGGGCGGAACCTCCCGCCACCGCCGCTACCAGTTTGCCCGATCCGGGCCCAACTGGTAGCAACCCACTACTGATCTGTTCCATCATTTTCCCAGATATACCCAAGATATTCATCAACATAATTCACTCAAAAAAGTTTTTTTTTTAATTCTAAAAGTAGTTAATGCAATGTAACAGCCTAGGCAATTTAATCATTCTTTTTATACTTACAGTAGCCTTCTTTCACATATGAAATAATGAGGGGGGGAATCTGTTATATCTTAATTTGTGTTTTAAAAACTATTTTTTGCATGAAAATGAACAAGATTTCAGGAGATCCTATTCCAGTCTCAACTCTTCACAGGAGGTGGGGGATACTTGCAGTGGGCTGTTGGCATTCCCTTCATCTCAGCATGCCACACTGCTGCTTTTTGGATGGAGCTCACAGGGCCTGGAGATCAAGCTGTGGAGGAGTCTTCCCAAGCAACTGGCAGCATCTGGCCCATTGGCAAACCGAATGAGCGGTTGAGCTGGTGACAGTGGCAGCAGCTTTTGACTAGCTTCTGGGTCTGTCATGCAATTTGGCTCTCTGAACTGTGTTGGCTGTTTTTACAGATTTTTTTTCAAAAATGCTTTTTCTTTTTAGACAGTCTTCATGGCGCAAAATCCTTCTGCTCTAGGGAAGCATGAGCACCAAAATGTTCTTGTCTAGCCCACATTCAACTGAGAAGTTATTTTTCTGTGTTCTGCTTCAGTTTGTCAGTTGGTTTTACAAAGGCTGCTTTAGAACTTTAAGAACAGATACTTGTCCAGCAAAGCATCACTGAAGGATAATTTCAGGTGCTATCTTGTGTGTGATGTGTGTCTCTGTGTGTGTGTGTGTGTGTGTGTGTGTGTGTGTGTGTGTGTGTGAGAGAGAGAGAGAGAGAGAGAGAGAGAGAGAGAGAGAGAGAGAGAGAGAGAGAGAGATTCTTCTGTTCCAATAGCAAACCTTAGCACAATCCAACCCTTGTTATGGTAACAGAAAATTCTATTGGTCTAATATAGGTCAAACTCAAGGCCTGTGGGCTGGAACTGGTCCATGGGGTGCTTAGATCTGTCCCGTGGAGCCACCCTGGAAATAACAAAGAACTGGCCCACTATGCCTCTGCCAGAGAAAATGGGTGGCCCTCTCAAGCTACATTTTCGGCTGCAACAGCCTTGTGCACCCTCTGCCAGAGAGGGCTGCAGGAGGTCGAGCTGACTACACCCATCCCAGACATGCCCACTTGGCCCCAAGTTTAAACACAACCCTGAGGCGGCCCTCAATGAAATTGAGTTTGACACCCCGGGTCTAATAGTACTTAAGTCCTGATCATCTTTATAATAATTATGGTCTGCAGCTGCCAGGTGTTTTGTGGTATGGAAAACAACAGGATGAACAACAGGATAAACCATAGCTCAGGGATGAAACAAGGCCAATATCACAAGAAGATAAAATCATCTTTGATTTTAGGCCAAGGGGATATATGGGTATGCCCAATATGCTGAGAAGACCAGAATATTATTTGTATTCCAAAACATAATATTTTTAATTCAACCTGTATATAGGGATGTATCTTTAAAGGCGACAAGTTTTCAATGTCTGAGCTCAGCCTTCAGAATTTGGGTATCTTGATCTTTTTAGCATTAGAATTAAAATGGAAATAGAATAGCAATAGCAGTGGCACTTAGACTTATATACCACTTCACAGTGCTTTTACAGCCCCCTCTAAGCGGTTTAAAGAGTCAGCATATTGCCCCCAACAATATGGGTCCTCATTTTACCCACCTCGGAAGGATGGAAGGCTGAGTCAACCTTCAGCCTGGTGAGATTCAAACTGCCAAATTGCCGTCAGCCAGCAGTCAGCAGAAGTAGCCTGCAGTACTGCACTCTAGCCACTGCACCACTGCAGCTCTTAGAAATAGAAAGTTAGAAGAGAAATAAAATTAAAACCGGATGATAAAATGGCAGAAATGTATTTATTTATTAGCATAATGCTTGCTGCATTCAAGGAGACTCTCTGCCATGTATTGTACAAGTCTATATAAGCTTTATGATGCAAGTGGGAAAATAGCTTCCACACTTGCAAAATTTACTCTGTGAAAAGTCGATTTCTAAAGGGGATAAGAGCCAGGGTCTTTGCCTTCTATGTCAACTTCCTTGTTGTAAATCATTATCATTATCCCCCTTTCCTCTTTTAGCTCAATGCAGCATAGATACCATTTATGCCTCCATTTTTTCCCACAATAATAATGTTATAAAGTATACTTCAGTTGACAACAACTAACACAAAATCATATAGTAAACTTTTGTGAATTGGGATTCCTAACCTTAGTCCAACAATTAAGATCACTGCGCTGAAGAGCATGAAAACTGTTCTTCCAACCAACATAAATATTCTGTCATCTCAATCTTCATTGCTCCTCGCTGGCAGTTTGCAGTCTTGCTGCCTGAATCTCAGACTTTGCATAGATACTAGACATAACAAGCCACAACTGAAGTATAATAAAAAATCAGTTTAGGACAGGGGTCCTCAAACTACGACCCGCAGGCTGGATATGGCCCGCTGAAGCGATGAATCCAGCCCATATGGGACCACGAGGCTGCCCTGCCCACATCACCCCACCTCCCCAATGCCCCCTCCCCACCTTCTTGAGGCTGAGGCCAAAAACGGGATGCGTGAAGGCCTCAGGAGGCCAAAAACAGGCCTGGTTTTGGCCTCCCCAGCCAAGAGAGGAGAGAGGGAGGAAGAGAGGGGGAGAGGGAGACACACACACAAACAGAAGTCCCTCATCTTTCCCAAAAGGCAGCCATATCTCTGCTTTCCCCCCCCCCCCCCCGTAGCATAACTAATAGAAGTTTAACTTGTGTGTATTGTTTAATGGACTGCTAAATTGGCCACGTCCTCAGTCACATGACTATCTAGTCATGCCTACTCAGTTACATGACCACCTAGCCATGCCCACCCAGCCGGTCCAGCCCCCTAACAGTCCGAGGGACCAAGAATTGGCTCCCTGTTTAAAAAGTTTGAGGGTCCCTGGTTTAGGGTCTCCAATATGCCATTTGTGAAAGGATAATTTGTTGCTCTTTTCTTTTAGGGAGAGCAAGATCTCTTGACCTCTTATGTCCACACAATATGATCTTTGGTTATCACCTTCCATCTCTAGGATTCTTCTGGCCCCACAACTTGAAAAAAAAAACTTCATCCAACATAAATACTTGAAGGAGATTCAGAAAGAGTTAACATCTGCATTTTGTATGAATTCAAGGTAATTTAAGGTAACTATAAGTTCATTGTGTGTAAAGATACTGTAGTTCTATTATTTCTAGGGTTTTAAAGCTGAAAAAGTTTTCCAAGGTCAACTAGCCCAATCCTTTGTTTGATGCAATCAATCCATTACTAGGACGTCTCTAATAAGTAGGTTGAGATTTAATCGACTTCTGAGGCAGTACATTTCTTTATCCAGCATCTCATACCACCAGGAAGTTTTGTCTAATATTTAATCTCAATGTAATTTATGTCTTTTGGTTCAAATGAGTCTATCCCCTGAAGCAGGAGACTGCAACTGCAGCTCCTATTCAGTGTTCAGCCTAATTTTAAAGCTCTCTTCAAGATATCAGTTCAGACTACTGGTTAAGAACTAGGGGTGAAATGCTACCGATTCGCATAGGTTCAGGCAAACTGGTAGTTAAAAAATGCTACCAGTTTGTCTGAATCGGTATTTCTGACGATCATCTGTGCCGCGCAATTTATATTTGCTAGAAAGCAGGATATCCTGCTTTCTAGCGAATCTAAATCATGTGGCGCAGCTGTTCCCTCCTCTCACTGTTCTACTTACCTTCTTAAGCCTCCTTTTTCTGTGCTGCATGGTAGCGCCTGAATGCGAAGCACGCATTTGTCATGCACTGTGTATACATGTGCATGCAATGTGTGTTTGGTGCACACTACACATGTGCATGTAGCGAACTGGTGGCAAACCTCGGAGGATGTCACCACAGTTAAGAACTATCTGTCTATTCCCACAGCTTACTGCTTAGATGATAGAGAAGAGAAAAAAGGACTGGGTGTGTAAAGAAGGAAAAGAAAATATCAGAAGCAAAAATGTCAACTTTCTGCTCCTGCGTTTTGTTTTCATTGAGTCCAGCTGCCACATAGCCTTCAATAGAGTTTGACTATTAGTAGCAAAAGGTTGTCCAGTCAGGTGACACATTGTGGGAGGGGAAAGATCAAGGGCCACATTATTGTGGTGCTGACAAAACAGGTGTCGTTAAGATTTTCAGAGGAATCTTTGAGAGGGCTTGAGGTTTGTTTTCTTTTTCTCTTGGTTGCTTTTCTGTTTGCAGTATTAAGCCTAAAAAATAAAGGCTTACAGAGTTTGTGAGTGCTTTGCATTTGTTTATATGTGTGTATAATGACTCTGGCCATTTCTTAATTATTTGCCATTGAAATTTAATGATATGATTTCTGGAGACTTGGAAAATAAAACAGGAGGAAAAAAGAATTGGCTTTTAATGGTCATTTACGGCTACCTCTAGCTCAGAAGAACATATTAAATTTCATATTGTCCCCTGTGTCATTTACTGTAAAGCAACTGCTAAAGGAGGATCTCCCCACATTTGAAGTTCATAGGAGTCTAGAACAAGCCACGGTGATATCATGATTGTCCTCTTGCCCTCTCCATGGACATCCATGTGGTGCCCTGTCATTAATAATATTTGGTTTCATTTCCCCATTCTGTTAGATTCCAGGAAGAACACACAGTACCTGAACTGTTGTGTTGTCTAAGGACACTAATGGACTAAATATGGATTTCACAAGTGAAATTTATTCCAGATGTAGTGCTTTGGGAATTTTTTCCCAGGGCTGCTTCTGAGCTGAAGGTGATGCTGTTCCCTTTGAAATGAAAGCTTGTTGATGCTTCTGTCTCTGTGTTTCTCCTTGCCCCAGGAAGAGTTTACTTTCTGAAATCTTGTGTAACTGTCTTATAAGCAGGGGTGTTCCAAGATAGTTTCAAGATAGTGGCTGCAATGGTGTAACTAAAGCTTTGTCTGTTTTTCACATGCAGTTTTGGGATTTTTTTAAAAAAATCATACCCTGCAAACACCCCTGCCAGTGAGCCTTGTTCATATTTAGTTGTCCCATTAATGTATTTTGCTGAGAACAAAACAGGTTAACTGTACTGTTACATTTTTAGGTTGTTGTTTTAATGCTTGTTATTGTTCTTTTAAAATAAGTCTCTTCTTTGTTTTTTTTAGCATGTGGTATTTTGAGAGATCTGTAGTGTTCTGCCCCTCACTGAACATTTTGGGAGGAAATCAACTCATGCATTTTAATATAAAAACTTCAATAGAGAAGGTTCTTTAAAGGAAAATAAGGCTGGAAATTCAGAAAGTTCAGAAACTTGCCCTTTCTAAACAGTACCACTGAAATACATGAGAATTCCTCTGAAACATAAGCAGGGTATTCTGGAGGGATGTGATGTACTGTTTGTCTGGCATATATTCACACAATCATCCCCTTCCATGATCAAAGTATTCATTCCTGGTTTTGTTGCTTCGTTCGTTTGACCAATCCATCGCCCATTTAGTTGTAAAGGTGTTTGACTCTTGGTCCATTTCTGGGCAGGAAAGAAAAATCTCTGCCTAAAAGCACTCTGCCTTCAAATGTCTCTGCAAAGATAAAGAAAGTCTGACACCAGGACAGTTGTCAGTCTGACTGTTTGCACAGGAGAGAGGAATCGGCATAGCCCTCTGCGCCTCTGAGGAGCAGATGGTTTACAGCTGGTCCTCCTGACACACACACAAAAAAAGATCTTAATTGGGGCACTACATCTGCCTGTTTGCCTGTTCATTTCTGCTGGTGGCCTGGCTTCAGGGTTGCCACCAGCCCACTTGGCTAAGCCCTCCTCTGGTCATCTGAAAGGGAGTTTGCAAACTCAGTCCCCGGATATGACTGATTTCCAGAGCAGAGCTGGGCAAGGCCTGCTCAGCTGTCAGCAAGAGGTCCCTGTTTTGGAAGAGGCAGAAGCAATGGCTGGGGTCTGGCAGCCAAATCTGCCAGGAAGGAGTTCAGCTTCCTTGACGGATGGTTGCCCAGGTTGTTTGGGCATAGACTCCAAGCAGGAATGAAGGAACGGAGGAGGCAGGGAGGCAGGGAGGGAGGGAGGGACAGAGGTCTCTCTACTTCTGCCTCCCCCCTTGGAGATTAGCCTGGCTGGAATCTGGCTTGGCAAAGGCTGGGAGGAGATACGTCACTGCCTTTGTGTTGCAAACGGCAGGGAGAAAAGCTCAGGAGCCGGCATTGTCAGCTCCAAATCTGCCACATGGTCTTCTCTTTTTCAGTGTCAACAAATTGACAAGGAACCCCAGTGGCGGCCTAGGCCTTGAGGCCTGGGCACCTGGCCAGATGGGTCCCAAAGCCAGCGAGGGGGGTGGAGATGAAAGCCCCAGAGATCAGAGACCCCAGATGTGGACCACCTCCACTCTCCCAGTCCAGATACTTTGGCTGCAGACACACAAAACCTTTCTTCATGTAGCAGGCTAGGTCCTTTCCATGTTTAGCTATCCTTCCGAGCAGCTGTGTCCCTGCAATAATATTCCTGAAATTCACTTGCATGAAAAATTGCTCCTACCAAGAGTTTCCATGCCTAAGTAGCAGAATGCAGGTCTTCTGATTATGACTTTCCTTCCGTGAACTGGAAAATCACTGTGCTTCTGTCCACAGGAGGAAAGGCAGAGATGGCTGCTGTTGTGAAAAAATATAAGTAAACACTTGCACGCCTACACAAAAATGCAGATTAGGATCCGATTGCAAGTCACGACCCAGAGTTTAGATATAACTTGCAAAAAAGCACAACTAAGAGGAAATCAGTTGAGTGAGCCATCCAAGCCTTGTACACTAATGGGTTAATACTATGAATGGATTAATAACATTAATAACACTAACTCAGAGGCCTTTTCTGGCCATTCAGAAATGTTGACATTTCCCCCAGGCCCCACCCTCATTTTTCTTTACCTCCAAAAAAAAAAAAAAAAAAAAAACCAAAACAGGCATGCATTTTGCTACTAAAATTCAGTAGCAAGATTCTATGCCTCTAAATGTCGGAGTTAATCCATTTGAAAATATTTTCTGGGTGAGTTTTCATTATTGTCTGAATCAGAAGCCGTTGAATCTCACTTTAGCTTAGCCTAGTGTGTTGTGTGAACTCAAACTCTTTAAGTATCTGTTCAGTTAGGAAGAAATATATTTATTTATTTTAAAATCACAATTATTTGTATTTAGGAGATAATGACGAGCTAAAATGAGCATTAGCAATCAGCATTCTAAGCATTGAAGATTATTATGTTGCTGGTACATTTCCACACTGCAACATTGTCATATCACAATATAATGCTCTTCAGATTGCAAGCTTTTTTGCGGTGTTTTGGGTGAAATCTTACAATTGTTAAATTCATGCTTCCAAAGAATATCTTGATTATTTTTATTCCAGTTGAACAGATACACTTCACAGTGCAGTGTGATGGCTAAACAGCTAAACACAACTCCATGTAAAATCAACAGAAATACATATCACGATCATAAGAAACAACAGTGTCACATTTTTCTCCCTTAGTCAAACCTCCTTAGGACAATACCCCAGTTCTGGGCATGAATCTAAGAAAAATATTAACAAGCTAAAACATATCTAGAAACATCACAAAGATGTGAAGGGCATTAAGGCTCATGAAACAAGATGAGGATTCTGGAGAATTTATGATCAGGAAATGTCATAGTTACCTTCAGATATCTGAAAAATTACCCCGTAGATTGGAGAACCTGTGCTCCTCCAGATATTTCTGACCTCCAGTTGTTTTTCATCAAGCTCTGAAGGGCCACAGGATCCCAAACTTTGTTATGCTTCTTGGATGAGAAGCAAAACATTTTCAAAGGAAAAAAAATCTGAAATCCCAGTTGCCTTTTGGAAAAGAACCTTTAGAACTAACCCAATGCATTCAAATTACAGAAGTATAGACATTCACTTAAATATCAGAGAACCCGTCTGGAAACTCACTTAGAAGAGTCTTTCTCCCAGTCTGGGACCTCCATTCCACAACTCTCATCATACAAACTCTGTGGATGGGATGATAAGGGGAAACATGCAACAATTTTCCTTGTGCTTGCAAAAGGTTCCAGGCAGAAAATTTTGAACTCTTCCATTCAAAGACTTTCTCCTGTTGCCAAACTTTTCCTACAGTGTGATCAAAATGGAAAGCAGCAGCTCTTTGGCTTGGCCAATGGCACAAGGCCATTTTCTCTTGATTTCCTCTTGGGCTGCCTCTCTTCCCCTCGTACATTTTATTCTTCTTTCCCCTTCCTCCCACACCCCCGTGGCATTAGCTCCCAAATTAGGGCAGTTTGTTGCTCTTCAAATAATTTGCTTCTCAGAGAGGGTGCCTCCTAAGAAGACAATTTGGAATGGTCCCTTCTTTGCTTTCAAGATGGGAGGGAGTGCCAAAGGCAAAGTAGCCGACCTTTTAGGAGAGGGTTATCCGTTGGGAAGGGGAAATACCTACCTTTTTAAAAGCCCAGAGGGCTCTAAACTCTCAGGTTATCCTCATCCCATTAAAATACCTGCCAAAGTTGTGATATTATTGAGGAAAGAAGTACTTTTGTGGGTGGAGAAATAAGAGAGATGAGGAAAGAAAATCAGTCCAGAGCTCAGGGGTTATCTAGATTTCTATATATAAATAATAATTTAAATTTTTAAATGAATGAAAATATTTATTCATTTGTCCATTCACTATGGAGGCCACCCAGCTCATATCTCTATGCTGGATTTGGATTACAATGTACAGTTTATAATGCTTTACTGCAACATTTTAAGGGAATTCTCTTTAAAATATTTTTAAATAATATAATAATAAATAATATATTTTATTAGATATATTAGATATAATATATTTATGCAAAGTGAAGCATTTCATAGTATTCTTGATATCAAGGGACTTACTCATCTTTTGGTGTGGCTAGATGATAAATCCAAGTTTGGGGTATTCTTTGCTTGGTATTATTATATTTTTAAGCTTGCCACTACTTCTTCCAAGCTGTTTTTTTTGGGGGGGGGGTTAATCAAATCTCTTACTTTAGCATAGGATCCCTTGATGATCTCCCACCCAAGTTCTAACCAGACTTGACTGTCTTGACATTTTGAGATTAGACAAGATCATTTAGGGACAGCCACTGGCAAGGAAATGTATTTATATTCAACACAGCTCTGGGTCTCTCTTAAATTTCATGCTTGCCCCACCAACCTGGGGAGACTCGTGTGTCTATTCTGTTTAGTGCTTTCAACAGTTGTGGCACCATAGGGATAGAGCTTCCTTATTGAGAGCTATTACATTGGGTGGGGTTGACTTTAAAACCAGCACCCCAACCAATTCCAGTTTATCTGTGTTAGAAATGTGGAACCAAAACAACCTGGTTTTGCTTTATCTGATTTTTCTCACTGGCTTTTCCCAGCTCTTTATGCAGTTACTCACCTGCACTCATTGCGAATTCATCCAGGTGACCCAGTTAAAGTTTAAGTCTGGTCTTTGAGTGGGCTGAAAAAAAGGGTATCCCATAGAAAGGTCCTATAGTAACATAATGATGTTAATAAGTGGCACTGTCTCTATAGTTGTAACTTCAATGTGTTAAGGAAAGTGGTCGGTAAATACTCCTGTCTTTGTCTCCTGCCTCAATGAGCAATCAGCAATACATCTACAACAAGGAGGGTTAGAATAGTGTAGGTGGCTGCTTGCAATTTCCCTCCTCTTTCATTCCACACCACTCCTTCTTCCATGGGACCCATGTTCAGGGAAAGCTCAACTGGAAGATCAATATCATGGAGGAAAATTTCAAGTACTATTGGGTGAACTTCCTCCTGCTTCACCTCTGTCCCTCTTCCAATCTTGTAATCTGTCATTTCCATCCACATCTTACATTGCAAGAGAACATTGGTCATGGTCAGCAGTACCCAGAATTAGCTGATGGGGTGAACACAATGATATAAGGTAGAAAACATGACATTCCCTCCCAAAGTAAGAAAACGTATGGCCACACAAAACCTACTGTAGGAAAAGTAGTGGAAAACCAATGATGTGTTCTTGGTGGCCCAGAGCCAACAAGATAGGTTTAATAGACCTGACTCTCTCTGCTGGTTTCAACTCATCTCCTATGTAGCACAAGACTAGTGCTGTTTTAAAGTAGCATTAAACTCATATATAAATGCTGGGTAGACACAACAAGAGCTTCAGAAAGTTCTGGTCAGACATTATGTGGGCAGATGAGGAGAGTCCAGTCTCTCCTGAAACCCAAACCAAAATGTCATAGGGAGGAGGAGGGGGCAATGGTCAGAGAGGAGAGGTCATGCCTGTAGCACACTAAAGTGTCTTGCAGCAGCTGGACAACCTCTCATCACATCACATGAAGCATGCTAGCTAATCCCAAGGGTGTTTTTCAAGAGGCAACTGGACTTCCTAGGTTTTCTTTGAAGACATTTCGCTTCTCATCCAAGAAGCTTCTTTAGCTTCTTCTTAGATGAGAAGTGAAACATCTTCAAAAAAAACCCCCAGAAAATCCAGTTGCCTCTTGAAAAAGCACCTTTGGATGACTGAGAATCTCCATAGAGATGCTTGCTAATGTCCCTGACAGAAACTATTTTGGAGAAGAGAGGAAAGATTAAATGTACATCTTTAAACCATCTCAGCTTGGGCTGGGAATGTGACAATAGAATAGAATAGAATAGAATAGAATAGAATAGAATAGAATAGAATAGAATAGAATAGAATAGAATAGAATAGAATAGAATAGAATAGAATAGAATAGAATAGAATAGAATAGAATTCTTTATTGGCCAAGTGTGATTGGATACACAAGGAATTTGTCTTTGTGCATATGCTCTCGGAGTACATAAAAGAAAAGATACATTTGTCAAGAATCATAAGGTACAATACTTAATGACAAGACAATGCAATGAGGATTTGCCTTATATAAAAATCTTACTGGGGCATACTTGCCACATGGGTTAAGGGAAGAGGATGAGCATCCTAAAGCCATAATGCTGTGCTGCACAGATGTGATTCCTTAAAGAGCACTACTCAGGTTTGTTAGAAAGAGATGGAGGTTTGAGATCAACAGACTCCTGGCTTGTTCTTGGAAAGTATAATCTAAACGTGGTGGAAAAGAAGACCAGTCACAGAGAGGAGAAAAAAATTGCTTCAGCTAAGTTGTCGGAGCTGAAGCCAAAAAGAGTAAAAAAATTTTTCATTATGAGCTACAATATCTTTTATAACATCACCCAATTATGATGTGCTGATATTGCAATAATGAAGGCAGGCCATTTCCACACTAATGTTTTATAGTGCCATGCAATTCTCATTGGTCTTTCTAGCTTATGCTATCTCCACACAGCCATGGTTGGTTGGATGAGGCAGAGAAGCTCTGAATCTCTCACTAGGAAGGCCAATAGAGCCCCATATGCAGGTAGTCCTCAACTTACAAAAATTACAAGGGCATTGAAAAAAGTGACTTATGACTGTTTTTCCCACTTTATGACCATGGTAGCATCTCATGGTCAGGTGTTCAAAATGCAGATGCTTGGCAACTGACTCATATTTATGACAGTTGCAGTGTCCCAGGGTCATGTGATTGCCTTTTGCGATCTCTGACAAGCAAAGTCAACGGGGAAGCCAGATTCACTTAACAATCATGTTTACTAATTTAACAACAACTGTCTTGCTTAGCTGCAGAAATGTTGGGCATAATTGTGGTCAAAGTCCAGGACCAACTGTATGCACGCACACACACGCGCGCACACACACACACACACACTTAATAGGAAGCAAAATCAGGATATTCCACAACATGCAAGTGGATCCAATAGAGCAGGGGTCCCCAAACTTGGCAGCTTTAAGAATTCTGGGAGTTGAAGTCCACAAAGCTACCAAATTTGAAGACCTCTACTATAGAGTGTTGCCCCCTGGATTTAAAGCAACAGAGCAGCAAAACAGCTTGGTGGGGGGATAAGTTCCCCTTTTGCATAAGCTCTTCTCCTGGGACCGCCGATGTTTCGCGGTATGCTTCTAGTGAGGGGCTGGTCAGCCGTCCATTTTCACGGCCGTCCATCTGACCGATTCCCAGCCCAGATCCCAGGATTTGAACCCGACTTCTTCTCAGTCTACTATTTGACGCCTCCGTTGCTGTCCAAGGGCTGAAGCGGCAAACGCTAATCCCCACCTGACGCATTCGAGCCCTTCTTTGGATCGCCGGCCGATGCCGCGCAGCCAGAGGTGGTGGATTCGAGAGACATTCGCGGGTTGAGGAAATGTCCGTTGATTCAAGGAGATTCAGCGGAGGAGCCGCACGACGTAAGATCGCTTCCCTTGACTGCCCTCGGGCTCCTATCAGAGCCAATGACGCCTTTTGCCCGCCCAGGTCAATGGATTTTTCAGCCACTGCTCAGGATGTTTCGGATTGGGATCCAGGTGCGATCTGCGAGGTCGATTGGGACAGAAAGCTCCGTTTTTAGAAGAACAAGGTGGACAGGCGCCGACCTTTTCTCAATGTTTTGGAGAGATCTTTTGTCGATCTGGAGAAAACACTGAAAAAACCCGAAGGCAAAAGCCAGCTGGTTTGCAAAGTAGAGAGATCTAAGACTGGAGCGTTTGGGGAGAAGATGGCTATTTATCAGGTGTGGGACTGAAAAATCGTGCCTACTTCTACTGGTAGCGAGATCCTGAGGTCCCCCCTTCCCTTCCCTTCCCTTCCCTTCCCGTCCCGTCCCGTCCCGTCCCTTCCCTTCTCAACTCGCTTCCCCAGTCAGGTCTTCCGGACTTTCCTAGGAAAAAGAGACGCTGGACCAATTCACTCCTGGCCCGCCTTGGGTCTAGAGCTGCCTGGAAGGCAATTCATTGGAAAAGAGCAGGACTGGGGTCGGAGGGGTGGGCTCGATTCTGCAAAACTGCGACCCACACACAAGGAAGGGACAACAAAGACTGTAATTGTCTAGTTTGGTTCTGCAACCCAACAAGACAGACGGAGACTTCAGAGGATAATTAGAACTGCAGAAAAAAACCAATGCTACCAACCTGCCTTCCATTGAGGATCTGTATACTGCACCAGTCAAAAAGGGGGCTGTGAAAATATCTGCAGACCCCTCATATCCTGAACACAAATTGTTTCAATTCCTACCCTCAAAACCACGCCATGGAGCACTGCACACCAGAACAACTAGACACAAGGACAATTCCCCCCCGCCCCGAACGCCATCACTCTGCTAAACAAATAATTCCCTCAACACTGTCAAACTAGTTACTAAGTCTGCACTACTATTAATCTTCTCATCGTTCCCATCACCCGCTTCCTCCCACTTATGTCTGAATGACTGTAACTTTGTTGCTTATATCCTTACGATTTATATTGATATTGGTTGTTTCCTGATTGCTTATTTGTACCCCATGACTTTCATTAAGCGTTGTACCTTATGATTCTTGATGAACGTATCTTTTTTTTTTATGTACACTGAGAGCATATGCACCAAAGGCAAATTCCTTGTGTGTCCAATCACACTTGGTCAATAAAAAATTATGTTCTATTCTATTCTATTCTATTCTATTCTATTCTATTCTATTCTATTCTATTCTATTCTATTCTATTCTATTCTATTCTATTCTATTCTATCTCCTCTTCCAGGGGTCCTGATCTGCAGAATGAAGTCGACCAGATGGTAAAAGATGGATGCGAGGGGTCCTTGGTGCTCCCTGGGTTTGATTAGTTTTCTTGCAGACGTTTCATTACTTGGGAACATCCTCAGTGCTTAGCACTAGCACCGAATCCTAGTACCTAGTTTGGATAACGAAACGTCTACATGAAAGCAACCAAACTCAGAGAAGCACCAAGGACCCCTCATTTCAACCCTGAGCTACAAGTACTCTCCTTTAAAGATGGGTGCCTGAGGGTCATTTCTGCCCCCCCCCCCACTCCCGTGTTCAATCCCAAAAGTGAGGCGTCTCCATTGGGATTAATGGCCACGTTCTGGTCCACCCTTATTAATTGACTCCTTGTTTGGATAAAGTCCCTAATCTTCTCCTCGACCGCACCATTAAAACCAGGTTGCCTTTTTCAATTAAGAGCTGCTTTGCACCCCCACCCGCACCCCACCCCCCCCCACCTCCTGACCGCCCATTGTCCTAAGGATAATACATGATATTTCCACTGTTCTTTCTCTGCCTCTTTCCCCTGCCCTACCCCCACCCCCCTTCCACCCCCAGGCCCAAATAATGGGCAATCCTACGTTTTCATTAGACCTGATTAGGGGGGAAAGTCCAAGAGGGGAGGGAGGGAGGGTTGCCTGAACTAAATGCCCAGGCCTTGTTGGGTATTATTAAAGCACGACGCTTTTAAATAAATTGGAATTTCATACAATAAGCCCGGGGAGTAGTCGATGTGTCCACAACCGCTTCTTTCAGATTAAAGCGGAACATTATATATCACAGAACGTGGTGGGGTTGTGTGTGTGTTGTTGTTTTGTGAGGGGTTGTTTTTTTTTTTTTAGTCCCTTGATTGGAACCGAGGCGGGCTGGGGCGGGAGTGGGAAAAGGGCGGATGATTATTTTGTTCATTTGTTTATTCGATTTACACCCCGCCTTCTCTGCGCTCCAACTTCCCTCCACACTGAGCTGCCATTCTCCAATAAACTTCTGCTGCCGTCGTGGTGGCTGTTTGCTTTCCGTTTTTTTTTTCCTCCCTCCCTCCCTCCCTCCCAGCTCTCGGTTTAGTCTGCATACATTAAATGCCAGGGAGATGAAGCTCTTGAAATGGCCTCTCTCTCTCTCTCTGTCTTGGGTTAACGCTTCGCTTTTGGAGAACAAGCCGGCCGCTTTGGTCAGGCAGACGCCCGGGATAAATTCGAAAGATGGAGACGCGCTCCGAGTTTGTGATTGTGATTGCTTTTGTGTTGTGGTTTTGGACGATTTAGATTTTTTTTTTCTGGTCCAGCAGAATCAGGTTGTCAAATTTGAGAAAGTTTCTCTCCCCCCCCCCCCTTATAGAACAATTAAGGAAGCCTGTCTTTCCATGATTTTGTAACATTCAACCCTCTATTCTGTTAGGGAAAGTAAGACCGAATCCCGACCCTACGATCAATTCAAGATTATATATATATATATATATATATATTTTTCTGGTGTAAAAATGTAAAGAGCTATATAAAAAGCGCATACATCGCCCTTCTTTCCTTCCTTTTCTTTTCCTTCTGTGAAATAATAAATTGGGGGGGAGGGGAGAGAAATGAGATTATTCCCCACTTTGCCGTCACTATATGTAGTTATTTTTTTAAAAAGCAACATTAATTTCCTTTTCCGAGTCCGATATTTTGAAAATCAGAAAGTACCTTTGATTGAGAGAAATGAGAGGAATAATTTGTGAAGGTATAAGTTGGAAACGTAAAAGAAAAAGAAAAAAAAAAACCAACCACATCCCGAAACAGCACTTTCCGAAGAAAATGGGACGAAAACAAAGCGAAGGTCTACTAGTGTTTTGTGCATCTCTATTTGTTATCTTTGTCACTTTTTTTACACTTCAGCCTGCTCTTTTTTTCCTCTCCGGGAAAGTGAGATTTTGCACGTGTGTTGAAGTAAATGCACCCCTCTGATCAGAAGCTTTTAAAAAGCAACACACACACACACACATACATATACACGCAAACACTTTTTCTTCTGATTAAAACCTTATCCCATCTCACCCCGGATTATATGATATCGATTCTCCAAATAATTGATGGGGCCTAATTAAAAATCTGAAGAGAGGAGGAGGGAAAGTTCTTGGACAAGACCTTTGTTATAAAACATGGTGGCGGTTTTATTTTATTTTATTTTTTTATTTTTTCCTTAAGCAGGAAAATAAAGCTTGGGAAAAGTAGCAAACGAAAATATTTAGAGGAGATTGCAAACTCCTTCCCTGGGTGAAGCCTCGGTGTCTTTCTCACCGCTTCTGCTTATTCGACTGGGGCTTAGTTTCTCCTTTCTTTCTCTACCTTTCCTTGGTTGGCTACGAAGTTTAGGGACCCCGGAAAATCCGAGGGCCCGTGGGGGTCATTTTTTTAATCTCGGGTTTGGGTTCTTCTGAAGGGTTGTCAAATGAGGGACAGGACGGGGAGAAAAGGCTGGGCAGCGAAAGGGGTTATGTCCCATCGAAGTGAAAACTCCTCAATCCATAGTTGCCTGACAATTTGATTAGGGCCACTAAAGGTCACGAAAATAGTGCGCGAGTATTCAAATGCTCCAAGAAATCCTTTTCAGGGTAGTGATTTTAAAAAAAAAAGGTACAGGTCAAAACCCACACCAAAACTGAAACCAAATGTGGACCGCGGGGATCCCACGGCTACACGCTTGCACCAAGAAGAGCTATTCACTCCCCGGGTTGGTAAGCCCCTACCACGAATCTGTGGAATATCTTTTCTCTAATCCGCCTGCCTGTTTCTCAGCCTAAATCCACTGAAGGGTGCTCTGAAGTGCCTCCAATCCTTGAAGTTTTCTCCGGCTTCTTCTTTAAGGGCCTCGATCTTCAATAAAGTTTCCTCGACAGTAAAAGGGACCAGCTTCATCCCTGCTTTTGGGGATCCAGTCTCTCTCTCTCTCTCTCTCTCTCTCTCTCTCTCTCTCTCTCTCTCTCTCTCTCTCTCTCTCTCTCTCTCTCTCTCTCTCTCTCTCTCTCTCTCTCTCTCTCTCTCTCTTTTTTACGGCGCAGCGGGGATGAAGAAGGTGATCTCTTTCTGGTACCTTGAAAAAGTCAGCTTGGAATCCGAGCCCGGGCGCTGACATCTCAGTAAGCATGGGCAGGGAGGAAGGGGGGCTTGTGGGTCGGTAGCTGTGGCGTGGCAGATATTCTCCTTGCAGGGTCGTAGGTACCCCTCAATGCCTCCCACGGGGCCTTTGAACGTAATAGCGTGTGCACGGCTGCCGGGAGGGTGGGAGGCGACCATCTGCGAGCTGCCCACCTTTTCCACGCCGTTCGGAACGAAGGGAGAATGTTAAAAGAGAGAGACTGGAATGGAGAAGTGATGGGACTTGTGACCGAAGTAAAGGGTCTCTCCACCGTTGATACAGACACGGTGCATTCCACCCAGGTTAGAATAGTGCTAAGGGATCATATTAGGAGTCGGGGTGAGGGGGAAATGTGGTGGGAGATAATCGTTGGGGATGCGCCCCCATCCCGCCCCCGCCCAGCACAAATTTTCCCTCTCCCCCAAATCTTGGGATGGGTCATAGCTAGGAAACCCACGCAAGTCCAAGCTCGCTCTCGGCTAAACTACTGGGGGGGGGGGGGGGGCGGGAGAGGCAGATCGATTGTCCCCCTCCCCCTTCTGATATCTCCTCGCCTTCCTCCAGCTCCTTTGCCAGCCCTTCCAAAGAAAGAAGCGAGGCTCAGCACCTCGACCTCAAGGAAGGTGGAACCAACTTCCCCATTGCCAACTCTCCTGAGGAGCACCCCCTCCCCCCCACACACACCCCTTTGGTTTGCTATAGCATCTCTTGACCTTTCCTAATCCCTAATTTATGGTATTAAAGTTAGAAAGCAAGCATAGAAAGAGCCCAAGTTTGCCGCTGCTCTCGCTTGAAAGGGAGAAATCACTGCTCAGCTTCAAAGAAAGTTAAGCCGTTTGGCCGCCCAAAGTTCCCGAGTTCGGTGGGGAGGACGATGTGGCAAGTCCCCATTCCGAAATAAGGGGACCGCGAAAAACTGTCGTGAACATGCTCCGGAAAGGAGTGAATGGGGGCCAGCGGGGAAGAAGTGCGTAATTCACTGACAATCTCTATTTTCTAGAGGGGGGGATGGTCGCCCCCAGCCCCCACTTCCAGTTTATCGCAGACCCAGAGCAGTTTACGAAGTCGAGGAAACTCCCTCCTTCCCAAGGGGGGGAGGAGAGAACCCGTTAAGGTAATTTGGAAGAGTGTGGAAAAGTACCAGGGTGTGTGTGTGTGTGTGTATGTATGTTCGCAGGGAGAAAAAGAGGATGTGTGAGTGGAAGGCAAGTTAGAGAAAGGAGAGACAGACAGAGAGAGAGAGAGAGAAAGGGATGGAGAGAGAGAGAGAGAGAGAGAGAGAGAGAGAGAGAGAGAGAGAGAGAGAGAGAGAGAGAGAGAGAGAGAGAGAGAGAGAGAGAGAGAGAGAGAGAGAGAGAGGAGCCCGTCTCTTAAAAACAGCTGGCGGGATGGAGAATGGCAAAGTCACTTACTTCACAGAAGATGGGCGCGCTCTCCCGTTCCCCAAAACCGCGGCAACGCCAAAGTTGGATCTTATTCCAGTTCCTTCAGATCCGAATTCGGTTTCAGCTAGGACTGTAAACAGTTTCCAAGTGGACCGGGGGAAAATTAGAAACACGCTGGAGTGGGGGGGGGGGATCCGGATGCATCCTTCCCCCACCCCCATTTCCAAAAATCTCACGTTTCTGTGGAGAAGAAAGGGGGAAAAACACACCACCGATCCGCGAGAAATCTGTAACTTTTCTTTCAGCTGCAAAACCCCCATTGGTGTGAATGGCCATTCCTCCAAAAAAAAAAAAAATCAAAGTTGGTTCTGATTCCTCTAGGATACACACACCCACGGTTTTTCCCCTCTCTTCTCCCCTTTCAGGTTCATTCTTTTTCCCTTTCTTTCCTTCTTTCTTTTCTTCCTCTCTGCCTCCCCTCCTTTTTCCCCCTGAAGAGCCCTACGGACGCCACGATGGCTAAGCTAAAGGGGGGAAATTCTCTTTTGATAGAGCCGTGTGTTCCCTGCGACTGGGTTTTAAAACCTAAATCTATATTCAAATCTGGCTGAAGGTGTGTTCTGGGATTTATGAAAGCCTCTTAAAGGGGTAAATTTACCAAACCGTGACAAAATCATCGCGATCTTGCTTTTTTAGACATCTGGAGTGGATGGAGAATTTTAAAGAGGGACCTGTTGTTTATTTAGGCGCACAAACGCAACAGTCCGTTTCTGGGCCAGGCTTTATTTCTTGGCCGCGTGAGAATGGCAAGTCCCTGGACCAGGGGGCAAAAGGGTCAGAGAAAGGCGGCCTGGGTGGTTATTGCTCCCGTTCGCAGCCTCAGACCCGCAGCCACGCAAGGACACCTCTGCAATTTCAGCAGGACATAGGAAGCTTATGGAGAGAGATGTGGGCTGTACTTATGTGTGTGCATATTACACGCTATAAATATATACCCATTCAAAAGGTGTGTGTGTGTGATCGCCCCAAAAAGTATTTACAAGGCTATTCTATTAGTGGTACGGAGTGGCGTCCAGTTTCATTTAGTGCGTCTTCTCCCTCCCTCCCACCCACACCTCTCTCATCCTCGCTCTCTCTTGTCCCCTCCCTTTCACTTTCTCTCTCCCCAGATCTCCTCCCTGAAGTTTTTCTTCCAGCCTGGCTGGCTTTTCCAAAGTCCCTGTTTGGTGCCAAAAGAAAGCCCCTCACTTCCAAGAAAAAGACTTGTAAGTAGCCTCGGAGAGTCCCGCGCACCGAAGAACCTGTCTAAGCTCAACGAAACTTAAATAGACTTCGTTATAGGTACCCGCAGATACAGACGCGTCAAATACAAGGAACGCAACAAGCAGTCCCAACCGATCCCTCCCTGCACCTCCCCCCCTTACTGTGATCCTAATGAATCGTAGTGGCTCTTCGGAGCTGAAGGCGGACTGGGAGAAGAGACTCCTTACCCAGAGCTGGCAATGGGGTCGGGAGGAAGGAAGCGTCCAAGCGGTCCGGCCGGCCCGAGAGGGTTGGCCAAAAAGCCAATCACCCGCGCCCGCCGCCCTCGGTTTCTTGAGGAAAACCAAGGCAGGGATGCCGGAGGCTTTTGCCCGGGAACCCAGAAAACAAACGTTTCCTGCTCCCCCTGCGGCGAAAATGTCTCTGTCTCCGGTCCCCGAGCCGTGGCAGGGCAGATTTTCGGTTTTGGCGGCACTTTGGAGATGGAAAGAGCCCGCGAAGAAAATAGAGCACCCAAAGGCAGAGCATCCGAAGGAAGGAAGGAAGGAAGGAAGGAAGGAAGGAAGGAAGGAAGGAAGGAAGGAAGGAAGGAAGGAAGGAAGGAAGGAAGGAAACTACTAGGCAGTTTGCGAGAATTAATTTATTGCGGTGAGAGAAAGTCGTTTCCTTGAGGCAGGGCCCAGCCAGGAATTAAGACAAAGAGGCGATTTAATAAATTGCTAGAATGCGAAAAAGTCCTTAAGATCCGAAGATGAGCCAAAGGAGGATTCGTCTTGAAGCGCAGCCATTCATCCCCAGCCAGAGAAGTTCACACAACTCAGACCAGCAGCTACACCCGGGGAACCTCCTTTTAGCATTAACCTTGGTGGGCTGCTTCTTGTGACTTAGGCTGCTGGGTCAGCCCGGTCTTTCTCCCGAATTTCGAAATATCGCCCGGACCCAAGAAACGAGTTCATTCTATAAGCTCCGTGTGTGAATACAGCTATTAACGTTTGGCGTTTTGAATGAACTGGCTTCAGACTTAGGGGAGGGATACGTCCAAGCAGAGGGGGAAGCAGATTTCCTCCCTCCATGTTGAGGAAGAAGAGGAAGGAGACCTCTAGGATCCGAACTCGATTTAAATCGATTTCGTTTCCTCAAGTCCTGTTTTAAGGACTTCGGTGTCCCGTGTCTGTAACCAAGCCTCGACTCGTGAGAATGGCTCAGTTTATCCGTCGAAATCTCTCTGGCTCTCAAAATGCCTGGTAACGCCCAGGCTTCTTGGCTCTCCCCGACGGGACGCACCGATCCACTAAGGCAAGGAAGTTTCTGTAGTTTGTAGGAAGAGGAAACCCGTGTCTTTAGTCAACTTCGCCGGGAAGGGAGACCCACCGGATTTAAGAGGGGATTAAATATTCGTTGTGTGCTCCTGCTAAGGATTTTCTTTCTTTCTTTTCTTTCTCTCATCCCGGCAAAGAACTTAATGGAAAGAACTCTTTCCATTAAGTTAGGCCGGCAACCCCTCTCTCAAATACCCACAAACCCACAAACAAGCTTCCTTTGAAACCCAACGCGTGGCAGTCCTGGGAGCCAGCTCGGGGAGAGGGAGAGGGAGAGAGAGAGGGAGAGAAAGAGAGAGAGAGAGAGAGAGAGAGATGTTGTTTTAATCTCCCCAATGAAGTGTGTCTTTATTAGCCACCGTCGCCGATTGACTTCTGGGGAACCGTGGTTGGGGGGCAAGTGACTTAAGACTGCAAGTTTAGGCAGGTCTCCGCAGAACAAAGTCCGACCGAGTCCGGAGGTTCTGACTCCCAAGCAAAGCGGGGGTGAGTGTAAGGGAAGCTCCTCCCCCACTGACGCTCAGGACTTTCACCTCCCTCGTGGAAACGCTCGCCCGCAAAGAAGAGGCGAGTCTTCCTTGCGCAGGTAGGCTAAACAGGCGCACCCGCAATCGCTGCTTGGCTCAGTCTCGGGCACACTGGCTGCGGTCCCAACACAGGCTCGCCTAGGCTAAGATGGACTTGCTGGGCAGCTCCTAGTTCAGCAGGTTGTGGGAAGCCAGCCATTATTACTCGCCGTTTGGATGAACCAACCAAGCCGTTTCCTTACGGTTTTGTTGAGGGAGATCGAATCTTATTTCACTGGGGACGCGTTTGGGGAGCCCGATGTAAGAAGGGTTTAGCGCCGGTGGTGAGACCCCAGCCAGTGAATGCAACCATGGACTGCCATGAAATCTCTGCCACAAGTCTAGGGGAAAATAGGCTGAGTAACATCACCATCACCATCCCCCCATCCTGCCCATTTTGGCGGACTTGCGGAGATTGGGAGGCTGGGAGGGGGGTTGTCTTCTTTACCCACCAGAAAAACCCGCAACGACTCGACTCTCCTTCCCTCGTAGGGCTCGAGAGCTCAGTTATTTAAGAAGCCGTGGCCGCCTGAAACCCCAAGCCACACGGCCACTTTTCCTTGGAAGAGGGAGCTCAGCTCTCCCACTCGATTTCCCCACCCACGTCCCGATATTTATTTAGACGATCAAGGGGCTAATTGCCCCCATCTCTCCTCTCCGCCCTTCAAGCGAGCCTTCTTTCTCTCTGCCCCGCAGCAAACAGGGTAACCCGATCCTGGTTTGTCCACCCGACGCGACTTGCGGGGCTTCCAGTCAGAAGCGCTCCGAAGGCTGGAGGGGGGAATGGGGTGGGGGGGGCAGGAGAGGGAAGGGAAGGGAGGGGGGAGCCTTTTCTCCTGTATATTTTTATGTGTCTGCCTGCCTGTGCGTCTCTTTTTGAAAAAGTAGCTGTTATTTGTTGCCTGATTGTCCCCCCGGCGAAGCTGGGCCCCTGTTTTCCTTTCCCCCCGTTGTCTGTTTTTATTCTTTTCCCTCTGGCTTAGATGTGTCAATCATAGCCTGCTTGCCATTGGTTGGAGAGCCGCCGTCAAAAAAGTTGCCCGAGAGGCGCTTGTGCAGCAAACCCAGCCGGGAGAGCGAGCGAGCCCGACTGCCGCGCGTTCGCCACCATTCTGCCCCCGCCCCCCCCCTCACCCAGTTCCACCTCGCTCCAGCGCCTCCTGCCCCTCCGCTCCACCAGAGGGGAGGGGGAATTAGAGAGGGAGCTTGGTATATCTTTTTAAATCACTATTCTTATTTGCCTTGTTGTTTAAGAAGCGGGTCGCAGTTTGCCCCGTTTGCCCCCCCCCCCTTCTTTCCTTCCTCCCACTCTTTCATCCTCATCCTCATTACCATCACCGTCGCCGCCTTCATCTTCATCGCCAGAAGCGCAAGGAAAAGAAGGCGAGAGGACCGCTGTGTCGGAGGAAGGGTCTTTTTTTTTTTAACCCTCTTCCCTCTTGGTTTCTTTTGTAGGAGAAAAACTCTGTTTCCGGAGCTCCTGGAGATCAATCGGCCGGGTTGTTTGGTCACCACATTTTTTTAACTCGCAGCTCTTCCAGAAGCTTCAAGGTAAGTGAGAGGATGGTACGCGCACTCCGGCACCCGCGCACACACACCACCAGGCGTTGTTTGAGAGGGGGGGGGGCTTTGACTTTGGGGTCCGTGGCTACTGGGAAATAGGGGGCGAAGGGAAGGTTGCTGCTTCTTTCGTTTCGGCTCTCTTACAAATCGTGTGTTTCCCCCCCCCCCCCCACTCCTCATCCTCCGCCGCCATTCTCCCCCCCTCCCCCCACACACACACCGTTTATAGAGACTCTCGAAGTTAGGCTGAAATCGACGGGCCTTCTGCTTTCTAACGAGGAGGGTGCGCGCCTGTGCCGGGAGCCTTTTCCAAGATCGACGACGATTGGGTCGTTTTGTGCGGCAAAAAGTTGTTGCTGGAGGTTGGGAAAAAAGGCACCGATTCTGAGAGGTCCTCAAACTAAAATATTTTTGTTTTGTTTTGCTACGCTCTTTCAGGCCCGCTTGGTTCCTTCAGCACCACCGCTTTTCTTTTGTGGGAGGTAGGTGGGTGGGTGGATGGGTGGGTGGGGAGAGAATCGTTGAATAGTGCGAAGTGAGGTGTTCCTCTCTGTGTGCGCGCGCGTTGGGTGTGTGCTTCTGCGTTTCCCCTGCAGAATTCTCCTAGATTTACCTAAAATTCAGTCCAATCCTATCATTTCTTTTGTTGGCTGCAAATTCGTCTGAATTTAAAAAAAAAAGGTTTAGAGAGAAAGATTGCAATTTATCGGGGGGAGGGGCACTGGGACTACTTCGGAGTACAGAGGTTTACAATTAGTTTATTTAAAAAATGGGGGCGAACAAAGATCCCTACGGAGGAAAGCGACGTTAAGGTTGACTCCGCGGTTTAGCTGGGCTGTGTACAGCCGACAGAATCTCTCCCCACATACACACAGCTCTCGTTTTCTTCCCTTGCCTTCGTGGAGGGGCCGGGCAGGGCAGAGAGAAGGAAATTAAATCCACCTAGCTCATGAGTTATTGATAAATAGTTTATCTCCGACAGTCCGATCAATAGACTAAAAATCATTTGACATACACACAGCATTGGATTTTCAAGTATACTTGAAAGGGTTGCAAGTGCCCAAAGGAAAACCTCCGCTCAACTGAAAAGGAAAAGGAAAAGGAAAAGGAAAGGAAAGGAAAGGAAAGGAAAGGAAAGGAAAGGAAAGGAAAGGAAAGGAAAAGAGGGGGAGGGAGAGGATCTGGCCAAGTAGGATCCTGTTGAAGAGATTTCCTCTCCCAGTCCAGCCTTGATATTCTTGGACAAAGGGTATTACTAGACAACTGCAGCGAATTTAGGGAAGGAGGGAAGGAAGGAAGGAAGGAAGGAAGGAAGGAAGGAAGGAAGGAAGGAAGGAAGGAAGGATCAGTCAATTTGTTCTGCAGAGCAAAGGAGAAATCCAGTCCAGCCAACAGAAGATTGCTGGCTGCTTGGATTTCTCTAGGGCTGCTCCTACAGGCAACAAACCAGCCAGAGAATTTTGGACGTGCCCATTCCAAAAGCCCTTCTTTGGAAGGCAACCCTATTGGAAGCCAGAGGCCTTTACTTCCGAAGATCGCCCCTAACCGATCTATCGACTTCCAACTTCCTTGGGTTTGTGGGTGCTTCTTGACACCCGAACCGGACGCGCTTTAAAGACTCAACGAAGTGAGCCTTTAAAAAGGTTTAAAGGTTTCCAAAAAGTTCGCTCTGACACACCGCCTTTGCAGCGTCTGAGAAACGGCGATAATAACATTCTCCATCGGGTTTGTTTGCTTCCCGACCTCCCTTCCATCTGTGTGGGATGAAGCAGTTACTATTCTATTAGTTTTATTAGCCAAACCAAGTTTCAAACGGGGGGGGGGGGACGTTTGCAAGCTTTGCATTTTCTCCCGCGGGGACCAGCTCGGCCGCTTTTGAATTCGTTTGAGTCTCTCCAGTATTTAAGGCCAGGATGCTACCGAGGGTGTAGATCTAAATCTCCCACAGAGATCCCTCCGCAATTGTATGCGAGTCTAAACAGTGGCACCCATTGCAGCTTGCCAGGCGGATCTTAACAGTATTCGTAAAAAAGAGAGAGAGAGAGAGAGATTGGAATGGATGTTGCTAAACGGCGGTCGCGTCAGAATGTTCAGTTCTCTCGTGGGGCTGCAAAGGGAGAAAAGGCGCGGATTTATGGGCTCCCAGGAAAGGTGGCAAATTTGCTCCGAAAGAAACTCAGCCTTTTTCCTTGCCTTTTCCCCACTAGCCACGCTTCTCTTCTCTGCTTTTTCTGAACAATGCCTCCCATTAGAAAAGAATTCGATTTTGCCCCCAACCGCCTCCGCCACTTCGCAATTGTAACTGTGCTTGGAGATCGCGCTGATCTACTTGACGTTCGTTGCAAAGCGAGGCTCTTTGGGGTTTCGGTTAGGAAGGATGGCGGTCAGATCCTTGTTGTCTAACCTTGCTTCCCGGCTCTGCCATTGACCGGCTCGTATTTCAAATCAAGATTTTAAAAGGTGGTTTTTTGTTTTTTAGCAGATCCAGATAATCCTGGAGACTTAAAAGTAAAACAGAATGGCTTTCCAGAATGGAAAGTTTCAAACGGTCGTCGGAAGGCTTGCAGCTCAATTTCTTGGCGGGGGGTGGGGTGGACACACACACACACAAATCAACCGGGCCGGGATCGTAGCTTGAGGAAAGGCAATTCAAATTTTGGTCCCGATCCATTTGTTCCCCAGCAAACTCTCCCCGACTCCCGCGGGATGTTCGGAAGTCAGGCCTGTGGCTGGTTCCACGAGGCTGCTTCAGTGCACGCGGGGTTGGTCGCCTGAGGATGCCAGCCGAAATTGTTTGAGAAAACGAGGCAAGGCGGGCTCGGAGAAGTCTGGAGAACTCCAACTGCAACCCCAGCCTAGAAAACTTCCTACTGAGTTGGGACAGGATCGCGCTCTACGTGGCCCAAGCCTGAGCGACTCTCTTTGGCCCCAAAGCGAATTTAGGCTTTGTACCCCGAGAGAATTGCTGGAGCTCCTGTCCCACTGTGGAAGGCCTTCTTCTCCACCACCCTAGCTGCCCCCATCAAAATCAAAAACACGGCCCGGGAGGAAGGCCAGGAGGCGGTAGGAGGCCCGTCGGCTGGGCAGTCGGTTTGAGAAACGACTTGAGGGTTGCCTGCGCCCCAAGGCTCACTGCGCCGAAGGTCTGGGTAGGTCTGGGTGGGTGGATGCGCCGTTTGCTGGGCAGCTGACGCCGAAGATCTCGGGGCAGGACGGAAGGAGACGGGCTCGTCTATTTCTCTGCGTCAGTTAACCGGTAGAAGCGCCTGTTTGCTCTCGCTTCTCTCCCCGAACCTTTCCGCCAGTCGTTGCAAGGGTTGGGGTCTTTTCTTTTTTTTTTTCTTTCATCGCCATCAGGCAGAAAATTAATCAACCCAAATGATCCTGAGTGCTATTGCAGCCGTCCCGTAATTAGGGGCCGTGTGCCGCCCGGATTATCTCGTTAGTTTATCAAGAAAACATTTATTATAATTAATTCTTGGACGGGGTAATTATAATTGAGCGGGGACAGAGCAACTGGTAGATGGGGGTCCGCGCGGGGGGGGAGGAGGAGGAGGAGGTCTGGAGCGCCCTGGCAGCGACAGATTGCGGAGAACCGGCTCTTTGGGGGGCAGAAAGGCAGCTGTCGCCTTTTCCCCTCCTGCCTGAAAGGGCGTGACTTTGGATCAGGTAGGAAACTGGAGGGAAACTACTCTTTTCCTTCGGAGCTTTCCAGGGGGGCCGGCAGAGCACCTGCCCGCTCGGCTCTTTGGAGGCCGCGCTGCGGATTGGGTTGTTAGTCAAAGGAGATGTGGATTGCTGTCTGGGGCGCGGAAACACGAAAGCAAGGTTGGTCGCGTGGAGGGAGGGGGGGAGGAAAGTGGCCTGGACCGGATGGGTGAGCCAGGGGCCCGGCTCCCGGAAGAAAATCTCTTTTTTCCAGAAAGAGTTTGCTTGTTCCGGGACACGATCCAGCCCCAGCCCAAGCTTTTTGGAATTTCGAGCCAGCCACGTGCTGTTCTTCTACCTTCCCATCTGTTGGGGGCGAATCGAGCTAAACATGACTGTGTGTCGTTGGCTAAATCGTGCTCTGAATTTAAGGGAAGGGGTTTCTTCCTGTTAACCAAAGCAAACGGTAATATATATAACAATCACCAAACAAACTAGGTTGGAGTTCTTGTGCTATTTTTAAAGTTCTAGGGTTTTAAAAAAATAAATCTAATAGAAGATTGGCTTTTTTTTTTAAGTCAGAGAGAAAAATAGCATCTAAAACATGGCGAATTGGCGATCCCATTTCCTTTTTTTCAGAAAGAAGGATGGCGGGAGTGACCCGTAGCAGCGCGCAGTCCCATCCTATGTTGAGTAACATAGTTCCAGTGAGTTCAATGCTGATTACTTGCGAATAGGTGTAAAAGTGGTTCTCTAAAACGACCTTACCCGTGTGTTTACTCAGAAGTAAGTCTTACTGTATAGAAATTTGTCTTGCCCAATGTGTAGAGAGTTACACTCTCGCTATTAGTGGAAAATAAGTTTATTGAGGCTTTCTCTTGGTTTAAGTAAAGAGAAGATTGGACCCCTAATGAAACAAGCTTACCTTGGGAAACCAGTCGTTTTAAACCACAACATTCCCTGTCTGTTTCCTTGAAACCAACTGTTTATATAAGTAAGGTATGGCGGAAAACGAGTCAGGTGTTTCCAGGATGCCAGCTAGATTCTTGAGCCACAGGTGTTTATACAGCCGTTTCTTTCAGCAGGTTGAAAGTTTTGGGGTCTCAGTTTAGCAGCTTGAAATGTCAACGAAAAATCTGAAATCAATGAATGGATCCAGATAGAACTGGGGGAGGGGGATGACGTGACCCCCAAAATCCATTAATATGTTTCAAAGATTTTTTTAAAAAGCTAGCTGTAACTTTTTCCTATTCTTTTTCTCAACGACAAAGTGGTTTTAAAAAGAAGCTACGTGCATTTGTTCCAGTCTTCTTATTCAGACAAATGCATATTTTGTGAAGGGATTGACATTCGTAAGTGGGACAGGTTTCCTGATGCAAATAAATACGCAGCTTTCAAATATCTTCATAAAGATATAGGCCTGATCGCTTAGTAAGGATCCCTCCGTTCTAACTCGACTCTATGAACAATAGCTTACTTGAAATAGCTGGTATACTTTTAAAAAATATCTGGGGAAAATTGCATTTGCTTTTATTCCGAAGCAGAGAAGGAAACGTCTGAGTTGAATTTCCTATTGCTGGTTTTAAAAATGTAATAGTGGCCCTGGGGGCATACAGGTTATACTACCCTTGTCTCTTTTTCCCTTGCTCTCTCTTTGAAAATATGTCTATTTTATGAAAATGTTTCGTGCAATTGATTTTGGCAAAATGTATACTGTTAAATTGAAATTCCTTAAGGAATACAAGGCTTGTACGAATCCCTAGACTGAAATCTCTTATCTAGAAATCTTTGGAAGTATCCCACATTTTGTGCATCCAGAAACTTCTTTGGAATTTAAATTGTTTGGGTGCCTTTTAATAGATGCCTTTTAATAAACAGGGTTTTGCTGCTGTGGTTTTATTTTTAAAGTCTCATCCGAGGTTGAATCTTCTTACCAGGACACAATGACTCCCCAACCTGGAGTTTTCATCCTCAACTGAAACCACTTTCTCTTGGTGAAAGTAAAAAGTTTAGTGAGACTTTCTGGAGGCAGGAGAAAACCCGGGCTGCTCTTCTTTTAGGATGCTTGAAAGAAAAAAATCCCAGGATCTTTTGAGAGGAGACAATCAGGTTGCGATCTTTGCCCACCGCTACTTCTTGGAAATTCCTCTCGTGAAAACTAAGTCGGGTTGGTCTCGTCAGTGCCCATCTGAGCAGTGAAGCTCAGAGGCGTATTCTGCTCTGATGCCAACACGCATAAGACACGCGTTTAGGGAATGTCTGGAAGGGAAAGGCTGGTTTTTGCTTTAACCGCCGGCTGGAGCGAGTCAGTTGTGTTGGCGGTGTAAGCCTCCCTTTCCCGGGCGACTCCTTCTAGCACCGGATCTGAAGCGGCTTTTGGCCCTAAAATTCGATTGACTTGAAAACGGTGAGTCACTTTGCTCAGAAGCCCGCTGGCTTCCTGCGGCGCCAGTCCCCTTGAAGGAGCTGTGAAAACGCCTTTCGGCCTTTCCTCTGCCCAGTCCCCCACATTTGCTTGCATGCTCGCGGAGGGAAGCCTCTAGAACTCGGCGGGCTGCGTCGATTGGAGCGCCTTTCCTGTAACTTGGATAGCCTTTCCTTCTATAGGAAGGAGAGCCGGGCGCGGAGCTTCAACGTTGCCTTAGGAGGGAGAGCAAAGGGATTCCCTGCGAGAAGGGGGGGGGGATGAAAATTTGAGGCGGGCTTTAAACTTCCAGGCCAGCCCGTCCCCCTCTTTTTCTACATGCCCGGTTAATACGCAGATTTTTTTCCGCCATAAAAACTTTCTGTGCCGTAAAAATCCGGCTTCCCCAAGCAAGAATTGCCTAGGGATGGTCGACTAGAATTCCTACGGAGATGTTGGGAGCTTCCATTCCCACTATTTGGTTGAAGTGTGCTTCGCTAAGTTTATTTGCTTCCTGAAAGAGAGAAAAGTACTAGAGTACTCTAAATAAATTAGCCTTTTTCGGGGTTTGCTTGCCTACCTCCGGACGGCCTTAAGTGGCGGTACAGAAAGAGGGAAAAGACCCAGCTATCCTCTTCCTCCTCCTCCTCCTCCTCCTCCTCTTCACAAAACTTCAAAGCCATTAGATCCTCCCAGAAATCTTAAACACCCTCCCACCCCCGTTTTCCTCCTCCTCGGTTTTGATCTGTCAGGAACTATTAAGATCCCCCTGTGATGAGAGTTAGGGGAAACTCTCTAGATGTTTGCGGGAAGGTTGCTGACACCCAAATCTTGTGCTGAAATGAAGAAATGCACACCGCGAATTGGTGCGGAAGTTTATCTTTGTAGATTGGTCTCTAGACCAGCTGGAGGTGCGGAGCGGGGTGCGGTGGGGAAGACTCCCAAACCAACGAAAAACCCAAGATCCCTTCTTTTCGCGTTCTTTACCCAGGCACAGGTTTTAAATTGTTTCCGTTAAGGCAACGTTTCTCCCCCTTCCCTCCTCCTTCAAAAGAGAGGAAGGCAAATGTTGGCGATGGCTGGAAGAGAGTTTGGACCAAAGGATTCCCCCACTTCATGCAAAAGTTAATTACTTGTTTGTTTAGCTTGCTGCGCGGCCTTCTCTCTCCTCCTCCCCCCCGTCCCCCCCACGAAAAGTCTTCAAAATCGGGGAGTCCCCCTCCCCCTTTTTTGCTTCTAAATCTAATTAGCGCAAGTGCTAATTAGGGGGGGGGACTTAGCTCTAAGAAATCACTTCAGGCATGCCAAAGATAGAGGGACGGTAAATCAGCGGAGCGCCCCCCACCACCAAACCCCCTCGCTTAGATCTTCTTTAAAGTGGGCATTTGAATTCTTAACTTTGGGGAGGGGGGCGCTTCTTTTGCAGTTGCAAAATCCGGGGTAATTAAAAAGCTCGGGGTGGGGGTGGAGACAACAGATACGCTCCTTTGTCGCCGAGGAAAATTACGGAGTGGGGTGGGGAGGCTTTGTTAGCAGCCTTATTTATTTAGCCAAGGGGCCCTTTGTGTCTGTAAAATGGGTCCCAATCAAGTTTTGTTGGAGGCAATTAACTACTTGCTAAACCCAGGAAAACCTTGGCAAATGCCCCCTGGAAAGCAAGCCCGAGCGGAGTAGGCTGCAGAGTGCTTGCTTGCGTGCGTGCTTGTGAGTTCGGTGGGGGTGGGCTGCTCCTAACGAAGGGAGCTGCTACTGTACGTCGCCCCTGTGACTTGTGGGGCTGGCGGGAGGAAGGAGTTTCTCGAGGCAGTCCGGGGGAGGGATGCGCCCCTCCAGTCGGCCGCGGTTTGGCAAGTTCTGCAGCTCAGCGGGTGCCACCCCCGCAGCGAGCAAGACTTCGCTAGTTCGAAAACCCCCGTGGACAGGACATTTTTTTCACTCTGCTCTCTCTGTCTCTCTCCCTCTCCCTCTGTCTGTCTTCCTTTTGTTTTCTAAATTAGGCTCCAGGTTTCAAGGTTAACTTCTGTACCCGAAAGATCTGGAGAAGAAAGAGGAAAGGAGCAAGAAGCAGGTCCAAGAGGCATCTCCTTCCAACTCCACCCAGCCCCAGAATTTTGGCCATTTTTCCTCCTCACCCCAACTTTAGCATGATGTCTTATCTTAAGCAACCACCTTACGCAGTCAACGGCCTAAGCCTCACCACCTCCGGGATGGACCTGCTCCATCCCTCCGTCGGGTATCCAGGTAAAATAGGAGACACCCGGTCGATTGGGGGGGGGGAGGGGGAGGCTTCCAAAGGGCGGGGACTCGTTGCACTTGGGCCCTCATATTTACTCCCCCCGCTGGTGGGATCCTGTTTCCCGGGTGCCAGTGAAAACCAGGATGGTAGTTGGAGTATCCCAACTCTTCCCTTAAATTTCTCCCGTTCACGGGTTCAGGAAAAAGTTCTTTGAACGGTTTTTTCACGAATTTTCGGTCTGAGCCTTTCCGGGCAAAGTGCTATTCCCGACGATTGGAGCAAATCGGGTTTTTGCTTCTTTTTTTTTGGTTTTGTTTTTGTTCTGAGATCTGGAGCAGGGCGAGAGGCTTGTTCATGGGGTGGAGGGTGATTAGGCTACCTTTCCGAGTGAACCTCCATCTGTGGAGCCCTTGCAAACGTTTCATTACCTAACTAGGTAAGATCATCAGTTACACTAATGATCTCACCTGGAGTGGTGATCTTACCGACTTGGGTAATGACACATCTGCAAGCAAGCCGCCAAGCTTTGAGAGCTCCAAAGAGGGCACGAGTTCAACCAGGAGCTACATATATTCTCTTCTATCGGAACCTCCATCTGCACGGTCGATCCGGATCCTGTTAGTTCCTTGCACCCAGACGCCACCAGCAGGCCTCCATCTGTATCCGAATCGATTCCCCCAGTCGGGACCTCGTCAAAGGCTGCCATCCTGAGTTAACTGCTCTCCTACCAGCACCCTTGAAGCTACACTGGCCCACTTTTTATCCCCAGGAAGTCGGGCTTGCACTCCCCATCGGCACCCCCGGCCTCCCCAGGCTCTCCCAAGAGAGTCCGTCGCATTCAGCTCGATGGGGCTCCTTTTAGAAGGGAGGCTATAGGATCGCGCGCTATTGCGGCCTGTCTTTGGGCACCTGAACCTGGAGCGGGTTAGCCTGCGGTCCGGGGAGTTTGGTCATCATCGCGCAGCAGAGATTCCTACCCCTCAACCGGATTCTGCCCGAGTCCGCCCAGGAGATATTGAGGCTTCTTTAGGAATCAACCTTCCTGAAACCGGACTTGTTGGGGGTTTAACTTTACTCCCAAGGAAAGAGGGGGCAGGGCTTTCGGGAAAGTCAGCGGCGTCGAAACGGCTTGCTCGAGCCCCCCCCCCGCCCCCCCCCCTTGAGCCCCCCCCCCCTCCGTTGTGGAGCGGCCGAGCTCTCTTTTCCCGGACTTAGCCAGACTTTCCGGGCGCTTTTCCTCCTGACCGATCTGAGCTGGCCTTTCTTCTTTCCCAGCCACCCCTCGGAAACAGCGGAGGGAGCGCACCACCTTCACCCGTGCGCAGCTGGACGTCCTGGAGGCCCTGTTTGCAAAAACCCGCTATCCGGATATCTTCATGCGCGAAGAGGTGGCTCTCAAAATTAACTTGCCGGAGTCCCGAGTGCAGGTAAGGAAAAAGGCTGGTGCGCGCGCCTCCTCTCCGTTTTCCTTTTTTCTCTGGAAAGACTGGATCTCCAGGGAGCTTAGGGGCGGGGGTGGGGGGCGGGCGAGCGGGCCGGAGGACGGTACAACTGGAGTAAGGATCTGGGCAGGGTAGTGGTTAAGGAGACCGAGAAAGAAAGCGTGTGGAGTGGAGAAAGAGATGAGATCTAGGGTCATCTTCAGGATCGTGTCCTCAGCATCCTGACTTTCCTCTCAGGACAAAAAGCTCCTGAAGAAGAGAAGCTCTGAAACTCAAACCTCTTTCTTCCCACCCCGATGGACAGAAAGCCAACTTTCTAGGCAGGTGAATGTTTTAGGAAAGTTTTCTTCCCCTCCATTTTCCTTTTTCACTACCTCAGCCACATTTAGCCACAGACCCCCGTTAGTAACAGTAATTGAGGGGAATGGTAAGAGTTGTTGCTGAATATACCTATCTGAAGATCCCTAAGTTGAGAAAGGCCCCCTTCAGGTATGGATTGCAGCCATCCAGAGATATTCCATGGTTTAATTTAAAAAAAATAAAAAAAACCCCTCCTTGTAGTGATAAGCGAAAATGGGCCCCAGGCTCCAAAAGTTTTGGATCTCTGAAAACCAGAAGTTTGAAGTGGGGCAAGGCCTGATGTTTAATGGCCTGTCTGGGGAGTGGGAGAGCTTTCAGCTTTGCCATTATCCAGGGGTAAAAAGAACTCTTGAGTTTGCAGACCATCAATCTAATTCAGCCAAGTTCTCATTTTTGATCCTGCACCCTTCTTTGATTGTCCATGTCAGAACAGTTTTTCATCCTTCCATGTTGCTAGACCCCTGCTTTTTCAACCTGGACAACTTTTAAGACTGTGGACTTCCATCTCCCAGAATTCCCCAGTCAGCATCAATTCTGGGAGTTGAGGTCCACACACCTTAAAGTTGCCAAGATTGAAAAAACATTGTGATAGACTAAGGGCATTTCCTCTCTAGTGATTGGTATTCTCATCCATCCATAATGTGCCATAATGAGGTCCAGCTTGGCTGGGGTAGCGCTGTAAGACTCTATAACTCTCTAGGGAGGGAATAGCCCAAATCTACTTTGCTTGGACAATATCTTGGACTGGGTTTCTCTCCGCCCCCCCACCCGCCCGCCCCAATGTAGCTTATGCTGATCTCGAAAAGTGACTGGAATGAATTAGGTTCAATGCAATCCTCTCATGTTGAGCAAACTGCTTGCATTTGGGCAGCCCTGCGCTTCCCATAACTAGGAATTCCTTCCAGGCCACCCAGTAAATCTTCATGGTTTCTTGAGATAGGATTTATGAAGAGGGTTGACAACTGACTTCAGTCTGACTGGGGTGCATGGAAGAAGATTCTCAGCAAGGCTTAAAGTCCTGACAGACAGACACACTGGTCATATTAACTTGCCAAAAAAAAAAAAAAAAAAGCAGAGGATTTTTGGAGCATCTGTTTGCTGTTTGATTACTTTTCTTGTCTCTCGTATGACTGTAAGCAAGATAATCACATTCCTCTCCTTTTATTTGGTGGGGAAATGAATGAGCGCTTTTAGCATGCAGTTCACAGGCAGGCCTCTTTAATGATGTATCACATCAATTAAGTGGCCAGAAACCAAGATGGTTTTGCAGATACTCATGCTCAGTCTTACAAAGAAGAAGAAGAAGATGATGATGATGAGGGTGATGATGATGAGGGTGAGGGTGAGGGTGTATGCAAGTGACTACTTTTGGAAAGAGATCTTCAGAGTGCAAGCCACTAGACTGTTCCTCAGACTTGACCAGCTCTGATATTATACCCTGCTGAGAAGGATCATTTAACATACTGCTCTTTCAAGCAACAAACATGTACACCGTTAAGTACTTCTAAGTGGTACACGCTGAAAAGGAAAGAGGAAATATGAGAAAGTGGTGAACCTATGTTGGGAGATATGGGTTGAACTATTTGGAACTGTGCCTTCCTAGCATTGCTGTCTAATATACCAGTTTTGGCTGCTATACATAAGGGTAAAGAATTTTCTAGAGGTATGGAAAATGAATGAGGTTAAGAAAGTGGGTTCTGAAATGGCACTAACCATGTTCTGTACCTTCGTACCCAAGCTTCTACCTACTTCTCTGTTGCTTTTGATTTTGCTTAGAAACCAAGCAGCTCCTTTAATTGAAAAACCTATGGCTTTTTCAGTAGACCAGCCACATTGTTTTAGTTGTTGTTGATGTTGTTAGCATTATCGTTGTCATCCTCATGCCAGGAAATATAATGGTGCCTATATAAAACCAGGAGTCAGTTCATGTTTATTTATCCATCAGATCAGCTTTTGTACTTTTTAACATTCAGTTGTCAGTCTCTAGCCAGAAAGTATATGAGCTGTGTACTTCAGGAACGGCCCCCAAACTGATTTGTGACAGATGTCATTTAAAAGAGTTCTTGGAAAATTGCAAACCCAGTGACCAAGGGAAATTCTTTCTCTATACAACATTTTCTAATCCTAACCATAATTACAGGGCGAAATGACCTATTGCGATAAAACATTTAAAAAGAGAACTTGGTTAGCTTATAAGAATGAAGTATAGTACTGTACCATTTTGCAGTACCTGCATTGCATTCTGCCTACTCATACTCCATGTTTTGCAGCTGGGTACGAGTGTGAACACACACACGGATACACCAAAATCGTTACACATCTCAATTGATAAGCAGGTTTCCTGCAGGGTCCACCAAGAAAAGCCTGACATCCAAAATGGTCCTTAACTTGAAAGCATTGTCCAGTGATTCCATCTATACTCGCTTTCCACTAAGCATGAAATGAATTGAACTGCCCAGATATTTTCAGGAGGGAGTAAAATAGGTTTGCCAAAAAAAAGGATGGCCACAGGACACATTTGCTGACATTACACCTGGGAATTCATAATATGTTGTAAGCTGCAGGAAGAGGCAAGGCACATTTACACTTGTAGAGTTAAACTAGTTTAATAGGTTTTTGCTCTCTCCAGGAGATTCCAGGAGCTGAGATATTCTCTGGAGAATAAAGGATCATTTTTTAAAAAAGACCTCTCAGCACCTAGACTCAATTTCACTTATCATATTGTTTGAGTTTGATCATTAAACTGCTATAAAATATGTCTTTTCTGAGAGAGGGAAACACATATTTAAACATAAATCTTTTAAAATTGCTTTTAAAAAAGAAATTAACTCCTTTTCCAGATACATCATAAAAGCCATTTATTTTAATAGAACAGACTTGACCAGATAGGCAAACCTTGTTGCTCAGCTGATTTCCATATGCTTTACCGGGTTAAGTTAAACCCCAGGTTCCTAACAAGCCTGAGAGAGATACTTGTGGGGTTCTTGGTGCTCTTTGAGCTGAGCTATTTGCTTCCAGATGTTTCATTATCCAAGTAGATAACATCATCAGTGCAATGCTTGGAGCATCTGCAGGCAAACAACCAGGCTCAGAGAGAATACTAAGAACTCCACTGTTCAACCCTGAGTTACAGATACTGTCTTCTGTTGGAGACCTACTTGTACCATACATGTGGCCTTCTGGAATCACAAACCACAAGGTTCTTCATCATACACCTGGAAGCATCAACTTCTTCAGAACACCGTTTAGGCATTCCTAATGTGCACAAAGCTAGGAACTTAAATTTGCTGTGTTTGGTGTAATTTGGCTTACAACATTTTTACAGTTCCATCGTTTTCCCTTTTACATGAGCTGCATAAATTTTTTGCCATATTTTCTAACTTGGTCTCTTGGCTGTGTGGTTTATTTCATGAACTTCCTATCTAGTTTTCTATTTTATTAATACAATTTATATTGTTCACTGTAGTTAATATTACGGGCTATGTTAGGAATAAAAGAAAATGAAAAACATATAGCTAATATTTTTTTAAAAAATGAAAAATTACACATTCAAAATGACTATTTCACAAAACACCATTAAAGAGCAATTTAAATGGTAGGTGAAAGGAACTGAGATTAATATTTTATTGAGTAACTGTGTGTGAATTGGGCAGATATATATATGTGTGTGTGTGTGTGTGTGTAGATAGATAGATAGATAGATAGATAGATAGATAGATAGATAGATAGATATATGTATATGTATATGTATATGTATAATGAATAAATACAATCTCCTCCTCTTGAAATACTTTCCTTTTCCTCCCCCCCCCCTTTCTTTCTCCTATTCCTTATCACTTCCTAGTAAAGATAGTTTTATCATTTGGATAGAAGTCACAGATATGAGATCAGACCAGAAGAAAAGCACCTTTGATGCGCCTTTTTCTTGCAACAATTACTCTAGTCAAGCACCAAAATGGTGGCCCTTGATAGCATCTAACTTTGCGATATCTAAAAATGATACCCGATTCCTTTTTAGAAGGTATTCCTAGAGCTGCCATTGATTATTTGAGTGGAGATGAAGGAAAAGACAAAGTCAGAAATATGTTATCCAAGGAGAGAGGAGAAAATGTTGTGACAGTTGCATGTAGTGCTCCACTGTTTGTGTGTTTTTAAATAAATATCCACATGTTTAATAACAATGTACACAGATTCCTATTTGCATTGGACAGTCCAAAACAGCTACAATCTAAAACAGGGGTCTCCAACCTTGGCAACTTTAAGACTCGTGGACTTCAACTTCCAGAATTTTTGAAAAAATTCTTGGCTTTGCTTTGCTGGCTGAGGAATTCCGGGAGTTGAAGTCCACAAGACCCCTGATCTAAAAGGCATATGTTGTGCAAGAGAGCATCTCCATCACTAAACTGGAAAACATTGTTCAGTGGCATGCCTGTATCTCTTACTGATCTCTTCATACCCAGCTAGTAGAAAACTGAAGACTATTCTGATCGTAAATGAAAGCAGAACATCAGAAAAGCAAGGGATATTTCCTCCGAAGAGTATACCTCTTTGTTGGTATGAAGGGAGTTTAAGGGATCACAAAGGTGCTTTTTGAAAAGGTAACTGGGGTTAGGGATTTAGGAGTTAGACATAGAGGAAAAAAACAGGAGAGATGCTCTGATTGGAAATCACGTGACTTGAAAACAAATCACATGACTTACATGAGATGCAGTAAGACTTTTCACATCTATCAACAGGTTCTAAGAAACTTCCTACTATTTAATTGCCCTTCAGAGCGGGGTGGAAAGAAAGAAAAGATACAGCTCATTTAATTGGACAAGCATGTTTCCCTCCCATTCAGTTGCTCTCTTAATTGATAACCTCTCCTTTCTAATATTCTATTCTTTTTAATTAAGGGCTTGACTTCAGTAGGACTTAAGTGGAAGTCCTTGGGGTACCTAAGCTGCCAGGCTCAGAGGCTTGCAAAGAACTTTTTTCCCTTTTCTTCAAAGTACACTTATTAAAGGTTTGCTTGGTTCCACATTATGAAAGCGCTGGTAGCCTGACACTCTGCAGTGGTTTTTCCACATACACTATTGCTTCATGGTAGAAGATGAAAACAACAGTCCTTTGAGTAGCCGTCTTTAAAATAAAATGTAACCACATATTTTTCAGTCTGGGATTGCATTAGATGCCATAAAGCAGAGATGAATAGGAGAAGAAGAATGGATGAAGCTAAACAATGGGCAATTCCAGGGGTCTCCAACCTTGCCAATTTTAAGCCTGGAAGACTTCAACTCCTAGAATTCCCCAGCCAGCAAAGGAGTTGAAGTCCTCCAGGCTTAAAGTTGCCAAGGTTGGAGACCCCTGGGCAACTCAATGCCTCTGCAGTAGATCCAATGCAACTCAATGCAATGCAATGCCTCTGCAGTAGATCCATGCTTATCTTTGTTGGCTCCCATGAATTAAATCATTTTTATTTATTTTTTTGCTCTTGGTCATTTATTTCAGTTTTCTGAACCCATTTTTAAGGAGCAAAGGGGTAGGCCTCAAAGTAAATACTGATAGGACTCCCAGATAAAGTCTTTGCAATGACTGCTAGATGTTGATATGGGCTTCTGCATTATAAAAGTTGCTACCATGTTCCACCTGGATTTTTTTTTAAAAAAAATTCTGACAAAGCTTTTCCATAGTATATCAGCAAAACACACAAAGGATGTTGAGGGAAGCCCAAAGGGAAATCAAGAGGACTAGCAACATTTTCGTAGCAACTTTTAAACGCCTGAGAACTTTTGCTTAAACGAGGAATGGCTAATGCTATATTCCTCAGGAAAACACCATATCCTCCTCAGTGCTGTCCTTCTCCCTGGTGATAATTATTCTCATCCCATTTGTCCTTGCTGTGATCCACATAGCTAATGCCCTTCGCTCTTCTTTCTCCTTCCTGGTTGGTTTTCCAGGTGTGGTTTAAAAACCGTCGCGCCAAATGCCGCCAGCAGCAGCAACAGCAGCAGAACGGGGGCCAGAATAAAGTGAGGCCTGCAAAGAAGAAGAGTTCTCCAGCCAGAGAAGTGAGTTCAGAGAGTGGAACCAGCGGCCAATTCACACCTCCAGCCAGTACCTCAGTCCCTGCCATTTCCAGCAGCAGCGCTCCAGTGTCGATCTGGAGCCCAGCATCCATCTCTCCTCTCTCAGACCCCCTGTCCACTTCTTCTTCATGCATGCAGAGGTCCTATCCTATGACCTACACTCAGGCTTCAGGCTATAGCCAAGGATATGCCGGCTCAACCTCATATTTTGGAGGAATGGACTGTGGATCTTACCTGACCCCTATGCATCACCAGCTCCCTGGACCAGGGGCCACCCTTAGCCCCATGGGTACCAATGCTGTGGCCAGCCATCTCAACCAGTCTCCAGCTTCACTCTCTACTCAAGGTTACGGAGCTTCAAGTTTGGGGTTTAACTCATCTACTGATTGTTTGGATTATAAGGATCAAACCGCCTCCTGGAAGCTAAACTTCAACGCTGACTGCTTGGATTATAAAGACCAGACATCTTCATGGAAGTTTCAGGTTTTGTGAAGACCTGTTAGGAACCCTTTGTGATAAACAATAATGGTGATGATGCTAATGCTGATAATGATAAGTGACCACAATGATGTTGTTGAAACAGACAAGACAATAGCCATAGTAGGCTGAAATTTCCAGTTTTGAGATATTTGATTTAAATTAAAAAGAATTGTGAACAGGACACAAATTAATAACAAAGGCAAGAAATTCAGTGGCCGTGATCATACCTCCCAATTTCACCTCTTGCTCAGATGCTCTGGAAAGGAAGACAAGAAGGAAAGACATGTTGTGTAGACCAAGAACAGAATCACATCACTTAGTTTCTCGTTGCTCCATAGTTTTAGCCAATTGTTGGGTTTCTTTGCCTGGATAGGGATGGAAGATTATTCTATGAACCAGAGTAGGGGGTATTGGGTTCTTTCCTTCCTTCCTTCCTTCCTTCCTTCCTTCCTTCCTTCCTTCCTTCCTTCCTTCCTTCCCTTTCTTTCTTTCTTTCTTTCTTTCTTTCTTTCTCTCTTTTGCTTTCTCTTTGTCTCTCTCTTTCTTCCTCTCCCCTTCCCTCCCTCCCTCCCCCACCTCTCTCTCCTGCCTTCCTATACTTAGGTACCTTATTTTTGGTATGGCAAGAATGACCCTTCTTTTCCTTCCCCTTCCATCCAACCTTGGTTAAAATGTTTGTGTTATGGGACAGTACATCCATATACATCTCTCAAGCTTCTTCGATTGCTTCAGCCACATTTGGCAAAGTTGGCCATAGGAAAAAAAAATATGAACAAAGAACTCGGTTAAGAGCTCTGTGGATCATGGGACTGATTGTCTTAGCTGCACTACTTTATTTAAGAGGGGGGAAATAAGAAAAATGTCAATAAGGAGTCAATATGTAGTTTTTAAGAGACAATCAGTGTGCGTCTTATATAAATGGTACATCTGTGGTTTTTAATCTGTGCTAGACTTTAAAACTGTGATCTCCTGTATTGTATGCAATTATAAACCCCACACCAGCAGGCAGTTCTGCTGCGATTTTACAGAGGTTATAATTAACAGTGAAATTTGAGCAACTGAGTTACATATGACCATCTTTCTATTTCTTCTTTCTTTCTTTCTTTTTCTATCTCTCTTCCTCTTCCTCCCCGCTCTGGTTTTCTTTCTGTCTTTCTCTTGCTCTAAAATTGCCTTCTACCAGAGGTAAACTGCACTGAAAAAAAAAACAACAAAGCAACTTTTAACAGCAAGCTGTGGCTGAATGAACATCACTGAGATCTAAAAAAAAAAAAGTCACTAAATAAAAATACACTTGGACTTTTACAATTCACCTATACTACAGTAGCCTACTGTTGGAAAAGCTAGCAGTAAGGAGAAAGAAGTATATATATTTAAGACATCGGTCAATTGCTCTGACCTTGAATTTCCAAACAGCAAAAATACTTGTTTTTTATGCTTGCAGATGTGAAATGGAGAAAAAAAAAAGATATATATGCATAAACCTTTTTTTTCCTGGATTTGGCAGATATGTATAATTCTATTAAATGGTTCTAGCACAAGTGATAGTCTTTGTCTCCCGATGTACTTGCAAAAGTTCTCCTCCTCAAAGCTCGTTTCAACTTCCAAAAAGGAAAGGTTTTAAGAGTGTGTTTCTTGAACGAAGGGGGGATAGTGTGTGTGTGTGTGTGTGTGTGTGTGTGTGTGTGTGTGTGTGTGTGTGTGTGTGTATCCAGGGTTTTGATTTAACCTTTTGTGGCGTTCCCAAACCAGCTTAGCTTTGCTGTCTCCGCAAACTACAAAGAATCGAGATCTTTGCTCTCTTTTGGGGGTTAACTCAGGAAACAACCCGAATTTCTTCCACTGTTCGCTAGAATAGAAAATGGTGGTGGGCTATCCCCCACTTTCCCTCCCCTCCTCCCCCCCCCCCGTCTTTATTTCGTTTCGGGCTTTTTGCTGATTAATTTAGAGATTGAAAAGCAGAGGAAAGGAGATAAAGAACTAAGGGGGAGATGCTTTGGAGGCTCAGGGGGGTGTTTGAGCCTCTCCTATAAACGTTCTGAGAAGAAGGGATATAGGATATACGCGAAACAGCAGATGCAGTCACGCACAAATGATGGGTGGACAAAAGAGTTGGGGTAAAGTTTTTGAAAGCTATGATTTCTACAGCTGGACACAAAAGGACTTAGAGCACCCTGCACCCCCTCCCTTTTCCTCCCTGCCTCCCCTCCCCACCCCTGAAAACACCAGGAAAATTGTTACCTCTTTGGCGGCGAGAAATAGCCTGCCTGAATTCTCCCCCCACCCCACCCCCCACCCCAGCCTTCTCTCCTCTCCTCTCCTCTCCTCTCCTTTCCTCAAGTCGAATTAGAATATCTAAACGTTTTGGAATGGGGGGGGGCATTTAAGGGGCAGCCACACCGCAATAAACAGACCCTTCGAATTAACTGCATTTCAACGAATTCTCACTTTTTCTTGCTTTCTGTTAATCAGCCACCCGTTTCTAAGTTCTCCCTTTTCTCCCCCTACCGCGCTTCCACCCATCCACCCTTTGGCACTGATTCCCATTTCTTCTTCAGGTGTGGTTTATTCGGGGCGCTGAGGCCCCGTTAGAGATTTCTTAATATTAAATATTCCCGGTTATGTCGCCAAACGGAGTGGGCGGGGATTACAGTCGTTCATGGTGACCGACAAAACAAAACTGCAAATCGACTAGCAGTTAAGGCAAAACTCAACCCAACGAAGGGGTGAAATCCAAGGCTCGGCTTCGGTTTGCGCTCAGAAAGCTCACATTTAAGCCAAGCCTTTGCTGAGGTTTTACTGAAAGGAACGGTTGGTTTCTCTCCATGCTTTGGCGCACGAGGGTCGCTTCTGATGCTTTCCCTCCCGAAAACTGATTTAGAGGCGCGCGTTGTTTGTATCGCGAAATATTTTGGCGAACGAGGGCGCTGATTTTGAAGTGAATTCGATAGAACTGACTTCTAGCCAGATTGGTTCAAAACGCAGTTCCGTTCTTTGAACTTCTCCTTTCTATTTTTTAAAAATTATATCTATAAAACTTTTTTTTCTTTTAGCTTGCTCATATTCCTAGAATCTGGATGATGATGATGATGATGATGAACAATAATAATAATAATAAAAACCGGGGTAGCAATTCCTGACCGGTAGCTTCCTTTTCCTCTAAGAAATGGAAACTTAGCTTTCGGTTGATGCGTGCCCTGTAAACGCGGAGCCAGATTATCCTTTTCAAATAAACAAAGCCTCAACGCTCCCAGCGCAAATACACGGACGCCTTTGCGCGCCGGGGGGGGGGGGGCGACAAGGGGAAGAGGGGGGGGGCTGAAGGTTGAGTTGGGTTGAGAGAAAAGCTTCAGTTTGCTGTTCTTGGTTTAATTCAGAGGAAGCAAAAGGCAGAAAATCTCCCGCCAGCGGTCGCAGATCAAAGAGGACCAACAATTTTTATTTTATTTTGTTTTTTAAAAAAACTTTTCTCTAAACAATTAGATTACAATAAAATTGTGTATTGTGTGCTCGGCCGCTGGCGGGGGGAACGTTATATAAGGAAGCTTTTTCCGGTGGAATTCGTTTAAGGGTTCAAAAGGTTGTCATTTTAAGGAGAACTTCGGTGAGAAATAATCGTTGTCACCATAGATTTGCCTTTTTAAAAAAAAAATAAATATTTTTTTAAGTCTTGAAAGGCTCTACCCAAAAAGGAAAGGAAGGTTGAATAAACTCGCCAAGGGCATTAGAAGTTGCCCTATCGGCTACCCTTTGGCACCAGTCACTCGGCTCGCAATTAAATCCATTTTGATCGAAGCTGAAGGGCAGCCTAGCCTAGCCACTTGCATTGCTCCCGGGGATTCCTTCTTGCAGTGCGAGAGGCCTGGTATGTTTGTGGTCCGTTTGGGGGAAAGGGGTCGGAAGCAAAACCGAACCTAAGCCTTTTATAACAGAACAGAGGACTAGATCGAAAGTCGGGTGAGTTTGGGGAAAGAAACGGGAGAGGTAAGTTATTTTGTCGTGGAAAAGACGTCGCTTTGTTCCTTCCCTACTTGGAATCCACCCTCTCTATAAATCGGATACCCACAGGTGCTGATGAGAACGAGATTCAGAGGGCGCTTAAGACTGAGGACTAGTCTTTTGACTTTGGCACAGACCTGCCTTCGAGCCCGTTGCCTTCTCTTTCCATTGCTTTCAGTTCTAAATTGCCAAGTTGTGGCTTCCTCCCAGCAGGTTTTGACAGGTTCTGGAGAACCAGTAGCAGATATTTTAAGTAGTTTGGAGAACCGGCAAATACCACCTCTGGCTGGCCTCAGAGTGGGGTGGGAATGGAGATCTTGCAATATCCTTCTCCCAGGAGTGGTGAGGGAATGGGGATTTGCAGCATCCTTCCCCTGGAGTGGGGTGGGAATGGAGATTTTGCAGTATCCTTCCCCAAGGAGTGGTGAGGGAATGGGGATTTTGTAGTATCCTTCCCCTGCCACACCCACCAAGCCATGCCTAACAAGCCACACCATGCCCACCAAGCCACGCCCACAGAACCGGTAGTAAAAAAATTGGATTTCACCACTGTGGAGGATGGAAACCTCTGCACTGAGGCTCTGCACTGAGGCTTTCTAGCTGGGTTGGTAGAAATTTTGGGGGGAGGGGAGAATTCTAGGGCTGAGAGACCAAGTATATTAAGAAATTGCCAAAGTACCCAACTGGCTTCTGTGGGTAAAGGAGAACTAGGACCCGTTTCTCCCATCTCTTAGCCAAGCCAGTTTGGTTTTAGTGGTTAAGGGACCAGGCTAGAAAGCCAGAGATGGTGAATTCATTCACTGCCTTAGCCATGGAAGCCAGTTGCTTGACGTTGAGCCTGTCACTCTCTCTCAGCCCAACTCACCTCACAAGATGGTTGTAGGCAACACAGGAAGTTTTCAGGAAAACCAGAAGTGTTGTAGAAAAATAATACAGGTGGATATAGAGAAAAGAAAAATAACAATTACCAGTAACCTGCATTGGCCAACCAATGAGAAAAGAGAGTGGAATTGCTGTGTTAGGAACGTGCGAGGTCTGGCACATTGGAAAGAATGGGAGATAAATGTGCTGGGCCAATGTATTTTTACAAGGCGAAGGAATCCTGCATATGTTTCTCCTTGGGGATAAACACTCAATGCGGTTACCACCTCAGAAGCAGTCGTAGATCAATATTAACCAGACATATGTGTAGCCCTGTGAGCATATTATATTGTGCATGTGCTCACAGAACCCTCTTTGCCAGGCCAGGAAAACACTGATGGGCTGCATTCACACATGCTTGTGTAGCCTTAAGCATGGTTAGTTTTTTCTGAGTAAGCACGTAAGACAAACTCTTAGCTAGTTGATGCTCATTCTATCTAGTGTGCAATCGCAGCTAATGGCTCCATCCAAAAATAGGTTAAGAGTGTTGTACAAACATGTCGGCTGAAAATGTTGCCTGTATACACAGCTGTCCCTTCTCCCCCGCCTGCCCCCACTCAACAGTTGTTTGAATACAGGTAGTGATAATATTTCCCTCTTAAAAGAACTAAGCCACTGGTGAACCAGGCAGTAGACAGGAAAGCTATGTGATTGTAATGATTGGTTAGGCTTTAGAAAAATGTTTCTCAATCTAGGGGGGTGTGGACTTCAACTCCCAGAATTCCCTAGCCAACTTTGCTTGCTGGGGATTTCTGGGAGTTGAAGTCCACACATTTTTAAGTTGTCAAGGTGGAGAAACACTGTTCTAGAATATCACCACACTCTTTGCTGCCCTTGCAGAGACAGGCTAACAGGCCGGGAGTGTTTTTGCCAAGTGGGCCACCATGGCTACCTTCCTGTTCTCCAGATGTTGCATTTCTGAAGCAGCAGCTGTTGCAGCATTATTTGCAACAGTTACCAGAGCACTCAGCCTGGCCTGTGCTTCCACTCCCCCCCCCCCGTGACTGTGGGAAGGGTAGCCAAAAAATGCAGAGCAGGACAGAAAGTAGCCTTCTTCTGCTTGATGGAAGACAAGGGTGGTGCAGTGAAAATGAAGGTCTATGGAGATTCTCAGTGAACCGGGTCATGATTGTCCCTTCAGAGCTGAAGAAGCTTCTTGGAAGAGAAGTGAAACATCTTCAAAGAAAAACCAGAAAGTCCAGTTGCCTTTGGGATAGTGAAAATGAAGGCATCTGCCTGATCTGGGAGTGAAACCTACTGGGGCCTGCTGAAGGATTTGGCTGAACTTTGGCTGTGTTCACACAACAGGCTATAACTTGCTTATCCTGATAGGATAGCACGGATTTGGAAGCCTTTGAACTCTAATCACACAAGCACAGAGAGAGAGGTGGGGGTGGGAGAGAGGGAGACAGAGAGCAAAATGCAAAATAAATTAAAACTCACCAAACTTAAAATGCTATGTCTGGTTAAATGGATTGCAAGTACACACAGTCACTCCCTTACTCAGACAATTTCATGAATCAGAGACCACTAAAGCTTGCTATTTGATTTTAATAATTTTAGTTATATTTTTATTTAATACATTTATTTTTCATGTATTCATTTATTTATTTTGCTGTTATCCAGTCCTCAAAAGTTGGCGGGAAGAACTTTTATTTTTCTTTTTTCTGTGCATGCTTGGGAAAAGCAAAATTCACCTGGAACCTGGACAATTTTGGCTCACAATCGGGGTCCCCAAGCAGGGGAGAAAGGTAGGAGAATTAGGGGAAGAAACAGCCGCTTTAGCTCTGCCAGTGACTGCAGAAGGATTTCCCTGCTCTTAGCTGCCTCCTCCTGACACATGCATATTTCCCCCTCCTCTTTCTCTCCCCCTCCCTCTCCAGTTCCTTAATATCATTTGTTTTCATTTGAAACAAAAGAGGTATAAATCCCTTCCCTCTACCCAGCGCTAAGGAGTATTGTCCGTTTCCAAGGAGACGTGCAGAACAGCTATTTATTTATTTTAAATCCGGTGTTATTTACTCCTGGCTGCCTTCTTGTATTTGTCCTTTTGCTCAGAAATTTGAGTTCAGTCCATTCCTGAATCTGGGGAAGAAAAAAGAGAGAGAGAGAGAGAGAGAGAGAGAGAGAGAGAGAGAGAGAGAGAGAGAGAGAGAGAGAGAGAGGGAGAGGGAGAGGGAGAGGGAGAGGGAGAGGGAGAGGGAGAGAGAGAGGGAGAGAGAGAGAGAGAGAAACAACTATGGGTGGACCAGTGGGATTTCCCTCCATGGACATTTTTCCTGAGCTGGGTTGATTTAAAAAGAAAATTAAATTAAAGCAACATCTGCAAGAAGAAGCAACATGGAAAAGGGATGATACACCAAAGCTGGTGGTGGAAACAAACTCACCAGCTGATAGGAGAGATGCCAGATCAAAGAAGGATTAAAGGAAACACTTTCTTTCTTTTTTGGGGGAAATGTATAAAGCTGTATGCCTTCTTTCCTCCATCTTCCCACCCCAAATTCCTTGAATATTCCTGATAATGAAATGGAGTCCCAGGCTGTTGAGAACGGAAGGTTGCTTCAATAAATCCTAAAGATTGCTAAATTGCATTAACAGAGGGATATAATCAAGATCAAGTGAGGTACTAATACCACTCAATAAAGCCTTAGTAAGACCACACCTAGAGTACTGCATCCAGTTTTGGTTACCACACTATAAAAAAGATGTTGAGACTCTAGAAAAAGTGCAGAGGAGAGCAACCAGGATGATTAGGGGACTGGAGACTAAAACATATGAAGAATGAATACAAGAATTGAGCATGGCTAGTCTAGTGAAGAGAAGAACCAGAGGAGACATGATAGCAGTGTTCCAATATTTGAGGGGCTGCCACAGAGAGGAAGGGGCCAAGTTGTTTTCCAAAGCACCTGAAAGCCAGACAAGGAATAATGGACAGAAACTGACCAAGGAGAGAGTCAACCTAGAAATGAGGAGGAATTTTCTGACAGTGAGAACAATCAACCAATGGAATAGAAGTTGCCTTCGGAAGTTGAGGGAGCTTCATCACTTGAGACTTTCAAGAAAAGATTGGACTGCCATTTGTCAGAAATGGTGTAGGGTCTCCTGTTTGAGCGGGGAGGCGTGGTTGGACTAGATGACCTCTAAGGTCCCTTCCAACTCTGTTAATCTGTCAAACCTTGACAAATTTAGGATTCATGGATTTCAAAAAGTTGGGATATTAACTCAGCTGGGATTGAAGAGATCCTTTTCAAATCCATTTACAAACTTTCTACCTTTTTCTTACATTGCTTACATTGTTTTCTACTTGTCATTATGCTTTTTTTTTTTTAAAAAAAGCCAAGGATTAGCAATCCTGCTAATTTGAACACCTAAAAAACACAAAATATCTGGGCAAATTTAAATGGGAATAACAGCAAGCACAATCCTGTTCCTCGGGAACAGCATCCCCTCCTCTCAGATGCTCATATGGCTCCAAGACTTCATATCTTCTACAGGTTTCTGAAGATCTGGTTTTGTCCCCCATACATGGACTTAGGGCATTTATGGAGCCCTTGTTAGTTAGTTATTTTAGTTATTATTTCTGTGGGTTTGCCTGGGTGTTTGTGTTTTCTATTTGTAATATGTTTTTTTTTTAGGCTGTCCAGAGTCTTTGTGGAGTTGGGTGGTCCTGAAATCCTATTAATAAATAATATGGTGCACCTAATTAAATTTCCAGTAGTTGAATCAAATAGTAGAATCACTCTGGCTAAAGAGTACTTTTTATGTTGCCCGTCTCAGTTGACATACATCAATTGTCTATGGGGACTTGGAACTTCAGAGACTGGATTTCTAGGGGAAAAAATTGACATATTTTACCATTGGTATATTCTTCCAGTCCTGACTGCTAAAAGAAATAGTTCATTCCTTTCCAAAATTGCTGGAAATGTAATGAGTAGATCAGATCAATTTTTCACATTTGGCAGCAAAGTTGTAAAGCTCAATAATTCTAGAAAATAATACTAGAATGAAACAAATTAATAAGGTTCAACCCAGGGTGAAATTCAGCAGGTTCTGACAGGTTCTGGAGAACTGGTAGTGGAAATTTTGAGTAGTTCGAAGAACTGGCAAATAGTATATCTAAATATAAATAGATTCTTAGTAAAATGGATGTAGGAGATGACCAAGCTAAGCCAGAGGGAGAGGTCAAATGCATCACCAATCGTGAGTCCTTCGTGCCCCCAAGAAATCTACTATATAAAACACTATTTTGAAAATGGGCACTTCATGGCTTTTCCCCAATTGCAATTAACATTTTTTCCCCTGTTGTGTTCTTATGATGTTACTTTCATCTCATTCCCAGTAATGAGTGAGACAGGCTTATGTTGTTCTCTATTGTGCCAGCCTTACAAAATATTATTAATTCTGACTCTGTCCAGAAAGAGGCTCAAGTGGCACAAGGTGTTAGGCTTTGTTACCCATCTGCTAGGAAGAAGTTATGAGAGTGATGGGAATAAAGGAAATAGTGGCAGGATAGGAGCTGACAAATTTTGTTCTGGTTTAATTTTCTGACATTCCAGGGGCAAGGAAGAGCACTTAAACTCAGTTGTTAGGAAAGGTCCTTGGGTCAGGCAGAAATAAAAGGGAAGCGTTTTCACTTTAAGGAAACACGCAGTGTTCCTCACTACTGAACTGCTTCGTGTTGGCTATGGCTCAATACTCAAGTCTGTCAAGATCAGTGGTGGGTTTCAGCAGGTTCTGACCAGTTCTGGAGAACCGGTAGCAGAAATTTTGAGTAGTAAAAATTCTGACTGGTCCCACCCCCAACTATTCTCTGCCTCCCAAGTCCCTGCTGATCTGCAGGAAATGGGGATTTTACAGTAACCTTCTCCTGCCACACCCACCAAGCCACACCCACCAAGCCATGCCACGTCTAGCAAGCCACATCCACAGAACCAGTAGTAAAAAAATTTGAAACCCACCACTGGTCAATATCCTTCTGAATCTTGAGTCTATCTTCCAAAGTGTTAGCAATTCGCCCCAGCTTAGCGTCATCTGCAGTTTTGATGAGTTCCCTATCTATTCCCTCATCTAGAACATTTATTAAGATGTTGAGGAGTACTGTCTCTAAGACAGAATCTTGAGGTACCTCATTGCATACTTCCCTCCGTGTAAATGTAGAGGACTACACACTGAGGATGTTTGATCAGCCAACTGTGAATGCATCTGGTGGTGGTACTGCCCAGCTCACATTGTTCTATCTTAACAAGAAGATAGTTAGGCTGTGGTCTACTTTGTCTAATGTCTTATTGAAGTCCAAGCACACTATGTACACAGTATTTTCCAGATCCACTAATTTAATTACTTTATCACAGAAGGTTTGTCTGGCATGATCTGTTCTTAAGAAACCCTTGCTAGCTTCTAGTAATCATCTTGCTTGTTTCTAGTTTCTCATGGATCTGCTGTTTATCTTTTCCTGGATTTTCCCTGCTATTGATGTTAAGTTGACTGGTCTGTAGTTTTCTGGATCCACTTTTTTGAAGATTGGAATCATACCAGCTCTTTTCTAGTCCTTAGGGAGTTCCCCCATGCTCTAGGACCTCTGAAAGATTTTGTTCAGTGGTTCTGAGATCTTATTTGTTAGCTCCTTCAGAGCCCTGGGATGTAAACCTGGCAATTTGAACTTGTCTACAGGGGATGAGTGCACTCTTAGAAATTTCTTCCTATCTTTATTTGTACGCCTTGTCTGTCTCCCATGCTGTTGCTTTGGGTAGGTTGGACTATTTTTTTCCTTTTGCATGAAGACAGACGCAAAGAAGGAATTGAGCACTTCCACTTTTTCTCAGCTCCCTGTCACTTCTTGCCATCCTCACCCATTAATGGACCAGTTGGTTCCTTGACTTTTTTTTTTGTTCCTTATATAATGAAAGAAATATTTTTGTTATTTTTGGCATTTGTTGCAAGTCTTAGTCCATTCTGAGCCTTAGCTTTCCTGACTCCACCCTTGCAAATTCAGGCTCACCCCCTCATTGGCCTCCTTCAGTCTCAAGAGACTATGGTATCATGCTCTGGAAAAAGATCCTATAACAGCATCTAGTGTGACTAAAAAGACCAATTCAAGAGTGGCAATCCCTTCCACACTGAGAGCAGATACATTCTGTCCCCTGCCCAGCCCCCAGATTTTGCTGGTTCCAGGACTGCCTCTTTGCCTCAGCCTGCCGAACAAGTGTCTCTTCGAATTGGAGAAGGCCATTCTGTGTCTTTAGCCTCCAAGCTGAACAATCAGAGGTCAAGATTTCCCAGTTGTTAATGTCCATTCCCAGGGCCTTTAGGTCCCTCTTGCAGATATCCTTATATCCGTCAGCCATTCTCACGACATGCCCCAGCCAGCGTAGACATCACTGTTTCAATAGTGTATACATGCGAGAAATTCCAGCACGTCCCAAGACTGTGCTATTTGGAACTTTGCCAGGTGATGCCAAGAATTCGTCAAATATGAAAGGTGTTCAACTTTCTCTCCTGCCGTGTGTAGAGGGTCCAAGACCCTCTACACACGACATTCAATAGATTCAGGCTATTGGTTCGTATTCTATTCTAGTTATATGCCCCCTTTCTATTTTTTTTTATACTTGTTCTTTTTGTCTCTCAGTTTTTCAGAGAGATTTTTATACAACCATCTTGTTTTTCTTTCTTTGCAGTATTGTTTTTATCTGGGCCTTTGTTACCTTGTTTTTCAGTTTCCCAAGCATCCTGAACTGGTTTCCCTATGGAATTTCTAGCCAGGGAATCTTTCCTATTCTTTTTTTTAAAAATTTGTTGTAGTCAGTGCTCTTAATAATATGAATGTGGATATGAAATGAATGAGGATGTAAAATAAGAGACCTAAAAATTGCAGAATACCTGCTTTCTTTCACTTTAGAATTCATTGTTACTTAGGGCAGAATCAAATTGAAGAATAACCAAAAATCCAGGAACATACCAGGACTCACACAGAGTATGTTTATATTTACAGTAATCCACCAACCAACAACCACATTTTAGCCCCAGCATGTTGTAGCAACCCAGCCTGTAAAAGTAATTCATCATGCAGTTGTCATGCATACCCATGAACCAGCCTGAGTAAATATGTTTAGCCATGATTATACAAACGTAGCTATTGACCATGTTATTCAAGAAAAGTTCAATCAAAATAGGAAATTGTCTCAATCTTCTTATTCAGAAGGATCAAAAGGCCAGCCTGGGTACATGCAGTCTGTCCAGGACACTATTAAGTAGCAGCTGTAGTTTAAGGATTCATAACAGCACTGCAATATATAGAGAGCAAATATCTGACACTTCTAACAACATTATAATTGGTACTATTCATTGCCATACTTGGGTTTCAAAAATCCAGGAGACCGCTAGAGGATCACAGAGTGATACTGAAAACTTTGGTATTCTGCTGCCCTCTGGTGCTCAACCAGATTTTTGCAGTGTATATATGATAGCCACAATGACTCAGCAGTATCAAAGATCAGAGTGTACATTCAGTAGTAAATTCACATTTCAGTTGACATAATATATTAAGTCACCTTGTTGGTGATACGTAAAATAACTGAGGTCATTTCCCAGATGTCAAAGTTGCAGAGATGAACAAAACCTGTTATGATTTGCTCTGATCATTGGTATGATCAGCCACTAGCAATTCGACCTGACCAGTAATGGCCATGTCCATTCAATATATTTTTAAAAATAATAAAGAGACTCATCAGCTAGAAAACTTTTGTCCTTGGTGCGCTTGATCATGTGATATCAGCACTTGTATAAATACATCAGATGTAACAACAATGGATGAAAAGAACAAAGTTGAGGTCATAGGAAATGGATGGCTGAACCTGAGAAAATCATTTTTAAAAATCACAAGTTGCTTTGGAATCAAAATGACATTGCAGGAGGCAGATCTAAAGCATCCTCTTCAGATAAATTTAAGAGGCAAATCTAAGAAGCAAATTAGGACCATTATCTTTCCCCCAAAGATTGTCTCTTCTGTATTTCTCCTTCTTGGCTCGCCTTAGAGAAAATAGGTTCCCTAAGATGATGAGGAGTACCGATATCACATGCGAGTTTTCTCAAATGGGTACCCAATGCTCTCCAAATCTATTGAGATTATGAATTCCAGAATATATGTCCATGGGTCTACCACATACCTAGCTAGCACTGATTTGGGGAGTGCCACTGTAGAGTGATGATACCTTGTCTAAGATGGCACCACAGGAGAGCAGCTACAGCAGCAATCTGAAGGGTTGGGGTTATATTAATAATGCCTGTCACTGGTGGGAAAAGAGAAAGGGGCACTGAGATGTTGCTCAGAGACAGCTAAAAGCAATTCTCCTACCTCTCTCTCTCTCTTCAAGCTACAGGTTGCTTCCATTACCAGCCTGTGGCTCACCAGCTCACTGCTCAAGGCACTTGGTAATTATTTAGGGGCAATCCATGGAACACAGTATTCTAAATAACAGGCTCCATTCAGTATCTCAGCACCCAGGGAAAACATGCGTTCACTGGCTCAAAATACCTTTTAGTGACACCGGCCATTTGCCAGGATGGAATCATTGTATGTAATGGATAATTGCTCACCAATTAAACAATTTGGAAGCCATGAGGCAAGATCATTAGAGGAGAAACAAATGGAAGGCAGAATGGCCTTTATGAAAGCAACAGCAACCCAACAGAGTTGCTTTGGAGAAAACACACAAGACTTTTGCCAGGATTTTTGGAGAAGGGAGATTATCACCCACAGTCTTCAAACTCTGACTTCCAATCCAGATTGATTTAGGAAATGGGATGGGGCTTCAAAAAGCTCATCTTTAGAAAACATTAACATTGCAATAGAATTGTCAATGTAATAGTTTTGTATAAATATGGGGGATATTTTGTATAAATATCTTTTCCTACTTTGGGAAACTATAAGCTGCTGACAAAGTCCTACATGGTGATCTTGCTTTCCACTCCATAAACTTAATATGAAGTTAAGGCTTCATAACTAAATGTCTTCATTTTTTCTGCTTCTTTTTCAATGCCTCAGTTGTTGACAGCAGAGAAACACATTGTAAGGCCAGTATTTAGGATACAATTTAAGCTGAAATAAATAGGCCACCAAAAACCTCGACATAGGATGGGGATTTTTGACATATTATTTGCAACGGGACAGATTTTGCAATGTTTGAGTTTGTAGATACTCTGGTTTTTGGATTATTTATTTGTTACATTTATATTCTTTTGTATAGAAGCTCAGGTCTGGATCCTGATTTCATCCTCTCAACAATCATATATGGTAGGTGGTCAATGAAAAAGTTACCTCATGGATTCCATGGTTGAGTGGAGACTTAAACCTGACTCTCTTTAAGACAATCTTAATTCCCCAAACTCCACTTTAACCTCAGGATTATGCTGACAAAGTTGTAAAGTTGATGATTCAATAAGGATCTATTGATGACAATAGCTTATTACTATCAAAGATGCCTAGATGATTAGATCTACACTATATATTGGTCAATATAAGTTTTTAAATATACTTTTATATATTTTTTTCTGCAAGCAAAGTAGGTACTTGTCCTACTTTGTTTGACTAACTTTGTAAGTTAGTCCTATTAATATTTGGTTGTTTCATATACAATATAATGACCCCTGAATAATGACTCATGCCCTTCATCTACAGTATGCAGTAACATTGAGAGACTACCTACCAATGAGCATGTTGAAAGCATACCAGACAGCTGAAAGAGAAAAAAGAGCATTGGAAGAATATCTGAAGGAGAGAAAAAAGATGCACTGAAGCTGGTGAAGCATGAAGGCTTACTGGCAAGACCAATTTGGCCTACAAAAATGACCAAATCAAGAGTAGAAAAAAGACATGGCAAGGCAAAGTATTATATAGCCGGTACCTTAAAAAAACTAGCAGGCAAAGCAGATGACAAGACCTGGCAATGACTAAGAGTGGGAAAGTTGAAGAAACAGACCAAGGGGCCAATTCTGGCTGTATAAGACCAGACCTTAAGAACAAATGCACACAAAGCCAGAATTAAGAAGATAGCAACAGACAAATGCCACTTCTGCAAAGACGCTAAAGAAACAATGGACCACCTAGTTAGCTGCTACAAGAAGATTTCACAGACTGACCACAAACCACAGTATGACAAATTAGCAACCATGGTGCATTGGAACATCTGCAAGAAATACCACTTGCCTGCAAGCAAGAACTGGTAGGATCACAAAGTAGATGAAGATATAGAAAATGAAGAAGCTAAAGTGCTCTAGGACTTTAGAATTCAAACAGACCTTTCATATAACACACCAGACTTAACAATTATTGATAAGAAACACAAAAAAGTCTGGATAGAGGATGTGGCAGTACCTGGAGACAACAGACTAGAAGAGAAAGAGCTGGAGAAAATCACAAAATACAAAGCCCTGCAAATAGAAGTAGAATGACCATGGCAAAAGAAAGCAAAGATAGTTACAACTATAGGCACATTGGATACAATCCCAAAACATTTAGAGCACCACTTTAATATAATTGGCATTGACAAAATCCGCACCAGTCAATTGCAAAAGGCAACTTTACTTGTAACAGATTACATCCTGTGACAATACTTTTAAAACTATCAAACAACATCCACAGATCCCTGGGAAGGACTTGATCTGTGGATAAAAATGCTAAAACTAGTCTAAACATCTGGCTGATTGTGTGACCAACTATAATAATTAAAAAAATGAACTTCAATGGATCAGTCTTCCTGTCCATTGAAAGCATCTGAAGTGGAAATGGGAAGATTTCATGGCTGTAAATAGCTTTTACCAAAGGTTTTGTGAGCCTCCGAATATATAATTTCATCATTCCTTTGACTGCCAGGCTTGTGAAATACAAACTAAACAATCTATTCTGAAGCTATATATTACTTATATAGCTTGCTTCGTTTCTTATTTCTTTCTCATTCTTTTTCAGAAGAGGCATTTGGAAATTCGACAAGGAGGTTCTCTCAAGTATTATCTTTCCACATTCCTCAAGCCTGTGCAATTGTCCTTATCTTGAAACCTGATCGCCAAACAATGTCAAATAATATCTTGGAATTGTTTTATTTCCTTCCCTTCCAGTCCAGCAGCACCTCGTCCATACTCTTTCTATTCTCCTCTGTTGCTGCCTTCCTGTTTCCTTCCCCGTTGCAGAGGCATTAAGAAACCCTAATGGCCAGATGTGCAATTTTGCTCTTTTCTGACAAACTCTTGGAAAGTTGTCCTGAAGTGAAATACTTAGGGCCGAAGTGAAGTTTTAGAAACAACAATCAAGAACAGAAAAGGAAGCCCAGATTAGTTGTCTCCTTGTGGTCACCTTGGCCAGATTAAAAGAGATGTTATTGAAGGTTATAAAATCTGGAAAGGCGCAGGTTCTTGAACCTACCATATGACATTCCTGCTCTGGGAGTGACACTGGCTGTCAGTAGGCTTTCAGGTACAATTCAGGATGGTAGCTATTGATTAGATTAACAGAGTTGGAAGGGACCTTATAGGTCATCTAGTCCAACCTCCCGCTCAAGGAGGAGACCCTACACCATTTCTGACAAATGGCAGTCCAATCTCTTCTTGAAAGTCTCAAGTGATGAAGCTCCCACAACTTCCAAGGGCAAGCTGTTCCATTGGTTGATTGTTCTCACCATCAGAAAGTTAATCCTTATTTCTAGATTGAATCTCTCCTTGGTCAGTTTCCATCCATTATTTCTTCTCTGGCCTTCAGGTACCTTGGAAAATAGTTTGACTCCTTCCTCTCTTTGGCAGCCCCTCAAATATTGGAAGACTGCTATCGTGTCTCCCTTGTTCCTTCTCTTCACTAGACTAGCCGTGCCCAGTTCCTGTAACCGTTCTTCATATGTTTTAGTCTTCAGTCCCTAATCATCCTAGTTGCTCTCCTCTGTACTTTTTGTAGAGTCTCAACATTTTTCCTATAGTGTGGTGACCAAAACTGGTACTGGTGATGCAGTACTCTAGGTGTGGTCTTACTAGGGCTTTATTGAGTGGTATTAGTACCTCACTTGACCTTGATTGTATCCCTCTGTTAATGCAATTTAGGATTGTATTGGCATTTTAAAAAATTATTGCTTACAAGGCTCTTCACTGCAAGCTATCTGAGAGATCATTCATCTTCCATATGAACGTTATGTCCTTCACTGCACCCTTCACTGTTCTGGCATTAAAACAATACTTTCTCCCTATTCTGTGATCAGCCTCAATAAACACCCATAAGATCTGATAAGATTTTATTTCTCCACTCCTTTAGGTGTCTGCAATGTCTTGAAATAAAGGCAGTAGGGAGGATAGGACTTGACAATGTAGGCAGCAAGCATCATACTAGTATAATTGTCCGTTGACTGAAGGATGGGTGAAGAACATACGATGCAACAGTGGGGAAAGACTTTAAGACTTGGTAGTGGTTCTTCAGGCAGCCAAGAAAGTATGTTCTACCTTGCCAACAGCAATTGAGCTAAGATCCTTCTTCATTCAGGGCATTGAGCTCCAGATATTTTGCGGTTTCTGTAACAAGGCCCAACCACTGAAATCACTGCCAGGATTCCTCCGGATATTTAACAGGAAAATTAGCCTGTTCTTAGTCTATCATTGCATACCTTTCTCAGGCATCTTACACATACACACACATATATATTTATTTATTTATTTATTTATTCCTGGTGTAAACAGTACATAAGAAAATTATCAAGGGTTTAACAATACTTAGGGAGGGAATATTGCCTCAGTTTCACACAGATGCACACACTTGGGAAAAGTGAATAGCTGAGGTTTGAGGTGTGATATTAGAACTTCTATTAATGTTTCCTCAGAAAAGAGTACAATAGAGGCGTTTACACAACACCTGAGCCATCCACTGCCAGGTTGATCGTTCCCACGTTCCTAAAATGAGATGCTTTCTGGAAAGACTGAATTGCCCACCTGTTGGTTGCATGCTCTTTTCATAAAAATGAGCATGTAGCCAACAAACATTGAGATAAACGATAATGCAGTTCCTGATTATATTACAACACGGGACAATGCCTAACAAGGAAGCCAGTCATTGATTTTTGGAAATGGCCAACGTTTTAGATGTTTTGGTCAGCTAAGAAGATTAAAATAATTTAATTTATAGGAAAGAAAACATCAAATTCCATACAGAGGAGTAGGAGGAGATTTATTCACAATCAGTACTGCGCTTGGCAACACCATGAGGGAAATAAAAAGATATTGTTGAATGCTTTGCTTCAAGGGAAAACCCTCCAGTCTACACAATCAAACAGAAACATAAATAACGAGGAAGTGCATCACAGTTAGAAACACACAGAGCTCTAGGCTAAATATGTTACAGGAAAGGATTAAAAAAATAACAGCCAAATTAATTTCTCAGCCCTAAATATAAATAAAACAAATTTAAAAAACACGATTATAGTGGGTTTTTTAAATTATTTTTGTTTTGTTTTGAATTTCTTGTAAACTGTTTTTGTTTCTAATGAATAGTCTCCCATGTTGGAATTATTTTTCATGACTCACGTTAGAGACCATCCATCTTAACGGTGCTAATATTGAGAAACACTGTTCTGCAAGGCTGCAGGAAGACTTCCAGTTACACGGTGAGGTCAGCAGAAGGAAAAGCAACTGAAAAAGTCCAGCTTAATTCTCAGTGTTTTGTGGGATTTTAGAAATGAAAGTGGGAGTCGAAGGCAAACTAAGCCCAAATGCATTGTCAAAGAACCCCCAAATATTCAATTGTTAACATTTTGGGGTGGTGAAAATGGAGGAAGGAAGTCTTTAAGCCATTAAAAATGGCTTGAATTCTCACCCTTGACACTCCCCTTTCCAAATAGCCACAGAGCGTTAGGGTTTGAAACCTGGTCATACCTGGCTGAGAGTGCCACAAATGGGATGCTAAATTTGGTGAAATCCAATTTTTTTTACTACCGGTTCTGTGGGTGTGGTGTGGCTTGGTGGGCGTGGCTTGGTGGACGTGGCAGGGGAAGGATACTGAAAAATCTCCATTCCTACCCCACTCCAGGGGAAGGATACTGCAAAATACCCATTCCCTCCCCACTCCTGGAGAAGGATATTGCAAAATCTCCATTCCCTCCCCACTCTAGGGCCAACCAGTGGTGGTATTTGCCAGTTCTCCGAACTACTCAAAATTTCCACTGCCGGTTCTCCAAACTGCTCAAAATTTCCACTACCTGTTCTCCAGAACCTGTCAGAACCTGCTGGATTTCACCCCTGGTTTCATGTAGTTATTATGTATGAGCTGCCTATTACACATTTTCTAAAGCAGTGTTTCCCAAGCTTGGCGACTTTGCGAAATGTGGACTTCAATTCCCAGAATTCCCCAGTCAGTCCACACATCTCAGAGTTGTCAAGGTTGAGCAATACTGATCGAAAAGAAATTGTTTCTCTAAATTATTTGCTATTGGATATTCCTCCCAAGCAGCGGCCCCGAATTAATTGCATCATTGCCATGAAATATTAGATGAATTAACAGTATTCCAAAATCTAATTTCTCTTAAAAAAAAAAAAGCACAGTGGAAGGAATAATTTAGGGATCTCTTCCATACGATTGAATTGGAGTGTGAGAAGCTACAGAGTTATGGGGAGATGACGACACAAGAAAAGATAGGTGTCAAGCTTGTGGCGTCACATTGCTGTCACATGATGTTTCACGGTGTTTTTCCCTTTGTGGAGCTGGGGTGGGTGTGGCATGTGCGTGACACATCTGCCTGTGAGCCGCCAGTTTGACACCCCCTAGGCTAGACATAAACTCATACCTTCAGTCATAAGCATCCACGGGAGAACTGGTGGGGCAAGTGATAGTCTCAATCCTCCAACTGAAATACCTATATCTGACAAATTCAAATCACAATGCCCATTACTTTTCTGAGGGGTAGAGGGAGGTTGGCCAGAGACAACTAAGCCTTAGCCAGATCAAAATTAAATAAGTACAAAAACATCATGACATCGAGGACAGTTTCAACAAAATTATCTTATCTGCTGGTTTCTACAGTGGAAGCAGCCCTGTGCTTCTATCACTGTTCTTTTCTGAGCCAGAATGTTAGATGTTCCATAAGCCACTGTCCCACGGGTTTGAGCTGCTATAGTTCTTTGTCTTATTCCATTGAAAGTGCCCTTGAAGCAGTGGCATGTAAAACCAGCTCCTACCAGCTCACAAGAGCATATTGTGAAATTTTCAGGAATTTTGTGAGTTGGTTGGCAACAGTGCTGAGCTAATATCTATCTAGGGGACTGGAGGCTAAAACATATAAAGAACGGTTGCTGGAACTGGGTATGTCTAGTTTAATGAAAAGAAGGATTAGGGGAGACATGATAGCAGTGTTCTAATATCTCAGGGGCTGCCACAAAGAAGAGGGAGTCAACCTCAGGTGCTTTGGACAACCTCTTGTCCAAAGCACCTGAGGACAGGACAAGAAGCAATGGATGGAAACTAATCAAGGAGAGAAGCAACCTAGAACTAGGGAGAAATTTCCTGACAGTGAGAACAATTAATCAGTGGAACAACTTGCCTCCATAAATTGTGAATGCTCCAACACTGGAAGTTTTTAAGAAGAGATTGGACAACCATTTGTCTGAAATAGTATAGGGATTCCTGCTTGAGCAAAAGGTTGGACTACAAGACCTAGAAGGTCCCTTCCAACTCTACCAACCAGGGGTGAAATTCAGCAGGTTCTGACAGGTTCTGGCAGAAATTTTGAGTAGTTCGGAGAACTGGCAAATACCACTCTGGCTGGCCCCACATTGGGGTGGGAATGGAGATTTTGCAGTATCCTTCCCCTGCCACACCCACGAAGCCACGCCCACAGAACCGGTAGTAAAAAAAAATTGGAATTCCGTCACCGCTAACAACATGTCACTGTCATGAAACATTTCCAGAAAGAAGAGACAGATAGATAATCTTGGTACCAATAGAATATTTGTAGCTCAGGTTTGAATGTTGGGATCTCTGGTACTGAGAGAGCACCAGTGATCTCATAGATAGTCTTGGTCACAGTATCCATTTTTCCTACTCATCTCCAGTCCCTCCCCTACCTTACAAATTCATAGATTTAAAAAATTGCAGATTTCACATTTCACTTTAGAAAAAGAAAGGCAGATTACTCAATTTGAAAAGAACCAATGAGAAAATAGATCAATAAGAGTCCATTTGATGTTGTGGTTAAGGAAGGCATCAGGCTAGTAACCGCGAGTTCTAGTCCTGCCTTGGCCATGAAGCCAGCCTTGGTCCATCTCTCTCAACCTAGAAGGGAGGAAATCAGTAGTGAAATGTAACATTTGTTACTACCGGTTCTGTGGGCGTGGCTTGGTGATGGGGTAATGTGACCGGGTGGGTGTGGCTAACATTTTTTTTCAAAAAAAATTTTAAAAGCATTTTTTCTACAACCTCTTCGGCCGAAGAGGTTGCAGAAAAAATGCTTTTAAAAGCCTCTGATGATCAGGCAACTCGGAGGGTTGTCAGAGGCTTTTAAAAGCATTTTTTTCTACAACCTCTTGAGGTTGTAGAAAAAAATGCTTTTAAAAGCCTCTGACAATCCCAGCTGAGCTGTGCGATCATCAGAGACTTTTTTTTCACTGAAGAGGTTGTAGAAAAAATGTTTTTAAAAGTAAAAAAAAATAGCCTCTGATGATTGTGCGGCTCAGCTGGGCATGGGGGAGGGGGTGCAAGGATTTTTGCTACCAGTTCTCCAAACCACCCACCGCCATCGCTACTGGATCGGGCGATCCGGTCTGAACCGGGAGCATTTCACACCTGGAAGAAATGGCTAATCACTTCTGAAATCTTGCCAAGAAAACTGCAGCGACATGTCCAGGCAATCACTAGTAATCCACACTGACTCAGAGACAGGGGTGAAATCTACTTACCTTCCCTACCGGTTCAGAAGTGTGCGCTCTGTGTGTATTCACAAGCAAAGCAAACAAGTGCACGTCACATGCGATTTTGGACCCTCTGTGCATGCACAAAGCCTTCTGCGAATGCGCAGAGGGTCCAAAACAGGTTATTTCCTGGTTAAAACCAGGAAGTCATGACATCCAGGTGGGCGGGCGGAGCCTCACACTGCCGCCGCTACCGGTTCGCAAACCGATAGCATTTCACCCCTGCTCAGAGACACCCCCCCAAAAAAGGAATAAGGGGGGGGAGTATATTGTTCTTTTTATGTGCCTCTGCTGAAAAATGCACCTTCCAAAAGTACTTTCCTCTGAAGGCATGCAAACTAATTTTTATTATGGCATTGCATGCTTTATTGTGTGTCTGGCAAAGATTAGCCAGACAAGGTGTTTTATATATATATTGCAAGGAGTATCCAAATTCTTCCACTGTTCTTCTTGCTTTCTTGTGAGCACAACAGGACTTGAAAAGCAAACAACTCTTTCTAAAATTTCTCCCTAAATTTCTGGATAACCATGGATGAAGTCTATAAGCAGCCTTAGAGAAAACCACTTTCGACAAAGGCCCACAGAGATGCTTCATTAACCCAATTAAGCAGGTGGATGGAGAAGAGCCTGTCTGATCATTTACACCTTACTAATGAAGTGTGTGACGGTTCATCTCTTTCAAACAAGAGAATGCCCCCGTGCAGGCAAAGTGGAAATTAATTAAGTGAAGGAAGGAGGAGATGAGATTATAAACAGGGGAATTTGAAGAGAGCAACAGTAACCTGGTGCTGATTAGTCATTTATTAGTATGCCATTTTCCTTCCTGAGCCTATGGCAAGGTATCGGGTTACAAAAGTTTCCCCCATGGCTTGAAACCACCAATTTTTGAAATCCAAAATACAATTTGATGTTAACAGATAATCTTTATCTTTACCTTTGTATCTGTACCTTTGATTTGTATCTTAGTTCAGCTCAGAAGTCTCTGATCAGGAAGTAGATGATGAAAATCTCAATCCTTAACAAACTTAGGTTAAAAACAGTACTGTTAAAATTGCCAATTGTTGTTATTGCTATTTCTTCTCAGCTATTTCTTCTCCTCATCATGCCTCTCCGTGTTTCTTGACCTTTTTTCCTACTTTTGTGAAGATATGAAGCTATCCTTTAGAAAATGGGGGGAAATGGGTGTGTTCTAATACCACAAAAGGCAATCTTTTTTCACTGGGGACTATATTGGAAGAAAAGTTACTGGTTTCATTGCCAATTGCTATCTTGCCTCTGTTGCCCATCATTCCCAGTCACCTGCATTTTCTCCCGTTTAATGTGTAACCAAGCCTAACATATTTTAACTTTTACACAGCGCTTGGCCAGAGTAGGGATTGGGTACCTTAACTAAGGACAATTCTTTCAGTCCATTGATTTTGAAATCTCAGTTACCTCTGAGTTAGAGAGAGCATGCCTCCAAATTTCAGTGCCACAGGAATATTGGAAGAGAGGAGTTTACTATCTGGTTGCCTGTTATGATAAACAAAGATGGACTAAGAAGGCCCTGGCCAGATCCAACAGATTGTTCTTAAGTATCAGACCAAGGCAGAAAATACTACTTTAAAACTACTTCCATTAACTAGAAGATTAATCAGGTTTAATTATACACACTGAAAAAAGTCAGCATCGCTCTCTATATTTTTATTATGAAGGTGTTCTTTAGATCACAGAACATTAAAGCGCTGAGAGGTATATCTAAAAAAAGGAAGTTTTTTAATATATAAATTGAAGCTTTTCAGCCCTGAGATTATTTTTTGCTTTTGATTTTTAGCAAGAAAGCCACATACACCCCAATAAAAACATTTTGTTATAATTTTATTATGTAAAATATGATATGTTTTATTATATATGATATATAACGTAACGTATTTCTAATATTTTTATAATGGCAATTTGAAAATTGTCACAGAATTAGCAACATTAATCTATACATATTCAAATTTCAACATTGACCAAGATATTCTGGATACTGACAAATGTTATATTGCCTCGAGGGCCTTGAAATGTCTCAGATAAATCTGTATGATTGATTAAATGCCATCAAGCCCTGTTTTTATTCCTAATGATCACATAGATAGAAGCTAGCTGTAATCTGTAGGTTTCAAGTAAATATTTTGCAAATCCTGACGGTGTATAAATGGATAATTGTGGCTGGGAATAGTTTCTTGGGTTCAGTTTGACATCATAGTAAAAATTCAAAAGTGAAATTTGTCAACTCTACACCATTCGTGCAAGGATACAGAAATTTCATTCAGTTGACAATTAAATCTAAGCAGGAATAATTTTTATCAGTCATATTGGGAACATGCTTATGACTGGATTATTTTCCAATTTCTTGATTGATGGTTAATTGTGTTGTGGACTCTAGCATTGGTTCACTTGCTGTATAATTTTTGATCATCCTCTCGTAATGAAATCAAGTGGTTTAGGCAGGAAAATCCATATTAGTTGACTGCAATATTGTCATTGCTAGATGTCCTTCAGTTTGTTAACTTACGAAGAAAATCAATAAAAGAAATTGATTTTTTTAAAAAGAAACCAAACTATTGACAAATATGAAAATTGTAAGGAATGAATTTAAAGTATTAAAGTATTAATATTTGTTAAGATTAGATAGATAGATAGATAGATAGATAGATAGATAGATAGATAGATAGATAGATAGATTATATACAGTATATACTGTGTGTGTATGTATATATATATATATATATATATATATATATATATATATATATATATATATACATACATACTATGTATCAGGGGTGGGTTCTACTTACCTTTACTACCGGTTCGTAACGGGGCTGCTCACGCGCGCATGCTCTTCTGCGCAAGCGCAGAAGCATTTTCATGACGTCAAGGTCAGTGGGCGGGGCCTCCCGCCAGTTTTACTACCAGTTCTATGGAACCGATGCGAACCAGGGGCAACCCACCACTGCTGTGTATATCTACACTGTATAAATATATATATACTGTGTGTGTCTAAAAGCATGATAGAATATACATGATATATTCTATCATGCTTTTAGATCTGTGAAATTGGAGCTTGACCAATTACATGCATTGAATATTCATGACTGAATGTGTACAGATCTATGGGGAACAGGGAGGAAAAACAGAAACAATTGAATCAAAATAAAATACCTAAAATAAGAGATTCTGCATGGATAATTCAGAGAGATTATAAAGTAATTAATTCTCAGAGTTTTATTTAAGTCTATGTTGTATAAATGTAGACATATCCACTGAGCAGATGGGTTGTATTTTTTTTTAACATGGAATAAATCTTCCAAGGATTTCAGAAGTCCATTTCAAGAGATTTGACTGCAACGTTAACTTTGAAGGAGGTATCTGATAGTCTTAAAATAATAAAATCTGGAAAGCTCCTCTGGCCAAGTAGGATTCTTACTGAGGGAGACAAAAAATATAAAATATGTCTATCTTCTTTCATTCAAAATTTATACTTAATCTTCTAATAAAAAGATTCTACCATTCTCATTTCTCAACACTTCTATAATAATTAGAGTTAGAAGTAGTCCTTGACTTACAACAGTTTGCTTAGTGACCATTCAAAGATACAACAGCACTGAAAAAAGTGACTTATGACCGTTTTCACAGTTGCGACCTTTGCAGCATCCCCATGGTCTGTCATCAAAATTCAGACACTTGCCAACTGATTCATCTTTATGACAGTTGCAGTGTCCCAGGTTCACGTGATCCCTTTTTGCGACGGTCTGACAAGCAAAGTCAAAGGGGAAGCCAGGTTCATTTAACAATCATGTTGCTAACTTATCAACTGCAGTGATTCACTTAACAATTGAAGCAAGAAGGGTCATAAAATGAGACAAAGCTCATTTAACAAATGTCTCAGTTAACAACAGAAATTTTGGGCTCAGTTGTGGTTGTAAGTCGAGGACTACCTGTATTTTAAAATTAGGAAGCATTCTATAAATAGCAATGGCACTTAGACAAATATACGACTTCATAGTGCTTTACAGCCCTCTCTAAGCAGTTTACAGAGTCAGCATATTGCCCCCAACAATTTGGGTCCTCATTTTACCGACCTCAGAAGGATGGAAGGCTGAATCAACCTTGAGCCGGTCAGGATTGAAGGAATTGAACTCCTGGCAATGTGAGAGCAGAATTAGCCTACAATATTGTGAATGTTTCAACACTGGAAGTTTTTAAGAAGAGATTGGGCAACCATTTGTCTGAAATTGTACAGGGTTTCCTGCCGAAGCAGTGGGTTGAAGCAGCAAGACTGTTCCTTCCAACTCTGTTATTCTACTCTACTCTACTCTACTCTACTCTACTCTACTCTACTCTACTCTACTCTACTCTACTCTACTCTACTCTACTCTAACAACTGCACCACCACGGCTCTTGTGAGTTAAGGTCTGATATTGTTGAAATGCAAAGATTTTAATAGCTATTTTGGCAGAAAGACCCTCAAAATATTACAAAAATTCATCAAGCACAAGGTAGTTTCAGGAATGGACATTAAGTTTCTGACAGTGTATATCAGATTATAAGTAGCTGTTCTAGCTGTACTGGTGCATTAGGTGTGGCCAAAGCTTTTAATACAATGCAAATTCGGTCTTTGGAACAAGTTATGGCAAAAATTTCCAATCAGTTTTATTTCTTGGATAATACATATTTCCATCCTTCTGCTTCAGTAACAACCTATAGGATAATTTCCCTGGTGATTAATATAAAATTACAGCCTGCCTCCTTTAATTGGTGTTAGAAATATTAATATGTTTCATTAATATGTTTCACTATGAACATGTTGACATTCAAGGGGTTCAGATAAAAGGCAAGGAACATAACAGGTTATATGAATATGACATTTTCAACCTTTTTAATTATGATCAAAGGTCCAGATTATTCACCTCTTTTTCAACAATCGTTTTACGGAAACATCTCAGACTCGCCAAAATCTTTATTGTGAAGAAGAATAAATAAAAAAAGTTTTGCTCTCTGATATATATGTTGCACAGTTTAATTTCCAGGCTCTTTCCTCCTGACTATCAACCCTTTGTGTCAGCCAGGTCAAGCATTGGACATCACTAGAACTCCAGGAATGCTACATGATTGTTGTTAGGGTGTCAAAACAAAATCTTAAAATTTCTAGTTGTCCTATCTTATATAAATAGAAGGAAGGTAGGGTTATTTTAAATTTCTTTAAGTTTCACGCTTTTCACTGAGTTACCGTTTCACTTCCCTTAAGGCAGGGGTGTCAAACTCAAGGCCCAGGGGCTGGATCTGGCCCATGGGGTGCTTAAATCTGGCCTGCAGGGTTGCCCTAGAAACAGGACTGGCCCACAGTGCCTCTGCCAGCAAAAATGGAGCTTGTGGGCCTTCCTAGGCTCGTTTTTCAGCCACGATGGTCTCCTGTCACCCACTGCCAGTGAAAATGGAGCTGAGGGGGGCACATGTGGCCCCCTGAGTGCCATTTTCATTGGCAGAGGGTGGCAGGAGGCTATCACGGCTGAAAACAGAGCTCAGGAGCCCATTTTCACTAGCAGAGCACTCAGGCCACCATAGACGCCCCCGACATGAGTGGCATCAAACTGGCCACTCCCACCCTGACCATGCCCCCCCAGCACTCGAGGTCAAACACAACACTGATGCAGCCCTCAATGAAATTGAGTTTGACACCCCTGCCTTAATGGTTTCTCCATTCCAAGGTTATTTCTGCGTTCCTTAACACCAGTAGTGTCAAACTCATGGCCTGCGGGCTGGATGTGTCACGCGCTGGTCACGGCCATGCTTGGTTTAGTGAAGGGGGGAAAAGTCATGATATGTCATGTGATGCCGCTGTGATGACACGAGTTTGATACCCCTGCTTTACACCAATGTTTTTCAAATTTGGCAATTTTAAGATGTATGGACTTCAACTCCCAGAATTCTTCAGCCATCCCCTTCAGCCATCCCCCATCTTAAAGTTGACAAGTTTGAAAAACACTGCTGTAGACTGCCTTTCTGAGTTAAGGGCTACCTGACCATTCTCTTGATGACTTTGAAAGGCACCTGGGCAATGCTTACACAACAGAGGCAATGTTCTCTGTAGCTTGAGAATCATCGATTACGATGCTTATCCTTCACAATAAGGAAAAAAAAATATTTCCAGAACATATTTATGCCATGTTTAGATGCAAAAGCAGGAAAAGGATCACTGAATAGCAGCAGGTTAGAAGCAGGTATGATCCTACTACAGGTGCAGTTCAGGGGTGGGTTCTACCTACCTTTACTACAGGTTTGCAGCGGGGCTAAGCACGTGCGCTCGCTTTGCTCATGTGCGCGCTCTTCTGCACATGCAGAGAAGCGTTTTGGTGACCTCAGGGTCAGTGGGTCGGTTCTATAGAACCGGTGCAAACTGGGAGCAACCCACCACTGGTGCAGTTGGATCTGCAGTTGGAGATCAACTGCAAGATGGCCAGTGCGGCAACTAGCTTTAAACAAACTCAGCTTTGAAATAAGTCAAGATGCTTAATTAAGACCAGAGCTACAGTATTCATCTTGTTTGTGTTTTAAACCAAGTTGTTCATTGTAGCTTAGCCCCAGTACCATGTAAGAGAAGCTCAAGAAAGAGAAGGATCTTGACAGAATTGAGCACTGGTTTTTATCTAACAATATGAAATTCAGTGGTGAGACAAGTAAGATTCTACCTTTAGGCAGAAAAAACCAAATGCACAGGTACAGAATAGGTGGCACTTGACTCAATAGTAGTAACTGTGAGATGATCTTGGAATCCTAGTGGACAATCTCTTAAATATGAACCAGCAGTGTGCTGAAACTGCCAAAAAACCCAACATTGTCCTTGGCTGCATTAACAGAAGGGCAGAATCAAGATCATATGAAGTGTTAATGGTAAGATCGCACCTGGAATGTTGCATCCAATTTTGGTCACCATTATATAAAAAAGATGTTGAGACTCTAAAAAGAGTGTAGAGAAGAGCAACAAAGACTATTAGGGGATTGGAGGCTAAGATAAGACAAAAGAAGTGGGGTCAAGCTATTCTCCAAAGCACCCGAAGGCAGGAAAAGAAGCAATGATATGGGAAACTAATCAAGGTGAGAGCCATCCTAGAACTAAGAAGAAATTTCCTGACAGTTAGGACAATTATGCAGTGGAACAACTTGCCTCCAGAAGTTGTGGGTGCATCAATACTGAAGGTTTTTAAGAAGAGATTGGATAACCATTTGTCTGAAATGGTTTAAGGCAGTGATGGTTAATCTTTTTGGTGCCGAGTGCCCAAAGCGTGCACACACACACAAATGCATTTGCACATGCCTGAACCCCCAAAATGCAATGCGAGTACCCCCCTGCGTATGCGCCATGCCCCTATGCGTTCATATTCATCCCCGTGCATGCACACACGCCCCCCACGCATATGCCCCCCGTGCCCCATTTTGGCTTCCAGGTTGGTGCAGGAGGTAAAGCCTCCTGCACCAACCTGGAAGTCAAAACGGGACATGGGAGAGCCGCATGACGTCCCTCCCCATGCCCTGTTTTGGGCCTGGAAAGCCTCCTACACCAACCTGCACCCTCTGTACATGTGCTCTGCCCCCACACATGCGCGCATGCATCCCCGCATGCACCCTGCCCCCATGCGCCCTGCCTCCTCAGCAGAGACCCGAAGACCAGCTGGCCAGTGGGAGGCACACGCACATGCACGGTGGAGCTGGACTGGGGTGACAGCTGGCATGCCAATAGAGAGGGCCCTGTGTGCCACCTGTGGCACATGTGTCATAGGTTCGCCATCACGGGTATAGGGACTCCTACTTCAGCAGAGGGGATAGAGTACAAGACCTCGAACGTCCCTTCCAATTCTATTATTTTGAATTCCAATAAAAGCTGATGTTTTTTCAGAAATGAAACCAGAGATTGAATCTAGGACTTTGGAACTGAAACCATCTGCATCGGCAAGCAATTGTGCTCCTCCTGCTCTCTGCTTATTACAGGTTTGGCTACTATGGTGCAATATCTTGGACTTCCGTGACAATAAAACTGCTATTTTGGACAAAGATGTTAAGCTGTTCTGCAACAGTAAAGAAATGGCTTCACTTCAAAAAAAAATAATAATAATTGACAGATTTTGAAAAGACTTGCTATGTTTCCTTCACTGGCATCCACCTGGCACCCGGTTGAAATTATTAGCAGTGTGTTAGTATAAGAATAACCCTACAATCTTGAAGAGCTTATGCTTAGAGCTAAGGCTTCTATGAAACTTCATGACAAGCACTATCAGAAGCCACGTTTTATCAAATACTGTATGTTCATCTAATCCCACTGCAGAAGTAAATTAAACTCAGTTCGCTTTGGAAGAAAAAGAACACAGCGTCCATTCACAAAAGTGTTGCCTGCCTGTGACATACCTGATGAAGTTGTTTTGTTTTTTGTTCCAACAGTTTGGCCTCAAACTGTTTTTAAAGAGGGATTTCAATTATATTTTAGAAAGGATATATAGTATTGATGATACAAGTTGATTGAGAGCTGCTTTGTAACAAGAGTCTTCTCCTTCATTACTGGAAAAAAAGTCTTCTGCAATAGTAGGGGATTGGCCTGGATAATATTTGAGGTCTTTTCTAACTCTGCTTTTTAAAAAAACATGTTTACAATTGCAATTAAAACTGTCTTTCTCTGAATTTACTGCATTCCTGTTCAACCATTATTTTTTCAGGGTTTGCATTAAATAAGGGAGGGAAAGATGTCAGAGCACTAAATTCCTAAACATGCCATGCTACCTTAGAATAGAATAGAATAGAATAGAATAGAATAGAATAGAATAGAATAGAATAGAATAGAATAGAATAGAATAGAATAGAATTCTTTATTGGCCAAGTGTGATTGGACACACAAGGAATTTGTCTTGGTGCATATACTCTCAGTGTACATAAGGAGAATAAAATACATTCATCAAGAATAAAAAGACAGAACACTTAGTAATAATCAAGGTTACTAATAAGCTATCAAATTGTACTAGGAAACAAATAAAAACAATATAATTGAAAGATACAAGCAACATGGTTATAGTAATAAGTGGGAAGAGATAGATACTAGTAAGGAAGAGAAGAAGAATTCAATCTTAGTAAATAACTTGACGGTGTTGTGGGAATTAGTTGTTAAACAGAGTGATGGCATTCAGGAAAAAACTGTCCTTGTGTCTAGTTGTTTTGGTGTGCAGTGCCGTTTTGAGGGCAGAAGCTGAAACAATTTATGCCCAGGATGTTTATTTATTACTTAAATATTTATTTAAATAAATATTTAAATGTATACCTCACTTTTCCACACAATAGAAACCAATGTAATAAAAAATCTTGCAGAAAACATATATATATATATGTGTGTGTGTGTGTGTGTGTGTGTGTATGTATGTATATATGTATGTATGTGTGTATATATATGTATGTATGTATGTATGTATGTATATTTGTTTTCTGAGGTTTTCGCGGGTGTTTGTATGTAGGTCTTTGGTTATTCGGGTCTTCTCCCGCGTAGAATTGGAAGTATCTTGGCGACGTTTCGACGAAGTCTCATTCGTCATCTTCAGGCTGGTGTTCTCGGCTCTGTGCTTCCAGGAGCCGAGAACACCAGCCTGAAGATGACAAATGAAACTTCGTCGAAACGTCGCCAAGATACTTCCAATTCTACGCGGGAGAAGACCCGAATAACCAAAGACCTACATATACATATATATATATATATATATATATATATATATATATATATATATGTATATGTATATGTATATGTATATGTATATGTATATGTATATGTATCTGTATCTGTATCTGTATCTGTATCTGTATCTGTATCTGTATCTGTATCTATATCTATATCTATATCTATATCTATATCTATATATGTAGGTCTTTGGTTATTCTGATCTTCTCCTGCATAAAATTGGAAGTATCTTGGCGACGTTTCGATACTTCCAATTTTATGCGGGTTATATATAGGGTTTATATATAGGGTTTATATATAGGGTTTTGCAAAAAGCATGCTTCTTAATTAAAGTGAAAATATATTCTGGAATTGAGCACTGTAGTCAGTGGGAGGGTAAAAGGGAAGACAATAAAAAAAGGTGGAGCTTTCATCACGTAGTTGTGACTACTATCTTGACTTTTCTTTAATCTCTTCCAACTTCTTGTGACAGATGCTTTTGTCTTTAGTCCTGGATTGTTAGAGGTTCTAATAAAAAGGAATTCTACTAAAAACACTGTAAGAGTCTATCATTCTCAGCTGTAAAAATGTACATATATTTTTAATGTTACTTGGGAATAGCTAAGTATTTGACATTGGGAAATTAAAATTAAATATACCAGAATCATGTTTAATTTAGGTTTAGTTTAGTTATTTAGTAAAGAATAAAAAGAAAATGTGTCTATATAGCACTCAGAGCTGTTCAGGTGTGATTCTCCAATCTTTCAATAGAAATAAATTTGTGATCTTTTAGTGGAATTATCAGTATTATGCAAGTTTGTTCATATTCATGAAAAAGTTGATGCTTTTATGATGCTTTATGAAGTTTTGTTTTGAAATGTAAAAAATGAATATTGGAAGCACTTCACATTTATCTCTTATACTTAGCCCTTGTCTTGTCCTGTAACATACAGTACATAATATTCTGCTATTTAAGTATTTTACAAAGATTAGGTAAAAAGTTTGGGCAAGATAAGTAATACGGAGGAAATGAGGAATATACAGTATGTTTTTGCTGTCATTTGGGATATACCATGACTCTTCACTCTTAACTTATCTTCTCTTTATCTCTGACAGCTACATGTAATCCTGTCAAATGGATCGTATCATTAAAGGCATCAATGTAGTGATAACAACAGGAAAAAAAGGCCTATTAGTCCTGGGACAGAAACAGGTCTTGATTTTTTCCCTCAGAAAATCTTAGCTCTGGGCATGTGATTCCAGCATCTATAGTCCTAATGGATTTGTTCCAACTCTTCCATTCTGATCTATTTTTTTCAAGTTCTAACATTGTCTGTGTTAGAATACAGAATTTAGTTGGTGGAGGAGTAAAGTGTACAATAGGCCAGAACACACAAGTTGTAGTTGATAAATTGGAGAGTGCTGACTCATGTATGGCGCCATCTACACCAGTGGGGGTTTCAAATTTTTTACTACTGGTTCTGTGGGTGTGGCTTGGTGGTCATGGCTTGGTAGGCATGGCAGGGAAAGGATACTGTAAAATCTTCATTCCCACCCCACTCCAGGGGAAGGATACTGCAAAATCCCCATTTCCTCCCAATCAGCTGGGATTTGGAAGGCAGAGAATAGATGGGGGCGGGTCCAGTCAGAATTTTTACTACCGGTTCTCCAGAACTGGTCAGAACCTGCTGAAATCCACCTCTGATCTACACAATGATTGGTTGCTGTAAGTATAAAGGGGGACTTTCCCTTTTTCCCCCCTCCTCTTTCTTCTCTGTGTTCTGTATACTGTATTAGATGTACCTCATGATATTCCTGTGTACCTGACTATCTTATGTTCTTCCTTTTCTGGATGATGACAAAGACTACTGTAAATTTGAATATTAAATATATTTATACAAAATACAAGTTTGTGTGCCTTTAACACACAATGAATATTAAATATATTTATACAAAAGACAAGTTTGTGTGTCTTTAACTACATCTGGGCATCTGTTGCACAATTCCTTGACAGCCTGACAGAGATGGAATACATAACTTAATGTTTCACTGATCGCAGAAGTAATTCTTACATCAGAGAGGATAGTTGTTTTCTGAAAACAAATAAGCAATGTAGCTTTCATCTAGGGTATACCTCTTCTGCTATCATGCTCTACACGGCCATAACTCTTCCCTATGGGTCACTTGGGACAGAAGTATTAAAAGCTCTATCATCATACCTACATCCAGTTATTCTAATAGGCATTAGAAAATATTGCATTAGTGCTATTAATTCACTCTACAAATTATGCTTTTCTATGAGGAGCGGCACACTTGCATTTAACTACAGCATAATTGTATATTTGCAATACCCATTTTCCCTCCTGACCAAGGCAAATACTGTCTGTCTCTCTATCTACTTCATTTGCATGATCCCCTATCCCAAAGACTTCATTTTAACCCTAGCATAATAGGGAAACTGCCTTAGGTAATAATAAGTTGTACCAACATTAAAGGGATTTTTTCCGCGTTACCCTGATACCATCCAAGAACAGCTTCAAGGCCAGTAAAATCTGTTGTTTCACCACTCACCACCTTTCAAGTGAAGTTGGGTGACAAGAAATGAGTTTGATCTCTTTTGTGGACTTCAGGGAAAGAAATGGCAAACTGAAGACCGTTCTGTTGAGCCAATGACTGTAGCAGAATGAAGTCCCAACCCTTCACAATTGCTCTGCATGAAAGGAGGCAACTGAGATCACCCACAAGTTCTATTAATAGCTGTTACTTGTGGACAACCTGCAAAAGAGTGTTCTCCAGGGGGTTTTAAACACTTACGAATATAGTATGCAACAAAATATTTTAAATTTAAACTAAGGATCAAGATTGTTAAAAGAAGGTGATCATGATGAAAATGGATACAATGTTATCTCTGGCAACCCTTAATGGACTTTTACTGAACAGAACTGAATGAGGAGGCTTGCTTATAGATAAAAGTTGAAATATGGGAATAAGAGATTATTTTTTCATATTTTAAGAGAAAACGATGTTAAAAAAAGAAACAAATTTGATCAAACTAGTGTTTATGGATATTTCAAGCTGGAGTAAGCATACTGCCTTCCCTTGAATCTCTGGTAAGTCCTTCTTGCTTATACTTCTGGAAAGAGTTGAGAAAATCACAAAGTAGTATTAGGGAAAATAAGCAACATGCATAAAAAAGAATGTGGCTTTGACTGCATGGTTATGGCTGCCATATTGACTTTTTTGACCATCCTCCCTGTAGACAATCATGCTTGGTATTATTTCAATGTAAATAACAGGTTGAAGCAAGGATTACTAGTGTTTTGACAGTTGATTGGATTAATACAATAGCATTAGAAAAATCTAGCTTGCTGTAACTGTACGAACAAAATGTAATAGCAAAATCCACAGGACGAATGACATAGTCAGAGTGATGTCTGCAGCTGTGCAACTGAAGTCTTGCCAGTTTGATGCATTCATTGACTTTGATCATACCATTTCTCCCCACAGATGGCCCAGTATCAGAGAAACTACAGGAAGTGGAGAGAAATCCGAAATAAAAGGATTTTGTCCCAAGAACCTGCATTAGTGACTCAGCTTCTTTAGTGCTGTTTTGTTTTGTTTTTTACAGTGGTGATTTTCAAACTTGTCAATTTTAAAATCTTCAACTCTTCAATTATCCAGGAGCTGGCTGGAAAATTCTTGAAATGGAAATCAAAGCATCTTAAAATTAACAGCTTGAAAAACATTGGTTTATGTATCATGCATCTTGTGTGATGTTGGAACTGAATGGAAAAGCAAATAAAATAATCTAGGGGAAAAGAGGTGGAAAAAGCACTACGTTTATCAGATCCCACCAGCAGTGGTCCTCCAGGACAGGGCTGTCAAACTCGTGACCCGTGGGCTTGATGCTGACCACGCCCATGCCCAGTTTAGCAAAGGGGGAAAAAGTCCCAATACATCACATGATTACGCCATGATGACATGAGTTTGCCAGCCCTGCTTTAGGAGATATTTTCCTGGGTAGTTGGTGATGAGCTGAAGGGAATCCCAGCAAAATCAGAGGAGAAAACCAATCATCCTCTCTAAAGCAAGTGGAACACAGTTTGGAAGTTGAGACAGGATAGGGACTGGCAATGGGAACAGAAGATTTGAGGTTGAAATTCTTTTGTGCTTACTCAAGGATGAGTAGAGAGAACTTTAAGCCAGTGGGGGAAAGACTCTTACCAAACAGGGCTGAAATATTAATTTACATTTCCTGAAGTTTACAGTGTTATCACTTGAAATTTTGCAATGAATATGTGAATAAGAATATTCTGGAGATATACTGATTCCTTTAATTTGTGTATGCATCAGATGAGAAATCCTGTAAGCTTTCACCTGACTAATTCTATCTCTGAATTTCCATCAAATACCACTTTTAAAGATATTCCTTTTCACCAACCACACGCCTTAGGCAATATCTGAAAAATATTGGCATGCACCAAATGCTTGGTGAATGTTGGCTTAACCAATTTCCGAGAAGAATTTTTGGGAACAAAGTCATTTTAGTTCTACAAATCTTTTTTCCTTCTCCCACAAAAACAGAATCATAATCCTCCTTGTTTCGGCCACTGAATCTGGTTCTTTCTATGGAGAAAAACAATAGGCCCACAGATTAAGGCTGTACTCTCTGGCCCCAGTTGCACAGCAGGATTTGGGATACTCACATCAATCCTATCAATTCCTGGCATCGGTTTGTCTTTACTCTTGGTAATTAATCTTTTCATGAATTGCTGTCACATTTGGAACCATTTCATTAAGTTTCTTTCCATTTTATGTAACCGCTTGTTGCATTTCGCATCTGCTCCATCTACAGGAGAGGTCATGCCAACTTCTCCTCTCCTCACCCCTCCTCCCTTGTTTTTCTCATTGCTGGACACAGATCCAGATCACGTACTTACATAACCACTCTCTACATTCAAGGAAGCCACTGCAGATAATGAGTTCTGAACTGGTTTCCCTATTCAGGATGATTCTCTGCTATCCATGATTATTGTTTTCCTCTCCCAAAGGTACTCTTGAGTCCTTCAATCAGTTTTTACAAAAAAAATCCAGAGGACAATGTTGCTAAATTGTTATATAAAGCAGTGGTGAAATTCAATTTCTTTTACTACTGGTTCTGTGGGTGTGGCTTAGTGGACGTGGCAGGGGAAGGATACTGAAAAACCTCCATTCCCTCCCCACTCCTAGCAGAAGAATATTGCAAAATCTCCATTCCCACTCCACCCCTGGGGGAAGGATATTGCAAAATCTCTGTTCCCACTCCACTCCAGGGGAAGGATACTGCAAAATCTCCATTCCCTCCCCACTCCTGGGGGAAAGATATTGCAAAATCTCCATTCCCACCCCACTCCAGGTGAACGATACTGAAAAATCTCCATTTCCACCCCACTCTGGGGCCAGCCAGAGGTGGCATTTTCCAAAATTTCCGCTACCGGTTCTCCAGAACCTTTCAGACCCTGGATTTCACCCCGATATACAGTCTCTTCTGAATTGGAACTTTTTCCAGATCTGATTTGCTGCTGTTCATTCATTAGTAATGCAATTGCAGCACTAGTCTGTTTAATATGAACCGTAGAAAAGATATTAAGATTTCAATAGAAGAGAATATCTGTAGCTCAGGATTGAACAGTAGCATCCTTGGTGCTCTCTGAGCTCAGTTGTTTGCTTGCAGATGTTTCATAGTCCAACTTGAGAATATCATCAGTGCTAGCACAGGGTCTAAAGATGTTACCTTGTCAGGTAATCAGAGGTGAGTTTCAGCAGATTCTGACCAGTTCTGGAGAACTGGTAGCGGAAATTTTGAGTAGTTCCGAGAACTGGCAAATAGCACTTCTGGCTGGCCCCAGAGTGGGGTGAGAATGGAGATTTTGCAATATCCTTCCCCTGCCACGCCCACCAAGCCACACACACCAAGCCATGCCATGCCCACCAAGCCATGCCCACAGAACTGGTAGTTAAAAAATTTTGAATCCCATCACTGCAGGTAGAGAAATATCAGCAAGCAAACAACCAAGCTCAAAGAACACCAATTAAGTGTATTAAGTTTCTCCAGGACTATTATCCCTTTACTTTTTTCCCTTTGCCCATGTCACTTTGCACTCAGTTGGGCAAGATCAGCGAAGGAAAACTTATGCAGACTTCAGTAATGTATGCTTTAGGTAATGTAAACTTAAAATAAATTTAAGAAGATTTGGAGCAAATATAGAATCTTGGAAACTGCAACAGGATTTTCAACCTTCATTTATAGAGAATTTATTAAGACAGTCTTTTGGAATAATTTGAAATGCTTCTTCTCAGATTTCTTGCTACCTGGGCTGAGTTGCCATTTATAAGATAAGCTAAGAATTGACTCCCTTTCACCTCTTGACTATTTATGTCTAATCTCTCTTTCATTACTTTGCCAGCCTCTTTGCGATCTCTCTATCCTCTTCCTTTGAAACTCTGGTTCTCATATTTTGTATTTTTAGTTAGTTGATTCCTGATCTCTTTTCTGTGGCCATGTTGTTTCAGGGCTAGTTCCTGTTATCTGTAGCAAGGAAGGACCCTAATGTTTTATTTCTTCCTAGAAATAATCTGCAAGACCTAATAATGAAAGGCAAGAGCACAGTGACAAGAGGAGGACTAAGATTAAATATAAAGCAGACCAAAGAAATGACAACAGGTACATCAATCAGTCTTAAAATTGACAAAGAAATTATAGAAGTGATGAATAGCTTCTGCCTTTTGGATTGACTATCAATGGGAAAGCAGTCAAACACAGTCTAGATCAGGGATGGCTAACCTTTTTGCCATCACGTGCCAAAAGCAGGGGGAGCACGGGGGGGTCACGTGTGTGCGTGCCCACACCCATAATTCTATGCACCCCACCCCTCCTCACATGCACATACAACCTCCCACGTTCCCCTCGCTTTTGGCACGGTGGGCCCGGTAGGCCTGTTTTTCACTCTCCTCAGGCTCCAGAGCCTTTCTAGGAGCCTGGGGAGAATGAAAACAGCCTTCCCTGCCCCACCAGAAGCCCTCTGGAGGCCGGAAATGGCCCGTTTGCTGACTTCCGGAGAGTGAAAAACAGGCCTTCTGGTCCCACCTCCAGAGGGCCTCCGGGGGGTTGGGAAGGCTGTTTTCATTCTCCCCAGGCTCCTAGAAAGGCTCTGGAGCCTGGGGAGAGCGAAAAACAGGCCTATCCCACCTCCCACCCCCAAGGCCCTCTGGAGGCCGGAAACAGCCTGTTTCCCAACTTCCAGTGGGCCCAGAAGGCCCGAAAATCAGCTGGCCAACATGTGCATGCACGTCGGAGCTGAACTCGTGTGCCCACCGATATGACTCCACGTGCCACCTGTGGCATGCATGCCATAGGTTAGCCATCATGGGTCTAGATACTTGATAGAGTATCCATGAAATCCTTGGAAAAAATACTGAGATACTATCACATGCCTCTAACTACAATCATTAAAATTGTGACAATCTGAGAAAGCAAACCTGGACTTCAAAAAACCAGAATAGAAAGTATACAGGTAGTTCTGCAATTTATGACTGTAATGAAACCATGTGGTCAATCCAATTTTATGATTTTGTTTTATGCTGGTTGTTAAGCAAACATCACAGCCAACTATTTATTGTTAGGGGTTGTAAATGCTGTTTTTTGGCAAAAACATTGTATAGAATTGTATAAACATTATATAATGCAGTCATATGACCATGGAGCACTGCAAATGACTGTAATTGCGGGCGGTTCAAAAATGTAATCATGTGACCATGACGGGGTAGCTATATGAATTTCTGAACCAGGTCATAAGTATCCCCGAAGGAAATCCATTAGAACCAGGGGTGAAATGCTCCCGGTTCAGACCGGATCACCTGATCCGGTAGCCATGGAGGCGGGTGGTTCGGAGAACCGGTAGCAAGAATCCCTGTGCCCCCCCCACCATGCCCAGCTGAGCCGCATGATCATCAGAAGCTTTTTTTTTTACTTTTGAAAGCATTTTTTCTACAACCCCTTCTGCTGAAAAAATGCTTTTAAAAGTTTTTTTAAAAAAGCCGCTGATGATCGCGTGGCTCAGCTGGGATCATCAGAGGCTTTTCAAAGCATTTTTTCCTCCGAAGCGGTTGTAGGAAAAAAAATGTCTTTAAAAGCCTCTCTGACAATCCCAGCTGAGTTGCCTGTTCGTCAGAGAGGCTTTTCAAAGCATTTTTTTCTGCAACCTCTTTGGCTGAAGAGGTAGTTAAAAAAAGCTTTGAAAAGCCTCTGACGATCCCAGCAGAGTTGCCTGATCGGCAGAGGCTTTTCAAAGCATTTTTTTGCAACCTCTTCGGCCGAAGAGGTTGTAGAAAAAATGCTTTGAAAAGTTAAAAAAAAAGTTGGCCATGCCCACCCAGTCACATTACCCCACCACCAGCAAGCCACACCCACAGAACCAGCAGTAACAAATTTTACATTTCACCCCTGATTAGAACATTGACTACTAAACAATAGGTAATAAGTCAAGGACTTCCAGTATCGATCAGTTTAAAGAAGTTTGAGGTTGGAAAAAGCTTTTGAGAATATCATGGATAGCGAAGGAAACAATGGATCATTTGTTCAAAGTTCTCACCCAGGGCACAAATGACAAGGCTCAGATTATCATATTTTGGACACATTATGCAAAGACTTAGCTTTCTTGAGAATTCTGTGATACTGGGAAAAATGGGGGAAAAAGAAGATGACCAGAAGCAATGGACGTGATTGCAGTGGCAATGGGTGCAACATTCTACTAACTGAAAGGCCAAGTTAGAGACAAGACATCCTGCAGATTATTTATGTATTCTGCAAGAGACAAGAACAAATTCATGGTGGATAAGCAGCTATAGTAATCCAGACAAAGAGTAATTAGGAAGCAGATATGAGTTTGGCTAAGAGGGGAAGGAAAAGGGCCATCCGTTGGCAGTGTTGGGAAGGAAGAAGAGAGATGACTTGCAAACAAACTGAGATGCTTTTGCAAAAGGTAATACAAGGAGAGAAAGCCAACTCTGTGTGACTATTCAGAGACGTTACTAGTCTGCAAGCGGTGGGTAGCAAAGATGGATCTTGAACATGCAGTATTTACTCTGAGACAATGAGGAAACTTTTAAATACAGATATCAGAAATGTAATTATAGATGCAGGAGAACAGTTCTAGATTAATGAGACTATATGGTGCATATAATATTAAAATGTCTTTTGGATCTAAGCCTCACTAGCAGCAGGCATGACTGGCTTCCATACGGACTAAAAAGGTTCTCTTTCTTCTCCCATCTAAAAATGATATCAAAAATTGACTTCTGCAAAGAATGCACTTAATTTTTCTATGCTACAACAGAATATGTAGTCAGAGGTTTGCATTTCAAGACAATTGTAATAGAATTGTTCATTTCTGAATTTGTTGCAGAAAAACAACAGTGTTTTCTTTATTATAATTGTGCAAAAGTATGTTTCATTCAAGGTTATTCTTTTGGATTATTCTTTTTTCTTTCTTTCTTTTTTTTTTTTTTGGCTCAATGCCCTTCCCTATTATTAGTGGGGAGGTAAAATATTTTCATTACCTTCTCCCCTAGTAGGAAAGAATCTTCAAAGAAGAAGTAGGAGGGAGGTTAGCTTCTTAACCCTAATTTCCATACCACCAGCTTTGTTTGGCTGCGCATCATAAAATTAGTTTGCATTCACTTCTTGCATAAAGGCATTGGTTGGTTGTAGGGTTTTGCTTAGTGGGTTTTATATTGTTTTGTGTGTGTGCATTTTAAAAATCAGTTTGTATTGTACACCTAGTGATTATTTCATGCTGTTTAGACTATATTTACAGCCTTTGATCATGCATTAGAAAACCAAAGTAAACTGCTGATATGCTGGGGACAGTGGATGTGTTCTAAGCTTCAACGTTCTTTGTTCAGTGCTTTATAGTGTGAGAAATAAATAATATTCTATTCTGATTTATATGAGACAAAGTAGATAAACTGAAACTGGTGATGGCCCTGGAGGGGAAGGAGACAGACAACAACAACAACAACAAAAACCCAGGTTATTGTTGTTGTTTTCTCCTCTGGTGTGAAGGGAGTCAATATAAGGGTACAAAAAAGGACATTGTTTCTGTTAGAAGATGCTGGTATCAGTAGAAAGGACTGGCTTGGAACCAGGGGTGAAATCCTGTAGGCTCTAACAGGTTCTGGAGAACCAGTAGTGGAAATTTTGAGTAGTTCAGAGAACCAGCAAATACCACCTCTGACTGGCCCCAGAGTGGGGTGGGAATAGAGATTTTGCAATATCCTTCCCCAAGGAGGGGAGGGAATGGATCTTGCAGAATCCTACCCCTGGAGTGGGGTGGGAATGGAGATTTTGCAATATCCTTCCCCTGCCACGCCTACCAAGCCATGCCCAGAGAACTGGTAGGGAAAATTTTTGGATTTCATCTCTGCCTGGAACCTCCTAAGAAGAGCAGAAAGTGGACATGTTGGGTCAACCCAGAGTAGGATAACCTCATGTTGTTATCAGATTCTGCTTTCCTGCAATAATCTATTTTAGTGTATTTATTAGTTCGGGTATGTTGGGCATTCATGAACATCACTAGCACTTAGAAGACATGATGAAAACTCTTTAATCTCAAAAGATATGGACAGGCTCAATCATAGTTTCAGCTGGGAAACTGAGCTTTCTGGACCAAGCCAAATCCAAAAATGTTAGGGAATTCCTGGAACATTGGCATTCAGACAAATCGGCATCAGTAGATGCATTGATAAATCACATTTACAAGCCATTTAAAAGAGAATTTTTTTATAAAAAGCTAAAAAGAAAACAAAAGGGCCAGGATGTCTCTTCTCTAGCAGCCAATATTAGGTAGGCAAGGATGAACATAAAATAAACAATCAAGGAGAAAACAAGGAACTATTGAGGGGAAAACCACATTATCACTGGCAGGGCAAGCTACTGTATACAAACATGGAACAAAGCCACACTTACCAACAATGACAATGTTAAATAACTGTGTAATGAAATGTCTGCATGCAGACAGCCAAGCTTGGAGAGTACCACAGACAATTCATAGCATCATTGAGTTGGAAGGGACCGTGGAAGTTTTCTAGACCAACCCTCTGCCCAAGGCATCTCAGACAAATTGTTGTCCAATCTTTTCTTGAAAACTTCCAGTGATGGAGCACCTAGAATTCCAGGAGGCTTTCTGAAACAGAAGTTGTTTCACTACTTAATAGTTTTTAATAATTTCTGTCAGGAAATGTCTCCTTATTTCTAGGTTGGATCTCCCTCTAACAAGCTTCCACACATTATTTCTTGTTTTACCCTCAGATGTTATGGAAAATAAATCAATGCTGTCTTCCAGTGGTTGGTTTCAAATTTTTTTTACTACCGGTTCTGTGGGTGTGGCTTGGTGGGTGTGGCTTGGTGGGCATGGCAGGGGAAGGATACTGTAAAATCTCCATTTCCTCCCCAATCCAGGGGAAGGTTACTACAAAATCCCCATTTCCTCCTGATAACTGGGACTTGGGAGGCAGAGAATAGATGGGGGTGGAGCCAGTCAGAATTTTTACTACCGGTAAAAGAATTTTACTACCAGTTCTCTGAACTACTCGAAATTTCCGCTACAGGTTCTCCAGAACTGGTCAGAATCTGATGAAACTCATCCCTGTGGCAGTCCTTCAAGGGTGGGAAGGTTGTTATCATGTCTCCCTTTATAGTCTTCTCTTTGTTAAGCTAAACATATCTAATTCCTTTAGTTGTTCTTTACAGGAGTTAGCCTTCAGACCAGAGGTGAAATGCTCCCAGTTTGGACCGGATCGCCCGATCCAGTAGCCATGGAGGAGGGTGGTTCAGAAAACTGGTAGCAAAAATCCCTGCACCCCCACCCCCCATGCCCAGCTGAGCCATCCGATCATCAAAGGCTTTTTATTTTTACTTTTAAAAGCATTTTTTTCTACAACCTCCTTGACCGAAAAAATGCTTTTAAAAGGGAAAAAAAAGCCTCTGATGATCGCACAGCTCAGCTGGGATCATCAGAGGCTTTTAAAAGCATTTTTTTCTCTTCTTCAGCCAAAGAAGTTGTAGGGAAAAAAATGCTTTTAAAAGCCTCTGATGATCCCAACTGAGTTGCCTGATTGTCAGAGGCTTTTAAAAGCATTTTAAAAAGAAAAATGCTTTTAAAAGTTTAAAAAAATGGCCACACCCACCCAGTCACATTACCCCCCATCAAGCCACGCCTACAGAACCAGCAGTAACAAATTTTACATTTCACTACTGGTTCAGACCCCTTATTATCTCTGTTCCTCTGCCCTTTAACAAAAAGTTGCTAAGGCCTTTCTAACGCCTTAGCATTTTTTTGTTATGTCATGACCAGATCTGGATCTAGTACTCCGAATGTGGTCTCACCAGTATGCTATAGAGTGGTACTATAACTTTTCTTGAACTTGATACTGTTCCTCTGTTGATGCACCACAGGATTGTGTTGGCTTTTTTGGCAGCTGCAGCATGCTGCTGATTTATACTGAAGTATTGGTCCACCAGGATATCTAGATTAGTCTCATAGGCACTGCTGTTCAATCAGGTATTGCCCTTCTTTTACCTGTGCATCTGGTTTTCCTAAGTGTAGGACATTATTTTTCTCACCATGAACTGCATCTTATTGTATTGTACCCAATTCTCAAGTCTGTCAAGATCCTTCTTGAATCTTGAGTCTTATCTTCTAAAGTGTTCACAATTTTCACCTGCTTTGTATCATTCTCAAATTTGATAAGCTTCAATCTCTTCATCTAGCTCATTTATGAAGATGTTGAAGAGGACTGAGACCAAGACTGGACCTTGAAGAACCCTCTGCATACTTCTCTCCATATAGATATTGTTCCATAAAAGGCTACACTCTTAGTATGGTTGGCCAGCCACTGTCTATCCCGCTTTGCTCTATTTTATCAAGAAGTAGGATGTGGTCTAGTATATCCAATGTCTTACTGGAATGGTTTTTCTTTGAAGAAGTTTCACCTCTCAACCAAGAATCTTCTTCAGCTTCTTCACTTTATTCTGCACTTTCTCTAAATCAACCTGCATACAATATACTTTCTTTCTTACATTGATACATGACCTGTTGAAGAGCAAACTCTGATTAAGACATGGCATGAAGTTGCGCTGCATTTTCCAAATTGGATACGGAATCCCTTTCGGTACCTTTTTTATTGGACACATTATCCAAGCATTTGCAGAACTTCGTAAACAAATTATGCCCATATTTTATCATTTCTTTGACCATCCCTTACTATTTTTATTACTTTTTAAAAATTATGAATGCTTTATATCATTTCAGTCTAAATGGCTTAAAAGAAGCACACTATGCATACAATATAATTATTTAAAATTCTTAAATATATAAAGTATTAAATACCATGAGAGAGTACCAGTATGGAGTGATGCTTAAGATGCTGGACCAGGAGAAGGATGTCCCAAATTTTACTTTTCCCTTGAGCATAGAAGCCAGATGGATGGCTTTGGGCCACTTCTTCTTCTTAGTTCCATAGGTACTTTGAGAAGTCAGCTGAAAAACACAATTCATTCCACCAGGCATTGATAACTTTGCCATATGAATGGCAAACAAGTGGATCCTAGAACTTAATAGGACAAACTCTAGAAATAATAGGGTCCTTGATGTTTTCTGAACTTTGCTGGTTTCCTGCAGATGTTTCATTACCCAGTTAAATAAAACATCTTTAGTGTTGCACAGAAACCACAAAACTCAGACCGCACTAAGGATTCAACCGTGAGCTACAAAAGTTCTCTTCTATTGATACTAGGAAAAGTGTATCAAGTATGTAATAATATATAATATATAAATAATAAATAATTTAAATACTCTATTGTATTAATAATTTTGTCAATATTCTCACACCATTTATTTGCTTGAATACTAACATAGCATTCATTACATTGCCCACTATATATCTTTAAATTACTCCTCTTGGGAATCCCTCATTTAAGTTTCATCTCAAATAATTTCATCATTTTTGCTAGAGAGTCCTTGTTCAATCCTTTTCATCCACTTTCAAAACATTTTTTAAAACGTTCCTTAGAAATCACTACATTTTTCCATTTCTTTTCATCTTAAACAAGCCTTGCTCTCTTTTCAAATGACTTTTTCTTTCTCTGCACAATAGTATATGCAATATCTTTCTCTAACCTCCTTTTTTTTCCAGGATTCTCTTATATGCATTTTTCTCGTCCATGTTTACAGAGAGAGAGAGAGAGAGAGAGAGAGAGAGAGAGAGAGGGAGGGAGGGGGAGAGAGAGAGAGAGAGAGAGAGAGAGAAAGAGAGAGAGAGAGAGAGAGAGAGAGAGAGAGAGAGTTTCTCAACCTCAAAAGTTTTAGAATCTGAATTTCAACACCAAAATTCCCCCATTAGCATGCTGGGGTATTCTGGGAATTGAAGTCCTCACATCTTAAAGTTGCCAGGGATGAGAAACTGTGCTCTATAATATAATTTTCTTCACTCTGCCAAGTAGCTTCAGCATCCTCTTTCCTTCTGTCTGTTTTCTATTCATCCGATTGAGAAATCAGCCTATCTGCTAATATGTTTCTTACAAGAATCATACTTTCTCTTTATGTGATACATATAAGAATCAGGCCAAACTTCAGTTGAAGTGCCATGGATACCGTATTGATTTTTTATATACCCTGCAGACATTCCTGAACTTTTACAGTTAATGGTAGAACTTCTGCTTCCCAGACCATGAAGGCTAGGAAATGGCAAGGGCCATCTCTGTATTGTCAAAAGTGAACAATGCGTTTCAAAATGTTTAATAAATATCCCAGTGGGGAAGTTCACTAAATGACCAATGTCACTGCTTGGTTTGTTGAACAACCACTTTCTAGGAAATATCAATATCTAGATTATTACAGGCTTCTCCTTGCCCTAAACTACAGTGTGGCTTGTTTTTGACTTAATATGTTATGTGAACTTAACCATTACAGCTTATAAATTGGGACAAAAGGCTTCGCATGTTGCACAAATTGGTTGAATAAAACATGATGAAGCACATTATGATTTAGTGGGATGTAGGAATCTCATTTCTCTGTATGTTGTGAGGCTATGCTTTAGTTACATAAAAGGGGTGGCCGGAGCATTCTGATGTACGTAGATTGCAAAGCCAGTAGTGCACTGGTGGGTTGCTCCCAGTTCGGACCAGTTCTATAGAACTGGTAGCAAAACTGGTGGGACGCTCCACCCACTAATCCTGATGTCATCAAAACGCTTCTGTGCATGCGGCCCCGTTGCGAACCGGTAGTAAAGGTAAGTAGATCCCACCCCTGCAGTAGCGCTTTGGTTTGACTTTTCAGGGCTCCACAGTAAGGCCCACCTGCTGAAAGTAACTGGCAGTGATCTGGACCAATCTCAGCAATCAGGCCATCAGCTAATTTAGAATAGAATTTTTTATTGGCCAAGTGTAATTGGACACATAAGGAATTTGCCTTTGGGGCATAAGCTCTCAGTGTACATAAAGTGATAAATCATGATCATAGTCATCATAAAAATACATTCATCATTACCATCTTGATCTCCCATCATACTCAGAAACTGTATCATCATGGATATTGTAATGGTCATAGTAAGCGGTTTCCAAATTTGTTACCAAATATTAAAATACATAAATATTTTTCTCTATATTTAAGGACCAGATGACATCTGGTGCACATACTGCGTAGAGTGGTGCAGACTGTTAGTTAAGCATGGTAGCAAAGATCAGGAATAGGACTAAGCATCACCCTGACTCCACCCACCCTTTAATGAATTAATCTTGCCATTTTTTTCAGAGATAGTGCTTATTGGACTATTAATATGACAATATTATATATTAATATTATTGTATAGCACATCTTTTTAGGTAGGTAGCCATATTGCAGCACAGAATACCCTTTTTTTTTATGGACAATACTGGAAATGCATTTGGATCAGGCCTCCATACATGGCCCAATATTTATTGCTTTATTTTTACCCCACGGCAGACATCAGCAACACGATTAACAGATTAAGCAGCTACACAAAAGGCAGCTATGCTTTTGTCCCAAACATTTGCAGTCCTACCTCATCCCACCCCACGTGGCATCCTTTATACTTCATCAGAACATCTGGTCATTAAATAATAATAGAAACATTTGCAGATTTAAATAGAGGAGTGGGGTTATTTTGTTTCCTTTTTTTCTTTGTTTTGGTTTTTGGGGAGGATCTATAAGAAATGTAGGAAATAAATTTTGAAAGTAAACTTTTACCAACCAATAAATATTCTATAAGTCTTTGTGCCAAATAGATTTGAAAGGGAAGTAAATGAAGTGATGATCTCTTGTTAATGAATCTTATTTCCTGATTAGAGAAAGAAAAAGAAGCCATCTTGAAGATTACAGGTATGAGGGGTACTACTGGAAGCTTGGACATTGGAAGCTCCCCCTGAAGACATGGTTTTTTCATCAAATTCCCTGACCGATTATGGGGTTTTTAATTTTGGGGATTTTAAATCAGATTGTATTTTAGAATTTTATTGTTGCTGTTTTTACTATGTGAACCACCCCGAGTCCTACAGGAGAAGGGCGGCATATAAATTTTAATAATAAATAAAAATAAATAAATAAATACCAGACTGATATTTTTTTAATGATAGATGATAAAGTGAAGATAAAATGAGAATCTTCAAATGTTTTATACTTCCTCCCAGACAGCTAGCTAGCTAAATAAATAAATAAATAAATAAACTGCATCTGTTTAGATCATTATTGACACTGAAGATGACTCTTGAACAGATTGCATAACTGTTGCCTAACTAATGTGCCCAAGTGTGGCACTAATTTAATTTTAATTTTACAGTGCTAGTTTGTCTAAGATCCACCCCAGCTGGCTGGTGCCCATCATCTGTCAACAGAACTAAGCCATGCTGGGCTAAGTCAGGATTATAAATGAAGAGCTGCCATGTGCGCTAAATCTTCTTATTTGACTAGCCTGGAAGGTATGTGGTTGGAAAATTTGATTGGCAGCTCACTTCATTCTGGCAATTGACTTTGAAGGCCTCTGTCCTATTGGTCCTTTCAGGACAACTCAGTAGCTGTATTGAGTGTCACCTGCTGATTCCAGCACGTGCCTGACCTTTGAACCTACCCCCTCCCCTTCCCAGCTTCTTTTTCTCCCCCGACTTGTTCGGTTACCAGCTCCAAGACTGCTTCGGTAGCTGTGTTGCTCTGGTGGCACGTGGAGCCTATGGGGCATATGGCTGGCTAGTTGCACGCAGAATGGGATAAACTGAAGCCAAACAGCCTCGCTCTGTTATCATAGCAGATGGGGGAAGCGTGGCATTCAATATTTAGACAGATGCCACCTCCTTATTCCACCTGTCTGGAACTTGGACATTGTACAGCTTGAACTGTCTGCCTCATTATTAAAGAGACAAAGGGTGTCTTTATGGAGTGCTACTGAGAGCATCCTATTGACAGAGGATGCACAGATATTAATTGCTGACCCACTCAATAAAAACTCAGAAACATCTTTGCAATTACAAAAGAGGAACATGCAATGTGCCCAGCTGCTTTTCCCGGTTGTTCACTAGACTGGTTTTCTGCGCTGAATTAAATGTGGAGGGAAGGAAGGAGCGACTTTTAAAAATATTGTCAGAATTATTATTATTATCCTCGCACTCTTATTATTTTTTATTATTACAATTATAAAATCACATTTGAAAATGACTGTAAAGTTCCTGCCATTAAAAAGCCCAATCGTTCCATCTAATAATCACAGCTCTATTGTGTTGTGCCCTTTCTCGAAAATTTGCTCTTTGCTTCCCAGTAGTCAATGGTTCTTTTAAACAGCCAGAAGCTGGAAAAACACACTTTGCAAGGGTGCTATTATATTCTGCATATTTTTACACAACAGTTTATACCTTTCCTTCTTCAGCTTTGTTTAAAAGAAAAAAAAGAAGAAAAGTAACAAGCTTTTTTTTTAGAAAACAGAAAAGAAAAAAGGAACAGAACAAAGGCTATCTGGTTATTTGGGTTCTATATTCTTTTAAGTTCTGAAAAATGACGCGGGAAATAGAGGACTGTGTAAAATCTAGAAAGTTTAATTAAGGGATGTCACAATTAATTTATATCCTTCCATAGTTTCCTTAGGGTCCCTAGGAGATCAACAGACCAAACAGCTTTGAGTCTCTCAACCTCTGAATGGAACATGCAATTCCTTTTTAGGTCTTTTCATTTATTGTTTACAATGTCCAGGGACAGATCTCCTAAAGAATAGGCAGATTTTGTAGAGCCTGAAAAGCAAAAGTGGGTTTCAGCAGGTTCTGACCAGTTCTGGAGAACCAGTAGTGGAAATTTTGAGTAGTTCAGAGAACCGGTAGTAAAAATTCTGACTGGCCCCGCCCCCATCTATTTTCTGCCTCCCAAGTCCCAGCTGATCAGGAGGAAATGGGGATTTTGCAGTAATCTTCCCCTGGGTTGTGGAGGGAATGGAGATTTTACAGTATTCTTCCCCTGCCACGTTCACCAAGCCACGCCCACCAAGCCATGGCCCACCCACCAAGCCACTCCCACAGAACTGGTAATAAAAACATTTGAATCCCACCACTGCAGAGAAGGATCTGTGAAGAGACTATACTACGAGCCCTTGAAAGCCAGGCAAGTGAGTCCGTCACTATAACCAAGAATTGCCTGCTAAGCCTTCACAACTTCAGAAAGCTCATGAGGAAACAGACTAAAACACAGAAGCACTTGGCTTTGTGGGAAAATTCTTTTGGAAGTAGAGCTCAACTCAAAAATCAAGGAATACCTCAATTTGTTGTTGTTAGTTACGAAGTCATGTCCAACCCATCACAACCCCATGGACAATGTTCCTCCAGGCCTTTCTGTCCTCTACCATCCTGTGGAGTCCATTTAAACTCATGCCTACTGTTTCGGTGACTCCATCCAGCCACCTCATTCTCTGCCGTCCCATTCTTCTTTTGCCCTCAATCGTTCCCAGCATTAGGCTCTTCTCTAGTGAGTCCTTCCTTCTCATTAGGTAGTCAAAATATTTGAGTTTCATATTCAGGATCTGGCCTTCTAAAGAGCAGTCAGGATTGATCTCCTCTAGGACTGACTGGTTTGATCGCCTTGCAGTCCAAGGGACTCACAGGAGTCTTCTCCAGCACCATAGTTCAAAGGCCTCACTTCTTTGATGCTTGGCCTTCCTTATGGTCCAACTTTCACAGCCATACATTGCAACTGGGAAAACCATAGCCTTGACTATACGCACTTTTGATGGCAGGGTGATGTCTCTGCTTTTTAGTATGCTGTCTAGATTTGCCATAGCTTTCCTCCCCAATAATTTTGCTAAATCAGACCTAGACCATCTAACTCACATTCCATTTCACATACCAGTAGTAAACCGTCATATAACCCACTTACTCCTATGCAGGACAGTGATCAGAAGCTTAAGTGAGCATCATCTGAATCTGAGTAGGGGTTTTGAGGTTGAGGCATACGATTTTCCATTCAAGTGTACTAGATACTGAAGCAACCTTTGTGTCAGTTTCACCTTGTTGTTACATGTCCTGATTTCCATGTTTTACTTTTACTCTGTTTTGGAGTCTTCTGTCTATTAACTGATTAGGAATTCCAATTTCTCAACTTATTTATTTAGCTCTTGATCTACTTTGTCCATTGCTTAGTGGAACAGAAATGAATTCCAGAAGACTATTCTTAAAGGACCATGTACAATGTGCATCTGAAACCCTGGAACCACAGCACTTTCAACCAGGTGCTATAACCACTGGCACTGCAGCTTATTAAACAAATGCTTGGCATAAAACAATACTTCTCTAGGGAAAAGATCAAAACTTCTTTAAAAAGCTTAGAGTACCAAGTTCCAGCCTATGAAATAGTGTCAAAATTACCAACGCGTATGTTGGATTCCCACTATTGTAAGTGGAGGGAAACATCCAACTTTAGAAGAACAGGTCCTATTGTAGGAGGCCAGCTTCTGGGGTTGGCTAGGTCTGAAGTTAGGAAGTTGTAGAAGAAATAGTAAAAGGTGAGGCTAAAGATCCATTCTATCCCAAGACAGACTGTTTTCTCATTGGGATACGAGAGAGGGGAGAGAGAGAAGAGGAGGTCATTTCTGCACTCATAGACTATTTTAAAAGAGTGACTGTCGGAAAACCTAAAACTCATTGTGGAACTTCACATTAGGCATGCATTTAACTTCTAATGAATTGTTCATAGCGTGTCTTCAGTTACCTGAAATATATATTCAGCAACAAATATTTCAGATGCAAATGTTCATGAGGATTTGCTAGAAGGAGGAATGTATTGCAGTACTGAATCTGAATTCCCAATTTAGCTGTGATTAAACATTGCCATTTTGGTCTACCACTATGCTATACTAACATAATATTATATGAGCAGGATAATTATCCAAATGCATGAGCAAACTGAAGATGCTTTCTTCTGTTCCCACAAAATCCTATGTCACAATGCCAGAATATAGGCACCTGAAGACCAAAAACTGGCAAAGGAAGCCTAGACAACTGAACAAGTTTCCAATATCTCAGCAGTAGCTATGCTCCAAATGGGATGCAGCGCTTCAACAAAGCATCTAGGAATGCCATGGATGGAAACACTATGAGAGATATCGATCACATAGAGAAGAAATGGCTTAAGGATTTGCATTAAAATTTGAATATATTTTTGTATAGCCGCAGATGTGGCAATAATTATTGTGATTTATATAAAAAGAATCTCTTATCACGGGAGAGATCGGGACTAGTGAGATTCAAAGTCATCCTAGCAGACAGCAGGGTCTGTTATTTCAGCCACAATGGTTCTAAAAACTAAGAAAGAAAAACAAAAGTACATCCAATCATCTGGGATTTTCTGACTATGATTAGTCTAGGGCTATGGAGCTATCCAAATACCCCAGGAGAAAATAGAAACATCTTCATCCATCGCTGAGGAGGGAAGCCTGGATTAGCATAGGGGAAAATGTCTCACGTAATTGACTTGTTATGTTCATATAATCTCTGTCAGGTTGCTCCCTGCTTCATCTTAATTGAAACAGAAGCATAACTAGGAAGTGGAGCTGAGATTGGTTAGAGGGGTCACAGTGAAATTTATGTTCAGAGGCACTCCATGCTACTAGCTGGGTAACAAGAGGAGCAGGACAGCAAAGAATGAATAGATGAGGAGAGCTACAGAATGAGAGGTGGCTATCAGGACCATCCCAAGGTGCACCAAGATATCACAGAGATGTTTAGATCAGAATGAAGATCAAAGCAGAACACGCTGGAGCCATGAAGGCTGATGCTGTTGTCTAGGGTGAGAAGGACAATCAAGAGCCAATTTCTTCACAGTCCAAGTGACTCACATGGGGCATTTGCCTCTAAGCATATAAACCACAGGTTCCTCACTCAGATGACTGTTGAATCTCCCAGACAAGAAGCTACCTGTGAACCTCAAAGACATTTGCTTCTTTGAGGATGCAAATTTTGGTTCTGAAACCCAACAAGACAGACACAGACTTCAGAGGATAATTAGAACTGCAGAAAAAAACAATTATTACCAACCTGCCTTCGTTGAGGACCTGTATACTGCATGAATCAAAAAGAGGGCTGTGAAAATATTTACAGACTCCTCACATCCTGGACATAAACTGTTTCAATTCCTACCCTCAAAATGGCGCTATAGAGCACTGCACACCAGAACAACTAGATACAAGAACAGTTGTTTTCCAAATGCCATCACTCTGCTAAACAAATAATTCCCTCAACACTGTCAAACTATTTACTAAGTCTGCACTACTATTAATCTTCTCATCATTCCTATCATCCATCTCCTCCCACTTATGACTGTAACCTTGTTGATGGTATCCTTATGATTTATATTGACTGTTTCCCTATGACTACCATTACGTGTTGTACCTTATGATTCTTGACAAATGCATCTTTTCTTTTATGTATACTGAGAGTGTATGCACAAGACAAATTCCTTGTGTGTCCAATCACACTTGGCCAATAAAGAATTCTATTCTATTCTATTCTATTCTATTCTATTCTATTCTATTCTATTCTATTCTATTCTATTCTATTCTATTCTATTCTATTCTATTTGTGGTTTGCATCTTATAATGCTTGATACTACTATTATAAATCATTTGTGTTCAAGGGTAGTATTCCCACAACATGCTTAGCTAGACACCATTGGTGTTACAGTGTTAGCAATTTACAGTACGGTTCAATGCAAGGCACAAACTCAGACACTAGATTAATCTAGTGATCAGATTAAGTGTGTTGTATGAATGCAGGTAAAATATTTGGGATAGGTTTGTGACGTTTCTGAAGATCATCTGTTCAGGGGCTTTGAGACAACTGCACATGATCTGCACTTGTATTGTAGGGCTTCAGGTGATACACATGAATGTAGTAATAACTAGAAAATATGCTTTAAATGGGATTCTCCATCCTAGGTGATGTTTTAGGAAAATGTTCACATTCTGACAAGGTTCAGATAACACCCCCCAAAAAGGTCAAAACCCATTCTGGTCTCTGGTTTTGATTTAATCTGTTATGTGAACCCAGTCAATTATGGTTTGAAAACCACGGTTCGTGTATGGCTTAGCAAACTGCATAAACCTCACATCTACATTTTATTTAGCACAATACAGATAAGCAAACTTGATATCTTATAATATATGGGGATTTTTTTTTTAATGTGGAAGCTTTTTTTAGTCTTAATACCTTATAACAGGAAACCTAGTATAACAGAAGTGTGGGTGGAAGGTATGAATTAATTATTTGCATTAATAAATTGCCTGGTAGACATGAGCCTGACAGCTCTCTTGGGGTGAGGGCGTTCCACTATATAGCTATAATATTTTTAATGCTAATATTTATTCATTTTCTAAACTACCGGTAACATTTTACATTAAAAAGCCTATCTGACAAAAGACATATGGACGATACGGCTGATGGAAGGGGTTCAGTCTAATTGAACAATCCAGACTCGTGAGGTTAATTACAGATATTAACATTGCTTTTCCCCCCCTCCCCAAACCCTGCTTCTTGCTCTCACAAAGGCCACAGGAATTTCCAAATGATCTGGCCCAAGCAATAAGTCTCTCTCTAGCCTGTTAACTAATTGATAAAAATGTAAGTATTTAGAATGAGTGTAATTAAATGCCAAGCCTTACAATTACAAACCTATTTGGTAGCTGTTGGGAGATGAGTAACCTCAGCTGGCATGGGAAGTGAATAGCAGGGCTCCCCCTGCCACCTAAATAAATAAATAAAAGGCAGCTTAATCAAAGAGCTTTTGAAAAGCTGTTAATTGCAAAGCAAAGTACACATTGGCTAGAAATGTATCCATAAGATAATGCTGCCTCCCTGACAGTTGATTCTCTGGCCAATGCAAACTTTTGAAAAGCAGGGGATTATTGCAGAACAACATTACAGCTTTTGAGTTTCCAACTCTCCCCTCTTTTGTCAGAGCCTGCCAATGGTTTGATGTGATAGTAAGAAACTGGTCGTTTAAAGCTCTTTATCTCACAGGCACTTCAAGAAAGCCTCTGAGGAGCTGCTGGTTGGAGTGGGCACCAGACATTACCATCTGAACCAGGGATGGGCAACTATAGTTCCTTTATAACCTGTAGGCTTCAACTCCCACAATTCCTGAACCAGTATGGTCATAAAGGGGTATAGTTGTCCATCCCTGATCTGATCCATGGGGAAACTTTGGGCCAGTCATTTTCTATCCACCTAGCCTACTTCACAAGGTGGCTGTGAAGATAAAATGAACCAGGATGCAGTCCTGAGCAACTTTATAAAAGGCATAGCAATGCATCTTATCACTTGCTTACATTAACATAGACCCATTGGAGTTTGATATTAGACCATCTATTCTACAACTCCTGGAGGAAAGGCAGAAGTAAACCTGCAGCCGTTGAAGGAGTATGATCAAATTTTTGCATTCTCTCTCATTAAAACAAAAGAATTCAAGTTTTGTCACATTTAGGAAGAATGGTATAATATTTGGGAAGTTTTTATCAAAATGTAAACTGAAGCACATTCTTAGCCATCAACAGTTAACATCTGGTGTGTCTGTACTTCGATAGCTGCAGCCTAGAAAAATCAAAGTCCATGTTTGCATAATAGGATTAACCTGTGATTATGGTTTTCCCATTTTCTAGGTTCTTATAGCATCATGAATACTAAACTGAATTCAGAAGTTGGCTACATGGCAGGCTAAAATGAAGTTGACAGATTCAGTAAGTTGTGTGTGGTCATATTGTACTTGTAAATGTACAATATGTAATTTTAAAGAAAAGAGAAATGGGGAGGAAAAGTGGTTAATTTCATTCAGCGGTGTAAATATGGTTGACCACACTTAGATTCAAAGAGAATTTAAGAACTAAGCATGGAAAGTCATCTCTGCCAAATGGATGAATCTGTTCCTCTCTTATGAAAATTACATCAAGTTCTTTCCATCCTGTTAATGACGAAGTTTGCTAATGTAAATGTTAATAATATACTGCATTTAGAGGAGGCAGATCATCAAATGATTCCTGAATTACTGAAAATAATAGATAAGGGGAAGTCTATAATAATAAATTCAGAGGCTGAGAGGGATTAAGACCAATTTAGAGAAAGTCTATTTCATTTAGTTTAAACATCTATCCTCTACATAAAGGTTGTGGAGTAAAGAGACCCCTGGCAGCCATGTTTGTATGGCAGATTCTCTATATGAATGCTAGGCATTCAGGAATCACTATTTATGGAACAATAGTCTGTTTCTGGACATTGTAATAATACAAATACAATGGCTTCACAGCCACCTGGCATGGAAAGCTGGGCAGTGACAACTCATTAGGAGACCAGCAGATATTTTAAAATGATGTGCATGGATGTCAGACTCTTAAGCCTCTACATTCAAGGAACTATTGATTCTTAACAACCATCTGCTTTTTTTAGATATTGATTGATTGGTTGATTATGGTTTTTTTAACTCCTAATGATCACATAAATAGATTTTCTTCATGATGATATGTCTCCAACCTGGTCTTTCAATAGTACACCCATCATTACTTTAATTGAGTCCCTCCATCTTGATTCTGGCCATCCTCTTCTTTTCTTTCCTCCCAACTTCCCAGCCTTTGGACCTTCTCAAGAGAGTTAGATTTTTATATGTTTAGTTACTAAGTAGCCAGTATCATGTAAATTATGTTGTTTGAAAGAAGACCATGAGCTCCAAAACTGCTGAAACAAGCTGAAAAATTATCTGATGGAGAAAGTGAACACACTTCTGAGACTCTTAAAGAAATAGTATTTAGACTTATACACCACTCCACAGGGCTTGACAGCACTCTCTGAGCAGTTTACAATGTCAGTATATCGCCCCCAAGAATCTGGGACCTCATTTTGCCAATCTAGTAAGGATGAAAGTCTGAGTCAACCTAGAGCTGGTCAGGATCAAACTTTTGACTGTGGGCAGAGTCAGCCTGCAATACTGCATTCGAATTCTTCATGTAGCATAGATTTAATAGTTTGTATAACAGATCAACAGTTTGTTAGAATAATTTAGTAGGGTGAACCATTTAGCAAGATGTGCCATGTGTAATTTCAGGGCAAAATAAGTCATCACACAGATATGGCTTAATATGGGATGTTCTCAGGGGTGAAATACTCCTGGTTTGGACCAGCTCGGGCAAGTAGATAGCGATGGTGGTGGGCAGTTCGGAGAACCGGTAGCAAAAATCCCTGCCCCTGCCCCCCATGCCTTTTTTCCTTTTAAATGTCTCTGACGAGCCAAGCTCTGAAGATCCCAGCTGAGTTGCCTGCCAATCAGGCAACTCAGCTGGGATCGCCAGAGCCTTTTGAAAGCATTTTTTATATGGTTTTACATGTAAAAAATGGTTTTAAAAGTAAAAAAAAAAAAAATTGGCCACGCCCACCCAGTCACATTACCCACCCACCCCCACCAAGCCATGCCCACAGAACCGGTAGTAACAAATTTTAGATTTCACCCCTGGATGTTCTACTATATAAACCAAGCCTTGGATTTGTTTTTCTTCGTATGTTGCAACAATAATGGCCTATGATTACTGAGAATCTAAAACCTATACAAATGTTATTATTGAGGATTATACAGAATCTGTGCCGGAGTTTCTTATTTGGGTCATTAAGATCCATCCTGTGCTCCATTCAGAAGTCCATTCATTGCCATCAAGAACAGTCTAGTTCCCCTCTGAACATATGTAACGAAGGAGGTTTACCTTGGTAACTTGATTCATCACTGAACTGCTCTTACTGTTAGGTAGGTTTTGGATTTTTTTCCTAGAATTATTTTTCGGTACTTCGACCCTCATTCTGCAGTTTGAAACAAATAAGAGAAAAGCAATCTCTGTCTCTACTGTGAGATATCCTTTTATGTATTTGCAGTGTGCAATTACAGTATAATCTACCGCAAGTCTTTTCAAGTCTAAATATTACCAACTATTTTAGTCTCTTAACACTTCTAGTTTCCTAATGAAACACCAGCGTATGAATAAAGCTGTTTTACACTTACCCAGATGACTGTAACCTGGCCTTACTTAATCTGCTGCTTTCCAAATGGATGGGAACTGCAAAATGACGACTGGGAATTTCTGGTGTTGTAGTACCGATATATCTCAAAGACACCAATACAATAAAGGCTGCTTTAACGGGAGAAACGAGAGACTAAACCTAGATTAGGTTTAGAACTCGCCATACAAAACTGATGCTTAGTCATCGAGTTCTAGGTCATTCCATTAAACGTTTTAAGTGTATTTCTGAAAATCTGAATGCAGGCAAAAGGTACTTTAAAACATGTGGACCGTATAGATAGAAATTCATCCAAAAATGAAAATTGGCTAAGGTTAAGAGGAAAGATGTTACAACAGGGAATTTTCAAGCTGGGACTCAAGATCTCCCCAGAGGTCACAAGCAATTTGAGAGGGATTCTGCTTTTTAAAAAAAACCCTGATCAGACATATAAGCAAAGAAGGAGTGTGGAAAATTTTGCTTCCCCAGCTTGCTGGCAATGAGTAGTGATGAATCTTGATCTAGTTTGTTCACCACAGTTTCCTTGCAGAATATCAGTGGGGAGTTTTGTTACTACAGTGTTTGAGAAACTGCAATACATAGATTAAAATGAATTATTAAAAAATAAGTGGTGTATTTATTTCTTGTCTGCATAACCCCAATGACAGTTTTAATTATTGCAGAAATTCGCTTAACATTTTAGGAAGTCATGGCACTGAAAAATTTAAGAAGCCCTACGTTACAACATCATGAAGATAACATCACAAGTGCTAGTTTGTGCCTGCCACAATCTAGTTCGCACCTCAGTCACAATTCATAATTCATAAGTTTATTTGTCAAGCATATATAAGATAACAGGTAAAGGTATAAACATAATTTGAATACACTGGTTCGCTGGTGCACTTATGCACGCCCTTTACAGACCTCTTAGGAATCGGTTGAGGTCAACAGTAGACAGTTTAAGGTTAAAGTTTTGGGGGTTTGGGGAAGAAACTACAGAATCAGGTAGTGCATTCCAGGCATTGACCTGCAATCGAGTTTGGAACGGTTTACCTTGAGTTTGTATTTATTATTTGCTTGTGTATTGTTGTGGTTGAAGCTGAAGTAGTCATTGACAGGAAGGACACTGTGGCAGATAATTTTATGTATTATGCTTAGGTCAGACTGAAGTCGGCATAGTTCTAAATTGTCTAAGCCCAAAGTTTGGAGTCTGGTGGCATAAGGTATTTTATTGCGGTTAGAGGAATGGAGGACTCTTCTCTTAAAATATCTCTGGACTCTCTCGATTGTATTTACGTCTGATATGCAGTGCGGGTTCCAGACAGATGAGCTGTATTCAAGAATTGATCTAGCAAATGCTTTGTATGCTCTAGTTAGTAGTACAACATTACCAGAGGAGAAGCTATGCAAGATTAGGTTAACAACTCTTAATGCCTTTTTGGCAATGTTGTTACAACAATGTTGTTGTCCCCAATAGATCCAATAAAACATTTGCTGGATCGCAACTAGGACTTTGAAGATTGCCGAAGAATGGTGTTTTGACAAGTACCTGCAGATCTAACCAAGAAGTATATAGAACTAATATCATAAATAGGTATTTGCAAGGCCTGAAATCTAGGAAAGTGGTAGGAAGTGAAGCTTTCAAAAATAATTCTAAAAAATTATTGTTTGTGGCTCAAACAAAAAGTAACAGATACTGATCTTTTATACAGAACAAGAGATTGTAATGTGTGCCTGTTTGGTACGTTATTCAAAGACAACAGATGGAATCTTGGCATGAATGCACCAAATGCAAGATGTGCAATTTTATCCAAGTGGAACACTAAATAAACCACTATACCATTTATTGATATCCCTCAACCATGACTTCTGATAGTAAAATTAAACAAAATACTTCCAGGATGACTGTGTGGAAAAAATGGCAGAAGAGAATGTCTCAGGAACAGAAGAGCCGGTTCATATTTATTGACTTGAGATTTCAAACATTCTTTAGAAATGACTGAGCTTAAAACACCCATCATGTCTTTATTGAATAAAAAATACTTTATTGAGTCAGAAACACATTGACGTACATTTAGGTTTTTCAGGAATGGGATTTTTCAGGAAGTGTCTTTTCAGGCAGCACTGCCCTAAAGAAAATAAAAGAATAAAATTGGAAGGGACTTTGGAGGTCTTGTAGTCCAACCCCCTGTTCAAGCAGAAGTCCCTATACTATTCCAGATAAACAGTTATCCAACCTCTTCTTGAAAACCTCCAGGGTTGGAGTACCCATGACTTCTGGAGGCAAGTTGTTCCACTGATTAATTGTTCTAAATGTCAGGACATTTCTCCTTAGTTCTAAGTTGGTTCTCTCCTTGATTAGTTTCCATCCATTGCTTCTTGTCCTACCTTCAGATGCTTTGGAAAATAGGCTGATTCCCTCTTCCCTGTGGCAGATTCCTTAGATATCGAAACACTACTGTCATGTCAACCCTGATCCTTCTCTTCAGTAAACTAGACATTCCCAATTCCTGGGACTGTTCTTTATACGTTTTAGTCCCTTATTCTGAACTGACTTTGTCTCAATCATGCCATCGTGTAGTTAAGTCAAATTAGCCACGTAGTATTACATGACATCATTCTGCAATCAGTATTGATTGGGTAGGAGCCCACAACTGATTAATCCAAGAAACAATAGCAGTTGTAACTAGAATAGGAGAAGAGAGCGAGCCATGGTGGCAGAGTAATGGCAGGTTAACTCTGCCCACTGTCAGGCATTCAATCCGGACGGACACACAGATGACAGCCTTCCATCTTTCCAAGGTCAGTAAACTGAGGACCCAGATTGTTAGGAACAATATGCTGATGTTGTAAACCAGTCAGAGAGTGCTGTGAAGCACTGCAGAAAAGTATTTGAGTCTAAATGCTATTGCTATTTCAGTGAGAATATTTTGTGAAAGATTTCTGCTTCTTGGGAAAGCCCTGATACAAAATAATATAATTTCGCAATGTTTTCCCCATTCGCGGAGCTGGGATGGGTGTGGCTTGCGCATGACGCATCTGGCCCGTGGCCCACCAGTCTGACAGGCCTGCCTATAATGTTTCTGAATAAGATTCCAACTACTTCATCCCCTATCTCCATTCCAGGTTTTTTTCCCCCTCTTTCAAGCATTTCTGTAGCCATTTTGTACATCCCAGTCCTTGCTAAGCGATTTTCAACTTCCCTCTAAGGCTTGTGATTTTGCCCTATATATAATAAATACACGCGCACACTCATGTACATACAGTAGCTCCATGGGACTTAAGGCTTTATGTGCTGTTAGAAGAGAAAAAAATTATTCAAACAAACAGTTTATAATAAATACTAAAAGCTGGCCCAAACATAACATCTCTTTCACATTAAATTCAATTCCCAGTGATTTCAGGGATACAACCATATTGTTTTCTTGGCAACAGCGATGAAATAGTTGGCTATTTTCCTGGATGTTTTTAAGACTTCCCAGTTTAATTTTATATCTCTAAAGTTTCCTGCAAGTCCCCCACCAAATAGGAAACAGGCTGAACCCTACTTAGCTTCACAATCCTGCCCAAATCAACCAAGTGCTGCCATCTACTGAAATCAACAAAATCATACTTTGAAGTATTTGATTATTCATCAAATTTATAATGCACATTCTTCCAACAAGAACATAAAAATGAACCAGCGATTGCCACATTGGTCCTAATTATGCTGACAAGAGTTCATGCCAAATATCATGACCCCATGTTGAGGTCTTCCAAATGTATTCACGCTATTATAAATCCTAACCAACACAGCTACTGTTAGTTGGGCTAGCTGGAGAAATGGAAGTTATAGTGAAATCAGGTTAAGGACATCAGGTTCAAGAAAGCTGTTGCAGATGAACTGGTTTACCTGTTCCTGGCTTCGTTCAGATCTTAAACCAACTAATTTGTGTTTATTCAAATCAAACCATGTTAGATAGGGTGAATGAGAAGACAGTAGTCAGGTTGAAGTGAACAACAACTCTTTAATGTACAGTGAGAATCCAGCAACTTTACAGTCTAACAGCTCTCCTTATATAGCTACTTGCCAAGTGTGTTAGCCAATGATCGTCAAGCTTTCCCTCTCTAATTTTCCCTCCAAAATTAGATACGTAACACACAAGTTCAAGAATGTGCAAAACAAAATGACTTAACAACGGATCCTTATCATAGTTTATTTCTTTATCATTCATCCACTTCCCTAATAAAAAAAAAAAATCTGCCCTATTTTTATTGAACTTCCAGAAGTCTCCTCAAAATATTAGAAAAACACCAAGTTGTTCTACCAGCCAACAATTCACATTTTAAAGTTCTTTTTTAATCACCAATTATAGTGGAACCAGGATACAAAAGTTTATTCAGAGAGAGAGGGGGGAAAAAAACAGTCATTACTCTAAAAGCAATGATTTCTTTAGAACAGTACTTCAGTTCTTTTCCTTATAGAGATTTAAAGCAGCCTGCAGTAAATAATTTACAACAGGAATAACCCATGCACCTTCTAAATCAGCAGTTTCCAAGCTTCCAAGCTTTCCAGGCCGCTACCATCATCATTGAAAGCTTTTGCTGACTTCTGTGTAAGCAAGCTGTTTTAAACATAGCCTGTGGCTGATGGAGGTTATTTATATATCAAAGGGCATTAAAACCTCAGGTATTTCTAATAATTTACAATGCTCACTTAGAAGACATTGCATTCATCACATTATATTCCCCTGCAATAGGCCAATCCGTGGGGGGAAAAGATAACATTATCTTCATGATAATTATTATTACATTATTTTCTTACTTCATGGACCCTCCTGTTGTTCATAGTTTTAGAATCACTGTTCTAAACAAATCCCTGATCTTTGCTTTCTCTTGATAGCTCTTCTTTCTATATTTTTTATATTTGAGTATGCCACCAACTTATACTGAAGATGGATTCACATGACATACACAACCAGGTCAGTTAAAGTCTGAGCAGCTTGTTTGCCGAGTATGCTAGACTGAGTTTTTGTGGCTTAGCATTTCTATCATCTGCTCATTTGGTTATTCATGATCCAATATACTGTGCAAATGCAGAACATTGGCAAGTTTAAGCATTGTGCCAAGTGTTTTATGTTAATTCAGCCTATCATTTGTCCAACAACAGATGCATCTGCAGAAGTAAAAAAAAAAAAAAAAAAAAAGCTAAAATGGTGGAAATGACCATAGAGTCAAAGCCCCCCCTCTTTACAGAAAGTCCCCAATTTACAACTATTTGTTTAGAAACCATTCAAAGTTACACCACAGAAAAAAATGGCTTTCAACTCAGTTGCAGAGGTGGAATTCAATTACCTTCCCTACCATTCACAAATGTGAGCGTGCGTGCTCACCATGCACGAGCCTTCTGTGCATGCATGGCAAAATAGGACGTCATTACATCCAGGCAGGTGGACGGGGCCTGCCGCAATCGCCGCTAGCGGTTCGGCCGAAATGGTAGGAACCAACTAAATCCCACCTCTGCAACTGATCCTCACATGTGTTACTGCTGCAGCATCCCCACAGTCACATGATCAAAATTCATGCCAACACTTGGCAACTGGCGTGTGCGTACAATGGTTGCAATGTCCCAAGTTATATGATCCCAGCACTGGGCAGAGATGATGGCTTGCAAACACTTGCTTTTGAAAACTTGAGATTCAAAGTTTCTAGAGAAGTGGTCCTGGAGTAACAAGTGGATAAAAGAATTTCATTTTTTAGAAAAAATATATTTATGGAGAATTTTACATAGAGGAAATGATAAATCTAAAGGAAAAGAAGGGGAAGGGAAAGAAAACAGGAAATCTAAGTTATGATTTATAATGAATTCTGACCTTCTCTTCAACAGATAATTACAATGTCATATCCTCCCTTACTCTTTAGTCATTATACAAATCCCTTCAGCTACTCACTTAGTCCACCTCTTTTTTAATCCTCAAATACAACACATCATTATATGCTCTTTCCCCCTTCTTTTAGCAAAATGTCTATATAAGACTTTCAAAAAAGTGTTTGTTGTTTTTCTCTGATCAAACAATCATCTTTTTTATCTTGATAATAATAATAATCTTTATTGTCACTGCATAACATATGCACAATGAGATCTTGATGATTTCTGATATTGAAAGTACAAAATTGATTTTAAAATTCTGATTGATAAATCAAATCAAGGAGCTATGATTGTGATATGTGACATGTGGTAAGAAATTCTAAGATAACAAAACATTAAATGGATATTATGCACATTATAATTGTGCAATATAGTCATAATGTTATTTATTAATATTGTGGAACATTATACATCTGATGTAAAACGCTTGATTGAACATCAGTTCACAAGTGTGGGAGGTATTCAAAAAATGTCAACTGTTTTTTAAGTGGACACAAAAGCCAATGCTTACTGAATATTACTAAATAAAACTGATTTAGTGAGTTATGTTGATTTGTTTCAGAGTCAAATAAGATTGCACAGAACCTTGAAATTAGGAGACTGCCCACCTGAATTTTTCAAACAAACATTAAATGAATTCATTTCATAATGTATACTAGAATAGAATAGAATAGAATAGAATAGAATAGAATAGAATAGAATAGAATAGAATAGAATAGAATAGAATAGAATAGAATAGAATAGAATAGAATAGACCTGGAAGGGACCTTGGAGGTCTTCTAGTCCAGACCCCTGTTCAGGCAGGAGAACCTATACTATTTCAGATAAATGGCTGTCTAGTTTCTTCTTAAAAACCTCCAATGATGGAGTACCCATGATTTCTGAAGGCAAGTTATTCCACTGGTTATATTCATCTTCCCTTCATAAACAAACACGCAGACACTTTGCTGAGTTTTCAATTATGGTATGAGTTTACAAAGTTATACAGAAATAACTGGATATCACAGAGACAGGTAGGAATTTTAGCTTTAAATAGTAATTCTTTTGGGTACCTGTTCTTTTAAAACATTTTTATTGGTTGGGTTATCCCGGGTGTTCTGCAAATGGAGATCTATATCAAGTACATAAACCAAATAAATAAGGTAAATAAATTTTGAGTACCTTGAGGGTGAGAAGAATAATTCACAAACCAAGACTGAAGGAAATCAATTGTCAGTCAACCTAATTGGCAACCTATAAACCACATTGCAGGTATGCAGAATTAATAGCTAAGACATAGATGCCTGAGCTATATACCACAGAGGCAGAAATATCCCCGGTAGACTTTGGGGACTGGTGGCTTACTTCCACAATTCTGCAGAGATGGTAGGTAATTTGCTGCATGGCATTGCTTTAGCGCTGATTAATATATGCAATCTTGTTCCTTCCCTTCAGAGGGAAACGCTGATAAAGATAAATCAGACAACTTGATGTCCTTCATGAAGCAGAGAAGGAAGCACAATGCATTCGGATTGGAGCTTCTTTTCATCTCTTCTTGCCCTCCCAGTTTGATCGCAATCTGCTATCTACATGCCTTTGCAAATTAATCAGGCCTGCTTGTTTAGCCCCAGTCAGGTTACATGCTACATTAATAAATGTAGTTGCAGCAACAGAATATGTAATCAAAGACTTCTGTTTAAGCTCCCGCCATAATAGCTTTGACCTTTGCCTACAGCCAAGTTGTAGCTAGGGGTCTGTGGAAGAGACCTTACAGGACCTTATCCCGCTGATGAATAAAACTACTTTCTTTGAGTTGGAAGGAATCTAAAAGGCACAAATCTTGATTCTTTCTGTTGTGATCCATATCCTGCACTTTCCCTGACTCATTATAAAAGGCCATTGCGCCTAATCAGTGAAGATATCAGAATTCATGTGAGTGGGCATTAGATACAGATCATCTTGAAGTACCACCACAATTGGGATCAGACCAGGGGTGAAATCCAGCAGGTTCTGACAGGTTCTGGAGAACCAATAGCGGAAATTTTGAGCAGTTCGAAGAACTGGTAGAGGAAATTTTGCGTAGTTTGGAGAACCGACAAATACCACCTCTGGCTGGCCCCAGAGTGGGGTGGAAATGGAGATTTTGCAATATCCTTCCCCTGGAGTGGGGAGGGAATGGGGATTTTGCAGTATCCGTCCCCTGGAGTGGGGAGGGAATGGAGATTTTGCAGTATCCTTCCCCTGCCACCAAGCCATGCCCACCAAGCCACACCCCACCCACCAAGCCACGCCCACAGTACCAGCAGTAAAAAAAATTGAATTTCACCACTGGATCAGACTTTCCATTGCTAAGCAAGGTGATTATTAAGTGATCCAATTTTGCATCCAATTTTATGATCTTTTTCCCATCTTTGTTATGTGAGTCATGCAGTCAATAAGTGAACAAGGATTTCTCCCATAACTTTGCTTGTTAGAAGGTCTCAAACGCAGCAACTTATTATAAATAGATGTTCACAAATTTTGATCCCACGATTCTGGGGATGCTGTTATGGTTGTGTGTAGTCCCTTTTTTCAGTGTTGCTGTGTCTTCAGATGGTCGCTAAACAAATGGTTTTAAGCCATATAAATTGGATTTCCATCTGTCACAATCCCAAGTGGGCACCAGGCATCTTCAGTTTTTTATTTCTGTGATTTGATCTTTTTGCGTTTAGTGTAAGAAGGAAGAGATGTAGACGTACAAACTTGAATCATAACTTAAAGCAGGAGCACAGAGTGTCATGTTAGGATGCTGGGTTGGAAGTTAGTAAACCCGTGTTTGAGACCTGCGTGCTGCTATGGGGCAGGGTGAGCTCTCACCCTTTGCTCCAGCTCCTGCGGGGACACGAAAGGGCCCTCCAACTGGGTATCCCCTGAACAATGGTGATGGTCACCAGCTAATCCTTTCAACCTTGGTGTTTCTGACCTGAGTGCAAAAATAACTTAAAGCAGAAACAATTTTAACTTCAGTGCTGTGGTTGTAAGCATTAAAACACTTGGATTCCTTGGTTCTCTGGAAGTACAATATTTGAATACAGGGGTATATTTCATTTGCATATCTTATTTATGATCATGCAGTCCCACTCACCCATCCCCAATTCCTCCAGTTCAAGCCTTGCTTCAATTAAACTAATTATAATATTCTCCCCAGCATATTTTAACTCTAGCTATTAATTTAATCTGCTAAGGTTCTCTAGATACTCTGTCATATAATGATGCTCAATTAAAAGATGGAGGGAACCACAGCTGAAGTTTATCTGCAAAGAGGAATGCATTAAGGCAGTGGTGAAATCCAATTTTTTTACTACCGGTTCTGTGGGGGTGGCTTGGTGGGCGTGGCTTGGTGGGCATGGCAGGGAAAGGATACGGCAAAATCTCCATTCCCACCCCACTCCTGGGTGAAGAATATTGCAAAATCTCCATTTCTACCCCACTCTGGGGCCAGCCAGAGGTGATATTTGCCAGTTCTCCAAACTACTCAAAATTTCCACTGCTGGTTCTCCAGAACCCGTCAGGACCTGCTGAATTTCACCCCTGCTAGAATGCAATATTGCAGACTAATTCTGCCAACTGCCAGTAGTTCGATCCTGACCAGTTCAAGGTTGACTCAACCTTCCATCCTTCCAAGGTCAGTAAAATGAGGACCCAGATTGTTGCGGGCAACATGCTGATTCTGTAAACCGCTTAGAGAGGGCTGTAAAGCACTGTGAAGCAGTATATAAGTCTAAGTGCTGTTGCTATTGTTATTGCATACATTACTCCCTGAGGTTGAAGAAATGCTCTTATACTAAATTGATAGTGTCATGAGTGTAGAATTCATTGCTCAAGCCCTTCCAACATTGCACTAGCATTTTCCTACTCTGAAGCTCTCCAGATGTATCAAAGTACCCCTCCCATCATTCCCAGTGAATGTGGCCAAAGGCAGCTCCTTAGGGTTTGGGGTGAGATCCTATAATTTCAGTGCAATATCTTTTACACTAAACAACAATCACTTCCTACTCTTTTCAAGTAATCATTCTTTCTAACTCAAAGGTATAAGATTGCCTGAAGGAAGTCATTTGATTTGTAGAGAATGTTCTTAGCATGCTTGCCATAACTGAGATAGATGCAGGCTCTTAAAGTGATCTTTTTTTCGTTTTTCTTAATTATCTTAAGGATGAAGGCTTCTCAGAGGGATTTGGCAACACAACTCTCAGAAAATGGTTTCCAAACCATTGGGGTGGGGTGGGGGGAATGCTCAGCAATCATGTAGTTTTTGTCTTGAAGGTTTAGGGAGGAAATTGACTGCTCAGGAAAATAGAGAATCAGAATCTATTTACCCAGTGGTGAAACTCACGGATTGATTATGTGCCATGAAGACTGTATCAACTCTTAGCAATAGATTTTCTTCGTGATGTTCTGGCCTTAAATTTGCTCTTTCAAGCCTTCCAATGGAGTAGCCCTTTTCACTATAACTGAGTCTATCCATCTTGCTGCTGATGCTACTCTTTCCTTCCAATTTTTCCAGCATCAGTTTCCCTTCTCCAGTGAACCAGGTTTTTACATAAAATATCCAAAGTAGAATAATTTGAGCCTGATCATATGTGTCTCAAGTGAGAACGCTTGTTGGTGACCCATTTGTCAGTTTGGCTGTTGATGAAATGACTTTTACCAAATCCTGAACTTGACTATATTCATTCTGGAAGAACTGTAAAACTAAAATTATGAATCTTTGAATTGAAATGTATTAATCAAGTGTAAGCAATGTTGGAGGGAGATTCAATTTAATTCATCCAGGCACGTTTCTTTAGAGCGTGTATATTAGACTCCTTGGGTTCAATGGATATACTGTATTATATTTTTTCAAGTATCGATTTTATAAGATATTCCCAGAGTTCTAAGCAAACACAAAAGTTGTGCTATAGAGACACTCATGCATGTTTAGTTGCTGACCGGTTTTTTAAAGACTAAGCTGAGTGCTTTTTCCTGTTTCAGTATTTATTTTTGCTAGCAAAGCTTAAGTACTGCATTTATTTTTGTTATCACCTTCTATTCAAACAAATATTTCCTAGTTGCTAATCAAAAAGGGGGGGGGAGGAAAGGAAAGGGGGTTCCGTTTGAGTCTATTATAGCATCTTCTTCATTGACTTGTTCCAAGCATTGTGCTTGGAATCAGATTGCCTGAATAGATAGATAGATAGATAGATAGATAGATAGATAGATAGATAGATAGATAGATAGATAGATAGATAGATAAATGTTGCATTAGATACCTTGCTGGTGACAGAGGCAATGTTGCATCTTCACAGAAACATGTTTCAGTCATTTTCATCCCCATAAATTGGGTGCAGAACCTGTTTTGTCTCAAAGATCACACATGTGTCTGGTAAATGTATTGGGAATCTGTCAATGGAGTGGTCAAAATAGGAAGTACGTCCAGATTATTTTTAAAAATTATTAAACTTCACTTGTTCATGTCTTTTCCCCATTAACCTTCTTCCAACTAATCCAGAATCAAATCCACTATATTCAATTTAATGTTGCAGTACGTTGTGTTTTACCTGATGATTCTTGATGAACGTATCTTTTCCTTTATGTACACGGAGAGCATATGCACCAAGACAAATTCCTTGTGTGTCCAATCACCCTTGGCCAATAAAAAATTCTATTCTATTCTATTCTATTCTATTCTATTCTATTCTATTCTATTCTATTCTATTCTATTCTATTCTATTCTATTCTATTCTATTCTATTCTATTATGTGTTCTCCGGCAGTTAAGAAAATGACTGGAGAATAAGATTCTGGAACACAGCATTTTCAATATTAAGCAAAAAATCAACCATCGGGGGCCGAACCTTAAATCAACAGAAGGAAATTTTGAAAGTTAATGTTAGAAAGTGTTACTTCACAGAAAAAGTAGTGGAAGCTTAGAACCAACTTCCAGTGGAGGTAGCAAGTCAGTCATCCTTAACTGAATTTAAACATGCTTGGGATAAACACTCATCCAACATCCTACAAAAATGAAAAATAAAACCAAATAAAATATAATAAATAAATAAGAAAACAAAAACAAACTCAAAGGGCAGACTCAATAAACCACTAGGTTTTTTCTATGGTCAATTTTCTATGTTTCTAGGGATAGGGAAGGATAGCTATAGTTTTAAACTACATGGGTAACCTTTCACCATGAGAAGTAGAATGCTGGGACAAATAGAACTGGTCCATATGTAGGGATCTGCATACATCATCTGCTGAATAAGGGTATCATTAAGTGTTAAGACAGGCAACTGGTGGCATCAAGGATTAAAGTGGCCCACTGCCTATATATTGAATAAATCCTTGACCCAACTTCAAAAGCTCATTGCAAGCAACCAGTTCAGACATTTGGTATGAGCAAGCTCTTCCTTGGAGGAAGAACAGAGAGAGAGAAATGTGAGGAAAACTGTGATCATGTTGGGGTGGGGGGAAAATGGGGGCTGGGAAAGGAGTGGTAGAGAAGACAGAATGGTAGATCCATGCCAGTCCTTTCTTCAGCCCTCCAACCATTAACATGAGAGTTGCTTCACAGCAAATACTTGGGGAGATTAATAACAATGGGTATTGTGATACCGTAAAGAATACCAAATGTATGTTTGCATTCCTATAAGAATATAGTATTCAACAGAATACTATATACTTGGCTTAATGGGGCAGACATTTTTGCATCTGGAAGGTTAATCTGCAAGTAAAAGGACCCAATATAAAAGAATCAGACCCACACAGCTGTTGCCAGGTAGAAAAAAAAATGCATGACCATATCAGCCAGATCTCACTCAGTCTAAATCAGATGCATCTGCTTGCTCTTGCTATTACTTTTTCTAACACTTCAGATGTTGTTGTTTTTATGCCAACTTCATTTAATATCATTGGCATCATTCTTATATTTTGACAGCAGTTTACGCATTCTGGAAACTGTTTAGAGGACTAGAAGAGGCTAAAATATGAACTGCACTGGAAGACCTGAAATACTGGATTAGGGATAGATTGTCATGGAGAAAATTGATCTTGGGGGGCCGCTAATACACAACACTGATGGCACATAATCAATCAATCAATCAATCAAAATACAGAATGATGATGGAAGACACTGCCCAAATAAAATCTCTTTTTCAAAGTTTATTTAAAATGCTGCCTTCAGTTGGTAGAAAATTATACTGGCATAAAATTAATGACCTCATTGCTTGATCTCTATCCAGCCACAGGTATAACACTTAGAAATAGTGGTGTCCTTTTTTGTCAGACTACATGGCTTACTAAACAATAAATCTCAGCTATCAGCAGAAATTCAGGGACCTGGTCAAGCAGAAGCTATATAAGTTTCCTTATTGTAAACAAGACAGTTGGACAGCATTACTTGGTCTGTTGTGTGGATGTTTGGGTGGTTTAGGGGTGGGGAATTTGTAGTGGGTGGGGATATGTTTGGGGATTGTTATGTGTGTTGGACCTGGTCTTTGGGTGTTAAGTGAATTTCGTTGTATGGGTATGCTGCATATACACATACAATGACAATAAAGTTATTATTATGTTCAGTAGATCAACCTCCTGTAAACATAGAAATTAAGCTTTATGTCTAAATATCTGGCCCAGGTTTAAATGCTTGTCCTTTTCTTCCCATTTTTGAGTCATCAGATTTGGTTATCTCAATTCTTTCAACCCGAAGACTGGAACCCAGTGGTGAAATGTAAAATTTGTTACTATCGGTTCTGTGGACGTGGCTTGGTGTGTGGGGAGGTAATGTGACTGGGTGGGCGTGGCCAACTTTTTTTTCTTTTTTACTTTTAAAGCATTTTTTCTACAACCTTTTCAGCCAAAGAGGTTGTAAAAAATGCTTTTAAAAGCCTCTGAAGATCAGGCAACTCAGCTCAGATCGTCAGAGGCTTTTAAAAGCATTTTTTTTTCTACAACCTCTTTGGCCGAGTTGAGCCGCACAATCAACTTTTTTTTTTTAATTTTAAAAGCATTTTTTCGGCCAAAGAAGTTGTAGAAAAAATGCTTTTAAAAATTAAAAAACCAGCCTCTGATGATTGCGCGGCTCAGCTGGACATGTGGGGGGTGCAGGGGGTTTTGCTACCAGTTCTCCAAACCACCCGCTGCCATTGCTACTGGATCGGGCGATCTGGTCTGAAACGGGAGCATTTCACCCCTGCTGGAACCATCTACTCAATGCTTACGTAGTCATCTTTTGTATCTCATCAGCTTCAGCCATTGCATTAATTACTGTGTGAAAGTTATATTAATGAAAGATACTGATGGATTCCTCTGGCTTTCTCTCCCTTTATTTCATCAGCTATCAGGAAACATCTATAAATCATTCTCTCTTATATGGGATGGGGGTGATGAGGCAAGTTTTGACACAAGTCTAGACTGTCAGGTTTAGCCATCGGTCAAAATGTGGTCAGGTTTTGTCTAGATGTCTAGGGGTGGGGTTTCACCATGAAACAGGAAGATACTCTCCTGATGGACCATGTGGGTAACTTCTCCTACACTTCTCCTTTGATCTGCTAAGGTATTTTAAAATAAAGGTTTATTGCTGTTTCAAATACAAGAAAGCAAAGACACAAAGTGAAGCCAGTCCTAGTTTCATCCATTCTGGAACAGTGAGGGGTCCCTGATGCTCTCTGAGTTTCCTTGTTTTCTTGCAGATGTTTCATTACCCAAACTAGATACCACCATCAGTGCTAGTCATCAGGACTAGCACTGATGATGTTACCTGGTCTGGGTAATGAAATCTCTGCAAGAAAACATGCAAGCTCAGGGAGCACCAAGGACTTCTCATGTCAACCCTGAGCTACAAATCTTCTCCTTTCAGGAAGAGTATAAACAGGTATGAAGCACCTGTTCGTATCAGATAGATACAAAGTGTTTGGGTTCTGCAAGACTGAATTCTAGGCTCATCTGCAACTTGCCATGCTTGCTGGCTTTGAGAAAAAAAATGCAGCATTCCCAAAGCCATTCCTGGAGTCACAATTTCCCCATAGGAGAAGTTGGGTTCAAATGCTGAAGACCGACAGTGTGAGCAAACAGGTGAAATCTCATTTGTGCCCTATGCAGTTCTAAAGGGTGAAAAGGCTACCCTTTTTTAAAAAACAAAAGTAATTTGCATGATTGTTGATGCTGCTGTATCTCTCAGAAACCAGAGGAAGCAGACCTTGTCCTAGTATTTATCAGACACATGCCGCCCATCTGCTATTGCTGGGGTCAGGAAGGATTTGCCGTTAATCCTCTAGACCCATCTGCAGGGGGTTCAAAATGCTGACCACAAAGCTAGATGGGATGAAGTTTATTTAATTAAAAAATAAAGAGGAACTGCTCCTGAGGTTACTGGAAATTACTCCGAAGAAGAAATTGCTTTTGATTGGGTCATTTCTTGAGAGTGGAGGGCGGGTTCATTTTTTTAATATCAAAATGAAATTGTGCCTAAAAATAAAACTAAGCACACAGCGGTCCACCTGTTGCATCTAGCAACCTACACCAACAAATGAAATTGTTGAGTGAATTTCACAAACAGCTCCAAAGGGGGTCTGCATTAAATCTAGGACAGGTCTAAAGAACTGGAACAGGGTTATGCACGTATGCCCACAACTGGCACCAACATATGATCCCAGATTTTCATTTTGTGTCACTTTGTTTTTGTGAACAAAGAAGAACATTATCTTTTCTAAGCTTGGAATCCCAATGAAGACTGTGTTTTCATTTGTATCTACCTAGAAATTAGATTTTTTAATATCGGAAATTATACCTACAGTAGATGAATGGGATGACACATGGATGGAATAAACCTTGTTTGGAAAAATCTATTGATAGACTGAGCAAGCATCCACCTACCCACCTTTTGGTCAAGTTGTCACTCCTATGAATAGTGCACTTTGCTGAAGCTACTTGTTCTGACCTAGGCTTTTTGATACAGTAAAAGCACACAATGAGTCCCCAAAACCCTCTTTTTATTTCAACGGCTGTGAATTCTGCTCATTCAGAGCCTGTTCCTTCTCAATCTGTTCATTCATAGATGAGTCCCAAATAGTTGTAAAGAGTCCGACAGAAGTCTGCCACAGTTCTTCAGGATAAGGCTGTTAAATATCCACCTTTATCTCCCTTGACACTCTGTCAAGACCTATTGCAAGGCCACACGGAACACAGAGTCAACATGGAGCTGCAGTCTTGAAACTGGCCAGCATGAACAACACTTGTTTCCTGCAAAGGTCAATGTGCCTTTGCTCCTCCTTTATGTCTTACGGGAGGGACCAATCATCTCCAAGCCTTACTCCTGAGTTAACCCTTTTGTTTTAACTGTTGTTGCCTTCTGGCAGCTCTGCGCATGCGTGCACTGGGAACAGGCTCCCCCTGTTCCTCTACCTCACTGATTTCTGACTCTGGAGGCTCCAGAGTCTGCACATAACTCCCAGATGGCCCCGGCCCCATCTCTGCCTTCGACGCAGAGCCCTTGTCAGAGCCTTCCCCAGACTCTAGGATTGGCCCATGTTCCTCCCCAGCCTCCTCACTGTCTGACTCTGCTGCCACTCCGCAGGCCACCGGAAGACCACAACACTACTCATCATTTTTCGTTCTTTAATAATTCCTATGGAGAGTATTCTCACAGGAACTTTATTGCTATTATTTGAAATAAAATCAACAAAGAGGCTTGTGGCTCTTGAAGTCTGACACATAAGCAGGCACAGATCACCATAAAGTAGACACTGATCCACAAAATCTTATGAAATAATATATGTGTTAGTCTTTAGGATGCCTTAAGGCTCTTTGTTATTTTATGTGATCCATATGATCACTGTAAGAAAGGATGTGAGAAATTTATTTATTTAGTAAATTGGCCTACTTATTTATTTTTATTAAATTTAAATTCCATCTATTTAGCTGTCTAGAGTGATTCTGGGCAGCTTTGCTTTGTGATATGCCAACTTCCTATTTTATTTTTAAAAGAAGAATATTTTTTTAAAACTATACTCAAATCAAGCTGGCAATTCACTGGTTGCCTGTGAACCTAACCTCAGTGGGCCATGGCATAGCTTTAAGAAGGGATTGGGCAATTGTCTGGAATTATATAAAATTTCCTGCTTAACAGGGGGTCAGACTAGAAGACCTCCAAGGTCCCTTCCAACTTTGTTATTCTTTTACAGTGCCTGTGCTTTGGAATAGAATCCTCACCACCCACGAGATCCATACGACTCCCACCCTGATAGCAATCTGGAAGATGTTGAAAGGTGGGAAACCATGTCACTTATTTCTTCTTCTTTAATTGTTCTGACTTTTTATTATCTGGAGCACCCAGAATGGTTGGAACATCAGGTGTTCTTTAAATCTATGAACTAATTATATAAATAAATAGTCCTCTGACATAATTTCCCTCCCATGGAATAGATTTTGGATCCTGGCCCAGTTATTGCTTTTTATTTTCAAGAGTATTGTTCTGTTTGTAGAAAGAACCATGAAATCTGAAAGTGGCTTTTAGTTATGTAGCTGGAATCCTTGATATTTTTAATGTGTTCAAACTAGCCAGGTAAAAATTATATCTTCAGAAGATCTCTGTATGTTAGTAAGCATGGAATTTAACCAAAATAAAAAGATAGGATCATTTTCACATACCTGGACAGGTCCAAGAAGCATTTCAAAAGTTGTTTTATACATATAGGTAAAGTTACACTCTACAAGAGATCTAGATCACTTTTCTTGACTTTAAGGGTGTGAACTTAAAGTTGAAGTTCACACCTCTTAAAGTTGGCAGTGTTGAGCAACACTGATCTAGATGATCAAATACGACTGTGCAATTTTTTTAAAAAAAATATTTTGGGCGTGTTATTTCCAAGATGTGCTCTATTTAAAAGTACCTTATGCAGGGGATAATTTATTTTATTTTAGTGTGTCTTTTTCTTTTACAATTATTGACCTTCATGTCCATGATTAAATATTGGTATTTGTTTAAGAGCAAGTTACCAAATAAATCTACACCCCCACTTTGAGAGTGTAAAGCAGATTAAATTTTAAAATAAGTAAACAAATAAATAAAATTGCAATGTGTGTTCCCATATGTAATAAATGCCATCTGTTTTTCCGTTTAAAATATTTGCTTCCAGGTTTCAGGGAAATCTTGCCAAAATGTTCTCCGATGGGTGTTTTTCTGCCCTGGGAGGCTCACTTGATAGCCCTGTTGAATAGCTTCAATGATTTTTAACACCGAGATTTGGGTTAGTCTAACAATGCATGTGGAACTCTGTGAAGGGTTGGGAAAGCAGACAGATTGCTCCACAATTTGGGGTAAAATAGATGCCAGGCCTTACACACCAGCATAAAGATAGAGAATGAGAAGCTAGTAGCAATCAAAAGTAGAACAAAGACCAACAGGTAAAAGGTTTGCAGAGGGAGATTCAAACTTGAAATAAGTTTGACCATGAGAGGTATTAAGAACAGCCTTCCTGCTGAAGTCATAGATGCTTTGTCACTGGAGGTTTTCAAACAAAGACTGGACAGCCATTTGTCTGGGATGATGTGAGGATTTTTGCCCTGAGCAGGGATTAGATTAGAAGTCCTATCAATACTACAATAATGTCGTCTTACATTAAAGTAGAATTATCTCACCTAATTGTGTTTCCTATCATAAGGCTGACATCAAGCTTGCAAGTCTAAAGATACTTCTCTTCCCTTATCCACATTAAGGTAAAGGTAAAGGTTCCCCTCACACATATGTACTAGTTGTTCCCGACTCTAGGGGGCTGTACTCATCTCCATTTCAAAGCCAGCGCTGTCCAAAGATGTCTCCGTGGTCATATGGCCAGCGTGACTAAATGCCAAAGGTGCACGGAACGCTGTTACCTTCCCACCAAAAGTGGTCCCTATTTTTCTACTTGCATTTTTAAGTGCTTTCGAACTGCTAGGTTGGCAGAAGCTGGGACAAGTAATGGGAGCTCACCCCATTATGCAGCAATAGGGATTTGAACCACTGAACTGCTGACCTTTCGATCGACAAATTCAGCGCCTTAGCCACTGAGGCACCGCGTCCCTTGTGTGCTTATGTGGCTCTTTTTAGTGTTGATGTCTGCCCCCTAAAAGAAATTGTTTGTTTTGTTTTGTTTTGGTAGGTTGTTTTAATATTGTACATTGACCAGAATACCAATCACGTGTCACAGCTGATTGCACTCAGCTAATCATTGGAAATACCGGTTCACCTGAACAGGTAGCATTTTTTACTACTGGTTCACGTGAACCAGTTCTAACCAGTAGCATTTCACCCCTGAAGGTGAGTCAAATGCTGGGAGACTCCCACAGGATGTTCCTTAAACATCCCCCTATAAAGCACCATGGCTGGAAAAAAAGCAAAAACATTCTCTATGCCCTGTCTTCTCCTTTCCTTTCCTTTCCTTTCCTTTCCTTTCCTTTCCTTTCCTTTCCTCTCCTCTCCTCTCCTCTCCTCTCCTCTCCTCTCTTCTCCTCTCCTTACCTTTTTCTTATATGAGAAGAAATGTGCCAGTTTAGGCAGTCACACTATCTTACTTTATGACACGTGGCGATCCACAAAATGCTTACAAAATCTCAAGTTCAATTTGATCTGATCTGGAGGGGCTTCACTTTTATGCAGACACCTCTCAAATCCAGTGCAATTTAAAATAGGCAGGGCTCAGCCAAAATCCCTTTTATTTAAGTGATTCTATCCTAACTGAACTGGAGTTCCCACTTCTGCTGCTCCTGATGATGATGATGATGATGATGATGTTGCCTTAAGCAAAACCAATTTACTCTCTTTGGGATTTTAGAGGTTGCCAAATATCTCCACTTGCACAGTTTATCACAGATGGCAACAATTTGTGGCATATCTTCTCATGAGGGATTCCTCCATAGTCAGCATAAGTAGCCCTAAATCGGTGTTTCTCAACCTTGGCAACTTGAAGATGAGTGGACTTCACGTTCCCAGAATTCCTCCCAGCTATGCACTTTTACCTAGTTACCAAGGTTGAGAAACACTGTCCTAAATAGTCATTACACCCCATCTAATGACGGCAAAGGAGGAAAAGAAAGCCTCTGCCTCTTTGCACCAAAATATCCTGCACTTGTCTGAGTGAAGAAATTTGGGGAAGTGAAGCCAGTTTCCCCTTATGATGTTGTGATCAAATGTACCAAGAACACAGAGCAAAGATGCATACGGATAGGAACAATGGTGTATATTGCACATCGAACTACCGATTATTAGTAACAGTCTTATTAATAATAATCTACTAGATCAAGGATATCCAAGGTTGGCAACTTGAAGACTTGTGAACTTCAACTCCCAGAATTTCCCAGCCAGCATTCCCCAGAATTCTGGAAGTTAACGTCCACAAGCTTTAAAGTTGCCAATGTTGGATACCCCTCTACTATATGGAGACAGTTTTTTCTACAAAATCATATTACATTTGAAATTATTTTTATAGCATACAGAGTACTGATGATGACTGCATTTCTGTTTTTCCCCTTTTCTTTCACATGAAATTGTCTTTTTATTATTTTAATAACATACAGAATGGTACATTATTATTAGAAGGGGATTTCATTTGTTGTACTCTATATTAGACAATGCAAATTGAAGTCTCATGAATGTAAGAATTTGTAACCCCATTTGATAGATCCGAGGTTCTGAGTTAAATGATCCATCATGTGGCTTTACTTGCATTGTTGATTGTGATGCTTTCCCAAGCTGCCATACACTTCACTTTTCATATTTATGGTTTTGATTATTTTTGTTTTTATTTTATATTGTTTGTTGCTCAGAGTCTTATTGAGTATACAACTATACAAGTATACAAATCGAATGAATGAGGAAGGAAGGAAGGAAGGAAGGAAGGAAGGAAGGAAGGAAGGAAAAGAAAGAAAGAAAGAAAGAAAGAAAGAAAGAAAGAAAGAAAGAAAGAAAGAAAGAAAGAGCGTCATTATTTTTACGTTTTATTTGTTTGTTGCTCAAGGTAACAAAAGAAATTATGTAGGTGATTCCGCATGTATGAGACCCTCTTGTCAAGAGCCAGGATAATACCATAGAGCAGGGGTGTCAAACTCACATTGTCACAGTGACATCGCGTGACGTATCACAACTTTTTCCCCCTTTGCTAAACCAGGCATGGGCAGGGCCAGCATGTGATGCATCCAGCCCATGGGCCGCAAGTTTGACAGCCCTGCCATAGAGACTAGACATCTAGAGTGAACCAGGAATTTGTCAAGGCCTGGAACAGTCTGTAGAAATTGACAGTGGTAGTAAATAGTGTGGACACAGCAAAGTGGGGAAGAAAGTAGTCCATTTTACAAACAAACAAACTAACAAACAAACAATAATTTAAACATTTCAGTAAGCACCTCAACCCAAACTCCAAAATGAGAGTTCCATCTTGAGATAAACCTTTTTAAAGCTATATGTAGGGAACAGATAGAAGTTCAAACAAGTTTATAGCTAAACGACTAAGTGATTTTACAGTGAATCTGCAAATGGTTCCTGATGCCCCAATATGGAAGAGTGACAAAATTGAAAGTATTTTTGACTCTTAATTAGATATTGACACTAGGAAATGTGTTAGGAAGTGAAAGATCAGAAATAGGTTTCATGTGTGAAATAAAATGGCAAGGACTGCTTTGAGTCAAGCTTGACTCCTGGTGACTGTGTGAATATACCCTTGTCCTGGCAGCAGTACAAAAATGGCTGACCATTGCTTGCTTCCAGGACAGCTGATGGGCTCTCCTCCGGGTACAAGCCAGGGCCATCCCTGCTCAGCTTTTTCTAGATCAACCAAGGTTAGCTAGTTGCTGCCATCTGCTGTTTTATGTGAAAGGGCTGGGAATTCATTTCCAATAATGAGAGCTAATTCATAGCTGCTGAGTTACATTCAATTTCTGAAATAAATGTTTTCTAAGAACCTTTTTGTAAGTAAAGGATTGCTGGAAGAGAAGATTCTGTTAAAAATTAAAACAAGATAGACCCAGAAAGCTTTGATTCCTCCCATTTCCTCAGTAACACTTTTAACTCATCTTTATTTGCATTTTGATACATCCAGATATCTGCTTGGCATTGGTGGTACCAGACAATTTATTTTTTATTACTGTTAAATTCTTATGTCACCTATCTCCCCTATAAGGTGACTCTGGCTACAAGTTATAATTACTTTATATTTATATAATTAATTATTATGGTTGGTCACACAGTCAGCCAGATGTTTAGATTGGATTTTGCAGGTCTTTGTGTTTTGTAATTTTCTCCAGGTTCTTGTGTTTATTTTTATAATTCATCACATGGTCAGACAGATGTTCAGACCGGATTTGGTATTTTTTAATCTACTTATCAAGTCCTTCCCAAGAATTTGGATAGACAGATGTTGAAGTTTGATGGTGTTACAGATATTGTCACAGAATGTAAGCTGTTCTGAGTAAAGCTGCCTTTTGTAATTGACTGATTGTGAATTTTTCAATGCTGATGGTGTTCAAGTGGTGCTCCAGTTGTTTTGGGAGTTGCATCCAAGACTTCTTACTTTGCTTTCTTTTGCATAATCATTCTATTACTATTTGTGGGTCTTTGTATTTTGTTATCTTCTCTAGTTCCTTCTTTTCTGTTCTGTTGTCTCCAGCTATTGCTATGTCCACTATCCAGTGGGCATAGAAAGATTTTCCTGTCTTTCTTTTCGACAATTGTTAAGTTTGTTATGTGGCACGTGCCTGTCTGTTTGAATTCTAAAGTCCCAGAATAATTTAGCTTCTTCTTTTTCTATTATTTTCTCTATTTTGTGGCCCCACCAGTTCCTGCTTGCAGGCAAATGGTATTTTTTGCAGATCTTCCAATGCACCATTATTGTAACTTTGCCATGAGTTGCTTGTAGTCAGTCTGTGTGATCTTCTTGCAGCAGTTAACCAGGTAGTTTCTTCAGGATCTTCAGTTTCTTCAGAGGTGGTAGTTTCTATTTGTTGTTGTCTTCTCAATTCTGTCTTTGTATGTATGTGTTCTTAAGGTTTGGTATTATGTAGACAGAATTATCCCCTCTGTCTCTTTCTTCAACTTTCCTGCTTTAGCCATTGCCAGATTTTGTCCCACCGGCACCGCCAGAGGAAGTGCACAGGTGGGTGACTGCAATGCCCACGTTCAACAAAAACCACCAAGAAAGTTGTTTGTTTTGTTTGTTGCTTTGTTGCTGCTACTTTACTTCTTCATAACATAACGTGGAGACTTTATGATTTAAGATTGAATTGTTAAATAAATTTCACATTGTCAGTATTCAGATTCTATGGAATCCTGTAACTTCTAATGCATTTTCTCTTTCATGAAACCTTGTTAAGCTTTGAGATGGTGAGAATAATTTGCTAGCAAGTTTCATATGCATTTCATATGTATTTGCAAAAGCAAAGAATTAAAACTGGAGAGAGAAAAAAAAACCCACCAGGAAAGGTTTGGAAGTTAAGCAAAACTTGATAGATTTTTATTATTATCTTATTTGGTCTGCTATTTTTTTAATGCATTGGCCATGTAATGCTTTGCTCTCCCATGCCTCTTTTTTATAATTAATTTGATCTTTCTTGTAGGCCATTTTGGTCTCCTCAAGGCTTAGTATACTTATACTTACATTTATACTTATACTTTTATATTTATACTTATACTTACTTATACTTATACTTATACTTATACTTATACTTATACTTATACTTATTATTATTATGTACTTTATTCATTAAACATGAAACTCAATCAACTGAACATTAAAAAATGCATCACAAATATCATTGACTGGTGCTAATGGTTGATACGGGTTGCTGCCAGCATCCTAGGTAGCAACCAAGTACCTTCTTAAGATGTACGATGTTCCAAGTAGCACAATTTTTTGCAATTCTACTGGTGTTATTGCAGGAAGCTGCAATTTCTTGATGTGTTTTGTAAAATTCTTGGACATGGTACCAAATGCCCCAATGACAATGTGTATCACTGTTACATATTTCATCCATAGCCATGTAGTTTCTATGGCCAGGTCACGATATTTTGTGATTTTTTCCATTTTTTTTTCTTTGACTTTGGCATCTCTTGGTACAGCGATATCAATAAACTGTACGCTTCGGCCCTTGACAACGGTGATATCTGGCTTGTTATGTTCCAAATGACGATCCGTCTGTATTCAAAAGTCCCACAAGGTCTTCACATTATTGTTGTTGTTGTTGTTGTTGTTGTTGTTGTTGTTTTTGTTCTTATTGGTTGGCATTATTATTTTCTGTACTAACACTTTCTTCCAAGGTAACCTAATGCAATTTTAAAAGAAAAAATGCAACCCAATCTTAAATAATAATGTGATAATAAAAATAAATGTCTTTTTAAAGTACTAAATATAAATAGTAAATTAAAGTTCATAAAAGTTGGCATTGCCCAATGTGAATGAGTGGAAATTTATCAAAGGGAGATGAGGTACAATGTAGAGCCGCAACTGCATGTGGAGAATGCCATGGGAAAGGCTATCATAAACAACCCTCTAGTCTTTGGCGCGCACATGTGTGTATGTGTGTGTATGAATATTTATTTTGATTAGAATTCTATGAAGAAAACACACAGAGAGAGTCAATTTTGAAGGGCTCCTGAAAATCATGTATATTATTTACTTTAAGATTAATAGCCTGAGTAGCGTAGGGGGCTAATGCCTCCTACTAAAGGCAGCAATTAACATCCAGCTGCCTGTAATTCTGCAAGTTCAATCCTAGCCAGGCTCAAGGTCGACTCAGCCTTCCATCCTTTCTAAGGTGGGTAAATTGAGGACCCAGTTTGTGGGGGCAATAAGCTGACTTTGTATAAATATATACAAAAGTATGAAGGCTATTGCTTAATGCATTGTAAGCCACCCTGAGTCTCTGGAGAAGGGTGGCATATAAATCAAATTAAAAAAAAAATAGACAAGTCCACTGTGGACTGTCAAACTAAACAGAAACATTGCAAAAACATTCCTATCATTATCTTTTCTGTCCAATGATCCAGGCACTTTATTCCTGACGTGACCTTGGATTCAGAGTCTTTATTCTGCTCTGCTTTGAACTGGGTTGCATAAACTTTATGCAAATAGTCTAAGAGAATCGATTCATCTAAGCTTTCCCAAACTAAATGCTTTTCAAATCAAGCTGACAACTTCTTAGACTTTGCGTTGAGTATTTTTTTTTCTCCAAAAGTGGTCAAGAAGGTGGTATGGAGGCAATCAATAAGGAGAGAAGGAATATAGTTGTACTACAGTGGATTGATTCAGGATGATGAATGATGGATGATGATGATGATGATGATTTGGACTTGGGTTAAAAATGTGACTGATTTTTCTGTTTGCAATTTTCAGACATCAGATTTTTTTAAAAAAAGTTTTGCTTATGCTAATAATACGTAGCTGAACAATCTATTTCAGGATGAGGATAATGAATGATGATGATGATGACAATTTGGACTTGGGTTATGCCTCAAAGGTGTTGAACATCCCAGATTTATCCTTGATGTCCTCCTGAATTTCATACAGCTGTGCTTCAATTTATATAGCTGTATCTGGAATTCCAGGAATTAAACTTGTGAACTTGCAACAATAGTGAAGTGCTTCTAATAACCCCTTTCTTTTGAAGATCATGGATCATAATCCACTGTGGACATAATCTGTGCACAAGACCTGCACAAGTCTTGTGCAGGTTTCTAGATAGATGTTTTTCAATTCCTAATCAAGACTTAAGAAAGAGAGAGTGATTGGCCAAAAATCCACCAGCTAACTTCCATGTCTAAGGGAGAACTAGAATTTGGATCTACCCTCTTCAGGTCCAACACATCCATTCTCTTTCTTGGTCTCTCTCTCTTTTTCTTGAAATCAAACTATGAATTATAAATATTTAATAAACCCTTTAGAAACATCTCTCCATGGAAAAATTTAAAAGTTAATTAACTTTATAAAAATAGATTTCCCCCCTCATTATCCATCCTCAAAACTGAATGTTTAAATACTACATTTCACTCCCATTTCTATTTTCAGTGTAGATCAAGATTTTTTCATGACCATGCAATATGATTACTAAATATGTAGAATTAATTGAAACATTTTAAAACATCAATATGTAGTACAGTAACAAAAACATTCTAAATACTGCACTTGATAGATAAAATTATTCATGTTTTTTCCTCCCCCAACTACCAACTATGAATACATGTGATCACTTGTTTGCTAGCGGATCAATAATAACAATAACAATAATAATCCCTCTCTGTCTCTCACACAAGCAACTCTCCAAACCTCTTTTCAGGGGGAGAAAAAAACCCTAATGATGTGTGTGTGTGTGTGTGTGTGTGTGTGTGTATATATACATACACACACACATACATACATACATACATACATACATACATACATACATACATACACACACACCTCTTTCTTATAAATGCCTAAATATCCATGTAGTGCAAACTTAAAAGAGCTGCGGTGGCATAGTGGTTAGAATGCAGTACTGGAGGCTACTTCTGCTGACTCACCGCTGCCTGCAATTTGGATGTTCAAATCTCACCAGGCTCAAGGTTCCACCCTTCCGAGTTCAGTAAAATGAGGAGCCAGATTGTGGGGGGCAATATGTTGACTCTGTAAGCCGCTTAGAGAGGGCTGTAAAAGCACTGTGAAGCGGTATATAAATCTAAGTGCTATTGCTATTGCTATAGGATTGGGAAGACAAAGAGGATAAGTCAAAGAAAATTGGAATATTGAGCAAGGAAGACCTGGTCAAAAGGCAGTGAAATACGGTGATGCCCCAAGGCAGAGGTGAAATCCAGCAAGTCTGACAAGTTCTGGGGAACCGGTAGCAGAAATGTTGAGCAGTTCGGAGAACCGGCAAATACCACCTCTGGCTGGCCCCAGATTTTGCAATATCCTTCCCCCAGGAGTGGGGAGTGGGGAGGGAATGGGGATTTTGCAGTATCCTTCCCCTGCCACACCCACCAAGCCATGCTCACCAAGCCACACCACACCCACCAAGCCATGCTTACAGAATCCAAAAAAAATTGGATTTCACCAGTGCCCCATATTTATGTAAATCTAGCAACTTCTCAGTCCTACAGCAGGAGGAGTTTCTTTCCTTCTTTCGCTATCTACATACACAGAAAATAGTGGACAATTTCATCTGTTGCCAACTCTGTTTAATGTCAATGTAGGATGTTTTCCTCACTATTGATTTATAGTGCTCTTTACTGCCACTGGCTATTTTTATTTGAGCACAGTCATAGTGTTGGTTGGATGCCACCATAAAACACCATAAGACACTATAAATTTCTACTAAGAAAATAGCAGTGATCTGATATGTAAGACATGCTTGCTAAAATATAATTGACAGGAAGACTGGCTTAGAGGCAAGTAGAGACACTTCTTCAATTCTATTTGTAAAGTATATCTCATGGAAAATACTATGTTTTCAGATTTCCAATCCATACTGTTGCCAAATGCAGTTTTGTTGACCTTCAACAAAGCTTAATTATTGTATCATGTAACTTCGGAACACTCTTTTTCCTATCTCATAATCAAGACAAATTCCAAAATGACAACAATTGTTTTTTAACATATACAGTAAATTACAGACGCTGTTCCTTAGGCACCTAGAGTAATGGATGCTTTTTTAAAAGAAAAAAAAATGGAGTAACATTTCATAAATCAAGAAATTGAAAACTCCAAATCATGCAACAACATCTGAACATGGTATTAAAATTAAAGTTTATGCATGTGATATAACTGCTTCTCATTTGCATACAGACAACAGATTAGATCTTCTTTGACAGACTTTGTCTATGACACGACCTTCTTGATTATCTGTGTAACTTAAAGATGAATCTGACTCTGATCAAGGTTGACTAGTTATTGAGTTGTAAAATTGACTTTCCACTCCCACACCATCTTTTGTAAGGCAAATGTAAGTTTACCTAACTTGAAGCTAACACCAATTTTCCACTAAAAATATTAACCAAACACACGAGAAATGGTCCATGTAACTCTATGTACTGCTTCAATAAAATTAATAAAGCAGATGTTGACACTTCTAGCTGGAGTCATATTTCCACCCACTGCACACCAAACACTGAAATGACACTAAATTCATTTAAAGTAAATGTGTGGCATTGTTATTTGAAATGATACCTAATTTAATTTTGGTGTTTGGAATTCAGTGATTGGAAATTATTAATACTCTTGTCTAATGTTGGAAACAGATTGTTCAGCTATATATTATTAGCATACACAAAATTTCCCCCACCCCACCCCCCAAAAATCTGATGCCTGAAAATTGGAAAGAGAAATATCAGTCACATTTTCAGAGAATAGAGAATTCAGATGAAAATAAAAGCCTGAAATCCTTGTCTCCCAATGGAATTCTCCAGAACCAAAAACTGAAATTCTTTTCAGATCTTCTCAGAGTAATTTAGTAATATGTAGATGATCTTCTCCATTCAATATTTATACATCTTTCAACTCACGTGCTTATGGAAGTTCAAAACCAGTGGAAGCATCACACTTCTGAAATGAATTAAAAGATGAAGTAAACCGTATAATCCACTGTAACAACAGAGAGCTTTGAGGTCGCCATATTGCTCAAATCTTGTGTAAGCAGAACTTAAATATCAGTGCTGCTCTCCAATGTTCAGATTTGTCAGCATTCAGGATTGATTCTTACATGTATCCTTGCCAGCAAACCAAGACACCTAAAATTGCAAAGAGAACAATGACTTAGCTTAAGATCATGGCAACATTTGAAAAAGGAAGGCATAGAAAAGCTGCAGTTTCTCCTATAGAATATGGCCTGGGATAACGCTACAAAATGAATTATTATGACTGGTGCCAGAATACAAGTAGCATATTTCTCTGTCTCATGATTTGGCATGAAAATATGACATATCAACTGAATTATGATTTGGAAAAGGAATAATGATAATTGTTGGCCAGCAGCCCTAGTGCTAGGAAAGACACAAGCAAAGTGTCATCTCCAAAAGGTGCTGACCTCCATTAGCCTGTGTACTTCTCTTTTCACTACCCATGCATGCAGAAGTAGATGTTGGCTTTCCAATGTATTGTACCCAGCAAGATGACATTTAAACGTATAGTTGATATTCCTTTTTAGTTTTAATGGTTGCCTGTCCCTTGGACCCTGGTGAAGAAGAAAGCCTTCTGGTTTAGGAAGAAACCTTATTTCCTGTTTCATTTCTTTTTCTGGGGTCTAATACGGAAAGCCTAAGATTGGGCCATTAAGCGGCTAACTATGGAAGGCTTGCAATGTTTTGATCCGCCGTGTCTCCACGCCGCTGCGCTCGTGAATGGTTTGATTGCATGCAGAAGGCTTAAGCAACTAAGTCACACCCCTAAATCAACATGAAGGGGTTTTAATCGTAAACTTGGTGACATAAAGACAAATGCCGAAATCTTAGGACCAAATTATTTCTAATTGCTGTTCAACAGGGGACATAACATTAAACTGGCAATTTGCATATGGGGGAAGGACACACGCTGTATTGTTTTAAACAGGTTTACCAAACATATCATTAGTGGCAACTACCAGCCACCTTTTTTGTTTTTTCTTTAATTTATAATTAGAGCTCCACTCAGCGTTGAACAGGCCAACTTCATCCTCCTCCAGCTAGTGCTTCTTTATCAGAAGATTATTGGAGCACACCGTCCGCAGGGGGGGTAAAGATCAGATCTAAGTGGAACAGCCAGTTGGACAGAAAGCATGGAGATCAGAGGGAATCCAGCTGGAAGCTTTTGTTTATGAATCCCAACATTCAAATGCACAAGTACTAGAAATAAACCAAACATACAAAGCCAGAAATGCACATATTGCATTTAAGAGGCCAGAAGAACTTGAAGTTGGAAATCAAATCTTTCCTAGATTAAGAACTTGGCAAGAAATGTCAGTGTGATATTATTACCTACAGTAGGGATGAGAGCTCCATCCACCTCCCCCATATCTCTTTCCTTTCTATATTATTACAGTTCATTGTGCCTTGCAAGTTCCACGACTCCTCGATTAATACATTTAAAAGAAGTTCTAAAAATAATTAATTGCCATCCTGGAGTTATTTGCAATAGCAATTGATGTGTTCAAATCATTGCTATGTTACTGATGCATCCATGTCCATGAAAAAAAATTGCAAAAATGCAATCTTCATTCAAATTTTGCATCTTTTGTGCAGTACTTGTGTGGAAAAATAATAATAAAAACCACAAGTAAGGTAAATCTAAATCTAACAAAGGGTAATGGGATAAGGAAATATCTAATAAATTCTATATAGCTCAAAACTGAATACAGTGAGCTAAGTTAAACGAGAATGATGAAAAGACTGATTTAATTTACAATTTTTTGCAAGCTGACTAATTTGATATTTTCAAAGTAATGTATACATTGGAATGCTGTTTTTCTTTGAAATCTGCACTGCTGTGATTTTTATTTCTTTTACCCTATCAAAAACCTATACTTACTATTGTATAGTATTAAAATAACATACAAAGATAGGTATACTGGGATATATATTTCAGTGAGTTATTAGACAAAATTGTGTTAACCTTTGGAAAAATATTTAAACAGCTTAAAGTGATTGAGTTAGTGAATTTAAGAACAGAAAAATGAGAAACTGAAAATATTTGATTCCCCAAAGACAGTATAAAAATTCATTGGTGCAGTTCATAATTTCACTATTAATTCCTCTCGGTTATTTGGCTGGTTTTGCTTTGTAGGTGCCAGTCCACCTTCAGAAACCTTTCGTCTGAGTTTTGCTCTCTAAAAAAATTGTTAAGTACAAATAGGATCATTGTTAAGCACTATACATACATTTCTTCATTTGGGCAGGAAGATAAGGTAATATGATACACAATAAACCAACTGGCTGTGGCATTATTTAAACTAAGACCTCTAATTAAATGGTCGGTCTATTAATTTTTATCAGTTAATTTTGAAAATTAACTGATTATAGACAGAGATAAATGGACCTAGGGGAGGGGGGGGGCGTTGGCCCTAGAAAGTTAATCTTGGATTTCTAATTTTGTAACTGAAAGTGGAACAGTTGAATGAAGTAACACTTTGGAAATAAGCATTGAGAAAGGACAGTTTCCTGAGCTGGGTGCAATTATGGCTTTAGTCCACCACACGTTTTCCATTAAAGTAAGGCTGGGAGAACAGTGGTAAATTTGAGGGGGGGGGGGGCTGGGGAGGTTATTAAAAAAAGTCAAGGTAGTAGGTGTGGGTTCAATTAAAGCCCCAGCCATATATTTATCTATTTATTTATTTGGCAAAAGTGGCAAAGCCCAGCATTTTAATTACACAATTGTGGCTCATATCTTGTCTACTTCAATTGCCTCCTCATGGATGCTCCTGGTGAGATGCATAGATATGAAGGAACAAAGAAGTAGCACTGTGTAGTGTATAATTATTAGTCTCCACTAACCCTTATGTCAGGGGTATCCATCCTTGACAACTCTAAGACTTGAGGACTTCAACTCCCAGAATTCCCCAGCCAGCATTCCTCAGAATTCTAGTAGTTGAAGTCCACAAGTCTTAAGAATTGCCAGGATACCCCTAACTTATATTATTGGCATGAGGGGCCTTACCAGTCTTGTTCCACCATTTGGTGGTCAAAGCATGGCTCTAGTTGAACAGAATAAATTATTACATTGTGCCTACCATGATGACAGGCTCCAGGGGTGGAGCAGTTCCTCTGGTTTATTCATTCATTTTATAAATGATCTGAAGAGTACAAAAGAACATTGAAAATAAAAAGATATAATATAGGAAGTTATAAATGCAAAAGAAAATTATCAGTAAAATAAATACTTGAATCAAATAGCAAGTTAAGAATTTGATGAAAGAGATGCATCTCTACAGATTTCCTAAAGACTGACAGGATTGTGACTAACTGCAACTCCTGAGGAACTTTAGATCCTTCCCCTTTATTTATTTATTTATTTATAATCAAACTTCTATACCGCCCTTCTCCCGAGGGACTCAGGGCGGTGTACAGACAGTAATAAAAAACAGTGATACAAAAGTTAAGACAATTTAAAACAAATTCAATCATTTGGCCAATATTAAAAATACCCCGAGACTAAAAAACCCATTAAAATTTATTGAATGATCAGACCAGCTTGCTGGAATAATAGGGCCCAGGTCTTCAGGGCCCAGTGAAAGGCGCGAAGGTCGGGGATCCTACGTATCCCCTGTGCCAGAAAGATGAATTTCTTACAACAGTGGTATCTTTGAAAGGGCCTTTCCTACCAGTATTAAAAAGTTCCCAAGTTCATATTGGGACAAGGTTCCTTAGACAGTCTAACACTAAACTCTTTTAGAGTTTTCTAGAATTCTATTTATTTTTGTTTTGGCTCCAATTTAGTGTTGACCACCATTAGTTGTATACAGGCTTGAGCAATAAATCAGTTTGACCAGAACATAATTTCTGATCCTGATTCTTCATACCTGAGAGTCGGCTTAGATACATATGTCAAACCCAAGTCCAGTTCATGACTTTTCCATAAGAAAACAGAGGTTGACTTACCAAAGAGGCTCTTTCAGTTTCAGACATTACCAGTACTTGCAACTGATATTCCATTTAAACAATGGCGGAGGGATAGCTCTAAGTTCATATGGCAAGGGGGGGAAAAAAAACCCCAAGAACTAAATACAGACTACTGCAAGATGCTAAGGAAAGAGAGGTGTTAGATTTACCAGAATTGAAATTATATTTTGATGTTTGGTCTGTTTGGTCTGGCTAAAAGAATGGGTGAATCTTCATAAGAGGCTACTCGACTTAGAAGGTCATGAATTAAGATTTGGATGGCACGATTAGCTATGGTATGACAAGGTTAAAGTAAATGTTGATTTCAACAATCATTTTGTTAGACATGCAATTCTGAGAGTTTGGAATAAATATAAAACAAGGTTTTCTACAGCGGTTCGTCTTTGAGTTTCCTCACAGGAAGCTTTTTTTCAGAAAAGAAATGGTGACAAAGCTTAACTGGTGGATTTATGATAAAATAATATGTTTTAATTTTGGTGACCTACCCTGAAGTCTAAGGAGGAGTTAGAAACAGAACGTCATGTCTGCCATTGGTTTACATATTTACAACTGAAAGAAAGGTTTAAATTAGACAAAAAGGTTTATGGGTTTGACTTCATTAAAAATGAATTGGAAATCCTAATGTGTGGCAGTGATGAACATATTATTGCTAAGATCTATAAAATGTTATTGAATTTGAATCTGGAATGTGAACATGTAAAGCATTGCATGATTCAGTGGGCAAGGAACTTTGGATATAATGTAATGCCTGAACAATGGGAGAATACGTGGAAGAAAGGAAGGCAACTTTTTGATCATGATAGACGTATCTGGAATGTTCACATAAAAAGGCAGCAATTGGGGGGATTCACAGAAGGTTTAGTGCAGCCAAATTATAATAGATAGAGAGGATTCACAAATAGTGAGTACAGCTGATTATAATACATCACTAATTTTCAGAAATCCTCCGGCCTCCCTTCTAGCATCAGGATGCTCTATCATCCCAATTTCTTTTCTTTTTGTGGGACTGATGGGCACAGCATCAAGTAAGGAACCCACACATTTTCATTTTACAAGAATGCTTCTGCTTATACGTGGTGACAGTGATTATTGTGTACTAAATAAATATGCACTGGGTCCTTGGTTCTCTCTGAGCCGGATTGCTTTCTTGTACATATTTCATTACACAGCTAGGTAACCTCAGCAGTGCTAGGGTCATCTGCTAATGTTACCTAGTTGGGGTAATGAAATGTGCAAGAAAACAGCCAAGCTCAGAGAGACCAAGGACCCCACACTTCAACGCTGAGCTTCTATTGAAATGAAGAGGCTACTAGAGTAAAGGACTTTGGTTTGAAACATGCCAACTTCTCATTTAAAAGGAAATAAATAAATAAATTATGTTCTATAACGTAGTCATAGGTATCTATGTATTCTTCATTAGCTGTCCCTGAGCTGGGCTTTCCTTTTTCTAATTTCATAAATTGAATTGCTCCTTTCATCCGACCTGCTGTGGCATCTAACTAAAGGCCTTGTCCATCTGTGTTACAAGATTTTTTCAGACCCTTCGTGAGGAAGCAGAGAAAAATGGTGTCTAGGATGCAGGAGTGCTGAATGGTATTTACCCTCAGCATGCACGCTAAATAAATGGACAGGGGAATGGTTTCTTCCATCATCCCAAATTAAAATTCATACCCTTTAACCTTCTGAAATAGCCAAGATCTCTGTCGTTAAGACTGATTCGTAGGATGCCTTGATATTCTCCATTATTTGTATGCCTGGGAATCCCAAACAAACATTTGTGAAATCCATTTTGAAAGACGTTAACACTTGTGAAACCTGTGTGCCCCAGAGGGATTAGATAAATTTCCATGTCAAATATTTGAAGCGGAGCACTTCTGCAGAAACAGTGGGCTTTTTTGTGTGTGTTTTGATGCCTTTCATTTCCATAAACTAGATTACTTTCTGAAATTACTTTCACACAGAGAACAGTTTCTATTGAATTCCAGTCAGTGAGCTCCTTGGAGTGTGAGGTGAATAAAAATATCAGCAGGCCAAATGTCACTTCCAAGATCTGCAGGCATTTGGGTTTCATAAAGAGGGCAGAATGAGTTTCAGATTTTTATCTTGGAGAGAGTTAAAGATACACCAAACCAGATTGTCTTAGAATAATGGCTAATCTGCTCCCTACACTATATAGCTCATTGGTTTCCTTTTCTTCCCATATCTTGCTAATAAGAAGTTGATCTATTTGTTTGAGGAGAGATTTTCTGGCCAACTCTTGAATACCATAGTTTGCCTCTTCCAAAGACTAACACAGTAGTTGCTATTACCACACTTTGGTGCTGCAGAGAAACAAAGAAGACAAGAAACCTAGTGCAAACCTGTTAGGGACATCACCATCTGTCATTGGTGGTATATTGATTCATGTGCATGGCACTTTCTGCTCTTGGAAGGCTAGAAAGGATATTGGTAACTACAGAAACTCCCCACATGCATTCTACTCTATTTTCTACCACCTTCTACTTCTGTATGATGAGTAATTAACTAAGCAGAGAAGCCCTCCCAAAATTGTGGAAGAGTGTTTTTTTGACAAACATGCTAGAAAGAAGTTTTCAAAAGTTCTTTTTTGAAAATATTTCATTGTAACACTAAAGTAATATTGCTATTTCTAAAATGGAGATGACCTGCTGGGTAGTTACTACTATTTTGTTTTCTGTTTCTTAGTATAGCTAAGAGTATTGTGCAAACAGTATTTCCATAGATCTTCCTTCCTTCCTTCCTTCCTTCCTTCCTTCCTTCCTTCCTTCCTTCCTTCCTTCCTTCCTTCCTTCCTTCCTTCCTTCCTTCCTTCCTTTTTTCAATACATTGCCAGTGCTCATATCAGAGTGAAAAAGAGAAAACCACTTTGATTGCCTACTTGGCAGGGGTGAAAACTACTTACCTCCCCTACAGGTTTGGAAGTGCACACGCTATGCGCACACTATGCACATGCGTGAGTGGAGCGAGCATGTGCATGCACACCCGTGCAATTTTGGACCCTCTGTGCATGCGCAAAGCCTTCTGCGCATGTGCAGAGGGTCAAAAACAGGTTACTTCCTGGTTAAAACCAGGAAGTAACAACGTCCGGGTGTGTGGGCAGAGCCTCGTGCTGCCGCTGCTACCAGATCACTGAATCACCCGCCGCCGCTACCGATTCACCCGAATCAGTGCAAACCGCTAGCACTTCATCCCTGCTACCTGGCTTATATATCATGATTCATTTGGGATTGGTTTTATTAATATGCCAGAGGTTTAGGGACTCATATTTCTTTTTTTTTTAATGTAACTGTGCTTATTATTTTGTTAGAAATGTTTGTTTTGCATGTTTTGTTAATGCAATTCTGAAGCTAAGGTAAAGCGCAAATGAAGAACTGAAGTTATGCTCCAAGTCTAGATATATTATTTTCTGAGGTTTTCGTGGGTGTTTGTATGTAGGTCTTTGGTTATTCGGGTCTTCTCCCGCGTAAAATTGGCGGGAGTGGAGTGGAGTGTCTTGGCGACGTTTCGACGAAGTCTCATTCGTCATCTTCAGGCTGGTGTTCTTGGCTTCGTGCTTTGGGGTTTTGGACAAAGGGAGGGAAGTGGCGCTGGTGGCGAAGAGCCAGAGGGCCTCATTCCAGTGAGACTGCATCATGGCCTGGAACTGGCTAACCATCTCAGCCCACTGAGCCTGCAGGCGCCACTCCTGCAGGTCCTCCCTCTGCTTGGAAAGCCTATGCTCACAGTCCTCAGTGAGGTGCTCCTGCTGAGCCTCCTTCTTGGCCAGATCCAATTTGAACTGAGCCAGCTGTTTTGCCAACTCTTTCTCATGATGGCTGCTTAGCTCCAACAACTGCTTCCTGTTGGGACCCTAAGGAGCCTGAGTGGGCAGGCAAGGAGTAGCTAGGAGGGGAGGGACAAGTAAAGGCCAGCAAGGCACCCCTCAACACGAGTGACATTGAGTTGGCCATGCCCAACCAGTCACATGACCACCTAGCCACACCCAGCCAGTCATTAGGCAGATCATATTAGTGGTCCACAGGATTTAAAATTATGAATTTAGTGGTCCCTGAGTTCTGAAAGGTTGGTGACCCCTGTTCTACAAGCCCCATGGCATTGTAGGGAAAACCAGAGTGCAGCTCTGACTTCATCCTGTTCATTGCCCCCTGCCTCTCTCTTATGGAGAAGCTGTTCTGATCTGGATGATTTTGGCAGTTCTCATTGGGCTGCAGTGCAAGCTATCTTTAAAAAAAACAAAACAAAACCGGAAGACTCTATTGTAGTTTATGTATATTGATAAAAGGAACCCATTGATAACAAGGGAAAAATATTTCTTTTGTTCCTCTTTTCATGGTCTCAGTTCATCGTCTTCTGGCTTCTTGTTCCTGAAAGAAACTCTCTCCTCTGCTTCTCATTTCACGTTTCCAGTCACCAGACCACTTTCCAGCCAAGCCAGACATTCACATGGCAAATTCATCTCTGCAACATCTGAGACACACTCTCTGTCGTGGACACACCCCTCTCATTACTGGGGCCGTTGGGGAATACAAGTCTTCTGTTTTCTTTGCCCTCTTTTATGAATAGCTTGCAGGGGTGGGAGGAACATTAGATAGGCAGTACGGGAAGCGGGAAGAAAAATTGTCCCACCCAAAGCATCATTTTCTCAATGAAGAGATGAAAAGAGCTGCAGCCTGCTATTCAGAGCGACCCTTGTACCGTCCCCTCCCCATTTCTTAGCACTGCCATTCTAGCTATTATTACTGTCTAACCTCGTTGACCTTTGATGTGTCCTCAGCCATGAGGGACTCAACCAAAGGAGAACGGGTGGGGGGAGTTGCCCATAGCACTGTTTCATTTTGGTTTTAATTCAGAGCTTATATATTTGTCTCTTGTTTACGATTTCAAGGGAGATTGTGATGGCTGTACAGGAGATGAAACCTGTTTCTCTCTCTCTCTCTCTCTCTCTCTCTCTCTCTCTCTCTCTCTCTCTCTCTCTCTCTCTCTCTCTCTCTCTCTCTCTCTCTCTCTCTCTGTGTGTGTGTGTGTGTGTATTTGAAATGGGTTTATTTATTTCAAATTCATTTAAAACAGCATTTTAGAAAAGGCCATCAGAGATATGGCTGAGTCCTAAAGTAATGTTTGGTGTACCCAAGATGCCTTCTTCACTACCCAGGATCCCCAGTTGAGAAGATCACAAGTGGCAAAGCAGGTAAAGATTGTCCACCTGAAATATGAGGAAACTGGGAGGCCAAGAAAAGTAACCAACTACAGGGGCTCATAAAATAGATTACAGAGTATATTCTACTACAAACATTGAGAAAGTCTTGCAGCTATTAAGATGAGCCTTTTCTTCATCCCCAAGTTGGCCCTTGATTTTACATTTGCGATAAAAATGGTTCCATTGGTCCTTGATGATTTCAATATTATTATATATTAATTTTATTTATTTAATGGATATGTTTAATTTATTATGGTATTATACTTACAATAATTATTACAATATAACCTTTGGAACAGGTTACCCCCAGGGATACGAATGATCCCAGATCTTCGTACTTTCCGTCGTGCACTTAAGACCTTTCTGTTTCACCAAGCCGGTCTGGCATAAATCTCTTCTAATTGTTCTAAATCTTTATGCTGAAGATTCTTAAGTGATGAGCCAAACTGGCTTAATTATCTTATATGCAAATTTTATATGTATGTTATTTTAACTGTTCACCGCCCTGAGTCCTTCAGGAGAAGGGCGGTATAAAAATTAAATAAATAAATAAAATAAATAAAATAAATATTTTTGAAATGTAATATGCATTGTATATAATAGTGTTACCTTTATTTTGTCATGACTTTTTAAAATACTGTTTTGAAGATTTGTCATCAAAAAGGTAATTTTTATATGTGTGTCACATATGGGCCAAGCTTTGATCACTCTGTTGGGGCAGCCATCTTGATTATTTTTCTTTTTTTACCATTTATTGCATACGCTCCTGGACAGTCACTCTCTGAATACTCTCCAGAAAGGAACAATATTGACTCATGATCTGATTCATGATTTTACGTAATCTGTTCTCTCTTAAAATGGATACAAATTGTTAAAAAAAACACTTCAGATTTAAGATAACGCAGTGTAAACTGATCATAAGTGTTTTCCCATGTCACTGTTTCTCTGTATCAACTAATAAAATAGAATGAGATGGACAATATCATTCCACTCACCATATTAGTAAATGATGAAAAATATAAACTGCAAGCATTATAAGCTCACACAATTTAAATTATAAGTAACAGAGTTAAAACCCTTCATAAGTACATTGAAAAACCTGAAATAAAATCAATTTCATAAAATGGTAGTGTGGGAAGATTCTGTTTAGATTGTTGGAATGCATTTGGCCCACATTTAACTGATGCAAAATGTATTTGGCTATAACTTATATATGGATGACTATCAATGAAGGAGAACAGTTGTAGCTCAGGGTTGAAATGTGGGGTCCTTGGTACTCACTGATGATGTCTGCAAGAAAACAACCAAGTTCACAGAGCACCAAGGATCCCTCATATGGATGAATCTTGGATATTTCCCTTTGGAGGGGAATAGATATGTAGAAGATTATTTTCATGGGGGGGGAAAACTATCTATATAGTTTTATAGGTCACTAAGAAGGTACATAATCAATCGAGGCACTTATTTATTATTTTAGATCGTACGAAGCCAACGAGAGGGTTAAACTACAGTTTTGCATGTTGCTCAAAATAGAGACAAGACTTAAATCAGAAACTGCAGTGCTGTATTTTGAAGGTGGCTATACGGATCACAGAAAAGGAAAGGGTTTTGTGCAAAGTTTTCATCTATTTTACTTATTAGCTTCCCCACTCATCTTTAAAAATATTGTAGACTGGAGTTTAAAATCTTTGTATTTTTAAAATGTCATCAAAGTAAGAAGTATCAGATGAAGGTTATTTGTTTTGAAGAAACAACCAAATATTGAGTTTATGCCTTTATTGAATTTAACCCCAAGATTCACCAGAGAGTTTCACTGAAGTTGGATACGTTACTTGTCCTTACATATCTCTACACAGAACACATTGCTTTTTTCGCTTTGGAAACTGAACTACAGGTTGTTCTAGCTTTAGTATCATAAAAGAGGAAAGAGATTTGAACCAAGATGCAAGTTATAAACTAAATAGCTGTTCAATAGGCATGCATTTCTGTTTTTCCTCATTCTTCACACAATATTTTTTTAAACAGTCTGTAGGATGATGGAGACTAATTTAGCATACCTATCTCAAGTTTGCTTTCAATACAAAAAAATGGAGATTTGTTTGGAAGTAATGGCAAGATTAATTGGTAGCCAGCAATCTTTGCAGCTAGAGAAAGCAAGCTAATGAAGGCAATCAGCTCTTTTGCTTCAGGGAGTAAACTGATTCTCCCACTGAGAGACTTCATCATTGGGCACTTTATTGATAAGTGGACATGTTTCTCCTCTAAAGTATCAGGTATTGGTTAATGCTGGAGGGCAGGACTTCAGCTCCGATTACCCAGTTTTCTGATTCAGTGAGCAACTTCTGCTATGCAGAGCCAGGGGGGGGGGATGGGGGGGAACACAAAGATTTGAAAGAAAAGCTCATCGTGTACATGCCACCATATGGGAAAACCAAACAAACATGACGTTTGGACATAAATGCTTCTTTTAGAATATTATTGTTTTTCTGTGTAACTTATTTTACCTCTAAAAAAGACAACAACAAAAAACAACAAAAATATTCACAGAAGACAAAACTCACCCAGGCAGTTAATTACACCCCCCCTCCCCAGTTGTTTCCCTTTTCAGAGTAGTGGGTTTTGCTATCATGGGCTTTGGGCCAAAGCTGTCGGTAAACTCCATTATCTTTGGGATAAAATCATTTCAGATTAACAGCTCCTGTGGTGGTGGCAAAACTGTAAAACAAATCCCATCTTGTGTGTTATGCTTAAACTGTTCAGCTATTGCCGTACTTACCTATAGTCTGGTGCTTATGGTAGAAATTCAGTCTCTTTTCATATTATTTGCAGAAGTAGCCACAATAGAAAAAACTAGGTAGCTTTCCAGATGTTCGCAAAGAGGCCATTGTTATCATAGGACTAAAGAACTGCTCCAAGTCTATTTATTTAGATTTGTAACCCTCCCATTCCAAAACTTTCAGGGTGAGTTAAGAAAGCCAGAATAAAATGAAATGAAGTGTCTTCTTAGCCCATTGGTAAAATGCTAGTGAATGTTTGTGTCTTCGAGAAGACAGCTATGCACTACCCTTCATTTCAACTATATGGTTTATGTACCATCAAGTTGTTATCAACTCTGAGCAACCAGGTAGATAATTTTTTTTCCATAATGGTCTTTTCCTAACATGAATGTTGGGAATATATAGTGGATGGAAACTAATCAAGAAGAGAAGCAACCTAAAACTAAGGAGAAATTTCTTAACATGAAAACAATTAACCAGTGGAACAGCTTGTCTTCAGAAGCTGTGAATGCTCCAACACTGGAGGCTTTTAAAAAGAGGCTGGAATGGTATAGGGTCTCCTGCTTGAGCAGAGAGTTGGAGTAGAAGATCTCCAAGGTCCCTTCCAACTCTGTTATTCTGATCCTTCAACTCTTCCAATGGTGCCTCCATTGCTGTTGCAATTATGTATATCCACCTTACTGCTGGTCACCCTCTTCCACCTTTTCCTGCATTAGAGCCCTTCCCAGAGAGTTGAGATTTTATATGATGTGTTTGAAGAAGAACCTGGATGTTTACAATATGGCTTAGGACCCGGATATCTACAAGACCGCCTTCTTCCACCGATGGCCTCCCACCGACCAATACGCTCCCACAGAGAGGGACTCCTCAGGGTGCCGTCGGCCAAGCAATGTCGACTGGTGACCCCCAGGGGGAGAGCCTTCTCTGTGGGGGCACCGGCCCTCTGGAATGAACTGCCCCCGGGGATACGCATGATCCCCGACCTGCATACCTTCTCCACTGTGCCCTTAAGACCCTACTTTTTCAACAAGCTGGACTAACTTGACAAAATCCGGATTGGGTGTTTTAAATTCTTGGGTTTTTAAAATTGGGGAGCCAAATTATTTAATTTGTTTTAACTGCCTTTTAAATTTTGTGTACTTGGTTATTTTAATGTGGCTGTGCACCGCCCTGAGTCCTTCGGGAAAAAGGCAGTATAGAAATTCAATAAAATAAATAAATAAATAAAAGGATAATTTCAACCTGGCCATTTGCATCTCGAGTGAAAACTCTGGTTTGATTTGTCCAATGATCTATTTATTTGCTTTCTTGATTGTCTGCTGTATTTTCCAACTACTGTATACATCAGTGATTTTCAAAATTGCTCTTAAGACATTATTAATTCCTTGTCATGAAATTAAATGCCCTGGTTTGATTAATGTTCTCTTTACAAGGTAGTGAAAGCATGAAGAGTATTGCTTCTCAGATTCTTTTCACTGGCTTAAGGGCCCCCACTCTGAGTCACGTGACCAGGATTGAGAGAGATGGCCTAGAATGGAGCAGTCAGCAATTTGTAGAGCTGCTGCCCAACTGCTTCCCTTGCTAAGAAATATTGGGGGAGTTTTCTTCTGATTTTTTTTTTCTAAAGCTGCCACTTGGATGTGAGCTATTTTCAGAGAGAGTCTTTCATTTGTTAGTTTCTACCACCCCACCAAAGTTTATGCCATTCTTTTCTGGAAATATTCTAACAGGATTCTATAATCTTTTGCTATTTTTTCCCCAACATTCTGTAGAGTTGTAAGACTATTTCAGAATAATTAATGTAGTAATACATTAAATATATTTAGCATACAGATATCATCAGGTTTGTTAGAATGTTTTGATGTTTAAAAATTATACTTTTAAACCTACTGTGGATGTTGTAATGCTTTAACTTTCTAGGTTTTATATTTTTGCTTTGAATTGTGAATCAATTCATTGAATTTGTTGTTATAAAGTTAAATAAATATAAAAATATCCACATGCCAAACTATATACCTACAGTTAAGGAAAGTATGCAGAGCCCAGGTGCCATAGAGAAAGCCATATTTTATTCTATGTAATGAAGTAATGGTGGAGGATGTTTTTACTTTCCCCTCTTGTTGCATTTGTGTGTTTGTATGCACATGTGTGCTCAGAAGCACAGGGGTAGTTGCACATTCTCTACTCTAGGCCATATGACCAGAAAGGAGTTGTATTTAGAATAATGCAGCTGGCAGTATTCTGAACCACAGCCCAACTGTTTCTCCATATGGACATTCTGGATGGAGTCAAAAATCTTTTTGATTCAACTTGATATCAGGAGAGGGGGGACACAGAAAAGATTTTTGACACCCATTTTTTTTTCTTTTGTTCTGTTTGTATCAAATTTGGCCCCGTTATATTCAAGTTTTGGAGTATTATTCTCTGATACAGTTCTTCTAAGCCACTTGACATAATTTCTTTCCTGTATGCTGTTGATTTGAAAAGAATAAAAAAGATGTTATTTGATTGTAATCTGTGCTTTTAACAGTATTATATTTTTTATGATTTTTTATCTCCCTTGTGCCCTGAACGACAACAATTTTACAGCCTGCAGTTCATGTTTATCTGGTTGGCTGAAAGCATTATGCAAAATTCACATATTTCTTTGTAGTAGTGGTTGTTGTCATTGTGGCTACACAGGTTTACAGTTTCTATACTTTCTCTAGCAAGTAAATCCTGACAATAGGAACATAATGAAAGTATGTCCATGGGATCTGTGCAAAGCTTTTTCTCATTTCTTGTGTATTTTATTTAACACAATTCAAGAGCACATTACTCTAAGTTCCAAAGAACTAACAATCTAAAATTTGAAATAGGAAAAGCAAAAAGACATCAGGAAAAATGGAACAGACTGGAGATGAGAAAAGTATACAATTGAGTTACATATAATTAGAATAAAAGTTGAGTTTCCAACATAGCATTTGGGTATGCCAGCGCAAATATCTCCCGTACTCCCTACAATTTTCCTGCTCCACTTAAAAAATAAACTTAAATAGGAAGTTAATATGCTATAGAAAAATACATCAGCCTCCAATATTACCATTCCTTCCACTAATTCTTTTGAAACCCATAAAGTTTCTTTTAAAATAAAATAGCAATTGGCTTCACTCTCATTTGGAAATATGTCTACCTGCCCAGGAAAAGGGAAAAAGACGAGAGAGGGAGAAGGAACGATCAGATGAACTAAAGAAGGTAGATCAACAGTAAGTCTGCTTTTTGTAACTGGTTGTGTCTCCCTAGGCCAGGGTTGTCAAACTCAAGGCCCGGGGCCCAGATCCAACCCACAGGGTGCTCAGATCTGGCCCGTGGGGCCAACCTAGAAACAGCAAAGGTCTGGCCTGCAGTGCCTCTACCAGGGAAATGGAGCTTGGGAAGGCCGCGTCAGTCCCTCCTAGGCTCCATTTTTAGTTGCGACGGCCTCCTGCTGCTCCCTGCCAGTAAACCCCCACCCCCACCCCCCGAGCTCAATTTTCACTGACAGAGGGCGGCAGGAGGCCATCGCAGCTGAAAATGGAGCTCTGGAGCCTGTTTCCACTAGCAGAGTGCCTGGGCACCACAGACACCCCGATGTGAGTGAAGTCAAACTGGCCATGCCCACCTTGGCCACGCCCACCCCAGCCCCTGAGGTCAAACACAATCGTGATGCGGCCCTCAATGAAATCGAGTTTGACACCTCTACCCTGGGCTTTCTCTCTTTTTTTCAGAGAGTACTTACAACATCATCAGAATTTGAAATGAATCCCTACTGAAGAGAAGAATTAGTGAGACATGACAATCGTCTTCCAGTACTTGAGGGTCTGTCAGAGAGAAGAGGGGATTGACTTATTCTGCAAAGCACCAGAGGGCAGGACAAGAAGTAATGGGAGGAAGCTTGTTAAAGAGAGACCTAGAAGTAAGGAGAATTTTTTCTGACAGTGAAAACAATGGAATGGAATAGGTTACCTCCTGGAGTTGTGAGTATTCCATCACTGAAGATTTTCAAAAATAGACTGGACAACCATTTGACCAGGATAGTATAAAGTCTCCTGCCTTGCGAAGGGGTCAGACTAAAAAACCTCTGAGGTCTTTTCCAGCCTATGGTTCTATGTTCTCACCTTGGAAAAAGGATTACTTCTGCAATAAAGGTTGGAAAGAGAGGAGGGGCTGAATCAAGACCTTCATACAAAAGCTGGATGTAAAGCAGTTCTTTCAACCTGGTGCCTCCAGTCATTCTCCCCATCCCTGCCCCCTTTGGCTTTAACTCAGCAAGCCAACCTTATTAGAAAATTGGCCAGGCAGAATAATGAGATAAGAGACCTACCAATTAAATATATGCTAAAGTTGTGGACTGTTTCAATACATGGACTAAAAGCTTATATTGGATCTTGAGCCATGTGCTTAGAGCAGTGAGAAGTAGACTATTCTGGGAGAAGACCTAGACTAGGAGTGTCAAACTCACTTTCATTAGGGTTGTGTTTGATTTTGGGGGGGCCGAGTGGGTGTGGCCAGCTTGACATCACTCGTGTTGGGGGCGCCTGTGGTGGCCCAAGCTCTCTGCCAGCGAAAATGGACTACCGAGATCCATTTTTGGCTGTGATGGCCTCCTACAACCCTCTGCCAGTGAAAATGGAGCTTGGAAGCCCTCCCAAGCTCCATTTTCACTGGCAGAGGCATTGTGGGCCAGTTCTTTGCTGTTTCCAAGGTGGTTCCATGGCCCAAATCTAAGCACCCTGCGGACTAGATCCATCCCTCCCCCGGCCTTGAATTTAACACCCCTGACCCAAATTGAGAGATGATGGTGATGATGACTTAATGTTCGCATCAACACCATACCAAAATAGTATAAAACATCCATAGTAAATTAAAAAATAATAACAATGCATCAATTTAAAAAAAACCAATTTGCAATAATAAATAAGCAAATAAACATCCAAATCCTGATAGTAAACAGCCATTCCTCAAAGGTCTTCCTGAAAATGTCAGCCTCCATTATCTTCAGAGACGAGGGAATAACAACAGATATCAGCTAAAAGGGAGAATATTGCAATAGTCCCTTGCCTTGTCTATTGTGTCATTCTTCTTGCCTTTTCCTCAGACTCATTCAGGTGGTGGCTCTCCATCAACAGAAAGCCATCTGGTGTCTTTTGTCCATGTTTTGGACAAAAGCCCCTTGACATGACCCATGCTGGCAGGGACTATGGGGAACTGAACTCCAGAATGACTGAAGAACACCAATTGGCCAAGTCTGTTCATTTAACTTTACCCCATAGAGATATTCAAGACTTGCAGAGGCAAGGCAGGCTGATATTTTTATATCACTTTGAAGTAATCCATTAAAAAGTACTAATATCATAATATAAGGATGGGGAACCTCTGGCCCTCCAAATACTTGTTGAACTTTATTTCCTCATAAGTAACCTTTCTAATTGACTTTATACAGGTTGTCCTCGACTTATAACAGTTCTTTTAGTGACTGTTCAAAGTTACAACAGCAATGAAAAAAGTGACTTATGACTGTTTTTCACAAATGTCTATGGAGATTCTCAGTCATCCAGGTCACGGTTGTCCTAAAGGTGCTTTTTTTCAAGAGGCAACTGGACTTTCTGGGTTTTTCTTTCAAGATGTTTTGCTTCTCATCCAAGAAGCTTCTTCAGCTCTGATGGATTGTGGGGAATGGAAGGATTTATACTCCTTGCAGGCAGCTGGTCATTTGCTTTCTTTTAGAGAGTGGTTAAGGCCACCTGGAGGTTTATCTGTGTCCTCAGGGTCACCTGAGTGGTACAAATGGGTGTGGAGCCTTCTTGGAACTGTTGAAAGGACCATGTTGTAGACTGGAGAGAGATGATCTAGATCCGTGATGGTGAATCTATGGCATACGTGCCACAGGTGGCACGCGGAGCCGTATCTGTGGGCACGTGAGCATTGCCCTAGTTGAGCTCCAGCACGCATGTGGATGCCGGCCAACTGATTTTCGAGCCTTACAGGCCCACCGGAAGTCAGGAAATGAGCCATTTCCAGCCTGGAGGGCCTCAGGGGAGGTAGGGAAGGCTGTTTTCATCCTCCTCAGGCTCTAAGAAAATCTCTGGAGCCTGGGGAGGGTAAAAAACGGGCCTACCAGGCCCACTGATAACCTTTTTGCCATTGTGTGCCAAAAGTGGGGGGAGCACGGGGATCGTGTGTGCATACAGGGGGCAGGGAGGCATTGAATTATGGGTGTGGGCACAAGGGCACGCAATCACCCCACATTCCCCCCACTTTTGGCACACAACGGCAAAAAGGTTAGCCATCACTGTTCTAGATGAAACGTTTTTCACAGTTATGACTTTTGCAGCATCCCCATGATGATGTGATCAAGTTTCATACTTATGACCGCTGCTGTATCCCAAGATCATGTGATCCCCTTTTGTAACCTTCTGACAAGCAAAGTCAATGGGAAAGCCAGACTCACTTAACAACCAGGTTACTAACTTAGTAACTGCAGTGATTCACTTAACAATTGTGGCAAGAAAGGTCATAAAATAGGGCAAAACTCACTTAACATATCTCTCACTTAGCAACAGAAATTTTGGGCTCAATTGTGGCTGTAAGTCGAGGACTACCTGTACATTGGAGCTTTCAGATTTGAATAGAATAGAATAACAGAGTTGGAAGGGACCTTGGAGGTCTTCTAGTCCAACCCCCTACTTAGGTAGGAAACCCTACATCATTTCAGACAAATGGTTATCCAACATCTTCTTAAAAACTTCCAGTGTTGGAGCATTCACAACTTCTGGAGGCAAGTTGTTCCACTGATTAATTCTTCTGTCAGGAAATTTCTCCTTAGTTCTAAGTTGGTTCACTCCTTGATTAGTTTCCATCCATTGCTTCTTGTCCTACCCTCAAGTGCTTTGGAGAATAGCTTGACTCCCTCTTCTTTGTGGTAACCCCTGAGATATTGGAACACTGCTATCATGTCTCCCCTAGTCCTTCTTTTCATTAAACTAGACATACCCAGTTTCTTCAACCATTCTTCATATGTTTTAGACTCCAGTCCCCTAATCATCTTTGTTGCTCTTCTCTGCACTCTTTCTAGTGTCTCCACATCTTTTTTACATTGTGACAACCAAAACTGAATATAGTATTCCAAGTGTGACCTTACCAAGGCATTATAAAGTGGTATTAACACTTCACATGATTTTGATTCTATCCCTGTTTATGCAGCCTAGAACTGTGTTGGCTTTTTTGGCAGTGGCTGCATATTGCTGGCTCATATTTAAATGGTTGTCCACTAGGACTTCAAGATCCCTCTCATAGTTACTACTATTGAGCAAGGTACCACATATACTAACCTGTGCATTTTGTTTTTCTTCCCTAAATGTAGAACCTTACTTTTTTCAGCATTGAATTTCAATTTGAACTTCAGCATTCATCTAAAGAGAGCAACTGCTAACAACACATCTGAAATATTTGATATGGCCACACACAGAAAGACATGTGAACAAAACAACAGGCTCCAATGAGCATCAAATGGGTTGTTCAGCAAAGCAGTTTATCTCCATTTGTTGCTATGGACTAAAAATGCTATCAATTATATTAGATATGGTATTTCAATATAGCAATTGCAGTGGCTTCCTTCTCATTTCTATTCATATAAATTCCATAGATATGACTCTCCCAATGCTTATAAATATTAATATAGAAAACCCAGCAAGAACAAAAAATAAATAATAATAATAATAACAACCACAAAATTTCATCCTATTGATTCTGGAATATCAGCAGTTTAAGGATTAGCAGGTGAACTTTAGAGTTAAAATATTGCTTTGAATGATAATATCAAAATGCAAGAAGGAGGGATAGAATGTAAGGTATTCAAGCTGAATTCTCAATCTCTGGGTTTTTAACAAATATAGCTCCATTACAATTCATAGCTGAGAAACTGAAAAAGCAGATTAGATTCCACTTTACAAACTTTATTTGGCTCAGAAGTTTTTAAAAAAAGTTTCAGTCAAACAGCAAGAATAGAAAAAAGGCAGATCAGATACATAGAGTACATATATTATACAAATCATATTTGACATCACAGAAAATTTAACTATGGACTATGACACATAGACTATCAAAAGCTGCTGATCTTATTTCTACGTTGATTCACCACTCAGATTCATCCTTGGCTTCTATTCTAGTTTTTCAATTGGCACTCCTCTCGAGTAGATGGGATGTCAAGATGTGCCGATATGTATCTTATTGTCACACTTTATGTGACACAATAAACTGTTCTTGGCGCTCTTAAGCCAAAATGTTATCTGTCAATTAACGCAAACAAGAGAAAACAAAATAGAAACTGTAGTGGGCATTGACTCGACATACCTAACAGCCCAAAGGAATTGCTAGCATTAACCAAACAAAACACGCTCTAATGAGAGTCTGCAAGAAGTCAAAATAGGCTTTGCTAGGTAAATCACAAAGATTCGTTTTAATTTCCTCTCTTAAGGATCTTGAAACTGCCCTTGGATGCACTTAGCAATACTCCCGTTCCTGCAGATCTGTTAAAACCGTGCACCACAAGTCTTTCGCACCAGCTTGCAATAAGTGTTAACTGACTACCCCGGAGATGATACAGGAAATAAATCTTCTCATCACCTATGAATGTAGGCACCAGAGCTAAATGCCTTGGTATGCATTTATCATATTTTAACACAGGAGAATTTTTTTCTTATGTGGGATCTGAAATGAATTGCCCCTGCTACAATCATTATAATTGCTTCCATTTAAATGCTTTTCATTTTTCAGGACTCCTGGCTGGAGAAGGGACTCTGAATATGAGAATATTGCTGGATTCCACTAACTGCACCTGGTATTTAGGTCCACTCTTTGGAGGAAAGTATCAACTTCCTCTAAAGCTGATATTAAGCTGCTTAAAGAATCATTATGGCTGACAATTAGCATACAAATGTATCACCTGTCTATTAGGACCTCTGGTATATTTCTCAATTTTGTTTGGGAGGGGGGTTTGATTTTGTTCGTTTGTTGCTGTCTTGGAGAGGGAATGAGATTGAGTTTGGCATTAGTCCATCTAAAGCAATTTTAAAAAAACTTGGCATCTTTAAGAAGTGTGGACTTTAATTCCCAGAATTCCCAAGTCAGCATGCTGGCAGTTGAAGTCCACACATCTTAAAGTTATCATAGTTCAAAAACACTGACTAAAAGCATTCATGATACTGAGCAAATGAGTAACAGAACATTCCAAGATTCCTCTGAAATTACTTGAATAATCTCTGATAGAATAATTATTTTATTGTCACTTTAAATGTACAGCATACGTTAAAATGAGGTTTTGTTGTTTCGCTGTTATTACTTTGTTGGGTCTTGGAAAATGGATCTTCCTTCTTCCAGACTTGTCTTTATTCTGGGAACAAAGAGGAAGGAAACAATGAAAGGTACTATTTGGTCTTCTTCCTTCCCTTTTGCTTCTATCTTTACGAAGAATCTGGGCTCAGCTACTGGTCCCCAACTGTGAAAGTTTTTTAAGTCCCTGGAGCATAGAATCCACCATACTGTCCGTCACAATATTACTTGATAATCTCTCTCTCTCATTAACAAGCCAGGAAAGTGCTAAGTGATGTATGAGAAGATTGCTTCTACTATTTTGATCACCCACTGTGTTGTAGTGCTATGATTGGTCAATGTATTTCCCCTAAATATCTGCCATTTCTCTGTGGGAAAGTAGTTAACCCAGATAGTTTTACTCAATCATCCTTATGCTTTCTGCATTCATCCTTCTGAAAGAACAGCACTTTCTCTCTTCCAATGCTTCCCAAATCCAAAATAAACTTGAAGTAATCCTGTCAACTCAACACCTGACAAAAGTGTTCTGAATATCAGATATAATGCCACCCTACAGCTTTATATCCCATGCCAGAAAAGTGAAATAAAAAGGGAAAGAGAGAGAGAGAGAGGGAGGGAGAGGGGGAGGGAGGGAGATAAAGAGAAAGAAAATGAGAGAGAGAAAAAAGAAAGAAAAATAGAAAGAAGAGAGAGAGAGAAAGAGGGAGGTAGGAAGATAAAGAGAGAGAAAATGAGAGAGAGAGAGAAAGAAAAAGAGAAAGAAGAAAAAGAAAAAAGAAAGAAAGAAAGAAAGAAAGAAAGAAAGAAAGAAAGAAAGAAAGAAAGAAAGAAAGAAAGAAAGCCATTTCAAAACGTTGCAAACAATGAATGTTTTTGTTTCCTTCAACCCCAGCAGCCAACCAAGTGGAAATACTACTTCCATTCTTAAACTACAAATGAAATTAAAGTTGTTGAAAGATGCCTATGAAACCAGAAGAGTCCTCCTTTTTGGCAAGGGAAGAGGAAAAGCTGAAACCGCAACAATATTTGAGCAGCTTTATTAAATTTCCAGCCATATCAAGAATCATCACCAAGCATATGGTGTTTATACACAAATGCAGAAGATAAACATGTTGGCTCTTCGGAGAGAGACAGATACATTTGAAAGCTGCCCCGGCATAAAAAGAAGACTTTGAAAGGAAGATTGGACAATCTGCAAAATTTGTGCTGAGCCAAGAAAACAACTGTGATTACCAGCAGATTCAGGGTCCCCAGCCAACGGGAAGTAGGAAGAGTCCTAGTCAGTAGTTGCGTTGCCCTCTGCAACAAGGGATGAAAGTAAAATACTCCAGGTAGAAATTGTTTCTGCCAACTGGCAGAAAGGTCTGGCTGCAATCACACATTCTCTTCCCAGAAAGCTCCTTAAAAGAAATGAAATGAGGCACAGCGGGCCTATCTAGTGAGCACAGACGCTTCTACACCCTGGCATGGGTTCATCAAGTCACAAAATAGAAATAGGTTGTGTGTGTGTGTGTGTCTTCAAATCATTCTTGACACCTGGAGACTGCCCGGACAAGTCCCTGCAGTTTTCCTGGCAAGATTTTGGAAGCGGTTTGCCACCGCCTCCTTCCTGGGACTGAGAGAATGTAACTAGCCCAAGGAAAGCAGCTAGCTTCATGCCTAAGATGACTTACGAGTCTCCTGGTTTCTAGCCTGGTGCCTTCATCACTACACCAAAGTGGCTTTAAGTTGCACTTTATGAAGGCTGTTCTCCTATCATCTCATCTGTAAAGGACAGCCAGGGTTTTTTTTATCCCGATCGTGTTCTAGAACTTCTGCAAAGCATGGCAACCCAACTCCCACGCTCTGCTCTGTAAGAATTGCTATTGCTTAGCAAGAATCTGATCTGGGGTGGGTTCTACTTACCTTTACTACCGGTTTGCATCGGGCCTGCATGCACTCTTCTGCGCATACACAGAAGCTTCTGCGTATGCACAGATCACCTATAACGACATCCAGGTCAGTGGGCGGAGCCTCCCATCAGTTTTACTATTGGTTCTTGCGAACTGGTCAAAACAGGGGGCAACCCACCACTGATCTGGTCACATAATTGTCACTCTAATGTCATGAAGCGTGCATTAAATTCCTAACTGTAGAAACAAAATGAATCCCCTTCCCTATGCTATCTTTATTTTACTACAAATTCTACTGATAATGTTGTTGCTGCTAATTAAAACAGTTTCAACTCAGCTCTCAGATACTTAGCTCAGTAATTCAGTAATTCAGAGGCTTACACTCTTTGCAGTGTATAAATTTGGTTTAAATATGTATCTATATATATTTAGATCTAAGCAGATCTATATAGATATTTAAACCAACATATATTCTGGAACTCCTAATCCAAAGTCAAAGCCAGTGATAGAATATTGCCTGGGCTGAAGTGAATTCTCCGCCATTCCTCTACTTTCTCAGAGAACCCCATCACATTCTTTGGGGTTCTATAGAAGGTACCTAGTTAATTTGAATTCTGTCCTTGGGCTGACAGTGAACCTGATTCTTGAAGCCAAAAGTTGTCCTTCTTCCTTCCAGTTGATTAGATCAGTGTTTCTCAACCTTAGCAACCTTAAGATGTGTGAACTTCAACTCCCAGAATTCCCCCAGCCTACCTGGGGAGTTGATGTCCACACTTCTTAAAGTTGCTGAGATTTGAAAAACCACTGGGTTAAATATTTCTGTGAAAGCAACATCCTTAGCAGGATTTGATGCTGATTGTTAGATTACTATTAGCAGGATTTGATGCGGATTGTTAGATTCCCCTGCTTGGGAAATCACTATAGTCATGATGGCGTACCTACGGCATGCATGCCTGAAGTGGCATGCGGAGCCATGTCACCTGGCATGCATGGCATCACCCGTTCCTCTTCTGGATTTCTAGCGCACATGCGCGCGCGATGATCAGCTGGCCTATTTGCATGCGGCAGTGCTGGAAACTGAAAGAGCTGATCTTCCGTTTTCCTGTATGAGCATGTGCGCCAGCCAGCTGATTGTTGCATTCATGTGTGTGCCAGAAACCCAGAAGAGTAGCTGGCTGAAACTGGAAGCTCAGTAGCTGAAACCAGAAGTTCATTTTCAGGTATGTGCATGCACCCTGGGCAGCTCCTCTTTCAGGTTGTGGCCCAGACATGTGCGGGCTCCCTTTGGTTCATCATTCACTGCACTATAGTATATCCTTCTGCCTTTATTTCTTTATCACAGCAAAAGCTCATTGAAGTAGGTCAAGAACTAATGATCAGCCCAATTCTACGCAGAAAGCTACCATGGATGTAGACCTTGATTTCATTGAGGATCGCATCAGGGTTGTGTTTGACCTCGGTAGGGGGAGGGCATGGCCAGGGGTATGTGGCCAGAGTGGGCATGACCAGTTCAATGTCACTTGAGTCAGGGGCACCTGTGGTGGCCTGGGCAGGGCTAAGGTGGGTTCCCAGCATGGCCCTCCCGAGCTCCGTTTTCGACCGCGACGGCCTCCTGCAGCCCTCTGCCAGCAGAAATGGAGCTCATGGAAGCCGCACGTAGCCCTTCCGAGCTCCGTTTTCGCTGGCAGAGGCACCATGGGTTAGACCTTCACTGTTTCCAGGGCAGCCCCGCGGGCCAGATCTAATCCTGGCTCGTCTTGATTCTCGCTCAGCCTCTTAACCTTAACCACAGCACCACCCTGATTCTTAGAGAATTTCTAAGGAAAAAAGAGTGCCATATGCCTTTAATAGGGAAAATAATTATTCCTAATTTCGTGAGTTAACCCTGGTTCTGCAGTGGGGTCCTATTATTTTCAGCCCTGCAGAAATGCATTTTGTTAGAGATGTGCTCACCAGCTGAGCAAAATGTAGCCCTATTCTGACATTGCCTCCAATAGATGTCATTCTCTTTGCAATTAGAAGCAGCCAAGTAATTCTGCCTCTGGGGTGTCTAAAATAGTCTTTGCCTACATGGTTTGTTCTGGTGTGCTGGACTTCAATTTTCAGCCAGCATTTCAGCAGAGCTAAAATTTGCCATCAGTTTTGCCATGCAGGATCATTTAGATCAGTGTTTCTCAATCTTTCCAAGTTGAAGATGGGTGGACTTCAATTCCCATAGTTCTCCAGCCAACCGACCTTCAATTTGAGAAGGTTGAAAAACACTGATTTAAATGATAAGTAGAAACAGAAATATTTGCCAGTTTGGATGAAGTTCATGACTCTGTGTTTGAAAACGTGCAGCTCAATGGTTTTTTTCAAATGTCTTTTCATCTTTAAAAACTTGACATCAGGATAGATGTTTTTTGAGTTTTTTGTCTTGTTTGGCATATACTGGTATTCCACGGAAGCCCTGAAAAGGGGAAGAAATTCCCTTCTTAGTCACTTGATGACTATTGGTGGTGAAAGCAAATCTGGTTATCTTTGTGTTGTCCTGTTGAGCCAATTTCTGCATATCTGAATTCTTTCACTATCTTATTTAGAACCGATTCAGTCTAACTTAAATGCAAATATTATATTGCTGTTGTTGCTGTTAAGCAATTGGGAGTTGATCCCTGCTTCACAACAGAAAACTGTTGTACAAGGTGAAATTTAAGAGAGAGTCAGGGTGATATCAAAAGTCAGACAAGGAGACCGAATTTAGGTCAACTGGTTTCTTGACAATAGAGGGTGCAAATAGAGCTAGTCCTTGACTTACAACCACAACTGAGTCCAAAGTTTCAGTTGCTAAGTGAAACATTTGTTAAGTGAGTTTTGCCCCATTTCTTGCCAGAGTTGTTAAGTGAATCACTGTTAAGTTAGTAATGGTTATTAAATGAATCTGGTTTCTCCATTGACTCTGCTTGTCAAAAGGTTGCAGAGGCTAATCACACCAACAACCAAGGCATTGCAAACGTCATAAATACGAGTCAGTTGCCAAGCATCTGAATTTTGATCATGTGGCCACATGCAATGGTCGTAAGTGTGAAAAATGGCATAAGTCACTTTTTTTCAGGGATGTTTGAATGGTCACTAAATGAACTGTTGTAAATTGAGGACTACCTGTAGTCTTTTTTGTAATTTATGGACATGACAGTATCATTTTTCCACCCATTAAATTGTAGCTTTCCATGTGTAATGATGTTTTATTTTACTGGGTCTCCATTTAATACCTCGATTGGTAAAGTGTAGATTTTCATCTCAGTGAATATGAGGGATTGAACCAGAGATCTTCAGTTCTGAGTTAATCTCAGTCTGGAATTTATAGATTTTATCTTTCAGCTTCCTTTTTAAAATCCTTATCTGCAAAATGGGTCTAACAGGAGACCTGGAAAAGGTTTGAGAAGAACTCTGGTAATAAACCTATCTTTCCTTTGACCCCTTGTGGCCTTTGAGTAAATTGCTGTGGTTTGTTGATGATCTAAAGCTTGCTAAAATAATATATTAAAGAGAGAAAAGAATGAATGTACCTCCTACAAGCAATGGCATATCCAAATCTTTCAGGAAAAGATTTCCCCAAGTAATGCTAGTCAACCTTGCAGGATTGTTGCCTTGATGTCTCACTGTGGAGTTCAAGTACATGAAGTCATCTTAAAGATTTTCATGTGTGTGAAATGCCAAGTTTAATATTTCTAGCAGAAATATTAATAATATAAATTGTAAATGCATATTTCTAAATGTATGTAGAATGTTTCATAGTATTCAACAACTATTCCCCCCACTCCACCCCCCCAAAAAATGCCAGTTTCCCTTCTCCATTTGTTTTTCACAACTCAGTGTTTTACATTTGAAAAGAAAGCAAGGAAGCAATAAATAAATAAGTAACATGCCCGGGTTCATTCTAGTATGACAATTAAATCCAACCATTTAACAGCTTGCATCTGTAAATAGAGCAGCTTGCAAATCAACCAGGGTCTCCAGTGTGTCGATAAGTAGAAACAAAGTTTTAAATCTGATGCCTGCATTCTGAACCACATTCCAGAATGTAAATATGCACACAAAAGCATGGAGCTACATATTTTGATGGAAACAATTACAAGGCTGGCCCCTTTGCATTCTTCTCTGGTGCGCCCTCTGCTGGATGCATGGACCCAGAGCAGGGTACCGCACCTCCAATTAATTATTGGCATCTCCTGCCAACATCTGGCTGCATCTGCTGTCGTGTAAAATTTGGTTCAATGTTTCAACTGCACCCCCTCCTAAAAAATGCAAGAAGGACTTACTTAGAGTAGAGTCTTGGAGGAAGGCTATTAGTCTCTGTACTTTGTTCCCTTTGCACCCAACTATCTGTCACCAAAATAAATACATGTCAGGAATAATTTCATGGAATAATTTCCCACATAGTACAACTTATTGCTTAGCATATTATCGCTTAAAAAGTGTGCTCTTATTTGAATACTGCTGATGACACACTTTACATACACACCCATGAACTTGAGAAAGATTTATGGTAACCTACAATTTTATTTTTATTTAATTTTTTTTGCATGGATAATGTATGGCTAATATGATGGTCCAGGAATTTAATAAAAATTTGCACATCTTTGCAAACCACATACGACAGCCCTCTATGTTTGCTGATATGTAGCCATATTTATATTATTTGCTTATTGAAGCATATGGAAAAGGACAAGGCAAACAAAGAAACTTTTAAAAAGGGCACGCAGAAACATTTCATTATTCATAAAGTAATGAAAATTACTTTAATGGAGTCATCCTTTTGGCTCTCCTAGCCAAGTCTTATCTTCTGAGATGAACAGAAGATCTGTTTTTAAGCAGAGGCTTTCCCAGCTGGCTATGCCAAAAACTGGACTGGAAACCTTACACACAAACATCCATTGTATACTGAAGGTTAAGCTCCTTAAAACCAGCTGATATTAGACATTAAAGTAAGCCATATTATGTTGTTTGGTGAGGTTTCAGTATGTTGGGTGGACCTAGGCCACGGTGCTAGGAAATCATGCTTTATGGCTTAGCATGATGCATGAATCACTGGGGGTTATTTAATGAGAAATGGGCAAGCAACCCATGCTTATCAGGTGCCTGGGGTTAACCCCAATTAAACAGGAGTCATTCTATTTTTCAAATTTAAAAAGGACCTGCAGTATAATCCTAGTGACATATAAATAAATAATAATAATTTACAATGATTGTGTATTAGAATGATTTCATAATTTGACTGATGCTAACAAACTTTCCAAACTATAAGTACTGTGCCCAATTAGAAATTGCATTTTCATTGCAAAGTAACCCACATTTCTGTTCCCTCATTGTCCCTCAATTCATTTCTAAATGAAAGTTGGCTTGATGGAAATCCACCACTGTTTCTCCCCCAAATTACATATCCTGTTGACATTTCCTGTAATATAAGAAAGCCACAAGCCATCTCTCTGTAATCTTCTTAATATAATTTTTTCCCCTCCAGCCTTCTGGATTCATGAAGAATTGAAGCTTTCCAGGTCTTCCTTGTGGCTATCTTAACACAGTATCTTTCACTCCCTGAAAAATATCCTGACATAAATTGTACTATTCCTGTGGTCAAGTCTTACTATGTCTCCCTAACGAGGCCGGTAAATAACTTTATCCTTACACTTTTAATGTATGTCAAGTGAAGGAAAACAAATGGTCAACTCCCTCAGGTTGATTTCCCCTCCTGTTACCTGCTGATGGAAAAAGCAGCTATCAATTCTTCTGCACCTGGGAAGGGAAGAGCTAAGCAAGTGCCCGTAGCTGCCTGGCACAGAGGATTTAGTCACCTTTCAGGTTGGCTGAGTGATAAGCGGCAGACCAGTCATCTGAGCAATTTGTGAAGTGTCAATGAGAAGTTTTGGAAAATGGGACAGACTGGAGATGACACTACACAATCCGTTGAAGGCATCTAGATCTTCATAGCTGAAGATTTCTCCCCTAAGGCAGATGAGACAGCTTCATGGATCATAATTTGCTTTGGTGTTCTGTATGTGGCAAATTTATAGATCTCAAAGTCAAAAGGGAAATTATATCCTAATCCTTTATCATGGATTAGGCCATTTCCTGTATACTTTTAAATTTAAAAGGAACTGTGAAAATTGAAGAATGAAAACCAATAACAAGAAGTCATTTCTAAAGGTTGAGAAGTTCTCAGTTTCATAGTTTCTGGATAAATCTGTAAGAGATGAGGAGGCTCAGCCTGAGGGAAGGATCAAATGCATCATCAGTTTGGAGTGCCCACAAGAGATCCAAGTCCAGCCTCCCTTGAATTCCATTGACTCTTATCTACCTTGATCTTCAGTAGTTCAGATTCTTGTTTAGGGATCATGGAATCAACTTGTACTCATTTGAATAATTCTGGTTCCTGATTTCTTGTGCCTGACAAAATCATGGTAATTGGACAGTCCTCTTATTACAGATGATGCTCCTGTTGAAACTCTCTAGTGGTTTAACCCCAAAGGAAGAAGGCTACTACTCACTACACTGCACCAGTAATGGATAACATTAATTGTGATCCAGTAACGAGTAACACTAATCAATATTCTTGTTTGCTTGCAAGCTCTCAGGAATGAAGTAGCTGCTCTACCTATTCCAGGTAAAAATAACCGTGATGGAAAAGAAGCAATGCAGGAGAGAGAAAAATACTTGAATGTCAAGATAATTGAACGTTGATGATTGTGACACTGGTACCCTACAGGAGAAATAATCACACTTATATTTCATAAAACCCACAATCTGATTTCTGACTAGATCCCTATTAATCTCCTGGTGGATTACAAGAAAAAGACAGTTTTTCTTTTACATATGCAAATTCCATCTAAATCTATATATAATTACTGAAGATTTGTAGCTAGTCATGTTTAGTTCCTCATCTCACAGTAGTTTGAACATATTGAGTCAGCTGAGGCCATACAGGACTTGTACCGCTTACGTTCCCCATAAATGCAGGGAAGGTGGGATGAAGAAGCCAAGTTGGAGATACATCTCTTTCACCTTATTTCACCTTACTTACTACATTTTTTTTCCTGTTATTGCTTTATCCTAAACTTTACACAGATCTTTCAATTTTCTGCAGAAAGGGGGTATGTAAATAGGAGGGGGGAAATTAAATATATATTACTATACATATCAGCAACCTTACCTGGATCTCACTTCATTTTCTATCAATATACTTATTATCATAAGATACCCAATTAAAAGCAAAACAGCAGTCTTGTGTTATCTTAAAGACCAGCAGTTTCCTTTAAAGCCAGTTGAGTTTTGTTTTATAATGCTTTGGTAGATAGATTAAAATGACTGTCTCTGTGTGTGTAGAGAGGGCCCCTTCCCAGGCAGAAGTAACTTTCAAGTCAATGTAAAGTCTTTAGCCTGTGATTAAAAGCCTTTTCCAATTAGCACTCAACAGCTCCCATTCATTTCCCCCCCAGCCCCTCCCCATTCAAGATGAGTAGGAGACTAATAAGGCTGCGATAAAAGGGCAAAAGGCACAGAGACAGCCAAAAGGAATTAATGAGCCTCCTCCATGTATTTGTCTCCTTAACAGCTGAACTGTTACATCCATTGATGCTCTTCAAAGGGCCTTCCTCTGCTCTCTGCAAGCTCCACTGGGCACCTTCAGCCCAGGGAGGATGGGAGGGCAAGAGGACTTCCCTGGGTGACCCGCCCAAACCGATCGAGACCTACAGGATGGGGTGATGAAAATGGAGCTCTTTGCTGCCCTTGATGCCAACTCCACCATCACGACTGGCACTTCTCCACCCCCCCACCTCCTCCTAAAATGTCCAAACCTCTTTTGAGGGTCGGTTCCCAGCAGCTATGAAGGAGAAAATTCAGGGCTGGGAATTGTGCAGTCAAGACCTTGTCAAGGTCTTCACAGGGACCCTTGTCATGAAGCACCTCGGTGACTGGCATCTGGCTCAGAAAAGCTCCCTCCCTGCCCCCTCTCCAGCCCTTAACAGCTTATGACATCACAAAGGGCACTCCAAACAGATGCCTACATGGCATCCTGCAGCACTTTTAAAAGAGAATTAGTGGCTTTAATTATGGCCGTCGTCTGAAAGAGAGCCCAGTTGAGTTCACTAGGAGGCCTTTGATCAAGGACCTCGGCTAACACAATGGTGCGGAACTGTGACTACTCCTCGCCAGGGGAGAAGGGGCCTTTTCTGCCCCTGAATAGCTCACCAGTGATCTTTGAATGCAGGCAAGCTGGAAAACCCTCCCTCATCATTAAGCGGACATTTCTATACAGGGGCCTACATAGAGCTCGGGAGTCTAGGCGCTATACAATTGGAAGGGGGAAAGAATCCCTACAGATTCTGGCTACTCCTTAGGAAGTGCTGAAGGGCCGTGAGTGACTTAATTCATTAAAACAGGTTGCTATTAATTAACTGTCATAATCAAAGAAAGAGCCATTATTTGCATTTCTTAACGTTGTTCCCTTTTAGTTCATGTGCGGAGGTGGGGCGAGGAGGGGAAAGATTCTTGCAACAACAAAAAAATGAATTTAAGGCTGGAATAAACACACGCACGCACGCGCACACACACAAGAAAGAGAAAGAAGGTGGGGAGAAGGGAAAAAAGGGGGGGAAGCTTGCCATGAAAAGCCCCCCATTCAAAATGTAAGCTGTAGGTTCTGCAACTAATTACAGGACCAGATCTACAAGTGAATAAACAGGGAGGTGAAAACACAAATAGGAAAGTAATGAGGAAGAATGCAAAAATGCCTTTACTTGGCAACCGGTTTCTGCAACTGAGCCTAGTGGAAGAGTCTTTCTTTCTTTCTCCCTCTCTCTCTCTCTCTCTCTCTCTCTCTTTTCCCCCTCTCTCCTCACCTTGCATTTGATCATCTTTAGCAGAGCAACGCTACATGAGAGCAATCAGAATTAAATTTCTGTCTAATAGCTCCTATCTCTCTTTGCTTACTTAAGGCGGTGCTTCTGAAGGCTTCTGCTCATCTAAAGACATGCCATATGGAATTAAAGGTCTCAGCCTGTTGGCAGGATGGTTTGCCACCTTTCAAACACGCACCAGACCAGGTTGGCCATTGATCCGATCCGTTTGTGGCAGATGAAGGGGGGGTAGCTGAGAAACTTACATTTTGCAAGTATGATTCCTGTTCAGAGACACCAGCCTGTTCCCGACATGCTAGCTTAATGAAAAGAAGGGCCAGAGGTGACGTGATAGCAGTGTGGCAATAGTTAAGGGGCTGCCAAAAAGAAGAGGGGATCAGCCTAATTTCCAAAGCCCCAGAAAGCTGGACAAGAAGCAATGGATGGAAACTAATCAAGGAGAGAAGCAACCTGGAATGAAGGAGAATTTTCCTGACAGACAAACTTGCCTCCAGAAGCTGTGGGTGTTCCAACACTGGAAGTTTTAAATAGAGATTGGACAACCATTTATCTGAAATGGTATAGGGTTTCCTGCCTGAGCAGGGGGTTGGACTACAAGACCTCCAAGGTCCTTCCAATTCTGTTGTTCTATTAGCTATTCTGTTATAGCTAAACAACAGTCATTTCCTTTATAAGGAGCAAACTGAGTAGCTATGGAAGATCCAAATGGAATGAATCACATTAGAAACCTTTTTTTAAATTTAGGTATTATTGAATCATCTTTATTGTATTAGCACCAAGACAGAACTGCAAATGTAGAATGAAAGGATTGGAAGGAAACTTGAGGTCTTCTAATGGAACTCCCTTTGGAGCGCAGGAATTCTCATACCGCCCTAGACAATATGAGAATTCCAGGCTGTGTAATGGCCATCTAAACTTTTATTGAATAATTCTACTGATGGAGAACTCCATAAGATCAGAGCATCTTCATTCTCATCTATTAAACCCCCCTTTTCTCAATTTTCAAGACTACAGCTTTTCCTTTCATTTCCAATTGATGCTTTTTACCATCTTTTCATCTTACATTTTGTCAGTCTTTCATATACTACGATCATCATTAGATGAATCCCCAAACTTTAACTTCTGCTGCCTATCATGGTTTTAGGCAATTGAAAGTTTTATCTAATGCTTTTTATTAAGTGGCCTCTCTGTATGCAAAGTGTGTTGAAGGAAGTGCCTTTACACTGAATTTCTAGATTTACTTTAGAAAACATCTCCATATTGAATTAAAAAGAACGGCGCAAAATAGACTTACACATATCCAAGTAATAAAATTTCTGGGAAGAAATCCTTTCATAATTTCATAATTTTACTTTTTAGTATGCATACTGGAATTCTCCTTGGAATCTGAGAAAAAATGCTTTATCTTCTTTTACCACCAGTTCCTATCCACATAGAATAATAAATCTGCAGTTTGTTATCATAAGAGAATTAACTAAAGCAAGAATAAAAGGGCATCTTTCCTTTTTGAACCATGGTTATTGGAATAATTTCTAGAACAAAAGAATGTGGCCTTTACATTCTTGATGAAATTCCGGAAAAGATGTGATGGTCACACCCCAAGAAGTGATCTTGAAACGTGCAAAAAAATCATAATATTCCAGAGAAGTTCGTTCATCTTGTTTACATGGAATTGCATTCTGTAAAAGATTTTCATGTTCTATAATGCAAATCCATCTTTTATGAGTTGGTGCAAAAATATGAGAAAATATATAGTTGGTGAGATTGCACGTGAAAGAATGAGAAGCTGTTTTTGATTTTCTATCACTCCAATTATCAGATAAATCCAGATATTCTATAACACAATAGACTGGAAATGTAAGAACTTACTTATTTATTAAAAGCATGTTCATGTTGTTATTCGGGTAAAAATCCCTATAAAAGAACAGTATTATATAAATAAAACAAACATCAAGAGCATCCTTCAAAAGCTACAAAAGGGGTTAAATAAAATAAAGCTGGATCAGAACAATGTAAAAATCTACAATTAAAATGTGTGGAACAATAAAAAGATGTTTATCAGAGCTCTGCCACTAATGACACGTGACAATGTTAAGAAAATCATTTGGTGGGTTGCCTTCGCTCCTGTGGCAGAATTACAACATTATGGCTAGAAGTACACATTTCTTTCTTCTTCTTTTTTTTCAAATAAACTTTATTGAATTTATACAAAGTATATAAAATATCATTGCTATTTACATCGAAGGTGCAGTGTTTTTACCTACATACAATTATCAAATTAGTGTCTCTTTGATTACTAATTTCTTATAGTACAATCACCTTTAAACTCCTTTTTTCATTTTCATTCATCCATTTATAACATCCTTCCCAGACAGAATAATAAACTGAATTTTTATCCTCAATAATTTCATGTGTTAATTTGCTCATCTCTGCGCAATCCAAAAAAATACTGGAACAAAATTTGGAATTGGGTACAGGAAATAATAGAAGAAGACAAAGAATTGATACCAGAAATATTTCTCCTGGGAATGGGAAAGAGGGCGCTTGGAAAGAAAAAGAGTTATTTACTAACACACATTACAACAGCGGCTAGGTTGGCATTCGCACAATATTGGAAAGAGAAAGCCCTGCCGCCAGAAGAATATATAATTAAGAGAATATTAGAAGTACACATTTCTATTTTCAAGGATATACAGTTGCACATGATATTCAAGTTCAGATATACCCAATATTGAGTGTACCTTACTTCAACTGGCAGACAGTATCCAAGGAAGATCTCAGCAATCAGAGAAGTTTATATAGGAATTATCAATCCTTAAAGTTATCTGGTCCAAAAAAGGGTAGAGGTAGAGGATTATAATGCTCAAAATCAGCACTTTGTGTAGAAAAAACTGGGTGAAATCCAATTTCTCACTAATTTTTGAAGCAGCCCCCTCACAACTTATTTTAAATACCTGAAACTATAATCAATGGCTCTTTAAAATCTGACAGAAATATATTTCCTATCAGCTGCACCTGATTCTTCTTGAAGAAATGTCCGTGATTGAAGCTGAGACCTTTTGATGTTCATAACATATACTCAATTTATAAAATATGGTCCATCCTTTTTGAATAATCTACTTCCGAGGTGATTAGAGTACAAGTAGTACTCGTTAAGTGACCACAATTGGGACTAGCTTGGTCATTAAATGAAAGCATACATCTGTTTATGATCTTACTTCAGCTTTCTTTTGCTTTACAGACTGTGAAACCCGTAAATGTCAGGCCTGATTACAAAATTACTTTTTCATCGCCATTATAACTGCGAACAGTTGCTAAACAAGGCAGTCACTAAATAAGGATTACCTGTAGTACTAATTCTGGTCAGATCATGTCTATTCAGAAAATGCTGTAAGTAGTGTAAATTTTTATCTTATGGAAAGAAGTTGGTGGTTCAGAGACCACTGGCTTTCAAGAGGAAACTGTCTAATTTCTATGAATTCTGTGGTTATCAAATGCCCAATTCTATCAGGTCAGTTTTTGCTATTAAGATTTTGACTCTGATGTTAACACTAAATAGTAGCACATAAACATATACAAATGGATAAATCAAACAGAACATATGAATATCCTGATTAGAGGCATCTCAAGTCCAACATTGTACTCCCAACATAATTCAACTGAATGCTTTTGTGATACTCCATGCTTGGTATGAGGGCAAAAGTGATAATGACTGTTAGTCTTTGATCAAACTCTCTTGTCAATATAAATCTGCCTTTCATTCTATCTCAGGGGTATCAAACTCAAGGCCCAGGGGCCGGATCCGGTCTGTGGGGTGCTTAGATCTGGCCTGTGGGGCTGCCCTGGAAACAGCGAAGGACTGGCCCGCGTTGTCTCTGCCAGTGAAACCGAGCTCGGGAGCAGCCCTCCCAAGCTCCACTTTTGCTGGCAGAGGGTTGCCGGAGGCCATTGCAGCCAAAAACAGAGCTCGGGAGCTCGCTTTCGCTGGCAGAGTGGTTGGGCCGCCACAGGCACCCCCAACACGAGTGACATCAAGCTAGCCATGCCCATCCTGGCCACGCCTACCCTGGGCCACCGAGGTCAAACACAACCCTGATGAAATTGAATTTGACAACTCAGTTCTATCTGGTAGCCATGTTCACAGCAAGTGACAGTGCCTAGCCAACCATACCTGATTCTTAAAAAAACCAAGCCGGGTCAGTCTTGTTTAGTATGTGAATGGGAGACCACCAAGTAAATGCAAGGCTGTGAGCTTGATTGGGAAGTTGAAAGAACTTCCCAAGTTCTTTCAGCAGAAGACAGCTTCCATATTGTCAACAAGAAAGCAATATAATGTAGATGTATCCTATAATCAGAGCTGACCTCAAGGGAGACTTGACTGTAGCTGGCAGGGAAGCAAATTAGCAATAGCAATAGCACTTAGACTTATATACTGCTCCACAGTGCTTCACAGCATTCTCTGAGCAATTTACAATATCAGCCTATTACCCTCTACAGTCTAGGTCCTCATTTTACCAACTTGGAAGGATAAAAGGCTAAGTCAACTTTCAGCCCATCAGGATCAAACTCAAGGCGATGGGCAGTTAGCCTGCAATACTTCATTCTAACCACTACGCCACCATAGTTCTAATGATCAACGTACTGTGTTAAGACGTTTTCAGTTAGACTCTCCGACGTTCAGCTTTGTTTAATGACTCCCACATTGTAACATCAAAAGGGAGAAAAATCCCAATTCATGTCCCCCAGCCTTTGTTCATGCTTCTCTATACCACCAAACTCTTCTTTTGATTAGTCTTTTCTTCCTATCTAAAACACTGCTTGTTTTGTTTCTGTCTGTGGAATCCTTCTCTTACTCTTCATTTCCTCTCCAACAAATTTTCCCTTGAGCGCATTAAGTCCTATGCAGGTCGCCTCGCTGCCTTCTTCAGTTTTCTCACTTCCCGAAGTTCTTTCTTCATATGCTTAATGGCTTGCAAAATACTGCTCTGCTGGGGGTCATCTGCAGCTTCCTCCAAGTAAAGGCGGAAGTGTTTGATGATTTCTAAGAGTAGCACCTCTGGGTCTTCCCTCGCTGGGTGAAGATGTAGCACCCTCTCACAGGCGATGGCGTAATTTTTGTGCCAGTTCACTGGATGAGTTTTATACGTGTTTACAATTTCCTTGTACAGCTGTAAATCAGAGAAGACAGTTCAGGGTTGAAGAGAAATCTCAGAGATATCATTTCCCTGTATTACAAATATTTGCTCACTTTTTTTAAAAAAAGCAGTCGAGCCTGGCATAAACAGCATCTATATATAATAAAGTCTCTGCAAGTGAAGAAAAATAGGACACCGTTTATGAGCATATGTTTTAAACCATGAAATGCAACTCTCTGCATTTCTATTCAGAAATAAGCTCCGCTAAGCACTCCCCAGCCAGTGTGTATAGGATTTGAGCTAAGAGGTTTCATGTGTGCGGCTGATGATTGGGCATACTGCTCTGATGTCATCCAACTGAAAAGAGGAATAAAGATGTAGGATTCTCAAGGGGAAACTAAAGAATAATAATCCCAAGGATAAATCTGAAAGGTAAACTGGAAGAGAGAAGTAAGAGAGAGAAGCTAGAGAGCAAAAAGGGTGAGGAATAAGCAAAAATGAATTGAAGATATGTGTTTTATTTCTAGTGGAGCCATTCTGCCTATGAAAACAGCAAAAGAAAAGAACTGAACTTGGGTTATTTCTCTAAATTGTATCCATTTTATTGCTAGGCCACCATTATTCTAACATGGGAAGTAGAAAGAAAAATGTACATGCACTTGAGTTGCTACTGATACAGAATCAACATCCATCCTTTTTCATATTCACACAATTATGAGACCTGCAGGTAACAAACCATGAACAAAGCTCTCATGGGGGGAAAGGGAAGGGAAGGGGAGACATAAAAAACTTGCTGTGATACTATTCTTTAGCTAATCACCCATGGGCCTGTCTTTGCTCACTGGAAATAGCTTCCTGCTTCTGCTTGGTTCTACAAGTTGTAGATGAGAACTTGGTCCTACTTTTGTACAGGAACCTCAAGGCACTACCTTAAGTGGACTTTCATAGTTGCCATCCCCACTAGTCTGCTAACCTTCCCAAATAAGCTTAGCTGTGGCACCTAACTTGTTATCACAAGACAGTGAAAAGGTTCCACAGTTCTGAGGCAAAGTGAAGGAGAATCTCTCCAGCTATCTAGAAGCAGCACTCAACAGCAGTGAGGTAGAAACAGCTATCATGCCCTCACGAATGAAGGCAAATATACGTATCCCAAAATAATTTTGCAGGATCCAAACTGGGAGTCACTGAGACCAGAGGGAAATTCTCTCGGTGGGAACAGAGAGAAATTCACTGACGATGGGCTTCAGCATGAGTCTGAAAGCTCGGAAGACTAAACCTCTGGTCCCCGTGACTGACCCAGATTGGATCCTGCAGCTGTCATGCTTTATTTGGAGCCCTAAAGCAGGTGACAGCAGCGAGGAAAAGTTACCAACCCAGCCTTATGCCTAGTGGTCAGACAGATGGAAATGGATCTCCTGGTTGTGGCTTTACTATTTTATATAAATTGATCTGATGACTGGAACCAGTGGAATGATCAACACTTATCAACCATATAAACACAGGGATAGATATCACCCAGACCCCAGGCACATCCCTTGGTGTCTAAATGACATTTTAAATAAAGTTTATTTAGTAAAAAATATTAAATATGAAGCTGGTCTGTTATAAAGCCTCAGCCCCTAGCAACCTAATGACTTTCAGGGACATTTGGGGGTATGGTACCCTGTTCCCCCAAAATAAGACATCTCCTGATAATAAGCCCAATCGGGCTTTTGAGCGCATGGCAATAAGGCCAAGCACTTATTTCAGGGTTCAAAAAAATATAAGACAGGGTCTTATTTTCAGGGAAACTTGGTAATTGGCCCACTCAAATGAGAGGGAGCATCATAATAATCTAGCGAAGTGTTTCTCAACCTTGACAATTTTAAGATGTGTAGATCTCAACTCCCAGAAACTCCCAGTCATCACCTGGTTTGGGAATTCTGGAAACTGAAGTTCGCACATCTAAACACTGGTCTAAACAGGTGTATTAATACTGATCTACCCCGACAGCCATTTTGTGAATAGCCAGATTTCCTACTGCAGTACATTTTGACTACACCCATTACATAGTGCAAAATTACAAATGATTCCTGCCCCAAAATTATGACTTATTCATGTGCAAACATATAGACCGCTTGAGCTTTTCTATCCCAAAGTGGAAAGTTCTCACCTTATAAGCAAGCGTGTAAAGCTTTGCTTTCTCTTCCACAGATGCGGAACCGGTTTCTGCAAGGTCAAAAAGAAAGAAGGCTGTTTTCATCCTAGGAGAGAAAAACAACAACAACAGGAGTGATTCTTTAAAAACCAACTGACATCCATGAAGGAGGAGGTAGGATTCAATTCCCCATGGAATGATTGTACCCCAATTCACTATACTGAGCTGCTGTTTACTGGATATGGCATTAGAAGCTGTACATCTGAAGGGCACCAATTGCCTTGATTTATTAACTCAAGGTACTATTCCATTCCTCTGCTAGAACCAGCGTCCTAGGTTGTCCCCCTACTTCTTCTGAGTTTTATCTGCTCAGTGCTACAATGTGCAATATAATTAATCTGTATGTAGATTGATATGATTATCCTCTCTTTCAGACCTTTTCTGAAGCATGGGAAGGAAACAGAGTCTCACCTGGCTTGCCACATCTCTTCATTTGCTACTAACTCCCAGGAAGATGAGTCAAACCTTAAAAAAGAAACAGGTAAGTTGATATGCAAGACCAGGTAGAGGTCTCTCAAACACAGAGCATGAACAGGATAACTAAAACTTTCCAAATAAAGCTGATGGGAACGATTATGATGATGTTATCCCTTCAGTCATGTCCATTGACAATTCTATCCAAACCCTCTCTGGATCCATATCAAACATACTTTTGATTCTACTATTATATATTCACTAATGACAAAAAGAATGAATGGTAGGAAGTTTTACATTTGCACTATTCCAACTCCCTTCTTGTACCCTTTTAGAAGCTACTATCAACTACTGTATTTTTCAGAGTATAAGACACACTTTTTTCCCCCAAAAAAGAGGGTAAAAATCTGGGTGCGTCTTATACTCTGAATGTAACCCTGCCCAGCTTCTCAAATTGAGGTTTCAGAGGCTGAAAAAAAGAATCAGAAACAAAGCTTTAGGAAAAAAAAGCCCCCAAACAGAGCTTCAGAGGGTTTTTTTCTGAAACTCTGTTTTGGAGGCTTTCAGAGGCAGGAAAAAAAGTTTTTTCTGAAAAAGAGTTTCAGAAGTTTCAGAGGCAGGGAAAAAAAGCAAAAAAAAAAAGCAAGGCGCAGAGCTCACAACCAAGGAACCTGTTGCTAAAATTCACCTCTGGCAACAGCTGATTGAGGGTATTCCGGGAGGCCGAACCACCCACCAATCAGCTTTTTTCTTATTTTCCTCCCCAAAAACTAAGGTGTGTCTTATATTCTGGTGTGTTTTATACTCTGAAAAATATGGTATGTGTCACTTACTTTCCATATTCCTCAGTCCAGTTGTAGAGATTTTGGGTACGCTCAACCCACATTTCAGGATCAAAGGGAACTTTTGAAGATACAAGTTTATCACAAGAGCCCCAGGGCCAAAGGGAATAGTCTTTTTTCCATGTAGGGTCACCTTCATGGAGTCCAATGCAAACAAATGTGTCTTTGCTATTACAAAGAAACAAATTATTAATTAAAAAAGGTAAATGGAAGAATGTAGAATGGTGCTTGTCTATGATAGCACTAATAGCAACCAATATGAAGATAGCTAGAAGCAATGGTTGGTTTATTTTATGCTGAATAGGTTCAGTTGTGTGCCTAATCTTGTGCTAGATCGGGATGTCAAAACGGGTGGCCTGCGCGCTGGATGGTTCATGCACAAGCCACACCCATCCCAGCTCCACAAAGGGAAAAAACATCACAAAATTTCATGTGATGGCAACATGATGCCGTGAGTTTGACACCCATGTCTTAGATACAGGATGAGGATGAGAGTTTACGTCAAGACTTCATAGAAATTCAGAACAGGACAAAGCCATTTAGGCTACTGAACTTTGCTCCACAGAACACCCAATAGTCCTCTACTTGAACATCACCAGTGACGGGAATATCCTACCTCTCACAGTAATTGATCAAACCGATCTTGTTATTGGGAAGTCTTTCCACCCCTAATATTCAAATAGATTTTTTCTTCTTTAACTTAAATCAGGAGTTCCCAACCTGTGGACCATGGGCCACCAACCTGGAAAGGTTGGGGAACTCTGACTTAAATCAATTATTCTAGGTCTGAAATGATAGAAAGCAGATCTTAGCCATTTTTTGTGTGATATCCTTCCATACTCTCAAATCAACCACAATCTTGAGGTGTCACATTGCCATCACATGGTGTGTTGCAATGTTTTTCCCTTTCATGGAGCTGGAGTGGGCATGGCCTGCATGTAACGCATCCGGCCCGTGGGCCGCCAGTTTGACACCCTGCTCCACAACCATTGACACAGATAAACCTTGAGGTGGTCTTAATGACTTGCTAAAAGAATGCAAATGACCAGCTGTCTGCAAGGAGTATAAATCCTTCTATTCCCCACCATCCAATCAGAGCTGAAGAAGCTTCTTGGATGAGAAGCGAAATGTCTTCAAAGAAAAACCAGAAAGTCTAGTTGCCTCTTGAAAAAGCACCTTTGGGACAACATATTGATACATATAAAAATGGCCCTGATTGTTATATGGAAGTGAGAGTACACATAAATTAAGGCTAGCCACGTTTCCTTTTATTTTATCTGAAGTTTTTAATATCCTTGACTTTACATCACTTACTCCTTTTCATGCACACTGTATAACACTATTTAACATGGCAGAGAAGGTATGTATTTAGGCATGCATCCATGTATGAATGTATGCTAGTAGGTGAAAAGGAATGCTTACTGTCTATTTACTTTGAGGAAATGATGAAGGTTGAATGTGATTGTTCCATCCGGTAATGGCACTTCTACAGGATTCCAACGGTCGCCAGGAAAAGTGACACCAGGTAAATGTTTAGCCAGCTTTGGCAAATACCAATGGTAAGTCATCATCTAGCACATGGAAGAAATTGTATTTATTTAAAATATTTACATACCACTCTGGCTACCATTATTTAGCCAGCAGCTGTGAAAGTTGGACCATAAGGAAGGCTGAGCACCAAAGAATTGAGGCCTTTGAACTATGGTGCTGGAGAAGACTCCTGGGAGTCCCTTGGACTGCAAGGCGATCAAACCAGGCAGTCCTGGAGGAGATCAACCCTGACTGCTTTTTAGAAGACCAGATCCTGAAGATGAAACTCAAATACTTTGGCCATCTAATGAGAAAGAAGGACTCACTGGAGAAGAGCCTAATGCTGGGAACAATTGAGGGCAAAAGAAGGAGGAGACGACAAGGTGGCTAGATGGAGTCACTGAAGCAGTAGATGTGAGCTTAAATGGACTCCAGAGGATGGTAGAGGACAGGAAGACCTGGAGGAACATTGTCCATGGGGTCACGATGAGTCGAACACAACTTGGCAACTAACAACAACTTAAGTCAGCACACATACATGTGCCCTCTCTTGCTCTCTCTCTACACACACACACACACACACACACACACACACACACACACACACACTGAATTCTTTAAAGTAGGACATTTATGAACATCTCATAGAATATCATGACCCAATGTTTCTCTTTTGATATTTCCAGCCTGCTTTGGAGAAGAAGTGAACCACATTTAAAGGCAAGGTAATTCCTGCTTTCCATCACTGCAACATTCAAAGAAGACTGACAGCTGTTGAACTTGCCTTCTGTTTTTTGCCAGCTCCCTCCTTCCTCAGAAGCAAGAAACTAGCCCAGAGGCTAGTTTCAGTTATTCAGTACTACAGGACCCAGTTAGTTGCACAATAATGATCTTGTAATAAGAAGCACATTGATAAATCAGGAAAACACAATTCACCAATCACCCAGAACAGATGCAATATGGGAGGATAGAAACTGGCAAGAGAGCCAGTATTATCCTATGTTGATCTCTATTCAGTTGTCATTAAAGGTGCTAAGACACAGTGAGATCTCTAGTATTTAGTATCTCCATGGCAGAAGCAAAATTCAAAATGGGGACTTCTGGTTTGCAGCCATTCTATGATATTCTACTGACCTCTTGGTCAACTAAGCTGATATCAGGTCTTATACCCTCACAATGATGCATGTAGCGAAGAGAATTCCCAGGCAGGTCCCCTCTTAGCAAGATGATGGCATCTGGAGGCATGGAGGACAAAAGATTCATGGCAAACCGGTCAACAACATTGTTGTTACTTTGGTCACAGACACTGTTTCAAAAGGGAAAATTTAAAAAAAGAAAGATTTGTCAACCTAACAAGCAAACATTTTGTTTTCAGTCCAACCCCAGGTAGCTACATCAACTACAGCCTTTGAAAGGAAGGATGCTATACACAGGAAAAGAACTTTGATGGTAAAAATGGGCCATCAGACACCTCAGGTGTGCTGCAATGGATAAAGTGCTAAACCTGGAGCACTGTGTACCCAGATTTCAATCCCCGTCAGGCAGTAAACAAAGCACCCCATTCTTGTAGCATCACTTTATTTCAAAACTAAATTCAAAAACCAAAAATTCATTCTTTAAATTTTTTTAAAAAACGATGGCGATAGTTCAAGATCCCGTTTGGAAATAGACCCAACTGCTTAGGAACAGAAAACGACCAAGATACAGACGTTTCTCCTACTAGCTTGCTGATAAATTGGACATTTTTCTGCCTATAGCAATAGCAATAGCACTTAGATTTATATACCACTTCATAGTGCTTTACAGCCCTCTCTAAGCAGTTTACAGAGTCGTCATATTGCTCCCAACAATCTGGATCCTCATTTTACCGACCTCGCAAGGATGGAAGGCTGAGTCAACCCTGAGCCTGCTGAGATTCAATCTGCCAAACTGCTGGCAGCCAGTGATCAGCAGAACTAGCCTGCAGTACTGCACTCTAACCACTGTGCCACCGCGGCTCATAGTAGCCATTTTACAATTAGGAATCCTCCCTTCTTTATCTTTATCTTTTATTAGATTTATATACCACCCTTCTCCTTTCAGACTCAGGGCGGTGAACAGCCAAAGTAAAAACATTTGTACACAAAAGTTAAAATAATTTTAAAAGTAATTGAATAAATTTGGCCCATAATTTAAAACATTTCAATTAAAATCAGTATCAAACTTTAAAATCAACATAAAATCAGGCCAGCCCAGCTAACTGAAAAAAGTAAGTTTTTAGGGCCCGATGAAAAGTCCGAAGGTCTGGGATCGTTCATATCTCTGAGGGTAGATCGTTCCAGAGGGTAGGTGCCACCACAGAGAAGGCTCTCCCCCTGGGGGTTGCCAGCCAACATTGTCTGGCCGATGGCACCCTGAGGAGAGCCGGTTCGCTCTCTGTGGGAGCGAACCGGCCGGTGGGAGGCAATTGGTGGCAGAAGGCGGTCCCGTAAGTACCCCGGCCCTAAGCCATGGAGTGCTTTAAAGGTGGTCACGAACATCTTGAAGCGTACCCGGAAGTCCACCGGAAGCCAATGCAGCTCGCGCAGGAGAGCTGTCACGTGGGAGCGCCCCGTCACTCCCATAATCCCCCACACGGCCGCATTTTGCACCAGTTGGAGCCTCCGGGTGCACCCCAAGGGGACCCCATGTAGAGAGTGTTACAATAGTCCAGACGAGAAGTGACGAATACTTGAGTGACCGTGCGTAAGGGAAGATAGTTCTTTTTACTCATGTCAGCAGCTTGCTTTTCCAAACTTCAAACATACCAAGCCCCTAGCATGAGGAAACACTACCAAGAAAATAAGACTGACATGAAATTTTATTAATCAGGGCTAATGTTAGGATACGAGGGCTTAGGATGCAGACTCTCATAAACTGAATGAATAAACTTCCTGCTCTCATTAATGAATCAATTCATTAAAGGAAAACTCTCTGTGTGAAATTTGAACCTCTCTTTCCCTAAGTGCAGAACATAGAGACTAGCTGGTTTTTCCCAAGAAGCAACATCCATTTGTTCTTGGTTCTCAACATCTTCCCTAACCTCAGTGAGTTACCTTACACTGGTTGTCCTTAGTCCAAAAAAATAGGAATATGATAGAGAAGTGCAAGAATCAAATCCCCAGCTAGAAACTTTTGGGTAAATCTTTGCCTACCACAACCTATGGATATAACAGAAGACAGCAGAAATTCTATGTTCTATGTACATATTGCCCTGAGTAACTTGGATGAATGGAGAAGAAAATTATGTAGACGTTAGTGCTCAGTCCAGTAAACATTATTAACTGCTGCCTCCCTCTTAATTACCTGTAATTGGAATAGATTTGAGCAGTAACAAGAACAGCTGCCAGAAGCCATTCCAAACTGTAAATCATTCTGCTGTTTCCAAGAAATATCTCACCAAGAAAAAAGAGTAAAGAGAAGCCAAAGCCAGCTAGAACAACAATCACTGCATTGCTTTGCATCCAGAATCGCTCGACCTGTTGAAGAATAGAATAACAGAGTTAGAAGGGACCTTGGAGGTCTTCTAGTCCAACCCCCTACTTAGGCAGGAAATCCTATATCTGTGATGGCGAACCTACGGCACACGTGCCACAGGGGGCACATGTAACCATATCAGTGACATGCCAGCTCAGCTCTGGCGCACATGCGCGCACCGGCCACCTGATTTTTGGGCCTTCTGGGCCCACCAGAAGTAGGGAAACAGGCTGTTTCCTGCTTCTGGAGGGCATGGGCAGATGGGGAAGGCCTGTTTTTCTTTCTCACCTGGCTCCAGATCCTCTCTATGCATCTGGGGAGGATGAAAACAGCCTTCCCCACCCTCTCAGAGACCCTCCTGATGCCTGAAACGGCCCATTTCCCAACTCTTGGTTGGACAGGAAGTGACATTTTTTGCTGTCCCCAGCCTCAAGAGACTCCTCTTCTTTGTGACAGCCGCCTTGTGGCAGATATTGGAACACTGGAACTACAGTTTATATATATATATATATATATTCCAACATTTACATCTTTAACTTCCTTGTTACATTTTTACAGCTTTCCGATACCGGCATCTTTGAGAATATCTATAACCAACTATATACACATTCATTTTATATATTACTTACTAATTTCTATATTCACTACAATTTATACCTATCTATTACACAACACCTATAATATCTTCTCTTATGTTTATACATTTATACATTAATTTTGGATTTTTTTTCTCCATCCAGTTATACCATCTATTCCATGTCTTGTAATAAATCGTTTCCTCTCGGTCTTTTAATTCCATTGTTCATTTATCTGCTTCTGAACATTCTAACACCTTTTTTTATGATCATCGTATTTGATGGAGCAAATCTTTGGAAACAAAGATGGAACCACAGTGTTATTGGAACCACAAAAAATATTGTGGTTTTGTCTGAAAGAATGATGGTTTATTGCACTTTTCCCAACATTTCCCATGTGTGTGAATGCAGTTTTTGAGGATATGGTGCTTCTGGGGCAATGTTTCCCAACCTTGGCCATAGCCAGGGATGTGGATTTCAACTGCCGGAATTCTTATAAATGGCTATTCTGGCAGTGGAATTTTGGGAGTTGAAGTCTACAAATCCAGAAAAGAATAAAGTGGGAAATACTGTTCTAGGGGATTATGGATTTTGAAGATGATATAGCCCAGTCAAAAAATGCTTTTATTTTATTCCATTTCTACACTGCCCATCTAACCTGCATGGTTTACAACATCACTTTCAAATTGGTTTCCAGCTTCCCCCCTGTTAAGAGGATCAAATAGCAGGAGCATTCTCTGCCAGAGACCTCGGTGAATTGTTGTGATCCAAGAGAGACCATTTGAGGCCAAACAGGCAAATATCTTAGCCTGGAACAAAAGTACTTTTTATTTGTGTGAGTCCAGCTTTTAAACAAAAATGTTTGGAGGGTGTTTATAATAACACTGAATATGAATCTGCAAAATGAAAGCAAGTTCCTAAAACACATTGGTACCTCCCTTCCAGAATCCCACTTTCGTTTTTAAATTAAAACAATCCCTTTTAATTAAGCAAACTCACCACTCCCTTAAACAGGGGCTTTGAAATATCCAAATTTGCCCTCCAAGCAAAGAAAAAAGAGTATATCACTAACATTGACGTAAACAACCAAATCAGCTGTGACTTCTCTGTCTTCGGCCTAAAGTGGAGGAAAAAAATATAATTTGAAAACATTATAAAGACAGTTTACACATGCAAGAGATTGCAAAATGAATAAAGCCTATTACTTACACGAATCTACATCTAACACAAATTAAAAGCAGAGGTGAACAGCAGTGACAGTGACTGGAACAAGTCATGAAAAATAAAATCACACAACAGCTGTTCTCCAACTTAGTTCCCTCCAGATATACTACAATTCTGCTACTCCCAACTATGGCAGAAGACATCAGCTGGGAATGATTGTTTTAAGGAAATAAATGAACAAGTTTACTCAAAAGTTAATTTTTTAAAAAATAATTGAATATACCATATATACTGAATTTATCAAAATGAAAATTGAATCTGAACTGAAGATAATCCCATAGGCCAAACTAAGAGCAGATAAATCTACATCTATCTATCTGCATGCCTGGGCAAACTCTTCCCCATTTTATTAATCTAGGGCAGGGGTGTCAAACTCAATTTAATTGAGGGCCACGTCAGGGTTGTGTTTCACCTCGGGGGCTGGGCAGGTATGGCCGGGGTGGGATGTGGCTGGGGTGGGCTGGGCCACCTCAACATCACTCATGTCAGAGAGCCTATGGAGGCCCAGGCAGGGCTGGGGGTGGGGGGAATCCATTGCAACGGCCTCCTGTAGTGCTCTGTCAGCAAAAACGGAGCTCAGGAGGGCCGCGTGTGTGTTGGGGGCGCCTGTGGGGTCAGGAGTGCCTGTGGTGGCCAAGGCAGGGCTGGGGGGAGCCATTGCGACAGCCTCCTTCAGCGCTCTGCCAGCAAAAATGGAGCTTGGGAGGGCCGCATGTTTTTGCTGGAGAGGCACTGCGGGCTGGTCTTTCGCTGTTTCCAGGGTTGCCCCGCAGGCCAGATCTAAGCACCAGGCGGGCTGGATTTGGCCCGTGTGCCTTGACACCCCTGATCTAGGGTTACCAACTATATATGAAACCAATCCTGTAAACTTTGTCTTCTACAATAAATGTATGTGACCCACTTGTGTGCACACACGAAATATGTGTGTCTGCAGAAACATATATAAACACTTCCACCAAAAGCTATAATCTAAAAAAGGCAGAGCCAGACGCATACACATCTGGGAGAAACTTAGTTCAGTCTAACTTTCTGGATCTCCAAATAAATCTCCAATTTGGAAATATTTAAGCCTGAAATAAACCCCAGTACCTCACTGCACAGCACACACATGCAGCAATTGCAAAGGCCTGGACAACGAGGGAAAGTTCCATCTTCATGTGGGTCACCTGAAAACTGCAAGGAAGACAGAGAACAAGAGTATTTTGCAACTATAATGACAGCAAAAGTTCATGGAAAGATGAAGGGGCTATAAAATCATCTCTTGCATAAGAGCTAAAGGCAGATGTCAGAGCATCTGGCAAAAGCAGTAACACTTATATACCACTTCATAGTGCTTTACAGCCCCCTCAAACAGTTTACAGAATCGGCATATTGGCCCCAACAACCTGGGTCTTCATTTAACCAACCTCAGAAGGATGAACGGCTAAGTCAACCTTGAGCCGGCCAGGATCAAACTGCTGGCAGTTGGCAGAATTAGCCTGCAATACTGCATTCTAACCACTGCGCCAGCATGGTTCTTTGGATGCTTTCACAATGCAGAGTAAAACCACTGGATCAGACAGGGATTAGGTGCCTGGAAAGGAAGTGCTGAGCTCTCATCCTAAAATCTAATCTAACAGACACCCAAACAGGGCCTGCATCATACCTGTTCTCCCTTTTTTCAATATTTGCTTGAATCTGGCACTCAGAAATGGCTGGGTTCCACTAGCTATCACAATCAAATAACTCACAACGTCAAAGGAGAATAGTTATTTCCATCCATATCACTTTCACAAGTTCACCCTTAAATTCATTCCATCTTGTTATTGCAATCCATCCTTTCTTAATCCACACATCCATTTGCATTTGTTTATTTTACTCCACTTGGGGATTGTTTCAATGGAAACTGAGATACAATGGTTATTTGTAAATACATACATTTTAAAAATGTGTCTTATTCTTTCTGCTAAGATCTTGAAACATTTGGGACGTCAAAAAGGAATACAGGATGAAGATCACAAGACAGTACTTTCCCCAAAGTCTTTTAAATCTTCCATTGCCTAAAGGACAAATTAAAGCCGCAATCTTGCACCCACTTACTGCAAATAAGCTCCACTGAACGCAACAGGAAATGTTTGTGTCAGATACGCTTATAATTACACTATAATCCATACAATTTGCATTCACTTACAGCAATATATCAGTCGTACTGGATCCATTTTCCAATTTTGCCTGCACAGAAAAGAAGAAAATCAGGATTATTATAGTGTAAGTCTAGCTATACAGTCCATTTTGGTTAACCCAGCCAGCACCCAGGATCTTTATGCTGGAATATCCATGCATTTCATCAGGAACAAGCAATTCCGAGCTATGACAGAGGCGCTTTGGTCACTATCTGGCCTGCAACCACACTATGCAATGTTAACTTAAACAATGCATTATTCAAACCAACTTCAAGGGCTCTGCAGCAAAATACTGCAGTTAAGGATTCCTGCTTAGGACTCCAGCCATTCCATCCCAGCCTTTTTTCCTTTATATAACCCCTATATCTTCAGACAGTCAATATTGAACATGCTCAGGTCTGACTGGAGTTTCAGGATTTTTTCATGTTTTAGTTCCTCCCCATCCACCCAACATATACCTATAGTCCTGGCACATCACATTTGCCAATCATTATGGGATAGCTACCGTGTTTCCCCCAAAATAAGACCCTGTCTTATATTTTTTTGAACCCTGAAATAAGCGCTTGGCCTTATTGCCATGCGCTCAAAAGCCCGATTGGGCTTATTATCAGGGGATGTCTTATTTTGGGGGAAACAGGGTATATATAATGACAAATGGTTGAAAATGAGTTCTAGATTCCCAGTTAATGGTTGCTTCATTATTTGGGTTTCATTAACACCCATAAAGTATGTATTCACAAAGAGTTAATAACAACTGATGAACCCCATGCAGCCACGACAACATTGTACAAGATTGCAACCTCTACCAGTAAAACAAGCAAGGGGACAGAAAAATTGATGGAATCATTTCCTGTTTGTAAGCACCATCCCAGTTCAAACAGAAATTATTTGAAATACTTTCTGGCTGTCATGCGAATAAACCCTGCCAGCTGCACATGGCCAAAGGCTGTCATTTTTACTCACCGAAAAGTCCTAAGTCAGAAAAAAACTGAGAATCCACTGAATATTCATGCCCAGATAGACCCGAAGCTGGCTTGACTGCTGCAATCAGACTGGCCTTAACACACAAAATACCCCTTTTGGGAAATGCTAATACCAAACATAATCCTGTCCAACGCCTGAGTTCCTCTGATCACTTCAAGGACAAGCTACACATCAATTATGTACTGTAGTAAGTTTAAAATATCACCACCGACTTCAAAACATAAAAGCAGTTAAGATGCACCTACCTAATATGAATTATACAGATAGCATACAGGGAGCCAGAGCAGTTTACACTGGAGTTTATTGGAAGTTCAATGTACTGGAGTTATTAGAAGTTCAGGTCCACCCTTCAACAGGAAGTGTCGTGGGTAACCAGTTGCCTTGTCTTGGCTCAGCCCACCTAAGAGGGTTGGCATTGGGATACAAAGCAGATTTCTAGAGCAGGAGGAAAGATATGATACAGATCTATACAGCCTTCACGTTCCTCTGCCAGAAGAGAGCTCCGGGCTGCAACTGGGTTGCATTAACCTTCATGTTAAATGAAAAATGCCATGACTTGAACAGCTGGAGGGGATTTAAATGATTTCTCCAGTCACCAAGTGATTACAGCTATCCTAAGGGACAGGTGCGAGGACTATTAAACCGCAAGTGACAAATAACAAAAAAGGCAATAATTTGAAATCCCTTCTGCCTTTCAGAGACTGACCTGTGAGTCGAAAAGATGCAATACCACGCAGGTTTAATATTTAAGAGAAACGTTGTTCTTTAAAAGGAGAACTCAAATTTACCAGATTGAACGTGCCGTACTCTTCCCGGAGAAGATGGATCATAAACCCTTTAAAGGTTGTCTGGTCTCCCCAGGTCCAGCGGGCTTTGTTGAGGTAGGCAGAGATAGGCAAGTAGAGATAAGGCAGACAACCAGCCAAGAAGCAGAAACTTAAATTCAGCACATTGCTCAGGGTCAGCTCCTATACCAAAAAAACATTATACAGCCCTATATGAGTCCTCTGTTTGCATTACCGTATTTTTCGGAGTATAAGACGCACTTTTTTCCCTCCTAAAAGAGGCTGAAAATTTGGGTGCTTCTTATACTCCAAATGTAACCCCATGCAGTGCCCAAAATGGTTACCCGAAACAGCTGCTGCCTTCTCTTACCCCTTCCGTGCTTCGCCTGCTTTAGTCACTGGAGCTCCCTTTTGAAGCTGGTTTTCAACCCCAACCAGCCCCAATCTCAAAACCAGCAAGCAAACTAATGTGCTGAAGCTGACCAGGCTAAGGACTAGCCAAATGAATACCTAGTAGGTAAAATTTTTTTCCCCTATTTTCCTCCCCAAAAACTAAGGTGGGTCTTATACTCCGGTGCATCTTATCTCTGAAAAATATGGCATACTGCTGCAAGCGGACAGAGAAGAGAGAAGTCTTGTCTAAGCTAAGCTTCAGTTGGCCCCGATCCTGCTAATCTTCAGGAAAGTTTTTAAAAGATGGCTTTTCCCCCTCCCCGGATATTGGGCCAAGATAATAGATGATCCCACCTTCTGGGAGATGGATTTAAGATTGACTTATGCATTTTTAGCATTATGTCTTAATTTGCTATATTGTTTTGAAATATATCTCCTGGAATTGCAAATATGTTGAGTTGGATGCCTAGAGTGCATAAATCTTCTAAATTAGGCAGCAAACAAGTAATATACTGACGCATAGAGCTGATATCTTAATTTGCATGTGGAGTCTCAAAACATGATGTTAAAAATGGGCATTCTCCGTGGATTACACTTGGAAGATGACATCACCCTGATCCTTTCTGCATGGCAGGATGCAATTTCAGACTGAAACAAATAGTATCTGAGGCTCCCAAGGATCACATCACTGGCACCTTTGGCCATTGAAATTAAGCCATGACAGAACCAGATAGGAGAAATGCTGCAAAGAGGAGATAAACCACTTTGCAATGATTAAAAACTGGATGGTTTTTGATCAACGCTCCCCCCACAATAATTAAATTAAAATCTAATGTCTTAAAAGTCTAGTGCTGATCTTCTAAAGGCCATTACCAATCGTAACATCCATATTTAGAGGAGCTGAAGCTTTCTCAGCAGCATTTGTAGATGGGGAACAAAATCTGCAAAGTGGCAGGAATGGCATTGTGATGGACGTATATGGAGATTCTCAGTCATCAGATCATGGTTGCCAGCAATCTCAGCAGTTCCAAGAAGATTCCACAACCATTTGCACTATTCCAGTGCAGCCTTAATGACTCTGAAAGAGTGCTAACGACCTGATAACTGCAAGGAATATAAATCCTTCCACCTTCTTCTTGGATGAGAAGCGAAATGTGGGTGGGGGGCAGAGTCCAGTTGCCTTTTCAGAAAGCATCTCTGGGACACTGTGATGGATGTTTCACCCCTTTTCTTTGTGCAATAATATCACATACAAAAGGGTCAGGACTACAATCACAGTACTCTCCATATTGCTGATTTTGATACCCTCACCTTCATGGAAATCCATGAGGCCTACTCTTAGGGGTACCAAAAAGGGGCAACTAATCTTCTGAGAACTATGGATTATACAGGGACATAATCTGAGTTAGCCAATTTAAATTATTAAATATTATAAGCTCAGGATAGAATTTATAGTGATATTACCGTAACACTCTCACATCCTCTTTCCTGAGAGATTCAGATTTTAAAAAATTCTTGAGGAGGTAGAAAGGAGTAAAGCCATTTTTTTTCTGTTAAAATGACCACATGACTTGTCTCATGAAAGAGCATAGGAACCAACCAAGGATACTGAAGTGGAGTAACCATTAAATGTAATTTAGAAGAAGCATTACCTGCAGAGTACATCTCCATTTAGAAGTGTTTTTAATCCAGAGGCCCTTGTTTCAAGAGAGGGTTTGATCCTCAAACAAAAAGACCAGCTTTGGAATCTCTAAATATGCAACAAGACGATGAAGAAATTAAGTATCTCAATAAACTTTTTAGAAAAGAGAAAGGTGATCTTGGCTTTCAGTTCTGCTTTTGCAGACTTGTTGAGAGCCTTCCTCATTTTCCGTTCCTGATTTGTAAAACAGAATCTGTCCCAAAGATGCTTTTCAAAAGGTAACTGGATTTGCTTGGTTTTTTTCCTTGAAAAATTTCACTTCTCATCCAAGTAGCTTCTTCAGTTCTTAGGACAACTATGACCTGGATGGTTGAGAATCTCCACAGACAAAACAGAAGCTGATTCTCTCAAACTAAGGCAGAGCATAAAGATGCTTCCAAATTGCTATGGTGGCTGCTAAGAACTAAAACACCAAGTGGTGTAGTGAAATATATTGTACATTGTTGAAAAATATAACAATTCTAGCATTAATAATACAATACCCTAAAGTATTCAGAAGTGTCCATGTGCTCCAAACATTTTCTTTAGCCACCGACAGATTTTCTTGTTTCATTTCATTTTTTAACATCAACATATAAACACTAAAAGAACCAGAAACTGAAGTGGAAACAAGGAAAGTCCAGGCAGGTAGCAAAAACAGAGAGAGTAGCAAACAACTGATAGCTATTCTGTGAATTAGCAACCTCCAACCCAGCATCTTTCCCACATACAGACAATTCTCGCTTAATGACTGCCCTGTTTAGCAACCCTTTGAACTTACAATGGTGCTGAAAATGTATCCTTGTGACTGGTCCTCCATTTACGGCTGTCACAGTCTCATAATTGAGATTTGGGCACTTTGTGGGTGTTTATGACCATCACGTGATTACCATAAGCATGCTTCACAGTCAGCTTCCAAAAAGCAGAATCAATGGAGCTTTATGCAAATTTATGCAGAAGCTTTATGCAAATTCATGCAGCAAATTTCCATAAAGGATGTCTTATCTAACAACCACATCACTTAGTGATGGGGCTGCCAGTCTCAGTTTTGGTTATTAAGCAAGGACTATTCTTAAAATTCCAACTCTGCCTTTTAACTCAAAAAGACAGGATACCCTTGCAGTCATTTTTCTTATCTCCACATGTGAAACAGACAGGGGCAGATTTTTTATTAATTCTGTATCCTCCCGTTTATTATTGTTGTTGGTTGTTGTCAATTGGAACCATCCATTGTTCGTAGAGTTGGCCAGATTGCGGGAAGGAACTCTCCAAGCATGTTTCTAGACTTCCAAATACTCACACGCTCCTTGAACAAGCGAAAGGAAACCCACAAAGCAATGCAAAGCACGTAGATCACAATGGTATGTTGGTTACACATGCTAAGTCCACAAGAGAAGGCACCCACTTTACAGATCTGTAAAAAAAAAAAAAAGGAAAACATCAATTCTAACCATGGATTTAAATTGGTTTTCCAAATTGTTTTTGTTGTTACAGTAATTCTGGGGTATGGAGCGGTTTGTTCTCACTGCAGCATCAGAGTAGGGTAGGGTAGGGTAGGGTAGGGTAGGGTAGGGTAGGGTAGGGTAGGATAGGATAGGATAGGATAGGATAGGACAGGACAGGACAGGACAGGACAGGACAGGACAGGACAGGACAGGACAGAATAGAATAGAATTTTTATTGGCCAAGTGTGACTGGACACACAAGGAATTTGTCTTGGTGCATATGCTCAGAGTACATGAAGGAAGATACCTTCATCAAGAATCATAAGGTACAACACTTAATGATAGTCACAGGTTACAAATAAGCAAACAGGAAACAATATCAATATAAATCGTAAGGATACAAGCAACAAGTCATACAGTCATAAGTAGGAGGAGATGGGTGATAGGAACGATGAGAAGATTAATAGTAGTGCAGACTTAGTAATTAGTCTGACAGTGTTGAGGGAATTATTTGTTTAGCAGAGTGATGGCATTCAGGAAAAAACTGTTCTTGTGTCTAGTTGTTCTGCTATGCAGTGCTCTATAGCGTCATTTTGGGGGTAGGAGTTGAAACAGTTTATGTCCAGGATGTGAGGGGTCTGTAAATATTTTCACAGCCCCCTTTTTGACTCGTGCACTATACAGGTCCTCAATGGAAGGCAGGTTGGTAGCAATTATTTTTTCTGCAGCTCTAATTATCCTCTGAAGTCTGTGTCTGTCCTGTTGGGTTGCAGAACCAAACCAGACAGTTATAGAGGTGCAGATGATCTGTAGGAATCTTCAAGCTCCAAAGGGTGGAGCTTGCAGCATAATGGCCCAATACTGTATTGGTCCCTTGGACAAAAGGCAGCCAGAGCTGTGGAGGATGACCACATCTGTTCACATGGCTCCATATTTACAATCCTGGAAGCCAAATGGTGACCTTGGCTAGTCTTATAAAAGGTACACAGGTTAGTACTTGATCGGGGTTACGAGAAAATCTAAGGATTGTACAATTGTAGACAACCAGAAGTTATCTTAGGTGGGCAGAGGCTGCACACAGTATTTGGAGAACTGAGGGCTTCAGTGGGTAGGCTGAGATTGTGGTAGGGGTGATCTTGTTGCTTTCTTAGATTGGAAGGGAAGAGTGCAAAACTACGCCAAAAATTTGGGACAATCATGACCGAAGGGCTCCAAGGTTGCAAAAACAGCTTGTTCTGGAGCCACGTACTCTCATGTGTTGCCTATCTTGTCCTAGGTGAACATGCTTCCCCGATCCCCAAACTGGGCTCCCTTCTGCATATGGGGGGCGGGGAGAGAGACATATTAAGAAAGACTTCAGGAAGCTATAGCTCTAGAGAGAGAGAGTTCCTGATTATACCCAAGATCAACTTGAAAAATTACTTTGATTCATACATCAAGTCCTGTCACAACAGTGGCAGGACGATACACTCATCTTTCATACAAAGAGGTCTACATACCTCCATTTCAAAGATCAGTGAAGGGAAAGGACTTTAGGCCAAGATCTTGCTGCTACTGCCAGTGAAAGCTACAACTTGTCCAATTGCCAACCAGTATCTGGCAAGTTACATCCCCAATATATTCAGAGAGTCCAAGCATGAGGAACAATTGGCTTAAGCCACCCTATGTAGTTTGGTCCTACTCCCCAGAGGTTTAAGGGGAAGGGAAACCATTCCTGAAGTCTTTTGATCCTGAGTAGGCTACCTTTGATCTCTCTTTTGCAGTTGTTGCTTCCTCGAATTGCACGGAAAGCGCCATCAGCAGCCCCACAAACAGATTGTTTAAGCTGAAAACCTCTGCTGTGATAGACCATTGCCACGTTAGACGGGAAAACGAAAACATCCCCACAGCAAAGACTCCTGCCGCCTGCGAGCCAGAAAGCCTGCAAACATAGATAACAAGAAAATGCATCTTTTCCTCCATTATTACTAGTCCCCACTCATCAGAATTAAATACAAACAGATGCCACCTTCATGGTGCTTCTTCTGCTATCACCCCCAAACCCATACAGTAGCATCATGAAAAAAAAAATATTTCTTTTGGCAGGATCCCACCAAAGCCTAGGCTGTTGGCATATTTTTTTAACACTTGAATTTTAAATTAATAACTAATTAGGTTGTTATTACAGAAGAACAGCATCCCAAGATACTGATAAATCAAAACTATAGAAGTGTCACACATGCTAGAACTACAAAATGCTATGAGACAAGGCGCACCGAAAGGCAATTCGATGTACCTGCCTTTATTAGTCTCTATCCAGATCAGTGTTTTTCATCCTCAGCAATTGTTGTGTGGACCTTCAAGCATGCTGGGTAATCTGGGAGTTGAAGTCCACACATTTTAAAGTTAATAAAATTCAGAAACGCTAATCTGGAGAGACTCCTCAAATGCAGACGTAGTCAGCTCTGCTCTTTCTGGAAGCTGAAGAAGGTTGGTCCTGCTTTTGTCCTTGAATGAGGGAACTGCCTGGGACCACCAGAGCTGCTAATTGCCCTGAAAAGTTGAAAAGAATCCCCTGGATATAGGCCAGGGCAAATCACATCCATGTTGCCAAGAAAACATGGATGTGATAATGTGGGACTAAAAACCAAGCCCTATGAGGAAAGACTGAAGTGGCAAGGTGAAGGGAGGACTTAGCCCAGAGAAAAAAATGTTTGGAAAGAAATGTAATGCGCTCCTCAATATGCCTGAAAGGACATCACAAGGAGAAGATCAGGGCCTCTTCTTTCTTATTTCAGAGTGTTGGATATGGAATTACAGATTCAAGTTACAGGGAGTGGGATCAATTACCTCGGTCAGTGTTTCTCAACCACAGCAACTTTAAGACGTGTGGACTTTTAACTGGCTGGGGAATTGTGGGAGGTGAAGTTTACAAATTTTAAAGTTGCTAAGGTTGAAAAACACTGACCTACAGTGATGGGGGGTCTCCAAGCATACATACTGCCATTGTCTTGAATTGTTTTAACTCAATGAATTTTTGCTTTGAGCAGAGGTTGGATTCAACAGTCACTACCAATCTGATGAGCCCATGAAATGCCTTCGTGCAACAGACAACCAACATAGTGTGCCTAGATGCTGTGAATTACAACTTGTACAAGTATTATAAATAATATTTTTTATGTAGGATGTGTTTACCTCTAAGCCAGGGATTCCCAACCCTCGGGTCGTAGTCCACTACTGGGCTGCAGCCTGTTTGGAACTGGGCCACAGAAGTGGTGGGTGAACGCGGGTGTGCAGCTCTATTTGTGCAACAGGTGGGGAGGGTGTCTGCTGCTTGCGCAAATGGAGCTGCACATACACACACACCTGCCCACCAGCCGCACATAAACATTATCTATCCCTCTCGCCCCCCAGTCCGCAAAGCCAGAAAAGTTGAGGATTGCTGCTCTAAGTCACGGTATAAATTTTATTTTTCCTACAACAGCAACAACAGTGTGACATAGTTGGGCTGAAGGAATGACCTTCCCAAAACCATCCAGTGAGCTTCTATGGCTGAGAGTACAGAATCTGAATCTCCTCAATGTTAGTCCAATACTTTAATTGTGTTCCACACTGGCCTTGTTTATGGGAATTAATCCAAAACATCTTTATATTTCACTCTACACATCAAAGTTTTAAGTTTATTTAAATGCCATCTCAAACCTCAAAATATGCTAGATTTTTTTTTCCTCACATGAAATATTGTAGTCTAAATACTTTTACTCAGGCTATGGATACTGAGACAAATATACTAATTTATTCATGCTTATTTACATAGAAAAAAATTCCAGTTCAAAATTTTCTGAAAAGCTTACAAAGTCCAATGTACAAAGTTATGCTTTGTATTTTGTTTTTAAAGCTCAGAAAGAAAATATGTGAAAATTCAAGAGTGATTTTGAAAAAGCATTCCTTCGTACATTAACTACAGTATGTTATACACTGCCATCAAATTTGGTGTTAACCACTAATTTACACAGTTCTCAAGGGGGATGAGTATTGATGGAAATCCAGAATATCAATGGCTACTTGACAGCATTTACATCTCTGGAAACATGGGCAGCATATTATGAATACCACTCAATAAAGACTGTTTGTATTTGTGAGCTTCCAAAATGCATCTGGTTGGCTGCTATTTGTGGTAAGATCTGGACTATATTTTCTGTTGGCCAGCCCTCATAGTTAAGGCTCAAAAAAATCCTCAGTGGTCACACTATTTCATTTTCCAAAAAGCTGAAGAAAAGACAAGAGGATTACCTTTTCTAGATCTGATTCCAATCAACAGATTCAAAAAAAAGCCTTTTCAGATTGGTATAAGCCAAGTTTGGTATAAGCCAAATTTACTGCAATTAACAATCTCAAGATGCAATAAGCACAAAACATATTATTCCCATATATTTCTTCTTGTAAGGGTTTCTGGATGGCCCATATAGGAAGTCTCGAAAAGAAGCTTAATAGAGCAGAAGCCTCCTCAGTCCCAAGCTATTAAACATATTTAAAATGTATTTATTCTGAATCCAAATAGCTCAGGGCAAACTTTCCTTAGGGAAACAATAATCTTCTATTTCACAAGTAGAGAACAAATGGAGAGAACTAGAAGTCTTAATGCAGGAAGATGAATATGATTTTGTGGGCAATGGAAGCATAGGGGGAGGAAATTCATAAGTGGAATTTAAGAATTGAATGCATGGGTACAATACATTTGAAAGAAACAGGCCACACACAAAGAGAGAATGTCAAATGTGAAGAAGGTGTACCCGTGCTCTGACATCCAGAAATCTGAGCATGAATGACCAATATTTGGGGAAAACACAATGAAAGGGAAACAACAAATATGTTATTATGAGGTTGTATTATTGACAACTGAAACAGGAAAAGCATCTGGATACTATTCTTCTGGACATTAATTTTCAGACAAGAACTTACTAATAATGGAAATTTTAACTACACTGGCATGGAATGGACAACTGTCATGGCCAGGACCGCAAAAATGGTCTTATTGTTTTATTTTTCAAAAAGCTGAAAAAGAGTTAAGAGGATCGTATCTCCCCTAGATCTCCAACCAATGGAGAAGAGCTAGTTGGTTGGAGCTCTTCTCCAACCAATGGAGAAGAGCTAGTTGAAAACCAGAGAAGTACTAATTGAGATCTTCTGAGCAGATATTCTCAATTTAAATGAGGTACAACTGAACCTCATTCCAGTGGGAAGAAAAGTAAGGGAAAGGAAGCTTAGAAAATCATTCTGAATCCATAGGGAACTTTCACTTGTGCTAAGAGTTAAAAAGGACAGAAACAGAAGATGGAAAATCAATATAATCACTAAGGAAGTATACTAGCAAAGAGCACATGGTTATAGAAAGAAGGCTAAAAAATACTAAAAGAGATTTATGTTTGCAAGAGAAGGTAGAAACAATTCAAATGGCTATTTGGTTTCATCAGGAGAAAAAAGTCAAAGGAAGGGTAAGTCTACTGCTGGGAGAGAATGGTAGAATAAGTAAAGGTAAAAAGACAAATCTCAATTCCGATATTACTTCAGTCTAACTCACAACGTGGTAATGTGTTCAAATGCATTAAATCAGGGGTGTCAAACTCAAGGCTCGCGGGGTGCTTAGATCTGGCCTGCGGGGCCGCTCTGGAAAAGCGAAGAGCAGGCATGTGGTACCTCTGCCAGCAAAAACTGAGCTCGGGAGGGCCACTTTTTTTTTTAATTAGATTTGTATGCCGCCCTTCTCCAGAGACTCAGGGAGGCTTACAAGGCGTTAAGCTTCATACTTTTGTATATTTTTTATACAAAGTCAGCTTATTGCCCCCACAAACTGGATCCTCAATTTACCTACCTTAGAAAGGATGGAAGGCTGAGTCAACCTTGAGCCTCAAACTGGTGTAATTGCAGACAGCTGGATGTTAATAACAAGCTATTCAGCCGGTTGAGCTATCTGAGGTTCCTTTTTTGCTGGCAGAGGGTTGCAGGAGGTCATCCCAGAGATCAGGAGCCCATTTTTGCTGACGCTCAGCCACCACAGGGCCCCCCGACATGAATGACATCATGGCCATGGCACCCCCAGCACCCCGAGGTCAAACACAACCCTGATGCAGCCCTCAATGAAATTGAGTTTGACACCCTAGCACTAAGCAGAAAAACTGACAACAGGAGAAGATCGGAACCCAAGGCATATAGCGAGATAGCTGAGGAATTCTTGACAAAGTTAAGTATTCAGGAGCAGACCGGTTACATTTAAGAGCCTTGAGAGAATTTATAGAAGTCATCTCTCAGAAATCTTCCTTGGTTGGATTTACTAGACCTGTTCCTTAGGTTAAGTCCTGAGTTATCAGCACAGCCCTGCCAACGTAAGTCAAAGGAGAGTAATAGTCAGAGAAAGATATCTAATCATAGGTAAATGACAAACAGGTTTAGCACACCAAAATTATTTTGGCAATAACTGTTGTCTGTTGAGCTTATTTTTAGCTGTTGTCTGTTTAGCTTATTTTTACTTCATGAAACTATCTCGACTAACTTTAAATCTCTGAAATATTATATACAGGTAGTCCTCAATTTACAACTATTCATTTGGTGACGCTTTGAAGTTCCAACAGCACTGAAAAGGGTGACTTATTACCATTTTTCACAGTTATGACTGTTGCAACATCCCCATGATCATGTGATCAAAATTTGAATGCTAGGAAACTGACTCATATTTATGACGGTTGCAGTGTCCTGGGGTCGTGTGATCACCTTTTGCGACCTTCTGACAAGCAAAGTCAATGGGAAAAACAGATTCACTTAACAACCATGTTACTAACTTAACAACTGCAGTGATTCACTTAACAACTGTGGCAAGAAAGGTCATAAAATGAGGCAAAGCTCACAACTGTTGTGCTTAGCAACAACTATTTTGAGCTCAATTGTGTTCATAAGTCAAGGATTAGCTGTATATTTACATTTCTGACATTATACAGCCATTTGTTGCTGTTCCTGCTCCTCACCTTCCCAAAACTCTGTATAACATTCTAGCCACTTTCTTTCAAATCTGGGGAAATGTCCTGGTAAATCCAACCAGGTTTACAAATTTTGGTTTTAGCCTTCTGCATTTTTTGTTTTGTTACAGCTCTCTTGGTATAATCCAACCAAGTGCTGCAAATTCAAAGCCCAGAAATGCTTTGGGGGGAAATAGAGTACACTTGGAGATAATTACTTCTACCTGAATGCTCCTTTATGGAACATTCCTGAGAAGCATTATGTAAAGTAAGGGCACCATCAAAATAGACACTGCAGTGAAATCCACTTTTTCCTGGGCAGAAGTGATGAAAACGATGTCATCGGATGGGGCTCCTATACCTCTACAGGTGGCAGTGATCTCTCAAGGCAGCCCAGGAGGCGTTATGACCCCAGTCCATCATTCTGAGACGCACAGTCTCATATACATTTGAAACGCAGACTTTTTTTTCTGGCACACTTTAAGCAGAGCTTGGATGCCAGTCACAGAACAGAAAGGTGAAGGCGGGGAGGGAGGAAGAGAGGAGAAGGGGATGAACTTGGCAGGAAACAGATTTAGCAATTTAAATGTTTTATAAGTGGGGGGTGGGGTTTTTTCCCCCGATAATTGAGGAAACTTTTCATAATCTGACATTTGTTAAAAAAAAAAAAACCCAGCAACTTATTAGAAATTATGCAGCAGAGTAGCTGTGGAAATATGAGCTCGCTTCACAATTATGAAGTGGAGCTCGGAAGCCCTGGCCTATTGTGAGAAGTGGCATAAACCCCACAGAGGGCCTATCAGCTCCCTGGCAGGCAGGGGACTGCTCCATTGAAAGCTAGAGATACAAGCTTCAGGGCAAAAACCTGGCAGCTCCCTCCTGACCCCACAATCCCCTACTGCTGACAGATCCAAGCTCCATAGCAAATTAGACCTTCTCACATTACAATTGCAGAAGACAGATTCCATTAGCGGTATCTGAAATTGAGTGGAGAGCAGCTCCGTTATCAGACCTGACTCATAAGCGGTGCTATTAATCAGAGCTATGATAGCATTTATATATTTCAAGCTATCTGCCGCGGCTGTGATATTCTGCTACAAAGGGTTGATGGGACTTAGGGAAGGGAACAATGGAGCTTTCTGGGAAAAGCAGAGTAAATCAAGAAAGTCTATGACTTCCACACATTCTGAAGGGATTGTGGTTTACATAAATTTTCTCCCAATTGGAGACTGAGCTCTTCCTCATCTTACACATGGGATTTAGTTGTCACTCAATGGGAACAGCTGTGAAAAGGTGAAGCGGCCCACCGTTCAGAATACTGCCTCCGCTTTTAAAGCAATTAACCCATGAACAGGAGGATACCTGGTGATATCAAGAGGATTAGACTAGGCAGTGCTTTATTAACATTTCCTTGAACTAATTCTAACTCTGACTAGCTGTCATGAAAGGGCTCTTCAGTCTTTCTTTTTTAATTTTATTTTAAGGAGAGAAAGGGAATAAGTTGGCCTGTTTTTTTTTCCTTCTCCTTCCCCTCCACTCACCCACTTTCAAAATGAGACTCATATCCTCAAACCTACACTGTGTCTCTTTTTTTAAGTAAATGCAAATTAGGATCGGTGGGGGTAAGATTTATTTAATGTAACTCTTAAGTCTAATTCAATGCAAATTTGCAGCAAAAATCTCTCTCTCTCTCTCTCTCTCTCTCTGTGTGTGTGTGTGTGTGTGGAGAGAGAGAGAGAGAGAGAGAGAGAGAGAGAGAGAGAGAGAGAGAGAGAGAGAGAGAGAGAGAGAGAGAGAGAGATCAATTAGCCAAAAGGTCAGAGTAGATAGTCACCTAAAAAAGAAATTAATACAAGAGCTTTCTGTAGTCTTTTATTCCACATCCTTGCTTTGTTAAATTTAAGAATGTACTTTCATTTAAATATGAGCTTCTTCGGGAATTTTTAACAGCGCTTGCAATACACCAGAAAAAAGGCCTTTATCTAGAATAATCTCTGAAGAAATGTTTGCAAATATACCTTTGGAATATGCTACAATTTTTTCAGGTACATGATTTTTAATTTTCTGCTTTTGATAGTGTGGGATAATGGCCACAAATGCAACCTCTGAAAGGAATAAATTCTCTGCTTATGGGTAAAGATTTCATCCTCTCCTTACAGGAAGTCCTTATTTAGCAACTACCTCATTTAATGACGGTTCACAGTTACAACAGTGATGAAAAAATAACTTTGTGACCAGGTCCAACATTTACAATCTTCATAGGTCTGTAAAGCAAAGAAAAGTTGAAGTAAGATCAGAAGCAAACTTGTGGCTTCACTTATTAACTTATCAAACAAGTTGTGGCCCCTAAGGTTTTTGCTAAAGGAAGACAATTGTATTGGTAAATAGAAGTACAAACTCACACACTTGTCACAGTTGAAAACTTGACCAATTACTTTCCCTCACAGTAAGCAGGTAAGAACAGAAGGAAATTGGGAGAAACATGGCACAGAGGTTTCATCCAGCCCACTGACTAACAAACCCTCTGCCAAATAGGAAGAAAGGAAGACTCTGTCCTGTGGACAGAAGTCTTAATGGTAAAAGAAGCACCAGAAGAAAGCCAAATGTACCATAAAGCCTCACCTGAAATTTCCTAAAGTTAAAAAACAACCAAAAACTAAGGAGAAAATTCCTAACAGTGAGAACAATTAACCAGTGGAACAAATCGCCTTCGGAGGTTGTGAGTGTCCTATCACTGGAGGCCTTTAAAAAGAGACTGGATAGCCATTTAACAGAAATAGTATAGGTCTCCTGTGAGAGTAAGGAGTTGGACCAGAGGATCTCCAAGGTCCTTTCCAATTCCATTACAGAAGAGAATAAACTGTAACTTCATTCTATTAGATTTGAAATCATCATGCCAAAGAATTAACCAAAGATGTAACAAGAGGGTTCAAATAACACTGTAACAATAGGGTTCAAATAACATGCTCAGATATGATTTCTTAACAATATTTTATTGATGACATGCCAATGGTTGGGTTTATACAACTCAGTGAATTACAAATATATAAAACCTATTTTGGCTTAGAGTAATGTGTGAATGCACCCAATGAGAAGTTTAGTAAGTCAACACAATTCAAAGGCAATTGTGGCTTAAAAACCACACTGAATTATATTGTATTTTGTTCTGCCTTAACTTTAAAGATTAGCCTTTCCCCATTGTTCTTCATTCACATACATGCAACCAACAGAATGCTTATGATTCCTTTTGCTTCAGACTTCGGCTATGTGTGTGAACAGGCAAAAGAATCAATTCTGTTTAACTACCCCTGTAAATCCTTGCTATTATACGAAGCAAACTTCATTTTCAGTCTTCAGACTTCCCCTTCTTTTGCAAGAAATAGAAAGTAAAAATTAAAACAAAAGCCAGACAAGCCTTTTTAAATTTGATTTTTCATCTCTGTATATTAGCACACAACTGCATCTTTTTCAAAATAAAGTAAAGAGAATTTCATAACAGGGCTTGAGTTACAGCAAAAAGTTACGCATACTTTCAATTTATGCTTATATCCTTCCTTTCATGCTGTTAAGCAAACATGAAAATGTTCTGATGGTCTAATATCTGTTACGCAATTCCAAATGTACATGGAATGAATGAAAATGCTATTTCTCAGCATCCTTGGAAAATGCTAAATATACTGCTATAACTGCAAATCCTTAACAAGAGATTTATTAAACAATGACAACTTAATTCTGAAAAATGCTGGCAAGACTTTTTTTCCCCCCTATTTGGGATATAATGTGTATTTCTCATCTGCTAAAAGTGATAACGCAAATTACCAGCCGCATCCTCCCCAGCTAAGAGAAAGCAATCAAACGTCTCTTACATAAAAACATGACATTTTTTGTCAGCAAAATAAGACTTTCAGATTTCAATAACACTCCATCGCTTTGTCAAAATTTCTAAAGCCACAACACACAAAACAATGTTTAAATTTTATTTCCTGCTTTGTCACAAAGAAAAAAGTAATCAATGCACCCAGGTAAATCAATGCCGTATTTACAAGCAACCAAATTTTAGAGAAGCAAAGGATAGTATCCGGTTTTAAAACTGAGCCATATAGAACATTTTCCCACAGCCAAAATTAAAATCTTAAACCTTAAAGCGGGGGGGGGGGGGGGGGAATTAAAAGCATCTTTTGAAAATCATCGATTTCAGACAAATATAGAAGGAAATTGAGAGGCTTTTAAAAACACAGACATCAAATAGGAGGGGAGGAGAAAGAAAGCTTTGCTACCTGGTAGGATTGAAATTCTGATTAGAAGAACAAAGTGTCAGAATTCACTTAACACTAATCCACATGTAGAACAATGTCCTCCTAAGCGGGAATGAATTAAACTACAAGGAGTGTCGTCCAATTAAAACATTAAAATGAAACTATCGTGATCTGCAAACAACATGAAACGTAAGAGATGTCTCAAAGCAGATGCCAATAAAAGGAATAAAATCTATTACAAGAAACTGATTTACATAGAGTATAAATGAAGAAAATGTGTACGTCGGGAGGGGCGGTTTGTTTAAGAAACAAAACCCACAACAAGCCCAGCTGTAATTCCTCACTGTACTCCACTGTTGGTGCAGAAAACCCACGAGGACGGTGTTATGTACAAAGAAGAAAAGGTTTTTAGAAGGTTAAGTTCAGGTCACCCAACAAATGAAATTGTAACAACCCCTAGTGACACTGTATAATGTCTTCTTCCACTGAATCAATAGGCCACTCTCTCCATAAATTGCCATAGAGATGGCTTGTTCCTTTCTGAAGGGGGTTGTATTGTTTGATGAGACAACAGATTTCCCACTTGAACTGCATTGTTCCTGAAGGATGCATCCTTTATGATTTGGCATCTTTAAAAAAAAAAAATTAAAGACTATCCGTATTCACAGCATCTATCGGGATACAGAATGGACAGGGGTTTTTTTTTCTCATCCCATCTACCTCCCCAAGGGGGCGGGGGGGGGGGGGCGGAAACCTTTCAAGTCTTTTTGGGGGATTTACCTCATGTAAAGGTTAGGAATGTCTGAGGTCTATAAATTTGCCCCAGGATATTTAGACCCCAGTGAATTTTTTCCAGTTAAAATGATCTGTCTAAATCATTAAAGTAGAGAGGAAAGGAAGCAACTCTTCAGACATTGAAAACAAACTGGTTGAGCCATTCCAAAGGAACCTGAAGGTCCTTTGAATTTTTATTTATTTAAGAAGAGATTATTGCAATGTGCGTGCAAACAGCAGCTGCCATCTCAAGGCAGATTTGACAACCAAATCTGAAAATATATTAGCAATATTTAAGCATCTATAGTGTTAATGCAAATTCCTTTGCAGCAGCACATAGAGTTGGCATGATCTATAAACCATTGAAACTCACAGTACAGCCAGCAAACATTGCTGGAAGGGAATATTTCCAGTCCTCAAAATCAAAAATGCATGCACAAATATTTAGTTCTGAAGGTTTTAAAGTCTCTCTCTCTCTCCCCACCCCTTCTCCCCCCCACCACCACCACTCTCTCTCTCACACACACAAACACACTCACAGATGCAGTATAACACAAAATCAGGCCAGCAAATGGTGCCACCCCCAAATCAGGTATTGTAAACTCTCCCAGAAAATTAGTAGATGCATACATATAGTAGTCTATCTTTGTAATTGGTGGAAGGAAGGAAGGAAGGAAGGAAGGAAGGAAGGAAGGAAGGAAGGAAGGAAGGAAGGAAGGAAGGAAGGAAGGAAGGAAGGAAGGAAACGAACTAGCATTATCTTCTACAACTTTAAAGTATGCCTCCAATTTTGTACAGCTTTGCATTCATGATGCAGGTATTACTAAATATTAATGGCACTATTTTTGAACTCCCCCCCCCCAATTAATTTGCCTGTTTCTTCACCTCCCACGAACCAACTGAAATGCAACAAAAATTACCCCTTTCCAATGCCATTCCTTTGCAAGGTTTCAGCCTGTGAACTTAAAAAAGGTGAAGGACAAAGGTGGATCGCTTCAAGGAGCAGTATTAGTTGGAATGCATTAAAGATTAATTTAAATGAGTTCAATGCGATTTCTCCATCATCACGCCCACTAATGGAATGTGAGCCGTTATTTATTCTTCTCTAACATATATGCTCAATGCTGTTACTAACTGACAAAAAGCATCGTTGCCTTGAGAGTTTCTGCTTTAAATATTTTCCTTCAAAAGCTTTGGGGCCTTTTATTATTTTTAACCCTCTTTCTTTGCACTACAGTACACTGAAAATTAGTTAAGGATGAATTATCTGATAGGGGAAGTCCTATTCATAAAATCTTAAGGAAGTGTACTTAAGCAAATAAGGGACTGAAGAGAGTTCTCCCTGCAGGCAGGCAGTATGGAAAGCATTTAACCTAGCCAAGGAAAGAAAATCAAAAACCCCTCCACCGAGCTGTCTTCCCCGCTCGCCCTGCATTAATTTTAACAAAGATCGCAAGAGTGCTTGGCAAAGTACAGGACAGGTTTGGATTTCAAATTAACATTACACGAGATGCTAATCCTTATTCAATCAAAAAGGATGTGTGTGTAATAAGGAACATTCAAAGACCCCTAACTCTTCCCATCCCTCTACTTAGAGGCAGCATCCACCTTCCTGAGAAATTCCAGCCTATCTCTTATGCACCATGGGATTTTTATTATCATACATATTTTTCCTCCTAATAATTGAGAAAGCTGACTCCTCTTAAAATATTCCCAGGCATTGTTGGGGCATTATTTTCATTTTTTCACAAAAGTAGAGAAACCTATCATAACGGCCAGGGTGACCCAGTGTGTTGGCGTGTGGACAGTGGCAAGTCAACGCTTGGACGTTAATTGGCCAAGAACTTTTTTTTTTTTTTACAGACTGGCCTTGGGCAACGCAGTATCTGTCAGCCTCAGTTCCCAACCCATAAAATGGGATTATTGCAACGATTAACTGTATTTTCTAAATAAGATTAGAAAGTCTGCCCAAGAGGTTTCTGCAATCCCTTAATTAAGACCAATGTATTTATATAAAAGTAAATATTTTCCAACATTACAGAATAGGGGGAGAATGGGGAAACGATCGAGCTTCCTGTATTTTGAATACTTTCAGAATACTTTTTATGTGGTAATAATCTTTAATGTGTGCAAAACAATCTAGTTCTCCATTAAATATTGGAAAATGATTGGAGTGGAATTTTGGGGTATCCTAAACATTGAAGGGCACTGCCCTCAAGTCATTAGTGTACCCTACCTAATGTTCTAAAATGTTCACTATATCAAATAAAATATACTTTTCACAGTTAATCACAAAGGAGCCGCTTCTCTTACTTGGGGTTTGCATGTGAATCCCCAACCTTTGTACACGGATTCAGTTTTATCTGTCTTTCCTAACCAACCCATAATCCATATGGTTCCAGAATGCACACAGATAATTACACTGGCAAGTCATGTAGTCCTCCATTCAAATATCATCTCCCAAAGAATTCAGTAGGGTAACTTAGGCAAGGCTGCCTCTCCCAGCCTCAGTTTCCCCATTTGAAATAAGGGGCATACTAACACAACTTGCAGTTTGCAGGGCTGCTATACAATTCACAGTCAGCCAATGCAATTAAAGCCTGTGAACATTTCAGTACTACAGTATTATTACTATCAGACTGATAACATAAGCCACTCAGTGTTATTCAGGAGACAAGCAGCTGCTAAATTTACTAAAGAAAGAAAGGTATTTCACTGTGAACTGTGGCCCATTCCATCTAGATGGACCCAAACAAATTTGATCTAAATTTAAAGCTAAATAGGGTTGGACTTGGTTAGTATTTATACAGAAGATCATTAAGGAATCCAGTTTTCTACTGTCACCCAACCTCCCTCCCTCCCACACACACACACACACACACACACACACACACACACACACACACAGATCTGTCCATGTAGTCAGAGAGCCAGTTTGCACCAGTGGGTAAGGCACTGGACTAGGAGCAAGGACATTTGAGTTCTAGTCCCACCTTAGCCACAAAGCCAACTAGATGATGAAGGGGCACTCACATTCCTTTAGACCCAAAAAGATAACAGTGACAAATCACTTTCAAAAATGATGCCTAAAAAAGTGCATGGACTTATCCACGTTACCCCCGGGAGTCAAGTCTGCCTGGAAGACATGTCACTATAACCACTAAGTTATCAGGCATCTAAGCTCCACTTGAACAACTTTAGTTTTGTCTGGAATATATGCCACAGGTCATCCCCGACTATAATGGGAAAAGTCACTCCTGCATCTGCTCTGCTGAATTAAAGCATAGAGAATCATCTCTTGCGTGTGCAAAATACAAATGAAAGGAGCATAAGAGAGGCCTTCAAACTCTGGAGAAAGCTATCCTTATCAGGAATTATAATACCGTGTTTCCCCAAAAATAAAACCCTGTCTTATATTTTTTTGAATCCTGAAATAAGCGCTTCGCCTTACTGCCATGTGCTCAAAAGCCCCATTGGGCTTATTATCAGGGGATGTCTTATTTTGGAAGAAATAGGGGTAGTATGCAGAGAAACCTCCTCGTATGAGGATCGGAAGACAAAAGGATGGGCAAAAATAACAAAGTACCAGTTGTTTGTTATGTTCTTGTTTTTGTATGCTTAGAACACAGCATCCAATGCAGAAAAGGGAAGATTTTGTTGACAATGTCCAACAATCCTGCTCCCACAGCTACATGGTCCTAATCTGTGGGGTTTTTTCCACACAATTCTCTTCCTTTAATTTAATTCAGTGCAGTTCAGTCAGCACCACTTCTTGCTTACTGTGCTCAACACAGGTAAAACAGACAGAATAAAGACCATCAAGAGGCATCTGCCTCCATTTTGTAATGCTAACAATTAAAAAGTTTGTCAGTACAGTTGACACTTGTATTGTTTAATATTTTAAAGCCATCTGCATCTTTCTTTAATGACAAACTTTGTTACTTCTGGTTAGATAAACCTGGTCACTGATGTATGATAATAAGAGAGAACAATGTTATCACTCTCCTGAAATAAATTAGTTTGGCAGTTTTGTGCTCTGGGTGTTTCATTTTTTTTTCTTTTTCTTTTTTTCCCGGTAAGTTCAATGTCAAATGGCCAACTGAAATTATGTAAACAGTAGGCAGTTGAATCAATTAACAGCCTGGAACCAACGCCGTAGGAACTGCTAGTTTAATGGCCCACTAGATATGAAAGCCATCAAATTATTATGAACTTTTACATCTAACTGCAATATTGTATCACAGAAAAATATCCTTTCTGGTATACCATGACGATATTTCACTCAATAGGTTTTATTTAACATAAGGATGATTCACGGAATATATTGCATATGATGCAGTCTGCAATCCAGTAGAGAGTGTGTGTGTGTGTGTGTGTGTATAAATAAAGTTGGAAAGCATCCATAAGATCTACTGTACCTGACAACTGTATAAAACAGAAGCGATGCTGCAGCTGCCCCAAGAAAGGCGCAGAGGAGATTGACACGATACGCAGCAGAACCAAAGGGAAAAAGCTCAATGGCCAGTTTAGCCAAAAGAGTGAAGAGGGGGTAGCCCGGAGGATGAGCAACCTGTGAACAAACAAAAGGCTTCTGTTTTGAGATGTCACAATGGCAATCTAATGGAGAAACGGCTTTCTTATTAGCTTAATCATAAACAGATAGAGTACTATGCCTTAAAAAGCATAGTACTCTTCCTCTCTCTCTCTCTCTCTCTCTTACACACACACACACATTTCTGTTAAATGCTGATTTTAAATACAGCAAAATGTTTGCCTTAACATATGTGGATGCACAAAAAATAGATGAGAGCAGATCACTTTAAAAAGTGGTGACACGTATTACTATTATCTCTTAAATGGCTTGAAGTCTGGATTCAGCATGTATTCCGGCCATTCAAAAGGCTGGGTTTCTTTTTATTATACAATTATAAAAGAGAGAAAAGAGGGAAAAAACAGATGCTGAACTATTTTATTGGTTAGCAAGTTGAAAGACCACACTGCTATCGGATTACCACCGTGATGACAGTCCTTAAGGTTTTGCCTAAAGGGGATCATGCGCCTTAATAAAGTTTATTGAATAATAAAACTTATTAAAATTGTTAACCCGATTTATTTTTATTCTCTCCAGCTTATACAAAATTTGGATTGATAATAAGCCAGCTACTGTATATACAGTAAAGCCTTTACTTTATAATTTAGTTTAATTGGATTTAAAACTTGGAGTAAATTGTCGTGTGCCGTACTTATAAGTTAGAAAAACTGTGGTTTGAAAATATATTAATCTACTTTAACTCCATGCTTAATTAAACTTCCTTAATTCCTAAAACTGTTAATGAGAGCATTGATTAAACAATACAACTAATACTCACTCCAAGCTCATAGGCAGCTGTGATCAGTTCCCCTGTGAAAAAATAATATAAAACCAATAATTACTATTATGGAATGACACTCCTCCCAAATTTTCAAAATGCAAACCCTTACGTTGGGGGTTTTGCATTAATTTGACTGCATAAAAGTGTAAATCTGTGGAGATTTAGCAGCATGAAATTTTCCAAGAGTATTTTCTTTCCCCTCTGATGTCAATGCACAAAGTATTCTTTTGTCATATTTTCTTGACTCTCCTACCAGCAGAAAAGCGAAGGTGAGTTGTAGCTAGGAATGATGAATAACAACAATAAAAACATCAACATCATTCTTTAAAGTTTGGAGTAATTTAACATAAGGGCAGAGGCCACATGAGAAAGACAAAATAACCGAGAGAATTTGATTTCACAGCTCAGCCTCCGACTTTGTATTATGGATTCTTGATACTGTTCTTTTTCAATCAGTGAGGACTTCTATTTTGGAGCAGGACAATTATCCTAATAAGGATATAGGTTTATTCCCAAGTGCCTTGCAAATTTTATACTGAGTTACAATTTCCCCAGCCTTTAGGTTTTTTTACCCATCAGCCGTTCCTACTGAATTTTCCATTTTATTTTGAAAAAAACAAACATAATGCAACCGTGCTACAGTTCAGCTTCATTAATGTCCTCCTCAGCATGCTGCATCTTCAAAACATTATGTATGTCAGGCGGCCCAAAGTAAATTTGTTTATGTTTCTACAAAGAACTTCGGGGGGGGGGGGGGAGTTTGGCGTGATTTTTTAAAGAAAAGCCTAACTAAAATATCAAGGGTTTTTTTGTTTTTTTTACAAAATTTGATGTTTCCACATGAAACAACAACATTGTTATCCTTAAGGACTGAATCCAAAAATTCAGGGATAATTTTTGCAATGTTTATGATTGTACAGGTAGTTCTCAATTAATACAGTTCATGAATTCTACAAACTGGTCACATTATTTGAATTTGCACTATTTGAAGTGTATTTTTATGGAAAATATGATAACTCAATATGATAACTCAATTCAGCTCAATGGAAATGGGCACTGAATTTTTTTTAACCTAAACCTTTATATGTATACTTACTTACTTACTTACTTACTTACTTACTTACTTACTTTATTGATTGATTGATTGATTGATTGATTGATTGATTGGTTCGGTTTATATGCCACCCTTCTCCGAAGACTCAGGGCGGCTTACAATGCGTTAAGCAATAACCTTCATACTTTGAAGTGAACTAATGAAATGTTACAATAAACAGTTCTTTTTCCACAGTTTTATTCTCCTCATCTGTTTCACCACCTTCTCTATTGGCATCATTATGATTAGCCTCTGTTGTTGTTGTTGTTGTTGTTGTTGTTGTTGTTGTTGTTATTCCTTTTTTGATTTGCATGTACACTGAGAGCTTGTGCACTGGAGACAAATTCCTTGTGTGTCTAATCACACTTGCCCAATAAATCTAATCTAATCTAATCTAATCTAATCTAATCTAATCTAATCTAATCTAATCTAATCTAATCTATTCTATTCTATTCTATTCTATTCTATTCTATTCTATACAAAGAACATACATAAAATTTAAATGTATGATTAACAAAGTCATAGAGTAGTTATAGAAAGCAAAAAAAAATCTACTATAGATTCTGTCAATCCAACATCTTGTCCTATTTTATCATTGCTATGACTACAATCATATAGTTCAATTACATCTATTTTTTGGTCAAATGTAATAACAATTTTAACATAGTGGCTCAGTGGCTAAGACGCTGAGCTTGTCGATCAGAAAATTGGCAGTTCAGCAGTTCAAATTCCTAGTGCCGCATAATGGAGTGAGCTCACGTTACTTGTCCCAAGTTCTGCCAACCTAGCAGTTCAAAAGCACGTAAAAAATGCAAGTAGAAAAATAAGGACCACTTTGATGGGAAGATAACAGAGCTCTGTGCGCTTTCAGCGTTTAGTCATGCCAGCCATATGACCACGGAGATGTCTTCAGACAGCACTGTCTCTTTGGCTTAGAAGCAGAGATGAGCACTGCCCCCTAGAGTCGGGAATGACTAGCATATATATGTGGGGGGAACCTTTACCTTTATCTTTAATAACAATTTTTAAACTTGTACTGTTTTGTGCATGCACTAGCATTGAATTAAGTGAATTTTGGCTTGGATTAAATACAACTTCGTATCAATTTATAATCACATTAAATTGAATATTGCATTACAAGTAGACCTCGTTTAACAATTTCCTTGTTTAGTTCCTATCTGAATTTATGACAGTGCTGAAAAAGTAACACATGTCCAGTTCTCACACCTATGACTGTTGTAACATCCCCATGATCATGTGATCAAGACTTGTATATTTATGAAAAGTTTATGCTGCCCATCTCTCTGCCAAGCAACTCAGGTTAGTTTACAATAACCATAAATAGCACAATAAAACAATTATAGGATAAAATATTAGACATTAAAAGTTAAAACATTAAAAATTAATATTAAAATGGATAAAAAACCAATATATAGACTAAGTGAAAGTGAGATCATGTACAAGTCTACTAGCCACTTCCAAAATGGGATGGTTCCATGAGGGCCACAACCCAATTGACAAAGCCAAGATTTCAGGCCCTTTCAGAAAGCTATGAGGGTAAAGAATAATCCAAAGGGTAGGAGTCACAGTTTTACAATCAACAGACATTTATGATCTTTGCAGCATCCTAAGGTCCTGTGGTTGCCATTTATCCAACCAGATTCAAACAAGCAGGGTGAATGGAGAAGCCAGGACTACAACTATGTTTTGATTAACAATGATTTGTTGAACGACCGAATCTAAAGTGATGTTGTAAGTATGTCAGATGCATGATATTTCCCTTAGTGACTACATCGCTTGCTTAGCAATAGAATTAATGATCCCAATTGAGGTCGCTAAGCAAGTACTACCTACATTTGAACAGGCAGTAATCACAACCTACTTATATAAAGACATATTAATAATACTGCTGGGATATATTTTTATAGTAATTTTATCAAGAATTGTCATTACAATAATGAAAACTAAAAGAAAAAGGAAAAGATGGGGGGAAGGAAAAAGAGAAAAAGAAATAGAAAAGAAAAAAAGAAAAAGAAAGTAAAGAAAAAGAGATATATAAAGAAATAATTTCCTATCCTCAAGTGCAAATAGTCTTAGTAATTTATCACTGTCTCTTAAAATACAACATATGATCTATTTTTCCTACATCCCATCCTTTATCCATAAACAAATCCATAAAATCTCATCATTTCAGTCCTGATGTCAGCAAAAGTCCATTAGAGATAACAAAATATGTATTTTGCCAAGTTAATCAAATAAACCAGCTTTATATTCCTTCCTTTTACTTCTAGCAGTCTTGATCTTTAGTGTCATCAAGTAATATTATATATTTCTTTTCATTTCTTCTTTGTTCCTTCTCACAAAATTCTTTGAAACTTTAACAAGCTTCTTTTGTGAATCCAATGTAGAAAAATTATCCAATTCACACTCTGGTTTGTTGTTTGTATATTCTTTTTTATTACTAAGACATCAGCCAGTTTCTTTTGCATGTCCAAATAACATCTTTTTCCACATGATTCTTGCAGACTGTTATTTTTAAATCACCTTTCAACTCAGTCTCATTTATGTCAGATAGAACTTGTTCCTCTTCCATAATGTTTTTGGCACAGTCTAGCTACAAAGGCATACACTAATTTCTGGAACCATTGTTCAAAATATCCTTCAATATGTCCAATGTTAAAATGTTTTGCTTCATTTATAAATTAAGTTTGAATGTTCTTCTCCTTTAAATGTAATCTTTAGTTCCTTCTAGTTACCTCTAGTGTCCCATTTTTAAAGTCTTTATCTATTTGTGTTTTTTAAAAGAAAACATTTTCCTATGGGAATGATTCTTTATAATGAATTCCAAAATCTCATTAAAAAAAAAAACTTCTTAAATTCTTAGTTAATATTTATCTTGGTAAGGATTGAAGGGAACTCAACTGATGCTATAAAACTTGTCAATCCATTTCCAAAATCAATTAGAAAAGAAAGTTGAGAACTTAGTGTCCTTTCAAAAGCAATGACTAATGTTCGATCAAGTGTGATCAAGAGGGTTATTCCCTCATCTTCCAGAGCTCTGAACCTGTTGGGAGACTGATGTCTTGAGATCTCCTTACAAGAAGCAACTGTATGGAGCATCTGTGGGCTATTTCAAGTCCTCTCCTTGTCCAGGGAAGAATTATTAAAGAGCCATTTTTCATTCCATTGAGGTCATCAGATCCACTTTTTGTGGAGCCATCTTCAGTTCACCATTTCTTTCTCAGAAGTCCCATACTTCTGGGAGATTCAAAAGGGCCCTTCACTTCAATGAGGCTTTGAATCAGGCAAAACTGCAAAGACAGGAAAGTGCAACAACCATCCTTCCAATCCAAGTGGTTTCCAGGTATCTCTAGAGCCATCTTAGAGACTAAGCTTCAGCTGAAGATCCCCCTCAACCCTTTGCAGAGCAGATCATATTGCATCAACCCTACTAAATGAATCCTGTTGGGACAGCTACAACTCAGAAGCTGAAGGCAGGAGGAGGTGTTATGCCTAATGCTACTTAACAGATGCCCAACTTTCAGAGATATCTCTTTTGTTTATCTATTTCTTTACTTCCATCTCTTCTTCTTATAGGTTCTGAAACAACCTATAAGAAGTATAATGAAAATACAGGGAAAATAAGTAAATTGCAATGCAAAGTAAAGCACTAGCTATAAAACATATATATTTAAAATACTGGAAGAAAAAAACATCATAAGTAAATGCAAAGTTCACACATAAATCATGTATGACTGTTGTACGCCACCCAGAGTCACTTTCCGTGAGATGGGTGTCTATATAAATTTAATTCATAAATAATAAAATAAAATAGATCAAACTATTCTGAACTGGAATGTGTCACACATACAAAGAGACAATGAAGCCAGACTAAATTCAGTATCACATTGGTTCAAGAGCACAGAAATTTTTAAAGGGAATATGAAATTGTATCACATCAATATCAAGCTAATATCATCACTGAGAATGGGACCTGCTGCAAAATACCCAGAAGGCAAATTAATGAAGATTTTTTTTTCTGTCCCACTCTGCTCCCATCCCCCACCCCTTCAAAGATTTCTGGGGAGCTAAATATTTTTCCAAAGAAAAGAGGAAAAACTACTAGGTGCAACTCTATATACATATTCCATTTTAATCGTGTAAAATCGTATGTAGCCTATACAGAGCCCAGAGGTTTTCCTGTATAGAAAAATATTTGGGAGATTAGTGATCAGGCTTCAAGCTACAGGCAACCGTTTAGGGCAGCTACATTAACTATATATAAACTATTCAGGCAAGTTAACATAAAATCCAAGAACTTCTGATAAGAATTATCTATCAAAGAACGTCAGCAATTCATAACAGATAAAATATTCAGTCACAGATAAAATATGAGCAGGAAGAAAGCGCTAATGCAGGCAAGTCCTGTGGTAGCATTAGAAGTAATAGCACGTAGAATAGTGTCGGAAGGGGGGGTCTCTGGAGGTCTTCTTGTCCAGTCCCCTACAATAATTTTGTAAGAATTTAGAAGGCTGTAGAAGTTGGGCCATCTTGCATAAAATTGCTTGCTGCGCTATGCAGCCTTCTCACTTCATATATAAGCAAGGTTAAACTGCCATCTTTATGCTACTAGCAAAACCCCAATTCTTTGCTACATATTATCCTCTCTGGATCTAAAGGAGGCTTTGAGATGTGTGTCAAATGTCTTCCACTTGTGCTGATTTACTCAAGGATAAAGGTGATAATCTGGTTCAGAGTTTCCCATGTTTATAGAACATGGAGACTCACAGCATAAAAAGTCAATTTAACTTGATATGTTTTTGCCTTTATGTTTTGGTTCCTCTTCTCTAAACAGGGAGTCTCACCTTTCAAAGATAATGCCAACTACTTCCTTACCTTGATAATTGCAAAACAGGTATTCAATTACTTTACAATACCTTCAGAATATGATCTAATGTGATGGAACCTACATAGGGCCAATGCTCTCTGACATCAGGACTCCTGCCTTGGCTGATCACTGTATTCCTATGATAGCTTAATAAACCAGTTATATTAGATCCCTCCAGTCGTTGGCTGGAGTCAGTCAGTTTTTCCACCATTGTCCTGACTCCTTTATATTATTTCTTGGAATCAGGTTGACAGGCTTAAATGCCAATGTCCTTGCACAGCCAGCCTGATAATTCATCTAGTGTCTAATGTCCCACAATACATCAAAAAAATTTCCATGCTGTTAATATTTCAGTTATGGGGAAACAAGTATAAACTAGACAGTAACTACACTCTCTCTGAGCTCTTCTTCCCCTTTTCTAGACAGATCTGTAGTGTTGTTGAAGGAACCTGTCAACACGGTTCTTCAGGAGTTTTCTCTATTAGAATTATTTCGATCTTTACTGCTATTCGGGATTGGTATAATCGATCATTAACTCCTCACACATGGCCAAAACATCATAATCTACTTCATTGGCTCAGAGGAAGACTCAAAAAACAGTGCTATTTCTACACTGTTAAGTAAAAGGAAAGAGGGACAGAAAAGAGGATTTCAATTTGCATAAAATTTGCACATTGATTCGTATGTACAAGTGCACATCTTAAATTTCTTGAGGGATCTGACCCCATAAAACTGGGATCGACTCCCTGTCTCTTTGGGGAAATCTGACGGCCTTTAATAGAGGGCTAAAGACCTTTTTTATTTGATTAGTAGGTTCATATAGGTCCTGGTTGTTCTAACTTACTCTTATTTCACTGCCAGGTCCAGATTAACACCCATTTTAAATAATTATGTATGTAGAACACTTAGTCTTATCCCAGGCAACTTTTAAATATACTGCTAGAACAGTAATATTTGCTTATTAAATTTTAAAATAAAGTTTTAAACAAATTTTATTGGAGCAATTTGTCATTATTTGGGATGGGGTTGCTGCTTATTTTGTATTGTGCCTTGGTAAAAGTACATTATCATTATTGTAATTATTATTATTATATCATCATCATCATCATCATCATCAATGCTAGAACAAGAAAGATAGCCTACTTATAAGTAACCTGTATGTTTTGCTGCACATCCTGTTTGCAAATTAAGAGACCAAGATTCCAGCTCTTTTTTATAGGTCTTGATCAGACAGCTTTTCAAAGAGAGGATACCTTCAAATACATGGGGGTATATAGGGCATATAAACAAAAAGATCTGGAGGACACATATCCATTCCCCCCGACCATTGGTCATGCTGGTTAGAGATTATGGGATTTGTGTCCAAAATATCTGGAGCGTAGCAGCTTGCCTGTCCCTAGCTTAAAACTGTCAAAGCTCCATAGAGCATTTCCTGAGTCATATTCCTTTTCATGTTCGATACAGATTTACTCATAAGATTATATTTAACAGTCCACATGTCCATAGCCATGAACAAAACAGATGCTGCTAATGGAAAAGGGCTCTATAGCAGGGTATATTGTACACCCTCCAAAAGCATACCAGAAAATTAGGGAAAAATTCCGGAGCGTATCTGGAGGATGCTATGTGAAAGAAAGAATTAATTCCAACTGCTGCATCACTTAATATCTACTCTCATGATTCTGGAAAATGTCATTAATCCTGAATATGCTGTTTAAAAAAAAACACCTTTTAAATCACTGCTGCTACTTAGAACTTTCCTGGAGTTTCAAATTTTTGCATTGCTTTTCTTTTAAAGTATTTAAAAGAATACTTTTAAATCTATTTTTATATTTCTGAACAATGGATGAATTGATTTTTAATTTTGCTTGATGTTATTCTTCTGCTTTTTAATCATTTTGTCTGAGTTAGCTTCCTTGATTGGAAGTCTAGCCTGCTATAACAAAGCTCTATGGATGTTCTCATCCTTCATGGTGGCTTAAACTGGATCCCAGCTCTTTGAAAAGACAACAAGCAAAGGACAATGGTGAATGGTGTAGACAGAAATAAAACTCTATGAGAAGAGCCTTCCTTCCTTCCTTCCTTCCTTCCTTCCTTCCTTCCTTCCTTCCTTCCTTCCTTCCTTCCTTCCTTCCTTCCTTCCCTCCCTTCCCTTCCCTTCCCTTCCCTTCCCTTCCCTTCCCTTCCCTTCCTCCCTCTTCCTTGAATTATATTCTAACCTTTTTCAATATGACTCTCAACATGCCATATGTAACATTCCTTCCTCCTCTTCTCCCCGCCCCCAAAGTTCTGTGGCTAGGGTTAGGGTCAGTAAGGATAAGACAAAACGAACAGCCGTAAGTCAAGCAGACAACTTCGACAACTAAGAACAGACTTGAACCCATGTCTCTCCAATCCTAGAGAAACACCTTAATCTCTCCTTAACTATTGTGGGGAAATCACTATCATATTATAAACAAATTGCACTCTCTCACCTAGAGCATTTTCAGAAGTATGCCAGTCAAGCATCATTCTAATAATCACACACAACTATTTAATAATACCACCACTGCTTCATCTTATTTGCATTAGATTGGCTCACACTGGAAGGTTTTTCCACTATAATCTTGCCATGTGAGTATTATTATTATTCATTAAGATAGTCCATAGATGTCACAGAATGGTTGAACTGCAAATATCAATCAACATTTTTGCATACTCCCCAATAAGAAAAATTGTTTTGGGCGCATTCCAGATGATGGTATATGCACTACATTTTGTGTGTAGGGGGTAAATAGCCAGATCATATTTTTGTTGCTCTGTGAGTTTAAACATCTGTGTCTCCATCAGAGAACAAACAGCACCCTGTGCAAAGACAGTTAAGACGAAAAATAAAAGAATTTCCTTTTGTATTACATCCATGAAATCTGTATCCAATAAATAAAAAACAGCAGAGTCTTTTCTGGTATTTTATTATAGTGTCCCAGAAACATTAGGTGGCACAAATAAAAATCTAATGATGGATGCCACCTACAACCAGTGGAGGGATTCAAGTAATTTAACAACCAGTTCTCTGTCCTAATTATTTTTTCCAAAAACCAGTTTGCCAAACTGCTCAGGAAGTTAACAACCGGTTCTCCCAAAGTGGTGTGAACTGGTTGAATCCCACCACTGCCTCCAACTTTAGGAACAGTTCACAAATCTGACATGCTCAAATTTAAAATGTTCAATATACTTTTCCTCTCCCCCCCACTTTTCATTTTACTCCTATAACTCCAAGTTATTGCACAAAGCAATTACATTTGGACAATTATCAAATGCATGCAGGATCACATTTTCATTTGACCCTTTAAAAAAAAAAAAGCTTGACGTGCAAATTATTCGACAGAAGGGAGAGCTGAATTTTCAGGTTATCCCCAATCCACAACATGGGATCCACACTGTACCCCAAACGATTAAAATTCTGTCCCAAAAGTCATCCATATGCTTATTTTTATTAACATGTCGAGTGCTGTGGTTTTTTAAAAAATAAAATAATAAAATAAAATAAAATAATAAAATAAAATAAAATAAAATAAAATAAAATAAAATAAAATAAATAAAATAAAATAAAATAAAATAAAATAAAATAAAATAAAATAATAAAATAAAATAAAATAAAATAAAATAAAATAAAATAAAATAAAATAAAATAAAATAAAATAAAATAAAATAAAATAAAATCTTAAGGCACTTCATTGCTAGGACAGATGCACAACAAAAGCCGATTTGGGTTTCCGACCAATGGGTTGAATTATTACCATAAATTAGAATATGCAAAAAGCATGCAGTACAACTTAGGGGCGGGGATATCCGCGGAGGGGGGGGACAAAACCAGGCAGGACATGAGGCCGGATCTTGATACTTTACCAGAATCTCCCCCGAGCGCCGAGTGGGGGGCAGCTGTCACGTAAAAGGCCGCCACAGCCGCTCCCATCGCGCCAGCCCCACTCAACGCCCCCATTTAGCACCAAGAAGCCGCTCCTGCACGCCGCTCCCGCCTGCGGGCGCCACTTCCGGGTTCGGTGAGGAGTGGGCGGGGCCCCGATGGATTGTTCCATTTCCCAGTTTGGGGACGGAGAGATGTACCTTCTCTTCCCGCGATGGTTGCGTCGAAACGTTCCGGCTTCTGCGTGGTGCGCTCTCCCGCCTGGGGAAGGTCAGCGCTGCAGGATATCGGAGAGCTGGGTTGGTAGCGCCCCCCCCACACACACACACACACACCCCTCCGATTTATAAAAAAGATAAGACTTTGGATCTTGTTTTCCGGGCAGTTTGTCGAAACCCCGCTGGAAGTCGACACGTTGGAACGCAACGCTGTAAACCTTGAAACCTGGAGCGCTTCACACGTTACGTAGGATTAAAGTTGGACTTATTATTTAGAACAGTGTTTCTCAACCTTTGTAGCTTGAAGATGCGTGGACTTCAACTCCCAGAATCCCCCAGCCAGCGCTGCTGGCTGGGGGATTCTGGGAGTTGAAGTCCACCCGTCTTCAAGCTACCAAGGTTGAGAAACACTGATTTAAAAGATCTTGTTTCAAAACCGAACTGGATTGATAAGGAAGTTCCCTGACCCAGCCAGTTCCAGTTGTTAAGGCGCACACTTTTTACCCCTGAAAAAAACTGCAGAAAAACCACATAATTTTATACATGCATCCGCCTCACTGCATGCAAAGAGTGAGCAAGGTGCTCGTCTTGACCGGTTCAGGTTTGCTGCAACAGCCAGCTGCACAAATTATCGCTTGGTGCTTTTCCTGTTTCTTGTAAAAGTCTTAATTATATGTTTGAGTTGCAGTAGATATGGCCTGAAAAATGATGTTGCAAATGAGTCCCTCATCTGCTATATAGATAGAAATAATAAATCCAGTTTAAAAAAACATTAAATCCAAAAGGATTCTGCCACGGTAGTGCACATTGGATCATATTTAAGAATAAAATAGAATAACAGAGTTAGAAGGGACCTTGGAGGTCTTCTAGTCCAACCCCCTGCTCAGGCAGGAAACCCTATACTATTTCAGACAAATGGTTGTCCAATCCCTTCTTTAAAACGTTCAGTGTTGGAGCATTCACAACTTCTGGAGGCATGTTGTTCCACTGGTTAATTGTTCTAACTGTCAGGAAATTTTTCCTTAGTTCTAAATTGCTTCTCTCTTTGATTAGTTTCCACCCGTTGCTTCTTGTCCTGCCCTCAGATGCTTTGGAGAATAGTTTGACTCCCTCTTCTTTGTGGCAGCCCCTGAGATATTGGAACACTGCTATCATGTCTCCCCCAGTCCTTCTTTTCATTAAACTAGACATGGTGTCTTTTAATTTAAAGAGAAAATGGGATGTCAGATGTTACTAATCTTGATGGCTAATGGACTCTGGAACTGAACATAGCTTGTTTCTGAAGCTTAGTAATTATTGTGGAATGATTGAACTCAACAGGGTTCTTCTTATATTCTTGGGTAAATTAGTATCACATCCATTTTGCAGATGTGGGTAGCTGAGAGTTCATGGCTTGCCTGGGCGCTCACAAAAACATGGCAGCTCTTCATATTGAATGACCTACTCAGATCATGCAACAGAAGGATATGATGGGAAGATGTTTGTGTTAATTCTACTTTGAGGTTTACCATGTTGCCCAAGTCACCAAGTCACCCTTTTTTTATTGGCTTGTTGAATTTAGAAAGCAATCCAAATTCATCACACTGTGGTAGCACACAATAAAATAGCGCAAAAATCAGGAACATTTTAAAAAGAACAAGACCTCCAACAGATAAGGACCCATTCTAAGACATAGTCTGAAGGATCATCTGTGTTCTCAAAGACTTGGTTATGGTGGGAACTCTAGAGCAGGGCTCTCCAACCTTGGCGACTTTAAGACTTGTGGACTTTGCTTCGCTGGCTGAGGAATTCTGGGAGTTGAAGTCCACAAGTCTTAAAGTAGTCAAGGTTGGAGACCCCTGCCCTAGAGAGTCTCTATGGAGATGTTGTTCCAGAAGGCAGTCACTTCAACAGAAAAGGCTTACTTCCTGGCTCTTGACAAATTAATAGGACTGGGAGCAGAAATTGTGTAGGACAAGCAGAAACTATTGGAGATAGGCTTTCTCTCAGATGACTAGGCCCTACGACACAAACAACTTTTTGGTTGTTAACCAGCACCTTAAATTGCACATAAAAGCCAACTGGCAATCAATGTAGTTTGCAGAGGAGTGGGAGGACATGAACATAATGTACTATGCCTACCAGGGCCCATCCTTTTCTATTCTGGAAGCTTCTGAGTGATCTTGAGGGTAGCATTTCACAATATTCCTTGTGTGACAGGATTGAAAATCAAAGGACCATCTGGAGGGTTCCTTGTGCTTAGAATTGCCAGATGTTGAACAGGAAAAGGAGGACATAATTGAAAAAGTGAAGTGGGGGGAGGAGAACATAATAACAGTTTAACTTTCTCAATATCCCGGTAACAAACTTTACAGCAAATAATTGCAAAATAATTTACTCGGCCTACAAGAAATTATTTGTTTCAGTGTCGAAAAGATTAGTTTTTTTTTAATTGAAGTATTTTTCCAACAAATCTTTATTTTCAAGAACCTATGCTGCCAATAAAATAGAATTGACAACAACAAGCTTCTTCAGAATTTCATAGAAACATATGATGAGTCCTGCGATCTACACATTAAGTGATCATAAATTTAAAGGGGCTGGATGGAATCTGATTGCTAGAAACAGGAAATAAACAGTGGAAATCTAGACTGTTGACAGATGAGAGAGAGAAAGAAACAATTTACCAGATCACAATACATAAAAGTTTGAATGATTACTGCTGTGAAAGATATTTTAAAAGCTGGTTAATATTTTATTTTAAGTCTATGCCCATCAGTTGTAACCCTACGTGTGCCTTTGGGAATGTGCACTTCAGGGCATGAATATGAGGTGTGCTGTAGATTATAAGTTTCTGTGAGTCTTGAGTTCAAATTTGAACCAGCATTGTGTGGTGGTTAAAGTGCTGGACAAGGAATAGGGGAACCCAAGTTCCAGTCTACGCTCTACATGAAAAGTCATTGGATGACTTAGAGACAGTCCTTCTCAATCCAAGCAACCTCACATTAGGTTCTTGTTGGAGAAAAAAAAATAGGAGTGATTACTAGAAGTGGCTATTAGAAAAGGGAGGCAAGCTATTCTCCAAAGTACCTGAAGGTAGGACAAGAAGCAATGGATGGAAACAAAGAGAGAAGCAATCTAGAACTAAAAAGAAATTTCCTGACAGAACAATTAATCAGTGAAACAACTGGCCTCCAGATGTGGTGAATGCTCCAACACTGGAAGTTTTTAAGAAGAGATTGGACAACCATTTGCCTGAAATATTATAGATTTTCCTGCCTGAGCAGGGGTTGGACTAGAAGACCTGTTCTAATGCTGTTTTCTGTTCTGTTCAGTTCTGTTCTGTTTATTATGAGTTAAAACAAATGAAGCATACATTATGTATCCCAACTTGAGTTCCTGAGTGATATATACATTAAATAAACTTTAGTTTTAACATCAACCTTTTACTTCCAACCAAGTCATAGCTCTCAGCCAATCTTACCTACAAAACAGGTATAATATTGTAGATAAGACAACCCTAAACCAATTTTCATCTCCTAGAAGCTGGAAGAAAAGGCTGTTTAGAGGACGATCACTGCTTTGCCCTGAAGAGATGGCTTGGACCATGCCAGAACAAGCATGAAGTAGGAAAGAGATGCTGTTGGATGTTTATTCACCATCACTACTCTAAGACAGTCACCCATTGACTCAGGGGGATGCACTTTTGGTTGGCCAGCCACAAGAGAAAATCAGGAGATTCCTTTATGATAGGGGTCTCCAATCTTGGCAACTTTAAGACTTGTGGACTTCCAATTCCTAGAATCAGCCAGCTTTGCTAGGAGTTGAAGTCCACAAGTCGTAAAATTGCCAAGGTTGGAGACCTGCTTTATGACATCAAAAGAGACTGGAGCCTTGAGGTTCTTCATATACGTTTAAACTCCCTCTCGCCATCTCATTAGGGATATCTGCAGAGCAATGTTACATAAAAATAGGCTGAGCTTTGATTGATTGATGGATTGATGATTGAGTTTCCCCCTGAGAGAGATGAGTAATTAAAAAAATGTGAAAAATAAATTGTACCAGTGGCCATCTTGACTGTTTTCATCACATTCTGCAGACACCCCAAAATCTACTGTGTTAAATGGATTGGATAGAAATCATTTAGCAAACCCTAGTCATCTCCACTCACATTTCAAGATCAAGAGTAATCAGAAGAAAAACATAGGAGCTATTCTCAGATTCGCTGTCAAAAGACCACAATCATGCACCTTCTATTCTACATAAATTTGAAAATGCTTCTCCTCATATCTTTGGATGAAGGACTGCGTCTAGCCGCATTAGGCTTCTAAGATCATTTGTATGTTGTTTACTTGCCATTTGGATGTACAGGTAGTCCTCGACTTAAAACAATTAGTTTAGTGACTGTTCAAAGTTACAATGGCACTGAAAAAACTGACTTAAGATCATTTTTCACACTTTACGATCATTGCAGTGTTCCCATGGTCATGGAATCAAAATTCGGATGCTAGAGAATTGTTTCATATTTATGACAGTTGCCGTGTCCCAGGGTCATATGATCACCTTTTGCGACCTTCTGACAAGCAAAGTCAATGGGGAAGCCAGTTTCACTTAACAATTGTATTACTAATTTAACTGCAATGATTCACTTAACAACTGTGACAAGAAAAGTAAAAAAACAGGGTAAAACTCACTTAACAAATGTCTCAGTAGCATAAATTTTGGGCTCAATTGTGGTCATAAGTCAAGGATTGCCTATATTCACCCAAAAGGCTACACTGCAAACAAGGAAATTGCTGTAGACCATTTAGGTAGTAAGCTAGTTAAATAACTGGTTAATGGCCAATGATTTTAGACATGGAAAATAGTAATAGCACTTAAATTTATATACTGCTTCACAGTGCTTTACAGCCCTCTCTAAGCGGTTTTACAGAGACAGCATATTGCCCCCAACAATCTGGGTCCTCATTTTACCCACCTCAGAAGGATGGAAGGCTGAGTCAATCTTTAGCCGGCAAGACTCCAACTGCCGAACTGCTGGCAGCCGGCAGTCAGAAGAAGTAGCCTGCAGTACTGCATTCTAGCCACTGCGCCACCACAGCTCTTATCTACAAGCAATATGCAGATAGTCTTAACTAAGTTAATCTTTCTCAGCTTGACCTGCTTTACAGGGAGTTGTTAGGGCAACTAACAGCTCTGAGTTATTATGGGAGAGGCTGGGTCATAAATAGGGTAAGAACATAAAAGATGAGGTATTTGTGTGTGCATATATATGGCATTCAACCACATGCATGAAGTCCATATTTGGGCAAGAATCCATGCTTTTTAAAAAAATAAAATAAAGAGGATTTATGGAATAAAAAACTAAGCAAATACTTATATACATATTAATGATACCCGATGACGGCTAGGGGGAGCAACTAAGGAAGTTTTCCAAATATATTTGCTGCCCTCTAGTGATCATCTGAACTTGCCATGTCAGTTCTAACTACTATAGCATAAACTTACAGACAATTTTCATTTGCATTGTAAAGAGTCTTGATATATGACAGTAGTAGACAGCAAAATCATGGGACTGTAACAAAAATATCTGAAACATGGGAAATGATTAAAAGAAGAAACTGAATATAATTGCAACAGAAGATAGCTGAAAATATCAGGGTAGATAAGTCAGCTACGTGGGTTACATTTAATCAGAGATATTTGGGGAATTAACTTTGCATTCATTTAATTTTGCCTTCTGGCTATTTAAAATGTTCTTATTATGTCGACTAAAACATTTTACATAGTTCATTTCTTTACAACACCTCAAGTATTGCTAAAGGCTCACGTTAAAGTTGAAAAATATAATATTAGAACCATCCAACAAACCATTTATTTTCTCTGAATCTTACAAAGTTTTAGTAGGAAGAATTGTCACGTGCTCAGAAATAACATTAAAAAATCACCCTTTCAAGCAGCTTTTCAAGTCATGGAGGTAAGTGTTATGAATGTGCTCTGCTAATATTTGAGATCAACTTTCATTGGAGGCACAGGACAAAAAAAATGATTTAAAACTTGGCAGCTCTTATATTCCTGCATAAGGTATAAATTAAAAGATTTTACTGGGCTAGTCAAGGCATGCCTCTATAATATTTTCTTCCAGATTTGAATTTACAGCTAGAGATTTATTCTATATTATAGTTCGACTGAAGACCTCATTTGAAATGGACAGAAGCCTGTCATTTCTTGAAATGAGATCTACTGATACAGTTTTTAGTGGTGCTTTACTACTATATGATATGATTAGTATGATTATGTGCCTTCAAGCCATTTTCAGTTTCTACTTACCACATAGATAGAACTCCATGATGATCTAATTGTTCCTTCAAGACTTTCATCACCACTATGTGTCCATCTACCTTGCTGCCAGTTGTTGTCATTTTCTCTTTTCTTCTGTCTCCCAGCTTTAAGATCTTTTTCCAGAGAGTTAAGTCTTTGCACAATATGTCCAAAGTAGGATAATTTGAGCTTGGTCATTTGTGCCTCGAGTGGGTTGTCCCAAAGGTGCTTTTTCAGGAGGCAACTGGACTTGTTTTTTCTTTGAAGACTTTCGCTTCTCGCCCAAGAAGCTTCTTCAGCTCTGACTGAATGGTGGGGAATGGAAGGATCTATATCCCTTGCAGACAGCTGATCATCTGCATTCTTTTAGAAAGTCATTGAGGCCACTTGGAGGTTTAATTCAGGTGTCCTCAGGGTCACCTGAGTAGTGCAAACGTGTGTGGAGCCTTCTTGGATGCTGGATGTTTTCTGCCCTGTGTCCCTTCACTGTTGAAGACAGTGTTGCCTGCATCTCAAACTGAAGTACAAATGGCTCCTGTGGTCCTCCACAGACACTCAAGTGAGTTGATTTATTCAATGATCCTATTGTTTGTTTTCTTGGTTGTCCATGGTCTTCTGAGGAATCTTCTCCAACATCAAAAGTCCAAAAGCATCCATACTTCCCCTATCCTGTTTCTTCAAAATCCAACTTTGGCTTCCATAGAGTGTCACAGGGAATTTCCTGGCTTGCATAGTTCTTATCTTTGGAAATATAAACATATCCCAACATTTGAATCTTTTCCAAGGCCTTCATGGCCGTTCTACTGTGGCATAGTTCTTGATTACTTGTTCCTTCGCTGTTGATGGTTGATACTAAAAGGAAGAAAGTATCCACCACTTTGATGTCTCCATTGTCAATTCTAAGGCTGGCTGTTGTACCCATGGTTTGTGTACTTTATATTTAATTTTACTCCCAATTTTCCACTATGCTCTTTGACTAATTAGTATGAGTGGTATAATTTATTCTTAATATGATAATTTTTCATACTTTTCTCTGGTTACAGCAACCTTTGCAAAAAATAAAGGTTGGGTCTAAACGAAGATTTCCCACCGTCATTGTCCTCTATGCAGATAGGTGCTCCTAAGAGGTGCCTTTAATCTTTAACTTTTTTTTTCCTCCTGAAACAATTTACAACTTGCAGCATTTGAGCACCCTCTAGTGACAAATTAGCAGAGTAGAACTGGAAAGTACAGTAAAAAAAAATATGCCTGGTAAGGTGATCAATTAACTACGAAAAGGGGGAGAAAGATGCATTACAACCCCCAAAGGAAATGTTGCATATTTGCATAAATATTGCAAATACTCATTTATATGTAGAGATGAACATTTGAAAATCATTAGTATTGTATAAGTGGGGAAATGGTCTGTCTTATTAAAACAGGACAAATTATTTCTGCTCTCCAGCTGTCCAGAGACAATTGATAACTCCCTCTTCCACAAAACAATGGAACTTGGGGGCTTGCTGGACTCATGGCTCCATCTCAGGCAAGCGGGTGTAAACAGAAATCCAGGGACATCTTGCACCAATTACGGATTTTCTTAATTGAAAAGCCTTCATTCTACCCTGTTTTCCCGAAAATAAGACATCCCCTGATAATAAACCCAATCGGGCTTTTCAGCGCATGGACTAAAATAAGCCCTCCCTGAAAATATTTAAATGCACAGCTGAAAATCAGGTAAGACAACAAGAGGAGCCCCATCTTGCTTCACGCACCTCAAAATAATAAGACCTCCCCAAAAATAAGGCCAAGCGCTTATTTTGGGGTTCCAAAAAATATAAGACAGGGTCTTATTTTCGGGGAAACACGGTATGCAATTAGACCGGTGTTTCTCAAACTCTACTTTAAGATGTATGGACCAGAGGTGGGTTTCAGCAGGTTCTGACCAGTTCTGGAGAACCGGTAGCGGAAATTTTGAGTAGTTCGAAGAACCGGTAGTAAAAATTCTGACTGGCCCCGCCCCCATCTATTCTTTGCCTTCCAAGTCCCAGCTGATCGGGAGGAAATGGGGATTCTGCAGTATCCTTCCCCTGCCACGCCCATCAAGCCATGCCACACCCACCAAGTCATACCCCACAGAAGCAGTAGTAAAAAAATTTGAAACCCACCACTGGTATGGACGTCAGTTACCAAAAGTTACTAAGTTTGAGAGAACAAAATTAATGTTAGACATGGGTGCTATTCTTAAACATAACTCAGAAACTTCCCAAGGAACCCACTGTAACAGCCTACTTACTACCGTAGCGCATGTAAGTTGATTTGGTATTACACCAGTGTAATGCTTTGGTGTAATGCTGGTTATTACACCAAATAAATAGGTCATCCATAGGTTTCCAAGGTCCAACTGCTTTCGTTTTGCAGGTTTAGTCACTGTTTTAATGGCCTGTGAGAACAACTTTGAGAAACAGGAAGAAGCACCACAGACTAGACAACCATCTGATAAGAGAAATCTGAGTCTAAAGCAGGAATGGAGGGTAGAGAAAGCACCTCAAAATTGACCTTCTCTCGTTCTGTAGAACCTAAAGGGAGGGGAGGGGAGAACACGTTTCAGATTTGCAAAATTGTATGGCTGCACCTTATAACGAAGGTAGTATTAGTATTCTTAATTTTGGTTTCCTGGTCTGGACTACCTTGAAGGGCTGGACTTCTTACAGAACCATCTGTTTCAGTCAGATGTTGCCCCTCTCATGTGTTTCTCTCCAAGTGTCCCCAATCCATGTGATGTGAAGGGGATGGAGGCCTAGATAGCAGTGGTCCTCCTAAGGAATTGCCCCACACTGTGGAATGATAAGCCTTCTTTCTGAAAGCATTTGCTTGCTAATGGTAGTGTTAGATTGACTTACTCTATCCCAGTTTTATTTTTAATGAATTATTATAGGATTTTGATTGGGATTTTAGTTCTTTGTTCGTAGATTGTCTTCCTGTATGCTGATGTGTTACAGTTATTGTATGCCTAGGGTCTTTGAAGTGAGCATTTCATAGATTGCTGTATAAATAAATAAGCAAACTTCCAGATCAATTTTCTTTTCTGATGCTTCTTTATCTTTAAATGGGATTAGGGTTAGATTGCTCTTAAAACAGAGGATCATCCTCTAGCAAGTCGGGATTGTGGCCACCATAATCATTTCTTTTCAACAGCTTTTTTAATTCATCCTATTAATATGACTAATATTAATACAAATAAATGTAAGCAATTAGGGAGTCATTTGGAATATTTGAAGCACTTCACATATACAAGAATAGTAGTAATTGACATTACATCCTTGTAACAGCCATGTGAAATGTATCTTTCTAAATCTTACCTGTTGCAGAAAAGGGTTGGCAACCCAGTGAAGCCAGGTAGAGATTATGTGAGGGAAAGTGGAGGCCACCTTGATGAAGAACTTTATGAGCCCCTAAAACAGTGTTTTTTCAACCTTGTGAAGTTCATATATTTTAAAGTTCACAAGTTTGAGAAACACTGATTAAATGAACACTGACAGCGGGTATTGTAAAATGGAATGTGAGAGAAGGAAAGTCAAAACACACAAACACCCCTTTGATCCTCTTTGTTGTAGGAGAGGTCACAGGGACACTGGTGGCACCCAATATTTTGTTACTATATCCTACAGCAGTGTTTTTCAAACTTGACAACGCCTGGACTTCAAGTCCCAGAATTCCTCAGCCATTCAGCCAAATAAGAGCATTATGTGTTTTTATATTGCATTTTGTTTGTGTTTTAACTGTTTTGTAATCTACCCAGAGTACAGATAATCCTTGATTTACAATAGTTCATTTAGTGACCATTCAAAGTTACAACAGCACTGAAAGAAGTGACTTATGACCACTTTTCACACTTACAACCATTGCAGCATCCCCATGCTCATGTGATCAAAATGCAGACACTTGGCAACTGTCTCGTATTTATGACATTGCTCTGCCCTGGGGTCATGTGATTTCTTTTTGCGACCTTCTGACAAGCAAAGCAAAGACAAGCCAAATTCACTTAACAACAGAGTTACTGACTTAACAACTGCAGTGATTCACTTAACAACAGTGACAAGAAAGGTTGTAAAATGGGACAAAATTCACTTAACAACTGTCTGACTTAGCAACAGAAATCTTGTACTCAATTATGGTCGTAAGTCAAGAACTACCTGTGATAGACTTAAGACAGGAATAATAATAATAGTGCTAACAACTCGGAGAAGATTTTGGAAGTTATGAACACATATAAGAAGAAAGATCCGAGTGCCATAAAGCATTTCTTGTATCCTTTAAACTACCTTCGTGTTTTCAAGGATAGCCCAATATTAGAGCTGAGGAAACCGTCTAAAATAAGGTCAGCTGGATTTCAAATGCTGATGGAGTGGAGCGCCATTTTGTTCTCACTTCACCTTGTGCCAGAAGAAAATTTCAAAAGGTGAACTTCCCAGTTGATAAGACAGACATCCTAAGCCCTGAGGTTATGCTAAGAGGGTCTATTGCCCCCCCCCCTTCTTTCTTGCCCACCTTTACAAATACACCAGGTGGAATGGAGGTGGGGGGGGGGGGGTGAAGTAAACAAGATATTTGTAAAGCAATTTCAAACCCAGCTGGAGAAGGCATCTCCCCAAACAACTGCAGCTGTGTGTACTCAGCAAGGTGTCTTTCCAGCCGGAGTCTGTTGCAGCTTTTCTCCTGAGACCCAGTTTAGAGGAGAGGCTGGAGATAACACAGAGAGAGAGAATAATGCCTAGAGCAAATTCTCTTCACCCATGGCATTGTCATTACAAACTCCAATGAGCACAGTTATTGCAAATAAATAAAAACAATGGACCAGAACCAGTTTTACATAAGAAAATACAGAAATACCATCCAATTAGGCCTAAGCTTCTGTCAAACCCTTTCTTTTGTCCCTCAGGTGATAAGGATAATAGGAAAACACTTGAGGCCACACTTCAGGGTGGAATGTCAGAGGCAGCAGCAGTTCGAAAACTTGCAGACCAATCATAAAACAAAAGATATTCCAATTTAAATAGGTTTAATAGCCCTTCTGTATTTACCAGGAATTCTGGAAAGGGTGGATATGGGATAGCTTCCAAGGGTTTTGTATATTTTTACTGACTCTACTCAGAATTCTTGGGGAACATCACAACAATGCAAGTTATCTAAACAGGTGTGAAGGTGAGCCCTTTCTATGCATCTGGGTATGCAAATGATAGTTTGAGAATGGATAAAATCAGGTATTTGCCATCCCCCCCCCCCCAGCAAAAGGTACATTGCTCTTTATTTAGCAAACAACAATCAAAAGGGAAAAAAATCAAATGCAACCCCAAATAAAAGTTTCCGTTTCAGGTGAGAGACTTAAGTCCACCATATATTAGTATTAACACTTTGCAAATACTCAATGTTGCTTTTTATTTATTCTATACTTTCAGTGTAACTAGAAAGAAGACTGGTTGGCATTTAACACATTTCGTTCTAAAGCTGTGTTTCTCAGCCTTAACAACTTTAAGAAGCATGCACTTCAACTCCCAGAATTCCCCAGCATTCAGAAATCTACACTTCTTAAAGTTGCCAAGATTAAGAAACCCTGTTCTAAAGAAAGGAGGGTTGCTTTTTATATGCAACATAAAGTTATTCCATTTTCACCTCCTTTGCTCTGAGATATTTTAGCACAATTCCTCCATCGGTGCAAATGTGGTAGGCCAGTTTGTGTTGCTAAATCTTTCTTAGATCAACATTTTAAAATTTTTCGGTGCATCTGACCACTTAGCAGGCCTTTCTATGCAACTGACAGTTTTTGCTCCCTGAAAATGTATGACAAGTCCAGTGTTTTTCAGACTTAGCAACTTTAAGATGAGTGGATTTCAGCTCCCAGAATTCCCCAGATAGCATGTTGGCTGGAGAATTCTGGCAGTTGAAGTCCACACATCTTAAAATTGCCAAGGTTAAAAAAACACTACTCAAGACAGCTGATTGAGAGACTTGGTGAGTATATATAACAGTGATGGCTAACCTTTTTTTCCTCGGGGTGCCAAAAGCATGCGCGCGCGGGCGATAGTGTGCGTACGCATGACCACACCCATAATGCAATGCCCCCCATGCACGCCCTGCCCCCCTGCGCAGGCGGACCCCGCCCCCCGTGATCCCCTCTCATATGCGTGCATGACCCCCAAGCACCCCGTTTTGGGCTTAGCAGGCCTCCCTTAAGCCTCCAGAGGCCAGAAACAGCCTGTTTCTAGACTTCTGGTAGGCCCATTTTTCGCACTCTCAGAGCCTCTGCATGAGCCCTGTACTTACCTAGCATCCAAAATGGGCTGCGTGCTGCCTCGTCCAGGGATGGACGAGGTGGTACGGTCATGCACACATGTCTCCCGCTTGCGCGGCTGAGACCAGAAAATCAGCTGGCTGACGGGAGTCGCGCATGCATGCGTGGTGGAGCTGACCTAGGGTGACAGCTTGCATGCCCACAGAAATTGCTCCGTGTGCCACCTATCGCTATGACGGATATATAACGTGTTGTTCTTCAATTGTGCCACTCTAATGTTAGAACTGACAGGCTCAGAAAACTAATTTAGTTAATTTTCTAATACTACCCTGATAATATCTGAAAAAAATGTGCAATATGAGGTCTGTGATAAGTGATTTTTAAAGCTTGGATGTTTTGTGTGAGTCTATACTTGGTTAAATTTTGTGCCAATCTCTTCCTTTTTTTTTTTTAATTACACTGTTGTGGTTGCATTTTGACTTCTTAGGTTCATTGCTGTGAACATTTCAGAAGGCTTATTCCTTTAGGCCATCATTAGGAATTGTTCTCCAGAACCCCCAACCTTTAGAAAATAAAATCTTGGTGAGCTGAGTCTCTCTATATTCTTGCACTGATAATATCCCTTTGGGGTCCGGAATAGAATGTAAAGTTCCTTTGATTTCCCGAGGCCTTTTAAGAACAATTAACCATGAGTTAATTAGTTTTCATCCTACTTTTACCATGTTTCCTTTAAGCTTTGTATCACAGAGTTCTTTATTCAAGTTCACCATCGTTTAATGTGTTTGCCTTGAAGTAGCCCTGGTAAAAAGTTTTATTTCAAAAATAGACTATACAGTCATACCTTTGGAATTATAGAATAACAGAGTTGGAAGGGATCTTAGAGGTCATCTAGTCCAACCCCGACTCAAGCAGGAGACCTTTATTCCATCCTGGAGACATGGCTCTCCAATCTCTGCGCAACCTCAGCACACAACTGCTTCAAAACTTGTAGAATTCTTTATTTGATGCATTTTGGAGCAGAAATCTTGTCCCGGCACTTGTCTTTCTCCCGGTAGTCAATGCGCAAGGAAGAACGTGCTGAGATCAATTTCCTCATAACTTCTTATGAAGAAATTGAAATAGCAGGTCATGTGGTAAGTCACATGGTTTTCTCGGTACCCATCGGTTTTAGTATTTGTCATGTTTTCCAGAACGAATTACTAATGAGTATTGAGGTACCACTGTATATCAAATGCATAAACTCACAAAAGCTGAAAGGAAGTAGAAAATCAGTCTAAATAATAAATAAAACAAAAAGTTTTCTAAGATGCAGTGCAAATACAGACATTGGCACTAACAGAAGAATGATTCCAACAAAAGAGAATACCTGTAGCTCAGGGTTAAACTGCAGAGTCTTTGGTGCTCTTTGAACTCGGTCATTTGCCCTGATGATGTTATCTAGCTGGGTAACGAAACATCGGCAAGAAAACAACCAAGTCACAGAACACCAAGGACTCCACAGAAGAATGATTGTCCGTTGTAGTAAAAATATACCAATAACTTTTTCATTTCTGGTTTTTCTCAAGTGTTGCTTCACAATGTGGGTTTTAACAGATTTGCACATTGCTTAGAGCAGTGATTTTCAACCTTTTCTTCACCACAGTCCCCCTTTAAATATCTTTTGTGGCCACGGACCCCTAAGACTTAACTCAATATTTAAATCATAACATTTCTTCAAGCCTTCAGAGACCCTCTGTAAGGACCACAGGTTGAGAACCACCTAGTGAGCTGAAATTGAAAATATAAGATTCAGTAATTTGTGGAGTTTTGCACTCTAATACCCTTGCCCCTCCCCCCAAAATCCAGCACCTGCAATCCACTATTCTGAGAATGGGATACAGCTCTCTGGTGGAGATCTTTTTCCATGAAATTCTGGCTAGAAAGTGCTGTCAATATGAGTTTATCAACATTAATAGCAGCTTCCTCCCTGTATTCCTATCCCATCACTGGACCTGCACTGCAACCTCTTTAATCCAGACTTCCAAAATCAGTTTCATAATGTTCAAATCTTGCCCTTGTCACCACTATCCGGGAGTAGAGGGGAAGTGAATCTGGACAGACGCCGCTAATACATTGTTTCATAAACATATGTTGTGTCCCCTGAGGAAAATGGGAGCAGCCGCCCCTGACACTCTGTACCAGTTACATAGACTAATGCTTTAAATATCACTTTTAATACTAATGTCAGATTATTAAAAGTATAATCCATTCCGCTGATTGGAACTGGCGAAAGCAAAAAGGATAAGAAGGCTTCTAGCTATGCATTAACACACTTCATGGAGTGCAAAGCCACTTTCTTCAGACTAAAGCAGAAGGTTCTGAACTAATAGATTCGGCACTTTGCAAAGACTTTTTTTTTTTTTGTAATTTATACCCAGAGTGAGAAAGAGAGAGAGATTTTAGTGGAAATCTTAATCTGTCGCATGTATTGTGCTGTTGAGCCGGGTGGTAAGTGAGTAACAAGTGCAATATATCTCCAATTTGCTCTGACTAAGCCTCCCGCCCAACTTCTCATCCGCATGCTTTTAAAAACATTGTCATATGTTTAAATAGAAACGCTAAGGGAGACTAAAAAGCACTCAGCCCAAAGCAGCTTTGCAGAAATGTGTTGGAGGAGACTAAAATAAAATGCTTTAAAAGTAAAAAAAAAAAAAGTTACCAAATCTCTCAAGAAACAAGGTGCTCATGGAGAATCCAGCTGCTGCTTCTCTTCATACTTTCACCCCATCAAAGCCGGGCATAGAATAGAATAGAATTCTTTATTGGCCAAGTGTGATTGGACACACAAGGAATTTGTCTTTGGTGCATATGCTCTCAGTGTACATAAGGAAAATAAAATACATTCATCAAGAATAAAAAGATACGGCACTTAGTGATAGTCAAGGTTACTAATATAAATACAAATTGAAAGATACAAGCAACATGGTTATAGTAATAAATGGGAAGAGATAGATACTAGTAAAGAAGAGAAGAATAATAGTAATACAGTTTTAGTAATTTAGATTACTTAATGTTGGTTGTTTTTTCTGCAATTCTTCATCCATTATCCATTGAAGTCTGTGTTTGTCTTGTTGGGTTGCAGAGCCAAACCAGACAGTTATGGAGGTGCAGATGACAGACTCAATAATTCCTGTGTAGAACTGGATCAGCATTGGTTGTAAGGATAAAATCAAGTTTGCATCAAGCCAAAGTGTGGCTGCTGCTTCTTTTTTTTTTTACACAATGTGCTTTGTGGGTTACTATAAAGATCACACTTTAACCTTGCCTGTCCAATCAGGTCAAATTGAGTGATTGGTCCCTAAAGTTTGTAGAAGAAACAATTTCAAGCCCTGAGAGGTAGACTGGACCGGAAAACTGACTTCAGACGAAAGTTAGAGCTGTATTTTATGGAACTAGTCTCTAGCAACACCATTTTTCAAGTCAGTTGGTGCTTTTCCACCCTTCCCTCTTATATCCCACAAAATCTGTGGGAGCAGTGGTGGGATTCAAAATTTTTTACTACTGGTTCTGTCGGCGTGGCTTGGTGAGTGTGGCTTGGTGGGTGTGGCAAGGGAAGAATACTGCAAAATCTCCATTTCCACCTCACTCCAGGAGAAGGATACTATAAAATCTCCATTCCCTCCTCACCCCACTAACCTTTCTTTCCAGCTCCATTCTCCTATGCAGGGCAACAAAAGAAGACCCAGCTGATCAGCTGGGACTCGGTCAGCTGGGACTCGGGAGGCAGCAAATAGATGGGGGCGGGGCTAGCCAGAGATGGTATTTGCCGGTTCTCCCGAATACTCAAAATTTCCGCTAGCAGTTCTCTAGAACCAGTCAGAACCAGCTGAATAGCACCTCTGTATAGGAGTTGTCAGCCTGAGTTTCTGCTTAATGCTATCTCCCTTTGCTAGGACACAACAAATAGATTTTTTCTCTTTTTGTTTATAAAGTGGATTTTAATTATTCCTTTCAAGGACATCTTTCTGGCTTTCCCTGTTAATCAGCCTGAGCTAGCATTAAAATTTCTAGGGGCCTGGACTAACCTAGGAGCAAACACTGGATCAACAAATGTAGGAGAGGCATTCCCCCAGGGAAAAATTGCACTAAAAACAAGGTGATGGGTAGTTTGGCTTCTGTGGGCCTTAATCTGTCACCCATTTATTTATTTTTATTTATTTATATATTTTTATTACATTTATTTGCCACCCATCTCACAGTTCAAGGTGACTCTGATTAGTTTGAGTTCCATTCTGAAAATCAGAATTGATACTTCAATTCTGTTTGATACTTCAATCTGTTTCAAAACAGATTGATTTGATTTAATTTTTCAGAGATTCAAATCTGATTTTTCAAACTGATTCTGGGAAATGGATTTCTGAATCACCCAATTAACCTGCCAGCTTCCAATTCAATAGGACAATTTAGTCCACCTTCTATTTCAAGTCAGAAAATCCATCTTGTGTTTGAGAGTCTATCCTATAGGCTACAGACAGTTGTGGTTGAAAAACAAAGCATTTCCTAGCAGGCCTGAATGTCTACCCTCTTCCTGGATCCAGAGAGGCCAAAATTCCTCACACAATGCACTGTTCCAGGCCTTTTCTTACTTTGGTGCCACTTACTTTGGTGCCCCACTGTCGGGCTTTGACACCGTCCCATTCTCCTGGACTAGCAGGCAACCAGTTGACCATCAGATAATAGTAAGACAACAAAGAGAGTTGTAGCTGCTTGTTACTGTCTAGTGGTTATTACTATCCAGTGGTTATCTGATCTGACAGCTTAACTGATCACATGGGTTCCTGAAATCCTGAAGCACAGAAACCAGAATGTGGTGGACATCCTTTGATCCTAGAGCTATTGATTTGTATTCATGTGTCATCCCATCCCCCCGGGCTAATTTTGAAAACTTTGTGCAAGCAATTCAGAGTGTCCTTTCCTATGCACACATACACGCACACACACATGGACAGAAATGAAGAAAGGAATAGTTAGGTATTATTAAGGTGACCAACTTTTTTACAATGAGAAGGAGGACACAAATAAATTGAAGAAAAAAAAATATCATAAATAAAAGAAACATTTTATTCATTGGAACAATAATACAGAATACACTATAATATGATAAATCCATAATAAAAACATTTGTAACAATAACATTTTATATTGTAATTATTTATTTTTATTTTATTTATTTATTTATTAGATTTGTATACCGCCCTTCTCCTTACGGACTCAGGGCGGTGAACAGCCGAAATAAAAATTCAATACATAAAAGTTAAAAATTAAAACACATATACGTTAGGCTGAGAATTAAAACCAAATAAATATTAAAATGCGGCAACGCTACAAACATTAAAAATTTTAAAATTTTAAAAATTCTAAAAATTGCGGCAGGGATCAGGCTAAACCGGCAAGTTGAAAAAGATGCGTCTTCAGGGCCCGACGAAACGTCCGGAGGTCGGAGATAATTCTCAATTCTGGAGGAAGATCGTTCCAGAGGGTGGGGGCTGCCACAGAGAAGGCTCTCCCCCTGGGGGTCGCCAGCCGGCATTGTCTGGCTGACGGCACCCTGAGGAGGCCCACTCTGTGGGAGCGAACCGGCCGGTGGGAGGCAATTGGCGGCAGAAGGCGGTCCCGTAAGTACCCTGGTCCTAAGCCATGGAGCGCTTTAAAGGTCATTACCAACACCTTGAAACGCACCCGGAACTCCACCGGCAACCAATGCAGCTCGCGCAGGAGAGGTGTAACGTGGGAGCGCCCCGATGCTCCCATAATTCCCCGCGCGGCCGCATTCTGTACCAGTTGGAGCCTCCGGGTGCACCCCAAGGGGAGCCCCATGTAGAGAGCATTGCAGTAATCCAGGCGAGAGGTGACGAGTGCCTGAGTGACTGTGCGCAGGGAGTCCCGATCTAGAAAGGGCCGCAACTGGCGTATCAGGCGAACCTGATAGAAAGCCCCCCTGGCCACAGCTGTCGTATGATCCTCCAAGGACAGCCGTGGGTCCAGGAGGACGCCCAAGTTGCGCACCCTTTCCATGGGGGCCAATGATTCGCCCCCAATGACCAGCGATGGTGTCAGCTGGCTATATCGGGACGCCGGCAGCCACAGCCACTCGGTCTTGGAGGGGTTGAGACGAAGCCTGTTTCTCCCCATCCAGACCCGCACGGCTTCAAGGCACTGGGACATCACTTCCACGGCATCGTTGGGGTGGTCTGGGGTGGAGATGTACAGCTGAGTATCGTCAGCGTACTGATGGAACTCCACCCCAAAACCACGGATGATCTCACCCAGCGGCTTCACATAAATGTTGAACAGGAGGGGCGAGAGGACCGACCCTTGCGGCACCCCACACACTAGGCGCCTCGGGGTCGACCGCTGCCCCCCTGTCAACACTGATTGCGACCGGTCGGAGAGGTAGGAGGAGAACCACCGTAAAACGGTGCCCCCCACCCCCAGTCCCTCCAACCGGCGCAACATGATACCATGGTCGATGGTATCAAAAGCCGCTGAGAGGTCTAACAGCACCAGGATAGAGGAGTACCCCCTACCCCGGGCCCTCCAGAGATCATCCACCAACGCGACCAATGCCGTTTCGGTGCTGTATCCAGACCTGAAGCCGGACTGGAGCGGGTCTAAATAGACAGCTTCATCCAGGTACCGAGGGAGCTGCCACGCAACCACACTCTCAACAACCTTCGCCAAAAAGGGAAGGTTGGAGACTGGACGATAATTAGCCAAAATAGCTGGGTCCAAGGAGGGCTTCTTGAGGAGGGGCCTCACCACCGCCTCCTTCAAGGCAGGCGGTAGGGCACCCTCACTCAAAGAAGCATTTATAATCTCCTGGAGCCAGCCTCGTGTAACCTCCCGGGAGGCCAGCACCAACCAGGAGGGACACGGGTCCAATAAACATGTGGTTGCGTTCAGTCTTCCCAGAGTCCTGTCCACGTCCTCGGGAGCCACAGGATCGAACTCAGCCCAGATAACACTCTCAAGACCTGCCTCAGTCGCCCCGCCTGAACCAACCCAGTCAGCGGCCAAATCATCCCGAATCTGAGTTATTTTATCATCCAGATATTGAACAAAGTCCTCAGCACGACCCTGTAAGGGATCCTCCCGCGCTCCCAGATGAAGGAGGGAGCGGGTCACCCTAAACAGGGCGGCTGGGCGATTATCTGATGACGCGATAAGAGTGGCAAAATAGTTGGATTTCGCCGCTTTTATCGCCACTAAGTAAGTCTTAATATGAGCTCTTACTAGTGTCAGTCAGATTCAGAGCGACTGGCCCTCCAACCGCTCTCTAGGCGTCTTTTCCGGCGTTTCATCTCCCTCAGCTCCTCGGTAAACCAAGGAGATAAGTGAGTTCGACGCCGGGTCAGAGGCCGCAAAGGCACGATGCGGTCCAAGGCCCCACTGGCCGCCCTATCCCAGGCCGCCACCAGGTCCTCAGCCGAATCGCGTGTCCGTGTCTCAGGAAATGGCCCAAGCTCCGTCTGGAACCTATCAGGATCCATCAGGCGCCTGGGGCGGAACCACCTGGTCGGTTCCGCCTCCCTGCGGTGAGGTGCAGCGGTCAGAAAGTCGAGTCGAAGGAGCGAGTGGTCAGTCCATGACAAGGGTTCCATACTTATATCCCCAATATCAAGACCACTCAACCACTGACCAGAGACAAAAACTAGATCCAGGGTGTGTCCACCGATATGAGTCGGGCCCTGAATTACCTGGGTCAGGTCCATGGCCATCATGGAAGCCATGAACTCCCGGGCTATCTCAGATGTTTCACCGATAGATGGCAGGTTGAAATCCCCCATGACCATAAGCCTGGGGGTATCAACCGCCACCTCGGCTACAACATTGAGAAGCTCGGGCAGGGTCGTTGCCACGTGGCAGGGAGCCAGGTACGTGACTAACAGACCCATCTGCCCACCACGACCCCACCTCACAAAGATGGACTCACACCCGGCTATCTGAGGTACAGTGGTCTCCCTCGGATCCAGACCTTCCTTGATAATGACCGCTACTCCCCCACCCCTGCCCTGAGCTCTCGGCTGATGGAATGCAAGGAAACCTGGTGGGCACATCTCCACGAGGGGAGCCCCCCCCTCGTGGCCCAACCAGGTCTCGGTAATCCCGGCAAGGTCCGCACCCCCCTCTTGAAGGAGCTCACATATGAGGGGGGCCTTATTGACAACGGACCTTGCGTTGCATAACAGCAGCCGGAGCTTCGGGTCCTGAGACTCTAAACAACCCGGGGAACGGGAATGGCTCGGGGGACCGGGGCACGCAATCGCTTGAAGACAGCGAGTGCGTGCCCCCGTCACATGATATGGTCCCCTGCTCACGCCATATCTGCCCCTCCCACACAGCACATTTATAGCGCCACCCTCAACAGAGGGCTCCACAAGAGCCCTCTTGCCTCCAGAAACTACACCCCCTATGGCACCGTAAGCAGCCGGGCCTGTCCCTCTCCCCTGCGGGTTCCCCCCCAAACCCGCACCCACCCCCACCCTGGAACCCCCTAAAACTCTAATTAAAAAAGAACTTAAAAAACCCCTCAAGCCCCTCTTTGCAACATGCCACCTCTCGGGGTCCCAAAACCCGTCATTAAGGTAGGCCCTCGATAACATAGAGGGCCATGCCCACGAGAGGGGGGAATCTCGCAGGGCAAGCAACGCAGACCGAGAATACATCTCATCCAAAACATGGGCAAGAGAATGGAAGGCTTGGCTAAGGTCCATAAAGATGTTCCAAAGGAGAACCAGGTCAGACTGGAGAAACATGCCTACATGTTTATGCTTACATGCCTATTAATTATTATTTAAATGAGTACTTTTCCATTGAATGAATATTTTTTGTCAATGTATCATCTTCTAACAATATATTGGAAATATTTGAACAAGAAATATCCTTCATATTGAATTTTACGGCAAGTGCTGCAGCTGGAGTACCAACATTCAATCTTGATTTCTCACTTTTCCAAAAATTATTAGCAATTGAAAAAACCCTTTCAACTGCTGCATTAGTTTCAGGGCACCACAACGTAAGTTGAACAAGAATAAATAAATTTTCACATGGAATATGTTCATTTTGGAAATGGCTGAATATTTCCACCCATCTTTTAACAATTTCAACGTGTTTATTTTCCCATTGTATTAATTATACATATTTGGAAATTATTAAATAGATCATGAATTAATAAAACATGAATTATTGTGCTCATCTGTGTATAATTGAATATTCACTGAGAAAGAAGTGAGTCTAATGTGTGTATGTGTGCCATATCATGTTTCGGTAAGAAGTAAACAAAGCCACTTGCACGCAGAGCACTCTCTCAAAACAATTCTCCTGTGCGGAGCACATACATCTCATAATCGCATCTCGACACACTGTACCAAACCTTGATGAATCATCATGTCAAATACAAATATGTCACATCACATGCAACGGATTGGCTCGGCATCGATCGAATATGGAGATTTACAGATTAGTCTTCAAATATCGAAAAGGAGGACATGTAGGAGGATACTTTTCAAGAGGACAGAACTTACAAAAGAAGGACTGTCCTCCCTAAAGGAGGGCAATTGGTCACCTTAGTATTATAGTTACAGTAGGTAATTTCAGACTCCAGGCTTAATTTTCTTACAGAACTGGAGGGGACATGACATACTGGGTCTTATTCCACTTACTTCAAAATCTGATTAGCCAGCCAAGCTGCCTTTTGGGTGGTTTTAAATGGTCTTTGTAACCACTTAATATCAGGCTGGAGTTCTGTAAAGTGCAAGTCTTATTTAAGGTACTGCATTTAGGGGTTTTTCCTCAAATAATTTATCATATATAATAATAAATTCTCAAATGATTTATTATCATAAAGCTTTCCCAACTGCTGCTCTAACATGTTCTCCAGCCTTTCTTGAGTTGGCAGAAAATTAGGGCAGAATTTTCAGTGACTCCATCCAGCCACCTCATTCTCTGTCGTCCCATTCTTCTTTTGCCCTTAATCTTTCCCAGCATTAGGCTCTTCTCCAGTGAGTCCTTCCTTCTCCTTAGGTGGCCAAAGTATTTGAGTTTCATCTTCAGGACCTGGCCTTCTAAAGAGCAGTCAGGGTCGATCTCTAGGACTGACCAGTTTGTTCGCCTTGCAGTCCAAGGGACTTGCAGTAGTCTTCTCCAGTACCGTAGTTCAAAGGCCTCAATTCTTTGACGGTCAACCTTCCTTATGGTCTTGTTCTACGCATACCCATATTTTCTTTCCACTGCACTATTGTATATGTCAATGACTTCCCCCCCCCCTCCTCTACTGGTTTTTATCCATTGACAGCACCAGCCAGCTCATTAAACAAAAACCTGTGGGAAAATGAAAAATAATGCAGCAACTCTTGCAATTACAGATTAATATATTCATTTTATTGCCTTGAACAAAAATTATCCTTTTCAAATTCTGAACCATATTTTGGACAGAGGATCTCCTCCATTCATGGAACCCATAGCAGCTTTCCCCTCCTTTAGAAAAAGTTTAGGGGCATTTGACTGCACTAACTCGTGATTTTGTTGCTGAATTCACAATGATTATTTTTATTTTATTTTTGTCTTTTAATAGAGGTATCTGCTAGCGTGCAGGCAAGCTCTCAGGCTTCATATGACAAGGCTAAGAACAAATTATACTGCATACAACTTTTGGAAGAAATATCCTTTTGGGTTCAGTTCCAAGGGGAAAAGACATTGGATTCATGGAAGTTGCTTGGAAAGGTTTATTGATGAACTGGAACATATGCCTTGGAGATCTTGGGCGAAAAAAGGGAAGAGATGCTGGGAGTCCCTGGGTTTTATACCCTTTGAACTTCCTGGAGCACAGGAAAAGTATCCTGATTGGTTGCTGTCAGAGATCATGGCTAGCTTTTTAGGTTGTCTGTGTGTTAAGTTTGGTTGAATCTTGCTGGTGATGCAATGAAGGGCAATTAAATGGCTCTGCTTGAAGGAGGTAGATCTTTGTTATGGAGAATGGACTGGCTCAGGCCTTAATGGCCCATTAACAATGGTGCGGGGGGGGGGGGGGAGGCTGAGTTTCTGCCTCCCTTTTAGGGGAAATATTCTGCCCTTTTAATATTTCCTAAAATATTACATTTTCTAGGAGAGGAGTGGATTTTAACTTCCTACACAACAAAGCAGAATAACATTAAAATATATGGAAGCAATACAGAACCAGGAATATACCATACAGTTTAACTAATGGGAGATGCACATTAAATCCAGCTTTTAGGAATGCTTTGGGAATTTGGGGCTGCCCATCGAGCACACCATCAACCACTGCCTTTGCAGAAGCATCCTGTCTCTATACACTAGATATCATTAAGGGACCTTTTCCATCTAGTATCCTCATTAGTATGGAATACAAGTCTAGAAATGGAAAGGACTTTTAAAAGTGGATTTGAGAATAGAACTGGAATAAATAAATAATAAAAATAATGCTGCAAATGTAAAAATGGTGTGGCGGGGGGTGGGGGGGAGGGAAATGGGAATTGAAATTTGAAAGGGTACCTTGTTTAGCAAATCGGAGGATGTTGACTAAAAGGGGACAGGAGGTAATTATATGGAAATATTTCTATTTGCACATTTCACTGGAAGGCAAAGTGGAGCGCGCAACTAATATCTCCACAACCGACAAGAATATTAAGTTTTCTCTTCCTTTTCCTCAGCCCAGCTACCTCGCACAGCATGAGTTCTGTCCGAGTTCCCATTAAGGTGAGCGCATATCCCAAATTATTAATGAACTGAATTTTAGATATAGTAAAGAATTTAGTGGCTGGCATTAATTAAACTACAAAACAACTCCTCTTGCTGTGATTTGCATTCCAAGTTGGAGCAATTAATTCGCTCACTTAAACTGATCAAGATTTAATTACCATCACTCTGTGCAATTACTCCATAATTAAAGTAATTTGGTTCTTTCCACTTGCTGACACTGTCATTGAACAGCCATTCAGGGTACCAGAGGATGTGATAATTAACGTATAGAGTAGCTGGAGGCAGTTTTCCCCTTCTTGTTTTTCCTTCTCATATTCTCTCTGACTAGGGGGCTGCTTCCCAGCTACTACTTAAAGGCAGTGGTGAATCTTCGCAGGCCAGCAGTCTCATCCAACCTGGTGATCTCTGGAGGTGTTTTGAAGATCAGAGACAGATAAGCCACAGGCCCATAATGAACTGTTCCAGGACAATGCAAAGCCCAGGCAGCTGGACTTCTTCTGGAGGACATGCCAGTCTAATTCTACCCCCATCAATCAGGAATAGATTCTATGCCTAAATTCAGCCTTAATGGGGCTCTTAGGGGTATTTGTGGATGATGATGATGATGATGATGATGATGATGATGATGATGATGATGATGGAATAGAATAGAATAACAGAGTTGAAAGGGACTTTGGAGATCTTCTAGTCCAACCTGCTTAGGTTGGGCTAGGCAGGAAACCCTATATCATTTCAGACAAACGGTTATCCAATCTCTTCTTAAAAACTTCCAGTGTTGGAGCATTCACAAGTTCTGGAGGCAAGTTGTTCCACTGATTAATTGTTCTGTCAGGAAATTTCTCCTTAGTTCTAGGTTGCTTCTCTCCTTGATTAGTTTCCACTCATTGCTTCTTGTTCTACCCTCAGGTGCTTTAGAGAATAGCTTGACTCCCTCTTCTTTGTGGCAGCCCCTGAGATATTGATGATGATGATGATGATTTATCTGGAAGTTGCCATTGCCATTCTGAATACTTTAATATTTGAAGAATTGGGTTTGCCAGTTAGGATAATATAACTCTGTTGTTTTTGCCAGTTGGCTTTCTATTGTATTACAGGACTCAGATGGATTCTTGAATGTATGCAAGGCTAATCCTGCCAGTGTTGCTGAGGCATGCCAACACCCTGCTCCCCTCTTCCATCTCCAATCCCCACATACTCTTCTAGCATATTCTTTACACAAGAAATATGGATACCTGGGATTTTATATCGCAGGAATGCTGAAAAACTATAAATACAACTGGTAATATAAATTTGTTTAATAAATAATAACTAAGCCTGCATCACTGCATTATAACCCTTTTTTGAAGTACTCAGATTTATATCCAATGGAGCAGGGAAAAGATACAAGAATAAGCAGTGAGTCAAAGCAGACATGGTTATTTAGCAAGGGTTGGAGATTTGAGGTACTGCTGTAGTTATGAATTCATTGCATCTGCAGCCTAATCAAATAAATTGAAATCGGTAAGGAAATTTCACTATCAAATTCCTTGGTAAATCTGCATGCCTTTACTGTGCTCTTCACAATAGGTTTTGGAAATGAGTTGCGTGAAAGATAGAAACTACCTGAAGTGAGCAACGGGGTGGAATAGGGTGGGGTCAGGTGGAAATATGGACTCAGGCAGCATCCTCAGTCTGATAGGTTCAACATTGGCCATGCTGGCTAGTTAGACTAGAAGAGAATTCTTTATTGGCCAAGAATAGACACAGAAGGAATTTGTTTCCGGTGCATAAGCTCTCAATGTCCATACAATAATAGTGATAAGCAACAAAGTTTTGGTCATAAGATGATAGGTAATAAGAAGTTGACAGTTTTATAACATCTGGAAGATAGCCAGTTGGAAAATGCTTATTTAATGATAATACATTTTCTTCAGGCTAAAGAAGAGCAATAATTCTGGGATTCTTTTACAGGGCAATAGAAAAGTGAGAAGGGGGAAAAAATCAGGCAGAGACGTCATCAAATACAAAGCCCTAAAAGGTCATTCTGGTAGGGTAGACGCTTTTGACAGAAGAGTAGCAAAAGCAAAGAATAAGAGCACAGTTGGGAGAGCAGGAAGACTTTACATTTGATCAATCAGATGCCTCCTCCATCTAGCTATCCTAAAACATCTCTTTTGGTCAGCTCCAGCACCAGTTGATCGATAATGCACTGGGTTCCCAAAGAAATCAGTGGTTTCCATGTCTGCAAAGGAAGACTTCTCTTCTCTATCCACAGACCGACTTCTCTGTCTTCTTGGAATTCTGCAATTGCATTTTTACTAATCTAATTATTGAAAATACGTATGCATGGATCTGTGAACTGCATATGTGTAAACCCATATTGCCAGCTATTCTAGTTAAAAGATCTGAAAAATTATTTCAGGAAAGGTGGAATGGAGAGACGCTTATCAGAAATTATGTGTGTATGCATGCATGAATGTATGTATATGTATTCTTTTTACAACCCTGTAATCCCTTTTATCAGGATGGAGTCAGGACAACTGAATGAAGCTGAATGTTATTAGCCAAATGTCCTTCCTGATGCCTACACAGACTTCACAGCAAATATTTTCTCTTTGTGCCCCGATAAACATCTGTCACTGCCTAGAATTGAACTTTCAACCTTCCAAGTGTGAGGCAAGCATCTTCACCTCTAGGCCACCACCTGGATGATTCAGCAGTTTAAGACACTGAGGTTGTCATCTGGAGAGGTGACAGCCCAGTTTCAAGATCCACCTTCCACAGAACAGGGCGACCTCCTATTACTTGCCCAGATCTGCCCACCCTACAGATCAAAAGCATGCAAATGCGAGTAGATTAATAGGTACCACTGTGGTGGGAAGGTAACAGGGTTCTGTGTGCCTTTGGCATATACAGTAGCTATGCTGGCCTCATGACCATGGAAATGGTCTTAGACAACACTGGCTCCCTCAGCCAAGAAACAGAGATGAGCACCATGCCCTAGAGTTGGACACAACTGACAGGAAAACTTGTGTGTGTGTGTGTGCGTGTTTTCAAATCATATGATTCACAGCAGTACTTTCTGTAAACCATTGTGTCATTGAAGTTTTGACAGCCTTATCTTCCAGGCTGGAGTAGGTTTCTGAACTGCTCAAACTCCTGCCTTATTCAGTATGACTGTGGGATGAGTATCTACCTTACAACCCTTATCTAAACAAGATGAGCACGCCCTTTTAGATAATTAGAATTAACTATACAAAAAAGGGCAGTTTAGACATTTATGCTTCTCCCAACAAAATTCAGAAAATGGTTCCTCAAAATCTAGCCTGTGGATTCCCCTCCCCCCAGTCCTCTGAAATGGCTGTAAAGTAGAAATAAACTCTTTTCTGACTTCATATTGCTTGTCTGTATGCCCCTTTTGTGTTAATGTTAATAATCCCTCCTTAATGGATATTTTTTCCCTAAGCCAGCTGAGATGCAAGGCACTTTATGGTTGCCTTCCGGCAGATTTGTGTTACTTGCATCAGTTTGTTTTCATTATTTGGAGATTTGAGGATTTGGTCAGTCACATTTAGATGGATTCTCTGGGAAATACACTGGCTTCTCCCGGTTTGTGCATTTGATCTGGGAAAGCGGTCCTCTCAATCTCAAAAATAAATTTCTGTTCCACATTTCAAAAGAAGAAGAAATCAATCAAGTTACTTCTCACCAACAGTGGCTATCTTTAATTTAGGAGTCCAGATTTCACCGTTCTGAATACTGTCATCGGGATTAGAATGAGATTGGAATGGATGAGCTGGAAGGAATCATGGAGGTTTCCTAGTCCATCCTCCTGCTCAAGCATGAAAACACCAAACGGTCTAAAGCAGGAGAGTCCAACCTTGGCACCTTTAAGGCTTGTGGACTGGCTGGGGAATTCTGGGAGTTGAAATCCACAAGCGTTAAAGGTTGCCAATGAAAGACACCTCTGGTCTAAAGCAACCTACAAATTTTTAGTTTCAATGCCCATCTGTACTGTGGCAGCAGGAAAAGCCTCCTGGTCTATGAGGAAGCTGTGATTCTTTCCTTTTAACAAGCCTCTTGAAATCTGATACTTTCAGAGTCGACCAAGTTGAGACAAATTGTGATGTTCTATACAGGTAGTTGTCGATTTACAACCATTCCTTTAGTGACTGTTCAAAGTTACAACGGCACTGGAAAAAGGTGGCATTCTTCACCCTTAGTGTTGTGGCCCCGTCCGCTGAGCCTATCCCATTGGAGGAAGGAAGCTCTGAGCAGGAGGAAGAAGAGCCAGCCAGATCTCCCAGCCCCCCCCCCCTCTGGCACCGTCTCAGGTGCCAGCTGAAAGAGAGCCAAGTAGTGGGGAAACAGGTGTCTCAGATGAGAGGGAGGGAGAGACGTCATTCCTGGACGCACGCCAAAGAAGGCGAGAGAAACGATTACTGCAGCTGCGGCGACGTATGAGGGAATAGACCTGAGTCACTGGATTGGAGTCACAGGATCAATGAGTCACTGGACCACACTCAGAGCCTATATAAGACAGGAGGGTGGGTCATGATTTTTGTGACGAACAAACAAAGCAACCTCGTAGTCTTGGGAGCTCATAGAACGGCAAAGCTACGTAGGTGATTTTCTTTTTGTGTGAACTAATAAAGTCCTTGGCAGACGGTGTGCATATCGCTGCCAAGTTTGAGATAAGAACTGTGGAGTGTGCCAAGTGCTTGTTAACCCTCGACTGGCTGTGTTTTTGTGGGTCTCTGAAGGGGGGGACAGATCACTTATAACCATTGCAGCACCCTCATGATCATGTGATCAAAATTTGGGCGCTTGGCAACTGGCATAGAGTTACGATGGTTGCAATGTCCTGGGGTCATGTGATCACCTTTTGATAAGGAAGGAACCAGTAGGACCATAATATGAATCAAAGCTGTATTGAAACCTGCTTTATAGTTTCTGAGGTTTTCTTACTTTGCAAAAGAGGCTTCTATTTTTCTACCCTATTCTCAATGAATTTCTTTTGGATTTATCTTAGTAATACTTTTGAGCTTTAGTATCAGAAGTGGGAAAGCTATTGCTGGTGGTGGTCTTTTTTTTTTTTTAATGTAGTATTTCCTTATTTCAAAATTTTCCTGCAGCTGTGATCTCCCAGTATGAAAAAAAAAACTCTATGGGAGGATTTATCTTACGAAGTTTACCCGTAGGATTGAACTGAAACTCAGAAAGTCAGGTAAACTGCAAACCATTGGAAAGTTTATTGTAACTTCCAACTAATCCACTGCAAACTTGTGTTATAAGAAGTACTTCAAAATTCTCCATCTAAAACAAATTCCATTTCATCACAATAAGTTAGAACTGGGAGGGGGAAAGTGTAGATTATTTATCCCAAAGGTGCTTTTTCAAAAAGCAACTGGACTGTTTTTCCTTGAAGACATTTTGTTTCTCATCCAGAAGTGTCTTCAGTTCTGACTAAATGGTGGAAGATGGAAGGATTTATATTCCTTGCAGTCATTGGTCATTCGCACTTAAGGTAGAGAGACGTTGTGGCCACTTGGTGGTTTATCTGTGCCCTCAGGGTCACCTGAATAGTGCAAATGAGTGTGGAACCTTCTTGGAACGGCTGAAAGAAGGTTCCACACACATTTGCACTATTCAGGTGACTCTGAGGGCACAGATAAACCACCAAGTGGCCACAACAACTCTCAGAAAGAGTACTAATGACCAGATGATTTCAAGGTATATAAATCCTTCCACCTTCCACCATTCAGTCAGAACTGAAGAAACTTCTTGGATGAGAAGCAAAACGTCTTCAAAGAGGTACCAGAAAGTACAGTTGTCTTTTGAAAAAGCACCTTTGGGACAACCATGACCTGGATGACCGAGAATCTCCACAGACATATAGATTATTTATATTAGTGCAGTGCAGAAACAAAAAATAATCATAATTAACTGCTAATATACTGTTATACCCTTGAGAATCAACTGCAGTTCAACATGTTTTTCTGTGAGAAAATATTACTTTATTCTTGATCTAAACTTAGATACACTTTTAAAAATTAAATTATATAACAATTCAAGATTCTGACACACAGGTTCAAAGCAGCTGTTTTCTAAGTAAAGTGTAAATCTTTATTTCAACACTTCTCCTACTGATCACATTTAACACTGTCAAGTCAAACTTGAATATGTTTGATGAGTCTTTTTCTCAGAAACATTTTTCCTTTTTATACATAATTATACAGTATTGTTCCTCATTGCTTTATGCTGTTTTTGTTAAAATGATTTTAAGAATACCTTTTTCTTTATTTTCATTGATGACATTTTATTGAATAATTTCATATGATATTTCACTAAAGCATACATTGATGACAAGCAACTATGTACAGTATATAAATTTTATAAATTGAATTTCATTTCACTATTTACCCCATCTAGTGGTAAATATCCAGCATTGCATGGGCTATATACCTACCATGCTTCTTCAGAATCAAGAAATTATCCCATCTATTTTCCAGAGGGATTTAACCTGGAAAAAGTGTCAATATTTCCAGACAAGAGAGCCACCAGTTATTATTTATTTCCTCCTCCTCCTCCTCCTCCTCCTCCTCCTCCTTTTTGTCATTCTTCCTTCTTCTTTTTTCCTTCCTCCCTCTCCCTTTCCTGCTTTCCTTCTCCTCTTCTGTGACAAAAATGTGATAGTGGCAACTTCATGGACCAAACATAAGTACCATTCATTCAGGGCCATCGTAAATGAGCAATCACTAAATGCATGGTTGTTAAATAAGGACCACATATATGCATGTACCAGTGGTGAAATCCAATTTTTTTTACTACCAGTTCTGTGTGTGTGGCTTGGTGCGTGGCTTGGTGGGCATGGCTTGGTGGGCATGGCAGGGGAAGGATACTGCAAACTTTCCATTCCCACCCCACTCTGGGACCAGCTAGAGGTGGTATTTGCCGGTTCTCCGAACTACTCAAAATTTCCGCTACCGATTCTCCAGAACCTGTCAGAATCTGCTGGATTTCACCCCTGGCATGTACACACACACATATTATAATTATACACATATTTTACACATTGAGTCTGTGCCATCCTAGTGCACATGGCAGCACAACAGAGAAGGTGAGGCAAAGTCTGAGAGCCAGAGCCCCTGGGGATGGAGACAATCCTCTTTTTATATGACCTTTATGCCCACTATCATCCAGACTGGCCGTTCAGCAGCCTTGGCTGTTTCATTGAAAATATTTCCATTTCTTGAGCATGGAATATAACTGGTACTAAGTTAAAAATAGGCTCCCATTTCCAGTATTTGTCATATTCGGAGATTGACAATTCCTGGAATGGATTCAAGATAATATCAAGGTTCACTTAGGCCTTGATCCAGCAAAGCCATAAAACAAGTGCTTAATGTTTAGTATGCCTGTAAGTAATCCTAATGGACTGGTTCACCCAAAAGTGCGATTAAAAGCTTTGTTGGCTAAATTTAGTACAGAGGATGGTCTTCCAGGCTGCTCTACAATAGCGACCTCTGCTGGGCAGCTAAAGCTAGCACTTGTATAACTGAGAGGTCCTTGGTGCTCTCCGAGCTTGCTTGATTTCTTCCAGATGTTTCATTACCTTAACTACGTAACATCATCAGTGCTAGAAAGGGGTGCTGTTTGCTGCCAGTTTATAGTCTGGTGTCTTGCCTCTCTGTGTGGGAGGGAGGCGGGCTTAGAGGTTCTTTGGTTGGGGTGTTTACTGATGGCTCTTTGGCAGTTTTTTGATTGGGTTGTTGCTTACTTGATTGTTGACCTTGGAGTTAATCTATGCTGATCTGAGTACTGAGTACTGATTACTGGTGAAGAGGTGCTGAAGTCTTTTTCTCTTTTGGGCTGGTTGATTTGTCTCTTTTGCATAGTAGTCTATAGATGTTGTTAATCTCTATTGATGGCTGATTTGATGGCACTCTGGTGCCAGGTAGTTGGGCTGAGGACCAAGGACCCCTCATTTCAGTCCTGAGCTACAAATATTCTCCTTTATTGGTACTTGTATAATTTACACCAATAACTTAGCAACTTTAAGATGTGTAGGCTTCAACTTCCAGAGTGTGGAATTCTGGGAATTGAAGTCCACACATTTTAAAGTTAACAAGCCTGAAAAACATTAATCTAGACCAGTAATCATCATCAACATCATCATCACTTTGTAATATATTCATCATCAACCAGCACCCTTTCTGATTCAAGGACCAGTTTTCATTGTCCAATTAATTGCATTCAAGTTCAATGCAATTTTAATACAATCCATAGGCTGTGCCAATGAAAAGAACAAGCCCATAAACCTTTAATATTGCTCTGCTTTGTATACTGTAGGCATAGATAGCCCCATATAGAATGCAGACAGGAGTGACTAAGGCATAAATGACTGTGAGCAAAGCAAAATGTGGTGCAATTGATGCACAACATGAAGCTGGGACAAAGTCCTCCTAGCCAGGTCTGCTGCCTGCTCCTCAAACAGGAGCCTGAATACAGAAAGACACCCAAATTGTGCATTGATGAAGTTTGGGGTAATGGAACCCTATTCAAAAGAAGGGTTGAAAAGTCCTAAAAATTAGGGGACCCTAAAACCCAGGACCATTTAGTATTACTGGTTCTTCCTCATCCAAACCTTCACAACCTCCAGACATCAAGGGAGAGCCTCCACAGTACCTCTTTGTCAGCCCAGATTGAAGATGACGCTGGGTATTATCAGTTACACACTATGCTATCAGGCAATCTCAACCAATGGCTCCACATAGATATTAAACAAGAATGGGGAAACTGTCAAACTCCGAGACAGTTTCCCCAGACAGCCCACAAAACAGGGGCTGTGAATTAGACCTCTCCCATCCGTACTAACAATGCAAGGAACCAGCTCTGACAAAAAAGGAAGAGAATCAGCTCAACCAAGGTGCAATCTACTCCCATCCCCCATTGCCAATCCAGGAGGTTCTCATATTTGATAGTATCAAAGGGCCACTGAGAGATTAAGGAAAGCAAAGATGTGTGTACCACTCTCATACTGCTCTTGCTACAGATCATCCACAAGTGTGATTAATGACATTTTTGGTCAGGTATACAGGCCTGAAATCCGACTAAAATGTGTCTACATAATCTGCTTCTTTCAGGTTCTCTGAAGCTACTACACAATAACTTTCCGTGGACTCCATGGTACTCTCTGAGCCTGGTTGTTTGCTTGTACACATTTCAATACCTAACTATATACTATCATCAGTGCTAGTGAATGTGAGGTTTACTCCCTGTTTACATACAGAAGCTTGTTCTGCCAATGCTGGGGCAGGGAGTTCTTCTTGGTAATTCCTGTGATTTGGATATTGTTTTCTGCTTGTTTGTCTGCTTGCTTGCTTGCTTGCTTGTTTGTTTCCTTAATAGTTCCTTGACTAGGAACTATTTTGACTAGGAATTGTTTTCTGCTTGATTGTTTGTCTGGTGTTAATCCCTGCTTGCCTGAGTGTTGGCTGCTGGAGAGGATGTTTTCTGACAGTATGCCGTCTGGGGGATTCTGGGAATTGAAGTCCACTCGTCTTAAAGTTCTGAAGTTTGAAAAGCATTGTTTTATCTAGAACAAATTTGAGTCTGCAAGGATTCCAACATTTGTAAACAGACCAAAGCAATCAAGCAACTGTGCAAGATCACAAGCATAAGTGCTGATGTATGTCATCAGCACTTATCTTGTACTTTACCTCATTTTTGTAAAATTAAAAAGAGTAAAATTGGAAGGAGATTATGATTAGAAGCTACTTTGTGTCCCAAGAATATGTTCTCATCCAACAGGTTAAGCTATGCGTTTTTCAGGATGCCTTAAATTTTAATCTTGTAATTCTGCTTTAATTTGTATTACTATATATTATATTTTTAATAGCTATAGAGATCAATCATTGCCATGGAGTAGGAAAAAAGAACTATTTTGCACTAGGCTGTGATACTGTCTTCTTTGTCCTTTGCAAGATGTGTGTGTGTGTGTGTGTGTGTGTGTGTACTGTATATCATACAGTACATACACATAAAAAGCATGTGTTAAATCTTGTGCAACAATCAATTCAACTCCTCAAGTTTGGCTATTCAAATTACTTTTCCAAAAGTACTTTAAAATGCATTAAGTTATTAATTGCCTGCTGGCACTTTAATCAAATGGGGAAATTGACATAGCCAGAGGCATGTGTCTTTTTGCAGAAAGGAAATTTATTTAAGAAGGAACAGCAGCTCTTACTGCTTAATTTAAACTGAGAAAACTGTGGAAAATCAACTGCTATAGAAAATTAATAAAACATTTCCAGCTGCAAACAGTGACTAATTGTACAAGATGAAGACTGTCTGGAATTAATAACTTGCAATCTTCTGTGTGAAGAACCCCCTACCAGTTCAATTTACTGGGAGATTAAATTACTTCTAAGTTTGCCATATTAAAACAGAACATGAATCAAATGTTACTGAAAGCACATCTATTATTTACTGTCTGTGATATGGATATAATTATTTCCAAACAACTACAATGTAACGTGACCAGTAATATTTAAATGACGCTCAAGCAAATGTGATGGAAGCCACCAAGGTCCTGGAAAATCACCGCTCCAAATGGACTGCCGTAGATTGTTCTTCCATTTTGCCCCAGAAAGTCATTTCAAGTTTTGGAACTGTCAAGAGGACGATTTGTTGATTCTCACTACTTTCATAGCAATAGAAATAGAATAACAGAGTTGGAAGGGACCTTAGAGGTCATCTAGTCCAACCCCCTGCTCTGGCAGGAAACCCTTGTACCATTTCAGACAAGCGGTTAGCCAATCTTTTCGTTAAAACTTCCGGTGTTGGAGCATTCACAATGTCTGGAAGCAAGTTGTTCCCCTGATTAATTGTTTTCATTGTCAGGAAATTTCTCCTTAGTTCTAGATCTGTTCTCTCTTTGATTATTTCCACCCATTGCTTCTGGTCCTGCTTTCAGATGCTTTGGAGAATAGGTTGACCCTTTCTTCTTTGTGATGTAGATCAGATGTTACCCAGAAGTAACATGATTATTATTGTTTAAATAAATAAATAAATAAATAAATAAATAAATAAATAAATAAATAAATAAATAAATAAATAAATAAATAAATAAATCAAGCTTTATGGATGCACTTTGAAGTTAGATCTTTATTGTTTCCTGTAAGCCAGCATTCTGTTTTCCATCTGCATGAGATGCAGATGTGCTTGAATTATGACTCTTGGGAGCCTTATTTGGCTTGTCTTTTTATAAATGATGTGTATATACTGCTTCTGAATGTGGAAGCTCTTGATGGAAGGAAAATCAAAGAAGCCAAAATCTAGAAAGGTTAGCTGCATATTGCAGTAGAATCCCATTAGATAGGAAGCTGTAGATATGCCATGTTTCAAAGACACCTTCCTAAACCTCATTATTTAGCAGAATAAACAGAATTTGGAAGGGACCCTGGAGGTTTTCTATTCCAACCCATTGCTCAAGCGGGAAACCCTGCAGCATTTCAGACAAGTGGCCGCCTGGTCTCTTCTTAAAGAGAATAAATGTTGTCTGGTTTGCTGGCTTGTTTCACAACACCTGGTTGATTACAGATTGTGATCTCAGACCTACCCTTAAGAGAAGCCTTTTCTGGCTTCTCTTCTCTGAATGGCATCATTGAGCAGTGGATGGGTAGAAACAAAGCAAAATCAGATACTGGTGGGATTCCTGAATTTTACTGAGTTCCTTTGACTCTGTTCTCATGACACACACCCATGGATTTATGCAGGGGTGAAATCCAGCAGGTTCTGACAGGTTTTGGAGAACCGGTAGCGGAAATTTTGAGCAGTTCGGAGAACCAGCAAATACCACCTCTGGCTGGCCCCAGAGTGGGGTGGGAATCGAGATTTTGCAGTATCCTTCCCCCAGGAGTGGGGAGGGAATGGGGATTTTGCAGTATTCTTCCCCTGCCATGCCCACCAAGCCACACCATGCCCACCGAGCCACACCCATAGAACCGGTAGTAAAAAAATTTGGATTTCACCACTGGATTTATGTAATCATAACTTTATGAATAGACTCAATTCTTCATGGTCTCATACAACATTGAGCATTCATCTCACAAGGCTGAGTTCACAAAATCTACCAAGTTAAAATGTATTTGGCTCCTGTTTCCAAATATTAAGTGAACCCAATCATTGGGATTAGAAAAAGGAGTAGTTTGTGACTCTCATCATGGCTGATTTAATAAATCATGGTTAGTGAGGAAACTCTGGTTTCGTGCAATTAAGTGTAAAGCCACTTAATGCATTATGTGTGCATCGAAGAACCTTCTTTAGAGTCCCAATATCACAGGATCCAATCTGGGTCAGTCACTGGTACCAGAAGTTTAATCTTCCAAGCTTTTGGATTCATGCTGGAGCCCATCCTCAGGGAACTTCTCTCTACCAGAATATTCCAGTAGAGAGGAGTTCCCTGAGGATGGGCTCCAGCATGAATCGAAAACTCGGAAGACTAAACTTCTGGTTCTGGTGACCAACCCCAGATTGGATCCTGTGATATTATAACAAATAGATAGTCAGGAACGCTCCAAAAACAAATGGGTAGACCAGCACGGCTCTGCAAGCAGTTAAAAGCTTGGTAGACCAGTATTTCTGCAAAATCCTAAAGAATTGTCACATGACGATCAAACCATGCCCACAAAATACGCCACACCCACAGAACCGGTAGTAAAAAATTTTAGAACCCACCCCTGCATGGGACACATATATTTGTCTTCATTTGTGGGTCCCAGTATCACTTATTAGTTAGGAGACCTTGGCACTGTTCTGGTTAGTCACTGTACAGTACCTTTGGAGGTTCTTATTTCTGGATGTTATAAAGAAAATAACATTCATTTGCACTCAGACAAAAGTCCATTGAATAATTGGGTTACCTGAACTAATTAAACAGGCATTTAGAAGCATCAGTTGCTCAAGATCATGGTTTTATTTTCAAAAAGAATTAGTTGGCTTTAAGCTGGCCTCGAATTGCCCTACAGCGTGGAAATGCATCAAAAGAAAGAGAAAGAGGAGTGCTCAGATTTGCATACTAATTGATAAATAATTATTACAACTTGACTTCAAATATGTTTAAAAGTGCATCTGCAAATGTACCTGCATAAGTTGCCCATTTAAAAAGTACAGAATTGACAGAAACTACAGGGAAAAAAAAATAAGTATCTTTCCCCACAGAAGAAAGCTTGTGAACAAGCAAGCCATCATCTCTATGCCTGCTTAAAGGTTGGTCCCTTTAAGGCAGGGGTAGCAAACTCAATTTCACCGAGGGCCGTATCATGGTTGTGTTTGACCTCGGGGAGCCAGGGTGGCTGTGGCCAGCATGACATCACTCGTATCGGGGGTCGCCTGTGGAAGCCTCAGCACTCTGCCAGTGAAAACAGGCTCCCGAGCTCTATTTTTGGCTGTGACGGCCTCCTGCAACCCTCTTCCAGCAAAAACAGAGCTCGGGAGGGCTGTGTGCTGCTCTCGTGAAGTCCGTTTTTGCTGGCTGAGCCTTTGCTGTTTCCAGGGTGGCCCCACAGGCCAGATCTAAGCACCCTGCAGGCCACATCCAGCACCCAGGCCTTGAGTTTGACACCCCTGCTTTAAGGCTTCACACTCTCTTCCTATCTGGTCAGATCAGACATGAAATGAAATGAAGAGCAATACACAGATGAAACTGTCCTCTGACAGCCACACTCATAAAGGATTCTCTTTCATAGGGTACATGGCCACTCCATTTTATAATGCCATAAAGAAAACACGGTCTGTATGGGTCTTTTACCTGTCCTCAATCAATTTCGTGAACCAGAATGTGTTTTGAAATGTCTAAAAAGAAAGGGGCAATTGTGTAGGAATGTTGGAGGTGTTTTTCCTGTACATATTGAGTTATGGGGTGGCCATGAGGACTGAGTGTTCTGTGGTTTTATGCTACAGTTTTATTTCCAATACTTAATTAAAATGCCAAGGGAAAGATCCCTTGAAGACATCCACTGGGGCAGTAAAAAAAAAAAAAGCCAAACTGGCTGCCCACAACCACATCAATGCCCATTGGTGGAATTCAATTTTTTTTACTACCGGTTCTGTGGGTGTGGCTTGGTGGGCATGGGGAAGGATACTGCAAAATCTCCATTTCTCAGCCCACTCTGGGGCCAGCCAGAGGTGGTATTTGCTGGTTCTCTGAACTACTCAAAATTTCCGCTACCAGTTCTCCAGAACTTGTCAGAACCTGCTGAATAGCACCCCTGTCCATGCCCCACTTTAAATGCATCATATCAGGGATGCCATCTTAACTTTTTGATACCTCCCCCCCTCCCCTTTCCCAATACTCCTGGTCCCCCAAATTGGCTTTTTCAGCTATTTCCAACAATAAAGAAATGTTATCCTTTATATCCAGATCTTTACAGACCATAGTGAATATGCTCAGTGTTCCATACATCTTTGATTATGTCCCTTTATCTTGATGTGTAAATAATTTGTCTTAATATCCCCTTGGATATGATTTTTAGATGAGAATTAGGCTACCAAATGTAGATTGGATATATATATGGGTAATTTACACTGACTAAACAACAAACGGCTGGGTTCCCACATCAACCCCAAATCAGATTCCATCATCTTGATCATGGTGCAGTGGTTAGAGTGAAGTAGTGCAGGCTACTTCTGTTGACTGCTGGCTGCCTACAATTTGGCAGATTAAATCTCACCAGGCTCAAGTTTGACTCTATCTTCCATCCTTCCAAGATGGGTAAAATGAGGACCCAAATTGTTGGGGGCAATATGTTGACTCTATAAACTGCTAGAGAGGGCTGTAAAGCACCATGAAGCAGTATATAAGTCTAAGTGCTACTTGAAGAGCTATCTTATGCTTAGCTCAATATGCAACCCAGTTTTAAAAATGTAATTGTCCTTGAAAGGACAATTGCATTTGAGTCTCTCCCCATTACTAGCATACCAAGAAAGCTGATTTCACAGTGTCAATTGAATGGGCGTCTTGAACATCACTGTCCATTCCCTCCAGGTGAGTCTGGGAGATGGGAGAATGACCCAACAAAATAACTAATGAGAACAAGCAGGGTAAGCCCAGTCTGAGCTTTTGAACATGAAGGTCTTTTCCCTGAGATATCTTTGGAGCTCAAAAACCAACAGAAGCCTCTTGCTTGAGCACATTGAAATCCACCCAGTGGGTTTGCCCAGAGGCTATGCCAGCAAGCGACTTCTCTTTTTTTGAGAAAGGACAAAATCCACCTTTGAAGCTTCCTCCCACTTGTTACAAGGGGAATTTCTTTTTGTTTAATCCCATTTAGCCTTTAATATCCAACCTGCATTAGATCTCATTGCTCAGATCACACAGACCTCATGCTGACCCAGGGTTAGCCTTGAGGTGCTTTCTATCTCCTACCCAGCGTTGTTGCTTGATGTCATCCAAGCAAGAGCCCTCTGAATAATCACTTTCTCAACTTTCAGGTCATTCTTCCCTTTGAATTCACAGCCTGCCCTTTTCACAGAGTGAGGGCAGAAAAACCTGTCCAAATATCAAATGGGTATAATCTGCTTTCAGGAACCTTGGGTGGGACTTTTCTTTGTTTGATTAAAATACCAGGAAAATATTCCGCCTCCTGTACACACTGCTCTCTCTCTCTCCTGGGTCACCTTGCTTTGTAATTACAGACTCAAAGTGAAGTTCTTGGCTATCACTTCTCTGCTTTGGGTCCAAATCCCAGCACAATTTATTGTCAGCTGTATGCTGTTGCATTTTAAGATGGTAAGAAAAGAATGGGCAAAGGAAGTTTCCAGAGTTTATTCTGGAAACCCATCTCAGGTCAAAGAGACGTGTTAGCACACCAGAAGCATAACGCCCTTACTGAATCAAGCTCACCATGAAACACAAATTCTAAAATATGGAGTTTGGCATCATCAAAACATAAAAGAAATGTCGCTGGATCAATATAAGGCAGTGATGGCTAAGCTTTTTGCCATCGCGTGCCAGAAGCGGGGTGGGGGGTGGGGGTGTCACGTGCATGCATCCCACCGGAAGTTGGTAAACAGGCCATTTCTGGCCTCTGGAAGGCTTCTGGGAAGGTGGGGAAGGCTGTTTTTGTCCTCCCCAAGCTCCTAGAAAGGCTCTGGAGCCTGGGGAGAGAGAAAAACAGGCCTTCCCCACCACCTCCTGAGGCCCTCCGGAGGCAGGAAACAGTCTGTTTCTCTACTTCTAGTGGGCCCAGAAGGCCCAAAAATCAGCTGGCCAGCACACACGTGCACGCAAGAGCTGAGCTTGCGTGCCCACCATTATGGCTACACATGCCACCTGTGGCACTCATGCCATAGGTTCGCCATCACGGATATAAGGTATATATTTTTCTTCTATTTAGATTTTAATGCAATGCTTTCCATGGCAATTGAAAATGTCTATGGAGATTCTCAGTCATCCAGATCATGGTTGTCCCAAAGGCGACAGGCTTCTTGGATGAGAAGCTGAAGAAACTTCTTGGATGAGAAGGGAAACATCTTCAAGGAAAAACAAAGAAAATCCGATTGTCTTTTGAAAAAGCACCTTTGGGGCAATTGAAAATGTTATGAAAATGACAACAAAGTACCGGTAGTTAAACATCTACAGCGGAGGTCTTCAAACTTGGCAGCTTTAAGACTTGTGGACTTCAACTCACAGAATTCTCCAGCCAGCTGGCTGAAGAATTCTGGGAGCTGAAGTGCACAAGTCTTAAAGCTGCCAAGTTTGAAGACCTCTGATCTACAGCAATGTTCCTCAATTTTGGGAACTTAAAGATCAGTGGTGGGTTCCTCCCGGTTCAGCCCGGTTCGGCCGAGCAGGTAGCAGTGACGATATGATGTCACTGAACTGGTTCTGCCCCCCCTGCCCCCCCAACCCCCGTGTTATTCTTACCTTTTATTTGGCCCCACCCCCCAATCTATTGCTGCCTCCTGAGTCCCAGCTGATGGCTAGAGGGGAAAAAACTGTTTAAACTCTTGCCGTGGGGCTTCAAAGGGCTACCCTACAGCTGATCAGTGTTAAAAGAAAACAAATGAGTAGACCGGTGCCTGCAAAAAATAAATGGGTAGACCAATGCCTGCAAAAATACATGAGTAGACCAGTGCCTGCAAAAAATAAATGGGTAGACCAGTGCTTGCAAAAATAAATGGGTAAACCGGTACAGCTCTGCAAGTAGTTAAAAGTCTGGTAGACCAGTACCTCTGCTAAATCCTAAGTAATTGTCACATGACCATCAAGCAATGCCCACAAAATAAGCCACGCCCACAGAACCGGTAGTTAAAAAATTTAGAACCCACCCCTGTTAAAGATGTGTGGAGTTCAATCTCCACACTAACTGAAAGTTATGGGAGTTGAATTCATATAAAGTTGCTAACATTGAGCAACACTGATGTACAGTATTCCCGTTTCATGAACTGTTATACTGATCAGAGGAAGGAGGGCTAAAAGGGGGTCATATACAGGTAGAAAGTATATTTTACATTTGTTTATTATAATACCCAAGAAGTAATGGAACATCATGAGATATTACTCCTTTTTCACTTTTGAGTCAGTTTTGACCCCTGGTGACTGCCTGGAGAAGTTCCTACATTTTTGAAAGCAAGATTTCAGAAATGGTCTGCCATTGTTTTCTTCCCAGGGCTGGGAGAAAATGACTGGCCTGAGGTCATCCAGCTCGGTTTGTGGCTCAGGCAAGACTAGAACTCATGGTCTTTCAGTTTCTAGTCTAATGGCTTTAGACTAATACACAAAGTTGGCTTTTTCACTACTTCTAGCACATTATTAAAAGACTTTTATTATTTCAAGCATCTAGGTATTTGAGAATCATGTGATCATGGAAAGGCAGGATTTTATTTTGTCCTGTTTTTTTTATATTCGATGATTCTAATATTTTTAATGTTTATTAACATTAAAATTGAATTTAATTCCTCGTGACACAACCACATAGTTTTCTCAACGATAATATAGAAACCATTTGGCACTGCTATCTTCTGGGATATTTTTCAACCTCAGTCTAATATGTGGTTTTGGATGTCTTAGGCAGTTCCTCATTTAAGTACCAATCAGATCCAACTCTCCTTACCTTTCTAAGTCAACAAAACCTGGATAAATACTGCCAACTGAATTGGGCTTGTCTACAGGGAAGCTTTCACGCCCTGAGTCCGTAAGGAGAAGGGCAGTATATAAATCTAATAAAACTAAAACTAAACTAAACTAAACTTTCCTATAACTGAGCTATGTGTAATGATACTCCTTGAGGGTGAGATAGGCAGTACTAAATTTCATTAAATAAATAAATAGAGACAGAGGAAAGTCATTTGGTTGATGCTATTGTCTTACCTGTAGGAATTTATCAAGTACAAAGGATCATTCAAGGCATTTGAGCCAGAGGTGCTATTCAACAGGTTCTGACCAATTCTGGAGAACCGGTAGTGGAAATTTTGAGTAGTTCAGAGAACTGGTAAATACCACCTCTGACTGGCCCTGCCCCCATCTATTCTCTGCCTCCCAAATCCTAGCTGATTGGGAGGAAATGGGGATTTTGCAGTAACCTTCCCCCTGGACTGGGGACGGAATGGAGATTTTACAGTATCCTTCCCCTGCCATGCCCACCAAGCCACACCCACAAAACCGGTAGCAAAAAAATTTGAATCCCACCACTGATTTGAGCCCAAGGTGAAGTTCGGATCCCATTTAACACCGGCTGCTAAATGAAAGATGTTAGCCTCAGAATATCTGGTGAAAATACAGATATAACAGATTAACAGAGTTGGAAGGGACCTTATAGGTCATCTAGTCCAACCTCCCGCTGAAGCAGGAGACCCTACACCATTTCTGACAAATGGCAGTCCAATCTTTTCTTGAAAGCTCCCAGTGATGACGCTCCCTCAACTTCCGAAGGCAACTTCTGTTCCACTGGTTGATTGTTCCCACTGTCAGAAAGTCCCTCTTCATTTCTAGGTTGAATCTCTCCTTGGTCAGTTTTCATCCATTATTCCTTATCTGGCCTTCAGGTGCTTTGGAAAACAGCTTGACCCCCTCCCTTCCATGGCAGCCCCTCAAGTATTGGAAGATGGCTATAAGAAACCTGAGTTTCAAGCCAAACTACACAAAACTTTATTTTGCCGTTGGGATTTTGCCCTTTCCTTTCCATTTGTAATTCCAGCAGAATTGTACATCAATTCTTCTCAAAAGGAGACATGACTGCCTCTGTTCGCAGTCTTTTAAGTCCCTCTGCTTGGCCTGCAGGAGGCATCATAAGTAAATGAAGAAGCTCCTTCTGCTGCTGTGAAATTAGTAACCCTCCATTAACTCCAGAAATAAGTCTGCGATTTATGAGGGTCATTGCACCGGCATTTATCAAAATGAGCTTTTCTTCAAATTAGCATCCCCAAGCCTCCTTGACAATTGGAATTCACAACTACCGAAATTTAGTAGCCACTCAGAACTTGCCATTCCTAATGCATTCTTCAGAACCTGCTGGCTCATTTAACACACACACACACACACACACACACACACACACACACACACACTGCCCTCCCTATTCTTAACTAAACACCTATTATATTAATGTTTAAAATCCATTTAAGTTCATCAGGGGTGGCTTTGCCAAAGGACCTGGACTTTACTGGTGTAATTAGAGGATGCATTGCCCCCTAGTGGTGGCTCATGCTTGCAAAAGAAGCTGTGACTTAAATTGGATGAACCTTCAGAAAGAGACAGAATGCAAAAACAGAAAGGAAAATTACATATACGCTCTGAGACAGGGATATAGAAGCACAACCACACATGAACGTGCTCATAGATCTGATACACACACAAACATGCTGGCAAAACTCTGTTGTAAGTCAATTACCCATAAAGCTGTGATCCAAGTTAGCTTATATAATTTATGACACAATTTTCAAGATGCCAAAAGATTGTGTAGGTGCTACTGCTTTTTTTTTCTTTCTTTTTTTTTTCAGAATAACATGACTGCCATTTAGGGAAGATATTTTGGGTGGGGTTTTTTTTGCTGTAAGGATACTGATGACATCAGGAACAGTAACTGCTTACAGGTAGTCCTAGACAGTGGTGGGATTCAGCCAGTTCACACCTATTCGGGAGAACCGGTTGTTAACTTTCTAAGAAGTTCGGAGAATCAGTTGTTAGAAGATACCTTATTTTGTTTTTTCCCACTTTACTGGGCTAATCCTGTAAGGAAGGCAGGAAGGAAACATTCTGGTGTTTCTAGCCTAATCTTTATTGCCCTGCTTATAGAAACTGCCTCTCTGGTTAACCCTTATTACATTGTAACACTAAGGTGAAGCGCCCATCGATGTGAGTGACATTGAGTTGATGTGATCATGTGACCGTTGCCCACACGGTCACATGATCACCGAGCCACACCTACCCAGCTGGTCATTAGGGTAGAGAACTGGTTGTTAAATTATTTGAATCCCACCATTGGTCCTAGACTTAGGACCACAATTGAGCCCAAAATTTACATCGCTAAGCAAGACAGTTGTTAAGTGACTTTTTCCCCATTTTACAACCTTTCTTGCCACGGTTGTTAAGTGAATCACCAGAGTTGTTAAGTTAGTAACACAGTTGTTAAGTGAATCAAAATCTTGATTTTGCTTGTCAGAAGGTCGCAAAAGGTGATCACATGACTACCGGACACTGCAACTGTCATAAATACATGCCAGTTAACAAATATCTGAATTTTTGATTTTGTGACCATGAGGATGCTACAATGGTCGTAAGTGTGAAAAACGGTCATAAGTCACATTTTTCAGTGCCCTTGTAACTTTGAATGGTCACTAAATGAATGGTTATAAGTCAAGGACTATTTGTATTGTTTCCAATTTCTCAAGGAAGTAAATACGTTCCCTCACAGGGAGACTTATTCTTGAAAAGTAATGTGAGTAATGTACCCCTCTTTCCATTTTCCTAAGCATTTCACCAACAAAGAAAATTAGGATGATTAAAAGATAGTTCAGTTTTTTTTATTTGGATTGCTTTAGAGAAAAATAAAAAATGAAAATTACAAAATGAAAAAAAGAGCAAAATGCAAGAAGGAAAATACAAAAATATAACAAAAACAATTCTGTGAAAAAAGATGTAAATGAAAACAAATAAATACAAGAGAACAGTTGTTCTAAAAATGAAATGAGACTAAAAATGAAACTATAATGTAATCAAACAGAACAAGGAACAAGGAACATTTAAATTTAAAAAGGCAAAGAAAATGTAGAGCAATTTTAAAAGTAAAACAATGGACATTACTCAATGTCTCTGATTTCTAACATTTGTGTCAAATTCAAGTTAATAAGTAATATATTCCTTAATCTATATAAAAATTTACGTATCTCTTACTTCACTATATACCAAGTATACAGTATTTTACTTCCTAAACAGCTATACATAAATTACATTCACATTTTAAAACTAATAAAATATTTAATTAAAAAAATGTAGAGTAGTTGTCTTGATTTTTTTAAAACATATATTTTAGAAGTGGGACAAGAGGGCTAAACAAGGAGCTTCCAGCAGAATAAATAGAATTACAAATAAAAGCGATAAACTTATATGGTATGTAATTGAAGTGATAGAAGGATGGCAGGAGTGTTTGAAGGAATGATTGTGAAATGTCAAATTGGAATTGCAACAAATGTTATAAATGTTAGTGTCTAGAAAATATGAAAAAGAAGATTTAAATGTGAGAATATGTTGAAAAATGTTCAATATGCAGGTATGGAAAATGTAAATAGAGAATTGCGAAAATATGATTTATGTCTAGAGTGGCGGTGCGACTTATTTAACAGTTGCATGAAGACCAAGTCAGTGCTTGACTATTGGGAGAAAATCCACCATTATTCCTCTATCCAAATTAAAAGATAGCATTTGTGCATTTGTGAATGCACAAATGGCGGGGAGAGGAGTTAAATACTTTCCAAGCCGTCCTTAATTAACAGAATCCTCGTTGAAAAGATATGGCAGCTGAGTAAAATGGGGGGGGGGATTTATGTCTTTCTGCAGGTCATTGAGAAATGTATGAAAGTGAACAAGGAAGATTATTGATGTTTGTTGATGCAGAGAAAACATGTGAATAATGAAAAAGGCTTGAATTATGGAAGGGAATATATGTTTATAAATCATTATAAGGCATACGTTTCATGCCTTTAATTTCTTTGGCTCCCTCTTACTCCTTTTGTATACTTTATGTAATGTAGCTAAATCTAAAAGGGAATAAATTGATTGCGGTGGTGGAGAAGCCCTGTGTTAAGTGGCAGTAGCAAATTTAAACACGGAGGCAGATCCAGTTCTCTGAGCTCTCTCCCACCAAATCTTCCTTGCAGAATTCTGGGTGAGGCTATATGAATGAATGGTGTGAAAATGTCAATTTGAAGCTCTGCCTGGACCCAATGTTACATGTTGGGTTCCAAAATTGATTATATTAAAGGATAGAGGGAATATTCATGAGATACGAGCTAACAGGTTGGAACCAAACTGGGAGGAATAGCTAAACTCATATTCTGAAAACAAACACAACTCCAGGTGATAGCAATAGCATTTAGGCTTACGTACCGCCCCATAGCACTTTACACCATCTCTGGATGGTTTACAATGTAGAAGCATTGTTTGCATATTGCCCCCAACAATCTGGGTCCTTATTTTACCGACTTTGGAAGGATGGAAGGCTGAGTCAACCTTGAATCCCATCAGGATCAAACTCCAGTTTGCCTGCAATACTGTATTTTAACCACTGTGCCACCTGGGCTCTTTTGATTTTTGGTAAGATGGAGAGTTGGGCCCAAATGAATGCAGCAAGATTAAATGTGGAGCATTTTCAAATGACTACCTCATGTTGTTATACAAAACTTGCTAATACAACAGAGAAATGGTCAGATTGGAATGCTTGTACTTTCAGTGGTGTTCTAACATTCATAATGGGGTTCCACTTCAGGAGATAGGGTTTATTCATTTTATTTATTTGTAAAAAAAATGTAAAATTTATTACCTGCCCATCTTGCCATGCTTAACTCTGGGTGGGAAGGGTTGGTGGGAAGGTTGACTGATAGAACCTACTATGTGCTGGGTTCCCAATAAGGAACTTGGTGTACATTCACTTCTCCACTCTAACTTATTTTATATTTTTAAATTCAGCCAGTTAATAAAACTGATACAAACACTGGATTTGTAAAGTATCACTTGAAGCATAACCTGTGTTTAAACAATGCCTCTGAGCCTTATTCCTGAGGCATCCTTATGAAATAAAAGAGTAGGCAACTGAAGCCCAGACCTTGATTTGTCATCTCAGATATCAATGCTTTATGTCTTGATTACATTCAGGGTGTAGTAAAAAAAAAAAAAATCAAGATGGCTGCCATGATGGTACAATAAAAGATCCACTTGGTTTTTATAACAGATAGCTGAGGTTTGACTGCACCATCGCAGCTACCATTTTTAATTTTGAAAACATACCCTGCAGAAACACCAGCCACTGATTTGTGAGGATGCTTATAATGTGAATGCTGGGGTCTGCCTTCTATGACTGCAGTAGCCTAACATTGGTTTAATGCCAAGGTAGAGATCTGGAAGATAAGATGGAGTATCAGAAACATATAGCCACTTAATAGAAGGCAGAGCCACAGAGTTAGTCTCTAGTAGCCAAAAATCAGAGAGTTTGGTAGACCTTTTATTCACTAACACATTTTTTTTTATGAGGTGGGAAAGAAAGGATGACTTTTAATAGATTTTTTTTTTCAATATATAGCCCATAGTTTATAACCTGGTCATATTAGGACTTTAGAGGTGGAAGTGGTTTAGAAAAGAGGACTCAACAGTTCAGGATAGTCTAAGGGATTCAGGCAATTTAGAGCAGGGGTCTCTAACCTTGGCAACTTTAAGCCTGGAGGACTTCAACTCCCAGAATTCCCCAGCCAGCTGGCTGGGGAATTCTGGGAGTTGAAGTCCTCCAGGCTTAAAGTTGCCAAGGTTAGAGACCCCTGATTTCGAGTACGCAGATAAAGATTGAGGGAACTCGGCAAGCAGACTTATATCCACCAAGAAGGGCATCTCCCTCAGGTAAAGTCTCATTACTAGCTGGAGCAGACCACTCCTCTCCTGCATCCTTATTTATCTCTGGTCTCTTTGCCTGGGAGAGTACAAGGGGGCTCTTTGGGGAAATAGTTCAATCACCAACAAAGATATTGTGATTATGTGATGTGTGATTTACTTGTTTCTTTACCTCTAGATTAACTTAATATTCATTACTAATCTATACTGTTTATTATACTCTATCCACGCTACGGTAATGTCTAAGCTTGTGTTTGTATCTAAGTTAGGCACAATCTTATGAACGTTTTTGTTTACCTTAATTGCCTGAGCTTATAACAAAGTCTTTAGCCATTGTTTAATCACCTTCAAGTTTTGTTGGCTTCTGTGGCTGTCAACTGCTCTTCTGACGTGACAGTCTCTCAATCTGTTTTGTGGAGGGGGTGGTGGTGAAAAAGAAAGCTTTACCAGCAGCTATCCTGCAGTAAGGCTCATGCTACCTCTGCTGAATTGTGAGGCTTCCCTTTCCAGCTCATCTGCTGTTGCTTTGCTGAAATCTCCTCCTCCTTCACTATTAGTCATCTACTAAGTTATACTTTGTTCTGACAGCTGCAAATTCTTCCTTTCTGTCCTCCCACAAAACACAAAAATTTCTCCAACCTGTTGTGGCTCCGTTGCCTGAGCCTGTGTCATTGTCAGGAGAGGACTCAGAGAGTGAAGGGGAGGAGTTGGCAAGGCCTCCCTCTCCAGGACCCTCCTCTCTGGTAATGCCCCCGGAGGACACCGAAGGGCAAGAGATAGGCCCAGAGCCAAGCACGTCCCCACAGCCACAGGTGGACAGCGACGAAGGAGATAAGTGCTGGCTGGATCCTCAACAGCGGCGCAGGGAAAAGCATGCACAGCAGAGGGAAAGGCGTGCCAGAGATTAGCTGAGTCACTGGACCACACCCCACAGGATATAAAAGGGAGCGTGGTGGCCAGTCAAACCTTGTGACGAACAAAGCTGAAAGCTTCCACGCCATTCTGCATTGCCGGACTTTTGCTTTAAAGACTGGATTATCTCTGGACTTGATTGTAATTATTGAGCTGCTTTCATTTGATGTACCAGAAGTGGGGAGAAGTTATCTCTCCTCTTTGTAAACAATTAAACTCTTGGTAGGCAGCCACTAGATTTTTGCCGGCTGGTTTGCTCCTTAACTCCTGAACGTCTGTTGGTGTGTGTGCGTGGGGTTGGGGACAGAACACAACCCATACACAAGTGCTAAAAGCACCTGTGTATAGTTTATAGTTGGAAAGCAGACTGCCTTAAAGTCCCATGGAAGGAAGAGGTTATGATGGCCACTGCAAGGTTTCCCTTTCACAGGGAGGCATAGATTCCAACAACTCCTACTCTCCTTTTGGAGGAGATTCCTAACAAGTGGTCAGGATGCAGTTCCTGATCCTGAAGAAATATCATTGTCTAGATCTCAAAGAATTCCTCAGAAGCACCCATGACACTCTGGAGGACTAATCAATTGGTTTTCTAATTGCTGGTTTACAGATGATCTCTGAGCAAATTCAGTCTCTGGAGCTGATGATACTTCATGCCAGACAACTTGCTATGGTTCTCCATTCGAAGGATCCATCCACTTGCTTACTTGAAGCACTGCAAAAGCTCTTCTGAAGCTTTGAATGGAGGCAGGGAGAAGTATAATCAGATGATTAGCTAAGTAAACTACTTTCGTGAATAGCAGAAAAGGTAAATATAATAAAATTAGGACAAGGTTCAAATAATGTTGGGTTGGGTTTCTTAAAAGCAAGCTTTCTATACCATTAAAAGAGGAAGTTGGCATTATCAAGACAACTGGTATTACGGTCAGCTGGAAAGTAGGAAAAATCAGAAGCAAAAATACACAAAGAGAAATACATGACATCAGTGTGGCAGCTTCCAGAATTTTGTCAGCATGACTTTTATGAGAAGAATTGATCTTGGACATTGTTTCTCAACCTTGGCAACTTTAAGACGTGTGGGCTGCAACTCCCAGAATCCTCTAGCTTGGACACCAGGCCAGTTCTAAGCTTCACAATTTAAGAGGAACTTTGACAGATGGGAAGGTCTTCAAAACAAGGTGGTAAGAATGAAGTAGGAAGATGGCATGCCTGGCTTGAGGAGCAAATCAGTATTGAATTTATTTGAAAAGGGTATACCTACACTAATTAAATAGCTCTGAATTTTTGTGATCCCATGACTTCAGTTATGTTCAAGAGATGACCCTCCAAATGGTGTTTTTCAAAAGGCAACTGGACTTTTTTTTCCCCCCCCCTTGGAAATGTTTTGCTTCTGAACTGAAGCAGCTTCTTGGATGGGAAGCAAAACATTTTCAAGGGGGGAAACACCAAGAAAGTCCAGTTGCCTTTTGAAAAGCACTTCTGGGGCAACCATGACCTGGATGATTGAGAATCTCCATAGACAGAGAGGTGAACCTATTTATTTCTGTCTGAGCTGCAATGTGTGCTGGAAAGCATGGCAAGATCAAGTCACTATTGTGTTTTAAACTACAATTTTGTGGTGGTTGTAGATTATCTGCTTCTCCATTTGCTAGGATTCCTGCCTCAACAGCCACTCTTGTTTTAATAGTCTTTGAAGAAAAAAAGTAAATTGAACCTTTTTACTCCCCCTTATATGATCAAACTCTGTATAGCAAAGAAGGCAGGAGAAGAATAAACTAATTCATTCTACTGTATTTCACTTTTCCCTAGAGTGGGCTAAAGGAAATTTTTGTTCCTGATAATGTGAGGGCAGTGATTTCTGCAGTGGGGTTGCAGTTCTAATCCATATCTTAATCTATGCACTTTAAAACCTGAAGAGAAAATAAAATGAATTGTTAATGATAAGCAATGCACTAGGTATCAATGTTCTATCTTTAATCATTTATAGTAGGTTTTCCAAACCTGATACTCTCCAGAAGTGTTGGACTTTAGTTCACATAATTCTTCAGGGTTTATATTTGGAACATGGGAGGTTCCCAGTAGTGCACTTCAAACTTGGTGATATTTTGGGGTTTTTGCAGAATTCCAGCTAAGGGCCCTCTTTGGCTCTCTATGTCTCTGTCCCTGCTCCAGGTCCAGTCTGCATATTATGGATTGGATGGTCAGCCATGGAATGCAATTATTTTGGAACTAATGTTGTGCTACTACCCTGTTTCCCCCAAAATAAGACATCCCCTGATAATAAGCCCAATCGGGCTTTTGGGCGCATGGCAATAAGGCCAAGCGCTTATTTCAGGGTTCAAAAAAATTAAAGACAGGGTCTTATTCTTGGGGAAACATGGTAGTTTTTCTATAAATTTGTTGTCAAGATTGGCTGGCCATTACAACTTGCATCATTTCTTTTGCCAGACTCAAGCACCAACTTCACAAGTCCAAATGGGAGAATATTATAGCTCAGCTTGTTTTAATATCCAGTTCTTTTTTTTAAATGCCCATGTATGGAAGTACACACACCACGATGTGTATTCAATTCTTATGCTTGTTCTAATATTTGAATGATCAAAACTGCTCTCAGTAGGAAATGTTTTCCACTAAGAATATCGTACTCATTATTGTTTATATCCATTTACCAGATAATTTTTTGTTGATTGGTATTATTCTTGTTGCCAGAAGATGGCAGTAATATTTAAACATTTCTTTTCTGGCTGATTTAATTGGCTTCATTTGGACCTGGAAAGCTAGATCATTTTAGCAACCAGATTTTTTTATTCCACACCTTCCACTCACATTTCGAGTACATCCATTCATTTAGTGACCATTCAAAATCACAACAGCCCCCATGGACTTATGACAAATTTTCACACAACCATTGCAGTATCCCCATGGTCATGTGATCAAAATCCAGACACTTAGCAATTGGCATGTATTTATGAAGTGACTTGTGATCTCCTTTTGCAACATTTTCATGAGCAAAGTCAATGGGGAAGCCAGATTTACTTAACAGCTGTATTACTAATTTAGCTATTCCAGTGATTCACTTAACAACTGTGGCAAGAAAGATTGCAAAATGGGGCAACTTGTTTAACAGCCATTTTGCTTACCAACAGAAATTTGGGGATCAAATGTGATCGTAAGTTGAGAGCTATCTGCATTACTTTAAAAGGAAGCCCAGAACTAAGTTTTCTCATCTCTGTCCCTACAATGGGAGAGATCATGGCTGATGGATGGGATCTGAGGGGTGTTTGGGAAGTCCTTGGAAGAGCTAAAGTAACAGCTAGAGATAGGGCAGAGGGTCAAGCATTCACCCCTGCAATTGCTAGGAGTTGAGCCCAAGTCAAAATAACTCTTTCTCTCGCTTTTCTTCCTCTTAAAACTTTCTTTTACAACAGCTTCTACATTTCTTATCATGTTAAGTGAACCAACAAACTTGCTAGTTTTGATAATTCTTTGGTACATGAGCTGTTTGGTATCAGACACTCACTTTAATTATGCTACCGTATCATAATTGCAGCAATAAGATGGAGTTATGCTATATAAAATGAGAGTTGGGACTATTGCATCAGTTCTCTTGGGCTACCAGGATATTCAGTACAGTTACTTGGGAATAAATAATTTGCAATGGGAACAGAATTTATAAAATAAATGTAAACAGCAGGTTTATAAATGAGTACTTGTCTGGCTGCAAATAAGAACAAAGGAGGCTGCAGCAGACCCATATTTATTTTATTGATTGATTGATGAATTTGTAAACTGTTCCATTCATACAAATCTGTGTAATGCACAGAGGCAGGGTGCAAACATGATCGAACTGATCCACATGAAAGGAAGCTAATCAAAACACAGCATCACATCAGATGGTTTCTTTCTGTCACACTACAAGCCAAACACTCAATGAAATAACACGCTGGAACCATTCTTCTTTTCTGCTCCATCCAACATTTGTCACCTTCTAGGTCACCATGTGGGGGAAACTTCACAATGTAGGACGTGAATGTCCAATAAGAAAATTCAAAACAGTCAACATTTCTGCAACCACGATTGAAGCCCCATGCCTTGTTTACAAATGTTGCACATGTTGTAGCTATCATCTTGATTTTTTTTTTTTTTTGCATATACATTTTGTAGGGTACTACAAAACCCATCTCTCTGTGCTAAAAATCCACACACCTGGAATAAAAAAAAAGTCAAAGTTCTTGTCCTCGACATATTAGCTTTTTGCACTTAGGGAGGTATATTGTACTTACAAGCTGCTCAGAGTTACTTTGGTTGATGTAGCTTATATTAACCCAGTAAATAGTACACAATCAAAATATTTATACCCAGGAAAGACTGTACTTATTTGTAATGAGTAACTCACAAGTACATTCTTATTGAAGGAGACTCAAAGGTCTAGTGGCAACAGCAGCACTTCTGAAAATATCTAAAGCTCAGATCTCATCTCCAAAAATGGTTGTTATTTGTTGTTAATGCTTGATGCAAAGCATGTGAAATCCAATAGAGGGTACTCTAAGATTTCCAATGAGTTAACTCAAGAATTCTCCCTAGAATACTCCAGCAGTTTCCAACTTTTTGCTGACAGGACTTCTGTTTCTCATCAAAAACTTTTGCAGATCATCACCTAAGAAAGCCGTTTTGTAACATAGCTTACAGCTGGTGGAAATCAAACCTGTATATCAAGGAATGTTAAAAAATATAGCTATTCCTTGTAATCGATATTAACCAGAGTTCCACTGGATAGCTGGGCAGCCATATAAATGTGTATAATACATTCTAAATAAATAAATGGAATCAAAAAAGAATCACTAGAAAGCCATTGATGGTACAGTTTAATGTCTGCCACTTAAGCTGCTTCCTTCAATCTCAATTCTTAATTTCTTTCTCATGATCCCAGAATGAATTCTGTATCTTTCATAATAGTTCTCTTCTGAAACCCTAAATTTTAGGGTTGTTTTTTTTTTAAAAAAGAGCAGCCCATGAATGTAATAAATAAAATCCTTATAGTAGTTACTCACCTATTTGTGAAGTTAAATTTTTAAAAGATGCACATGCTTTCCAATGTTGAATTGAATTTGTGTTAATAATGCACAAACCCCATCTAAATTCAAGATTAAAAAATACAATTTTTTTCAACTGTTTAACCTGTTTTGTTTATTTTCATTGTTCCCTGATCTTTAGCCAATTACTGGACCATAAGAAAACTCTTTCTCTTATCCCATGACTGCTATGTTTGCTCTAGAATCCAGAGTCTTTTTTAAAATACCAATAAACAAAATTTCTAAACAACATCTTAGTAATATCCAATCTCGCCTTTAGCAAACAATTTGTCACACCATCTTTACCATTTTGAAGTGTGCCCTGCTTTGTTTTGTAGGTCCCGCTGGGCAGCTTAAATCTTAATTGGTTAAAATTGGTCTTCTGTTAGATTGCTGATCCTTGTATCCGAGCAAAGTAGACATGAAGCTAATACCTTGCAAGCACAGTTAGACCTTTACAGAGAAACTCAACAGAATGGATTCCTTCTCCTTTATGCCCTCTAGTCCAACAATTTGCCTGTTCTAACCACAACCATCCTTCGTAGGAAGGGTTATTTATCTCAAGATGAGTGGGAAGATGGGCACAAAGCCCAAGTAAGCCTAGCTCAGAAGAAGGAGGAGAGAAAGAATCTGGACAATCTGGAACTGCACCACTTGCAGTCCGATCTAAGCATAGTAAACAAAATTATCTGCTACAACATCTTACCTGTCAACAACTTCTTCAGCTTCAACCTCAATAATACACGGGCAAACAAACAATACAAACTCAAGGTAAACCACTCCAAAATCAATTGCAGAAAATATGACTTCAGCAACAGAGTGGTCAACGCCTGGAGTGCTCTACCCGACTCCATTGTTACATCCTCAAACCCTCACACTTCAACCTTAAACTGTCTACCGTGGACCTCACCCCATTCCTAAGAGGTCCGTAAAGGGAGCATGCATAAATGCACCAGCGTGCCTACCATCCCTGTCCCACTGTCCCCATTTATTTGTATTCATTTCCTTCGTTCATGTCTATGTTCATATTTATATTTGCTATCTTGTTCATGTTTGACTAACTAACTAACTAACTAACTAACTAACTAACTAACTAACTAACTAACTAACTAAATAAATAAATAAATAAATAAATAAATAAATAAATAGAGCTAGAGGAAGAGGAGAAATGTCTCCCTTCTGGGAAATCAGTAATGAATTAACTTTCATAGTGGATAAACACAAACCAGTTGTAATCTCTCCACTTTCTCCACAGCCAAAACCATAGAGATAGCAGTTGGATTGGAGAAGCTACAGTCTGATTACCAGAAGAATCTCAGGTTTTTCACTCACAGAAAGAACCTGACAGAAGAGCTCATGGTTTGAGCATGACTAAAAAGCTGCACAGTGGTGGTTAAATCCACAAATTTGGGGATAACGTGCTGCTGTAAGCCCTCTTGGGTGGAAAGTCTTCACGTCTCCCTCACTTCATCTCAAGCCACAAGATTGTGGGGCTAGTCTATCTATGTGAGAGTCACTCTTTTAAATCGGCTTCCTTCCATTTAAATGGTATATCTAGAATAGCAACTCATGCTGAGTCATGCATATAACAAGCATTTCTGTCGGAAACCACATACACCAAAAATATTTAAATGTCCCTAACCACTTGGTGTTGTATTTTTTTTATAGTACAGATGCTTGACTCTCATGTTTTAGCTATTAAAAATACATGAAAGAGGCACCAGGGATACAGGATGGTGCATAGACCCAAAAAAGGCTTACAGATTGGAGGCTGTTGCTTCCCCAAAAAGCAGAGGGAGGAAAGGAAAAGAGAAGAAAACAGAAGTTAGAAATTAGGATAACTGGGTTGTTAGTAGGAAGGAACTTGGAACTTGGTGGAAGATTCTTTTTCCTTCTATTGTGCCTTCCTCTCTTCTTTTGCGTCACTCTTGCCCTCCAGAAAACAACCCTCCATCCAAGGTCATTTCCTTCCTCTTGTGCAATCAGCACTCTAAAAGCAATGGCACCAAACACTGCTGTGAAAGCCCTGTTGTGAGAGGCTGCATGCCAGCACCCCAGCCCAGACCAAACAATTGTCCCAGCTCCACCTAAACCTTGGATGGTTTGAAGAGGCCATATTTGTTTAAGCTGTCTGGCTACTGGAAATTTGTTGGAGTGTTTTTGTTTTTGTTTTTTTCATTGATAGAAGGACATTATTGATTGATTGATTGGCCCTTGGGCCATATCAAAGTGCAGAGTTCCAGAAACAAATTATTACTAAAATTTGATAAAAGCAATTTAAAATGGAATTGGATAAAGTACAGTTTCATAACAAAATTGGAATAAAATACAATAATTTAAGATGTACATAAAATATGATAAAATTCCAGGTATATTTTGGTGTCAGCCCTACAATTAGTCCAAAATATGCAAATCTCAACCGAACCATTTTGCTTAAGTACTGTGCTGTGTTAAATGTTATTTTCAGATTCTGGCTGCACATAAGGTAAGCAAACATGATGGTTATTAAATGAACCAATTGTTCACAATGGGCCATTTTTGCCAGAAACCAGAAGTAAATGCTGTTTTTTGGCAAAAACATTGTAAAATGCACTCACATGACCATGAGACATTGCAAACAGCAATACACAGGGACTGGAGCTGGAGGTGGGCCATCAAAACTTCTGAGCCAGGTCAGTAGTTCTCCCAGGGAGGTCCGTCATAACTTCTAAGCAACTGGTCATAAGTTTAATTCTCTGTAAGAAGGCTATAGTATTATACACACATGGAAATAAGCCTCAGACAGGTGCAGTTCTCAGTGTTGCCTTGGTTTGGTATACAGTAATCAGATGATGTCACGAAGAGGCTTACAATTAAGAAACATCTGGATTTATATGGATAATAGACAAGGAACATCTGTTTTGAACCTTTCTATTTCAGGGGGGGAAAGGCATTGCTTCCTGTTTTTGAAATTTCTTCATTGGAAGGAATTGACTCCCACAACCTTTAGGTTTCTGGTATCCTGCTGAAGCAAGAGGTTCACACGTGCAAAATTGTTGATTTTCTACTAAAGCAAACATGAGGGAGAATAATTTATTTTCGGATGAGAATTAAGCAATGTGTTGTCCCTAGACATGGATCTGATGGGGCAAGACAAAAGTTCTGTTATTGGCTGGCAAGCAAGCAAGCATTGATTGACTGATGATTCTCTATGCTTATTTCTTCTTCAGAAAAGATGAGCCCCGGTTGACTATGCTGCTCTACAAAGGGCTCTGGACATACAATCATACCAGTGGTGGAATTCAAATTTTTTTACTACTTGGTTCTGTGGGCATGGCTTGGTGGCCGTGGCTTGGTGGCCGTGGCAGGGGATGGATACTGCAAAATATCCATTCCCACCCCACTCCACGGGAAGGATACTGCAAAATTCCCTTTCCCTCCCCACTCCTGGGCGAAGGATATTGCAAAATCTCCATTCCCACCCCATTCTGGGGCCAGCCAGAGGTGGTATTTGCCAGTTCTCCAGACTACTTAAAATTTCCGCTACCGGTTCTCCAGAACCTGTCAGAACCTGCTGAATAGCACCCCTGGATCATACTCAGAATCCTGTAGCTGAATATGAACAACTTGGATCAATCTCAGATGTTTTTTTAAGCTGGAATCAGAAGAGCTGAAAGTCTTGCTTGCAAGAAGTGCCTATATCAAATAAGATTCAGATTTGTGTTAGGGATGCAGGAAAAAATGCCTTTTCCGCTAACACCTTTCCTTAGCAGGCATGCCATAGAAACGTGTTTACAGCCGACATTTTAGCTTATTTTGGAAAAATCCATGTGTTTGTTTGCTTAGGACTTTTTGGCTTTCATTGTATCTTTGGCTGCATCAGACCTGGAAAGTGGCCCTGGAAACCTTTCCCAGAACTCGGCTATAAAAGATTCCTTCACCGTAGTGTAAACATATAATGATGAAAACATAGAGAAATCAATATTTGGACGACTTGTTTACTTGGATTTATATAAAGACTCTCCCTTCAGGGCTTGAGAGACAGAATGCATAGTGAAGACTGGGAGAAAGAGAAAAATACACATTGAAATAACCTCTTCTGATTCTAAAATGTTTGGCAGGTATGAAGGATTACAGATAGTATTCAACTTACAACCACAACTGAGCCCAAAACGTCTACTGCTAAGTGAAAGAGTTGTTAAGGGAGTTTTGCCCATCTTATGAGTTTTCGTGCCACAAAAATGAGTCACTGCAGGTGTTAATAAACATGGCTGTTAAATGAATCTGGTGACTTTGCTTGTCAGAAGGACATAAGGTGATCACATGATCCCAGGAACAGTGGTGGGATTCGGCCAGTTCGCACCACTTCGGGAGAACCAGTTGTTAACTTTCTGAGCAGTTTGGCAAACTGGTTGTTGGAAGAAATCATTAGGGCAGAGAAACGGTTCTTAAATTACGTGAATCCCACCACTGCCCGGGACACTATAACTGTCATACATAGGAGTCAGTTGCCAAACATCTGAATTCTGATCATGTAACCATAGGAATGTTGTAATGGTCATAAGTGTGAAAAACGGTCATAAGTTGCTTTTTTCAGTGATGAAACTTTGAATGGTCACTAAATGAACTGTTGTAAGTCAAGAACTACCTGTACACCTCCACAGACCTAGAAAATTAAAGCAACAGAAGGTTTATTGGACTAGGAAATTTGGGAAGAGGGGAGGAGAAATCTGCCTAGAGTAACAAGAAAGATCTCCCTAGAATAAGATCAGTGTTGAGAGGTATTTAACTTCTCAGCTGAAGTACTGACATGAGGTCTTATCAAGAAGACAACTTATCACAGAACTATCTCTATTTCTGTATGGTTATATCCCAGGGGTGGTTTCCACTTACCTTTACTTTGCAGTGGGAGCGCTCTTACGTTCATGGGTTTAGATGGACTTATTTAGTTATTCTCATCAAAAGAATTACTGAAATAGCCAATCTAATGGAAGGCCAATTGGAAGAAAACACACAATGTATACAGAATAACATGTCAAAAATTAAAATCTTTAAGTATTATTAATCTTTACTAAGTTAAAAGAGGCTCTCTTTAGTCAGAGCTTGCTACGCCTTTTTGTTTAACACTGATATAATACCGGGAGAAATATCAACAACCTCAGCTATGCAGATGATACCACTCTAATGGCAGAAAGTGAAGAGGAACTAAAGACCCTCTTGATGCGGGTGAAGGAGGAGAGTGAAAAAGTTGACTTAAAACTCAACATTAAGAAAACTAAGATCATGTTTTCCGGCCCTCTCAATTCCTGGCAAATAGATGGGGAAGAAATGGAGGTAGTGACAGATTTTATTTTCCTGGGCTCCAAGATCACCGCAGATGGGGACTGCAACCAAGAAATTAAAAGATGCTTGCTCCTGGGGAGAAAAGCTATGGCAAATCTAGACAGCATACTAAAAAGCAGAGACATCACCCTGCCAACAAAAGTGCATATAGTCAAGGCTATGGATTTCCCAGTTGCAATGTATGGCTGTGAAAGTTGGGCCATAAGAAAGGCTGAGCCCCCCAAAAATGAAGCCTTTGAACTATGGTGCTAGAGAAGACTCCTACAAATCCTTTGGACTGCAAGGCGATCAAATGGTCAGTCCTAGAGGAGATCAACCTTGACTGCTCTTTAGAAGGTCAGATCCTGAAGATGAAACTCAAATACTTTGGCCACCTAATGAGAAGGAAGGACTCACTGGAGAAGAGCCTAATGCTGGGAAAGATTGAGGGCAAAGAAGAATGGAACGACAGAGGATGAGGTGGCTGGATGGAGTCACTGAAGCAGTAGGCGTGAGCTTAAATGGACTCCAGAGAATGGTAGAGGACAAGAAAGCCTGAAGGAACGTTGTCCATGGGGTTGCGATGGGTCGGACACGACTTCACAACTAACAACAACAAAGGTTAAAGAAAAATTTAGAGTTTTAAAAAGGATGTATACAAAAGAAAAAAAAATATTCTATGTGGGTAGTTTGGAGGGAGGGAACTAAATTTAATACTGAAGTTCAAAGCATGTATGTTAAGAAGTTAAAAGGAAAAGATGTATGAAAAACTTTTGATTTTAGAAATGTATTTAAAGAAAAGTTTAGCATTTTAAAAAGGTTTTTAAAAAAGAGTATATTTCCCTGTAAGGTCAAAGAATCTGAAAGAATACAGTGAACCTTGTTAATATAAATGGTCACAGTTCAAAAAGATTATTAGGTGCAAATAGAAATACATACTATTTCCACAGCAAGGAAGATAAACCAGAAATGGTTAAATTGATCATTTTATTCAAAGAGGAGAATATATTTAAGTACGTTTTTCATTTGGATAACACTTCTGGAATTTTGTGCTTGTGATAAAAAGAATGACTCTTTGACTTTGGTTTTGTCAATTAGATTTTTCGTTATAGAAACGGCTAGTTATATATTAAGGTGTAAAAGCAAAAAGTTGAGGCTGCAGTGTTTTTGTCTTGTACTGTGCTAAAAAGAGTTGGAAGTCAATACATTTTTTTTCTTTGTTCTCTTGTACCTTCTCCTCTTTCTTTTTTCTTCCCCTAATTTCCCATTTCTACTTCTCTTTGTATTTTATATATAGATAAAACAACAATAAAAGCATAAAATGGAAAAAATAAAATCTAAAATGCATGGCCCTTTAGGAATATTACTATTGCTATATTATTCCTTTGTCAAATATTACTATTCCTATGTTATTACTATGTCAAAGTTTACATAGGGAATTACATCTTAAAACTTTGGCAAGTGACCAGGAACCCCCCAAAACAATCTGATCAGCTTTTCTGCATATTCATTGTAACATTAACACTCTCTTTTTCTCTTTCCTGTTTTCACCACTCCCTCCACCACCTTCCTTGCCCCCACCCCTGGAATTTCTAGGCTTCCTTCCAAGCTCAAATTAAAACAAAAACCATGGAGATTTTCCTCTAAAATTAAACAGAAGGCTCTGCTTCGAATGCTTTAAACTTGATCAATATGGTGGTTTTCAACCTGGCCTTTTTTTTTTAATCTTTATGTTTCAGAGGAAGATCACCCTCAACAAATCAAAACTTCAGGAAGTGAGGTAGCAAAGGGATTTAGAGATTTCAAGCTCAATGATTCTCAGGGCAATCCAATTCCTGTTCTTGAAGTATCATTCCCAGTTGGATGTAGGAAAGTCACAAAATTATCCTCTAGTTTTTCTCAGGAAGACCAGAAGATATTTTAGGTCAAAAAGTGTACCAATTCGCGAGAAAGGCAGATATGAGTAGTCCTCAGCTTACCACCAGTTGCTTAGTGAGTATTCAAAGTTACAACCAAACTGAAAAATGAGACAACCAAAGTTCTGATGGATGTGTCTCCCCACAATCATGTTAAAGTAGGACGTAAAGTGAGAAGAGTGAAATGATACGGGGTTGAATTGGATGACCTCTAAAGGTCCCTCCACCTAGCTGTTGTAAGAGACATTTTCTGTGTTCAAAATGTCAAACCACAGAGTTAGCTAGCTTTCTCACCTCCGAGTCAAAGCGCAGAGCTATACCCACGTAAGTCAATATGAAACTAGTATTTCCTGCATGATGTCTGTGTCTCAGACACAAGATATAATCAGCTTCCCTGTCCAGCAATAAGGGGCCTAGCCAATAGGAATGATCTAACATATTTCCGTGTTTTTGCTGCTTTTGAAGACTATAAGAATGCGTGTCTTAATCAGAACATTGTTCAGATGTTAGATGCTTATCTTTTCTGTCTGAACCTTTGGCCAAAATAAAGCTTCTCTTGATCTCGAAGTCTGAGTCTTTTGATTTTTTGCAACAATGTGACTGCATTTTGGGTGTTTGGTAACATGACCAAGTTTATGGCTGTCTCAGACATCCTGTAGTTATGTGACTATGACTTATAAGTTTTGCCAAAAATCAACACATCTGGTTTTGGCAAAACCATGCTATAGCACACAGTGGGTTTATTTAATGACCCTGGCATTTGCTTGATTACCATGGTTTTCACACTTATGACTGCCATATTCACTTAACAACAACCACAAAAAACATAAAATTTTACAATCATTATGACTTACAACCGTAATGGCCAGACTCCATTATGGTCGTAACTCCAGGACTACTTGTAGAGCAGTATGGAAAATGAGGATTGATGGCTAAGCAGGGTTTGTTGATGTATTGTTGTGAGATGCCCAGATTGGGCTCTAACATGGACAGTCACACAAATCTTTTAAATAAAATAAAACATGCCAGCCATTTATTTTAATTCCCTCTTCTGTATAGTAGCTTACCAGGTTATTCTTGTCTAGGAATTGAGGACAGAACAATTGTTGTTCGATGTCTGTCTAATGTTTCTCAGCATCTTGAAAGTAGATGGGATAAATGTGGCCATTGGGAATTTTAAATTTAAATTTAAATTTTGTCAGGTGGAGCAGGACAATACTCTCTCTTCCGATGTTATCTCCATCCTGGCCATACAAAGTTGGTATGGGAAAGAATGGCTAACTCAGTATTACTCAGGGTATTTCCATAGCTGCAGTAGTGAAATCCAAATTTTTTTACTACCGGTTCTGTGGGTGTGGCTTGGTGGGTGTAATGTGGGTTGGTGGGCATGGCTTGAGGAGTGTGGCAGGAGAAGGATACTGCAAAATCTCCATTCCTACCCCACTCCAGGGGAAGGATACTGCAAAATCCCCATTCCCTCCCCACACCTGGGGGAAGGATATTGCAAAATCTCCATTCTCTCCCCACTCTGGGGCCAGCCAGAGGTGGTAATTGCCGGTTCTCTGAACTACTCAAAATTTCCATTACCGGTTCTCCAGAACCTGTCAGAACCTGCTGGATTTCACTCCTGCATAGCTGTGTATGTAGAACCAAGGAAATCAAGTCTGAATTTCCCTGGTTCTACTCTGACATGATGAGTAACCACTAATAGCCTTGAATATAGGCAGCTCTCCCAGCTGGCAGCTGTCACTACACTTGTGGTAGCAACCTCAGAGTTTATGAATCATTTTCAATTGTATTTTTTTGTCTATACACGAGTTCCAAATCCAATGTTCTTGTACAATTTTCCTAATACCATATATACATAGTTCCCCAACTATGCACGTGGCACTCTGGGGAGCCACAGGAAACTTTTAAGTGTGCCATGTGCCAAAGTTTTGTTCTTAATGGATGTGTAAAATAAACTACAAACAGCCCTACACCCTGGCTTGGCTTCAGGAAATCATTGACAAGTACTTCACCAGCCCTGTCAAAGAAACAATATTGGACAGTGTATGAAGAATCTGGTGATGTTGTGACAAGTTTCAACCAGGTAATAATTTGGCCTCTAAGGGATAAGTTTGGGATCCATGTGAGACAACTGATGAGTAAATTTGGTCTAGTGCCGGTTCGGTCTAGTTCATCTGAACCCGTAGTAAAAAAGACTACTGGTTCGCTGAACTGGTAGTAAAAAATGTAAAAAAAAAAGTTCCGACGATCAGGTGAGAGACGCGCGATCGTTGCAACTTTTTTAAAAACTTTTTTAGCATTTTTTTTACTGCTGGTTCTCTGGAACTGGTAGTTAAAAATGCTTTAAATAGAAAAAAAAAGTTCTGAAGATTGTGTGTCCCTCAGCTGATCATTGGAACTTTTTTTTTAACTTTTTAGGCATTTTTTACTACAGGTTGTCCAGCACCAGTAGTAAAAATGCTTTATAAAAGAAAAAAAAAGGCTCTGACGATCACAGCTATGCCGTGCGACATAAGAGCCTTTTTTTTAACCTTTTTAAAAGCATTTTTTACAACCTATTTGGGCGAATAGGTTGTAAAAAAATGCTTTTAAAAGGTAAAAAAAAAAAAGGCTCCGAAGATCGTGCGCCACAGCTGATCACACACCACTCCCCACACGCTGTTCTCACTTACCCCATGCCTCCATTTGGCATGTACAGCACGCATGTATGTGTGTGTGTGCGCGTGTGCGCATCTCACATTTGGTGCATGGTGTGCCCTGCCCATGCGCGCACACAGCGTGCCTTTGGCACGCAGTGCGCATGCTCAGCCAGCAAACTGATAGTAAAGCAGTTCAGATTTCACCACTGGTCTAGATAAGGGCAACACAGCTCACGGCTATGAAGAACACTGGTTTAGAAAGAAATATAACACAGTTCTTAAGAAAACAAACCTTTGTTTTGCCTAGCATTAATTGTTTAATATTTGAGTGTCCCTGAAAAGTTTTATCCAAAAGCCAGTTTCAAGGTTGTGATGTGAACTGGATGCAGCTGGAAATAAGAATTATCAGGGAGTATCTGTGTTTTTATCCTGGAAGGCACCCAAAGTTCAGTAGACCACACAGTGAGCCTCATTCCATAAAGGAAGAAAGTTCTCTCTGGGAATAGGGATGTTCACAGATGAGTGAGATCATTTAAAGGAGTGGGAGGGAATTGCACATGTCTATTTTTTTGTATGAATCATATAATGAAGATGTGCTGGAAAACTATTCACTGAAGTCTCCCAGCGCATATGATATTCTTGAGTATACAAAGTCATGGCTCCTTTATATATTCTGTGAATATGACTCTTGAGAGGTGATGATCAACCTGCAATATATTGCAGGATTCACAGGGCTTTGTTATCATGAATGGCTGAATCCCTCTTCGTTTGTTCATTATAATCATTCATTATAAACAGGACAACTCATAAAATTAGACAGTACTTATTGTTCATTTAACCATATAGTTTTTCCCTGTGGATAGAAAATCTCTCCTCTGTTTTCGGCATCTCCCTTTCCATTTGCAGTAATTGCTTTGTATTTTTTCCTCCTTGCGAAAATTGCAAGGAGGAAAAAAAATTAGTCAAATATGTTCATTGTCCTCACTTGCCTTATTTATTTACATGCTTACTTACAAGGGCTTATACATAACTCCAATCCAAGAAGACACTGAGCACTTATACTGTATTCCCCTCTTGCGGTAAGAACTTAAGAAAGGGAAATAAAAATGGTGTAACTGCATAAAAATGAAGAATTACAAAGGAAATTCCAAAGCAAACTTTGGATTCCAAGGAAGAGTCAAAGACTGAACAAAAAGCCATAGGGGTTTGTTATTCATAGCAGTTTGATTCCCAAGGTTTAAAACCGTCACACATTGAGAACTGTAGTAAGTCTGATCTCAGGAGTTGTGCTGTTGCAAACAAAGGGGCTGCGACAGAGAAGGCTTGACTCCATGATGCTGTGGATGACAACCTCTCCCCCCCCTCAATAAAGGGACTCTGACCCACCCACTCATCTATATCTTATTGGATGAACAGAAGCCAGAAGGAGAACGACATCCTATAGGCATCCAGATCCTAAGTCATGTAGACTTTTAATATTCAGCTCTACGACAAGAGAGGAGGTTCTGTTTCAAATATAAAACGAAGTCTTTTAAAATATGAAACCACTTATAGCAGGAATCCAATGACATCAGGAGTGAAATTCAATTTTTTTCCCTACCAGTTCTACGGGCGTGGCCATTCCCTCCCCACTCCTGGGGGAAGGATATTGCAAAATCTCCATTCCCACCCCACTCTGGGGCCAGCCAAAGGTGGTATTTGCTGGTTCTCCGAACTACTCAAAATTTCCGCAAATGGTTCTCCAGAACCTGTCAGAACCTGCTGAATTTCACCCCTGAATGACATAATATCCAACTGAAAAATAATAGATCTGGGGTTTTTAAAAAAGTTTCAAACTGGAATCAAAGAGGACAATAAACTCAACACCAAGTAATCCTTTCTGGGAAGAATTCTAAAGCCAGAGACCAACACCAAGAAGGCATTATCCTGTCCTAATGATCATCCACTTTAGCCTAGGGAAGATTTATTGGGATAAATGTTGTAATAACCAAATCTTACAGGCTGCTCAGAGTTGTGACCTCACCCCATTCACTGCAGGTTTGTTTTGTCATCCCTTCCAGGACCACCAGATAACCCTCACTGAAAAATTCTACAGCAACAGCAGAGTATGCCAAAGCAACAGCTGTGGTTGCCACCAAGCCCTCACTACCACCATCTCATTCTTTAAAAAGAAGTGTAAAAAAGTTATAAAAGTGAATAAACATTAATGTGAGTAACATTAAAAAAAGAAACAGAAGGCTTGATTTTGGCTGCCCGAGAGCAAACAGTTCAAACTAATGCAATCAAAGTAGAACTTAAAAATCATCCAATGATTCAAAGCGCAGATTGTGCAAAGAAGCAGAAGAAACAAGAGATCATATGCTCAGCTAGTGTAAGAAAACCACACAGATATACTCCTGCTAGTGCAAGATCACATTCACCAAAATAATTCACTGGAACATCTGTAAAAATTATCATATACCAGTAATGAAAAATTGCTGGGAACATATAATTGAAAAAATACAAAAAAGTGAGCAGGTTTAAATATTGTGGGATTTCTGACTGTAGACAAAGTTTTGGCTCATAACCCACTAGATGTAATTGTAGTTGCAAAGAAGAAATTGTGGATAAATGAAGTAGCAATACCAGAGGATAGTACAATAGAATAATAGGAAGATATCAGAAATTGTCAAGATCTGAAAATTGAAATTGAAAGATCGCAGCATAAACCAGTCATGTTGGTCCCAGAGGTTATTGGCACACTGGATGCCAAATAAAAAAATTGTGGATGGCACTTAGAAAACCTGCACATTCACAAAATTTCCACCTGTCAATTGCAAAATGCCCCATTGCGTGCAACTGCATATATACTGATACATTACAACAACCTAGATTCTTGGGTATGCAATGCATATGAAGGCCAACACCAGCTGTAACAGCTGTGACTTCATATTGTTGTGAACAGATAACAATAATTAATAATCCACAATTTTAGATTCTTCACATGACACTTAACCCCTTTGTCATTCCAAGCTCCAGCTTCAGGGTGGAAACAATTTCTTGTTACTTGATAATACAGATCAATGAAAGCTGGCCATGCTTGAAAATAAGGTAATGGGGAGAAAGAAATGAATTATAGAGTCCCTGTAAATGCTTTTCCTGTGAAGTATCATTTCTTCTGGTAAATAATGGAGAAGGGGCAGGCAAGGGAACGGTTTTAAAAAATCCCCATCACAATCCCAGATATGACTGTCTTCTATAAAAGCCTTCTTGATGCTTTCTCCAGATAAATGGAACTGCATCTTCCAGGAATTGCAGGCCCAACCCATACAGCTTTCAAATAAAGGAAGAATTTCTCTATAAGCATCCTGCCAATTATAAGACATCATTAATCAATCTATGACAGGGAGATGGATTGCTGAGCCACTTGGCCACGAATAAAAGCCAAAACTATCCCCAGTTATCTCGGCACATTAACAAATCAGCTCCCTAGATTGGTCATGCACAGTAAAGCACAGAATACTGATGCCCTGAGACCAATTAAAACATACATCAATTTCTTTCAAATGGATTTTAGTCCATTTTATAAAGTGTTCTGGGGCAGACAGAACTCCATAAAACAGCCATAAGCATTTGTTCAGCGCCCTTGTAACTGAGAGTAATCACTGACAACATGATCATAGGTCGAGGACCAACAACTTGTCTGTTAAATCTATGATTATCTGCCTGAACTGATCCTGTTGAAAAGAGCTCACTTGGTCTAGGCTGGATTACCTGTACTGATCATGGTGATTTTGCACAACTGAGGATGGCAGCAAGACTAAACATAGTGCACTTTATTTTGTTTATTTTAAATGTTGTGAATAAAAAGTATAACTGAGATAAAAATAAAAATAATGATGATTCATTAACAATTCTATCAGCAACTATAAAGGCCCAATCTTTTTATGAAATTAAAGAACTGGGGTTTTAATAAGTATCTATGAAATACTGGATGATCCATTCTCCTGCCAATCAAGACCAACTCTAGGTCTGAGAGGCTTTTGCCTACCTTAGTATCTGTTTTTTGTTTTAATGTCATGTTGTGAAGTAACCCAATCTTCAGCAAATATGTTAGGACCTGAAAATGGAGAATCATAGCTGTCTGAGGCCCAGGAAAAACAATAACACCAATGAGTCTTGCCAGAGATTGTCCAAAAGCTGGGTTCAAATGTTACACAAAGCCAAAATCTGCCTTGTTCATTTTGGCTTGCCTATGGGCTGGCTCCATCACTTGGGTAGTATAAATCATGATTTACAGCTTAGTGAGTTAAGTAAACCTAGCAACAAATTACGGTTTCTTCAACAAACCACACTGAAACAAACCATAATTTAATGCAATGTATTTTGTATTCCTCCAATTGCTGTTTCCCCCTTTCCTTTCAATTTCTTCCCCAAATTTTTTCTCTCCCAGCTTTGGGTTTCTTTTTATATGCACAATTATTATATGAGGGTTTGTCAAGGAACAGGGAGATCTACTGCCACGGGGTGTCAAAAAGGATGAAGGATGAGACTCTGTAAACTGTAAAACATTCTTACATAAAGTATCTATACCATTGCATGTTTTTTTAGATAGGTTTACAGAATAAACAATACTCCCAAATTAGGGAAGCCCTTTACTTTGAATGTGAAAAAAATGCTTTGAAGCAGACAGGAGCTGTACACTTATCACTTCTCTTCAGCTCTGTCAATCAAATGCATCTTTCAGGGAATTAGCAAACTGAGAGCAGCCACACTATTCCAGGAGAGGATGCAGCTGATTTAAGAAGCAGCCTTCTAAGCTACAAATATTTCTATATTTCATGAAGAGGCCAGTCACTCTCTCTGCCCCCAATTCTGGGGAAAATAAGGAGTATTGTGTGTGTCTAAATAACTACCATGAGTTATTTATAAAAATAATAAAAGTGGAAGAAGATGATGGTGAAGAAAGGTAGGTGGGTGGGTAGGTAGGCAGGCAGACAGGCAGACAGACAGACAGACACATCAGAAATGGTGTAGGATCTCCTGCTTGAGTGTGGGATTGGACTACATGGCCTATAAGGTCCCTTCCAACTCTGTTAATCTGTTATCTGTTAAAATAGATAGATAGACAGATAGATAGATAGATAGATAGATAGATAGATAGATAGATAGATAGATAGATAGATAGATAGATAGATAGATAGATTCCCCCTTCGAAAATATATTTTTCCTCCTTCCAAAATAGGAAGTCCACCTAAGAATCAAAGATTGTCTTTCTCTAACCCATTTTTGTTCCTGTCTCTGCAGAGCTAGCCATAGAAAGCAAAAACAACAAAAAGTTATTGTGCTGACATTGCCCAAGCTCAGGCTCTTTGTACATGTAAATCTCGCATGCAGGAAGGGGTGGAGGTTGTGTTACCACAGTGCAGTGCTGCTTTCATCGCTCTGTTCCTTACATTCATTATCTGATACAATGTCATCACAGAAAGATCAGAGCAAAGAATGTAGCACATCTTTGATCAAATTAGCCCTCACCTTCCGCTTCCCAAAGGAAAACAGATGCTCTGCCCCTTTCTGCACACGGCATTTGCCTGTAGAAATGGTGGGGGCTTGTGTCGCACCAGCACAACATTCTGTTTGTCAGTCTTCATCCCATAAATGGTCTTTGCTTCATGTATGTTGTCCTTGCAAACAAGCAAAATGAAAACCAAATGTACTACTTTCATTGCAGAGGTGGGTTTCAGCAGGTTCTGACCAATTCTGAAGAACCAGTAGCGGAAATTTTGAGTAGTTTGGAGAACCAGTAGTAAAAATTCCTGCTGGCCCCACTCCCATCTATTCTCTGCCTCCCAAGTCCCAGCTGATCGGGAGGAAATGGGGATTTGGCAGTAACCTTCCCCTGGATTGGGGAGGATATGGAGATTTTACAGTATCCTTCCCCTGCCATGCCCACCAAGCCACACCCACAGAACCGGTAGCAAAAAAATTTGAAACCCACCACTGTTTCATAGGCTTTCCAGACATTGTTTGCAGGCTCTGAAGTCACACAATTCTACTTTGAATGCCTCCAAAAGCACTATGGATTCCTCCTGATAAATTTTATTTTTGGCGTTATTCATTTATTTATTAAAGTGATTCATATCACTGCCACATCCCAACTCCTGAGTGGCTAACCAGTTAAAAACAGTAGTGGGGAAAAATCAACAAATGTTTAAAAATGTACAGTCAGTGGCTGCCCAAACAAAACAACAGAAAACTCACAGCAAGTCATCTAACCTTCAGACCCCAGGCCCTGCAGCACATCCTGGCCTTCAGCACTTTGTCTAACCATAAAGCATTGTGCAACAGTAGCAATAACAAAAGGAGGGAGCTATTAATGCACCGACCCTTTGGTTTTCTCCATGACTAATTATATGTTTCATAAGAAGATTCTTCCTCAGGAGGTGGAGGATGAAGCGAACCTGACTAAAAGCCTGACTGGAAAACCTGGCTACTGCAAACACATTTTGTAGTCAACTAACCAACCAAGCTGACAGTTTTCTTTTTTTAAAAAAATGTCTATGAACATGTTTCCTCTTGAACTGACATAGAATCGTAGAATCATAGGGCTGGAAGGCACCTCAGAGGCCTTCTTTTCCAACCCCCTGCTCAAGGCAGGAGTCTTATACATCCCAGTCAAATGGTTGTCCAGTCTGGTGCCCTCTGGTGCCCTCTGGTGCCCTCAGTCCCCTCTTCTTGGTGACAGAGAATATAGAGAACCTCAGAAAAGCTCTGCTGAATCAGGTAAGTGGACTATCTTGGTCTGCGTGCCACTGTGAAATTGTCACTGAGCCACAAATATGTCAGACCTTCTATGTGATTCCAACAAGATTACAACGGATGGAAATTTTGTAAATTCTGGGGGAAATGAATGCTGGCATCTTAAAATATTGTTTTAGGAGATCCAACATTAAGCAAATGGGAAAAAATAACAGAGTTAGAAGGGACTTTAGAGGTCTTCTACTCAACCACCTGCTTAGGCAAAAAACCCTATACCACTTCAGACAAATGGTTATCCAATATCTTCTTTAAAAATTTCCAGTGTTGGAACATTCACAACTTCTGGAGGCAAGTTATTCCACTGATTAATTGTTCTAACTGTCAGGAAATTTCTCCTTAATTCTAGGTTGCTTCTCTCCTTGATTAGTTTCCACCCATTGCTTCTTGTCGTACCCTCAGGTACTTTGGAGAATAGCTTGACTCCCTCTTCTTTGTGGCAGCCCCTGAGATATTGGAAAACTGCTACCATGTCATCCCTAGGCCTTCTTTTCATTAAACTAGGCATACCCAGTTCCTGCAACTGTTCTTTACATGTTTTAGCTTGTTATTTTCCCCTTGAAATCTACCACAAATCTTCAAGAAACCAAAAAACAAAAAAATGCAGATCATGTGAAACAAATTGGGGAAAGGTTTTTGAAAGCTGATTCAAAATATTTACTTTGAATACTTACATAACAATAGAAACTTTTTTTTTACTGTAGTCGAAGTTTAGCAATAGCAGAATGACATCATTTTGCACAACTGAAGGATCAGAATAAGTTGTTCAGCAAATATTTGGCCAGTTTCGCAAATGTGACAGATGACTAACAAGCTGTCTGCTTATTTCAGTGATTTGGAAGCTAATTTTCTATCATTAAGAACCAGAAAAACCACACTAGGTATACTTCTAATTTATCAGCTATGCTACAATTTGACTGACGAGAACCATATAGACATGAGGATAAAATTATTGCATTAATAAAGTGGATTCAGAAGCAAAATGAAAATTTTAAAAGTAGGATGCAGTTCAACCTTCTCTAATTTATTGCCATTCAGGTGTGTTGAGTTATAATTCTTGCCATTCCCAACAACGACTAACTTCCTACTCAGAAAACTAAACAGACACTGGTGACAATTTAAGACTGTGCAAAGCCTTTAAAAGATGCTGAGTACCAACTGACACAACCCCTTCGCTAGACTATGATATACAGAAGACACTTCTGCTGTCACTTTTGACTGGGAGAAGTAAAAAGCCCCATCTTGGTGCTTCCTGCTGAAAGATTTAAAAAAAGAAACATCTCCATTTTTTGAGAGGAGGCACTGCCTCAATAGAAATTGCTACAGCAATGAATGACCAGAGAGCTTGGCACAGTAGTGTCTCTTCTTATAAGTAAGTGATTAACCTTTCTTTCACCATTTTTATTTATTACATTTATATGCCACAAATTCACAAATCGGACACACAAGGAATTTGTCTCCTTGAAAAGAGCATCTTTACATGAACATTTAATTTATTTATTCACTTATTTACTAAATATCAAAACTAGGGACTTATTTTCAGGGTATGCGTGCTGTTTTAAGCCATTTCTTCAATGCTACTTCTGTCAAAGTGAGATACATCAACAACTATATTAAGCTGTGAAAGTCAGGCTATTTTTGGAAGCAAACTGAAAAGCTTTATCCCTACCATCCCCTCATCTTCAGCATAAATTGCTTTGTCAGGATGAGACAGCCAACTGCCCATGACTTCACAGCCAGCTGCATAGTTAATGCAGCATTGCAACAAAATGCAAAGCAGTGTAGTAACTTCTGTGGCCAAGAAAATGTTTTTTTTTTAAAATGCAAAAAAGGCCAAGTTTTTTTTAAAAAATGCAAAAAAGGCCAAGTTTGATTCATAATCAAACTTGCCTCAAGGGCATTTGATCCCACACAACTGAGACTGGTCTAAATGACAAAAATCAAATATGCCATCAGCTGACAAATATAACTTTGTCTCAGTTACTTAAACTGGATGCTCGGATAAAAGCCCCGCTAGGGTTTATTTTACTTTTTAAAAAGATTTTCTTCAGGTTTTTCCTTGCCTGGCTTTTTTGACAGATAGCAATAGCAATAGCATTTAGACTTATATACTGCTTCACAATTCTTTACAACCCTCTCTAAGCCATTTACAGAGTCAGCATACTCTGAGTCTGGGTCCTCCAACAATCAGGGTCCTCATTTTACCCGCCTCAGAAGGATGGAAGACGGAGTCAGTCTTGAGCCTGGTGAGATTCAAACTGCCAAACTGCAGTCAGCCGGCAGTCAGCAGAAATAGCCTGCAGTACTGCACTCTAACCACTGCACCACCAGCCCTTAAGCAGTACATTAAGGCAAATGTACTGTACCCTCCTGTTTGTTACCTCATCCCCCCCCCCCCATACACAAACTGGTATTTGCTGTTTCATAAAAGTACAGGGTACAAACACAGATACTTTTGATATTTTGCGGCCTTGTGATTTGAAGGCAGTCCTTGAAGTCTGTGTTTCTCTACAAATCTGAAGGAACTTGTTACAGAAACAGCAGAAAAATGGAAGAACTGGAACTATGCATAAAAATATACAATATGTAACATGACAAAATCTAGTGATATGAGTCCCACCCTTTTTTTTTACAGCAAAAATTTTAATAAAATTGTGGAGGACTAAATTACTTTTTTCTCTGGTTAAGAGAGCCTCACCCTACATGCTCCAGTGACAACTTGCCAATCATTTACCAGCTGGTAGAATGTTGTGATAGATGTTGTTTCCACTACATCTAGAAACAAACTCTGCCTCTCCCTTGATAGACCGACAGACGATCTTGTACTAACAGCAAAAATAAAATTACCACAGAACAAGTTGCATCCAGCCCCAGAGATGTTATTAGGTGCCTTCCTTGATTTGTAGGCAATTAACAGGTGGCACTGTGGTTAGAGTGCAGTATTGCAAGCTACTTCTGCTGACTGCCGGCTGCCTGCAATTTGGCAGTTCAAATCTCACGAGGCTCAAGGTTGACTCAGCCTTCCATCCTTCCAAAGTCAGTAAAATCAGGATGCAGATTGTTGGAGGCAATATGCTGACTCTGAAAACCACTTAGAGAGGACTGTAAAGCACTGTAAAGTGGTATATAAGTCTAAGTGCTATTGCTATTGCTAATCCAACTCCCTGCCCAGTGGAGGATCCACTACATCATCTCAGATAAAGTAATTAACTCTCCAGCCTTTGTCTGAGGACTTAGACCTAATGAAGGAGAACCAATCATTTAATATGGCAGCTTAATGCATTAGCTGACAGCTCATCTAGTCATTCCTCCAGATGTCTAGTCTGAACTTTGTCCCAATGCCTGATTTGAATCTGTAATTTTAATCCATTGGCTCTGGCCCTGCCCCCTGGGACAATGCTATAGAGGATATGTGCATTCCTCCTCTGTGACAATCCTCCTAAAGGCTATTATCACATTTCCACTTAGTGTTCCATGTTGGCCACTTCAGTTTTCTCCCATATTTCTTTTTTTGAGGGGAGTTTGCAGCTGTACATTTAGCATCCAATTTCAGAAAATTTCCCATTCTTTCTGGACAGTTTTCTCCTCCATGGTTTCAAACTATTAAATCCCTGGAGTTACCCTATGCACGTTAGAATAACTGAAACTTCTGATTATCATTTTGTGCTTTATTAAGACTGGATGCCTGTATCACTGGTCTAGTTAAGATCTCTAGTTCTCTTTCTGTTTATTCTGTGCATTGGTGTAGAAACATTTAAGGTTTTAAATACCACCTACTCATCCTGTTTCAGTATCTGATCAAATTCTAGGTTCCCATGGTGACTTTCCCATGATTGCTGGAATTTACATTTTTGGTCTTTGGGCACCTTTTTGCTCTTTTAAAACTTTCCAGAAGAGAGTGATAAGGCATTTGCGAAATATTTCTTCAAAATGGCTTTCTTGAAGAAAGCTTGACATGGTGTGTTTGCAAATTGATAAATGGTTACTATTGGAGGCATGAACCATCAGAGAGTTTTTTTTTTAAATTAAAAGGCAAATAAACAAAATTGCATACCATTGCTTTCTCTAGTTTGCAAGATGTTTTCTACAAACCCAGTTTATCTTTGTCACTTTGGAAGGGGGCAGGGCAAGTGAGCATATTTCAAAAAAATCCATTGAACTGCAATGGATGTATCATTTTCAAAAACTGTCTGTGAAGCATATCTAGTTTCAGGGATTGCAAATAAAGATGGTGTTAGAAAATTAGTGATTACAGAATTTTCCAATTTATTTTTTGTTTTAATTAAACAAAAATAGTAGCAAATAGACTGCATAGAACAATGGATATGGATAAAGCTTGTAAATTAATCTCTAGCTTATTAAAAAGTGTTGTATGAACATTTAATTGATCAAAGTCTTATTGGATCAGTGGTGGGTTTCAAAAAATTTTACTACCGGTTCTACATGGTGTGGCTTGGTGGGTGTGGCATGGTGTGGCTTGGTGGGTGTGACAGGGGAAGGATACTGCAAAATCCCCATTCCCTCCCCACCCCACTAACCTGCTCTAGGAAGGAATCAAACTCCCCCCTTTTCATTTCCCCAAATAAAATATTACTCGAAGGAAAAGGCTCCCAGAAAAGCAAGGAAAAATCAAGCTGCTAACATGGAGCCTGCCTGATACTCATTCCACATTCCTGCCAGCTGCATAAAGGAAACTTTGTAAGAAGAAAACAGCTACTGGCGCTTAGAGATAATAGAAGGTGGAAGCTAGAAGTTCGGCTCCATTTACAAGCAGGAAGAAAACTCATTCAAGATAGGATATTTCACAATGGAAATCACCCAAATCTTTTTAGAAACACAAAGCCCATGTTGCACAAACCCCAAAACTTCAAAAACATAGAACCATATAAAAATCCCTCCTCTTACCCAGTTTGTTGTTCAGCTGACCCAGAAACAAACTGCTGAATGTCACTTCGCTTCTGCAAGTAAAAACCTCCTCCTAGCAACTGCTTCTTGGCTTGTCAATTTAAAGCGACGGTGTCTTGTTGTTTTTTCTCTTGTCAGTGAGCCTTGATTTTTTCCTTCTAGCCAATCAGCCAGGAGACAGGGAGGCAGCAAATAGATTGGTGGCAGGGACAGGCAGAGGTGGTATTTACCGGTTCTCCGAATTACTCAAAATTTCCACTACTGGTTCACAAGAACCGGGGAGATCCGGTAGTAACCCACCACTGTATTAGATGGTAGAGATTACCATCTATGGACACACCTGCAACCATCATGGTATATAGATGTGATGGAATTGGTTTTGGGCTCCACAATCATAATTATTCTTTTAGGTGACAAAAGTAAGTGGGAACTGAAACGAGTATAGAAAAAGTGGCTGACCTATTTGGAGACCCAAGATAAATGGTAGAAGTAAAACGTGTGTAAGAATAATAAAATTGTCAGTGAACAGTTCAACAATAATCAACTGTGGATGTGTGCACTTTTTATGCAGACAATGCTATATTGTAATGAGGACTATAGATCACAATATTAATATATCAAAGAACTAAGTAATTTGGGGAAAATGGAATGAAAGATTGTCAATTTTCTATAAATTGCAAAAAATAACAGTAAACAGATGAATGTCAGGGTTCCAACTGATGTCCTAATTAAATCATGAGCCTCGAGCCAAGCTTCAAAAGAAATCCAGTTATTTATTAAGAGCTTCATGTCAGCACCTTCCAAGTGAAGCCAACTCTGACCCCATGTAATTTACGTTCCAGCTCTGACCATTTCCCCCCTCCCCTCAAGGTGTGTCATCAGTCACATTCTCCAACGACAGGTTGTAGAGATCACTCTCCTCTGGCCACAGTGGGTAACCTCGGAGATGGCCTTGAAGGAGATATGGCTGGAATGTGCTTTTGTTTTGACTGACCATGCTGCCTTGCTGTAGCTGCAGAGTTCATTTTCCCATCCCCCTTCCCTATGGCAACTCGAGAGCAGGCCAGGGATACTTTGAGTTGACAATGAATTTGTATACCTAGACAGTATGTTTATTAAGATGAGTAAAATCAAAAAACTTAAGATGTGTCAATTTTGATAGATATATGGGGGTAATAAATTTTCTATTGTGAGAAAAAAAAAGAAAATATCTGCATTTCTAGCTACTTTATTATATGGAAATGGGAGGTATATAAGAAACAATGCTCAATACAGTGAGAATGAGTTATTTAAGAAGCGTCTGTGGTAAAAGATACAGGAACAAAAAAGAATAGCTAATGAATTGTTTAAATAAATTGAATAAAAAAGTGGCCTACACAAAATAAGTACTTTGAGATTGTTTGATCATATAGATAAAATTAACAAGAACTAATTCTGAATTATAAAAAAAATATAGGCAAGCAGAATGAATAAGTCAAGAGAAAGGGGAAGACTGAGAAATTGATGGTTGAACCTGATGAAATTCTTGCTTGTACAGTACTTAAAAATCAAATCGTTAATTTTTTTTCTTTTCCTCCCCCCCATCCCCCCCAGTTATCAGGGACCTTTGGATTGACAGAAATTTAAAATACATGTGGTCATAAACCAAAAAAAAAAACAAAAAAAACCCCCCCAAACCCCCCACCATTCTTTGCCATGGAAGGTCTCAGGAATTCTGTGAGTTGAAGTCCACAGCTTGTAAAAGAGCCACGGTTTTGATGGCTTGAATGTTGTTGATTACTTTTTACTATTTTTCTACACTTTGTGTAACATTACTTATCCCAAAGTATTTAAGTTTGGAGGGAGATTGATGACAAGATGATGTCTGTGAACAAAATGGCTGCCATGGAAACTGGACTTCTGCTCTGGAGTTTCATTTGGCACAAGGCTTTTTTTTTTCACTCACAACTGTAATTTTGTAAAACACCACAAAAATCTGGCTTTTGTTAAGTCTTAAATCACCTGGCTTGTATTCTTAAGAACAGTCACATTAAACATTATGTCCTGAACAACATAATGAATTTTCACTTCAAGTACATGTAAGAAAGTACATGCAAAACTGTATGCAATAAACATTCTGAATGGCCTGTTTAATTTTGTTATGGCAATTGGAGAAAATTCTCAGGTGAGAATGAGCAGTTGTAATAAGATGTAAAAAATTTCTCCTACTTAGTTTTAACATACATCTACTATTAACAGTCTTTATGGTAAATTTCACTGCTGTGCTGTTTTTATCTTGAAATCTCATACATAAGAACTTCCACCATTAATATATTCCTTTCCAGAATTCTTAATGACAAAGAGTCCAGTTTGCTCCAAAGGACCAACACAACTGCTAAGATTCAAATTTCCATGCACCAAGTGTTATAATAAGCATTTATTTGATAGCCTTAAAGAGTAATGCTGACTTTAATTCACAAACCAAACACTGGATTCCTGTAACAGCTTTGAAATATGAAGAATAAAAAAGGAGTCAAGAGATAATACTGGAATAATATTTTATTTCCCCCCCCTTCTGTAAAATGGCTTGTACTTCCAAAACATACAATAGTTAAATTATGTTAATATTCATTCACACTGTTGTACAAAAGGCCAATTTCACAAATATAATTCAGAACATAAACAGCTGATAAGACTCTGAAGTCAATATTGCCATTTCCATCTTTCAAGTGGATTTGTCCAAAATAAGATCTCTAGGAATGGTTTTGATTAATGAGTTCTATCTATGCTCCTTACTATTTAGTCTTCTTACTAGACAATGAATTACCTAACATAGGAAAAAGGTGTTACACTAAAAAATTAAGTTGGATAATTATTTGAATAACTTATTTTAACAGGATGAGATTCTTGTATATTTGTTTTACCAAACCTGATCAACAGCTAAGATAATAGTTTCAATATGCTGTTCCTATAAAGCTGAGACTCCCCTACATGTATTACTGAGGGGTTTGTTTTTTTTTTAGTAAGATGCCAAATGATTGCTTGTTCATCATTACTGATATCCCTCAACTTCTAACTAAGCAATCTTGATTATATTTTAGGGCAGAGGTGGAAAATGTGGCTGAGCTACAACTTGCATTATCCCCCTCTACCATAGATGTGGACTGATTAAAGCATTATCTAGTAATAGATAATAGTGAACTGAAAATACCATTTCAGAGAGGCCCAGATTCCTATCAAGATCCCAGGGAACACTGTTTTCATAGGACAGAATGCCCAAAGCCTGGCTAACACCCAAATCAATCAATACCCACTCTAGTGTGCAAACTGGTGGCTTTCAGTAGTTATTTCTAGGTGAAGAGGGTTATCAGGACACTTGTAATCAGATTAAAAATAAAATCATGTATAAAAGGGTTTCCAAATCTAAAGTATCACTTATACAGGTACCTAATATGTCTACCACAAATTTGTTTTCAATTTTATGGAATAAACCAATAATATACATTTTGCCTATTCTGAATCATTTAAAGATATAAGACTTAGAATCATTCAAAACCCTAAGGTTACTATAATGGTTGCCTGCATAGAATGGATTTTCTGTAGGAATGTGCAAACTGTTCCGTGCATGGAACAACTGTGTTGAGTAGCCAATATTCTAAGTGAACCATGCATGTTTTGTTATCTTTGGACTATATATAGAACAAAACAGTGCTGTTCCACACAGTAGTTTGTGGAAGAGGAGGGAGATTGGAGGCAGACAGACGGTTGGAGTATGACACCAAGAGCAGCTAGAAGGGGGCCTTACCCTGCTCATCCCATATCACTCCTGGATCTTTATGGATTCCTTCATAAAGTGTTGCTGGAATGTTGTTTCATCCAAAATCCAGAACAATGAAAATTTTTGAACAACATATTTTCTATTTCACACATATCTGAAGTTTGATGCAACCTGATTTTGGTATGATCTGTTACATGTCCATTTTCATGTTCTATTTTTTAATTGATTAGTAAATCATCATTTTGTAATACAAGCCCCAATTCAATCCATGACACTCCTACTCAAAGTATTTTTAACACTGGGAGTTTGAAAAAGACATACAGAAATGTATGTCAAAACTACTGTAAATAAGACTGCATTTAAAATAAGTATTACTGACTACTTATATTCATATGGAAGGGAACTAGTGAAAAATATTTCTTTTTCCTCTGAACAGCTTCTTGGTAATTATCCCAGCTGTTGATGCAATCTTTCATGAGTCATATTTTCATCTTGACTCCAGGCAGGAATTCATCCTGATCACTTTCCAGCCATACCGAATGCTATTAAAATAACATAATGCCAATAACAATTACAATACTTTGATACCCAGATATCTCACATATCCTACATACCATGCACTGACTCCTTTAATGTCCTCTAGCTCCTGCTTCTGTGCTTACTAGATGTACTCATTAAAACTACAAGATTCCTCTCAGTGAAGCGAAGAGATTTTTTTGTATAAGATATCTCAACAATTTAGGTTGTTTTATTAAAAAAAACAGCTTTCCAACTAATTAAAAACATCACCTTAAGAACAATTTAGGACTATTTAAGATTTTTTAGATGAAAGGAAGCTACTATCCTATTTCAATGTTTCAGAGACATTTGACCGTAGAATTAACGCAAGTCCTTTTTTAATATAATTTTTGGAATGAATGCTAAGTTAGATGAACAACTATCAATTTCTCCAATCAGATTCAGATCTGTAAAAGCACATGTACTGGAAGGAATCATCTGAATTTGCTTGAAGCAATCTCCATGAAACAGTCTGCCTTTTTAAATCCATCACAGGGAACTAGATAGCTTAACAGTCATAATCTCTTTGTAGAAATTATTAACTGTTCCTGTGCCATTGCCTGGAAACTATAAGAAGATATAAGCATAAACAAGAAAATGAATACACAGCTCGAATATCTGAATTCATTTAGTAATGAATTAGTATAGTAAAAATGGATAATCGCATTGTTTTTAGTGCAAATTGCATAGGCAAATCCATCAGCTGACAAACAATTATTGCTGTTATGGAACAATGAATCCTTTCAATGGCATAAAAAAAATCTGAGGTTTTGCAGTTTTTAAACTGGCACTGTTTAATGCCCATGGTACTGATAATTATATATGCATATAATAAAATGTTCTTATTTACTTAACAAAAGGGAGAGCAACAATTATGCATCTTGACTTATTTGCACAGGTCAACCTGTTCAAATGTATTTTGTATTTGCAATTAGTTTGACAAATAGAAATTCTTAAAAAAACCTCATGAAGTTTCAGAAAAATCTTTTTCCTGAAATTCAAACTGCAGAGACAACGAAGACTTCAGAAAGTCTGCTGTTCATAAAGAACAAAATACACCAGCAATGAAATAAATAATTATTGGGTTCTAGAGCAGAGAAGCTAACACAAAAAACACAGAAACATTTCCTCACTGACTACGGTGTAAGAGGAGGAGTTGTCCAGAGAAATTTACAAGATGCTCAGTTAATATTTTATACAGACATTAGTGGATCTCCCAACACAGGTTAGTGTGACTTGCATTGACTTTTAAATAAATATTTTTCAAGGTAGTACTTGGTTATTGGAAGAAGCAGGGAAGAGAAAATTTGCACGTGCTTCAAATTCATTTTATAGGGCGGTTTTTCTCAACCTGGCATCCTTCAGTTGTATCAAAACTACAATTTCCAAAAATCTTTGTAACCTCAAGGACTGAGTATCCTTGAGGTTAGAGTCCCAACACATCTAGAAGTATCAGATTAAATAACCTTTTTTTTAGAATAAAGGCTCCAATTCATTTCAAAATACATATATTTGTAAGATTTATTTTAGAGAAAACCCATTGGAATCAGTCGCATAGATGAATTTCAGATATTTCAAGCAATTTTGGCCAGTTCCTGTATATATTTTGAATCTGTGTCCAACTGGATGGGGTGGAATATTGACATCATGCAAGTATTAAAACAAAAGTATATCAACACACCCAAACATATTTTGAAACAAAGTTCAGACTCGTGCTTATCTTTTTTTTAGAAAAGTACCAAAATATTTCTAAATTATTTCATGACCAAGGAATGAGTCAAGATTTCTCAATCTGACATTAAGAAATTACAGAAAAAGAAGGATGATGATAGAAAGTACCACATTCAAAAGGGTGCACAGAAAATTTTGAGGGGCATAATTCTGGTTGAGTTTGCATGACACATCAAATCATAAAGTACCCAACCACATTTTAGAGTTTTGTGCAATTTAGTCTGTGTTACCACTTTCAGGTGAGCCCTATAAACCCATAGAGTTAGGTGAAGCATGTGACACAAATATGTCATTTAAGTAAAATATAGGCTGAAAATGACTGATTGAAAAAGTACACTAACAAATTCATAGCTCTTTGGGGAAAATTTCAACATTTAAAATATGCAAAAAAGCCACTCAGTGGCTTGCTTTGCACTAGAGTGGGCTTGTAAATACAAGCCACAATGCACACAATTTTCAATGCTCCCTTTCACCCCTTCAACCTGGAATCCAAAATAAATATCTTCTATTTGTGTCTGGCAACCTGAGGCACCGAAGAACCATCATTGGATGGTTTAGATGGGAAAGAATCAAAGGATTACTAAACAAGAATTATATTTCAGAGGAAGAACATGAACATGTAGGTTACAAGCTTATTACAAGCAAAAAAAAAATGTTTTCCTGTATGAGGAATGAGTGAGTTGTATAATATGTAGCCAATAAACAAAATTTAAAATAAGACACAAAGCACACTTTGAAGTAAGTTTGTATAACAGGAGTTTTAAATTCTATTCAGACAACATTGACAAAGAGACTGCTTCAGAAACCTTAACTTGTAGAAAATATTATTGCTGACAGAATTCAGGAGAACAATATCCAAAATAGTTTTTAAAATTCCAAAAGCTTAACTGAGGAAAAGATTGAGAATGCTCTTTTAATAAATCATACTGGCAAATTGTATAGGGAATTTTTCATATAGCCAATAGCCTTCTAAAACAGAAAGAGGAGCAAAATTCTGTAATGCATAAGGAAAAATGAGATTCAGATTCCCTTCCAGTATGAGGAAATATGGGACAGTTTCTATTCACGAGTGGGCTCATATGACCTAATAAAAAGAAAAATATATATCTGGAACAAATTTCATTGCTGGAGCAAATAACAGAGCATAGGATCTCAATATAGTCTTGTATATGAAACCATCAAACCTGACAACCATGTTTCTTTTTTCACCTTTTAAAGTAACAAAGAGAATAGTTTTTTAACTGATTTTATAGCATTTCACCAATTAACAGGAAGTCACTAAAAGAACTAAAGTATCTGTATTAAAAGATAACAGCTAATCATGATTTGAGTTACATGTCTTATCAGGAAATCAGAGCAAGGTGCTATCTTGTTTAGAAGGCACTAAGAAGAAATGTTTTGAAAATAACTGGCTCTCCAAATCTATCACATGGGCTAGACAAGCTAGAGCATGGTATTTGATGCAATATACTACAATAAGTAAAATCCTTTCAGACAAAGAGAAACTAATGTTTCTAATTAAAAATATAGGAACTTTTTATATAGGAAAAGTGTATTAAACATCAGCAAATAAAAACATACATGTCAATGGGCATGGACATGTGAAGTGTTTAAAAGGTTAACTGACCATGATGTTTTAACTATGAACAGGCCAATTCAAGTGTATATGTGTGTATATATGTATGTTAATATATTAAAATCATATACTTCTATACTTAACAAAGGACAAAGTAAACTGACTGTTCTGCATTTTAACAGATAATCCAAAATGCAAGATTTACTTCAAGATATGCAGTTAATTTCTTTCTGGTAGGGACTAATTTTTTCATGGCAATATGAAAAATGGAATAAATTTGATAGCATGAATATAAAACAAAAACAAAAATGGAATTTCTATCACAAAACAACAATAAAGTACATGTAAAATACTTCTCAAAATGAGCAGTAATTTGTCCCGTTTCCTATCCACCATTCCTCCCATACTAAATCAAGAATTTCAAGTTAAGACATGAATTGATCCTAATCATTTAAAGGGGTTTCTTTTAGATGCAACTTCTGAATTAAATTAATAAAAGGAAGAAAAGAAAAATAGCAAACCAAACATTAACAAGTCAACAGTATTATTAGAAAAGATTTGCACATTATGGGAAACAGAAAAGCAGGTGCTACAAAACCACCTATTTTAAATTATTATTTCAAAATTATTACCAAGAATTTAAACATGTGAATTATGCAGAATTTTTTGCAGTTTGTTAAGACTGAAGAGGGCATCAAACTGATTATAAGATCAAGGGCAGTTTATGTTATGTTCTGCAAAAAATTATCCAAAACTTCCCACTATTGTAGAAAGTGAAACTACTGAAAAACTGGATTAATAAATTGCTACATTTTCATTTGCTCACAAGTCTCAGACATGCAAGGTCAAGTTAATACAAGTAAAGCCAAAAGGCAGAATTAGAAAGAGACAAAAGATGCTACAAATAGGTAGATAGGCATAAAAATTACAAATGACACCAGATGCAAAACTGAAAAAGATTTGTTGTACATTGTGATTTATGACCACTGAATTTAAATGAGATACATTTAGCATCACTTCACTGGTGGGAGAACCACTTTGCTTCAGCCCATGGTGTTGCAAGAGCACCATAAAAGAATCAGACCTAAGCAGGACCAACCAAGCTAGGAAGAACATGCATGAAAAGTTTATTAGTGCATGATAAGAGCCATGAATACTATGGAAAAAGAAATATGGTTCATGTGCTATTCTGATAATTGGCCTAATACTAATCCTCACAGACCATTCCATGCTGTGTAGTTTAGTAAAATACAGGGCAGAATGATAGTACAGTCCCTGCTACCCGTAGATAACAGAGCTGGCTCAGAAGAGTCAGAAGCAAAGAAAGAAATGCTCATTTTGCATATACTGTCTTAAACTTAGGTTGGAGCAAATAACCTGTTCTTCAAACTTCCCCTATTAGTTTTACGAGCATTGTTTAACATAGCAACTTTTATTTGAAGAAAACAAAAATAACACAGAAAGTCACCCACAGCCAGAGATCCCCAACTTTCAAGTAACTATGTCTCTTGGACAGCTATATTAGACAACACTGCAGAATCTCGTAATATTTTGTGCTATGTTGATAAAGCCAACCTTTTATGTTCACTCTATGTTCAATGTATTAAGTGAATATTCACTTAGTTTTACTCAAACATTTGATACATCCTCTTTGAGAATGAATTATTCAAGTTAACTATATTGCAAATTAAAAAGAGAGGACAAATTACATTCTGTATGCTTCTTTTAGGTTGAAAAAATATGTGTTTTAAAGGCTTGTCATTCAAAGTGTAGAAGAAAACATTTCTGTTAAAAAATCCAATATTAAAAAAATCATTAAGACACTGGTATTTTTCTTCTAATCTTACAAATCTTACAAATAACACTACAGCTTAACCAAAAAAGATGTCATCATGAGCATGCTGCTGTTCAGCATGCAATGCCACTGATAACTGTTTGGTTCCAGATATCAAAATAACTTCAAATCCCAGCTGCTAATCCCACCCCAAAGCCCTCATTAATAACAATCTTATTTTTAAAAAAGGTAAAATCTAGAGTTAGTGGCAATTATTTATCTTCACAGTAAATTGTTAACAAAGTGAGCTGTATAATGGTCATCTGTAAAATGGCATTATCAGTCAATTGGACCCTGAAAAATAAGTTTGATGCAGTTCTGATCTCCAGATAGCTGAGTAGCACAGAAAGGGCAGGCAGCATGGAATGCGTGAGTACCATGTGGCAATGGGATCTGAGACCAGTATTTGGCAGATTTTTCTGAGCACACATGCCCACAAGGGGTGAAAGCATAAGTTGGTGGACCAGCATCAACATAAAAGCCTGCCTCACACCCAAGCCAAAGAGGAACATATGGACCAACAGTTCTGCACATGGGACATTCACGCTCATTGGCTTCTGTATCACTGCGGTGTCCCCAGTTATGATAACCATGGACATGGCCACAGCTGAGGTAAGCCCATGGTTGTTTTTCTTCTACCACTTCTTTACGGTTAATGCTAGGAAAAGCCAGTGTATTCAGTCCCACGGGGCACTGGGGCCTTGCAGCATTGATTTCTTGTCGTAGAGCCTCTATGTGTTTCTGAGTTGGTGTGTGAAATAAGCCATCTGCTGTTCTCCACAAGAGTGTGGCCCCACATAGATCAATGAGAGAACCATCTTGTAGGATGTTGGTTTCATTTTCCACCTAAAACATCAGGCAGAATAGAAGAACAAATTGAAAACAATTCCTTTCGCAATGTTCCCCCACACTTCTGGAAAGTAATGAAACTTTCATTCTTCTCTTTAATGTCTTATATTATGATGAGCCATCCAGCCTTCTCACTCAGACAATGGCATCTGTACAATACCTGAATAAGAGCTACAGCAACGGGCAATTATATTTTTTATTATTTTAGCAGAGTTTTTTTCTAACTTCTGCATTTTTAAGAGTTGTGAGTTCATTGTACTAGAATTTCCTAGCCAACACATGTCCCAATATCAGTCCATCTGATTTATAAGCTGCCCCCCTTAACCAAGTCTAATAATTGGTCCCAAAGGTGCTTTTTCAACCATGGCCTGGATGACTGAGAAACTCCACAGACATCTAATAATTAGTCACAAACACATTCAAATAATCAAACAAATATAAAAATGCTTGTTTGAGGGCCTATTGTAAGGGTTTTCTGAATTCTTATTTACTGTTGCAGTTTTTATGTTGTCTTGTTCAATAACATTCTTTTGAAAATACTTTACTGTTTGTTTAATTAAAAACCACTTTAATGTTCTTTAATGGCTAGAAATAATTTTAAAAGATGTTTTTCTTCATTAACTTACTAGCTTGCCTCTTTGTTGAGCAGATCTTGTTTCCCGTAGAGTATATACATCACCGCAGACTGAAATTTCTCTCCAAACACCAGGTTTCGATTCTTCAGTGAACCCTCCTTTAGGATGCATGACTAGAACGCCATTAGTTGTTAATCCATCCATATGTCCATCTGGATTCTTCCATTTTGCTGCTTTTTCCTAGACAAAATGCCACAACAAGAAATAAAAAATAAATTATTCAGGCTTTCCATACTTGAATTACCAAGTGCCTAATACAGCCAAGTATTAGCAACCCCATATCAAAGGATAAATAGAGGAATAAGAATATAGCTTGGAATCAAAAACAGATTATCAATAACTTGGACTAAATGCTGTATAACTAATACTATTTTTGTTAACAATTTTCCTTTATCCATTTCAAATAGAAAATATGGTTGTTTTAATTACAGGCCTTCCAACAGATATATAGCAGTCTTTTTTGGCTTTATCTGTAAACTGCTTTAACATTTATTATGAGAGATGCAGAAATAACATTAATCAACAAACAATATGTAATTGGAACTAATTATCTGGGATTAATAGGGAAAGGAATAGGAGAAGATGAAGTCTATTTTGAGATATATAGCAATTAAAAAAGAAACCAAATAATGTTTTCAGAGAAAGAATAGACAAATTCTGACCAAACTTTCAAAACAAGCACTGTTTGTATAGTGAGTCAAGCTTAGCTCTCATTTCTTGCTTCATTTTGTTTTACAAAAATAAAAATACTCCTCCTTTGTACCGATCCCATTGGTAAATAATCTTATTATATTATTGACTGCTTTCTTTGGTTTCTAACTCTATATACAAACTAAACATATTTAAGGTGCTCTAAGTTGGCAGTGATGGGAGCAGCATAAATACAGCCAAAAACCAGAAAGCAAACAAGCAAGTTAGCCAACCCAGCAAACTATCTACTTCTATCTGAAGTTCTGGAGAATTGCTACTAGTTTAAGTCCACAATATTGGATAAGACAATTAAGCATTCTAGAATGCTCTGCATGGGTTGCATTTAAAGACCACCCAGAAGGTTCAACTGATGCAAAATGCAGTGACCCTGGTGCTCATGGGTGCTTGCTATTGGACACACATTGTCTCTATTTTGGAAGCCTGCAATGGCTTCCTATCAGCTTCCAAGTGCAACTTAAATTACTGGTTTTAATCTATAAAGCTTTTTATGGCTTGTTGCTATGTTATCTTCCTGTCCACATCTCTCTGAAATCAGCACCACAATTTTGATCATTCTGGGAAAAGAAAATGGTTGCCCCTCATTTTTGGGATTTCAAGGCCCAGCTGCATTGTTTTCATCACCTGCCCAACTCTCTGGATGTGCTTTTAGCCCAAGCTTTTGAAACTTCTTAAAACCCAGTTTTTCTGGAGGTGTTTGGGGGCTTGATGCCAGATGCCTTTTGGAGGGCAGATTTCTCTATTCCCATTGTTGGCTTTATTTTCATTGTTATTGCTGGTTTTATCTTATGAATCACCAAGGGTTAGTGTGTGATTGTAGTGGGATGATAATGTGGTATATAAATACATATATAAAAGTATGACTATTTTCAGAACTCTTTGTTCCTATTTTTATAAAATGGATGGATTTGCAAGAAACAACCATCGCTCTGAGAGAAGCTATTATTTGAAGCATCATATGATATAGAGGTCATGTCCTGGCTTATGTGAAAACTTGGTATGCTCACCCCAAGGAATATGTTTTTGGAAGAGTCAAATCCTGCAGCAAAAATTCTGGCTGTATATGGTGCATTCCGATCACAGACAATGCGGCATGCAAATCTGGAAATAGTACTTTGGGTGATCTGAGTTTCATCGCTGTTTTGGCTGCCGGAAATCGTATCTGTTACAACAAAATCTATGGGGCTCTCTGTTGATCTGCCAACCTGAAAGAATGAATAGTATATAAAAAATTTTTAAGTGAAGCCCTGTGAACAAAACAACTGAACAGTTTAACTGTACTTCACACAAGCCCCTCCCCCTCCCAACGAGAAATGGGCATAGCTTAGGTCAGTGTTTCTCAACCTTGGCAATTTTAAGATGTGCGGACTTCATCTCCCAGAATTCCCCAACCAGCATAGGAAATGCTGCTTCAGGATGCAAATCATCTTATATTTAATCACAGTTGGGAGGATCTGAGGTAACAGATCTGAGGCTTGAAAATTAGAGTTAATCCTTGATTTTCAACAGTTCATTTAGTGACTGTTTGAAGTTACAATGACACTGAAAAAGGGACTTATGGCTATTTTTCACTCTTATGACCAGTGCATTCTCACAATCATATGATCAAAATTGAGATGCTTGGCAACTGGTTCATATTTATGATGGTTGCGGTGTCCTGAATGATCACATTTTGCAACAAGCAAAGTCAATGGGGAAATCAGATTCACTTAATAGCCATGTTACTAATTGAATAACTGCAGTCATTCACTTAACAGCTGTAACAAGAAAGGCTGTAAAATAGGGTAAAATTCACTTAACTGTCACTTTGCAACAGAAATTTTGGGCTCAACTGTGTCGTAAGTCGAGAACTACTTGTATTACATTCAATTAAATAACACCACATTAGATGTATTGTTAGGAATGTCTTATGTTCACAATAAATATTGCAAGTAGAAGATAACTGCATACAGGTAGACCTCAACTTATGACCATTCATTTAATGTCAGTTTGAATTAATGATGGCCTTGAAAAGGATGCAAAACTTTGCATGCACACACACACCCGTCACATGATCACAATCTGGGTGCTTGGCAACCTCTTATCAAGTCAATGGGGAAGCTAGCTGGGAATGTTCAAGTTGCTGCCATTTGCTGAGAAGATTCCTTCTTGTCTCTGGAGGGTGGCTGAAAGAAATCCCTGTCAAAAGGTCCATGCCTGCTTGGATTTCAACAGAAAGCTCTTTTAGCCAACCCCCAGAGAAAAAGAACTCCCTGCTGAAAGATTTGAGCTCTGTGCCTGCTTAGATTTTGGCCTGCTCCAATATCCAAGCAGTCACAGAGCTCAAATCTTTCAGCAGGGAGCTTTTTCAGCCAGCCCCCAGAAACGAGAGGCAGCCAAAATCCAGGCATGATTTTCAGCCTCTGAGCGGAGAGGCAGTATGATAAGGTAAGGAGTGCAGAGTGCTTCAGGTAGATGAGGAAGTCTCTGGGAGGACCCCATCTCTCCACTCAGAGGTTGAAAATCATGCTTGGATTTTAGCAGGAAAGATTGCTACTCCTGAGCAGACACTCACATGCAGCCTGCAACAGATCTTCCAAGGTCTTCCCCAACCCCGAGGCATCCTGCATGCTTTTCCTGGGATTCTGCTTAACAGTCTGAGAGACTGCTTAACAACTAGGAATGCCAGGGTTACGATCATTGAGCAAAACAATTATGTGACATTTCTCTTAACAACTGAGATTCTGGTTCCAACTGTGGTCATAAATTGAGGACACTTGTTTTGCCTACGTGCAAGCCCTGAAAAATGTTTGTCCCATTATGTTTTATTTAAGAATATGCTGTCGCAATGTATATTTGTTTTTGATAGCCTGGACGCGAATCAATAAACTTCAGGGGTGAGTTCTAAAATTTTTTACTACCAGTTCTGTGGACGTGGCTTATTTTGTGGGTGTGGCTTGGGGTTAATGTGAATGGGTGGGCGTGGCCAACTTTTTTTTCTTTTTTTTACTTTTTACTTTTAAAAGCATTATTTCTAAAACCTTTAGAGGTTGCAGGAAAACATGCTTTTAGAAGCTTCTGACGAGCAGGCAAATCTGCTGGGATCTCCAGAGGCTTTTAAAGGGATTTTTTTCCCCCTACAACCTCTTCGGCTGAAGAGGTTGCAGAAAAAATATTTTCAGAAGCCTCTGAAGAATCCAGCTGAGCCGCGCAATTATCAGAGGATTTTTTTTAAACTTTAAAAAGCATTTTTTCAGCAGAGGTTGTAGAAAAAATGCTTTTAAAAATAAATAAATAAATAAAAAAGCCTTTGATGAGGTGGGTGGGGTAGGTGAGTGGCGACCGGGCCGCGAACCGGTTCGGGGGCGCGGCCAGCCAATATTATTACCAGTTCTCCGCACTACTAATTTTTTTTACTACCGGTTCTTGCGAACCAGTGAGAATTGGGAGCAACCCACCACTTGCTACAAACTTGCTACAAACTTGCTACAAAAGTTTGAAATATCTGAAGCCCACATACGCTTTTTAAAATCTATGCCTGAAGTATGTTTTTTCATGTAACATTAATAGAATACTGCCACAGATGCAATTATGTGTTTACTTAATTTTTTCCCCTTTTCTTTAATAGAGGACTCAAATTAATATATACAATGCTCCATACTCCCCCCCTCTTCCACCCCAAAACAACTGTCTGTAATACAGTTTGGTCTGAGAAATTACTTTATTAAGTATTACTTTCTAGATCCATTTTTTAAAATTCATCTAGGCAACTCTCTGGGTAAAGTAGTAAGTTACAGGAAAACATATCAAAACTTAGTACTATTGCTGAAAAAAAATTCAATTGTATATTTTTTTAAAAAAAAAATTCAATATTTGCCAGATGAGTTACCTGAAAAAAACACTACACTTCCAATTTCATGCATTGTTTGCCATTCAGACATGACACTACTTTATCTGATAGCTTTCATTCTAATATGAAACATATTGCTGAACACGGTGTTTTTCTCCCATTTGAATATCCATCTGACTTTCTTTGTCAACTAGGAGACCAGCATTAGAAATATGCTCCAAAAAACAACTAGGCTGCTAACAGACAGGAAGGAGGGACAATTCCCTCCTATCTGTAGCCCACATAGAAATTCAGGGTATCTTTTTAATGGCCTTCTGTCAAGCAAATTGGTGAAAAAGTGGAACAATCTGTCCCTCTCCATCAGCCCATTACATTTCCATGCTAATTATGGAGGAAGAGGCTTCCTGTCCTAGCATGGAAATCAAGTGCACTGGCAAAGAGGGGATGGAGCAATCCAATCTGTTCAATTGCCTCCGAAGCAATTCCTGGTTGTCCAGGCTACCAAAGAAGACTTAAATACCAGACTGTATCAGATAGTTGCCATAGTGAAAATATGTAGTTCAGGGCTGAGTTGCTGGGTTCTTGGCATTCTCTGAGCTTGCTTTTCTTCCTACAGACATTTCCTTACCAAGCTAGGTAACATTATCAGTGCACAGAGGAGTGGAGATTATTGATTGTATAGGTGAGGTAGCTTGTCCGACCAGCCTTGATTGAGGCATCGCTTCTTTCTGGATTGCTTTTGAGTTAGTTATTGTTTCTTCTATGATTGTTCTTGTTTATCTGGTGTGGTTCAGGTTTACATAAGTTTTGTATCAGATACTATCAACCACCTCAAGACTGTATAATTTCAGCAAGCATTATTACTCTCAGAAGGCCCAAGCTGGTTCAGGATTGCTTATCTTGTGGTATAAACACTTTTTTTTTACATTCTAGTTTAGAGTCAATGTATAGAAAGTATTTAATTATTGAACAATGATGAAGACAAGGGAGGTGTGACATGATTAATTCCTAGATGGGAGACCTAGTCATATGAAGCCAGTCTGAGCTTTTCAAAAAATAAATAGGAGATCAATTTAACAATAGCACTACATGTTCTGAGCTTGGAAAATCACTGAAGTAGGGGAAATCATTAAAAAAAAATCCAAAGAAAAATTTGAATTCATCTATTTCCAAACAAATCTTGAAAATTAACAAAGGCCTTTCCAGTTGGACTGGGGAGCTGGGGTGCTTCTGTGGATCTGTTATACTAGGCATGATCTATATGGTGTACATGGACACACTTTCAAAATAATATTGACAAGACGAAAGTATAAACAATGCAGCTACCACTAGTTCTCATTGAGAGAGCTTTCAAAAATGTATTTATTTATTTGTCAAGCATGTATAAGATTACAGATATAAGTATAAACATGATTATGAATACATGAAATGGATACAAATAAATGGGGACAGTAGGACAGGGACGGTAGGCATATTGGTGTGCTTATGCATGCCCCTTACAGACTTTTAGGAATGGGATAAGGTCAACAATAGACAGTCTAAGGTTAAAGTTGTGGGGGTTTGGGGATGAAACTGTCTGAATAAGATCCATCCAAGTTCAGGAACATTATTCTAAGGCACTGCTCATGTGTCAACCAACTAATTTTGAAAAGCATGATACATTAAGTACATAACAAGAAATACGTATTAATTGTTCAAAAGATCTGCTATAAAACTTTTTAAATATTCCACATGAAAAACTCTTCAGTGGCAGAAAATGCATGGACTTCTTGTTACATATCACTATCATGAAAGTATTTTGTTGCATGCGTTTAAGCTAGGAAACTACACAACTGACCACAGCTTCCAAGTGTACATTCCTGTAACTTGTAAGATAATTACGAAATAGGTCTCTTTTGCAATTATACATAAACTGTATATTTTTCTGTACAAAGCCATAAACTGGACAGAGAAGCAATTAACATTCTTCTTCAGCCATTGTAATATTTTAATTATACAGATTATTTCGTACCAAATTTGTTAAATCTGAGAACAGTGCAATACTAGGATCAATGGCTATTAGCCTTAAAGGCAGTGTGACTGTCTCTAAAGGCCATCTACTAGGAGGCCAGTAGGCTTCCTTGTGTAGTTGGTTGGTTCTATGAGAACAGACTGCTGAATTAGATGGTCCAGGGGTCAGATCTAGCATCATAGTTCATGTGTTCTTAATATAAAAGACAGAGACAGGGCACAGCATAAAAGATTTCTGAGAATTACTTTTCATATGACAAATTTCCAATCCATAAGGCACATATGAAACATTAAAATCTCTAGGAAATATATTTTACCATACCACAAACAATTACTTTTATGTAATGTTAGTACACTTACCTGAAACATATCAGTATCTTTATCATGCGTATATTCTACTACAACAGTTTGATTTCGTGACAACGTGTAGGAGATACTGTGTTGGCCCTTACAACTGATGGCCTGTAGAATAAAACATTCTCTGCTTTATTTAAATAACATTTATGCCAGGGAAAGAACAGTATAAAACACCTGTAAATACAATTACAAACATGACTACATTCTTCAAATTGAGTTTTTAATTTTATGTACCGTACAGCATATACTGTAGTTATTAAGTGAATCATAACAAATAAAATTAAAATAAATTTCTTGGAAACCAAGAATCATCTCTCATGTAAGATATAATCATTTATGAGTTTCTGAATGGGACAGCAGGTAGAAAATACTGAGATCTACACTTCGATAGTTTTTTTAAAAAAAATAAGCATTATCTATTTCTCAAAGAAAAGAAAGTGCCTTTCTGTGATTTCATTCTACAATATTATTTGTTGTTTTGTATTGTTTTACATTGGAAATACTGCTTGATGAACATTTTCTAGAGAAAATTCATATTTTATATATGAAAACCTATTTTTACAGATGTATTCAACATTTTATTTCAGTTTTTCAACCTACAGTATTTGCTGTCACAGGAAACTATAGATATAGATATGTCACTGTTTTATATATAGTGTTAAGGCAAAACCAAACCATATTATGACATAATATTATGTAAGAGGCCACAAATATTTGTCTCCATAAAAAGAGATATATTTTTGTTTACCTTTCAGATGACTTTTAAATAGAAATAATTAGATGGCTTAGTATGGATTTAGAAGCTAGGCAGGATTGGGCATGGTTTGTACTTAGGACTGGAAACCATTACAACATACCAGAGAGGTATACTAGACTAAAAAGTTTTTAAAAAGCAGCCTGGAATAAGACAACAGCAAATTTATTCTATAGCATTCCCAAGAAAACCATATGGATATGTCCTTTACTTAAAGTCTACTTTACTTAAAAAGTTATTTCCTTAAAAAAAACACTGGTCTTTACAAGGCATGTGTCCATATAAAATGGGGGCAGCATTTTCTTATTTAAAAATGATTCATAAACAGATCAAGCATCAAATATTTTAAAGCACCAATAGATATAGTTGAACACTGTCATTTATCTGTTAGTAAAGCAGAAATTATTGTGAAATAATGATTTAAAAAGCTAATGTTGGGTAAAATTTCTATAAATGACTACACTTGACTACACTTTTTTCATCTTTGTTCTTTATACATATCAGCTATAGCCCCTTCCATAATAAAGAAGAAAATGCTAAAACTATTACGTGATTGACAGATGGGTTCAATGCTTGCAACGTAGTCCAACAAGGATCTGTAATTCTTAGTTGAGGGAACCAGCATTGCCCAAAGACATTTCCGTGGTCATGTGGCCAGCTTGACTAGACCAAGGGGCACAGAATGTTATTACTGCCCACCAAAGTGGTACCTATTTATCTATTTGCATTAATGTGCTTTTGAAACATCAATCTTCTTCTTCAAGGGAAAAAATATAGTCCAATTGCCTTTTGGAAAAGCACTGTCAGGGTTCCAAGTAACACCACCCAACGAAATCAAACTCTGAGGCCTGAATTTCCTCAAAGCTAACTTTTATTAGAGATGTCATATTGGCACATCTGTGAAAACCCGAATCTGAGAGCTTCCGGATTTTCTACATCCAAAAGAAATTTCAAGACCTTGCCCCTCTCCCACATGTCCACAACATATCCAATCAATTGCTGTCCAGAACAGAAGATGTAGCGTAGGGGAGTAATGCCTCCTACAAAGGCAGCATTTAAGATCCAGCTGCTGCAATTACTTGTGAGTTCAATCCCAGGCAGGCTCAAGGTCGACTCAGCCTTCCATCCTTTATAAGGTGGGTAAATTGAGGACCCAGTTTGTTGGGGGCAATAAGCTGACTTTGTATAAATATAAATATATAAAAGTATGAAGGCTATTGCTTAACGCACTGTAAGCTGCCCTGAGTCTCCGGAGAAGGGTGGCATATAAATCAAATTTAAAAAAAAAAAAAAGATACCTCCTCATTCTTCTCCACACAGCTGCAGGGCCCTCTGCCCATGACTTTCTATAAAAGATTTCCCACAGTAGGATTTGTGGCAGGCCTGAAGCCTGAAGCCACAAAGGTAGAAATATGACTTCCAGGTCTGACAGTACCTTTGTGACTGCCTAGTCATATAGTTAATCTATTTTAATTATTCTGCAAATATTGGAACTTATCAAAACTTCAAGATATAATTTCCACTAAAATAAAGAAAAAATGTCTCTAATGCTCCTCTTACTCAGAATTCTATCCTTAAACATAAACTAAAAGCTGATTTCAAAAGGTGAGCCAAATATGTTTATATGAATCAATTACAGAGCTGGCTATGCATCTGAATGTTCCCAGACAGACAGTATCTGCATCTGTTATTTTCCTCATTTTAAATGACATAATCTCCTAAATATCTCTTAAATTCAATCTACCACATGCTTAGCCACTGATATTTAACAAATATTTGTACTACAGATATGCTTAAGAATCCAGGTACAGCTGAAAAACATTCAGCCACTTCCAGTCAAGTAATTAGAATTAAGGATATGTTTGAAAGGTTATTTGGAAATAGTTGATTAGAGACTACAAGCCAACCCCAACTTCATAGATTGGCATTCTAAAATATCCTTTAGCAATCCTGTTTTTTTAGTTCTATTTTCTACTAGGTAAATTATACATATGTTCCTCCCACATAGATACAGGGTGTCCTTAGTTCGTAATTACAGAAAATTAATGTCCTGTGTTTCTAAAACAACTATTCATTTAGTACTACATGTACTTAATCTTATTTCACTGAAGCCATTTGTACAATTCAAAAACCACATTCATAGGAGTTTGGTGCCTTTATCAAGTTTCTTTCAACATTTCTTTCTAAATACAAAACATTAAAGGGTCTATGAGCTAGATAACCCATTATTCTTGATGATTAAGTTAACATTCTTTAAAATGGAAGCTCAGTGGCTATTAAGATGAAAACAAAAAAGAATTATTCGTAACTTTAAAAGGAGTTCCAGTTATCTTCTATAAATATATAAAAGACTTTTAATATTCAAATAGTACCAAGACAGGTGCAGAAACCAGAACCTAACAAATAGGCAAAGCTAACAAACTTTTTTTTGTTATTATATGGACCGCTGGAGTGGACCCTAGCCAATACCCAAAATATAGGGACATAAAGTCCTGCTAGCTTACCTGCATACCAAACTGAATATAGAAATGCAAAAAGCCTTGCACCGCATACAAGTTATACCTCTATCCTACACTACCTGGCAAACCTATATTGCTGATTGCCAACTCCTGTTCAGATCACAGAATGGAGAAAGAATGAATACTGCACAGTTAGTAGGGATATTATCACCTCAATTACAGAAACAATATTGTTTACTTTTTTTCCTATCTCTTTCTCTGCTTTTGATCATTTGTCTCTATGTATCAATTAAAGAGAAGAGCCAGTATAGTGTAGTAGTTAAGGTATCAGGCTATAAACCAGGAGACTGTTGATTGTAGTCCTCCCTTAGGCACACAGTGAGCTGAATGACCTTAGGCCAGTTACTTTCTCTCAACCCTGGAAAGAAGGCAATGGCAAACCACTTCTGAAATCTTGCCAGGAAAATTGCAGGGACTAATCTGGCGGTTTCCAGGAGTCAGGAGAGACTGAAAGACACACACAAACATTCCAAAAAACTCTTACCACAATTCAAAGAAGCATTGCTATATTTCTTAGCAATGCTGAATGTTTAGCAAAAGTTCAGGATGCTAAAAAGATACTGTCTATTTATCCAATTATGAAAACCACAATGGGAGACAACGCTTTACACAATAATACAGAAAATACTACACTGATTTATGTTGGAGTTACATATTGGTCCCTAATTCTCACTTCAACGAAGATAGAAACTACAAGGTAATTTTCCTCATGGAATAATATACTATGCTTTAGACTTGTCTCATTCAATTACTATAAAGAACAATTGAGATAATATTCCATAAGCGTTGTGTTAATACTCTGCATCATAAATAGTATTCTTCAAATTAGAAGTTATTAAAATGCAAATATCCTCCTAAAAAGAGACAGTGGAAGGTTTATATAAATGCACCAATGACCAATCAAAAAGAAAAACCACAAGTACAGTTTGGTAACTTGTTCTCTCCTTCACTATGGCTTCTCTGTAACGTGAATGGAGGAAAACTGCTAGGTGTAATTACAAGCAATGCAGAGGACAATGAAACACAAACAAGAGTATATGGCATCCAAAAAAAAACCCAGCACCTGCTCTGGTTTGTCTAAATAATAGATTTTTCAGACCAAGTCGCAACATAATAAATACTTTGCAGATCTGCTGTCAACATTACAGGTGGTGTAGTGGAATGGGCTCCTGCAGCATTCAGAATAGGGAGTTTTCTAATTGTTCTTGTGGCTGATGTGAAGCCAGAAAGCCTTCCTTAGGCAACATATTACAAAGAAATAAACACTCTGCCTTAAAAGAATGCATCTAAGCTACATAGTGAATGCCCAGGAAGTGCCTGGATAATTCTAAAGATATTATTGGAACAGGTAAAAAGATATATAAAATAAAATATTGATTCAAATGAACAAAACTGAAAATCTTTGGGAAGGCAAATATATTAACATTATATCTGTGCAAAATAACACGTAGTATATAACATTATGTTTGTGCAAAATATCGTACAGCATATCTAATTAGAATGTTCCCTAACTTGCCTGAAGCACCAAGATATTGCCAAGAGAAAACAGACCTCCCTAGTGAAATATGGCACACTTCAAAAGTAGCTAAACACACAAAGGATCTATCCATTAAAACAGGGGGAAAAAAATTTATACTGGTAAATAAGACAGGCAGAATTTCTTGATACCTCATAAAACTGTTCCGTTAGGAAAGGAAGCAATTTATAAACAAAAACTGAAGGAATCTTATGTGAAGTTGGCTATATTCTCATATTAATCCAAATTACACCATAAATCCCAAAAGCCATTGAAGATTATGAATGCAGAGAAACAAATCAGTAAATAAGTCATAAAAGTGAAGTAAGTGATATAGAGACTTTCTAATAGAAGAAGAAATTATTTTGCTGGGAGTCCAATATATACAAAATAGTGACATTGACAAATGAGACATTTTGAGATCCAGAGCTAAGAAATGAATGAAGAAGCAGTGTATTCTACATACTGAAAAGCAGTTAGTCTTACAAAGATACCCAAATTATCGTAATACAGAAAACGGACGTTGTTTTACCTGAACGTCCCTTCTATGCGCACTGCTTGAGAATCCAAAAGCGTGGGTTATTCTTTGTCTGTCAGCCAGAGACTGAGTGAATGTATCTTTAAATCTTGTTGACTCCGCCTCCACCTACAGGCTGAGGCTCAGTTTCACGAAGGAAGAAGAAGAAGAGCATCCAGCAGAGCCATCCGGAACAGAATGGGCATTGGTCTTACCTTGAAGGCCGACTTTCTTGATAGTTGTGTCATTGTCCAGACATGGGCTGCTTCAGTCAGATCTGTCACTGGCTGAGACATAGTTTTTTGACCACGCCCCTTGTTCCTCCCTTTGGGGCCCAGTTTGGTGAAGGAGGCCACAGGAAAGATCTCCAACAGGAACAACGACCGTCAGAGATAGAAAACTGGTCCAACGGGACAACTGAAAAATAAACTCCTTTAACATTAACAAACAAACTGTACAGGCCATGAGACAGAGGGAGGGGCTGGACAATGACACAACTATTAAGAAATTTGGCCTTCAAGGTAAGACCAATGCCCAATTTCATTGATTTGGTTGTGTCATCGTCCAGACATGGGACATACCAAAGTTTTGGCAGTCCTAAGGGTGGGAGGACGAAGGGCCTGAGGAGACCCCTGTCTGGTGCACCTGTTGCAGAACCCTCCTGCCAAATGATGCTTCCGTAGAAGCAAAAATATCTAACTTGTAATGTCTAATAAATGGCAAGGTGGTGGACCAGGTGGCCGCCCTGTAGACCTCCTCGAGGGAAGCCTAAGTTGCCCAGGCCGCCGAAGTAGCTGCACTCCGGGTGGAGTGAGCAGTAATTCGACCAGGAATAGGGACTGCCTCGGCCTGATATGCTGAGGCAATGCATGCTTTGATCCAACAACCAACAGCTGCATAGGAAACTTTATGTCCTAGGGAACTTGGCAAAAAGGAGACAAACAAGGCCTCAGATTTTCTGAAAGGGGCAGTTCATTTAATGTATATTTTTAGAGCCCTCCGCACATCTAAGGTGTGCCATCTTCGCTTTATGGGAAGGTCTAGGACAAAAATTGGGGAGAATGCTGTCCTATGAAAAGGGGAATTAACTTTGGGAATAAAAGAGGGATCCAGTCGTAAAATGACAGTGTCAGGTCTGAAGATACAGGTATCTTCTCTAACAGAGAGAGCTGCCAGCTTTGAAGTTATGGCCACTAGGAAGGCTACTTTAAGGGTGAGGAAACCATGCGGAGGTGCTCAAAGGGAGATTAAGGCGTCAAGGACTCTGGGTAAATCCCAAGTGGGATACCTATGAATTGAGGAAGGTCATAAGAGCCTGACTCCTCTTAGGAATTTTTTAATAACAGGGTGGTGAGTGAGTGGCTGTTCAGAGGGACTGGATAAGGCCGTAGACAAGTGCCGCCACATGCCTTCTAAGGGTGCCTGTGGACCAGACCGCAGTCCAAGCCATCCTGCAGGAATTCTAGGACCTGGGGAGGGGAGGCTGAAAGAGGGTTGACCTGGTGGGACCTACACCATCTTACAAAAGCAACCCAGGTGATATTGTAAAGCCTAACTGTGGACCTGCGTCTACAAGCCTGTACAGTAGGAATCACCCTATCTGAATACATGTCCCACTTTAGGAGGGCCCTTTCAAGTGCCAAGCAGTCAGTTGGAGCCACTGAGGTTCCGGATGGATCAAGACCCTTTGCCGCTGGATGATCTGATCTGATGGAATCCTCCAATGTTGTGATATGGAGAGGTTGACCAGATCCACAAACCACGGGCGTCGCAGCCAGTGCGGAGCTACGAGGATTATTTCCGCCCTGTCAGCGACCACCTTCCGAAACAGAGCTTGGATTAGAGGCAGAAGGCATAGTGAAGACCGGGAGGCCATGTGAGTCGGAGAGCATTGATCCCTTCCGCTCCCGGAGTCGGGAACTTCAAGAAGAAGCGAGGAAGTTGAGTGTTCAGATTCGTTGCAAAGAGGTCTATGTTTGGAAATCCGAACCTGTTGCATATCACTTGGAAAATGTCTGGATGGAGCTGCCACTCGGCATTGTCTATCTGGGTCCTGCTGAGGAAATCTGCTTGGGTGTTCTCTGTCCCTGCTATGTGATCTGCTCGGATGGAGAGGAGATGCTGTTCGGTCCACTTGCCTAGATGAAAGGATTCCTCCATGAGACCTCTTGAGCGAGTCCCCCCTTGACGATTGAAATGTGCTTTTGCAGCTATGTTGTCTGTCAGCACCAGAACATGATGATTTTGAACAAACTGTTGAAATTGTGTGAAAGCCAGGCGGATGGCCTTCAGTTCTAGCCAATTTATGGGGTTGGTCAGGTCTGATGGAGACCAACGACCCTGAGCCACATGCGATTTGAGATGCGCTCCCCAGCCATGGAGACTGGCATCTGTCGTGAGGGTGATTCTGTTCTGGCCCATGAAAAGGCATCCCTTGTCTAGAGAAGGCGATATCCACCAGTGTAGTGATTGCCTGACAGAGAGTGGGACTCTGACAGTGGCCATGGTGTGAGCTTGTTGATTCCGTTGGAAAGGAAGTAGAAACCACTGCAAGTGTCTGGTGTGAAGGGGACGATCTGAATGCAGGAGATCATTTTGCCTAGAAGTTTTGACAAAATGGCCAGTGGAACAGAAGGATTTTTGTGAATGTGAGCTATCATGTCTTTGATGTTGGCTCGTTGTTCCAAGGACAGGTAGACTACTGATGTGTATCTATAATGGCACCGAGGTGGACAAGTCTGTGGACTGGTACTAATTGGCTCTTTTTGTAGTTGACCAGGAACCTGTGTTTGTTAAAGGTTCGAATTTTGGTGTTTAGATGGTGTATAGCTTGGTCATGAGAGTGAGCTAGAATCAAAATATCGTCCAGGTAAGCCTGGAGCTTTACCGGTTGTTGTCTCAGGTGAGCTGCTATGACCGCTAGGACCTTTGTGAAGACCCTCGGGGCCGATGCCAGTCCGAAGGGGAGGGCTCGATACTGTAGATGTTTTCCTGAATAACTGAAGCGGAGATACTGTCGATGCTTTGGCAGAATGGGAATGTGAAGGTAAGTCTCCATGAGATCTATGGAAACTAGAAAGTCGTTGGGACAAATCCCCTGAAGAATAGAGGTTAGTGAACACATTTTGAATCTGCGATACACTATGTAAGGATTGAGAGATTTTAAATCCAGTATTGCCCTCCACCCTCCCGACCGTTTCGGAACCACAAACAGGATAGAGTAAAATCCTTGCTGCCATTCACTTTGGGGAACCTCCTCTATGGCGTGTATATGCAGGAGGTGCTGAACAGCTTGGTCCATCAGTTGGCGTCTGGACTCGCTGCTGTAAGGTGGACATTGAATGAAACAGGTCGGAGGTGTGGTGAGAAATTCCAGAGGGAGGCCAAATGTTACTATAGAGAGGACCCAGAGGTCTGGGTAGAGTCTTTCCACCTGTCTGCAAAGAGAGCCAGGCAGCCTCCAATGGGAGGATTTGGCGATGAATCATGGCTGCAGGACTGGCAGTAGCCGGAGCCGAAAAAGGGCCACTTAGACTGTGTGAATTGCCTGCCTCTATCTGAAAGGACTGACAGTCCAAGGACCGGCTTGATCCCTGAGGGATCAAGAAAGCACCTGCTGGGAGGTGCTTTCTTGGTAATAGGGACGAAAGGATACCGTCCTGTAATAAGGAGAGGATCGTCTGTCAACACGCGTAGATGTTGAAGGCAGAATCTTACCTTGTTCCATTTTCAATAAGGAGAGGATCAAGTGGCTCACCAAATAATTTCTCTGCAGAATATGGAGCTGCAGCCAAACGCCATTTCGCCCAAAGATCTGCTGGCCACTGACGGAGCCAGATCATCCTGCGGGTTGATACAATAGAGGCTAGGGCTCTAGAGGCGAATTTGACTGAATTTAGAGTGGCATCAGCTGAGAATTAAGCAGCAGCTATGATTTTATTGCTATCCTGATGGAGGTGAACCTCACTAGAGGGCACTCTTGCTTGCAATTGCTGAAGCCAAAGGTTGGTTGATCGGTTGAAAAAGGAGGCTGAGGCAGCCGATTGAATTGCCCATGCTGCAGGCTGATGGTTCTTTTTGCACAGGAAGTCTAATTTTTTAATTCTCTGGTCGTAGACCTTTGGAAGTATTCCCTGACACATATGAGGAGGGAGATGAGAGAGCTGCTACAGGGCTGTCCACTGTCCACAGGGGACTTGCAACAGTTGAGCAAATTTAGGTGCAACCATATAATATTTCATATCTGAGGCAAGAGCAGAGGCCATGGTTGCAGGGCTAGACCACTGTTTCTTAACCACTGTGAATAATTGAGGAATTGAAACAAAGGATTGTTCAGGAGTAGATTCAGAAAAAAGTCCTTTTTTATGACCCTGGTGAGCTTCTTACATTTCCTTAATGTAATCATCATTGGCTAGAGCTGCAGTAATGCGTGCCTTATGTAAGTTGCATTAGTTCTTGTTATTCCTCAGGAGGATCCTCTCAAATGCCAGAGGCTCTGGATGCAGAATGACCCCCTGGCTGAGAGAGATCCTGTCCCTAGGTATCCTCCAGGGACAGGCGACAGAGAGACTCATTCTGTGGTCCGCGTACCACAGATGCCGCGGTCAGTGGGGGACAACCAGGATGACCTCTGCTCCTTCTGCCAGGATCTTGCACACCACCCTCAGAATGAGTGGGAGGGGCGGGAACAGGTCCGGCCGCCAAGGACACCAGAGCACCTCGACCCCTTCTGACTTCGGGCATGGGAACTGGGAGAAGAAACAGGAAAGCTGAGCGTTGCTGGAGTGAGCAAAGAGGTCCAGAATCGGGCATCCGAAGCAGTGCGACAGCTCCTGGAATACAGAGGGATGAAGACGCCATTCCGCCTGATCTATCTGGGTCCGACTCAGCCAATCCGCCTGAGACCCAGAAATATGTTGTGCCATGATCAAGAGAATGTGCCTCTCCACCCAAGAGAGCAGCCTCGCAGCCTCGTCCATGAGTGTTCTGGACCGAGTGCCAGTTCACGGTTCATGTGTGCTTTTGTGGTTACATTGTCTGTTAAAATTAGCATATGTTGACCTACCATGTCAGAGGCAAAGTGTCAGAGGGCCAGGTGAGCTGTCCGCAGCTCCAACCAGTTGATGTCGTTTTGGAGATCTGCCAGAGACCAGCTGCCCTGATGGTCGGTCGAACTCCTGGGAGTAAGGTCTGTAGGGCTGGGACCTGCTGGGTCCTGGCTCAGTCCGAAAAGTTAAGAGCTAAGAAATGAATGACGAAGCAGTGTATCGCACACACTGAAAAGCAGTTAGTCTTACAAAGGTACATTAGTACCCAAATTATCATAATACAGAAAAATCTGTCATTCTTGGATACACAGATAAGCTGCACTGACTTTTTTCCCTGAACAATATAAAATGGTTATTCTGTTCTCATCTGCTCCAGACAAACTCAAGATATGTTCTTGCAATTATGGAACTATGGTCTCACAATTACAAGATCAGAATTTATAGGACATATTATATTGCAGGACAAGAAAGGATGACAGCTAGACTAAAATATTATTGAAATTGATTTTATCACTGAAAGAATTTGATAGAAATCAATTACTGGGCGGGGAGGGGGGAATGAAACATTGTCAGTGCAAATCAACCACATACCGATTTCCTATTATGGCACTATAAAGAATACTTCATGGGCTTCTTGTTGCTTTTTTCTTTTTTGTAAAAATACACATGGTCAAAATTCATTACAAAATGAACAAATACTGCAAAGAAACAATTCTACAAGGCCATCTTTCTTCAAATAAACAAGTTAAAGCAACAAGAAAGGGACTATAAATTGCAGTTGGAGAGAACAACATTTTCAGGAAAGGCCACATACAAGCAAGAATACATTCCAGGATTAATAAAATGTAAAATATAGCTGCATATAGATTTATTACATACATATTTAGCACCAACAGAAACATATTGTTTGGGATAGTGGAAAAAAAGTTTCAGAAGCGCTGCTATTATCTATTAAGAAGTTGATTACAGATTGGAAATCGGAAGCTTTTCAAAAATAAGGCAACAGTAATTGGTAAGAATTAGCCATGTCTTTACCACCTTTAGAAAATAGCAAAGCACTTTACTTAGGACTGTCTTTAAAGGAAACTTCTAGAAACTTCTACTAATAAACAACAACAGCACCAATAATAAATTACACAGTATTACCATAGCACAGCACCAAACAAAAACTAAACCAAAACCACAATACAATAATTATATATTGATTCAATAAAATTTGCTTAGAGCCCAGTAAACAAATGTGTGTATTGTACACTAAAACAAACAATACGTTTAAAGCAATGGCCTAGAGTAAAACAGAGTATGCATACATCTAGGATTATTTAAAGCAGGTTCTAATATGGAATTGTCAGCTAAATCAAAGTAGGGTAAAACAATTAAATCCTAGAATAAACCTATGATAATAACATGGCAGTCCCTGGAGATAGCAGAAGAGAAACACTGGGAAAAAAATCACAAAATACTAAAATCTGCAAATGAAGTAGACTGACTGTGGCAATAGAAAGCAAAGATGTAATAGTGATATGCACCATGGGTGCAACCCAAAATATCTGGAACACCACCACCTCCTACTGCCTGATGCAGGCCTCCCAAGGCCTTCCCAACCTGAGACATCCTGTGCTCTGCTTGTTGCCCTTGAGGTCCCTTGGGTTTTGCCCCCCCCCACCCCCCGCAAGGAAGTTATGCTATTTTGGCACAATTGCAGGGAATTGTGGGCATTCTGAAAATTGTGACTGTTTCCAGGAGGCAGCCACATGGTCCAGACATGTATGGACTGCCCTCCTTCCCCAACATGAGGTCCAGAAATTTTAGAAGGTAAGAGTAATGGGTAATGGAGAGATGAGACGCAGGCACATAGCCTGTAGGTACCCAGTGGTGCAGGATCAAGGGGGAAGAGAGACAGGGAGTGCTGCAGCATCTCTGTGATCAGTTGTAAGGGCCAATGACCATGGGGATGCTGCAACTTCAAAATGAGGTCAAGTAACTTTTGGGAAGGTCTGTTGTAACTTCAAACAGCTGCTTAAATGACTGGATATTAAATCAGGACTGCCTGTAAAAATATGAGTCTGCCAAATATGAAGACAGAGAAAAAAAGAAAACTGGATTTCAGAACAAACTGTGGAAAAGATGGGAAAAGAAGCCAGAATATAAAAGAAAGAAAAATCTAAGAAATGAACTTAACCAAGAGTTTTAGAGACCTGTTAGAAAAGACACAAAACAGTATTATATTGGCAAAAACACTGAAGATGGAAACAGACATGGGAAAACAAGGACTCTTTCAAAAGATTTCTGAATTCAGGAGATTCTAACTTTGAATTGGTATGCTAAAGCATGCCAGTAGACAGATGTAACTATTCAAAGGAGATCAAAGGAAAATGGAGGGAACATATTGAAACACTATACAGTTGTGATGTCAACATCCAAGATATTTTAGAAGATATTCCCTACTTACAAGAATGTCTAGTACTAGAAGATGCAGTTAGATCAACACTTCATTCATTACCAACTCAGCTTACTAACTGATGGAATGCCCACTGAAGCAACAGAAGAATAATCAGTAACGGTTTTAATTAAACTATGCCCTTGATTGCGAGGTGGCACGCAGAGCCATCTTTCCAGGCATATGAGCTGTTGCCCAACTTACCTGCAGCTGCACATGCGTGTGCGGCCTAGCTGGTGTTCAGGCCTCCGGTGTGCATGTGCGAACTTCCGGAGACCCAGCTGGTCTTCGGAACTCTCATGTGCATGTGTGCAAGTAGCTGTGCGCAGCATACCCATGCGCAGATGGTGTTTGTGTGTGTGCATTGTACATGCAAAAGCAATGCACATGCGCAGATGGTGGAATTGCACGTGCAGCGCACAGGGGAGCCACGCAAAAGCCGTGCAAATGCACAGATGGTGCAATTGTGCGTGCAGCGCATGGGGGAGCCATGCATAATCAAAGCGCATACCTGTTTGTTGATGAGTAAAAGGTTCGCCACCACAGAGCTATGCCATTAAATCTAGAGACTGGCACAGTGGCCAACAAATCAAAAGAAATCAATTTACAATACCAAAAAAAGAGACTAACAATGTGTCAACTATCGTACTATACCCTTAATTTCACATGCTAGCAAAATAATGCTTAAAACAATTCAACAGAGATTAGAGTCTTGCATGGGAAAAGAGATGCCAAGATGTTCAAGCTGGCTTTAGAAAAGGCTGAGGAATATTGAGACATTATTGGTGATGAATGCTGGATTTGAGAAAGATCATAAAAAAAATGGGAATCCCAGAATACCTCAGTGTTCTCATGAGAAACGTATATACAGGTCAGGGAGTCACAGTATAACAGCCCTCCTAACGTCTGATCATAATAAGCAGGCTCCATTACAGTCGTAACTCAAGGACTCCAACTGCCAATGTCATTCAAAGACAGGCATTCTCTTTTCCACATAAACTTGACTGCTTCTTCAATTTCTTTCCCAGACTAAAGCAATTGGCTGCTGGACACAACTATTTTGTTATTTTAAAAACCGAAATGCACAATGCCCTCAACTTACCACCACATAAAAAGAAGAAACCAATAACAGCTTTCTCTTTCAATCCCAAACATTGTGGCCAATGATTAATGAAATCTATTTTGCCTTTTATTGTCTAAATGTCTGTTCATTGCCTCAACTTCTTCCATTGTTCGCAGTCTGTTTCTGATGTTTGTACGAAACACAAGTTGTGATTTATTACTAATGGTTAGAGATTATTTTTCCATCCTGATATAAGACATTTCCTGCTGGTCTAATAAATCTGCACTATTATTCCTCTGATTTCTCAGTCTATTAGTCTTTTCCTGGACTGAGCAAAGGTTTAATTTCTTTATGGAATTAGCAATAACACTTAGACTTATATACCGCTTCACAGTGCCTTACAGCCCTCTCTCAATGGTTTACAGAGTTAGCATATTGCCCCCAACAATCTGTATCAGTGGTGAAATTCAGCCAGTTCTATCCTGCTCGGGTGAACTGGTAGTAATGGGAGGCTCCGCTCACCCACCTGGAGTGCTCTGCGTATGTGTGGAGGAGGCGCATGCGAGCACTCCCATTTGTGAACCGGTAGTGAAGGTAAGTGGATTTCACCCCTGATCTGCGTCCTCATTTTACCGACTTTCGAAGGATGGAAGGCTGAGTCAACCTTGAGCCCTATCAGCAAATACAACATGGGCACATGTTACAGACTCCGAATCACCTTTTTCCCCCCGAATATAAATACTTACCCAGCTCTATTATGTTTCATTTTTGCAATCTCTCCTGAAAACGGACGTTGACTTACCTGAACGTCCATTTTCTGGGTGCTGCGGATACACTCTATAGCTGGGACCAATCCTCTTTTCTGACAGCAACTGAGAGAACTTTTTAAATCAATTTCCTAACTCACTCTGTGCTCTAGCCACACCCCTTTACCCTTGATTCCTCAGTCTTGAATGAAGGTGCAGCACAGAACTCTGGATACAACACAATTTTATTAACAACCCAAGAAACAACCAAAGCAACCAAAGCAACAAATAACACAGAGCAGGCAGCCAAGAAAACGGGAGGGAATGGAGTGTATCCGCAGCACCCAGAAAATGGATGTTCAGGTAAGTCAATGTCCGTTTTCCAGTGTGCTGCATCTACACTCCATAGCTGGGACATACCCATGCCTAAACCCCAGGGGCGGGAGACTGACTGCTCCCAGTGGACAACTCTGTAACCACACTTTGCAAAACACGTCGTCCAAAGGACGCTTCCATAGAAGCATAAGCATCAATTCTATAGTGCCTGATGAAAGTCGAAGTGGCGGCTCTACAAATGTCCAGCACCGAAGCCTGCGTTGCCCAAGCTGCTGAGGCTGCCGCACTTCTTGTCAAATGTGGCAAAATCCTTGGTGGAACCAGACGCGCCTGGTGTTCATAGGCTGAAGAAATGCAGGCCTTAATCCACCAACCCACCGTCGATGAAGAACCTTTCTGGCCCATAGTAGCCGGATGAAACGAAACCAGAAGGGCTTCTGTCTTCCAAAATGACGGCATCCTACGAATGTAACGTCATAAAGCTCTGCGAACGTCAAGTGTGTGCCAAAGAACCTCACGCAGGGTCAGGACAGAAGTCCGGTTGAACCACTTCTTGAGAACGATGAAATCATGAATTAACTTTAGGAGTAAATGCAGGGTTGAGACGAAGCACCACCCTATTAGAGTGAAAGATGCATAAATCCTTCCTGACGGATAATGCAGCAAGCTCGGAGATCCGCCTCGCTGATGTGATTGCCAGCAAGAACGCCACCTTGAAAGAAAAGAACTTGAGCGACACCGACCCCAAGGGCTCAAATGGTGGCGCCATTGAAGCTTGCAACACGAGGGGCAAATCCCAGGAGGGATAACGATGAACTGTGGGGGGGCATAAATTGGTGGCCCCATGAAATTCCCGGACCCATGGGTAATGAGACAAGGATTGATACGGAGGGCAGGAAATGACCGTGGAAAGGGCTGCCACTTGTCGACATAAGGTAGCTGGAGCCAAACCTCTGTTAAACCCCGACTGCAGAAAATCCAGGACATCCTGTATGACCGCTGAAGTCGGGTCCACATATTGAGCAGCCCCCAACGACAAAACGCCTTCCATGTCGCCTTGTAAATCCGGGTAGTAGAAGGCCTCCTTGATGCCTGAATCATGCCAATCACCTCGTCGGACAGCTGATCTTTCTTCAAAATGATCCTTTCAAACGCCAAATAGCCAACTGGGGCTCTGGATGGTAAATGGCCCCTTGGTGCAGTGCAATCCGATGAGGCAGGATCACCCACGGACTGCTGACAGAGAACTCCACGAGGTTGGCAAACCCCTGTCAGCATGGCTAATAGGGCGCCACCAGAACCATCTCTGCTCGTTCCACCACCATCTTTTGAACCACCTGCTGAATCAGAGCTACTGGAGGAAAGGCATACAATAGGCCTGCCGGCCAACAACATCTTAGAGTGTCTACCCCCTCTGCCGCGGGGTTTGGATAATGGGAGATGAACCGAGGAAGTTAAGGATTGGAGGGGCTGGCAAACAGGTCGATCACCGGCTCTCCGAACCTGAGTACTAGTTCCCGGAAGAACCTCGGGTGCAACTGCCATTCGGCCGGGTCGATCAGCTGCCTGCTGAGCCAGTCTGCCTGAATGTTTGCTGACCCTGATATGTGGTCCGCCCGTATCGACAAAAGGTGGCGGTCCGCCCAACTGAACAGTCTCTCCGACTCGAGCATCAAGGTGCGAGACCTTGTGCCCCCCTCCCTGTTCACATGCGCTTTTGCAGTCGTGTTGTCCGTGAGGACCAGAACGTGACGATTCTGCACCAACGACTTGAAGTGAAGCAGTGCGAGATGAATTGCCCGCAATTCGAGTAGGTTGATGCTGTGGCAGCGTTCCAACAGAGACCACCGGCCTTGAGCTACTTGGTTCGCAAGGTGTGCACCCCAACCGTGCAGGCTGGCATCCGTCGTGATCACCACTCGGTCCAGATCCAGAAAATGGCAGCCCTGAAGAATGGCTGGAGACTGCCACCAATGCAATGACAGATGGATCTGAGGTAGAACAAACACCTTCCTTGCCGTGTTGGCAGAGCCTCATCTCTGGAAGGGAAGAAGCATCCATTGTAACGGACGGGAGTGCCTGCGTGCCCAAGGAACAATGTGGAAGCACGAGACAAGTTTCCCTAGCAGTTGAGAGAGTCAACAAGGGCACTGACCTTAAGGTCAGGACTTGGTCGAGTAGGGAAGTGATATTCTTGACCCTCTCTGGAGAGAGAAACACCTGACCTTTCGATGAGTCTACCACCGACCCGAGATGTAGGATGGACCTGGACGGAACTAGATGGCTCTTGTCCCTGTTTATGGTGAAGCCGTGGGATTGGAAGGCGGAAAGCACCAGTTCCAAATCTCGTGTCGCTCGAGTCTGGGTAGAGGACAGTACCAGAATGTCGTCTAGATAACACAAAATTCTAACCGAAACCGCATGGAGTGTCGCTGCCACCACCGCCACCAACTTGGTGAAGGTTCTGGGTGCAGAGGAAAATCCGAAGGGCATGGCACAATACTGGTAATGCCTGCCTGCAAATTCGAACCGCAGATACTGTCGATGGGATGGATGAACTGGTACATGGAGATAGGCTTCCCGAAGATCCACAGACTGTATGAAATCCCCCTGACGCACTGAGGCCAGAATCGACCGAAGAGAATGCATTTTGAAGCGCCGATAGTGCACTGCTAAATTCAGCTGCTTCAAGTTGAGGATACCTCTGACTCCCCTGGAATTTTTGGGCACCAGGAATAGTATTGAGTAAAACTCGGTCCCCTGCTGGTCCAACGGGACCCGTTCTATTGCCTTGATGTCCAGAAGGTGTGTTATTTCCGCCCGCATAAGACGAAGGTTTTCTGGCGACTGCAGAATTGGACACATGATGAAGCGCTTTGGGGGTCGATCTATAAACTCTATTAGAAGTCCTTCGGTAACCGTGCGATGGACCCAACTGTCCGAGGTCGACAGGGACCACTGCTGGTGAAAGTCCCGGAGGCGGCCCCCCACCGGGCCTTCCGGTGGTGAGTCATTTGCCCCGCCGAAATGACTTGGAGCCGGCCCCACGGTAAGGTCATTTTGAGGGAACCTGTGGTCTGCCTCGGTCCCTAAACCGCTGTCTGTCTGAGGAACGATCCAAAGGCTGAAAGGACTGCTGGTAAGTAGAGGACCCCCCGGATTCTGAATAGGCCCGAAAGGGCTACCGCTGAGAGTACGGTGTATAACGCCTGTCCCGTTTATGAAAGGTCGAAGGAAGGATCTTTCGTTTATCTTTATCCTAAACAAGAAATGATCTAGGGCTGCTCCAAACAGGTTAGAGCCCTTGTACGGGGCTGAAGCCTATTTCCACTTTGTCTCGACATCTGCCTACCAGGGGCGAAGCCAAAAAAGCCGACGTGATGTAATGGACGAAGCAAGGGCTCATGAAGTAAACTTTACGGAGTTCAACGAAGCATCAGCTGAATACTCGGTGGCAGCTATAATTTTGTTAACATCTTGGTGTAAACGGGTCTCCTCGGGAGGAAGCCATTCTTGCAGCTGGTGCAGCCAGATTAGCGAAGCACAATTGAAGAAAGATGTAGCCGTAGCTGTCCTGATGGCCCAGGCTCCCGCTTGATGAGACTTGCAAAAGGCCAACTCGGTGCGTCTGTCCTCAGATTTCAAACCATCTAACGGGTCAGATGATATTACTGATTGCGTGGTAAGGCTTGCCACCAGAATATCCACCGTTGGTAAATCCAATAGCGCCTCCAACTCAGGAGCTGAGCAGTACAATTTCTTGTCTTGATTGTTAGGTGCTGTTAGAGACCCAGGCTGGCCCCAAGGCACTTGCAGCACATACGTAAACAACTGGGGACATGGAATAAAGTCTTTTTCCTGTTTAGCCTGCTTGAACAGGGCATCATGCAGACCCACCTCAGGCTGGGGGGTAGGGAGTTGAGCCTCCACCGACCCCAAGTTAGTAGTCAAACGTGCCTTATGGAGGAGCGACTTAAACAAGGATGGACGAAATAAGCCCATAAAGGCTGGAGTGTCAGGCAGTAAACCCTCATCCTCGGAAAATTCGAGATCTTCAGGGCATCCTTCCTCCTGCTCGGACTCCACGGATGAATCAGATTCCCGTTGGAGGGGTGAACGGGACCTGTGCGCCTGCGACACATGCGCTGTCTCTTGCTGTGCCACTGGTGCAGGCCCTTGAGCAGCATGGTGAACACCTGACGCCATAATCGTGCCAAGGCCGTAGACAACATCACCTGAAAATCGACCTGCAAACTCGCTGGACCAGGTTCCGCAGGACGCAGGCTCGCGGCAGTAGGCATGAAGGTGGCAGACGGGGCTTGCTTAACCAGCTGACGAGAAGAGTCTACCTCGGCCGCTGAAACATTGGGAGGGATTGTGACACCCTCTTAGACAGAGCCAGCGGGGCACGAGAGGCATATCCAGCCGGGGAATGCTCACGCGTGGGCGCTGCTGACTGAGTTTGACTTTGATTCCCGCTGACCAAAGCAGCAGCCACCAGTCTGGCCTTCTCGTATTGCTTCTCAAAGGCCATGTGGCGACGGAGGGCATCTTTGTCACTCGCTGTGGGCTTTTTGGCATGTCGAGACTTATGGCTGGCAGAAGCTTGCCCTTCTCTTTCTTTTGTGATTTAGAGGACCTGACCGGGCTGGCTTCCTGTTCCAGGTCCTAGGACAGGGAGGAGTCAGCCATGGCAACCACACTTGTCAGAACTATACAGAACTATATATAAGGATTTTTTTAAATATATATATATTATTATTGAATAAAGTGCAACAGGGATTTAGGCACTTGGCAAGAGCTAAAGCTAAGTGCAATCTAGCTGCATGGAGCAGGCCTGCAACCTCCCCAGAGCGTAGGCCTGAATATATCAAAGCGAAGCACCGACCAGATTAATGGCCAGAATGACTCCAAAGAATGCCAACCTGGATTAATACAGCCCTGCAACGCCTCCTCCAACGCTCACTGCTGGATAGAAGGGCGTTGGCCTGAGTTATTGGATCAGGAATGCAGAGGCAGCGCCAAAATGGCGGATCCAAAATGTCGGATCCAAAATGGCGGGCGCACTAAATAAGATTGCCTCAAACAGTGCCCGCCACAAGGGAAAAAGCCCGCTGGCCTTAATGAGCAGTACGAGCAGCTAGCAACCAGCTAGAAGCCGCTCCGTCCTCAGAACCCCCTCGCTCTTGCAAACGAGCGAAATCGCCCAGGCGGCTTTATTTTCACCACACGGCTCCGCCCGCAGATCCCTGACGGGACGGAAGCCGGATCCGTAAACTGCTGAAGCAGAGTCTCCCTCACCGGTAGTTCTACTTGCCTCGCCGCCACATGAATCAAGGAGCTCTAGACTCAAGCTACGAGGCAGGGGTTACAACAGCGAACTGCCCAGCCCCTCCTCCACCGGCACCACTCTCCTAGCCGAATCCGCCCCGCAGGGACAGATAATCGGCTGTTGTGTGTGCACGAGGCGCGAGGCTCGACCCGACCCAGCTCACCAGGCATGCAGTCAGCCCTCAGCACAAAGCCAGCGATCCAGGACACAAAGAGAAATATACAAAAAAATACAAAGAAATACCTCCTCTTTACCGAAAGAAAGGAAAAGGAATCTACAACTATTCAAAAATAACTTAAGGCCTAAACGCACTACTCTAGAGCACAGAGGAAAAATTCTCACCTCAGTCTGTCAGCAACTGAGAGAAAGACTGAGGAATCAAGGGTAAAGGGGTGTGGCTAGAGCACAGAGTGAGTTAGGAAATTGATTTAAAAAGTTCTCTCAGTTGCTGTTAGAAAAGAGGATTGGTCCCAGCTATGGAGTGTAGATGCAGCACACTGGAAAATTGTGTTTGTATGTGTTTGAGTCAGAGATAGAGATAAATCTTAAAATAATTAGAATGATGTTTTAATTAGAGTTTTCTCAGCTCACATTTAACTCCTAAGAGTACAAATATAGTCAGTCAGAAAAAGGCTTTTGGCTTTCCGAAAGGACCTGAAGAGCTGGTTTTACCAACTGGTCTCGGGCTCCAACTGGTGCATGTTATTCTGGAGGGGGTTAATGAAGTAAGATAAATCCCATCCCTGTGTGTAATTTGCTCCCTTCCCTCCCATCTTTGTCAATTTTAACTCATTTCTAGTGTTACTATTTATTGTTTTAATGTTTTAAATGTTTTATCTTGTTGTTTTTAATTGAATGTAAACTGCCTAGAGTCACCGCTAAGTGAACTGGGTGGCATATAAGCTTAATAAATACATAAATAAAAAGATACAATGAAAAGGACGACTTGGGAAAAGTAGATGACGTATTGGGAGTGCTTTTTAGTCACTTGCCATAAATATGCATTTCTGGTTCCAGAATAATTATATATTCGGAAAAGCAGTGTTATGCCCCCATCTGTCTTCCAATTTATAAAGCAGGGAGTGATGCCTATTTATATCTCACTAACATTCTGCAGGATTTGGCTGTCAGTTTACAGTCTCTTAGTGGCAATCAATTTAAATACTTATTTTAAGTAAAGTATCTCTATAAAGGAATGGTGGTAGTCATCGTAGAAGAAGCTGCCTTTTAAGGTTCAAAATAAAGAAGAGCCAGAAACTCAGAATTGATAGACATTTTGTGGATTTCAATTCCTCCCCCCCTTTCTTCTGTGAAAACAGCTTTAGCCCAGTGGTGGGTTCCTCCCGGTTCGGCCCAGGTCTCCTGAGCCAGTAGCGGTGACGATATGACATCACATTCAGTCAAAAACAGATGTCAGATTATCTAAACACTAAAGCAATGAATCTATAAAGGTAAACGTTCCCCTCGCACATATGTGCTCCTCCAGTGATGGCTAACCTTTTTGCAGCCATGTGCCAAAAGCAGGGGAAGTGCGGGAAAATCATGCATGCGTGTGCCCACACCCAAATTCAATGCACCCCCCGTGCATGTGCGCCTGATCCCCCATGCTCCTCTCGCTTTTGGCACGCGATGTCATGGTGGGCCCAGTAGGCCCGTTTTCCGACTTCTGGCAGGCCCGAAAATCAGCTAGCTGGCACGCACATGCACACTGGAGCTGAGCTAATTCAAGGACTACCTATACAGTGCAGTTGATTATATCACATAGCTTCCATGGTATACTAACCATACCCCAAACAGATCTTATTCAATAAAACAAATCAATAGGAATTTACCTTTAGTTTACAGAAGAATAACAATTCAGTACTAAGAAACTATCTTTAAAATATGCAAGTTTTTATTTTAACATGGATTTTATTCAAAGAAGGGAATGGGCGTTGGTCTTACCTGATACGTCCGTTCTCGATGACGCGCCCACAGCAGTCAGGCTTGGGAAGTGGCAGATCTGGTATCCAATTGGACCAAGCCTACTGAACTTTTAGCACCTCCCCTTCTTGCTAGTCCAGTTTGGAGGCAAGTTCGTTCAGTAGACCGAGATGTCTGTAGAGATATAAGAAACAGGATAAAAGGTCCTCCCACCCCTCGTGAACCCGGGTACGGCCGAAAAGGTGGGGCTGACTGCTGTGGGCACGTCATCGAGAACGGGCATATCAGGTAAGACCAACGCCCATTCTCCGATATAGCGCCTACAGCAGTCAAGCTTGGGACATACCAAAGCTTGGTGTCTGCTAGGGCGGGATAGGCCGGACCTGTTGGAGAACTCTCCTGCCGAAGGCTGCATCTGCCGAAGCATAGGAGTCAAAATGATAATGCCGGATGAAGGGAGTCACTGACGCCCATGTAGCTGCCCGGCAGACTTCCTCCACCGATGCTTGAGTGGACCATGCCGCTGATGTAGAAGCACTTCTGGTGGAGTACGCGGTGATGTTGCGGGGAGCCGGCAAGGATTGAGATTCATAGGCAGAAGCTATGGTGGCCCTAAGCCAACGCCCTATAGTGACGGATGAGACTCGAGCGCCCATAGAAGCTGGTTGAAATGATAAGAAAAGGGCTTCAGATCGTCGAAATGAAGCGGTACAAGAAAGGTAGATCCTGAGAGCACGTTGTAGGTCCAACTTGTACCATACTGCCTCCTGATGGCATCTGGGAGAGGGACAGAAATCCGGGAGGACGATCTCCTGAGCACGATGAAAGGCGGTATTGACCTTTGGGATGAAGGCCGGGTCAAGTCTAAGGACCACCCTGTCTGTATGGAAGACACATAGATTGGAACGGATAGACAGGGCAGCCAGCTCAGAGATTCTTCGTGCGGACGTAATAGCAATTAAGGAAGAAACCTTAAAGGAAAGATATTTCAGGCTGATCGTTCGAAGAGGTTTGAATGGAGGAGCCGTCAAGGCCTGCAGGACTTTGTTAAGGTCCCATGTAGGGAAACAATGAATCGTGGGAGGTCGGAGGTTGGTAGCGCCTCGTAAAAATGAGCGGACGAGAGGATCGTTGGCCAGCGTAGAAGAGGAACCACACGAAAGAACAGAAGATATCGCCGCTACCTGTCGACGGAGGGTGTTAGGCGCCAGGCCGGATCGGAAGCCGTCCCGGAGGAAGTCAAGGAATTGTCCGATGGACACTTCCGTAGCAACAAAATTTCGCTCAGAGCACCAATTGATGAAGGTGCGCCAGGTGGAGTCATAGATGCGCAACATTGAAGGCCGCTGAGCAGCCTGGATGATGTTGATGGCGTCCCGTGAGACTAAGGCTCTAGCGAGGAGGCGCCGCTCAGCCTCCAAGCGGTCAATTGGTAAGATTGAGGATCCGGGTGGAGAAGGGAACCCTGTAGAAGAACTATTCTGTCGCTGGGGATCCTCCAGGGAGGAGCCACCGATAGGGATAACAGGTCTGGAAACCAAGGATGCCGCGGCCAGTGAGGGGCCAGAAGGATGATCTCCGCCTTCTCCAGAAGGATCTTGCGCACTACCTTGGCCAGAATAGGTAGAGGGGGGAAGGCATAAAGGAGCTGACCCACTGGCCATGGGCAGCGGAGAGCGTCCACAGCTTCTGCTCCCGGACAGGGGAAGCGAGAAAAGAACCGGGGCAGCTGGTGATTGGAGGCCGAGGCAAACAGGTCCACAGCTGGAGTCCTGAACCAAGAGGTCAACTCCTCAAAGAGAAGAGGGTGCAAACTCCACTCGGAGGGATCGATTTGGTGCCGGCTGAGAGAATCCGCCCAAGTGTTGTCCGATCCCGATATGTGTTCCGCCTTGATCGAGGACAGATGGGACTCGGCTCAAAGGAACAACCTGACCGCCTCCTTCTGCAGGGCACGGGATCGAGTGCCGCCCTGCCTGTTGACATGTGCCTTGGCCGAGACATTGTCCGTAAGAATCAAGACATCCTTGCCAAGGACATGAGACTCGAAGGCGAGAAGAGCTAGGTAGATGGCACGTAGCTCCAGGACATTGATGTTGACATGTTGTTCTGGAAGGGACCATAGGCCTTGTGCCATGTGAACATCCAGATGTGCCCCCCAGCCCGAAAGGCTGGCATCTGTAGTGACTACAACCCTGGTTGACTGTCCGAAGAAAGAGCCCCGGGATATTGCTGGCGATGTCCACCAGGTGAGCGAGTCTGCTACCGAAGGGGGCAAGGCGATTCTGGAGGCCGAGGTGGAGGGTTTGACCCGTTGGAACGGGAGTAACAGCCACTGGAGCTCCCTGCTGTGTAGGCGAGACCATGGGACAATATCGTAAGATGAGACCATCTTGCCTAACAGACTGGAAAGCCCCAGGAGGGAGGAGGAACCGCACCTCTGGATACGGGCAGCAGACTCGGAGAGGCTAGACTGGCGGTAAGGGGAGAGGGAGACCTGGAATGTAGATGAATCAATGACTGCTCTCAGATGTTGAATGCATGTAGAAGGGGTCAGCTGACTTTTGCGCCAGTTTATGGAAAAACCATGACTTTGTAAAATGGCAATGGTAGAAGAGACATCTTGGATGGCCTTGGAATGGGATTGGGAAAGGATAAGAATATCATCCAAATAAAATAGGTCTCATATAAGGACTGAAGCTATGTGTGCCATAAGGGCAGCCATAACTTTAGTGAATGCCCTGGGGGCAGAGGAAAGTCCGAAAGGCAAGGCCGCATACTGGTAATGGCGGCCATTGTATGAAAAACGCAAAAACTTTCAGTGGGAGGGAAGAATGGGGATGTGGAGGTAAGCTTCGGTTAAATCTATTGAAGACATAAGGACTCCACTGCGAATGCAGAGTAGAATGGTGTGCAGGGACTGCATTTTAAAGCAATGGTAGACAATGTATCTATTGAGGGACTTCAGGTCGAGGATAGCCCTCCAACCCCGAGGATTTTGGTACCAAGAATAATCGGGAATAGAACCCGAGTCCCCTGTGGTTAGCGGGAACCGGTTGGATGGCCCTGATGGATAACAAATGCTGGATGGCCTCCTCGACTCGCGCCCGTTTAACCGGGTCCGCAGATACGGGACAAGGTAAATAATGGTTGGGAGGAACTGAACAGAATTCAAGGGAGAGGCCAAATCTAATAGTGTTCCTGACCCAAATGTCAGACGTGGAGGAGTCCCATTGATCAACAAACTGGGCCAGGCGGCCGCCGATCAAGGAATCTGGCAGGCAACTAACGAGACCTTCGGAAGGGTCTGGATCTCCCACCCCGAAAGGGCCGTTTGGAATTAAATCGGGGCCCCTGTCTGACCTGACTGTCATGCTGCAGCTGCCTCGAGGGGAAATTCCGTTGCTGACGTTGGTGAGAGAAGGAAGAGTCAGAAGCTCGAAATGAGGAGGAGCGAAAGGACCCCTGGAGACGAAAATCAGATCGACGTGAGAGGGCAGGGAGGATCTTGCGGTGGTCCCTGGTTTCCACCAAGAGAGGGTCTAGCTTTTCCCCAAACAACTTGCCACTCGAATAGGGGGAAGAGGCGAGGTGCCATTTATTCCTGGCGTCAGCTTGCCAATTCCACAACCAGAGGAGGCGCCTGGATGTAATAGAGGTGCCGATGGCCTTGGCGGAAAAGCTGGCAGCGTTAAGCGTGGCATCAGCAGAATACTCGACGGCTGCCAGAATCTTATTGATGTCATAATGAGATCGCTGGTCAGTCGCTGGAATGCGCTCTTGCAGCTGTTTCAGCCACAAGATAGTGGCCCTATTGAAAAACGAAGCAGCCGAAGAGGCCTGCACAGCCCAAGCAGAGGCCTGATGGTTTCGGATGAGGGTCCTCTCCGCTTTTCTATCCTCTGGCTTTAAGAATTCCTCGGAGGGACCTGTGAGAGGGGAAGAGGAAGTCAGAGCTACCACAGGAGGGTCCACTGATGGAACCTGGAGGAGAGAGGAATAGTCCTGAGCAAGATTGTAAAATCTCCTGTCAAGGTTATTTGGAACAGGACCAGAGCTGGGATTCGACCACTGTCGCTTCAATACGTCTGAGAAAAGTTTTGGCGAATGTGCCGTAGGTTCTTGAAAGAGGGCCGAGGAGGAAGTTGAAGTTGACGTTCTGGGGGTCACCTCAGAAGGAGGAGCAGGTGCCCCCAGGCCCGTGACCAACTGGGCCTTGTGGAGAAGGGAGCGAAACATGTGGGGCTTAAACAAACCCAAAAAGGCAGGTTGGTCCATTCCAGCCCCTCGTCCTTGGAGAGCTCCTGGTCAGGGAGAATTTCTCCATCCGAAAGGGAGTCCTGGCTGGCGGAATCCCGGTCGTAAGGGTCTTCCGTGATGTCTTCCCTGTGAGCGCGAGCTCGTGAGCGATGCTGATCCCCACATCTAGGGGACGATGTCACCTGCTGTTGCTGCAGACCTTGGGCAATGCCCTGGCGAATAGCTTCAGAGATCAAGTCAGCCAATGAAAGCCTCATGTCAGGAGTCAAGAGTGGACTCTGGAGGATGGTCTGCGGGTCAGCTGAAGATGGAGGGGCTGGCTCCGACTGAGCCACCGGAAGCTGAGATGGTTGCAGCGGTTCTGGAGGGGCCTCAGAACATGAAGGAAAAACTGAGGCAGCATCCTGAGATGGAACAGCGTCCCCTGCGAGGGATCTGTCAGGGGAAAGCGAAGCGGTCGTACGATGAGGAGAACCCTCTCGAACAGTGGAAGTTGAGCTTGGTTGGTGAAGAGCTTTGGAGTGTGCCCTATCAAAGGCCTTCTCCATGGCTCTATGTCTGCGATCCTCGTCCCTGGACAGAGTGGAAGATCTGGAAGAAGCAGGGCCTCTTGAAGAAGCAGGTTTACTCTTGCTCTTTTGAGAAGAGCCCTCCCCAGGCTCTTCCACCCTTGGCTGCTTGTTTGACTTGGCGCGGGCTGATTTATGGGCAGGGAGATCCACCATAATGAAAGAGATGGGGGTTGGCAATGACAAGGGCCAAAGGGAAGTCGAGAAATCCCCAGCCAGAGGGGACTAGGGTGTGATTCTTCCTTCAACTCTGACTCTCCTTTTTCAATTATTCCTCTCTGTCTCTCTCTTTCTTTCTGTCTCCTCGCTAGCCTTGCAGCCTAGGCGCAAGGGAGTCAAGCCAGGCGTCAGGCGCCGCGCCGCTTTCCAGAGGCCTTGCGATCGATTTTTTTTTATTTGTTTTTTGGAAAACGGGCCCACCGGAAGAAGAAGAAGAAGAAGAAGGGGAATGCGGACACACTCCTCGCGCTTCCCCTTCAATAAGCAACCGGTCCGAGAGAGAGAGCAGCCAATAGCGGGCCGAGCGCGGCTCTGGCGCGGCAAACTGACAAGCGGCGGTTGCGAGAAAACAAAATGGTGCCCGCGCTTCTCAGCTGAGAGTCGGGCCTTTGAAGACGCCGCTCTGAGGAAAAAAGGCGAGAGAAAGGCCAGCTGGGAGCGCGGACACACTCCTCGCGTCTCCCAGAGAAGCCGATCAGTCAGGCAAAGTCACTCAGGAGCGGAGAAGAGAGAGCAATGGAATGCGACGGAGCCAAAGGAGATTTAGCTCGTGCGCGCCAAAGGGAGAAACTGCCCCCAGGCAGCTCCCGCCGCAGCGCGGCCTTCGGCAGCAACAGGCTCCTGCCTTACATGCCGGGATCTTACTGTTGCTGGAACGCTGAGATGAGATGTCAGGTAATTTGAAGGATGAAGGTTATCAGAAGGATTGAGGCTTGAGAAACTACAGACACGTCTGGTCTCGAATTAGACCGAGCCGAAAAACTGGGCTAGCAAGAAGGGGAGGTGCTAAAAGTTCAGTAGGCTCGGTCCAATTGGATACCAGACCTGCCACTTCCCAAGCCTGACTGCTGTGGGCGCTATATCGGAGAACAGCATTGTTCTCGGTTTTGAAACCATGTTACTATAAAACATGCAAAAGTACATTTAGTTCTTTTGGTTTAGGTTACAGCTCCATAAGCCACCAGAAAAGCAATATAAAGTAAAGGCTTTGCTAAAGATTTCAGAAGTATTTATGCATTTCAGAAAGAGCACTAGTTGTAACTCATTTTATTACTGTTTTCTGGGTAGACACCCGAAGCTATATCTTACACAATAATTTTAAAAGCATAGAAACTCCTTCAAGTTTTCCCATTATATTTATTAAACTGTGATTAGAAACAATATCAAGTAACTGCATTATAAATCCAAGATGCATTTAAAGAAAAAAATGAACAGAAAATACAAAAAAGTATTACTACAATGTAAATAAAGAGACAGATACCGCATATACAAATGTATCATATATGTAAAGTATACTATATACCGGTCTGTTATTATTGAAATAAATCATAAAATCCATCCAAATTTGATAAAACTGTTATACTACTTCTGATGTCTCACTACGTAATTTAACTTTATCTGTGATTTTTTTTCTAATGTGGTAATTGAAGAGACCTTGTTAATTCAAATCTCAAATGTTATCTAGTTTTCCAATGTTGTGCAATTATTGTTTTGACTGCTAAAATTACACAGATACTGTAAGTTCTTTATTTACAAGATGAAACTTTAGGCTTAAAAATAAATGCAATAAGCCAACTTGGGAACATCCATTTTTTTGTTTAGTAATGTTACTTATCCCCAAAAATTTTACACCAAAAGAGTGTAGCTTTATCACATGACCACAAGTGAAAAAAATGATTTTTTAAAAAGAATCTCTCCAACATTGGGAATAACTCTGTGTGTGTGTGTGTGTGTGTGTGTGTGGTGTGTGTGTGTGTGTGAAAAGATACATCATGTCTCCCAATTTTATCCAATAAATCTGATTGTTGGATAAAGTGCTGTTACCAGCATTCTATAACTAGATTGAATAATACAGGTAATAAGACAAGGGTGTCAAACTCAAGGCCTGAGGGCTGAATCTGGCCCACAGGTTGTTTAGGGCCGGCCTGGAAATATCAAAGGACTGGCCCATGGTGCCTCTGCCAGCCAAAACCTGCTGCAGGTGTCAAGGTTGACCTGCTGACCTGGCCAAAGCCATCTTGGAGCTTCAGTGTTGCCACACTGGAGCGAGGGATATGGTTCTTCAGCCAGGTCAGCTTCAGAGTCAACAGCAGGAAGCCGTTGAGGCCGAAAACGGGCCACATGGGGGCTTTGCGAGCCCTCTCCCTCCATTTTTGGCTAGCAGAGTATTGCAGGAGGCCATGGTGGCCGAAAACGGGCAGCACGAGGGCCCCCTGTGGCCCGTTTTGGCTGGTAGAGTGCTGCAGGAGGCAGAACCTTCTTCACCTTCTCTTGAGCAGCATCTGCCAAGCAAAACTAGATATCCTCCAAGATTGGGTTATTCCCCACCCTTCATATATTTCCACCCAAATATTAACCAGGTTTAACTCTGCATAGCTTCTAAATCCAGATAAGGAGAACCATATGCTAAGCTTTGAATACTGAGGTAATTATTGTATTTAAACCTTGAGACTCTGCCTCCTTAAATTGATTTATTTCACATCTGATTCATTTAACATTTGTTCTTTTTACTCCTCCAATACTGTATCTAAATCATTTGGCAGCAACATAATGACATAAATACAGTTGTGTTAAAACTGACTAATACAGCAAGTAGTCTATATCATCTTTCAAATCATTTTCTAAATAGAAGCTCATTAGAAGATAAATCAATTTCTGTGGGCCATTTTGGCTGGCAGAGTGCAGCAGGAGGCAGCACCTTCTTCAGCATCTGCCAACTAGAACTAGGTATCCTCCAAGATCTGAATGGCTGTTGTTCAGAAGAGCCAAAACATCTGGCTTTTCACCCAGGTCTTTGATGAGAGTGATCCCCCTCGTATCACTGGGTTTGTCATCTTTTATCTTAATCTTTTACCTGTGAATCATTTAATTGTAATTTTTTGTCAGTTCATTTATGCTCTGCTCCCATATAAAGAGTCAAGCTCCATAACAGCTAGGGACTCTACATATCTTTAATCTCTACATTACGGAATTGAGACTATTTGTGCCAGAAAGTAAATCTCCCTTTGTCTGGAATAGCTGTTTTGAATGCAAAGGAAAAAAATGCATCTTGAGCCTGTGTCAAATGCCCACCATGGTCAACCCCACCCCAGCCATGCCCATCCCAAGCCCTCCAAGGTCAAACAGAACCCTGATGCAGCCCTCAATGAAATTGAGTTTGACACCCCTGTGAAAAGAGATAACCCTGCTTGGTACTTTTTAAAATCACAATAGAATCTGAATCAAAGCTGTTAAGTCTTATCTTGTTCCATATATAAGTTTAATCATTTTACAACAGCCAGCTCCGATTCTTTTAAAAATGCTTTCCAGAGAATCAAAGACTTTAAACTTTAAATATATCTAAAGAATACATTACTAGTGAAGCTTAATTAGTTTTACTAATTTCTATAGTAGAAATGAGTTTTCTGATTGGATAGTTATATATTTTAAATTGGAATAAAATTATCTTTACTTGGCAAAAAATAATCTGCAGGAGATTTCATCTGTCTGCAAATAATCTCTCTCCTTTTATTTTCCATCTGTTTGTATATTTTTGTAACTGATACGTTCTATTATGTGTTTGATATATTGTTAAATTCCGAATAAAGCTTAGTTGCTTTTTGCAATGATGTTTTTTAAATTGTGCTCATCTCATGTTTCCTTAACATTGTCTTCACAACATCCCGTCTAATTCTTACTAATGTTCCATTTATATTATTTTCTTGAAAAAAGTTTCTGCAAGTTTGAATTAGTTGTTGCTTTGCTAATGCATTGCATGGCATTATAGGATTAAAACATGAATTCTAAGTAAATGAATTATCTCTTCTAATTTGAGCATAATAATCACTAGAGCATGATCTGAAGCAGTATGGGTGCAGTTTCAAAGTATTGCAAAAAATTTGAAAAGGTCTAAATATTCATATGTAGTTTATCCTAGAGTGGGATTCATGTCTACCTGAGTAAAGTATATGCTTTTATTGCAGGATTCATAATTGTCCATGCATCTTTGAATCCATGCTATGGATTACATTTTGAAATGTATTCCAGTCTGAGGTTTTAAAGTTTCAACATGCTGAGGTTTTGTTGTTGTTGTTGTTGTTTTGTAAAATATATTCCAGAGTTGTTCTAAGACTCAAAATGCCCTAAACCCCTTCTAATGGTTATGTGTGTGAGGGAGGGGGGCATTTGGAAATACTGCTTCTTTGAGTATGGACAACCTCTGGAAAATTGGAATAGGACTATATATTTCCAGTAACATCGAACAGCTAGTTTGAATTAGAAATAGAATATCAGAGCTTAAAGAACATTCAAGCTCAGAAATTGTAGATTTGAAACAGTTTGTCAACATCTATTTATTAGCCCAGATGAAGGAATTCTGAATGCAAACATCATTGTACTCAAAGATCCAATAAAGTATGCACATTCAATCATTGCTGCTCGGCAAAACTTTGCACTGAGGCCCAAGCTCTGAGAATTAGTGACAATACCTTAGATGCTTGAGGTGTTGAAATCACATGAACAGTGCTAGGTTTGACGCCATTTGCTTTAGGTCTTTTATAAAGGGCAAATCTGCTTTTCCTTCGACCCCGGTCACCATTAGGGAGGCAGCCATTGTACCTATGAAAAAGATATGTGTTTGTTATTTCCATTTGCTGAGCATGTAGTGAAATAAAAATTTAAAGTCTTTGTAGACACATATACAGGGGCAGCAACTCTCAGCTATCTCTGATAGATAAAAGACCATCAGATTGCTCAACTAGCCAAATCTATAACACATTACCTAAGAGTTAACAAATAAAACAATTTCAGATAAATTATCTGACCATAAATTGCATACTTCAGTTTCTAATGTCTCCCAAACTCTCCTTAAGCATTCGAGTTTATTTAAAAATGTGTATATAGCTTCTTATATTGTGAACCATAACCCTGAGCACTTCACAAAACAATAAAAATATTAAAACTCCCAACAATTGCAATAACAATTCCTGGCACCCTAAGACAATACTTTCTCAGACATCAGCATTCCACTTTCTGCGCTCCAATCTCATTCCTTCCTAACACTTGTAGAAAGATCCAGCTATTGAACGCCTTCCAGAACAGGGGAATAGAGCTCTGCTGGATCTCCAGGAGGAAGGGTATTCTAGTGGGCAGTGAGAGATATGGAGAAAGCACATTGCCAAATGACAACATTTAAAGGAAGGGATCTGGAGTATGTCTGTCATATCTAACCTGGGGGAATGGGTGGAATGGGACATCCTCAGGGAGACTGGTCCTGCAACTCATTTAGGGCTTTAAACGTAATAAACATTTAGGCCTTTAAAGGTAATAATCCCCCTTGAATTGCACTGGGGGGAAATGGAAGCCATATTGCTTCTATTTGAACAATGGGCCCTATCCAACAGATGATTATAGGTCTGGAGACTAAAACATAAGACGAACTGTTGTAGAAACAGAGTATGGCTAGTTTAGAGAAAAGAAGGACTAAGGGTGACATGATAGCAATATTCCAGTATTTGAGGGGCTGCCAGAAAGAAAAGGGGGTCAACGTGTTTTCCAAAGCACCAGAAGGCAAGACAAGAACAATGAATGGAAACTAACCAAGGAGATAAGCACCCTGGAATTAAGGAGAAACTTCCTAACAGCAAGGACAATTAACAAGCTTGCCTTCAGAGGTTGTAGGTGCTTCATCACTGGAGGTTTTTAAGAAGAGCCTAGATAGCCATTTGACTCACATTATATAGGATCTCCTGTTTGTGCAAGGAGTTGGAATAGACCTCTAAGGTTTCTTCCAGCTCTATTCTGGTTGATTGACAATTCTTGCAGCAGCAATGTAATATGAGTAAACTGTGAACTGCCCAGAAGTGCATGCACTGCAATATTTAGAACCAGATGTCATTTCCAGATAGTCTTTAAAGACTGCCTCATATGGATATATTGTAATAATCCAATGAGGAAATGACAAAGGCATGAGTAAACATAAACTGTAAATTTGGTGAGAAACTGTTTTGTACTTTTGAGGTTGTTATGTTGCATATGCTTTGTTACCAAAAACAGATATGATACAGAGATGATAGAATTTGATCATGGATTATTTTCTTGGTAGAGCTTTATGTTGGCTATTCAAAGAACCATGTGTATTGGCACGGATATGCGGTATACAGTTCAATTATTTCTCAGAAGATTTCCCTAAAATCCAATCAGTTGAAGAATATAGTCTACTCTCCTAATTTTAATTATTTATGAAGGCACAAGTTTATATAAAGCATTCAAATCTCTTTCGTTCCTAGTAGACCTTTAAGTCTATGCCAGCCAGACTATCTTTCAGTACACAGAATGCAAATTAAATAGAAGTTTTGAGCCAGGATCTCCAAAAATATCAAGCAAAACACAAGGCACCAAACATAGTGTCTAGACATTCATATCTGAAATCCTTCAATAATAATAAACATTCATTGATCATCACCGAGAAGGAAGCATTTCTTAGTGCTAAGTTCAGAATATTTGTAGGCCACAGGCATTGCATATCTGTCACAAACGATTGAAACATGCACACACAATTGTGATATATTATTTTACTTTTTTGTTCTTATGCAACTCTTTAGCTGAGGTTTACAGTATGTGAACTCATAGATCTCTCCTTTCTTTCTAGCATCAAATCCTTTGATAGAAATCTAAACAAGTCTCAAGTCAGGGCATTTATCATGATTCTTAGAAGGCATAGCCCAAAATTATTAAGTGATCAAAGCAGAATGAATTAAAAAATATTTGTATTTAAACTGGATTTTCTAATTTAATTGGATTTTCAAATTTGTTACAGGTAGTCATCATTTAGTGACAGTAATTTGGATTGGATTTTCCATTGCTAAGTAATGCAAAGCACAATGGCAACATGACTGGGATCCTAGCGACAATAATTCCAGCACTTCCAGTTGCTGTCATTATGCGAATCATTGCAGCCATTGAGCAAGGACATCATGTAGTCACCATCTGTGACCTCATGCTGGCTTCCCCACTGACTTTGCTTGTAGGAATCTGACAAAGGTGTTTGTAAATGGCGATCATGTGACTGCGGGATGCTGCAATATCACAATTGTAAGTCATGTGACCATGGGGACATTGTGACCAACCTGAGTACAAAGATTCATCATTACAACCACTAATTCAGCACCAGCATCAGTTCAAGGAATCCCTGAATGAGCGGTCATTAAGTGAAGACCTCCTATAAAATATACAAAAGTTATATAAGCTCAAAGATATTAGTAGAACTAAGGAACATTTCAGAGTTGAAGGGGGGAAAAAATAAGGAACTCTTTAAACCAAATGCATCTTTTTCTGGGATCATTCTATAGCAACAAAGGTAATCCATAAGGATCTTTTTAAAAATGTTACTGAAGACATACAAATACCATGAAAGTGCCTTTTTGCCTTTGAATCTAAAGATCTGCATAACTCTAAATATAACTTCTAATTATATTTTATTCTACAATTACAACACAAATGAGAGTTAAGTTAAATAGGCTTTGTTACCAAACTCACTTTCAAAATGGTAAAATAAAGTTAATGAACAGATATACAGAATATTGTCTGTAGAAAGACGCATAACTGCAACAACAACTATTCTTTGACAAAATAACAATCTCACCATAGCAAAAATAACCTCTCAGTAGCAATAACAATTAACTGAACTCTGCCTACTGACTTTACAGATATATATCTGCTTTGTGAAGTTTTTTTTTATTCTCTGAGCTTTGTTATTTGCTTGCAGACATTTCATTACCCAACTATGTAACATCATCAGTGCTTCTATCAACATATATCTGCTTCCTGATAATTATAATCATAATTCCATTTCTTCTTATACAATTAATCTGAAATGCTAATTACGTTTTTTCTTGGTTACAGTCTCAGAACTATGCCACACAGATTTGGAGCAATGTGCATAATAAACTGGGCGTTTACTTTGAAGGCTTTTACCATGCAACCCATCTCACAATAAGTGACTATTAATTGACTTAGTCAATTAATGAGTTAATGAGTACTCATGGTGAGTCGATGAGTTAATGCTCATTGCAAATATAAATGCAATAAATAAATAAATCCAGCAAATATTTACAGATTTATTAATAGGACCTAGTCAAACCTTTATTCAATTCAAAAATCAAAGCTGGATCAGTCCGTTAATCCTTAGCAAAAAATCTCAGGGCTACAGACTCCATCCTGAAAGAAGACAATAGCCAACCATTTCCATTGCTGGGATTCTTCAGAGCAGAGAGATTAAACATGCTGCTGAATAATATTGAATAAATTCTTGTTGGGTTCTTCTTGCTCTTTGAGCTTGGTTGTTTCCTTGCAGACTAGGTAGCTCCTTCAGTATGAATGAGAGTAAGGTTTGCTTATCCTGTTTTGGTGGAGGTATGACTTCCTTCTTCTTGGTTCCTTATTTAAGATATTGTTTCTTCTCAAGGACTCAGTAGTTTAATTCTGAGTTACATGTATTCTCTTCTATCAGATAAATTCTGTTCTCTATTTTGTATGAGTTTTAATTTCCAGTAATGTGTTAGCTATTTTTTTCCAAATTACTATTCCCCAAAGAGCAAAACCAATAGCAATTAAATATATTGCAATGGAAGATGAAAAGATACCTGAGGAACCAACAGAAGTTAAAACAAAAATAAAAGGACAGGTAAAGCTCAAAATCTAACCTATAATATATCAAAACAAGATGGTGAAGTATTGGTGCTTATCTCTTATTAGAATAAGATGTAATGAATAATTTTGTATGTGCATGCTAAAGTTCATGCTAAAGGTCATCCTCTGGCTCAGGGGTCAATGTATTGCAACCCTTTGCTAAACCGGGCATGGGTGTGGCCAGTGCGTGATGCATCCAGGCAGCAAGTTTGACAACCCTGCTCTGGCTGGTGAGTTTGATGAAGAACCTCTGATAATAACATTGGAAATTTGCCTTTTTCCATATTTAGAGAGAGAGAGACCTTAATTACTTCTTCACAAACAGCACTGGACCTTTTCAAATAACAATGGTTTCACTATCCAAATAACAGTTTGTCCTAACAGATTATAACAATTTATTCCAAGGTGAAGTTACATTTAAAATCCTACTATAATAACTAAACGTTAACCTAACTGCAGAATAAAATTCCAATATTCAATGTTGAAAGACATTTTGTATGCACACTTAAACACACATCATGCCCCACCCATACAAAGAAACAATTATTCACAAAGGAAGAAACAGGATTGCTGCTATGGCTAATGGGAAAAGCAATAGGACACAAGAAAGTGATTTATTGATTTATCAACAACAGCAAGACTTTTGGTTGTGAAGTTCATACTAGAATATGGAAGACACAAATGCACATGACACAATATCATATTCTTCTCCTGATGAACCACTACAATGAACAAAAAACAGTAACAACTTGAGATAAGCAGACAATATTATTGCATTATCTGAAAGTGAAAAGGACTCATTCTGAAAGTAAAATGGAAAGAAAAAAATCAAGGTTAGTGTTGAATATTACAAATGCAACAGTAATTGACTTTTTAGGCAGAAACAATTGTTAATTCAATTTTCTTAGACTTAAGAATAGACAAAGGAGGTCAGTGTGCTGAAGAAAGTAGGGTCATATCAAAGTGAGGCAAGATCATGAAGAATAGTGTAAAGACATTTAATATCAGATTAAAGTACAGAGTAATGAAAAGAATGTTCTTTCCAGTATAGGGAAAGAATACAGATGTCTTTAAGTTAATGTGTATGAGTAGAGTATTATGGAAAATAAATTAGTTTGGCTATTCTTCAAGCTGATAATCCACAGAACTAAACTCAAATAATCCACACATTATTTGGGGCATGTGAAATGAAGAGATGATAGACTAAGAAAAAAAACTATTATCTGTGGCAAAGAAGGGAAGCAGAAGGTGAAGGCAATCAAAAGCTGAAGGATAGGGAAAATTGTATTTTTCCACAAAAGCATCTCATCTAGGAGATAGGTTGATCAAGTATACACAAATTAAAATTCTGATACAGAGATAATAACTCTTATTTAAAAATGCTCAACATTTTTGATGGGAAAGAAAAGCAAGTGATTCAGAAGGATAGTTTTAAAGAAACTAGTACCTTGAATTGCACTCAGAAACACATTGATAACCAATTCAGTTCACAAAGCAATGGTGTTAAATGTGCTAAATATCTGACACACTTTACTACATTCTGTCACATTCTGCACCAGTTGAAGCTTCTGATTACTCTTTCAAGGGCAGCCCCATATAGTCCGCATTGCAGTAATCCCAATGAGAGTGTCTATGAGCAAAGCTTCCCAATCCAGGAACATCCTAAGGCCATGATGGCGAACCTATGACACGTGTGCCACAGGTGGTGTGGCACACGGAGTCATATCTGCGGGCATGTGAGCCATTGCCATAGCTCAGCTACAGTGCACATGTACACGTCCTCCCATGCTGCCCCTCCCCTCCCAGGAGTCTCTGCGTGGCCCATTTTGGATGCCATGGAGCCTCTGGGAGGGCGTTTTTGCCCTCCATAGGGGCTCCGGTGGGGGAGAGGCAGTTTTTGCTCTCCCCAGGGTCCAAGAAAGCCTCTGGAGCCTGGGGAGGGTAAAAACTGGCCTCCTGGGCCCACCGGAAGTCGGAAAACGGACCTTTTTCGGCCTCCAGAGGCTTCAGGGAGGCTTGCTAGGCCCAAAATGGGGCGCGGGGGGGTCATGTGCAAATGCACAGGGGAGCATGGGAGAATCACACGTGCATGCGCGGGGGGCATTTAATTATGGGTGTGGACATGCACGCGACCCCCTGCGTGACCCCCGCTTTTGGCACTCAACGGCAAAAAGGTTAGCCATCACTATCCTAAGGTATTCAAAGATCATCCTGGTCACTGCTGCCACCTGCTCTTCTAGCAGGAACTGTTGAGTTCTCCAGATTATACATGGGGCCTATTTGTGGCAGTGTCACCCTATCAGGGACTAATGGTGAAAAGAACTTATCACCAGAAGGCCCAAATACCAAAGCCATCCGGTGTTTTGCTTGGGTTGAGTCAAAGTCCCCTGCACCTCATCCAGATCCTTATAGCCTCCAGGCACTAAAACAAGACAACCATGGCATTACTCACTTAGCAGTCATAGTTTTAGTTTGGCTACGTATTGCAAAATTATGGCTAGAGATTTTATCAAATTGTCAATCCTTTATTAAATCACAAAATTGCTCCATCTAAACCCAATTCTAGTACAAAATGGAAAATATTGCAAGCTTGAACATCAAAAGTTAATTAAGTAGTTGTATAGTAACTAATAATTTTTTTTAGGATAAAAATGTACTTTTGTGTTCAGTTCCACATTTCCTGGTATCTTAGTTGAACAGGTTACCGTAGTAAGTAGGAACTCTAGCTATATCTGATCATGTCCAATGTAATTATCTCTATCTGTTCAATAAGATCAGACAATGCCAGCATGCCCCAGGTCCTGTGTCTTTAAAAAATTATCTTATGAAAGCCAGGAGATGAGTTTTCTCTATTGATGCACCTTCCTATGGAATAGTATTACCCCTGAGATCCAGATGGCCCTGATCCTGCCTGCCTCTCATAAGGCTTTGAAGACCTGTTTGTTCACCCAGGCACTCAGTTATGAGAATTTGTGCATCTGTCTGGTTTGATTACTTTTATTATGCCTCTTGTGTAAAACAGAAAGAACTCTCATTCAAGATAGTTATCCCTTTGATGTTATAAGACATAAATTGAGTTACTTAGGCCAATGCTGTTAGGGATCTAGTAACATTGAAATAAGGTTTATTTCAAGAAGGCTTGTAATAAGGTTTGTCCAATCTCCTTCAATGAGGTTTATATAACTATGAATTTGAAAGTTGGTAAAGATTTTGCTAACTATACAAGATCTTGTCTGACTTCCTCATGTACAAAATATTGACAGTGACCTTAATGGTCAGATGATAAATGACATTACCTTTAATTATTCATCTTATAATATCTGTTTAGAGAAGGTTACATAACATCTGATAATATTACTAATGCTGGCACAAATTATCCATTATGGCAACCAAAGCTATTTCAATACTAAATCTTGGTTAAAAGCTGAAAGATGTGGCTTTAGAAAATCTGGATCAAACAGATACATCTGAAACTATATGGCCACAACATTCCCAGAAACTGAATATCTGAGACTAGTCATAATTGTATAGATCTCTCAGTCAAGATAGAAGGGAGGAATATACACTGCTTGCAAGGAAGAGAGCTCATTTCTGCATACATTCTAATCACTTTCAGAAATTGCTTGTTGACTGCTTTTCAGCTATAAGGAATCTTTGGATCCACAGGTTTTCCAACACCAGATAAATGTTCTTCAATTCTTAGAGAAAGAAGTGTTCAGTTTAAGAACTTTTTAAAAAATAAACAGCAAAACTAAACTTGATTTTAGAAAGTTAGTAATGAACTGACTAAAGATCCAGATAAATTTGAAATAAGATTGTGGAATTAATTAAAAGCAATCCTTCTCATGGGAAAATGTTTTTGCTTTGATTTTTTAAAAAATGAAAAAGATGGACATTAGCGGGAACTATTTTTATTTATTTTTATCCCACCTGTATTATTTTTATAAATAACTGACAGTGGCAAACTTATATAATATTCCTTCCTCGTCCTATTTTCTTCACAGCAACAACCTGTGGAGTTCGGCCAAGAGTGTATGACTGACCCAAAGTAACCCAGCTGGCTTTCATAGCTAAAGTGGGCTTAGAATTCAATCTCAATACAGGTAGTCATCAATTTATGACCATTCATTTAACAACCTTTCAAAGTTACGACAAAACTAAAAAAGTGATTATAACCAGTCCTTGCATTTATAATTGCAGTCATGGTATTAATATTCAGACACTTGGCAACTGGCATGTATTTTATTCATTCATTCATTCACTCATTCATTCATTCATTCATATGTCTAAACTGCCCATCTCCCTCAAAGATTTACAACAGTTGCAGCATCCTGGGGATGTTATTGCTATTTGCCTTCCAATAAGCCCTCTGACAAGCAAAGCCAATAGGGGAAGTTGGATTTGTTTAATAAACACATGATTTGTTTAACGATCATGATGGTTTCCTTAATGATCATGGCAAAAAAAGTCATAAAATCAGGTATGAGTCACCTAACTGCATTGTTTAGCAACAGAAGTTCCAGTCCAAATTGTGATTATAAATTCATGGATCACACAGTACAAATTATACATTTTTATTCAGAAAAAAGAAGTTAGACATATTAACAATATTACCTCACCCATTATGTTATTTAATTGTGTTTTCTCTTCATTTATGTTTTGGGGAGGGGCTGGGCCAACTCAAATTTCAGCAAAATCAAATCTCTCTCTAGACATTTCTTTCTAGCCTCAGGGCTACAAAATATCTTTGAGATTCTTCAAGCCAAAAAAAAAAGCAAGAACAACTGCCATATTCTTCGTAGAGGGAAAAATATGCTTGTTCATTCTTAGATCTCTTCCAAAAATTTCAGTTCAAAAGCATTAAACTACTAAAATAATATTAAACATTCTAATTTCACATTCATCTCCTAGTAAAAGTACATCAAGGTAGAATACTGTTCAAAGAAAGTAAAGCAAAATGAACAAAAGCAAGTTAGATACTGTCCACACTTCCAAACAACACACAGTACAAAAAACTACCTAAGAATAAGTCCCAATGAACTCAGGATTACTTTTTCAAAACAGACGTGAATTGAATTATATCAATCTGAAACCTTATCTAGAAAGATTTGTGTTATTTCACCTTTAAAAAAATGGAAATAGTGTTAAACACTTCCTTTGTTCTACTGTGAAATAGACAGTGAAACTGAGTAGAACAGATGGTAATAAGAAAAAAATAATTATTTGTTTTCTAAAATATACATTATATGTGTGTAGAATGACTGTCATCTGTCAAACTTTTTATAGACAATTAGAGATACAATTTTACAACCAACAAATTCATCCATGAACATTATTAAGTACCAAATCTTTTATATTTACTGCAATATGAAATGTTTCCCTCTGATCCCCATCTATTAGGAAAACAACAATTATTTTATGACTTTGAGTTACCCAACTACAGAAAGAGAAAGCTACCAAGACTGCATTCCACCACTCCATCCCAGACAAGAACTGCACCATGGAGAGAAGAAGAGAGGCAACCTCTTTTCCAAAATGGCAAAAGTAAAGGGGAAACGGACGTTGTCTTACCTGAACGTCCATTTTCTGGGTGCTGCGGATACACTCCATAGCTGGATCAATCCTCCTTTCTGACAACAACTGAGAGAACTTTTTTTAAATTATTCCTACGTCACTCTGTGCTCTAGCTCCACCCCCTTCTCCCTTTACCTCCCCAGTCTTGAACGAAGGTGCAGAACAGCTCTCAATTTTATTAACCAATAACAACCAAACAATCAACAATGCAGGAAGCCCAATAAGGGAGGGAATGGAGTGTATCCGCAGCACCCAGAAAATGGACGTTCAGGTAAGACAACGTCCGTTTTCCAGTGTGCTGCGTCTACACTCCATAGCTGGGACATACCCAAGCCTAAACCCCAGGGGCGGGAGGCTGACTGCCCCCCGAAGGGGCCCCAACCACACTCTGCAAAACTCTCCGGCCGAAGGACGCCTCCGCAGAAGCGTAGGCATCGATTCTATAATGCCGGATGAAAGGCGACAGAGATGTCCAGGTAGCCGCTCAACAGATGTCCAATACAGATGCCTGTGTCGCCCAAGCCACCGACGCAGCCGCACTCCTCGTCGAATGAGCCAAAATCCTCGCAGGAACGGGACAGGCCTGCTGCTGGTACGCCAAGGAAATGCAGGCCTTAATCCACCGACCCACCGTAGCCGACGAGATCTTCTGGCCCATGGATGCCGGATGGAAAGAAACGAGCCGCGCCTCTGATCTCCGAAACGAGGCTGTACGACGGATGTAACGTCTCAAGGCCCTACGCACGTCCAGAGTATGCCACTAGACCTCCCTCTGATGCCTCGGGTTAGGGCAAAACTCTGGAAGTACTATTTCTTGAGAACGATGAAACCAGGTGTTAACTTTAGGAGTAAACGCTGGGTCTAGCCGCAGAACAACTGTATTGGCGTGAAAGATGCACAAGTCCTTCCGGACCGACAAGGCCGCCAACTCCGACACACGGCGAGCCGATGTGATCGCCAGCAGAAACGCAACTTTAAAGGACAGGAACTTCAGGGGCACTGAACCCAGGGGTTCGAAGGGTGGAGCCGTTAAAGCTTGCAAAACAAGCGGCAGGTCCCAGGAAGGATATCTATGAACTGTAGGGGGGCGGATGTTAGTAGCTCCATGCAGAAAATCCCGAACCCACGGGTGATGAGACAAGGACCGGTACGGCGGGCAAGAAATGACCGTGGATAAAGCCACCACCTGACGCCTCAAGGTGGCCGGGCCCAAGCCTTTCGCCAATCCGGCCTGAAGAAAATCCAAAACATCTTGGATGACCGCAGAGGTCGGGTCCACATGCTGAGTCGCCGCCCAGCGACAGAACGCCTTCCATGTCGCCTCGTAAATTCTCGTAGTGGAAGGACGACGAGACGCCTGCATCGTCCCGATCACATCATCGGACAATCTGCTCTTCTTCAAGAAGACCCGCTCAAACGCCACGCGGCCAACTGGAGCCACTGTGGCTCTGGATGGAAAATGGCCCCTTGACACAGCACGATCCGGTGAGGCGGGATGATCCACGGCCTGTCGACGGAGAACTCGACGAGATCTGCGAACCAGGGCCGGCGAGGCCAATTGGGAGCAATCAGTACCAGCTCTGCTCATTCCGCCACTAACTTCCGCACCACCTGTTGGATCAGAACGACTGGTGGGAAGGCATACAGCAGCCCCCTCGGCCAACGACACCTGAGCGCATCCACGCCTTCCGCCGCCAGGCTGGGATAGCGTGACATGAAGCGAGGAAGCTGAGCATTGGAGGGGCTGGCGAATAGGTCGATCACGGGAGTCCCGAACCTGAGAGTTAACTCCCGAAACAGCCGCAGGTGAAGCTGCCATTCCGCCGGGTCAATCAGCTCTCTGCTTAGCCAGTCTGCCTGAATGTTTGCCGCCCCGGAAATGTGGTCCGCCCGGATCGACAGAAGATGGCGCTCCGCCCAGTTGAACAGGCCCTCCGATTCGAACATCAGGGCTCGAGACCTCGTTCCTCCTTCTTTGTTCACATGCGCCTTCGCTGACGTGTTGTCCGTGAGGATCAACACGTGGCGACCTTGGACCTCCGATTTGAAGCAAAGTAGAGCCAGGCAGATCGCCCGAAGCTCGAGGAGATTGATGTTTCGTTGACGCTCTGACCGGGACCACCTGCCTTGGGCTACCTTGTTCGCCATGTGGCCCCCCCAACCGTGCAAGCTGGCGTCCGTGGTTATCACCACTCGGTCCAGATCCAGGAAATGGCTGCCCTGAAGAATGGCAGGGGACTTCCACCAGCGAAGAGACAGCCGGACCTGAGGGGGCAGGAACACTTTTTTCGACGACGTCGCGCAGCCTTTCCGCTGGTACGGCAGGAGTAGCCACTGCAACTGCCGGGAGTGTCTGCGTGCCCACGGTACGATGTGTATACAGGACACAAGCTTCCCCAGCAGTTGAGACAGGGTCGCTAGAGGCACTGACTTCAGGGACAAGACCTTGTCCACCAACGCCAAGACATTCCGAATCCTTTCTGGGGACAGGAACACCTGGCCTCTCGCCGAATCTATGACGGACCCAAGGTGTAAGATGGACGTTGATGGAACGAGGTGGCTCTTTTCCATGTTCACAGTGAAGCCGTGCGCACGGAAGGCATGGAGCACCAACTCCCTGTCCCGAACAGCTCGCTCCCGGGAGGACGACAGGATCAACACATCGTTTAGGTAGCAGAGCAGCCTCACTGGAATGGCATGAAGCGAGGCCGCTAGGGCTGCCACCAGCTTGGTGAAAACCTGGGGGGCAGAGGAGAGTCCAAACGGCATGGCACAGTACTGGTAGTGAATCCCAGCAAACTCGAACCGCAGGTAGCGACGATGTGACGGGTGCACCGGAACGTGGAGGTAGGCCTCCCGAAGGTCCACTGATTGCATCCAGTCTCCCTGGCGCACTGAAGCTAGAATGGAGTGTAGCAAGTGCATTTTGAAGCGTCGATACAGGACTGCCAAATTCAATTGCTTTAAATTGAGGATGCCTCTGACCCCTCCGGAGCTCTTCGGCACCAGGAACAGGATGGAGTAAAAGCCGGTCCCCTGCTGGTCCAACGGGACCTGCTCTATGGCCTTGATTTCTAACAGGTGAGTGATCTCTGCCGCCATGAGACGAACTTCTCGTACGGAACGTGGAATGGGACACTGGACAAACCGGTTTGGGGGTCGGGAGATGAACTCTATACGAAGGCCGTCGGAGACCGTACTGCGAATCCAAGCGTCCGAGGTCGACAACGCCCATTGACTGTGGAAGTCCCGGAGGCGACCCCCCACCGGGCCTTCCGGCGGTGAGTCATTTGCCCCTTCGATAGGGCCTGGAGCCTGCCCCACGGAACGGGCGCTTCGAAGGAGCCTGCGCCCTGCCCCTATCACGGAAGCGTTGTCTGTCCGAAGGGCGGTCGGCAGGATGGAATGGAGGACGGTAGGCCGAGGACCCTCCGGGCCCGGAATAGCTCCGAAAGGACTGGCATTGTGAATACGGGTGAAATCGCCTGTCCTGCCTACGGAAGGTCGATGGAAGGATCTTCCGCTTGTCCTTATCTTCCACAAGAAGAGGATCCAACGCGGGCCCAAACAGAGAGGACCCCTTATAAGGTGCCGATGCCAGCTTCCACTTGGTTTTGATGTCCGCCTTCCAGGGGCGAAGCCAGAAAATACGGCGAGCCGTCACGGAGGAAGCCAAGGCCCGAGAGACAAACTTGACCGAGTTCAAACTTGCGTCGGCAGAGTACTCGGTGGCCACAAAGATTTTATTCACATCTTGATGTAAGCGTGTTTCTTCCGGGGGAAGGCGCTCCTGTAGCTGACGCAGCCAGATCAGTGATGCGCGGTTGAAGAACGATGTAGCCGTAGCAGTCCTAACTGCCCAGGCCCCCGCCTGATGTGACTTACGCAAGGCCAGCTCCATCCTCCGGTCCTCCGCCTTCAGGGCATCTAGCGGGTCAGTCGAGACCACCGAATGAGAGGTGAGGGTCGCCACCGGAGCATCAACAGGCGGCAGGTCTATGAGAGCCTCCAATTCGGGGGCGGAGCAGTATAATTTCTTGTCTAGATTGTTGGGCATAGTCAGAGACCCAGGCTGAGCCCACGGGGCCTGGAGTACATCAGTGAACAACTGGGGACAAGGTACAAAATCTTTTTCACGCTTGGCCACAATGCATCGTGTGGGCCAGTCTCGGGCTGAGATGGAGGGAGTTGCGCCCCCACCGATCCCAGATTTGTCGTTAAACGAGCCTTATGGAGGAGAGATTTAAACAATGATGGGCGAAACAGGCCCGAGAAGGCAGGAGTATCAGGAAGCAGGCCCTCATCCTCGGAAAACTCGGGATCTTCCGGATACGTCTCCTCCCCCTCCTCTGAACCGTCTGAGGAATCTGACACCTGCCGAAGCGGGGACCTTGATCTGTGTGCCCTGCGTGTGGAAGATGACTCCGGCCGCCCCCCCCCCCCCCCGTTGACTGAGGCTGAACCGGTTGATGGGCTCCGGCCGCCATGATCGTGGCTAGGGCCGAGGACAGCATGGTCTGGAAATCGACCTGTGGGCTCGCGGGAGCTGGATCCACCGGGCGCAGGCCCGCCGCTGGCCTTAGAAGGTCCGCCCCTGCAGTAGAGACATCGGGCATAGACTGAGATACCCTCTTACTCATAGCCAGAGGAGCGGGGGACATCTGGCCAGACATCCCCGCCTCGAGATCTGTAGCCAAGGTCTGGGCTCTGCCCGTCTCAGGACGCACCAACAAGGCTGCGGCCAATCTGGCCTTCTCGAATTCTCAAACGCCTTATGACAGCGAAGGGCGTCCCTGTCCTCTCCCCCTGACTTCTTCGGGAGGCGTGATTGATGGCTAGAGCTAGCTGACCTCTTGTCCCTCTTTTTCTTATGTGATCTTGTTGATCGAACAGGGCTGACCTCCAGCTCGAGGTCAGAAGATAGAGAGGAATCAGCCATGGATGGAAGATAATGGGAATCCAATTTAGGTTGGATAATTCTCTCTCCTAGCTTTGCTGCACTTTGCTGTGCACAGTGTGTTTGGTTAGCTTAGCTGTGCTCAGCTTGCTCTGCTAGACCTAGCTAATATAGCTTGCCTTGCCTTGCTATGCTTTGCGTTGCTTAGCTTTGCTTTGCTATGCTTAGCTTGTTCAGCTTTGCTTTGCTATGTTTTGCTTTGCTTTGCTTAGCTTTGCTTTTTTTTTATTTTATTTATGCGTTGCTATGCTTTGCTTTGCTTGCTTAGCTATGCTTTGCGTTGCAATGCTTTGCTTTACTGTGCTTTGCTTTGCGTTGCGTTGCGTTGCGTTGCTTGCCTTACAATGCTATGCTCGCAGCTGTGCCTTGCTTTGCTTCGCTTGCTTTAATAAAACTCTGCTTTGCTTTGCTTTGATTTGCTCAGCTGAGTCTAGCAAGATTGCTTTGCTGTGCTTTAGTTAGTTCGCTTTGTTTGCGTGCTTTTGGTCTGCTTTGCAACGCTCTGCTTAACTTTGATTTGTATGTTTTGCCTCGTTTGCTATGTAGATTACGATGCCTGGGGCTCCTGATTACCGGTTCCCCCCCCCCCTCTGAAGGGGCGGTGCAGAGGGATCAATGGGCAGCCGCCCGTCGCCTGAGTTCTGTGGGGTGAGACAGCCGCCTCCCCCAAGACAAGATCTTATGGCCCCCTGGTGCACTGACCACAAAGCAACGGCCAGGAGCACCTAACAGCTCAAATAAAAGGAGCTTCGGGTGAGCAAGGTAAACACCGGGCGGAGAGCAAATAGGGCGGAGGCCACGCCTCCAAAATGGCGGCCGCGCCTAGCCCAAACACTTTAGCCGCGCCTGCCACAAGCGGTCAGGCCGCAGGCTATCGCAACAGAGCGGCGGCGACGATTCCAGTCGCCACCCCCCCGACTTCCAGAAGCGCTCCTCACCGCTTTTTTCAAATGATCGCTCCGGCAGCCAGTGATTCTCCGTGGCCCCGCCCGCAGCTCCCTGTCGGGACGGAGGCCAGAATTACTAGCAGAGCTTAAAAGCAAGCAGCAGGCAATAGAAGTAATTGCTTGTAATTGCCTCCCTCTGCCTCCTCACTGCCCGGGAGACTTGCGAAGCGAACGGGCGAGGTGGGGGCTACGACGGCGAACCGCCCGGCCCCCCCTCCACTGGCAGCAATAAATCCGAGCCGGATCCGCCCCGCAGGGACAGCGTCCAGCTGCTGTGGCGCTGGAAGCGCTAGGCACGACCCGACCTGACCAGCAGGCACGAAATCGGCAACACAGCAAGGCAAACAGCAATCAAATAAAAATGCAAACCAGGAAATTACTAACTAAACCGAATAAAAATAAGGGATTTTAAATCACTAATCAAAAATAACCAAAAGCCTAACGCACTAACCTAGAGCACAGAGAAAATCCACCCAGTCTGTCAGCAACTGAGAGAAAGACTGGGGAGGTAAAGGGAGAAGGGGGTGGAGCTAGAGCACAGAGTGACGTAGGAATAATTTTAAAAAAGTTCTCTCAGTTGTTGTCAGAAAGGAGGATTGATCCAGCTATGGAGTGTAGACGCAGCACACTGGAAAAGTGCTCATTATTAAACACACTTTCAAATCTAATTGTCTCATAAAGGCCAATCAAAGATGTCAAGTGGACATTTACAATTGCAGTACTGTAAGAGTTAAAAACTAATGAGCCATAATGTTTATAACTGCTTTGCTGCAATTAAAAATTTAGAGATAAGCAAAATGGATGATATTCTGAAATCATAACTGCATGCAGAAATGTGTACATTCCTTTAGGCCATACTTTATAGCGCCTACTGTAACAGAAACAATCATTTCTAAACTTCCCAGTCAAGATGTATCACACACCTGCATTTTATTCTCTTTATAGGGATTATCTGTCTCAAAGCTCTTAGGTTGTTTCTGGTGACACTGACCAGACCAAACATGTATTTCTTATTACATTACCCAATACATTACAATTATTGCTTTCACACTATAGGTAGCCACTACATTCTTATGTTCTGTATTTAAGCAAGACAACAATCTAAATATACCTCCAAATCAACCATGATTATTTGAAAAAAGATAAAGGTTTTGGAACAGCCCTCAAAATCCCACAATTGAATACTACTAAAAATCTTGCAGAGAATATTTTTAACCTAGAAAAGATGTGCAAGGAGAGGCGAGGAAAAAAATTCAAAAGCAAGAGTAGAAAATCTTAGCTGGCTGTAGGAAATGTTTAGAAATGACTGTTTCTGTCACAGTAGGAGCTATAAAGTATGGTCTAAAAGAATGTACACATTTCTGCATCTGTCATATTGACTGTTTTCTTATTTTCAATCTGAAAATAATTGTACTTAAATAGCAGAGGGTTGGTCTAGAAGATCTCTAAGATTCCTTCCAATTCTATGATTCTAATAAGCAGAAAGATATCCTGTTTAACCTTATGCAGATAGTCAGCTTTTGTTCAAGTAAAGGTTCATTAAAGCGCATTGTACAATTTAAGAGCTGCCTAAACTTTTACATACAACTGCATTAAGATTTAAATGACGCTCTGTTAGTACAGTAGTATTGTGTCATAGTATCACAAATTTATGTACTCTTCTAAATATTTCACAACTGTTACCACTGAAGTTTTTTTTCTGGAGTCTAAAGGGTACATTATAGTTCTTGTACTGACAGTTTTGTATTTCTGGGGGGGTTGAGTTTGTAGATTTTTTTTTTTATTCAGCCTTTATTTTTTTTATAAATAACTCAAGGTAGCAAACAGATCCTGACAGGAGCATCCTGGTACAAATAAAATATGGTCATTTCCTATATGCTACAGAATATAGAAAGCAAATTTTACAAATTTTAAATTCTCTTGGAATACATTGGCTTTGCATCAAATGTTATGCCAGAGGACAAAGTCCATCGAAAGGATAAGCTTCTCAAGTACCCCTTTAATATACTGCGTCTTCTGTGAAAAATCAATTATTTGAAGAGGGTAGAACATGGGTAATGGCTATTGAGTTGTTGAGCAGTCTGCAAAGCGTGCAGTATCTAAATATTTAAATAGGCCCACAGGATGAGAACAATTTCAGGGCAAAAGGCCACTGTCAGTACTTTAGCTGTTTTACAATGTACCAAATGGGAATATGGACTATTTTAAATATTGATTTATACCAGAGATAAACTATTGGTTGGCATTTATATAGTCCAGTAAATCATTTTTGTGTGTAAGGATCAGGATTAAGATATATTTCATATATATTGTACAAAGCACCGTTATTCCATAAGCATCCCCCCCCCAAAAAAATGCCAATCCATATGTGACTAGCACTTCATATGTTCTTCAGTATCAGCAAATTCCTTCACTATCGTAGGATGAAATTCATCTGATTCTCGACTTTACAGTCCAAGTAATTGGTATTTTTTGACTGTGTTGCTATGTTCTCAGGTTTCAATCCTTTTCTTTTAACCTGTTCTTTACTGTTCCCTACAGAATACATACCTAATTCTAAACTAACGTTTTTATGTAGTCATGATAATATAGGTGATGTGACTGCCAGAACAATTGTGACAAAGTTTATATATTGTAGTTCCAGTTTAACTATTGTTTGTAGTATAAAACCACAAATGACTGGGTTGGCATAAAATGCTAAGTTAAAAACTATAATTTATAACTATAATTTATAACTCATATGTCAGGTGCAAGAAATCAGGAGCCAAGGTGGTCCAAACGAATACCAGTTTAATGCATGCTAAAGCTTTCTACAAGAATATGAACTACTAATGGTCAAAGCAAATTGGTGGTAGATAAGAGTCAACAGAATTCAAGGTGGGCCGGACTTACCTGTGTTTCCCTGAAAATAAGACCCTGTGTTATGTTTTGTTTTGGTTTGTTTGTTTGGTTTTTTTTTTTGGCCACCAAAAAAGGCATCAGATCTTATTTTCGGGGAGGGGATGTCATCCACTGACTCAACTCACTTGTGCACGTCGCTCCCGGCCTCCTTTTCATTGTCAGAGGTCTTCAGGAACTTCTTCGTCTTTAGATAGTTGCAGCCAGACCTAGCATATCTCGGCCCATTTCTTCTGCAGCCAGCAAGGCTTTCCTAAAGGCCTCTGTAGTCGATAACAGAGCTCTGGATTGATCGGGAGCTCTGTTATAGGCTACAGAGGCCTCCAAGAAAGCCTTACTGGCTGCAGAAGAAATGGGCCAAGGTGTGCTAGGCCTGGCTGCAACTATCCGAAGGTAAGTAGTAGGGCAGCTCCACCCCCCACATCCTCACCCTAGCTTAATTTTTATCCATGCACCCTGGAATGGACGGGGTCTTAATTAGGGCTTATTTTGGGAATAAAGCTTCTATTGGGCACATGTGTAAAAATCAAGCTAGGACTTACTTTCTGAGTAGGTTGTGTTTTCAGAGAAACACGGCAGATCTCTTGTGTGCACAAAGGAACTCAAGACTGGTGACATGCTTAACCCATTCCCTCACCCTTAGCCTGGTCATCTCCTACATCATAATTTATAACTCACAACAAGCTTGATTCACAAAATAACACGAATCACCTCATGGTGAGATAGGCGGCAATTTTTTTTTAAAAAAATGATTTATATGCTGCCCTTCTCTGGAGACTCAGGGTGGCTTACAATGCGTTAAGCAATAGCCTTCATACTTTTGTATATTTTATACAAAGTCAGCTTATTGCTCCCACAAACTGGGTCCTCATTTTACCCACCTTAGAAAGGATGGAAGGCTGAGTCAACCTTGAGCCTGGTGAGGTTCGAACTTACAGTAATTGCAGACAGCTGGAGTTAATTACAATGCATTAGTCTGCTGAGCCACCAGGCCCCTACAATTTAATAAAGAAAAAAATATTAAGCCAAAATCAAACAAATCACATTTTATAAACTCAGTTAATGTTATCTTTAAATCATAGATTTAGTATTATCTTAATGATGAAATAGTCAATCAACCATGGTTTTAAAAAAATCAAAATATAGCCACTATGTATTTCCAGTACTTACACATGTACAATCTAAAAGGTTTTAAAAAACAGAGTCTAACCACCCAAATTGTAAACCAGAATAATCCTTTCTAATCACACAAATCTTCCTTCTCAGACAATTCAACTTGTCTGTCCAAAAGTGTACATATACATTTTATTGCTACATCAACTAGTTTTAATCTACAACTACAGGTAATAATCTGCAGATTTGCATAGGTGTATAATTTATTCTTACAAAAAATTATTGCTAAATAATTTTATTACTAAAATGCATTAATACTTTACAAAATAAGCTAAACTGTAGACAAATCAGCAGGAAAAAAATAATAGTTGCAATAAGCACTTTCTAACACAGTTGATTTTCCTTCAAGTTTACATTTGTACAGGTATTCCTATTTTGACACAGATCAAGATAAAATGCTAAGCATCTTACGAAACTGCATTTTATGTCACTATTTTAAACTTTTCAGTTACTGACAACTTTTTATAACATTTTTTTCGTTGAAACAATTTTCTTGTGGACTTCGTTTTTTAAAAAAAAATTAACTGAAGCAAAAAAGTTTTTTTAAAAAAAAACTAAAAACAATACTAGTTAAAATAGACAAAATTGTAAAGGCACAAAGTATTCATAACATTAATTCACTGATACATTACAACAAGCCTTGCTGAAAAATGAATCTGCGTAGTGTATCTATCTAAATGTAAAATAAGACAAATCTAGGATTTTTGGGATAGCTTAAATAGCTTCAGATTTTTTTCTTCTAGTCTTTTTAATCCATTACTTAATTGTTCAAATCTCATATCTGATATTTATCAGATTTTAATATAATCTATTACCACATTCTTTCCCCTTCCAAAGTATGCAATATTTTGTCTCTAAAATATTTATAGATGAATATTTACCTGTGATATTGGTATGCTTCTCCAAATTTGGAATAGCTGGCTGTCTAAGTTTAACACCTTTTACCACTCCTTGAAGTCTTCCTAAGTAGCAAATCATGTATTACTCAACACTGCCTCCCAGTTCACTTTATGTTCTTTTCTTTTTTTTCTTTCTTTCTTTTTTCTTTTTTTTTTTTTTTTTTTTTTTGCTTCAAGTTCCATTGCTATGATGTTATTAGATCATTTGATACGAGGATCAGTTTTATGGTAAAAAGTATTAATGGTTTTTAATCACATAATCTAAAATGATATTATATTTTTCTTTAAAAAACTCTTGTTTCATGGCATATACTGTAATCACTTCCTTTTTCTTGGAGTTTTTCTTTATTCAATCCAAATTGTGCAGGTGGTTTTTCCTCTGTCACAGCCCAACTTTCTTTGATTTAGGAAATGATGATTTGATTCAGTTTTATTTCTTTTTTATTTAAGCCATTTCCATCATAATCAATCTTTGACAATCAAGAGAAATTCATAGAACAAATTGATTGAATACATCATTTTTCTGCCAATAGATTTTTAATTGTCACAATATAATTAAAATAGTCACATCTTTAACACATAAGCTATTCAACATTTCTAGCCATTTATGAATGTGATTATCTGATTCACAACCTTGTTACCTAGAGTTCTTCATTCTCAAAGGCAACAAAAAGCAAATGATTACACAATTACTTATTCTAGCCTTTTTTAAAAAAATGCTGAACAGATGTTCAAGCTGTTCTGTGATTATTTTCTACTAATGATCCAGCTCTGGGAAGAAGTAGCATTATGCTATTTATGGAATTACTGAGTGATTAAGCTTCTTGAAAAGGTATCTTAGAAGAGATATAGAAGTTTAGAATAAAAATAACAAATAAAATCTAGTTTCTCTGCATATTGTAAGCTAATTTTGTTCCAGTCTCAATTCTCATTCTTAGTATTCCATGCTTTAAATAGAATTTTAGCTTTATTAAATGTGTCATGCTACAATCCAGACAGAATAAGATTAAACATATCTCTTGTTCAAACTGAAATACTCATGCATATTAAGTGCCTCTCTAATGACCCTTAATAACTAGCAAAAGTAGTCATTTAGCATTAAAAATCTCAAGTGCTTCCACAAAGACATTGCAAGGTGGAGGAGGCAAGAAATATATTCAAAACAGAAGTAAAGATAAATTCAGTCCTATAAGATTTTGTGGGAGAAAATCTTTTTCCCATTTCATAGTGAAATAATTTTTTCTCCACAAGCCTTACAGTGCATACAATTGGTTCATAGGAAATAAATGATGATGATGATAACAATAATAATAATAATAATAATAGTAGTAGTAGTAGTAGTAGTAGTAGTAGTAGTAGTAGTAGTAGTATTTGGAAATGGTTCAAGCTGTATTCAATTATCCTGAACTTATAATTATAATATTTGTTCCAAGACTTCCAATTGCATAAAGCAAGTAACTACAGTACAATTAACTGAATTAAAAATTATATGCTGAACAGAGTTCCAGCAGTGACAAGACTTTATGAGGTCCATGCTGTCACCTCTTCTCCAAGTAAACTGTTCTTTGCTAATAGCAACATAAACTAGATATTTCCAATAATTATTGTTTAGATAAACAGCTTTTCTACAAATAGGTTTTTTTGTGGAAAAGGTTTGATACCTTTCAAATATTTGAGATCATGTTATATTTTCACAATTTTCTGAAATCAGCTATAGGAGGTAGCATCACCAATGTGCCTCATCCCTAAAAAAGCTAAATCAGATTAAACCTGTTTAGTCTTGGAGAGGAGACCGCTAGGCAATTCAAGATCTTTGTAAACTTTAAATCAAAGGATTTTACAAAAGGTGACAATGGTAAACCACTTTCACGGTATTGCCAAGAAAACTAAATGGATGTTCCTGTACGGTCATCAGGAGCTGAATTCAATTTGATGGAGCCTTTATATTTACTTCACTTATATTCTCAGAAAAAAATATTTTAAATAATCTTTGGAATCAGATTTTGTCAAGTTTTCTTACACTGTCAAATTCAGTGTTATTAAAAAAAACAACCCTATAAGGATCTGCTTAGAAAAAATGCTAAGAAAAAGGTCTCTGCTAATGATGCTTCTTTCAAGACCAATTCTTCCATATTGTTTATGAAATAAGTAAACAGCTACCACAAAACACTCAATAGTGCTATTTCATAGTAAAACTTCTACATAGTAAATTTATTTATTTATTTATTTATTTGGTTCCATTTATATGCCACCCTTCTCTGGAGACTCAGGGCGGCTTACAATGCGTTAAGCAATAGCCTTCATACTTTTGTATATACCTGCTTAGTAGGGCTAACTTTCATTTGAAAGTTAGTTTTCATATTCTATTTATTTGATCATGCAAATGTTATGCACTTTTAGTTAACATGTCTAAACACAAGGTTTGCTGGGAGTGAATAAACAAATTTAAATGTCTTACTTTCAATGTTTATGGCACTCAGACATAAACTCCACATTCAAACAATAATGGACAAGTGGAGAAGAACACCAAACTAGCGACATAGATTCCACTATCCCCAACCCCCACTGCTGAAGCACATGTTTACTAATTCATATATTCACCAACACCATCCAGTGTTCTCTATCCCAAGGCACACCAGAGAAGTAAAACAACAATTACCATTATAATTAATACATTCTAGAATGGCATGAGATTAATTGTAAAAGCACTCCAAGTCAGACTACAGACATCTCCAAACCAGATGGGTAATGTCAGTTTACCTTCTCCACTGTATGCTTTTTTCAAAAAGCATGCTAAAAAGTATCCAATTTAGAAGCAATTCATTAAAAAAAAAATACTACAGATTGCTCTCCTCCCAACAGTACACATTTCAGAAGGTCCCTCTTTTACCATCCTGTAGAACAAAGCCCAAGAATTACATTGTTGTAATTGTTGGCCATCCAACAATCGGACACATAACTCCAAGGAAACAGTCTTAATTCTGGAACAGCTATTAGTCCCAACAAATACAGTATCCTGCAATACAGTACAAACTATATCTACGATCTACAGAAGGTAAACTCAAGACAAGAGCCAATCCCTGATCTCAATCTATGGGACCGATAGCCAATTAAGCAGGCTCCCAGCATTACACTTCCGTATCACCATATTTCACCCCTTTTGAGATCTTTCATCTCAGGCGGAATATGGGATAAAGATATTGGGTGAGCAAGAATAAGCCACAGGCAGAAGTAGGATCTGCTCAGTCCCAATGAAACAGGGCCCTTTCCCCCCCTATAATCAGTGTTTATAATAATCTCACTGCTAAGCATTCAGCATGGGACTACAGTACAAACATGCTAATACTTGCCTGCCCCACCTTCCTCAAACCGCCCCCCCCTCCTTTCAATTTCTCTCTCTCTCAATACAAAGTTTCCTCTTTCCTCACCTGCACTATTAATCCCCTACTTCTCCCACCCCTCTATCACTATGAACGCCACACTCCTTGGCACTCCTTTTGCCCATGCGGGGAGGCCTTCTAACCAGGCAAGTTGTGTTCCCTTTCGCCCCCACCCTGCTCCCCGCTTCCTCCTCCCCGCTGACCTTCAAGACCTACCATTCCCAACAAGCGGATACATGCCTCCCTACCCGGTTAGGCTTCTCTCTCTGCCCCCCCTCCTCCCCCCCACACACACTTCCACTTCCAAAAAAGTGGAAGGAGAGACTCCCCCCCCCCAACACACACACACAGACACAGAGAGAGAGAGAGAGAGAGAGAGAGAGAGAGAGAGAGAGAGAGAGACGTCCTAAGTGCGTCCCGGAATACTTTCCGCATCTAGCCCATCATCCGCGCCTCCACCCAACTTTTCAGGTTCTTTCTTATTTGCGGGGGAGGGGGGAGAGAGAAGGAGACGCCACTAATGAAAACGTTCTCGCACATCCTTTCATCGCATGACGTCCAACACTCGCTGCACGGAGGCCCTGAGAGAGAGAGAGAGAGAGAGAGAGACCCGACTCCCCAGCCCTCTTCCCGCTTCAGAATGTTTTCCCGAGAGAGAAATAATTCTCGCCCCGCTCGTCAGCCGGACGACCGACCTTCCACGCATCTAGGCGCGCACCTTCTCCTTCCCCGGCTTTAGCCCTCTGGGTGACCAGAGGTGCCAGGCCCTCTTGCTGCCCCCACCCACCCCGGCCCTCCTCGCCCTCCCTCAGGCTTATTACACCTCCGACCCCCCTCTCCACCAACCGTCGCCCGCCTGTTCCCCCACCGTGGGCCCGAGGCCTCGGGGGTCACCCGCACCACGCAACTCTTCCTCTAGCGGGGCTCTCCACAGCTGCCCACCCCGAAAGAGCGCCGGTAGAGCCCGCTCGTAACTAGCACCCTTCGGGCTGCGAGTTGCCCACCGGAGGCAAAAGGGAGGGGGGTGGGAGGGGGGTTTTCCTGCCCACTCGCACTTCTCCCGCCGCCGGCTTCCCCTCAGCCTTCAAAGGAGGGAGGGGAGGAGGATGCCCAGCCGGAGCCCCGACACACCGCAGCGCAGCACCCCAGTCTTGGCCGCCGCCTTACCCGAGAACCATGAGCTCTCCATATTTGACGGGCTCCTTGTTGGGCGCGCAGTGCTCCTCCTGGCTAGGAGAAAACATGGGGCCACCGCCACGGTTGTCGTCGTCGCTATAATCCCATGCGGGGCAAAAACGGCGTTCGCCAAAAGAATAGCAATAACAGTCACCAAACAGGACGTTTGGATGGAAACCTTTCCTTCATAGTCGCGGAGCCAGCCAGCCAGCCAGCGGTCGGGCGAAATTATGGGTTGCCTTTGCTTGGTGCGCCCGCCGACGCGGACCCTTCGCTTCCCCCTCTCTGTGCTCAAGCCAACAGCGACAGACACGACTGCCCGAGGGGGGATGAGGAGAGACCAACTAGAGCGCCTACCCAGAAAGGAGGCGTGGAATGGCCCCTCCTCTCGGCTTTCTCCGGTCCCTTCCACGCTCCCCTCGCCTTCCGTCAAAAACCGCGATGGTATCTTCCAGTCTGTTATGTAAACATAGAGTACGAAAAGGGAAAGGGGGAAGTTCTTAAAGGGCTGCTGCCCTGTTAAATCGACGTTTCCTTCATAAGAAAAGACGGGCGTTGTCTAGCGCCGCCTACCGGAGGCTTTGTCCCTCCCTCTCTCTGCCAAAAGCCCGTCTACAATACTTGACTACTGTAGTCAATTATCGAATAGGTCGGAACGGGATTACGGCATTTAGGATTTAATGAATATGAGTTTAAGTTTAAGAGTGGACAAAGAATAGAATAGAATAGAATAGAATAGAATAGAATAGAATAGAATAGAATAGAATAGAATAGAATAGAATAGAATAGAATAGAATTCTTTATTGGCCAAATGCGATTGGACACATAAGGAATTTCTTTGGTGCATATGCTCTCTGTACAGAAAGAAAAAATAAAATATGTTCATTACGAAACATAAGATACAACACTTAGTCATAGGATACTAATAAGCAATCAAATCATTCTAGGAAACAATAAAAACAATATAAATCGTAGAGATACAAGCAACAAGGTTATAGTCATAAGTAGGAGGAAATAGGTAATAGGAAGGATGAGAAGAATAATAGTAATACAGTCTTAGTAAATAATTTGACAATGTTGTGGGAATTAGTTGTTTAGCAGAGTGATGGCATTTGGGAAAAAACTGTTCTGGTGTGCAGTGCCCTATAGTGTCTTTTTGAGGGTAGAAGTTGAAACAATTTATGTCCAGGATGTGAGGGGTCTGTAGATATTTTCACAACCCTCTTTTTGGAAGTTGAAGTCCACACACCTTTTTCCACTGCCAAGGTTAAGAAACTCTGCTATATAGTGTTAGTTCTTGAGAAAGCATAGAAGGAAAGATATCTGGTCTTCATGCCATAAGTGTGAGCTTTTTTGGAATATTCAGTTGGCATCCATGGAGAATGTGGCAGCCTCAGTCAGATCTTTACCAATATTTGCACATTTATTTATTTATTTATTTACTTATTTATTTATTTATTTATTGAATTTTTATACCGCCCTTCTCCTGAAGGACTCAGGGCGGTGAACAGAATAGGATTTCATATACATATAATATTTTTTTTTAATAAACAGTAAGTAATAAATTGAGTCAACTTAGTGTATCTGCTAAGACGTTGGGATAGAATTTAGATGTTTATGCTAGCCCTGGTTGTTGAAACAGAAAGGTCTTCAGGGCACGTCGGAAAGTTCGAAGATCTGGGATTATTCATATTCCAGGCATTTTGTTCCAAAGAGTAGGTGCCCCCACCTACAGAGAAGGCTCTCTCCCTTGGAACTACTAGACGACATTGTTTTAATGATGGTACTATGAGTAGGCCTACTCTGTGAGAGCGTATTGGTTGGTGAGAGGTTATCGGTTGCAGCAGGTGGTCTCGTAAGTACTCACGTCCTAAGCCATGGAGCATTTTAAAGGTAAGAACCAACACCTTGAAGCGCACTCTGAAGGCCACCGGAAGCCAGTGCAGCTCACATAGAAGAGGTGTTACATGTGAGCGCCATGTTGCTCCCATAATTACTTGCGCAGCCGCATTCTGGACCAGGTGGAGCTTCCAGATGCACTTCAAGGGGAGCCCCATGTAGAGAGCATTGCAGTAGTCAAGTCGGGAAATGGCGAGGGCCTGAGTGACTGTGCGTAATGAGTCCCAGTCTAGAAAGGGACGCAATTGGCGAAGCAGGCAAACCTGATAGAAAGCTTCTCTGGCCACGGCTGTTATATGATCTTCTAAAGACAGTCATGCATCCAGGAGGATGCCTAAATTGCGAGCTTTCTCTGCAGGGGTCAATGACTCATCCCCAATAGTTAGTGATGGGACTAACTGGCTGTACCGGGATGCCACTCAGTCTTGGAAGAGTTGACTCGAAGCCTGTTTCTCCCCAGCCAGACCCGTACGGCCTCAAGGCACCAGGACATCACTTCAAAGGCATCATTGGGGTGGTTTGTGGTGGAGATGTACAGCTGAGTGTCATCAGCGTACAGATGACATCGTACCCCAAAACCACAGATGATCTCCCCCAATGGCTTCACATAAATGTTGAACAGGAGAGGCGAGAGGACTGACCCCTGTGGCACCCCGCAAGTAAGGGGCCTCGAGGTCGATCTCTGTCCACCTGTCAACACTGACTGCGACCTGTCAGAGAGGTAGGACGAGAACCACCATAATACGGTGCCTCCCACTCCCAGCCCCTCCAACTGGTTCAGCATGATACCATGATCAATGGTATCAAAAGCCGCTGAGAGATCTAATAGGACCAGGATAGAGGAACATCTCTTATCCCAAGCCCTCCTGAGATCATCAACTAATGCGACCAATGCTGTTTCTGTGCTGTATCCAGGCCTGAAGCCGGACTGGAACAAGTCTAGATAGACAGCTTCATCCAGGTACTGTGGGAGCTGTCGTCCACCACACTTTCGACAACCTTTGCTAAAAAGCGAAGGTTGGAGACTGGACGGTAGTTTGCTAAAACAGCCAGATCCAGAGAGGACTTCTTAAGGTGAGGTCTCACCACCACCTCTTTCAAGGTGGGAGGTAAGAATCCCTCGCTCAGAGAAGCATTAATAATTCTCTGGAGCCAGCTACGTGGAACCTCCCGGGTAGCCAGCACTAGCCAGGAAGGGCACGGGTCCACTAAACATATGATCACATTCAGCTTCTCCAGTAACCTGTCCATGTCCTCAGGAGTCACAGTATCAAACTCATCCCAGATAATGTCCTCAAGATCTGCCCTCGTCATTTCATCTGAATTAACCCAGTTAGAGTCCAAGCCTTCCCGAATCTGAGCGATTTTATCGTGCAGATATTGTGCAAAATCGCCAGCTTGTCCTTGCAGAGGATCTTCCCGGTTCTCAGCTGGAGTAGAGAGCAGGTAACCCTAAACAAGGCAGCTGGACGATTATCTGCCGATGCAATAAGAGCGGAAAAATAGTTACATTTTGCCGCTTTTATCGCCACTAAGTAGGTCTTAATATAAGATCTCACTAGTGTTCGATCGGATTCGGAACGGCTGGTTCTCCAACTACTCTCTAGGCGTCTTTTCCGGCATTTCATCCCCCTCAGCTCATCAGAGAACCAAGGAGCTGGGTAGGTTCGATGCCGGGTCAGAGGCCGCAAAGGCACGACCTGGTCTAAAGCACCAGCGGCCATCCTATTCTAGGACGCCACTAGGTCTTCAGACGAGTCATGAGCCAAGGTCTAAAGAAATGGCCCAAGCTCCATCCGAAACCTATCAGGATCCATCAGGCACCTGGGGCGGAACCATTTAATTGATTCCACATCCCTGCGGTGGGTTGAAGTGGTGAGAAGGTGAAGCTTAAGAGAGAATGGTCTGACCATGACAAGGGTTTGATGACTATATCCCCTATATCTAGACCATTCAGCTACTGGTCAGAGATAAAGATCAAATCCAGAGTGTGTCCCCCCATATGAGTAGGGCCATGAACTAATTGGGTCAGGTCCATGGCCGTCATGAAAGCCATAAACTCCCGAGCCCCTTCAGACGTTTCACCAATGGATGGCAGGTTGAAATCTCCCATAACCAGTAGTTTAGAAGTCTCAACTGTCACCTCAGCTATTACGTTGAGGAGTTCAGGCAGGGCTGCTGATACGTGGCAGGGAGCCAGGTACCCAATCAACAAGGCCATCTGTAACCCATAACCCCACTTCATGAAGAGGGACTCACATCCAGTTGTCTGAGGGACAGTGACTTCCCGAGGGTCAAGACCTTCCTTTATAATGACCGCCACACCTCCACCCCTGCCCCGAGTCCTTGGCTGATGGAATGCACGGAAACCTGGTGGGCACATTTCTATGAGGAGGACCCGGCCTTCATTGCCCAACCAGGTCTCTGTAATACCTGCCAGGTCCGCTTTCCCTTTCTGAATTAGGTCACAAATGAGGGGGACCTGGCGTTGCATAACATCAGCCTAAGACTCGGGCTCTGAGACCTTGAGCAACCCAAGGAACGAGAAGAGCTTTGAAGGTCGGAGCATGCCACCGCTTGAAGATAGTGGGTGCGTACTCCCCTGATATGATGTGGCCTCCTGCTCCCACCATATCTGCCCCTCCCAACCATAACCTTGATGGAACAGCCCACTTCCATGCCAGTATTAAGTCTGCCTATTCCCAGTTCCGAGTTTCCTATGATATAATTTTGTGTTGACTTTGGCTTCACTTTTGGAAAATTATTTGCTAATCCCTCCCTCTGAGGATTGCCCCACATGATCCACCCTGTTTATACCCACCCCCTTTCAGAAGCCTTTAAAATTTTGGTTAGAAAATTAGATAAGAAAGCCCTTAATTCCCTCTTAGCACCGTGCCACCTCTCGGGATTCCAAAATCCATCATCAAGGTAGGCCCTCGATAATGTGGAGGGCCAAATTTGTGAGAGGGAGGAGTCTTGCAATGCCAAGAGTTTAGTCGCCAAATACATCTAGTAAGTCAGATGGGTATAGCATTTGGGTCTGGTCCAACAGTCTGATGTAAGAGTCTTGAGGCAGACGAATAATAAATTTAGTGTGGGTAAGAAACTGGTCTCCCTTGCCCTCTCATGGCAGGGGGAAGGAGTTTGGTGCTATCTCAGGATGGACAGAGGATAAAAATCTAGTCATCCTCTCAAGGCGGCTCGTTCTGAATGAGATGATCGTAATAAATTTGTTGTTCTGTCTGCTCCTTGATGTCAGTAATTCGAAACTCCCTCAGCATCCACATTAGTAGCTGCCCAGACAACATATGACAAGAGGGTGGCTCAGTTGGAAATAAAGCCAAACAGTGAAGGTAGAATGATAGTATCTCCATGAGGGGGGGAGGTAGCTGTATATAAAGAGGGAAGGTAGCCTAAGTGGTGAAAGTATAGTCTGGGGACAGCCAGGTCAGTGTCAAATCAAGGTGGTAATGTATAAACTGGAGGCAGCTGGGTTAGGGACTGGCCGAGGCAGAGAATTGAGAAAGGTGGGGGAGGCCTCCAAGGTGACCAGGTAGGTAGTCTTTTGCCAACCTCTGGCCTCTCCTACTCTCGGCATATTGAATAGTCCTCTGCATATATTGCCAGACTCCAGACTTTAGATTATAATGATGTCTCCCAATTCCAGCAAGGGTCTAAACACCTTGCATGATTCAGGGCACTCAAGGCACTCCAGGGGTTAATAGTTTTTAGATTCCGTCTGATGATGTTGCAAGCTGTCACTGGCCTTAGCTCAGGCCTCTCAAAGAGGTAGTCAATACCCCCCCCCAGCAGCTATCGTCGGTGAGGGCAGCTTCAGGTTTCCCGGCAAGTCCCCAAACCAATTCGGAGCCCCCAGGGTGTCTAGGGCTCGACAGGGACTGCCATGGTGCTATTCGTCGCCGCCGCCCGCCGCCATTGTCGTTCCAACCGCCATTGCTTTAAGAATGGAGGAACTGATGTAACTGCCATGAATGGAACTGCTAGAGTTAGCCTCCCATGGTGCCTTCACATGCCAATATCTGCCCGGCTCCGATGATCCAGAGGGTGAGAGAAACCTCATTGAGCTGGGAAAAGGCTCCCCTAGTTGGTGCTGGGGCTGAAGAGAGTTAAATCAGCCACGGTGGACCTCCAAATGACCCAAAGCCACCCCTCATCAGACGGAGATTAGGCGAGAGCTGCCACCTTGGCGCATGCGCATTTAGAATTTCAACATAAAACAGACATGCAGCACTTACACAGTGTGCACCTTCCTTTCACAGTTGTTCACAAGCAATTTCAGCCTGAGATCTGCATCACTGCTACCAACTGTAAAAACTGAGAATTCCTTCAGCTAATTCATCCTTCCAGCAGTTCAAAAGCTGAGCCAGAAGAATATCATTCAGTCCATAGCTACCCCACATCTCCTATTTGCATTTTCTTTTCCTTATCTTATCTTATGTTTATTTGTCTCTTTAGCTCTCAGTATGTCTTACTCTATCCGTGCTCTGCATAACTATAGCTTAACCACATGGATATGATGTGACCAGGGCTGGATTTAGATGAAAAGAGGCCCTAGGCTATTCCACTTCTGAGGCCCTTTCACCCCATTTTTTTCGGTTCAGTGTTTTAGTGTTCACTGTTTTTAGAATAGTGTAATTTTAATTTTGCTAACAATTTGAATGTAGGCCCCTCTTGATCTTGAAGCCCTAGGCTGAAGCCTAGTTAGCCTATAGGAAAATCCAGCCCTGGATGTGACGAGCATGTATGCATGTATGGTTAGTATCCATAGAACTACACTGCCTTCTTTTGCAGGATGAGCAACTTGTTGGCTGACAAAATGCATGCAATTCCCATCCATCCTCCCACACCTACTTTTTTGCAACTCATTGTTTAGATCTCTGGGTTAAATCTCAGCAACAAATTGATGAGGCATGGAGGTGCAATTTCCTATCATTTTTCTGTAGAAAACAGCTGAAAACAAATGTACTAAATTTTAGTTTAAACAATCCTTTCCCTGCAAAAGCAAGCAACAAATAAACTAAAACAACTCTAAAAATCTCAACATCCCCTAAAACGGGGCCATCTCCCACATAACGCAACCAGAACAACCACATATAGCATCTTTTTTTTCCTCTGCAGGGTCTTCATGGTGTTGCCTTCATCACATCCCCAGTCTATGATTGAAACAGATTTAAGTCACCATATTAGTGTTAGAGGATTATTTTCCCTCTTAGTCCATCACAGTCTAAGAGTAACTTCAAGGCATATAGCATTAGTTAGGCTTTATCACCTTGGAGGCAAAATTAGCAGTCAATTGCAAGAGAGAAGCTGAGGTAGTGTAGGGATCAATAAAGGGAATAGCAGTTTTCAAGTTAGGAAGTTTTCTGCTGACTCAAGCAAGAAAGAAGAGCCTTTGGTTCAGCAATGAGGGAAGGCCCTTTGTGGATGTCACTGCATCCCCTCTCCAAAGTGCTACTCCCAGACACCCAAAAGTTGTTCTTACCTTCTCTATGTCATCTGAAATTCACAGCCTAACTTTGGGAGAAGGTTACTTAATGTGACACACAAGAATTATTTGCCATCTGAGTCAGTTGTTTTAGTTGGCTTAATGGTAGGTCTTGTTATTGTTAGTTACGAAGTTGTGTCCGACCCATCGTGATCCCATGGATACCGTTCCTCCAGGCCTTCCTGTCCTCTACCATCCTCTGGAGTCCATTTAAGCTCACACTTACTGCTTCAGTGACTCCATCCAGCCACCTCATTCTCTTTCATCCCATTCTTCTTTTGCCCTCAATCCTTCCCAGCATTTGGCTCTTCTCCAATGAGTCCTTCCTTCTCATTAGGTGGCCAAAATATTTGAGTTTCATCTTCAGGATCTGGCCTTCGAAAGAGCAGTCAGGGTTGATCTCCTCTAGGACTGACCGGTTTGATCGCCTTGCAGGCCAAGGGACTCGCAAGAGTTTTCTCCAGCATCATAGTTCAAAGGTCTCAATTCTTTGGTGCTCAGCCTTTCTTATGGTCCAACTTTCACAGCCATACATTGCAACTTTGAACACCTTAGCCTAATGGTAGGTCTACTTGTAGCCTAATCAAAATTCCAGTCATCTAACCAATATCCTAAGCCTGGCAAGTATAGGATTTAAATGGATCTTTTCCTGGCACCCATCTTCTCATGATATCAGTCTGCAAGGGTGTCTTTTTTAAAAGATAGAGCAGTATCTGGGAAAAGAAACCTACAGTTGGTAGATCATATGGTTTTCAAAGCCAGTGCCCATTTAAATTCACCCCAGCTTATCTGGGGAACACTCTGTTGAACATGCAGCTGAAATAAAATACATCTTCTGTGAATTGTAATTTATCAGCAATTGGAAATGACATTATGAAGTCTCACCCACCTATTCAATTTCATCTTCTGAGACTAAAATAAATTGTCTTAACTGCTAGTTTCTTTGTTCAGAGAGGTTTTTTTTAAAAAGAACACTCTATTTTTATTAACACTCTAAAATGTTTTAAATCCATGTTTCCACTTTGGAGTCATTTATATGCTGTTTAATCTTTTTATTTTAGCTTTTTTTTTCTTTAAGGATTTGTCTGTCCCATTTAAAGAGAAAATGCCAATTTTCTCTTTAAAAGGAACACTTTCTCTTCATCTTTCCATTTTGCACACTACTGGATAAAAGGAATCAATTAATGTCTAGCTGAAACATATTTAAGTACCTATTTTTAGCCTGTTTTATTTTGTTTTCCAGAAGTGATTTAGGAAGTTTTGTCATTGTCTTGCATTGTTTATTTCTTTAAAACCTGAAGTGCTCAATGTATTTGAACATTGGCTACTTAACTGGCATATGAAATCTATAACCATAACCTCCCTCTGTGCCATTTGGATCCAGTGTTTACGATTCAATGGTGCACAATCATCTCTGTTGCTTGTCAGCTTTAGCTCTCCCTGTTCATAGATCTGGGATAACTTTTTCCCCAGCCCCAGCTCTTCAACCATTTCCATTTATTAACAATGTGCTTTTTCCTCTACTTCTTTTTTTCACTCTCTTCTCTTCTCTTCTCTTCTCTTCTCTTCTCTTCCCTTCCCTTCCCTTCCCTTCCCTTCTCTTCCCTTCTCTTCTCTTCAGCTTTCCAATTTATTTCCCAGTGTCTTATTTCCATTTAACCCATTGAAATCACTACGCCGTTCTTGCTTTGCTTGCTTTCAGGTTAAATACCTTCATATCTAGGCATTGTGTTTAGAGCCCCGCTCTCACATTCTACATAAACTGATCTTAGATTTTAGATAATTAGAAGGTTCCTGAACTTACTATGCAACGTACAGTAGCCCTACTAGGCATTATTTGAAAAAACAACAACAGATATATGTATTATCTAAAATACTGGTACTGCATGTAAATCATGAGTGCTAAGCTTATTTCTGATATTCCTAACTGCGGGAATTGGGTATTCTAATTTCATAAAAAGAAGGACTAGTGGTGATACAATACAGTGTTCCAATATCTAAGGGGCTGCCCCAAAGAAGAGAGTGGGGGCAACCTATTCTCCAAAGCACCTAAAGGCAGAACAAGAAGCAATGGATGGAAAGTAATCAAGGAGAGCACCAACCTGGAAATTTCCTGACTGTGAGAATAATTACCATAATCAATGGAACGACTTGCTTCCAGAAGTTGTGGGTGCTCCAAAACTGGAGCGTTTCAAGAAGAGATTGGACAGCCATTTGTCTGTAATGGTATAGGGCCGTGATGGCGAACCTATGGCACGGGTGCCACAGGTGGCACGTGAAGCCATATCGGTGGGCACGCAAGCTCAACTCCGACACACATGCATGCGCCAGCCAGCTGGTTTTCGAGCCTTCTGGGCCTACCAGAAGTCAGGAAACATACTGTTTCCAGCCTCCGGAGGGCTTCTGGAGGGGGTGGGGAAGGCTGTTTTTGCCCTCCCCAGGCAAAAATGGGCCTACCGAGCCCACCGTGCCATCACATGTCAAAAGTGGGGGGGGAGCATGGAGGGGGCAGGGCGCATAGAATTATGGATGTGGGCACATGTGTGTGTGACCCCACCACGCTCCCCCCGCTTTTGGCATGCAATGGCAAAAAGGTTAGCCATCACTGGTATAGGTTCTCCTGCTTAAGCAGGGAGTTGGACTAGAAGATCTCCAAGATCCCTTCCAACGCTGTTATTCTGTTACGCTTCACTCATGCTCTAAACATGTTTAACATAACATGGAACCATACCAATGAAGGATGAGAGCTGGGTGGAACTTCATTATCTAAAAACCTACCAGTGCATCTTCAGCATAGCAGTCTGAACTTTGCTTATTCTGAACTAATCCTATGCATACTTACCAAGAAATAAGATAAATTATGGGGGCAGTTGGAAGATGAAGATGTTGGAAGATGTGCTGTTAAACATATGTGATCAATTTTGCTCTCATCCACAAAAAAATGTGAAGGCTATATTCCACCAACAGTCCACTTGGGACCATTTTGGCCAATGAACTCAGAGGACTGGGATCACTGGCAAGTGCAGATTTAATAAAATAACCCTCAGTTCTACTCACAGCTCATGTTAAAATAACAGAGCTCATCTGTTTTATGGACATCTTCTCCAGTGTGATGTTTTCCAAATGTGTAAATTTTCTGGTCCTAAAACTTGCCCTAGTAAGGCTTTGGTCATGCTACCTGGAAAGAGTACCAACTGAGGAAGCTCTGCACTGTAGTCATGGTGTCAGGCTCCAAAAATCAAGAAAAATACATAGTGATTCTTCCAAACACATTTCTTTGTTGTTCTTCACCTACAGACAGAATCTTGCCAAACTAAAGCAGGCTACTTCATATATGAAGCAAGTTCTCTGGGAACTATTAGAGAGGGGCTGCCTTCACTTTCTTTCTCTCACACAAACTATCTGAATTAACTTGTCTCTTAGCCTTCTGGAATTTATTTATTACATTTATTTCCCACCCTACTCATTTCGAAATGACTCTGGGCGGCTTACAGCATTAAATGCACCTTCTCCCTCCTGGAAATCCAGGCCAATATATTCCATCATACATTGTAGGAGAAGAGCGGCATTAGTCTAGGCCAGAGGTCTGCAACCCAGGCTCTGCAGCCGCATGTGGCTCTTTCATCCCTCTGCTGCGGCTCCCTGTCGCTCAAAATATGCATCACAACCGCCAATATGTGACACCCACTGGAATGCAATTTATTGAGCTTTTCAACCCATCTTTTTTTCAGAGTTCAAAATGTTTTTGTTGCATGCAGAAATAAAAATGTATTTTCTCTGTAGCAGTTCGTTGAGTTCATAAATGCAGCACAGTATACCATATTTTTCGGAGCATAAAACAGAGCCTTGGTGGAGCAGCAGACTAAAGTGCTGTTAAAGTAGCACTTAGCTGCCAGCTGCCTGCAATTATTGCGAGTTCAAATCTCACCAGGCTCAAGGTTGATTCAGTCTTCCATCCTTCCGAGGTAGGTAAAATGAGGACCCGGATTGTGGGGGCAATAAACTGACTTTGTATAAAAAAGAACACCGCTTAGGTGGGGCCAAAAGCCCTACTAAGCAGGTATGAAGGCTATTGCTTAACGCATTGTAAGCCGCCCTGAGTCTCCAGAGAAGGGCGGCATATAAATCGAACCAATAAACAATATAAGACACACCTTTTCCCCCCCAAAAAGAGGGTGAAAATCTGAGTGCATCTTATACTCCGAATGTAGTCCCGCCCAGCTTCTCAAATGGAAGTTTCAGAGGCTGAAAAAAGCATCAGAAACGAAGCTTCAGCAAAGAAGCTCCCAAACAGAGCTTCAGAGGCTTTTTTTCTGAAGCTCTGTTTCGGAGGCTTTCAGAGGCAGAAAAGAAAGTTTTTTCTGAAACAGAGTTTTAGAAGTTTCAGAGGCAGGTAAAAAAAAAAAAAAAGCAGCAAGGCACAGAGCTCACAACCAAGGAATCTGTTGCTAAAATTCATTTCTGGGAACACCCGATTGGGGGTATTCCGGGAGACCTATCCACCTGCCAATCAACTTTTTTCTTATTTTCCTCCCCAAAAACTAAGGTGCGTCTTATACTCCAGTGCGTTTTATACTCCGAAAAACACGGTAGTTTTTTAATACATAGCATAAAGGTAAAAAACGATATATGCCGTGTTATCTTCATTTTAGATATCAAAAAGGTTTTGTGGCTCCCAGTGTTTTCTGTGGGGGGTACAAAAGGCTCTTTGAGTGTTTAAGGTTGCCGACCTCTGGTCTAGGCTACCAACAAATCAGAAGTCTAGTAGTACCTTTTGTGTTATTCCACAATGTTATTAAAATGAAAAAATCATTTGTTAGTTAGAAAAAGTACTTCTGATGAAGTGTTGTACAGTGTTTTGCACTGGTGTTCTGCTGACGTCTGTTCCATTTTCTCCCAGGCAGGAATGACAAACATTCTTTCCGCTAAGGGTTGCCATCCCTCAGAGCCAGTTTGTTAAAGGGTAGACAGGGAATTGAAGAATCAAGCGGTAACATCAAGTAACAAAAAGCATTCCTTCTCTCTTGAGAATAAAATTCCTTAAAATCTACTCATTGTTTTCAGCTATAAGACAGAAGCAAACATCTCAGCCTTTATTTATTTATACTTATTCCATTAATGTTTGTAGAACAGATTGTGGTGGGGAAATAAGCTGACTAAATTTGGTAGGAGCATAACTTTTTAAATGGTTGTCCAGCTTTTCTCCAATAATTTAGCCTCTATTTCCATCTCATTTTCCCTTACCAATATTTGTGGGTTCTTGACTTTTATCATCATCTTCCTATTTTTCTTTTCTTTTTACATAATCTTTTACTTTATCCTACTTTTTATTTTACTTTTACTTTACATGTTTTAAAAATAAAATTATGGGCAAAATATTTTGTGGATTCCAAAGATATTAGAGAAAATATCATAATTCACCAACAACACTTACCTAACACATACACTGGTCCATCTGGAAAATGCATGCAGCAGGTTTCAGATTCTTCCAGACCAGTGTCAAAAGTTCTATACCCAAATATATTTTATTATTTATACGGTTTCCATCTTCCTTTAAAATATGAACAGAATCCATAATGGTCTGAGAATCAGTGTCTCCAAGTTAATCAAATTAGCAAACTTTCTCAAACCCCAAAATAAGTAGACTTAATTCACATATCAAAAGATAAAGTCTGCAAACACAGAGTTGATTAAATTAAGTCTCCCAGCAGAACTGTATGTTCACAAGAATACACACACACACACACACACACACACACACACACACACACACACACCCCTCAGCACGTAGACACTTCCACACCCTGGACAAGCTCCCCCATTTTGCCGCTGTATCCCATTTCTTTGCAGTCTGCCCCAGTTTGCTTTTAAGAATAAATATTTCTTCTTTCTTCGCAGCTGTCTGGAACTCATTTTATTTATTCTTGTGCAACCCCAGCTCAAGTTGGAACCCCAATTATTCTTCTGGCACCAGTCAAAATTATTAATCTACTAGGGTAAGGGAAGTAGCCCTGACTCAAACAAAATCTGGCCATTAATTTCTTTGGCACAGACATTCTGCTGCTTTTTCCAGTGATAAGGAGGAAATGGAGAAAAGCAGCTAATCTTTAAGAATAGAAAGTTTTCCTATCTGCTTCCTAGGAGAAGGATGAGATTTTATTAAAACCAAGAGCTGAATTATTACATAGTTATCTTTTTTATTAGGATGAGGCCAGAGCTAAGAAAGCTGTGCCATAACTCACTGTCAGAGTAAACACACGCTTGTGCATAAAGCAAGCAAGGAATAAAAAATAAACAAACAGCTGAGCATCACTCATATATCTTCCTCCTATTTCTCACATTTGACCCCAAATGCAGTTATCTAAAGATTTGCATTTCTCTTCTTCTTTCTAAATTAAAATAGTTATTTTTCATTCGTGTCTCAATAAATAGAATCGGATAAATCCAAAACTAACTGGCAAGAATCTTGCTTTAGTTAAAAGCACCCAAGTAGATTATTGAGGACTGATTAAAAAAAGAACTGGAATACAGCCAGAAGTATCCACAGGAAAATCTATGCTTTGCTTCACCTGATGTACCCTTTCTAGATCAGGAAGCCCTAGGTGGTAAACTACCAGAACAACTGTTTGGAGTAATTTACACATGCCAGTAGGTGGTTTGCACACTATTCAAGATGAAACTAAGCAAATTATCTTCTCTAATCCGCTCCTTTCCCCATTTGTTGAAACGTTTAACAAATTAACAGAGTTGGAAGGGACCTTGAAGGTCATCTAGTCCAATACCCTGCTCAAGCAGGAGACCCTACACCATTTCTGACAAATGGCAGTCCAATCTCTTCCTGAAAGCCTCCAGTGATGAAGTTCCCACAACTTCCGAAGGCAACTTCTGTTCCATGGGATGATTGCTCTCACTGTCAGAAAATGTCTCCTTATTTCCAGGTTGAATCGCCCCTTGATCAGTTTCCATCCATTATTCCTTGTCTGGCCTTCAGGTGCTTTAGAAAATAGCTTGACCCCCTCCTCTCTTTGGCAGCCCCTCAAATATTGGAACACTGCTATCATGTCTCCCCTGGTTCTTCTCTTCACTAGACTAGCCAGGCCCAGTTCCTGTAACTGTTCATCAAATGTTTTAGCCACCTGTCCCCTAATTGTTTTGTTGCTCTTCTCTGCACTCTTTCTAGAGTCTCAACATCTTTTTTATAGTGTGGTGATCAGAACTGGATGCAGTATTCTAGGTGTGATCTTACTTACTAAGGCTTTATAGAGTGGTATTAGTACCTCACTTGATCTTGATTGTATCCCTCTGTTAATGCAATTTAGGATTGCGTTGGTTTTTGAAGCTAATGTTCCCTGGTTGGGTATTCTGTAATTTGTAGTCCTAGTGCATTCAGATAGCACAAGCTTGAGGAAAGGTGCACTATATAATCATTAATGTATGCAAATGGATTTTAGAGAACCATGTAGTGTACACACAAAATACAGTTCTCTACATTACAATTGGAGAGACCGATTTTGAGCTACTAAAAGTGCTGATTATGTAGAATAATCTAGTTCTTCTGGTATATTCCTATCCAAGAAAAATAAATGTTCTTTAACTAATTTGGCCTTTTTTTTTTTTTTTTTTGCATTGGAATAAGTTGAAGAATGTCCTCTTCTCCATTAGTATGTGAAAGGTAATAATAGGATAGCCACTGAAGCTTATGAGGATAAAGGGGATCAGAATTATTGCAAAGAGACCTCATACGTATTCTGTTTTGGAGTTTCAAATGTTCCAGCTGTTTCACAGACCACAAAGAATGCAAAAACTCAAAATTCTGCTGAAGAAAAGCTGACTTTTATTTAAAAAAAGAATTTGAAGGCGTTTAGACTTACATTCTTCTGATTAATTCCAGGATTCATCTTGGAAATACCTCAAGAATGTTGGAGATAGAAATTTTCTTTCTATGTATCAGCACTTCTTAGAGTAGGAATCTACCCAGATAAAGAAAATACATTATACCGGTGGTGGGTTTTAAATTTTTTTACTATTGGTTCTGTGGGCGTGGCTTGGTGGGTGTGGCATGGCTTGGTGGGCATGGCTTGGTGGGCATGACAGAGGAAGGATACTGTAAAATCTCCATTCCTACCCCACTCCAGGGGAAGGATACTGTAAAATCTCCATTCCCTCCCCAATCCAGGGGAATGTTACAGCAAAATCCCCATTTCCTCCTATCAGCTAGGACTTGAGAGGCAGAGAATAGATGGAGGTGGGACCAGTCAGAATTTTTAATACCGGTTCTCCGAACTACTCAAAATTTCTACTACCGGTTCTCCAGAACTGGTCAGAACCTGCTGAAACCCACCTCTGCATTATACAATAGATTATAACAATATGCAAAACCTAGCATCTGGTTAGCTATAGCCTATTCCAAAGATACTCCAAGAATGTGTGTTCTGTGAATGTGTGTTTCGGAAGAAAGGCAAAAGAAAGAGATCTCAGATTAGCAAACTCAAAGAGAAGGAGCAGAGGGAATAATAGGTAAAGGAGTGGGGGAAAGACACAGAGTAAATTGTTAATATTTTGTCTATATCCAATTGTCACTTTGGGTCAGTAGATCAAGATTTGGACCTCAAACAGAGAGAGTAGGCATTCAGTACCAGATAAATTTACCATTTCTCTATTGTTTTGATAGGGATGTGTCCAAAATGGCCTCATCTATGGAAATGAAGTTGGCAAAAAAAGTGATATAAGAACCTCTTGTGGTTATATAATTTGTGCCTAATGAAGTAGACACTTATTAAAAAGAAATAGAAGAAAGCCATGCATCCTGGATTTTACTAATCAAAATTTTTTCAATTTTTTTTACTACCGGTTCTGTAGGTGTGGCTTGGTGTGAATGACATGGCTTGGTGGGAGCAGGGGAAGGATACTGTAAAATTTCCATTCCCACTCCACTCCAGGGGAAGATTACTGCAAAATCCCCATTTCCTCCCAATCAGCTCTGACTCGGGAGGCAGAGAATATTTGGGGGTGGGGCCAGTTAGAGGTAGTTTTTACTGGTTCTCCGAACTACTCAAAATTTCCGCTACCGGTTCTCCAAAACTGATCAGAACCTGCTGAAACCCACCACTGATCTAGGTACTTCCTGGGCTTCAAAGCAGAGATGCAAAATCTGGGTCTCTTGCAGCCTTGTGTACAACTGCAGAACTCATCCCCATGATTACCATCAGATTATAATTTTGAACAGTAGTAGATGAAGACCCCTAAATATCAAGGAAGTAATCCAAGAATCCAGAATCAAATTTATTTATTTTAATAAACCCGTAATCTTCCAACCATCAGTTAAACTTTCCCAGGATCAATAAGATTTGTTTGATTAATAAAAAGGAAATGTACTGTATTTTGTCTAAATGAAGAGGGTTAACCTCAGTTTAAAATACTACCTGTCAAGACTTGTAATTGTGATTTTTAACAAATCAGTGTGTTTACTCTTGCCCTGTATTTTCTATTGTCATTTTATGAATTATAATTGCTGTAATGCAAAACCTGGCAATGTTATAGGGGATAAATGGATTCTTGTCTGTCAAAAAAACCCTCAGCATGAAAATTCTCATTTTGACCTATATAATACAGGTCGACGAAGAATGGTTGGCTGCTCTTATCATAAGGGTAGTTTAAAAGCCCACGTATAGTAACTTCAGGGCTACCTATGCTATTAGGATAAAAGTATGTTTTTTAAAAACATAAATAAATCTAAAGGACTTTATTTATTATTTCTGTAATAAAAGAATCTCCTCAGTGGTGGGATTCAAATTTTTTTACTACTGGTTCTGTGGGTGTGGCTTGGTGGGCGTGACATGGCTTGGTGGGCGTGGCAGGGGAAGGATACTGTAAAATCTCCATTCCATCCCCAATCCAGGGGAAAGTTACTGCAAAATGCCCACTTCTTCCTGATCAGCTGGGACTTGAGAGGCAGAGAATAGATGGGGGTGAGGCCAGTCAGAATTTTTACTACCGGTTCTCCGAACGACTCAAAATTTCTGCTACTGGTTCTCCAGAACTGGTCAGAACCTGCTGTATACCACCTCTGAGTCGCCTTTGTAATATAGGACACATGGCTATTGGTGTCTAACCTGGTACCAGCATATGTGGTATGTCAGGGATACCAGAGGCTATAGTCCAAGAGACACGTTGACTGAAACTAACTGAAGGCCATCAGGTCAAGAGGGACTGTTTTAGTTCTTTTCCTCTTCTTCCTCACCATTTTTGAACTCTTGCAGGGCCGTTTTGTTTCTGTAAAGGGGTTAGAGGGGAAATATGTTCATATTTCACAAGATGGGTTGAACTAGACATCTCAATCTGTCTTTCTACATAAGGGTGAACCCTCCCTCCCTCCTCCACGGCCTCCTGTGACGAAGAAGCACCGAACCACAATTTCTAACAGTTGCAGACATTCCTCCTTGTAACTGAAGCAACAAATACTTTCCCAGCAGCTCCACAACAGCAGTCATTTAGGAGAGCTCCCGCAGCTGCAGTCGATTATCGGCAAGAACTTTAAATAACTCGTAGGTGGGGCTTTGGGATTACTCAGGCCAACTTCCTAAAGTGGTGAAGGAGGCCTTTTGTTGAAGGGTTCTCCTCTTCAATGACATTTACAAATAGCTTTGGCCAAGCTTCTTTTCCCCAGCTATTGGCATCTTTGCAGTAGTTTTAAAAAATGGCTTTCATTTCAACAAAATAAATGAGGCCACTGCTTAGGGTTATCACCTTTCCCGCCGGGAGGAACTCCGAACATTGTTTATGTGTTTTATGGCAGTGCTATAAGGAATTCACTGGTGCCTGTGATGAACCTCTGTGATGCCACAAAAGGCTTGTTTGCAGAAATCCACAGAGCTGAAGAACTCAGTTCATCTGTGGAAGTCATCATCACAATCCTCACCAGCACCATACTTCAACCCATCTTTATGGTTTGCTTTGTAATCCAATCCCAAATGAATATCATTTTGGTTATTCAGAAACATGGATTTGGAAATCTAGACTATAGAACATGTAAGAAATCTTTCTCCAAACTCTTATTAAATTGTCCTATGTGTCTGCAAAAGATTTTTTTTTTTAAAAAAGGAAGACTGTTGAAGCGTGAATCAGCCTCGTTCCCCTGTAACTGTAATTAATTAGAGGTGAATAGATCCTGTTTTCCATGGCGTATACTCTCAAAGAAAGAAAACCCGAATGTATTCTAAGAAAACATTTTTATTATAAAAGTAAAAAACTAGCTAACTACATCTTACCGGCAGTTTATCACACAAACGGACAAAGGAAAAAATAAATCAGGAAGTTAGAAAAGAATGAATGTAGACATGTGCAGTAGCTCAGAAATCACAAGACAGCCTTATCTATGTGATAAGGTTCTCTGGCAAGCTACCGTAATGCTCAGCTGGCAAATGCAAATAACACAGTGACAAAGACAATGGCAGGGAAACAGCTATTTTGGAGCTCCTCTAGTCTCCCATCTTTGTGATGGAAGGATGGAAGAGATACTTAACCCTAGAGTTGGTGTAATTTCTGTGATTGGATGGCACAAGTTGGTTTAAATTAAGGTAAGTAAGCTTAAAACAAAATGTTCTACCACAATCATAGATCAATGTTTTTCAAACATGGCAACTTTAAGATGCTGGCTGGGGAATTCTGGGAGTTCAAATCCACACATCTTAATTTTGCCAAGTTTAAAAAACGTCATAGGTTGATCTTTGGTCCACATTCATACAACATGTTAGTTCTGTTAAAAGAATTTTCAGACCGATTTTGAGCCAAGTTACCTACTGAAGAATGCAGGACAATTGCTCAATGTAGAGATAGAATTTATTTGAAAAGCTGGATGGCAAAACTGAGGATCAGCAATTCAAAGGTGGCCAAAACTGGGAATGCTGAGAGAAGTAATATTTATACTAATAATGGGCTTTGATCGTGAGGTGTGTAAATGTATGAATTGAAGTGCTTTGCCCTGTAGACGTGTAAAGTCCAATGAGGAAATCTGTCTCTTTCCCTCCCCCTCTCTCTCTCTCTTGTCCTGTGGGGTGCGTTGATCTTTTCTAGGTATGGAATTTTATGAGGGGTCTGGCATCAAAGATTTGGGTGAGAAGTCTGGCATTGGGAGCAGTATTGTGATTAGGAGATTTCCCTATCTTGAGTGGATTTTGCTTCCTGATTGATTCATACGTATTATCTGGCTTCCTGGGGAGACACCCTTTGTCAATTTCAGTCTACATAGCACGAAAAGTTCTTAAGCAGTTTTTATAAGTTTATACAGGTAGTCTTCAATTTATAACCACAACTGAGCTCAAAATTTCCCCAGCTGGCTGGGGAATTCTGGGACTTGAAGTCCGCCAGGCTTAAAGTGGCCAAAGTTGGAGACCCCTGGTATACAGTATATTTTTAGTTTTAATTAACTTCATTTTAATGATGAATTTTCTAATTTTAAATGTCTGTTTTTATGTATGTGTTGTTGTTTTTTATTGACTATTGTATACCACCCAGAGTCAAGTTCTCATGAGATGGGTGGTATATAAATTTGATTGATTGATTCAATAAATAAATAGAGGAAAGGATGAATGAAAATATCAAACTAAAAACCATAATAACAAGGTTTCATGATTGTAACTAAAAAGAAAATAGAAAGGTTTTTATCGAAGTTATTTCTGCAGAAGAAAGACAGGTCTGCTTGCTAAATTTATCAAAGCTGAAATCATAATCAAAAGCAGAGGTACACAGTGCAGTTAATGTCTGGATCATAAATCCTGAACGTAAAGTTCAAAATGAGAACAGAAATGAATCATGGAGAGTTGTATCATACATAATATTTGTTCTATAAAGAGATAATGGTCTCAGTTAAATTTACTATTATTTATTTCAGTTGATATCATGCATTTTCTCTGGAGAAACGAGTGGTATATTGCATTCCATCAAACAGTCTAGTGTTCTTCAAATTCTTTTTTAGGAAAAAGAGGATTTAAAATCTATTGCCATTTTTTTAATAATGGAGGGATTTAACTCGGTAAGACCTATCTTAAATCTTAAAGCAGGTCTTATTGATGAAGTGGCTCCTATAGGACACCAGTGCTGAAAAATCAGTGTTTTTCTCTTTCTCTTGGATCAATTTGTGACAGTGTTTTTCATACTTGGCATTCAAGTGGTACTTATGGTTGTTGTTTCCTGACTTGATCTATTATACAGAGACACAGCAATAAACTTGGAGGAACGATGAAGAAATTGCTTAGAAAAGCAAGAACATGTTTATGCTCCAGAGGAAGTGTTAGAAAATGGCTGTAGTTTGGACTATAGTGAAACAGCAATTTCCCAGGAAGAAGGGAACACACTCCAAGGATGGGGATGAGACAAGAGACTACACAGCCCTGAGCAGGATCAGAGAAGGAGGCTAAAGTTTAGGATAGCCACTCCCTAGACGCTTTCAAGGTATACCCATTAGAGTAGTATGTCAGAGTTTCCTGCAAAAATTAAATCCAGAAGCATACACAGATAAACTGAATCAGCTGGATTCATTAATTTCTTTATATTCATAATAACACATAAAGTACTGTATTTTTCTGCGTATAAGACTACTTTCTAACACACAAAAATCTTCTCAAAAGTCGGGGGTCGTCTTATACGCCGGGTCTCATTCTCCTGTAACCAGGCAGACCAGCCCATAAGGCTCTGATGAGCCTTAAATGGCTCTGAGGAGGGTCGTCTTATACGCCCAGTCGTCTCATACGCCGGAAAATATGGTATATTTACAATACCAACAGTTGATTCTTCAGATCAGATCAGCAGACAAATTCACACAGAGGGTACAGCAGAGAGACTAGTTTCACTTTAGCTCTGAGCAGACTCAGAAGCTGAGACTAAGTCACGCCCTGGCTCCAGTCTGTCTCAGCTCCCGATTGACTGACTTTGTTACTATGTCCTATTCCAGTTGATGAATATATTCTGACATAGTATGGATTTAGTCTGGCAAGATTCTGTCTACATGACATGAGCAAACAAAGAACTAAACATTGGCTGGATTGTTCTGCTGTTCTTGAGTCAGGCCCAAAAGTGGGTCCATAAGTCAGTTGGGTCTAAAAGAATGGAAGGAAAAACACAGGCCTCCAAGATTCTATAACTGTACCCAGTGGTGGGATTCACCAGATGTAACAACCGCTTTGCTTCACGCACCCTCCGGAGGCTGGAAACAGGCCCATTTCTGGACTTCCAGTACTTCCGGTAGGCCCATTGTTCACCCTTCCCAGGCTTCAGAGGCTTTCCTGGAGCCTCCAGGAGGGGGAAAACAGCCTCCCCTGGGCACCGGAGGCCCTCCAGAGGCCAGAAACAGGCCTGTTTCTGGACTTCTGGTACTTCCAATAGGCACGTTCTCTGCCCTCCCCAGGCTCCAGAGGCTTTCCTGGAGCCTCCGGGAAGGTGAAAACGGCCTCCCCCAGGCACCGGAGGCACTTTTGAGGCCTGAAACAGACTTGTTTCCGGACTTCCAGTAGGCCCATTTTTCGCCTTCCCAGAGCCTCCGCGCACGCCCTGCGCTTACCTGGCATCCAAAATGGGCTGTGTGGGGACTTCTGGAAGGAGCGGGGCAGGCTGGGCGGGGTCAGCCAGTCAGTGGAACAACTGGTTCGATGAATCAGATTAAAATTAACATCTGGTTCGCCCAAACTGGTCTGAACCGGCTGAATCCAACCCTGACTGTACCCTATAACATAACAATAAAGTATAATTCCAATCAAATGTGTGGAGTCTGTTTGCTGACATTGCTTATCTCTAAGGGGTAATAATTCCAACCAACCTTGCACCTCTCCCTTCACTAGTTCCTTCACGATTAACTAATCCCACCTACTTCCCTTTCTGTCACCCAGAACTGTGGTACTAACTCCTGGTGGTTCACTCCAGAAGCCTCATGTAGTGTCCCTCTCTGTATCTCACTCAGAGAAAGATGTCATTCTTTGTCCTCCCAGTCATGGGCTTACCCAAGTGACTTTACTAGAGCTATAGTTATTGTCATTTGGTTTCTGAGTGCAATTGTCAAATGGTTGTCATTTGTAAAGCCCTGTCTGGCTTAGGTTCTGGAGATGTATGGGACTGCTTATTCCTGGTGACATCTACGCATCTAAAGATAAATGCAAAATAAGGTTTGCTCTAGATTCTTTATCCCTGGCATCTACATGCACCACAAGAACAGGACTTCTCAGTTGCTGTCTTTTTCTCGGGAACAACATCCCCCTGGGGTCTGATTAACCCCAAGTGTCTTGGGTTTTCAAAAAGCAATTAAAACATGGCTATTTCAGCAAGCCTTCAGTTCTAATAGGCTGAATATAAATTCTGCAGGGAGAGCATCAGTTAATTGGTGATTGGAGGCTCCTCATGGAGGAATAATTGATTATATTTTGATGTTTTCTTATATTGCCTTAATCTTACTCCTGACTTTAGGAATGTAAGATGCCCAGATGCATATGTGAATGGAGCATCATATAATCCAAATAAAGAAATTGCTTCAAAAATTGTTCTTCATCCTGCACTTTGAAGTTCAAATTCCCAGCCAATGTACAAGAACAGCAGATAAACACTGCTTAATAATGAAATTCCTTATACATTCTGACCCAAGTAGTACTTAAGGGCACAATGCCACAGAGACCATTGGATGCTGTTTTGTATGAATCAGTTATTGCGAATGAAGATGCAGAGTACAGCTGTAGCCAGGCTTCCCTCACTTTCTCACGTTTCATTAATTGGAACCTTTTGGGTTCCAAAATGTTCAAAGTGTGCAAACTATCACCCAGACATTCCCATTTTGGGAATCGGAGTCCATAAAGGGAAGATTGTAATCAACCAACTCAAAGGAACGCTCCTTCAATTTTGCATGCAGAACAAGTCTCTAATTATGCAAAGGTCACTGCCTACAGATGGAGTTGGAGGTTAAATCATTTCAGCAAGGTTTTTTTCCCCCTTCTTTGAACTGGTCCTCTTGTTCTTTTACGCAAAATGCATAATAAAGATGATTCCTCTCTTTCCTAAACAATAGTTGCCCCACATATTAACAATCATTTATCAAGAGCCCTAGCAATAAAATAGTATGCCATCACTAGAATTTGCATCTCTATAGCTGATATTTCTTTACACTAAGATAGATAGTTGGAGATGAAATATCCACCACATTTCATTTGACTATAATCACAACACAGACTCGGCCATTTCTTGAGAAACCCTTTCTGACACTGCAAACTATCTAGCCAATTAGTTCTATATATTTGCATCCTGATTTGCTTGGAGGGTTGTTGTTTTTTTAAGTCGGCAAATATATAAATGCTAGTCAAGATGAACATGCACAATAGGAAAAATTGTGAACAAGTGTAGAATCTTTATGAATAATAAAAGGTCGGATTTCACATGCCTTTGCTTCAGAATATATGCTAGGTTACAGTTACATATTTAAGAAAGCTAGAACTGAGCTAAGAATGGCAGTTACTGGTAGGTCATTTAGAAAACTGGTTAGTAAAATACGATTTAATGCATGTGTGGATTCCACTAATGCAGTGACATAAATTTGATCAGTTATAGTTTCCTTTGATATTTCAAAGGAAAACTCAAGACATGCCTGTCATTTTGACCACAGTTAACCTAATTTATCATTTTATACACCTGATACTTATTTTTTGACCACTGTATTTAAAGGCCTTTCTGCAATTTAAGATAAGTGCACCTGCCAAATAAACGAATGTTCCTGCTTCCTACTAGCAGCTGCCCACATCCAACATGCTTGGCCTCTCATTGTTCGCACTGATGAATGATTCAACAGACCTTGGGACTGAAGGAGTTCCCTTTCTCTCCTCTTTCCCTCCTCCACTGCCCTTTGCCCATGGAACATGGCTGGCACCATGAAGTTGCCAAGACAAAGCCTCGCCTTTTTCCTTTCTCATTCTCCTGGTCTTGAAATGCAACATTGCTAACACTGCAGCAAAGAAACAGAAAGCACAAAAGTGACGGCAGTACTGGACTCAGGATGATAACCGTTGCTCGTGCGCTCCCTATTCCCACTGTGTGCATACATTTTGAACAATGTCATATTTCATTTTTTTTTTTTTTGCTCATTTTCTAATTAGCTGGAATCTCCCTCTAACCCATCTGTGCCAAAAGCAGTATTTGTTAAAGCGTTCTAGAAGGTGTACTTGATGCATAAGCTATGGATTTTCTACTTCAGTGCATTAGTACCCTGGACATTTTCCCACTTTTGAGTTTAATCCAACCATCCTTGAGTCAGCAATAAACTACAATATATTGACATGATATTTGCTGAATAGAACAGAACAGAATAGAATAACAGAGTTGGAAGGGATCTTGGAGGTCTTCTAGTCCATCCCCCTGCTCAGTCAGGAAACCCTATGCCATTTCAGACAAATGGTTGTCCAATTTTTTCTTAAAAACTTGAGGTGTTGGAGAATTCACAACTTCTAGAGGCACGTTGTTCTACTGATTAATTGTTCTAACTGTCGGGAAATTTCTCCTTAGTTCTAACTTGCTCCTCTCCTTGATTAATTTCCACCAGGGGTGAAATCCAAAATTTTTCCCTACCCATTCTGTGGGTGTGGCTTGGTGGGCGTGGTAGGGGAAGGATATTGCAAAATCTCCATTCCCACCCCACTCTGGGGCCAGCCAGAGGTGATATTTGCCAGTTCTTCAAACTACTCCAAATTTCTGCTACCGGTTCTCCAGAACCTGTGAGAACCTGCTGAATTTCACCCCTGGTTTCCACCCATTGCTTCTTGTTCTGACCTCAGGTGCTTTGGAGAATAGCTTGATTCCCTCTGCTGTCCTTAATAATGATCCCTATTCTATATATATTGATTCTGATCTCATATCTGCAGTCAATTGATTTCTCTCCAAAGTGATAGGTGCAAAAGCCTTTAAGATTTTACATGTTTTGATAATATTTGGACAACATTCAAATAAGGAGGGAACATGAAGAGAAGCAATGCTTTATTACCAGTACAGCTAAGGACATTTTAAGGCCTTCTCATTCATGGGCTAGAAATGAGACAAAGGCAATATTTTGAGTTTTTAAGGTTGCTTTTATTAAAATATTATAAGCCGTACAGAATGTTTTTGGAATCAAGCGGACTTAAAAATCCAATAAATAAATGTCAAGGGGATGAACGGTAGCAGAAAAAAAATGTTAGCAAGATATATTTCCACTGTGGCTGGGTACAAATGAAGCGTAATATGTTCCATGATCAAATATATTTTAATAGTTTATTTTTATATAAAAAATCCCTTTTTGAAAAAAAAAATTAAAAATTAACAATCTAATACAAGAATGGGTACACCTGTTCTAACAACAGAAAAAAAAAACAATTTTGAGAAACTGAAACTGACAAATCTGTCCCTAACTTTTATATGCATGTAGCCATAATGTTTTGTTAATCTAAGGTCACAGTACCACCTGCAAAACGTGTTATAGTTTCAAAAGCTTTGTGAAAGTAGAAGGACAATAGTAGAATATTGGGGAGCAGGAAGATTATTGGATTATTGGATTACCTGACCAGGGAGCAAGGGAATCATAATCAAACAATATGGAGAAACCAGATTGGAAAAAGCTGGGTGATGGATGGACAAATTTGTGACCTGAATGTACCAGTAATAAATTGTACTGCTAGGTATTCTGCCAGTTTAAATACCTTGACTGTTACTCAGCCTGCTCCTTGCTCTGTTATTCTCCATTTAAATGGATGCAAAAGCACAACAATGGGTTTTAATCTCCTTCCATGGCCTTAAGTAGCACCAAGCTTGAGGTAGCATCCTGACAATAATCTAAGGCACAGGTGAAATTTTTAAGATTGCCTTCAACCCCTAGAATTCCCCACCAACCCATGCTAACTGAGGAATTCTGAAAGGGAACATCACACATCTTAAAGTCGCCAAGCTTGAGAAACACTAAAGAGATTTTCTATTTGTTTTTAGAGACCAGGACTGTTTAAATACACACTGCATATTTATACTCTGCAGATGGCTTGCCCAAGTCTGGTTAAGGATAATACCAAAACTCCATTAAAGCTTATTATAGTCTCACATCACAGCATGACTCTGAGAGGGCATTAGGAAAAAAAAAATAGATCTAATCCTTTCGGTGCTGTCTTAGTACATCCTGTGCATCTTTTTTCCTTGCCATCCCTCTGCTCTCAACAAAGGTCGTTTGGTTTCGCTTGGCATCTCTGCAATTGGAATGCAGTCAGCCATGACAGCAATAAGAAAAAAAAATTACTTGACTCTTGGGAGACCTTTCCAGCCTGTTCTGTGAGGCTAATGGTGGTGGCAGAAGCCCAACTGAACTCCAGCTAACTGATCCAGCTATGATTTATCTATTGGGAATGATTGGATCTATACTAATATTTATCAACCTCTTCAACAAACAGGACTGCAAAAAAGTGTTTGTGGATTGTTAAGTGTCCAAGGCATCTTTACGGACCCATCATCAACTCTCTCCTATCCACAATTTCTTTCTCTTCCCTCAAATACTGGTAGTCCTCGCCTTACAACCATTCATTTAGTGACTGTTTGGAGTTACAACGGCATTGAAAAAGGTGACTTATGACCGTATTTTATACTTACAATTGTTGTAATGTAGCAACTACAGGATCACATGATTAAAATTCAGACATTTTTTTTTTAATTTTGATTTATATGCCGCCCTTCTCCGGAGACTCAGGGCGGCTTACAATGCGTTAAGCAATAGCCTTCATACTTTTGTATATTTATACAAAGTCAGCTTATTGCCCCCACAAACTGGGTCCTCAACTGGCATGTATTTGACAACTGGCATGTATTTATGATGGTTGCAGTGTCCTGGGATCAGGTGATTCCCTTTTGGGCCTTCTGACAAGCAAAGTCAGTTGGGAAGCCAGATTCACTTATTGACGTTATTACTAACTTCACACCTGCAGAGATTCACTTAATAACTGTGGCAAGAAAGGTCATTAAATGGGCCCAAACTCACTTAACTGTCCTGCTTATTTATGGAAACGTTGGGCTCAATTGTGATTGTAAGTCGAGAACTACCTGTCTTTAAAACTAACCCCTTGGCAGAGACAGTTTCAAGTTAGGCACAAATGGCCTTTTGAAGTTTTCTGTTCCAATTTGTGAACATAGAAATGTAAGTGGGAACCATTTCTCCAACTCTCTCAAGGGAAAAGAGAAATTCTCCAATTATTTCTCCATGAATACCGAGGAAAAAGACCTATGAGAGGAATTGTTCCCATGGGATTTAAAGCTAACAGGAGAAGCTAGGGAATCTGCAGACCACTGGAGTGATAACCGTATAATTAAAGACAGCTGTACTCATACCACCTTGGCTAATTCATGTCTAGGTGGCTGCATCCTCACAAAACTCTTAGTTTGGTTAGTAAAGTAATCCATTGATGTGTTTTCATAGTAAACTGAATCATGAATTAACCAACAGGCAAAATTTGAAAAATATTGTTGTTGTTAGTCACGAAGTCATGTCCAACCCATTGTGACCCCATGGACAATGTTCCTCCAGGCCTTCCTGTCCTCTACCATCCCTCGAAGTCCATTTAAGCTCATACCAACTGCTTCAGTGACTCCATCCATCCAGCCATCTCATTCTCTGTCGTCCCCTTCTTCTTTTGCCCTCAGTCTTTCCCAGCATTAGGCTCTTCTCCAGTGAGTCCTTCCGTCTCATTAGGTGACCAAAGTATTGAGTTTCATCTTTAGGATCTGGCCTTCTAAAGACCATTATATTGAAAAATATAATTAATCATAAATAGTCATCTCAGGTCCATACTTACCAAAACAGCCAATAGATGTATCAGAAAACCACACTCCATTCATGACAAACTCTTCCAAATTTACATCTATCAAACTATGCTCAAACTGACTTCTACTGTTCTTACCTTATCATTCTTCGAGAATGTTGCATAGGGCATAACTAAGGCTAGTGTCCTAGATATATCTTCTCTATCTACTAAATAATATTATTTAAAAGCTTCAGGCGGTCAAAGTTATGATGAGCAGCACAGACCAATATCTATGGACACATTTACTAACCACTTTGGCATATGGAAGATTGTGACTTGATATATAAGACGATAGTAAACTGCTTTTTCCAAAGAGCGAAGTCTTTGCATAACATGTCTGAGGTTGTCAGGTGAGAAAGACCAGGGCACACATGAAGTTCCAATTAAACTGATTTATTGCTCATGCTTACACACAAGAATCTAGTCAAATAATAGTTAGCACCATTTTGACGCGAGATAAGGATTTTTGGAATTCAAGAGGGTTGGACTTAGTCCATTTGTGGCGATGAAGAAGCTCTAGGCCCGTGATGACGAACCTATGGCACATATCGGTGGGCACACGAGCTCAGCTCTGGCACACATGCGTGCGCTGGCCAGCTGATTATCGGGCTTTCCGGTCCCACTGGAAATCAGCAAATGGGCCATTTCCCGCTTCCGGAGGGCCTCTGGGAGGGTGGGGAAGGTCATTTTTGCCCTCCCCAGGCTCCTAGAAAGCCTCTGGAGCCTGGGTAGGGTGAAAAATGGGCCAGCAGGCCAGCGGGAGGCTCACACATGCATGTGCAGGGGACAGGGTGCATAGAATTATGGGTATGGGCACATGCACGCAGGTCTCTCCCATGCTCCCCCCACTTTTGGCACGCGATGGCAAAAAGGTTAGCCATCACTACTCTAGGCTGATTCCTCTTTTGACTCTTCCACCCAGGCTCTACATTGGTAGGGTCATTTGAGCCTGATCATTTGTGCCTCAAGTAAAATACCGAAGTACCATATTTTAACCATAATTCTATTTTAACTGTTCAGTTTTATTGGCTTGAAGTTACGAGACCACGTGATCATTTGAAACATTAAGCGTATTTTGGGTTAAGATCTCCGTCCATATGAGCAGCCTATTTTCCCTTCCCACCCTTAATTTTATTGAAATACAAGTTTCTGTTGCTATTTGCTTCTTAAGCCAATCTTGACTAAAAAGCTGAATTAATGTAATGAGTGGACAGAAAAGGCCCCTGCAACATTCCTTGCAGAGTAGAAGGACAAGCGTAGGAGGTTAGGAATTCCAACCAATAATCAGAATGTCAAAGATCCCTTTTTAAAAAATCCATTCTATAATTCTGGATGCATGTGTGTCATACCTCCATCTTCAGGCAACCTAAAACTTAAAAATATTTTTCATCCTCTCCAGAATAGACAGTCAAAATCATATCCACTTGATCTGATAAATGATACTGCAGCCACTGCATTTGTTTCCCCCTCCCCATACCCCCACTGCCACTAGTGTGTTTCCTTTCAAACTGCCTTTAATGAGATACCTTCTACCACATCCATAAAATCCTCCAGCAGAATCCCAGAATGCTCTCTGAGTATTGCTCAGCAATGTCACCATGATGTGGATGCTAAAAAATGTTTGCCTTTCAAAGGAGCCAGGACCAGCATTGTCAGGCTATGGATCAGTAGTTTTCCAACTTGGCAACATTTAAGATGCGTGGACTTCAAGTCCCAGAATTTCCTAATCAGTCGTGCTGGCTGGAGAATTCTGGAGTTTGAAGTCTGTGCATCTGAAAGTTGCCAAGTTGGAAAAACACTGATCTATAGATGGAAGAAAGCAGTAGTGAAACAAATACCAAGCCCTATTACATAAATAAGGCCTTGTTTAGAGAGCAGTGCATTCCCATGGGACTTTGCTATTTCCTTACCTTTTTTCCATGGGTTGCACTATGATGCAGACTGTATAGTCTGGAAAACAAAATTACATGCTTCATTAAGCATAACCTTCACCGAATGCACTTCAAGTCTGTTTGCTTATCCAGCAGTGGGAATTCACTTGCAGGAGGCAGATATTTGTGTTCTTGATGTTCTTAATGACAATAAAGGCTGTAAAGTATTGATAGAAATCAGGCACATTTACAAAGTATGGTCAAAAATGTTGAGATGGCACCCATGTCTTCATGGACATACACATATATCTTCATGCACAGAATGTATCTGGGAAACTGTCCAGGTGTGGTGTGCCTTTCCTTCTTTCCAGGGTCTTCTTTGGTTCTCTGGTCTAGCCTTTAAATTTAGGATTTGGAAGGGATTTCCTATCCAAGCATTAACCAGGTCTACCCTTGCTTAGTTTTTGCAAACAGCCAAGGAGAGCTAATATACAGCAGGCTATGACTCAAAAATGATTAAGAACTAGAGTAGAAAGAATTGTTTGATCCTTACTTTTCAGACTAATATGTGATTGGCATACAGTTGTTCTTTGAACTCTGAAGTACTCTGTACCGTATAAATTAAGTTCGGTTCTAAAAAAGGGGGAAGGGCAATATACACATTAGCTGGAAAAACAGCAGCAAAAACAAATATCAATGTACATCAGAAATTTTTACACACAAAACACCACGCAAAATCAAGGTGAATTTTGAAGGTGTATATTTATGTCTATTTATTTTGGCATCTTTTAAATTTACAGTGATATTGAAACTGTGTGATGTAGTTTTAAATTAAAACTTGCATGGATTATCATAGAAACAAGCCTTTTCAACCAATTCCATCAGGAGTGTCTGCAGGACGTCGTTTAAAAAAATCAAGATGGCGGCCCTGATAGTGCAGTCAAAATTCTGGCAACTAGATGCAACTTTGTCACTGGTTTTATTGTTTAGCATCTAATGATTTGCAGAGTTCCTGAGCTTCCTTTGAATTTATCTCAATTAAATCCTTGGTTCAAATTCATAGTTTAACAGAATCTCTTAATCCATTCCCTCTGTTAGCAACTCAAATATATTTACGTATTTATTAAATTTGTTTGCTGCAAAGCAACTCTGGGCAAATCACCATGAAAATACAGATTATAAATATTTTCTAATCTGGGAAAGAAATGGTAAACTTGGCAGTCACAGCTGGATATGACTCACTTTTCCCTCTATTGTCTTTTGAACACTTATGAAAAAATAATAAATATTGATAACCAACAGACCCTACTTATTTCTCCTTATGATTTGCTTTTCTTTCACCACAAGCCATGCCCCTTCTCTTGTCAATGACATTCTGTTGTGTGAAAGCAGGCAGTGCTGTGCTGTGCTGTGCCATGCCAGGATGGGAAGGAGAGCTGTGCAGGGTCAAGGGACAACCTAGGCTTGTTCTTCTCTGCTAGGACAAAAGACGCCAGTGTGTTCTCAGACTCAACCACATCAGGATGAATTGAAAGAGGACAAGTCAAGTCAGATCCTGAGCTCTGGGGTTGAAGGAGGACTTTAAAATAATCCAATTGTTTCCTAGAACTGAAAAATAGCTCTCTACAGAGAAGCGTTTTGCTAATCTATATTAGCATAAAGCACAACGTTGAGTTACCCATCTAGATATGTCTAACACTCAGGTCAGCTGCCCCTGAAGAGCATGCGGGAACTTCAACTAATGCAGAACGAGTAATAAGTGATGCCAGCTATACGGCACAAAGTATATTACTTCAGCATGAGTTGCATTGGTTACCGGTATGTTTCTGGGTATTTACAGGTAGTCCTTGATTTACAACAGTTCATTTATGGACCATTCAAAATTGCAACAGTTCTGAAAAAAGTGTTTTATAACCGCTTTTCACACATGCAGCATCTCGATGGTGACGTGATCAAAATTCAGATGCTTGGCAACTGACTCATATTTATGACCGTTGCAGTGTCCCGGGGTCACATGACCATCTTTTGTGACTTTCAAAGTCACGAAACAAAGTCAGTGGGGAAGCCAGCTTCACTTAACAACCATGTTATTAACTTAACAACTGTAATGATTGACTGAACAACTGTGTGGCAGGAAAGGTCGTAAAATGGAGCAAAACTAACAGCTGTCTAGCTTAATGACAGAAATTTTGGACCCCGTTGTGGTGGAAGTCGAGGACTACTTGCAGCCCATTACATTTTCCCCAAGTAAGTAATATGTTTATAGCTCTTATTTTGGAATAGAAGGAGATGGCATAAGGTGGAGCTCAATATCCCACCTTCAAAGCTCTTGATCGACGTGTCCCAAATCACCATTTTCCCAATGTAGCCCTGATAGTTATGCCACATTTTACCTCTTCTAACTCCCTCTCCCCCTCTTTGCTCTTTTATTTAGAGATACAAATCTAAAAGTGAAATCTGTTTTTGGAGGTGCAGGGACTCTCCATGCAGCCCTCTGAACAAGAAACATTTGCAAAACCTCATGACTGCCTCTTTTGAAAAGACATTGCTCCTGGCAGAGCTTTAGAATTGTTATAAAAATAACCCAGTTCAGTTTGGGATGTGGCCAAATCCGATGCACAATGCCGCTTATTAATATAGTTATTGATATTTGTTATTGCTTACGGTGGGCTGGATTATAAATTAGCCACAATTTAAAGCTTTATAGATTTCGGTGGGAAATAATTGCAACTTCCATAGTCTGGATCAGCCGGTTATTGTTTTTTAATTTTTTTTATATTTATTGCATTGCATTTCATTGGAAATATTCTCAGATAAAGCCTCACTGGCATATATTTTTGTTGTTTTATATTTTAATCTTACTCTTGTAGGAACCTTTGTAGGGCAGCTGCTCCACAGGGATGCTGTTCGAGAAAACAGATACCTTGCCTGAAGCAGCCCTTGACTTTTGAAACAGCATGCCATCCTACAAAAGTGCCACAAGTTGTTGGAAATGTGGCTGTGTTCCCAGCCTTCTGGTGATGCCCCAGATGTGACAAAGAGGCATATAAGCCAATCAGCATTTATTTATTTACTTACTTACTGTCTGGCATATTAATACTACTAGAATAGAATAGAATAGAATAGAATAGAATAGAATAGAATAGAATAGAATAGAATAGAATAGAATAGAATAGAATAGAATAGAATAGAATAGAATAGAATAGAATAGAAACGAAACAGAGTTGGAAGGGACCTTGGAGGTCTTCTTGTCCAACCCCCTGCCCAAGCAAGAAACCCTACAGCACTTCAGACAAATGGTTATCCAACATCATCTTAAAAATGTCCACTGTTGGAGCATTCACAACTTCTGCAGGCAAGTTGTTCCACTGATTAATTGTTCTGTCAGGAAATTTCTCCTTAGTTCTAAGTTGCTTCTCTCCTTGATTAGTTTCCACCCATTGCTTCTTGTTCTACCCTCAGGTGCTTTGGAGTTTGACTCCCTCTTCTTTGTAGCAACCCCTGAGATATTGGAACACTGCTATCATGTCTTCCCTAGTCCTTCTTTTCATTAAACTAGACGTACCCAGTTTCTGCAACTGTTTTTCATATGTTTTAGCCCCCAGTCCCCTAATCATCTTTGTTGCTTTTCTCTGCACTCTTTCTAGAGTCTCAACATTTTTTACATCGTGGCGATGTAAAGACCACACTTGGAATACTGCATTCAGTTTTCTTTGCTATGATGTAAAAAAAATGTTGAGAGTCTAGAAAGAGTACAAAGAACAACGAATAAGATTAGGGGACTGGAGCAGGGATGGTTTCTACTTACGTTTACTACTGGTTTGCAACAGGATCGCACATACACACACATGCACAGAAGCTTCTGATGACGTCAGGGTCACTGGGCAGAGCCTCCCGCCGGTTTAATACCAGTTCTATAGAACCGGTCCAAACCAGGGGCAACCCGCCTCTGGACTGGAGGCTAAAACGTATCAAGAACATTTGTTGGAATTGGGTATATCTAATTTAACAAAAAGAAGGACTAGGGGATGACATAATAGCCGTGATCCAATATTTCAGGGGTTGCCACAAAGAAGAGGAAGTCAATTTATTCTCCAAAGCGCCAAAGGCAGAACAAGAAGCAATGGGTGGAAACTAATTAATAAGCGGAACAACTTGCCTTCAGAAGTTGTGAATGCTCCAACACTGGAAGTTTTTAAGGTGAGATTGGACAACCATTTGTCTGAAATGGTATAGACTAGAGCCCTGATGGTGAACCTATGGCACGCATGCCCAAAGTGGCATGCGAAGCCATGTTGCCCGGCACATGTGGCCTTGCCTGTTTGTCTTCTGGGTTTCTGGCATGCATCAGCTGTCCGTGCGCGTGGCAGTGTGAAAACCAGTGTGCACATGTGCTCAAGAACCTGGAATTTTGGCTTTTCCACAGCGTGATCCCTTTGCGCACATGGCAGTGCCAAAACTGGCCTGCGCATACACGCCAGCTAGCTGATCATCAGGCAGGCAGCCGCACTAGAACCCAGAAGTTTGGCTTTTCCGGAGCATAGCGGAGTGCGCACTGAGGAGTACGCACATTTGCAACGTTTCCACACAATCTTTTGGCACTCGGTGCTGAAATGATTTGCCATCACTGGACTAGAGTCTCCTGCCTGAGCAGGGGGTTGGATTAGAAGATCTCTAAGGTCCCTTCCAACTCTGTTATTCTGTATATCATACATGGACTAGCAATATATCTTAACATTTCACATAGATAAATAAAACATAATAAAATTAAAAGATCTATGCTCAAATTCCAATGTCTAGGCCATCTAACTGTTGAAACACGGCATTTTTTATATTTTAAAAAATCAGATACTGGACCTTCTGTGGCTATCCAGACTTGTGCTTTGTCACAGAAGACCACTCAACATTAATCTCCTTATCTCTTATCTCCTGCGCATGTCCAAGATGGCAGCGCCCGCTGGGACAGCGATCTAAGACGGGGACGCCGACCTATCTTTGGGTCCTTGGGGGTTAGTTTTTTACAATTATGACCCCAGGACCGGTTGGGGGAACACCCTGCCAGCATGGAGAGGGCTTTTTTCCCCTCCGTGACTGAGCAGGGGGAAAACTGCGGTGCTGAGAGCAGTCGGGCTGCTCAGCTGGTCAGCAGTGGTGCTTTGGGCAGTGGCGGCGGCGGCAGCGGCGTTTTTCCTCATGGCTGAGACTACCGGGGCGTCGGAGCAGCGCTGTGCCTGGGGACGCCCATGGCGGTTTAAGATGCAAGTCCAGGGGGGTTGCCCAAGGGGTTGTAGATGGTGTCGAGCACCACCCCCAAGGACCTTTGGAGCGTCCTCCCCCCAGCAATCCTCCCCCCCTCGGGGTTGGAGCTGGGGGGGAAATGAAACGAAACAGCAACGAACTACCAATGGACAATAGGACCGGATGGTGAGGGTGATGGTGAGGGTGATGGCAGTAACAGCTGCCCGGCGGCTAAGGGACGTTGGCGACCCCCCCTTTTTTTGGAGTTGGGGGGGCAACAGAACAACAAAACTGTCGCTGAGACTTGGCTGGCCCCTGGTGTGATATCTTGGCCTGGGCCTTGGGTGGCCTTTAATCTGGGCCCTATGGGGACTGGGGGCTGGAGACAACTGCCCCATTCCGCTCCCCTCTTTCGCAGCGCTTTCCCTTTTGAGACCTATGCCCACCTGACCAGAAACTAGCCTGTGAGACTCACGTATCGCCATGTATTTGTCACCTGTATTCCTCTGACTGTGGAGAGCACTATTTCCATCTGAAAACTGGAGGCTGGGATATGGCTTCATCCCATCGGCTGAGGGGGCTGGACATCAGTTAACCACCGTGAGAGGGTGGCCCGGTGTCGAGGTCCCTGGAGGCCGAACCGAGATGATTTCACATTGCACCTTGTCAGCGGAGGGGTCTGGACCAGACGCCTTGAGAGGGCGGTTTCCCAGACCTTGACCTCTGGACGCTGTGGTTGGCACTGGTTCATTGCTGCCATTCACCACAAGAGAGGGTTTGATCAGCTAACCTAACTACCGTGAGAGGGTAGTTGGACTTTATTTCCTGGCCCCCCCCCCCGGACTGTGGTCGTCTTGGATTTTGGACTTTGTCCCCTGTGGTGAGAGGACAGTGGACTTGGCCCTGTGAACAGGTCTTTGGGACCCCTCCATGTCTTCTTTTTCTTCTCTCCCTTGGACCTTTATGGACCCTCAGGCTATGGTCGTGTTTACCCATTATAATCAAGATGTACCCAGCAGCGGAGCTTCTTGGTCTGCGAGACTCCCCCCTCTCGCAGGCTTGGCCCTCCACTCTATGAGGGCCTACCTCGATGACGGGTTTTGGAACCCTGAGAGGTGGCATGCTGCAAAGAGGGGGTTGCGGGGTTTTTTAAAATTGTCCTTGTCTAACCTTTTAGGGGGAGGGGGGAGGGGGGAGGGGAGGGAGGGTTATAGGCCGAGCTCGTCACAGGGGCCTGAAATGGGAGGCGGGGAACGGGGTGAGGAGGAGCTCGCCACAGAAGGTAAGGAGGGCGATCCCATCAGAGCCATGGTTGGGAGGGGCAGATATGGCAGGAGCAGGGGGCCGTATCATGTGTTGGGGGCACGTAGCCGCTGTCTCCAAGCGGTGGCGTGCCTCAGCCCTCAGGACTCTTCTCGTTCCCCGAGTTGTCCAGAGTTATGGCGTCCGGGCCTGAGGTTGATGTTGTGTAATGCCAGGTCTGTGGTTAATAAGGCCCCCCTCATTTGCGATCTTATTCAAGAGGGGGGTGTGGACCTGGCAGGTATTACGGAGACCTGGTTGGGCCAAGAGGGGGAGGTTCCCTTCGTGGAGATGTGCCCGCCAGGCTTCCGTGCATTTCATCGGCCAAGGGCCCAGGGCAGGGGTGGGGGGGTGGCGGTCGTTATAAGGGAAAGTCTTGATCCAAGGGAGACCACTGTACCTCAGATAGCCGGATGTGAGTCGCTCCTGGCGAAGTGGGCCATGGTGTGCAGGTGGGCTTGCTGATCGCATACCTGGCTCCCTGCCACGTGACAGCGGCCCTGCCTGAGCTTCTCAACGTTATTGCCGAGGTGGCGGTTGATACCCCCAGGCTTTTGGTCATGGGGGATTTCAACCTGCCGTCTGTCGGTGAGGCATCTGGGTTGGCTCGGGAGTTTATGGCTTCCATGACAGCCATGGACCTGACACAATTAATTCTTGGCCCTACTCACACAGGCGGACACACTCTGGACTTGGTTTTTGTCTCTGGTCAGTGGTTGAATGGCCTAGATGTTGGGGATATAGTCATTGAACCCCTGTCATGGTCGGACCATTCTCTCCTGAGGCTAGACTTTCTGACCGCCGAACCCCGCCGCAGGGAGGTGGAACCAATTAGGTGGTTCCGCCCCAGGCACCTGATGGATCCTGATAGGTTCCAGAGGGAGCTTGGGCCAATGCCCGAAACCCTGGCTCACGATTCGGCTGAGGACCTGGTGGCCGCCTGGGATAGGGCAGCCGCCGGTGCCCTGGACCGAGTCGTGCCTTTACGGCCTCTGACCCGGCACCGAATCTGCCCGGCTCCTTGGTTTTCTGAGGAGTTGAGGGAGATGAAGTGCCGGAAAAGACGCCTAGAGAGTGGTTGGAGGGCGAGTCGATCTGAATCCAACCGAACACTAGCTAGGTCCCATGTTAGGACCTATTTGGTGGTGATAAAAGCGGCAAAGCGTAATTACTTTTCCGCTCTTATTCCATCGGCAGATAATCGCCCAGCCGCCTTGTTTAGAGTGACCTGCTCCCTCCTACATCAGGGAGCGCGGGAGGACCTCTTGCAAGGGCGGGCTGAGGATTTTGCACAGTATCTGCACAATAAAGTAGATTCCGGCGAGGTGACTGAGGCTGGTCTTGAGAACGTTATCTGGGATGAGTTCGATCCTGTGACTTCTGAGGACGTGGACAGGACTTTGAGGAGTCTAAACGCAACCACATGTTTATTGGACCCGTGTCCTTCCTGGCTGGTACTGGCCACTCGGGAAGTTACACGAGGCTGGCTCCAGAGGATTATAAATGCTTCTTTGAGTGAGGGTTTCTTGCCTGCCGCCTTGAAAAAGGCAGTGGTGAGGCCCCTCCTCAAGAAGCCTTCTCTGGACCCGGCTGTTTTGGCAAATTTTCGTCCTGTCTCCAACCTTCGCTTTATTGCGAAGGTTGTTGAGAGTGTGGTTGCGCGACAGCTCCCACAGTACCTGGATGAAACCGTCTATCTAGATCCGTGCCAGTCCGGTTTCAGACCTGGGTACAGCACAGAGACGGCATTGGTCGCATTGGTGGATGATCTCTGGAGGGCTCGGGACAGGGGTTGTTCCTCTGTCCTGGTCCTGTTAGATCTCTCAGCGGCTTTTGATACCATCGACCATGGTATCATGCTGCGTCGGTTGGGGGGTTTGGGGGTGGGAGGCACCGTGCTGCGGTGGTTCTCCTCCTATCTCTCTGACTGATTGCACTCTGTGTTGGCAGAGGTCGACCTTGAGGCGCCTCGTTTGCGGGGTGCCACAAGGATCGGTCCTCTCGCTGCTTCTGTTCGACATTTATGTGAAGCCGCTGGGTGAGATCATCCATAGTTTTGGGGTGAGTTGCCAACTGTACACTGATGATACTCAGTTGTACATCTCCACCCCTGACCACCCCAATGATGCCCTCGAAATAATGTCCCAGTGCCTTGAAGCCGTGCAGGTTTGGATGGGGAGGAACAGGCTTCGTCTCAACTCTTCCAAGACCGAGTGGCTGTGGATGCCGGCGTCCCGGTATAGCCAGCTGGTGCCATCGCTGGCTATTGGGGGTGAGTCACTGGCCCCCACAGAGGGGGCTCGCAACTTGGGTGTCCTCCTGGATTCACGGCTGTCCTTGGAAGGGCATATGGCGGCCGTGGCCAGGGGGGCCTTTTATCAGGCCTTTTATCTCTCTCTCTCTTTCTCTCTCTCTCTGAAGCATGTTGATTTCAATACATTCCATAACCCCTGCTGAATAAATGGATTTATTTGGACATCAGTCCTGATCTTTGCTTTTTAAATAGCATGAATTGACATCAGCTACTGGCAGAATGACAGAGTTCTTAGCTCAAATTACAGAGTGAGCCAGCTGAACAGAGCAAAAGCTCATGTGTGTTTCCAGAAAGGCCTTTGTAACATCTAATTAGCTCTTTGGGGTCAGATCCAAAAAAGGTTTGAGGGACCAGGACATTTTGCAAGAGCAAACATAAAGCCTCCATTCCAGACCTAGGAAACCTCTGCTTCTGAATAGCATTTATCCTACCTGCAACAATTCCTCCTTGTTTTTAAATGTACTTTAATATCCAGGATTCTGATCATCATAGAAACTCTTTACTCAATCCTTTAAAAAAAGATTACAGTGAAGGGAAAATCTCAGAAAGAATTATTATAATAATATAATAATTGTTACCATCTTTCTAGGAAGTATTTAAATAAGGGAAGTGTCAAAACACAAGCAGCAGCCACAGAGACACCATCACCTCTGTTCCTGCTTGTTATTTCCAGCAGGGATGCCCCTTACTCTTCAAAGGTCACAGGAGCAAACCATTATGTGAGAAAGATCAGCAAAACCATCTGTTTCCATCACAGCAGGCCACTAGTAAGAACACTTACGGACCAATGCCTGTTTTCCTTTTTCCTCCCCATCTCCTTTTCCTTTTGTGCCATGTCCTTTCAATATGCAAGTCTGAAGGTGAGGATTGTCTTGCTTTGTTTGTTCTACAAACATATCTAGGAGACCTGCAAGCCAAAGAATATAGTATACAAGTTTTAAAGAAATAAAGAGTTCACAAATCCACCCCTCTTTTTCCCCCAGTTCAAAATAGGATGACGTGGGATTTGATGGCAATAGAAAGGGAGGGGGGTATTTAACTTTTCCTGTATAGTACAATTCTTCAGAAGGATAGGATTGAGAATGCAGCATTCCCCCACCCAAAGAAATGCTGATAATCCTAGAGAAAACAAAGGTTTGCTCCTGTTTTGATTCCTCCCCCAGTGAAACTAAAAATGGGCAATCTTTAGACTTCCAGATGATGTTGGACCATGACTCCCATCCCAATTTCTGTAATAGTCAGGCAAATGGGAACATTGGGAGAAATGTCCAAGGTCCATAGCTGTTTTAGTACCACAAGTATCACCAGTCTTACTATATTCTTGTACCAGTAAAACTGCATCCAGAGGACACCAGGAGGACATCAGAATGAGAAAGAATGGGCTAGCTGAGCTCATGTCTATGAAATCTCTTTGGCTTTCTGTCAGAGTGCACACAGTGTGACTAATTTGAGACAACCCTGGAGCAAAATACAGTAAACAGTATTTTGTCTTTTTAAATAGTGGTTTATCTATAAGGACTATATACATACACGTACTAGGCAAAGTCAGGCAATCAATCATCAGCTATAGCACAGAAGCAAACACGGAGAGAGAGAGAGAGAGAGACGCCCTCACAGGGCCTCTCTTATAAAACAGCCTCTTAAAGTGATAATAGTTAAATAAGCCTGCTGACTCATTCTCATTGCATCATCATTTCAGTATTACAGCATGACAGCTGCTGTTCAGTTATTAAATAATTACCTTAACCCTTTCAATCATATGCCAGCCAAGGTGAAACAACAATGCATTATGGAAAGGTTCTCCAACTTTGTGGCTGTCCAAGTTCAGATTTCTTAACCATGGTCATTCTGTCTGGGAATGTTGATAGGTGTAGTTCCCACATCTGGAAGACAGCCAGGTTGTGGAAGGCTGAATATTTATTTATTTATTTATTTTGTGATTTATATGCCGCCATTCTCCCTGAGGACTCAGGGCGGCTTACATAAAACAATCACCAATACAAATCACAATAAACATAATTAAAATAAGATTAAAATCCACAATAACAACCATTAAAATTATAAAAACTATACAACCCCACGATTAGAGAATTGTTGGAACAGCCACGTCTTTAGTCCACGGCGAAAGGAGAGGAGGATGGGCGCCGTCCTGAGGTCGGTGGGCAAACTATTCCAGAGGGTCGGAGCTCCGACAGAGAAAGCCCTCCCCCTGGGGGCCACCAGCCGACATTGTTTGGCTGACAGCACCCGGAGGAGGCCCAGTCTGTGGGCGCGCACTGGACAATGGGAGGAAGGCAAGAGGTGGTCTTGTAAGTACCGTGGGCCTATGCCATGTAAGTATGATTTGTCTAACCATAAAGAAGAACCTCTTTTTAAAACTGATGTCACTGGAGTGCTTCTAACTGACACATTAATAGACACATTTTTCTCGGTGCAAATTGTCTCCAAACACAAAATTTTGTTCTCTCCCCCCCCCCCCCCCCAGGAAAAGGAGAGAGAGAGGGAAAGAAGACCCAAGCTCTTTGTCACATCACCACAACTGGAATTGTGTATTTTAGTTATTCTCTGGGTTGGCTTGCACAACAAACAGCACCCGCTTGTAATGCTCCCTAGAAACTAATCACCTGTCTATGGCTACATCCGTTCCTGAAATGGCATCGAAACAACACAGGAAACCTAAAACACACCCTTTAAAATATATCTTGGGCTGTATTTTTCCTTCTCTTTTTGGTTTTGTTATTTCTGCTCAACTGTTTCCTAGTGACAACTTTTTATGTTGGTTTTGCTTACAGCCATGGTATTTTAAAATCTGAGTAGTGCCCTTTGAACACTGGCACACCTTGTTCTCAGTGAATAAGGCCATTCTTTAATGCTTCTGGAAATACTTTCTTATTCCCACCCAGAGCCCCCACCTCACATGCTAAAGTTTATTGTGCAGCGAAGACTGGAACCCAACTCAAGGCTGCAGAACTTCAGTGGGATGCAAGCTATCAAGATTTTGAATTTTCTGATTAAAAGAAAAATAAGAAGTTGGGAAAGCATGAAGATTTGTAGTGATAGGCGTAGGGGGGGAAACCAAAATACTAGCATGCTCGTCTTGTAGATATGATAGCCACATACTAAATACCGTATTTTTGGGAGTAGAAGACACACTTTTTCCCCCCTAAAAGAGGGTGAAAATTTGGGTGCATCTTATACAGCAAATGTACTCCCGCCCACACGCAGGCCCCCACCCTTTGGCCTCTGCCTCCCAGCAATTTGCCTCCTTGTAACAAACAGAAAACAGTTTTTTTTCAGTTTCAGCACAACCTGATTAGCACAAACAGCTGATTGTTGGTTGGATCGGCCTCCCAACTATCAGCTGTTTCAGGCTGCAGAGATTGTTATTGCCTATTGTCGCACGCCCCATTTGCTGCAAGGAGATAAATTGCTGGAAGGAAGAGGCAGAATTTTTTCCCTTGTGCTAATCAGGATGTTCTGAAACTGAAACTGAAACTGAAACAGGCTGTTTGCTGTTTGCTGCAAGGAGGCAAATTGCTGGGAGACAGAGGCAAAAATTTTTTCTTGTTTTCCTCCCCAAAGAAGGTAGATGTGTCTTATAGTCCAGAGTGCTTATACACAAAAAATATGGTAAATAATGTGATAAATACATCCATACCAGAAGGAGGCAAAAATAGCTACAGAGTGACCTAAACCCCAAGTATGATACCCTTTGCAATCTCTCTGTTCTTAAGAAACATATTTTGTTTGACAGGCTTGAGTATCATTTCTGTGATGGATAAGCTTGATTTTTCAGCTGTTTTTTCTTGGAAGATTAGATTTGTAAAAAATGTCCAATGTGATTAGTAATATTAGTGTGCCCCTGTGCATAATTTGGTCTGGTTCAGATTAAATTTAATTCCCAGGAGATTAGCTAGCAGAATACTCTGGCTCTTTTTTTATATACATATTCTCACAACTCATTAATTTCTCAATGTCTCATGTTTGGAGAAACCAGACCACTAAATCTAAAACTGGAGGTCAAGTGTAGCCCAGAAGAAGTTAAAAACAGCACCATCCAGATTTGTATTGTCCATTTGTCCCACAACAAATGTTGCAAATATAGCCAACTCACTGTATACAAAGCTAAGAACACTTCCAGAATTCTAGGAGTTGAAATCCACACTTATTAAAATGGCCAAATATGAGAAATGATGCTTTAATGGAATTCCAAATCCATTAATATGACTTAAACCAGGAGTCTCAAACCTTGGCAACTTTAAGCCTGGCAGACTTCAACTCCCAGAATTGTCCCCAGGCTTAAAGTTCCCAAGGTTGGAGACTACTGACTTAGACCAAAGTTGTGCTGATTGTTTAGCAAAACTTGTTCTTCTACTTGCTCTAATAATACTTTATGGTACTTTTAACACTACTTCATTTAGGAAGTAAACTATCTGCAATTGATTCCTTTCTATTACCTTGTTTTCTATGCATTCTCATGGGCTAAGTAAGCCATTGGTTTGTTCTTAATAAATATTTTTCATGGAAAGGAAAAACTCCCTTCTAAAAATGTTAGGTTTAACTTAACTCCAGATATAACAAGAGAAGGTCTCCTGCAAAAAAAAAAAAAAAAAAATTGCTAGGAAGCCACTGCCTTTAAGTTTAGACTGTATCAATTTAGGTGACCCAATGGTTTGGCAAAGCAGAAGGCAGTTTTTTACATTTTTATAAACAATCTTCTGTAGTGTAGAACCAATCATTGCCCCTTTGATCCAAAGGTATAATCAACTTAGGCAACTTCTCGGCCTGTTTTGTAAAAACCACATACAAAAAAGAAGAACACAAAACAAAGATACTTTTTTTTGTTAAGTATTAAAGCACAAAAAAAATCTATGCTCTTCTCTCTCAAGATGGAAAACCATCTCTTTTGTCCCGAAAGCAGGCAAATTGGTGGAGCAGAAATAGCTGTTAGGTTTCCAAAGACATGTAGAGACATATTTAACTGTGAATGAATGAAATTGAGAAGGCAATAAATACACAACGGGGAGCCATGAAAAAATTCACTGTGTGCAAAATCAATCAATCAATCAATCAATATCAACCGAGAAATGTCATAGAGGGCAATGATGACCACAAGTTCCTCTTCTTGACTCTGTCCACAACCTTGTTGCAAACAACATTTTGCACTGACACAAACACAGTAGCTTGTCCTCCAACAAAACCACCACACATACAGTATGCATGGAGAGAGAGAGAGAGAGAGAGAAGGAAGGAAGGAAAGAAGGAAGGAAAGAAAAAAGAAAGAAAGAAAGAAAGAAAGAAAGAGAGAAAGAGAGAGAGAGAGAGAGAGAGAGAGAGAGAGAGAGAGAGAGAGAGTCATCATTTTGCTAATGGCACTTAATGGAACTTCAAAACAAGAGATTTGGGGAATTTATTTTTTTATTTTTATTTTTTATTTTATTAATCATATTTCTATGCCGTCCACTCTCTGAGGACTCTGGCTGGCTTACACCAAAGACAGTATACTAAATAGCATATTGCCCCCAACAATCTGGGTCCTCATTTTACCCATCTCAGAAGGATGGAAGGCTGAGTCAATCTTGAGCCAGTGAAATTTGATCTGATGATCTGCTGAACCAGCAGTCAGCTGAAGTAGCTGAAGTCAGCAGTCAGCTGAAGTAGCTACAGTACAGCACTCTAACCACTGCACCACTTTGGCTTATCCAAGTAGTTTTCCTTATATCAGTAACCTGAGTAGAAATTCATTCTGGAGAGAGATTTCTCATGTCATCAAGCATTAGCAATGGGATTTTTTAAAAGCAGGAGCTGCTGGAGCTCATGGCTAGGGCTCAGCAGTATTTCTAATGTTTTCTCTTGGTCAGCTCCAGGAGAGTCTTGACTGGTTTATGGTAATCTAGTTGTGCTCCTTATATTTGAAGCCAGCCACAGTCACATATAGTACAGTTGACTGTAGTGAGTATAGTTCAGTAAGGGTACAATAATAGTTCTTGTTACAGATTCCTAGACCTACTTTACCAATTTGATTCCCCTAAGTTCAAAGTGGAAAGAAAATAGCCATTAGCTCAGATGAGATGGGTGGCCACTGTATACACTAGGTTTTACAAGTGATTCACCTTTATGGTTGCACTAGGATGAGATAAACTGAGTCTCCACATTCTTTGGAAGTTTACTTTAGAATATCAGTTGAAGAACTGCTTGTGAATTTCTCTAAACCATCTGGCTGGCCACTGAGAAAAACATACCCTATATTAGAAGAACTGTATGGTCTAATCTAGGAAGATCCCGCTTTCAGAATTTACTCAATATATTCCTCTACAGATTTTTAGTCTTTCCTCTACAGTTCAGATTGATGCCGATAAACCAGTTGACTAAATCAAGTTTTATCTGCTTAATCTTAATGAACTTCAGAATGAGGGTAAGAATACATTCTGCAGTAAGAACCTGCTGACTAAATGAAGATATCATAGTAAGCCATACTGCACATTGTTCATTTGGGAATAGCATTAAATAACATAAATGAATAAGCATAAGCATAAATAAAAGGTTAAGTGTCAGATTGTGGTAGAATATAAAAACTGTATGCATAGTATAATAAGTATGTTAATTGAAGTTTAATGTTTAACACCTTATGTGAACCCAACCGAATAACATTCTTCTAGCTTTGTATCCAAACAATAAAGGTACTGGATCCCCATTTAGTGCAAATGTGAGTGCAACAGAACAGACATAATTTCTCTTTAGACATCCGCCAGAAAGAATGGACCTCTCATTTGCATCTGTAAATTTCAACATAATTTTATAACATCCAAATTTCATTCCGTTTACCTCGTTTGTGTACATTACCTATATGACATAAATTGACATAAATTTAATACTTCTGGACTGAATGGGCATTTATGAATAATAGACACCTCCTCCCTCAGTTCCTCAGAGCTATTTTCATTTATCTGTGTCACTGGACTGATTTTCTAAGAGCTGCCCCAGCTGTTCCAGATAATCTCACATCTATTCTGTTTTCCCCTGTATTCTCTTAATAAGGTCAGAGTAAAAAGGAAGGAAAAGACTGAAATGGAGGGGGGGAAATTAAGAAAATATTCCCAGAAAGGATGTTACCAATCCATCTTCCCAGGATAATTTCAACTCATTTTGAATTTGGGTGAGCAGGTGCAACCTGCACTTGTGTCTGAATGCGATGGCAGAAATCTGAAATGATAAAATGGATTTTTATCAGTCCTTCTTATCCTCCTTTGGCTTTTTAGCCCTTTCATTCCAACTGGTATCCCCCACCTATACTTTCATCTAATTCAAGGATGTCTGTGGAGTCAATATGGCAGCCAGGCCCATGCCACTGAGGCCCTGCCTGTTTCTATGTTAGAAAGCTTTAAAGAGATGTAACTCCCCTCCTCAAGGACACCCAGAGCAGATGCCACAGTATGATCGGCTGGTTCTCAAAACAAAATGAACAGAAGTGATTGGTGGATGTAATGGACTGTGGGTGGCCTGTGGGGAAAGGGGAAATGAATTATGTATGCATTTGCGTGGGAAGCTCAGAGCTGGTTTTGCTTCTTCTATGCCAATTTGGACTTATTCAGTAAAGTTTACACTCTTGGTAGAATAATGTCCCAGGAGGGTTTTTTTTTCTGGATTCACCAACTGGACAATTGACAGAAGGGCTGACAACAGGTGAAATAGAAGTTGGCTCTTATCGTTTATTTTATCAATTAGATTTCCAAGGTTGTATGATCCTGGACTTGCTTTCTACTGTACTAAAATAAATAAAGGCTTAATTGTCAGTTTCTTGTAATGGAAGCAGAAAATGCAGGAAGCGGAAGGGTTAAAAAAAAGAAGCAGCCACCTGGCAGTTGAATAAAGAAAAAAGAAAAGGGATTAATAAGCAATATATAACAGAAGAAAGAAACCTTATAATGAAGCACTCAGGAATTTGGTTGATACACCTTGAAGCAGAAACAACAAACGAAGTCTGCATGATCTGTTCATATAATATGACTGTAAAGTTTTAACTGTCCATATTCAACTATTTTTCTGAATAAATGAGAAATAATTTATAATATTTCTTTCCAATAACATTATGCTATTGAGAAGATAAAATGCAACATCAGGATAAGAACACTCACAATTACCCTTACCAAAACTTTCATCAGTTAAATTGATATTATTGTTTGATGGAGGTGATTTTAATTTACTGAATATGGCTCCGATTCTATGGACTATGGAATTAAATTTTAGGAAAGAGTCAACCTCAACAGGCCTAACTGGGAAGTTATTATTCATTTTTTTATTTCGGTCCTGGTAAGTTTGTGGATGAATATATACTCTACTATTAAGGGTGTTTTATTTCCAGGGATGCATGCTGGGAGAAATTTGGGGGCTCAAAATCCAAGCTGAACCCATTGGGGTTCAGCTTCGATTTTGATATTGAGCCTCATAAGTATTTAACAGTTTCTAACAATTCTGTTTTAAAAATAGGTGGTAAAATATTTTATTGGAATATGTAGACAGAAGTGAGGATAATTACTTTAATTAATTTATTTACAGTATTTAGACCACGGGTGTCAAACTTGCTGCCGTCACATGACTTATTGTGATGTTTTTTCCCTTTGCAGAGCTGTGGTGGACGTGGCCTGTGTGTGACACATCTGGCCCACGGGCTACCAGTTTGACACCCCTGATTTAGACTATGGCATATCAAACATGTGGTAAGCCCAAGGGAGTTGGGGGGGGGAGGGAGGAGGGTTGCTAAGAAAATTATTTTGAGAAATCAGAAAAGTGACAATATTTCAGTTAGTTAGGAGTGGATTTTGGAAATATTTTATGTGGTTTACTTGATTTGAAAAGGTAATTTTCTTCACTAATCAGAAAATAAAGCTATATATTTTTCTTTATTATAGATATTATGATGATATTATATTATATCTCAATGGAAGGTGATACAATAAAGGAAATTGAATGGTGTGTTAAATGTGGTTGGCAGGCAATCTGCAAACTAAGCATAATTTTCAAGAACAACCTCCCCTTATGCCTGAAGAGAAAAGTTTTCCATCATATGTGCTTCCTGTTCTAATATATGTGGCTGAAACATGGACACTAACCTCACAATCGATACAAAAGCTGCAAGTGGCACAAAGAGCCATGGAAAGATACATGCTTGACATTACAAGGCAAGATAGAAAGGCCTGCACATGGATTAAAGAACAAACAAAAGTATACAATATCATCAAGAGAGTAAAAGAATTGCAATGGAAATAGGCTGGTCACATAGCAAAAAGAACTGATGGCAGGTGGACCAAGGCAGTCCTAGAATGGATCCCACTTGATAAAAGGCGTCCACAAAAGAGACCTAAAACAAGATGGATCGACGACATCAAGTATTGCAGGCCCAATTGGCAAAAGAAAGCCCAAAACTGTATTGGTTGGAAACATGCTGAAGAGGCCTTCATTCTGCAGTAGGTAGACAATGACTAAAATGATTACTGTATTGTGTTGTGTTGTGTTGTGTTGTATTGCATTATTATATTATATTATATTATATTATATTATATTATATTATATTATATTATATTATATTATATTATATTATATTATATTATATTATATTATTATATTATTACTATAATGCTATTTTCCCATTTTAGAATAGAGTATTATAAATTTTTATTATAATCCATTTTAATACAACTGCTAAAATTATATATGATATTGTATTAAAATAGTTTACAATGTAAGTGATGTCTTTAATGGTCTATTCCCCAAATTAAATTTAAGAAGAAATGATGTATTTTCTGAGCTAATAAACCTGGTTTTGCCACAGCTAGCATGGAAAAATACCAGGAGATTGCTGTAATTAACTGTGACAGAGGTAGTTCCATATTTAAATGATTCACTAGGCAGTGTTACTAGTGAGTGACAGTGTTGTCAGAATTCACATTTCTTGTTCACCAATTCACTAATATTTGTACAAGTCTGCTCTGCTCGAAAGGAAAAAAAATACAAAATACAATTAAATACACAGTTTTCTAAAAGAACCATTAGCAACATTCCAAAAATTGCATGAGAAAACATTTCAGTAAAGAGACAGAAGTGGATATTAAAAAATATATGCAAAACACATTTTAAAAAGTTCTGGGAATAAGTGAAATTACCATAAAGTAAGTATCATGAAAGCTCTCTGGCCTAAGAAAACCGTCTATAATTATTTCAAGGTAATAATAATTTCTACTGTGCTACATGACAGTTTTTAATTATATTCTTTGCCACTTAGTTTATTGTAATAGAAACCTGGCATCAAAATCTGTGGGTGCAGCTCCTTTAAGGCAATGCCAGCAGGTGTGACACACATGCCCACACATGTTTCAACCACCTTTTCCACTTTGAATCCAGTTCACCACACACCTTCAAATGAAATACTTCAATAAATTTTGTCTGGAAACAAACTTCTAATGGAAAAGCTTAGCCCCTAATTGAGAGAATCAACATGGCTTTGTTTATGTATGAGCAATTAACCACAGTTTCTTAAATTGTACCAAAAGGGGTATCTTCCCAGAAGTCAAAAAAAATCAAAATGGCAGTCTCATGATCAAAATTTTCCTCTTGGGGCAGGCATCATGCCCTTTCTGACCCAACTCCCTGTTAGGGATACACCTGAGTCAATAGTGAAATGTAAAATTTGTTACTACCGGTTCTGTGGGCGTGGCTTGGTGGTGGTGGGGTAAAATAACTGAGTGGGCGTGGCCAACTTTTTTTTTTTTTTTACTTTTAAAACCATTTTTTCTACAACCTCTTTGGCTGATAAGTTGTAAAAATAAATGCTTTTAAAGCCTCTGACGATCCCAGCTGAGACTTTCTTTTTTTTAAAGCCTCTGACGATCCCAGTGGACTTGCCTGATCAGCAGAAGCTTTTTTTTTAAAGCCTCTAACGATCCCAGTGGACTTGCCTGATTTGCAGAGGCTTTTTTTCCTTTTAAAAACATTTTTTCTATAACCTCTTCAGCCGAAGAGATTGTAGAAAAAATGCTTTTAAAAGCCTCTGATGATCCCAGCTGAGCCACGTGATCATCAGAAGCTTTTTTTATTATTATTTTTAAAAGCATTTTTTTCAGCCAAAGAGGTTGTAGAAAAAATGTTTTTAACAATTTAAAAAAAGCCTGTGATGATTGCGGGGCTCAGCTGGGCAATGGGGGGAGTGGGGCAGGGATTTTTGCTACCGGTTCGCTGAACCATCTGCCTCGGGCTATCCGGTCCGAACTGAGAGCCTTTCACCCCTGACTTGAGTCCCAATTTTCTGACTTCATAGAGCACACTTAACCATGCATTGACTTCACAGGTTGTGTTTATGGTACATACAAAACTAAAATATGATAGGCACAATCACAAAATGTAATTTTGCAAACACACCTTCACTCTTTAAAACACTTCTGTTATTTTATTGCCATTCAGCGATGAGTAAAATTGAATTTTTTTCCCCAATATAAGTGCTTAGGAATACATTAAAAAAACCCTCCAATGCCATGATGTATAATAATACATCATAATAAAGTAGTTAGAATAATGGCTAAAGTAAGATGACTGCCAAGCATGTCAAAATATATGACTATCTCAACTGTTGCCTATATCCCAAATAGCTTCCTGAAAACAGGAAAGTTTACAAGAAGCATTCCTGACTGATTTTTTAAAAAATCTTCCTTTTTTTTCTCTGTGGTCTTAAAAAATGTTTGAGAAGGGAAATCTGGTTTCTGCATTCCCTTTCACTCTATACACCCCCAGTAGAATTTAGAACGTAGGGAAAATGAGACTTATGGAAAATGGAAATGATAGTTCTTCTGAATGTCAATGAAAGATACTCAATCATCCAGGTTATGGTTGTCCCAAAGGGGCTGTTCAAAAAGCAACTGGACTTCCTTAGTTTTCTCCCTTGAAAACATTTCATTTCTCATAAAAGCTTCATGGATGAGAAGTGAAATCTTTTCAAGGGGGTAAAAAAACCAAAAAAGTCCAGTTGCCTTCTGAAAAGCACCTTATGGATATAAATCTCCTGGTTTTTTGGAAGAACAGAAGTCACACAAAGTTGTAAGAGAATAACTAGCTCAGACAGTATAATGTGGGAGGAAAAAGTCATAGGCCAAAGAAGCAATCTGAGAAATTGGCTTCGTTCCTCCAGGGGTGAAATTCAAATTTTTTCCCTACCAGTTCTATGGACATGGCTTGGTGGGCGTGGCAGGAGAAGGATATTGCAAAATCTCCATTCCCCCCCCCCTACTCTGGGGCCAGCCAGAGGTGGTATTTGCCAGTTCTCCGAACTACTGATAATTTCCGCTACTGGTTCTCTAGAACCTGTTAGAACCTGCTGGATTTCACCCCTGCGTTCCTCACTTCTGAGATGCAAGCGTTATTCAGATGCTGAAGTTTCAATATGCAAAAGTCATGTTTATTGATGTGCTTTGATTTTAGTCAATAAACTTAGTGACATTTAGCTTGAAGAAAAATTCTAGACACTGCATTTTTAAGGGTGCAAGTGTGATGTTTAATGAATCAGATTTTATTTTACTATTGACTTGGTTTTCCTACTCTAGCAATCCACGAGTGCCAGTTTTACCAGCTGCTGATCAGGCTGTGGGTCAAGTGTTGCCCAAGTTGTTTAAAACAATGCTTATAAATAGGGCCAATAAGAAAAGAGTTGAGAAACAATGACTGGGTTTACATATCAAAATAAACCCAGGTTAAGGAAACATAATAGCCTTGTTTGTATGCTTTCTCTAGAATAATAAACCAATGTTATGGTTTAATTTATTGGTCTAGTTCACACATCATGCTAAGATTCCTCATAGCAGACAGAGTGATGATGTAAACTAGTCTAACACTTTATGCAAATCCAATCATTGTGTTTAAAATTCTGGTGTGTTATCGTAGCTCATTCCATTTTCTCCTCTATATATAATGTCTTCATTTTCTGCCTCTTCATAGTGTCATGCTAATTGAATTAAGAGAGAGGCCTCATTATCAAAAGAGATGCTAAGCAACCAAAACAGACTCAATTTAGTTCACTAGAAAATCTTAGAAAATGTAATAGTGGCATTAAAGGTTAGAGCATCAGTTGTATTAATTGGCAAGACTGAGATGAGCTTATTTTGAGTTTTAAAATTGTGTCATTATGGCAAGGTGTTAATGGGGATTGTGTCTTTCACATTTAATACGGTTGAAAGATTTAACTGTCCTGCTGGAGGTTCTTGCAAGACAAAGTAGGTAGCTAAAGCATTTAAAATCTTTTACACCTACAAATCAGTGGTGGGTTGCTACCGGTTCGCCCCGGATCAGGGTGGGTGGCAGCTGGAGGCTCCACCCGCCCTCCCAGATGCTTCTGCGCATGCGCAGAAGTGTTGCACAAGCGTGCAAATGCCCACGAGCAAACCAGTAGTGATGGGTTTTGAAACCCACTACTGCTACAAATATTTCCTCCTTTCAAGAAATCTTGCCAGTTTTTGAAAAGTGGGGAGTGGAGCCATGTCTGAACCAGGGGTGAAATGCTACCGGTTCGCACCAGTTTGGGTGAACCGATAGTGATAAAACTACCGGTTCGGGTGAAGCGGTAGTAAAAAAAGCTACTGATTCGTCTGACCCGGTATTTCTGACGATCAGCTGTGCCACGTGATTTATATTTGCTAGAAAGCAGAAAATCCTGCTTTTAAGTAAATCTAAGTTGCGCAGCACAGCTCTTCCCCCCCTCCCTGTTCTTCTTACCTTGTTAAGCCTCCTTTTTCCATGCGAAGCGTGCATTTGGTGTGCAATGTGCATGCATGCATATGCAGTTTGTTTTTGCCACACACTTTGTGCACACACAGCACACATTTGGCGCACGCCACGCATGCGCAAAGCGGTTGCAATCCGCGGAGGATTTCACCACTGGTCTGAACCAAGCCAAATGGTGAAGAGACACTATTAGCAATGTCTGAAGTTAGTCACCCATCCTCAGTATTGTCAGAATGGTTAGTAAACATAGCAGGTTTGAAATTATTATTTTAACATTGGTATAGCTAAGGATGACTTAGGTCTAGCTTATTCATAAGCTGAAGATGACATTAAGGCATCATCATGGGGACATGGCGAAGAAATATATTTGTGGTAGTTAATTATAAGTTGGCAAAAGCCTTTAGTAACTCTGGTGGGCTAAGGGCTGTATCAAAGACATAGAAATCAATTTCTTCTCCCTGTATAATTCAGCCATGCATCTACAGTTCAATTTATCTTAGTCAAGATGATAAGAGCTTCTGATTATAAGGTTTTTCACAGTACACTGGTGTGCATATGTGGGTCTCTTCAAACCCATCCTCCAATGGTGGTTCTACTCCTACAATGCTAAACCATGCAACTAATGAACTTTATGACAGGATTTAATGGCTAGGGAGTTTTCTTTTTCTCAAAAGCCTGGAACCAGTGGTCAGGCAACTGACTGGAAGGAGATTTAGTCAGACAACACAAAGTATTTCTTAACACAAGGCATAAATAATCTGAAATTTTCATTACCACATGAAATAGTAATTGCCACTAATTTGCATTATTTAAAAAAAGAATTGGGTAAATTTGTGGATAAAAGATTCATTAAGAGCTATTAATCTTTCATCAGGTTAGCTTCCTGCTTTGAACAGGAAGCTAACACAAAATTCTCACACAAAATTCTTCATTCTCACTCTCTCCTGAAGTACTTCCAAGTTAAATCCTACAACTCATCAGCAAAAGTATAAGTGCAAACACCTTCAAATTCTTTTTATACACATCAGCTTTGTTTATAATTTGGGGAGTTGATGTCCACACATCTTCAAGTTGCTGTGGTTGAGAAATACTGCTCTAAATGCTAAACATTGCAAGAGAATAACTATGGGTGAAGGATACGTCTCTTTCTTTTCTTGTGGGCATCCCAGAGATTGCTGGTTGACCATTATCAGTAGCACTCAGGCCTTGATCTGAACAAAGAGAATTCTTCTTATGCAATGTTTTTTGGCCTGAGGAAGGAGCAACTCTCTAATTATTATTTTGACTTCTGAAGTCAAAGGAGCCTATAGATATCATCAACAGAGGGTTGAAAATTCATTTTTAGCAATTTCAGGGGCTTTTGGATAGTTTTAAACTAAAAGATCACATGGATCTTTAAGTAGCAAGATACTGCTAAATATTATACCCCTCTCCCCCCCAAAAAATCCCTCAGATTGTTGTCGGAAGTTGAAGCATTGTGTGAACAAGGGAGAGCTTTCTCAAGAGTAGAAATCTAACCAAGATCAGAATCAAAATTATTGCGGAGGCATCAATATTGATTCTTGGTTGGAGTTTCAAATGCTATGACTATTTCTTATACCACAAAGCATCCATAAACTTCATTGTTTTGGAGCAAAGCTGGGGTATCATACTGACCAGATCTGGACACAGTATTCCAAGTTTGAAACTCACCAAGACTTTACCTAGCAATGCTAATACTTCAAGTGATCTTGATATGATTCCTCTGTTGATACAGCCTAGGACTGCGTTGATTTTTTTTGGCGGCTGCCCAAATTTCCCAAGGAGAAGGAGCACAACTGCTGTCACTGCCCAAGTAGTAGGAACAAAGATGGTACAGCCCAGGGGTGAAATCTACTTACCTTCCTTACCAGTTTGGAAGTGCATGCACTGTGCACACACATTACTTCCTGGTTAAAACCTGGTTAAAACCAGGAGCTAATGACACCGGGTGGTGATTGCTAGCAGATCACCAAACCGCAAAGAAAAATTGCTACCGGATTGGACCCTCCGGTCCGATCTGGGAGCATTTCACCCCTGGTGCAGCCTCTGCTGATCAGTGGTGGTATTCACTGGACAGGTTCAGGCAAACCGGTAGTGGTAATCATGGGCAGGCTTGCCTGCCCTGGCGCTATGCCATCCAGAAGGTGTGCGTGCGCAGAAGGCCGGGCGCATGGGCAGAAGATGCACATGCATGTCAAGCGAGCGTGCATGTGCAAGGCAAACCGGTGGTAAAAATATATGGATCCCGTCTCTGCTGCTGATCATGTCCTTGGCCTCAAATTAGGGCTAGGGATGCAGCCATCCAGTGGCCTGCTACACCTCAGGACAGAGCTGCACATTCTCCCCATCCAGAGAAGCATCTGGCTGAGATCAGCACTAAGCGCTGCACTAAGTCCCATTGCTCTCAATCAGCGGCGGAGTGTTAAAATCAACAGCACTTGCAGGCAGCCCCAATGGCAACAACATTTTTATTTCAAATGCAGGAATTGGGAGAAAGGTAACACAATGTGGTGGAATGTCTTACAGACCTTGGGAATGTGGAGGAGCAAGATTGTTAAAGAAATAATAAAAAAGAAGAGAAAAAGCACCATTGTAGAAAAGGTTTCCTGACTTCCAGTGAGAGGAGAGACATGAGAAAGAGGTGCACATCAACTCTGTTTGAATTATGCTAGGTCTAATTTGAGCTGGATAACTGCTTCAAACTAGCCCTCTGATTCTGTCAGCTGTGGTGCTCCCTGAGCTCTGTTGTTTTCTGGCGGACATTTCATTACTTGACTGGGTAACATCATTAGTGCCGTTGAGGATGTTACTTAGTTGGCTAATGAAACATTTGTGAGCAAATAATCCAGCTCAGAGAGCACCAAGGACTCCATAGTTCAATCTTGAGCTACAAATATTCTCTCTGCGGCAGGGGTCTCCAACCTTGGCAAGTTTAAGACTTGTGGACTTCAACTCCCAGAATTCCGCAGCCAGCTTTGCTGGGAGTTGAAGTCCACAAGTCTTAAACTTGCCAAGGTTGGAGACCCCTGTTCTATGGGATTGTGGCAATTTCTACTCTCCTGCCAAGAAAGATCTTTCTGGGAATCAAGAAGGCTCTTATTGGTGTGCCTACCTCGCAGGGCCTGACCCGCAGGCAACTTTTCTCTTACAGCATTTTGATGCAAATGTGATGGTATGTGGGAGTGACCTTGGGAGGCAATAGGAAGGCCTATGGCCAATCTGATAAGGGGCCGTTCTGTCCACAGGTGAGGGGAAAGCGTGGGAAGCTTTTCAAAAGGAATCCTCTCTAGTTTTCCAAAGGCTAAGAGAGAAAGAGAGAAAGGGAGAAATAATCTCACTCATTCAAGATTCTGTGTAATGTACTGTGTTACTATAAAGACAGTTTCTGATTGGATTTCTTGTCAGGACTACCTTCAAAGGCTAATATCAACCCAGGGGTGAAATCCAACAGGTTCTGACAGGTTCTGGAGAACTGGTAGCAGAAATTTTGAGCAGTTCAGAGAACGGGCAGCGGAAATTTTGAGTAGTTTGGAGAACCGGCAAATACCACCTCTGGCTGGCCCCAGTGGCGTGGGAATGGGGATTTTGCAATATCTTTCCCCTGCCACGCCCACCTTGCCACGCTCACCAAGCCACACCACACCTACCAAGCCCCACACACAGAACCAGTAGTAAAAAAATTGGGATTTCACCGCTATATCAACCCTTCCTATACAGAGATAAACTTTAAGCTCAACAGGGCAGTGCAAACAAATGAGATAAAATTGTAGAACACGTGTGTCAAACTTGCAGTATTTATGTTGCCGTCACGTGGTGTTTCGTGATGTTTTTTCCCATTTCCAAAGCTGGGGTGGGCATCATCCGGCCCGTGGGCCTCCATCGTGACACCCCTGGTGTAGAAATTGTGGTAGAGGGAACACCTTGATGCTCTTTAAAGGATCAGACACTGAGCTATAAGAACAACAGTTAAGAAATGTGCTAGACACAACACAACAGCCAAAGCAGGAAAGCTTTAAACAATGTTTGTCGTCAGAGTCTGTCAGCTGAGCTCTAAAAGTCTTAATCTCTTCAGTGGCAGTGAAAAGCTCTAGTAATGCTGAATAGGTTTTAGAACAACAGTGGGGAAATAAGGGTAGAAGAATAAGAAAAAGAAAAAAAAATGAAAGTAGGCTTGTCTGTTTCTAAAACACAAACCGGCCATGGGTAAAACAGAGAAAATAAGAGATTTTTCTTCTTAAAGCCATAGCAGCATCAAATATAATAAAAATAATACAGAAGAAATATAATATAGTATTTCCAAAACAGAGAGCCGCAGGCTAAAGAAATAACGAAGAGGGCTGTTAAAAGCCCACAAACTGTGAGTCTAAAAATTCTGATCTAAATTCACATGGTTCCATCTCAGATGTTTTACAACTGGCATATTGCAGGGAAAATTGGCTATGTTGGCCACAGAGAAATGTCTATAAAAGAGGGATGGCGAGGCCTCAAATCCATTTTTTGCCATGAGCCAGAGATCCTATACTTGTAGTTCCTTTTCCCTGTTCTCTGTATACGCATAAAAAGAAACAAAACAAGCATATCCAGAGTGCTATACAGGCCAAAGACATCATAAATTATACAGCTAGTCCTCGATTTACAACCATAACGGGGACCAGAATTTTGGTCATAAGTCATGTTGATTGTAAGTTGAGGCACCTACATGACCACCCCCACTTTTATGATGATTTTTATGGCAGTCATTAAATGAATCACATGGTTGTAAATCTGAATCCATTTTTCTGAACAGTTGCGGGGTTTTTTGCTTTAAATTGGTACAAAACACCATTGCCAACTGCAGTCGTGCGACCGCAGGACACTGCAACCAGTCAGAAATGTGATCTGGTTGCCAAGTGCCCGAAATGCAGTGTGACCGGAAGGGGTGGGTAGCACACAACATTTTAAGACAGAAGAAATGTTTTATAAGCTGTAAAACCTCCTTGAGGGAGATGGGAGCTCTAGAAATGTGAAACATAAACATCCTTTGTGAGGCTGTCATAACTCTGAAAGGTCATTAAACAACAAACGACCAGTTGTAAATCAAGGGCTACCTGTATGTGTTTTTACTGAACACTGTTCCTCACTGGAGCTCATCCTCTCAATAACAACTGATGATGAACAACTATAGAAAACCATTGATATGTGCTTATTCTTCCTTCCAGATCATTGTCAGGACAACTGACATAGTGACACAATATTGTTTGGGCAATCAGAAGCATCTTCCTTGCTCCTTAGCATTGGTGGTCAATTATTGTACCCTTGGTTATATAACCATCTCTTCTCAGAAATCGTCTTGTCATATCCAAATTGAAGGCGAAGAAAAATGCAGAAACGAAAAGCCGCTATGAGGAAATCAAGCATCATAAAGATGATTAACTCAGTGATGCATGGAAATGGGATATAGATCCTATAATGCTTTATCAAAAAGGTTTCCAAGCGACTGGCTTTGCTGTACTGAAGCTGCACCCAACTCACAATTCTGGGTATTCTGTGCATTCTTGTACCAGCAGTTACTGCCTAGATGACAATCCGCCTGGAGACAAAATGCAACACCTCAGAAATGGCTCTAGTAACCCTCTGTTGAGAAAGCATGAACTCCTAGGATTGTTCCAAAGGTGCTTTTCAAAAGGCAATGGGAATTTCTTGGTTCTTTCCTTGAAAATGTTTTGCTTCTCATCCAAGAAGCTTCTTCAGTTCTGACTGAAAGGTGGTGGATAGAAGAATTTATATTCCTTGCAGTCATCTGGTTGTTAGCGCTCTCAAAGTCAGCTGTTAGCTCTTTCTGACTGACCTCCGGAGTACTAACGATCAGATGACTACAAAGAATATAAATCCTTCTATTCTCGACCATTCAGTCAGAAATAAAGGAGCTTCTTGAATGAGAAGCGAAATGTTTTCAAGAAAAAAACCAAAAAGTCCAATTACCTTTTGAAAAGCACCTTTGGAATAACCATGACCTGGATGTACTCAGAATCTCCATAGACAATTCCTCTCCTTTTCCAGCTTAACACCAGAATGCCTAGACCAGGGGTGGACAATTGTGGCTCTTTTACAACCTGTGGACTTCAACTCCCAGAATTCCTGAGAAGTCCACAGGTTGTAAAAGAGCCACAATTGCCCACTCTTGGCCTAGACCATCTGAAAGACAAAAATAGGCGTGTTCTTTGGGGCAGTGGGCATATTTATTTAGCATTCTGAGTGCATGCTGTGGGCTCTGTCACAAAATAATTTTCATGGTGGGTCTTGTACAGTCCTAAGAAAGAGCAAAGAAAGGAAAAAATACTGTCTTTTTAAAAAAAATTACTAGAAGACTAACTGGAGATACAACTTCTCAACACTCACTCTAGTTCTTCAAGATGCCCCTTTCACTGTTCTAACCTAGGCTTCCCCAGCAGCACGAAGCCGGCCCTTATCATGCTTGGAGAGTGGCCAGGCCAATATCTTTCAGACTCCACACTGTAACCGATAAAACCTGGCAAGAATGCAGGAACAGATCTTCACCCAAATGAACTAATTGACTCCAGCAAACTCCCCTCCCTTTCGCTCCTCTTTATTCCATATGGGAGGGGTCATTCACTGTCCACCTGTGGCTTTACTCCTGAATCGACCCTTGTTCCTTAGCTGTTCCCTTCTCCTGGCAGCTCTGTGCATGAACACACTGGGCACAGGATCCAGCTCTTCTTCTGCCTCACTGATGACCGACTCCGAAGGCAGCTGACAACTGTCAGACAGCCCTCGCCCCATCTCTGCCTCCGACGCAGAACCCTCATCAGAGTCTTCCCCAGACTTCAGGACTGGCCCATGTTCCTCCCCAACCTCCTCACTGTCCGAATCTGCTGCCAGATCCGCTGGCCGCTGGTGGGCCACAGTATTCACATCCTAATTTACTGTTGCTGCGCAGGGAGGAAGACTTCTGAATAAATTACTTTTATTTCCTGTACCAGTTGGTATACATGCAGCATGTCAGCTTCCTACTAAAAATCATAAGAGGGTTATATTTTAAAAATCAGATGGGAATAAAAATCTGCAAAGTTCTGCATATTTCAGGCTCACAGCTATTCACAACTCAAGACTCCACGGTTTCCTTCTTGATCTTAGTCTATTCCTATACCTGTATACTATAACGTCCTCAAGAAATCTGAAAGGGGATGAGGCATTGACCTTACTGCACTTTTTGTGCTAGAGAAATTGTTATCAATATATATTTACATCTCAGTAAATACATATACATTAAATTTATCCTCCATCTTTTCTCACAGAAGCATTCTCACGTAACATTCTTCAGCACAACAACCCTTCTCAATTTAGACTGAAAAATTTTGACCAGCTAAAATTGACTCAATAAATTTCCATGGCTGAAATCTGATCTCTCCCCACAGGCTTTGAGATAGAGTGGCACATGAGCCCATCTTGAGGTTTAAGTATTTTTACAGATTTCTCTTTTCTTTGGGTGTTTTCAACTAGTCAGTTGCTCAGAATTGCATGGTAAGGAAGAGAGGGATCTAATTGGTTTTTTAAAAATCAAATAATTAATAACCAACTCTAGTCTTCCCTATCATTGCCCAAATATTAACTAATCTACCACGCTCACACTTTAAAATCAGCGCAGCTCAAAAGTAGGGACCTTCACTGCTGTGATGAGTTGACTTCCTTCAAAGGTGCCCAGAAAGTGCAACTTCTCAAGGAAAGCTCTTCACTTAAGGGTAACATTTCCAAATGGATATCTTGCTCAAAGGCAGAGGAAAAACTGTAACACCAAAAACTGTTTTGCTGGTTTTGCAATGCAAGGTTGAGATTCTGCCATTTCCCTGAGGGTGTCCTTGGGAGTAGGTAGCAGAATGCTGAGAATTCTGCAAAAAAAAATGAAGCTGCACAAAGCAGCTCTTTGATTAAATCACAACAAGCCTCATTGATCCTTATGTGCACAAGGCTCTTGTTAAATAAGTGGGGAGGGAAGTATCCCAGGGTTTTGTTGGCTGCATTGTTGCCAGATAATGCGTCCAGCCGCCTGGCTTTCCACATCAAACCTATCAGATAATTCCTGGTAATTCTCCAAGGTCACTTGGCAAGAGGCATGGATAGAATTCAGACAATCAGACAGATGAACCTTTCCTCCTTCCCTGTCTTCAGCTGTACAACCAATACTAGCTATTGGCCTTGGGGGGCATCACTAAAGTCAAGCAAGCTGCCCTGACAGTATAATCAGAGCTCCACCCTTTGTCCATGCATTAAAAAAAAGGACATTATTTCCTTATGTATTTTCATTTCATGGGTGAGTCAGGATGGCGAGTTTCTAATACTGTAGCATCTCTCTTGGTCTCCTCAGTCACTGTGGGCCTTTTCCCACTTGCAGGTTATGGTACACCTTCACTCTTATCTACACCAATTTGCTTTGATCGCTAATAGTTCAGATTCCCGTAGAGAGAGGCAGCATGCAATAAAACCATAGTCATTTGAACTGCCCTGCTTCCAGATTTATTGCATCTGACCATTTCTTTTTTCAATTGTGTGTTCGTGAATAGGGCCTTTATGTTGTTCCCACTTCATGAAAGTCAGTCTTGTAGGGTAATCCAGCCAAGGAGCACACCCAGAAATACTAGGCCTAATGTTATCGTAAGGTTACATTAACAGAATCTTGTAGGTCTGAAAGTACTGTATTTTTCGGAGTATAAGACGCACCGGAGTATAAGACGCAGCTTAGTTTTTGGGGAGAAAAATAGGAGGAAAAAATATCTGCCTACCAGGTATTCATCTGGCTAGCATCCTTAATCTGGTCACTTTCAGCCCATTAGTTTGCTGGGGTTTTATCCCCTGCTTGGGGATAAAAAACAGCTTCTAAGGCACAGCTGAGAGGAAGCAGCAATGAGAAAAGCAGGCAAAGCATGGGGAGATCACTTCACTCGGCTAGCGCCTACTTAGGGCTGAAAAAAAGCTTCTAAAGATCAGCTGAGAGTCGGAGCAAAGCATGGAGATCGCTTCACTCGCTAGCGCCTCGTTAAAGCCCAGCAGAGAGTAGGGGGAGCAGAAAAAGCTGGGAAGATCGCTTGCTAGTGCCTCGTTGCGGCTGAAAAAAAGCTTCGAAAAAGCTACATTTGGAGTATAAGACGCACCCAAATTTTCAGCCTCTCATAAAGGGGGGAAAGGTGCATCTTATATTCCGAAAAATACGGTATCTCTTTCTCCTCTTAGCTTTATAGCCCAAGAATCCCTGTGTATGTGTGTCCCTTCTGAGATGCTTGCCATGCTCCCATTCCTTCTGCAGGCTCAGATGCAACTTGTCTGACCGTTGCACTGAGTGAAGCTCTTTCCTTTGTCTCCCAAGGTCATTCTCAAATACCATTACAAGTGAGTGAGACAGGCATAAGTCATTTGGGGCTGCACTGGTGTTCAAGTAATATTTCCCCCCTTATTTTGACCCTGTAAAGCCCTGCTTCAGGGTGCATAAAATCTGCTATGCTTCATCAGTGATTATGCTAGAAGTGATCTTAGTAATCAATGGAATGGCTTGCCTCCAGAAGTTGTGGGTGCTTAAAAACTGGAGGTTTTTAAGGAGAGATTGGGCAACCATTTGTCTGAAATAATATAGGTTTCAGAATCAGAATCAAAATAGAGCTGAAAGGGACCTTTGAGGTCTTCTAGTCCAGCCCCCTGCTCAAGCAGGAGATCCTATACCATTTCAGCCAAGTGACTTCCAGTATCTTCTTAAAAATCTCCAGTGATGAAGCACCCACAACTTCTGGTTAATTGTCCTCACTGTTAGGAAGTTTCTCCTTAATTCCAGGTTGCATCTCTCCTTGATTGGTTTCCATCCATTGTTTCTTGTCCTGCCTTCTGGTGCTTTGGAAAACACGTTGACCCCCTTCTCTTTCCGGCAGCCTCTCAAATACGGGAATACTGCTATCACGTCCCGCCTAGTCCTTCTTTTCTCTAGACTAGCCAAACCAAAATCCTGCAATCGTTGTTCATATCTTTTAGTCTCCAGGCCTTTAATTATCTTAGTTGCTCTTCTTTGCACTTTTTCCAAAGTCTTAACATCTGGGTTTTTTTAATGTGGTGATCAAAAGTGGATGCAGTATTCCAGGTGTGGTCTTACTAAGGCTTTATAAAGTGGTAATAATACTTCACATGGTTTTAATTTTATGCCTCTGTTTATACAACCAAGGATTGTATTAGCCTTTTTGACTGCTGCTGCACACTGTTGACCGATGTTTAAGTGATCGTCCATTAGGATTCCAAGATCCCTCTCACAGTTACTGTTTTTGAGCCAGGTTTCGCCTAATCTGCACTTGAACCTTTACTTTTTCCTGTTTTTTCAAGTTTCCTGCTTGAACAGGGATTATGACTAGAAGACCTCCAAGGTCCCTTCCAACTCTATTATTCTGTGATTAGCAATCAAATACGGACAGGATCAGTCTCACTGGCTGTTTCAGGCTGATATAAGCCTCCCCTTGATTACCCTTCAATGACCCCTACTACTGTTCTCTCTTAAAACAATTGAACTTGGCAACCATGCTATTCTGGTCAATATTGCACTGTGTGGTTAGTCTGCTCAACCAGCATGGTATTATGGCTTTTAGCACTAGAGTTGTTACTAATTTAGCACAAGGCTGAAATGATAAAACAGAAGAATGAAGCAGCCTTAAATCATTGCAGCAGAACGTCAGACTGTACCTTAAAATATAGCTGCAAATTGCAGACTTTCTACTTAAAGAATGAAATTATGAATGTTTATTTTTCTGATGCTCTAGACCAGTGATGGCTAACCATTTTTTCCTTGGGTGCTGAAAGCGCGTGCATGTGCATGATATTGCGTGAGCGCGTGCCCACATCCATAATGTAATGCCCCCCCAGTGCTCCCCGCCCCCCTGTGCATGTGCCACACCCTCTGCGCTTCCCCAACCCTTAAGCATGCACACGTGAACCCCCGCACCCCATTTTGGGCCTAGCAGACCTCCCTGAAGCCTCCTGGGACCAAAAATGGGGCACAGGGGGCATGCCGCACCCCCCCCATGCATGTGTGCATGACACACACCCCTGTGCATGCACGCAAGTCTCCCGCATGCGTGGCACAGCCCCGAAAATCAGCTGTGTGGCGGAAGGTGCACGCACATGTGCAGTGCATGTGACCTAGGGCAATGGCTCGCATGCCCGTAGAAATGGCTCCCCATGCCACCTGTGGCACGCATGCCATAGGTTCGCCATTACAGCTCTAGACAGACAAAACCCCAGCTGAGAAATAATCCAAGATTGGCTTGTTCTAGTTCAAATCCTAGCAAGAGAATTCAAGGAATTCAAAACAGCATATAGAAACCACAATTTCCTAATTGCCATAAGAGGCCATCAAAGCTACAGCGTTTTCCCCCACTGGCTGGTGAATTCTGGGATTGAAGTCCACACATCTTAAAGTTGCCAAGTTTGAAAACTACTTATTATCAGTTTGACTAAGTGGCTCAGCATCACTTCTTTATTTCAAGTAGACACCTTAATTTCCTTTGCTCTTCTTAATATGTGTTTTTTTCACTTTTAATATTCTGTAAGGCAAGAAAGAAAGAAGACAAAGTAATGTCACAGAACAATGGCTCTCAACATTATCATAGTTTATGTATATCACTAAATTTATCAAAAGAGGAGTTGAGATCACTTTATGTAACTTTAATAAGAAAAATTAAATAAGCTTTCCAAATGGATAGAAATGAGTTTTTTCCCTCTGAAAAGCCAGTATTAGAATTTTAGTGTTAACTTTCCCATAAGAGTAATTTGTCATACATTAAAACATGCCAATTGTTCAATATAACCTGTCTACGAATTTCCATTTGAGCAATTATGAATTAGGTAGCCAAGTGTAAGAATTCAATGAACTCATTTTTGTTCAATGTATTGTTACATATGTAATAATCTCCATTTAGGAATACATTCTAGTTTTTATTTAGTTATTCAAACTCTTCGAATATCATCTTTCTCTTGTTCATTTACATGAGGGAAATTAAAGCTATAGATCAGCTAACCTTGTCCATCTTGCAGCCTGAAGGGACAGTCCCTTCAGCCAATTCTCAAGGTGCAGCTAGGCTCAGTTAGTCAGGCTCTTCAAGCATCTGAATTTGAAGATTCAGATTAGCGAGTCTAATAGAAACAATTAGCAATAGGGAAACAGTACAGAACCAGCTCTCCTGGATTTGATAGCTTATTTGTTTTAAAATCCTATATTTGTCTTTAATTAAACAAACCACCCAGCCTGTGCACAAGAACTCTTCCTCGTGGCAGCATGAAATTGGTTCCTCCCTATCTGAGCTGGTAGAAAAGAATGCCAGCAAAATCACTCTGCCTTGACTGCCAAGGGTTATTCTACTAATTAGGCTGTGACTAGGGTTGTCCTTAGAGTTTAATGTGGGACAAGTTTAAGGAAAGTGAATCCACCAAGGCTTTGTTTACCCTCCCACCAAATGTTACCTGTGAGTGATAAAAACAGCCATCAATAATTCTTCCTAGTGAGAGTTAGGCAGGAGGCATGTTTTGACAGACCAGCTAGACCAGTGATGGCTAACCTTTTTGCCATCACATGCCAGGAACGGGAGGGGGGTCACGCACTCACGTGGCCAAACCCATAATTTTATGTGCCCTGCCCCCGCGCATGTGCACGTGACCCTTCCGCTCCCCCTCACTCCTGGCACGTGATGGCACGGTAGGCCCATTTTTTGCTCTCCCCAGCCTCTAGAGCCTTTCTAGGAGTCTGGGGAGGGTGAAAACAGCTTTCCCCACCACCATACCGGAGGCTCTCAGGAGGCCAAAGCCTGTTTGCCAACTTCCAGTTCCACTCCCCAGACTCCTAGAAGGGCTCTGGAGGTTGGGACAGCAAAAAACTGGACTTCCGGTCCCACTGGAAGTTGGCAAACGGGCTGTTTCTCGCCTCCAGAGGTCCTCCGCAGAGGGGGGGAGCCGTTTTCACCCTCCCCAGACTCCTAGAAAGGCTGGAGGGAGAGAAAAAGGGACCTTCCCTACCACCCCCCGAGGTCCTCCAGAGGCAGGAAACAGCCTGTGGCACACATGCCATAGGTTCACCATCACAGGGCTAGACCATTACTTTTCCCATATTTCAAATTCTGTTTCCTAAATATCTGTCTGGCCCTTGCTTGCTTGGTCTAACTCTCTCACACACACACTCTTTCTCTCTACCTCTCTTTGTTAGCCACATTTAACATTTCCTGAGTGACAAATTGCAGGGAGGGAGCACTTCCATCTAGTAATCAGTCAGAATATTTCTGAACATGAATAGCGCTATCCGAGCCCTAAATCTTTGTCCCAAAATGACCAACTGATAGGTTGGAGTCACAAAGGAGTGGATTTCCTCCTGCTTCACCTCATACTCAACATCTTTACCTATGTACAGTCAGGTAGGCTATTTTTGGGCACATGTCCAAAAACAAGTGAGATGTGTACAAAAATAAATGCACACCTGTAAAAACATCAAGGAAAAATATCTGAAGAAGAGACTAAGCACATGAAGAGATGAAAAAAAGGAAAGTAATGAAGAGGGAGATAAGGATGCCTGAAGAGACTGTAGTGGAGAGTTCTGGAAGCGGTAGACATAGCAAAGGTGTGGGGGTTGTTTGCTGACAATAAGAAATTCACCTGTCTTTTATGCCTCCCAAGACTATCAATTTAGTGCTACCATTGTTCTGAAAGCATGCTTGTTTCTAAGGGGTCTGACAAATGTTTTGGAAAACACAAGCCTGATATTATATGGACAGATGCATCTGCAGAAGTCTGAAGTCCAATATTTTCTCCAGTCCAGCACAAAAGATAATGAAGATAATCCACAGTGGTTGAAGGAGATAGGACGTACTTGCCTAAATATGGTCAATGTGAGATGGGGAGATCCGCCTCCTCCTCCTCCTTTTTTCTTCTTCCATCCATATCATCAAAGAAGCATCCTAGAGCTTGTCCATGAAAAAGATTCTGTAAAGTGGAAATGGAACACAGTAGTTTAAAACTGAAACATCTAAAAGATAACTTTAAATTGATTCCAGTATAGGTTGGGAGGGTAACACAATTATAATATCATAAGGATATGCCATTAAAAATGGTCAAGGGCATGTTTGTACATCAGTTAAAGGAATGAAAATGAAGCCTACAATCAGCTAGGGAATCCAATCCACTTGGATCCCCTTAACTCTCTGATGCTACCAATGGATTCATGTCATTCGATGGTGGCCAGGAACATCTCAGTGCCAACACTCTAATTATGAAATTCTTTCCAATTACAATTGAAGAGATGCCTGCTTTTTCAAGCAGGTGTAGGATAATAACCGTTCCAAGATGAACCTGCTTTTTAGACAGCATTATTTAACTGAACATTGTTTTAAAATGTTGTATTGTTATTGTCTTGTTCAAGAGTAGAACTTTTCTTATTATTAATATTGCCTTATGTATTCCCCTCTAACCCCTTCAAGTCTAAGTATGGCTGATCATCATCATGATCATCATGATCATCATCATTAACAGCAGCAGCAGCAACAACAACAACTGTATGTGTACATTCTTAACTCTCTGATCTTCTGCATCTGAAATGTCCTGAAGGAAATTTAATTAGTTGCTGGCTACTTACTCCTTCTCCCTTGGAGAGGTCACAATTCTTACTGAGGCCGTTCATCCCTTGCTCATCTGGATTTTGCAGCATTTCTTTGCTTCCTCATTTATTTTCGCCTCTTCTCTTTAATGTCTTCTGCAGTATTCAAGGAGGTTGTGCTGTTACAGATAGTGAGTCATAGTGAATTAGTTACCTTAAGGATTAAGAGCCGTCTCCTTAAGAGATTGCATTGTGGGAGATGTAGAGAGAGAGATTGCATTATGGGAAATTTGGTGAATGACATGTGACCACATCTGTGTGTCTGGCCACGGAGGCTCTCTGCCTGGGTGCAGAACAAAGACCCGGCTATTTTGAATTACCACAGAAGAGAGAAGCATGCTTTCTAAACAGGGGGACAGAACTACCATCATTTTACACTAAGAAATGGGACAGATTATGAAATAAGGATGAATCTCAACATGATTCACCATGACTAATCACAATTGCAAGTCTATGTTTGAGGATACCCTAATAAACGATCTGTATGAAAACCTGTTTGCTAGAGTTTATCTGCCTATTTCCAGTGGAGCCAGAGGCCTGGGGAACAGAACAGAGGTGATACTTCAGACTGTCCCTTGGCTCCAATCTCCCTGCAGCCTCCTCTTCCTCCTCCTGAGAAGCTGAAATATTAGAAGCATGTTTAACCAAACCTCAAAGGATTTGGGTAGTTCTCCCAATGAACGTAGAAGGAGCTAAGTCAAAATCAAATAATTACATATTGAGAAAAAAAAATGGCAGAATGACAAGTTGGAGGCTGTGTCCTATGAGATTTAGCTAACAGAAACAAAGCTAGAAGATGAAGTTTGTGTACTATATATCTTACTTGATTATTTTCTTTATTTTGTCCGATTTGTTTTGTGCAAATCTCTCACAACCAATAGTGAAACTTGAAAATCTTGATTTCACTGTTCATTCAATAGAGTAATTACCAAAGACTAGTGGTTGTTATCATTGCCTTTGTGAGAAAAGTCTCAAATCAGGGTCCCCAAACAGCCTGTTTTTAGGTAGTTTTTGCTTATAATTTATCTCTTAGACTAGGGTCTCCAACCTTGGCGACTTTAAGCCTGGAGGACTTCAACTCCCAGAATTAGCTATGCTATGCTGGCTGGGGAATTCTGGGAGTTGAAGGTTGGAGACCCCTGCCTTAGAGTATTAAGGGTGAAGTCTTCCCACTTAGCTGCTTCCATTAATTTCAGTGACATATCCACATATTTTCCTGGTTTCAGTCTCTGCTGTGCTACAGTGCAGTAATAGTGAATGCAAGAAGACTTGCTAAGGCTGAGAAGGAAAAGCAGCATTTCAAAACACCATTAGTGAAACCAACAGCCAATAGAGGTTTCACCATCCAGCTTATCTGGAACAGGGGAAGTTATTCTTTCAGTTTTGCAATCTAGTGTTGGAAGAAATATCCTTCTGAGTTCAGCTCTAAGTGGGGGAAAAGACACTGGAGACATGGAGAGTGCTTGGAAAGATGGTTTAATGGCGGACAGGATCACATGGTTTGAGTTCCTGAACAGAAAAGCCGAGGTGCTGGGCGTGCCTTGGTTTTATGCCCTCTCTGAGCTTTGAACTTCCTGGGACATAGGAAGAGTATCCTGACTGGTTGTCAGACTTCCAAGGGGTGGGGGTCTTAGCTAGCCTTGCTGGCTGATGTAATCTTCCCAGCTGCCATGTGGTGAGTTTCTATTGCCAGATGGGTCCTATTGTGTTGCAGATGATGGTCCATTGACAAAGGGGGGGGGGCAGGAAGGTGGGAGCTGCTTTGTCTTTAAAACATGTTTCTCCATTTCTCATCCAAGGAAATATATTCTGCCTTTTTAATATTTCCTAAAATATTTCATTCTTCTAGGAAAAGAGTAGGTGCTAACTTTCTACAATTGGGTGCTAACTTCCTACACTAGGAAAAAGAGCTTCAAACCATTTACATAGATGCTGCCTTAAGGATGTTTCTGGAACAAGAGACTTGCTGATTTGATTTCCACTATTCAATATCTTTAGCTCTTCTTTTGTGGCAATAAACCTAATTTAAAAAGCTATATTGTACTCTATTGTCATTCAGGTCACAGTTGTCCCAAAGGTGAGTGTTTTTCCCCCCCAAAAGGCAACTGGACTTTGTTTTCCTTGAAGATGTTTTACTTCTCATCCAAGAAGCTTCTTCCATTCGGAGTGAATGGTGGAGGGTGGAAAGATTCCTATTCCTTGCAGTCATCTGGTTGTTAGCACTCTTGAGGCCACTTGGAGGCTCATCTGTGCCCTCAGGATCACCGCAACAGTGCAAATGGGTGTGGAACCTTCTTGGAACTACTGAACCCTTTCCTATTGCAAGGTCTTTCTGCAGATAATGTTTGTCTCATGTCAAACACAGGTATAATTTTTTTCCTTGTCCAAAAATGCTTTGTCCAATTGTCCTCTATATCTCAGAAAGAGATCTTACAGATGTGTTACTATGACTACTGTATCTGTACCTTCATATCTTTTGGTCCAGGGACTTCTTCTCTCACTGCAGTTTAGCTTCTTCAAAATTGGTCAGTTCTATTTTTCACTAGAGTCCTGTTTAGGTGATGTTTGTACATAGAGCTCAAATTGTAAACAGCAGTGTGCAGTCATCTTCCCTTTGTAAAGTTCTCTTGGTGATGTCTTTGAAAAGGCAGTCATTTATGGATACTGGGCAGTTGTCTGCCATGGGAATCTTCATGCCTGTTCAAAAGCTTTCATGTCTTCAAATATTCCATCATCATTTATCCCCAATTCAGACAATAATTCTTTACTTATGGGGACCGTTTTCCTTCTGAAACCACCAGTGCCATGTGGAATGGGGCTGTTCATTATTATTGGTATGTTCAATTCAAACTAAAATCTCTTCTAGAGCTGCTTTGTTGGCCAATGATCTGCAGCCGATAGATTTTTTTTTATAAGCGAAGGAAATAATATACTATAGCAACCCTTGGAAATTATTCATGCACAGATAAATTGGGTTTTTAATTAAATGGCATGCTCTAATACACTACCCAATAGATACCGTAATAGCTGTCTTTAATGCTCCAGCCATATCTGAGTTTTAACAGCAGAGTGCAAGGATAATTATAATCCACAGGAAATACAGCCCCATCTGGCTGCTTGTGACACCCACAGTACTGCTCTTTGGTGAAATCCTTTTTGTTGCTTCTGCTATTGTTAATATTATTAAACAGAAAAATAAGTAAACAGATAGAAGAACAAGCCACATGGAAAGAAGTCGAGATGACTTCCACAACGGTACATTTTATCTCACTGACTTTCTAGACTTTTTAAGGGGGTGTGTCAGTCATAGATATTGCATACACAGATGTTGTCAGAATAATTCATCAAAGGCTGCTGAGCAAACTCAGTTGCCATGAGTTTGGCATGGTAGCAGGACATGTACCATCATGAATTGGCAAGACAGGTAGGACTAAAAAGGCCCCTTCTCACTTGGTGAGCTAGTAGAGATCAGAGTATTGGTTCCAAAGTGTTTAAATCTAAAACTTCAACATATATATGTACATGTAACCACTGAGTGATGAGGTAATCATGTTTGCCAATGATACCAAATTGTCCAGCATGGTAAAATCCAAACAGGGTTACAAAATGACCCAAAAGAAATTCTCCAAACTGAGTTCAAAACGGCAAAGTTGGTCCAACCTAAACTGGAATACAGTGAATTATGTTGACACATGGAATTCAGGCTTCAATTAAAGAAAGAGAGATTTAGAACCGACAGAAAGATGTAACAGTTTTATATAACAGTTTTATAATTTGCTATCAGAACCTGATAGTGGCAGTCAATTTGGATGGTGTTAAAAGGGGACTGAACAAAGAATAAATAGGGTGAATTAGAAATTCAAGTAAATGAGGGTAGATTTGATATTGTTGCCATTACGGAAACATGGTGGGATGAAACCCACAAATGAAACATACAGCTAGAGGGATTTAAATTATTTAAAAGAAATAGACTAAATAAAAGAGGAGGTGGAATTGCACTATATATAAGAAATATACATCTCTACAGAAATAGAGCACAACAATGACAAAAATTATCTTAAATGCATTTGGCTCAATATTAAAGGGGTGGGGGGAATGATTGCCATAGGTGTATACTATAGGCCACCCAACCAAACAGAGGAAATAAATGAACTTTTTGCTAGTCAGCTAATTAAGGTATGTAGGAAGCACATCACAATAGTAATGGGGGATTTTAACTATCCTGACATCAACTGGGAGATAAACTCTGCACCAAGTGGAAGATCCAACAAGTTCCTAACAAACCTAGCAGACAACTTTGTTTCTCAAAAAGTAGAGAAGGGAACAAGGGGATCAGCCATATTGGACTTAATTCTCACTAACAGAGCTGAAATGATAGAAGGTGTTGAAGCTACAGAACCTTGGGGGTGAGTGATCATGCAATATTGGAATTCAGCACTATGCAAGCACAAGCAATAGAACAAAATCAAACTAGAGTCTTGGATTTTAAGAGAGCTAATTTCAATAAACTTAAAGAGAGCTTGGGAAGTATTCCATGGATGAGAATCCTCAAGGGGAAAACAATTCAAGAAGCTTGGGGAATTTTGAAAAATGAGATTATAAAAGCCCAGTCTAGAACAATACCAATGAAGAAGAAAAATAATAGCTCTCAAAAGAAACCAGCATGTTGCATAAAGAACTGTCTGACAAATTGAAAGACAAAAAGGATAAATATAAAAAGTGGAAAGAGGGGCACATAACTAAGGCAGAATATCAGCAAATAGCCTCTGCAAAGATAAAGTGAGGAAAGCTAAGGCTCACAATGAACAGGCTTGTGACAAAAGTAAAAAAACAATAACAAAAAAAGCTTCTTCCAACATGATAAAAACAAGAAAAAAGTCAAGGAAACAATAGGTCCATTGATGGAGAAAGTGGCAAGAAGGTGACAAGCAACAGGGAGAAAGCAGAATTACTTAACTTGTCTTTTGCATCTGTCTTTACACAAAGGGAAAAAACAGCCAGCCAATGAAAAATAGCACCACAAAAAAACAGATTAGGAACACAAGTTAAAATAGGAAAGAAAATGGTAAGTGAATACCTGTCTACCCTAGATGAGTTCAAATCATTAGGACCAGATGGATTACACCTCAAGGTTCTGAAGGAACTGACAGACGAAATCTCAGAACCATTTACGTATATCTTTCAAAGATCCTGAAGCATCAGGGAACTGCCAGAGGACTGGAAAAGAGCTGATGTAGTTCCCATCTTCAAAAAAGGGAAAAAAAATAGATCCAGGAAACTACAGACCTATCAGCCTGACCTCAATACCAGGGAAGAGTCTGGAAAAGATATTCAAACAACGAATTAGCAAACACCTAGAAGCAAACAAAGTAATAACCAGAAGCCAACATGGATTTGTCAAAAACAGATTATGCCAGACTAATTTTATTGCATTCTTTGGCAAAGTGACAACATTAGTGGACCAGAGGAATGCTATCGATATAATTTACTTGGACTTCAGTAAGGTATTTGATCAAGTAGACCATAACCTCCTACTAGATAAAATAGAAAAATGTGGGTTAAACAGCATCACCATTAGATGGATTCATAACTGGCTGACCAATCGCACTCAAAGTGTAGTCCACAATGGAACTGTATCTACATGGATGGAAGTATGCAATGAGGTATTCCAAGGCTGTTTTAGGCCCAGTACTCTTCAACAACTTTATCAATGATTTGGACAAGGGGGTAGATGGGGAACTCTTTAAATTTGCAAATGACACCAAGCTAGCAGGAATAGCCAACATTCCAGAAGATAGGCTTAACATAGAGAAGGATCTTGACAGACTTGAACATTGGGCGCTGTCTAACAAAATGAAATTCAATGGTGAAAAAAGTAAGGTTCTACATTTAGGCAAGAAAAACAAAATGCACTGGTACAGTATATGTGGTACCTTGCTCAATAGTAGTAACTATGAGAGGGTCCTAGTGGACAACCATTTAAATGAGTCAGCAGTGTGCAGCAGCTGCCAAAAAAGACAACACAGTTCTAGGCTGCATAAACAGAGGGATAGAATTAAGATTACGTGAAGTGTTAATACCACTTTATAATGCCTTGGTAAGACCACACCTGGAATACTGCATCCAGTTTTGGTCACCACAATGTAAAAAAGATGTGGACACTCTAGAAAAAGTGCAGAGAAGAGCAACAAAGATGATTAGGAGGCTGGAAGCTAAAATATATGAAGAAGGGTTGCAGGAACTGGGTATGTCTAGTTTAATTAAAAGAAGGACTAGGGGAGACATGATAGCAGTGTTCCAATATCTCAGGGTTTGCTACAAAGAAGAGGGAGTCAAGCTATTCTCCAAAGCACCTGAGGGTAAGACAAGAAGCAATGGGTGGAAACTAATCAAGGAGAGAAGCAACTTAGAACTAAGGAGAAATTTCCTGATAGTTACAACAATTAATCAATGGAACAACTTGCCTCCAGAAGTTGTGAATGTTCCAACACTGGAAGTTTTTAAGAAGATATTGGATAACCATTTGTCTGAAGTGATGTAGAGTTTCCTGCCTAATTAGAGGTTGGACTAGAAGGCCTCCAACTCTGTTATTCTTTCTGTTAAAGTCAGGGAAGATTCAACAATCACTGGCTACAAGATTGATGGCAATTACTATCTCCTATATCAGAGGCAGCACAATGTCAATGCATTTACTAAAAAGTAGTAGCAGAAGATTATGAGCCTCCCAGATTCGTCCAGTTGGCTACTTTATGAAACAGAATGAGGAACTACACTGGACCCTGATCCAACAGGAATCTTCTTATGTAAGTGTGGAACAGAAAGAACAGTACTTCTAAGTCTTCAATAAACTGAAAATTTTCACCAAGAAAAATCTGAAAAAAATCTCAAATAGTCTGAAAATAAAATAGAAAAGAAGCATCTTATTTTACAGAAGATATCTGAGAACTCACAAGAAAGGTTTTTAAAACTTTTCAAGGATTTATTAAGAAGAAGATCAGAATTAGAGGCATACTCTTAAATGTTTATTTAGGTATCCGTATTAAAGAGGAATATCAACATCTTTGTCCAGCTGAACCAAGAAAGTAACTGGCAGGCCAGGGGCTCTAAATTGAAGTAAACTATGAACAAGAAATGCTCTCCTTCACAAGGGATGTTTAAATTTAGCAGTTAGAAAGTTTGGCTTTTATTTTCTGTATATTTAATGGAACTCCAGGCACAAACTTCAAAGATTCCTGTGTTGCAAAGCAGAGCCTCCAAAGATTCCTTGAGATTTAGTCACTTCCAAACTTCACCTGTTCCTGACTAACAACTCTGAATTATGCATAATCCATTGTCTGCTATTTGGATTGTAGCCAGATTCATACATGAAGACATTGCTGCAATACCATATACCATACAGTACAAACAATGCCATATAAAGAATGGTCAGAACTGGCATATTTTTTAATCAGAGCACCAAAAGAAATGGAATTAAACTTCTGAAGCACTCTCAACGTGAGACTGTGATAGGAAGAACTAATTTGTAATTTCCATTGTCATGAGGCATCTCTTTGGGGAACATTTGGAAGTTTGGGTGTCATATTTGTGTGTAATCCTAGTGCTACAGACACAAGATAATTTGTGAATTCAGAAAGAGAGAGAGAGAGATCATTTTTTTTAAAATTAGATTTATATGCTGCCCTTCTACGGAGACTCAGGGCGGCTTACAATGTGTTAAGCAATAGCCTTCATACTTTTGTATATTTATACAAAGTCAGCTTATTGCCCTCACAAACTGGGTCCTTAATTTACCTACCTTAGATGGAAGGCTGAGTCAACCTTGAGCCTCGAATTCGCATAATTGCAGACAGCTGGGTGTTAATAACAGGCTATCTAGCCCGTCGAGCTATCTGAGGCTCTTAAAAAAATTTTTGATAAGAATATCATGTTACACATGGAACTCAGTGGGTAATTATACACATATTCCCCAGAGCCAATCACTTATATATCTTTGTATCTTAACACAACATTTAATATCCACACCCACACCTCTACTATACTATTTTCTCACTTTTTATTGTTCTTGGAACTACCATGAGATTATTGTCCTTACGTTTCCTTGCATAATCCATCTTTGCCTCAAAAACTAAATTGCTCTGGGTGGTAAACACAGGGCTAAGATATTGTAAACCAGTGGCTTTTTTCATCTCAGATATGCAGCGATGTAACAAATACAAAACAATCCCATTTGACACATATTATATTCTTGTTTCACAACTGTTTACTCACAAACCATTAAAATCCAACTGGATTAAAAATAAACAGCTTTAGATGCCCCTCCTATCATGGTAAAACTATCTACAGTTAGTCCTTAATGTATGACTACAATTAGGACCAGAATTTCCATTGCTAAGCAATCTGGTTCTTAAGTGAATCATGGTTTTATGACCTTCTTGCCAGAGTTGTTAAATGAAAAGCAAAGTCAATGTGGGAAGTCAGATTCAGTTGTTAAGTGAGCCTGACTTGTCCCGTTAACTTTGCCTGTGGAAGCCAGTTGGGAAGGGCCCAAGTGGCACTCATATGACTTGGGACACTGCAACCATCGTAAGTACATGCCAGTTGCCAAATACCTGAATTTTGATCACATGACTGAATGTGGCAATGGTCGTAAGTCCAAGCACCACCTATATTCATATTATAAAGTTGCAATGTGATGTATCATTCACCCAGACCTGGTGTGAATTTGGGAAAACATGGGGCAAAACTAATCTGCATTTGTGTTTTAGGATGGTATCAAACCTCTGTGGGCCCCTCTTAAGAAGGGCTGCTAAATTAAATTCTTTGCCCATGGACCTATGTGTATCAGATAATGGAAGCCATTTCAGGTAAGCAGCACGTGCCTGATCACCTTGTTGCTTCAATGTTACATGAACTGAAATTAGAATTACGGTATTTGAATCTCCATTGCTATTTTGAGATCCATAATTCTATTTCTGTTCACCTTATTAAGCAAGGAATACTATTGCTCTTCTCCAAACTGACTACAGGCAGTCCTTGACTTATGACCACAATTGAGCCCAAAATTTATATTGCTAAGTGAGACATTTGTAAGGTGAGTTTTGCCCCATTTTATGACCTTTCTTGCCACAGTTGTTAAGTGAGTCACTGCAAGGTGTTACATTAGTAAACGTAGTCATTAAGTGATTCTGGCTTCCCCATTGACTTTGCTTGTGAGAAGGTCACAAAAGGTGATCATATGACCTCTGGGACACAACACTAAATGAACTGTTGTCCTGGCACACAATTGTAGTTCCTTACTCTAGTTCCAATTCGGGTCTAAAGATATGCAAGTTCTGGGCTGCCAAATCAATAAAAAAATGAAGCCTACTATCCAATTCCATAATCTGTTGTGATAAGCATTTCTGTCAAGGCCTCAGTGGCAGACTGGAATCACCAGATATCCCCAGCTATTGACTGTTTGGCTCAGTGGTGAAATCTGAACTGGTTTACTACCAGTTCTCTGGCTTCGCATGCGCCAAATGTGAGGTGTGCGCACACAGTGCAGGCCAAAAGGAAACATGTGGTAAGTAGAATAGCATGCAAGGGGGAGGGTGATCAGCTGATTGGCATGCAAAGATTGGCACGCAATCTTTTTTTTTTACTTTTAAAACCATTGCTTTTAAAAGTTAAAAAAAAGCCTCTGACGATTGTGCTGCTCAGTTGTGATCGTCAGGGGCTTTTTAAAAAACCTTTTTCTACAACCTCTTTGGCCGAAGAGGTTGTAGAAAAAAATGCTTTTAAAAGTAAAAAAAACCCACCTCTGATGATTGCGTGGCTCAGCGGGGCATGGTGGGGGCAGGGATTTTTGCTACCGGTTCTCTGCCGGAACCACCTGCCACCACTGCTACCGGATCAGGCAATCTGGTCCAAACCGGGAGCATTTCACCCCTGATTTGGCTCCAAAGTATCTACATACATTCACCTTTACCTGCTAATGAAGATCTGCTTTAATTGCTACTCAAACTGTTTCACTTAGCAACATAAATTTTGTGGTCATAAAGTGAGGGCTACCTTTATTCCAACACACACAGACATACACACCTCATTCATTTCCACATCCCTTATCCATCTGCTCACACAAAAATGTGGGAATTGATTAAATTCACAGAACTCTGGACTTCAGTTCCTACCATCGCCATCCTAGCTGGAAATTTTGGAAAAACTGGGGAAAAAACTGATATAGATGAATTTCTCTTAGAAACTGCTGAAGTAAACCTCATTAGAAGATTTAATATGATTTCACTTAGACTAAACCTGGAGTCCCCAAAGTTATGGAGCTGGTTGAAGCATTTTGAATATTCAAAACATACTGGTATTTTGCAAAATGGCTACCAGGAGGCTCGCTCTTTCATAGAGTGAAATTCAAGGTATTGTCTGATTATAGTCATGTATTCATGTTTTTACAAATCTACAAAAAGTGGATTTAATAAACCATGAAGTAATGATTAATGGGTAAATATATTAAACAGCTCATTGGTGCACAAATGTTCGCGTCTTACCTAACTCTTGTTTTGGGGATGATCAGTGTAATTTTTGGTAGCTGAGTTTGCAGTGTGCTAGGTTTAAATGTGGTCAGCTAATTTATAGTTCAGTTATAAATAATGCACATAAAATTAAAGGCTGATAGTTCCTGGACAGAAAAATCAGTACTAGTCTGTGGATTAATCCTGCAAGGCAGGGTTTACCACAATGGGTTGTGTTTTCACATCACAGAAACACCCCTTGACTAATCAAGCCATGATTTATTGAAGTAACCAAATTGTGTGATGTCACTCAACCTAACTAAGCATAGTGGTTGGGTCTGTCTCCTAGGCTGAGCCACAAATTACCTAATCTGTATTGCAGCCAGCCTATGGTCCAAACCAGCCAAGCAATGCATTTATTTATTTATGCATTAAATTCTAAGAAGTGGGTTTCTTGCAAGTAAAAAAATAAAATAAAATCAGACAATGAGTTAAACTAGCACACTTTCAATTCTGCAGTCAAGCAACTGTAAAATGTTGCTTGGTTGCTGACCCCCAGCACTTTAACCTCTGTTACTGTTTTCACCCCTGTGATGGCTGGCAGCAGATGCTCTAGAAAGTAGCAGATGTTCCTAATGGCTCCCCAGAGGGGTGGAGAAAATGTGCTAAGGAGTTATCCATTTGTTCTGAGGTTTATTTATGCACTCATCACCAGCTGTGGTGCTAGAGTGGCGAGTTGAATAAGGAGGCTTTTCAAAGTCACAGATCTACTCAAATGCAGCCTTCCACAAGACATTTTCCCTAAAAGGAGATAATCCCCATGCCCTCAATCTAGATGAGTGATACATGTAAAAAATAAAAAAATCAATGACACAATTGCAGTTACTAGCTAGAATTTTTTTGACCCTCCCTGAAGCTGCCCTTACCTCAACAAACCCCACCTGTACCATCCTCTGTTTGTGGTTTGAAATTGCTTTATGAGATAAATTTGGGGTTTTTTTCCCAACAAGATGGTTAAAACAATTCTCATCAGTTCAAGCAGATTAGTTGACTGCAAGAGTACAGAATGGAGAGTTCATTTGTGCCTGTGTTTCCTAGGTACATATTTCCCAGTAGAGCTGAAGTGTTCATTGATCTTTTCCTTTGTTTTTGAATGGGGAGCAAAAAGGAAACTGCTGAGGAGTGAGGTATTTTCCATTACATTGCCATGGGAAAAAATGAGAAAAATCTGGTCTAAAGACACTTTACAAAAGTGGGTTCTAATGAATGAATCAATGATTCTAGCTATATATCTATGATCTATAATCTATGACTTATCACTTTAATGTTTGTATGTACACTGAGAATTTATGCGCTGGAGACAAATTCCTTGTGTGTCCAATCATAACGGGCCAATAAAGAATTTTATTCTATTCAATTCGATTCGATTCGATTCGATTCGATTCGATTCGATTCGATTCAAGGAAAAAGGCTTTGAGGAATTTTTTGCTTTGTTAGGAAGCAGAATAATTTCATTTTTTAAGTGTCAAATCTTATTATTATTAGAATTATTCTTAATCTCAAAAGGAACAAGCACAAAACAGTTGATCATTTGTACATACCTCATTGGCTCTGATTTTGCAATAGTCTTTGTAAGTATTGATTTGACAAAGGGCTGCATGAAATAGTGTTATGCTTTGGTGAATTTCCTACAAACGTTAGATTTACTAATTAATGAATTTTTTCATGGTGATTTGGTCAAAACTGTAGGAACTGCTTTTGGGCCTTACTGAATTCTCAAAAATATCAGAAATTAACCTTTTCTTAAAGCCATTCAAACTATTGGACAACACCATATTTTATGATAGCTAATTCCTAAACTATTCATGTGTTATCCCAGATCACAAACAAATTTGAACTTTACCTGATAGTAACACATATTCAAAGGAGAAACCAAAAATGGGGGGGGGGGGATTCTGCAATTGGGATTTCACTCCTTACAAAATGTACTGTATCTAGCTGACTCCAATTAATACTAAAAACATAATTTTAGTATCACTCAGATCTGAAATAGCCTTCGATCTGAAAAGAGAGTGATGCTCTACATGTGATGCTATCCTTTCAGATTCTGCCCTCTAATCAAGCTTTCTGGGGTACTAGTTGAATGGGAAAATTCTGAGGGAAACCAGAAACCAGAAAATTCTGAGGGAAACCAGAAACCAGTGAAAATTGCTGCAGTCCTGGAAACTGTGAATTGGAGAGGGGTGATGTTTTTTAAATTATTTCTTTATTAAATTTATATGATATAAAAAAGGAGGGGAAAAGACAAATATGTGCCCAGAGTCTGCCTGCTGAAGAAAAGAATACAATAATGGGAAACCCCAATCTCTTTTTCACAAAGAAATAATATTTGTTACAAAAGAGCCTACAGATTTTTTTTCTTTTTCCTTTCCCCCAACAATTAAAACTTTGTTAAAAAATAACACAGCATATACAGATATAAAATTAGAGATACTGTAGATTCATTTCCCCATAACAGGGAGATTTTATTCTTCTTTTAACTGTTTCTTGTTTCATAATCAAAGTAAATGGCAATGTCCATCCAGAGCTAAATTTGGCCTTCAGTTACTAGTTATTGATTGAGTCTTATGTGATTGATCAAAATGTGCAGTCTTGACTTGGATCTGAAGAAATTTTTTTACTTTTCCATTTTTATCTGGAGCCAAATTTAATTTCTGAATTAAAACATGAATCAAAATGTAAATTATTTTTCATTACTCCACCTTCTACAGACCCCTCATATTCTGGACATAAATTGTTTCCATTTGTGCCCTCAGGACACTGCTATAGGGCATTGCCTGCCAAAACAACTAGACACAGGGAAAAGCTTTTTCCCCTGTGCCATCACTCTGCTGAACACCTAATTCCCATAGCACTGTTTTATGCCTAAAGATATTTACCCATGTAGAATGCTATATTGTTATTAGCGTTGTCGTCTTTCCTATTACCTTCTCCTATCAATGTCTTATGATTTATCAGTTTGTTTGTATCTTATGATTTATGATTGTCTTATGATTTCTGATTGTATCTTATGATTTATGATTATGATTTATCACTTTATTGTTTATATGTACATTGAGAATTTATGCACCGGAGATAAATTCCTTGTGTGTCCAATCACACTTGGCCAATAAAGAATTCTATTACTATTCTCTATTATTATCTTTTCTGAATATTGCAATACAATGAGTCTGTCGCTGTCTCCCAAATATGACCATCCCAGAATTAGATGAGTGATCAGAGAAGAAAGATTCCATTGTTAGACCTGGTATGAGGAAGACAAGGAAAGGCTGCTGATAATTCTACTCAGACCATGTGCCATTCAGGATCGTGTGCCAAGGAAGTCAAAACATTGGAAGAATCAAAGGGTGCTGGCTTCAATCCTTCCAATTTCAGATTACAGATTAACAGAATTGGAAGGGACCTTGTAAGTCATCTACTCCAACCCCCCGCCCAAGCAGGAGACCCTACATAATGTTTGACAAATGGCAGTCCAATCTCTTCTTGAAAGTCCCAAGTGATGAAGCTCCTGGTTCGGACCGGATCGCCTGGTAGCAAAAATCCCTGTGCCTCCACCCCCCCCATGCCCAGCTGAGCCACGCAATCATCAGAGGCTGTTTTTTTTACTTTTAAAAGTATTTTTTCTACAACCTCTTCGGCCGAAAAAATGCTTTTAAAAGTAAAAAAAAAAGCTTCTGATGATCGTGCGGCTCAGCTGGGATCATCAGAGGCTTTTAAAAGCATTTTTTTCTGCAACCAAAGAGATTGCAGGAAAAAAATGCCTTTAAAAGCCTCTGACGATCCCAGCTGACTTGCCTGATCGTCAGAGGCTTCTAAAAGCATTTTTTTCTGCAACCTCTTAAGGTTGTAGAAAAAATGCTTTTAAAAGTTAAAAAAAAAAAGTTGGCCACGCCCACCCAGTCACATTACTCGCCCAATCCACACCCACAGAACAGGTAGTAACAAATTTTAGATTTCACCCCTGTGAAGCTCCCATAACGTCCAAAGGCAAAGCTGTTCCATTGGTTGATTGTTCACCCAAGGATCACTTCCACTTTCAAAAAAAATCTCAGGAATAAAGGCAGCGTGTCCAGAATAAATAAGAGCCTAGTTTCAGAGATGCTGTAATATTTGGCAGCATATTGTTATTTTTGAATCCTAGTCATAAAAAGGAAACTTTCCATAAATACTCTCATAGAAGTCCACCTGTGTACAGTGTGTAAGCCAACCTGTGAAACTGCAGCCAAGATGCCAGGAAAAACGGAATCTGTTCTAGAAAATTTACAAGCTTTTTTTTCAGGTACCTCAAATTGTCTGGAAGCACCAGAAATGTTCATCGCCTCTGTTCTTTTATACAGTAACTTCTATCCTAGTTTCTTGAAAATTCTGTCTCTTTACTTTTGCAGATTGATATTTTCACAGTTCTGTTCAATATTACCCTTGAGCTTTCTAATGGTCTGTGTAAATCAGCATTCAAAATATGAACATCAGTTTGATCTTTAAGTAGTTTATCAGCTTTCAAATTTATGAGTTGAACTTTCAGCTCTAAAAACTAAGAAAAATTCCAAAAATCTATTAGCTAAGTATCTATTATCAGCCACCTGACTGGTTATGAAAAACAGCTACAGTTCTGCTTAAAATTTCAATTAGTCTTTAGCAGCCTTATATGAGATAGTTAAAGAACAGAAAATCTCAAATATTCCATTTCATAAAACCACATCTTTATTCTCACCAGTAAGCTTCATTTTTGTGGCAATAAATATAAATACAGTCAAAAAGATCGTACAATATTTTCATCATTAACAGCAGCATTTACTAATAAGTAATAAAATTACTATTTATACTGAAACATCAATTTCCAGACTTAATGCAACAGCCATCACACACAAAAGACCAAATTCTATTGCAATTTATGCTATTTGCATAACAATGCCATTATACAAGTGGGATCATCTGCATCATTTCCATGATAGCATCATTATGGAGATGAAATAAATTGTGTTATTTGCATCAATTTACTTCATTTGCTTAATGATGTCATCATGTAAATGAAGCAATTTGCATTACTTATGTTGACATACATATCAGTTTACCAAACATTTGCAAAAGACAGGTAGTTCCTCCTCCCAATTAATCCATTAAAAGAAGTCTCATTGTCCTTCTGCCTTTAAGTTTCAATTGTTAATCAGCTGTCCCAAATCAAAATTCAGTCTTTGAAATAATCCTAATATAAGCATTATAACTTTTTTTATAATATAATTTTATTGACCTGGGCTCAAGCCAGCCAAGAAAATACTTTCTTTTGGATGATGGTCATCACTCATTAATACTCTCTGAGGAGGTCTGTGTGTATTGCCCTGATTTATCCTATGACAATTGGGAGACCTTCCCTGTACAAAATTTCACTTGAGCTTTGACTGATAATACATTAGGACTAGTATATTTGTGACTTTAAAAAGACCTTAAAAGGGAATCTTATTTTATTTTATTAACTTGATATGCAATTTGTATGGGAAAAAAACTTTTAATTGAGCATTCTGTTTTTCTTTTAGTCTTTTTTATCACTTTGCTGTAAATTGATTAGCTTCTTATTGAATTGTCCTATAAACTAGAACAGAATAGAATAACAGAGTTGGAAGGGAACTTGGAGGTCTTCTAATCCAACCCCCTGCTTAGGCAGGAAACCCTGCACCACTTCAGACAAATGGTTATCCAACCTCTTCTTAAACATTTCCAGTGTTGGAGCATTCACAACTTCTGGAGGCAAGTTGTTTCACTGATTAATTGTTCTAACTGTCAGGAAATTTCCCTTGATTAGATTCTACCCATTGCTTCTTGTCCTGCCTTCAGGTGCTTTGAAGAATAGTTTGACTCCCTCTTCTTTGTGGCAACCCCTGAGATATTGGAGCACTGCTATCATGTCTCCCCTAGTCCTTCTTTTCATTAAACTAGACATAGCCAGTTCCTGCAACTGTTCTTCATATGTTTTAGCCTCCAGTCCCCTAATCATCTTTGTTGCTCTTTTCTGCACTCTTTCTAGAGTCTCCACATCTTTTTTACATTGTGGTTAACAAGACTGAATGAAGTATTCCAAGTGTGGCCTTACCAAGGCATTATTAAGTGGTATTAACATTTCACGTGATCTTCATTCTATCCCTCTGTTTATGCAGCCTAGAAGTGTTGGCTTTTTTGGCAGCGGCTGCACACTGCTGGCTCATATTTAAATGGTTGTCCACTAGGACTCCAAGATCCCTCTCACAGTTACTACTATTGAGCAAGGTACCACATACAGCATACTGTACCTGTGCATTTTATTTTTCTTGCTGCCCAGAGACATCTTTCTAAACAAAGACAATGAATATATTATGTGCCTATCTTTTAAATGTCAATCACTGAAGTGGCTAAGATTTCTTCAGCTCCATTCATGCCATCTGATCAAATCCTTTTGTGGGAAACTTCATCTCCCATATTACAGTGCAGGACCATTCCTGGCTGATTTGCAGCAGTAGATTACTAAGTTAAAAGTGAGCACAGTGATCCAAGTTGTGATACATTTCAAAAGTGTCTCATTTCTTTTCCAGTGGTGGGAAGAGAAAAGAGTTGCACAAGGAAATTAAAAAATTAATTCCCATTATAGCCTTTATCTCTGGAGATACCAAGGTCAACCAGAAATAGATCTGTCTCTAAGAAAAGCAACGTGGAACTAGGAATCTAAAAAGACTGGAATTGTTTACGTTCTCCTTTTTGCTTCTCTACAGTTACTTCCTTTTCCTGTTTATGACATATCTACGCTCCTGCTATGGGCATCCTCTGGCTGGAAACTGGACAATTTCCTCTTGCTTTCAACAGTAAGTGAATTATCTGGAATTTACAACCTGCACAGTTTATTCTCCAGGGCTCTATTGAAGATAGCCACATTTTTTTCTGCAACTTATCTTCCTCTGCCCTTCTTTCCTGCCCTCCCATTTCAACTCATTTTGCCATTTGGCCACAATCATAGCCTCAATTTCCTGAGTATCTTTAACGTATTCTGCCAAAGTACTCTAGAGCCAAAATGAAGATGAATGGGAAAAGGCAGGAGGGAAGCTTTTAAATGTTACCACTGGGATTACAAGTGTAGAGGCTGTTAATAGGCTAAAAGGTTTGAAAATGATGAACTGAGCTTTTAAGGGGCTTCTGCAGAAGTTGGGACGGTAGGGTTTAGAAAATACTAATTTAAATGCCCAGAGCAGATGGGAGATGAGAACAAAGGTGGAAGTCTGGAGTATTGTAAAAAGAGCTGGATGCAATGATGGCAGCTGATGCTCTCCGTATGCAATTCCATAGGCAGAAATGCTGAGAGTTTTGGAGAAGAAAAGTGGAACACCTTCCGTTTGTTTTTCTTTAGCAAATATCCTATGAGAAGACTGTTTATTGCAAAAGCTGATGATGCAAAAGGACAACATAGATTGAGGAAAGAAGGCGAGATAATTTACCTAGAGAGGCTTCTTCTGGCATCAGCCCCTTGTGATTGTCTTCTGTGGCAAGTTAATTTTTGTTCCCTAACATTTGACTAGGCAAGAAATGTGTTCATTAAAACATTCCCTCTCTCTCTCTCTCTCTCTCTCTCTCCCTCTCTCTCTCTCTCTCTCTCTCTCTCTCTCTCTCTCTCTCACACACACACACACACACACACACACACACACACACACGACAACAATTATTATGTTTTGATAGTTGAAAAGTAAGCCATTTTGCAAATATTGGGGGGGGGGGGAGAAAAGAATCTGAAAGCAGGACATTTGATTGATAGACTACATTAGAAGGCTAAAAGAAACAGGTTGTCCTCCAGATTTGCTGAATTATAACTCTCAGGTGTCCCAGCCTCAAAGCCAGGAGTGAAAGATGTTGAGGTCCTAATCTGGCAACATCCATAGTGCCTTTGTTCTCCATCAACAACATGTAATTCTCACAATGTGCCCAACAGATCTTTGCTTTCAGATTACCTCTCCCAGCTTTCCCAAACAGTTTATTAAGTACTGTAGGTGACAAAGAAATTGCTATCCATCAAGCCCTGTAAATCACAAGTTGCAGGTTCCAATGCCCATAAAGCTGCAGAGGTCAAACAGCATGTTCAAATTTTTAACTGTTAGAAATAAATTGTAACTCATTTTTTTCAATCTTCACTGTCTGTTTTCATGTCAAGTTGGTGGATTTATCCTAGTTGGCAAATTTACACATTTGTTGACTTGACCTTTTCCTGATCTTTCTCATTTTGTATGCCTTTCATTGTATAGCAGAGGTAAAGAAAGATGGGATTGTGCTTGGAATAATCACCTGGATGCATATATTTTTAACTCAAAAAATAGCTTAGAGTCCTAAATTGCAGTTATCACCCAGCTCAGGCCCACATGAGAACATGTGCCAAATTTCACTTCTTACTGGAAAATAGCAAGACCTAGGCTCCATTAGAGGCAAATGATCCTTTGCCATTCAAGCGAGACAATAAAATCCAGGATTAGAACTCTAAACAACTCTATATCATTTGAAAGAAGTAATGTCAGCTTCCTCCATTCTGAAGCCATTCAGCCATTTTAAGAATAAAAGCTCCCAGACTACCCAGCCAATTCCTCCAATTGTACTCCAAAAGTTTGAAACTGAGAAAGAGCATAGTAATATTATATAATAATAATAAAAATGGTAATAAAAATGGTAATAACAGCATTAGTTACTGATTGTGTCACTAGATTGCATCACTGGGCTTTTTCTTTGAGCTGGGTGAAGTAAGTGCCATGTGATTTATTTTACAGAGGAAAGGTGGGGTTTTTTAATCTTATTTAAAAATAGTCGGAAATAGAAAAGGTTTCCAAAACATAGATTAACCACCACTTCTGTCACAGCAGCGACATGGATGTTTCAAAGTCAGTGAAAGACCTTGACTGGAGAGAAACTTTGTCTTTTCTTTATATTAGAAAGGCTATCCAATCCAGCTTCAGTTGAAATAGAAAGGATAACCAGGATACCAGGTACTTGTTTGAAATAAATGTTTTTTTTCTTTTGAGTTGCTTTGCTTGGGACAAGATACATGTTTGACCTTCATATGTCAATGACAGTTGACTGCAGACTAAGCCTCCTCCAATGTCATGTATTTCATCTTGTAGGAATAGATGTGACCAGTGGTGAAATGTAAAATTTGTTACTACAGGTTCTGTGGGCTTGGCTTGGGGGGAGGGGGGGTGTAATGTGACTGGGTGGGTGTGGCCAATTTCTACAAGAGCTTGTAGAAAAAATGTTTTTAAAAGCCTCTGACGATCCCAGCTGAGCCGCCTGATCATCAGAGGCTTTTTTTTTTTTTTACTTTTAAAGTATTTTTTCGGCAGAAGAGATTGTAGAAAAAATGTTTTTAAAAATTAAAAAAAAACCTCTGATGATTGCACGGCTCAGCTGGGCATGTAGTGGGCAGGGATGTTTGCTACCGGTTCTCCGAACCACCTGCTGACATTGCTACCAGATCGGGCAATCCGGTCCAGACCGGGAGCATTTCACCCCTGGATGTGACCTACAGACTCCTAAGGGCAAAAGAAGAAAGGGACAACAGAGAACAAGGTGGCTGGATGGATTCACTGAAGCAGTAGGAATGAACTTAAATGGACTCCAGAGGATGGTAGAGAACAGGAAAGCCTGGAGGAAAGTTGTCCATGGGGTCGCGATGGGTCGGACATGACTTCGCAACTAACAACAACAACGATTCCTATAACAAAAAGGCAGGAAATCATAAAGTAAATAGTCTGCTTGCACATTACGTACTTTGGCTCTAATGCTGCTCATTGAGTAAAACATGAAAGATATAGCATATCATAACAAGCTACTTATATCTTTTTCTTTAAAGAAGGGCATAGCCAAGGTGCGAAAAGGCAGAATTAAAGAAGTGCTGATAGTACTTAATATCAGCAATATCAGCAATAAAAGCACAATTACATCATAGATGCTATGTTTCCCCTTCTATTCACTTGCTATTCTACCCAAAGAAGGGGAAAAATTACGGACTAAGTAATATGTCATAAAATCTGTAAATATTTGACAAATTAAATAAGAATAAAAGGCTCACACAATTCACTTTCCCCCATCTACTAAAGTGACTGTAATAGAGGGGTGAGAGAGACGGGGGAGGGGGAGAGGGAGAGGGAAAGCATAATATAATACAGGAAATAGCTCTAGGAAGACCAGCAGTGCAAACATCCACCTGGTAGGAAGCCAGAGCTGGCAAAAACATGTTAAATTAGAAAGCTAAGAATCTCAAGAGGGAACTTCTGTCAAGGATGCTAAAAGGGGTATTTAAAGGTGAACCCCAGAGGATGGAGATAATTGGAGTTCTGCTGTTTCTAATCTAAATTAATAATCCAGCCTGAGACATCAAATGAGAGCTGGCAGAATTTACCTGAGAGAAGATCCAAGATTTATTTCTTATGAAATATTTGTGAAGCTGCATTTAATTTAGACTTGTAGAAGCATAAAGTGATGCAATGAAAAAGCCGCATTTAATTTAGACTGGTAAGAAGCAGAGAATGATGCAAACAGTGAGGTGATGAATTTACACTTCAGGATTTTCTTTCTTTCCAAATCTACAAAATCACCTGGAAACAATCTTGGGGAACTCCATGAGTATCGATCTGATGGATAACAAGGATGGAAAATTGTTGGAAAACAGAAGTGATGGCAATTGTTTGCTTTATTCCTCCAGGAACATTTCTTAGGAGGAAGATAAGATGGTGAAGGGAAGAGAGGTAGGGGTTGGAGAATGAAAATTGCTTTCTTTGGCTTTTTATTTTCTTTGAAGTTGTTAATGCAAGTGCAAACAAAGCTTTTTCTAGTGTTTCCCCACCCCCACCCTGCAAATCAGAGAACTTCATGTTGTTCTAAGATGGATGACAGAAAAAGAGGATGGTCATCACAAGAAGGTAGCCTGCTTGCCAATGGCCCCAAAGCAAGTCAGGACTCCAGGACCCATGCTGAGGTTCAAGCACTAATTAAGTTGCCACAGCTTGTTCCCAGGGCACCCTGACACTGATCCTTTGCATTCCTTCTCTGCCTCTGCCAAGTGAAAATGAACAGGCTTTCCTTTCTTTATTTTCATTTTATTCATATGAACTATGAATTACCCACAATTTATTTTAATAAAATTTGCATTGCTCATGCATACCTATTTCCATTGCTCAGTACCTAGCACACTATAGAATGCTGCACATTTTTTTAGTTATAAGTTTATTTGGTTTCCCTTTTGACCCGATTTCTTTCAGATGAATGATATTCTCCAGAGAGCCACAATTTATCTGAATGGATGGAGGCCTGATAGCTTTTATGGGCTAGAATTCCATTCCTTTTTTTTTCTTCATAGTTGCTATGTATTCAGAAGAATTATCATTTGTTTATTTAAATAAATATCTTTTTTCTTCAGTTAACCTAACAAGAACTGATCTATGGAAAATAAATAACTAAAAATTAGAATATAGTATTAATGCCTCCACTATATAATGCTTACAATAACTGTGAAAATATTTAGGAAAATTGGCCTCTGCTTTACAACTCTCCTTTTCAAGTCAAATCAATTTCTGGTGACTTTATGAGCATGTCACTTCCTCCCCACCCCCTCTTTTTTTTTTTTTTTTTTTTTTGCAGCAAAGTTGAAGAAAGGGTTTTTTTCTTGCAATTTTACATACTTTCTGAGTTTCCCAATCTATTTTACAATCCTACTATTCATTTTTCTTTTTCAAACAATTGCCAAGTGTGCCCAATCCTGCTTGGCCTGAGCCCCACAAAAGTCAGCCAGAGGCAGTGGCGCCCACTGTTAGCATTTGGAAGATGAGATAAATAGATAAATAGATAGATAGATAAATAGATAGATAGATGATAGATAGATAGATAGATAGATAGATAGATAGATAGATAGATAGATAGATAGAGAGTGGTCGGATTCAGCCGGTTTGGGTTGGTTCAAGCGAACCAGTTGTTAAATTGCTGGCTGGCCCCTCCCCTCCTCGTCCCTTCCAGGAGTTCCCACATGTCCCATTTTGGCTTCAAGGTAAGTGCAGAGAGGCCCACTAGGCCCAAAATGGGGCATGGGAGGATACAATGTGCCCCCCATGGCCCCTTTTTGCTCCCAGGGTGGTGCAGGAGGCCAAGTGCTGCCTGTCACACCCCCTGGCCATGCCCATCATGGCCACACCCACCTAGCCGGTCATTAGGGCAGAGAACCAATTGTTAAATTAATTGAATCCCATCACTGGAGAGAGAGGGGGGAGGGAGGGGGGAGGGAGGAGGAAGGGAGAGAGAGAGAGAGAGAGAGAAACAGAAAGATCTTTATAGACTTGAAATAGAAGTAAGGTCCTAGACTCAGGAAATAGAATGACAACAAGACTGGTTGGATCTCCCCAAATAATCCACATTCATTTTATTTAACTGTAAAGTGATGGTTACAATTGAACTACTTAATCTGAAAGGTGCCACACACAGCAGGCTTGGTCTTCAAGCACATTCATTTATGTCAATCATCAAGGGGTAAGTAGTATATGTGGAATAGAAGATCCACAATCAATCTATGGAGAAAATACTTTTTATAGCCCCAGTTTCTAAGTGTGTGTATGTGTGTATTTGTCTTTCCATAGACATACAAATACACATACACACATATGGAGAAAATATTTTCTTATGGGCAAACGGTTCTCACAGCTTCATGCATTATTTGTAAAATAAAAATATTCATCATGTTTATTACATTCTTCTAGGCAATAATGAAATGGACAATTAAAAATCTGTCCATTTAAACAGATTAGTTATTCAAGCAATACTTGTTCTGAAATAAACACAGAGAGATGAACATACAAATTGAACCATACATAGATAAAAGCTATCAGTAGACTCATTTGAAGCCTTTGTTGATTATACATTGTAATAAGCCCAATTACACAATTAAACAAGGTTTCTCCTCACTGCATTTTATGCTAATGAACATATTGAGCAGCCTGCGAGAGATGTTTTGGGCTCCAAAGAGGAGTTATAATTACGCATCTTTCTTCTTGACACTGTTTACTCATTATTAATTAATATTAAATATGTTGATTAAAAGCCAATTTGTAAGTTTTCCCACCACATTTCTTAATTTATGCCCAGCCCAACCCTTTTCAAAATCTTAAGCGATGAAATTAAAGGCCATGTTTAGAAATGACTGAATTTTAAATCGTTGGGAATGTTTTTTTTTATAAAAACAGCAGATGTTCCAGAAATTCCAGTTGTTAACACTTTAATTAAGGTGGATCTGTGTCAGAAGCTACAGCAAGCCCAAGCAGGTGTTAACAGATCTCTTAGAACTCATTCTTTCCCTTTTTTATATTACTTAAAACAACAGATGAAATTCATTCATTCATCTGTATGCAGGAAGTCCAGATTAGACTGAAGCTAACCACAAACATCTTGTCTCCTGAGCCAAGAGAAGCAGCCCAAGCTGGGCTCTCTTGCAATTTGACAATGAAAAATGATTGAGGTAAAGATGAGAAAAATATATACATGGAGAGCAGCAGGTTCTGACCAGTTCTGGAGGACCGGTAGCGGAAATTGTAAGTAGTTTGGAGAACCGGTAGTAAAAATTCTGACTGGCCCCGCCCCCATCTATTCTCTGCCTCCCAAGTCCCAGCTGATCCGGAGGAAATGGGGATTTTGCAGTAACCTTCCCCTGGATTGGGGAGGGAATGGAGATTTTACAGTTTCCTTCTCCTGCCACGCCCACCAAGCCTACCCACAGAACCGGTAGTAAAAAAATTTGAATCCCACCACTGATGGAGAGGTGTCTCCTGTTTTAGGTCTCTCTTCCTGTTCCAGATCACAATGTGTTCTAGGTCACAATAAAAACAAAATACATGTTTGGAAATGCATACTGTATACTTCATGGTTGGCATCTTCTTATTTCATGCATTACTGTTTCAAAATATAGATATTCTAAAAAGACAATGTTGCTTCTAGGCAAGATGGGCAACACACAAGTCTAATGATAAATATAGTCAATGATAGGTAGCTTCATTAATCTAGCCACTATTAGTTTGATGGGTTTTTTGCTACTGTTTTGCGACGGGTTTTTTGCTACTGTAGGAAGTTAGCATCCACCCCTTTCCTGGAAGAATGAAATATTTTGGGAAATATTAAAAAGGCAGAATATTTTGTTTCCCTGGATGAGAAACTGAGAAACATGTTTTAAAGACAAAGCAGCTCCTACCTCCCTGCCCCCCCCCCTTTTGTTAATGGGCCCGAGGAAGAAACTCAATCTTTGACAAAGGACCATCATCTGCAACACAATGGGACCCATTTAGCACAGAAACTCACCACATGGCACCTGGGAAGATTAAACCAGCAAGGCTAGCTAAGACCCCTACCCCCTGGAAGTCTGACAACCAATCAGGATACTCTTTCTGGGCCCCAGGAAGTTCAAAGCCAGAGAGAGCATAAAACCTGGAGACTTGCTGTATCTGTCCTTTCTGTTCAGGAACTCAAGCCATGTGATCCTGTCCACCATTAAACCATCTTTCCAAGCAGTCTCCATTTTCCAGGGTCTTTTTCCCCACTTGGAGCAGAACCCAGGAGGATATTTCTTCCTACACTACCTATGCAAATAACTGAGTTGGAAGGGACCTTGGAGGTCTTCTAGTCCAACCCCTTGCTCAGGTAAATGGAAACCCTACACCACTTCAGACAAATGGTTATCCAACATCATCTTTAAAATGTCCAGTGTTGGAGCATTTACAACTTCTGGAGGCAAGTTGTTCCACTGATGAATTGTTCTGTCAGGAAATTTTTCCTTAGTTCTAAGTTGCTTCTTTCCTTGATTAGTTTCCACCCATTGCTTCTTGTCCTGCCTTCAGGTGCTTTGGAGGCACTTATAAACGAATGCCCATTATTGTATTTGGAAAAAGGGAATTCCATCCTTTTTTTCAGTAGCGTTGGTTAGGCAGTGATGGCTACTTTTGTTCTGCTTGCTTTCATGATTTTGAGGCTGGTAGCAATGAGGATGACCAGGCAACTATTTATCTGGATTAAGGGAGTGAAAAATAATGCCATCTAGAAGGATCTCAATGTACCTTTCAATATTTTTCCGCTGAAACTATAAAACACTGAGACAATGAAGAGAAAAATGCTCATCTCACCTATTTCCTCTTTTGCTGGTTTGCATTCCGTTCTTGGTATAAGGAGAGGGCTTAGATGAGATTCAATAGGTTTGGCTCCAGGCGTGAGAAAGATCTCACAAGTGATCTGTGGTGGACCTTCTCCTATGTCAGGGAGTGGCCTTATGTGGCTTCTTTTGGGACTGATAGGCATATTGAGGTTGGGACCCACCATTTAATTATTCCCACAATACCCTGATGTAGTATTGTAGTAGGTATTGTGGCAATCATCAATAAAGGGAAGATTCCATTCAAATTTGCATCATATGCCTGAGTACCACTTTATCATCATGTCTAGGACAAACCCAGATCTGGTAATCTTTCAAAAGAGGAGGCCGAGGCAGGTGTGAATGGTTGGACCTGATGGGGTACAGCAATCTTGCATTGTCTGGGACTATCAAGGTCTGAGAAGACAACATGTGATGTTACATCTTCAGCCTGTAGGGGTGCAACCCATTCTACCTCTTTAGGATTTTTCTATTTAGGGCTATCAGATCTACCCAGCAATAATCCAACTAACAACTAGCTAGCAAAAGAGAAAAAAACAACAACATCCTGACCTTGTGTGTGTCTGGAAGGTTGCAGCTCAGATCTGGTAGCCTTATTTCTGTTATTTGTTTAGCGCAGTCTTCAAACCGAGAATAAATCTGAATAGATTTGCTTTGAATTGAATAGATTTGAGAATAAATAGATTTGAGAAAAAAAGGGAACTAGTGTGGTGTATGGGTTAATATGAGGGATTAGGAGTTAACCATGGGATAGTTTAGAGCCAGTCACTCTTAGAGTCGTTGTCCAGTGGAAAAATTGTAGGAAAGAATTCTATGTTCTCCACCTTTCCTCTGTGTATTACTAGAAGAAACTCACTTCATAAATAATCTCATTTTAGATATTTCATGTTTTCCAATTGTACAAACATGTCAGTGGCAACCTGATTGGCTAAACCTTGAACAACACAACTGACCCTGACTTTTTCTCCCTTGGATATATCAAACCTCTGCTTTATTGCCTCTCTGTTGTGTCTGCCTGTGTGAATCTGGGGTCAATCTGCTGCTTCAATGCACCATGAAGGATGTTTCAGTATAACCTTCCCTGGGGATGCGAAACAATCATCCTTTCTGATGTCTTGCCAACAGCCCAATCTGCACACGACAAAGGGACTTTATTCCCAGTTTAACCAGGCAATAATTTTATTTGGTGGGGAATAGCATGCCTCTTACTGGTCCTTTAATGTTTATAGTAGGAATGTTTTCATTGCTCTCTTGGCTTCTGTAGCATTACATGACATTTATTTGCCTTTCTGAGATCCAAGGGGATAACAGGGAATATCTCTGGAGTGACTATGGTTGTGCTCACATTTAACCAGGGCATGTGAGGATCTACCAGGTGCATTTATACAACATACTAAGGTGGATAGTATCAGCTTTGGTTACTTGGGAAGTGGAATGATTCAATAAATGGAGCGACCCAGCAGTTTTGTTAATCCAGTTAATCAGGATAAACATGTTGTGTGCAAGCAACTACCCTACGTGTATATGCATCTGGAGGAGACTAAAGCCAAAGACCTGTTTTCATTGGAAAGGTACTGACTTGAGTTGTATGGATTTTACAGCAACAGCTTTCACCCAGGAACTAGAACAGAAACATGGAGTGAAGAAGGGGAGCTTTAGAAGAAAATGAAGAGAGGCACAAATAGGATGATCTACCTCATAGGTCAAAGGAGAATGAAGAGAGAGACTTATCAGCTATTGAGATCTAGAAATGCCTGCAGTGTTGGGAATGCAATCCTGGAAATTCTGCTTTAAAACAAAGGCTGGAGAGGAAAGATGCTCTTATATCATGTGTGGAGCCATAATCTATTTTCATGGTAGAAGGTCTAAGATATTCATAAAAGCAATGCAGACATCCACCAACAGTTCACATAGCAATGTTGAATAACCAAGGGGAAAAGGCCAACCCCAATACCCTCCACATTGGAGCAGTTTAGGGCTCAACTGCTCATCCCCCATGACTGCCAACTGGAATTGCCCACTTAATTAGCAAAGGAAGAACCCCCAAAGGTTGCTCCCTACTCCCAATCCTTATACCCAAGGCTAGTTTAAACCAAAGATTCTTCAGTGTATAATGATGAGTAGAAATTATATTACCAGTAGTATCATCCAACCTAGTCAATAGATACCTTGTACTTTTCATAATGAAATATTGCAAATTATTGATGCTTGAAAGCAAAAGCTGAATTATTTTTATTTTTCAGGGCTGGGAGAGCGCACACGAGAGACATAAATATTAGGTACTGGATTTTATTTCACCAGCAGAGACAATGGAGAGAATACTCATTACAGCAATTATGATATGTAAATCCTGAGTATGCATCACAATAACCCCACAGTTTCCATTTCACATGTACTAGCCTGCAACGTACCTGCTTCAGACAGAAATTACATCAAAATACTGAGAGTAGTGGCATCTCTAATACATTTGAAGGGCACCATGTGTCTTAATCAATGAGATTTATTTTCAAGATCTTTTCTAAGAAACAGGCTGTCAATCCAAATATAGCACATTGTTTAACTTACAATTGTTTAAGGAGATGTCTTTTTTGTGTTTTGTTTTTCTTACAGTGGATGTTTTTACTGCATTTTGTTTTGTTGTAACAGGAGGAAGAGGAAGAGGAGGAGGAGGAGAGGAAGAAGATGAGGAAGAGGAAAATATTGGTATTTCTGTTCTATTTTTTTCCTAATGGTTCCCAACATACAGCAGCATTTTCACAGCTATACTAGCCTCAATGTGTTTCCGGCAAATTATTGCTAATACAAATCTCACTAGTGTATCTGAAAAAATTCAAATTGTTCATTCATCCGAATGCATCATAGTACACTTGTTCACAGCAAACGTAACTTGCCACTTTGAGATCTATTATTCCAATAGATATTTGGATGCATCTTACTCTAAACAATCATTGGTTCCAATCCAGATCCTTTGGGTATACGACTATTTACATCCCACCTTTGGGCCATAGGAGATATTTGAGTTTTCTGGCAAATATTATCTGGAACATTGAAGGATGAGTGAAAAAATGGTCAAGAGGGCAGCCACAACAGTAGAAGTGAAGGACTACTCCCTTTTTATATGTATTGCATGTACTAAAGAATTGGAGCTTCATTCTTGCAGCCGCCATTTTGATTTTTCTTATGTAAGCATTTTTTATTGTGTTATAGAGCATTATAAAATACAAAAGTAAATAGAAGAGCAGTGAGGGGGATGGGGGAAGAGAAATGAGTAAAGATAGGAAAAAGAAAAGAAAAAGAATCATTGACTTCTGACTCTCTCTGTTGCAGTAAAATAAGGCATTAACATCAAATCACAACTTCTTTCTTTTCCATAATTGTATAACCCAAAGTCAGAGTTTCATTCTCTGCCACATCAAGCAGGAAGTTTAGAAGCAGTCTCCGTGTGAAAACAAAAGTACTTAAGTTCAGGGGTGGGCTTCAGAAATTTTAGCAAGGGGTTTTCTGCCCAGATGGGGTGGGCATGGCCATGGTGGGCGTGGCCTAGTCAGCCTCCCGCACCATGGCAGAGGGGGACATTTTTGCCCTCCCCATGTTCCGGAGGCTTTCCTCAAGCCTCCGGAAGGGTGAAAACGGAGGCCCTCTGTAGGCCAGAAATGGGCTGGTTTCCGGCCTTCCCGAACTTCTGGTAGGCCTGTTTTCACCCTCCCTGAGCCTCCACGCGTGCCCTGCACTTACCTGCATCCAAAACTGGCTCCGTGGGGACTCCTGGGAGGGGCAGGGTGGGCGGGGCCAGCCAGGAGTGGGATTTGGGGGTTTTCCGAACTGCACAGAATCTTAGCTAACAGGTTCTCCCAAACCCCTGCAAATCCCCAGGAGCCCACCCTGCTTATGTCCTTTTCTTTAATCAAAGAAGCCAGTTTTGCCATTTCCGCCAACTCCATCAACTTCTGCAACCATTCTTCCATGGTAGGAATCAAAGTGTCCTTCCATTTTTGTGCGTGCAATAGCCTTCCTGCTGTCAACATACAAAGTTCCAAATGTTTTTCTCCAGTTCTTTTTCCATTAAGCCCAAAAGGAAAAGTTCTGATTTCATTTTTATCTCCACTTTCAACATTTTCTGTATTAAAATATGAATCGTATTTCCAACGTATTTTTTTTTTTTGGCTTTATCACATGTCCACCATGGATGACAAAAGATCCCTTCTTTGTTTTCACTCTTTGATTTTTCTGACCCACCTGCAGATACCGTTGTGCTTGCCCTTGTCATTTGCCAATTTGATGTTAACATCAGACTCATTGACGGAAATGAGTATGATATTTTTATTTTTATTATTTCTTAGATTTGTTATAGCCAATATAGCTGGTCTTTATTAAAAAAAATTCCTGCGGTCTTTAATCAAGAGCATTTGCTGTAATTCAATTTTTTAAAAAATAAGCCCTGAAACTCTTATCTTAGAGCTATTTGGAAATGCCTCAGTGAAGCAAACTGTCCATTTACCAGACTCTCCAATTCCAAATGCAATAAATGATGAAATTAATCATCCCTGTTTTTTAAAAAATATTAGATTAATGCAAGTTTGTCAAAAAGGCAAGTCTCCTGAGATGAAGTGTTTATCTTGAGCTCTAATCTCCATCTTGCATCTCTGTAGGTTTCCAAGGAACATCCAGCACTTACTAAACTTCTGGGGTGTGATTAGTTGCTAATCAGCACATCCTTAATTGTTTCCTTTAAGCTTAATTACATTATTCTTGAAAAAGCCCATTTGCTGCCTATTTGGTTACCATTAAGCTGAAGACACCCCTCTTGGGGCAGTAGGTAGAGCGGGTCTGCCCAGATGGGAGCTGACTGGGCACATTCATCTCCTTGGTTTGCAAACATTTGATTGTAAAACATGCTGGTTGATAATTGACAACCCAGTGCCATTAATTACAGTGGAAACCGCACCTACAAACATTCCCAGCAGTGTTGTTAAATCAGTAGTGGAGCATTGAAAATCCCATATCTGAACATAGGACAGCTAATCTTCAATTTAAAAAGGTAAAGTTAAAGGTTCCCCTTGCACATATGTGCTAGTCATTCCTGACTCTAGTCGATGGTGCTCGTCTCTGTTTCAAAGCCGAAGAGCCAGCGCTGTCTGAAGAATTCTCGGTGGTCATGTGGCCATGTATCTGAGAGCCTCAGATAGCTCAACCAGCTGAATAGCCTGTTATTAACATCAGCTGTCTGCAATTACACCAGTTCGAGGCTCAAGGTTGACCTAGCCTTCCATCCTTTCTAAGGTAGATAAATTGAGGACCCAGTTTGTGGGGGCAATAAGCTGACTTTGTATAAAAAATATACAAAAGTATGAAGGCTATTGCTTAACGCCTTGTAAGCCGCCCTGAGTCTCCGGAGAAGGGCAGCATATAAATCTAATTAATAATAATAATAATAATAATAATAATAATAATAAAATAAAAATGATTAAACGCCAAAGATGCACGAAACACTGTTACCTTCTCACCAAAGGGGGTCCCTATTTTTCTACTTGTATTTTTTACGTGCTTTCGAACTGCTAGGTTGGCAGCATCTGGGGCAAGTAACGGGAGCTCACCCCATTACACAGCCCTAGGGATTCAAACCGCTGAACTGCCAACCTTTTGATTGACAAGCTCAGCATCTTAGCCACTGAGCCACCGCTTCAACTTGCAACCATTCATTTAACGACCGTTCAAAGTTATAATGGCACTGAAAAAAAGTGAGTTATGACTGTTTTTCACACTTACGACCGTTGAGGCATCCCTACGTGATCAAAATTCGGGTGCTTGGCAACTGACATGTAACTAGGATGGTTGCGGTGTCTCACGGTCATGTGATCACCTTTAGCGACCTTCTGACAAGCAAAGTCAACGGGGAAGCCAGATTCACTTAACAACCATGTTACTAACTTAATAATTGTGGTGATTCATCTAACTATGGGAAGAAAAGTTGTAAAGTGGAGCAAAACCTATCTTGTATAGCAAGAGAAATTTTAGGCTCCATGATGGTCAAAAAGCCGAGGACTACCTATATCCTTATTTCTGGCCTATGGGATTAGGATCCATTACAATTAGAGGGTTTTTTCCTCAAATTAGAAAGTCAAAGCAATTGTAACCAGGGGTAAAATGCTCCCGGTTTGGATCGGATTGCCCGATCCGGTAGCAAAGGTGGCAGGTTGTTCAGAGAACCAGTAGCAAAAATCCCTGCCCCCCCCCCCATGTCAGCTGAGCTGCGCAATCATCAGAGGCTTTTCTTTTTACTTTTAAAAGCATTTTTTCTACAACCTCTTCAGCAGAAAAAATGCTTTTAAAAGTTAAAAAAAAGTTTCTGATGATCATGCGGCTCAGCTGGGATCGTCAGAGGCTTTTAAAAGCATTTTTTTCTGCAACCTCTTAAGGTTGTAGAAAAAATGCTTTTAAAAGTAAAAAAAAAAAGTTGGCCACCAGTCACATTACCCCCCACACACACCAAGCCACGCCCACAGAACCGGTAGTAACAAATTTTATATTTCACCACTGATTGTAACTTATATCAGCCCTAAGTCTGCTGCTGTCATCTGTTGTGGCCCCGTCCTCTGAGCCTATCCCTTTGGAGGAAGGCAACTCTGAGCAGGAGGAAGAGGAGCCAGCCAGATCTCCCAGCCCTCCCCCTCTGGCACCGGCTCAGGTGCCAGCTGAAAGAGAGCCAAGTAGTGGGGAAACAGGTGTCTCAGATGAGAGTGAGGGAGAGACGTCATTCCTGGACGCACGCCAAAGAAGGCGAGAGAAAAGGGTACTGCAGCTGCGGCGTATGAGGAAATCCTGAGTCATTGGATTGGAGTCATAGGATCCATGACTCACTGGACCACACCCAGAAGCATATCTATTTAAGACAGTACAATGGGTCACGAAGTTCGTGACGAACAAAGCTAACTGCACAGCTAAACAAACGGAGCAACCTCGTAGTCTTGGAAGCTGGATGAACGGCAAAGCTACGTAGGTGATTTTCTTGTTTGTGTAAACCAATAAAGTCCTTGGCAGACGGTGTGCATATCGCTGCCAAGGTTGAGATAAGAACTGCAGAGTGTGCCAAGTGAGTCTTAACCCTCGGCTGGCTGTGTTTTTGTGGGTCTCTGAAGGGGGGGGACAGATCATCTTGTTCGTCACCCAAAACTCCATCGTTAACCCACGATGGACCAACAGCTGCAGCAGCAGGTACAGCAGATGCTGGAGGCCAATCAACTTCTGCAACAGCAAGTAGCACAGCTAACTGCACAACTTGCTTTGGGAAATGCTCCTGTAGCAGCTCCACCTGCTCCCCTTCCCCGTCCAAGATGCCCAGTGAACATGCCAGATAAGTTTTCTGGACAGCAGGAAATGTTCCCGGCCTTCTTGGGACAGTGCCAGCTGTACATGGCAATGCGGCCGGAGGATTTTCCGGATGACCGGGTTCGGGTGGCTTTTATTATCAGCTCCCTCTCTGGCACTGCCGCCCGATGGGCCACGCCCCTGTTGCTGCAAGACAGCCCCTTGCTTCTGGACTATCAGGGCTTTTTGCAACACCTGCGCACCATGTTTGAGGACCCCCTCCGGGTGCAGACGGCAGCGAGGCGCATCAAAGACCTCCGCCAAGGCAAGCGCCCCCTGCAGGACTATATTGCGGAGTTCCGATTGCTAGGCCAGGATTCGGCCTGGAATGAGGCGGCGCTGATGGATGCCTTCCAGGACGGCCTCTGCGATGAGATGCAGGACGAGCTGGTTCGGGTGGAGGCGCCACAGACCCTGGACACGCTGGTGACCCAATGCCTGCGCATCGATGCCCGCCTACAACGGCGACGGCCCCGTAGGGCTCTTCCGGAACCACCGACAGTGCCGGCACCCCCGCGTTTCGTACCAACAGCGCCCCGGACCGTACCGCGTTTGGTGGCGACGGCTGAGGAGCCCATGGAGCTCGGAGCAGCCAGACCTCAACTGACGGCCCAGGAGCGGATGCGGAGACGCCAAGGGGGGTTGTGCCTCTATTGCGGCGAGGCTGGACATTTCGCCGCCTCGTGTCCCCGGAAGCGGAGTGGATCGCTCAAGCCTGTTCCGGAGCCTCGGCGTGACCAGCCGGGAAACGGGTCAGGCCTGGCCTAGGGGAAACTCTGGGTCAGGCAGGTGACCATGCCCCGCCGGAGGCGGCGGCTGTGGACTGTGAGCCCCCTCGGCACCTGATTTTGAACACCCGGGTGTTGTTGGCTAACCGGTCGGAGGGGCTCCAGGCGCACGCGCTGGTGGACTCGGGGGCCACCACGAACTTTATGGACCAGGCCTTTGTGGCCCATTACAAGGTTCCCTTGGTTCCAGTGGACCCTCCGTTGAGGGTCGAAACTATTGATGGGCGGGAACTTGTGGCGGGGCCCATCAACTTCGCTACTCAGCCCTTGCGCCTTGCCATTGGGAACCATGAGGAGGCGATCCAGTTTTATGTGACGGCGGACCTGCACTTCCCCTTGGTCCTGGGGATGGCCTGGCTTCGGGCGCACGACCCTCAGGTGGCGTGGTCGAGAAATGCCATCTCGTTCCCCAGCCTGCAGTGTGTCGACCACCTTCGCCACACCTGTGCCGGCCAGGACGTCTCTGCCCCGAACGTCTCCTTGCCTCCGGAGCTGACATCCTTCGCCGACGTGTTCAGCGAGAAGGAGGCGGATCGCTTGCCCCCGCACCGACCCTACGACTGCGCGGTGGACTTGATGCCCAACGCGCCCCTGCCCTCGGGACGCCTGTACTCCATGTCGGAGCCCGAGCTGGCCGCCTTACGGGACTTTCTGGACAAGAACCTGGCCCGTGGGTTCATCCGGCCTTCGACCTCCCCGCTCTCGGCCCCAGTCCTCTTCGTGAAAAAGAAGACGGGGGACTTGCGCCTGTGTTGCGACTACCGGCGCTTGAATGCCATCACGGTACAGAATCGCTATCCCCTGCCGCTGATCCCGGAGCTGATGGAGAGGTTGCGGGAGGCCTCGATTTTCACCAAGCTCGACCTCCGGGGAGCCTACAACCTGGTGCGGATGCGAGAGGGGGACGAGTGGAAGACGGCATTTGGCACCCGATACGGACACTTTGAATATACCGTCATGCCGTTCGGGTTGACCAACGCCCCCGCGGTCTTCCAGCACTTGATGAACGACGTGTTCCGGGACATGCTGGATCGGTTCGTGGTGATCTACCTGGATGATATTTTGATCTATTCCCGGACCCCGGAGAGTCACCTCCAGCATGTCTGCCAGGTCCTGCAGCGCCTGCGGGAGCACCAGCTCTATGCGAAGTTGGAGAAATGTTACTTCTTCCAGACTTCCATAGAGTTCCTCGGGCACATCATCACCCCCGAGGGCATCGCGATGGACCCACACAAGGTGGCGGCCTTGCGCAGTTGGGAACCCCCGCGTCGGGTGAAGGACGTCCAGCGTCTGTTGGGATTCGCCAACTACTACCGGACCTTCATCCCGGGCTTTGCCACCCTGACCGTGCCGTTGACCCAGCTCCTTCGGAAGAAGGTTCCGTTCCAGTGGGGGCCCCCGCAGCAGCAGGCCTTCGAGGTTCTCAAGCAGGCCTTTGTCACGGAGCCGGTCCTGAGGCACCCCGATCCACACCGTCCGTTCGTGGTTGAGACAGACGCGTCCAACGTGGCGATTGGAGCGGTGCTGCTACAGGCTCCGGTGGATGGTGGCACTCTTTTTCCCTGCGCTTACTACTCCCGGAAACTCACTCCTTCCGAGCGCAACTACACCATCTGGGAAAAGGAGTTGCTGGCTATCAAGGCCGCGTTCGAGGCTTGGCGACATCACCTCGAGGGGGCCCGACACCAGGTGGAGGTGCGGACGGACCATCGGAACCTGGAGCACCTCACCACGGCCAGGAATTTGAACCAGCGGCAGATCCGGTGGTCGTTGTTTTTCGCCCGGTTCAACTTCCACGTCACATACATTCCGAGCCACCTCAACCAGAGGGCGGACACGCTATCCCGTAAGCCGGAATACTTTTGCCCAAAGGACTCCCTTTCCCCCCGGACGGTGCTGCCAGCGGACTCCTTGGCCGCGGTCCAGGAACCGGTGGACCTGCGGACTCAGGTGCTGGAAGCGCAGCGACGGGACGACTGGTCGCAGCAGCGGAGAGCGGACGTCGGCCCCGCGTCCCCATGGACCGTGGAGGAGGGCTTGCTCAGGCACCGGGGTCGGCTGTACGTGCCCACAAGTCCGCTCCGAGCCCTCGTCATGAACCAGTGCCATGACAACCCCGCGGCGGGGCACTTCGGCTTCTTTAAGACCTTGAACCTAGTGACGCGGACTTTTTGGTGGCCTCGGGTACGGCACGACGTGCACGCCTACGTGACGTCCTGTGTGCCATGCCGACAGGCCAAAGCCGCGTCCGGCCTCCCTCCTGGACTCCTCCAGCCGCTGCCGACACCGGAGAGACCGTGGGGAGCCATCTCCATGGACTTCCTGACTGACCTGCCCCTGTCCGCTACGTTCACGACCGTCCTCGTGGTGGTGGATGCGCTCACGAAGATGGCACATTTCATCCCGTGCCGCGGCCTGCCCTCAGCTCGTACCACGGCTCGCCTGTTCCTGCAACACATCTTCCGCCTCCACGGCCTGCCGGACCGGGTGGTTTCGGATCGCGGGGCCCAGTTCACGGCCCGCTTCTGGAAAAGCCTGATGGCTGCGCTGGAGGTGCAGGTGTGCCTGTCGTCATCACACCACCCGGAGACTGACGGGGGCACGGAGAAGGTCATTGGCATACTGGAGCAGTACCTCCGCTGTTTTGTCAACCAGCAGCAGGACAACTGGGCCGAGTACCTTCCCCTGGCGGAGTTCGCTTTTAACAACTCCCAACATACCTCCACCCAGATGACACCGTTCCATGCCAACGTCGGGTACCATCCACGTTTTTTTCCGTTGACCATCATGGACTCCCCTGTTCCTGAGACCCGGGACTTCCTCTCGGAGCTGCAGGCGGTGCAGCAACTGGTGCGGCGGCAGCTGATCCGGGCGAAAGAGGACTATAAACGGTTCGCCGATCGCGGCCGCCGGGCGACGCCACCGCTGGAAGTTGGAGATCGGGTGTGGCTGTCCACGAAACACCTCCCCACGGACCAGCCGGTGAGGAAACTGGCCCACCGCTTTATCGGTCCCTTCCCCATCGAGGCGGTCATCAACCCGGTGGCCTATCGGTTGACTCTACCCCGCTCCATGCGGCTCCACCCCGTTTTTCATCGGTCCCTCCTGGTCCCTGAGACTCCCACTAGCCGTCTCCGCCGCCCGCCGCCGCCTGCCCCCCCAGCCGCAGCCGACGAGGACGACGCCTCGACGTATGAGGTGGACAGTATTCGGGACTCCCGTTGGCTGAAGGGGCGCTTCCAATACCTCATCGCTTGGAAAGGGTACGGGGCCGAGGATTTCACCTGGGTGGACGCATCTGCCGTTCAGGCCCCTGACCTGGTGCGGACTTTCCACGAACAGTTCCCGTCCCGACCCCATCCCGACCGTCAGACCCGGGGGAAGGGCCCTGCGGTGGGGGATAGTGTTGTGGCCCCGTCCTCTGAGCCTATCCCTTTGGAGGAAGGCAACTCTGAGCAGGAGGAAGAGGAGCCAGCCAGATCTCCCAGCCCTCCCCCTCTGGCACCGGCTCAGGTGCCAGCTGAAAGAGAGCCAAGTAGTGGGGAAACAGGTGTCTCAGATGAGAGTGAGGGAGAGACGTCATTCCTGGACGCACGCCAAAGAAGGCGAGAGAAAAGGGTACTGCAGCTGCGGCGTATGAGGAAATCCTGAGTCATTGGATTGGAGTCATAGGATCCATGACTCACTGGACCACACCCAGAAGCATATCTATTTAAGACAGTACAATGGGTCACGAAGTTCGTGACGAACAAAGCTAACTGCACAGCTAAACAAACGGAGCAACCTCGTAGTCTTGGAAGCTGGATGAACGGCAAAGCTACGTAGGTGATTTTCTTGTTTGTGTAAACCAATAAAGTCCTTGGCAGACGGTGTGCATATCGCTGCCAAGGTTGAGATAAGAACTGCAGAGTGTGCCAAGTGAGTCTTAACCCTCGGCTGGCTGTGTTTTTGTGGGTCTCTGAAGGGGGGGGACAGATCACATCTCTCCAAACTAGAAATATTTAAGGGGCCCCAGTGTGTACCCAAAAGTTATGTCCACAAGAGAAGGGCAAATAATAACATATAAACAATAACACCACTGACATCATCATGTAAATGACACAGCATTCTTACATCAGAGGACATGAAGCACAATTCAGTTCAGGGGTGAAATCCAGCAAGTTCTGACAGCTTCTGGAGAACCGTTAGTGGAAATTTTAAGCAGTTCAGAGAACCGGCAAATACCACCTCTGGCTGACCCCAGAATGGGGAGGGAATGGAGATTTTGCAATATCTTTCCCCTGCCATGCCCACCAAGCCATACCCACCAAGCCACACTATGCCCACCAACCCACGCGCACAGAACCGGTAGTAATAAAAATTGCATTTCACCACTGATTCAGTTATTGATGCAATGATAAATACCATGAAAGTAGCCATATTGGAAGAAATTATCCTTGCTTTTTTTCATAATTCTGCAAAAGTACAAAGGGCCCTGACCTATCTTACCCATCCAGTAGGCCTTCTTTAGATTACACATTTTATAACAAGAATCCAGCTAACCAGAAGAAGCTAAAAACAGGAAAGGCAGGAAACAAGTAGCTGACCCCATGCAGTTAGTCGCATCCTAAATTTTAAAATGTAGAGACTCACATAAAACAAGAAAGAAGGTGAGTCAGCACTTTGCCCCCAGAACAACACTTCTCTTCCATCGGATCCTACCTAGGAAAAATTGAAATGACTTTATAGCAGATGGTAGGAACTTAACATCTGCATGCAGAGAGAAGTACATTCCATCTTTAGATACTTTTCCTCATTTTCTATCCTTCCCCTCTCTCCCTAAGATTAAGAAGCCGAGCTTTCACGTCACTTATCAAACTTCAAACGCAGTGCTCAATTTTGTAATCCCTAACTATGGAGACAACAGGAGTAAACCTGGTCTGATTCTTAAGCCTAATGCAGAGAGCTTAGTTTAAGAACTTAAAAGAGGTGCACTTTCAATGTTTGTGGCATAGCCATGCCTGAGAGGGAATGGAAAGCTCAACTAAATGAAATCTATAAGGTAAGAAACAAAGAAGCATTGCTGGGATAGTCAAAGGCCAAACTTGGTAGAGACACCCAGTCAGGGTGTTTGAAGGTCAATCTGCCTGGAGGAATTCCTGTGATGTTTGCTGGCCAAAATAGATAGAGATCTCTTTATGATCTTGAGTTGATTTCAAGAGAGAGATCTCTAGAGGTTGGGGTTAATTTAAGAGACAGACTGCCAGTTTGGTCTAGTGGTTAAAGCAGCAAGCAAGAAACCAGGAGACTGTGAGTTCTAGTCCTGCTTAGGCATGAAAGCTGGTTGAGTAACTTTGAGCCAGTCACTTTCTCTCATCTCAACTCTTCTCATAGGATTGTTATTGTTGGGCAAATAGAAAGAGATTAGGTACAGTAGCCACCCTTGAGTTATTTACAAAAATAATAAAGGTGGGATTTTTTTTAAAAAAATGGGATACTGGAAACTAGTTTGACAGACCCCAATATAGGACCTAGAAAGAGTTGTATGAATAGAAATAAAGCAGATATACAATCTGAGATGCATGTTAGCCATAACAATACTATGAGGTATATGTTGTAGTTTTGATGGCTTTCTTATGTTTATATGTCATTGAGTTGTCTATGCTTCTAGCCTCTCTGCTCCTTTCTGACAACACTTTCTGCCAGGCATGGTTTGTTTAAACATGATTGATTGATTAGATACTGAACAAATCACAATGGCTCAGCTCACACAGCACTCAGCACTTTAGCTAAAACCAAACCATATTACGTTTTAATAGATATGTGAAACTATGTGTAGTTTTTTTTTCTTTCAAAAATTGGGCTATACCAAGCCAGAAGGAGAATGAACAAACATGGGGAGCTGTCCAGCAATGATCTCCTCTAGGCTTTGATATCAATAGTAAAAGAGAGAGAGAGAGATGTCGGGAAACTAGGATACTTATTTTCACCACAATCTTCAGAGATTTTATATTAAGCTTACACAGCTTAATGTAAGATAGATAATAGATGCTTCCAGTCAGTTCTACCAGAAGTTTCTAAATATTTTTAGAAGCCATTTTGCAAGTTGCTATCTGTATCTCTGATAGATATTTATTGGGTGGAACCATAATTTGGTAAGCAGCTACATAGGACATACACAAGTGGTGAAAATAAATAATGCAACAAATAATCTTAGTTTTTATGTTCCCATGGAAGTCCTTAGCTCACCCAGGAGCTTCTCTTTTACTAACTCCTGATTTAAACTTTAGGAAGTAATTATAGTAACCAAATCTACTATTAATAACAATAATAATAAATTAAATAAATATCTGACCTCCGGACTTTTCGTCGGGCTCTGAAAACTCATCTTTTTCAGCTTGCCGGTCTAGCCTGATCCCTTCTAATTTTAAAATCTTTTAGAGTTTTTAGACTTGATTCATTTTTAATATTTACCTGTTTTAAATTTTCAGCCAAATTTATATTTGTTTTTATAATATTTTAATTTTTATGTACTGGTTTTTATTCGGCTGTTCACCACCCTGAGTCCGTAAGGAGAAGGGCGGTATATAAGTCAAATAAATAAATAAATAAATAAATAAATAAATAAATAAATAAATAAATAAATAAATAAATAAATAAATAAATAAATAAATAAATAAATAAATAAATATGTTGCTGAACTCCAAGTGATTCTGGGTGTCCTATACATTGTTAAAAACCCATTAAAACACAAAACAAAAAAGAACATAGCAGAGTTAACAAACACAGGTGGGAACAAGGAAAAAGAAGAAAAGAGAGCCCTCAACCATGTTCATAAAAAACCAGGACAAAAACCCAAATCTTCAGGGCCCTTTGAATCACCAGTTGGATAGGAGTGATTCAAATCTCCAGGGGAAAGCTAAGACTGTGACCGAAAAGGGGTTTCAACACATGGCATTGATTAATGGAAGGAACACAAGGGCATTAACCCTGCCATATCAGATTGGCCAGGCAGACATTATTTTGCAGTGTATGCTGGTCCTGGTCAGGGTTTTAGGTGTCATATCATCACCGCTACCGGCTTGAAGGTACCGGGCAGAACCCACCACTGCACTCCTGCCTTTTCGCAGCTCTGCGTGCACGTGCATCAAGAAGGGGCTCCTCCTCTTCTTCCTCTTCACTTATGGGAGCTTCTTGAGGTTCTGAAGGCCCTGGCTGAATCCTCGCCTCTGGCACCACATCTTCTCCAGCCTCCTCATTGTCTGACTCGGGTGCCAACTGCAGAGGCTGCTGGCGCAGCACACCAGCCTCCTCGCTGTCAGATTCAGCTACTAATTGCACAGGCCGCTGATGGGCCACAACAATACCATTCCAGACAAGTAGCCGTCCAGTCTCTTCTTAAAAGCCTCCAGTGATAGCGCACCCACAACTTCTGAAGGCAAGCTATTCCACTGGTTTATTCTTCTCACTCTCAGGAAATTTCTCCTTAGTTCTCGGTTGCTTCTCTCCTTGATTAGTTTCCATTTATCGCTTCTTGTCTTGCCCACTCAATACTCAGCTGTGTCTCAGTGAATTACTTTCAAGTGATCCTGTGCTTTCTTAGATTTTTTTCTTTTTTTTAACAATTTCCTTTGGGGTTTTCCTCAAAGCTGATTGAACCCTTCCCTTCTCCTCTGCATGGCGAATTGTGCTTTGGCAGCATAAAGTTTCACGCTTTGATTTTTCTTTTTCATGCCACTAAATGGATCATCAGGTTTTTATCCAATTTGGTGGTAGTTCTCTATCTTCATCCCAAAGATGATTCGTTTTTTTTTTTAATTTTAATGCTGTATTGTTAACAAATTGACTTTCCCCTTATCAGCTTTTGCCATTCTCAGCAAGACAGCAAATATAAAGGCAGATTAGCTTTAATTAGATTGAGGCACCTGCTCTCTGACCAAGGAGCAAACTAAAGATATCCTTATGTTGTTTTTTGCAATAAAAAAACTATGAGATTTTATTCTGCATCTGTCTGAAAACAAATTTGCCCCCAAACTTGCAACTTGTATGAGAAAGCCCTTAATAGTTTAAAGTTAATATAAATCCAGAGTTTACTGTTACTTTACTCAACTGATGGCATTTTTTGAGATACAGCCTAATAGGATTTTTGAAATGCTTACTTTTCTCTCTTTTTAATTGTCTGCTGATAGATAAGAAAAATAACCCCAGATCCAAGAGTGTTGAAGAGGATCAAGATCCACACAACTGAAGCACTGCATACCTTTTGATCTTCTGTGGAAATGGGAAAGGAAACTGCTGGTCAGCTACTGTTTTTGTGTGAGATCTATGTAAAATGATTTTGGTTTATGTCTCAGGTGCAATTTAGAACCAAATCAGCAGATGCCACTGATTGATCACCTTGGAGACTGAAGATTGAGTGCTGATTGATTAGCATCCTAGACAAGCATCCCAGCATGACCCTGTCATATGCAAAGTAGGGAAATGGAGTGCTGCAAACTATCAGCAGAAAGGCAAAGGAGCACAGACTTCTCAGCATGAATACATGAAAAGTTAACATTATTTTTAAAGATTTAAGGAGCTTTTGTTGGTTGCCTAGCTATCTTCTAGAGCAAGGGTGTCAAACTCATTTTCGTTGAGGGCCACATGAGGGTTGTGTTTGACCTTGGGGGATGGGGTAGGCGTGGCCAGCATGACATCACTCATGTCAGGGGTGCCTGTGGAGGCCCAGGTGCTCTGCCAGTGAAAATGGCCTCCTGGCAGTGGTGGGTTACCCTCGGTTCGGACCGGGTTGCAAGAACTGGTAGTAAAACTGGCAGGAGGCCCCAGATGTCATCATAGGTGATCTGCTCATGTGCAGAAGCTTGGCGCACGCACGATCCCATTGCGAACTGGTAGTAAAGGTAAGTAGAACCCACCCCTGGCTCCTGGGGCCTGTTTTTGGCCACAATGGCCTCCTGCAGCCTTCTGTCAGTGAAAATGGAGCTCGGGGGTGGGGGGGGCGCACACAGCCGAGAACGGAGCCTGGGACAGCTGCCCCGCAACCCTCCCGAGCTTCCTTTTTTGCTGGCAGAGGCACCACGGGCTGGACCTTCATTGTTTCCAGGGCAACCCCTACGGGCCATTTCTAAGCACCCCATGGGCTGGATTTGGCCTATGGGCCTTGAGTTTGACACCGCTGTTCTACAGGTTTATTGGGATAGGAAATTGAACTAAATAGACTTCTGACATACTCCCACATAGCTTTGGGGAAAAGGTTTGCACTTGTCTTAGTTTTCCATTTATAATGTGTGTATACAATTAAAGTCATAAGACTATTCAGATCTGAGGATTTACTGATGACTATCATTTCTGTCTAGATTTTTTAAAAAAGGATTTCCTACCTTCTATCTTATTCTGCCTCTAATAAGCATGTGACAAAACTAGGTTAAATTTGGTCAAAATTGGCATTATTCTAAGTTTGTTATGGGATACAATAAATATAATGTGGCTGCTGCTAATCCAAGGGAAAGAGTTCTTATATTGATATGGTGCTTTTTCTCATCAGCTCCTTTCTTGCTAGTAAAGTATCTTAGCAAGATGAGAGAATGTTAACTTGTCTGTCCTTTATTCAGGTGACCAGTTGCCTATAACTGTGTAGACAATAGTAATGACATGCTATTAACAAATAACAAAGAGCATAAATCCACTACTATCTTTGTTCCTTTCTTTTGGAACCATTTGTCTCCTTTTCCCTTCTCTCTTTTGCTCTGTCAAAAGCTTCTGTCGTTTCTGATTCTCTTTTGACTCTCAGATTTTTATTCTCCTTCCTTGTAAAAAGCTGTCCTGTCAATTCTTTACTGCAAATTATTTAAATAAATAAGAGTTTCTTCTAGTTTCTACAGGATGCATGTAGAAAAGCAGGAACGAAAGAATTTTATTTCTATTTCCTGTCTTGAAATCACATTTTTCTTTCCTCATGTGTATGACTGTTTGCATTGATAGTTTACTGCTTTTGGGGTTTTCTTCCTTCATGTCTGTCAGTTCTTTCCAATGTTGAAGTTTTGCCACGTTCAGTTGTTTTTTTTTTGAAAAGCTGAAAAAAGGGTCTACCAACCAAAACTGCTTTCAGTTCAGTTGAAGAATTATTTCTGCAGAAATTTGCTTCTGCGCTGTTTTAATTTTGGAATTCCTATTTCATTCTGTTTCTAACAAATACACAAACTTAGAAACTCATCCATATTTAAAAGAAACTATCTTAATACAACTTCACTTCTCAAATGTCCCTATCTTCTATTTTCTTTTTCTCAAATCCAAATAATATTCACTGAATATTCAATATTCAGCTGTTGTTGTATGCAATGCCTTTTAAGACCATTTGATCCTCTCTGGCAATTGATAGTATATAATTACAATAGTCATTTATAGTGCAAATGCAGTATTAAAATCATAAATATGAAACAATAAAATGAGATGGAACCCTTTCAAAGCATTTTCATGTGAAAACATTTTAAAAGGGCACACCTAGAACTGTCTTCTTTAATTTAAAACTCTCCTAGCATGAAATCCAACCTGGGACTGAATGAAATCAATATAAATAAGGCCACCCTGTCAACCTTAGAACAGATTATTTCCAGGTAAATTCCCTTTACCAGCCTATTATTTTGGCTTGTCATGAAAGACTGATTTATGGGGACAGGGGACATTTAAAAAAATCTGATACTAGAAGCCCAGATGGCACTTGCTCAATCAGAAAAAGTGGTTCAACTATCCCTCAGAAATTGTGTGTGCAACTATGGCCAATTCAGAAAAAAAGATTTTTTTTCAAGAGCAAAATCTGTCTATACGTTACAAAATCATCTTTTCCTAAAGAGTTTCATAACTGCCTTCAAATCTCTTCTCGACTTCTTGATTCTTTTGGCCTCCATTCCTTTAACCTGCCAATTTTTCTCTGTTGCAGCAAGCAGGATTTCAAAAAGGATGCAACAGCAGCTGCACTAAACTGGTGGTTAGTGAGAACCAGCATGGCATAGTGCAGTGTTTAACAACCTTGACCACTTTAAAATATGTGGATTTCAAGTCCCAAAAGTCCCCAGCCAGCTTTCTAGCTGATCATTTCTGGGAATTGAAGGCCACATATCTTAAAGTTGCCAAGGTTGACAAACACTGGTAGATACAGATACAGATTAACAGATTTGGAAGGGACCTTGTAGGTCATCTAGTCCAACCCCCCACCCATGTAGACCCTACACCATTTCTGACAGATGGCAGTCCAGTCTCTTCTTGAAAGCTTCCAGTGATGAAGGTCCCACAATCTCTGAAGGCAAGCTGTTCTATTGGTTGATTGTTCTCACTGTCAGAAAATTTCTCCTTAAAAATTTCTGGTGAAGTGGTTAATCTGCTGGACTAGGAGTGGAAAAACGCAGGCTGTAGTTCTGCCTTAGGCATGGAAGTCACTAAATCATTTTATTAGGCAAGGAGTGATTTTGAGCCAAGCACTCCTTCTCAGGTCCAAATCGGCATCCGGCTCTGTGGCAACCTGGATGAACAACACCCCTCATCACAGCCTACATTTGCTGTAAGAGCTAGACAAAAGCAATGCCAAAACAAGTAGACCCTATAACTGAACGGGACAAATGCCAAAAATAACAACTACCTGGTGAGTGAATAACTTCCGGAAGGCAGGCTGGAAGAACTGGAGCAGCCAATGAACTTCAAATGATTTTATGTAAAACAACTTTCCTAGAATCATTTCAACCGGCTTTTGACATGGGTTCATCGTCAACATTATGCTCCTCCAGAGAAAGATGTTATATGACTCCAGTTATTTTCCTTGACTTTAGGACAGTGCTATCCAACCTGGCCAACTTCCAAGTGGGTGGACTTCAATTATTTGCATCAATGGTTACGCTAGATGTGGAATTCTGGGGTTTTAAAGTTTATTCATTTGGAAATTGCCAAATGTGGGAAACACTGCCTTAGGGAGTAGGACAGTGATGGTGAACCTTTTCGGCACAGAGTGCCAAAACTGGAACAGGTGCACGCCCAAGCCCAGAACCCAAAGACCAGCTGGCCAGTGCGCATGTGTACACCGTCCAGCTGGTCTTCCAGTTTCCGTGCGTGTATGCACGCTGGCCATCTGGTCTTCACACACACTGGAAATGGAAAGACCAGCTGGCTGGCACGTGCGTGTACACCGGCCAGCTAGTCTTCAGATTTCCGGCGCTCCAGCAGGTGCGAAGACCAGCTGGCCAGCACACCTAGGTGCACAGGAAACCAGAAGACCAGCTGGCGATGGCATGCCTGCCCACCGAGAGGGCTCGGCATGATACCTCTGGCATGCATGCTAATGGTTCGCCATCACGGGAATAGGAGTTTGATATCATCATTTGTAACAATGGTTCTCCATCAGATGGGAATTGGGGACATACTCATCTAGTAGTTCTGCTTCTTCCTGAGGGACCACTTCCAGAAATCCTGAAGCACAAAACTCAAATGACCCCCCACAACAGTTAAGTGAGGGGGAGGAGAGAGAAGTGGTCTACGAATCTTTCCAGAGAGGGCTGCTTGAAGCAGGCCCAGGGTCCCATCTCACCTAATAGTCTCTGTCTGTCTGGACTGTTGTTTAAAGCCCAGCCTTCACTCTGCCAGCTTTACTGATCCTTTATTTATATGTTTTTATTGCAACAAATTGAACCAATAAATAAAGCAGCAAATGAGGAAAGAGCAGTATTAAGCTACTGAATGTGCTTTCTCAAACACTTCATATGACCCTTGAGAGAGTTTCTTCCTGAAAAGTTACAAACCTGACCAAAGCACAGGGCCTCTGGGGAAAAAAATCAGATTTTATTTAGATAGGTTTTTCTTCCTTCCTTCTTTCCTTTTTTAACCAAGTATATTCTTGGTGCCTTTTTGCCTTCTGCAGTGGTGGATTGCATCTATCCTCAAAGCAATTTTCATGGGGCCATTCAGTGGTCGCACTAAATTCCTTTAGGCTAAAACAAATAAATTTGTTGATTTATCCGTAATTGGAGAGAGGCTGCTCCTTGTTTTCTTTTACTCTGGTACACTGATCTGAGTAATAATCCACATGAGCCCTTGGCGGACCAACTTCAGACAGCGTGAGGAACTGCTAATGTAGCTGATGGAGGTCAGTTGAGGGGGCAGTCTCCCCCTCCCCCAGGTCCCCTACTTCTCCTCCCCTCCCCTTCATCCCCTTCCTCCGTGTTAGAGATAGTAAACAACACATTGACTATCAAAAGGTACTTCTCTATTTGTTAAAGCCACCAGGTCTTGTTCTACGGGCTTCTGTTTGATAAGGCAGTACTTCTTAATTGTGTTAATAAACTGACAAGAAAACAGATTGTTTTGTTCATCTACTCCTGATCAGACTGGATTTTCTTCAAATGGAAGCATGTTCTCCCTCTCTGTGCAGAGAGATATATCCCTAAAGAGGAGAAGTTTCAGAGGATCACTAGAGGGCAGCAAATTGATATGAAACCTTCACTACTGCTTCCATCTGCTGGTCATCTGGAGTTTTACAGCTGACATAAAGCTTGAAAGCCTTGCTAGAAGCTACATTTGCCAAACATTTCCAATTAAATGACCCCAACTCTTTATTGACAGAATCTTCCATATGGCAATGAAATTCTTAATTTATGTCAGTGTTTTTCAAACTTGGCAACTTTAAGAGGTGTGGTTTTCAACTCCCAAAATTTCCCAGCCAGCATGGAATTCTTGGAGTTGAAATCCACACATCTTAAAGTTGCCAAGTTTGAGAATCGTTGATCTATATCATGCTTCAGCTTCTAGCTATCCCACCCAAGAGTCATATTAACCTTTGTGTGTATATACCAACTTTTTAAAAAATATGTAGTTTAGTTTAGTTTTAGTTTTATTTGATTTGTATACCGCCCTACTCCCGAAGGACTCAGGGTGGTGAACAGCCAAGAAATAAAACACATAAATACAAAATTTAAAAGCAATATAAAACCACATTAAACAATTTTGGCCCAAGACAAAATTAAAACACCCCAATAGTTAAGAACAGATTTAAAATTTACATTTTGAAAGGGAAAAGTTAGGCCAGGCCAGCCTGATGGAATAAAAAAGGTCTTGAGAGTGAGGAGGAAGGTTCGTAGATCCGGGATCCTCCCTATCTTCAGGGGGAGCTCATTCCAGTTAGTAGGTGCCCCCACAGAGAAGGGTCTCCCCCTGGGTGCCGCCAGTCAACACTGTTTGGCCAATGGCACCTGGCGGAGGCCCTCTCTATGGGAGCGTACCGGCTGGTGGGAGGCTATTGGAGGCAGTAGGTGGTCCCATAAGTAACCAGGTCCTAAGCTATAGAGCACTCTAAAGGTGGTAACCAGAACCTTGAAGCGCACCCGGAAGACCACCGGGAGCCAGTGCAGCTTGCACAGGAGAGGTGTTACATGGGAACGCCATGTCGCTCCCATAACCACCCGTGCGGCCACACTCTGCACCAATTGGAACCTCTGGGCGCTCCTCAAGGGGAGCCCCATGTAACTGCTGTCCATGATCCTAACAGACTATTCTCTACATAAGGATGGCAAGAAAGGATGAATGGAAAAGAATATATGGTTTTGGCTGGACATGGCAACCTCAATTAGATCTAAAACAACACCTGAAATATGACTCGGGAGATAGAAATTCAAATAATATGACCATTGAACTTCCTAGAAACTGTCTTTGCCTTGTGTACATAAGGAATTATTTTATAGACTATTTCTATAACAAACTTATTCACCTAACCTAATGATTAACCTAATCATGTATTTCAGAGGGTGAGGCTGCAACCTGGCCATTTGCATTTTCTGTTGCATTGCAAGTTGTTCAGTAATACTATACAACGTAGGTACAACCAAGAGGAGTGGCTGACTTGGAGAGGCTTATTGCTGTAAATGATTCCCATCCACATCTTTAAATTCTCTCTTCCCCCCCACCCCAAGTTGGTCAGGTTATCTCTTAATTAATTAATAGGGATGATGGCCTATGGGCAAATATTGTCCAATCATATTTCAACACACTCCAGTTTTCTAGTTCATAACATTACAGAGCAAGTCATAAATTAACACATAGATTTAGTTTGCACAGTGTATTTAGACTAACATATGGTTGATTACATAGTATTTCCATGTAACAGTAACAGAGTTGGAAGGGACCTTGGAGGTCATCTAGTCCAACCCCCTATTCATGCAGGAGACCTATACTAGGGATTCGAACCACCAACCTTTCTGATCAACAAGCTCAGCATCTTAGCCACTGAGCCACCATGTTTCATAGCCCAGTGGTAAACACTGTTTTCTACAAGCAGAGTCCCTGCCCAGCCAAAGCAGCACCATTTATTCTTCATAGGAGGGCATTATTAGCAAAGTTGAGAAAACCTTAACATTTGCAGAAGTACAAAACATTTTCAGGGAGAACAATATAAGGATAGGAAAGAAGGGAGGGGAGGGAACGCAGTAGGAACATGAATTTACAGTTTTTAAAAATACCCTCCTTTGATTCTGGCAGAACTCACAAAATTGATCAGATGGACCACAATAAATAGGTGACACAGTACTGTAGTTGTGTTGCTGGGCAGGAATGGAGGCAAGCAGTCCTTTGGACCACTCCTTTCCTCCCTGCTCAGCCTGCCCCACAGGATTGTTGTAGGAAAAATAGGAGGCAGGACATAAAGCTAAGAAAACAAAGAAAGAAACATTGGGAGTGTGCTCTGTATTCCACACTCTTCTCTTCTTTCCCTTCCTTCATATTCTTTGACGGTGACCCTGTTCTAACACCAATTCATACTTCAGTTTTAACCACATTGTGGCCCTCTCTAAAGCGTCCCTAGGCTTGTTAGAGCAATATTGCCTCATGGTACAGAAAAGGGAATATTTCTTGCCTCATAAGTACCCCAAAATTTGGAAATTTACTCTTCAACTTCTCTGACCTTATGAAGCCAACAATTAAATCCTGCTGATCCATAATCCTCCACAAAGTTTCCAAAGGCAACAATGCTGTTTTATTATATCAGGATTTGCTCAGCCTTTCTATCAGCAGCTCTAACAGGAACAGCAGCTATTGGAAAACCAGTGCCTGTTTCATAAGGGTTTAAATGATTAACTTGAATTGGAAGTATAGCCTTTTTGGGAACCTGATGCAATTTCTGTCCATGGAAAATATGGACAGAAATATGAAAAATAAAGTACCTTAGAGTGGGCATAGGATGTTGAATTGCAGAGTACGAATAGCTAACATTCTGAACAGGAGTACTTTGCATAGTCACATCTTGTTGCAAGTAACAATCATATTTTTATATGTTAGTTCTGATGCACTGTATAAACCAAGAGCGGGCACAAAGAATTAGGCTTACTTGTGTGTCTCTGAATGAGCTGCAATGAATTGGCAAGAGGTTTTGATTAACACTTGTTAAACAATATTAAGAACATTTTTTCCTCATTTTCCTTCTAACAGATGAAGTAAAGAAAATTGGACAGATGAGTAAGTCACTAGAAATGCATTTTTAATCTGAAAAGACTGTGAAATCAGATCTAGGCTGAGAATGCACATCTGGATGTACATTTCATCATTATTTTGGTCCTATCGGGGAATATTTAACTGATAACAGCAATAATCTTGATTTGACCTTAAGGCAAGGGTGAAATGCTCCCGGTTCGGACTGGATCGCCCAATCCGGTAGTGATGATGGCAGGTGGTTTGGAGAACCGGTAGCAAAAATCCTGCACCCCCACTCTCCCCATGCCCAGCTGAGCCGCGCGATCATCAGAGGCTGTTTTTTAAACTTTTAAAAGCATTTTTTCTATAACCTCAGCCAAAAAAATGCTTTTAAAAGTTAAAAAAAAAGCCTCTGATGATCATGCAGCTCAGCTGGGATCAGCAGAGGCTTCTAAAAGCATTTTTTTCTGCAACCTTTTCAGCCGAAGTAGTTGTAGAAAAAATGCTTTTAAAAGTAAAAAAAAAAAAAAGTTGGCTATGCCCACCCAATCACATTACCACCACCACCCAAAGCTACGCCCACAGAACTGGTAGTAACAAATTTTAGATTTCACTCCTGCCTTAAGGTCAAACCCTCTGATGAGCAACCAATCGCTACTGCCTTTAAAATGGATGTGCATGTGGACGGGAGTGTGTGTGGGTAACTAAAATGGAGGGAAGGTGGGGAGGGAAGGTTTTGCATCTTACTCGAAGCTGCTCTTTTGGCAGTTGCTCGGAAGAAATTTGGAGCAGCTTCTGGTCTTCCTCTTTCACAATTCAGAGGAGCAATGGTTGGACGAAGAACTGATTTCCAAGAAGACCTGTTTGCAAGTAATAGCAAAACCAGACATAGCTGACAAAAAGGACAACTCTGTTACAAAAAGCAGCAAATTATCCCTTTTTGTGGAAAAGCACGTTCTCACTCAAGTGGAGTAGATTTTCAACAACGGGGGAATCAGCACCCCCAATAGGTAAAAGCAGTAGCCAGGCATCCACTTTGCAACATTTAATGAGCTCCCCCACCCAAGAAATCCCTCTGTACTAGAGCCTAGAACCATGATGGCGAACTTAGGGCATGTGTGCCGGAAGTGGCACGCAGAGCCATTTTTCCGGTCACACGAGCTGTTGCCCAATTCATCTGTAGCTGCACATGCGCGTGCGCCCTAGCTGGTATTTATTTGTTTGTTTGTTTCTTTGTTTGTTTGTTTGTTTATTTGTTTGTTTGTTTATTTATTTATTTATTTATTTATTTATTTATTTATTTATTTATTTATGTGATTTATATGCCGCCATTCTCCCCGAGGACTCAGGGCGGCTTACAAAACAATCATAATACAAATCACAATAAACACAATTAAAACGCATTAAAATCCATTAAAATCATTCTAAAAAAGACTATATAACCCCATGATTGTAATGTTCTTTAAACAGCCATGTCTTTAATCCCCGGCGAAAGGAGAGGAGGTTGGGGACCATCCTGAGGTCGGTGGGAAGACTATTCCAGAGGGTCGGAGCTCCGACAGAGAAAGCCCTCCCCCTGGGGGCCGCCAGCCGACATTGCTTGGCTGACGGCACCCGGAGGAGGCCCACTCTTTGGGAGCGCACTGGATGGTGGGAGGAGAGCAGGAGGTGGTCCTGTAAGTACCCCGGGCCTAAGCCATGTAGGGCTTTATAGGTTAAAACCAGCACCTTGAAGCAACCGGTAGCCAGTGCAGCCCGTGCAGGAAAGATGTAACATGGGAGTAACGAGAGGCCCCCGTAACTACCCGCGCGGCCGCATTTGGGCCTCAAGTGCCCATGCATGCAATTCAGGAGACCCAGCTGGTCTTCAAAGCTCTCCTGCGCATGCATGCACATTTGCGCATGAGTACTGGTGCACAGCATGTGCCTGCGCAGATGGCATTCATGTGCGTGCACTGCATGCGTGAAAACCACGTGCATGCACAGATGGTGCGGTTGCATGCGCAGTGCATGGTGGGGCACGTGCATGAAATCTGTGCACATGTGCAGATGGTGTGGTTTGCATGCTCAGCACTTGGGGGAGGAGCTGTGCATTAGTGTGGATGGTACATGCACACCCGAAGCACGTACCTGTTCAGCACTTGGTGAGTAAAAGGTTTGCCACCACTGGCTTAGAAGGCTCCAGCTTACTGGGAGTTGGCCTTTCAGGCTGAGCAACTGATTATCTGACCACTAGACGCTCCTGCCCCTGCCTGTAGCTCACTACGAATTGAGCCATTTTTGAGGAAGCAGGAAAATATAATCATTTATATGATTTATATGGCCACCCACCTTAGACAAGTGACTCTTGGCAGCATACAAGGATTAAACACCCACGCACCCCAAACCTGATGATACAATGAAGGTTGTTGCCCTGAGCACCAGAAATGGAGATCTCTAATTAAAACAAAACCCAGCACCAGTAATTTGAAATGTTCAGATAGGCTTTTCATTCAGAACTCAAAAATGTATTAAAAAGAGAATGCCCCACGTTATTTTGATGGGCTGAATGTTTCCAAACATTCTTATTTGCTTGGTCACTGACTGTAGTAGGAAGCAAGCAAAAGATGGACTGAAGTCTAGAATGTGTCTTGGTCTTTCTGTCTTGGACCACATGCTGCTTTTGAATCCTACCTGTTGAGGATCAAACTCCTTTCTTCCTGCCAAAACCATGAATAATCCAGCCTCCTCTGGCCCAGAGATTCATAGCCTGGAATCCTCTGAGTAGCAACACTTGGAGCACTTTGTTACTTTCACAGCATGAAGAAAAAAGTGGGGTCACTCCACAAGAATCATTCTTTTGTGCATGGAATATGGCACCAATGCCACGACACGACTTTAATCACTCTGAGCCCCTGACCTCTGGACTTTTTGGATTTCCCCCTGCAAACACCCATGGGATTGGGGCAAAATACAAGGATGGAGTTATGAGTATGGGGCAGGTTTTTTTTAAAAAAAATTGGTAGGTACAGGCAGAGGTGCCCATGCACCAATTCAGCTAGAACAGTTCCATATTTTTCACTTAATCCAGAAATAATGTCTGCATCGTTCCAAATCCTGGCTGATTGCCGTCTGCAAATTCTGCAATCTACTACCCTGTTTCCTTGAAAAATAAGACATCCCTGATAATAAGCCCAATCGGGCTTTTGAACGCATGCGCTAAAATAAGCCTCCCCCCAAAAATAAACCCTTCCCGAAAATACTTAAATGCAGAGCTGGAAATCAGGTAAGACAGCAAGAGGAGCCCCATCTTGCTTGACGCACCCCAAAATAATAAAACCTCCCCGATCAAGCACTTATTTGGGGGTTCAAGAAAATATAAGACAGGGTCCTATTTTCGGGAAAACACAGGTAGTTGCAAATTCAGATTTTGGACCCAGGAATTGCAGAAACCGATAGGAGTTCCACTTGCGTTAGCTGCATGAAATTGGTCTCCCTCCAGTGATCCACATTATGTGCAAAAACAAGAGCAGGTCAGATACGAGTGCTTAAATTACAAGGCTGCCTTGGACCCTGAAGCCCATCTGAGCCTCCTCCACACACTTCCCTCCTTGCTAGGGTTTTTTTTTTTTAATGGACCCCATTACTCTTCATTTTAAGGCAAGAAGAATGTTACTATCTAACTGTGATTTAGAGAATCAACCTCTGTTTTTAGCTAGCTATTTTACTGTTAACATTAAGTAGCTTTTAGGACTCTTTCCATCAACTTTTCCCTCCACCTAAAGGAATCAAATTCTATCGCTGGATGCTCCTCCAAGGAGACACGATTTTAATCCACAGCTGTAGGAACAAAGTACTTTTTGCTCCCCAAGAGCCCACATGATGCAGTGAGAATGACCCTGCTGTCTCCAGAGAAGGGATTGTTAATTTACAGGTAGTCCTCAATTTATGACCACAGCTGAGCCCAAAATTTTTGTTCCTAAGTGAGACATTTGTTAGCGGAAACAAATTGTTAGTTCTTAAGTGAATCACTGCAGCTGATAAGTTAGTAACACGGTTGTTAAATGAATGTGGCTTCTCCATTCCCTATAAACTTTGCTGGTCAGAAGGCCACAAGTGCAATGGTGAAAGCCAAATTTTTTTACTACCAATTCTGAGGGCATGGCTTGGTGGGCATGGTGTGGCTTGGTGGGTGTGGCAGGGGAAGGATCCTGCAAAATCTCTATTCCCACCCCACTCCTGGGGGAAGGATATTGCAAAATCTCCTTTCCTACCCCACTCTGGGGCCGGTTCTCCAAACTACTCAAAATTTCCACTACCGGTTCTCCAGAACCTGTCAGAACCTGCTGGATTTCACCCCTGCACAGAAGGTGATCACATGATCCCAGGACACTGCAACCATCATAAATATGAACCTGTTGCCAAGCATCCGGATTTTGATCATGTGACCATGAAGGATGCTGCAATGGTCGTTAAGTGTGAAAAATGGTCATAAGTCGCTTTTTTCAACACCATTGTAACTTTGGTCACTAAGCGAACTGCATGAAAGCTAAGGCTAGCTTGCATTATACTGCCACATGCTAGCTTACATTTTCAAGAGACAGAAGCTAAACTCTTATTATTGGATTTTTTTTTTAAAAAAAAAAATTCTGCCCTCCTTCAAGGAAGTTGAGTGTGTGCTTCCTGATTATTAAAAGTGTAAATTCAGTGTCACTGACTCTGTGGGGCCTCATGACTTAGTGGCTGTAAGAGGGCAATGGGAGCAGAGAGGAACTTTAGGGGTTCTCCCATGTCCTCTCTTTCATCTGTCAGTCTGCTGCTGTTTTCCTAAAACAGGACTGATCGGAGATCAGAGTCTTCTGCCATTGCTCCCAGGCACACATGCCCAGAACAGATGCTCTCTAACTCTCAATCTGGCATGAGGTAATTAGGTGCTAGGCTTTGCCTGCCTCTATAATGTATTTCAAATAAAACCCTTGGTTAAAAAAGATTGCTTCAGTAATCATTGCTCAGGTCAGATTCCTGCTGTCAGAAGCTCTCACATCCTGGGGGGGTGTCTCCAGGGTGTGATTTTAAAAAAAAAGAAAAAGGGGTTGGCCATGATATGCAATTAAAACTCTGCCTGTTTTTGATCATACATAATCTTAAAACTGGAAGACAGTATTTATTGATTTACTGCCACCCCAATAATTAGCTATTCCTATTGCTTGCATTGCAGTTTATAGTAACAAGATTAAAAACAAAATATAATACCAAACAACAAAACCAATAATAATCACAATTGATGTCCTTTCTCTGGGAGAGGGCAAAAATCTTATTATTCCCCAAAGGCCCTCTGGGAAATCAAGAAGTCAGGCCTTGGGTTATGTCCGTAACTACTTGAGCTGCTGCATTCCAGATCAGCTTTCAAGTATTGAAAGACAGTCCCATAGAACAAATTCAAATAGCACAAGGTGTGACTGAGGCACGAATACTGTGAGGAGGATCCCTGATCCACAAACAGTTATAACTGGGGCATGAGATGGAGTTGTGCAAAGACAAATAATCAGATTTGCCCAGGGGTGGGCTCCTGGGAGTTTGGCAGGATTCGAGTGATCCTCTAGCCAAGGATCACTGGGGTTCAGTGAACCCCTAAATGCCACCCCGGCTGGCCATGTCCGCCCTGGCCTGCCCCTCCCACCCCATCCCACCCAGGAGTCTCCACACCAGTGGTGGGTTCCTCCCGGTTCGGCCCGGTTCTGCCGAGCCGGTAGTGGTAACGATATGACGTCACTGAACTGGTTCTTTTTGTTCATGAGCTAGGCCATCCCACCCGCCCCTGCGTTATTCCTACCTTTTATTTCTTCTTTTTTAGCCCAGCTGATAGATGCGGCAGAGTGGATTGCCACACCTCAGTTGGGTAGAGTTGTAACGCGCTTGCGTGGAGCGCAAGTTTGACGCACATGCAAGCAAAGTGAAGCGTGTGCACAAAGAGAACCGATAGCAAAGCCGGTTAGAACCCACCACTGCTCCACACAGACTGTTCATCATTCCAGGTAAGTGCAAGGGCTGTGCGGAGGGTCTGGGAGGGCAAAAAATGGGCATACCGGAGGTTCCGGAAGTCCGGAAACGGGCCTATTTCCAGCCTCCAGAGGGCCTCCAGATCCAGGGGAAACTGTTTTCACCCTCCCGGAAGCTCGAGAAAAGCCTCCAGAGCCTGGGGAGGGCAAAAAATGCCCCCCACTGTGGTGCAGATGGCTGACTAGGCCCTCCCACCATGGCCACACCTACCCAGCAACGGGACAGAGAACCCATTGGTAAAGGATATGAAGCCCACCCATGGATTTGCCCCTTAGCACCAATAGCCAATAAAGTTAAGGTCCACCTCAATATTCAAGCTCCATAGAAGGTATACCTTTTGAGTGGTGCTTTAAAAAAGAAAGCAAACAGAAGACATAACATATACTGTACATGCAGTTTCTGAATTACAGTATTGCTATTGTTTTCTTCTTCCTCTTTGTCGCTTTTTTCATGGACTTCTAAAAACTTTTAAGTTTGCACGGATTGAAACAAGCTTTTATACCCTTTCACAGGTCACTTTGTTTCTTGAAATGGTATGAATATTACCAGACATAGACTAGATTCTTTCACATGTAGCAGAAGATGCAGGAGTCTGCAGTAAGCGAGACACAAGAGATGTCAGAGGTTGTGTGATGCAGAGACCTTGCCACCTGCCACCAGGAGGGATATGTTTTGCAGAAGCCCAGAAAACATTCTTGGCCCAAATCCCTGAAGAAGTTCTATATTCTGCAACATTTGAAAGTACTTTTTCAACATCAAGTCCTAAGTGTGCAGCTTGTTTCATAACCCAGTCAAATGCAGCAGCTGTATTCTCATCACTCACAACTCTTGAAAGAAAAGTTACTTGCACTTTCATTCCGATCCTCATCATTTGATTCCATAAAGTATTTTTTCAAAATGTCTCTAGGGCACCTCTGACATGCAAGGATGTGCTTTGTCATCCTTGTAGCATTTGGAAAAGAATATTTCTTCTCACAATATTTGCAAATTGCAGCTTTGCTCTCAGCAGAAGTTGCACTGTGGAAATATTTCCAAAGTTTAGGTGTTGGTCTCATTTTACTGAGAAGAGGAAAATAAAAATCAATTTACTGACCAGACTATAAGTAAATATTATACTGCAATGGTGGAAATCATTAATAGGAATCATTTAATGACAAATCATTAAATCTGTCAGACAAATTTACCCTCTTACCTCTCAGTTAAGGCCTGAGAGGAGGACAGAAGCTATCATCAACTCTTGTATACCAACAATTACTCAACCATAGGAGGTCCGAGGTACACAAACTGGAGCCTTTTCCCTGAAGTGCCCCCTAGTGATACAAATGCATATTTCTCTTATTTGAGAACCGCATTAAGAAGTACAGAATACATACTTGAATTGTATTGCTGGATTTGCTTATCTTCAGCTGAGAGAACTTGCAATGATTTAAAACTTTACAAAGCCTCAGAACTCTTTCATTAAGGTCTTCATGTCATATAGTTTGAATATCATGCCATAGACATATTATTTATCATTGGAAAAGCACACATTCCACACTCCTTGTTTTTCCATTTTTCCAAGAAAAAAAAGGCTTTGGGGGAAAAAATGGGGGAAAGCGAAGCACACGCTCAGCGAACCGGATCCCACTCCTGAGCAGGGGTGTCAAGTTCACGGCGGCATCATATGACATATCGGGACTTTTTCCCTCTTCGCTAAACCGAGTGTGGGTGTGGTCAGCACGTGACACATCTGGCCTGCAGGTCAGGAATTTGACAGCCCTGCCCTAAAGCAATAATGGAAATAGAGTTATACTTGGAAAACAGATATATTGCTTTATCTCATGTTAATTACCCATCAATTTCTCATTTTTTAATTAAAAGAGGCTTTAAAAATGAAAATATGGAAGGAATGTTTCAGCACCCAGAGATGATGTGATGTTGTGTCAGGCACAAACCCAATGGCACTATCACACAATAAATGTCAGTGCTAAACATAGCAATTAGCATGTTGTGTAGATAAGATAAATTTGGTTATTTTTACTCACCCTTATTTAACGTTTTTATAACATAGGGCATGGGTTTCAAACTTGCCACGCCACGTTGCCGTCGCATGATGTTTCATGACGTTTTTCCCATTTACGGAGCGGGTTGGCGTGGCCTACGCATGACGCATCCAGCCCATGGGTCGCCAGTTTGATGCCCCTGGCATAGGGTGTTGCTTAACCTTAGAGGTCTGGTTGGTTTGTAATTCAGTGTTTTGTATGCAAACCTAGGAAATGAGTTTGTGGAAATTCAGCCAATATCATTTGTTTAATTTTTTGGCTTAACATGGTCTGTGGAATTCAACCTTGTGGCTTGTAAACTACAGCTTAATATATCTGAAATCAGTCAAGTTTTTTTTTTTAAGAAACCATGGTTAGGCCATCTGTGGCTTAGTACAGTAAGTGAACCTGATTAGAAACATCCAAACAAAAACACAAGGTGCTCTTACACCCACTCTTATTGACTTCAAAGGCGGAAACACTACTACAGAGATATACATTCATAGTTAGCTCACTTTCCTTGCAGGAACTCAGCAAATAAATATATGGCATGAGGTCAGATTACCTGCTGTACTGACTCTGCTCCATTATACCAGTTCATTCCACCTGGTCAGGCAGGAAGAGTACAGGTAATCCTCGATTTACAACCAGCAATGAGACCATAATTTCTGTTGAATGAGTCTTGTCCACAGTCTCTTGGTTTTTTGGAAATGTCTATAATGACCTGGCTCTGCAGCCTCCCTTGTGGCTCACATAGGAGTTCACAGCCATGGGGCTAGTTAGTGCCTTGAAGGCCCCTCTGGTCTCCAACCAAGCAAAATTTGCTGCTATTCCAAGCCTCATGTAATGAACAATGAAGGGCAGGCATGCCTTCTTGTTACTATAGTGTAAAATGCAACGTTAATTTCTCTTCAATTAAGCAATCAGTGAAATCATGTCTTTTGGTCATTCCCCAGCTAAGTTCAGGGATAATTGCGAAGTATAAGTCATTGTTGCAGTATCAATGGCCTCCCCTGGGCGCTGGGCGCATGTGTGGCAGAACAAAGGCAAGGATGCTTCTCTTCTTCTCGGGAAGAGGGAGATCAATCAAACCATGTTCTGCCTTACTGATACGGAGCAATCTAAGAAAATTAATAGCGGTCGCGGCATAGCAGGAGTGGCTGGATTGGCCCCGTTCTTTTGTTTGCACTTGGGGATTGGTGTAAATAATGTACCCATCTGAATGATAGATGTGGAAGCTCCAGATTGTCAGCTTTGTTATTGATCAAGTGGCTTTGAATATAACAGTGAAAAGGGGAAAGACTTGCTACAGACACCCGTGTGTATTTTTTTCCAAGTTTTTAATTTTTTTTTACAAACATATCCTGGCACCTGAGTGTCTTACATTTTAGTACAAATAAAATAATATTTGTCATATTTACTACCTTTGACAAGCTTACATAATACTGGTAATAGTACACGTATTTATGTTAAGTTATAATCTTTCATTATTCAATATTTCAATATGCTATTTTTATGCCAATCACCATATTCTGAGTGTCATTCGTTTTACTACAAATAAAATATTATTAATCGTATTTGTTACATTTAGCAAGCTTATATGGTTCTAATAATAATACACATTTTTATGTTAAGTTACAATCTTCCATTATGTAGTTATTCAATATTTCAATGTTATTTTTATGCCAATCACCATATTACTCAAGCATACTTGATAATACCATTGTTCAAATTCTGATTTCCCCTCTTGTTATTACTTCACCTTATTATATAAAAATGTGTATTCCATTAATCCACCCATGTATTTATTAGCTCGGAGGTGTTGTGAAAAAGCTCCTTTTCAATTGAACAAAAGGTTTATTTACTTTGTCACCAGCATAAAAATGTATTTAATACATAATTTGTCCCACACTAAGGAAGACAGAAACATGATGGCAAAGCATTCTTTCTGAAAGAACTGGGAATAACCATAGGTCCATAATGGTGAACCTATGGCACATGTGCCAGAGGTGACATGCAGCACCCTCTCTGATGGCCCCACACATGCGCGCCTCCCACCAGCCAGTTGGTCTTTGAGTCTCTGCCGCACATGTGCGGGGGCGGCATGTATGCAGGGGGAGGGGCACATGTCCATTGCATTTTGGGGGTTTGGGGGTGCACACATTGGCGCATCCGCACGCACGCTTTGGGCACTCGGTCTGGAAAAGATTAGCCATTGCTGCCATAGGTTATTGATCTTGTTCTCATAAATAAATGAAATCAACTTAACAAAGAACAATGGGACAGTGTGCAAAGGCTGCACACCAAGCTCCAGCATTTACACTTTCAGATCTGAGATGTCAGGATTATACCTTGTCTTGCCTGTCCTCTACACCACGGGTGGCAATCCTTTGGGCAGCGTATGCCATTGTAAAATTGATACCCATTAATGTTCGTATGTATAATCCTGAAGATCTTACAACATTCAAGTATTATTCAATTTCCTGCTGTTGTAAAATTGAAGTTTAATGAAATAATTATACCTTTGACTTAACACTTGGAGTCCTTTGGGTAACAAGGCATCTTTGGAGATTGTACTGTTGACTCCTGCTGCATAATACTGGAATAAATGATACAATCAAGCTTACAGGTTCAGGATGGCTAGCAGATTTATTTATACCGAGTTTCCCCGAAAATAAGACCCTGTCTTATATTTTTTTGAACCCTGAAATAAGCACTTGGCCTTATTGCCATGCAATCAAAAGCCCGATTGGGCTTATTATCAGGGGATGTCTTATTTTGGGGGAAACAGGGCACATACAAAATAATATACCATATTTTCCGGCATATAAGACGACTGGGCGTATAAGACGACCCTCCTCAGAGCCATTTAAGGCTCGTCAGAGCCTTATGGGCTGGTCTGCCTGGTTACAGGAGAATGAGACCCGGCGTATAAGACGACCCCCGACTTTTGAGAAGATTTTTGTGTGTTAGAAAGTAGTCTTATACGCAGGAAAATACAGTAGTTCAAAACAAAAACAACCCAAATAGATCCCTCTCTGCCATTGTTTAGAAGAACTGTGAAGACCTGGCTTTTCATCCACGCTTTTGGCAAGGAAGAATGAGACGACTTCATTGTACTTGTTATCTTTTAGGTTTAATGTCTAATTAATTTTATTTGCTTCATCATTGTGAGCTGCCCAGAGTTGTTGAGAGTTGGGCAGCATATACATTCAATTAAAGTTGGTTACCCTTTATGTATGATCAACACTGGATTTGGCATTTTTATCCATCTATTGAGTCCTTCCCAATGTAACCCTAATCCTAGCCCTAGCCCTTCCCAAGGATCTGGGATAGGCAGATGTTGCTTGATGATACTCAATATATCATGGCAGGAAATATAAGCTGTTCCAAGTAAAGCTGCCTTTTATAATTGACTGATGGGGTTTTTGTCAATGCTGATAAATATTCTAGTGGTGCTCCAGATATTTTTAGGTTGCCTCCACTATTTTTGATATCATCTTTGCTTTCTTTTGCCACAGTCGTTCTAGCTGTAGGTCTTTGTGTTTTGTGATTTTTCTCTCCAGTTCTTTCTCTTCTCCTCTGTCTCAAGGTACTGCAATGACCACTATCTAGACTGTCTTTTTTTATCAACAATTGTTATGTCTAGGGTGTTGTCTGTTTGGATTCTAAACCCCAGAACACTTTTGTTTTTTCATTTTCTATTACTTTGCCTATTTCATGATCCCACCAGTTCTTGCTTGCAGTATTTCTTGCAGATATTCGAATGCGCTATTGTCATGGAGTTGTGTGTAGCCAGTTGATGCTATTTTGTCATCAGTTGTGTGTAATCAGTCTGTGCAATCTTCTTGCAACAGCTAACTAGGTGGTTCCCCGTTTACTCAGCTTCTTCGTATTATAGGGCTTGCTTTACAGGCTGCAAAGTGTGTAGTGAGGGTTTTTTTTCTGACTCTCTTTTTCTGCCCATTATGCAGCTGTGTGGTATTTCTCTCCTCATCTGAGTGTTCCCTAGACAGCATGTCTTTCCCGTCTCCCAAAGCCATTTTCACATACCATTAAATGTTTTGTGAGATGGGCAGCCATATAAATGGAAAAACAAACAAACAAATAGTGAGCTTCTGGGAAGCATCCAACGAAATAGAGCAATTGGTTTCCATTGCTGTTTAGCAACAAAACATACAATCAGGAATATTTGTGGTTGAAAGAAGAAAGCAACGAGTCTTTCCACTTTCACCAGTTTATTGTGAACCAAATGAAGCTGGATGTACACAGGCATTTATCTATGTACTTATTCATACATTGTAGAAATTTCACACTAAGTCTTGGATTCAATTCCCAGCATCTAATGTTAGAAAAGCTAGTGAGGGCAATAAATTTTTTTGAAAGATAGTTGCCAGTTAAGAGCAGATTAAAATTAAATGGTCAGATAGTCTGAATGGGTCATAATGGGGTTGTCCTATGAGTAGTATGATTGAGGTTTTTTTGTTGTGTGATATAAACAAAGTTTTGATTGATTGATTATATATTTGGGGTCACTTCACAGGTATCTGTTATTCTTCAAAACACCAAGTCTTTCATAATAATTGCAATATGAATTTAAGAAAAGGAAAAATAGATATGGTGATCCAAATTTTAGGCCTTCTAAGAGGAAAAATAGTATTTCCAGTATTCTTTGAATTTCACAGTTCAAGGGAGCAGAGAAAACACAACAGAAAAATACAAATTGCTGCAATTATGTCTTACAAACCTGCTTAATAACTACGATTCCATCAACATATTAATGATGGGCCTTTTGAGGAAGATTACCAAAGCTTTTGAGCATTGTTGGACCTGAAAGGAATACCAAGTTGATTGCTCTGAATTCAAATGCATTTTGGCTATGGTGACACGATAACTCCCTGTCTACATGCCAGGGCCCACTCATTCTTTGGCTCAAATGAGCACTTTTGTCCAAAACCTCTATAAAGCCTGAACTCTGTGATGTCACAGAAGTCCATGACACCAAGTATGCAGATGTGAGCAAATCCCCTTTGAAGTGTTAAAGCAGTAATGTTCTCTTGAAGACTTCACATAGCCGCTTTAAAGGGCCTTTTCAGGCTGTCTACTGTGGGCTAATTATTTTACTGGCATTACAAGCAAAGCAGCTTTGTGTGCACATACATGAGACATTCAGAGGAAAGCTTTCACAATAGCAGTGCTGAATCATTTAGAGCAGTGTTTCTCAAACTTGGCAGCTTTAAGATGTATGGACTTCAATTCCTAGAATTCTGAGTTTAAGAAACATTTTGTTAGTTATTGTGAAGTGCCCCTTTCAAAACAACTTACATAGCTATATAAATTTACAAAATGCTGGAAAATTCCCCCAACTTCAGGCAGTGTCCAGGGCTGTGGACACTGGACACTGGGAGATAAATGTTCCGACTCCGACTCCCCAGTTTTTTGTACTTCCGATTCTGACTCCGACTCCAGGTACCCAAAATTTCCTCCGACTCCAACTCCTCGACTCCGACTCCACAGCACTGGCAGTGTCCCCCTTATAAAAACTGCTGCAATCTGCCATACAGCTATATCTGATATTCAACCACTTGGGCAATTGAACTCAATCCATTTTCCCTCATGGAAGTCCCTTATTCTTGAATACCTGAAGCACAAAAATGACTGAACAATGAGGGGGAAAACAAAGACGACATTTTACAGCCTTGACTTTGCCTTACATAGTTTGACTATTTCACCAGCAGAATTTTTTGAAGCCCATCCAACAGCAATAGCTTAATTAATTCCCAGAAACATTATTTATGATCAGTTGAGATTGGACAAGAAGAACCATAGCTAGCATCTCCATTTTTATATGACCACATGAGGGAAAGCTTATCTCTATGCACTATTTAACAGCTAAGTAAATATGTGCAGACAGGAGTGCTTGTTAGCTTCTCCATTGTGCATTGTTTCAGCTAATTCCTAGCCTGTATTTGCTGATTTCATCATGTTCAGCTGGGATACAGTGACATTTCTGAGAAGTGCCAGTTCATGCTGTTACGTTTCACTGCTAATACAGTTCAAAAGGATCAAGGAGAAGGGTCAGGAAAGTTGCTATCAATGAATGACAAAGATTCTGACCTTTTGTCTAATAAATAGAGGAGAATTTTAATCAGGACCAGTGAATTTGGGCACTCCCTAAATTGCAGCTACGCCTTATCCCCGGATGTATTGATTGTGGGGGAAGAGTTGACTTCAGAGCATCTGATTCAGTTTGATTGATATACTGTGTATAGGCGGGTAAATGATCAAAGTGTCAATTAAATGATTGCTGGATGTATGGGTACAAATTTATTTATTTTTAGATATTAATCTTTATACCAATAACAAAAATTCTTTCCTATCAGTTTTAAGAACTATATGTATTTCAGGAATTCTTTAATTAGCTGAAAACGTATTTGAAAGAGGAACAAAGTATTCCAAATTTTCCTTTCAAAAACGTGTTTCTTAAGCAATATTGCTTCTAATTCAGATTTTTTTAATGGCACCTCAATTACTTTTCTTTTACTTGAAAGGAATAAATTTAAAGAACATCACTAAGAAAAATGTTTGATTTCATCACAGCATAGAACCCTTTCCACTTTATCATCACAAGAAATGATATATTAAAGAGATACATATATGCCAGATGAAACATCTGGAAACTTATCACACTTGGAATATTATGAGTAGCTGTGCACCCTGCTTCTGAGAAATAGTAAGGTAGTGCTGAAGAAAAGCTAACACAATGGTAGGGAAATTGGAAGCAACACAACAGTTTGAGGGGCACAACAACAAATTGCAATAAAAGGAGGTAACCATGGCATATAACATTGGGCACAGCACAACTGAAATATAGATAAATGTTTCTCTCTGTCACATACATTAGCAGAAGGCAGAGCTACTATGATTAGTGGGCAATTCAAAGCAAATAGTGATTGGGTTCACATGTTATGTTATGCCATGTTTTCACTATGATTTATTGAATACCGTAATTTGTTGGGTTTGCATAACATGCTCAGCCTTAAAATCATGATTTACAAGTCGTGATGGCTAGGTTCGCATAACACATTTTTCTACATATTGCATTTTCAGAAGTTAGAAGAGAAGTTAGAACTGGTTAGAACAAGGTGTGGTGAGTAATTGTCTTAATGGAGAGTAAGACAATCAGTAGCTGCTAGTTAGGCTGTCTTTTTTCTCTTTTTTCCAGGCTTCCCAGAGATTGTCCTGTCTGTGACACCTAATGCAGGAACAGGAAAACTTGTGATCTGACCCAACCCAACCAGGTTCTTGTGCTATCTGTCACAACACACTGTTTTTATATAGTAGCATGGATGATTTTACAGGTCTTCTTTAGGGAATTCCAAATCAAGAACATAACAGTACAGTTTGAGTAGTAAGCATCCCTTTATTTGCTGACACCATTACAAAAACTGATTACATTAGCAACCCAAAAAAGAGAGAGTAGGGAGGAGGAGTGTTTACTTCAGGTAGAAGTTACGAGCTGCTACTCCCAAACTGTATCTAAGTAAAACAGCGTAGGCTGTCAGTATTAAATGTTATTGTTGCTGCTGCTGCTACCACTATGTCAAGGGTGCGTGCGTGTCTCTGTGTATGTGAATGAGTTTTACTGAGAGTAGTAAAGATAAAAGGTTACACGTTTACTGTAGCTCCAGGAATGTAAAGCTCTAATTATCCAAACCGGTTTATTTAAATTTATTTATTATAAAACTAAACTCTGGAGGTGTCTGCAGAGTCGTCTTCTTCATCATCTTGTTTAAATCAGTAGTCTAACAAAGAGTAGAAAAGACAAAACTCTGTTCAGTGTTTGACGAAGTAGAAAGGGTGAACACATAAATAAGGCTTTAATTTGGCAAAATATAAAATACATTGCCTTCTGCTACCCCCAAATTAAACGATCTCCCCATGATTTCATTCTGCAAAAGAGAAGCAAAACAAAACAAAAACAAAACAAAATAAAAAGATAAGCTTAAGGATAAGGTAGTCACTATGGCAAACTATTTTTATTTTTAAAAATAACCGAAAAATATGTCATATTTTGGGGAATCTAGTTCTGTTATATACTAAGAATCAGGAGGGTTTTTAAAATAAGAGGTTTTTCAGGAAGGAAAAAAGTCAATATTCAGCATATAGTTTTCTTAAAGCTAAAAAAAGTACTAAATAAGCCCAAATTCAGAATTTACTAAACAGAATTAATGAAAATTAACTTTGTAAAGAGGACAATTGAGAATCCAAATTCCATATTTGTCCACACCTATGTTTACATTTAAAACAAGATTTTTGTTATCCCAGAATGTAAATAATCGTTAAAATCACAGCTGTGAAAAAATATTTGCCCTGTAAGAGGGCAGTAAAAGCAGCTGCAAAGGGTAAATACAAATCCATGGGAATCCATGCTACTGGGAATTTTGAAAATGACAATTTCAATATTTCTGTAGGCTGTTGGTTGGGGAAGGCTGGTCTACATTGACTCTTCCGTGTTATTTTGTAAAGAGAAATAACCCACAACGGTATTTCAACCCAAATGCGAGCCTGCAAGCTTCTATGATTTGATTACTGCTGCCTACAAATCAACTAAAAAATTCACCAGTTATTTTTGTCTTCCTGCTTAAGTCCATCTTAGGAAAATAGATTCAAACTCTCCTACCTAATAGTTGATACTGTTCTTTTCCCTTTGTGAGCATTTGGCCAACTGATGCAAGAAGCTGCTTAAGATGGACAATATCTTGAATTAGATTCACATTTTCTGGACTGGCCTGAAAGGGATGGAAGAAAGTAGAAAATATTAGAAACTTTGGAGCAATTAATTTTAGGATATGAGCTAGATATTTAGTCAAAGCCTCAATCTGCCTCAGCCCTTAGATAAGGTCTTTTCATTCCTAAGAATCTTCATTCAACCTTCATTCAGCTGTTCTACACACGTTTCACATCATGGCCATAGGGCTCCCTTTTCTCCAGGACAAGCAATGGGAGCATTTGCTCAGATTTCTTGGCCTGGAAACGTTTTGGATAGTCACTTCAGAAACTCTTTAAACTCCTCCCACCCAGTGTGGCCAGTTTTTTTATTGAAAAAAAATCTTCATTTAGAAACAATGTCATGGACAACTATACTAGATCAGATCTCTTTGATGTGCTACCTTTTCATGTGAATGTTTTTCTTTTTTTCACTGTATGAGGCTTCGTACATTTTTTTCACTGTATGAGGTTTAATGCTGTCCTAAACCAGAACCCAGATACATATAATAAAAACTAGATAATAATAATAAACATAACAACAATAACAAAGCAAAACACTTTCCAGCTATCTCTAAGGTTTCCAGAAAGTGTTTATAGTACTTGCCAGGACATTATTAGCCTGCCATCTGGTGGCAGGATATAATAGCCTTTAGTGGTGTTTTTTAATCTTGGCAATTTTTAAGATGTGAATTCCACACCCAGCATCTTGGCAAGGGAATTCTGGGAGTTGAAGTCCACACATCTTAAAATTGCCAAGTTTGAAAAACACTGGTCTATAGTTACTGGCCAGCCCCATGAAGACATGTACCAAAGAAGCTGCAAGATCATAGTACAATTACCGTTGATTTGGAGTCAGGTGGTGCCTAAACTGCACTAAATAAGTAAATAAAAATATACAACATCTATAGACTTCTAAACCAAATCTCCAATGGCTTCTACAACCCAAACACCAGTTTTCTATAAAGTGGACCACTTATGCCAGTGGACCCCTTATGCCAAGCAAATGAAAACCATGCAAAAGTGGGACATAGAATATCTTCAATGACCACAAATGATACAGAGCAAAATGCACAGGATAAATCAGCCTCTAGGCTATCTGCTCTGTTTCTGCACTTCCTAAGGCATATTATTTATATATCTAGAAAAATACTCACCGTCTGTGAGCAAACATCACTGTTCTGTATCACTTCGGGGGCCATACTAGTTTTTCCTATTTCCCTTTCTAGAATCACCAGTGATTCCTGGGCCTTTAAAAAAACCAAAAATTAAAATAGTTATTGCTTTAAAACATCCAATCATAATCAGAGCCTTTTTAAAGAAGGAGTAAAGGGGACAAACAATGCAGTATTTGAAAGGATCAGATAGGTCAGTGATGACTACGTTTTTAGACACCGAGTGCCCAAACTGCGTGTGCCTGCATGCTCAAACTGAAAAGTGTGTATGCACGCAAATGTGTCCCTGTGAGGACATGCTTGCATGGGCAGCAGAGACCTGAAGACCAGCTGGCTGGTGGGAGACGGGACATCCCAACACTGGCAGCGTGGCAAGAGGTGAGATCTTTTTCCTTCGTGAGCTTCTGTTCCGTCGTTTTCAGGGAAACAGAAGCTCAGGAAAGAAACATCACAGAGATCTGACCTGAGGCGACAGCGCGCATGCCAGAAGAGAGGGTCCTGCGTGCCATCTCTGGCACGTGTGCCATAGGTTTGCCATCACGGAGATAGGTCATTATTTTTCTAGATCACAAGCCTAATCAGTGAAAAGATGACAAGAAATATTTCAGTATTACACGTTTCTCCAAACTCCCAATGACTGAACTACAGATTTCGGGGGGTGGGCGGGGGGGAAGGTTGAGAAGAAAATTACACTGACTTATGGCTCACTGAGAGATAGATGAGTATGGGAGCTGGGATTTCCATGTTCTACTCTCAAGTCTCTGAATCAGAATGTGTCATGAGCAACTACTAGGAATAGAAACAGGGAGGAAGTGGCAATGTTCATATACACTGCGTTTATTATTTCAAGTTAATGTCTTTAAAAAAAAGAAATGTGGGCATAATTACTACATTTGCAAACAGTCCTAAAAGCAGAGATTCACTCAGGCTAGAAAGCTAACAATGGTTTCAGTTTCCAGTCAAATATCTCTGCTTTCCCGTGTGGGAATTAATCTGAGGAACCATTGTTTAAAAAATAAAACAAAAACAAAAAACAAAAAACCCCAAACCCTCGAAACCCCAAATACAGGGCTTAACCAATGAGAAGTAAACTTTCATCTATATGTTTTTTAGAAAAATTCTTGCTCCAGAACACAAGTGTTGCAAAATTGAAAAACAAATAAAAAATAACTAGGGCTATAAATAGTAAAAAAGAAAAACCAGTCTGCAGTTGTGATTTTTTAATGTTCTTTTACTGCTTAATGCCCTAGTTATTTTTTGCTTTGCAGCCCTGCAACACCTGTATTCAGGGGCAGGAAGTTTTATTAATTACTGATTAAATCAATAATAAAGAGTTGTCCACAAACTTTCCTGAGGAAGAATATTTCAAAGGGAACACTCCACTAAGAAGGAACTTTTGCAGAATGTAGGAGATCGTTGGATCCCCTCAAGCCAATGGCTTGAGATTGAGAGTTAATCATCCTGTTAATTTAAGTAGCATTTTGGAACTGATATTTCCAAATAACCTTCGTACAGACAATTTCACATAAAATGCATTGCTATAAACTAACATGAGGATTACTGAGGTATGGATCACCATGACTTTTCCAGGAGGAGGTAGAATTGGCACAGCAACTTTAATGGATATTTCCATGACTAACTTGAAACTATCAATACCCCAGATTGTAGATAGTGCTTTAAAGAGAAATGAACTATCATCCAGAATCGGTCGGCCATTATGTACCTAGGAAGGTAGAACATCAATCATAGGATTCCTTACCTTTGGCAAATCAGCAGCTAATTGATGCCTTTCATCCAGATCAGTTAAGAGTTTAGATGATGTCTCATTCAGCTGGGTTTTGAGCTGTAAGAGGTAAGTCAGGGTCAGTTCACAATGCTTAAGATGAGCATGGGGCAGTTTCTGGTAAAGTAATATACATATAAGAATATACACATACTGAAGGCGAATCGCTACAAAGTACATTGAGTGATAGGAAATTCCATTGGCAAAGAAGTTAAGAAGAAAAAATAAGCTTGAAAGAGGTTAAAATCAGTAGAGAGAATCTTAAACAAATACTATTTTTAATGCCTTGTTAGCATTACTAGTGAAAGTGAATAGTTTTTTTATAAGTATACTTTACAGGTAATCCTCAATTTACAACAGTTCATTTAGTAACTGAAGTTACAACAGCACGGGTAAAAATGACTTATGACCATCTTTCACACTTACAATCTCCTCATGGTCATGTGATCAAAATTTGGATGCTTGGCAACAGGTTTATGATGGTTGCAGTATTTATGATGGTTGCAGTGTCCATCTTTTGCAACCTTCTGACCAGCAAAGTTTGTGGACCAAAGTTTGGGGAAGCCAGCTTTACTTAACAATCATGTTGTTAACTTAACAACTGCAATGATTCACTTAAGAACTGTGACAAGAAAGGTCTTAAATAGGGCAAAATTCACTTCACAAGTGTCTTGCTTAGCAACAGAAATTTTGGGCTCGATTGTGGTCATAGGTCAAGGACTACCTGTATTGTCTTGAAATTTAAAATTGACCAAAGATTATTATTTTGGACACTAGATAAGTAACTCTCCATAAACTGCAAATGAAGTGATCAGAAGAAGTACTTATATGGATTTGCTTTATTGTCTGCAGATCAGTTTTTAAAAACATGAGGAATCCTTCCCCAAGACAGTATTTAGACATTTTCTGTAAATTTTCAGGATCTGAATCAATATGTGGAAATAGAGATGAAAATAACCTCCAGAAAAAAGAATGGGGGGGGGAGGGGAAGAGGAATTTTGTGGAACCAGTTGCCCGCTAAAAATGATACTGAAATATAAATTCTCCAGAATTGGCTCAAAAATCTGTTCTTAGTTGTAGGTTTACAAATCATTTAAGTCAATCTTTTAGTAAAGATTGGTAATGTAATTTGTGTCCATCATTCCCCAACTGCTCCCAAATATGACAAATTCATGTGGTTCAACAAAGAGATGATCTTTTTCACTTGCTATTTACATTAGGTTAATGTACATTGGAGATCTTTCATTTGCTTGCTTCTTTTGATCTCTCTATGCTCAGGCTTAGTTTTTCTTTACCAAATGGAAGACACTCCAGTCTTAGTTGGGAGTCTACTCCCTTTAGATGACTGATAAATAGATACGCTCTTTTCTCCACTGAGTAGGCCCTCTGGGTATCAAGCTCCATATTTAGTCAGCTTTTAAGGAAATTAAAAAAAAATAACTCCCCTTCCTTAAGCTAATAAACCATATTATCCCATAGAATCATAGAGCTGGTAGTAGATTTTTCAATCAGTGGTTCCAACCCTTTGTTTGGTAGCCCAAATTAATGTTCTCCCTACAAACTGCTGCTACACCTTTTCTGCCTGAACTCGATAAAGAATGGCTACTACCCTGTGGGTATTTCATTCCAACATCAAACTGGTCCTACGCAGGAAGCTTTCCTACCATTGAAATTTATTTCTCTGTAACTTTGTTATTTCAATTCTTATATTCTGAAACTGCAGAGAATACATTGTATAACCCTGTTGTTGTCTCAAGGCTAAATATATCAAATTCCTCCAACTGTCTTCACAGACTTAATTTCCAATCCTATGATCATCTTCATTGCTCTTCTGTGAATCCTGATAATGTCCAATGCTGAGAATTGGATAAAACTCTTGAGGTGTCATTTGTGTATTCTAACATATTTGCATACAAGATGGAATTGTTCATTTTTTTTCTTTTCAGCAACTAAAACTCCTTTCAGGAAAGGAAGTGCAGAGTTCAAATGAAACCAAGGTTTTTCTCCAAACAATCCTACACCAACAGCCAAGGCCAGTTCCTCTGTGTTCTGTGAACATCATGTTCCAAATTCACAAAGTATAGAAATAGGAATCCTTTAGGCAAGGGAGAGGCAGGCAGATGAAAAAGTATACTAAGCACTAGTCATGTTATTAAGAGGCAGAGAAAGGCTATAAAAGTGGTTAAAGTGGACAAAATCTAAGTCGAAATGGTTAGCAGACAGACAGGGTTTGGAAAAGTTTCTCCACTTTTCAACAGATATAGTCAGTGGAGAACAGGCCTCTTACCAATGTTAACTCCTCATTCTGCCTTACTGCTTCAGAATATGAGTCATCAAGTTTTCTCTGCAATTCAGTCAACAGATCTTTAAGCTGAAATGAAGTTTTCAGAGGCTTTAGAATGCATTGCCATATGTTCCCAACTGACCCTTTATTCAGCCATTAATATAATTTATTTCGACGTAATATATGAATTTAAAAACATAAAAATCTCCCAGATCAAGTTGGATGAACAAGTTTTTCATGTTTGGGTCAACTAAATATTCATACTTCCTGGTAAATATGTACATGTGACAGAAAGCAAATCTGGCTTCAATAGTTCAATTAGGTACATTACCTCTCGGACTTCTGAAACATATGTTGATCGCTCTATTTCTGCTTTTTCCAATTCATGTTCCAAATGTTCTCGTTCCTTTTTAAACTACAAAAGGAACAGGCAGTCACAAATCACACATTTTATTTCAACTCTGATCTGATCTTTTCTACCTCTCTACCTCCTGCTCTCTCTCTCTCTCTCTACACACACACACACACACACACACACACACACACACACACAAAATGATATCCAACTTTATCCAATTTTATAATTTCATTCAAATAATTTTTATCTTTAAATTACTGTCTGCACTTTATTGACTGTAAAAACTGAAGAATTTATTCATAATAATTCTAACCATGTAGCTAATTTTTTCATTAAATAGCCATATTTAAAAACTGATAGCAAAGCAATTGCTATTTAATGATTGGGTTGTAGGCTGGTTCACTAGGTCTTGCTTTGATATCCTGGCTTACTGGGAAGACCTGAATGAATTTCCTAATGCATACAGAGGGGGGAAACGGTTTCTAAAAGAAGAGGTGGGACAAAGAAAGAACAGTACATCCAGACATATATTGTATTCCTAGATGAATCAACTATAATGTATCCATATATTTAGTTTTCTGACAATCTAACAGGTGAGCTCATTAAGGGCATCATTCACTGCTGGCAACAGAAGGTCAGCTGGGCCCTTCATAAAATAACTCCTGAGTGGCCCCTGTCAGCCTCAGGTGTCCCCTCCCATTTGTGGAGGGCCTCTGAAAGATAAAGCAGCAGATGTAATGTCTAGAGCACAGGCAGAGGAGGAAAGAGTGAATCTAAGTGTGGGTATGTATGCCGGTTCAGACATACTTTGTGGCGATAAGGGAGGTTGAACGTTCTGGATGGAAACTAAGCAAGGAGAGAACCAACCTAGAAATAAGGAGAAATTTCCTTGCAGTTAAAACAATTAACCAATTAACCTCAGTGGAGGTTTTTTAGAAGAGAGCGGACAACCGTTTGTCTGAAAAGGTATAGGATCTCCTGTTTAAACAGGGGGTTGAACCAGAAGACCTCCAAGGTCCCTTCCAATTCTGTTATTCTTTCTACATCAGTGTAGCTATGAACTCTTACGGCAAAAATCAGCTTTATTTTCTTTTAAGTCAGTAGCAATTACAGAGAAATCTGAATGAATTAATGGAAGGATAAACAGTTGTGTTGATCCATAAATTAAATAATCAATTGTCTGATAATCTTCTGTATCAGTTTGGGTTTACCGGTGTCTGCCTAATGACTCCTTCAGACAGCTTTCATTTGTATCTGTCAATTTATCCCCTGTATTAAGAATTATTATACTGAGAGGAAAACTGTATTTTTTCTAGACTGATAAAATAATTAGAGCCTGAGTACGTAGGAGAGTAATGCCTCCTACAAAGGCAGCATTTAAGATCCAGCTGCCTGCAATTACTTGCGAGTTCAATCCCAGCCAGGCTCAAGGTCGACTCAGCCTTCCATCCTTTATAAGGTGGGTAAATTGAGGACCCAGTTTGTTGGGGGCAATAAGCTGACTTTGTATAAATATAAATATACAAAAGTATGAAGGCTATTGCTTAACGCACTGTAAGCCGCCCTGAGTCTCAGGAGAAGGGCAGCATATAAATCAAATTTAAAAAAAAACAAAAATACCACTCTAAGAATATTTTCAGTTAACAGCTGAATATAGGCTCTAACTAGCTCCCAACTATTTTCAGCATGAATACTGGATTTTTAAAAAATACCTGCTGTAGTTCCTTCTGTGATTCTTCAATTTTTATTTTCCATTTGCTCTCTTCTTCTTCTACACTGCGCTGTAGCCTTTGCAAGATTCCCTCCTAGTAATACAAAATTTCAGTTATGTTGATGCCCACAAGAAATTGAGGCAGACAAAATATTACCGAATATAGCCAGATTCTATAAAGCTCCTTCCTACCGTCTCTGCAAGGACAACTTTGTACTTCTCACATTCTTGCTGCAACATGACATGTAGTTCATCTGCCTCTTTCAACTTCTGTTCCATGACCTATAATGATTAAAAAGATTCCATGGATATAATGTACAGAATGCAAGGCAGAGACCTCTTTATTCCAGTGAAATGCTGTATGGCTACGTTTTGAAAGTTCCACTAACTATAGATTCTGCACAGCTAAGCAATCTGGACAGGTAGCAGGGAGGATAATAATAGAACAGGGATAATAATAGAATATGAATTAAATATATGTTTAGGAAGTGACCATAAACTAGGAGGATTATTATTTATTTCTTCAAGCGACTCACAACTATTTAGCAATCACATGTTCATCATTTGTACACAATTCTATTTCAAATTCAACCTTACAATGTTCAAAAACAAATTATTTTACCTACTTTAAATCTTTCTAATCATGGTAAACCAGTGGTGACTATGTCCCTCTGTCATCAGCTCTTCTTTTTGATTTTATGCTGTATTCCCTTTGACAAAATTCTAGCATCTCACAATAAATTAGCTGTTTGTGTTTGCTATTATTTCTCATTTACAAAATGCTTCTTGTGCTGAGAGCTATACATTCCCCCATATACACACATTTGAAAACAAGATGTTGCTTTTTATTTCTTTTTTCCACATTTGTTCCTTTAAGAATTTGGATAGGTCATAGGTGACACAGATAATAATAGAATATGAATTCAATGTAAGTTTATGAAATGACAACAAACTAAGAAGGACAATAATTTATTTCCTCAACCAACTCATACTATATTGAAATTATAATGCCAATGAAAAACTTGAACACAAAAGAAACAAAGTTGGCAGAGAAAACAAACCCAGATGGGAACAAAGACAAAGAAGAAAAGGGTTGTCAATCATTTTTGCCAAGGGTCTGAGGAAAGAGCCACATTTGTGGCAATCAATGCTTTTAAGCATATTTTTGAATTGGATTTAGATTGGATCAACAAAATGCAATATTGCTAAATTTCAGTAGCAAAGGTTTCATGCTTCTGTTCTACAAAAACGGTCTGTCTGCTTTTCATATTTTGTTCTGTCAAATCTGAAAGCTCAGGATTCTGCAAAGGACAATCAATTCTGTAATTAGGCTCTGCAGAAATGTAACCATTCAAAACATTAAAGAACTTTGGGGAAACACTTGTGGGACAAATAGTAAGTTTAATCTTGGCATTACCTATTGTCAATCAAATCGCAAAATATTACCAGTTAATTCTCAAGCACAGAACATCAGTTTTCACTCTGCTCTCCAAAGTAAAAAAAACTCTGACATTAAAAAAACTACTTAACTAAAACTAAATTCATATCCAGTCTGCACTAACCTTAATGTCATCTGGTCGAGAAGTCTCTTTTGTATGTTCTCTTATTGCTTTTTCAAATCCACGCATCCACTCACTGTGACTCTGAGTATGAAAAAGCACATTAAAAGAAATTGGAAATAAATAAGTAGCACTGCTAATTAACTAGCACAGCCAGGTAACCAGAGTCTTGAATGGTATGTACAGAATAGCAACTTAGAACTTCGCAGTCTTTGAAGACACAATTTTGCCAGGCAGTAGTAGTGAACTAGCCAAAGCTAATTATAATTAACAAGAGAACTAAGGTCACATTAGCAAACCCATTTTTTTTACTCTTCAATATTGTCTTAGAAATCAGTCTCACTTTAAATATGGTTACCCATTTGATAACGTTAAATAAATGGTAATCTTACCAAAGTGGAAGGAAGAGAGACTATAGGAAATAGCTTCTGCAATATGTTTCTCATCTCTGCTTCAAGAGCCTCTGCATGTTGTTGACTCTCCTGGATTGATAAAAGTGAAAGAAAAAAAGATAAAATAAGCATAAATTTTCTACCATGATGTCACATCAATCTCCATTTCTTGGCCTAAATAGTCTCAGTTTAATACTGATTCTAAGGAGCAAAAATGATTTCATCTGCTGCCCTTGCATTTAGAATATGGAATGATTTGCTTTAAAATTAAAAGTTTTATATATACATATATATTTAATATAAAGGTTATATAAGATTTAAAGCAGATGAAAACTATAATAATCATCAACTTACATTTGGAGAGTCTAACATAGAGATTTTTAAAAAGATGGTAGAGGGGAATCTTAAATGGGTGCCAGGAAGAAATTTATTACCCAAGCTAGTTTGAAAAAAAATCTTTATCACACTCTGATAACAATTAAGTTGTTCTATGCTGGCCCCCTCAAAAGAATTTTATTACAATATTATTCCACCTTGCATATTTCTGGATACAACAACTTTTCTATTTTTTCCACTTATTTGCATGCTTGCTGATCCTTTAAATCAGGACTGAATATTTATGCATGACTGAATTAAGGCAAGAAAGCAATATTATATGGGTTATATTTTGAGAGGCTCAAGCAACTCTGGAACTAACTGCAAATATTCCAGATTATTTCCATAGCAGTTATGCCATTGTTAGGAAACAATTTTGTTATTGAAATTGTAGGAAGCTGGCTCCCAGGTGACATTCATTTTTCTGCTTCTCCCTCCCTTATCCACTTTAGTCCCTCTTATGAAAATTCCATGCAGTATTGCATTAGAAATACAGCTGTTATTAGAAAACTCAATTATCACTTCAAAAGTGACCAGAGCCTTCCAAACTCATTTATTATGCTAAAGCACTTGAACAGTTACGAGTGGCTTACACACACGTGTGTGTACCACTTGATCTCTCACTATTTGACCCTCGGCTGAGACTCTAGTTTCTTTTGTAACAACAGAACAGGCTGCTGGTAGTTCCTGTTTGCTTCTCTTATAAGCAAAGGCAGCTAAACTCACTTAAAATTAAGAAGGCAGCATTCTGACCCCAGGTTTCTAGTTTATGGTTACTTAACCAATCAAAGTCTAAAACTCTATTGTCAGCAGAGTGTTATGTGTGTTTGCACCTCAGGGTGCAAAAATGAATGTGATGGAAGAGAATATTTGTAGTCAGGGTTGAACTGGTGAAGTCCTTGGTCCTTCTGAGCTTGTTTGTTTTCTTGCAGATGTTTCATTACCAAACTAGATAAATTATCAGTTCTAGAGCTGATCATCATCACCCTAGCCCTGATGATGTCACCTAGTTTGGTAATGAAAGGTCTAAAAGAAAACAACCAAGTTCAGAGAGCACCAACAGCTCCATAGAATGTGATGGTGATCAGGCAATATTTCTGGATACAACAACTCTACCTTCTCCACTTGCTGACTCTTTAAATAAATGCAAAGCAAAATTATATTTTACATGTCAAAGCAAAATATGTTCACTGTCTTTCACCACATACTTCAAGAAGCATCTTCTCTCTACTGCTTTTGTTTTCCTAGAATACTATATAAAGTTGACAGAGTTGGCCAGCATTTTTTGTTTCTTGGATAAATAATTTGGCCGAAAGAAGAAGATTCAAGGATTTCAAAGATCAAAAAGCAGGCAGCAACCAACATTTATTCCTTCCATTTTTTGCTCTGCAACAGAGCAGAATGAAAGGGCAGGTGGGGAAGCCATGGCTGGTCTTAAAGTACAGCCCATGGATTAAAGCAATGTTCTTCAGACAGATTCAGAAACAGAAACTGTTTGTTTCCCACTAGGCAGGCTGCAAATATTCAGATTCCACAAAAGATGAACTTCTCTGGTCCACAGATCTGCCAGATGTTCAAGGTCTCTGTGACTTATTGAAGTTTTATTTTGCCACTGTTCACCAAAGTTGAAGAACCTACCTGCTCTATCCTGTAACTCAACTCCAGAAAACTCCATAAGCATTGCAACAAATGTCTGCCAAAACTTTTCTTTATTTTTTTTAGGAGAGGTTCTTCCTAGCAGTTTATTTTTTAGCTAGGTAAGTGCTGCTTCAAAACAACTTTAATTGGCTGCCACCAATTGCCTCCCACCGGCCGGTTCGCTCCCACAGAGAGGGCCTCCTCAGGGTGCCGTCAGCCAGACAATGCCGGCTGGCGACCCCCAAGGGGAGAGCCTTCTCTGTGGCAGCACCTACCCTCTGGAATGATCTGCCTCCAGAGTTAAGAACAATTTCTGACCTCCCGACTTTCCGGCGGGCTTTAAAAACTAATCTTTTTCAGCTTGCCGGCTTAGCCTGATTCCTGTAAATATTTTATCACTTTTAGAGTTTTTATTATCTTTTAAATGAACTAGTTTTAATCTACGGCTATTTATATTTGTTCTTTTATGAAATTTTTAACTTTTGTGTATTTGTTTTTTAAATTGGCTGTGCACCGCCCTGAGTCCGTAAGGAGAAGGGCGGTATATAAATCTAATAAATAAATAAATAAATAAATAAATAAAATTTATGGATTATGTCACAGGATTAAAAATGACAAATCTTGCACCACATTATATACTAACAAATTTATTATTCTATATGCTTTTGTGGATCAGCCAGTCCACTTCATCATCATACCGTAAGGTACAGTTTGTACCCCAAGAATATAATTCTTATGCAAAAGAATCAGCATGATTACTCTTCTGGAGACTGTGAATATATTAAGTTTTTTTTTTCAAAAATATAAATCAGTGTATTTAAAAATAATATATAGAAAATAACTGCTAGTTTGGCTGAAAGCATAACAAGAGACTTGCTAACAGAAATGTACAAAACAAATAGTTTCAACTGCTTCCTCAACCTAGCACACACCAGATGGTGCAATATAATCCAAATGATCCTCACCAAACAAATACTATGGAACATTTGGTTGTGGATTATGGGGATTGTAGTTCAGCACAATTAGCTACAATGGGTGGAGCCAGAATTATTTTCAGTTATCTGTACTGTAAAATGCTACAAAAAAAAAAAAAAAAATCAGGATGTGGCAAACCTGAATCTGGTCCTATTAAAATGAACTAGGAGTCCCTGTGATAAATTTAACACGGACATAACTAGGTCCTAGTTAAGCACTTTGAAATATCAGTGGGGGGTCTGTGTGTGTAATGCTCCCAGCAAGATCTACGGGTATTAATTTTTATCCAGACAACTGGGACACTGGATTGAGTGTTAAATTTCAAAGGTGTTATATAATAGAAGTAAAAAATTGTCTTTAAAAAAAACTTACAGGCAGTTCTTTTATGACAGAGTTCCTTTCAGCACAAAACAAGAGAAATTTTCAATGACCAAGAGGATGGCAGATTCACTCTGCAGACTAAACATCACAGACCTACAGCTCTAGCATCTGCCCCAAGCAAAACCAAAATAAGCAGCATGCTCACAAATTAAAGGTTTAAAGAAAGAAAGAAAAAGAAGGGTATAAAGATGACAGGCAGAAGCAAAGGTGAAAGTACATGGAGAAAAAAAGGGAGGAAGGAAGAAAGAAAGAAAGAAAGGAAGGAAGGATTCAAAAGAGTGTATTTAAAAACTGCAGTAAAAGCTAAATGCTTCCATTTGATTTTAGAAGGCGGCTGCAGAATCACTTCTAGCTAATGCATTGTTTCTAGCAATTAGCATTACAACCTTGGCAGTCTTGTTCACTCTGTCCTGCAGCAATTTTTCAGTTGAGGCCAATGCTTCCATTGCTTTCCAGTTTTTCATTCGAAGGTCCTAATCATTTTTAGAAAGAATGGTTTCAGTTCAGCCAAAATAAAACGATTTCTGCTTTCACCTCAAGGAGCGAGCATTTGCATTTGAGCACGGGTCACTGCAAAATGGGTTGATGCTCGGTTTAGATGAGGCATACTAGCAAAAGACAAGTGTGATGTTAAAAAGACAGAGCGTTGATATGGCAAAAAATTCAAAAGCAAAAAAAAAGCATCTATTTCTGATTTTAGGGCCATAATGGCATCATGAACAGGAACCTCCCCCTCCATACTTTGACTGCATTTGTAAAGAAGAAAATGGAGAAATATTCAAAAGTTATCAGCATACATACATGCATACTGACAAGCATACATACGCTAGATCAGGTACCCACTAAGTTGGCTGCATACTCTAGAAATTAACCCAAACAGAACACCAATGAAAATTTAGTGTCATTTGAAGGAATGCAGGGAGGGTTTCTCAAAGAGGTGCTTTCAACTTCCAAAGCATCAGCTTTGACTTTAAACACTGCTGGGAGGTAGTATATATTAGGAACAAAGCAAATTATGCAACAGTGGCGAATATCTGTAGCTCAGGTGTAGGATGAGGGTGAAGCTTCATTCTCCAAGTTTGTGGGTTGGTTTCTGAATATTTCACTACCAGGCTAGTTAACATCTTCAGGGGAGTTTAGGGGATGTCAGTGTCAGTGTTCCTCTGTTTATAAGGGCTTCAGGTGTATGTCAAGTGAAGGTCTTGTGATGGGTCATCATTGGATCTTGTGATAAGGAGGTTACATCAGGTCAGGGTCATTGGGAGGTGACCTGCTGGGGGGGGTTGCATGGGTTAGGGTTGTGACCCATCACAAGACCCTCATTTGACACATCCACACCTGAGGCCCTTATAAACAGAAGAACATTGACCTGACATCCCCTAAACTCAGCTGAAAATGTTACCTAGTCTGGTAATGAAACATTCAGAAACCAACCCACAAGCTCGGAAAATGAACCTTCATCCTCAAAGCAAATTATTTTAAGTGTTGGAAATTTCAGCCCTACTTCTTGGTACAGAAGGATCTAAAAGGATAATACAGGAGATGAATGCTGTGGCAGTGTAGTTATTGCTGGACTCCAATTACCGTCACCTCATACCTGAATTTTGAATAAGCAGACTGAGGCTCATGGGATTTGTAATCCAACAGTGTAAAAAGAAGCACCCAGTCTTCTCTCGAGATATTAGGAAACTTTAAAAGAGATCCAGCAAGAGTAAAAAGTGCTGAGCTAGATGAACCAATGATGTGAATATTAGATATGATTCACATTCTTCTCCTAATTTCTGGTGGCTACCAGGGGAAGGCCAAAACTGTTTTAGTTTATTTTCACTGGGTGGATCAGAAGACAAACTAGGAATTAAACTTTTTTGGCATTTGAACTTTTACTCCATTATGTGTTTAAGGTGATCAATCACATTTTGATAAAATAATCAAAACTGTGCTAAAATACAAAGCCTTAGTACATTAATCAAAGGAGAAATTCAAATCAGAATTCTGTTTTCCTAGACGATTGTCACATTTATAAGGGAGTGATTTTCCTCGATGGAATTCCAAAGTTGACAGTTGTGTATTGATTTGAAAGGGAGGCATCCTTATTCTCCTATGTCACAAACTTTTCTAGTAACCTTTTTAGTTTGTCTTTCATTTTTTATAGAATAAAAGCCTAAAATAGCATTCTAAGAGTGAGCAGGAAATTTGCAAATTCAATTATTCCTACTTAATAAACTATACAGTCTATATATCTATTGTCTCTTCCTCTTATGGTGACTGCTGGAAGGATATGAAATATATTTCAGGACAGGAGAAATATTTAGGAAGTTCCAAAGGAAAAGTTTCAGAGCACCTTATGCAGCACCCAATAGAACAAGAGATTTGACAGCTCTGTGTGTTTCCAGTTTTGTTTAGCAACAGAAAGATTGAAGAGAAAAGATGAATCATGGAGCTGGAAGTGACCATAGAGGTCTTCTAGTCCAACCACCTGCCCAAGGCAGGACCATCCTGGATAAGTGAATGTCCAATCTTTTCTTGAAAACCTACAGTAATGGAACATCCACAGTTCCAGAAGGCAAGCTGTTCCATTGACTAATTGCTCTCACTGTCAGGAAATTTCTCAGTAATTCCAGGTAGGGTTTCTCTTTAATGAGCTACTGTTGCTTCTTGTCCTGTTCTTAGATGCTCAAATCAAGTCAAAAGATCTCTGAGCAGGTGAAATGAATAAGTGTTAAGTTTGCTTCTTTGGTCAAGGAGCTTTTTCTTAAATGGGTAATGCTTTCCAGAAGCATTTTCCTATCAACTTTCAAGAAATTCACTTAGCCCAGGGGTGTCAAACTCGCTCCCCTGCCCGGTTTAGCAGAGGGTTGGGAGAAGTCCTGATATGTCACATGACGATGCCGTGACGACACAAGTTTGACATCCCTGACTTAGCCAATTAGAAAATACCTCATTTTCTTCTTCTGAAATTTGTTTACTAAGCAGCGGGACTCTCTCAGATACTTCCAAAAACTTTTCATCATATAAAAGGGAGAGTAAAATCTCCCTCTGACTCTCCCCTGAAAAGCCACCCTGCTCTTACTGCTGGAGGAAAGAGAAGGCCTGAGATATATATATTCTTTTAAAACATTTGTGTTTCACTTCACATCAAAATAATCTTAGAGTGTTTTATAGTAAAATTCAAACATAAAAAATGGTCAGGTTAAAACAACTGATAAAAGTGTACATTAAAACATGACATAAAAGGTGAAAGAAATCCTCTAGACATGCTGGACTACAGCTCCTATGAGTTCCATAGGCCACGCTGAGGAAAATGGAGCTGTAATTAAGGAATCTTCTAGGACGAGAACATTCGGTACCAAAGGAGTGCTTCCTTCAACATCCATCTGTCCAAAAGTTATTCTAGAAGGAGTTACTTACATTGTTCTTTTGCCTCTGTTGCTCCACTGCAAGTTTCAAAGAGCCCAACTCGTTTTGAAGGCTGGTGTTTTCTTGTTCTTTCCTAGAAATGCTAAATCCATACATGAAAAGACAAAGTCACAGCCATGTAGAAGGAAGCAAGACAGGGGCTGTGAAATACACTCCTGTTTTTGTTTCTTTAACAGAAAAAAACAGACAATTGATCTCCCCCCTCCATTGTCAATATATATTCAGGATTCCACTTTGGATCATGAGAACTAGAAAATCTGCTCTTTTAAAAGTAGATAGAGGAAGAATCCTATTTCTGATGGATTCAGTTGGAAGCAAGAAGGCAGCAATTGCAAATTATTTTATAAGTTAATTATTCTTAACTTTTTCCTCTGCCTGTTATTTGCTAAAATATTTCTCCGCCCTCCAACAACAATTCTGTCAGATATGGAGTTTTAAAAGCTTTCCTTAAAAAAGAAGTGCTGCAAACAGATGCAAAACTTGGTAAATGAAGACACAGACAGTATAAAGCATTTTTCTTCTCTGTACTGGCTGAGTCTCCTTTCCGAGCTGCACCCAGTGAGGCGAGGCCATAGGGTTGCTCTTCCATGCATCACCACTAACTGTAGGAGGCAAACATATCATATACCCTATAAATACATCTTATTCTCATAGTACACCTGATGTTTTTAAAATTAAGACTGTTTAATGAGAATGCAGGAAATATGTTCTTCCCCTATCCACTTTTCTCCTTAACTGTCTTTTTCTAAAGAGTCATTTTATGTCTAGAAGCCCAAATTAAAATTAAAGTGACACCACAATTAATGGCAACTGTGCATTGAGTGATAAAGTTTCTCTTGATTTTAGCTTTCAGAGGATGGATTTGTCTCCTTTAAGTACCGTATTTTCCGGCGTATAAGATGACTTTCTAACACACGAAAATCTCAAAAGTCGGGGGTCGTCTTATACTCTGGGTGTCGTTTTCCTGTAACCAGGCAGACCAGCCCGAAAGGCTTTGATGAGCCTTAAATGGCTCTGAGGAGCCAAGCTGAATTGCCTGCTGAGTTGCTGCTAATCAGCTGAGTTACACGCCAGAGCCATGTATTTTTCCTTTTACACGGCGCTGGCGATCCCAGCTGAGTTGCCTGATTAGCAGGCAACTCAGCTGGGATCACCAGAGTTTGGATGGCCAGCGCCATGTGAAACTTTCCTTTTACATGGCTCTGGTGATCCCAGCTGCTAATTTTTGCCTGCTAATTGATAGCAAAAATCCCCCCCTCCAGCTTGCTTACCTTAGCTGCTAGCCGCAACGCTTGCCTTGCTTCACTTGACTGCAATCCATTGCATCAGCAAGCAACTGAATCTCCCTGCCTGCAATCAAGCAGACAGGGAGTTGTGGACTTCAACTCCCAGAATTACTCAGCCAACAAAGCAAAGCTGGCTGAGGAATTCTGGGAGTTGAAGTCTACAAGTCTTAAAGTTGTTCTATTGGGTAAGTTTTTTTCCCCTTTGGGAGCTTTAAAAAAATAGTTAATTGGGGGGTTTTTTTGTTGTTCTTTTTTAGACCTAGCCATTTAAAGGCTAGGTCTAAGTTTTAGGCTAGGAAGTTTTAAATTTAGCATAAAAATAAAAATAAAAAATATTTGTGCAGCTTTCTGAGATTTAGTGTGTTTCTGTAGTGTTTCACTCTAACTACACAAACACACAAAATCTCACAAAACTGTATGTGGAATTTTGTGTGTGTAAAGTGTGAAAGTTGGGTTTTTGGCTTTTTGTGGCTGTGTGAGGGTCTAGCACAGCTGCTTTTACATTGTGGGTGAGCCAGTTGATGTTTTTCAATTTTTATTTGGTGTGCGTTGGAAGAGGGGTCGTCTTATACAGCAAGTATAGCCCAAACCCTATATTTTTACAGGAAAAGTCAGGGGTCGTCTTATACGCCCAGTTGTCTTATACGCCAGAAAATACGGTACAGATGTTTTGCATTCAGAATTGGTTTTACATGCCGTCATGTTGATCCACAAATTGGATTAAGATCAAGGGAGACTCAAATTCAAATCTCTATACGCCTATTCTCTGGGTAATTTTCAATAAATTACTCAACTGTTTTACCTCATGTGAGTGTGAGGATAAAACTAGGAAGAAGTGAGCCCACCAACATTCTCCTGAGCATTTTGTAGGAAGCATGTTATAGAAATATAATACATGCCACACAATTATCATTAAATACATTTAACATATTTGTACAATTTAATTGCCAATAGCTAAATAGTATTTTATCAAAACCAGCAACAGTTTATCAATACACTGCAACATCACTTTGAGTGCTGAATTTATTTTTCTAAAGGATATGAACTCTGCAAGCCATTATTCACAAGTAAATAAAATGCAAACTTTCTGCACCACTAAGAAACCAATGTCTCTTAACTGTTTACAATAAACATAAAACCACAGGTAAAACTAGGAGTATTACAAGTGAATGTCAAATAGTCAACAATTTTTAAAAGGGCATTTTTAAATGCCAAGGAGATTATTTTTCCTCACACAAATTGTCAGAACAGCACAGATGGAACAATATCTTTGTATTTTATATCTAGACAGCCAAAAATAATTTTGATGTGGTTTTTTTTAAAACACCTTTAAAAATGTTTCATTTTAATGAAACAGACCATGTCCAAGGAAACACAAATACAGTTATCATTGAAGATAAGTAATTTCTGTACAACTTGTATATTGTTTTTCAAGCAATGGTGTTCAAGGCCACTGCCTTGAGACAGCATGGTATCAATTCTGCTGAGGCTTATAAAGCTTTCCAGGATGTGCCAGTGAATTTAGACTATGAATACCCAATGTAGCTGAATTGCTGAGGAAAGAGTAACTAATGAAGGGAAACAGAAATGAAGCAGCATCCAGGAAAAGAATATTGTGGTTCATACCCATGTAAAAGACATGCTGAAATAAGTTAACAATAACTTACAGCTGTGAAAGTTGCTCATTCCTGATAACCAAGGATTCCTGAAACAGAGGAGCATAAATCATTTAACTGAAATGCAATGGAAACTTCCCCAGCTTTAACAGTATTTGACATGCAGCCAAGGTTTTTCCTATGCTTTTCCCAAGAGCCTGGAAGCCAATCCATAAATTAGAGCAACACTTATTGCAATATATGGATTCCCTTTGGACGTTTATCTGCTTTTCATACTAATGACACCATAGAAGACAGAGGTGTTCTTTCAATTTTCCTGCAGTTAATTTACTTCTGATAAGTTTTATTTTGATCTTTAGGGTATTCTAGGGCACCACTGGGCCAGTAGCATTATGATGTGTCAGAATGAGGGATCTTTTTTGTTGTTTAATTCTTTGGGGGGAATTTGGGAAAACCAAAGAGCAAAAATGGGTTCTTAAGTATCTTAAACCTCTGTGAAGCTCAAGACACATATTTTGCCCCTTTAAATGTGTCTAACAATAGGTAAAACCTCCTCCTCCTCCTGCTCCTTCTTGTTCTCCTTCTCCTTCATTGTGTTGTTGTTGTATGGAGTTGTTACATTAGCCAGGAGACTACAATGCTACTGCAGAGTAGTAGTTTGGCTGCCAATTTACCAGCTCTGTTGTAGGATACACTTGCATGCTTCCCAAGTTATGCTACAGGATGATGAACTGGCTTCACACCAGAAAGACCAGCAGCTCTTCCTGAAGCGTCATCTTAAGACCCCCTTTATTCCCTGGAACCGTTTCATAAATGGGTGCCATAACCAGGAAAGTTCACAGCTGGCAGGAATTTGACTGCCTGCACAGAGTACCAACTTGTCTCTCCATCTAAGTGGTATCTATTTATTTACTCACATAGAACATGCTTTCAAACTCTTAGATGGACAGAAGCTGAGGCGAGTAATGGGAACTTACCCTGCCATGCAATGCTAGGACTTGAACAGCTGGAACAGAGACCATCTCCAGTGTCATTAAGCCACTGAGACACCATGTCTCTAAAACCAACCTGATTTGAAGGAATGGTTTTGAAGGAGTGAAATAGGTGTATTAGGCTTATATCATTTTGTATGCTCCTGATCAGATTAAAATTTACACACAAGCACCTATTTCATACATATGGTGCTGCAATGGAATTAAGAAAGGATGAATTTAAGAAAGGATGGAGACCTGACAAAAATTATTATTGAAGTGCATGCTCTGACAGGGGTAAAATGATAGTCTAGAAAGTAAGATCCATTATTCCAGTAAATGGACAGGAAAATCCTTTCTCCTTATTTAGCCAAACACGAGACCTGACCGATAGTAATTTCCAATAGCTAACTGATTTTATTTAAAGTATTGCATGCTCTCTTAAGGCAGAGAGCATGCAATACATCTACTTTCACTTTTTAACTCTGTAAATATAGTAATCTGGAGAAATACCTGTTTGCTGTTTTCATGCTTGATTTCTTGAATCTGTGCTCTCAATAACCTATTCTCTTCCTGAACAGCCTGTAAGAGAGGATAATGTCTTAAATCTCTGTGCCCACTTCATAACACCCCTCCTGTTCCCCTTAAAGCTGTCACAGATACCTGCAACTCTTTTCTTTGGTGAGCAACTTCTTTTCCCCTCTCATCTAATAATGTTGCCATTTCTTGCACTTCTTGTTTCTCTCTCAATCTGTGAACATGGTTTAAAAAATTACTCATAAAAAAACCAAAATGAATCCTTCAGCAAATTACTCAAAACAGAATCTTTTAGCCAGCAAGCGAAGTCAGGGCTGAATGATATGAAAACATTTTATATGACAGGAATGTTTTTCAGGTTTCCCAACTAATTGTGGTTGTCATGCTTCTTTGACTGCTCTGGCAACCAACTGTGCCAGAAACTCTCATTGTTCATTTGAAGATTTACTATATTGATACAGGAGCAAGTCTTCAAGAAAGAGGGCATCACCCAATACAAAAAGCTATTCCAACCAATACCAAGTACAAGGAAATGTCTCTCTTACTCATTCACACCCCAACTGCATCAAGAATTTACCCCAAGTCAAAATGTGGAAGAATAGATAATGGTGGAAGAAGTTCCATTTGTTCACTTACATAGCCTCGTGATCTTTAATAGAAGTAGCAACAGAAACCTAGCAGGAAAGAGACAGGGGAAAATTAATGTGACAAAGTATCTACAATCACTTGCTGAGTTTTAAAGTTTCATCAACTATACCTGAAGGCATTCTACATTCTTCGAAATTTCACTCTCCTTTTCTTTCAACAATACTTCTAGACTCTTCACCCGTTCCTCTTTCTCCTTCAATCTGCAAGAGAGAACAAGACAAAAGTTACATTTGTATAATGGCTGACTATTTAAATAAATCAACAACAGACAATAAATAAAAGCAACACAATTGTTATGTCTTCATAGACAAAAAAGCCAGATGCTGAATTCAGGGCATGATCACAAGGCCAGCAATGTGGGTCAGCATCTCACCAGAATACAAAGAACAGTAGGGTAAAAGCAAAGAAAAAGCAGCAAAATTAACAGTGTAAGTATTTTGAAGAGTCCTCATGATGACCAGTTAGGTGCTGAAAAACTGAGAAGAATTAACCTGGATTTGTATTTAGATGATAGATTCCCAGAAATACAAGGGCTACAGGTTAGCCTGGATTTTTTTTTAAGTAATGTTTTCTTGAAGGAGAATGTCAATGTCTTCAAAAGAGGTGATGCTGCAGCCTCTCTTGGCATCTCTTCAACCAGTCACACATGACATACTTTTCCTTCTTGTAGTATCTAATTTCCAGAAGGGGTAGATTAAATATCCTGACCAACAGCCAATTGCAGTTGTTTTAATATCTTTATTTGCTGTTAAAATAATACCTTCAATTTTAGTTACTTAACCTCTAATCAGAGACTTTTTATAAGCCTTACTATAGTTTTCTAATTCTAAATTACACAACTGTTTATAATATGAAAAACATGATGAAAATTAGAACTATATACTATTAAACTTTCTATTAACAAGGACTGCTAGAAAACACCTAAATTCTTGTTATCAGAAACACTTACTGTTTTTGAAGATCTTCAACCTCCTGAACAAATGTCACCTAACAAAAAAAATACACATATAGATAGTCAAAAGGAATGTGCAAAATGATGATAAACTATAAGTCCAAGAGTGGGAAATACGATAGCAAGCCATAATACAGTGCTAATGTCAAATATACAGTATGCAGTTGTCTTTTGGAATACTTTGACACTTCTGTAAAATGTTACTCTTGGGAATTTAATTAAATGCAGTCAGACTATTTTAGAAAAGGAGCATTTTTGTAGGACTAAAAACATTGTGTTCTGGAAACAAAAGAAATAATGGGCAATAATGAAAAGATCTTAAAACAATATGTCCCTTGACTTCCAGAAATCAAGCTAACCCTAACCCTAATCCTCACCTTAACCCTAAACCAGCACCACACCTCATGGCACTGAATTCCAAAACTGAACTACAAATATAAAAAAGAATCTTTTCATCTTGATTCTTCCACGATTCAGATTTATTGAGTGAACCCCATTTCCTATATTTTGGGAAGGCTGAAATAGTTTTTCCTTGCTGAATTTATCTATCCATGCATAATCCCGTACACCTCAATCCTGTCCCCTCTCAGTTGCTTCTTGTTAGACTAGAAAGCCCATGATATCGCAATTTTTCGTCATCGGGAAGCTATTCTAGCCCTTGATTATCTTAACTGCCTTCTTCTAAACTTTCTCTATTCTATTATATCCTTTTTGAGTTTGTGACCACCAGAACTGATATTCCAGATGAGTTGCACCATTGATTTATATAAGTGTATTACAATACTGGCATCTCTAGATATCATTCAGAGTAACTGTTTTCTTAAAATTCTTCCTGGAATTTTCTTAAAATTCTTCTTCTAGCATTTCTGTGAGTCTTCAGAACTATCGTTCATGGAAATGCTAGGTCCATCTTTTAAATAAAAAAATACTTTATTATATTTCTCAGTTTTTCTAAGAGTTCAAGGTAGCTTTCATGGAATCTCCATTTTATGTCACGATAAAGAGAGTGAGATAGGTTGGGCTAAGAAAGATTGACTGATTTATAGTCAGTGATTTTTGAGCCCTCCCAATCCAAGTTTAACGTTATAGTCACTACATCACCTTAACTGTATAAATCAACAATAAGAACAATGATGACAATGATGTTAGGATCTTGAGTTGATGAATTAAATTTGCATATGGCAAAAAAAAAATGATTGTTCTTTAGAACTATCATTTTTTTACATGATATTTTCATAACGATTACATGATGTAGACAAGACATATTATCTTAGGAAATGTCTTCCTCCTATTGTATATATACTGATAATCTTTTTCTAAGCTTTTATTTTTAAACATAGAAATCTGCTTAACATTAGTCCTTCTTTAAAACTCAGCAACGTACTCCTAATCAAATTGAATTATCAATTAAGTACTGCAATCTTATATGATTCATTATTTTTAAGCTTCTACTGAGAGTTAAGAAAGAAGCACTTAGATGTGTAGGGAGGAACGATGCCAAGTAAAATACATCCAGCTGCTAGCTCATAATGGCTTTACCTGAGTGTCCTTTTCAAGCTGGGCCTTTCTTAGTTCTTCTTTCACAGCCTCTATTTCCTGTTCCAAAGCCTTTTCAATGACAAAACATATAAAATTGTACAATGGAGACGACACAAAATGAGAATGTTACAAAAAACAAACACTCACAAGTTAATGCTACAAATAATGGAGCATCAACATCCAAATGATCCAATACTTACCCCAAGAGTTTTCTCCTTGGTTGCAACTTTAAGGACTTCAGCTTGAAGCAGTTCCTCCACAGATTTGATCTTTCCATCTTTTTCACTAATTCTTTAGCAAGGCATACAATTGAAAATTCAGATATAAAGAGTGTATTTTAGAAAATAAACTTTAAATATACAAGTTCTTGTACAAGGTGAAAAAGAGCTTAATTAGGAAGTAGATTATAAATGCCAGATGGTGGAAAGCAAGCAATATTTCTATACCAGTAATTGGATTTAATAAATACAATAGCAAACAAACACCTAGATGTGTTAGTCTTAAGATTAGTTCTTCCTAGATATGGAAGAACTAATAATACTTGATAGTAAAATGATAGTAAAGAAATATCCGGTTTATTCCATTAAAAAAACATTTATTTTGATATATCTCAGTGTGCTTTTGTATTCAGTATATGTGTATGAACATGCAGTGTATGGAAAATCAATTTCAAAAAGTACATATAGGAACTATTCATATTTACTGAAAGAGTAGTTAAAGCTCAGCCATAGCAATTTTAGAGCATTTTTAAATTGTTCCAATACGGAATTTCAAATTAGAACAGAACAGAACAGAATACTTTATTTGGCCAAGTATGATTAGACACACAAGGAATTTGTCTCAGGAGCAGAGGCTCTCAGTGAATATGCAAAGGAATAGAATCATCATCATCATCACTCCAATAAAAGGGGAAGGGAGTAAAATAGATAATAAGTGATAATACTACAGCCATACTACATGGGTAAAAACATGCAGACATTAGATAGCACTGTGAGAATTAGGTGTTCAGCAAACTGGTGATACGAGGGGAAAAAACTGTCCCTGTGTCTAGTTGCTTTGGCATGCAATGTCCTGTAATGCCATCCCAAGGGGAGGTGTTGAAACACTTTATGGAGGAGTCTGTAGGCATCTTCTCAGCCCTCTTTCTAACCTGCACAATAAGGAAGTCATATTGGAAGGCAGGCTGGTTGCAATTACTCTTTCTGCAATCTTAATTATCCATTGGAGTCTGTACCTATATAGACCTGAAGGGCGCCTGCGCTAGTTGCCCAGTTACGAGATGTAATTTTCCTAGCTTCACCTATCTGTTAAAAAGCTTATGTTCTGCCTACAAGTATGAACAGATAGAGTGAGCTGAAGGTTATTATCCCTTCACTCTATAATTAAGAGTAGGATTAATGCAGGGTGTGGGGTTGGGGGGGAGATAGGCCACTACCTTAACAAAAAATCCTTTGCTCACAGAAAAGTTCACAGATCAAATATTTTGGTGACTGGGAATTTTTTTAAATGTAAAAACGTATACTTTTTTGGAGAAAGGTAAATATTGGGATACCATATGCAACATTCGCCATTTTATTTTATATATATTATAGTTCAGAATTTGTATGTCGATATTTATCCACTTAATTTCAAATAGTAACAAAAATTAAACATTAAGAGCATATTAAAACTGAAGTCATGCTGCTACTTACACCCTTTGCAGGTCTTCTACCAAGGATGCAAATGATACCTTTGGGAAAAAAGATGAAAATATATTGGCATTTAATAGGAAAGACTCAAATCACTCTGACTGGATGCTTCAAAGGATAATAATGATTACCTGGCACAAATGATACCAGTTTTATTGATTATTAAATAAATAAATGAACGGTTATATTGATCTACTAAGAGAAATTAGTAATAGAATTACAACTGTATTTGTAGCATTGCAATTATAATTATAAATTAGAAAACAAATCAGTTCTATTATTTAATCAAACTAAACAATACTATTTGGCAACTACTAGTAATTTAATCCTAAACACAGCTGGCACAGTTTAGCTCCCCAGATTCTTTGTGAAAAATATTCTAAATGTCACATTTTCACTCTAGTGGCATCCCACTGGAATCTAGTTTTCCCTCCTCTGCTATTTTCGGAACATGGGTCCCTGGAAGCAGTATATTAGGAATGATGGGCATATATCCTGCCACCAACCAATTGTATTTAATATAGACTTACATTCCAAGAGTAACCCTTAAAGCACAGCTTAGCTTACAGTACAAATTCTCTGCCTGGTAACATTAACTAGCAACCAGAGTATTGTGCCTTCCTCAAAATGTCAATAATATTTTAGAACTGCAGTAACATTTGTACCATTATCTCCTACATAAAAAATATAGTGCAGGCTCAATCTGGCTTTTGGATGTAAAAAACCCTCACAGGATATAGTAAAACAAGATGGGACAACAGATATCAAATTAGAGTAGCAACAATTACAATCCAAAAGTTTCAAGTAAAATTCTCTAGATATACAAAAAATATATTTATAAATCAATTAAATTTATAAATTTAACTGGTAGCAACTTTGGGTAGTGTACAAGATACATTCAAAACAATGTAAAACAAACGAAACTGGTATTCCCACAGGGGACTCATTTCCTAACCTAGCATCTGGGGGAAAAGCTAATTTAAAATAAAACATTGTCACGGCACCACAATTCTCCAGTGGGATACTGTTATAATTAGCAGGATACTAACAGATGAAAAATGTTATAGCTATAATTACCAGCAATCCATTTGAAGATTTTTTAAAAGAAGTTCTGATAAGATATACCTGCTCAGTCTGTACTTTCCGAAGATTTTCAACTTCATTTTTCAGGGCTAAGTTGTCTGTTCTCAATGCCTTTTTACAAACAAAACAATTTTTATATTGAAGAGTTGCGACACTGCTACTTATCTTTAAATAATAATAATTGTTACTATTATTTAAATGTATATGCTGCCCAACTCCCAGTGACACTATAATTTATACATTATATAATTTATAAACTATTTTTATAGCTTATAAATTATTTAAAGCATTACAACTAGACATTAAAAACAAGAAACAATAAGGAGATAAAACGGCAGGATGACAAGCAAAATGTGGGAAATACACCAGCTTGGGTCAAAGTCATCTTCAGCAAAGGCCTAGATAAAGAGCTAGCTTCTAGATTCAGGGCCTTTGGAAACATCAGCAGAGTGGGAGCCATCTTGGGGGAACCTCATTCCAGAGGACAGGCATTGTGACAGAAAAGGGATCCTTCTTCAGTCCCCATAGCAAGTGTTACTTAAGCACATCAATCCTGCCAGATTGAATTGGCCAAAGGTACAGTGCAACATAGATAGTCCAGTGGTGAAATTCACCCGGTTCTATCTGGATCACATGATCTGGTAGCGCTGGTGGTGGGAGGCTCCGCCCACCTGCCCAGACGTCATCACCTCCCATTTTTGACCCTCTGAACATGCGCAGAAGGCTCTGCGCTTGCATGGAGGAGGCACACACTCACATTTGCAAACCGGTAGCGAAGGTAAGTGAATACCACCCCTGAGATAATCCTTCAAAAAAACAATAAATTTAATATAAATTTAATTAAATATGAACTTAAATATAAATCCTCAGTATAGATTTGACAGTCTTTTATTATTATTATTAATGCAATAGTATTTTAATATAGAAGAATGCTTTACAATTTTCCCTGAGCACTGCAAGACATACCACAACCTGGCACATATATCTAATGTTTAATGTGTATACCACATGGGATCATGAATGACACCTTCATATTTATTTAGGCATTCCAGCTTGACAGTCTAAAGTGACTCTATGACACAGTATCAAATGACACACTGATGTCCTCATCACAAAAATCTCTGAAGACTTACTCTTATTCCAGCATAAAGAACAGTAACATGTCTTAATTCTCTCAGCAGAAGGGTGGGAGTAAAAGAAGCAATTAGTTGTCTTTAAGTGCAGTTCTTTGAATAGTCATCTGTGGGTACTTTTATGTGAGTTGTGTGTCCACAGAAGCTCATTCCAAACCCTACAAAACCTTCCACGTATACTATGCAACTTGGCATGACTAGCTGAAGTACTATGGAATCTTACACACTCCTGTACCACTCAGAAGTAAGCTAAGTAACATTCATAAAGCCATTACCTTTAATTCTTCCTCTTTATTTGCCATTTCTATGAGCCCAGTTTCAAGGAGTTCTTCAACTGTCTTTATCTTGTCATCCTTATCTGTAATACTGAAGCAGAGAACATGTACATTGGCAACTATTCCAAACTGGTTAAAATAATCAGGATGGCAACTTTATGCACATTTCCTCAAGGAGTGCTTACCACTGAATAGTCTTCACAGAGCCAGCTGTAACACAGCCTTAATTCCTCAGAATATCACTTCATCCAGAAAGCTCCTTCCTATCCTACTTCCTCAATTTCTTTTACTACAGGGAAGGCATTCTTTTGGTGGCTCAGAGGCCACACTTAACTTTGTGAAGGTGGATGGAAACTAATGATTTTGCCTTTCTTTTTGATGTCCTTTCTTGTTTATTGTGGGGAGGGGGGGAGAGAACTGGATTTTATTTTCTTTTTTTTCACCAATTACCTTAAGCCTACTTTAGATATATATGAGGTTGTTTTTACATCTGAAAATGGGGGGGGGGGGGGGAATTGCACAGGTGGAATTTTGGAAGCATTATCAGTATAAAATTGGGAGAATTCAAGCTAAGGTTTCAGTAGCCACAATTTACCAATTTCTGCTTTGCATAGAAATGTCAAGGATGGAACTTGAGAACGTCTCTATGCCAAGCCATATTTTTCAGAAATCTGTGGCAGACCCATCCCATCCTAGGCTATACAGATTTACAGCAAGGTAAACTTGAAAAATGATTAGGAGGTCATTTATTTCCCCCATTCCTTACCTTCTTTCAAGTTGCTCCAGCAATTCTTTGTTAGCCTAATAGGTAAGAAACAAAGCAATAAATGTTAAGTCTACAACTTTCATCCTACAATATTCAGCTGCTTGGAATCTAAATGTTTACATTCACTTAAAGTCATGACACAAAACCCACCACAGATATTTCAATATCATTAGCTGAGCATTCAAATGGAGTATGCCATTGAATTGTTAAGAAGAGGTGGCGGAGAAGGAAGGGAAAAGGACAGTCTTTTTGTGGTAATCTGAGAAACAAATACAGTCTGTTTCTTTCACTTTCTCTTTTCTGATGTTTTTCTGGAACCAAATTAGTTGAGATGAGAGATGAAAGTGAAGTTCTTGGTGCTCTCAGAATTTGATGGTTTGCTTGCACTGTTCACTACCAACCAGATAACATAATAGTGCAGAAATTATAGTCATCAATGCCACCGGTAACAATGCACAAATGTGTCCTTTTTTTGGGTCTTCCTCAACTATACTCCTGCCCATATACAAGACTGAATTGCAAACTTTGTGGTATCTGATTTAGTTCTTCTAAACTCTTCTAACATTGTGAGTGAATCTTTCCTTGGCACTGCTCGCTACATTATCTTGCCATCTTTTATGACTGCAATGCTAAATTTTATCAATCTTTTATCAATCACAATTTTGATAAAATTAATAATGAAAATTATTCCAAATAGTAGCAATTTGCTTCATAAATTGAAGTTATCCCTAGTAAAAGAATTATATTGTTAACATAAAACATTATTTAATATTACATTTTTCTTGATCAAAGAAATTTGAAAGTTTTTATAACATTGACATATTCAGTGTGTACCAAGAATCCTATACTATTTATACAAAACCAACAATAACTAATTGCATCATCAAGTCAGTATTAACTCTTTAGCAAACACGTAGCAAACATGTAGACAGATTTTCTCTAGGATGATCTATCGCCAACCTGGCCTTGAGATCTTTCAGGAGGGCACCCATTCATTCCATAATGATTGAGAAGCCTACATGTTCTGCATAAGAAGCAATCAATAAGTACCTAGATCTTTGATCCATTTCAATCTCAATTATTTTTAGTCAACATTTTTTTTAAAAATCAAATCACAACAGATCCTTTAACATGGATGGGCACTCCAGACATTATGAACTACAACTCTAGTATCCCTCCTCAGGTATGTTTGCATATCTATAACAGCAAAGTACTTTATAGTTTAGCACTGTAACTTAACTACTGAGACTTGTTCAAGAAACTATAATAAAAATGCATAATACAATTTTTGTGGAACAATTGTGGAATAAGATTCAATATGTAATGGAATGGATCACTTTTTCTATCATGTATGAAGAGTATGAAGGGCTCCTATTTTTATTCCAGTAAGGAAGTCCAAAGAATTTTCTGTAGACCTTAGATGGCAGTAAAAGCCAAGCTTCCAGTAATTGAGAGATGACAAACATTACTAAAAAAATAGTTCCATACCCGTGAGGTTAAATAAAAACAACTGTAAATTCAAGTTTTACAGAAGACACTCCTTCTTAGGAAAAATCTCGTAACTGAAAGAAAAAGAGCAGGTACCTTTCATTCCTAGAAGAAAAAGGAATTTCATAATAAAGTTGATGTACCATTTTCCTACTTAAAGGAAGATATCCTTATCTTAAGTTAGAATGGTGCCCAAAAGGGTTTGAACGACTGACAGCAAATTTACAAAGTACTACTTATTGCAAAGCTCTTCTCCTGAAAGAAATGTCAACTCTGATTTGTGAATTAAAACAGTTGTACTCTTCTTCCTTTGTAAGGCACCATGTATTTATCTCACAAAGCTCAGCCTAATCTGAAGACCATGTTGCTGCCCTGCATATAACACTGAGGAGACATTAGTAGAGAAGGTACCCAAATTGCTAGCAAGATGTATTGAAGAGTAGATGAACCAGACAATATAACTGTAGGCTTCCATGTACTGGGCTGGTCAATGAACAAGTTGAAGGAGGCCTTGACATGTTTTATTGAGCAATGAAAGATGGGACTCTGATTATTCTAACATTGTTGAGGTCTCCCTCATGAGAGAAACTCAGAATTGCAGAGTGCTAGCCTAATTACTTTGAGTTCCAAGAAGTCTGTTAGTGAATCCAACACACCCACTGCATAAATCTCCTAAACCCTGAAGGCTGGCATTAGAACTAGGATGGGCAAGAAAGAACTTCCAAAGGAATACACCTTTTTCAAGGGCCTTAGACATCCATCATATGAACAACTTCCAAATGTGGTCTCAGTGGAATAAATGACTTGGTCCCCTGTTGCTTCTCCTCTCAAGAAGGAAAATGATGCCTACTGTAGGGAATATGAGTGAGCCCTGGCCCATGGAACTGAGTCTTAGAGATGTCCTAGGGCTGCTGAATTTCAACCATTTGGCATGCATCACTGACCTGATTAATTCCTGTAAGGGAGGAGGGCCAAGCCTGCCAGAATAGTTCAGCTTTGTTTCCAGAAGCTGCAGGCATTAAGCGGGGGCATCTGCCTCTTCTCCCAGTTGATGCAGAAGCCAAGGTATGATAGGCAACAGACTATCTTGCTCACTCTGTTAAAGAATGAGAACAGAGGAGAAGGTAATCTAAATAGCAGTAGGTATGAATTTTGTCCTAAGAGAACACTACATGTGCTAAAAGGATCTTTATGTTGCCATGTCAAATGGGAGAGCAGTGTATTGAGAATGATGGCCCAGTTCAAATCTCAAACACCTCCAGTAGATGGGGAAATGAACATACAAACAAGGTTCTTGGAACTAAAGGAAGGCTTGCCACATGAAACTTATTGCTAGTGAGAATGATTCTATGATTTTGATAGCAAAGAGATGGTTGATGGCTTGAAGTAGGTGCTTTGCTTTCTGGAATTTTAAGGAAGAACTTCATTAGCTATGCCACTGTATGAAACACTCAGGTGCCTGAATATTAGAACACAAGCACTAGGCAAATAAGCAAAGCCTGCCCACCCCCAGACTCAGTGATGATCTTGATACATGGTGTCCATTTATGAATAATGACCCTTAAATTCCTGCTGCTTCAGATGATAATCTGACTCATGCCAATAAATTATGGATCCTTGTGTAACTTTGGTTTTGGATAGGAAATGAAAGGAAGTGACATTAGGCTAAGCAAGTTGCTATCCACTCTTCTTGTGGAAATAGCTGGAAAGGCTTCCTTGTTGTCCTTGTTTTCCGCCAAGAATCATCTAATGATTTTCAAGAGCGTTTTCACCAAAAATGCTGAAAGTTAATAGCAACTAGGATTGATTATTTATTAATTGATTTACACCTTGTCTTTCTCCTGTGGAAAGCACTCAAGGCAGCTAACAAAAGTTAAAACAGAAGCAGAATATAGAAATTTAACAAACTGATTCAGAAAACAATGAAATAAATAACAAAATCGTCTAATAAATCAAAGTGCTGTTATACTGTGTGACAAAAAGACGAATCTCTTCAAGACGGCTTCACTATTGATTCTTAATAACCAGGCAGATTAACAACCAGAGGTCTAGTCTGCCATGGTGACCCTGCTCAACGCATCTGCAAAGGAAATATTTGCTGCAGGGTTTGAGGCTACAGGAAATACCTCAGCCACCCTTGGAACTAAAAGTAGACCATCCAGGAAATCTGTACCCACATTCTTAGGAAATGTTTCATTCTCCAATGGCTATGAGACTTCTGATCTCTTTGAAAGCTTCTTAGGGATGAAAAAGGGAAATCCCCAAATTACAATAGCCTATGCAGGCAGCTCTGCTGATCTGTTTTGAAAAAACTCTTCTTTCCTGGGCTTCAAGATAGATATGCCTTCTTCTTCTGGGTGTCTTCAAAGATGGCTATTGCCATGTGCTTGACTTTCTGGCCAATTTGTTTGGGGGGTTCTTAATTCCCCTAAGAGATTGAAAATATATCACTCCCTTAAGTGGGTGAGCAAACTATCACCTCTGCATAATTGTTAAAAATACTTTGGGCAAAACAGAAGGAGACCTACCTGGAAAGGCCATCAGGTCACCTGAAGAGATCATAGTTTGAAGAGTCAGTTCCTGAGAATGGTGGCCCCTAACCCCTGAAATCTCTCCTAATATGTCCAAGAAAAGTGATGGACATTTTTCTGGACTATCAGAAAAAGTAATAAAGAAAAAAAAGAAGAAATCGAAAAAAGTAGAAAACAATGAAGTCAAGTGATATAGGATAAAGCTCTTGTAATGAGCTGCTTACTACGGCAGGCAGAACCAAGGGAAGTGGCTGGGAGGTTATTACAAGGTTACAAAGTTTCTTTGGCCTCCCACTGAAGCAAGAGAAGAAGCATCCAAGGACACTCTCAGCCATAATAGGAACCAAAATTATGATATGTAATAATGTTGATTTTTACTCTATCAGGTCAAAAGATCCAAGAAGTCAATTAGCAGAAGAAGTCAAAAACTTCCATAAAAGTTCTTTTCAAATTAGATAGTGACAACAATCCTAACTCCCACTGCTTTTAGATCAGATCTTAGAAGATAGCCTGTATAAAATAGACTGTTATGAGGAACATCAAGAAATATTATGACTTAACATGTCTGCCTCTACTCCAAGCCTCTTTGTGTCAAAACAAGTCTAAATCTTTTCCCCATTGAAAGGCAAAAGGTACATGCCTATCTCTGTCCATCTCCACCCATCACTGCCCTCTTGGTTACCCTGCACTCTGTCACTTTTGCTGCCCTCTGCTCCTACAGCCCTGCCAATCCCCCAGCTGACCTTCATCTTCTTGCCCCCCAACTGCAGATGAAGCATGCCTGGCCTTTCTGAAGGAGCTGCTGGCCACATGCAGCCTTCTTGCAAAGCAGCTTTGTGAAAAGCTCACACACCATTTGAAGAAGGGTGTGGACAGCATCAGAAGGCAACGGGGACTGCTAAAGGCCACTACTTCAGCCTCAGTACTGTCAAGGCTACCACTGCTGCTAAGGAGTGCCACTGTACAGGATGGCCAAAATGGCAGAGATTTCAGGAGGGGGGGGACATAGGTAGGTGGGGGGGTGAGTTCAAGAAGAGGCAGTTTTACAAAGACTCGGGACTGTGGAAATCTATCCAGGAGTTATTTGGATTGGGGTGCATTCTCACCAAATGATCAGAGGGGATTTGGTTAGTGAAGTTAATGGGGACTGGTAAGGTGCTGTCTCTAATCAATATAGTCAGGTGACATCTTGCTTTACAATTGCCCGGCAATGGAAATTTTGGTTCTAATTACCATCATTACTGGAGAATTCTTCATATGGTAATATATATATTATTATATATTAAAATTCAGTAAAGATTCTTGAATAAATAGTACTTTTATTATGACCTTGAATTGTTTCCCTACTGGGCTTTTCTCTCCTAACACCTATATTTGATTTGCAAATTCTGCTGAATGTATACATTTTACAAGCAATTTTTCTTAATGTGCTGCATTTTTGTCACTATTGCTACTAACCTATGCATCGCTTGCTAAAATTTTCTCTAGTAGTGTATTGCACATGTGAAAAAAGTTTGAACTTTGAAGAACAGTTGTTTCAAATCATTTATTCAAAAAGGAAAGATTATTCTGCATTAAATGGGGAAATACATTTATTTCTCCTTGAAAACTTCTTTCAACAGATGTACCACTAAAGGCTATTCTGCATCTAAAAATGCCAGCACAGGTTTGGTTGACAATAGGGAAGAAAAACTTAAAACCTAAAGTTTTAGCAAGGTCACTCAGTAAATTCATTCTCAACTATGCATGCTTTGTTCAGTCTCTTAACCCATCTACTAAACATGCATATAAAAACTAATAGTTGACAACATGGAAAGTTATACTACACAAATAATGTTCTGGGAATGAATTAATGATTCCATCTGAATGCTTTCCAATCCTATGGTTTTTATTTAGGGTAAAGTGTATAGAAGGAAGCATGAGTAAGATAATAAAGCATTTTACAAGCCTGACCTCCTTATAAACACTTATAAAAACATTCATTGAACACCACACACTTACACACACCCATACACACATATATCCTGTTTTCCCCAAAATAAGACATCCCCTGATAATAAGCCCAATCGGGCTGTTGAGTACCTGGCAATAAGGCCAAGCACTTAATTCAGAGTTCAAAAAAATATATAAGACAGGGTCTTACAATGTTATTCACAGCCTCAGAAGTTCATACTTCCGTTCATCTCATTCAGGAAATTGATAGCAGAAACAGCAATATGGAAAACCTATTTGGGGAACACTTTAAGTTCCCCAAACTCTCTTTATCGTAAATTGGAGTTTTTTGTACAAAGGAATTACAAAAGGAAAGAGCTCTGCAAGCCCTTCAAAAGTCAAAATTCCAACACTACAACCGCAAAGATAAATAAAAGTACCCCCTCCCCTCCCGCCACCCCCGGTGTGAGTCCCAGAGCAGCATTTCTTATAGCTGAACTAAATAAACCTTCGGTCTCTTGGTTCAATCCTAGTATGCACTTCCATGCCAAACTAGGGAAAAGAGGAGGAGAAGGAAGAGGTTGTGTGTCTCATCAACCTTGGCTTTCCACAAGTTATTGTCTCTGTGGCCAGATACTAAATTCAATATATCTTTTTTATTCAAGTTCCATGGAAGTGACAAGCCAATGGTGGAAGAGAGAAAAATAAAAGGAGAAAAATGTAAATGAATGAGCGAGGATTGGCATAGAGGGATTCCAAACTGTACCATCATTTCTGCTTTTGCATCCTTACATTTTGGGAGAGAGTACTATAGGTGAGACAGCTATCTGGAAGACCTGTTACAAGTCTGCTAAGGACATAAGGACAATGGCAACCAACGGGGACAACTCACCATGGCCAACTTGCCGCAGTATAATTTGTCATGGCACAGTTCAACAAATACAGAAGTTAAATTAATTTTGACGGAACCATGCTCAATAATAATAATAATAATAATAATAATAATAATAATAATAATAATAATAATAATGATCAATCCAGAAATACAAGAGTTATGTGGCCACCAATAATAAAAGTACCTGAATGAAATGATTAATGCAGCATTGAATTATCCTGCAGTGAGTTGTCCCATGGTGAGTTGGCTGTGGCAAATGGACGTGCCGAGTTGTCCCAGACCTCACTGACAAGAATTTGGTGTAACCGACTCATTAGAAAGGGAATACCAACAGCTTTTTACAGTGAAATGAGGCTGGTGCTCAGCCTGGTATTGTACTGCCATATCCAGAGCATGTAATGTTGTTCTACATCAAATTAAACCTTAGTAAACATAGCCTATTTATTTTCATTAAACAGAGACTGAACATCCTTAATTATTATTAGCTACAGCAAAGTGTGCCATACCTGCTCAGAAAGGACAGCCTGCAATTTCTGAATTTCCAACTGAAAAGTTTTGTTTTGATCCTTTAGATCCTAGAATGTAATCGTCAGATCATACTGTTAATCTTGAATTGCAAAACTGGAGATGGTTCTTATCATTTTCTTTAAGAGGAATAGCATGAATATATGAAGAAATGTTCCTACTGGAACTGGCTTCTATTGCTGTCTTGAAAAGGTAAATTTGGGGGAAAGATACACCTAGAGACACAGCTCTTTATATGCAATATCCTCCTATTTCATTCCCTAAACATGGTTTAATTCATCCTTTATCTGATGATTTTAGGATTACAATTTTCAAAAATTCCAGATGGAATGGTCATTGGCAAGTAATTTCAAAGTGGGATTTTTAAAAGACAATGAGCATAGTAACTGCAATTTAGCAGAAGTTAATCAACAAGATGCAATACTGCCAAAATGCGGGGGGAAATTAAATAATGAAAACAGGAAAGGAAAATAAGATCCAAAATGCTTCACAAAGGGTAAGGACAGTCATCCTGGACTTTTCTAGATATTTCAATTCCCATAAACCCCAAATTTGGTTAATTTGAGAAGCACAGAACATTTATTGTATGACACATTCACATCACAGTTTGATAAAAATACAAAATATGAAATATATAATTTAAAATATTATAAACATTAAGCATAAAGGCATCAGAATGCCTGCTCCTGGTTCAGGAACAGGAAAGAAATAAAGAAAACTAATGCCGAAGAAAAGCCAGCATTTAATAACATTGCCACAATCATAAACTTTTGGGCCATAGACAATAATCCAGACTGAGACCACATTTTAGAATGGACTGCTTAGGTATTTTGATGGAATATGTAATATTCTCCACAATTTAGAGCCCATCAATGCATAAATAATTTAATTTTGGCTTTCCTGTTTCATTGTTTCCTATTTCTACGGTTTTGTAAAATGTAATACCTGAAGTTCCTCCTCTGCATCTGAAGCTCTGGAGTAATGTCCTTGCAGCTGATCTTCCAGTGCTCTGATTTTGTCATCTTTGACCTGCACGCTGAAGGGGAGAAAAAGATTAAAATAAGTTTCCCCCTTGCTCACAAGATCTTACATGAGACCCTCCCCGTTCCGAACTAATGCATAATAATCACAGCATCTGTTTCTCAAGAAGCAACATTCATTGGTTTTACCTTTTCTGTATCCGCTCCAGCTCACGAATGGCAACCACCTAGTCGTAAAAAAATTTTTTTTTACAATTTTTAATGTCACATCACAGCAAAATTCAGCATTTATACTCACATCCAATTTTTTTAAAAGGTCACATTTAGTTTCTGGCTCTGCTTTTTGTTCTATGACAAGAAAAGGGACCACACACATCCTTCACTTGGCTCTGAGAAAGGACATGTTGTTTGAAAGGCTATGATGTTTTCAAAGCATCCTGATCTAACAAAAAAAATTACTATCTTTAAGATAATATCTTAACAAGTGGAAACACTAGGAAAAATGGCCATTTGTAAATTTTATTTACAACTGTACATGAATAGATTTAAATGTTTGTATATTGGTAGGAATGAGATTGGCAAGTCAGGTATGTTTAAATCCATGTTCACTTATCTCAAGATGTGGATTCTTGAACTTAATGAGGGCTCACTACCAATCCGTGGGTTAATTGCCACTGGGCTGCCTGAGGGGTCGGCCTCTGTGCGTGCACATGGTCCCACTCACACAAGCCTTGTTGCTTGCAGATCCAGTCATTCTCACCTTGTAGTAGGCACTTGTGCACCTACTTGCATGAGCATTGTCGTGGCACTTGCGGCCCTGCCCACAAAATCATCCCCTCTTTCCCCACTGTCCCTGCTCTGGGCCACCAACCCAGAATAGTTGAGGAACTCTGATCTAGATGGGCTAGCTCACATATTAGGTTTTTGTTGTTTCAAATTAGAGGGGGAAGTTATGTACCAAGAAAAGTAGAGGTAGTCCTCGGCTTACGACCACAACTGAGCCCAAAATTTCTGTTGTTAAGTGAGACATTTGTTAAAGGGAGTAAAATAGAAGGGCTAAAATAGAAGGAGGAAAGAATATTATATACGTTCACCACTCTGAGTTATTTATAAAAATAAAAAGGTGGGATTAAAAAAACCTTAAATAATAAAAATATTAAAAGATACTATATTTAAACAAATAGCCCTCAATTTACGACAATTCAGCCCAACATTTCTCTTGCTAAGCGAAATAGTTGTTGAGTGAGTTTTGCCCCATATTACAACTTTTCTTGCTATAGTTGTTAAGCAAATCACTGCAGTTGTTAAGTGAAACTAGCTTCCCCATTGACTTTGCTTATTAAAAGGGTGCAAAAGGTGATCACATGACCCTAGGACACAGCACTGGTCATAAGTATGAACCAGTTGCCAAGCATCTGAATTTTGATCACATGATCATGGGATGTTACAAAGATTGTAAGTGTGAAAAATGGTCATAAATCGCTTTTTTCAGTGCTGTTGAAATTTTGAACGACTGTTTTAAGTCAAGGACTCCCTGTAATCCAAAGCAAAAAGAGTCTGGGGAAAAATCCAGAGAAGCAACAGAAGGATATTGCTTCTAGAATCCATTTCTGTCTATCAAATAAGTAAACAAGTCTAGGCAGTGGTGGGATTCAAGTAATTTAACAACCGGTTCTCTGCCCAATGATTTCTTCCAACAACCAGTTTGCTAAACTGCTCACAAAGTTAACAACTGGTTCTTCCAAAGTGGTACAAACTGGCTGAATCCCACACTGAGTTTAGGCAGAAAACAATGTTATACAGTATTCTTTATTTTATGGTGGGTTCATGTTTGTATGCGATACTGTGTAGTCTATGTTTTCAAGTCACTTGGAATGTTTTTAAAATACCATTTTCCCCAAAATAAGACATCCCCTGATAATAAGCCCAATCGGGCTTTTAAGCGCATGGCAATAAGGCCAAGCATTTATTTCCAAGTTCAAAATAAAATATAAGACAGGATCTTATTTTCGGGGAAACACGGTAGAAGTTCCTCTGAATAGGAACAGAACAATATTATCTTGTCTGCATGGAACCTTATACTGTACTTTTTCTTCTGCTACAATTTCTTTTAAGTTGTTATGATTTCAACTACTCTGTATTCTTATTTCTTCCATTGCTGAATGTTTTCTCATGATAACGCTTAAAAGTTAAAAGGGATTGTTTTTCATTCTCCCTTTTCCTTTTTAAAATTAAGTTTGATTCCATTTATTTCCTTTGAGATAAGACTATCTCTCCAAATGGGACACCGAAGAAGACGCTGATTTCCCTATCCATATGGATCAGTGGTATTGAAGCAGAATCTCTGTTTTCCTTCTTAATTTATCAGAAAACCCACAGAAGTGGAACTTCTAGTGAAGGCACAGTGAGTTAAACATGTCTCTGTGGAGAGTGGAGACAATTGTGAAAAAGACTGAAGAACCAGTGAGTAGACTCAGTAAGGAAAAGATGACAGATTTCCCCTATGTATTCCAGACAGCTGCTCCTCACAAGGGTAACAGTCTACACAGTCAGTCTGAGCGCCAGTACCTTTTAAAGGACACTAAGTTCAGTAACCTTAATTCTAATTTTGGAAATTTCTTCTTGTTTATGAGCACATGCCAGTACTTTAATATTAGTGGTCTAATTGTACAGCTTCCAGAATAATCCTAATTTATTTCACTGAGCCAATAGGGTGGTGATTTTTCCAAAAATCCTTCTGCTGCCAAATAAACAATATTTAGCATTATGAATGGATTAGTCATCACCCTGATTGCCCAGAAAAAGACGACTTACCTGATCGTTTGTGAGTGCCTGCAACTTTTGTACTTCTGCTTTGAGAGACATGTTGATATTCTGGACAACCTGCAGAGGGGAGAATGAGCATACTTAGTTCTTCTGTTCAATCTACTATTTGACAAACTGGATTAATGGTAAAAAGCTTTCCTGTGCAATTTCAAAATGGCTAACGAAGATGGAAATCAACAGAACAGGCCACCTGGGCAGTTTGCACGACAGACTGTAAAACTGACTTTACCCATTCTGAAGTCAGATTTACAAATGTAGAAGGATGAAATGGAAGAATGGACGGTCACCTCAGGCTACAGTTGCCTTGAAATAACAGACACCTCAGACACTCTGCAGCTACAAAACTAGAATTTCAGGCAACACATTAGAATTGGGTTGGATGTTTGCGCTACTGAATTTGCAGGGAACTGCTTTGCATTTTGGAGAACAAAGAATGATATTTCTTCTCTGAACTTGGATAAGATCCAAGACTGAGGCATTTATAGAATAATGGGATGAAAAGAAAAATGTTCGTGAGGTTTAAAGTGGCTTGTTGCAGGCTCAAAAGATTTCTGAAGAAAAGTGGCTTATGGATTACGCTGGTATCAATTCTCACTCTCTGTTCATGTAATCTTGTTTCAGAGTCTATCTTGCCAATTTGTACTCATATAAAGGAATAATTCATATAAGGGAACAATTTAATAATTACCATCCTCTATATAAAACTTCTCTTAAATCTAAATGTTAAGCATTTTCCTTCCCATCCATGCAACATAATCTAGCTTTTTGAGGCTTTTTGAAGAGAAATTCCTGTAGCTTTAGAGTAATTTGCAATAACTGGGAATTGATCGGAAGCTGACTGTGCGCTAAGATCTACTGCATCTCTTAAACTGCTGAAGTTTTTACTGCTTTCATTACAGGTGCCTTCATGCTTGCACAGGCATATATATCTTTTCCCTCGAAGGCAAGAAAGTAGAGAGTACTGAAGTTACAGAACTGGAGCAAGCAGAGATAGTGGTTATCAATGATTTGATGAGCAGTGCCCCGCTGATAAATACAAGGATACGAAAAGAAAGAAGACAAAATCAAGGTAACTGCTATCATTGAAAGGAGAAATAATTAGTCCACTTTTTGTTTACATGAAATGTGAACTACACCAACAGCAGCAGATACAACCACCTAACTAATACACCTTGACTGCTACTATTATTTTTTTTCCACAACTGAAAGATAACTCACTCCACCTTTTCACAAATAATATTTCACTGTACCATTAGATCTTCTTCCTTGCCAGTTAGTTTGAGTCGTTCATTAGCTAAGGACTCCTCAGACTGATTTATTTGCTGGTCTTTTTCTGCAATTCTGTAAGCATAAAAAAAAAATCAATAGTGATCTATAGTGGCTTTCATAAAAGGTAGGCACAATATTCTTTAAAGTTGTTGCAGTGGATTGTTCTATTAGTGTTTTAGAATATACTGGTAAGCAGACACTGTGCTCTCTTGATGAAATGCAGTTTTTAAGGTTTTTATTATATTCTATTCATAATTCTGCAGATTACCTTGGGGTGAACAGGAAAAGATAATACAGTAACTAGTAACAATATATATAATAATATATTTTCCATAAAGTAACATCAGCACTTAGTTTCAAGATATAGTTATTTAAAGAGACTTTACAGTAGGAGTCCCCAAATCCCTGGCTCACAGCCCACTCAGAGAACCGGGCCGCGCAAGCAGCAGATGAGTGTCCACATGTGCACAGCTCTGCTTGTGCAAATGGAGTTGTACATACTTACACATGTCTGCCACTCACTCACACTCACTCACACAGAACCATCCTCTCCCCCCTGCTGGTCCACCAAGCCAGAAAGTTTGGGGATTGTTTCTTTAGAGTCACCTAGAAATAACATACTATTTAAGAAGGAAAGTAGGAAAGGAATACTTTCACTATTGGGTTCAAGACAGTAACTACTCCATTATTGAGGTTTCATATAGTTTCCAACCACTACATGTTTTATTTCCTTTTGCTGAGTTGTGGATTGAGAAACTGTGTCATCAGAGAGCCTGAAGTTCAATACCTATTACAGAATTCAGGATGTTGGTTTTATTCTTCTCTCTGCTTTTGACCTTTGGTCTTTGTGTTCTGATATAGAGGTCAAAAATCAAGCCAGGTTGCAGCATTTAGTCCTATATGACTTAAACTTTCTTTAGACCTGTCTGACCTTAGCAATGCTAAATCAGGGACACTACACTGCCTAACCACAGCCTTATGAATGGAACGTTAACTATTATACTAAGGCAGATAGCAGTATTATATTCCCTCTGCCACCACCACCATCACCCCCCCCCCCCAAAAAAAAACCAAGGAAGAAAATTGATAGGGAGTTGGTGAGGAGAAACTGTTGAAAAACTGTGATTGGGAATGACAGAAAACAGCTTACATACTGCCTTTCAAGACAGTTTCCAGGACAGTTTGTAAAATTTCCCTCCATACAGAAAGTTTCAGAATTAATTGTAAATCTCATTACAGAACTGAGAAGTCATCACCTGCTCCATTAGGGTGCAGGAGTACAAAAATAGTCACAGAAACTAAAGCTATTAGAAATGTTTATTTTAAAAAATGTAGGAGAAGCTTCTCTTCCTGTTATCTCATACACAAAGCCCCACAGCTACACACACTGTAATGTATGAAAAACAAGAAAGCAACAAAGGTGATTTTTCTCCTAAAACAACATAAAATACAATGCCCTGAAAATGTTCAATCTAAAAGGGAAATCCTTAGGAAGAAGATGCCTGTAACTTCTAAGAAGAATTTGTTACAATAGAGGGTAAAAATATTGACAATTACTGTATTTCCTTCAACAAAGTCTCTTTCATATGCCCTCGTACTTCTTACATGTACAAGGAAGTAATTAGCACAGAAGCAACAGAAGGTCTGGCTGTACATGTGGAAAATACTTACACTTTGTGTAATTCTTCAGCAAGGGCTGAAGCTGAATTCTGAAAGAGAGAAGAAAGAGTGGGAAGTTACATTCAGAATGAATGTATGAAAGAATAAAAGGTTTAAAGTGCTACTAAATTAAAAGAAAGCTAATTCTTTCTCAGCGTTAAGGATTTTGTTTTATTAATATTTAAGGTATTGCACTAGGGTCAAATAGACCCAGGTTCAAGATCTTGGAGAAAAGGATATTAGAAATCTAATAAATACTTAAATAAATCAATAAATCGTACCAATGTAAACTTATCAGCAGGGATGTATAAAATAACATGTGACTTGAGAAGAATGACCCATCATTTCCATCAAATTAATCTGCACTCTCTCTCTCTAGTAGCAATGGCTTTGCCTCTTATCCTCTTATCTAGCTGTCAAGCTAGATACCTACAGCAGTAGTTATCCACTCTGAAAGAATTCTGAAAATGAGGTAGAAGATAGCTACTGCAGCTTTCTGGGCCAGTGCACAGTATGGCCCTGTTATAATATAGGATTCACAGAATTCTCATGAAAAGATGCAGGCAGAGCAGTAAGCTACTCTAGCAAGCTGCACACCTGAAGCTCAAGGAAAGAGCAGCATGGAGAAGATGGAAGAGGCTGGCTCCTAGGTAATTGTGGCCACCTGTTCTAGTCTGATGCCCAATGCATCTAACAGTAGGGCTTGTCACATATACCTGGACTGCCATCTGTGAATGGAACTTCTGAAGCTGAGTTTTCAAAGCCTCATTCTGTTCCATCAGCTCCTTTACAAAAAAGAAAATACAAACGTTGAAATACTCTATTCTAAACTAGCAATGTGCATAAACACAATTATATTTTTACACAACTGTCCTACTAAAATTATTCACTCTGGAAAAATCAAAAAGTTGCCCCATGCTGCATCATATGGAAATTACAGAAACATCAACAAACCTGAGGATATCATGGGAAGTCTTAATTCACTCAAAGAAACTCATACACATCAGGGTTATTCAATACTGTCTGTTAGCCCTCCCAGACCAAACAGACAGAAAACAGGATTACGTGAACTAATTCAACTTTATTGTAAGGCTACCTTAGCAGGATCTTATACGTTTGAAAGCATAATATTACTGCCTCTACTCTTAACTGCTTGATCCATTAGGGTGGGTCCTTCCCAAATTTCTTCCCTTGACTGTTAAAAGTCACTGGGGGTTCCTGTCTGTTTCCTAGGCAGCATCGCTTGGAAACCCCCCCCCCCCCAGTCTTTTCCTCAACAGCATCCACACACTCCATTACAGTGCCTTTGGAATCATTTTCTAAGATCCTTTATGCAATTTCCTAAATATACTGCAATCACAATAAGAGCACAAAGTCAGTTGTAAAACAGGATTTTCCAACCATGCAGATTGTACTATATGTAACAAAAGCCAGGTGACAGCTCACCAATAAACACCCCAGGGAACTAGATTCATTTTTCACATTTTAGTATTCTGACTCGGGATAAATTGGTTGTTATCAAATTAACAATCTTAATATGCAACAGATACGTAACACTGATGTTGTAAAGAAAAAAATCAAAATGTTAAAAGCTAAACATGATCCCAACAGAATGTCATACCTGCACCTGTCTCTGGATAGAATCCTCAGTTGTGACCCTCTTTTGTTCTGCTTCCATTAATTGCATCATTCTTTGTTCCAGCTGTTGTTTTGAGACCATTGTATCAGTTAGCTTGCTGTGCAGACTCTGGATTTCATTATCTTTAGCCACAAGTTTATTCTGCACATCTATTACAAGAAGCAAAAAATTACTGCTACTAATTATTTGTGGGGAGCTTCTTACCACTGTCAGATATGTGCACTATATGAGTGTGAGTGGTCATATTGAATTTTATGGAAGTGTAGGGCATAAATATTTTAGACATACAGAAAAAGAGGGACTGATGTAGGAATGATCTGGCTCAGAACATAATCAGCACAGTCTCAGCATGAGATCACTTCTCTGGAGAATAGAGGCAGAAAGTGCATCACTCTCTCAGACTACTAAGAACAAGCTATTACACATTAGGGGATTGCCATAGTGGTGAATATCTGTAGCTTGAGTGTAGGATGAAGGTGAAGATTCATTCACCACGCTTGTGGCTTGGTTTCTGAACATTTCATTACCAGGCTAGGTAACATCTTCAGCGGAGTTTAGGGGACCCCTAAACTCAGCTAAAGATGTTACCTAGCCTGGAAAGGAATCATATGGAAACCAACCCCCAAGCTTAGAGAACAAACCTTCACCCTCACATTAGGGAATGTAACCAGTGGTAGTTCTATTCTGCCAGAAGGCAGTTAAGCATGCAAAGATAGCTGAATTTTGCAATCCCCTTGCCCTTCCCTACAATGGAGAGACAGGAAAGCTATAGTAGGTAGAAGGGAAACCAGCAAGAATTAGATGCCATGGTTTGAACAATGAGGAACTGTATCGGAAATCCCATGCTCCCAACAACACAAAAAGAACTTTAAAGAAACCAGTTTTATTCCACTGATAAAAAAGGAGGGATCATATTCAGCAGCAAGGAAGACGCTCTGAATGCACCTTGCTGAGCAGCCTCATGTTCTGCTGTCCGTTTCCTGAGATAACTCTGCATTTCCTCCCATCTTCGTTCAGCTTCCTGTTGTTGTGCCTTCATGTTTAAAGGAAAGGAAAAGAATATACATGACTGCCTGTATTACTACATCACCCACAAATCATAAAAGAAAAGTCAACTATTTCTTGTTCTTAATAGTTTTGAGTCATGCACTAATGCATATTAAAAAGCAGATTAGTCAAATATCTAAGTGACATGGAGTAGAATAAATAATTCAAGACTGATCCTAATATAAAGTCAGCTAAAAATTGAGTAATTATAATGCTTATAATAATAAAGGTGTGAATATATTCTAATGTTTCTCAACCTTGGAATTTTAAGGTTTCTTCAACTCCCAGAATTCCCTAGATAGTATGCTGGCTGAGGAATTCTGGGTATTGAAATCCAGACATCTTAAAATTGCTGAGGTTGAGAAACTGACATATACCTATACAACACACACATTTTAATGTGAACTAGATTAGCACCATGTTTGCAATTCCACAAAATTCAGAGTCTAAAAAAATATGGCAGGAACAAATTAAGAATTGTCTTACCAACCTACAAATCAAGCACTACTACCTATAGTCAGGACAGGAACTGATCCATTGGTATCATCACAATAAAATAAGAACAAAACTATAGAGCCCATACCCCTAAATCAGTTGAAGTAATTTACTGAGATAGCTATTCCATTTTTATATTGTAACCAGTCAGTCATCCAGAATTCCTTTACTATCAATCTGCAGATCTGTATGCATATGGACATGAATATGAAATTACCTCAGAAGAGAAACTATGCAAGTTCATAAATAATACAGGGTGTTAGGGTGATTTTTATTCATGCTGGCTGCTTCCAGGGAATATTGTTGCTATAAGAATGAATGTCTTATTCTATCAGAAATAGATCATTAAAACACAATCTTTAAATTATCTTGTAGCTGCTGCTTAAAAGCAACTTTACTGTGCTATTTTTACATTGTTTTATACATGTATTATGTATACAAAGATGTAATACAAATTTTTAAATAACATTCTAATCTGACAAGTACCAATTAGAAAACACAAATTACTTACATAACGAGTTTTTATAAAATTACGGTTGGGTGCCATCTCTATAGCCAATCAAAAGAAATTATGAGGCATTTTTATAGAATGTTACAACACATACTCTGGCAATAAAAGGGGAGTTTATAACTTGTTGGCACTGATTTATATACAGGTCATCATGTTTCTGTAGCTGGTAATTCATTAAAAGAAGAGTTAACAATTATTGTGTATTCTATTTGAACTAGTAACATATTGCTTGCCTATGCATCTACTTTGGGAGGGGGGGGGGAGGTCAAACTGCCCTTTGCAGAATTTTTGCATGATCATGAAATACAGCATTGCACTGATGAAAAACAGGCAGAAAATACAGTTTGTAAGCATGGTAAATCAATACAATAATAGAACTGCCACTTTCACCTCTCTGAAAAAGTCATGCCAATGTTTCTCTAACATTCAGGAGGACTTTTCAGAGATATAATGGGCATTAGGAAGAAGTAAGAAAAAACAACCATAATTATTTTTATTTCACGTTGGTGTAAAATCACACAAACCAACTGGTAAAGGAGGCATTTCAGATGCATTTCCTCTTCCTGAAGCCGTAATTTTGTGACATACAGTTTATGTCTTCTTACTATACATATAGCAGAATAACAGAGTTGGAAGGGATCCTGGAGGTCTCCTAGTCCAACCCCCTGCTCCAGCAGGAAACTCTATACAATTTCAGACAAATAGTTGTCCAATCTCTTCTTAAAAACCTCCAGTGTTGGAACACCCACAACTTCTGGAGGAAAATCATTTGATCTGGCATGAGCATGCTTACCATACCTGTCAGTAGTATTATAGAGAAGCCGTAACGTCTTTGGATCTCATACAACCAAGAAAAGACAAAATTTCATTAAGGTGCTTCGGGAAAGGATGGATGATTTCAAAGTACTTTCTCACTTTCTCACTTTGGATCCAAAAACTGCACACTTCTATTGGCAATCCTCACACGGGAGAGACTGCAAGGTCACATTTCCTCTCGGCAGCTCTGAACCATTTGATCTGCATGTTTGCAAGCACAGAATTTGCCCTAACTATGAGACAAGTTGATACTCACCTTTAACTGATTGATGGCTTGTTCTGCATTTTTCTTTAGGAGCTCCTCTTGCTGCAGTTTGTTATTCTTTTCTGACAGCTCGTTCATTAGTCTAGTGCAATCTTGACGCAATTTGCTCAGTTCTGAAGACTGCCTAGATACAAAAACAATTGGTTGTTTTCACCATGTTGACAATGTGTATGAAGAACATTTGGACAGAAGATCAAGCTGCAGTCACCATGAGTGAAGGTATGGTAATATTTTAAACATATATGGCAACTATTAAAAATATGGTTATGTTACTGGGACAGGCCAGTTCCTTAACTAGTCCAACTATATGTTCTATCAAAAATGAAATTCAGTTTCCAAGTTAGAGCAAAGAATCAAGGGAAGCAATTCTTGATTAAATTTTGTTCCTCTCAGATGTAGATTCTGAAATGCTAAAGCAACGAATGAAAATTTACCTCTGACTCCAAATGTCTCTTGTAAAGAAACTCTCCAAATCATCACCCAAAATTCACCAAGATGATGAATATACACTTTGAACAAAGAAGACCCTATGCAAATAATTTCAGTGCAAAATTGCAAGAGAAACCATTCAGGCACAGCAACAACAGTATAGTTAACTATATCTAGGTATATTGGTTCTACTTAGTCAAATATAACTACTGCCTTGAAAACCCAATGCTTGAATTTTACAGGGAGACTGGGAAAACAATTATTAGGGTAAAAATAATGAGAAGAGATGAGCAAAACATAAGATAGGTTATGATTTGATTTGATTTGATTAATTTAATTTAATTTAATAATTTAATTTAATTTAAATGCCGCCCTATCTCCAACGGAAAATACCTAATTAAACCAGATAAAAGTAAAACCCATATAAAACCCCATCAGTCCAGGCTGGGGGACTTGAATAACCAAGTTTTTAATTCACGGTGGAAAATGCAAAGGTCAGGGGCCAGCCGGAGCCCCAAGGGGAGTTGATTCCAGAGGGTGGGCGCACCCACAGAGAAGGCATATGCCCCCCAGTCACGGTCATTATATGGTCTTCTAAATTCAACCATGAGTCCAGGAGGACACCCAAGTTGCGTGCCCTGTCTACAGGGGGTAAAACTTCAGCCCCTATAGCCAACGATGGAACCTCTCCTTTGGACTGATATGCCAGTACCTATAGCCACTCGGTCTTGGCAGGGTTGAGCCGAAGCCTGTTCCTTCCCATCCAGACCCGTACCGCTTCCAGGCATCGGGCCATCATGTCAAGGGCATCACTGGGTTGGTTTGGGGTGGATATAAAGAGCTAAATATCGTCAGCATACTGGTGGTACCTCACCCTGAAACCAAGGATGATCTCCCCTAGCAGTTTCATATAGATGTTGAACAGAAGAGGCGAGAGAACCAACCCCTGGGGCATCCCACAAGTGAGGGGCCTCAACGTCGATCTCTGCCCCCTGCCAACACCGCTTGCGTTCGACTCGAGAGGTAGGAGAACCACCGTAAAACGGTGCCTCCCACTCCCAGCCTCTCGAGGCGCTACAAGATACCATGGTTGACGGTATCGAAAGCCGCCGAGAGATCTAATAGAACCAGAACAGAGGAATAATCTCTGTCCCGAGCCCTCCAGAGATCATCCACCAGCACGACCAATGCTGTCTCAGTGCTGTACCTGGGCCTGAAACCTGATTGGTACGGGTCGAGGTAATCTGCTTCATCCAGGGCCAGCGGGAGCTGACATGCCACCACACTCTCAACAATCTTTGCTAGAAAGCGGAGTTGGAGACCGGACAAAAATGACTCAAAACAGCTGGATCCAAGGCCGGCTTCTTGAGGAGGGGCCTCACCACTGCCTCCTTCAAGGCGACTGGAAAGCTTCCCTCCCCCAAGGAAGCCCTGAGCTGAGTAAATCAGCCAGGAGGGGCACGGGTCCAGCACACAAGTGGCCGCACTCAGCTTCCCCATGATCCTATCCATTTCCTCTGGGGTAACAGGATCGAACTCTTCCCAAAGCACAGGACCCACTGCCTCCTCACTGTTTGACTCTGTCCAGTCAGAGTCCAAGCTGTCTCGAATCTGAGCAATCTTGTCCAACAGGTGTTGGCTAAACTCCTCGGCTCGCCCTCACAGAAGGTCTTGCCTCATCTTCTGATTGAATTTATTAAGCATTCTCCCTTGTGCTGCTCATAGGCAGAAATTCTTCTAAACTTAGTTTGACACTAAATGGCAAAAAAGATTGGGATAAATTCCCATACTATCTCCTACAGCTGAAAAACTAAAATTCATGACAATTAATACTAAGCTCTCTTTTTATTATCAGCAAATCTCTTATCAGACTGATCTCCCCTACATTTTGAAAGTAATATGAAGAATACTCAACTTGATAACGCTGATTTTTAAAAGCAAATAAAAAGCAATTTTAAAAAACCTAGAATTTACTTTCTGTAATAGAAATAGAAAAATATCCATTTTACAGGATACAAAATTATATGAACACTACCTTTTTCTTGGCCCTTCTGAATCCCTCAATGCACTGCAATGGATCTAACAGAACCTTGCAACTAAGATAAAAAAGATACGTCTCCTTCCAGTTTGGCTCCGAGTAATTTCTTGGCAACAGTGCACAACTGGTTTACCTAACCTTCAAAATCACATTATGTTTGTCCACAATCATACATTATAAGTATAAGAGCATAATAATCATAATAATAATAACAACAACAATAACAATAAACAGTTTGGAGTTCAAGACCACAAGATTAGATGTTTTAACAAAATGACCACAATGGCGTACTTGCTTTCCATTTGGTTTGTGGAAGTACTGACAGCATCCCTCAAAATACCATTCTCCTGCTTCAGACGACTGATCTCTGCTTCCATCTGTTCACGAAGCTGTTGAAACTGTGACCAGGAAAACATTATTGTATTCATTTAAGATAACCGCTTTATAATTTATGTAGTTCCATATAAAACACAGGATCTTACTGTTTACAAATCCAAACTGTGATCTACTTTTGGCTTTATTTCTTCAAGGAATGGAGAAAAAGCTATCACCAGATTGGCTCCCCAAGATTATTTCTCAATAACAAATCTAGGAACTTTGAATTTAATCATTGTTGCATCACACTGACATTTCCCCAGTTTTAGCTCCTGCAACGTAATTAAACACTAAGGTTTCTTTTGTTTTTATATTTTATGTTATTAGTTCATTTAATCAATGATATGATACCAGAAATTTTATAGGGAAGTTTATTTTTTTCTACTGCAAAATAGCCACTTGGTTGATACTGTAATATTCATTTAAAGTTTGAATTGCCTAGGTTTTAATGCACTTCCTTTATTTTTTTGTACGTTGTAATTTAATTAGTGTTTCCTTATTATGTTCCATTAGTTGTTTTTAACTATAATTTAAATTAGTATTCTGGTTTTGGTATTGTTACTATAAAGGGAGGAAAACTTTAGGAAACATTCTATTTTAACTCTTTAAACTCTGCAATGAAACTATAATTGAAATATAAGTACAAACTGAAAAAGGTGCGTAATCTAAATCCTAGTCAAACTTGAAATTGTATGTGAGGTTTTCCAAACATGAGCACTATCTTGCTTTTCCATGTCCTTACAGTAGTTCTATCAATGCTTCAGGGACAAAGATGATATTCAAACATGCAGTGTCTACTAATCATTTAGCCCTAGGGTCTCCATGTAAAACTCATTTGATAATTAGGAGGCATATACATGTAACAATCATGACTAAAGAAATCAAGATATGGGGAAGAAACTGTTGCGAGACTCAGTGTCCTTTACAGTTCATTTTCTCTGTACAACACTGTATAGAAGAACAATTACACAATAATTCCAGTTTGCTTAAAATGTTTATTTAGCCACAGGTCTGCAATATCTTGGCATGGAAGAAGGAAAGTCTGCTTGCATAGAGACTGAGCAGATGGTTTAGAGTAATCATCTAGTTAAGGATGTTACAGGATTTTGTTCAGTCTACATTTTTAAAAGAACAAATTTGATTCACTCTTACTAGAGAAATAAAGGACCCTCAATTATTTATAATTTGGTATAGGTGCTGACTATTTAATTTAATATATTTGTTAGCCATCCAAAGAAAACACAATACAAATATATAAAAGAAATTAGTATCCTGTGGGACAAAAGCAATTTAAAATTATATAAAGGTGAACTCTTAAAAAAAACCTAGCTTATTCACATTACATGGGACAGAAGTTATCAATAAACACTGAGAAATGTAATATGCATCCAGGAGATACTGTATAATGCATGTTCCCATCCTAAGCATCAAGATACTCAAGCCAAAATGAACATTTTCATTTTCATTAGAGATGTTGACTTTACCTTCATTTTCATCTGCTGGGTTTCTTGATAGCCCCCATGGATTTTGTTTTGGAAAACCCCATGCTCTTTTTCCAATGTGTTAACTCGCTCTCTCATTTTTGCCATAACCAAATTGCTTCTTTCTTTCTCTGCCATCAGTTCCTAGGACCAAATCAGAGGTTATCTCTTTTCAATAGTCCACCTCATTCTGAGGCCAATACCAGTTTACACAAAGCACAGGATTGCAGTTCCCTATCATATTTCTAGGTATGTCTCACAGCATCTGTGAGGCTCAGAAAGCATTCCTGGAAACTTAAGGAGTATACTTAAGGATTACATTTTGCTCTACAGCATTCAAGCCTCTTTTATTTCCTTTTAATTAAAAGAATCTTAAAAAATAGGACTGACAGACATAATGCTACCAGTAGATCCTTTAGTACACAGGTGTCAAACTCGTCACGTCAAGTTGCCATCATGTGACGTATCACAACAATTTTCCACTTTGCGGAACTGGGGTTGGCATGGCCTGCATGTGATGCATCCGGCCTGCCAGTTTGACACTCCTGCTTTAGTTGGTTCCCAGATTTTAAAGACGTAAGACTTGGATACAGCTCATAATAGGAAAACAGAAGAAGTTTTTAAAAAGTTGAAAAGATAGCTGAGCAGGTGTAGGGAGGGGGCACCAAATTATGTATAAAAGTAACAAGGAGTTGCTGGAAAGAGTAGGGACAACAGAGACTGTTATGTATGCTTCCCCCGATGGATTTGCCTCATCTTGTCTTCACACCTGAAGTGTTTCCTACTGAAAAGTTTTTTTTTAAAGCCTAACATCAAACCTCCCAGCATAACTGTTTTTATCAGTGGTTTAAATGACACACTGAGCTGTGCTTTCCATAATGATGGTTGTTCCCTTTATATCTGACTATACCAGTAATGCAGTGGTGAAATGTAAACTTTGTTAGTACTGGTTCTGTGGGCTGTGACTGAGTGGGTGTGGCCAACTTTTTTTTTTTACTTTTAAAACCATTTTTTCTACAACCTCTTTGGCTGAAGAGGTTGAAAAAAAAAAAGCTTTTAAAAGGCTCTGACGATCCCAGCTGAGTTGCCTGATCGGCAGAGGCTTTTTTTCTTTTAAAAGGCTCCGACAATCCCAGCTGAGTTGCCTGAATGGCAGAGGCTTTTTTTTTCTTTTAAAAACATTTTTTCTACAACCTCTTTGGCTGAAGAGGTTGTAGAAAAAAATGCTTTTAAAAGTAAAAAAAAAGCCTCTGATGATCGCGCAGCTCAGCTGGGCGGGGGGGGGGATTTTTGCTACCGGTTCTCCAAACCACCCGCCACCATTGCTACCGGATCGGGCGATTCGGTCTGAACCGGGAGCATTTCATCCCTGCAGTAATGGCACATTTACTTATTCTGGGACTTACTGTACCTGGGAAAGCTGTTTGCATTGTTCCTTAGCAACAGCACTTTCTTCTTTTGCTGCCATAAGCAATTTATCTTTTTCTTGCAGCTGATGGAGCACTGCAGCTGGATCTCCTTTACTTGCCTGCATGAAGAATATAAAACGAATTTAAGAAGGAACTAAGTACCAGATCACATGTCACAATAAATCAGTTTAACTCAATCGGAAGCCGCAGCAAATCAGAATGATTTTCCTGCCATCCATTTTCCTCCTCTAGCTTATTTCCTGACATACAGCAAGTCACTGTTATACGTAAGTCCTCAATTCATTCATATTAACGATTACATGCAGCAGCAGTTTCAGAACCCTTGAGCTAAGATGATCGATAACTCATCAATTTGGATAGCCAAAGAATTTCTGAACCAGTCAAAAAATTATTGCCAGGCACATGGTAAGATACTATTAAATTAACTAATATGCATGTGAAATATTTTAGGGTTGCAATAAATAAGGAGCAGAATCTAATTCAAGAACAAAAATAATTGGCCAAATAGGACCAGAACAGAATATCCTCTGGAACAGCAAATACTGTTGGGAAATAACTTATCACAAAACCTCAATGATTCCCAGTTACCCATACACTCTCTTTAGAAGTAACTATGCATGCTATTGTACAAAATCCAAGATGAGCTTTTGTAATAAAACAATGCATTTGTGGCATATGTTTCTGCTCAGGAACAGAACCTCTAACAACCAACAACCAGGAAATGTATCTTATGTGGTGCAGGAACAAAATAGTGACATTATTTGTATTTAGAAGATTTTAAAGGTTTCCTCAAAAAATTTTCTGATCCATTGTCCAAAGAAAGAAAAGCCAGATTTGTTTGTTTGTTTGTTTTCCAAAGAAAGAAAATGCAGGTATTTATCTGAATGGTAAGCAAATGCAATAGCAATGCTAGCTTCAAAGCACCAGTTACCTTCTGCAGAATCTCCTGTATGGTATTAGATTTCTCCTTCAATAACTCCACCACATTCATGGCCTCCTCTTCTGTGAATATCATGTTCTTCATAACCAAGATAAAATCCTTAAATTTTACATCTGCATTTTCTATAATGAAATCAACAGAAGAGTTATAAGAAGAAACCAGCAAATTTTTACAGTAAAACTAGAAGGAAAACTATTATTCTGTGATACATGGAAGACAACTTTTCAGCAGGCTTTTTCATAGAGGCCAGCAAGCTATAAATATAATAAATACCGGTAGTCTTTGCTTAACCGACTGCTTATTCAGTGACCACTGGAAATTATGACAGTGCTGAAAAGGGAGATTTACAATTGGTCCTCAAAGTTGCCCTCAAAGCATCTCCTTGATCAGATGAATGTGATTCAGGTGCTTCACAACTGGCGTGCATTTACAACAGTTGCAGCTTCCTATGGTCATGTGATCGCCATTTGTGACCTTCACAGCTAGCTTCAGACAAACAAAATCAATGGGGAAACTGGTAGGAAGGCACATGGTGGTGACATGACATTGCACTTAATGACAATGGGTGATTTGCTTCACAACCACAGCCAGAAGTGACATCATAAGGTGGGCATAGTCATATGATGTTTCACTTAACAACTATGTCACTTAGCATCAGAATTGCTGGTCCCAACTGCAGTCAGTAAGAGAGGACTACTTGTATTGGCAAATGAATTTTATAAGCATATATTCATGCCTAGAAAATGTTTGCAAGACAAAATTCCGAATTATAGTTGTAAGATCTCTAGTATATTTGGAGTGTAAGGCACAATTAAAAAGAAAGAATGGATTAGTGACAATCTACAGTCAGATTCTCCCTAAGCACAGAGAGTAGCTCTATTGGAAAACGTACTGGAGCCATTTTGGTTCCATCTAAGGCTTATCATAAATAATAATTTTAGTTTTTTTTCTCTTAAAGATAAACAGAAACAAGAACATCAAATGTTCAGATTATTTCCCACCCAAGATAAAAAATAGATTTCCCATCAAAAGATGTCAACTTCAAAAGAAAAATAAAGGCTGATTATTGGCAGGTTACTTCAAGGCTCCTTATCTTTCTTTTATGAAACTTAAAATAAAAGATACTGTTTTGACTACTCTTCAAACACCACAGACATCAGAAATGCAGTATAGTCATTACTTTCATGTTTGTGCTCATATTTATCTCAGAACTCTGCTATCATCTTCGGAAAAACATATTTCAGGAACTTAATGTATTCCTCTTCTTGGAAATTAATATCAGAGTTCAGGCATTTCAGCTTGGTGAGGCCATCAGCAAGTTCTCTGATCACTGTCTTAGAAATATACAGTACCACCTTCCTTAAATTACTGAAGATAGTCATTTCTGGAACAGGCAACCAGCCAAAAGAGCCAAGATCAAGTCTTTATCAGAAGGCCAAGCCAACACAACTCTCGAAGTGCAGTACAGAAAGAATTTTAAATCTTTTTGTATCACCTGAATAAGACCTCTTCCCCCTTTTCTTTTCTTTCCTATTGCTGCTTCTTGCCTTATCTCCTTCCAGTGTTCTTCCTTTCTTTCCTCTCCATTCCCTTTCATTTCTGATGCAACTTGTTCAGCCCTTCCCTTCCATTTACCATTTGATTTCAATTCATTTATCATAAGTTCTGCATCTACCCACAGTCTAAACTTTTCTCAGCTAAAAAACCAAAACCCTCGAATTCTTAAGAATATTCTGGCAATGACTATGTATCCGTGCATCATAGCAAACCAATTCGTTTTCCTGGCCATGCCTTCTCTTTTGCACCAATACCTTTATCAGTTTCATTCTTCAGTTTCTTCACACTGGTTTTCTGCAGTCCTTCAAGACCATCATGCCTCACCAAATCAGCTGCTTCTCGCTTTCCCTCTGTTACGCTGGAGTCTGCATTATCCATCAGAGGAATATATGTTGTTGCACGAATCAAAGGTTCATCCACTAAAGTCATAACTGGAAATTTAGGAAACACACTGACAATAATACATGGTAACATGCATTTAAAAACTAGCTTCACTTGGCTTCTTCCAACCCAAGCTACATATGCATCGACACTTTGGTTATTTCTTGAACAGGTACATAGTGTCTTGATAAAATTATTTTATTATTAATTATTTATTGCTCACTTTTGATGGTTTGGGGTTGTAAGTTGCTTTTGATATATTATTTCAAAAACTGAATCAAAATGTGTATTAAAAATGCATATAAATTAGCAATTAGAAACTATGTTTCTAATTTTCAGCCAATATAGTATTTGAATATATTCAAATAAAATATAACCTCTGGCATGAACCGACTACACAATTTTAAGCAAACATTTTCTCAAGTCTTATTCTTCCACATCTATAATATAGGAATAATACTGTCTATTTACAAATAGTTTTTATAAGAATTATAAAAGTATGCATATGAAATATTTTGAACACATGGAAAGTGCTACAGAAGTGCTTTTAAATTAGGGTTGTTAAACTCATCATTCCTCAGTTTCTCCAATAATTCACCCTTATTAAGTCTTAGATTATATATCAGTATTTGTAATCTATTTTAGGGTTAAGAGTAGCACCATGCACAAGTCAAAGACTAATGATAATTTTCAGGATTCTCAGCTTAAACCAAACCTAGATATCATAAAGTACAAATTCACACTTGAGAATCTCACCTTATACACTACAGTTTGCAGGATACCGAGCCTCAGATGGAAACACAAAGTGCATATGTGGGAAGTCATGACCCAAATGTAGTACAGGTAGTCCTCAATTTATGGTCACAACTGAGTCCAAAATATTTGTTGCTAAACAAGACAGTTGTTGAGTTTTGCCTCACTTTATGACTTTTGTTGCCACAATTGTTAAGTGAATCACTGCAGTTGTTAAATTAGTAACACAGTTGTTAAATCAATATGGCTTCCCCATTGACTTTGCTTGTCACAAGATCACAAAAGGTGATCACATGACCCCAGGACACAGCAATCATCATAAATATGAATCAGTGGACAAGTGTCTGAATTTTGATCATGTGATCATAAGGGATGCTATAACAGTCATCAGTGTAAAAAAATGATCATAAGTTACTTTTTTTCACTATCACTGAAACTTTGAATGGTCACTAAGCAAACTGTTTTAAATTGAGGATTATCTATATCATGCCCCTATTTGTATTCCACAATACTGCCTCTAATATTTTAAGTCTATATACCGTATTTTCCGGCGTATAAGACGACTGGGCGTATAAGACGACCCCTGACTTTTCCTGTAAAAATATAGGGTTTGGGCTATACTTGCTGTATAAGACGACCTCTCTTCCAACGCACACCAAATAAAAATTAAAAAACATCAACTGGCTCACCCACAATGTAAAAGCAGCTGTGCTAGACCCAAAATGGCCCCTGCAACAAGCAGGAACCTCACACAGCCACAAAAAGCCCAAAAAAACAACTTTCACACTTTACACACACAAAATTCCACATACAGCTTTGTGAGATTTTGTGCGTTTGTGTAGTTAGAGTGAAACACTACAGAAACACACTAAATCTCAGAAAGCTGCACAAATATTATTTTATATTTTTATTTTTATTATTTTTATTTTTATATGAAAGCTAAATTTAAAACTTCCTAGCCTAAAACTTAGACCTAGCCTTTAAATGGCTAGGTCTAAAAAAGAACAACTAAAAAAACCCCAATTAACTATTTTTTTTAAAGCTCCCAAAGGGGGAAAAAACCTTACTCAATAGAACAGGGGTCTCCAACCTTGGCAACTTTAAGACTTGTAGACTTCAACTCCCAGAATTCCTCAGCCAGCTTTGCTTTGCTGGCTGAGTAATTCTGGGAGTTGAAGTCCACAACTCCCTGCCTGCTTGATTGCAGGCAGGGAGATTTAGTTGCTTGCTGATGCAATGGATTGCAGGCAAGGCAAGGCAAGCGTTGCGGCTAGCAGCTAAGGTAAGCAAGCTGGAGGGGGGTGGGGGATTTTTGCTAAGTACCAATTAGCAGGCAAAAATTAGCAGCTGGGATGGCCAGCGTTGTGTAAAAGGAAAGTTTTTCCCTTTTACACAGCGCTTGGCCATCCAGGCTCTGGCTATCCCAGCTGAGTTGCTTGCTAATCAGGCAACTCAGCTGGGATGGCGAGCGTTGTGTAAAAGGAAAGTTTTTCCCTTTTACCCTGGGCTTGCCTGTAACTCAGCTGATTAGCGGCAACTCAGCAGGCAATTCAGCTTGGCTCCTTAGAGCCATTTAAGGCTGGTCAAAGCCTTTCGGGATGGTCTGCCTGGTTACAGGAGACCAACACCCGGCGTATAAGACGACCCCCGATTTTTGAGAAGATTTTTGTGTGTTAGAAAGTCGTCTTAAACGCCGGAAAATACGGTAGTACTTAATAGGATGCTTCCAATTCCTTTGGGCTACAACTGCTATAAGCTTTACTATTGGCTATATTGGCTGGTGCAGATAGAAATGGAAATCTAAAAAAGCCAAAGAACGTATCTGCTTTACCTCTATTTTAGAGAAGAGACCAGGTTATATATGATAGCCATGTTTATTCTCCTTCAACCTGTTTATCTCTCTTTCAAACTATGCAAATTGGCAACAATCACTTGTGGCAGTGAATTATACAGTATAACTATGTGAAACAGGTTGTTCTCTTGCCTGTACTAAATCTGCCGGCACTCAAGCTCATTAGATATTGACTTGGTTTAAGTGTTGGCACAGTGAAAATAGCACTGAGGTATAGTGATACATTTTCATATTTTTAACATATTAATTCTCAACATGAAATTTTCCTTTTTCACAGCAACTGTATTTTTGTTACTCTCTAATGAGCAAATGTGTTCAACTACCTTACTCAAGGCAGTTATTTTGAAAATATCAACTGTTCAATCTCAAGCTCTCCTGGTTATGAACTAAAGGAAAGCATATGCAGTATACCCTATGGTATACGCATGTAAATGAATACACATGGACATGAAACCAATACACACGCATGCTATTTCATTATACAGTAGAAAATTCTGATGCCCCTTATGTGTACTGGTAGTAAAGAAATTGGAAAGAATTCCAGAAACCATGTTCTGCATGCTTTCCCTAATTTGTTTACCATAAGGAAAGTTTAGAATGAAATGTCTCACTACAATATAGAAAGTCATATAATAATGTATGCCCTGCCTATTAACACATATGCAACAGTACACACAAAATGGATTTGACTAAGCTGTGCTATATTGACCAAAATCAAAGTTCAGCTACCAGAGGAATTCTTGTTGAAGCTATCTTTCCAGTAGATGGCGGTAAAACCATCTTAAATACAGTATTTACTTTCAACAACATGAGAAAGTCCAGTGACCCTAAGGACAATGAACAAAATTGCAAGAAATATGATTCTCCAAATGTGGACAACCATGATTTTGGCTTAATATATATAAAGAACTACTTTTATGGGAATGGATAGCCCACAAAACTTACTATATGTAGTTCTCATCTTATGATCGACAGTGTCTCCCAAGATCACAATTTGGGTGCTTGACAACCAGCATTTATTTACAAGAATTGTAGCATCCCGGGGACATCTGATTGTTATTTATGACCTTCCCAGCCGGATTCTGACAAGCAAAGTCAATGGGGCAAGCAGGATTCATTTAACAAGTGTGTAATTTGTTTAATGACTATGGCAATACAGATCATAAAATTGGGTGCAGTCATGCAATGGCTCATTTAGTTATCACCTAGCTTAGTAACAGAAGGCCAGTCGTAATTGTAGTCATAAGCTGTATACCAAAAACAAGCTTTTACAAAGAGGTAGAAAGATGTTTGGTAGAAAAGACTGAAAAAAGTAGTGAGTGGAACTAGAGGCCAAAACACAAGAGTTAGCCATTCTCTCTCTGAAAACCCTTTGTTACCCTCTTATCTCATCCCCAGTTTACAGAACTATGGACAGTCATATCAGCCATCTGATTTGATCACTCACTTGTGTAAGTTTAAATCAGTTCAACTGCCATTACTTGGACCTAGGTTCAGAGTCTGCTCACCCTGACCAAACGACACACCCATCTTTAAATAGCAGGTTCCTTCATCCTATCCCATCAAATAACAGTAAAGCATGTCCAACTTTTGCTGGTTCAGCAGCACCATTTTACCCCAAATCAGTTTGTTGTTCAACAAATTCATCTGATAATGCAGGAAACAGATGTCCCTTGAAGGACATGCTTCCAAACTTACAGTATGGATAAAACTGAAATATTCCACACAATTACTCAAAAGGGATAGGAGCAGGGGTGAAATCCAGCAGGTTCTGGAGAACCGGAAGCAAAAATTTTGAGTCGTTCAGAGAACCAGCAAATATACTATCTTCTGGCTGGCCCCAGAGTGGGGTGGGAATGGAGATTTTGCAATATCTTTCCCCCAGGAGTGCGGAGGGAATGGGGATTTTGCAGTATCCTTCCCCTGGAGTGGGGTGGGAATGGAGATTTTGCAGTATCCTTCCCCTGCCACACCCACTAAGCCATGCTTACTAAGCCACACCCACAGAACCAGTAGTAAAAAAAAATGGATTTCACCACTGGATAGGGGGGAGAAAAACAACAGAATTGGTGTATGTCATGAGATACCTCTAAAGTAGGGATCCCCAACCAACTACCAGGCTGTGCAAACAAGCAAAGCCCCATCTGCAGTATGCAGGCAGCACACAAAACCACGCCCCCTCCGGTCCATGGAAAAACCTCTCTTCAGTTCCTGGTGCCTAAAAGGTTAAGGAATGCTGCTCTAAAGATATATTTATAAGGTTAAGTGTACAATAATAAAAATACGTCAAATGTATTTGCAATGTACCATCATCACACAAAGGAGAAGGAAATAAACAGAGTAAATAAACTGACACAGTGTATACCACTTTTAACCTTCTAGAGCAGAGGTCTTCAAACTTGGCAGCTTTAAGACTTGTGGATTTCAACTCCCAGAACTCTCCAGTCAGAAATGCTGGCTGGAGAATTCTGGAGTTGAAGTCCACAAGTCTTAAAGCTGCCAAGTTTGAAGACCTCTGTTCTAGAGGAAAGGCAGGATATAATTCAAATGAATGAATATACATTAATTCAAGAAGAGCAAGCACTTATTTTTCTTCTACCAAAAGGTAACAATTGTCAAGTCATGTCTTAGTTAACTCAGATCTTCATCAAGAGTAAAGGAATTATTGAATGCCTGTCAATTGGCACCAATTTTCAGCATGCTATTTCTGCCCTAACCTTCTTTTTGTTGTCAGGCAGGACCTCTTTGGTTCTAGAAACAAATTGTCACAGAAAACTATAGACTCACACAATTCTGAATACTGCTATTCTTAATATCTATAATCTGTAGCCCAGTTCTAGTATATGGATTAAATATTTACAATTCATAAATGAATATTTTAGTTAAATGATTCATCTTTCATGTAAATTAAGTGGATTCCAGACTATGAAAATCTATGCCATTGGTTATGTTCCTTAAGTGAAAAAGGATGATCATTTATCATAATTAGTAATAGTCTAATTCTAAACTTCGGTAAGTACATTGCATTCTATTAATGTAATTTAACAAGCACAGATTCCCCAAAGTCAAGTATCTGCATGCATACTACAAGCCAGATCTTCCAGTTTTGTGTTCCATTTTATGGGGAAACTGGAGGGAAGAGAACATTTCAACTTTAGTTTCCTCTAAGTATATTTGATTCATGACAATGATGTTGCTAGCCATTTTACCTCTTCCTAGGGCATTTGAGAAGGAAGGAAGCCTCTGAGGATTAACATCAAAATTACATCATTTCCACAAATGCACAAATACCGATTTGATTTGAGAATAATTTTGTGACTGTATTTGATGCGCTGAACCCAGAAATACTTAATCCAAGAAAGATCACCCACTAAAGGTGATTATTAAAATATCAGATATAAAATGCACTTTATTACCATTATCTGTCTTTTGCTTTTTTGCAGACACTTTCTTCTTCCCAGAGCTTTCTTGCTTTATCTCAGGATGCATTATGAGAGGATCTTGCTTTCTGGATGTGGACAGAAGTGAATCACTCTTGGCATCTTGATCATCTGTTAAAAAAAAAAGGAGCTATATCAGGCTTTATACTGTACACACTAATCTACACATCTCCGTACATGTTTGTAGATATGCATATATGCTATACATATGTATAGCCATGTACAAGTTGCATGGAACACTTGAATTCATATAATATCATATTATATGTGATACAAGTAGTCCTTGACTTATGACCACAATTGAGCCCAAAATTTATGTTGCTAATTGAGAAATTTATTAAGTGAGTTTTGCTCCACTTTACGGTTTTTCTGGCCACGTTTGTTAAGTGAATCACTGCAGTTGTTAAATTAGTAGCATGATTGTTAAGTGAATCTGGCCTCCCCTTTGACTTAGCTTGTTAAAAGGACGCAAAATGTGATTACATGATCCCGGGACACTGAAATCATCATAAATCTGAAACATCTGTTAAGCATCTGAATGTAATGGGGATGCTGCAATGGTCATAAATCACTTTTTTAAATCCCGTTGTAACTTCAAATGGTCACTAAAAAAACTGTTGTAAATCGAGGACTATCTGTATACTGTATTTACACATATCAAATTAATCCAGAATAGGATGTGGCTTTGGTACTTCAAATCAAAATAAGTTTAGAAAAATCAAGTAAGATATTTCAGTGGGGACATGAGGATAAAATCACCTTAAATTTCAACAGCCAAGAGAGAAAATATAGTATCTATTCTAAGGATGTTCAAGTATTCCATCCATAGTTTGTCAGGGCAGGGACGCCAAAGGTTTGCACTGATCTTGGTAACACTGCTGAGGTTGTGTTGTGATGTGACCATGAACACAGGTTCATGGAACACAGGGGGGGCGGGGGGGGACTTATTTTTCTACAGAAAGTCCATATGGGATTATTTCTATGCTAATTTATTTGGTAATAGTTTGTTCATTAGCTATAATAAATCTTAGAATTACAAACCATAAATATTAGATCTCTTTATTAATCTTATTAAGCCATGAAGCAGTTCATCTTTTGCTCAATATGTTGTGAAATTCTAGCCACTATAATCTGAAAACTTTGATTGATATCTTGGTATAAAGCAGGCCGCTAGGACTTGTTTAAAAAATGCATAATTAAAACAAAATGTGATGTAACATAATATGCAATCATAACCCCACACTAAAATATTATCTTTGCTGCATATACTCTATTACTCCCATTAGAGTAGTAGACATTATACTACAGTAATAATTATCATATCTCAGAATTATTTGGCTAAATAGTTTTAAGTACTGAGAAAGTCAAAAATATGTTACTAAAATTAAGAATGCAGTGTATTAGCTACAGGAAACCTTTTATCTGAATATCTGAATCCAAGACATTTTCTGTATAGTTGGAAAGTTTATGTAGGCTAACAAAATATTTCTCTTTCCAAAGCTTCATTCCGAAGATCAAGCTCCATTCTAGAAAGATCAAAAGAACCTAAAATTTAAACTGCTGATAGAAAACAGTGAATGAAATTTTGGGTGCCAAGGCTAAACTTTACATACAAAGTTGTTACTAGGTAGGAACACTTTAATTCATGTGTAACATCCTGTTTTGAAAATATTTCTTTATTAAAAGAAATAGCTTATTAAAAGAAATAATGCATTCTTCCTCATTTGCATGGTCTATGTAGTGTTTAAGTCTTAGGATCCATCTGCCTGTCACTCTCAAAGTGGCATAAAGTTTTCTTGCTAAAATGCATGGCACAAAAAAAAAAATAAGAACTTGTCTATGTGGGAATAATACTGTATGCCACAACATGGTCTAAAAAGAGGACAAGGAGAGACTTGCACACATTATGTACACTAAGCATGCCCCAATAATTAACTTTAATAGTAATCTTAAGTATGTCAAAACAGTGTGACAAAGATCACATAGTACAAAATGTGAATGTATTTTTAATTAAATACTAACAATCTGGAATTTATCATTGTATGTATGAAGAAACAGAAAAAGAACTATTCTTCAATACTGTAAATCTGGGTTGTACCATCTTTCTCATCTTGAATCTACAATGGTGAAATCTACAATGGTGAAATCTACAATGGTGAAATCAATTTTTTTTACTACCGGTTCTGTGGGCGTGGCTTAGTGGGCATGGTGTGGCTTGGTAGGCGTGGCAGGGGAAGGATACTGCAAAATCTCCATTCCCACTCCACTCCAGTGGAAGGATACTGCAAAATTTCCATTCCCACCCCACTCCTGGGAGAAGGATATTGCAAAATCTCCATTCCCACCCCGGTCTGGGACCAGCCAGAGGTGATATTTGCCAGTTCTCTGAACTGATCAAAATTTCTGCTACCGGTTCTCCAGAACCTGTCAGAACCTGCTACATTATCTCTTGGATTTCTTTTGGAAAACTGGGCCATATTACCCCACATGGACAAAACATAAAACTGGCCACGTAATTTTCTTTAAATACAATCTCTTTTTTTTTTGAATTTTTGTTCTTTTTAATGTTTATTTTTCTTTTCCTTTCCCTTTAATATATATGTGTGTGTGTGTGTGTGTTTTTCCTTTAAGCCAGGTTTTTCCTAGAGCAAAATTTCCCAGAGCAAAATTTTGCTCTATTGTGGCTCCAGAAAAATCTTAACTACGTAGGAAAAACCTGGCTTAAAGAAAAAACACACATTATACCTACGAAAAGTAAGAAAAATAGACATATATATATATATATATATATATATATATATATATATATATATATATATATATATATATATACACATACATATATATATATACATACTATCCAATTGTTTTTGCTAACTACTTCTTTGGTTTACTGTATTTGAATGGAAGGAAAGTATGTGTATTGCTTATTGAACAGAGATAATGAAACAAATCTTGCTGATTCTGACTTAAGGATCCAGCAGTGGTTGAAAAAAGGTTCTCTATAATCCTCTGAAATTCAGGCCTCTTTATGAGGTATATAGGAAATATGCTATCCCTAGATTGGCTTAATACTTTAAGCCAAGCAGGTATGAAATGGCACTTACAGCCAATCCCAGATCTACCTGTCAAGAAAGAATAGGGAGCTGCCAGCAGAGCAGAGGAGAGCAAAGCCTTATTTTCAAGGCTAGCAGCTTCAAGACTAATCACAGCCACATCCATAATTGCCAGGCTGTGCACTGAAAGACTGTCAAGACTTGTTTTTGAACTGTGTGCATCTCACTTTGATTCCAATTGATCATCATCATCATCATCATAGATAACATTAGAAACCTGTGCCTGAACTTGCTTAATTTCACTGTTGCTTTCCCATTCCCTTACCTTTCGGGCCCTGTCATTTAAACTGTAACCCTGCAGCTAATGACTGATTATTCTGTAGTGGTGGTGTGACTTGCTCTTTCACACAATTAACTAATATATTGCCATCCCTCCCCCCACACACATACACAAAAACCTCCAACTAGTAACACAGTCATACCTATTCCATTTTTCTGCTTTTTCTGTCCAGACTTTTTTTTGGACCCAGCTGAATCCGAAGGTGGGGTAGGCTGTTTTGTTACAGGTACGGGCTCCACTTTTTTTCCTGCAGACTTAGAACTCTCCAACTCTTTTGGCACAAGTTCCTCTGAGTTGCCCTTGTGTTTCTTCTCCTTCTTCTTGCGCTCCCGGAGACTGCTGGGGACCTCTGTCACATTCAATGGAAGAGGGACAATATGCTCTTCCTCTAACCCCAAAGCATCTGACAGTCGGAAGTCCCGAGGGGTACTCTCCGAATCAGACTCATGGAGGTTCCCATTCTGGGCCTCTTTTTTCTTGCTCTTCTTCTTCTCTGCTTTCTTTTTATCAGTCTTACTAGGCAGAAGCTTTTGGTCTCTCCTTTGTTTGGCAAGGACTTCATCGTATAGTGTTTCTTTCATAAAAAGCCAAAAAAAGAGGAAGATGACAGCAATCACAACCGAAGGTACTAGGACGATAAAATAGGGAGACTCGTAGAATTCCATTGTGCTTTTTCTGAACTACAAGAACAAATCTGCAAAGAAAATAAGAACGAGAATAAAAATGATTAAGAAAGCAGAGATTAAAGGCAATGTTTTTACAGCTATAGCACTGAAGCAATGGTATTTCCAAATAGCTGATCAATAATGAGATTTTTTAAAAAAACCAATAAAATAAAAATATCAATAAGGAGATTATAATGTTTAGAATAAGCAAAAGGAGAGAAGAGGAGCAATACCATTTTTCATTGTGCCCGTCAGGCACAAAGAACCAGGAACAACACAAAGTGTTGATCAGAGTAGTTTATTGCTATTGTCAGGAATCTTAACAGACTAATGCACTTACTTCAGAAACTATTAGATAAGCACTGCAAAGTTTAGAAAGAATCTTTCAGAGGCTTCTTCCTATCAGCAATTCAAGGCTAGCCAGTCTTTTCACTCCACTCCTCACTTCAGTTCCAGATTCCATAATGCCTGATTAGAGAGAATTCTGCTTTGATTTGCTTCTCTTAGTTGTAATTTACCAGCAGCCATTTCAAGATAAGAATTATAACTTTAAACAATGATGCCCAAGATTGTTTTTTCTTCTTTTTCCTTTCCTCCTCATTCTTGTAGGCACTGCCTTTTAAACTATAAGATTAAAGAAATTGATGAGTCTAATTTAAAGGTCTTCAAACTTGCAGCTTTAAGACTTGTGGACTTCAACTTCCAGAGCTGAAGTCCACAAGTCTTAAAGTTGCCAGGTTTGGGAACCCCTGGTCTAATTGATATATAAGATATTATATAAAACTATTAAAATCAATTTTTATGCAAAAAAATTAACGGCAAGATCAACTGTCTTCAAAAGAAAGCAGCAAGACAAAATTTGAATTTTTAATTTTCCTTAGGAAAAGTAAGAAATTCTAAGTTTATGAAAAAGACTTGCAACCTCACCTACAGAGAAGTTTAGTCAATAAAATTCCTCTAAGGTGAAATGTCTGCAACCCAAGTTAAAGTTAAAACAAAACTATTTATTTGATTTGTGAATGAATGCTCCAACACTGGAAGTTTTTAAGAAGAAATTGGACAACCATTTGTCTGAAATGATATAGGGCCGTGATGGCGAACCTATAGCACGGGTGCCACAGGTGGCACACGGAGCCATATTGGTGGGCACGCGAGTGTTGCCCTAGCTCAGCTCCAGCACACATGTGTGCACCAGCCAACTGATTTTCAGGCCTTCTGGTCCCATCAGAAGTCGGGAAACTGGCTGTTTCCGGCCTCTGGAAAGCCTCCAGGGGGAATGGGGAAGGCTGTTTTTGCCCTCCCCAGGCTCCTAGAAAGCCTCTGGAACTTGGGGAGGGGGGAAAATGGGCCTACCGGGCCCACTATGCCATCATGTGCCAAAAGCAGGGGGAAGTGGGGGGGGGGTCACGTGTGCATGTGGAGGAGGCCGGGGCGCATTGAATTATGGATGTGGGCACATGCAGCCGCAACCCCCCATGCTCCCCCCTTTTGGCACACAACGGCAAAAAGGTTAGCCATCACTGGTATAGGGTTTCCTGCCAGAGCAGGGGGTTGGACTAGAAGACCTCTGAGGTCCCTTCCAACTCTGTTATTCTATTCTATGCTATTTAAATTATGTTTTTTACTCAAAGTACAAGAGATAGTTAGTAATAACTACAATACTAACACATATCTTTAAAAATCAATAATTTTACCAGTTGTTTAAAATCTAGCGAAATAGGAAACATCTTCAAGTTTCCTAAATGGAAGGGATGGGGGACATAACATCTGTTAAGATTACACTACAAGTCCTAGCAACCACATAGATAGGTTTTCTCCAGGAACATCTGTCCCTAACCTGTTCTTTCAGGACGTCCAACAGCTAAACTCATCACCATTGGAACTGATTCCAGCCATCTTGCTCTGCTGGTTGTCTTCCTCTTTTCTTTCCTTCCACCTTTCCCAGCATTAGATCTTTACCAGAGAGGTAGGAAATCAAAATGCCAAGCTGAGCAAGCAATGCTATGGTAATGTGATCTCATATTTGGAAGGTGCTGTGGAAGTCTGGATGGGAAAAATAGGCTGAAGTGAACTCTAATAAGACCAGTTTGGTGTTTGCTAAGCCCCAGATTGCTTAATTCTGCATCTATGGCCTCAAATTTAACCAATATGTCACCATTCAGGCAATTTAGTTAAAATATTTCCTCAATTCTTAATTTTCAGAGTTTATATTTAAACAAGTGGCATTGTTCTACCTTGTCCACCATCACAAATCTATGCATCTATTTGTTAGCCAATGTTTTTTTCTTAAGGAAGGATGAATTACTGCCCCTTCTAAGGTAATAGACAATCAATGATGCATTTTCTTCAGTTTATCCAGCCTCCCATTCATTCCTTTCCCTTTTCTTCATGCCTTCTGATTGCTAGTTGATGTCCAATAATGTGCTCTGCTAGTCTTCCCTCCCCCCCCCACCCAATCCTACATTTATTTATTTATTTAGTGTATGGCTAGTCACACACAGTATTAAAACACTTCATTTTTATAGGTTAAAAACAATAAAAACAATTTTAAAAAGCAGTAAGAAAACCTAAAAGGAAAACAGAAATAACATTTCAGAATTTAATGTCAAGTTTGGAGATCCAGTCAGTAGCTGCCGTTGTTATGCAGAGGAAGTCCCTAGAATCACCTGGATATCTTCTGGAAAGTTACGCGCGTCCGTGGGACTCCTTAAGTCACACGTGCCTCCTGGGCAATCTGGGAGGCAAAGTTACTTGCGTCCGTGGCAATCCTTAAGTCATACGTGCCTCCTGGGTGGTGTTAAATAAGTAACAGACGGACTGGTAGCCAGACATCCGCGAGGATCTCCTGGCTTCACACACAACCCCACGGTCCTTTTAAGGACCTTTTAAGTACCACATCCTACATATTAGCTGTTACAGTCATTATAAAGGAAGGAAGGAACAAGCTATTAAGGAGTAAGAAGTCACACAACCAAGAGATGGAAGAAGATGGCTTGGGTAGTAGGCCTACTTCAAAGGGCTGACAAAAAGTTCCAAAGAGTGGCATATATGAAGCTATGTCTTGGTGGATCACAAGCTAAACCTAAGCCAAGATTCTGATGCAATTGCAAAAAAGTAAATGCATTTCTTACTTCATCAGCAGAGGTATAGAGCCAAGATCAAGAACAAACATTACTTCTCTTTATGTTACATTGGTCAGACTAGACTTAGACTACTGCATTCAGTTCTGGGTGTGTTTTAGTTCTGACAAACTAGAGAATATCTGGAGTAAAGCAACCAAGATGATAGAGCCTGGGATATTTACCAAGATAAGAGAAAAATGCAGGGAAGCAATTCAGCTAGCTTGAGGCATCTACAGGGCTGTCATGTAGAAGGCAGGGCAGAATTGTTCAGACTCAAGAAGCAATATGTCTCAATCTCAAGAAAGTACATTTTGGGTGGGGAATCAGGAAAGATTCCTAATGCTACAAGTAATTCAACAGTGAAATTGATATGTCTCAGGAGACAGTAGATACTTTTCCACTGGAAGTGTTTAATGGAGAGTTATACTGTACTGTATTCCATGGCTATACAATTCAATTTATAACTGTGTTGTGGAATACAGTTGTTAATAGCAACCCAGTTCTCACTACTTCTTTCCAAGAACACAGAATCTAAAAATCAGTCTCCATTTCTAGAGAGAACAAAACATAAAATAAATATACCTTAATGTCAGAAACATTGGGTGCATGGGCTTCCTGAAATACTTCTTGAACCACTGAAATTAGGTTTGCCTCTGAAGTTAAGCATAAGCACTGAGAACAAGTGGGTAAGGCTCTAGACTATCCATGGCTTACTTAGCCAAGCATGACATGAAAACATTGGATTTAGATTCTGTGTGCATCTACAATACACAGCCTGACTTGTTCTTTAATTTCTAAGCTAGAAGATCCCCACCATTCATGTGTCATATTAAGCTCACATAATCAGCTTGCAGACAGAGATTGCAGAAGGGAGCATATGAGCATTTTTATCACTAGCCCATGGTTTAGTCTGGCATGCTAACTGACCTTAATGAGATGGGCACTACATTACTATTGTGCATCAGTCATTACATTTCACTGAAGTCAGGAAGGAAGTGTAAATCTCCAGCATACTAAGTGCTCTACACAATGAACTTTTCCTGAAAATGCTAAAAAAACCTATTATGTGATATTCACATTCACAAGCCAAAAAAATTATAACAGATCTCTTTGGGGAATCCAACAGAATTTTTATACACACACGCACACACAAAAAGGCTGTTTGCTTGTGAGTAGCCAAAGTTAAATAATATAGGATAGGCTGTATGCCAAAGAATAATTATATGATATTAATAATTCAAATTACATTAAACAACAACAACTTTCTAACTTTAAGCTTTTAGGAAAAAGTATAGTATCATCTGTTCAATGAACATTAATCTTTTTCCTGTGGTCTAAAAGCCATACATGGATAAAACCAAATAATGCACTCTGAATATCATGAAAGCCAACTAGATGACTTTAATCACTCTCTCATCCCAACTTACCTCACAGTGTTGTTGTGCAGAAAATTGGAATTGGAATACTTTATTTGGCCAAATATGATTAAACACCCAAGGAATCAGTTTCCAGTACAAAAGCACTCAGTGTACTTGCAAGCAACAGAAATGATAATAATGATGACAATAATGACAATGACAATGACAATAACAATAACAATAATGCATTTATTAGGTACTTTGGATTGGTGTTCTGAGTGGTCTGGGAGCCAGAGAGCCCGTTCAGGCCTTTAGCGCCATCCCTGTTCTAGCCTGAGAGCTGCATGCTCCCTCGGCTTCTAGTGGAGTCGAGCTGTGTTCTTCACGCTAAGCTGGAGAAAAAGGAATGGCAGAAACTCCGGCCCCTTTACTGAGCCCTCAGGATAGCAGCACTGAGCAGTGCTTTTTTACGCTAACCCAAACCTGTCACTCAGATATGCCATCCATGGCCTTCAGCAGGGTCAAGCTTAAGTTCTTCATGCTGGAAACGAGCTTGGCGGCTCCACTGGCCAAGACCAGGAGCTAGCCAACAATCTTCAGTGGGGTCGAGCCGGAGCTCTTCATGCTGGAACACGTCCAGTGGCTCAACCAGCCAAGACCGGGAGCCAGCTGGCAAAATGGACTCCTTCTAGAGGTCTCTTGTTGTGTTGAGAGAAATCCAGGAATTTGATTAGGTTAAGATTGAATTGAAACATGTCTGTCCAAGCAATGAGACTGAGTCAAAAGCTGGGGACCGTTGGTAACGGAGGCATGTCTTCACAGCTCTGATAGACTCAGTCCAATCAGCTAGGAGATGAAGTTAACCCCATTCCTGAATTCTCTCATCAGCAAATTAGAGGATTAGGTGTTCACAGAGAGTTGGCACGAGGGAAAAAAACTGTCCCTGTTTCTAGTTGTCTTTGCATTCAATGCCCTATTGCGCCATCCCAAGGCAAGGAGTTGAAACAGTTTATGTCCAGGATATGAGGGGTCTGTAGATATCTTCTAGCCCTCCTTCTGGCCTGTGCAATAGACAGGTCTTCTATGGAAGGCAGGATGTTGCAATTGTTTTTTCTGCAATCTTGACTATGTGTTGGACTCTGTATCTGTCCTGTTTGGTTGCTGTACCAAACCAGAGTTATAGAAGTACAAATTACAAACTCTATAATTCCTCTGTATAACTGTATCAGCAGCTTCTGGGGCAGTCTGAACTTCCTGAGTTGCTCAAAAAAACTATTTTTTGTTTTAACTTTTTAATAATGGTTCTAATGAGAAGTGTCCATTTCAAGTCTGGGCAGATTATAGAACCCAGAAACTTGAAAGACTCTACTGCTGATACCATCCCGTAGAACAGGGGTGTCAAACTCAAGGCTCAGGGACTGGATCTGGCCCGGGGGGTACTTAGATCTGGCCTGCAAGGCTGCCTTGGAAACAGCAAAAGACTGGCCCACGGTGCCTCTGCCAGCGAAAATGGAGCTCAGGAGAGCCCTGAGTGGCCCTTCACCAAGTGGCCATTTTCGCTGGCAGAGTGTTGCAGGAGTCCGTCACAGCTGAAAACAGAGCTCAGGAGTCCATCTTTGCTGACAGAGTGCTTGTGTCACCACAGGCGCCCACGACATGAGTGACATCAAGCTGGCCATGCTCACCTAGCCTCTCCAAGGTCAAACACAACCCTGATGCTGCCCTCAATAAAATTGAGATTGACACCCCTGCTGTAGAATATAGTAAAAGGGAGTAAAATAGAAGGGCTAAAATAGGAGGAGGAAAGAATATTCGATTTGTTCGCCACTCTGAGTTATTTATAAAAATGAAAAGGTAGGATTAAAAAACCTTAAATAATAAAAATATAAATACTACATTTGTACCGGTAGTCCTTGACTTATGACAATTGAGCCCAACATTTCTGTTGCTAAGTAAAATAGTTAAGTGAATTTTGCCCCATTTTACCACCTTTCTTGCCATAGTAAGTTATTAAATCAATCTGACTTCCCCATGACTTTCCTTGGCAGGTCAGAAAAGGGGATCACATGATCCCAGTTCATTGCAACCACCACAAATATTAGTCAGTTGTCAAGGGTTCCAACATGCTGCAACAGTCGGAAGTGTGAAAAACGGTCATGTCAATTTTTTCAATCCTTTGCACCGTCACTAAACGAACTGCTGTAAATCAAGGACTCCCTATATTCTGAATTCCAAGTATCAACATTCTTGTTCTAAACTACTTTTTCCTGATCTGATAAATGTCATAGTCATCATTAAATAATAGTATTTGCTACTCTGTAAAGACTTTAGCCTCACAAATTATCAAAAGTCTGTATTAGAGCGATGAACCTTCTGAAAATCTTTTTATATTCAGAACAGAACGTGAATTGCATTAATTATTCTGTAGCTAAATTTCTTAAAAGTGTTTCTGAGAGCCAAAAGAATTCAGAGTAAATGAGTTAAATCAAACCTATTCCAATCTAATGCCTTCTAGATGTGCTGGGTTACAATTTTTATTTATTTATTTATTTGTTCGATTTATATGCCGCTCTTCTCTGGAGACTCAGGGCGGTTTACAATGCGTTGATTTGATTGATTGATTGATTGATTAGATTTATATACCGCCTTTCTCCTTGCGGACTCAGGGCGATGAACAGCCAGATAAAAAACAAGATACACAAAAGTTAAAATTTTAAAAACAGCTAATATAAATTTGGCCGATAGTTAAAACAATTCAATTTAAAATTAATATCAAAACGCTAAAAATTCTAAAAAAATTTACAGGGATCAGGCCAAGCAATAGCATTAAGCAATAGCCTTCATACTTTTGTATATACTTGCTTAGTAGGGCTTTCGCCCCCCCCCCCCCCCAAGCAGTGTTCTTTTTTATACAAAGTCAGCTTATTGTCCCCACAATCCGGGTCCTCATTTTACCTACCTCGAAAGGATGGAAGGCTGAGTCAACCTTGAGCCTGGTAAGATCAAACTTGCAGTAATTGCAGGCAGCTGGTGTTACTTAACAGTACTTTAATCTGCTGCGCCACCAAGGCTCTATATAAATCTCAGATAGAGAAAGCTAATCAACAATAGTTATTTGTGCCATCTAACAATTAGGCCATTATATAATTTTTAAATTACTGGATGGGATGAAACTTTCAGTCAAATAATAGTCAAGTCTTCCCATTTCTCCAATCCTTTGAACAGATGACTAAGTACTGTGTAAGTGCTATGTAAGCATGCCAGATCACAGTTGGGGAATGGTACAGCTATAAACTGAATATTGCATTGAGCAAGTGGAATCAGTGAGTTAAGCAGAGAGCTAGCCAGCTCTCAAGAGCATTTGAAAAGTTAATATGTAGTTAATAAGTATTTTAATATGTAGTATGATTGAAATGTCTGCAATACTGAGAACCTTGATTTAGAATATGTTATAATAACAAATCTGAAAGAAATTAAGGAGAGTATGAATCCTCTTTGTACAATATTTCCTGCATAATGAACCACAGAACCCCACAAGTACTGAATATATCTTTGACAGTCAGTAAAGTCTAAAAAGTGAAACAGGCAACACATCAGACTTATAAATACATTCAAACATGAGTGATCGTGAAATTCAGCATCATCTGAAAGTCAGACATTGCTCATCCATACCCTGGATTAGAAGGAGACACAGCTTCAAAATTCCCCTAAATGTAAAGAACCATTGAGATGACCTTAAAAAAAACTATGCAGAAATGGTTAATTGAGGACAGCTAACATAGCACATAGGAGGATAAAATTGGAAGGGATTGCTAGATATACCACTTTGAATTTCTGGAGGAATATAAATGCAAAAACCAAGCGACTAAATTATTACTTGTGAGGTATCATTATAAACCTGATAAACTGAAAGCAACGCATATTTATATTATTTAAAGAAACACTGCTTCATTTCTATTTCCATATTCTATTTTCTATGTTCTTAGCCAGCTTTTATTATTTTTGTTAATAAAGTTATAATAAAGCCAGTTTGATCTATTTTTAAACATAGGCAAAGTCCATAGTCTTTTAAATCATGCAACTCTTCTCTTGATTAAACTGATCCAATTAAACCTTTTGTTGAGCATAAACTCAGCCCTCCAAATATCCTCTGGGTAAATGCTTTACATTCCAACTATAACAGAGACACATCAAATCAAACCTATAGTCCTTTGAAAAAGAAAGATCTGAGCAAAGTTTTTTTGCTTTTAAAAAAATTGGGAGTATACCCTCCAGAAGTATTTGGTTTTAATCAAATTCAAAACATCTTTATAGGAAAAATATTTTAAGTATTTTAAAATTAATATAATACTATATTAATGCATTTAAACCAAGAGTTTGCTAGTAGGTCAACAATGTCAGCATTAGACACAAATTTTAAACATGAGTACTAAAAAGGACATTCCTTGAATCCTAGCTATTACTGGATTTGTAGGTAGTGGCTATATTATGGAATGTATTTGTGCCAAAAATTATTACTCTTGAGTTGGCTGGATTTGGCAACAGGTATCCCACCTTGGGGATTGGACTAGAAGATCTCCAAGGTCCCTTCCAACTCTGCTGTTCTATTCTATACTTTGTCTAGCGCCTGACTACCCTTAAAAATGCTTCTATATATTTTAATTGGTATAAAATGTAGTGGGTAAACTATTAATCAAAACAAACTATATGATGTTGATTCTGAAAGACCTCCATGGGGTGTTAGTCACCTATTGGGAACAATTTGAACTGCTGGGGATGAATTTTAAGGCCCTAAATAGCTTAGGGCATCATTATTTGAAGAATTTTTCTCCTACCATGAGCCTGTCCAGTTACTTAGATCAGCAGGAGAGGACCTTTTGAAACTGCACTTACTCCTCAAAGTTGATTATCTGGCAAAGAGAAGGCTTTTTTCCTATGTGGCTATGAAATGCTCTCCCAGGGAGGTATACCCATGTGAAAAACAAGACCTTATGCAAAGTTTTCCCCCTTTTTTAATAATTGTAAGACATATCAATATTAATAAAAGCTGCAAGACCTGGCTCTTCACCCAGGTCTTCCTCATGAGAAACCAAGACCCTTCACTCGATCACATTTGCCAACTTTTATCTTTACCTTTTATGATTTTATGGCATTTTTTGTTTAATTGTTGTGACTTGGCCAGAGTCATTGGGAGTCAGGCAATTTAAATTATTTTACTATTATTATATACTTTATTCATTAAACATGAAACTCAGTCAACTGAACATTCAAAAATGCATCACAAATATCATAGACTGGTGCTAATGGTTGATACAGGTTGCTGCCAGTGTCCTAGGTATCAACCTTCTTAAAATGTACGATGTTCCAAGTAGCGCAGTTTTTTGCAGTTCCGCTGGTGTTATTACAGGAAGTTGCAATTTGTTGATGTACCGTATTTTTCGGAGTATTTTCAGATGCACCAGAATATAAGATGCACCGGAGCACCTATTTTTTTTTGGTGAGGAAAAGAAAAAAAAAAGAAATCTCCCTCTGCCTCTGAGCAATTTTGCCTTGTTGTAGCAAACAGCAAACAGCCTGCTTTACTTTCATTTTCAGCATAGCTTGATTAGCACAAGGGAAAAAAAAAAATCTGCTCCAGCAATTTACTGTTTTGCAGCAAGCAGCAGAGCCCTGTGCAAAACAGCTGAAAGCAAATCAGCTGAGAGTCAGGAGGCCAATCCAATCAATTTGTGCTAATTAGGCTGTGCTGAAGCTGAAAGGAGCTGTTTTTTTCTTGCTGTTTGCTTGCAAGGAGGTAACTGCTGTAAGGCAGAGGCCAAAGGGTGGGGGGCAGTGGGTGGGCGGGGCTACATTCGGTGTATAAGACGCACCTAAATTTTCACCCCCTTTTAGGGGGGAAACAGGTGCGTCTTATACTCCAAAAAATACGGTATCTTATAAAATTCTTGGACATGGTACCAAGTGTCCCAATGACAATGGGTATCACTGTTACATGTTTCATCCATAATCACGTAGTTTCAATGGCCAGGTCACGATATTTTGTGATTTTTTTCAGTTTACTATTCCAGTTATTATTACTATTACTACTACTACTACTACTACTACTACTACTACTACTACTATTATACACAAAAATGACAATATACACAGCAAACGAGATAACCAGGCTGGATTTCGTATCCCAAATCACTAGTTGAACACGTCCCAAGCATTTAGGACTGCGTGATGTATCGGTGGATTATGCAAGCAGATCCCAGTAAAGTGGCTTTCTGCAGCTGACCAATGGTGATCTTGTCAGCACCAATTGTTTTTAAGTGCTTGCCTAGGTCTTTCGGCACAGCACCCAGTGTGCTGTGTACCATTGGAACCACTTGCACTGGTTTATGCCAGAATCCCTGCAATTCGATTCTCAAGTCCTGATATCTGGTGACTTTTTCAAGTTGTTTCTCATTGATTGTTCTGTCACCAGGTATGGCAATGTCGACGATCCACACATTTTTCTTCTCCACAATCGTGACATCTGGGCTATTGTGTTCCAAAACTTCCGTATTCGGAAGTCCCATAGTAGTTTTGCATGCTCATTTTCAACCACTTTTTCAGGCTTATGATCCCACCAGTTCTTTGCTACAGGCAGATGGTAGTTGTGACACAAGTTCCAGTGGACCATCTGAGTGACTATGTTATGACGTTGTTTGTAGTCAGTCTGAGCTATTGTCTTGCAACCACTCAGTATATGATCAATGGTTTCATCCGCTTCTTTGCAGAGTCTGCATTTGGGGTCATCAGCAGATTTTTCTATTCTGATTTTGATTACATTTGTTCTGATGGCTTGTTCCTGGGCTGCAAGAATCAAGCCTTCTGTTTCTTTCTTCAATGCTCCATTGGTCAGCCATAGGTCTTTTCCTTATCTACTTTTCCTCATCTACGTTCCTTCTCAAGGAACTGTCCATGCAGTGCTTTGTTACACCAGCTGTCAGCCCGAGTTTGCATCGCTGTTTTCCTATATTGAGTCTTGGTTTGCTGCACTTTAAGCAGTTTCCTCTTGTTGACCTCCATCAAAGCTAGTTCAACTTTGTCTTTCACATAATCTGCCAGAGCATGCTTCTCTTCTTTGATTGTCTGTTTCATTTGCAGAAGTCCTCTGCCGCCTGCTTTTCTGGGCAAATATAGCCTGTTGATGTCACTACGCAGGTGCAGTGCATAGTATACGGTCATCAGTTTTCCTATCCAGGCTGCCTAGCTCTGCCTCTGTCCGATTTATGATCCCAGCAATATATCTGATGACGGGTATGGCCCAGATATTTATAGCCTTGATAGTGTTACCGCCAGGGCTGTGGAGTCAGAGTCAGAGTCGGAGTCGAGGAGTCGGAGTCGGAGGAAATTTTGGGTACCTGGAGTCGGAGTCGGAAAACAATGCACCGACTCCGACTCCTACTAAATTTAGATTGGAATTTTTAAAAAAGCAAGTTTAAATGTCTCAATTCTCCCGACTCCACAGCCCTGGTTACCACCATTCAGTTTGCTTTTTAGAAGTTTCCTGACCCTTTGTGTGTATTCTTTGCTGACCACATTTTTCAATTGCCCGTGCTTGATATTGTCCAGCTGCAGAATGCCTAGGCATTTGTAGGCTTCAGATTACTTGATGGTTTGTCCATTGGGCATTTCAGTTCCATCACTTTCTATGATCTTCCCTTTCTTCAGTGCCACTGTGGCGCATTTATCTAGGCTGAACTCCATGCTGATGTCAGTGCTGAAAATCCGAACTGTATTGGTCAGTGACTGGATTTCAATTTCTGATTTTCCGTATAACTTCAGGTCAGCAGGTGAGAGATTTTCTGTGAATTTTTAGCAGTTTCATAACCCAGGTTAGTTTTCTGTAAAACTGTTGAGAGAGGGGTCATGGCTATGATGAACAGCAGCGGTGACAAAGGAAAATCCCTCTTTAAATGTTGACCAATCCATAGCTTTCACTTCCAATATTGGTTCCATTTTCCAGTGCTTCATTGCATTTGCAATGAAAGTACCAATGCACTTGCATATTCCGATGACATCCAGGCACCTGATGATCCAGCTGTGCGGTAGTGAATCGAATGCTTTCTTGTAGTCAATCCAAGTTGTATGCAGATTTGTTTTTTGGCTTTTGCAGTTCTCTAGAATCATTTTGTCGATCAGGAGCTGATCTTTCATGCCTCTGCTCCCTTGCTTGTTTCCTTTCTGCAGTACTGGCAAGATGTTATTTGCTTCTAGGTAGTCCTGGATCCTGTCAGCTATAATGCCAGTCAGCAGCTTGAACATGGTTGGCAGACACATTGTAGGCCTGTAATTTGCAGGTGTTGCTCCTTTTGCTGGATCCTTCTGTATCAAGTAGGTTTTCCCAGCTGTTAACCATTCACTGATGTTTCCTGTCTGCAGCACCTCATTGAGATGTTTACTGTTCCAGTTACTACTACTACTACTACTACTACTATTTCTCCATTCATATAGTATATGAAGTTAAATATGATATAGCTGAAGAACTATAAAAATCGATTTTGCTAATCTTTATTTACCCAAAAAGAATATATTTCATTTCCTTCTGTGGAAAAACTAAGTATCTTTGGTACTAATACTTAGTATTGTTCCTTTTGCCAGAAACAATCTCAAGTAGGTGTCCCAATGGTGCTTTTTCAAAAAACAACTGGACTTTTTCTTGAAGGTGTTTTGCTTCTCATCCAAGAAGCATCCTCAGTTCAGACTGAATTCTCTACCAGTCTCCTACATTAACAGAAAGGAATTTTCCTACTTGTCCATGCAGAATGTTTTCACCTATGTAAAGTATGAGGGGTTTTTTGCTTGCACAGCCCATTGCAAGTCACCCCACAGCACCTCAATCTGATTTAGATATGGGTTGTGATATGGTAATCCCAGAGCCTCCATTTCTTTTCTTTTCTTTTTCAGGCATTCCTTGATGGGTTGGTTGGAATACTTGGGTCACTGTCACATTGAACTTTAATTAACAGATGGACTCACATTATCCTCAAGCACCCTTTGGTACAATGAGGAATTCATAGTGGTGAGCTGCCCAAGCCCTGTTGCAACAAAGCAGTCCCAAACTATAACAGTATCAGGATTTTTTTTGGTGAAATGCTATCTTTCTGGTACTGTGGTGAAATAACTCTATCCTTAGTTCATTTGTCCAGAGCACATCATTCCAGAACTCCTGCACATTGTTTAAGTGTTATGAGCAAACTTGAGTCTTCTCCTGATGTTCTGAGCAGTGAAGATTTTCTCCTGTCCATCTTCCACATTGATTTGTGGCAGCTGTTTTTGAATAGAATTTCACTTTGACATCAATCCTGGTGAGAGTTACGGTAGGCCATGTGATGAAATGGACGTTGGACTTACCTGATACGTCCGTTCTCTCGAAGTAAGGAACGCCAATCAGGATGGGGCGGAGATTCCTCTGTGCTGCCTATGACCGAGTCTGCTGAATTTAAATAGGCCCGCCTTCCGCTGCAGCCTCCCAGAGTTTAGGCGAGGGCACTGACGCAGACTGAAGTGCCTTCCTAGAACGATAAAGGAAGAGATCAAAGAAAACCATCCACCCCGCCAGGAACAGGGCCTCCGAACCCTCAGAAATGGGTGGGGCTGATTGACGTTCCTTACTTCGAGAGAACGGATGTATCAGGTAAGTCCAACGTCCATTCTCCTCATTGTAAGGAACGCCAATCAGGATGTCAAATGTCAAAGCCAACATTTGCCAAAGCCAAATGTCCATCGGGTGGGAAGAGAGGAGGCCTCTGAGAGTCATGATGAGTGGACTGCTTGGAGTACGCGACGTCCAAAGGCTGCATCCGCAGACGCCCAGGAATCGATTCGATAATGACGGATGAAAGGTGACACAGTCGTCCAAGTTGCGGCTCGGCAAATGTCCTCCAAGGGCGCCTGGGTAGCCCAAGCTGCAGTCGTAGCTGCACTCCTTGTGGAGTGAACAGTAACGTGGGGAGGAACAGGAAGCGACAGCCGCTGATAAGCTGTTGAGATGGTGGCCCTGATCCACCGACCAAGCATGGGAGCGGAAGCCTTTGATCCAATAGTGGCCAGCTGGTAGGATACAAACAGGGCCTCCGTCTTATGAAAGGCCGCCGTGCGAGAAAGATAAATCTTCAATGCGCGGCAAACGTCCAGGGTGTGCCAGGAACGTTCCAAGCGGTGAGAAGCGGATGAACAAAAATTAGGTAGGACTACCTCCTGAGCCCTGTGGAAAAGGGAGTTGACCTTGGGGATAAAGATCGGGTCCAGGCGAAGTACTACTCTGTCCTGGTGGAATATGCAGAGATCTCGTCAAGAAGATAGAGCCGCTAATTCTGATATATGCCTAGCCAACGTAATAGCGACTAAAAAGGCAACTTTAAATGAAAGGAAACGGAGAGAAACCTCTCGGAGAGGCTCAAAGGGGGAAACTGTCAGAGCATTGAGCACCTTGTTGAGGCTCCATGAGGGGAAATGGTGGACAGTGGGGATTCGTTGCTCCTCGTAGAAAATCATGAATCACAGGATGACGAGAAATAGTCGTTGTGCTACCCTAAGTCAAAATTGAGGAAATGGCCACCACTTGGCGACGGAGGGTATTAGGTGCCAAACCTGACTCAAACCCTGCTTGAAGAAAACGTAGCACATCAAGGATTGAAGCGGACAGAGGGTCCACGTTTGATCTCCAGCACCAGGAAACGAAAGACGACCATGTAGAATTGTAGATCCTGCGAGTAGAAGGTCTACGGGAAGCCAGGATGGTAGAAACAATCGGAGCGGGAACATTGGCATCCATTAGCAAGCGCCGCTCAACCGCCAAATGGTCAAGCGGAACCATGCTGGGTCCGGGTGTCTCAGAGGCCCTTGAGTGAGGACTATTTGGTCTGCGGGGATGGTCCACAGCGGAGACACGGATAGGGCAAATAAGTTCGAGTACCAATGCCTCTGGGGCCAGCGAGGGGCTAGTAGAATGAGTTCCGCTCATTCCTGGAGCAACTTGCGGACGACCCTAGGAAGCAAGGGAAAGGGTGGGAAGGCATACAATAAGCCCCTGGGCCAAGGGACACGGAGAGTATCGATGGCCTCGGCCCCCGGATCATGATACCTTGAAAAATACCTCGAAACTTGGTGATTCCGACTCGTGGCGAACAGGTCCACTGAGGGGAGGCCGAAGCATCCCGTGATCTGGCAAAACAGATGAGGGGGCAGGCTCCACTCTGCCTGGTCCAGCCGATGACGACTCAGGGCATTTGCTTGATCGTTCGCTACTCCTGCGATATGATCTGCCCGAATAGATCGAAGATGAGATTCCGCCCAAAGTCCGAGAAGCATGGCCTCATCCATAAGAGCCCTAGAGCGAGTACCTCCCAGCCTACTGACATGGGCCTTAGCTGTGACATTATCAGTGAGCACTAATAGATCCTGACCCTCCACTAAGGAGTGGAAATACAGTAATGCGAGGCGAATGGCCCGCAGCTCGAGGAGGTTAATATTCAGGAGCTGTTCAGTAGGGGACCACTGACCTTGAGCCCAGTGCTGATCCAGGTGGGCTCCCCAGCCCTGAAGGCTGGCGTCCGTGGTGAGCACGAGCCGCTCGGGTTCCCTGAAGAAGCAGGCTCTGGATAATGCTGCGGAGGTCCACCAATGAAGAGATCTGAGAACTACCGGCGGCAGAGAGACAGGCGAAGGGACGAGCTGGAGCGAGACCTTTGATAAGGGAGCAGGAACCATTGACGCTCCCTGCTGTGGAGCCGGGACCATGGCAGTATGTCATAAGAGGAAACCATTTTCTCCAAGAGACAGGAAAGGGCAAGGATCGAGGAAGAACGATCTGAAATGCATCTGAGGGCAAGAGAACGTACACTAACTTGACGCTCTCAGGACAAGGAGACGGAGGAATCCACCGTGTTGATGACAGCCCCTAGATGTTGCAGCCTGGTTGAAGGGGATAGGTGACTCTTGGGCCAGTTTATTGAAAACCCATGATCCTGTAGGATCTGGATAGTGACTGCTAAGTCTTGTTGGGCTGATAGCAGGGACATAGATTGGATTAAAATATCGTCCAAATAAAATTGAATCCTAATTGGACGAGAACGAATATGGGCGATCAGAGCGGCCATGAACTTAGTAAAAGCTCGAGGAGCAGATGACAAACCAAAAGGGAGGGCCGCATACTGGTAGTGACTCCTATTGTAATGGAAATGAAGGAACCTACAGAAATTAGGGTGAATTGGGACGTGGAGGTAAGCCTCCGTTAAATCAATCGAGGACCAATAATCCCCAGGTCTGAGCGTTTCTAAAATAGAATGCAAGGTATGCATTTTAAACTTGTGATAGGATATAAAACGGTTTAAGGACTTTAAATCCAAGATTGGGCGCTACCCCCGGAAGCTTTACGAACAAGAAACAAATGGGAATAAAAACCCTAACCCTGGAATTCCGCAGGAACCCTCTCCACCGCTTTAATGGCCACTAAATGACTAATGGCCGAGGCCACTAGGGAACGTCTAACAGGATCCCTGGAAATCGGGCAAGACAGGAAAACTGATGGAGGGGGGGAAGAAAATTCGAGGGACAAACCCTCCCGAATTGTCCGATGCACCCAAGAATCTGACAATGACAAATCCCATTGATCGGCAAAGAGGGATAACCTGCCACCAATGGGAATGTCAGGGTCAGAATTACTTGGAACGACGGAAGGGCTGATCCCTACCACCACAAAAGGGCCGTCGTGGAGGAGGTCTGGAAGTCTGTCTAACCTGATACTCCTGCGAGGGACGGGGCTGATAGGAACGGTGCGAGCAAGGCTGATAGAACCCGGTGTCTTGAGATCGAAAGGAAGATGTCCTGGAGTAAGGCGTATAACGGTTGTCAGAGTGACGAGAAATTGCTGGGAGAACCTAGATGGCTTGGCCCCAGGGGGTTTAGAAGCAGTCCTGGATTGGCGAGTAGCCCTGGTTGAAGAGCCTTCCCCCGGTTCGTTAAGGTGCCTGTGGCGTGACCAAGAGGACAGGACTGAGGATTTATTCCTCGATGCATCCGCCATCTTGAATTAGCCGTTCGCGCCCAAAAAAAACAGTTTCTCATCAATAAAGCCTCTCGTCAATAAAGCCTCTCGCAGCAGAATTGCCGAGGCACACAAAAAAATCCGCTAACAAGCGCTTGTTTCGCTAGAGGAAAAAGGGCTCTGAGACAGACAAGGAGAAGGGCTCTCACCCCCCCTTCCCTTCGAGTAATAACGAGGCCGCTAGCTCCAGGCTATTAACGCGGCAGAAATCAGGACGAGTGGCGCGCTTTGGGGAGGTCCGTTCAAAAACAGCGCCGATAAAGCCACTAGGCGAATGCCGTTAAAACGCGGCTAGAAAGCACTCCAGATGAGCGAGGGAGGCTCAGGGGGGTTCTCAGTCTTACCCCCGGGGGAAAACTGCCCAATGGCAGTCCCGCCGCCGCTTCGCGGCTCCAGGTGGTCTCAAACAATGCCTTGGCACGCAGGGAGAAAGAGCAGAGTCCAGAAAACTGTCTGAGGTCGAAAGAATGAAGAATCCAGCAAAGGAAGGAGCAGGGAAGGATTAGAAAAGGCGAAAAATTATACTGGGTCTAGGAAGGCACGACTGTCCAGCATAGACCGAGTCTAAACTCTGGGAAGCTCCAGCGGAAGGCGGGCCTATTTAAATTCAGCAGACTCGGTCATAGGTAGCACAGAGGAGTCTCCACCCCATCCTGATTGGCGTTCCTTACGATGCGGAGAATTCTAGGGTTCTTGAAAACTTCTTTCAGCATCGTGCATTCTGCTCTCAGGATGAACTTGTTGGGGTGGCCTGACCAAGTTGGCAGTTGTCTGAAATCTTTTCCCCTTGTGGAAGTTCCTCTATGGTGGAATGGCTGATGGCTAATTGTTTGGCTATCTTTTTAAATCCCTTCCTAGATTTGCAGGCATATATAGCCCTATTTCTGAAGGCTTCAAAATGGTTTTTGAGCTTGGCAAGATGACAGCATACAGACTTCAACAACAAAGAGTAAATCAAACTAATGTTTTAGATTTCAATAAAACGGTTTCCTCTCTGATCCTATCTAATGATGTTCTAATCAGTTATACCTGATCTGGGGAAATCGATTCTACTTTTAGGTATTTGAGGTAGTGATAAATGTTGAGGTGTACTTACTTTTCATACATGTGAAACTGCATATATGTTTATTTAAATTAAGATAAATGGTGCATGATATTTGTTATATTATATCCCCATAAATCAATACTGTTGAATGTCACATATCTACATCTGAAATATATAGAAAAAGTCAAAAAATTTAAATGGGGTGTACTAATTTTTTCACATGATTATGTTTGGTTCACAAGCCATCAGACTGTATAATGATAGAGAAATAAGGTTAGCACGTGTGGAATGTAGATTTTAAAGATTTCCCTCAACTGCTGATTAGGAACGTGCACAATTTATCCCTACAAAAAGGACAACAAAACTTCAGAGAGGCTTAACATTTCAACTTGAAAAAGAAATTTCAACAGGTAGCAGCAGCTGGCTTGGAAGATACAAAAAGTCAAGCTGAGCTGGTATCTGGCTAGGCATAATAGGAGAAAAGCTACATTAGTCCAGAGTGGCTATGATGAGCTGCAGTTCACAAAAGCTTATGCCTTTTCATAAAAACTCTAAGCTGGAAAAAGTGCTACCCAACTCCTTCTGATTTCTTGGACAGAAACCACCTGGAAATATCAAGAGTGATAAATTATAGTGGAAAGCTTAAAAACCCAAAAGGTGGTAATGGGAAATATTTTCTGCATTATTGTCAAAAAAATGATAAAGACATGTCCCCATAACCAAATTTCCAAGCAAATGAAGGAAGAAAGCTCTCCTCTACAAAGTTATGTCTAAATACTATAAAGTATTATAATAATATATTATAAATAGTGATTATAAATAATCATTATAGGTAAATACAAAATGCCAGCAAAATCTGAAAATAATTTATGTTCGGTGTATTATATGAAGGAAGATGGTGATATAAATAAATTTTAAAAAAGCAAGCAATTTAATACGTCTCATATCCAGGATCAACAATCAAGGCATTACAAGGTTCTGAAAAACAGCACAGTTGATATCTCTTTTGTGTCGATTCAGAGACATAATCAACATGAAAACTGGAAAGCACAGCATTCTTCTTTTCTCAAACATGTAGGTAAAAAAATGTAGCTTGGCAAAGTTTCAAGGACTTGGAATGGGGCAAGGAAAACAGAGAATTGCTGCATTTTTGCAATTTTCATGTCAGAGTATAATAACCTGGCCAATGGCAATCATGAAATATTTACTCAGTCTTATCCTCATGGAGAGCAAGTTCACTGCAACCCAGCATATCTGGAAGACATGAAAGTGGAAAAAGACCCTTTTGCATTCATAGTAGTGCCCACTTGTTTTGTTTAAAACTTATTTTCTCTTAATTCAAGCCAGACAATTCCTTCCTTTACAAAATAAGCCACAGCATCTATGTAAAATTTTAAAGTGAGAAGGGGAGGAGTATGTGGAAAGCAATTGGGGGGGTGAGTTTGAACAGTTTAAATTTAAAAAAGCACAAAATAAATCTATGAGAATGCTAGGTGTTATAACTAGTGAACAGATTTCTCCAATCGCCAGACAAGATTCAGTATCTTAATGCTTAATCCTACTTTCCAACAGGAAAATGTGGACATATGAACTGACATTTACACTGAATTATTATCTGAAAAGATTTTTTTAATAAAATAATGTATCACTGATATTTAACACCTGAAAAATTGACAAAGGTGTATACTGGAATGTCAAACAAATGTTGGAAATGTAACCAATGTGAGGGTACCTTTTACTATTTATGGTGGACCTGTAAAAGAGCTAAGAAATATTGGGATTAGATAGGTTTGCTGGTCCAGATGATTCTTAACGTTGATGTACATTTGAAACCAGAATTGTTCCTTTTATGGTTGATGGATAAACAGAATGAAAGTAAATATCGGACTTTGTTCTTATATATGACAACTGCTGCAAGTCTTTTATAAACAAAGGCAGAAGGATATGCAAATTCTCACGAATGGATCGTGAAGTTAATGGAACTGGTGAAGATGGCAAAACTGACTACTTTGATTAAAGATAACATTTTGACTGCTTTTTTCCCCTGCATGGATTTTCTGTTCAATAAAGATAAAAATAAATTTTTACTTTGAGATTTGAGGATTAGATATGTTTTTATTATAGCAGTATTGTATACTGTATATTGTTTAATAGATATACATTTTGTTTTATGTCATTTTATAGTTTTATACATTGGATATGTGTATTTGTGAAGCTGTTATGTTTATGGTTTATCTGTTTTATTCAGATTAAGATATCATATTATACAATGTTATTTTTTATTGATATATATATTTTCATTTTGTATCTGTTTTTGTTAAAGTAAAATAAGAGAATGTTATATCTTATAATTGTATCCACATTGAAGATAATTGGAAGTACCTTTTTTGTATTTGTTTTATGTCACTTTTAAAATTTTCCCTGTTGTTCCTATTTTCCCCTTTTTGTTGTAATTTTGCACTTTAACTTTCTATCTTTGATATTTAATAAAATTTGGCATATAAAAAATATTCAGTATTTTAGTGCAGAGATGCATGACTTCCTTATAGGAGTATCATATTTTTTAATATCCAATCGGGAAAGTGAGAACATGCTCAAAATTCACTCCCACTTTGTCTTAGTTAGCCCACAGTGTGCTTGTGCATGAAAAAGAGAAGTAAAACCAGAGTGAATAGACAGGTACTGTGTTTCCTCAAAAATATGACCTACCACGAAATTAAGTCCCAGCTTGATTTTTACACATGCTCCCAATACAAGCCCTATCCCCAAATTAAGCCCTAATTAAGACCCTGTCCACCCCAGGGTGCGAGGGATGGAGCGAGGCGCACGGGTAAAAATTAAGCTAGGGCGGGACTGAGGGGTGGAGCTGCCCCTACTTACCTCGCACACCCTGACATCTGCCTCACCGTCTTCTGTGGCCATTTCTTCTACCACTTGCTGCCACTCACACGCATTGCCCTGGCCTCTTGATTTCGCCATCAGAGGCCTTCTGGAAAGCCCTCTCCAACCAAGAAACGAGGTCCGGATTGACGCGCGCGTCACCCCTGGCCTCCATTTCACCATCAGAGTCTTCTGGAAAGCCCTCTGCAGCTGATAACAGAGTTCCGGATCAATTTCTAAGCTGCAGAGGGCTTTCCAGAAGACTCTGACAGCAAAACGAAGGCTGAGGGCAGCACGTGCGAGCGGCGGCAAGTGGCCATGAAAGTGGGCGGCACCAGGCTCCTTTTGGGCAGGGCTGTCAGTGCCTCCGCTGTGAGGTGAGTCAGTAATTAGACCCCCTGAAAAAAAGCCCTTGCTGTTTTTTCAGGGGTCAAAAGAAAATAAGACCGGGTCTTATTTTCAGGGAAACATAGTAGTTGTGCCTTGCCATCTGTCAAAAACTTCTGCCATGTTATCACTTCTAAATTAATTATGATTTTTGGTCACTCCTGATCAGTAAATATTATTTGCAATATTATTTAACAAGTCAAAAGAACTTTTAGAAGAATTTTGTTTTTGTTCATTAAAGTTTTCATTTATGATAACTGAATCTGCTTCAAGGGGGAATGCTCCCTCAACCTAGCTCCAACTAGTTCTCTCTTGATTAAACAAACAACCAAGCTCAGAGAGCACCAAGAACTGCAGAGCTCTTTATTATCCTTTCAAAGGGATAGGCAAAAACATTATTTATTCAAGTATGCTTTCAGGATGTAAATACTTTTGACCTTCTGAGCTTCACGGGTGTTCGATTTTGGAACATTATTTGTCCGCTCTTGTTAAATATTCCTTCTGCTTACTATTTTGAATATTTTTCTTTTCTGAAAAAGCAAAGTATATATTCAATAAATAAAATAAATTTAAAATTTATGAAGAAAAACATTTCAGGAAGAAAAAAATATTTCATTGGTCTTAAAGGTGACCTCAATTTACTATTGGCATCTAGTCAGAATAACAGAATAATAGAGTTGGAAGGGATCTTGGAGGTCTTCTAATCAAGCCCCTACTCAAGCAGGAGACTACAATGGTATTTCAGACAAATGGTTGTCCAATCTCTTCTTAAAAACCTCCAATATTGGTACACAACTTCTGGATGCATTTCAACATATAAAAATATGCAATAATAAAATAATAAATAAAATAAAAATAATAACATAATAAAATAAAATAAATAAAAATAAATAAATAAATAAATAAAAATAACCATTCCAGAATCAGTCATCTCCATCTCCATAAATACTTAATGTTTATCTTGGGAAAATTATTATTAGAAATAAGCAGTAAATACCTTAAAATTGTTCTGAAATCTAAGAAATTTAATGTTCTTAATAATAATAAACCAAGTTTTGAATAATATGAGACAAAGGGAAATAAATCAAAACAACATTTCCAAGGAAAAATATATGTTAAGCCACATCAAGAAATAAAAACATATATTTTTGAAGTTAGAATAAAAAAAAGAAGTAAGTTCTTTCTAAGGGGTTTTCTATCTTTGATACAAGGAAAAAGAACCCTCAAAAATGATTGCTTTTACATAAACGCATGCACAACATATATTCTTAGTGAATGTTTCCAAATGATCTTTCCTTATGGATTATTGTGTTTAGATATGTACGTTACATGGGTATATTTAGAAAAATGGATGGAGACAAGGAGCTTACAAATCATTCCCTTCCCATTGTATAATGCCAAGTCCTTCAATTCCATCCTTACTTCACAGATTCTCTGTTTTTTGAATCAGTGGTGAAATCCGGCCAGTTCTGTCCGGTTCGCTCGGACTGGTAGCGCTGGCAGCGGGAGGCTCCATCCACCCTCCAGGATGTCTTTATGTCCCGTTCATTACCCTCTGCGCAGAGCGCCCGCGCGCTCACGTTCCCAAACTGGTAGCGAAGATAAGTGGATTTCTCCGTTGTTTTGAATCCCACTTTTTCACTGCTTTTTTTTCTATTCAATCCCAGACTGGTTTACTTATTTCATACTCACTCACTGCAATGACTCTTACTAGAATTCCATTAATTTACATGCAAGTATCTGATTTTATGGGTGCCACAATCTTATTTTTTGGGTGGTAAAGCTTCAGTAAAAATATCTTTTGGTGGCACAATCTACAATTTTTAGCAGTAAATGTTAAAATGCTTATTTGTATATTTCTGTCCTAATACACAGAAATATAGTTACTACAACAGAATATGTTAAACATCCAAAATTTCAGTTTCACAAACTTTGTGAATCCTAATAAAAGCATCAAAATGTGTTGTTCTCAGAATGTGAATATAAGAATTGAACAAACTAAATCCAGTATAATTTTTTTCTCTAAATAAATTTAATCTGGCCTCAGAGAAACTCTACTTGTTAAATAATAGGACACTCCTCATTAGGATACTTCTCATGCTTCCTCTATTTTGCCTGGATCCAAATATCATCTTTGAGATTATGTAATAATTTGCTGAACAGTGGTCTTCTTCAAAAAAGCCTCATGTACTGTATATTCATAGCCTTTCAGTGCATATTTTGACATCTAGAACTAACAATTAAACCAAAAAGCAAACTTGAAAATGTTAAAGGTCATATATGCAAGAAAATTATCAGTTAAAAATTAACTCTCAATCTTGTCATCACTGAGGATTCATTTTTAACTGTTGTCTTGACTGTGTGCACAGGATAAATTAAATTATATGAGGATGGAAATATCTTTAGTGATTGAAAGGTCCTAAAATGTTTTGGTATTTACAAAATTTAACAGTAATATCACTCATGTCCCTACATAAATATGGCACAATTTTGACCTTTTTTTTGGAACTTAATATTCTGGTTTTAGAATAAGAGAATGAAAGCAAAGAAAATGAACGTTAAGCAGCACTAATAGTTAAGATTTCAGTCAATTCTCCTTTTTTGACTTGTTAATCTTATCAGAACTGAAATCAGTTCTTTAATTTTATTAAAAGGCGGCAGCTTTTTCAGATTTCCACAGAGAAAAATGCCTCAGTAATCCTTTTATATCTCCACTGTCCCAATGACAGAATTCTTCTTTGCCTTCCAGCTCCTCCCAAAATTGCATTCTACATTTCGCAGTGGGAGACAATGAAGAAAACTTCCTGCAATGACCAAAGTTCATTAGTTCTCACAATGACAAAGCTAACAATCTGGTTCAAACTGCAGCTAAATGCACTTTGCCCTCTATTCTGCAAAGCAGAAATAGGTGGAGCACAGAATGACTATGGGGACAGGAAAGAGAAAAATGTTTCATAGCTAGTTGCATCATCATACCACCCGGCACAAGCTTGAACAAGTCTAGGTTTTTTTAAATATAGCATGAGACACAACTCTCAATATCATTCTCAGAAAGGTAGAGTAAATGTGCTTTAAAATCCCATATGTTATAGGCTTCACACAGAGCTGAGTTACACAGGGCAGACAATACTACATATTTTATAGTATGTATATTATTACATGTTTTGAAAGACAAAACAAAAATCTAGAATTTATCAAAAGAGCAGAAATATGATTCCCACAGTTTTATATTTTATATACAAATCTTCATTTTGGTATAGAAAAAATATTTTAATTATGAAAATTGTACACAACTGTAGAAGTTCAGCAAAGGTAGCTGCAAAGCTAAGTTTTAGACTAAATGTCACTGGTTTTTATTTTTATTTAGCATTAGCACTCTGCTAGGAAATGTCCAGAATAAAGACAAAATTATACTAAATAAGTGGGAAGAGAAAATTAAAAGGACTCCTTCCAACAAAACTTTGACTAAATTACTTTTACTAAGAAGTTTTTTCTGATGCTTTCAATAAGTGGACTACAAAAAGCTCATTCAATTTAGGCAAACAAAACCATGGCCTAAATGAAACTAATATAATTAACAAATACTCCCCCCTATACCTATTTCAGTTATGGAATGCTTAAAAACAGGTAGTCCTCAGCTGACTTAAAACAGCTTGTTTAGTGACCAAAATTAAAAAGAGCACTGAAAAAGTGATTTATGACTGACTGTTTTTCACACTTACAACAGTGGCAGCGTCTCGATGGTCAAGTGATCAAAATTCAGACACTTGGCAACTGATTCATATTTATGACAGTTGCAGTGTCCTGGGGTCTTGTGATTTCCTTTTGCAACCTTCTGACAAGCAAAGTCAATGGGGAAGCCAGATTCACTTAACAATCATGTTATCGGTACTAACTTAACAACTACAGTGACTCACTTAACAACTGCTGCAAGAAAGGGGCAAAATAAGATAGGGCAAAACCCACTCAACAACTGTCTCACTTAGCAACAGAAATTTTGGTCTCAACTGTGGTCGAAATCAAGAACTACCTGTTCCTGTGTTTCTACACAGAATATATGCAATAGAACAGTGTTTCCCAAAGTGGGGTACGCGTACCCCCAGGGGTACGGGAAGAGTTTGGTGGGGGTACGCGTTGCACCGGAGTTTAGTGGGGATCACGTGGGAATATCCACTGCACCGTGCTTAGCTGCGCCGACAGAACAAAGAAAGAAATAGGCGCTTATCGCAGTTTTTACATGGGAACTGGGAAACTGGGAAACGGGAATAAAATAACTTTCGTTTATTTTGTGTATGTACCAAAAAAAGAAAAAATAAATATATTTTGATTTTTATTAAAGCATGTTTTTTATGAGGGGTACTCAGCGTTACAAAATTATAGAAGGGGTACACATATGTCAAAAGTTTGGGAAACACTGCAATAGAAATAAGAGAATTTGTGTGTGTATTTGTGCGTGTGTGTGTGTGTGTGCATGTGTATATAACAGTGATTGTTCCAAGAGAGTTGAACTACTACTACTAGCAATCCCAGCATCCTGCTTAATAATGAGGGTTACTGGGAAATGCAGGCTGGCCAGGGATTCTTCCATATCTGTGAGGAAGGATGGAATGACAAATGTGTGTGTGTTCTTCCTCATAAGAATCAAAGTCTTGCTGACTGTTTTTACCAACCCATACTAATCAATGATTTCATTTAACAATTTGGCTAATAAAACACTGCAATCAAGACAAACACTAACGTATTATAAAGAATTAGTACCATGCTTCAATGGTTATTTTGCAGACATTCTTCAAATAAATGCTACTCAGCACTTGATTTGATAAAAAGATGATTACACCAAGCTGAAATTGCTATAAGTGAAACTTACAGCTTGTTCCTATGAAGAATCAGACATTTTCATGTCCACATCTAAGAATCCATCGGTCTGGACACATCTTACATATAAAAGCTCTGTCAAGAATACTTTCAGAGCTTTTTAAAGTCTACCTCTATTCCATGTGAGATTTTACCCCTTGACCCTTACATTACAAAATATTTCTGGATATTAAACAGTAGAAAGTACTTAAATTAAAAGGCTGAAATGTCAGTTGTTTGCCTAGTAACTTTAAATGGTTCTTTAATATTTTTATAATTCAAGTAAATATATTTTAATTAAAAAATTACTCTGAAGTAAGTGGCGGCTAATAAATTTTACAAAAAAATGAAGATCCTGCTGTAGAAAATCAAAATCCTACATTTTCAGCCTATTATCAGGCTAAACTTTTCAGCAGATCCAAAATACAACTCAGAAGCTAGAAAACTCATGCATACGTCATGTGGAATTTCCTGCCATTAATCTTTGCAAAGTTAGAGCACAATCCATCAGCATATTTAGGAATAAATACTACAGAATTTTATTCAGAAAGCATATAGACAATATGTATAACACTGCAAATTTTTCTGAACACAAGGGATTGCATTGCACATTATTCAGGGACAACTTAGTCACTGCAAGGAGACCACTAAGCATTTTTGTACCTCAAGTCTTGCCATACTACTAATAGATAACAGAGGTGTTATTTATTACAGTATATATTTATAACATCTTATATTATAGAAAGCTTAATGAAGAATATTCTCATGATACAACAGGTAGATAGATAAGTCTTCTCTTAAAAAAAGGTTGCACTATGATTCCTGCTATAGACCATACTACTTCAGAACAGAAGGTTTAACTAATGTATATGGAAACATCAGTTTGAAAAATGTGATTTGAAATACAACTAATAAAAACTCCTTTGGGCTTTCTTCATTCCCCCTCCCGCAAAAGGCCTTATATTTTGGAATGGAGAAGGGCATTACAGAATACTCCTAAGATCCATATTACAGGACAACCCCAAAGGAAGGAGAACCATATTACTTTTGTAAACTTTTGCTCACCATCAAATGCATGGAATGGCTAACTCCTACATTAATTTAATTTGCCATTCCATACATCTGACACAAAGGAACCATGAATCAATGTGCACTGGTGCTATATTTCATGACAGTAATAAATACCAACCAAATAATTTAAACACTAAGAGTTTATTTATTAAATTTATACACCATCCATCACAGCGTTAGGCAGCAATCAATTGACATTAACACAATCTTAGTTCCAAACTCAGGTTAATTGCCTTTGTGACTTGAAAATCTTGCATTTTTTACACAGGCATTCCAAAGATCCTGTCTAAACTTCATTTTCTGAATAGATGTGGGGTGGGGTAGGGGAAAGGAGACAAAGAACATTATTGTAAACTTTGCTTATTTAGGTAATAGGGCTACACAATATGGCATTCAGCTGCAAACCTAAGCAGATACTTAATTTGTGGTCCCATTGAAATCTATTGTACAAACAAAAAATATATATTTGGGACTGCTTCATTTGCTAGTTTATTAACATAAAACTCTTTTCTTAATTCAGTTAACACTTGAGGCAGTTTCTTTTAAGTATATGCAAGCAAATAAATCCTTAAAACATTCTCAGCAAACAATCATTAAAGATCACAGAGAACCAATTTTATTATGAATTATGATGATTAAAACATGACAAATACTATATGAGTCTCATCATAGGCAGGCTTAAAGAGATGCACTGTTATAGAAACAGTTACACTCAGAATATATAATGGATATAGTCCTTTGCTTCCCATCTGCCTTTAAAGAACATATGCAATACTTTTAAAAAGGACAAGTGGTACTGGTGCAATGAAGACAGATTTCCTTTGTATACTGCAGTGCTAAATTTTGTCAATAAACCAAAATAATGAAAAGGGGGAGAATTGCATTAAAATGACAAAATTATTCTGCTTAAGCCATTACTTTACTTATTTCACAGTCATCTCCAAAGTCCAATGACAATGTGCCTTTACTAAAACTATATACTTTAGAAGGCCAGAGAATACTGAACAATATCTGTGTGCATGTGTGTATACACAATCACATTTTTTAAAAAAGTAATTATTAAAATATATTAAAATACTATTCTTTTCCCTTGTGTTTACTATATTGACATTAAATCCCAATGGGTTGAACAAACTTAACATATTTCATCCATATCAGAGGGAGACTTGTCAAACAATGTCTTAGAACTGTAGTAACATTCAATCTATTTCATTGTCTGATTTTGTCTGAACAACCCTCAAGCTGTTCAGGCATTCTATGTAACAGTTCAAGAAACAATGAACCACAGCATTAAAGAAAATCAATCTCAGCCCAATGCATTGCTAGAATCATTCCAAACTATAAATTTTAAAAGAAAGGACTTAGTACAGTTCAAACACAAAAATTGTGGATCAGTTTAGGATTCTAAAACCAAGCTGACACAATACTCAGTAAGGGGTCATAGTTCAATAGCAAAAGATATCTTTGTTTCCATTCCTGGCATTTCCAGAGAAGTCGGAGTGATTCCTGGCACTTCCAATGAAGGCTATGAAAAACCCTATCTTCCTAACTGAAGCCTTGGAGATCCGTTTTCATTTAATGTAATGTAGTCAATATTAACTACTATACACAGATTAACCATCTGACTGTGTAAACCAATTTCATACAAGTTCCAATCTTGCACATACAAAATTAAAATTCTTGCTTCACAAAGAACACAAACCAGCTTGTACTTGGACATCACAGAAAACCATGATCAGTTTTAGATGCTTCTGATTTTCCTTTCATAAAAGAAATCAGAGAGCGCCTAACCAGAGGCTCATTGCAACTTATTCTATTAATACTATGTAAGAGTTCAATGTTACTTCAAGCAGCCTTTTGTTTCCTTATCTATAACCAACCAAAAAGAATGCCTTAATGCTTTTTTAAAAACTTAACACTAAGTATTGGGTTAAATATCCTCATATACATATGCCAAATGGCAGTTCTTGGATTTCCCAAAAAAGCAGCTCAGACTTGGAAAGAGGAGACGTAGAGAAGTGAATGCACACATAGGTTTTGTGCTGAATGGACTAGCATTTTTTTTTCAGTTGGATATACAATACAGAGGTCTTCTTGTTCCCCACCCATGCCACACTTAAAACACATCAACTTGGAAGCAAGGCTGACTCAACCCCAGATATATATATCCCTAACTGTAATTCGGACCCCTTCCCAAAGATTGCCTCCCCTCCTTTTCCCCTTCCAGCTCAGTCTCCTGCACCCAATCCCTTGGGGCACATTTTGACAGAGGTTAAATCCCAACAGTCTTAGAGGCAGACTCTACTTTGGCCCCTTAATCTATATCTATACAAGGGCAATCATTAACTTTGATTAAAATCACGCACAAACATTAAAGAAAAATAAATGGGAAGGAGAGAAAGGTGGTTCCTAGTAGTTTTCAGGAGAGAAAGGAATGCAAGTCCTCAATATTCACCGCACCTTCACACGGTTTCCACAGAATGAAAAGACGGGGACCGTTTCTCCCTATTTCTGAAAAAAAAAAGGAGGAAAAGAGTGCTCCAAAGACCCCGTACAAATTTAGGATACTACTGGAAGGCTGTAAAGAGTTACTTACTCTCCCGTTCACTTCCTTCCTCCACAAAGGCCGTTCTCTTTCTGGGGAGCAGAAGAACCGCTAGAGAAACCCCCCACGCACAGGTCGGGAGTGGGGAGCTTCGGCGCCCCTTCCTTTGCCCTCACCCGCCCGCAAATAGGGCCTGCAGAGAACCTGAGGAGACTCCTCCACGCGGCCACCCTGAAACCCGTAGCCGGATGGCCCCGTCAGCCACTCCCCGCGTACCCCTCCCAGGCCTAGCGGGCCCAGGAATCCCAAGCAGCGGCCCAGTGCCACGGAAGCAGCCCCGTTAAGCGCTCCCACCTCCTCGCCCGGGCGCTGCCGCCGCCGCCGCTGCTTACGAAGCGGCTGCCCTCACAAGTCCCGAAAAGGGAATCAGAACAGGAGGAGATGGCGGCCGCCCGCCCGGAGCGACGTACCTGAGGAGGGCAGGAGCCTGGCAGCCGGCGGAAAGGGAAAGAAAAGCTGGTAGGAGGAGGAGGAGAAGGAACGGTGTCGGCGGCAGCGAAGCCAGCAAAGAACAGGCGGCGACGGCTCCGCCTCACACGACGGGCCTTTCGAGGCGGAGAGGAGCCGGGGAGGGAGGGAGAGAGGCGGTACCGACACGTCCGCGGCGTCGGCCCGACCCGGCCCTTCATACATCCAGACAGTCATCCATCGCTTCCTCTCCCCGCCCCGCCGCCTGTTAAAGGGGCGAACGACTCTCGGCCTCCCTCCCTCCCTGGAGCAAAACCGGCGGCTGTTGGAACTCTTATTCCCGTAACTGCGACTGACTAGAACAGCCCGCTTTGCGGAAGGGGATCTCTGTACATTCTCAACGACACGCATATCCTCCTCGCGATCTCCGGCCCAGATCTTGGCCATCTGTGGAGACGGTGAAGGAGAAGAGTGCCTCTGAGAATATGCGAAGTGCCGGTCGTCCGCGCGATACAGACAAGGGGGGAACCAAGATTTGGACTTAATTGCTTATAGCTGCCGTTGCAGCCTCCGCGCTTGCTGTTAAATTCGGGCATTTGTGTATTTATCGCGTTGTGATTTCTCACGCAATCTTTCTATTCCGTTGACTTGTCAGTCAAACCAGCCCGAGGTGGTTTCTCCATGTGGCCAAGTACTTTTTTTTTCCAGGGTCCCCATCGCGTGGCGAGAATCCCGCCTTTGTATAGGGTAGCCGCATAATGAGCACATTTTTCGGGTATATGAACACGTGGAAGTGGGAGTTTTTATTTATTCAATTTATACGGCCCTTCCGCCCCCATCTCACAGTTCTGACACTAGGCGGTTTATAATTAAAGGGGTGGATGAAATCCCACTTTATCAGAAATAAGGAAGGCCCAAATACAGCAGACTAGGGGTCCAAGTAACCAAGCATTTTGCTTTTCAGAGTGGCTGTGCACAAGCAAGACAAAAGGACAGTGGTGTTTTGTAACTGCTCCTATGCAGCTGGCATGCAAGAATATCATGCCTGGGCATGGGGAGAACACAATGCTACTGTTAACTAATAGCCATGTCCAGTGGGTGTGTTCACAAAACAGTAAGCCCACAATCGGAGTTAAGTATGTATGCATATCATCACATCCTACACATTAACCAGGATTTGGGATTTATTATGTTGTCAGCCCCAAAAAGGCACAGTGCAAATTCTTGATCTATTGATTTCTTACGATTCAGCTTCAATCTGTGTTTCAAAAAAAGATAAATGTCTACCTATCCATTTCCCACACATTCTGTATTATTTGTTAAACCTTCTTGTTCCATCAAATTAAAATAACTTATTCTTTTCATACTGGACAATGTTTAATATGACCAGCATTGGCTAAGACTGATTTATTGTATCTTTTCCTTATAAAGCATTGTGGTTAAAAGTTTGTAGTTAGTCAATAAACTCAAAAATCTTTGTTTCAAATGAAACAAAGTTCATTTTAAATCCTATGAATCATCATTTTAGCCAGTCTATCCACTGCAGGATGAATTTCTCTTCTGCATGTTTTCAATCAATACCATCCTGAGCTTAAATCCTATGAATATTTTACATTAAATGTTTTATGTCTTGTAAATTACATGTTTTATGTCTTATAATTTTATTAGTTTAAATATTTTGCCTATATTTGAAAATATGCTAAATATTCAATCTGTACTTTGATGGGAGCCCACCAAAAATCCAATTTTATGTACTAAACCAAATTTTTAAAAGAACTTCCAAGAAGAAAATGGTAAACCATTTCTGTATTGTTGCCAGAAAACATTATTAATTTCTCCAGGAGTAGTCACCAGGAATGAAGCATAACTCAAGATAAATTTTACTTAAACTACATCAAGCAGGCTTTACCTTGAAGACAAGATAAAAATAGAATAAGTATGTAACATATTAACTTAGTTTTTGTCTGAATCTCAAAACTAGTATAACAAGCTAAATTTATTCCCTCATATTCCCTGTACTAATTCCTATCAATAAAAAATGAACCTTCCTCTGCCTATCTTTCAAACAATTTCCTTTATTTCAGGCAATTGTTGAGCCTAGAAGCACATCACAGTTTTGTTTTAATTATTTTTATTTAATTTATGTTTACTAGAGCCTTTCTTGAGCTGCATTAATCACAAATGTGTGCTTAAATATCAATTTAGAAAAAGAGCTCCCCCTTCTGTCAGCATAGTGAACAAGTACCTATGTATCTCAGGGTGCAAGATGAATGAAAATATTTTTTTGTGCTTTTTATCTGAACAGAAAGGCTGAGTGCCAAAGAATTGAAGTCTTTGAACTATGATGCTGGAGAAGACTCCTGCGAATCCCTTGGACTGCAAGGTGATCAAACTGGTCAGTCCTGGAGGAGATCAATCCTGACTGCTCTTTAGAAAGCCAGATCCTGAAGATGAAACTCAAATATTTTGGCCACCTAATGAGAAGGAAGGACTCACTGGAGAAGAGCCTAATGCTGGGAAAGATTGAGGGTAAAAGAAGAATGGGAGGACAGAGAATGAGGTGGCTGGATGGAGTCCCTGAAGCAGTAGATGTGAGTTTAAATGGACTCCAGAGGATGGTAGAGGACAGGAAGGCCTGGAGGAACATTGCCCATGGGTCATAATGGGTCAGACATGACTTCGCAACTAACAACAACAAAAAATCTGTGGACATATTGCAGAATCCTATCTTCGTGATCAATGATGCATTAGACTCCGTATTTTATTAGTGAAATTTACAAGAATCCTACCAGCTGGAAAACAAAATTTTAAGATACTATTGGTTATGGATGGGAAATACAATTCAAAGGCTTTAAGTATCCTCATTGCCCTTTTTCACTGTGCTCCTTGACTTTTATTAGTACATCTTGCAGGTTCTTTCTTTTTTTTTTTCATAGTGTCATTAGCCAGTCTATTTTGCCATGTTCTGTCTGCATTGTAGTTTCCTGATTAAAAAATTCTTTCTCATGAGGACAATAAGATGTTCTGGTATTCCAATTTGTTTATACACCTTCTACAGCTTGACGTGATTGGCATGATCGAAGGTCTTTCAGGATAAATGAAATGCATATTGATTTCCTTTTGGTGGTCTTTGGCTTTCTCAGCTATCTAGTATGCATTAGCAATAATGTTTTGTATTCCTTGGCCTTTTCTAAAGCCACCTGAAACATCTGGCATCCTCTTTTCCATTTAGAGCTCTAATCTGCATTGGATGATCATAAACATTATTTTGCTAGCACATTAAATTAAGGATACTATACAATAATTTACACCCTCTGTTATTATTATTTTGGTGTTGGAATGTAGATTAAACTCTTTCAATCTGTTAGCCAGTGTGTCAGTCCCCAGATTTGCTGGCACAACCAGGTAGCCTAAGCTTGTAGGTCTAACTACTTTTGGTGCTTCCTGTGTGCTTGGTAATGTCAATAACTGTTTGATGGGATGGCTCATTGGAAGGACAATCAAATAACATAAATTTATACAGGTAGTCCTCGATTTATTACTGTAATTAAGCCTGGAATTATGGTTGGCACAGTCATAAAACAGGTCATCAAATGACCAGCCTGATTTTATGATCTTTATTTGAAGCATTGTTAACCAAATGCAATGCTCATTAAGCAAATGCTTAATTATTTGCTATGGGGCCAGTTTTTGCCAGAAACCAAAAATAAATGTTTGTTTCCAGGAAAAAAAAATGTCATAATTTATTGTGACTGTGAGTTGCTGCAAACAGCCATAAATACAGGCCAGTTGCCAGGCATCAAAATGCAGTTACACGACTGGGGGGAAGGGCAGCTGTTGAAATTTCAGGACCAAATCGTAAGTAGCTTGGGGAGGGGATACTTTGTAACTTAGATGGTCACTAAACAAGCAGCTGTAAGTTGAGGACGACTTGTATTCAAACTGAAGGCTGGCAGAAGCTGCTAAATACAGATGGTCTCATTTAACCTCGCGTAATGATCATAGCAGTTACGATGGTGATGGTGAACTTTAAAGCAAAAGAAAGCTGAAATAAGAGCATAGGCACAGTTATAGTTTCACTTAGCGACCATATCTTTTAAGAACTGAGTTCCCAGTCCCAATTGTAGATGCTAAATGTACATCTGATTCTCCTTCATGTATGTTACATTATTAGGTTCTCTGAAATCCAGCTAGGTAAAATTGCCTGCTATTCTAAGTACTGAAGATGAGGGGAAAACCACAATGACCCCTTGTGATTGTGGAACTCAGTAAACCTTTCTCATGAGGACAATAAGGTGTTCTGGGATTCCAATTTGTCTAAGCACCTTCTACAGCTTGATGTGATTGGCATGATCGAATTACTGATGATTACATATGGGAAACTTTTTTTCAAAAAAGGAAGAGCCTCTAGGGAAGGGAAAAAAGCATAGATGACATCATTTTGCAAGTTCTCAGTTCTTTTCATACTGGTAAAACAATTCTGTCATAGATTAATGGTATTTTGCAGGAATCAGCTCCAGCCGTGTTTATGCAACAATCCCCAGATCTTGATGCCTAGCAGAATCTGGTTTCATTTTCAGTACATCAACATATGTACTGAAATGTAATATAGTTTCTTCTGTGCTGTGATGAGTGGGAGAACTTTAAATTCCACAGGTAGTGAGATGTGTGTCACTAGGAATCAGATGTTTTACGGTCCTGGTGATTGTGTGGATTCTGAACTGGTCAGCTATTAAAATTATTGACAGTACAGAATACAGTATCAGGGAAATGAAATCAAGTTGCAGGAACTATTGATGGTTACAGATGCTGAATAAGAGAAAATTCTCAGATGCACTCTTGAGCTCCAAATTGAGGAGTTTCCAATCAATAATTTCGATTTTGACAGGGAGATGGACAGGTTGAATAACAAAGTCATATTTCTGTGAGGATGATAGGATAAAATTACCAATGGCACCTTTTAGTCTGGAAACTGATTAGAAATGGCTAATTAATACGTCTTTCAGACCCTAATGAGTAAGACTTATTCTAAAGAATAATTCCAAAAATATTCAATAGAAGATTTCAAGCACATACTCTGTTTTCAAATGAGAAACCTATATAGGTAAATTAAGGAAGCAATATTTCAATTCACATTTTTCAGTGTAATGGGAAGTAATTGACGTTTAGGTATTATATTTCTTATCGATGTAATAGTAGTATTCACAACCAACACCAGGATCTATGTACAGGTTTCATTTATATTGCGGGTGAGTCTGAGCCTAAAACTTCAATGTTATTATATGGTGCTGTATGTATGGATTTTGCTGTATTTACTTTATACATGACTAATTTCTATCCGGACAGATTTTGAACATTTGGAGTATTTTGTTTGCAAAATGCTCCCCTTCCCCACATGCCTAGAGATACAATACATTCCTAGGGCTTTGGGACTATGAGTGGGGCTGGGGGTTTCTTAGCAGACTACTTGTGTGAAATGACTACATAGTGTCCAGCCAGAGATCATTTAGTGCATTGGCACAGCTTTTCCCAGAAAGAGCATGGAGTTCTGCTGGTTCCCAGCTGCACTTGAAACCTATACAAAAGAGAATAGCAATATCTTCTTCCATCATCTGTACTCTGCTGCGGTTCCTTGTGTCTTCCATAGATTCCCAAGTAGATATTTATTAATGCAGAGTCTAGGTGCCCTGATAAACGAGCTCATCCCCTATTTCATCTGCTGTCTCTTTAAACTGTTCATGTAAGCCTTTTTCATTGCAGCTCCCATCCTGAGCTAACAACTAAAAGTCAGCAACATGTTTGCGCAGATCATTTACTCAGTCTTAGGCAATGGATCTCACAGTTAGTGGATTGACGAGGTTGTCAGATTAGTCCCTAAGAGTCTCACAAAAGTGTTCTGTATGTATCTGTAAAATTTGGGCCATTCCACAGTTGGAGAGTAGTTTTCTTTTGCCAGTTCTCTCTGTCAAGGACTCAATTAAAAATCCTATCTAAAATCATATTTGGGAAGTCCTTGGGGTTAAGAAATACCTAAGTCACATTGAGCGAGATGGGTAGTAAATTTCCTTGGATCCCCGTCATATTAACCAGGCAGGCAGCTGTTCAATATCTGAGCACAGCTGCTGCTGCTGCTGCTACAGCTGCTAGATGCTGAGCAGCACAGGAACTATTAGTGAGGATAAATTGTGCTAGTTTGGTTCCTTCATCATCTGGCTTGCCATATGACTGATTCTGGAACCAAGAGTTTGTGACCTGACTCGCCATGAATGGATTTGTGAGTGGGTGTAGAACCATGCTTTAATCCTGGAGTTTTGAGTGTTCTTTTTCCTCACATGAAGTTGAAGAAATAGGAGTATAGGAGTAGCTGTTCTTGGTGTCAGGATTTCATGGACAGCATAACAATAAATCTCTTAACAACTTGACCAGCACTCGGCAGTTAGCAATAAAAGAGTCAGTGGCAGAGCTTGGATAGGAAAGCTGCTTTTATAGCAGAAATGAAAAGCCAAAGTATGAAAATCAACTGCTGTAAAATCTAGCAGTTTTCCTTCTTTCCATACAGTAAGTAACTGGCCCCAGTATTTTAATCTTTTCTCCCTCCATTATGTGGGTGTTTTCCCAAAAATAAGACCCTGTCTTATATTTTTTTTGAATACTGAAATAAGCGCTTAGTCTTATTGTCATGCACTCAAAAGCCCAATTGGGCTTATTATCAGAGGATATCTTATTTTGGGGGAAACAGGGTAGTAAAGGACTTATTCCACTTATTTTTCATCTGTGGAAGTGGAAGACATCTCCATCAGATTTTGTTAAATGACCCAGTCTGGTCTCAAACTATTTAATTCTCACTTTGGTAGTTTGAGTCCTCATAAAAAGTGGAGCGTATAAATATGACATCAGCATGTCGATGGAAGTGTACTATGATCAATGTACAAAGCCCTAAAAATATGCACTGTCAGGCCCCAAGAACCAATAACTTGAGGAATTACTTCTGAGTAGTTTATTGTTCACCTACAGACAGAATCTTGCCAGATTAAAGTAACTATCTCAAAAAGTACAGATACATACTTTAGATATAGGTATAGATATACTCTATGAATTGCTAAGCAGAAGCTACCCTATTCCTGCCTATCTGACTTTCAAAGCTCTGCTTCCTCTTTGCCCTCTAGGATACAGCCCCTCCCTTCTGATACTTCAGACTTCATTTCACCACAGTATAATGGTCAGGAATATGTACAGCTCTTTTCAAATAATTAAAACAGCATCATCATTTACAAGGACAATGCAGATATGAAGCTGAGTACACCTGCAAGCACATGCACGTATGAGTGAAGACAGCCAGGTTGCAATTTCCAAAGCATGAATATGGAATTCAAGGTTGGTGGCTGAATACAATTAGAATAATGCATAATGTGCTTAGTGAATATTTAAACATTGATATTCCCTTATTTGTTTAATAATCTAGAAATGTATAGGGAATACTTGTAGTGATGTTACAGGTGAGTTTATAGATAAATTATGAAAAACTATATGGGTCTATGCACCTTGGTAGACAGTTTACCTCAGATGGGGAAATGAAGAAATATTAAGTTGTGCAAATGTTGATAGAAAGTTAGTGGATGTTACTCTGTTGTGATGAAGAAATCAGAAATATAAAGAGAGAAATATAAAGGTAAGTTGAATACATGGGAATGGAGTACTTAAGAAAAATTTAATGTTTATTACAGTCAATTATTATATTTAAGAAGCCTGTACTGTAAAATAAGAGATTAGTTTGCTATGATATGTCTATGGCTCTCGGGTAGCAGGACTAGAGAAAAGCTATAGCAGATTTTTGCAACCTAGATTTGGCAGGTTTAATTTTCTTCTATTAGTTTGCATCCTGCCTTAACTTGAAGGATCCGAAAGGGGTCATACCGAATCTCCCCCCCCCCCCCAATTAATCCTCACAAAAATCAGAGAAGGTATAGAGGTTAAGTAATAGTGATTTTGTTAAATATGACAAATGTACTTCAATATGAACACATACAAAGTAATGATGAAAATGCTAGCAGGGAATTTCAGAACAGTACACTAGACTGGAAAAACCTACCTAGAAGAAGACTATAAGAAAGCACTTCCATAGTGCTGCCAAGAAAATTACACAGCCTTATCTTTGTAGTAAGCTGGAGATGAACTTTATCATAAGATATAGATATCCTGAAGTTTCAGCAATAGAGCAGGGAATTGCTTATTGAAAGTTTCAGCTGTATATGCAATAGAACATTTTTAAAGTTTTCCTGTTAGGAATCCTAGAGAAGAGGATTGAAAATTGAATTAAACAAAGCAGCAATATTCTTTATATATATCTATGGCATGACTATACTTGGTATGTTGTAGTTTTGCTCTAAAAAGGAGCCTGGATAGCTCAGCAGACTAAAGCACTGTGATTACACCAGCTGTCTGCAATTACTGCAAGTTCGAATCTACCCAGGCTCAAGGTTGACTCAGCCTTCCATCCTTTCTAAGGTAGGTAAATTGAGGACCCAGTTTGTGGGGGTAATAAGCTGACTTTGTATAAATATACAAAAGTATGAAGGCTATTGCTTAACACATTGTAAACCGCCATGAGTCTCCGGAGAAGGGCGGCATATAAATCAATTTTTTTTAAAAAAAGTACGTAAACTTGAAAAGAGGCAGAAATGGCAGATAAAATGAATGTGCTAGGATTGAGGTCCTCAAAATCTGTGGTCTTCTGACTTCATCAAAATAAATAAATTTGTGTGATTTACTTGTGGATACGCCTCATCGGTAGTAGCGTGTCAGCTAATAATTTAGCATCAAATGGGTTCATCAATCCATTCTTTATCCCAATAGTTCCTAAATGTTCTCAGTTCACACCTCCCTTAGTATTGTTGTAATATTTTCATAGTCCCCCTAAGCCAAAGAAATATCGAACAGTTGTGTTTCTTTCAAACATTTAAAATATCTGCCCAATCTGACAACTGCAGCTTTATCTCTTTTCTCTAAAGAAAGTTGAAGCTCTCTTTTGCTGCCAGCTTGCTCAAGCAGACTGGTAGGAATCCTCTCTAGTTTATGCATACAAACCTGGATTGCTGTCAGAATGCAAGCTTGCACGCAAAAAGCAAGATTGCTAGAGAAGATGTCACATGGACAGGAACAATGACGTCAACCCCTCTAGGTAGACCAGATGAGAATTCCAATTCCACCGGAAAGCTACACCTATGTTTATGGAGATTTGCAGTAGTTACAGACTTGCAAGTCTGATTGGCTGAATCTCTTCATATACCCTGCCTGAGCTACCTCCAAATATTACCTCATTGAGATCTCAGCATGCAGTCCATTGGTCACTGTGAGAACTCCACCTCCTTAAAACTGTCTTTTATTCCAGGGATTTTAGGCCATGAGGAAGGATGGAAGAAAAAGCAGGGCCTTCTGAGGATCCTCTGTAGGTCAGCCTGTTCCTCTACCTTCATTTTCAGAGCCTATTACATCCTAGATACCCGTTCTTCTCCTCAGGCCCACCAATTCTCTCCCTCACATTAAGTTCCTATATTTTTCCTTTCCTTTCTCACGTCCAATTTTGCAGACCTGCTCTGTGTTGCATGTTCCTTTAAAAAAAACCCAAGCCGAAACAAAAGTGTTCCTTCCTTGCTTTGCAACACAACGTATTTCTATAGATCAGCCACTTCAGCCTAGCTATCAAAGAAGGCCAACTGGGTGCAGGAGAAGCTCTGATCCTGTTTTACCTCTATATATGTTGCCACCAGTGGTGGGCTGCAACCGATTTAACAACCGGTTCTATGAGCGCACGCTTTGTAGCCGCTCACAGGCTTCACTCAAGCACGCACCTAATGCACTTGAGCGCAGTGTTCAAAATACAGCAATTTGAAGCTCAGCTACTTACCTTCTAAGGCAGCCCCGGTAAGCAGAACAGCGGAGGGGCGGGAATCAGCTGTGCCACACGATTCAGCTGAGCCAGAAAGAAGGAAATATAGGACAGGATAGGGTGTGGTTGGGTGGGTGGGTGGGCGGGGCCAGTTGCTCATCAGAACTACCAGTTCACCTAAACTGGTCTGAACCGGCAGCAGCCAACCATTGGTGCCACCCACGTTTTCTAGGCATTGCTGCATGGCATAAAGCATTTTGTTTCCCTTTACAGCCTTGGCTGTATTGAACAAGCCCATTTCTTTATATCATGTGCAGGATTGAGAAGGCTTGCCATCAAGAATCCAATTAGACAAACTGCCTTGGCTTCAAACTGCATGGTCAAATACAGACACCCCCCCCCCCCCCCCCCGCAAACTAGCCTGCAGGACCAAGACCTATGCTAGATCCAGTGATCATGGGCCCAGAGCTACTCATCTATGGAGGGAGATCAGGGAGTCAGTCCCTGGATGGGAGTTCATCTGAGCATCACTGAGTGAACACAGACTGCCATCCTGCTCTACTCCATAGCAGAGAGGAAATTCTGGTAGCTGGTGATGCTCCAGGCAGAGGGTTTTCTCTCCGTATTTCCTTTGAAAGGGTGCACATAGCTTGTTAACCCTTTGATTACTTAGGCTGGGCTGGGAGCTGTCTTTTCCACAGGTAGAGAGACCTCCCACCCCTGCTGATCTGATCTGCTTGCTGCACTCATGCAACACCAAATGAGGAGAGAATGTACTGCATGCCACCATGCCTGAGTATCAGTCTTGCATACATAAAATCTGAACTCTGTGAGAATTCAGTCTCATTCTGTCTGGACAAGTCAGAATCCAGCATGTTTAGGCAAGTAGAATTAAGTTCACATAAGAATTCGACTGTGTGTTTCTCATTGCACGCCTCCTCTCCCTTCTCAAAATTGCATATGATCCCTTGGCCTACAGTGTGAGAACTCCTAGGCTAGAGCATTATCTTACAAGGAAAAATGATTACAGGTAGTCTTTGACTTACAACAGTTCGCTTGGTGACCGTTTGAAGTTAGGGCGGCACTGAAAAAAGTGACATGACCAGCGGTAGGTTTCATATTAAGTTACTACTGGTTCGCTGTGCATACCCTGTTCACGTGCATGCCTGCCTCCCGCACATGCATCCGGCCTTCTTCGCATGCGCTTTGCTCACACATGCGCCTTCCACACATGCACCCAGCCTCAAAAATGCACCTAAATAGGATGGCATAGAACTGGGGCAGGGTGGGGTTTCCACTACCAGTTTGGGTGAACCGGTCTGAACCAGCTGAATACACCTCTGTTATGGAATGAAGTGACCAAGCAACATCCCTGGGTCAGCCAGAGAGAGAGTTTTTATTTGCGCAAAGACTCAGAAGCTAGTATCACATCTTAGCTTTGAGTAAAGACTCCATGCTTACATGACACATTATATACTTTTCTAAACAAAGGATTCTGCTAACACAGCAACTTTCCATATATGGTTAACATGCATCCGTTACATTTAATTGACATCTCCTTATTACTAAAGTTTTACATCATTCTTGCCAAACAATCATAATTCTTCTGTAAATTACTGGAGCATAAGTCCAAATTATCTTTTGTTGATGGATGAATTCCAACCAGGTGGACATCCTTGGCCTTATCACCTTTTAACTGTATTTCATTAGATTTGTTCCTATCTTATGACAAGTTAGGGGGCCTCTTAGAGTGTTAAAGGAGATTATGCTGACTTTGTATTCTCTCCAGCTGGATGTATTTCCTGCCTTCAGAATATAGTTGCTTTTAGAATATCTTTTAGAATATAGTGAATATAAAGTTATCCAGTGGTCATCCAACCGCTCCCTCTACATTACCTCTGCTTATGACCATTTTTCACACTTATGACCGTTGCAGCATCTTCATGGTCACTTGATTTACATTCGTATGCTTAACAACTGACTCACATTTATGACAGTTGCAGTGTCCCGGGGTCATATGATCACCTGCTGGCAAGTAAAATCAATGGGGAAGCCAGACTCACTTAACAACCATGTTACCAATTTAACAACTGCAGTGATTCACTTTTAAGAAATGTGACAAGAAAAGTTATAAAATGGGGCAAAACTCACTTAACAAATTTTTCACTTAGCAACATAAATTTTGGGCTCAATTGTGATTGTAAATTGAGGACTACCTGTATTTGGATGCTCTTTGAGAAAGCAGACAAAAATGAAAGAACAGACTAGAAAAATTATTTGCTTATTTTTCTTTGGATAAAACAAGTAAAGTTCTGCATTTTTCAACAGTTCCCAGCCCAGCCTAAGTAACCAAAAGGTTAGCAATATTTTTGCACTTTGAATATTTTGGCTGCCTTTACATAGCATGCCAATCTGTTTTGTTTATCCATTTTTTGTTAACAAATCCCAAATGTGTGTCTCTGCACCATATAGGTAGTCCTCAATTTACAAATATTCATTTGATGATTGTTCAAAGTTACAAGGGCACCGAAAAAAGTGACTTAGGACCATTTTCCACATCTACAATCATTGCAGCATGGTCAATTGTGGTTGTAAGTCGAGGACTACCTGAACACTACAGGTAATCTGCAATTTATTACCACAATTGGGACCAGAATTTTTGTTGCTAAACATGGAAGTTGTTAAGTGAGTCATGCCAGGTTAACCTCTTTGACATGGTTAAGGAATCGTTGCAGTCGTTAAGTGAATGTGGTTATTAAGCGAATCTGGCTTCCCCTAATGACTTTGCTTGGCAGAAATTGTCTGGGAAGGTTGGTGATCCTGTCAGCCTGGTATATTGCAACTATCATAAATACAAATTGTAACTTTCATAAATGGCTGCCAAGCGTCAAATTTTGATCATACGACTCTAGGAATGCTGCAATGGTTGTAAGTGCGAGGACCTGTCATAAGTAACTTCTTTCAGTGCAGTTGTAACTTCTAATGGTCATTAAATAAATGGTAGTAATTCAAAGCCTACAAATATGGCAAAATATGATTAACACAGTATAGTAGCCAAAATCAAGCAAGTCACATTATGGCTTAATGCCATGTGCCGTATGAAGAGCCAATTGGACTCCCATAATAAGAATAGGAATTTATATTAAACTTCTCCCCAAGATGTAAGAGAAGTAGTGATGACTGGTCATATCTGCTGTAATGTACAGATGCCCCATCTAACAACATTTTCTTTAAAACCTAGTTCCTTTTGTAAGAAAGTATACTTAGGAATTATGAAAAAAAGGATCAAGCTAGGGGTTAAGCAAAATACTGTAGGTATTTAAGCAAAATACTGTAGGTATTTTGGGAAGAGCAAAGTCTGGCTAATTTTTCTGAAGAGTAAAAAAAGTTTGCTCCTTTTGTTCTTTTATCTTGATAAATAAAATTAAACAAAACAGAAAATAAAACAGGAAGAAATAAAAATGGAATACTTGCATATTATTTTTTCCCTAACGGAACTCTATGTGGATTTTTATTTTATTTTTTGGCTTTTACATATTTAAACAAATTAAATTTGGAAGTTCTCTTTCCCTTAGGTCCCTTTGCCAGCTTTATACATCTGTATTTCCTTGTGGCTAGTAAATACTACAGAAACAAGTTTGAAGCCCATTGTTATCCACATCTACTCAAGAAAACCCAATGAATCTATTACATTTCTTGAGCTACGTTGCTTTCGATTTTATTGATATCATTGGTTTTCTTCCCTAAATTTTATTCTGATAGGAAAAATGAGAAAAAGAACAACCGCCCAACGTGGGGCTCGAACCCACGACCCTGGGATTAAGAGTCCCATGCTCTACCGACTGAGCTAGCCGGGCGCTGCAGTTTGGGTTTCCTATACTGGATATCACTCCATTTTTTTTTCAATCAAGCGCGCGCACCTGAAAACGTCCGCAGTGACTCGGCGAACCTTCGTGAGCGCGCACCCGATACTTTGTGCAGTTGGCTCCACCTCCTCGGGTCCGTAGCCTACCGGAAGAAATCATTAGTCAAAGCGCTTGGAGGCGGCGTCCAATGGATGTGCGCGTTGTTGAAGAGCGACTGAGACGCGCGAGTGGGTGACCATCTGAAGGGGCGAAGGGGGAAAAAAAAGGGAAAAGTCCGGGTAGGAGCTAAGAGGGTGGTTTGTTTTTGAGGCTTCCTTCGCCATGAGCTCCATCGGCACCGGGGTAAGTGAGCCGGCGAAAAAAGTGGGGAAGGAAGCCCCGGCGAAGTTGGAGTCTGTGTGTGTGTAGAAGGTAGAAGAGGGGCGCTGAGGGGGGAGGGGGGCGATGAGAAGAACTGCTCTGCACATACGGGGTCTGTGAGGGAGCCACGCGCTTTATATGACGTCACCAACGGGTTGTCTGGAGAATTGGGGTGCTTATGGCGGTGCTGAGTCACAGAGGAAAATCGAAAGCGGAAGGCGAGTCTGACGGGAGGAAGGGAGGCGCGTGTCTTCCTGGAATAGAGTGGGCCTCGGCCTGGGAATTTTCCAGAGCGTCCTAAAACGCTTCCAAGTCTTGGCACCCATTGTCTTTCCATTGACAGGGCCATCGGAGTACGGCTGGGGGAACCCGGCTAGCTTATTGACGCCCCTCTTTGGTTTGAAAGCTTCCCTGCCAAGTTGCTACCTAGGGAGCGGCGTGGGCTAAGAATCTTGAAAGTGAAAGCCCCAATCATGCATTCCCTAGTTCAGAGGTCTTCAAACTTGGCCGCTTTAGGACTTGTGGACGTCAACTCCCAGAATTCTCCAGTCAGCTATGCTTGGGGTGGCCAAGTTTGGGTGACCCCTGTCCTAGTTACTAGGTGGGGGGAAAGCATCCAGTTCACCAGCGATTGTCCTTTTTTTCTACTAATTCACTTGTCATCTTTCAGAGTTAAAAATGTGGACATTGTTTTATAAAAGGACTTTAATATCATTTGCTATTAGTGACTAACCAAGTGGCAGCTTCTGAAGGCAGGATGGGTTGTTGTATTTACTACGGTAGGTAGTATCTGAGGAGGGAAAAATTCTGACAGGTGCCATATGAGAGTACCGGAAAGTCTGTTTGCTACTGTTCAATGGTTGAACAAATTTTGATAGCATCATGAGTATGAAATTTTTTTTTCAGAAATCACATTAACTGTGTTTGTATGATGCATCATTTAGCAATTTTTCTGGGGTTGCAAGATACACTGAACCATAAGTAAGTAATTCAGCTTGAATTTATAAGATTCATGATATACACCTCATGAGAATAGGCAGGCAAGTGATAACTATAGATTTTTTTCCACTAATGCTGCATTGTAGCAAACGCTTAAGAAATGCTGCCTGAATTTCTAGAAGTTATAAACAGTCATAAAATAAGCCATAATATCCTTCTCCATATAGTTTCCAGTCACTTTTAAAATTCTCAGGTGCCATCATCAGCAAATTCTCCAGTTTAATTATGCTTGCAAACATGCTAGGCTAAAATATTTGGTGTCAATAGGGAAGTTGTTATGTAGGAATACAGTATGGTGCGTTAATGTTAATCCATAGTTTATTTAACAACAGAAATTAACCAATTGCAATCATGTTATATGTGATCTCATAATTTGTTTGTTTTAGCTTGTTGCCTAATTGAAGGGAATTCAAGATGGTAATTGCTTTAAGTTATGTTATTTGGCAAATTGGAGGTCTTTGCTAAAACATGGCATGTGACAGATGAAAATAGTGCAAATCCTGAGAGGCAAGGAGTTCCAAAGAACAAGAGTTGAAATGATAATACCCTTTTGAGTAGTAGTCCATGACCTCTTTGCCTCATGCAGAATGGGAACTCCAAATAGACAAATCTTACTACATTCTTACTGGTCAAGCAGATTCCATCTTGGGAAAAACAGTGATTCATGATAAAAGGTTTGTAGATCGTCACTAGCACTTTGAATTGACCCTGGAAGCCTAAAGGTAACCAGGGCAATAACTTTCCTAATACTGTTACATTGTTATGATGAAATTGTCCTGTGAGTAAACTTGCTACCACATATTGAACCAGCTGAAACTTCTAGGTTGTCTCCAAATGCTGTCCGATGTAGAATATAATACACTAATCAGTCAGATAAAGGTAATTCTTGACTTACAACTGGTCAAAGTTATGACAGACCTGCCTGGAACTACTTATGACCTGGATTCAAAGTTTCCATATCAAACCAAAGTTTGATTATGTTCCAACATAATCAAACTTTGGGATCTCAGCAACCGGGCTTTACATTTACAACCGGTTGAACCATTTTGTGATCACATGGCCATGTTTTGCAATTATTTTACCAAAATATAGCATTTGCTTCCACGTTTTTAGCAAAAGTGCACCCATAGCAAACCATTGGTATACCTTAACAACTGTTGTTCACTTAATGACCCTGGTGGCTGCCTTATGACTGTTGCAAAACGGATTGTAAAATCAAGTCGATCATCAAGTCGACTAAACATTTATGATCCTTGTGACATGACTGTCATGGGCAAGTTCCATTATGGTCATAAGTCAAGGGCTACCTGTAGTGATCGGAGTACATGTTATTATTATCAATTCTTCTTGATCCAGGTAGCTCATAATAGACAAAACAGCCAAAGCTGGACAGAAGTCTTTCACCTGCTACTAATAGGCACAAGTCTAGGAGGATCTTCAGATTGTGAACCAATCTTTTCAGGTAGAGTTCCATCCCATTCAGAATAACTACTAGGGCCAAAGTTGCTGATTTTTTATTGACAAAAAACAACTGCATCTTGGAGGGATTCAGTCTAAGAATACTTTGTCCCATTCAGCCCATTTTGCTGATGGAGCCAAATAATTCATTTAATTCTATAAATCGTGATGCATTTAATAATGGTGTAAACTATGTAAAACACAGACACAATGATTTTCCTCAACCTGTATTCTCTATATACTCATCAAAATTTTCAATAGTCATATCTTCAATAGCTGGAGAGTTTGGGGAGCATGAAGGATGTTGGTTGAAAGTTTAATGTGATGGGTCAGTCGCTATATCAATTTGTGGAGGCATACATGTGACTGGAACGATTTTTTGTGGCCTTCTACACAACAACCATTAAGTGAATGCCACACTCGTTAAATGAACCCATTAGGGTGGGCATTGTTTTGTTGGAAATCCATAAAAAATATTGCAAATTGCAGTCATCATGACAAAACCCTGCAATGGGTCAGAAATCTGATCCTACTATGCATTTATGTGATCAAAGAGATGGTACAAATATTTACAATGGCTGGGGATGCTTTATGGGCTGTGAAACACCTGTTTTATGGTAGTGGTTTTTTTTAACATTGCAAAATGACTAATTGTAAGTTGAGGCCTACCTGTACAACAGTTCCCAAAATAATGATATTGCAAATCATTATTTGAAAAGAAGTGCTTCATACTTTCTTAGAAACTATGGGAACTGGGACAGATTTGGACTTGTCTGCCTCAAAATACAGTATAAATGATTTTATGGAAATTAATGTGAATGTAGTAGTACTCTCAACACCTGCTATTAATCTGGATTTCCATAATCCATTAAATGATTCTAAGCATAAAAAGTTGCAGTTTGAAAAGTTAAAGCAACTCATTGCTGTGCTAAGTCTACCAGCAGAGGTTGCTGTTCATTTATGTCAGTCAGTCAGTCAATCATATGTAAATCACTACAAGCAAACTTAGTTTCAGCAAAACCAATATTTTCATTTTTCCTGATTTGAAGAACATAAAATAGATGGGCACATTTGTTTTTGCTTAGTGTGTTGTTTGAACCAAAGTATGATTATTTGTAAACCATGGTTTACAGCATATAAATTTTAATTCAAAAATAATTAAGAAAACCAGAATTGAGCATGATGGACAGACAGATCCATCTATGGACTGATATTTAAAATAATCTGTTTCTATATAGAAGAGTGGATAAAAATACTGTTTATTAATCAACAGTTAAGATTTGATAAGCATGATGGTATAAATCTGCCCAGGAATCGGGCAAGTTGTTGTTACTACATAGTAAAAAGTGAAAGATGATTAATATAAATGGCAATATTATACAGGTAGTCCTCAATTTATGACCATGATGGAGACTGCCCATTACAATTGCAAATTATGATCGTGGTTAAGCAAGATGACCACATTATGGTTTTGTGTAACGACCCCCATCCTTGCTCCCCAATATGATTGTTAAGCAGAGCACAAGTTACCTCAGAGTTGCTCCCTGCCTCAGGTCTCCCAAGGCCTCTCCCACCCCGAGACATCCCATGCTCCATTGGTTGCCCCTTAGGTTCCCTGCATGCTTTGATCCTGGGTCCCATACCCTCCTCCCCACTCTCAGTTTCTGATTGTGCACTTACTTTTAGAGGATCTCTATACCTTATAAGAGGGAAGAAGAGTAGGCTGCTTTGTCTCTGGGCCACATGGCTCTAGCCTGGAAGTAGGTATCATTTTTGGAGTAGCTGCAATGAATTGTGCCCGTTCCAAAAACGGTACACACTTCCAGGCTGGAGCCATGTGGCCTAGAGACAAAGCAGCCTACTCTTCTTCCCTGTAACAGATCTCTCTTGCTAATGTGAGGTATGTTGGCCATCACATTGATACTGTAGGTGGGAGGGGCAGATATGGCGGGAGCAGGGGGCCACATCATGTTGTGGGAGTGCGTCCCCGCTGTTTACAAGCAGTGGCACGCTCCGGCCCCCAATGCTCCTTCCGTTCCCCTGGTTCCTCAGGCCCTGGGTCTTTGGCTGATGCTGTGCAATGCCAGGTCCGTGGTAAATAAAGCCCCCCTCATTTGTGATCTTATTCAGGAGGAGTGTGTGGACCTGGTGGGTATTACGGAGACCTAGTTGGGCCAGGAGGGAGGAGCCCCCCCTTGTTGAGATGTGCCCACCTGGTTTTTGTGCATTTCATCAGCCGAGGTTACAAGGGAGGGGCGGGGGGGGTGGCAGTTGTTATAAACGAGGGTCTTGGTCCAAGGGAGGCCACTGTTCCTCAGGCGGCCGGATGTGAGTCCCTCCTTGTGAAGTGGGGTCACAGGGTGCAGAAGAGCTTGCTAGTCATGTACCTGGCTCCCTGCCACATGGCAGCAGCCCTGCCCAGGCTGCTCAACATTATAGCCACGGTGGCGGTTGATACCCCCAGGCTTATAGTCATGGGGGATTTTAACCAGACATCAGTTGGCGAGGCGTCTGAAGTGGCTCAGGAGTTCATGGCTTCCATGACGGCCATGGACCTGACCCAGTTAATTCATGACCCTACTCACACGGGAGGACACACACTGGACCTGGTTTTTGTCTCTGGACAGTGGTTGAGGGATCTGGAGTTAGGGGATATAAGAATTGAACCCTTGTCATGGTCAGTTCACTCCCTCCTTCGCCTGGACCTTTGAACCGCCACATCCCGCCGCAAGGAGGTGGAACCAATGAAGTGGTTCCGCCCCAGGCGCCTGATGGACCCTGAGGAGGTTCCAGGCGGAGCTTGGGTCATTTCCTGAGGATCTGGCACACAGCTAAGCTGAGGACTTAGTAGCCACCTGGGATAGGGCGGCTGCTGGGGCCTTGGACCGAGTTGTGCCTTTGCAGCCTCTGACCCGGCACCAGTCTCACTTGGCCCCTTGGTATACCGAGGAGTTGAGGGAGATGAAGCGCTGGAAAAGATGCCTAGAGAGCAGTTGGAGGGCTAGTCGTTCTGAATCTGACCGGACATTGGTAAGAGCTCATATTAAGAATTACCTAGTGGCGATAAAAGCAGAGAAGAGAAACTACTTTTCCGCTCTTATTGCATCATCAGATAATCTCCCAGCCGCCCTGTTTAGGGTGACCCACTCCTTGCTCCAACAGAGGGCGCGGGAGGACCCCTTGGAGGGTAGAGCTGAGGACTTTGTACAATATCTGTATGACAAAATCGCTCAGATTTGGGAACAGCTGGACTTTGACTCCAATTGGGTAGATCCAGGGGAGGTGACCGGGGCAGGTCTTGAGAATATTATATGGGAAGAGTTTGATTCTGTGACTCCAGAAAACGTGGACAGGATACTGAGCAGCCTGAGCGCGGCCACATGTTTATTGGACCCGTCTCTCCTGGCTGGTGCTGACCTCCCGGGAGGTTACACAAGGCTGGCTCCAGTGGATTATAAATGCTTCTTTGAGTGAGGGTGTCTTCCCCGCCGCTTTGAAAGAAGACGTGGTGAGGGCCCTCCTCAAGAAGCCTTCCCTGGACCCGGCAATGTTGGTAAATTATCGTCCTGTCTCCAACCTCCGCTTTGCTGCGAAGGTTGTTGAGAAAGTGGTTGCGCAACAGCTGCCTCAGTACCTGGATGAATCGATCTATCTAGATCCGTTCCAGTCGGGCTTCAGGTCCAGGTACAGCATGGAGACGGCATTGGTCGCATTGGTTGATGATCTCTGGAGGGCTCGGGACAGGGGTTGCTCCTCTGTCCTGGTCCTATTAGACCTCTCAGCGGCTTTTGATACCATCGACCATGGTATCATGCTGTACCGGTTGGAAGGGCTGGGAGTGGGGGGCACCGTTTTACGGTGGTTCTCCTCCTTTCTCTCCGACCAGTCACAGTCTGTGTTGACGGGGGCAGAGGTCGACCCTGAGGCCCCTTGTATGTGGCGTGCCACAAGGATTGGTCCTCTTGCCCCTTCTGTTCAACATTTATGTGAAGCCGCTGGGTGAGATCATCTGTGGTTTCGGGGTGAAGTACCACCAGTACGCTGATGACATCCAGCTGTACATCTCCACCCAGACCACCCCAATGATGCCCTCGAAGTGATGTCCCGGTGCCTGGAGGCCGTACAGATCTGGATGGGGAGGAACAGACTCAGGCTCAACCCTTCCAAGACCGAGTGGCTGTGGTTTCCGACATCCCAATATAATCAGTTGGTGCCATCACTGACTATTGGGGGCGAGTCATTTCCCCCATGGATAGGGCTCGCAACTTGGGCATCCTCCTGGACTCACGGCTGTCTTTAGAAGAGCATATGACAGCCGTGGCTGGGAAGACTTTTTATCAGGTTCGCCTGATTAACCAGTTGCGTTCCTTTCTGGATCAGGACTTGTTACGCACAGTCACTCACACCCTTGTCACCTCACGCCTGGACTACTGTAATGCTCTCTACATGGGGCTCCCCTTGAGAAGCACCCGGAGGCTCCAACTGGTCCAGAATGTGGCCGCACGGGTGGTGATGGGAGCGACATAGTGCTCCCATGTGACCCCCCCTCCAGCGCGAGCTGCACTGGCTCCCGGTGGTCTTCCGGGTGTGCTTCAAGGTTTTGGTTACCACCTTTAGAGCGCTCCATGGCTTAGGACCAGGGTACTTATGGGACCGCCTTCTGCCACCAATAGCCTCTCACCGACCAATCCGCTTTCATAGAGAGGGGCTCCTCAGGGTGCCGTCGACCAAACAATGTTGACTGGCGGCCCCCAGGGGGAGAACCTTCTCTGTGGGGGCACCCACCATCTGGAACGAGCTCCCCCCCAGAGATAAGGAAGCTTCAGGATTTACGCATCTTCTGCCGCACCCTAAAAACGTTTTTATTTCAACAGGCTGGTCTGGCCTAACTCTCCCCTTTTAAATTGGGTTTTAAAATGTTTTATATAAATTGGATGTTTTAAATTTCTTTTCTAAGCCCAAATTATTTAATCTATTTTAAATAACTTTTAACTTTTATATGTTATTGTATTTTATCTTGGCTGTTCACCATCCTGAGTCCCTTTTGGGAGTAGGGCGGTTTATAAATTCGAAAATAAATAAATAAATAAATAAATAAATAAATAAATAAATAAATAAATAAATAAATAAATCGGAAGAATCCTTAAAGTTGCCCTTTTTTATCAATAGAATGGTGCTACATGTTTGTTTTCCAAATTTTCTGACCCAAGGCTGTAACAGTTGTGGGTGGTACAGATCTCAGCAATTCTGCCAGGATGGTATCAACACCTGGGTCCTTATTTGGCAGTTGGCTCATAGTTCACACAACTTTTTCCTGAAGGATGGCTAGTTCTGTTTCTTCTTCTCTTTCTTCATCGTTGGGAGGCTGAGCCTCTTTGTTGCTGATATGCAGCTGTTTGTATACACTTGCCACCTTGTTGGTCACCCGTTCTCTTTTTTGCTTTTGATGTTGCTTTTACAAGTAGTAAAATCCTTTTTGATTTGGACATCATGCAGTCCTCTTCTAGCTATTTGCAAAGTTGGTTCCAGTAGAATTTGTTCTTTCCTTAATGCTCTTTGGAAAACTGCATTCAATCTACTTGCTTCTACCTGTTTGCGCTTTTATTCGCTTGGCTATTCCAATAGTTCAATTTGAAAGCCACTTGTACTTTTTCTCTGGCTTCTTGTATGGTGTGTTCAACAGTTGCTTTAATGATGGTTGATTGAATTTCTTGCTAAAGTTTGTCAGGCATCTTCTTAGCAATGTCCAGCAGTTCAAACTTATTTTTCATCTCAATAGCACATATGGAAGGGATTTTGGGGATGTCAAACTTCTTTTGAAGTTGCATAATGTAATTTTGATTGTAGCTGCCAATAATTCATGATCTGAACTGCAATTGACACCTGGATATGTGTTTGACAGCAAGGAATGGACTATTGATGACTGAATAAGACATAATCAATTTGATTATGGTGCAGTTTATTTGGTGAGATCCAAATGTATAAGTAATGCTTGCGTTGTTTGAATTAGATGTTCATGATTCAAAATTGATTTTCATGGCAAAATTGAACCAGAGTCCCTTGCATCATTTCTCACCCCAAACCCAAAGCTGCCAACGATGCCTGTTTCTGCTTGGCTGCCAGTGGTGTCTTTTTGGGACACTGTTTTAGAATATTTTTGTTGCTGGCATAGAAACCTCTACAGGTAGTTCTTAACTTACAACCATTCATTTAGTGACAATTCAAAGTTGAGTGCTTTTTCAGAGCACTGAAAAAAAGTGACTTATAACCATTTTTACACTTAAGACTGTTGCAGTATCCTCATGATCATGTGATCAAAATCCAGACATTTGACATGTATTTATGACAGTTGCAGAGTCTGCAAACGAAGTCAGTAGAGAAGCCAGATTCACTTAACAATTGTGTTACTCACTTAACAACTGCAGCGATTAACAACTCTAGCAAGAAAAGTCATAAAATGGGGCAAAACTAACTTAACAAATATCTTGCCTAGCAACAAAAATGTAAGGCTCAATTGTGGTTGTAAGTCAAGGACTACCTGTATTTCAAGCTGTGTTGCATTAGTCATTGGGGCATAGACTTGGATAACTGAGATTTTGAGAGGCTTGGCACAAGATTCAGATAGTCATCCACTTACAACCGAGACAATTACAAATATATTTTTGTCATTATCTGACAGTGAAGGAGAGAGAGAAAGTGTATGTGTCTAAACACTTCAAATATTTTAAGTATTAAAATAAAGTTTCTGCCCCTTAAAAAAATTAGTATTCTGAATATATGCTGAGCTATAATAATTACCACAAAGTTTAAATGAAACCTAACCTGTAATACTTCAGAATGAATTTCTGATACTTTTTTGGGATAGGAATAAATACAAAAGGAGAATGCTTATAAACTGTTTTTGCTAATCGGAATAAATGTTCTGCGACTATACTCTAAGGCTGAAGTCTGCATTCTTCCTCCTGGAGAGAAAATGCTATTGAGTTTAAATGACTGATTTTTTTAGAAAATATGATTAGACTTGTATTTTTATTCTCATATGGGACTAATAAAGAATATTGTCTTGTGTGTTTACATTTGTTTAATAAGTACAGAATTCCTTTGCATTTTGGAACCAACTTGTTTTAATAGTGGGAAACCATTAAATATAGTATTTTATTTATTTATTTGTTTATTTTTCATTCCACCCATTTCCCCGTAAGGTGATTCTGGAGGATATTCAGGTATCAAAGGATGCAATGAAAGACTAATGAATACAATTCTATTATTTTTACTTTTTAAAAAGAAATCTAATTTGTTTTCTTACAGTATGATCTGTCAGCCTCTACATTTTCTCCAGATGGCAGAGTATTTCAAGTAGAGTATGCTATGAAAGCTGTCGAAAACAGCAGGTAAGATTTGAATTTTTATATTGTGCAATAACGTAGTCAGTTTCTTTTGTGGATTCCACTAGTCCAAATAATTTAAACACTGTTTATTAATATTTTTATTTGAACCTTAGAAATAAAATATAAAGAATGAAATTATGTTGCAATTAATTCACTGTAGAGAGACTTCAGTTAATATATCTAATAGGGAGAGAGGGCCTATTGAGTTGGCTTGCCTGAGATGACTGATGGATCCTGTTGGAGTCCAGGAAGAGCTTGGGATTTCCCCAGGGACCTGTCATACACTTCACTAGGCCTTTGCTGCAGTCTGGAATAGGCATGTGACAAGGACTATCTGATTGCAGTCAGTTTTTTATTCAGTTTGCATGGCCACCCATCTCAACAAGCGATACTGAGAAGTGAGCAATATTAAAATAAAATGATATTGTGATAGAACATCAAGAGTTGTTTAGGTCCTCTGTAGGTAAGCTATTGGTTTTACTATTACAGTTTTTCAAACTGGAATGGAAGGCATATATGGGCACGCCAGAGTTTCACCTATATTATTTAAGATACTGTATTGCTTATAAAATTGACTTTTGATATATCAGCTTTTTATATAGTGCCTTTTTATAGGGTTAATCCCATACTATACTGTACTTGTGAAAATAATTTAAAATTTGTCTAGAATTGCCAAGAAGCATTGCTTATTACCTAACCTGTAGTTGTACATATTTTAAAACAAATGTTTTATTCAGTAATTTATTTTTTAATTGAGACTGTTTTGCTTAAATAGAATTAGTTATTAAATCAACTCACTATTTTAGATTTGGCTTTTAAGATTAAATAAATTCCTTTAAGGTGTATTCTTTTTATTAGGTTACTCAAGTATCCCCAGACATCACAGAATTAAAGAGTTTGAAGAGGCCATTTTGGCCATGCAGCCTAGCTTCTAATCTGTGTAGCAATACAAATTACATCAAACTAAATGCAATGAAGTATATTATTTGACCATAATATACTTCAAGTATAATATTTGACCAATTATTATGCTTTATTTTCTCTTCAGTACAGCAATTGGGATACGATGTAAAGATGGTGTTGTCTTTGGAGTAGAAAAATTAGTTCTATCCAAACTCTACGAGGAAGGATCCAATAAACGTTTATTTAATGTTGATCGACATGTGGGAATGGTGAGTGGGTATTTATTATTTAGCTTGTGGCTAAGTGCCAGCACCTAACTGATCTTGGCTGATATTAAAAAACTGGGCAGAATTGAACTTGATTAGGAACTTCGTGAGAGACTTAATTTATAGCCCTGGTATATTCAGATATTTAAAAAGAATCCTACTTCTGTACTAATACCAAGAAAACAACATAGATATATCCATGTAAGCACAAAAATATCAAGCTTGGTTCATGAGAGACTTATCTCAAGTTTTAATAGAAGCAACCCTATAATTAAACTGTGTCTTGAATAATCAACATGTAACTTTCAACTTGTAACCAGGAAGCAATTTGGGCAGAAGTTCTGGTTTAACCAGTTCTCAAATGTGCCTGGCAATCACATTCCTGATACAAGGATACTGTCAGAATGAGGTGTAGAGATTGGCATGTTGAGTTTCAAATTCCTGTCTGCTTAGGTTGTGAAATGTGCTTCTATATTTCAGGCAGTAGCAGGACTCCTCGCTGATGCCCGATCTTTGGCTGACATAGCAAGAGAAGAAGCTTCTAACTTTAGATCCAACTATGGTTATAATATTCCATTAAAAGTAGGTTATGGTTTTTTTAGAGCTACTTTTTATCACAGCTAAGAAAGACCTAAACCATATTAAATTGTTGAAATTATTTTAGAAACTTTGTTTCCCATATTTATTATGAATAAATCAAACCAAGATAGCATCTGACTCTATAGTAACTCTAATCTACAACCAGATTTATAATCCATAGCTTGAAGTTACCTTGTTTTGAAATTAATTATAGCTAATTAAATTACAGTTTGTTATTCTAGATAGCATGAAAAATTGAACAAGGGAAAATAAAGCCTTCTGAACCTACCTATATGCATGACAGAGAGGGTAGGGCTGAGTAGGTGACCTTGGGGTTCACCATTTTTATTTCTAAAATATAGATTGAATTTACCTAAGTTTATTTTAAATGGAAATATTACTTTCAGTGCTCTAAAATTATTTTCCTTTCTCCCTATAGCATCTTGCAGATAGAGTGGCTATGTATGTACATGCCTATACTCTATATAGTGCTGTAAGACCTTTTGGCTGCAGGTATCAATTTTTCTTACATTATTCAGTATATCCTGGCATTAAAAAATTCAGAGCAAGTAATAAATCACAATCTATTTCTCTTTAGCCCCTGAATGCTGATAGAAAGAACAAAGACATTCTGTAGATCTTATACTTGATTATTACAGACTTGAGAGGATTTTCAAAGCTGGGAACATACATTGCAAATAACATTTTTTTGTTTTTGCACTGCTGGCAATTGCTTGGATTAGTTCCTGCAGTTTTCTTGGTGAGGGTTTTTTTTTTTTTTAGAAATGGTTTGCCATTACCTCTTCCTAGGACTGACAGTTAGCGACTGGTCCAAGATTATCCAACTGGCTCTGTGGCTAAACTGAGTCTACAACTCAGTCTTCTGATTCCTAACTTGATGCCTTAACCATTATACCAAACTGAATCCATAGGCTCACCCTATATATTTTAAATAACTAGCAGTAACAAATATAATTACAGATTTGGGGGCAATCAGATTAATTAGAAAGAAAAGCTACAAACCATCCAAAATAGCAACAAGGAGGACACAGTGAGGGAAATAAACTGATACCTATTAGAGAATTTATTGTATAAATAGTACATTCCCAATTCACCCAGATAGATTTTTATTGATAGAAATTATGGATTCCGATTTCAAAATGGTAATTGTTAAAAAAATTCAAACCTTCAGAAATGTTACTGAGTACTCAGGGACCAGGTTAACACATATGTTGTAACATAAAATTTGCTCAAATAAGGTTTATTGAATAAATCACAGTTTACTTGATTTGCAAATCCTAGATCATAGCAAGAGTACATTTCATAGGTGAACCTTGTTGAAGAACTGCAGAATCATTTTCAAATGCTCTGTTCTGTCTAGATGATTATGGTTTGCCTTTTCCACGGATGCTTCTTGGTTCTCAACATCATCATTTTAGCCATTTTCTATCCTTTAAGATGAAGGCCTTTTCCGCATGCTTTCAACCAATATGTTCTCAACATATCCTTATTTGTTTACAGAACGTATAGGTCTGCCTATCTCATATAACTATCCAGGTGGCTCACAACAATTAATAAAAACAGATAAATACAACACTACTTTTCTCCCTAGCCAAGGCGTTAATTAGTTCATATTCATATTCTGTTAAAAAGGGGGCCTATTTAAAGCAGGAAAACCTATGAATGAATGTAGATTATTGTTTTAAGAAGTAATGTACCAAATTGTACATATGGTCCTTGTATTATTCCTCCACTATCTAGTTCAGGAATGTGACTAAATTCTTTTTAATTTGGAAGAATAATAAAAGTGATTGGTTTATCGTTATGAATACCTTATTCTTAGATACTTAGTCTTAGGAAACTACAACTTTTATTCTACACCAAGAGATACTGTTCTGCTTAATGCCAGGCTATAGTTTACGGCAAGTCCTTCAGTGAAACAACTATGAATGATGCAGACTTTGCTTTTCTATAATTTATTGAAGATTGTGCTACATTTCTTCCTAATAGTTTCTAATAAGAAATCTTGATTTTCCAGCTTCATGTTAGGTTCCTATGATGATGATGATGGTGCTCAGCTTTACATGATAGATCCATCAGGCGTTTCATATGTAAGTATTTTGAATTACATCTCTTTAAATGAAAACCAAGAATATTATCCATGAGCTTAGTGAAAAGCTTAGTAATTAGAACATAGCAGAAAAGCGTATTAATGGAGTGTGAATAGCTAAATCTATTTAACAGAACAAAACAAAACTTTGAGAAGTATGTAATAACCATAGAGTATCTAAAATCATAAGCTGGTAATTGAAATGCTGATAGCTTTTATTCCAACTGTGTTCATGGTAAAATCATAGGCGCTCTACTCTATAGCAAAAGTGCAAAGTTATCTTATTCAGATAAAGATTTAAACCCATTGGCCAGTAGTAACCTTAATTCTGAATATAAGGTAAATTGATTAATCCACAATTCCTACTTCCTGCTTTTACTTTATAGAATAATTAGCCAAGTGTGATTAGACACACAAGGAATTTATCTTTGGTGCATATGCTCTCAGTGTACATAAAGAAAAAATAAAATATATCCATCAAGAATCATAAGATAAAATACTTAGTGATAGTCATAGGATACTAATAAGCAATCAAATCATACTAGGAAACAATAAAAACAATAGTTATAAAGATACAAGCAATATGGATATAGCCGTTAGTGGGAAGAGTAGTAGGGATGAGAAGAAGAATACTAATACAGTCTTAGTAGTTAATTTGACAATGTTGTGGGAATTAGTTGTTTAGCAGAGTGATGGCATTCAGGAAAAAACTCTCCTTGTGTCTTGTTGTTCTGGTGTACAGAGCCCTATAGTGTCATTTTGAAGGTAGAAGTTGAAAGAATTTATGTCCAGGATATGAGGGGTCTGTAGATATTTTCACAGCCCTCTTTTTGACTCATGCAGAATACAGGTCCTCAATGGAAGGCAGGTTGGTAGCAATTGTTTTTTTCTGCAGTTCTAATTAGCTGTTGAAGTCTATGTCTGTCTTGTTGGGTTGCAGAGCCAAACCAGACAGTTATAGAGGTGCAGATGACAGACTCAATAATTCCTCTGCAGAACTGCATCAACAGCTCTTTGGGCAAATTGAGCTTTCTGAGTTGGCACAGAAATAACATTCTTTGTTGAGCTTTTTTGATGATGTTTTTCATGTTAGGTGTCCATTTTAAGTCTTGAGATATGATAGAACCTAGAAACTTGATGGACTACTGTTGATACTGTGTTGTCTAATATTGTAAGAGGTGATAGTATAGGAGAGTTTCTCCTAAAATCTACCACTATTTCTACAGTTTCGAGTGTATTTCATTCAAGATTGTTCTGGTTGTACCACAAGGCTAGTTGTTCAACCTCCTGTCTGTATGCAGATTCAACATTGTCTTGAATGAGACTGATCACTGTTGTACCATCTCCAAACTTCAGTACTTTAACAGAGGGATCTTTTGAGATGCAGTCATTGGTATATAAAGAGAAAAGTAGTGGAGAGAGCACACAGCCCTGGGGGGCTCCTGTGCTAATTGTGCAGGTATCTGATGTGATTTTGCTTAGCTTCATCTGCTGCTTCCTGTCTGTTAGAAAGCTTATGATCCATTTACAAGTGTGGTCAGGTGCAGCTAGCTGATTTAGATTAGTTAGAAGAATATCTGGTATGATGGTAGTGAATGCTGATCTGAAGTCTACAAAGAGAATCCTTGCATAGGTCTTTGGAAATTCAAGATTTATAATAAACAGGCAGAAATGACAATATTTGTTTTTTTCTCAGTGTGCTAGAAGTTAATTTATACCTGGAAAAAGAAGCAAAAAGATCTGTGGATTCAATTTCTCCCTCCATCTCCTGCCTCAAATGTTTGTGTTCAACAGTAGTGGTGCTACTGTTGCATCACTATCATCCTCTGAATTGCTATATTGTTAAAGGCAGCTTCTAAATTAAGATCAACAAACTGACAGATTTTTATTAAATGAAATTATCAATTTGGAGAGGATATAAAATATGGTGTTTTGAGAAATCACATAAGTGCGTGTGTGCGTCTATGAAATATATAATTGTGTGCCATTTGTAAACAGTGATCTCTAAATATGTTTGTTTCAGCGATTATTTTTCTTGAATGTGGTCCATTTTATTTTTTGCTTTTTGCAGGGTTACTGGGGATGTGCTATTGGTAAAGCAAGACAGGCTGCAAAGACAGAGATCGAAAAGCTTCAGGTAAGACTATATTGTGGCATATTACATACTAAAAGCAGTTCTTGTTCTGTACAAATGTCTGATATTAACTTGAAGTCTATATGGAGATGCTTCTGATTTTCCAGGGTTCTTCAGTCCTTTTGACAAGATAAAAGCAATTAAACCATTGACTTGCAATGACATAGCTACTCTATCGGTTCTAACTAGACTCCATCAAAATATTGCTATCATTGTAGCATGTATATATAAATCATTGAATGAATCTACCTTTGCACCCTTTGTCTTATTTCAATCTTATGGGAGAAAAATCTCACTAAAAATTGTCCTTAATCATTGCACAATTAAACTAAACAAGTAAATATAAAGGTGGGTGATGGGATAACTTTGCTAATAGTCACAATAGGAAACTTTAGTGCCTTGCAAGTTTTTTCCTGTGTCACTCAGACTTTATAAGAAGACATGGCTTTCCTTTCTATAGCTTGAATTCATTTCCAATCACTTTTCATTTACAGATAGTGTGAAAGCTTCTTTCTAAATTGAAATTGTTATTCCTTATTTATACTCATTCAAAGAAACCAGGATTGTAAGATTGTTAGAAGCACATGTATACATTTTTAGAGCCTGAATTATTTCCTGTTCAGCCAGAGTCTACTTTAGATTAAAATAAATGAAAAATTAAGATTCATGCCACTTCCCATTTAATATCTACGAGACCGCCTTCTGCCACCGATGGCCTCCCACCGACCAATACGCTCCCATAGAGAGGGGCTCCTCAGGGTGCCGTTGGCCAAGCAATGTCGACTGGCGACCCCCAAGGGGAGAGCCTTCTCTCTGGGGGCACCCGCCCTCTGGAATGAACTGCCCCCGGGGATACGCATACCCGACCTATGTACCTTCCGCTGTGCCCTTAAGTCCCTACTTTTTCAACAAGCTGGACTATCTTGACAAGAATCTGGACTGGGTGTTTTAAGTTTTTTAAAATTGGGGAGCCAAGTTATTTAATTTGTTTTAACTGTCTTTTAAATTTTGTATACTAGGTTATTTTAATGTGGCTGTGCAATGCCCTGAGTCCTTCGGGAGAAGGGCGGTATAGAAATTCGATTCAATTCAATTCAATTCAATAAAATAATAAAATAAAATAAAATAATAAATAATAAAAAAAAATAATAAAATAAAATAATAAAATAAAATATAAAATAAATAATACACATGCCATAGAAAGACAGAAAACTGACAGCAGAAAAAGATCTAGTGGTCTATCATGTCTGCTCCTAAATAAAGTTTTCGTTTTCTTTTTAATTGTTTTTATTATTATTTTTGGTTTTTATCCCAAGCATGTATAAATTTAGTTACAGATGATTAAGCTACTACTTCCAGTGGAAGTTGGTGTCAAGCTTCCACTTCTCTTTCTGTGAAGTAATACTTTCTAACATTACTTCTCTCCTGTAGGTTTGAGGTTATGCCCAGGTATGTCTTGGGGTTAAAGCAGCAATTGGGAGTACTGGGATTGTAGTTGCTAAGCAATGTGGTCATACTTCTGACTGCATCACTTAACAATTGCAATCCTGGTCCTATTTGCAGTTGTAACCCAAGGACTGCCTGTAATAGGATAGATGAACTATATCCTTCCAATATTTGTTTCCAGATCTTTCTCTGGAGCTTCCCTGTTTGGTTCTCCAGTCCCATCCGGACATGGTAGAATTATATTTTACATGTAGATGTATCAACACTTACATTTTAAAAATATGTCTTATCTCAGGAAGTTGATACTACCCCAGGAATTGTTCGATGAACAACAAAAAAATAAATAAAATACAACCCAGCTTTAGTAACATATCACATTTATTTGATTCTGTTTTGATGGAATTAGTACAAGATGGAATATAATCTTCATGAGCACTATTTAATGTAATTCTTATACTAAAAACACTATGCATTAATTATATACATATACTCACACACATATACATACATTTTGAGGCTCTTTATAATTGATGCTCTTGAAATCCACTGTTGTTTTTCCAATAGTGTTTAACAATTAGTAAAATGCTAATAATACATTCACAGATGAAAGAAATGACGTGCCGTGATGCTGTTAAAGAAGTTGCAAAAATGTAAGTTTTTAAAAAGTGACTTTCATGCCAGTTTTTAGCCTAAAATAATAATTATAGATAGTCCTTGACTTAAGTAATAGAGTCTGACCTCATGGTTGTAAGTCATAATGATAGTTAAAAGAGTCAATCGTGTGACAGACTTAATTTTACAACTTTTTTGAGGCAGTTAAGTGAATGCCATGGTCATTAAGCAAACCAATGATTCACTAAGGGTGTGCTTTTTCTGAAAAACAGAAGTAAATGTTGGATTTTGGTAGAACTGTCGTAAAATGCAGTCACATTACCATAGGACATTGCAAATGTTTTTAAATGTGGCCTGGAGTCAAGCAACCAAAGTTCAGTAATATGACTGAGGTGGGAAGACTGTCACAACTTGGAATCCAGTCATAACTAGCTCCCAGTTGGTATATCGTACTTTTGAATAGTTGTAATTCAAGGACTACCTATACTTTTATCTTGATCTGATTCCCAAAGTAAGTGGTTGCATGAGAATATTTTATTATTCTGATAATGGGGCAGGAGATCCTACAGTTTAAATAAATTAGACAGTTTAAATGAGGTAAGAGGCTCTTAGACATCAAGACATCAATGGGCCAAAAAATTCATGTCCACAGCTTTTTATTCTTGATTTATATAAAAAATATATGAATTTTTACACTATATAAAATCTGAGAATATGTTGTACATAAATATGGGTAAAACATTTTAATATCTTCTACCTGAAGTAACAATTATTTTCTCTAATATTTTTCCTTCTAGAATCTACATAGTCCATGATGAAGTAAAAGATAAAGCCTTTGAACTTGAACTAAGTTGGGTTGGAGAAAGTAATTATCACATTTTTTTAAAAAAAAAATTCTTAAATAATGTGAAGTAAAGTCTTGCTCTAAACTTAAATATTTTATACTAATCTTTATGATAGATCATTGTTTGAGGTATACAACTCACAATGTTTAAACAAAATATTGTTGAATTGAATTTTATTCTCCAATTATACACTGTGTTCTAACTTCTTTTTTAATTCACAGTAACTAAAGGAAAACATGAAATTGTGCCCAAAGATGTTAAAGAAGCAGCAGAGAAATATGCTAAGGTAACTTTGGGAACTTCAGAGCAAGTGAAAATGGCTTTTAAATTCATACAATTCCAGATATTTTCAAATAAGTTAGGAATCAAAATTATTTATGCAGTTAATAATGAAAAGATTTAAATATATACTGCTCAGATCCCAAGATTCACAGTAATTTATAACAATAAAATAACAGAGTCCAGAACACTTCTCCACCTTAAATAAACATTAAGTAATGATGATGCTAGGGTTATCTCCTGGAAAAGATATACCAAAAAATCAGTGCTATCATTGGGAAGATATTTTTATTAAATCATGTCTTATTTCAAACTTATGGGAGAAAAAAGTATATTTCTGATGTAATGTTGACTATTATTAGACAATGTATAAAATTACACCAGAAAAAATATAGTGAAAGGCTGCTCTTGAATTTGTATCTACTTCATTAATCCAAAATATCCATATCAAATAAGTAATTTGCATTTCACTATCTGAAAATCTGAATATTTATTTTTATGTTGCTTATTGGGTTTTTTTTTAATAAGGTCTGATTTTATTTTCTTAACAGGAATCTTTGAAAGAAGAGGATGAATCAGATGATGAAAACATGTAACATTTTCACTTGAATTCATTTTGTAATCTGTACTACAGGCCTGCTTATATATTTGCCATTATGTATGTGCTAGACAATATTTTAATGACCAACTTGCACTAAACCATTTTCAAATTACTGTTTATAGAGTTCTTTTTGAGTGATTGGTCCAAGAATTTATTAAAGGAAAACTAGAAGAGATGAGATATAGATTTGAATATTCCTTTACAAACAAGATTTTATTCCTATACATGCACATCTCCTAGTGTGTTTCAAAGCATTGCAAATTGTGTTTATATGATATCAAGTTTAATCCAGCGAGTACAAGATATTTGACATATTTGATTAGAATCCATGGAAACATGCAGCTTGCTATGCATCTAATTTCCTTACAGATTGTGCTTGCATTTATTCTAGGCAGTAGTTTTGGCAAGTGTTAAATAGACGGTTGGCAAATTTGAAAGCAACAGGAGATGAAAAGTTCCATCTTTACACACACACACCCTGCCCAACTTACTTAACCCATCATTGTCTGGGAAGGGTCTCTAACTTTCTGGAGGAGAACCTGTCCTTTCAATCCTCAATGCTGATACATGGGAAGTAGCATTTCAATTCATATATAATGTATATAATGACTGCTTTTCCTGTTGTGGTGAATAATACAATCAGAGGTATTAGACAGGATACCTGTGTGATACTTTAAAAAAATCCTGAAGTACTTATACTAGGTACTAAATGAATGTGACTAATATGAGATATTTCCCCAAAGTATTATACTTTTATAGCATTTAAGTGAGAATGTAAAGGAAATATGTGAAAAGCTTTGACTATTCTTCAAAGTTTGTCAGTTTGTAGTTTCAGAATAGAAATAGCTTCCCCAGTAGAATCATATCAGGATGCCTTCAATTATCACTTTCTAGTTGACATCTATTCTGGCATATTGGAATATGACAAGAGATGGGAAAACAGCATTTACAAATTTGGATAGCGATAATGAATAGTGCTATTTTCTTCCATTAAACTTTCAGTTAAAACATTGCTTGAGAAAAAAGTTCTGAAGAAAAAAAAAACCCTTAAATGTTTTATTCAGTGCTTTTCCAGTGAACTTGTATAGCACATTAAAACCTTTACATTCTCTTTTAAAAAGTTTCCAGGGCTTTTCTAAACAGATTTTAGTTGTATTATATATTTGCTGGCTGTTCATGTACTGTGATGTACATGGCAGCTTTTGCCAAAACATTAATAATACAGGCAAATTAAATGATTTAAATCCTGCTTAAATAATTTAAATCATTAATTTAAATCCCTTTAGTGAACCCATAAATATTACTGTCTTCTCTACTTGCCATGAATAGTAGTCCAAATTACCTGGTTTTGTATAGAAATTATTTTTTAACTGCCCAAACATCAAAGTCAAATATTCAAAGCATGAGGTTGGTCAGTTAAATTATTGTTTCAATAAATAATTATTCAAAGGCACATGTTCTACCTTAAAATAAAGTATGTATTTTGCACTTAAATTCTATGCAGGCCACACTGTCTCACTTGTTTGCCATTGTAGATTGTCACCCAGAGGTTAGAGTTGCAAACAAAAAACAAAAAAACAAACCCTTTTTGACAAAGCCTGATACTATAGTCTTCCTGTTCTCAGTCTGAGTAGCATCTCTATGTTGCCATATTATTAGTAGCTTAAATTAAGTTTACATACTTGTGCAAATGACTTGTATTTGGCTTTGGAAAAACTACATTGTGTAAGCCAAAACAAAAATACAACAGCATGTTCATACAGCACCAATATTGCAATTTTTATCTCTTATAATCCCACAATAATAGCCAACCAATATTATTCTCTGCTTGTTCATCAGTCTTGAAGGCTGTATCTCTCCATATAAATGTACATAATTCTAGCAGAAATTTCTCATTTGTGACCTCATAAAACAGCTTAGAATTTAGAATGCCTATTGCTTCAAGCCTTGAAATATATTGCTTTATTCTTCAGACTGAATATGAATCATAGACATGTTTCTATTTAAGGAAAGTGTAAAGCTACAAACTTAAACATGTCATAAAAGCTTCAATTTCTTATTACAAATATTACAAACTAACAATCAGAACCCAATGATGAATGGGCAAGTTATACTCATGTAGTTTGAGAGCAGTGCATCAATCAGGCAAATTCAAAGACTGGTCATCAGAAAAAAAAATTATGAGTGCATATGCTATTAAAATGGCCATGAGATGCCATTAATGTGTTATATAAAGACAACACAGGAAAAAATGAAAGACAACAGCATGCATTGACTTCCCCTGGGTTCTTCTATTGGTTTTGAGATCATGAGTTCTTGTTGAACAGTTTGACTTACTAGAAATTTATCAGGCACCTTGTCTTTACCCAAATATACTGAAAGGATAATACTTAGGGTGGTACTGTGTGAAATATGTAAACAGTTACAAATCAAAGTGTTTGCTGTCCATAATCTGCCTAACATGTAGGTAGATGAGGAAACCGTGATTTGCTGAAGACAGGATGAGCAGAACAGGACTGGGTAACAAGGATTGCAAACATCCCTGTGGCCTGTAACTAATTTTATTCATTTTCTTTGCCCTATTGCTCCCAACTGAGAACTTGTAAAGAGTAAAGCTCTAGTCTAACTGCTTGTAGGAACAAGATAAAAATTTTTATTAGCCACTTCCACAACATGAACTAAATAAATGTATTCATAGTCAAAGATTTGAAAGATCTATCATAAACATTTTCATACTTATCCTAGACTGTTAAGGGTACAACCCAGAATTACTGCTATTATGATTTTAAAGTACATATTTTAGGGTTTATAAGTAGATGAAATGCATCAAGCAAATACAATTAAGTGTTTCATCACAAGTTACAATTACCATGATTCCAAAAATATTTGGTGTACTTAAAAGAGAAAGACATCCAACAAGACATCTCAGTCATAAACAAGTTATTGTAATGTATCATTGGTTGAAGTCTTTGGAAGCAAATAGTTTAACAATACTTCAAAAACATACTTAAGAATTTGTTTCTGAAATTGGATGCTAAGTGTCAAAGAGCTGTAAAACAATGTATTATGCCCTACTTTTTTTCTCACCAAATCAGCGTATTTATTTACAACACAGTATTTTATATAACGTAAATAACTGTATGGAAAGACTAAAATAGAACACTAATTCAGCACCTCCAGTAACTGGACATCTCTGCCATCAAATTGGGTCTGTTATTTAGTATGAATTTAAAGGAAAAATATCACAAATTTCAGGATTTCATAGTGAAACATCCCAGAATCTAATTATTGTTCTATCCATGGATGGATAATCTTTTTGTGGCTGTGGGTTTAAAACATTTGCAGCACTGTATAGGGAAGAATAGTTGGTAATTGGCTATGATTGTATCATGCAGGCATGATCAAGGTTTATATTTGAATTTCTTGGGTAGGGCAAGTGTCTTTTTCCTTCCGGCCTGTCCATCAATTCTTTGCCACTTTATTAGTATTGTGGTACTTCTTTTGCTGATTCTTTGATATCTCCTATTGGGAACATCACACCAAGAAAGAACCTTCCTTGCGATTCTGTCAACAATTAAAAGGTTAATATAATTCAGGGGTGTCAAACTAGTGGCCCACGGGCCAGATATATCACACACAGGCCATGCCCACCACAGCTCCGCAAAAAAAAAACATTGAAAAACATCACATGATGGCAACGTGATGCCGCGAGTTTGACACCTGTGATATAACTGATAAATAGGATGCTGCTGTGCGATTGACCTATAGAAAGTAGTATGATTAGCAAGCGTTAGCAACAACAGCCACCCAAATATTCTGGGCCCACAGTTAAATGCTGTATGATGAGTTCTGCATTTTCTGCCCAGATTCTGTAGTTTCAACTGGTAGCTGCAATTTCCTGAGGCAGAAACAGACATAAAGAGCAGGATCAGACAATCTATTGCACCCTAAATACATTTTGGTCCCCAATTTCTGCAGGCTCTGTTGCTCTACTATGGGGCTGCTGGGAATAGATTGCCAGCATTTCTATATTCTGTGTACTCTCTCTAACCAGCATGGCTGCTATACTTTGGAAAAGGCTTCCTCATCACTGATTTTATTTGAATTTATAATGTTGATTTTCAATATTTTTAGATAACAAGCAGATGTGACTGCAATGAATGAATGAAGCAGAATCACACTGACTTACGAATGGTCCTCACTAACAAATCATTTTAAATTACCAGAATGGGCACTTCTGGCTTTTGTAAACTGTTGGGCCCCTGTGCAGTTACATGACACAGTTTTATGACTTCTCACCTCAGTATTGTGTCCATAATTCGTTATTAATTTTTTGCCTGTTTCTAGTGTTTGAGTCCCCCCCCCCAAAAAAAAGCCCATTCAAACAAATGGGTGTCTTTAATGACCATGGCTTTCTCCCGTGAATGCTTCAATTTATCACTGTAACAACTTAATGACTAATTCTGGCTCACTTAACAGTCAAAAGTCAATGACTGGCTAGAATACATCCGATGAATCAAGGTTCCATCACCAAAGCTTAGATAAATGCATCAAATATTAATTGCAACTGCTAACATTCCGGCTTTGCGCCATAAAGCCTTCACCAACTGTGGAAAGACACTCCCCCCAGTCCAAAAGCGATAGAAAACCTGAGAATAAACAGCTACTACAGTGGACTTTCAGTGCCTCCACAGTTCCAAATTCGGACCGCAGAGTCCGATGAACTGCACAGGAGAGGGTCTTCTTCGAGTCCGAAGGACCAACCAGGATTCCACGAAAGCCGACCTCCTTCAAAAGTCACTCGCGAATTTCCCACCGAAGGGAGAAGCACAAACTCCGCCTACCTCCCAACGGCGCTTGCGCCAATCCGGACGTCATACTCCGCTTCCACTTGGGTGCTCCGCCCCCCCCCCCCCCCGGTAATACTGTCCGTGGCCTACGAACCAGTTTCCTCTGTAACGGTCGTCACAATCTTTGCCTCCTCCCTCGTTGCTGCCATCGCGGAAGTCGGCTGTTTTCCGCCTAAAAGCTAAATTCCCAGGGCCTCCCTTACCGAAGCTCACCGTGCCGACTCTCAAAGAGGCTTCGTGGCCGCAGAGCTAGGCAGCTTCCACGCAGCAGTCTTGCCTTCTTTTTCCGGCCCCCTCCCTTCCCCTCAGGTTTAAGACGTGACTGAGCGGCGCATAAAATGGCGCCGGCGAAGAGGACGGTAAAGGAAAATAATTCCCCCCCCGGCCAAAAACGCATGCGCATTGGGAGTGCGGTGCCTTCGTTCGTCACCGCTGTTCCCTAGTTTCACCCCTCCCCTTTCCGTTTTCACGAAAAACCAACCAAGCCAATCAAATTCCATCCCCCCACCCCCCTATTTTCGTCGCAGTTTCCGGCCCCGCCGGGCTTTCACCAATCCAGGCATTCGGGGCTTCCCATCCGGATGCTTTAAAAAAAAAAAACCTCACTTATTTCCAATCAGAGGCAAAGGAACGAGGGAGGGACCGGTGTAAGCTTTAACTTCACTCCCTTTTAAAGTCCGGGCTTCCAGCAAGGCTTGGCTGCTCTACGATTTAAGCCAATAAGAAGTCGCTTCCCCTTTCGCTCTCTCTTTAAAAAAAAAAGCCTGCCCGTTCGCCCAATCGTCTTCTCAGAGAAGCTCTTCCGCAGTCCAATGAAAGGCGGGAGGCACGCGAAACACCTAATGAGGGAGGGGCAAGCCCCCCCGAGCGTCAAGCGTACGGAGGGGGGCGCGCGAGGGGAGGAGCCAATGAGAGGCCGCGCAGCGCCCCTACTGCTCAACAGCTTGTTATTTGGGTGGTGAGAGCAGCGCTGGGTTGAAAGAGTGACACTCGGTCCGTCAGTGAGTGGGAGCCGCCGAGCCCGGGCTGCCGAGGGGGCGGAGAAGAAGAGAAGGCGGAGCAAGGCGGGACAGCCCCTATTGCTGCTGCTGCCGCTGCTGCTGTCGTCGTTGTCGCCCTCCTCCTCCTCCTCCTCCTCTTTGGCCGCTGCTGTCGCGGCTTGTTCCTGGTGGGGGTCGGACGGTGTCTTCGGCCGGGCTGCCCGCGCTCTACGCCGGGCGAGGGGACCTGCCGCCGTGGACTGCACTCAGCAGTGAGTTTGAGAGGGGTTTGCAAGCGGGGGGAGGGGAGGGGACCGGGAGTGAAGCCGTGGAGTTGAGAGGGGGCCGGGCCGGGAACCCGTCCTCAGTCCGGGGGCGGCCAAGGAGACGGGCTCGCAATTACTCGGGGAAAGGAAAGGGAAGGTCGGGATGCAATCCTCTCCCTCGGCTTGGAAGGTTGGATGAGAGGGGGAGGGGGGGGGTCAACCGCGAGGGAGGGGTGGTGAAATGTGGTGGGGGGGCGTGATTTATGCTTTTTGCCCTTTTTGGGAATAAACTAGTCCGGTCTTTCTCTTTCCTCACTTAGAAGATGGTCCGGGTGGGATGTTGCTTCTCTCCGCTGCCTCCTCCTCGGACCACATACCCAGGCTGGCCTCGCTTGGTAGTGGGGGCTGCCTTGGCTTTCTTATGCAGGTTTCGTTCCCTCCACCTTCGTCTGTCGTATTAGCCTTCCTCTTCTGTCTCAGTTCTACTCACCTACTTAGCCCTTCGTCCACTCCTTCCTCTTTCACTCGGGCCCTCTTCTCACCCCACCATTTACAGTCAGCAAGTGGGACCGGTGGCTTCCATGAGTTGTTTTGGGGGCAGGGGAGGCCTCGAGGGTGAACTGAAGGAGTTGTTGGTTGGGATCCTGTCGTCCAGGATGCTGAGTTTTTGTGGTTGGAGGAAGAGACAGGGGTTTGTGGGATGGGGGAACATTTCCTTCTGTGGTGAGGACAGAATAAAGTAAAAACAAATGTACTGTAATGGAGGAAGAGATATACTTTTTTGAAAATGGCACGTGAAATTTATGTTTTATATGAAAGAGTCCAGACCGCTAGACAACACCATATGGGGAACTGGTGGGAAAGGCCTTGAATCATTTGAGGGAGGCTGCTGCTACCAGAAAGGAAGGAGAGACCTTTTAAAGTGCTTAAATTATTATCACACATTGAGAGAAGGCAGCACTGAGAGACTGCTGCAGTCCCATGTAAACGTGATAATAACTCCCACTCCATATATACTTTTGACTAAATATGGTTAGAAATAGTTTGAAAGTCTACCTGTATAGGAGACTGGCCTGTGTCCTTAATATTTATTTGCATAGCTAATATCTTGGTTGCAGATTCAGACATGGACAATGACAGGTGCAATAGGTGTAATTTTTCACCTATTATCTGAGAAATCTCTCCTGTATTATTTATATTTTGCATGTATATGGAGTTCCTTTATTTTTCTAACAGGTTGCAAAGAAAGAGGGAGCAACAGTGATGATTGATACAAAGGAAATGGCGATGAGCAAGAGGAAACTAAGGCTGAATGTAGTACCATCCATTCCTCTTCTAACAGAACTGAAAAAGACCTACGTAATTCTTTACAGCCCTTTTTTCTTATTTTTCAGATGCAAGCTATGCTGACATGAACATTCTAGACTTTTAGAGTTTGCTGTTTATAGCACCAAAAGTCAGTGTTTTTAATGACTGACTACAATTTTCATAGGTGATTCTCTTATTCAGAGGTCATTGATCTTTCTTTAAAGTTGATGAATCTGATAACAGTAATCTTTTCCCCTTTGCTTCCAGATTTTCTTCAACTGTGGTACACAAAACGCTTTGAGCTGGAATCCCTCAAATAACCTTCAAATATGAAGGTAAATCTCCATGTCTGTTTTGGAGTGTGCGAAAGCTGTCCCTGTCTTACCCGTTCCTCTTTTTTTGCTACTTGAGGATGTAATATTTTGCTTAATTTAAAACGAAACCATGAAAAGGATGTCATTGTATTCCATACACATCCTGAGTTACTGTGGTAATACTGAGCTGTCAAAACTTGCAAAATCAGGTAGTAGACTCTTTCGTATTGGACATCAGAGTCTTTTCTCTGAAGTTTGTTCTCAGAAATTAGTAGATAAGTTGTACCTGAGAAAATGGGTCCTAAAATCTGGAAGACAAAGCCTTCAATCCCCTTGTAAGATAAAAAATAATTAAAGGAAATGTCTGCATTTGACTAAAGCAATTAGAATTTAAGAATGCAGAAACATGTTGGACTTTGATTCATTGCACTTGTTTTTCTGTATTTCTGCATTCATCTTAGAAATGTACAAATTTTGCTGTATTTACAAATTACACATTTAGTAATAAAATAAGTAGCAGGGCTAAACTTTTTATCATGTATTAAATTTGTGTAGCTTTCTCACATGACTGAGCAGCTTACAATATTAAATTGTGTTTTTATTGATACAATACAAAAATAACCAAATAACAAAAACTATTTGAAACAATGAAAAGTCTTTTAAAAAAAAAGAGTAGTCACCAAGAGAACACATTTAATTTCACTAAGATTACAGTCAGTTTGCAGGCTCCACACCATATTTACGTGATCCACAGGCAAAATTACAAAGCCATGTCTTCAGTTCTTTCCAGAATGCCAAACAATGTCAAAGCCAATCTGCTATAGATTATTTGCTTATAGAAGTAGAAAAATAATTTCTACAGTATGTTGAAAGTATACTTTTCCTGTTGGGTTGGAGAGAGAAGTAAGACTCTGTTTATGCTCATAATTGACAAATTCTTTGTGTTTTTTCTGATGTTACTTGTCTATTTTGACTGATATAGGTGTAGAGTTGATATCATTCAACATATACAGTTGAAGACAGGTGTAAAGGTTTTCGTAAAGTAAAAATAGTATTCAGTATTTAAGATTTCTGGCAGAACATTTGTTAGTGTGGTATAAATGTTACTATGTTGTTTAACAGTATGCCGTTCATTCATTAGACATTCTGTTTAATGACTTCCATCCTGACCGTAGGATCAAGCCTGTAGTCCAGTGCAAATTTACTTAGTCTTAAGAAGTGGGACTTCCTTTTGTACGAGCTACTATTTGAGCATCTTTAACATTATTACAAGTTATGACATAGTTAGTACTGTGTGTTTTGCTTGGAAGATATAAACTTATGTTTTTAAAAAGAAAATATAGGCCTTTTGATGTACTCTGTTACTTATGACAAAACTGGAATAACAGTCCTGAAATCTGAGAAGCATATCTAAACTCTTCTGTCAGTTCAGCTTTGTTTTTATTGATTTTTCTACTTTTTCTTCAGGCAGCAGATGAGCCTGCCTACCTAACAGTGGGGACTGATGTCAGTGCCAAATATCGGGGTGCTTTCTGTGAGGCAAAAATTAAGACAGTGAAAAGACTAGTGAAAGTTAAGGTAAGAAGAAATGCTAACAAGAGTTTAAAGACCATTAAGAAATATTCTAATCTTCCTTGTGCAGATTCTGGCAATAAATTTGTCTAGATCTGTTTTGTCTAACTGCCAGTAGTTTTTCATGGCAGCCAGGTTTTCACAGTGTAATTTTCTCTGAGAACTATTAACCGAACATACAAAGAATATGCCCTCTTGATAATTATTGACCTAAGGAAGACCCTCCATGCAGATAAAGGTTTACCAAGATACAGGATAGCTCACTGCATTTCTGTTGCATGAATTGTCACTTTCTTCCAATACCTCAGTTAATAAGTTGCATGTACAAAACTTGAGAATTGAATTTCCCCATACATCTTTTTCTGACTGAATTAGACTGAAGCTGACTATTGATATTTGATATTAATTTGTTTGGTATAAAGAATTAGAAAACTGTTACCTTCAAGTTACCTTGAAATTATAGATGTATTTCCCTATGCATTATAAATTTACAAACATTGTGCAGATTCAGAATTCCTAGTTTGTTAATGTGTATAATTGATGGCATCAGCAGTTTTTTTCAAAATGAAGAATGAAAGGCCCAGTCGTTTTACTTGTTCAGTCATTTCATAGGAAAGAATATCGGAATTAATAGCCCACTTATATTAAATATGAGGTTTTTAATGATGGTCTGCTAAAGTGTCACCTGATTTAGATTAATTTTAGATTAAAATGTTATGCTCATATTCCTTTAGGTCAGGCTCATTGAATTCATTAACATGACTTTTGATAGAGGCTTATAGTTTGCTCTGTTAGTTTGGCAAACAATTTGTGGGATATAGCTGAACTTGACAAATTTTGGTTAAGAATGTAATATACTTTCTCACTTATTTGATAGGCATTCTGATAAGAGTGAAGAGTTTTTTCACTTATTTTGATAGTATGGCAAACTATTATATACAATCTACTCAAACTGCTCAAGCTCCAACGTTACATTAAAGGTTATTTTGTAGAAAGGTTGACATACTGTAAGACACTCTTATTTGTAAGGAAATTCTAAGTTGCACGCTGGTAAAGATGGGGAGAATCTGGTTTTTCTCATTTCATAGTAAACTGCATTTCTTAAATAGACCTATGTGCTTGAAATCTCCTGTTGAAAAAGATGAAATTATTTTCACTAAATTTAGCCTGCAGTGATAGTCACTTCTCTTTTCTTCATTGGGAATGTCCTGTGACCAGATTTCTGTTTTAGACTGGGTTTCAGCAAGTTTAAATTATGCATATAATTTTTAAATATTGTAGAAATATAATTATTTGAAATTCCTTTCAAAATATTTAGGTGATCTTAAAGCAAGACAATTCAACACAATTGGTGCAAGATGATCAGGTGAAAGGACCTTTGAGGGTATGTGTATAACCTTTCTTTAGTTATACAAAAGATTTTAAAAATTATATAGGATGATAGAAATAAAACTATGTAGTTACTGTTTGGTATTGGCTCCAAGAAACATGCATGTGTTTTTCATTCAAATGTTGTAAAAGAGAGCATCACTAACTATTTTAATAACAGGAAAGAAATTACCAATAGAAGAGAACATCATTAAAAATATTAGAATTTATTTAGATGCACATATTCATGTAACGATTTCATTCAGGAGACAATTTCTAAATTCAATAGTATAGCTTCAGTTTTGATAATATATACACAGCTGTATTGAAATCAAAAGTTTTAAATTCAGCTAACATTCTTTAGACTGAGGATTTGGGTTGTTATTTTATAATGCTTTACTGTTGCTTTCTACTGATCTAATTTTACTGCTGGGCGTTAATTTGAAAATGCTATGAGAAAATAAGATAATATATGGAATTAACTCACTGGACTGATTCAAGTGGTAGACACAAGATTAATTTGTCAATACTGCTTCTACTGGTACATGAGAGATGATAACATAATAGAAAGGGGAAGAGATTGAACCTATACATTAATAAACTTGATAATACCCTAGATGTATTGTCCAGAATATATCAGTTGTTTAGCCTTGACTAAATGGGAAGAGATGAGGACATATGCTGATGGACCATACTGATGGAGCTTTCTTGATTATTTTAAGCAGTATGGAGTTCTGCCAGATTAAAATGTATGTTATGATAAAGTGTGACTCCAAGTTTTAATCTAAAGAAATTCTCAGTATAGGTTTGGGCAGCAGCTGTGAGTGTTGAGGCAGAAGCTATCCACCATTTCAGTATATTCTTGTCAGTTGTACGGCTGTTTGCTGTACCTGTTGCCTTTAGTTAGGTTTTCTTTATATTTAATCTTAGTTTCATTTGTTTCACTGTGCTCCTTAACTTCCATTGCTAAAGCTTTCAGATCGTTTACATTTCCAGCAATTAAACCAGTGCTATTAGCATAGCACAGGTTATTAATGTTTCTTTCTCCAAGTTTTAAAATTATGTCCATTTTTTAAACTTCCTTTGATATATTTTCAGTATATTTGTTGAATAAATAAGGGGAAAGTATACAGCTTTGTTTCACTTCTTTGCTAACCTGGAGCCAGGCTGTTTTCCATGTTCTGTTTGGCTGTACTTCCTATACTGTATATAGTTTTCACATGAAGAAAATACAGTGTTGTAGAATTTCCACTTTGCTAGTGAAATACTTTACTGATGTAAATTAAAAAATCTGCAATAGTACATTAAATATAAACATCATCATTTTAGGCTGGTGCAGTTGTTGAAACCAAGATGCCTGATGGAACCTTTCAAGAAGCTATCATCAGTAAATTGACAGATGCAAGCTGGTATACTGTGGGTAAGTATTATTTTAATTCATTTTTTATTACTAAAGACTAATTTTCTTTCACCGATATATATTTGAATTCCTTTCCATACTGCATATCTTATTTTCTCATGAGGAATTGCCTATTTTTTAAGGTTAGTCAGAGACATTCTCTGTGAAAAGAAAATGGTCAAATATGGTGCAGTAGTATATTTGAGAAAGAGGACTTTGGGTTTGTTTAAAGCATTTACTTTCAGGAGAATAAGTACATGCTTTGGACAAAAGAGGCAAGGTTCAAATCTTTCATTAAATTTGAAAACTCCAGCAGTTAACTCCATCAGTTACATTATCAACAATTGAAAAATAAGAATGTGTAACACCTACTCTTACTGGTGGCCATGGAATGTTGAAAATTTTTTTGAAGTCCTCTATTTTTGGGGGAATTTTTTCTGGGAATAAACTGGTGGTTTTCTGGAAGATAATTCTGAATTGAGAATAGTCTGAAGGGGAAATGTATGATAGGTTTTATGTGTTTGTACTGTTAATATTGTATTAAATTCCATTGATTAACCACATACATTAAAATTACTTTCTGAATCTAATAAACCTATTATCATTTAAAACATCTTCAATATACACAAAATATTTATAATGGACACAGTGATTCTATTATTAAATTTTTCTACCTGCTTTCTAAATGCGAACAGAATTCTTGTTCTGTTCGCATTTCTTGTGCTGTCATTTAGGCCATTTATAAATAAACTTTTAGCAGCGTATAAAAGTTGAAAACATAAAAGAATAGTTTCAATATTTTTCTATGCAAAAGTATTCATCTTTTTTTCAAATTTTCAAAAATTTTATATATTTCTTAGAAGATTTTGTTTGTGAAATAAAAGAAACTAATATTAAATTTTAGTGCTACCAAAATAGAACCTGTTACATTTTTATGTAGCAATATGATAAAGTGAAACTCTGATAAATTTCAGGCAAAACATGCAAACATTAATGTCTTTTAGTTATTTTTTTGGTCTTTTTTATATTGATACTCTAGAATCAAAAGAAGTGATACATTTGGTTATAAGTTTCAGTAACTTTGTATATTTCTAGGAATTTAAAATAAAACATTGATCCTCTGATACACCAGAATTTCTTTCACAATTGATTGCTGAATATGTGAAGTTTTGATCTCTTTGGCTTTGTAGTACTGCCCCCCTGAAATTATTTTAGAAGTTAAAATAGCATTACTGTAAATATTTATAAAATTATGGAAATCAGCATTGTACAGGTATTTACACTGAAAACTTTTGTGATGTTTTTAATAATACAGGGAATAGAACAATCACTGAGTCACAAATATCATCATGCACATTATGTTTGGGGAAAATTCACAATCCAATCTTTTCTGTTAATAGTTCTGTCTTAGGCATGTTTCCAAGATGTTTTTGTTATCTCACTGAAAAGAAAATTATTCTGAATTTACTATATACCGACTCTTTACAAAAACAGAAATAAGATTGATAAAATTAATCTGAGATTATTAATGTATCTTCAGTGATTCTAGTAGGAACTTCCCATTTTAACAGCACAGAACTTTGACTGAGGGAGACTGATTTGCTTTCAAGTAGGTAATTTTTTCCCCTGGATAATAGCATGATCAATAGTCAGAGATAGTTGACATTTTAGAAGGAAACACTGTGTTAAGCGGAGCAGTGATATGACTGATCGTTAGCTTTAATTGTATGAAGGCCCTGGGACCATTGCTGACTGTAGACCATTTTATAGGCAAATAGCATGACAAAATTTTTAAGAGTTTTTGATTAACTTTCAAGTTAAATGCTGCTTTTGTTCTAAGCCCATGTAACTATCTGTCAGCAACGTGTAAAACAGTTTTCCTATTCTATGAACAACTTATCTGAAATTTGCATCTTTCACTTCGTTTCCTACATACTTAGTAAACTTTGCATTTTAATTGATATCGATTCCTGGAAAAATACAACAAACATTCTAAAACTGTTTAATGAAAGTGTCATGGATAGCACTCAAATTTAGTCTTTTTGATTGTACAAGTAAAAATTAAAATTGGCTTTCAATTTTGAATTTGTAAAATTTGTTGTATGGTAGCAGTGAGGCCCCCACTTGATTGTAGTTTGTCATATTTGTAATGATATTTGGTTCTTACATCCCTGTAGGTAAAATGCTACATATCTTTTTTGCTTGAGGGAGTGGTAATTAAAGTTGCTCACAACCAATTGGTAGAATTTTGCTACTAAGCCTGCCTCCCACCAGGGGGTGGGAGGCAGGCAACGGATATGTTGTGATTTTTTGATTCAATCAAGCAATATATTTAAGGCAGCAATAAACAGGTGGTAGTATGTCATGCTAAAAGCTAGGCATCTTCACCTTTTTCTGCTAATTTCTACATGCTTCTTTTTTTCATTTCTCTTTTTATTATTACTGTATTTATGATCTTCTTTTTCTTCATTTACACTATTTCTTCTTCTAGTCTATATTCATCTTTCTTTCACTTTGCTGTAAAATTTCTCATAGCAGGTATTGTTACAGGGATTTAAGAGACTAATTAAAAAAGATGTATAAAGAATCCTATTTAGAGATAAGCCTCTTTGAGCTCTGTAGAATTTACTCCATGGATTATGTACATGGGATTGTATTTTGAGGCAAGGACAATAGATTATATGAAGATAGCAGTTTGGTCTCCGAATATAGGTGCATAAAAACAATGTGGACCAGTACATTCATGTTCATTATTGGATGCAGCTTTCATTTAAACTTCACAACATTAAAAACCTCCACATGAAGATTTGAACATTTGTTTTCCAATAATGACATGGTTTTCCTGGACTACATAATTCTATATGTTTAGTATATATGTATAGTACTTACTATTATTTTAGCATATATGGAATTGCAACTCTAAAAGATGACAGAATTGACAAAAGCATGAACTTGTATTGACAGACAGAATAATTTTCCGTCCATGTGATATTTTACAACCTGATTGCAATACTGTAATTCTAATCAGAATAAAGCCTTAATTCCATTTGTAGGAAATTATTATTATTATTATTATTATTATTATTATTATTATTATTATTATTATTTGCAACAGAAACTTGGATTCAGAGAGGTATTAGGCTATCTCTGGTAGATGGCGTTTGGTTTAAGGAGATTGAGTAGATCATTAAGTTCAGTGTCCAGTCTAAGCTTGCTATCTATTATACTTCACAGCATTTCTTCAAAGGTGAAATAAATTTGAGATCTGCCTTGAGCTTTCTGTAGGAACATGACTGGAGTCTTTAATAATGAGAGGTGGGCAAATATGGAATAGAGAGGTGCTTCATCTCTCTGTAGGTACGAAGAACTTTTCTTCCTATCAGTAAAGTGGCCACATATTTCACAAGCTAGCATAGTTACTTCAGAACCTATTACAGTGGTACCTCGGTACTCGTTGTTAATTGGTTCTAGGAGGTGCAGTGAATACCAAAAACGATGAATACCAGACAAATTTTTCCCATCAGGAATAATGTAGTGAGTCACAAGGCAATCAATGTTGACAAGTTCTAGCTGTGTCTTAAGTACCAAACAAATGATGAGTACTGGGACAAAATTTTCACACCAAAATGCACTGAGTACCAAATTTGATGAGTTTCAAAACAGTTGAGTACCAAGGTATCATTGTATTGCTGACTCCTTAAGTTTGTGCATGTGCAGTTACCTGTATTGTTGACAATCCCAGAATAACTGTTGTCTGTACATATGCACATTTATAGTTGGGAACAGCTTTTGAAGTAGCCACGTGAGCCTTGCAAAAGATTTAATAACTATTTAAAAGTAGATGCATTTTGCTCATGCATATTATGAAACATCTTTTTAAATGTTTTGCATGGCTCAATTAATAAAAAATTAATGCCTGGAAAGAAAAGGATCAGTTGTTTCTTGTTCTTCTTTTTTATTCTCCAGTGCTTCACACTTTGCTTTTACTTTGAATACTTATTTACCGGTATTTACTTACTTACTTACTTACTGACTGACTGACTAGGCTGCCCAGCTCAAACTGTGACTCTGGACAGCATACAGTAAATTTGAGCTATCATGTATCTTGATACATTTGTGCAGTAATTGTAAAATATCAAAGCCACATAAACGTACCAGTACATATTTTAATTTCAATATATTTATTGCTAAGAAACAACAAATTTTTGTATGGGCACTATAACATTGTAAGATAGCAAAACAGGAGTACACGGGTCAGATAGTTACGGTTTTTGGTATCCTTATTTTGGTACTTTCTTGATAGTATCTTCTTTAAGAATAGTTATATTCTTGAAAAAGGATATGCTCAGGATGACTTTAATTAAGGAGATTTAAAACAGGAAGGAATGTTTAGCTGAAAGAATAAATAGAATTTGATGTATTTTAGAAAGAAAAGCATTTTCCCTGTTTATGAATGGCTAAGTTAATGTCTAGACCTAAATCCCATGGACATTTTTAATATAAAAACCCTGAACTAAAGAGTTTATATTAAGAAAGAATTAAGTGTTATTTAGTTGGAGTTGCTTAGTTGAAGAATGAGCCAAAGCTCTTGCACAGTGATAGGAAAGATTGATCATGAGCTACAGGAATGTTTGATTTCAATTATTGCATGTAAAAGTGATGTAGCCATTTATTAAATCTAAAAGAATAATTACTTTTTCACACTGGAGTTTATACGTTGGATGTCTAAGTTTTTGAAACAAATTAAAGCTCTGGATTTACTTATTCTTTTTGAACAACTAATAACATTCAGTAGCAAAGACATGCAAAAATTAAAAAGGGAAAGGGGCAAATACTGTATATAGCAGGAAAATACATTTGAATTCTGTTCCCTTTCCCATTAAGCAATGGGGATTAGGAATGTATGATTTATATTCCACTTTTCTAAAAAAAATTTAGCATACAAATCAGCAAAATGTAGCAGCACTGTTCATCAATATGAGGAAAACATATATAAAATGCTCATCACTGCATGTATGCAAGGTCACATATTTAAATTGTTAGTTTTATTATTATCTGCCTCACCCGAGTGTCCTGTGTTGTTTTACGAATACTGTGAAACATCTGATTTAGGAAGACTGCTCTTTGTTACTCAAACTTTCACAGGGGGTATGTAAACGTATTACAGAATATGATCAGAATTAGAATAATAGCTCTTGAAATCCAGATATCTTCAATTTTGGTTCCATAATTCTAAGCCAATATGAAAATAAAAGTCCACACATGTCTGATGCATTACTTAGTTATTCTATCTCCCTCCACCTCTCTCTGTGTAGCACTTCTGTATTGTACGACTTGTTGGCTGAACAAAATTTTAATATGGATGTGTGTTACCCATATTTGACTGTTCATGGTCACAAACAGCAAGCCAAGACAACATCATAAAAATGGCTTATTCTGTAGAAAATGAATAGTTTCCCCAAATGTTGCAGTCTTAGTAAAATCAAGCAGATGAAGAATGCATCCTGAGTAAGAGAGATAAAGCTGTGAAAGAGCAGGATACACAGGCAATATCTTTCTTTTAAAGAGAAAAATTATGATTGAGGGTGCCTTTGCTTTCAAAAGTCTTACATCTTAACACACTTTGATGGTAGGTGTTCTAATTCTTCCATGTATATTGAAAGAACACTTGAAACAAGGAGTCCTGTTTACTAGAATAATATATACTTTGTTTAGTTTTATTTAGAAAATACTTTACTATTTAATTAATAATAGTTCTGGCTTTGTTTAGTTTTTGATGATGGTGATGAGAGGACATTGAGACGGACCTCACTGTGTTTGAAGGGGGAGAGGCACTTTGCTGAAAGTGAGGTAGGATTTTACAGTTATTTTTTTAAATGCTATTTCCAGTTATTTTTTTAAATGCTATTTCCATTCTATTTCACTTTTTATTGGAAAATCAGCAAACTGTCTTTTCTACTTTCCTTCCTTAGACACTTGACCAACTACCACTAACAAATCCAGAGCACTTTGGAACACCTGTAATTGGAAAGAAATCTAACAGAGGAAGAAGGTCGTCTCTTCCTGTGTGAGTAACTTTTACAATGCCATATTTTTCTAATAGTTTTCTTTATCTGAGATGAGATAAAGTAATTGTGCAGGTTTTATACAAATGTACTTGACAATTTCGGGAATTGAACTTTATGTTTTCACACAGTCTACTGGTCTACTTTTTATTGTCATTATATCTGTCAAGTAAAGCAGGAGGGTCAAATTGGTGCAAACAATAAAGCTACTTGTTTAAAACGTGCCTCATGATTATAGAACTAGTTGATAATACTTTGGACTCTGATGAGGAAGTTGCAGCACTAGGCCAGTTGTTTACAATCTGTATAACAGCTCCTGAGGTGGTAAAGAAAGAGGGAGCTCAGTGTCTTTTTTGCACAAGTATAGTGGCAGAAGCATACAGAACCCATGTCCTAAACAACAGGAGATGTTTTCCTGGATTTCTTACAAATTTAGATATCTATGCTAGGGTAACTTAGAAATGCATTTCTAGTCCCTTGTTCTTTGAAAGACTTCAAAATGTGGTGGAGGACAAAAGTGATCAGAGGGCAGGATTTCCTATAAATATTGTTATTCAGTGTCTGGTAATACAGGAATTATGCAAAAAATATTGCATTTATACAGCATGCATTATATATGCAATTGTGATTTTAGTTTTCCTTAGAGCAGGTCTGTTTATTATTTCTTTATGCATGTTCCTAATTTGTATATTCCATTGTTTTAAAGAGGAGATAAACTGAAACAAAGAATAATTTGGGTAGGTAGATATATTCCTGAATGTAACAATAGGGGCAGTCTTTAAATACTCCAGATCAGTATTTCTCCACCTAAGCAACTTTGAAATGTGTAAACTTCAACTCTGAGAATTCCCTGGCAAGGATTCTAGCTGGAGAATTCTGGGAGTTGAAATCTGCTCTAAATTAAAACCTCATACCTCAACATACGGGTAGAAGCACATAAATTCAGTGATTCTCATTTCTTATCTCAGTGTTTCCTTTCATAAACATTTGTAAATGATTTCTAAGGCGCTTTTTCAAAAGGCAACTGAACTTTCTTGGTTTTTTCCTTGCCTTTTGAAAAAGCACCTTTGGGATAATCATGACCTGGACGATCGAGAATCTCCATAGACATTTGTAAATTAGCATCAGAATGTCTCCTGATACTACTTTTAAACAATTCTAGTACTTGCTGAATTGTTTCCCACAAATTTCCAAGAACCTCTGTCATATTCAACTCAATATCCAACAGCTACGATGCTCCAGTAACTACAATAGTCTCCTTTCGAGTATTACTTTCACATTCTGACAGTGTAAATCTTTATATGCCTAATTCTTTTAGCAATGAAGATGAAAAAGAGGAAGAAACTAGTGAAGAGGAAGAGGAAGATAAGAGACGTCTTAATGATGAATTGCTTGGTAAAATTGTCAGTGTAGTATCCAGTACTGAAAAGGGAGAATGGTATCCAGCTTTGGTAAGTAAGAATTTAAAAGTTTTAAGAATGACATTAAGATGATATTTCCCCCCAAATTCACGATATTTGCATCTTGGGAGCACAATGCTTTACTTTTAAGTTTGTACTTTTCTTTATAGCAAAAAAGCTGTCAGCCATTATTTAGAATTTATGTAATTTATGGAATAGCTTGATGATAATGATGATGATGATGATGATAATATATTTTCAGGTCATCTGTCTCAGAATATATAAATTTTTGACTCCTTCTAATTTTTATTTGAAAATACCTATAAATATATTTTAAATATATTCTGTATAAGTATATATTCTACTAAAAGTGTTGGACTGGCAGCAAAAGCTAGAGATTTAAATCTAACCTTTGCCGCAGAAAGTCACTGGATGACTCTGGACTCCACTCTTCCGCCTTCTAGTCTACCACACAGGGTTATTGTAGCTAAAATGCAAGGATGGAACTCTATGATTCTTTTTTGAGCTCCTGCATAGAAATACAGAAGAGAAATCTAATAAAAAATGGTAGTATTCTACAGAAATAAGTTCTGTACTTCTGATTTATATGCCATCCATTCTCTTTATATAGTACAGTGAAGCATCCCTATTATCAGTATTAAAACAGTCACGTGTGAGATGGGCAGCCATATAAATCCAATAAATGAGTGAGTGAATGTGTGACAGATACAAAATACCAAATAAAGTTGCAATGATAGGACTAAATAAATATGTAAATATACCAGGAAGTAGTGTTTCAACTCTATAGCAATTTTATTTATTCAAATTTGTTATAGCTTTCCAATTCTAAAAAATCCATAAAAACAAATGAAATATAAAAACTCACATGCAATCCAGACTAAAACTGTTAAAAACAGTGCAATAAAACGAATAGCCCTCCCTCAAATACACATTGAAGAAAGGGCACAGCTGCCACACCAGGTAAATCTGTACAAAGCATTCCTGGTCACAACTGCCACAATTAAAGCAATAGCTACAAGTGCAGAAGGACCCTTGGGTTGTTCACCAATCTCAATTGGGGAAGTACAGCTCCATTAAAAACCAATAATGGTAACATCTCCAACCCCACAGGCCCAATCAACCACTGTCACTCAGTGTTGTTAAAATTGAGCCAAAGTTTGTTTCACCTCATCAAGATCCAAACAGCCTCCAGACACTGGATTGATATATCAATAGCTTCACCTCTGCAGATCAGGATTGAGATACAAAGCTGGGTATTAGCAGCATATTGATAATAATGAACTGGCAACTGACCTCTCCCAGTGACTCACATAGATCAGTGTCTAAAGAACCCAGAATGTAGTGAATGTGATTTTGCTCAATTGTGGTTCCAGAAAAATCTTGGCTACGTAGGAAAAACCTGGCTTGCCAGCCCAGCTTGCTGAAATAGAAAAGTCTTCAGGGCCTTACGGAAAGTACGGAGGTCCGGGATCAGTCATATCCCAGGAGGTAGCTCGTTCCAGAGGGCGGGCGCCCCCACAGAGAAGCCTCTCCCCCTGGGGACAACCAGTCGACATTGCTTGGCTGATGGCACCTTAAGGAGACCCTCTCTGTGGGAGTGTATTGGCCGGTGGGAGGTTATCGGTGGCAGAAGGTGGTCTTGTAAATACCCAGGCCCTAAGTCATGGAGCGCTTTAAAGATGAGAACCAAAACCTTGAAGCACACCTGGAAGACCACTGGAAGCCAGTGCAGCTCACGCAGGAGAGGTGTTACATGGGAGCGCCACATCGCCCCCACGATCACCTGCGCGGCCGCATTCTGGACCAGTTGGAGCCTCCGGATGCTCCTCAAGGGGAGCCCCATGTAGAGAGCATTACAATAGTCCAGGCGAGAAGTGATGAGGGCATGAGTGACCATGCATAAGGAGTCCCGATCCAGAAAGGAATGCAACTGGCGTATCAGGCGAACCTGATAAAAAGGCCCCCTGGCCACAGCCGTCATATGCTCTTCAAAAGACAGCCATGCATCCAGGAGGACGCCCAAATTATGCGCTCTCTCCGTGGGGGCCAATAACTCGCCCCCAATAGCCAGCGAAGGCACCAGCTGGCTATACTGGGACGCTGGCAACCACAGCCACTCGGTCTTGGAAGGGTTGAGTCGGAGCCTGTTCCTCCCCATCCAGATCCGCACGGCCTCCAGGCACTGGGACATCACTTCAAGGGCATCATTGGGGTAGTCTGGGGTGGAGATGTACAGCTGAGTGTCATCAGCGTACAGATGGCACTGCACCCCAAAACCATGGATGATCTCACCCAGCGGCTTCACATAAATGTTAAACAGGAGAGGCGAGAGGACCGACCCTTGTGGAACCCTACAAAGAAGGTGCCTTGAGATCGACTTCTGCACCCCTGTCAACACAGACTGCGACTGGTCGGAGAGATAGGAGAACCACCATAACACGGTGCTTCCCACTCCCAGTCCCTCCAGCTGGTGTAGCATGATATCATGGTCGATGGTATTAAAAGCTGCTGAGAGGTCTAATAGGACCAGAACAGAGGAACAACACCTGTCCCGAGCCCTCAGAAATCATCAACCAAAGAATGAGAAAGAATCCACTGCAATTGATTGAGCTGTTAGTGGTGGTTTTATTTTTATTTTGTATGGTGTAGCGGAATGCAGCATAAAATTCGCAGAAACAAAATTTAAAATGTGTATCAAAATATAAAACACCAGAGTGAATTACTCTAAGAACACACAGTATGAGTCATGAAGAAAATTATGAATAAAATAAAATTATGTATTTGCAGTTTAGTGAAGTGACTAAACCTGTGGCTGGGTATCTAGATCCTTTAGCCATTGGACAGCGGTGCCCTCGAGAGGATGTATTTCATGCAGAGATCTAGGGAACCTTCTGAGGGGACCTTCTGTTGCAATACGATGTAAAGTTTGTGGGATGTCCTACAGTCAAAGATTATCAACAAGCCTCCATTTATATTTCCAGTATTGGCACCTGCCACAGATCTGATTGAGTGCTATCCAGATTTTCCTTGTGAGATCAATGCTGAAGGGGCATTGGTTATTTGGGTCTTCTCCCGCGTAAAATTGGAAGTGTCTTGGCGATGTTTTGACGAAGTCTCATTCGTCATCTTCAGGCTGGTGTTCTTGGCTTCGTGCTTCCAGGAGCACGAAGCCGAGAACACCAGCCTGAAGATGACGAATGAGACTTCGTCGAAACATCACCAAGACACTTCCAATTTTACGCGGGAGAAGACCCGAATAACCAAAGACCTACATACAAACACCCGCGAAAACCTCAGAATATATATATATATATATATATATATATATATATATATATATATATATATGTATATGTATATAATGGTGAGATTTGTATGTTCAGGCTTGCAAGATTCTGTTCATGAAGCTTTACAATAAAGTAGAATTAGCTCATCTAGTTGTATTCTATCTGGTTTACCTGAGAGGACTGACATCCCCAACAGAAGAGGCTCTGGATGGGATCTCTTCACTCATCCCACCCCCCATGAGCATCAACTAGAACCAACCACTGAAGAAGAGTATGAACCAATGAAGCACAGTGCTACTCTCAAACCCCCGCAGCTAGATTGACTAACAGCAGCTACTATAAGGGCAGAGAAATAGTGATATTTTGCAGACCTTATATCTGTAACGTACATTTGTACTCGTATTCAGTTGGATTCACTCTTTGTCTTTCTCCAGAGACACTCCAGTTTTTGTTTCTGGTGTTTTACCTACTGGAGCTCTTCAGAAAACCAGGGAGCACCCCGGTATTGGTTTACAGAGAGAGTTTGTATAGGAACAATATGGCCCAATCACATGCCTATTATAGGCTGTAGCCAAGGCCTCAGCTGAAGTGCTTGACAGATGTTCAAGAAAATCCCCAAGCTCCCTCTGGAAGCCAACAGGGTTCATCAGTCATCTAAGGAGGGTCAACCTAACTTTCCCCTTCTCCCTCCAAAGCTAGGTAGACCCAGAATGTTAGAAGGCAACCAAAGAGAGTTATGTTCATGGCAATGAACTAATGATGATGATGATAACAAAACTAATGATAACAAAATGAAATTCAATGGTGAAAAAAGTAAGGTTCTACATTTAGGCAAGAAAAACAAAATGCACGGGTACGGTATATGTGATACCTTGCTCAATAGTAGTAACTGTGAGAAGGAATCTTGGAATCCTAGTGGACAACCATTTAGATATGAGTCAGCAGTGTGCAGCAGCTGCCAAAAAAGCCAACACTTCTAGGTTGCATAAACAGAGGGATAGAATTAAGATCACATGAAGTGTTAATACCAGTTTATAATGCCTTCGTAAGGCCACACTTGGAATACTGCATCCAGTTTTTGTCGCCACAATGTAAAAAAGATGTGGAGACTCTAGAAAGAATGCAGAGAAGAGTAACAAAGATAATTAGGGGACTGGGGGATAAAACATGAAGAACGGCTACAGGAACTGGGTATGTCTAGTTTAATGAAAAGAAGGACTAGGGGAGACATGATAGCAGTGTTCCAATATCTCAGGGGCCACAAAGAAGATGGAGTCAAGCTATTTTCCAAAGCACCTGAAGGTAGGACAAGAAGCAATGGGTGGAAACTAATCAAGGAGAGAAGCAACCTAGAACTAAGGAAAAATTTCTTGACAGAATAATTAATCAGTGGAACAACTTGCCTCCAGAAGTTGTGAATGCTCCAACACTGGAAATTTTTAAGAAGATATTGGATGACCATTTGTCTGAAGTGGTGTAGGGTTTCCTGCCTAAGCAGGGGGTTGGACTAGAAGACCTCCAAAGTTCCTTCCAACTCTGTTGTTCTATTTTAGAATAAAACAGAATAGTTTTTGTAGTTCCTCCAACACAAAATAGTTCTTGTGTTCCTCCAACACAAGATTACAGTGCAACTGCCGTAAGAGATTTTTTCCCTGTAATTCTGACATTGTTGGTAACCTAAGAGTATACATGGGTTATATGGGAGTAAACCGTCTTGTAAATAGCTTGACCTTACACCAGGTAAAGCATTACATAATATTATGAGCTTCTCAGTTTGGAGTCAGAGAATAATCAGCCTCTATTGAAGTTGTTGAAGATGTGAAATAACATGGAAGCTGCAAGAAGTATAACTCAATAGCCGTGTTGCTGCATTCTGAACCAGTTGCAGTTTTTGGACTGCCTTCAAAAGCCATTCCATGAATAGGTCATTGAATAGTCTATTATTGAGGTTATCAGTAAATGAGTAATCAATTTTGGATCTGTTTCTTTTAGTAGGGATGTTAAATAATAGGCATATGTTGGGACCCCCAGGATAGTTCCTAAGAAGTTATGCAGAAACTTCCCAATATTATTTTCTAAGGCTGAATATAGAACACTGGACACTTGCAGATCCTTTTAAAAATCAGTCTATTCCAATGATTTTGCAAACAAGGTCCATGTTACTGTTTCTATTATAATAATGGAGAACTTACCAAGAAAAAAAGGAGTGATAATTGGTTGGGTAGAGGTTTTAAAGATACTTAAAAGCCAAGCAGATGAGAGATTTAGTAATTATTTTTTATTTCTTTTATTTCTTTATTTATTATTAATTAGACTTATATACCACCCTTCTCCTTACGGACTCAGGTCGGTGAACAGCCGAATAAAAAAACAGTGCATAAAAGTTAAAATATTATAAAAACAAATATAAATTTGGCTGAAAATTTAAAACAGATAAATATTAAAAATGAATCAACTCTAAAAAACTCTAAAAGATTTTAAAATTAGAAGGGATCAGGCTAGACCGGCAAGCTGAAAGAGATAAGTTTTCAAAGCCCGACGAAAAGTCTGGAGGTCGGAGATCGTTCTCAGTTCTGGAGGAAGATCGTTCCAGAGGGTGGGGGCTGCCACAGAGAAGGCTCTCCCCCTGGGGGTCGCCAGCCGGCATTGTCTGGCTGACGGCACCCTGAGGAGGCCCTCTCTGTGGGAGCGAACCGGCCGGTGGGAGGCAGTTGGTGGCAGAAGGCAGTCCCGTAAGTTGCTGCTTTCTTGCACAAGCAAATCTAAGAACCTTATTTTGCTTTGTGAGGAGGCACACATCAAATACAATCAAAGCAATGGAATAGGTAGATAATTATTACTTAAAAGGATGAATCCAAGCAGTATCGTCCTCAAAGAATTATACAATCTCCTCCCAATATAGCTCAAATGATACTGAGATGCTGCTCACTGAAGGCTAGATTATCTACTTGATAAAACTCCTATAGATCTTTCCACCTTTGCAATAAGGGAGGAAATCCATAGCTGCTTCTCCTTTGGAAATGCCATGGCAAACTCAGTTCCTATATTAAATTTGCTGGTCTGAATGACTCATTTTAATGCCTACTTTTGCATAATACTATTTACTTATTTACTATTTCTGTCTTAATCAAATGAGAAATTTCTTCAAGTTTAAATATTTGAGATGTGTGTTAATGGCAAAAATAATCCTGAGAACTAATTCAGTTTAACCATATTATTGTTAAAATATTACATGGTTGAATCTTAGCTGCATACTATTAAACTTCTTTTGTGTGTTATCTTCAATTAGCCCAAAATGGTGTATCATATCACAACATTTTCAAACCAAGATACCACAAATATCTGCTAATTTAAACAATGCATACAAAATCCAGGACCCATTACAGTACTTTTGTGTAATTGAAATATAAAGAATGTTCATACCAGCTGTGTTCATAAAGTTGTGGCTTCTGCAGCATTGCCACAAACATGTGATCATGATTCCCAATGTTCTTTGCCAGCTTCCTATAAGTAGTCGGTGGCAAATCTAGCAGGAGGTCAGAAGTTGTTCCTATTCCCACTGTGTGTTTTTTGTTTGTTTGTTTGTTTTGCCTTCCCATGGTCATTCTGTTACTCTGATTAGGGAATCAGGAAATATATCTGAAAGAATGACCCAACTAATCATGGATTGTCTAGTATATTCTAAAGATAAATGAAGCTCATCTGTTTGGTAGCAACTTTATATACAAAGGTTGTTGTTTTTTTTATTAGGGATTTGCATCACATCCTGACATAACTAAGTCTTATCTGTTACTTCTGATGCTCCACATTTTTTCATCAAGGGCCATTTTTTTCACCAGTAAAACCTGGCATATAAACCATATCTTTCAGAGAAAGCAATAAAATTTATTTTTAATAATAATGTATTATTAGTAGTAAGTCTAATAGTGTGGCTAGAATTGGATGCTAACTGACTCCCCAACTTCCACATCTTTCCTTTAAATACAAGAGAGTGGCACTAGATCAGACTTCATTTTACTGTTAAATTCATAGGGCAATTACTGTGTTTATATGGCAGTAAAGAGTTTCATTTGAGTGTAAATAGTATGATATACATGTCCTATATTTAATGTTAACTATTATAATTTATTGGATGATCTCTAAAAAGAGGAGAAAAAATTATCTTTCTTCATGGTGATTACTTAAGATTGTATTTTTTTCTAGATAATTAAGTGTTGCACCTGGGAGATGCCATGACATAGTTGGAACCTTATTTACATAAACTGTTTTTTTTAAACTAATAGAAGATGGAAAACACTGCTCAATCTAATGTGTTTTACTTGAAACCCCAGGTCTTATCCCCCAGCTGCAGCGATGACATTTTAGTGAAAAAGGACCAGTGTTTAGTTCGTTCTTTTGCAGATTCCAAATTGTGAGTAAATTTTGGACAACATTCCTATATATAGTGGTGAGAATTTGTGTGTGTTTCTGTGTATGTGTATGTGTATGTGTACATATGTGTATATGTATATATGCATATATGTAAATATTGATATATATTATAAATCTATATTATAAATATATACTGATTTTTAACTTGGAAGCAGAAACCAGGAAGAAGCAAGTATTAAAAGTATTTAATAGGGAACTATTTATTTATTTTACTTCATTTGAGATTATCCTGCGGTAAGTACAACTATTTTGGAAGTCTTAATTGTTGGCGACAATTAACAATTACATGCTATGTGTAAAATTACAAAGCATGATTCAGAAGAATGGCCACTGTAATAATTCGTTTTTCTTTTCCATTCCACTAGTGCATCGTATCTTGCGATCCAACTGACATTTAAGTCAAAATATAGCTTTAGATAAACTTTGATGGAACCTACATTTTTGGCAGTTTGGAAGTATAGCATATGCTTCAGAATAATCTAGCAGAAATACCAGACATATACAATAGATATCCATACATTTGAAAATAGCTTGTTATGGACAATACTTTCACATGATGGTCTCTTTGTAGATCTTACAGTGTTTTATCACTTACAATCAGCATATGTAGCAACAATTTTGTCAAGTGAGTTTTTATAGAATTGGAGTTCAGACTTTTGGATATCGGCTTAATCAAAACCACCAGTAAATCAATAGTAAAATTGGAATTTGAACCCAGATCCATGTTTTGTTGTCTATTCTTTTAGGGCCTGACCTAATGTTGTCTTACAATAAAGGCAAGCCAAACTAGTAAAATGTAAAGATATTTAAAATATTTGTATGACTGTCCATCTTTAAACAACTCTGTGCTCAGAGCAATAAAAACTTATAAAAACTAAAGTTGCCTCAATCGGGGGTTCCAACAACTCTCTATAGACTCCACCACTTTATCTCAGTGCTTGGGTAATGAGCCAGATTTTAGTGGCCTTCCAGAAGACCAAGATGGTGGGTGCTTCTGGATTGCTATGGGGAATATATTCTATAAAGTAGGGACAATCATGGAAAAGCAATGACATTGCTTTAGTTATGTACTAGTTAGCTTGTATCACAATTCAAACACATTTTAGGTAGCTTACAAGGTAACTTATGGTTAACAAAGCCAGATAAATAATGGCTAAACATGAACAAACAAGATCAGGCGAGTACATGATGCCCATGAAAGAGGAAAAGAGGAGAACACCATTGCGAAAAATGTCATTTGGGTGCCATGTAATGTGAATGTGGCCATCTCTACACTCATTCATCATCAGCCCTGATGATTAATACATTTCATTAATTTATTTGTTTTTAAACATTTTTCTATGTTGCTGCAGTTGAAATCTCAACTTCTGTAGAAAGGGTACGAGTTTATACATGGTTAAAAAAAGTAAGCTCTAAAAAGGTACAAAAGTAAAAATGACCAAAAGAAAATAAAGATAAATGAGAATAGAGATGGACACATTCACATCAGGGGAAATTGTTCCTGAACAGTTCATTCTTCAAGAATTTCTGAAAGCAAAGCTTTATCTTCATGGGGAGGCTGTTCCACGTCATTAATGCTGCTGTAGTTTCCTGAGCCTCCCCAGTTTCTTCCTGGTCAAGGTAATCAGTTGGGCCAGTAATTGATGGGAGCAGTTATTTAATTAAAATGTTTTGATAGATGCCAAACTTAACCTTTCTACATGTGTTTAATATTATATGTGAGAACATAATCTTTCTAAATGTTAAACATTGAAATAGCATTTCTCCATAGAGCAGAGAAATCTGTAGTATTGACAATACAAATAACAGCATAAAAGGAAAGAGAAACAAAAGCTAATCAACCTTTTAGGACAAATGTAATATAAATAATTAATTTTATTGCAGTTATTCAGTAGCAAGAAAGGACATTGAAGAATTAGGTTTTACAAACTCAGAGCTGCCTTCCAATAAAGGTAAATGTTAACATTTATTCATTAGATTATTAAGTTAATTGATTGTGCTGTATTTAATTAACATGTCCTTAACATGCAAGAAAGATGAAATTGAAATTAATGCCTAATGGTTATTGATGGTCCTGTTTGTGCTCTATTCATTTCTGATTCCAAGAAGCAAAATCACTGAAGCACAGAATTCTGAAATACAGTTACGTATGTTACATTTACATCATAACAAAATGTTAGGTCACCACTGACATATATGTTATTTTACACAAGAATACGTAATTATTTCAAAGGTGTTTTATAAAGAAAGCTTACTTGACAAGCTGTAGCAGCTTTGTTTTGCCAGAGGAATTGAATATTGCCACATTAGAACATTATACGTTCAGAGAAGCAGAAGTTATGATGGACTTATAGCCCAAAATCCAGACATCTTGCAACAGTCAATGAATGATAAATTTCACTGGCCCTGCCATAAATACACCAATAACAAATGAACAATTTTGGGGTATTTTAATGTAATTAATTTTCTCCAAGATTAAATATCTGGAACATAAATTAACAGCAATGATAAGCCTGAGAAATGTATCAGATTATTTTATGTATTTATTTATTTAATTTTTTATACCGCTCTTCTCCCGAAGGACTCAGGGCGGTGAACAGTCAGAATAACATACATATAATTTGAAATAAAATTAATTTAAAATAATTAAAAGATAAATCATACAGTTGTTAAAATCTTACATGCTTAAATCTGACATTTTCTAGAAGTAAATAAAATTCAGCACTGAATTTTATTTACAATCTGAAATCAAAATGGCTAGCAAAGAAGCAGAGTTAGTAGTGATTTGCAATGATTATGTAATTTATTCCGAATACCTTGATGGGTAATTTTCCTCCCAAGGGGTACAAGAGGCAAGCTCATTCTTCCATTGGAAAACTATTCCTTCTAATTGGAAGATGGACATGCGTGAAATCTTGGAATCCTCCAGCAGTGATGAAGAAGATGGAGGAGAGACAGGAAGTAATGATGATGAAGAAGAAAAAGGAGAACAAAAAGAGGAAGAAGTAGTGGTAAGCATATTAGTTTTTTTTTTCTTCAATATGTCTTAATCAAATATACAGCCACTATTATTTGTCTCTTATATAATATTGCTCCTCAAATGATTACTTCAGAAACGACAACCTTTGCTTTCTTCAATCTGGCATTATCTAGATTCTCTGGAAGTCCCAGAAGTCCTAGAAATTTTAATCTGATACATCTGGAGGATATTGAGTTGAGGGAAGCTGAGAACCTGTTTTCAAGAAGCAAGGTTCATGTGTTCAGTTATGTTTTCCATCAATGAGGAAAACTGAATTAGAAAGCAAAAAAAGCAAAAATTGTTGGAAAACCATTTTATTGGTAACAAACTAGCTTGATGGTGCATACTTAAATTTCTCCTATTTAACTTTTTCTGCAAGCAGTTTACAGTCACTAGGAATTTAAATTATCATAGAAAGCATAATGTAAACATTTGAGCCTGGACTCCTAATTTGGATTCTTCTCTAATAAGTAATTTTGCAAGCTTGCTTGTTACCAGTAATCCATAATTGCCATGAATTCTTTTGTGCATCTATAACTAATTAGTGCAGAGGTGGGTTGCTCCCGGTTCGCACCGGATTGCAAGAACCGGTAGTAAAAAAATTTAATAGTTCGGAGAACCGGTAATAAGATAGGCTGGCCACGCCCCTGAACCAGTTCCCGGCCCGGTCGCCGTTCCCTTAACCTGCCCACTCCCAATCTGTTGCTGCCTCCTGAGTCCCAGCTGATGGCTAGAGGAAAAAAAACTCTTTAAACTCTTGCCGCGGGGCTTCAAAGGGCTGCCCTACCCCTGATCAGTGTTAAAAGAAAACAAATGAGTAGACGGGTGCCTGCAAAAATAGAAAAAAACAGCCCCTTTCAGCTTCAGCATAAGTTAATTATCACAAGTTGATTAGCTCCGCATCCCAACTCCCAGCTGATTTGCTCTCAGCTGTTTTGCTCAGGGGTCTTTTGCTAGCTGCAAAGAGTGCTTCCTGGAGCAGATTTTTTTCCCCTAGCCGAAAAAGCGAAATTAAAAGTAAAGCAGGGTCTTTGCTACAAGGTGACAAAATGAGGCAGAGAGATTTCTTTTTCTTTTTCCTCACCAAAAAAGGTAGGTGCAAAACTGCAAACAATGGGAAATTTAGGGGCAAAAGAGGAGAGTTCAAGATTTTAAAACACAAAAGAAAAAAAGCTCTATTTAACTAGGGAATTGTAAAAATTGAGATACTGTTAATTGTATATTATGTTGAAAGCAGAAATGGTTAAGTTGTGGTTTGGAGGAATATATGGGGGAAATTATTTGGTTTATTATTATTGCTAAATATAATTGATTTGTAAGAAAATGGATTGCATGGAAATAATTGGAATATTAATGTTCACATTGATTAATATACAAAAAAGATAGTTATATAACTAATTGATTTATATTAAAATGTTGAATTTGAATTAAACAACTGTAATATTACATAATTAACCAATGTGAGGATGGATATAAAAATAGATGACAATGGGAAGGGGTATAATAAAGAATAGAAGGGAAAAATTGAATTTGATTAAGATTAGAGATGAGGATGAAGGGTAATAAAATAGATGAGGAATAAATATGGCAAAAAGGAAATATTGAAATTATAAATTTAATTGAAATGATTAAACACTTTAAAGTTGTGAACCGGCCAAATACTCTGTTCAAAGAAAATACATTGTATGTTTGTATGTGTGTTTCTAATTATTGCTATTTATTCATATTTGTTCTCTTTTATTCTTTAAAGTTTAACAATCCATTCTTTATCTTAATATCTTTATATTAGTTTGGGGTTGGCTTTCTTCCCTTTCATCTGTTTTATTGTACACCAATCTTTCTCCTCAAACCTACCACCTGTCTCTTATCTTTCCTTCTTACTTTCTCTTCCCCCCCTCTTCTTCTCCTCCCTACTTCCTCTTCCTTTCTCCTTCTCCTCCTCTCTTCCTCCCTCTCTTACCCTCACTCTTACTCTAATTTCCTTCCCTTCCTTCATCCCTCTCTATTGCTGTATCCTTTTATGCATATGGGCTACTCAGAGGGCTGAAAAAGTTATTTTTGACTGGTCCTCGCACTTTTGACCAGTCCTCGAACTTACGACTGTCCTCACATTTTACGTTTTTGCCCTATCTTGTCACCATGGTGAAGAGAAGTAGTTGTGAAATGAGTGACATGGTTGTTAAGAATGCTGCATGGGCATAAATGTGAGGATGGTCGTAAGTGTGAGGACCAGTCATAAGTGCGAGGACCTGTCAGAAATGACTTTTTTCAGCCCTCTGAGTAGTCCTTATACACATAGCCATGGCCACCCGGTCACATGACCAGCTAACCACGCCCACCTAGTCACATGACCTCCAAGCCACACCCGCAAAATAAGCCAGGCCCACAGAACCGGTAGTAAAAAATTTTAGAACCCATCCCTGAACTAGTGAATGATAGAAATAGGAAAAACCTCCAGATTCTTCTATCACTGCTCAATTTGAGGAGCTTGACACCTTCTAAAGAAAGACAGGTTTTTGTGCAGTAACAGTGAAAGACATAAGAACAGAGATGTTTTAATAAGCTCTCCAAAGAAGAAATTCTGCATTTCCAGTACTAACCAAAAATCATGATTATGTACCTCAAATGAGGTTAGTAAAAGGAATAAGAAACAAGAAACATTTAACCTAGGTTCTTTTTGAGAACTATAGAAATATACTACAGAAAACTACAGAAGATACCAGGGCTATGCAATGCTTCGTATTTGATTCTAAAAAAAGTTTCTTCAGATTTCATGGGGCACAAATATATCTCCATTTTGTTTTCTAATTGGGGGTAAGAATATATTGTTATGTAACTCGGGTAGCTATAGAGTCTTGGGTGCTCTCTGAACTTGGTTATTTGTTTACAGATGTTTCATTACCCAACTAAGTAACACCATCGGTGCCATTAATTAATCAGTGCACTGATGAACAAGTTGAGTAATGAAATATTTGTAAGCAAACAACCAAGCTCAGAGAACATCAAGGACTCCACAGTCCAAATACTGGAACCAAAGCTCACTTAACTTCCTGGCCCCAAACTTTGAAAGAATAGCCAGAGCTTTAATGAAAGGCAACAGGATAAGAGCTATTTGGATTCCCAGTGAGTTCCTGTTCCATAGGGCAAATACTGAATTAGGGAAAGCATGACTGCTGCGTAAGTCACACAAGATGAAACAGCTGAATATATGGGACCTAGAGTATGTGTAGTCTCCTGGTTCTTGTGTCATGTCTATCAAATAATTTGGCCCTGGGTTTTGCAATATAGGCAAGATTGTCCTGCCTTGTGCAGTATTGTAAAGTTGTAGCATTTTAAAATCATTTTTAAAAATCTGAAGTAGCTTTAAATACTTGAAAGATATGCAAGGCTCATATTGTACATCATAAAGTTGCTGACTGTGATACAACTTAAACATGGTATTTTAAAATTGTGTATCCAGAGTGAAAATATGAACTAAAACAAATCTTATAATAATTAAATCTGAATTTTCTTTGTTTGGGGGCATTTTTAGAGACAGCAAGGCAGGATGTTCAATATCCTTTTCTTAATTTCATTAATTTTACACCAAGAATTAAATATTTTTCCCTATAATGCACTTCTTTTATATCTCAGTATGTTCTGTATTTACTAATTTTTATATTTTGACTATGTAATCTGTCATCTTTAAGGCACTACAGGCAAAACAATGTGATTTTTCTTCATACATTTTCTGGGAGTCAAGAATTGAACTTCATGACATGTATATACTCCTAGATCTTTCTTTTCATTTTTCATTTATGATTCTGGCTTTGTACATTTATATAATCCTCCTTGAATTTTTCCAGTTTTTCTTAATAAAGAAAAATGTACCATAATTTTTATACATAATATCTTGGTGAAGAAGTACGATTCCTTTGATTTTCTCTAGACTTTTAACGTGTTTAATATTTTTCATAGCTGTACTCTTTTCACTATACTGTAGAATGAAAAGCAGTTTTACGAAATGTAATTTACATTATTTTTTTCTCTCTTATTTTGAGGAAGCCTCTCTTGGGTACTGACTGATCTTGTCAGGATTTGAATGCCTAGTAGACTTACGTCTGGTTAAAATAATATTTAATATTAGTATTATAGTATTATAATTTTATCTCATTCTTTTTAAAAAATCCCACAAGGTGCCAGCTCCTCATTACTGCTTCAGTTCTAGGAAAACTGCATGAGCAAGTTGATGAAATTAGAAGCTATAGGACCTGACTTTAGAGGAGAGTTTACTTTTTTAAAGGTCAAGAGACAGTGTTCTGATCTAGGCTTCCTGAGTCAGTAAAACACATGCGTAGTCCCAAAAACCTCTTTTATTGCAACAGCTGTAAATTCTGTTCATTCACAGATGAGTCCCAAATACTTGTAAAGAGTCCTTCGGGATAAGGCTGATAATCACCTACCTTTATTTCCCTTGATACGTTGCCAAAGACCTAATGGGCAAAGCCACACGGAGCTTCAGACTTTAAACTGAACAGAATTAACAACATTGCTTCCTGCAAAGGCCCATGTGCCTTTGCTCCTCTTTTAAATCTTACGGGAGGGGCCAATCATCGCCAAGCCCTACCCCCGAGTTGTCCCTTTTGTTTTAACTGTTCTTGCCTTCTGGCAGTTCTGTGCATGCGCGCATTAGGAACAGGCTCCCCCTGTTCCTCTGCCTCGCTGAGGTCCAACTTTGGAGGTTCCAGAGGCAGCACATACCTCCCAGATGGCTCTTTCTCTGCCTCCAACACAGAGCCCTTGTCCAAGCCTTCCCCAGACTCCAGAACTGGCCCATGTTCTTCTACAACCTCCTCACTGTCCAACTCTCCTGCCAGCTCCGCAGGCCGCCAGCAGACCACAACAGACAGATGCCTCTGAAGGAAATAATAGATGAAGAACCTATAGTATGAAGACTGTAATAACTGTTATATAGTGTAAACATGACTGTAGTATCATTTGTGCCAAAATGTCACATTGTCATATCTTCTACCGCAAGGAGCTGAAAAGATTGAAATGGATATATGGTAACCTGACTACTTTTTTTGGACAGTTGGTCACTGATTAGGAAAATGATAGGGGTTTTTTGTGTTGCAACCCAGAGTGTTGTCTGAGTGTTGAAATTGGTTACCACAAAGGAAGGATCAAGGCATTTTCTTCCATGCCTGCCTTCTTAGAAATGCAGAATTACTTACTGTAGGAAGAAACGAAGAAGTCCTGTTATTGATCAACAACACCATCACAAATTTTTATTTATTTATTTATGAATATACATCAATATCAATACATGAACAGTGAGGTGTCTGGGTATTATTCATTTGAATACAAGTAGTAATAGTATTAATAAAATTTATTTAAATCATACTTATGTAGTTATAATGTTATTATACATATTTGTCTTAAAATATAGGTCTTTATTATTTAATTGTTCAATATTTTAGTCCCCCATTCTAATAACAGTAACAATATCATTAAAACATACATAGTGTCATCTTCAAAATCTAATCTTTCAATATCTAGCTATTACTTTTAGTATATTATATAAAAATATGCATAATAATATTCCCCCTATTTCTTTTTTCTGCCTTTGTTCTAGCTCCTTGTAAAGCCAATTTTGTATATAGTACTGTGCAGTCTACATTATCTGGAAAACCACATTATTATTTAATAATTTTTTGTATGTGGCAGGTCAGAATTTGCTCAAATATATTTTGATTGAGAGAGCAAATAAGAATTACTGGTTCAGAGGACAACCAGTTAAATATATCTTGGATGAGTATATCTGTAGTTTATTAGCCATGTTTGCTAACATACTAGCTAGTGGGATGGATCAATAGACTGCTAAATTGCAATCTAAACTACATAAACTCTTACATAATACATCATGTATATGTTCTGAATATGTTAACTGTATTAATATTCTCTGTGTTAGGTATACAAGTTTTTAGAAGAAAATAGCATCAATTACTTCCTAAAGGTAATACAAAGTGTGCTACACAAATAGGATAAATAGTACTTAAAAATCCTCACCCCTGCATTGATCATTCTAATTCAAAACTCACTTGGCTATAATGCACGTGAGAGCTTATGTCTTATCCTCAGCACCTTCATATGGAAGATGAGATCAAATTACTTGCTTTCATATTAATATTTAGTATTCAGAAAACAGATTTTACTCTCTATAACCATGACTACAGAATGAATTTATGATTTAAAAAGGAGAATTACATCTCGTGAAACCTGAGTTTAAAGTAGAGATCTGATCACTACTGGTTAAATTTAATCTTCCATTTCTGGCAAAGTGATAGGGCTTGTGAACAGCTTTTAAATCCCAATTTAAAAGTGACTTTTTATTCCTCTGACTTATGGTAGTCAGAAAAGCCTTATTATTTCTGTGCTTGTTTCTAGTGTGTCATTCCCCCCCCCCCCAAAAACCCTCCCGATACTTCAAAGCACCTAGCAGGTGAACATTGTTGTATTCCCTTTCTTTCTTTACACCAAATAGCTTACTTATTCTTGTGTAGATATGTTTGGAGACTGGAACTTCTAGGGTGAGGGTGAAGAATTATGTAAATACTGGTAGCTGTTGCAAGCCATCCTGAGGGTATTTGGAAAATCTGCTCTCTATAGCCTTCTTCAGTTTTGTAATGCATATAGGGAAGCCGTATACGCCGTTAACTGTTCAGTAGTTGCTCTTCTAAGTGAAGGAATTGTGAGTGGATAATTAGAACAGTGGTTCTCAACCTCAGTAAGTTTTAAGACCTGTGGACTTCAATTCCCAGAATTCCCTAGGCAGCATGCTGCCTGGCATTTCTGGAAAGTCCACATATCTTAAACTTCATATGGTTGAGAAAAGTCAAAGCTGTTTCTTCAGAAACTAATGATAAAATATTATTCCTCTCTCTATATATATATTGTACAAAGCAATGAGTTTTGTTCACTTTGTTTATCAAAGTTTTGCAGTTTACATACTTTTAGATTGATTTTAAACACAAGCCAAGATTGGAAAAGGAAAAACATGCCTAGGGTGACAAAAAATCAGGAACTTTCTGAGTTTGTGCATTTAAAACCTAAAGTTACAACTACTGAAAACAGAAAAGGAGAAGAAACTTGGATGCGTTAAAGTACTATCTTGTTTCCCTTTCACTTCCCCCTGGAAGTCTGTGGTCTTAATAAGGCTGAAAACAGAATGGCTGTTCATGGTTAGAGGCTGCCTACCGGGTTGCCATGGTAATGCACTGTTGGTTGCAAGTGAGCATGCTCAGAGAAGGGGAAGATTTAGCAGAGGCTTGGCAGACTGCCCGGGGAGGCTTACCAGATGCTTTGAAATGGGCTGTCTCTTTCTTTTCCTTTCATGTAATGTCTGATTTTTTTTTTAACATGGAAGAGAATGTAAGCAATGCTGCATAACATTGGATTCAGTGCAGCAAAAGGAGGAACGCAAATATTTGCAAGTTAGGCTGAAGTGCATTGAGGCACCGTGAGCTGATTAGGTAGAAAGCAAATGTAACCATTTTACATTTGGGAGAAAATGCAGCACCTGGGTAAGGACTATTTGTGGATTCAGGCTGTAACTTATTGAGTGTGCTGTGGATATGAGACTTGAAGAAGAAGGGTTGGGTTTAGATTTTGTAAGTTTCTGGGTTTTTTTCTGGCTTTTCCGTGATGCATGTATTTTCTTTCCTTTGCAAAACGACAATTGGAATCTCGTTATAGCTTTTAGTGTGCCATAAAATAATGGCTTTTAACAAAATGGAGTCACTTTCCACGCAAACATGCTAATACTGAACAAAGTGTGGAGCTTGATCGTTTGTGGAATGTGGAATCTCACCCTTTCCCCTCCCCCTCCCTCATGTTGTTATACACAGTTAATAGGCCACATTTTGCTGGGTGTGAACTGTTGCAGACTGCACTGGCTTTTAGTGCTTGCATTTGTAAATATCCTGCTGTTTTAGGTAAGTGAATAGAAGTCTAGTCTGTAAAAATCTAAATGTTGTTGCTTGAAGCTGTTATTTCGTTCTAAAGAGCTTTAGCTTTTCAAACAAAAGAGAAGGGGAGGAGAGGAGAGGAGCTTTGTTGGGAAAAAATAAAAATGGCATTCCTGTGGATATTTTTCAGACTTAATTTGAAGTAAAATAAACTATTTGGCAATTATTGGAAGGTAAAGTAAAAAAAATAGATTAGTAGAAAAAATTGCTGACACTATTGTTTCATGAAGCAGTGGAGATTATTTCTTCAAAAAAGATGAATATAGGTGTGGAAACAGTGGCACATTTCTATGCTGTCAGCAGAAAAATCAACATTGAATGCTTGAATTTATAATTTAAAAATTTTAACACATTCACTGTTCTTGCCTTTCTCCATCTCCATTCTTGTTTTCCACATCTGAAAGGAAAAGTCAAAATGGTTTTTATTTTTTTTAACAAGCAAAATGCAGTAATAGAGAAGCCACTAGGTAGCTAGTCACCTTGTGACTTCTATAGCTTAATTTTAAAAAATGATCTGTTTCCCATTTAAAAAGGTATAGTTCTTTATTAAACCATTACATTATTTGAAGAAGCCCTTATACAAATTTTTTATCAGATATTTATATTGCACGTTTGGACAATGCAGTCATCCCAGGAATAGTGGACCAATTCTTAGAAAAAAAAAGATTTAGGTCCAACCCAGCAATTATTGCTTTACTCATTACAGTAATGTTTATTTAAGACTCCAGTCGTCTTGAAATAAATAGAGGTTCTATAACAGCAGCCTCCTTCCCATTACTTTTCAATGTACTGAACATGATTAGGAATTTGAACTCAGGACTTCCTTGTCGAAATATAAAATACTTTCTATTGAATATTATAATAGTTTTTAATATATATTATTTAATAGAGAGATTATGTAAAATAAATTTGAGGAAATGATCACTAAATTATCCAGAAATATGCCTATATAGAATATTTATAACACGTCTAATATTTGCATATCTCTTGTTTGATGTGATTTGCAAAAGCTGTTCATAACAAGGATCCCAAAGTTGTCCCAGTATTTTTAAACCAAATTTTCTGCAACTTCTGTGCATTAAGATACTTTAACCTAAACCAAAAGGGGTTCTCTCTCTCTCTCTCTTTTTTTTGTTATTATCCAAACAGTGTACAGTATGTGAATTTGGAGAAGCTTTAATGTATTGCTTTTTAGTCACAATTGAAAGCATTCATCTTTAAATGTTATTAGTTTTGAAAGCTATTATGAATCTCTTTTAACTGAAAACAACTCATCTCTTCAGAGATTGAGGGAGCTTCAGGTTTGAATAACAAGAATTCTGTTTGAAATATAAAACAAGTTTGTCTCTATGATAGCATTAGGCACTTTTCTTTTTAAAACAGCTCTGTTGGACTTCATACTGAATCAGAATGTGTCTATGTTATTTAGTTTAAAATTTAAAATGCTTTTATCCTAAGAATTAAACACTTTTTCTGCACAGCAATAAATTCTGATTTCTCCCCCCCCTTCAGATTACTTAGAGGTTCATTTCTCGTTAGGTACAATATCTTATTCTGGGCAAGGATATATTGTTAATTTCAGTGGCTGATTTTCAACACCATAGTAGCAGCATCATGTTTTGAATTTAATGAAATACTTAGCTTGTGTTTTAACATTGAAAATAATTCTATCAACAATTGGAACATAATATATTGTTCAGGCTATTTCATCTAATTGATGTTAGGGGATTGCTATTAAAACTGTTTAGTTTTGTTGCTACATAAGGTATGTTAACCAAGCACACAAAGCTATCTAAGAATCATGCTTAAAACCTTGTAAATATAAAAAAATCAAGAATTTCCATCTTCATTTGATTGAACGTATTTTCACTGCCCTGTGTGTTCTAGAATGTACATGTACTGCAGCCCAAAATTGCAATATCCATTTGACTCTTGTGTCCTTGCAGAAAGGTGGTTGCATGTACATTGGATGAGATTTTTTCTGCATTGAACATGTTCAAATCTGTCCAGCAATTCAATAATATTTCATTAACAAATGTAATACTGCATTTTTCTTAAGACATAAAACCTAAATTATAACTTTTCCAGAACATTGTAACATATAATTGCATATATAGCATAGTGACTTCTAAAATGAATATTATAGTATTATGAACATTTTTGCATAAAATATACTTACCGATATATAAATTTAGTTATTATAAATTTGTTGTTTCGTACTTTAAATAAGATCGTGTATGGCATCTCTCACTTACAGTATCTGGTAACCTCTACTGATAAATAATATTCTGCAATGTTTCAGCAATTCTTGGATTTTTTTTTTATAGGGAGGCAAAAATGTATTATTTTCCAGTATTTTTCCTTTAGAATCTGTCTGAATTTAAGGGCATATTAGCTGTAACCATATTCCATAACCTAAACAAAGGTTTCATTTAAAATAGCTGTGAAGAAATATAATTACTCAGATGCTCAATTTCCTTCATAATATACAAAGGTTTGTATGCGTAAGAAGTTCTTATTTTATTTTGCATAAGGAACAAACAAAAATCAGACTACAGTAAATCTCTAATGATTTTTCCTTTGTTAATCCCACTGCCTTCTAATCTGGAATTTTAGACAGAAACAGTTCCTTCATTGATTTATAAACAGTACTTGAAGAGTGCTACTGAAGTTGAATACAGCTGGTTGTTAAAGGGTATATAAACATAGAGGTTTCAAAGAAGTAACTATACATTTACTTCATCTGTATTATTTTGTCTGATTCTTTAAAAGTCTAGTTTACTACCATACCAAATTAATTGAAACAGTGATAACTTTACAAGGACATTGTTGAGGGCATATGAGTGTCATCCTATTTGTGATCTAGTATCCTAGAAGCGTATTTGTATTTTGACATATTTTTGTACATTTAATATTTGATACAAAAATCTATGTTTCTCCACTGCTTTTGTATATTTTATTCTTTTGGAAACTTAAGTTTAGATTGCTGTCGTCTAGAGGTTTTCATGCAATGCCATAGTTTAAATATTTTAACTCTTTCCCTATATTATTTTCTTACCAGAGAGATCAAGTTTGTGTACAGTTATTTCCAAATAAACAGGTTTAAGAATAAGGTTGTTTTCTGCAAAACTTTTCTGGAAAAATACAAGGAATTGAAGCTTTAAACACTTGAAGCTTCAAATCACATTTGTCTTGCCTGTCTTTGTTCAGTTTCCTCTTGAATGAAAAGAATCAAATTACCAATGGGCACACATTCAGAACTTCACATACACTGATTTTAGTGAAAGCAACTGAAAGTCTAGGAATTTAGTTCTCTGGTGTTGCACATATAAGCTTACCCTAGTGATCCTTAAAATTTTGACAAATTTACATTAATCTCAAAGGTATAATTTTAACAAATAAAAATCAATATTGATTTGAGTTGCAGTAGACATTTTGCTCGATATATCTGATAAACCTCAGTGGCATCATACGAATTTCCTAAACGTCATGCCTGCTTACGTTCTGCACCAGCCATCATGCACCAGCAGACATGAAGTTCAAGAAATTCGTATGATGCCACTGAGGTTTATCAGATATATTGAGCAAAATGTCTACTGCAACTCAAATCAGTATTGATTTTCATAATATATTTACAGAAACATACAAGCACAAATTAATCTTAGGACCATTTTTGTTTATATATAAAAAATCACATTACGCAGGATGTAAGGACATGGGCACTATAGGAGTGAAATACTACTTCTAAAGACCAGTTTTGAGATTTTTGATAGGGCATTGATCCCCAATCTGTGTTTGGAAATAACAGGTTTGCTATAACAATACTGCACTTGATTCATAATGCAGGCGTCACTGTTTTCTTTTTAGAAAAGCAGGAACCTGGAAATACCTTGCAATAATTTCAAGCAGGAGCATCAACATCTTAACATTTTGCAGAATAATAGAGTTTCATCCATCTAATTAAAATGTTATTTTTATTTAATATTAGGTCCTATGGAGGCCATCTGTAGAGTTACATGTGCTACAGGGCCTCAAGGCACTAACTTGCCAATCCCTGCAATGCATTGTTTCATGAGTTGTTCCTCAGAAGCTTTTAGTGTTGATGAAGTGATCTACGTTAAGGAAAGTATGGGAACCACTGAGCTAGGATTAGATAAGAAAATTACTTAAGAAAAGTAGACAAGCTCAGCTATCGTAATTGTTCTAGAAGCAACTTTCAAAGAATTTAAGCAAGTTGCTGTGATAGCATATATGGTTGCTAGATAGCCAGATTTGAACTAGAGTTAAGTCATTCCTATCTCCCCTAATTAGAGTAAGGTCCCACTTATTCCCCATCCAGTTAGCTAACCAGTCCACATATTATATTGTTATAGAGAGTGAGCAAAGAGAAATTTTATGCCTCATTGAAGAGCCATTTGAAGGAAGGGCTGATGAAAGTATAATAATAGGAGATTCAAAAAATGTTTTTTGAAAATACATTGTAATAGAATGTTATGTTTGCCATATTTTAATGGAATTGGCTACTTCATAGCCAATATATTTTGGAAAGTGGTAAATACCAACAAAAAATAGGACATTAAATAACAAGAGGGAATTGTTGGAACACCTAGAGAAAGGTGAATTAACATAGAAATGTTATGGATATATGCTCAGTAACTGTAGAATGCTGAATGTTAGTTTAAAATCTAGTTTTAGTGGCTTCATGATAGCCCCTTTTTCAGGGCTATGTGCTTTTGAAACAGCCCAGTTTTAAGGTTTCTTCAGGCTAAAGATTGGTAGTTGGCTGGGGTCATATGTGCCATACAAACTTAACTGGGATTTTTATGAATAATTTGATCTTTGTCAGTTTTACTTTTGTTTACAGATACAAAATTTGTTATTCAGATATGTATTACAATGTGTCTTTTTTATTTTTAAAAGCCTGAGGAAGAGCTTGATCCTGAAGAGAGGGACAATTTCCTCCAGCAGCTTTACAAGTTTATGGAAGACAGAGGTAGTATGTTTAATTTGCTTATATATAGATTGCAGCCTGCCAACTCCTCTAGGAACTGCTTTGGAGCCTAATCTTTATAATAGGCTTCATTCAAATTTATCGACAAAAGAAATTCCATCCCAAACTCGGTCCTCCCAAACTGAGATATGGTTGTATTCATTTTTTGGTTCTTAATTCCCAAAGTATTAATTGCACCTATTGGCCATCTGAAAGGTTGCTTACTTGTGACAAACGGTTACATAAATTGTTATAGATAACAAAATATGGAGTAATTTCCTAGGACTATATGTTCTTGAGTGGGAAACGATCTTTAGGTAGGCTTTGCTATTCTGAACTTTTCACTTGGCCTTTTCACTTCACCAGTAAATATCAAAATGCATTGATAAGATTTTAAGTCTTGAAGTTCCAATAAACATTATATTCCACCAACTTTCTAGTAATATATATAGCAGTGGTTAATATAATGAAGAAATATTATTTATTCATTTCTTACTACTTTTAGATTGGGGTTATTATTTCTCTGAAATATGTGAGTTATTGAAGTTTTAGTCTTTTTACTATATATTTTTAAAATATTATTTCACACACAAGAAAGAGATCCTGGAGTACTTGATTTATGACCACAATTGGGGCTATAATTTCAGTCATTAAGCAAGTCACGTGACCAGACCCAATTTTATGACCATTTTTACCATGGTCATTAAATGAATTGTTCTGTTGTTAAATAAATCTGGCTTCCCCAATTGATTTTATTTATTTGAAGCCAGCTGGGAAGTTAGCAAATTGCTATCATGTGACCATAAATTGTTGCAACTATCATAAATGAAAATCAGTTACCAATCACCCAAATTGTAATGATGTTGGCCATTGGAATGGTGCAATGCTCATAACTTCAAAGACATAAGTCACACTTTGCAAAACCACTGTAACTCCAAAATTATGTTAAACAGTTGTAAGTCAAGGACTACCTATATTGGGGATAGCATCTATGTCTATGTTCACTTACATCTGTGTTGGAATTAATAGCATTTGTAATAATACCATTTAAGAAATATATTGCTATCTGTAAATATACATTTAAAAGCAGTTACACATGAATTTTTATGTACAGTACTAATCATGATTCTGCAGGCATCAGACAAATTGAAATGCATTGTTGTATGCTCTAATGTAAAATATTTGCATCATAATATTCTGTCCTCATGTTTTCATTAATTAGGAACTTCTATCAATAAACCACCTGTTCTGGGCTATAAGGATCTTAACCTCTTCAAACTTTTCAGACTGGTATATCAGCAGGGTGGGTGTGACAATGTAAGCATAACTTTTCTTAAATTTATTCTGAGTTCATGCTATTTAATTTCAAACTAGCAACATGCTAACATGCTTTATTTTCTCCTATTCTTTCTTCCAAGATTGATAGTGGAGCTGTATGGAAACAAATTTATATGGACCTTGGCATTCCTATTTTGAATTCAGCTGCATCTTACAATGTGAAAACTGCGTATAGAAAGTAAGTGATCTCTTTTCTTTCTTAATTTGTATTTGGACATGAACTGGCTGAAGAACAAGTATTGAGTACATTTTATCAAGCTTTTATTTGAGCAACTCCTTGTCAAATGATCAAATTAGTCTGGATTCAAAGGAATGTAAGAAGCAGAGGGGACTGGGATAGGCACTAATGATGGCATCTCACTAACAATAACTCCTTTGTGCAGGAACATTTCATTATTCATAATTTTTCTCTCCTTTTAGCCAAACCCACTTGTAGACTGTTTGCTTTCTCTAAAGAAATTAAAGTTTCAGAAAAAAACAAAACAGTAACCCAATCAACAAATAGAGTTAATAACAAATGAAGGGCCTGCAAGTCCCATGTATCATACTACAAATTATTCTTGTAACTCAGAAATGAAAAAAGGACAGGAGAGAATGGTATCTTGAGATGCTAGTGTTAATAGCCCACTTTTTAATCTGTTACTTTTGAAGAGGCTTGTGGGGATTTCAAAATGGGTATACCGTCCCCATGTACTCTTTTAAATTTGATTGGAATTATTAAGGATATCCCAAAATGAATATGTATTTAAAAACCTGTAGGTATCTTTATGGTTTTGAAGAATACTGCCGTTCTGCAAACATTCAGTTCCGAACCATCCACCACAATGAACCAAAAATAATTGTAGTAGAGAAAAAAGAAGAGCAAATGGAGGAAAAGGTAAAAGAAGAGCCTGAAATGTCTCCTGTAGAGGTTCAGAATGAGATGGAAGAAAACAACTGTAGCAGTGAAAGTGAAAAAGAAGAACTGGAGCAGAGGTCTCAAAGGGTAAGCAACTGCACTGTAAAAAGAGTTGTTATAAAATAAGCAATGACTTTCGTAATTTAGTTGAGAACACACGTCCTTCCACTGGCTTTTCATTCTCCTCAAATACTGGCTGCATTGTCTGTTCTTGTAACACTCTGAACTTGTCCAACCTTTTCAAATGTAGTTTTATTCCCACTATTTATTTCCAGTCTTTCCACTTGCCCTATAATAAATCCTCAGGATGGCTGAACAAATTCAACAAATTTGTCTACCGAAAGTTACCTCTCCTAAAGCCTGCAGGATTCGGTTAACAGCAAACTAGGATTGCTGTCACTAAGTGATGTGCCTGCCCTTTATAACCGCATCTCTTAGTGACACAAATTCCAATTCCAGTTGCTGTCGTAAGTCAACAACTACCTGTACACAGGCCTACCCCAGCGTGAGAAAAAGTATCACCCCCTTGTTTTCATGCTGGAGGAATAACCTTTCTGAGATGAAATTTGTCATCTTGAGTTATTGCATTAACTTTATCAGGGTATTATGAAATGTAATGTATTCATAATAAATCACAATCCAGGCCACAATTTAAGTTGCTACAGAATTTATAGAGAAAAGAGTTTCACAGGGATTGGCATGAGCAAGTACATTTCACCTTACATCTGTGTTTCCTGCTACTTCAATTAATATGACCCAGTTATTCCTATCACTGGTCTTCCAACAGTTGTTCAAGTATCAAATTATAGAGCATTGAGAAAATGATAAACATTTAGTTCATTTTGAAAAAAATTGACTTGCATACTAACTTTATAGCTTGGTTCGTGTATTGTAGTAAATCAGAGTTTAACAATGCTTTATTTTAAAAAGTAACAATCATAAAGCATCCTAAGTCATAAATCAAGCATGTCACATTAGAGCTGTATGTGATTAGCCACTGTAATTTCTTGTGTTCTTTTCCTGTCTGTATTCTGTGCAGCAGCAGAATTTATAAGTTACATTTCTAAAGGAAAAGCTAACTTTCTTCTGTTGAGGATTATTCTGGTTCTCCTTTAATTCTTCAGTAAGCCATTAATTAAGAAAAAAACATGGTTATGAAATTGTGCTTCCTGGAAAGCAACAATGCATCTTAAGCGGGATGATATTTCACTTCTTTCCTTACACAGGGACGAAGAAGACATATCCATGATGCGTCTCTTGTTAAAAAAGAAGGTGAAGATGAAAAAATACAAGATAAGCTAAAAGACAGCAATAAGGAGAACAAAGACATAGGAGAGATTTCCAGTAATGCAGAGAAGATTGAAAATGATATGGCACTTGCAAATAGAAAGACTACACCAAAGCAAAAGGAAAAGAGAGCAAAACAGGAAGAGGAATCTGACAGGGAGTCAGATGAAGAGGAAGAGAGAAGGCAAGGAAATTTCTTCAGGCTTTTGTCTGGGTTACTGAACATTACATGGCAAAGATAATAATAACTTGTGAAGAGAGGGGATCATTATTTAATAGGCTCAGTTTAACAGCAAGGATAGAGCTATATTGGGGTCAGCAGTCTTTTTACCTAATCACTGCCAGGAGGTAGCAATGCAGGTTTCAAAAAAATACAAATGTAACATTTTTAAAACCAGCCAAAAAATCAGTACATTTTGTAAAACTTCAGCAAAGTCCCCAGGGCATCTCATGTTAAATCTGGTAAGCTTCAATGGTTTTACAACATTTTGGCCGTTTTTATTTTCTGATAATAGCACATTAAGGAGATCTGTATTGTCAATTCCTGATTTAAATGAAGAGTTAATTTTCTTTTTAAAATTAGTTAATAATTTTAGCCTTTATAATTACTGAGGTCAGTAACAGAATCTATAGCTGGATTCTAATTCCTATCAGTTAATGTTATGTCTTAAACTTCCTGACACAGTGCTTGCATTCTCCTTACTCAGGTGTAACTAAGGGTGGATTCTACTTACCTTTACTATCGGTTTGCAACAGGGCCGCGCTGCAAACTATATATCACAATTTTATATTGTTCTAAAATTAAAGAATACATTAAAATTCAAGGATATACTCTTAATATGTATACAGTTTTTAAAGTATCCTCCCCTTTTACCAGAAGAAGGGGAAGGAACCCACATGTATAGCATGGCCCTTTCTACATTACAGATGTAGTCCTGCTTTTTTTAAAAAAGAAACACATCCTTTTTCAATCATCAAAAATGGTTTGTTCTTTATTTTAATGTATGATTAAAATTAATCCTGGATTAATAGTGATCCATATTCAGACAGTCAGTCTGTAATCAACCTAAAACAAGTGGTTCTGCTTCCAAATCTTTATGACTGTAATAGAGGCTGAAGATGCTATGCTTGTTTTCATCATGCTAATTAATGCCTTTACATTATGATAAAATTCCCACAGTATCATGTCAAAAGACAGATACAAAGAAAGCCCTGTGTTGGGTTTCCTGTGTTGTGTCAAAATGTCCTTATGACAAAACAAACCTCCTAGTTTTCATCATTCCGTATTACCAGAACCCTAAAATTTGGATTGCTTCTAAGCAAATAATTGAATTTTATCCTTATATCAAAGGTTTGCAGAATGCAATTAGGCATTGAAATTCTAGCACAGAGTTATAATTTCATATTGTATATTTAGGGGAAAACAGGGCTACATAAATGATATAGAGAGAGATGAAGCACATTAAATACACCTTTTCTCATTTTTTGTTGGAGTACTTCTTTTACAACAGTAATATGGGAGTACTATCTTATTCTACAAAGGCAATTTGAGTAATTGCTTCCTTTTCTCACACTAAAAATGATCATTGGATAACAGCTCTTAAAAGGCTGGAACCCAAGTAAAGGCATTCCAAAACCTGAGAAAGTTGCACTTTTCTTCTGTAAGATCTCTGTGTTATCCCCACATTACTAAAGTGGGTATGCTGAAAAATTAGTTTTATAACTTCTGTGAGTCTGTGGCTGAGATAAGATGTGAATTGGAATCTTTATGGTTTATGCTTTTCATATTTTTATCACATTCTAGTTTTTTTACTGTTGGATAAGATGCATCTTTTTGCCTAATTAAAAAAAAAAAGCAGACAGTTCAGTATTATGGCAAGACAGAACAATCCATTTGCTGTTAATTCAGTGAAAAACATGATAGTTAAAGAACACTCCTGTGGGTTAGTATATAGCTTCAAGTGGATGATTCCTGAGAGAATGTAAACCTAACAAAACAGATGCCCGGCCACAATAGGTTATAGTCAGTCCTCCCTTAGGCATGAAAGCCAGCTGGGCAACTTTGGGCCAGCCACTTTTAGCCCAACACTTCTCACAGGGTAGTTGTGTGGAAAATAGGATGCAGGAGTAAGATATGTTTACTAACTTGAGTTTTTTATATAGAGAAGAATTTACTACTTCTTTGATCCCTGTGATGTAACATATTATCACTCATCCTTTTAATAAAAACATGTATTTATTTAATAGTTATATACAATCATCCTGAAACCCACTCAGGGGAATGCATAACAAAAAAGTACAGACAAAATTGTGCATCTATTGTAATATAATATTAAAATACTAAGCTAATCCATGTTGATGTATTTTTTTCTTCAAAGCAGATAGCAATAGCACTGAGATTTCTATACCACTTCACAATGCTTTACAGCCCTCTCTAAGCATTTACAGAGTCAGCATATTACTCCCAACCATCTGGGTCCTCATTTTACCGACCTCAGAAGGGTGGAAGGTTGAGTCAGCCTTGAGTCATTTAAAATCAAACTCCTGGAGTGAGCAGTGAGTTAGCCTGCAGTACTGTATTCTAACCACTGCGCCACCATGGCTCTAATGGGGACCTCTCAAAACTCCCAAGAGCTGCTTTCACATATATTAATCTTTTCCATTTAATTGTATTCTTGCGGCTTCTTAACAAAGAACATAACAGCTAGGCAAGTTCATAACAAATGCAGCCTTTTGGTTTTGCAGGCTTTGCAATCCATTTAAAGTTTTCAAAAGTCAAAATTAGAATAAAAACAAAAACAAAAAACCTGGTGATCAAAGTAGAGTTTTCAGTACTGCACTGATGCCATGAAGTGTTTGGCAACTGAAATGCATTGATTAAAACTTCTGGAATCTTTTTTTTAATTCAAAGAGAGAGGAAAATGCAGGCCTGAAAAACCAGATTCCTCAGGATCAGAGAGCAGAACAAAAATGTAATCTTTATACAGGGCATATATTTGGATTGAGCTGTCAGTAAGTTTATTAAATTTAATTTTAGTGTCAAAATTGTGTATTGTGATAGATGATCCCGTAGCCATTTTACAATATAATCCATCTAGATCTTTACACATGCACAGATATATCTATACATAAATATTCTGTCCTATTCTGTGATACGTTCCTGGCTAAATATTATGCTTTTCATTAAAGTACAAGAAAAAATGTAAGTCACTGAGGTTAAACAAATTCATTCAGCATAATTATAGATGTTAATTACAGGGTTCAATGTCATCCAACCTCTAAATTCTCTCTTTTTTAAATGTAATATTCCAGATATAATATTTGAATGATTTGATATCTACTTGGCATTGTGATATCCTAATGGATTTTGCAACTAGAAAGCTCCATTGCAAAAGTAAATGAACATTTAAAATTTAGGAAAGGATTGTAAACAAAGTATAGGTAGTTTTGATTTAAAACGGGAATTGGGAGAGGAATTTTTGTTGCTAAGTGACACGTATGCTAAGTGGTCAAGTATGATATCACATCATTGCACTACTTAGTGATGGCAGTTCCAGAACTTTTGGTTGCCATTGTCAAGAAAGCCCTTTGCTGCCATGGTCTTTATTTGCAACCTCCCACCAGCTTTTCTATTGATCTTGCTTGTTGGAAGCTGGCCTTGAAAGTTACAAGGGGCAATCACATGACCATGGGATGCTGCAAGCCAAGCACCCAGTATGATCATGTGACTGCAGGGATGCAGTACCTATTGTGAGGACCAGCCATAAGTACCACTCATTCAGCACCATTGAACATTTGAATAGTTGCTGAATGAGTGATGTAAGGAGGAACACCTATAGATGTACAGGCACCTATAGATAATGAATAAATTAGGTCCAGTATGCTTTTACAAATCATTAATTGAAAAATATTATGAAAATTTGGAGTGGGTAGTTCCTGAAATTGAAAAAAGCAAATGACTGAAAAATGTTAAGTGAATTTTAAGATAGCATATGTGGGAAATTAAATAAAAATGCATCAATTTGTGTAAAACCTGCAAAACCTCAATAAAATAATTACAGTTCTTTATCTGGGACATTGTGCTACCGAAAACAATGAAAAGTGCATTACAATACCATGCAGTTTCTGCATGAAATTATTTGCTCTATAAGGGATAGCTACTACACATGTTATTATTTTAGTTTTTAATTTTTTATTTCATAACCAATTTAGAAGTACCATTGGGAAGGATGATGCACAAGTAAAAGAAGTATCGTAAGTGGTAGGGAACCACTTCAGAAAACTTCAGTGCAGTAACAAAAGTTAGTCATGCAAAGCTGATCATAGATTTCCTTGCGACTGATCTGGGCGTTGCCTTTTGCTAATCCTTGACATGGGATTGATCAGGTGTGTGTAGAAGATTCATTACTTGGAAAGCGCAGGTACTGTCAAGATCTCGTTTCCGAGTCTTTAAAGGAAACGATGGCAGCACTATAGGTGACTTGAAAAGAGTGGCATGAATGGGGAAAGTCACAGTTGTCTACATTTGGCCTCTTAATTAATTGATACTTTTTTGTCTATTCTGCAGCAGGGAAGAACTTGAAAATCGAGAATCGGAAGGGGAAGAATGTGAAGAAGATGCAGAACCTTGTCTTACAGGAACCAAAGTAAAAGTAAAATATGGCCGTGGTAAAACACAGAAAATCTATGAAGCCAGTATTAAAAGTACAGAAAACGATGATGGAGAGATTTTGTATTTGGTGCATTATTATGGCTGGAATGTTAGGTAAGGAGAAGAATGGTTACCTGAACTGAATATTAATTGCTACACTGTAAAAGTTTAAGGTAGACTGTTCAAGTCTATTTCAGATGTCTACAGTATTTCACTCCTGCTCCCACTCCTTTTTTCTTGAACATCAATGTTCTTAAATATGGTCAGATACAAATAGTGTCATATTGTCTCTGTTGAAAGATGGGAACCTGAGTTACAGTGAGATTTTTTTCCCTTAAAAAAACGGTCATGGAGAATTGCCCTTCCTTTCGATTTGCTTATGGTAGTGTTTTTATAGAGGTTGGCTCTACATGTAAAATTTGCTGCTGTACATGTTCATGTTCAAAATCAATAATAATTTCATAGTAGAATCTGTCCTATCCTTGCTATCCCAACAATTTTTAATTAAAGGCATATGGCTTAGTTTGTAAAAAAGGAGAAAGAATAAGAGTTGAAAATTGTATCAGATTATGTGGGAAAATTTAAAAGCTCTGCCAATAAGTTATTTATTTGCCAATTGTATTTATCTATTATTTGAAGTAGGATGTGGGATTTATTTATTTGCCTGCTTGCTTATTATGCTAAATTGAAACAGGATTTTGAGTTGCTATGATTTTACATTCAGACTTACAATTTAAAGGGATGATTCTTAGAATTCTGGATGTTAACATGTAATTCTAGATTGCAGTTATTTTTGTAGTTACTTTTGCAAAAGAAGTGAAATTTACCTCTGTGATTTCGCACTGAGGAAAATAGGTACAATATTCCTTTCCTTGTAGATACGATGAATGGGTAAAAGCTGATAGGATTATTTGGCCTGCAGAAAAAGGAGGACCAAAGAAGAAGCAAAAGAAAAAAGCAAAAGTAAGTCATGTTCATAAATTATTTTTCACATCTAAGTAAATTTATAAAAATCTTTCCCTTCCCCTATTACTATTTTCAATGTATTTGAAGTAAGAGAAAATGTATCGCCATTAAGACCAGAAAAATACCCATTTGGACAAACCCAGGTTTTTCTGGAAAGTTTGTGAATAATTTGAAGAGATGCTTCACTTTTTTCATGAAATAAAATATTGAGGTGCTTAGAATTATAAGATTTATGATTGAGAGCTCTGATTTTCCAAAGGGTTAATCTGATCTTTCAAAGTAGATCTAGGGAACTCCTATTCCACAAATGGAGATCTGTCACTTGCCACTGGTTGTATCCTCTGCTGAGCAGAAGCTCTACATTGGATATTTTTCATGAAAAAGTCTAAACTTCCTGTCACAATGAGATCGTTTATGTTTGTATTCAGAGTAAAGAAGACTCTGAAAAAGATGAAAAGAAAGAGGAGGAGAAACAAAAGGGAAAGCGTGGACGTCCTCCTCTGAAATCAACTCTTCTATCAAATCTCTCTTGTGGTCTGTCTAAAACTCCTAATAGTGACAGCAAATCAGGAGTGCGAAATGCACGCAGCAACCTGCTGGATTGTTCACCCTTGCTTAATGGGACAGAAGGTACTTCTGCTTACATCTCATGTGGTGTGGAAATTGGTTTTTTGTTCAGTTGCTCAAGCTGGCAATGAGGCACATAAAGGTAGAAATGGTTTTCTGATTTTAAAATCAACACATTCTTGTGTGTGAAAATATACAAATAATTGCAAAATTATTAAATGTAGTGCTTTTGCTCTCTACCTCTGTATTATAGCCTCTTTAATTTTTTTAGGTATGCCTCGCAGGCAGACGAGACGTAGCTCAGGAATATTGGATTCTGACAGAGGGTCAAATGGTGAGAATTTTTGAAAATAAATTCTAGGGAGAAATTTCACAAATTTGGGGAAAGAAAAGGCAAATGACAACCCTTAGATGAAGAGATATACAGTGCTATCTTCAATGAAGAAAGAATCTAGTGTATATTATTTGCCACTTACTGACATAATGAACACTTCCATTTACATGAAAGACTTTTATAAAACAGTTGCGCAACATTTTTGGATCCTGAGAGGTGTACTTGGCTTTAAAGTGATGTTTGGGTCTGGACAAAAATAACTTAAATTTAAACGTAAATATACTTTTCACTAACATGATCCTACAGTACACACACACACACACATACACACACAATCAATCAATCAATCCATCCATCCATCCATCCAAAGATAGAAGGTTTACTCGCTTTATGACATAACCACAATTAATACCCTTTTAAATTATATTTTGTGATATTTTTTTAGAAATTAAAGGGGGTATTTTTTGTCCACAGCACCTCATTAGAGGCCAAAGACCCACTGAAACAAAATGATTTTCAATGCTAATGAAAATATCAGAAGAGAAAGACTAAATGTGCCACTGGAAATAGCATGTATCATAATGCAAGGACTACCACAGAGAAATGTTGAAATTCTATTCTTTTAATTTTATCTTACATTAGAAATTAAAAATTAGGTGGCAACTTTTGAAAGGATTTCACTAAAAGTTCTAGAATAGCCACATACAGCCCTTCAGTTTATAAGGCCTGCCATGTAAGTTGAAGTCTTTTCTTTCTTTATTAAATATTAAAATGGGACATGGTTTGAAATATGAAAAAATGAAATTTTCTTACTGATACTTTATGTATTTTGTGATTACAAATTGGAATTAAAAGGTAAAGGTTCCCCTTGCACATATGTGCTAGTCGTTCCTGACTCTAGCGGGTGGTGCTTATTTTCATTTCAAAGCCGAAGAGCCAGCGCTGTCCAAAGACATCTCCGTGGTCATGTGACCGGCATGACTAAACGCCAAAGGAGTATGGAACGCTGTTACCTTCCCACCAAAGGTGGTCCCTATTTTTCTACTTGCATTTGCAAGTAGATTAATTACAAATTCCTAAATAAAATTGTCTGGCTGTGTTTGTAACTAAAGATTGCTTAAACATTTTATATGTTTTTAGATAGTTCTCATTGGAGTACTAAAAACAAAAATTGCTTTGAACATTATGTTTTTTCTATGTAATATATAAATACAATATTTATGTAGATTTCAATCTGAATTTCTGCCTTTTCGTCCTTTAATGTTGTTTTTAATAGACTCGGTTTCATCAGATAGTGAAGCAGATGAAGTTTCTGAAAAGAACATTAATGAAGAATTTTCTCCAGATAGTTTTGAAATGGAAAATGAAAAACGAACGGTTGATAAGCCTGTTGAAAATATTGTAAAGATCTCACAAATGCTGAAAGAGAATGATCAGAATCAAGTTCATCCTTTAGAAAAATTGAAATTAGAAGGTGAAGAGAGTGAACAAGTGGTTCAGAATTGTGGAAGTAAAAATGATCAAATAGAAGATGTGAAAAGAGAGGTGGAGAAATCACCTAAAGGAAAAGGCCGGAAGAACCGAACAAGAGATTCTTCCCTAGAGAATTCGAAGAATACATTACTAAATCAGGAAGAAACAACCAATGAACCTGTTGCAGAATCTGAACGATTAAATAATTCTTCCTTGGAAAATAAAGGTTTGAGTTCTACTTCTGAGAATGAAACAGATCTCTGGGCAAAAGATAAGAAGCTTATGAAAAGAAAAGTGATAGAACAGCCATCACCTGACAAAAGGGTACGACAAGAGGGTGAGCTGACTGTGCCAAATATTGTGACTGAAGAGAAGGCGAATGAATGTTATGGGGCAGAAGAATGTAAAGATTTCAGTGGTGATGACTCTCTTCGAAATGAGAATGAAGAAATGCCATCATTGGTGGCAGAATCAGATCAACGACTCCATGTTCGGGGAAATGAACCCTTTGATTGTTCTTCAGAGGAAAACCGTAGCACACTGTTGAAAGATGAAGATGACTCCATGCCTCAAATTGGTCCTGAAACTCTCCTTTGCCATGAAGTAGACTTGGATGATCTTGACGAAAAGGACAAGAATGCTCCTGAAAGTTTGGTTGCAGAAAAACAAGATGGTAGTAACCTCACTTCAAATCCTCCTATGTTACCTTCTGTGATCCAGCCAAATTTCTCTGTCGCCTCACCTCTAACGTTCAGTCAGGATGAATCACCAAGCATAAAAAGTGAAAGTGACATGACCATTGAAGTGGATAGTGTGGCTGAAGAGTCTCAAGAAGGCCTCTGCGAGAATGAATCTGCCAATGGGTTTGAAGCTTCCAGCAACTGTAGCATAGCTGGTCCAGAAATTGGAGAAAAGGGTAAGGACTACCTATTCTAAGTGCAAAGTTTCTCTGTGGTGATTTACATTCATTTAAGTGCATTTTACAATATACCAAAAGATCAGAAACCAGATCTTCTGACTAATTCCTCATTTAACATTTTGAAGACCAATCCTTGGAAGGGCAGGGGGGAAGAATAGAAGATATTTTTTCTCCTGTTCAATTTGGATTGCCTTCGACTATCTTATCTGATATATATTAATGTTGTATCCATTAAATAAATTGTTGAAACCTTTGAATTGAAACCTAATTAGGGTGTTTACTGCAGAGTTTTGATAAGTATATTCTCAGGTTTATTTTTTACTGGATGATATTCAGATATTCCTTTTCAGAAGAGGATACAACTTGTGCATTAGCAGCAACTTGCATCTATTAGCAGGAAGTTGTGATTCTGTTCACCATGACAGCTGTTTCTTAATCTTTAGCAAGTGTAATTGGAAGCACAATATAAAAAAAATAAAATCAAACTATAAAAGTAATCCCCACAATTTCATTAACCTTGTAAAGTATTTCTACACCATTTCTGCAGCAGCAATTATTGCAGGGGTGGTTTCAGGCACACCCACAACACCCAGGCAGCAGCATTCTGTCTTGGGGAGAAGTAAATATTTAGAAATTTAAGAAAAGACAACTTTCCCTTTTATTCTGTTTTTCTTGTGGTTTCCCATGTAATTCACATTATCCTCTTGCCTTAAGAATGCATTAGATGTACTTACAGAAATTGCCTCTGCATGTCTTCCGCTGCACATTCCATACACTACTCCATGTCCTTCACAAGATGACTCTGTTGCCTTTCTTGACACTTTCCCTACCACCCCTTTGGGGCAATGTTATTATGTCTCTGAAGTTAACCTTCCTTGTCCAGTGAGTTTGGACTGTTACAGATTTTTTCTTTCTGTTCTCATGACGATCTCTTGGGAATGGCAATTTTTCTGGTTCTTTTCATTTCTTATACTTACATTTTAAACAATGACACATATTATATAGAATGGCAACTTTCATTTTACTTTCAGGACAAAAAAGGCCTGGGGATAACAGTGGTAGTTCACTGGCAAAGCGGCAAAAGCGAACCCCCAAACGAGCAAGTACGATAGTCAAAAGTGAGAAAAATGGGACAGGTATGTAGGGTTTTTTTTTTCCAGAAAGGATTTTGTACTTCTTGTTTTACGTACTTCCAAGTGTTATAAGTATACAGAGCTGAAACTTTTAGAGAAGTGCTCTCAAGAAGAAATGCTGTGGCTTCACAATATATAGTATCTTCTTGCTAAGAATAATGAATAGAATTTTGCATCTGTGTCAGTTTGTAAAGTGCTAAAGCTTTGTGATCATCAGCATCATCACTGTCTGGGTCAGTGCGAAAGGATGGGGGTGGGGGGTTGGAATTACAAGTAGCAAAATGGCAGTCCTGAACACTCTGATCTGCATATACATTTAATAGGTTTCATTGACATTGGCTATCTTTTATTTTTCATCCATCTAGCAACCATTACACCTCAAGCCCATTTCTTCATGTGATTTGATTCACCTTTTCCTGTTAAACTTTAATATTTTCTCTCATTCATATGAGGCTGTTATTGGCCAGGACGATCTTTTACAAGTGAGCCTGGCATTCTGTGACATTATTTCCAGACAGACATGTGCCTTTTGGTTTTTGCAAGCCATGGTTGGCCAGGAGTTATTTATTTATCTAGGGAGCTCATAGATACAAAAGACCCTGTTGAGTTTCCTCCTCTTCCCCCCCCCCCCCCCGATTCTTAATCCCTGAATAATTGTGACCACAGTGACTGCTTTACAACCACCATGTTTACTTAATGACTGAAAAATTAGGTTGGTGACCAATCAACCTGTTTATGAGCATCATGATTTATGACTCTGTTGGGGAAGTTCCATTATGACTGCAGGTTGAGGACTATCTGTAATATTTTTTGGAAGTATATACAGTATGCGAGTCTGTGTTCTAGCATTTTAAGCTTAAACTGTCATGACTGTATGTATCCTAGTTGGAGTTCTCTCCTTTTCAGAAGTAGTGGTGGGACATTTCACGTGGATGTGCCATTTAAATATAAGAGTTTTATAGTCTTCTATTTAGATGAAACTATTTCAGTTGAATTGTACTACAACAGGGGTGTCAAACTCATGGCCCATGGGTCACACTGGCCCTGTGCACCCTCAGTTTAGCGAAGGGGAAAAAAGTCATGATACGTCATGTGATGACATGAGTTTGACACCCCTGTAGTACAGGATATGTAGTCCTGGTGCCCTCTGGACATAACTTTATTCAGCTCACACTTATTGCTGTATAGGCCTTATTGGTTTGGGCAGATAAAATATAGAAACTTCTCTTGGTACTACAAATAGTATTCCAGGGCAATTCTGAAAAATCTCCATATTGTGATTTAGGGAGTATGAAAAATCTAGTTGCTAGCTGCCATTTTATCCATATTCAATGTCAGCTTTTAAATACAATTGGAAATAATTATATAGTTCCCAATAGCTCTTTTTGTAAGTTTGCACAACCAGAACAAGTCTTAGAATTCAGAACTACAACCGAATCAGCTTTGAAGGAGGAATTAGGGAAATCGATGGAGCCTCATCCCAAATGTTACAGATAATGCCCCCAGTTCTGATTTTGTTTGAACTATTATTTTTTTCATATGATGTGACAGTTTGCAATTAGAACAGCAAAAACCAAGTTCAAATGTATTCATAGTAAAAAAGATGACCTTAGATATATCATTCTCAATCTAACATACTTCATTATATTATGGGGGGGATAAAACGGAAGTGGTAAAAAGAAACAAAATATATGATATTGAATCATTTTCTGGTTCTTTCCCCTCAGCATGCAGTATTGTTTGAAACTGCTCTGTCTTGCAGACGTGTTAGGATTACTGAGATTATATTGTCAGTCACAATATTAAAATGTACTGCTGTTATGTAATATGTATGTATGTATGTAAAACATCTGACACCTCCTAGCATTAAATATAGGCTCTACAGTATAAATCTGTTTCTGTCTTGTTCTAGGGCAAAGCAGTGATAGTGAAGATCTTCCTGCCCTTGACAGCTCAAGTAAATGTACCCCTGTAAAGCATATTAGTGTAACGAAGCCACAGAAGCTCAACCGATCGCCTGCCAGAGTGGTATCTCCTAATATGAAAGATGGGGATAAGGAGAAGCAGAGAGAGAAGAACCATCATGTTTCCCCAAGAGCGTACAAATGGACTGTCCAGCTTAGTAAGTCCTTTGTATAAATACACATATGAAGTGGGTTCTTCTTATTCTTTTTCTGTTCTAAATTGATTAGTAGTTAGTAAAATGTCCCCTTCCTTGTGCTAAAGGGTGGAACATGAGCTTTGGTCAATATAAGCAAAACACCTGACTTATTGTTCCTATTTGATTTTTTTAACTAGCTGTAATACTACTATGGTAGTATAGTTTTGGCGATGGCAGTTCCAGTACAGCTGATTAATTGGTTTTAGAAATCCTGTGCTGTTAAGCAAAATGTTACATGGTTGCCGTTTGCTACCTCCTGCCAGCTTCCCCATGACTTTGTTTGTTGGAAGCTGGCAATAAAATTTGCAGTTATGTGGGACGATCAGAATTTTGAGAACTGGTTGTAGGTACCACTTGTTCACCGCCATCATAAGCTCAAACAGTCGCTGAATGGTTGCTAAGCAAGGACCATCTGTATATGTAACTTTAGTGCTGTATTTTAGGCTTGTGCTAAAACTCTTTGCTGATATTTGATTGTATAAACAGATGAATTGGACAATATGAGCAGCACAGAGAGAATCTCATTTCTACAAGAAAAACTACAGGAAATCAGGAAATATTACCTGTCTTTGAAGTCAGAAGTAGCGACGATTGATAGGAGAAGAAAACGGTTGAAAAAGAAGGACCGAGAAGGTCAGCTTTGCTATATTAATTTGCATGAGTGGTCTGGCCATAACCCTTCCATACATCTTTTGCTCCTAGATATTGACTTAACAGCTTTTCAATTATAATTTGCAGGGGCGGGGGGGGGATTAAAATTCATAATTAAGAAAATTTTACTTAACTATAATTCCAGGAAGAAAAGTATACATCAGGAAAATGCAAAATAAATCTTACACAGTGGGGTAAAAACACAAAATAATTGAAGTGCTGATCCCTTAATATGTGGTTGATCTTATGTATTATTTAATCTTTACATTGAAATTGGCCTGCACATTGTTTAGAGTTTGTTATAATTGAAGTGGCATGTAAGTTTAAATTATTAGCCTGTTCTGATGTGTGAACATTACCGAATTCTAAACCTCAGTTCTGGGATGCATTACAGCTGGTTGTTTCCAGATGTTTAAGGCTCCAACTTAAGCTAGTAGTTTTTTGGCATCTTTCAGACAATTTCCTGGCCTGGTAGTTGATTACTGCAACATGCTGGAGACTTGACACAAAACTTCCCAGTTTGGGTAGATGATTTGGGGTGGGAGTAACATTGCATTATAGTACCAAAGAAAACAGACAGCCATTAACATGGAAGCACATTTTTTTCTTATTTTACAGTGTCCCATACTGGAGCTTCCATGTCCTCTGGCTCTTCAGACACTGGAATGAGCCCGTCCTCACCCTCCCCTCCACAGAGTGTGCTTGCTGTTGAATGCAGGTGATACTGGTCATTATCTCTGCTTCATGCAGCAAATTGCTGCCATGGACAGAAATCCGAAAATCTCACAGAAAGCACCCAGTTGGTTTGACATTGCCAAGTATATTGTGTATACTCTTCCACTGCTGGACTTGTCTGTCTCTACTCCTTTGTGCCCCTTCCTCTATTTTGTCCGTATAGTTTTTTTAAAACAACTTTTTATTGTAGAGAATAATCTAATTGGCAACTAAAGATTTATGGGTGCACTTAAGACACCTCTGTTCGTATGCTTTGTTTTTTTACTTTGCTTTAAACAGAAAAAGGGCACTTAATCTGATTTGAAAACACAGGTATCCAATGAAGCATTGGGCATTGTAAAAAAACAGCTTTCTTTAAGTAAAAGAACAAGTGCACCAAAAATGGCATCAAAATAAGTTAATCAGAAAATAATTACTGCTGCACTTTTTCACCTAGCTATATCTTAATTCTGAGCGAGAGTCCCACTTTTATTTTTATTTTTTGGAGATGCAGTTGCTTTGTACAGACCTGCCAAAGTAGGTACTCAGCATTGTGCCCAGTTTTAAATTGGACAAAATAAATTGTGAAAGGAAGCGTAGTTGACTGGAAACTACCGTCTTAATGAGTCTTCCACTTTTTATAGGATTTTTCGAGCACATGATTATGCAAATATTTTAATGTTTAATGTTTACAGTGGAATTGTGAATAGGTTTTCAGTGGACTATCTTATCCCTTGGCAAAAGTATTTTGTCTTTTTCTATGTAATTTCAGAGTTTTTATTTTGTTACAAAAGGCAAAAAATAAAATATATAACAATGAAGTTATTTAACAAAATTTCTAAAGCGGATTTTTTTGTGTAAAATAAGGTATCTTGTGACTTGTTAAATATATTTATTCAGACATTGGATGTTGTATTTTTATGTATTTTTTTAAAAAAGAATAAAATTGGGGAGAAAAATTCTAAGTTAGGCTCACTCATTCAATAAAAAATACTTCATTTAAAGAGTTCATATACACATGGCTTTATGTATCAGCCATACTCGTATATGGAGTCCTTTTGTCTGTTCAATCTTTCACAGTGTACAACTATAACCCAGCACCCTTTCTTGAAAACTTTGGCAGCCCTCGTACTTCTGTTGCTTCTGAGGAACAAATTTCTTGGGTTGCCCTTACAATACTTCGTCACAATTTTTCATTTGTTGCTTTGCTGAAGTGAGTTATCTGCCAAAGTTGAGATGTAAAATGACTGTTTTAGCTGTGGATTGTTCCCACAGACTGAAAACAGTTTGTAAATAACTCCAGAAACCATGTATTTAAGACGGTTTGCATAGAATTGTAAATAGTGATTTTTAATCAATTTTTAAAATTCATCTTTGTACAATGAAAAGGGGAGTTCTGCCTTTTTCCTTGTTAATATGCTGTAGAGTTATAACAGATTCTCTAGATTGTCAGATTATTAAACATTCACAGTATCTGAAGGTCTCAAGTGGGAGACATGTAAAGGGGTCATTTACTTAAGGCTCAATGTCGCCTACAGTTCCATTTTACCAATTTGTCAACCTGTGATTCCAATTCCTTCCATTTTCAGAGAATTAAAGAAAAAAGTACTCTTGTAAATGCACTTTTTCTGTCTTTTTCTTAAGCAGAGCTATTTCAATGTATGATACAAATTAAGCTCACTTGTGAGCATTAATAAAAGTTACATTTTTAAACTTAGGTCTTATTTTATTTTTTACAGTAGATGAGTTTGTATATTCACTGTCAAATCCAATTGTTACAAGAAGTATAGAATCATAATAGGTTGTGAGGATTAATTGATAGTACGGTGCTAATAGTCTCACTGAGAATCATAAAAGGGATAATGCAGGTAGTCCTTGACCTATGACCATTCATTAAACACTTCCATCCATCACAAGGGTTAAGGTTACATGATCAGCATTAGGGTGTTTAGCAACTGGCATGTATTTACGATGGCTGCAGCATCTTGGGGTTCATGGAATTGCCATATGTGACACCCAAGGCATTCCTGATAAGCAAAGTCAATGAGGGAAGCTGGATTTGGTTAAACAACTATATGATTTCCTTAACAACCACAGCAAAAAAAAAAAAAAGTGTTAAAATCAGGCACAACTCACTTTTGCCTGGCTGGTCTCAATTCTAGTGGTAAATCAAGAACTACCTGATTTGTAACACTTCTTTCACCATTACTTATAATCAAGACTCAGAGCAAGCAGAAACAAATATAGAATTACCATTTCTATTCATTTACCAGGACTCATTCTTGCTCACAACCACCCATTCATATCTAATTCAAAATCTAGTTAGCAAGGCTAGTTTCAGAAAAAATGAGGCACTTAGCTCTACCATGTTACTGTGTGGTAGGTTTGCAGTATTGCGGTTCCCACCCACTACTGACATGCCAGTCCTAAGTTTAGAGCTTTTTTTCCAAGCCACTTGATACTTTTCTCACATGAATGACATAGCTTTTTCTAGTTCATTTATATTATAACATCATGTTTGAAAACCATCTCGTTTTATCACTTTAGATATCTCATTCTTTTCATTTGCTGCAAAATTGGAAATCTTCCAGAAATGAACCCTTCTGCTTTTTATGGCACACAGTATTCTGAATAGGTCATATGTACTTTCATACTTGCCTATTCATAACTTCAAACAAGTAACATGGCACAAAATCCATTTTTTTAACATGTGCACCAAACAACTACAAATCAATAGATATTAAACTTAATTACTGTATCAAAGTGGTAACAAATTTTAGGATTCTATCAAAATTATATACTGGAATGAGGAGGTCAATTTTCAGTGGTCAGGGCCCTCAGTACAAAATTTTTGAGGGTGTCGAGGGCTATAAAATCGGTAGCACTTCCTCATAATTGAGCAGGACTTTGGACTTTTCTGCAACATTGGTTTCCTTAATTTAAGAACTGTGATACATTTTGTATCTATTTCCCATCTCAATATGTAGAGATAATAGCTTTCAATTTTTAGTAATACTGTAATGGGTTAGAAGGCTTAAGGGGATATAGTTTGCCTTCCTTAAACTGCAACTGCATTAATAGGCAAAACTGTCAGAATGTATTTCCTTTATAATGAACAATTAAGAATTAGATTTTTCTAAATAAAGCCTAACAGAATAACTAAATTAGATCATTATTGTTACCCACAACTGTGAGAAACTGAGAGCAAATTTTTAGAATTTTTAAGGTTTAAATTGACTTAACAGAAGTCAATTTTGAAAGGTGAGAGAAAAAATTGATTCCAATTCTGAAAACTCAACTGCTCTAAGGCAAAAGTGTAAAGCAAATAGTTTAATTAGTTACTACTCGAAATGGATAGTAAAACAAAAAATAGATAAACATTCCTATGCTGTCCATTCCTGTCTTCCATAGCATCTACTCTTCCAAGATTAGCAATCTTGAGTTCCTTCAATTAAGCAAAGTCATCTATTGGGATTCTAGATACATGCCTTTTCTGAAACAGCTCCAGCCTTCTGGAATGAGGTTCCTCCTAAGATCCAGAGGGCACCTATTTCTGCTCAGAAAACAGTGAAAAACTGACTCCTCATATAGGCCTTGGACACCTGCGCTGTTGCACTTGTCTTTTTTTATGGTAATTTCTTTTGTGCTGCCTAATATCAATGGGAATTGGGCAATATACAAATTAAATAATAATAAATTCAAACAGACAAGCACCTGCCATAACATTCTGAAAAAATTGTAGCCCAGAAGATCAATCTTGGCAAGAAGGAATCCCACCAATTTACTGATGTATGAATGAATGAAACAGTTTGGCACACCAACCTTGGCAGTTGATTTGTGAATTCATGTTTCCCCTGTGCAGCCTTTTTAGAATGTGAATAAGCTCTTAAGGTTTTAAATACATAATAACCCCTAAAATGTCTAAAGTTCTACTTACCTTCCTGTTGATAATTAAATTCAGGGAATTATTTCACATGATTTTAGTTTATCATTTTTAAATTGAGACACATTATCTTTTGCTATATTCAAGTATCTGTAATCTATCAACATCTATAATTATGAACTTGCATGCAAAATGATAAAAAATTATCTGCCTTGCAACAACGGGCTGTTAGCAAGTAGAGGCAGTTGACATTTGAATTAGGTTTTTTTTTTAAATGAAGAGAATGTTTTAAGAGAATGTTGAACACTCTCATAATGTTCTTTTAAAGTTTTTTTATAAAATTTCTAGCTTCGCTCTATCACCATTTTTTAATTTGATATTATATTTTCCTAATTCTGTTCATATGTGAAGGAGCTTGTTTTTGTTAAATCAGCTACTACAATAAAATTTCACCAGCATGGTAAAAACAAGTATCTAGATTTACTTCAGTTAGGTAGCTCTTCTTTCAGGGGCTTTTTAAAAGAATTTCGGGCGGTGACAACTGAATTGCTCACATTCCTGATGTAGGAGACAACAAAGACTTTGGCTGTAAACACATAAACTGAAAATTTGTTAAGTAGGTACACAGAATCCATTTAGATCAGAGCCCTGATTTCAATACAGTAAGGTTATTCAATAAATTTCCTATTATTGCTGCCCTTTTATCTGCCAAGAGTGGTCTTTGTACCACTTCTGACCCACAATCTTTAAATTAAGAGATGAAACATGTTTCCAAACTCCACTCTGAAAAAAAAATCAGTGTATGAGTACAAGATCAATTAAAAGCGGATTATTCCCTTAAACCTTTGGACAAGCTAAGGATTCTTGCTAAGAGAAATCGAGGGAGAAAACGGGTTGGGCTGCGTGGCACCTAACCGAACATAAGTGTGTGTGCGTGTGTGAGAGATCCTGTTTATTGCTATATTTCTTCTAACCAAGCCTTCCAGGGATCACAGCCCAGTGGCTGCTTCGTGGAGGGAGGGAAGACCAAGCTAGGCAGTTCTGCATTTAGAAGCGCCGCCGAAGCCTCCCTCTCTCCCTTCCTCAGACCGCTCCGGCGGTCGAGAGAAGAGGAGGAGGAGGCGGCGGCCGCGGCGGCCGCGGCGGCTGCCCCGCCATGGCATGCTGGTCGCGGAGCGCCCTGCTGTGGCTGCTGGCGGGCGCCTGTGGCCTGGCTTTGCTCGGCTATTGCGTCTACTTCGACCGAAAGCGGCGAAACGCCGCAGACTTCAAACAGAGGCTGAGAGAAAGTAAGTCGCGCGGGAGGGAGAGGGGCCGCCCCTGCGGACTTTTCCCCGCTTTAGGAAGAAGGCGTGGCCGGGGATGCCCTTGCTAGGAATGGCGGGGCGGGGAGAAAGACACCGGGTTTGTCCGAAAAAGGGACAGGGGGTCCGCGTCCTTTTGCAGGCCCTTATAAGTGGGCCTATTTTTTCCTATCAGCCTGGCCGTAATTTCCCCAGCCCGGTGCGCGGCAAGGCCGATGATTTGGAGGGCGGTGCAGGCTAGAGACGGTGGAGGCAGCTTCCACGCTTCTGCAAGGGGAGAAAGATTTGGGGGTGTGTGTGTGTGTGGAGGGTGGGGAGCTGAACTGCGGTCGAGCCCCTCCAATGGGTGAGTGAAAAAAAGGTGAAATTACGGCTATAAACTCAACTCCTTTTGTCAATGGAGACTCTCAGTCATCCAGGTCATGGTTGTCCCAAAGGTGCTTTTTCAACAGGCAAGTGGAGGTTCTTTTTCCTTGAAGACGTTTCGCTTCTCATCCAAGAAGTTTCTTCAATTCTGAAGTCTTTCTCTTCTCCCTTTGTCTTTCCCATATGGCAATGATCCATAGCAGCCCCTATCCCGGTTATATACTATATAAAAAATAATAGACATGTCGCTGGAAAACAAGGATGTCTTCCTTCTGTTGAGATATAAAGCAATAATTGAGTCTTGGCCCATTACTCACATAGCCCCTTATTATCATCACACTCACAATGACAAGTTCAGAAAACAGCCCAATTAGACCAATCTATAGATGCTTAGGATAAACCCTCATTCTCTTTTAGGTATAGATGTATGGGATTTATATGTTCCTTTCCTCCAGAAGCTCAATATGACCTATATACCATTCACAATTTTTCTTTACATCCTTACATCCTCTGCCTATTAATTTATTAATTTTCCATTTCATCCTACTTTTCAGTGGCCAGAGAAAACCTGTTTGGTGATAGAATCTAATGGAATAGTATTACGATCAATGCTATTTCAGTATTATAAATATAAAAATATATTAGGAAATATATTTATCTAGAAGAAAAAAGTTGAAAATCTAAATATGTAAACTTTGTAAAATAGTAATATGGAAAGAAACCAATATTTTAATTTATTTAAATATTTTCATAGCTCTAAGCTATTAAAAGTAGTTACTAAATATTTCATATTACTCTTACAGAAAGAAGAAAAGAACAGAAAAAAGCAAAAGAACACGAAGCAGAGGTGAAAAATAATCTTTGGAAATCCTGCAGATTTCTTGGATAGCCTAGTCTTAAAATACAAAGACTATATATTTAAACTCCACATGAATATTGTAATAGTAGCTATAATTAAATGTCAGAACCCAAGTCTTATTTCTATTCTAATTCAAAAAGGCAGCAATAGATTAAGAACCTTCTAAGCAGAGGCCGTGACAGCTGGAACAAAGCTGATTTTGAAGCCTAAACATCCATTATTGAATTTGTGCAAAAATTCTACATTTAACACTTTCCTGATTTTAATATAGTTGACGGGAAGAATTGGATTTAATGTAGTCATTTTTAAATTGGAGTAGTATTTTAAAAATGTGAGAAGGCCAGAATTGTTAGCTGTAAACATTTTTAAATATATGTGTTCTGAGTTTATTTCATAGAATTTCATTAGCCCTTTAAGAATATTGGCATAGCTTGGAGGTAATTTAAATATTGTCTACATTATTTAAACCCTAGGCAAAAAAAGCAATCATAAACATGATCCTAAGTTAATTTATCAAGGATGGGCGGTACAGAAGTGAGATAGACAGATATTACATGCAATTAATGAATATTCTTTAATTGTATGTAGCAAACTAGAACTAAGGAGAAATTTCCTGATAGAAGTGGAACAACTTCCCTCCAGGAGTTGTAAATGCTTCAACACTGGAAATTTCTAAGAAGAGATTGGATAACCATTTGTCTGAAATGGTATATATGGTTTCCTGCCTAAGCAGGGAGTTGGACTTGAAGACTTCCAAGGTCCCTTCCAACTCTGTTATTCTATTCTAATATCAGGTTAGCTGTGATTCCCCTATCTATTTGTACTGAGCCTTTTTATAGTTCTTAGCATTCAACTTTAATGTTGGAATGGGGGGGGCACTGAACTGAAAGGTATAAATAAGAGAAACTGGGAAAGGATACTATATCAGTGGTGGATTGCTTCTGGTTCGCAAGAAACGGTAGTAAAAATTTGTAGTAGTTCGGAGAACCGGTAATAACATTGGCTGGCCACGCCCCCGAACCGGTCCCTGGCCTGGTTGCCGCTCGCTTACCCTGCCCACTTCATCGGAGGCGTTTTTTTACTTTTAAAAACATTTTTTCTACCGCCGAAGAAGTTGTAGGGGGGGAAAAAAAGCCTTTAAAAACCTCTGGCGATCCCAGCTGAGTTGCCTGATCGTCAGAGACTTCTAAAAGCATTTTTTTCTGCAACCTCTTAAGGTTGTAGAAAAAATGCTTTTAAAATTTAAAAAAAAAAGTTGGCCACGCCTACCATCACATTATCCCAACAAGCCATGCCCACAAAATAAGCCACACCCACAGAACCAGTAGTAAAAAATTTTAGAACCCACCCCCATACTGTATGTATTCACTTCCATATCTGATACATCCCAAATGTGTCCAGTAATGGAACTACATGAACATGTTTGACTGTATAGAACTTCCAGTTTTAAGTATTTAGAGTTATACTGTTAAATGTAAAAATACTAATACAGTAATTGAAACAATAATATAACAATAATAAAATGCCTTTTAAATGCCAGTAAAGATACTCCATGACTTATGACCACACTTGACTCTAACATTTCTGTTACTAAGCAAGGGAGTTGTTAAGTGAAATTTGCTCCATTTTGTCTAAGTGAATCACAGCAATTGTTAAAATTGATAAAATGTTTGTTAAGTGAATTTGGCTCTCCCATTGTCTTTGCTTGCCAGACGGTCACAAAAGATGATCACATGATGTCAGGATTCTGCAACTGTCATAAATATGTGCTAGTTGCCAAGTAGCTGACTTTTAATCACGTGACCACGAAAATGCTGTAGCAAACGATCATAAGTCACTTTTTCAGGGCTGTTTTGGCTTCAGTCACTAAATGAATGATTGTAGGTCGAGGACTAGCTGTAGTCATGAAATATACATAGAAGCTGATGCTTTTCTGAAACCAATGGGCATTTTCATAAATTGTAATTGTAAAGCCTTCACAAGATCTATTTCCACAACTGGAAACTTAATTATATATATATTTTTAAAAAACTGTCATTAACTCAGATTAATTCACTGATTTCCATTTCTTTTTTTAAAAATAACCCAAAACCCCTTAGTTACACAAGCTAAAAGAATCTGAAGAAATACAAGAGTTCTTTCTGCAGGAGATACAGTTAGGGGAACTTTGGTTGACAAAAGGTAAAGTTGAGAGAAATATAAATATTTAACTTTGAAAATAGTAAAAGTACCCATTTTAATGAAGCATGGATTGGGAACATATAAGGAACTGAATCAATTGTTTCTGCTTCTTAAAATTAAAGTGATGAATAAAGGTGGTATTGTTTCACTTGATGTTCCTCCACAATTCTGGACGATAAAAACAAAATGTGAAAGCTAGTTCAGGCATGGAAATTTGAGATCTTTTATTAAACTGTTCCCACTGACACACAGCATTGGCCATGTTTCCTGGTCCTGTTGAAAATACGTTGAAAATACATTTGGAGCTAATTTGATGTAGTGGTTAAGCAAACAGACTAGGAACTGGGAAACTGTAAGTTCTAGTCCTACTTTAGGCACAAAGGCAGCTGGATGACTTTGGGCCAGTCACTCTCTCAGCCCTAAGAAGCAGGCAATGGCAATCCACTTCCAAAAATGTTGTGAAGGAAATTAGAGACCTAGTCCAGGCATTTGCCAGGTATCAAGTGACTTGAAAGCACAATAAATAAAAAAATAAGAATTAGTGAGTTTATCTCAGCTTTAGCTAACCACAGAATTGCCATGTCACAACCCTGACTGTCACTTTTTTGCTTTGAAAGTGGCTTGCGTTATAGGTTACAGCTCTGACTTCACTCATGGGACTAACATGATTCCAGATGACACGTCTGTTCATATAAATTTGAATGTACCTTATTTTATAGTAATTATAAGCAGAAAATACTTGAGATATAAAAGACTTCGCATCAGGACAATTGCTGAATTACAGAATAATCTAGATGGTTTTATTTGGCGTATTTTACAATCCAGTCCTTTAATTATAGAAATAATTCACAAGGCAAAAAAATGCCCTAGAATTTTTAAATATGGTGAACAATAAAGAGATATAGTTTTATGCCTCTTCTGCCTAGTTAACAGTTCCACTAGTGTTCTACATCATTTTTTAAAATAAATATGGATCAGGAATTTGTACTATGAAAAAAATCTATGACAGGCATGTCGGTGATTATGATTTTGAAAACTCATAGTAAGCTTGTCATCTGAAACTTTTGTACAGAGAGTTTTATACACTTGCAGGGAGTTTTTCTTTTGGCTACTTACTTTTAAGGTAAAGGCTGCAGGCAGAGGGAATGTAGTTGCTGGTCATTTTACTCACCTTTGCTTCACTTGCTGTAGCAGTTAGTATAATTTTATTACATTGCAGCATGTAGACAGCAGAAAGTTAAATCAATGTTTAGGGTTAGATACTGAATGCAAATTGTAGGTGCATATAATATATATGATTGAATGATGGATTGAATTTTAGGAATATGAATTAATTACAGGAGAGCAGAAGAAGAGTGTTGAGCACCTCATCAATGCCATTTCTGTGTGCGCACAGCCAAACCAGCTAATGCAAGTCTTGGAGCAAACTCTACCTCCGCAAGTATTTGAAATGCTTGTGCATAGTATCCCATATACTATTCAAGTAGGTAAATTTTAAACTTTTTAAACATTAACGAACGCTGTAGAATCATTTTCAAAACCTCTGCTGTTCAAAAATAGAACAGCATTTTATATTCATGGCTCATAAAACGACCTAACATAACCTGCAAAATTTAGAATTCATTAATTCCAAAATCAAACACAGAACTACCGGTAGCAGCTGAGCTTTTCAAAAAAGAAAAATCAACAAGAAGGTATTTCTATGCAACAGTAAAAGAATCACATTTGTTAACCTGGTGGGTAGCAAGTTACATCAACTAAACCACATTGTTTCCAGTGATCTACCATTCAAGTTGCTAAGTTGGTCCATTATTGTTAACTTCTTAGTCTTGAACTTCATATGCCTCTAAATTATTCCCTAGACCAGGGCTGTCAAACTCCTGGGCCGTGGGCCGGATGTGTCACGTGCTGGCCATGCCCACACCCAGTTTAGCAAAGGGGGAAAAAGTTCTGATACATCATGTGACAATGTGAATTTGATACCCCTGTCCTAGACCATCGAAAATAGTCTCTTTAAGTAAGTTAGAATGTTGTATTCAGAGGGAAAATAAGACCTGCAACTGTCCAGGGGAAGTAGGAGGTAAAATTTGTTATCTAAGAATATAAATATCTTCTTAGAATATTGTTTTTAGAAAATCAAAGAGTTTGATATCTAAATGCATTATTACTCTATTTCTCCCCATTTACTAGCGATTTGAGACAGCTGTGAGCCAGCAGAATGCTGGAGATGAGTGAGAATGCAGCGTTGCACAAGGCTTTTCTTAAGAGAGTACCTAATGACCGTTGATAATTCCAAAAAACTTCTCAAAAGCAACAGTAATTCTTATCTCTTTTACTTTGATTAAATAAAAAATAAAGCTTGTTTTAGACACTTTTACATATAATTTTGGACAACACATTTTTTTAAATGAATAATCACTGTATTAGAAACAATAAAAAATAAAATGTGTTTTCGTTCTTTATCTGTAACCGATTAACACATAGAACCAACCCATCTTTCCAGAAAAGATGGAATCAACATTATTCCTGCATTACAGTAAAAGACAATCTTGAAAAAAGCTCCATAAACTCCATGGCTCTTCAATCCCAACTGTAGACCAGATATTTCGAGACAACTGAATCATTCTTTAAACAATCCCATTTTGAGCTGGTGGTAGGTGTTGCTAGAATAGCACTAGACACCAGGCATTCTCACATGTAGTGTAGGCAATGCTGGCACTCCTTCATGTGGGACAATCTGTTTTCTAGCGGGGCTGGCTGAGAAGTCCTGCTTTGGCAGCCAATGCTTCATTCTGCTGAATATGATACTCCTGAAATCTCATAGATATCCTCTGCGTCATTTTTAAATACTTCTGTAAACAGTGTTCTGAACAAGTTATCTATAAGGAAAAAACAGAAGGAACCTACTTGTCATTCAGGTTTATAATATGCAAAGTATTTTAAAATGCTCTTTTTTACACACATATATACATGCACTACTTTTTATAAACTCATCCCAGAGCATCTGATAGTACATTTAAATATCTATAGAAACAACATTAAAAACTTCAAAAAACATTAGATATAAGCAGAGGCAAGAACCCAGAACTTGATCAACCCTTCCCTTTTGAGCTTGCTATAATGGTAATTTAACACTGTCAGTGTTTTCAAAACTAATTATGAAAATTGAGGCATTAGAATCTCTTAATTTTAAGACACTAAGATACTGGTGTCTAGTGATGCTTTTTAACATACTTCTTCATTTCTAGTGACAAATGATAAGATATACTACTATAAAGAATTTTGAACTTTTAGCTTTTATCTAACAATAGAAAGTAATTGCATATATCATTTTTCTTTAAAATCTATTCCAATACCAAAATAAATGGGAGATTTGGGCAGGTCACTGTGTCTCTTACTACCAGATTGGATTATTATTTTTTTGTTGGCATTGAGGAAAAACAATTCCAGTACTTAAAAACAATTGTTTTCTTGGATTCTAGGTAGAGACACTCCTACTGCTGTACATAATGACAGCTGCTAGCTTGTCTGATTATAACAAAAAAACTTGAAAATTCCTGGGGGAATAATCTATGTCACTGGCTATTAACAAGGAATTCAGCTGAACTCTCTTGCTGCGATTTTCACAGCCTCTGGGCTCCAATCCTGTTCCCTTCCACATATAGAAGAGAGCTGCCATTCTCTTGCAGGGTGCAGAATCCTGATGATTTCAGCCAGCTCCCAGAGATAAGAGGGAGTCTTCTTGGCAGACAGCAGCAGCTTGCAACATTTCCTGCCAGATTCCACATTGATTTTCTGGGAAAGCCAGCAGAGAAGGTTGCAAATAGTGATCATGTGATTGTAGGACACTTGGAAATTGGTCATAAGAACAGGTTACCAAGCACCCAGACTGCAATCATGTGATCATGTTTTACGATAGCCAGAAGTGCTTTAAATAGACCATAAAACTCCCAGAAGTCATTGTAACTTTAGTCATTAGATGAGTGCTCCTAAGTCAAGGACTGTGTAATTACTTCCCACATTTGATTTTGTTTGGTGCCCAGTTACCTGCTAGACTCCTAATATGTAATATTCCATGCTGATGCCTAAACTAAGCAACTCCAGGGCTGAAAGGGAAAGAGGTATTGATATAATTTACACTTTATATGTCATAAAATATAAAACTTGCCCAATGAAAGCAAGCCCTTTGTGACTCAATTTCATGGAATTTCTTTCCTGCTGCTTTGACTCACTGTGGGAGTTGTGAGAGAAATCTCTGTAACGCCATGGATTTTCATTAATAAACTGTTACTATTAATTGTAATTATCTAGCATGTTTTGTATATACCCTAATATATGACCTGCAAATTTTAAATTAGCTGGCAAAACCATCATTTCCCAGATATATCTTGCCTGAATCGCAAAATTGGAATTGAATTAGTAACTGGATTCTGGATTAGGATAAATATCAATTTGATCCAAGAAAGATCTTTTTACATTTGCTGCTCTAATTAAAGTCCTATTATTGTTGATGTTTTAGCACTAATTCGTTTATCGTTCCCTCATCATACTGCAACTTTCCAGCTGGCATTAACTTCTTATCGGTTACAATTCAAAACAAATAAAATAAGTCACATACTTCTTCTGGCTTCACTTCTCGGCTAGTGAAATCTTTCACACAATCTAGGAAGCAGGTTTCTGTTAATTTGTTGTATGTTCCAAGAAATTCCTTAAACTGTGAATAAATAAATATATATTCAGACTTGGCTGTGCCTGTTCTTCACAGGAAATAAATACGAAGGGCAGATTAAGAGCAAGTAACATCCAAAAAAAATAAGGGCACTTGGATAGTATCAAATATGTACTTGTTTTGAATTGATAAATGCATTTGATAGAGATATTAACCTTAGTTTTCTTTCTAGGGAAGGCTATTCAAGTGTCAAATTATGTGGTAATACAAACATTCAAAAGCACCCAAACACAAACATTCAAAAATGATAAACGTATTTACCTGCTTGATCTGATCTGATTCTGATATTTGTCCAGCCATATTTTAATTCTGAGGCAACTGCCACCTATGCAGAAAGCAAGATGTCTAAGTCAGTGTTTATTCCAAAACATTTTTCAATTCAATACTTTGTTGTTTACATCTTTACTGTTTTTAAGGAGGAAGAGCACAGAAAGAATACGAAGGCACACTGGTCATTCTAATGCTGCTCTGTGAAACAGAATTCTTAAAGTAAGACTTGATGAATTCTTCAGTCTGTAATTTATACATCATTTTTTAACCAGCAGTATTTAATATACATTTTCTTACAATAACAATCTATTTGGTGGAACCAATTATCCAGACATGTGATGGTCCTTTATCACTGGGTATATTTATATTTCCAGCAGAAGCTAGCCAGCCATTTCTAAGAGACATTTCAATTTGGATTTCTACATAATGCATACATTGGGTCTCCAGTATTTTAATCACACAAGATTCAAGTAATACAAACTGAAATGTCTTCATAACACATGACAAAATGCTCTTGTGGATTTTGCCTTTTAAATAAAATACACATTGCAATCTAGAGATAACCCTTTAAATCTCTATTTGTTTATTTAATAGATGTTTCCTGATAAGAGCTTTTAAGTATTGAACCTGACATGATTTTCTCTATTTTTCCAATAGGATACATTATTTGTGCATTACAATATATTCAGTCAATCCATATATTCTCTTTTGATCATTTCTTCCAGCTCTTTCAGAGGCCCGCCACAAGGTGAGGATGGTAATGGCGTTGAAATGGACTGTTTCAGTTTTGAATCTCAGCAAATATTAAACCTTACTTGTCTTCAATAGAAGAGGTTATCATGCAGTTAGGATATCTTTCCTCTGGGAAACACTTCTGCCAATTTTCTGAGAAACAACAGTTCCCTACATTATTCTGGGAACAACATGTACTTTTTATCCCTAACACAAAAATGAGTAAGAAAAAAAAATTCTATATGACTCCTCCTGAGCTTGGATTGATTGCATGGATGGCAGCTCTGAAGATAAGAAAGCTAAAGAAATATTTCTTCTCCATTCTTCATAAACATAATAGGACATAAATGTATACAGCTATGCATATCATATTAGGTGCACATTTTGTGTACAATTTTGTCATGTTTAAGTAACTGTAAAGGGGAATTAAATAAATCCAAGGAGCATAAGGCTGTGAAAAATCACAACGTCTAATTCAACACCAGAGCCAGTACATTCTCAAGGAATATGAGATACCATCACTTTTGGCTTTCCCCAGGTGTTTATCTGCCCGTTGTAGAAAGAGGATTTAGGAACAGACAGACATTTGGGTAGATCCAACAGGATTTGGTAAAACCAGGGCTGAAAGCCTCTTTTTTAATGCTATATTTAAATTACACTTTTAATATTCAATTGCTGATGGCCTTTATAATACTAATTCTCTAATCACATTCCAGTCTCCTGGGTCTAGAGGTTTGAATGAGCCCTAGCCCTCATTGGTGCCTGGGAAACAGCTTGATGGATTGTCAAGGTCACGATGAAAGCTTGTACATCTTCTCTTTCCTCAGAAGCGATGCAGCGCCAGAACATATTGAGAAACTCAGAAGCCCAACCTCAAATCTCTTTTATCACTGCAGTCCAACGTCCAGAAATGGAAGGAAGCAAACGAAGCTTGCCCTCGTTTGCTGATTTTGTTCATTCAAAAAAAAAAGCTTTACTATCCCACTGATTTTCTCCAGGGAGACTTAGTAAACAACTGCAATCTTTAACAGATGCAACCCTACCAAATGCATTACAAATTCTTACTTTTATTCTTCGTTTCCTTGCTGCCTTCCTCACTTTTCCTACGACACACACCAACTCCCCACAACACGAGTGCTTTCCTTTCGTTCGCCTCCACTTACATACCTCGTGGCGGTGGACACGAATCAGCAACGGCGGAGCTGTCAGGCAGGTTTACCTACCGTAGCAACTACCAAACGTGCGCGACGCTGTAAAATGTCCCCTTCCTCTCATTTAGGCATTCCTATTGTTTTACAAAGGCTGTTTTGCTCTCACTTTCACTTAGTAAAGGCGGCAAATCAGGAAGCGATATATAGAACGGAACAGCTCTAAAAATAGGGCATGTGAGTAGAGGAACCATTCGTATAGAAAATTGTTTCTACCCGGAAAATTACCATAACTGAACTGGGGAAGCGAGGGGGGGGAAAAGGGACCACCGCGAATGGGAACAGGCGAAGAAAGGCGGATTTTAACAAGGCATGCGCAGTCAGTTCGGCGCCTTAGCGGAAGTTCCAGCTGCACATGCGCATTATTCTTTACTCAGGCAGCTTCTCCTCCCCCCATAGGAGGAAGAGGTTGGACTTCATTTGTCAGTTTGGAAGCGGCGGGAGCTGCAGCTGTAAGTGGTGGTTGTGACTATGACAACAGCCAGCGTTTCTAATGGCTGATTGCCGGACGATCTTACGAAGACTGATCTATAGGAAGAAAAGCGTAGGGAAGTCGGGTCCCCAATGGGGATGAAAGGTGAGGGGAGATTGAAAGCTATGGCGAGGTAAAGCTCGGAAGATCTTTTTTTGTTCCCCTCCCCAGTAGTTTATGCGTTAGTTATGGTTTCCTTCTCTTCTGAACAAAAGCAAAACACACCGTCTTATACCCAGCTTTGTCTTAATCACACTGCTTCATGTAATTTGGACAGCTGGAAGTAATGGTACACGGTTTACTATGTAGTAATGCAGGGGTCTCCAATCTTGGCAACTTTAAGACTTGTGGACTTTAACTCCCAGAATTCCTCAGCCAGCTTTGCTTTTCTAATATTTGAGGGGCTGCCACAGAGAGGAGGGGTGTCAAGCTATTTTCCAAGGCACCCGAAGGCCAGACAAGGAATAATGGAAGGAAACTGATCAAGGAGAGATTCAACCTAGAAATAAGGAGAACTTTTCTGACAGTGGGAACAATCAACCAATGGAACAGTTTGCAGTCAGAAGTTGTGGGAGCTTCATCACTGGAGACTTTCAAAAAGAGATTGGGCTGCCATTTGTCAGAAATGGTGTAGGGTCTCCTGCTTGGGCATGGGAACGGGGGTTGGACTAGATGACCTATAAGGTCCCTTCCAACTCTGCTAATCTAATCTAATCTAATCTAATCTAATCATCTAATCTAATCTAATCTAATCTAATTTTCCTTTTTCCTCCCTTGTTATATTTAAAACACTGTGTCATCTATTTAGTGTTGTGATTATTTAACAAAAACAGGACCCAATGGATATGATGTGAGCTGTTTAACGAAGTGGAAGACGCTACTAACTCAGGCAAAGTTTTTTTGGCCAGCCTCACTGCCAGTAATTTTCTCATTTATTCCACCAGCAGTCACATGAAAAATAAATCCTTTGGTGTTCGGGCAGCACCTGCTAGCAGTAAATCTGATGTCTCTGCTAGGAAAAAAGTAACCATTTCAGTGAAGAAACTTCGAGAAGTAACTCCACTCAGTCGTCAAGAATGTTTATCATCGGTTAATGATGATGCAGCTTATATACCATCAGTACTGCTGGCAAACAAAACTGCACATCATAAATCAAGAATAATATCTTCTGGATACACTGCAGAGGGTATACTTAATAATGTTCTTAATTTTCTGAAGTTTAGTAACCAGCATTTTATTTGTATGAAAACTTCAAATATCAAATTATACTATAGAAATCGGCAGCATTTTAACTGAGGCAATAATACTTTATGGAACCGTGATGGTGAACCTATGGCATGCGTGCCACAGGTGGCACGCGGAGCCATATCTGTGGGCATGTGAGCATTGCCCTAGCTCAGCTCCAGCGTGCATGTGTGCACCGGCCAGCTGATTTTTGAGCCTCCTGGGCCACCAGAAATCGGAAAACAGGCTGTTTCCAACCTCCGGGGGGTGGGTGGGTGGGGAAGGCAGTTTTCACCCTCCCCAGGCTCCAAGAAAGCCTCTGCAGCCTGAGGAGGGTGAAAAACAGGCCTACCGGGCCATCGCATGCCAAAAGCGGGGGTTGCACAGGGGAAGGGGATCATGTGTGCATGCGCAGGGGGCGGGGTGCATTGAATTATGGGTGTGGATACGCACGTGTGCAACCCCCTTATGCTCCCCCCGCTTTTGGGACACGACAGCAAAAAGGTTAGCCATCACTGTTATAGGAATTTAACACTTTAAGTAAAGTCAAGCTTGTATGATCATATGTAATGCCACATTAATGGAATGTCTATTTGTATATTAGACTTTTCACTCTAAAATGTTTCCTGGTTTCTAATTGCATGACTGTTTTCTGTTAAATCGCTAGCATATGTGTGACATTCTGTAACTTTTGTGGTTCTATATTAGTACTGACATCAGCATATTAGTAGTCTGTGTTGACAATATGCTCCATATATTATACTTCCTTTTCCTTTGCTTAAGTGCTATTCTGCAGTTATCTAGATTTGTTGTGCACTTTTTGAATAGCAGAAATAAAAGTTATGCTAGGATGATACTAGAAAATGTTCCACGGGTAAATTAGTTCTCGTATAGATAATGTACCAACCATACTTTTTTCTAGGTCTTGTGAGGAAGCATACTGGCACAGACCCAGACCAGTTAGCATTACCTGAAAAAGATGCACAGTCTTCATGCTTTTCCTCAGAGGTAGGCTTAGTAATGTTCTGAATATTTCATATATTCATTGATACTTTCCCTCTTTGCCTCTCAGAAATCACAACAGTTCCTGTATTAACTCAGATGAGGCAATTTGCTTTCTCCATTTCAACTATCACGGAAAATGACTCGGCTTTAAAGCTGTCTCCAATCTCCTTCCTCATCAGTCTCAATTTACAGTCACATTACCATAAGAAATGAATTGTTTATTTTTTGCTTTCCTTGTTTTCTTCCTTCTTTCCTTGGTTGCCTTTGAAGTTTAGATACATGCAATAAACCAAAGCAGTTTTTCTATTTACTTGCATATATAAAATTTATAATTTGTTTCAGATCTGGAGATAAGTTATAAGCCTTAGTAGCATCACTCAGCTCACTAAACATTTTTATATGTTTATGTCTAGTTAGCTGATCCAAATGCTAAGAAATATTTATATTTGTGGTTTTATGTTCACTTGTGCTTTATTAAAGGAATGGCTTACCAATTTGGAATGTATTTCATCAGTTTCACAAGGTTATTTTACAGCTGTTGTTCTCAATTTGAAATGGCATAAAATAGCCCAAGTTATTTATTTTTTTAAAAGAAAGACTAGATATTTTTTTAATTGTACACTGCCCAGACTTGCTCTGTGAGTGAAATGGGCTAGCTATAAATTTGATAAATATATGATTAGCCATATTTTACTTTATTTCCTATTCCCATTGCAACTTATTTTGCAATTATTCTGCCAGTCAAAGGGAAATACGGTGTTTAAAGCAAAGTTTCCAAGGTGACAATAGCCTGACAATATTCAGATTTTGAACGTAACTGATTTAAATATGCCCATTTAATGGAGCTTTATTTATTTTTCATATTTCTATGTTGCTGTAATCAAAGGAATCTTGGTGGCTTTATATTTGTCCTAGTGAATCTGTTAATTTTGAACACACACACACACACACACACACACACACACACTTCAAAATTAATTTTATACACACACACACACACACACACACACACACACACATATATACATATATATATATATATATATACATACATACATGGTACCAGATTGCTTTCTGCTTTGTGTCTTATATAGATATATATCTACTTTATAAAAGAAAATAAATATGTAGTGATATAATTCTAAAGCTTATTTCAAGTTTCTTTTTCCTTTTCTGAGATAGACATATCCACATAAACCTGCAGTGCAGATTACTTCAGAATGGAAAGGAAATGCAGTTAAGCAAAAAGGTAATATTTTGCCTGTGATTTCATGTTACTGCATATATTTACAACTTTAGGCCCTGATTTTTGTTTTTTGGAAGGAGATTTGTTTGCCATATTTCAGGAAGCAAATTAAATTAAACCTGAATCAAAAAAGAGAATAAACCTGTTTTTTAAAGCATTAAAACAACCTATTGAAATATTTGCTCACTGTGATAAGAATCAATTTGACACATCCTGGAAAAAAGGATGGCATAAGATTGAGGACCATATGGCATAAGATTGAGGACCATATCTGGAGAATGTACAACAACGTAAATTTATACAGCAGTATATGTTTATGACAGATATCTAACCAAATTCATTTAGGAATAGCATCTTACGTAAAATATTACCCAGCAAGGCAAGCTAAGAAGTATGGCTTTTGAAGAAAACAGACAAAAAAACCACCTGGGAAATGTTGTAAATATAAATATAAAACTTTAAAGTATAAATGGAAAAATGGAAGATGAACAGGTTAAAGAGACAATGATAGTATAGCCAATTATTAGGTATAATATCAGAAAAGTATGATAAGGGGAATTTGTATTTAATACTACATGTTCTGACAGTGGCAAGGATTGTATTTGCACAGTACGTCGCCCCCACGTAACACCTCTCCTGCACGAGCTGCACTGGCTTCCGGTGGTCTTCTGGGTGCGATTCAAGGTGTTGGTGACCACCTTTAAAATGGTCCATGGTTAGGACCTGGTTATTTACAAGACGTGACTGCTGCCACCGATAGCCTCCCATCGGCCGGTACGCTCCCACAGAGAGGGCCGCCTCAGGATGCTGTCGGTCAAATTATGTCGACTGGCGGCCCCCAGGGGGAGGGCCTTCTCTGTGGGGGCTCCCGCCCTTTGGAACGAATTGCCCCCGGACTTACGTAGGATCCCTGACCTTCGGGCCTTTCGCCGGGCCCTGAAGACTTTATTATTTCAGCAAGCTGGTCTGGTGGCATGAGAATTTTAATGGGTTTTAGTTTTTAGTTTTTTGAGGCTTTAATTATTGGCCATATTATTTAATTAGTTTTAAATTGTTTTAACTTTTGTATTGATGTTTTTATCATAGGCTGTACACCGCCCTGAATCCCTCGGGAGAAGGACGGTATAAAAGTTTGAAAAATAAAATAAATAAATAAAAAGATACAGAGTACTTTCAAACATGGGATTTGTTTTATAAATGGTTGGATAATAGAAGTAGAATTTAGGAGCTGGAAAAGTATTTTGTAAGCAAATTAACCCAAACAATACACTGTACACAAAGCACTTATGTATGTTAAATAAAAATGTATAAATAAACTGTTAAAAAAAACGTTAAAGTATAAATAAGTAGTAATTAGTTCTACTAAAAGAAAGGGTGTAATATTGAATGCTGCTATTTACAATATACAATATTTTTATTCTGTATCTTCTTAAATCTCTATTTTTGATATTGTATAGTAGTTATGAAATAACAAAACTAATCAAACAAAACGTTTTTTTTGCAATCTCCTAGAAAGCAGGATTGAAGCTATGCCTTAATACAAATCCCAGATTCAAAGAATAGAATGTTTCCATCTGAGAGAGGGTTGCTGAAAGCTATGTATGATACTGTGGTTGAATTTCTCCTTGCAAGCACTGAAGTAGCCTTTCCTTCTTTTCTTTTTGCTAAGAAGGGACATTTTAGCTCCTGATTAAAATAATTCATTCTCTTTGCTCTACAGCATCAGATATCTTCATCTCCCAGTACGACACTGGACAGAAGGAAGCTGTAAGAGCTGCATTCAAACAGCGGTAAGGACAATCGCATGAAATGATGCTTTATCGTTTTTAATCAATCAGATATGTTGAATATGAAGTAAAAGGGTAAAGGACGTTTGTCTCAAAAAAAATTATTTATTTATTTTTCACATTTCTGAATCGCCCATCTCTCTCAAAGCAGTGTACAATAAAATATCAGAATCTGTAATTAGTATATAAAAATAAAGTTAATTTTGATACTTTTTGAATTTGTACAAATGTTGAACTATCTGGCATATGTTTTTAGTTTTATTGAAAGGTAATTATATAGAGAGAAAGCTTGTTAACATATTGTATCATTGAGCTTTGCGTTCCAGTTAAAGGGATTAGCTAGTTGGTGATAGGAAGGACTTCTGCCTGCCTGAAATTTTAAGCAGAGGAAACCAAATGGGGAAGAGAATCCCAGATGGTCTACTTCTATTATTGAAAGGAAATTTGTTTCCTGAAAATATCTTTTAAAAAAGAAAAAATACTGTCTCAGAAATGCTACATATCCTTACATGTCCGTATTGTACATACAGAATCCAGAATGTTCCTGTTTTTAAAGAAGTGAAGGTAAACCTTCTAAATAATGTGTGTCCAGATAAGGACAGTTCCAAGTCAACTCAGAGTGAAATGGATTCAGCAACAACCATTGCAGCTGCAACAGCAGCAGCTATTGCTTCCACAGCTCCACTTTTGAAAGTGAGTGATAAATTTCAGTTTGGAGTAACTAAATAAAACATAATAAAGTCCTGTGAGTGGGATGCATCAAGCAGATTAAGCATATGTTTAAATGTGCATGCTGAGTTGTCATGCTTTTGTCTTTTCTTTTTCAAATTGTGTAATGGGTCTGTGGGAATATTAAGCACTTTGTTGCTATGTTCCAGCAAGAATCAGATGAGGAAGGTCTATAACGGGGAATGGTTTAATGTTTATGCATGTAAAGTCGCTTATCCAACTATCCACCTCGATCCTTTCAGACAGTAGTATACACCTTAAAATCTTACTAATTCATAAATAGCATTTTAAAGATTATAATCACAAGTTTCTATATGTTCTTCACTCCTGCTGAAAGATTTGTAATGCATTTGTTCCTTTGGTAGTCATTTAATAAATATATTTTATTATTTTTAATAAATATTATTTCTAAACAGCTACATTGTTTAAAAAACGAAAAGCCAGTTGGCTGATTCTTTACCCAGCCAGCCAATATATATATATACACCTTTTAATCATTCTGCATCCTCCAAAGCTAAGAGATAATTGGTCTGACTAGATGAAAAGACCCATAAGCTCTGTGTTTTCTCATTCAGGTCCAGAGTGACTTGGAAGCAAAAGTGAACTCTGTGTCTGAAATGCTAAATAAGTTGCAAGAGACAGATAAGCAGCTGCAGCGTGTGGCTGAACAGCAAGCCAGTCTGAAGACTCAACAGCTTGAAGAATCTTCTAGTAATCAGATGGTTGGCAAACTTGAAAAACAGATGAATGTCTTCATGGAACAACGAATTCAACATCTGGAAAATTTGCAGCAACAACAAATGAATATCCAGGTAGAACAATAAAATACAGAACTCTGCTGTTTTGTTTTGTTTTGTTTTGTTTTGTTTTGTTTTGTTTTGTTTTGTTTTGTTTTGTTTTATTATTTTATTTTATTTTATTTTATTTTATTTTATTTTATTTTATTATTTATTTTATTTTATTTTATTTTATTTTATTTTATTATTTTATTTTATTTTATTTTATTTTATTTTATTTTATTTTACTTTTTTATCTCTTTATCACTGGGAGATAAATGTTGTCCAGCAGAATCATGGGTGGGGAAATGGTTCATTGTGATTTATCATCCCTTCTTCATTGAAACCCTATTGATACCTTTATATCCTATAACTATTTAAAAAATAGGATTTTCAGATATACAGTATATGTATGATTTGTTCTTTCTGTACATTTAATCATATTTCCATATGGGGAATTATTAGCTAGCTTGTGCTGACCAGCCATTTCTTGGTTTAATTATCACTTTTTAAATAGATTGTCAATATACTTGAGTATTTTCAAAAGCTTTGTCCCCTCATTTTCTTTTACCTGTGGCTAAACGCCAATGCCTTTCAATTTGTGTTGAATTTATATTTACTAACAAAGAAATAAAGGCGAAAGCGGAAGCAGTATGCTCCACCCATAATTGGGTAGACCAGGTTGCCCTGATAAAAAACACTTATGCCTTTCACTTGTTCATGAATTAATTATCTTTCAGTTGACCCAGTTGTGTATTGTACAAGCACAGTTCTTGGTCATTAAAAATACTATCTAAAGCACAAGGCATTTCAACAATGCGTTTTTAGTTTTGGGGAGTGTTGTTTTCTATGTTCTTATGTTCTTATCAACAATTGTAAGAAATATTGATTAATTATTATTTCCAACTTTAAAGACAGACTAAAATGAACAATTGTAAAGGCAATGATCACCCAGTTCTTCTGTGAAAAAAAAGTAGGGTTATAAAGGAGAGCATTCAGCTTTGTACAGCCAATTTCTGTTTACTTACATACAACCTCAAAAGGAGAAAAGGGACCTTCCTTGCAGTTGGAGTGAGAATGTGTGGCAGTAGGTGAGATTTTTCTTTAGGGATGAAAACAAAGTATTCAGGTATTAGTGCAGGAGTGGCTCTGTTTTATGGTCCTTTCTACATCCTACATTGTTTTCCTGGAGGACTGTTTAATCATATGCTACCCAATAGTCCAGGCTCAGATGACACACCAGTTTGTGGTTAAGATAAGGCAGTCAAAATTGAGCCATTGTTACAGAAGTCTGTACAGGTTGTCTTTGCTTAACAACCACAATTGGGACTGACATTTCTCTTTTGAATTAATTTCTTCTGCACAGTCTCAGTTAATTAGCTCTGCGCTGAATTCAGGTGGTTTCCAAACGGTTAAGGCAGCACCTTTCAAAGAATTATCAAAACATGCTGTGAAGGCAGGGAAGCTGCTTGGTAACCAAACCACACCTCAAGAGGACTTATTTCTGCCTAGGGCAGCAAATACACAAGGTGAGACATATTTGATTTATTGATATTTAAATGTAATGTAAACTTAGAACAAAGAGCAAAGTTGTATGTCAGTTTACTTTTAAAAATTAACATAAAAACAAGTAAGTTAGTATTGCTTGATAGTTCAAACAAACAAGAAAAAAAAGCCTGGCTCTTGTTTCAGTAGTCTACTCATCACCTTTAACTCACCTTTCAGTTTTGGAACAGCCAAATCATAGCTTATTAGTGGGCCATCTTTACATTTGCATAAGATTTTTTTTGACAGAGCAGTGGATTTACCTATTTGATAGTTCAGTCATAGACACCAAACATTTTTTGGGGGGGCTGGTGTTCCGTTTTCAAGATTTCATGTATTGTTGTGATGTCTGGAAATAAGCCTCTATGAAGAGAGGAAACAGAGTTAAATATCTGAATCAACAAATGCAGCATGAATTCTACCTGTCACATATTAAACTTCCAAATTAGAATGAAATTGGCAGAGGCTGGAAAACATGGAAAGGCAGAAACTAGATAATCTCCCTTCTTCTCTTTTCTACTGATTACTGAAAGTTCCCAGATTTTGGAAGCTTTGGATCACCTTGTTCAGGCTGAAAGCGATCCTGGGATCAGCATTATGCTGTAGAGCTTTGCCCTTTGCTTATCTCCAGGTTCCTAATTTCACCTTCCAAAAGATCTGACACATGTTTTTGATTAGTTGAGAAAATCATGACTAAGGCATAATTCTTACGGCTTGAAAATAAAGTATTTTATTTTTGTTACTTATAATGTGTATATTCATACTCCTATATTCCAGTCTGTTCACGGCAATTGGAAAAACAGGGTGTTCATATACAGAAATCCCCTTTGAAGACACCGGCACCACGGAGATATGCTCCTATGCCTGTATCTAAAGATGCTCAAATTTCACAAAAGATGGCAAAGAAGGAGCTGTCTTTTGGAGAAAAAGAAAATGTGTCTTGTGGTAAAACTCTAGGTAAGGAAAATGTAGATTCAAAACCTGTTGCAGTGTTTTCTTTTATTTGGTTAATTATTCATTTAGTATGTTCATTATAGAAGAATAATATAACATCTTTTGGGTTTACTAGCCTTTGAGAGAGAAAAAACACTTTACATTCTAGCTTTGGGAAAAGTTTAAATAAAGCCTTTTGGCTATCTAAGAAGCTAGCGTTTTTATAAAAGACAGAATTGTGTACATGCCAAAAAGGTATTGCTCCTTTTCAAACTTGACGTCCCAATCTCTTCCTCTAGAAGCATTGTCAAGTATTTCAGTTGTGTCTTTAATCTTTAAATTACCTTAACTTTTAATATCTCAGTGTTAGGAACCTATGCATGGTGTTAAAACAGTGTTTCTAAGTGACATGACTGTGCTATTGAAGCTCCTTTTACTAGGCTTACTTACACAATGGGATCTACATGGAGATGTCTTTTCTGGGCTTTCTTCTTTGAAATTGGTTAGAAAATGAATTATGTGCAGTCTGTTTAAATTTCATGAATTCCAATTCATGCGCAGTGCATTTTATGCTCTGTTCTATATTTACTTATGGTGATTATTACAAAAATTCTTAATTTTATATTTTTTCAAATTACTGTGTATTGGCTAGAAGGTTTTTTTCAGCATTGTATTAAATTATAGCATGCTTTTTAACAGAGGCAATACAGTGAAATGTGCTTACGTTGATTAAAATGCATCAATGCATAGATATCAATTTTAAAACTGAAAGCACCTGCCAAGAGAAGATTTTAAAATGGGAAATGCTAATTCTCTCAAAAAATAATGAGTACTCCACTCTGAAAATGCATAATATGTGCCCCCCCCACCCCCGAATCTTATTGAAATACATTGCAATATATAGATGTTTTTTTCCCCTCCACTAGGTGGAGGGAAACTTCTGGAGCAAATCCTGAAAGCACATGAAACTCCGTTAAATCCAAGCACATCCTCAGAAGTAACCAATCGGGCAGTGCCATGGCATTTAGGGAGCGAGCAGTAAGTATTTACGATGTGTGGACTTCAGCTCCTGGAATTCCCTAGGCAGCCTTAAGGTTTAAGTTGCTGAGATGGAGAAACACATCTCTACTTAACTTCAAGTCATTAGCTTTTAAATGTGATTGGAAAAAGTCTGATTTTGGAAGACCCATCAATATTAAACATAAATCCTGTTTTACTTTCTGAGCAGCAGGATTACAATGATTTAAATGTTACATTTACGTATTATGGAAAACTTCACAACTTTTTTAACTGGAGAAGAAATGCATGTAGCTATTTGAGTTTATGTATACCAAAACAAGGTAAACTTTATATGCTGTCATCTGTATGGGATGGTATTATAGTATGTAGCTTGGTAATTTCTGAAAGAACAAAATATCCGGAGGGCAGTTTGTTGAATGTGACTGATTTAGAAAATCTCAGAAGATTAAATATTATTTCTAATCTCAGTCAGGATTAATGACAATTTGAAAAAAAAATATTTTTAGCAGAATCAACATTCCTCAGACAGCATTTTCTGTATTTAAAAGCGCAAATGAAGATCTTGATTCCATTGGGAAAACTGTGAAAAAAGCAGATGATGTGCTTCATGATCTTGGGCAATTGAAAAGAGAAATGCATAATATCCTGCAGGTAAAAATGCTTTTGTGTTGTGCATTACTGAAAAAATTAATAGGTAAAGAATCTTGACATGCATATACATTTACTGTAATTTAAAATACTGCTTCATAAACATTTTTAAACTTCCTCGTAAGCACATAAACTTACATATTCTATTTAGTAAGAAATGGTTACAGTTGATATGGGTAATATGCAGTATCTTAAATAGCACTCTGAAGCCTAATGGCAACCAATGGAGCTTGTGGAATAACAATGTTGTATGGGTTTAAAGTGCTCATGACTGCATTCCAGTGCACCATTGCATTCCAGTTGTGTCTACTCAGAAGATACAGCTCCTGATAGTTTAAAAATGTATTTAGAAGTTGAGCATGTTATGTTAGACTCAGCTTGGAAAAGGATGAAGAGCAGTTTATAAGTATCTTAAATAAACAGATATAACCTCTCAGTGAAAGAATGTTACATGGTTTTCAGAGGAATATAAATTGTATAACTAATTGTCCTCCATTGTGGTACAGAACTGTAGTATATCTGTGTAGAGACCTTTCTATAATGCATTTTTATACTTTACAGGACGCAAAGGAGTGGAAATCAGACATGAACGACTTCGTGAAGGTTCTGTTTCAGTTTATTTCTTATACCATATATTCAATGGGTTTTAATTTGAAGGCACTCATGCTGCCTCATTAAAATGCATTAAAATGAGCAATACAGTAATTGCATCATAGTATTATCACCTGCTTGAATTTTTATTCCTGCAATTAAATTATTAGTCATGATGGCTGTATATTATTTCCTATATAAAAAGCATTAGATATGTCTCTTGGTTTACTTCCTGTGAAAGTGCTATTGCTCTCATGCTTGCTGATCGACTTCGCACTGGATTTGGTTATCAACTTTAGGAACAGAATGGTAAGCTAGATAGGCCTCTAATTTTATCTCGCAGGGATTCTGAATGTACATTTTTAAAAGTTTTAAGAACATGAAACAGCTGAAATTCACTATATTGATAAGTTATGTCGAAGTTTAAAAACTGGGACTGGATTTCAGATATTTCACTTGTATCTGCCAAGTATGAATTGCTTCTTAGATACATCAGAATTTTGCTCCTTTCAACCTGTGCAAGGCTGGCAGGCCAGATACAGTAGCAAAGCAAATATCAACTCATCAGACTACTGTTAATCTAATATCTATCCTATGTAATTAAAACAATGTGTGGTTCTTCTGCTTCAAATTCACCCAAATGCTACTTCTCTGTACTGTAAGAGAACTGATAACCTGGAAGGGTTTGCAACTGGTTTTCTTTTAGTGTCTTCTGTAGAGAGCCTTCATTGTTTTCTTCATTAAAATATCTGTTCAGAGGCATCAGTTTTCTTTTCTCTTAAACAGCGGACAACCTCATACCCAAAAGAAGCTGAGAAAAGGAAGGACCACCTCTCTTCTCATCAACCTGTCCCCTCATCAGAGGTCCTTCTCAAGATGCCACCACAAACTGAGGTATGACAGGGAGCAACCAGGTAATGGGCTCGATTACAGTCCCTGGATGTGGATCCCTAAGGTTCATTTGATAGCCATGCTGCTGTTTGTGGTGGGATGCACGCATAAATCCCTGACTTTCCTACATTTTTTAAGATGCTTTACCTTTAAGTTAGATAGTATTGATTCACTAAATGTTTGCAAGCCCATGGATCTCAAACAAAATTTAATTTTCAAGTAGAACATATAGCAATGGACTTCTGATGTTTCTTGTGGGTTAATGTACTTTTATTCAAATGCTTCAGGAATATTTATATATGTTTTTTAGAGAATTTGTCATGTAATAAAATAGTATTATTCCAAGAGGTTCTACTGCTTATATTCCAGGAGGTTCCTATTGGCAATCTTCTTGAGCGCTTCTCTCAGTTTACTTTTGTGTTAGTATCAAAAGAAGTTATTTTCATTTCACTGATAGAAGAGGTGTGCAGTATTTTATGGCAATAGAGAGGGGGCCATCTTGCTTATAGATCTCTGACAATGAGTGTCCTCTACTCACAGAGCTGGCTAGCATCAAACATTAGTTTAATTTTAAATACAAAAATATACTTTGCTATTATACAAGGCACATAACTGAGCCGTTTAAAAATGTTTAGATTTTTATTGCACTTTCCTGTTTTTTTCTGACTATATTACATTTCAAGATCAAGTAATATATTGCAAATTGTAAACATTAATGTAAAGAATTAAAATAATATTTAGTTCTTTCCAAACTGCATGTAAGAATGATTCTTTTATTGTAGTTATTCTTTCTTCTGCTTTTTTCATATTCCCCCCCCCCCCAAAGTAAGCCCTTCTCCGATAATTAAAAATTGAACTTCTTGCATAAAAAAGGGAAGTCAGTATTGAATGAGTACTCTGTGCTTGTAGTGTGGGTTTCTGCCTTCTCAGGTGTGCTTCTTTTCTCAGGTATGCTACAAGATCTGTCAATTCTTTGCAGCAGATTCTAAAAGCATAGAAGAAACTGTGGCTGCAGCTGATTTACCATCTTAATTTGTAGGGAGCGTTTATAGATAAAATTTAACGTACCTTGCATTGTTAGATTTTAGAAACATTTAAAAATTTATTTGGATTTCAGCAAAGAAATCTTCTCGAACTTCAGCAACTTTCCAAGTCATCCATTCTTCAATCAAACAAGGCATCCAAATCTATACTGAGAGATGCTGAAAAGATCCTCAGAACAGTACGCAAGAACAAAAGGCTTCTTGAAGAAAACCTGGAAGCCATTATTCGTGCCAAGGATGCTGATGCTTTGCATGCCTTCATAGATGAGCTGACAGCAGATCGGTAGAGTTCTGTATTTTGAGTTTGCATTTTCTTTGTTCTAGGAATATTATTTTCCCCTTCAGAATTACAACCATTTAAAAATGGACTAATATGAATTTTGTTTCCATCCTTTGTAAGGGAGGTTCAGAATTGTGGACAAGTATAAAATCATGCATCACTTATATAGTAAAATTAACCCCCAAAAGTTCAAGTCATACCATTAACATGAATTAAAAGAGCTACTCGACCAACTCTTTATGTCTAGGAAAATGTTTAGAAACATTTTGACCTAAAGGTGAAAAGCGTAGAGCCTTGGCAACCCTAACTTTCTGAAGACAGGTTTGTCACATAAAGAAACCTTATTTCATGCATTTCCAATAATAGATCTAGATCAGTGGGATTAAAGGCTCCTGAGATCCAAGAAAGCATGATATTCATCTAAAACTGTTTTTAACTAAATAGTTAAAATAAATGGAAGGGAGATAAGTGAGAAGCAGGCAATTGTTTTCTATGCCTTTATTTTGGATGGTCAGGGAATTACAGTAAATACGAGCATGGTACGATGACATCATACAAATAAGAAGATGGGATCCTTGTATTGGGTGGTTGTAGTTGCTTCATTTATCCCTGACAACTTGTAGGAAGTTTTAAGTTTGTTTATCAATGGATCACAGACAAATTTCAGGAGCTTCAGATTTTATTGATAGGGATGGGTGGGTAGGAGAACTCAAAAAAAAAATAAATCAAGGCTTCATGATTACCACTCTGTATAGTTTAAGGCAGGGATCTCCAACCTTGAAACTTTAAGACTTGTGGACTTTAACTCCCTTCAATTTTGGGAGTTGAAGTCCACAAGTCTTAAAAGTTGCCAAGGTTGGAGATCCCTGGTTTAAGGTGTACACGCACACACACACAAATTAGTGGTACTTCTAGCTCTGTCTTTCTCTCAACTGTATGAGCTTCAAACTTTTTTTTAAACCAACGTTTCTCATTCTTGATGGTATGATCCTCTAATTTTCTACTGCTGTTCCTTTCTTCTAGAGATGTCCTAGAGGAAATAAGGATCAGGAAGACAGTAGACGAATGGATTAAGACGATCAGCATGGAAATTCAGGTGTGGTTACAGAATGGTTTGTGGCAAAATACAACTCTGCTAGTTGATTCTCTAAATCTTTTCCCAAAGAAAGACATTTCACATCTCAATTTTAAATTTTTTTGGAATTTTTGCAAATGCTAAGAGACTTGGCTGTCTCTAGTTTTTGAATTCAAAGCCCTATAACAGCAAAGTCCTTACCACTTGATTGTGCAAAATTTATTGTAGAACTGTCCATTATCTGTGAATATGTGGCTCCTCCAAATATAACAAATTATACTAAAGACTGCCTAAGTTACAAACTGTGGACAAATAAGTTCTCCCTTTCCCTTTCTTTGGACTGATTTGAATGCTTTAATATATAATTGAAGGATATACCTACTTTTGTAGAAAAGCAAAGTTAGATTAACAATCTTGGGGTTTCACTAAATTATTAGATAACTATTCAGATTGTTCTTTTTTTTAAAAAAAATAGCAATATTTTGCATAGGAAATTCTGCAGCAGCAGAATTTAGCAAAGTTGTAGAAGTGCTGCTTATTTGCATAACCTTTATGACAATTTAGACTGCAGAAAATTGGTAGAATGATAGGACAGAAACCGGTAAAAGCAGTGTACTTCCTTTTTGAGTCTTCAGCATTTTTTTAAAAAAATGTACACATTTATTTTACCTCATTGGTGATATTAGGCACAAGCCCTTAAATCTTGTATGATATTGCATCATAATACCAATTACCTGCCTTCCTATGGATACTGTCAGCACTATTGTTGAAAGCATTGCTCACACATTAAAACTCCATCAACTTTTATGTTAATCTAAAAGCTATCATTTTATTTCTACTTTTACGCTTTCTTTCTAGGATGAAATGGCAAGGAAGGACTATCTCAAGGCACAACAGGCTGTCAAGACATCCAGCAGAGAAATTTATGCAAAATCTCATTATGGTCAAAGAATTCCCCCAAAAAGACTTTTGCCTACAGCAAAGCCGTCTCCAAAACGGCCAGACAAAGTGAGAATGCATTATATGGGAGCTATTGTGGGTTAAATCTAGTTCAGGTTGGAATCAGCAGAGGCCATTTGATCAGGAACTTCATGAAAATGAGGAATTTGCCTCTTGCACAGGCAGTCCTTAGGTTATGACAGCAATTGGGACTCGGATTGCTGTCCCTAAGCAATGTGGTTGTAAAGCATGATGTCAGGTGACATCACTTAGCAACAGCAAACCTGGTTGCCATCATAACTTAAGTGGAATGAGGCAGGAGTCTCAGGCAAGGAGTTCAGTGGGGCTGCACAGGTGCTGCGGGGTGAGGGGAGGGTGCAGCAGGCGGGTGTTGGAGAATCCAGTGAGCCGATGGGCCATGAGTGAGCAGAACGTGCTTGAGTGGGCACACGCAAGAGAACACAGGTTGGTTGGTTGGGGGCATGACATTATAATTTCAAACTGTCACTGAACAAGTGGTCATGTTGAAGACAGTTTTTCTTATCCGCTAGACCTTTAGCAATAATTGTGGAGCCTTTCGGTTGAAGTAGAGGATAAATGCCCTAGGTACCAAGAAAGCGCAGCCTTCCCTAACTTCGAACAGTCACTAAACGAAATACTGTACGTCAGTTTAGTGACTGTCTGAAGTTACAACGGCAATGAAAAAGTGACTTATGACTGTTTTCCATTTTTTTGATTGTTGCAGCATCCCCATGGTCATGTGATCAAAATTCAGACACTTGGCAACTGGCGCATATTTATGACGATTGCAGTGTCCCGCAGGTATTGAAAAACAGTCATGTCACTTCTTTCACTGCTTTCACATTTAGTGATGGTTCATTTCGAACCATCACTAAATGAACTGTTGTAAGTCAAGGACTACTTGTAACAAATAAATAAATGTGGCCTTCTATCTCTTAACTCTAGATTTAGGTGGCTAACTATAATGATTATTATTTAACCATCTATTTATCTGAAGTCAAATTTCAGAATGATTTTTCTTTTTTAAGCAGGATTCTCTGAAAACAAGGTTGGAAGCACAAAATGAAGAGTATCTTTCTCAGATTTATGGCAGGCCAGTTTACCAAGGTCACAGAAGCACATTGAAGAAATCTCCATATCTGCGCTTCAATTCTCCACCTCCCAAATCAAAACCTCCACGACCAAAAGTAATAGAAAGTGTTAAAGGTAGGTAGTGTTTTATTTTCTTTTTCCCTTAAAAACATTTCAAACAGCTTGCCTTTTTTTCTAGGATATGTTTTATTCCACTTTGATCTTGTAAAAATTCTGTAGAGTAATATAGCTATTTCTGATAAATAATATATTCATGATATTTATTTAATTATCTTTGCCACCCTACCTGCATTAAAATGGACGCTAATATAAAGAATTAGGAAAATCTTTTTTGTTATAGAAATGGCTAGTTTATACTATCATGTAAAAGTAAAAAGTTGAACTTTGCTGCTATTATCTTGTTGTACTGCACCAAAGAGAGTCAGAAGTCAATGCCTTTTCTTTCTTTTTTCCCTTTCCCCTACACTTTTCCCTTCCCTTCTCCCTCCCTTATTTTCCTACTATTTTCTTTAGTGTTTTTGTATTTTATATTATACACTAATAAAAATAATAATTAGGTATTAGGAAAATCTCTTGAGCCAGTCGTTCTGTCTCTCCCGACGAAGGGCAGTCTTTGATTTCTGTAAAATGGAGCATTTCTTGCCAAAGTAGATCATAGGAGAGGGTTAGTCCCTCTACCATTGTCCTTCCTGCAAATAGATAGAATAACAGAGTTGGAAGGGACCTTGGAGGTCTTCTAGTCCAACCCCCTGTTTAGGCAGGAAACCCTACACCATTTCAGTCAAATGGTTGTCCAATCTCTTCTTAAAAACTTCCAGTGTTGGAGCATTCACAACTTCTGGAGACATGTTGTTCCACTGATTAATTGTTCTCACTGTCAAGAAAATTCTTCTTAATTCTAGGTTGTTTCTCCCCTTGATTAGTTTTGATCCATTGCTTCTTGTCCTGTCCTCAGGTTCTTAGGAGACTAGCTTGACTCCCTCTTAAACTATGGCTTACTTCAGAATTGATTTTGCAAAGTGTGTGAAAACAAAATTAATCTGATTTCACCAGGTACAAAAGTAAAATCTATTAGGACACAGTCTGTCTAACAGCTTTGTCATTCCATGTTAAGAATGTTTGGGGTTCATATGCAGAACCAGCTAAAATGCCTTGCTTGCTTCCTGCAAAGGAGCAGGGTTCACAGCACACCTTTTACTCCTGTTTTTGTTTTGTTTTTTTCGTTCATCCATTCGTACCACCTTTCCCACACAGTATAGTAATCTGAGTTTTCATCATTATTTATTTCATAGGTTAATTTGCTCATCTCTGCACACTCTAATACCTTCCTAAGTATAAGTTCTTCTGGTGGCAGGGTTTTTTCCTTCCAGTATTGGGCATAGGCCAACCTAGCAGCTGTAGTTATATGAATCATTAAGTGGGTCTTTATTTTTCCAAGTCTCTTCTTCACTATTCCCAGGAGAAATAGTTCCGGTATCAACTCTACTTCTTCTCTAATTATTTCTTGTACCCATCTCCCAATTTTGGTCCAATATTTTTTCGCTTCGGGGCACGTCCACCACATGTGAAAGAAGGTGCCCTGACCGTGGCCACATTTCCAACATGATTTTGGCTATGGCCTCGGCTCTAACTTGATCTAATAAATAATTATAAAATTTAGCTAGGACTTTTTTTTCGTTTCCCATCAAAATTTTATCCAATCCATTGTATCCTAATTCTAAACCGTATTCTTCCTTATCTTTCTGGTATCTTGACTTTATTTGTAAATATGTCCACCAATCTAAATTTATGCCTTGGTCTCTCAGATCTTCATTTGATTTAAGATTTCCTCCTCCATCTAAAATGTCATTATATCTACAAATTTTTTCCATCCCCCATCTGTTTGGGTGGATCAAGGCCTCCATCGTAAAGAGCCATTTTGGAACTTTATTGTAATATCTCTGTCTAATTTCAATCCACGTTTGTATTAGTGAGTCTCTAATTTTATGTCTATGGAAATGTGTTCTTTTTTTTGTATCTATGTCCCATAAATATGAGTGCCACCCTTTCTGTAAGTCGTGACCTTCTAACGCTAAAATTCTCTTATTTTCCAAAGTGGCCCACTCCCTTATCCATACTAACTTGGCGGCCCTAAAATATGTTTCCCAATCCGGGAGGCCAAATCCTCCCATATTTCTTTTCCCCTGTAGCACTTTAAGTGAAATCCTCGACTTTTTGCCCTCCCATACAAATTCCCTAATGTTTTTATTTAATTCTAAGAAAAAATTTTTATCCAAATTCACTGGTATATTTTGGTATAAGAATAAAATTTTGGGGAGGATGTTCATTTTGATCGCAGCTATCTTACCTATAAGTGACAATTTGATTTTCTTCCATCTGTTCAAATCTTGTTTTATTTTTTGAAGTAGGGGATGTGATGTGAAAATTTTGTCCTGGTACTCATGGTTTGTTTGGTACTCAATGCACAAGCTAGAACTTGTCATTGTCGGCTGCCTTATGACTCACTATATTATTCCTTATGGGGAAAATTTGATTTTTGGTACTCTTTGGACCTGCCGGAACCAATTAACAAAGAGTACTGAGATACTACTGTAGTTTATAGTGTAGGATGCTCTGTTAATAGCACAGTTGTGATTTCTTAAACTATGGATTACTTCAGAATTGATCTTGCATAGTGCATGAATACATAATTAATCTGATTTCACCAGGTACAAAAGTAAAATCTACCAGGACACAGACCAGCCCCCATCTGGACAATAAAGTTATCAGTTCTAAGAAGCCAGAATTAGTATCTGCTTTTCACCAGGAACTACAGTATCTTTTCAGCCCAACGAAAGCGATTCGTGAAGCATCTGGTTCTCTTGAAGGTCATCTCATTCCAATGGCAATTCCATTAGGTATGAATTAAAAAGTTACTCAAACAGACCTTGTTTAGCAAAAGTGGGTCAGGTAATTCAGTGGGGGTTTTTTTTTTCCTTCTGACTATCTTTAATGCCAAGGCAAGTCTTAATTTGATACCTCTCAGAGTCACTCTGTAAGGGATTTGGGAGATAGATAGATAGATAGATAGATAGATAGATAGATAGATAGATAGATAGATAGATAGATAGATAGATAGATAGACAGACAGACAGACAGACAGACAGACAGACAGACAGACAGACAGATAATGTTCTTAAAGGTCAAAATTCCCACAAATGAGGGGAAAAGTCATTTGTCAAATGAAAAGTCATTTGACTTCCACTTTGAAAATTATGAAATAGAATTGTGTTCATAATTTCCAGATACCTCAGTTTTGATTAACCCAAGAAACTGAGGGACTGAAGAATTTGAACCGTCTTTTTACTGAAATGATTGGCCTGCCTAAAAATATTTGCATGGGTCAATAGGCCTCTCTAGGACAGCATTGGCTGATGAGATTTCTCTGGGAAGGTGATAAGCAGATCTTGAAGGAAACAGCCCTCTTCCATTTAATATTGAATGATACTCTCTGAATCTCTGATTTAGCCCTCATATGTATAGCCATTGATACTCAAGAGAATTTAATAGATAAGCTCCAAAGTACTTTCTGATTTTTTACCATAAATTCTGATTTATATCTTTTCCTCCATGAACAAAAAAATGTAGGTGCTTGTCATGCTATCTTGCTTTACATTTGTATATCGAGTTGCAATTTTTCAATTTGTTTTGAATTTCCCATAATTCTTTTTCTTAGGATATCTTTTTATCAGATTCATCTTTTTTTTTAATTTTAACTTTGCCTATAGTTTTGTCCCTGGTTAGAATCCATTCAAGATAATTTTCATTGCTTTCTTTTGTTTTGAACTTTCATAGGGCAAAAACAGATCAATCTCATCTCACCTCAGCCTTCAGAAATAAAGATAGGTGAATTCCATCCTGTTACTGTTGCAACCTCTGTTCTTTCCCCTTCCTCTCACCCACCACCCAAGTCAAAAGTGATTAAGCCCAGTGTCACAATAATAGAAATGAAGTCAGAGAAAAAGGATCCTCCCAAACTAACGATGCAGGTATGGAATAAAGAATAAGAAATATTTAGTGACTTAATAGTTACTTTGAGAAAAATGTATCGTCCTCTGTTTCTGTCCCTCTCTGGTAGAAAAGCACAATGCCCACTTTTGTATCTGGAGACTACAGAAAGAACCCACCATTTTTGAAAGGGAAATTGTAAGGGGGAGTATAGGTGGGAACATTCATAAAATCAAATTAAGCTGACTTAGCTGAGATATTCTTAGTCTATTATTATTTAAACAGTTGTGTTTTCCAAAACACATAATAGTCTTCTGAAGTCACACTTTAGAGTTAATAGAAGTCTATTTAATAGACTGATAGTTTATCAGTTAATTACTAATTTTTAGTGCTGGAGTGGGCATGATAGCAGATTCCTATGTCTAAGTACAGACATACTGCATACTGTTTAAATTCAAATGGACTTTTTAAAGAAAAATCCTTTATAAATAAATGTCCCTTAGATTACTCCCCTCAGCCCCCCATGTGTAGCAAATATTGCATCAAGAGCTCAACCTTGAGAGATGTCATCATCTTTTTTCATTCAATTGTTGCTTCTGGAGAATATAGAACAAACAAACAAGCCATTTTTAATCTTCCCAGAGTTTCCTTCCTGCCACCTTTGCCATCACCACCATGGCAGGTGGTGTGTTAGTTTTGCAAACAACGTAGAATCCTTGGAGGTGACAAGAGGGAGCAGTGTTAACTTGGCAATTGGACTTCTGGCTTGCTGATTGAAAAATTCTGGGAATGAAGTCCACATATTTTACAATTGCCAAATTTGGAAAATGCTGTCTGAGAAGTGATTTGGATACAGTTCCCTCTCATAAGAAATATAAAGCTTGTATTAGGTGGTTTCTATTAGCTTTCATTCTTAGCCATTTTGAGAGCCCTTCAGTTTTTTAAAACAGGTTTTTAAAATGCTAAACGTTAAAAAATACATTCAAATTTATTAAGAAGAAATATCATAGTATTAAGCATTGTTTTTGTGCATGTAATATATTATTTTGCCCTCATATTATTTGCTTTTTATGATAATGTCAGATTGATTGATGCCCATTCCATTTTCAGCATACCAGAACAATTGTACTCTTTGATTTTACAAATAGCTTGTAAAATTAATACTTAGACTTATTAATATTGGCTAGACAGTTTCCCTTTTCAACAGAGAAAACTGCAACTTGAAGTTTTTTCTCTGAAATAAAAATAGCTACAGCTGTCGGGTTGGTGTTGAAGGATCTCACCCATTTGACTACTTTCCTCTTCCCTTTCTTTATTCTGGATGCAGTCTGGCTTGGAAAAGATATTAGTGATACTGACATCCCTACTTTCTGTCTAGAGTACCGGTAGTCCTCAACTTACAATAGATCATTTAGTGACCATTCAAAGTTACAACGGCACTGGAAAAAATTACTTACAGTGGTTTTCACAGTTAATAACCTTTGCAACATTGTGATCGAAATTCAGATGCTTGGTAACTGGTTCATAATTACGACCATTTTAGCTTCCTGGGGTCATGTGATCACCTTTTGCAAGCCTATGGGGAAGCCAGATTCACTTAACAACCAAGTTACTAAGTTATCAACTGCAGTGATTCACTTAACAACTGTGGCAAGAAAGGTCTTAAACTGGGGCAAAACTCACTTAACATATTCTCGCTTAACAGGAATGTTGGGCTGAGCTGTGGTTGTAAGTCGAGGACTACCTGTATTAATACATTATAACCTATTTGTGATTTGTATATCCATTGCCACAGCATAAATGATACAAGATGTGATTGAGATGTGGCTTGTATCCGCTTCAGAAATGAAAAACTCAATTTGTGATCTTTCTTTGCAGACACTACCTAATATTGATATTGACAGCATCTCAAGTGACACTACAAATGAAAACCAGGTGTCTTTACTACCTGGTCCTGCAAAGGCTACAATACAGGTATCTGTTGGTTTCCAATAAGCAAACTTTGTCTAATACTGCAAAAGGGTCATTGCTGAAAAGAGAATTTATGCTTCACCTGATTAATTTCTTATAAAGAAAGCCTTTATATATGATGGTATGTCCTCATTTGAAAGGCCCAGATGATTACTGATTGATGTTGAGTATTTTATAAAATTAGCCATATTCCCTCACTTAATTCAAACCAAATTCTTGACTTTTTCTCATTTTACCATACAGATTTCTTCATTCCCACCGCTTCAATTTTTCTGTTCATTCTGACGTACTCAACTCTCACTTCTAAATAACAGAATGGACAGAAGACATTTTCTCAGCTTTCATTCATCTTCGTTGATCATGTATTATGCTATCTTTCTACCACCATTTGCGTGCCTTCATCCCAAGTCATTTCATTACTTTTATTTTTAATGTCATTAATTTTGTTGGGGTCTCCTTTAGCTTTTTTTATTCACTTTTAATACAAATCTTATTTTTATCAGATGAACTACATTTTTTCTGCCTTAATATTAATTGTGATTTGCTTCTGCTACATTATTTGCAGCTGTTCTTTTCTTGCTATTCTTATCCTCATTTTTGCTCTAATTCTGTATTACATAAAATATGCATTCATTGTGTTGAAACATATTTCTTGTTTTATTTTCAGGCAGGACTTCAACTTTCTACTGTCATTTTTTATTTTCATTACTTTCATTTTCTTCTATGCACATTCATCACCTTATTAAAAATGGTGTGTCTTATATCAGAGTATTTTTCTTCATCCTGTAATCCTTTACTAATTCTCTCAGTCCTTCATAATAAATAATCAAATCAATTATGCATTTAGATTTATTTATTTGCCGTATGTATTCATGAACAGACATGCTTAAATCTTTATTAAAACAAACAAAACTTTTCCTAAGCAATCAGTTAGTATTCTAATTGGTCTTTATGTGGCCAAATCACTTTGTTTATAGGCTCTCATCCTGTTTCCATCCATTGTATGTGACATTCATGTCACATACCTTATTTTTTTCCCCAATATCACATTCTTTCATTTTCTATTACTGTACTTTTGTAGCTAAATTTGAGAGATAACTGAAATCTGTCTTTTATGTAGCCTGCTTCAGAAGATAGCTTGCTTCAAGATGAAGAGCTAAAACTTCCAGGTGCTAACTTTGTTGATGCTACTGATATTACTCAGGTCAGTTTTTGGATACTCTTATCTTGCAATATAAAAAAGTAGCTTAAACTTTTTAAACACTGCTGTTTTTACCCATTGCAGCTTGTTGGCTTTCATGTATGATTCACTATTAAATGCATGCTAGCCTATTATAATAGAAACAAATCACATTTTGTGCTTCTGTTGTATTTATATTTAAAGTGACAGGATCACCGTTGATTGGTGCTTACAGTATGGTAATGGAGGCAGGTGGGCTTGTTTTTTCTGTCTAATATCATTGTCATCCTGCTACCTTAAATTCCTAGAGGAAAAGCAGGTTATGAGTTAAATGTGTAACATTTCACTATTTTTGTAGAAGCAATACTTTCCTGCTAGTGAAAATACTTTTTACTTAAATGAAGCCTTTACTTAATCATTTAGTATTAATTTATGCAAAAAAGCAGCTTATGAAATAACATTAAAAGACACTAAGACATCAATTTATAAGATATGAAAGAAATTTCTTCCTTCCCCATTTCTTTGGGAATTACTTTTATCATGCATTCAGTTATAACAGGGGTCAGCAACCTGTGGCTCTGGAGTCACATGTGGCTCTTTGGGCTCTCTGCTGTGGCACCCTGTCGGGTGATCCCACCACTGGCTGGCCCCACACCTTGCCCTCCCCTCCCAGTCACTCCTCACCTGGCCTGAGAAGGTAAGGTGACAGCAGGGGATAGAGAAGCAGCCAGGGCAGAGAGAGAGAGACATGGAGAGATACTGGGGGTGGGGGGGAGAGATATGTCAAAAGGGTTTTGTGGTTCCCAATATTTTTTAACAACTGGTTCTTTGCCCTATTGACCGGCTGGGTAGGCGTGGCAGGGTGTGTGTGTGTGTCATGTGACTGGTGGAAGCAAGTGACATTGAGTTGGCCACGCCCTCCTAGGTTTTGTGGCTCCTGGTGTTTTCTGTGGGAAACGGGTCCAAATGGCTCTTTGCGCGCTTAAGGTTGCAGACCCCTGGATTATAATAACAAACCTTTCAAAATCAAGCTGGATAATACACAAGAGATAATTTTAATCTGAAAGTCTACTTACTGATATTTGAAAATGTAAAAATACTTAAAACATTAAGGAACATTTTTTAACAGGTTTTTGAAAGTACAAGCATGCAAGTGTCCATGAAATGTTTAGCTGCCTATTCACTTCATGTTAAAAAAAACATATGAGTGAAGAATAAGATTGCTTTCTCCTAATCGCTTAATGCATTCCTGGTAAAGCATCTTAATGCTGGTTTTGTTCTTCGCTGATCTTAACTTTGTTAGTCCCCATTGCTACTTCTTTGTTTTGTAGTGTAATTTGTATGCTACTTTCTGTGATAATGCATGCAGCTTCACCTATAGGTAATTGGGGTCCCATCACATCAGTTAAGTATGGTATCACCAAAACAAACAAGTAATCACACAACTCTTTAGTTTTTAAGTTTTTACCTCTCCATATGAATATTAACTTGAAACTATCTCGATTGCTATAATGCCTCCATCTGCCCAGATCAAACTCTAGTACCGGTCATCTAGGATGTGGCCCTAGAGCAGGGATGTCAAACTCACGTCGTCACAGTGGCATCACGTGACGTATTGGGACTTTTTTCCCCTTCGCTAAACCAGGGGTGGGAGTGGCCAGCATGTGACGCATCCAGCCTGTGGGCCGGGAGTTTGACAGTCCTGCCCTAAAATCTGAATAAGCTCTGCTGGTTTTTTCAGTCTGGAGTTTTATATTCACTCTATTATTAGGAGCCGTGGTGGCGCGGAGGTTATAATGTGGTATTGTAGGCTAACTCTGCCCACAGCCAGGAGTTCGATACTGACCAGCCTTCCATCCTTCTGACGTTGGTAAAATGAGGACCCAGATTGTCAGGGTCAATATTCTGACCCTGTAAACCTCTCAGAGAGTGATGTAAAGCCTAAATCTAAGTGCTGTTGCTATTAATGTGGTAAATAGAATGTACTGAATTCAAAAGCAATGATGACTGTGAAAGTATGCTGAATGTTGTTTGGCTGTGTTGCCATCAGGAAGAAGGAGATGATGACAGGATGTCGCAGTTCTCTGAACCATTCCTACACTTTAGCAGACAAGGAGACATCAGTTCTCCAAAATATAATGGACCTCCATTTCCACCAGTGGCTCCGGCACACCAAGTTTCAGCTGATATTCTTGATGAGATAATAGAAAAACAAGAGATCTTGGAAAACAAATTGATTAGTTGGTGAGTTCTCAATGACCGTGAAATGGTGATCATTATGTTTGTAACATTTATTTGATTTTTCATGATGTGTATAGGTAGTCCTTGACTTACAATCGCAATTAGGACTGGAGCATTTGTCATTATGACCAGTGATGCAGTTGCAAATCGTGTTTGATTTTACAACTTTTTTTTTTTTTGCTCCAATTGTTAAGTGAATCATGCAGCTGTTAAACTAATCTGACTTTCCCCATTCAGTTTGCTTGTCAAAAGCCCCTGGGACACTGATGATCTTAAGTGCAAGGGCTGGCTGTAGGTCACTTTTTTTAACACTGTCGTAGTTTGAACCAATGTTAAACAAATGGTTGTAAGTCCAGGATTACCTGTAGTCCATTCACGTAGTCAGACAAATATCTCAGAATACATTTCATCATCAGTGGCAATAAGAGGATGAAGCTACTCATTTGAGAGAGAACTTTATACAGCACTGATAGAAAATGAAGTTTCAAAGGGACAGATAGATTGGGGTACATAAAAGCAGAAAGGTTGACAGTGAAGAATTTGAAAGGCAAGAAAAAGAAATTATTTATATAAGAAAATCTTAAGGCCACTACTTAACTTAGCTATTTGTATTCAGCATGCTGTACAGTTTAATTGCAGTTAGAGAAAATATAAACATTATAATTCCATCAGGGTAGAACAAGAAGTAATGGCACGAGTTATCAGCAGAATGTATCCAGCTCAGAAAGAGGTGATTTGCAACTTAAGCTCATCAGAGAGTGAAGAGAGCCAAGCAGTATCCTCAGACATTGGTAAGTAAAAAAAACAGCTGTCTTATCCTGGTTAAAGAAGAATGGGTGGCAAACTTTTACAGAAGGTGTCCAGGAAAAGGATTCCTATAGTCAATTTGATCAGTGAATAGTCCTGCATTTACTGAATCTGATAAATTGGATTTTTCCTCAATTCACCTAGTTTTACTGTTTTCTTAAGCATGTGCTGTGGCCTCAACACATTTCCTCCTACGTTTTTGTTTCTGTAGCAATAAGAAACATGCTCTAAGCAACCCAACGTAATAAAACATTGGTGCATTATATTGTCAGAACATGTTCTCTCTTAGGAAATGAAGCATGTATTTATATTTATATTTATATTTATATTTATATTATAAATATAATATAAATTATATTTACATAATTTGTGTTATATGACTACAGCAATATATATGTGGCTCAGAGGTTAATACAACTGCTTAATCTGCAAGCAGCCCAAGTTTGAATCCCAGTAAGGCTATTGCTAGAAGTTTTGGTGTATTCGGGTATTTTCCCTTGTAAGATTGAGAATATCTTGGTGACATTTTGACGAGGTCTCACTCGGCATCTTCAGGCTGTTGTCTTCAGCTTCGTACTTGTGCGAGGAAAGCGTGATCGGAGCTGCCGTCTCTCTATAAATATGTATGTATGTATGTATGTATGTATGTATGTATGTATGTATGTATGTATGTAGCTGTAGTCATATAACACAAACATAAATGCAGCTTCGTTGTTTCCCAACAAGAAATTTAAAAAATTCACTTTGTCAAGAATTGCAGACAACAGATATTTATTTGGTGGTCATGGTTTAGCATCAAGAGAATCTGATCAACTTCCGTACTGTTTTCTAGCCAGATTTAGATCCTGGCCTCAGAAGGACATAAATAGTGTAAGACTGGGGAAGATAAAATGCTAAGTCAGCCCATTAATCCACCTAGTCCCAGTCCAAACTCCTCAAAATGTGCATGATGTCTTGGCCACTCAAAATGGTACATGGCAGAACATCCAGCTACTCTTTATCTAAAGACTTCCCACTATCAAATTTCCTACCTGGGTTTAGAAACAAATTGCCAATATCCTGACCCCTCACCCTAACTTCTTTGCTGAATTTGAGGATAGAGGGTAGAGGGTATAGACATGGTTCAACTAATTATTGCTGATGAGCATGAAGACATTCATTGAAGAGTTATTGCTCATAGCAATACATTAATGTCATGGGCTTTTATGTATACTCAAAGATTTAAAGTGGAAATGTTTTTCTTCCTCTCTTCTGAATTAACAAATATTGGCTATAACCGTTGCTAATCCTTGCAGTCAGATGTTTGTTATTTCTTCCATATGTCAAGGAGGAGATGCTGTAGTTTGAAACTGAATTTTCTGCACATAAAGCAGGTGGTTAGCTACTGAAATATAACTTTCTTCAAAGAATGTATTCTCCCTAATGAATCTTATCTATTCTTGAGATATTCACTTAATTTAAGTTTTAAAGGGAGGAAGACATTCTTATTAGTACCCCTTCTTATGCAATACTCCCCAGTAGGAGAGTGGGGAGGGTTCCATCATTCTAGTTCCTCAGAGAAGTTTAAAATACATTGAGAGATATATTCCATGAGCTTGTTCCTTCTTAAAACTCTCCTAACCACAATCCTTATTGTCTCTTGGTAGCAATTTCAAGAAATAAGCTCTATAAAAGAAATTCTTTCAGAACAGATTTTAACAAAGATAATACATTTCACTTAGTATCCCTCAAGTTCTATTTGATAAGCATTTTTCCTCTTTCAAAATACAAATCTTGATTTCAATAATCATGTATATCTTTATTGTGAACTTTGAATATTTTCCTTCCGTTCAGTCATGTCCAGTATTTGTGGCAAGATTTTTCGGAAGTGTTTTACCACTGTCTCCTTCCTAGGGCTGACAGAAAGTGACTGGCCCCAAGGTTATCCAAACCTTTGTGCCTCAGATGGGACTAGAACTGTTTTCTAGTTTGATGCCTTAATCACTACACCAAACTGGCTCTAATTATGAAATATAAGAAATGGTAAAGTGAGATATTACATGTGTATATGGGATAGTCATCTAAAACCTACAAATTAAGCATTTAAGACAAAAAGAACCACATATAAACAGAAAGGCATAAGGAGGAAATGGGATATCATTCCATTCCTTGCATTTTATCTCATATCATTCCTAACAAAACTCTGGCTCAGGATCAGTTTTGGGTTAGCAGAGAATAGAAACAACTGAAAATCAGGAACATAGTTCAAAGTTCTTCATATCCAGATCTTACTATATACTACTTTTAAAGTTGAATTTCTGCTTGTGTTCTGATCCATCTTCAGTTGAAGCAGCAGGCGCTAAAGGTTTTCAGCTATTTGTTGATACTGGCATCCCAGTAGATTCTGAAATGATAAGGCGTTTTGTCAATGAAGCCCTTGCTGAGAGAGTAGCTGTAATGCTGGGCAACAGAGAAAGCGAAAAAGCGGCACTGGCTCCAATCGTTTCTTCCAGTCTGCCACAGTTGCCAGAAAAAGTAAGTTGTTTTCTTCTATACTTAGTTTGAGAGTAATGAAAGTCCTTTGGAGTTGAGCAGCCAATGATTATTTAAAATTATTGGTTGCTATTTAAATGGTTTAAACCAGGGATCTCCAACCTTGGCAACTTTAAGCCTGGTGGAGTTGAAGTCCACCAGGTTTAAGGTTGCCAAGTTTGGAGACCCCTGGTTTAAACTACAGGTCATCTTCGATTTAAACCATTACCGTATTTTTCGGAGTATAAGACGCACCAGAGTATAAGACGCAGCTTAGTTTTTGGGGAGGAAAATAGAGGGGGAAATCTGCCTGCCAGGTATTCATCTGGCTAGCGTCCTTAGTCTGGTCAGCTTCAGAACATTAGTTTGCTGGTTTTTTATCCCCTGCTTGGGGATAAAAAACAGCTTCTAAGGCACAGCTGAGAGGAAGCAGCAAGGAGAAAAACAGGCAAAGCAGGGGAGGGGGAGAGATCGCTTCACTTGGCTATTTCTAACTGTAGAAGAAGTCATTTGCGCTTCCAGTGTGGATGTCCCTAGATACATTCTTGACCCAAGTATCTGTTCTTTCTGAGGAATGTAAATTTCCAAGTTCTCAAATCCAGAAAACATTTGCCTTCTTGGGATTCAGTCTTAATGTAGTAGTCTTCATCCACCTCACACAGTCATTACCCTGTTTCCCCTAAAATAAGACATCCGCTGATAATAAGCCCAATCGGGCTTTTGAACGCATGTGCTAAAATAAGCCCCGCCCCCTGAAAATAAGCCCTCCCCGAAAATATTTAAATGCATGCACAGCCAGTCCCTGCCATTTCCTCTGGTTAGGGTTAGGGAGACAGAGCTGGAAATCAGGTAAGACAGAAGAGGAGCCCTGTCTTCCCCCACGCCCCCCAAAATAATAAGACATCCCCAAAAATAAGGCCAAGCACTTTTTTCAGGGTTCAAAAAATACATAAGACAGTGTCTTATTTTTGGGGAAACATAGTACTTCAGGACATGCACAGCCTCTCCTGGTTCCGTTATTACCTAGTAGAGTTTAAGGTCATCTGCCTCTTGGTGATACCTGGCTCCAAAATTTTGGATAACCATCCCGAGCAGTTTCATACAGATAATAAATAGCACTGAAGATGGAACACTGCCTTATGGCACAGCACAGTGAAACTGGCAAGATGTACAGAAATAATATCCAGGACTACATCACCACAAGAGCCACTTAGAAACAGCTGAATCAATGGCCATTCTGTTTCTCCATAGGGCTTGGAGAAGATCAGTGGCTTTGTATATTCTTTTGGTCAGACAGTGGCTTGGACAGCAAAGAAAGATTGGTTTAATCTTCTTATTCTGGGCATATAGAATTCCAGAACTAACCCTTAGTATGAATACAGATCTTGGCTTGCTTTAATATGACATTGTATATTTGTACTCCAAATCCAGACTTATTTCTTATGTGGTTTTGTATCCAGGCTGAAGAAATCAAATGCATTAAATTAACTTTGTCATTGACCAGTAAAATATTTGTGCTTTAATAAGCTCTCCCTTCTTGGAATAGCAAGCATTAGACTTGTTTCATTGAAGATTATTAATTGATTGGCTAGATAAATTTCAGTCAAAATTAAATGCTTTAGCAGAGATGAGTTAAAAGCAGTAGAAATGAGAATGGTTTCAATACTTTTAGTATTTTTATTACCTTTGTGTGTATTTTTTTTCCTTTTCAGGAAACCATATTATCTACTCCATCGGTCACACCTGAATCCACACCATCTCCATCACCACCACCTATAAAAGAATCCTTTACCGTAAAAACCCCAGAGTCCTCTATGTCTATTAATGAGATGGATGAAGATGTGGGTGCAATAGGTAAAAATACAGATTTGCCGACTACAAAAGGAATTGTGATTTATATGTAACCATCTTAGCTTTGAAGCATGATTGTTTTTTCTTTCAAAGGGGACTTTGCCTATCTATTTCTTTTGAATGCATAACAATATAATCTGAACTTGCATTCCTTTTGTCTCCCCCACCCCCCATACATGCAGGGTCTGAGGCAGTAGTTGTCAGTCCGGTTCATACACCTGTGGTTACCCCTACAGCAACACCCATAGTAGGCTCACCAAGCCCTCCTATATCAGACCGTACCCTGGACACAGGAGTGATGAAAAGACAACCCCCTCCCAATGCATGGGGAGATACAGAACTTCCTTTGGAAGAAGAAAAGCCGAGTCCACAAAGTGAAGAAGATTATAATCCAACAGCTGTGTGAGTCCTCCACAACGTTAATGACTCTTGCAGCCTTCAACTGCAAGAATAAGACACAGCCAAAAGAAAAGCAATATAAAACCGGTTTTTATGCCAAGTTGAAATTGTCTTTCTGGCATTTCTACTTGGCCAGGTGGGATGCAAAGAGGCTTTTTAATATTTTGGGATAAATTGAGCTTTGCATCATATTATAGCATGCTCATCTCTGTGCTGCATTTACTCCAATGCTAGTCCCCACCCCCAAAGATAAAATGCATTTAAAAAAATAATAGGCCCTATGTTATTCTCTTCAACGAACTAGCAATGGTTTTTAAAGAAATCCAATGGAAGAGAATATACAGGTGGTCCTCGACTTGCAACAGTTCATTTAGTGACCGTTTGAAGTTACAACCGCACTGAAAAAAGTGACTTATGACCATTTTTCACATTTGTAGCAGCCCCATGATCACATGATCAAAATTCAAATGCTTGGCAACTGATTCATACTTACGACCGTTGCAGTGAAGGTCACTTGACCCCCTTTTACGACCGTCTGACAAGCAAAATCAGTGGGGAAGCCAGATTCATTTAACAACCTAGTTACTAACTTATCAACTACAGTGATTCACTTAACAACGGTGGCAAGAAAGAAACTGGCATTGTAGTTATATGTTGAGGACTACTTCTATATAGCTCAGGGTTTAATTGTGAAGTTCTTGGTGCTCTTTGAGTTATGTTTGCTTGCAGATGTTTCATTATCCTACTAGGTAATATCATCAGTGTAGGTGAATGTGAGGTTTGCTCCCCCCACATTATATACTATAGCTTTCCCTGCCAGTGTTTTTGGAGCTATTGTTTTCTCCTTGATTAGGATATTGTTGTCTGCTTATCTGATAATAATCCTTACTTATCTGGATGTTGATTGCTGGAGAGAATATATTCTGGTCGTTTTGTTTCCTTCTTAACTTTTTTTTTTAATTGTCTCTTGACTGGTGTATAAAGTTGTTTTATCCCTATGTTTCTATTGATGACTGATTTGTCTAAATGCCAAGCTTCCAGGAATTCTGTAGGGTTTTTTGGATTTAGCTTTGTCTAGGATGCTCACAGTTTTCCAATTGAAACTGATTCAGTCTGCCCATGTGTTGGGAGATTAAGAAATTTTCATTGTGTCTTCTAACTGCTAGTTGGTTTTCATAGATGCCCTCTGCCCGACGGGTAGTCTTCTGCCCGACTGACCTACAGAGTGGCTGTGACAGTCCTTACACTGTAGTGCTATAAAGGATTCCTGTTTTTTCTTCCTAGATTCCTTGGCCTTTTGGTTTACTCTTAACATGTTTTGGAGAGGTTTATTTACTTTTTCTGATGTTTTGGGTAGCTATAGTGCAGGGGTGACAAATTACATTTCATTGAGGGCCGCATCAAGGTTGTGTTTGACTTCAAGGTGGGCGTGGCCAGCTCGACGTCACTCATGTGGTGAGTGATGGTGGCTCGAGCACTCTGCCAGTGAAACGGGCTCCCGAGTTCCATTTTTGGCTGCGACAGCCTCCTGCAACCCTCTGACAATGAAAACACTTCCATTTTCGTTGGGAATGGTACCGCGGGCCGATCATTCACTGTTTCCAGGGTGGCCCCACAGTCCAGATCTAAGTACCCCGCAGGCCGGATCCAGCCCTGGGCCTTGAGTTTGACACCCCTGCTATAGTGCATTTGCATTCATCTGATAATGTTCTTACACAAGTCCTCTTGTGGGAGGTTGAGTTTTACTTTGCTAATGGAGCATATGGTTAGTGTGGGTTGTTTTTTAATAGACTTGTCTTTCTAATTTGCCGTTGTTTCCTCCTGCTGATGAGGATATTCGGGAATATGAATGTTATTCTTCTGGAGATGTTGTTGATTAATGTTGTTCCTTTGTTATTATGGCAAAGATGATGAAGCAGTTGTGTATATACCAGATGCATAATTTTGGTTTTATGTGTGGGAGGGCCATAGTTTATAGTAGTCTCTGCTATGAGTCCCGTGGACCTTCCTCTGAATTGTTGGTATATTTATTCATCAAATTGAAAGATAGGGCAGAGATAGGTGCAATCCATGATTCTGGACATTTTGATCATTGTGTATGATCTGGCCTGAAGACATGGCTTTTTTATCAAATTCCCTGACCGATTATGGGGTTTTTAATTTTGGGGATTTTAAATCGGATTGTTTTTAGAATTTTATTGTTGTTCTTTTTACTATGTGAGCCGCCCCAAGTCCTACGGGAGAAGGGTGGCATATAAATTTAATAAATAAATAAATAAATAAATAAATAAATAAATAAATAAATAAATAATAAACAAACAAACAAACATTTAGCTAGATCAGGTGAGTGGGATAGTACTGCTGCCATGGATTCTTTCTCTAGTTCTGTATCTCAGGATATAAAAAGTGCTATGGCTTTGAATGAAACCACAATTTCATTTTCAATTTTTAGTCCCCTCTATAACAGCAGTCCCCAAATTTTGCAGCTTGGTGGCCCGACGGAGGGGGGCGGGAGAGGGGAACTGGGCAGCGTGAGTGGCAGGCCAACATACACATATGTGCACTGCTCAACTTGCAGAAGCAATAGGCTGGTGCATATGTACATGCACAACTCAACTTGTGCAAGTTGAACTCCGCACTCGTGCACACATGATGGCCCACCACTCATGCAAATCGAGCTGCATTCACACCGGCCGCCACTCGCGGGGCCTGGTTCTGAATAGGCCACGGCCTGGTAGTGGGCTGCAGTCCAGGGGTAGGGGACTCCTGTTCTATGAGACATTTAGGATTTTTTAAAAAGTTCTTTGGCTATGTTGAATGCTGGGAGCCCTGCTAATTATACAATTGGACAAAGAGATATGTTGGACTTGTATATTTTAGGCTATTCATGGAAGTGTAGGAAAATGGATCCACTGTTTTTCATCTGCCATTGTTCCTCTTTTGTGATTTGATCTTTCTGGGTTAGCTCATTAAGGATGCTCTTGATCTAGTTTCTGTATTGGCTTGGTATTTCCTAGGATGTAAACTTATTTGTCCTCCAGTAATTTTTTGGCTTTTTGTATGTATTGTGTTCTGTCCATGATCATTGTGATTTGACCTTTATCTGCTGGTAGGATAGTGAAGCATTTTCAAGAAATGCTAGCAAATATGTGCCAAAACTATGTGTCAAAAATATGAGAAATATTTTAAAGAAATGCTAGCAAATATGTGTCATCTATTATTTATAAGTGTTTTCTTTGGTCACTTTTAGTATAATGTCCGTGGGTAAGCATGAAGAGCCAGAGATTTTGGTATTGCCAATCTCTCCTGAGTTACCTCAGACCCACAGTCCACTTCCTGCAGAACCTAGAATTCCATCACCTTCCGTGGAAACATCAAGTTCTGACCCATCAGAAGAAAGCAGTCCAACCACCACAGAAACTGAGGCTCCAGACAGACCAATTTCTGAAGGAGAAATTCTGTACAGCTATGGTCAACTGCTAGCTGCAAAAGGTGATGCTTTTCCTGACCTTCTATCATTCTTGTAGCATTTTATTTTTTTAAGAACTCCATATTCAAGAGAATCAAGTCCTGACACATGTTCTATAGCAACATAATTCCAAGGGTAGGATTGTAAGAGATTTAGAATTTTTTTGCTGGTTTTATTTTTCTGGAGAACACAATGAGAGGTTTTATATATTTAAGAAGACTGGTTTGATATAATTCTGGATGTGTTACTCCAGATAGCAAAGGTTGAGAATATTTTGTAACACAATAAAAATACCACAGCTCTGGAAAATTCTTTTGCAATGTGAGGCATTCTCTCTTCCATCCCACAGTTTTGGGGTTTCGAATGAAGTAATTGCTTTTGTTTCCCTCATGGGTATTTTGTAACCAGATTGGACATGATACTCTGGTGCAATCACATTTATGAGTCCTACCAATCTGGAAGGAAAAGAAAGAAATCCTTTCAGATTAAAGGGGAAGAGAGAAGATGCCAAACCAGTGGAAGAGTGATTGCTGTAGACTTTAGCAAAAATAAAATTTGAACTTAATCTAAAGGGAGGATTTTCCTATCCATCTCAAAAATCTGTTTTGCAGACAAAAATCCAGTTGCAGCCCAAGTGTTCATTTTATAATTGTGTGTTTCTCATCTTTATAGCTTTGGCAGAAGGAGGACTGTCTTTTCCAAACTTCAGTGACAGTTTGGCCAGCACCCTTCATGATGCCCATGAGATGGTAATGAAATCACTTAAAAATTAAACAAATATGATGCTGTAGCCTAATGGAGTATGCATTTAAACTTTGAATAAATGTCAGTTTTGGATAAACAGTAAATATAGAGAAGGAAATTGGCTTATAAAATGGTAACTAGTTTGCTTTCATACAGAATAAATGTCCATTTTTAAATCCAAGTCAATGGGCTAATAGCAGAATCTCTGGGAAGCCCAAATCAATGATATGCTTCTTAAGTTGAAAGCAGTAATTTATTTACATGAGTAACGAGGTATTGACACAGTATGTTATGGATTTCGTATCCAAAATTTCAACTCTTCTCTATTCTTGTCATCTTTTCCCCACAGTTCTTTCGAAAATGTAAGAGAGAAATTGTCCTTGCTGTATATTTTGTTTGACTAGTAATTCCAATATTGTCTAGGAAGCGATGTTCTTTAAGGGCCCAGTACTTGAAGAAGGTTGAAGTCATATAGGTAGTCCTTGATCAACAACCACTTGTTCTGCAACCATTCAAACTTACGATGGCGTTGAACGAATTCTGGTTACAACCAATTTTCAAAATACTTGCTCTCCCAGCACCCTGTGATCCTGTATCGTGATCAGGGCATTTGACAACCAGCTTGCCATTATACAGTTGCAGCACCCCACAGTCACATGATGTCAATTTGTGACCTTCCTGACCTTCCCACAAGCAAAGTCAACAGGGCTGCTTGTTAGCCATTTGGGATTTGCAACTTCCTGCTGGCTTCCCCGCTGACTTTGGTTATTGGAAACCGGTAGGAAGTTGCAAGGACAGCCCTCGGTCATTGCCTAATGACAACAATGGGAACTACAAGGATTATAGTTATGAAGTGATATAGTCTCATGGCACTGCACTTTATGACTTGCTTAGTGATGGAAATTCTGGTCCCAGTTGTTGTCATAACTCAAGGAATACCTTTATACCTGTTGACCATGGTCCACCTTAGTCCATGAACAGCTAGTTTATAGTTATTTCTAGGTATTGGATAAATGAGACGATTTATCTCGGTGATAGGACCAGTAATATGTATGCATAATAAAATCCAGATTTAATTAGCAGGATTTTTCCCTACTTAAAGGTTGGGAAAGATTGAGTAACTGCCCAACCTGGTATTTCAAATGACCGTATTTTTCAGACTATAAGACTCTCTGGACTATAAGACGCACCTAGCTTTTGGGGATGAAAACAAGAAAAAAAAATCTGCCTCTGCCTCCCAGTATCCATCTGGTATTCATCTGGTCCGTTTGCCATGGCCCATTTGCTGTGGCCCGTTTGTTGCCGTGGCCCGTTCACCGTGGCCTGTTCAACACCACCCATTCGGCACGGCCCGTTTGCTGCTGCAGCCCTTTTGCCTCATCCTGTTTACCCGCCGCCGCCATGGCCCATTCACTACAGCGGCCTGTTCTAGAACAGCTGATCAGTGCTGCACCAACCCCCCCACCCCTGCCGTAATATTCGCTGTATAAGACGCACAGACATTTCCACCCATTTTGGGGGGGGGGAGTGGAATTTATACTCTGAAAAATACTGTAATTGAAATTACAACTCTTAGTCTTTGACTGTGCAAACTGAGAATTCTGAGAATTGCAGTGCCAGTATATCTGGCTGGTAGAATTGCAATGCCAGTATATCTGGCTGATAGAGTTGCAGTGCCAGTATATCTGGCTGGGGATGGTTTTTCAAGAATGTCATTTTTTTTATTTATTTATTTTATTCAACGTGATCACAGGCTGACTCCAACGTATACATACCTCTGTATGTACATACTATACATGTATGTTGATACTGTAATAAGGATTCAGTGCTTTTTCTGATAAATGTTTTAATGCTCTTATTTTTTTAAGTTGCTGTTTCATTGTGAGAGCTCAGAATGTCAGGAATGTGGTTTATGTCTTTTATGAGTAGCTTGGGAAAAAAAAACCCCACTATTGTGTCTTTTAGGATTATGATCCTCCCAGTGAGGGACAAGTGATACGGAGACCCCACAGAGGACCCCACAAAGATCAAGTCCTTTCTCTCTTTTCAAAACTGAACCAAGCTCCACTTACTTTGCCTGAAGAGAGTTGCCACTCAGGGGTATCATTTATTTCTAAATCTGTTGTAATAGAAATGGGCAACTTTTTTTGTTTTGAAAGCGACATTCCTTTATTATGATCTATGGGAGACTCATTGCTAGTGGAGCTGAAGCCACATCAAGAAAAATTGAAGTTTTATTAGCATTTTTGCTCGTTGGTAGCCCTTACTCGTGTTTTTAAAAATCACTGAAGGTGGGATCATAGCAACGGCTGATGAGTGGAAGATGTCTCTCCTAATACTGACAAATCTATATTTTTTCATTTCCAATCACCAACGTTGTCTTCCTCTACTTCATTATTTTTTTCTGTAAATATTTTAATGTGTCTTTACTGACACCAGTTGTTTCTATGTTTGGAACACCAGTTACCTGACAATCCAACTATGCGGCAATGAATCAGACTATTAATAGTAATAGTCTGTGTAGTAGTAGTAATTATTAGTGATAATGAGTCAAATTACTGTTATTATTAAAAAGAGCTTCTATGCATGCTTGTGAGTAGCTGGAGAAGTCTTCTATTCCATCCTTTTGTAAACAATAGTGACTTTATCATAGAGCCCTGATGGCGAACCTATGGCACGGGTGCCAGAGGTTGCACGCAGAGCCCTCTCTGTGGGCATGCACACCATCACCAACGGCTCTTCTGGTTTCCGGTGCACCCATGTGCACCAGCCAGCTGGTCTTCGTAGACTCTGGCGTCCTAGAAAACAGTCTGAAGATGGCCCAAAAAACAGCCAAAAACGGCCCAGAAAACGCCCCCCAAAACAGCTTGAAAACGCCCCCCAAAATGCCCAAAAAACAGGCATGCGCGCACCAGCTAGTTGGTCTTCGGGTTTCCGGCACACACGAACATTAGCTGGCCAGTGCGCATGTGTGTGCTGGCACACCAGCCAACTTATCTTTATGTTTCCAGTTCTCCAGCACATGCACATGCACATGTACCGCCCTGAGTCCCTTCGGGGAGTCGGGCGGTATATAAATCTGAATAAACTTAAACTTAAACTTAAACTTAAACTTAAACATGCGGTCCAGTTTGGGCACTCGGTGCTGAAAAGGTTCGCCATCACTGCCATAGAGTGTTGTGTAAGCACCTGATTACAGAAGAGCTCTTGTGTCTCTTAAGACAGATTCCTTTTTATAAAAAGAAAAGAAAATGAGATAAATGTAAATTGATGCTTCTCTCCTCCCTCCAATTCAGGGCTCTTTTTCATAAGTAAAGGAAAGCTGACCTCCCTTCCCTCTGCATTTGTGTTTTCTCCCCCTTTCCTTTCCTTGATCCCATTTAAGTGTTCCCTCTGCCCTCCTTCATAAATGGGAGCCACTTCGAAATGGAGTAGATGCGGCAACTCTCTGTCTCTTTCTCTCTTTAGGATTCTGACAACAGTGCTGGGGAACTTAGCGAGGGTCAAAGACCAAGGCTAACAAAAGCTGCTGAAAGTATCCTGATGGGCCACTCTGTTTACATGGGCCAGACTACCAGCCAAGGTTCTAAAGAATTAACTCAACAGATGCCACCATCAGGACAGTGTGATAATGTTGCAGGTATTGGTTCATATGAAGTATTATGAAGTATTCAAACAGATCATAGTATAACTTGAAAAAGTTTCCGATTACCCATTTGCAACATAAAACCATGGGTTTAAAACGGAAGGGTTATGTCTTAATTCTATATGCTGGGAGATAGGTAAACCCTAATGCCACAAGATGTGCTAACCAATATCTAAATTATGTAGAGATGATGTAGATCAAGGGTGTCAAACTCGCGGCGTCACAGCGGCCACACGTGACCTATCAGGACTTTTTCTCCCCTTCGCAAAACCAGGTGTGGGCGTGGCCAGCGCGTGACTCATCCAGCCCACGAGCCAGGAGTTTGACAGCCCTGATGTAGATTGAAGGCTTTTTAAAAGGTAGCCTTTCTGGCTAAGATTTGCTGACTTTTAGAAAGCAAAACAGAATGTGCATGTTCAGACCGGTATACATTACTCTTTGGAAATTGGAGCTACTATTGCAGTATATTTCTTAAGATATAATCCTTGGTTTACGGTAAATGCTGAATTTCTGTTGCCAATCAAGCAATAGCTTGGGCAGAGGTCATAGCTCAGTGGGGGGACGTCCTGTCCTTGGCTGTATGGTAATAAGCTGAGTAAAACCTTTGACGTGACCTTAGACCTCATGAAAGGCCCAATTCTGTAATAGGCACTTTCCAATTTCAACATACATGTTTACATTTTAATATTTTCAGAAAGCAAATACTTCAACTAAAAGTATTTTCTTACTTCAAGAGTTCTTGATTTAAAACAGCCAGACAGCATACTAAGCCCAGAATGTATTTTTTTCTCGGGGTGGTGGGGTGGAACTCTTGAATAGTTGCAACTTTGTATGCTAAATCTGCTAAAAAAATATATATATGACTAATGTACAGCATGGTTATATATCATTCCATCAACGGTTTAGGGTAAGTGCCCTTATTTTTTTTCAAGCTTGTTGCTTGCATTATAATTCAGAATTATTAACAGTTAAATAGCATGAGAGATCATTGGTTATAAAGATGACATATTTTCAGAATTTGACTTTATGCACAAATTAAAAACATATCAAATGAGCTTTTTAAAATAAACATTGATCCAATTGAAATATGGTTTGGGAAAAAAAAGAAAAAGTGAAAGAAATAAGTCTGAAAGTAGAACAACTGTAGGAAGAAAAAGTAAATTCCCTTATGCACTGTTGTGTCATATAATTAAGGTATAATGTATAATTTAGGGTTAAAATTTTCCCCATTTTGTGGGGACAACTCTTTATGAAAATTTTCATTATGCTTTCTCCCAATAAAGTATTTTTAAAAGGTGATATTAAGAGATTTATGACTAAACTTTGTTTATGTCAACATGGATTAGTTTAGGAGTTTCAATTTCAAAACATTTTCTGTCTGCTGGCAAAATTCCCACCAGTTATTTCAAAAAATCACGAGCATGCATGTAAAGAATTACAATGATCTACTCTGTTAACATACAGGGCATATTCAAAATACAGTGAGTAAATGAAAGATTTGCTCCTCTTTTCTGAGAGTAACCTACAAAGAATGTAGATAGCAGTTTTTCAGCTATGGGATCTCACATAAATAGTGAGCTATCAACCCATCTTTATAGGTATGCATTGGAAATGGTAACATTTCCAATTAAATAGAAACCTGTGCTTTTAATATGTTTTTAATCTCTCAGGAGATATTCTTGATGTTCCTGATGTTACTCATGGGCCAATGAGCATAGCTGAACTTGCTCAACCTGACTCTCTAGGGGCATATGGAAACACCAACCTGACACCTCAGTTGGATGACTCATTGCAGGTAATAGCCCTTGCCAATGTTTTTGACTGTTTTAGTATTCTTTTAAATATAGAATAGTCAAATGGATGCAATTGTGCTAAAGACCCAAAGGCAAGAAGAGGTGTTCTGGATTTTGCAAAAGCTTTTTTGTATATTACAAAGCAGCCTCTTCCTATGTATTTTACAAGATTTCATTAGAGGTAAAATCACATGGTTTTTTATATTTATTATCCTACTATTTTGCATCTGAAGTGGTTTTTGAAATGTTATTCTTTTGTCCTCAGCAAAAAGAAAAGTGTTTTTCTAACCTGAATTCACATAGACTGAAGTTGAATTCAGATGTTACAAGACATTTTTCTTGATAGTCTCACCTACCATGGAGATAGCTATCTAGAGTTTGTTTCTTTGCATGGAATATTTGCATCCCATTTCTCATTACTCATTTAAAACATAAAGGCACATAATTTATATAAGCAAGATGCAGTTCAAGTGCTGGTTGTTACTTATAATGCCTTTCAGGGCATGGCACTGGATTATTTGTGGGATTGTTTCTCTCCAGTTGTGAAGTCCAGCAGGACAGGCATGTTTTGGATCCCATTTAGTTAGACCCAGAAAATGGGTCTTTGGAACCCTATTATCCCTGCAGTTCAATTTGCTATAATCCTGCCAACTGCTTGGAAAGTCTTAGATCAGGTTGTGTTCCCAGTCTTGGAGGTAGGAGGTTGGCTTGTGCCCAATATATGTTATGGCTTTTGTTGTTTGAGTATTGCCTTGGTAGCCATTTAGGTGTATATATGTTTATCTGTATGGTTATGGATCTGGGGTTGCACATATTATTATTACCTGTATTTATTTTTTTTAAGGCTTTTATGTGCTTTAGCTACTCAGAGTCTCTGTGGTGAGTTGGATGATGAAATAAATACAGAGCCAAACCATACTATATGTACATGACTTGTAGTTAATTTTTTCTTGTATGTTTTTTAAACTTCCCAATTTGCCTGCATTCTTAGTATCTTCTCATCCCCCCATCCAATCAGATCTAGCCCTGCTTCGCTTTTCAAGATCAACCCAATTTAGTGAAATGCTGCCACTGGAATTAATAAAGTAAAATGATCTCAAAGGCTTAGTACAAACAAGGATTTTGCCACTTTTGAAAGGTATCAGGAGCATCTCCTAAAAGAAAACACCTCAGTTTATGAGAGCACTTACTGAGAAATGTCTATTTTTGGTAGATGGTATAGATCAGTGGTAGTCAACCTGGTCCCTACCACCCACTAGTGGGTGTTCCAGCTTTCATGGTGGGTTGTAGGGGTTTTGTCCCTACTTTATAAATCACTATTACTGTTGGAACCGGTGGGCGGTTAGAAAATTTTACTACTAATAAAGGTGGGTGGTAGGTATAAAAAGGTTGACTATCCCGGTATAGATGGATAGATCCACTAAATGTGATTTCTCGCATCCTTCATTATTCATTCCAAAGTAAAAAATATGTGTTCAGGGCAAATGTTATAAAGCTACAGTCTAGTGTTCTGTTTGTTCTGGCTGGCATGAATAGACATTATGGATTATCGGTAGGTCCCATTTTATCAGTTCTGCTTTAATTTCTGCTGGAAAGAAAGCTTGGACAGGGATAAATGTGGAACAATGTTTTTTTTAAAAAAAAATTCTGTTCTTGGAAGTTTTGTTTGATGTTACTTGATCCAGTTAGATATCATAATATTAACATGTATTTCATAATTGCCATGCAGACAAAGCCCCAGGAAGCTTTCCAGGAAATACCAGTGAATTCTAGAATCATCTGTGTAAAACCAAAATCCGAACATACACAGCAGAAAGGTAAATTATCCTGTTACCATGTTTGAAACCTGTTGTCCTGATCCATATTGAATTGTCAGATTTGGGGGATGTGAATAGTGTATAAAGTCAAGGGCTGCATATATTTCTGTCACTCTTTTTAACCCACTGCTTGAACACCAGAGGTAAGGAATGGGCACTTGTGTGAAGTGAAGGTCTAATAAGACACATGAGAATAGGCCAAAGAGTTCCCAGTTCTCTCCACTCTGAACAGAGCTTCCAAGTAATCCAAATCAAAAAGGGAAAAGTCTTAGGCATTAAAAGATGAAATCAGCTGGGTGACCTTGGGCCAGTTACACTTTCTCAGACCTAGGAAGAAGGCAAAGACAAGTCACTTCTGAAAATCTTATCAAGAAAATTGCAGGAACTGGTCCAGGCATTTGTCAGCCAGGAGTCAGTACTGACTCGGAAGCACCAACAAAAAGAAAAAAAAAAGAAAGGGAAATTGCATTTATTATATGTTGTTAAAATTCCAAGGTATGGATATTGAGAAAAATAGTGAGATTGAAGGATATAGACTGCAGAACCATGCTTCAGTCTCCTTTGAGATTCTGAACTTTTCAGAGCTTCCTGGGGAATAATAATGCAGAGATATCTAGCAGAGTATAGAAAATATATTTTTGCATCTTTTTCTACACTTATATTTGTCTGAAAACTTGGATTAGCAGTGGCTCCTATGAATGATCTCTTTTGTAGTAAATCCACATTTGGTGCTCTTTAGAGAGCCTATGTGAAGTTTTAGCCAATCTGAATTGTATCTGAGTTCTTGACCACAAGATGGCAGTGGCTTGCGCTTATACAAGAGGAAGGCTAGGAAGAGAAGTCCTCTTCTTGCAAAATGGAAAACGTACACAGCCAACAAAATTATTCATGATGTTAGTAGTTGTTTAAGGGATAACTGCTTTGCTGTAAATGCCATATAAAATAGAATTTAATTAGACTGCTGTAACAGGATAACTGGAGATATTTATTATTTTATGGTAAGCTAAAGTCTTTAAGGCCTAGGTCAGTTGGAGATAGCTTCAGATTACAGCCTTTTTCTACTGTACTGCTGAACATAAAGGAAATTATCTTGAAATTAGTAAATGATTAAGAACAATTTTACATTCAACAAATAATCATGCTAATCTATGTTTTAGTTATCAAATATTTATGCTGGAAAATTTTATAAGCTATTCATTATAATATAGTAAATATTACTTATTTTTTTTAATAACAATCATTATGGACTATGAGCAGTATATACTTGTCTACAAGTTTATAAAGAATAAGTACTTCTTGTTTGAATCAAAATTTTTATATATGGGTGTGTGTGCGTGTGAGAGAAAGAGAGAGATTATTTTATGTTACAAATACTACAATTATATTTACACTAGTATATTCACCTGAATACGGTAATGTTAAGGAAAACTATTTCAGGGAGTAAATGAGTTCAGAAATGTATCTTTAAATATTATGAAGATTACTTTACATTCACTGAGAATACAGTAAAATAAAGGTTTCTTTGCCAATCGTATTTCTGGGTGGGATAAAATAATCTTTAAGGATCTTCCTTTTGAATAAATATTGTTGTGCTTCTAATTTGATTTTTGTTCTGTATATACTTGAAAAATCCTCATGTGGAAAATTGATATTCAATTTTTTATATACACATGTACACATGTGTGTGTAGTATATTTCATTATATGTGTATAATTAAATATATAAATACAATATAGTGAAATGCATATATAATCCAGAGTGCAGGGGAAGTTACAGTAATTAATAAAGTTAAATTATTGGAAGGGTGCTTTTTGTTCAGATAAGATTTATTAATTTTAATCTGGAACATTGTTTTGGGCAAAATTATATAAGGTTGCGAGACTTACTGGAAATATTATTTATTATTATTATTATTTATTATTTATTAGATTTATATACCGCCCTTCTCCTTGCGGACTCAGGGCGGTGAACAGCCGAATAAAAAACAGTACATAAAAGTTAAAAATTATAAAAATATTGGGAAGCCTTTCATTGTCTTTGAGTCTCTTTTAAACTTTCTCCTGTTATCTGTATTAAATACATTACAAAATTATTATTTATTTTCAGAAGTTTTGTTGGTAAATTCTGGTAAGAAAACCATATAAGTTGTTAGTTATGTCTGATACCAGCAACTTCTAGTTTGCAAAATAATTAGCCTTTTAACTTTTTAATGAAGCCTTGCTTTATACTTAAGGCCTGCAATCAGGTGCAAATAAATATGTTGGTTTTGTCCTGTTGATCCTACAATTTGGACAAAGTTGCTTTGGGCTGCAGATTATTGCTTCCCATTGCAGCTAATAAGAGGCACAGGATGGGCAGTGCCAAATGGAGGGAGGCTATGAGAAGAGGCTTTCTGATTAGCTACCCCAGAACTTTCAAAAAAGGTCCCGTCTTGATATGTCCTGTTTTCTGGAAAAGCAGTACCTAATACTGTAGCACACGGGTGTCAATTTCGATCACACTACATGTATACACACATATATAATCCACATATATCATTCACAAACACACTACTTAAATGTTTCTACCTATTACAAGTATCAGCACTCTCAAAAATTCACAGGCCAATAAGTTTAGATTAAGTCTTTTCATATATTGACTCCTCCATGATATGTAGTTACATTGTATTAAAGAGAAGTTTGGTTTAGTTGTTAAAGTGCTGAAGTTGAATTAGGTGAGCAAGGGTTCTAGTTCTCCCCTAGGCACAGAAGCTAAATGACTGATTTGGGCCAGTTATTTTTTCTCAGCTCAACCCCTCTCACAAGATTGTTGTGGAGAAAATGGAAAGAAACATTATGTTGAGTTAATATAAAGGTAGGATATAGCTCTGATAAATAAACATCAGTGGTAGGTTAGAAAAGAATATTCAGAACTCTGTACTATTACTATCTCTCACATTTTTAAAACATTTGATCTTGTGAAAATCTTGCTTCCTATATGAATCTTCATTATTGAGCCAACTTTAATATTGGACCAACTTCCTATGCCAAATACCATATGGGTTCCATCAGGCAGTAATAGCAATTATTTGCCATTTAAAATAGTTGGATCTACTGTGCATTGCTATTCTTGAAAATATTAAACATTTCATAAATTTAGCAAGCAGTGCAGCTGTCATGATGAAATGGACGATCAAGGAACAGTCTGTAAAAGCTTACAAGATTCCTGTGCAGAACTGGAAAATAAGAATTGGAAGCTAATATGTGTTTACAGAACTAATTTCTTCTATTAATAAATTAATTGCTTAAAACACTTTGCTGCTTGTTGCCTTGTCATTAATCACAAATTATTCTAATGAATTACATTTATTTTAAATTCCTCCCAGATGCTTTAGCTGTAAGTAACAACAGAGTCAAAATGAACAATCCATACAAAAAAATAACAGATTATGGGATAATTTTTCTTGATTTTCTTTTGATGATTGCTTTTGAAGGACAGAATGATGTGACAATATATGCCATGTTGCTTGAAATAAAAGCTTGCAGTATAATAGGAAAAACAGGAATATTGTCAAGTAGTACAGAGCAATCAGTAGGAAGTAGGTTTGGGATGATACAAAACTGGTTGGCCTCAGAACTGGGACAATTCCTATGGACAGGAAAAACAGATTTGATGGGGATTGAGGCTAATCACTTTCAGAAGCCTAAGCAGAGTTTTCTGCTTCTATCAATAGCAGACCAATTTGGTCCTGGAAAGGTCTAGGTGCCAAGCCATATAAAGCACTACTGTATAGAGTTGATAATACGCTATTTAACGAGTTAAATAGTATAATTGGAACATCTTGTGTTAATTAAAAAAAAAACTTCATGGATTATTATTTTAAACATAATTTGAAGGTTGTATTTCATCTCATAATATTTCAGCAGTTTAGTTCTCTTTCCTATTCTTTCATCTCCACATAACATTTATCATTAGTTCTGGTGGAAGAAAAAATACAAATAGAGTGCCAGTATTTGATCCAAGAGGAGCTAAGATGAGGAAAGAGGATTAAAGACCATCTCCCCTAATGTTTACTTTGATGAAGGCTGAAGGCCCCAGCATATATATATTTGTCTGTAAGCCAGTAGTCCATCACTACTTCTTATAGCAGTGAAATCCTTATAAAACAAGTGAAGAAATGCTTCCTTTTCTCTGTCTTAAATCTTTTCTTTTCAGAAGATTTGAATGTGGATATATATGTGTACCTGGTGAAATAATAATTAATAGGTTGAGAGTAAAGATAGAGAAGTTGTTGGATGGAGTTGATGAGGTCCTGAAAACAGAGAGGTAGGAAGCTTTAAAAAAAGAAAAAGGCAGTATATAAAGTATTGTGTTGATGTGGTAAAAACAAGTTTGCTATGATGGAGTAGCCTTACAAATGTTGTTAATGTACAATTGTTTTCACAATGCCTCTTTTTTGTCTTATCTCAGGCCTTTAATAACGAGGTATTTTTAACTCCTTTTCTCACGCCACAAACGTTCCCTATGTTGAGAAGAAATATTGTTGCAATATGTATGTGTGTGTGTGTGTGTATTTTAATATTACTAAATTATTAAATATTAGTAAATATATTGCTTATTTAGTATCGTATGACTATCACTAAGTTTATGATTTATGATGAATACATTGTTATGACTATGATCATGATTTATCATGATCATGATTATGTATGTAAACTGGGAACTTATGCACCGGAGACAAATTCCTTGTGTGTCCAATCACACTTGGCCAATAAAGAATTCTATTCTATTCTATACTAAGCTGATGCTGGCAAAAATTGTTGCAAAAATGTGGATTTTTAGGTCAGCTACCATACCTGTAAAGGATGATATAAAGTACCTGAATGCTGAATCAAAGTATGAGGATAAAACAGATGGTTGAAAAGGGAAAAGGAAGAAAGATGGGTTCTGTCAATAGAAGCAGAGAAAAGGGAAGATAATTTATAATACGGATTGTATCTACCTAAAAAAGGCATTTTGCCAATTTCTAGTAACTTTTCATGGGGCTCCGAAGCTTACCCAGATGTAATAGGTCAACCTGTTCTACAAAGCATCTGAAAGCAGAACAAGAAGCAGAACAAGATGGAAACTAACCAAGGAGAAAACCAATCTTGAAATAAGGATAAATTTCCTGACAGTTGGAACAATTGATCAGTGGAATGGCTTACCTTGAGAAGTTGTGGGTGCTCCATCACTAGAGGATTTTAAGAAGAGAATGTGCAACCATTTGTCTAAGTGGTATAGGGTCTCCTGCTTGAGCAGAGGATTGGACTAGAAGACCTCCAAGATCCCTTCCAACTCTGTTATTCTATTAACTTGAATAGTTTTGTCCTGATACTGGGAGCAATAACATATACCGTATTTTTTGGAGTGTAAAATACACTTTCCCTCCCCACTAAAAGTGGATGGAAATGTCTATGCATCTTATACAGTGGATGTTGCTGAAGCCCCGCCCACCTGCAGGCCCCCACTCTTCAGCTGTTTTAGGCTTCTGTATGCTCCATTTTAGACCCATTCCAGGCTGCAGAGATCGCCATAGCACATTGCTGCCTCCGCGCATTACCTTTTCAGCCTCCATGCACCACATTTTTGGCCTCCACATGGCCCATTTTTGGCCGATCCCCACTGCCTGGAACTGGCCAAAAACATGATGCACAGAGGCCAAATATGGGGCATGTGGAGGCCAAAAACATGATGCCTGGAGGCTGAATATGCAACACACGGAGGTGGCGATGTGCTGTGGCAATCCCGGCAGCCTGGAACGGGTCTAAAACAGAGCGTATTTAGGCTGAAAATGCAACACGTAGAAGCCAGAAATACGACATGCAGAGGCAGCGATGGGCTGTGGCAGTCCCTGTAGTCTGGAACAGCTGATTAGCGGTATTCTGGGAGGCTGATCCAACCACCAATCAGCTGCTCATGCTTAATCAGGCTGCGATAACGTGCTGAAGCTGACCAGGCTATTTGCTGTAAGGACGCTAGCCAGATGAATAAGCAGAAGCAGAATTTTTTTTTCTTGTTTCCTCCCCAAAAACTAATGTACTTCTTATACTCCGGAGCATCTTATACTCTGAAAAATACGGTATTTTAAATGCTACTAATAATTGCTACCACTATCATTAAGAGAAGCCAAACATTCAGGCAGGGCAAGAATCCCACTGGCATCAAACTTGAGTGATAGAGAACAAAAGCAGATGATGACAAGATGGTGAGGCTGGCCTGGTTTCATTTTTTCGAGCATTGGCCATATTGCATAAATGGGGAACAGTATTAATGTTAAATACAGGAAAACCTCTCTGAGATGCTAATGACTGCATTTGCCCAAGAGCTATCTCATTACCCTTGGCAAAGTTTCTCATGAATTGGATCTGTCATTCACAGCATGGTGCCTGTCATTCTGACACATACCAAGCAGAAAATATAAAAGTGTCCTTAACTGCCCTCTGGCTTTAACCCCCACCCCCGTAACTTGAATTTATTGCGGGGTCCGTTTTATGTATACAAAACGAAGCTATAGCCAAAACTGCTTAGAAAAATCATATTCCCTGATTGTAAATATCTGTATTTGTCTGTTTTAATAACGGAATAGTTGTTGTGTCTATAAAATAACCATCAATCCTTTAGCCTCCTCTGGTGCAGATTCTCATGATCTTTTCAAAGCTATGTTATTCTGCATTCTGCATATATTTATGCTTCCGTAAATTAATTCCTTTTGTGGTAGTTCTAGATTGCATTCCTGAATTACAGTTAGAAAAAATAATCACTTTCAGCGTTTTATTTTGAAATGCAAAGATATCAGTCTCAAAACAGTTTCAGCCAGTAAAAAAATTATTTTTTATAAATGAATTTAGAATCTGGTGGGAAAAGGAGTCTTAGGTGTAAGAGTCTGTAATTGGAAACTGTTTGGTTCTCAGACTTTGGCCAGAAAGGGTCTACTATTAGGGTCATTGCTGATGTTGAAAAGATTATCAGTGAGATGAGTGATCCTGGTGAAAAGATTTTGGTATCCAAACAAAGTGTCAGGGTTCCAAGGAACACTTCCAACAAAATAAAGCTCTGAAGCCTGAGGTTCCTCAAAGTTCCAATTTATTAGAGATGTCATATTGGCACATCTGGGAAAACCTGAATCTGAAGCTTCCAGGTTTTCCCCATCCAGCTAAGAGTTCACAACCCTGCCCCATACCCACAAGTTCATCACATTGTCCAATCAACTTTACACACTCCACCGGATACAATCTTCAGGCAGTCTCCATCAGACACAGGCAAAAGTCCTTGAATATGGAATGTTGTTATAACTAACTTTCTACCGCTCCAACAACAACCCCCTCCCAACTTCCCCAGCTAAAATATGTGGCAGTTTAGAAGCAAAAAGAAAATTGTCTTCCAAAATGGACACAAAGATTATTCCCAAATGAGATTTGCAGAGATAGTCTATGGAACCCAAATGCATGGGACATTTATTCTGCTAGTCCATCTGAGTTTATCCTTATAGCAACTTTCCTTATTTTGGTGCCTCCAAAACAACAGAACAGAATAACAAGTTGGAAGGTCTTCTATTCTTGGAGGTCTTCTAGTCCAACCCCTTGCTCTGACAGGAAACCCTATACCATTTCAGACAATGGCTGTCCAACATCTTCTTAAAAACTTCAAGTGATGGAGCATTCATGACTTCTGAAGGCAAGCTGTTCCACCGATTAATTTTTCCAACTTGCTAACTTATTTCTAACTTGCTTCTCTCCTTGATTAGTTTTCACCTGTTGTTTCTTATCCTGCCTTAAGATGCTTTGGAGAATAGGTTGCCCCCCGCCTTAAAGATATGATACGATTGCAATTTCCAGGATCCACAACAGCAGAGTTGGCATAAGGATGGCTCACCAACAGAGAAGCATTGCTGAATGAGTTCAGTATTTGGTACTTCCCACAAAAGGCCACCAAAAGCAGAGCATAAGGGCTATAGCTGTTTCCTGCTGTTTCCCTCAGCAGCATATGTTTTTTGTTTATTATGAAATCCCTTCAACAGATTTTCTAAGCAACATATAAAATACCCCTTTAGCTTTCCAGAAGGCCCTGAAGTCCTGACTGTTCCCCTAAGGATTGGGCTATGATGGGACTTGGGTCAGGAGGTTAATACATGGTTGGTCTGGCACCTGGTGGAAAAGTTGCTGTATTTCTACTCTTGTGTACACACACACACACACACACACACACACACACACACACACACACACACACACCAGTAGCATTACTCAGTATCGTATCTACAGTAACAGTCATGATTGAACAGCAGATAAAATTTCACTTCAATTTATACTGTAGTTCAGGGGTGGGTTCTGCTTACCTTTACTACTGGTTTGCATCATGCCCGCGCGCATGCGCAGATCACTTCTGATGATGTCCGGGTTAGTGGGTGGAGCCTCCCGCCGGTTTTACTATCGGTTCATGCAAACTGATCCTGACCGGGGGCAACCCACCACTGCTGTAGTTCCTAATATGCTTCCAAAAATGCCTGTGACTAAAGAGACTTGTGCCAAGTCTCTCTGCAGATAGTATTAAACAAAGAAGGAGCTATTACTGAAACAGCCTTCATAATGCAGGGGAATCTAGAAAACCACCTCTGTTGACAACGTTAGTGTCTAGGTAAGAAAATATGTTAGGAGTTAAGTCTTCAGGTCATTCAGCCTCAAACATTTTTGAACTGGCCTACAGTGATGCTTAAAGGCTTGTGGACCCCTTTTGAATTTTCAATATTTCTGCATAAGAAATCTGCATAATTATGACCTAAAATATGAGCTTTTCGCCACACGTCCTAAAGCTAGGTAGGAGGACCTCAGTTAAACAAATTATTTATTTGTTTATTATTGAGAATGATCCAAATCTACATATTTATGTATGTACCTCCAGGATTATCCGTTCATTTAGCAATACAGAAAGGTTTAAATTAACCAAACCAGCATTGCCTAATTTTCTGATACACTCACAGTTTTCAGCAGCAATGCCTGCAGCCATTTGCAGCTCTTGTTCATTTTTTTGTTTTTGACAACTTCTTACCCTGTAATCAGCTGAGAATGCCAGCTTAATTTACAGGTAAATATTTGGAGGAAAGATGCAGTATAACAGTTTGCACATTGTTTTCAGAAGCATCCCCATGTATAATGCATAACCATTGAAGGAGTTTCCAGAAGGTGAAAAACTCTGGGGATGCTTTTGTTCAGACAGGGTTATATATCAATCATATTGTAGAGAGTAAAGAGACTGACCTGGACAGAAATAGGCAAGATCCATTATCAAAGCAACAAGGCAAAAAACAAGGCTTCAACCCAGAAGGTTTATGAAAATGTCTCAAACACCTCCCCAACTCATAGGAGTATAAAAGGGAAGGGAGGTAAAGCATTGTCAGACCCACAGTAACCAAGCTTAATACGGATAGTTTAGTCCTCTGTGAGAGTTTATTTCTTGGTGTCCTCTACATCATGGGGCTGATGATTTATCTGAATTTTAAATGTGATTTTATTACATTTTATTTATTATTTATTATTCTACTGAAGACTATTTATTTATTTATTTGTTTATTTGTTTATTTAATTCAATTTGTATACCGCCCTTCTGCTGGACTCAGTATCTATTAATACTGCATATGTAATGAATTTCAACAATGTTGGCTTGATGTTTGTAACACTCCATCATTGTGAGACTATGTGTGCTTTGTTCTATATATAATCCAACATCAAGCAGATCTATATTAATTCACTGAAATGTAGCACTTAACTCAGAAATCCATTTAAGATATTAAATGAAAGTCATGCCTACTTTGGTAAGAATCTAATTGCCAGTGTTTCAGTATGCTGTATGTGCCTTTCGAAACCCATCCATCCCATCGCATCGCATCCCATCCCCCTAAGAATGACGGTAGTTTTCAACTGATTGCTGTGTTTTTGGCAGGATTTAATGAAAGTTTTTAAAAACCAGATCATGCTTTTTTTAAAAAAAAATCAAGTTATTTATACTAGCATTCTCTGCTTTAATATCACATTTCTGTGGAAAAATTACTGTACAACCCTTCCATTTTGCCCTTGGTAGTGCAGGAAGGCAATCCTATGTAATGTACAGTGGGGGGGGGGGAAGTATTTAGTGAGCCACCAATTGTGCAAGTTCTCCCACTTAAAAAGATGAGAGAGGCCTGTAATTGTCATCATAGGTAGACCTCAACTATGAGAGACAAAATGAGAAAACAAATCCAGACAATCACATTGTATGTATGTATCAATATGTATTTGCAGAAGCCACATTCTGAACAAGGGTAGGGCCAGAGCAAATAGCAATAACTGGGTGGACATGTGGCAAAGGGCCAAAATAATTGGACAGGGATGGGATGGAAAGGAAAGAGAGAGAGACTTTGTTCAGGCATTATTGAAAGGTTAACATTCAGCCAGCCCTCAGCCCTTCCTAAGCCTAATCTTCAAATCTACATTGACTTTCAGCAGTAGCTCTGCGATTAATTTCCCATTTCTTTGATTCAGAACCCTCCTTACAAATGATTATTAAAAGAAAAAATAACTGTAGGAGATGACCAGGCTGAGCCCAAGGGAGGGCTCAAATGCATCATCAGTCATGAGTCCCTTTGCACCTACAAGAGAGCTAAGTCCCAGTGACCTTGAATTTTACTGACTCTTATGTACTTTCAATTTACTTAGTAGTAGTTAGTTCAGATTAATGTCAAGCCGAAATCAGAAGGTCTAGACAATTTAAATGGATATAAAGATTTATTGCAAGCTTAAGTTCTCTACAAGAATCTGAGCTACTAACCGGTCCATAGAAATTGGCATCTCCTACAATAACTTTGTTTTCTCATCTAGTCCGACTTACACCTACATTACTATGACAACTAAACATATAACTAAATACGAGCATAATATAAACCAGGGGTGTCAAACTCACAGCCTGTGGCCCGGACGCAACACGTGCTGGCCACGCCCACCCCCATTTTAGTGAAGGGGGGAAAGTCACAATACATCACATGACGATAATGTGACGCTGCGAGTTTGACATCCCTGATATAAATCCTCCAGTCTTGCAAAGTACATGTTACTTGTAGCCGTAAATTTTACTACTGAATTCATCTTCTTTTGTAACAGTAGTATGAGGAGGTCTTGTTACTGGTTGTGATTAGATCATTATTAATGTGAGAAGGAGTCTGGTAGCAACTTTTCAGCCTTACAAATGATATTAAAAAGTATGAGTTTTTATGAAATACAGCTGACTTCCTAGGTGTGTCATCTGTCTATATTGATGTAGGATATAAATTGGGTTCCCCTTCTGTCCTCTTCCAAAACTGATAATTAAGGAATGCCTTGACAAAAGGACCAACCTAGCAGTTTTTTCTTTTTCTTTTGGCATCAGGCTAGAATTGAAATGTGTGTATTATAAATGTATGTCGTATTAATTAACACATTTTGCTTTATACTTACTAATGTGATAATAATCTGAACTAGACCACTGTGAAACTATGGCAGAGAAGCTGGAATTTCCAGGCAGTCAAGTTTATTGTGATTCTCAGGCACGAAACCATTTCTGACCACTTAATGAAAAATGTGTTCAGCAGTGCTATTGATAGATGGATACTGAGCCATTTTAGAATGAACAGCCGACCCTTCTCGGAAATGTTCTGCTTTGTTAGGTACTTTCCAAGATACAGTGATTATCCTATCGAGTTTCTTATACACAAGTGTTTTGTTTTTGTTTTTTTGCTTAAAGCAAAATTAATTAATTGCATAGATATTGGAAGAAGTGAGGAAGATGGGAAGAGGTCTGTAATATGGAATGAAATGAATTAATCTAAAAGTTAGAAATCAAAACTTTGTTTAGTCTGAAGAGCAGCAGATCTCCTCACCCAGAACCTCACAACTGTTTCTTGTTTTCTTCTATTCCGGTTGACTGCTGTGTTCTGCTCACTCTCTCTTGGGCAGTGACTGCTTGACTTTTGTTGAATGAACCTATTGTTTTCTTTTTATGTTGCCCATCAAGTGAGCCCCCATCTGGTTTGCATCAGACTGTTTTCACAGCCAACAACTGCTGCTTTTTCTATATCTTGACACTTAAGGGCCTCCATGCTATCAAAGCATTGCTGTGAAAATCTGTCTGGCTGGATTGGTGCAGCTGTGCTACAGCAGCTTGAAACTATTAACCAAACAATGACAACTTAGAACTTGAACCAGTTTTTATTTCCAGTGGTGTTATGTGTGAATGATGATCAGTACAGTATTGCTGAACCTCACAACTCAACTGTAAGTTCTCCGTTCCAGCGAAATTTTCATTTTTGTATAATCTGTATATGGTTTAAAGTTTTTTGTTTTGTTTTGTTTTGTTTTGTTTTGTTTTGTTTTGTTTTGTTTTGTTTTGTTTTGTTTTGTTTTGTTTTGTTTTGTTTTGTTTTGTTTTGTTTTGTTTTGTTTTGTTTTGTTTAAATTGCAAATGTTTCCTGCCCTGGAGAAGACTGCTCTTTTCTAAAAAGCAGTATGTAAGCAAGTATATGCACATGTGCACAGCCACACTTTAATTGCTTGACATTATCCGAAATAATATATGTCATGGAACAATAAAGGGATTTGCTTCTTTAAGTGATAAATATCTAATGGGGATAAGGTTTATTTTTATAATTCAATAAATAAAGTCATGTGAAAAACTGCTTACAAATAATGACTATAGGCAGGCAGGCAGTGTGTATATCTATAGGAATTCTTACATGATGTATAATTAGGATCCTGAGAAGCTCTGCTTCCACAAAGACCCAGTAACTGCATAGTTTACCTTTTTTTCCTCTGGAGAAGGTGGCTTAACATGGCAGGGGGAAGGGCTCCTCTGATTGCATTCCCACAACAATTGCATATGGTAAATTGGTCTAAAGGTAAAGATTCCCCTCACACATATGTGCTAGTCGTTCCCGACTCTAGGGGGCGGGGCTCATCTCCGTTTCAAAGCTGAAGAGCCAGCGCTGTCCGAAGACGTCTCTGTGATCACGTGGCCAGCATGACTAAATGCCAAAGCGCACGGAACGCTGTCACCTTCCAACCGAAGTTGGTCCCTATTTTTCTACTTGCATTTTTTACGTGTTTTTGAACTGCTAGGTTGGCAGAAGCTGGGACAAGTAACAGGAGCTTACCCCATTACACAACACTAGGGATTCGAACCTCTGAACTGCCGGCCTATCAATCGACAAGCTCAACGTTTTAGCCACTGAGCCTCCGCGTCATGAATAGCATGAGCTATTCGTCCAAAGTTTTATTTTTAAGTGAGGACTTGAACCTGGGACTTCCTGCTAACACCTTATCCACTATGCTATACTGGCTGTTGTGGTTCAAAGAACATCTTTATAAATGCCTGAATGCTACTTATGAAAACTTTTAAAAACACAGTGAGAATCTGTGACATATCATTATTTATTTTCTGGGTCATTCCTCAAATGTTAAAAAAAAATCCCATGGAAATATATGGAAAAGCCTCAGGATAGTAGTTCTCCTCATAATGATAAGATGTTCCTTGCAAATTCACTCCCCTTGATGAAATCTGCATTCTAGTTGGGTTCCCTCATCCATACTGATAATGCAGATAAAAGGACTGCTTCCAAAATTCTTTCTATAGTGTTAGTTTGTCAACATAGTTTCATACTGTTTCCACTAAAATAAGACATCCCCTGATAATTAGCCCAATCAGGCTTTTGAATGCATGCGCTAAAATAAGACCCCCGAAAATAAGCCCTCCCCAAAAATTTTTAAACATGTGCGCAGCCGGTCCCCGCCATTTTCTCTGGTTAGGGTTAGGGAGACAGAGCTGGAAATCAGGTAAGAATGCAAGAGGAGCCCGTCTTGCTCCATGCGCCCCAAAATAATAAGACATTCCCGAAAATAAGGCCAAGCATTTTTTTCGGGATTCAAAAAAATATAAGACAGGGTCTTATTTTTGGGGAAACCCGGTAATACATTTTAAATACTACATCATTCTGTGGTTGTCACAATCAGAGAAAATCTTTAGGAATATACATAAAGATTTACTTGTATATGCCTGATGCTAATCTTGGTTAGCATTCTTTACTCCATTAACAAATAGTTTTGCTAAAGTTCTTGGGAGAGCAGCCAAACAGATAAACTTATGCTGGATTGTCAGTATTCTTTATGATTTATAAAAAACTAGAAGGTAAAATGGTAGTAGCCTTCAGCTAACGGAAAGGATAAGTCTAGTTTACACTGAACTTCTATGTAAAGATTCAGAGCCGCCCTATTTGAAAAACATTCCTTCTTAATTAATTGAACTAAAGCAATTAAGTGGTTAAGGTGGCTACTGTGTTGGCAATCTGGTTAACTTGAAAACTTGCAGTGGCTGTGAAGGCCTTAAGACTGCTTCCACTGTTAGTGTTTAATATGGAATTACCACAGTGCTTTAACATTTTATGGAGTGTCCACATATGCCATTGTTCAGTCAGCATCATTCTTGAATTTCCTTGTAGCTCTTCCATCTTTTCTTATTTCAGGAAGTCTAATATATTTCATTTCAATAATTTTATTAAGGATTGTATCAAACAAGTAAGAATAATACAAATAATTAATGCAGAAATATATATTTAGAAGTATTGTGTGTGTGTGTGTGTGTGCGCGCATAGAGGAGACTATAAACAAGCTCAGATTGCCCCCAAGGACATATATGCATACACAGTTACATAGAAACACCTCCCATCAATACCTAATTCAAAATTAAATAATTAAATTAAAACTGACTAATTAAAAATTAGAAGAAACTGTCTTTACCTGCAGCAAGCATAGTCAACACTAACATCTTACTACTGCCTTTTAAAATATTACTTAATATTTCTTCCTCACCCCTCAGGAAGTCTAATATATTTCAGAAGAATTTTATTCCATGTCTTCACAATTTTGCCAGAATATCACAGCTGGAACATGATGAGGTATTACAGTTGTGCTGTTATGAGAATCTTAAGCAATGTGAAGAAATGTTAAAATATAAACAAAAACTGTTTCAGTATGGGGAAGAACAAAAGGCATAGTTTCCCACTATTGAATGTAAAAGATGCTACAGAGCATTGAGCATTAGATGTGAAAGTTTTAAATGGAACCCGAAGAGAAGAGATAAATGCAATTTTCTAAACATGGTAATTTTAAATGGGCGCTATAATTCAGTATGCTCACCTTTGAACTGCCATGTGAATTGTAATTACAAACAATCTTTTTAAAATTGAAAGTGTCAAGTATTGCTCAATTCACAGTCCTAGAAACTCGGCATTTGCCTGGGTCTACTTATGGAGAAACCAGATAGTATTACTATTATGTCACTAATATGCTTCTAATTGTGGAAACTCTTCCTTGTATATGTGTTGCAGAAACTAAAGATCGCAAGATTGATAGCACAGAATCCAACTAACAAATGTTACTGAAAGTTTTCAATAAATTCTGTGGGTTTACATTTTATAATCATTAGTTATATAAATTATAACTGGTAGTCTGTCTTACATTTATTTGTTTGTTTGTTTGTTTGTCTGATTTATATACCACCCTTCTCCGGAGACTCAGGGCGGCTTACAATGTGTTAAGCAATAGCCTTCATACTTTTGTATATACCTGCTTAGTAAGGCTTTTGCCCCCCCCCCCAAGCCTTTTTTATACAAAGTCAGCTTATTGCCTCCAGAATCTAGGTCCTCATTGTACCTACCTCGGAAGGATGGAAGGCTGAGTCAACCTTGAGCCTGGTGAGATTTGAACTTGCAGTAATTGTAGGCAGCTGGCAGCTAAATGCTACTTTAACAGCACTTTAGTCCGCTGCGCCATCAAGGCTCCTACATCTACATAATCAACCTGTTTTCTTCCCATTTCCCCTCTAATCTGACATCATTCTAGCTATTCTCTACATTTGATGAAGTTGCTTCGCACAAAAGCATATTTATTTTAATAAAATTTGAGACAGTAAAAGTTACTACCAAAACCATCCTGACTTTTTGCCACTGTAGACTAACACTACTAGTGCACAATCTCTTTGTTTGAGATAGCTTTTAGCAATTCTAAAAACCAATTTATTATTTTTGAAATTTATTTCCTTTAAGAACATCAAAAATAGAACATTGCAATTGTATCACTTCTGTGCACTTGGAGGATTCTTGAAATTACTACAATTTCGAACCATTGAACCTTTCAATTGACAAGCTCAAAGTTTTAGCCACTGAGCTACCGCGTCCCCAACATTTCAGTTAGCTCCCTAATAATCCAAACATTTTAAATTATGAAGACAATTATAAATTATCAAGTTGGATATTTTAGTTCTTTAGAGCTTCTGCATTTTCTTTAGTACTTTTCTTCAGACTAATAAGAATGACTACCCCAGCAAAAATAGTATAACTTCCCTATTTGGATACTCTTGCTGCTATTTAATTACCATGTTTCCCTGAAAATAGAATATGTCCCGAAAATAAGGTCAAGCCTGATTTTTGGGGTGGGTGTAAATATACTCCTTCCCCCCAAAATAAGCCCTAGTGAAGGAGTGGACGTGGCCAGCGCAGCCCTTCCCTTCCCTATCAGCTAATGACAGCTGGGCCCCTTAATTGCGACCCGCCAATCAGCTGATCTTATCGGGAGCTGCCTCTCATTCTCTTTACCCCCAGCATTCTTGGTGCTTGCCTGCCTCCAATTCATTCATCCATCCATCCCCCTCACCTGTAAACTCCTGCCACGCTCTCAAGAGAGCAGCTGCCCAGCTCTTCTTACCACGTTGTGCCCATCCAGCATTGAGGATGGCTTCCCTTGCGGCTTCCAAACCCCGGCTGGAAGCCATTGGAAATGGAGAAGACACTGGTCAGGCCAGCCGCCTGCTGCCAAGTCTTCCGGGAGCCAGGGCAGAGAGTCTTCCAGCAGCTGGGGCAGAGAAGCAGCGAAGGGCGAAGGGAGCTGCAGCCTCGCATGAGGAGACTGTGCCGCTGCCGCCATCTGACCACTGAGGATGGCTTCCTCTGCAGCTTCCAAAGCCCTGTCTTATTTTCTTATAAGACCCTGTTTTATTTTGGGGGAAATGCGATATAGAGTGGTTGCTATGTTCATATGGAGCTGCAGTAAACGTTGCCAGCATGTCCTCAGGAATGAGTTATATGTTTTACAAAATAATTGTATATATAGATACAATCCAGGTGCTTTAAGCAGGCAAAAGGAAGAGAGAAAAGAACAAAGAGGAACAGGGAAATGATTGTATAAAGAGCAAAACAATTTTGCTTCTTTTCTGGAAACATATAAAGCATTGAGTTAGGAGGTTGCAGCTGTCTACTTCGATGTTTTAGGATCAGGCTTGAAACAAACTCATTGGAGGGCACTAAGACATTGAACACAACAACACTCAAACTTTGAAGTTGATATTCAACAAAGCCAAGCAGTCAGAACCTGGCAGTAGAAGGAACAAATCACTTTTTCTGCCCTGTTCTTAATGGAAGATGAATATTTTGCTAGATATGTTTTTCCAGCTGTTCTTTTCATAGATTTCAGCCATTTTATTTTTGTATTAGGTTGCAAACTTTGTAAAGTGATACTTTCCCCCCTCCTGGCTTCTTATATGATGGATTGGAAAATATTTTAAAAAAACAGACCATAGTAATAATGGCCTTTCTTTTCAGTAAGAAAATGCTGTAATTGTATGGAGTTTTCTCATCAATTTGTCTGTGAAAAGCATTTCAAAAATCTCTAAAAGTGTAAACAACATTTCTAAGAGATAAAGAGAAAACAAATCAAACTGATGATTTGGGCAAAATATGGCATTCCATGCATCTTCTTTCCCAGTTGGTCAATGTAAATACTGTGATGTGAATGTGCCATACAATAAATAAAGAAATAAATAATTTTTTTTATTACTGTAAAAATGTAAATACTGATGGTAAAGCAGCTTTCATGTCAGTATATTATGTGTCCCTTTCCAGATGTGATAGTGTAGGTTTCCCAGTTTGGTCAGTGCTGAATGTGCTGGACTTTCACCTTGATGGCCATGTTGGCTGAGATATTATGCACACTAACATATCTGAAGGACATGTTTGAGAAAACAGTGGCAGTGCAGAATAGTGGCAGTGCAGAATTCATATATTTGGGAGGAGGATTTGGATTTCAAGGTATCCTTCCTAAACTGATGCCTTCGAGATATGTTAACCCTAATTCCCATTATCCTTAACTGGTTATGTTGTCTGAGGAGTAGTGGGAATTGTAGTCAGATATATCTAGAAGAGCAATAAGCTGAGGAAACCTTCTGTAGGAAGCATCCCAAGCTGCTCTTTATTCTTTTAAAGTAAAATCTGGAAGAAGAACAGCATTACAGAGACCCCAAAATGCAAAATCTATATAAACATTAAGTAGAGAAACATTTTGTCTGGAGTGCTGCTGAAATGCAACTGAAGCAGTACCTTAGAGAAAATATGTATAAATCTTTATTGCATGTTTGTCCTCTTAAGTTTTGGATTCATCTAACCAACCTAGCTGATTGTCCAAAATCTCTGACGATTTTATGAATAGCAATGTCAACACTATATAAGAGTCATTATCAAAAGACTTTATCAAGTGATAGATGAAAACAGGACAGGTAATTGAGGGTAACATTAAAATTAAATGGCTGGGCAGAATACAGCAGCAATGTGTATGTAAGGCAAAATGTTCTCAGTATGAACAAGTAGTTTATTCATGTAAACTGTAGCAGAAAACTAAACTAAAATCATGTGTTTCTTCAAAGAGCCATTCAAAGGTTTTAGATTGTTGAAAAATATAGTGTACCAAAAGTAAAGTTTATTACTGTATGTAAAGGTATTTATTTAGAGAAGAGAAGAGTGGTTGGCACAGAACAGATTAAAAGAATGAAATGGGATGGCTAAGGTAAGTTTGGGCAATATTGAGAGGAAGCAGCCTACCATCCTTCAAACTGAAACCATTTTCAGGCCAATCCTATTATACTGTACAGTTTCATTTTGAGTTTGAAAAGTGTCTGATTTGCCACAGTGGGAGCTCTGGCAGCAAGCGTAATTAATACAAACTGGGTTAAAGCAATTTGTGTTGAACCTCTAGGCTTTCAGGGTTGAAGCAGTCTTTGGTTGGAGGTTGATGGTTCCAAAACATCCAGAGGGTGCCAAGTTGAGATGTATAAAAATGTAGATTAAAATAATGCTTCCTCTAATATCAATGACTTCTCTAACATTTTTCGATATGTTGCTAAACCAGGTTACATTTTATTATAGTTTAGTCAACAAACCATGGTTGTTCAAAACACATTTACAAGTCAAGATTAGATTCACCTAGTTTATTAAGCCAGAGTCAAAGTAATACAATAGTGTGATGAGTTAACTCTGCTAAGATTTGAAGGTTTTTTTCACTGCTGTTCGTATCCAGCAGGCATTTTTATTGTCAAATATCCCTATGTTCTCTTACCTAGCAGTACTTATTTTCTTTCTGAGTAGAGATACACCCTCTATAGTTACACATAGTAGAACAAAATGCAGCCTCTCAATGCCTCTCCAGAAGTTGCGATCAGTGTACAATTTTAACAGAAGGATATTTTATTTTGTATAATTTTATTGAACTTTACAATTTAATTATGTCAATTTTTTTTGTTGGACCCATCCTTTTTATGGGAATACTATCATCATTGAATGACACCATAATGTCATTAAATTATAAAATGGGGCTCTTAAATCTCAACATTGCTTACCCTTACCTATGAGAAAGACTTGGTAAGCTTTTACAGGAAGCACGGGACTCTCAGGCTACACTTGAAAATATATCGATATAAAATGTGTTTTTAAATTTCCAGGCTTAATGCTTACATATGGTTCATAGCATTTTCAACATCTGGCTGGACTCTTTCTATGTTTGCTTGCGGTCAAATAAGCATTTTTTTCTTAGCTTTTGTTTTTTGTTTAAAGGAACAGCCTTTAAGTTGTTAGACTGGGTGATTGCTATAAAGAATGCCATTAAGGATAGACACAATTTATTAACCCTTCTGGCAGCATTGCTTTAAAGATCATGTTTATAAAATATATAGTTGCATTTGCATTATGATATTTGAATATTCTTTTAGGCTTCACCAGCATCTAGCATCTGTCACTCAATCTTGAAAGAAAAGGACATAAACCACAAAGAACATTGAAATAAATCAGAGTTTGGAATACAGCTGTAGATATTCAGTGAAATAAAGATATTTGCCCACTTAAGCTTTGCAATATTCTCTTACAATTAGAAAATTTGTATGATTGTTCTGAAAATGTATGCAGTGAAAGTTAATAAACTTCTGGGGGGGGTGTCATTGTAGTTTGAAAAATCACAGAATACATCATTGATGTGACTTATATGTTTTGTGATACTGTACATGTGATGGAAATCTATACAACTTTTGTATAGTTTGCATAGTAAAATCATATAACGTACATCCAGTGGAATTTGGTTCCTTGCACAGTGAGCCCATTGCACAGATTTCACAGTATTGAAAAGCAATGGGAGCTCTTTGTGGTATATTAATATTGCTGAAAAGAAACATTTAATGTCCAATACTGACCCTGGAAACATAAAAAAAATTTTGTCTCAACCTCTGCTCTTTTCAAAATATTCAGAAAAAAGATTTTCCTTGATCATGTTGGTATTCATTTGCATGTAAACTCACTACATATGTCTAGTGTAGTGGTGGCAGTGTGCAATCCACAGTCTACCCTGTTTCCCCGAAAATAAGACATCCCCTGATAATAAGCCCAATCGGGCGTTTGAGCGCATGCACTAAAATAAGCCTTCCCCCCAAAAATAAGCCCTCCCCGAAAATATTTAAACACAGAGCTGGAAATCAGGTAAGATGGCAAGAGGAGCCCCATCTTGCTCCACACACCCCAAAATAATAAGACCTCCCTGAAAATAAGGCCAAGTGCTTATTTCAGAGTTCAAAAAAATATAAGACAGGGTCTTATTTTCAGGGAAACAGAAGTTCTCTAGAAGAAATCAGTTGAATGACTGATAAAAGCTGTTTCTTTTCTGCAACTTGTGTCAAAATGAGAATGAGAGGAGAAAACAGAAGTCTATGAAAGAGAAGCAAGTTATACACACCATGTTACATCCAGCAGATTATGCCCGAGATGACAGTATCCCTCAATAGCAAAAATAAAAGATTGACCCATGCTGTTCTAATATCTTACATGAGAATAGGATGCAGAATAGCACCCCAATGTGTAATAAAGAACTTGGCTTTTTTGAGACTCTTAACTCTCAACAAGATTGGCTGGAGGTAGATCTTTTGGAGGCATATTATGGGCAGTCCAGGTGAAGACTTCAGAAACTAACACCCATCCTCTGGAATACAACATTGAAAGAAAAGCTTTCATGTCAGTTTTGATCAGCTAATTATTAGTCTCTGAGGCACAACTTGGAACAGATTACATAAATCTTCTGCCATTGCATAGTCATGCTAGTTAATTAAATGAGGAAAGAGGAAAGAGTTTTCAATCCTTTAGAATTGAAGAGAAAATGTAATTTACTCTGCATATTAATGAGAAAGGAAGATTATAATTTTGCTTGCCTTGAAAATAATGCAAACCAATCCAAAGCCTCATCCTGGAACACAACCCACATTTTCAGGTTCCTTAAATATAATCTACAACCATGAGCCTTGTATTAGCCAAGCTTACATCCAATCATTGGATGCCATAGTATAACAATGATTTCCTGCTCTGTGTTTACTTCTAGGTACAGTTTCAGACAAAGTTAGCTAAGCATCTGCTATATTGAGCCACAAAGAGAGGGAGAGAGAGAGAGGGAGAGAGAATGATCTGTTTTCAGTGCAGTGGTAAGATTGTTCTTGTGTAGCCAGTATTAAAGCCAAAAGGCTATTAAATAAACTTTAAACATGTATTCATTCCTACATTGTTCCTGAAATCTGTGGTTTAAATTTGCAGACTGGAACATAATTGGAAACCATTATTTCAACAGACTGAAAAAATAAAAATTCATTGGCTGAATAAAACTGCCAAGATACAGTCTGTAAATAAGTCTTTGTCTCAGCTTTAGCTATTACAGTAATTATGTTAATAATCTACATTACTTTACTGAATTTAAACCATCTAATATTTTCAGTTTTGTATTTGGAAAGATTTTCCTACTTTTTAGAAGAAAAAAATAGCCATTTGAAGTGTTATTAATATTGTACACTGCTACCAGATGTTAATGTATCTAGGAAAATCTGAATCACGATTTTAGTTCCCTCTGCAAAATAGTCTCATGATTTTTTGGCAGGGGACAAGCATTCAGGAGCTTAGTGTTTTCTAAAATGAAGACAATACAGTCAGATGACATTTTTCAGTTTGTAGCTGGGCAACTTGACCTGCAAATGATTAAATGTTCTTTCTGTTTCAGGGACAGAGGTCACACCCCATTTAAGCCCCCTTCCTGCACCAGGTAAAGTATCAGTGAAGGTGCCATCTGCTGATATAGAGGACAAAACTCTGAGCTTCAGTTCAGTTCATGGGAGTTCAGACTCTTCTGGGGCAGACACATTTTGAAATGTGCAGGCTTATTCATGCACACAGACATTTTGGGGAGAGGATGTTGCCTGAAAATAATGGAACACACTAACTTTTGGTGCAGAAATGTTGCCAGCCATATTATTGTAAAGAATTGATTTGCCTTTTATCATCACAAACTTTATATATATATAGATACAAATACCTGTGCATATGTGTTGATATGTACATTTTTAATAAAATATTTTGTGCTTTTAAAGTTTAAGTCTTGGTATTGTTTTTTTGTTCATCTTTTGAAATCACATGTTTGAATGGAAGGGAGAATCAGACTGCCCAGCAGAACATGGGCGATCAGGCCATTGGTCTTTATTACTTTCTAATGTTTAAAATAAATTAGCAACATCTGCAGAGTTTCATGCCATATCTGAGGACTGAGCTTCAGAAGTTCTTTATGCTTGCTATCATTGAATTTGAACCCTTTCCTACAATTGCAGCTGGACAAAGTTTCTTTATTCCATGTAATTTACAGATTACTATTTGTACTTTTGTGAAGATCAGTGTAACTGGGAAAAAATGGAACCTAAGTGTGGTTCCTTAATTTGGAAGGGGAAGGCTGTCAAACCAAACGTATTATTTATTACTCCTGACCTTTGTACAGGTGTCATGGTATAAAGTAAGACAGCTGTAGTATAGAATCCAACTCCCTAATTAATATTGGAGTCCCAGCATATTTACAATTTTACTCTTTGGCTTTTATCATAATAAAAGAATATCCCATGAGACCTTGCAAGGATGGTGTTGCTCCATTTTTATTTCTTTACATACATTCTATCAATTCCAGGTCATCTTATCTATGTATGGTTTGCGCCAGTAGCCCACTTATCATCAGATTGTCCTTGTTCCCCAAAGAAGGCAAAATGGAACAATTCTAAAGAGGCCTTTATGGATATGTTCAGAGCCCTCTGAATGATGAAGAGGAAACAGGGCATGTATGGACAATGAAAGGAGAACATAATAAAAGAATACAATGGTGTCTCCTGAAACTATAGAATGAGCTGAGGGTTCCAGAAAATACCAAACATATCCAAAAAAGGATACTTTGGGTATGGTTAGAAGAACACATGACGGCCGTGGCCAGGGGGGCTTTTTATCAGGTTTGCCTGATACGCCAGTTGCGTCCCTTTCCAGATCGGGACTCCCTACGCACAGTCACCCATGCTCTCGTGACTTCCCGCCTGGACTACTGCAATGCTCTCTACATGGGGCTCCCCTTGGGGTGCACCCGGAGGCTCCAACTGGTCCAGAATGCGGCCGTGCGGGGAATTATGGGAGCGAGGTGGCGCTCCCACGTGACACCTCTCCTGCGCGAGCTGCACTAGCTCCCGGTGGTCTTCCAGGTGCGCTTCAAGGTGTTGGTGACCACCTTTAAAGCGCTCCATGGCTTAGGACCTGGGTACTTGCGGGACCGCCTTCTGCCGCCAATAGCCTCCCACCGGCCAGTACGCTCGCACAGAGAGGGCCTCCTCCGGGTGCCGTCGGCCAGACAGTGTCGGCTGGCGACCCCCAGGGGGAGAGGCTTCTCTGTGGCAGCGCCCGCCCTCTGGAATGACCTACCCCCGGAGATACGCAGGATTCCAGATCTCCGGACCTTTCGTCGGGCCCTTAAAACCCATTTGTTCCATCTAGCTGGGCTAGCTTGATCCCATCCTCCGTTTTTAAATTTGACATTGATTTTAAATTGGGTTGTTTTAATTCTCGGCCGAATAATATTTAATAATTTTTAATTGTTTTTAACTTTTGTATACCATGTTTTATTCTGGCTGTTCACCGCCCTGAGTCCGCAAGGAGAAGGGTGGTTTATAAATTGAAATAATAAAATAAATAATAAATAAATAATAATAAATAAATGGATAACTGAAGAAAGGTCCAAAGAGGTTGGCAGTTGGTAATTGAGTAGCCAAATAGGATGCACTAAGGCAGAATTGGCTATCTCATATTTTGCATTTGTTGTTTCAGGAAGAAAATGGAGATGTAGTTGATTGTGATTTTGCCACTATGTGAGGAGGGAATTACAGCTTAAGATAAGGTCAGAGAGAACTTGGCTAATTTAAATGAATTCCAAATCTCCAGGGCTGGATGAATTAGATCCCACGATGTTGAAGGAACACTTGGGGTTGGCTGAAGTTGAGGTGATTGCACAACAACTGGTAATCTTTGAGAACTTTGAGGTACCAGATCTTTAAGACTGTGAGGTCCCAGAAGACTGTAGGAGACAAATGTCATTGCTATTTTTGGAAAAGGGAAGGAAAACGTGAGAAACAACAGGCCTGTCAGCAAATTGCCATAGATATCATGTTCCATGGTAGTCTTTATAAAATGGTAAAATAAAGTGGATAGGCTACTGTTAGAAAACTGATTGAATATGTCAATATAGTGCTCATTGATGGTTCTACTTTAACTTGGAAGGAAGAATTAAGTGAAAAGCCACAGAGCTCTTTCCTTAGCCTTGTGATGTTCAACATTTTTTGTAATGCCTTAGATGGCAGAATGAAGCAGATACTTACCACATTTGCAGTTGGCACAAAACTGCCAATAATGAAAAAGAAAATTCAAATTATCTAGATGAATTTGAGAAGTTAATGGAAATTAATAGGATAGAATTTATCAAGGAGAAACGTAGGGATCAAATTCAGGTAGGAAAATACAAGGAAAAACAGAAATCTGGCTTACAATATTACAAATATCCAGAAAGGACCTGGATATGTTTGTCAACCATAAATTAAAAATGAGCCAGCAATTTGATGCAAACTGTTAAAAAGTCAAATATTATATTGGGACGCATTAACATAGAACAGAATCCAAGTTGCAGAAAGTAATTGTTCTACTCTACTTTGACTTTAGACCAGGGGTGTCAAACTTGGGTCGTCACGGCGGCATCACATGACATATTGGGACTTTTTTCCTCTTTGCTAAACTGGGCGTGGGCATGGCCAGCACATGACACATTTGGTCCGTGGGCCATGAGTTTGACAGCCCTGCTTTAGACCCTTTTTGGAGTACTTGACCACAATTTAAAAACACAATGACAAATAGGAACAAATTCGGAAAAGAACTAGTATTTACTACACCCTGGCAATTTCTTAGACCATTGAGTCTCTGCTGTTGCATGAAACTAGAGAAGGCAGTGCTAGCACATGGACACAGTATGTGAGGATGTGTAGGAACATAGAAAGTTATCTAATAGCTCATTAGATTCATCAATAGTAGCCCAAATCTCTTTCTGACCAAACTCTTAACCAGAGTTCTTTATCATCTGCTTGCTTCTTGTTCTTTGGCCTAGGATTGTCTTTAATGCAAAGCCTGTGCTCAAATACCACTTTCCTTGACAGAATTTTACCAACCAGACTTATGTAAGCTATTTTATATGAGAGCATGTTACAAAACCTCTATTTCCTAAATTGCTCTGCTTTTCTTAAATGCTTGCACTTCCTTTCCTTTACCAGACTCTGCAGGTCTCTACTTAATCTATCATCTTGTGCTTCCATTTTCCTCTTTTTCTGTGGCTAAGTAATTGCTCCCAAGGTACTGATTTTCTTTATAGCCACTCCCTCCCACCTTTCCTGGGAAAGTTCTGTTCCTTTTCAATTTGCCAGGCAGCCTTGTGGGCTATTTGCTAACTAGCTTACCCCACCCACCCCCTTAGTTTCCTACTCAGTTACAGCAAAAAAAGGACAGCCACTCTCTCGTCTAAATGTCAGTAACCCTGTTGTTTATTCCTCTTCCTCTAGAAGGGTCAGATAACAGACACCAATTTATTAAATAGTCATATCTCTGGAAAGCTTGGATCCTCCATTCAAGTTTTGCACTTTTCTTCTGTTTCCAAAACCAGCAGCAGGTTCTTCCAGTGAACACCCAATTCCTCCAAAGACTTCACCACGTTGTACCGCATTCCACTCTTCCAAGTAGCAGCTCAAATCTTCCCATGAGCTCCAGGTCTGTATTTAAGCCCTTTGAGTCCACTTCTCACTTTCTAGAAAAGTAAAACAACCACATGCAGTACAGGGTTTATGCAACAAGGAGTAGGTCCTCTGACTGATGATCTCCTCGGTATCTTAGTTAACTTTACTTTACTTTTATTGTATTTCTATACCGCCATTAAAAAACCCCATTAAAATTGCTATTCCGTCAGCCCGGCTTGATGAAAAAATAAAGTCTTCAGAGTGCGACGGAAGGCACGGAGGTCGGGGATCCTTCGTATATCCAGGGGCAATTCATTCCATAGGGCAGGAGCCCCCACAAAGAAGGCTCTCCCCCTGGGGATCGGCAGTCAACATTGTTTGGCCGACGGCACCCTGAGGAGGCCCTCTTTGTGAGAGCGTATTGGTCAGTGGGACGCAATCAGTGGCAGAAGGCGGTCCTGTAGATATCCAGGTCCTAAGCCATGGAGCGCTTTAAAGGTGGTGACCAGCACCCGGAAGACCACTGGGAGCCAGTGCAGCTCACGCAAAAGAGGTGTTACATGGGAGCGACGTGTTGCCCCCATTATCACTCGCGCAGCCACATTCTGGACCAGTTGGAGCCTCCTTAAGTTCAAGAAGCAGAGTAATTATGGAAGGAGAACATTTGTGATGTTGATAGAACACTGAAAAGTGGAGGACACGATTCTGTGCACATTTTTTCAAAATAAGTCTTGAGTGGGACTTGTTTGAGTCTGCATATGCAGGATTACTTTCTAATGTGATAATAAGAGGTTGGGGAAAAATTGGAAATGTGGGTTGTGGAGCCAGAACCATCAAGAATCGGATAATTGCAGCTCATCTTAGGTTTAGGGCATGCTTTGTGGGCAGAGAAAAGCATACTCAGCCAGGGATGGGGAGGGAACAGCATTGGATTTTGGTACCGCATGGCAATAGACTCTGGGCCTGTTTTAGATGGCTATTTCCTGGCTGCTAATAACAGCAAGGAAATTGTGTTTTGAACCCCCTTGTGGTAGAGAGATTATCATTAACTGCTAGAAGAGCAATCTTGTCTCAATATCCAGATTATGGCTGATTAGCAGATATGCAGGAATGTACAGGTAAATCTCGTTTACTGTCTTACTATCTTATTCAGCAACCATTTGAAGCTATAACTACTGAAAAAATATCTTCAAGGTCAATGCCTGCGTTTATGACCTTTGCAGTGTCCCTCAGTCATTGATTATAGTTAGTATGTATTACCCTCTGCCTGATCTGTTCCTTTCCCCCCCAATCCTTGCAGAGAAGACAGATTGGAAAATAATGCATTAAAAGAGAGGAAGCAGACACCCAATGGGAGTACATATCAAAAGGTATGCTTGAGGCTGGGAGCTGCAACCACACTAAACAAACAGCTTGGTATATTTCCCCTTCTGTGCTACTTACTCTCCTGTAATCCTTTTCTCTCCAATATTTGTGCTCTGCAAGGAGAGGGAGGAAAAAACTGCTCGGACATTGGAGAGATTTTCTACTGCCTTGGTTTTTTTTTTCTTTTTTTCTCATCCCAGAGTGGAAAGATTGCTAGGGGTGGAGAGAACCAAGCAGTCTCTGTAGGCAATCTCTCCTGTGCTTGACCCATTTTTCTTCTCTCACAGAACATTTGAAACATCTGAGACAGAAAGATTGGAGACGAAAAGAATTACATGCCTATAATGGGGAACACACTCACTGTTCTGATAGAGTGCATTCAGGTCCCAGCCCTGAATTCATTCAGTGCTGCTGGTGCCATTGCATTACTTTTGACATATATTCCCCACCAGCTTGTATGCCTGCCTACTCTCTTGTAATCCCTTCTTCTCCAATGAACCTAAATACAAACACTAATTCCCTTCTTGCTAATTATCCCAGTGCTGGCGTGAGCATTCCAAAGGACAGAAATGGGAAAAAGGAAAGTACAGTCACAGTCAAGTGATTTCCTTCTTAATGACAGAGCTGCTGATGTTAATTGTGGTTGCTAAATGAATGTTACCTGTATACCCAGGGTTCCATGAGCCATATGTAGCCTGTGGTCAGGGGATCCATGGAAGGGGAATGTCAAAAAAAGCTAAGATGGCAGCCCTGGCAATGTAAGCAGAACTGTTGCTTTTTATGTATGCTGCATGTGCACCAAACACACATCAAAAAGTGGGAAGGGAGGGGAGCTTCTATGGTATGTTGCAACATCATCTTGACTTTTTTGACCCTTTCCAGATGCTTCTGCCAGTAAATCTACATTTTTTCATCTGATCAGACTTCTCTTAGCACTCAAAGTATGCTGCAGCTATTCACCTTTCTCTTTCTAATAGGTGTTCAATGGAAAGAAAAAAAAAAGATGTGAACAGCTTGGGAAAAACATGGTAAAGTTGTAAATGGAAGATGCCAATGTTTGGATCCCTGTGAAATTTCTGTGAATGAAACAGTTGGAGTGCAAAATAAAAGCCTCATGTGAAAGTACCATTAGCTAAAGCAACTGAAGGAAAATAAGAGCAAGAATATACTTTATATGCAAGAAAACATGCAAATGTACAATGTATTTATAATTTATTTACAGCTTGACAACAAAGGCGATTTTCCTTGATATTGCTATAATTAAAGCCCAAGCTACTTCTATTCTTTCTCAGACTTTTTTTCCTACAGCTTTTCTTCTACATGTGCAGTGCAATTTGTTAATGTATTTATAGCAGTCAATTTCCATTGTTTTATTAATCTATTTTACAGTGATGACCCTTTAATCTTTTTCAATATTTGATAATCCCTCCTATCAGCACTAACAGGGAAATCACATCTTTCAGATAAGTAATGAATACATTGGGAAGGTCAAGAATAAATTTAATCACACGGCTTTGTTTTAAAGTAGGTTAAATCTGCAGCCAGAATTCTATTTTAAAAGAGTGGGATAATTCAGTGTATGTGATGTGTAAAAAAAAACCAATTACAATCAAGGAGGGAAAGTTTTTAAAGATGTTTTCCCCACCCTAGCACTCACCATTCTTGTTGAACTCCAACTCCCATCATCCACAAGCATCATTAGTAGATGATTAGTGGCTTTGATCAAATATCCAGTTTGTCTGTTACTGATTTCTGTTTCTTCTACACAGTATTTCCCTTGATGACATCCTAGTATGAATTGACACAATATTTTTTTCAAGAAACACTAGCTGTAAGGTGAGAGAAGCAGACATGCTCTCCTGTTGTCAGGTTTGCCTTCGTAATTCAGATTCCTTGCAAAAAGTGAAAGGTAGGATATAGTATAGGAACTATTGGTTATTTATCTTATTTTATTTCGTAAAAATTTTAAAACCAAGCTACAGCAGTCACTTTCATCTCCTAAAATATAAAGAAGAAAATGGGTGCCTTTAGCTGAGAAACCCATTCCCCTGAAAGTTTCCAAGCAGGAAGGCAGGGTAGGATGGAAGCTGAAGTGCACCACATCTGGAAAGCCTGGGCTTGAAGGAAGGATGAATATCAACAATCCAACTACTCCAAAAAAATTAAATTTGGTCAGTGGCTAAGACGCTGAGCTTGTTGATCAAAAGGTCGGTTCAGCAGTTCGAATCCCTAATGCTGTGTAATGGGGTGAGCTCCCGTTACTTGTCCCAGCTCCTGCCAACCTAGCAGTTTGAAAGCATGTAAAAAATGCAAGTAGAAAAATAGGGATCACCTTTGGTGGGAAGGTAACAGCGGTCCGTGCACCTTTGGCATTTAGTTATGCCAGCCACATGGCCACAAAGACTTTTTTGGACAGCGCTGGCTCTTTGGCTTTGAAACAGAGATGACCACTGCCCCTAGAGTTGGGAATGACAAGCACATATGTGTGAGGGGAACCTTTACCTTTAAGATAGCTAATTAGGCAACTTATTTTGGCAAGTTCCTAGCCAGTAGTCAAATATTAAATAAATAAATACAGTAACTTTCAGCCACACATTTGGACTCTTGAGGAAGTAAACTGTCCCTATGGGCAACTGAGAACACACAGCTTGCATGTCCTTTGCTCCTTTGGACAGCTGTAACTATTACATGTGTTATTTTGATGGAACCCTCTGTAGGTTGGAGTCATTCTGTGCTTCGGATGGGTTATATCTCCCAGAATTCCCCATTAGTTTTGGGAATTGCAGACCCAATTCTGCAATTGGAAAGTCCTAAACTACTGGAAAGTCCTAAACTGGAGAAGACTGTCTATTTATATAAAGGGCACGCAATTTCTGCTAACATTGCTACAAGCAAAATTAATAGTACAGCAAGCTTGGAACACATTGGCAGTCATCAAACAACATAGTTGACCCAATTAGTTGCTCATGCAGATGCAATCTCCAGTGACCCAGTCATTCAGGATGGCCATTTTTTATGTTGTCCAGGCAACTTTAAAGGAGACTGGGAAGCTTGTCATGTCCAAGGTTTTTTCCTCCCACTGGAGCAATTAAAAACAAAAATCAAATCGCTGCTGACTTGGAAGTAGAAGAAAAAGATGCAATTGTTAGCTATGAAATTTTGGCCCAGTTGAAACATAGGAAGACACTGTGGTTTTCTTTGTAGAGAAATATTTTAGAAATTAGAAGTCAGATGCAGCCAAAAATTTGTGAAATGTGATCTCTCCCATGGAAAAATCTTTTATTTACAAAAATAAAATGAACAAAACACTGTTTAGTTCGTCTTCTGCCAATATCTTCCTGAGAAAACAGAAAAGCTGTTTCTCTTCACAGAAGGAAGACATAAAATATGTAACTAGGAATGATTTTGTCTGAAAAACTTTGGCACTAAGAAGAAGTGAGGAGACATCAATAGTAGAAGCAGGAGGTGAAAACCTAATTGTGGTGAGAGGGCCTGCAGTTTTAAGCCGATCCACGACTCTATAGGAACTCCTTTTTCTGGCAATAATCTCAGTGATGTCTATGAGTGTGAGTGTGAAAATGTATATAATTCCCAGTATGGGTCCAATACTCTAAACGAGTGTTTCTCAACCTTAGCAACTTTAAGATGTGTAAACTTCAACTCCCAGAATTCTCCTGGGAGTTGAAGTCCTTGCCAAGGTTGAGAAACATTGTCTAAGACAATGATGGGCTCAGCACATCAAGAATTTGGAAAATGCCTAAGCTGATTCTTCTGGAGTCTTATTGTTATGTCCTTATAAGGACACCCGCCTGGAATTGGTCAAAGATCCTTCGGCGGGAGATTTGAATCCCTGTCAGTGGGCGGTGCGTCTGCCGGAGCAAATATAAGGAGAGCTCCAGCAGCGCAGCACCAGTTCAGTTCCCGTTAATAAATGTTGTTACTTGAACTCTGCTGGTCACTCTTCTTTCCTGCGCCGATCTAACACTGGCGATGAAGGACTAGAGAAGAACCACCGCGTGGCACGATCGCCATAACGAGCTGAAGTCACTCGACGCGGACTGAGAGATGGCAACGCCGCAAGCGCCGTTCGCCTCGCTGGCTCCTTTCAACCCCAGCCGGGAGAAATGGAGCTCCTATATGATCCGTTTCCGCCAATTCCTCCGGGGAAACGGATACAATAACTTAGACGATGAGAGGAAGAGGGCTCTCTTCCTCACTCACTGCGGCACCGACGTCTTGGAGCTCGCCGTCAACCTCGTCGCACCCAGAGACATTGAAGTCATGTCCTGGGTGGATCTGCAGACTGCCCTGCAAGACCACTATGCGCCAACGGGCACCCCCATATCGAATCGGTTCACCTTCCGCCAACGTAACCAGAAGGAAGGCGAATCTCTCAAAGACTTTGTGGCAGCATTGCGGCAAATCGCAGCAAACTGCGAGTTTGAGAACGTTGACAATGCCTTACGCGACGGGATCGTCTTCGGGATGAGAGATGCAAATCTCCAAAAGAAGTTCCTGAGCAGAAAAAGACTGTCCCTGAAGGACGTTCTTGAGGAGGCTACGGCTGCTGAAACATCCGAGACAGCCGCCGCTGCTATGCTCCAGTCCCGAGGGATCCATAAGATCCGCAAGTCGTCCTCAGAATCGTCTGATGACTCTGCCACACCGACCGACTCAGAGGGGGAGTCGACCGTTTTGAAAGTCTCCTGCCCATCTAGGCGGGAAATTCAAAAAGATGGCTGCCGCGCCGCCCAGTGCGGCAGTTGCAAGGGACACCATCCCCGCCAATCCTGCCGCTGGCGTGATGCAACCTGCAGACGCTGCCTTAAGAAGGGGCACATCGCTGAGGCACGCAGAGCCTCTGATCCGGTTCCAGAGTCGATCAGGCCCCGAAATCCTGAAAATCGCCGCGACTCCCAGAGGCCATCCAAATGGTCCTCACTCCAGCACAGCCGCGACGACCGCAACGGTTCCCACGGCGGCGCAGTGAATCAAACAACGATCGCCCTCACCAGTAACAACAGTGCCACCAAATTCCATGTGACACTGTTGGCTGAAGGCTTGCCGTGCACTATGGAAGTAGATTCTGGCTCCGTCTATTCCATCATCGACTGGCACCAGGTAAAGAGACTGAAGCCGGCACTTACGAAGCGCCAACTTGAACCCCTTCACTCCAAGCTGGTGGATTTCGGCGGAAATCCCATTGGCGTCATCGGAAGAACCAATCTCCAGATCGCCTTCAAACAGTTCCGAGGCCAGCTCCCCATCACCGTCGTGGAGCATAGCCGCCCGACCCTGTTGGGCGTGGAGTGGTTCCAGCCGTTGGGGCTTTCTATTGGAGGCATCCACCAGATTAGCTCAGGCGAACTCGACTCACTCATCGGAGAGTTCCAAGAAGTCTTTGATGGTAAGTTAGGGACCTTTACAGGGAAACCCATCTCCTTTAATCTGGACAAGGGGGTAACCCCAATTCGGCTCAAGCCCTGCCGGGTTCCATTTGCCTTGCGGGCTAAAGTAGATGCTCAGCTAGATAAGCTGATTGCCCAAGGCATCCTGGAACCCATCGATCATGCTTCATGGGAGACTCCCATTGTGACCCCCATGAAGCAGGATGGATCTGTGCGCATCTGCGCCGACTACAAAGTGACCATCAACAAGGTGTTGCCGCAGAGCGCATACCCTGTGCCGGTAGTGCAACATTTGCTTCACTCACTCGGCAAGGGCAAAATTTTTGCAAAACTGGACCTGGCCCAGGCTTACCAGCAATTGCCAGTTGATCAGGAAACTGCGGAGGCTCAGACAATTGTCACCCATAGAGGCGCGTTCAAGTGCAACCGTCTCCAGTTTGGAGTCAGTGCAGCCCCAGGCATTTTCCAATCCATGATGGAACGCCTTCTCCAAGGCGTTCCAGGGGTGGTGCCTTATTTCGATGATGTACTGATCTCCGGGGACTCAAAGGCACAACTCCTTGACCGGCTGAGGCTTGTTTTCCAGCAGTTCAGGGACAAGGGCTTGAGGGTCCGACGGGACAAGTGCATCATTGGGGTACAGGAAGTTGAGTTCCTGGGCTATCTCATAGATAGTTCTGGCATCCACCCCACCAAATCAAAAGTTAAAGCTATCCATGAAGCTCCCAGCCCCAAAAACAAAGCGGAGCTTCAGGCTTTCCTTGGATTGCTTAACTTCTACGCAATTTTCCTCCAACAAAAAGCCACTATTGCTGAGCCACTTCATCGCTTACTGGCAAAGGCGGCTTCCTGGAGGTGGGGCCGTGAGGAAGTGTCTGCATTCAGAGCCGTTAAGCAACTGTTGACTTCTGACAGCGTTCTCATTCAGTACAATGAGACGCTGCCCATCAGACTCTCCTGTGATGCTTCCCCCTACAGAGTCGGCTCTGTTCTCAGCCACGAACTGCCTACCGGCTGTGAAGCCCCCATCGCCTATTTCTCAAAGACTATGTCCAGTGCTGAGCGCAACTACAGCCAACTGGACAAAGAGGCGTTGATTCTTCTGATTCTTCTGGAGTCTTATTGTTATGTCCTTATAAGGACACCCGCCTGGAATTGGTCAAAGATCCTTCGGCGGGAGATTTGAATCCCTGTCAGTGGGCGGTGCGTCTGCCGGAGCAAATATAAGGAGAGCTCCGGCAGCGCAGCGCCAGTTCAGTTCCCGTTAATAAACGTTGTTACTTGAACTCTGCTGGTCACTCTTCTTTCCTGCGCCGATCTAACACTTATCCCCTCAACAAAAAAGAAACAATTCTCCACCACCACCACCTGAGCAGCAGCACTTGGCAGCGCTGACACTGGGCCTAAACTAGGGCCTTGATTTCAGCCCTAGTGCCAGCATTGCCACTTAAAAAGACTGCCTCGCACTGTTCCCCAGGATCTCCCATATGCCACATACCTTCAGGCAGGGTGCGGCCTACCTGAGGCTGTTCCAGAGACCTGGAACAGCCTCAGGTAGGCCGCACCCTGCCTGAAGAGAATGGTCTTCTGCTGCCTCCGCAAACCATGCAAAAGCACGCCCTATTCTTGCGTAATTATGGAGACTCCAAACACTATGTGAGCACAATGTGCAATTTCTCTCTTGTGTAATTTGCAGAAGGTCCGGGGACTGCATAAGAGCACCCCTCCACATTCTTGCATGGCCTTGGCAGCCTCCAAACGTTACCTGAGAACAGGGCATGCTTTTGAGAATAGTTATCAGATGTTGGCAAGCACTGATATGTCACTTTTGGCACATGTGTCATAGGTTTGCCTAGCTAAGCCCTCCTCTATATGTTTTTCTTATTCGGGTAGTCCTCGTAATTTACAACAGTTCATTTAGTGATTGTTCAAGGTTACAAAGTTACAAAGGCCTTGAAAAGAGTGATTTATGTCCGTTTTTCACACTTACGACCATTGTAGCACCCCCATGGTCATTTAATCAAAGTTCAGATACTTGGCAACTGATTCATATTTCTGTTGCAGTGTCCCATGGTCATGTGATAACCCTTTGCAACCTTCTGACAAACAAAGTCAATGGGGAAGCCAGGTTCACTTAACAATCGTGTTATTAACTTAACAACTGAAGTGATTCATTTAACAACTGGCAAAAAAAGGTTATAAAACCGAGCAAAATTCACATCAACTGTCTCACTTAGCAACAAAAACTTTCGACTTAATTGGGTCGTAAGTTGAGAAGTACTTATATCTGTTCAGCATACCCTATACTCATGATGGTGAACCTATGGCATGCGTGCCATAAGTGGCACGCAGAGCCCTCTCTGCGGGCACGCCAGCAGTCGCCCCAGCCCAGCTCCAATGCCCATGCGCATGCACCTGCCGCCAACCAGCTGGTCTTTGGATCTCTGCCACACATGCAGGGGAGGAACAGGTTGGTGCAGGAGGCTTTCCAGGCCCAAAATGGGGTGCAGGGGGACCTCACGCAGTGCCTCCATGCCCCGTTTTGGCTTCCAGGTTGGTGCAGAAGGCTTTCCAGGTACAAGTCTCTTGCACCAACCTGGAAGCCAAAACGGGGTGGGGGGCTAGGGTGCATGCGCGGGGGACATGTGCATATACATGGGGGTGGGGCATGTGGACCGGGTGGCGCGGATGCATGGGTGGGGTGCTCACATTGCATTTTGGGGATTCAGGCACACACGCATGCACACGCTTTGGTCTTACAGTCTTACTAACAGAAAGACTGTTAGTAATTGTTTTCACAAAGATAGGTACAACACAGGGTAAAATGACACATCCTGCAGCTATAGGGCAAATAAGTCCCATGATCACCTGTAGACCTGGTAATTTAGGCCACCATCCAGAAAACATATCTCCTAGATTGAGGCCTTTCCATGTTTGGACAGGTACGTGGGCTATTTTAACCATTTTATCTGTTATTTCTTTAATCACTTTACCACTTTCATCAATTTCAATGCAGCAGTTAGTCAGATTGAACTTTCCACAAACCTCTCCTTCTTTGGCTAGTAAATAATCTAGAGCTAATCTATTTTGCATGATATAGGTTCGTGATTTTACACTTTCTCTGGCTAATTGGGTAAGGCCTTTGACAGTCTCATTAGTTATGATTTCAACCACTGCCTGGAGCCTAATGAGGCGATTCAGGATATATATTGGGGTTCGATAGCCATATAAGCCATCCTCTGCCCAGGTAGCTGGTCCATAAACTTGTATGATGCGCTCTGGGGGCCACTCATCTTTGTCCCAGGTGTATTTATCAGGGCCAATTTTCACTTTACTTATCAGAGAGGTATCCACATGACGTCTCCTTCTCTGATTGCCAACCTCATCATACATTGGAACCCCCAAGATTTGTCTAGTTTTAAGAGGAAGACGAAAGAACCCTGGCCTAATTATGCCCAGAACACATGCTCCACACCAATTCTTTGGAAGGCTTCCATATGCCATTCTCCCACATATCCAGTATAGGTCATCAGGTGCAAGCCAAAAAGGTTAACCATCACTACCCTATACGGATCTCAAGGTACAAAGGCTGATAAAAATTCCTTCAACTAAATCTACGACTTAAAAACTTGAATAAGAAGAAAGCAGTCTTTCAGGAAGAAAGCATTTTTTCCCCAGATATCAAGACATGAGAAGCACTTGTGAGAAGCAGAACTGACAGCTGTGAAATGTACGGCAAAAGACAGTTTTCCTGTGGGCTGCTGCAGTTTAGGCCTTTGCTATGCTGACACATCACAACTGCTTTTTGTCTTCTCGAGCTTGGCCATGCCAGATGAAGTTCTCCACACTTCACCTCACAGGGTTTTTTATCAGAAAGGGCTTATCCATGGAGACTATGGGCAATGAACACCTCCTCTAAGTCTGTTGACTTGGTATTGGAAAGTGAGTTGGGTTTTCCCATGGCATGTTGCTAACAAGTATAATTTAACAGTGTGTGAAAGATTCCATATAGCCACAACACTTCATTTAAAAAATACACCTGGGAAACAAGACAAGGCAGAGATCACTTCCTATAGGAATAGGAGGCTAGTGTTGAATAGAACTGCATTCCATTCACAGTTCTTGGAACAGCATCGTAATAGTTTTAAGAATATCAGAACCTTAGCTTTTCATAAGTATTTAGGTTTTGTGATTTTTTATTTATTTTTATTTATTTTTTTGGAATATTGGAAGTGGTTAGAACACCACAAATTAATACTAGCTTTCTCTAATTCAGGAGTGCAAAACTATTTTCCAACAGAGGTACAGTTTTAGAATTGAGTCTAGAATTGAGGTGCTCTAAAAATGGAAAGCAGCAAAATAGATATTCAGGAGAGATTAGATCTATTTTCTGTTTAAACGTGATTAAAATTAACAGAACAGGTAAGCTACGAAGTAAATGATGAATAATAAATCTAACTGTAAGTTGATTCTTTCACATTTAGTTAATAATATTCCTGTTATGTCACATCAAAACTTACATTTAATGGCAACTTTTGGAAGGATTCCAGAGACTATACTGAAAGCTTTTAGGGCTAAGTGCAGTGAAGAGGCTTAGGTCAATTTAGGTCTCTAAATTGAAGAGACTGGTAGAAGACTTGTTGGCCACAAACCACATTTTAGTTTGTTCACCCAGAGCAATGAGCCAATAATTCATAGAGAGTTGAATTCAAAACTTTTTTTTTTGTACAGACACAAAGTGGATACCTTAAACTGACAATTTCAGTAAATTCCAGACCAAAAGGAGATGGGGGTTCCCTGACACAGGTATGCATTAAATTTTTTATACTTTCTTACTTTCTTGCACAAGGTGACAATTTCACTCATTGGTTATCTACTACAGATAGTCCTCAATTTATGACCATGACTGAGCCCAATATTTCCATTTTTAAGCAAAACAGTTGCTCAGTGAGTGTTGCCCCATTTTAATCCCTATCTTGCCTCAGTTGTTAAGTGAATCACTGCAGCTAAGTTAGTAACATGATTGTTAAGTGACTCTTGCTTCCCCATTGACTTTGTGTCAGGCCTGGAAGCCATCTTTTCCATTAGGCCTTCAGGCCTGCCACATTTACTACTGTGAGAAATTGGGATGGGGGATTGTATGGAGCGTGGGTGATATATAGTCATAATAACATTCATTTCTCATAGAGTCAAGGACATCTTGCGCTGCACCTGGAGGGCTAGAACTGGGAGGCATCTCCAGTTGGGATGGTGGATTGATTGGACCATGTGATGGACATGTGGGTGCTGGGCAGGGACTTGGACTTTCATTTGGGTGGGGAAAACCTGGGAGCTTTCAGATTCGGGTTTTCCCAGATGTGTCAATATGATAATAAAATGGAACTATGAGGAACTTCGAGCCTTGGAGTCTTCTTTTGTTGGGAGTGTTACTTGGAACCCTGACACTTTGCTTCTCAAAAGGTCACAAAAGTCAATCATATAATCCCAGGATACTGCAAACGTCCATGAGCTAGACCATCCCATAAGCTTAATGTCACATTACTTTTTATCAATGGATACATGTGAACTTTTCTTAGAATTGTTTTCAGACAACCATTTTTCCATTACTTTATGCCCACCCACCGCATGGTCTGTGACATCAGTAGTTTCTAACAAACCCACAAGCTGATTTTATCTGCGGTTTAGCATCTGCCCAGCAAGTTCCCATTTACCTTATCTAAGTCATTGCTTCACTGAACTTTTGAAAACAGCTTTTGCTTTACTTAAATCTTTATGAAGCATCTCAAACCATTGTTCTACCTAGAACCTCTTCTATGAGCTAATATTATATATTTGGTCTTTACTGATCCAGCCTTGACTGTACCAGGATAGAATACTAAGCCTTCAGACTCACCTTGGCATGCACAAAATTCCAGTCAACCTGCACATCTTTAAGTAGACCTCTGATGTTCTGCCAGTCACGGTCAATAAGACTGGATGTGGCAAATCAAGGAACAAGTACACTAAAAGTCATGTTGATGCCAGAATCAAACTCAATAACAATAGGACAAGACCAACCCATATGGGTTAATGTTGACTTTCATGTCTTTGCAGTTAGTTCTTTGTAACTTACTCAACTTTTTTTGAGGTGCCAGTAATACACAAATATTTTAACTGAATATAACAAAATTGAGTAATGAATATAAAATGTATTTCTGTATTCACTTAAAGAAATATTTAATCAACAGCCAAAATAAGCTAAAGAAACTTCATAGCCAACATTGTTGTAGCAGATCTGTGTTTCTTAGTACTAAATGTGTAGAAGTGGTGTTTAACATTGAATAAAAAGAAACAACACTTTAAAAATAACCTGATGAACAAAAAATCCCAAATCCAGTTGGGAATTCATTTGTTAAGTTCACTCCAAAATTATATAGAAGAATATGCACGATTTTGAGTTTCTGAACTCTTCATCAGGCAGAGTTACAAAAACTAAGAGAAAGAAAAAGCGTGAATAAAAAAATATAAGGGACTTCTATCACCTTGGCTGTTTTCTCTTGGACATGTCCCATGATGTTAGCATCCTTTCTAAAATGTAGTGTCTTGACCTGGACACAATACGTGCAATCTGTCCAGTGTGAAACAGAAAGAAACAATGACTTACAAGTCTAAAACATTATATCAAATATTAGATCTATGACTTTTACAGCATAGTGTCAGTCGGAGGTAATGGAATCTGTACTAGGGCAGGGATGATAAAAATAGCATTGTGCTGTCATGATGGAAGCCCTGCCTCTTTTGTACATATGCTATGATATCACATGCATGTATGAAAGGAGTGGATCCAGCAGTACAGTGGTGTGATGCTTCTTTGTTACTTTGATGAAGCTCTGCAGTTGACCCTGATCCAAGAAATAGGTTTGCAGTCAGAATATATTTGTAGATGCACATAACCCAAGAGAGAAGTCATATCTCCCCAAGATTGTGTATTGTTCCAAAAAGTTGAAAAAACATCTATGAAGAAGGTAGTGGCAAACCATTTCTGTAACATGCCAAGAAGATTACATGGAAACATCTAGATGAAATCATCGACATAACTGAACTCAAACAGTTGCTGATGGCAAATTCATTTTTAATAAAAAAACATTCCTGAATTGTGGATTTTGGACATTTTCTCCCTGATATATGAAGAAAAATATGATTCCTTTTTTATGAACAAAAAATAGTAGATAAGAATATAGAAATAGTGGATAGGAGAAAGCAAAGACTTTTGCCATTTTTTCCTGATAGATGGTTACTGTGGGATGGCTGCAACTAGCAACTTTCCTTGAGTAGATATTTGAAAGTTAAGATATTTTATTTATATAAATAGAATACATTTGGATGATATGAATTCATACTTGAGCACAGCTTATTCCTGAAACCAAGGTCTCAGGAATAAGAATGGTCAAGGTTTCTTGTTGAGAAACAGCACAACACTGGACTTCTCTCAATAACAAGATTTTGTTGTTAGCAGCTGTTTTCATATCCATCTGGTATAGATCTACATTATGGAGGTTATGGGACATGCCTTCAGGGTCTCTTTCTGTTTGTTTGTTTTTAATGTATTTCACTGGCTTTTTCCTGCCGCAGGACTTCCAAGTACTTCTTATCTTAGGTCATCATTGATTTTTGCTTCTGGAAACAATTATCTCTTTCTGAATATTGTAGCTACATAAGTATGTGCTCTGCTCAAGCTATGCAGAGGTAGTATATGTGGCATTGTGGGGATGATCTCCAGGAATGGCATCTTTTGTGCCACCCAAGAGATTGTTTAAATCTTAGCTAAAATATGGAGAAACTATAAATTCCCCCAATTCTCTGAAAATGCACGCATATGTCCTTGGCTATTTCATTTGGGAAGTCTGGGAGCTGGTATCCAAAGAAACCTTCAGAGTGCCCCATTGGGAGGGCTGCTGTAAAGATTCCCCAAGTTTGCACTGTAGGAAATTTGTTGGGAAGTTGAGATGGTCCTTTCCTCTTCCTTTTTTTTTTTTTTAAAGTGAAATGGGATATAGCAGCTTTTGGGTCTCTGAAAGCGATGGAAATGAGCTTCTACTGAGATATCCTTCTTTTACGCCAGAATGGGATTCAAATTGCCATCTGTTTTTAACAGCTTAACTTCTAGAAAGACAGTCTGTCCAACATAGCTAATCCCAACTGGGTTTCTTTCTCTTTTGCTGGTATCTGAAATATGCACAAGGTTAGGCCAATTCACAGCAGGGGATAGCATGTTTGCATATGCATGAGGAAATTGAGCTGGCCAACCCACAAACTAGCTTTTTTCATAGAGATTCATAGGAGTATAAGAGACAGCCTTATATGGAATCAGTCAGTCCACTTTTATTATAGCTTCAGCACAGTGCCTGCAGGATCCTTTTCCAAGCTGGTGTCCTCCAGGTTAGATTATGCCATCTGGGTTGAAAATAAACATCTGTGATTTTTGAATGTGAATGCTTATGTAAGATATTTTTCGTCATATACCATGCAAATGACTATATAATATCTGGCAGCCATTCATAAGATTTTTAAAATATATGTCATCTTTGTTTCATTTGTCTTTTATCTTTTTCAGAAATCGTTCCAAAGTTATACTGTAAAGAAATGTATGAATAAAATGACAGTGTGTGTGTGTGGTTTGCATTAAAATGCTTTTGCTAATTTCTGGATTGGGAAGTTCTGATGTCACTCATAGATCGACTCTTGCAATTATCTCTATATGGGGCTGACCTTGAATACCACCCAGAAGCTACAGCTGGTCCAGAATGTGATGACAAAAGCTGTGATGGGCATTGTTTGGTACACCTATGTAACACCTCTGCTGTCTGAACTGCACTGGTTTCCATTAAGTTTTCAAGAACAATTCAAGCAGCTAATTGTTATTTATAAAATCTTACATGACATTGGCACTAGGTATTTGTAGGATCATCTGCCTTGAGCGATGCCTATCTGTTCAGTAAGATCTGATAGAATTGATACGTTCTGAGTCCCTTCCATTGAATAGTGTCATCTTGTAGGACCCAGGAGGCCAATCAGAATAGAGCTGGAAGGGACCTTAGAACCCATCATCTCAGTTTGTCAAATTGCTTTTATCGTAAAAGACTTTGCCTACATTGGCACAACTGGTGATTGATTGATTCATCATATTTTTGATTCCTAACGATTACATGGCTAGACAGCATTGCTTTATGAAGAAATTGAGGGAATGGCCTGGGAGAAGACTTGGATTGTCATTCTCAGGACTCATATAATAGTGGAAGTGGAAGTGGAAGTTACCACACAGTCTCTTTCTAAGGGCACGTGTTTCAACAAGAAACAGCAAGAAACAACTCTAGTTCTCTTTAATACCTAGAATGAATTTATTTTACTTATTTATATCACACCTTTATTTTATTTTTTTTGTATAAATAACTCAAGGCAATTAACATATCCAACAAACCCTCCTCCTCTTATTTTCCTCACAACAACCCGGTAAGGTGGGTTTGGATGAGAGAGAGTAACTGACCCAAAGTCACCCACCTGGTTTTTATGGCTAAGGTGGGAAGTCATGTTTACCTGCTTTTTTAGATTGGTGCCTTAATTACTAGCCCAAATTTCCTTGGACTCCTCACAGGCTTCTGCTATTACAATAGGAAAGCTTGTTTATATGAACATGGACAAACAATAATCCAAGAATCTGCTCATTTATAAGCAAGGAGGAGGGGGATAAGATGCATGGATGTTAAGTTCAGAATGGCGTCTGTCATAACTGTGTGAAATTTTGAACCCACTCTGAGACATACATTTTAAAGGCTTCACTGGAATTCAGCATTTTCATTAAGATAGGCAAATGGATTCTTCAGATTCACCTATGAAATATTAACAAGGAACTGAAAATTCCCAAGAATCAATCTTTCAGCATAATTTCTATGAAATGGTTGAGCTGATTTTTAAAAAAGGGGTTTTCCTTGTTTCAGAAAGTTACAATTGTCTGCTCTTTGTGCTATTTTCATCAGCTTTGATTTTTCAATGGTTTCTGAATGTTGTTATCATGAAGCATAAATGAATGACTTTTTCTGGAGAGCAATGAGTAAACGTGTCATAATTGAGGTTAACAGCTGTAAATGGATTTGTAAAGTTTTAAATCAGTCATACCAGTTTACTTAAACTATATTAAAAGTATATTAAATTCAGTTTAATCTATAGAATTGCCTTCTGGTTTGGTACCACCAGACATGTTAAATTATAACTTTCGTCATCCCAGTCAACCATAAGAGATGCTGTCATTAAAAATAAATATAGCTATTCCACTAGAACAGTTGAATAATTTTAATAAGTTAAAATAGTTACTTTATTGTAAGCAGAACAAATTAGTTGTAGTGAATATTGAGGGTTTTTAACTTGCATTGGGTCAATCCTGCTAGTGCATTTGATGACGAGTGATTGTATTTCTAATAAGGGTTGCTTATTTTTTTCCATTAGTATTTAGTTGTTGTATATGCATCTTGGGTCCCCTCCCTTGGCAGATGTCAGAATATGAATTTCTAGATTTATAATGTCAACCCTGGCCCAAGTTTTTCTATAAGCTTCTGCCACTCAATTACGTCCATTGGAGATGGCTAGGGAGAGAAAAGAGTGTTTTCCAGAATTGTTGGTTGAGTATTTGTTTGGGATAATGATTTGATTTGATTTGATTTATTAGATTTATATACCGCCCTTCTCCTTGCGGACTCAGGGCGATGAACAGCCAGATAAAAAACAGTACATAAAAGTTAAAAAATTTTTAAAAACCCATATAAACTTTGGCTAAGATTAAAACAATTAAATATTTAAAATACCACAACCCTACAATACAAAAGATCTTAAAAATTCAACAGGGGTCAGGCTAGACCGGCGAGCTGGAAGAGATAAGTTTTTAGGGCCCGACGAAAAGTCCGGAGGTCGGCAATTGCTCTCAGTTCTGGAGGAAGATCGTTCCAGAAGGTAGGGGCTGCCACAGAGAAGGCCCTCCCCCTGGGGGTCGCCAGCCAGCATTGTCTGGCTGACGGCACCCTGAGGAGGCCCTCTCTGTGGGAGCGCACCGGCCGGTGGGAGGCTATTGGAGGCAGAAGGCGGTCCCGTAAGTACCCTGGTCCTAAGCTATGGAGCGCTTTAAAGGTGATCACCAACACCTTGAAACGCACCCGGAAGTCCACCGGCAACCAATGCAGCTCGCGCAGGAGAGGTGTCACGTGGGAGCGTCCCGTCGCTCCCATAATCCCCCGCGCGGCCGCATTCTGCACCAGTTGGAGCCTCCGGGTGCACCCCAAGGGGAGCGCCATGTAGAGAGCATTGCAGTAGTCCAGGCGAGAGGTGACGAGTGCCTGAGTGACTGTGCATAGGGAGTCCCGATCTAGAAAGGGCCGCAACTGGCGTATCAGGCGAACCTGATAGAAAGCTCCCCTGGCCACAGCTGTCGTGTGATCCTCTAAAGACAGCCATGGGTCCAGGAGGACGCCCAAGTTGCGCACCCTTTCCGTGGGGGCCAATGATTTGCCCCCAATAACCAGCGATGGTGTCAGCTGGCTATATCGGGACGCCGGCAGCCACAGCCACTCGGTCTTGGAGGGGTGGAGTCGAAGCCTGTTTCTCCCCATCCAGGCCTGCACGGCTTCAAGGCACTGGGACATCACTTCCACGGCATCGTTGGGGTGGTCTGGGGTGGAAATGTACAGCTGGATATCATCAGCGTACTGATGGAACTCCACCCCAAAACCACGGATGATCTCACCCAGCGGCTTTACATAAATGTTGAACAGGAGGGGCGAGAGGACCGATCCCTGCGGCACCCCACGCACTAGGCGCCTTGGGGTCGACCGCTGCCCCCCTGTCAACACAGATTGCGACCGGTCGGAGAGGTAGGAGGAGAACCACCGTAGGACGGTGCCTCCCACCCCCAGTCCCTCCAACCGGCGCAACATGATACCATGGTCGATGGTATCAAAAGCCGCTGAGAGGTCTAACAACACCAGGATAGAGGAATAACCCCTACCCCGGGCCTGCCAGAGATCATCCACCAACGCAATCAATGCCGTTTCGGTGCTGTATCCAGACCTGAAGCCGGACTGGAGCGGGTCTAAATAGACAGCTTCATCCAGGTACCGAGGGAGCTGCCATGCAACCACACTCTCAACAACCTTCACTAAAAAGGGAAGGTTGGAGACTGGACAATAATTAGCCAAAATAGCCGGGTCCAGGGAGGGCTTCTTGAGGAGGGGCCTCACCACCGCCTCCTTCAAGGCGGCCGGTAGGGCACCCTCACTCAAAGAAGCATTTATAATCTCCTGGAGCCAGCCTCGTGTAACCTCCCGGGAGGCCAGCACCAACCAGGAGGGACACGGGTCCAATAAACATGTGGTTGCGTTCAGTCTTCCCAAGGTCCTATCCACGTCCTCGGGAGCCACAGGATCAAACTCAGCCCAGATAACACTCTCAAGACCTGCCTCAGTCACCCCGCCCAAACTAACCCAGTCAGCAGCCAAGTCGTCCCGAATCTGAGTTATTTTATCATCCAGATATTGAACAAAATCCTCAGCACGACCCTGCATAAGTGAATAAGTGAAAATCATTTTAGGAATGTCTTGTATGCATTTATTCCTTTTTTTTAAAAAAAGAATCTGCTCTAATCCATAGATACATGCTTGTTGCTGCCTTCCTTGACTTCAAATGCTAAAGATGGCTGGATTCCATACAACTGGGATCAGCAAAAGAGAGTTTGGAGGACTCTGACCCCTTTGTTCCAAATAATTTGCCTCTGGCTCCTGCCACATAGCCTGTTTAATTCATTCTCTCCTTCCTCTCAAGGCTTTCCACAAAAGCAAGACAATTACCAGAACAGAGACACCTTTGTAGCTGTGCCTTGGTGAAAAGCCCAATTAATTGCGCTGCATTTTAAAGTAATGTATGCATTAGGGATAGCTTACTGTGTAGCACATTGTTTTGTACTTACTTATTTAGAAAAGCTTGCCTCTGTCTTTTAATTAGAAGGAGGATTTTGCTTTGGAGGAAAAGTTCCTTCAGAAAGCCAGCTCTGGTGCTGGTCACCCTCATGGGTGCCCTACAGTGTCACTGGCACTAAGGGGGGGGGAAAGGAGAAAAACCATTGCACGTGATAATTAGCCTCCTCCCAAATTTATATTTCTGGTGCTAATTGCTGGGCTAAGTGAAGCTCTAGTTTAGCCACAGATGAATCAGCTAAACAAACACAGAGGCAACCAAAACACACAGATGTGCTTCTGTCTCCAAATCTGCATGCTAATTATTGTTTGCAGTCTTCAAAATCCCCCCACGCCTGCTCCCTTTCTCACTCCTTGATTACTTCAGTACAAAGAGATAACAGCAATCAACACTTCACAGTGTTCAGAAACAGGCTGGTCAACAGCAAGGACGATAAATAAACATCACAGATGAATGTTCTTTCTCAAGTTCCTATACAATACTTACGAATCTTTCTTTCTGGAGAAAATACCTTTCAGTTATTTCAACATGACTTGTGGATGGCAATAATTAGCTGCAGCTTCTATTACCATGACCCCATCTTGCAATATGGCTTTAAGAAATGTTTCTTACTGTATTCAAAATAAGGCAAAAAGGCAAGAGCATAATTAGATGTGGACTGGGAGTAAGAGCTGGAAGAGTGATATTTCCCTGATGGCTACTGAAGGTTTTGCATTGCTGAATTGTCAGGAAGTGTGTAAATAATCACTGAACTCCACATATGACAAGGGAGGCATTTTGGGGAGTTGGGAAGGCCTCGTATGCAACCAAATTCCAGCGTGAGGGAGAAGAGACCTTGGCTTTTGGCTACCACCCCAATTCTTTTTTACCCAACTCATGGACACCTATGCCTGCTGAATTCCAAATGGATGAAACTGACTTCATGATGTCTCCTGTTAGTCAGTGGGTCTTAGGACCAGTAACTATTTCAAGAGGCTGGAACTAAATAATCAATACATTCCAGTCTCCCACAGACGCTGTAATTCCCAGCCAGCTGTAGCCCAAGAGGACGGAGGGATAAAGCCCAGAGGCACTGTTTTAGTAAACATTACTTATTGGGTTGTTATATGTTGTGAGTCACCAAGAATCTGGTGGATGTAAATGTGATAAATAAACAAACGAACGAATGAATGAATGAACAAATGAACTTATGTATGTATTTATGTATGTATGTATGTATGTATGTGTGTATGTGTGTGTGTGTTGGTGCTTATGTAGGAATGACATGCTAGTCTGCCCTGAAATCTAGATGTTTCTTTGTGAGTTTTCAGAGTATTTTGGCCTCTGAAAAAAAAAAGGTTAAATTGTAAATCATGCTTGATGATGTTTATGCAGAGATTTACTGGAATCAGAGCTGCCAGGATAAATCTTCATAGCACATTCACAGTACTTTAGGAAGACACCTCAAATTTAGTAGGCAGAGGACAGAGCTGGGAGTGTGCTGGGAGGTCTGTGAAGGAAGTCAAAAGACAGCCAGACCTTGCAATAAAATTTCACCCCAATGGTTTGACTCCATTCACTTCCATTCATTCAGAAGGAAACCAATGAACTATACTTCTTGCTATACAGCAGGGGTGGGCATTTAATTTTAATATGAGAAACTGGGAATGTTGTGGAGGGTCAAACTAATAGACCGAACTTAATTCTCTCAATATTAATTTTATTGCTTTATAAAAAGCAGTAAGTTATATGGTTTCGATCAGTGGTGCATTTCAAATTTTTTTACTACCAGTTCTGTGGGTGTGGCTTGTGGGAGTTGCATGGCTTGGTGGGTGTGGCTTGGTGGGCATGGCAGGGGAAGGATACTGTAAAATCTTCATTCCTACACCACTCTAGGAGAAGGATACTGTAAAAGCTCTATTCCGTCCCCAATCCAGGGGAAGGTTACTGCAAAATCCCCATTTCCTCCCAATCAGCTGGGACTTGGGAGGCAGAGAATAGATGGGGGCGGGGCCAGGCAGAATTTTTACTATCGGTTCTCTGAACTACTCAAAATTTCCACTACCGGTTCTCCAGAATCTGCTGAAACCCACCTCTGGTCTTCAATTAGTGTGAAGGTGTGTAGGCACACACACATGTACATTAAAAAATACATTAAAAAATAGCAGTTGCCTTCAAAATAAAAGCAATGTGATTGTATTGTGTGCATGGTGTACACTTATTTACATTTGATTTTTTAATTTTCTGATTGACCTCACATGAACTGGACAGGATAGCCAAAAAACTGGATGTGGTCTGAGGAGGATGGTGTGAAACGCACAAGTTTGTTTTACACTGTAACCCATGATTATATTTTATACACTATAAACTTTAACTCTCATTGAATCATGACAATGCCTTCCTGGATTAGGCCTAATCTATTTTCCCCCATCTCCTGAATGTTTAAAAGTGATCTTCAACCTGGAAAGTGTTACTTTAATTTTCTTTCATGCTCTGGGGTATAACTCCAACTCAAGACCATTGTGGAAAATGTAAACAGTAGCTCTTAATACTCGCCATTTGTTACTATTGCCAAGGAATTTAAAAGAATCCCAGAAATGATAGAGTCATCTGAGGACATTTCATCCAATGGCCCTACAGAACTAAAGGTGGCCCTGAATTTATCTTCCATGAATCTGGTTAATCCTTTCAACATATCATATAGACCAGAGCAGGGGTGGGTTCTACTTACCTTTACTACTGGTTCACAACGGGATCGCATATATACTCCTGCTTTGCTCATGCACGCGTCTTGCTTCTGCACATGCGCAGAAGCTTCTGATGATGTCAGGGTCAACGGGCGGAGCCTCCCACCAGTTTTACTACTGGTTCTATAGAACTGGTTCGAACCCGGGGCAATCCACCATTGGACCAGAAGTGGGTTTCAGCAGGTTCTGACCAGTTCTGGAGAACCAGTAGCCAGAAATTTTGAGTAGTTCAGAGAACCAGTAAATACCACTCTGACTGGCCCCACCCCCATCTATTCTCTGCCTCCCGAATCCCAGCTGATCAGGAGGAAATGGGGATTTTGCAGTAACCTTCCCCTGGAGTAGGGTGGAAATGGAGATTTTACAATATCCTTCCCCTGCCATGCCCACCAAGCCACACCCACAGAACTGGTAGTAAAAAAATTTGAAACCCACAACTGATATAGACTGAAAGGATTTGATAATGCTTCAGAACTGCCCTTGTAAGTTTCTAGGGAGGCTGTGAAAACTTAAGAGCCACTGTGATGTTGCAGGTAGAAGATTAGGATAGCAGCAAAGTGTCTTGGCTTCAGCTCCTTAGTCGTGAAAATTGCAGGCTTTGTTACTTACATCCACACTTTCCTTTATTATATTTATAAATTAAACAGAAAGTTTACCTAAAATGTTCTCCTTCCTGAAATGGAAGGCAAAAAGGCCATGGATATATCCACAATGTGAAGAAATCAAGCAGCATCACAGTTGTCTGATCTCCAGGTTCTATTTCCCAAGGAATCTTCCCTACTCTGTTTAATAACCAGACTGGCTTTGCTTCTTCCAACTGTTTAGAAGAATGGCAGAATAAAAACAGAAGGTAAAACTCACTTTATTGGGAAGACTGATCATCATTTATGCTGCTGCTGCTTCTATTGACTTTTTAATGATTACTTGTAGTGGCTGAACTACTCACATATTTATTGCCCTGTCCTGTATGCTGCTTTAAGGCTAGCGTGTCATCATCGATGGAACTATGGATTATGAATTGTATCGGTAAATTCTACAGGAAAATGTCAGGGTATCTGTCCATGAATTGAAGCTCAAGAAAAAGAGGGTCTTGTAGCAAGCTTATGACCCCCAAACATACAAATCATAAAACCAAAGAAAGCAGATGTTATATAATAATGTTATGGACTTGCCAAGTCAACATTCTGTCCTTCATCCTATAGAAACATTATGGAAGGACCTGAAGCAGGCTGCTCATGCAAGAAAGCCCACCAACATCCTTGAATGGAAGTGGTTCAGTAAGGAAGAATGGACCAAATTCTTCCAAGCTGATACAGGAGTGAACCACAGTTATCGGAAATGCTTAGTTACAGTTATTGTTGCCCAAGAAGGGCACACCAGTTACTGAAAGCAAAGTATCACCTACTTTTGCCACACACAAATTTGTTGCTTTGGATCATTTTTCTCAATAAAAAAGTGAACAAGTATAATGTCCCACAAGTGCTTTTTCAAAAGGTAACCAGACTTCCTTTGTTTTTTCTTGAAAACATTTTACTTCTCACCCAAAAATCTTCAGTTCTGACAAAGCTGAAGAAGCTTCTTGGATAAGAAGTAAAATGTCTTCCAGAAAAATCAAAGTCCAGTTGCTTTTTGAAAAAGCACCTATGGGACAGCCATATCCTGAATGATTGAGAATCTCCATAGAGAATGAACAAGTGTAATATTTCTGACTCATTTGTTTACTTTGGTTCAGGGATGAAATCCAGCAGGTTCTGACAGGTTCTGGAGAACTGGTAGCGGAAACTTTGAGTAGTTCGGAGAACTGGCAAATACCACTCTGGCTGGTCTCAGAGTGGGGTGGGAATGGAGATTTTGCAATATTCTTCCCCCAGGAGTGGGGAGGGAATGGGGATTTTGCAGTATCCTTCCCCTGCCATGCCCACCAAGCCACTCCGACAGAACCGGTAGTAAAAACATTTAGGTTTCACCACTGCTTTGGTTCCTTTTATCTAGTTTTAGACTTGTATGGAGAACAGATCACCTTTTAAGTCATACTTTTTTGCAGAACAATTGAAAATTCAGAAGGATCCACACATTTTAAAGCACCACTGTATTGGCAGCATGCAAGTTATTCCTTGCCACTGAAAAGGCACATTAGTGAACGTGCCCTTAAAAATATATTTTTTAAAATATTGGAGAACTCACCCAGAGTTTTGAAGAAAAAGGTGAGGCAGTTATAGAATGGGGAAGAGTACTGACACAGAACTGTCACTCATTAGGGTTCAGACAATGTGGTGGAACTCTAGCTGGTCTACCTTGATGATTTATGGCAGAATGTACAAACAGATTTCACTGAAAAAGAATTGTGATTAACTTTTATTCACTTGGCCCGAGTCTATATTCACACAAGTGAACATATACTATTCAAACATAAGTTTATTTTGTTTACATTAAATACATTAAACAATATATTTTGTTTAATGTAATGCATGTACCCAGAATATTTGCTTAAAAGGATAAATCATAGTTAATTTGACCATGCTTATGAGCCATGGTGGCGCAGTGGTTAGAATGCAGTATTGCAGGCTAAATCTGCCCACAGCCAGGAGTTTGTTCCTGAATGGCTCAAGATTGACTCAGTCTTCCATGCTTCTGAAGTTGGTAAAACGAGGACCCAGATTGTCAGGGGCAATATGCTGACATTGTAAACCACTCAAAGAGTGCTTTAAAGCACTAAGTGGTATATACGTTTAAGTGCTATTGCTATGTAACTGAACCCAAGCCCTGATTTAAAGATATGCATAAACAACGTATAGGGCACCCAAACACATAAGACCCTTTTGTGCAGTGGGCAGTACAAGGCAGTCTATAACAATTAGCTACACAAGGTCTGCAGGCTATTCCTGAATTCTTAAATGAAATATATTTCACGCTAAGTAACCATTGGAGCTTGGAAGGGGGTGGGGAAGCAGAGATTGGCTTATGTGGAGAATTTCCCCTTTTTTTCCCACATCTGGTCCTCATAAAACAGCAACCAGCAAAATGCTTGAGATCCAATTTCTTCATCAGCTGCTTGGAGATGAGATTCTACCGGTGTGGGGTGGGGAAAAAGTTGTTCTCTTAGAAAAAGAGAGACACTGCCTCCATATTAAAATACTGTTCTGATTCTTATTTTCTGCTTGGAAATCCTTGCTTCTTTTCTCTTCTTTGTCTGCTTTGCTGGTCTTATTTGCCAAATGTGGTTTAAATTCTCCAGAAAAAAAAATATTTTCCTGTGGCAATCGGTTGTCTTGTTAATAGAATGTCCTCATGCTACTGTCATCCTGGCCTAGTCAGCCCAATATTTGTGGTTTCTTGTCTGATTGTTTCTCAGAACCGGTAGACATCTGGCTTAGCAGTCATAGCATTCCTGCAGCTGTTTTAAAAAGAATTTTTTTTCATGAAAGAAATACAAGAAAAGGAGGAAACAGAATACTATATGGTATGGGAGAAATGGTATGAATGGTTAGAGGAGAGGTATAAAGGCCAAGGAAAGAGTAAATGAGGAAGATATAGGAATTGAAATGTAGTAACAAACAAGTGGAAATGGAACAAACATAGAATTAGGGGTGGGTTCTACTTAGTTTTACTACCGGTTTGCATCGTGCCGTGCGCTTCTGCACACGCACAGATCAGCTTTGATGACGTCCAGGTCAGTGGGCGGAGCCTCCCACCAGTTTTACTACGGGTTCTTGTGAAACAGTCCAAACCAGGGGTAACCCATCTCTGCATAGAATCAGTGGTGGATTGCTCCCAGTTCGCAACGGTTCTATAGAACCAGTAGTAAAACTGGCGGGAGACTCCACCCACCGACCTCGACATCAGAACCTTCTGAGCATGTGCAGAAGCTTCTGTGCTTGCGCGTGGCCCCATTGCAAACAGGTAGTAAAGGTAAGTAGAACCCACCCCTGCATAGAATGTATGATTGAAACTGAGTACATGGTTATCTTTATGTATATAAATCAATATTAGAATCATATGTATAAATGGTAAATGGAAGTAAGGGAGAAAAATGGATATGTAAGAAATGTTTACTGATGCAAAAATGTTGAAAAGAAGAAAATAGTTAATTTTTTTTGTTTTTTTAAAAAAACTATTTAATAAAAATTATCTTTTAAAAAAGATAATTCCACTATCTATGTTTGGATTCTCAAAATCCTTTTGAGAGGATTTTGTCCATGAGTGCCTTTTCTCAACATACACATTCCCATTTCACTTCTGCAAAAGTTTTGCCAGACAAACAGCAGTTAGATGTTCATCCCGATGAAAATCTATTTCGAAGTTGCAGAGCCAGAGCCAACAATGGTGGCTTCTGGGAGTTGTAGTTTAACCACATGTGAAGGATCATTGCAAGGAGGGCACAAGTATAATGCAAATATTTATATCTACATCTAGCTGAACATGTGGAGCAGAAAAGTTAGGACTGTTACCATCAGATTAACCCTCTACTCCACAATTTGGAGTCCCACCCACACAGAGTTTCATAAAGATTTAATCTTATTTAATCTTAGGAGAATTCTCAAAGTGACAATGAGAAACAAAACAGAAAATCTGATAGTTATAAAAACAAAAGACTGATGGATATGGACCACACCATCTGGGAGAAGGGGGTCAAATAAAGTGTGTGTGTGTGTGTGTGTGTGTGTGTGTAACCCAAGCAAAAGAGATTTGGGGTTTTTTTTTTGCTTAAGTGATTGCTTCCTGCCTGAGAAGGAAGCCTGACAAGACACAGAGACTTTGTGAAATATTTCATGCTCACCTGATAGCCTCCATTTGGTTGCAGCAAAGAAGATGGTGACATTTTTGGCTGGATTTGTATGACTTTTGAAGTCTAAAAGCTTGGCCCAATAATCCTGCGTCCACATCCATCCCCATCTCCATCTCCTCCAAAGCTTTGACTCTGATATTATCCAAACCCCGAGGGACCACCCTAGAGAAATCGGACTTTGTATCCTATGTTAAAGTAGAAAGGCAATACATGCATGCTTGTTATCTGGCTTAGTATGTCATGTGACCACAACTTCCATTTGTCTGCTCAAAGAGCAGCCCCATAGGAGGTCTTCATATTCAGATATCTTTTGGATCCATAATCAGAATGGCTCTGTAGCTTCCTTTCCTTTCTCTTCTCTTCCCTTCCCATCCCATCCTTTCCCCACCCCTTTTTTTTCCTACTGAGTCCTGTTGGGATTTTTCAGGTAATGACCATCTTGTTTTTTTCCCCTTTCCTTTAATTATTAAATTTATATGCTGCCCATCTCACTATCCAAACCAACTCTAAGCAGTTTTTAATTGGACGCTTTCAACTGAAGTTTGTGCTTAAAAATGATGACTGGATTATTTTTAAAAAGGCAGGCTTTTAAAAACTTTATTTTTGAGTCTGGGAATCCTGGTGGTTGATAGATACAGCCAGGGGTGGGTTTCAGAAGGTTCTGACCAGTTCTGGAGAACTGGTAGCGGAAATTTGGAATAGTTCGGAGGACCAGTAAATACCACCTCTGACTGGCCCCGCCCCCATCTCTTCTCTGCCTCCCGAGACCCAGCTGATTGGGAGGAAATGGGGATTTTGCAGTAACCTTCCCCTGGAATGGGGAAGGAATGGAGATTTTACAGTATCCTTCCCCTGGAGTGGGGTGGGAATGGAGATTTTACGGTATCCTTCCTCTGCCACACCCACCCAACCACGCCCACAGAACCAATAGTAAAAATTTTTGAATCCCACTACTGGATACAGCATACATATTCTGGAACCTCTGATCAAAAGGCAGAGTTTTAGTGTTAGAAACACGGCTCACCAAATCCTTCTCAAGTTCTTGCAGAACCTTACACCCAATATTGAAAATCTTGAAGAAGCCACAGGGAGAAAGACCCTTTAGCACCTGAGGATCAGTGATGGGACCAACAGCTTCAAACTCTCCTATTTTTCCAGTGGTTTTCTGCATACAGCTGTAATGATAGGCATTACTTGGTTTTGAAAGATCCCCATGCTGATCATAACAAAGAAAAGGGATGGAGAATTTACTAGTCTTGATATTTTCTCCTCCTCCAGGCCCCTCGCCATGTGGGGTTAACAGAAAAAAGAGCTTGCAGACTAGAAAGGACTGTGATGAGGCACACAAGTATATATTTGAGTCTGCACTTAATGGTTTGAACCAATGTTTTTTTAAAAAAACGCCATTTGTTTAAAACAGAGCCCACAGTGAGATAACTTCAGATATTTAGCCAAAGGGCAGAGATCTGTTATTAAACTATCCATCAACTATCTATCCATTTGCAAAGTCTCAGCCAGTGTTGAATAATGATTATAATCTATTCGGTATTTGCTGTAGTTGCAAATAGACAAATGAAAGGATTAAGTTAAAAGAAGACTGCAAATATTTTCAGAAATATAAGAGTTTTAGGCAGCAAGGCTGGCATTTTTTGGCAAACATTTTCTTAAGAGGAGAAAGGCTGACTGTGTTGACGTAACACATACAATACACCAAACTATAAAAGAAGGAGGTGGGTTGACTTTGCATCACACATTAGCCTAAAACATGCATAGCTAGCTTAAAAGTACAATTTACGACTACAATCGAGTCCATTTGTTAAGCGAATCAGTCCACAGTTATTAAGAGAATCTGATTTCCCCACTGACTTTGCTTGTCAGAAGGTTGCAGGTGATCACATGACATCCCCCCCTCCCCCCAGGACACTGCAACCATCATAAATGTGAGTCAGTTGTCAAGCATCTGAATATAAATCTCATGATCACAGGGGATCCTGTGATGGTCATAAGTGTCAAATATGGTCATAAGCAGTGATGGGTTCCTCCCAGTTCCGCCTGGTTCTCCCGAGCCGGTAGCAGTGACAATATGATGTCATCGAACTGGTTCTGCCCCCCCACCCCACGCCCCCCACTCCACCCACCCCCCACGTTATTCTTACCTTTTATTTGGTCCCACCCCCAATCTATTGCTGCCTGAGTCCCAGCTGATGACTAGAGGGAAAAAAACTGTTTAAACTCTTGCCGTGGGGCTTCAAAGGGCTGCCCTACAGCTGATCAGTGGTAAAAGAAAACAAATGAGTAGATCAGTCCCTGCAAAAATCATGAGTAGACCGGTGTCTGCAAAAATAAATGGGTAGACCAGTGCCTACAAAAATACATGAATAGATCAGTGCCTGCAAAAATACATGAGTAGATCAGTCCCTGCAAAAATACATGAGTAGACAGGTATCTGCAAAAATACATGGGTAGACCAGTGCCTGCAAAAATACATGAGTAGATCAGTGACTGCAAAAATAAATGGGTAGATTCGTACAGCTCTGCAAGCAATTAAAAGCTTGGTAGACCAGTACTTCTGCTAAATCCTAAATAATTGTCACATGACCATCAAGCCATGCCCACAGAACCGGTAGTAAAAAAAATTAGAACCCACCCTGGTCATAAGCCACTTTTTTCAGTGCCGTTGTAACTTTAAATGGTTACAAGGTGAACTGTTGTAAATCGGAGATGACCTGTATTTGTGTGATCCCAGGCAGGATTGAGACAATGACTCCACTGCTGTAGTGTTGTCTTACCCAACAACAAACTACAATTTCAACCTTCAAGTTAGGAAAGAAAGCCTGTGCTTCCTTGGTGATCTTTTTAGCTGGCCGATCCCTATTCAATTTAGTATCATGATCTTGGGTTTCTATGTTTTTTTGACCCGTTCCTAGGAAGTGACATAGACAAAGAGGGAATGAAATTATGGACCATGTCCTTCTCACTCCCATGACTGTGTAAGTGTCTTCCTCTCCCATCATACATTGTTCCAAATTCAAAACCAAACATGATTATCTTAGTTTCTAATATTCCCTTATATCCCCTCCATCTGCTATTCCTTCTTGGAAGGGGAGGGGAGGAGAAAAATCACCATTGTTAAAAAAAAGCAAAAAAAAAAAAAGCCACAGGCTCTAATTAGTGTACAAAGCGTGTAACATTTGTTTCATTGTGATAACCTTGCCAGATTGATTTGGGTTGTTCTTAAAACAGCTGCCACATTGCAGCTTTGATCACAATCCTTTGCAATTTGGGACAGCCCTACGTTCAAAGGACTCTTCTTTCTTCACTCTCCTTCATCTCCTTGGCCCACTTGTCCCTTCTCCCTTGGGAAGCCACTTTCCCCAGCATTGCATCGGCAACTGGCTGTAAAAATGGCACAGCCTTCGTGTCAGAGTGTAGAGTCCCAGAGTTGCAAATATCACTGAAGGAGGCCTCTGGCATCCCTCAGTCTCATTTCAAAGGCTACTGGGAATGGGGCTATAGGTTCCCATTATACAGTTTTGCGTTAAGATATACTATAATTAATTAGCTAATCACTAAGACAAACTGCATTTTGCAACTTATATGTTTGATTAAAATAAGCATATAGTGCATTTCTTTTCTTCCTTCTTTCCTTTCTCCCTCCCTCTTTTCTTTTTTTAAACTGTATTCTCCTTCCCTCTTTCCCTCTTCCTCCCTACCTTTTTTTTCCTGGCTTCTCCCTCCCTCCCTCCCTCCCTCCCTCCCTCCCTCTTTCTTTCCTTTTTTAAACTGCCTTCTCCCTCCCTCCTTCCCCTCCTCCCCCCTTTCTTTCCTGGCTTCTCCCTCCCTCCTTCCCTCCCTCTTCCTCCCTCCCTCATAAATGTGTTATGTATATATGCTTGTCTTCTGTGACATTTAATGCTATTTCAATCTAATGTTTCTAAGCAGAGCAAGCATTTGGTAGTGACATCCCCTGTTCGGAAGGGCTTTGTCTGACATTGATTTTAATGTCCTTTTTGTCAGCAAGTTCATTCAATTCCCCAGAACCATAGAATTTCCCCAAATTTTACATACATTTTATGTCACAGCTAATTGGTCTTATTTACCTGCTCCAATTCAATTCAGTCTTTATTATGGTCATGGACCAGCACATTTACTTGTTCTTTAAAGCACCTTGTATTGGTTTACTGTTGTTATTATATTTTATTCATCATACTGCATTTTGTTATTTCCTGTGCATATGCTTGCTTGGAAAAGTGCAGCCTGGGATCTTAGATCACATTATCAGACTAAACATATCATAAAAGGAACTTCCACTGTTCACTAGCAAGAGTGAACAAGCTACATATTACTTCGTAGGTGACATATAATTGTAGCCATAATTCTATTTCATATAAATATATGCATGTGGGTGGGCATATAAAAATGACTGATATAAAAATCACATCAGAGTCATGACAATGAAATGGGAGCTTCTGATGGGGAGGGGGGGGAGTTATGAATTCCAGTTGTTACTGAATACCATTTTACTAATAAGGGAGAGTAGCAAAATAATAATAAGGGGGAATCTATTTGAACTATTCTTGTGAGTTTCCATAAAACATGTGCTTCTTCCATTGTGGAACACAAGAAGCTGGATTAGGGGCATACAATCTGTGAGCTGGAAAGAGACTTTAGACCGTTAATCCCCATCTTTGTTTAACACTGAAATCCAAATTAAAACATCCTTGAAAGATGGTTATCTAACCTCCACGTGAACTCCATGCTATCAATGAAGGAGACCTGCCACTTTCTGAATGCTTGGTTCTTCTGTCAAAGTCTTCTGTAGTAACAATAGCAAAAACAAAAAAAACAAAAAAACCAGGTTGTCTTGATGTCAGTCCTTTTGACTTTGATGGAGGGGAGGGAGGGAGGGTCTCCATGCAGATAAGGAAATGATCTGTCATTGTTTCTCCCCTCCCCCCTCCTAGCTGATCTTCCATCCCAATGCTAACCCTAGTTGACCTTGCTTAGCCTTCTACCACTTACTAATAGTTCAAAAGCTGCTACTTCCTTCTCTTCCATTTGTGGCTCCTATCAAATGACCAAATGATCCAACTGATATTAGATGCTTGGGACTTCCATAAAATCAGAGATGATAAAGACTCTTGACAATCAGGCTTCCTTCTCTCATGGCCTTCTATTTTTTCCCCCTTATCAGATAACAAGGGAGTGTTCACTATTGTGTTGAACATTGTGGCATTGATCTGAATTAATCATCACACTCAACTGCATAATGGCATACAAAATTCTGCAAAGTCATTTTTTAAAAAAAAAATCCTAAAAACTCTAAAAGGATATTTTAGAAATCCCTTGAGTGAGTGAGGAATAAAAAGAAACCTATAGATAGAAGACATTCAGAATAAATAAGGCAATGCATGTGGGAAAAATAGATACAAGATGAATTAAATGCAGAAAGGCTGAAAGCAAAACAGCAGAAAGAAAGAAAAGGAAAGAGAAAGAAAGAAAGAAGGAAGAAGGAAGGAAGAAAAGAAAGAAAGAAAGAAAGAAAGAAAGAAAGAAAGAAAAGAAGAAAAAGGCTTGTTTTCATACAGAAACAGATGAGACTAACTAGGAATTGGGATTCTGATTATCACCAATCCTTCTTTGAAAGGACGAATTTGTGTTTCTGAAATATCTGAGTTTCCATCCCACCATGTAAAGAGAAAAGTCCCTCAAGGACGGAAACACGGGGCGGCCAAACGGTTCTTTGAAGCGGGCGAATAGATGCGCGCGATCCTAACGAGAACTGCTCCTCGGGCCGCCTCTGGGCCGGCTGGTCTGAGAGGCGGAGAAGACGGAGGGGGCGAGGAAATGCAGAACAGCCAAGAGCGAGAGAGAGAGAAAGAGAAAGAGAGAGAGAGAAAGAGAGAGGGGAGGAGCCGGGGAGGGAATAGGGGGATTGGAAGAAGGACGCCGAGGGAGAGAGAGCCAGGCGGCGACGGCGGTGGCGGAGGGGAAGCGGGAGCAGCAGGGACGAAGACGTCGCGGGGTGCGGGCGGGGCAGCGGGGATGCTGTTGCCAGCAGGCTGCAGGCGCCGCACGGTTCCAGAGCGGCTGGGCTTGCCGTCCGCGGCGCGCAGCTGAGGCTCGGAGGTTCGGTGCCCCTGCAGTGCCCTCCGCGCAGGATTCTGCCTGCGCTGAGCAGGGCTCGGGCATGAAGGCGAGTCCGGAACCAGGGAAGCAGCAGCCGGAGCAGCAGCAGCAGCAGCAACAGCAGGGCCAGGTGGCTGCAGCTGCGGCTGCGGCTGCGGCGGGTAAAGAGCCCGATCCGCGCTGGGCAAGGGACGGCGCCCGGAGCGAGGCGACGGAGGCGGAGCGGCTGCGCACCCGGGAACGGCTGGAGGCCACACTCGCCGGTCTGGCCGAATTGGAATTCCTGCGCCAGCGCCAGGAGCTGCGCGTCAAGCGGTTACTGGCCGCCGCGCCCTCGGCTTCCCTGCCCGGGATCTGCTCCGGGGAAACGACGAGAGTCGCAGCTGGAGCCGGGATCCCGCCGCGCAGCTTAGAAGAGAAGTTCCTGGAGGAGAACATCCTGCTTCTGCGGAGGCAGCTGGTGAGCCGGGCCAGCCAAGGCGGTGGGCGCGATGCAGGGGCGCAGCCAGACCAAACAGGGAAGGGGGGGGGGAGCCTGTGGAGGTTCCGGGACCTCATCAGCTAAGAAAGGACGGGGGGGGGGGAGGGCGGCTCTGGGTTTTATTCTAATCCAATTCCATACCGCTTGGGACACCTGGGAAGCGTGTCTCTGAGCGTGTACAAAGTGCCTCTGTAGGATGCATTCCGGAGGGAATTAATTACACTGTCTACATGAAAATTTCTTTCCACTTCTTCTTCAGGGAATCTCCCATTTCTCTCAGGAGAAAAGGCTTCTGCTTAGCATTAGTTGCGCCAGGTCGTTTGCCCTGCAGATGAGAAACATGGCAGGGTTGGTGGGAAGAAGAGGGCTTGAAAAATGAGGGTCACTTACATTGCGTGGGTGGAGGCGGAGGTTTTAAGATCTGCCAGGACCCTCCCGAGGTAAAGATGCTCCAAGCCGCTAACAGTGGATCTTCCTCCCCGCCCTTCATACCGAGCAGTTTTGAGTTTTGGGGCTTGGCGAGACAAGAGGGTTGCCGGGAAGTTTAGCCTTTTCGGCTGCATCCTCCTATAATGAAGACCCATCGAAGCACCGGCTTCCTCATTCCTCCTTTCCCTGGAGAAGAACCTCAGCAGAAATGAGGATGCCGTGTGTGTGTGTGTGTGTGTGTGTGTGTGTGTGTGTGTGTGTGTGTGTGTGTGTGTGTGTGAGAGAGAGAGAGAGAGAGAGAGAGAGAGAGAGAGAGAGAGAAGTGAGGAATGGCGAAGCAGATGCCAACTCATTTGTGAAATGGATGAGTGTGCTTCTGCATGAGGTGCTGAAGGTACCTCGAGGGTCTCCTTAGACTCAAAGTCTGTGGCAGACAAGCTGTAGGGAGGGAGGGTCTCCAATGGAGTGTTAAGAGGTCAGAAAGGAACCCCTGAAACCCCTACCCTTGGAAATATGGATGCCAGCTCCTGTATATTTCAGTGGGAGCCCAGAAGGGAAAAGCCAGGAACTTTTAAGCAATATATTGAAAGGTTGTTTCTCTGTGTTCCTAAAACCTCACCGTTCCAGGGCTTGGTGCACACAATATTAAGAAGAACCAAATTTTGTATAGCCACCTTCCATTACTCTTAATGACGGTCTCTTCGGAGCAGGACAGCTGGCCTCCTCCTTCCAGCCTTCTGCATCAGTGCCTGCCCTTGGCCCATCCTTCTTTTGGCTAACAATAGCTGCCATACCTGTAGTATATGGTGATTAATTACTGCAGCTCCAAATGAGGGGCTTTTTGACATCCCACTGCACTGGAATGGGACCAGCGGGAATAACCTCCTTGCCCTTCCCCTAAATCCAGCACGCTTAGGCTTTGCTGCTGCAGCTAGTTCAGTTTTTCCATTCGCTTACAGATATGGGCGTGTGCACGTGTAAAGGCTTAGGAGGAGCCTCGCAGGAGTCTTGGTTGGGCATCAAGTTGCATATTAGATTGGCTGCTGAAGGGAATCAATTCACCTCCTGCAGATGCTGTTAATGTTGTTGATGTTGGCAGTCGACAAAAGCTGGGGCTGGACTGGGAAGAAAGCATTTATCTTATTGAGTTCCTGTCAGTGCTGCGGGAGCACATGTGGGATGCTTGCATTAATACTGTAGTGCAGCGGGAGGAAAGGACTTAAATGAATCCAGCCATCGCCTGAGTTCCATTGTTACTCTGCAAAAGGGGTGCAAATGTGCTTGAATTTAGTCACTGGAGATAATGGATTCTGCCCCCACCCCCCAGGAAACACCATTGCTGAAAAAAAATCCTATAGAAATGAATAGGTAAGGAGCCGAAAGTCAATAAAGAGTGCTCTCTTTTGCAGCACATTTAACACACACAGAGGCTGCAAAGAGCTTGAAAGGGGAAAAATCAAAATTGAGTGCTGCTTTGCTCAACTGTAATCTCATCCTGTTTCCCAGTTCCTAGAGTGGAACTGTAGGAAAAGAGCAGGCTGAGCTGGAAGGCGGGGTTAAACGTGTCATCAGTTGGAGTCATTGTGGTGCCATAAGAGACCCAAGTCCAGCTCCCTATGAATTCCATTGATCCTTATCTTGCACCAATTTAGCTTTTGACTGTTAGTTGACTAGATTTTTGTATAGAAGTAGCAATAATAAACTCTTCCGCGCTTTGAATTCATGAATGTGCTGGTTATTTGTGCCTGACAGGAAGATGTGAATGCAGTTTTCTAGAGAGCAAATGAACCTTTTGGAGCATGAAGATCCCTGCTGGATGATTACCAGCAGTAAATCTGGAGATCTTGCCATCCATCATTTTAATAGGGGTTTGGACTTTGTCACTTTTCAGGAAGGCTGTTAATTTAGTCAAAATCAAAAGGAAGGATTGTTAGAACTACAGTCTTGGGGTCGCTGCTTAAGCAGCCAATAAAGAGTGACTGTGCTTGTGATTTCTGTGCCAGCAAAACCTCATGTCTGCAGAGTCAGTGAGGCAAAAACCAGAAAATAGAGGAAATGTTGCAGATGATACAAAACTGACTTTGAACCTAATATTAAGGGTTGAGAGAATATGCAAAATTTAACACTTCCAAGAAACTTCAAGGAAGTGGAGAAAAGACAGAATGTGGTAGGAAGCTTGATACAACCCCAAAAGCGTGTGATTTGTGAAATTCAGTCTGGTTTTTTGGTCCTCATTTCTCTCCCTGGAAGAAGCCGATGGCAATTCCCTTGAGATTTCTTATCAAGGAGACATTGAATGTGTCCACGGATGTCACCACAGGAATCAAACTCATTGTGAAGGAAATATTATCCCCCTCCAGCACAATTGCCAATTTGCAATCCTACAGACATCATCATTTGCATATCAGTCCTTTTAGAGATAAGAAGAACCTCATTTTACGCTTTAGGATTTTGGTGGATTTGGTGCCAGTCAACTCCATAGCTTTCCCTTCCCATACAAAAAGTCGCATTTGAAATATCCCAAGAGATCTGTTCTTGGGGCATTTGGGATTTTGGAAATACTCCATCTTTTCTTACAACCTTCACCAGTTGGCATCCAAGGAATGGAATTAGAATTCAGAAACCAGATGAGGCTAGGACAAAAATGATTTTTTTGATTTGTGTGTCAAAGAGAGAGCAAGCATGAATGTGATTCAACTTATGTTTTACTGTCTGAGCCAGGAGCAGGAATACAAAAAGATCATTTGCATGTTAATCGTTCCAGCCATTCTCACCTATTAATATCCTCAGGAAAGAGATCAAAACAGGGAAGTAATTTGTTATAGTAAGAGGGTATTGGCTTGGAAATTGGAAGATAATGCTTCCCCCTTTTCTTGCTTTGAGACCAATAGCGGTGGGATTTGCATATAAAGCTGGACCATAGCTGATTCAATATTGCAACTATGATTTGTAAATGACAGTATCAGTGGCAAACATGTTTGCTTAATTAAAAATTGAAATGAATCCAGCTATAATACAAGTTGTTTCTTTATTTTAAGGAATGCAAAAGCTTTTTTCATTCCATGGTAAAGACCTACTCAAGGAACTGAATGTGGGATTTGATTTAATAGCAATGTACTTAATATTAAATAATGAAAAATGATTACAGTTAATTAATGCACATGGTTACTATCAATTCTCATTTGCAATATTATAAACTCAAATACTTTGGCCACATAATGAGAAGGAAGGACTCACTGGAGAAGAGCCTAATGCTGGGAAAGATTGAGGGCAAAAGAAGGGGACGACAGAGAATGAGGTGGCTGGATGGAGTCACTGAAGCAGTAGGCGTGAGCTTAAATGGACTCCAGAGGATGGTAGAGGACAGAAAAGCCTGGGGTAACGTTGTCCATGGGTTCGTGATGGGTCGGACACGACTTTACAACTAACAACAACAAAACGCTTATGGAATCTCTACTTCAAGGACAGTGTAGCAAACTGGAAAGTGTCCAGAGGAAGTAACCAAAGAAGGTGCGGGAGCCTAGCGACCAAGGACTTTTTTTCAGGAGCTGAGTATATTAAGCCAGGAAATCTGATTCTTTGGAGATCTGTTAGTATACCAATGAAACAAAACTGTTACACAGAAAATAGGAACCCAATTAGTGCTTCTAAGCAAAATAAAATTTAAAAACATATCGGTAATAGTTTTTAGTTGTTCAGCAGAAGAACAGATTTGCTCAGAAAAGTAGCAAATTCGCAAACTTTCATGCAAAGTTTGAGTAGTCATTTATCAAGAAGGCAGTCATAGCAAAAGTCTTTCGGAAAATCTCTCTACTATGCAATCTAGTTTGCTGCCAACCCCTGCTTTACCTAATAATTGTTTACTGAATTAACGGTTCTGGCCAGATACAATTCAGAGTGCTAGTTTTGACCCAGAAGTTCCTACATGGTTTGGCCCCAAAGTATCTTAAAGAACATTTATTTCAACTAATGCTGATTGAGAACATGCCCGGAGAAATTTCTTGTGGTCTTCCAGTTTTGTGAGGTGAAGGGGGCTAAGCCAGAAAATTCCATTTTCCAATCATGGCAGCCACACTTTGAAACAACCTTATTCTGGAAGATAGGTTTCCTCCCTTACTGATGGTTACCAGAAGGTAATGAAGAATGAACTCTTCCCCCAAACCTTTAGGGAGTGACTGAAACCAGATTTTATTACTTAACTAATTAGTTTGTTGGTATTGTGTATTATTTAGTTTAGTTTTATTTTGATCTTTCTGATTTTGTAGTGGTTTTATTGGGTTTATAGTGTGAAAGCTTTGTAAATCAATAGCAATTCAATGGTACACACATTCAATAAATAAATTAATAGCTTGCTAAACCATAGTTTACAAATCACAGTGGCTGAATTAAGACATTGTTTTGCTAAATGTGATTTGTTTGAGCAGGTAGTTAGATCCTATAGTCCTCAGGACAACTTTTGGTAAGAAGACGGAGATCCTTCTAGAAGAATTCCAACCTTACTCTGATTCTGTCTTCAGTTATTTTTTGTTAACATACAGAAGTCTGAAGTCTTACGTAGCTTGCCAGTGTTGGACCTCAATCTATGCATTGATGTGTTCAAGTATTTTATTTAAACTGATGGACTATTTTGTGATGGACACAAAATAGTCTAAACATGATGTTCCACCTTTACTGCCCTCTCTGTTTAAAATACTGAAGATATTGTAAGAAAAGAGACAATTACAAGATGATTACTATTTATGCTACTGATCTATAAAGGTGTGTAAAATAGCTCTAGGCTTTAGTTCTTAATGAGACTGCATTAGAATAACAAAATAACAAAGTTTGAAGGGACTCTGGAGGTCGTCTAATTCAAGCAGGAGATCCTATACCACTCCAAACAAATGGTTGTCCAGTCTCTCCTTGAAAACCTCCAGTGATGGAGCACCCACATATTCTGAAGGGAAGCCATTCCACGGATTAATTGTTCTTCTCAGGAAATTTCTCTTTATTTCTAGGTTAGTTCTTTCCTTGATTAGTTTCCATCCATTACTTCTTGTTCTACCTTCAGGTGCTTTGGAGAATAGCTTGACTCCCTTCTTCTTTATGACAGACCCTCAACTATTGGAACATTGTTATTGTATAACTCCTAGTTCTTCTTTTAATTAAACTAGTTGTACACCAATTCCTGAAACCATTCTTCATATGTTTTAGCCTCCAATTCCTAATAATCTTTGTTGCCCTTCTCTCCACTCTTTCTAAAGTTTCAATTTATGTAATATAAAGATCAGTCGTTATCATCAGGGCTGACACTCCAAATCAGAGATACGGGAGTTGTTGCCTTCATCTTTTCCCCAACAATGACAATTGTACTTTGTCCCATCTTAACGTGTCTTTTTAAACTTCATTTCAAGACTTAACTGCCATCCCTGCCTCTTCAGAGACATCTAGTTTGCCATGAAGTTTGCTATGTGTCTTCACTGGAAGTTCTTTTCCAGACAATAATGTGTATGGGTGGGGGGGGGGGGTGGGGTTATTTATTGCAGGGGTGTCCAATTTTCATTGAGGGCTGCATCAGGATTGTGTTTGACCTTGGGATGGGTGGGCGTGGCCAACTCAATGTCACTCGTGTTGAGAGACCCTGTGGTGCCGAGCGCTCACATGGCCCTCCTGAGCTCCATTTTCGCTGGCAGAGGCACCGCAGGCTGGTCCTTCGTTGTTTCCAGGGTGGTCCCATGGGCCAGGTCTAAGCACCCCATGAGCCATGAGTTTGACACCCCTTTTTATTGTTTTATTACCATTGGGTGCTAAGCCATCCAGAGTCTATAAGACAGTTGGGCAGTGTCTAAATTCAACAAATAAATGAATAAAAAAAGCGGCAACTACTCACAGCATTCTCAATTTGTTAAGGGATGCTGAAACAAATGCTGTCATTCATCAAGATTTGATCCCAGCACTGAATTCAATTTGGAATAGTGTAGAAGAAGAAAAAGAGTTGTGCGTCAAGATACTTGCACAGATATCGAGGCCAACAAATTCACAGATGGCATCACTTGAAACCACTTTCTTTTTAGACTACTAAATTCTCAAGAGCTATCAGATTTCAACAGTTCCCAGTCAGCTAGGTTACGGGAGTTATATTCCAACATATTTGAGGACATAAGATGGGGGAAGCTAATGTGATTTGGTTTAATTAGCATATTTCTATTCTGATTTTCTTCCATCAGGGAACTGAAAACATCATATATGGTGTTTCTAGATTATTTCTAGTCCCAGGACTGATCAAAGCTGACATGGCTTAGCTTCAGCAAAACATCTGCTTCAAGCAATGTTTTGAAATGAACTAGTTGTAAAGTTCTACTTTAAGTAAATCAATTCTGCCCAAATAAGTTTACAGACCAGTTTCTTGAGGCAAATAGTGAATATTGGAATGGAAATCAGGGACAGTTGAGCGTAAGTGGAATTAACTATCCTTGCCACTGAAGGACAAATCATGAGGTTTAACCTATTTGACAAAAACAGTATTGCGGTGCTTTAACATTAACAGTGAAATATGTCAGTTGAGGAATTTTAGATGGCATTAAGTAATTCACAGTCATCCCAGATGCAGACATTAAATCTGAAACAAACTTTGGGTAATATATGGGAAAGACCTTGGTTCAGGGGTGGGCTGCTGAGGGTTCGCAGGGTTTGGGAGAACCTCTAGCTAGGATTTTGTGCAGTTCAGAGAACCCCCAAATCCCACTCCTGGCTGTTCCCGCCCTTCCCTCCCAGGAGTCCCCACGTGGCCCATATTGAATGCAGATAAGTGCAGGGCGCATACAGAGGCTCGGGGAGGACGAAAAACGGGCCTACTGGTGGTTCGGGAAGGCCCGTTTCTGACCTCCAGAGGGACTCTGGAGCCTGGGGAAGCTGTTTTCGCTCTCCCAGAGGTGCCAGGAAAGCCTCTGGAGCCTGGTGAGGGCAAAAACACCCCCCCCCCATGGTGCAGGAGGCCAACTAGGCCATGCCCATCATGGCCACACCCACCCAGCAACCAGGCAGAGAACCCCTTGCTAAAATTTTTGAAGCCCACCCCTGCCTTGATTGAAGAGGTAGGGAAAAGAGTTTCTCTCTGGGAAATAGATAAAAGAAAGCATAGTCCGCAGCTAAACAGCGAGCAGAGCAAGAGGCTCAGAAAGGGCCCTCCCTAGTTTCTTGGGCTGTAAAAAAGATGGTGGAAGAAGAAATGTATTTTCAGGCTTGCAAGATTCTATTAATATAGCTTCTTAATAAAGTAGAATTGGCTTATATGGCTGTTTTTCCTGTTTGGTTCAGCTGCTGATACCCACATCCTCCTAAACCAGAGTACTTTCTACTTCTAATTCCACTGATGGAAAATAGTTATGTGGCGATAGACAAGGATTGCATTCTTGAAGGCTTGAAGGCTTTAAATTCCAGTAACACCATGGAATATCACCATCTATCAACTTGCTGCATATTTGGGAATATAAATTTCAAAGACTGTGCCACAAGAATTTTTGGATATACATCGAAGCCATTTTAAGTATACCCCGAAATAGATGTGAAATGTAGATTGCACAGTTATATTGATGCCAGGCTTGGCTTCAGTTGTCACTGAGTGCAGACTCCAGCAAGATTTAATTTGTCTCCAAAGTGTGTGGGCTGGGATGCCAGCCATTTTGCTGTTGGAGCTGCCATCAATTATATAAAGCAATTATACTTTCCAGAACGGAGAGAAACTTGTGAACAACCAGTAACCCTCATGTTCCTCTTCATGGTTGCTCCTTATAAGTCTCTGCCACAGTTGCGGCATTTCTTTGTATTTATTTATTCAACAATGTTATATACTGCTTCACTCATTCACTTTGACAGTTTACAATAATGAGCAAAAAGCAAAAACAGGCGAACCCATCCATATTAAAAAACAAAAACAAAAATATAGCAGTCATTTATCAAATGCCCAATTACAAATATGATTTTTTTTAAAAATTTGATTTATATGCCGCCCTTCTCCAGAGACTCATGGCGGCTTACAATGTGTTAAGCAATAGCCTTCATACTTCTGTATATTTATACAAAGTCAGCTTATTGCCCCCACAAACTGGGTCCTCAATTTACCCACCTTAGAAAGGATGGAAGGCTGAGTCGACCTTGAGCCTGGCTAGGATTGAACTCAGAGAAATTACAGGCAGCTGGTGTTAATTGCTGCCTTTAGTAGGAGGCATTAGCCCCCTACGCTACACAGGCTCCTATACGTCACAAGGCAATGATCTTAATTGCCTTGTGACGTATCATCAGGGAGAGTGCAAGTCATAACTGTAGAGGCAGAGAATTATGGAGAAGGATTGTCTTTACTCCCACATTCCCTAAGCTCAGTGGTGAGATTCTACCGATTCGGACCGGTTCAGGAGAACCATTTGCTCTGACTTTCAGCTGTGAGTGAACCAGTTCTCTCTTTGTTTGAAGTGGGCACACCCGCATCTGCATTATACATACCTATATTTCTGCCCAGCTGATTGGGGTGGCAGAGTGGATTGCCACTCCTCAGCTGTTTTCCTTTCTCTTAGCAATGTGGAAGTTCAATTTTTGGCAAAGTGTGCTCGCTCGCTCAGCGAACCGGTTGTTAAACCAGTAGGATCCCACCACTGCCTGAGCTGATGTAGGGATGGGATCTTATGTCTCTCTATGCACACATGTGTAAGCCAGGTAGATTTCCATTGGAGGAGATGGACCATGTCTTGGAGCCAAGCTATAAAGAGCTTTATCAGATTTAAAAAACACAGCATCTTGAATTGGGCTGTGAGATCTATTGGTAGCCAATGAAGCAACCAGAGAATCAGAAAATAAGTGTGATATCATAGTAATGGTTTGCTCCTACTAGTTCCTACTCACTGTGCTTTATAAAAGTTGTTCTTGGATTGATTTGAAAGATAGCTCTATCTTCAGTGTGCTACAATATAATTGCATGGTGGGTTAGGCATGGCGAAGGCTTCATACGCCACGTAGGGCTGCAATTGCCAGGATTGACTAAAGACCCCCAGCTGCAGCTTTCACCAACTTTCCCAGCAGGAATCAAGGACCCAAGAATTCCAATTATGTACCTGCTCCTTCTATGGGAAAGCAATTCTGTTTGCAACAATTGCTGGGGTTCTATCTGAACCTGATGTTCCTGGAATTAAGACTGGTGGTTGTCCTTTACAGCTGGACTGAGAGATAGCTTCTTCAAAAGAGGTGAGACCACTGATTCCTTCAAGGCTGATAGCAGGTTGCCATCCTTCCAAAAACATTTACCAGTTCATGAACCCAGCTTGGCACACCCTTCCCCCATTCTTGTTGTCTGAAGAAATGGGGAGGAGCAAGGATTCAGTCTATTGTTGGATGGGCAAATCCTAATCACTTAATTGGTTTTCAAGCATGGGATGAATTCCAGTTAACACCGCAAGATACCTGATAGCAAAGATGCAACATTTTCAGGTTGCAGTGCGCAAACCCTCCCCATCCCTTTCAACTGTTCATTTTTCAACTGTTTACTTTTACTTAATGTTGTTTTATAGAATTCATATTTTGTTCCCCCCAACTCATCACATAACAGAGTGCAGCCTTAAACTCATGGGAACATAAAGAGTAAGCAATGCCTGCTTTGAATTTGTGGAGATACTTGCTGATTTTAAAGACATACATGAGCAACATTTTGTTGTTGCCAGTCTAGGTTACTTGCAGCATCAGATGAGGTAAAGTTTGTTGGATGCGTGGGACAAGCTTAGTATGCATATGGGGTGGAAAAAAGCAGCTCGTTTCTATTCCAGGGGTCTTCAACCTTGGCAACTTTAAGACTTGTGGACTTCAACTCCCAGAATTCTGGGAGTTGAAGTTCACAAGTCTTAAAGTTGCCAAGGTTGAAGACCCCTGGTCTAGACAATTCTTGCTTTCCGGACCTGACAAAGGCGAAGGAACCTGTGTGGGTAAATGAAACCGTAAGCTATTTCATCAGACATGTATATACGTCCAGAAGGGTCTCCCAAGGCGAACAGGCCATGATGATGGCCTGTAAAAACCTTGTACTGTAAATCTAGTGAAGCAGCCACAGAGCAAAGTCAAGCAGAGTTCAGAAGACCATATGAGCAAACTGAGGAGAGATTGAACAAAAGACTGTACAAAAAGTTGTGGCTGGATTTCCTTTGGCCCAAGGGTTTTATATAGAGCACTTCAAGCTGAACTGTGTTCCTGAACCCTTAAAGGAGAATCATCTCTTGCATAAAATCCTTAGCCTTTTTAAAAGCCTCATATTCTCCCAACATCCTGTTCATTGTCCCATCATTCAGCTTCAGTGCTGTTTTAGAGCATGTGAAAGTTGGATATTTTCAGCACCAGTGCTTGTGTTGTAAATTGCAAAGGGGGTTGGGGAAGAGAGAAATTGGTTGTATCCCTAGCTGGCTGTGAGATCTCAGGCAAAGAGGGCTCCCCACACCCCCATTTTCCTATTCTGATAAGGATCACTTGTCTACCTTTAGAATTTAGAAGAAGGAGCCTTTCAGTCTCAGCCAGCAACTATCCACAGGCTGGGAGAATCACATTGGACCTAGGATGAGATTGCCTGGGGGACAGGAAATACTGCTTCTTCTAGCGATCCTAGATTAGTCTTTTCCCTGTGTAATTCCAGATTGCAATAGAAGAGATTAAAACTCAGATGCAGTAGAAGTTACCCTCCCTCCGGCTCTGCAATTTCCCATGTTGGGCTCATTAAACAATATGTATCCATTTTTAGAACATCCATTTTAATTTGAAATTGTTGCAGTGTAACATTTAACATTTTAAAAAGATGTACTGCAATAATGATGAGCAAATCTTGCTCAAGATACAATGAAACAGCCCCATTTTGGGATGCTTTTGAAATAATGAAACAAAATGAGATAAAGGTTTTATTAGCAGTTATCATTTGGTACTGAGGGGGATGTTGGTTAATCTCAGAAAGGTGAACTGGGATACACATGGTTAGTACTTGAATCGACGCCTCAGATCCTTGCTAGAACTATAGGCTAAGCCAGAAACGGTGAACACCCCAGAAAAAGACAGTGCCAATCGATTTCCACACAGCCTCTGAGAAAACAACATGCAAACTTAGTTGAACTTGAGTAGAAGAAGGCTTTACTTGTTCTTTACTCTGCTTTTGTGATCAGAAATGTTTTTTTACCGTACTGAGTATTTTGATATACAGAATTGGAACTGGACTGGCACTGACAGGGCCAAGCTTATGACACACATGTCCTCTAGCCATGTCAGTCTGTCAGAATGGGATCTGGAACTGCTGGGGGTTATAGAGGCTCTTAGTATTTGTGACTTTCTGTTGTTGCTTTTAAGGATGTTAAGATATGCTATGCATACACAATACTTTTTACCTTCTTAGTGAGTTAACTCATTTTCTGGATTCTCACAATACACCAAATCATAAATTAATCAAATGGGTTCAGTTTGCATAACTCCCTAAGCTACACAAAACTGAATCCATGGTAATGCTATCTCCTCATAGCATGTTCTATGAATGAATTTGCAATTTAGCTATCTTGGTGTACAGTTAGGTTATAAAGGTTGGTTAAAATGTCAAGATGGTAGTGCTTTGAGTTAGGCTTTGAATGTACAGTCCTTGCCACCATCTGGATTTTTGTCACATACACGCACACTCCTTGCAGATACTCCTGGAGGCATTCAACTAATCAGGGAAAAGGTAGGCTGGAAAATAGATTTGAATTGAAATGGGAAATTTAATGGCAGTGTGCATTGCTAGAGTTGCCCTTTATTTGTGACCAGGCACACATTTTGTATACATATGTATATGTACTGCTATAACATGGTTACCCTTAGGGTGTAAATAATCACCAAGGATGTTTGCTTTGTCTCTGTAACTGTCCTTATCTTGCCAAAAGAGTGAGAGGAGAGAGTGATAACAGAAACCTTTCTGAATGAGGTTTGGGTATCACAGGAAATATTTCTTCTCTCCTTGAGGCAAATGGAGAAAATAAAACTATACTCCATTGAATGGAGGAAGATGACCTATGTCCAATAAGGACTTCTTTCATTAGGAAAACGTTTTTATTTTATTTATTTATTAGATTTTTATCCTGCCTTTATTATTTTGTAAGTAATTCAAGGCGGTGAACGTACCTATTACGGTATTCCTTCCTCCTCCTGTTTTCCCAACAACAACAACCCTGTTAAGGGTTGTTAAGTGGATGGGCTAAGAGAGAGAGTGACTGTGGCTCAGTCACCCAGTGAGCTTTCCTGCTTTAGGTGGGACTTGAGCTCATGGTGTCCGGGTTTCTAGGCCACCACCTTAACCACTACACCAAACCGGTTCTCTTTTCCCCTCCCATTGCACGCCAATGGATAAACACGCTCCGTTGGGTTGTGTACCAAAGACATCTATTCCTATTCTCTGCTTCCAAGCTTTCTCAGAGACCAAGAGGGGCTATGGAGAAAATGTGAAAAATAGGTGGATTTTCCTCCCCCCCCCTCAAGTTGGTCAAAAATTGTTCCATAAACTTGTTACGCTGTAACACGACAATCAGAGCCTGCAAAAACCTTGAGCATCTGCCCCTTAAGTGACACTTCAAAAAGGGCTTCCACATTCACAAATGGCCTTGGACTATTAAGTGATTCAGGATGGAGAAAGCTGTCCTTGAATGATAGCATGCCAAGAATAAGGAGGCTGACATATTTAGCCTGCCAGATGGACCCTTACAAGGTGGTGAATCTCCCATTTTTCTTTTTCTGAGAACCGTGCTTTTTCAGAGAAATGAAATGCTAGAAGATACAGAGTATATATGAAAAATAAGAGCTTTGTGCAACAGTGTTATTGAGGGATAGGTGTAATTATAAGATGCAGCAGGAAAACTGATTGGTCTGACCTGAAGTTAATGAGCTTATTTTAAACTCATTTTGTAACACGATGCATGAAGAATATCTTTTACTTAAATGCTCTTATTGCTTCAAGCAACCAATCCTTTCCTCTAACCGAGGACGAAGAAGGGGATTTACTACTTGGGCTTCAGCTGTCTTGATCTAGTTCTAATCACAACGACACCACTTAACAAGGATATACAATCATAATTTGCCATTCAAGGAGCGTGGGCTAATATCTAGTCTCAACTATTCAGCCAAGATACCTGTCTTGGGTTGTTTATCTTGCAGAAGAGCAGAGCTGGGAATCCTGCCAGTTGTAACCCAGCACATCTGGAGGGCGCCAGACTTGGGAAAGCTGTATTATAACAGTAATTCTTTGCAAGTTCAGGAAAAGGTCAGCTAGGGTTCAGGGTTTAGCTACCTTGAATGAAACTCAGTTTCTTGCCTCATTTTTAAAGGTTATCCTTTCTATTACAAAAATACACTCATCTGTCAACTTATAATAAACATTTGCAATTATAACCTTTCTTAAGTCTAAAACCTTACCCATAGGTTAAAGATAAAGCATCAGTGTTATTGCATAAATATTGTGTGCATTAAACTTCTCCCCCATAATTAAAACGGTTTCCATTTATCAAGATCTTGATTGAACAAGACAGAGTTAATCTGGCCACCTACATGACTCCAGTGCCTCAACTGGGGGAAATTTTCTAGTTTCTAAAGCTGCAGTGCCACTGCGCAAAGACTTTCATCTCAGAGTTCAGTCACAGTGTTTCTGAGGGCAGGAAGGATCTAGAAAAAAGCTCCAGAAAATGACCAAATCCTTGGCTGGGTTCACATGGAGCGTGCTTGAAAGTCAGGTTGTTGGTTTGCCTGCTTGCTTCTTTGTTTGCGTATTCATTGATTGAGTGAATGAATTTATATAGCCAGGGGCTTAAAGATAGGATAAGTGACTGAACACAAATACAGGGAATTTGTGAGCTTCAGAAAGGACCAGAATCAAGCTATTTTTAGAGTGGGGCTTCTTGGAGGCAGAATGTTAATTTTGGGAGTGTGTGTTGATGAGTATTCAGGCATTTGATAAGATGAAACAAGAGAAGGGAATAGTTCACAGATGCGTAAAGATAAGTGTCACTGGTTCTCAGAAATACAGTTCTGGTAACGATTGGAGAAGATACTTCAATATTACTTACTCTAAGAGTAATCTCTCTTTCTTAATAACAAAAAGAGTCTTAGATCTGAATATGGAAACCAAAAGTATGTCTTAATAATAGATCTCTGCTGGTTTTGTGTACGGTATCCTTGCACATTTAAGTCCTTTCTTCTTTGTTGTTTATGCATGCAATAGCTAAGTGGTACAGAGGGAAAAATCTTTTTCTTTGGGACAGGAAGTAAAAAAAAAGCCATACTAGAAAACAGTAGAAACAATATTTGTTCAACAGGATCTAGTAACAACGGATTGGTTTATGCTATTGCTATATATGCATTCTTCCTTAACCTATCATACACTAAATCAGTTTTCACTCTGCCTATTATTTCAGAACTGCTTAAGAAGAAGAGATGCTGGCTTATTAAACCAATTGCAAGAACTGGACAAACAGATCAGTGATTTGAGGCTGGATGTTGAAAAGACAGCAGATGAACACCTTGACATGGATAGCCGTCCCAGTTCAGGTAAGCATTTTATGTTGCTAAGCTAGGCTATGATGATCAACAGACTTTAGGTCTTGTAAAAGGGGGCTTGGCAACCCAGCATTCTGTGGGGGCCCAGGCACCTAGGACATCCCTAGGTACCATCCACAGAGCCGAGTTGACGCAATGGTTAGAGTGCTGTACTGCAGCTACTTCAGCTGACTGCTAGTTCAGCAGATACAGCAGATCAAATCTCACCAGCTCAAGGTTGACTCAGCCTTCCATCCTTCCGAGGTGGGTTAAATGAGGACCCAGATTGTTGGGGGAAATATGCTATTTAGTATACTGTCGATTGTTGTAAGCCGCCCAGAGTCCTCAGAGAGTGGGCGGAATAAAAATATGATTAATAAAAAAATAAAATAAAAAATAAATAAAAAACTCCAGTGTTAAATAAAAATGTCAAATGCCTTCCAACTTGCATGAAAAAGGCAACTGCCAAGGAATTATATCCCACTGGGAACAGTTATGCTATAAGGAACAAGCTGAGGAAGCTGCAGCCAAAACTCTGCTTGCTCAGATTACATGAATTATAGTTATAGCTTCTTAATTTAGGTTCAGTTATAGTTGAGGTTTGGTTAATTATACAGAAACTGAAAGATGTCTATATTGTATCAGATGAAGCCTCCCTTTACTTTTACTGGCCTTTATATCTGACAGCTATTGCATCTACAGTCCTATATTTCAGTATGCTTGCCAAAGAAAAAGCCACTGATAAGCACTATTCAGATGTAGCATTTGACATGTATTTACTAAAAGAAACCGGAGATTACTAGGTGTATTGTTTCATTAAAAGGTAGACGTGGGAACTAGACTCGGTTCTATCAAGTTGCTACATTCCCTCTGCGCCATCTCATTTTCTTAAGCAAACTCCTGTTTTATTTGGAATGGGGTTTTAGGTTCAGGAGGAATATGCTAGATTATTGCCCTATTCCTTCCCTATGCTACTAACCGCAAGCAGCTTTAATGGGCTTTTGGTTTTTTTCATAGGGTTTTATGAGCTGAGTGATGGGGCTTCTGGATCTCTCTCCAACTCATCCAACTCTGTTTTCAGTGAATGTTTATCCAGTTGTCATTCCAGTACTTGCTTCTGCAGCTCTTTGGATGCATCCTTGAGTGGCTCTGATGGACGGCCCAAGTCTGCAGGTATAGCAAGAATTTCTAATACCCAGATATGTTTAAGGTTATTTTCCTTTGCAGCATACATCAGGGGCTCATGCAACCTATCAAGTTAGCCACTGGGGCTATTCTGGGCCCCAATCAGCCTTGTCCTTGTTTGTTCCTGGTTAATACTATGTTTCTCCAAAAAGAAGGCCAAATCTTATTTTCTTTTGATCCCTGAAAAAATGGCTAGGCCTTATTTTTGGAGGGTTCTAATGACTGACTCACCTCGCGGTGGTGGCACCAACAGCCCCACCCAGCAGGAGCCTGCTGCTGGCCCACTTCTTCTGCGGCCAATCCGGATTTTCTGCAGATTGATCCGGAGCTCTGTTATCGGCTGCAGATGCCTTCCAGAAGGCATCTGAAGGTGAAATGGAAGCCAGGGCGATGCGTGCAAGTGGCAGCAAGGGCCACAGAAGAAGCTGAGGCAGGTATCGGGGTGTGTGAGGCCTGGTAAGTAGGGCAGCTCAACCCCCACATCCCCACCCTAGCTTATTTTTTACCTGTGTGCCTTGCCCCACCCCCGCACACTGGGGTGGACGGGATCTTAATTAGGGCTAATTTTTGGTGAGGCTTAATTTGATTGCATGCACTCAAAAATGTGATAGGGCTTCTTTTCAAGGCGGGTTGTGTTTTTGGAGAAACACGGTAGATACTGGGATAGATGGCAAAGATAGAAAACAATAGCATTACTAAATGAGCTTCTACTGAGATGATGGCTGTTAGATAAAAGCACTGGATCTAATGATCCAATAGATCAGTTGCTATATTCATACACTAAACCAGGGGTGTCAAACTCAAGGCCTGCGGGGTGCTTAGATCTAGCCCACAGGGCTGCCCTGGAAACCGTGAAGAATTGGTCCACAGTGCCTCTGCCAATGAAAATGGAGCTCGGGAGGGCCGTGGGTGGCCCTTCCGAGCTCCGTTTTCACTGGCAAGGGTTGCAGGAGGCCGTCACAACTAAATTTTCTCTGGCAGAGTGCTCAGGCTGCCACAGGTGACCGTGATACAAGGGACGTCGAGCTGGCCGTGCCTATTCCAGCCACGCCCACCCTGGCCACACTCACCCTGGCCCCCAGAGGTCAAACATAACCCGGATGTGGCCCTCAATGAAATCAAGTTTGACACCCTTGCACTAAACTAAGCAACATTTTGATTTATTGTATGAAATCAGACACTATAGTTTGTGAATAATATTTTCTGTGGGCCAATCATGATTTACTCAGTAAATGATGATTAAACAAAATATGGCTCAGCCATATTCTCATTCCATATTCTCGTTCCCCCACCCCCCAAGTGTAGCTGATATGGGAGAAAGAAATAGACTACAGCCACAAATTGGTAGCTGAGGGATAGAGAGAACTGGGACATTTCTTCAGCCCAGGGGTGAAATGTAAAATCTGTTACTACCAGTTCTGTGGGCGTGGCTTGGTGGGTGGGGGTAATGTGACTGGGTGGGTGTGACCAACTTTTTTTTTTAACTTTTCAAAGCATTTTTTCCTCAGATTGGAACTCTTTATAAATATATTGAGATAAGAATTGTCAATCCAGATTTTATAGAAAACAGTATCTTCGACTTTTGTAGACATGTATTATGCTTAATCCAAATGATAATAATTGCAATAGGAAGTTATTAGTTCCACTTTCATCTCCTAATGTTATTCCTTACTTATTTTGTCTCCACTTCATTGAATTTCAGATTTCATCAGCTGGCTGGAGCAAAACAAAGGAATCCAACAAAATGACGAAGCGGGGATGGCCTCTCCATCAATGCAACACACAGATTCTTTTGACATCATTGCCGATGTACATCCAAAGTACCAGTGCGATCTGGTGTCTAAAAATGGAAATGATGTGTACCGTTATCCCAGCCCTTTACACGCTGTTGCAGTGCAGAGCCCCATGTTTCTTCTGCCGGTAACCAGTTGTCCCCCAAGAGAAGAAGTAGAAAAAACCAGTGACAATGCTGTTGATGTTGGACCGGAACTCAACTCAGAAAAAACAGTGGATTCTTGTCTTTCACACACTTCTCGTTCTCCATCCTGTCCTTTGCCCAGCAGAAAAATGGATGGATATATTTTAAGCCTTGTGCAAAAAAAGGCTCCTTCGGTGAGGACTAATAAACCAAGAACGAATCTGAATGCAGATCTGGCCAAGGGCATTTTGAGACATGGAAGCTTGTGTCTTCGGCAGATGGCTACTGCTGTGCCTAGCAATACCACTAATGCTAAGAATCTCAATCAGCCACTTTCACATCCCAGTGGAACCACTCTTACCCTAGACAACAGTGCCTTTTCTCCCATAAAGCAGAATTCAAAGGACATAGAGCATACAGAGTTAAAAAAGATACCTGCACCTGCTGTTTTCCCACCAAATGCTAATAATGATAAAAGCAAGCCTTCAGTGAAGAATATCAAAACTCAAGAAGTGATGCGATCCCCTGTGACTAAGAGTGATGCTCCCAAGGAAAGTGGCCAACTCTTTTTGATATGTCCTAAAGAAAGCCCAGGGCAGCACATAACACCCTTGAAAGAAAAGAAAGCCATCCAGCTTCCCAAAAAGCTATCATTTAAAAGTAGTGGGACGCAGTCGGCTTGCTCTGTTTTGTCAGGCCAGGATAGCAGACCATTGGTGGAACTTAAGAGTGAGGGGTCATCATCCCAGAGTCTGGAGGAGGGATTGCTAGTGAATGCTCAGTTCATACCTGCTCAACCACAAACTGTCAGACTTCACAAAGGCACCAGGAGTGTCAAGCTTCTCAAAGGTTCTATGGTGAAACACAGATCTCATCTGGTCACAGTGCTGGAAAATGGACCTCAGACTGGACGGGAGAGGGCCAAACCCGTGGGCAAAAAGTGTCACTTCCTGGATGAATTGGATCCAAATAAGAAGCCAAAAAAGACCGCTTTGAGAGGGAAGAAAGGCCTCCACCTTCAGCCAGATGCCAACCATCCAAATCGGCAGCCAGGCATACTCAAGTCTGTGCTGAGGCCCCATGGACATAGCAGAGAACCAGTAGTTGCCAAGCCCAAGCACAAGCGAGCAGATTACCGGCGCTGGAAACTCTCTACAGAGGTATCTTATGAAGATGCCCTTAGGCGGGCCAGGAGGAACAGGAGAGAAGCTGTAGGAGTCTATTCACAGGTTCCGCATCCTTATATTAGCCCCTATGCCTATGTTGCTAGTGACTCAGAATATTCGGCTGAATGTGAATCTCTCTTCCATTCCACTGTAGTGGACACCAGCGAGGATGAAAGGAGCAACTATACCACCAACTGCTTTGGGGACAGTGAGTCCAGCTTAAGTGGAGTGGAGTTTGTTGGTGAAAGCACAACAACCAGCGACTCAGAGGAAAGCGGGGGCCTCCTTTGGTCCCAGTTTGTTCAGACACTTCCCATCCAGGCAGTGGCTGCTGCTTCGGAGCTCCATGAAAATGCAGCCAAAGCCTTTGTTAAGATTAAAGCATCCCATAACCTTAAGAAGAAAATCCTTCGCTTTCGGTCCGGCTCTCTCAAACTGATGACTACTGTCTAAATGGATATGAGAAGCAAATGATAGCAGCAATGGTAATATCCCTGCCTCTTGGTGAGACGTATATGTGTAAGGGAAGTGAGTGTCAGGATTCTGGCAGATCTTGGGGACATTTTTTCAGGACTTGGGAGCTCTGTAGCTATGCTGACTCCAAGAGGGCCCTTCACTGGCTGTCACTGGAATTGCCTGCTTTAACATCTCGAAGAGCAGAGCAAGCAACTTTTCTGTGACGGAGTGGACGTGTTTGTGTAGGTCTACTTTTTTGGGCTGAGGACTATAGAGGGATCAAGCAAGTAAGGCAGGGCACATCCTGCAAGGTGATAATGTGCCATTTCAAGGCTTCCTAATCTTTTCCAGCTTCAGAGGTTGGATAACCACTCGTAAGGTTATGTAAGGTGAAGGAATGATTTTGGGGACAGGGCCAAACATGGAAAGCTTGTTTTTTTTGGGTGTGTGTGTGGAATTCAAGACTTTGGGGGGAATTTTAAGAGGTAAAATTAGATGGAGATTTAAGTCATCTAGTTTAGACATTGAAACCTCCAAAAAGGGAAAGCTGACCTTAAAAATCCTCCAAACAATACCATAGAACCGTGATGGCGAACCTATGGCATACGTGTCACTTCTGGCACGCAGAGCCTTCTCTCCAGGCATGGGAGCTGTTGCCAATTGCTCTTCCGGGTTCTGATGCACTGGCCAGCTAGTCTTCATGCATGCTGGAGCACTGGAAACCAGAAGAGCAGCCGCCCGGTGCGCATGCGCACACCGAGAAAATGATCTTCTGGTTTCTGGCACACACATGTGCACTGGCCAGCTGGACTTCACATACACATGTGCCAGAAACCGGAAGACCAGGTGGCTGATGGGCATGGGTGTGCTGGAGCTGGAAGATTATCATCCCAGCGCACTCATGTGCACCAGATAGCTGCTCTTCTTTTTTCCAGTGTGCTCAGCTGGTCTTTGCACAACCATGTGCACCAGAAACTGGAAGAAAAGGTGGCCATTGTGCATGTATGTGCTGAAAACCAGAAGGACAGCCGCCCAGCATATGCATGTGATGTGCACTGGGTGGCTGCTCTTCCGGTTTCCAGTGCATGTGCGCGCATGCACACTCCCGTTTCGGCACTCGGTTCGCCAAAAAGTTCACCAACACTGCATAGAATGAAAGTATCTGTTTAGTTCATTTGGGGGGGAATCTCGGGAAGAACATAACAAGTGTTGGGGGGCTCCATTTGAGCCAGGGTGTCTACCTCTGATTTAAACTTCGAAATAATCCATTATAATAACAGAACGTTGGGGAAATTCAATCTCCTTCTTCTGATGCGCCATTTTTAGCCTGACAAGGGCTTGCTCTGGAGAAGGAAAGACTCACCTCTTTTACATTTGCAGGCTTCCCATTCTCACTTGCCTTGAGCAATCAGGCAAGTGGCTAGTTACAAGACTGGTATAAACAGAGAATAGAAAGTAGAATCTATGGCAGCCTTTTTTAACCTGATACCTTTAGTGTGGGGACTGCGATTCCCAGAATTCACAGCCACCAAGAAAGGCAGCAATTCAGCCCATTAGGGAAGATTGCCTTATGTAGACTTTTTTGGGATCTCTCTGGTGCTGCTTTTGGTAATCTGCCAAAAAGGTTTTATGAAGATGTGACCAACACACATCTGCCTATGTAAACAAAACAAGGTGCTTCTTGTAAATAATTTTTCTACAATGCTTTTTGTAGGGCAGATATTTAAGTCTTAACGGACTGCTTAGTTAATGTCACTTGAACCTCCATATTTTTGAGTCAACACTAGTGCCTTTTAAGTGGTGAGAACAAAAGCCACTGTACTAGTTTTTAAACAAAGGATTAAGACACCAGTTTACTGCTTGGGCTGATTGAGATGCAGAGAAATGAAGACTTAGACCAAATGTTGATTTAAAAACAGTGTTAGAAACATCAGTGTGAAAAGATGGTTAAATGAAATGCAGGATACACATTTTTTAAATAAGCAAACTTGGTAAGCATTGTGTTGATTTATGCGGCATCACTGATTAACACAGAAAATCTCTGCTTCAGATTATCTCCATCATCCACAGACATTTTATATTTACAAAAAAAGAGACCAAGATTTCACTTGACGCCTCCTTATACACTGATTTGATTAGTTGTTCCAGTTGTTCAGCATTGTCTATTTTGAATTAAAACTACCTTCAAAAGTCTTGAGCAGAGGTTTTCCCTATTATTTTCTCCTGGATGATTTTTAAATGTAGAAGCAGGGATTGAACTGCCTTCCAAAGGAGGAACCTCAGTACTGAGCCATAACCACCTAAAGCTGCCTTGAATTTAGATAATGATCCATCCAGCCCACTGCTCTATGGTTTTTTCCAATGTTACTTTCTGAGATCCTGAAGAAGTTGGGAATTTGGGGCAGTGGCTCTACCTCTTGAATTACTGTATTCATCATCTCTTACCAACATGTACATGTTTTAGTAGTATTGAATACTAAATTGGATTAGGAGGTGGCAATCCAAATAGTGAGATGAGGGAAACATATGACATAAACTTCAAAATCCTTTAGGATTTATATGTGGTGGGAAAATCTGCCTTCTGCCATTTAAATCTGCTTTGTTAATCTTGTATAAGGTCAAGCACTTTGAATAAGCATCTTTAAGAGGGAACCAGGTAGTCCTTGACTTATGACCACAATTGAGCCCAAAATTTCTGTTGTTAAGTGAGACATTTGTTAAGTTGGCTTTGTCCCATTTTATGATCTTTCTTGACTCAGCTGTTAAGTGAATCACTGCAGTTGATAAGTTAGCAACATGGTTGTTAAACGAATCTGGCTTCCCCATTGACTTTGTTTGTCAGAAGGTCGCACAAGGTCATGACATAACTCTGGGACATTTCAACTGTTGTAAATACAAACCAATTGTCAAGCATCCAAATTTTGATCACATGATCATGGGGATACTGCAAAGGTCATTAAGTGTGAAAAACGGGCATAAGTCACTTTTTTCAGTGCCGTAACTTCGAATGGTCAGTAAATGAACTGTTGTGTACACCTAATTTTGCATTCTTGATGAAATTCTAGCAACTGATGGAAAGAGAGTGACAGGCAGATTACAGTCTTTCATTCCCAATTTAATCTGCTGGTTACTTTGAAAATACTTTTTGATCATAAGAACATTTCCTATACAATTTTAATTTTAAGAATAACTTCTAGCATTCACAACCAAAATTTAAAATCTGAAAAAGTGTTCAAAATGAAACGCCAACCCCAAAGAATCACAGAATCAGAATATTGGTAACTACTTGAAGTTTAGCAACATTTCTGAATTTTGATTCCAGTTCTAGCTATGTTCAAGTGCTTGAACCTCTAAAATTGAGACTTTTTTTTTTAAAGGAAATGCAAATCTTGCCAAATATCAATTTCTCAGATGCTATTTGTATGCCAAGCTTTCATATGCCATCACTGGATATGTTAAAATGTCAAAGAAATGTGTTTAGTATTGTGTATTGTTTTGTAGTTCTGTACAGAAGTGAGGATTTTAAAACAATTCTTCAAATAAGAGTAAATATTACAAGTGGAGAGGTGGTTGAAAAAGATAGTTTAGGGCTTGACTGCTTTGTCCTGAACCAAACTACCATAGACACCTGAGACAAAAGTGCTTTTAGGACTGAAATTTCTGCAGAAGATATAAACCTTGAACCTTTAGATGCTTGGTGTCCTGATGAATTATTATAATAATTAAACCATGGGAATAATAGTGAATAGCAATATATAGCCCAATAATTTCATTTCTGAAAACCTTATAGATCTTGCTAATTCTTTTCCTTCCTTTAAGAATTCTTTGTTTAAGAATAAAGAGTTAAAGTAAATAAAGGCAATGGAAAAGTTGATGTTTAGTTTTGCAGGATTTCAGTTTCTAGTTTATTTTTAATTTGAAAAAACAGTCTTAAAACAAGCTGGGGCAAAGAGGCTGAATGATAAACTTATAACAGGTTCTTCTGTCTTGAATATATGCATTAAGGTCAAGATGGGGAATACCCTTCTAATCGGGTGAAATCCAGCAGGTTCTGGAGAACCGGTAGTGGAAATTTTGAGTAGTTCGGAGAACTAGCAAATACTACCTCTGGCTGGCCCCAGAGTGGGGTGGGAATGGAAATTTTGCAGTATTCTTCCTTTGCCACTCCCACCAAGCCACACCATACCCACCAAGCCATGCCCACAGAACCGGTAGTAAAAAAAATTGGATTTCACCACTGCTTCTAATGTTATAATAATATAAGAATTTTGCTGGTCTGAACTAAAGGATTATCTATTCTAGGATCCTGTTTCCCACAGAAACCCACCTGATAATTCTGAAAAGCTTATTAGAATAGCAGTAGGATTCTCCCATGTTCGCCAGCAATGGAACTGAAAGGCCAGCTTACTCTGACTTGGAGGTGGTAGATAGACATCATGACTGATAGTTGTTGATAGCTTGGTCCATGAGAGATTTACCCAGCACTTTTGTAAAACCAATCCCATTTCATCTGGTTGTGATATATTTCCTTTTGTTTTTCCTGAATCTCCCACTTTTCAGTTTCTCAGGAAGATCCTACATTCCAGCATTTTAATTTTAGATGTCTCTCTTTTCTCATACGAGTTTTCGAAGCTACAAATCCCAACTATTAAAACCTTTCTTTGTATGGGAGTGCTTCCTACCCCTTGATCATTTTGGTGGCCTTTTCTGCACCATTTCCAGCTCACTAATATCTTTTTTGAGGTGCAATAACCAGAATTCAGTATTCTAAATGAACAATACAATGGCAATTGTCTGACACTTCTTTCTTTTGACTTTGGGGAAAATCCAAAAAGTCTCTTTAAGTATATTGTGTGTCTTTTCTTTCCTTACAGTTTACACAAATATGCATGTTAAAAGCATGAGTGTCAGTTGTGTCAGTTTTTCTGTCTTGTGTCCAATAATTGTACATCATTAAGCAGCGGTATTTTATATCTCCATATGAATCACATTGCTTTATAAATTAATATAATGCATTGATATGCTGTAATAAACATTTCCTTTTTTAACCCCTTGTCATGTGTGATGCATTGATTGTAGCTAAGATGGACAACATCTGTGACCCCTTTTGAAAAATTAGACTCTTAAGGCCTGAAATACATTTTGCTACTTCTTGTCATGATATTGAGAAATATTACTTCCTTTGAAAAACAAAATAACATTCATTCTTCCGGGAATTGCATGATTGGTGACTAAAAAAAAAAATCACCCACATTTGTTCACTTCCAATTTTTGTAGTCAAAGCTTGGCACTCCCTTTGAGATGTTCCTGTCCACATCACAGAGAAACAGGAGCCATCTGCCAATAACAAAACAAAAAAGAAAAAAAGAAAAAAAAACCAACCAGCTGTTGCAGCATTCTTCCAAGTAGTTTTGTGAGATGCGTGGATCTTCACTGTTCTTTAATTGTATTGGATACTTTACAATTTAGAGAAGGGATGCTCTCTAAGAAGCCAGAATGAAGAGCACTAGAGAAAAGGACAAGAAGAAGTCGCTTTGTTTGCAAGCAGATGGCAAAAATGAGGTCCATAGAAAGTCTGTATTCTTGTAATGATTGCTAAATGTTTTCACAGTGTCTGTGGTTTGAAAGCCTTGCCCATCAACAAAATACATATTATTAAACAAAAGAAATAATAATAACAGAGAGCACAATATCGGTTAAAGTGCACATAATGTATTAGAGGGACACGGTAGCTCAGTGGCCAAGACGCTGAGCTTGTTGATTGAAAGGTCGGCAGTTCAGCAGTTTGAATCCCTAGTGCCACATAACGGGGTGAACTCCTGTTCCTTGTCCGAGCTTCTGTCAACCTAGCAGTTCGAAAGCATGTAAAAAATGCAAGTAGAAAAACAGGGACCACAGGGAAGGTAACAGTGTTCCGTGCACCTTTGGCATTTAGTCATGCCAGCCACATGACCACAGAGACATCTTCGGACAATGCTGGCTCTTCGGCTTTGAAACGGCTTTGAACTGTCCCCTAGAATCGGGAATGACTAGCACATATGTGCAAGGGGAACCTTTACCTTTAACGTATTTCCCTATTTGTAAAAGCAGAAGTCATGCATCAATTGCCAGATAATCCAACATGAGCAAAAACTGAATTAAGCCTTAATGAATGGAATTTACACCCTGTTTGTTACAACTAGCAATATAAGAACTTTTATATGTGTGCATATTCATTAATTCCATTTATATGCTATATAAGGGTATGCAGAGCTATATAATCTTTCAATAATTCATTGCTAAACTATCAGATCTGCTAAGGAAGGAAGGAAGGAAGGAAGGAGATTAATTCATATTTCAATTTTTATATGCCTTTGAAACCAGAAGCTAGGTTATGGTTCTTATAGAACATGGAAGTCTTCCCTTGAAGAAGTTGTACATATTGTACATATTCAATATTTTTCCAGCTCTTGGAACATCTTCAATGTTTTTAAGTCACTGTTATGGAGTTACTATACATAGGAGAATATGTTGCCTATGCTTAACTTTGCTGGATTCATTGATGACAAGAAACCACTTGCTTTGTATCCAGGTTCAACCATTCCTCACATTTCAGATTGCACCCTCAGCTGGAAGCATCAAGTGAATAATAGAAAGAGCTACTGCAAATCAGTAATATATTGATTGAAAATAGTGTAAACAAAACAGAGATAAAATAATGGAACAATAAAGCAAACAATGAAAAAGAAAACAAGGGTAATATGTCAATATGATAACAAAAAGATGGATGGGTGGAGAGCAGAAAGCAAGGTGGCCTCCAATGTGGAATTCCCCCATTGGGCCTCCAGGCCAACCACCAGAGTCAGGTCTCTTGCAGAAGATAGGAGGATGGGGAGAGCTTATCCAAAACGTTTGGCCATGACCTTTCCAGACATCATCTGATGTCACCAGATACTTTCTGTGGCCTTGATGGGTGAACAGCTTTCCTAAGCTTTCAAAAGTTGTCCATTCCTGCTAAAGATTGAAGTTCTACCAGAAGTGGGTTTCAGCAGGTTCTGACCAGTTCTGGAGAATCGGTAGTGGAAATTTTAAGTAGTTCGGAGAACCAGTAGTAAAAATTCTGACTGGCCCCACCCCCATCTATTCTCTGCCTCCCAAGTCCCAGCTGATTGGGAGGAAATGGGGATTTTACAGTATCCTTCCCCTGGAGTGGGGTGGGAATGGAGATTTTACAGTATCCTTCTGCCATGCCCACCAAGCCATGCCACGCCCACCAAGCCACACCCACAGAACCGATAGTAAACATTTTTGAAACCCACCACTGAGCTCTACCTTATCTACTGTAGTTTCTAGAATATTTTCATGGCTCTGGCATCTCTCTATGCTTCCTCTACTTAAAAATATGCACGATAGAGTATATGCATTATGTTAAAATAACTTTGCTTCTATATAATTTCTTACTGCTACAGTAACTTTTTTCTAACAGCAACCTGAAATTATTGGATTTTTCCCACTCAGTGAGGGAATGACAGCTCAATAGGCTTAGTGTCTTTCACAATATGAATCTTCTGACTCTTTCCTGGCGGAGTCAAACAGTCCAGTGTCAAAGACCAACAAAAGCAACTTAAGAAAAAAATCAATAGGGAAAAACTTGGTCGAGGTCCGATTAGGGAGTCAACACAAGGCATTCAATAGCAGAGATCAAAGTTCAGAAGATTTGCCTGGTACTAACAGGTCCAGGCAAAAAAATAAATAAATCAGTATTTCCAGGAACTCAGGACAGACTTAGAGTCAAGGCACATCCGCATTTTTCATGTAGAACAGAATTCAGATGTTCTTTGGAGTATAGGCAGTCCTCGCCTTACGAGGACTGCCTATTCTCCAGCTGGCTGGAGAATTCTGGGAGTTGAAGTCCACAAGTCTTAAAGCTGCCAAGTTTGAAGACCTCTTTCCAAGGACAATGCAACCGTCATAAATATGAACCAGTTGCCAAGCATCTGAATTTTGAACACATGACCACGGGGATGCTGCAACGGCCGTAAGTGTGAAAAACGTTCATAATTCACTTTTTTCAGTGCTGTTGTAACTTTGAATGGTCACTAAATGAACTGTTGTAAGTCAAGGACCACCTGTATACCATGCTCCACATTTTGAGAAATGTGGCTGAAAATTGCATGAAAATAATAGAATATTGAGGAGAGTTGTATTTATACATGAAGGGGAATGGCATGTAAAATGTATACATTAAAACAAGGAAATTGAAAAACGCCCCCATGTACATTTCCAATTAATGGATGAGAAAAGTGGCTGGAATACATTTAGGATTGAATACATGCAAAATTGACATGAATGACCTACACATTGATTCATTTAATCATTAGGGATAATGAATAATACGATGAAGCTGGCTTATGTAGGACTTGGTCTGCAAAATTCAAGAGAACCGCTAGATTACAGTAAAAAGAAATTTCCATATCTGTTTGTTGCCCTTTATTGATTGTATCGATTATTTGCAGCCAAAATATGATAGTCCAAGATTTTCTCTTGTAACAATTTGTTTCATGGAAGATCCAAACAAGCCTTTTACTTTGAGTGAGAATAATGGAGAGGGTGGCAACATTTTATGCTCCGGATGCAATGGGAAAAAAAAAAAAAAGACTGAAACCTCATGAGGTAATTATGTTTAAAGTGTTTTGCTGTGTGAACTCATGAAAGCATGGACAGTGGTGGCAAAATCTCACACCAGCTTGCTGAAATCTCCCGATACGTGGACCTTTTAAAAAAATAATAAGAAATAAAACATGGATTGAATCTGGGCATATTGTACCATTTTAAGATGCAGAGATGTTCTCGCACCTACAAGTGACTCGTCGTCAAGGCTCAGAATTAAAAGCTTTTCATCTTCTCCACCTTTCCAGATGACTAAAGGCACCTATTTAGAGGGCATGCTTGATTTTGGGGATGGCTGAGATAATAACATCAATTATATTTCATGAGGGGTCCCTGGTGCTCTCTGAGCTTGCTTGTTTTCTTGCAAACCTTTCATTACCTAACTAGGTAACATCATCAGTTCTAGTAAGGAGTGTTGTTTGTTGTCAGTTTATATTCTGGTGACTTGCTTGTCTGTGTGGATAGGGTTGGTCTTAGATTCCAGTATCTCTAAGATCACCCACACACAGACAGACAGGCAAGTCACCAGAATATAAACTGACAACAGACAGCAGTCCTTACTAGCACTGATGATGATGATACCTAGTTAGGGTAATAAAACAGAGAGCACCGAGGACCCCTCTTTTCAACCCTGGGCTATAAATATTCTCCTTTAGTGGTATTATAATTTATGTTAATAATAACAGATTTTAAATTATAATCTCTGTTTGACACAGTGAAAAGGGATACAGACTTGGCCATTTATTTTTAATTTGATTTATTATTTAATGAATAAGGGAAGGAATGGTTCTAAAAAAAATGCTGTTAATTATATGGAAAGTTTCAAACACTCAAAAGCAGAAAAATCTATTTGGCAAATATTGGAAGCTTGAGCAGCTACAAGAAGTAGTAGAAGGCTTTGCGTAAAGGTCATTGGGATAAAGTTGCCCCAAATCTGTGAGGGTAAACCTAATACCTGAGCAACTGGCTAGATCTTTGCTTTGTTTGCTGAAAGGGGAGAGAATATGGTTGACTGCTGCCATGAAAGTCTCAACATCAAAGCTTCTCATCGGAGAAACTGACTGTGATCTCTATCGTTCAGCCTCTGGCACTTTAAGGAAAACTGATTGACAGCTAAGAGATTGTGTTTTGTTTTTCTGGGCAGATGGCACTTTAGGAGCTCCCTGCTGTTCAAAGACCTAGTGGCTGCACCTTTAATCTCTGTCCTTTGCTGTGGATTTTAGTGAAACCAAAGTTACTATCTTTTGGGCCCATTACAAAGAATGGCTAACCTTTTCAAACTTGAATCTAGAGGCTGAGGGAGAATAAGGGTTGACAGAAGGAGATTGTGGAGGTTTTCTTTGGGGAAATGGCATCTTGAATTTGTTTGTTTGTTACTTTTTAATGCCGCTCATCTCCCCAGTTAGGTGACTTTTATTTCTTGGTGCAAAAATTCTCAGTCTGCTAAGCCTTTGAAATATTATAGTACAGGGCATCTGCGGGCCGGATGTGTCATGCACTGGCCACGCCCATGCCCAGTTTAGCGAAGGGGGAAAAAGTTGTGATACATCATGTGATGACGCTGTGGCGATGAGAGTTTGACACTCCTGATACAGTACAAAATCCAGCATATAAATATCTTCTCACATTGGGCCTTGCTCCTGTAGGCATGAGTTTCATTATTTCCTATCGCGCTTTAGCTTCTTACACAATGATGGAATGCATGAAGTATTTGGCTCGGGTCTCCCATTCAGGCCTCAGACACAAGAGAAAAAACAATCACAAATAATGAAAGAAGAGAATATTTGTAGCTCAGGTTGAACTATGGGGTCCTTGATGGTTTATGAGCTTGGTTGTTTTCTTGCAGTTGTTTCATTATCTAATTTAGTAACATCATCAGAGCTAAAAGGGAGTTGATTTTAACACTGATGATATTACCTAGTTCAGGGGTTGGCAACCTTAAACACTCAAAGAGCCATTTGGACCCGTTACCCACAGAAAAGAAAACACTGGGAGCCACAAAACCCTTTTGACATCTAAAATGAAGATAACACTGCATATATCGTTTTTTTACCTTTATGCTATGTATAAAAAAACGATAGTGTGTTGCATTTATGAAATCAATAAACTGCTACAGAGAAAACAAATTTTTATTTCTCCATGCAACAAAACCATTTTGAACTCCGAAAAAAAAAAAAAGATGGGTAGAAAAGCTCAATAAATCACGTGCCAGACGGGTGTCGCATATTGGTGGTTGTGACTCATTTTTTTTTTTAAATTAGATTTATATGCCACCCTTCTCCGGAGACTCAGGGCGGCTTACAAGGCATTAAGCAATAGCCTTCATACTATTGTATATTTTTTATACAAAGTCAGCTTATTGCCCCCACGAACTGGGTCCTTAATTTACCTACCTTAGAAAGGATGGAAGGCTGAGTCAACCTTGAGCCTCGAACCTTGCAATAATTGCAGGCAGCTGAATCTTAATAACAGGCTATTAGCCTGTGGAGCTATCTGAGGCTCTATATTTTGAGCGTCAGGGAGCCAGAGCAGAGGGATGAAAGAGCCACATGTGGCTCCAGAGCCATAGGTTATAGACCCCTGACCTAGTTGAAATGTCTGCAAGAAAACAACGAAGCTCAGAAAGCACCAAAGACTCCACAATCATCAGTAATCCAACTATTCTCCTTCTCTTGGGCTTGGCAATAAGTAGACACCATCACAGTCTAGGATAACCTTCTTGAATCTAAATCTTCCAAATGTATTGAGGGTACAACTACTTGAGTTCCTCAGAGCAATGGAAATGTTTGCCCGTACCCTCTGCCCTAATGCTCTCTATATCAACACAAAATGTTGACCTTGGCTTTTGAATTAATTATTTTCTTAAGCGAGAAAATACAGTGAATGTCAATCAGGCTGGATGTATCCGATATGTCAAGCCACAAGGAAATGAACCCAAGATTAAAATTAATCTAGCTTTGTATATTATGGAAATGTAGTTACTAAGTTGTTAATTGCCTTTCTTTTTTTAATTTGAGACTAGTCTTGATTGCATTACTGATACCAAATATCCTCAGGAAAAATGAAGATACCTAATACCTTGCCAGCATCTGCCCTTTCTGCTGGTAGGGTACGTGTGTGTGTGTGTGTGTGTATGTGTATGTGTGTGTGTTATACTTGCTTTCTTGATCCTAGCATATGTCCATCAGAATTATCAGGTGTCCTGAGGATGGCAAATGCACAGTGGGTTAAATATTTTTTGTTTTATAGCCAGCGTTATAGACCATATATAAAAGCCTTATAAGCAGTGATCCCTGGGTCATATCTATGAATCAGTTTTTAAAAAGAAAAATAAAATAATGATAAAACAGCTACAGCTGTTCTTAGTACAACTCAAAAGGCTCAGTTCAGTGGGGGAGGGGAAAGGAGTCTTCGATTCTGTATCTTATGAGTGATCTTTGAAAGGGGAAGAGATGGGGAAAGAAGTAAATCAATTTAGAGCTCTCTAGAAGAAGAAGAAAAATCTATTTTGCTATTGTACTTCCATAATGAACTAACTGTATAAACTTTGGAAACAAAGACAAGGACTAAATGGTGGAGAAAATTGGAGGTCAGAAAAGCACTCTAAAAAAATGACCCCAGTAGAAGCTCACAACTGAGACTTAAAAAATAGGACTATATTGGATCTTATCTCAGAAAGACTGACCTCCAAGAACAGAGGAGTATTTCACAATGTCTATATCTTGATGACCTAAATGGAGCACTTTATTAAGAAAAAAAAGAGGATTTTTCAGGTTTGCAGAAAACACAAAGAAAAGCAAATTGTCACAAATTCTACACAGCTGTATCACGCAGATGGCACGTGAATAGAGAATGAACAAGGATTGTCAGCAAACCTCTTATGTGGAACACTTTTAGTAATACAGTCATGAGGGATGCTGACTTGTAATCTGGTTCTTTCCAGATGTGTTGGGCATCTGGAATTCCAAGTCTTAATTCCTAGCCACAATAAAAAAGTTCCATTATTTACAACTGTGTACTAACACATAGCCTGATTACGCTTTCAAAAAAAAATCACAGAGCTGCACTTTCTCATGTTTCTCCATCACTATATCACTGTTATCCTTGAAATCTTCAGCAACTGGGAAGCTCAGGAGAGGTGGGAATCTGCTTTTCATCAGCATAATCCCTTCTACGCCATTTAATAAAACATCAGTGCAGTATTGAATGACAAGAGGAAAATGTGCTTACGCCTCAAAATTATCCAGAAAGAATGATTCATTTCGAAAGTGTTTGTAGTGAGGACCACATGTAATGAAATAGGCCCACAAAAACAGTGGACATGTGAGGATTGTGGGAGATGAGAACAGACATATTCCTCTCCCACCTCTGTCATCTAGCAACACGGGCACTTTGTTCACATTGTAGTAATGGCACGACTTCCCCAGCAAACTAGTTTCCCAGGGAAATCTGTAGGTTTTCTAGGAAAGCTTCAAGGTGATTAGTGGATCGGTCACGACCTGTGATCTCTAGCGTGTGAGAGAGGAAGAACGTTTCTGTAGTGTTATATTACATTAGTCAAAAGAGTGATAGCTTTGTAATTCTTTCATAAAGATCTCTCTCTGTGTCTCTCTCTCCTCTTCCTCCCTCCCTCCCCCCTCCACACATTAATCTTCTGAATTAGCCATTCTAGAGGTAGATCGGTACTGGAAGAGGAGTTGTAGTAGCATATTATGTCCTCTCAAAGAATGTTGACAAATGGGACAGTATTCAATAGTAGTTTAAAATACTGGATTAGCACTAAGGAGACCAAAGATTCATTTATTTATTGAAAACATCAATAAACTTTATCCTTTACCCAACTCTGGGAGGCTCCCAATCAAAAGGTGAAAGACATATAAAACATTTTAAAACTATATAATTCAATCATTTAAAAAAAACAACAACAACCAAAATCTGATGCCAGTTAGTTCTAATTTATAATCAGCTAATCTTCTCCCAGGTCTTGGGAAAAAGCCAAGTCCACAGAAAAGGTACACTTCCCAGCTCCCATTCTAATGACAATATTTAGGGGAAGGGACTAGAAGGGTGCCCACCCTTTCGGACCTGCTAGGATAGGAAGATGCCTTTAGACAGTACAACAGATAGTCTGGTGCTGTGCCATATAAGGCTTTAAAGGTGATGACCAGCACCTTGAATTGCACCTGGGAAAAAATTGCAAGGCAGTGCAGCTCATTCTGAACCAGTTAAAGTTTCCAGTTGGTCTTCAAAGGCATCTTCATATAGAGCACTTTGCAGTAATCCAGATAGGTGGTGACTAAGGCATGAGTGACTATGAACAAGGGTTCCTGGATCTGATTGACCTTTTGCTGTGGAAACTCACTGGGACTTGGACCAGATTTTTCAGCCCAACATACTTTACAGGTTGTTGTGGGAGAAAATCGAGGGAAGCAGCACTGTGCATGCTATCTAGAGCTCCTGAACAAAAGGAATCATCACTGTCTCAAATTAGGCAGAAGAGTTCTTGTTATCTAAACTGTAGCTATCCTCATCCTGCTGGTTAACTAGAGATAATGAGAATTGTCATGTGCCACATATGGAGACATTAGGTAAGGCAATCTTAAAGATAAAGAGATATAAGTAAAATGGTAAACATAAAATAATATGGGTTATCCATTTTTTTTGTTCTAAAGATCTACATCAGAGCTATGCTGGCTGGGGAATTCTGGGAGTTGAAGTACACAAGTCTTAAAGTCGCCAAGTTTAGGGACCCCTGTTCTAAAAGAAAGAAAAATAAAGACAATTTTTAAAACTTCCATATTACTCCAACTGTATTGGAATGGAACATAAGATTTTTTTTTCATCCCACAGGTATTTTGCAATCTAGAATTCTAATGTGCCAAATGTTTGGCAGGTGCAATTAAAAACAGTCTCTATACAGCTATGGCTGCATTCTTCTTTCAGTGCTTTATCACTGTGAAGAAGTGGAGAGGCAAACATGAATAAACTGAGGATGCAACAGAATGTTGTTATTTATAGGGTGCTGCTGGCTAATCTCTGTAAGGTTTAATGTTGTCTTTTAAACTCTACAATCCTGAAACAATGGAAAGGGGTCCCAAAATGTCAGCCTTGATTGCTTGTGGAGGGGGGAGGGGAGGAATCCAGGTAAGGCATGAATGAGGCCCTGCGGAAAGCTTTGTAAGATTTTTAAGGCAAATCTGGTAAGCCATATAGATTGTCACTGTTTCCTTTCTTACAAAGATGCTACTTCTCAGGATGCCGAGATTATAAAAGAAGAGCTGCAGGAAATGGGAAGAGACCATGGCTGAAGGATAGAGCAAGTGCTTTCAAGCAAGAGGTTCAAATCTTTTGCTTTAAATCCCCAGCATACCAACATGTCAGTTGAAGGAACACATTACTTACCAGTGTTGACAATATTACTATAATTGGTTCAAACCGTTTAAGAACCACTGGTGTAGCAAGTGTTGATGGAGATAATTTTTCTGTTACACGATGTTAGGTGTCCCTATCAGACATCAAAACTAAATGGATGGTAATTCAATACCAATAAAGAGAAATGCTCCTTTGCTCCACACCTAATTAAATTGAGGAATTTAGTGCCGTCTATTGTGATGGTCAATGTGGATAGTTTTCAAGCAGAAATTCATAGAGCAATGGATTATTAATGACTAGTAGGCTTGACAGCTGTTAATCACCTTCTTGACCAAGAGCAGCATACATTTAAGGTCAGCTACTAGGCATGAATAGCTAAATTCAAATCCTTATTTCATTCATAACCCCAGAGGGGTATCACCTAAAAACAATAAGATTTACAAACATTCCAGTAATAATTAAATTTCTGAAGCATACAGTAGGAAAGTCACCTAAAAGCTAACATTATTAATATAAAGTTATAAAATTATAGGATCTATTTACAAAAATTTACAACACTGGGCTCTATTTACAAAAATGTTGACCAGCACAAAACTAAAAATATAAAAACTTGTGAAGTAAAAATACAATGTAGTACTATCAAGGTTAAAATATAACAAATGACTAAAATTAAACCATCTAAATATCGAAGAGTATAGGAATAGCCTTGTCTGAGCTATTGGGTCTTGTTAATGGTAAATTAAGATTTTATATATTATGGAGAGATTATAGTACAAGAATAATATGCATATGTTTGTCCTGTACCGCTTTCCAACTGGTGAGTATTGGGGAAGAGCATTTTGAATACAAAATGGACAGTGATAGACTCAAATAGTTCTGATTCGCAAAAGCATAAGTGTTTGAAGTGTGGGATTTTCCCTATCTCTTCCCTCCAAAATATGACAGACCACTAAAATGAAAGCAGTTTTTGTGTCTAGAGACTTTATGTAAAATACACCACAGAGTTTATTATATGTCACCTCTTCATTAAACCTGCAAACCGACTAGAAACTTCACCTGGTAGAGAATGCAATTGACCAATCATTTATAACAATCACCTGTTAAAATCCTATCACTAGTAAGAAGGACATTTTATCTTCGCTTGTGATTTTCCTTGGCTCTATCCAGTTGGCCATTGGGGACAGAATTTTATTCATTTGCTCAATTTACTTAACAACCCATCTCACTTTGACATGATTCTAGCTAAGTTTGTCAGCTAGCAAGTTGACAGCTGGGGTTCAAGACTTGAGAGATGCACAACGGGGTGAAATTTCGTTACTCGCCCCAGCTCCCGCCAACCTAGCAGTTCGAAAGCATGCAAATACAAATAGACAAATTGGTACCACTTCTGTCAGAAGGTAACAATGTTCCATGCTCCTCAGCATATAGGCATGCTGGTGACATGACTACGGAAGTATCTTCTGGTATTGCTGGCTCCCTCAGCTAAGAAATAGAGATAAGCACCGCCCTAGAGTCAAATAAAACTGGGCTGGAGAATCCTTTACCTTTTACCCTTACCTTTAAGTAACTTACAATAAAACAAATAAATGCTCAGTTAGATTGACACAATCTAGCATTACTCTTCTTATGTTGCTAACCACTCTGCATCCAAGACCAGAGCAAATACCATGGAAATTCAAACTCCACGAGGAAAATATTTTTAAGAAAGTATGGAGAGCCATTGCTTGGGCAAAAACTTCAGAAGGAAAGAACAAATGACCTTTCATCAATACTGCACTGAAATCTAGCAGGACTAGAGAGGCAGTTAATCAAAGCAATCTTCTCTCTGCCAGCCTTCTCTGATAGAGCCATAATTAAGGGCAACTTCAGATGTAACAAACCAAAGGTGCTTATTTTCTATATTGCTATGTTTAACTCTCAGTTGTGTTCAGATATTGCACACAAGGAGGTATAAAGAGTCACCTTGCAGTGAGATGGGCAACAAACAAATTTAATAAAATCAAATAAAATTCTGTGTCCAAAAATTCTTAATTTTACAACACTAGAAAAATGAATATGGTAAGATTAGATTCTAATATCTTTTGTCTGATACATATTTTGTGCGAAACATTCATCCAAATTGTTTCTCTAATGCTTATTAGCATACTAGACAAGGCTGAAGTCAAGTCTTTTTTTTAGCAGTACACAATGGGAATTGATGGTATTTTCAGAGTCACAAAAGAAATTGTATTATACTGTAACCCGCTACATATCTCTACAGGGTTGACCTTCCTGTTAAGCAGCTGGCTACATATGCTGAATACACACACACACACACACACACACACACACACACACACACACACACACTGTGCCTTTAAGGGCAGCCAATGTTTTAATAAGATTAAACTGCAGTTCTGGGCAGCTTTTGAATATGAAAAGGTAGGAGGGTGTCATTTTGTCTTGTGCTCTAAATCAGTGGTGCTTTTTGGGGATGGTGGTGGTGAGGGGTCCCAATAATGGGGCTTCAAAACTTTGTTTAAAATACGTTTGTCACAACTGATGATGATCTGATTTTTAATTTGATTTTATCTCTTATCTAATCTAAAAATACTATCTTGCCTTTTCAAAAAAGGTTTTAAATGTTGTTAGGTTTAAAATAGTTCAGCTGTTTAGGATAAATATTAATGAATTAATTAATTCTTTCACTCATTCTTTCAAAAATTTTATCCAGCTTTCCAATTCATAGGTATTACTCAGGACAATTTAGAATCGGGAAAATGTAGAAGTGAAAACAAAGTGAGATGGATACAGCTACTTACCAACAAGGCAAAATTGTAGCAGAATAGAGGAACTTTTACCAATGTGATAACAAAGCTGATTGTAATAATAGCAATCAAAAATTTAAAGTACCCCAATAGAACATCAGAACAATATAAAAACCCACTATAGCAATCAGAAGTGGAAATATCAATAGAAAGCAGAAACCTGAGTGACAAGAAGCAAAAGTGAACATTTCAAACTATTTTAATGTGACCATTAACTGGATCCCTCCTTAAAATTATTAGTTATTATTATTATTGGATTAATTAGTCAAATTAAAAGCAAATCTGCAGGCAAACCACCTAAAATGTATCAGTAATATAGCTACGGTATAGGTGATCCTGCACCATGAACTAAGTTTTGTGATCCTTTTTAAATCAGGCTTCTAATATAGTCTTTGAAATACTATCTGTATTTCTGTATGCTGGTAAGTTACTTTCTTAGATGATTTAAGACAAGAACAAATGAGGTCCTGTTAAAATTTTCTATTTTTTCCCCAGCATCCTTTATTATAAAAATATACAGGATTGTCTAACCTATTTTTAGACAATAACATTGTAATAAAATAGTGCGAGCTTCTGTTCTAAAGATACATTTCCCTCCAGCTCCCTAAACATGTCCATTGTGTGCTGAGCTGTACAAATGCAAAACCAATCTTCACTGTACTGGAAGTTGATGCTAAAGACAAGTCACTTTTCATGCTTTAATTAAACTTCTAAGTAGGAAAACAATATAAATATGTTCAGTAGCTAACAATATAACAATAAAAAATACATGTGGTGTTCTTCCTACGCAGACTCTAGAGTAAGATGTAATTTAAAATTTTATAACAGCTAGGTCATGATGTATTGTTTCATTGAAACAATACAATATTTAATTTAGTGGGAATTGTACATTGCTAATGGGTTGCCTTTAATGTGAATGAAAATTCGGTTAGAGCAAGGCTAGACCATGTACAATTGAGGTTATTGGGTTAGTATCAGGATAATAGATACTTCTACTAGTCATGGTGGCACAGTGGTTAGAACACAGTTTTGCAGGCAACTTCTGCTGCCTGCCGGCTGCCTGCAATTTGGCAGTTTGAATCTCACCAGGCTCAAGGTTAACTCACCCTTCCATCCTTCTGAAGTTGGTAAAATGAGGACTCAGATTGTTCGGAGCAATATGTTGACTCTGTAAAGCTGCTTAGAGATGGCTGTGAAGCACTGTGAAGTGGTATATCAGTGGTGGGTTTCAAATTTATTTACTACCAGTTCTATGGTGTGGCTTGGTGCAGGGGTCACCAACCTTTCAGATCTCAGGGACCACTAAATTCATAACTTTAAATCCCATGGACCACTAATATGAATTAGTGATGGGATGGGGTCCTTCAGGCACTTAGCGTGGCCACCTGTTAGGAAATAGAAGTGCCCAAGGTCAACCCTAGCTTTGCTGCCCATTGCAGCTAGGAATCTCAAATACTACCAAGAATGAACATTTGTCTTGTAGCGAGCCCGGGCGTTAGATCGCCCCTCCCTGCAAACTCTGTCTCTCGAGGAGCCCGGCTGAAGTTTTGTGCACCACTCACTAAAGCACCTGGACTACCAAGGAGGGAGGGAGGGGCTGGAGCTACTAAACAGGCCATCAAGCTAAATGCCTGAAGGACCCCATCCCATCAGTGAGTGGGATTAATTATTTTGGCAGGTCGTATCCGGTCCAGGGGCCATAGTTTGAGGATCCCTGATTTAGTGCAATATTAAAAAAATGCAAAATTTTTTTTGCGGACCACCAAAATTTTTTCACGGACCACCAGTTGGTGATCGCTGGCTTGGTGGGTGTGGCATGGCTTGGTGGGTGTGGCTTGGTGGGTGTGGCAGGGGAAGGATACTGTAAAATTTCAATTCCCACCCCACTCCAGGAAAAGGATACTGAAAAATCCTCATCCCCTCCCAATCAGCTGGAATTTGGGAGACAGAATAGATGGGGCGGGGCCAGTCAGAATTTTTACTACCGGTTCTCTGAACTACTCAAAATTTCCGCTACCGGTTCTCCAGCACTGGTCAGAATCTGATGAAACCCACCTCTGTGATATATGTCTAAGTGCTATTGCTATTGCTACTTCAATCTGCACATATTTGTTCATGTGCATATGCATGTGCTGCCATCATATATGTTATTTTTGGGATTTGTTTCAATCATTTTAAGGAGTGCCCTTTACAAAATGAACAAGATTCCTTCAGATAAATATACTGAGAGCAATAGTTGTCATATGTTTACTTAGACGTTCCCCCCTCCCTTGGGAACTGCTGATTGCTGCCTTTCTGATCTCAATGTCTATGGAGATTCTCAGTCATCCAGGTCATGGTTATCCCAAAGGAGCTGAAGAAGCTTCGTGGAGGAGAAGTGAAACATCTTCAAAGAAGTCCAGTTGCCTCTTGAAAAAGCACCTTTGGGACTTTCTGGTTTCAGTCCTTACAATTTAAGAGAGTGAAGTATGACGTGATGGAATATGGTGTCTGCATGGTTTTTGGGGGATATGGGACATTTCAGCACAAGAACAAGCCAATTCCCTGCTTACGCATGTGCAAAATACTTCCACACCTCCAAGACCCCAACCTTCCTTCTATGAATCTATAAACAATGTGCCATTTTTGTAAACTCATGGCTGTTACCTGTTCCTGTTAACCAGCTCTTCAGTGAAGGCACATTACTCAATTTGCGAGCGCTCCCTTTCATAATTTTCTGAGCTTTTCAGGTCCCCAGAGTCCATTGTGCGTTCATGAAAATGGGAACCGAGCAACATTATTTCAGTGTTCAGACGCTGGCCTTTAATCAAAACTGCACCTACGACCCGGTTCTTTTCCTTGACTTAAAGCTCCAAGTGGACTAACAAAGAGGCCTCAAGTCTGCTAAATACCACTAAATCACAGGCGCTTTTAAGTAAGGCTGAAAAGCCTTCTGAAAGAATTTGTGTGTGTCTGTATATTAGTGACCCCTCTTGTAATGGAGCCAAAAAGACCTTGCAAAGCAAGAACTGTAGCATTTGGAGGCTGAATCCATAAATATTCATACCTAAGAATGACAGATTTGTTTCCTTGGAAGCCATAAGGCACCAGAGACCTTTTTTTTCTCCAAGTCATCTCCAGCAGGTCAGGAGTTAATATTCTACATTTTAAATTTTTGCTCTCTTTGCTTCTGCTGAAGACTGTGTGGGTGTCTTTTGCGCGATATTTCTGAGACTTGGGAATACCAGCTTCCTTCATGTCTTAATGTAATCCAAGGAATTACAGTCTGCTCAGGAAGGCATAGTTGCTTTATGACTGTGGATTGAAAGCAAAAATCCGTGGTTTTGGGGTGGAGTTCCATCAGTACGCAAAAATCCGTGGTTTTGGGGTGGAGTTCCATCAGTACGCTGATGATACTCAGCTGTACATCTCCACCCCAGACCACCCCAACGATGCCGTGGAAGTGATGTCCCAGTGCCTTGAAGCTGTGCGGGTCTGGATGGGGAGAAACAGGCTTCGACTCAACCCCTCCAAGACCGAGTGGCTGTGGTTGCCGGCGTCCCGATATAGCCAGCTGACTCCATCGCTGGTTATTGGGGGCGAGTCATTGGCCCCCACGGAAAGGGTCCGCAACTTGGGCGTCCTCCTGGACTCACGGCTGTCTTTAGAGGATCATACGACGGCCATGGCCAGGGGGGCTTTTTATCAGGTCCGCCTGATTCGCCAGCTGCGACTCTTTCTAGATCGGGACTCCCTACGCACAGTCACTCATGCTGTTGTCACTTCCCGTCTGGACTACTGTAATGCTCTCTACATGGGGCTCCCCTTGGGATGCACCTGGAGGCTCCAACTGGTGCAGAATGTGGCCGTGCGGGGGATTATGGGAGCGACGGGACGCTCCCACGTGACACCTCTCCTGCGCGAGCTGCATTGGCTGCCGGTGGACTTTCGGGTGCGTTTCAAGGTGTTGGTAACCACCTTTAAAGCGCTTCATGGCTTAGGGCCAGGGTACTTACGGGACCGCCTTCTGCCGCCAATTGCCTCCCACCGGCCGGTTCGCTCCCACAGAGAGGGCCTCCTCAGGGCCCGACAATGCCGGCTGGCGACCCCCAGGGGGAGAGCCTTCTCTGTGGCAGCACCCACCCTCTGGAATGATCTGCCTCCAGAGTTAAGAACAATCTCTGACCTCCCGACCTTCCGGCGGGCTTTAAAAACCCATCTTTTTCAGCTCGCCGGCTTAGCCTGATTCCTATAGTATTTTATTATTTTAGAGTTTATTTTAATATGAAGTTAGTTTTAATTCTATGGCCATTTGTATTGTTATTTTTATGAAATTTTAACTTTTGTATGTTTGTTTTTTAATTGGCTGTACACCGCCCTGAGTCCGTAAGGAAAAGGGCGGTATATAAATCCAAATAAAGTAAAGTAAAAGTAAAGTAAAATAAATGAACAGCATGAAAAATGTCTATGGAGATTCTCAGTCATCCAGGCCATGGTTGTCCCAAAGTTGCTTTTTTCAAAAGGCAACTGGGCTTTCTTGTCTTTCTTTTGAAGACATTTCGCTTTTCATCCAAGAAGCTTCTTCAGCTCTGACTGGATGGTGGGGAATGGAAGGATTTATATTCCTTGCAGACAGCTGGTCATTTGCATTCTTTTAGTGAATCATTGAGGCCATTATTTATTTATTTATTTATTACATGTATTTATATGTAATATAAATTTGGAGATTTGGAGTCTGGAATTTGGAGTGCAAATGGGTGTGGAACATTTGGAGGTTCCATACTCATTTGCACTACTCAAGTAACCCTGAGGACACAGATAAACCTCCAAGTGTCCTCAATGACTTGCTAAAAGAATGCAAATGATCAGCTGTCTACAAGGACAATAAATCCTTCCATTCCCCACCATCCAGTCAGAGCTGAAGAAGCTTCTTGAATGAGATGTGAAATGTCTTCAGAAGAAAAACAAGAAAACCCAGTTGCCTCTTGAAAAAAGCACCTTTGAGTCAGAATAGCATGAAATTACGTTCAAGTGGTTTGGTCATATAAGGAGCATAAACAAGAATCAAACTGCAAATTTAATATATGGAGGGAGAGGAAGGGTAAAACATAGGAAGTCTTGGTTGGATGGAATTGATGAGATTTTCAAAAAGAGAAGTGTAGGTAGTCTTTCTTTAATGAACACAACTAGGACTGGCAACTTGGTTGTGAAGCAAAGAAGCCACTGAGTGACGTTACGGTTGGGCATATTATCTTATTTCAGTTTTTCTGTTTCTTTACAGACCTGTGGAAGTCATAAATTTGAGGATTGGACATTTTTCATTACTTTTTCAGCATTGTTGTAACTCTAAATGGTCACTAAACAAGGCAGTTGCTAAACAAGGATTACCCGTAAAGAGCAAAATGCACTGTATGAAGCAATGCACACTTGAGGGTTTTCAAAGATAGCTAACCAGGAAGATGAATAGTGAATGGTAGGTGTAAACTGGATTAGGTTGTATTCCCTTTTCTTAGCTCTTGCCTGTAATTTCTTTGTCTTACTATTTGTTACTCCCTTTCTGCACTCTACACAATCTTGCTTACCCAAAAAAGGGAATAATGAAGGCATTGACACATTACTCAATTTGTGAGCGCTCCCTTTCATAATTTTTTGAGTCTTTCAGATCTCCAGGGTTCATTATGTGTTAATGAAAATGGGAACTGAGCAACATTATTTCAGTGTTCAGAAGGCATAGGAATGTATGGAAATGCTATTTCTACACAGGAATATAAGAGCTCAGTTGGGTCACATCACAAGACTTTACGCTGATACTCAGTTTCAACAAATAGGAAAAATTTTCTTTAAGATTTGCAACTCTGTTATCTTGCAATCCAAGGATTGGTGCATCTCTGAGGCATATTCCCATATACAGTAAATTCTGTAATAAATTTGTAATGACACAGATTTAATACATAATCCTCAAGAAGGGAGGGAGGTTTTTCTCCAGGAATCACTTCCATTTAAACAAGTATTATATCAAATTAATCCTTCTGTAGTTCTTTTTTCTAACAAAACAGACATGTAATTGACTAATAAGTTATTATCAACACCTGCAAATCTATTTGCTTTAATCTTAAATTGAACAAAGTTACCATGAAAAGAATGCAGTGATTGCACCAAGTTTGTTCCCCGTCTCACTCTTCACTTTTTCTGAGTGGAAAAAGGCTAATGATTTGAGAGGGAAATAATTTAGTTTCACTTCTGTTGGCAAGAGCAAGCATTAGAAGTTTTAATTGCCAAAACAGCTAGATCGTAAATAACCAGCGCAGCAGCAGAGTTTCTATTTTTTATCCAACACAGGATATCTCTGCAGATGTGATAATTAATCAGAACAATTTTGTTTCACTACAAATCTTTTCTGAAATTAGCAACTCCGGTTAGTTCATTTTTTAAAAACAGGGTGGGGAAATTGGAACTGAATATATGATTTCCCTGAAGAAGATTCCATCTTCAGTGGGAACATAAATAAGAACAAAAAAAATTTCCCTGTTGGATCATGCCAAGGCATATCAGGAGGTTGGGAACTATTCCATGTTAAACATTAGATGGTAGGGAATTAAAATAAGAAAGTTATTTCAATCAGCTCATTTCTGCCTGGGATATTCCTATACCAATTCTAGCTTTGCTTAATAGAATCTCTCTTAGAAGGCTTTTTCTTCTGAGCTTATAAAACTGAGAGCAATTAGTCTAGTGGCTAGAAACCAGGAGACTGTGAGTTCTAATCCCTTAGGCATGAAAGATGGCTGGGTGAATCTGAGCCAGACATTCTCTCTCAGCCCAATGCATCTCACAGGGTTCTTGTTATGGAGGAGAATTGGAGGAGGAAGTGTTATCTATGCTCAATAGCTTGAGTTATTTTTAAGTAACAAGGGTGGGGTAAAATCTAATAAATAAATAAATATTTAACAACCAGAAGTCTTCAAATACTTGTGGTGGGTAGGAATGGCATTCCCAGATAATAAGATAATAAGTCAAAATACTCCCTCTCATATAATGAAATGGCCACTTACCCTGCAACAAAAGGAGGTAGACTGATTTGCCCATGTTCAGCGATGTTCTGGGATCAAAAGGGTCAAGATGGCAGTGTGACTGTACGACTGAAACCTGCCTCATTTTAATGTGTGGTGTGCTTGTGATGCATGTTTCAGTTGTACTGCTCCATCTTGTACCTTGCCTTTTTTGACCCTGTGTAGATTCTCCTGCAATTGCACATCCTCCCATATCCTTTGGATGGATAGAGTCGTATATATTCATGTATGTATGTATGTATGTATGTATGTATGTATGTATGTATATATATGTGTATGTACCAGTATATACACACAAATATGCATATACCAGTACATATATATATCTCCTGTTTCCCCAAAAATAAAACATCCCCATGATAATAAGCCCAATTGAGCTTTTGAGCGCATGTGCTAAAATAAACCTCCCTTGAAAATAAGCCCTCCCCAAAAATATTTAAACACAGAGCTGGAAATTGGGTAAGATGGCAAGAGGAGCCCCATCTTGCTCCATAAGCCCCAAAATAATAAGACCTCTCCGAAAATAAGGCCAAGCACTTTTTTGGGGGTTCAAAAAAATATAAGACAGTCTTATTTTTGAGGAAACACGGTATACATACATATACACACACAGACACACACATGGGCAAAAGTAGCAACTGGGCATTTTCTGTTTCACCTCTTGCCACTTTTACTTAATCTTTACAGCCTTAAGCTGCCTTTTAAAGTTTAGTCCTTCACTGGCAAAAAAGTGCTACTCAGCTGATCGATAGCTTTTCATTTCTGAATGTCAGCCTGAGCTGCTTTGATGTGTTCATAAATACATACCAGACCATGACTTAATAGGGCCAGCAAGCTGAAAAAGAAAGATAAGGCCATTCATGTCCAGTTCCAGATTTTTTTTCCTTTCCTTGTCTTTGGCAGATACTTCCTATCTACAGAGAAGAAAAAAAGAAAGAAAGAAAGAAAGAAAGAAAGAAAGAAAGAAAGAAAGAAAGAAAGAAAGAAAGAGAAAAAGAAAGACCAGGCCTGGGAACTTATGGCCAGACAGCTGCTGAATACTCCACACCAATTCTTTGTTCTACACTTTCTTAAATTAATCTGCCCTTCAGCTGGCAGAAAATGAAACCAATCCCAAACTCACTGTTCCCATTGTGATCTCTATATTGCCTTGTAAATGTTGACTTTACAGTATGTGTTGTACAGAACACATTAAGAACAAGAGAAGAACATTCCAGCTGGAGGGAAAACAACCATTAATCACTCCCTCCTCTGTGGGACTGGGAAAGAAGCTGATCTGAACTTGTTACCAGATCGGTATGTTTTACCCTGTTTCCAAACTCACACCAATTCTTTGAAGCCTTCTACATAAGAATGTGAGTATCAAACGGATTGTCAGGATCTTTGGAGACATAAGTCATCATTCTGCTAGAAGAGCACTATATAAATAAATAAATTGGTAATCTACTCTTCTTCCCCTCCCATCCATGGTCTCCCAGGCCAACTGCTGAGTGTTGGAATCCTTTTGGACTTGGTTTTTGGGGAACTTAGAAGACAGCTAAACTCAGATTCAAAAGCTGCTCTATCAAGCACTGATGGCTACAGGTAGAGCGGAGGCATCAAGCAACCTCTTTTTTCCTGTCTTATTATTTGTCCTCCTTTCTTGCCATCAGAGCTAGTCAGCTGCTATTCTGGCTAATTGCGGCTTTGGATTGTGGACTAGATCTGGCAGATTCAAGGAAAGGATCTGGCGGCAAACCTCTCCTGCTGCCCATTCTCAAACAAATTTTAATCTGCATATTTATTTTTCTATTTGTTTTTTTATAATCTGCAAGCTGCTCAAAGTCACCTTTTTTAAAATTTTATTTTATTGAAAAGACAGTGTCATGCCAGGATAACAATGCAAATAAAGCACAACCAGAGAGATATCAATGATAAATACATGTTAATAACTATAACTGTACCATGTTAACAATAATTGCAACACTACAACAACAAAAAAGGAAATAAAAAATAGTTCAACTAAGTTTCTACTTACAATAGTTTATTTACAAATTTTTCCCTATTATATCCATAGTTTTATACATCCTTGTTGTACTGACATTCATAAACTTCCCTCTCATTTCTACCTCTTGTTCTCTATCCATTCATGAAATTTATTCCATGTCCAGTAATATTTCGAGTCTTCTTTTATGCCTTCTGGGAGGCATAAAAATTAAAATTAGGTAATTTTGGTTTGAGTAGTATCTATCAATCTAACCCCTCTCCCAAGAGACAAAGAGCTGCACAGGAAGTTCCGCCCTCTTCTCTTGCAAGAAAGCAGTGTGTAAGCCCAATTTACATCTCCCCCCCCCCAAAATGGTATCCCATACTCTTAGTGGGTCTTTTGAGGGACTTGAGATTATCAATGTAATTCTATTAGCATCTTCAATATTAAAAAGTAGTCCTCATTGAGTTGAGCAAGATTAGGAATAAAATACACTGAAAACATACAAAATTATTTCAATAAATAAATTGTAGAAAAAAAATCATTTTAGGGAATCATTTTCTATCCAAATTTTTAGTCTCATGAAGTTTTTGCCATTTTGAGTTCGGACTTGCTCTCGTTGCCATAGACCTGTTATATCCAGCGGAATAAAAAAAATACAATAAGTTAGTAAGAGATTTATTATTTCAAATAAATACAATAAGTTAGTAACAGATTTATTATTTCAAATGATTCCCTGGCCAGTTGTGATTTTCAAACTTCTCATCAACATTGTTTAGATGACAGTAAATCATACAAAACCCTTTGTACTCAATGACAAACACACTGACTTTTGAGATGACTACATTCAAATATTTGTCAGGCTCAAACTTGAAAGATTAATGATCTCAAGTTAGTATGTAGAGGATAGGTTATGTCTGAGTTCAATTCTGACAGCAACTGGTCCTTTTTTTCTGAAAATAATAAAATACAAAAATAAGATAGAGGTTATTTACTATGACTTGAGCCAGTTGTCAATTTTAATTTATTCCTTCACAGATTGTGTTTTTGATGTGAGTGGCTGGGAGACAACCTCTGGAATAATGATGAGGTGCTGGTAGTTTTCATATGGAATGCTAGATAGCTGCCTAGGATAACAGTGTGGAGAGAATAGTGAGTGAGGAAATAATTGACGTGGCGTTTTTCATACTGGTCATGTAGTCTGAATTCCTTTCACAGAGATTTAATAAAAAAGCTTCCATGTTTAAATGTATACCACAGTAATCTTGGGAATCTTGTTGTAACACAGCCAAAATGCATAGGTAAGAGAGGGCGGTGGCAGTTATTCTCTTGCAAAAGAAGGCAGCAGTTTAGCTCTAATAAGCAAAAAAGGTTGGGAACCTCTCTCTCTCTCTCTCCCCCTAATAAATGGTTGCTGAATGAGGATGGGGCCTGCAGAGAAATCAGGTCACTCTGAATAGGAAACTAAGAACAGAAATGCAAGAAATGGAGAATTCTGAGGGAGGACATGGAGGTTTGCCAGCCAACTGAGAGCGGGTTTCCATCCTGCAACATTTTGCTGTAGATCCTACTTGTGTCATCGAAGACCAATTTCAGAGAGATAAAAAACACTTCAAAGAATCATAATTAATGAAGCAGTAGACATCTAAAAACAATTTATAATAGATCGCTAGTTCCCCCTCAAAATTCCTCTCATAATGTCATCTCTCTATTGCTAAGACAATCTTTCTGTCTCAAGGGATTTAAAAATAGAAAATGTTCCTTTGTTTCAGAGATATTATTCACAAGCAACTACATGTGCACGAGTTGATTCAATAATGGAATAATTGTCTAAAATCATACAATTAATACTCTTTTTAAAAAAATAATCTGGAGCTGAATATCCAGAATGTCTGGTCAGCATGAGAGTTTCCATTTTGGCCTGGGGAGTGTTAGCATGGAATTAAATTGACTTCTGTCATTCTTCACTCTACAGCTGACAGACTAAACAAGTTGCCAGCAAAAGCAATTATCTTACTACAGATAATTTTATCTTTGCTGGAGCAGTGACGCTGCGTTTGCTTTTTGAGCAATGGCTAATATTTGTAATTCATTTTTAGGAGAGGGGGGCAACCGTGCTTAGGAGTGAGACTGGCGTGAGATTAGCAAAATGGCTTGTTGTGATAAAACACAGAGAGGACTATAAATCTGAACAAGCAAAACTCAGTCATGGAACTGCATCCAGCCTGCTGCTCTTGCTGTGTTAGCACTCCCATGCTCCCCTCCCTACCATTCCTCATTTTGTGGCATTTTGCTGACAGGGTAAACTGCTGACGGACCACCTTGGATCTCAGACAGTCACTCTGGTGCAAAGCACAATAATCTGGAGGGAACAACTTTTCGATGGCGTGTTCAGCTCACTGCTAGGGGAGATTTGGCAACAGGCAGCAGTTCATGCTTACAGAGGAATCTGTGGTATAACTGACTGCAGATGATGAAGCTGTGAAATTATTTTCTGGTGTATTTGAAAGTAAGACACAAGAGTTTGTACCACCGCTTTGAGAGAGCAACACTTGCCTTTTCATAGCAGTCTCCCCCTTTTCCCACACCTCTTGATCTCAAGTTTAACTCCCACCATTCCTTTTGCAAATTAAAAGAGTGGTTATTTGCATGTGTTTTGGCAGCTCATAACTCAGTTCCCATCCTCCCCCTCCCCAGCAGTTTCTTAAATCTAGACCTCAAAGAAAACGTTTCCCACTTCTTTTTTCTCCCTGCCAGGCATCCCTTGCAACTACAGTGCACATCTGGCATTCTGCCTGCTAAAGCCGTTAAAAGGATTGGGAATAGGGTGCATGGAAGAAGTTATATGCAAAAACTACCTTGAATGCTTCAGTTCACACATGGATTTAAAACTACAGGGCCAGGTTTTGCTTATGTCTTTCCTGGAGTCAGCATGTGCACACCAGCAAGATGTTAGGTTTGAGTTCTGTTAAATTTTTCCCACGGGTGCCTTCCAGAGGTGTTGGGATTGCTACTCTCAAATGTCCAAATCAGCTGGGTTTGCTTGAAGTTTGGGGCTACTGCCTCAGTTGGCTTAATGTTTTAGGAATTACAGTCATAACACACACAGAAAATGTTAGCAAAATATCCAAATAGGAGAGCCAATGCCCGGTCTGCAGCCAGCAAGACTAAGTTTCCAATTCTTAGACTAGAATAGAGCTGAAAGGGACCTTGCTCAAGCAGGAGAACCTATACCATTTTGGACAAGTGACTCTTAAAAACCTCCAGTGATGGAGTGCCCACGATTTCTGAAGGCAAGCTGTTCCACTGTTTAATTGTCCTGACTGTTAAGAAGTTTCTTCTTAATTTGATGAATTTCTTAGATCTCTTATAAGAGATCATGTTGGTGTCATGGCAACATCTGACAGACAATGACTGAGAGCCATGGAACATGTCCAAGGTGGACCTTCTATTTTATATTTATACATACTGTATGTTATATGATACATGGAACCTAAATGGTAAGTAACTTCTACATGGGAAGAAAGACATCCCTCTATAAAAGTATTTTGGCCACTAGGTGAAAGAGAGCAAGACTTAGCTATATATTATATTATATATTTTATTTTATATTACATTACATTACATTACATTACATTACATTACATTACATTTTATTAGTTGCTTGTATCATTACGATTTATACTGATATTATTTCCTGATTGCTTATTTGTACCCTATGACTATCATTAAGTGTTGTACCTTATGATTCTTGACGAACATATCTTTTCTTTTATGTACACTGAGAGCATATGCACCAAGACAAATTCCTTGTGTGTCCAATCTCACTTGGCCAATAAAAAATTCTGTTCTATTCTATCCTTGGATGAGCTTGGAAATCAAGTAGGATTGCCTTTGGTTAATACTTGGATTGGAAACTACCTGGATATTTCAAAGCTGTAGGATAGACTGCAGGAAAAATCCTAAAGGAGACATAGCAGAAGCTGCTTCTGTCATGCTGCCAAGAAAATTGTACAAATGGCTTGATTTTACCTATGCAAGTAGTTCATACGTTTTCAGAGCTACTAATAAACACTGAAGCATATTTTTCTTGACAGTATGCATTGTGACTGCTTGAATGCTCCATTGTGAGTGTAGTCAACAGCAACAACAAAAAAGGATTTTTGAACAGAATCAGTAAAGAGAACAGGTTGAGCTAGAGCAGATCTGGGCATTTTAGAGCTCCTGGGCCACATCTGGCCTTTTGGCTGTCTTTCAGACCAGCATGAGGTCAATCAGAAATTACAAATCAAATGTAAATAAGATGCAACATGTATTCTCGCCAGTAGCAGCTAATCAAAACCATATAATTTACTGCTTTGTATAAAGTGATAAAATTAATATTGAACAGAATTAAGTTTCAGCCTATTGGTTCAGCCCACAACAGAGGTCCCTGTTTCTCATTTGGAAAATTAATTGTTCGCCCCTGGGCTAGAGTATGTACCACATGCTCAGTTAGTAGTAAGTTCTCGCATTGACAGAATACAATGCTGTTTGGATCCACCCATAGCTATGGCTACACACAGCAGTTAATATGGATGCTACAGCTAGATACTCAAACTCAAGAGAACATTGGTATTATTATTAGATAAAGAGGAGAACTAGAGTATTCTCAATACTATCTCCTTTCCTTCCAAATCATCTACTTGTTCCAAATCATCTCATTGTTTACAGACCTTTGTTGACTTCCTGCTTTCCACATAAATCATACCTCCTAGAGAAAACCTTGTCAAACATTCCTTTATTGACTTCAAATCCCTTTTGCTTCATCTCTTTTGGTCCTGAGTTCTTTGCAGAGAAACAAACACAGAAAACCGGGAAATGAGGTAAGGCTGAACACATAGTCAGAGGCAGTGGCTCCAAATGTCCAAAAGATATCTGCAAGACAAGGGCAGTCTTACGATGACTTATCTTGAATCAGAATCTTCACAGGAACCAATTCAATCAAGGCAAATGTAACAAGCTAGTTGGATTAATGTTCTGATGTTTTGAAGCAATTCTCCAACTTGGCTCCATCTAGATGGGTTTTTGGATGGTTACAAGTAGCCTTCCTTTACAGATTATAACTGAGACGTGCAACTTGGTTATTAAACAAAATAGGTAAAACCAAGATTGTGCTTATGATGTTAATTCAGCTTTCCTTTGGTTTGTAAACCTGCGTAGGTTGTATATGGAAAGATTGATCACAATGTTACTTTTTAAATATAATTGTCATGATTGTGAATGGTCACTGTCTGAGGCAGTCACTTAACAAAGACTGCATATGTTCTCAGAATTCTCAACCATCAATTTTAAGGCTGCAAATTCTAAGATCTGTGGATCTGGCTCACCCAAAGGGAAGCAGTTGGATAATACTGGTTAGAAGGCTGCCATGAATTGATGTGAACATTGAAAGCTGCTTTGGATCAGTTCAAATTACATTATCTATCTAACTTTATACTGTATAATTTACAGTGAGTAGAAACAGCCTCAGTATTTCATCTAAGCTTCAACTCTCAGCTACATAATCATTTACACTGAGTGATTTTACTACAATGCTAATAATGAAAAATTTAAATTTATTTGTGGGCCCCTTTAGCTAAGTCTGCTTTGAACATTATCTGCACACCAAGAGATTGTGAGTTGTGTGTGTGGGAATGGATGCACACAATCTTCTGAAATGTTCTTGAAGAGCACAAGGCTATTTTAAAATCCTGCTTTTTAAACCACAAGTTCCTGACTTGAGCTAGGACGTAAATGAAATTGCTCAAGAAAAGTGGTTTGAAGCTTGCAAATGGCATGTTACAACACCTGGAAAATTTGGCTGCGTATCTCATAGATGCCTTCTATAAAAACTTCCTTCCAAGTCCCAGCTATGGCTGTTTTGCTTGGCTCTTTTTCTTTACCTGAGCATAATGACACTTTGTGAACAGTTCTGGTGTGCACATGCTGAAAGACACTGTAGAAATCTCACTTATTGCTTTTGGCTACAACAATGGAAATGGCAACAGACTTGGACTTTGAATTTATACTCAGACATTCATCTTCCTCAGAGACTTTGGTATCTTTAGAAAAACAACAGAAGAAAGGACATTGTTTTAAATATATTATTAAAGTATATGGCTGCCAAATAGTATATTTGGTACAATACAGAATCAATGGTATCATGCTTTTTATCAACACAAGATGACTTCCACAAAAAGCTTCTTCACGCAAAAGAGTTCTTTGCAAAAAGAATAAAATAAAATAAAATAAAATTAACTACATTACATTAAAGTGATGCCTGCTCCAACAGTATCAAATTGAGAACATTTGGAAAGCAAGTAAAATTGCCTTCTGTGATTAAAATCTAACATTCTTTTTCATTCATGCTATTCTTACTATAAGAGAATGAAACTCATTTATCATTTGAGATAAGTGGATCAGAGTAGCACACAATGCTATGATTGGTTCAACAATGGCTGAGTTAAATAAATCACAGTGGGATGAATTCACAAACTTGCTAAATTATAACCCTTTGAATATAAAACTAGTACAACCATATTAAGTGATAGCCAAAAAAAATATTTTACAGCCTAATATTTATTTGTTAAATTTGTTTGCCACCTATTTCACTGGAGGGCTACTCAAGATGACTTACAATGGAAATAATTAAATAATTAAATAAATAAAGATAGATAGATAGATAGATAGATAGATAGATAGATAGATGATAGATGATAGATAATAGATAATAGATAGAATTCTTTATTGGCCAAATGTGATTGGACACACAAGGAATTTGTCTTTGGTGCATATGCTCTCAGTGTACATAAAAAGACAAGATACATTCATCAAGAATTATAAGGTTCAATACTTAATGATAGTCAAAGGGTATAAATAAGCAATCAGGAAATAATACGAATCATACTAGGAAACAATCAATATAAATTGTAAAGATATAATAAAGGATGAAAATTAAAGGAGTGTAAACAGAAGTAAAATAGAATAAAATAAACAATGAAAAAAACCCACAATGAGAATACATCAATATGATAATCAAAAAGATGGATGGGTGGAGACCAGAGCACAAGGGGGGTAGATGGGAGAGAGAAGGTGGATATGGTCTGTAATATGTTGTGTAAGCCAGTTCAGATACTGACCATAGTCACCAGAGAACAAGGGAACTGAACTTGGATTCCCATTAATGCTAAACCATGACACTTCAACAAAAACACAGCATCTCTCAATGTAACTGGCAATATAATACATGGTTATAGTATTAGGCTTAGATATGTGATTCTTTTCAGAAGGAATTCAGTATAGTGTCTCTTCCCTTCTAGTCTTAGCCAAAGACTAAGATAATGTTGTTTTACTTCTATAATATTAGCAATAGCACTTAGACTTATATACTGCTTTATAGTGCTTTACATCCCTCTCTAAGAGGTTTACAGAGTTAGCATATTGCCCCCAACAATCTGGGTCTCAGTTTACTTTTGTGAGCCATGCATGCATCCTGGCTTTGTATATGCAGAGGTTCTACATATATAATATAATTTTCATGTACATTTATGTAAAAAGCATGAAATGGGCAGTCAGTATGTTTGTCTCCATACCTATGGAATTCATGGTGCATTGCTCCACACCCTCTCATTGATCACTTTTCATCTGACATCACTGGTTCATTCTCTGTTCCTATATCTCTAATGCTATCTTTAAAAGTATCTTGGCCCATGTGAATGGGATTATATGTGATGCTTGATTTGAGCAGGCCGCATCTGAATCTTAGTAGTGGGTGGGCTGCAGCTGGCAGGCCATTATCTCCTGAGTTCCCTATCTTTAAGGAAGAAAATTGTGTTGATTTCACCTCCCTAGCTTGTTGTAAAAATGACTGTAGATAAGAAAAACAGTTAATGCCTTAGAGGGAGATGGATCAGCAATAAATCAAGCATAAGGAAGGCCGTGTTAAAGACCTCTCCTCAGGGTGGCTTTTCAGCTGATTATCAGAACTATTAAAAGCAGCAGCAAATCTGCTTTGATATTTAAAAATTTTCAAGGGCATTTACAGCAGTTAGGCTAGTGACCTTACCTCCCTTCCTTGAATACTTGGAGGTGTGTGTGTGTATGTTTGTGTATGAGTATCAGAGGTGGGTTTCAGCAGGTTCTGACCAGTTCTGGAGAACCAGTAGTGGAAATTTTGAGTAGTTTGGGGAACCAGTAGTAAAAATTCGGACTGGCCCTGCCCCCATCTATTGTCTGCCTCCCAAGTCCCAGCTGATCGGGAGGAAATGGGGATTTTGCAGTAACCTTTCCCTGGAGTGGGGTGGGAATGGAGTTTTACAGTATCCTTCCCCTGCCACGCCCACCAAGCCATGCCAATCAAGCCATGTCATGCCCACCAAGCCACAAAACTGGTAGTAAAAATCTTTGAAACCTACCACTGATGAGTATGTGTGTGTATTCCACCCATATGTAAAACCCCTTTGCAATCAAATGTGCCACTCGACAGTTTGGCCAGTGCCTTGACTGAACACTTTGAAGTGTTCTTCCCTCAATTCTACGATGGAAATTTTCTTTTTGAAGAACAAGGATGTTAGGCCAGCTGGGAGCTCAAAATTCTCAAGCATGCCACGGGAAAGATGAAGAGGAGCAAGAAGATGAAAGGCAATTGTATTTTCCCAGGTGATGCCAACTCATTCTTAAAACCATCCTGGGTTTTCTCACTTCAGCTTTACCAGAAAAAAAGCAAATAACGGGGAGCTATTTGGATTAAACCAAGGGGGGTTCTTGGTTTCCCGCTATACTGCTTTTTCCTCCCCTCCCCCCTTTTTTCTCTTCTGTAATCAGCACTATCCACCGAATGAGAAACCAAAATAAACTTTATCAAGGGCAGATTCATGTGGGCAGTTCATCAGATCTAAAATATGGTCCTGGAGACGGATGAACGGCATTTTGCAATAGAGAAATCCTAACTGGTGTTTATACTGAGGTTGAAGGGTAAAAAAGCAGAACAAATGCAGGGAAAAGAAACAACAGTGGAAGAGGGAACAGCAAGGGGTAAGGAGTGCCAAAGGATTGCCCTTTGATTATATCCTTCTCTGTTATTGCTGCAACATGGGATCCCCAGGAGTCCAAGATCTGTGTGGTTTCAGGCATTGAAAATTAAAAAATGGAATGCCTTCCTGATTATAATGGGACCCACAAGAGAAACTAGCAATAGTCCAGTATGGTGCAATACACAGCCCATCTAATTAGCTGCAGTGTACCAAATGCTTTTGGAGGCCCACAGAAATGGAATATTCTATCCTAGATTGTTTCGCTCTTTAATTTTTTTTTTTATATAAATGACCTGAATGAAGATGTAGGAGATGCACTTATTAAATCTTCAAAAAGCACAAAACTAGGTAAAGCTGTCAACACTATAGAAGCTGGCATTAAGATGCAGAGTGAAGCATTGGACTGAAACTAACAAGATGAAATTTGAGAGGGATGAATGCAGAATTTTTTGCATAACAACAGCCCTGCTGGCTCAGGTCAAGGCCAATCTTAATTATTTTAGTTTAAAAATGACGGCTTTTTCATTACTTTCGAAAGTTATTTTGTTTTTCACAGTAGACAATTTGGGTTGGTAGCCTTGTAAACAGGAGACAAAAATCTAGCACTTTCCAGTGATTGTTTTCTTGTAATTAGTATTTGGTGACATGCTGCCTCAAATCAGATGTAACCAGGAACCTTTAAGACCAATAGCTCTTATTAGACTTGTCTCCCTTGCAATTATCCAAACGTTATTTGAAGTCATAGAAATGATTGGTCAACTACATGTTTTGTGGTACGGTAATGAATTGCACAGGTTAATTGTGTGTTGTGTGAAGAAGGATTCCTTTTGATTCTTTGAAATCTTTTTTCAATCACCTTCACTGGCTGGCCTTGATCCTAATTTTTAGGAGGTTTTTTTTTCATTGTTTATTTTATTCTATTTCTCCCAGTCCACTGTTTCCATGCTAAACATAATTTTATATATTTGAATCAGATCCCCTCTCAGTTGTTCTGCACCCCCTCTATCCCAGCTAAAGATTAAATATTTTGGCCTTTTTAAAAAGGGGTGATCTAATGTCCCTAATCATTTTTGTTCCCATTTTTGTTCCCATTTTGTTCCTATTATATCCTTTTTCCAGGATATAATCCTGGAATCAGAACCATATATACTACTTGAGATTCAGACATATTTTTTTAAAAAAATTTAATCTCTTTCCTAAGTAACCCTAACATGAAAAGTATCTTTTTTTCCAGTTTCTGTACATGCTCTTCATTGAATTATATGCAACGATCCCAAGATCTGATTAGTTAGGGATAGATCAGATCCCCTCGATGTGTGTGTGTGTGGAGTATGATAATCAATAACTAATGAATGAATCAATGGATCAGATTCTGAAAAAGCTAATGCCATCTCATAGCACTTTCATCCAGCAACCTTTTCATTCTCAAATCTTCCAAAACACTTTTAAAGTTAGATAAAGATTGTTTTTATGCTTGCTGACCTCAGAACGCTGAGAAGAGGCACTGATCAAATCTTGAGCAAATCAGCCTTCACCCTAGTTAGCCAACAGGAGGATGGAAACTTAACTCTGCTCCACACAGGAAAAAGTAAATTGCTGGCATATGTTCCCTATGCTTTCTGTACATAGTGTGCCCTTTTGTCTGGGCATTTATAAAAGTTTTGAATTTTGGTATGAGAGAAAAGCTATCTGGCTATCAGCACAACATCATTCTGTGATGATAGCAGGGCACCATTATTTTGTAGCTGAGTTCTTTTTCCAATAGTTACATCTATAGTTATAGGCTGGGCACATAGCCACTATAGATAGTCCTTGATTGATGATCACAAGTGGGACTGGAACAGGGGTGGATTCTACTTACCTTTACTACTGGTTTGCATGTGCAGATCACCTATGATGACATCCGGGTCAGTGGGCGGAGCCTCCCACCGGTTTTACTACCAGTTCTTGAGAACCGGTCTGAACTGGGGGCAACCTTCCGCTGCAAATTAAAAACTTGATTATTCCAGTTCCCCGACCTGGACTGATGGGGTTTTAAATTTCAATGGGCCTGATCAGATTTTAACTTTGTATTATGGCTTTGTGAATTTTACTATTGTGAGCCGCCCTGAGTCCATTGGAGATAAGGCGACATATAAGCCAAATAAAAATAAACCCATCACTGGACTGGAAGTCCTGTTGCTAAGCGATGTGGTCATTAAGTGAGTTGCACCAATTTTATAGCCTTTTTTGCTGCATTTGTTCAGTGAATCTGACTTCTCTACAGTGTCCTCAAAATGTAGGCACTTGGCAACCGGTATGTATTTCTGAAAGTTGCTGCATCCCAGGATTATGTGAACACCATTTGCAATTTTCCCAGTAGAGTCCCAACAAGCCAAGTCAATGGAGGTCATTAAGCAAACAGTTGTAAATTGAGGACTTGTGTGTTTGGGTTTTTTCTCCCAATTCTGGATACTTCTTGAGGCCATATGGGACGGAGAAATTTGCATTGTGAGTAAACAGTTCCTGCGAAATCAGGAAGCTTTTACAGCAATTGAGAAACTGGCTACAAATTATCTAAAGGGATTAAGATCTGCTTTGCTGTTAAGATTGCCATGAAATCTAATTAGAAAACTCTCAATTAAGGTAGATGGGGCAAGATTCCTGTGAATAGGAAAACAGCCTGCTTTTAAGAGCTTTCCAGGGTTGTAAATTTGGAGATTTTATTATTTGAGCTGGTCTACGAAGGAGGAGGATATTAGGTTCCAATATTCCCAAGAGAGACTCAAAGTGTCCTTGGACCACATCATGGTGGTTGTCCCAGTAAAATAGGATAGCAAAGCATACATTAAATGTACCAGAACATCTGCAGAAATTGTGGTCAGAAGAACAAAAAGTTAAGTATTTCATGTCAAAATGGTTATTTCTTGGCATTTTTCTTCTTGCAAACATCTGTGTAACATAGCAACATGAATAATAAATAGTGCATTTCTTTCTTTCTTTTTTTTTTAAAAAGAAGGTTGTATTTATTAGTTTTTCATTTTCTAGTTCCAAGAACAACATATGGCTGTTGGACCACACAAGTTGCCAATAGAGTGACAAGCTATCAACGGATGTCCGGTGCCAGTTTCTTTCAACTATCAGAGAAGAGAGTGGAATTGCAGGGATGACTGCAAAATCACCTGAGTTATATAAGAAGTTATGCATAGATTCACATCACTTTTACTGCTGGCTGTTGTATTCCCTCCCACAATCTTCGCCAATCTGACTTTTGGAGATGATGTTGAAGTTAAAACTCCCCACATCCCAAGTAAGGAATTCTAAGGCTGGTTTGGAATTGTGGGAATCCTAATTTTCAAGATGCTCTATTGGAGAAAGCCATATTAGTACAATATATTCTTGCTAGTTCTTGTTAATAGTCTCTTTTTCCTCAGAATGACTTCACTATTCTATGCTATGCTATGCTATGCTATGCTATGCTATGCTATGCTATGCTATGCTATGCTATGCTATGCTATGCTATGCTATTCTATTCTATTCCTCACTTGCCATCAATTATTCTTGTAGCTGCAAAACACATTTATAGGTTATTTTTCCAATTTCCTTCAAATTACCTCTTTTTTTGTAATGCTTTGTTTAATCCAGTTCTTCCTTCCTAGATTCCTACCACATCTTGTGAATCCCCAAAACAATTCTGTGTTCCTTGTGTCCAACTGTTGTTGGAAGTTCCTTCAGAGGCAAAAGCTTATCCACTTGGGCCAGACACAGTGATGACATTGTTGATAAGCAAAATAAAATCATGCCTGAGTCAAGCTCAGCACCTGATGACTCAATGAACACATCTGTGTAGTTTTGTTGACAATTGTGATGAAATGTGCTACTGCAGGAGCAATGGAGGAGACTTTTGGCAACACAGAGCTTTCCCAGAAAGAGATGTGCATTAAGAGATTGTGCAGTCTTGAGAATCTCTCAGGATATATCTAGCACAGAGGTCTTAAAACTTGGCAGCTTTAAGACTTTTGGACATCAACTCCCAGAATTCTGGGAGCTGAAGTCCACAAGTCTTAAAGCTGCCAAGTTTTAAGACCTCTGATTCTAGCAATTTAGAAGATTATAGCTTTAATTGGCAAGATTATGTTGATTAGGTGTTAACTAATAAAGGATTGGATTCAATTGGATCTTTTCTCATCTCTGGGCTTGAATGTAATTCATCACTGTCTTCTTCCAGAAAGGATTTTTCTTTTTGCTTCAATGTCTAATTTATAGTTAGGGTATCCCCCTGGATACCTATCTTCTATGTACTAACCAGACATCAGCCAGTATTGGGTAGGTGCTGATCCTAGCTCATAAATATGTACATTTCCTTGAAAGTGGATTGTTGAAAAGATGCTAGAGATTTGATACCAAGTACTTTAACCAAGGAAGCCTAAGAAAATTGGACAGAAGCCTAGTTTTCATAACATCATTGAATTTATCCTTTACTGTTTTTAGTGGGATTCCATGGCTCCATAAAAAAAGAATTATTCTGCATAGAAGATAAAATATCAGAGAGATGAAATGTAATCTAGACACCCCTGCCACCTCTCTTTCTCTCCCCCTCCCCTTCCTTCTTCATTTTAGTGGTAGAGAGAGCATGCAACCTGGTAACTCCTGTCATCTAGACCGACTGAATTCTGATGTGATGGAGCTGGAATAAAGGTTGCCTAGTATTATTCTAACAGTACCTCTGTTTAATGAATTGCATGATTAGAATCCATATAGAAAAAAGATCAAATTTTGTAGCACTTGGAGGTGTCTCTTAGAGTAAGACTAGATAACAAATGCTTTCCATTAATAGTATTCCGAGTTCAATCAAAAGCTGTAAGCCAAATTGACCAGATGAGGGTTCAGGCCTCATCCACCCTTATCTAAAACCTTGCAGACATGCAGAATTTGGGCCACTTTCTATCATGAAGCCTTGCATTCCTTGTCATGATATAAGTTATGGATGCGCCATAACTTATAAGCAGTGATGGGATTCATCCAGTTTGCGCCACTTCGGGAGAACCGGTTATTAACTTTCTGAACAGTGTGGTGAACTGGTTGTTGGAAGAAATCACTAGGGCAGAGAACCGGTTGTTAAATTATTTGAATCCCATCATTGCTTATAAGTCATCTACAACTTTGAACCAAGTTAACTCAAGGAACACGCTTTCTGTATGATTCCCTGTCCTACTCATTGAGACCCTCAGAGAATTGCAGCTAGGGGGTCATTTCTTAGTGAGTTAGCATCAAGAATTCTCTAGAGCAGACTTAGTTATTTCTGGAACTGACTTTGAGTGCATTTTAAAAAGGCCTTTAAAACTCCTCTCATCAGTGAAGTTTTTAATTATTGCCTTAATGTATGTTAAATATGCTTAGTTTCACTATTTTATTGAAAAATATTTTCCTTAGCAACCTTGGAGTTGGCAAGTTCCCCAAGGGCATCGCTTCTCACATCTGTAGACAATGCCTTGCAGTTAGAGGAGACCACACAGCACCAAAATGTGTTTAACCATGGTTGAATGAGCCCTAATTAGTTTGATTTGTCCCACACTCAGAAGCAAAGAGCCATAATTTCCATGCACCAGAACTGGGTGCAGATAACATAAGCTGAGGCTGAACAAATGCATCATGCCTTAAACAGGCCCTGTGTTTCCAAGACGTTCAAGACGTAAGCCTAGCATAGACCTGATCATCTTCTTCACATCTACTTCTCCCTCAGAATGAATATACTGTACATCTGCTTGATTAAAGGGGGCTCTGAACCCCCTGAGTTTCCCTCATTGGTTTTCTCATACCACACCCATTCCCCACTGTCTCCCCTCAGCCACAGCTGCTGCTTTTTTGGCTGGGGAGGACCGGATGGGCTGAGCCGAAGAGTTCTGCTAATGCCTGGGTGGACTAAATGGTTCATGGAAGGTTTGGTTTAGGTGGAATGTACAGCTTGTCTAGGAGGGAGCCTGGAATTCACTTATAGTATTCAAAAGGCATACACACAAACCATTTGCAACTGAAACATAATTCATGAAGGAGGGGAGAAGTAAAAGCTTTTTTTACAGTTACAAGAGAATTCTGTTTTTTAAAAGGCAGCTGGCTGGGGGATCTGCAGGAAATTCATGGTCTCTCCCCCACCTCTTCCCTCAAGAGTTCTCAGAGGGAATAGGCAGATTCCTGGGAATATAAATGCATGCGAGACTTATCAGGCAGAACAGTATTCTCAGGTATTCTCTTGGAGAGAACCAGCAAGGGAAGAATGGAAATGATTGTGCCACTTTCTAAGTTTTCATCTGTGGGCTTTAGACGGAAAAATAGTCTTACACCATGCAAATAGTTTTTAACCACTTTATACAGAGTTTTTTCAATGGCATCCAACATGTGGTTTATTCACATTTTTTGTACTGCTCGTATCAGTCTCTAAACAATGTGTGTGTTAAAAAAAACCCACAAAAAGAACCCATGACATAAAATACCATAATGTCTACCTTTCCAATGCCTAATAAATACCAGCCCCAGCATAAAAACATATAAAAGAAGAAACTGTGGATCCCACTCATCAGTAGACTTTGAAAGTCCACCTGAATGAAATTCTTTCCATAACCTTGCAAAATGGCAATGATAAGACAGCCTGGCACACATGTCAGCTTTTCAATTTTTTAATTAATAGAACTGAAAAAATAAAATTAAAGAGAGAGAAGTTAAGCATTCCAGTTAAGCATACTGGGTATCAGAATCCTAGAATATTTTTCTATGCTGCAGTTCCAACTACTTCTCTCCTGTGCTTCTTTCCTGTTAGGAGCAAAGCCATCTCAAGAAGTTATTTTCCAGATTTCAGCTTCTTCCTATACTTTAACTACAGTGATGCCCAGTTGTTCTTTCCAGCTTGTGATTAATATGGCCCCAAACTGATGGATTCCTCTGCTTCATTTCTGCTTCCACCTATGCGAAGATTAATAGATTAACAGAGTTGGAAGGGATCTTGTAGGTCATCTAGTCCAACCCCCCCATCCAAGCAGGAGACACTACACCATTTCTGACAGATGGCAGTCCAGTCTCTTCTTGAAAGCTTCCAGTGATGAAACTCCCACAACTTCTGAAGGCAAGCTGTTCCACTGCTTGATTGCTCTCACTGTCAGGAAATTTCTTCTTATTTCCAGGTAAAGGCAAAGAATAGAAGTGGTATGGGCAAAGGAGATATGGTCAGAGAATGCACACCAGCCAGTTTGAACAGAGGCATTTGTGCAAATGGAATGAAGAGTAGATGGCAGACTACACAAGTCTGCTTGAACCAGTAGAGGCAGAAAACGCTACTTTTGAGGAGGAACCCAAAAACTCAGCTGGAAGTCTGAGGTTTCCATCAAGATAGGGAAATGTCATCATCCATTCCTCCCCTTCTAAAACCTGCTATTTGCTAGGGGAACCAGGAAGAGCCAACCTGTCCACTCATTTCAAAGAAAGCCAATGACAGTTAAAACTGACACATTGGACCAATAGTCTGACTCTAAGAATATGGCAAGTCTGTGAAAGGATATTTAGGGACCACAATTGGGACTGGCAACTTGGTCATTAAACAATGCAGTCACTAAGTGAGAAATCACCTGACCATGATTGTGTTTTCCTTTTCCCCACTTCCCTAACCTTTGGAATGCTTTGGAATTAACGTTTGTATTTACATTTATTAGAGAGGAAAGGTTTACAGGAAATAAGAAGGAACACAATGGGGAATATACCGGCTGTTTGTGTAGCGCGCTTGTCACTCTCAGTTCCGAGTGTGCTTGGGGCTGGTGGTGCCAGCATATTGCTTTCAACATGTATTCCCCATTGTATGCCTATTTAGGTGATTGTAACCATTTCATCTCTGATCTCTTTGTTGTATGAGAGAAAAAAATGAAAGAAAATAAAGTCAGGCACCGGTCACTGCATATTGATTGTATGAACCACCATGTGACCAAGGGATGCTGCAAAAATTGTAAATTGTGCATCTTGGTTGCAAGGTTATTTTTTTTTTCAGTACTATCATAATTTCAAATGGTTGCTGTATGAGTCAGTCGGTGAGTGAGGTCTTGTCAGGCCCAGCCCAGGAATGATATGGAACAATGTAGCCAAAGTTCAGTTCTTTATTTGCTCACACCATAAAGACAGAATCTTGCCAGATTAAACCTATAATACTGTAACCTTAATGGACATATCCAGGAAGATTGTAGGGATGGGTATCCTAAAACTCTTCCTCCTTCTCCAATCTAGCTCAGGACCATGTTGTCTCACTCCCTCCTTGGAATGGGCTGCCTCTTTCCTAGGAAATGGCTGCTTCACTATAATCTATTACACCACCTATCCTTTCAAAGACACACTCCTTCATAGGTCTACCTTCCTGAAACTGAACTTCATAAATACTTTTAAACCCTCTATTTGTGCTTCTGCCATAAGACAATGGTAGAGTAGTCCATCCTGTCCATCAAAGAAGTCATAGGGGGCACCTCTTTCCCAAGTTCTGATTTAGCAACAAAAGAAGGAAGAGGAGGAGGAGGAGGAGGAGGAAGAGGTGGTGGTAATATTAATGTCTTAGGGAGGAGGGGTAAAATCAGCAGGGAATTTTTCTTCCCTGTTTCCTTTCCTGTGCTCGAAGAGTTCATTTTTTTCTTGCAGCTTTGTTACAGCATCACAATCATTACTTTCAAGTCAGTTTCAGTGCCAGCAAACAAGCAAACATCCTTCCGCACTAGGGGCAATTTATCACCTCATAAACTTAAGATTAATTGCAATATTTTAATCAACCTATGAATAAGGGATTCTAACACATAATCATTTCTGATTTATAACTGCAAGTGTAAGCCATTCTGCACAGAAATGCAATTTTTTAATGAATCTCTGCTGGTGAAACAAAGGGATGAATATTTTAACATTTTATGTTGTGCTAAGCTACCTTGCCTGTCTAATTTTTCCACAATATTTGTACAATTCAATTCAAAATATATAAGTCGTCTCACACAGATAAACAATAAACAACAATAGTAGTGGAAACCTCAACAAATATAAAAGGTTCAACCAGGGCTCCATAACACAAATGCAAGCAATAATGGCAAAACAGAAGCAATGAAACATATCAAAAGAGATTGTGGTAGAAAGTTTTGCACGAATAGCTTTGCGTGAAGAAGGTTTCATCCAAACTTCAATAGTTGGCATCCTTCGATGTAGCTGAAAAATAATCTGGAATTCTGGCAAACATTTGTGACTGCAGTGCAGAGTAATGAGCTAGAGAGACTAATGATCTGATTCCACGTAAGGCAGGTTTTTAAAGCCTATTAAGAACATTTCAGGGGGTGCTGTCATAATTGGTCATATTTTGAGCACCTTCCAAAAATGACTGCAGCGAAGAGTAGACCTATTTATAAACTTGGTGTGGCTCACAACACAAAACACCCATTCAATGGAAGGGGAATTGGTAGGGTGGCCCCTTTCCCCTTTCCCCCAACAGAATGAAAAATGTAAACTCCATATATAAATTCCATATATAGTGCTACCTGATGCTACTCTTTTAAACTCTTATCTGATCCTTGCCCAAACCCTTCCTCTTTCTCTCTTTCTCTGTCGGCTTCTTCCTATCCTCTTCTGGCCTCTTGGCTTTTCTTAATAATTTTTTAGTTCCCCACAACTAGGTTTAACATTCTGCTTGACGTCTCATAATCTTCTCAGATCTCATCAAATAGGAGAAGCTCTATTTTTTTTTCTTGCTCTCTCTGTTCTGCTTCAAAGTGAACGCAGCCTGTTTTAGACTTTAAAACCTATCAAAATGTCCTGCTCGCTATAGCACAAAGCACATTGCCATTGATAGACCATATCCTCGCAACATCCATCACCTGAATCACATTGTTAGCCAGGTAGTGAGACAACTTGAGCTTGGATTTAAATGTTACAAATATAAAAGTGGTGTTTTCCCACTCATCCAAACAAAAAAATTTCCCACGGGGACAATGTAGTGAACAAGGATGAGGGATGACAGTTGACAGATTTGGCAGATTTGTTCTGGCATGACCTTTCAGCTTTGCTCTGGCTGTGGCTGCAAGAGAGACCACATACCATATTTGTGTACCAATTCAAAGGTTTTGGAAGACCCATTTCTTGTACCTATTTCCCGAGAGACATTTTGGTGTGGTAGCTAAGGCATCAGGCTAGAAACCAGAAGACTGTGAGTTCTAGTCCCACCTTAAGCATGAAGCCAACAGGGTGACCTTGGACCTCCCTCCCTCATCTAAAAAGGAGGAGTTCTAAATTGGGAGAAGATTAGAGTCAGACTTCCCAGGTAGAATGGACAGGAAACATGACTAGATACTCTAATTATTTATGTTATTATACGGCTACTTTAACATAATCTCACAAGTCTGCAAATACAAATCTCCTACTGCCTCCTTTACATTTTGAGAAGTTAGGAAAGATTATTTCTTAGTCTCTTTCTCCATCCATTATGCAGCTGCGAGCTATGCCCCCCCTTATTTGACCACTCCCTGGGCAGCATCTCTTCACTGCTTTCTCAAGGTCTTTCTCACATACTGTTACATGTTTAAAGCATTTAACACAGGACACTATCATTTCAGATCATTTGAAAAAAGGAAAGCTACCCTATTTGGGTACTTGCGGGACCGCCTTCTGCCGCCAATAGCCTCCCACCGGCCAGTACACTTGCACAGAGAGGGCCTCCTCCGGGTGCCGTCGGCCAGACAGTGTCGGCTGGCGACCCCCAGGGGGAGAGCCTTCTCTGTGGCAGCACCCGCCCTCTGGAATGACCTACCCCCGGAGATACGCAGGATTCCAGATCTCCGGACCTTTCGTCGGGCCCTTAAAACCCATTTGTTCCATCTAGCTGGGCTAGCTTGATCCCATCCTCCGTTTTTAAATTTGACATTGATTTTAAATTGGGTTGTTTTAATTCTCGGCTGAATAATATTTAATAATTTTTAATTGTTTTTAACTTTTGTATACCATGTTTTATTCTGGCTGTTCACCGCCCTGAGTCCGCAAGGAGAAGGGCGGTTTATAAATTGAAATAATAATAATAATTTGGGTTGGGAATGCTGAGAATGACTACAGTATCCGCTCCCTTCCACTATATTATTTTCAATTTCTTTTCTTTTCTAAGCTGATAAAGAATCTGACCAATTTTATTAAGAAAAGCTTATGTTCTAGTGAAATTTGGTAGTCTTGAAGATGCTACCAGATTCCATGTATGCTTTGTTGCTATAGACCAGGGGTATCAAACTTAATTTCACCAAGGGTCGCATCAGGGTTATGTTTGATCTTGGGGGGCTGGGGTGGGCATGGTCAGGGTGGACATGGCCAGCTTGACATCACTTATGTCGGGGGCACCTGTGGTGGCCCAAGTTCTCTGCCACCAAAAATGTGCTCCCGAGCTCCATTTTCAGCTGTGATGGCCTTCTGCAACCTTCTGCGAGCAACAATGGAGCTCAGGAGGACCACACGCAGCCCTCTTGAGCTCCATTTTTGCTCACAGAGGCACCACAGGCTGGTCTTTCACTGTTTTCAGAGTGGCCCCACGGGCCAGATCTAAGCACCCCACAGACCGGATCCAGGCCCCAGGCCACATTGACTGTCTATATCCTTCCTTCCTCCCTCCCTCCCTTCCTTCCTTCCTTCCTTCCTTCCTTCCTTCCTTCCTTCCTTCCTTCCTTCCTTCCTTCCTTCCTTCCTTCCTTCCTTCCTTTCTCCTTAGTCCTTCCTAAATCTTTTTCAGTTTTAAAGATCTTTCTTCTCCCCCTTTCATCACATGAGATCAAAATCAGAATTAATTATCATACCTACCATGACAGCATTTTGAGTAAATGATAGAAATAGCCTGGATGGCTGTGGTAGATATGATTTGTTCACATTGGAAATTATGGATGAGGGAAACATAAGTAGTAATAGAAATAATGATGATAATGACAATACCATCTCCCACAATTTCCAGCATTAAAATAAAATAAATTCAAGATACCAAGAGAAATTCTGAAGAAATCTGAAGTGTCCTGAAAGCACAGTGGGAAAATGAAATCCCTTGTATAAAGAGAACAACATTTTTGAGAAGTTGCAAATCAGACGTCGACACAGTGTTAGAGTTAATACATGCTAATATATTCTCTGTATACTTCCAGTTTAACAATCACACCTTTTTTGCTTTCACATATCCCACGTCCTTGGTGGAAAATCCAGGATTTCTGTCCTTTAAATTGTGGAATAGCTTTTAGAGTTGTTAGAAATCTGGAGGCTTAAGGACCTATTTCCTGTACAAGAAGATATCTTGGCCAATTTTATCACTGTTTACAGAAGTGGAGGCAGAAATCTATTTTAAACTTGTCCTAAAGATCATAGTCATAATCCTTTCTACTGTATATTTTGATGGCTTTTGATGTAGGCCTTCTTGAAAATGGATTTGAAGATATGCATTACAAAGAAAAGATTTTTTTTTTAAAAAAGAAATAGTTACCGCAGTCCTTGAAAGCGAAAAGCTCTGCTTTCTTATATAGTTATCAGAGAGCTATTCCAGACAGTCTCAAAATGATTTCTGAAACCCTCTTTGCTATTTCCTTGCCATTATCTCCCGCAAAATAAAAAAGCTGCTAAAAGAGAGAGTCTTTTGCTCGCTCTGGAGTCTACTTAAGCTCATACCTACTGCTTCAGTGACTCCATCCAGCCACCTCGTTCTCTGTCCTCCCCTTCTTCTTTTGCCCTCAATCTTTCCTAGTATTAGGCTGTTCTCCAGTGAGTCCTTTCTTCTCATTAGGTGGCTAAAATATTTGAGTTTCATCCGCAGGATCTGGCCTTCTAAAGAGCAGTCAGGGCTGATCTCCTCTAGGACTGACCGGTTTGATCTCCTTGCAGCCCAAAGGACTCGCCAGCACCAAGGGAGACTTTTCCAGCACCATAGTTCAAAGACCTCAATTCTTTGGCGCTCAGCCTTTCTTATGGTCCAACTTTCATAGCCATACATTGCAACTGGGAAAACCATAGCCTTAACTATAGTGTAGCAGAGTTAAATTGCTAGCACGCATAGAGTAGGCAAGGCAGGGCCTGAACGTTCTTCTTTGTTTAAAAGTGAAATGCACAAAAACTATAGCACCGAAAACAACCAAAAAGATAATTATTATCTAGGGAAGAAAGCACACATAAATAAATTACAGTGATAAAAATAAACCGTGACCAAAAAAATCAAAAAGCCCTAATTAACAGAGGGGAAAAAGTTGCATATAATAGCTTAGGTAATGACATAAAATTTATTCAGTCTTTAATCTTTCCATTAAACCTAAACCAGTCAGAGACATATTACATTAACTTCTCATTTTTAGAATCCAGAAACTTTTCAAAAATAGATCACAAACTCATTCTACACTTAAAATCAGGAGAGTAACCATCTTTCCAGTTAGGTAAAATTATTCTTTTTGCCATGCCCAGGTTTTATAAAATCAAGGCTCTTTATAAAATGAAAAATTCCATATTATATCACCGAACATCACATTAAGTTCCTTCAATTTATTTCTTCCCAAAATTGCATTGACATATGCAGTGATTTAAAAGTTTAGTGTAAATTTAGGTTATATGAGTTAAAGAATTTTCACATGTTTTGCAGAATCAATGTGAAAAAATCAAATTTATTTATTTATTTATTATATTTCTATACCGCCTTTCTCCCGCAGGACTAAAGGCGGTGTACAGTCAAGAAAAAATAAAAGATACATAAATATCATAAAATTGATAATTAAAATTATAACATAGTTTAGCCCAAATTAAATAAAACCCAGAATTAGATAATATTTTGATCATTCCCAGTTAACATGTTTAGCCCTGCCTGCCTGATTGAACATCAGAGTCTTGAGGGCACAGCGGAAAGCACGGAGATTAGGGATGTTTCGTATATCAGGGGGCAGTTCATTCCAAAGGGTTGGAGCCCTTACAGAGAAGGCCCTCCCCCTGGGAGTCGCCAGTTGGCACAATTTGATTGATGGTACCCTGAGTAGTCCCTCCCTGTGAGAATGAACTGGTCATTGGGAGGCTATTGGTGGCAAAAGACGGTCTCGTAAGTACCCAGGTCCTAAGACATGGAGCGCTTTAAAGGTGATAACTAACACCTTGAATCGCACCCGGAAGACCACTGGGAGCCAGTGCAGCTCCCCTAGGAGAGGTGTTACATAGGCGCAATGAGATGCGCCCATAATCACCCACACGGCTACATTCTGGATCAGTTGGAGCCTCCGGTGCTTTTCAAGGGGAGCCCCATGTAGAGAGCATTGCAGTAGTCCATACAGGAGATGACTGTTGTGGCTCCGTTGCCTGAGCCTCTGTCATCGTCAGGAGAGGACTCCAAGAGTGAAAGGGAGGAATTGGCAAGATCTCCCTCTCCAGGACCCTCCTCTCTGGCAATGCCCCTGGAGGACACCGAAGGGCAAGAGATAGACCCAGAGCCAAGCACATCCCCGCAGCCACAGGTGGACAGCGACAGGGGAGATAAGTGCTGGCTGGACCCTTGTCAGCATCGCAGGGAGAAACTTGCCCAACAGAAGAAAAGGCGTGCCCGTGATTAGCTGACTCACTGGACCACACCCCACAGGCTATAAAAGAGAGTGAGTTCAGCCTTCAACTTTGTGACGAACAAAAAAAAAAATATTCCTGCATCTCAGCTTTGGCTATTATTTCTGGACACTTGTGGTGTGTATTTTTCTGCTATATTATTAAAGGTCTTGGCAAGCAGCTGCTGGGATTGCTGCCAAGCATCTTATTGGACTACTTGGTTGCCTGCCAGCTTATTTAACCCCTGACTGTCTGAGTGTGTGTTTGCGTGGGATCGGGGACACAACAATTACTAGGGCATGAGTGACTGTGTGCAAGGTATCCTGATCCAGAAAGGGACGCAACTGGCGGATCAGGCAAACCTGATAAAAGGTCCCCCTGACCACGGCCGTCAAATGGTCTTCTAAAGATAGCCATGAGTCCAGGAGGACACCCAAATTGCGGGCCCTCTCTGTGGGGAGCAAGGTCTCATCTCCAATTGTCAGTAATGGTACCAGCTGACTATACTGGGACGCTGGAAGCCACAGCCACTCAGTCTTGGAGGGGTTGAGTCTGAGTTTGTTTCTCCCCATCCAGATCCGTATGGCCTCCAGGCAATGGGACATCACAGTAAGGGCATCGTTGGGGTGGTCTGGGGTGGAGATGTATAGCTGAGTGTCATCAGCATATTGATGAACATTCACCCCAAAACCACGGATGATCTTGCCTAGTGGTTTTACATAAATGTTGAATAGAAGGGGTGAGAGGACCGACCCTCGCGGCACCCCACAAATAGGTGCCTCGAGATCGACCTCTGCCCCCCTGCCAGCACAAACTGCGAATGGTCAGAGAGAAAGGAGGAGAACCACCGAAGCATGGTGCCCCCTATTCCTAATCTCTCCAGGATACCATGGTCGATGGTATCAAAAGCCATTGAGAGATCTAATAGGACCAGGATAGAGGAGCAACCTCTGTCCCAGGCCCTCCAGAGATCATCAATCAATGCGACCAATGCCGTTTCTGTGCTGTATCATGACCTGAAGCCCGACTGGAATGGATCCAGATAGACATCTTCATCCAGGTATCAGGGTAGTTGTTGCACCACCACACTCTCAACAACCTTCGCAATGAAGCAAAGATTGGAAACTGGATGATAGTTTAATAATAAAGCCAGGTCCAGGGAAGATTTCTTGAGGAGGGGCTTCACAACCGCCTCTTTCAAGGAGGCCGGAAAGAAACCCTCACTCAGAGAAGCATTTATAATCCCCTGGAGCCAGCCTCGTGTAACCTCCCGGGAGGCCAGTACCAACCAGGAGGGACACAGGTCCAATAAACATATGGCAGCTTTAAGCTTTCCCAGAATCCTGTCCACATTCTCAGGAGCTACAGAGTCAAACTCTTCCCAGATAACGCAATGTGTATCCTTCTTTAAGCAATTTTAAGGATACCAAGGGATAATATTGGCTGATGATTTAATATATTTTTAAATCAAAATAATTATATTTTACATTTATTTATTGCCCTAACCATACTGTTTCATTAATAAATGATCTAATTGTTCATACGGCCAAGCAAACTATATAGGTATATGTAAAATGTAAGTAGGCAGGTAAGCATTTCATTGAAATATCTTTCCCACAATTTTCAAAATTGGTTGTTCCATAGTTTCAATTTTTCAACTGATTCTAGATCAGAACATAACACTTACCTATTTATAAGCAAATGTGCCTGTCAGCTTTCAAGGATAGAAACAAAAATCCTTGTTTAGTATGCCATAAAACCTGCCAACATTTCAGTGGTATTTTGCACTTACATTCCAAATGGCCACAAAGAAGGGAATAATCATAGAACAGCCAACATAGAACAAATCAATAGACAATTGAAAATCTAATAGGTTAATATCACCACCATCATGTCAATAGACCTAGGTTGCATAGTTCTAGATAGCCATTAGATGGCAGACATGAGAATCTCTGTTGCGATCTACTGCTTGTTCAGATTTTTGCATTCTATGAACTCTAACCTTACTATAAGTCGAAATGGATAACTGAATTGAGAAACTGAATTGCTTTAGAGGGCCCTTGTTTCTTTGTTGTGTTCTCCATCTCTACATCGGCACTCATCCACTAATAAAACCTGGTATCCTTCATCAGTGTTGAAAACCAAAATATCCTCTAATGGTAAAGATGCTGGTGAACTCTAAACTAATAAAAAACCTTTCTCGAACTAGTGCCCTTCAACTGTATTAGAACTAACAGAATGACTAGGAATTTACCAAGTTTAGTCCTAAACCATGCTTATACCTCTCAGAGAACCTGGACAAATGTAGATTTCTTTTAGCAACAGAAAGCAAATCCAATATTTTAATAATGTCTTTATCAGCCTTCTCCAAATTGGAGTTCTCCAAATATGTTGAAACTACAGCTCTTATGTTGCTTTGGTACTCTAAAAGTACATCCCCAACAATAGACAAATTGACAAAGTCATGAACTGAGGAACATCTGTTGGCCAATCCAATCTTCATATATGTGGACCAGCTCCTCAAATTCCCAACAATATCCATGCTGCCCAGGAATTTGGAAATTGAAATCCACAGATCTGAAATTCATTTGTGGTAATGTCTTCTATTTTCTAAAATGAAATTTTACTAAGTAAAGTATAGCATTTGATTATATTTAAGAATTTCACACCCTTCATGCACAGGACCTTAGAAGCATAACACATAGGAGACTATTATTAACTCCACATTGCAGGTGGTTGGGAATGCTAAGATTCATCAGAACAGCATAAAGCCATCGGATGTCATGGCAGAAATAAGAGTCTGAATTTCAGTTTTAGCCAGCATGCAACACCAGCACAGCAGCTACATGTTGTGGCATAAATATCTGAAATGTTCAGTGCTAGATTCCATGCAGAATTCCTACCATGGTTTTCAGTTCCACCCCAAAGTTAAGTGCATCCCTAACTAAAAAAAAATGTTTGTTCATGTTGCTTTTTGTTATGTGCTACCAGGCTCATACTTATTTGACCAATAAAGGAGAATATTTGTAGCTCAGGGTTGAAATGAAGAATCCTTGGTGCTCTCTGGGCTTGGCTGTTTTCTGGCAGATGATTCATTACTCAAACTAGGTAACATCATTGGTGCTAAACTAGCATTGATTAGATTAACACCGATGATGTTACCTAGTTTTGGTAATGAAACATCTGCAAGGATCCCTCCCAGTTGTTTGAGTTTGGCAGCTATATAAATTTCATAAATAAATAAGTTAGTTAGCTAGTTAGAGGAGGAATCTTTTGAATGGAGCAAATGGAGTCGAACACTTCTCTCTGTGTGTCTTATCTTCCCACAGCTTCTCTCCGGGGACATTTTCCTCTCAAATGTGAAAGGTTTCAGAAGAAGCAAGGCCGATAGAAAAATAGGGAAAAAAAGGAATAGGAAACTAATCTATGGGGAAAGGACGAGCGTTCAGCAAGCTCCTTATTATTCATATCACTGTGGGATACACAACAGCAGCGAAGGTGTGTGAATAAAGTTAGTGGAAATACACTCCGTTCAGGGGAGAAGGAAATTCTGTCCGTAGGACTATAATACAGCTGTGGTGGATGTCTGCACCTGTAAATTGTCTCACAGTCAGTAATCATTGGATGTGCTTGCTGAAATATGACTTTTTCTAAGCTTGTATTTCTGACTCTGCAATCACAGATCAGTTTGTAATTCGGTCCATAGCACTTTGGTCCTAATGGGAACTTGGCTTCTAAGTGTTGCTTGGGGAAAAATCCTTCTGTTTGTCTGATTTCTTGTTTAATTCCTGGGTTCCTCCCTGACAAGTTGTTTACTCATGAGCAACCTTTTGATGTCCCCTTAGAACAAACATGATTTTATTTAAATTTCTGCTTGCTTCCTGTGCGGCATCCTCTTTCCGCGATCAGATTCCTGTTATCAAAACAAAACTCCCTTTGAACTATTCAGCCATGGGAAATAACAGCACACTGTTTGCTTTATGTAAATTATGCTCTCTTCCTGCAGTTTCTTCTGAATGTAGTTTGATTTTCAAGTTCAGTTGTTTTAGTTATTAAAAATATCTGAGTATATTAGGAGTCAATGTGATGCAGTGATTGGTACACTGGAGTTAACACTGGATTTAAGAAGAGAGAGGAATCCCTAATCTGAGTACTTGGGAATAAGAGAGGGAAAATATATTCTCCTGACATTTGTGAATTCGTTTACATAACACACTACTGTGAAGTGTCTTTGGAAAGCTTGTAGTTTTGTACGTTATGGGAAGCCAAGCATTGTCTCAACATATTGTGGGAACAGTGTTAAAGCATAATATCATTTACTTGCTTAAGTAGACCACATTTTGTGGACAAAGTAATTGTGCTTTATTTAGGTTTAGGGCAATGTTTCTCAAGCTTAGCAACTTTAAGACGTGTGGACTTCAACTCCCAGAATTCCCCATCTAGCCATGCTGTTCATATGCCAGGTTGTCCATTTGAGAAACACTGGTTTGGGTGTAGCATGCTTTGTGAACCCAGCAAAGGATTCATGGACCTCTAAGAGTAAATGGATCAATTTAACTATAGTGGGATTCAAATCCCGGTGCTACTAGTTCGCTATCGGTAGCACGCGAGCACGTACAAAGAGCGTTTTTGATGATGTCTGGGCAGGTGGGTGGAATCTCCCACCACCACCACTACCAGTTCGCCCTAACTGGGGTGAACTGGGAGCAACCAACCACTGAATTTAACCCCTGAGCTGGCAACCTTTTTGCAGTTGAAGGCTTTACTTCCCTCCCTTTTTACCTGTCCCCACTTTTAAATTCTGATGGTGGTAAGGGCTGATGATGAGTTGCCATTATTGCTTAATCCAGTGGTGGCAAACCTATGACATATGTGCCACAGGTGGCAGGCCATATCATTTTTTTGTGACATGCCAGATTGCCATACTCTCTGGAAGTCACCTGAGAGGGCCCTGCTCGTGTGTAGTCTCTGGAGCCTCCAAAAAGCAGATGCAAATAGGACATGCTAGCCTCACAATAAGATTCTTCAAAGTTTTCAGGCCTTGTGCAACCTGGAGCTGTTGGGATAGGCATTGTAAAAAAATATTTATAATTATGTATGTATTTATTTATTGAAAATAAGTTTAAATTGTTAATTTATTCTTTACCATGAATTCTTTCTCTTTTGTTGGTGTGTGTGTGTGTGTGTGTGTGTGTGTGTGCGTGTATGTAGGCATTTTCTGAATTTTTTGACACGTGCAGCCCCAAAGGTTCACCATCACTGAGTTAGCCTAATGTACCTGATTATCTTTCACTGAATATCATTTCTCAGAACTTGTTATTTTACAAGAAATTCCTCCATGATATACAAACATATCATTAGAGATCAGCAGAATAGAAACAGGCATGCACAAGCTCTCTCCCTCTCACACACACACTCACACATGTCTCCACCTAGTAGTAAAAACAGCATATAACAATAGCACAAATGATGTCAAGTAAATTACGTGTCAGTCCATTTCTTTGAAACGAATTCCTGGGATAGCTTTTAGATAAGATCATAACACGTTTGAAGTCATTCTATGTTTATTTCTCTTTCATTACAATAGATCAGTGATGGGTTGCTACCAGTTCGCCCCAGTTCAGGCAAACTGGTAGCAGCGGTGGCGGGAGGTTCCATCCACCCGTCCAGACTTCATAAAAAATGCTCTGCGCACATGCAGAAGTGCCGCACGCTCATGAAGTGAATGAGCGCACCCACGCGCTACCGATAGCAAACTGGTAGCACCGGAATTTCCCACTACTGCAGTAGATGTTCTTTACCTGTACTTTGTTTAAGGATATGAACTATGGTTTGCCTATTTAAAAAATTACTTTTCTTTGAAATCAGTAAAGGAGCTGAATGAATTACCTGGACATAAATATAAACTGTCAACCAAAATATATGTGTCTTCCCTGAGATTTTAGCACATCTCTTTGCTGCAAGCAATCCTGTACAAATTAAAATTAAGAATGGATAAATGGGGACACCATGGCTTTACTCTGGAGTCAGTGATTTCCTGTTTTAACTTCTTAAGCCTTTGAGCAGCTACAAATTTCTGATTGGCAGTAATCTAATATCTGCTCAAATATTTCTAGAAAAGGAAAGCTCACCATCTTCCAAGCAGTCTTCTGTGAATCTGAAAATAGACCATAAAATATTTTTAAGAGTAAACATCAGCTGTTTGAGTTGTGTCTGGAAATGATCCAGGAGCAAGTATAATTGCTGGCAAAGGATGATTGATGTCAACCTCCAACCCAGTTAGCAATCTAGCCATTGTAGTTGTAGTTCAATGAAATATCCAACATGCAAGGAAAAGTTGGAAAAGAAGCCAATGTATTTGAGACACTGTTTAGCTGTATATGATGAAGAAAGCCAAATTTGCTAAGAATAGAAAAGAAAAGATATTTTGTTTGCATCCTAAACACCAATGACGTGACTGCTGTATGTATAACTGCACAGTCAGCCAGATGTTTAGACTGGATTTGGCATTTTTATCCACCTATCAAATTCTTCTCAAGGACCGAGGATAGACAGATATTGCTTGATGACATTAAATCATCAATTTAATGATGATTTAATGAATAGAGGTATTGTTACAGGATGTAAACTGTTCTAAGTAAAGCTGCCTTTTGCAATTGACTTATGGTGATTTTGTCAATGCCAGGGGTATTTAAGTGGTGCTCCAGTTGTTTTCAGACTGCACCCCACAATGCCTATTATTGTTGTTGTTGTTGTTGTTGTTGTTGTTATTATTATTGGTTAATCTGTAGTGAGATTCACAGTCTTTGAGGCTGGTTAATAGCTCAGCAGCTCGAGTCCTAACCAAGGACCTAGGAACTGTTAAAATATCGTCGGAGGATGTAAGCTGTTCCGAGTAAGGTGGTTTTTTGTAGAGTCAAAATGTTCAAGTCCGGTAAATTTAGAATTTCTAAATAGCGGGTAGCCCTTTGGGTATTGCTCCAAGGGCTCCAATTACAATCGGAACAACACATGATTTCTTTTTCCATAGTCACTCAACTTCGATTTGCAAGTCCCGGTACTTTGTGATTTTTTCTTGCTGCTTATCTTCAATCCGTGCATCACCAGGTATTGCAATGTCAATGAACCATACTTTTTTCTTTTCAACTACCGTTATGTCAGGTGTGTTGTGGACCAAGTGCCTGTCAGTCTGAATCCTAAAGTCCCACAAGATCTTGAGTTTCTCATTCTCTAGAACTTTCTCAACCTGATGTTCCCAGTGGTTTTTGCTGTACTCAAATCCAAACTTCTAGCACAATTTCCAGTGAATGATCTTAGCAACACGGTTATGGCATTGTAGGTAGTCTGTTTGTGAAATTTTGCTGCATCCACTGATCAGGTGGTCGACTGTCTCATCTTTCTCATTACAGAGGCGGCATTTGCTGTTGGTGGTAACATGTTGAATTTTTGCCTTCATGCAGTTTGTGGCTAGGGCTTGTTCTTGAGCTGCCAAAATAAAGCTTTCTGTTTCTTTTTTCAGTACTCCTGATCTTAACCAGTTCCAAGTTAGTTTCTGGTCACCTTTGCCTTCAATACTTTTCAAGTATTGGCCATGCAGAGCTTTGCTTTTCCAATTTTCAGCTCGCTGCTCAATTACTTCTTTCTTATATTCTGCTTTTGTTTTAGTTGTCTTTAAAAGGCCTCCTTTATTTACTTCCTTAATCATTGGTTCTTCACTTTTCTGGATGTAATCATTCAAGCTGCATTTTTCTTCTTCCACAGTCTGCTTTACTTGTAGGAGTCCTCGACCACCCTCTGCTCTTGGTAAATATAATCGGTCAACATCACTTTTAGGGTGCAAGGCATGATTCATTGTCATAAGCTTCCTTGTTTTTCTGTCCAAATTGTCTAACTCCATCTGGGTCCAGTCAATTATTCCTGCAGAGTATCGAATCACAGGTATAGCCCAGGTATTTATGGCTTTTATGATGTTTCCTCCACCCAGTTTGGACATTAATATCTTACGAATTCGCCGAATGTACTTGGCTGAAGTTATTTCCTTGACTTTATTATGCATTAAGTCAGAGGCCTCTAAAATCCCCAAGTACTTGTAGCCTTCTTCTGATTTTACTGCCTTTATCGTTTCTTCATTCTCTAGTTTTATTCCATCCTTTTCTATGATCTTACCTGCTTTGGTTGCTATTGTTGCACATTTGTCAATTCCAAACTGCATACCAATGTCTTGGCTGAATTCTTTTGTGTGTTCAGTTAATAAATTCAGTTCAGCTTTTGTTTTACCAAACAGCTTCAAATCATCCATGTACATCAAGTGCGAGATTTTCAGTCCTTTCTTTGCAAGTTCGTATCCACAGCTCAGATTTTTCAAAATGATTGTCAGTGGTAGCATTGAGAGTATAAAAAGTAGGGGGGAAAGGGAATCACCCTGGAAAATGCCTTGTTTAATTTCAACTTCACCTAGTTCTTCTTCATTAGCCATAAGTTTTGTTTTCCAGAGGTTCATTGAAGATTCCATGTATTTTTGTATGTTTCTGCTGATGCCAAAGATTTCCAGGCATTTCTTGATCCAGCTATGGGGAACTGAATCAAACGCTTTCTTATAGTCTATCCAAGCCATGAACAGGTTGGTTTGTCTTTTCTTTGAGTTCTTTAGGATTAGCTTGTCAATCAGCAATTGATCCTTTGTTCCTCTTGAGTTTTTGCAGCATCCTTTCTGTTCTACAGGAAGCAAGTTATTTCTTTCCAGGTATCCATAGATTTGGTTTGCAATGATACCAGTAAGAAGTTTGTATGTTGTTGGCAAACAGGTGATTGGCCTATAGTTTCCAGGGTCCTTTCCTTTTTCTTTATCTTTTTGGATCAAAAATGTTCTTTCAGTTGTCATCCATTCATCATTTTCAGGTGTTTTTAGGACCTGGTTCATCTGGGTTGCCAATCTTTTGTGCACACTTGTAAGTGCCTTTAACCAGAAGCCATGTAGCTCATCTGGCCCAGGTGACTCCAGTTCTTCACTTTTCTTGACTGTCTTTGCACCATTGCTTTTGTTATTTTCATGTCTTCCATTTTATGCACTTTAATAGAGTCCTCAACCTGTTTGATCCATTTTGCATTTCTGTTATGCTTCTTGTTGTTTTCCCACAAATTCTTCCAGAATTTCAGAGCTTTCTCTTTATCAGGCTTTTCATTTGTTGTTATTCCTTCTCTATTTTCTAAGCTCTTATAAAACTGGTGCTGATTTGCTCTGAACTGTGAGTTTTCTTTGAACTGAGTTACTCGGTTTTCATACCTTTTAATCTTTTCGGCAATGGCAACAACCCTCTGCTTCAGCTCTTCAATTACTACCGCAATCTCCTTATTCCTCAGATTGTAACTTGCTTCCAGGCTGCTTTTGACCTGCTTGTTCTTTAACTGACTTTGCCTTAGGTTCTTCAAGTTGCTCAAATCTCCACGTAATTTTTTTATCTTCAATTCTAACCGAATTTTCCACTTAGGCTTCCCCTTCTTGCCTCTTTGGTTCTTTTGTATTTTCAACCCCAGTTCTTTGGTGGTTATGACGGCTGCTGCATACATCAGTTGGTTTGTTTCAGCTAATGTAGTGGTTCTAATAGTTTGCACAGCCTCATTGACCTTTTTTAGTACATTTCTCAATTCTTTCCGGTTCACTTGGTTCAGTTTTGGCAAACGTGTTCTTTCAGCATCTTCCATTTGATGCTTTATTTTTCCAACTAATTGAGCACTATCTTTTGGTATTTGTTCTTCAGTGCTTCCTTCTTCTATATCTTCATCCATTTCAGTATCCTCTTCCTCCCTTTCTTTCTCAATTTGCTTTTGAGTCTGCAAATCATTCTTGATGTTACTCTTCTTTGTTGATGTACTCAGACCATTAGTTGCTTTCTCTTCTATTGCTATTAATTCTTCTGTAGTGAAAAATTTGTGGTTTAGGATTACACGTCGTTGGTCCATTAACCTTTGTTCACTGGTGTCACAGTCCGTATGGTTCATCTTCCAAATCCGATACATTCGTTTTTGAAATCCACGTTTTGCTGGCTTAGACTGATAGTAAGCTTCCATAACAAAGGTGTTTTCTTCCTTAGTCCAGATTTTTCGCTTTTGGGGTTTTTCTTCCAGTAGCTTGTCAGCTCCATGCCCTGGTTGCCTAGCAGAGGGAGCTGAGCCCTGTAGCTCATTTTTCGTAGAATGCCCAGGAGCCATAGCATCCAATGGAACCCTTGTTAATCCGGGCGACGGTTCAGCCGGCATAAATTTCATTTTTTTTGTATTCACCATGTTTGAATGGGTTGTGGAGCAGATTTTGTCTGGCCCTTCACCTAAGATCTGTCTGATATGGTTGCACCTGTTCAGCATAGCTCTTAGGATCATTAGAGCACGCAAGCCCCTCCATCACGACAAGGTAGAGCTCCTCGGAGGGGTTATTATTATTATTATTATTATTATTATTATTATTATTATTATCATTATTGGTACTGTCTTTGCTTTCTTTTGCCAGAGTTGTTCTACTTCTTTTTACAGGCCTTTGTATTTTATGATTTTTCTGCAGTTCTTTCTTTTCTATTCTGCTGTCTCCAGGTACTGCAATAATCACAAGCCAGACTTTTTTTTCTCTTTCTTATCAACATTGATTAAATGTAAGATTTTATGGGGCAGGTGGTTGTGAATTTAAATTCTAAAGTCTCATTTTAACTTCTTTATTTTCCATTTGTCTATTTCATGGTCCCACCAGTTTTTGCTCACAGGCCAATGGCATGGCTTGCGGATGTTCCAATGCACCATTGCTACTGCTTTCTCATGCTGTTATTTGTAGTCAGTCTATATGATCTTACAGAAGGTAACAAGGTGGTCCATTGTTTTTTCAGTTGTTTTTTTTTCAGAGACAGCATTTGCCATCTGTTGCTGTCTTCTCAATTGTTTTGTATGCATTTGTTCTTAAGGCTTAGTCTTGTGCAGCCAGAATTAGCCCCTCTATTTCTTTCTTTCAACTTTCTTCAACTTTCCTGCATATATTTTTAATTTATTGGCCATGTAATGCTTTGGTTTAACATTTTTTATCCTATTTTTTATTTGGTCTTTTTTGTACACCAGTTTGGACTCTTACTGTATTTTTCAGAGTATAAGACACATCTTTTCCCCCCAAAAAGAGGGTGAAAATCTGGGTGCGTCTTATACTCCGAATGTAGCCCCGCCCAGCTTCTCAAACGGAGGTTTCAGAAGCTGAAAAAAGCATCAGAAATGAAGCTTCAGAAAAGAAGCCCCCAAACAGAGCTTTAAAGGCTTTTTTTCTGAAGCTCTGTTTCAGAGGTTTTCAGAGGCAGGAAAAAAAGCAAGGCACAGAGCTCACATCTAAGGAACCTGTTGTTAAAATTCACCTCTGAGAACAGCTGATTGGGGGTATTCTGGGAGGCTGATCCACCTGCCAATCAGCTTTTTTCTTATTTTCTTCCCCAAAAACTAAGGTGCATCTTATACTCTCGTGTATCTTATACTCAGAAAAATATGGTACTATTCAGTAAACCTTCATAGTATATCATCTTCAATGCATCTTCTTCACTGTCTTTCAGATATTCTTCCAATACTCTTTTTTCCCTTTTGTTCTTTTTATTGGGTGTACTTGCAACATTCCATGTCTGCCTATTTTCTTTAGTAAGTAGTCTGTCAGCATCTCTGCAAGAATGAAGGGTATGATTTATTGTCATTATTTTTTCTGGTCTTCCTGTCCAGGGCTTTTTTTTTTCTGCTTGAATCCAGTCCACTATTCAGGTCATCTAATGACTAGAATTGTCCAGCTGTTAATTGCCTTGATGGTCTTTTTTCTACTGCATTTGGATTTTACGGTCTTCTTAACTTCCATGATGTATTTGTTTCTAACCTTCTTCTTGGCTTCAGTATGTTTGATGTTGTCAGCTTGAAAGATGACCAGGTATTTTTAGTGATCACTAGAAATACTTCAATTTTGTTATCCTGCTAACTCTCCACCTTCGTTCTTAGTACCATGAACTTTTTATTGAGGATAAAAAGCAGCCTCCTTTTAATTTTTTTTTTTATTTATATAGTCACACATCTCTCAATAGCAACTCTGAGCAGTTTACAGCACTTAAAAACAATTCAACAACTTTGTATTAAGAAAACATAATCGATGGGCAAAAAGCTAAAGCAATTTAAACAAATAACAACCACATCATGGGCTCTCACTGATCCTTCACCCTCCAGCAAACATTGATGGTTTACTAAATGGTGGTGGTGGTGGCTGGGAACTAAAGAGAATAGGAAAAGAGAAAACGTGTCTATGTGCCTCTTTCTATATAGTCAGACTAATAATTTACTGCAAAGGCATCAGCTAGTTGTTTGAACTTGGTGTTTCTCAACCTTGGCAACTTTGCTGTGTGGACATATGTGGCATACTGGCTGAGGAATTCTGGGAGCTGAAGTCCACATATGTTAAAGTTCCGAAGGTTGAGAAACACCACTTTAATCAATATGTAAAATAAGGCATTCACTATCCCTCTCAACTTGCTTGGATGCTTTGATTGTTAAGAAATGCTCAGTTCAGCTCAGCTCTATACGCTGTAGCCTATTTTACTTCCTTTTAATCAGTGTCCACTGACCTGTCAGCCCGTCTCTTCCTTGACTTGTCTAGCTCCAGGGAAGTCTTACTAGTTACTTGATCTCACAAAGTTGTTCTTTTGTGAAGTCTAAGAACTTTTCCTCCCTTCACAGATGATGGATTGAAGAGTCACTTGGTTGAGATGGGTGACTATAGAAATCTAATAAATAAATTGGCAAATATTCTCACCTTGACCCAATCTGTTTTACAGTTGCGTTGTGATCCCCATGTGAGCTGATGATGGTTCTCTCGGAGGTTTAGGCGTGAACCAAAGAGGACCTCTGGTAAATAGGGACAATGGGTGTTAATAAATGTCTTTTAATTAAACTGTGCAGGTGTTAGAATGAGATTTTTTCCACACCTTCCCTACAGTGACTTTTATCACATCAAGACTGCCAGGCCATTAATCAAGGGATGACAGGTGTTTATTACCTGCATGTTATGGGCCTGCCTCCTCCCCATGTTTCTGATTATGCATCAATGACAAGTGTAAAATGGAGTGAAATGGAACAGGAACCAAGGCTTCTGCTAATATAAAATTAGCGTGAAGTTAATTTGTCAGCATGAAAGGACACCGAGGAATATAATGTCAACACAATAAATAGTCTCAACGGCACTTAAATGGGCATCTAGGACTTGATCCTGGGCTCTGTGTGAACTCCAATGCACACATGGATGCCCCATGAAACGGAGAAGGAAAATACGTATGCAAAGTATTTTATTTGATGGTCAGCATTGAATGCTTACCCACTTAAAACACATGCATAGTGTCCCTTTGCATTTTATTCAAGATTGCTAACCATTTTAGGTGCCTGATGGGAAGGAAGGTGGGATATTCATGGAAAGAACCATAACAAGAAAGCTCTGAATACAAGGCTGCACAGTTTAAGGCTACAGAGCCATGCCTTCCAAGGATTTCCATGTTATCCAGTCCTCAGGCTACAGCTGTTTTTGGAGAATGAGGATTCAGATTTGAACCTGCACTGGGTAGAGGTTGTGATGACTATTATTCTGAATGCTTCAGCCACCCTTCTTATCCCAGCTGACCTGCAGAAAAAAGATGGGGAAAGACAAAGAACATGTTAAAAGAAATAGCTTGAGTGCAGGCCCAGAAGCCCTCCAAAATTGATGTTGACATCTAGTGTTTCATGTGACTAAAATGATACATGATTAAGTATAGAAAGCACTTAGGTTAACTATACTGTATTTAATTAAAAAATCATTGCCTCTTTCCATATCAATTCAATCTGTTTCAAAGGTCTTTGAAAGTCAATCTTTGTTTGGTGTGAACACCGTACTTTGAATGTCAACACACCAGTTATGGGTCTCTCTTTCCAAAGATTGGGTGTGGCACTTTTAAATTACATCTTAAGTGTAGCTTGTTTCTCCCTCTTTACACATACTTTCTCTTCCCCTGTCTCTCTTCTGTGGGTCAACTGGAATAAGAAAGATAGCTAAAATGGGCACAGTAATAGTCATCAAAACCATATCAATGGCGATTCTCAGTTATCCAGGTTATGGTTGTCCCAACGGTGCTTTTTCAAGAGACAACTGGACTTTCTTGTTTTTTTTCTTGAAAAAACACGTTTGGGACAACCATGACCTGGATGACTGAAAATCTCTATTGACATTTAGCTATGCACTTTGGGATGAACACCCTGCAAATGGTGAGGGAATATGAATGGATTTCCGGGGGGAAATTGCAGACTACAGGAACCATTTGTGCTTCAGTTTGAGATGCAAACAATGCAATCTCATCCCTATAAACCTGCACCTGTATTCAACAGTGAAAGGACATAGAGCAGAAAACATCCTTCATAAAGCACAGCTCCACAACACAGTTTCCACACCCATTTGCTCTACTCAGGTGACCCTGAGGACACAGACAAAACTCCAAGTGGCCTCAATGACTCTCTAAAAGAATGCAAATGACCAGCTGTTTGCAAGGAATATGAATCCTTCCATACCCCACCATCCAGTCAGAGATGAAATAGCTTCTTGGATAAGAAGAAAAGCCTCTTCAAAGAAAAAAACAAGAAAGTCCAGTGGCCTCTTGAAAAAGCATCCTTGGGGACTTCCGGTTTGGGTGCGCTCCGTCGCCGGGCGGCTCGTTGAAACGGCCGCCGCCCCCGCTGCCTGTAGAGCCGCTTTTTACACCTAAAAGCGGCTCGGAACGCTCCCCCTTGGAAATTAAGGGGGGGCCAGAGTGGGCAGCTTTAGGTAGAGCCCCAGAAGCGCTGCCAGGGATTTTTTTTTTGCCTTGGCAAGCGCTTCGGAGTGGGCTCCCTTTTTAAGCTGCCGATCCTCCAAGCGGCGTGGGAACTCTGCAGGACAGAGCGAGGCGGAGAAGGCAACTCAAACGAAAAGAATATATCCCTAATCAAGCTGAATGGATTTGGTGAGATCTGGAATTTTTTTTGGGATTTTATAATTATATTAAAGGACTTTTTTTTTTAAACTTAAAATTCAAGCTGTCCCTGTGGGAAAGTGCCTTAAAATGGCGGATTAAAGCTGAGCTAATGAGAGGAGAAAGTGAAGTAAGAAAGTGAAAGTTTGCCTGCCTGCAACTATAAAGACTCTAATGATAAGTTTTATAAGTGTTTTTTAAACTTAAAATATAAAGTATTGGACTCCTTTTCTGTAAAACTGAGGATAGGGAAAGGAGAAGACTTTTTCTCTGCTTTTTAAAGTTTTAAATATTGTTCAGGCATGGCTTCAAAGAAGGCGGGGGGGGATTCCCCCACACATCAGACAAAGGAAAAGCCAGCTGCAGTTTCAAAGCAGCCACAGGGCAGCGAAATAGAAGATTTGAAAACATGTATATTAAATATGCACAAATCCTTGGGAGAGCTCTCTGCAAGAGTGAACAAAATAGATGAAAAGTTGGGGAAAAATCAAAGAGAAATGAAGGAAATAGTGGGGGAAGTTAAGGAGACAGTGGAAGAAGAAACTAAAGGAGTACATCAGAGTGTTGCTAAAGTAGCTACAGTTCTTACAGATGCCCTACTGGCAGTTGAGAAAAAAGTAGAAGATTTAAATACAGAAGTGGCAGTCAACAAGAAGGAAGCAAAGGAACAGATTGTTAAGGTGGTGGCTCAGAACCAACGTTTGGAGGATGAGATCACAATGATACAATATCGGAATATGGAATATGCCATAAGATTGCGGGGTCTGCGTGAGAACAGTAGAGAGAATTTAAGAGCTACATGTGTGGAAGTGTTGGCTAGGATTCTAAAATGTGAACCTGATGTGATCGCTAACAGGATTGACAAGCTGTATAGAGTCAACTCGCGTATAGCGAAACAGAGAAACTTACCAAGAGATGTTGTGATTTATTTTACCGAGAGAAGATTGAGGAATGATATTTTGTTTGGTTCGTTCCATATGACCGTTCAACATGAGGGCAATCAGATTGGTGTGTATAAAGAGCTGCCACCAAAAATGCTAAGAGATCGGAAAGATTTTGCTTTTCTTGTAAATGAGTTGAAAAAGCGCCAGATACCATTTAGATGGGACGCCCCTGTCGGTATTATTTTGCGGCACGAGGATGTGAGATATCGTATTAATTCTGTGGAAAAGGCGGAACAATTCTACAATAATGTTCTTAAAAAAATTCCAACGCCACCTCTTTCTTCAACACTTTTGCCTTTTGAAGATATTTCAGCTGAAAAGAGGCCTGAAGAGGCTAGTCAAGAAGTAATTTCGTTAAAAGAAAGTCAGGCAAGTCAAGAACTAGCAAGGGAGGAAGTCCTAGGCGCTGTTGGAGGTGTTGCAGAGGAATCGCTAATAGAACTTCTGGAAGCCAAACCAAAGCAAACTAGAGCTACAAGAGAGGTGGAGCCAGATCTGGATTTATTGATGCAAGAACCAAAAGAACAGCGTATAACCCGTGCCGCGGAAAAGCAAAGATTAGAGAAATGTCAGGGGCCAAAATCACAACAGGAAGAGCATGGTGCTAAAGGGAAGCCACATTCTGAAGCCATGGGAGGAGCGAGACCGAAGACTTCTACTGTAGGAGAATCTCTTCGTGAAATGCTTAAAGGGCTTCATTCATTTTCAGAATGACACTCAAATTTCTATCGTGGAATGTCAATGGCCTGAACTCACCTCAGAAAAGGAGGAAAATATTTCATTATTTGAAGCAGTACAAAAATGATGTTGTTTGTTTGCAAGAAACCCACATTAGATCCCAGGATCAAAAGTTTTTAACCTCAAAACTTGGCTCATATTTTATATCTTCTAGTTTTGTGAAAAGGAATGGACTTGTTTTTTATATCTCTAATAAAATACCAGCTAAATTGATAGAAGCGGATGTGGATGGGAGATATCTTGCTGTGGAAATAAATATACAGAATGTTTCGATACTTTTAATTGGCATTTACGCCCCGAACCAGCAACAGGAAACTTTTTATAAGCTGCTGAATAACAAGATACTGCAGTGGAATTACAAGTCTTTTATGATTATGGGTGACTGGAACGGGGTGATTGATGCAACGCTTGATAAAAAGACGACAGCCAAGAAAGGGAATAAGTTACCATCGACGTTCTTTGCTTTGAAAGAAGAAATGGATTTGAAGGATGTATGGAGAGTTCATCATCCTAAGGAATTGGACTTTACTTTTTTTTCTGATAGGCATAAATCTTTCTCAAGAATTGATTTTATGCTGGTTACTACTGATCTATTTACTATGGTGACTAAGACAAAAAATTTTTCTAGAACATTGTCGGATCATAGTCCGGTGTGGATGGAGATAAATTTGGGTAAAAGAGAAAGGAGATCTTGGCGTATGAATGAAAATTTATTCAGATATGAAAAGAATATTACTGATCTCAAGAAACATGTTAAAGAATTTTTTGACGTTAACTTAAATAAAGGTACACCGATTGAGATTGTATGGGATGCAAGCAAGGCTTATATGAGGGGTGTACTGATTTATATGAACTCTAAATATAGACGTATACGTCAAAAGTCAAGAATAGAATTGGAAGCAGAGATTAAGGAGAAAGAGCATTTGTTGATCAAAAATCCAAATGATGAGAAGGTACAACTAACGATAAAACTTCTGAAAGATCAGTTTCAAACTTTGATGGCTGATCAAACAGCGACTAATCTGCAGTATGCAAAACACAATACTTTTTGTAATGCCAACAAACCTGGCAGATGGTTGGCTTATACGCTGAGGAAACAACAAAGTTCTCGTATAATAAACTCTATCGAGCTTAATGGGAAACAAGTATATCAACAGAACTTAATACATAAAGCTTTTTTAGCTTATTATTCTAAATTGTATCAAGCTGACAAAACTAGAGAGGACTTTATAGAGGAATATCTGCAGAATATGAGAGTTACAAAAATTTCAAATATACAAAGTGAAAGATTGAATCGACCCATAACATCGGAAGAGATCTTATATGCAATTAAACAATTGAAAGTATCTAAAGCTCCTGGGACTGATGGTTTGACAGCAGTATATTATAAGACTTTACAAATGGAACTGGTTGAGCATCTCAAGGACTTGTTTTGTAATATCCAGCAGGGGGGTAAAATACCCCCCTCATGGAAGACAGCTTTTATTTCACTGATACCCAAAGAAGAACAATCTGTAAAACCTGAAAACTTTCGTCCAATATCTCTCCTGAACACGGATTACAAGATTTATGCTAAAGTACTAGCCAACAGATTGATGCCAGTGATTCAAGATGTGATTCATGATGACCAAGCAGGTTTTATAGAAGGTAGATACATGAAGGACAATGTTAGGCAACTTATAGATTTGTTGGAATATCTTGAGAAAAAGAAGCAGACTTCTGCGGTGCTAGTGTTTTTGGATGCGGAGAAGGCCTTTGATCGAGTCAACTGGGATTTTCTAAAAAAGACTTTGCACAAAATGGATTTTGGGGAGCAATTTATACAAGCAATTTCTGCAATTTATCAGGAACAGCATGCACAAATTATTATTAATGGTACCTTAACTGACACTTTTAATATACAGAAAGGAACAAGACAAGGTTGTCCATTATCTCCACTATTGTTTATTTTGACGCTAGAAGTGCTGCTGAACGCTCTACGGGACTCGGACAAAATGAGTGGAATAGTTGTAAGGCAAAAAGATTACCGGACAAAAGCATTTGCAGATGATCTGGTTGTTACCCTAACACGACCTTTGGAATCAATCATCCAGATGAATAAAATCATAGAGGCATATGGTCTGGTCTCAGGTTTTAGCCTGAACCAGAGAAAGACTAAGATGATAGTTAAAAATATGTCGGAACCACAAAGGAAAGAACTGGAAAGGGTGGCAGGTTTTGAAATAGTTACAAAGGTGAAATATCTAGGGGTACAAGTTGCAGCATCCAATAGAAAACTTATTCAAAATAATTATGAAGAACTATGGCATAAGATTCAAAAGGATCTTGAAAAATGGAAGAAGCTGCAACTGTCTTTGCTTGGTAGAATAGCAGTTGTTAAGATGAACGTTTTACCTAGATTTCTGTTTCTGTTTCAAATGATTCCGGTGCTTAAAAATGACAAATTTTTGATGGACTGGCAAGCAGGTCTAAATAAATTTATATGGAATGGGAAAAAACCAAGAGTTAAACTTAAAATTATGCAAGATGTTCGTGAAAGAGGTGGCCTAAAAGTTCCCAACTTACGTTTATATTATGAGGCTGCGGTTTTGATACAAGTTGGAGACTGGATTGGATTAACAAAAAGCGAAGTTTTGAATATAGAAGGCCACGATTTGCAACATGGATGGCATGCATATTTACTTTATGAAGATAAGAGGGACAGTGTATTTAACAGTCACGTTTTAAGACATGCTTTGATGAGAGTTTGGAAGAAGCACCAATTTCAATTGGATTACAAAATACCTTCGTGGTTGGATCTTGGGCAGATTTTGCCAAATATTAAGTCACTCGGGGGGTTGTTATATAAAGAGCTACTCTTTAATGATGGGGGCAGATGGAGTTTGAAACCATTGAACATTCTGTTGGAACAAGGTGTGAATCTAACTTGGTTGCAGTATCTTCAACTACAAGCAAGATGGAGAGAAGATCAGAAAATTGGACTAATGTTACACGAAGAAGATTTGGTGACCCAGATAAAATGTAAAGGGCCGATGCATATCAAACGTGTGTATAATTTATTGTTAGAGAGAGATTCAGAGGGTGAATTAGTTAAAGACTGCATGATAAAATGGGCACAGAATTTTGAAGAACCAGTAATGTTGGAGACTTGGGAGAAGATTTGGGTCCAGAATGTTAAATTTACACAAGCACAGAACCTGAGGGAAAATTTTTATAAGATGTTTTATAGGTGGCATCTCGACCCTAAAAAGTTATCATGTATGTATCCAAATGTTCAGCCTAAATGTTGGAGGTGTGATTGTTTGGATGCAACATATTTTCATATTTGGTGGACGTGTAGAAAACTGAAAGCATTTTGGATCAAACTTTGGTGGGTAATGCAGAACATCTTGAAGCGGAAGCTTGATTTCTCACCTCAGCTTTTTTTGCTGGGAATAGTTAAAGGGTGCTCATCAACCGATACTAGATTGATTTTACACATGATTACTGCAGCTAGATTATTGATTGGCCAAAATTGGAAGAAGGATAAAGTACCCACGATAGAGGAGTGGGTATTGAAGATGTCTAATTTTGTAGAGATGGCTAAAATCTCTGCATATCTAAAAGATAAGACTCATGAAGTTTTTGCTAAGGAGTGGGTGAAATGGGTGGAATATATGAAGCATAAATACCAAAGTAAGAAGTTTCAGTTAGTATTCAACTGAACGTATACCTTTTGCACTTAAGGAACTTAAAAGATAAATGTACTGAACCTGATAATTTCTATTTTTACATTATGTTAAATGATTGAATTTATATTTTAAATTTTTGTGTTATAGTATAAAGAGAAATGTACTAAGTATGTTGTTTGATTTAGATTATGATAGGTTTTTATTATTATTATTATTATTATTATATAAAATAATATTATAGTTTTAGTTTAATAGTTGGATCTCACCTAGAACAGTGGATAAATATGGATTAATTGTTAATGTTTGATTAATAGCGGAAGTCAAGGGGGGGTTGGGGAGGGAGGGGAGCGGCTGGGGTGGGGGGTGGGGGGAAAAGGGGGGGGGTTTATTAAAAAAAATTTTGTAATGTAAAACTTTTTCAATAAAAAAAAAAAAAAGAAAAAGCATCCTTGGGACAGTCATCAGAACTCTTCTCCAGCACAGGTTCAAATTTGTCTCTCCATTCCCCAGAAACTGTCATATCGTAAGGACAAAACACCACTGAATTCTCCCATCCTTGGAGTCATGATCACTGTGGAAAATGTAACATTTCAGGCATCTTTCAAAACACAGTAACACTGCCAAATAAAATCAAACTCAGAATAGGTAGGTAAGAGGACAAAAATAGATGTTAGGCTTATCCACATTGCTCCATTGCACCAGTCCAACAACTATTTCTTGATGGTAAATATGGACCATATCATCCTTTGCTAATCTCTTATTCTATATTGAAGTAATTTTAGGATGTGTTTCTCTGAATTACATTTTTTCCTGCCTGAATTATTTGTAATGCTCCTGTATATTTGTTTACTAGTTTATCTAGTAATTACTAGCTTAGGTAACTAGTATTTTTCAACCTTGTTGATTTTAAGATATGTGGACTTTCAACTCCTAGAATTCCCCATCCAGCCTGCTGACTGGTCTAGAGTATATCAGTTGGTTGCTTGGGACAATTAATTGGCTACTTTGTAGAGGAAGGACTTCCTTCACCTGGGTCAATGATTACCAGCCATTTGGATAGCAGAAGTTCTATTTATGAACACGGATGAAATAGCATTGTTGACCTACAGAAAATCGCTGTTTCAAAACCTGGCAGAAATGTTTTGTTTTTCTTTTTTTTGAATAAGTATCTGTCCCCCAGTTTTACTTTTGTATTAAACATGTCTGCATTCTGATGCTTTCATCCTGTCCATATTCTTCTTAGGATCTCCCCCTTTTGGTGGCAGGGTTCACTTGTTTTGCACTGTGTATGCCTAGTTTTTATGGCACATCTTAGCTATGTGTTATGATGCTCCAAGAAGTTTTGTTTCTCATCTGGCGTGTCACAGGGCCTGGTGTGGATCACTCAGCTGGATTCTATATCGAAGAGAGGACTAGAATTTAAATTTCCTTGCTTCAAGTCCAGTTTCTTAACCAATGCAGTACATTGGGTATCCTTAATCTACCTTTAATTAACTTGTTTAAATTAAATTTGCACACACATGCATATTCACACATACCCTCCCCTGTCAAAACAGAGAAAGCAAAAAATAGGAGAACATAACAGCAGGAGATTGGTCCAACTGTGTCATTGTTCTGATGGTCAGGAAATTTCTCCTTATTTTGCTACTGTAAACTGGTTCCTATTCTTGAGCATTGTGCAAAAATAAATCCACATCCTCTCTGCAGGACAGCTCTGCAAGTATTGTCGCTATCATGTCTCCACCTAATCTTCTCTTATTTGGGTTAAGTAATATACCCAGTTGCTTTAAATGTTTTTCTTGGGATTTAATTCCGAAGCCCCTCCATATTTATTGTTCTTCCTTGTACCCTCTGCAGTCTAACCTCTCCAGTCTGGACAGGATTTTCTTAACTGTGGAGTCTCTATTACTCTCTGAACTTGGTGGGTTTTTTTGCAGACATGTCATTTCCAAATGAGGTAGCATCATCAGTGCATAATTTGGTAATGAAACATCTGCAAGAAAACCATCAAGTTTAGAGAGCACTGCGGATCCTACAGTTTAACTCTGAGCTACAGATACGACCTCGTAGATGATACTTACTCTGTCAAGGACCTTGGAGTACTCATCTCTAATGACCTAAGTGCCATAGCTCACTGTAACAACATTGCCAAAAAGACATTAAGAGTTGTTATCCTAATCTTGGCGTAGCTTCTTCCCTGGTAATATTGTACTGCTAACTAGAGCACACAAAACATTTGCTAGACCAATTCTTGAATACAGCTCATCTGTCTGGAACCCGCACTGCATATTGGACATTAATACAATTGAGTGAGTCCAAAGATAATTCACGAGAAGAGTCCCCCACTCCTCTGCTCACAACAGAATACCTTATGCCACCAGGCTTGAAATTTTGGGCTTAGACAACTTAGAAATACGCCGCTTTCAGTCTGACCTAAGTGTAATACACAAAATTATCCTCTATAACATCCTATCTGTCAATGAGCACTTCAGCTTCAAAGGCAACGATACATGAACACACAATAGATACAAACTTAAGGTAAACCACTCGATTGCAGAAAATACGACTCCAGCAACAGAGTGGTCAATGCCTGGAATGCACTACTGACTCTGTGATTTCATCCCTCAACCCCCATAACTTTAACCTTAGACTGTCTACTGTTGACCTCACCCCATTCCTAAGAGGTCTGTAAGGGGCCAAGGGGCCTACTGCCCCTGTCCTATTGTCCCCATTTATTTGTATCCATTTCCTGTATTCATAATCATGTTTATACTTATATCTGTTATCTTATATATACTTGACAAATAAATAAAATCAAAATAAATAAATATTCTCTTCTGTAGAATTTCCTTAAGTCAGTTTAGAGTCAAGCAGGCATGAGCTTGGAAAAAGAACATCTTAACTGTTAAGAGTGGAGATGCCTATTGTTTCTTTTGTCTCTATTTTGTATAGTCTAGTGTTTTTTCCTGATTATTAGGGATTTCTAGGAGTTGAAGTCCACGTATCTTAAAGTCCCCAGGTTGAAAAAACATTAGTTTAGATGCATTTGCACAGGCATCTTTTATCAACATGAAGAGCTTAAAAACTGTAATTACCTTAGTACATATTGTACTATTTGATCGTGTGATCAAATTAATAGGCTATGCAAAAGACTGATGGGCTAATCTGTCTACATCATGAATCCTGGCTTGTTTCACTCCCTGGACCAATTTTTAGGTCTTCAAAAACAAAACAAAAACATTTTTGTTTATTTGTTCTTGGTTTTTGAAAGAAAAATATCTGTTTAATCAACTAGCTGGAAAAAAAATGTAAAAATGCTTGGGAAAAATGTAACAAATGGATTATATGTAATTTAGTTAATTTAAAAAAGAAAGTAAGTTGCTTGAAAGTTGATGAGGAATATTCAACTACTTACACTTAAATCTGAGAAGTAGAAGATGATGAGATGCTGATCTTACTCTTTACACTATTGTCCTGTTGGTTGCATTCCTACTGTCTTTCTCATTTCATTTTATTATTATTTTAATGATAAACATTTTCTTCATGGGAAGCACCTCTTCCTGCTACTATTGACTTGAGAAGTGAAAGCCCAGCCAGTTTAAGTGCCTATGAGGTGTTTGGCTCTTAATGGTCACTTCCTTCTATAAATCAGTTATAGGCAGCTGCTCCAGGGTTAGAAAAGTGATAAACTCCTGCTGCTGCACAGCACGGCAGGCTCCAAAAACATCGGGGGATCAAAGGACTAGAAGATTCATCTCCCAAATAATCAAAACAATCCTGTCAACCCTCTTGAAGAGCCTGTTTATTCTAGTAGTAGAAGTCCATGTCAGGATGAACTGCAGGAGGTAAATTTATCAGCAGTCTTTTTGGAATCTGCTCTTGCTTCCTCATTAGCGTCCCTTATATAAAATTCATCCAGATTTTTTCCCTTCCTCCACATCCCTGCTTCTGGCGGGATTACTGCTTCCCGTCAGGCCTGCTCTATCAGTGTTGGGTGATGCTCATCTGGAACCGTCTGCTCAACTTCCCAAGAGATGAAAGGGCAGCTTTTGGTAGCCCTCAAATGTTTTTCTTGAACATTTAAGAATGTTGTTGTCTGGCCATCCTGGATTGAATTCTTTTTTATTCAGAGACTGTATCATTCTGAATCAAAGGGATAGTTAGGTTTGACTGTGCCTAGTGACTTTCAGTTGGGCATTTGCCTTCGCAAACATAAACATCATGAATGTGAGATAAGAATAGTTACCTATCTCTACACTTCCATTTCTCCCCTAATGTTCCAGATTATATTTGTTGGAATCTCTTATATATCTTGCTATTGACAGTCCTTCATGTCTATTTTTTTAAAAAAAAAACTTATCACCAATATTTTGTGGAGGAATGTATCCAGCTGTGTAGGGTTCAACACTTAGTCAAAAAGACAGTGTCAAATCTACTTAGTTTAGCTTACTAGCCTTTCTAAACCTTCAAACAGGCTGATATGTCTCTAGTCATATCACTGCCTAACACAGTTACATTTTACCTATGAATTTTATCTTGGCTTTTAGCTACTCATTCCTGTGATGGATTATTTGGAACTTCACTCTAACACAGCAGGAAAATTCTTATTCTCCAATATTTCAATTGCTAATGTCATTATTCATATGGATTCTGTAGCCAAAACAGCTGTGCTGAGAAATGGGAAGGTCAGGGGAAATCCCCAGAGTTTGCAAAGTATAAAATAGCTTAAGCCTTAAGGTAAGATCCCACCTCTCAAATAACCCAATGAGAGTTAAGAATGCCCAGTAAATAAAGACTGCAGTGCTGCCCCTATTGTATGGAAAGCTGTTCCTTGAAGTAGACAGTTGAAAAGACACTGGCCCAACAACACACATATCTTCTAATCACACTACATAAAAGTCACATGCTCATTCTTCCAAATCCCTTGGGTTTATTGCGGCATGAAAAAAGCATTATGAGAAATAGGTCAAGCCTTCGCAAAAGAGTTCAAAAAGAAAGCTTGGTTTGGTTCCAGATTTTTAGAATCCAAGACTTATACCAAGGTCCTCATGTCACTCTTATTTCCTTAGGACATGCAGTTATTTTCAACTACTCATGAACAAAACAGATCATGCAAATAACACATTGTGGGACTACACCATATGTAATAGGAAACACTGAAAAAAGCAACGTGAATAGTTCCTGTCTTTTTCTGCAGGTTTCCCAGTAATGAATTATACCATGGAATGTTTTTTTCTTCAATGGAGAACTTGGACGTTAGTTTTACAGTCCACCCTGTATAAATCATTTTTTAGCTACAGTGCCTCCCTTAAGTTCTATTTGCTGAAAAGCTTTTAAGCAAAGTCATCCCAAGATTTGTCAAAGAAAAACTCTGCTGAGCAAGATAGCTTTTGTAGGGACTTTATTTCCTATTGAAAGTGCTTTGAAGTGCCTAGTATGCTGAATCTTTTATGGTTCACAAAGCAGTATAATGTTGTCTAAGACAACAAAGCTTATGGCTAATAAACAGTATTTATCTTAGTGGATTTTATTGATTCTAGGCTTGTGTGCATTTTACATCTGAAAAAACCCAGAACCATTGTATTATTGGCTAAACCAGGGGTTTCCAACCTTGGCAACTTTAAGCCTGGAGGACTTCAACTCCCAGAATTCCACAGCCAGCAAAGCACACAGAGTTTTGTTAAATCTAAGCCTAGAATAATTCTTTCTAGCCTGTATTCCTTTTCTAGTTCACTCTGTGGCCTTATTTCTACTACATCTGAATTCTGATTTTACTAGATAGTTTTCTAAAATGAAGTTTAGATTTGGAGCATCACATTTATTGATTGTTTAGTTCATATATCCTTTCTTACTCATTCCTGTGTGGTTGATGCTCATGTATATACTTAAGAAACACCATAAAAACATTACCTTGATTTCTCCTTCTTTTCTTATTGTCTTTTATGAACATGCAAAAATGCTCCTGTGTATGAGAAGGCTGTCAGCCAAGTGACACTTCTTTACTTATCTTAAGGTCTCAAAGAAAAGGTACAATGTAATTGTCAATTCAAACACAAAGGAAATACAATAATTCTACACTATGGTAAATTGAAATAGCATATTTTGAACTTTGAATAATTATTCTAAAATTGAATTAGAAATGTTTTCACTCGTCCAGTATAACCTGGTGCCATCCAGGCTATAGATCACATAATACTTGCCAATGTATCCACTAGCTGGGCTGACTTCGAATGATGTAAGTTATATAGTTCAACAAATTGGAGAGTGTCAGATTGGAGAATATTGTTTTAATATATTGTTTCTCTTTTGTTTTCAAAACACTAGCCTTATGCAGTTGTTTCCTTATAAAAAGGCAAACATGTCCTGCATATCTAAATCTTCGTATATCTTCAAACATTTAATAATAAAGTCTGAAAGGGGATATTGTATGTTTTATTTAGCTAGAAACATTAATAAGTAGTCCCACAAGTGGAAAAGCTGATGTGTGGCAAGGTTTCCAATTACCAGGAGATTTGCAAGCATTTTCAGAAAGTTCTTATATTCCAGTTTCAGATCTTCTTGCTAAGTTCATGTCAACTTCATGAATTTAGACTAAGAAATGTATAGCTTATTATGACCATCTAAATGCCTGTTCAGTTAATAATTCAGTAAATTGAATTTACTATTCAGTAAATTCAAAACGTGGCATAATTAATATGGGTGTTAAAACCATTCTTGTTACAATTGCTATACAGGTAGTCTTTGATTTAGGACCAGAAATGAGCTCAGAATTTCCATTTTAAGTTTGCACCGTCATAAGTTGGACCTGATTTTATGACAAGTTTCACAGTGATCATTTGTGTTTTTTAAATGAATGATGTGGTTGTTAAGCAAATCCAGTCATGTCTTTTTCGCAGGGCCGTTATAAGTTTGAAACATTGTTTAAAAAATAAACCGAAGACTATTTAGGGACTAAACACCTTGTTAGAAGTTGGTTAGAAGAAGATGTGGCCCATGTTTAGAAATTTTAAGAGCAATATAGCTCATCAATTCTGAGAACGGCACAGAAGGGGTGTTAATATGTTCAACATTATAGAGAACAATGCTTTGCTTGAAGACCTCTACAAGTTCATAGCTGTCTGAATCTACTCTGATATAATGATAATGAACTATTAGTAGAAGAGAAAGGTCTTAATTTTCTCTCTCCCTGTTACTCTACAAACAACATATTAAATTGGCATATAAGTAACTTGGTCATGGTCTTTTCTATAGGGTGAGGTTGTTTATGGAGCTTCTCAGTCATCCAGGTCATGGTTGTCCCTAAGGTGCTTTTTGTTTTTCAACTTCAGCTCAACTGAAGCAGTTTCTTGGATGAGAAGCAAAACGTCTTCAAGGAAAAAACAAAGAAAGTCTAGTGGCCTCTTGAAAATGCACCTTTGGGACTAGAGTGAGGTTATGGTATTTAATTTACAGTGTTTCTAAGTTTAAATTAAGGATGAAGTCAGCATGTCTAATTTTGACTCTCTTTCTGGTGGAACAGTCTTTCACAAAGTAGAATACTACATATATGCTATGACAGCAGTTCAAAGAATTTCCAGTCAGAATCACCAAGAATCAGTCTGAGTTCTGAGAGCTGTAGTCATAAAAATCTGGAGAGAATCAAATCCAAGAAGGAAAAAAACATCCAAAATGGTTCTGGAATTCAACACATAAAACTGAGAGAAAGCTGGGCTTTCATTCTTTATCTGCTTTCCAGAGTAAAAGCAGTATACTATCTATATAACAGTTTGGTGAGGACTGCAGAAATGCTGCCTTTTATCTTTATGCACAAAAACTGTGAAACTGACGTGCAGAAATTAATTCTCACCTCTCTGCTGTAGCCATTTCAGTTTAGGATTAAGATTTCCTGCAGCAGATTTCCTCCAAAGTCAATCAAATTCAAACATGTGTATAGAATTTATCATGCTAAGAATGCCCTTGATCAATGCTTCTGAGTGGTGATTATGCTAAATAGAACCATTTGGCTCAGCCCTACCTGTAATCCCACTAGTGCTAATCATGCCTTTTACCGACTATGGAAATTAAAATTAGGTGGATGTTTCCATTCTGTCCCATTTTACCTCTTTCTTAGGGAGTCATATCACAGCAATTCTGAAGAAAATAAAACTGAATGATGCAATCCCCTCAATTTTTCTCAAAATTATCTGCCCCTTTCTAGAATAGAAACTGAATTCTGATTTTTGGGGGAGGATTGTCAATGAACATAAACATCATTTAATTAATCCCCTTGTGAGCTATTACTGTACTAATTGGCATTCCAGCATTTCAGATGTGTGTGTGTGTGTGTGCATGTGTGTGTGTGTGTGTGTGCATGTATGTATGTATATGGTAGAAATGGAATGAATGTGATATCAGTATATTCTAAGCTTTCACGCATGCAATATTTGCAAGGAAGATGTTAGCGGTGGCCTTCCAAGCTATTATTTGCCCCACAAAGTGATAGAAGCATTTCAATTCCATTTTGTCCCTGGGGAAAAAAAAAACAGTTTCAGGGTTATGATTTACATAGAAAGTTATACAAAAGGAAGACTCAGACATTCTTCTCCAAGCACTGAATTTTCCAACTACAGTAATTCCCATTCCATAGCACTTTTAATCTCTCTTTTTAAAAAAAGATGCAGGAACTCCATTTCTTTGTGACATGATTATAGTGTCTTTTAAGAAAGTCTTCAGGTGCTTAAACTGGTAAATCAGTAAAATAAAATAGAATCTAAAAATCTATAAATTGGTAAAATAAAATATGATCCAAAGAAAAGTAACAAACAACATGCAACAAATGCAGAGGTATAACATTTGTTCTTTAAGAAACATACATATCTGCTTATGCTACTGTATTTTGCACCAGCTTCTGGATGTTTCTGGATACTTTTCAAGGGCAGCCTCATAGAGAGTGCATTGAAATAAACCAACCAAGAAATGACCAGGCCATGACTAACTGTGAGAAGGGCACCTCAATCTTGGAATAGGTGCAACTGGCACACAGTGCAAAGTTATGAAAAAGTCCTCCTGGCCATAACTGTCACAAGCTCCTCAAGCAGGAGTTGTGAGTTGAGGAAGATCTCTAGATGACATGCAAGGTCTCTTTGGGGCAATGTGACCCCATCCAGTACCAAAAATAGAATAGTTCTAGAACCAGAGGGATTGAAAATCCAAGCCATTCAGTCTCGCTAGGAATCAGTTGAAGGCTGTTGTTCTGCATCTAGATCGTCACAACCTCCAGACATTGGGATAGTGATGTCCGCAACATCACTTAATTTGTCAAGGGTGGACATGTACAGTTGGGTATCATTTACATATATAGTTATAACTATGTTTAGGTTTTAGATTAGCACTAGAACAGCCACTTGTTTCATATGTAAATTCTCTTTAAGAACTATAGTCCCCCTTTTCTCTCTCTCTCTTTGCTTCAATGCTTGATATGACTCCTTAAGAGCCTAAATGCCTCCTTTTGATTCTACAGTTCTTTGATTTTATTCCTTCATGTTTCTTTTCCCTCAGAAAACATTCTTAGCTAACACAAGAGGCAGCACTTTTTATATAAATATATTATAGTAGATGATTTTCCTGACTAGCAAGATAATTCTACAATGTTTTCCAAATGTTTCTTGATCATTTTTCTCCCCCACCTCAACCTATGTCTTCCCAAGGATAGGAAACCATTTTTATGCACAAAGGTTTGTGTACTCATGCATGTAAGTCATAATCATTCTACACTCATGCACATATATGTATGCATAGATACATTCATATGTGCACTTACATCACAGCAAATTTATTTCATTCTTAACAAGCTTTTATTGGTCATTGTGACTATACAATGTTATGCTATTGTGCTCAGGAGTAAAGCCACAAAATTCAGTGGGATTTATTTACAAATTAATGTTCATAGATCCATAAGTTCTTAAACAGATCGTGCATTATTATTAGTTGATGGCAATCTCAGATTTAATTAATTAATCTTGGTTGGATAATATAAAATGCTTAGCATTGCTATTTAAGTTACCCTTTTTCTGGGTTTTAAATAATTAAATCACAAATTGCATTCATAAATATATTGTCAACCACCATAGCTAGCAAGCTGTAGAAATTTAATCACTACTGTAATATTACCACCAATTTGCTTAACTACATTTTGTAAATATTGACTTAAATAATGAAGTTTGATGTTCAAAAGCTGTTTAATAATGCAGCAACCCAACACGCAGCTGAGTCAGCATGGAAAAGAAGGACTTTACACAATTCACTTAACAACCGTGGCAAAAAAAATCATAAAATCACAATTCATGTAATAATTGCCTTGCTTAGCAATGGAAATTCTGCCCCCAAATTGTGGTTGGATGTTGAGGACCACCTGCGTGTCATTTTCAGGAAATATGAGTGTTACTTGAAAATAGACCTGTCTAGTTGTGGAGGCTGTTAAACTATACTTGGAAAGAGATTGACAGGTTATGAAAATTCACTTTGCTGTGATCTGTTTGTCAATAAATCTTTTGTTTGTATTTTTTTAAAGAAATAAAATTATTAAATTATTAAAATTATTAAATTAAATTATTTAAAAAAAAAGAAAATTCACTAGGTTTTTTTAAATCCACCCTTTACACCTGAAGAGAAAATATTTCATTGTGAATAAAACAGATGTATCTGGTTGCTTTTCATTACAATTCTTAAGAGCCAAGGCCTCTTTAAGTAGGAGGATTTTGGCACAGCAGCTACTGAAGGAAAAGATTAGGCTGTCTAGGGATAGGAAATTATTGGAAATGATTTACAACCTCTGGAAATACATTTGTGAGAATCATTACAATAAACGACTCAATTGAACAGACAACAACATGACAGGTATTCTGCTGCCATTTCTTTCCTTTGGTCAAAAATCTGTACCAATTTATTATTTGTGGGAGATAAATCAATGCCTGGAAGAAGCAGAAAATGTTTTATCTGAATAAACCAAGCTAATATTAGGAAATTTACATTTCATAAAACCTACATTATGAAAACTACTTAACACAGGACAAGATTAAAGAAACCTGCCATAAAAATGGGGTCCTTAGAGCATTTATATTAGCAACTACTTGCCTTTGGAGAATTGGCACACAAAAGCTCCATCTGTTCAATGAAAATAAATGCATTTTTTCCCCCAACTTAAAAACCAGCTAAAAGAAAGACTGGCAAAGAGCAAGCCACTATAGATCAGAATGTTTCTCTACTAACTTGGATAGGAAAACAGCTGGAATAGCTACTGGTCTACATTTCTGTGCTGGGGAGAATGCATTCAAGCGTTGCTTTGAAATATCTTTACCATCAAACAGGCTCATTTAGAAGCAAGTAAATGGATTGCCTCAATTTGTATACTCTGCAAGAGAATTTTTTTAAAAAAATCTCTAGTTGTGGAGAAAGTGCTCTGTTCAAACATTTTTTTTAAAAAAAGAAACTACTTAAGTAAAAGGATGGTAGTGATTATAGAGCTTTTCAGGAAGCAGCTTGAGCCTCAGGAAGGCGAAAGGATGGGCACACTGGGCACAAGTTTCTTCCAAGGGTGTGGTGGTGCAGAAAAGCGATTGTGTGATAGTTTTTGTCATTCTAAGAAGTTAATACTGGGAATTATTTATAATTATCTGTTCCATTAACTGTGCTGGTGCAATATAGCCCCCCCCCCCACTTTAAATGCTGCTTTAATACCAGATTCTGTTTGGAAAAGGATATGATTTCATTTAAATGGGAAAAATAAACCACACACACACAAACATAAAAATATATTCCTCCCAATTGCTTGAACAATGTCATAAATTAATATTTCTATTGAATGGCATGTGCTTCTCCCCTCTCCCATTGTTCCCTGAAATGCTGCTGCTGCTAGGCAGCCAATGAGAGGGATATAAACTACATGAACATTTTTAGAAGGTCTTACAAGGCAGGTGGGAGAAGCCACAAAGAATGTTTTTTTTTATGTCTCTTGGCTAAATAAATGGCAAGAATTAAAGAAATTATCTAGAAGGGTGTATGCGGCACTGTTCACAATTATAGCCCTTTGAGTGCTAAGTGTGCCACTATGCTTCTCCAAATTAAGAAAAGGAACCCCAAGAAGAGAATATGGTTGCTGTTGCCAGGGTAACCTTCTCTTTTCCCTCACATGGCATTTCCATACTCTAAGTAATTACAGTCTACACATAGAAACAAATTATATACAGTATATCTAAAATCCTAGAGGGAAAAAAAAAGGAAGAATCTGAATTCCACTGCAACAATATGAGATATTTTATCCCAGTTGATATATAGAGTTGATACAGAGAATAACCTCCCTGCGTGGGATTTAAATTCCTGAAAAAGACGAAAGCATTAAAGTCAAAATTAAAAAAAGAAAGAAACTATTAAGAAAGGAGATGGGTTTGGGGTTTCCTGGGGAGAAATCAGAATGATATGGATGAAATAAGGTATTATGGAAAACATTTGAACTATGGCAATAGGAGAATTTAAAGCTATTTAGTTTGGCATAGAACAGGCAACATGTGGTTTATTGCAGAGGTTATCTATTGTTATAAAACTTTTTTTGACAGATATATGGAATAAAGACAAAGAATTGGGGATCAATGTCAGTTTATGTTGATCAGATTTGAATGCCCAAGAGTCAAATATGCTCACAAGATTAATCTGAATGATTGGGTATCTGAATGCCCAAGAGTCAAATATGCTCACAAGATTAAGCCTCCTTGTACAAGGTTTCATTTTAAGGGTCCTTCTTTGATTCCATATGTAAGATAGGTCCTTCCTAACCAAGCAATGGTTGATCATATCTTCCTGAGCAGAGAGGCTTTATAAAAATCTGTTCTGTTCTGTACCCCTGTAGCTCATGGTGTAGAAACCAAGCCAGAAAGAAATGGAACTAAGAGATGAAGGGTAAAGAAATCTCAGTATTTCCTTATAAATACTGGAAACAGGAAGGCAATAGCCATCCGGGTCCCACTATATTCGTGATGCCAATCCTATGGCACGCGTACCAGAGGCGGCACACAGAGCCCTCGCTGCTGGTACATGTGCCGTCGCCCCAGGTCAGATCTCCGTGGTGTTTCTTTCGTGAGCTCCTGTTTCCCTGCAAACGATGAAACAGAAGCTCACAAAAGAAAAAGAACTTACCTTTTGCCGCATTGCTGGTGTTGGGAGGCCCTTCCTCCCATGGGCCACCTGGTCTTTGGGTCTCTGCTGCGCATGCATGCATGTGCACGGTGAATGTCGGTGGCTTTGACTTTGCTGAAAAGAAGGTCACAAAAGGGTGATCACATGACCCCGGGACACTGCAACCGTCATAAATATGAGTCAGTTGCCAAGCATCTGACTTTTGATTGCCTGACTGTGGGGATACTGCAACAGTTGTAAGTGCCAGTGTAACTTTGTGAACTAAGTGAGGACTACCTGTACAATAATGTGAGAAAACTTTGTATTTGATTTGGGATTCACAATTTGTGTACATGAAAGCAGAAAAGCTTTAGGACATGAGTCTTCTCAAGCCATCTTTGAAATAATGATATTTGTGGGAGACTGATTCTGAATTCTCATTTGCCAAGATGTAATTGTGATGAGAATACATTAACTTATTGACGTGGGACTAATTCCAGCATCAGGACTGGTATTGCAGTTCAGTACTTGTTCCCAAATCATCACTCCGTAATTCTACCTAGTTCCTTTCTCATTTCTCTGATTTTTTCCATTTTTTTTTTTTTGGTGAGACAATTCCTCTCTGCAATCATTAACTCACACATTCCTGGGCAATGAAGAGTCCCTCGCTTTCTCTTTTAAAAAGTACTATTCTAGTCAGTCAGTTGGCACAATACCCAAGCATTTTTTAAAAAAATCTGGAGGGTAGCAGAACTGGTAAGTAAATAAATCACTTGGATTGCTCCTTGTCAACAAAAAACAGGGCACCAGCAACCATTCTGGCAATTACCAGTTGAAAATAAATTGACTGGCCTGAACCAGTCTGGTTTTTTGTTGACAAGCAAGAAACAAGCAAGAGCCTTGGTGGCGCAGCAGCTTAAAGTGGTGTTAAAGTGACACCAGCTGCCTGCAATTACTGCAAGTTCGAATCTCACCAGGCTCAAGGTTGACTCAGCCTTCCATCCTTTCAAGGTAGGTAAAATAAGGACCCAGATTGTGGGGGCAATAAGCTGACTTTGTATAAAAAAGAACACCGCTTAGTGGGGGCTGAAAGCCCTACTAAGCAGGTATATACAAAAGTATGAAGGCTACTGCTTAACGCATTGTAAGCCTCCCTGAGTCTCCGGAGAAGGGCAGTATATAAATTAAATTAAAAAAAAAAACTGCATGTGTTTTCAAGGAATCTGAGCAAGCACAGTGACTACGCAGGCCCCACTCTGCAGCAGCTCCATCATCTCCCCTTACTGTGACTTAGCAATGGGACCAGTCAGGCCAGCTCAGTGCTGCACCCACACAATTTAATGTGGATTTTTCGCACAACTGTGTGGCAGAACTGCCAATCAGTTCCCCTCCCTTGCAGAAGAGGGAGAAGAACTGAGGAAGAAGGATTTGGAGGTGGAAGGACTGGTCCAAAACTTCCATCTGCCAAAGAGACAGAGTTAAGAGATATAATTAATGCCACAGAAGGCAAGTATATTGGCAGACATTAGTTATGATGTAATATAAACAGACCTGTTAATAACCCGTCAGGCATACAAAACAGGCAGAGCTTCAATCACACGGTTGTCACCACTATTGTGAGCTTTTGGACCACATCCTGTAGAAACCAGTGTTATAACCCATTTCAAATTTAATTTGATTTTTAAAGTTATTCATTTCTTTGTTGAAACATTAACAATGTAACTGCACTGCTTTATCTCATCCTCAAGTTCAGCTTAGTAACATTACCTTAGAGACATCAAGAAAGAAAAGGGGGGGAAATGATTTCCAAGCCAGAAAAAGGGTTGGTGGTCATATCCAGACAAAGAGACCCTTTAGAGGTCTTCCAGAAGGGATGGGATTTAGCTTTAATTTTGAACAACAGTAAAATAATAAGAAAAAGACATTCACAGTGATATTCAACATGCCTTTTTGCCTTTCATCCAGCATCACTGCAACTTACTCTTGTATGATGAGTTAATACATTTATTTATTTACTGTTTATATGTTGGCTATCTGAGCAACTCTAGTGTGGAATGCTTAAATCTTCTTTCCTTGTTTAATTTATGGGCATTTGACTCCTAAACAACTCTGGACAGCTTGCAGCTGAAAAACCAACATATAAGAAAATGTAGTAGGCCAGAAAATTTAGCCTTAATTTTTATTACTATTTCCCAGGGAACTGACAGCAAATGTTGTCATTTAGAGCAATGTTTCTGAAGCTCAGCAACTTTGGATAGGTGGATTTCAACTCCCAGAATTCCCCTATCAGCATGGGGATCCCAGAGTGAGGTTGGAGTCCACCCATCTTAAAGTTGCTCGGGTTGAGAAACACTGCATTAGACCAAACTGGCTCTGTAACCTGTGTGACATGTTAGATGTAATGCTTTGGAGAAAAAGCAATTTTCTGAGCATGTAAAAGTTATTCCAGAGGCTATTCAGACTGAAAGGAATTCATGCTGTGAAATTTTGGAATGTCATGAAACAAAAAGGCTACTGGGAACCGTGTTCCATTCACATAGAAAATGTAGCCGATCGGGAAGGCTTTCATCTTCACTTTGGAGCAATTTTCAGCTTTACTGTAATGTAAATAGAAAATTCTCCAAGTCCTGGATAAGGTATTGCTTAATGGAGCTAAATTGTTACAGGTGTTTCCTGCAGCTAAATCTCCTGAGTCTATACTTGGAATCTCTAGCTGTGCATAAAGTTTGTTTCATATGAAAGATTATTGCAGACGTGTCAGACTTGGAGATCCACAGCAAAGGCCACAATCCAACACTGAGTTAAGTGTGTTTAAATCTGGTGAATTCATTGAGCTTAACTCTGTCTTGGAATGTGGCCAAAGTCTAAAGCAGAGTACAGAATTCTTGTTTCACCCAGAAAATATTTCATGGATCGAAAATGACTTGGAAAAAGAGAGAAAGAAATCATATCTTATATTGAGTCTGCTACCCAGAACAATAAGCAACATCCAAGAAAAATTAACTATAGATTTTTCCAAACAAGAGCAGTGTCAAGGTTAGCATTAGGCATCTGTTGAGGCTTATATCTTAGTGTGGAGTTGATTATCGATCGTTCTAATTCTGACTGTTCCTTTCCTTCTTACTTGTTGATCCCTATCCCTTATTCCAGCATTTCCAAATCTGATTTCTTGCAAATGTAATGGGATAATGACTCCCAGAATTCCCAGCCAGCATGTTCCATACAATGCATGTTCTGAACATTGCAATTTCAACACATTTAAAAGATGCCAAGTTGATGTCAGTTGAGCTATGTTTTTGGAAAAAAGAGTGAAAAGAGAGCTTTAAAAAGGGAAGAAGCAATAACACAACTTGCCTTCAGAAATCGTGGGCGCTCCATCACTGGAGGTTTTTGAGAAGAGACTGGACAGTCACTTGTCTGAGATGCTATAGATTCTCCTGCTTGAGCCGGGGACTGGACTAGAAGACCTCCAAGGTCCCTTCCAGATTCTATTCTATTCTATTCTATTCTATTCTATTCTATTCTATTCTATTCTATTCTATTCTATTCTATTCTATTCTATTCTATTCTATTCTATTCTATTCTATTCTACTCCTGTTCTGTTCTGTTCCTCTGTTATCTGTCTCTACCAAACAGTAAGCATTGCCCCAGCTCAACAGGCAATGGGGTGTTGTGTGTTATTCCCACAACATCCCATTGTTGTGGGAATAACAACAATGGGGTGGAAAATGTGGAAACTCAGGGAGGTGGTTCTATAGTGAGCCTCTTGCCAAAGTGCCATGAAAACCTGGAATCAATATGGATCCATTTCCAAACTCAGATTTTTTTATTCTCGTCCATGAGGCCGATTGAGCCTCTCCATAGAATCAAAGTTGGAAGGTACATTAGAGTTGTTTTAGTTTAATCAATTCAGTATGGTATCCGTCGGAGTATCTCTGACAGCCTCTGTTTGGAGACCTCCAGCAATGGAAAACCCGGCTTCATGTGGCAGCTTGTTTCACTGGCTGACCACATCTACATCAGGAAGTCCACCTCACATTCAGCCTGAATGTATTTCCAAATACAGGTGGTCCTCCACTTAGGACCACAGTTAGGATCATGGCTAAGATGGTTGTTAAGTGAGCTATGCCCCTTTTTTGCAAATCACTGCAGTTGTTAAATGAATAACATGGTCATTAAAAAAACCTTGCTCCCCCATTGGCTTTGCTTATCAGTAGCCAGCTGAGAAGGTTGCAAGGGCGATCACATGACTCTTGGACACTGCAACTATCACAAATACATACAGGTTGCCAAGCGTCTGAATTTTGATTATGTGACTGTGAGGATGCTATGGCGGTTATAAGTGTGAGGGGTGGTTATAGATCACTTTTTTCACTGCCATTTTAACTTTGAACTGTCACTAAAGAAATGGCTGTAAGCAGTGGTGGAATCCAATTTTTTTACTACAGGATACTACAAAATCCCCATTCCCACCCCACTCCGGGGGGAAGGATATTGCAAAATCTCCATTCCCAGCCCACTCTGGGACCAGCCAGAGGTGATATTTGCCAGTTCTCTGAACTGCTCAAAATTTATGCTACCTGTTCTCCAGAACCTGTCAGAACCTGCTGGATTTCACCCCTGGCCGTAAATCAATAGAGATTAAGTTCATTTATCTAATGTGCCTTCAGATATTTGTAAATTGCTTTCATTATCTTTGCTTTTTTTGTAGATTAAACATAGTTAGATCATTTAATACATAGCCTGTGGTTTCCAGACCTCTTACCTGATTGGTATCCATCCTCTGAATCTGCACCAGTTGTTAATGGGTTTTTTTTGGGACAGGGGTACAGGGGGAAAGCTTGACAAGATCACCCAGTTCAAGAAGAATACGTATGAAAAATGGGAGGAGATCCTACTATTGGGTGAGGAACAACCATACTCCATATCCTTTCCTCTACTTAAGAAACTTGCTAAGAGATAGTTTTATATTACCTGTTTCACTTCCCTGTTAAGGAGACTTTTTTGTATTATACAGTTAAAGTTATGCAATATCAGTCCAAGAACAAGGAGCTGCCAGATGAGGATTTTATTTGTACAGTTGCTGTCCCTCTTTCATGGACTCTGAGATGTTGTCCTCATGCCAAAGGTTATTTTTAACGTCTATATTTTTTTTCCTTACCAGGAGGAATTCATAAAGAAGGAAAATAGCTCTTTAATACATTTTGACTGACAGCATTAAATTGGAAATACAGATTTATTGCCTCAGAGCTCTTCCTCGTGGTCAGATTCAAGACTATCTACCAGTCCTTGACCAGGGGAAAACTGTACTGCATAAAATTGGCTGCTTCCACTGGGAATCCCTGTCCTGTCACAGGTATGATGACAGTGGAGAATGCTAAGGTATGAGCCTGAGTAGCGTAGGGGAGTAATGCCTCCTACAAAGGCAGCATTTAAGATCCAGCTGCTGCAATTACTTGCAAGTTCAATCCCAGGCAGGCTCAAGGTCGACTCAGCCTTCCATCCTTTATAAGGTGGGTAAATTGAGGACCCAGTTTATTGGGGGCAATAAGCTGACTTTGTATAAATATAAATATACAAAAGTATGAAGGCTATTTCTTAACGCATTGTAAGCCGCCCTGAGTCTTTGGAGAAGGGCGGCATATAAATCAAATTTAAAAAAATAAAAAATAAAATTAAAAAAAAGGTATACAGAGTGTGCTAATTGATAAAGATTGGTAGATTCCCATGATTTTGTTCACAAATATCATCAGCCAAAAGTGGAAACATTTACCAATCTCTCCTTTTTGGAGATGGATCTGGGGAGGAGGCACATTTTGATAGGTTATTAGAACAGTAGCTAAGTGTTTTGTAGAGGTACATTCAAAGAGAACTTGACGATCAGCTAATATTGGGTTTTCTTTTGTTTTTCTGTTCATAAATGGATTGTGTTACAATTTTGTGGCTTCTAGAGAGGTTCCTGGTGAAAAGCTTATTGCTAGCTTTCCATGTAGAAAACAGAAGGAGGGAAGAAAAGATGAGAAACTAAAGTGGAGGAAGCCATACATTGCTAACACCTGCCTTTTACATAGCTGTTTGTGCATGACCATCCAGAAAGCTCCACCCCTTTCATATATGCATCTCACAAAACTTGTGTAAAAGAGGTGACATGCATGACATTTGCCTCCCTGCCCCCTTCTTGCCTCCCCTCTGAATGATGCTGGGTTGGAACTTCTCCCTTTGTCTGAATTTCCCAAAAATATGGACATTCATTACTTACACTCAACAGAGCAAAAAATTGTTTCAGTGTGGCTCTTAGCAACATCCTCAGTATTAACTTCAAAATCATGGATGAAGCAAGAGGGAGATGGACAGTTTCTAAATTTGATGAATAAATAAATTAAACATTTAAAAAAAAAACTTGACATGGCCCAGCTTGGTGGAATTAACAAGTTGGAAAGTATTTTGTTGATCTTTACATATTTATCATCTGGTTTTTATATGGAGTGGGGGAATGACAAGGAATTGGAGTGATTATTATGAGATACTTACTGATTCAGCTGCATGGAGAAAGATCTGGCAAATTCCACTCTCCTTGTTAAGACCACACAAAGATTGGATGGGATGAGCTTTGTAACAAGGAAGAAATATATGGGAAAAGGGAAAGACAGGAAAAGTTCCTTGAAGCACACAATGAATTTCTTTTACTATATATAAGAAACGTTCTCAGAGCTACAGTCCAGAGGTGGGTTTCTGCAGGTTCTGACCAGTTCTGGAGAGCCGGTAGTGGAAATTTTGAGTAGTTCCGAGAACCGGTAGTAAAAATTCTGATTGGCCCCGCCCCCATCTATTCTCTGCCTCCCAAGCTCCAGCTGATCGGGAGGAAATGGGATTTTGCAGTAACCTTCCCCTGGAGTGGGGAGGGAATGGAGATTTTACAATATCCTTCCCCTGACACGCTCACCAAGCCACGCTCACAGAACCGATACTAAAAAAAAATTGAAACCCATTACTGGTACAGTCATGGTGTTAATGTAAAAAAATTGAAAGAATGATGGAGCAAATCTGCTCCAGTTTTATATTCTTTAGCAAGAAGCTATCATGATAGACTATCTAGTTCAGGGCTGTCAAACTCGATTTCACTGAGGGCTGCATTAGGGTTATGTCTGACCTTTGGGGGCAGGTGTGAAATTCAAAATTTTCCCCTACCGGTTCCATGGATCTGGCTTGGTGGGCGTGGCAAGGGAAGGATATTGCAAAATCTCCATTCCCACCCACTCTGGGGCCAGACAGAAGTGGTATTTGCCAGTTCTCCGAACTAAAAAATTCTGCTACTGGTTCTCCAGAATCTGTTAGAACATGCTGATTTTCACCCTTGTTTGGGGGGGGGGGCGGGGTGTGTGTGGCCAGTTCGATGTCAGTCATGTTGGGGGTGCCTGTGGCGGCCCAAATGCTCTGTAAATGAAAAGGGGCTCCCAAGCTCTGTTTTCGGCTACAACTGCCTCCTGCAACCCTCTGCCAGTGAAAACGGAGCTCAGGAGGGCCTTACATAGCCCTATTGAGTTCCATTTTCACTGGCAGAAGCAACACGGGCCAGTCCTTCACTGTTTCCAGGGCAGTCCTGTGGGCCAGATCTAAGCACCCTGCGGGCCAGATCCAGTCCCCGGGCCTTGAATTTGACACCCCTGATCTAGTTTATTATTGTTTCTTGATTTACTTGGTTCAGATATTTCAAAGGTGCATTAGATCTGTCAGAATTAAAACATCTAACTTATTTAATTTTCATTTAAGGCCAGATAATACTGTTATGTAAGAATAGAAGAGGTATCTAACTGAAGACTGGGATAAAAATACCCCCAAAGTCTATTGACTTAAAAGGTAGGAAAAGGGGACCTAGGATTTAAACCCTGGACATGGGGTGTGTGTTTGTGTGTACATGCACCTATGTTTGTGTGAAGAAGGGAAAAAAATGCCCAAGTAGGAGATAGGTTGTAGGGGCATAGCAATAGTACTTACGAGAAAGATCTGAACATCTTGGTAAACTACAGATTAAGGACGAGCCAGCAATGTGCTGTAGCTCCTTAAAAAGTCAATGGAGTTTTAGGCTACATCAGTAGAGGTATGATGTTAAGATCATTAGATACAATAATATCACTCTATGCTTCATTGGTCAGATCACATCTGGAATACTATATTTAATTCTGGTTACCACAATACAAAAAGGATGCTGAAGAACTGGAAAGCTTGCAAAGAGGAGCAACAAAAATGGTGAAGGACCTGGATCTAAATCCCATGAAGAGCGCTTAAAATGTTTTGCTATGGGATGTTTAGCTTAAAGTTGAGAAGATTAAGGGGAGAGATGATAGCAATCTTCCAATACATGAAAGGATGTCACAAGATAAAGGGACTAGATTTATTCTTCCTTCACTTGAAAGTAAAACAAGAACTAGTGGGTGGAATCTTTTAGTGGGAAATTCAAACTTGAACTAAAGGGGAATTTCCTAACTATGAGAGTTGTTAAGCAATGGAACAACCTGTCTCCTGAAATTGTGGCTGCTTCATCACTGGAGGGTTCAACAAAAGAATAATGGGCCAACCATTGGGAACCAGGCCACCAAAGACACAGTATCTGGACACCATTAAAGCTGACACCAGCCAGAGTGTAGAATAATTCAAAGAATAGCGCAAAATTGGAAAATGTGGAGAGACCTGGCCCATAGAATTGCCAAAAGTCAGAATCATCATCATCACCATCACCATCACCATCACCACCACACCAGGTCATTGTGCAGTCTATAGAAAGCTTATAAAACAGTTGAGAATGTCTGTACTTGGTTACATGATTCATTTATTTAGTTATATACACACACACACACACACGCATACATACACTCTCACAAGCCATTTTTGTTCAGACTAGAAGATTAAAAAGACTTGCCAAGTCCTGGCCTTGGCTCATGATTTTCAAAATATGGCATTGATGCTGCCTGCTAATTTTCTCTTTAAAAATCAAAAGGCTTAGCGTCTTTCTCAAAAGCTTAGTGTAACGTTTTTGATTTTTATAATAAGCTTCTTGTTTTGACAAATCCGCCAGCACTGAAGAAAGCAAATGTTCTTAAACTATGAGATTGTGAATTATTAGAGTTGGGCAAAGCATTTGGGGACTGCTTCACTTTAGTGTCTTGGCAGAAATGCCTCTTTCATACATATGCATTGCAGATGACCTTGGAAGGCTCTTTGGGAGGACATGGACTCAGAAATCTTGCTGTGAGTGAAGCACCTTTTCCAAAGATCCACACAGTACACAACAGTTGTATTCTTGATTATTTTAAGAAACTAAAACTGGTCAAACAAAGTTTTCAAGACCCCTGTGAAAAAATTGAGAATCTTCTTCTCCATATCTTATATGTAGGAAGGAGCAGGACTAGGTTCAACTACTTGACACCACAGAAATTAAAAAATAAGAAATTAAGTTAGAATAGCATTTTTTTCAGTCTGCTACTTTGATGCAGAGACCTTAATATTTATACTCAAGCAGATGTGGTCTGGAGGCAAAATACCTCCATCCGCAGCTCCATATTCTCTGACAAACTCTGGGAATGAGCCAGTGGTGGCCTGCTGCTGATTCGGGCAAACCGGTAGTTCTGATGATCAGTTGACCCTGCCCTATCCTGTCCTATATTTCCTTTCTGGCTCAGCTGATTTGTGAGGCACAGCTGATTTCCACGTCTCTGCTGCCTTAGAAGGTAAATAGCTGAGCCTCAAATTGCCGTATTTTGAACGCTGCACGCTCATAGAACCAGTTGTTAAACCAGTTACAGTCCACCACTGGAATGAGCTTAAATCTGCAGAATGGCAGTTCTGGAGATTACACTAATTTACATTAGCAAAGTTTGAAATAAGTATCCTTATAAGACAGACAATATAAACAAGGGACAGTAATTTATCCAATATAGGCCAGAAAAGTTGGGCCACAATAGACTGATGGCAAATCTTCATAGCTGTTTTACACCACTGAATCAATTCTCAGCATGCATGGTCTTGGATTATTTGAGGGACTGCATTTTCCCAATCATATCTAGCTGTCCCATTAAGTCAGCAGAGCAGGAAGGGCATATTGAGAGTCCCATCCAGGAAGAAATGATACTTTATGGGACACAGGAGTTGATCCCTTTCTACTATGGCACCTGCCATTTGGAACACTATTCCCCCTGAGGTCAGATTGTCCCCAAAATTGATGGCTTTACAAAAGGGCCAGAATGGGCTTTGCCACCTGGCCTGGGGATCTAATAATAAGTCAGGTATGTAAGTTGGTTATATTGCTAGCAAAACAGTTTGTGCTCTTCCACAAATTACATTTGTAATTTTAGTGGTTTAATGTTTTTAATGGTTTTACTGTTTTTGGGTTTTTTTTAAATTGTTTGTTATACTGTTCAATTTTTAACATTGTTCCTTACTCAGACTGACATATGTGATATTGGTAGCTATATACTTTATCATATAAATAAATATACATGTTGCTCAGTGGTGAAATTCAAATCTTTTTACTACCAGTTCTGTGGGCGTGGCTTGGGGGGCTGATGTGGCTTGGGGGTGTGGCTTGGGGGTGTGGCTTGGGGGCATGGCAGGGGAAGGATATTGCAAAATCTCCATTCTCACCCCACTCTGGGACCAGCCAGAGGTGGCATTTGCTAGTTCTCCGAACTACTCAAAATTTTTGCTACTGGTTCTCCAGAACCTGTCAGAACCTGCTGGATTTCACCCCTGATGTTGCTCCTTTTTGTTCCATTGTTCTTTGTTTAATGACTTTGATACTATGCAGGGGTGGGATTCTACCAGGTCGGACCGGTTCGGGCAAACCGGTAGCTCCGACGATCAGCTGGGAGTGAACTGGTTCGCTCCGACGATCAGCTGGGCCTGCCCGCCTGCCCCTGCACTTTACTTACCCTTTATCTCCTTTGTTTGAAGCCCAGCTGATAGGCACGGCAGAGCAGATTGCCGCACCTCAGCTGTTTTACTCACTGGGCTGCAGTAGAAGGTAAGTTTTAGCACTTAATTCAAACGGATCACGCATGCACTCAGCAAACCAATTGTTACACCAGTTGAATCCCACCACTGATGTTATGTTGTTTCAGCAGAAAATAAGCAGGTATCTCCCATGCAAGAAAAAATTTCACCAAGTAAAAACCTTTATTTTTAGACATATTAGCTAAGGATGCTAACCACCTGCAGGACATTATGACACATACCACACTACACAAGTTGGATTTGCAAGTTATTCCCAAAGAGCAGTAAACTTAGCCCACTTGTGCTGAAATGAGTAAGTTGACATTTGAAATTAGAGAACAAGAAGATAAACAATATTATAAGATATGGGATTTATTTTATCAATGGCTAGATACTAAAATATGGAAATGAAATATGAAACATAAAATGAATGTTACAATATAATATGTGAAAATATTTTTTTGGGGGGAAATAATAATGCCATTGCTAGATAAATGATAAATGAGGATAATGATATAAAGATATATATTAGGTTGATAATATGAGAAATATAATTTGTAAAATGAAGCACAAGGGATTTGTAACCGATTGACACACTGTTTGCAATTGTAATGGATGATGGATGTTTTATGTTTTGTTTGTTTAAAAATTAAAAAAAATTCCAAAAAAAAAAAAAAAAAGTAAACCTAGCCCACTTTCCCTTTAAGGTAGTTCCCACCATGAGCTCTCAAAGATTGCTACACTGAAAAATGGAGAGTGACGAGAAGTTATCCTCTCCAATTCAAAGAAAATTGATGGGAGATACTGTATGTCTCAAACGTGTACGTTTCCTGATTCAGAAGTATGGAGAAAAGAAAGAGCTGCTTGAACACATTTTCACTGGATTCATCATGAGAATGACTCAGGTGTGTCCTGCAATAAAGTCAGGCTATTTTTGATATCTGGTCAGATTACAGCTATCAAAAGATCCCCCTACAGGTTGGGGAAGGCTATATGAAATCTAGGTATGGAGGAGCGCTATTAAAACATATTGTTGCATATTTCATATGCAAAATATAAAACATATTGTTGCATAGAACTGCAGAAAAAACAGTTGCTACCAACCTGCCTTCCATTGAGGACCTGTATACTGCACAAGTCAAAAAGAGGGCTGTGAAAATATTTACAGACCCCTCACATCCTGGACATAAACTGTTTCAACCCCTACCCTCGAAAAGACACTATAGAGCACTGCACACCAGAACAACTAGACACAAGAACAGTTTTTTCCCAAATGCCATCACTCTGCTAAACAAATAATTCCCTCAACACTGTCAAACTATTTACTAAGTCTGCACTACTATTAATGTTCTCATCATTCCCACCACCTACAGTCACCCACTTATGACTGTATGACTGTAACTTTATTGCTTGGTTCCTTACAATTTATATTGATATTGTTTTCTGGTTGCTTATTTGTACCTTATGACTATCATTAAGTGTTATACTTTATGATTCTTGATGAACGTATCTTTTCTTTTATGTACACTGAGAGCATATGCACCAAAGACGAATTCCTTGCATGTCCAATCACACTTGTCCAATAAAAAATTCTATTCTATTCTATTCTATTCTATTCTATTCTATTCTATTCTATTCTATTCTATTCTATTCTATTCTATTCTATTCTACTCTACCCTACCCTACCCTACCCTACCCTACTCTACTCTACTCTACTCTACTCTATTCTATTCTATTTTGAAGGGCCACTCAGTATGTATGTATGTATGTATGTAACTTGTATACCACCTAATTCCCAACAATTGGGTGTCCCCCAACAACCCAAATAAGGAAATTAGAATAAAACCAATAAAAAAGGTAAAAGATAGCAAGAATGATACACTGCATGTGAATGAAACAATAAATCTCACTTTCCCTTGCCAAAGTCCTGGGTGAAAAACCAGGTTTCCTTCTAAGCAACAGCAGGATATGAAGATCAGGAAGGACCGCTTATCTTCTAGTTGATACTTTGTTATCAGAATCCTCCATCCATCCCTTAATAAGGATCAGTGCTCATCAGGGGAATTATTTGAATTGGCTGATGTTCTTCCTGTTAGTCAGATGGAAACTTGTCCTTGTGCCTAACAATTCAATAGAAACCCTGATGCGAGTGACAGATTTCAACATGGGGTGTGATGACATACATTGCTGCAATTCATTCCTGGCCATTTGATTTCAAAGATTTGGTTTTTTTTTGAGAAGCGGCTGTAGTTGAAGTATTTGACAGTTTCACAACGTGGTGTCATCGCCAAGGTTGAAACATAATAAGAGAGAAAAGTTACTTTAGATTAGCACAAGACTAATCTGCACATGTGGATGAAGACACATATACAAAGACAAAACAAACACCATCTCCAGGCATCTTGCCAAAGGACAAGGCCAATCATTCAGCCATTCTTAATCCACAAATTGACTATGATGAACTAGTTGGATTTATGTAATTCTAGACTGTGGCACATAGCGGGATGCAACATCTTTTGTGGAATAAATGGTCTGTTAATAATGTTGGATAAATACTGAAATATTCATTCAGTGCTAATCATTTTTGAAGATGTTATTCTGATAGCTCTTGATTTTTTTAAAAATGTAATGAATGTCAACGTTTAGTTGTTAATACTTTCTTCACTAGTGAGTTGAGAAATAGGGATGTAGTGTAGTTTTGGTTCAAATCTGCAACAGAGCTTGATATTTCTTGCTAAAAAATTGGCTGCATCTTTTGGAACATAGGGAAGGGAGACTCTGCCAACTGCTATCTGGCTCTCCAATTTTGTCTTTTGAAGTAATTCATTGAAATTCTGCTTTGATTAGGAAGCTTTAAATGAAGCCTTAGTCAGACCTCATTTACAATATGGCATTAATAATACCGCCTTGGATGGATGGATAAATGGATAGATGGATGGATGGATGGATGGATGGATGGATGGATCCATGGCATGTGGATGGATGGATGGGTGGGTGGATGGATGGGTGGATGGATGGATGAAACAGTGAGATCTTAGTTCATGGCATGTTAAAAACTTGCAGTACAATGTATTAAAATTCCTGTTTCTCAACAGTTATGTCACATGTTTAAATAATGTTGAAGAAACCCTTTTTAAAAAATCCACTTAATTTTATCAAAATCCTCTTACAATATATGAAAGAATCTGCATTAAGTAGCTTTGAAGATGTAGTAATGAGCTTTATAAATGAGGCACAATTTTATTTCTTTTTAGAACTTTTTGCAGTGACAATAATCTTGCAATATGATGACCTAATAAATTTCAAAGATTATTTTTTTACAACCTTCATAATAATTATTATAAAAGATACCAGTGGGCAAACTTCTGATCCCAAGTACCATTGTGGGTGAAGCTATTATGCAAATTGTGTGGGCTAGTCTGTTTCTTCTGAGGGGGCTTGGAGGTGCCTTTTATTTTAAAGAATTATCTTATACTTTGTTCTTGTTTCCTGTCTCAATATATTGTGGAATTATGCTATTAATTTTCAACATTTGTAGTCAAAGAAGAGATTGAAGGACTGTTAGGGGCAGAACTAAAACCTGCTCCAAATCTGCTGAGGAGATTGGGAACACAATATCAAGGAGGGTGGTTGTTCAATTGATGGAACTGAATTATATCTGCAAACCTGGGTTTCCTTAAATAATGTTTTGTTTTTCATTATTTATCACAATCTGCTTCCTGGACCATTTAGATCTACTGTATTTCCCTGAAAATAAGACCCTGTCTTATATTTTTTTGAACCCCGAAATAAGCACTTGGCCTTATTTTCGGGGAGGTCTTATTATTTTGGGGCATGTGGAACAAGATGGGGCTCCTCTTGCCATCTTACCTGATTTCCAGCTCTGTCTCCCTAACACTAACCAGACTAGCTGCGCATACGTTTAAATATTTTTTAGGGAGGGTTTATTTTCAGGGGAGGGCTTATTTTCTACGGAGGTCTTATTTTTGGGGAAATACCGTATTTGCTTGGAAGTTACTGGACAACTTCTGCTCAGCTAGGCTTTTTAGATTGGGATGTAAGGCAGGATCACACAAATCGTGCAACTGGTCCTGTCCCATCTGTGTACCAATTTGAATCTAAGCCTGCTTTAAAAAGTTCTTTCTGGACCAAAATACTTTGGCAACAGCTTGCAAAGTATTAAGTCTGGAGAACAAACTAATATGTCCCCCACATCAAATAATTCCTCGGCAATAATTTTCTGTTCCAGAAAAGTAATTGGTAATGGCTTTCCTTCCTGGACAAACACACACACATGCACACACACATACACACACACGATCTATCTATCTGTCTATCTATATATGTGGTACACTAGGGAGAGACAGAGAGACAAAGAGAGCAATGTAAAGTTTATTTATTTATGGAATTAATAAAACAACCATGGTCACAATTTGTGAGTCTGGTGAGTACATTAATAAAAAAAATTTAAAAATAGGTTTAATGATAAATAAAACATAAGGTTAAAGTATCAAAATGCACATACATGATTCTTTCCTTAGCACACCCCCTGTAGATACCACTGTAAAACGCCTGAAGGTATTGACATTTTAGATGTCTGGCAGACTCGTAGTAGCATTAAACCTCAACTCCAGCAATTCGTGGACTGATGGTGTGAGCAATGGCGGTGCATGAGTACATGGTGACTCTCATGATTACACATGAGAGGAAAAAAGTCACTCTGAAAAGAATCCAGCATTTTAAAGGATAAGCAATTCTGGAAGAGTTTCCCCTGGCTATTTTATGGATTAAAAACATTGTGCAGCTCCTGCTTTTCTCTATATTTCTTTTAATGGAAGGAGAAATGATATGTTGCCATGGCTTGTGGCTATAGTTCATCTTCCATGGCTTTGACAAGACATGGTCTCATGCTGTCTCTCCACGCATTGATCCTTCCATTCCATCTGGATCAAGTCAGAAGTTTTTAGTTATCTGGGAGAGGTTTAAAGAAGAGAGGAGGCACAGAATAAGCTTTTCCCACATTAATATAGAAGAAGAAAAAATGCAATTGGCTTTCCTTTCTGGGACTGATAATATCAATTCTCACTTAACTTCAACATTTGGTAGTATACCCCCATACTTCAGTAGGCTTCTTTCACACTTCTGTCTGATTTAACACTGCATGTGATAAATGTAATAAATGCAAAAAACTCCACTTGATTCTCCAATATGCAGTCTGACAGAGTAGGCTGATGTGGCCTGGAATCAGTAAGATGCTTGTGCCCTGATCCTTGTTGCATATCCCAGAAATAAGTCTCCACAGTTGTGAGTAAGCCATTGAGAATGTCTTGCTATCTCGAACACCATGTACAGATGTCGTGGTAAAAGGGTGCTTATGTTTTATCTTACAGTTTATTATGAGTTATTAGGAGAAATACTCTTTCTATATCTCAGCAGGGAAAAATTATCTTAAAGACTGGAATTTTAATGTTCAACTCCAGGCACCAGGAAGTCCCTGAAGGATTTTAGGATGCCGAGGAAGCTAGAAAACAGAGCATAAAGAAACAGTAGAAGGAAATTGGCATGTTTTACTAAGTAAAGATTAAATGTGGAAAGACGCTGACAGTTTTCTGACCTCTCAAGAAATGTCAGATGAAACAGAGGGAGGCATGCTGACTTATCACAACCAAATCATTACCCCAAATCCAGACAAGTGTACTCATTTAGATTTGCAAACACTGATTAACATTCTACCCACTCATTTACTGATTAAAGTTTGCAACCCTATCCCCCTCCCACGAAAAGATCAAGCAGAACACAAATAAAGAAATTTTAATGAGGGTTTTTAATATGTAAATGTATTTAAATGCAATCAATTAATTAATGGCTACATTGGTTAAAAGCCAGGTGACTAATCAACTGAAAAATTGCATTACTTGATAATTCTAACAAATATGTTCACGTCTGGGCCAACTGTGCTGTGTATTTGACATGTTCCTCTTCTTCATAGTCCAGACAATCAATTCACGCCCAATTATGTAGGTTGAGCAACAGGCTAAGTTGAAGTTCCTCCTTGCTGCATCTTATTGCATAAATATAGGTCAGTCAGACACTGAGACTCCAGCCAGCAGATCATTTTCAGAAACCATGCTTCCAACCTCATAAATGTGGAATGTGTTGAGCTCACGAATATCAGGCCAATATTAGCCAGTACGAAGCTTATAAAAATAAAGACAATAAACCATGATAAATAATATTGTGAATCTAGCAGTAGTGCTATTCTCTAGCACTAGGCCATAAGTACTGAAAGATTCTGTCACGTTTTGCCAAGATTAACTATACAATCACTGTCTTTTAGACAGCCTGTTTTATAATGTGCCTCATTTCAGACTTGCTTGTGGGAGATGAGAAAGAAGCTGTTTATCAACATTGGAAGTGTCTTGGACCTCTGCTTGGGACATTCCAACGAAATGCAGTTTTTCTGTCTCATCAATGGGTGTACAAATTAGATATGCCTGAAATACTAAATCTGAGAGAAATTTATGGCAGCTTTGCATGTTATATGGTGGTGGTAATCCTGAACTCTAGTTTTTTTTTTTGGCTGTTTTGTATGATTCACTTCCATCAAGAATGAAAACAATCACACTGCCTCTAAGAAATGTTCTGCTGCACAGTCTGAGTGGCATCCAGGCATTTTGGAGAATGGTAACGTTGCATTTTCCTGCCATTCTGATATTGTGAAAAATACTACACAGAGCTACAACTTTGGACTCTGTTTCTCTGGATATTCCAAAAGTTCATATTAAAATACAGCTTTGATCCTGAAGAGTAGCTGCAGTGTTAATCTCCTTCCATGAAACACAGATTTTGTTCAGGCAGAAGGAACATTGAATCAGACCACTGGCCTTCCCCCACCCCTCATTACTGCTTGCCCTGGATAGCATCACATACACACCCCTCAAACTACTTCCTTTTACCTGAGAATTATGCGATGAATTGCAATTGTATAGACACAAAAATACATCTAAGCTACTGTCCCCGTGTACAGGAAAAATATTATGAGCCATGGCGGCATGGTGGCGTAGTGCAGTAAAGCAGGCTACTTCTGCTGACTGCTGGCTGTTTGGCAGTTCGAATCCCACCAGCTCAAGGTTGACTCAGCTTTCCATCCTTCCAAGGTTGGTAAAATGAGGACCCATATTGTTGGGGGCAATAGGCTGACTCTGTAAACCGAGGGCTATAAAGCACTATGAAATGGTATATAAGTCTAAGTGCTATTGCTATTGCTATTATATAACAAAATTAGTAAAATTCTTTCCTTGATGCTTTATCATTCTGTGAACATTATAGGAAGAGAGCCATGCTAGTCTATGATGGCAAAATTAAAGTTGCCTAGTAGCATCTTTTCTCCAAATTTTGTTAAAAGGAATAGACTTCTGTAAGATACATGTGATTAAACAAGTTGCAGCTCACAAAACTTGTGCTTTTTAAATAAAATGTGTTAGTTGGAAAAGGTGGTACTAGACACTTTCTAACTTTCTATTAACAGGGACTGCTTAACATATGAAAATCTGACTTAAAACAAACTGACTCACTGTTTTATGCAAACCATTTTGGTGACACTAATAATGTCTTTCCTCCTTTTTGTTGAATTTTGATAGAGCTTAAATCACTATTAATGTAGCCATAAGTTATCTTTCTTGGCAATTCTCATTACAGATGTCAAGTATGACCTGACATTATCTCTTTCATGATGTCATCCCTTCCTGGTTGAGCGTCCATTCCTCGAGACAAGGATATTTGAAAAAATGAAGAAACAACAATCGAATCATCATGAACTTCATTATGATCAATAATTGGTAGTGATTTGGAAATGGTTTATAATAAAAAAAATAAGTTTTGGAAAAACCTTATTAAAAATATAGTCTTAAACAGAATTCTAAGGTAAATTTTTGACAACTGTTTCACTTTTGAGATATCATATTATGATGTCATAATGCAAGGAAGTTACAAAATAATATCATTATAATTTAAAACAAGATCTTTAAACGATTCCTCATAAGGAAATGGTGCTGAGTCTCTTCTTCTCCACATAGAGCTAGGATCATGTCTTAGTTTTGCTTTTAGTTAGTGTAAATCCCATTTTTAGAAGGAAACCACTTCCATTCCTTAATAATGTAAAATGATGGAGACATTTACTATATGATTTCAAAACTTTTAAAAACTATGGATTAATGTTGTTCTGGAAAGGTATAATCCAAAATCAACAGCCCATTCTATGTTCATCCAGAGGACTTTTTAAAATGCTTTTCCTTGTTTCCATAATTATAAAAATTGGATTACTTTAAAAATTACTTTTGTTAACTAACTTCAGCAATTTTGGAAAGAAGTGTCTTTGTCTTATTCTGATTTTCCTAATTAGTTTTTGGCATCATTCCTTTTTTGAGATGTCAACAAACTCTTCATACAAACAAACGTTGCAATGAGTCTTTTGAAGCTCCTGATTTGGAAACTAAAAAACTGGAAGATAAAATGATTCAAGGCACTTAATGATTTCATATTAAGAGCAGATTTATATCAAGCAATTTAATGCTACAGACTACTTTCAGGTTCTGTTAATAATATTCGCATCATCATCATCATTTCACACCTTTTAAAATAATCTTTCAAAAGGATTGTTTGTTCTCCATTGATCTTTAGATTATGAACTTCCACTATGCAGCAACTATTATCCTGGAAACAAATAATCTCTAATCTTGATTTAAATTTCCTTAGACACTTCCTACTGAAAAGAAGAAAATTAATATTTAGAGCAGAAAAATACTCTCATTTGTATATATCTTTTATAATTCTTTTTTTGGAGCATGTCTATAGGGCTTTTATTGCTCTGAATCCCTATGCTGTTGGCCCTATCCAATCACACGCTTCTTGAATTTGTCCCTGGCTTGTGTCTCTGAAATTCTCAGAATCAGCTGATGCCAAATGCTGCAGATTTAGTCAAAGATGGCTAAGAGAGGCTGGTGATTGAGCAATGGGGAAAAGAAATCAAGCATATGCAAACTGTATCTTCCAAATATCAGTGGTCAGATTTCATGGCTATTTGACACAATGGTTAAATGGAACTCCACAAGTAGTGGGTTTCACTTACCTTTGCTACCGGTTTGCAAATGTGAGCACATGCGTCATGTCTGCGCATGCACAGAGCATCCGTGATGACATCTGGGTGGGTGGGCAGGGCCACCCACCACCATCGCTACCGGTTTGCCCGAACCAATTAGAACCAGTAGAAACCCACCACTGAACTACGCCAATATGCCACTGAATATTAATTCCTCAAAGGCTTGGTCTTCATATCTGCATCTGAGCTTGTCCTAGGTTGGAGAAAAAAAAGGTTGGATTACACAGACTTTATCCTCTTGGTCTTATCCATGAGGACTTTTTGCATTCTTTATAGCAGAGTTTCCTCAACCTTTGCAGACCGGCGGGAGTGGGGGGGGGGGGAAGAGGATGGTTTTACATGTGTGGTAGGCAAGTGTGCATGCACACCGCTTGTGCAAGTGGACCCAGTTCCGAAAGGGTCAAGGCCCAGTAGTGGGCCACAATCTGGGGATTGGAGACTCCTGCTTTATAGGGTACCACCTCAAGTAAATGTCGAAGATCCACTTTGAGAAGTACAAAGCAGCTACAAGGGATCCAGAAGCTTGGCAGGAATTAGAAACAGAGAACCTGTGTTAACTTTATGTTCTAACATCCTCATTGCCTCCCCTGAGTCATGTGATCACATTTACTCCCTTTTGCGGTTGTTTGTATCATCCCGCGATCACATGAGCACAATTTTGGATGTTACCTCCAGTTTCAGTGAATTCTGGAAAGCAGAAAAGGCTCTTTGAATAAAATGGATTTGCTTAATGACAACTACATTTGCTTAATGACCACTGCATTCACTTTATGACCATCATGTTTGCTTAACAACTGCCACAATAAAAAAATTGTGAAATCAGTAACATATGGTGACCTGCTTAATGACTTATGTCCATAATGCTGGGCTCAGTTATGATCGTAAGTCAAGGAGTAGCATTAACTTAACTATAAGCCCTTCTTTCCATGCTGCCATGGGAGGTGAATGTTAAAATAGAGTGTCTAGAGAAGCAATGATTCCCCAATTCTAGTACAGATGATACTGGGCTGAGTTAGATGGTCAAATATTGTATCCAATGACTGTTACATGTCTCTAAGTAACACCTAATTAGTTCATACCTGTAGTTAAAACTGCCAAAAATAATTTAGATGTGGAATATCTTTTATAGCTCTGCCATACATTGTGCTTTTTTTTTTTTACTAGTGCTGGTTATAATCTATTTCCATGATGGTGAACCTATGGCACGCATGCCACAGGTGGCACGGAGAGCCATATTGGTGGGCACCCGAGAATTGCCTTAGTTCAGCTCTATCATGCGTGCGCATGCTGGCCAGCTGATTTTTTGGAACTTCTGGGCCTACTGAAAGTCGGCAAATGGGCTGTTTCCGGCCTCTGGAGGGCCTTCGGCTGTTTTCACCCTCCCCAGGCTCCTAGAAAGCCTCTGGAGCCTGGGGAGGGCGAAAAACAGACCTACCGGGCTCACCATGCCATCACATGCCAAAAGCGGGGGGACCATGGGGTATATTCCACATCTAAATTATGGGGGGGTTCAGATACATGCGCAGGGGGGGCAGGATGCATAGAATTATGGGTGTGGGCACGCACGTGTGCGACCATCCCGCACTCCCCCCGCTTTTGGCAAAAAGGTTAGCCATCACTGATCTATTTCATCCCTAGCAGGAAGACAAAACAAAGAGCAAAACACTGAAAGGTGAAATTGTACTAATAGGCACAATATTTTTTTGCAGAGTCTGGTTATTTCCCATACCAGAGGCAATCAAAAGCTCTCTGCCTTTGGGAAGCCAGTTATCTAGGGGCATCTAAGGTGAATTTTTTGCAGCTTGCACCACTGGAACAAAAATTCTCATGGTTGGTGACATTTATGATGTCACTTCTCTGTTTGAAATACACCTTGCCATCTGCTCAAATTCTCCCCCGTTCCCTTCTAATGAAAAAATATTTCCAATGTATATCTCCTTTAGCCTCTAGAAATGTCATCCTGCAAGCTAACGATCATATTGCCATGTTTGTACTTTTTACAACAGATATGAAATAAGATCTTTAAATACATTTGGTGACCAGGGATGTAACAGTGTAAATAATTGCTGAGTCTACAGTAATTGGATGGGCTTAGGGCTCAATGTGTGTAGAGGAATATGTGTGTGCACACATGTGTTCACAATGTGATAATAACACATATTCCTTTATAATGTGGTACTAATCATAAAGTTGCCTCGTAAGAACAACCCATTCTTTCTTCCCTCCCTGTAATATTAGTGACAAAAAGTGGGTCCATATTCTGCATTTTCACGCACCTCGCTCTATATCATTGTTGAAGCAAGATGAGATGTCCACATGTATTACTAAATATAGATACAGAGGAGGATAGATACAGGCATTTCTTCACGCTTGGTTTTCTCCTTAATTTACAGAAAATTGGGTATATGCAGCATGTTCTTTTCTTATACTAAACCCAGATGCTAGTTTATCGTGATTAGTACTGACTTTTCTAATTGTTAACGACTCTTCCAAAAGAAAAAAAAACCTACTTCTGCTCCCAAAGCTTTTCTTAAAAGTCTTTCCCATTCTGATCAACTCTGGAATGGATGGATTGAAATTCCCATAATGTCAGAATGACTGCTAAGAATTATATGAGTTCAACCCATCTAGAGAAAATTAGGTTAGGAAATTATTTTTATTCTCAATTTCCCAGATCTTCATCCTCCCCAGCTCCTGTTCTATTTCCTTTTGCTCTGTGGATTTTAGCAAAGTCAAACGTTTGTAATAATTTTATCATAATAATTTTCTATATGTTGTTTTGCATCTCAAGTTTTGGGGATGGAATAGGTTGTTAAATAACAGGCAACACAGCGATGTAATTCATGTGGTTCATTAACAGAAACTTTATATATCTTGTTCTAACTTACCAGTATTATCTCAGAAAACTAGAAACACAAAATAATTTGATACACCCTTATAATTTCTTCCATCTACACCAGTATAACATCAGATATAATGAAACATTTTAATTGTTGTGGTTCTATTCTTTTAATACTAGGCAATTTAGAGGTGACTGTGCTGGGAGAACAGCATGTTTTAAAATGTGTTAGCATTAAATTGCATGCTAACCAACCTGTTGTCTAGACAGATTTTCCCATGATACAGATATGCCTGGAAGGTAGGTTCAGGTGGAACATTCCTTAATTAATTGTCTCAGACAAGCTCCCTAGTTCTTAAAGACAACAGGATTCCCTGCATATTTACTGTAAACTAAATTCAATTCTATAAAGACTAATCTATTTGATTCTGGAACAATAACCTCATATGACCTGTGCATAGACACCCCCAATATAAGTTAATAATGGTCTTTTCTCAGACCAAGTTTAAGTAGATTAGTCACCATAGGATATAATAAATTGACATACCCCAGAAATTAAAGACTCTCACAAATGGTCTCAGAGATCAAGACATTACTTTGCTAGTTTTTGAGTGTTGCAGGTTTCAAAGTTGTTTCCGTTGAACTGAATGTTTCAAGCAATTCAAGTAGAACCAAAAGTTATTAGCAAATCTGACACCAAGGACCAAGACAAACTTGATATTGTCAGGGCAGAAATGTCAAGATTGAATGCTGACGTTCTGAGAATCAGTGAACTGAAATGGACTGGTATGGATCACTTCACATCAGAGGAAAGCTTTTTGCGAAAAGCTAAAGGTAACAGAAGAAAATTTGCTCAACTAAACACTGAGAATAGCAAGAGAAGCCAGGGATTACTTTAAGCACATAAATTAAGAATAAGCAAGTAGGAAGGACTAGAGATTTAAGCAAATTATACGCATCAACAGGAAATGTCTATGCATATGTAGGATGATAAAAGGCAAAGAAAGCAAGGGTATATTAGAAAAATAAAACATAAGGTATCTGTCTCACTCATTCACTTACTGAACTGGAATGAAAAGTGAAGCTAAATGGTCCCTAGAGAATAATGCTAACAAGAAAGCTGCTGATAAAATACCAAGAGCACTCTGGAAAATCATAGAAGAACATGCAATTAGAGTGCTACGTTTGATTTGTAAGCAGATGTGGAAAACACAACAGTGACCAAGAGACTGGAACACATAGGAAAAGCTACATTAAAAGAACTAGACTAATAAAGTCTATGAGTATTTCATTTCCTAGGCTCAAAAATCACAAAGATGGCGACTATAGCCATGAAATACAGACAGCCACTTGGGAAGATTATGACAGATCTGGTGCAGAGACATCACACTGATAACAAAGATAAGTGTTGTCAAAACCATGGTTTCCCCCACGGTAGCATATGGATGTGAAAGCTGGGTAATCAGAAAGGCTGAAGAAATAAATAATTATGCCCTTGAACTGTTTGTTGTGCTGGAAAAAATTACTGAGAATACCCTGACAGAAGAACAAATACTTCAATATCGAATGAACGAAAATCAATCTGCTCACTGGAAGCACTTAATTTCTAATAATAACAATTTTAAAGCCTAAAATAGTGCACATATAGGTGAAAGCAAGAATCATTTGAGAAGACCCTGAAGCTTGAATAAATTGAAAGCAATTGAAAAAGAAACTGACAGAATATGATATTAAAAACTATTACTGATGACATAAGCATGAGCTTACAAGAACTGAGAGAAGCAGCTACTGACAGATAATACTAGCAAAATGATGTCCTTTGGATCACAAGGAGACAGAAGCAACTAAAAATAACAGCCAAGTTCTATAATATACCTACTTGTATCCTGCATCAGTGGTGGGTTGCTACCGGTTCTCCCCAGTTCGGGAGAGCCGGTAGCGAAAATCTTGATGTGAGAGCGAACAGGTTCACTCTGACCGTCAGCTGGGCCCTCCCGCCCGTCCCCACGCTATACCTACTTTTATTCCTTCGTTTTTAGCCCAGCTGTAAGATGCAACAGAGTAGATTGCAATGCCTCAGCTGTTTGGAAATTCAATGTGCTTGCGCGTCAAAGCCCAAGTTGAAGCCCAAGTTTAGTGTGCGTCCGACTGAAGCAAGCACGCGCATGCCAATCTTGCGCAAAACACGTGCATGAAGCGAACCAGTGTTAACACCGGTTAGAACCCACCACTATCCTGCATCATTTGTCTTTCACACAATTGGTTCCAGGATGTTATAATGGAATGTATGAAAAACTTCCTTTTATCTGTCCAGACTCTCTAACTATTCAGTTTTAATGGGTTTCATTTTCTTTCAATATTATAGATCTGGTAGATCTATAATATTATAGATAGATCTGATAGATCTGGTAGATCTATAATATTATAGATAATAATGGAATGTATGAAAAACTTCCTTTTATCTGTCCAAACTCTCTAACTATTCAGTTTTAATGGGTTTCATTTTGTTTCAATATTATAGATCTGGTAGAAAATGTACTACCTCCCCCACAGATATTAAGAATAGGAATTTCATAGTCTCCAATCCAGTAATGGCTTCCCAGCATCCCAATTGTGGACCTCTCTCAGCAGTCAAAGATTGCATCATTGAAACATGGAGCTAAAATGGCCGAATTTGGATAGCAATAGCATTTAGACTTATATACTGCTTCACAGTGCTTTACAGCCCTCTCTAAACAGTTTACAGAGTCAGCATATTGCCCCCAACAATCTGGGTCCTTATTTTACCCATCTCGGAAAGATGGAAGGCTGAGTCAACCTTGAGCCAGTCAGAATCAAACTCCTGGAGTGAGCAGTGAGTCAACCTGCAGTACTACATTCCTGTGTTGCCATAGATGGAATTATTTTTTTCTAAAAAAATTAAGAATAGTGATGGAAGCCATAAACTATTGGGAAATCTTGTGCTCTAATCTCTCCCTTCACTCCAATTTTAGCATTCACCCCAACAATCCATTTTAAGTCAGTTTAATATGGGTGGACTCTGTGAGGAATATGTTCCCATTCCCATTTTAATCCCCCACTAAAGCCTGCAGATTAACCTCCCCCAAAGCAGTCTCATGGAATTTGAGGGATTACTAGGAATATTTTGTCTTCCTGTTCTTATTCTGACTTTTAACTGCAATTTGAATTGAATTTTGCTGTTGAATTTTGCGGAAATATTGAAATTTGCAATACCTCAGAACAAAACCTCCTATCCTGGTGATGTCATGTCAACCATTTGTTAGAAGTTCAGGAGGTTAGGACTGCACTATGGAATGATAGAACATATATAATTTCATACACTTTTGTCATGTCTCTCTTACCACATAGGAATTATGGACAGCAATTAGAATTAATTTCCAACCAAAGCATATTAAGGTGGGCAACGTATCTGATCTGTTACATAGATGTACAGTGTACTGTATGTAGATGGTAGGTACAGCAGGTATAGTACAGCTTTCCATGTTCCTAAAATCCATGAACCTATCATTCCCTTTTTCTGCACTAGCACCACCTTATTTCACCATCAACTGATGGTGCTTGGTCATCCAGGTATTCATACAAACAATTATCTCTTTTATTTTCTGTTCAAAATTTATACTGATGGTTCTCACTACTGTATCCCTTTGTTTAAAATTAGAAACCGTATAGTGAATAATTAAAGGCATATTTAAATAGCAGACTGTTTAAACTTTTGGAAGTAATGAGTGTTCACTAAGATATTCTCAATAGGGAATTTCCAACTGTGACCTCTGATCTGGTATTTAAACCATGGGGGTTGTTGTGCCTCCCATGACATCTGCATCAACCACAGTGAATACAGCTGGTTTCATTCTTCAGAAATACTTTGATTTTGAGAAATCTTGTCTAATCCCTCTGGAATAAAACTCAAAGCAATCACAGTGGATGAAGCCTGATGTGTCACCTAAAGTTCCTTGGAAAATTTGCCCTTGAACTGATTTCTTTTTATGATAAAAGAAAAGAGAAATGATCAAGTATATAGTAGGTAATAATATAACATCTGTTTAATTAAAATTTAAATGTCAATTTTTTGATCTATGATTGAACAAGGCTTAGCCTTCTCTACTTTTTTTCCTTCTGGTTCAGTCTTTTACAGAACATCCTTGGCAAAGAGTTGCACTCAGTTGGTCTATTAAAAATATATTTAAACTTGATGACTTTTTTCTTATGCAGATTGTATTTTATTAATTGCTATCATGATACACTGAGCTTATTTTTATTGACTTTATTTTATTTTTATTCATTTATTTAAACAGTATATTAATGTTTCCTCTCTAGGAAACCTCCAGTCCTTCCTACACACTACCTCTTCCTGTGTGAATGCTTCAAGGAAGAAGAGGCTTCACAAAAGTTTATTTGATCTCTCTTGACTACCTAGTAGTGGAAACAACATATGTTCATTAAGCCTTTTTCTTTGGATCTCTACTACATTCACAGAGCTCATAGATTTTGTTGAAGGCTTCCCCACCCCCCTACATAACCTCTACAGGGCATGGCAGATTTTCAAGGTTACCAATATCTTTGCCCATCTCCATCCTTGCTTCCATGGCAACCATCCCTTTGCTTTTGGTCTACAGCTGCTTTTCACAGTAAAACAGAAGGTTCTTTTGAGAGGAGCTGCAAAAACATCCACCCATCACCTCTGAATTCTCACTAGAGAGGCCTCACTTTCTTTTAATGCTAGGTGGAAATATCTCACTTTGGTGTAGCCCAACCAAAAGTCTCTTCCTTTCAATTCCTGCTTTTCCTGAGATTTGCAAAGAAACACATGCTGTTTACGGAAAACTATGCCCCTCATGGGCCATAGAGTGAAATAATTCCTCATGCATTAAAGAAGAAGTCTCCAGGCAAGTTAAATGTAAAACTAGCAACCCAAAATACGTTATTTATGTCAGGCAAGCCATTTGTCTTCCTGTTAGATAAAGACATACTTAAATGCTTTTGTTTTATCTCTGTGAATGCATACTAGCAAATAAATTTAGCTATTCAAGTTTTTGGCCTGTTGCATAATAATAATGACACTGTTTCATGCACGGTTTCTTGCCGTCTGCTGCTAAAACCTATTATGTTAATTTGATTGCCCACAAATGGATAGAAGCTGATTCCAATAGGCTCACACTGCGTACGCATTTTAATCCATGACATTCATTTTAAAAATCCTCTAAGAATTTTTATTTATATAGCAGTTCATATTTCAGCCCCATTATTCATTCTCCTATTTCCTCAAGCACCCAAACAAGCCATGGAAAATTAGAGGATATATATATATAGTCAGAATTCACCACATTGGGTACAATTGAAAGAGATTGTTTGCTGATGAATTAAGGTTGGAAAGATGGACCGTTTCAATCAGCAACAGCTTCAAAGAAAAATTTTCTTCAAAGAAAAACCAGAAAGTCCAGTTGCCTCTTGAAAAAGCATCTTTGGGACAACGATGACCTGGATGACTGACAATCTCCATAGACAACCAGCAGTGAATTCATCTTTATAAAATACCCTCATACCGATACCCAACTGTACACGAATACACAAATTCCACAAATAAGGACTTAATGGCATTATCTTCACTTAAAATGTAAGGTATCCTTCCCATCTTTCAGGGGAGAACTCTAGAACCCCTGACTCCTATATATTAGTTCTACACATACAGTGTATGTTAAGGATTTCATGTAACTGCATAATTTAATATTATTATTTTAATATTTGCAAAAGATTTAGAGCCCTAGAATTAAAGTGGTAGATAAATTTCCCATATAAATGCACAGATAAGAACACGCAAGGGGATACTCACTTAAAACGATACCTGTTGTAACACCTGTTTATCTAGATTTTTTTTTACTTTAGAAAAAATATGTATGCTTTCATCTGTACTAAATCATTATAATACATTTCCAGTACTTTCTGTCATGCCCAAATTGTTTGTTTCATTTTAGTTATATTTGGGGAGGCTCCAAATATGACACTCTCAGAGCAGGAAAAGAATGGAGAAGTGGGTGCCATTTTAGTCGTTCTAAAGAGCTTAATTAGAAAATTCAAAATAGCTATTTGCAGAGCAAATGGCTGCCTTATTAATTGCTCGCTGGGGACTGCCAGTAGAATGGACAATTAAATCTCTATGTTAAAAAAAAATAACATATTTAAAACAGGGGGAGGGGTGGTGATTGGTGGGAATTGTTTCTCTAGCAGCTCATTTTATTTTCGAAGAACTGAAGACAGACCAGTGAATGATTAAACTCATTAAAAATATGAAGTCACCATGTGCTATTTCATTCAAGCCTGTTTTAAACCGGGATCCCAAGGAAAAACATACTTTTTATTTCTGGACTTTTTTTTTTTTTTAAAAAGGTTGTATTCTTTTATTTCAAAACTGATAGAAAGGTTTCACCAAAAGTTTGTACCTTTTGAAAGAGGAAGGAAAAAAAATAAAGGATTAACAGGGCACTCTTGTACATGTTTAATCCAAAGTAAACTATATAGAGTCCAGTGAGATTTATTCCTTGGTATAAAGAAATACATTAGTGAAAGATGAACTGATGAATTGGTGAAATGATTTATAGCAGGAGTGTCAAATTCAAGATGCTTAGATCTGGCCTTGGGGTGCTTAGATCTAGCCCATGGGGCTGCCATGGGCTAGCAAAGGACCAGTCCGTGGTGCCTCTGCCAGCAAAAATGAAACCTGGGAGGGCCGCATGCCGCCCTCCCTGGTTCCATTTTCATTGGCAGAGAGCTGCAGGAGGATCCTCCAGCTCTGCCAAGGCCGACACAGGTGCCCTCTGATACAAGTGACATCAAGCTGGCCATGGCCACCCTGGCCATGCCCACCCAATCCTGCCTATCTGGCCCCCTAACCCTGATGCGCCCCTCAATGAAATCGAGTTTGACACCCCGATTTATAGAAACAACATTTGGTGAAGAACTAGTTGATGAAGCTGTTCCTCTTAAAATTGCTAGGACAATTTACTTTTTCCTCCCCATTGCTTATTAGTTGGCAAATATCATGCAAACAGGTTAGTTACCAAAATATATACAGTTCATTGATTCTAAGAGTTAGTAGCACTCATACTAGTATCAAGTCATTTCAATTTCAAGGTACCTGAGATGATCTCACTGCAGCCACATCAGAAGCAGTTTGATCAGGGGTAAAATGCTACTGGTTGAGACCGGTTCGGCTGAAACAGTAGCTGTGGCGGCAGGTGGTTTGGAGAACCGGTAGCGGCAGCAGTGCGAGGCTCCACCCACCCACCCGGACATCATTACTTCCTGGTTTTAATCAGGAAGCAACCTGTTTTTTACCCTCTGCATATGTGCAGAAGGCTTTGCACATGCACAGAGAATCCAAAATCTCATGGAGCATGCACTTCTGAACCAGTAGGGAAGATAAGTAGATTTTACTCCTGAGTTAGATGGTTAGCTTCCTTAGATATAGAATTATAACATCTATCCCATTGCAATTTGATGGCTCCATATTATGGAGCCTTCTTTTAAATGCGTCTGACGATCCAAGCTGAGTTGCCTGATCGTCAGAGGCATTTAAAAGAAAATAAGCCTCTGCCGATCAGGCAACTCAGCTGGGATCGTCAGAGCCTTTTGAAAGCATTTTTTAAACAACTTCTTCGTTGAAGAGGTTGTAGAAAAAATGAATTTAAAAGTTAAAAAAAAAATTGGCCATGCCCACCCAGTCACATTACCCCACCAGCACCACCACCACTGATTTCACAGTGATTTCACCACTGAGATATATATATATATATATATATATATATATATATATATATATATATGTATATGTATATGTATATGTATATGTATATGTATATGTATATGTATATGTATATGTATATGTATATATATATATATATATATATATATATGTATATGATAGATAGATATAGATAGATATAGATATAGATATAGATATAGATATTCTGACACATTATTTAAATTTTTTGTCATGATTGCATGACTTCTGTAGATGCCATATACTAAATAAAATAAAAGAGCAATACCAATAGCCCTCCCTAAGCGGTTTACAGAGTCAGCACATTGCCCTCAACAATCTGGAATCTCATTTTACTGACATCTGAAGGATGGAAGGCTGAGTCAATATTGAGCCAGTCAGAATTGAACTGCTGGCAGTTGGCAGAATTAGCCTGCAATACTGCATTCTAACCACTGTGCCACCATGGCTCTTAATGATGCTCACAATGATGCTTAAATGTGCTCTGCACATGATTAATTCCTAGTCTTACATATGAGTATCCCAATATCTCATAAAAGTACATATGTTGCAGTATGTGTGTCAGGATGTGTTATTTTTTTTAAACTTTCACTCCTTTGTCTGTACTAGGATACCCATGCTAAAACCTTTTTACAGTAATGAAGTAATCAAGTGAGCACTAGACAATTTCAGCATTTCTACCTATCTTTTCTCCACTACACCTAACCCTACCTCTACCAGCTGCTAGATGATATGTTACCATTTAGCTGGGTGTTCAACCCAGGTATGATGTGAGCTGTTCAAAAGGTTCTATTTTTGTGATAAACCCGAGTCTCTGATTCAACAATAGCATTTTACTATAGCCTCCTAGCCAGCTATAGCAGTCACAACCTTCGGGTTTTTTTTTTTTTTTTTTTTGTGATTTGTTTATATAACAGGAAGAGGAACTCTAGCGCCTTGGGATAGCTGCTTGAATTCTCACTGCTCATAAACTCTTGGTCCTCCTTTCCCACTTGTTGTCCTGATGAAAAGCTTCTACCCTCTAGGCTGCAAAAGATCCAATCTGGTTTCAATTAAAAGTCTAAAAAGCAAAGAGTTACTTCTTGTCAGACTTAGGATGTAATGAGTTTCCTCAGATAAGGCATATGCTTACAATCTGAGGAATATTTGATTATCTTCATTTAGCAAAAAATAACACATCTGGGCTGAAACTGCAATTTGAAACGAGTTTTACTGGTTAACCATTCAGCAACACAACCACCTTCCTATTTTTGTGGAGAAAATATATTACTATAAATACCACCAAGAATTGCTGGAGTGCCTATAAAATCACAGGCAGAATATCAGTAACCCATATCACATTACCTGATTTGAGAAAAAAAATAATTAGTAGTAGGTATTAATTATTACTTAGTAGTTATTATTAGTTAGTAGTTGTCAGTATTAGTAGTAGTCTTACTTTCACATCATTAATATAACAAATGGTCTTACAATATCTTAAAGATATTTTGCAGCAAAAGGCAAATACAGCTAAATTCTATTTGAAAAACCATCATTTTCCTATGTAGATTGTTTGCTTGTACTTCAGAGATTGTGAAGTAAGGAATCCAAAAAGCAATCTACTACTGTCCCCATTGCAGAACTAGAGTCATCTGATAAATCTTCATAGAAGAAGATTTAGAAGAGCTGAAAGGAAGTATGTCACCTCGGAACAGAATGTAACTAGATTATAATCGTAGAGGATTGTGTGGTGGTTAATGGAATGCATCCTTTGTATGTTTTCCTGCCATTTTGTTTTGTTTTTATCTTTGTTTATTTTAATTCAAATTGATTTTTATTCTAATTCAAATGGGTGGCCACACACATTGATGGATGGATGGATGGATGGATGGATGGATGGATGGATGGATGGATGAATGAATGAATGAATTTACTTGCACAGATTATTATGATAGCTCCCAGCTTGGTCTTCAAAAGAGGTTAGAGAAATTTATGGAGAACAAGACTTTTCAGCCTTTCTTAATTCAAAGTTTCTCAAGAAGTATTCTCTTCTAGAACTTTAGAATTCCACAAGAATTTGGTAGGGTTCTGAGAGAGACTAAGGGAAAAAAATAGTTTACTCAAAATCAGCCAACTTCAGGATTTTTTAAAAGTAATTTTGACAATCTGAAAAAGTTTGAAAACGGTCTGAGTCATCATGGATATATGATGTTTACATGTTCACAGGCAACTTGCTTCGGATCACCAGTTGCTGGAATCAATGGGATTGTTGCTCTCTTGTTCTGATTGTAGCTTTTCTATTTCTGGGCAATATGATACTTTCAATCACACCATATTCCAGCTCCCTCTTCTTGTGATGCAGGAAGGTCAATTTGTTTTCTGTGCAGATTTTAAAATGCCTGACATGGTGTCCTGAGTCATTCATGGTGGCCCTTTCAGCTCAGTACCAAAGTAGGTGATTAGTGGTGCCTCCGTTAGGTATATTTTACCCATTGTTAGTAGAGATCCTTTTCACTAGATACAATGTGTTCTTCCTTTAAGCGGTGCAGCTTCCATTATAGAATCATGAGATCAGCACAGGTATCTTAAAACCAAAACCAAAAGGAACACATAGTCTTGTTGTAACTCCTTAAATTTAGCAATGCTAACCATATGTGATATACAGATATATCAGCCTGAAAGTGTCATCAAAATCTGCTAAACACTACATCAGGAGATAGAGTAGATAGAATTCTTTATTGGCCAAGTGTGATTGGACACACAAGGAATTTGTCTTTGGTGTATATGCTCTCAGTGTACATAAGGAGAATAAAATACATTCATCAAGAATAAAAAGATACAACACTTAGTGATAGTCAAGGTTACTAATAAGCTATCAAATCGTACTAGGAAACAAGTAAAAACAATATAAATTGAAAGATACAAGCACATGGTTATAGTAATAAGTGGAAAGAGATAGATACTAGTAAGGAAGAGAATAATAATTGTAATACATTCGTAGTAAATTATTTGACGGTGTTGTGGGAATTAGTTGTTTAGCAGAGTGATGGCGTTCGGGGGGGGGGAACTGTCCTTGTGTCTAGTTGTTCTGGTGTGCAGTGCCCTACAGCATTGTTTTGAGGGCAGAAGTTGAAACGATTTATGTCCAGGATGTAAGAGGTCTGTAGATATTTTCACAGCCCTCTTTTTGACTCGTGGGCTGTGAAAATATCTACAGATATTTTGGATACAGATGGAGAAAAGACATTCCAAACCTCATCCCAAAGCTATAATCTTTAAAGTTTTTTCTTGAGAGATGAAAGTGTCTGCCTAAGTGTTAAAAGCAACAGCAAAGCTGTTCATTTGTTATTCAGAATTCCACAGATCCTGCTAGGACATCTTGTCTGGGGCAAAAGTGATAAACTTACCACTTGGGGTATTTTCCACCAAGATGTTAATAGTGTTAGACGGTGCCAGGGAGATCCATCTTTGAGTAAAGGGTTTGCGTTCCTAGGCCATCATCTGATCATTTACAAGAGTGGCCTATTCCTTCAAAGCATAGAGCAAAACCTAATAAATAGACCTGCAATTTTGAGTGTGTGATTTAGATATAAATAAATTCAGGGTCTTCTAAACTCATCTGTTTCTTTCAAAAAAATCTGTATTTTAAAGCATTTTCACTTAGAGGAACTATTATAATTATCCAAAGTGATGGTAAGTTTTGTTTCACTGGATTTGTACACACTGAGACTGGACAGCCATCTGTTAAGGTTGTTGTCATCTAGATTCCTCTGCTTTTCAGGGAAATAGTTTTGGGGCCTAAATAACCACTTTATATCCTATGATTTGGTGGAAACCAATCAAGAAGAGAAGCAACTTAGAACTAAGGTGGAACAATTTGCCTCCAGAAGTTGTGAATGCTCCAGTACTGGAAGTTTTTAAGATGTTGGATAACCATTTGTCTGAAGCAGTGTAGGGTTTCCTTTCAACACTACAGTGGCAAAATTCTGTGTTGCTGCAATGTCCACAAGAAAAAAACGAAAGAAAAAAAATATTTTTTGGAGGTATCAATAACAATTATTGGAAAAATACATTTACTCACATACTTATTGGCTCTCCACGCATGTAAATTAGGGAGTGACCCTAACGGTTTGAGATTATGTATTTTCATATGTTATTATTCATGATTAATGTCAGTATTATTTTTAATTTATTGTATGTCTATTGCTGGTCGATGACTGTAATAAAGTTTTTATTCAGGCCTTTCAACACTAAGCAGGGGGTTGGACTAGAAGAGTCCAAGGTCCCTTCCAACTCTTGTTATTCTGTTCTATTTTAAAAAGGCAAAAACCTAGAAATGATATAGGATTTAAAATAAGTATGTAAAGACATGCCTCTCACTAAAGATGACATAATATATAATTGTCTCTGAATATTCTCAGACAGCCATTTCTTACAAGAATGGACCAGACAAAAAGGAGGTGGAATACCAGACAATTGATTCAATTTGAATAAATGAAGTAATTATCCTAATTTTACTATATTTAACTAAATTAAAAAAAAAACCAGAAACAATGTAATATTGTTAAGTAGAAAAACCTTGCATCTCATGATGATTAGTCAAATGTTTCTCAGATGCAGAAAGAGATGCCTTGAAAGCTTCTCATTTACATTCTCTAAATTAAATGCCACATTCTGAATATATATTAAGGGAATGGATAATCAAACAAATCAACCCAGAGTTCTCACTCAAGACACAAATGACCAGGTTCAAATTATCCAACTTCAAGCACATTATGCAAAGACCTAGTTCTCTGGGGAAGACTTCAACACCCCCACCCCCTGCTTCAAAAAAAAAAGAATGGTTTCATCCACAAATATACCCCAAATTAGACCCGCCATTTACATTAAATACTTGACTAAATTTGGCCAATGTCAAAAAAGCTAAGCAGTCAGGCCTAGGTAGCATTTGGATGGGAGATGTGCAAGAAATGTGAACTAAACTGGGAAGTCCAAATACATCTCAGAAGAAAGCTATAATTGACCACATTAGTATTGCTGCCAAGAAAACAAGATGGATATAAGTGAAACTTCACCTTTATCTATTCCTAATTTGAAATATACTATTTGCTATATGATTTCTATGGAAACTGAGGATAAGTTACCTAAAGCAGATTTTTTTTCCTAATTAGAACCTCTGCTTTACATGCTATATTTAACTTGCTGGTAATGCAGATAAAACATGCACTAAAGTCTGTATTGGGAAGGCATTACAAAGCCCAGGATTTAATAAAAGTGTTTTAATCCCGGTTGCAGACATTTGGCTGACAGCACAGAAAAGTCCTTGTAACTTGAAGATTGCAGCTGCCTGTCAATGTAAGTCAATTTGATTTATTAGCATGGGTGTAAGATGAAATCCTTCAGGAAACATTACAAGACTTCTCTTCCTTATTAGTGGAAAAGAAAGAGAGACAGAAAAGATTGACTGATTGTGATGCTTTTTGAGTGTCTTATCTTTCATACTAAACAGGATAGAGATTAAGTCCCTTCTAAATCTCAAAAGTATGCCTATATGGTACCAAATAAATTGTTACCCTCAAACTTTAATAAATACTTTGACCTCAGTGGGAAAATACTCCCAACTTTAAATGATAAAATCATAAAATAGGGGGGTTGGAAATGAGTCCTTTAGCCCTATCCCCCGTTTAGTGCCAGACTCTACTAAACCATCCTTGACTAGAGGCCATCCAACCTACTTGAAAAGCTCAGGAATGAAAAGGAACCATAGTGGCACAGTGGTTAGAATGCAGTATTGCACATTAACTCTGCCAACTGCCAGCAGTTTGATCCTGACTGGTTTAAGGTTGACTCAGCCTTCCATCCTTCCAAGGTCAGTAAAATGAGGGCCCAGATTGTTGAGTGCAATATGCTGACTCTGTAAACCACTTAGAGAGGGCTGTAAAGCACTGTGAAGTGGTATATAAGCCTAAATGCTATTGCTATTATTGTTTTATTGCTTAACAGCTCTTACTGTTAGGAAAATTGTCCTAATAATCTTTTCATTTCAATCTGTGTATCTTTGTCCTGTTCTCAATTTCAAGGGAGAAAAGATTCAGTCTCTTCTCACCCTTGATAGTCTTTAGATATTTCCTAAGCACTACAATCTCTCCCTTATTTTTTTTTCTTTTATAAGCAAAACATGCTTAGCTCTTTTGACTGCTTCCCCTAAGGTATGGTTTCATCCTAGTCACATTCCTTTGAGCCCCTTTTTTAATTGATGCAGGTATTAAAAAGCTCAAAATTTGTCAAAATATGAACTGCATGAGATTTTATACAAAAATAATAAAATCCATGTCTTTAGGGTATAGTGTTTGAAACTGGATAACATGTGAAGACTTCACAAGTCTGAGTCATTTTTATTTTTGAGGTGACATAGCCTAACAGATTTGCCAATCTCTGGTCTAGCATAGTTCATTGTGGAAATCCAGCCTCTAATTATTCAGTAAATCCTTATTAAGCAAGGCTTCTATTTTGTGTTTTAGGCTTAATGTGACAAATTAATTAGTCACTGAGATGTGAGAAGCAATGATATCTATGGCTGTAACCAGGGCGTGCACATTTGTGCATCCTTAGATATTGGAATGGTCATCCTGAAAATGCCAATAAGACTAGTGCTCATTTAAAAAATTGCCTATTGAATTCAACTCATGGCTAACTCCTTTGTCTATTTCACATGGCTGAGCTTTTCAGAGTTTCCTGGCAGCTGACAAGTGTTGTCCAGCACTGCAATGACAGGAGTAAACAAGGGATATTGGAGATGGAAGCTAGGGAGATCCTTCTGTGTGTTTGGTTTTCTACTGCATTCTGTGTCCTCTTTTGCATAATATGTCTTTCCCTCCAGGGCAGATATATTTTGCTCCTCTCTACTTTATTGTTATGTATGGGTTCATTAATTCTGAGCCTGATTAACATTTGATTGGGAGCTGCCCAGAGTTGGTTATAAAATGGGCACTATACAACCATTTTACATAAATAGATTGTTCTCCAAATCATTTTATTCTACAGTATGATTCTGTCATTCATTTCATTATTAACATCTTTCAGTGAAGAATATTTTTTTTTTAGAATTTGGAAGGGAATAAAGGCTTCTGTAATTGTAATAAAAATCCTTTCAGCAAAATGAAATGATATAATTTATTCATTTAATATATTTCAATGCTGCTACTTATACAATTGCAATTACTATTAAAATGCAATAATAAATTTAAACACTATAAAACAGCGATGATAGTAAAAATACATATCTTTGTAAGAAAGTAGGACCCACTGATACCTGAAACCCCACTGAGGTTTTGAATAAAAATGTATGGGACTAGAATCTTAAGTTATTTTTATTATATCTTAAATCTCCCCAATACAAGATTTCCAGAAAGATGGATGATAGTTATTAAAGAACAGAAAAGTTAAAAGATGTTACAAGAAGTAAATTAAGAAAAAATAGACCTGTGTAAGAATCCTAATCACAGAAAATGTAGCAATGCAACATTTAAAATTGAATTATCAGAATAAAAAATACCAGGAAGATAGAAAGTACAGAGAAGATAAATGTAACTTTAACATGTTCCTTCTTGTGAAGGATATTATCAATATTATATGGTAGTTCACTACTGAGGATTACCTTCCTTGCAACCACCTTCCTCCTTCATTTCATATCACAGCCAGAGGATGGCCTCTGAAAATGAAAAATGTATCTGAGCAGGAATATGTAACACAAGATCAATTAATTATTTTGGCCCCAGGTTGCATTTGTGTGTATGTATGCCTGAGAGAAAGAGAAGGAGAGATTCATAACTTACCCAAAAGAAGCACAGTGCTGAAATTCACAGGGGACAAGTTATGTTTCAAAATCAACCACTATGTATTAACTGGACACTAAAAAACATAATATAGTTAGGCTGCTTTTTAAACAGCCTCTTTTTTTAAAACTGCTATCCAGCACATTTTTACAGTATTGATGTCCTGGAGAGGTTTACTGAATGTATCCTTCTAGTAAGAGAGTTATGTTCTTAGAGAGCCTTTGGTATGCTTGGCCTTGCAAATCTGTCTAAAGCAGAAGGAGCCGTGAAATTAGATAATTTGATTATTGGTTTCTGCACCTCAGTCTAAAAAAACCCCCTCAATTAAAAGATATCACATCAGTGAATATAATGATGTGAAAATAGATATTTTATGCAGAAGAGGCAAGCAACAATCTGATGGGGTTTCCACTTTCTAGCTTCAGTTCAGAAAACAGGCACTCTTTGTTTGACTTCATGGCCTATTCCATCTTACGGATTCAAGGAGTAACAACAGGATTTTAAAACATGGTGCTTTAATTTATTATGTTTTACTCCAAACCATTTTCGCCGACTATTTGGTTTATATATGCTTTCTGAACACTTGTCTGTTAGAAGAATTTTTTGTTTTGTTTTAATATTTTGTATGCTGCCCAAACTCACCCTCATGAGAAAGGTGGCTGCACAAATTCTAAAATTATACATATTTTATATTATATATTATATATAATATATTATATATATTATATATATTATATATATATTATATATAAATATTAAAAATTGAGTGGAGTGGTGTGGTGTGGTGTGGTGTGGTGGCTAGAGGTGGAGCTCTCACTTCACAATCAGGAGGCTGTGAGTTCAATCCTAGGTAGTGGCAGATATTTCTTTTTCTGGGCACAATGAGAATATATCTGTTGCGAACTCCACATTGGTGACAGAAAGAGTATCCAGCCAGTAAACACTCAGCTCCATTCAGTTGGTGCAACTCCACCTAGATGCAAGGGATTACGGGTTCATTAAAAGACCAAAAAAAAAAAACCCCATTAAAAAAACAACATACATGACATAACACACAACACAAATTTGTCTGCATTACCATCATATCACAGAGCCTATCAGGTGCAAATTCAAAAACAGGGTGTTGAGAATCCTTGGAGTAATATTTTATAAACCATTTATGTGATGGGTGCGTTTGGGTCCTATACTCTAGGACTGTGTGTGCCAGAGGTGGCATGCAGCACCTTCTCTGATGGCACACGAACCATGGCCCCAGTTCAGCTCTGCTGTGCATGCGTGCGTGCCTCCTGCTGGCCAGCAGGTCTTCAGGTTTCTGCCGTACATGTGCAGGGAGTGGGGCGTGGGCAAGGGGGCCTGCACGCACATGCACAGGTGTGGGGCACATGCGGGGGGCACCCAAGCATTGCATTTTGGAGGTTCAAGCACATGCATGCACATTCGGCACTCAGTCGGGAAAAGGTTAGCCATCACTCTCTAGGACATTTAGTGCCTGACATGGCCATTCTGCAATTCTGACAAAAAACGCTAACCTAAACTGCTATTTTCATTTGAAGGAGAATTTCACTGACACCTATGGGAAATACTGTAAAAGTGCAAATGACTGTTTCCAAGATGGGTTTGTTGTCAGGTCTGTGGCAGGAAGGGAAAAAGTTAATGTCAGTTCATATTTTGGAGAGGATTCAGGCTTCCCTGCAGCTTCTTTTTTTAGAAAGCTAGATTTCACACACAATTCAGACTTGCAAACTTACTGACTGTCCTTTGAGGTAGTCCCAAGAAGAAGCACCAACCCTGAATATTATTGACACTGTCTTTATTGTAAAGTTACAGTTACTATCTTACAAGTCTGAAAATATTTCTCCCCTTCCAAATTTTTACAATCTCGAAAACTAAGGAGAGTCCCTTCTGAGACTTTTGTTCCCACCCTCACCCAGGGGTGGATTCTACTTACCTTTACTACCGGTTCGCAACGGAGCCACATGCGCTTCACTTGTGCACTTGCGCTCTCTTCTGTGCATGCACAGAAGCCTCCTGATGATGTCAGGGTCAGTGGGTGGAACCGCCCTCTGGTTTTACTACCGGTTCTATAGAACCGGTCCGAACCAGGAGCAACCCACCACTGCCCTCACCTCTCCTTTGGACCCAGATTTCATTTATCAGACCATTGTCTAGGGCCAGGGGTCTCCAACCTTGGGAACTTTACGACTTGTGGACTTCAACTCCCAGAATTCCTCAGCCAACTCCCAGGAATTCTGGGAGTTGAAGTCCACGAGTCATAAGGTTCCCAAGATTGGAGATCCCTAGTTTAGGCAGCAGCTCTTCTCATGTCTCCCAAGGTCTTTCCCACATACTGTTATAAAAGGGGAGAGGTTATGATCTGAACATGTATTCATCCCAGTACCATTGTTTTCTTTCTACCAAATGTCACTACAGTGCAACAAGTGTCACTGCGCAATTTCCAGTTTTTGTGTTTCAAGGAGCAATTGATGTTCCCATTGGAGGGCCTCAGCCATCTCAGAATTTGTTCCCATCACAGCAACATCTTCCTTTGCTTAGGAAACGGTGTGCAAATGCAAAATTGCTGCTAATTAAAGAGTAACACGGATTTCCTCCCTAGTGACTGAAAAGATTTGAAATGGTTTCAGAGCATTTGTGTGTATTTTAAATGACTCCTTTCACAGAGTTACTTCTTAAGCTGTCTCTGGGGTCTTTTGCAAAAAAAAAAAAAAAGATAGCTGCTCACAGATACATATGCAGGAATATATGGAGCGCAGAAGAGAATAGCAGTTACCGTAGATATGAATTGGCAGTCTGTGTTCAGCTGTTGGCTAGAAAGGACTAACACAGATTGGCTGACAATTCTCTCCTAGCTCACAAAGCATAGACATGATCATGCTCACTTTTTCTTCATGTCCAGATAGATCCACCTAGTCCAAAAAGCCTAGTTCAATCTCTGGAGTGATTTTGAACTGATTGAAAAGAATGGAGAACCAGAAGGTTAGTCATCCAGAAGACTTTTAAATGAAAATTTGAACCCAACTTTTTTTGGTCTCAATCCTACAGTCTATCATTTACATCCCACTGGGTTGTCTTTTATAGAAATCCAACTTCATTGTTTTCCTCTTTCTTCTCTTTTCATGTTGTAGTCTGTTCATGCTCAGCATGCTGTATATTCATTTTAGTGGGTAGTTGGAATGTTCTTTGCTTGGAAAGAATCACTATTTTTTATGCATAGCCTGAACCACAGCAGAGCGTGATTGTATCTGGCACTGATAAAACTATTGCATATATTTCTTTAATTCAAACCATTTGTTGTTTTGCCGAATTAAAGTTCTCTTGAGAGAGTCCAAACTCAACATGACATCTTGGATTGTTTCATTTTCTACAGAGGTCATTTCTGATATTGCTGGCTGGTGTAGGGAAGGAGGTAATGTCTTGCCAAGTTCTCTCTTCTTGCTATTTAAAAGAATCCTTCTACTTTATTCATCTAAGCACCATGGAAACAATCTGATGGGCCACCTGGAAAAAAGTACTTATATTAATGTCCATCTGAAAATACTAGTCATGAGCAGGGATTTGCAGAGGAGTGTAAATCCGGTCCATATTGTTACCACATGTATTTTTGTATTATTCTATTTGGTCTCATTTCTCAGAGAGTTACTAAAACATACACATAAATTTAAAAATGTCTATTGAAAAGATTTTAGACACAGGCACAATACATATCTTAAATAACATTTACATTACAACCCTCTGCGATATATATCTTTTTCTATGCTACTTTCTAAAAACATATTTTTTCATCTGTGACGTCCCTTATATGTTAAACACAATTTAGGCCTATCATACTACTTTTAACAAAAATTTCCTAGATATACCACAGATTTTTTTTTACACAATTTCCCCAGTTTAAGCTGGTTTGTACCAACATTTCAGAGAAAAAATGACAGATGGTGTTGTCAGACACCTCCTTCAGCGCATCATGACAATTCAAGATAGCAGATGGCAGAGTCGTGGTAGATAAAATAGGCATATTTGGGGATTTGTGTGCATGAAATGGCCACGCGATGGCCTCTCAATGGCCTCCAAAGTATCTACTTAGAAAGCATCCATGTAATACAAGATGAACTGCTGGGTTGATCCATCTTCCAAACAAAATACAACATTACAGCCATGAATCTGTTTTATTATTAAGGTTGTCTTTGTAACATGATAACTTTTAGTATTTTTTAAATTATTGTTATTATTTTTAAGTGGATGGGGCACACAACATGGAGTTAAAAGTCCGCATGTCTTAAGTTGCCCAAGTGGAAAAATATTGAGCTAGTCTATCTGAGTAGTTTGGTTTAAAGACAGAATAGGAGGCTGATAGATGGGAAAAAGCTGCCTTTTCCCTCCAGAAGAGAGACACATCTTTCAGTTTCAAATTCTGTTTAAGTTACATTTTTGCAGTTTTGTTTTGTTTTGTCTAGCTTTCATATTAGCTTGTGGTTATGAAATGGCACAAAAGAATATGCAAGCTGGAGGTGGGAGATTCTCTTATGGATCATTAACTATTAAATGGGAAGCAAAGAGAAAGCATAATTAGACAGTCTTCATAATAGAGGGATGCAACCAGGGAATCCACACAAAAAAATTCATGGTTTTAAACTTGTTTATACAAGATAGGAAGCTCAAGTGAGTAGCAGGTGGCCAAGTCTGCTGATGCATCTGAAATTGTATAAGATACTGAGGTAAAAACAATGTACAGTGATGATCCTCGAAAGTATTTTCTGAACTGAATAAATGAGTACTAAATCAGCATGTGCTTTCTACAAATATTAAAATATATTGGAGACATTGTAACTGCAAATGGGAGAACAGAGGAAAACCTTCTATGTAACATGAATGTTTGGGTATGTATCATTATTCTGATCAAAAACAGAGGAAAGTACTCATTTCATACCTCAAAAGATGTCCTGTTACACAATGCATAGGGAAGAGATAAGGTACTTCCTATTTATCTGTAACTTCATAATTACAGGGTTAGGAGAACATAGGAAAAATCTGTTTAGATGCTATTTCTCCAAATGCCTTGCAATTTCTAAATTTAAATTACCTCACAATTCTAATTTAGAATTTAGGATATCTTATCCTGTTAGCTTATGTTAATGATTTTCATAATATATTGTATCACTCATTTCTATACCCATCCTTACCCCTAGCACAGGATTTCATCCCTTGTTTGCCCGAGATCTTCCTTTAAGCCTGGTTCAAGTCCCACAAATAGCAAGGAGATTTTGGGATTATGTCAGAAGTATAGCAGATGGCTGATTGAATGCAGCATTATAAAATAACCAGATGTATCATGTTGCAAATTTCCAGAAGCAGAAGTATTATTTAGCTAACATGAAAATAGAGCAATATTTGAATTCACTAAAATGAAAAAGCTAAGTGCCTTGTCTGCTTTCGTTACAGTTTATAGAGGGACTTCCTTGGTAGCTACATTGCCTCCCAGTTGGATTACTGCAATGCTTTTTAGATGGGAATTTCTTTGAAGACCGCACAATACTTTTACCTGATCCACAGCTACGGGGACCACAAAGTTCACATATGTAATATCTCTGCTCAAAGAGCTCCAATGAATACCAATTTGTTTCCAGATGCAATTCGAGATGTCACTTTTAAGTCTGACATGGTTCAGAATCACTTTGTTCCAGTGCTTTTTGTCTATGTTTTGAGATTTAAAAGAAAGGAATCCTTTCCAGTCCTAACCCTTCAGATAAGCTATTTCCAGGGATCATAGATTCAAACCTTCTCAGTTGCTGCTTTCCATCTCAGGATCAGCATTTCCCTCCCCCCACCAATACCAAAATTACCACAATAATATTCTGGAAGAGTTAGGTCACAATTGCTTCAAGAGAATTTAATAGGCCCAAACCAATTAGATTTCTCTTGAAGCAATTGTGACCTAACTCTTCCAGTGAGTTTTTGGAATTTGAAGAGTAGTTTTGCTCTCCCCAGGGTGTGAATGACTGTAAGAACTATAGCTGTTCTTCAATGTTTGAATATTATTGTGTCTTTTAGTTTAACTTTATTACTGTTGGAAGACAGGCACTTTAAGTCAGACATGATCTGAGAGGCGTATAAGCCTAGAAAAAGAAAACAAAACATAAAATAATCAGCGCAAAGGAAAAATTGCTGTAAATTATCAAATAATTATTATATTAGAATGAGATGTAAGTCATAGGGCAAGGATTTACAAATGTATTTTTCCAGTGACTCCCAAGAACAACCAATTCAATTGAATTTGCAAAGGGATCAACATCTGAACTGGATTTACTGGGATAAATTGGTTTAGCATAAGAACTACACAATTCCCAGAGCAATTAGATTCTGGGCTTATGTTGCAATGCACTTCCAGTTTTCCCTTTCCACTTTTTCTTGGCTCTGGTGACCCAACCAGATATTTTTTTAGCTTTTCAGCCAGAAAGAAATACAAGCAGAGGGACAGCTCTGCCAAGGACTGCAGACTTACTACTAGAGGCAATGATTTAGGATGAGAAGAGATAATAATCAGCAAATAATATCATGTAATCCTGATCAGTATTAAATTTCAATCCTGTAACTAATCTTATGCTTGGTCACAAGATTCTTACGCTTGGTCACAAGCATCACAAAACACATTTGGTTGCTATTTATGATATATCCTATCAACAAGTCTCTAGATGGGGGATGTAGTTTCACATTTAAAAAGATATACAAATTTCAAGGGGCTTAAAAACTTTTTAGATAATGGGGGGGGGGAACATAATAGGAGTACACATAGCTAACCCAGAATCATAAACCAGGTATCAAGAAGATGAAATCTGAGGCATTTGAGGAAATCTAAGAATAACAACAAAAAAGCTTTTGCATGTGGTAGTCAAAAGCACCAGGCTAGAACTTGGGAGACTGTAAATTTCTAGTCCTACCTGAGGCACAAAGCCAGCCGGTTGAATCTGGGCCAGTCACTCAGAAGTGGCAAGCCACCTCTGAAAATCTGGCCAAGATTACTGCAAGTAAACCACCTAGAGTAGCAAGATAGGCGGCAAATAAATTTAACAAATAAATAAACAATCAAGAGCCAAGAGTTTTATTATTTATTTATTTATTAAATTTATATGCTGCCCATCAAAAATGACTTGAAAGAATGACTTGAAGGAACTGAAAACAAATGTTGAAAATATATGCAGACATTTCTTCATGCTATTCTTTTGCAGGATAAAACTCGATTGCAGAAAATATGACTTCAGCAACAGAGTGGTCAATGCCTGGAATGCACTACCTGACTCTGTGGTTTCTTCCTCAAACCCCCATAACTTTAACCTTAGACTGTCTATTGTTGACCTCACCCCATTCCTAAGAGGTCTGTAAGGGGCGTGCATAAGAGCACCGTGTGCCTACCATCCCTGTCCTACTGTCCCCATTTATTTGTCCCCATTTCCTGTGTTCATATTCATGTTTATACTTATACCTGTTATCTCGTACATGTTTGACAAACTAAATAAATAAATAAATTTTTTAAAATTTGTGTTTCAGAAAGATGGCTGAATGTGAGTGAGGAGCAGAAGAATGTTCTCTCTAATCAACTGGGAAGTTGTAATCATTAGAGAGGACTTTTCCTTAGATGGCGCCCCCTAGTTGTGTTGCACTCTGTTATCTACCAACCAAAGTATGGATCATATTTATTAAGATGATGGATCCACCCAAGGGTGGATGCAGAGAGATAAAAGAGTTTGGATGGAGACCATTGCAATGTGACTGAAGCCCTGCCCCTATATTGCAAGATGCACTTAAAAATAATCAGGACTTCAATTGTATGGTTGCAGCCACCATCTTTACCTTTCTGACCCCCTCTCTCTTAAGGATATGACTATTTTTTGCAAGAGGCAGAAGCAGGAGATTAGAAATTGCTACAGAAGCTATCAATATTTTACTGGGTTTAATTTGTTTGTGGTATTGTGGATTGAAACTGATTACTACAACTCACTTCCTTGCATCATGTGTTACTCAAAGCTGCTATTAACATTTAAAATCACATTAGACTAAGCAATGTACAAAGCAAGTTACATCCATATTAAAATAGAAACACGTTCAAGAGATAAAACTAAGAATTGCATAGAATGTCATCTACTGTACTTAAAAAGGCACATTTTGATTTAACTGAGAAAAAATCCTAAGAAACAGAAGATGGCATGTTTTTAACAAAGACTTCCGGTGCTTGAGCGCACTCACAGAAAAGAGCATTCCTTTTGTCACAATTATTTCTGCTTTTCCATTTCTCAGAAAAATAGTAATACTATTATGCTGAGGATGAATGAAAGTTGAGGATATAAAATTATTAAACCAGCCTGAGCACTGGGAATACAATGCTACAAATGAAGCAGGAACAATGAACCAAATATCGTCTGGAGAATAACTAATTTAAATGACAGATGGATGTTTCTTTATTAAATATAGAAGAGCTTCAACGGATTATCCTTTTTCTCTCTCTTAGTTGCATAGAACTCCACAAAGTTATCCATAGCTGTCTGAACATGTAGTGACAATAACTATCATGCATATCCCGTTAAAGGAAGGATAGGAGAAAGCTGGGAATGTATCCAGGACATAGTGGTGAAAAGCTACAGTGAAAGTAATAATAATTATTAAAGTTATCTTTGGAATTTGGGTCTAGATTTCTAAGGTACAAAAGTAAGGTCCATGAAATATATCTTAAGTAGAACCCATTATTGCATAAAAGTTTGAATTTTAATCAAAGGAGACATCAAGTAGGCTTCTGGCCAGCCATCTCAGTCTAGTTCTCTTGGGTGAGATGAGGTTGCTAAGCACATAACTTTTCCATGGATTGCCTGCAGATTTGATTTAGTTACTGCTAAGAAACTGTAGCATTTATTTGATGGTATTAGGTCTACTCTGGAGAAGAGATTCTAACAGCTCTGGGTGTTTTTTTCTCCATTTTAAAATAGAAATGCTTCTCCATGATCAAATCCATCTTGAAATTTATTCCAGTTCTCTTCATTTAAGTGTCTGTTTAGACAGATAAATGACGGATGACAGATAGATGATCGAGACAGATGGATGCCAAATGTTGATGATTTTTTCATTTATTTAATAAAATATTCAATACAATTCAATAACTAATTGTACCTGTGTGAAAAAAATGTCATTTCTCTATTAAATAGTTCAGGTGAAGACATTACTGAAGGGAACTTACTGTGAGTACAGTAGTTCTTAAACAATCAGGACTGATTTGGGCCAACCCTACCCTATATAAATGTCACCACTTTGGCTCCCCTTACCACAGTGAAGTTGTCATTCTGTGGTGGCATGCTAAAAAGGAGTTTCTTAATATCTCTGTTAAAATATCATTAATGACCATCCATCTGTAAAACTATTTCTAAAGCCTTGATGATTCACCAATCTATGGCCATCGTTTTGAAATAGAAAAGATTTGAAACAACAGTGAATTTTGCCAAATCTGGCTATAATGTGAAAAACATTCCAACGCTGACAATCATTCTAAAATTATCAAGGAAGCCACAATCCTAAATCAGACCTCTCTTATCTTGAATTAAAATTCAAGAACTAGGATTCCACTCTCAGCAAAACAGGATTCATGGGACAATAGCAGGTTCACAAAGAACATTGATGCACATCTTAAGTTTATAAAAAAAATACCTTAAGGGTCTTCCAGACATCAAAATGAATGGTTATTGATAAATAAATGTACAACTTTCATAATTGTCAATATCTTGTAGAAACCAAATACTGAATTCCATAATGAAAACATCATACCAGCTGTCAGGTATGGAGGTAAAAGTGTCATAGTTTCAGGTTAATTTGCTGCCTGAGGCCCTAGACATCATGCCATGATTGAAATAAGTATGAATTCTGCTTTGTATAAGAGACTCTACAGGAGAATATCAAGCCATCTGTCCATCAACTGAAGCTGAAGAACAAGCAGATCAAGTAGCAAAACAATTATCCCAAAGTCTATTAAAGACCAGAAGAACAGATGTAATAGCTTCATCTGGAATAGTCAATTTACAGATTAGACCTAAACCCCTTAGGAATATTGTGGAGGGGCCTGAAATGAGCAGATTATGTTTGAAAACCTGATATGTATTTGGACTGAAGCTGTTCACCATGAAAAAATGGGCCAAATACCTACATGGTAAAAGAAACTGATAATCAATTACAGTAAGTAAGCCTTTGTTTGTATTTATTGTAACTAAAGATGATATAGTCTTTTTTATATCACCAATTTTACACCACCAAATTCAAGAATGCAATATTGACGTTTGTTGATGTCTGATCATAGTGCAATTATCTTGAAATGTGTGTTTCAGAAACCTGTTATGCTATCAATAAATTGGTATTTCAATGTTTCCCTGAGATACTAGCACAACTTGTTAATTCTAAAAGCCTATTGTTAGTTTTTATAGATGTTTGTTATCAGTAAACCAATGTTAAGAAATAAGTGAAATAATGAACCAGAGGTTCCTATATTGCCTGTAATGGGAGAGCATACCTTAACTTCTATAGCAAGAATATCAATAGATCTCAAACTAAGTCTTGCACAACAAAAACTAATATTTAGAAATTACTGGACTCCATTACATTTCCATAGAAAAGGACCTTCAAAAGCAGCATTTTGTTGGAGATGTAATAAGGATAACACTTCTTTAAAACATGTTGTTACAATGTTCTACAGTATATATGCTTAGGAAGAAAGTAGCGGATTATGCAACAAAAAGCTAAAATTATCAGAGTATACTATTCTCTTGAATTATATACCTAGTGCATGGAATTTGACAACCAAACAAGATAAATGGATTCTCCATGCTCTTCCTGTGGCTAAAAGATTGATGTTGCAGCATTGGTTAGATAAATGTTTCACTTTTCACTCAAGACCTGATTGCACTTGCTTGAGCAGATTGCCTATAGACACAGACTTTGTATGGAGAAGTAGAATCAGGGGTGAAATCCAGCAGGTTCTGACAGGTTCTGGAGAACCGGTAGCAGAAATTTTGAGCAGTTCGGAGAACCGGCAAATACCACCTCTGGCTGGTCCCAGAGTGGAGTAGGAATGGAGATTTTGCAATATCCTTCTCCCAGGAGTAGGAAGGGAATGGGGATTTTGCAGTATTCTTCCCTGCCATGCCCACCAAGCCACACCAAGCCCACCAAGCCATGCCCACAGAACCGGTAGTAAAAAAATTTGGATTTCATCATTGAATAGAATAAAGTATATAGGCTCATTTGTACAAAATACTGTTTTAAGGAATCAGGCTATAAACCAGGCGACTACGCTTAAAAGACAAATATGACTTTGGGCCAGTCACTTTTAGCCCATGATGTCCTGCTCTGGGAACAAGCCAGTTCTAAGGTCAATTCTTGTGGCAACCAAATGGATCAACACTTGATTGACCTGAAAAATGTGGGCCCTGCATTTACTGGAAAATGCTAGAGGAAAAAAAAAACAAATAATTTTAAAAAGATACAGTAGCTGTAGAAGTGTATTAAAAATATATAGGTACTTGAACATTATTTGCATTAGATCAGTACTGTATAAATAGAATAGTTAGTATTTACCATTAAAATAACATATTGTATTACATTTTCTTCTTTTTTCCCTTTTCTTGTATTTTTCCATTTTTGAAAAACACTTTCTATGTGTTTTCCCCTCTTTTCTTTATTGTCATACATATGTATTTCTGTTACAATTATTTATTGTTCTTTTTCCTTTCCTTTTTTGTCTATTTTAAAAGCAATAAAATGAATGAAAGAGAGAAAGAGAGAAAGAGAGAAAGGAAGGAAGGAAGGAAGGAAGGAAGGAAGGAAGGAAGGAAGGAAGGAAGGAAGGAAGGATATAGACAGTTAATGTGATGTAGTGATTAAGATATTAGCTGAGATAGTAGGAGGCCATGAGTTCTTGTTCTGCCTTATCCCCCATGTCAGGTGCCTGTCATTCTTTCTTAGTCCTAGGAAGAAGGCAACAGTAAAATATTTTTTAAAAAATCTTGCCAAGAAAATTGCAAGCATTAGTCTGGGCAATTGCCAGGAGTGAACACTAACTGGAACACACACACACAAAATGTGATACAATCAGTTACTGAATCAAAGAGACCATTTATATATTTACACTGATAACACCATTTGCAAGAAAAAGTATTTATGAAATAAATGAAACAAATACCATTTTACCATTTCCTTTTAGATATTAGTACGACTGACACAAAGCTCTAAAAATATTGGTTGACAAAGATACACAAAACTTCAGAAACTCCAGAGTGAGAGAATACTTTTGGGAGAAGTATAATTCATCAGAAAGTTGCTTACCTACCTGACAAGAAAGTGCATGCCCCCCAAAAAATTCTTGCTTTCTACACTGGCACATGCCAGACTTGTCCTCTGATGACAGAGAAGGAGAAGAAGAAATTTTTTCAGGAATTGTATAAGCTTTCTTCTATCTACTTATTGGTAAGACATTTAGATGCCTGTATGTACCACAATACCTCCAGGAATCAGAGTCAGTTTTGATATATAATATTAGATACATTCCAAGAATGACATTTTTCTCTGCCTGGATTTAAGGCTGTCTGCAGACAGCTTAAAGGCCACCCACTTCTGCTTCAGAGACAGAGAGATTCAGATCAGAGGCCTGGAAATACTATCTATACTCATTTTGCATTATATCAAAGCATCTAGCACTAAACCTGACATTATAGATTGCCCTGGTCAAGGAGATCATTTCTTTTCAGGTAAGTAACAAACTCCTCATCTCCTACCACAGATAAAAACTGGTTTAATATTGGTTGTATAATGTTCTCTGTGGTCAAGTGGCCGGCATGACTAAACGCCAAAGGCTCACGGAACGTTGTTACCTTCCCACCAAAGGTGGTCCCTATTTTTCTACTTGCATTTTTTATGTGCTTCGAACTGCTAAGTTGGCAGAAGCTGGGACAAGTAATGGGTGCTCACTCCATTACATGGAACTAGGATTCGAACCGCTGAACTGCTAACCTTTCGATCGACAAGCTCAGTGTCATAGCTACTGAGCCACTGTGTTCCCTACATTTACAGGTAGCCCTCAGCTAATGACCACACTTGAGCCCAAAATTTCTGTTGCTAAGCAAGAAATGGGTTAAGCCATTTTATGACTTTTCTTGCCACATTTAAGTGAATGTTAATCCAGGGCAAAATCTGGGAATTCTTAAACTTCTCACTGCTTTGAGAACTGAGGTAGACATCTTAGTTCACATAACAATCAAGTAGATTTTCCATTCCCACTTGAAATGCAACTACTGCATCAAGAATCACTTTGGGAGTAGGCACAATTTTTTTTAAAAATGAAATGAATAATAAATATCTCATTCCATATATTGGTTGGGTTAACTAGAAGTTTTGTTTGTTTATATTTTACAAATAACTCAAGGCAGAGAACATATCCAGCATATCTAACATGTCCTTCCTCCTCAAGAACAACCCTGTGAGGTGAGTTGGACTGAGAGAAAGTAACTGGCCCTTCTACATTTTCTGAGGATTCCTAATTCCATTTAACAATGCAGTTTCAAGACTTCCTGCGGCCAGGGATGACTGACCTAGATTCAGATCCTTGTTCAGGCATAAAGCTCATTCAATTACCTCTTTTACCTTGACCTTGCTAATATTTGGATGACAGAGCACCAGACAAATTCCAGGACTATAGTTTTATTGACAAACTAAAATAAAATCCCAGAAGACAGTGTCAAATCACTCCTGTATTATTGATAAATGAAAACTACTTTTTCTATGTATGCCATATTTATCTGCTAACAAAAGGAAGGAAAGGCAATGAACAAAATAAATAAAACCAGAAACTTTACAAACAATAAACCATCCCTAACTGATTGGTCTATATCAAATCACAGGGCTGGTTTAATAAGAACAGTATCCTTATCCTTTTTTAGCATCTTAATTTCTCCATGATACCCATCTTATATAGGCCTCAAACTGAAGAGATCACTTTTTGCCTTTAAAGGTATGACAAGAAATCTATCTATCTATCTATCTATCTATCTATCTATCTATCTATCTATCTATCTATCTATCTATCTTCTATCTATCATCTATTATCTATCGATCGATCGATCGAATGATCGTAGTGCAAATATCGTAGTGCAACCCTACTAGTAAATTGTAAGAACTCCATATGCCTATGCAAGAGGTATATTGTAAAAAGGCCCAAATATAAAGTCCAAGTATCTAAGTTTTCTTCTCCACAGGCCATACTTGCAAGATGCAAAGACCCTGAAAGATATGCACAGCAGACAGAAATAAAATATGAGTTCGAGACTGGATCATAAAATAGGATTGTCTACAAGCTTCATTGACTCAAAACTGATTTGTATCAGTGCTAACATTCAACTAATAAAATTCTTACTATCTTTCTCATTTGACACCTTAATAATTCTAGAGCAGGATTGGCCATCTTGATATATGAGATTTAAGTCAACCCATCTGGAGGGCAAGAGGTTGGAAAACAGTACTACAGGCAGACTTCTTATGACCACAATTGAGCCCAAAATTTCTGTTGCTAAACAAGACATTTCTTAAGTGAACTTTGCCCCATTTTTCAACCTTCCTTGCCACAGTTGTTAAATGAATCACTTCAATTGTTAAGTTAATAATGTGGTTGTTAAATGAATCTGGCTTCCCCATTGAACTTTGCATGGCAGAAAGGTGCTAAAGATGATCACATGACCCTGGGACACTGCAACCATCATAAATACGAACCAATTGCCAAGCATCTAAATGTTGATCTTATGACCATAGGGATACTGCAATGATTGTGAAAACCAGTCATGTCACACTTTTCAGTGTCATTGTAAATTTGAACAGGCATTAAATGAACTGTTGTAAGATGAAGACTGCTTGCTGTCAGTTTTGGAAGCCATATTAGCACTGGAAGCTTCCACGCTGCCACTTTCTTGTGTCTGGGAAAGTAGGAGGGGGGATTAGTAGAAGGAATGTAGTTAGACAAAATAGCATTCTTTTTTTTGGTCAAGGTCATGACAGTCCTGCATCTGGAGAAGGAGTGGTTGGAGTGATGTCTTGAGATGGGACGGATGGTGATTGGACCATGTGATGGACTGATGGGTGCAAGGGATAGATTTGGGGGTTTTGATTTGCTGAGGGAAAATCTGGCACTCTCAGATTCGGGTTTTCCCAGATGTGCCAGTATACCTACTCTAATAAATGGAACTTTGAGAAAATGCTTGTCTCTGAGTTTTTAATTGGAGTTGGGTTTTTCTGGAATGCTGACACTTGTATTGTAATATCTAGCTGCCTTTAAGAGGCAGGGCTTCCTGTTTCATTTTTTGGCTGGAGCATCTGAATCCAGTAATTATCTTACTCTGGAAATACAATCATTTTGGAGATCTTCTTAAAGCTAAACTGTATTATTCTCATGTCTGGAAGGGAAAGTGTTCAGAATTGCCAGCTAGTATTTTGGCTTCTATTTAGTAGATAAAAGCTCTTTCATTTGTGAGCTTTTTTTTTTAAAAAAAAATAATCATAGCTGCTCCCATTGATCAGAGGAAAAGAGCCATAATTCTCCTGCCATTGTCTAATAAATCACAGGGTTGGACATCCTGATGCTCTGCTATTCTGATTTCATGGGGGCAACATGTTCCTCTCAGCTACAGAATAATAGCTTCTTCCCCTGTGTGAAAACTGAATATACAGCTTGTTTTGATGAAGCCGGTCATTTCCACGAAATGCTTCATTCTTATTACAGGATTTGGGCAGACTCTCTTAATGCATTTGAAAATAGAATTATAATAGCATGGAGAGTAATAACCTCAAATGGAATACTGACACGCATTTAGGATTCCTGCAAGGTCCAGGAATCATTTGTATTGTCTGTCAGCATGGCTTGACAATGTAGCAAATGGTCTTTGGGAAGCATAATTTCAGCAAGACACCCTAACAGAAAATGACTCACTTCAGTTGGCTAGATCAGCCTTTGTCATCTGACGTCCTCAAGATTAGTGGGCTAGTCATCACAAGTGGGAGCGATAGGCGCTGTAATCACATTGCAATGTTTCTTAAAATTACATTTTAGAGAATGCTAGTATTCTCTAAACAACTTGAAGGTATTTGGTGAACTGCTCTCAGGAATTGGGTTTTGGGAGAGGTAGGAGATTAGATCTCTTCGGCGTCATTAGCCAAACAAATATTTTTCCACAAAGGAAGAGTTTGCATTCTTCTCAAATGCCGCACTGAAACAATATATGAAAGCCACAAAAGCTAAGAAGAATTTTGAATGACAGTTCATAGGAAATATGAGTTTTAAATAAAAAGCTTTGAGGATCCTGATACTTTTTCCTTCCACATAGCTTGGTAAATGTAAGTATTCAGCATACACAACAAAAAGCAAATATTGAAATAGGCTGAATCCTATACTGACTAAATATTAACAAATCTCATTTTTAAGGGACCGATGAAATATGCTGTCATGTGTCCGCTCATACATCCCATTAAGATTTCCATTTACACGGCAAAGGCAAATATCTCCAAGTCTGCTTCTGCTGAGTTGAATCTGTCTATCCAGTGAGATCTAGTAGGGAAGATTTATAAAGGGTTTCAAATATGAGGCTTGCCATTTAAGAGGGATGACATGCTGAACCTTCTTCTGACAGCTGACTCCCCTGATACTTGGACTGCTATTATATTTTCAAAGAACTATGAAAGCTTGGCTTTTCAAAAGTATATTTGGGATTCTTTAAAGATTCTGCTGCCCAAATGGAGTCACATGAGGGCCTTTGCTCTGTTATGTTCTTGATTTTTAATATTTTAATTTATCATTATTTGGAGAGCTGGGATTATTGTAAATCAAGCAGCATATGAGTTGTTTTTATATAAAGAGTGGACAGTCTAGAATGGACTCAAGGGTTTGTGAGATAACTGACTCAAATCCCTTTTATCTAAATTACAATTTTGATAAAGACAAATGTATTTTTCACTAAATACTGTTATTGTTAAGAAGTAGTAGCAATCTGAACTCTTAGGAAATTACTCTTTATATATCTAACTATCAGCTGGGGGAAAAGTACCTACGACTCAGAGGTGGGTTTCAGCAGGTTCTGATCAGTTCTGGAGAACTGGTAGCAGAAATTTTGAGTAGTTCAGAGAACTGGTAGTAAAAATTCTGACTGGCCCCGCCCCCATCTATTCTTTGCCTCCAAATCCCAGCTGATTGGGAGGAAATGGGGATTTTGAAGCATCCTTCCCCTGGAGTGGGATGAGAATGGAGATTTTACAGTATCCTTCCCCTGCCACACCCACAGAACCGGAATTAAAAAAAATTGAAACCCACCACTGCTACGACTACTCAGAACGACTAATACAGGCGATCATCAAACTAGCAGTTTGTAGGATCTTGACATATTCCTATTGTGTAGAAACTACTTATGAGAGAGTGCTTAAACCATCTATTATGGATCCAGAATTACATCACAACTCAAATTGTTGCATAATATATCTAGCTATCTTAAAGAAAAATTCTCCTTCAAGAGTACAGTGATTGGCAGAATGTATTATTTCTGACAAAACATCATTTGCAGATCTCAGATGCATTTAGTTTTCTGAAAGGCAAGTGTTCAAGTTGTCACATTCAGTATAAGGGTCAAATTGACACAGACCTGCATACTCACTTCAGAAACAATGCACCTAATATGTTAGGTCAGAAATTGGAACAGCCAATTGCAATGCATTTTAACTGTGAGAGTCACAGTCTTTGGGTTTATGTTTTCATGCTATAGAAAGTGTTGAATTTCATTCTACTCAATGCATGGAAGGATTTATGAATGTATAGAAATGGTATCTTAATTTGATAACCGGGTTTACTGAGGAAAGTGGAAGGTTAAATTTTGTGTTTATTTGTTGTTTTTTATTTATTCTTTTACACAATGCACACACAGTATACAGACAATTCATAGTGTACACACACACAGATGCACACACACAGGAATCACTATGATTGAACCAAAATGAAGCAAGATAAAATGTGCTAAAACAAAGAGTATGTTTATGGAATAGAGTAGACAATATGATAATCTATTTCTCCCTTCGGAAGAAAAATAGCCTTGATATAGAAGCTATTCAATCATTCCTCATATATCCCAACCCGGTACTCTTATGAATAATAAAAGATCCTATTTTCATGCCAATTCATAGTGGATTTATAAATCTAGAAAAAGCGGAGGTACAATTAAAATGGTAGGGTAACAACTAGAAATATGTCATAAAGCTATTAACATAATGTTTCGTATTTCATATTCCTGTTTTATAGTTCTAAACATTCAACCTTGCACTAAACAGTGATTTCTATGTGGGTGGGAATAGCTATTATTACAGATACAGTGAAAGGATGGACAGACAACTGACACTTTGAAATCAAAGCAATAGCCTGGATTGAATGTTTTCTCTGATAAACTTTATAGATGTTTAAGAATATGACCTCCCTCAAACTAAAAAGCTTGCTTTGTGGCCTTGTAATAGGAAATAAGCTCCAGAGAAATGGTTTTTAAATTGTTCTCTTAGATTCTACTGCCTCAATGGATTTTTGAATCAGGATATCAAACTTCTTAGAGCAATCTTTATAAAAAAAAGTAATAATTAGCAGTTGTATTACAAAGGCATCCCTGATGACCAAACTGAGTTTATGCCTGTTAGGCAAAGGGTTAAATCAATTTGCAGTGGTTAATGTAATCCACTATAATAGTGCACTATAATAACTAGCCCCCAGGATAAATCGGGGTCTTGTCATTCATGGCATTATTAATCCATTCAAAGAGTAGGCTTTCATCTGTCATTTTGGAAGAAAGTAAAGAAAGTAAATGAATTCTGTCAAGAAACAGGGTAGGAAAAGGGTTTACTACCATTTTCCATCTTCATATCCAACAATTATAATATTTTTTATTTTTATATTTATTTGTCGAGTACATATTAGATTATATATATATATAAGTATAAGCATGAATTGAATACATAAAATGAATACAATTAAAGGGAACATTAGGACAGGGATGATAGGCATGCTGGTGCTCTTATGCACACCCCTTACAGACCTCTTAGGAATGGGGTGAGGTCAACAGTAGGCAGTTTTAGATTAAAATTTTGGGGGTTTGGGGATGAGACCACAGAGTCAGGTAGTGCATTCCAGGCATTAACAACTCTGTTACTGAAGTCATATTTTCTGCAATTGAGTTTGGTGCAGTTCACTTTAAGTTTGTATCTGTTGTGTGCTCGTGTATTGTTCTGGTTGAAGCTGAAGTAGTCATTGACAGATAGGACATTGTGGCAGATGATTTTATGAGCTATGCTTAGGTCATACCAAAGGCGGCGTAGTTCTAAATTTTCTAAACCCAGAATTTCAAGTCTGGTGGCATAGGGTATTTTGTTATGAGCAGAGGAGTGGCGGACTCTTCTTGTGAAATATTTCTGGACATGCTCAATTGTATTTCATGTACACATCAGTGTACATGAAAAAAAAAACAAGGATGGAGGAAGAGAAGCATTGTGTTGCTATGGTTTCACATGAAGTTTTGAAAATAAGAGTGAAATAGTGAAGTAAACAAAAAAAAAACCCAAGTAAAAATGATCTCTTCCCACTTCCAAATAGAATTCAGCCATCCCCATTTCCTACATGATTCACCTCAAAGGCATACATTTCTTCAAGAATAAGAAACAAACTTGAAACGTAGCAAGCTTTTGAGTGACTATATTAACACATTGAAATGAAGAGTTTTTCTGATAATTGTGCATATACTTAAAGCATTTGACTGCATAGAATTGCTATGTTTATTCTGGAGGAAATTAAGCTATGATGAACAATTAATGACAATCCTAGAGCACCCACCTCTGGGATTCAAATTCCCCACCAAGTTATATCAAGAGATATCACAAGAATGCTCTCTGACTTCCATATTATTTGCAGTAAGTATTGAGCTGCTGACTCAGTTAATTTGAATTCATTCCAAAATAAATGGCCTGTGAATTAACAATGAGGCACATCTCATAAATCTTCTTGCAGACAACATCCTACTATTTGTATAAAACACAGAAGAGGTTATTCCTGTACTGATAGCTTTGTTAAAAGAAGCTCCCTCCGGCATTATAAGTCTAAAAACCTCTGTTTGAATAACACCCTTGTCTATTCAGCAAAACATCCAATTCCTCAAGAATCTGACAATGAAATTCCCCAGCTTAAATATCTGAACATAACTGTTCTTAAAGACCTCACACAATTGCTATCCAGAAAGTATATCATAGTAATAAATAGTCTTAAAACATACCTAACTTATTGAAATGCTTAATGCTAGGAAGACTGAAATTAATAAAGTTGGATTTGTTACACAGATTCCTATTCTGTTTTAAACTTTAGGATACTGATTTTTCTTCTTTTGAAAAACACCACAAATAACAAAATTTTGCCAGCAAGATAGAGAAAATGGAAGAGTAACAGGTACCAACGTTTATTTTATCATATTCTCCATTTTGATAGTAAAATTCTAGAACATGCCAACCAAATTACAGATCTCCAAACAGTGAATTCTTCATTTAGAATTACAGTATATCTTATAGCAGTTACCTCTCAACAATTAACTGTTAATTACAGGAAGCCCTCAACTCATGACCATGATGGAACCTACCCAATATCACAACTGCAACATGAAGTGCCCATGTAAATACTTCAGTCGTGATACTGCATCCCTGCTCTCCCCGATGCAGTCATGCAAGTTGTTAAGTGAACCATGGGGTGCTTTAGGGACCATCATATACTTATTTTTCAAAGAGCTCCATAAATCCATTAATATGCTAAACAATTAATTCCCCCAACACTGTCAAATTAGTTACTAAGAATGCATTACTATTAATCTTCTCATCACCCATCTCCTCCTACTTATGATTGTATGACTGTAACCTTGTTGCTGGTATCCTTAAGATTTATATTGACTGTTTCCCTATGACTATCATTAAGTGTTGTACCTTATGATTCTTGACAAATGTATCTTTTCTTTTATGTACTCCGAGACCGTATGCACCAAGACAAATTCTTTGTGTATCCAATCATACTTGGCCAATAAAGAATTCTATTCTATTCTATTCTATTCTATTCTATTCTATTCTATTCTATTCTATTCTATTCTATTCTATTCTATTCTATTCTATTCTATTCTATTCGTGCCGCAATCTCAGAAGCAACTGCCATTTTTCAAGCAGTCACAATTCAATTCAATGCAGCTGTCCCAAAAGTGACAATTGTTTCTAGGATCATACCACAAGGCCCATTAATGGAGTGGCTTATTTTGCTTTCCTAACAAGAGCTCTGCAGTGTGCCCATTCTTTCCCCAGGAAAAAACTCCATAAGGGATTTCCAGATGTCACTAAGATGCCCATCTTTGAATGAAGGCACTGAGTAGGTAGATTTCATCATGAGCATGTGGAGGTATCATATATCAAAGGATTCAAATCTTTCTTCTGGAGCTTAATTGGGGATGAATGGTTTTTATCACATTACATGCATTAATCAGCTCTTCAATGCAAGAACACTTGCATTAGCCATTACTAATGGAGTAATCATTGCAATTTGCCCTTTCTTTGTCCTGCTCAATTTCATACCCTTCTGATCTCATTGTTTGCCACTGTTTGCCCTTCCCAACTCTACAATAAGTGATACTTAGAATCATAGATTTATAGAACTAGAAGGGTTGTTTCTGCACCAAATCCCTTGTTTCATGAAGAAATCCAAATTAAATCATGCCTGAAAAAGTTGTTCAGCATCTATTTGACCTCATCCAGTGAAAGGAACAGTGGCATCTCTGGGATAGTACTTGCATTTTCAGAATAATCTATATCTGAACAAAATAAGTCACAAAAACATATATCATAATACACTTGTTCACCTTTAAAACACAAGGTGTTTGTGTCTCTTCTCTGCGCTATTTCCAAAGAAAAGATGCAACTGATGGGCAATATTTATAAAGAGATTGTCAGGGAAGGACAGCAAGAGAAATTTGAAACTGGGGGTGGGTAAGGCAAAAGAGAACTTCTAAGGATTTAACCCAGGGTATGTTTAGAAGGGCTCCCTGGTGCATGAGTATTCCAAAACCCCTTAGCTTCTCAATTATGAATGCCCATAAAGCCATAAAGTGTAGAAAAGCAAGCAAATAAGTAGTGGGGAAATAAATTAAGAGGCCTGGAAACTCTGTTTATTAATATAAAGAAAAGCACTAAAACTGTTAAATTAGCTAATGGCTGGAAGGTGACTGTAGCTGGGGAGGGATTTGTTCGATGTTCTTTTAGTAAGCACCCTTTACCCATGCTTTATATCCCTAATTTGAAATATAACCTATTATCTGTAAAGTCATTACTACATTCTGGGTTTACAGTAACTTTTAAAAATAACAAATGTTTGCTGGAATGTGAGGGCACTGTAGTTACTGCAGAATTAGAAAACCACTTGTTTGTAATTAGGGATAAGCCATTAATGTTAGTTCAGTCAAAAGCTCAGTTTGGAAATGTAAAGCCGCATAATGAATGCGTGCACTTATTACATAGAAGGCTTGGTCATCTGAATTTCAGGTTGTTGCATGCGACTGTGAAGCAGTCTGTAGGCATTAAGTTAAGGGCTTGCAGCAAATACCTGAACTGTAATACTTGTAACCAGCATAAGAGTAAAGTCACACCTGCAAACCGCTGCAATGGGTTCAAAACATCTAGGCCTTTGGAAGTAGTCTTTTTAGACTTAATAGGGCCAAAGAAACCCAGTTTAGGAGGAGCATGCTATATTTTGAGTATAGTTGATCATTTCACAAGATATGGTTTTTGCTACCTTATGAAGTCCAAAAGTGATATGTTCCAGTGTATCACAAACTGGCTTCATTTTGTAGAGAGGAAATAGAAGTTTAAGGTGAAATGCATTGTTACTGACAATGGAACAGAGTTTACTAACCATCAGTTGGCTAAGTATTTGAGGGATGCTGGGATACAACATAAACGTGCTGCCCCTTTCCGGCCGGAACATAATGCATATATTGAACGAAGAGGCCAGACCCTACAAGCTATGACTAGGATTATGATAGCTGATGCTTGTTTACCAGATAGATTGTGGGGAGAGGCAATACTATGTGCAAACCATATTTTGAATAATGTGGTGCACTCCTCCACAGGGAAAATTCCTTTTACTTTTTGGCACAGGAGAAAGCCTGATTTAAGTTATGTACATACTTCTGGAGCACCAGCCTGGGTGCATATACCAGTTAGTCAGAGAAGGAAGGACCAACAGAGAGCGAGGAAAATTATTTTTGTTGGATATGAGGCTAACCATAGGTCCTATAGGTTCTGGGAAAAAGGGACAAGAGTTTTGTGTAGCGCTAATGCTAAATTCCTAGAACATGAAGGCTGGGACAGATTAGAAAAAGCAGACTATGGTTTTGCGGACATGGATGTTAAGGTAGACCACATTCCTGGTGGTAGTTCATCAGAGATGGATGAGAAGCCATCTATTAAAGTCGAAGAACAGGAAGCAGGGTTAGGGGAGGATGAACCCAAGATACCTGATGTTAGTCCTATTATGCCTAGACGATCTATCAGGGAACGGCATCCACCAGATCGCTATAAAGCCACGGTGGTTTGCCAAGTGGATATTGAATCATCAAGTTACCATGATATCAAATTGTATCCTGAAAAAGAGCAAAAAGCCTGGCAAGAGGCGATAGATAGAGAAATTAATTCGTTGAAGAGGCTTGGTGTCTATGAAGTTGTAAGAAAACCACCAAATGAGAAACTTATAGGCTGTAGGTGGGTCTACAAGTTAAAGAAAAGTGTAGATGGGGTAGTAACCCATAAAGCTCGGCTTGTTGCACAAGGGTTCTCGCAGACAGATAGAGACTATGATGAGATTTTCGCTCCAAGTCTACAAGCGAGCACTTTGAGAACGATGCTGGTTTGGGCAGCTAGAAATAAATGCTCTATCACTCACATAGATGTAGAAACGGCTTACTTGAACGCTCCGTTGAGGCATACAATACATCTGAAGAAACCTTCAGGTTATAATACACAGGATAGCACTGAGTGTTGGAGGCTACAAAAAGCCTATATGGTTTAAGACAATCCGGTTATGAGTGGAACCAATGTATAGTGTAGGAATTACATAACATTGGGTTCTATGAGGGCGTAGCAGATAAATGTCTGTTTAAGAAAGAACAGGATGGATGTGTTTCATTCTTGTTACTCTTCACTGACGACATTGCCATAATTACCAGAACTGACTCTCAGACCGCTCGGCAGCCTGGGCACTCCAACAAACCACGCTGAGACGAGATGCTCGAGCAAACAGAAAAGCAGTTTATTTTCGTCTTCCAGGAAGCCGTAGATTACGCTGAGTTCACCAAAAGGGATAACACAAAGTCGGCGTTGGGATTCCCTCACCCCAACTCCGTTTAAATAGCCGCGCTGTACAACCAGCCAATCAGCGCTGCTTCCAGGTTCCACCCCACCCATTATGCAAAATTGCAATTAATCATGGTTAGCCTAGCCCGTCCGCAGCGTGACCGACCGCCTAACTCGTGACACCCCCTCCACCATTGTGCCCATGTGTTTTCTCTTGATAGCAGGTGTGTTCTCTCCACCCCACCTAGCAGGTAAGTCCTTTGGTCTGATGTGTCAAGCTGGGCAGGCTTGACAGGCGGCTCCCCCTACCAGGAGTCCCCCTGGAAGACAAAAGCATAAAGTTATAGCAATCGCTATCAAACCACCCCACCCAGCTTGCCAGGTTTGTTGGGATATTTTTTATGAAATTGACGACGTAGCCTATTTGCATTAAGGTTTTCTAATGGAACCCAGGTTGCGTCTTCCAAGGGATAGCCTTTCCATCGTACTAGGTAGTACAACTTATTTCTGCGAACTTTGGAATCTAAGATCTCATCTATTTCATATTGATTTGTGTAAAGAGGTCCAGGGCGGGTTAACGGGTCTCGTGTTTCCGTTACCGGTTTGAGGAGACTACTATGGAAAACAGGGTGGATTTTTCCTAACAAGGGTGGTAACTTCACCTCGACAGTTACTGGATTTATAACTTTTGTGACCGGAAAAGGGCCGAGATATTTAGGGCCCAATTTTTTGCTGGGTACCTTCAACTTGATGTATTTTGTGGACACATACACCTGGTCTCCAACTTTGAATGGTGTAATGTCTTGTCTCTTTCTATCGGCGTATTTTTTGTACTCGTCCGCCGCTTTTCCTAAGGCTGTTCTGATGGTTGGCCATACTTGACAAATCCTCTCCCCCCACTCCTTTGGAGTTGTTTGGGCTTGACTAGTTTCCTCTAACTCAGGGATAGCGGTGAAGTCCCGCCCATGCACCACTTGGAAAGGTGTGACTCCTGTGCTACGGTGTACCGCATTGTTATACGCGACTTCAGCAAATGGTAGGAGTTGTGACCAGTCGGACTGTTGATACGAAACATAACACCTTAAGTATTTTTCTACCATCGCATTGGCCCTTTCTGCAGCTCCATTGGTACTTGGGTGAAACGCTGAGCTGAGCCCTTGCGACGACCCTAATAAGGTGATAAAGTCTCTCCAGAACCGGGCCGTGAATTGTACTCCTCTGTCTGATATTATTCGAGTCGGAGCTCCGTGCAACCTATATATATGTTTCACGAACATGTGTGCTAGTTTTCTCGCGGATGGGAGACCTCGGCAGGGGATGAAATGGGCCTGCTTTGAAAAGAGGTCAATCACGGTCCAAATGACCGTGTACCCATTACTGTCAGGGAGGTCCACAATGAAATCCATTCCTATCTCCTCCCACGGTTTGTTGGGGGTCGCAACAGCTTGTAATAAGCCCAACGGCTTACTAGTGTTTGCTTTTGTTGTTGCACATATTTTACACCCTCTGATATACTGTTCTGTATCCTTTCGTAAGCGAGGCCACCAAAATTGTCGTCTAACGAGATGCAACGTTTTTAGGAATCCGAAATGTCCTCCTATTTTTGCATCGTGACATCTGTGCAACACCACCGGTCTTAATGGTTTAGGAATGTATAATTTGGACCCTACCCAGGCAAGACCATCCCTCATTGTTAGTGTGGTTCCATGTTCCTTTACCCAAGGGTCATGGCTTACTTCCCGTTGCAACTCGACTTTTAAGGTATCAGGATCTAAAGAGGTAGCTTGTGTTCGTGCTGCTTGTTGTGGTTTTGGGATGATAGCCTGAACTATTTCGTTTCTCTTACTATTGAATTGTGGCATGCGTGATAACGCATCGGCTAGAAAATTCTTCCCACCAGGAACATATTTGAGATCGAAATTGAACCGGTGGAAATATTGTGCCCAACGAACTTGCTTTGGTGACAACTTTCTCGGTGTCTGAAGGGCCTCCAGATTTTTATGATCGGTCCATACTTCGAATTTCTGCCCAGCCCCTTCCAGCAAGTGGCGCCAGGTTAGCAACGCCCATCTTACCGCAAAAGCTTCCTTTTCCCAAACAGCCCAGCCACGCTCAGTTGGTGTAAGTTTGCGTGAAGTGTATGCGCACGGTTCTAACTGTCCGGTTTTTGTCCGTTGCAGTAGCACAGCAGCCACGGCTACATCGCTGGCGTCTGCTTGTACAATAAATTGCAACGTCGGGTCTGGGTGTTTAAGTACAGGCTCTTGGGAAAAGAGCCGTTTCAACTGCTCAAAGGAGCATTGACACTCTGGTGTCCACGAGAGTGGCTGTCCTGGTTTTACTTTCCCTATGATGTGTTTTGTTTTCAATAACTCAGTCAAGGGAAGGGCTACCTGAGCAAAAGAGGGTATGAATTGGCGATAAAAGTTGGCAAAGCCCAAAAAACTCTGCAACTGCTTTCTAGTTTTAGGTGCCTGCCATTCTAATACTGCCGCTACTTTCTTGGGATCCATTTCCACCCCTGTGCCCGAGATGCGGTAACCAAGATAGTCCAAAGAGGTACGGTGGAACTCACACTTGGACAGCTTGACAAACAATTTTGCTTTCAACAATTTTGTGAGAACGGTTCGTACTAACTGTATATGTTCTTCCATCGTATTCGAGTATATAAGAATGTCGTCCAAGTAGACAAGAACTCCTCTATATAAATGCTCATGCAAAACGTCATTAATAACTTGCATGAATACAGCAGGTGCCCCCTGGAGCCCAAACGGCATTACGCAAAACTTAAAACTGCCTAACGGGCAATTAAAGGTGGTTTTCCACTCATCTCCAGGTCTTATTCGCACCCGGTAATAGGCCTCCCTCAAATCGAGTTTCGTAAAGATCTTCCCTGTGGACAAGGTAGCCAGCAGGTCTTTCATTAAGGGTAAGGGGTAGAGGTGTTCTACACACACCGCGTTCAGCCCCCGGAAATCGACACATAAGCGAAGACCGCCATCCTTCTTTTCTCGGAATAGTACCGGTGCTGCCATACGGGCACGACTCGGTTGAATAAACCCCCGGGCTAAGTTTTTGTCAATGTACCGCCGTAGTTCCTCGAGCTCAGGCTTTGTCATTGCATACATGCGTGGTTTGGGTAATTTCGCCCCAGGGATTAATTCTATGGCACAGTCCGTAACCCTGTGAGGAGGCAGTATTTCACATTCTTCTTCAGCAAAAACAGCCGCTAAATCCCTATAGACATCTGGATATCCCTCCTGTGGAGGATTGTGGTCAACCCCCCTATTCCCAGTTCCCTGGGGTAAGCGCTCCTGTACCATCGGTTGCGACTGCGAGCCTACTTCCAACCGCACCTTCCGAAACCCATCCTCCCACCATATGACTGGCTGCCACTTGTCTAACCAGGCTAGACCCAATATCAGGGGTTCTACCATATGCTCGATTATCACAAAACAAAGCTGTTCTCTATGTGCCCCTATCCTTAGCTCTACGGGTTCTGTGACATAACGAGCTGGCTCCCCATCTAGGAGTGACCCATCCATTTGTTCAAAACGAATTGGAGCCCTCAGCTTCCTGATTTGAAGCCCCAATTCTTGGGCCACAGCTTTTCGCATTAGGCACCGGGTGCATCCAGAATCTAGCAGAGCACCATGATGGGCTTCTGTTAGGGTGCGTATGTTTTGTAACACTACCGGGAGTACAAAGGGACTTATTGGGTCGCTTACCATAGGATCCTCTGGTGCACTATCGTCACTGTCCTCCGACCGCACCTCGTCTCCCCCGACCGGTCTCCTGTTCTCCAACAAGGTGGCACGGGTTCCACGGAAGGTTGGTGTGGGCGTCGGTGGCTTTGCCCGTTCTGTAGTTGAGCGGACTCGCTCTCTACTCCTGACCCCAGGAGATGGCCCTTGTGTGCGGGGCGATGACAGGGGGGCCACAGGGCACTCGGCAGCCCTGTGCCCAACTTGGTTACATCGAAAACAACGGAACGAGGTAGCCCGTCCTCCACTTGTGACCGGTTTGATGGTAGGTGAACCTCCTGGATTCAGCTCTTTTATGGCTGGGGGTTTAGTCCCAAATCTTTGTGGTGGAGTAACCCGTGGTCGGAACTCACGCAGCCCGACCTCCAGTTCCACCGCTGCTTTACACCATTCTGCCAATAGGGGTGGTAAACCACGATAGACACATGCTTGTCTCACCTCTCTATCCAGACCAGCACGAAATTGGTGGACTAACAATCGTTCGGGCCAAGAGCGGAGTCTCCCAGCCAGGACACGGAAGTCTTTGACGTACTCTTTCACCGGCCGGCCTCGTTGTCGAAGGGCTAAAAGCTCTCCTTCCGCCACCTGGATTCTAGCACTATCCTCAAAACGGATCCGTAGAGCGTCCAAAAATAGCCCCACATCGGCCAACTCTTTTGCATGCTCATTATGCAGGTCCGCAACCCAGTTTGCTGCTTCGCCCTGTAGCACTGCTGTGATTGCAATTACCATAGCCCACTGTGAAGGATACAAGCGCCCATACAGATCCACATGGCTTAGGATTTGGCTAAGGAAAATAGCGACTTTGTCTGCGCTGCCATCAAATGAGGCTTGTATGGGTGGTGGGCCCCACCATTGTTGTTGCTGTTGAACACCTGGTGCCCATATGGGTGGCAGTGGCGGGCCACGCACCCCCAGTTGGTCCCTCTCCTCCCCTCGGCGCACGTCGCTATACCCCCGCACAATGGGTGGCCGTGTCTCTCTCCCTTCCATCCTTCGGGGAGCCTCCTGTGTTTCGCCTAGAGACGATGTTCGGGGCCCCGTAGAGCCGTGCTCTGTTGCCTTTGTCCTGCCAGCCTCTATCCCCATGCGCAGCTTGGGACTTGCTAGATGAAATCGTGGTTCAGCCCTGGATCTCCCTTGCCACGTGCTGGTTGTCTCCCCACGTTCAACCCATGGCTGCCAGGACGCTGCATCACGGAAACTAGCTTCCCCGAACCTCTCTCGTAACGTCTCTAAGGTGGACGAGCCAAGGCTACTGGAAGAGTAGGTCCAATCCCCCTCCTCATCCTCTATCCATTTGCGCTCCCGCCACCCCTGAAACGCGCCTTCTGGCCGATACTGAGTTTGACTCCTCTGAGACCCAGTCAAGGCAGGGCTAGTCCACCAATCCCCTGTGGAGCCCTTTCCTGTACTTACTACAGCTGGGCTTTGCTCCCCGCTGCCAATGTCCACCTTCAATGACTTCTTCTCCTTTTGCTGGCTCTGCTCGCCACCGCTGATATCCACCTTCAGAGCCTTCCTCTCCTTTTGCCTGACCACGGGTGTTTCCACAGCGGCTTTTCCCTCCAGCGGCTCCAGCGGGACGACAGGGGTCTCTTCTTCCAGAGCTGCCACCAGCCCAGCCTCCGGTAACGCCCCCACCGCCCCTTCGGCCATCCTTTCACAACGGGAGAGAGAAATCCAAAAAGGAGAAACGCCGACTTTCTCTCAGACCGCTCGGCAGCCTGGGCACTCCAACAAACCACGCTGAGACGAGATGCTCGAGCAAACAGAAAAGCAGTTTATTTTCGTCTTCCAGGAAGCCGTAGATTACGCTGAGTTCACCAAAAGGGATAACACAAAGTCGGCGTTGGGATTCCCTCACCCCAACTCCGTTTAAATAGCCGCGCTGTACAACCAGCCAATCAGCGCTGCTTCCAGGTTCCACCCCACCCATTATGCAAAATTGCAATTAATCATGGTTAGCCTAGCCCGTCCGCAGCGTGACCGACCGCCTAACTCGTGACACCCCCTCCACCATTGTGCCCATGTGTTTTCTCTTGATAGCAGGTGTGTTCTCTCCACCCCACCTAGCAGGTAAGTCCTTTGGTCTGATGTGTCAAGCTGGGCAGGCTTGACACTGACGCTGAGGCCAGAGAGATTATCGGTCAGTTGCAAACAAAGTTTAAACTTAGATATTTGGGACATATACGGCATTATCTAGGGCTGGATATCCTGAAAACATCTAGAGGATTTAAGATTTCACAATCTGATAAAATCTGCAAATTGTTAAAGAAATATGGGATGGAGTTGTGCAAACCTGCCAAAACTCCAATGGCACAAGAATTCCAGCAGGATAGCGTGCAGAGTCCAAAGTTCAGTAAGGAACTGTATCAGTCATTGATAGGCAGTTTGTCGTATTTGAGCAACTGGACACGGCCTGATATAGCATTTGGGGTTAATCAACTAGCACAATATAGTTCAGAGCCTACTGATAGGCATTGGCAGGCTGCAAAACGTATTCTTAGGTATCTTAAAAGAACATTGCACTATTCTATGTATTTAGAACCAAATGACAATATGATATTAAAGGCATATGCTGATGCCAGTTTTGCCAGAAAATCTACGTCCGGAATTGCAATTATGTTGGATAACTGCCTGATTGGGTGGAGATCAATCCGCCAGAAACACATCAGTTTGTCTACCATGGAAGCGGAGTTTTCTTGTCTATCACTTACATGTACTGAACTGATTTACTATAAACAGTTGATGGAGGACATTGGATTCAGAATGGACTATCCTATCACGGTTTATGAGGACAACCAGGCAGCCATTAAAATGGCAACGAATCTCGCTGTAAAGACAAGGACTAAATATACTGATATACGTTATCTGAATGTTCGGCAATGTGTTAAGGATAACATGATTAAATTAGAATATTGTGCATCAGAGGACAATATTGCCGATAATTTTACCAAAGCGCAAGGTGCCATTAAACACACCAATTATTGTGAGAGCTTTGGATTGCAAATCTGAAATGTAACTGATACCATATGTACAATGTGTAATATAGGATTTTTGTTTATATTGTTTATATTGGCCTGCCCAATGGGGAGAATGTTAGGTTGTAGCTTGTAGCTTAATCCTAACTTGTTGGTCAGGCAATATGACTGTTCCTTTAAGAACAACTGAGCCATGTAATCAGGGCTTGCTGAACCATGTAATTAGGCTATAGTGTTTAAATAGCAGCACAGAGAAGTGTTCTTTTTTTCCTGCTGATTCTCGCTTGTTTCTCTGTTGTGCTGTGTACTATTTTGATTGTTAGATAATCCGTGGAGGCATTGGACTGGACTGTTATTGGACTCCACGTTACCTGGTACTGTATACCAAAGGCTTACTGAAGTCTGTTTACTTTAGTAAGAGAAGATAGTATTGCTGGACTGATATTACTGGTTATGACCCTGGACTGATTTAACTAAACCGAGACTGTTTATTACTTTGTATATAAACTATTTTTCACCCGAGCTGCACGTTACTCTCCTTCCCTGTGTGTTTATGCTCTGCTCATTGCAAAAGCAACAGACACTTGCACACACACCCTAAAACCCTTCTGATCTCATTGTTTGCCACTGTTTGCCCTTCCCAACTCTACAATAAATGATACTTAGAATCATAGATTTATAGAACTAGAAGGGTTGTTTCTGCACCAAATCCCTTGTTTCATGAAGAAATCCAAATTAAATCATGCCTGAAAAAGTTGTTCAGCGTCTATTTGACCTCATCCAGTGAAAGGAACAGTGGCATCTCTGGGATAGTACTTGCATTTTCAGAATAATCTATATCTGAAGAAAATAAGTCACAAAAACATATATCATAATACACTTGTTCACCTTTAAAACACCACAAGGTGTTTGTGTCTCTTCTCTGCGCTATTTCCAAAGAAAAGATGCAACTGATGGGCAATATTTATAAAGAGATTGTCAGGGAAGGACAGCAAGAGAAATTTGAAACTGGGGGTGGGTAAGGCAAAAGAGAACTTCTAAGGATTTAACCCAGGGTATGTTTAGAAGAGCTCCCTGGTGCATGAGTATTCGAAAACCCCTTAGCTTCTCAATTATGAATGCCCATAAAGCCATAAAGTGTAGAAAAGCAAGCAAATAAGTAGTGAGGAAATAAATTAAGAGGCCTGGAAACTCTTCACTGCAAAATATGTCAATCCATTTAAAGATTTTCTGCAGAATATTTTTGGAGGGTCTCCTAATATTATAGAGCTTCTGAATATTCAGAATATTAGAGCTCCTAATATTCTGAACTTCCCTTCAGCTTTACCCCTTGAGAATGTGGATTTTTAAAAAAAGGGGGTGTTTTTTTCTCTTGCTTCATCTTTCCCCAGGGCAACATGTAAGTAAAAACTACTGGGGTTTAACTGGAAGCTGGACTTTAAAAATAAAAAGATGGCTAAAGACTGCAATGCAAGAACATGACATGATAATCATGCAAGTAGGTGAGGTCAAAACTGGGGAGCAGTTTTGTGGATATTAGTCTGGGGTATCCATAGAGTATAATCAAAATTGTCAATGCTGTGGTCACCATAGTGTGACATGGATAAAAATCAGGCATACCTTTAGACACATTTTTGTTGCCGTAATCTTATCATACCCCCCACAACTCTGCAATATTTAGTAACAAACAGAAAGAAAAGAGCCAGTTTTCATAAGTAAATGTAAAGGGGTTTAGCTAGGGGTTTTAATAATGGCCAAACTGCTTTAAATTATTTTAATAGTTTTAATTTTTGTGTTGGGTTGTTTTAATATGGCTGTACACTGCCCTGAGTCCTTCGGGAGAAGGGCAGTATAGAAATGTAATCTCTCTCTCTCTCTCTCTCTCTCTCACACACACACACACACACACACACATCTATCTATCTATCCATCCATCATCATCCATCATCTATCTATCTATCTATCTATCTATCTATCTATCTATCTATCTATCTATCTATCTATCTATCTATCTATCTCTATATGTCTATCTATTTATTTATCATCCCTCCCTCCCCCCTCAATCAATCAATCAATCAATCAATCCAACAAATACCTACTTAACTAACTAACTAACTAACTAACTAACTAACTAACTAACTAACTAACTAACTACCTGGTCATCTTGCCAAAGGGTGCACTCAGTGGCTTACAGTCATTATTACTTAAAGGTTGAGATACAAATGAACTTTCCAAGGCAGATATCTGTATTCTGAATCTAGCTAACTTCTCTATTTCATGCCTTGAGGTCTTTAGTAGCTTACTTCCTTTTTCTTTTGTAGGCTTTTGTATGTCCCATACTAAAGATTAAGTTAACAAGCCATATTGATTTTCCACTGAGTCCTGAGTATTTTAAGGTATCATCACCCACATAGTTTTTTGCTCACAGAGGACCATTAAATATACAAAGCTTACTTGTGACTGCTGTATATTTGGAAAAATTCAATGCTTTCCAAGCTTCTGCCTTAAGGCCATGTTATATTTCATGTGAGATTCCAGAAACCAAGGAAAAGACTGTTGGCTGGTTTTCTGTGAAAACAGCCACTTTCTATGGAACCGTTTACCCACACGCACAAATTCAGTCAGCTGCATCTCTTTGGATGCAGAGGTTGCAAACAAGAGCTTCATTAATAGGGTGGAGGGAAACTGATGGAGGATGGGGAAAAAGCAGACTGGATGTAAATGAAAAAAAAACCCTCTCAGATGTATAGATAGAGGACAGTGAGTTGAATTTCTCTTATTCATTACCACTCAATCTCCACTAAATTTACCTGCTATTCAAATTGTGGAATTACAAGTGCTTGTGAACCCACAAAACCTACTGTTCTTTACATCTTAACAAGGGCTGATCAAGGTGACTCATTTGAAACTTCAAAAATGACATCATCCTCTAGTAAGAATATATAGCTTTTAACCAGGGACGAAATCCAAATTTTTTCCCTACCAGTTCTGTGGGTGTGGCTTGGTGGGCGTGGCAGGGGAAGGATATTGCAAAATCTCCATTCCCACCACACTTCAGAGGAAGGATACTGCAAAATCTCCATTCCCACCCCACTCTGGGCCAGCCAGAGGTGGTATTTGCCAGTTCTCCAAACTACTCAAAATTTCCACTACCGGTTCTCCAGAACCTGTTAGAACCTGCTGGATTTCACCCCTGCTTTTAACTATTGTGTTTACAAAACTTGCTTTGAATAAGAAATTGCTTTCAGTACTATTTCACAAAGTAGTTGTATTAGTGTACTAAAAGAAAAATGAACAATCCTGCTAATGCTGTATTACTACTACTACCACTACTACTACTACTACTACTACTACTACTACTACTACTATTAAAACCACAGTCATTGCTTTGACATGAGACAAATTCCTTTGAGGTTCAAATGGCAGCTTGGTCAGTTTCTGCAATTTTAATATATCCCTATTTTTTTATGGATTGGCGATTTCCATGTCAAGGTTTTCTTTGATAAGAAAAGGGTGAGGGTTTCTTGCCTCCCGCCTTGAAAGAGGTGGTGGTGAAACCCCTCCTCAAGAAGCCTTCTCTGGATCCGGCTGTTTTGGCAAATTATCATCCGGTCTCCAACCTTCGCTTCCTGGTGAAGGTTGTAGAGAGTGTGGTTGCGTGACAGCTCCCGCAGTACCTGGATGACACTGTCTATCTAGATCCATTCCAGTCCGGCTTCAGGCCTGGGTACAGCACAGAGACGGCATTGGTCACATTGGTTGATGATCTCTGGAGGGCTCGGGACAGGGCTTGCTCCTCTGTTCTGGTCCTATTAGATCTCTCAGAGGCTTTTGATACCATGGACCATGGTATCATGCTGCACCGGCTGGAGGGATTGGGGGTGGGAGGCACCATGTTACAGTGGTTCTCCTCCTATCTCTCCAACTCGTCGCAGTCCGTGTTGGCAGGAGGCAGAGGTCGACCTCAAGGCGCCTTGCTTGTGGGGTGCTGCAAGAGTCGGTCCTCTCGCCGCTCCTGTTCAACATTTATGTGAAGCCGCTGGGTGAGATCATCCATGGTTTTGGGGTGCAGTGTCACCTGTACGCTGATGACACTCAGCTGTACATCTCCACCCCGGACCACTCCAATGATGCCCTCGAAGTGACGTCCCAGTGTCTGGAGGCTGTACGGGTCTAGATGGGGAGGAACAGGCTCCAACTCAACCCTTCCAAGACCGAGTGGCTGTGGCTGCCGGTGTCCCGATATAGCCAGCTGGTGCCTTCGCTGGCTATTGGGGGCAAGTCTTTGGCCCCCACGGAGAGGGCTCGTAACTTGGGCATCCTCCTGGATGCACGGCTGTCTTTAGAAGAGCATATGACGGCCGTGGCCAGGGGTGCTTTTTATCAGATTCACCCGATATGCCAGTTGCGTCCCTTTCTGTATCGGGACTCCTTGTGCACAGTCACTCATGCCCTGGTCACATCTCACCTGGACTACTGTAATGCTCTCTACATGGGGCTCCCCTTGAGGACCACCTGGAGGCTCCAACTGGTCCAGAATGCGGCCACGCGGGTGATTATGGGAGCGACTTGGCGCTCCCATGTGACACCTCTCTTGCACGAGCTGCACTGGCTCCCACTAGTCTTCCAGGTGCGCTTCAAGGTCTTGGTTCTCATATTTAAAGCGCTCCATGGCTTAGGGCCTGGGTACTTACGAGACCAACTTCTGACACCGATAACCTCCCACTGGCCAATACGCTCTCACAGAGAGGGTCTCCTCAGGGTGCCATTGGTCAGGCAATGTCAACTGGTGACCCCCCAGGGGGAGAGCCTTCTCTGTGGGGGCACCCGCCCTCTGGAATGAGTTACCCCCGGGAATACGATTAATCCCAGACCTCCGTACTTTCCTCAAGGCCCTGAAGATCTTTCTATTTCAGCTAGCCGGACTGGCTTAAAGAAGATTTTAATGGGTTAATTTTAGTGAGGGGTTTTAAATTTGGGGAAACCAAAATTGATTTAATTATGTTTTAAATTATTTTAACTTTCATATTGCTTGTATTTTAATTTTTGGCTATTCACCGCCCTGAGTCCGTCAGGAGAAGGGCGGTATACAAATTTAATAACTAAATAATAACTAAATAAAATAAATAAATCACAAAACAAAACAACAAAATATGGTGCTTTGCACATCACCTGTCTGCAAAACAAAACACAGACACACCAAAAAACCCAAAAGGAGTATTTCTGATATCATATTCCTAATTAACCCTAGTCATTTAAAAAAGAAGGAGGAGGAGGAGGAGGAGAAGAAGAAGACTAGGAATAGATATGTAAGCAGTTAAAACCTCCACAATCATTCATGGGTACATTTTATATTGGAGTCCAAAGGACCAGGAGTTGGAAAAACAGATAGCCTGAAAGTACCCCTAGGTTACCTCTTTATGGGACAAGATTAGATCTTACTTCTGATTCAATAAGACAAATCTACATGAACAGTCCCAGTGGTACTTTATGAAAGTCTTTCTCAATCTCAGCAACTTTAAGGTGTGTGGGCTTCAAGTTTCAGACTTCTCTAGCCAACATGCTAACTGGAAAATTCTGGGAGTTAAAGTCCACGCATCTGGACTTATCTAACTGGATAGCAATAGCAATAGTAGTTAGACTCATATTATTATTATTATTATTATTATTATTATTATTATTATTATTATTATTATTATTATTTATTATCATTATTATTATTATTTTATTTCTATACCGCCCTTCTCCTGAAGGACTCGGGGCGGTGTACAGCCAAATAAAAACACAAAGTATACGGACATCCCAATATAAAAGTTAAAATTATTAAAATTATTATAATTTTGGCTGAAATTAATTAAAAACCCAAGTTAAAATCCCGAATTTAAAATTCATATTACATAGATAGCCCCGCCTGTTGAAACAGCAGGGTCTTGGGGGCACAGCGAAAAACACGGAGGTCGGAGATCGTGCGTATTTCTGGAGATTGTGCGTATATGTCACTCCATAGCGCTTTACAGCACTCTCTGAGTGGTTTACAAATGTCAGCACATTGCCCCCAACAATTTCGGTCCTCGTTTTATCAATCTCGGAAGGATGGAAGTCTGAGTCAACCGTGAGCCCCATCAGGATCAAACTCTAGGCTGTGAGCAGAGATAACCTGCAATGCAGCGTTCTAACCACTGTGCCACCATGGCTCCTATATTCTTTTAAGAAACTTATTTCAGAACAAATTAAAAAAAACAACAACTTTAAGATGGGTTACCAGAAATATTTTTATTTTAGATTCCCCTCAAATTCACCCTTGTCCATCTATTTGGAAAGCTTTATTTTAAACTGCCCCCCACACACACAACCTCCCTTCACTCCAGCACATTTAACCAGTATTGTTCAAGAGACATTCCTTTACAACAAGAGATCAATGAAATTAGATAACTGGTACTAAATTGCTTCCATTCATTATTTGCAGCACATTATGTCTGTTGTATTTTTGACAATTAGAATGGGCAAAGAATAAAAATTCCAATAAAAGGACACACACATCAAACATCAGTTCCTTGTACAATTTCCTTTTGAACTCTCACGGGCATGTTCCCAAGATTCAGTCACAAATTGATTTACAAGTTTCACTCACATCCCAGCCCCATGCCTGAATTGTTAGCAGAGTTGAAAATTCCAGTTTCTGGTTGAATCCCCAGCCATGTTGCATTGGTAAGGTCCTGTATTTCAAACAGATTCTTTAAAAGCTAAAATCTGTTTCTTCTGGCTACATATGAAATGCAAGATCCTGCATTTAAGTTGGCACTTAAATTGGCAGTGTTATCGGCTTTGGAAGAATGTTAAGCCCACTGGCTTGCTTAATTGAACAGGATGATATGTTTCCATTGGCAAACATACTAGTTAAACCAACAACCAACGAATATTTGTGAATTTAGATTATGTCTGCTACATTTTCCAACAGGTTACTGAGCACTTTTCTTCTCAGGGCTGAAACTCTAAACAAGTAGATTTACATGTTTTAGTGACCAGGGATTATATTTAATATATTTGCAAAGGTGAGATTGTGAGGCGGGGATGTTCTAAGATTTTCTGTGGTTTCCTGACTATGGAGACAAAATGTATTAGCTGCCAACTCCAATGGACTGGCCCGTGTAAAAAAAACTAGGAAAAAACCCCATAAAAACAGCAAAGAACAAAAAAATCACAGACAACTCAGGCTAAAATTATCCAATGAATAACAAAATCAGCAAAACAAAACAAGACCTTAAACAAATAATAAATGTCAACCCCAGGCCTGGGACCAAAGCCAGGTTTCCAAAGTGAAATGTGAATGTAAGTCAAAATGCTGATTGTTACCTATTAAACCCTACATAACATATTAGATGGACCACTTCTCTATGTCAACCCTTCAAGGTACATCAGACTTGAGTTATGAATGCTAATATTACATTTATTATCAGGTCACAGTAACTGAATCTTGCAATACATTTCTTCCCTCTCTTTAACTTCATGAGAATTAAGCAGGGTGCCATCTGAGATGCTTTCTCACATTACATTTCAACTCAGATTTCTCTTATTTAACTGTTCTCTTGGGTATGGCTCTTCCTCAAGGTTATTTTCATAGCTTATTACAGTTTCCCATAACATATGTCAATTTGACCAGCCAATCTGATCCTGCTGGATTTGGAATGCTCTTGGTTTCTTCAGTTAAACATGTTATCTATTGGAACCCCCAAAACATGTCTTCTCTATTACAGTGTTTGACCTCTGGAATGAGCTTCCCAAGGTATGTTGCTCTTGTTTAGAGAAACCATGCAGCGGGTTCCTGAGATGCTGTTGATCTTCACTCAGACCACTGCGAGGTTCATGCTTGCAATCCTTCATATTTTTTGTACATTTGATTGATTTAATTGTAATTTTTTTGTTTGATGGTTGTGAGCCTCCTAGAGTCATTGAGACCTGGTAGCATTCAATTTTAAACAACAACAACAACAACAACTATCCCATTCAAAGGTTTGGGAGAACAACCAGGTCTTTATTTCTTGAATGTCATAAGAGTGGACCCCTGCCATGTATCTTAGAGGGGGACATCATTTCAGGGGACGGGTGCCGCAACAAAGGAGGTTCCTAAGACACTGTTGAATACTCACCCTTCTTCATCATACCAAACAGACAGAAACACTTGTAAACATTTTGGGACACAATGAACTTGATTGAACTTATAATAAATATCATTTGCTTTCATACACAGAGTAGATCAATATTTAATTTCCCCAAGTTTATTTGAATAATACAACTCTACACATTTACACAATCTATTCACCCACCACAGGAATATTTGCTTCACTTTGTATCTAAACCCACTTAATCTGCCTAACTGATCCTGAGCCAGCTTGATCTAATGGTTAAGGTGCTGGCTTAGAAACCAGAAGACTCTGAGTTCTATTTAGGAAGGCCAGCTGAGTCACTTTGGACCAGTCACTCAGCTAGACTTACATCACAGGGTTATTGTTGTTGTGGGTAAAATTGGATAATTGGATAAGGAAACAATATTAAGTATGTTCACCACCTTGAGTTATTTATAAAAACAATAATGGCAAGATACTGTATATATGAATGAATGAAAGAATTAATTAATTAATTCGTCCATCCGTCCGTCCATCTGTCCGTCCGTCCGTCCGTCCATCCAATCTTTCATCCATCAATTGTCTTTTTCTGTATGCATTCTTAGAATGTCTAGCTGATGTAGCAATATACAACTATGGTTACAGCAAATTTAACAAGTGCCTAGCTGAAAAATTGCCAAGATGCTATTGTTCACTTTTATAATTCAAATGGGCTTTTAAATGTGAGAAGAATGGTTACAAGGAAGCCAAGAAATTTTTGGAAGTTATCAGTATAACATTTAGTTATTTTCCCTTACAGAATCTTCCTATTTTTATATATGAGGGTTTGTTTTACACAACACCAATCAAATGCACAAATACATGAAGAGAAAAATACAGAGGAAGTTACTGGAAATTTCCTTTCTTTCTGAAGTGGGAGTTAGTGGATTTTTATTACTCCACAATTAGTGGTATGTCAGGAAGTGTTGTATTAATGGTTGACATTCTTTGCATTCTCCCATTGGTCCTTGAAAGGAAAGATTGAGTAGCGACAGTTTTGTCTGCATTTTGAGATCACCAGAAAAGATTATCAGGGGTTGGTTTAACACTTTGTGAGGCACCGGTGGGATAGAAAACTAATAGTGTGGAAGTATATTTAGCCTAATTCATCCATCCATTCATCCACTCATATGGCAACCCACTTGTAGAGCATCTTGGGGTGGCTAAAGATATCACAAAACAAAAACAATAGTAAAAAATAAAATACTCCACAACACTCACATTTACAGTGAGCTCATGTGTCATTTTGCTCAGTGCCTGGTGTGGGGGTTGAGGGTGGGGGAGTAGGTCTTCAAAGCTTTCTTAAAGATTGGCAATATTAAAAACAGACAGATCTCAGGGGAATGATGTTCCATAGAGCAGGTGCTGTGACAGATGACACTGTTTAATTGAGGGGACTGAGAGCATGCCAACCTTATTAGATCTTGTAGAATAGGCAGAGATAATTGAAGATAGATTTACCCACAAATATCCAGATCTTGTGCCATGTCGATATTTATAGACAGCTACCGGACCCTGAACTGCATCTCAGAATCCATTTATAAACAGGGCAAATCACACAATTGTGATTTGTAAGCTTACCAATGTGTGTTCTTCCAGCCTTAGAACTAATTTTCTGTTTCTGAAAGGGACTTTAGTTAGTGTTATGAGCTGGGAAGGGAGATGACAGATCCCCGGGATTGTCAGAGGTTGTGTGGTAATGAAATAACTACAATACTTAGGCTGCTAGCAGTCAGCAGAACCTTCTGACACATCCTATTCACTCTCAGGGGAAATTGGTTACTCTCTCAGCCCAGCCCTAGGAAAACGTGAAAGGAAAATGCTTTAGATTGCTCCACTGAAAACCCAGAAATAAAGAACTTAATGAACATCATGCCAGACCAACACAAGAGGATATCTATTTATTTGTATATTCTAGCAACTGCAAAGGTTTATGAAGAAATTCTCTTTTTAAAACAATATAGTTAAATCTCTAGATAGAAAATGAAATTCAGAAGGAAAAAGGGAAAGAACAAAAGAAGGCAAGATTAACTGTGTATGTTTATTTATTAAATTTATATTCCACCAACCTCAGTATTATGCTGAGCCGTCTAAATGAATAATAATAAGCTGCCCTGCTAGCTGCTTCAGTAAGATATCAGGGGCCCTAACATTTGCAATGAGGATAGTTTGAAAGCAGAATGGGACAACTTGGCATGGCAACTCGCTGCACCCAACTCTCCATGGCCATCTTGCCACAGGACAATTCGACACAGCCAACTCACCATCAGACAGCTCACTGTGGGACAATTCAACAATTAGTTTTAAATATTTAAAATAATTTAAAAATTAATTTTTGTCATTCACATTTCATTTTGTCCCTCCTTCTGCATCCATCCTTTAATGATTCTATTTCACCATTTCTTTGACATGGTGACTCTTGTCCCACAGCGAGTTGGCTGCAGCGAGTTGACCATGGCATGTTGGTCATGCTGAGTTGTCCTAAGCCTATCTGAAAGACATTCTCTCCGATTTAAATGTTGTTAAGTAGGTCCCCCTTGTTCCTCCCTCTGGTTCTTAGTCTCATGTTGTATACATGTATAAATGTGGATGGGTGGTGGAGGTGGTTCCTCTTTCAGGAGGAACAGCAATCATTTTTCCCAGTCAAATGAAATATCATTCCAATGCAAAAAATACAGCAAAAAAACCCTTAGGGGGAAAAACATTGTGAGTGATACCATCAAATTCTTCAGGAGATACTAATGTGACACACCTGCTTATAGGGATTTGTGGCCATATCCAGGGGTTAAATGCTCCCGGTTTGGACTGGATCACCCAATCCGGTAGTGATGGAGGTGGGTGATTCGGAGAACCGGTAGCAAAAATCCCTGCCCCACCCCATACCCAGCTGAGCTGCACAATCATCAGAGGCTTTTTTTTTTTTACTTTTAAAAGCATTTTTTCTACAACCTCTTTGGCTGGAAAAATGCTTTAAATGTAAAAAAAAAAAAAGCCTCTGATGATCGCGCAGCTCAGCTGGGCTCCTCAAAGGCTTTTCTACAACCTCTGATGATCTAAACTGAGTTGCCTGATGAACAGAGGCTTTTTTCTTTTAAAAGCCTCTGACAATCCAAGCTGAGTTGCCTGATCGTCAGAGGCATTTAAAAGAAAAAAAGCCTCTGCCGATCAGGCAATCCAGCTGGGATCGTCAGAGCATTTTGAAAGCATTTTTTTACAACCTCTTCACAGAAGAGGTTGTAGAAAAAAATGGTTTTAAAAGTTAAAAAAAAAATTGGCCACGCCAAATACCACCCCCCGGACCAAGCCACGCCCACAGAACAGGTAGAAACAAATTTTAGATTTCACCACTGGCCGTATCACATACTATGAGATCTAAGGTTTAGTCATGTTTAACAGGAAAATAGACTGAACTGACCAAATTCAATCCTATTTTGTTTGTTTTGCTGTTAATTATTTTTCAGTATAGTTGAACTTTACAACATTGCCACCAAATAAGAATAAAGATCCCATATGACTGTTATATTTCCAATAGTGTTTAGAAAGTGAATTGCCCATTTTCACAATCAGTGCCAGGTTCATGTACCATTAGAACATACCAATTTTATCAATGTTTAACATTAATTGTACATTTAACATTTTTTCATTGATATTCCAATTATTTGATGTGATATTTTCATTTAAATTCTGCATCTGTTTAATAATACAGCCATTGAATGGTTCACTTCCTGAATGATACCTCAGCAGCCTGCTATCCATGTTAAAGAACTAGCTTGGTAATACATTTTTAGCCTTGGTTACTGCCAGTCTACTTTGTTCTTTTGAATGTTCAAAAACTTAAACTTTACCCTAGATCTCTTGTTGGGTCATATAAAATGAGTTCTTCATCTCTATCAGTCTTATTCTCAATTCCTATTGGGATCATTTGAAACAACGAATTGAAACTTGGCAAAACATTCATTTCTACTACTATTCTCCCATATCAGGATTTTAACTTTCTCAGTCTTGAAATATCAGCCAAATCTGGCAGGAATTACTCTTAAATAAATCATGTTTTTTGTTAAATAGATGCCCAAATCCCCAGTCTTTTTAGCAGTAATGTTAAATCCCATTGTTCTCTTTATTCCATTTTAACAAAATAATATGTTCCCATTCTCAATCCCCAAACAGATTTACCGCTGCCATTCAGCATTCGGGTTTATCGTGTGACTCTCTAATAAAATAATTAATATGTGTAAACTGATGCAAGAAGTGAACAGTTTTAAGAAACTCATCATTCTCCATTATGTCTGACTTCCTAAAGAGCAAGTTCAATTATTAGCCTGTGTTTTAATAATTATGTAATATTTCCTCAATGGAAGCAATAACAATCTATTGTACTCAGAGGTAATTACAGCTTTTGAAAATCTTGATAGTCTTTGGCACTCCCTGCCAGCAATAAAATAAATGAACAAGGCAGAAGATGATTATTCTAAAAATGTGGATGTGCCTAAAAGATTGGCATGATAGAGAAGAAATTACAGGGTGGGTTTTTTTGATAATGAAGTGAACATCCTTGTAATAATTGTCTCTAAAGGTTATCAGATTCTTTTGTAAAAGAACAGGGAATAATTAAACTCAATGATTTTGCTCTGTAGTTTCCTTCTCCTAGAATTCTATAGTCAGAATAGTATAATGTATATAAATGGATATTACAAACTATTCTAAAGTTCCAGGTATATTAGTAAATGGATATATATATAGAGAGAGAGAGAGAGAGAGAAAGATAATCTTCATTTCTAATGAATTTTATGGCAGCAGTATTATCAAATCCATAGATCACCTCCTCCAAGTAAACACAAGATAAATAATTTCCACATAGCATATTTTTCACTCCTTTCCACTCCCTATTTCTTCATAAACCAGTTTAAAATTGATCTTCAATCAATTCACATACTTTTTCTTTCCCTCTCCTTGTAAGAACGTAATTTAAAGCATTCACTTGTTGTATGGAATAAATATGTATTCTAACAACTGCATGATAGTTTTTAAAAGTGACCTCTCTATGTTTATCTCCTAAAAAATCAAGGAAGTTTGATGCTGGACTTCTTCTAGTAGCTCCAGAAGACAGACCTGCTGGCAACCCCTTTCCCTGCCCCCAAAATGGCTTTCAGTTATAAAAAAAAAAGTAGATTTTTAGACATCAGGAAAAATATTTAAGATCTGTTCAATGCAAAATACTGCCCTGAGTGGCGCAGCGGAAGTGTGCTGGGCCTATAAGCCAGAGAACAAAACCATCCTCTGCTAACTTCCCTTTTCATCACTAGAGTTTTTTTAAAAAGAGACTGCACAGCCATTTGCCTGAAATGGTAAAGGGTCTCCTGATTGAACAGGGGGTTGGACTAGAAGACCTCCAAGGTCTCTTACAACTTTGTTATTCTGTTCTGTGCTTTCTCAATGAAGGTGTTTAACGGAGGTTGGGTGGTGCTAAGGTTCCTTGACTTTGGGCAGGATTAGTCTATGTACTTGTGAAGATTCCTTCCATGTTTGCATTCTATTATTTTAGGAAAACAGATTAGTCCATATTTCTTCAGTGGCTATATGGCATGATACTCTACAATTTCCAGCATATTTGCAAAGTGTAGCAATGGTTCCACCACAAACACACACAAACACAAACTCCAGCATCTTGTATTTTTATTTAGGCAGCAAAGCCAAAACAGTTAACCCAAAAAACAAATGAAGAATTTAAAAGCATTTTCTCTACATTAGTAATCAAGACAGTGGCCATATTCTCACACTACATTGTTATATTTTGGATTGGTTTACTGTGTCATCCCAACCTAGAAACCTGGTTAGGTCATAGTTCATAAATAAGCCTCTCTCTCTCCCTCCCTCCTGCCCTCTCCCTCCCTCTTTCTCTCTCTCCCTCCCTCCCTCCCCCCTCTCTTTCCCATGCCACTTCTATAAATATTCCTGAGAACTCAAACTGGCCTTAAATAATTTCTTTGAAAATTAAGTATTTTGTCTGAATGCCAATTCATGCAGAAAATAAGAGAGGAGTGTAAGCTGAAGCTTTATAATAGTATTTCCTGCTGGTTGCATCAAATTCCTATAATTTTTAATTAGACAGCCTCTTTAATTGAATTAATCTCCATTACAATAATTTTATAAATGGATAAACTATTCCTGAACATTTTATGCATATGTCAACGATATATTCTCAAAATTTCAAATATGCCCACCAGCCCAAAAAGGTCGCCATCCTTTATCTAGCATTATAGCTGGACCCAATTTAATGAACAGCATATATTGTAGTGAAGCGTCTATTAGTGTGCTGAGAAAATGACATAAGGAGCAAGGATAGTTACAAAGCATCTCCACTTCTACATATTGTTTTATATTCCTTCCAGATGGGCTTTTGGTAGGGGAACAAATAGGGCAAGGGAATGGTTAGGGTTAGGGTTAGAGGCAGGGGTGGGTTCTACTTACCTTTACTACAGGTTCACATTATGCCCCCACACGTGCTCTTCTGTGCATGCGCAGATCACTTCTGATAACATCCGGGTCAGTGGACGGAGCCTCCCATCGGTTTTACTACTGGTGAACCAGTCCAAACCGGGGGCAACCCACCACTGGTTAGAGGTGGAGTTAGGGTTAGTCTTTCATCTTGTCCAGAATGGTATCTACATTATAGTTATATGTTTATTGTTGTTGAAGGAAAATTCAAAACAGGAAATTACCGGTATGCTAGATGAAAAAGCTAACCTTGGGAAATATTTTAATCCTACATTAGGGCATATTTAGTGTTCCATGTGAACAGGCCATTGCACTGCATGCCCATGGAAAAACCAGCTCTCCTAGTTCAGGGTGAGCTGTTCAGAAGACAAGCATGACGTCTGTTTGCAAAGAAGCAAATGTAGATTGATTTATGGAGGAATGTGAATGATATCTTTCTCTGAAATCAAGTCCATGTGTCATCTCAACAAAGACATATAAAAGAAAATCTGCCGTCAGCAATGTCCCAGAGGTGCTTTTTTCAAAAGGCAACTGGACTTTCTTGGGGTTTTTGTTTTAGACTTTTCACTGCTCATCCAAGAAGCTTTTTCAGCAACTGAAGATGCTTCTTGGATGAGAAGCGACATTTTCAAATTAAATATCTATGGATATTCTCAATCATCCAGATCATAGCTGTCCTGAAGAAAATTTTTCAAGAGGCAACTGGACTTGCTTGTTTTTCGTTTCTTTTTTTGAAGGCATTTCACTTCTCATCCATGAAGCTTCTTCAGCTCTGACTGGATGGTATAAATATAAATCCTTCCATTCCCCACCATCCAATCAGAGCTGAAGGAGTTCTTGAATGAGAAGCAAAACAACTTCAAAGAAAAACAAGAAAAAACAAGAAAAACAAGAAAATGTGCCTCTTGAAAAAGCACATTTGGATTTCAAGTCAAAAGCCAAGGAAGTCCAGTTACCTTTTGCAAAAAGCACCTTTGGGACAACCATGACCTAGATGATTGAGAATCTCCATACTCATTCTGCCATCAGCAAATGAGACTGGAATAGAGCAAAGCCAAGGGCTTTTACAGGAGAAGACTTTGCGATAGATGAATGTTTGAATAGATGTAAACCTACAATTGGTTAAATTAGTCAATCATCACTCAAGCTTCAACAAGCAGTCTGAAATGTGCTATTTTTAAAACATAAGTTAAAGGAGATGTCTTTGTTCAGAGTTCAAGAGGTTAACTGCACAGTGTATTATTTCTTTGTCAATACACTGACAAAAAAAATCAACTTCTGAATAATATAGTGATATAAAACATTAGCGGTAAGTAAAAAACAAAACAGAACAGAACAGAAATTGTCAGGAATCCTCTAAGTTAGCTGGTTTTGGTTCTTCTTACCCAGAGTTAAACTTGTTATGAAGCCAAAAATGTTCAGTCCATCAAATAGAGAGAGAGAGAGAGAGAGAGAGAGAGAAACTTGAGGTGAAGAAATATATTTTTGATTCTTTACTGGGCAATGTTTTCAAAAGAATTTCCTGAGGAGGAATAAGAGATGCTTGGGGAATAAGATGAAGCTGATGACAAAAATGTGAAGATTTCACATCCTGCCATAGTGACAGTTTATCTTTCACCAAGCAGGCTTGACATTAGCAAAAGGTCAGGAAAAAGGGGATAAAGGGAGGGAAGGAATGGAACATAGAATCTATGGGTCAGAAAGCACATAAGTCTACAGATGAGTGAACTTCTCTTTAACCCAGGTAAAATTATTGTTTATCATCTTTAAAAGCTCCCTTTCTTCATTCTCCTAGATCTTTCACCCCTGTACTCCATTTTTGTATAAATGCAGCTGGAGGATCTCAGATTCTTTCTGAACAATAGGAATATGATCAGAGTAGATTTTGGTGAGGGAGATTTCTTTACCTGCTTCCTCCCCAGTTGAGGTGTATGGATGAGTTGAGGGTATCCATGAGAGTGAATCAGACAACTGAATTGATCCTGCTAGCTTTCCCATCTCCATCCCCCATTCCAAGCCTTCTCTTCCCCTTCCTCTTTCCTAACCATCATATATCAAAGTGAGGGCAGAAGAAAGACTAGTGACAACTGTTGAACGGATTCTTGAAGACGGGATACAGGAACCCTACTTTACACTCAAAACTCTGTAAGATTGAAAAGTGGCATTCATTTACTTCAAAACCTTGGGATAAAAAGTTCTATAATTCTGTAGTATCTCTAATATCACTGGACACTTCTGGCAGCATTTGGGCCACGGAATTTGGTTTTGCTCTCTTCTCCTTGACAGTAGAAGTAGTCATAACACTTAAGGCTGGCAACAAAGGAACTATCTGAAATTGACCAACACTTCCTGGGAATCAAAATGGTTGGGTTTTTGTCTCTCTGTGTATATTTTCTTTTTTTAAATCCCAAAAGGCACACATAAAATACCAATTGGTTTGTAATACAATGGGTTATGTGAATTCAGGCAATTGTGATAAGGCTGTATACATTTTTTTTATTGATTTAGTATGATAGGTATGATTTAGTATGATTTAGTATGATAGGTAAACTCAGCCAGTTTCTGCTTCTCCCTTCAATTGATTATACCTCATAAGTCCTGAAATAGAGAATTCTGGATTATTGAAACAATATCATCACATATCTTCCTCCATTATTAAAAATACTTAGATAAACATTTGCGGCCATCTTGAACTTCTCACAAGATATGCATATATATGGTGTGTGTGTGTGTGTGTGTGTGTGTGTGTGTGTGTGTGTGTGAAGAATTGAGTATGACATTTGAGGTATGATCTGAATTTTAAGTATCTCTCCAATCCCCTACATATTATCCTTTTGGCTTTCACATGTTTGATTTCAAAACAGAATTCGTTCTCTATTCTTCTACCTTCAAGTCGATGAGCAGCCTAATCTCTTATAATTCAAAGGAAACTGGATTACAGTAGCCACCTAATAAATTGCATAATTCATAGTGAGGAAATCTCAGTTTAACACAGTTCATGGAAGAATGTGCTGCAGCCAGCCACTTGCCTCTATACAATCTTTAAACAGGGTTTGCAATGTAAGATATTCTTTTAAAAGGGGGATTCCGATGAAATTTATGAACTAGAAGTAGTGTCTCTACGGGAGGTCCTTATGTCAGTGGAGTGGTACTGAATGTTCTAGTCTGTACATTGTCTAGAACTGTGGTTTTATTACTGTTTTATTGAGTAGATCACAAATGGTTTTGCACAATATGTTCAATTGGTTTCCCTAACTTGAGTTTCTTCTCACAATTCCCCTGTCAGGATGGTCATTGGGAGTTTAAGTCCACAAACCTGAAGGGTTTCTGGGTTGTGGTAGATTGCCCTAAATAATAAATGATAGCTTAAAACCAAAGGAATGGTTCATTGGGATAGGGCGGCCACTGTAGCTTTGGACCGCATCGTGCCTCTGCAGCCTCTGACTCAATGCCAATCTCAATTGGCTCCCTGGTTTTCTGAGGAGCTGAGGGAGTTGAAGCGCCAGAAAAGACGCCTAGAGAACGATTGGAGGGCCAGCCATTCTGAATCTGACCAAACACTGGTAAGGTCATATATCAAGACCTACCTAGTGGCGATAAGAGCGGCAAAATCTAATTATTTTTCCACTCTTATTGTATCTGCAGAGAACCACTCAGCCATCCTGTTTAGGGTGACCCACTCTCTACTTCATGTGGGAGCATGGGAGGATCCCTTGCAGGGTAGAGCTGAGGATTTGTGCAATACCTGCATGATAAAATCGCTCAGATTTGGGAAGGCTTGGACTCCGATTGGGTAAGTTCAGATGGGATGACGGAGGTGGGTCTTGCGAGTGTTATCTGGGAGGAGTTTGTCCCTATGGCTCCTGAGGACATGGACAGGATTCTGGGTAGGCTTAGTGCTGCCACATGTTTATTGGACCCATGTCCCTTGGTGCTTGCCTCTCTGTTGGTCACACGAGGCTGGCTTCAGGGGATTATTAATGCTTCTCTGAGTGAAGGTGTCTTCCCTGAAAGAGGTGGTGGTGAGGCCCCTCCTCAAGAAGCCTTTCCTGGACCTGGCTGTATTAGCAAATTATCGTCCAGTCTCCAACCTCCGCTTTGTGGTGAAGGTTGTTGAGAGTGTGGTGGCGTGACAACTCCCTCAGGACCTGGATGAAGCTGTCTATCTAGATCCGTACCAGTTGGGCTTCAGCACAGGATACAGCACGGTCGCATTGGTTGATGAACTCTGGAGGGATCGGGACAGGGGTTGTTCCTATGACCTGGTCTTTTTGGACCTCTCAGTGGCTTTTGATACCATCGAACATGGTATCATGCTGCATCAGTTGGAGGGGTTAGGAGTGGGAGGCACTGTGATACGGTGGTTCTCCTCCTTCCTCTCTGACAGTATGCAATCTGTGTTGGCGGGGGGACAGAGGTCGACCTCGAGATGCCTTACTTGTGGGGTGCCGCAAAGGTCAGTCCTCTTGCCCCTTTGTTCAACATTTATGTGAAGCCGCTGGGTGAGATCATCTGTGGTTTTGGGGTGAAGTGTCACCAGTACACTGATGATACACAGCTGTACATTCCACCCTGGACCACTCTAATGATGCCCTTGATGTGATGTCCCGATGCCTGGAGGCCGTGCGGATCTGGATGGGGAGAAACAGGCTCAGACTTAACCCATCCAAGACTGAGTGGCTGTGGTTCCCAGCACCCCAGTATAGCCAGCTGGCTCCATCCCTGGCTATTGGCGGTGAGATCTTGCCCTCCTCAAAGAGGGCTCACAACTTGGGTGTCCTCCTGGATACACAGCTGTCTTTAGAAGACCATATGATGGCTGTGGCCAGGGGGGGCTTTTATCAGGTTCGCCTGATCCACCAGTTGCGTCCCTTTCTGGACCGGGACGCCCTGCGCACGGTCACTCATGCCCTCGTAACTTCCTGTGTGGACTACTGTAATGCTCTCTACATGGGGCTCCCCTTGAAGAGCACTCGGAGGCTCCAACTGGTCCAGAATGCGGCCGCGTGGGTGATTATGGCGGTGACATGTCACACCCACATAACACCTCTCCTGCACGAGCTGCACTGGCTTCCGGTGGTCTTCCGGGTGTGATTCAAGGTGTTGGTTACCACCTTTAAAGCATTCCATGGCTTAGGACCTGGATATCTGCAAGACTGCCTTCTGCTGCCGATAACCTCCCATCAGCTGGTACGCTCCCACAGAGAGGGCCTCCTCAGGGTGCCATCAGTCAAATTATGTTGACTGGCAGCCCCCAGGGGGAGAGCCTTCTCTGTGAGGGCCCCTGCCCTATGGAACGAATTGCCCCCCGAGATACATAGGATCCCTGACCTTTGTGCCTTCGGCCGTGCCCTTTAGACTCTGCTATTCGAACAAGCTGGTCTGACGGAATGATGAATGTTAATGGGTATTTTAGTCTTGGGGTTTTAAATAATATGGCCAAATTATTGAATTTGTTTTAAAATTGTTTTAACTTTGGTATCTCTGTTGTTTTATTATGGACTGTGCACCGCCCTGAGTCCTTCCAGAGAAGGGCGGTATAAAAGTTTAATCAAATAAATAAATAAATAAATTCAACGCGATACTAGAACTGAACGAACCGTGTCATGGTTTAGTGTGCTATGTGAATCAGAACATTTTGTCATCCCTCCCCCCCAAAACAAAATAAAAACAAAATCCTGAATTACAACTATAGATTTTCCTTCCTTTATTGCAGTGGTGGGTTGCCCCTGGTTCACACTGGTTCTATAGAACCAGTAGTAAAACCGGCAGGAGGCTCCGCCCATCAACCCCGACATCATCAAAATGCAGAAGAGTGCAGAACAGCATGTGCATGGCCCCGCTGCGAACCAGTAGTAAGGGTGAGTAGAACCCACCCCCGCTTTATTGGCATGAAGAAGTCTGGTGATACAAATGAACATCACAAAGAGGTTCCATTTTTTAATCTGGGGAAGTATAAATAATTGAAGAATTTGTTATTAATAATTTTCAAAATTTAAAAAAATGTAATTTACATTGTCGTTCAAAAAAGTAAAACATCAAGCATAAATATAGAAAGTAGTATGAAAATGTAAATATACAGTATAAGTACCACTACAGTTCCACATATCTTTTAGTAGATAACATTGCCTATTCTCATGACAAAATCTTTCTATAATATTTACTCAGAATTCAGAATGAGCTCTCATTATGCAAATGTTCCTAGAAAGTGAAAGTTAATAGCTTTCGGTTATGGTATTTTAGCCCTTTTATCCTTTCATGGGGGGGAGGGGTTTATTTGTATATTTTAATTATTACTTTCCTATTCCAAATTATAACATTCAAAAGGGGGAACTAGAATCTGAACTAGAACTTGATCTATCAGATAAATTTGATTAGTGGCTATGGATGAACTTCGCTTTTTTTTCAGTGAAAGTGTCCTAGTTATGGAAAAAATTCCCCCGATGCCAACTATCTATTTCTATTATAATTCCAGTGCCCTATAAAGATATTTTTATTTCCCCTGAATCTTTCATCACTAGATTTCATTACAGAAAAGACATTAAAAAAACATGTTATGGTATTGTAAATACCCCAAGTTTGGTTAAAGGAAAAAAAACAGTTTCATGAATTTGATTACAAAAGACTTTTTCTTTTCTTTTCTTTTCTCCGTATGCAATACACTGTGTAATGCAATAACCTTCAGTGACAAGAGTTAGCAAACTTTACTTCCTAACAAGATGTTGGCCCAATTGTTTGTTAATTTAAAAAAAAGTTTTAAGGTCTTTTCTTCCTGTTTTCTTTTATTTTCTTCTCAGTTGCTATCTTGACCACTGAAGTATCTTGGGACATGTTTAGAGATCACGGATGATAGCCTAGGGTCTTGTGTGTTAGAGGAAGGAAGCCAACTTTCTTTAATATCACAAGGGAATACCATTCTTTTTCTGATGCACAGTTAAGAAAATATTCTGGTGTGGTTTCAGTTTTGTGTGGGCCTAGACAGGAAATTTGTGATTCCTGTTTCCTGTAGGCAATCTCCCTTTAGCTAACATATAAACAGATAAGCTTTAGTGCAATTATATTGCATCACCCATTAATTTGATATTTACACATAGGGGACAAAGTTCTACTATAAGGCCATCAAATTATTTGTCAGCTCTTAGCCACCACATAGATAGACTTTCTCTAGGACACTCGGTCCCCAGCTGGATCTTTCAGATGTTCCAATAGTACTGTGGGAAGAAATATCCATCTGGTTCAGTTCCAAGGTGGGAGAAACATGGAGGGCCATTGGAAAGATGGTTTAATGATGAACCACATGGGTTCTGGGCAGATGACAAAATGGAGTTGAGAGTGGAAGGTTTTTTTTTTTTATTGAAAAAGTTTTACATTACAATTTATTTATAAAAAAACCCTTTCCCCCCCCACCCCCCCCACCCTAATCCCATCCCCCTCCCTCCCCAATCCCCCCCTTGACTTCCGCTATTAAACAAACATTAACAATCCATATTTAACCACTTTTTAAGGTGAGGTCCAACTAGTAAGAAACTATAACATTATTTTATAAAAAAAGAATTTCTTTTAAGACAATATATAATCAAATATAAAAAAATCTTAACTCTTAACAATCTATTTTTAAAAAAATCTAGTAAAATGATTTTAAACATTTAACTTGAAATATCATATAAAAATAATAATATATAACATTAACTATACTTCCCACTATTCCATATATCATAATCAAGATCAAACAATACTTAATATTGTATACTTAATACATTTCTCTTTATACTATATCTAAAAGTTAAAAATATAAATTCAATCACATAACATAAAATAAAAATTAAGAATTACCAAATTGAATACATTTTTCTTTTAACTTACTTCTGAGTCTAAAAAATATAAATTCAGTTAAGTGCTAATTGAAACTTCTTACTTTGATATTTATACTTCATATATTCTACCCATTTCTCCCACTCCTTGGCAAAAACTTCGTTGGTCTTATCTTTTAAATACGCAGAGATTTTGAGAGTGGAAGGTTTTTATACCTTCTTTGGGCCTTGCACTTGAGCTTCCTGTTCCTGTGCAAGAACATGAATTCTATTGGCTGTTGCCAGATTCCTATGGGGTCATGCAGGGGTTATGTAGGGATCATTGCTGGCTCTATAGCCAAGTACAAATCCTAGGTGTTTGTCTGAGTTATTTTTGGTTGAAGTTTGGACTGCTCTGAGGGTGATACAATAATTTCTTTTGTGGCTTAATGGCTTTGCCCTGTGTTAGATCTTGAGTGAGGGCTAATCCTATTATTCTGCCTTTGTTTCAAAATATCCTGTTTTGAATGGATTACCAAATCTGTATTTCTAAAAGGTGGCCTCCTCAGTTTGGTTTCTGAATAGCTGGCCCAATCTTCCTTAATAGGCACCTAAATGTCTGCTGGGGCTATTACGAAAGACTTGGGACTGCTTTCTGTCTCCAAGAGCATGTTTCTCCATTTCCCCTTTAGGGAAATATAATATTCTGCCTTTTTATGTTCTCCATTTCCCCTTTAGGGAAATATAATATTCTGCCTTTTTAATATTTCCTAAAATATTTTATTCTTCTAGGAGAGGGGTGGGTGCTAACTGTCTACAGTACACCTCAGTAATGCTGAATCTTGTTGATGGTCATTTTCTTCTTTCTTTCCCCCTTTCATAGCATTAGAACCTTTTCCAAAGCGCTAATTCTTCACATTATGTGTTGAGTATAGGACAATTTGAGCTGGTCCAGTGGTAGGTTGCCCCGGTTTGCCCCGGTTCTATAGAACTGGTAGTAAATCCGGCAGGAAGCTCCGCCCACCGACCCCGACGCCACCAAAATGCAACCCTAGTGGGTTGCATTCGCAGAAGAGCGCATGTGCACATGAGCAGCCCCATTGCGAACCGGTAATAAAGGTAAGTAGAACCCACCCCTGGCCTGGTTATTTGTGTCTTGAGTGAAAACTCTGAATTCATTTGCTTTCCTGGCTGTTCATGGTAGTCTTTTCCAACATCAAAGTGCTGTTTCTGTTCTGCTTCTTCAAAGTCCAACTTTCACTTCCATAGAATGTCACAGGAAAATTATTGCCTGATATTTGTAAGAATAGATATGCACAATAGCATCTGAATATTTTTTCCGTTTTATCCAGTGCTAATTTGAGCTGTGTTTTTTGAGTACTAGTTTACCTCAGTTTCTGCCCACCTAGAATTTTGAAATCATATTCTATGTGAATAGATGCACAGATATCACTTTGGTGGGGAGATGAGCCACAGGTTCATGTGGTTTATTAGAATCCTGCTGACACTGGGCCTTCCCAATTGAAATGCCCATTTGTGAGGGGGCTTTGGTGGAGGAAGAAGGCCCCAGGTGATGCTTCAGGAAAGCCGCTCATCTTTCTCTCTGGTGCTACCTCACCACCTGTGACACACAGTGGTGGGTTGTCTCCGGTTTGGACCAGTTTGCAAGAACCGGTACTAAAACTGTCAGGAGGCCCTGCCCACCGCCCCAGATGTCATCATCAGCGATCTGTGCATGTGCAGAAGCAAGGCGCGCGCACTAGTTAAGCAAGCACGTGTGCACGATCCCACTGCAAACTGGTAGTAAAGGTAAGTAGAACCCACCCCCAGTGACGCACCTTGGAAAGCACATAAGCATGAGCCGAACAGAGCTAGCAAACAGGCGAACTATTATTCTGCATTAGCATTGTAGTAAAAATGAATTTATTCATTGTTTAGGACTGACTGAATCAATTTTAGGAGAGAAAACTATTGTCCTTTGGAAAATCCATGCAATCACTAGATGGCAGCAAAAAGATACAGAACATGGTATCTACTTGCAATCACCTAGACTCCTGGATTTTTGTATAGTCTGAATTTTCAGATTTTATTAGCTCCCAGATGCCCAATGAATAAACAATGAATAAACAATAATGTTGTTTATTTAGCGCAATCAATATTTACTACCTTTATAAAGCAACATTTGTAGAAAGAAAAAGACCAGATCTTGGGAGGGAGGGAGTATTCATCTATTTGTGTTTCTTTCATTTTAACAGATTGTGAGGTGGGTGTGTTATTATCACATTTTCATAATAAAAAATCAAAACCGCATGAAGAAAAAAAAGTACAGAACAGTAAGTGGAACAAAAAGAAAATAAAATTCCTGCTAAAGAAGAGAATCATATTCTCTCCACTTCTTTAAGAAGATGACTTTGTATAAATATACAAAAGTATGAAGGCTATTGCTTAACGCATTGTAAGCCGCCCTGAGTCTCCGGAGAAGGGCGGCATATAAATCAAATAAAAAAAAAAAAGATATTTGTTTAAGGTATGAAGATTATGTTTTATGGTTTTAATTTGGTTTTAATTGAGTTACTGTTTTATTGATAACTGCATGTTGTTTATTTTGTGTGCGTGCATGTGGTTGTTTTAATTATGTGAGCCACCCAGATTTATGAATATGAGATATGTGGCTATAAAATTGAATAAATATATCTCAACAGATTGAAAAGAAGTACCACTTATTCTTCTGGGGACAAAAATGAAAATAAAAAGCAGTGGTATCTTCGTACAAACATGTTGTTTGTTTGTTCATTTGTTTATGAAAATGTGTATGGTCGCTCACTCAGTCTCAGTGACTCTGGGCAACTTACAGAAGTAAACACCCAATATTCAAAAAATAAAAACAATAACCCCCACCCCTCATTAAACATTTGCTAGCCTAATCAAAATGGTTTGTTTATTTTTAATGTCTTTGGAAAACTCCACCGACATCTATCATCCCACCAAGACCTACCATCCCACATATTTGTGGAGGGGAAAAGCCTATGTATGCTAGTTCCATGCTCCAAGTTCTTTACTTAGCTACTGCTCTACACGGAGCCCGCCTCCTCCTTCTGTGTCTGCCAAATTTACTTTGGAATCTTTGGTGAGGGATTCTAATCAAAGGATTATTTTTACTTTCTTTTCTTTTTTTTTCCCCGTAAGTCCTAGCATGCAGTATCTTTTGGACCACTCTTATCTACAATTTCAGCTATATTTTAAACAGGCTAACTGCAAAGCAAATTACATTTTTCATAAAATTGTTTTAAAAATAGACTTGGGATAGCTGACATGAGAGAGAAAGGAAAAGAAAGCCTTTTGTAAAAGCCTCAGAAACCAATCTGTTGATGTTCCCGCTGCAGCAATCCATCTCTGCACAAAATTATTTATTGCAATGATTTATTAGATCCATGCACATACATCTAACTTACACTGATCTAATATGCTGAAATGGATTTTAAAATAAGAAAAATTGGGAAAGCTGTTTATCTTGGAAGACTGTTGCCAGGGGACTCTTCCTCTGTCACTGTGAGGGTGCAAGGAAATTCAGGTTTATTTGATTTATATGTTTTAGTATCTGCATAGTAATGTGGTAAAAGAATCAATGAAGTTTGCAGCTTTCTCTACAGAAATACTCTACAGAAGTACCAGAAGTACCAGCTACTACAAAAGAAGTTTATTAAATACCTATAGGTTTTTTTTCCCTTCAGTCTTCAGTGATTATATTGTGGCAATAGCAAAATTAGCAAAATCTTTAAGAAGATCAGAATGCCTCCACACTTTCAGAACTTGGAAATAAATCATCCAGTGCTCAGCACTTTTATATCCTACTGGCCTCTTTGGGAGAGATATAAAACCCGGGCTTAGAAGCTGAGTAAATCACATAGTGACTATATTGCTGTGGTATGGTATTAAATAAATCGTCACTGGTTGAGGTTTGCATGATCCAAATATGTTGAGACTTGGAATCATGATTCAGCAATATCTTGGCAGCCAGAAACTCAACTTTTCCCTTAGCAAATTTGAATTTCTTGGAAATGAAGATTGCCCTATGCAAGAAGCTTGCATAGCTTCTAATCTTTGAAGATATGTCCGCCTGCATTTAGTAACCAAGTCTGTTATCTATTTGCTTCCCTTATCAAGTGTAGAACTACCATATTTTTTGGACTGTAAGACACTCTGGAGTATAAGACGTACCCAGCTTTTGCGGAGGAAAACAAGAAAAAAAATCTGCCTCTGCCTCCCAGCATCCATCTGGTATTCATCTGGCCCATTCCCTGCCGCCCGTTCACTGCCGTCCGTTCATCACTGCCCAATCACTGCCACCGCAGCCCGTTCACTGCTACCCATCTGCCGCCGCCACGGCCCATTCACCGTGGCCCATTCACCACTGCCCATTTGCCACCGCCCATTCACCACCGTCACCGCAGCCCATTCTAAAACAGCTGATCAGAGCCACACCAACCCCCCTCCCGCCACTGCAATATTTGCTGTATAAGATGCACAGACTTTTCCACCCACTCTTTTGCGTGATCTTTCACGCGATCCCATTGTGAACTGGTAGTAAAGTAGAACCCACCCCTGATGTGGACCCAGAACTCTGAATGGGATAAAGGGGAGAAAAAGAGAGGAACGCTGGCCTGTCCCAGAAAGAAGTTTTTAAAAAGTATCCCAAGAGCTCATTCTCTATGCTCCATGCCCACAGACATAACCAAAATCAAAACAAGCATCAGAAGTCGGACTTTGCAAGTATCAGTCCTTGACTGCTTCAGTGTTTGGGAAAGTAGCTTTGAAATCCAATCCATTTCCTAGAACTGGAAATGAAGAATTAATCCTTGACTTGTAAAAATAACATCCTGGAGGGAGAATTAATGAAAACAAGTAACAGGCCAGCCAGCAAGACACTTTCATCCTGGATTTTAATTTGCTAGTTTATTTTGGACTGAATACTAGAAGCATTTGTTCTTTTCTTCTCCCCACCCCCATTTTACTTTCTTTGTATCCAATATACACATGATGGTTGCAATAAATTAGAATATTTAGCTGTTTGAACTTTTAGCAAAACATTCTCTTTCTCCAAACTCTTTAGTTATGCCTCGTAAGGCTGTCCATAGCCAAAGGCAATTCAGATCTCAGACAGATTTCAGTAACATATGTTCAAAACATGTTTCAGCTACTGACCTCACCAACCAAACACATGAAGCTAAAAATAAATGTGGGATGGCAGAACTAGACAAATGGGGGCCCATATTTCTGCTTCAGAAGGGGAAGAGATAGTAATTCCTCTGAACTTTTTATGGTGGAATGTATAGATCTGATGTCAGAGCTGAGCAGAGCTGTAAATATGGACTGAGTTTGGATTTAATCTCTTGGATAAAGACGGCTATCTTTCACTTCATAGTTATATATGGAAGGGGAATTTTTTAATGGCTGAAGAACGATAGAAAACCAAGTTCATTCCTCAATTTATCGCTCGTTTGTTTAACCAATTAAAGCAAAGCTCAAAAATAATATTTTCAGAGTTTTCAGTACCCCCTTAATTCTGTGATGAGTAGCACAGGGGCCTGAAAATGATTACTATCTAGTTGACTATCTTCAAAAGTGCCACAAACACATAAGAAAAATCCTGTCAGGAAGTCTTTAATTTCTACTTCTGGCTTTTCGGCCTTTGCCACTGGATCTAGCAGAGAAGGCATACTCCAGGTCTCTTCCATAAAATAATGTCATTTTGTTGACTGAGGCTTGGGCTTGTCAGAATGCCAATTAGCAGTAAAGCTGTTAACTGTTTGTATTCTAATTCAAAAAGTCATATTTTGAGAGGTCATTCTGAACATTTTGTTCCTCTCATTGGCTCATATGAGCTGGCTAATATTGTAGGTTATTGACTGCAATGTCCTGATTGAAACTATATAAACAAACAAGTTGTTTGTTTGGCATTATTTCAATAAATTTGGTTTAGTGAATAGCAGAGACAGCAGTTCCGTTAAAGTCTAGAAAGAGAAGGAGGATTAAAGTGAGATCTTTGAATCCAGAAACTTCAAGGTCTAACCAGGACTCCATGGCTTGTTCTCTATAATAGTTGCTGACCAAAAGCTGAAAATGATGGATTCAAAAACCAGGAAGATCAGAAACAGGAATGGTGATATCTTGGACTTATCTTTGTCCATAAGAAATCATTTGAAAGAAAAAAGAGAAAAGAAAGAAAGAATAAAGCAAGACATGATGAAGTTAGCTGGACAGATATTATTAGGGCAAAGAAGCAAACATTTTTCATTTGGTATTTTTTTAATAAGTCCAGGACCTGAAGAAATCCAAATTCTCTCCTACAGATTATTAGGAGTGCTAATTGGTGCAAGTTAAGTCAAGGTTAGTTAGCATTTGAGCTTTATTTAAGGAAATGAACTTAATTAAGAATACACTAAATACAAGTTTATATAAAGCAATAGTACGAAAGTGACAGTACGAAAGTGACAGTATGAAACCTCTGATCTTATCTAATATTAGTGTATTTTATATGTAGATATTTCTCCATATCTATTTACTTTATGTCCAAATTCACTGTGATAATATATAGACAATGAATTAAAAGGGATATTTTATTAAAATACTATTGTGCAGTGGACTTTGTGTCTCCTCAATATCATACCAATACCTCAACTACCACATCGTACTGGTTGTCTATTCTGCTACATTGATTAACTTCTTTCCAAAGCTAGTACATATAAGATCATCTAAAATTAGAAATACTACTGATTTGTTTTGTATCTGTATTCATTCTCAAAAATATAGTCATTGGATAGTGCTGCTTTTTTAAAAAATTACAATAATTTGTTGTTTGGGAACAACAAATGTAGAAATCATAAATATTTTTTTAAAAATCATGGAATCTACACCAATCACCAATAAAAACAAATGTGCAATCTTTTCTCCATTTGTTTTTCATCCTGAACTTTCTACATCAACTCCAAAAGCAATCCTAAATTTAACATCTTGCAAGTAATATTTTAAAACCGTGCCTGTGTAAACAATGGGCAGATTGTGTGGATAGGGACCACAGCTGTTTAAATAGGGCCATGAGAAAAGTCAATTTTAGTTGTAAAAAACAAATGGTATCCATCAGAAAGAAATGTTGGCGATTATGATTGGAAGGGGTGGTACATGGTTTGGCAAATCACATTGCTTTGGGTTTACATTTCCTTGAAAAAAACGAACTCTGAGTCACTGTGATACCACTTTCAATTAGAGCATTAATTTATGCACTAAATCTATCTCAAACTGCTCAAACTTACTGTATTTCAGAATATGTATTTTGGCAGGGTTGCCTTGCTCTGGTCCCGCTCTAACTGATGAGATTGTAGGCAAGGCCTAGGGACATTTGTCCAGCCCTTTCTAGATATCAAATTGGTTCTTTAGCATCTGAGCAATAGGCAACCTAAGTATGGATGAATCCAACTGAAGATAACATTAAAGAAATATTAAACCCATTGTGTAATAAAGTGAAATACGTCCTTTGGTAGAGGTGGTGGTGGGGAGTTACTTTTTATTCATTACTTCACTGCATATCAGAATTTTGTGGTCTTATTATTGTAGGACATCTAAGCGTTCCAATATGTAATATAAGTATATGCATTTTCATAATACATTAAAAAACCCTAACATTATACATTAACATTGATTTAAGCAGATATGAATTCATGCCAAGTTAGTCTGGGTTTCTCTGGACCCATCCCTGAATGACACTCTGGAGAATGTCAAGGATGAAGGGTGTAAGAAAAGTGGGGGGAAGAATGGAGTAGTGGAGACATGAGAAAAGGGAGGGAGAGAAGACAATAAGGTTATTTTGCTTTGTCTTGAGATGAGAAGTGAATTTGCCATGACCCAGGTGGGAGGGGAACTTTGGGGAATGGGGCTATAAAGAGATTTCAGGAGGTGTTTGTGAAGCACTTAACCAGAGGGGACTGAGAAGTATTTTGAGAAGTGCAATTCCTCCAAGTGGATAGCAAAGGAGTGTGGCAGTGGAGTAAATGGTGGGAATTGATAGTCCCAAGTGCCTTAATTGATGGAGAGACTAGAATAATGGGGAAGAAAAGTTGAAAAAGAGAGGGTGGTGGCAGGCAGAGGATAACAGAATAGAAAGCACATTCATTGGGAAGAGGGCTGGACATTTGAGATCATGTACTCATCTTGGCAACCTAGATTGCAAGAATCTTGGAGGTCTTTCATTCTGCTGCTGCTTTTTAATGCCAAGTGCGTCTGTAATAAATTAATACATCTCTCCTCATTAATAAATCTTTCCCCATTGACTGGATTCTATTACTAAAACCTGCTTGAAGGCAGGGATGTCCCCCTCTCCAAAATCTCCCCTTAGAGCAAGGGTGTCAAGCTCGTGTCGTCATGGTGATGTTTCGGGATTTTTCCCTCTTCACTAAACTGGGCATGGGCATGGCCAATGCGTGACACATCTGGTCCATGGGCTGTGAGTTTGACAGCTCTGTCTTAGAGGTTCCAGCTAATTGCAGGTGAAATAGAGTGGTATCATGCAGAAGCTCTGCAGCCAACCAGAGGTGCTATACTGCAAATGAGCAGAGGTGAAACCTCACGCTTGAAGTTGAGTACCAGGATCAAGGGGAGGTTGCAGCTGTAGTCCTGTTCCCCTTGCTGTACAGAATCTCATGGTTGGAGTGATTGTGACATTCCCCAGGGTTATAGTACTGGGGGATTTAAATATGCCTTTCTTGGCAGAGTTCTGAGGCAATTCAAGAGTTTAACACTATTATGACAATGGCTTTTTCAAATCATCATGCCCCAGTCAGAGGCATCTGTGAAGAGAGAGCAAGGAGGGAGGGCAAATGACAAAGGTAGCATTGTTCCATAAGCTCCTCCTTTTTTATACATAAGTCATGATGCAACATGCATGTATGAAAGGGGTAGATGTTACATCACAATGGCAGAATATGCTTTCATCATTCTGGCTAAACTTTCAATCCTGTAGATGCCTCCAACCCCAAGTTAAATAAAAGACCAGATGTTTTTTGTCTTACCAGAAATACAACATAACCCCAGAAAAGATTAATACCTGTCCTTTGTCCTGCTGAGCTGATCAATGCCACTAAAGTCCTCAAAGTGGATGGTTTCCATGTGATTTTCAGAAGGCACTTAGAGTGACTCCTGGACAATGGTAACAACTGGGTCCCTGGACAGAATTGCATCTCCTCCACCAAGGAATTCCAAGAAATTGGCATGAGAGATGCCCAGAGTGATCTTGGCAAAAGACGAAGAGTGGATGAAATAGACATGGGTAAGAGTTCAGTTTTAAGAATTAGACTGGCAAAACTTCAACATTTCTCTACTTTTATTGCATCCACAGATTTTATAGAGGCTTTGTTTACTTGGAACTCACTAGCAAATAATGTGTTGGAAGAATATCTATGGGGCATTCTGAAGCATTTTCTAGACTTCTGGAGAATAAATTTGCTCAGATCTGCTTGGAGCTGGATGCCAATTAGGCAAGTTCTATTGAGATGCTAGAGCAGAGGTCTTCAAACTTGGCGGCTTTAAGACTTGGAACTTCAACTTCCAGAATTCTCCAGCCACCTAAGCTTAGCTGACTGGAGAATTCTGGGAGTTGAAGTCCACAAGTCTTAAAGCTGCCAAGTTTGAAGACCTCTGTGTAGAGTATGTCTTGCAGGATCTTGGGGGAAATTAATCACATTGTTCCTGAGGTGGTGAAAAGTTCTTTACATTTGTGATATAGAGCCCTGACCTTACTTTGTTGCACAGCGTGGGCTTGTAATATGGTCCTCCTGAACTTCCAGCTCCTGGTGAAAGAACTGATAGCAGTTATGGACTGGACAGTCATTGCACAGTTAAATCTGGTTAACCAATTAACAGGTCTCCTGAACTGGAAGACCTACCAAGGTCACTCATGCCTTATTCCAGGGGTGAAATCCAGCAGATTCTGACAGGTTCTGGAAAACCGGTAATGGAAATTTTGAGCAGTCGGAGAACCAGTCGCAGAAATTTTGAGTTTGGAGAACTGGCAAATACCACCTCTGACTGGCCCCAGAGTGGGATGGGAATGAGATTTTGTAATATCCTTCCCCCAGGAGTGGGGAGAGAATGGAGATTTTGCAGTATCCTTCTCCTGCCACGCCCACCACACCACACCAAGGCCACCAAGCCACGCCCACAGAACCGGTAGTAAAAAAAATGGATTTCATCACTGCCTTATTCACCTTTTGTTTGGACTATTGCAATGTGTTATACATCTGACCTCATTCGGAGGAAGTTCTAACTCATCTAGAATAAAGTAGCTCAGGTACTGTTGGCACTTAAAAGCTATTCCATATAACATTATTTTTTTAAGAGGTATACTGGTTATGGCTTCCGGGGCAATTCAGGGTGCTGCTTGTTACTTTGAAAGACCTTTATAGGGCTTTAGGATATGAATATAGGTTTTTTTACAGTTACAGTTACAGTTACACAACCAATTGTGGCTATTCTTGGATTAGAAGGCTTTGATCACAATCACTCATTCTTTAGTCATCTCCGACTTTAATAACAAGATCTACACAGGGGTTGCTTTGGAAAGCATTCTGAAGCTAAGGCTGGTACAAAATGTGACATTCCAGGCAGTCATGGGGTGCATCCATATATTCTCAACTGACTGTGCAAAGTTGTGCTAGTTGTCATTTAGCTTCTGAGGTGTGATTCAAAGTGCTTTGGAATTTCCTCCCCCAGAAGCCCTGTGTTCCTTTCCCTCTGGGTTTCAGAAGATCAACAGAGACTTGGTTGCAAGATGAGTGAGACCTGTTGTGACTGAAGGCTGGAATTGGGAAGGCTCATAAATTGATAGCTTTTTCCCCCTATTTATTATTTTGAACTTGTCCATTTTTAAATTTTATTTTATGCTGAACTCATTTGTTGAGCTCCCTCCAGGAATGAATAGCATCAATTCTCAGCCTCCTTCTTCGGAAGAACATACTGTAGTACAGCCTAATATCAGCTTGCCTTCCATCCTCTTGGCTTTAAGGAAGGCCATTAAAGAGTGCGTTTGTCAAAAGATCTTGAACCCCAGTTAGGGATTCTCTTTTGTCTGCTGTTTTGAAAGTAGCCTGACCACTGGGGCTATTGTACATGCATTATTGTCATGCTATCATAATTATTTTTATTTTTTTCTGTAAGAGGGTTCATAAGCCACTCAGAGTCCTTTTGGGATCAAAGTGGAATATAAACTGTAAATAAATAAATTAAAAGTGCATAAATAATTGAACCTTCCTTACTTTTATAGGCAGAGCATACCATAAGTTAAAGGTAAAGGTAAAGGTTCCCCTCGCACATATGTGCAAGTCGTTCCTGACTCTAGGGGGCAGTGTTCATCTCTGTTTCAAAGCCAAAGAGCCAGTGCTGTCCGAAGACAAGTCTCCGTGGTCATGTGGCCGGCAAGACTAAAGGCCTGTTGTAAGAAACATCCTTGTAGGTTCTGCTCCAAGTGGGGACAAAGACACTGGAGACATGGAGACTGCTTGGAAAGATGGTTTAATGGTGGACAGGATCACATGGCTTGAGTTCCTGAACAGAAAAGGGCAGATACAGTAAATCCTTGGGTTTTTATGCTCTCTCTGGCTTTGAACTTCCTGGGGCCCAGAAAGAGTATCCTGATTGGTTCTCAGACTTCCAGGGGGTGGGGGTCTTCGCTAGCCTTGCTGGCTGATGGTCACATGTGCTTCCCAGGTCACATGTGGTGAGTTTCTGCTGCTATTGTGTAGAGGGCTAATCCTATCTTGCTGGATCTTTGGCAATTCCTACTATGGCTGTGCCTGAAGGAGATAGATCTTTGTTATGTAGAATAGACTGGCCCAGGCCTAAATGGCCTATTGACAAAGGGTGGGGGCAGGAAGATGGGAGCTGTTTCAAAGTATGCTTATCCATTTCTCATCCAGGAAAATATAATATTCTGCCTTTAATATTTCCTAAAAATATTTCACTCTTCCAGGAGAGGGGTGGGTGCTAACTTCCTACACGCCAAAGGCACACGGAACGCTGATACCTTCCCACCAAAGGTGGTCCCTATTTTTCTACTTGCATTTTTTTACGTGCTTTTGAACAGCTAGGTTGGCAGAAGCTGGGACAAGTAACGGGAGCTCACCCCGTTATGCGGCACTAGGGATTCGAACTGCTGAACTGCCAACCTTTCAATTGACAAGCTCAGCACCTTAGCCACTGAGTCACCGCATGCCCCTATACCACAAGTTACTAATTTTAAAATTCATTTACTCAGTTATTTAAAAAAAACTATCTGGCAAATCTACTGAACTATATATTATAAGCTATATACACCCTTCTCCCATTTATCTATCTGATGAAACAGATTCTTAGAAATGAAAGCTCCTACAATAAATGTGTAAGTCGTCAAGGTGTCACAGATATATATTTTTTTGAAAGCTGAACGATCACCTGGCAAGCACCCTTTTGTATATGTAATAGCTTACCTTTGTGCCAAGTGGGTAATTGTTCTAAAAACTATTAGCATAAGCACAATAGAGTTTATTTGAATCCTGTCTCCAAGATCCCCTGGAAGCAAATGCTAATGAAAAAAGAGGAGGCAATCAGGAGGGGAGACATGAGACTTGAAATGGAAACAAAGAAAAAGGAAATCCCTTATTTCATAATGGTGCAAACAGAAGCATTGGGAGAAATACATCATGTGAAATCTAACCCTGCTCCTAATGCGTTTAAGAGAAGGCAAAATGTAGAGTATATCCTGCCTCTGGGAATAATATGGGTAGGAGGTTTTCACCAAGTGTTTCTACTTGCCCTGGAATTTGAGCTCTTGTTTTCAAAGACTTCCCAAGAGGGCTTAGGTTGTTTTTTATTTTTTAAATGTCTGATACTTTTTGCCAATCTGTTTTCCAGAATGACCAATTCCCCAGCCTTGGTTTTTCTCCATTACTTAATGGAAGTCAAGAGCGGTTGAAATCCATTGAGGAAAGAAGTCCTCCTGTCAGAGTTTTCTGGAAAAAAAGACTGTGATTTTTGAAAATGTATCTAATCTATATAGTTTTGAAACAAGTAAATTCTATCCCATAGCTTATCGAGCAATAGCAGCCACTTCCTCCCTCTGCAAAGGATTTCTATCTGTACTGTTTGACCTAGTCTGCTCTTCTTGCATAATCAAGTCATCCCTCAATGTTGGCAGTGGTCCAGGGAAGAATTTGCATGTGCAAATAATCTTAATTATCCTGTTATGCAGAAAGGAATTAAGAGTACATGTAGTGGAGAAAATAAGGATTGCAAACAAATGGGAGGCTGCACATTTTCCTGCCTGTCTTTTAGATATGATCAGGATCAAAATTCAGTTCATCTCTGCCTAATCCCATCAAACCCAAACTGAACCTCCCTGTCCAGGACAAAGCCCCCACCCCTCACCTCACAATCCATCTAAAACAAAGAATAGAAGTCTCCTCACCAGTTCACAGCACAGCCCAAGGGCAACTGTTACAAGGGAATTGCAACCTACAGAAACCCAAATCTCTGTTGTTGGTGACTTGAACATTCCATCTCCTTTTAACAGTGGGCTTCCCCAGTTTTGCCGCCCTCTTGAAAGTGCCCCTCTGCCTAACAATCAAACTAACCCCAGGTACACTGGTAAGGCTTTGCCTAGCTCCCCCAACCTGGCCAGCAAATCGGATCCCTGTGTTTTCTTGCCTCTAGTCAAATCTTTTTCCTATCTTTGGGGTCCCTCTTTCTTGTAAAGCAGGCATCAAATCAGTGGTGCGTTGCTCCTGGTTCTGTTCGGTTCTTTAGAACTGGTAGTAAAAGCGGCAGGAGGCTCCTCCCACTTGCCCAGATCATAATTGACGATCTGCAAATGCGCAGAAGCTTCTGTGCATGCGCAGGAGCGCATGCGCTACTGTTGCAAACCGGTAAAAGTAAATAGAACCCACCCCTGCATCAAATGATTGTTAAACTTGGTTCTTCTCTTCAGTTTTGTGCTCCTTCTTCAGACTAAATCTTTGACAGCATCCATTCTGATAGGCCGCCAGTAACTCTCCTGCATAGCTTCTTTCTTCTACCCCAATAGCATATAAGGAAGGAATTTGTTTGTTTTTTGTTTGTTTCTTTGTTTGTCAAACATGTACAAAATAGCAGGTATAGGTATAAACATAAACAAAGGAAGTAAGTACAGGTAAATGGGGACATTAAGACAGGGATGGTAGGCAGCTGATGTGCTTATGCCCGCTCCCTTTACGGACCTCTTAGGAATGGGGTGAACTCCACAGTAGACAGTTTGAAGTTGAAGCTGTGAGGATTTGAGGCTGTAACAACTGAGTTGGGTAGAGCATTCCAGGCATTGACTACTCTGTTGCCAAAGTCGTATTTTCTGCAATTGAATTTGTAGCAGTTTACCTTGAGTTTGCAATTCCTTTCTAACAGCAATGAGACTTGATTCCTATGGGTCTTGAACAACTTCCTAATGTTACTTCCGTATGATGTGGACAAAGGAGCCACAATGACTGAATCAAAGCATAGATCATTCTGCTATTTGTGTTCTTCCACTATTCTACGTTTTATCTTCTGTGATATTTCTCTCAATTAAATATGACTAGAAATGGGTTGCTTGAAATGTCCTTTGTATAGCCTTGTCAATTGTGGAAAAGGAGGTGGGGGAAAGTATACCTTAATAGTACCCTAAAATAGAGATTGTAAGCAGGTAACAGACCTGGGAAGTAGAGCTTTAGACAAGCATCTAAAATTATGCCCTATCCAGGGATAAAAATACAAGGCCCTGTCTACTTCCTACATTACAGTCTAGTTACTCATCTGTGATTATATTTTGCAATACTCAGAATAGAAAGGGAGTACTGCAAGCAGATATCTTATAGGAAGTTTTGTGAAAATGAAAATATACAAATGCTTCATAGTCCTGAAGTACCAGCAAGAAACACTGAGAAGTTGTTTAATTAAAATACCTTTTTATGCACTCTAGACAGGAGAAGAAGATAGGGTAGGAGATTACAGTTGTATAAAGTTCCATGTAAAGTAATATGTTTCCAGTTTCTTTGTATCTTCCTACTCCTGATTACCCTTTCTCTATACTTTATGTAACTTCTAATAATTCCTGTTCAGTAGGCAGAGGTGCTGCAATAAAGCAGTGTAAGAATAAAAGATGTGGAAGTATCAGGTATCCATATGGTTTGGTTAACCGTAACATTTCTAGAAGTACTTGTCTGGGCATGTTATTTACCTTTTTTGCAATAAAAAGATACTATGTCAAATCTGTGGCCCGCAGGCTGCTAATAATGTGGCCCCATAAGGTAATTTAATTATAATAAAAAAAATAAGTTAATACGACGATATTGTATTTACTTGGAACAGCTTACATCCTGAAATGATACCATTAACACTATTAAACATCCAGATCTGCCTGTCCCAGGTCTTTGGGAAGGACTTGATACTGCAGGTAGATAAAAATATCTGGCTGATGGTGTGATTAGCCATTATATATTTTATATGCGGTCCAAGACAATTCCTCTTCACTCAGTGTGGCCCAGGCAAGCCAAAAGGTTGGACCCGCCCAGCCTACAGCCTATCTTTCCCCATCAGAGCATGAAATTTGGGATATAAATTATCTAGCTGTACTACTGATTCTGCTTCTAACTGATACCAAGTAAATAATAAGAAAACATATATCTTATCTTTTTCCATCTAATGGGGTGGCAGTATCAGGGTTCCAACGAAAGGGAGGGAAGCTATACAATCATAGAATCTCAGGCTGTAACTGAAATCAAGTTTTTCTCCCCTTCCTAGCTTTTTTTTATGTTTTGAATTTGACTGAAATCGCATATGGTATTAATATGCTGATTCCTCTATAAAGTACACATCCTGCCACGCTAGCAATGATATATTGCCTTAAACATGAAAGTATGGTGTGGGTGGCACAGATGGGATGGCAGGGCATGTAGCTTGGTGATGCCATCAGCCAAGTTTAAAGATAAAGAATTCAGCAATTTACTGCCTTCTATATTTATTCCAAATACATTTAAAATAGAAAATAGACAATTCAAGGACCTAGGTAAACTGATATTTAAGAACATAAACTCATGTGTATTTTTATCCTAGTATAATATAAAAAAGGAAGGAAGGAAGGAAGGAAGGAAGGAAGGAAGGAAGGAAGGAAGGAAGGAAGGAAGGAAATTGAAATATTTAAAATCACGCAGCTGGAGTGCAGAATTTGCTATATGGAAAGGAATTCAGTACCTGGAAGATATTAGATCAAATGATAATGAAGAGATTTCTAGTAGTTGCATTGGTCAATAAAGTCCTCTTCTAACCCAATTAAAACCAGCTGCCATTTTATTCCTTACAGTAGTAATTCCAACTGGTCATGTTTGCTTTATTACATGGTAGCATAGGAGAAAATTGATTTTGGTACTTGAATCTGTTTATTTTTTGTATCCTTTCTAGCTCTTTCTCTTTTTGCAATATGCCTCGTGGATATAATTTCAGTAAAACACAAACCACCTTGAATGTATCTGAAAGCAGGCCAAAATAACTGGAATGCAAAATCTTAGGAACCATCCTTCTTTTTCACAAATTTAAGGTAGACATGGCAAGAACAGACTGTGCATCTTCCTTTTCTTGCAAGGAAGTCTTGTCCACAATTCTTGTCTCAAAGGCAGACCAAAATATTTGAAAGGGAATCTCTTTGTTTTTGGTTCTTAAATAAATTGCCCTCCTCTCCTCCTCATTCCTCTGGAGTCTTCCTAACTACTTTCTACTGTATAAACAGAGATTGCTAATAAGCTCTGTGGGGCCGGAAGCTTTTTTGTTTATGCTGTTCAGTAAAGCACTATGCAGAAAGGAATTAGTCAAATAAATAAATAGGTTTTTTGTTTTTTTTTACTATTTCTACATTTCTGAATACACAGTGCCCCCTATATTTCAAAATTCTACACTTCTGGTTAGCAATAATGTCACAGTTGAGAGGATCACTTCTCAAACTCTGTCCCTTTTAGTTGTAATTTTTAAAAGTTTAAGATCAGGAAAAAAATGTGGATTGTGAATGGGTTTGGAGATCCATGTTTGATTCTAATAATCTGCCCAATTTCTTCATGTTTTTTTCTTATATATGCCAGCATAAATTAGACTATATAGTATGCTCTGTAGAGCGACGGTGGGCAGTAACTGAGGCGAGACATGTGTAAGGAACAAGGGTTTATTGCTAACAGCTAACAAAACAGCTTCAGAACTAGAACAGTAACTCAGGCATTTGACAGCTATTTATAGACTAGCTGTCAAACCGCTCAGCCAATCAGGCTGCTGGAATTCTCCCGCCATTTCTGGGTGCATCTTAGCCAATGGGAACAATGTGTCGTATGTCTGAGGACTTGTCATAAGTCTGAGGACTTAGCATAGTACACCTCATATGCTTTGAGAAAAAGAGAGAGAGAGAAGGAGGGAGGAAGAGAGTGTAGTTTAACTATTTCCTAGTTTTGTAGTTTGGATGTAGCTGTAAATAATAATTTGATGTATAATTACATCAAGGAGTGTTTTCAGAAGTGAAGGTTTTTCATGGTATACACATACATTTATACATTCAACAGCTAAGTTGATCAACCCTTGACCAAAAATACAGGCACTCCAGAGCTGGCTCTGATAGGATGTCAATGTATTGACTTAGCTTAGACTGTCACCTAGCGGTGAAGATATGAAATAATAGCAGTGAAGATATGAAATAATCAGATTTGGCTTTTATTTTTCTATGTCAGAAGTATAAAGAAAGAAGATATTCATCAGTCTGACTCATTCCAGGATGGAATCTGATTTCTCTACTTTTCCCAAGTAGTCCATCTATTTATTTCAATGTATGATCTACCATCTCAAATACTATTCTTAATTTTGTATTTGAAAAGCTTATCAGTAACAATTGACCTTTTTTTTTTTTTTGGTGCTCCATCCCTGGAAGAGGCTGGACAGTTACTTGTCTGAAATGGTATAAAGTCACCTGCTTGAGCAAGGAGTTGGACTAGAAGACCTCCAAGGTCCCTTCCAACTGTTATTCTGTTTTCTGCTGAATGTTGACACAATGATTTCAGGGGATCTCAAATAGATGCTGGAAGAACTATTACATGTGCATCCTTACCTGACAGAAACATGAAACTGAATATTTGGATCACCTAAAGAAGGCAATAATGGAACCCTACAAAAGAAACCATATTTAATATCTAAAAGCATTGAGTACTATAGGTATAATCATAAATATATTACTCTTGAGCAAACGCTATTATGGAGTAGTGTCTTGTGAGCTCCAGACAGTCTTTTCACAATTGTCACCAGCTAAAAGCCAGAAAGCTAGTTCAATATTATAGTGGATGAAAATATAGTACCATAGATTATTATTAATGTCTCTTTGACTGATGTTTTTAGCTGCCCAGGATTGTTTTGAGAGATAGCCATATATGTTGAATAAAATAAATGCAAAAATCAATATTGCATACCGTTGTTTAGAAAAATCATCTCTGAGCAGCTGACATCAGCAAGGATTTGCACCTGCACAGGCAGTCCAACATGAAGAATTTGGGCAAAACTGTAGTCCTTTTTTGTATTTTACTTTCATTGGAATTTATTGTAACATAAATACAAGGAAAATAAAGATTTTTTTTAAAGAGGGAAAAAGAGACGGATTTAAAAAGAGAAAATTTTTTAAAAAGCATTGTCTTGCTTTTTACTCTGTTTTGCCAGCAGAGTAAAATACCAACTACTATATTTTCCTGCGTATAAGACTACTTTCTAACACACAAAAATCTTCTCAAAAGTTGGGGGTCGTCTTATACGCCAGGTCTCATTCTCCTGTAACCAGGCAGACCAGCCCATAAGGCTCTGACAAGCCTTAAATGGCTCTGAGGAGGGTCGTCTTATACGCCCAGTCGTCTTATACGCTGGAAAATACGGTACATTTACAACCTCAATTTTTGCACTGCATTTAGTTATTACAAGACTGCAGCTTATTTGCATGCCCTTTGAGAGACACACCCTCTCAAGAATAGTAGTGGAATTGTACACAATATTCTCCACCTGCTTTTACTCAGACAGTGCTGAGTTCTTAGAAAGTATTTTTCCCATTTCCCTTTTCTTCCTCTGATTATGGTTTTCTTTTGCTGGCTTATTGCCTTGAGGCTTTGTTTTGTAAATGTGTGAATTGCTGGAGCAATCTTCCCATCATTGACAGGAATTCATTCTCTCCTTTGCCTGAAGGCAGATATTGTATTGATTTATTACTTGTGAAGCATATTTATGTATTTGTCACCTCGTTTGCCACCTCTATTACTTAGTGACTTTATGTGGTTTACACAAGGGATTTAGACTCTTAAGTAAATAAGAACTGAATCCAAACCAAACAAAGACATCCTAAAAGTATAAGGAAAAAAAGAAGAATATAGCCCCATGAAATTGTAATCAGGAAGCAAAGCATTACATCCTATTCCATGGTCTGATGAAGCAGTTAGGTTTTTTTATGGTTTCATGGAAGCCCATAAAGGTTGGATTGAGCCATGCGGCTCTCAGAAGATACCGAATTGCAGAATAACAAATTTGGAAGGGACCTTGAAGATCCCACCCTGCCCCCCCTGAGGTCAAACACAACCCTGATGCGGTCCTCAATGAAATTGAGTTTGACACCCCTCTTCTAATCTAACCCCCTGCTCAAACAGGAGATCCTGTATTCTTCTGGACAAATGCCTGTCCAATCTGTTCTTAAAAACCTTTAGTGATGGAGGACCCACAACTTCTAAATGCAAGTTGTTCCACTGATTAATTGTTCTCATGGACTTCTTATTTCTAGGTTAGATCTCACTTTGTTAAGCTTCCATCCATTACTTCTTTTTTTTCCCCCTCAGGTTAATTCCCACCTCCTCTCTGTGACAATCCTTCAAATATTGGAAGACTGATATCATGTCACCCTTAGTCCTCTTCGTTAGATACTTCTTGTTGTTATTAGTTGTGAAGTTGTGTCCGACCCATAACAACCCCATAGACAACGTTCCTCCAGGCCTTCCTATCCTCTACTATCCCCCAGAGACCATTTAAACTCACGCCTACTGCTTTGGTGACTCCATCCTCATTTTCTGCCATCCTATTCTTCTTTTGCTCTCAATCGTTCCCAGCATTAGGCTCTTCTCCAGGGAGTCCTTCCTTCTCATTAGGAGGCCAAAGTATTTGAGTTTCATCTTCAGGATCTGGCCTTCTAAAGAGCAGTCAAGGTTGATCTTCTCTAGGACTGACCAGTTTGATCACCTTGCAGTCCAAGAGACTCGCAGGAGTCTTCTCCAGCACCATAGTTCAAAGACCTCAATTCTTTGGTCCTCAGCCTTCCTTATGGTCCAACTTTCACAGTCATACATTGCAACTGGGAAAACCACAGCCTTGACTATACGCACTTTTGTTGCCAGGGTGATGTCTCCGCTTTTTTGTATGCTGTCTAGATTTGCCATAGCTTTCCTGCCCAGGAGCAACCATCTTTTAATTTCTTGGCTGCAGTCCCCATCTGCGGTGATCTTGGAGCCCAGGAAAATAAAATCTGTCACTACCTCCATTTCTTCCCCATCTATATGCCAGGAATTGAGAGGCCGGATGCCATGATCTTAGTTTTTTTAATGTTGAGTTTCAAGACAACTTTTGCACTTTCTTCCTTCACTCGCATCAAGAGGCTCTTTAGTTCCTCTTCATTTTCTGCCATTAGAGTGGTATCATCTGCATATCTGAGGTTGTTGATATTCCTCCCAGCAATCTTAATTCCAATTATCACTGGACTAGACATTCCCAATTCCTGCAACTCAGTTCTTGACACTATTCTGCGAGGCAGCTACTGAGGAGACTATCATTGGTCTTCTATTGCTTTATAATTGGAACTTGAAGTGCATCAGTTTTTCCAGAACTTAATGATCAGGCAGAAGGAATAAGAAAAATGTAATCAATCCCACTTCAGTTCCTAAGGAATCTAAATTTACTGCATTGGGGATTTTTTTTTTTCAAAGCAAGGACAGCCTTAATGTTTTAGCATTGGCACTACGTCAGTGGTGGGTTTCAAAATTTTTTACTACCGGTTCTGTGGGTGTGGCTTGGTAGGCATGGTATGGTTTGGTGAGCATGGCAGGGGAAGGATACTGTAAAATCTCCCTTCCCTTCCCAATCCAGTGGAAGGTTACTGCAAAATCCCCATTTCCTCCCAATCAGCTGGAACTTGGGAGGCAGAGAATAGATGGGGGCGGGGCCAGCCAGAATTTTTACTACCAGTTCTCTGAACTACTCAAAATTTCTGCTACCAATTTCTCCAGAACTGGTCAGAACCTGCTGAAACCCACCTCTGCACTACATGTGAAGGATTTCTCCCCAGTCTGTATAATTTTCACTGCAAAAAGAAAGGAATTCTGAACCATAACTCTTTTAACAAGTTACATGAACATTCTTAAGGCATTTAATATCCACGTTAGGCGACAATAAACCACTGGCACTGATTTATCGAGAAGTACTGTAGGTGGCAGCGTCTGGCCAACTTTGGCTGATTTTGTAAAAGCTAAACAGACTCTGATTTAGAACCTGCGAGGAAATCTTAGGGCTATAGGCTAAATTGCCACTGCTTTATTTTATGATAGTTTTCCAGTCTATTTCCATAACATTGCAAAGAAACCTACATTAGCATGTCTGTATAATCTCTAGGAACTACGTTTAACTAGAGGAATTTTTTCATTTTTGGAAAACTGTGGGAACAAATAAGAGCTGCCTTGCGAGTTAAGTGTAAACAAAGCATATTTTCAAAATCAATTGTCACTATGTTTGAAATTGTGAGTCTGAATAAGAATTTCTCGGCAAATTTATTTCAATAAACACTTTGTTTGGGCATTCAGAAATCATAACTACAATGAGAAATATATCAGCTCAGCTACTTTCAACTTTTTCAAGTTTAGAGAAAATGTTTAGAGATAAACTATAATAATCTTCTATTAAAAGGATTATATAGCACACCTGGCTTTTGAGAACCATAATAATCAGTGTTTTCCTTCCATAGGGCATTGTAATAATATTTAGCTGAAAGTTGTTATAACCTATTCTCAAAAGTTTCTATCAGCATGGGAAGTTCTCTCCTCCATATTTACAATGCCCAAAACAGAGGTATTTTCAACTTTTGAACAAATACCTCAAATTATTATATGTAATTGAACCCTCTTGATAAGTGAGCTATGTTTACTTTCTTGTAAAGAGCTTGTTTTTTCTCCATTCACACATTTGGACTCCATCCCTCTTAATCAGAGAATCTGTTCTTTTGTGTGTGTTTTTCAAACAGATTCCGTGGCTTGAATAAGTTTGAAAATCCCTAAACTGCATTATGTGTGCGGGAATGGAGTTTCTGCCCTGGTTGGTCACTGTGGGTATGTAGTAATACTGGATTTCTGCACTGTACAAGGGCTCAGATTAGATTATTTCTAAATTCCTTTCCAACTCTTACAGTCGATGGTAATACGATCTTAGATGATGAAAGGTATTGGAAAGCAAGAAATTCAGGCTAAATTTGATACTCCTAAAGCAAACCTTGAACTCTTTGAATCTGAAGCATAAAATCAGAGTCTTTCTCATTTTACAGACTAATAATTCACCCATGAAATTTTGAAAAGTGAGGACCAATTTTTTTCCTATGTTAAATTGGGTTAGATTACATAGATTACAGACCTGACCTACAAAAATCTGGATGACCACTAGATAGTTATTTGGATTTTTGCAGACCAAATATGATAGTTCTGCTATTAAGCTGCTGTCTTGAAAATTGAGGCTGCAGAAATTTGAGAAAATATATTGTGAAGAATATATTATGACGGCTAAATGTGTACTGAGGAAAGCAGAATTGTTTTGTTGTTTGTTTGTTTTTTGGAAGGATTGCTGTTTATTTCACATTTTAAATATAATTTAAAATCAGTGAGTTACTTTTCAAAGCAACCAGTAAAATACTGCAATGATATCAAATATCAGTGAAAGTCCAATAGCTGTCTACAATTATAACTAATTGCTTTGTCCATCTTCCAGTGAAGACGATGGATCCTTTTTTGAGTTCTTTTTCTTTCTGACTGACTTGACCTGAAGATAATCCTCAATGGGTTTCTCATTTGGGTCTTCCAGTAATGTTGTCAGTAAATTGAACAGTAGCGCTATCCAAGCAAGTCCAAAAATAATCCAAATTGCTACCACAATCCGATAGCCATGGAAGTAGAATTTGTCATATTGCCTCCCTGGAAAAACAGAAGAAGGAAAAGCTGAATAAAGCAAAATACCATATTTTTCGGAATATAAGACCCACTTCCCCACCCAAAAGGGGGTGAAAATTTAGGTGTGTCTTATACACCAAATGTAGCCCTGCCCACCCACTGGCCCCCACCCTTTGGCCTGTGCCTCGCAGCAGTTATCTCCTTGCAAGCAAACAGCAAAAAAAAAAGCAGCTCCTTTCAGCTTCAGCACAGGCTAATTAGCACAAGTTGATTGGATCAGCCTCCTGACTCTCAGCTGATTTGCTCTCAGCTGTTTTGCGCAGGGCTCTGCTGCTTGCTGCAAAGAGGTAAATTGCTGGAGCAGATTTTTTTTTTCCTTGTGCTAATCAAGTATGCTGAAAAGAAAAATAAAGTAAAGCAGGCTGTTTGCAAGAAGGCAAAAGTGCTCAAAGGCAGAGGGAGATTTCTTTTTCTTCTTTTCCTCACCCAGAAAGATAGGTGCGTCTTATACTCCAGTGTGTCTTATACTCCGAAAAATACGATAATTTAAGAAGCAAATGTATGTTATCTGAATGTCTCCACTTAGAGGAAGAAAACTGCATCCCAAGGAGACTAAATTGTTGATGTTGTGCTGTGGTTTTAAAGGGCTGCTTTAGACATAATGATAAATTATTTTATTCATGGCATATTGTTATATGTTATTTGTTACATGTGTATTTTATACTTTATTATACTGTGAATATTATTAATTTTATGCCATCTTTGAATCAGAAATTGAGCAAAATCAGCAAAAATGCCAGGTACATATTTTATATACTATCATAATAAACAAAATAATAATGTGCTTCTGTCTTTAATTGTACATTCTCCTTTCTTCATTTCCTCCCTGCGTTGAAAACCAGTGCTTAATGCTTTCTTTCAAACCAGAAAAACAATGTATATCAATATCTTTCAGCCTTGGCAACTTTAAGATGTGTGGACTTCAACGCTCAGAATTCTTCAGCCAGTGTTCATGCAGAATCTGGCAAATTCTGGGGGTTGACACATTTTAAAGTTGCCAAGATTGAAAAACACACTGGTGTATATCATCATCATCATCATATTTGTCATTATCTTGTGTCAGAAAAATGATGTCACTTCTCCTACATAAGACAATTGCTGAATTATGTTCCACTGAAAATTAAGGACTGCTTTACAGAGTTGGAGACATCGTGCAGGAAGATTTTGGGCCCCAGACTATGTTCTTATTCCTAACAATAATAATTATTATTGTTCCCTTGGCTTTTAACTAAAGGCTAAAGGTTGTTTATGTATAAACAACCGCATAATTAAGAAGTCAGACTGAATTTGTAAATCAAGGCAAAACCTATCATCATTTCCTCTTCAAACTCAACAAGATCCATTGGAGAACTGACATTGGCACAGTCTGTTGCAAAGCCAGGGAACTTGCACAAGTAGTAAAAAAGCTGGTTCTTCTCTGTTGGAAGGAATTGTTTCTTAAACTAAAAGGAAGGGGATCTTCTCAAGAAAAAGGAGAAAATTAGGATCTAAATCTAATTTTGCTTAATGCATGACACTAGAATATAGTTATGCCTTGTGGGCTATATGAACTCAGCCCAAGGGTTCAATCTGCTAGCTGGGGAATTCTGGGAGTTGAAGTCCACTAATCTTTAATTACAGTAAATGGAAGGTGATTGTTCTCTCTCTCTCAGGTATGTTGCTTCAGAATTTAGGACTGTGCACAGTGCATCCAGGGATGTGTTGTGGTCCACCAGCAGCTTGCAGAGCTGGCAGTGGAGTCGGAGTAAGGCCTGGAGATGATTGGCCCCTCCCATAAGGCTTAAAAGAGGCGCAAAGGCACTTGGGCTCTTTGCAAGAAAGCAACGTTGTTAATTATGTTCCCAGTCGGCATCTCTGTTTGATTCTGGACTCCGTGTGGCTTTGCCAAGTAGGTCTTTGGCAGTGTGTCAAGGGAGATAAAGGTTGATGATTATCCCGAAGGACTTCTCCCAAAGAACTTTTTGCAACTAATTGGGACTCAGCTATGAATGAATGTAATTCACAGCTGTTGCAATAAAAAAGCTTTTTGGGACTACTCGTGTGTTTTAATGACTCAGGAAAACTAGGTCACAACAGGATGTTCAGGTATGCAGCAACACTCCTTTGAATGTTATTCAGCATCCCCTGTCACCCACAAGTTAAAAAAGTTCCCAACCCAGTCTTGTAGTATCTGGTGAGCATAGTGGTTGCAACCACTCACCTTGAATGTACAAAATAGGTTCTCTTTAACCCTTTAGCCATTCTAAAAGTCAATTTAGTGTCTTAACCAGGGGTGAAATGCTCCCGGTTCGGACCGGATCACCCGATGGAGGCAGGTGGTTCGGAGAACCAGTAGCAAAAATCCCTGCCCCCGCCCCCATGCCCAGCTGAGCTGCACAATCATCAGAGGCTTTTTAAAAAACTTTTAAAAGCATTTTTTCTTGGCTTCTTCGGCCAAAAATTGCTTTTAAAAGTAAAAAGAAAAAAAAGCCTCTGATGATCACGCAGCTCAGCTGGGATCGTCAAAGGCTTTTAAAAGAAAAAAAACATTTTTTTCTTTTAAATGCCTCTGACAATCCCAGCTGTGTTGCCTGATTGGCAGAGGCTTTTTAAAAGATCAACTCAGTGGGATCGTCAGAGGCATTTAAAAGAAAAAAAGGATTTTTAAAAAAGGCTCTGCCGATCAGGCAACTCAGCTGGGATCATCAGAGTCTTTTGAAAGCATTTTTTTACAACCTCTTCATCGAAGAGGTTGTACAAAAAATGGTTTTAAAAGTAAAAAAAAATTGGCCACGCCCTCCCAGTCACATTACCCCCCCCATACCAAGCCACACCCACATAACCGGTAGTAACAAATTTTAGATTTCACCACTGCTCTTTACTATATCAGAACATACTGTACCATAGAAGCCATCCTGATCATTTTGTATCTTATTTATTTGTTTGTTTGTTTGTTTGTTTAACTTTGTCAAGCACCTATTAGATAACAGATACATATATGAACATGGTTATTAATACATGAAATGGTTACGAATAAAAGGGGGACATTAGGACAGGGATGGTAGGCATGTTGGTCCGCTTATGTATGCCCCTTACAGACCTCTTAGGAGTGGGGTAAGGTCGACAGTAGATAGTCAAAGGCAGGGGCCTGCAACCTTAAACACTCAAAGAGTCATTTGGACCTGTTTCCCACAGAAAAGAAAACACCGGGAGCCACAAAACCTTTCCCGTGCCTGACTATTTCTTGAGTGGCCACAAAACTAGCATATGTAGTTGAATTAAACATTCTGTTTTCTTCTGAAACTTTTCTTTTCTTGGATTTATCCATGGTTGGCCTACCGGGGGTTAAAAAGCTCAATAAATTATGTGCTGGCGGGTGTCACACATTGATGGTTGTGACGCATATTTTGAGTGATAAGAGAGCCACATCAGAAGGGTGAAAGAGCCACATGTGGCTCCGGAGCTGCAGGTTGCTGATCCCTGGTCTAAGGTTAAAGTTTCGGGGGTTTGGGGAAGAAACCACAGAGTCAGGTAGGGTATTGTTTTGAAAATGTTACAGGAAAACTTACCTATCATATAATCTCCAAATCCAATGGTGCTAAGAGTAATAAATGTAAAATAAATGGCTTCACTATAGGACCAACCCTCTATTTTTTGAATGATGACCGATGGCACACAAAGAAATACTAGTATTCCCATAACCAGGAAGAACAGAAGCGTCAAGCCCCTTGCTGTTCTCTGAAAAACAAAGAAAAAAAACTTGATTTGATACAAGAAAATTGCCCTTGGGTACAGACAGCTGCCTCTGCCTGCCTGCCTACTTGACTGTTTCCAGGACTTCTATGGTCTTACATTGCCTCTCATTGTTCTGACTTAGGCTTCCCCAAACCACGAAGCAGACTCCTCGCCCTGATAAAACCTCTTTTATTTAGGTTAAAGAGAATTCTTCTCCAGCAAAGTCCCGGCAAACAGTCTTTCATGAGATTTCACAACTACAGACCTTTATCAGGCTTGGAGAGTTGCCAGGATGATATCTTCCAAACACCATGCTGTAGCAGCAATTACTTGGCAAGAAGTCAGGAACAGATTTATTTATTTATTTTATTTATTTATGTGATTTATATGCCGCCATTCTCCCCAAGGACTCAGGGCGGCTTACAAAAACAATCATAAATACAAATCACAATAAACACAATTAAAACACATTAAAATCCATTAAAATCATTCTAAAAAAGACTATATAACCCCACGATCGTAATGTTCTTTAAACAGCCATGTCTTTAATCCCCGGCGAAAGGAGAGGAGGTTGGGGGCCGTCCTGAAGTCAGTGGGAAGACTATTCCAGAGGGTTGGGACAGAGAAAGCCCTCCCCCTGGGGGCCGCCAGCCAACATTGCTTGGCTGATGGCACCCGGAGGAGGCCCACTCTATGGGAGCGCACTGGACGGTGGGAGGAAGGCAGGAGGTGGTCCTGTATGTACCCCGGGCCTAAGCCATCATGAATTGATCTTCACCCTCATGAATTGAACTAATTATCTCCTGCAAACTCCCCTCCCCTTTCACTCCTCTTTGTTCCCTATGGGAGGGGCCATTCACTGACCACTTGTGCCTTTACTCCCGAGTCAGCCTTTGTTCCTTAGCTGTTCCCTTCCCCTGGCCACTCTCGCTGTTCTTCTGCACCACTGATATCCGACTCCGAAGGCAGCTGATAACTGCTGGGTGGCCCTGGCCCCATCTCTGCCTCTGACGCAAAGCACTCATCAGAGCCTTCCCCAGACTCCAGGACTGGCCCATGTTCTTCCCCCACCTCCTCACTGTCTGAGTCTGCCACCAGCTCTGCTGGCTGCTGGTGGGCCACAACACCTATCTCATATAGGTAGTCTTCAAATTACAACCACAATCGGGACCAGACTTTCTGTTCCTAAGCAAGGCAGCTATTAAGTGAGCCATTCCTGATTTTATGACTTTTTTGCCACAGTTACTAAGTGAATCACTTTAGTTGTTAAGTGAATCAAACAATTGTTAAGTGAATTCAGCTTCGTCTCATTTTCATTGCTTGTCGGAAGCTGACTGGGAAGGTTTCAAATTGAGATCACACGCTCCTGGAATGCCGCAACTGTCACAAATATGTTGATTGCCACAAACCCAAATTCTGATCCTGTTTCCATGGCGGTGTTGCAACAGTTGTAAGTGCGAGGACCAGTCATACACCAGTTTTTCCGGTACCATTGTAACTTTGAATGGCCACTAAATGAATGATTGTAAGTTGAGGACTATTTGAGGATTCATGGGCTGTGTTGTTGCATGTTACGTTTCCATAGTGTTACAATGCATTTAGTGTACTGATCTGAGTGCTATCTTTTAAGCCTTCTTTAAGGATGTAGAAAAATTGGACTCCCTCAAGCCTGGTGCTGAGTCACTGGGTGGGCTGAGCAAGGAACACTGGGAAAGCCTCTACTGCCACTGGGATCATCTAAGCTAGGAGTGAAGGTCATCCCAGCTCAAAAGCTAAGTTAAGCATTCAAGCAGCAGCAGCAGTGGTGAAATTCAATTTTTTTTACTACCGGTTCTGTGGGCGTGGCTTGGTGGGCGTGGTGTGGCTTGGTGGGCATGGCAGGGGAAAGATACTGCAAAATCTCCATTCCCTCCACACTCTGGAGCCAGCCAGAGGTGGTATTTGGCGGTTGTCCGGACTACTCAACATTTCCGCTACCAGTTCTCCAGAACCTGTCAGAACCTGCTGGATTTCAACCCTGAGCAGCAGCAATATAGAAAACCTGGCAACTACAAAGGCATCATTTCAAACTGTGTCAATGATAAACCACTCCTGAATTTCAACCAGAAAACTATATGGATAGATAATATAAACATGTTGATCGTGAATAAGATATATCTGTTGAAGCACTAAGAATTAACACTGCCTTGATGACACATACCAAATGAGAAAAATTGGGATAGCTTTAGACAGGACAACAAAGATAGCCCTAAAAGGAAAGGGTAAGATATTGTTAAGAAATTCTCAAGTTATAAGAATTGGATTGTGTTCTTTGATTATATAAGTGACAGGTTTAACTGTCAAGGTTTAAGAGAAATGTTTTAAGATTAGGGTGTCTAACCTTGGCAATTTTAAAATTTGAGGACTTTGACTCCCAGAATTCCCTAGAATTCTACATGAATATTGGCTGGGGAATTCTGAGAATTGAGGTCCACAAGTCTTAAAGTTGCCAAGGTTGGATACTTCTGTTTTAGAGGGAGTTCGAATCAGTTAGGGTATTCTACATATTGGAGAGCTTCAGGTTGAGAAGAGAGACATTTCTGCCTGATAATTTGCTTTGAATTTATCATATTTAAATAGAAGTTGGACTTAAATCTCTTTAATGGTACAATCATTTGATGCAGTTTGGAATTACATCAGTACTGGAAAACAGGAGCAGATTTCTTTTAAAATCTGAGATATTGTGCCCTGGTTTGGCCTGGATTAAATGAACCATTTGCAGTTTTGGGGCTGCTGGTTGTGTACATTAACTGACACATAAATCAGATTAATGCACTAGAAATATTTTGTTTCCACAAATGGATTTAATGAAACTACACAGCTATTCAATATATCCTGATAGCTACATTGCTGTAACTTTAGTACGGATGTATTTTGTTGGTAATGTGCAGCTCCAAAACAGCTTTAAATGACGGATATTTCTGCTTAACTGATGCACGAATCAGGCTGTTCTTCAATTAAATTATCATCTTAAACTCTTTGGCTTATTTTCATAAATAATCATGGAATAAAGGTGTTTTTTTTAAATTTTACCTTTTTTATACCTTTCCTATACAGCCACTTAGCTAGCCGTTCGCAGACCATGGAGAGCATTTTGCCAATATGCTGCAAGAAGACAATATTCAGAGGAATTCCAAAGAGAGCAAAAAAGACACAGAAAAGCTGACCACCAGCCGTTTTGGGAGAGAGGTTTCCGTAACCTGTGAAAACATGAAATTTACAGAGAATATACTGGTGAGCATTATGTTATGTTGCAACATAAAGTTTGCCCTTTATCCTGAACAAATGACAGAACAGAACCCCAATAAAAGATGTATATTATTTATTACTATTGGTACTTCCTTCCTACCTTTACAAGCAAGATACAATCTGAAAAGTAATTCTTTTTTCCTTCAGGATGTCATTAATTTGGAGTTTCCAAATGCCACCTTCCTTGAGTTCTCTAAGGCATTCATTTTCTTGAACCATCCATGATTATCAGCATAGCAGGATTTTTTTTACTAAACATTTGTAACTATATTTAGGACCAAGATAAAAAAGTGATTGAGGCGAGGATGAAACCTAGATATTAAATGTAATTCTGCAGTTTCTCTGCACATCTTTTATTGTGTTTTTGTCCTTGATACAAAAAAAAAAGACCATTCCATGGCAACTGGTTAGGGGTAGAGTGCAATTGAGGAACAGCTCTAGTGATCAATCCCAAAATAGTTTGGGGTCTTAAATAATTCACACATATTTTTATAAGAATACTTCTATTATCAGAATATTCTTGTATTACAATAATCTTTCAGTTGCATTGACTCACGTTTATTTCTACTCTAAGCATGCAGTTGAAATAAGCAACATGTTCTTTAAACTGTTCAACAGACAATGTTATTTTAGGCTGAAATCCCAAGAAGATTTAGCCAAGCAACCCAAAATAATCAGAAAACCTATTTATCTGTTCTTCTAAATGAGCCAAAAGTTAAAGTAGCCTGGGATACATCAAGTCCGAAGGCTGAGCCTTTCCAGGAGACCCAGACAAGCGCTATTTCTTGTTCACCACAGTTTTGAATAAATACTAATGATATTCCTTCTTCCCTATCAGCCGCACTTGTATTTGTCATGCATTTAGAAAGTCGGAGAAGATTGTTATTATGTCTTCCATGTGGAAAATACAAAATAATGATATTCTCTCATATACTACAGACATGATAATGCGTAAAGAAGAAATGCATCTGCGGAAAAGTGTTTGTGGTTTTAATATAGTCCATTTAGAACAGCAGCCCCCAACCTTTGGGGCACCAGGGACCGGTTCCATGGAGAGAGGTTTTCCCATGGACTGGAGGGGGCGTGGTTTCGCATGCTGCCTGAATCCCATGAATGAGGTTTTGCTTGTTTGTGCAGCTTGGTTTCTGACATGCGGCGGACCAGTGCCAGTCCATGGACCGGGGTTGGAGACACCTGATTTAGAAGAATCGGTATGACATGCTGAATAAAAGCTGTGTGTCACGCTAGAGTTGTCTGAACGAAATTTAGATACTTTTCACATTTTGATAATAAAGAAAAAAAACTTTTATTTGTTAGAACAACATCGTCACGGACTCATATGCAGCCAGGAAATGACCTCTGCTCCATCATCCCTCCCTTTCCTGGCTTGCTTCCTTATCCTATTGGTCATTATCTAAATCACTCTACGGCACTCTCTCTCTTAATAATCTCACAGGAATTTAACCCTCTCTTTACTATGTCACTGTGATTCTGCACAAATTTTCTTGAATTGCAGAAAATGTGTTTATTATTTATTAGATTTGTATTGTGCCTTTATTATTTTATAAGTAATTCAAGGTAGCAAAGAGGCCTAATTTTCTTCCTCTTCCTATTTTTCCCACAATAACAACCGTATGAGGTCAGCTGGGCTAAGAGAAAATGATTGCCCAAAGTCATCCAGCCAGCTTTCAGGTCTAAAGGAGGACTAGAACTCACAGTCTTTTGGTTTCTAGGCCAGCACCTTAACCATTACACTAAAATGGCTCTATAGAAAGTTTAAAAGTGTAAAAAGAAATATTTTTTAAAAATCTAAATGTCTGTAAACAATTTAAAATGTTGAACTGTCAATGGGGCTGAGCTAAAAGTTTATTACAGGCATTTGTAGTGACCTTTCGCATTGGACAGAAGATTTTCCCACAGCAGTCTGTTTCACAACATTGCTGTATCATAACATGAGAAAACTTCATATATGGGCCTGTGAACTTTTTGGTGAATGGGATGGGGTTAAATGAGTTTTTTAAAAGTTATTTCTATTTATGAGCAGAGACTTTCCACAGCTTTGTATTTTATCTTCTTAACTGTTTCCCTTTTGATAAGATCACATCCTCTTTCTACATATGAATTAAAACAAATGTATTTGAAATTTCAAGGTCAGGATTTTGTATCACTTTGCTGCTTATACATATATATGCTGCCCTATTTCGTATTAACGACTGTCACAAAAATGAATTATAGTTTGTTTGATTTTATAAGAAAGAGGAAGATAAGTTCTAGGAGTTTGATGCATAAAAACGACTCTTGAAACAAACTGCAATAAATATTTCTGACTTCAATATAAACTATATTCAACTGGAGCATCCCAAGTTGCTTTTGGTGAGATGGTCAGTTATAGAAATGTGATTAATAAACAAACAAACATTTAAAGGAGAAGCATAAGCAGTTTACCTATTGTGGATAACATAGAACCCACAAAGAAGAAAGAATTACTGAAATCCCAATTGTTGTGTTCATCAGAGAATTCATTTTCTGCTGGATATATGCCCCTCCTAACGGCTTCCATCAGATTCTGTAATTAAGGTGACATTTGACATTTCAATAACCATAACTGATTATCAAATAACATTTATTTATTCATATGTTTTTTTGCTACCAAGCTGCATCTTCTGATTCTAGAAACTTCTACCAAATAAAATTGAATTGAAAGGATAAAATCTTTTCAAAATACCATAACCTTTTCTTTAAAACTTCTTGAACATACAGCTTAATACATCAATTTCATAATTGATGTATTAAGCTGTAATTAAATTAAATTAATTCATAATTGGTGTATTAAGCTGTAATTAAAAAGGGAAGGGAATGGGATGGGATGGGATGGGATGGGATGGGATGGGATGGGAAGGGAAGGGAAGGGAAGGGAAGGGAAGGGAAGGGAAGGAAAGGAAAGGAAAGGAAAGGAAAGGAAAGGAAAGGAAAGGAAAGGAAAGGAACTTTTTACCTCCACTGATGATATTCAAACCACCACAGTTTTTGGATTCATTATTTTTTGGATTCAGTTCAGAAAGAATGCCCTACCTCCACAAAGATGTTCACCTCCGCTGCACTGAGGGAAGTGAAGTTCTTCAGAAAGTCCTCCTTCATTCTAAAGGTGATGCTTTGTTGTAATCTCTCGGCATCTTTTTCCAGAACCTGGAAGATGAGAGCACCTACCAGGAGATAAGCAAAGTAGCCAGCTGCTAACATACAGCTCTGTACTTTGCTGTAGAACATGGCAGCCTGTGGGAGAAAGTAAGCAAAGAACACAGAGAGGCTGGTAAACACGGCTTTATTTGTAATTTTTCTAACCCTGATTGAATTAAATCCCAGCTGGGCAGTTCTCATTTCAGCTTGGAATTTGAACTGATACTGTCAATGATGCCTCCCCAACCCCCCAACCCCCCCCCCCGCCAAATAGTCTCAGGGTTAAGAGCAACTTAGGGACTTCCTAAGTAAAGCAAAATATTGTTTCACAAACATCCCAGGAGAATGTTGTAATTGCTCTGGCCTCACTCCCATAATTTTTCCAGTTGTTTTTTCTTCCCATGATAAATCCATTAAGTGGAACTGGCTTCACAATATTTTTTTGATAGCACTAACAACTGCTTGGAAGCATCCTCAGTAACAAATGCTCCAGGCAACTGGTTGTTCTGTTTCCTCACTTTTCTGATTCCATTTTAAAATATAGCCGGGACTATTGAAGCTATTTTCATTATTTGCTAGGATCAAGTTTCTATGAATGTTTGCAGGTCTAAACAGTTCATATAAAACTGACAGCCAATCAACACTTGCCCTTCCTGGCAAATAACTGAACACAGAGAACCAGAAGCCAATCAGTGCTCGTCTATTTCACATTTAAACACATTATTATTATGATTGGTCACACAGTCAGCCAGATGTTTAGACGGGGTTTTATCCATCTATAGCCGGGGTATCAAACTCGATCTCATTGAGGGCCGCATCAGGGTTGTGTTTGACCTCAGGGGCCAGGATGGTCATGGCCAGGGTGGGTGTGGCCATCTTGACATCACTTGTGTCGGGGGTGTCTGTGGTGGCCTGAGTGCTCTGCCAGTTAAAATGGGCACCCAAGCTCTGTTTTTGTCTGCAATAGTCTCCTACCATCCTCTGCCAGTGAAAACGGAGCTCCGTAGGGTGCGCACACAGCACTCCCAAGCTCCGTTTTCACTGGCAGAGGCACTGTGGGCTGATCCTTCACTGTTCCCAGGTGGCCTCATGGGCCAGATATAAGTACCCCACAGGCCTTGAGTTTGACACCCCTCATCTATAGCCTCCTTCTCAAGGACAAATGAGATAGTAATAATAATGTATTATTAAAATATTAACATTAAAATAAATTATTATATATACAACAATGAGAAATCACAATTTTCAGCTGGCACTATTATATAAAAATTATAAACACAAATTATATATAAATATGAATTATCAGTAATATAATACATAATTCTGCCAATTCCCATTGACTCTGGACAATTATAAATTGTTAAAAAATTTTAAAACAAGTATCAATGCAAGAAACACAAAACAGAACAGATCTGTTCCTGATTTAAAAAGAAATGAAATTGATGGATGCCTTGTAGAGCCTTAACCCCCACCCCTACCTCCATTGCGTTCTCTGATAGGCATTTTATATTAGGACTTTTTGTGCAGTTACCATGCTGAAAGATTAGAAGCTGGGCATTTGAGCCACCTGTGACCTGCCCCTTTCAATGAGAAACTATACTGCCCTTTGAAATGTTTCTTCTATGATAGCTGTAGCTCCTGCTTCTGCAATGAGAACTGTAGCTAGAGATAGCATTGCTTTTTCAGTTAATAGAGAGTGTCCGACACAAGGATAATTCAGGAATTATTATAATAGGAAGCATCTGGTTGCAATGCCATGTGATCAAATGTGAGCAGGGTTCTGCTGACATTTATGACAGTAAAAATAAGAAATTAACTGCAGCTTTTCCGACGAACATATTTTATTAAAAGGCATAGGCTTTCATAAGCTGCAGTTCATGTCATCAGTTGTACAGAGTGGCTTGACTAATGTATGATTTAAATTGGGATAGGTGAAAGGAAGGGAGGGGAAGATAAGTTGGTTATGCAGAGGTAAGTTATATGGAGGCATATTATAAGTACCATGACAATTAACAATTAAAAAACCCACTGTAGTTGTTAAAACCTTCTGAAATTGCCTAATACCCTTTTTTGTGTATGTTCAATTTCTCAGTGTCCTGCTTTTCTAAAAGAATGACTATGAGGTCTGCAATGGAAAGCTGAAATGTTTTAATATTACATTGCCCTTGATTTGAATTTGTGTGTTTTCATTCTTTGCTGCTGAAACAATTTATCCTATTTGTCCTATGTTGAATTCAGAAGGTTATTGCTGGCAGACGATGGCATATATCACTTTGGAAGAACATGTGAAAGTGCCTCTAACTGTATGCATTGGGGCCTGTGGTGCAGTGGTGGGTTTCAATTTTTTTTACTGCTAGTTCTATGGGTGTGGCTTAGTGGGCGTGGCAGGGGAAGGATACTGTAAAATCTCCATTCCCACCCCACTCCAGGGGAAGATTACTAAAAAATCCCCATTTCCTCCCGATCAACTGGGGCACAGGAGGCAGAGAATAGATGGGGGCAGGACCAGTCAGAATTTTTACTACCAGTTCTCTGAACTACTCAAAATTTCTGCTACTGGGTCTCCAGAACTGGTCAGAACCTGCTGAAACCCACCTCTGCTGCTTTGGTGATGTTGTGTAAATGTGAGAGCAAAGTAGACATCTGCTTTTGTTGCAGTATCTGATTCCCACCTTGGCATAATTATCCTGTTGCTTCTAGTTGAAGATTCTAGTGAGAATCTGCTTATGCCTTTAAAAAAAACTTGCTATTTGAGTTTTTTGTGGAACTTATCTTCTAGGAGAAGACTATGAAATTGAAAATATCTTATAACCCGAAGGATTGAATTGCAAAGGGTGGCAGGATTTGAAATAATTTTAAAGGAATATCTGGGAATGCAGCTCTTAGTTGGGTTTTTCTTCTCCTTTTTTTTTTCTCAAGACTTGAACGTTAAGGCTGCAAAAGCCTATTTTTAGGTATAGTATAAGTTAGCTTGAATGAATTTTCCTAGAGGTGTGAATATCTTCGTGGTTGGATTTTATCCATATAAAGTCACTCGGGGGGTTGTGTGGAGAAATGTTTTATTTTGCTGATGGGGGCAGCGGCAAGATGAAGATTATTGAAGCAGGATTTATGTGAGGAAATATGTTTGACATCAATCAAGTTGAAGAGAAGATTGAAATTTGGATTATAGAGACTGAGAAATGAATTGAATAAAAGATAATTTTCTTTATGATATAACTGTATGATTATAACTATATATGCATATATATTTCTTATGTTTTATGTTTTTGGGGGTTTTTCTTTAGTTAAGGGGTGTAGTTAGGATAGAATTATAATGGTGTTCTTAATTATAATGACTATTAATGGTTTTTTTTATTATAATATTGTTTAAATATATTAATGTCTGGGTTTTTTGTTTGTTTGTTTTTTTACTTTTTTTCCCTCTTTCCTTCTTTCTCTTTCTCTTCCTCTTTCGAAATTTGTTTAATTTAGAATTTGAATATTTAATAATCTTTTTCTTTTTCCCTTGTTCTAAATTTTGTTCTTTTTAACTTGTAGCGGAAGTCAGGGGGGGGGATAGGGAGGGAAGGGGCTGGGGCTGAGGGAGGATGGGAGGGGTTGGGTAGGGGGATTGGGCAGGGGGGGTGAAAATGGAAAAATTTCTGTATTGTAAAACCTTTTCAATAAAAATAAAAAAAAACTTGCTATTTGAAAAAGGCGGTATCATATTCCTGATTTTTGCCATTACAGACTAACAGGCCTCTTCTCCTGTGCCAATGGCACTCTGTATGACAAAACAGAGGAAAGTGGATATATTTCTTGCTAAAATAAACCATTGAGAAAGAAGGAGAAATCATAGAATCATAGCACTGAAAGGGACTTTGAAGCAGGGGTGAAGCCCGTTCAGACCGGATCACCCGATCCAGTAGCGATGGCGGCAAGTGGTTCGGAGAACTGGTAGCAAAAATCCCTGTGCCCCCCCCCATGCCCAGCTGAGCCGCATAATGATCAGACGCTTTTTTTTTTACTTTTAAAAGCATTCTTTCTATAATTTCTTCTGCTGAAAAAATGCTTTTAAAAGTAAAAAAAAAAGTGTCTGATGATTATGCGGCTCAGCTGGGATCTCAGCGCCTTTTCAAAGCATTTTTTTCTTCAACCTCTTCCAGAAAAGAGGTGCTTTAAAAAATGCTTTGAAAAGGATCTCTGACGATCCCAGCTGTGTTCCTGATCGGCAGAGGCTTTTCAAAGCATTTTTTTTGCATTTGCAGAAAAAATTAAAAAAAAAAAGTTGGCCACGCCCACCCAGTCACATTACCACCCACCACCAAGCCACGCCCACAGAACTGGTAGTAACAAATTTTACATTTCACCCCTGCTTTGGAGGTCTTCTAATCCAACCTCTGCCCAAGGTAGAAGCTGTTATTCCATCCTGGATAAATGGTTGTCCAATCTTTTCTTGAAAAGTACCAGCAATAGAGCACTCACAGCTCTGGGAGGCAAATTGTTTCATGGATTAATTGTTCTCAATGTCAGGAAGTTTTCTCCCTTGTTCCAGGTTGGCTCTCTTTCTCTGACTAGCTTCTCCTCTTTGCTCCTTGTCCTGCCCTCAGGTGCTTTGGAAATAAATCAACCCCCATTTCCCTATGACAGCCTTTCAAGTATTTGAAGAGGGCTATTATGTCACCCCTTAGCCTTCTCTTTGTTAGGCTAAACATATCTAATTTCCTAGCTGTTCATTACATGGTTTAGCCTCCATCTTTGTTTCTCTTCTCTGCACTCTTTCTAGGCCCTCAGCATCTCTTTTGCGTCAGGATAATAAGAAAAATCAGAAAATAATCTCATAGCACCAGATTTTCCTTAGTGAATGTGACCTCCCAAACCTAAAAAACATCCTGAAGAGAAATATTTAAGGAGAGATGAAAAAGAGTATTAAAATATTCAGAAGATTACTACCTAATTTTTTAACTCCTGTGTCCATTAAATTTTAAAAAAAAAACACTACCAATGCAAATTAACACAATTTTAGAGCATTTCCTTGAAGAGGGAAAGAAAAGAAGCAATGATAGAAATTTTCAACCTATTTTGCTCCAAAAGAATAGAATAGAATTTTTTATTGGCCAAGTGTGATTGGACCCACAAGGAATTCGTCTTGGTGCATATGCTCTCTGTACATAAAAGAAAAGATATGTTCTTCAAGAATCATAAGGTACAACACTTAATGATAGTCATAGGGTACAAATAAGCAATCAGGAAACAATATCAATATAAATCATAAGGATACAAGTAACAAAATTACAGTCATACAGTCATAAGTGAAAGGAGATGGATGGTGGGAACGATGAGAAGATTAATAGTAGTGCAGACTTAGTAAATAGTTTGACAGTTTTGAGGGAATTATTTGTTTAGCAGAGTGATGGCATTCGGGGGGAAACTGTACTTGTGTCTAGTTGTTCTGGTGTGCAGTGCTCTATAAAGTCGTTTTGAGGGTAGGAGTTGAAACAGTTTATGTCCAGGATGTGAGGGGTCTGTAAATATTTTCACAGCCCTCTTTTTGACTTGTGCAGTATACAGGTCCTCAATGGAAGGCAGGTTAGTAGCAATTGTTTTTTCTGCAGTTCTAATTATCCTATGAAGTCTGGGTCTGTCTTGTTGGGTTGCAGAGCCAAAATAGACTGTTATAGAGGTGCAGATGACAGATTTAATAATTCCTCTGTAGAACTCGATCAGTAGCTCCTTGGGCAGTTTGAGCTTTCTGAGTTGGTGCAGAAAGAACAACTAAAAGATCACTCCAAGCCCCTCTCACTACTGCCTGAATAAATAGACCCCAGCAACCATAAACTAGAATTCAAAGGTGGGGGGAGACTTTCTGGAGCAGATCAATTTAAGGCTCTGGCTGATCCATTCCAAGCAATCTACACATCTACCAATTAACACTGAATTGTCAATTATAACATAAATAATGACAGGCCTTGAACAAATAGCTGATAAATTCAGAAAGCCATTTGATTCCATAATAGAGCCTCAGATAGCTCACAGGCTAGATAGCCTGTTATTAACATTCAGCTGTCTGCAATTATTGCAAGTTCGAGGCTCAAGGTTGACTCAGCCTTCCATCCTTTCTAAGGTAGGTAAATTGAGGACCCAGTTTGTGGGGGCAATAAGCTGACTTTGTATAAATATACAAAAAGTATGAAGGCTATTGCTTAACGCATTGTAAGCCGCCCTGAGTCTCTGGAGAACAGTGGCATATAAATTTAATTTTAAAAAAAATTAAAAATCTCAACATACTGAAAATAATCTTACAAGTAAAGGTGGAATACTTTGAAAACCAAAGTCACTATCCAAATATGTGGCGCTGGAAAAGGTCCCAAAACAGGAAAAAGAGAGGTGCACATTATTTCCTCTTCAACCCAAAAACACTGGAAGTTTTTAAGAAGAGATTGGATAACCATTTGTCTGAAGTGGTGTAGGGTTTCCTGCCTAAACAGGGGGTTCCACTAGAAGACCTCCAAGGTCCCTTCCAACTCTTCTCTTCTCTTCTCTTCTCCTGCCTAAACAGGGGGTTCCACTAGAAGACCTCCAAGGTCCCTTCCAACTCTTCTCTTCTCTTCTCTTCTCTTCTCTTCTCTTCTCTTCTCTTCTCTTCTCTTCTCTTCTCTTCTCTTCTCTTCTCTTCTCTTCCCTTCCCTTCCCTTCCCTTCCCTTCCCTTCCCTTCCCTTCCCTTCCATTCCATTCCATTCCATTCCATTCTATTCTATTCTATTCTATTCTATTCTATTCTATTCTATTCTAACATACTGCTTCTCTCTCTACATTTCACAACAGTCCCACATAAAATGCACTTGCGTGGCACTGAAACAATGTTTCTTCACTACCCAATCCTCCAAGGATATTATTATTACAGTAAATGAGCATCCTATTCACACATGCACACACCAAATGATGTGAGCCAAACTGTTCTCCACTTGCAGAATATGAAGGATTCACGATACAAATCTTTGGGGATTTATGAGCTGAAATTCTGAGAAAATATAAACAAGCTAATTACAGTTAGGGCGAAGCAATCACTGGGGGCTCCCTGCAAACTCATAAAAACCAAATTGTGTCAGTGTTCGACATCCAATAAGCAATTGAAATTTGTGCTGTGTATTTCATATCAGAAAGTTCAGATCATAATAGCTTCAAAAGCAAAAGAAATGAATTCTAATTTAATTTTACCTGAATTTTTGTTGTTGTCAGTTGCAAAGTCATGTCCGACTCTTTGCAACCCCATGGGCAACTTTCCTTCAGGCCTTCCTGTCCTCTACCTTCCCCCAGAGACCATTTAAGATCACGCCGACTGCTTCAGTGACTCCATCCAGCCACCTCATTCTCTGCTGTCCCTTTCTTCTTTTGCCTGAATTTTGCCTGAATTTTACTCTATCTCAAATCAGAAATGGGTGACAGCCTTCATTTCTTGCTCTATCTTTATAAGATTCTTTATTGCTAATCTGAGGACACCTCCTTTTGTCTTTCTTCCCAGACACAAATGCATAGAATGCATACTCTTTGATTCTCCTCCTGATAGAAAATTTTCTAGTTTTTGCTTATCCTTATGTACTACAGTATATATATATATTGTTGTGACCCCGACTCCCGAGCCTGTCCTAACAGAGGAAGAGGACTCAGAAAGTGATGGGGAGGAACTGATAAGGCCTCCCTCTCCAGGACCCTCCATTCTGGCAATGCCTCAGGTTCAGTGGTGGGATTCAGCCAGTTCACACCACTTTGGGAGAACTGGTTCTTAACTTTCTGAGCAGTTTGGAAAGCTGGTTGTTGGAAGAAATCATTAGGGCAGAGAACCGGTTGTTAAATTACTTGAATCCCACCACTGCTCAGGTTCCATCCGCAGGCCAAGTGGAACAGCCTGGGATATGCCAGGAGGAAAGCATATCGGAACAACAACAGATAGGGAGCGAGGATGATGAATCCTGGCTTGATCCCAGGCAGTGTAGGAGGGAGAAGCGTGCGCAACAACGAAAGAGGCATGGGAGGGCCAGAGATTGAGCTGAGTCATTGAGCCACGTCTCACAAGGAATAAAAGTGGGTGTGATTGCTCTTCAGGCTTTGTGACGGTCAAAGTTAAAAACCTGAGAGTCACATCGCGTTACCTGAAATCTGGCTTGTTCATATTTGGATTGGACCTTGGCTAACTCTTGCTTCGTGGATTACTTTTTGCTACTGAATCGGACTGAGGATAAACTCTCTCTCTTGCTGACTGTGAGTGAAAACAGACTTGGCAGGCATTTCACAGTTTACTGCCAAAACTCTTATCTGCAAGGGTTTCTAATCTGATTGCTTAATAAAATCTTGGCAGGCGTGCCTGGTTGAATGTTTGCCTGTGTGGGGAAGGGGGACAGAACATCTATAAATAAATCTCCTTTCTCTTAAACCTCTAAAATTTGCTTCATTCATGCTCAGATCTTTCTCTTAAACCTCTAAAATTTGCTTCAGTCACGCTCATATCTGATTCCTTTTGTCAAGGTCATTCACATATGCAGGTGATTCTCGATTTATAGTTCATTTAGTGACCGTTTGAAGTTACAACAGCACTGAAAAAAGTGACTTTTCACATTTATGACCATTGCAGGATCCTTAGTGTCACATGATCAAAATTCAGACACTTGACTCATATTTATGATGGTTGCAATGTCCCGGGATCATGAGATTGCCTTTTGCAACCTTCTGACAAGCAAAGTCAACAGGGAAGCCAAATATACTTAACAACTGTATTACTAACTTAACTAACTTAGCAAGAGCTTGGTGGAGCAGTGAACTAAAGTGCTGTTAAATAGCACTTAGTTGCCAGCTGCCTGCAATTACTGCAAGTTCGAATCTCACCAGGCTTAAGGTTGACTCAACCTTCCATCCTTCCGAGGTAGATAAAATGAGGACCCGGATTGTGGGGGCAATAAGCTGACTTTGTATAAAAAAGAACACCACTTGGGGGGGCCAAAAATCCTACTAAGCAAGTATATACAAAAGTATGAAGGCTATTGCTTAACGCATTATAAGCCACTCTGAGTCTCTGGAGAAGGGCAGCATATAAATCAAGCTAATAAAATAAAATAAATAAATAAACAACTGCAGCAATTCACTTAATGTGACAAAAGAAGTCTTAAAATGGGGCAAAATTCACTTAACAATTGTCTCACTTAGCAACAGAAAATTTGGGTTCAATTGTGGTCATAAGTCGAGAATATCCAGAACATTTCAACCTTAAATAATAATAATTTCGGTATTGTTTTGTATATGAAAGTAGGTATTAGGTCTAATATTACAATATAAAACTTTGATCCTAACTACTGCATTCAAGAATATCCAGAACATTTCAACCTTAAATAACATTTCCCTCAAAATAAGACATCCTCTGATAATAAGCCCAATTGGGCTTTTGAGCGCATTGCAGTAAGGCCAAGCACTTATTTCAGGGCTTAAAAAATACAAGACAGGGTCTTATTTCAGGGAAACATGGTAATAATAATTTCTGTATTGTTTTGCATACAAAAGTATGTATTAGATCTAACGTTACAATATAAAGCTTTAATCCTAACAACTGCATTAAACATAACTCATGGCAAATTGGGCATGATTAGATACTGTTACTTTCTTTCTCTGATATGAAGAATCTTTTTAGGACCATCTCTATGTTATTAAATTAATTGGATTATTGGTCTTTAGAGTCGTATTCTAAACGTTTTGTTATAGGTGTTTTTTTTTCTTAAAACTTTCATTATCTGAAATTTTTAGCTGATATCAGATACCAAATTTATATCCATAAATGTAAATAATTGTATTTATTTATGTATTTATTTGTCAAATTTAGAAACTGTTCTTGTCCCTCAAAGAGATATTCTTGCTTGAACTTAAGAGCTAGGCATGTTTTTAATTTAATTTCTACAAAATATTAAAGATGTGCTTGTTTGTCATTTAAAGACTGTTAATTTATATTGACAAATACTATATAACTTTATTTTATATATTATATTATTACTTATTCTAAAAGAAATCATCATACTGGAAAGCTGGAAAAATGACCATATTGATATGCTACCTCAACAGTAGAAGGAGGTTGGCTCATATTACCCAATTACACTTTTAAATTAAGATGGAAAAAAAGAGAGAGCTGCAATTTTAACCAAAAGGATCAACAACATTATTACCTCATTTATGCTTGTACACAACCTGACTGGTTCTATTCACAGGATATGGAATCTGATTCAACATAGTCATTAATTCTACACTTAAGGCTTTAACTTTTTCATTTTAGATGCACTCAAGGTGTTTGAAGATTAACCTGGCTTCAGAATTAGAACTCGGGAATAGTTTTATAAGTTAAAAGGATGCATGCCAGTTCAAGAACTATTCTTAGGTCTAAGGGGCTTTATTTTAGACCAATTAAATTAAGCAGAGAATTGAGGAGGCTCCTGTCCTCCTGTTGTTTGCAATTGAAATAAAGCCATAATCTACATTTTACAACCTAGGAGTTTGATGGAAGCCATGATGGTATAACATGCATTATAACTTCATCCAACATGGATAAAATACATCAATAGTGCATCATTATGATTTGCATCATTTGAAAATATCAGTCTTATCTGGTAAACCAGACAGGAAACAGAACAAGATTAACTAATTATATTTTTTCATAAGTCTACATTAACAGAATCTTTAAAGTCTGAATGCACAAACTTCCCACAGCCATTCTCAACTGCTTGAATTAGGGCAGGTCCTTCCTAAGTTTCTTTCCTTGATCAGTAAGATGCTGGGGCTCCTGCCTCTCATATCTGTTTCCTAGGCAGCATCTCCCCCTCTCTTTCCCCAAGGCCTTTCATACAAGTCATCCATTACGCCAGTTCACATATCTGCATAAATATACTTGCCCCTCTATACTTGCCCCCATACATTTTCCTCTCCTTGTTAGACACCCAATCTGTTATGAATTTCTTCACAAGTTATAATAACACTAAAAATAAATCCTATCAACTTAACATTTGTAGTATTGGCATACTTTGTATATTTTTACTTCCAATCCACAATCAGTAGTACTCTGTATACAATCCAGATAATCTTGGTTTTCAAAATTAACATAGGAAAAGAAATGACACATAGAAACTAAAAAATACACACAGAATACATAGCTCATATAAAACTCACCTATTGCTGAATCAAATCTCTAAGAATTAGAGATTGTACTTAAAAGATATAGAACAACTTTAAATTGAAATTCTATCTTCTTGTGCTGGTTAAAGGGGGAAATGATCAAAATGAAGGTGGGAAAAAACCTTCTCAAGTTTTAAAAAGATCTATGATAATTAAAATGATGATACTTCCCAAATTATTATTTTTCAATACCAAATTATTACTTCTATCTAAGAACAAACTTTCTGAATAGAAAAGTGTGAGAAATCGTATTAGATTTGCCAGTTCTGTTTTAAGCTGATTGAAGTGTCAAGGAAGCTTTGCTATACCTAATCTGAAGTTTGATGCATATCAACTAAATCAATTAATGCATCTGCATCACCATTATCTGCATGATAATGGAGCTATCTCCTGGGACATAACTGAGACAGTAAATGGAAATATGTGCTCTTCCCTTTTACAGTGGTAAATTGCTTTTCAATAAAATGCATCACTAAGTGGTTTAATAGCCAAGCAACTGCAAATGAAATATTTATTTCCTTTTTTCCCTCCTTTGATTTTATTTTTTTAGATCATCCCTACTACCTATATAAAGATAGCTATTTACTACATAAAGATTGGATGCCTACAAAAGCTTTTAGGTTAAAAGATTGTTTCCACGGTGAAAATGCTTTTACCAAGATAAGCAAGATGAACTGCGTGCGATATGGATACAATAATATCAAATTATAGCCATTGCTTCTATTTTAATTACACAACAGGGAATTCCAAATGAGTCCACATTTTTTAGAAGTTATGCCTACCTGCAATTAATCAATTTAGCTTCATCCCTTTATAGAAGTTTAACAGATATTATAAAAACATCTCTTTCAAAGATAAAACTGACTTCGGAAATATATCTTGACAGACCAATCACCTCTGAGCAATGGCCGGTTCACCCTGGTTCGCAAGAAACGATAGCAGCGGCAGCAGGAGGCTCTGCCCACCCACCTGGATGTCATCATGGACGCTCTGTGCATGCACAGAAGGTTCTGTGCATGCACATAAGTGTCGCGAAAGAACAAGGCAAGCACACATGTGCATGAGCTCACAGTTCCGAACCGGTAACAAAGGTAAGTGAAAACCACTACTGCCATAGAGTATCTTTTTTTGTAAAGCTACATCTGCTCAAATTAGAGAAGCAACTATAAAATGACATCAGCAGCAGCACTGAACATGAAATTTATTAGAGTCAGTGAGACCAGCATGCAGGATAGGGAATTCTGGGAGTTGAAGTCCACACATCTTAAAGCTGTTGAGCTTGAGAAACACTGGTTTAGAGAAATATGGGGACTCAATGAGTCTGTGGCTTGAAATGTAATTTTTGAGAGTACATGGATCACAAGATAGGCAATGTTTTTATGCTCTTTAAAGACATCTTCAGGTACTTATGGCACAAAATTATTTTCTATTTCTTGGTTGGCTTGCTTAGCTATTATTATGCTACCTCATCATCAACTTTGCCTGGACTATATACATGAAAATTTGAAAACTACAATAAAACAATAACATAGCAAGATAAAAAGAACAGAGCTAAATCAATAAGTTGAAAAGCCATACAAACTAAAGATATTCAGAAAGGTCAATGGAGGGAAACTAACCGTAGCTACTGAAAATGGCAATATTATGTGGATCAGGAATCAGTGGTGGGTTGTCCCCGGTTCAGACCAGTTAGCAAGAACTGGTAGTAAAACTGGTGGGGGGCTCGGCCCGCTGACCCAGATGTCATCAGTAGTGAACTGTGCATGCAAACTGGTAGTAAAGGTAAGTAGAACCCACCCCTGTCAGGAATGTTTTCTTGATATATTAGATGTTTATCAGAAGTTTGAAAAAGACAATAGAGGAGTTATTGGTAAGGTCTAGGACAGCGATGGCTAACCTTTTTGCCATTGCATGCCAAAAGCGGGGGGAGCGTAATGGGGACACACACACATGTGCCTACATCCATAATTCTATGCGCCCTGCCCCCCCGTGCTCCCCCCACTTTTGGCACATGATGGCATGGTGGGCTCGGTAGGCCCATTTTTACTGTCTCCAGGCTCCAGAGCCTTTCTAGTAGCATGGGGAACAATGTGTTTCCTCACTTCTGGTGAGCCCAGAAGGCCTGAAAACCAGCTGGCTGGGAAATGCATGCGTTTCAGAGCTGAGCTTGCGTGCCCACCGATATGGCTCCGCTTGCCACCTGTGGCACCCGTGCCATAGGTTCACCATCACGGGTCTAGGACAATGATGGTGAACCTTTTTGCCCTTGTGTGCCAAAAGTGGGGGGAGTGTGGAGGGCAGGGGGTTGCATGCACATGTGCCCACACCCTAATTCAATGCCTTTCTGGCATCCTGTCCCCCATGCATGTGCGCATGACCCCCCTGTGCCCCATTTTGGAGGGCTCCCCCACATCCCATTTTTGGCAGGAAATGGCCAGTTTTCAGACTTCCAGTAGGCCCATTTTTCATCCTCCCAAGAGGCTTTCTTGGAGCCTGGGGAGGGAGAAAACGGCCTTCCCCACCCCCCTAGACTCCCTCCGGAGGCCGGAAATGGCCCGTTTCCTGACTTCTGGTGGGCCCAGAAGGCCTGTTTTTCGCCCTCCCCAGGCTCCAGAATTTTTCCTGGAGCCTGGTGAGGGCAAAAACTGCCTTCCCCACCCCTCCAGAGGCCCTCTGGAGGCCAAAAATGCTCTCTCAGAGCCTCCGTGTGAGACCTGGCATCCAAAACGGGCTGCGTGAAGACTCTTAGGAGGGGAGGGATGGTGTGGGTGGGGCCATCTGAAAATCAGGCAGCTGAACTAGGGCAACGGCTCGTGTGCCCACAGATATGGCTCCGAGTGTCACCTGTGGCATGCGTGCCATAGGTTCGCCATCACAAGTCTAGGAGAAGGGCCTTCTCTGCCATTGCTCCTGCCTTCTGGAACATCTTGCCCCCAGGAGTGAAGTCCACTCCAAACTTCCTGACTGGACAGGCATTTTTCTCTCTGTAAATGTGGAAATAATGGAAGCACTTCTTAACCAATCCTTCACTGGTACCACACTCACTTTCATAGTTCCATTGCTACTTGAGTCCTCTTAACTCCCAACTTCAGTTTTCAATGTCTGCTGAGAAACTTGCCATCACCCTTTAACTGTATAACTATTTGGTAGGGGCAGTATATCTGTGAGGTCATGGGCCTATTGCCCTTTTTTCTGGGCCTGCTTACCTGTACCCCTAGGCCTCTGTGAGGTCATCTCTGTACACTAGCTGGGCAGGATATTATCTCTATGTCAGAGAAACTAATACACATTTTATGGAGATAATCTTATACAGGGAATGTTTTAGCAGGGATGAACCTTATTTTTAGAGCAACTAGTTAGTTAAAAGAACTAAAATCAATACAAGCCTTCCTTCCTTGGCTTCCTTTAGTTACACAACTGAATTTATAATATCTGAATATGTTAAAAGTTATATCCATAGCATTAGTCCCTCATTTTTTAGGCCATAATATGCTTTGCTTGATTTTGGTTTAGATGAAATCCCCAAGCACCATAAATCTGGTGTACTCCAGAAATTGTGGTATACTGTCAATCCCCAAATTTGGGCCAGCAGCTTAAGCAAGAACACTATTGTGCATCAAGGGGGGGACAGCCTAATGTAAAAAAAAAAAATCCTCACATGCAGTTTGTCAGCTTTGGAAGCCATATTAACTCCTGGAAGCTTCCACGCTGCCACCTTCTTGCACTTGGGAAAATAGGAGTGGGGGGATCTAGTAGACAGATTGTAGTTAGACAGAATAGCATTCTTCCCTTTGGTCAAGGTCATAGTGTTCCTGCATCTGGAGGAGGAGTGGTTGCAGTGATGGCTCAAGTTGGGACGGATGATGATTGGGCCATGTGATGATGGACTGATGGGTGCAGGGGGCTGGATTTGGGATTTTGATTTACTGAGGGAAAAACTGGAACTCTCAGATTGGGTTTTTCCCAGATGTGCCAGTATGCCTACTCTAATAAGTGGAAATTTTGAGAAAATGCCCGTCTCAGAGTTTTTAATTGGAATTGGGTTGTTCTGGAACGCTGACATTGGAATTGTATGTCTGGTTGCCATCAGACATCCCATATAGCAATACATATCCCATGTTGCATACCCAAAACTGTCAGCTGATGCCATCTCTGAAATGTAGATAGGCACTTTTCAGAGTGATATACATTACTCCACACGAACCCAAGATAATTCAATCAAGGTCTGTTTTCTCCTTCACAATAAGCTTGTAAATGAGAAGAGATTTTAATAGAAGAGAATATCTGGAGCTCAGAGTTGAACTGGGGAGTCTGTTCTCTGAATTTGGTTGTTTGCTTTCAGATATTTCTTTATCTGACTAAGTAACATCATCACTCTTGATGTTCAGCACTGAAGACGTTACCTAGTCAGTTATGGCTAGGTAATAAAGCATCTGATGGGACATGGTGGCTCAGTGGCTAAGGCGCTGAGCTTGTTGATTGAAAGGTCGGCAGTTCAGTGGTTCGAATCCCTAGTGCCGCATAACGGGATGAGCTCCTGTTAGTTGTCCCAGCTTCTGCCAAACTAGCAGTTCAAAAGCAGGTAAAAAATGCAAGTAGAAAAAATAGGGACCACCTTTGGTGGGAAAGTAGCAGCATTCCATGCCCCTTTGGCGTTGAGTCATGCTGGCCACATGACCACGGAGATGTCTTCGGACAGTGCTGGCTCTTTGGCTTTGAAACAGAGCACCACCCACTAGAGTCGGGAACGACTAGCACATATGTTGCGAGGGGAACCTTTACCTTTACCTTTTAATAAAGCATTTGCAAGCAAACAACCAAGCTCCAAAAAGGGTTTTTTTTCTTTTAAATGCCTCTGACGATCTAAGCTGAGTTGCTTGATCGTCAGAGACATTTAAAAGAAAAAAAGTTTCTGCCGATCAGGCAACTCAGCTGGGATCGTCAGAGCTTTTTGAAAGCATTTTTTTACAACCTCTTCGCCAAAGAGGTTGTAGAAAAAATGGTTTTAAAAGTAAAAAAAAAATTGTCCATGCCCACCCAGTCACATTACACCCCCCCAAGCCATGCGCACAAACCAGTAGTAACAAATTTTAGATTTCACCACTGGTGCACAGTGAGTCCACCCAGAGTCACTTGGCAATGATTGATTGATTTATTAGATTTATATACCGCCCTTCTCCTTATGAGATGGGCAATGTATAAATTTAATAAATAAATAAACAAATAATATCCTACCACTACCGAATGATGTGAGATAGAAGAGTGGGCTTCTTTTCCAAGCATTGCCTAGAATTGTAGACAAATGCAGTTTGTACTCAGTATCGTGTGATCAGCAGGAGTGTATTTACCATTTCAGTATTTACTGAATTAATTTTAATATTAATATGGGGAAAGGCTCAGAAATGGGATGTAAAACTGAAGCATAGAAGAAACATTAGCCCCTCCAGGAGAATGAAACTAGAGAACAAAGTTTGTGATACCTGAAAGAGTATTTCCATACCAAAGGCTTGATGAATAAGTAGCAATGAAATTTTTGGAGAAGTTTTCCAGATAAAAAAGATTAGAGTACCAGAATCCTTTTCCAAGCAGGTTTCCAATGTGAGGCTTGATTATCTAAATTAAAGCCTGATGATTTTTAAATCCGAAGAACAATTCCACTGGCTAAGAATAAATCTAAAGCTACTATATTAATATTAAATATTAATATGTTAACTTATAAAAATCCAGATTATGACTGAATTCAGATATTATGCTAAAGCAAGGTTTGTTTTAGCCATGGTTTGTTGAGCTGAGCACAGGGGCTAAAATCACATTAAGCTGTGGATGCTTGAATTAGAATTTGAGAGGGTGATGCCAAGATGTTTTCTGTTGCAATCTCAATATTATATTTAAAAAAAAACTGTTTGGTTTTTTTTTAATGCCAAAATCTCACAGAATTGCCAAGTCTTGCATAATTTCAACTTTGTGTGTGATCTTCTGAAATTTCAGCAATTTTACATCAGATCATGCAAGACTGTCAGAGTTTGATGAACATGATGAAAACTTGGTAATGAAAAAGTGATACTTAATAGTATGTTGAACACTCATGATGTTACCTAATCAGCTAATGAAATGCCTGCAAACAAACAAACAAACTCTGAGATCACCAATCACTCTATATGTTGACACATATACAATTCTGGCTGTGTTTATCGTACAACTCCAGTCCTTTCTATTTTTAAATTAGTTTTTGCACATCAAATTACTCAATACTGTGTCATACCTGAGGATGTTGCTGACCTCTCTGGACCCATATCCTCATTGCCCGTCAACATTGCTCAAAGAACAAACATATCCAGGTGACTCAATTGTATTGGATGTTGGGAATTTGAGAAAAGCTTCCTTCATAAATGCATTTAGAATCACAGCCTAACTATATGAAGAACAGGTTAGAGAATACTAGCTAAACTTTTCAGACTATCCAGTTATTCAAAGGCATGAACTCTTGTGAACCAAAGCTCACTTCATCAGATGCCTTTCTTTTGTGGCCTGCAGCTCAGGAAAACTGAATAACAGAATAACAGAGTTGGAAAGGACTTTGGAGGTCTTCTCGTCCAACCCCTTGCTCAAGCAGGAGACCCTCTACTATTCCAGACAGATGGCTGTCCAATCTCTTCTTAAAAGCCTCCAGTGATGGAGCACCCACAACTTCTGAAAGCAAGCCGTACCACTGATTGTTTTCACTGCAAAGCTGATACTTTTTAATTATATTCAGTAGTCTCAAAAAGGGGCTACTATATTTCTTCTAATTCCAGGCTAACTCAGATCGAACATGGCTCTCTTCTTACAATGTATAGCTATGCTTTGGAAATTATATGAACTTAAAAACTTTCTATTAATGTATAACTATGACAATACCTGGATTTAACAGCAGGCTGCAGTATTTAACTTTCAGGAATGCCCATCTAAGAAAAGGAGTAAATCTGATATTGGGTTCGATAGGCTAGTTTGTTTGCTCTTTCGTTGCTCTTGATTAGGGTAATTTCCTCGTGGGCGAAGGTTGCTTCATTATCATACATATTTAGCAGAGCTGCAATATTAATCAGTTAATCTGGAACAGTTGGAATCTTGGCAGTTGATTATTTAGATATTCCATAATTCCAGCTCACAACCCAGCTGTTTGTACATTATTGTATAAAGTTAGGAGGCGGAATAAATCACTATAGCTTGTCCAACTGACCATGATTAAAACCAGGAATGGCTTTATACCAAATCATAATTCAAAGTTTAAAACCTTAGCTGGATTTATAGATGGTATTTAGCAAAAAACAAACAAATTTGCTATGAAGTTTGTAGAATGGATGAATCCTATCTCTCAAGTGGTGGGGAAATGTTCTTCTTTGCAAAAAGCTTTGATTATTGCAGAGTGCAGGTAAAAAGGAGCCTTTTTTTCTTTTAAATGCCTCTGATGATCCAAGCTGAGTTGCCTGATTGTCAGAGGCATTTAAAAGAAAAAAAGCCTCTGCCGATCAGGCAACTCAGCTGGGATCGTTAGAGCCTTTTGAAAGCATTTTTTTTGCCAAAGACGTTGTAGAAAAAATGGTTTTAAAAGTTTTAAAAAAAATTGGCCACACCCACCCAGTCACATTACCCCACCACCACCAAGCCACGCCTACAGAACTGGTTGTAACAAATTTTAGATTTCACCACTGTATTCTGTTCTGTTAAATTGAACACAATAATTTATTAACTTTGAAGCAAGATAACTTTGCATTTGTTGAGAATTGTTAACATTATGACTCAGTGCAGTATGTGAACCTTAAGTAAGTATAAGAATATCCTATCTTTTGTTTCATAGGAGATAGGAAGAACTTGTTCGTTTTTGAAGAAAACAAGATTTCCTTTAGTACAGGGGTCTCCAACCTTGGCAACTTTAAGACTTGTGGACTTCAACTCCCAGAATTCCTCAGCCAGCTGGCTGAGGAATTCTGGGAGTTGAAGTCCACAAGTCTTAAAGTTGCCAAGGTTGGAGACCCCTGTTCTAGTGCACCAGTGTACAATGTTAAATTCTCCTTTTCAAAAAATATTTCATCATTGCTATACTTATTGCAAATCTATGATCCATAAATTTTGTTGCTTGCTTGATTATTTGAAAGGACTAGTTGAGGGAATTTATTAGCCCATAAGATTTGTTTCCAGATGTAGTATAAAGAGTACAAGAATATACAACTGCTACAGATATGGTCTTGAAATTGATTGATTGTTCTTTCCAGCTCATGATGGGTGAGAATTTATGTGATCTAGGGAACCAGCTTAATCTGCATATGCCAGACTATTAGGCTATGTGGTACAGTTTTCTGTTGGTTCAGCTCCTTTCTCTAAGGCTGGCCCCAATCGGCTGGTGGTGTCAGGGAGCGCCCACAGCTGCTCTTCCATGGTGCTACAGGGCTTGGTACTTGCTCCACTCCTACTTAACATCTACATAATGCCACTGGATGAGTTCATCCATCACCATGGGTTGGGGTATCATCATGAGGTGTACATGGAGATATGCAAAAGGTGTAGCATGGGTCAGAGAAGGTGTGCAGAGATTTGGTGGGTTGGGAAAGGTACATGGGAGTATGTAAGAGGTGTTGTGTAGATCAGGAAGGCATGTGGGTGGTGATGCAGATTAGGGAGGGTACACGGGAGTGTGAACAATAAGTTGTATAGGTCAGGGAAGGCATAGGAGTGGCATAGTTTGGGAAAGGTATGCAGGGGGAGGTGGGACTGGTTGAGAAAGGGACATGGGGAGTATTATGGGGTAGGAAGGGTCCACAGTGTTCCTGTCTCCCTGTTTCTCCCTCCCTCCCTTCTTCCTTCCTCCTTCCCTTTTTAGCAGCAGATAAGTGGCTCTTCCTTGGTGAGAGAGGTAGTGAGGGATTGTGAGACTGGCTGGGAAATTGCTACAGAACACTGAAAGTGGAGATCATGTGACTACAGCAGCCCAGCAATGCAGCAACAGCCAATAGCACTGAAGCAGCCACATTTTCCCCAAATGTCATTCCCTCAGGAATCATGCATCCCAGATTTTTGGCACATCCTGTAAGTAGTCCATTTAAGGTATTTTGGTTCAAAAATTGTTGTTCTGTGATGCGCTGCTTCACTCAGTTAAATGTCATGTCAGTAACAGCTTTAGTAGTATATAGATAAGCCAAATTAATATGGACTACAATTCACTGATTTGGCCTTCCCTATTTCAAATTTTAAATTGCTTCACTTTTCCATCCACTCTGTTCTTATCTTCTTATGCAGTTGTTTCGGTTGGTCCAGAATAGACTTGTGCAAATACTGAACATTTTATGGACATGTAATTGATATCATCTTAGAGAGTAGACGGACATACAAAATATTCTTCTAACCTACTGTGTTTCTCCAAAAATAAGACCCAGTCTTATTTTCTTTTGGGCACCACAATAAGCACTAGGACTTATTTTTGGGGATGTCTTATTTGTTTTGAGGGCGGCTGCTGTGAGGCAGAGGGGTGGAGCTGTCCCATGCACCCCGCACCAGCTTGTCTCAGGGCCCCTGCAGTCAGGCCATCCTGCCTTGCCTCTTGGCTGCGGGATTGGCACATCACTTGGGCTCCTGCTTTGTTGTGGCCGCAGGCAAACAAAAGAAGTGGGATGGTGGCCACGTGGGGTCTTGCTGGACAGGGCTGTTGGAGCTGTCACCATAAAGCGAGGCAGTTTTCAGGGGGTGGATGGCCTGGCTGCGGAGGCCTGAGGTAAGCCAGTGTGGGGGGGGGGAGGCAGCTCCACACACCCCTCGCCTCACCTCACCTTGTATTGGTGGCATCGTGAGCAACCAGACAGAATCAGTGGGTGGCTGCGCAGGTGCTTAAGTAGGGCTTATTTTGGGAGTAAGGCTTATATTGGGTACATGTGCAGAAAACATGCTAGGGCTTATTTTCAGGATAGGTCTTATTTTCAGGGAAACATGTTATTGGGCAGCATTGGATATTATGGTGATAACTGTTTTGAGAGGAAGGTCAATAACAATTGCATAGTCCTGAGAACGCTGCCTATCATGAGATCAGAACTGTAGTCCTTGGTGCCAGTGTTATCATTCCTTTGCAGTATTAATCAGATGCACAGCTCAATAATTATTGTTTACTTGCTCCTGACTCGTCCCACGTTTAAAGTCTAGCTTGTGGCACTAAGAGTGGCAAAATGTCATTACTTTTCTAATATTATTGCATCTACAGAATGCCACCCAGTGGCCCAGTTTAGGAAAAAGGGAGTCCAGAGACCTAAGTAGAGGGCAACCAGAGGGCTCCAGAAGGCCATCAAGGCTGAAAATGGAGCCTGGGCGGGCTGCGCGTGGCCTCCCAGAGCTCAGTTTTCACTGGCAGAGGGTTGCAGGAGGCCATCATGGTCAAAAATGGAGTCCAAGAGGGCCACCCATGGCTCTCCCAAGCTCCATTTTCGTTGGCAGAGGCAGGGAGGGTGGATCCGCAGGCCAGATCTTGAGTTTGTGGCCTCCCCAGGCTCCATTTTGGCTGGCAGAGGGCTCCAGAAAGCTGTCACAGCTGAAAATGGAGCCTGGGAGGGCCGTCCATAGCTCTCCCGAGCTCCGTTTTCATGGGCAGAAGCAGGGAGGGTGGATCCGCAGGCCAGTTCTTGAGTTTGTGGCCTCCCCAAGCTCAGTTTTTACTGGCAGGGGGCTCCAGGAGGCCATCACAGCCTAAAATGGAGTTTGGGAGAGCCACCCACAGCTCTCCCAAGCTCCGTTTTCATGGGCAGAAGCAGCCAGGGCAGGCCTGTGGGCCAGATCTTAGGTTTCACACCCTGCTTTTGAGTAAGGATTCAGGGACTGATATGGGATGAAAGCAGCATTGGTCTCATTCTTAGATGATCTCTGGCAGGAGCAGGATGCAGGTGATGCATCCATCCTTGATTTTTTGATCTCTTGGCAGTTTTCAATACCATTGACCATGACATCACATTAATCATTATTTTGCGCATGCCCAAGATGGCGGACGTACCTGGGGTTCTCTGAGAGGATGGGTGTCTGGCTGGCTTCTTAGAGGGTCCTGGGGGGGTTGCAGACCAGCGGCAACCCCCCGCCCAGCCAGCGGTTTTTATGGCCAGTACGCTGGTGGGCTTGTGGGCTTGTAGCCCACCAGCATGTCTCCGGAGGCTCCTGTTGCTCCCGCCGCCTGAAACAGCTGTGAGGCGCTGCGGAAGATGGCGGCGCGGCGAGGAGCGAACGGTGAAGGAGCGAACGGCGAGTGGCAAGTGGCAAGTGGCAAGCGGCAGCAGTGAGTGGCGAGCGGCGGCAGCGGCGGTGAGAGGGCTGGCTGCCGTTGCGAAGCCCTCCATGTGTCTCCGTATGTCTCCGGAGCTCCCGTCACTCAAAAGAATCAGCTGAGAGGCGCTGCGTGGGATAGCAGCGCGGCGGTGAGCAGCGAGGAGAGGGCGGCAAACGAGCGCTGAATGGCGAGTGGCGGCGGGGTGAGAGGGTGCCTGGTGGCCGCTGTGAAAGTCTAAGTGGAGGGAGTCTGCCAAGCCGAGGTGACACCGGAGAGGCGCTGGTGCTGTGGGCCACATTTGTTTCTAGAGGCGGCCCTGCGCTGGTTCTGCGGGTGTCCTAGTGGCAGGAGAGTGCCTGCGGAAATAAAAAGAACTCGGCGTGGAGGCGGCCTGGAGGTGGTCTGGAGTTTGATCTAATGACCTCAGCGGTGTGGAGATGGCTCCGGCGACTCCGGCGGTGCCCCAATTTGTCATCAGGCCTACGGACCTACTCCCCCCCCTCCCCTCCCACTTGTCTTTGCTGGCCCTCGAACTTTGTCCACTTTTCCTGCTATTGGCCCGTTATTCTCTGGAGCGGTATTTTAAACTTTGGCTTCTTTTTTCACCACGATTCCATCATTCCGCTGGCTGGCTACTGGAACAGGCCAGCTCATGGGAGGACTTATGGAGCCGATTCTTTGTCACCTACCCTGCGGGGGTTGCCATACCGACAGGAGGAATTTGCCAGGCCACGGTGAGAGAGTGGCCTTGGCCTTGGACTTTCTAACGCTCCTGCCGTTGGTTGGACCACCGTGAGAGGGTGGCCCGGACATCCCCTCAGCCGGACAGAATACAGAGACTCCTAGCTGCTACCGTGAGAGGGTAGCGGCATCTCTCCTGATGGACCTGGTCCTGCTTCAGGACATTTCTGATCTATGATGATGGACCTATGCCATGCCCCCCATTGTCTTGTCTGCTATTTGTTGGATGCTCCCTAGGTCTTTGCTTCTTGCCCTGCGAGATTCCCCCCTCTCGCGGGTTTGGCCCTCTACGTTATCGAGGGCCTACCTTAATGACGGGTTTTGGGACCCCGAGAGGTGGCATGTAAAAAAACGGGGATTGAGGGGTTTTTTAAGGACTTTTTTAACTGGTGTTTTAGGGGGTTCTGGGGTGGGGGAGGGGTGGGTTTGGGGGAAAACTTAGGGGGGAAAGGGACAGGCCAGGTAGTCTCGGATGCCATTGGGGGTCTAGTTTCTGGAGGTAAGAGGGCTCTTACTGAGCCCTCTGCTGAGGGTCATCTGATAAATACGCTATGTGGGAGGGGCAGATATGGCGAGAGCAGGGGACCATATCGTGTGGTGGGGGCACGCACTCGCTGCCTTCGAGCGATTGCTTGCCCCGGTCCCCAGAGCTATTCCTGTTCCCCGGGTTGTCTAGAGTCTCAGGACCCGGGGCTCCGGCTGCTGTTATGCAATGCGAGGTCCGTTGTAAATAAAGCCCCTCTCATATGTGACCTTCTTCAAGAGGGGGGTGCGGACCTGGCTGGTATCACCGAGACCTGGTTGGGCCACGAGGGGGGGGTTCCCCTCGTGGAGTTGTGCCCACCGGGTTTCCTTGCATTCCACCAGCCGAGAGCCCAGGGCAGGGGTGGGGGAGTAGCGGTCATTATTAAGGAAGGTCTGGGTCCGAGGGAGGCCAGTGTACCTCAGACAGCCGGGTGTGAGTCCACCTTTGTGAGATGGGGTCCTGGTGGGCAGATGGGTCTGTTAGTCATGTACCTGGCTCCCTGCCACGTGGCAACGACCCTGCCCGAGCTTCTCAATGTTATAGCCGAGGTGGCGGTTGATACCCCCAAGCTTATAGTTATGGGGGATTTCAACCTGCCATCTATCGGTGAAACATCTGAGATGGCTCGGAAGTTCATGGCTTCCATGACGGCCATGGACCTGACCCAGGTAATTCAGGGCCCGACTCACATTGGTGGACACACCCTGGACTTAGTTTTTGTCTCTGGTCAGTGGTTGAGTGGTCATGATATTGGGGATATAGGTGTGGAACCCTTGTCATGGACTGACCACTCGCTCCTTCGACTCGACTTTCTGACCGCTGCACCCCACCGCAGGGAGGCGGAACCAACTAGGTGGTTCCGCCCCAGGCGCCTGATGGATCCTGATAGGTTCCAGACGGAGCTTGGGCCATTTCCTGAGACACTGACACGCGACTCGGCTGAGGACCTGGTGGCTGCTTGGGATAGGGCAGCCGGTGGGGCCTTGGACCGAGTCGCGCCTTTGCGGCCTCTGACCCGGCGCCGAGCTCACTCATCTCCTTGGTTTACCGAGGAGCTGAGGGAGATGAAGCGCCGGAAAAGACGCCTAGAGAGCGGTTGGAGGGCCAGTCGCTCTGAATCTGACTTGACACTGGTAAGAGCTCACATTAAGACTTACTTAGTGGCAATAAAAGCGGCGAAATCTAATTATTTCGCCGCTCTTATCGCATCATCAGATAATCGCCCAGCCGCCCTGTTTAGGGTGACCCGCTCCCTCCTTCATCTGGGAGCGCGGGAGGATCCCTTGCAGGGACGTGCTGAGGATTTTGTTCAATATCTGGATGATAAAATAACTCAGATTCGGGATGAGCTGGCCACTGACTGGGTTAGTTCGGGCGAGGTGACTGAGCCCAGTCTTGAGAGTGTTATCTGGGCTGAGTTTGATCCTGTGGCCCCCGAGGACGTGGACAGGATCCTGGGAAGACTGAACGCCACCACATGTTTATTGGACCCGTGTCCCTCCTGGTTGGTGCTGGCCTCCCGGGAGGTTACACGAGGCTGGCTCCAGGAGATTATAAATGCTTCTTTGAGTGAGGGTGCCCTACCGGCCGCTTTGAAGGAGGCGGTGGTGAGGCCCCTCCTCAAGAAGCCCTCCCTGGACCCAGCTGTTTTGGCAAATTATCGTCCTGTCTCCAACCTTCCCTTTCTAGCGAAGGTTGTTGAGAGTGTGGTGGCGCGGCAGCTCCCCCGGTACCTGGATGAAGCTGTCTATTTAGACCCGCTCCAGTCCGGCTTCAGGTCTGGTTACAGCACCGAAACGGCATTGGTCGCGTTGGTGGATGATCTCTGGAGGGCCCAGGGTAGGGGGTACTCCTCTATCCTGGTGCTGTTAGACCTCTCAGCGGCTTTTGATACCATCGACCATGGTATCATGTTGCGCCGGTTGGAGGGATTGGGGCTGGGGGGCACCGTTCTGCGGTGGTTCTCCTCCTACCTCTCCGACCGGTCGCAATCGGTGTTGACAGGGGGGCAGCGGTCGACCCCGAGGCGCCTAGTGTGTGGGGTGCCACAAGGGTCGGTCCTCTCGCCCCTTCTGTTCAACATTTATGTAAAGCCGCTGGGTGAGATCATCCGTGGTTTTGGGGTGGAATTCCATCAGTACGCTGATGACACTCAGCTGTACATCTCCACCCCAGACCACCCCCAACGATGCCGTGGAAGTGATGTCCCAGTGCCTTGAAGCTGTGCGGGTCTGGATGGGGAGAAACAGGCTTCGACTCAACCCCTCCAAGACCGAGTGGCTGTGGCTGCCGGCATCCCGATATAGCCAACTGACTCCATCGTTGGTTATTGGGGGCGAATCATTGGCCCCCACGGAAAGGGTGCGCAACTTGGGCGTCCTCCTGGACCCACGGCTGTCTTTAGAGGAGCATACGACAGCTGTGGCCAGGGGAGCTTTTTATCAGGTTCGCCTGATACGCCAGTTGCGGTCCTTTCTAGATCGGGACTCCCTACGCATAGTCACTCAGGCGCTCGTCACGTCTCGCTTGGACTACTGTAATGCTCTCTACATGGGGCTCCCCTTGGGGTGCATCCGGAGGCTTCAGCTGGTACAGAATGCGGCCGCGCGGGGGATTATGGGAGCGACAGGGCGCTCCCATGTGACACCTCTCCTGCGTGAGCTGCATTGGTTGCCGGTTGACTTCCGGGTGCGTTTCAAGGTGTTGGTAATCACCTTTAAAGCGCTCCATGGCTTAGGACCAGGGTACTTACGGGACCGCCTTCTGCCACCTATTGCCTCCCACCGGCCGGTTCGCTCCCACAGAGAGGGCCTCCTCAGGGTGCCGTCAGCCAGACAGTGCCGGCTGGCGACCCCCAGGGGGAGAGCGTTCTCTGTGGTAGCTCCCACCCTCTGGAACGATCTCCCTCCAGATCTGAGGACAATCGCTGACCTCCGGACTTTTCGTCGGGCTCTGAAGACTCATCTCTTCCAACTTGCCGGACTTGCCTGATCCCTCCTATTTTTTTTAAACTATTTTTTAAACTTTTTAGAGTTTTAGAGTTTTATTTGGTTTTACATTTCAGCCTAAATTTATATTGGTTTTAGTACGTTTTAGCTTTTTTGTGTTTGTATTGGTTTTAAATTGGCTGTTCACCGCCCTGAGTCCGGAAGGAGAAGGGCGGTATAGAAATTTAATAAATAAATAAATAAATAAATAAATATCCTTTTGGCTGACTTATGGAGTGGGTGGCACAATCTTGTATTGGTCCACCTTTTTCTTCCAAGCCTGGTCACAACAAGGATTGATACAGAGTGGAAAGTCCAGCTCAAAACCTCTGCTTTGTGGGGTGCTGCAGGGCTCGGGGCTCTCTTTGTTGCTTTTTAACATCTTACATGAAACTGCAGGATTATATATCTCCCTCACAGGTGGAGTGAAGTGAGTTATGTGGTGGGTATTCTTTCGCCTTGCCTGGATACTGTGGGAGCGTGGATGGGAACCAACAATCGTCAGCTAAACCCTGGCATGAGAGCAAGGCTGGGGATGGAGCCCCCACTGCATCTGGGAGCTTACCATGTTTGGTCTTGGATGGGGGTTGCACTACTCCAAATAGACCTGGTGCATAATTTGGGGGTCTTTCTGGACTTACTCCTGCTCAAAAAGCAGATGGTAATCATGGCTCAGAGGATATTGGCTCAACTTTGTGTTGCATGCCAGTTATGCTCCTTCCTGCATAGGGAAGCAGGGGTGAAATGCTCCCGGTTCGGACCGGCTTGGGCAACTAGGTAGCGATGGCAGTGGGCAGTTCGCAGAACCGGTAGCAAAAATCCCTGCCCCCGCCCCTCATGCCCAGCTGAGCCCCGCGATCATCAAAGCCTTTTTTTTCTTTTAAATGGCTCTGACGAGCCAAGCTCTGATGATCCAAGCTGAGTTGCAGGCAACTCAGCTTGGATCATCAGAGCCATTTAAAAGAAGAAAACTTAAAAGAAAAAAAACTTTTTTTCTTTTAAATGGCTCTGACGATCCAAGCTCTGACGATCCCAGCTGACTTGCCTGCCGATCAGGTAACTCAGCTGAGATTGTCAGAGCCTTTTGAAAGCATTTTTTAAACATGGTTTTACATGTAAAAAATGGTTTTAAAAGTAAAAAAAAATTGGCCACACCCACCGTCACATTACCCCCTCACCGAGCCACGCCCACAAAACCGGTAATAACAAATTTTAGATTTCACCCTTGTAGGGAAGCCCTTCCATCAATCTCTGATGCCATCTCATGTCTGGACTATTGCAATGTGCTTTAAATGAGGCAATCCTTGAAAGCTATTTGGAAGCGTCAACCAACACAGAATGCATTCACACAAGCAATTTTGGGCTTCCCAAAATTGGCGAATGTAGCACCTCTGCTGCTTGAACTCCATTGGGTGATGGTTTGCTTCTGGGTCCAATTCAAAGTGTTGATTATGTTATGATGCATGGAACCAGGTAAACTGTGGAGCTGTCTTTGCCTCATTACATCAAGTCAGTCAGGTGGGGAAGTTATGCCAAGGACTCCATCAGTTAAAGATTTTCAAGTAGCAGGGCCCTGGAAGAGAGCCTTCTTTCTTGTTGCCCATACCCTGTGGAACATTCTTTCATGAAAATGAGGTAGGACCCATTCTCCTGGGCTTTCAGAAATCCTTAAAGATCTGGTTCTGCCAACTTGCTTGTGGCCCATAGAGGGTCTTAGTGTCCTGAAACCACCATCCCTGTTCTTTTACTTCTGAATTTTAATCATTTATTCTCATGTTTGAACTGTTTTTATTAAAATATTTTGGTCTGTGAGGAAGATGGGTGGTCTCAAAATATGATAAATAATTAAGTAATAAAATCAGGACTACTCTCACTTCACCCCATGTCTCCCATTAGCATCAATCTCCTGTTATAAACCCTCTTTTCTAGGCATCTACCTAAATTCACTCCCTCGTCCTCCCCTCCCCCCCCCCATTCCATGCTCAGCAGTAATTGGTAGTAGTTTTAACTCCAGCAGATGATGTTTGGTGAAAAGAGAAACAGAACCAGAAAACCATCAGTTCCTTTTCATAAGTTGGCCTACAGTAAATAAACAAGCACAGCACCATTTTCTGTCTGACCTCCTTATTGTGGCAATGAAAGCAGCAAATTTTATGCAGGCATACAGAGCCCCTAATTTAATTTCCAGACTTTCCTATTGCTTTCAGACAGAAAGTCCCTTGAAGTCCTAGGCAACTGAATGAAAATGATCTCTGTTGTTGTTGTTAGGGTTTGGTTCTTGTTGAGGGGTTTTTTTTGGGGGGGGGGGCAACTACTGTAAGAGCTAATTGCTTGAATCCCAGAAGTGGGTGAAGCAGACATCCAAAAATAGGCCATCCATTCAATGGAGGAAGCCATCTGTAGATACAACAAACACATCCATCATTCAACATATGCTTGTCCCACGCTGCATTGAAAAAGCCGGGCAGACATAAAAACCTGATAAGAGATGGGAACCTCTATTCTTCCTACATATAAAGAATTATACATGCGGATAAATGAATTGAAACTCCCAGCATTTCTACGCAGCACTCTTAATATCCGTGTTAACAGAACAAAAGCAACAGAGGCTACTCATGCAGTAATGAATTTTATGCCTCCTTAAAGGCTAATCGATTTATTAGGGTGGAAGATTTCATGAAAGTTCATAGCTTCATAAACATTAGGCTTTGAGGAGTTAGAAGGCTAAATCTTTCTGCAGTCGGTGGATAACAGCTAACCCTCTGGAGATTGCTTACTGGTCGCGATTTCACTTTAGTTTCAGTTCAGGTTTGGTATTCTCAGTTTCATGATACAACAGCATGTCTACAAAACCAGTTAAAATTAGAAACTGAGTAGTCTTGCTTAGCCATCACGTCGTTCTGTAATTGATCAATTTTTGTTATGATCTTAGACTAGCAAATAGAAACAGAGTTATATACAATATACAACATTATCTTACATTCACCATTCAATTATACATCGTATCAACAAGTACAGATTTCAAGATGCTAATTAAGTTGAGGAAAAAGTTGCTGTCCTGCAGAAAATAATTGTTTTGCAGAAGCAAAACTGGGTGCTGAATTGACTGAAAAAGATGTATTTAAATTCATCAGACCTACTTGCCATTTTCAGTAAATAAAAGGGAAAAGCTCCCTTGAGTTAAATACTGCTGACTACCCAAACAATGTAGAAAAATGTGTAAGTGCCTTCCTTCTGTTACATTTTCATTTTTAATTCCATGTTTAGCTTATGAACTTGAGATTTTTTTATGGTCAATCTTCAAAATAATAACTAGGGCTGCCCTCAGTAAATGTTTCTAGCAAGGTTTGCAGCTACTTAATCAGACAAAAACCTTGGATTCACTTATAAATGTGCTCTATGATTATATTTAAAAAGTTTTGGAGAAACTGTCTTCGGCAGATAAAAAGCCATTACCATTCCATATCTGATCATTGCTTTGAGCATTTCATGACCTCCCATTAGGGTTTTTTTTTTCAAGGCCATCCAAGGTCAATTAAATGCTGCCACCTGAACTGGGTTTTCATGAAATATCACTGGTTTAAAAGATCAAAGAGCTCAATAAAATAAATAATACAGAACATGTTCCACTTTTCAACATCCTCCCATCTGGAAGGACAAATGTGTTCTATGAACAGGTGTTGACAGTAGCTTCCTTCAAGCAGAGTTGATGGGAACCTGTTGAAGCTTGCCAATAAAAAAAGATCTGCTCCAGTTAATGATTAAAAAGTATAAAAAATATAATTTTAGTAAGGAGACCATTCCCTTAAACTCACCAGATTAAAATTACTGGAAACCATATTAAGTCCTGTTGGAATTTATGATTCCAAGCACTTCTGAGGATCATTTTTTGGTCTAATAAATCCAAATGATATTTAGAAATTCACAGGACAGTCCCTATAACTGAAACTTTTTGTTTAGTGTTTTGTCAAACTTAACTTTAACTGACCTTGTGTCTGATTCAAATAACAGTTTGCCTTTAGTGTTTCTTTCCTCTTTTTAAAAGTAAATTGCCAGAGGGACTCCTTCATTAATGTAGGAAGATAGGCAGGAGATAGCTGAATAAATTGTGAAGGCTCATGTTTGGGTGTCAGAAGTTCGTCCTTTGAAGATTTCTGTCAGTAGCCCTCAGGCTAAAAACTGAGGAAAGATACTGCTCAGATTTTGAGGACTTTGTAGTCTTAATGTACAGTTGCATGCACAACTAAGCAGTCCTAGTCATTTATATTTCAATGAATCACTAAGCAAGTAGAAGTGCCATAATTTCTACAAGATATAAAGTTAAAAATAACATATTTCAGAAAATCTAAGCATATCCCTATTATTTTAGTGTGGTCATTTATAGATTTTAAAGTGAGAAAATAGTAAGTAAAGCAAATAACAAAATAAGATATAGGAAAATAGGAATTGTGGTTGGTGTAGATGTTTGGATGCTTTCCCGTACAGTACTTTATAATAAATGTAATACTTCAGTGTCCAATTTTTTAATAGCCTGTTCTTTATATTCTTGCTTTTGAAATGTTTTCTTATTCTTATTTGCCGAATTCTTTCACTTCCAAAATATTTTTAGGTTTCCTTAATGTGCAATGAACATTTCAAATCTCCCCACAGATTTCCAATCAAATTCAAGGCTGAAATTTTGAAGGCCATTCAAAAACCATTATCTTTTGGTCCCATAGGTATGTTATGATTGATTTAGAGTTACGGTTTGGATTCTAGTTTGCTGAAATATCCTATGTCTTTTCAGCTTCATTTTTTTTCCATTGTCTGTAAGACATTAGCTTCTAGAATATGTGATGATGCTGTTATCCATTCAGTTATGTCCCACTCTTGGTGAGTCTACGGGCCAGGTCCCTCCACATTTCCGATCTTGCACTACTTAGAATATGTGAATATTTAGTTAAATCCGTTCTCTTTACTACCCACAAAATATTATCCAAAAGGTGCTTTTTCAAGAGACAACTGGACTTTCTTGTTTTCCTTTGAAGATGTTTCACGTCTCATCTAAGATGAGGTCTGAAGAAGCTTTTTGGATGAGAAGCTAAATGTCTTCAAAGAAAAACAAGAAAGTCCAGTTGCCTCTTGAAAAAAAAGCACCTTTGGGACAACCATGACCTGGATGACTGAGAATCTTCATAGACACACAATATTATCTGTACCACAGGCAACCATTACAAAAGTAATGCACAATTGCTTACGCAATAACAATCGGCAAGATGTTCTGTTCTTGGAATGCTTTACCCTTTTCCCCCCTCCAAATGTATCTTCTGAGGTTGCAGTCAAATGGTTCCTTTAAAAAAAAAAGTCTGAAGTATTTGATTCCAAAATGCCTGTGCTTATCAACATTTAATTGTTTTGGGCATACATTAAAAAGCAATTTTGTAAATAGAGTAAGAGAAAAGGTTATAATTTGACAACCCTTTATAAAGAACATTGTTTTTTGAGAAATGCTGTACAGGTAACCCTTTACTTACAACCACAACTGAGCCAAATTGAGCCAAAATTTTATGTTGCTAAGCACAGCACCACCAAAAACAGATTAGGAACACAAGTTAAAATAGGGAAGAAAATGGTAAGTGAGCACCTACCCTAGATGAGTTCAAATCACCAGGACTGGATTGATTACACCCAAAGGTTCTGAAGGAACTGGCAGATGTGATCTCATAACCACTGAACTATGCTTTCAAAGATCCTGGAGCACTGGGGAACTGCCAGAGGACTGGAAAAGAGCTGATGTAGTTTCCATATTTAAAAAAAAGGGGGGGGAGAGATCCAGAAAACTACAGAACTATCAGCCTGACCTCAATACCAGGGAAGATTCTGGACAAGATAATCAAGCAACAAATCAGCAAACACCTAGAAGCAAACAAAGTAATAACCAAAACCCAACATGGGTTTGTCAAAAACAGATCATGCCAGACTAATCTTATTGCATTCTTTGAAAAAGTGACAAAACTAGTGAACCAGAGGAATGCCGTTGATACAATTTGCTTAGATTTCAGTAAGGCATTTGACAAAGTAGACCATAACCTCCTACTAGATAAAATAGAAAAATGTGGGTTAGACAGCATCACCACCAGATGGATTTGTAACTGGCTGACCCACCACATTCAATGTGTAGTATTCAATGGAACTGGATCTACATGGAGGGAGGTATGCAGTGGGATGACCCAGGTGTCTGTTTTAGACCCAGTACTCTTCAATATAGTCATCAATGATTTGGATGAGGGGATAGATGGGGAACTCATCAAATTTTCAGGTGACACAAAGCTAGCAGGAATACCCAACATTCCAAAAGATAGGCTTAAGATACAAAAGGATCTTGACAGACTTAAACATTGGGCGCTATCTAACAAAATGAAATTCAATTGTGAAAAAAGTAAGGTTCTACATTTAGTCAAGAAAAACAAAATTCACAGGTACAGTATATGTGGTACCTTGCTCAATAGTGGTGATTGTGAGAGGAATCTTAGAATGCTAGTGGACAATCATTTAAATATGAGCCAGCAGCGTGCAGCAGCTGCCAAAAAAGACAACACAGTTCTAGGCTGCATAAGCAGAGGGATAGAATCAAGATCATGTGAAATGTTAATACCACTTTGTAATGCCTTGGTAAGGCCACACTTGGAATACAGCATCCAGTTTTGGTCACCACGATGTAACAAAGATGTTGAGACTCTAGAAAGAGTGCAGAGAAGAGCAACCAAGATGATTAGGGGACTCGAGGATAAAACAGATAAAGAACGGTTGCTGGATATGTCTAGTCTGATGAAAAGAAGGACTAGGGGTGACATGATAGCAGTGTTCCGATATCTCAGAGGTTGCCACAAAGAGGAGGGAGTCAAGCTATTCTTCAAAGCACCTGGAGACAGGACAAGAAGCAATGGGTGGAAACTAATCAAGAAGAGACGCAACTTAGAACGAAGGAGAAATTTCCTGACAGTTAGAACAATTAATCAGTGGAATAACTTGCCTCCAGAAGTTGTGAATGCTCCAACACTGGAAGTTTTTAAGAAGAGATTGGATAAACATTAGTCTGAAGTGGTGTAGGGTTTCCTGCTTAAGCAGGGGGTTGGACTAGAAGACCTCCAAGGTCCCTTCCAACTCTGTTATTATAAAACAATTGTTAAGTGTGTTTTGCCCCATTTTACAACTTTTCTTGCCACAGTTGTTAAGTGAATTACTGAGTTGTTAAATTAGTAACAGGGTTGTTAAGTGAATCTGGCTTGTCTATAGACTTAACTTGTCAGAAGGTTACAAAAGGGGATCACATGACTCCGAGACACTGTAACGATCATACATATGAATCAGTTGCGAAGTATCTCAATTTTGATCACATGACATGGGGATGCTACAATGGTTGTAAAAGTGAAAAATGATCATGTCACTTTTTTCAGTGCCCTTTGAATGGTCCATAAATGAATTGTTGTAGATCGAGGACTATCTGTACTGTACTATTGATTTATGGCCATCTCCAATGTCAATTAAAATTTTCAGCAGGTTGTTGCAGAGATATATCAGATGCAAAAAGACAAAAGGCTAGTTAATACTGAAAAAATGTGGCGGGGGGAACCCTGAGTTTCCATCAATGATTTTTTCCAACTCTTGTGCCTGTCCTTGTAAAATCCTAAATCTGACTTCTGGTAACTCTACAAGAAGTAAGATTAAAAGAATCCTTTTTACAGTCTTTTACTCCTAAAATCTTTCTAATTGACTGGCCAAAGTTTGACAACAAACTTCCACATCATACAGTGCAGTTTCCTGCTGATTTTTGACAGGAAACAAAGATATAATTTTTGGGGCGGTCAAAAATAATCCTTTTAGCTCCCCAAAACAAAGAGTACAAAAGTGCTCCCACCTAACTGTGGGAGTCATGACATCGCTTTGCACTTGGTGGCTCTTAGCTTTTTAAAAAAAGGACACTCTTTAGTCACCAAATTTTTGCTGATTCCTGGTGTACGTTAATTGGAACAGACAAAGCGATGACTTTCTGGTTTGTATTGAGTGCTTTCATTTCTATGCCCTGCTGCCCACAGCATCTTGAACATTTTATACTGAAACACAATTTCAAGCCACATTTAAATGTTCTCCGTGTTAAATTCACAACATTCATTGGCTACATGAGTCTTTTTTTTCTTTTACTCTGCCTTTTCCACCAGAAGTAATGTAACCTCTTTGAAGTCTAAGAGGGAATTGTTCCTCCTATTTTGTAAACAGATTCAAAAATAAAAAAGAAACCGCAGCCTACAGATTAACAACCTCCAGCTGTTGCTCTGAAGATTAATACAAGTGCATTCTCTCATACCCTTTACCCCATTTTCTTTCCTTGTTGAGGCAGAACAAATTAGGGGTGGATTTGTGCATTTGTCCATGTGCACACCCAGTTACAGAAACATTTTAAGCAGCTTATATGAATTTTGCAAATATTTAAGTCTCAAAACCGCCACCTTTTGCTCCAAGCGCAAACAGAAAAGCTAGCGGTCCTGTAGAATTCCTTCATACAGGTCACTTGGATTATTTCTACAAGGATATTTGTTTTAGATTTATTTCAGAATGACTCATTCAAAGCCCCCCCCCCGCCCCATTCCTTTCCAGTTATTTCAGTCTGTACTATGTGGCACATATGTAAGTAGGATGGAAATGTAAGTTTTTTGTTTGTAGTGTATTAGGGAAACAATATGAACTGTGGAGTTTTATATTGCCCTTAGAACAGTTTGTGGAAATATTAAGTTCTAATATTTAGATCCTTTCTTTCTTTTTTCTTCTTTCTTTTTTTGCCCTTTATAATCAAGAGTCAGATGCGATTGAAAAAAGAAAAAACATCTGATTTGAAATCAGCTTTATAAATTGTCATAAACGTTGCAGAGTGTAGAGATAGGTCAAAGGTTGTGGTGCCAGGTAACAGCAGCATACTCCCTTAGCTCGTGTGCTGTGGATTTCGCCTGCTTGTATGATCTCATTTTGGCTTTGATCTGTATTATCTCACCTTCAGAGGATGGCATCTTGAGAGGGGATGAATAGTTTCTACCAATTAGAACACTGTTGCTGTCCTGCCTTTTTGTCTGCCTATAAAAACTGTATAAAAAATAAAGCTCTCTGCGAGAGCGGGACAGACATCTTCACACAGAGCAAAAGCCTAGACCTCTGATTTACAACAGCAGAGCATTGTCAACTGTGTGGATTATCTCTCCACCAAGAAAAATGTAGGTTGGAGGGAAGGCAAAATGAATATGAAAGGTGAGGGAATTGGGGAAAATTAATATAAAGGGTGAGGGAAGTAGAGTTATCAATGGCTGTTTCCAATTAAAGGCAAGCAAGGACTACCAAACTTGAGACAGGCAACCTATCTCATTCGTTTGTTGCACCCTCAACAAACATGTACACCTCAAATTATGTGACCCTCGCCTAATTTTATTCTCCACAACAATAAGCTTATGAAATAGAACAGGTGGAGTGAAAGTGACTAGCCCAAGTTTTCAAGATTATAATAGAAATGCAATTTGTATTCTTCTTGCAGACTTCAGATTGACTGTTTTGTGACCAAAATCTTTTATCTAGTATTGTTATTGCACAGCTCTTAATTTTGTGATACAGAAAGCTACAGTTTCTGTCCTTGTTATCTCTGTGAAGGTAGCTGATGAAGCTCCATAAGGGTGGACCTCCCAGGAGACAGACCCTTTATGATTAGAATGACTCTGTAATAGCTAACAGCAATCTCCACAATCGGGGTTAGGGTTGAACTATCTAACAAAATACTAAGAATGAGGAAGAAATTGTCTTGTTCGATTATATAGGAATAGTTCAGTCCTGTTGGACCTGAGGAAGTGGGCACGGGGTCCTCAATGTTGTCAGTGCAACCACCGGCCAATTAGATCCTTGTCTATCCTGGACAAGGTGAAAGCCTCCAGGATTGTGACTAGGATAAATTCTTCACTACAGGAGTGAACATTCCTGGGGTATTTTAAGGAATTCCTTGGTTTGCCCCCTCCTGAAAAAAGCACCAGTTGATCCCACCTACCTGAAGAGTTTTCGTTCAGTTTCCCATCTTACCTTTTTAGGGAAGGTGGTAGAAAAGATGGCTCTTTGGCAACTCCAGAAGCTCCTGAATGAAATGGATTATCTGGAGCCCTTTCAGTCAGGATTCAAATCTGGTTATGGAACAGACACAGCATTGGTCGCACTTGTGGATGATCTCCAACAAGAATGAGATAGGGGTAGTCCAGTGGTGAAATCCAAATTTTTTTACTACCAGTTCTGTGGGCGTGGCTTGGTGGGCATGGTGTGGTGTGGCTTGGTGGGTGTGGCAGGGGAAGGATACTGCAAAATCTCCATTCCCACCCTACTCCGGGGGAAGGATACTGCAAAACCCCCATTCCCACCCCTTTCTGGGGCCAGCCAGAGGTGGTATTTGCCAGTTCTCTGAACTGCTCAAAATTTCCACTACCGATTCTCCAGAACCTGTCAGAACCTGCTGGATTTCACCCCTGGGGTAGTCTAACCATCCTTGAATTCCTTGACCTTTCAGCAGCCTTTGATAGCATCAACCATGGTATCCTTTTGGGCTGGCTACAGGTCTGAGGCTGGGTTGTACAGTTTTGTGCAGATTCAGCTCCTTTCTTCAAGGCCTGTCACAGTCTGCATTTATAGGGAGAGATCCAGCCCACAGCTGCTCTTCTGTGGTGTGCCACAGGTCTTGCTACTCAGTCCATTCCTTTTTAACATCTACATGATGCCACTGGGTGAGATCATCCATGGGTTGAGGTATCATCAGTATACGTATGATACTTAACTATGATACTTAACTTTATGTCTCCATCCCGATGACCCAGGTCATGCTGTTACTGCCCTCTCACGGTGCCCTGGCAAGGCAGAATGTCTTCAAGTTTCAAGATCTGGGACTTTGACATATTTAGTTCTGGATGGGATGGCACTATCCCAGGCAGATTTGGTCTGCAACTTGGGGATTCTCCTGGACTCATGACTTCTGGCAATTGCAGTTAGGAGAGCCTTTGCACATCTTTGGGTTGAGTCCCAGTTGTTGTCTTTCCTGGATTAGTAGTTCCTGTACTCAGTCATTTAATCCTTAGTCATCTCACTCTTGAACTACTGCAATGCACTCTACTTGGGGCTACCCTTGAAGAGCATTTGGAGGCTTCAATGGATGCAGACTGCGGTGGTATGGGCAGTTTTTGGGGGCCCTAGAGTGGCCCATGTTACACCACTGTTCCATAAGCTACCAATTTGCTTCCGGGTGCAATTCAAAGTGTTGCTTATTACACATAAAGCCCTGCATGGCATGGATCTGGGTTACTTGAGGAACCATCTCACTCTGATGAGGCCTGCCCCACCTGTGCTGGCAGAGTAGGTATGCTGCTGGTCCCGTCAGTCAAGGAATTACAGGAAAAGAGCATTCTCAGCCATGCCCCCAGCTCATTGGAACACCTTGCTCCCTGAGGTGAGATTGGCTCCCAGTCTCCTGACCTTCCACCCGGGCTTGAAGACCTGGCTCTACCAGTTGGGTTGGGGCTGCAATGGGGGGGGGGGTACCATACTGGAAGTCATTGATCATGTAATAATGGGTCCCCCCTCCCCTCTGTACATTCTGCTCCCTCTCTCTCCATCTTTTAGTCTTAGTTATAATCTGTATTTTCACTGTGATGTTATTGTGATTTCATACATTGATATATACACAAAATAGACAATAATTGTTAGCTTTTTCACGTTCTTGACACCATTGTGCTGATTCAGGTATCCCAGACATGTCCAAAATAAATTCCCTCAGAAGATCGCTAAAGGCAAGATAGTTTAAATTGCATGAGATTTGATAATCATGTGAGATTATAACTATTTTTCAATTAAGTTATTTTAATTTATTTTGGGTGGGTGGATGTTGTTTCGGAAGACAATAATGCTTAGAAACTATGAATGCCATATTGCTGACATCAGTCATAACACACTGAACCACTGAGACTTGTCACGCTTCTTAGCACAAATTTCAAAAATGTACTGGTTCCAAGTATAATATACAAATAAAAAAATACAGAGGCATAAAAATACATATAAAGTTTCAAAATGAGAAATAGACATGAATTGCTGAAAAATCAACATGGAACTAAAAATAGGTAGGGAAACTAAATGGCATCAAAGTTGGTAGATTCTTCAATCCCTGCAAAATACTAAGAGAAAAAGGTTTGCTAAATCAGAGTGAGATTCCATATAATACGGTATTGTGTTTCCAATAGTTACCAGCTACAATGGGGTAAAAAAGTATTTAGTCAGCCACCAATTGTGCAAGTTCTCCCACTTAAAAAGATGAGAGAGCCCTGTAATTGTCATTATAGATAGACCTCAACTATGAGAGACAAAATGAGAAAACAAATCCAGACAATCACATTGTCTGATCTGGAAAGAATTTATTTGCAAATTATGGTGGAAAATAAGTATTTGGTCACCTACAAACAAGCAAGATTTCTGGCTCTCACAGACCTGTAACTTCTTCTTTAAGAGGCTCCTCTGTCCTCCACTCATTACCTGTATTAATGGCACCTGTTTGAACTTGTTATCAGTAAAAAAGACACCAGTCCACAACCTCAAACAGTCACACTCCAAACTCTACTATAGTGAAGACCAAAGAGCTGTCGAAGGACACCAGAAACAAAATTGTAGACCTGCACCAGGCTGGGAAGACTGAATCTGCAATAGGCAAGCAGCTTGGTGTGAAGAAATCTTGCTTGTTTGTAGATGACCAAATACTTATTTTCCACCATAATTTGCAAATAAATTCTTTCCAAATCAGACAATGTGATTGTCTGGATTTGTTTTCTCATTTTGTCTCTCATAGTTGAGGTCTACCTATGACGACAATTACAGGCCTCTCTCATCTTTTTAAGTGGGAGAACTTGCACAATTGGTGGCTGACTACATATTTTTTTACCCCACTGTAAGTATTTCTGATATTGGAAGCAGGTTATATGTCATAAATCCTCAGACTACTTGTTCTATTCCAAAGGTCAATACTATTCTGAAATGACAAACAACTTTTTAAAATGTAAGGATTGCAAATAAAAGGGGGGAAACAACCACTTTTTAAAGAAAATAGAAGGATCATTAATAGAAAGAAGATAAAACATTTTTTGTAGTCTTGGCTTTGAGTCTGCCTTTGATGGACTCTGATCTTTTTCTTGTTTAATGTTTAACAAGCTAATATCCCATAGTTAAGTATGGGCTTAAATAATGGTAAAACAGGATGGTCAGACTTTTATTGATACAAAGAATGTAAGATTTTTGGAACAACAAGAAAATGTATTTTGCAGGTAAAGATCATAGCTATGATAATGTTGATAGATAAAATAGTAAATTGGTTCACTGTAGTCAATATTTATTTTCCTAGGATTCCATCCTGCTGCAGTCTAAAGATTGTGATTAGTTTACAATTCCCATATACAGGAAGTTCTCAAATTACTATCGTAATTAAGCCAGGAATTATGGTCCGAAAGTCATTGTGGTCATTAAACATGTCACATGATGCACCCAATGTTACAACATTTTTGGTGGTAGTTGTTAAGTGAACATCACTGTTGTTAAGCAAACCCACTTAACCAACGGGTATTTTTTGCTGGAAAATGTTAGTTAACGCCAGAAACCAGCAAAAAAGGCAAAGTTGAAGTCACATGACTTCAACTGCCAGGCATCCAAAATGTGATCATGTGACTGTGATGGTGATGGCGGCTACTATAGCTTTTGGGGAGTCTATTGCAACTTTGTTCACTAAGCGATCAGTCGTAAATCAAAGACTACCTGCACCATAATTAAGGCCTAAACAAGAGAATAACACAGTCAAAATAATCAGGAACCATCACTTCCTGGTGCTTACCTCTTCAAGGGTAGTTTCATCCTTTCATCTCCTCCAAAGACCTCTGAAAGAGCCAAGCATTCCATGTTCTTGGAAAACTTACTATGGAATCAGATATCCTTATGCCAGGAGAAGGGGAGGGGTAGAAAGATTGTTCCAAAGGAAGGGAGCCATCACCAAGAAGACACCCATTAGATCAGGGCTGTCAAACTCGCGGTGTGTGGGCCAGATGCCTTATGCACTGCCCATGCCCACACCCAGTTTAGTGAAGGGGGGGAAAGTTGTGATGTCATGTAACAGTGCCGTGACGACGCAAGTTTGATTTAGACCGATAAATAATGCTGATAAAATTTGTAGTCTATAATCTTTTTTTTTTAATTTGATTTATATGCCGCCCTTCTCTGGAGACTCAGGGCTGCTTACAATGCGTTAAGCAATAGCCTTCATACTTTTGTATATTTTATACACAGTCAGCTTATTGCCCCCACAAACTGGGTCCTCAATTTACCCACCTTAGAAAGGATGGAAGGCTGAGTCAACTTTGGGCCTGGTGAGAATTGAACTCGCAGTAATTGCAGGCAGCTGGATGTTAAATGCTGCCTTAGTAGGAGGCATTAGCCTCCTACGCCACTCAGGCTCCTTCCTCTTGTTTGATAACAAGAGGAAAATAAAGTTTCCCATGGCTATCGGCATTTTAGGTGTTTTTTTTAGATGTAAGACAAAACGAGGATTTCTGCTAAGTAGTGTTTCTGCATCTATAACAAACCATATTTTGTGCAGCTTCCCTCTTCCCACATCCTATATGTGGATGCTGTTGTGAAAAGCAGTTTCCTAGGATGAAAAAAACAGAGTGATATGTGAGTTAAGATGTAGCCCCATATCAATGGGACAAATCTAATTTCAGATCTTGATTGCAGTTCTTGACTTGGAAGTAATGTTGATTCAGACTTCATAACAATCTATGCTTTGGCTTTATACCTAAAATAGTGTCTTACAAATGACACATTTTTCCTCTTGACAGGTAAAGCTGCCTTCAAGTAAGTTTCACCAAGTCAAGCTTACTTCCTAGTGGTTTCATGGATATATAAAGAGAGAGTCAATCATTTCCCCAGAGGATTAAACATGGAATGATTGAAGTAGCTTCATTCCTTTATATTACTCTAACTCTTGATTTTAAAAAAGCTTCCAAGGTTCCTGTGTTGTTTTGTAATCCTACCAAGCTTGTTTGACTAGATATGATAAAAGAGTATGTGTACGCAGCAAATCTCTACAGCAAATAATGTTGAGTTCTTTTACAGGATATTGCCTCCCTGTTATGCCATATACTCATCACAGGTTTCCATGATTGTCTGACTTGATTTAATTTCTGTAGATTAACAGATCATTTACAGGAAAGCCATAAAATAATTGAAAATGCAATTAAAAATAATTAAAAAACAAATCTGGCAGTTTTGTTTTTAAGGATGCATAATGGAGCACCATTGTTTGTAAAAGATGAGTAAAAGAAAAATAAACCTGTCTGGTGTTAAGAAGATCATAGTATGAACAGGTGTAGAGAGTAAGGAAGATGGCCATCAAGATTTGCAACAGGTTCTATAATTATACCCAATTTCAGTCAAAGTAATTTTAGCCTTCCTGTGGCATTGATTTCTTGGTCTAGTCTTGTGGGGCTCAGAATATGAGATGAACTTTTCTAATATGAAGCTTCTTTAAGCAAATTCTTGTCCTTGAATTAGGTTACTCATCTACCACCATTTAGGAGATGACCAGGCTGAGCCCGAGAGAGGGATCAAACATGCCATCAGCCTCAAGTCCCTTCACACCCACAAATCCAGCCCACCTTGAATTCTGTTGATTCTTATCTACCGCCAGTTTGCTTTGACTGTTAGCAACTCAGATTCTTGCGGAGAACTGAAGCTTGCAATAAACCTATATATTCATTTGAACTGTCTGGACTCCTGATTGCCTGTGTTTGACACCTCAATTCTCATGTTGACAAGACAACTGACAAGAAGTTGACAAGAAGTCTGCAGAGGGACTCCAAAGGTGCTGAGAAGCAGAGCAAAGTTAGTCATTATCAGTATGGGCAAATCTGAAAACTGGCTATCTTAACTATGTACAACCTATGACTATTTCCATCCATGGAATCTTGGTAGGTAATATATACACATACCACTGTTGTACTTTAAAGGATGTAGAGATTTTTCAATCAATTATTTGTTTAATTTAGATTATTTATCAAATGGATATGGCCACCCAGCTCACAAAAGATGACTCTCTGGGCGGTGTACAGCAAAACAAGTATAAAAACAATAAAATGTCAAAGACAGTCATATTTAAAAATACACAAGAGATTCAATCAGCAATGGAGCCACCTCAAGATCTCAAGATGTTTGCACCAATCCCAACAGATTTTAGAAGGTACAGAGCAATAAACTAAACTAAAAATACATCACCCTAAGAGCAAAAATTAAATGTATCAGATAAACAACTTTACTCAAGACCCCCAGGGCCAAAGCCTTGCTAAAATGAAGGAAACTCTTGATAGAATTCTCAAGAGGCTGCCACAGAGAAAGTTTGTCATCCAATGTAAAACATCTAGAACTTCACCATGCTGGACAAGGCCCTCAGTTGGCCCTCTTTAGATGACCAAATGAGATGGTATTTTCTAATTCAGATAAGGCAGAGCATTTCGGGAAAGGTTGATTCATTATGTGCCATCAAGTCATAGCTCCTTTTTATGAAATAGAAAGCAACTGTGGAGGGACGGGGCTTCCAATTGTATCCTTCCATCAATGCTCATAATATTAGCCTAACTATCTTATTCTTCAACATGGAATAACTCCATCTCTGAGGTTGGCAATAATCAAAGAATCATGTTTTAACTTGTCCAAGTTAGCAAGGTTCAAGCCAGCTCCTTGCTTCTGGCCTTGCCATTAGAGGAGGTCAAAGCAGAGGAAAGAGTCTTGGCAGAGTTAGGTGAAGCAAATGTGAACTGAAACAACCTTGGGTTGCAGCTGTGCATCCTAAATCTGGTGAGTGTGTGTGTGTGTGTTTTGCTAAATTATGAGAAATGCTTTGTAACAGTTCCTTTGCTCCTTTTAAATATGCAATTTCTTGGAGGGCTAAAGAATTATTTGGTGCAAAATATTTGGTATGCTATGTATCTACAAGTAACAGACAGAATACCAATTTGGGAGATTAGGGTTCCAGGACTCACTCTACCATGTCCTGTAACTCACAGATGGGCCCTGAGCTTCATCTTCCCTTAGGCTAAACTAACAGCAGTTTGTTGGGAGGAAAGGAAAGCATGACAAATGAGATCTTAGCTCTTTAAGTCGTAATTTCTTCAACTCCTCTAATAAGCCACAATTAACTGGTTGTATACTATTTATTTATTTGATTTATATAGCCACTCATCTAGTATATGTGACTCTAGGCGGTTTACAATTTTAAAGGCACAGGAGGATGTGGAATGCAAACAGCAGAGGCTCTAACATTAAAATTTACCAAATAAAGCAGATTTTAACTACTATAATATGAATTAAGTTTGTAGATATACTATCTTGATCAGAGATGCTATCTAAGATATCTCTTGTTCCTTTTTTGCCCACCATTTTTTTTTTTTTTGCCCAGCAGTGAGTTTCACAACCCAATGACATTCAATTATTTTGATTGTCTCTCCCCTGCCAAATGGGATAGGATTATCAACTGTTGCCAATTACCTCTGAGAATACACTTTGTAGATACATCGTGTTATTTTACTATGCCCGCAATGAGCACAAACCTTTTAGATGTGAAATTTTAATACTAGTGGGAAGGAGAAAAAAGGAACAATGCTCCCCCCACCTCCCAAGATATAAAAGATTAAGAGATCCAGGTTCAAATCTCTAGACAGCATTAAAACTCACCAGATGGCTTTGAACAAGACAGGGTGTCCCAACATAGCCTACCTCAAGTTTCTGAGAAGCTTTCCAACTTTACACTTATAAAATTAAAATAATCTCAAATATATAACATTTACTGCTGGGTTCTGTCTGCCTCCTATGTAGGAGACTTTTGTTTTTTAAGTTGACAATTTGAAAGAAAATTTATTTAAGCATGTTACTCTGTTATTATACTGTACTTTATCTCTGTAAGAGATAAAGATAAAACAAAAGAGAGACAGTTTTGTCTACTGATTAGGGCACTAGGCTAGAAAGCAAGACGATGTGAGTCCAAGTTCTTTCTTAGCCATGAAAGCCAGTTCGGTGACCTTCAGCCAGTCACTCTCTCTCGGTCCAACTTACCTCACAGGCAGAGGTAGGTTTCAGTAGGTTCTGACCAGTTCTGGAGAACTGGTAGCAGAAATTTTGAGTGGTTCGGAGAACCAATAGTAAAAATTCTGACTGGCCCTGCCCCCATCTATTCTCTGCTTCCCAAGTCCCAGCTGATCGGGAGGAAATGGGTATTTTGCAGTAACCTTCCCCTGGATTGGGGAAGGAATGGAGATGTTACAGTATCCTTCCTCTGCCATGCCCACCAAGCCACGCCCACCAAGCCATGCCACGCCCACCAAGCCACACCCACAGAACCGGTAGTAAAAAAATTTGAAACCCACCACTGCTCACAGGGCTGTTGCTGTGGGGAAAATAAGACAAGGAAGGTGTGTTGAATATGTTCGCCGCCTTGAGTTACTTGCACAAATTATGAAGGCGGGATACAAATAAATAAAATGAACTGATTCATATTAAATCATCACAATTTAGTTGTTTTGCAGGATTAAGTGAAAATCTACATATTCCCAATCTCAGAAACTTTAAGCAAGACCAAAGTAAAGATTCAGAGAAAGATGAAAGTTCCAGAAGAAAGAAGAATAAAAACTTGGGAATGTACTCAAAGGAAGACCCCTGTTTAAATCATTTGGTATTATGGAAAGAGTAACTTTTTTAAATGGTTGCTCGTGATTGAACTATTGATCATAAACTCCCAAGGACACTTAACTGACTAACATTCCACAGATTAAACTAATCCATCCAGCTGTTCTAACTGTGCCTCCCTAGACAGAAAGAAAGAAAGGGAGATATTAACTGGTGAAATCTGCTTCCCAGGCTTTTAGAATAGGAATTTTGGCACATGGTTTGGCAGGCTTGAGAAACATCTGGGGCACTTGGTCAGAGCTGAGCCTCATGAGATGGACGATACTGAGCTCTCTATGTACCCAAATATGACCTTAGCTTTGGTGTCATCAGAATCAGTTATTTGGACAACCAGCAAGCAACCTGAAAGTTATCTTGTAAAGCATTCCCAATGAATGTTGACATTTGTATCTATGGGGCTGAAGCCACAGGAAAAATTGTTGGACTTAGAACCATTGGGGATATTTCGCATCCAGATATAATTTTAGAAGAGCAAATCTCTGCTCATTTTGTCTTTGCAATTTCATAGAAAATGCACACAGACAGATTTTTTTACCCAGTTGTTCAGTTTTTGAACAATTACGTAGTGGCAAAAGTATTGGCAAATTGTAGGCTATTATTTTTAAGTAGAATAACATGAAAAAATGAAATACGTTTTACATCCAGTCACTTCTTTAAAGCCCATTTTAAGAAGAGATTGGATAGCCACTCATCTGAAATTAATTAATTAATTAATTAATTTATTTATTTTCGGGCTTTTATGCTGCTCTTCTCTGTGAGGACTCAGGGCGGCTCACAACAATAAAACCAGTCCAGATTAAAATTCAGACACTAAAAACTAAAATTCCCATTAAAGCCCCATTCACCAGGCCAGCCTGGTGAAATAACAATGTTTTAAGGTCACGGCGAAAGGAGTGAAGGTCACGGGCTACCCGGAGTTCCAAGGGGAGCTGATTCCAGAGGGTAGGTGTGCCCACAGAGAAGGCTTTGTCCCTAGGGGCCATCAGCCGACATTGCCTGGCCGATGGGACCCCAAGTAGGCCCTCTCTATGTGAGCGCACTGGGCGATAGGGAGCTGTTGCTGGCCGCAGGTGTTCCGCCAAATACCCCAGATCTAAGACATGTAGCGCTTTATAGGTAATCACCAACACCTTGAACCTCACCTGGAGGGCAACCGGTAGCCAATGTAGGTCACGCAGGAGAGGTGTGACAAGGGAGCATCGGGACACTCCCATCACTACCCATGTGGCCGCATTCTGCACCAGCTGGAGCCTCCAAGTGGTTTTCAAGGGTAGCCCCATGTAGAGAGTGTTGCAATAGTCGATCCGGGAAGTGACGAGTGCATGGGTGACTGTGCGTAAGGCATCTCGGTCCAGGTAGGGGCGCAACTGGCGCACCAGATGAATCTGGGCAAATGCCTCCCTGGTCACGGTCGTAACATGGTCTTCTAAGGTCAACTGTGCATCCAGGAGGATGCCTAAGTTGTGCGCCCTGTCCACGGGGGGCAACACCTCTCCCCCTATGAAATGGTTTAGGGTCTCCTGCTTGAGCAGGGGGTTGGACTAGAAGACCTCTAAAGTCACTTCCAACTCTTTTATTCTGTATTCTCTTATCTATCTATATTTATGTTTTAACCATTCAGCAATGATTCCTTGCCCCCAGACAAAACCATTTCTTGGTCTGTACCTCTTGCTGGTAATTAGCACAATCATTTATTATACATTTTAACCAGATCTCTCTAAGGAGCTCAGACAAACATTTTACCTTAACAACCATCTGTGAAACAGGTTAGGCTGAAAACATGTTGCACAAAGACACCACTGAGGCTGAAAGTGATATAAACCCGTCTGACAGCAGCTACTTATAGTATTTAATTCTTCCATCCTCTTGTATAGTAGAGAGAACACTTCACTGCAAGAGCTGGTATTACATACATACAGTACTTACCTATTTGTACTCATAGTTTACTGAATGTAGCACAATTAGCTAATAATTTGAATTAACACTTTAAGCTATGGCTTATTTAACTACCTATTTTCATGTAAGACTAAATCAGTGTCTTCTTTACATGCCAAGTAAGAGAAAACTACTCAAACCAACATTATGACTAAATGAAATGTGAAAACTCAGTCTTCCAGCAGAAATTTGAACTTAGATATATTATCTCTTTCTAATCTTCTACATTCATCCACTTCTGCATCACAGTCAAAAGGTTATGTCAAATGACAAATGCATGAAATTGTGGAGTTAATAAATGTGATTTTACAGCATATTAGAAGAGCTCAAAATGAAAGCAAAAACAAAAAGTGAAAAATCTATTATTAAATATTAGGTTAAAGGCAGTGTTGACCTACATGTTTAAATGATTACACAACGGATAACAAAATGAAAAGAGATAACTTTGTTTTCTTCAGCTCGAGAATACACAAAATATGATAATGTATTGCCAAAGTAAAAAGGAAATGACTTCCCTCCAGATTAGTGACAATTTAAACAAGTTCATGAAGAATGAAAAAAATTCAAGCGAGAATGATAACCAGCCAAATGATGAAATGAGCATTACAACATTTATTATAATGCGAACTTCAATCCTTACGTAAATGTGTGGGACAGTGTGAGGCACATATAAAAGACCAGACCTCACATGGCGAAACTTGTTTCTTTAATTTTCTCCATCGCCATCCCACCTCCTGTTTTTCATATCATGACATCAAAAAACAAAAACAAAACTGAAATATAAGGCATACATGGAAAAGGAAACCCAACACACAGCTGCTACTTTTGATAGCAACTGTACTACTATCTTTTTTTTAAAAAAAATGAGAATGAATATAAAAACCTTAATTTATTTGTTTAGTCATATAGGCTACAAAGTCTTAATCCAGATTCCCAGCATTGTTCACTTCCCAGAGCAATACTTGTAAATTGACCTGGAAGGAAGGAAAGCAAGAAAAAACGTATTGTGGGCAATCACTATACGAACAATCTCCCCTGTGCTGACAGTTTTGGAAATTTTAAAAACCAACCTTAAAAGCCTGGAATATTTGTTTTGATTGCCAAAAAAACACTAGATCAGATTAACATGCTGGGCACTTGAATGAATGAATGAATGAGAGTGGGCATTTTGTCTGAAGTATGGCAGGAAGGGTGAAAAGGAAGCACTTATTTGGCTTTGATCCAAATACACCATTGCAGGAAGAATGAAAGGATAAGAATTCAATGCTCATTTCACAGCACATGAAATACAGCAGCCTGTCATATATAAAACTGCTTCCCTACTCCTCAGCCACAACACTCTTGCACTATAAAATAAACCACATAATCCTGGAATAAAATATAAATAGATAAACATTTTTAATGCTATTATCTATACCTCCCTGTAATACAATATCCTCTTTTATTGATAGTTGCTTATGAGCCATCAAGACCATGTTGAGTTTTATTAACCACATAAACTTTCTCCAGGGTGATCTGCTCCCAATGGGATCCTTCAGGTATTGATCCCTGGTGTAACTGAGTCCAGGCATCTAACTGCTGGTCCTCCTAGATCTTTGCATAATGTGTCCAAAATACGATAATTTGAACCTGGTTGTTTGTGCCTTGAGTGTGTCAAGCGCTGGGGAAATCATGAGATTCAGGCAGTTCAAATGAGTATAAAATATTTATTGCAAGCTTAAGTTCTCTACAAAAATCTGACTTACTAACTATCAAGGGAGATAAAAGGGAATAAGAAGGCATTCAAGGTGGGCTGGATCAGTGGTGAAATGTAAAATTTGTTACTACCAGTTCTGTGGGTGTGGCTTGGTGTGTGTGTGGGGTAATGTGACTGAGTGGGCATGGCCAACTTCTTTTTTTAATTTTTAAAAGCCGAAGAGGTTGTAAAAAAAATGCTTTTAAAAGCCTCTGACAATCCCAGCTGAGTTGCCTGATCATCAGAGGCTTTTAAAAGCATTTTTTTCTACAACCTCTTCAGCCTGTCAAGATCCTTCTCTATTTTAAGCCTATCTTCTGGCGTATTGGCTATTCCTGCTAGCTTGTTGTAAATAGTAACTGGAGAAGCTCATTCCTCTTTCTTGTGGGCCAAGATTTAGGAAGCTGTGGTACTTGGGATATTGCTCAGCTATAAGTTCCAGCATCCTTAGGGATACAGCCAATATTAAATGGTGTCCAGAGTTGTAAGCCACTTATTCATTATGGAGAACTTTTCCCCACCTGACAAATCCATAAAAATTATGTTTTTTGATTCACCAACTGTTTTCATCTTAGTACAACATACATAAAAAATATTAAGAATGCTGTTGAATCATTACAATATTTTGTGATGCATAATGCTAGACCCTATAAGGTCAAAAGCAGGACAGAAAAGGGGCAGCCTCCTTTTCAACTCCTTTTTCTTCTTAATACTTAGTAAGTTATGGTATATTGGATTGAAAAGGGAAGCACAATCATCAAGATGAGAATCCTATTGATAATCATCTCTGTAAATTAGTCTAGTATCCTTTCAAAATAGTCTAAAATTATGGCTTTCATATTGTGGTATACACAAACACCATGCTTGCTTTTTCAGTTAATATCAAACAATTAAAATTATTACCAACCATAGTTCACACCTAGCATCGGTCCTTCTCTGGATGGATTAGGGGAGTTTTGCCTCTGGATTTAGGACATTTTTAATGACATCACTACACAGCAGGAAACAAGGACTTATGACTTGTCAACTACTGAACTACAAGAGATTGTAGTAAGATTGGCTCACACAAATTAAGTCAGACTTTATTTTGTTTGGAAGTAGCATATTAGATGAATTCAGTCATTCTGATTTATAAATCACGTTTTAGGGCTTAGTACAAACCATATTTTATGGCTTAATCTAGCCAATAATGGTCTGTGCAATAAAACATGGTTAAGCATACCTTGGCTTAGTATAATGTGCGAATCAACTTGCAGAGATCCCAAGGCCATAATCTATTTCTAAATCAAATATCATTTGCCAGCCAGAATCAATTCTGGGCTTAATTTTTCTCCCATGGAAAAGTCCCTGCAGGATATTTTCATTTGAGTGGGAGAACAGCCAGAAACAACTCACAGATGTGAGATGAATTAAGTGTGACCTATCAACCCAATCGCTAAGTGGCACTCATTCTAGCAAATGGCTGAAAGGGATTGCAATTGGGAAGTGCAATCATAATGAATGAGGAAAGAATGCCATAGGCTTTCATTCTGAAAGATGACATTTGACAACACAGTAACAGTTATTTTGTGACTAAAAAAAAAACCTCTGAACTTTTTGGCATGAAAGAACGCCTTGGAAAATTACCACGATAGCAGGCTGAGGCACAAAAGAGTCTTGGCAGATTTTGGTCATTAATAGTTAGATGTGGCCTGTGAATAATGTGAAAATCAAAGGACTCAGAAGAACAATAATGCAATATACGATATTTCATTATTGTTCTTCTGAGCTCTTTGGTTTTTGCACGTTTAAGCTGTTTACCATATATAAAGGAAATGGTACAAAGAGTTCCGTGATAAGACACCAGCAATGATGGACTATAGCTTTTTCCATTTGAGCACTGTAGGAGTTTTGCATCACACTTTGTTTCCAAACTGACATCATTAAAAAGATATGCAGCCTTTGAGAAATGCAAAAGGATCTACAGTCTTAAAAATTACCCTGATGGCATGTTCTCTTTATCTCTGACATTTGACCTTTTGTGCAAAACATTGTGCAGATAGCTCTCTGGCCTTTCTCAAACCTGCTTCTGCTCTGGCCCCATTAACGTCTGAGATATAAGGTTCACAGCAATGGCGTGGAACCATACCTGGATCAAGAGCTTGGCACAGATCCAGGATAGAAGCTCAACCAAGTCTGCTCTGACTTCAGGAAAAGGAACAAGGATCAAAGAAGGTAACAAGGATCAAAGAAGGTAAGCAGGAAGGAAAGGTGAGCCTAAGAAAAGGTAATGAGATTATGAGAATAAAATCTAGATTAGGAAGTTTGAGCAAACAGAATGAAGCTACAAGGCAGTCAGGGACATCTGAGCATGTACCAAAATGGGATGGTGCTTCAATTGTGCAGTCAAAGTCACCATCTTGACTTTTTTGCCACCACCCCACTCCCCCAGAGCAAAGGAGAGACTACATCAATGCAGCAGGAAAATGGTTACCTCAAAGAGATGGAGGTAACCATTTTGAGGGTGAAGACATCATTCATGAAATGAGAAGGAAAGAGATCTTAATACCACATTACTTACTTCCTGTTCTATAATTCTGCTACTGGAAGCCTAATTTCTCTAATACAAACCATATTCTGAACTATGTTTAAGAGTCAAATGCAATATTTGCTCCCAATACCAGAGTTTCCTGATTCTGCTGTGTCTCAGATTTGACGTAGCTCTTCACCTGTTCTCAACAAGAGGAAAAAGGAGGGGAACGTCTCGACAACATCTGGGCTCTAAGAGAAAAAAACAAGCAAATGAGATGGGGACGCTGCTAAGAAAGGCTTTGATGGATGCAGGCACTCAGGACCTGGGCTATTTCTGACAGCTTCTTATCCAAGGACTCCATCCAAATTGGAACCAGAACTGGTTTCAGGCGCCATAAGAACAAGAGAGCAAAGGTGGAATTCATTTAAGAGATTAGGAAGCCTTTGAATAACTATGGGTGATAGAACTGGAAGAACAAGGAGAATGACTATGATAAATCTGGGAATAAAGACTAAAAAGCGAGCCAGGACATGGCTTTGAAGAGATTTTAGAGTAAGAAATTGGTCAGTCTACCCTCCTTCCCCACATCAAAGTGAAGACAAAAGGTTGTCAGTCCAGTGATTTTCATCTTCCATAGGCAATTGTCTATTTAAACCACCATGTTCCCTGCTTGTCATTTTGCATTTTATAAATGATACTTTTTCCACGTTGCATTTAGCTTAAGTCAGCACACTTTTCTTCCCCTTCCCCTCCCGCTGCCTCCAACATGGCTAGAGCACAGTGTGCTTTGCAATATCTTATTTAGATTAGAGAAGGCTGTATGGATGGACACTTCAGTCAAGCAGCAAAATTAAAGGCATCTTTCAGAAACAAATCAAAGTTTGGAGATCAAAACAACTAGTGTCTGTATGTAACTCTATGCAGATGCCCATATAGGCTTAATCGGAAGAGTTTCATTGTTTGACCAATTGAAGCAAAAACAGAGATAGATGAAAATTGGGTTCTTGAGGGACACCAGAGGTGGTATTCAGCAGGTTCTGACCAGTTCTAGAGAACTGGTAGCAGAAATTTTGAGTAGTTCAGAGAACCGGTAAATACCACCTCTGACTGGCCCCACCCCCATCTATTCTCTGTCTCCCGAGTCCCAGCTGATCAGGAGGAAATGGGGATTTTGCAGTAACCTTCCCCTGGAGTGGGGAGGGAATGGAGATTTTACAGTATCCTTCCCCTGCCACGTCCACCAAGCCACACCAACAGAACCGGTAGTAAAAAAAATTGAATCCCACCACTGAGGGACACCTTTAGGAAAGAGATCAGTGAACCTCTCAGCCCTGTTTTGTAGGCCAGATCAAGAAACCAACTCATCAGAAAGGCTATAGCTATACTTAACCAAGTTAAATTATTGTAGCAGAATTGTCAAGCACAGGAAATCAGGAGCCAAGGCAGTTCAAATGAAAATAGGTTTATTGCATGCTAACACTCTTTACAAGAATCTGGACTACTAACAGTCAAAGAGAATTAGTGACAGATAAGAGTCAATGGAATTCAAGGTGGGCTGGACTCTGACCTCCTGTGGGTGTGAAGGGACTCGAGTCAGATGACTTGCTTCACATGCCCTATCCCACCCCTCGGGCTCAGTCGGGTCATCTCCTACATCAATCTTGCAACTCTTTGTCTCCCTTTTATATTCTGACTGAGTGAAAGAAGAGGTAACCTCAACCTCTCCCTAAAGCAGATCTCCTCTCCCAGGGCTGAAGGAATGCTTTTACCCTTATTTCTATAAGGTCTTCTGAATATTCCCTTCCAGGCCATTTCCGTGGCTCTCTGCACCAACCCTGGTAAGAAATCTTGACTTCCTACTTGAGGCTTTAAGAATCTTGTAAGGAGCACAGCTGAAGGTTCTCTCTATTAAGTCATGTTTCCCTTAGCTATGGTTTACTGCTAAAGGACAATGAACGACCTGCAATGCACTGACCTTGAGATGATTTGCTGGGATAGCTATGCTCATCAATACCTTATGCCAGAACTAAATGTAATCATTATATAATTAACTACAAACTGCTAAAAGTCAAGATCTTTGCCAGGAGAAGCCCATTTATATTGCTAAAAACTTTGGCATTTATTGGTGAGAGACAGCAGGGGTGGGCAGACGACCCTTTCAACTCCTTGTCTCTTTCAAGAGAGATGTTAATTTGAAGGAGGTTATCAGCAATGACAAGGGAGATAAAGGGAGCAAGTAGCAGCCCACACAGGCATGATTAAGAATACAGTTATTACAGCAACAGCTGACAGGCGTGTTGTCTCCTTGACATTAGAAACTGCACAGATTATGGGTTCCACTGGGTTATTTCTAGGGAATCTGTTGATTAACGTAATGAATGGCAGTGCGGCTTGATTTGTTCCCCAATTTTGACTTGTTAAACATTCCTCTGAGTCTTTATGGTCTGGATCAGAGAAAAATGGGGCATTGTTTCCCTTTGGGGAATGTTATGGTGGCTAAATGAATGAAAGCAGAGAAATGTCTTATCTACTCAACTCTGAGTAGATAAATAAAAAGTCAAATAATCTTATGTTTGTAACATTGACATCTTAAATGGCAATTACACTGATAGATTTTTTAAAATTCCCCACACTTTCTAAATAATAGAATGTAAATAATTTTAATCATATTGATAAACATTACTTCATTGAAATCTGCATTGAAATAATATATTGTATCAAGAATTATAATAAAAGGTGGGGAAACAAAAAATTGCCATCCCATACATTCATTGAGAAGTATTACCCTGCAGTGGCTAAAGAGACTGGGGTATTAATTGTGATCTGGTTCACTCAACATCCTAAACAAATCTTATCTTGGCTTTGTGGTTGTTAAACCATGGTTCACTGTGGAAGATGCTGTTATGGTTTATTCAGCAAATCATGTTCAAAACAAGGCATGGCAAAGCTTGATGGGTAAATCTGGCATACATTTCTTCATTCAAATAATTTCTCAGGAAGTGACTTTTTCTCTGTTAGTCTTGATGGTCTCCTCCCTTTTCAATCTGGAAGCCACAGTACTGGCCTCCATTTTTGATGGCACTTCCTGGGACTGAGCTGATGTGCTATTAATTTATTTAGTTATATTATTTGTGTTACACATCACTTTATATCATAGCTTTATTTTTTTTACAAATAATTCAAGGCAGTGAACATATCCAATATACCTGTCTCCTTCTATTTTCCCAGTAACAACCACCCTGTGAAGTAGACTGGGCTGAGACAGTAATAGGCCCAAAGTTACCGACCTAGCTTTCATGGCTGAGACAGGACTTCAACTAACAGTCTCCTACATTCTAGCCGGGTGTATTAACCACTAGACAAAACTGGGGTCCTTCTAGACTCACAGCTCCTGGTTGAATAGCAAGTGGCAGCCATGGGTAAGGAAGTTTTTGCACATTCTGTTGTGTACCAATTGCATCCTTTCCTTGACCGGAAGACCTTGCTCATGATGATTCATGCCTTGTTCATTTTCAATCTGGATTACTGCAACACCTTCTATATGAGGCTGTTCTTGAGGACCACGCATAATTTACAACTGCTCCAGAATGTAGTGGTACATGTAGTGATGGGTGCCCCTAGGTTTACCTATATAACACCTCTGTTGCAGTGCATTGACTCTCAGTTTTCTCCTAGGGAAAATTCAAGATGCTGTTTATTAAAGCCCTAGATGGCATGAGACCAAGTTATCTGCAAGACTGCCTCTCCCTAAGGACATCTGTCCATCCTACCAGATCAGATAGGGTGCTCCTAGTCAATGGGTGTTAAACTCGCTGCATCACATTGATGTCACATGACATTTTTTGCCTTCCCAGACCTGGGGAGGGAATGGCTTGCATGTGACACATCTGGCCCGTGGGCCGCTAGTTTGACCCCTGTGACCTAGTCCTTTCCCTTAAATGCTGCTATTTTATAAATCTAGGAAGTGTGCCCCTGCCTTATGAAATGCCCTTCCTGAAATTTGGCCATTCCCCTCTCTTTTAACCTTCCCGAAAAGCACTTAAGACTTGACTTTTTCCCCAAAGTGCTCGGTTAGGGTGCTGAATTTTTGTGAGCTTCATGAAAGTTCAGCTGAAGTGCCAGGTCTTTTGGTTTTAAACATTTTTTTAATATATATTGTAGAGATATATTGCTTTATTTTGGGGTTGTGAGCTGCCCAGGGTTTGGTTCAAGAAGCGTAGCTATATAAATGTTTAAAATAAACACATATTTTTTGAAGTTGTACCATTATTACAAAAAGTGCTGAGTTTGTCTGCCAAGAAAATGCAGCTTCTGATGCATCAGAAGTTTGTAATTTATTGGTGAAGAAAACATTCCATAGCCAAAAAGAGTTGGCCTTGGGATCTTGGCTTCATAAATTCCTGAACTGCTAATTATTTGCTAATCAGCAAATAATCCCAAATGGGCATGCAATTCACCAATGCCTGAATAGGTCACTGGTTTTTTCATTGGTTTCTAGTTCAAATAAAAAGTTTTAAGGCTCTTGTTCCCTTTTTTTGCCATCAATGAGTTTTGTGCACCAATCAATTATCTCTGCTTATTTGGGCTCTCTTTCACTATTTCCCTGCCCAAGGGCTAAGGTTATTGATCGGTGGTTGACAGTTACCTCTGCAAATTCATGTATCCATGCTATAATCACAGCAAGGACATCATGCCAATCAATTTCATTCGCTGCAGGGAAAGACATTTTGAAGATGAGATCTGAACATTAGTGATGGGTTGATCGAGGGCTCTTATTTATAAAGTCCCAAGTGGAGTGGCCTAGGACACAGCCAACAATGTGCACAGAAAGAGCCACTATGTATTTAATCAGAAAAGCAGATGCCAGATTCTGGAAACTTTCCCTAAATAAAATAACGAAGATAATGTTTCCTGCTTTAGGTCCCAATAAAGAGGTTAGACAAAATAAATTCCAAATCGAAACTTTTCAAGCAGATGTATAAAATCACTCACACCTGGGTCGTATTTAAGTTCACTGAAAAACAGGCACAGAGGACTCCAGCTAGGATTAAATTCATAAAAGGAACCTCAGTGGCTAAGACGCTGATCTTGTGGATCAGAAAGGTCGGCAGTTCGAATCCCTAGGATAGGTTTCCTGCGTGAGCAGAGGGTGGACTAGATGACCTCCAAGGTCCCTTCCAACGCTGTTACTGTTCGACCTCCTCAAAGTCAGCCCTTCCGATTAACCGTACTGCAAATCACCTTTATCCACCACAAAAGGGAAGCAGGGAAAAGCAACGAATGGCCAAGGTGTATCTCTCTCCCGCCTCGCAGCCCCGTCGCTGATCCCAGATCTCTCGCCCGGCTGAGTATACATCGAGCGCGGCTTTTTGGTTCGGGAAACGTGAACATACCCGAGTTGGTGTGGTGGAGAGGGTGGGGTGGGGGGAACTCCTGAAAAACCGGGAGCGAAAGTGGGGGCGCGCAGGGCTTTTTGGGAAAGGTAGTCCTTGGCATACAGCTGCCTGTGGCCAAGAACTCGGTCCGGACTCTATCTCCCAGAGGCGCACTAGGCAGCGGGCTGGTAGGAGGCTTTCTCTGTACGAGCCTCCCTTACGTAGTTTCAGATTCACATATTGCATCCTATCAGGCCAAAAGGCGATGATGTCACCTGCGGGCTTGTGAGGCAGCGAGACCGGAGTTATTCCTGCTGGCGGCGGCGGAGGAAGTGAGCCTGCCTAACTAGCACCCATTGTAAGCCGAGCGGGGAACTGGAGCGGGCGGCGGCGGCTCCAGAAAGATGCACGGGGGCTTCAGGTAAGGCGGTGCTGCTCCCCCGCCCCCGCGCTCACTGCAGGCGGCACACAACGCCCAAGCCGAGGCCCCGTTTTCAGATGGTGGCTCGGGCTTGGCTTAACGCGATATGGAGGAACCTAAGTTATCTTCCGGGGTGGTGGTGGAAGAATAGGTGAAGCTTAAACGGCTTTCTCGTTCATCCCGGTGTCGGTAGAAGCGGTTTGAGGGACGCCCGAGCTTTTAAGATTTTAAGCTGGGCTAATCGGGGGGAAGAAGTGCGCTTGTCTGCAGTCGAGGCAGGGTCTTGGGTTTAAAGGGGGGGGGGGGCAGAGAAACTTTCAAGGCGGTTTTCTCTCAGCCAGAGGTAGAATCTGAACGGGAGAATATGGGCGTCGCTGCGTGGATTGCATTATTTCGCTCGTTTCTGGAAATATCCCTGCGCCCCTTTTCGCCTCCCGGAATTGTGTGGCTCCCCCCCACAACGGATCTGCGCGAGAGGCCAGAAAACTGTGGTTTTCTCGTGTGTGTGTGTGTAACAAAAGGTGCAGATGTCTTTTCCCCAGTTTCTTTCCGGCTGCAGCCTTTCTTTCTTCTGAATGGGGTCGGGCTGGATACGCCGCGAAAGAGATCGGCTTGAGAGGAAAAAAACCGGTCTGCCGCCTTTACCACTACTACCCCTCTCCACAAACACACACTTTTTGTTGTTGTTTGTTGCTTCTAACATTCCCCCTCCCCCGCCCCATTCCACGGGTTCAAAGCCGCCGAGATAGAGAGAGAGGGAAAGAAGAGAGGAGGGGGAGAAAGAGTTTTGATTCTGCCGGCTTATCGCGAAGGCATTGGAACAAGCAGCCTAAAACTGGGAGGCGTGTAAAGTCGCGGCTTAATGTTGCCGCAACGAGTCTTGGTGCCTGTTTGCGTGCTCGCCGCGTCCTCTGTATCGAGACCTCTTTTAAAGCTTGTGGCACCTTTTTGCTGACCCCCTTGTGCCTCTTCCCCGGGTTTCTTGGTAACTGGGATCCGCTACACGTGCAGAACGGAGTCCCAAAACGGCTCTCCCGGGGTTGCCCGCTCTCACCATTACTGAAATGCTAAAGGCATGGAAACCACCCCGGCTTTTCAAATGCAAAATAAGGCGGAACCAACACTTCGAATATATTTCAAAAAGAGACAGCGGTGCCTCCGCACGGCTCTTCTAAACAATTTTTTTTAAAAAAAATAAAAATCTGTGACTCTTGATGGGGGGTTTGGGGTGCCGGGGGTGGGTGGGAATCAATACATCTTCATCTATAACCCTGCGTAAAGACCATCGATGCTTCTGTTTTGTCCAAGGGGGGAAGAAAAAAAGACAAGGTAATGGGGCTTTCCCCCCTGTGGAAGATGCAGAAACTGCTTCTCCTTTTCCTGCCACCTGGTCTCCATCTTCCTCCCACCCAGCTCCTCCCTCTATTTAGGGGTCTCTTGCTGGCTTTTTTTTCCCCATGAATGGGTGCGTTTGAGCATCCTGGATCCTACAAAGGGGAGCTTCTCCTTCGTTCCTCCTCGGCTGGGCCAGTGGCTTTTGCTCCACAACCAGAAGGTCCCCAGTTAACCGAGGAAGAAAATAACCATTGTGCACATGCCTATTTTCTCTGGTGTGTGTGAATGTGCCTACTGGTTTGCAGCAGTAATAAAATCTCTTACGATTGAGGATTTTTGAAGGAGATGCTGTCTGCAACAGGAAAGAGGGGAGGGGGCGGGGTATCAGAAATCGAGTTGCTATGGTTACCTATGCTGTTGAAGCATTGCTGCTTTTTCCTAGATCTGGGTTTCCCAGATCCCACTTTTGCCTGGTAACCGTGGAAGGGTGCGGCTGGCGGTGGTCTGTTTTTCAGCCTCTGGAAAAATGGGATGCAGGTGAAGGTATGAATGGAGGAGGAGGAGCCCAGTCTTGTGATGTAAAGTAAAGGACTTCTTCGACTCAAGATTGACTTCTGGTGACCAATGTGAACACATCCTAGGTTAGCTTTATTTTATTGTATAATTGAGGCTTGGGAGCTTGCATCTATTTAGCTTTCTTCCTACTCTGGGGTCCAAGTCTGGAGTTAGTGGATGTTAAATAGGAGGGGATTAGGTTAAAAATAGGGTAGTGTGAGTTTTGCCAAGGCGCAGCTCTGTTTGGGAAACAGTGAAGAAAGAAAAGGCTAGCAATTCCTTAGTGACAGGTGCGGCTGGGTTCCCCCTGTTGCATTCATAGAAACCAAGAGGAAATCGTAGGCAGGCATGAGATGCCTAAATCGCACAGGGTGTTTCCCTAGCCGCCTCTTCCTTTCCTAATGTCACTCTATGCTAACACTCTTGCTCAACGCCTGTTGCAAAATTACAGTAGGATTTCTTCTTTTTTAAAAAAAATGCTGTAGCTTTATTCTTCGTGTATAAGAGCTGTGAGGGGCTTTTCTGAAATGGGGGTGAAAGCTAAGAAGAAAAATGCAGAGATGGTAACAAAAGGTGGTTTGCCATTTTGCAGCAATGCTTCGTGTGCTTTGACATGTCCACATGCAGTGGCAGTTGTGTGGAAAGGGCATCCAGATGGATTAAGGCTGCAAACAAATGTATGTACTTCATTGTGCACCATGTTCTATATCAATGACTAGAAAGTCCATCATTTATACTAAATTGAATGTTATTAAGGCATTGGACCTACCTGTGATGAATTGTATCTACCTTGCATCGAATGGTAACAATTTTGTGCTAATGATCTTCATTATACCCTACCTTTGCTACATCATTATTTCAATTTGTTGGTCATCAGATGGCTAATGTGTGTATATCCTTGCTCTTGATTTAACATGTAGCTATTTTACTTGGACAAGGTGTTAGCCAAGGGTCAATGATACTATTTTAGATGTTGGTATTGATTAAAGTGTGTTTACATTTTTTTCTAGCTCTTTTGGATCCAACAGCCCAGGGAATTATGTATTGACTATTTCCCATCTTTATGGGCAACTGAACATAGGGTTGGCAATTTGTCCTATCATCAACTCAGATTAGCTGGGAAATGAATTTAGCCTTCCAAATCCAGGTCACAACCTAGTTCAATACTATGCCAGCTCATATGGATTCTCATGTTAACTCCATGATGTTGGTTTTTATTAATTTGATTGGAAACTTCAGTATTGGGCTTCTGGAATAGAATACATAACATTGGGTTTACTCTTGCAGAGGAATCCAATCCACCTTTCTCTGACTCTTGTTGATTACAGTCACACCAGTTTTAAACATTTCTGGAAAATATAAAGTCTCAATTTCTGAACTGTCTGCCATTAGCTTGGATTTTTTACATAAAGGATCTCATCTAAAGATTTTGTAGAAAGTGACATGTTTCTCAAAAGTTAGAATAGTTCCAACTCTCCTAGTATTCCAGAAACTGAGAAATTGTTCTCTTTAATCAAAGCCTCGGGGAGTGTTTCCTAGCTGGGGGATTCTGGGAGTTGAAAGCCACACACTTTAAAGTTATTGAGGTTGAAAAACTGATTCCGTGGGGTAAAATATATAAATACAGGAATGAGGGAATATTCCAAATCAGATCTGCCTTACAAAATTCTAATTTTGGTTCATATTCGTGGAGTAGAAAAGCTAGGAAGGGTGTAGTTCAGTCACAGACCCATTCTTATGATTGCTTTTAATTTTTTTTCTAAACTGAAATATCTAATTCATCCTGTAATTTTACAGGACTAGAGTGCAAGGTGCCTAATTTGTACACATTGTCACTGAACTATTCTTATTGTTTATTTTGTAGTCCAGGAATTTGCATAAGATAAATGACAATAAATTTGTAAGACAGACTGCTGGGCTGTCTTGCAGACACTTCAAGCAGTCTATTGAGCAACATTTTCACTGGTTTCATACAACATATTACTTGTAAATTAGGCTGAAATATAGTTGGGTGGTTTGTGATTCAATGTGTCAGGAACCCATTCATTGTTTTGGCATGTTGTGGGAATGGGTCATTACGTTAAACTACAACATAGTGCTGCCCCGAGTTGGTTATAAGATGGGCAGCTATATAAATGTTTTAAATAAATAACTTTATTTGAACATTGGTGTAACATTAGATAAATGTAGCAACTAACCTGGCTTTAAGAATAAGTTGTAGTATGACCATGTATTTACAACCTAATTGTTTTCTCACACACCTCTTTCCCTAGGCAGAAGAAAGTATAAGCATTCCATATTTTAGGGAGAGCGCTTACTAATGAGTTGGTAATGCATTATCTTCAGTATGCATAATGCCATAGTTTTACTGCCAAATACTGAAAATATTTTAAGCAGCTTTCTCTAATCTTCCACCTTTCAATTGTGCTGCATTTACTCTTCTAATCAAGTGCGGATAAAGGCTAGCTAGGAATTTTGGGCCTTGTGATTCCAGTATATCTGGATAGCAAGAGGTTGAAGTCAGAGTCTATGGAGAAAACCATTGCCAGGTCAGGTAGACAGGTGTAGTATAATCTTTGGGGGGAGCAAATTAATACACGGGCTCTAACTGACATTGTTTTTAAAAGGGTTAAAAAATGTAGACTCTAAATGTGCCAATCCCTACCAACAAATGTCATTTTATGGTGAAGTAGAACTGAAATATGACTGTATCTTTTAGACCATGCCTGCAATGTTAATATTCTTTGTATTCTACAGAGGAATAGCTTTACAATTTCGTCTGGAAACAGTCAGATTAATGAATGAGGTATGACAACATTTTAAGGTTTTTCTCACACCATCTTTACACAACAAGTGCCAAAATGGGAGTGAACATGCCGGAAACCAGAAGAACAGCTGCCCTGTGCGCATTCACATGCCGGGTGGCTGCTCTTCCGGTGAGCACATGCACACCGGCCACCTGGTTTTCCGGTTTCTGGCATGCATGCGTGCATGAAGACCAGCTGGCCGGTGTGCATGCACGTGCCGGAAACCACAAGAGCAGCCACCCAGTGCACAGCGTGAAAACCAACTGGCCAGCATGCCAGAACCCGGAAAAGCAACAGGCGACAGCTCACTTGCCCAGAGTGATGACTCTGTGTGCCACTTCCAGCACGCATGCCATAAGTTCGCCATCATGGACTTAGAAAATATGGTTCCTCATTGGAGGAAGACCCAATTTGAGTCTTACTGGACAATGGAAAGAGCTCATATAACTGACCTACACAATGGCAAATCAAAAGGCAAAAGAAAATAATTTGGTACTTTGCAGAATGTTACTTGTTCCCTTTTAGGAAAACACAATCAGTAAGAACATCTGGCGTGAAGAATTATCGCAGCGTTCTAATGGAGTTAGATACCAATGAAAATAGAATGACTTGCTGCTGGGAAATATCCCTGCCATCAATGTGGCTGGAATAAGATATTCTGGACCATCTGTAACTTCAGATGGTCTTCAAGAACAAGCCAGGTAGAGTGGGTTGCAGTAATCCAATCCAATCAAAGTGATTGGGGCTTCCTTCTGTGATCTGGGCTCAATTTGAGTCTGACTCCCAAAGAAGTAGGAATATTTTGCAGTATTAATTCTCCCACTTCTCAGTCGGATCTCTGCCCTCATGTTTAGTTAAGAGCTCCCATAAGGTAGCAGAAAGTTGAATTTTAGCAGTAGGCAACCCTTCACTGAGGAAATGTTTTCCTTATCTATGAAAGAGGCTGTGATGTACTTCCTGCTGAAAAGAAGCCTTTGTGGATTCAACTATTCTGAGTAATTTTGGACCCGTTTCTAAGCTTCCCTTTGTATTAAAAGAGCCTTGGGAGTTGAGTTTGAGGCCAGGGCAGAGCATGAAAGTTGCATTAGTCACACTTGGAGATGCCTCTTGATTCTCTTTAATCTTTCAGTAGCTTTTGATACGCTCAGCTTTGGTATTTCTCTAGCCCACCTCCTTGAAATGGTATAGGTGTTGTTGTTTTGCAGTGGTTCTTCTTCTTGAGGGGGGGACATCCCAGTTGAGGTGGAGAGTGGAGAGGAGAAATCTGCCCAGGGACTTGTACTTTGTTGAGTATCTCAGGTATCTTTCTGGTCCTTTCCTAACATCCTAACATCTATATGAAGCCTATAGAATAGGTGACTTCTAAGCAAGGGATTGCTAGCAAGGGATTTAGTGCCATCAGTATACTAATAGTGCCTATACATCCCTTGGCTAGATTATGCAGCAAAAATGTTAACCCAGTACCCTTGGTCCCAATGAGAAAAAACAAACTCCGTCTGAGTCCTGCCAAAACAGAGTGGGAGTTTGGGTCTGTAGGTAAACAATTCCAGTGAAATATTGTTTCTCCCTTGCGTTGTTTAGAGAGTCCATTGACTGGGCTATATCTTGTCTGATTGGTCCATGACTGAGCAATAATTTGAATAAACATGCCTCCTCTTCCTGCTTGTCCCCAGTTCTTTGCTTAGTCCGATCCATGAAACTTGTCTTTCTTTTGCTCTTCATTTCTGGACTCTCTAAACCTTGCTAATTTCTCTAACCTTTCCCCTGCTGGCTAATTTTTCCCTTTTAGGATATTTTTAGACCGTTTAGGGGAAAACAGAACAGCCGATTCTACCGCTGCTCAGCTGAGCCGCGGTGCTCGCACTTACGACCGTCTGAATGCTTTGAATTTCAAGTCTTTTTACTGTGAGTTGTCAGGCTGCGCGGGCGGGGGGGACTGTTTCGTCGGTCCTTGCACTGCAGGGATAGTGGGGAGGCTTCGTTCTGACATAGCTCAGCTCTCCCATGCTTCGTCCAAGCCGCCATTAACTGGGACTATTCCATTAGCCCCAATAACTGTGGTGGAGCTGAGAGGAGCTCTCAATGGAGCAGTTCATCTGTTCCGGAGCTGATTACTGCCCTTATTATTATACTGAACTTGGCTGCTGAAGGTTGCAACGTGGGATGTACACTGATTATTTTTCTCTGCCATTACAGCCGCTTTCTCTATCGCCTCAATAGCGGCCTCCATTTTGAATCGCTCCACTTCTGACTCATAGTGGCGCCATTTTGTTGCCTGGGGGGGTGGTTCCCTCATCCCTTGAGGCTATTTCTTATCAAGGAATCACCACATGACCACTATTTCTTTGGTGCATTTGTTTCTCGTTTCTGGTGTTACAAGCAGTATCACCTTTTAATTAGACTTCAGGCAGTATTCCAGAATGCCTAATCATAGCCGTTCTAAAAAGTGCTCTCAGTCCTCCTCTCAGCAGGAGGGAACTCCAAGGGCAAGCATTCCACTAAGAGACCAGCTTCCCAGCTTGCCTCCACTTCTTCTGCAGCTGCAGAGAGGGATGCAAAGCGAAGGCACCTGGCCTTAGACAAGCAATCTTAGACAAGCAATTTGACAAGGCCAAAAGACAAACAGAGGCCATTGTTCATCCTCCACCCGCCATCATGCCCATTCAGTCTGCTTCCCCTGAGGAACAGTCCATTTCTGTCCAACCACCTCAGGAGGTTTCTTCCTGGTCTCCCAACAGGTTTACCACTGCTATGGATGACCAGTTCATTATTAAAGAGGCCTTTGCTCAGGGGGGTGATGTCACTCCACCGGTGCAATGTCAAGTTTCTTCTTCTCCATCTCCATCTCCAGCCACTTTCACTTCCACCTCTGCAGGTCTCAGCCCTGAAGACAGAGCTCCGTCATCCATTCCTCGAGAGATGTGGGCCTTATTGCTCAGACCGTGGCCAGAAGCATTGATTCTGATACCTCACTCAGAGAGGTATCTTGGCTCCTTCATTGGCTCCAGCTCAGCCACACCATTCTTCCAGGGCATCTTCCCATCTGGACAGCGAGATGTCTTCTGTCACCAAGTCTCCATTCCATTCTCATCACAGTGAACAGTCCATCCTTGAGGAGGAGGAGACCATTGACTATGATCTCTCTGAGGAGGAGGAGGAGTCCTTTCCTGAAAAAACCCGCTCATTGGGTCTCTTTAAACATGAATTATTCAAGACCTTGCTACACAAAGCCAGAGTCACTGCAAACATGGGCGTTTCCTCCTCCGGTTCCAAGATGGCTTTGGATCAACAGGATTCCAAGACTCGCCTACTTTCAGAAGCAGTGACAGAGCAGGAAGTTGTTCCTTCACCCAAATTATTTCTTGACACAGTGCAATGCCAATGAGCCCAACCTGGCTCCATTTCCACCCCAAGTGGTTTAGACAAGAAGCTTTACTCCACTGAACAGGAATTCAAGGAACTGCTTAAGTTACCTTTGATTGATGCTCCCGATGGCCAGTCTCACCTCTTCCAGTCTCCTTCCATCAATGAAGCTGAATGTCTCCGTGCAGAGGATAAGTGGGCAGAAACTTCCACTCGCAAGACCCATCAAGCCACCGCTTGGGCTATCAAGTCATCCACTGCAGCTTCCTTCTTTGCACGTACATCACTCATTTGGCTTCACCAATGCAAAGTAGAGCATCCCCTGAGGACACAGGGCTGCACCAAGATATCAGCAAGATCATTGCTGCCACGGAATACATGGCAGATGCCACCCTTAATTCTGCTAGGTTCGCATCTAGAGCCATGGCTTCCAACATAACATCTCATCGTGTCCTTTGGCTCCGCCACTGGCAAGCAGACATGAAGATGAAGTGGCACCTCGCAGTGGCCCCTTCAAGGGTGGCAATCTTTTCGGCGAAGCATTGGACCCCACATTGGTGGAAGGTAGGGACAATAAAAAGATTCTCCCCTTTTCTTCCAGGCGCTCAGACAGATGCTCTGCCTTCCCTTACCGTAGGCAGACCTTTCAGCCAACGGACCCAGGTTTCCATTCTCTGGCCCTCTCCCGTTCATTCAACCCTATGGCCAACAGATTTCAGGACAGAAAACAGTTCAGGGACCGCAACCGTCAGGCCCAATCCAAGCGGCCCTTTCGGGGTTCCACTTTTTGCCCCTATCACAGAAATTGAAACACATAGCTCTCCAAACTGCATTGGTGGTCGTCTGGCCCTCTTTGCCCATAACTGGCGTTCCGTGACCACCTATGCTTGGGCCATACAGACAGTTTCCCTCGGTGTCACCTTAGAATTTGTTTCCACACCCCCTCGACGATTTATCAGGAGTTCTACTTCTTCTGACCCGGCCAAAAGGTCTGCAATGGACGCCGAGATCCAACACCTTTCAATTCGAGCCGTTGAACCAGTTCCTCCAGAACATCGTGGAACTGGTTTTTATTCTATTCTATTCTTAGTTCAGAAAAAATTGGGGGGCTAACAGCCATTTTGGACTTGGAGCACCTGAACGGTCACATCAAATATAGGCATTTCAAGATGCATTCCCAGAATTATCCTGGCAGGCATTAGAATTGGAGACTATCTGGCATCCATAGACCTGCAGGAAGCCTATCTACATGTTCCCATTCAACCATCCCACAGAGGGTTCCTCAGGTTTTGTTACAGGGGGGCCCATTTCCAATACAGGGCTCTTCCCTTTGGACTCTCCTCTGCCCCCCGTATTTTTACTAAGCTTCTTGATGTGGTGTCAGCACCTTTGCAGGCCTCACCCATCAGAGTTCAATGCTATCTTGATGATATTCTTATCCAGTCTTCATCATTTCAACAGGCTCATTTGGATCTTCAAGCCATCATCGATGCCCTTCACTTTCACGGGTTCACCGTGAACTGGAAAAAGACCCAGCTGTTACCATCCACCAATTTGGTTCATCTGGAAGCGCACATAGACACAAAAGTGGGCCTCGTGTTCCTATCACAGGAACACCAGGACAACATCAGGGCCACAGTGACACAGATCAGATCTCTCTACAAAGTTCCTCTTCTCTTCCTCTCCCAACTGCTCAGCCAAATGATTTCCTGCCTCTTAATCGCCCCTTGGGCAAGGCTCCACTCCTGTCCACTCCAGTGGCTCCTCCTTCCAAGCCAGAAGGCGGGCATCAGCAATTCCACTTTCCACATCAGGGTTCCTCGGAAGGCTGTCTTCTCTCAAATGGTGGACATCCATGGCCCTAAAAAAAGGGTTCTCCTTCTTCAATCCACAGTGACTGATCCTGACAACAGACGCCAGACTATTCGGCTGGGCTGCACATTTCAACAGTTGGATCACCCAGGGTCATTGGACGCCAGTGGACCTTCGGCACGACATCAACTGGCTGGAACTACGAAGGGCCCATTTAGCCCTAAGGCACTTCCATCACCAACTCTCCAGTCAGCACATCTTACTCAAGACAGACAATGTCACCACCAAGGTCCATGTCAACTGTCAGGGCGGGACACGGTCCAGGGCCATCATGACCAAGGCCGTGGAGCTGGGAGCCTGGGTGGAGAGGCACTTTCTTTCCCTACGGGCAGAACATTTTGCAGGCTCCTTGAACCTTCAAGCGGACTGGCTGTGCAGGACAGCCATCGACCCAGCAGAGTGGCAATTACATCCAGATCTATTCTGTCAGCTAGTACTCCGCTTTGGCCAACCTCAAATGGATCTGTATGCCACTCTGACCAATCCCAGGTGTCTTGATTTATCTCTAGGTCCTGGAATCTGCAGACGGAGGGAATCAACGCCCTCTGCTGCAAATGGCAGCCTGGCCTTCTCTACACTTTTCCTCCGATTCCTCTCATTCCTCGGGTCATCTGGAAGATCCTGGAGGAGGAAGCAGAGGTCATCCTCATCTCCCCGTATTGGCCCCATCACCCCTGGTTTGCAGATCTCAGCTTTCGAAGATCAGGCCTTGGCAAATTCCCTCAGATCAGGTATGTCTCATTCATGGGGCAGTCCACCATCCAGAACCCCAGTGGTTACAACTAACTGCCTGGCTGTTGAACGGCAGATCCTGAAGGACAAACACTTTTCTTCTGATGTGATTTCCACTATGCTTGCTTCCCGCAGTGAATCCACCATTCTGATTTATGATGCTACCTGGTCATCTTTTTGTAGATGGTGTGCCTCTTCTAACACAGAACCGGCTCATGCTTCCATTCCACACATATTGGAATTCCTCCAGGTGGGTCTCAAGGGTGGCCTTGCAGTTAACACTCTGCGACAGCAGGTTTCAGCCTTGACAACAATTATTCCCTCCCAGAACACGGTTCATTATCTCATCACCCACGTGTTCGTGATTTTCTCTGAGGGGTGTCAAATCTCCGACCTCCCATAGTCCACAGATTCCCTTCCTAGGTCCTCCGCCTCGTCCTGGGGGCCAGGTACTTATGGATTCCCCCTTCGAACGCCTATCCTCCATCTGCCTGAAGTTTCTCACCTTTAAAGTAGCCTTCCTTATCGCAGTTACATCCGCTCATCGCTTTGGTGAATTGGTGGCCCTATCCACGCGAGGGGACTTGTGCATCTTCCATCCTGATCGAGTGATCCTACAACTGGACCCTATCTTCCTCCAAAAAATCAATTCATGGTTCCACAGAACTCAGGAGATTGTACTACCCGATTTTTGCCCTAACCCGGTCCATCCCACTGAACAACATTGGCATTCCCTGGATGTACGACAGGGTCTCAAAAGGTATCTCCACAGGACAGCCTCCTTCCGCAAAATGGAATTGTTTTTGTCTTTCCAACCCACCTCTCTCAGATCACGAGTTTCCTCTTCCACCAACTCCCGTTGGCTTAGAGCGTGCATTGTATTGGCCTATGAACACAGGAACAAGGCATTCCTTGGCCCTATCACAGTGCATTCGACATGCAGCATTGCTATCACCGCGGCTTGGGCCACACAGGCATCTCTTCTGGAGATCTGCAAGGCTGGAACGTGGAGTTCTCCGACTTCCTTCATCCGGCATTACAAAATAGATAAATTTGCCTTGGCCGAGGCCGCCTTTGGTCGTAGAGTCCTTCAGCAGGTCCTCGATCCTGTAGATCCGTCTGCCTCCTCTTCTTCTTCCCACCCTAGGGATAGTTAGCTTGGGTATATCCCAGTCAATGGACTCTCTAAACAGCGCAAGGGAAAATGAACATTGGACTTACCTGAAGGTTCCTTCTCCTTGCGCTGTGTGAGAGTCCATACCGCCCCCCATTTTCATTCCTTCCTTGTCTATTCTTTTTTCTCTCTTCCCCTTTTGCTCAAGTCATTTGGTTCTTAGGATCCAGACTTCGCCAGGGAACTGGGGACAAGCAGGAAGAGGAGGCGTGTTTATTCAAATTATTGCTCAGTCATGGACCAATCGGACAAGATATAGCCCAGTCAATGGACTCTCACACAGTGCAAGCAGAAGGAACCTTCAGGTAAGTCCAATGTTCTTTTTGATGCTGAATGGAATTGCATTCCCATGAACCATTGCTTTAGAAGTTTCCATAGTTGAACGATTGGTTTCCTTGAATTGGTGGCATGTTCCCCTCCCTCCCCCACTTTCAGGCTCACATGGAAGAAAGCTGCTTTAATGATTAGCAGAGATTATAGTGTATTGTATGTAAACTAACCTTTCCTTTTCAACTAATCTTCTTCCTCCTGCTTTACTATCTCTACATACACCATGATATTATACTCCACTGATTTTGAGAAATGTAGTTATACATTGAGGTGGCATCACTACTGCCGCTACTATTATTATTGCTACTACCACTATTACTGTTATTCTTAGTAGCACCTTTCTGCATTTGTTTTCCACCAGTTGTATTGGGACTGCAGTACAAACAGCATGGTAATTAAGAAAAATCTAGTCCCTTAAAAACTGGAGAAAACTAGATTTGGATATAGTGCATTTGAGTTGTCTACCATAAATCAATTCTCTGCTCATTTCATTTTCCTCCTCATTCTGCTTCCAAACAATTACTAGTAGTCACTATCTTGGTAGCCTCTACCTATTCTTTTGCATCCTGAGTTTTTTTCCTGAGCTAGAAAAAAATTTATACCAAGCTTCCCCTTCTCTGCTCTTCTCATTCTATCTTTCCAAATTACAACCCAATTAACTAGTCCATTATTAGACTACCCCTGTAATGTAATCTAGTTTTCTAGAATAGACAGACAACGATACTAAAAATGAGCTATTTTTTTGAATAGGAGCATCTTTATAAATGATGGTTTTAAAATGATGGTTTACAAGAAAATTGTATAGCATGTTGTGGTTCCTTTCACAAAGTGGCATATATTATGGATTTGCATAGAATTGTTATGTGTAGCCAACTCAAAAGAAAAATTGATGAGGCTACACTTTGTTAGCTCATCCTAATTTTGGCGGTGTGTGTGTGTGTGTGCAAATTTAAAAGCAAAGCCCATGAAGACTCTCAGTCATCCAGGTAATGTTGCCTGGAAGTTGCGTCATAACAACTGGACTTATTTTCTCTTTTTTTGTTTGAACCATTTTGCTGCATATCCAAGTAGCTTCTTCAGTCTGAGCAAGTTGGTTGAAGAAGCTACTTGGATAAAAGCAATGAAACATTTCAAACAAAAAAAAGAAGAAGTCCTGTTGCTATGAGTTGGCTTCCAGATTACAAACTAAATACTGAAGTGAAGCCATCAATAACTTTCACTTTCTTAGAATGCCTGTGATACCATATGAAATCTAAAGGTTTCGTTAAAGATTGTGACTCTATTGAAGATCGGGTTTGGGGTTTTTTTGCCACTTTTTAAAAACAAAATTCTTTTAAAAATTCATTAAATTCTGCTAGGGTGAGGTGTCAAGGGAGGGACCTGTGGGCACCATATTGCCTGCCCAAATCTATCTGGTTCTTCTGGATTGGGAAATAAATTACAATACAATCCTGAGAGGGGTGTGTCTCTTTTTTTTCTGCTGAGGATTTTCATATGAAGAATGGCATTTGTATTTCTATTAGTAGTGGGACACGTTTGGAGAAGGATGGGTAAAAAGATTGAATAAGTCTCTCCCTTGAGATATAAGAAAGCCAAGGACTGATGATCTTCATAGAAGATTGACTTGTCTTCATGGTGAATTGTTTTGAAGAAGCAAGGTGGGCAGAGTAGTGACACTTTTTGAACTTCGGTGTTGGAGAGGACTCCTGAGAACACCTTTGGGAAGCCAAAAAAACAAATGGATGGATCATCAAACCAACCAACTCAGAATTCTCCCTTGAGGCATAAATGATCGGGCTCAAATTATTCTTATTTGGGTATATTATCTGAAAAAATAGCTTACTGGAAAAGACTCTAATGAAGGGGGAAAGAAAAGGAAAAGGATGACCAGCAGTAAGATGGATGGACTTATTTATAGTGTGGGGTGTCCTTGAAAGACCAGATTAGAGATAGATTGTCATGGAGAAAACCTATCAACACTAAGAGTTGGCAATGACTTTATGGCAGGTAAAAAGTCAGTCAGATTGAATGTGTACCCTAAGCAACCGTGAGAAGTACTTGGTAATGATCTAATTTATAAGCTTAAATGTCCTAATTTTAAAGGCTGACTTTATTTTCTCTTTCATCATTTTAATTACAACAAAAGATGTTCCCACACAACATAGTATCAATAACCACACAAGGCTACAGAAATTATTGCTCTGTTTTTGTTGCTGTTTTTTCAGAAATAATTACTTTCTATTTAGGAATAGAAACCGTACCTGAATAGAAAAGTATATTGCTTAACAAAAGCAATGCCTTGGGTTTTATTCCTGTCATTTTCATGTTTTTTGGCTTTTAAATGGAAAGAGGAAGAAGCAGAGAAAGTGGGGGTAGGGAAAAATCTCCATCTGAATCTCTACCTTGCAATTTCTGCCTGCCAGGATGGGATGTACTGGATGTGGGTGAATAGTCACAGTGCTGTATTTAGTACATTGCCTCTGAATTTTTGGCAGCAGGAAAGGTAGCGAATAGATAGAATGACTTATGTAGGCAGTTGCTATAATAGAACTGTTCAGAACAAAGTTAAAGTATATTGAAATACCCTTTTTAAATATATTTATTTTAGTTTATAATAGTTACTAGCTTTCCCATCCTTAGGATGGGAAACACAAATTTAATTTAATAACACAAATATGTTATTAAATAAATAAATATTCCAGATGGGGAAATCTATCTAATAATTAAATTGATCCAACATCATAATATATATATAAAAATAATTTTGCAGTATCCTTTTATAAAATGCCTAGTTTTAAAATAACTTGAATAACTACTGGAATAAGAACGTCTTCACATCCCAAAATCAAATAATGTTATTTTGGTCATTAAGCAAAGAAAGTAAGAAAGGAAAAAAAAAGGAAAAAAATAGTTTTCAAATATCCAGGGCATCAAAAAATAATTAGAAACGATAACAGAGAAATCAGCTAAAGGCTTCATTCTTATTGGTTAAAACTAACTTAAAATGTAGAATTAGAGAACCCCTGACAAATCTGAGGAAGATACAGTTGACAGTAGTTGACATAAAATAATAAAAAAAAGTCCAGTGGATAGTGCTAAGACAGAGCCATTCCCTAGTCCAACTGCTAGCCATTCCCTAGTTCAACAAGTTCAATTGCTCTTAATTATGCTTTGTCTAATTTTATATGCCACCATATAAAACCTGGAAACCTTATATGCTATTTTAGGATTAATATCAGAAAGTAAGAATTTCTTGTAATGGTGATCATTCTATCCTGTTTTACTAGCCATGAGTGGAGCAGGTCTTCACTGTAATGGAGCCATGAGGTGGAACTAGGTGTAGTCTTGTTCAGAAGAAATATCTGTGATGCTATAAGAGTGTCACCTATCACCACCCATTATATTTACGTCACCGGGACAAACAGAAAAGGAAATAAGCAACGGCCTTCTACGTTGTAAGGCCATAGTTTTGTTATTCCCTAAATATGGCACCTTTCTGCCATGTTGCCCAGAAAATGATCATTTGTTAACCTGAACTGTGTGAGAATAGGGTTAGCCTGGTTAGGTCATGCTGCACCTCTATACACTTTTTCTCAAAGTCCATCTTTTGCATATGGTTTTTAGCATGCTGTTTATTTTCAATCAAAATGGAGGCCAGAGTTACAGTATGTGGTAACTCATTTACCAGTGTCCCCATCTTTTCTCTTTGTTTCTACATCTGCAGAAATTTATTTTGAAAGATCTTTATGCCAGGAACCTTTTTTTAAAGGTTGATCTCTTAAAATATGATGTATATTATTGGTGTACAGTATTATATAACAGGATGATTTGTGTCTGCAGTCTTCTGGCATGGCCAAGAATGCTGAGATCCTGCCAACCAAACTTTTACTTTGGCCCCTCTTCCAAACAGTACCTAGGTTATGTTTAGATGGGGCTTTCCAAAACCTCTTTTCTGAGCATTCCCCTTGGAATAACACTGGGTTGCATAGTTTGGCTAGTAGAACTGATGGTTGCTTAACAGGATATTTCTAAGGTAGAATTTGCTACAGATTCCTTTTCTCCTACATCCTCTCTGCCTCGCACCCCATGGTGATTTAATTATTATAGTAGGATAACAGAATTAGTAATCTACAGCTTGAGGCTCAGGGGTAGGAACCAGCCATATTGGTGTCATCTAATTTATTCTGATGTGTGAACCCAGCCAGTTGCAGCTTCTTTATGTAAATTCATGCATAAATTCAAGTCATGGGTCATACTTATAAGAAATGTGTGAAGATGTCGAACAATTTACTATGCATACCATCTTATTTCCAACAGGCAGTAATGCGTAGGGTATGGAGGCAATAGATTTCTTTCATTATAACATTCCAGGTTAAACCTATGATTACCAATTTGGCTTTTAAAAAAAATCTTGAGATTCTGAACAGAATAATGCTTGAAAGACTATCAAATTTTGTATGTCACATTAAAAAGCACAATAGGTTATGAATAAACTGGTGTTTATAGATTCTGTGGCTTCTCATACATAGGTTTGGCCGGCCATTAACAAACAAGTTTCTCTGTGGTTGTTTGATATGTTATGCAGATTGTTTGCAATTTCTTTTTCTGATTTTTTTCATGGAGGAACAAGCCGTAGCACCTGGTTTTCATGATATGCTAATCACATCCCAGATGGAGCTATGATAGTTCTCGGGTCAACTCACAGGAGGAGGTAGCAAGCAAGATTCAAGCAACATGCATTGCACACTCATGGCTCTTGACTGTAATTTATGGCAAATTAAAGAAGTAAGTAGGGCTGAGGGGGGAGAATTTAGAGGCAAGGGAGGAGCAGAGGATTTGCAAGATTAAATACCAAGTTCCTATACCACATGTTGCTTGGGGCTTAAGGATTTGTAGAATATTGAAAATTCTACCCCAAGTGGAAAATGTACTGATGTGCCCAGTGATTTTATGCATTTCTCAATACTTGGGGCTGTTGTTAGATTGAGTGAGGCACTTCAAGTGGCAGAAATAATGGCTGGTGGAAAGTGATAGAAAGATGATGGAGGTAATGATATATATTCTGCAGCTTCAAAGCTAATCAACGTCTTTCAGATACAGTGGAGGATGCCGTCATGTTGCCAATATTGACTCGGATTATACCTAAAGTAAAAATGCACCATCAATCAATAAAATCTTGTTTTTCCCTCATGCAGCATAATACATTGGGCTGACCCTAACAATTTGGAACATACTGCCAGTGAAATAAGCACTAGTGGTTTCTGGTTATAATAAACACCTATCTTATTACCATATCCAAAGATCTAGGTCATTTCTTCTCAAATTTTCAGTAATTATGGAACACTATGTAAACATTTGAAGAAATGCAAAGGCTGCCTGATTAAACAAATTAACCCCTCCATCTAGTTTTGTTTTTAAGACCATGTGTTTTGGATGAATAAGCTGTGATTATGGTTGCAGTTGTGTATGCCTTTTTATCCCTGAATTTAAAGCTCATTTTATACCAAACTTTTAAATCCAAATTGTATTATTTATTTACCATTTGAATTATTTTATGTTCCAATACATAATAGTATTTATCATAAATTCACTGGTCGAGAAACTTCATTTAATAGAAATAGATGAGAACTAAGAGGGGGGGGCAGATGGATCTCAAACCCAATGAATTCTCATATTTAGATATTCATCACCATATAAGTAGCAATGTGAATAAGATTACTTGCTTGAACATTTCAGAGGTAACTTCTGCTCCTTTCTATTGTGGTCCTGCTGGTGGCCAGCAGAGCTGACAACAGAGTTGGACAGTGAGGAACTTGGAGAGGAACTTGGGCTAGTCCTGGGGGCTGGGAGTTAGACAGCCGCGAGGCAGAGGAACAGCTGGAGCCTATTCCCAGTGTGCACATGCGCAAAGCTGCCAGTAGACAAGAACAATTATGAAAGCAAGGTAGACTCGGGAGTAAGGCCACACCTTGGAGATGATTGGCTCTTCCCATAGGACATAAAAGAGGAACGAATGGGATGTGGGCTTTTGTAGGAAGCAATTAGTTCATCTCGTTTCAAGATTGGAAAGTTCTGTTTGTGACTCTTAATAGACTCAGTGCTCTGCATTTGGAAATTGGTTCTCTGGCAGTGTTCCAAGTGAGATAAGGTGAGGGTTGATAAACATTCCTCTGAATGACTGTTTGCCAAAGCCTCGTTGACTGTGAATGAACAGAATTCATAGTTGTGTTAATAAAAGAGGTTTTACTGGGATTAAGACTTTGCTTCATGCTTTCTAAGGAAGCCTAGGTCAGAACATTTTCTTGAGCAACAGTTGAACAAAGAAGATTAGTTGTGAATGGACTCTTTCAAACTTTTTCATGCATGGAGAGTCATAGCTAAAGCAGTATGACGTGGTTCTGATGTTCTGATGGCCACCTCTAACTGCATTTCAGGCGCTTGGCAACAGATTCAAATTTATGGCCATTTGAACATCCCACACTCACATGAGTGTGATTTATGATGTTTTGGCTGAAAACCAAAAAAACCTTCTGGTTTTTGGCAAAAATGCTCTCTAGCAAACAACGGGTTTTCTTAATGAACATGTCATTTACTTAGCAATCATTGCAAAAAAGGTCATAAAATTGGATCAGTCACATGGACTTTACAACTTCACGACTTACAGCCATTATGGGCAGGCTCCTTTATGGATGTAAGTCAAAGACAACCTGTATTCTTTTCTTTACAAGAGAACTCTCAGAAACTTTTACTTCACTAGCTTTCAAGCTCAGAGACTATCATTGAAAATAACACATAGAGGCTTTCTTGGAAGAGTTTGCATTCATAAATTTTTCATAGGATAAAAATAAACTCTTCAATGTAGAACTCAAAATAGGAGTGCAAGAAAACCACAGCTTCCTAAACTGGTTTACAATGTGTGTGTTTGAGAAAATAGGGCTGGATGGGATTAGTACATTAAAGAATGATATATCTTGGCCTTCCCCAACTTGGTAGTACTGAACTTCCTGCCAGAATATTCAAAACATCCAGAAACACAAGATTTGGATAGATTAGTATACAGTATCTAGATGAGAACAAAGGGAATGATTCTCTCTCAAAAAAGTTGTGGGTTTTATTGTTGTAGTAGTTTAGAGTATATTCCCAAACAATCAAATATTCCTAACCTGGACCCTGAAACCACAGCTAGTATATATTATAATGCTTTGTTCATTAATATAGCATCTCATTTACTTTAGAATAACATCTGGACTCAGCAAGCAAAGACCACAGTGCAAATTCAGTATTGGTTACCAGAAAGATTTTGTGTGTCAGTTCTCTAAAATGATAGAAGCCACCTTCCTCTGTTTCTTAGTGTTCAAAAATCACTGTTCCAAGTCTCATAACAATCCTCTATCCCATAGGCAGAAAATTAAAATATTACATAATACAAATATGATTGATTGATTGATTGATTGCATGCCATCAAGTTAGTGTCAGTTCTTAGATTTTCTGCATGAAGATCTGTCCCTAACTTGGTCTTTCAAGGTGTACACATCATCACTGTATCTGAGTCCATCAAACGGACCTCTGGGTATTATTTAAAAGGGCAGTGGGATAGCAAAGAAGCCATTCCTCCTGCTTCCCATTAAATGGAAGTGCTTAATCTATGGGATTCCTTTCATTTTTTGTTCATATTAACAGTTGGAAACAATTAGAGAAATGCAGTCCAACAGATTTCCTGGTTCTGTTCCACAAAGAGTTTTGTAGAAGACCATTAGCACCTTGAATGGTACTCAGAATCTGCTTCTAGATTGAAGCAAGTGAATAGGGGCTTATCCATTTGTTTCTTGAGCTTGTTTGGCAGTTCAGAACACACACACACAATCTCTGAATTAATTACTAGCTTTTGAAGTGATGAAGGGATCCTTATAAGCAATATAATAGTAACTATTTTTGGTATGGAGCAGTAGATAGAGCTCTAAATGTATTAAAGTTGCAAGATTTTGAGAATGGAGTGCCTGGGGGTTCTCTGTCTCTTCAACTTGTGATGTTTCCAGGAAATGTTAGCTCTGCTAATGTTTGCAAGCCCCAGGTGAGTAACTGCCTAGAAACACAATGATAAGGAAGACATTTCAAATGCAGATTGTTTTGCATTCGGAGCACCCTGTGGACTTCTCTAACAGGATCAAAATAGCCTATTTCTGTGCAAGTTATGTTTATGTTGTTTGCTTTGTCTGTATTCCCCACTCCCCCACAGACACCAAATCTACCTCTTCCTGATTATTAGTCACTCAATGGCTTACCGCCAAGGCTGTTTACCTGCTGTTCTAGAGCAATTCCCAGCTGTTAGATACCTCCTGTAAGTACTGGCTGTTCCTAGAATTGTTAGGAATTCTTATGGCCCTCAAACATTTCAGGATTTAGCTAGTATTGCCTTGTCATGATAACCAGCAGACACTGAAAGCGTAGCAAGGGGCTTCAAAACTATCTTCTCTGCTAATTCATGCTCCTTTTTCTGAAGTTCCATAAACCGTTACCTGGTGTATTTTGAGACTCTATTCTCAGTTTTAGGGGCCTGAAACCTATATTAAAAACAAAGTAGAAGTTCTCTGCTCTGCCCATAGTCTAAAATTGTACTGGATCATTTGGGCTTTGATTCTATAAACCTTTGAGCCTTACTGAACCTATCAATGCTGCTTCAACTGATTTTTTTTTTTATCTTCCTTACCATCCCCCAACTGCTTGGCAATAGGTTTTTAAGACCAGATGATGAACATCCATAAGATGCTTCTAGCCATTCTAGTACAGATTAGTTGGCTGAACATTTTAATCTCTATCTTCAAAACACTTGAGATAATAACTCATTCCCATCTATTATGGAGTAGAGTTCCTGGAATGTATCCATCAGTTTTAAAATTAAAAACATGAGTGCATCTTGCGCTAAAGTAAAACTTGTTCTTCTTATACAAGTTTGATAATGCTGATCAGTGCATGTTTCTTTGCCTGCTATAAAGTCAGGAAAATGTAACAGATTATTATTAATATGCACATTTTTAAAAATAAAATATGAAAATTATAAACAGCTTTCTAGTGGCATAATTATTTTCCTTGTTCAGAAAGCCATTTTATATGTCTGCATTTTATAATTGCACAGCAGAATGTGTCCATTGAAACACAAATTAAGATTTTGCTCAACATAGGCAAATGAATTTGTGTTGACTAGGCCATGAAGATGGTTCAGTATCACAAAGATACTGATACTGTGAAAGGTAGCTCTATGGCCAATCTGTCACACTAAGTAGCCTTCTACCTTACCTGACCTGATCTGAACTGGGAGTTAGAAGTGGATCTTGGGTTTCATTTGAGTTCAAGCTATTCTAAGTGCTAAAATGTACATAAATGATAAACATTGAGCTTCAAAATGGTCCATTAAATAGTTCTGATAATATAGCCTTGTAATATTATGCCTAAACTATAATTATTTCTGTCCATAGCAAATGATTAGTAATTTTTCACTGACTTAGACTGCTGGATTGCATGCAATATAAAACCACAACACTTAGCTTGAATAGTAGAGAAAGAAGAAGCCAACTGTTTTGGTGCCCTGGGAATTCCTAAACCTTGAGTCTTATCTTGTATAACAAGGCTGAAAATAAACAAAAATAATCAACATGCACAAAAATTCTAAAAATCCCACTTGCTGTGACTTTTTCTTTCAAAGTGTTCCTCCTTCCTTTTTAGGGAGGACAAAGAAAAGTACCTCCATGACCTTTCTTTGCAATGCCATCTCACAGATGAGGAGTTTCTCTGTTTCCCAATTTCGTAATGTCTGTTTTAAAAAGCACATATTGCTGGTAGCACTAATAAGCTTGTGCCAATTTATGCAGAATGCAGTTTTGATTTGAATCACTGACTCTTTAAGTTTAAATGGAGCATTTAAATGTGGGGCATTTAAAGGAAACTCTTTTGAATTCAAAAATCTGCTTGGATCTTTTCTGTTAACTAAGTGATACTGTCTTAAGTCTAATTTGGCAGTCCTTCATTTTCAAAAAGCTGTTTTGGCCAAACTTGTTTGTGCCTCAAGCGTGATATAAGAACAATCATTCTGATGCTTTAAGTTCAGTGTGTGCAATGCAGCTTCAAATCTCACCCAACTGCACTGTATGCAGGTAGATGAGAAGAAGTATGAGACTACCGCTCCCAAATTACAGTCCTATATCAATTCCTCCTCTCTTCCTCAATTATTGCTGGTGTTACTTTCCTCTCCATGTTTTCCAGCCTCTGTTATCTGCTTCCACTGATAAGAACAATAGTTGGCAGGGTTGTGACAACACCTGCAAAATACAATAGCAGCCACACATTTCCAGTGGCCTCTAGCTTCAGTCTAGAAGGGTTTGGCCAAACCATTTTACGCTGTACTTTTGGAATTACAGGGAAGAGATCAGAGAGAAACTCCACACTTTTTTTTTTTTGAGGTTTAAAAAAATAATAGACAATATTTCTTAGCAGCCAACAAGATTAAACAAGTAAAGCTAAAACACAAGCAACTATAATAGCTGAAGACAAGGACAGGAATCCTCTTGATTATAATGTGAATTATAAACACAGCTGTTTGATTGTTGGGCAAATAAAATCTTTGCCTAGCCTATAAAGAACAGCACATTTTTAGGGGAGATTTGGACAGTCAGTGAGCTACCACTAAGAAGAACCTCTCTACAGTATTACCTTCTGGAAAGCTTTGAAGGTCTTAGTAATCTTGCATGATCAGATGGCCTTAAAGCATTCTTATATAAAGAACAAAATGTCCTAAATTTCTTAGGCATTATATTAGAGCACTGTTTTCTAATCATGACATCTTTGTGTGAACATCAGCTCCCAGAATTCCCTAGCCAGATTCTGGGAGTTGAAGTCCACATAAATTGCCAAAGTACAGAAACACCGAATAAGAATCTTATTCAGTGTTCCTGTAACTTGTCTTATAAAGAGACTGGACAATCATTTACCTGAAATGATATAAGGTCTATCTCCTGCTCGAGCAAGGGGTTGGACTAGTAGACTTCTGAGGTCCCTTTCAACCAGTGATGGGTTTCAAACAGTGATGGGTTTCAAACAGTGTTACTACCAGTTTGCTTCACGCACATGCTTTGCGCGTGATTCACTTCGCGGAAGTGCATTGAATTTCAGAACAGCTGAGGCACGGCAATCCGCTCTGCCGCACCTATCAGCTGGACTAAAAACAAATGAATATAGGTAGGTATGGCGATGGGGCAGGCAGGACGGCCCAACTGACAGTCGGAGCGAACTGGTTCGCTCTCACCTCACCATCTCTACTACCGGCTCGCCCAAACCGAGGAGAACTGGTAGCACCTCACCACTGCTTCCAACTCTATTGTTCTATGTTCTAAGTCTCCTCTGCTGAACACATTAGATCCCTAGTGGGAGGGGGAAGGTGATCTCTGTGCACAAGACCAGAGATATACAGAAAACTATCTTAGGAATTCCTTGTCTGACACTTATCTCCAGGGAAGGACTGTTCTACTGGCCTTGTTTTTCTCACTCTGTACAAATTTGAGTTGAAATATTTCCTGCCCGGGAGAAGAAAAATGTCAAGATTAACTAGCAAATATTATAAAATAAAACTTAACACTGATCTTTAATTTTTCTCCCCCCCACCTTCCTCTTCAATGTTCTGTGCAATGATTACCTCTCTTCTTGGCATGCAGTGGGTCAAGATATTTATGGGCAAGCTGGACTTCTTACCATCATGTAAGGCTAACACATAGGGTATCTTTATGCGAGGCTCAGCAGACCTTTTTCCCAGTTGTTGCTGGCTTTGGCATTTGTTCCAGGATGGTCAGAGCCAGTTGGCTTTTTGCAAAAGTAGTTTTTTAATTGGATTATTATATATGTGGTAACTTGCTGCAGGCAGTTTAAGGGCCTGTTATTCATGCCCCAATTCTCTTAAGTGGTGGCAGCCAGGTTTACAGTTATAATATATACTTGGGTTGGCCACTCCTAGAATGAAGTCACCAAAGACTTGTGCTTTATTCATAAATATATAAAAGGAACATACAAGGATATGCAGTGTTAAGCACTGCAATAGATCCCCCAAAGTTATCTTGTCAGATTTCTTAGAGGAGTGTGGAATTTAAAGATGCCCTTCTGCGCATGCCCAAGATGGCGATCTACACCTAGGGCTCCGTTTTGATGATGGGTCGTCTGGCTGGCTTAGAGGGTCCGGGGGGGTTGCGGAACATCGGCGACCCCCCGCCCAGCCAGCGGAGCACTCTGCCAACACGCTGGTGGGTTTGTAGCCCGCCAGCGTGTCTGTAAAGGCCCCCTGCCGCTCTCGCCGTTTCCGGGCCTCTGAACAGCTGAGAGGCGCGGCGGAGATGGCGGCGCGATGGGGGAGCGGCGCGGAGCGGCGCAGAGTGGCGAAACGGATTAGAATGGCGGCGAGGGGCTAGCGGCGGCTGCAGTGAGAGGGCAGCCGCTGCGAAGCCCTCAGCAGGCCCCAGTAGGCCCTAGCAGGCCTCCGGGGGTTCCCGCTGCCCAAAAACAGCTGGGCGGCGCTGCGAAAGATGGCGGCGCGGCGGGGATCATGGAGGACCGAGTGGCGAGCGGCGACGGCGGTGAGAGGGCGTTGGCAGCTGGCGGTGGCCTGAGGGCGCTGGTAGATGCGGGAAAGACCTCAGCATCCCCCCCCCATCCCGCTTGTCTTCCGCTGGCCCCCTAACCTAGGCCTATTCATCAGTTATTTGGGCCTGGACTTCGGCTTCCCTTAGCCTTTTCTAGCAGCATTCCATCCTTCTGCGAGTTGTCCTCCGTTGGCCCTTTAAACCATGCTGTTTCTCCATCAGCTGCCTGTGCCTGGACTCCTGGCCTTTTTACCATCTTTTTAGCAATATTCCACCATCCGCTGGCTGGCCATCAGAAGACAGACCAGCTCATGGGAGGACCTGTGGAGCCGATTCTGATATTTCCATCTTGAGGGGGTGTCACATCGCAGGATGAATTCGCCGGGCCACGGTGAGAGAGTGGCCTTGGACTTTCCAACGCGCCTGCTGATTGGACCACCGTGAGAGGGTGGTCTGGACATTCCCTCTCTTGAGACAGAATGCGGAGACTCGTTGGCCGCTACCGTGAGAGGGTAGTGGCGTTTTTCTCCTGACTGATCTGGTTCCTGCTTCAGGACATTATCCGAACTATGACCATGGACCTTTGCCATGCCACTATTTTCTGGCCCACTTCTGTTAGATGCTTCCTAGGTCGACGCTTCTTGCCCTGCGAGAGTCCCCCCTCTCGCGGGTTTGGCCCTCCACACTATCGAGGGCCTACCTTAATGACGGGTTTTGGGACCCCGAGAGGTGGCATGTCGCGAAGAGGGGATTGAGGGGTTTTTTAAGGACTTTTTTAAGGGGTGTTTTAGGGGGTTCTGGGATGGGGGAGAGTATGGGTTTGGGGGGAAACCCGGGGGGGAAAGGGACAGGCCCGACAGTCTTTGATGCCACGGGGGGCTCAGTTTCTGGAGGCAAGGGGGCTCTTAACGAGCCCTCTGTTGAGGGTGGTGTGATTACTACATTATGTGGGAGGGGCAGATATGGCGAGAGCAGGGGACCATATCATGTGTTGGGGGCGCGCACTCGCTGTCTTCGAGCGATTGCGCGCCCCGGTCCCCGGAGCTATTCCTGTTCCCCGGGTTGTTTGGAGTCTCAGGACCCGGGGCTCCGGCTGTTGTTGTGCAATGCGAGGTCCGTGGTAAATAAGGCCCCCCTCATATGTGATCTTCTTGAAGAGGGGGGTGCGGACCTGGCTGGCATTACTGAGACCTGGTTGGGCCACGAGGGGGGGGTTCCCCTCGTGGAGATGTGTCCACCGGGTTTCCTTGCATTCCACCAGCCGAGAGCCCAGGGCAGGGGTGGGGGAGTGGCGGTCATTATTAAGGAAGGCCTGGGTCCGAGGGAGGCCACTGTACCTCAGATAGCCGGGTGTGAGTCCGCCTTTGTGAGATGGGGCCCTGGTGGGCAGATGGGTCTGTTAGTCACGTACCTGGCTCCCTGCCACGTGGCAACGACCCTGTCCGAGCTTCTCAATGTTATAGCCGAGGTGGCGGTTGATACCCCCAAGCTTATAGTCATGGGGGATTTCAACCTGCCATCTATCGGTGAAACATCTGAGTTGGCTCGGGAGTTCATGGCTTCCATGACGGCCATGGACCTGACCCAGGTAATTCAGGGCCCGACTCACATTGGTGGACACACCCTGGACTTAGTTTTTGTCTCTGGTCAGTGGTTGAGTGGTCATGAGATTGGGGATATAGGTATTGAACCCTTGTCATGGACTGACCACTCGCTCCTTTGTCTCGACTTTCTGACCGTCACACCTCATCGCAGGGAGGCGGAACCAATTAGGTGGTTCCGCCCCAGGCGCCTGATGGATCCTGATAGGTTCCAGACGGAGCTTGGGCCATTTCCTGAGACACTGACACGCGGCTCGACTGAGGACCTGGTGGCTGCCTGGGATAGGGCAGCCGGTGGGGCCTTGGACCGGGTCGCGCCTTTGCGGCCTCTGACCCGGCGCCGAACTCACTTATCTCCTTGGTTCACCGAGGAGCTGAGGGAGATGAAGCGCCGGAAAAGACGCCTAGAGAGTGGTTGGAGGGCTAGTCGCTCTGAATCTGACTTGACACTAGTAAGAGCTCATATTAAGACTTACTTAGTGGCAATAAAAGCGGCGAAATCTAATTATTTCACCGCTCTTATTGCGTCATCAGATAATCGCCCAGCCGCCCTGTTTAGGGTGACCCGCTCCCTTCTTCATCTGGGAGCGCGGGAGGATCCCTTGCAGGGACGTGCTGAGGATTTTGTGCAATATCTGGATGACAAAATAACTCAGATTCGGGATGAGCTGGCCACTGACTGGGTTAGTTCAGGCGAGGTGACTGAGCCCAGTCTTGAGAGTGTTATCTGGGCTGAGTTCGATCCTGTGGCTTCCGAGGACGTGGACAGGATCCTGGGTAGACTGAACGCTACCACATGTTTATTGGACCCGTGTCCCTCCTGGTTGGTGCTGGCCTCCCGGGAGGTTACACGAGGCTGGCTCCAGGAGATTATAAATGCTTCTTTGAGTGAGGGTGTCCTTCCGCTTGCCTTGAAGGAGGCAGTGGTGAGGCCCCTCCTCAAGAAGCCCTCCCTGGACCCGGCTGCTTTAGTAAATTATCGTCCTGTCTCCAACCTTCCCTTTCTAGCGAAGGTTGTTGAGAGTGTGGTGGCGCAGCAGCTCCCCCGGTACCTGGATGAAGCTGTCTATTTAGACCCGCTCCAGTCCGGCTTCAGGTCTGGTTACAGCACCGAAACGGCATTGGTCGCGTTGGTGGATGATCTCTGGAGGGCCCGGGGTAGGGGGTACTCCTCTATCCTGGTGCTGTTAGACCTCTCAGCGGCTTTTGATACCATCAACCATGGTATCATGTTGCGCCGGTTGGAGGGACTGGGGGTGGGGGGCACCGTTCTGCGGTGGTTCTCCTCCTACCTCTCCGACCGGTCGCAATCGGTGTTGACAGGGGGGCAGCGGTCGACCCCGAGGCGCCTAGTATGTGGGGTGCCACAAGGGTCGGTCCTCTCGCCCCTTCTGTTCAACATCTATGTAAAGCCGCTGGGTGAGATCATCCGTGGTTTTGGGGTGGAATTCCATCAGTACGCTGATGACACTCAGCTGTACATTTCCACCCCGGACCACCCCAACGATGCCGTGGAAGTGATGTCCCAGTGCCTTGAAGCTGTGCGGGTCTGGATGGGGAGAAACAGGCTTCGACTCAACCCCTCCAAGACCGAGTGGCTGTGGCTGCCGGCGTCCCGATATAGCCAGCTGACTCCATCGCTGGTTATTGGGGGCGAATCATTGGCCCCCACGGAAAGGGTGCGCAACTTGGGCGTCCTCCTGGATCCACGGCTGTCATTAGAGGATCATACGACAGCTGTGGCCAGGGGGGCTTTCTATCAGGTCCGCCTGATACGCCAGTTGCGCCCCTTTCTAGATCGGGACTCCCTGCGCACAGTCACTCAGGCGCTCGTCACGTCTCGCTTGGACTACTGTAATGCTCTCTACATGGGGCTCCCCTTGGGATGCATCCGGAGGCTTCAGCTGGTACAGAATGCGGCCGCGCGGGGGATTATGGGAGCGACAGGGCGCTCCCATGTGACACCCCTCCTGCGTGAGCTGCATTGGTTGCCGGTTGATTTCCGGGTGCGTTTCAAGGTGTTGGTAATCACCTTTAAAGCGCTCCATGGCTTAGGACCAGGGTACTTACGGGACCGCCTTCTGCCACCTATTGCCTCCCACCGGCCGGTTCGCTCCCACAGAGAGGGCCTCCTCAGGGTGCCGTCAGCCAGACAGTGCCGGCTGGCGACCCCCAGGGGGAGAGCATTCTCTGTGGTAGCCCCCACCCTCTGGAACGATCTCCCTCCAGATCTGAGAACTATTGCTGACCTCCGGACCTTTCGTCGGGCGCTGAAGACTCATTTCTTCCAACTTGCCGGACTTGCCTGATCCCTCCTATTTTTAAATATCTTAAATTTTAAATTATTTTAAATTATTTAAATTTTTAGAGTTTTAAATGTTTTATTCGATATACTTTCAGCCTAAATTTATATGGATTTTTAGTACATTTTAACTCACTGTATTGTTATTGGTTTTAAATTGGCTGTTCACCGCCCTGAGTCCGGAAGGAGAAGGGCGGTATAGAAATTCGATTAATAAATAAATAAATAAATAAATAAATAGCATTCTAAGATGCTTGCAAATCCAATGCAACTTGCTCTGTATTTCTAAGTCTGTATATCTTTCCTGTTATTCATTGTATGTTGGGTGTGGATACCTACTGTTCTGACCAGGCATGCCCCAGGCAATATACAACAACAAGAAATCCATTCACTTTTACAGTCAAAAATCACTCGGTTGAAAAAGATTGTAAGTGACCCATGCAACATAAATACTTCACTCCAAGAAAACACCACACAATCCCATGTCTATCTGTCTGTCTTTTGCTTGCTTGCTTGCTTTTCCTTGTTTCTCTTTCTTTCTCCCTCCCTTCTTTCCTAGGATATTTCCCCTGGAGATGATAGCAACTTTATTGACACCTAGGGCTACACAAATGAGGGAAAACAAAAAATACAACTTGGTTTTCATGAAGTTTAGAAATGCTTTAAAGAACAAAATAGGCTTAATGCCTGTTTTTTCCCTCCAGTCATCTCCATGCAAACAAGAAACAGCTGAAAATAGAACACTCTAGGAGCTGCAGAAGAGGTCCTGGCGGTGTTATGCATCCCATGGTCCATCGGTTATTCACTTTGCTCACATCTTAAATACAGTGGAATTTAGTGGGGTAAAACTGTTGTGCCGATAACATTTAAACAATAAGTATTTTCCTTCTGTTTCAAACAGCTGTGATTTATAGGGAAAAATAACTCCTTGGTTTTAAAGGTATTTAATATTGTAGAAACTAAATAGTGTGATCTATCAACCAAGGAAGTCCTTGTTCTAAAATTAAATTCAACCATAAAGCTGCTGACTGTCTTCAAAGGAACTGTTCTTCTCTCCTCCCCTCATGTGGTGACAACATTTGCTGATTTCAGAAAAGCAGTTGCTACGTATACACATGCAATGACATGAATGACACAAAACATAAAAATAGCAATTGCAACCATGACTGAGAAGAAATTGTTGAAATTCTTTGGGGATATATGCTAATAATACTTTATAATAAAATATAACAACTCTTGATCTACTAGGGTTAATAGTATCCATCCTACATGGATGCATGGTAAAGATCCTGAATCTCTCCAGACAATGATAATGAAGACTCCATTTCCCATCACTTTACCCTGGCTTCCTTTTGGCTGTTAGTCTTTTAGGATGGACTTGGTGTTTCCTCCTTAACAGCCTCCTACCTGGCTGCAAAGTATCTGAAGTAACCTCATCTAGAGAAGCTCACCAGACCTTAGACAGCAACCTCTTCCCTAATCATGTGTGCTGACAGGCAAGCACTTTCATGCTGCTTATCTTCCCAGAGGAATGTGCTACGTAGTACATAGTGATGGACAGTGAGCAATGCATGATGATTAAGTTAGTCACGTCCTCACCCTTTTTGTGGTTTTAAAAGCTTACTGTTGGGTCTAAACTATAGCTTCATGTGGTGGTGAGTAGAGCAGAATCGCCATTTACACTGAGACCACATAGCAAGATACATTTCCATGAGGGTATACCTACCTTGGGATGGCATGTGACTTAATTGTTTAATGGGATGAGAGAATGCCCCATTCATTTTGATATAACAGTTGGGGTTTTTTTGCTTAGGAAGTAAGAATTTTTGGTCTATTCTGATACCAGAGTAGTATCTTTGGTCATGTTGCCATTTTGATCATCATAAATACTCTAAAACGATTTTTCAAGGCTAGCTTTGATATCAGGAAAAGAGGAGAAAAGAGAGAGCAATGTAAAATTTAATGAAAGGTGCTGGGTTGCTTTAGGCAAGAGGAAGGTTTTAAATGTGAAAAGTTAATCTTATCTATTTGTGGCTCCAGTAAACAATATTAAGAGTGGCTTAAACTAAGCTAATCCCCAACGAGTCTGGAAAAATACTCCTTGTGCAAGATGACATTTCACACGTATGTCCTGTGACTGATCCTCAGTTTTGTATGAATTATTTCAAACCAGATGTCCATATTTGCTAATGTTTCGGGGGGGGGGGGGGTAGAGAAGAAAACAGATTCTGTTGTCCCAATGCAGAGTCTAATCCCGTGTATACTGTTTTGTTAAATCATGCTGTGGTGGCTAAACATCACACTTCCAGGAGGGCCAGCAATTTACCTTATGGAAGCCTATTTCAGCCTGCTTGAGAAAGATTCTTCTTAGAAATTTTCTAAATTTTGAAATTTTCTAAATTTTGAAATTTTCTAAATTTTGAAATTTTCTAAATTTTGAAATTTTCTAAATTTCATCCCTAAATTTTGTTTAGGGATATGAATCTGGCATGGTTAGGTGTTTTTATACTGTGTATATAATCTGTCTGTCCCCATAGCAGAGGATAGATTTCAACCAGGACTCTTCAATTCCAAGTTCAGTCCTGGTTAAAATCTGTCCTCTGCTATGAACTTCCTAGGGGCCTTTAAGCCTTTCAGATGTAGTTATGGAGTTGTGTTCTAGTCTCTTTTGTAGCTCTGGAATGTACAATTTCCATTCTCCAAAAACCACACAAGGCTTTGCATAACAGGCATGGACCTGAGTGGTTAGGTAAAGCTCCTTTTTAAAAAAAAAATATTCCAGATGTATTGAGGTGTAAAATAGTATCTTAAGCTTCTGCAAAGCTAAGGCACTCATTTTGGTTCTTAATTGCTCATCCTCAAAATCATTCAGGCCAATTTTCTGGCTTTATCTAAACTGACATGGCTCAGGAGGCATAAAAGGAGTACTTATGGGCCACATGCAGAGTTAAATCTTTGATAAACTGGCTTCTTCTGCCTCTCCACATGAGAATGGAAGATTCATAATGGTATCAGACCAAGGAGAGCTTAGTTTAGCATTTTAACGAGTCAGACAGACTACAAAAAACCCAAGATCACCAAAACAGAGCATTACCCAGTTCATCTGTGTCTAATTTCCTTATCACTGTAATTGGTTAATAATTGTGAAAAAGCATTATCCTCCATTTGTTTGATCTCAAATTAGCAGTGGCATTAATAAAAGTGATGTGAATCTGATCATTCTGAATCCAATGGTACATATGGTTTTTTAATATTTAGGCAACAAACATTCAGGAAACTGAATTCAAGGTCAATAAGAATATGATAGAAATTATAATAAACAAATGAATAAAATATTAAATATAATTTTCTTTAAATGGGTTTGCTTTAAGAATACAACACATATGCACACTGTATATAATACATTATATTCTTTAAAGCAACCCACTTAAAGAGATATATGAAGTGTTTTATATAGTTGATTATACATTGGAGAAATTCTGTATGATGGTAATGTTCACAGATGATAACTATTATTTGGAACAAAATGTTGCAACATGGAGCCTCCATTTTGAGAAATATACACCACTTCTTTGGAAAATCACGCATAGCCTGGGAAGTCCTGGGAAAGCTTGCTACGTCTTGACTTAAGGCATTGTGACAATTACTAAGCTGTCTTAGTTCTGGATATGACTTGTGTGTGTGCAGCATGTTCTGTTCTCTCGAAATGTGTTTTTGAGAGTAAGTGGGGATGAAGATGTTCTGCAGAAAGTCCTGAACAGCTGCTGCCAAAGGAGGTGACACTTGGGTACAAGAATACAACATATGATCCTTAAGGGGCAACTGCTACTTCCCCATGTTCACAAATAACAGGGCTATCAAAGTCCATGATCTTTCAATTTTTAAAGAGAAGAATAGAACTTTTTATTGCCCAAGTGATATTGGACACACAAGGAATTTGTCTTGGTGCATATGCTCTCAGTGTACATAAAAGAAAAGATACATTCGTCAAGAATCATAAGGTACAACACTTAATGATAGTCATAGGGAAACAGTCAATATAAATATTAAGGATACCAGCCAGAAGGTTACAGTCATAAGTGGGAGAAGACAGTTTCTAAAAGTGATGGGTAGTTTGCAGAAAGAAAAATGAAATTGTTTCTATCCAAAATAAATCTGCATATGTACCTTTGGTGTAATCCTATCTATTATTTATATTGGGGTGTCCAACCTTGGCAGCTTTAAGACCTGTGGACTTCAACTCCCAGAATTCCCCAACCAGCTATGATTTATATAGCTCTTATACTATCTTATTTATTTATGTGTTAAATTTATTTGCAACAGACAAAAATAAACAAATAAAAATTAAATTTACTATGCCACGGACATGACAATTATATGAACACTTCTGCAAGCCACTATCTAAATTGCTATTCATATTTTATGACAGCTTATTAATGAAAACTTGCCTTTCCCTCTTCCAAGAAATGTTTTTATTGCTACTTTTCTGAAGGAATTCTGAATCACTGTAGGGTTGGGAGAGGAAGCAGGAAGAATGAGATATCCAGGGCGAGGACAGGATCCCTTCCCAACCAGGTATCGTATTATGCAATAAACACACAATTTTACGTATCACAAAGCTCTTTGTTTCATCAGACTGACAGAGTTGAAGTTGATGGAACAAGTAAGGCAATATCTCAGTGTTGTTGGGTGTTGTTGGGTGAAACTGGGATGAAGTAGACTGATGATGGGTGGAAATTTAATAAGGTTTCTTTTCCATGATATGTTTGTATAAACATATCCATTGGAGCTTTTTTTTAATTATGTAGATAAGTGGGAGGCCTTTTCTGTTGTGACTAACAAGAAATACTCAAAACTGACTTAATAGCCTATAATGATCACTTTGGGATTGCAGATAAAATAACTTGTATTTGTGTTGATTGGGATACATATATATCTGGTTCAGTTGATGTAATTGGAAGAAACGTAGCTATTATTTGTGTACTTGTAAGGTATAATTTTTACTTCGTACATCTTGAGGATATGGACAATGATCCTGAGTGGTTAAAATGTGAGGATATAATTTGATGTCTTCCAGGGGTGCATAAATCAGCCTCAGTCATCCTGACCACTGGCAAAGACTTATGGGTAATGAAGTCTCAGTTCTGGATGAACCAAAATATCCAGATTTATTTCATGGCTTCGGACTTGATGTGGAACTAGAAACTAGATTGATCTCCTTGAAGGGCAGGTTTCATTGAGTGTCCTTCAATTTTATGTAGTTTGATAACATCAACATAACCAGACTAAATATATAGTTTACAGTAAGGTTCGAAGGCTGAAGTTGCTTGATGATATAGCATGGGTAGTATCTTTTTTGTGGAATAACCTTATTCACGTTCGCCTGGTTAAATCTGACTTGAAATCTAAATGAAATTTTTGCTTCATACTTTACCTAAGTGTTCACTTCCATTAATATTTTAAGATTAAATTAACCATGTCTTGAACAAATGTAGAAGCCTGTTTTGGATAACTACAGGATGACGTGTATAAAAGCAACTTCGGGTTATTTTTTTCACTTTGTCTGACCCTTCCCTCCTTAAAATTGTGGAACTAAGTTTATTTTAACCATCATTTTTGAACAGGGTGGATATCCTTTAACTTTGCAATTACCGGTAACTGAGTTTGCCATATTTATTACCTTTTTAAAGACAGACTGAAAAAAAATCATTAAAGTAGCTTAATATTCTTAATATTAAACTGCTTTTAATACAGGAAGTCCTTGACTTATGATCATTTAGTGACAATTCAAAGTTACAATAGCCCTGAAAAATGTGACTTACAAAGAGTCCTCATGCTTACAATCATTGTAGCATCTCTATGGTCACCAGATCACGATTTGAGTGTTCGGCAACTGGAGTGTTTTTATGATGGTTAAAGCATTGCTATTTGTTCCCATTTGCATGGGATCCTTTGATCCTTCTCAGCTGGATTCTGTGAAGCAAAGTTAATGGGGAAGCTGGATATTGCAAGTTAAGGTCACATAATGTCTTGCTTAATGACTATAGTAAAAAAAAAAAGATAACAAAACCAGGTATGGCCATGTGATACTCCACTCAATGACCGTTTGATTTAACAATGTATTTTCCAACTCAAACTCTGGTTTTAAGTCAAGGACTACCTATATGAAATTCTATTTCTTTATTTTTTTAAAAGTCCATTTTTTCCTTCAAATTATACAGTACTTGTTATAATAGTGTATTATATATTTAACAGGGAAACCTTAATTTGAGATTCCTTATATAAGTTCTAGTGATTATTTTCATACCAACTAAAGTGTATTTATATCAATTAGGTATACCGCTCATATTTTCTTTGTAGGAAACTGCAATTTCAAAATATTCTAGTTGAATATTTATCTGCAGTTTAGAGTGATAAACCACAATTTTAGCAAATTCTAAATTTGCTAAATGAACAAGTATTGTGCTGCCTAAATGCTCTCATTTGGTTTTCTAATCAATGGAACAGTTTCAATATCTAGGAATTCTGGTGGAGGAAAAAAAGTTCGAATCTAACTGCCCAATTTGTAGTATTTCTAAGATTACAATCACACATTGCATTAAACCAGTATGCTTAGCAATGATTATCCACTATCATTCATAGTTGCCTCAATTTGGGTAACAGGACTCAGTATCTTTTTCTGCTTCTGTTTACCATCTACACGAAACATATACCGGGCAAGACAAAATACTACCATGGGCTGAGATTTCATCAGTATGCTGATAACACCCAGCATATTGTCTGAGCCCATGGTGAGTTAAGTGATGCTGTGAACTCCCTCTCACAGTGCCTGGAGGTTGGTAAGGGCTGAATGGGGAGCAATGTGCTGAAACTGAGCCCTAGCAAGACAGAAAGGCTGTGAGTTGGAGTTCTTTAGTTCATGGGGAATTGCCATCTCTGGTGTTGGATGGGACTGCCCTGCCCCATACAGACCTGGTACATAATCTGGGGGTTCTCTTGGACTCATGACTCCTGCTCAAGGAGCAGATGCAGTCGTGGCCAGGAGGGCCTTTGCACAACTGCAGGTTGTGTTTCAGTTAAGCCCTTTCCTGGACCAATCCCTGCTAACAGTCACTCACAACTAAGTCATCTCCCATCTTAATTATTGCAACATACTCTAGATCAGGGAAGGGATGTAGTAGCTCAATGGCTAAGACGTGGAGCTTGTTGATCGAAAGGTCGGCAGTTCAATGGTTCGAATGCCTAGTGCTGCGTAATAGGGTGAGTTCCTGTTACTTGTCCCAACTTCTGCCAACCTAGCAGTTTGAAAGCACGTAAAAAATACAAGTAGAAAAATAGGGACCACCTTTGGTGGAAAAGTAACAGTGTTTCGTGTGCCTTTGCCATTTAGTCATGCTGACCACATGACCACGGAGACTTCTTCAGGCAGCGCTGGTTCTTCGGCTTTGAAATGGAGATGAGCACTGTCCCTTAGAGTCAGGAATGACTAGCACATATGTGTGAGGGGAACCTTTACCTACATGGGACTGTCCAGAAGTTTCAAAATGCAGCACCCTGCATAGTTTTGTGCTAGGCTAGATTTGAGCATGTGTTACCTCTCCTACAAGAGCTGCATTGGCTGCCGATTTGCTTCCGGGACCAATTCAAAGTGCTGGTTATCACTTTCAAACCAGGGGTGAAATGCTCCCGGTTCGGACCAGATCATTCGATCCAGTAGTGATGGAGGCGGGTGGTTCGGAGAACTGGTAGCAAAAATCTCTGCCCCCCCTCCCCCATTGCCCGGCTGAGCTACGCAATCATCAGAGGCTCTTTTTTTATTATTTTTAAAAGCATTTTTTCTACAACCTCTTCGGCCGAAAAAATGCTTTTAAAAGTAAAAAAAAGAAAGCCTCTGATGATCACGTAGCTTAGCTGGGATCGTCAGCGGCTTTTAAAAGCATTTTTTACAACCTCTTCAGCCAGAGAGGTTGTAGAAAAAATGCTTTTAAAAGTAAAAAAAAAAAGTTGGCCACACCCACTCAGTCATATTACACCCCCCTCCCACCAAGCTACGCCCACAGAACTGGTAGTAACAAATTTTACATTTCACCACTGCTTCAAACCCTAAATGGTTTGCGACCAGGTTTTTTGAAGATTGACTTTTCCCAGTCATATCTAGGAGGCAGGGGGTGCTGTGGGTCTCCTCTCCAAGGTGGTTCATCTAGCATGACCAAGAAGGTCGTGGCTCCCTCCCTATGGAACTTCACCTCTGCAGAGATATGATTACCAAGCCTGGGGACCCCCAGAATGATATGGAGCCCATCAAGTGGCTCTTCCAATTGTTGTCACCAGGGACGTGGGGGTTTATTGTTTGTTTTTTGTTGTTTTGCATCCTTGTAAACAGCCCAGAATCACTGAGAGTAACTTGGGCAACCATATACATTTTTATAAATACTGTAAATACTAAAATACACTCCTCCCCATGATTTCACCAAAGTCACACATAAAATGTGTATTGACCTGTTTTAAATCAGCTTCTTTTAAACTGCTCGTACAGTGTCTCAGCTTGCAAAACAGTGGTGGGCTATAAATTGCTTTGAGTACTTTCTTTCTCAGCACAGATACACAAAGATAACAACAGTCACAGCCTGTTTGCTTTCCCATCTGGCTTGGCCTCTTCCCTTTAACCTTCACCTTCCAGTTTTCTCGTCACTGCAATGTATCTCTGTCCTGCCATTGAAATCCCTTAGAAGAACAAGTGACAAATCAGAAGACCAGTGCTTTGTATAAAATAAAAACAGGGTGTATTAACTCTGGTTAATGCAGGGTTGTGGACTTAGTTGCTTGAAAGTTGTGTTATTATTCCAAAGAACCACTTCCCTTATGTCTCTGTAGGTCAGTAATTTGTCTTACTGGTAAGACTCTGTGATTCCAGAAAAATAAGAGTTGAAAAGGTCATTAATTGGGGGGGGGGGTATCTAACCAACCTCCCAGATCAGTGCAGCATCCCTGATTAAAGGCTGTTGAGTATCTACTTGAGCTCACTACCTTGTTGAATAGTTAGTTCTACTCTTTAAAATGAAACATTTAGAACATAATAGTACTTCTCATTTCTCAGCTGCTTTATACATCTATTTACTACATAAAGTCCCTTTTGAGGTCTGGGTCTGAGGTGGATAGATCAGTCTTCGATTACATTTTTTAATCTTTATATACTGAGACTGTGATGCTTTTACCCTTGAAAATTATTGTATTTTTCAGAGTATAAGACGCACCTTCCCCCCCCAAAGGAATGTAGCCCCACCCACCCACTGGCCCCCACCCTTTGGCCTCTGCCTCCCACCAATTTACCTCCTTGCAGCAAAAAGAAACTGCCCATTTCAGCTTCAGCACAGCCTAATTAGCGCAAGTTGATTATCCGCTCTGACTCTCAGCTGTTTTGCAGGGGTCTCTGCTGCTTGCTGTAAGGAGGTAAATTGCTGGGAGCAGATTTTTTTTTTCTTTCTTGTGCTAATCAAGCTATGCTGAAAACGAAAATGAAAGTAAAGCAGGTTATTTGCTGTTTGCTGCAACGAAGCAAAATTGCTAGGAGGCAGAGGCAAATTTCTTTTTCTTGTTTTCCTCACCAAAAAAGGTAGGTGGGTCTTATAGTCCGGAGCGTCTTATACTCCGAAAAATATGGTAGAACAGTTTTAAAGCTGTGAAGCAATGTTTTTAGGAAATGTTCCACAATATGGTGATGGGAACAGCCTCTAATATTTTCATTTACAACTGTATTTATTTTGTATAGTGGAACTTACCTTGGGAGCTACAGACAACAGCCAGTGGTGATGTTAGATTTAGCTATAAAAATAGCAAACCTATTTTTACAGCAAAGCAGGGCATACTCTCCCTAGAGGCCACCCAGTGAGATTCATAATAGAACATCTGGGAGCTACAGCCTTTGTCAAGTTTAAAATATTGTTGTCATCACACCAGACCTTGATTAGTATGTTTGAATTCATTCCAGATATAATTCCATGTAATATTATACAGGAACATTTGTTATGTATCAAATAATGCTTCATGATCACAGACATTCATAGAGATGCATCTTCAGAGTGAATAATTAGGTGATCTGCATATTCCATGCATCTTGTTTCTGCTGTGTAGAGCAGTTAAAGAGTTATGCATTTCATTCAGGCTTGGGAGGTGTCACCCATTGTTACCCATAAGTTTAAAAAATATTTGGGGCTAGAAATTTGTGTAATTAAGGAAAAGTTTAATTTCTTGAATATGAATCAGAACAGATTTATGAAGGAGGGGCTTGATATTTAGCTGCTGAATGCTGCCTCCTGATTCGTTATTTGATTTGTGTGATGATGTCATTTTGGAAGATTTACTGATACAAACTAGAATGAAGTTTTTTAAGACTGCTCACCTCTGCTCTGAAGACTGTCTTCTTTCTATTGAACTGAAAAACAGTGTGCCCTTTTTTATAAGAAAAAGAGTTTAGGATTTTTGTATGGGAATGTTAAGGTAAAACAAGGGTAGTGCATTGGGGGGGCAGAAGTTGTAGTTGTGGTTTGAATATTAGAAATACAATGGCAGATTTTTAAAAAAATTGTCTATGTGAATAGCAATTTAAATCTTTTACTACCAATCGATGATTGCCAGCATCTCCAGTTTTATAGTACAATACAGTAGCTTTTTTAATTAAGAGCATAAACTTGTTTGGACAAATGAAAAAGAGGCAACCCTTTTTGAGGGCCTTTAAGGAAAAGGGAGGAAAAAAAATGAATCCACAGGTCTTTCCCTTGTTAACTAACCAGATGACAGATAATAAAATACAAATTAATAAATGACTCATGGTGCTATTGTGCAATTTTGCTCTTTGCCTGAATTTACTGGCCAGAGAAGATGGCAAAAAGCTACAGCAGCCTGTCCCTAACTTTTCTCCCACTGCAGAAATGGTGGAAACCTATTCCTCATTTTATGTTTTCTGGACTTCAGTGTAAAGGTCCAGCTTATATCTAGAAGATGGTAATCCATATGAGAGCCAATTTGGTGTACACATAAAGGCCCTGGACTAGAAACTGGGAAACTCTGGGTCTAAGCTTGAGGCAAGAAAGCCAACTTCATGCCCATCATTCTCTCTCAGCCCTGGGGCCACTTCTGAAAAATGTGGCAGAAAATTGTTTATATGGTCACCAGGAGTCAAGTTTGACCCAGAGGTGCAATAGAACAGGAAAATATAGTGACTTATATCGCCTTCAGTGATATAAATGATAGAGCTGGAAAGCCCCCTTTGAACTGAGTTCAGCTCCTGGTGTCTTGATGGATGTATCTCTACAATTTTCTTGGCAATAGTCTGGAAGTGGTTTGGCACTGGCTTCTTTCAGAATGTTTTCCACTGTGTGTCTCCCATTTAGGTTCTAATCAGGCCCAACATTCCTTAGCTCTGAAGCACAGGCAAGGTCAGGCAAGTGCTGTCATCTGCTACATGTCACAGAGTGATAATGGCAGAGTGCGGCCTTGAAGTGGAGGTGTGATGAAGAATCCCAGGGGGCTCGAAAGAACACTCATGAATGGAACTTCAAGTCCACTTAGTTCTCCATCTCGTTGGTAGCCCTGGAATACTTGAATCAGACTGTTTTGCCCAGCCCTTGGAACTTTTGGCTGGCGTCCATTTTTCTACTCCTCCTGGGTAGAGAGATGTGTCAGATCGAAATGATGTTTTTGTCTTTTTTATCTGGGAGCCCTACAACATAGTTTCCATGAACATCTGTAGCAACTGCTGCTCGGCCTGAATGCAGGTGGCAGCCCCCTCCTGCTCAAATCTGACAATTGGGCTGCAATATCAGGAGTACCAATTCCTCACTGGAATATTTACTCACTGGAAATTTAATCACTGGGAAATTCAAATGGTAGGCAGGACTGAAATACACTTGCCATCTCCCCGTTATTAATGATAAATTCTGAAGCAGCTGCCAAAGACCAAACTTTTAAAGTACTGTTCTGGAACAATAAAGTGCTGTTAGGCTTCTTAGTTTATTTTCAACCTGAACATAGCTCAAAAGGTAACTGTTATCCGTGGGCTGAATGTATATAGTTGATAGTGCAATATCCATAGCAAGCAGCATACATTGAGAAATGTTCTCAATGGTTGCTTTATCCATGGCTCTAGTAGTCCTTTCAGATGGGTTGAGGTTCATTTAGCGTGAACCTAGGTATTATCTAGACACACATAACTTTTTTGTTTCATGCAGGCATCCCATGGCTTGTCCTAAACAAGGTATTTCCTTCTCCCCCAATAGTTGCAGCACAACATCATTAATGCAAAGGACAAAGTGTACTAGAAATCGTGTTCGTGTTGGAAGAGGGAGTAGATGTTCTCAATTAAATGAAAAAAAAATGATTTGCATCAGGGCAGTCAGATCATGTCAGTGTTACAGAGGCAAGGATAATCTATGTTTTACTCCGGTTGTAATATAAGACTGTCTCATCAAATAGTTTTCACATTTCAGTGGCCGGTGGCAACCTGCTGGTATGTTTTACCCATTGCTAAGCAGGACTACAACATTTCTATTTTCTTTCTCTTTTTTTATGTGCTTTTATATGTTTTGCTTCCAAACATTTCACTTTCCAAAGGATGGGGAAAGAGAGTGATGCAAATCATGGTGCATAGAGTACTCCATGTTGATAAATGTTATTTTCCCTGGAATTTACCTTGGATGCCTGTATGCTTGGCAAGATGATGCAGCTTTGGCTTGTTCAAAGTAAAGATTTGGGATATTTACTGTGTTGGCTTTGGCAGCCAACCACCAATAGCTTTGGTGCAGGGCACCCATTTGTTTCCCCTGTTAACTATGCCAAGGCTTCTAGAAATTTTTCTGCAAAAAAGATTTTTATTTCTGGAAATGTACTGTTTTGTTCAAATTAACTGGTAACTTATTAAACAAATATGATACCAGTCCTTTTTTACACCAGCTCTCCAAACTTGGAGAAAGACATGCTCAGTTTTTTCTGAGCTTGCTAAAATGAGTATGTTATAAGCTTTCAGGGCTTGCATTTAAACAAATCTTAAGAGAAGTGAATGCAATTGGATTGTCGTAATTTCTAAATATCTGAGCATGCCAATAAAAATATTTTTCAAGGGAAGCATGTTTTTTAAGAGAACATTTAAATGTTATTCAGTATGCTTACTTTTTTTTTAAAGCATAATGCTCTTGAAATGGGATACCCAAAACATTAAATGAATTCAGACTTTATCAGCAATTTGTCTGTGTCTACATCTTTGTTCATAACAACAGCCAGAGGCATTTTTTATAAAATAGCAGAATCAGGATATTGTTATCTAGTATTTGAATGCAAGTGGGTTAACTTCTCTTATCTTTTCCTGAGTATCAGACAATTTTGCCTCCTTTGGATATATTTGTTGCATTTTTATGCTACTTTGTTCTCCAAGGAGTTTTGAGAAAGCAGTACATTTGAGAAAGCAGTTATTTGTTTCATTATTATAGCATTATGCACCACCAAACAGGGATTTAATAACGAGTCCCTTTGCTTCAGCATAAACAGTGTCATTTGTTACACCACTCTGATTCTTGAGCTTCGTGGCTGTTCAGGCAGATTATTATGTTAAAAGCACAGGTAAGGCTGACAAGCATGGTGTTGAAAGGCTGCATGAATTCTACTGGAATCCATCAAAGATTCATCTTATTTCTACAATAACCAATCAAATGCTTCCCTGGAAACCACCAAACAAAGATCGCCCCCCCCCCATTATTCCTAAATAATTTATATTCTGCCATGTATCCATGGCTTGAGTTGTGCCACCAAGTCCTTCAGGCAAATGTACTGTAGAGCTTTCTATTTAGCTATTGGTAAATAGCTTTGTCTTCCTTAAAAATGTTGAATGACAGTTGTCTATATGGAAAGCACTACAGTCAAAGCTACAGCTACTTGGAATGGATACTGGAGGAAAAACACAATGCAGCTTCTTTTAGTTCACTTGATTATGAATTTTGCTTTGGCGCCTAAGTAGGTTGAAAGTCAGATGCATTGTGATTCTTAGCCAGATAGCAGAGACAGCTTTTGTATATTTGAATTCTGCTAATTTTAAAAATCTTGGCAGAACTTCATTTCTCGGTATGAAGGTTATTGCAGCAAGAAAAGCAATTTGTTTGGTGTATTGTATTGTTCAACGTGTTTCCTAGCAAATCTATCCTACAAAAAGTATATATGTTCTCATTTGGCAACCTTTTCATGATTATTTTAAGATTATGATGGTGACCCTCTTCAATATCCCTCTATGTTGAGCAACACATCTGGCCATTTATGTGGAATGGGATCTTACTTGCTTGCATTTTTTGATTTCCAACTTTATTTTCAAGTTTTTTTTCCTTAGAACAAACACAGAGACACCATTAGCAGATTTATGTTTGTCATGTCAACATGCCCTGCAGATATATTGGGATTTCAGTGTCTAGAATTTTCTGTCAGAGCCAAAAACAATTTTGACCCAATTTGAGGGTATCATGCTGAGCCAGCTGTCTTAGGGAAAGTGTTCCATATATGTCATTTGATCTGTTTCAGATATTTTAATGCTCTGTTTCACAAAATAGCTCCAAAATTACTTTCACTATTTCTTTATATCCTCAATTATTTATTTATTGGCCACTCTGGGCACTCAATTTTGAACAGCACTCAATTCTTCAATACATAATTGGAGTAACAAAAACTGAATTTAAAAATAAAATAATATAGCCTTGAAGTAGAGACATACTTAAAAGAATAAAACCAATTTATCAGGACAGTATGGTTTGGAGCACTACATAAAAGAAAGCCAAGCCAATAAATCTAACAGTGAAAAGAATTAGCCAAAAACACTCCCTTATCATTGAAAGCATTCAAAGGCAGATGAGGATAGAATAGACATTGCCCCTTGCTTTAAAAGCTTTTAGTGTATGCTAGCTAAACTCCCAATCAAATAGTCAAAGCAAGATCATCATCATCTCCCTTCTCCTATAGGCTAACTATTTTTCTTTGAAAGGGGTCTATAGTAGATACCTGTGGGAAAAGTGTTCAGAATAAAGGCCTTAGCCATCGTGGCTGGGAATTATGGGAGTTGAAAGGTGATACATCTATAGAGTGCCAGATTGGGGAAGCCTGGTCAAACTTCTAGGTTTTCCTAGATTTAATGCTTGGGGCAGGAATATCCACATAGTAGGCTGCAGGTATCAAAAAGCTGACGATGAAGTTTCAAGTCATTCAGATACAAAACCCACATTTATATTATTTATTGTATTTGTGGCAAATTGATTCTGTTCATCAAGCAAGGTTTGTCCTGATTGGTAATAGCTATCCAGGATCTCAGACTTTCATGACTGCTGTGGGTCAGTAGGAGATATTGGAGGGTGATGTACTATACTACTGTATGGGCTGCCTGTTTTACATAAGGTTTGAAGGAAATGCTTCCTTCCATAGGTACAGAAAAAATAATTTTATATTCCTACACCAAGCAAAGGAGTAAAGTTGATGGCTTCAATAGCCCCATCCAACTTTATGATTTGAAGAGTGGCATTAGAAGCATTGTCTCTAAATGTTGACTGTTGCTAAGAATAGAAAGGCTCTAACACTCCCCTTTCTCTCTCTTCCTCACTTGGATAAATCAATTATAAATGCTTTTAAAACGTTTTAACAATTTATACTGATAGTTCTAGTTGTCTCTGTGATTTGATTAAACAATATAAGCCACCTGGTCTACTCTATTTACTGTGGATTGTGGAAAATAAGTTTTATGGAAGACTTTGATTGATTGATTGACCCAATTGATTTCACTTGACCTCCAAGCACCTCTGGGAGGTTCAGAGAAAAAAAAACACCAATATCAGTTTTGATTGTTGGTCATCCTGCTACATTTCGCACAAATTTGCTAAAATGTTGACCTGTTGGATGGAATATTACCTACACATGCTTTTTCCCCTTGGGGGGAAAAATAGGTTAGCCTCTTCCTTTTCAACCGAGTGCCAGCTATGCTGGCTACAGGATCACAAGAGTTCTAGTGCATTCAGTCCTCTCCAAATTTTTGTTTTGCTTTTAAATTTGGTTGAACATTCTAGGAGGAATATTCAATCTCTTGCCCTGGGTTTGATGATATCATGCAACATATTATAGCAGGGGTCCCCAAACTTGGCAGCTTTAAGACTTGTGGATTTCAACTCCCAAAATTCTCCAATTCAAGTCCACAAGTCTTAAAGTTGCCAAGTTTGAAGACCCTTCTGCATTATAGCATCTCTGGCAAAGAAATAATTGGCATAAGAATCTTACATTGTGATGTGGCCAGACGCCTCACCTGGATGGAAATGACCAACCTCAGAGATTCACTATGAAACTTCCCTTTCTCTAACCCCAGCAATCTGTGTTGTGAGCTTATTGGGGAAAGTTTTCTTGTTTCCTCTTGCATGGGAAGTTGTCTGTCATTATGTCTGAGTGCCCAAGGCTTGCCAAAAAGGAAACATCTGGGCCCTTTCCCGTTTGTTATCACTCTGTAAGATTTGCAGCTTTTCGGCATAAAACATTTTTTTTGGAGGGGGGCTGTCTCTGAGGAATTACTATAGAGTTGGTGGACAAACTGACGTATTGATGGATATGCTCAACTCTGCACATAGAAAGGAAAAGGTAGTAGTATGACTAGACGCTAGAAAAAGCTTTTAAGGACCACAGTTGGCCAGCATATATTATAGTAAGCCAGATAAACCAATTATCTTAGTGTAAGGCAGCATCTTACAGTGGATCCATGTTTCTTAAGTTGCCCATCTCTGAGACCCATGGACTAAACTTAGCCTTTGAATGTCATGCTGGCAGCCACATTCCAAAATCTGTGTTGGGCTGAACTGATATTTTTTATTTAGTATTTCCATTAAAATGTTGTATAACATAGTACACTTATTATGTGTATATTTAATAATTTTTCCTTTTCTATTACGAGGAGAACTGATGCGACAGCTACATTGCACATACCATTAAAGGTGCTCTCCCCTATTCTTTTTAATGAATATTAATGCTTTATTATAAGTTTTAATGATTATCTATATGGTTTGCTTTTACTCAGGGGTGGGCTTCAAAATTTTTTAGCAAGGGGTTCTCTGCCCGATTGCTGGGTGGGCATGGCCATGGTGGGCATGACATAGTTGGCCTCCTGCACCATGGGGGGGGGGCGTTTTTACCCTCCCCGGGCTCCGGAGGCTTTCCTTCAGCCTCCAGGAGAGCAAAAACGGCCTCCCTAGGCTCCAGAGGCCCTCTGGAGGCCAAAAACGGGATTGTTTCTGCTCTTCCCAAGCCTCCTTGTGCGCCCTGCACTTAACTGCATTCAAAACGAGCTGCGTGGGGACTCCTGGGAGGGGCGGGGTGGGGAGGGGCGGGGCCAGCCAGGAATAGGATTTGGTGGTTCTCTGAACTGCACAGAATCTTAGATAGAGGTTCTTGCGAACCCCCAGCAGCCCACCCCTGCTTTAACTGAATGCTGCCTAGAGTCATATATGTGAGATGGACATCTACATAACTGTGATGAATAAATGTTAATTGTTGATTCTAGTTTGAAAGGGACTCCAAGACTGCTCCCAAGGTTTTGTAACATGGTGCCTCTGTCTTAATGTATAGTTTATTAGGATTTGGGAAAGCTGATTTCTGCAAATAATAGTTTCAACTCTCTATATAAACCACATATGGGAAAACAAACAGGGTTAATTTGCAAAGGGCAATTACCCCTTTGATTACATTATGAATATTGATCTACTGGAAAGAATATTACTGTCAGAGGTACGTTTTACGTTTCCCTATTTAGCTATATGAATTCATTCCTGGGAGCATTTTCCATGAAACAGTAGTAAGCAATCCCTCAATCCTCACCCCTCATCACAACATTTTCTGTGCTCATCCTTGAGATTCTTGCTTCAGAAACACAATCATCTCTGATTGTGATGACTAGCATTGATGATGTTACCTAGTTTGGTAACGAGAAATGCTTGCAGGAAGACAACCAAGCTCAGAGATCACTAAGGACTCTACAATCATCCCAAATACTCTGCAGACGTCCCAACATAATTACCCCATTCAGTCTAACCTCCACCAGCATGAAACCCTCCAGATTTTGTCCTAAGGAATCACACTGTGACTTCCATCAGAGGCAGCTTCTAAAGCAAGAGTCCACTGTTAGGACTTAAAACATGCTGAAAACAGAAGCAAATCTGTAGGTGTCATTTTTGCTCTGTGCATAAAGGAATGTTCGTAAGGCTCATTGCCTCTCTTCTTTCTGTAACTGGAATCAGATGACACAGTGCCAGGTTTTCACTGAAGGCAATACAGATGGGAAGTGTAAACATCACGAAGTCCATTTCTTTGTGGACATGTTCCATTTCCTTTTCAGGTAACCATTTAGATTAACTCAAGAGTCTTTAAAAATATGTGATGAATAAACATCTCTACATGTGTAGAGCAAATCTGTACATCAGATTTAGCTGCATTAGGGTGTAAAAACTGAAAATGCTAAAAACTGTTTATTAAAATGAAGTGACTGAAAATGTTGATGGAACAAAGTGGCTGACTTTCTGACACATTTTGCTTTATGTCAGACATAATGTATTCCTTGCAAAGAATTTTTCTTCAGGACAGTGTACTGGTAGCAACTGGTAATGTTTACTCTTTTCTCCCTCTTTGATCATTAGTATGGACTAGTGAAGTTGCTTCTTCCAGAATCCATTTTTAAAAATAACTTGAAGAAGCAAAATCCTACATTATCTGGGTTTATGTTTCCAAACAATGCTTGAGATTTCCAGGCAAGCCTTCTAAAATTACACTAAATTATATTATGCCCAGGAATTAATTCTATCAAGATCTAATTTCAGCTAATGTTCATACAGCAGAGTAAAATGCTTTTTTTGTATATCTCTCTTGCTAGGCTAGGATAAGAACAAAACAAAGTAACATAAATATGTAGAAATGAAAAATACGATGCATGAAGAAAAAATAAAGATCCCACATAAAAATAACTATCTTTGTCCAGAATTCTTAGCTTGCTAATCATTATCCTTAAAAAGATAATGATAATGTCAAGATAATCATTTACAATCTGTATTTTTAAAACATGTTTTTTTTTTAAACTGTGGAGTTCCAAAGAGTGTATTTACCTTTAAGGTTTTAATACAAAGCTTGCTCAATCAATTTAGATACCATCTAATTTTACGCTATGCTGCTGCTAGTTATGTAACTTCTGGTTGCAGGGATGTGGGTATGTAGTTGGCATGCAGCACAACATGAAGTTTTTGAAGTTGCTGAATTTTTTTTTTTAAAGCACGAGATTCCCACTTGCATCTGGCATAAACCTGGAAAGCATTTCATTTTATGTAACTGGATACTGAAAGTCAAGAGTCCTGTCATTATTTAAAGAAAAGCTGGAAATCCTGTCTAGTTAATTTGATTAAAATGGCATTGTATGGGCAGGTTTTCCAGAAGATTATGCTTTAAAAGCTGTGCTACCTCTTCCTGGTGGTTGATTGCTCCTGATAACTATATTTCTTTTTCTTGCCAATGTTTGTAGATACATCAGAGCTTTTTTTTTTTTTTTGGTTAGCCAAATCTGGGTTGAAAGATTTATGGAAGTTCTATAGGGATTAATTATGCCTTCTTCCATAATTCCCAGACAGCATGAGTAGAATTCCACCACAACTGAAACTGAATTGGAATTCAACATAATTGCAATTGTGGAGGTGAATTGCTTTGTTGGGTTTGGATTAAAGAAACCAATCTCAAATTCCTCCTCAGTCATTAAGCTCACATATCAGCTTGGAAACTGTAAATTTAATTTGATGTAAAATGCCTTGTAATGTGTTTATTTATTAAACATTGTCTTAACATCCCAAAGAGATTTACAACAAAATGATAAAACTAAATGATTTATATATACAGTCTAAAAGCTCCCTAGAAGAAAGTTGAAGACAATGTGAAAACAGCTAAAATTATCAGACACAATCATAAAGAATTGATAATTCTTCAGTTTAACAAAAAGATATGTAAAAGAAGATGGGTATAATATGGATATGTTCAAAATGTGAATATGGAAATAGTTCAATATTAAAATTCCTAGACATCTAGTGCAGCTAAATGATAGATAATGCAAAATATATAAAAGGAACTACACACAAAACATTGTTGGATTATGATATTGTAATGTCACATGATTTGAGGCTCTAAACTGAGATTAGATATATCAGGGAAACTTTGCTTATTATTGCTCCTATTCATGATGATTATATATCTTACTATCAGAAGTTGATTGATTAAGTGCCATCAAATTGATGTCAACTCTTAATGCCCATATAATTTTTTTCTTGGCGTGTATTCCCTCAGTTGTCATCATGCTCAGGAAAACACGGTCATATACACAGCCATCGCAATGAGGCAACATAACAAGATTTGGGGGTGTATAGGAAGAAACTGCCTTTAAATTTCTGTTGGAGAACAGCAATAGTAATAGAGATTATTGATGTCCTGTCCTGTCTGTGATTCCTCTGAACATTTAATTTTGAATGAAACACTTAATTTGAAAGGTTAATGGGCCAAATAAGATTCGTCTTGCACTCTTATGAAAATACTGGGATATAAATACAATACATGAGATTGCAGGTTTTTTCCATTAGGAAAATGGCCATTATCTAGTCTAGTGTTATAACCATGCACTGGGGAACGGGAGTCTAATGCTACTCATGTGGACCAGATATTGAATCTGATATTCGGGAGGTGGAAGTGTAGCATTTTAAACAGCTGAACAAGTACAACAGCAGATTTGTACAAAGTGTTCGTTTCATTATCCACACATAGGTCGAAGAGGCTAAATATTGACATATTAGCTTCTGGTATATTAATTGCCAACAATCATCGAAGCACAAATCTAGGACTTTGTATATATTCCCTTTCCCTGCATTAAAAAAAAAGTCTAATTTGAACCTTATTGATGATCTTCTACATAGCGAGCACTACCTTGCAATGCTAGAGCCAGCAAAAAATGTGCTGGTAAGGAAATGTCAATTGTGCTTGCAACCCCAACTCTGGTTTAGCAATAAAATGGAGTAAAGATGCTGCCTGTATTGAAAGCCTGGCAGAAACGGGATACAGCACATCTTGCTGGGTATCATTTAACAAAGGAGAACCCATCACATAAGCCATTCTGTATTGCTTTTCTATTCTCCGCCCCCCCCCTTCATGACTTCTGCTAATTCAAAACATCTGGGATCAGAAACCTTGCAGTAAAGGACTTCTTCTCACCCATTTTGCCCACTTCTCTTGACACAGATGGGCAAGACAAGAAACAATGGATGGAAACTAAACAAGGAGAAAACCATCCTAGAACTAAGGAGAAATTCCCTGACAGAACAAATAATGAATGGAACAAGTTGCCTTCAGAAGTTGTGGGTGCACCAATACTGGAAATTTTTAAGAAGAGATTGGACATCAGTTTCTTTAAAATATGATTCCTGTTGATCAGGGGTTTGGATTGGAAAACCTCCAAGGTCCCTTCCAACTCCGTTATTCTGTTATGGGTCTTTGGAGAAGCAAATGAAGTAAGAAAGAGAAATATTTTTTTCCTCCTATTTCTGTTCTTAAACCCCCTTCCCTCATAGAAAAGTGTAACTCTTGCAATAAAAATTCCCTGGTGTCCCTCATCTCCAGCCCCATCCATGCATTTTTTTAAAAATGGCTTATTAACATAGTAAGAGAGTTGTGCTGTTCTTGTTACCAAAAGGCAAATAGCCTTGAAATTAGTGACTAAGCAATTTTTTCAATGGCCAGAAGACAGATTTTGGGTCTTCTACTGTTGCATTAAGTAGGGTTGATATATTGTACAAGTTGTCATCTGCTTACAACCACAATTGAGCTCAAAATTTCTGTTGCTAAGCAAGACAGTTGTTAAATGACTTTTTTCCATTTTACAACCTTTCTTGTCACCGTTGTTAAGTGAATCACTGCACTTGTTAAGTTAGTAACACTGTTATTAAATGAATCTGGCTTCCCCATTGACTTTGCTTATCAGAAGGTCTTAAAAGGTGATGATATGATCTGGGACACCTCAGTGGTCATAAATATGAGCCAGTTGTCAAGCATCCAACTTTTGATCAGATGACCATGGGGATGCTCCACAGTCATAAGTATGAAAAACAGTCATAACTGCATGCTTTTTTCAATGCAGTTATGATTGAACTGTTATAAGTCAAGGAGTACCTTTAATAAAGGAATCATACTAATCTAATCTCTATTCTTCCACCATAGCAATATTGGTTATAGTGGAATTTTGGAGCAGGCATGAATGCATGCCCTTCTCTGGTAATGCTTACAGGGTGCTTCCTGGTCCTGGTAGTGCTGCTGGGAGATAATGGGACTAGATAGAAAAACCTGAGCTGTAGTGTTTCATAAAAAAAATTGTATCTCTACAGCTGTTAAACAAGGTTGGGAGCAGCTCCTGAAAAGAGGAATGGAAGCAGCTTTGTTCTTCCAAGACAATATTCCTGGGTAAGATGACTTTTGTAGAAGTGGATGACAAGGAAGAGTACATCCCAACACCCATATAGGGTTTTGAGAGGGATTTATAGAGTTGTTGGGAGTTGGCAGCACAAAAATTAATCTTGGTTCATTGCACAGTCAATCAAATATTCAGACTGGATTTGGCATCTTTGTCTACTTGTCAATTCCTTTCCAAGGACCTGGGATAAGCAAATGTGAATGTTTGATGGTGTTACAGATATCATCACAGTATATAAACTGCTCTGAGTAAAGCTGCCTTTTGCAATTGACTGGTGGTGATTTTGTCAGTGCCAGTGGTGTTCTAGTGGTGCTCCAGTTTTATTATACTGGACTAAGGAATGGATGGGAGATAATGCAAAGTTAGTTAAAGTTTCTTTCTGGGGTGACTCTTTGCAGCTGGCAGCCTTTTCAACATTTCCATGGTCACTGGGATATGACCAATGATGTGAAAATATTCCTACTGTAAGCAGTGAAGAAGATTTGCTGCTTCATTTTGATGGCAGCATCCCAGGATGCTCAGAAAAGGACTGCAAGCATTTCATGAATCGTGGGTTCCCTGCAGCTGTTATATTTAAAATGTTTGATTGCTTAAAACAGTTTTGGTATAAAATGGCCCAACAGGGAGTAAAGAACATTATGTAGGCAATTAACGCTAAAGAATGTGCAAACTGAATTTACCTTGCTTGAAAGAATTGACTCTTCTCCATCTATACCCCAATCTCCACAGATGATTTTGAAGGACAAAACGTTGTCCTATCTTTATCCATGACAAGAACATACCTGTGTCTCCCCAAAAATCAGAACTGGGTCTTATTTTTTGGGGCCTCCAAAATAAGCACTAGGGCTTATTTTGAGGGGTGTCTTATTTTTTTCTCCATTTGCGAGAGGCCCACTTCTTCTGTTTGCTCATAGTGGAGAACTGGTAGCGTGGCATTCCAGCACGATCCGCTGCAAGGCTGGAGTGTGTGGAGCTGCCCCATGGGCTCTGCACCAGCTTACCTCAGGGCCCCTGCAGCCAGGCCATCCATGCCCCAATATCTGCTTCATGGCAGTGGCACCTACACACCACTTGGCCTTCTACTCCATTGTGGCTGTGAGCAAGCAGAAAAAGTGGGCCAGCAGCCACATGGACTCCTGCACATGGTTGCTGGTACTGTCGCCGCGAGGCAGGTGTCGGGGTGTAGATGCCCTGGCTGCGGGACCCCTGAGGTCCCATGTGCTGGTGCAATGGACACCACCCTGCCTGAGCAACTAGACAAAATAAGCAGGTAGCCAGCTTCACAGGCTCTTAAGTAGGGCTTATTTTACGATAGGGCTTATATTAGGCGCACGTGTACAAGCATGCTAGGGCTTATTTTCAGGATAGGTCTTATTTTCCGGGAAACAGGGTAGCTGTAGTGGCGCAGTGGTTAGAATGCAGTACTGCAGGCTACTTCTGCTGACTACCAGCAGTGGCAGTTTGATTTTGACTGGCTCAAGGTTGATTCAGCCTTCCATCCTTCCAAGATGGGTAAAAGAGGACCCAGATTGTTGGGGGCAATATGCTGACTTTGTAAACCACTTAGCTAGGGCTGTAAAGCACTGTGAAGCAGTATATAAGTCCAAGTGCTATTGCTATTTTATTTCATTCCAAAAAAAATCAACAAAAGCCTTTTCATTTTAGCTAAGCTCATGTAAATAGTTTTTTCCAAAAAATTACAGCACCCAAAATTTTGTGTTTAGAGCAACAACTGCATAGTATGTCTTGAAAAGGCAGGGCTGACTTTTCTCATTCACACTGATTCAGGAGACATAATCATCATTCTGCATTGACTTTGTCACATTGCTATTAGATATGTAGTATTGTTATATTTAATTTGGGTGACTTACTTGATCGGTATAATTTCCAAGAAGAAACACTTTAAAAATCAAATGCCATAGCAACTATTGAAGATATATTTACTTATTTATTTATAGTCCACCTTTATTTTTACAAATCACTCAAGAAAGTGAACATATCCATCACACCTTCCTGAGGGGGGTTGGAATGAGGGAGAAGGATTCACTCAAGGTTATTCAGCTGGCTTTTATAGCTAAGGCGGGACTTGAACTGTTGCTTTCTTGCTTTCTAGTCTGGTGCCTTAACCTCTAAAACAAACTAGCTGCGCTGGAAACCCCCTGGTCCCATTAAATTAGAGATGGGGAACTATGGGCCCTTTATGACTTGTGGACTTCAACTAACTCCCAGAATTCCTCCCACCATTCTGGGAGTTGAAGTCCACAAATTATAAAAGGGCCATAGTTTCTCAACCCGCCTTAAATAGTTACATTTTCCATCAGAATCCATCAGAACTATTGATGGGACTTAATTATACCCAGCCAGTAACTGAGTGATTATGATGTTTACCCAGCTCACACATTGTTAAATCAATCCCAACTCAAACATTACTGGCTATTTTTGTGGCACCATAAATCATAGTTTATAAGCAATGTGTTGGTTCATACATAACACTAAGTTAAAAATAAGCACATCTCATTACAGTTTAATACAATGTATGAACCAAAACATAAGCAAAAAATAATAAGAAGATTATAAGAAAATGTAGCATTGTAAGAGACACTTTGATTAATAAAATGAAATAAATTGCAATGTGTGTAATTTTATTTATTTATTGAATTTATATCGCCACCTATTCACACATGGCGACTCAAGGCGGCTTACAGAATATAAAACCTCATTTAAAACTATACAACTAATAAAGAATCAAATAAATTAATATCATATCATATCACAAAATCACCCCCCGCCTCAGCAACAGCAGATCAAACGAGCCATTTAATGGGTTCCATCCCACTCTGGGTTCCCCAGACCCGCTGGCAGAACCAGGTCTTCAGTGCCTTCCAGAAGAGTATTAGAGTGGGGGCCGTTCTAATCTCTGGGGGAATGATCTTCCAGAGAGAGGGAGCCATCATGGAGCCACCATGGAGAAGGCCCTCCTTCTACGTCCCACCAGGCATATGGAGATAGAGGATCTCCTAGGGGATGGGAACCGCAGCATTCCCTGCCTCCCCACTCTGATGGGTTATGGATAGATGTGACCGGCAAGAGAGTCCCTCAGATGACGCAGATAAGCCAGGAAGGGCAGCTCCCACAAGAGAGGTGATACATATGTACACCAGGGTCTGCACAAAACCATCCGGGCCACTTCATTTTGCACCAACTGGAGCTTCCAGATACTCTTCAAGGGCAGCCCAATGTAGAGTGTATTGCAATAGTCCATACAGGGAGTGACTGTGAGTAGGCACTGTTGGTCCAGGAAAGGGCCTAATTTAACTTGGAAAGTTATTTTCTTTTCTTACTGTAGTCAAGTGCTGTGCTTAGCATGCTGGTCAGTTCTTTGGTCACTAGTGACACAATATGGCAGCAGAGCTGGCAGAGCTGGTTGCTAAAAATTTATCAGCACACCACTCCCTGGATGCAACAGATTAATTAGGAGAATGAAGCAGTATCTATTAGAACATGTAAACTGTGGCTTGGTTTACATTTTGAAAGAAAGAAACATTTGCACACCTGGAATTGAAGTTCCACACCGATCTTTAGTAAAAGAGAATGGCTTTGATCATAGAAGTATAGATCAGAAAAAGTAAAAAAAAAAGTTTCTTTTACTAAAAGAAGACTAAACTGCATAATATGGAATTTGAGCAAACAGGCAATACAAGTCGTTAATCTTATGGTTTTGGGGGAAGTTAATAGAAAGTTAAATGAAGAACGTATATAAATTTTGATCTTTTTTGGGATCTGATAAATGTGTTATAACTCAGGTGCTGCCATAAATAGATTTGCATGTATTCAAGCTTGAATGAATTCTAATTTAATCTCAAAACATCACTGAAAATATTTGCTCTAATTCCAGGTCATGATGAAGAAATTATGTCAAATTTTCAGCATGGTTTCCCACAAGAAGTTAGAGGTTGTCTCTAAGCAAATGGACAAAACTTTATGGTCTCTTTCATCATCTTAAAGAAAGGATTAGGTGTCAAAGAACCATGCATTTTCCATCTTAAGTGATGCTTGTATTTTTTCCCCCCTTTATAAACTCCAACAGTTGCTTTTGATTGTGGAGTTATACAAATATGTTTAATAAACAAATAGCAGATGTTGCAACAGAGGTACAAGAGAAGATGATAGAATCACTCATCTTTGATTATTTAGAAAGTTCAAAATTGCAGGTTTCTAGATTGTATAATCAGATAATACCATTGTCCTCCTAATGTTTGACAAGAGCAAATGCCTTCAAATCATCCATTATTTTCACATAACGTTGGCTGCTGATTTCAGTTAATATGAATTTGTGAGAAGGACTAAGGAATTTCCCAAATTTAAGATGCACCGTATTTGTTAATATTGTAGTTTTCCTCATGAATACAGAACTTTCTGGAAATTTTAGTTAAACTGGAAGCATTTCACTCTTCAGAATTTGAAGTTTTAGAGGAAAATGCTTCCTTTTATCTGAAGTAAATGAAACTGATTATATTGGGTTTGGCTTCAAACAGGGTGGGTGGCATTTAAGTCAAATCCAGCAACCACATTATATGGAGCCAAGAATAACTCAGTCAAAAGTTGACTTTCCTGAGGTAAATGCTAGCTATCAAATTGCATTGGATTGACTCCCAAAGACTACAAGATTGTAGAAAACTTGTCTTCTCCAGCCTGATGCCCCCCAAATATAAGAGAATTACAGTACAATTTTCTTGGCCATTAACTATGCTGTTTGGAAATTCAGGTTATTGCAGTCTCAGCATATAATAGTTGGAGGCATCAAGTTAAGAAAACTCAAATAGGCATTTCCTTGTAAATTTCAGGGTAAGGATAATTTTAAATTTTCTTTCCAGGGGGAAATATCCAGTTCCTATGACTTTCTTCTGTTTGACCTTGACCTAGTACAATCTGGATCCTAATTTAAATTACTTTTAATAGTACTGTATTACTTTTTACATGTTACTCAATTTTCTTCATGTGGGCACCATCTAAAAAAGGTGAAAGAAATTTCAAATGAGGATCATGTTGACCCAGCTATCTTATAGTTTCTCAGTTGTTACCTATTCGGCCAAATAGGTTGTAAAAAAATGCTTTTAAAAGTAAAAAAAAAAAGATCGCACACCACAGCTGATCACAGCCCACCCCGCACTGTTCTGCTTACTGCATTCCTCATTTTGGCGGGCACTACGCGTGCATACACGTCATATTTAGTGGAAGGTGCGCATACGCAGCCAGCGAACCAATACTAGATTTCACCACTGATACAAAAGAAAGTGAAATTAAATTCAGAGATAGAATGAGGCCAACAGTTCATTTCTCAATGTCATTATCTTAAACCCTGCCATTTGTACAGTTTTAAACTGCACCTTAAATCCACTATTCCAGAACAAGCGGACTCTTGTCCGCTTCTGTACTTCTGATTAATTTTATCTTGTTTCCCTGCAAATTCCATAGAATTATCCTTTTGCTATTATAGTCCCTCTGCAGAACTATCTTTGAAATGAGAGCGATTGGGAAGATGCCAGATATGTCAGGACCAAAAATTCTTCTCTCTCCACTCCTTTCTTGTCTCCTGCCCTTCCCTTTGAAAGCGTGTTCTAGTCACCTAGTCTGATGAACAGACTTGATAAAAGGGCCTGAGCTGTGTACTGACTTTGATCTAAAGATAGCCTTTAAAAGTCAAACACATCATTAGCAGCAGGAGAGGCACTTCCTTGTAAACAACTTCTCCGTGACTCAGATAAAACGCCAAAAGAAAGCCCTCTGCATTTCTCCGGACATGGACAGAATGTATCACTCCTCCCAAAGTAGGGATGCTGACAACACAAGAACTTTTGTGGCCTGGTGCCAGGTGTTGGGGGGGGGGGGGAATTGGATGCCATAAGCATTTTTCCTTGTTTACAATAGCTTCTGATATTCCTGATAGCAGTAATAAAGGTTGGGCAAGTACAGCTATGATATGCTGGTTGGTGGGACATCTATTTAAAATCTTGTCTTTCTTATGCAGCTTGCTCAAAATACGGACCTGCATTAAGATCAGTATGACTCAAGACAGGCTGGTATTTTATTTTGACAGCGGGCAAAAAAATCCTGTAAATGCTCCTCTTTGAGAATACCACTAATATACTGTAATTAATGATCCAGCTGGTATCCTAATTTTAGGGGGTGGTGCGAATTAACATGCAGTTTTGTTGGCTTTTCCTGTCAGAGCAGAACAAACATGATTACCTGTGTTAATAGCTTAGTGGAGGATGTGAAAAGAATCTCTGAAACTCAACAAAAGGATTGAGAAGAATTAATTATGAATGAAAAGCAAAAAACCTAGGCCAGTGTTAAATATTTGTAAGGTTTTCTTGGTATATTTACATTTGGAAATAAAGGAAGATACAGGTAGTCCTCGATTTACAATAGTTCCTTCAGTGACCATTCAAAGTTACAATGGCACTGAAAAAAGTGACTTATGACCGTTTTCCACACTTATGACATTGTAGCATCCCCATGATCATGTGATAAAAATTCAGATGCTTGCAATTTATGACAGTTGCAGTGTCCCAGGGTCATACAATCTCCTTTTGTGACAGTCTCACAAGCAAAGCCAATGGGGAAGCCAGATTTGCTTAACAACCGGGTTACTAATTTAATAACTGCAGTGATTCACTTAAAAAATGTGGCAGGGAAAGTTGTAAAATGGGGCAAAACCCATTTAACAAATACCTTGCTTAGCACCAGAAATTTTGGACTCAATTGTGGTTGTAAGTCAAGAATTACCTGTAGTACATAGTTTTTTGGGGGAGGATTTAAGAATAGATAATAAATAAAAGTGGACAGTGTATTGGTCATTTGCATCCTTTTAGAGGATCATTGAAGCACTTGGAAGTTTATTTGTGTCCTCAGGGTCACCTGAGTAGTGATCCTGGTTCCTGTAGTTTGCAGTTTTTTCTCTGGAAATCCATTCCTACTCCCACCCCATTCAAAGATTGTTCATCCCAAATTGTAAAGCTAAACATCTGTAGAGATGAGAAGTAAAAAAACTCCAAAGAAAAAACAAGAAAGCCAGTTGCCTCCTGAAAAAGCACCTTTGGGACAACCATGACTTGGACCTCTATAGACATTTAGCTATACAACCTAAGCCTAAGCCTTTGAATGATGTGGAACTACAATGGATTTCCAGAGAAAAATTTGCAGACTACAGGAACCAGGAGCACTATTCAGCCTAACCCTAACCTCAGGTGACCCTGAGGACACAGATAAACCTCCAAGTGCTTTGTTTTTCTTCAAATTTGAAAAAGAAAGGGGGGAATTTATTTATTTCCGATCCTTTAACCAATCTTGGGCAATTTCTCTAGTTATTTAAAATTTTCCAAATTATTTCCAAATAATTTTGTTCAAAAGTCAATTTTCCATCTGGTTTTTGTCCCTTTAAAATTATGCTTCAAAAACTTTTCCCCCCCACTCCCCTGTGTTCGTTAGCCGCTGTTTTATCACTAGGGGTCTTAAAGTTAAAAAAAAATTTCCTTATTGTTTTTTCAACCATGGGTTGGCTGTCACTCAACTGGCTTCAAAAAACTCTGTATCATTCATTACTCCTGCTCAATGCTTAGTCTAGTTGCCCCAGCTTTGTGGCAGCCGCAATGGCTGCCATCCCCCTCTGCCAAGTCATGGAGAGTTTCCTCTGACCTTCGAGGAACTTGTCTGTTTCTCTTGGTCTTCTGAGGTGCCTCTCCTTCTTTCCCATCCCTACAGGATGGTTCTGGTCCGAAAACCCCTCGGTAGCAATTCGTCAGTCTGGGTTTTCGCAGAGCTCATCAGAGCCCGCTAATTCCCTGACTGTCTCACCGCGATGCTTCTGGTTGAATTCCAAGATTATCTGTATTATGATCAGAACAATTAAAACAATTATCTTTCCTGAGTAAAGAGGGGCTTTAAAAGCGGGCTACTGGGAAAAAAACAAGAAAATGAAGACTTTAAAAAAAAATCAATATATCCTGTTAGGGCAGTGTTGACTCTTAGGGATCATGGGAATAGATTTTTTTCCAGGACCACGGAAGTAGGTAGTCACATTCAGATTACAGATCTAGAAACAATTATTAAGAGTACTGTGGATTGAGGGAAGGATGAATTAATTAGATCTGGGCCACATGAAGAGCATTTGTCAATAGAATCACTAAAAGTCAAATCCAACTAATGGCAATTAGCTGACATGCTCTGCTTTTCTTTAGCATATAAATTTGGGTGATGGGTGAGAAATCAATGTACTTAAGCAGTATTTTTGAGGTGATTATTTGGGAAAACACAAGTGAATAGCAGGGCTAATGCTATTACCAGGGATATTATAATCCGTCCTCTTATCCCAGGGTCTGTGAACTTGATGCAGCAGTCCTTTTTGTTGGATAATTAGAGATACCCGCTGAATGTTTTGTGCAGCACCACATGCCTGCTTGCCAAAAAGTGGGAAAAGTAAGACAAGGTCCTAGCTGCCAAGGTGAAGCTCTCTAACTCAATTAAACTGCTGTTTGGCATCTGAATGCAAACCACTTGGTTTAAGGGAAGCAGTCAGTCTTACAATGAGCCGTGTGCTGGGCAGCTGTCTTAACGGTTCAGATTTGGACAAAGAGCTGTTTATTTGAGAGAGGAATTGGGAAAAAAGAAAACTTGGCTTGCTGATCCAGGCCAAATGTCTACCTATGTAGTGTTTGGCTCTAGCAATGTCCTGCCAAGTGTTTCTGGTCATGTTGAATGTAATAGCAAGTGCCTACTGTCACAGGATACAATGCTAAATAACCTCTAAACAACAAGACACTCCATGGCTTTTTAAAAACAAATTCCTCCTATTTTCTCCTTCTCTCTCTCTCTCTCTCTCTCTCTCTCACACACACACACACACACACATCCCTTCATAGTAATGTGTGTACTGTTTAAGTTTAAGTTTTATTAGATTTATATACCGCCCTTCTCCTTGCAGACTCAGGGCGGTGAACAGCCAAATTAAAAATCAAATACACAAAAGTTAAAATTTCATAAAAAGAAAATATAAATAGCCGTAGATTAAAACAAATTAATTTAAAAAGATAATAAAACTCTAAAAATAATAAAATATTTGACAGGAATCAGACTAAGCCGGCAAGCTGAAAAAGATGTGTTTTTAAAGCCCGCCAGAAAGTCGGGAAGTCAGAAATTGTTCTTAACTCTGGAGGAAGGTCGTTCCAGAGGGTAGGAGCTGCCACAGAGAAGCTCCCCCTGGGGGTCACCAGCCGGCATTGTCTGGCTGACGGTACCCTGAGGAGGCCCTCTCTGTGGGAGCGAACCGGCCGGTGGGAGGCAATTGGTGGCAGAAGGCGGTCCCGTAAGTACCCTGGTCCTAAGCCATGGAGCGCTTTAAAGGTGATTACAACACCTTGAAACGCACCTGGTAGTCCACCGGTAGCCAGTGCAGCTCGCGCAGGAGAGGTGTCACATGGGAGCGCCCAATCGTTCCCATAATCCCCCGCGCAGCCGCATTTTGCACCAGTTGGAGCCTCCGGGTGCACCCCAAGGGGAGCCCCATGTAGAGAGCATTACAGTAGTCCAGGTGAGAAGTGACGAGAGCCTGAGTGACAGTGCGTATGGAGTCCCGATCTAGAAAGGGCCGCAACTGGCATATCAGGTGGACCTGATAGAAAGCCCCCCCTGGCCACGGCTGCCGTGATCCTCTAAAGACAGCCGTGGGTCCAGGAGGACGCCCAAGTTGCGCATCCTTTCCGTGGGGGCCAATGATTCGCCCCCAATAACCAGCGATGGTGTCAGCTGGCTATATCGGGACGCCAGCAGCCACAGCCACTCGGTCTTGGAGGGGTTGAGTCGAAGCCTGTTTCTCCCCATCCAGACCCGCACGGCTTCAAGGCACTGGGACATCACTTCCACGGCATCGTTGGGGTGGTCTGGGGTGGAAATGTACAGCTGAGTATCATCAGCGTACTGATGGAACTCCACCCCAAAACCACAGATGATCTCACCCAGCCAGTTTACATAAATGTTGAACAGGAGGGGTGAGAGGACCGACCCTTGTGGCACCCCACACACTAGGCGCCTTGGGGTCGACTGCTGCCCCCCTGTCAACACAGATTGCGACCGGTCGGAGAGGTAGGAGGAGAACCACTGCAGAACGGTGCCCCCCACCCCCAATCCCTCCAACCGGCTCAACATGATACCATGGTCGATGGTATCAAAAGCCGCTGAGAGGTCTAACAACACCAGGATAGAGGAGTAACCCCTACCCCGGGCCCTCCAGAGATCATCCACCAATGCGACTAATGCTGTTTCGGTGCTGTATCCAGACCTGAAGCCGGACTGGAGTGGGTCTACATAGACAGCTTCATCCAGGTACTGGGGGAGCTGCCACGCCACCACACTCTCAACAACCTTCGCCAAGAAGCAAAGGTTGGAGACAGGACGGTAATTAGCCAAAACAGCTGGGTCCAGGGAGCGCTTCTTGAGGAGGGGCCTCACCACCGCCTCCTTCAAGGCGGCCGGTAAGGCACCCTCACTCAAAGAAGCATTAATAATCTCCTGGAGCCAGCCTCGTGTAACCTCCCGGGAGGCCAGCACCAACCAGGAGGGACACGGGTCCAATAAACATGTAGTTGCGTTCAGTCTTCCCAGAATCTTGTCCACGTCTTCAGGAGCCACAGGATCGAACTCAGCTCAGATAACACTCTCAAGACCTGCCTCAGTCCCCTCGTCTGAACTAACCCAGTCAGCGGCCAAATCTTCCCGAATCTGAGTTATTTTATCATCCAGATATTGAACAAAGTCCTCAGCACGTCCCTGCAAGGTACTTTAAAAGGTACTGCCCTGGATATTGCTGACCTGAAATTTCTAACCCTGATAGCTTTATGGGAAAATGTAAAGGACTTCATACAATTGAGTGATTCTTAAAAGTTGGTTTCCTCCAAAGACATCAAACTTACTATTTCCATTGAATACTATTGGAAAGGCGGAACATTTTTATAAAAATATCCTTAAGGGAGCTTCGGAATATCTTAAGAATAAGAAACAAGAAAGAGAGTTTGCAAAAGGTAAACAGAAGGATGAGACTCAAAGAATGAATCAAAGAATGTTAAAAGTACAAGGAGTACAATCTGGTTTCTCGGAGGACTTTACTATGGATTTTTCAGATGGGAAAATTGAGCATACCAGTGAACCTAGACTAGGAGCACCGGATCTTGAACTGCTGGAGCAAGATTTAAAAAATATTATAATTCAAGATGAACAGCAGCAGAGGTCCAACGCTCCGCAAGGAAAGGGTGGTGATGTCGAACAGGAACCAGAATTTAATGAGGAAATTCAAGTGGTCATTAATGAGTGTCGTGAAGTCCTCCACCAGTTACAGTTGTTAGCAGAAAGTATGGAAAATTTCGGAAAATGGTTATAAAATTCTCAAAGTTTATACTGAATTGGATTTATGGACTATAAAGTCTTTATCCTGAATTGGAGACTTATAAAACTTTTATTACTCTGAATTGGATTCAACATCTTGAGCAAGTTTAACAGATCGCTGCAATAGCAGCAGCGTTCTGTGATTACCCTATTATAGGTTTTTTTTTTTTTGGAATCTATCATCCAAGAGGAAAGGATGGAAATGAAAACATCTCACAACCAGAAGGAGTGAACAACAAAGGGTGGCAGGATTTGAAACAGCTTCATAAGAACATCTGGGAATGCAGTTTCTAGGATTTTTTTCTTTTTTTGATTTTTTTGTTCTCAAGGTTTGGCGGAGCTACATTGGGTTTCTTCTTCTTGAAATAGAATACGTTAGTTTGAATGATTCTACCTAGAGGCGTGAATATCTTCGTGGTTGGATGCTATCTATATAAAGTCACACGGGGGGTTTATATGGAAAGCTTTATTTTATTGATGGGGGCAGATAGAAGATGAAGCTTATTGGAATTGGACATATGTGAAGAAAGAAGATTTAACTTCAATCAGGATGAAGAGAAGATTGAAATTCGAGTTATGGGAAATTATAATATATGTATAATTATATTGTACTGTATGTTTTATGTTCTTTTCTTTGGGGGGGGGTTTGTGTTCTTGAACTAAGGGGAGTAGTTGGGATTAAACTATTTGATATTACTTAATATGAATAAGTAGGTTATATAATTTTTGGGGGATGGTGTATGGCATATGATTAGTAATGTTTCTTTTTCTTTCTTTTTTTTAAAATTGGGTTAAATATTGTAATGGTTATTTTTTCTGGGTGTTTTTCTTATTACAATATTGTTAATGTTAGATAAATATCTATGTTTATGGGCTTTTTTAAAATTTATTTTTATTTTCTTAATTCTTTTCTTTCTTTTCTCTTCCTCTCAATTTAGAATTGAATATATAATAGTATTTGCTTTTCTTATTGTTACAAATTCTTGCTGGTTTTTTTTTTTTTAAATGTGTAGCGGAAGTCAGGGGTGGGATGGGGAGGGAGGGGGTGGGGTTGGGGGAGATTGGGGGGGGTTAGGGGGAGATTGGGGGGGAGGGGAGGGTGGGGGCGGGGGAGGGGTGAAAAAGGGGGAAAAATTTTTGTATTGTAAAACTTTTTCAATAAAAAAAAAAAAAAATTTCCAGAATTGCAATTTGCAATGGTTGGAGGCCTTCAGATAGATTAGTTGGTCCAACTTAGAACTCTGATTTCTGATCAATTATAATGATTGTTATTAGGCCTTTTCACTTTACGTTTAGCACTAATTGTTGATTGACTTTTGAACCCAACCCAGGGAACTCTTTTGATACTGTATACCAGGGGTGTCAAACTTACGATGACAGGTTGTTACATGACGTATTGTAACTTTTCCCCCTTTGCTAAAACGGGGTGGACTTGGCCAGCGTTTTACGCATCCGGCCTGCAGGCCGCAAGTTTAACACCCTTGTTGTATACAGAGACTCACATAGCTTAATCCTAGCTTGCACAGTCTAAACCAGGGGTCTCCAACCTTAGCAACCTGAAGCCTGGAGGACTTCAACTCCCAGAATTCCCTAGCCATCTTCGCTGGCTGGGGAATTCTAGAGTTGGAGTCCACCAGACTTAAAGTTGCCAAGGTTGGAGACCCCTGGTCTAAACACTAGTTTTATCTGATGCCTGAATGCTTCTCCTCAGACTTTTTTTTTTACAAGTGCTATTGATATATCTAACAGTACTGATAAAATCTACTCTTTTCATGATGGTGCCTATATACTGGAATGAATTTTCACTGAAGTTAAATTGAACCATTGTTATATTTAATAGTAGTAGGATCAAAGTATTTTCCTAAAGACCTTTTATTAGTTTATTATTATTATTATTTATTAATCCAATTTATATGCCGCCCTTCTCCATAGACTCAGGGTGTCTTGCAATGCATTATAGCAATAGCCTGCATACTTTTATGTATATACCTGCTTATTAGGGCTTTCGGCCCCCCTTAAGCAGTATTATTCTGTATAAAGCTGGCTTATTGCGCCCACAATCCGGGTCCTCAATTTACCTACCTCGAAAGGATGGAAGGCTGAGTCAACCTTGAGCCTGGTGAGATTTGAACTCACACTAATTTCAGGCAGCTGGCAGCTAAATGCTAGCACTTAACAGCACTTAGTCCCCTGCACCACCGAGGCTCTTTTAAAGATGGTTATGCTGCCCCTATGTTTTTTAATGTTGAATTTTTTAAATAAACCACTATTTGGAAGTAAGCACCGAATATATAATTAAATAGTGGCATAAATCCATAAAACCATGAATGAAACATGTAAACCTAGTTAAAGCTTTCAACAAACCATGCTTTAAATTTTTTTTGCCGTCAACTTTGTTAAACTGTATCGGACAATGTAATGATACAGAACAACAAAGTTGGAATTGACCTTGTAGGTCATCTTGTACCATCTTGTAGGTCCATTTAGACCCTATACCAATGATGGCTAACCTTTTTGCCATCACATGCCAAAAGCGGGAGGAGCGCAGGGGCTCTCACACGCATGTGTCCACACCCATAATTCAATGTGCCCCAACCCCCCATGCATGTGCAGGTGACCCCCCCGTGCTCCCCCCGCTTTTGGCACGTGATGGCACAGTGGGACCGGTAGACCCATTTTTCACCCTCCCCAGGCTCCAGAGGCTTTCTTGGAGCCTGGGGAGGGTAAAAAATGGGTCTTCCAGGCCCACCAGAAGTTGGGTGGGCTTCCCGAAAGGGATGGGTGGGCTTCCCGAAAGGGAAGGGTGGGCCCAGAAGGCCCGAAAATCAGCTGGCCGATGTGCACATGTGTGCTGGAGCTGAGCTATGGCAACACTCGTGTGCCCACAGATATGGCTCTGCATGCCACCTTTGGCACGCGTGCCATAGGTTCACCATCATGGCCCTATACCATTTCTGACAAGTTGCTGTCTTGAAAGCCTCCAGCGATGAAGCACTCACAACTTCAGAAGGCAAGCTGTTCCATTGATTTATTGTTCTCACTGTCAGAAAATTTCTCCTTATTTCTAGGTTGAACGTCTCCTTGATCAGTTTCCACCCACTATTCCTTGTCTGGCCTCCTCTCTGTGACAGCTCCTCATATATTGGAATACTGCTATCTTGTCACTTCTGGTCCTTTTCTTCAGTAGACCAATTCATACAGCCGCTTGTTTATCCATCGAAAACAAGCAATTTCTTAGCAACTCAATAACTTTCACCAACATCTGTGCACCACAGAATCTCCCCTCACCCATCCCTGTTTAGAACATTCTCTTTGGCAGAGCTTTGCATTTTAATGGAGAAGAAATTGTTTGCTTTGGATAGAGAAGCATGCAGTTACATGAGCTCTACCTGCAGTCCAAAAACAGGACCACTGCCAGGCACAAGGTTGAGCACTCTCCCTCTTCTGTGAGACACAGGGGTTTATTGTGATGCGTTAGACAAAGAGGGTTGTAGCTGGAATGGGGCAGATTTGGTTCAGTTCCCCGCTTTCCCACATGCTATCTGGGTGGCTTCTGGGAGAAGAAATAAAGGCTCCGACTCTGCAAAACCCAAATATTTTTGATGGCATTCGTTTTTCCCAGTTGCAAAGTTCTACAGATGAGAGTACGATTTCAGTTTATAAACTTGAGTGCTGTTAGTAAGAGAGAAGAATATAGTGGACAGCACCAAACTATTAAGGTAGGGTGAATAGCAATGGGAAATCTGCAGTGGGGAATCACCCATTGCTATTAACTAGGGGGCGATTAACCTACACCATTAGTTCTACTCTGTTCTTTGGCATAAATAAGATAACATGAATGAAGGGATAAATGGATTTTCTCTCTATGAGAGAAATTTAAAGCATTGTTTTAATAAAAATATTTTCAATCTGTTTTATTGTGTAAAATGATGTATAGGGTGAAAAAAACCCATAGAATTATAAATATTCAGAATCCCTCTTTGAGGGGAAAGGACAGTCTAGAAATGCCAAATATAAATATAACATAAATAAATATATCTGATTCTAACATAGTTTCAGTTCAAATGCATTATTTAGAAAAATCTCCCATAATAAATGGAATAATTTATCCTAATTCTGCCACATGATAGTATTTTATGAGATTGGGCACGTCCCAACTTTTTGAAAGTCTAGTCTGGATTTTCCAACTGGGTGTCATTGAAATAGAAAAATTAAGCTGTACAAAAATTTTCATTTTAACCACTGCAATTCATCCTAAAAAATTGAAATGTTTGGAAACCCAAGTTTTCGTTTAATTTCTTACAATTCAGTACATAATTTGAAAAGATTTTGTTAATATTTTTAGTATTAATAATGCCTAAATGTTTTAAAGAATTATATATTGTTGGAATCCCTGAAACTGGAAAATTTCTTTTGAAATTTGAGTTTTTGGGTTTATATGAAAAAACATCAAATGTGAGTTATGAAAATTAAGTGATAATCCTGACACCACTACAAATTCCTCTAACTCCTTAATATAGCTAGCTGAATTAAAAAGAGTCAAGATCATATCAACTGCAAATAGATTTAAAAGATATATTAAAAGATACCACAAACAAATTTAAAAGATACGTCTTATCTCCCTTTTTTATCCTGTTAATCTTATTATTGGATCTAAGTGCTGTTACCAGCACTTTAGTAGCTTGATTGAATAGTAAAGGTGATAAAGGACAACCCTGCTTGGTACCTCTTAAAATCATAATGAGATCTGAATCATAACTATTAAGATTTATCTGGGCATTAACTGGTCCACAAATATTTTTAGTCATCTGAGGCCCCAAATTTAAATTTAAACAGTATTTGTTTTAAAAATACAATTTAAATTTAAATTTGGGACTGGCTTCTGTTTTAAAACATTTGTTTTAAAAATTGTATTTCCTGAGAATCAAAGGCTTTAAATATATTTAATACATCTAATACATCCCCTGAACTCTGCTAGCCAGCTGAGTCAAAGCTAGTTCGCCCCCTGTGGTGTACCATGGATAGTGCACATATGTAAACAAAATGAACTAGCAATTTTAGGCCGCCAGAACTACTCTGTGGTAAAAAAACATTGTGTATATGCCATACGCTATGGGTGTCAAATTCGCCGCCATCATGTTGTCACGTGACATTTGGAGAGGTTTTTCCCATTTCCGGAGCTAGGGTAGGCATGGCCTGCGCGTGACCGCATCTGGCCACCAGTTTGACACCCTGCTATACGCTAAAAGAAATTTTAAAAATCTAATAAAAATTTATGGCTAATGAAGATTTATTAATTTTATTATATATATATATATATATATATATATATATATATATATATATATATATATATATATATTTGTTTGTTTTCTGAGATTTTCGCGGGTGTTTGTATGTAGGTCTTTGGTTATTCGGGTCTTCTCCCGCATAAAATTGGAAGTATCTTGGCGACGTTTCAACGAAGTCTCATTCAGATGACGAATGAGACTTCGTCAAAACGTCACCAAGATACTTCCAATTTTACGCGGGAGAAGACCCGAATAACCAAAGACATATATATACATACATACATACATACATACATACAAACAAACAAACAAACAAACAAACAAACAAACAAACAAAATAATAATTTCCCTTTTGTTTCTGGGAGTTGACTGCAAACACTCCATGCTGCAAACACTCTGTGCCAAATCCTGCTGGGATTTCAGGTCAGCCCCCCACCCTCACCCTCACCCCCAAACCAGTGGGTGTTCTCTTGGCAGTGGCTTATGGCCTTCTGAATTGGCTTCTCCAACTGCCTCTACTTCCCCAGAACCCAACAGGACAGATTGCAAATCAAGATCATATGATTGCAGGACACTTGGCAAATCATTGTAAGTGTGAAAAGTTTGCCAAGTGCTCAGATTACAAATTTTAATTTATATGGGCATCCAATTTAAACACACTATGACTCCAGGCGGCATATAGCTATAAAAAATTAGAATTTAAAACTACCACCTACACCCCTCCTCCTGTGACTGTGGGGACTCTGTAATGGTCATAATGTTGATCATTAGTACCTTTGTTCATTGCTGTCATAATGTTGAACAATGAAGGAATGCTCGTTAAGTGAGGAATACCTAAAAGGATTATTTCGTAATTAAAATATTCTGTTTGAGCTGGTCTATAAATTTACATTTTGAATCAGTTTTACAAAATAAAAAAATAAAGTACAGGTAATCCTTGTTTACTGATCACAATTGTGAGTGACAGCTCTGTCATTAAATGAAGTAGTTGCTAACTGAGAAATCATGGTACTTCTGTTTTCGTCTTCTGTACTCCATGCCCTTTTAAATTCTTAGCTCAGTGCTGGGATAATTAGCAAGAAGGAAATTTACATAATGTGAAGTATTTACATTCATTGGAGAAGAAGAGATTACAAAATAAGAAACAGGTATTCAATGGGGAATACACCAGGCTATTTGCTGCCAGTGCTACTGTATTCATTTCAATGTGTATTCCCCATTGTGTACCTACTTACTCTCTTGTAATCCTTTCCACTCTCTGAGTGGGGGGAAGAAACACAAGTCACAGGCAAGACAACACATACTGGCTAATGGGAAACACATCACTGAGGGATGTTGTGAACGTCATAAATACGGGCATGAGTTATACAGTTCTTTTTCAGCACTGTTGTAAGTTTGAACAGTCACTGAATGAAGCTGTCGGTAGGCAAAATCTTTTTTCATTTCTTCCATTCAGTCCTGTCCATCTGTAAGAAAAATAAATGATGTTCTTTAACAGTTTATATAAGTTGTACATATGTCTAAGAGACTAATGCTGGTGTTATTTTGGAAACTATTCTTATTTCTTATACTGAATTGAACACTCACAACATGGGAATGCTATATCAGTAATTCCAATCCAGAATAGAGTCGGTGGTCATAATAAAATACAGAAAGCATATTTCAACGAAACATTAGAAGAAACTTCACATAAATACTGTATGACAGTGTAACAGATTGCTTCAGTTTATATAGGTTTTCCTTCAGTGGAAGTACTGAAATATGGACATGGTTGAGCACCTCTGAGCTACATTCCATCCTGCAGGTCCTGAATTGTTTCGGGAATTAAATTAGGCTTCATTAATCCAATTTTTAAATTCTGTTACATCTATATCTCTTAAGACTGAGAAAGAATCCATTTTGTTTGACTTCCAGAATGATCAAGGACTTCCTAAATGTGACTTTGATCTGTTCTAAAGTCTTAAGAGTTTCATTTCTAGATAGTAATTTGTAGTGGCAAGATGCTAATACTGATTAAATTCAGAATTAAATAGCACTTTTCCATAAATAAAACAGCATCCCTCAACTTGCTACTTTCTAAAATCAGTTTGCATGGTGGTTCCAGGATTCCCCATAATTATAGTTTTTAAGAAAATCACAAAGGCTCATTTACTCATCACACTTTCCACCAAATGTGTTTGATGATGTTCTACTTGGAATTTCTGTTAGAAAAACTCTTAGACTTTAGTTCTTATGGAGAATGTAAAACCTAAACACTGCAAAGGTTTCTTTCATTCTATCAATTATTCATTCCATTTAGCTCTCCTTGATAATATTTTGCTCTTAAACATCACATCTAGAGGGCATCAGAGTGGGAAACCTTCATGAAACAATGCAATAAAAACCACAGCCTCACCTGAGAAAGGCAAAGGCCAAATAAAGACTTTATTTTCACGTAAACGTAACCTCTCTAAGTCTTCCGAAAGGTGCTTTTTCAAGAGGCAATTGAACTTTCCTGTTTTTCTTTGAAGACGTTTTGCTTCTCATTCAAGAAGCTTCTTCAGCTACTTCAGAGAGATGAGAAGCAAAACGTCTTCAAAGAAACCCGGAAAGTCCAGTTGCCTCTTGAAAAAGTACCTTTGGGACAACCATGACCTGGATGACTGAGAATATCCATAGACACCTCTCTGTCTTGTAGACCAACTCTTAAAATTCTCACCATTGGCCATACTTGCTGAAGAATTCCCTATCTGGAAGTCCCCATGCCTGGAGAGCATCTGACTTAGTGTAGGTTACTTTAAAGTCAGCATTTTCAATTCAGCAAACATGCTAACAGTTCTGCTTTTCTGCTCTAACAGTTAACTCTTCTTGCTCTGAAAACAGGCGGCTTGCACCCGGTTCTGTGCAACTGCTACTTGAGAATCCCAAAATATAACTTGGATCCAAGTCCCCAGATCATTGTCTGGCCTTTAAGTACAGCAAAAATAAAGTGTCTGCATAATTTAAAAAAAAAATATCAGAGGCCAGAAAGGCCTCTAATGCCTCCTACTAAGGCAGCATTTAACATCCAGCTCCCTGCAATTACTGCAAGTTCAATTCTCACCAGGCCCAAGGTCGACTCAGCCTTCCATCCTTTCTAAGGTGGGTAAATTGAGGACCCAGTTTGTGGGGGCAATAAGCTGACTTTGTATAAATATACAAAAGTATGAAGGCTATTGCTTAAAGCATTGTAAGCCGCCCTGAGTCTCCGGAGAAGGGTGGCATATAAATCAAATTTTAAAAAAAGGAGCAATACTTTAAATGAACATGGTTATCTTGAAGAGTGAGTGATCAGCCATGTTTTCCATAAGAAACATGAATCATTTGAGAGGGAGTAAAAAGCTTATTTCTCTATAAATAAAATGTAAGTCTACATTTTCTCATTCTGACAGCCCATGGAGGAGTTGTTTTTTAATCTTAATCATCCTAGCACCTTCACCACTTTTGGAAAGCAAAGGAATCAAGAGTAGCTAGGGGTTTTGGAAATAAATGAACTACAGGTAGTCGTCATCTTAACAGCCATTCATTTAGTGCCCTAAATTACAATGGCACTGAAAAAAGTGACCCACTGTATGACCGGTTTTCACATGACCATTGCAGCATCTGCATGGTTACATGATAAAAATTTGAGCACTTGGCAACCGGCATTTATTTATGGCATTTGCACTGTCCCCAGGGTCATGTGATCATCATTTGTAACCTTCTCAACTGACTTACATTGGAAGCCTGATTTGATTGATAATCACAAAATTCACTTAACAATTCATTCAACAACAATGGAAAAATAGGATGTAAAATAGGGCAAAACTCACTTAACAACTCTCTAATTTAGCAATCAAAAATTTGGCCTCAGTTATGGTCCTAAGTTGAGGAGTACCTATCTTCTCAAATTGGTGCTTTTTCTGATAGCCCTCATGTGGTCAGAGAAAAACAGTCCATAAGAAGATCAGACAAGAGATAGACTGAAAGAGAACCAACCTGCCCATTACATAGTCTGGGTGTCAGGCCATTTGCAGCTTCCTGACCCAAAATTACATTCTTTTCCCAAGCACAAATCTCAAGGACACCTCAATAACAAGGTTTTGTAAGAAAAATGTAGGAGCGTTACAGGAATGCTAGCAAGTGAGCAAATATATATATGGGTACATGAGGGCAGAAAATTAGGGGGTCTTTTTCGCTCATTCTTGTGCTGTACAGTAATTACAAGGTGGCAGACACAAGCGTAGCCTGCAGGTGCCCATAGTTTAGGTAATGGACATGATTCCTGCTTAGTCTGAAAACCAACCTTTACATCAAGCAGTAGAAATTAAATGCTTACTTTTTAACACACAACAGCTGGTGAAATTCCTTCACAATGACTTCTTTGCTTTTTTGCAATATAATCACTTTATCAGACATTCCTGAATATATCTGTGCCTATTTTATGAGCTCCAGTCTAGCCTGTTATAAAGAAGCTGTCACCTTTCAGCTCTACTGTATTACACCTCCCATAAATTCTAGTCTCTATGCATGGTGGATATTGGAAGCAGTCAGAGGGAACCAAGATATTGAAAATATTAAAATAAAAATCAATATGTAATGAATTGAAAGTAATTGAACACAAAAGAACTTTTATATTACTAATTGTATAACAAAGACGTTTTTAAAAATACCATTGAAATTAGGTAGATAATAAATTGACATCAATAAAAATGATCAATTATTTCCTTGCATATTGTTTCTCAAAAGCTTGTTCTCTTACAAGACCTGTAGTTGGACAGTTACTCCTAAAAAAAGAGCCTGCACATTTAAGATTTTTTTTCTTGAATATTCAAGATATGATGTGGTCAGGACTGTTTAATGAACTTCTAGAATGTCCTTGATTTGAATTTCATTGCTGCCGTGAATGTACTCAATGACAATTTCCCAGAAATTGCTTTTAAGGGATAGTATGTAACTGTATACCTTGGTACTCAACTGCTTTGAAACTCATTGAATGTGGTACTCAATGCATTTTGATGTGAAAATTTTGTCCTGGTACTAACAGTTTGTTTGGTACTCAACACACAGCTAGAACTTGTCAATGTGAGCTACCTTGAGACTCACTACATTATTCCTTATGGGAAAACTTTGTTTGGTACTCATTGTTTTGGTACTCATCGTGCCTTCCGGAACCAATTAACAATTATATTGAGGTACTACTGTACCTGATGCTGGAGATAACAATAGACAAATATTATTCCATTAATGTCTTTCAGCCATCACAATGTTGTTTCGCTCCAGGATTCTCACATATAACCATTTGATCTCTATTAGAAATAAACTCTTCGATCCAATTCAGCTAAACTATTTGACACACTTCCCTATGTACAATTTGAAAGAATTGAAATAAACCACGCTGTGCAATGAATATATTTGAATATGAGAAAATGCCACTTTTTTCACAATACTGTTCTGGTATTAAAAGCACAAACTTAAAAAAACTGAGTTAAAATGGTACTAGACCTATTTGTTATAGGTAAAGTACTAACTTGAACAAAAAATGGATATCTATGAATATTCCTCTCAGTCTTTTCTCAAAAGTGGTTATGTATTCTGTGAAACAATTGTGAAGAGCAAAATGAGGAGGCAAGACTGCAATGGAAATTGATATAAGCATATAATATCTATTTAGTCTAAGTGAATTTAGATGTCTAAAATCATATTGGTTGCATTCTGGTATACTCAAGGAATTTGGTGATGATTTGATCATAACGTGTTTTTTGTGAAAGCAGAGAAATTAATATAGCTTCTAGAACAGATTACAGATCTGCCATCAGTCATGGAAAAGAATGTGGTAATTATCCAAATTCACAAAGGAATCAAGAAAAGACATTACCAGACTGTCTTGTCTCATTTTAAATAGAACAATTTCATAGATTGTGTATATAGTTTAGTTTAGTTTAATTTCGGTAAAGCATTTTTGATAAACTATTCCATGGAGTTCTGATTTAATAAACCTTTTAAGAGGGTAGGTTTTATGAGATGACAATTACATGGATATAATAACTGCCTTGAAAATCATAAAAAAGGTCATCAAATTAGAATGAAGTGTTCAGTGGGGTAGCTCCACTGAAAAGATGTCAAGAATGTCGATCAAATTTACATATAAAATGAAATGGGTAAGACTGCCTAAAACATCAAGATTGTTTTAGGCAGTCTTAAGAAAGACAAAAGGAAAGTACTCAGAAATAGGAGCTAGAGGTATAGGACGTGTGCTTCATGTTGTATTTCGAAAAAAAGAATGCAGTCAGATCTTACAAACTAAATATGAATCAGCACTCTTAGGCAGTTACAAAAAAAAAAGAAAATGGATTGTTTGCATTAATTATTGAATGTTGTTTCCGGATGCAATATAGTTTCTGAGTCATGGGTTGAGTTCCATTTTGGTCAGAATTCAGAGAAACTAGAACAGGATCCAGAACATAAACTACAACACATTCAGAAGAAGGACAAAAAGGATCATTATAATACTAAAGTACTGTAAAAAGATATTATTTGTTTGTTGTATAGTTTTTGTAGCACACTCCAATTCATAGTCTCTGGGGAGCTTATAAGAAAGTAATAATAATACAAGTATCAGGAAAAAGCGCTCATAACATAATAGAAAACACACACACACACACACACACACACACACAGAGAGAGAGAGAGAGAGAGAGAGGAGTACCACATATGGTAGCACTTTTTAAGTAACCAAAAGCATGCCACATAGAAGAAGATCAAGAGTTGCTTTCTCACATAAGGACCAGAATAATGAATATGTCACAGGAAGGCAGCAGATTCCATTTGAATGTTAAGGGGAAATGATCTCAGCAAAGCAATATTAGTCTGAGAGACCCATTTGCCCAGAAAAGTGGTGGGCTTCCCTTAATCAGATTTATTCAAGCACAGACTCACAACCACCAGTTGGGGCACTTTGATTTGGATTCTTGCACTGAGCAGGTTCTTAGACTTAGTAGCCTAATTCACATCTTCCAAACCTGTGATTTGATTTCATGCATATGTATCATATTTAAATCCAATCTATAGCACAATATTTAATTACTATGCCTATGGACATATGAATCAACAGACATGGCATGTGCACTCAAACATCACAGGGATTAATCTATCCCATGGGTAGACACACTTCATTTATCTTTTTTTTTTTTTTTTTTGGTAAATATTTTTTTTTCAAACTTAAACATAAAATATAACTTTCAAGAGCAGAGTCTCGATCCGGTCATAGATGGTTACCATGCTTACATTCCTTTAACAAGCTCCATTCACAATTTCCCATTACATTTTTTACAAATAAAAATTCAAAACCTAAAAGAACAAGTTTTAACATAAATTCTAACATCTTCATCTAAACAGATCCATTATATTAATACAATTTTAATTTCAAATTAACTTTCACTCATTTTTATATCTATATATCAATCCTGATTATATCTTGTTCTTTTTAACCTTGTATCTTTTACCATCAGTATCAAAATAATTTTTAACAATATTCTAACCTCTTATTTTAATTATTTACCTTACAATTTTATCACCACAAATTTTAATTTCAAATTCAATACAACTCCATTTTTAATACACTTTATAAAACAAAGTTCTATCTAATTCTTAATCTCTTGACCCTTTTCCTCGAATCTTAATATCTTAAACTTTATCAACTTATCTTTAATTTTATCCCACTTATCATCTATTACACTTTTCATATTACACAGGTTTATTACCAAAACACATTTTATTTAATCTAATTTCCAGCATATTTTCTTCTATACCTCCCTCTATTATTTGGCTGTTTTCCAACGTATTCTGTTTGGCTGATTCCCAGCATAGTCTCCTCCAGAGCACCAACTATTTTTGGCTAATTTCAGTAACGTCTTCTCCAAGCCTACCACCGTTATTGGCTGATTTCCAGCATATTATGTTTGGCTAATTTCCAGCATAATCTCCTCCAACTCTTCTCCTATTTGTTTGGCTGATTTCCAGCATTTTATTGGCTGATTTCCAGCATACTATGTTTGACTGATTTCCAGCATAGTCCCCTCCAAAGTTCCCACTCTTGTTTGGCTGATTTCCAGCATAGTCTCCTCCAACTCTCCTATAATTGTTTGGCTGATTTTCAGCACTTTAACTAGTTTCCAACGTATTTCCTCCCAGTCTCAAACTCCTATCTAGTTGGTATCCATCCCTCTTATTTTAACTTACCCTTAGCATATAATTATCTGTTTTATGTCAATTTCCCAGCATGTTCTTTCAAATTAATTTTCAGTATATTTTGTAATAATCATCATTTCCAGCGTATATTAAATTAAAACACAATTTATCGCTAAAATCTGTGTATATTATAGTTTGTTCAATAAAACTTAGTCCAGCATAATTATCAATCTAGCATTTGTTTGCAAATTAAAATTAAAATATATTACATCAAACAGTAAATTTTCTTAAAGTTGTGTCACATATATATATACTCTTCTTTATTGTTTTTAGCCATCTATATATCATCCTCTATGTTAATTGCCATCTCTTATTTTCTATTTTTATTACTCCAGAAACTTCCTGTTTTTATCCAAAAATCATATATACTTTTAGGCTTTTACATTTTACATTTCAATTTAATTACATTTAAATTTATTTACTTTATTTCCTCCTTTTCTTCCTTTTCCTATCTGTCCATAAATGTTCCATTTCAAAGTTCATTTGTTCAAATTAAAGAATTCTGTATGTCCCTTAAATGCTTTTTATAATGTCTGTTCCATGTGTGATGCATCAACCTCCTGTCTTTTGTTCCTGCACCACACCTAATTTTTTTTTTGCTAAGCTTCTTAATTTCCATTGTCAAATATCCAAAATATTCCTTCTTTCTTCTTGAAATCATCTAGTACAGAATAGGAATCTCCAAAGTCCATAGATCTAATGTTAATTTCAAAATAATCCAAGGTAAAAAGCCATTTAAAATGTTTCTTTTCCAAACGAAAAGAGAAATCTCTTCAATCCACTCTCCTACTTAGTCACCACAGACTCCATAGCAATTATGTAGCCATCCGTCTGTCTTTCTTCATTAGCTTCGTTAACTTTCAAAGGTGTAAACTCCCAAAGAGACATTTTGCCAATCCACTCCAAATAAAAGTAAAGTTAATTTTCTAAGTTATTAAAAGCCAATTCTTCCAAGCCAAATTTACCCAAAGCAAAGTCTATTTTGGGTCTTCATTTCCATTTTTTTTCCCTTTCAATCTTCAAGCCCCACAGATCTGTAGCTGCTGTTTAAAGTTTGGGGTCTTTTTTTAAAAAAAATCCAAATAAACATGTTGTTTTGCCTGGGCTGGTGTCACTCACCCGGCTTCGAGATACTCGCTCTTCTTCCCTCCTGCATGATCTTGTATCCTGGTCTGTCGCGGCTTTATGGCAGCCTCCATGGCTGCCTACCCCCACCGCCGACTTTGAGGATTCCCTCTGGCTTCCGAGGAACTTGCCTGTTCCTCTTGGCACACTGAGGCGCTCCTCTTCACCCCCCATCCCTGCAAGATGAGGATTGGTCCAAAGACTGTCGGACAGTGGTTTGACAGTTGGGGTTTTCGCGGGCTCATAAGAGTCCGCTATTTCCCTGACTGTGGCGCCGCAGCTCCAGACCGGAAGTCTCACTCCATTTACCTTTTGATTACATTGCTCACAATGCTTGGTGAGGTTAGCTAGGGGTGAAGTGACTTGATCCAGAAGTCATGTCTAATTAAGTTGACCATCTCTAGTTTATTCCCTTTCCAAATTTGAGATGTTCTCTTTCATTTAGAATTTTTCAGATAAATATCTGTCCAACCTGTGCAGTTGGATTTATGAGGTGGTAAGCTGCATTTTTGGGTTGATTGAAGTAGCATTAGATGCAAGTTTTTTGTGCAATGCTTTGCGGAATTTCGGCAGTCTACAGAACCGCATTAGTTAAAATAATCGTGTTTTTTCTGTCTCTGTTGAGGGTTGAAATTAAATCACTGCCAAATACAGCTGGAGCTAAATAGACCCCTTACATACTTTGCATCTTGGGCATGGAGCATCCTGAGGTAGCTGTTAGCAAAAAGAATGGATTGCCCTTGCTAGCTCACCTCCTTTCATGAAGTTGAAAGCATTTTAGATGCTTGTTTGTTCAGGTTTCTAGGAATTTTTTTCAGCTCTTTTTCAACAGAAGTCACAGCATTATACCAGTAATCCTTTTCAGACCATATGTTATCTGTGTCTCTCAAACAAAAATGGCAGGAAGACTTCCAAAACAGTGCATTTATTTTTCTTGAGCTTTTTAAAAATCAATTTGACAACCTAGAGAGTGAAACAAGTAGATAAGTGCTTACTAAATCTGAACAGACCCTTTGCGTATCATCTAATCTAGTGGTTTTTACTTTGGTAGCAACATTATTTTGTGGTCTTGTACAAGGAAACATTTTGCCCATTACTTGTCACTGACTGACTTAGGGCCTTCAGCATATGCAACACAGGCTGGACCTCTTGAGTATGATTCTTCTCTATAACAGACAATTCTATTCTTTCCTTTGTCTATTTCAGCTAGATGTCCCAAAGAACTGTGGGATTGTCTGAGGTCTTAAATATGTTATCAGTATGGGGACACGTTGGCTCAGTGGCTAAGATGCTGAGCTTGTCGATTGAAAGGTCGGCAGTTCAGTTTGAATCCCTAGTGCCGCGTAACAGGGTAAACTCCCGTTACATGTCCAGGTTCTGCCAACCTAGCAGTTCAAAAGCACATTAAAAATGCAAGTAGAAAAATAGGGACTACCTTTGGTGAGAAGATAACAGCGCTCCATTCGCCTTTGACATTTAGTCATGCAGGCCACATGACCACGGAGACGTCTTCGGACAACACTGGCTCTTCAGCTTTGAAACAGAGATGAGCACCGCCCCCTAGAGTCGTGAACGATTACCACGTATGTGCCAGGGGAACCTTTTCCTTTACCTTTATATACCACTAAAATATGACATACTTTTGATCTGAGATTCATGTTGTATACATGTCTGTAGGAGAAGAAAATATTGGACAGAACTTTCAATTCTGAGTCTGGAAGGGAGATTGTGGGCTCCCTTGTGCACTTATAATGGCATCTCCAACTTATCCTCCCCAAAGAAATTGATTTATTTTTCATGACATTCCATGTTATTTTCTATCTTGCTTTCATACCACTGAAAAACAGATTGTGAATTATGTGGCCATAATTTGCAGCTAATCAAAATAGTCTCTTGTCTGTGGAAAGTTTTGATTTTGTCTGCAACTCTAATGGGCGAACATAGCAGCTACTTCCAGTAATGGACATGCTCCATAACCAGACTAAAAATTGGGTGTAAATTTGTATCTTGACTGGATAGCAAATGCAGGAAAAAGTTCTTTCAGGACACACTTGGGTTAATTTAATACTCTCAATATGTTCCATAGAGCGCCAGCATAATTCAGAAGCATGCGTTAAACTAAGTATTTTTGGCATATGATCAAATTTGGTGCTTTTTTTTCTTAATACCTGCTGCTTTTTGGATTCACACTCTCCTCCTCCTTCTGTTTTCTAGTTTTAAATCATAGCACATTTCCAATACCTGAACGTTTAACACAATGAATGCTTAAATCATTTATACTATTTATAATAGTATAAACTATTTTACAATATTTTACGAGAAGAGTCCTCCATTCCTCTACCTGCAATAAAATATCTTATGCCACCAGACTTCAAATTTTGGGCTTAGACAATTTAGAACTACACTGACTTTGGTCTGACCTAAGCGTATTACATAAAATTATCTGCCACGATGTCCTTCCTGTCAATGACTACTTCAGCTTCAACCACAACAATACACAAGCAAATAATAGATACAAACTCAAGGTAAACTGTTCCAAACTCGATTGCAGAAAATATGACTTCAGTAACAAGAGTGGTCAATGCCTGGAATGCATTACCTGACTCTGTAGTTTCTTCCCGAAACCCCCAAAATTTTAACCTTAAACTGTCTACTGTTGACCTCACCCCATTCCTAAGAAGTCTATAAGGGGTGTGCATAAGTGCACCAGCGTGCCTACCGTCCCTGTCCTAATATTCCTTTTTACTTACTCTTTTCATGTATTCAAATTATGTTTATACTTATATCTTATATATGCTTGACAAATAAACTTATAGATATTCCTATAGTAAAATATTGATAACAAAAAGAAAAACTACTTGGAGCTGTTTAACAGTAAAGAAAAGTAGAATTAGAGCATAAGGTCAAGAGAAAAAATGGCTTAAATCATAATGTTTTGCTTGTGGAGGAAAGCACCAGAATGATACCAAAGTAGGTACTAGATACATGGATAAAAAATAAAAAGAATCCTGCTGGATAAGTTCAGGATTTTGTTTCCAAAATTCTGTAGCTCCAGATTTTAATTGTAGATACTCAGAGGCATGGTTGACTACAACATTATATAGTCATCATGGTTAATCATTGATAATCATGCTGCCCATGATTTTGCCCAAACTATTTTTAAGTTATTTGAATCACTACATTTTGAAGCTGATACATGTGAAGTATATGCAGTGCTTTTTTATCTGTCTTGCAGCTCTCAGTTTATGTTATAATACATCCTCAAATCTGACTTCATATGATGTTTTCATATACATGTGTAAACTGACACAGAATGTGCCTGAGAATATGTGTGCTTTAGCGTACATTTTGCCAAACTTCTTGCATTTTTCCCATTCTTGTATTCAGATTTCAGAGAAGCAGGGAGTGGTATGGAGAAAAGAGGAGCTTTTTTTAAAAAAATTGATTTATATGCTGCCTTTCTCCAAAGACTCGGGGCGGCTTACAATGCGTTAAGCAATAGCCTTCATACTTTTGTATATTATACAAAGTCAGCTTATTGCCCCCACAAACTGGGTCCTCAATTTACCTACCTTAGAAAGGATGGAAGGCTGAGTCAACCTTGAGCCTGGTGAGATTCGAACTTACTAATTGCAGACAGCTGGAGTTAAATTACAGTGCATTAGTCTGCTGAGCTATCCAGGCTCAATAGCAACTTTGTGGTTTTCATGATGAGGAGGCAAATCATGAAAAACCCAGACTATAAACTAGCTTTTCCTAACCAAGGAACCTGCTTATGCATACCTTCTATTGCTTTTCAGCTTTTGCCTAAGATCAAGTATAGGTAGTGTTTGACTTAAAACCATTGGTTTAGCAACCTTTCAAAGTTACAATGGCACAGAAAAAAATGACAACTGGCTGTCACATTTATGTCTGTCCCAACATTCCCACGGTCATGTGATAAAAATTTGGATGCTTGGTAACCAACATGTATTTATGATGGTTGCATCATCCCAAGGCCATGTGATCACCATTTGTGAGCTTCTTACCATCTTCTGACAAGCAAAGTCAATGGGAGAAGCTGGATTTGCTTAATGATGGGGCGGTTCACTTAACAGCCATGGCAAAAAAGGTTGTAAAATTGGGTGCAACTCATTTAACAACCATTTTGCTTAACAACAGAAATTCTGGTCTCAATTGTGGTCCTAACTAGAGCAGCAGAAAATTTTGGTGGTCCGCAGAAAAATAATTTGCATTTTTTATACTGCACTAAATTAGGGCTCCTCAAAGTACGGCCCCTGGGCCAGATACTTACAATGAACGTTTGTGTTGCTGCAGAGAGTCTCCCTCTTCGGGATCTTTTTGTGAAGGGTGGAGGGGAGCAGAAATTCTGACTTGGGGTCTGCTTCAGCCTCCTGGTGCAGGCTTTGGGTGAAGACTGGAGGGAAGAGCTGCTGGTGGCGAAGAGCCAGAGGGCCTTGTTCCAGTGGGACTGCCTCATGGTCTGGAACTGGTTGACCATCTCAGCCCGCTGAGCCACCAGGCGTCGGTACCTGACCTTGCATTCCCGCAGGTCTTCCCTCTGCTTGGAAAGCCTATGCTCCTAGTCCTCAGTGAGGTGCTTCTGCTGAGCCTCTTTCTCGTCCAGATCCAATGTGAACTGAGCCAGCTGTTTTGCCAACTCTTTCTCATGGTGGCTGCTTAGCTCCAACAACTGCTTCCTGTTGAGGTCCTAAGGAGCCCAGGCGGGGAGGCGAGGAGTTGACCACACTCACCCAGTCACATGACCACCTAGCCACACCCACTCAGCCAGTCATTAGGCAGATCATATTACTGGCAATGGTCCGCGGGATTTAAAATTATGAATTTAGTGGTCCCTGAGGTCCGAAAGGTTGGTGACCCCTGAACTAGGAGCCAGCCTGTATAGCATGTGCAAGTGTAATGTGGGTGTATAGCTCCTCCTATCCTCATCCTCTATAAACATAGCCAGCTAGCAAGGGATGATAGGAGCTATAGTCTCACAGCAGGAGAAGACTCAGTTTGGGGACAGGATGACTTAATAGGACTTTTGAATTCCAGAAAAGATGCAACTCTCAACTCTGAAAGTATACATGGTTTCTTCCTTTTAAAAAAATTGCTGGGAATTTTTTAAAAATGTGACTAATTAAAGAACCAACAATGATGAATAAGGGTTTAGAGGGGACTTCCCAGTAGCACAAATTTATTTTGACTGTGAAGTCTTTTAGTAGTTTGCTGGTAGTTAGTACCAGCTCAGTATATACCTCACTATTTCTCTCTCTGTTCATAATCTAAAAAGAAAATTAAGAATAATGGAAAAATCTAGTTTCTCAAAAAGTCGTTTTGTGTGGGCTTGGGAGAGGGCATATTCAGGAGAGTTAGGTTGGCTCTTTTCTTTATATAAAAGCTTGCATGCTCTTTGTCTCAAGAATCCTGTGTAAACAGCAATAAAGTCATGCTCCAATTATAGCAGTAAGTATAACTCAATAGCATTTGTTTTCAAGAAACACATGTGAAATAATGAAGGTTACCTGTAAGCATGGAGGTCAGAAGAGTAATAAAAACAATATGATATAAAAAACGGCTTGTTAAAGAACAAAGGCTTGAAGAGACAATCAGTGTTAAGGTCAGAGGAATATCAAGTCTTGATGAGTTTATAAAACTAAATGAGCTCATACGCTCTGCTGCATAGTTACCAATCAAAACTTTAATATTACCATCTGTTCTCAATCTCTCTCTCTTTCTCTCTTTTTGTTCCCATTTAGGATTTAGTGTCTAGAAAGAAAGATAGTAAGGATTGCACCATGGCTCCGAGAAAAAGGAGTGGGCGAGGGATTTCTTTTATCTTCTGCTGCTTCCGAAGTAATGATCACCCAGAAATCACGTATCGGCTGCGGAATGACAGCAATTTCGCCCTGCAAACCATGGAGCCTGCATTACCCATGCCTCCAGTGGAAGAGCTGGATGTTATGTTTAGTGAGCTTGTGGTGAGTGATGGGATCATATTAAATTGGTGGTGTTCAGAACTCAAAAATTGTCTCTAGCTGGGAGGAGTTGTCTTAAAATGTTAGGGGAAAGGTAGTGGTGGTCCATCAAGAGTGCCTCAACAAATTCAAAGAAATGAAAATTTATCAGATGTTTGCAATGTCAGAGTAGCAATCAGCCCCATTCCCTTTCTGGGGTAATTGCACCTGAATTAGAGATGGATCGTGGCTTTTTCCTTCAAGTATACTTTCAAGAGAAAATAAACCGAGATATATTCTAAGAAAACTCATATTTATTGTAAAGAAATTAAAAAAATCTCACTAGCTAATTAAGTTACATTTTGGCAGCTTTCCCAACTACCTCTTGGCAGGCGAACAAAGAAAGTTAGAAGAGAAAGAAAGAATGTGGACATGCGCAGTAGCTTACTGATAAGGGTCTGGCAAACTACCGTAAGTCTTAAAGTCCAAAAAGGAAAAGCTCAGCTGGTAAATACAAAAAAGCAGTGACATGCAAGATCTGTTATTTTTTTTAATATTGGGCAAATAATTGCGATAAACATAGCAAATTTTGTAACCTAGTGTGTGGTAATTTAGGAAATATTCTCTCCCGGGTTAGGAAGAGATGCATCAATATTTGGTTGATAAGTAACGATACTCTGTATTTTCCAGAAAATAAAACAGAAGTTATGCATTTTTCTATTACAAAATACAGTTGTTGCATGTTCCTGACTGGGTTCGCACATTGAATTAGATTGCAATCCTTTTAAATGTGATTTGTTCACTAGGACATAATTGGCTGAGTCAATATATAAAAATAGGATATAAACCACTATATAAATCATAGTGAGAAGATTTATACAACTAACCAAATCAGAAGCAAACAAATCACATTTTTGGTAGAGAATTCCATGGAAGATAACCATCAGACATGACTTCACAGGGGTAGCTTTTGGCTGATGTTTGAAACTGCAGCAGCAGTTAGACTGGATTCATAGAGCAAGCTGAGGCATGGTAAGGTTAGCTTTTGCTAAGCTTATTGTATAAATTGTGACTTCTGAATCATGGTTTAGGGCAGTGATGGTGAACCCATATCACATGTCAAAGGTGGTATGTCACAACATTTTGGGTAACATGCTAGTGCATACCAGGCAAGAACTATTCTTGAAAGCATGCCTTGTTCTTGCATGATTTGGGGGGACGGCAAAGACCACACAAGAATGGGGTGTGCTTTCACCTGGTTTTCAAAAGCTGCAGAAGCAGAAGAGGGTTTTCTGAAGCCGCCTCAAGAACAAAGGCCTCCTGCAATCCAGAGCCACCTCAGGTAGGCTGCAGGGGCCTGTCAGAGGGTAAGAGAATACTGCCACTTTCTAAGCAGTATATAGCAGAACTTGAGAATCACAAAGGATTGGACTGCGTTTTTTTAAAAAAATAAATTAATATGTAAAGAACATTTCTCTTTTATTTGGGGGAGGGGGCTGACACACCAGTAGAACCAAGGTAGGCATTTTACAAATTTTTGACACACCAAATCCAAAAGGTTTACCATCATTGAATGATGACACCATCATTCCTTATGTCATAGGAAACTAGCCAATTGTGTTCTGTTCAAGAAACCACAATTATATATTCAATGGAAACAATGGTTTAATATGACAGATGAAACCGGTCATAGTAAGTATCAAGAATGGATTAGCAACCTGTTCAGATAGCAGGTATAAGCCTAATAAACACAATACAGCAGTCTCTGTACCAGAGATATTACATTCAATACATTTAAAACCATTCTATTAAAAAAAAATCTAGGAGTTTTGCAAATGCTGTTATGCCAATCTCCATACCAAAATGTGAGATTGTGCCAGTCCATCTCCAAATTAACTATCTGTTGTCAACCTCTTTGGAATGGCCTTTCCTTCCTTCTTCCTTCCTTTTTCTTGTTTAGGTTCAGTGAAGGCTAACTTCATTTTTTTTAAGCAAGTTGTTGGCATTATCATGTAATGCCTATCTTTTCTCTTTAACTGATGTATGGCTCAATTGAGTGTTGCATTTCAACATTAGTTAAATGTTGAAGCTAATTAGTTAAATTAGCCCCCATAAGCTTACTGGATAACAGAAAATGACCCACTATTAAAAAGGAGCAAAATATATCTTGGTAGCACTGCTGTACCCACTGGCATTCTGCAATTCCTTGGCCTCTCTGGCAGGCAGGCAGGTCTATTTTGCTTATATAGGAATATATTTAATTGCCTAGGCTCAGACAGAAGAGATGACTTGAACATGTTCAGAAACACTGAAAATCTCTTTAACAGACACTCTTAGTCAAACAAATTAACTTTGATAACATTGGAAATCTGATATTAGAATAAGATAACTTTTGATATAGGGATTTAATATTTCCACTTCTGCTTAACTTTGTGTTAAGCATGTTGAGATTTTGAGAATAGGAAAAAAGGAAAGAAAAGACAGCTTTAGAGAAAAATTTCCTCTGTATTTGGACTCAGTTGAAAGAACTACTCACTAGTAATAAAAAAAAATGTTAGCCACTTCAGGAAAGAAGTTTGAGTATTCAGTGAAAGCATGTTTGACAAGTTGAATTATGAATTCTCCTTCCCCAATAACATTCAATGTATCTAGAAGTGGTCCTCATTTAGTAACTGCCTGGTTTAACAATGGTTCATAGTTACGATGGTGATGAAAAAGTAACTTTATGACCAATTCTCCATTTATGATCTTCATAGGACTGTAAAGCAAAGAAAATCTGAAGTAAAATTATAAGCAGTCGTTGAGATAACTTGGCAACTGCTTTGTTTAATGACCAAGTTGCCAATCTCAGTTTTAGTCACTAAAAAAAGACTGCCTGTATTTTCAAACCAAGACTTGATAGCTTTGTCATTTAGTAAGGGAACACAATAAGGGTACACAGATAGAATGACTATTATTTTACAAATATTATTAAGATTATGCTGAATTTAATTTTAATTTAATTTTAATTAAATCAAAATACTTAAGATAGGAGCTAACAACCTAACACACGGAACAGGAATTTTATAACCACTCAGAAAAAAAAAGAACAGCAAGAAAACAGGAATGAAAATAAAGAACAAAAATAAGAATAAAGTTTCACCTCATTATCACAATTATCAGCATTTCAGCTGCTGCCAAATTCTCTTGTGTATTGTGTAACACAGAGATCCTATATTAGCACATTTTAGGAAACCCTGAGTTTTAAACAGATAGACAAAAACCTTAACTTGGAGAGTTGTAATTCTTCCAAAATAACCATATGTTAATATAAAATAACTACTATACAGTATGTGTGAGGCAAAGAGGAAAACTAGGGTGGAAGATTGAATGGAATGCCTGAACATCTGAGGAGGATCATCACACATTACAATATTTTCTTTTTTTATCCTATCTCTGTTTATATAAGTTTATATTTTGCTGTTTTCCCTGAAACGCAAGTGGGCATTTTTAGGTACTGTATACAGGCAACATGATGGTCCTGGATGACTCCTATCAACCACACTTTTCCTGCCCTTTAATCCTCCCAGGCTGCTGTGGCTGCCAAAAACTGCATTAGGGAGGGAACATTTTGCAGGGAAGATGTGACCCACATGTCTTTTTCTATAGCGTATTTCTTGGTGGGCTATTATGCCTCTGAATGAGGATGATAAGTGTAGTGTTTATTTCTGTTATTTGGAGCCCAAAAGTGGCTTTGTATATAAATTCATGTTGATACTTTTTTCTTCTGAAAACTCAATTGCTTATAATATTGAAGTGATACACTTGAAACATACAAATCCTTGGGCTATCTTCCTAAGTATACTATATTTGATGAAGAATAAATTCATATTTGACCAAACTCAAGAATACTCCCAACCAGGTATAATTCTAAAAATCTGAACATCAGAAACAGGGTTGCAATTGGAATGGTGAAATTGCGATCAGAGCACAAAAACACATTCATAGAATAATTTTGAAATAGTCTAATTGTTCATGTATGGTTAGAAACTCAGAAAGAGGAGACAGCTTATTTCATCAAACTTTCCCTGTTGTCTTGTATTTTTTGGAAGTGGGAAGAAAAAAATGGCTACAATCACCTAAACCCAAGACTTATCTCGGGAGCATCTACACCAACTGTGGATAGGTTCTGGAGCCAAGCCTAATAGGGATTCCTCCCCTCTTTATCAGCCTCTGCTTCCCCAGAACCCTTCAGGTGCATTTTCTTTCATCCTTCCTCCCATTGTGGCACCAAATGAGAGGACCAATCACAGCAGCTGCAGCTACAGCATCTCATGACTGAGGAGTAGGACAAAGGCATGGCAGGTGTGAAATGGCGAGGCAAAGCATGGGAATGATCTGTTCTTGGCCAACAGTAGCTCTTCTGGGAGTTCCATGGCTCAGCTTGGCCACCCACTAATGAGCACTGCTGCTGGCCCAACAGAACTTGCTCCCACACTCTAGCCAGGCCCATTGAAAATGCAGGCTGAGCCAAGTACAAGAATATTCTTGGCTTGATCTGTGATGATCTTCCCTGAGAAGTTGGACTGGGAAAAACTAGAGAATGATTCCTGCTTACGGTGATATTAGTAGGCTGAGTCAAGCATGGGATTGATCTCTGCTTGGCTAGCAATAACACTTGTTGGGGTTGGCTGGTCAAATGGGAAATGTTCCACTGCTACCTTCAGTCAGAAGCACTATTAGTGCTCTGGGGATCGTTCGTTCATTTTGCAAGCCTGGCTGAAAGATCATCTGGGAGGATATAGAAGTTCCTCTTTATCCTTGGTAGGTCTTGGAACCATTTGTCTGAATGACCCCTTTTCTGTGCAAGTCAAAAGTTTCTGTTCTCTGTTCTTATCACTTTTGCTTAAAATACACAGAGAGACAGACAGACAGACAGACACACACACACAGATACACACACATGCATTAATTTCATGGGCTAGATTACTATTATAAATATGTTACTGATACATTTGTGAAAGTAAATGCCATTGATCACAATGGGACATAAATTTGAGGAAATGTTCTTGTTACAGCTGATATCCTACCTTTCCTTGTGATGAGGATCAAGGTTGGTATGTGTAGAATCTGTAAACAATCCCACCCAGCACTATTTGCTAACTTTTGTGAAATGAATACTGCCTTCAGATCAGAATTGCACTAAAGCATATGTATAAAGAAGTATGAAAGGTCATGAAACTCTGAACATATATTGATTTTCAGTTCTTCTTGTTCCATCTATTCATAAAACAGGGCTTTAATAAAAGGCATGCACATCCAATCATCAAAAAACTTTGTTTAAAGTGAAAGCATAGGATCATTTTGATTTCTAGTTGTGCTTCAAAAACCCAGGAAATCAGAGCATCAGCACTGTATATCACACCACACAAATAGTCATAAAAGACTTTGGTTAATCTCATACTTTCTTATGAATCTACATGTCAAAGTCCACCTTGAGCAATGGAGAATAGCATCTCCAGAGATAGATACTAAAGAACTTCACTTTCCCCCACTCATTTGATAATGATGTAACACTGGCCTGGGTGCAGCTCTCACCCACTGCTTATTAACCTTTCTGGCTTTCAGAGCAAGCAGCTGCCCTGTCTTAGTTCCTCCTGCGGAATTGCCAATGCAAGTCAAGTCCAAGCGTGTCATTAAAAGCTGTATGTTCACAGGCAAAGTAATGTTCCTCTTGTACCAAGCTGAATGGCTGCCATGACTGGCCATTAAGCCCTTTCTGACACTTGTAGACCCCAGACTCCCACCAAAGGGAAGGCTGCCTCATCCCTGCCGTCTGTCAGGATTTGGTCTGCTTTTAGGGGAAGACTTTCACAAAAGCCAGCCAGGCTTGGCTCGGCCTTTGTTGCATTTCCCAGCTGCTCCATATGGTTTGGGTTGCCTGGGCAACCTACAGGCCTTTTCCTGATTTGTCATGGAGCCCGCCTTGTTGACGTCCAGCATCTCCTATCCAATTAATGACATTGCCAGACTTAAAGGCAGAAGTGGAGTTGGTGGGTGAGTGTCAGAGGCAAAGCCATGACCTAAGCAAAACTATCTGATCTCTGGGCAGTTGCCAAGTGAATTTGGCAATGCTTGGTAAACCTGGGTTTGAAAGACACCTTTGCCCTTCTGTCTCATTCTCCCCTCCCCATTTCCTTGTGGCCCCACTTGACTGAAGCTTTTGCATAATGCTCCTGATTCATTTGTCCATCAAACAATGAGCGGGATTTACTTCTGGTCCAGTTAACTTCTTTTTTAGCCCTATTTGGACATGCAAACAACATCTTGTCTATAGCCTAATGGGGACGGGTTGAACTCAGTCTAATTTACTCTGTTGCATCCAAGCTGAATTCCACCAACAAAGGAGCAAACTGGAGAGACAAGATGCCCAAAGCAAAAACTTGCTCTGTTGCAGTTAGTTTTTCTGCTGTCATCGCAAAATTCTGCATGACAAAACACCCGGCCTTGTCTTCTAGCTCCACCCAGGTAGCAGATTTCCAATGGAAGAAGTGATTTTCTCCCCAGGACAGTGGGAAATGCATGGGTTGCAAACAACCAGAGCTCAAGGGCAGAAATGTTTGGGGGAGGGGGGAACCAAGTGCAAAAGTTGTTGGCATAAAAACGAGTGTATGTTTGCAAAGTTATTGTTACTGCTGTTACCTGAATTTATATAAAAATGGCCATGGTGCAGCAAAATAATATAAACAATGAAATGAAATGAAATCCTTCATGGTAAATATATAAAACAATAATATTCTGCATAGTAAACAATAAACATTAAAACATTCACTGAAAATAACAAGAACTGTAATACTCTGATAGTTTAACTAAATTAGTAAATAATTAGCTGTAAACAAACTCAAAATCTCACTCCTGAAATTCATTGTGCAAATCCCTCCAAATAAGATCAATCTTCGGTGCTTTCCCTTTGGTATTTGCTCATCACGCTGGGCCATCTGGCTCACAAGCCTGTAGCTTTTTAGGACCTGTAGCTCTTTAGGTATTGTTAAACTACCGTTTTATCTAACTTTTATCTTTAATCTCCACTAAATTTAATTTAAGTTCTATGCGGCTAAATTTAGGAAAGGTAAAGATTAAAAATAATTGTTACATAAAATTGCATATTTAGGTATCACTTCCTTGTACATTCCAAATTATTTTGTACAGGAAGTGCAGTCCTTGACTTTCAACAACAATTGAACTCAAAATTTCTGTTGTTAAGTGAAACAGTTATTAAGTGAGTTTTGTTCCATTTTATGATCTTTTCTGCCACAATTGTTAAGTAAATCACTGCAGTGGTTAAGTTAGTAACACAAGTGTTACATGAATCTGGCTTATGGCTTCACTTGTCAGAAGATCAGAAAAAGTGATCACATGATCCCAGGACACTGCAACCGTCCTAAACGTGAACAAGTCACCAAACGTCTGAATTTTGATCATGTAACCACAGAGATGCTGCAATGCCAACTGGTCATAAATATGAAAAACAGTTTTTTCATCTTTTTCAGTGTCATTTTAACTTTGGTCACTAAATCAGGGGTCTTCAACCTTGGCATCTTTAAGACTTGTGGACTTCAATTCCCAGAATTCCTCAGCCAGCTTTGCCCACAGAGGAATTTCCCCCCCCCCGAGGAATTCTGGGAGTTGAAGTCCACAAGTCTTAAAGTTGCCAAGGTTTGAGACCCCTGCACTAAATGATTAGTTGTAAGTCAATGACTACTTGTAAACCATTTCTAATAGGGTTCTATTTGTTTCTTTTATTATTCTAAAAGAGAAAATAAACTACAGTATTGAGAAACAAAGGGAAATGATGACTAGGAATAACTAAGCAGAAGCGATAATTTTGCCAGACATTTTGTTTTTTATTGATGCAGATGTAATGTTTGTCTCCATAATCCTTTTAGATGATGACGGTATGCAGGCACTTAGCTCTGTTTTTCGCCTCACAAAAAAAAAACTTCAAGTGATGTCAGCTATGTTTACTTCAACTCATAAATTAAACACCACGTGAGATACATTCATTTTATCCTCCGAATTATCAAATTGTTAGGGCACCTCAGGGGTGTTTCACAGGGCATTGATGTCTTTTTAAGAGTGCTTTAAATGAACCAAATAAAAGTCAAGAAAAATTCAGTTAACATCTTCTTTATTTGCAAGTGGCAAAAATTATTTTTTAAAAAACATTGCAAAGAAAAGTGCTGTATCTCTTATAGCAATATTTACAAGTTTTTGTGCAGTTTTATCAAATAGAATTGCAGTTTACTGGAATACTACCACCTTTGTTCCTGAAAATCCCAGGATAACATTTACTGAATAAACCATGAGACCAGGGGTGGGTTTCAAAAACTTTAGCAAGGGGTTCTCTGCCTGGTTTCTGGGTGGGCATGGCCATGGTGGGCGTGGCCTAGACGGCATCCTGCATCACGGCGGGAGTCATTTTTGCCCTCCCCAGCCTCCGCAGGCTTTTCTGGAGCCTCCAGGAGGGCAAAAACAGCCTCTCCAGGCTCCGGAGGCCCTTCCTGAACTTCCAGTAGGCCCGTTTTTCGCCCTCCCCGAACCTCCACGCACGCCTTGCACTTACCTGCATCCAAAACAGGCTGCGTGGGGACTCTGGGGAGGGGAGAGGCAGAGTGGGTGGGGCCAGCCAGGAGTGGGATTTGGGGATTCTCTGAACTGCACAGAATCTTAGCTAGAGGTTCTCCCAAACCCCTGCGAATCCCTAGTAACCCACCCCTTCACAAAACCCAGAATTCCTCAGCCAGCTTTGCTTGGATTGGAGACCCCGCTATATAGGATAGTGATCCTAGTCTTGAGAAGAAGCAATGTTCCTCACAGACCTGGAATCTTGTAGTTCTTGATATCACACTTGCCATTACTTTATTTTTGAAAATTGGCCGACATGTCTACACGTGTCAGTTAATTACTTCTTGCATATTGATGAGTTGCAGATCCAAGAGTCTCTTTTCTTCTATTTCATGAAAGCTTCCTTGTGATCTGGAGATGATTTCTCTTTGCCACAGGTGACTAGACAAATATATATGTACAAGCTCAACCACAACCAATTATTATTTTTTTCTGTCTTGTTTCCCCCACCAGTTTGAGAAATTTACAAGGTGCTCTTACCCTGTACAGGTAATCCTCAATTTACAACCACAATTGAGTTTAGAATTTATGTTGCTAAGTAAGAGAAATTTGTTAAGTGAGTTTTGTCCCATTTTACAACTTTTCTTGCCACATTTATTAAGTGAATCACTACAGTTGTTAAATTGGTAACATGGTTGTTAAGCAAATCTGGCTTTCCCATTGACTTTGCTTGTCAGAAGGTCACAAAAGACCCTAGTACAATGCAACTATTATAAATACAAACCAGCTGTGAAGCATCCAAATGTAAATCACGTGATCATGGGATGCTGAAATGGTCATTAGTGTGAAAAATAGTCATGTCACTCTTTTTCAGTGCTGTTGTAACTTTGAACAGTCACTAAATGAACTCTTGTAAATGGAGGACTACCTGTAATTTACACTGCACTTACTTATGTTGCTTACTAGATACAAGAAATTCATCTAGCTCCAGTTTTGGTCATGTAAAAGCCATTCGGGCAGGGGTGAAATGCTCCCGGTTCGGACTGGTTCAGCCAAGTAGGTAGCAATAATGGCCGGTAATTCGGAGAACCCATAGAAATGGCAGCTGGAGGCTCCACCCACCCACCCCATTCCCCGGAGTTGGAGAATGCACCATTCCCCGACTCCAGCCTTGCCGCAGAACCGCTGCCTGCTCACCCTTCACCACACGGTGTATCCTACTGCTCACCTTTCTCCTGCATCTGGCTGTCAGGGAAAGCAAGCGCCCGAAAGTTACTGGCGTCGCTCACTCTCCTTCTTGAATGAGCCACTCTGGTCCATGCGCCAGCTGTGCAAGCGCACACCATTTATTTAATTCAGCGACAGGTTGGGTGTGCGCTTGCGCAGCCGGCACGTGGACCAGACTGGCTCATTCAAGAAGGAGAATGAGTGACTCCAGTAACTTTCGGGCGCTTGCCTTCCCTGACAGCCAGCACGGGAGAAAGGTGAGCAGTAGCAGTCAAAGAATGGTGCATTCCCTGACTCCGGGGAATGGGGCAGGTGGGCAGAGCCGCAGGAGAAAGGTAAGGACACACCGGCAGAAATGAAATTTAAATATTTTTCCCTACCGGGTTCTGTGAGCATGGCTTGGTGGGGGTCTTGTGACTGAGTGGGCGGGGCTGTGAGTGACATTGAGTTGGCCATGCCCACTCAGTCACAGGACACCCCCCACACACACCAAGCCACGCCCACAGAACCAGTAGGGAAAAATTTTAGATTTCACCCCTGCATTCAGGGTTGGTTTTGTTGCTGTTTTTTAAAAGCAACCAATCATGTATATGCTGTGTTTGCACAATGCTTATTGATGTGGAAAGATGATACTGAAACAATATCATGGAATTAATGTACAGTCTTTTTTATATCTTTGATTTTTGCCTCATCTTGTGAGGACCTGCCACAACAAAGTTTTCTGTGCTGTGGTCATTCAGTTAGCATCACTAAGGGAGAGGTTCTTAATGCGTCTTTAAGAAGTGGTTGGTTTCTGCCACTTCACAAACTGATTTTGATCATCTGCCAGCTTTTACTTACATCAGCAGCATTGGGCTCCTCAAAGAGTGTAATTAACGTCTGGGAAAAATACAAGAGTGAAGAGGGATGGGAATTAAAAAAAAAAAACCATAAAAGTTTTGGGTAAAAGAGAAATCCCCAAACTGGTTGGAAATAAAGTTAATATCAATATCACTAAGTGGAAAGGTAATCCTATTCTTCCATAAGAAAACAAGTTACACAGTGCTGCTCAATAACCATGTTGCTGAAATAAGGTGTTTTTCACATTTAAGTTATAACCATAAAATGCAAAGTTGGATCAAAAATCTTAAGATTTGTGGAAATATTCATTCCCTTTTCTGTGCTATAGTTTGTTTTATGGTTGCCTTGTTGCTACGTTAGTTCATCTTCCTCCCTTCTACAATCAAAGCCAGGAAATTTTGTTGGCTTCTCGGATGATCCTGTAGATTGCATTTAAAAAAAAAAAAGAAAGAAATCCTCTTATACTTCCATCTAATTTATTTTACTTTTCTTTATTTTTATGCTGTTTTGCAGAAATTCAGTTTTTCCTGCTAATTCTGGACAGCTTTGTAAGAAGGTTAGGCAGCCAAGGAATTCTAGAACGAATGCCTAAAACCTCTTGAGTTTGTTCCAGTGTAAGCTGAAAAACTAAATGTGGAAGTGAATTTCCTGAGTCTTGAAAGTTAATAATTTCCTGACTTCTGGGGCTAAAAGTATGGCAGGAAGATCTAATAGCCCATATTTAAAACATACCAGTTCCTCATAATGGAAAAATTGGCAATTTTTCCATTATGGAGTATTAACAAAAGGAGTATTAACAATCTGTATATGTAGGAAAAGATATGTCAATTATGCGTAGACTGAATGCAGCCACCAATCTGGGAAATTCGTTTTTTTGCTTTATTCTTCAAAATGGTAATCACAATTTCTCCAGGACTGCAAAGGACTGAAATTATTTGCATAGGATGAAAAAGCCTCTTCTGAAATAATTGATTCCTACTGCAAGACTAATTTAGAAATGTTAAATTCTTGCTAGAATAATTAAGAAGGTATTTTATTTACTTCTGAGCTCACTCAGACAACAGATCAGCCAGTTGTGTATGCATGTTTGTCATTTCTTTCTTTTACCCAATCTCCAATCATGCCCAAAGAACAAATAGCAAATAGCCTACAAAGCTAGTTGCCAATTGGCATCTTCTGCTCACTAATTAGTCTGTTTCATGATTGTTAATTGAAGCTGCATGTATGGAGTTCGTGTGCTGATTGCTTTAGGGATTTAGCCACAGAATTTCAAACATGAGGATAAATAAATAGAAAGCTACATTACTGTATGCTTTCTTTACAAAAACACATTGCCTGTTTTCCTTGCAGGCACTCCATATGGCCACCAGGTGTTTTTGTCACCAGCTTGAAATTCCTGCCAGTGACAATTTTCTACCCTCTATGCCAGTATTTCTCAGTTTTGGCAACTTTGAGATGTGTGGACTTCAAGTCCTGGAATTCCTGATAGTTGAAGTCCAGACTGTACATCTCAAAATTGTCAGGGTTGAGAAAGACTGTTCTACGCAACTTATCTACTATATCAAAACTGGTGCATCGGTCCAGGAAGCTTAATTTTGGATGTTGGAATTGCCAGTGTGCAATATCTTGCATGGTCAACATAATTATTGCATGTAGTGATGGGTTAAAATGAGATTGCTCCAGGGGTGAAATCCAGCAGGTTCTGACAGGTTCTGGAGAACCAGTAGCGGAAAATTTGAGCAGTTCAGAGAACTGGTAGCGGAAATTTTGAGTAGTTCAGAGAACCGGCAAATACCACCTCTGGCTGGCCCCAGAGTGGGGTGGAAATGGGGATTTTGCAATATCCTTCCCCCAGGAGTGGGGAGAGAATGGAGATTTTGCAGTATCCTTCCCCTGCCACATCCACCAAGCCACGCCCACAGAACCAATAGTAAAAAAAATTAGATTTCACCATGGGACATTGCTCCCTTCTTTGACATTTCTGATCTGTGCCAAAAACACAATTTTCATGTGCTTTTAAAAAATATTTAAAAAGCAATGCCTTTTCCTTGTGCCATTCATAGAGGGACTGCTTTATGTCAGGGTTCACCAATGTGGTCAATATTGTCCCCCAAAAGTCGACAGATCTGTCCAAGACGTCATTGTTGTTATTTGAGATACTGTTAAAGTAGTATTTATTAAATTATTTTCATATACATGTAATAAATGATTGGGGCTCAATGAACAGTCTGAAACATCATGAAAGAGTTAATGAGCTTAAAGAGTTTTGAGACCTCTGCTTTATCTGAAAAGACTGTAACAGTAGTGGTTTCTCAAAGCCCAAATGAATCCTTGTTATTATATCTGAGTACTCTGATGAACACAGTGCAAGTAACTAGCAACCCATATTTTCCAATGCTTATACTGAAGGGGATTTAAACTAGGAGTTTGGCCTTTTCAGTGGCAACCCCCATATTGTGGAACATGTTTCCCCAGAAGATATGTTTGGATTCCACCATCTCCTAATTTAGGTAGACCTTAAAACCAACTTGTTTCATCAGGCTTTTAGAAGTTAAGATAATTATGCATGTCCATCTATTATTAATTTTGTGATGCCTAGAGTTATATAATTTTATGATGCCAAGAGTTATTATATTCTTTTTATTAAACCAAAATGGTTCCTAGAGATATAAAATAAATGTGCATAGGACTATAAATTAGAGTTGTCAAGTATATTGACTCATGGAAAAGCAAGCCTGCTAATAGCAACTGCTTGACCATTTGCTTTTCCCTCAACACATATCTATGCTTTCTTTTAGTATTGTGTCTGAATGGAAGAACTGTAGTTTGTTCTTGTCTTCAAACATAAGGCTTATATTCTTGGCTTATGACTCTGGTTTATTAGGAGAGAAACAAACCCCACCTTCTGATTTCTTTGCAACACTAAGCAAACCACAGTCAGGAGTTCCATGATTTAACAAAATTGGAAGGGACCTTGATGGTCTTCTAGTCCACAGTTCCCCAATCTTTTTGGCTTTGCAGACTGGTCGGAGTGTGGAGGGAGAAGAGATGGTTCCAGGAGTGTGGTGGGCAAGTGGTCGCTCTCATGCAGCTCCATTTGCACGAGCAGCAGGCACATGAACAAGCCTCATATGCAAATGGAGCACGCACATACTGCTCGTACACTTCTGTAGCCTGGTAGTGGGCCACAGTCTGAAGGTTGGAGACCCCTTTTCTAGTCCAGCCAGAGGTGGGTTTCAGCAGGTTCCGACCAGTTCTGGAGAATTGGTAGCTGAAATTTTGAGTTGTTCGGAGAACCGGTAGTAAAAATTCTGACTGGCCATGCCCCCATCTATTCTCTGCCTCCCAAGTCCCAGCTGATTGGAAGGAAATGGGGATTTTGCAGTATCCTTCCCCTGGAGTGGGGAGGAAATGGGGATTTTGCAGTATCCTTCCCCTGGAGTGGGGAGGAAATGGGGATTTTGCAGTAACCTTCCCCTGGATTGGAGAGGGGATGGAGATTTTACAGTATGCTTCCCCTGCCATACCCACAAAGCCGTGCCACGCCCACAAACCCATAGTAAAAAATTTTGAAACCCACCACTGAGTCCAGCCCCCTGTTCAAGTAGGAGACTTATACCATTCCAGAATATGGTCGTCTCTTCTGGAAGATCTCCAATGATAGAGCACCCACAACTTCTGCATGCCAGCTGTTCTACTGATTAATTGTTGTTACTGCCAGAAAATTTCTCCTTAATTGTAGGTTGGATCTCTCTTTAATAATCTTCCATCCATTTGCAACAACCAAAGAGCATGTATAGGCATATTAACTCATTCATTCTAAGCTAAAATTCTTCGGAACTCTGGCTTGTGATGATACTGCATGTTGATTCAGGGAATAGTAACACTCTCCTAAGCCAAAAATTTGTAGGCACCTCCTGCCACAAAGCTGCTGGAATATTTTGGTTTATAAATGCAGTGAAGTCTTTGACTGGAAATGTGACCAAGAACATTAGCTCAGTTAAATCCTTTCCAACATGGTGTAAACTTAGAGTCATTAGTAAATAAATAAAAGAGTAGAAAGCTGTAGTTGGTCTCAGCCACAAGAAAACTATGGATGCCAAGCTATCAGTTGCATCCTTAAATGCCACCAAAATTAAATGAAAATTAACACCTTTAAAAAGGCCAATATTTCTCATGAGGCTTAAATTTGAGGTGGATTTTGACATGACTAATTGCCAATCTAAGATCCAGGATCAGGTTACAGGAGGATGTTTCACAGGAAGCTCATTATAATCTAAACTCAAATCAGTCACTGCAGAAAGGCCAACATGATATGAATAATTATTGAGCTAAGGGGAAAAAATTAAGCCGGTCTAAGAAGAAGGCAGGGGCCACTCCCCTTTAGCTAAAATGCCAGTGAATATCAAAGTTTATTTTTTGATAATAAACATTTACCTCTCTCCCCACCTCTACCCCACCCTTTTTTTCTTGCTAGGATGAACTTGACCTTACGGATAAGCATAGAGAAGCCATGTTTGCCCTACCAGCAGAAAAGAAATGGCAGATCTATTGCAGTAAGAAAAAGGTAAGACCTTTGAAGTATGCTTCCTCCACATTACACGGTGTCCTCAATTTATGACCACTCATTTAGTAACCATTTGAAGGATACTGAAAAAGTGACCTTGCATTTACAACCATCACAGTATCCTCATGGTCATGTGATCAAAATTTGGTGTTTGACAACTGACATGTATTTACAATGGTTGCAGCATCCTGGGGTCACGTAATCGCTATTTGCCACCTTCCTAGTCAGCTTCGGACAAGCAAAGTAAATTGGGGAAGTCAGATTCGCTTTGTGACATGGTTCATTTAATGACTGTAGTGATTCACTTAATCGTGGCAAAAGAGACAAAATGGGTAAAATTTGGCATGATTACTTAACAACTGCCGGTTGTTAAGTAATCATGCCTGGTCCCAATTGTGGTCATAAATCAAAGACTACCTGCATTTTTTTCTTCTTTTTTTTTAAATACTTTTTTTTCCCCCTGGACATGAGAAAGAAGAAAATGCTGCAAAATACTTTTGAATCTGTTTGAAGAAACAGGAGGAAATTTATTCTGGCCTGCAAATGCATAGACCAGATCATAAGATTCCAAACTAGCACGATTATTTGTATGCTGGGAGCTTATTCACAAATGCAACCAAATTACATTAGCATAATAATTTAGCATAACCAAATAATTTAGCATAATAAAATCAGATGTTAAAAGTATATGTAAAATTCTAATGAAGCAGCATGTAACATAAATCACTCTGGGCATAATATTTATTCTATTCATTGTTCATTGCTCAGATGTAATTCTGTAGTAGTTTGTCTAAGAACTTCAATACAGAATTTTAGCTACAAATTACATTTCAACTTAAGGTTATTGTTTGGCAAGAGAAAAACATATCTAATTGTCCTGCCATATTGTCCAACAAATCTCTTTTTAAAAAGGAAAGGGCTACATCAGGTAGCACATATATTGACTGCTTTTTTTCACCAGTCAGAGAGGAATTTAGCTAGGTTTTGTTAGCTTCAACCTTGATTAGAGGTTTTCTGGGGGGATGGGTGCGTGTTTAATGGAAGGTAGCATGTGGTAGTATCTGATTAGTTTAGGATTGAATGCATTAGGTGAACCCACAAATTAGGTTAATTAGGTTAACCAGCTATGCACATATGAGAACACAGCCATTGGGAAATAATGGCAGTATATCAAGAGTTTCTTTAGCAGTGGGATGGATGGCAGATTAATTTAATCAGTAAATTAAGTTCAATTTCTTACTATCTGTGGAATTCCTTAGGCTTGCACTTTACATTTGACCTCTAGAAAGTGAATTGAGGTGCAAAGGAAGACAAATATATCTCTAGACTGCAACCCTTCTTTAAAACATACTTTCTGCTGGAATTATACAATAATTTTGCTAGGCCCTCGTGCAATTGTGAGGAAAGATCCAGTTCTTTTAAAATATAGGAGACAAATGCTGCATTTGCACTCTCACACACTCTGAAACACTTTGGGGAGAGTGAATCTGAATTGTTGCATTCTTCTAGTATCCTTGTTCCACAATCTTTTGCTTCTATGCTGAACACTTTTTAATGGAAGACTGCTGTTTCAGGATTGTGTTCAGAGACTGGAGAACTCTTGGAATCTCACAGGATAAAAATATCTTCCAAGAAAATTAATAGGATTTCAGTAGGGAAAAGACAGAGTTTGTAAAATCCCAAATTTTACTATAAAGGCCAAATGTTTACTAATGCCATGTATGCTGTTCATAACTCCAGGGCCTAACGTAACATAAATGAAACAGAATTATGTTTTGGAAGAAAAGCAAAATAATCACATTGCCACTTTTCATTATCAGTTGGATTTAATACAATCTGTATTGTCTCTGATTTGAGGGTGGTGGCTTGTATACATAGCTAACTGGCAAGCCAAGAGGAACTAAGCAAAAAATAGAAATTTGGTTTAGAACGTAAGTTATAAATGTGTCATTTATCATTTTCTGAGACAGACCATTTGGGTAATAAACTATCAAAATGTATTAGGATCTGCGAAGAATGAAACATTTGTAGAGGTAAGAGGGATGAAGATGGAAATAGTTGTTTCCCAGAATTTGGAAAGGGAAAGACTTATTTCCTGAAATTTCACATAAACAACAGAAAATAATTTAATGTAATCTGAAACAAAAACAGCTCAAGAACAAGACCCATTTTACAGTGGAATGAACTGTCTAGAGCAGTGAAGATCTGTGGCCTTCAACTCCCAGTTCCCCAGCCAGAAAGGGAGATGAATTCCACACATCTTCAGCTTCCCAACGTAGAGAAACACTGATCTAGAAAAATTACGGAAACATCTTCGTTAGAAGTTTTTCCCAAACAAAAAATAGGCATGTTTTTAAGCACATGTTTCAGCTGTAGATCAGGGAAAGTTTTTAGGTCAGGACTTTCCTGGTCTTATGATTCTCTAAACAACATCACCCATCATTCCTGAACATTTGGAACTATGAGACTTTGTCTCTAATCAGTGTGAACATCACCAGACTCAGGAAGTGATGATTGAACTATTGAACCCTTTTCAGTTCAAATTCTGTGTATCTAAAAAAGAAAAGAAACTTGTGAGCTGTGACTCATCTTTTTGATGTTCATTTTATTTCTTGTTGAAGTATTAAGTTCTCCAAATATTCATGTTCTATTTCTGTGTCAAATTAAAGGCGATCTAAGTGGATTTTGAGTAAATGGATTTTGAACAGAGTAAATACTAAGCCCAAGACTTCCTCAAGTCAAGATCAGTGTCTAGTGCAGGGCTGTCAAACTCGCAACCCATAGGCCGGATGCGTCATGCGCTGCCCATGCCCACACCTGGTTTAGGGAAGGAGAAAAAAAGTTGTGATACATCACATGATGCTATGACAACGCAAGTTTGACACCCCTGCTCTAGTGACTACATGAGATATTATGGTGATCTAATAGTGCCCAAGTATTAAGGAGGCTTAGTTTTTTCAGGTTCAGGCAAGTGCGGCAGATAGCTCATAAACTAAAATCTTATTGTAAACATGATAAGACCACTCTTTTCCCCACTTTCTTTCTGGCACCCCACTCACACAATAGAGATAGTCGTCAACTTACAACAATTCGTTTAGTAATGGTTCAATGGTTGCAGCACTGAAAAATGCTTATGACTGGTCCCCACACTTAGGACCATTGCAGCATGATCACTTGATCAAAATTTGGGCACTTGGCAACCAGCATGCATTTATGATGGCTGCAGCATCCCAAAGTCATGTTATTGCTATTTGTGACAGCTGGATTACAATAATTAAGTGAATGGGGGAAGTAGGATTGGCTTAATGGCCATGTGAGATTCACTTAATAATGGCAGTGATTTGCTTAACATCTGTAGCAAAAAACATCTTAAATCGGGCAAACACTTAACCGCTTTGCTTAAACAATGGAAATTCGACTCCAATTGTAGTTGTAAATTGAGGACTCCCTGTAATTCCATGTGAGATTTAAACCTTTGGAATTTTTTCTTCATAAGTAGTACGATCCCCGTCACAGTATGCAGTATTGCTGATTTATTTTTAAACTCCATCGAAAACAGCAACCTGCCCTACTACTGACAGCTGCATTTCTGAAATTCAAAAGCAGCTAAAGATGGACACCTGCAGACGTTGAGTTGCCCATCTGTGCTTATGGTATTGGAAGAATTTAAAGAACAATAAATACAGGCAACATGACAGGGAATGTCCATCAGCTGTATATCTCTTTTTTTATGATCAGAACTGGCTGCTTCTGAAAACAGAATGGCAGATTTGCTGGATTCATCAAGACAGCGTTATTTAAATCAAATAACAGGAACCAGCTGCTGTGAAGGGACCTGCTATCTTTGTGCCGCAGTGTCTAACATAGTTGCCATAACTATCATGATCTTGGGGGGGGGGGGGTTGAACAGAGAAAATTATCTGAATTTTGCAGAAATCTGAATGGTGTTATGATAAGCTTTCAGTAGACAGTGAAACAGGTTCATGAAGAGTGACTCAGTTCATAGCTTTCCGTGACCTGCTTTTGAACTTCCCAAAAGAACCTGGTTGTCATTGAGATTGGACGCTGACCGGCCTTGGCCTGTTGTGACAGAAAGAGTTCTTTCTCTTATATTAAAATAATGAGACAAATGGAACAGCACTTTAGGCCTTCATTCACAAATCTACCCGTTAGTTTGGTTAGGAAGGTGACATGGCCGTGAGCATCAGTGGTCAAGGATTAAATCTGCTGTTTTAATGCATCATAAATATTGAATTCCAGAGAAATGTTAGAATGAGACAGCATATCAGTCTGTCTGCTTCCCAATGCTTTTCAGCTCCAATATTGTTGAGGGTGGCTGTCCTGTTAAATTACAGGTAGTCCTCAACTTAAAATTGAGCCCAAAATTTATGTTGCTAAGTGAGAAATTTGTTAAGTGAATTTTGCCCCATTTTATTACTTTTATTGCTGCATTTGTTAAGCGAATCAATACAGTTGTTAAATTAGTAAGATGGTTGTCCCAAAGGTGCTTTTTCAGGAGGCAACTGGATTTTCTTGTTTTTTCTTTGAAGATGTTTTGCTTCTCATCCAAGAAGCTTCTTCATGCAAATGACCAGCTGTCTATAAGGGACATAAATCCTTCCATTCTCCACTATCCTATCAGAGCTGAAGAAGCTTCTTGGATGAGAAGCGAAAAAACAAGAAAGTCCAGTTGCCTCCTGAAAAAGCACCTTTGGGACAACCATGATCTGGATGACTGAGAACCTCTACAGACTTTTACTAGCAAGGTTGTTAAGTGAATATGGTTTCCCCATTAACTTTGTTTGTCAGAAAGTCATAAAAAGTAATTTACATGATCCTTGGATACTGCAACCGTCATAAATGTGAATCAGTTGTCAAGCATCTGAATGTAAATCACATGACTATAGGGATGGAAATTTACAAATTAATTTGGCATGTGCGTGCAGATTGTTTAAATAGGTCTCTCCCCTTCCCCCAAACTATGGCATTTGAAAACTCAGCATGATCAGAGTGTAATCTGACCAGGGGTGGGTTCTATTTACCTTTACTACCAGTTTGCAACAGGGCTGTGCACGCGAAGCAAGTGTGCGCACAGTCTCTTCTGTGCAAGCATTTTGATGACGTCAGGGTCAGTGGGCGGAGCCTCCCGCCGGTTTTACTACCGGTTCTCTAGAACCAGTGTAAACCAGGGGCAACCCACCACTGAATCTGACTATTCTAACATCAGATCTCAGGTGCTCCAAGATACAGACAAGATCTAATGTAAAGCCTCCTAATGTAGTTTGGGTCAATGATCATCTGGGATAACCCCATGATTATTCTGGTAGCCATGGTCTCATGAGTTGTCTCCTCTCTCTAAGAAGATAAAATCATTTCACACCAAAAGCCCAGGAGCATTACAACCACCCTGTGCAAAAAGAGATCAGAAGCTTGGGAAACAGCATTTTGCTAAAGTATAGCCACAAACAAGGCCTCCCACTCAGTTATCTGCAAAAGAGCATCTTTGGTTCGCTGGAGTGTTTCTCAGATGACATCCGGCAGTCTTCCTACTTTGAGGTCATTACTATTCCAATATCTGAAACCCAGAGAGACAGATCTACAGGAGAGAAACTTTTGCAGGATCCAATCTGGATCCGTCATTAGGACCAGAGGTTTTGTCTTTTGAGCTTTCGGACTCATGCTGGAACCCATCTTCAGGGAACTTCTCTCTAGCAGAGTTTGTGCTGTTCTGGGTGTGGTATTTATAGTGCTGTTATAAGTGGCTTTTTAGATGTTGATTGGGGTGTGTTGATGACTGGCTTTTAAGTCATTAGATGTCCTTTTCTTGTGTTGCCCAGCCCTTGCCTTCTAAGTACTGGTGGTAAGTACTAAGTAGGCTGGTGGTAAATCAGCACTCCTGTTGACTGACGAGAGGGGCCTGTTTCCCAGGTTTCAATCACTTCCCTGTCCGTTTTTGTGCCTGCTTGTCCAACAATCTTGGGGGCTGCAAAATTGAATGTGTCACCTTGAGAGAGACTTGCCCACAGTAATATATATCAGATCTGCCCTCTTATCCACTATTTATTTTTGATTGAGGAATGTTTTATCACAGGTATGCTTGGCATTTAGAAACATCACATATAACCTCTTTCTCTTCTCTACCCATTAACCTTTCGCACATTTGGTGTGTCAGTGATTCAGGTAGTTTGGACTCATGAATAATCAAAGAACACTCCACCACACCCCTAACAATGAGAAACCAAAACAGTCCTAATTCAGAAAAATCTGAATATATATAATCATTGTAGAAAGAAATAAAGGCTGGCTTGGCTGCTTAAAATGAGAAATCGACAGGAATTGTAGAAGCAATACCAAGTCCATGTGCAATGACCCAAAGCAAGAATGCAAGCTTCAACATAGTTTCCAATAAATAGAACAGTTGTTCTGTAGCTCCAGTTGAGAGGCGGATTTTCAGATTATGATAACAGCCTTTGAAGTCTTTAGGCCAGTGCATGACCCTAATAAGAAAGGGAAATGAGGATAGAAAAGATTGCCTTGTCAGGGAGATAAAATACAGATCTGAAAGTAATATTGTTGTGGGTGGATTTGATTTGCAGCCAATCCCAATGCGCTTTCTTCTCAGCTAAGCTTCATAATTCCTAGAAAACATGTCACTAAGTGGAGAAAATCATTAGAAGGCAAGGTTTCAATTTCCTTTACAGTCAGGTCTGAAAAAAGTGAAATATATACTGTTTTTTGTATGGAAGGGGGTATTTGCTTTCTTTTGGATAATAACTTTCTAATTAATAAAAGGTTCATCTACATATCATTATGGAAAGATAACACTGGTTTCAATATTGTGTGTGTGTGTGTGTTTGTATCCATATTTTTCATAATTTGGTTAAGAGAAGACTGAAAAAAAGAAAAGAACATTCTGTTATTTGGTTTGAGCTCAGTTAGAGAAAAACCCATTCCAAATAACCCATAGATATATGTTTTGCAAGGGTGGAGGAAATGTTAAGTCTTCTTCACATAGGCATTGGTAATCTACAAATAGCCTTCAAATTTCATTCTTTATACTCCCATAATATTAGGCAATGATAAAAACGGAAATTGATTTTTATAACTTTAAAAGGGGGACATAACTCACTAGAAATGTTTATTCTTATTATAGATCATTATTGTAACAATTTTCCAAGATTTTTTTCTTTTTCTAAAAGACTGGGTATGCAGGCAGTTTGCAGAAGAATAGGGAATGAATAAAAAATGAGGAATAGCCTTAGAATTGCTTGGGCTGTAGATATATTTTAACATTGAAGTGCAAACAGCAAGTCTAAAATCACTGACCAGTTTAGTTGGATTTTAAACGAGAGACCTTCTCTTCTAATCTTTCTCTAAAGCTTTATTAAATTGCAGCATACTCTCTGAGTATGCTAATCTACCCCATCCCCATTTATTTCTGGAGAACTTGGCATCTTTTGTATAAATGTTGTTTTTTAAGATGATGGGTTTAAGTAACAACTATGACATTAGCAACTGAAGGTCTTGCAAAAATGAAAATAATTTCTCATATTCATGCACATACAGCGAGCCAATTCAAGATTCAAGCTAAATTGCCTTTTGTGAGTAAAAATTCGTATTCCTAGGATGGATGTGAGAAAATTGAAGTAAATTGGTTATAATGACTGCTTTGTCTGTGTAGAGAATATTACAGTAGCCATGGTGATTCTTATAACAGATTGCTGTTCCTTAATTGGGCTACTCCTTTTAAGCATGTGACAGGGAGATAACTGGGTGCAGTGGCTCAGGGTTGACTCTTAAGCCAGTCTTTGTCATTAGGATATTTGCTGGGATACAAAAATAGGGTAGCGCCTAAAGGAAGGACAAAATGTCAATGTCCTTATTTTTTTAATTGCAGCTCCCACAATTCCTTGCCATTGGCTGTGGGAAGAAATAACTTCAGATCTTTCAGTTCTAATGTGTTTTATAAATAAAGACACCTTCAAGTAATGCTCAACTCCTTGTGTCTGTAAGGACATGTCTATGTACATAATATCTACAGTATATCTAGATATGCTGTAAATTTGTAGACAATATTGAAGGGGTTTGCTATTGATTCCCCACTCTTATCCTGGTGGTCTATTTAAATTTGATCCTATTTATGTATTTTTAAAAAATATACTACTGTTAGCTGCTAATCTTCATTAGGAGCTTGCTGTCCCTTCCTTTTTCCTACTATTGTTCTCATTGTCCAAATTCATATGACCTCTCCTAATACTCTCCAGATGTGTTGGACCAACTAGCAGAATGTCATGCTGGCAGAGATTGTTGGTATTTTTAATCCCAGTACATTTACATGAAGGAAGAGCAGCTTATCTTCTCTATCCTGTGTGCTATGTCATTCAGGAAGGAAGGATGAGTTGAAGAATGACGAATTCCTGTCCATTACTGGTATAATCATCAGCTGTTGCAATCAGTTTTAATATTAGATGCCTTTAAAATGTACCAGAAGGCTAATAACAAAACTGACCCATCAGAATTGCAGGCTCCACCAAGACCTATTCCTGTTGTGGAACATCTGGGGTGCTAGGACAGAAGCAATAAATCATTACAAATGTTCCAGGAGTATATAAATAAAAAAATAAAAAAGCTTTGTAACATAACTTTAAAAAGAATAAAATTATAAGGGAAAAAAACTGATGTTATCTTTCAATTTGCTATATGGATGTTCAACAACAACGGATAAGGCAAACTGGATTAATTTTTCCTGAATAGAAAACTAATTTTAAGGCATCTCCACTGAGAGAGGTTCAGATGGCAAGATCCCCCGGCTCCTAGTGGTTTTTTGCAACTGGCCTTCTGCATATATTGGGGGGTGGGGGAGCAGCTCTAGCTTGCTACTGTCCTAATCTACTTTTAAGATTAGGGAGGGAGGGAGGGTTTTTGAAGTTTCCTTTGTACTTTTAAAATTATTTTAATACTATTTTAAAATTGAGGAGAGCCAGTTTGGTGTAGTGGTTAAGGCATCAGATAGAAACCTGGAGACCATGAGTCTTAGCCGGGTGACCTTGAGAAGCTCTAGGAAGGAGGCAGTGGCAAGCCACTTCCAAAGAACCTTGCCAAGGAAACTGCAAGGACGTGCTCAGTCATCAGAAGTCAAGACTGACTTGAAGACACTAAACCAGTGGTGTCAAACTCACATCGTTACGTCATCCTCACGTGATGTATAAGGACTTTTTTCCCCCTTTGCTAAACTGGGCGTGGGAGTGGCCAGCGCATGACACATCCAGCCCACGGGCTGGGAGTTTGACAGCCCTGCACTAAACCAACCCACCACCACCATCTTAAAGTTAATGCCAAAGATATCAAGTGCTTTCTGACTTTAAAGGGTTGGAAAGCATGCTGCTGTTTTTCAGCAATCTTTATTGAAATGGCAGTGCTCTTAATTTATAAAAGCAAAAGGCCCACGTGTGGCTTTTAGCTGGCATAAGACCTGAATGTTTGTATAAATTCTATTATCAATGTCAAGCATGCCCTCAAAGTCTGAAGGGTCACATTATTTACCCATTCTCACTATCTAGAAATATCATCCCTATCTCCTGTTCTCCGCCAGTTCTCAAGGTCATAAAACAGAAGGGTTTAATACAGCTTCTCCCCTCTTACACCCTGATTTCACTCTCTTTGATGCTCATTCTGTCCAGATCTTTAGATTTTCCAAAGAAGAAAAAGATTTAGAGGACTGCTTTTTTTGTAAAGCTTTAAATTGACAGATGTGCTCATCTGCAATTTCATGCCATGAGCAAGCATAAATTATGAATCACATTGAAAAGATGAACCAAGCTCACCTGAGTTAAAACTGGAAAATGGGATAAAATGTCTGATTAATGATATTTAATGACTTGTCTCCTGCAAGCTGAGCTCAACTCCTGTCTTCTTAATAGCAATATGAAATGGTTTGTCACTGCTTTCTTTCAGCATTTTATTTTTAATTTCCCAGTCCAACCTACTATAGCTCACTCAAGTCTGCTCTCACCCTGCTTAGCTTTTCAGGGTCACTCAAGATTATTTAAATTGCCCATGAAAACCAGTTGGTTACCTATACATGCTTAGTTCAGGCTATCATTCAGCTGATGACAAACCTGGAACTGAATGAAAGAATGATCACCTGAAGCATCTGAGGGTAGGTCAAGAAGCAATGGGTGAAAACTAATCAAGGAGAGAAGCAACCTAGAACTAAGGAGAAATTTCCTGACAGTTAGAACAATTAATCAGTAGAACAACTTTACTCTAGAAGTTGAGAATGCTCCAACACTGGAAGTTTTTAAGAAGAGATTGGACAACTATTTGTCTGAAATGGTATAGGGTTTCCTGCGTGAGCAGGGGGTTGGACTAGATGACCTCCAAGGTCCCTTCCAACTCTGTTATTCCATTCTCATTGCTTTTTTTCTGGATGAAACCCTTGCCTGCATGATTCTGATCTCTGTACATATAGACACAGCACAGGATCTGGATATATTTGCCAAGGCCTTCACTGCTACTCTATCAAGTGCTAGTCTGTGGGGTATTTCTTGACTGCTGGTTCCTTTATTCTTCATAGGTAACTCAAAAAAGTAGAATCTACCCACCATTTCCACAAGGCATGGTAAAATTATAAAGTCTAAGATTGGTGGTTGTAATGTTGTAATTAATCTGGTCTTCATTATAATTACATTGTTCACTGTATTCATTGCTAGAACTTGCAAATTATTCACATTTGCATGTTTAGCTTTCATATCTTAGTTTTCTGAGCAAAATTTCAGAAGTGGTTTATTATTACCTTCATCTTGGAGAGAGTAACTGGCCCAAACTCAAACACCTGGCTTCTGTGCCTAGGGCAGGACTAGAACAGAGATTTCTCTGAAATAGAATAGTGCCTTAATCACTGGTCCAAACTGGTCTCCATCTTATACTGCTTGATTTGCAGAAGTGTAACACAACAGCATTGTGACTGGGTGATTCTCAACATGATTTAGGATAGACCAATGTTAATAAAAAGGCAACCTTTCAGGCAACCATACTTTGAAATATCATATTTATGATATTTCAAAGTATGGTGGATCAAATTAAATTTCTTTTTATTCAGGATCTTGAATGCTTACCAATTAATGATGTTCAAATAAGTACAACTTAATTAGAAATCATTTGTCTGCCATGTGTTCAAAGTCCAGATAGAAAATATAATGGATCTTTACTGAAAATGAATACAGTCCCATCTTTGTAGGAAGTGCCTTTGTGAGTTTTCATGTTTGGGTGTTCAAAGCATGTTTTTAGATACACCTTATACTAAATCAAGGCTTTACTCTTCTTAGCCCGATTCTTATACCATTCTTCTCCAAGCAGCATTCTCCACATGGATTGAACTATAACTTCCATCATACTTAGCCAGAGTGATTGGCCAGATACTCTACATTTACTAGCAGTGCTCTCCATTATTTGAGAGAATGCCAAAGAATTTACAGCCATACCATATAGTGTTTTGTATACTATTATGTGTTCTACAATTGAGGTCAAAACAGGAGAAGTATTTCAGCAGCAATGATGGTGGGACAGAAGTAATACAGACATATGTAGTAACAAGGGTCTACTTACCTACCCACACATCCTTTTGTTGTCCTTTCGTTGTCCCTTTTCAGGTTAGTTGTCCCTATTCAGGTCTGCCTAGAAACTGGAGAGTGCCTAATACAGAAAGTCAGATGCTTAAACTCAAGGAAGCTTTATACATATAACCTGTATAACATAACCTCTAAAATATTGGGCTGTGAAATGAGTACTACATCCATTTTCCCATTCTTCTCCATCTTGGTGCTGAATGTGTGGAGATGGTGTTTCCGTTCAGAAACCATTTTCTCCTTCTTGTTTCCGTCTTGGACATAAAAACAGTTAGCCCTCTGAGTCTTCCTGGTGACCTTGGACTGGGATTATTCATGCTTCTGCCCTGTCTTGTCTGCATATCATCAAATACAGGAAGTGGCTACAAAGTTATGGTCCAGGTGCAGAAATGAAAGGTTCCTTTAATTATGACACACTGGCTGTGATTGTTTCATCTACAACTGAGCCAAAACTAGGGAGGCGCATAGATATTCATGTTGGAAACTATATGTAAAGTAGGAGACAAATTTTGGAAAACAAATCAGCAAAGTATGTGAAACCCTCAATGTGGTTTTCCTTGTTTTCATTCAAACTCTGGATGTTAATTGAAACTCAAGTGATATAAAAACATTTGCTAGCTGTTGTTTTAGGGGACGCAGTGACTCAGTGGCTAAGATGCTGAGCTTGTCGATCGAAAGGTTGGCAGTTCAGCAGTTCGAATCCCTAGTGCTGCGTAATGTGGTAAGCTCCTGTAACTTGTCCCAGCTTCTGCCAACCTAGCAATTCAAAAGCATGTAAAAAATGCAAGTAGAAAAATAGGGACCACCTTTGGTGGGAAGGTAACAGCGTTCTGCGTGCCTTTGGCATTTAGTCATGCCGGCCACATGACCACGGAGACGTCTTTGGACAGCGCTGGCTCTTCAGCTTTGAAACGGAGATAAGCACTGCCCCCTAGAGTCGGGAACGATGTGCAAGGGGAACCTTTACCTTTACCTTAGCTGTTTTAAGTTTCGTGAAACTCTGCCATCCTTGGGTTACTGGCATAGAACAAAATCTGAAGGAGTTGTCAGGCCAGGTTTAGACAAGTTCTACAAATATATTACACTAAACCTTAGGCAGAGCCCCTCTGTTAATCATCTTTCAAACCATATGATTGATTGTAGCTCAGACCGGTCTAAAAAGAGGTTTAATTATTTTCCAGATTTGTGCTCCTTACTGTTGCTTACCAGCAGTTGCATTGATTTTATGTATTATTGGATACAGCATAGTTTTATCACTCCACTAATAAAATCCGTTACATTCTACCCATAGCCAGCACAGTTCTATCTTGGGATTGGCAGAGAAGAGAACAATTTTTGCTTCTGTTCCTTCTCCGCCCTAGCGCCCACAGCAGTCAGGATTGGGTAGTGGCAGGTCTGGTATCCAATGAGACCGAGCCTACTGAACTTTTCTGGCACCTCCCCTTCCTGTTAGTCCAGTTTTTCGGCTCGGTCTTATCCAAGACCAGACGTGTCTGCAGATCCTCTAGCCTATTTGGCCTGTTTTATTCCTGATTCAGCTTCAATCTCATCTCAAGACTACTTCAATCTTCACAACAAGTAAGGTCCGGCGTGAAGGGCAGGAGCCTGTAGCCGCCGAAGGCCTCCTAAGGCTGGGGCTTCCCTTGGGCAGCTCCTGTTGGGGCGCACGAGCTAACTCCGTTTGGCTCTGCCGCTTTCCTCCTCTCTCTCATTCTTCCTGGGGCTGTTTTTTACTTTTTCGCTGGGAGCTGCGAGGAGTGTGTCCGCGCTCCCAGCGTCTCTTTCTTTCCTTTTCGGGCCGCCGCGGCTTCTTCAAGGGCCCGCTCATCAGCTGAGAGGCGCGGGCGCCATTTTGTTTTTCCCCCCCCCACTCGCTGTTTAACCGGGTGCTCTCCGACCCCCTTGGGGGCTCAGCCTTCGCAGGGGAAGCGCGAGGAGGGTGTCCGCCTTCCCCTGCACCTGCCTGGAGGCCCCTGCTGCCTTGTTTCAGGCCGTTTTCGTCGCGGCCGCCATTTTGTTTTTTGGCGCGGGCGCCATTTTCTGGGCCCAAAAATTTCGCGCCATTTTTGCCACTCTCTCAGGGGGCCTTACAGCGAAGGGGAAGGGCGAGGAGTGTGTCCGCATTCCCCTTCGGCTTCCCAGCCCGCCCCCCCCCCCCCTCTCCAAAAAAAAAAAAAAAAAAAAAAAATCTGCCTGTTTGCCCCTAAGGCTTTTGGGGCCAAGCCTTTCAATCCCTCGCTCAAGGTCCTTACCTAGCGAGAGAGAGAGAGAGAGAGAGAGAGAGAGAGAGAGAGAGAGACAAAGAGAGAGAGAGAGAGAGAAAAGGAAAGAAGGGGGCTCTTGTCCTGCTGTTGCTGACCCCCCCCCTCTCTTTTTTTCCTGGCACCTTTTCTCTTTATAGAGAGCCAGACCTGATCATGGCAGATCCTCCTCCTCAAAAATCAGGCCGTACCAGATCAAGCAAAAGGCCAAGGGTTGAAGACCCTGGAGAGGGCTCCTCTTCCCAAAGAAGCAAGAGCAATCCCTCTTCTGCTAAGGGCGCTTCTTCATCCAAATCAACCATGTCCAGGGATGAAGCCCGCAGACATAAGGCCATGGACCGGGCCTTTGACAGGGCTCAGGCTAAGAACTTGCCTCAACCAAAACCAACGACAGCGGCTCTCAGGAGCTCTTCTCGTGGCGCCACCGCTTCTTCTGTGGCCTCCCAGGAGGCTTCTCCCCACCGCACTACCACCTCTCTGTCTCCTGATAGGTCCCTAGCAGGTGATTCAGTTCCGTCCCAAGCAGCTGCCTCTGTTTTTCCGGCTTGTCCAGGAGCAGATGATCAATCTCTTCAGTCCCCTGCTAATCCTTCAGCTGATCCGGTCTCCTCTGCTTCAACTTTGGCTGACCCGCAATCCATCCTTCAGAATCCCCTCTTACCTTCAGACATGAGGCTCTCCTTAGCTGATTTGATTTCTGAAGCCATCAGGCAAGGCATTGCCCAGGGCCTTCAACAACATACCATGGCTGATTCCTCTAGACAAGGGGACCATTCTCGCTCTCGCTCCCGAGCTCGTCCAGAGGAGGTCACAGAGGACCCTTACGACCGGGAATCAGACAGCCAGGCTTCCTTATCAGAAGGTGAAATTCATCCTGACCAGGACCTCTCTGAGGATGAAGGGCTGGAACCCGACCAACCTGCCTTTGTGGGTTTGTTCAAACCCCATATGTTCCGGTCCCTTCTCCACAAGGCCCAGTTGGTCACTGGTCTCGGGCCTCCTGCCTCCCCTTCTGAGGCTCCCGCGGGGTCTGTCACCGCATCCTCAGCCCTCTTTCAAGAGCCTGCTGCGCACTCCGACATTGTTCCAGCACCTAAGCTCTTCTCTGATGTCACCAAAAGGCAGTGGTCCAACCCCAGCTCGGGCCCTGTGCCAAATAATCTGGACAGAAAGTTTTATAATGTTGCCCAAGATTATTCTTCCCTCCTGCAGGTGCCCTCGGTGGATCCGCCTATCGTGGCCCTTTCTTCCTCCTCCCCCCTCACCGGGCCTTCTGAGGAATGCTTAAAACCAGAGGATAAGAAGGCGGAGAGAACCCTCATAAAAAACCACCAGGCTTCTGCATGGGCGGTCCAGGCTTCTTCAGCGGCCTCTTTTTTCAACAGGGCCACCATCCTTTGGCTCAAACAGCTACAAGAGCGCATTCCAGCCACGGATCACCGTACCCACCAGGACATCAATAAAGTCCTGGCGGCAGTGGAATTTTCGGCAGATGCTACACTTAACGCCGCCCGATTCTCTGCCAAAGCCATTGGAACCTCAGTCACCTCCAGGCGTCTCCTCTGGCTCCGAAATTGGCAGGCGGACGCCAGGAACAAATGGCGTCTTGCTTCTTCTCCTTATTCCGGGGACAAACTCTTCGGAGAGCAGCTGGATCCCCTCCTGATAGAGACCAGAGACCACCGCAAGATCCTCCCTGCCCTTTCCAGGCGCTCAGATCCTCGACACCTAGGGTCCTTTCGTTCCTCCTCCTTTCGATCATCGGAGTCTACCTCGTTCCAGCGTCATCAAAGGAACTTCCCTTCGAGACAACGCCAATTCGACACCCAGGTTAGGCAAGGCCCCAGATTCAATCCCAAACGGTCCTTTCGGGGTGGGAGAGCCAGACCCTTTCGGAGACCTCGTTAAGGACAACCCAGACCCAGTCATTGGCGGCCGTCTATCTCGGTTCGCTGATCAATGGGATTCCACTACCTCTGACCTCTGGGTCAGAAACACCATTAGATTTGGCCTATCCCTAGAATTCTCTTCCCCCCCTCCCAACCTTTTTTTGCCTTGCCCTCTATCGTCTGACCCGGTTAAACGGGCTCAGCTCGATGAGGCCATCCAGCATTTATTAACCATCAAGGCTATCCAGCCTGTCCCCGCTAACCAAAGGGGTCTAGGGTTTTATTCCCGTTTATTTTTGGTACCAAAGTCCTCGGGGGATTGGAGGGCTATCCTTGACCTGAAGTCCCTCAATAAATACATCGTTTACCATCGCTTCAAAATGCAGTCCTTAAATACCATACTCCTCTGCATCCGCAATGGAGACCTTATGTCCTCCATAGACCTCACTGAAGCTTACCTCCACATCCCCATCCTTCCTTCCCACCGAAAATTTTTGCGTTTCTTTCATAATGGCCGCCATTTTCAGTACGCGGCCCTCCCATTTGGACTTTCCTCTGCCCCTAGGGCGTTTACTAAGGTTATGGCCGCTCTCATGGCACATATTGCCTCTGTCCCTATCAGAGCCCTTTTTTATTTAGACGATATCCTTGTCCTCTCCCAATCTCGTTCCAAGGCCATCCACGATGTCTCTTCCACCATTGCCATGTTACAAAGTCACGGTTTTTCCATTAACTGGCGTAAGAGCCTGCTATCCCCCTCCACTCGCATCCAACATCTGGGCGCTCTCATTGATTCATCAAACCTTCAGGTCTCCCTCTCCCTTGACCGCCAAACTAGCCTTTCTGAATCTGCTGACCGCATCCTGAAATGCGGATCCTCCTCTCTCCTGGGTCTCTCCAGTCTTCTGGGCAAGATGGTATCCGCTTACGATATTGTCCCCTGGTCTCGCCTACACAGCAGGGAGCTCCAGTGGCTTTTACTCCCGTTCCAACGGACCAAACGGGCCACCTCAGCTTCCAGAATCGCCTTGCCCCCTTCGGTGACAGACTCTCTGACCTGGTGGACGTCGTCGGCCGTATCCCGGGGCTCTTTCTTCGGCCAAGTGACCAGGACTGTGATTACAACGGATGCCAGCCTTTCGGGCTGGGGGGCTCACTTAGACGTCCACATGGCCCAAGGCCTATGGTCCCCGCAGGAACAGCGGTTCAACATCAATGTCCTGGAACTACGGGCCATCTTCTTAGCCCTCCTGGCCTTCGAGGCTCAGATTGTTGGCAAGGATGTCTTAATTCTCACAGACAATGTCTCGGCCAAAGCACACATCAACCGGCAGGGCGGAACTCGATCCCGCTCCCTACAGAAGGAGGCAACCAGATTATTCCGCTGGGCCGAGACTCATCTATCCTCGATCAGGGCCGAGCACATATCGGGGGTAGACAACATTCAGGCGGACTCCCTCAGCCGCGTCCAGATCGATCCCTCAGAGTGGAGCCTGCATCCTCCCCTCTTCGACGAGCTGATATCCCGGTTCGGGACCCCGACTGTCGACCTGTTCGCCTCGGCCGCCAATCACCTACTGCCCCGGTTCTTCTCTCGTTTTCCCTGCCCGGGAGCAGAGGCTGTGGATGCCCTCCGCAGCCCTTGGCCGGCGGGTCAGCTTCTCTACGCCTTCCCCCCCCTCCCAGTCCTGTCCAGGGTAATCCGCAAGATTCTGCTAGAGAGGGCGGAGATCATCCTTCTGGCCCCCCACTGGCCTCGACATCCGTGGTTTCCCGATCTGTTGTCCCTGTCGGTGGCCCCTCCCTGGAGGATTCCCGACAGCAAGATAGTCCTCCTTCAAGGTCCTCTTCGACACCTGGACCCACAGTCGTATCAACTGACCGCTTGGAGGTTGAGCGGCGCCTCCTCGCTAGAGCCTTAGTCTCTCCGGACGCCATCACCATCATCCAGGCGGCCAGACGTCCTTCTACCTTGCGCATATACGACTCTACCTGGCGTTCCTTTGTCAAGTGGTGCTCTAGGAAAAGAATCCTTGCTACGGAGGCCTCCATTCCTCAGCTTATAGACTTCTTGCGGGATGGTTTCCGCTCAGGCTTGGCCCCTAACACCCTTCGCCGACAGGTGGCGGCATTATCTTCCATTCTTTCATGTGGCTCCTCATCTACGTTAGCCAACGACCCACTTGTGCACGCCTTTTTACGAGGCGCTACAAACCTCCGACCTCCCGTAATCCATCGGTTCCCTACGTGGGACCTCAACAAAGTCCTTCAAGCCTTGACCGCTGCTCCCTTCGAGCCTCTTCGCACGGTCAGCCTGAAATATCTTTCCTTCAAAGTCTCCTTCCTGGTCGCTATTACCTCTGCCCGTAGGATTTCTGAGCTGGCGGCTTTGTCGGTCCGTGCTGACCTATGCATCTTCCATTCAGACAGGGTAGTCCTCAGACTCGACCCTGCCTTCATCCCCAAGGTCAACGCCACGTTCCATCGGGCACAAGAGATCATCCTCCCGGATTTCTGTCCTGCTCCCAGATGTCATCAGGAGGCGGTTTGGCACAAGCTCGACGTACGAAGAGCTCTCCGCATTTATCTGTTTCGTACTTCTTCCTTCCGTCGATCAGAAGCCTTGTTTCTGTCCTTTCAACCGGCTTCGATGGGGGCAAGAGCTTCCTCAGTCACGATAGGTCGCTGGTTGCGGGCTACCATCGCATCCGCCTACGAGTCACAATCTCTTCCGGCCCCGCGCAACATTACCGCTCATTCCACCAGGAGCGCTTCCACCTCGGCAGCTTGGGCCACACAAGCATCGGTGGAGGAAGTCTGCCGTGCAGCTACATGGGCATCTGTGACTCCCTTCGTCCGGCACTATCGCCTCGACTCCTATGCATCGGCGGATGCAGCATTCGGCAGGAGAGTTCTCCAGAGGGTCCGGCCTATCCCACCCTAGGAGACATCAAGCTTTGGTATGTCCCAATCCTGACTGCTGTGGGCGCTAGGGCGGAGAATGGGCGTTGGTCTTACCTGATACGCCCGTTCTCGATGAAGCGCCCACAGCAGTCAGCCCCACCCTAGGCCGTACTGGGATTCATGGGGGTGGGTGGACTCTCATTCTCTTCTTATATATCTGCAGACACCTCAGTCTACTGAACGAACTCGCCTCCAAACTGGACTAACAGGAAGGGGAGGTGCCAGAAAAGTTCAGTAGGCTCGGTCTCATTGGATACCAGACCTGCCACTACCCAATCCTGACTGCTGTGGGCGCTTCATCGAGAACGGGCGTATCAGGTAAGACCAACGCCCAATCTACACATTGAGCGTGTATAATGCAGATGAGAGTATAAAGTGTCTTATTTGAAAGTTAATACATACTCATTACCTAGCACTTATCCCATCTTTGTGGACCTCAAAAATCTAAGCAGTCAGGATTCATTAGTACTTGGATAGAAAAGCATCAGGAAATACATGATGGCTAAAATGGAAATCTGTAAAATAATCCCAGAAGAAGACACTTTGGAATTCTTGTTATATTTATGAAATACAAGGCATCAAGTTCAACTTCAAAGAAATCATTGTATACTATCCTAATTATTTTAATTATGATTGTATTGAATTCCCCAGTGAGACTATTGACTCTTACTAGGAAGCACAATATGAACATAATTTAGAAGATGGTTCTTTTGGGCACAAATTGCCAGTATATTACTCATCCACTGAAAATTGCTTCAAAATTCTCTTAAAATGTACTGTTTTTTAAATAAGGAATGTATTTAATAGTTTGTATTGTTTACATTGTTAATGGAATGAATTGTCTTTCAGTATTTAAGTAGTCAAAAAGTATGATGCAGATTTTGTTTAATCATTTAGTTAACATCTGGGTTTACATGATCTGATGGGCATTTTACTAGGATTGTTGGTCAGTAACAATTAAAAGTTCTTGTAAACTCATGTTGGTATCGGTCACATTGTCTCTGTCAGCCTCTTTCAGTTGCCTTCAGTTTATGGAAACAATGACTTTTTAAAATCTAAAAATGTATCTTCAAAATCTGTAGGAATTGTGATGTATACTTTCCATTATTGCTGTACACATGTCTTCCAGATGTGAATCTGGGGTTCCTTCTTCGACGCTTCATCGAAAAAGCTGGAACATGCTTCTAAGTACAGTAGAGTCTGGTGGCACTTGTTAATAGTTGACTGTGATTTATTATAAAAGGATATATTATCCTTTTATGAAGCTGATAAAATAAGCTTTGGATTTTGTTGCTGCTACTCTTGAACTAGTTTTTTTTTTAATTGTACAGATTTTATTTGTGGCTTAAGCTGTTCTGTTTTCATTACTGTGTTTTGAGCCTGTTAAGGAAAGCTGAGGATTTACTTGTTTCTGGTGTCATATACCTTCTTGAAGCACCAATTTCAGAAAATGCCTTAATTTAAAGAGCAAAGTAACCTACCACAAATGTTGTTTTAACCCACCGACACCTCAAAGGCATTTCTTGGCACACGACTGCTGTCCCTCAAGAGAGCATAAAATTGGTCAACAGGTCTGTAAAAAAAAGAAAGAAAGAATGAATAGAGGTTTTATAGAAGCTGAAGCCAATTCAGCATAGTAGAATACTTGATCTATCTTCCTCAGCTCCCTTGGTTGTATTATCAGTCTAGTCTCCAGGAGATGTTTTTTTATTGAATGACTCTCCTGGCACAAATTCCCAGGTGAAAGGTGTGGATGAGGGTCAGAGTCAGGTTAATAATCTATTATTATTACACACAGTCCATGAAGCATCTCCCCACCACCAGCAACTGATGTTATATACCAGAGACAGAGTTCTTTGGAGGTTATGATAAGATGTTTTTTGTACAATCTGATGCATTATGTCAAGAATCTCCCCACAGAACTGTGGTGAAAAACGAGCATCTTTTCATAATATTGATGATCTATTACATAATTTTATAATATTGGATGCATTCCATATGCTGAAGCGTAGGTCAGGATAGGAACTGATACAGACACACAAACTGGCAATATTTAAACAAATTAGGGAATTTATTCCAGATGCTATCTATGATAACTACACTAATGAAGTAGTGTGATGCATTAATATATGCAAGTAAAGTAGTGTAATCTAATGATAGATATAAGATCAGCTTTCCTTTTTCATCAATCCATTCCTAAGATGGATTTCTCATGGAAAAATTCAGTAAATGTTTATATGTGTGTAAGAGTTGAATGTGGTGAATATAGAAGATAAAAAACTTTTATTTCTACCAGTATATATTGAAAATCCATTTTCATCATGTCTTTAAATAATGGAGGAGGAGAATTAGGAATGTTTGCCTCCTTGTTGTATCTGTAAAAAAAAAGGCATAAGAAAAAAGTCTAATCATAATAATATCCAGAGGTGAAGAATCCATTTATATTTTATGAAATTTGTTTTAAGTGTCACAATTATCAAGAGAATTTAAAGTATGCAAAATAAACTTGCTTAATAAGATAATTCCAAGCAACATTGGGGAATTAGAATGGAGTAATTTTAAATACTGAAAAACATATTTAGTTAAATGAATCTTAAATACAAAACCTTAATACAAAAGGTGGAATACTGGCAGTTTTTGGAAAAGTAAGATATCATAAGAATTGCATCCATGCTAGAAACACCATTGGTACTCCAAAAGTCTTTGAGACCTTGAGGGCCTCTGACCTGAACAATCCATTGTTTGGCACATTGTCTTTCATTTTGCATTTTCTATCCATGTGGTTTTCTTGGTAACATGCAAGAGTTTACCACTGTCATCTTCTGCATAGTATAAAATGATGCCTTTGTCATTTCAGTTAAATTGATTAACAGCCTTCAGCTTATATCTATATTGCTGCTTCCCATAAAAGGTTCCTGCTTGCTTTAGCTGGCACTTGGGATGACTGATATCCCATGAGCTACCCTGCTGGAAGGATATACTCTTGCCATATGCTCTTGATACTTTTCCTTCATAGGAATAATTCCCTGCCACAGTGAAATAGCCGGGTATAGGGAGGGGCTTTTCTAATGGCCTTATAAAATTTAGCATTTGTTGGTGAATTGCTTAAGTCAATGATGTGTTCATAATAGTAATAATAGTAATATTGTTGATATTTTTATTGCCATTAATATTGATCTGGTTTTCCATTTGTTTTAAATATTTATGAAGTGCTGGGAGTAGTACTTCATGTTATACTTTGTGTTATAGGAAAACAAACATGCTTTGCAGACATCGAGCAAAAGAACTGACTGAGTTTCTACCCATGTTACATTTTGACTGGCTGTCTGGATATTTAATGGTAAATTTGCTGTATTGATTAGTGTTCCCACATGTAGCTTGGTGCCCAAGAGGTACTCCCTTATACCACTTCTGGTTAGATGAGCAGACATTATCCAGTAATAAGCATTGGCGTATTCCATCTTAATGATATTTGTGAATACCTATGCAATTTGTCTATATTGTTCATTGTTTTCTGCACCATGTTTTTCCAACTTGCTCTGAATCAGTCACCTCACTGATAATCCTTGGCATATTGTGAAAGATCGTGGATCATTCTTGAGCAGAGTTTATCAATCTTGACAACATTAAGATGTGTGGACTTCAATTTCCAGAATTCTCCAGCCAACGTGGCTGGTTGAGGAATTTGGGGAGTTGAAGTCCACACATCTTAACGTTGCTAAGGTGAAGAAAGACTTTTCTAGAATGTGTGTGAAACAGCAGTTGAAATAATGAGATGTCATTCTTCTTAAATAGGACAAAACAAATAGGAAACTGGCATCCTGTAAAGCAATTAGGGCCAGAAAATTTGGATAAACTATTTTTCAGAGACCTTGGATTGGAGAGAGGGATGTGAGAGAGAGAGAGAGAAAGAGAAAGAGAAAAGAAGAGCTATTGTGTTTATTCTCTGAGCTTAGTTGTTTTTCTGCAGACATGTTGTTACTAAGATAGATTATATCATCAGTGAATGTGAAAATGAAGTTGGTTATTTATAGTAGCTTACTCTGCTAGTCTTTATGAGGATATGGCTTCCTCCTTCATGGTGCTTTATTAGGGTATTATTTCTTCCCTGTTTATCTGGTGCTGTTTCTTCCTCATTAGGGTGCGCATTGCTAAGGAAGTTATGCTTTGGGCTGTTATTTCCTTGACTTCTAATTATATCTTTTAAGTGATATATGTTTTTCTTTTAGCCAGGTTTTTCCTACGTAACCAAGATTTTTCTGCAGCCCTAGCTCAGTGAAGTCACATCCACTAGATTCTGGGCTTTTTTTCCTTTTGGCAGCCAGCAGGCCCTATGCTGCCCATTGGAAGACTTATATAGATCTATTTCTTGCTTGTTAGCCTTCATCAGTAAGCCGCACCCACATCTCATGTATCCTCCCTGTAAAGGTATAGTATTTATTTTCTTACTTTTCATAGGATTTATGTGTGTTTTTCTTTTAGCCAGGTTTTTCCTACATAACCAAGATTTTTCTTGATGGCTGCCAGAAGAAAAAAAGCCCAGAAACTAGTGGATGTGACTTCACTGAACTAGGACTGCAGAAAAATCTTGGTTACGTAGAAAAAACCTGGCTAAAAGAAAAACACACATAAATCCTACGAAAAGTAAAAAAGAGTGTGTGTGTGTGAGTGTAGCAAGGCACTTTTTAATGAAGTTGTATGGATATCCATTATGTTGGAAGATGTTGTGTAGGTGGTCTATTTTCTCTTTTCCTCCATACAACCTATTGCAACAATGAAAAGATTTTCATATATTTTTTAAAAAACCCTTCTCTTAGACAGACAGATAGCAAACAAACTTATTATAACCTTTTGATATCACCATGGCACACACACATGCCATCAAAATCCCCCCCAAAGCATCTTAAGCAAACTCAGAGATTCAGTAACCAGAAAAGAAGAACAACAGGAGTAATCTACGACATACAGTGTAAGAACTGTAACAGCCAATATGACAAGTAGAAGATTGGTAGAACACATCACACATCACACTGACAGACGACATAATGAAAATTCCTTAGTCTCTCAACATAAAGACAAGTTCAGCCACAATTTCAGTTGAATTAATGTTTTAGTTCAAGCCAAATCAAAAAATGCTAAGGAGTTGCTGGAAGCTTGGCATTCTGACAGATAAGCCATCAACAGACAGATAAATTCCATCAACACATCGTTTAAAAGATACAACTAAAACAATAAGCAAACTACACTCTCCCATGGACTGATGATAATACCTAACCTAGTAACAAAATGTCTGCAGAAGCACAATCACTTGATCGGCTCCAGATATATTGGGATGACAGTTCCCTGAATTCTAGCAACATGACCTATGCAGTCCATGGTTCTATTGGGAGAGTTTCTTGGTTTCAGAACCAATGTAACGGTTTCCTTAAAAAAAAGTTGACAAATTAATTCATTTGCCAAATGGATTCTTAACAGCTGTCACATGCCTCTTTGGTTTTAGTGGGAAAGCACCTTTGACACTTCTCTCTCTGTTTTTAGAAGGAATTTCCCTCTCCAAATGCAATGTCCCCTTGGGCATTATGCTTTCTTAACAGCCTTCCCTGGATCTCATTGGCAAATGGATGGCATTCCTTGGCTTAAACAGTAGGCTTTAAGTTTCATGATAGTTGTGGAAGCCTCTTTCTTATGGCAGACCTCTTCAGTCAGCCAAACCAAGATTTGGCAGGCAACAAGGTTAACGCATGCTAGTAAATGAGGCCAAAAATGTAACAGAGATTGGCAGCTATAAACACATAGGTTCCCTGTGGTTGCTTTGGAAAATAAAAATTACAGCATGGAGACTAATGTTTGCAAGTAAATCAGTCTGTTTTCCTTCCCCACAATGAATTATTGGACAGATTTATTTTTGGATGGGTGGGCAAGGGACATATAAGAACATACTGCTTGGCTTTATCAAGGATTCACATTTTTCAAGGCAGGCTTCCCCAGCACGGTGCCCCCCCAGGTACCTTAACTGTAACTCCAGACTTGTATTGCTTCTGAAGGAAATTGGCTAAAGAAAGTCTGCCTCAAAGGGAAGGGTGAGAATGCATCTCAGCACTAGAATTGGACCCGTGTCCCTCCTGGCTGGTGCTGGCCTCTCGGAAGGTTACATGAGGCTGGCTCCAGGGAATTATAAATGCTTCCTTGAGTGAGGGTGTCTTCCCCGCCACCTTGAAAGAGGCAGTGGTGAGGCCTCTCCTCAAGAAGTCTTCCCTGGACCCGGCAATGTTGGTAAATTATCATCCAGTCTCCAATCTTCACTTCGTTGCGAAGGTTGTTGAGAGTGTGGTAGCGCAACAGTTCCCTCAGTACCTGGATGAATTGTCGTATCTGGATCCGTTCCGGTCGGGCTTCAGGCCTGGGTACAGCACGGAAACTGCATTGGTCGCGTTGGTTGATGATCTCTGGAGGACTCGGGACAGGGGCTTTTCCTCTGTCCTGGTCCTATTAGACCTATCAGTGGCATTTGATGCCATCGACCATGGTATCATGCTGCATCAGCTAGAGGAGTTAGGGGTGGGGGGCACCGTCTTACAGTGGTTCTCCTCCTTTCTCTCTGGCCAGTCGCAGTCCGTGTTGACAGGGGGGCAGAGGTCAACCCCGAGGCCCCTTGTATATGGGGTGCCACAAGGGTCGGTCCTCTCGCCCCTTCTGTTCAACATTTATGTGAAGCCGCTGGGTGAGATCATCCGTGGTTTCGGGGTGAAGTACCACCAGCACGCTGATGACACCCAGTTGTACATCTCCACCCCGGACCACCCCAATGATGTCCCGGTGCCTGGAGGCTATGTGGATCTGGATGGGGAGAAACAGACTCGGACTCAACCCATCCAAAACCGAGTGGCTGTGGTTTCTGACTGGCTATATCGGGATGCCGGAAACCACAGCCACTTGGTCTTGGAAGGGTTTAGTCAGAGCCTGTTTCTCCTCATCTAGGCCCGCACGGCCTCCAGGCCCCGGGACATCACTTCAACGGCATCATTGGTGCTATTGCAACAAATGTTTTGGGTATATAGGTAATCCTTGATTTACAAACCACAGTTGGCCCAAAATGTATGGCATTAACTGAGACATTTGTTAAGTGAATTTTGCTCCATTTTACAACCTTTCTTGCCACAGTCGTTAAGCGAATCATTGCAGTTGCTAAGTTAGTAACATGGTTGTTAAGTGAATCTGGTTTCCAAAATGACTTTTGTTTGTCAGAAGGTCGTAAAAGGTGAATATACAACCCCAGGACACTGCAACCATCATAATTATTGCCAAGCACCCACATTTTGGCCAAGTGACCATGGGAATGCTGCAACGGTCGTAAGTGTGAAAAACAGTCATTTGCAGTGCTGTTGTAACTTTGAACTGTTACTAAGTTGAGGACTGCCTGTCCTTGTTACCTTTAGCAGCTGGAATGCCAACTAGCCATTGCTGTTCTTGTGGGAGGGAGGGAGGGAGCTCAGCTGCCCATTCAGTCCTCCACCTGATTTCATTTTCTGTTTTCTTTTCCAATAGACACTGTTCTCTGACAACAGAGCATAGACAGCCATTGTTAAGCTCCACACCAGTGCTCATTCTGGTTCCTTGAGGTCTTTTATTTTTAAGATTTGCTTCCCTCAGATTGCTCTCATCCTCCTTTTGGTACCACTGTTTTTAGAAGGGATTTAATATTATTTTACAAGATTCCTAATCCTAGTCATTCAAACTTTTCTGAACTCAAAGAGGCAAAAATGATCATTGTGAATTTATCGTTGTACAGTACCAGGACAATTTTATTCATTTAATCCTTTAGCAAATCCTGAGCCATGTGCCCCATGCCTATTTAATCTGCATTTGGATTTAAATTAAAGCTCTTTGACTTGGAATTTCAGTTCTGACATAGAGCATCAGGTGGAGAAAGTGTTTGTGGGGGAGAGATAAGCCCCCTAAGAAGGCTCAGTTACAAAGCCAGCAGCAATTGCAGAGAAGGCAGAAATGGGGACAGGGAAAAATTCTCAGTTTTGAAGTAAAATGTGTGGGGGGTGGGAAGCCAGGGATATATCTTTTTGTGGTTGTATCTTTTAAAAGCAATTTGTTGAAGGGCTGTAGAGAATACAATACATTATTAATAAAATGATATTACCAGGGAAAGCAGAATATTATCCTTTTGTCTTTTCATTGAGGGATCGGTGCTTATATTAAACCAAACGAAAACAAATGAATGAAACCTATTGAAAACAATTATTTCTTTTCATTTAACACCACTGTAAAATTATTATATGTCACAATTTCCAGTTGATAATATTTATTAGTATGTCCAAAAAATGGGATTAGTTTATAAAAAGAATTTCTTCAGTGTATGGAGTGACATTTAGCCATTTGTACTTTCTATTTAATAGTTCTTGTATATAAGCAGCAAATAAACAAATATTCTAACATTATTCTTTCACTTGCTTATTTCAGGACCAAGAAGAAAATAAAGGTGCCACGAGCTGGCCTGAATTTTACATTGATCAGCTTAACTCCATGGCTGCTGTAAGTGGAATTATCTATTGTCTTGTCTAAAAAGAAAGATCTGAGAATTAAGAGCACAGCTCTAAGTTTTGGTCACCACGATGTAAAAAAGATGTTGAGATTCTAGAAAAAGTGCAGGGAAGAGCAACAAAGATGATTAAGGGACTGGAGGCTAAAACATACAAAAGAACGGTTGCTGGAACTGGGTATGTCTAGTCTGATGAAAAGAAGGATTAGGGGTGACATGATAACAGTGTTCCAATATCTCAGGGGCTGCCACAAAGAAGAGGGAGTCAAGCTATTCTCCAAAGCACCTGAGGACAGGACAAGAAGCAATGGATGGAAACTAATCAAGGAGAGAAGCAACTTAGAACTAAGGAGAAATTTCCTGACAGTTAGAACAATTAATCAGTGGAACAACAAACCTCCAGAAGTTGTGAATGCTCCTAACGCTGGAAGTTTTTAAGAAGAGATTGGACAACCATTTGTCTAAAGTGGTGTAGGGTTTTCTGCCTTGATAGTAGGTTGGACTAGAAGACCTCTAAGGTCCCTTCCAACTCTGTTATTCTGTTCTGTTTGGTTCTGTTCAGTTCTGTAGTAAAGGCATTTTTTAACCTTAATTTTAAAGAATTGATAAATATTATGCATTGTTTTACAAATTTTTATTATTCATATTTTATGGGGGTGGGGGGATCATGAACCATGTATGGCACCAAAGCATTGCTTACAGCAGCCTTTTGATCTTCAGCTGCCATAAACATGACTTCAAAGTTGCAGTAGCTATTCAGAAGGGTTAGCAATAAGTTTATTTTAAAAGTGTGCATTACGATTCTTCAAAAGCAAAAATGCCCATAGTATGCTTTTGTTGAACCACTAATGTGTGACTCATTAAGTTCATTCATTAACTTGTATGCACGAACTCTGCTTCAATATTTTTGTTGTGTTTTGTGTAAAGTTACCCTTCGATCTCTTCACAGGTCTTCTGACATATATTGTGCTATTGAGAAAATCAATCTACATTTATAAGGCCTTTCCTGTACTAAGTGGTGCAGGGGGACATTAGCTTTGGCTTGGGATAATTATCATTAGACGCCAAAAGCTTTTAAACAAAACAAAACAAAAAGATAAAAGTTGTGTTGAAAAGTTCAAGATCGGTTCACCCTCCAGTTGTCTGAGCAGCAAAAGACCAGTTATATTTGTAAATGGGAGGGGAAACTGGGAAGCATTTGTTTCTGCAGACGTTTCTAATGAATTTAGTAAGAATTCCTTGATTAAAGAGACTCACATTAACTTTAAGGGAGTTAATTTACTGACTGTTGAATGTTATCCAATCAGGCAACAGAAGTGAGTGCTTAATCAAGCCCCTTGAATTTTTATAGAGGGCTGCAGATGCCTTCTTTCTGAATGCAGTACAATCTATTCAGCAGCTGTGAATTTCATACTGTGGTTATGTTGAGGTATTTGAGGTGTGGGGGTATTTCTCCATGGTAAAATCAAGCATTTTAGAGATAATTGGAAATTTATATTTCTCAGATATGAGTGATATTGAGTTGGAATAATATACACCTTGCAAATATTCAGTGTGGCACTGTTGCTCTCTAAAGTTGTCATTAAAGAAAATCTTCCCCTGTTGAATTTTACCAATACGTTGCTGGCTTAAAAGACTGGCATCATTGGTTAAATAGGAGCAGGGTGGCTTGAGCAGTTAAAATGCTGGATTGGAGGTTAGCAAGCTCACGTTTGAGACCTGAGAGCTGACATGGGTTGGGATTGAGGTCCTGTCTTTTGTACCAGCTCATGCCAGAGACATGAAAGGAGCCCCCAACTGGGCATCCCCAGGGCAATGGCAATGTCACCAGCTAATCCTTTCAACCCAGAAGCACATGTGCACCGTTGGTTAAATACTTCTGTGGGACAGCTTCCTTTTTTAATGTCTCAGTGACAGCCCAATTGCATACCAACTCAAAAACAATTTTAATGGAAATAAGAATAAAGTACTTGTATGTTTTAAATTTTATTATTATCAAATGGTTGAAATATATCTCTTGCTGGCACTTTAAAACTAAATCCAGTCTGCTACAATACTGCATCAAGAAGAATAAGATGGAAAGCTGGGCTTGCTATTTATTTGAGCAAAACCAGACCCACAACTCTTAAACGGGACAATATTGCTCAATGAATAAAGAAAGTCTATGACTCATCCCCAGCATCTTTTTGGAACTTTTTGGGGGATAAAGATTAGTTGCTCAGAAGAGAGCCCCTACCATTAAAAAATCAACTATAAAATGATGACCAGAGTTGAATATCATATAACTTATCCAACAGGGGACTCTACTTATCCTGATGCAAAGCCCTGCAGAAGGGGCTTCTGATAGCCATTCTGAAGAACCATTTTTAATTTATTTTATTTTACAGAAATAAAGAAAATGGGATATTAAAAGGAAAAGCAGAAATGAAATATTAAAATATTTCTACTAAACCTGCAATATTTGTAAAGAGATATTTCATGCCCTTTATCAGGTCCTGGCTGTTTCTTCCTGCATAGTCCAGGTTCATAAACCTTTATGAAGGAACTTCTGACAGGAATATTTTGAAGAGATCTTTTTGGGTGGTCTGGATGCTGTATTGTGGTGGTAAATGGGATCATCTTGACCATTTTGCTGTTGCATTGTCGCTGACTGACAAACCCTTTCAGCACAATTTATTTGTGGAAAGTACAGTAGGTAAATAAACTATATTGAACAGGTGACTGCTACTAATTTTCTCAATATGTGCAGAGAAAGTCATTGATCGCTTTGGAAAAAGAAGACGAAGAGGAACGAAACAAAACTATAGAGAGTTTGAAAACAGCACTAAGGACCAAACCTATGAGGCAAGTTGCTTTTCGGTTGCTCTTGCTGCTAGATTACTAAATTCCTTACCTTTTGCTCTTTAGTATAAAGATTCTTAAAGTAATCTCTTCATTGTAATACCAATCAGTTTTAATTTGCTGAGATTTGTTAACTCAATGCCTCTTACTGCCCAGGTGTTTAGAATCACAAGCCTCATCTTCCCAATAAAAATTCCCCCACCCTGAGATCTAGGGATGTTGCAATCAATCAAATTACAGAGCCATCGTTTCGGCATTGTAGAAATCATACTGTTTGGCTAATGAATGCTATCCTGCCAGTGATAGGAATGCCTTGGATTTAGACTGTATTAAATTTTAAATATGTCTTTTTACAGCATTAAAAATTATTTTACAGAATGGAGATTCAAATTCTAGCCACAGACAAGTGGAGAGGTTCATAGTAAATTTTTCCCATCAGAAGAGATGCTGCAATGTTCATTCTACCATCAAATAATCATCTTCCTTATACATACCTTCTGCACCTCTTAGCAGTGATCAGGCTGTTTAGATTTTGAATACTCAGTCTTGGGAAGCATGAAATGTTCAGAGATTTTTCTGTCCCAAACTCAAAAAGGATCAAGTCAGTTGTGAAGCTGATTTCTTTCTTTTTCTAACAGTATCTCCAGAAAATACCAGAATATATCAATAGCACTTAGACTTATATACCGCTTCACGGTGCTTTGCAGACATTCCTCTCTAAGCAGATTACAGAGTCATCATATTGCCCCCAACAATCTGGATCCTCATTTTACCAACCTCGGAAGGATAAAAGGCCAAGTCAACCTTGAGCCAGTAAGGATCAAACTCCTGGCAGTCAGCAGAATTAGCCTGCAATACTGCATTCTAACCACTGTGCCACCACAGCTAACATATCTATTTATGGGTAATGAAATCTATTATCCTTACACTGAGATATTGTTTTAATCTTTTCTTTCTGAACTTAAACTAAACTTAGACTTCAAGAAAGTGATCTTCCTCTTTTGTGTTCTTTCCTTCTTTCCTGATAGGTTTGTAACTCGATTCATTGATCTGGATGGCTTGTCATGCATTCTGAACTTCCTGAAGAGCATGGACTATGAGACTTCAGAATCTCGAATCCATACCTCTCTCATTGGGTGCATCAAAGCCCTGATGAACAACTCTCTTGGGAGAGCCCATGTTCTGGCCCACTCAGAGAGTATTAATGTAATTGCTCAGAGTCTGAGCACTGAAAACATTAAGACTAAGGTGGCGGTGCTGGAAATCATGGGCGCTGTGTGCCTGGTTCCTGGGGGTCACAAAAAGGTACTAGAGGCCATGGTGCACTACCAAAAATATGCCAGTGAACGGACTCGCTTTCAGGTACGGAGCATCAAATTACTCCTTAAATGGAATGATTGTTTTTAATATTACACATTTATTTTTGTCCCACAACTATGGTGCAATAGCCCCTGAGGTCATTTAATTTCAAACATTACCACAATCATGTCAAGAAAAAAATAGAATGATATGATCACCCAATCTGCAGGCCGCCTCCCTGGATTACAAAAATTGCCCAACACAATTGAGTCCAGTGAAAGCTTCTTAAGAAGGGAGTGGAACACTCTCCCCTTAAGCATTGACTACCCCTTCTCTCAAGAATAAATTCACCACCAATGGACCCAACCACAGATCATCTCCTTGGAGGACTTAGCCATATAGAATGACAATGACCAGACAGCTTCCCTGTTCCTGTCCACTGAAGCAATAAGAGGCAAATCTAAGTTACACAAACACAATTAAATGTTACTTTTTAAAATAACATTAAGTCTCTTTAAACATTATCTCTGACAATGATCAACAACAGAGTTCTGTGCCCTGAATCTAATACCAAATGGCATGATAGTATATTTTATTGATAAGTGGACCATTTGCATAGAAGCAGTATGGTTTTACGCAACTATATAAGGTTACCTTAAGCGACCCATAGTTCTTCTATATAGATATGGGTACGAGAATGTGTCAAAAGGTGAGAAGGAGGAAAATATACTTTTTACCTTTAACATAAAAATAATTAAAATGACTCTTAATTTTCATTTAAAGTTTTTTTCCTCTCCTGGTGTTTAGTACCACTATGACACTGATAAAAAATATTCTAATTTTCAGACATTAATAAATGATTTGGATAGAAGTACGGGACGATACCGAGATGAAGTAAGCCTCAAGACTGCCATTATGTCGTTTATCAATGCTGTTCTAAGCCAAGGAGCTGGAGTGGTAAGTTCAGAAGCTAGAGATGGGTGCTTTGTAACATTGACTGGGATACTATCATGTTTGAACAAGGATTATAGAAACAATAACTAAAATATCTAAAGGGGATATCTTGCATCATATTGGCAACTACAACACAGTAAGTTTAGATAGGGCAGAGATGGGGTACAGGTACTCCTAGTTTCATAGGGTGATGGAAGATTTCTCATGAATTAGTAAAGACATTAGGTCACCTGGATAATTTACAAGAGAAAGGTAGAATTGTGAAAAGTACGCAAAAGAATTGTCTTGCACATTCATATCCGAGGGGATAATCAGAATATTTTGGCAGAGACCTTTTCCCCATCCCAGTTTCTTGAAAGGACAGAACAGAAACATGTTACCCCTTAAGAAAAGGATGCTTCTCATGCAGTGGTGGGATTCAACTAATTTAACAACCGGTTCTCTGCCCTAATGGTTTCTTCCAACAACCAGTTTGCTTAACACATTGTAAGCCGCCCTGAGTCTCCGGAGAAGGGCAGCATATAAATCAAATTTAAAATAAAAAATAAATAAATAAAACTGCTCAGAAAGTTAGCAACCAGTTCTCCCGAAGTGGTGCGAACTGGCTGAATCCCACCACTGTTCCCATGCAGCTTTCTGTCCTACTTAAAACACAAACACTCATCTTCTCACCCTGCCCCAAATAGAAATATTCAAGATCATAATATCAGACAGAGCAATTTGTGCATTTCCTAATGACGGATATTCTGGAAAAGTAGTTTTCCCTGTGAATCTGGAACTTCTTATGTATATAATTTGCTTACTGCTGAATTATGATTCTTTTAGTGTCTGAAGAACTTAGTGCCTCCAGCTATGTTAGATATCTCTGTTTTTTTAAACTATTAGTGATGTTGGAGACCAGTAGGAATTAATGTCCGTGATATCGAGAGAGGACTAAATTTGTATTCCCCTAATATAAACCCACTACTTATTATTGTCACCCTCAGGCTGCCTACAAAAGAAATATAAGCTATATCTCTGCTCCCCTTGCTTGCTTTGTTTTTGGGAAGTCAGTGGATTCAATAAAAAGTAAACCTGATGGAAAGACCTAAGACGATGAACTCCATTTTCTTGTCTCCCTGAATCCTGATGTTTATGATATTTCATCTGTTGTGTTATTGCAGTGTTATTGTGTTGTGTTATTGCAGTGTTAATGTAACTCTGTAATTTTCAGAACATTTCCTAATCTACCTATTTTGTAACTGCTATTACAGAGGATAGTTAATCCTCTGCATGGATCCCTGTTTTCTTTTCACTTCTTTGGTAAAACAAAAGCAGTGCTGTTGCTCAGGGGTTAAGACACTGGAAAACGAAGAACGCAGGTTCAAGACCCAAACACTGTGTGTCAGGAGGAGCTCCTGTTAACTCACCCCAGTTCCAGCTAACCTAGCAATTCAAAAGTATGCAAATGCGAGTAGATAAATTGGTACCACTTCAGCGGGAAAATTATTGCATTCTGTATTTTCATGCTGACAGAAGCCTCTCTCAGACAACACAGGCTCCCTCAACTGAGAATCCGAGATGAGTACTGCCCCCTTAAGTCAGTCACAACTGAACATGGAAACTTTTAAGCCTTTGATGGTAAAACAAAAGTACAGTCATCCTAATAGAAACAATTTTGAAAGAGTGTCATCTTCTTTTCTTCTTTCCCAGGAAAGTCTGGACTTCAGACTCCACCTTAGATATGAATTCCTCATGCTTGGAATTCAGCCTGTAATTGACAAGTTAAGAGAACATGAAAATTCCACATTAGATAGGTAAGTATGTGATTTGTAATGTTGTTTAAAATGTCTTTTCTGCCTTCTTACTCATTCTGCCTGGATTTTGTGTTAAAGGAAATTGATAGTATGTTTCTACCCATCCTAATGTAAAGAAATTGTTCTAAAATTTTGAATTTTTCCTAAACTAGTTGGAATTCTATGACACTAAGCCAGGATTTAATGTATGGGAACCTCTGAAGCTCCAGTAAATCTTAGACCTGAGTGCTTCTCCCCCTTTTCTAGCTGCTTCACAAGTAGAAAAATTCCTGCCAATTTAATTTTATCTTTATTCATCCCAGACTTATTGTGGTTTGTTAAGTAACTAGCAAAACTATGCAGGCTTGATTATTGGCTTGTTTTCCAATTGGCTGGATTTTGTTTAAATCATGATGCCTAATTCATGCTAATGATAACCAAATATCAAGAAGATGAAATTGAATTTTTTCCTGTGCATGGTTACACGGGTTTTGCACATAATGCTAACTTAATGTTACATTCAAATCTAATGAAAATTATCATGAAAGCTTTAACTGCTTGCAGAGAATATCAAGAACAATTATTTACAGTGAACAACTACTGTACATCTCAGTTCCATTTCAGAATCCATTGCTGCCTTAGCACTTAAAATGACCCATTCTCTGGGGGAGAATCCATCATGTCAATATTTTATTCCCCCCTTTTATTTGAAGCTAGTGGTACCTCCTTCAACTATAACATCTTAGCTATCTTGTGCTTTCTTATAATTTTGAGTGCAAAATAGATGTCACCTTTTTGAAACAACCAAAATAAATCCTAAAGTTCTGGGCACTCTTAGGTGACTCCAACAGCTTGCATCATTGGCCATCTTTTAAAAATAAATGCAATCCCAGACTACCCAACAGTTTATCCACCCTTGATATAAATCCCAACCAAGGAGCCAGCCTCTCAGCTTGGCACCCGTAGAAAATATTCTTATGGGGAGTTTCTACTCAATTTTCTGAGTCTCTCTGAAACATGAGTAATAGTAGTCCTTGACTTAGGACCAAATTGAGCCTCAAATTTCTGTTGCTAAGTGAGATGTTTATTAGGTGAATTTTGTCCCATTTTATACCTTTCTTGCCACAGTTCTTAAGTGAATCTCTGCAGTGGTTCAGTTAGTGACAACATTGTTAACTGGATTTAGCTTCCCCATCGACTTTGCTCATCAGAAGGTAGCAAAAGATGATCACATGGCTCTGGGATACTGCAAAGGTCATAAATATGAACCAGTTGCCAAGGGTTTGAATTTTGATCACATGACCATGGGAATACTACAATGGTCAAAAGTGTGAAAAATGGTTGTAAGTCACTTTTTTCAGTGCCGTGGTAACTTTGAACGGTCACTAAACAAACTGTTGTAAGTTGAGGGGTGCCTGTACAGATCCTTTAGAACTAGGATGATAAAAAAAGAATGATTATGGTATCGTGGAGAATTAACTGAATAGATGGGATTCTGAAGGGGGCTGGTTCTTCTTCTTACTTTCCTGTTTTTAAATTTGAGAAAGAATTGTGTCCCTGTAATGTTGAGGAAGAATACATTTGTATTACAGCTGCAGGTAGTTGACTATTTACGATCTGGATTCGAAATACTGACAGACGCTGCCCAATGATTTACAAAGTCTTTTGCTGGAAACCATTTATTTCCAGTTTCTGACAACAGTAGACCCATTGCAAACAATGGATTTACTTACCAACCACAGTATTTGTTTTACAAGCACCAAATTCACTTAATGACAGCTGTTAAAAAGGTTGTAAAACTGAGCATGGTCACATGGTGACCCTACTTAACAACTGGCACAACTCACGACCGTAATTCTGGGTTCCATTATAATTGTAGGTCAAGGAATAACTGTATGAACTCTTCTGAATGAAAGATTATTAAGTGCCCTGCCTCTTCTAAATGTAGTGGGATGCTCTTGCCAAACATATTAGCAAAATTTCTTCAATAAGGCATTGCCATAAGTTGTCTCTTCTCTTCCCTCCAGGCATTTAGACTTTTTTGAAATTCTCCGAAATGAAGATGAGTTGGAGTTTGCCAAAAGATTTGAATTGGTATGTATCTACTACTATTTTGCTACATTTGGAATGAGTAAGAAAAATACTCTGGCCAAGAAAGGATCGTTGTTAAGAACTGAATCATATCTCAGCCATTTTACAGTTATCCTTGAACACTTGCCCAAAATGATTAAGTTACATTTTAATTATAACTTTCAGGAGATTGCTTTTCTTCCTCCCCTATTCCATCTTTGCCCAACTTTCATATAAATGATTCACCCTGATCCTTCCTTTTTCATAGCTGTGGGCTATTTTTCAGTAAGTAGCAAAACTTTCAAAAATTTTGAAATGCTTTGAAGTATTATATGTTCTGCTACTGTACATCAGAGATAATCACTTTTTGGATCAGACTGACCTCAGAGGTCTTGGATACGTGCAAAATCTTGTTAAGGATTGTCAGGTTCCTCTTTATAGATTGACATTTTGCCAATTTTATTCATTCACTTTTATGTTTCTTACTACACATTCACCTGTGTGTAGGAAAGTCCAACTTGACTAAAAGCTGATTGGAAGCAAAAAGAAATTAGAGGTAGCAACTTTCTCTGGAGGAATGATTGTGTATAAAAATACTAATCTTAACCTCAATTGTTTTGTCCCATCAAATAACTGAAGGTTCATATAGATACCAAAAGTGCAACCCAGATGTTTGAGCTCACAAGAAAGAGATTGACTCATACAGAAGCCTATCCGCATTTTATGTCTATACTTCACCATTGCCTCCAAATGCCTTGTGAGTACAAAAAGTAACTTTAGGATTCTATTGATATTCATAGTAGATATTTTGGCATCGAAGTACATGGTTCGAAATGCAGGCTTCCTCTGAATGGTTAGAAATGCTATAACTTTAACATGTCCTGTTATAGGTTATATTATTATAATAAACGTGAAACCGGTATTATTGTACAGAAGCAATAAGATTTGCAGTCTATGTGACTTACTAATTTTGAAGTACATTTGGGTGGATGGATGGATGGATGGATAAATGGAGAGAGAGATAGAGATAAATAGAGTGAAAGAGAGAGAACATGTTAAAGAGTGATAAATTGATTGATAGATTGATTGATTGGCATGGGGGCAATTGCCTATGTAAACTAGGAATTAAATCTTTACGGGTAACTTTAGCTCAAACCAGATAGAACTTTCCAATCTTCATTACATTGCTGGAGAAGACTTGAGAAGGACAGATTGGATTAACATCATTTAGAAAAAGCAAATACCACCAAATGTTAAAAATGGAGGAAAAGATCTGTAAGTGCAAAAGAATCTGCTGTGTGAAAAAGTTTCTATTACATCCAGTTCTTCAAGATTAGCTTCTATTTTCATAAAATCCCATGAAATTGGAAGAGGTCACTTAAACGAATTAGCCCATTTTTCTATTTAGTGCAGGACTCCCAGTTAATATATCCTTCATACATAGCCCTCATGCTTCTTTTTTTTTTTTTTAAAAAGTATTTCATACAATTGCTGATCAAATTTTGTATGCTAATTATATACATGGATACTTTCCTCTTTGTGCCATGCACTTCTAAAGTGTCCATTACATCTTCTCAGCTGTCTCGACAAAACACTTTCGAGAAAGCCATATCACATTCAGCTTAGAAATGTTTATTGCACAATTTACCCTACATATATTGGTTATTCAGCTACACAGATGTGCGCAAGCATTTCCCTCCTCTGGAAAGGCATTCTGAAGGATAAGATTTTGACCTACTGTCAAAAGCATTTGCTTAACGGCTGCACCCTAACATGTTTCACATAGTTGATTCGGTATAACTTTCAAAGATTTGCTGCATATCAAATATGGAGAAGTATCTGTTGAAAATACCAACTTTGTCCTTTCCCACAGTGATTTCTTCCCATCTGCTCTCCCTTTGAAAATGGCTGTACAATTCTATTTTTGCCAGGCATATCTGAGTACACTAATCTCTTAGAATGCATTGCTATTTATTTATTTATTTATTTATTTATTTATTTATTTATTTATTTATTTATTTATCAATCACATTTATATACCGCCCTACTCCCAGGAAAACTCAGGGCAGTGCACAGCCAGGATAAAAAACAGATAGTACAAACATTAAAACCCATTAAAATTATTAAATATGTTGGCCGAAACAGTTTAAAACACCCAATTACAAAACAGATTAACAATTTAAAAAATTTAAAAGGGAGAGCTAGGCCAGGCCAGCCTGCTGAAATAAAAATGTTTTGAGAGCACAGGTTGAAACATGCACAGGTCCGGAATCCTCCGTATCTCCGGGGGGAGCTCGTTCCAGATGGTAGGTGCCCCCCAGAGAAGGCACAGACACTGTTTGGCCGACGGCACCCTGAGAAGCCCCTCTCTCTGGGAGCGTACTAGTCAGTGAGAGGCTATTTTTTAGCATTGAGCTTTGTCCTTCTCTTTCTTACAGGATTTATTTGAACAATTTTGAACTGCACTATTAATATGTGGGAAATATATTTGTTACAGTTGTTCCTGTGTCTTTTCTAACAATCATAATTTGCCATTATATTCAAAAAATGCAAGAGTAGCTACAGTGTATACTTCGTTTTGTAAAAGATTATCAGGGCATTTTCCAATTTCAGAACATCAAATGTATAAAATTTCCATCATATTCGTCAACACTGTTTTGCAATGCTTACAATCAAATTTGTCTTTTGTAAAAGCATGCAAAAGTGACATCATGCAAATTCTATTGTTTATTTATGCAGTATCCTGAACACGCTCCAATATTTATATTGATATAAATTAAGACATGACTCATAAGTACAAAGGGGTGAATTTGTGTAATTCACTGTTGCATGCTTTTATTCATAATTCCACAGATGTATTATTCATCCATTTCTTGGCAGAAAGAAATTTGCAGGTTACGAGTTAAATTGCATAATACATTATTTTCTCTCAAAAATACTGCACATAGTTTTATAAATACACTTTGATACTGGGACACAATATTCAAGATATTTAAAATAAGATATTCATGTTCCTGAGTATAAAGTCATCCAAGAAGACCATGTCACACTTCCCAAATTTTTCATCAAAGATTAATTTCAGAGACTTCTTTATAAGAAAAATCACATCATTTGCAACTAGCTATTTCTGTCAGTAGCGTTCAGTGTTTGGTCACTCTGGAGAAAAAAAAGGATATCAATTCAGACTGTTACAGAAGCAAAGTGACTATTTCATTAACCCCAGTTTTAGTAGCATGCATTGCATAAAATATCCTGTTTATTAAAAAGAACATCTCTGATATATAATGATCAAGGTTAGGAAAAGCACTTTTTCACTGATACCCCTCCACCACAACCTATAGCAACTATTTCACCACTAAAGCACAATTTTCTGTAAAAAGCATCTGGGAATGGAGATTTGTTTAAATTGACATATGCTTCCTTTTCCCACCCTTCACATTCATTCACAGTTTTTGTCTCCCTTTTAGATAAGAGAAACGGCAACACAGTTCAGTACTGGTTACTGCTGGATCGTATTATACAACAAATAGTTATTCAGAATGATAAAGGGCAGGACCCTGACTCAACACCCCTGGAGAACTTTAATATCAAAAATGTTGTCCGAATGTAAGGGCCTTCCTTTATTTCTGCAGTAAATGGTTTTTTTAAAATTTTGCATGTCTTCTCTCTTTCATATGAGTGGGTTGCTTATTTGTTTTGATTTTTGAATTAGTCCTACACAAATCTGCACAATTTGGAAATAGTGACAGAACTTATTATCTGGAATGCAAAAAAAAGGGGGGGGGGATTTCTGTTTTCGATATTGCCAATAACTTCACCCCCAAAAGAAATATTTTGATATATATTCCATAGCAGGGGTCTCCAACCTTGGCAACTTTAAGCCTGGCAGACTTCAACTCCCAGAATTCCCCAGCCAGCAAAGCAAAGCTGGCTGGGTAATTCTGGGAGTTGAAGTCCACCAGGCTTAAAGTTGCCAAGGTTGGAGACCTGTTCCATACCATTGTGGTACTCTGAGCAAAGACTAGGGAATATTCTACCTAATAAATTGTATGTTAAGGAACTTCTCTTTGAAAAAACTGTCAATATTTTATAAGCATTCAGTAATGTTAAAGTAGCAATATGTAAATAAAATGACTTGCCACTGTAAACTGTTTCATGGTAAGAAAACGAAATAAATTTAAATACTAATTGAACCAGTACAGGTGCAATTTTCTAGCTTTTTTACAGACTTCATTATGACGTCTTGGACTTTATAATCACGCAGTGCTTATATTTATTAGAAATTAATTTCTTTTTTCCCCTTAGGTTGGTTAATGAAAATGAAGTAAAGCAATGGAAAGAACAAGCTGAAAAAATGAGAAAAGGTAAATGATAAAAGTAGAGAGCTCCACCTTAAGAGGACTTTCACTTGTTAGGACCGAGAATAAAATTCTACTGGAGGTTTTGTAGATTCAGTGGCAATAGACAATGGCAATATGAGCTCACTCAGATTAAGGCAACTTCTGGAATGCCATGGTTGTAAAGGGAAGTGACATCATAGAAGTGAAAAGGTTACAGCCTGAAATCAGTTTAGATCTGTGGGCAGAGAATACAGAAGTTAGCTGATTAATTTGAACTTTAAACACTATAAGAAAATGGTACAAAATCTAAACCTGAAGTTAAAAAAAGAAAGAAAGGGAGAATTTCTGACATAGGATTTTCCACACTTTATTAATTTATCAATTGGTACAGTTTGGCCTTTAACCAGATAATTTTCCATATATAGTTATCAGTTTACATTTTCTTTCACAAAAACATCTTTTATGGGAGTGGAAATGGAAGCGATCAATCTGGTTTGGCTTTTTTAATAAAGAACACTACATTTTAGGAATAATAGTATAGTATGTCACTATAGACTTGTGTTTGTGTTTTCCCATGAACGGTTTTTTCCCTTGGAGGACAGTAAAATCTGCATGTCTAATAAAAGAAAGGAAATACAGTGAAGCTTCAACTAATGAGGCCTAGCTTAGATTTTAGATGCAGTAAACAAAATAGCCCTTCAAAATAGTGAACTACAGTGCAGCCAAAGTGGTCTGAAAGATTTGCATAAATTAATGTCATATACATCAATTTACGTGATTTGCATCCATTTTTATAATTATGAAAATAACATAAATTTGGTCAGTTTGGACTAATTGATAATTAGGCATATCTAATTGTTGCTGATTGGCTTCACTTGATTTTTATTTGTAATTGAACAGTTACCTCCTGAGGCAACCCATTCCATTTAAAAGTTATTCCACTGAATAACTTTTGGTATTGGGAAATTTTTTTCCTAATATCCATGCAAAATGTACTTGTAATCTAATTTAAATTGACTTATTTGTAAGTTAAATCCATTGATTCTTATACTATTGTATATCCTTGAACCATTATGTCAAGTTTTCTATCTGACAGCCCTGTATGACTGAAGTGGTAGATATATATATAACTAAATAATTGTCCTCTATCTTTCGGCAGCCTTCTCTTGTTCAGGCTAAAGATATGCAGTGTTTTCAGCTATTTCTCCTAAGTTTTTTCTCCCAAACCCCTTAGCATGTTGGTTCCTGTCCCCTAGACTTATTTTTAAAATGAGGCACTGAAATTGACAATATATTGTAGGTGCAATCTGACCAGCTTAGAATTCAGAGGAATTTAAGGATAATTAACAAACTACCTAATTTTTGGAGTATAAGACGCACCTTTTTCCCCCCTAAAAGGGGGTGAAAATTTAGGTATGTCTTATACACCAAAAGTAGCCCTGTCCACCCACTGGCCCCCACCCTTTGGCCTCTGCCTTGCAGCAGTTTCCTCCTTGCAAGTAAACAGCAAGAAAAAACAGCTCCTTTCAGCTTCAGCATAGTCTAATTAGCACAAGTTGATTGTATCGGCCTCCCGACTCTCAGCTGCTTTGCGCTCAGCTGTTTTGCGCAGGGCTCTGCTGCTTGCTGCAAAAAGGTAAATTGCTGGAGCAAATTTTTTTTCCTTGTGCTAATCAAGCTATGCTGAAAACAAAAATTAAAGCAGGCTGTTTGCTGTAACAAGGCAAAATTGCTCAGAGGCAGAGGGAGATTTCTTTTTCTTCTTTTCCTCACCAAAAAAGTTATTCCGAAAAATACAGTATTTCCATAAGGAAATTTCTCTATGCATTTAATGGGATAGAAAGGAAATGGATAATAAGTGCTTTTTTAGTCATACATTAATCTTTTAAGAACAAAGGATATTGGCTCAGACTATTTCATTACCTAGAACAGTATAGTTCTTTAGAATTTTTATCTGTTCCACACAGAGGATTTTCCAGTTCCTTGCTATTTGATTTTTTTTTAATATGAAAAGTCTGAATTGAGCATGAGCAATCACCTTCTAATAACAGAATTATTTTCATCTTCTCTCCAAGATTTTAATCAAAATAAATTCACTGAAAGCATGTTAAGGGGACTATTCTGCTTTGTGTAGTAGGTTTGTTAATACTTTCCTATCCAAATTGAGATAATTTACTAAATATTGAACTTAGGTGATGGGGACAAGGACATATTTCAGTATGGTTATTACTCGGTTTATTATTCCTTCAGTTGCCAGATTTACAGTGCAGGGGAAACGTAGTCCATAATTCATGTTCATGGCATGCCAAACAACCGTTCAAAAGCATTAATTGCAAATGTTTAAATATTTCCCTCCCTTTTTAAAAGAACACCATGAGCTACAGCAGAAATTGGAAAAGAAAGAGCGAGAGTGTGATGCCAAGACCCAAGAGAAGGAGGAGATGATGCAGACCTTGAATAAGATGAAGGAGAAGCTTGAAAAAGAACTATCTGAGCATAAACAAGTGAAACAGCAAGTGGCAGACCTCACGGCACAGATCCATGAGCTTAGTAGGGTGAGGTCAAGCCCCAGACTCTCCTTTGCAATTGGAGGGGAATATGCCATTTGTTTACATTACCACTACGTGTCTGTTAGAAGTAATGCTATCAGTCAAAAGGCCCGGCCAAATAAGAAAAAGAATGGATTACTGGAAAGATTACTGAAACCGCCATATATTTTACGGGATTCTTCATCTGCTCAGAGAGACAGGCTTTCTCATGGTGCATAACAGTTTTTGTAACCAGAGCAGGCAAACAATTTTACTGTCAGAGCTGAATTCCTGCAGGAGTAATCTCCTCTTTGGCAGAGAAGTTCTACCAGCTAAGCTTCTTCTCGGCACGGTCTCACAAATCTGATCTCATCTTTCCACATTATGTGTCCCAGACCTGCTTCTTAAATGAAGTGTATGAACCAGTTAAGGAAGTTCAGCAGCCCTCTGGAAATGTGAACCGTTAATACAGAATAGCATCCTCTGCAGTATTTTTACTTACTTGTTTATTTCCCCTCCACTTAAATCTCCAAACAGCCTTCTCACTGCACATATTTTAGAGCATTTTCTTCAAAAAAAAAGAGAGAGGATAACAGGATAACAATAAGCACCAGGAGGAAGAGCAAAAGAGAAAGCTCCTCTCTAATTGACTGAAATGGGGGCTTCAAATTTTTTCACGCCTCAGAATCCATTAGAAACCTTTAATCAAGAGCCCATTGGCATGCCCTGTTTTTTCTGCTGGATGTTGGAAAAATCATTATGACATCCCTGGCTAGTATTCAAATGAAATCCTCTCCCCACTTTAATCTTCTCATGGAACCCATCAGGTTTTTGCAGAACCCCAGGAGTTCATGGAACACAGTTTGGTAAACCCTGGGCTGGGAACATCCCTTTTTGCCTTCCTTTTACTTTTCCTCTTGGTGAAATGTTCTGTAATCTAAGTACGGATTGGAGAGACTGTAATATTTCCATATTATTATTTGTTTGCAATTGTATAGATCAGGGGTCTCCAACCTTGGCAACTTTAAGACTTGTGGACTTCAACTAGGAGTTGAAGTCCACAAGTCTTAAAGTTGTCAAGGTTGGAGACCGCTGGTATAGATGGCTGAGTTATATATTGTAAAGAATATTATCATCATGGGTATCCTAAATGCCATCTCATTTGGCTTGATCTTAGAATTTGTCTGCAATTCCTAGAGCAATTGTGTTTTCTCCTTTTTATTTCAGAGAGCAATATGTGCTCCAGTCCCTGGAGGACCCCCTCTGCCACCTGGTGCCCCTGGGGGGCCCTTACCAACAGGTTCTCTAGGATCTCTCCTGCCAGTTCCTCCTCCACCCCCTCCTCCTGGGGCAATCCTGCCACCTCCTCCCCCTCCACCCCCTCCTCCTGGGGGCCCACCCCCTCCTCCAGGGCCCCCACCAATTGGAGGCCTGACTCCAGCTCCAGGAGCTCCTTTGGGATCAGCACTCAAGAGGAAAAACATCCCTCAACCCACACATGCCCTCAAATCCTTCAACTGGTCCAAATTGCCTGAGGTAAGGAATCCGTTCCCTTCTGCTCCTTAGAATCGATGAATAGAATTAATTGTAGAGCAGGGATACAAAGGGTTCAGGCCACAAACCCCACTCACGTTCAAATGGCCCACACTGCAACATAGAATATGACCATAGTAAAAAAAAAAAAAAAGTTTTAAATATGAGTGGGGCGGGACAAAAAATTTCAAAATAAATTATAGTAACATCACTGATATTAGTGTATTTATTAAACAGGTGCCTGTATTTGCAATGCAAGTACTTCTAATATCCCAAAGGTGGTTTTCCAAAAAGGCAACTGGACTTCCTTTCTTAGTTTTTTTTTTTTTTTCTTAAGAGCTTTTTCTTGGACGAGAAGCAAAACTTTTTCAAGGATAAAAAAACAAGAATATCCAATGGCCTTTTGGAAAAGCACCTTTAGGAGAACCATGACCTGGATGATTGAGAATCTCCATAGGCAAACACTTTAAGTTATTGCTGTTCCCTCACACCAAAATTGATTCCCACATTTTTTTTAAAAAAAAGAAAAGTGCAAGTGAAAAAAATAGTTGGAGCTCGGCTTCCATTATCTTGATCTTGGATTTCCATTATCAATTATCAATTGGCATTATCAATCCCCATCTGACTATGCTGGGAATAAACATGAGAAAGCATTGCCTTTATTTTGTTGTTGTTCAGTTGCTAAGTTGTGTCTGACCCTTTGCAGCCCCATGGACCATAGCACGCCAGGTTCCCCCTATCATCTACTTTAATTGCCTTTATATCATATAAATTTTTCCAGTGACTTTTCCTATTGAAAACTTAATGCTAGATGAGGGGGACCTTCTTCAGCGGATCCAACTAAGCTGCTTTTATGTCCTTAATTATCCTGGAGGTGCTGCATTTTTCTAGTTTGGAATGATTTCATTTGCCTGGCATGTACATCAAAGTGATTTCACATTTATTTTTAATAAGTACAAGAAATTTGTGTATGGGCCCTATTTGCAGCATATGGTTTCATTTGAATGTAGTGAAGTGTAATGCCGTATGTTGAAAAAGTCACAGTGATGGTTCTTCCATCTTCTTCCTACCATCCTAGAACAAGCTGGAAGGGACTGTGTGGACTAGCATTGATGATGCCAAGGTATTTAAGGTGCTAGACCTTGAAGACCTTGAAAGAACATTCTCCGCTTACCAAAGGCAACAGGTAATGTGTGTGTTTCCAAGATCTGCAGGTAACCCAACACACTCTCTGTTAGACAGTAATTGGAATGCATTATTTTATTATTAATGGGGTTTTTTATAAGTAACATGGTTGAATGCACCTCAGCATGTTTCCACGTTGGTGGTTTCCATAATCTGATGATGTAGGTGTTGCCAATTGTATGTGACAGTTGGCCCTAACCTTAATATTCAAGCATGCTTGAGTAATGTTGACAAAATTGCCGGGAATGGCTAAAAACTAACACTGATGTGCATGTAAATTCCCACCCCCCATTATTAGAAATTTTTGTTCTGCAGGGATAATTGTATATCTCTAATTAAGAAATCACTGTTTTTCAGCCATTTCTAATGCTGTGACTTTAAAAATCATGTTGATAATACATATGAAAGAGAAGAAGAGTAATAACGATATTGCCCTTAAAAAAAAAAAGAATTGGTGATACTTCTTTTTTGTAGTTTGAATTTTTCAACGTGGTGGCTGAGCAAATTACAGTTTGAAGAAAGTATGATTGATTCCGACCACCCTGCTTCATCCAATGTCCCAGTTTTGCTTTTCTAATCCAATCCTCTTCCTTGCCTTCCATATTTTATTTTCTTTCATGAATTTGGCAGCTTTCCAAATCTCTTCATATATTCAGACATAGAAATCGCGACTTTTAATTTTACATATATGAGTATGTTTGAATGTCATTGTAGGCAGTCAACAATTTTTTCCTGTTCCTTTCACGTAGTCAGAGGAAAGCATGATTGTTGTTACTACGGGAGACTACTACTTGCAGTCCAGAAAATTATTAACATTCTCCTTAAAAGAACATTCAGAGCTCACGCCTGCTTTACATAGCATGTAGGCTTATATATCAATAAGGTAACCTGATAAGCACAAAAGAGCATGACATCAAGAGTCTGTAATTGATCAGGGCTTGTGCAGTGTGTTTATGGGGACCTGTCCTCAGGATTTATTTCCTATATAGGTAGTCCTTGACTTACAGCTTCAATTGAACCAGAATTTTGGTTATAAGTTGTTGCAGTCATAAGTTGAGTCATCACATAACCCAACTTGATTTTATGACCATTTTATGGTCATTAAACAAATTATGTAGACGTAAGTCCACATCTAGCTTATCCAATGAGTGTTTTTTGCCAGAAAGCGACAAAACCCATCGCAAATTACAATCGTGTGACCATGGGATGCTACAATCAGTCATAAATGCAAGCAAGGGTGGTGTGACAATTATAACTTTGAGAAGAAGTTGTAAGTAATTCTTTCCAAGTCTGGTGTAATTTTGAACAGTCTTTAAATAACAGGTTGTAAATTGAGGACTACCTGTATAACGTGTGAATTGGACCTCATGTGGCCTATTTGACAGGATTTATTTCAAGTATTACTTCAGTCCAATGTTTGCCTTATGAAATGCGGACCTAGTAATGCCTTCAACATTACTATGCTGCTTGGTTGTTTCCTCAAAGCACATACAGTATTAGTGTAAATTGATCCTTTTATTTATTGGCCTGATCAACTGAAGAGATTTTTTTCCTAGAATCTGACAAGTAACAAAAGCAAAAATTAATTTTAAGAAAAGACAATAGAGTAAAGCTATATATATATATAAAGATACACACACACACACACACACACACACACACACACACACAATGTTAAAGGTAATTAGTCTTGTCTAGACTCCTGGAATAATTTCTTGGTCTCCTGAAGGTTGAAAATTCAAGTACCAGGGAAGCAGAACATCAACTCATAAACCTTTAGAAATTATAGATTTTATCTTTCCCTGTTATTAATTGAGGGAATGATGATGTCAGTTTACGAGCAAGGTCAATTGTCAAAAGTTACCTAGGGCTAAACTCTACTTTTAGAGGAATTTTTGTTCTTAATTTCTGTCAATATCGATATTATGGATCTGAATTTGGTTGGGTGCAGGAATCAGAAAACATTTCCAAGATATGGCTATTTGACCTTCCCTTGAACACATGATGCACAAGGAAACCAAAATGTCATGCAATGAAGAAATTGATGGTTTTTTATTGATTGATTGCTTTAAGTAGCAAATTCTAAACACTTTATTTGTATAGTCACTTTAGCCTACTTAATTGGGTTGAGGGAATGGAAGATGAGGTATTTATGTGTAAATATTAAGCCAATTAAGAAGTACACATAGACTTCAAACTCAGTCTGTGCTTGTGTTCATTATACTACATGTGTACAGGTAATCCCCAATTTATGTCCACAATTGAGACTATTGCAAAGCAAGGCAGTTCAGTGAATTGCACCCAATTTTACAACCTTTTTCATCATGGTTGCTAAATAAATCATGGCAGTTGCTAATCACACAGTCATTAAATGAATCTGATTTTCCCTATCGACTTTGCTTGTCAGAAGTCAGCTAGAAGTGGAGTTGGCATGACTCCAGGATGCTGCAACTGTCATAAATGCAATCACCCAAATTTTGGTAGTTTGACTGTGGGGATGCTGCTATGGTGAAAAGTGTGAAGATTGGATGTAAGTCACTTGCTGTTGTAACTTTGAATGGTCACTAAAGGAATGATTCTAAGTCAAGGACTTCCTGTAATAGGAAGATCTAGGAAGCTCATCCTTACTAGCAATAGTAGTTGTACGTAGACTTGTATACCACTTCATAGTGGTTTACAGCCTTCTCTAGGTAGTTTATAGAATCACCATATTTCCCCCAACAGTCTGGGTCCTCATTTTACTGACCTTGGAAGGATGGGAAGACTGAGTCAACCTTGAGCCATTTAGAATCGAACTTCTCTAGTGAGCAGTGAGTTAGCCTGCATTCTAATCACCGCACCACCAATGGAGCCTAATAATTATTAATAAATAATAAGTAATAATAAGCAATAAGTATAATAAGGCTAATAAGTATTCCCAGAACCGGGCTCACTCACATTCAAGAAACCTGGAAATATATGATCAAGCAACTGATAACTTTCTACATAGACATAGAGATGTTCCTGTTCCTGAAGCAGTCCTTCATTGTGTATTGCATCTAAAGAACGGTAGTAATTTTATGAAATCTCCAGTGAATTTAGGCAGCATTCAGTTACTGGTTTGAAAGCTAATATGTTAGCTTGATTTGAAACCTTAGATTCCCCAGTAATTTAAACTGAAATACTTATAAGGTAGAATCATGTTTTAAATATACACACATGCAGCAATGATTTCTGCAACAAATTTATACGTCAACGACTGTCTAATAAGAAGACAAACTTTTTTCCTCTCGCCTTTAGTTAAAATGTTTGATGTTTGCTTTGGCCTAACAATGTAAATAAAATATTGGAGCTACAGAAATAGTTGGCTTTTTTATTCCATCAGCAAGCCTAGGTATTCTACCAAAGCAAACTATATTATTTCTTAACAATGATAAAAAAAAAAACCCTCATAAGCAGATGAGCCAACTTCACTTGCAGAAGACGTTCAGAGTCATTTGTCAGAAGAGGTCTGATCCATTCCCTGAGGAGTTGCTAAGGCACACACTATTGAAGGGAGCAAGATTTTCAGTGCAGTCATACCTCAGCATTCAACTGTTTTTATCAAATTTGGTATCTGACATGTTTCGAAGCAGAAATCTTGTTCTAGCACATGTCTTTCTTCCAGTAGTTGAAGTGCAAGGAAGAACTTGCTGATGTCAGCTGCCTCATCACTCGCTATTTCTTCTGGTTGAAAGAGCGGGTCACTTGATAAGTCATATGGTTTTCTCGGTACTCATTGGTTTTAGTTGTCAGGGTTCAAAGTAATACACCCATAACAAACAGAACTCCCAGGCAGGTAAATTCCTCAAAGAACAGTTTTATTGGATATATCATATTGGCACAAGCTGGTGAAAACCGAATCTGAATATTCCCGCGGTTTCCACCTAATTAAAAGTAAATGTTTTTTCCCTTCCCCAAACAATCAGTCACATGGTCCAATCAAGGTGTCATCCGGTTGCCTGGTAACTTCACTCCTCATCTCTCCGACCACCTGTGGGAATGTCCTTGGTTACCAGGAGAAAGTATTTTGTTTTGGCTACAAACCCCAGCTACCCCTATTCTCCCCTCCCGATCCCTCAGCTCCAGTGTGGCAACACTGAAGCCTCAAAATGGCCTTGGTCAGGTCAGCTTCAACATTGACATTAGTATTTGTTGCGTGCTCCAGAATAAATTACCAATGGGTACCAAAGTACCACTGTAACCCACTTTAGTTTCTGCTTTTTCTGTGAAACAATATTATGAAAATAGATATCTTCTGTTGAAATGGAATTTTCCCTAGAACTGATGTGTGTCACTAGGTTTTTCACTGTTAAACCAGAATGTACTGTCCTCATACTTGATGATTATCACTGATTAACAGAGTTTTTAAAAGGCAAATTTTGGAGATCTGGATTGACTACTGTTCTTGGAATCAATATAGTGATTTTCCTAAATGCTTTGGTAATACATAATGCTAGACTAAATTGTTTTGGCCTGATTCAATAGGCAATTCTTATGTTCTCATGCTCTGCAAGGTTTGGGGGATTGCCAGAATTTCCATATTGTTGTTCTGATGGAAATTCAAGGTTGTTGACTAGATTAGGAAATAATAATAAAATAAAAAAAACCCTCCCAGAAGATGGTAATGGTGAATTATTTCTGTAATATGGCCAAGGAAATAGATGGATAAAGAAAACTATGGGGATTTCTCCGGGCAGTCTCTGAGAACTGGACACAATTAAAGGGAAGAAAATCAATTTAGAACTGCACAATAAGTATTGTAGTATGTAAATTGTACAACTTATAATTTTTCAGCTAGAAATAGATCAGATTTCCCTTAAATTGCTGAAAATACCATAGAAAGACAAAAGAAGAGGTGGAGGAAAGGAAACTAGCCAAATTAAAACAATTTTCAGATATAATTTATTTAGGAAAGAATAGAATAGAATAGAATAGAATAGAATAGAATAGAATAGAATAGAGCAGAGCAGAGCAGAGCAGAGCAGAGCAGAGCAGAGCAGAGCAGAGCAGAGCAGAGAAGAATAACAAAGTTGGAAGGGACCTTGGAGGTCTTCTAGTCCAACCCCCTGCCCAGGCAGGACATCCTACACCCCTTCAGACAAACGGTTACCCAACATATGAATATGCACCCTTTTTCTTTGTATTTTATAACCTTATTGTATTGTATATACCTGGGTGTGAGGAACTCTGCGTTCTGTTTTCCCTGCAAATAGGTTTCGTATCAGCACATTTAAAGCTTTAAAACAGCTTAGGCATTTTATGTTAAACCTTCCATTAAAAAGGAAAAAAAGCTGTGTTAACAGCACTGCGTTATGCTTGGATTTATAAAGAAAACCTATTTTTTTCCATAAAGGGGTGAAGAAAAGGTCTACTTCGACAAATAAAGGACAAAGGACTAATAAAACAGAATACTGTCTTGCGGGCAGTATAAAAAATGCATTCAAATATCCTGTCTTTAAGGAATAAACATCAGCATTCAAGGCCATTTCATAATAATATAGAAGCAAAGGCAGAGTATATTATCCAGTTATTGTGTTCCCACTGAGCAAAATGATAATTTGCTTAACTGTGATTAATTCAAGGCAAGACAATAAACAATGGATGGAAACCAATCAAGGAGGGAAGCAACCTAGAACAAAGAAGAAATTTCCTAACAGTGACAACAATTAATCAGTGGAATGACTTGCCTGCAGACACTGTGGGTGCTCCATCACTGGAGGCTTTTAAGAAGAGACTGGACAGCCATTTGTCTGAAATGGTATAGAGCAGTGATGGCTAACCTTTTTGCCGTCGCATGCCAAAAGCGTGGGGAGTCGTGGGTGCATATGCCCACATCCATAATTCAATGTGCCCTGCCCTCCTGCGCATGCGCACGTTACCCCCCCCACACACACACACTTCCCCCTGCTTTTGGCACACAATGGCACGGTGGGCTCAGTAGGCCTGTTTTCCCCCCTCTCCAGGCTCCAGAGGTTTTCTAGAAGCCTGGGAAGGGCAAAACAGCCTTCCCCATTCCCTCCCGCCCCCGCCCCATAGGCCGGAAACAGCCAGTTTCCTGACTTCCGGTGGGACCGGAAGGCCTGAAAATCAGTTGGCTGGTGTGCACATTCACACTGGAGCTGAGCTAGGGCAACACTTGCGTGCCCACCAATATGGCTCGGCATGCCACCTGTGGCACCCATGCCATAGGTTTGCCATCACGGGTATAGAGTCTCCTGCTTAAGCAGAGGTTTGGACTAGAAGATCTCCAAAGTTGCTTCCAACTTTGTTATTCTATATTCTATGATTAACTTTAATTGGCTGGGTTGCTACAGCAACTAAACTATAAATCATAGTTTGTAACCTACACAATTGGGTTTATACAAGATGCTAAATCAAATGCAGACACATTACATTGTGCCTTATCACCGCGTGAATTTACCCAGTGAATGCTATAGTACTTGCTGCACATTCATGTCAAATGCACACTTTATTGTTCCAAGGGGTGTATTTAACACAACTTTGGCAAAAAATACTAAAATATGTATTTCATCAAGTAGGAGAAAGGATGAATTTTTGTTTTAAGATTGTCAAAAAGCAAACGCATGGCGTAGGAGTGCTTTGCAACTCTTATAATTGCAGTTCCCTGCATGCACGTGCCAAAAATGTTGGGAAATCCAGCATGATAACACAGTTGGCCATTCCTTTTGCTGTACCTAGGTGATAAAATGCTGTTGAGGGTGAACCGATTCATTATGTTATCCTCAGTATTTGGCCAGACTGAGCACTTATTTCTACCCAAGATTGTTTATACAGGACACCTAGGAATTTGGTTACTGTGCTTCAGGAAAAGAGTAATGAGAATTTTAAGTATTTATTTATTTTTCTTAGACTGCCCAATAGCCACAGGTATCTGGGCAGTTTATAGTAAAACATTGCACCTGAATATAACCACATGTCTGCAATGGTCACTCCCTCCAAAGATGCAGTTTGCTAAACAAAAGGGGAATTAACTTTCATTATTACCTTGAATTCAGCAATTCAGACATAATAGAAAAAAGAAGACTAATTTTAGTAATCCTATTGTATTGAACTTTAAAAACCACCTCTCTTTTTTGCTGTTACAAGAATAGAGAATTTTAGGGAGACTTTTTTTTTCTCCAATAGAAGAGGATGATCCTCCATCCAAATGCATTAAAAATTGATTAGGAAGAAAATAAACTGAAATCATGGGGTCATGGGAACCATTGAGATCAAATTAGGCAATCCCTATGCTAGCTGTGATGTCCAAACTTAGAAGCTTTTGACCTTGAAATACAGGTCCAGTACATTGAGATTGCCCCCCTGAAGTAAGTTGATAATTCTGAAGCAGATAGATGTTTGAGATCGCATTCCAGTATATAATGAACATTCTCTCTCTCTCTCTCCACACACACACACAATTACCCATTACCCATATAAATAGTTATATATGCCCACATACGGACATATATCCCTCATTGACCTATCTTCCTATATACAGTATCCCTATATAATTACATAAACATATACATTACATAGAGGGATGCAGTGGTTCAGTGGCTAAGACGCTGAGCTTGTCGATTGAAAGGTCGGCAGTTCAGCAGTTTGAATCCCTAGTGCCGCCTAACGGGGTGAGCTCCCGTTACTTGTCCCAGCTTCTGCCAACCTAGCAGTTCGAAAGCATGTAAAAAATGCAAGTAGAAAAATACGGACCACCTTTGGTGGGAAGATAACAGCATTCTGTGTGCCTTTGGTATTTAGTCATGCCGGCCACATAACCATGGAGATATCTTCAGACAGCACTGGCTCTACGGCTTTGAAACAGAGATGAGCACCGCTCCCTAGAGTTGGGAACAACTAGCACATACGTGCAAGGGGAACCTTTACCTTTATACATTACATATACAAACCCACCCCTTCTCACTTCCCCAGGGACACAAATATATATCCACTTGTGTCCCAGCCATCATCATCTGCTCACCAAAAGCAACAAACATGCTTACATATAATGGATGCCTGCACCAAACGATGAGATCTCCTGATTCAATTATACATTGTGTTCAGGGCCTGCCAAGTACATATGCATCCACAGACACCATATTACTAACTGCTGTGATACAGGTAGGGCAGTAATGCAGCCTAGGGAGGTTGAGTCACATTATCCAGTCTGCCAGAATTAGAATTAAAGTATTGTGTGAATAATGCAGAAAATAAGGCAATAAAATTTGATTGTTTGCCAGTCCTGGTTCTAACCAGAGAGCATACTGTATCTGCTCTATCTCTCCAGGTGCCTGGTGAGAAAAGGAACATTAAACATTGTTTGCACACATCATTAAAATATTTATATTTAGCTGTTCAAAATGCTTTCAAGCATCATGTTCCCTTTACAGTTGTTGGATATCCAACACTTTGCTTTTAGAAATGTGTCATCCATAAGATTTATTTGGCAAAGTTGTCATTATCAATAGTATTGTGCATGGATTCAATTCAGTCTTTATCAACCATGTTTGGAAAAAAGGGCTTGTTAATAATATTTGGTGTTTACTCTGCAACCTTTGCAATCTTTATCTGTTTTAGTCCTCCTAAACCACCTATAGTCAAAGGCCCTGGTTAATTTATGGTTCTTATTTAATCCCAGTGACTTTTGTAATGCATATGAAACCTATCATAGTCACTATTATAGAAATTTCCAATACTGATCTTTCCAGGCAAGGAGGGTTTGTTTGTTTGTTTGTTTGTTTTAATTAGTTATTAAATTTATATGCCGTCCATCTCACCGCCCAACATCATTCTCGGTGGCTTACAGTGCCATCATTTCAAAAGCACTTGTTTTCATGCAAGATTACACAGAGCTAGCAGATGGTTCTTTTGCAGCCAAATTGCAATCATGCTGATCCTCTGTGGTTGTTCTGCACTCTATTAATGCTATTGCTGAGATGCTCGTATACAAGCATTCCTATATGGGAAGAGAAAGGACAGCAGCTTCATGTAGCTTAAGAACCGGTATCAGGCCAAAACTCCTTCAGGTTCTGAAATGTTGGCTTCAAAACAGCATTGTGTGAATTGGCCTATGGGAGACAACACTTGCTGAATCCCTCATTAGTGTGGTTGCCATCCCAACGTCCCCTTCAGTTGAAATGTGCATGACCGATGAATGAAGCTGCATCTAAACTAATGCCTGTTGCTTGCCTCTGACTCTCTTTTGTTGTATTCCTACACTAACCTCTGTTGTACCGTGCTTCTTGAATTGCATTATAATGGTCATAGCTGATATAGCCAAAATGCTGCGGAGATTGTTTAGTTTCCTATTTGCAAACTGCACAACATATATCCTTCCCAACTGTACTTTGACTCTTTTCTCTGTTTTCTTTGTTTTGTGGTTGTTCTTTTTTTTTTCCCTGTGTCCACTGAACTGCACACTTTTTTCCTGCCTATCCCCATGCTTCTGCTCTGGCTATAGGACTTCTTTGTGAACAATAACTCCAGACAGGTAAGTTTGCTTCTGCCCAAATCTTCCGCTGGATGAGCAAGTAGTTTGTGCTGATGTGGTCAGTTGAATAATTAAATGCGTTTTTGCTGTTTTTAAAAAGCTTAAGAGGTCTGAGTTTAGTAGGATTTATTTTACTGTTTAGAATTATTTCACAAATCATTTAGTGGTTTACACGTAGGGACAGTGCTAATGTAGCCTTATGTATTTGGAAAAAATAAAATCATTTATAGCAGAGATATAAAAGTACTAAAGTTTTATGTCTCTTACAATACTGTGACAGTTTAGAATCAGTCTAATGTTCTTGGATGGCTTTGACTTTTTCTTTACTTACTCTCATCTCTCTCTCACTCTCTCTCTCTCTCTCTCTCTCTGCAAACTGTTTGCTTTTCTGGTTGATCAGTGCTTTATTAGTTCATTCAGGAAGGGTTGGGGTGGTCAGTGGGAAATGGAACTAATTTCTTTAATTTTGAAAAACCTGGTGAATATTAAGGTATATATCCAATGGATATAAGGTAATTATCATAAAGTACCTGACTCTATCAAAACGTGCTTTATGCATAAATATTTCTCTCTGTGTGCATGTGTGTGTATGAGTGTGTGTATGTGTGTGTGTGTTTCTCAGCAGATGGCAGCATCTGTCTGATCCTTTCAAGCTAAGCAGGGTCTACAGTGGCTAGTTCATGGAGAGACATCTTTAGGAAATTCTAGAACTATACAAGTAGGTTAACTTGGTGTCTTTCAAATTTTGCAACTTTAAATTGTGTGGATTTCAACTCCCACAGTTCCGATTGTGGAATTCCATACATCTTAAGTCCATACATCTTAAAGTTGCTAGGTTTGAAAAGCACTGAGCTAGACTGTAGAAGAAAAATCCTAGAAGACAAACAACTTCTGTGTCGCTACAAAGAAACAAAAACATATACATGCATTGTAAGCCACCCTGAGTCTCCGGAGAAGGGCGGCATATAAATCGAACTAATAAATAAATATGTATGTATGTGGACTGAACCAACTTGAAATTTGGGCTGCGTTCTTTCAGATTTTCAAAAAGATTTGGATGAATATCCCAAATTCCTTCTGTGACTGCAGTCAAACAATTGTTTAGTTATGTTGAACCAGCTTTTCTCCAGAATCCTCAGATATGTTTGATTTCATCTGATATCAAACTTGAGTGGCAGTCTGGCTGGGTTTGACAGGGCATGAGATTGGAAAAGACTGCTGTCCCAATGTATCCGCTTGTCCATTCCTGGATTTGTACTTACCCATGTTTCCCCCCATGTAACTGAATCATGATCCTACCACCTTTTATTAAATTACAATTGTTCAAGAGCAGATCCATAGAATATCTGCTTTGCACCCAGAAGGTCTCAGGCTCAAGATCTTTGATATCAAACTTGGGAAAAATTCTAGTTGAAAATTTTGGAGAGTTTCTGTCAGTCAGAAAGGATGATACAGACTGGATGGATCAAAAATCTGATCTGGCAGATAAACTTTCCACCTCTTTGTTCAGTTGAAGGGGAAAAAGCTTTATCTGGAATTGGAATAATTTTTTGTCCATCCCAGTAATATCTGTCTTGACAAGCTAAAGTCTGTCACACCCAGGCTATTACATATCTCAGATTTTTACACATATCAAATGGAAATATTAGAGACTAAACTTGGGATCTTTTGCATATGAGAAGGTATAATGCCATTGAACAAGGGCTGTTCCATTTATAGCATCATGAAAAGTTTCATTTGCAATATCCCAGCAATCAACTCTAAATAAAATGTCACAGCATATCCAAGAAAAGACTATCTGTGCTCCTCACTGTCTCTTGTTTGTGGATTCTTAAATCTTTGTAACTGGATAAATATTTATCCACTTGTAACCAATAACCTATTTTTTTTCCTTCTCCTGGATAACCTTCCAATTTATGAAATAGATATTGTGTTTTAGTTACAGTTTAATTGGTGGCCTTAGTAACTCTTCTTGATTAATGTTTGAGATATTGGCATGTGCCAGAACTTCTAAAATATCAGTGCACGCCTACTCATTAATGGATTCTTTCCATGCCTTTTGTAGAAAGAAGACTCCATTGATGACACACTGAGTTCCAGGCATAAAGTCAAGGAGCTTTCAGTAATAGATGGTCGGAGGGCTCAGAACTGCAATATTCTGCTCTCAAGGTATCACTAAATGCATTGCCATTCTTTTGTAAGAACAAGTTCTCTATGGAAGACATCCTCTGAAAGATTGAAAGTCTCTTTGATGACCACGCCTCTTTTAGGTTCATTTTCTTTTACAGAGACAGACAGCTTTCTATATGTTATACATTTGCCTGTAGCAAGATTAGATAGCTTCATGGAAAGTTGCAACTCCCAGTGACCACAAATAGGAAATGAAGAGCAATGGATTACTAGAGGGTCTAAAGTGGAGTCAACCCAAAAAGGAACTCCATTGTGGCTGCAAGAAGAGAGGTCTTCTGGCATCCATTGCACTCTGTTCAAAACGTGGCTCAAAAAGTGTACTGTGGAACAGCTTTTAGCCCTAAAAAGAAGATTGTGCAGGTAATCCTCAAGTTACAAATGTAATAGAGTTTGCCAGTTACATTCGTAACCTGAGGATTCATTAATTGGATCATGTTAAATGAAGGTGATAACTCCTGCTTTACCCAATGCGTTCGCTAATCAAATGCGCAGGTTAAGGGTTGGGAAGACCATGGGAGGCCTAGTGCTGGAACAGGCCACCTGCTCCTGACCACCCAAGGCCTTCCCTGACCCACTGAGATATCTCATGTTTCCACCCCCATCCTGCCCCACCGGCTCAGGTCTTTCAAAGATCTCCATGATCAAGCGAGCTGTCTCCTCTCCAGCCTCCCTGCCATGGTTTCTTTGCCTGCTCCCTGCACTCCAAAAGGGAATCAGTGAGAGCAGAGACAGAGCGGGAAAAGTGCACCTTGCTCAGATTGGTTAAGTGATAACTACTTTGGGAGGAGGGTCCATAACTTTAAAACGTTAAATGAATGGTCGTAACTCTAGCATTACAAGTACTGTATGTAGAAAAAAATAGCATCTATTGAGGAGAGTCTGTACAACTGCAAATTCAGATTTTTTAGCGTAAAAAATGTAGAAATGTAATATGCAGACCAAATTTGGGCTGCTGCACAGATCTTTAAGCTTCAGTTATAATTCTCGGTGTCAAACTGGATTTCTTTGAGGGCTGGATCAGCATTGTAGTTCTCTGTGGACCAGAAAAGGGGAGGGGGGGGAGATGGGATGGATATCTTCTGTAGCACCCTGCTGGCCAAAATGGGGAGTGAGGGGCCGCACACAGTCCATTTTAGCTGGCAGAGGCACTGCGGGCCAGTTCTTTGATATTCCCAGGCCGGTCCCATGGGCCTGATCCAGCCCAGAGGCCTTGAGTTTGACACTCTTGCTCTATATGGTACCACCCAATTCAAAAAAACCATGCTCCTGAATTGCAGAAAGGGCAGCAACAAGGTATGTTTGAATGAGCACTGTATAAATGTTTTGTCCACCTTCCCCAGTAATCCTCCAGCTGTTCACAAGCGAAGGTACCTAATTGTATTCTCAGTACGATGTGTGTTTAAACTTTTTAATTATTTGAAGTGGTGATTGTCATCCTTGCACCCAGAATTGATTTAGTGCACAATCCAAAACAGTGCAGCACCCAGAATTGACGACAGCCTGATTAGAGTTTAATGGGAATCCGCTATTCCAGCCCCCATCACTGTGCATAAGTTTTCTCCCTCTCTGCCTGCTAAAAATGTGTTGACTTGCATACACTATACTGCTTTAAAATGTGGCAAAGGAGATCAGGAATTATTTTCAGTGGTGTGGAGAGGGCAAAAGACACTAATGCCTTTGTATTTCTTCCAGACTAGCCTACCTGACAGGCTGTAAGGATAAATTTGAGTTTCAGAGTCATATATTGTAAATAAGCCAATTCTACATATTTTCATCCTGGAGAACCATGTCAAATATCTAGAGAATTACAGTTGAATTACACTGTGACTATTTTTCTTCTTGCACTGTTGAATTAAGGAAAGATTTCTATACATGACCATCAGGCCAGTTCTTTATTTATCCTATACATTTATAAAGCAAACCAGATATTGTTGGCATGCATCTCTGAAACGTTCGGCCTTGCTAGATATTTTATCTCTTTCTGCCTTGATCTCTAGCTCTGGGAAAAATGGTTGGACAATGAGGTCATATTAGATTTCTTCTCAAGCTAGGAAATATTTTTGGTTTTCCATCCCCCCACCTCTTTTCTATGAATGTAATATGACCATATATGGTTTGCATTTTGGGGTTGATTCTTAAACTGTATCGAACAAACCTAGACATTGTTCTTCGCACCTGAGTTAGCTGGGCTCTTGTTAGCTCTCCTCCTTTGCTGGCTTCACAAATCCTATTGAGGGTTATTGGCAGCATCCTCTGAATACCAGCTATGAGTGCTATCGTCTTGATTTATAAACTTCCCCAAAGGATCTCTTTGGCCACTGGGAGAAACGTGATGCTGGATTAGATAAAGCTGGTTTGATCTAGCACTATTCTTCTAATGGAAAGGGTGGTGGTCAGGCTTAGCAATGCTCTTTAATTAATGGCATCTTCCTTAATTTCCAGATCCAGTTTTCAAGTCTTCATTTGTTTCATGTGCTTCCACTATTCCAGAAGTTAAAATAACATCCCTGAACCTGGGCAAGCTTAGATTCCAGGCCTTGCATCTCAGACGAATCCATTTCACAGTGGCAATATTGGTTGTTTCACTGATGCTTTCTCAGAGGAAACTTCATTTCATTCAGTTTTCAAGCCGTCTCCCACCCAACTCGCTGATTAGAAATTCTCTCCAAGCCATTTTACCATTGCAGTTTCCTCATGGAAACGGAGCATCTTATGACTTTCACATTCTTCACACACACATGAAACTTCCTGGATTCACTTTCCCTCCCTCTCTCTCTTCTCCCAGGTGATGAGGGTATTACTTTCCATACAGATAAAGACAACAGTTTTGCCACTAAAAAGGCAGAATTGGTAAGGGAAGATTTACATTTGCCACGCTCATATTGGATGTACTGGAGCCAACAATCATGAGAGCTGATTGTTAAATATTCTGGAATTCTCAGCTGAGACACAGTGCCTAGCCCTTCCCCCTCAGCTGTTTGGCAGCTATCCATGCAATGCAGCAGTGGCAATAGAGACAGCAGAACCAGTTGTTGTGCCTTTATCAGCACACCACTGGCTACACCTAAGCCTTTTTCCTGGCACAGGCATGTGCTTTTCATATAGAAGCATAACTAGTCACTACCTTTCTTCCAGATATAATTCCTTCCAGACCCTAAATAGCTGATCAGTGTTTTAAAGTTGCTCTGCAACACTGATTTATCCAATTTCCTAATAAGTTACTACCCTAAGAAAATATTACTTTCCCTTTATATATCGATCAAAAGTCTTTCTGTGCTGGCTTGTCTCTGGGTTGCAAAGGGTTCCCCATCCCAAAAGTGTATTCTGAGCCTGTTAAAGTTAGGCACACTCCCTTCTCTTTTAACCCTAGGCATACAGGCTAGCTGTTTGTCTCATCAAAGCTAAGCACTCCCATTCAACATCTCTTGCAAGCTGTCACACCCTATCAACAAGTTTCATCATTTAAATCCTTGTGACAGCCAGTGCTGTAACTACCTTCCATCTCAGATTGTCTGTGCTTAGCAGCTGTAGCCAACAAAATTAATAATTGTAGTTTTCTGGTCAGGCTTACTGCTTTTGCTGGCCTCTTTCCCCCCTGCATTGTCAGAGAAGAGCTTTTCCTATCTCCCTCCCCATCCCCTCAGATAAATATTCTCTAGGGGCATCTTCATGTGTGTGTTTGTTTTTCCAGGCCTAGAATGTGAGGACCAAACACCCTCCCATACATAAAAGCCCCAAGACAGTCCTGCTGACACAGCAAAGATTCCAGAGTCCATTCCTTGGAGAGAAATACAGAACCTCTTGCAAAATATTCATTTCCCTAATTCATTATTCATTTCTCTGCCAAGGGCAGGCTCTAAATTTCCCCCTCTCCTGTCTGTCACACATACATACACTTAGATCATTAGAAGTTTGCTAATGCTTATTTATTAACTAACCCCAAAATGAAAACCAATCCAATTAAAAGCAGCATAAAGGCAGCGTTTAGAAATTTAGCAAATTTTACAGTAATGAGATAGACAGACAGACAGGCCGACTTCCATGCTTATGTAACAATGTTCTATTGTCTTGCCTTTCCAGGCTTAAACTATCAAATGATGAAATTAAACGTGCAATTTTAACAATGGATGAACAGGAGGATCTGCCAAAGGATATGCTTGAACAGGTGAGTACAGAAGGTGTTCGGTTCTTGACAGAAATGTTTAAAATGTAAGTTCAGAATTCACCATCTAGGTAGGATCTCTGCTCCCACTGTTCCAGGGCCATTGGGTGTTTTGAGTTTTTTTTTTCCTCCTAATCTATGGAAGTAGAAGAGTTTAGCTCTGAGCTAAATAAGAAACCAGCAGATGTGAAATGGTTGCCTTAACAAAGTAGAAAATGTGAGAGATTTGGAACAGCTCCACCTTAACTTGTGTTATTTAGCAGCTTTCAAAAAGCATGTCTTTTGAAGAAAAATTAGAAAGTGTAGGAAAGAAGTCTCCTTTGATGCTATCCGTGAATAATCCTCCATCATACACACACACACACACACACACACACACACACCACTATTCCGAGACTGCTGTAGGCAGAGATGCAGCTGATAAGTTCTATCCCAGCTGAGGAGTCAAACTGGGTGAAGAAAGATCATCACCACACCTTAGCAGGTGACTAATTGATCCACCTGGAATGAAATCAGTTCGTTCTGTATAGAGGTTTCACTTGCTTTCTTTACGAGAATAAAAATATTTTAGGAAAACAATTATTTCTTTTTAATTTAAAAAAGGAGATTGGAAACTTGATCTGCCTCAACATTCCCTTTAAAACGTTCTTTCAGTTTTGTTGTATACTGCCTAGAATCAGTTGCTTTGTGAGATGGGTGGCTATATAAATTAGATAGATGAATAAATAAATAATTCAAGGCCGAGTGTAAATCTCATCCTTTAAATGGGAGTTACCTCTTGACTCACCTCAGCCTACTCAGCCTTTCTGTGTAGCCTATGGAGCTCAAATGAACCCTAATCACTGAATCCGACTGCCTGCCTGATTAACCATTAGCTGGCTGATAGGGAGGCAGGCAAGCAAGCATGTAACAATATTACTTGTATCAGGGAAACAGCAATGGGACCTTACTTCACCTTTCCCACTCAATAGCAATAGCACTTAGACTTATATACCGCTTCATAGCCTCCACTAAGCGGTTTACAGAGTCAGCTTATTGCCCCCAACAAGATGGGTCCTCATTTTACCAACCTCAGAAGGGTGAAAGCCTGAGCCAACCTTGAGCCGGTGAGATTCAAACTGCAATTCTGCATTCTAACCACTACACCACTATGGCTCCTCAAATATAGATAATCCTCACTTGATCACATTTAGGGTGATTGCTACTGGCTCACATTTACAACTGGTTGCAGCATACCATGATGATTCCATCAGCAGAAAATGGCAAAGTATGCCCTTTGGATATGCCAGATTTACTTAGTGACTATCTGATTCACTTAACAACCATGGTTACTCATTTTATGAATATTGTAAAATTGAGTCAGGTCACATAGTATTTATTGATTGATTGATTGATTAAATTTTTATACAGCCTTTCTCCCAAAGGACTCAGGGCGGTGCACAGCCATAATAAAAACCAATATATACCATAAAATTTAAAAAACAGTTAAAACAAATAAGATAATTTGGCCATTTTTTAAAAAAAAACCAAGATTAAAATACCCATTTAAAATTCATTATCTCGTCAGCCCGGCCTGTTGAAATAGTAGTGACCCGCTTAATGACTGCAGGACTCATGTCCAAAATTCTGGGCTCAATTGCGGTCATAAATTGAGAACTACCTGTACTGTTGGTAATAGTACTGCCTAGAGCCGTCTGTGAGGAGATTGTCAGTTAAGAAATTTGAAATAGATATAGATACACATACACCTATTGCTCTCCCCAGTTATTCTTGAAAATGGTATCTTAACAACATCATACATTGCAAGCTTATCCATCTGTGTTTCCAGGCCACCAATGAGATTAGCCACTAAAAAAATATTTCTTACCCACCTCCTCAATGGAAAATCTTGAAGCCTACATATCTGCGCTTTATCTTGTGCTGTAAGAAGTTGAATCCCTGAGAGAAGATTGTTCATCTAAAATACCTATTTTTTCTTTTTTAGCTTTTAAAATTTGTTCCTGAAAAAGCTGACATTGATCTTCTGGAAGAACACAAGCATGAGTTGGATCGGATGGCCAAAGCTGACAGATTTCTGTTTGAAATGAGCAGGTGAATTTGCCAGCTGCTTCCCTTCTACTGTTGCTGTCTAAACCAAAAACAAGAACTCAATAACTAGAGGAATGTATAGAAAGGAAGGTTATTTTCCTAGCCATGTAGACCCTGGGTGTCAAACTAAATCGGTCACATAATGTATCGTGACATATCACAACTTTTTTGCCATTGCAGAGCTGGGTGGGTGTGGCCAGCATGTGACAAATCTGGCCCCAAGGCTGCCAGTTTGAGAGGTTTGATGTAGACTATGTATTGAAGAAAAAGTACAAAATTACAATCTGGGCTTTTTATACTGCTGAAATTGGTATTCTAGCCTAGTGAGATTGATTTGGTTGATGTAATTATTGCTGTGAGGGAGGAGAGAGATAAATACAAAAAATGAACAATATGGAAAGGCATGTCTCAGTTGTATTAAGGATTTGAGAAAATGGCCACAGGAAGCTTGGGGAGATAGAGCTCTTTAAAGAGTTTACAGGCTAAAGATGTTCCATTGTTTCCATTTCCATTTAATTTCAGTGTGTTTTCTTACTAAATCATGTTGATTTGTAAGCCACTTTTGCCTTTGCTGCATGCAGTGGGAATACAGAATACAGGATAACCTTCTGTAATCTGATGGCTTCATGTTACATTCCAAACTTTGATCATATTATTTTAGGAACTGTAAGTTGAATTGAAGGACATCAGATTTTATGGAGCTTGAAAGTCACGGAATAAGTATTTGATGATAATCTTTACAGACGATTGCTCTGACTTTTCAGAAGGCAACAGTGCAGCTTAATCTGAAACGTCATTTTTCTTCCAACTTTTACTATGAGAAATGTGGCTCTTTTACTGTTTTACTCCTTTTTCTTATAGGATAAATCATTACCAGCAAAGGCTGCAGTCCTTATATTTTAAGAAGAAGTTTGCTGAGAGAGTTGCTGAAGTTAAACCCAAAGTTGAAGGTAAAGTATGCCCTCAAGGAAATGGTTAGGTTTGATGAAACCACTCAAGGAAGCCAACTTCTCTTGAACTGAATAAAGTGCAAAGAACCTTTCTACTATGTTTGAAATAAATATTTGAAACAAAGAAAATCTTCTAAATTTTATTTTAAATTTTGAACAGTGGTGGCAAGGGAGGGGATGAGCTATCATGTTAATGAGAATAGACTGTGACCTTAAATCATAAATATTTTAATTTTGATGAATTATTAAAGGATTAATGGTGATGAGAACACCTAATAGTTGAAATGTTCTATGAATTGTTCGTAAAACAGGAATTGGGTATGTCTAGTTTAATGAAAAGAAGGACTAGGGGTGATATGAGAGCAGTGTTCCAATATATGAGGGGTTGTCACAGGGAGGAGGAGGTCAACCTATTTTCTAAAGCACCAGAAGGCGGGACAAGAAGCAATGGATGGAAACTAATCAAGGAGAGAAGCAACCTAGAACTAAGAAGCAATTTCCTGACAGAGAGCATAATCAATCAGTAGAACAACTTGCCTCCCAAAGTTGTGGGTGCTCCAACACTGGAGTAAAAAGAAGTGATTGGACAACCATTTGTCTAAAACGGTATAGGGTTCCTTCTTGAGCAGGAGATTGGACACTAGAAGACCCCCAAGATCCCTTCCAATGTGTTATTCTGTTCCAGGATCTAAAAACATGTGTCAAAAAAATTTAATGATCATTTTTATTAGCAAACCTATCTCTTTTCACCTTCTTTTCTAACTTGGTTGGTTAAGAAGTCATTTGAATGACACCTGTAATTTTCATCTTTTTTATTGTTATTTTTTTTCCTTTTTTGCCAATTCTGTGATCATTTCACAGAAATGTTTGTAAAATTCCAGATGCTTTGTAAATCATTCCATTAAACACATATTAACGTTCTCTAATCACCATCATATCGTCTGATCAGATATTTTTCCATTTGCCCTTTCTAGCCATTCGAACTGCTTCCATCCAAGTATTCCAGAGCAAAAGCCTGAAGCAGCTGCTTGAAGTGGTTTTGGCTTTTGGCAACTACATGAACAAGGGCCAGAGAGGGAATGCTTATGGCTTTAAAATTTCTAGCCTCAACAAGATTGCAGATACCAAATCCAGCATTGACAAGTAAGCAGCTTCAAGCATGTGCTCATTTTGGGGGGAGGAGAGGGTGTTGGAAGACTAGCTTCATTTTGAATGCTGTCTTTAAAGAATCTAGATCAGGGGTGTCAAATTCAAGGCCCAGGGGCCAGATCTGGCCCACGGGGTACTTAGATCTGGCCTGTGGGGGTGCCCTGGAAACAGCGAAGGACTGGCCTGTGGTGCTTCTGCCAGTGAAAACAGGGTCCCAAGCTCTTTTTTTAGCTGCCACTGCCTTCTACAACCCTCTGTCAGTGAAAACAGAGCTCGGGAGGGCCACCACAGGTGCCCCCAACATTGAGCTGGCCACACCCACCCTGGCCCCCAGAGGTCAAATACAACCCTGAGGCGGCCCTCAATGAAATCGAGTTTGACACCCCTGATCTAGATAATCTGCTTCTTCTAGAGCAGTCTGCAGCTAACGCTGCACTACGTTATGAAGAACTTTCCCCCCAAAAGGAAAAGATTGGAGAGAAGATTATTATTATCTAATAAAGCTGGATTTTTAAAAAGTCTCCTCAGAAGGGGGAGCACAGGGGCTCCTTTAAAGCAGCCAGATTAATCTCTCCCTCAAACTACTAACAATCTCTTAAATTTTGGCACACATACTCAGCCACATAGAGCAGGGGTATCAAACTCATGTCATCACGGCGGCCTCACGTGACATATCGTGACTTTTTTCCCCTTTGCTAAACCGTGCGTGGGCATGGCCAGCGCATAACCCATGGGCCGCGAGTTTGACAGCCCTGACATAGAGGATCCAGGATGGACAATTTTATGCTGTATAACATTGTCTTTACTTGTCCGCAAAACAGAATGAACCTCAGATAACAGTAACAACTTCCCTCTATCACCACATAAGAAATCAAGTTGTACAGATATTATAGAGACCATGCAGTAGAACTTCCTGTTCCTCCCTCCCCAGTAGGGACTGAAGAAGCTTAACAAGGCCAGCTAGATGACAACCCTAATACTATATGGACATTTTTAGCATTCATGAGAGGCAAAGAATTGTGTGAGAAAGGCAGTTTTTTTCTTAGAAAGAACTAGAAAGAGCTGAAGCATAAATGCTTCTGTGCCACATGATGTCAACCCATGTTTTGAATGTCTGTAGAAATTGATGTAGTCAGATATTCTTGCCACTGAGTGTAGCACTGGCCACCAGTCTTGTTAGTTTTAAAAGAGAATTAGAAAAATTCACGGAGGATAGAGCTATCAGTAATTATTACTTTTAACAACTGTGTGCTGCCCTCTGAATCACAGATAGCATATCTCAGATACACACTATTGAGAAGCCAGTATTTTGTAGTCCAAATTGGATCTGGTTGGTCATTTGTGTCATCACAGTATTGAACTCTTCACCTGAACTCTGGAAAGATATAGCTAGTTTCCTTGGGGTGAATTAAACGTCACTTACTTTCTCTTTGTTGAAAAGTAATGGTTCATGTTATGGTTCATGTTATTAATCATTGCCTGTCTTTATCCCAGGAACATTACCTTGTTGCACTATCTCATCACAATCATAGAAAAAAAATATCCCAAAGTATTCAGCTTACATGAAGAATTAAAACATGTCCCTGGAGCCGCCAAAGTAAAGTAAGCATGTATTTAGGAAACTGTTATTACTACTAATTTCTTTGTATGAACTTATGTATAGCATAAGTACGAGAGGAGTAAGTAGCAAAAAAAAAGTTATTTTTCAGATAGGGTTCACAGAAAGGCAGCTTGGGACTGATTTTGGAAAAAATGCAGAGTAGGAATTGTCCCAACCTTTCCGAGTACTTTACTTTCAGAAAGAGAGTTTGCATTTTACATCGGTAAATAAATCGTGTCAATTTTAACCTCAAGGCTATCTTCATCCACATGTGCCAGGGCTAACTAAATTGCTACAGATAAAATGCTAATCTAAAAATAAGAGTCTTTTTCCCCCTCCAGTCAGAGAAGGAGAGAGGGTGTCAGAGTTTACATGATAAAATTTTGCTAGGAGTAGCTTGAAAATTTCATGTCTTTTCTTTATTTCTGGCAGTATGACTGAACTGGAGAAGGACATTGGCAACTTGAGGAGTGGGCTCAGGGCTGTGGAGACAGTAAGTGTTGCTTATCCAATTAATGGTTCCCTACTTGCATTTCAAGACGGGCCATGTGGGTGGGCATCTGAGCATGGGTTAGCGTTCATTCTTGGAGGGTGGGGGGGAAACAGGTGAAGCTGTTGTTATCTCTTGTCTAAGAAAATGGTTTCTCTTTCCTGTCCTGCTTCTTGTTACTTATTACAGCTTTATAGCTCTGTTAATGACCTCTGTAGCTTTTTTGCTTACTTGCTTTCATCATGAGTGATTTTTTTTTAAAGAAAAAAAGTTGGCCTTCATAGTTCTAACAGCACAGAGATAGTTTTGAAATGTTTGGAAGCCCATGTGGCAGTCAGGTCTACAGCTGCTTTCAATCAACTTTAATCAGCAAAGCCAACTACAAACCTTTGTTCCAGTATGTCCTTCACATATATACCTCCCCCATCTCAGAAATGTTTGGACATTTTGGCAAGGGGTAGTGTGTATATGGTAGATTAGGTGAATTGCCTCCAGAAATTGAGCTGAAGGGGGTTGAGATCAGTAGGCAGGGTTCCTCTTAAAGTACATCAGTTTTATGTTACCATAAATGTTTGCAAAAATAAATATGAGTTAATATGTCATTCTAGCCCTGTACTAATACTGTTGAGCAAATGATCCTTATCAATAATAAAGAAAATAAAAACTATGTTGCAGGGAGCTATATTCCTCTTAGATTGAAGAAGACAGCTAAGGAGATAGCAAGGGTTATTTGAAGATCTAACTGCATCAGGACATCAGAACTTTCAATAGCATGGAATGGGTTGTGTATAAGGCACGCATGAAGATGTAGACAAAGATAGGCAATCCTTTGATAGACACAGAGAGTATCTGAAATATTTGGATGGCTGCTATGGAAGGAGAAAATTGCATGGCATAAAGTAGGAGCGGAATTTGTCTTCTAGGATTGAACCATAAGAGCTTTTAAAGGGGTGGAAGTGTTCTTAAAGAAAATACTTGAATGATTTTGTTTGAAAAGACTGGCTTTAGAATGATGGACTGGTGTCTGGAGGCTGCTTATACCAGCAGGCTAGGACCAATTGTTAAATTTTCAAGAATGTTATGAGCTCCAGTTGAGAGCAGAGCTGAACGCTACACCTAGCACAGCAGCCAATGATTTGGCAGCTAGCAGCACAGTGCAATGGACACAGCAGATCTGGCTGTTATTACACATTTATTAGCACACCACTCAATAATGGCCAAAATTTCATACGGAAAAACAGGAGGTCACAGAATAATGATAATCATTAACATACCATAAAGAATAATCTTAAATTGACCTTTGACTCTCTAATTGGCTCAACTGATGGACAATTTAGGCTTTGACTTTATTTCCTGATAAGAGTTTAGATTGGCCCTCACATGCAATGAGAGCCTGATTGTGGGACAATGCATTTTGAAGCTCTTATCCCTCTACTTGCATCGCTGATAGTTGTATATACATGGTTGTGTTTATGGCAGAATGAATATTCAGTTGCACAAAGTCCCTATAACACGTTGGTAAATAAGAAATTCCAGGCTAGAAGACGCTGCCATTCTTCTCAAAATAGCATTGCCCTTCTTATATATGTCTTACCAATACAACTGCACAACCTCCAAGGCTTTGCTAGCTTCTGTCAGTGCCCATCCACCAGGATCAGAGGCTTCTTCCTAGTGATATCAATTCTATGGGATATCATCCTCTGAATGGGTCCCATCATGATTTGGGGATTTCTCAGAAAGCTTTTATTATCCAGGTTTATTTGTATAGAGTCAATCTGATAGTTGACCTTTGTGCTATAATTTAAACTGGTTGCAGAGGAAATGCTTGGTCAGTTTGGTCTAATGTTTAAGGCATCAGGCTAGAAAGCAGGAGATCGAGAGTTCAAGTCCACCTTAGCCATGAAAGCCCATTGGATGACTTTAGACTGCCAAAATCACTCTCAGCCCAGCATATCTCACAGGGTTGCTGTTGTTGGGGGAAAGGAGAGAAGAAGATGTGTTGGATATGTTGTATATTTCCTGCTTTGTTGCTTTTTATTTAACAGAAATGCAGTATGAAATGTGCTTAATAAAAATGAAGGGCTGAAACAAAACTGGAGAGTTGTCCCTCCATAGCTCCTTGCATTCAGTTCCTTAACACTTATCCAGAGCCAGGGTATTTGGCCAATCTTATCCATAGTTCATGTCAGCCGGGACTTGTTCAACTAAAAGCTACTGGGAAGACAGATAATTTATTTGGCTGGCTAACCCAACTGAACAGCCTGTGTCCCACATGTGTGCAGTATTTATGCATTTTTCATATTACATCATCAGAAATAGTTCTCTTGGAGTGTACATTGGGGGGTCTTGGACATGAGCTGTTTGGGGATTTCTAAATTTCAATCATTATCTGGGATTATGACTACCTCTGTCTGGAGTAACATGAATTGTTTTTCTAAAGGAACTGGAATACCAAAAATCCCAGCCTTCCAATCCAGAGGACAAGTTTGTTTCTGTGGTTAGCCAATTCATCACTTTGGCCAGCTTCAGCTTCTCAGATGTAGAAGATCTTCTAGCAGAAGCCAAAGAACTGGTAAGAAATCATTATTACAGGCTAGAGTATGCAGCATCTGATCTGACTCAGACTGCAGCTGATACAGATACAGCGATGATACTCACACTTGATCCAAAGCACTCTCTCATCTCCTTCAGTTCCAAATCTGAAGCACATACTTATTATAGATCTCTGCTAATCCAGAACTTTATGGAATTTTTGATGCTAGGCTTTGAATTTTGACCGTGGTTCAGTGTATTTCTTTTTTATATAATCAGTTTAACTGAAGTTGAGAAGGTATGAATGGCCTGAAGCCACACCTTCGGTCTGGGATAATATAAGACCTTGAACTAAAAACCTTTCTCTCCCAAAGCTCCTCTTGATATAGACCAGGCTTTACAAATTCTTTCAAATGAAGGAACATTTTGGACCTTAGAGTGGCAAAGATGAGCAAAGCCAACCTAGAAACTGCAGTTAAACTACCTACTTTTCATGGGTTTAATCGTTTTCTGTCATATTAAGCTGTAAAATTAAAGTACAGATCATTTTTAGAGGGGGTCATAACTGTGCCCGTGGGGATTTAGGTTTTGCCTATCCTGTGAGAATGTTCATTAGGGTTCCCTGCCTAGTCTGTCCCTGTGGCTCAGTAGTTGCTAATACACGAAGATGCATTCTAATTAAGGAACTCTGCAGGGAGTCCCTCTATGATTTGTCCATCAGAATCAAATTCTAAGTGCAGATGGGTCAATTAAAGAATATGGTTTGTAAGAAAGAAAAAGAGAAGAAGCTGTCTGTCAATCAATGGCTTACCTCCAGAAGTTGTGGGTGCTCCATCACCGGAGGCTTTTAAGAAGAGATTGGACAGCCATTTGTCTGAAATGGTACAGAGTTTGCTGCTTGAGCAGAGGATTGGACTAGAAGACCTCCAAGGTCCCTTCCAACTCTGATATTCTGTCAGGCAATGAACATCCAGAGGTTCACATTGTACTCTCTTTCTGAGTCTCAGCTGTTCCTCAGTAAAATTATTCAGAGCGTTAGTTTTATTCCATCCACCAGTTGTGTGGAATAGCTGAATCAAGCCCCTGACACTAACTGCACAATGGAAATCCTGTCCAAGTTTTGCTTATTCAGAGGTGCTTCTCTTTAATTCAGCATTTTGTTTCTAAAATAGCAAACCTTTGAAAGACAGGTGTCCTTCGTTATTCATACCCAACATATGTATTTGGTGGCGCAGTGGTTAGATTGCAGTATTGCAGGCTAACTCACTGCTCACTCCAGGAGTTCAATTCTGAATGGCTCCAGGTTGACTCAGCCTTCCATCCTTCTGAGTGAGGACCCAGATTGTTGGGGGCAATATGCTGACTCTATAAAACACTTAGAGAGTGCTGTATAAGCACTATGAAGCAGTATAGAAGTCTAAGTACTGTTGCTATTTCTTTATTACTGACTTTGTAGCATTATCAAATCAAATAACCCCCTTCCAAGCAACCCCCCTCCAAACAAAATAAAGCAACTACAACACTCTTCAACAATCAAAAGCTCTGTGGAAGACTTCCATCTTGATTCTCCTTCAGAAAACCATAAAGGAGGGTGCAACTTGGATGTCCAGTTCCATGGAGTAGGATCATGGCAGGATAATCTTGTTACTATAATGGGCTCCCTATTCTCTTCATGTGGGTCAGTGTACCAGATAGATATGGTCTACTTGGCATATATGATCTATAGATATCTAGTTGCCAAACCCCAAAGAATTTCATATATTACTATCTGCATTTCAAATTGTACTCACAAGCCTATTGATAATCAATGCAGTACTCACCATTTTCAGGTAAACCTTGTGTGGGTATTCATTCCTGTGGGCTGAAAAGTTTCTGGTTAAGCAAATTCAGTTTACTTCCAAAAGAAGACAGGTGGGGGAGGGTAAATGTCTTTTCCAAAGCTTTCCTAGCACATTTGGTTCCAATACTGAAGCATGTGGCAATAATAAATAGCATATAGGAATGAATCTTCAAAGCAAAGTTGGAAGTCCAAGTTTTCACTTTCCCTGTCCGTATGTTTGAGGTTTGTAACTTTAATATCAAATTCTAGTTTTATTGTCCCTGAGTTAATAAAAGAGGGAGTGGAGGAAACTTGATAATAAACGACATGAAACAAAAACAGAGGTGCAGCTTCTTAGCAATTCCAAAATGGTATGAATAATTCATTAGAGAAGAGATATATAACCAGACTTTGACCTGGTGAGGACATGGTGGGTTCAAATACATGAAGATACCAGAGTTTGAAAGGAGGGGAGGAGATGGTGACTTGTACCATAACAAGGACGCAAAACAAGTTCAAAAACTTGTGACAAGTTCAAAAACTTCAGAGAGTAGTTTTTTGAGTTTGTCCAAAACTTTCTTAAGGGCAGGATTCTCTCCTAGATTGTACTAGTAGCACCAGGATTTAATAGAATAGGATTTAATAGAAAGATAGGAAGATGCAGACCACAGAAGCTTGTACAGATTGTGCAGTGAAAGATGCAATATTTCACAATATCAGGAGCCTGAGTAGCGTAAGGAGCTAATGCCTCCTACAAAAAGCAGCAATTAACATCCAGCTGCCTGTAATTTCTGCGAGTTCAATCCTAGCCAGGCTCAAGGTCGACTCAGCCTTCCATCCTTTCTAAGGTGGGTAAATTGAGGACCCAATAAGCTGACTTTGTATAAATATACAGAAGTATGAAGGCTATTGCTTACCGCACTATAAGCCGCCCTGAGTCTCCGGAGAAGGGCAGCATATAAATCAAATTTAAAAAAAAAAAAAAAACTCAGATGCAGCCCTTGGCCCCTTCTGACTTAAATATGTGCAAGAATATCACACTGAAATCATGGGAATTTTATTTACATTATTTTTTCTTCCAAAATAATTAGATCTAGGATCATCTTTATTTCCATAAGGAACTTAAATTCTGCCTAACGCCAATAGATATGTTTACAAAATAAAAATGAGGAGGAGGCAACTCAGTGTTTGTCTTAAGATGCTGAGCTTGCCGATCGAAAGGCCGGCAGTTCAGTGGTTCAAATCCCTAGTGCCGCGTAACGGGGTGAGCTTCCGTTACTTTGTCCCAGCTTCTGCCAACCTAGCAGTTTAAAAGCACATAAAAAAATGCAAGTAGAAAAATAGGGACCACCTTTGATGGGAAGGTAACAGTGTTCCGTGCGCCTTTGGCGTTTAATCATGCTGGCCACATGACCATGGAGACGTCTTAGGACAGCGCTGGCTCTTTGGCTTTGAAACAGAGATGAGCACTGTCCCCTAGAGTCGGGAACAACTAGCACTTATGTGTGAGGAGAACCTTTACCTTTACCTTTTTATCCCTTCCCAACCTCCAAAATGTTAAAAGTAAGATTAGAGTTGTTTCGGTGGGACAGAGACTAGACAGAGTAGCAATTTGCTTCTGCTAAACTGGTGTTTCATTATTAACTATACTTAAGACAACCCCAGCTCACAACCTGATAACAAAATGCCACACATATTCATTGGCTTCCCAAAGACTTCCCAGACTTGCCATAATGGGTAAGTTTCTCACAATTCCTATTATGTATGGCCTTGTCTGAAGGAAGATATGAAAGAGAATTAAGCTTGGAAGTACAATCCTGTTCTTAAACTGATGTTTTCTTAGACTGAAAAAGGATAAATCTGGAAGAATTTTCAAAAGGCTGACTAGTTTCTTCTTTAGTTTACCAAGGCAGTGAAGCATTTTGGAGAAGATTCTGGCAAAACACAACCAGATGAGTTCTTTGGGATCTTTGACCAGTTCCTTCAAGCTGTAAATGAGGCTAAACAAGAGAATGAAAACATGAGGAAGAGGAAAGAAGAAGAAGAGCGACGGGCACGCATGGAAGCTCAGGTACTACAAAAGACACTTCTACATCCAATTGCATATTCTTCCCCAAGTTGGTATCTTCGAAAAGTGTTGAACTTCAACTCTCATTGCCAGCAGCAGAAGATGCATTGTGTGGCATCCAGACAGCATCAGATTGCAGAAAACATCTGTATTAACACAGCAAGAGTAGCCAGGATAGTCGATCTGTTGTTCTCTAGAGCAGGGGTCTCCAACCTTGGCAACTGTAAGACTTGTGGACTTCAACTCCCAGCTTTGCTGGCTGAGGAACTCTGGGAGTTGAAGTCCACAAGTCTTAAAGTTGCCAAGGTTGGAGACCCCTGCTCTAGAGCATATTTTAACATGCTCTATTATATTATTATTATATTATTATTTCCTATATGAATTTCAGAAGCTGGCTCCTGTAGAGTCTGAGCATTATAGACTCTATAGCTAGCGGGAGCTCACAAAGTTTTCAGCAAAAAGTGATCTTTGCCACTTCTTATTGGGATCCATGAGGCCCTTCTGCATGCAGTGTATGTGAGAACCTCCCCTGAGTTTAGCTTCCACTAGTGCAGGCTCCTGCTCTGTAAATCTGTATCCAAGTGCCTTCCCTCCACATTCCCATTCTGCCCCAACCCTTGTTTTCAGTCCCAATTCAAAATGGGAAGCACTGGGGGCCTTTTTTTTCTCTGCAGGCCCAGAGAATTCCCAAAGATTTCTGAGAATGCATTTATATTTCCAGATAGAACGGAGCTCACCGCATTACTGCACTGGAACATGCAGCCTTTCACTAGCTGAACTGTTTTCCGCACACATGTATGTGGCCTTTCTCGGGATTTTCAATAGCCGCAACTTAGAAATTAAGGCTCTCTTTTTCTCTCTCTCTCTCTCTTCCAGCTCAAGGAGCAGCGAGAAAGGGAGCGCAAGGCTAGGAAGGCAAAAGAAAACAGTGAAGAAGGTGGAGAGTTTGATGACCTGGTCTCCGCTTTAAGGTCTGGGGAAGTCTTTGACAAAGACCTTTCTAAACTGAAGCGCAATCGCAAACGCATGACGAATCAGCTGGCAGACGGGAGTCGTGAGAGACCCATCACAAAACTCAACTTTTGAAGATCGTCTTTTTTAAGAGTGTTAGTGGGGGGGAGAAGAAACCTGACCAATAATCTGGTAAACCCTGGTCTTTTTTTTTTTTTTTTTGCCTTCTGCCTTGGTGGTCACACAGTGGCATCTTTCCTCCCCCACCCCGCATGTCTGCGTGAGCGGGTGTTAAAGGAAGCATGTGAGTGTGTAGATGTGCTGTATATACAAATCTCTTTGGGTGGATGGAGACCAAAAGGGCGTGTGTATGCGTGGACATGCCTGTAAGCACGCACGGGGGCTACTGCTTGAACGAATGTTCCCTTTTCTACCAGTTATAGTGGCATTCCACAAACAGCTTCTCCACTTCAAAAGCACAAACGTTGGAGAGGGAGGCTGATAAGCGGCAGAAACACCCAGGGTGGGGGGGGGGAGAAACAAGGGAGGCTGAATAGTAACATTCAGCTCGGCTTATTGGGGTCCCTGAGGCCGATACTGAGGGGAAAATAGGAAGAGAGTCGTGCAGGATGACCTGAGATCGTCTTGACTGGATGGACCCACCTTGACTGACTCATCACTGCTGGGAATACAGTGGCAAAAATCCATTACAAACTCTTCTTGTTCAGCCTGAACTGTATTTCTCGGGAAACAATCTTATTTTCTGTGTCTATTATTACCTAAAACTTGAACATCTCTTGTAATTCTTGTGCTGGCTCCCTTTATTCCCTAATCTCTCTTTTTCAGTCTTTCCCAGCACTTTTGGACTCCTTGGGGAGCTTTTCATTACTGTAATAATGCACCTATAGAATTGATTTGTTTTCTTTTTGAAGACCAATGGGGAATTGGGGAGGGAGGGGGGGGTTGCTCTCTCTTTTTGGGAAAAAAAATGGATCCAAGAATCTATGTGTTCATTCTGTTTTGTTTTGATTCCCTGTCCAATAAGACAAACACTATTCTCTGTAAATGTAGGTCAGAAGTTACTCTGGGCCAGTTCCGTTTTTTAACAGTTGTCTAATCAGCAATGATTCCAGAAGAGCCTTGAGGGGCGGGGGCATACCTGCAGATATTGGGCACTATATGTAATCCTCCATACATGCCCACTAAAGTCTTCAGAGCCAGGTTTTTGGTCAAGCAGTACCAGGCGTGGACCAAGTGAATGTAGTGCCTCGGGTTTTTTAGAGTTTAACTGAGAACTGCTGCCATGAAAAATAAAGGTGGCTCTTAACTGCTTAACTGCTCTTAAGCAGTGAGTTTAATGTCCTCTCCTGATGATCCTATGGCCTTGGGTTGATTGGCAGCACACAGAGGCCTTTGTTTGTAGAACAAGCGTAGGTAAAATTTATTTCAAAGTTTGCCCTTTGTCCCAAGCAAACATCTTTGGTGAAAAGTTTTGATGAAGTCCAGAGTTCAGGAAAGAGATTTAAGGACCAAATGTATCATGCAGAGCAGCAGGAAGCCACCCCCCCCCCTCAAAATTATATTGCTATTCATGTTTTTCTTGCAGAAGTGTTAAGCAGAGCTACCTATAAAAATGTTGATCCAAAATTTAAAAAAAAAACAAAAAAAAAACAAAAAAACATCGGATTGCTCAGGGAGTAATTAATAATTTAAAAACAATAGTAATACAAAGAAATTGGAAAGATGTTTTTAAAATGCCAATTTTTTTATAGCGTGGCTTAATCTTATAGAGAATATTGAAGACTGTTACTTTTTGCTCTCTTTTTTTTCCCCTCTTTTATTTATTTGTGGGATTTCTCTTGTGTGGCTTTTTTTTTTAAACCATCCTCATATTGTTATCTGAAATTGAACAGGGATTTGTTTATTTTATTTTATTTTATTTTTTTTGTCCTTGCACTAGATAGTTAATGCTGTTTGAAACTTTTGGGGGGTGGGGGTGGGGAGGGACTAGTAAAAGTTGCTAACTGGTTGGGGAATTGGAATAGCACTTTTCCTCATGTGAACTGTAAAAGAAATATGTGGTTTTGTATAAAAACTAGTTTGTACAAAATACAGTTCTTGTTGCCAGGATCCCCAGATCCTTTTGCAATCTGAAAGCTGTGAAGATCACACCACAGAGAGCTGTCAGAGAGATCTGTTTGTGCGTGTGTATGTGTATGTAGGCACGTGCATGTATTTTTCTCTTTTTTTTTTTTTTGAAATGTCATTTTTCTTAAACTGCAGCCTTTTTCAATAAACTCTACACCTGGATGGCTCATCAGATACCTTGCAAAACAGTCAGAGTGAGAATGCTGATTATCTGAGTCCTTGCAGAGAGCAGATAGGAGCAAAAGCTTTGCTCCAGGAGAAAGCATCCAAGTTGGTCATAACTGTTACTTAAAACTAAAGTGCCTCTCTTTTATATGTATATATTGTATTTATAGATGGGAGAAAATTGGGTTAGATGCGATTTTTAGGGCGTTGATGATGAGAAAGAGCTCAGATAGATCAGAGGAAACATGAATAAAGGCAAAGCCAACATAGTTTGAATATAAAAAGAGGAGAAAAGTGCTGTGACATTCAGTCTCCTCGGGAAGACCAGCCCTGCAATCCAATAGGCATTTAAGAATTCGGCACCCTTTCTATGACCATAGAAAGAGTCTTGCTGAAAAGTGAGTACCTTTATTTCCAGCCCCCAACCCACCCCCAGGACCAATTCAGATTCCCATCAGGAAACCATTTACATGGAGTAGACATAATGCAAGCATGTATGACTGCCACATGTCCAAGCATAGATGTCCTCTGACCCAGGACATCCTGCAGATACCCATTGTGCAGATTAACACTGCTGAGGCAGTGCTTGGATTTTCCAGTGGAGCTATCCAGAAATACACTACAAGCTGGAAAATTATTTAGATAATTCTTTCTGTCACTTTTTCAGCAGGGATGTTGGATAGGCCCACGTTCATTTTGGGAGGATCCCTATCAGCTTACCTTGTTTAATCATCCTACTGTAAATCAGATGGGATTAGTCAGAAGGTGAAAGTGAAATTCACCTTCAAATTAAAGTGGAAGCCCTTAAAGTTCCCAGCCTTGGCAACTTTAAGATTTGTGGTCTTCAACTCCCATAGCTGGCTGACGAATTCTGGGAGTCGAAGCCCTTTAAATCTTAAAATTACCAAGATAAGGAAACACTTCTTTAAAGAAACAGAAATTTCGGTTCCGACTTGAAAACCCTGTAATACTCAATGCTGATCTGTTCAAAACCAGTCAAAAGAAACACAATATTTTATTTGGATCCAGAATAAATCTGGGCTCATTAGTCAAGCACATCGCTTGTAGGAGTTTGCCCCTACCCACTCCACACCACCCCAAAAAACTTCTTTGGCATTTAGTACATCAAGTATCAAATTGAGACAGCTGACTGATTTGTGTTGTGCTGTCAGCAACCTTAAAATATCTTCAAGGGGAAATGGTTTTCTGTTTTGTAGGATGGATTAATGGATCTCCCTGGATTTCTTGCAATCTCTACTGCACGGATTACAAAGGAAGCAAGAATCCAGTGAAAACCATTCCTTGTGCTTCCAAAGCAAACTTGATCTGCAACAAGCCTTATTTGGGAGGCTGCATTTGCAATTCTTTGTGCTTGTGTGAGAGAGTTTTTTTGTTCTTGTTTGTTTTCTTAAATAAATGTACAGATTAATCCCATGTGCCATTTGTTGTAAATTACATTTTTTGACTGGTGCTGGTGGAAGTAGCCACTCTTTTTTCATTATAATTTTCCTCTTTGCATTGCTCCTGGGTGTGTAATTAAAAAAAAATAATGCCAAAAAAGAGAGAGGAAAAAAAAGTGATAGTTTGTAAACTGAAATATACTAAATAGATTAGGAGTAGCAAACCATGTAGTGGATCTTAGATACACGGATGTTTTTAGTTAGCAGGAAATGATGTGTATGTTACAAGACTGTACATTTTTTAAAGAAAAACAACAATATGCAATAAAGAGTATACATAAAATTAAGGATATTCAGTATCATTTATACTTGAGAAATTTTTAAACAAATTGATGGATTTATGACACTTAACATGCAAACAACACACTTTTTAAACAAAGATTTGATAGCTACCGGTACATCTTTCCCAGGTATACTGTTGACCCTCTATCCCAATAAATATGTTTCTGGAAATAGTATTTGGACTTGTCCTGAGAAAAGCATCGTTTATTCTGTTAGACTGTACATTTATCCTATGTTGCTTTTGAGTCTTTTTGAGTTATAGAAAAATGGTTTTTCAAGCCATACAAACCACCCCAAGCCTTGAATGTCCTTATTGCACAAATCCAGTATTGCATTATCATAGAACCAGAAATTGTAAAAAGATATTTCAACATCTCTGAAGATAAACTTTAATTCTGGCACTGAAATACTATTTAAATATAATTCATATGTCTGTTTTATCTTGGAATGTGTTCACGTGCAGGTTTTTATGCATGTTTCTCCTAGGTCAATGATGGCTAACCTTTTTGCCATCGCATGCCAGGAAGGGGGTGGTTCGCACGTGCGTGTGCCCACACCCATAATTCTATAGGCCCGACCCTGCGCATGCGTGCGCGACCCCCCTCGCCCCCAGCTCCTTGCACACGATGGCCCGGTAGGCCTATTTTTCTTTTTCACCTGGCTCTAGATCCTCTCTATGCATCTGGGGAGGGTGAAAAGCCTTCCCCACCCCCTCAGAGGCCCTCCAGAGGCAGGAAACACCCTGTTTCTCTACTTCTGGTGGGCCCAGAAGGCCCGAAAATCAGCTGGCCAGAGCTGAGCTGGCGTGCCAGGCAACATGGCTCCATGTGCCACCTGTGGCACATGTGCCATAGGTTCGCCATCACAGTCCTAGGTTGTTTAGTATTTCATTTTGTGTTTAACAAACTTTATCTTGAATATTGTGCCAAGTTCTCAGCACCCCATTTGAAGATCTAGTCAAATTAGCACTAAGGAAGACCCCTGGACTACAAATTAAGTCCTATAAAGACAAATTGACGAACTTTGGACAGCTTAGTTTGCTGAGATTGAGCTTGGAAATAAGATAGCATTCTTCAAATACTTGAACAGATGACACACAGTAGATCAATTCTCGTTCTCCATTATTTCAGAGTGCAGGATATGGAGTTATGGATTCAAATTATAAGACAAATACCAGTTACAAAAGAGTTCCTGAAAGTAGAAACAATTTAATAGCAGAACCACTTGAGCGGAATAGAAGTAAGCTGTCCTTCACGACAACTATCTGCCAAGGATGCTTTAATTTGAAATCTTGCCCCAAACACCTAAATGGCAACATCCAAACTAGGAACCTAATTCTGATGAAACCGTGTTTTGCACACCTTGACTGTTGAAAAATAGAAGATTTAAGGATATCTGAAGAGCCATGGAAATGTACTCTTAAACCTAGGCTGGAGAAATAAGAAATATCTTGGCTTAGCAATTATTTTTGCAGACACTCCAAAGAAAAAGAAGATCTGCAAAAATAACTGCTGAGATTAAATGCAACTCTGGAAAAAAGTGTTTGCTACATCAAATTTGTGTTCGAGCATTCAGTTTAGGAATATCATGCCATAAGTATATAATTATGATACATTTTCACTGCATCCCAATTTGGGAACTGTCCAAATATATGAAAGACCTTGAATAAATTCCAATGAATTATTCAGGACTTCTTTTAGAGTAAACGTATACTTTAAGGCAAAGTAGCAACAAATTTTAAATATCTAGATTTTCTTTCTACGTTGATTTTAAATGTAGCTAGTTAACTAGAGATTGGTAGAAGATGATGATGATTGTATTCTCTATAAAAGCTCAGGCCAGTTTAGGCACAGTTCCCAAAGGCCTCCTTTTCAAGTATTGATCGAGAAACCTCAAAGACAAAACAAGGATTGGCAATAAGGATATCTAATTGGTTATTATCTACAGCAGTATATAGAAAAGCAATTAAACATAAGAGGGTCTCTGAGAAAATGCTGTTATTTCTATTTTTAGCCTTTCTGGTAGCAGTAGTAGAAAACACACAAGAAGATCTTTAAAAAAAAAATATGTGAAAACTGAAGTGAATGATGAACTGATAGGGATAGCCTGGTTTGTTTAGTCCAAAGCTGAAAATGACAATGCTCAGCACTGTTGTAAGAACTACGGTGATGAGGGATGAGAATACTGTCATTTCCCCCCAACAAATTCTTCATGGTTCACAAGCAGCAGTCGAGAAGAATGTGCCACCATCGTATGATGATGGTTGAGTCAGCTGTATTGAAAAGTTCTACCGATCTAGAACAAGGCCACTGTTTTGACTTTGGGAACATATTGGGGGGGAAAAAGAGATTTCTCCAAGTATTCCAGATAGAATACACAGTCCTGGCGCCTTAAAAGGTGTGAAATAAATGTTTGGAAAAATTTGGGTGACTTTGCTGGGTGGCTTGAGCGGTGGACAAACAGACTATTCTAGATGGATTTATTTATTTAAAAAATCCTCTTTCCATGATACAGCACTTCAACAATCACCATGCACTAGGAAGCTTTGCAGAAGTCAACAGCTGCTTTGATTTGCAAATCATTGACAGGGTGGTTTGAATACCAAAAATAACAGCAGTCCTGGAACCATGGGCTTGCATTGCTATTTTTTGTTATTCAGTCACTCAGTTGTGTCTGATTCAGTGGTGGAATTCAAATTTTTTTACTACCGGTTCTGTGGTCGTGGCTTGGTGGGTGTGGCAGGGGAAGGATACTGCAAAAATCTCCATTCCCTCCCCACTCCTGATGTGAGGATATTGCAAAATCTCCATTCCCACCCCACTCGGGGCCAGCCAGAAGTGGTATTTGCCGGTTCTCCGAACTACTCAAAATTTCCGCTACCAGTTCTCCAGAACCTGCCGAATAGTACCCCTGGTCTGATTCTTTGTGACCCCATGGGCCACAGCATGCCAGCCCCCCCCCGTCCTCCACTATCTCCTGGAATTTACACAAATCATGTTCATTGCATCAATGGCACTGTCTACCCATTTCATGCTCTGCCGTCCCCTTTTTCCTTTTGCCTTCAATCTTTCCCAACATCAGGGGTTTTTTTTCCAATGCGTCCTCTCTTTTTATTAGGTAGCCAAAGTATTTGAGCTTCAGCTTCAGTACCTGTCTTTCTAAAGAACAATCGGGATTGGTTTCCTTTAAGATTGCTATTGCTACTTATTTATTTTTGTTTTTAATTTCTCTGGATGCATTGGGAGATCCACAAATGGTTACACCACGCACAATTGTTTGTCTACTTGCTTGGTTATTTTAACATTTCACTAGAGACTGACTTTCCATCCACAGGGGATTTGAAGCAGCTAAAAGGAAAAGCAAAGCAAAACAGGAAATAAAATCCATGTTTTTTAAAAGTCTGAAAGTATCTATCACATGTATGATTGCAGAAGGCCAGCTGAGGAGATCTTACAAGAGTGGGAGCTGAGCACAACCGCAACTTCGGAGCAAAACAGGAGAACAAGCTTGCGTATCATGGGAACAATTTCAGTGTACTCAATCTGCCGCAAGTTGTGGTATCTGCATATTACTGCAGACTGATGGGGTGCCAGACTTCATTACAAAGCTAACCAATTTTAGATTTCTTTTTGGCTATTCCTGGCTATGCACACTGCCTTCTGCAGTCTAGCCTTTCCACCCTGATTTCCTTGGCTTTTGGATGCGTTCCTGCAGTGTTCTTTGATGGCTAGCCTAGAGCAAGCAGGTGTCTGGCTAACTAAGGCATCGTCATTTGCCTTTTGGGTGTTTCAAAGGCCTTGCAAAAATGTTCAGTCAACTCAAATGAGTTACTTGGCAGCACCACACCTTTTGGAATGAAAGCTGAGTGGCCTCATTGTGTGTGGTTCTCCAAGCAGTTCTGCAAAGCAGAGATGTATCTCATTGGGTGGAACCGCTCTTCTAGAAAAGCTCCTTTGGAGCTAGCAGATCAGATCTTGGATCTTAATTAAAAGAGAAGAGAAAATAGAAGGAACACCCATTGCTGCCAAACAACAGTAGCATTATTTGCCCAACACTGTGGTGGGGGAGGTGAAAGAGAGCATGCCAGAGATTTCTCAGAGGAGATCTAGTAGAATAAGGCATGGTGAACTTTTATATTTTGATGTAAACCAATGAAATTATCAAATGTTCTCTTTGGCCCTCAAAGCTACAAAAGAAGTTGGAGAGGATTTGAGAGAGGGCTTGCATATACCTGCTCTCATGCCCACTCCTATACCCATTGATTGTCACATATATGCCTGACTAGGTGCTCAGCCTGACTAGGTGGCTCAAGTGGCTAAGGTACTAAGCTTGTCGATCAGAAAGTTTGGCGGTTCAAATCCCTAGTACAAGTCTCTTGCGTGAGCAGGGGGTTGGAGTAGATAGCCTCCAAGTTCCCTTTCAACTATGTTCCTGTTACAATAAAGCATGTTTTTCTACACTTTGTCTCTCTTTCATAAAGACTTATGACCACAACTGAGCCCAACATTCCCATTGTTAAGCAAGACAATTGTTAACCGAATTTTGCCCTATTTTACAACCTTCCTTGCCACAGTTGTTAATTTGGCTTCCCCATTGACTTTGCTTGTCAGAAGGTCGCAAAACATGATCATATGATCCCAGGACACTGCAACCGTCAAAAATAAATGTCAGTTGTCACACATTTAAATTTTGATCACAAGATCACGAGGATGCTTCACCTCGTTAGTATAAAAACAGTCATAAGTCACTTTTTCAGTGCCATTGTAACTTCATGGTCACTAAATGAATGGGTGTAAGTCAAGGACCCTCTATAATTAATTACATATTATTGCTACATACATCTCTTCCATTAGCAGTGGGAATGCAGCAGTATGACTTTGTCCCATCATCAAAGAGATTTTTTTCAAGACACTGAGTGGGATCCAGTTGTTTAACTTCCTGACACTAATGAGAGCAGAAACCCAACTAGCATAACAGTTGTGAGAGCCACACACATTTTGTGGCTGAAACTACAAATAATCCAACTACAACATAAGCATTTGGACTTGTTGCTGAAAAAACAAAATCCTTGCTTCCTAGAATCTTTCTGAATTGGGAGACCTTACAAATCTAATCCGTCAACCGAGAGATTTTCAATAAACTTTTACAATAAGCCACATGACCTAATGTAGCTTATTTCTTCTTAGTGTTAGCTCAGATCTATTTAGATGATAGAAAAGGCCTCTATGCAAATTTCTGATTGTGTTCCTAAAACACTTGAAACAAAAAGAAAATTTATTCATTCCAAATGTTATTTAGAATCATTTTCCATGATCTCAGATCCCATACATATTTTTATCAACTGTATTTTTTCACCCCAATCTTATGACTCTGGGTTAGTTTATTTCCTTATACCCAATTAGGGGGTTCCTTTTCTACAAATGCCCTATAAGAATTTAGAATCTCTTAAGATCCTTTTTGTATGCAGAGAAGACACTGTGCACATTCATTAAAATCCAGCATCACACTAAATAAAGCCTACCTAAATTATCTTTTGAGGCACATAATTCCCACATATTACCACCGGTTTTCCTAATTTCTTTCTCCTCTTCCTATCTGTTTGTCTATCATCACCATCTTTATCAATAGACTTTATAAACTTTAGATAATGACAAATCACGTTGATTTCAAATGCTTCTCTCTTATATTTCACTATCTTTTTTAATGAATTTAGATTGCATAATTTAAGGGCTCTATGTTCAAAGAATATCAAGTTCTTAAGAAGAAAGAAAAGCTAAAACTATTTTTATTCCCCCCCCCCTCCACACACACACACTGTGACTGGATTGGCAGAGGCAACCCACTGTTGCTTTTACTGGGCAACTAATAATGTGATTGGTCATCTATTATAGTATTTGTCTAGAAAAATCACTACCCATCAATGAGAAAAAGTCCCTTCCATCTATTATTTGCCTTAAATCAAACTGCTGTTCTTGAGACACATTGGGATTAAAATATGTAAATTTTCCCAGAAGTCCCCAACTACTGTAGTCTGTATTATATGAGAATTCTGGGAATTCCCATACATCAGCAAATGCTGGGTTAAGGAAAGCCGTTTCAAGAACAGACATAGGTCACTGCCTTTAGTAGCTCATCCGTCTTGCTTTAGCCGTACAGAATCCAAAGCAGCATTTTTTTTTCTGATTTACTTGGAAACATGTAAGCAAAACATATGTTCTGCCACTGAGATATGGTCTTCTCTAAGGCACAAGGAACACCAATGTCCCCTTGGTGAGTCCAGTTGATGCCTTCCAGATCCCTTGTTGAATTCTGGAAGACTTTCTCTGCTGCCAAATGTCTTTCTGAACTGGAGATAAGAAGCAATTTCTTTTTCTTGAGGGCAGAGATGCACTAGAACTTTCTGTGCACATAATCAACATGATTTGGATGAGGTGACTTGCCTCTCCCATGAGCACAATTCCTCTCTGTAGGAATATTGGATTGGATGCTCCTGGTAGCTCCTTCCAACTCTATAACTTTGCAATACGAATCTATGATTTTATGAACCCCCCAAAAAAGGTGCCAAGTCATTACGAGTTAAGTGGATTCTTCGAAGCCAATATTTCACAAGCTCATGAAAAAGTCTGAGAAAGAAGGGCTGCTTACTGATTAACAGAGGGATGCTGTGCTTATACTCACACAACGTCCTCAAGAACTTCTTTCAAATCCTTTTTGAACTATGTACATTCCCCGTGGGCGCCAAGTGAAAAGGACTGTAAATGCTAGGCAATTATAATTGTCTCTAGCAATTATAAAGGGCAACTCAAAGTTGTCTTTATAACTTTAAGTAAGTTTTTATTTATTTTTATTTTATTTATTTTCATTGAGCATGTATTAGATAACAGATGTAAGTATAAACATGATTATGAATACATGAAATGGATACAAATAAATGGGGACAATAGGACAGGGATGGTAGGCATGTTGGTGCACTTATGCACACCCCTTACAGACCTCTTAGGAATGGGGTGAGGTCAACAGTAGACAGTCTAAGGGTAAAGTTTTGGGGGTTTGGGGAAGAAACCACAAAGTCAGGTAGTGCATTCCAGGCATTGACCATTCTGATACTGAAGTCCAGTGGTGGGTTGCCCCCAGTTCGCACCAGTTCACAAGAACTGGTAGTAAAACCGGTGGGAGGCCCCACCCACCACCCCAGATGTCGTCGGTGATCTGCACACGTGCAGAAGCAAGTCGCACACGCGACCCCGTTGTGCATGGTAAAGGTAAAGGTAAGTAGAACTGTAAAGGTAAGTAGAACTCACCCCTGCTGAAGTTGTATTTTCTGCAATCAAGTTTGGAGAGGTTTACCATACATTTGTATCTATTGTGTGCTCATGTATTTCTTTTGGTTGAAACTGAAGTAGTCACTGACAGGTAGGACATTGTAGCAGATAATTTTATGTACTATGCTTAGGTCGGACCAAAGGCGGCAAAGTTCTAAGTTGTCTAAGCCCAAAATTTCAAGTCTGGTGGCATAAGGTATTCTGTTGCGAGCAGAGGAGTGGAGGACTCTTCTCGTGAAATACCTCTGAACTTTCTCAATTGTATTAATGTCCGATTTGCAGTGTAGGTTCCACTGTCAAATCAAGGAAAGCTGCAGATGTTATTGGATCCTCTGCAGACACAAATACAATATGGATAACAGTATGTTCACCCATGTTCGCAGTGCAATATTTCTAATGCTAGCTTGACCAGGTAGATGTGCAGTGCAAACAATATATCCCTTTTTCATGTGCAGTGTGCCTGAAGCCAGTGACTCTATCCTGCTCCCCTAATTAAGGGCAAAGGGGTCCAGGAGAAGAACTGTCAGAGTGAAGCCTGGTACATCTCATCTCGAGAGTGAAGAAAAAGCTGATATGGCCTTGGACGCCCTCAGACCTGGGAACGGATCTTCTTTCTGGCTGGCTTACAGAACAGCTGCCAACTCTCTGTTTGTAAATTTAACCTAAAGAGGCCCTGCTTAATGTACCCCTAGGGCTTTTCACTTCACTGAGGTTTTTCTTTCAGCCCATGCTGAGGAGAAAGGTGTATATAGACAATGAGCTGATTTCCTCCATAACTTCCTTTATTTTCTCTGGAGAATCCTCTGGGCTGGCTGAAGTAAGACTTGGAAGATTGGGTGCCCCAATGGAGAGAGGAGAGAGGAAAATTAATTAATTGAAACAAGGTTATACAGGCTTGGTTTTATACCATTTCTATTTTTAAAAAAGCAGCACTGCCATCTACTGGAGAATGCAACAATCTCTCAGCCCAATTGATCTTTTGGAAAAGAGAGGTAGTCCTTGATTTACGACAATAATTGAGCCCAAAATTTATGTTGCTAAGTGAGAAATTTGTTAAGCGAGTTTTGCCCCATTTAATGACTTTTCTTGCCACATTTGTTAAGTGAATCATTCCAGTTGTTAAATTAGTAACACGGCTGATAAGTGAATCTGACTTCTGCTTGTCAGATGACTCCTGGGACACTGCAACAGTCATAAATATGAACCACTTGTCAAGCATCTGAATATAAATCACGTGACTGCGGGGATGCTGCTATGGTCATAAGTGTGAAACTGGCCATAAGTCACTTTTTTCCAGCACCGTTGTAACTTTGGTCACTAAACAAACTGTTGCAACTACCTGTAGTTCATTTGGGTCTTTTAATAATCAATTATTTGTAGTAATAACAACACTCATCAATAGGGTTGATGCAAATGTCCTTGCCCTCCTGGTGTTTACAACCCAGCATTCGATGAAGTAACAGAAGAGGAAACAACAATTGATTGTATGGCAATGAAATGTTGTTTCGCTAATCCTATTGCTACAGTAGCCAGCAATTCAACATGCATGTATCCCATTAGATTAGGGGTCTCCAACCTTGGGAACTTTAAGACTTGTGGACCTTCAACTCCCAAAATTCCTCAGCCAGCAAAGCTGGCTGAGGAATTTTGGGAGTTGAAGGTCCACAAGTCTTAAAGTTCCCAAGGTTGGAGACCCCTGCTTTACATCATCTGACCTGCCACACTTGCCATCTTTGATCTTTTATTGATCTTTTATTGATTTTTGTTGTCGGTTGTCCAGAATCATTGAGAATCGGATGGCATACATATTTAATAAATTGCTAAATTGTTGTTATCTCTTCGCAACATTATGAAGTCACACTCCCAGTTTTTTAAGCTGGTGATTGGCCTTTCTACCCATCAAGTTCTTCCCAAAAAACCTAGGAGACCCATAATGTATCGACTATTATGGTTTGTCACAGTCAGCCAAATATTCAGAGTGCATTTGGCATTTTTATCCATCTATTGAGTCTTTCCCAAGGACCTGGGATATTCTGATGTGGATGTTTGATAGTATTATCACATGTTCAATGTAATGAATCTCTAAAGTAAATGAAGGATGATTGAAATTCTGCTTCTAATAGGTTGCTGTCCCTCACACATCCTCAAGCCAAACATTTGCTCTGACTGCCCCTGGAATAATGGAATGGAATAATGGAAGGACCAGGGCTCTCTTCTCTTTCCTTCCCAATTCTTTCCATTCAAGGAATTTATGCCAACTCTAAAGACACATTTGTATAAAAGATAAGCACTTGGGCAAAATATGGTCTAGCTTATGGTCTCAATCACCATACAACATGTGTCCCAAGCAATTGCTCCAACCATTTTATGCCTCAAATTCCTTCAGATATGTTGGATTCCGGAAGTTAAAGTCTAGCCCATCTGAAGCATCTTGTGCAGAAAATGTACTTCCTATTCCTGCTGCAGCAAGGGGAAAGGAAAAACTTCATTTGTGAATGTAAAAGGTTGTAGCAGGAAAATGAGATGGATAGCAAAGAGATTCAATCAGTTTGTTGAGCAAGATCAACTCATCACAGCTTCTTTCTCTCATTCCTCATCCACCATCATCAGAATAATGTTTGTTTGAACCCTACCAAAAGAAATAACAAATTCTGTCTAAAAGTGGCATTTTCTTTAGGAAAAGTTTCATTTCAGATCTGTGATGCTACCTGTCAATAAAACATTTGGATCTAGATGATCCCAGTTTAAATCCTGGGCATCTCCCTTTAATCCTGGGAAGAATGCTTCTATCCAGAGTAAACCAGAATTATCATTTCATCATTCAGGAAAGATTGCTGGGCTGTCAGTCATTCCTACTGTCTGCTTAAAAGTTGTGGAACAGGCAAAAATAGCTGTACATAAATCTTTGTATGTTTCTAAGATTTCTATGCTACTTCATTCTAGACTGGTTTTGGGTGATCGGCAGTCAATGACTCTTTTCTCCAAGGAGAGCAGATTAAGCAGGTTAAGCTGCCTCATCCTTTTGTACTCTTGATTCCCACAATACACTTTTGGCCATGATTCAAGAAAACAAGAATGATGCATGGCCATGCTCTACTTTGGTATCAAATGGTAAATTTGAACTCTTATGATTTCTCCCATTTGTAATGAGGGAAGAAAGATTTTGAGAATCACCAGTGTAAGCAATATTGAGTTAGCTAGATTAGTGCCCTGATCTGGATATGCAATCTATGCTCCAAGGACTGAAAAAGACAGAACACATTGGATTATTATGGATCAGAAGCAGAATGCCTATACTCCTATTTTTGCCTTAGAAAAGAGCTCTGGCCCAACCAATATGAATTACATTGTCAGCTGCCACTATATGCTCGGTTGTGCTCAGTGATGGATTTCAAAATTTTTTACTTCTGGTTCTGTGGGTGTGACGGTGAGCGTAGCTTGGTGGGCGTGGCAGGGGAAGGATACTGTAAAACTCCATTCCCACCCCACTCCAGGGGAAGGTTACTGCAAAATCTCCATTTCCTCCTGATCAGCTGGGACTTGGGAGGCAGAGAATAGATGGGGATGGAGCCAGTCCGAATTTCCACTACCGGTTCTCTGAATTACTCAAAATTTCCACTACCGGTTCTCCAGAACTGGTCAGAACCTGCTGAAACCCATCTCTGGTTGTGCTTAACTGCTATATGGTGACAGATCGCCATGAACTATGGGGAGGGGGGCATGTAAGGGGGAAGGCTTGGGGGAAAACAAAAGTAAGTGCTGTATCTCCTCCAGACTGCTTCAAGGTTACCCAACATACGGTACCAGCTGCATACCAAACTATGCTTGGACTGACAGTTACAAAAAACACCTTGCCTGAACCTGACTGGTTGTATGGGGGAGGAGCTAAGTAGCTAAGGGAGGGAAAAGCTGAATTTAGGGATTTTGGTGTGTGATTTTCAGTTCTGGCTTTGCATTACTAATCTATGCTATAATTATATCTGTTATCTAATACATGCTTGATGAAATAAAAAAAAATATGCTTGACTTCTAATAAAACTATACCTTTCTAAACAAATGGGGCTAAGAGTCATTTCTATTTAGGACTTTAAGCTGTGGCAGGTTTGACATACTTTGTGATTCGAAGAAGCTTCCTTTTGGAATGGATTTATTTTATTTATTTTATTTATTTATTTAAATTTATATACCGCCCTTCTCCTAGTGGACTCAGGGCGGTGTACAGCCAAGAATAAAAAACACTCCAATACAAAATTTAAAATATTAATAAAAGAATTAAATAATTTTGGCCCAATAAATTTAAAAACCCAATAGGCAATTAAAATTTAAAACCCATAAAACTTTAAGCTTAAAAAAGAGGGGGGGGGGTTACGCCAGCCCAGCTTGACAAAATAAAAAAGTTTTTAGGGCACGGCGGAAAGCCCGGAGATCGGGTATCGTACGGATCTCCGGGGGCAAATCGTTCCAGAGGGCTGGTGCTGCCACAGAGAAGGCTCTCCCCCTGGGTGTCGCCAGCCGACATTGTCTGGCCGACGGCACCCTGAGGAGTCCCTCTCTGTGGGAGCGAACTGGCCGGTGGGAGGCTATCGGTGGCAGAAGGCGGTCCCGCAAGTACCCAGGCCCTATGCCATGGAGCGCTTTAAAGGTGGTCACTAACACCTTGAAGCGCACCCGGAAGACCACGGAAGACCACCGGAAGCCAATGCAGCTCACGCAGGAGAGGTGTCACATGGGAGCGCCCCCTTGCTCCCATAATCCCCCGCGCGGCCGCATTCTGCACCAGTTGGAGCCTCCGGATTCATCTTTTTCAGGTTCAATACACCCTTATCCCCTTTATGTCTGGAAGACTTATTTATGATGTTACATATTTGACTACATAAATATCAGGGTTTTGGGTAATTTAGTAATTTAATTTTTTTACTAAATTACAGCTTTGCAACAGTACTTTAACAGTACTTTGATTTTCTAAGGGTTTTCTCTTAATGAAGATGTCAGGCCCGATTTTTCAGAATGAAAGTTATTGTCAAGCCTGGAGGCCATCTTTTTCTTTGGATCTTCAGGGCTGCCACACTTAGTGCTGTGGGAAAGTGGGAGGGGGTTGCATGGAATTGGTAGAGTTAGGTAATGTAATACTCACGAAACCTGTAGATGCATATTTCAGCTTATTTGCAATAAAATCTTCCCATATCATCCAGATGTTACATTTAAACTGCAACATCAAATTGTAAACTGTCATTGTGTGCATATGAATACAAAATGTTCAAACTGAATACAAAATGTAGGGAAATGCATTTTCTATATTTTTTATTCAATTTGATGAAGGATGATTTACTTTTGAAATTTCTTTGTTAAAGAATAAGCCAGCACTGTGGTTACTGGCATAAGAGGACTTCGGTGCGGTGAAGGGTATATATGAATATCCTCTTTCATTTTACAATTATCCATCAAGGGTTTATAGCCTCCCTTACTTCTAATGTAACCCAAAAGAACTCCTCCCAGTCTTTCAGATCAAGAACTTCAGGCAGCCATGGAAACTGCAGAACATAGCATAAAAATGTGTAACAGAAAACACCCAAACTAAACTGTTTTTCTTAAATGAAGGTCAAATACATTTTGAGAAAAAATCCAAAACAGAACTCTCAAGCAATAAGGTAGAGGAAAAAAATCAGTGTCACATTAAACTTCTTGTTTCAGTGGTTTTCTTTTTCCAAACAATCTAGTAAAACCAATTTCCAGCCAAACTACCCAACAAAAGATGAAGCTCTTAACTCAGTGGAAAAAGCAGAGTTGCAGAGTTGTATGCACAACTGATCAAGTAAATGTCTATGGAGATTCTCAGTCATCCAGCTCATGGTTGTCTAAAAGGTGGGGAGGGGGTTCTCCCACTCTTGAAAAAAGCACCTTTGATCAGTACAACCCTTTTGCAGATGTATTTGTACGTTTGGTCCTGCAGCCACTCGAATCCTGCTTCCAATGTTGCAGAGATACAATCTTTTCCATGCATTTGGCAAGCCACCTTTTTAAACAGCTGTCCAATTTATCTCAATGGAAGAAGCAGATTGGTGAGCCATTTGCTGAACTCAGGACCCCTCTGCAAAAGAAAAAAAAAAGGCAAGCCAAACCAACACCATTCCCCAACTGTTTCAAATTATGTATGCATTTGGCATGCTGTGCAAGATCCTTTTGCTCAATAACTAGGCAGGCATCAGAGAGTTTTTTCAAATCAGTGTTTATTTTATGGCATTTACTGCAATTCATAAAAAGTAGGCAACTATAGGTAGTCCTTGACTTACAACCATAATTTTGTCCAAAATTACTGTTGCTAAGCAAAAGAGTTGTTAAGTGAGTTTTGACTTTTACGGTTTTTCTTGCACATTTGTTAAGTGAAGCATTGCAGTTGTTAAGTTAGTAACAAGGTTGCGAAGTGAATCTGGCTTCCCTATTGACTTTGCTTGTCAGGTTGCAAAAAGTGATCTCATGACACACACACACACACACACACACACACACACACACACACACACACCGGGATATTGCAATCGTCATAAATATGAACCAATTGCTAAGTATCCAAATTTTGATCTTGTAACCATGGAGATGCTGGCACTGTTTTAAGTGTGAAAAGTGGTCATAAGTGACTTTTTTCAGTGCAGTGGTAACTTCAAACGGTCACTAAACAAATGGTTGTAAGTCACAGACTTCCTGTATATATAGGCTGTACTTGCTCAAATCAGCCTATTCAAGCTTCATCAAGTACAGTGCAAATGAACCAAAATAAAAGATGAAGAGGGCTTAGAACAGGGGTGTCAAACTCAAGGCCCGGGGGCCAGATCTAGCCCGTGGGGTGCTTAGATCTGGCCCCCCAGTGCCACCCTAGAAACAGTGAAGGACCGCCCCACGGTGCCTCAGCCAGAGAAAACAGAGCTTGGAGGGCCACATGCAGCCCTCCCAAGCTCCATTTTTGCTGGCAGGGGGTTGCAGGAGGCCATCACAGTTGAAAACGGAGCTCGGGAGCTTGTTTTGACTGGAAGAGCACTCAGGCCACCACAGGCACCCCCAACATGAATGATGTCAAGCTGGTCATGCCCACCCTGGCCCCCCAAGGTCAAACACAACCCTGATGCGACCCTCAATGAACTCGAGTTTGACACCCCTGGTTTAGAAGGGTAATACTCATAATCATATCCATCCATTCAATGAAACTCGAAAGTTCTCAATATAATGAATACTGTGTTGTATAAAACTAAGGCTAAAAAATGCTTCTGTGGAAAAATCCATGGTACACTCCAGATAAACATTACAGTGCAGCAAATCCAAAAATGTTGCAAATAGGAATGTACTTTTGTCGCAAATAGGAATTTCAGTTTTTTAAAAATCATAGCATTACAGGCCTGGATGAACTCTTAGACGTTAGTCCAACATTCATTCATTCATTCATCTGACTTAGATGACAACAGACTACAACTGACTCTGATTTGATATTAGCCAGTACAACAATTCAAAGAAAATACTCTGAACATGGCATCGTCCACATAAGCAATTTTCAGTCCCCATTGATTTCAATGAGAATTAATTACACATATGGCTTTTGAGGAACAGGCATAGAATTGTGCTTCAAATGTCTCCTATTGAAATCACTGGAAGCTTAATCAGTGGGTTCAAATTTTTGCTGGATATTCTTATATTTGTTTTCAACTATACAAAATATTTTTGAAGGTACATTAGCAATAAACTTTCAAAAAAGCACACTATAAATGGGTAAAATTTAGAAGCACATTTTTTCTGTGATATTTCGTTACTGCGAAAATGCTACATCATCAACAGATCAGCTTACTCAACGGTGTTTGTGACAGCAGACTTATTGATGAGTAATATTTTCTTTCACATATTGAGTCTAGTACTGTGATCTTATAATGCTCATCTTTCCCAAGTGATTCACCTCTTTTTTGTTATTCTGTGCATGAGACATCTCTAATTTCTCTAGAATGGCATTCTTGATTTATCCTTTAGCTCAGTGCTAGTTGGCTAGTCCCCCAGATTATGTTTGCCCGGCATATTAAACCAGGATTTTCACAATCCAGTTTTCTAGTTCACACAACACACTAAATTAACAAGTGCCTGGCCAGTGTGCAAGTCAGTATGTCTTATGCATACAGCCATATAGCACTGTTAAATCATCAACTAGTAAATGTTCAAATCCAGCCCATTTTACTTCATGCTTTGCCAATAGCTTTTAACTCTTGCTGTCAAGGAAACCATACATAGCAAAAATCAAATTGCCATAAGCCATTAGAATTCAGAAGACCAGGAGTTAATTTGATCCCTTTGCTTCACATGCCCATTTTCCAAGATCTATTATTCTCCCAATCAGGTAACATACATTTGATTAACATAGGCTTTGCCACCAAACTAATTCCAATTCATGTAGCCATTTTGATTTAAAGGCAAGTATCAATATTGCCTGATTTGTGTGGCAAGCCCACTTCAGATGCTGAACCAGGTTGCGCATCACGGCAAAAAAGCACAGCTGGGTTCTTAAAAGCCCACATAGCCACTTCTCTACCAGTCCCTGGACTGGAGCAGGTCAGGTTATTCCTTACATTGCCCCCACTGCCATGCCCATAGCTGGCATAGCGTTCTGCCCGGTTCTTGCTCTCCAGTCGATGACCCTGAGCAGCCGCCAAATAGGCAGCCATAGGTTTTTGAGCCCGATAGCCTCCTTCCCGATTGCGTCCAAGAAGAAGAGAAATGTTAGGATTGCGGGTGGCATAGATGAGGGGGTTAATGGCACCATTGGCCCAGGCCATCCAGCTTGCCACAGTGTCTATGGCTGGGGAAAAGGAGAAGCGTCCTGTTGCAGCAGCCAAGCCTAATATACAATAAGGGCCCCAGCAGCAGATGATGGAGATGATCATAATCAGAACGGTGGTGGCTGTGCGCATCTCACCATAGAAACGCAGGAGGTGCCCATAAGTGGTGAGGGGGCGTACCCTGCTCTCAGTCAGCCGCACTGCCCGGCAGATGTTATAGTGGCAGAAGCACATGAGGGCGAAGGGCAGCAGGTAGCAGAGGACAATCAAGGTTGCACTATAAGGGGGACCCAAATGGGAAGAGCCCCAAGGCAACACATACATGCAATGGTAGGAAGCAGGGGCGCCTGGCGCAACAGGCTGCTCCTCCTCTTCCTCCTCCTCCTGGGCCAGCAGATACCAAGGCCCTGAGAAGCCCAGAGCGGCCAACCACACAGCAACCAGAAGCTGTGAGGCTCTCCGGCGGCCCATTTTATGCAGCGGCTGGCGGACAATGGCACAGTAGCGGTCAAAGGAGAGCAGGGCCATGGTCAGGGTGGCAGCGATGCCCAAGCCAGCGTGGACGGTGGCGCTGGCCAAGCAGAGGCGGCGCCCGAAGATCCAGGCCCCGTTTGGGCGCCCACTGAGAAGGCTGACGAAGGCCAAGGGCAGGCACAGAAGGGCGTCCAGCAGTTCGGCGAGCGACAGCGACAGCACGAAGGCGTTGGTGACTGTCCGGAGCTGCCGGTGCCGGGCGATGATGACCACCACGGCGCCGTTGCCCAGCGTAGAAAGCGCGAAGATGGTGAGCAGCAACAGGCCCTGCGAGACCAGCGCCGCCGCCGTCCAGCCCCACCGCGCCTCCTCAAGGTCCGAGGGCGCCGTCCCCGGCTCGCTCCTCGCGCTTCCATTGCCGGGCGCGGCAGAAACGTTGCTCAGCGAGGTCACCTCCTCCATGGGCAGCTGGCGCAGGAAGGCGCATTCCCAGCCCGAGCAAGGCGAGTCCCTTTCCGAAAGGGCCAAGGGGGACGGTGGGACGCAGCGGCCACCTCAGGCGCCCGGGATGAGCGGCGTGTGGGCTTTCGGCGCGGCTTCCGCGGCTAGGTGGCTCCGGCCTCGTTGAGCCCTGGAAGGCTGGCCTCCCGTCGCATTTTGGAGACGGAGAAGCCGGCTGTCCGGGGAAGGGGCGGCTCCGAGAACGGCGGCGCAGCTGCTGGGAAAAGCGCCCCGCTTCCTCGCGGACCACGCTTCGGTCCTGCGCACGTCTCGAGGCAACCTGGAAGGCAAGCGGAACTATACGGGGATGCTTTGGATCGCTGCCTGCTTTTCCTCCAGCCGGGGACGCGCGCTTCTCGCCGGGCAGGCTGCTTTTGTGGGGAGGCGGACGAGGGTAAGGGTGGAACCGGCGGGCGGCAGCGTTGGGGATGCTTAGCTTTCGCTGGTTCCTTTGCCGAGCTGGTCAGCCAGCCCGGACTCGGCGGCCGCGATACGGAAAGTAGCCGTGTGGTGCGCTGAATTTGCTAGCTCCTCTTCGGAGCAAGAGCCGTTCAGGGCCGCTGACGTTTCTGCAGACGGTTGCCCGGGGAAACCATCTTATTCCCATCCGACGGCTGCTCAGGGGAGAAAGCACCGCCGCATGTTCCCCCTCCCCCCTTGCATCTTTCCCACTTCATCCTGAGGTCTGAGCGACCTGGCAGGGCTGCAAGCGGCCCCTTCAAACGTTTTACCATCCACCAGTCAAACAGTCATCTCTGCTGGCTCCAACAGCTAACAAAATTATGGCAAAATTACTTATTCCCATCACATTACCCCAGTTCAGTTTCTCATAACATGAAAAAGGATCTTTTGGAACAGAAATACCAATCCCCTTTTTGTTGGAGTGACTGAACAAATGCAGAGAAAACAGGATTTCAGTCTTCTTAACTTTGCAGGACCTGAAACTGCTGGTCTCTGCATTAAGTTTCTCAGTGACCATTTTAAAAAAATCATTGGGGGAAAAAAAACTCAGAATCACAGCTAAAATTCTTCTTGGTTGGGTTTCTTCATCCACTACATTGTAGCAGTGGAGTGGTCCTACCATCCTTGCCTAATCTGATACTCTCTGGTTTAGGAACAGAGATTCTGGCTCTCCAGATGAATTACAGCTTCCCAGCAGCTCAGTCAGGATGGCCAGCACTGAGAGGTGTGGGAAATAGATGTTCAGCACATTTGGAATAAGGCAGGTTCCCTATTTCCATTGCAATGCATAGCAGAGCTCTATCAAGAGTTGGTAGATTTTTAAGGTAAGTGGGTGGGTTAACAGCATTATGTACATAAAATGTAACAAAAACTATATTTTTATTTGCATTTCATTTAATAAATCCATGTGCTGGCCATCAATCTTTATACACAGCTAATTTTAAGAAGGTGATTGTTTTGCCTATTTAATGTGGAATGTGGTACAACTATGTAAGAAAAGGTCAAAATCAGAATAAAAAACTTGTTTCATAAACAACATGGGAGGGAACAAACTTTAATTTTGCAGTTACTCAGCAGTGAATCAGTGAATTTAATGAGTTATATTCCCAGTAAAGGCCTTTAAGACTTTCATTTTTCTAAAATTACCTTTTGTAATTTATATCTATGCTGTTTTCAAATAGGTATCCTTCCCCCCACATACACAAAGTCTAGCAAGAAAATTCCCACATTTCAATTGTCAACAAAAGGTTATTCTCTGAAATTTTTGATTAACTTCTTTAAAAGCTGTTTTAAAATACCTAACTACTGATGCAATTATAGTTAATTGTTACTTACAGCATTTTGCTATCACAAGTTTATTAATAATCATCATAAAGTATTCTAATTTCCTACTAATTTCCCCCTACAAGGCTTTTCCTGATGTCAAGAAAAAATATTTGACTTACTATCCTGCCATCATGTTCCTATTGTTCATGTTCCTAAGATTTTATAATAAATGTGAAAATACTTAACTTTGGGTACACTATGTCCTTTATCATTATTTATATCAATTATCAATAAAAAAATGAAGGTCAATACCATAATCAAAACTAAACAAAGATGCATCTTTTTCATCAGAGTTATTAAGGAAGCAATTACTTGAGAAAGAAACCATATTTCAATGGATCATTTTCTTCAAGAGTGAAAGTTGATGTTCCGGTATAAAAAGATTCTCCTGAGACTTCTACTATAACAGCATTGTGTTCACCACATTTTGTTTCCTGGATTGGAAAAACAAATGTTTCAGGTTAAAAATATAAGCCTGGTCATTAATTCAGTAATTCAATCTGTAAGATTTTGCAAATAGCAAATATGTGAGGAGACCTACCGGTATATGCCCAGTATGAAATATTAAGTGATAATTAAAAATATCTTCTCAACACTGGAAAATCCCCGATATTATGCAACCAGAAAGTAAGGTAAACTCATGCCATATTTTTTTTCCTTCATTTCCTATTGCTTTCTATTCACTGAACGTTAAAAATTGCATTGCAGTGGGAAAAAATCCAAGTTGGGATTCTTGCATTGCTCCTACAAAACTGTTCCTCTTAATACTAGATTATACTAGAATTTCTTCCTCCTGCTGCAACCCATGGCACATTTTTTGGAATGCTTTCCTTCATCTTCAGGAAAGGCTGCCCAGAAAGGATGTGGGCTTCAGAGAAAGACAAAGTTCTGTTTTGCAAGCGGCTTTCTCCTCCCACAACTCTGAAGGAGAATCAGATCAATTTAATCCAACTGAGGTAGATTTTGAGTCCACTTTAAAGGTACCCAAGGAAAAGCAATCCTTTCAGTCAGCTAATTTCATATTTTCAAAAAAATAACCTATACAACACCCCACACACACACACACACACACACACACAATCCCCCAAAACAAAAGTTTGGTATTTGCCTTTATTGCTTTTCCAGTGAACAAGGAACCAGTTGAACTGCTTCTGAAGGTCCTGGTCTGGTTCAGCTGAATTAATCCTTTATGGTGTTGTAAGGCAATGCGAGCAGTCACACCTGATCCTGTAGGACTTCGATCAACCTATTTTAGAAATATATGACCTGCTGTATTTTTGTTCATTTTGTCCATTATGCAAATCAACAATTAGTATCTATGCCTACTCACTTTCCTCTTTACAGGTATTCACGTCTATACTATCTACTTTCCCTTTTGAGTTCATCATTCAAATTAAAATATGCTGGGAGTAATTATGTTTGGGGGCTAAAACATCCTAGAATAAGCTTACTGGGCAAAAATAGACTAACAGGCAAATCTCCTGTAAATAAACAGCAAACCTCACTCCCTCTAGTACTGAAGTTGTTATCTAGGTGGGTAATGAAATGTCTGCACAATAACAAATCAGGATCAGAGAACACCAACAACCCCGCCCTAAAATAATATTGACTTCAGATTATTCAGTATTAATATGAAGTATGTTTGTCCCCATAAAATTAGAATTCTGCTTTTATAAAGTCTGTGCAGAAGGGAGATATCAATGACACTGGAGATATTGAACTTCAATAGCAACCATCATGCTGGTTGGGTTTTACACATTGTAATTCAGTATTTAAACCTGGGGCATCATGCTCAAAGCCCTTAGCCCTCCAGATAATTTATTTATTTATTTATTTATTAATCGAATTTCTATACCGCCCTTCTCCTACCGGACTCAGGGCGGTGAACAGCCAATTTAAAACCAATAACAATATAGTAAGTTAAAATGTTCTAAAAGTCCATATAAATTTAGGCTGTAAATATCAATAAAACTAAAACTCTAGAAATTTACATAATTTAAAATAATTTAAAATTTAAAATATTTAAAAATAGGAGGGATCAGGCAAGTCCGGCAAGTTGGAAGAAATGGGTCTTCAACGCCCGACGAAAAGTCCGGAGGTCAGCAATAGTTCTCAGATCTGGAGGGAGATCGTTCCAGAGGGTGGGGGCTACCACAGAGAATGCTCTCCCCCTGGGGGTCGCCAGCCGGCACTGTCTGGCTGACGGCACCCTGAGGAGGCCCTCTCTGTGGGAGCGAACCGGCCGGTGGGAGGCAATAGGTGGCAGAAGGCGGTCCCGTAAGTACCCTGGTCCTAAGCCATGGAGCGCTTTAAAGGTGATTACCAACACCTTGAAACGCACCCGGAAATCAACCGGCAACCAATGCAGCTCACGCAGGAGAGGTGTCACGTGGGAGCGCCCTGTCGCTCCCATAATCCCCCGCGCGGCCGCATTCTGTACCAGTTGAAGCCTCCGGATGCATCCCAAGGGGAGCCCCATGTAGAGAGCATTACAGTAGTCCAAGCGAGACGTGACGAGCGCCTGAGTGACTGTGCGCAGGGAGTCCCGATCTAGAAAGGGCCGCAACTGGCGTATCAGGCGGACCTGATAAAAAGCCCCCCTGGCCACAGCCGTCGTATGATCCTCTAATGACAGCCGTGGATCCAGGAGGACGCCCAAGTTGCGCACCCTTTCCGTGGGGGCCAATGATTCGCCCCCAATAACCAACGATGGAGTCAGTTGGCTATATCGGGACGCCGGCATCCACAGCCATTCAGTCTTGGAGGGGTTGAGTCGAAGCCTGTTTCTCCCCATCCAGACCCGCACAGCTTCAAGGCACTGGGACATCACTTCCACGGCATCGTTGGGGTGGTCTGGGGTGGAAATGTACAGCTGAGTATCATCAGCGTACTGATGGAATTCCACCCCAAAACCACGGATGATCTCACCCAGCGGCTTTACATAGATGTTGAACAGAAGGGGCGAGAGGACCGACCCTTGTGGCACCCCACACACTAGGCGCCTCGGGGTCGACCGCTGCCCCCCTGTCAACACCGATTGCAACCGGTCGGAGAGGTAGGAGGAGAACCACCGCAGAACGGTGCCCCCCACCCCCAATCCCTCCAACCGGCGCAACATGATACCATGGTCGATGGTATCAAAAGCCGCTGAGAGGTCTAACAGCACCAGGATAGAGGAGTACCCCCTACCCCGGGCCCTCCAGAGATCATCCACCAACGCGACCAATGCCGTTTCGGTGCTGTAACCAGGCCTGAAGCCGGACTGGAGCGGGTCTAAATAGACAGCTTCATCCAGGTACCGGGGGAGCTGCCGCGCCACCACACTCTCAACAACCTTCGCTAAAAAGGGAAGGTTGGAGACAGGACGGTAATTTACCAAAACAGCCGGGTCCAGGGAGGGCTTCTTGAGGAGGGGCCTCACCACCGCCTCCTTCAAGGCAGGCGGAAGGACACCCTCACTCAAAGAAGCATTTATAATCTCCTGGAGCCAGCCTCGTGTAACCTCCCGGGAGGCCAGCACCAGCCAGGAGGGACACGGGTCCAACAAACATGTGGTAGCGTTCAGTCTACCCAGGATCCTGTCCACGTCCTCAGGAGCCACAGGATCGAACTCAGCCCAGATAACACTCTCAAGACTGGGCTCAGTCACCTCGCCCGAACTAACCCAGTCAGAGGCCAGCTCATCCCGAATCTGAGTTATTTTATCATCCAGATATTGAACAAAGTCCTCAGCACGACCCTGCAAGGGGTCCTCCCGCGCTCCCAGGTGAAGGAGGGAGCGGGTCACCCTAAACAGGGCGGCTGGGCGATTATCTGATGACGCAATAAGAGCGGTGAAATAATTAGATTTCGCCGCTTTTATTGCCACTAAGTAAGTCTTAATATGAGCTCTTACTAGTGTTAAGTCGGATTCAGAGCGACTAGCCCTCCAACCACTCTCTAGGCGTCTTTTCCGGCGCTTCATCTCCCTCAGCTCCTCGGTAAACCAAGGAGATAGGTGAGTTCGGCGCCGGGTCAGAGGCCGCAAAGGCGCGACCCGGTCCAAGGCCCCACCGGCTGCCCTATCCCAGGCAGCCACCAGGTCCTCAGCCGAGTCGCGTGTCAGTGTCTCAGGAAATGGCCCAAGCTCCGTCTGGAACCTATCAGGATCCATCAGGCGCCTGGGGCGGAACCACCTAGTTGGTTCCGCCTCCCTGCGATGGGGTGTAACGGTCAGAAAGTCGAGACGAAGGAGCGAGTGGTCAGTCCATGACAAGGGTTCAACACCTATATCCCCAATATCAAGACCACTCAGCCACTGACCAGAGACAAAAACCAGGTCCAGGGTGTGTCCACCAATGTGAGTCGGGCCCTGAATTACCTGGGTCAGGTCCATGGCCGTCATGGAAGCCATGAACTCCCGAGCCATCTCAGATGTCTCGCCGATAGATGGCAGGTTGAAATCCCCCATAACTATAAGCTTGGGGGTATCAACCGCCACCTCGGCTATAACATTGAGAAGCTCGGGCAGGGTCGTTGCCACGTGGCAGGGAGCCAGGTACGTGACTAACAGACCCATCTGCCCACCGGGACCCCATCTCACAAAGGCGGACTCACACCCGGCTATCTGAGGTACAGTGGCCTCCCTCGGACCCAGACCTTCCTTAATAATAACCGCTACTCCCCCACCCCTGCCCTGGGCTCTCGGCTGGTGGAATGCAAAGAAACCCGGTGGGCACATCTCCACGAGGGGAACTCCCCCCTCGTGGCCCAACCAGGTCTCGGTAATACCGGCCAGGTCCGCACCCCCCTCTTCAAGAAGATCACATATGAGGGGGGCTTTGTTTACCACGGACCTCGCATTGCATAACAACAGCCGGAGCCCCGGGTCCTGAGACTCTAAACAACCCGGGGAACAGGAATAGCTCCGGGGACCGGGGCGCGCAATCGCTCGAAGACAGCGAGTGCGCGCCCCCAACACATGATATGGTCCCCTGCTCTCGCCATATCTGCCCCTCCCACATAACGTAGTTATCATACCACCCTCAACAGAGGGCTCATTGAGAGCCCTCTTGCCTCCAGAAACTAAGCCCCCCGTGGCATCAAAGACTGTCGGGCCTATCCCTTTCCCCCCCGGGTTTCCCCCCAAACCCGCTCCCTCCCCCACCCCAGAACCCCCTAAAACACCCCTTAAAAAATTCCTTAAAAAACCCCTCAATCCCCTCTTCGCGACATGCCACCTCTCGGGGTCCCAAAACCCGTCATTAAGGTAGGCCCTCGATAGTGTGGAGGGCCAAACCCGCGAGAGGGGGGAATCTCGCAGGGCAAGAAGCGTCGACCTAGGAAGCATCCAGCAGAAGTGGGCCAGAAATAGTGGCATGGCCAAGGTCCATGATCATAGTTCGAAATAATATCCTGAAGCAGAAACCAGACCAAACAGGAGAAAAACGCCACTACCCTCTCACGGTAGCGGCCAAAGAGTCTCTGCATTCTGTCTCAAGGGAGGGAGTGTCCAGACCACCCTCTCACGGTGGTCCACTCAGCAGGCGCGTTGGAAAGTCCAAGGCCACTCTCTCACCGTGGCCTGGCGAATTCGTCCTGCGATGTGGCACCCCCTCAAGATGGAAAACAGAATCGGCTCCACAGTTCCTCCCGTGAGCTGGCCTGTCTTCTAATGGCCAGCCAGCGGATGATGAAATACTGCACAGAAGATGGTAAAAGGCCAGGAGTCCAGGCACAGGCAGCTAATGGAGAAGCAAGCTTAATTTAAGGGCCAGCGGAGGGCAAGCGGAGGGCAACTAGCAGAAAGGTGGAAAGCTGCTAGACAAGGCTAAGGGAAGCCGGAGTCCAAAGCCCAAATTGCTGGTAAATAGGCATAGGGTTGGAGGGCCAGCGGAGGACAGGCGGGATGGGGGGGGGGGATGCTGAGGGCTTCACCACATCCACCAGCGCCCTCAGACCACCACCAGCTGCCAGCACCCTCTCACCGCCGTCGCCGCTCGCCACTCGATCTTCTTCGTTCCCTACGGCGCCGCCATCTTCCGCAGCGCCGCCCAACGCCGCCCAGCTGTTTTTGGGCGGCGGGAACCTCCGGAGGCCCGCTAGGGCCTGCTGGGGCCTGCTGAGGCTTCGCAGCGGCTGCCCTCTCACCGCAGCCGCCGCTGGCCACTCGCCGCCCCTCGCCGCCATTCCTCCCAGTTTCGCCGCTCCGCGCCGCTCCCCCGCCGCGCCGCCATCTCCGCAGCGCCTCACAGCTGTTTGGAGGCCCGGAAACGGCGCAAGCGGTGGGGGCCTTTAAAAACACGCTGGTCGGCTACAAACCCACCAGCGTGTTGGCAGAATGCTCCGCTGGCCGGGCGGGGGGTCGTCGATGATCCGCGGCCCCCCGGGACCCTCTAAAGCCAGCCAGACGACCCATCCTCAGAACGGAGCCCTAGATGCAGCCGCCATCTTGGGCATGCGCAGAAGGAGTAATCCTGTCCAGCCTCTGCCTCATTTAACATGAGCAGGAAAACCAGCCAGAAGTAGGGAACCAACGGTCTTGAACAAGTACTACAGCTCCTTTGTTAGGCTAAAGAGAGGGTGTCTATATACAAAAGCTAAACAGGCTATATACCTACCTCTGTCTCAGGGGACCATTGCAAGTCCCTTTTGCCCTTATGCAACTTTTTCCAACCATATTCTGCTGTTTAGCATTGAATTTCCCCACAACATTCCCTCCACTGCTTATTCATTTATTTAGCGTATGGCTGGTCACACACAATATTAAAACACTTCATTTTTACAGATTAAAAATAATTAAAACAATAAAAAAGCAGTAAGAAAACCTAAAAGAAAAACAGAAATAGCATTTCAAAGTTTAATGTCGAGTTTGGAGATCCAGTCAGTAGCTGCGGTTGTTATGCAGAGGAAGTCCCTAGAATCTCCTGGCTACCTTCTGTTAGGGCATACCCTCACTATATGCTGGACAGTCTGTCGAGGGGCCCCGCAATCACATTGTGCTGAAGGCGTCTTTCCCCATTTATACAGGGAGTCAGCACACACCCCATGAGTTGTTCTAATTCTATTATATGTCACCCATATGTGACGGGGTAGGCTAAATCCTGGAGATATACTACTAGGACTGATATGTTCCACTGCTTTTTGAATTTATCAGGTGGCAGTTACAGGTGATTGAGAATCCCAGCACAGTATTAGTGCCGTCTCTTTCCTAGCCTTTCGTTTAAGACCAATCTGAAATTGAGTACATTTTCAGGAATTGTATTTTCTTGCAAAAGATTTTTTTTCTTCCTAGGATTTTCCCACAAGTCTACTTTTTTTTTCCAGATCAATTAAATATTGATCCATTGTTTGCACACACACCTAAAAAAACCACACTGACCAACTGACTTGATGTCTTAGCCTGATATCTTGCGGTGAGGGAATACCTGGCCCAATGTCACTTAATCTTCTGGTGTCTAGCCTGATGCCTTAGCCACTAGACCAGTGGTGAAATGTAAACTTTGTTGCTACCGGTTCTGTGTGTATGGCTTAGTGGGGGATAATGTGACTGGGTGGGCGTGGCCAAAAAAATTTTTTTTTACTTTTTTAAAGCAGTTTTTTACTACTGGTTTGGGCAAATAGGTAGTAAAAAAATGCTTTAAAAAAGTAAAAAAAAGGTTCTGACAATCCCAGCTGTGCTGTGCGATCGTCGGAACTGATTTTTTTTTTACTTTTTTACTACCTATTCGCCGGAACCAGTAGTAAAAAATGCTTTAAAAAAGTAAAAACAAGGTTCTGACGATTGTACGGCAAAGCTAATTGACAATCAGGTGTGCCGCACGATCATCCGAACCTCTTTTTTACCTTTTTAAAGCATTTTTTTACTACCAGTTGGCCCGAACTGGTAGTTTTTATCACTACCGGTTCACACAAACCGGAGCGAACCGGTAGCATTTCACCCCTGCGCTAGACCAAAGAGGCTTTGGAAATACTTGACTAAATAAAACCAAATTTTCCATTTTTCTTTAAAGACACTGGCAATACCAGTTTTATTTCTTGGCAGAATAGAAAACTCAGGCATAGAATTCTTGGGAGATAAATTCTTATGATTAGGTTCAACCACATTGGGTTCAACATTAATCAAATCACATACTGTATTGATTTTATTGTAGGACAAATAGAATTTTTAATGTATAAAAGCAGACATTCAGGTCTGGCTCCCCTGCCTTTCACATTGCAGATTCTACATATTCTCCATCTCTAGCAAGAGTCGTGGTAGGTACTTATATTTTTTTCCCTGCTATTTCAGGACTCCGGGACAGGGATCCAGTTGAGGGCTATTCAACTAAGGCAGTGATGGATAATCTTTTCTGGACCGAGTGCCCAAAGCACATGCATGCACATCCCTGAATCCCCAAAATGCAATGCATGCACGCCCCACCCCATGCATGTGCATGCAGCCCCCCACACACCTGCAGTCTTTGCACGTGTGTGGCAGAAACCAAAGACCAGCTGGCCCACGAGAGGGACACACGCATGCATAGCAGAGCTGAACTGGGGCAACGGCTCGTGGGCCCACAGAGAGGGCACTGCATGCCACCTCTGGCATGCGTCCCACGGGTTCACCATCATGGAACTAAGGGCTACTTTTGTATGATAACAGCTCAGGGTCTTTCCTCATATATGCTTTATTACCTGTGCATCTGCAAATATACATATATTACTTGTAGGTTCATCACTAAATTCATCTTTTCCATCTGTCAGTATAGTTCCATAAATGAAAGCCATCTCTTCAATAAGAGGATGGTGAACTTTGAACTAGAAGAAGAAACAAAATATTTTAGTGACATTTATTAAAATGTAACCAGAGAAATGATCTAACTGCTCCATAGTATCAATGATATTAAAAAAAGAAATCAGATATCAGAAGATTAATATAGCAACCATCTAGTTAGAAGATTGGAAGAGGAATTATAACTGAATATACCATAGTTCAGCTTTTGTTGGAGCACTTTAAAATTTTGATCTATTACTCTATATAAGAAGAGTTCTGAAAGATTAAAGCCATCAAGTCAAGCACTAGTAATGGATGACTAATAATAGATTTTAAAAATTCAAAGAGCTGTAGCTGCTGCGCCAACAGCAATCTTCTAACATTCCCCAAGAGTTAGTATTTTTAAATAAGCTTATGATTCAGGCATCTAACAACTAATCCCTCAATTTACACTTGTTCCTGTTTCCAGCACTGCATTCATTCAGAACGGCTAAAGTACTGGAATCTGTTTCTAAAGCAAAGTTATTTGATATATTATTATTATTATTATTATTATTATTATTATTATTATTATTATTATTATTATTATTATTCTGGAAAAATATTTCTGATCTGCTGCCAATATTTTGAAAAGGTTAATTACATTTTTCTTTAATTTCAAATAACAACTCACTGATCTGCAAAATGATGCATTTAGCTAGTGAATACAATTCAAAGCCATGTTAAATGTACCTGAGCCTTTACAGCTTCTGTTACTGCGGATGCTGCATCTACAAGATCCCTAATTTTTGAGGAACATACATCAAGGCCTAATTGTTCAGCACTGAGAAATGCATAGAAAGCACCCCCATAGCCAACATCAAGGACGACTTTTCCATAGCCAGGAACATCAATAGTTATATCTGATAATCAAGTAAAAAAAAAAAAGTAGGGAAGGGAAGAGACAAGAGATAAAAGTTACATAAATATAATGAGTGTTTATTATTTTTACATTTATTTTCTTCAATAATTTATTCTTTTTTTAAAGTTTTTATTTTGTCTTATACATCTAACAAACGTTAACTCTTACTGCGGTCTTCTTTAAAGCCACATTTCCAACAGGTTGAGGATGTTCCAGGGAACATTTTGGCAAGTCTGGCTGGCGGAAAATGCCATCGATACGCCATTTTGTATATATTTCCTTTATATCCTATTGACCGGGTTAATTTCAGATTCTTAGTCCAGATTTCATTCCACCTCTCAGGCTCAATTGAATGACCTAGATTCTTCTCCCAGGCATGAATCGAGGTCTTCGCCCTTCCTCTCCTACCTCCATAGCCATAAAGAATTTATAGCATCTAGATAGCACCTTTTTGTCCACCCCCATTAATATCTTATCTAAAATCTGCATCTCTCGACTAATCCCCAGAATAATTTATTCTAATCCCCAGAATAATTTATTCTTAAGGCACCCCTCCCTCCAAAAAAAAAGAATGTTAAAATCTGTAATCCAGATTCCCATCTATCCTTACAACTAATATCTGAAGATTCCCCAAATATAGTGGCACTTCTTTCTTGTGTCTTTGTCATCCTTTTCCGGTTTCAATCTTATTAGTGCCATTATTCAACCTTATTTATAGAGGAAATTACATTAGTGACAGGATGTTATGTATTACTTCTAATTTATTACTGAGGCACAAGAAAGACATTTCATGTTCAGAAGAACTTCAAGAGCAGAAAGTAAATAAAATTACTGTGGTGATTATAGGAACTCTAATCAACATAACTCTAATCGACATAGCTATAATCACAATAACACAACATATATGGGAGTAACTATGAGCGATTTGATTAATACAGGGATCTACATGCATTTAAAAAAACAAAACGTACAAGCTCACTAAGGTAATCATGAGAAGCAGTGTAGTACAGAGAAGCATTCCTTCCATGAATCAAAGTTAAAGCCTAAGGAATAGCAGAAAAAGGGTTAATTGCAGAAGATTTACATTATCAATCACAAAAAACATGCAGGTCAGAAAGCAAGTTTTCAATTTTCCAATTGAGCTATACCACTTTATATCAGTTAAAATTTATATCTGTAACCAAATAAAGATTGGATTGGTATATTATTAAGGATGCCAACATTTTAAATAAGATGCCTTACTCTATTCTCAGTATTTACCTCCTATGATCAGCTATGTATAATAACTTATAGAGGCATTTATACCTGCTTCTTAAACCATTTTCTCTCAGGACATTTATAAGTAATGGAGGACCCCAAAAGGCTTTTGTTAGTATGGGTTACATTTATTGATATTTATCTTTTTAAAAAATTAAAATTAAAGCTGACACATATGATGCTATTATTTCTGTTGACTATTTGATGAGATGTTTGATATTGTATATTTTTCAACAAATGATGGCAAACAATTTTAATCACAGATCCCTGAGATGATCTTGGGGGACACTCTGAGGTCCTAGGACCACAATTTAAGAAACACTGAATAGAAACCATGAAACTGAATTTAACAAATTAGCTCAGTTCTAGTTATGGCAATATATACAGTTAGTAAATTGGAAAAGATTACTAAGGTTTGGAACAATCTAGTTCTTTCTCTGGCCCTTTTAAACACTACAGATTTTAAACACCACTTTCTTTCCATTTGAATTTAATGTCTGCTTTCTTCATAAAAAGGAAAAACAATAGATTTCTGTTGGCTGACTTGACCAATATAGCAAACCAAAACTCAAAGCCTGGTCATTTCCCAGATAAAATATTTTAACACATTCTAGATGGGGCTAACCTTGAAAAGGATCCCAGATCTGCAGTTAGTACAAAATGTGATGAAGACTTGGCAGTTTTATGTGCACTCTATGACCAGTATACATTACACCTCGGTTTTGCAAACTGCATGTTGCCAATTTGATTCTGGTTGCAAAGTGCTTTTTATTACCTATAAAGCCCGTTACATCTACCTGTCCCATCAGATCTGACAAAAGGGACATGTTGCAGACCACATCTTCCATTCAACAGAATCCAGGAGCCTTTTCTGTTGTCTTGTCTTCTGGAACTGTATCCCCCACAAGGTTACATTGGCTCCAATCTTGTTGATCTTTGGAAGCCCCTGAAGACATGGCTGTGTCATCGGGTCTAGGGATCCCAGAGACATGGGGATCCTGCAAGATGGTTGCATTGTATTGCCTATAAACTATAAGTGGACACTTTCCTAGATTTTTATAGTTTAATTTATACAAGTGTATCATCCCACACCCGAGCTACAGGTATTTGCCACTATTGCAAGTGTATCGTTGGCTTGTTAACTTGTGAGCTGCCAAGAGTCACATGAGACGGACAGCTGTATAATCCTAAATACATCACACCCTTAAGATTTATATTGACTGTTTCCCTATGACTATCATTAAGTGTTGTACCTTATGATTCTTGATGAATGTATCTTTTCTTTTATGTACACTGAGAGTGTATGCACCAAGACAAATTCCTTGTGTGTCCAATCATACTTGGCCAATAAAGAATTCTATTCTATTCTATTCTTAAAATGTCAATTAAGGCTAAAAACTTCCTGATTTTTCTTTGAAAACATTTCACTTCTTATTCAACAATCTGCTTCAGAGCTGAAGAAGCTTCTTGGATGAGAAGCAAAACGTCTTCAAAGAAAACCAGAAAGTCCAGCTGCCTCTTGAAAAAGCACCTTTGGGACAACCATGGCCTGGATGAATGAGAATCTCCATAGACCTTTAAGGTTAAAAAGTTAAGTCAAGGTCACTCAGGCATAGAATAGAATAGAACCTGCCTTCCATTGAGGAGCTGTATACTGCATGAGTCAAAAATAGGGCTGTGAAAGTATTTACAGACCCCTCACATCCTAGACATAAACTGTTTCAACTCCTACCCTCAAAACGACGCTATAGAGCACTGCACACCAGAACAACTAGACACAAGAAGTTTTTCCCCCGAACGCCATCATTCTGCTAAACAAATAATTCTCTCAACACTGTCAAACTAGTTACTAAGTCTGCACTACTATTAATCTTCTCATTGTTCCCACCACCCGTCTCCTTCCACTTATGACTGTAATTTTGTTGTTTGTATCCTTACAATTTGTATTGATGTTTCCTGATTGCTTATTTGTACCCTATGACTATCATTAAGTGTTGAACCTTATGATTCTTGATGAAGATTATCTTTTCTTTTATGTACCCTGAGAGCATATGCACCAAAGACAAATTCCTTGTGTATCAGATCACACTTGGCCAATAAAAATTTCTTTTCTATTCTATTCTATTCTATTCTATTCTATTCTATTCTATTCTATTATTCTATTCTATTCTATTCTACTCTACTCTACTCTACTCTACTCTACTCTACTCTCAGGAATCTTCCACACCTGTGGACTCCAACTACCAAGAATTCCCCAGCCAACTAGGCTATTGGCAAGAATGCTGGGAGCTGAAGTCCATCTACTTCTGGAAGTTGCCTTAAAGCAGAAGTCTTCAAACTTGGCCGCTTTAAGACTTGTAGACTTCAACTCCCAGAATTCTGGGAATTGAAGCCCACAAGTCTTAAAGCTGCCACGTTTGAAGACCTCTGCCTTAAGGGGAGACGGTCCAAGAACGGGTCAGAGTAGCCTCACCATATCCCTACCGGTAGCCGCGGCGAAAGCAGGCACGCTGTGGAAACGAACGCGGCTTCCACTGCGCTGCCCGTCCCAGGACGCAAAAGCCGTGACGGGCCCGCAGGGGCAGTGAATGGGAACGGCGGTCTCGCCGGGGGACGGCGGAGGCTGGCAGAGGCCGTAGTCGAGGGCGAAGCGGCCCAGGCAAAGGACGGCGTGGCCGCACATGGAGCTCGCGCCTTCGTTATGCATGAAAAGGGCTCCGAGGGCGGCTCCGGGCAGCTCGCTGGGTACCACCAGGGCGCCGTACATGTCGCGGTGTCCGCGGGGTTCGTGCATCAACAGCCGCCTGACAGCGTCCAGCTCCGAGGAGCCCAGCAAGCGGCGACGCCGACTCAGGAGAGGCAGCTCAGGCCCGGGCTCCAGAAGTCCCAGCCCGCCCGGCACCACCACCCGGAGCGGCTCCCCTCCAGCGTGCATCTCCACCGTACGGATGGCCGGGCTGCCTGGCGCGCGCGGGGGCAGCCAGTCACCGCGATCGCCCGCGGACATTTTGAACGGCTTTTCTGAACGGTCCAGACCAGCGCCGCTCCTCTCCCTCAGGCCCGCCCACGAAACGCGTCACGAATGGGGCGGCCTTCGTCGGAATGAGAACGTTAATTTTCAATCAATCAGAATAGATTGATTCTGGAAGGGACCTTGGAGGTCTTCTAGTCCAGCCCCGCGCTCAAGCAGGAGAGACTATTATTATTTCAGACAGGCGACTTCAAAGAAAGACAAAGCCTCGTCTGCGCAGTTGCGTCGTTGGGGAATTCTGAGAGTTGATTTCCACGGATCTTAAAAGTTGTTGAGGTTTAGAAACAACATACCAAAAACGAGAGATCCAAGATTATAAATCTCCCTTTCCAACACCAAAAGCTACTATAATCATATTTGTTTAACCCTAGCCTCTGTCAGGCCATAGTTCTTTATATAGTTATAATCCTAATGTTAGCTGTATAATTTAAAAATACATTCACATTTTCTTTAGAATTGCATTGGACTTAATCACCCAGGTTTTTGGATATTGCACCAAAGTAGGACAATGGAGAAGAAGTTCATATCTTAAGGCAGGTATACAGTTGCGGCTTAACCTGTTGACCGTATTGTCGCTTACTGCTTCCTGGTGCAGGGACAGATAACATCCTTCTCTTTGGACTTCAGCCCATTGCAAATGCACCTTGGACGTATATTTTCCATACCCATCAGAGTGGATGGTCTCTATCATTTTCTTTCATTCTAGCAGCAGTCCCAACTCTGATTTGCTGCAGCGCTCAGGAAACCCCAAAAGGTTCCTGTCCCAGCCAGATCTTTTCTGCTATGTTCTCTGCTGGTTGGGAGTTGATATTTTATTTTTATAATCTTGTAGTTGATCTAACAAATCAATGAACTATTATCAACTGTAGAGACTTACGATGCATTCACCTACATCTCCCATGGGCACTCATTATTCCTTAATCCTGTGGATAATATCACGTTGCTCAAAAATTTATAATTGGCCTAAAAATATTTTTTTTCATGAAGCATAAACCAGTGCATCTAAGTGTCCCATAAGAGAAGTACACTTTCAGAATGTTCATTTATATTTAAAAATCCTTCTAATTCTTGTTGCACGTTTAATTAGAAAGATTTTTTATTAAATTACATTATAACACAAGACATGACTGATATGACAAGATATGGCAACAAAACTACGTCTAATATCCATCCATAATTCCTAGCTGCTGGCATAGATTATTGGAGAACATAAATTAGTTAAATAGATTATACTTGAACTAGATAGACATTACTAAATAGATAGATTAGATAAACTAGACAAAACTAGACTAGTTTAAAAACTCTTTCAAATATTCTAATTTCACCAAACTAAATTTTACAGATCTAGAGAAAATTGGCTGAGGTTGATTTTCCAGCTATTTCATATATTTCATTAATTCTAGCTCTACGGGCAAAAAGAGTTCTGCGACTTGGCTCGGCCATTTCTCTCCTATAGAGTTAAATTCCCCCCAACGAAGGAAGTGAGTATCGTCACATGACCTGGGAGGCGGAACACAAATAACAGTTGTGGGTTTGGCTTCTCCGCCTACTTAAGGGCAACAGATAATCGAATCAGCAAGAGGTTGCTGCATCTGAGTCGGCAGCTGATTGGCTGGATTTTTGAGTGCTGTCAAAATCACCAGTCTTTGTTGTACTTCCGTCGTGGCCATACTGCAGCAAGATGGGTGAGTTTGACGGTCTCGCTATGGTTTTGGCAGTATTAATGTCGCCTGCAGTCCCACAGGCCAGGCCGACTAGTTTATTAAGAACAATAGCAGCGGGTTTGTATGTAGGTTATACGCGTGGCTTGAACGCCACTCACTTCCTCAATTGAAAGAGGACAATCCTCCCAATATCCCCGGAGAAGATCGCCTTACAGAAAAGCGTCGATTGCTCACCGAACGAAAAGTGGTGCTTTGCGTAATTTTCTGATACTGCTCCTTCACCCTCCTTAAATGTTGTCATTATATCCGTAGATTTTTTTCTCTCTTTCTGATCTTTATGATTAGAATGGGATTCTGTTATCGGGTACTGTGTACACCTGGACATTGTGTGACTTAAGGGCAAGGTAAACATCAAGCCAGTAAGATAAGAAAATGCATAGATTCCATCATGGCACTCCCTTTGCGCAACATCAAGCAAAATCTAGACAAAGGGTAAGAAATAAGCTTTAAAAAGGTTATAAAGTAGGAATTAAAGAAAGGTAATATATTTTCTATTATTTCAAAGGTAATATAAATCTAGGTCCCAATATCAGCCTTCCCAAACCATCCTTGCTTTCACCACACCCAGCATTTTTTCTTACATTCCTTTTTGTTCTTTAAACAATTTCTTATACTACCCAGTACTTTTCTGCAAGAATTTGCATGTCTTAAAAATTCTCTATTCATTCTTCAATCTTTGATAAAATTTCACCATGATTAAGAAATACATCTTGTGTTTCTAGGGGGGTTTTTTGCCATTCATTTACATGTATAATGTGCAGTTGTTCACTATCTTGTCTTTGAAATATTAATTTTCAAATCCATATATCTCACTGCACTGGCTCCCAATAGATTTCTGGCTGCAATTCAAGGTGCTGATTGTCACCCTTCATGAGGCCAAGTTACTTGTGACACTATCTTTCCCAGATGGTTTCTGCCTATCCCACCAGATAGAACAGAATGGGCATACTACTGGTCCTATCAGTGAAGCAGTGTCATTTGATAGGCAATAGGAATGTTGCCTTCTTTGTTGTTTTTTGTCTCAACCTTATCCTGAGCTATAGATAGCGCCACCTCTGCTTGTCTTCTGGAAGACTGGGAAGACCTGCCCCCCCCTTCCCCCCAGGAACTGAGATCAGGATACTCATAGAAGTTTGATGTGGAGTAATCGTGTTCAATTGAGCTTATTGCATTCTGCCCAAAATCTACAAATATTGTACTGTCCTTGTTAGCAGAGAATGCAGCATGTACCATAGGGTCAACTAAATATTTTAATCTATAGCCCATGCTTTCTCTAGTTTACTAAAATCATTACTGTATATGAAAGCCTTGCAATGATCAATACTATGATGGCTGGTAGAGTGCAATTTCTATGGAGCTATCAAGTAATGATTATGGGATGTTGAAAATTGCATAAAACCAGATGAGATTTTATGCATAAAAGTATCATAGAAAGATTCAAGAATTATTCACTCTTTTGGTGCAAGTTGTAGAAATTCAGCCAGACTGCCTTGGACTTTATTGTGGAAGAACACTGGAAATTATAAATGGAACTGAAATACATGGCGATTGTGGGGTAAGTTGTACTTTTGGCAATTTTTCTAAATATTTAAAACAAGGGTATGTTGTTATTCGACATGACTAAGTAAAAGGTTGGGGTGAATGTTTGCGTGAATTGTTTTTATGTAAATAATCAAACAAGAAAACTAGATAAAACATTTTTAATAAATTAAGTAAAGGCTATATAAAATAGATTGTGATAAAACTTTACAGGTATGTCCCAGAGGACAAAGAAGTGATGCCCATAAAATCTGCCGTGAATGTACAGGCTCTCCAGAACGCTATGATTGGCTTTATCTTGGCTTTATGGCAATGCTACCTCTCATTCTGCATTGGTTCTTCATTGAATGGTATTCAGGGAAAAAGAGGTAAATATTTATTAAAACAAAATAAGGTTTTAGCTTAATAATATTTAACTTTAAAATACACTAACTTCTCAATGAATATGTAAAAAATCTGTACAATTTGTCCTCTTGGATTTTAGCCTCTAATTCTTGTTCATTTTAATCATTTTTATATTTATACTTTTATTATAATGTAAACTGCTCAGAGTCTATTAGACAGTGAGACTGGTGTATAAATTAAACAATTAATAAATATAACCCACCATCTTGTGAAATTCAATACAATAATAAAAATATAAAGACGTTTTTAGTTCAGCTCACTTGCTATAAAAATAGTTGCCGCTTTGTTGGCAACAGTGCAGTTGTAATTTGCACAAGTACATCTACAACAGTGCAGAAATATGTATTGATTTTTTCTAGGTTTTTTTCAACTTTTCACTCTAGCCTACCTAGAGTGCCACCTGCTTGTACTATTATTTTAATGCATGAATTAGATTTATAACTGGTCGCTTAGTGACCATTCACTTACTAAGGGAGTGGACCTCCCTAACTCATTATGAAGATTTGATGGCTGCCCTCCCCCACCTGTTGGTGCTCAGCAACAAGCCCACATTTACAGCCGTTTGCAATGTCCCATTGTCACGTGATCATGTTTTATGATAGTTTTGCTGAAAAGAAGAGTTTATTTTCAGTTTTCAGCAAACTTGGCCCCATAGGAAACCAGTGGTTTGCTTAATGACCTCAGTGTTTGCTTAACTGCTGCAGAAAAAGTTTGTAAAATAGCGTTGGTCATATGGGTGATTTACCACTGTTATTAATTACAGCTGTGATCTACCTGTTTTTTTTATATGCGTGTATTTATATGATGCAAGGTCATTTACTTATTTAAAAAAATTATATAGCCACCAATCTTCTCTCAAACTGGGCATTTTTGATTTTTGAAAATATTGAGATTTGTCAAAAGTTAACTCAATCTCCAAAGTTCTCTACAATAAAACAAACAAATCTGGAAAGCCAAGACACCTCCTTCACATGGAGAAAAAAGCTCTTAAGATCCTGCCTGCTACTTATGAGAGAGATCTCATCTTGAAGGTTTTGCAACCCTCCCTAAAAATGATAAGAGAATTAATGTTTTATGGCACTCAGCTGTTTTGTTTTCAGTACTTATTTTATCTTTTGTCAACAGTTCCAGTGCTCTTTTCCAGCACATCACTGCTTTAATTGAATGCAGTGTAGCAGCAATTGTTACCCTGCTTGTAAGTGACCCCATGGGCTCCCTGTACCTCCACTCATGCAGAGTGATGATGCTTTCTGACTGGTATACCATGCTTTATAATCCAAGTCCTGATTATGTTACCACCATTCACTGTACCCATGAAGCTGTCTATCCTCTGTGAGTATATACTTCTAACTCTGTACTGATCTAATACTTCAAACAAAAGGCAAGACCTTTTCATTGTTAACAGTCACATAATTCAGTTTTAATGGTCTGTATCAGACACAATTTTTTTAGGTTAAGTGTGGTTTATTTCTAAGTAAAATGACATTGGTTTGTAAGTTTAATTATCGTCACTACTATAGTTGATTTGCAATGTGATAGTTGGTGGCCAGAGGAACAAAACGTAAGACTGTTTTGTTTTTTTTAAAACTTTAGTTATGAGCAATATACTATGTAACTTTATTGCAGTACTTTTGTTTAACAAATTTGCTGCCATTCCTCATCTGTTTGGTCTTGGCAGTTAGGGAAAATGAGAATAGGATGATCAAAAAACAAATTCTTGGACTACAATAGATATCCCTTTCCCATGGGATATCTATTGCAAGGGGACAAGAAGTAACCATATAAGAACTCTGAACTGTCTATAGGCACAAGCCTGGCTATAGTATGAAAGCAGAATATTGATGTAATGCTATAGGAAAGACCTAGAAAGCTGCTGAAAGAGATAGTGAGCTTTTAGGACAGGCAGTTTGTCTTATTTCCACATTTGAAACAAAATTGTCAGTGATTTTATTATCCAACTGCTAGTTCTAGGAATTTGAGGTCACAGTGTTCTAATTTTGACAACCTTCTCTTTCAGCTACACCATTGTATTCATATACTACGCATTCTGTTTAGTGTTGATGATGATGCTTCGTCCTCTGCTGGTAAAGAAAATTGCTTGTGGGCTGGGAAAGTCAGATAGATTTAAGAGCATTTACGCAGCTCTTTACTTCTTCCCAATTCTGACTGTGCTTCAGGCTGTTGGAGGTGGCTTGCTCTGTAAGTTGTTTTCTATTCCCTCTTGGACGAAACATAAAGCCCAGCATGGAAGTGGCAGGACATAAACATCTTGTTACCGTATTTCCCCGAAAATAAGACCCTTATATTTTTTTTAACTTTGAAATAAGCGCTTGGCCTTATTTTTGGGAAGGTCTTATTATGGGGCGTGTGGAGCAAGATGTGGCTCTTCTTGCTGTCTTACCTGATTTCCAGCTCTGTCTCCCTAACCCTAACCAGAGGAAATGGCAGGGACCAGCTGTGGATGTGTTTTGAGATTTTCAGGGGGTGGGGTTATTTTCAAGGGGGCGCTTATTTTAGCGCATGTGCTCAAAAGCCTGATTGGGCTTATTATTCAGGGAGATCTTATTTTCGGGGAAACAGGATATAAACAAAATAGACTTCAGTTCCCACATACTAGGCTATAGTGGTCTGGATTTCATCCTGCCTGGTTTACACATAACTGTACCATTATGTGTAAACTAGGTGATACTTATAAAATGTTTAGTAAACATGAATGTAAATGCATTACAGGTAGATTCTGAGCTTCACTGCAGTAGAAGGTAGGTTCTGAGCTTCACTGCATCCTAAAAACATGGAGAGAGCCTTTAAATACTGAGATTAGAATTTTTATTCTTAAATCAGAGGATAGAAATGCAATGCATCACGTGAGGACTAAAACAGAATATAATGTCTGATACATTTTACTGGGAGCAGTTTCACTAAATCCAATGAAGATTTCTTCTTGAATATAGTATTTTGAAAACTAATTGCTTACCTATCTGTTCTGTTTAACCAAGATGATAAAAGTGTGCGTAACATCTTCCTTTTTTACTTCCAGACTATGCTTTCCCATATATCATCATAGTGTTATCTCTTATTACCCTGGTTATCTATCTGTCAGCTTCTGAAATAGAAGTAAGTAAACTACTGCAACTAGCAAAATCATTAACTGTCTATAGGCTGTAAGGTTCTGGGAGATGATTGGTTTAGTATCCTATAGGCACTATCTGAGAAAAAATGAATTATTGAATCTGCTGAAGCTATTGAACAGAAATTCTCTTTCTCTCCAGTAGTCAGCATTTTCATTAAGCTGCTGGATACCTTGTCCTGCCAGCACTGACTAGGAAAAAAATCTGCAAACAGTTTAAAGAAACCTTTAAAATTTGTTCAGTTTTCAAGAATGTGATCTCTCAGCCTGTTGTGCAGAGGAAGATTGTGCACTCAAACAGAAACAATCTTCCATCCAAATTCCTAAATGAATAAAAGTTTAAAACATTTTGTGGAGTTTTCTCCTTTAATTGATCACTGAAGCTAATCAGTTATTGCTTTGGCAGTATTACTGAGAGAGTTTATTATCAGGTTGGAAAAGTTATTCCTAGAGAATCCCTGAATCTCACATTCCAGTTGTACCTTTAAGTAGATTACTATAAAAATAGAAACTAATGGAAATATCTTGTCTTCTATTTTCAAGACTTTCAAAGATCTGCTTGTCAGGAAGAAAAGGCTTATCGTTCTGTTTAGCCATTGGCTGCTGCATGCCTACGGAATTATCTCCATTTCCAAGCTGAGCAACATTTACCAGGACTTGCCTTTGCTGGCCTTGGTGCCTGCACCAGCTCTTTTTTATTTGCTTACTGCAAAGTACACCGAGCCATCCCGGATATTATCTGAGGGAGCAAATGGACGTTAATTGTAACTAATAACAGTCTGAGTAAGTAACATATACAAGAGAGTCGGTCTTCTTGGATCCAGCTGTCCTTACCTTAGTTATTAGTTTGCTATGGATCAACTTTCAAATAAAGCTTTTCTTTTTTTGAGGATCAAAACTGGACAACTCTGTACCAACTAGAAGGCAAATTTTCTAAACAGCGTGGATACCCAGTATGTGTAAAGCCTTAGGACTCTTTATCAGCTGAAGAACTCCTTGATTTTAGCAGTTAAGTCTCTAGGCTTGTCCTGTATATTAGTTTTACATTTGTCTGTTTGTGTGAATAATTTGTACAGCATACTTGAAAATAGTGTTATTTATTGATTTCACAGCACAGTATTTTCTCACACGTTTGAATCTGTATTCATAGAAGAATAAAAGATTCAGTATTCTAACTTCAGTTTATAAGGACTTGTAGTCTGTTTTATCCTAGAGAAAAAAAATGACAGAACATATTTTTACAAACACTTTTATCTGAACAAGCATTTATATGAAATAGAAATTATGTAGCAGCAATATTTGCTCTGCATTATGAATTTTTGTGTGTTTCATTGAAAGAGCCAATGAAACATCTGTCACTCTTTTACAACAAACACTTTGATAAAATTTCCATTTAAAAAGGAATATTAGGATTCAGTTATGTACTGCAAATAAATGCCTCCCTTTTAGGTGATCTTTTAAAAGATTTTCTTTCTCCAGGCTGGAGGTTAGATAGTTTATGTGGTTCCCCTTTTAGTAGTGAATAACCAGATATGCCAGTTACGTTTTATATTATGTTGTGTGTTGTTATATATGCAACATTATATTTTTAATTTTGTGAATCTGCTAAGAGTTCTGAATTTGGGCAGCCTATAAATTTGACAAATGAAAAAAAAGCATGTTAAAAATTTGTAATGGGTTGTAGGCTCCTTCATCTGAGACTCAGCACATTCTTTTCTCAATTAAATCCACAAGCAGATTTACTCATATTTTTTTAAAAAAAACTGTCAAGTATAATAAATAGGAAAGAAACTATTGTCTGCCACTACTGAAACAAACGTGTTAGGATTGTTTTCAGCTACAGTAATGTTTTTTAAAAGATTAATAGATCTTGGAAGTCCACGCAGATTTTAGGTATATATGTGGAAATGACAATTTACTAATTTTAGGTTGTCTAATGCTTAAAGCGGTTTGTCTCTTATCTGGTTTTCCTTCTTTTTAAATATAAATATAGCTTAGAATATGATTGGCTTCCTCTAAAGTGTTACTTTAAGATACATATCTCAGAAATTCAACTGAGTATCTAGTACAGATTTTAAGTTATATTGCTCTAAGGCGGAAGTAAGCAAGGTTTTTGTGAGACATCTTTTATTTGCGGGCTGGGGGGGGGGAGAGAAGAAACTAAGAAGAGTTCAACCTAAATAGTATTTTGATAGAAGACATCAGAAAATCCCAGAACTATTGAGTAAACTAGGAAGTTAAAAAAATCCAAGGGAAATAATTTCCAGAGTGCTGTTCAGAAACCTGCATAGATGCAATTTTGCCAGAAGTTGAAGGCATCATTATCTTTAAGAATTGCAATAGCTGGAGCAATTAGTTATAAATAGAATGCAGCCTTTTCATATAAATAAGAGGAGTTTTTTAAAAATTCTATTATTCTTTTTTATTGCATTTCTTGGTTCAAAATTTCTTCAGAATCAGAAGAAACTCTGCAAAGCTACAAAGCAACCATTTATGCAGTTCTTGGGATTTCCAGAATTTCTATTAGAGAAACTGTGTTAAAAGCAACTTAATTTTTGCCCATTATTGGATTTTACCTTATTTTTTCCTCCTAGAGATAAAAAAATAGAGCTTTATTGGTCAGGTAGATGATTTTTTAAAAACATTTAGTAGCAACCAACCTGCATACTTTCTAATAAAGTTTACGATAGTTTGTCCCACCACCCCCCAAAAAAAAATAGTGCTAGAAAACTAGCATCTACTTGACAGAGTTTGACCTTTTTTTCTGGTATTCTGTGACATATACAAGCTGTGAAGAATCTGTTCTGAAGAAAGTAATTTTTGCTTTTCCAACACATAATTTTAACAAACATTTGGCACTTCCCCAAAATGCTTACTTTGTCACTCTGCCAAAGATTTGCTTCTTAGCAGAGAATCCATCTCTTCGTAGTTTAGCTGTAGCCCTTCATAAACGTAGTCAACCTTAACATTTCTCTTTGCATTTCTTCTGACATATTCTTCCAGAATAATCAAGAGCTCATGCTGGTACTTGAAAAATAGCTGCAAAAGGATGACAACAATGAGAAAATAGATTTTCTGTTACGGAAAGACAACTTGGATTTTCTTCACTTTTTAAAAATATACTTCGACTTTTCTAAAATACTTAACATGAATTTTATGGGGGTTGAGGGAAGTACAGAAAGTAAATAGGTTTGATATAAAAATAGTGGGAAAAGTATAGTACAATGATTCCTTAAATTTAAAATGATATGAGATCCCAAGTGTTAGGATAGATAAAAGAGCCTTCTATTTAATTGGATTAATCAATTAAAACTGTTAAAAAGAGAAAGCAGCTCTCATAAATGGCTTGTTCTTAAACAATAGCTGTACTTTAAGTCTCAGCAAAGCCACACTGGGGAGAAAAAAACCATTATTTTTCTTGATGTCATGATAAGCAACAGAATATGTAACCAGCTAGGTAAAGATAAAGGTTTTTCCTGTTTAGTCATGTCTGTCTCTAGGGGGTGGTGCTCATGTTCATTTCTTAGCCGAGGGAGCCAGCGTTCTCAGAAGGCACGACTGCAGTCATGTGGACAGCATGACTGTATGTCAAGGCACACAGAATGCTGTTACCTTCCCACCAAAGTGGTACCTATTTATCTACTTTCATTACATGCTTTCAAACTGCTAGGTGAGTAGGAGCTGGAGCAATTAACAGGAGCTCATCCCATCCCCCGGAGCTCAAGTCTTGAACCCGAGCTATCAGCTGACAAGCTGCTGACCCATCACAGGCTACCAAACTGCTGACCCATCACGGGCTACCAAATTGGCAGAATTAAATTTTACTGCTTTTTTTCTCCATTCAAATAGTATTCTAGCCCTAGTTTATGCTAGTTATCATCAACTAGTCATTTATTTTTAATTGTGTGAAAGGTTGCCATTTGAAGGGAACTATGACTATTATTTTTCTTTTTTAATATAAATTATTTTGCATCCTTGAAGTTACTAAATCCATGAAGTACTACAGAAATGGGATTTTGCATTGTAATCTAACTGGGATTATATATCACATCCTCCTGGTTGCCATCCATAAACTCAGACATTAACCAATGTCTGACTTTATGATGTTAACAATAAACTGTCCCCGATCCAAACCCCCACCGCCTCCAGTTAATATAATAATATACCTTTTGTAGATATTCATCCTTTGTCCATTGCTTGGCAAACAGATCTAAAACAAGAATTTTATAGTAAAAATAAACATATATGACAATATATATTTTAAAAGAAGTAAAAAAACATGTTTAAATATGCAATATCATATTAAATGACATTTTAAACCACATTTATTAAACGTGTATGACACCCAGAATTTCTAAAAAACAAATTAAGCTGTTTCTTAAATGATATCAGAGTCTGCAGGAAGACATCTACTTTTATTTTATTCAAAAGATTAAAGTACAAAAGAAAAAAAATTAACAGAAACTAAAGAAAACATTAAAAATGTGAATTAAAAAGGAGAAAAAACAAAAATATATTATCCCCCCTAATTGAACACTGACAAATCTAGGAGAACAAGAATAGCTTTTCCCCTTGTAAAGCAGGTCCAAAATTTATAATATATTTTACATGTATTTGCAATCCAATTGACCTGTCATACATTACATATATGAAAGAAAAAATAGTTAATAGGTTAAAACAACAGCAAAGTTAAAGTTCATGGCTCTCTGTTAATAGTCTGTTATTGTAATTTACTTGTAGAAAGTCTACAATGGTTTCTTATTTACCACAAATTGATTGATCCAGGATCAAATACTCCAGTTTGGCTCTTAATAATGAAACCTTTCCTTAGGTTTTTAATTGGAAACTTTCCCAACAATTGCATATGTGTATATAGACCAGAGATGAAATCCAGCTGGTTCTGGAGAACCGGTAGCGGAAATTTTGAGTAGTTTGGAGAACCAGCAAATACCACCTCTGGCTGGCCCCAGAGTGGGGTGGGAATGGAGTTTTTGCAATATCCTTCCCCCAGGAGTGGGGTGGGAATGGGGATTTTGCACTATCCTTCCCCTGCCACACCCACCAAGCCACACTACACCATGCCCACAGAACCAATAGTAAATTTGGATTTCACCACTGTACAGACCCTGCATTAAGTTTCTTCTGTGGGACACTGCTTTCCACAATTCTTTAATGTTAAAGCTAGATATCCATTAAGGAACCATCATATTTCACAAAGAAAAAAAGCCACATATATGTCCCTATTGTGGATCATTTTAGTTCATTTTTACAAAAAAAAATCACTTCAGCTGGAGTGGAAATTCCTGCCACACAGCACTCACCATAAAGAACTTTTTTACATTGCTGGATTTGTTGTCTCTTTAACTGATAGGTCTTTGCCTCCCCATCTATTGTGGCGATATCTTCCTTGAGATATGCAATGCCCTATAAGGATACAGCCAAAGAAAGAAAACATTCATGTAGAAGCTATTGATGCAGTCAGCCTGGTGAGATTCTTGTAAATAAGCAAGCAACAATAAAAAAATATGTTCTGGTCAGTTCACAGAACTGCTCTGGTTCCTTGCATCTGACATTAAACTTGCCAGACTGACTGCATTCTCTTAGGAATGGTCAGATAAGGGTTTCAGGGATTCTGGTCAGGTCTGTGTCACTTCCTGCTATGCAAGCTCTCTAAGCTTGCCAGTCTCTTCACTCCTCCCCCCACTCTAGCTGGAGATTTCACTATATTAGATTTTCTAAAATCCAAAACTGAACATTATCCTGCAACTTCAAATTTAAAAATATCTGTTGTGTCATGAATAAGAATTAGAGATGGTTGAACAAAGCAAGCAAGCAAATCAGATTAAAAAGATTTCAAGCCAAACTCAATTATTGGCAACTATCTGCACTGGCTATGTTTTATTGGCAATAATTTAGAGGTGGCTTGCCACTAACTTCTCCCAAATGTTTTTTTCTGACTTTTCAGTATAATCTAATTATCCAATGGCCAAGCTTTTTTTTTAAGCTTCTCTGAGATCAACCAAGCCTAGCTGGGTGCCGCCAACAACAAATCTTAACATCTGTTCTTAAAATTATAATTTTATTATTATTAAATTTATATGCCACCCATTTCTAGATGGATTACAACTTCTTAAAACAACATCATTTGATCATCACAATGACTGCTGGAGGGGCCCTTCACACTCTATTACTCTCTCTTGAGTTACTTTCACACCACTTCTCATTTTCCCAAGGATTGCATACCAAACATCTTTTTTTCCTCTTTAATCTTAAAACCTTCTAATTATTTTATGCTTTCATTCCATTACTATAAGCGATAGTTCCATTTTACTCTTCTTTTACCAATCTAAATACATCTCAGGTGGATGTCTGCATTTTCTGTTTTTCCCAGACACTTCCTGTAATCTTGTATACAGGAATTCCTGATATAGGAATTACTCCTCCCATCCCATCCCATCCCATCTAACAAACAGTCCCTGCAGATTTCCCAGGTTTACACATCAGTAATTTTTAGTAATCTGATTCAAAAGATTCCCAAAAGTAAACATTGTACTATGAAATACTAAACAAATGATTAAGATCTCCTGACATTTTTAAAAACTCATATAATTTACTTGGAAACAAAGAACATAGAGCATAGATAATCAAGTGTCATAACATCATAAACTATCATTTTAGCCAATATTTCTAATTTGGCAACCCCATGCAGCATACATTTTTTCCTTATATAATTCAAACCACTGAAAAGTAGCAATGGGCACAAAATAACATTTTTACAATGTCTTCCTGCTGTCTACAGCCATTTCAGAATTGTTAGTGTCTTGCCAAATTGCCAAAAGTTGACATGCAAAACTATTCCTTTCTCAAAATACTCACAGCTCTTAACCGATCATTCTCTCCATTCAAAATGAAGAGCATTCTATCTATTTCATAGTTGTCTCTCTCAATAAACTTAATCGAATATGTCGAACTTGTCAGTTGCTCAAATGCTGTATCTCTGTTCCTCTTGAGTTCAGTCTTTGCAGTTAGCTGTTGGCAAATATTGATGCATCTTACATAGTTATAATCTTAGGAACATGATACAAAGGAAAGAGTGCTAAGAACAAAAGTCTGACAAATTCTGGCCCTAGGATTTCATAACATTTACAAAAATAACTCTTGCTGACTGATGAATGCTTGGGAGAAGGAAGAAAAAACTGAAACATTACTAGGTGGTTTCTTTGTTTTTTGTTTTGGAAGCTTCATTTTCAAAAGCAAGAAAGCACACCAAATTAAAATATTGAAGAATAAAACATATAATAACAATAAAAATATCCACTGGAACTAGTTCATTTGTTCATGTATGCATTCTACCCAGGATGCACCACATGAGATGAACTAGCTTTGCACCAGCTGCCTAGCAGAATTTGGGAGATGTCAATTCCTTTGGGGTTTTCTTCTGCCAACCTCACCTTGCCTCTGAGCAGGTTCAGTGCCAGCTCCTGCTTCCACTTGGAGCGCTGCTAATTTTTCCCACGAGAGTGACAAACTATTTATCTGCCATATTTTACTGTGTAATAAGACGTTACTTTTTCTTTAAAATATTTACTTGAAAATGGAGGAGTGCTTTCTACTTAGGAGGCCAAGAGGAGAAGGTGTGGCCCATCCCCTTCCTCCAGCTCTGCTGGATGAGCCTCTACCTTATAGGCAGCGCTATCATTCCTCTCTATTGTAGTTTCCTGTATCACATTGCCACTCTAGGTTTCATCTCTATTGTTCCTGTGATGAATTTCCTGTTCTTGTATTACTCATGCTCTAATAAGATTGCTTCTGCACAGTGATGGCTTGTAGTGTGCTTACTTACTCTATATAAAACATGGGGGCATCCTATACATGGGGGCGTCTTCTAGACGGAAAAATTTACATGCTTTTGAATTGCTAGGTGGGTAGGAGCTAGGGGCAAATAATGTGACCTCACTCCACCATGCGGTGCCATGGGCTCAAACTACTGGAGTGCTGACCATCGCTGGCTAACAAATCCAACATCTTTAAGCCGCTGCATCACTATATTAATGTAATAATTAACACAATACTTAGTTTTAATCACCACTTACAATTTCCCAGTACTGATCCGTGTCAGCTTTTCAATCAACACAATTAATAGCAAGTGACAGAAAATAAAGATGAATATCCTCTCCAATAATTTGCCAAGCTGTAGTTTGCAATTAGCAAAAAAAGTTATTTACAGAATAGATGCTACCTTGAATTTGCTTTGTTGTACTTAGTTTATAGAATCCTTGGTGCTCTCTGAACTTTTTGCAGGTATTTCATTACCCAAATTTGGTAATATCACCAATGCAAGTAAGAGATGAGTTTGTTTCTATTTATATGCCAGTTTTGATGCGAATGTGGTTTTCTCTTTGGTAGTTCCTTTATTAGGCTATTGTTTTCTGCCTGATTTTTTGTCTTACGTTAATTCCTATTTTATCTGGTGTAGCCTGCTAGAGAAAATGTGTTCTATCTACACATGCCCTGATGTTTGTTTGGAGTCTCTCAGAATAGTTACTGATCCACTATTATTGAAAATTGGAGGCAGAATTTCTGATCTTTTAGAGGTATGCTATGCATAAAAAATGTTCTACAGTAAATTTAACATAAAGAAACCACACATGCAGTAAAAGGGAGAATAGCCTCACCTAATTTGCATCATTATTCCATTTTCTGTGGCCCCTTGTTTTTCAAAAAGTGTAAGTGGAGCCAACTTGCAAGTGAGAGAATGGCAAAGTAAAATGAGCAGAAATAACACTATGGCCAGGAACAGTGACAAATCTAGTCCCATGGAGTCTTTCTGAATAAGGGGAGGATGAGAAATTGCCCACTTGGGCTCCATATGGTTGCTTCTTATGAAGAGACCATAGGACAGCATTCAATTTGTGGGTTTGAATACCAGAAGACAAGGAAAGCAATCAAGCTTTCAAGCACAGTACAGAATATATGGACACTGTATTCATCAAGCTTCCCTTTCTTATGTTTTGAATATAACTTTTTTTAATGTTCAAAATGATCTTCCAAGCAGTAAGTGTGAAAAAATATCAGGAGAGTGATCCTTCATTCCAGAAAGAAGGGAAAAATTAATTGCAAAAAGACAAATTGGAAATATTTAATATTTGAAATATTGTGACCTTTGCTATAAAACTTTTTAAATAACTAAAACAAAAATAACTTTGTGTGAACAGCAATTGTATAGTTCTTCACAAAAGAGATGATAGGCTGTTATTTTTAACCAAGCAAAAAAAAAAAAAATTGAGGCAGACTACATGATACAAAAATGAGTCACTAGTGGGGACTAAAGACCTCAGGAAGGAGGGGTGAGAAAGAAAAGTCTATTTTTTATTTTTGAATTTGATGATCAGCAATGACATTTGCAACAATAACTGTTGGAGTCACCTCAAAGGACTTGTGAAAATATGGGAAAGAAGCTCATAGTTACAATGATAGCAACAATATCTGGTTATGCAAATGCATTATTAATTTTTTTTAAAAAAAGAAGACATGAAGGAGAATAATTTGGAAAAACGTTTAGGCTGACAGGATGACTGATAAATCCTAACCTATGCAGCAGAAATATCAGAAAATGAAGTAGAAGTTATAGACTATAAGACAAAAATGAAAACAAAAATGGAAATACAAATGATAACCCAAGAGGTTATAATAATCGGTAATGGCCTATTATTGGATTTGCAAAAGAGGTTGGTTAAAGCCACAAAAAAATTCTTAGATGAGGGAAAGAATATTTGGGTAGAGGTAAAATCCTAGCATTTTAGTGAAATAAAGGTTAAGATTGTTAGAAGCAAAACAAAAGAATGTAGAATTAACCTATTTGATCAGGGTTAAAATAAATATTTTTATAACATTCTGAGAACCATTTGTGGATTGTTTGCTGATCCTGAACAAAAACATTTAATGATTTTTGAATTTGTGGTTGGATAAGGGATGGACTATGGAAAGAAATGATTTATGATATATAACATCAAAGGAGGTAAATAAATACTAATTATGCTTATGTTTATTGAACAGAAGATTTAGAATGCAATTCTTTAAATATTCTTTTTTTCCATTTCATTTTGTTTTCTCATTTTTTCTGTCTGTACTTTTCATTATTTTTTTAAATTTCAATTTGTAATACTTTGATTAATTTTAAAATCTCTAATGAAAATTATTTAAAAAAATAAAAGGTCTAAGTGGAACCATTAGCCTTCAAAAGATGGTCACACACAAATAGAAAGTAACATAATGTAAGAAGCACTTATTATGCCTGCTTACCTTTTGCCTTTCAAGTCTCTGAATTTCCCTTAATGACTGCTCTATGCCTACTTTAAGTTTGCTTTCTTCATCTCGTAAATCTATAAATAAGCAGAGGATAAAAAGTTAAATTAATATAATGTACAGTAACAAAGCTTGTTAGAAGCGTTTGGGAAATGACCCACAAGATCAGAAGGAAATCATTTAGAATACTTGTAAATTACTTATTAGTGAAAATTATTGGCTGATCTACTAAACAAAAAAACACTCATACCCACAATACTAACCTAAATATAGAACTTGTTGTAATATCTAAAATAAATGTAATGAAAACATGGTAATAAAGCCACTTCTCATTAGTAGCTATCTCATTTAGCACTATCACAAATCTCACAAACTCTAAATGTGTGGTAAGTTCTATTAAAAGGGAAGGAGGAAAGATTTTCATTTGGCACCAAATAAAAGTAAACAGATATCAGACACAACCGAAGTCTTCTCACTGGAAACTACCCATTTGTTTCAGAAAGCAAGCACTCAGAAAATGCATTTTGATGTTGTTAATATTTGGGTTCATATCTATTTATTTGTTGACTTGTATGTCATCTTCAACATAACATGTCCCTCAATAACTTATGTATAGAATAGAGTACAATAACAGAGTTGGAAGGCACCTTGGTCGTCTTCTAGTCCAACCCCGCTTAGGCAGGAAACCCTACACCACTTCAGACAAATGGTTATCCAATCTCCTCTTAAAAACTTCCACTGTGGGAGCATTTACAACTTCTAAAGACAAGTTGTTCCACCGATTAGTTGTTCTAACTGTCAGGAAATTTCTCCTTAGTTCTAAATTGATTCTCTCCTAGATTAGTTTCCACCCATTGCTTCTTGTCCTACCTCGGGGGCTTTGGAGAATAGTTTGACTCCCTCTTTGTGGCAGCCCCTGAGATATTGGAACACTGCTATCATGTCTCCCCTAATCCTTCTTTTCATTAAACTAGACATATCTAGTTCCAGCAACGTTCTTTATATATTCTAGCCTCCAGTCCCCTAATCATCTTTGTTGCTCTTCTCTGCACTCTTTCTAGAGTCTTAACATCTTTTTTTACATCATGGCAACCAAAATTGGATACAGTATTCCAAGTGTGGCCTTACCAAGGCATTATAAAGTGGTGTTAACACTGTATGTATGCATGCATGCATGCATGTATGTATGTATGTATGTATGTATCAGTGGTGGGTTCCTCCTGGTTCGGCCCAGTTCTCCCAAGCCGGTAGCGGTGATGATATGACATTCTTACCTTTTATTTGGCCCCACCCCCAATCTATTGCTGCTTCCTGAGTCCCAGCTGATGGCTAGAGGGAAAAATACTGTTTAAACTCTTGCCAGGGGGCTTCAAAGGGCCGCCCTACACCTGATCAGTGTTAAAAGAAAACAAGTGAGTAGACCAATGCCTGCAAAAATACATGAGTAGATCAGTGCCTGCAAAAATAAATGGGTAGACCAGTGCCTGCAAAAAATAAATGGGTAGATCGGTACAGCTCTGCAAGCAGTTAAAAGCCTGGTAGACCAGTACCTCTGCTAAATCCTAAATTGTCACATGACCATCAAGCCACACCCACAAAATAAGCCACGCCCACAGAACTAGTAGTAAAAAAATTTAGAACCCACCCCTGGTATGTATGTATGTATGTATGAAATGTAATGAAATTGCAATCTTCCATAGAATATATGATGAGCATCAGGGGATAATAACACATACATATTTTGTACTTAATAACAATTAGGGAACAAGCCCTTCCTTGTCTCTCAGGGCCTGAAGATAGGTTAGGCTTTACAAGCTCAACAAGATTAGAGCCATATCGATTTCAGGGATAACAGTTCTATAGGGCAGGCACACAAGGCATGTCTCCTAGGTCCTACAAAGTTTAAAGCTGGGACCTACAGCACAATACTTCCTCCATATCTTATCAGTTAGACTCTCTCTAGTTCTCTGAAGAAAAAGGGAGGGAGTGTGAAAGTGCATTCAGACATGCAAAGTAGACTAAACTTGGTACCAAAGACACACTGTTTTTATGATTAAGTCATAGTAGCAGAATCTTGTAGAAGTGGCTGATCACTTCCTGGGAAGCCCTGACCAGCCAGGACTGACATGGGTCTACAGTATGACTTTTCTCCCTGATGTAATCTAGAAAGAAAATAAAAATAATAAAATTACAACTCTTAAAACTAACTTGTCAACTATGCAAAATCTTAGGTTTATCATCGAGAGATGGCTATGTATTGACCCTGGGATAGGCAAAACATAAATTCCAAGTCAGGTAAATAAGATTAACAGTTGGAAGAAGAAAACTATTTTAAATTTGGATGCTTTTCTTTTTTTGCACTCTGATGAATTACATAGATAAGACTTCCTACATATACCATTATACATTTCCTTTTGTTTTGCATAATTGGTGCTTAATTCTTCTAATTCTTTTTGTAATTCTTCTGCGAGGGGAACATTCTTTTGTAGTTTTTCTTCCATTTCTTCCATACGTTTTGTTTTAGAGTTGTAGTCTTCCTTTTAGGAAAAAAAATGTAAGGAACAATTTATAAATAGAGTGGTACTGTAATGAGCATCCTAATATTCTAGCATGATACAACAACTGATTAATGTTTACTCTGTCTGTCTATCATCTGACTGACTGATTGACTTAGAAACCACCCAGCTGCAGATTGACTTTGGGTGGCTTATGCTTGAAATAGGAAAACAATAAAATGAACCTAGACATCTGGACAATAACAAAATAACCAACCACCCTAGGACTCCATATATACTTTATCCTAAAAGAAGCATAATCAAGTTTTTGAAGACTTGTGGAGCATCATTGGGATGGGATATATAGATTGCTGGGGATATTATTTCTAAGAGTAGGCATCACAACTGAAAAGACATGACTTTGAGGGAATCCAACACATACCAATTCTATTATTATTTATTAAATGTATATGTTGATTCCCAGAAACTCTGAGCAGTTTTCAAATGATTTAAAACATGAAAATAAGACTAAAAACATCCACCACTCTAGACAGGCAGAGACCATAGGAAACAGGCAGTCCCTCAGATAACCTGGCCCTGTAATGTATAGTAATTGATAACCAGCACTTTGAAATGCAATTGGAAGTCTATTCACCTATGAGGTGAATTCCAGCCTGCAGAACAGTGTTAGATTCAGAATCCTTGGAACACTCAGCATGATTACCTAGATTTCATAGCTGTTTCTTCTTCCAGAAGATGTCTTGGATATAACCCCAACAACCTACTTCTTCACTTCTCTACCTAAAAGCCCTAGTAGCTTCCCCTCCTGTCACCAGGTTTAACATTCTCCTATCCATAAGCAAATCCTTGTCTTCTAAAAATCTCTTACTTGATCAGTCATATTTCTCCTGCCATTTTAACACCAATTTGATTTTTTTTATCATTGACCTCACTGTCTCTCTATTCCATTCCCTGCTGACTGCAAATCTCAGTCAGTTATTATGATTCTGGTGTGCTGGGAATTGAAATAGAAAACAAGCAGTCGTTTCTGATTTATATGTTAGAGAAATAATCTGGATTTAAAATGAAACAGGAAAAAAGTCATTTAAGAAAAGTCATTCAAAAAGTCATTCAAAATCCAGTTGTACCGTATGTGTTATATCTGAATAAAACAAACTGATTAAAGTAAATAAATTACAGCTATTTGTTATTCTGACTTCTGCCTAACTTTAGTAGCTCTTTATACCTTCTTTTGTCTAATTCTCTCTCCAGTCATTTTGAATTAAGTGTCAACTTGGCATCCAAGAAATGCATGGCTTTTACTTTAATGCTTTTATCTAAAGGAAACCTCACATCAAAATGCTTCAGAAAACTAAATTCTTCTTTTCCTAGCAGCCCACAGCAACCAACTCAAGCCACTCCAGTGGCTTAGAAACAGTGCAAACTCTTGATTCACAAGCGCATTCTCCACTACCTTCTTTAGCAATCTGATTTTTTAAAAACGACTTCTATTCCCTTTTGATTCTAAATGGGCTGAATACTTATGTATTTATAGTCAAAAATATTTCATAACATAAGATAGCTACAAAAATGTATTAAAATACAGATTGCTTGCCTCGATTTTTCCAATTTCTTTTGTTAAGTGAGTATCATGTTTCTTATAATGGGTTTCTCTTTTTTGCAGCTTGGAAGTGAGATGATTGAGACGCTCAGTACACTTCTTGATTTCTTTACTGAGATGTTCATTCTATTTGTAAAAAATTTGAGAAAGAACCAACATAAATCTGTTCTAATAATTTGCAAGGGTATATGAATGTGCAGATGTTGAGACTTCAGTTCAGTTTGGCATTTATGGAAACGATATTTAATAAGAAAGATTTTTCTGCTATGAATTCTGATCTGTGTTGCAGTTTTCATTTCAATGATCAAATATTGAGGATGTACTCTAGTTCTAATATACCAACTGAAGTACTTTGCTAAATACCTGTTTGTGCCATCATGGCATTTTTTGTTCAGGCATATTCAGGAGCCTGGCAAACAATTCAGAAGGGAAGCAAAGCCTACTTCGCATATGGTTATTCCTGAGAAAGTAGACCTCTTCATTGATTCAAATGAAATATAATTTTGCCTCTTCTTTCCCTAAACTATTTTCATTCAACTTAAGGGTCAAGCAGACTAACAATGCACACCAAGGACCGTATGTGTCTGTCGATTAGGGATGATTTTATTTGTATTACTCTAAATGTAATATTCTGGCTAGCATGTATTCAAATAGCAAAACACAGAACAGGAAGTTGGATCAACCAATCAGCAGGCAGGACATGCACCTCCGTACTTTGGGATTTGGGAGGTGTACGCATCAGGCCATCTGCAGCCATCTGCAATGCATGCTTACTCATCAACTCCTTCACAGTGTAGGTACAAGGTGATGCCTACGTGCAGTTGCAGGCAACTCTAAATCAAATTTTAGTTTTGTTATTTTATGTCAGAAATCAAACACTAAAATGCTGCAAACTAGCATTACAGAAAAAGTACAGAGGGGGATACAGTTATAATCTTGTCTACCTCTCGCTTTATTCCAACAAAAAATGTTTTTTAAATGTCAGGATCTTTTTTGTTGTTGTTCATTGGCTTATACATTAAGTCCTTTGATTACTCTGCACTGGATCCAGAATCAATCCTGACCCTTCCCTGAAATCCTTTCTTGTGTGTTACACAATGAATGTGATTCTAACCTTTCATCCACAGGTTTTTTCCAACCTTCCTTAAACACAAGGTCCTCTCCACAGACAAAGTGGGATGGTGGGGATTTCCTAGTACTGTGATGGTGAACCTATGGCACGGGTGCCACAAATAGCACACAGAGCCATATCAGCAGGCACGTGAGCATTGCTTTAGCTCACCTATAGTGCACATGTACTTGCTGGCCATCTGATTTTCGGGCCTTCTGGCCTCTGGAGGGCCTCGGTGTGGTGGTGAGGAAGGCCCATTTTTTGCTCTTCGTAGGCTCCAGAGGCTTTCTAGGAGCCTGGGGAGAGTGAAAATGGCCTTCCCCACCACCACCCCGAGGCCGGAAATGGCCCAGGGCACACTGAATTATGGGTGTGGGCACACGTGCGCACGAGCCCCTCACACTCCCTCTGCTTTTGGCACACAACAGCAAAAACGTTAGCCATCACTGTCATAGTACCTTTCAGTGAGCAACACTGAGATGAGAGAGGATACAAGACTCCATTTTATGAATATGAATCTTTTAGCAATATTTGAAGTAGTGGCAATGATACTTACCGGGTCCTTAAATTCATATGTGTGTATGTCTATGTCTATGTCTATGTCTATGTCTATGTCTATGTGTGTGTGTGTATATATATATGTATGTATGTATGTATGTATGTATGTATGTATGTAAGTTTTGGTTTCGACAAGGTCCCACTCGGGCACACATCAAGGACCTCACCCACACAGGATGTTACGAAACAGCTGACTAATCTGCAATCATTAACTCCATCAACCAATCAAGATGTAACAACACAGGAAACCAACCCGCTCACAGCAACAAAGCCAGCACCCCACACCTCCCCACCAGTGTTTATAGAGATAGCAGCTCCGATGACGCTTTCCTCGCACAAGCACGAAGCCAAAGACACCAGCCTGAAGATGACGAGTGAGACCTCGTCAAAACGTCACCAAGATACTCTCAATCTTACATGGGAAAAGACCCGAATACACCAAAACTTGTGTGTGTGTGTGTGTGTGTGTGTAATGTATATGTATATGTATATGTATATGTATATGTATATGTATATGTATATGTATATGTATATGTATATGTATATGTATGTATATACACACACACACACAAATTTACGGACCCGGTAAGTATCATAATATATATGAAATGGCTCCAAAATGCCACATCTGTAGAAAATCTATATTACAGTGTGATTTGGTGTTAGTACCCTAATAGGTATTATACCTCCTTTTTAAACTTGTTATAGGATTTTTTCAGAGCTTCAAGGCTTTGCTTTGACTCGCACAGAAATTTTTCACTGGCTTCCAGTAAATTTTGATACAGGGCTGTAATTTTTTCAAGTTCAATCTGAAACTGTTTGCTACAGAGAGAGCAAAGTAAGAAAACACAATTCAGAATCACTGAATAAATGAAGAGAGACAGTGACATTATGTTAACAATAGGTCAATAGTGAGCATAACTTTTTCATTATTCTTTTCGTAGGGAAGGAAGGAGTGTGTTAGAAATGCTGTCAGAATGGTACATACGCTCTACCTCCCCTTAAGCTCACAAAGCAGAAATTTAGATGCTGTATTATGCCATTCGCCCACATATGGGATTTTATGATTTTTGCAGTGCATGTCTTGCATAATAGTAATACAGGTAGTCCTCGACTTACACCAGTTCATTTAGTGACCATTCAAAGCTACAACAGCACTGAAAAAAGTGACTTATGACCATTTTTCACATTTGCGACTTTTGTAGCATCGCCATGATCATGTGATCAAAATTCAGATGATTGGCAACTGGCTCATATTTATGAGGGTTGCTTTGTCCCAAGGTCATGTTTGAGTTAATTCCCTTTTGCAACCTTTTGACAAGCAAAATCAATGGGGAAACCAGATTCACTTAACCGTGTTATTAATTTATCAAATGTAGTAATTCACTTAACAACTTTGGCAAGAAATGTCGTAAAATGGGGAAAAAAGAGCCTGGATAGCTCAACGGACTAAAAAGCCTGTTATTAACATTCAGCTGTCTGCAATTATTTGCAAGTTCGAATCTCACCAGGCTCAAGGTTGACTCAGCCTTCCATCCTTTCTAAGGTAGGTAAATTGAGGACCCAGTTAGTGGGGGCACTAAGCTGACTTTGTATAAAATATACAGAAGTATGAAGGCTATTGTTTAACGCATTGTAAGCCGCCCTGAGTCTCCAGAGAAGGGCGACACATAAATCTAATTTTTTTTAAAAAAACTCCCTTAATAAATGTCTCACTTAACAATAGAAATTTTGGGCTCAATTGTGGTTGTAAATCAAGGATTACCTGTATTTTCACTATACAAACTATATGGTGTTTAACTATAAAAATAATTGTATGTTCATAACTAAATCTTCACTTCCATTCATTAACTCTATTCTACATTATCAGACAACTATCACTCAGTTCTATGCATTCTACCCACTTCTTTTAGTTTTACAAACTTTATTTGTATTTTATTTCATTCTCTTTACACTATACTCCTCTAACACTCCAAGTCACAATTTTCATATGTCATGGTTGTCAACAGACAGGCCCACAGTATTAGTCTCCACCGTGTATTATGGCTTCAGTCAATCAAGACATTTACCCCAAAACAGGTTCATGCTGCAAGCCAGGATCTCTAGTTCAGGGGCTATCTTGCAAACCAATATTACCTTGTCTACACTCTTCCAAACTTGGATGTGTAGGCATTGGGCTGACATTGGGCTCAGAACACCAGGATTCCTTCTATTTACATATAGATCAGTTTGTGGGTTTTTTTAATTTGTATTTCGTCAAGCATGTATTTTATGACAGATACAAGTATAAATATAATTATAAATACATGAAATGGATACGAATAAAAGGAAACATTAGAACAGGGATGGTAGGCAGGTTGGTGCACTTATGCACGCCCCTTAAAGACCTCTTAGGAATGGGGTGAGGTCTACAGAGTCTAAGGTTAAAGTTTTGGGGGTTTGGGGAAGAAACCCTCAAAACTTTCAGGCAGTGCATTTCAGGCGTTGACAACTCTGTTACCTAAGTTGTATTTTCTGCAGTCTAGTTTGGATCAGTTTACCATGAGTTTGTATCTATTGTGTGCTCTTGTATTGTTTTGGTTAAAGCTGAAGTATTCATTGGCTGGTGGGACATTGTAGCAGATGATTTTATGTGCTATGTTTAGGTCAGACCGAAGACAGTGAAGTTCTAAGTTGTCTAAGCCCAAAATTTCAAGTCTAGTGGAATAAGGTACTGTATTTTCCTGCGTATAAGACTACTTTCTAACACACAAAAATCTTCGCGGTCATCTTATACGCCGGGTCTCATTCTCTTGTAACCAGGCAGACCAGCCCATAAGGCTCTGACGAGTCTTAAATGGCTCTGAGGAGGGTCGTCTTATATGCCCAGTCGTCTTATACGCCGGAAAATACGGTATTTTGTTGCGAGCAGATGAGTGGAGGACTTTTCTAGTGAAATATCCCTGGACTCATTTGATTTTATTAATGTCCAATATGCAGTGCGGGTTCCAGACAGATGAGTTGTATTCAAGAATTGGTCTGGCAAAAGTTTTGTATGCCCTAGTTTGCAGTTCAATATTACCAGAGAAGAAGCTACACAAGAGCAGATTAACAACTCTTAATGCTTTTTTAGCCATGCTGTTACACTGAGCTCTGGTACTTAGATCATTTGAGATGAGTACTCCAAGTGAGGGTTGTCTGTTAGGTTGTATCTGCCCAGCTTGTATTTTGTGTTCTGATTTTTTTTGCCAATATGTAAGACAATTCAATTTAATTCAATTTATATGCCGCCCCTCTCCGAAGACTCAGGGCGGCTCACAATACATTTAAAATCCTAATAAAAACATTTAAAAATTTAAAACATTAAAACTCATCCATACCATTCATGGCCGGACAAAGAGCATTTGTTGGTTGAGATTTGGAGTTCTCAATTTTTGATAAATACTGTCTCTCATAATATTATTGTTTTGGATGAACACAGTTTTGAAGAAGCCATTTTGAAGTGCACAATTAGAAACAAAACAGGCTCAATTTACTTCGTGTTCTATTTGGTAGTTTATTATTTTTTAAATAGGAAGGTTGCTTAGTGATTGTTCTGATTGTTAACTGCCCAGAGCTTTTGGAAACAGACAGCATACAAATAAAGTAAGTAAGTAAGTAAGTACATATATACATATAGCATTTATTTGGCAATATCTGGGGAATTGCATATTTATACTTTTTTTCACCATACTGGCAATTGATCCCCAATTTTACTTGTTTACTTCATAACAATTTTCACACAATATTGTACCTTTTATCACTTTCCTTTTTCAATGATGCTTCTAAAATTGCCAGTTCTCTTGCATAGCCAGCACGTGTAGAGCTGCAACAAGTATATTTTTTAAGTTTTACTCATCATAGTGTGATCAACAAAATATTGAAGATTAAAAAATAGATTAAATGAATAAACAGAGATCAAACTAACCCAAATCAATCCTTCTTAATAAATTAGGGACTTATATAAATAGATATATACATTTAAGAAGCAATATATATAATATCTATTTTTGGGGTAAGTGTCTAGATGCAAAAAAAGAACTGAACACAAAATTTTAAACATTCATAAATAATATACAGTGCTATGAAAAGTCCCTTTCCTAGAAATGAGCTAAAATACTTTGTTGGTAGAATTAAGTGGAGATGTGAATTTTTAAAAATCCTTAAGGATTCCCCAATACTGCTTATATAGTATTATTTTGGACACCCCTAATATATATTTTAGGGATATATGTGTATGTATATGTATACGTATACGTATACATATACGTACGTATATGTATATGTATATATGTAGGTCTTTGGTTATTCGGGTCTTCTCCCGCGTAAAATTGGAAGTGTCTTGGCGACGTTTCGAGAACACCAGCCTGAAGATGACGAATGAGACTTCGTCGAAACGTCGCCAAGACACTTCCAATTTTACGCGGGAGAAGACCCGAATAACCAAAGACCTACATACAAACACCCGCAAAAACCTCAGAAAACATATGTATATGTGTGTATATATATATATGTTTTCTTTCTTTTTCGTAGGCTTTATGTGTATTTCTCTTTAGCCAGGTTCTTCCTACGTAAACCAAGATTTTTATGCAGCCCTAGTTCAGTGAAATCACAATCCATTAGTTTCTAGGCTTTTTTTCTGGCAGCCAGCAGACCCTCTGCTGCCCATTGGGAGACTAAGATAGATCTATTTCGGGTTTATAAACCAAGATTTTTATGCAGCCCTAGTTCAGAAGTTTAAATAATTTAAAGTTTTTAAAATTATGTTTTTAATCTCTGACTAGCATTGGATGCCTTTTACAATTCTGCATGGTTGTTGCTTCTTCGGTTTGCCAGATACAGGGCTTAACACAGGGGTGGGTTCTATTTATCTTTACTACCGGTTAGCAATGGGATCGCATGCACGCTCTTGCTTCTGTGCATGCACAGTTCACCTATGATGAACATCCTGGGTGGTGGTCACAGCCTCCCGCTGGTTTTACTACCGGTTCTTGCAAACCTGTCCAAACCGGGGGTAACCCACCACTGGCTTAACAGATACGTTTGATCTTCCTACTTCTTAAATATGTGAAAACAGAAAGTTGGAACTGAGGTACATTTTTCAAAAACAAAAACCCTCACTTCCTAAGGAGGAAGGGACAATGGAATAATATTTAAGTCCTAGGTGTTACTAAGAAAAGTGCTGAAGAGCTGCTGGAGAAACCACCTCTGATTTAGAATAATCAGGAAACATACATTTGATTTTACATATACATAACAATTTCATACTGTGCATAGAAAGAGCTGTCTGACTAATTTGTCAGCTGTCTGACTAAAGTCCTTCATGGTAAAGGCAACTGTCCATTAACTGGTAGCAATGAGATATCCAAGGTTAGATCCTTAGATAGATGTATGGAATGTAGAGTATCTTTCTTTTTCAACAAAAATGGTTCTCATTTTACCTCCAGCAATATATAATGATGCAATATGTGTGGTATAATACAGTGTTGTTTTACATTTTTCAGACTTATAACCAATCAGCAAATTAAAAAATAATAATTAAACAATGAGGAATCAAATGTACATTTTCTGATTTCAAATGCAACAAGAATGTATATTTTATCTAGAACATTTATTTCACCTCCATGAAACTAAATTATACTTTTGTCTGAACTTTCATCTAGTTTTATAATAACTTGGTTTGCAAATCTTTCCCCTTAGTTACAGTTTATCAGTTCTTCTTACATTTCAGATTCACAGAAGCTTAACTAGAAACAGAAAATCACTTTTCAGCAAGATATTTTGTACATATGAAATGAAATAACCTACTCATATATATCCTGCATTTCATCCAGCTCATCCTGTGTATTTCTTGTTTCTATTACACGCTTTGCCATATAGTCAAGCTTTTCTGTGAGCCAATTGGATAACTTTTCAAATCTATTTGAAAAAATGAGATTTAGTTAAATATTTATAACATATTTATAAAATAATTATTTACATGTTTACATTTTATTAAAGAAGTGGCTAGCCAACCATGAAAAATGTACTTTTCTAGCTTTCCAATATATATTTAAGGGTAGCTTTCCAATACATACATAAAAACTGAAATTAAGAAAAGAATTATTCCAATAGAAATCTTTAAAATCTGAGAGAACAGAGGCTAATTTGTTTATATGACCAGGAAGAGGTAAAAGGAAGGCTTTTTTTCATGTCTTGTTAACTAATCACAAAATGACAAGAATGTCAAAATCAAATTCCTATTGTATTTATTCAGCATAGACTTCCAGGATCCCTTTTCCCAATTCATATAGATGTTTTCAAGCACACATTATTCCATGAACCCTACTGTAGACATAACAACTCTGCCTTCAGGGCCATCCTTAACTAACAATATCAGATTAGCAACATTCAATAGTTTGAAAACATTCACTTGGAATTACCAGCAGCCCATTTTGAAACATTTTCTTATGGAGAAGAACATTGTTTTTTTTTTCTGGGAATCGATTTCCATGTTAAAACTATTTAAAATGTAAAGATTGCCCATAATCACATAGGATAATCCATATATCTTCTAGATTACTATATGAAAGTAGTTTGCCACTGGCTTCCTCCAGGATGTCCTTTCACATCCCAATTTAGCTTATAGACCTGGAATTTCTTGATGGTATCCTGTCAAATACTAACCAGGCTTGACTCTTAGCTTTTTGGGATCACGCAACATTAGCAAGATGCTATCGCTGGTTGAATGCTAGATATAGTTAGCAATAGCAACAACACTTAAGAGTTATATACTGCTCTATAGTGCTTTACAGCATTCTCTGGGTGGTTCACAAACATCAGTATATTGCTCCCAACAATCTGGGTCCTCATTTTGCTGACCTTGGTAGGATGGAAGGCTGAGTCAACTTTGAGCTGGTCAGCAGTGAATTCCTGGCTGTGGATAGATACTGCATTTTAACCAGCTCCACCACCACGGCTCATAGGATTTATTTACTTGTTTGTTTATTTCTTTTAAGGTATATTTCCTATAATATATATATATATTTTCCCATTTCTTAACAGAGAGGAGCTCTGGGTGGTGTACAATATAATAAATAAAATTAACATTAAAATCATAATTAATTTAAGATTAAAATATTTTAAAAAATTAAAAATATAAAAATAACATTATAATTATAGGATATATATTTCCTAACAGAAAGTAGGAGTGTTTGCTTAGGTTGAATTACTGACTCACTTAATATAAGGCATAGAATGGCTACCCCTGGATAATTTGAATAAAGAATGTTTTTTCCTTGAACAAGATGGATATATGAACTATGGTAAAATAATTATGCTAAAATATTTTTGACAACTTCAGACATACAAGTTTTAAATGAAAATAACACTCTTTGTATTGTGGTGAGATCCTATTTAGGTTATCATGTGACTGAAATGTGGGTTTTTTACTGCAAAGCACCTAACAAATGGATTATAATTTTCAGTATTATGGAATTAAAAACAAGTTGAAGGATTAACATACTCTGCAGCTAGTTTGTCTCTTTCAGAACGAAAATGATCTTCTTCACTTGTTAACATTTGGTATTGCATATTAAGAGTATCATTTTCCTCTTTGACTTTTTGATACACTTCCTGAAGTTCTTGCAGTTTCCGGTTAATCTACAAAAAATCACAGAATGATTTATTTAACTAAAAAGCTTAACAGATCTAAAAATGTTATGACATTCCTATGACTTCAAAAGGATTATAAAATATGATTAAGGCAGGTCTTACCCACTGAAAAATATCTTAGTCAATAAACCATTTAAGTTTTAAATTAATCCACTTTTATATATGAAAATTTAAACATGAATACATTAAATACATTTCTTTACAAAGGTATCTGCATCTTTTGTAGCATAGATGATTAAAAGGGAGTAAAACTTCCCAAAACCTCAACCCTAAGATGTAAATTGGACTAGGTAAGAGTGATTTAACACACCATTATGGGAGGACTAGAACTCAACATTAGAGCCACACTTCACAATGTTTTAGAAATGTTTTAATTCAGAAATAGATTTTTAAACTTAGGAATTGTTTAAAAATGTTTTTCATGACTTTCAATTGAAAGGTTTACATTTATAAGTTTGTCCAATTTCATTGGTGACTCTGAGCGGCACACATACGTTAGATGTAGTATTACCTATTTTCCTAATGTTACTGTTTTGGACAGTTGTACACTGAAGAAATCAGCCAATAAAAAACAGTGTTCCATTATTTAAGGGGCTGCCACAAAGGAGAGGTGGTCGGCCTATTTGCCAAAGCACCTGAAGGCAGAACAAGAAGCAATGGATGGAAACTAATCAAGGAGAGAACCTACCTAGTATTTCCTGACAGAATAATTAATTAATGAAACAGCTTGTCTCCAGAAGTTGTGGGTGCTCCAACAATGTAAGTTTTTAAGAAGAGATTGGACAACCATTTGTTTGAAATAGTATAGGATCTCCTGCTTGAGTAAGGGGTTGGACTCTAAGACCTCCATGATCCCTTCTAACTCTGCTATTCTGTTACACTTACGAATTACAAAGAATGTTGTATTAATTTTAAAAGGTAAAAACACTATCAAGTTTAAAGTTAAGAATACACATTAAGAACCATGGTCAACACAGTACAAATAACTGACTGAAAGTATAAGCTATAATAAACCAAATCAATACTGAGAATTTATTTTAATTGGAACATTCCTTGAAGTTAGGAAAAAACCTAATTTTGAATGAGGTACAAATCCATGTATTAAGACATAATACAGGATGGTTTCCAGTTAAAATTGAATTCTATATCAGTTTTATTTTTAAATTATGCAGTCATCAAAGAATACACCCACAATTTGTTCAGCCAGCCTTCTAAGGGAGAAATCAAACAGTCTTTCCAGTAAGAAGCATATCATATCTTGTCACAGTTATGAAACTAATTTAGTGGACTTTGAAGGGATATATGGTTTAATAAAATTCAGTAAAAATAACTTTAAAATCAGTTGCCTTCTGATATGTTGAATAATTGGGAGCATGACATTGTTAGCAGATAATTTCATTGTTAGTTTCATTCCTGTCATTTTATTTGACATAGTGTGACTATCAATGTTTGTTAAGCCACTAAAAATAAATATCTCATTATGTAGTTGATATAGGAATGAAAGTATCAATACATATTTTAAATGATTCCATAAGAAAGCTGCCTAGTCTTGATGGTTTACAATTAGTTGTATAAAAATACTTTTTTGATCTTATCCATGGTCAAAGGAATGCTGGTACTGAACTTTTTTTTGTTTTAGTTCTTTTTTATACTTTTGTTTTAATAAATAAATAAAACCAAAATATCAGCTTATGGTACAAATTCATCTTGCTTGCTTTATTTTAACTTCAATGTATTCTGTGAATGAAAATGGAATAATGGCATTGAAAGGAACAAGAAAAATATTGACTTTCATTGAAAAAATTAATTTGGTTATAGAATTAATTTTCTTGCCTGAAATCAGTCACTTCTTTGCTTCCTTGAAGGGCACTGAGACTCAATCTCATTACAAAAAGACAAAATAGCAATAACAATGTAGCAAAGCATCTAATGCAAAAGATTCAAACTGTTTGAGCAAGTTTTAGGATTAGGGTTTGGAGGATATTTGAAATTTTAGATAGTTATGGGCCTATCCCTAACCCTAACCCTTTCAAAATAGTTGCCATAATGGGTAGGCCAGTCACAAAAGAAAATGCAAACTGAGTTGTTCTTTATCACTAATCAAAACAAAATTTTAGGTTGTTGCTTTAATCTTTTTTATTTTCTAAAAGGTGTAAACAAGGGCCAAGATTTAGCAGTTATTTGTTTGTTTGTTTGTTTGTTTAGATTAAGTGTAAAAAAATGGACTTAACGCCTGTTTAATTTCACCAAATATTATTCTTAAATTAATTTAGTTCTACTCAGGTAAATGAAATTAGGGTCAATCCATAATTAGCAGCGATAGTGTGGGTATTATTTCCCCATGGATTTTTCCAAACACCTTTAGTTCTTTCGTTTGCAGAAACCATGACAATGATTCACCTATATGCCTATATTTCAAGAATGAAGTCAGAAGATAATGTTAAGAAATATGCATTACTGCATACAATAGTGGGATTGATACGGAAAAAAACTTCAATTAAGCATAATTCCTAAGTTTCTGTTAGCAACCAGAGTTATGTGCACATAGTTACATATAAAAGAAGCTTCTATACTGCTGACTTCAATGAAAGGATGGGGCAAAACTACCCTGGCCTCTTCCCACTAACTAGTTAATCAGTACAAAAATAGTGTTTTAGGAAATAGGCACTGAGGGCCATGGCTGGTATTCTTTATTTCCATTGTCCATTATTTCCAAACTCAGTAGCATGAACTGTTCTTTTTACCTCCTCTAGCTGCTGTAGCAAATTTTCTCTTTCTTCGTCAAAGTCTGTATCTAATGAAACTAGATTGTCTTGAAGACAAAGCCTGAAAAACAGTAACCAAATAAAAGCACCTTATTCTTATACAGAGAAAGAAGCCATCAAGCACAGTTTGTCTTGTGTTATTTTACATACTTTGCACCAGCATTTTTCTTTTTTAGAAAAATCGAGTTATCACAGTTGTATAGAAATTCCAACAGAGAGATTCTATATAATTTTTTTTCACAAGTTAATTCCTACAGAGAACTAAAAATACAAACATTTGCACCATTTGCTTTTTATGCTATATATTCCTAAACAGAACAACACAATAATAGGTTTTCTTAATACTATAGATGGGCTAAATCTTGTTGCAAGATGTAATTATAAAATTTGGGGGGGGAGGGGGAATCAGACAAATTCGTTGTGGATAAATCCATCAGTGATAGTTAGCTATGATGGCAGGATACTACTCAAGAATCAAAGGCAGCAGCTTCTGAATACCTGCTGCTGGGAAACTGAGGGAAATCTATTGCCCCCATATCCTGTTTGTATGCTTCTCACAGCATTACTGTACAAATTCATAAAAATGTAAATCTAACAATAGGTTAACTGCAAACAAATCCTTTGGCTTCTGGAAAAAACAGGGCCAAAACACGAGATATAAATTAATAAGCCCCCTTACATCTTTTGCATCCTAAAGGCACAAATGGAAATACACAACACAAATTAAATAAACTAATATGATATTAGAGAAATACCGGACATTACATTCATACTGGATTTGCCATTAACCAGAATTACCTTGAAGGCTTTCATAAAAAACAGAAAATTTAACATTTAAACCGTTGAGTTTTACTTCATGCTCAGCACAGAAATCCAAATTAATTAATTGATTGACCACTCTTCTGTGATATGATAATCTCTTAAGCAGATAAAAGTATTAGCATGTCTCCCTACCAGTCATCTCTTATCAAAACCTCATATATCCAGTATTTTACATCTTACTTCATAGGACTCATGTTTCTAACTTGTTAATCATACTCATGATTATTCTTTAAACATGTTACAAATTCTCTGAAGTGTGGTGCCCAAACTAAATATATAATTTGAAATGGGGTCTGACCAAAGCTGAATGAAAGGAATCAATTACTTCCCATTAGTTGAAAATTATACATGGTGCTGTCTGAAATTTGCCTTTCTTGCACCCATATCTGTCTGCTGGTTAATATTAACTTTGCAATATTCAGTTTGCAATCATCCAAGATCTTTTCCATAGGTACCATTATTGATTTTTCGTTCCTAAGTAAATAACTTTATACTTGTCACTGGGGAAACTGGTAGGTAATAGATGCGTATTAGATAACTTTCCAAAATCAATCAAAGGTGAAGAGCACACGTGTCTAGGTTTACTGTACTCATTTTCATGTTAAACATTACATGTTAAAATGTTACATGAGAATAGCAAAATCCAACTGTATGGAAGAAGAATTTATGCTGCCATCTCCTGTTTAAAAGTATTAAGTAAGAAAATGTTGAAAAGCTTTTTCACTAACATGTTTTGCACATTGTACTAAATCATGATTTGTCTTAAAATCTGGTTTGTTGAACAAGCTATTGCATCCCAGTTCATAAATGATAAGTCATGCTTCATAAAACACATCTTCTAAGTCAACATTTTACAAATTAAGCTAATAACTTAATTTGAATGAAAATTATATTCTAATTACTGTTTGCTATATTTTAAATCCTTTAAGGTCCAGTCAGAACTGGATAACATGAAGGCTTGCTTTCTACAATATATATTTATATAAGCAACAAAAGAGATAAAAAACTCAAGTGCAATGGCAACAGTAAAGTACATCCTGCTTACGTTTTTTTAATAAGTTCCTCTTTCTCAGCCTTTTTCCTTTCATACTCTTGTATTAGATCTTTGATGGTTTTTAACATTTCTTGTAACTCCTTTTTCAAATCAATAATGATCTATGAAAAATGCAAATAAAACAGCAGTATAAATGGTAACTATAAAAAGCTCTTTTTATATTGATACTGGTAATTAGTAAAAGTTCATATTGCTCCTATTAAAGTATTAAAGCACTGAAATACAGAGAGTCCTTGGTTACAATCGGAAATGTGGGGAATCACAATCACATGATCAAGGATCACTGAGGGCCAACCATTTGCTACCACTGCCACCTGTTCGCTGCCACTGCTGCCCATTCACTGCCACTGTGGCCCGTTTGCCACAGCCCTTTCACCACCGCCGCAGCCCATTTGGCACGGCCCGTTTCCCACAGCCCGTTCCACACTTCCTATTCACCATGGCCCATTTGCCAGCACCACAGCCCTTTCAGCGCTGCCCATTCACCATGGCCCATTCACCGTGGCCCATTTGCCCCTGCCGTGGCCCATTCACCACCGCCATTCTAGAACAGCTGATCAGTACCACACCAACTCAATCCCCCCCACCGCTGCAACATTCACTGTATAAGACGCAGAAAAAATTTCACCCACTTTTGGGGGGGGGGAGTGCATCTTATACTCCAAAAAATATGGCATGACTTTTCCATATCGGCACCTGTCCTCTGGAACAGTACACCATTTGAGGTATGGATGGCCCTGACTTTGCTCAACTTCTAGAAACCCTTAAATTCATGTGACTAGTGAATAGTGTTTTCAAGGCTCACTTTGTGTTAATGGTCAGAAAATATGTTTTTAAATCATTGTAAGCTACCCTGAGTCACATTTGAGAGATAGGCATTATATAAATTGTTATTTACATTATTTTATTGTATTGTATTATTTCATTTTACTCCTAACTGTGGGCATTGCAAGGTAACAATCTTCTTGGCAGAATTCACAATGATATGAGATACGGATCAGTTGTGAAATGTAAAATTTGTTACTACCGGTTCTATGGGTGTGGCTTGCAGGGGGTAATGTGACTAGGTGGGCGTGGCCAACTTTTTTTTTCTTTTAAAACCATTTTTTCTACAACCTCTTCCGCGGACGAGGTTGTAAAAAATGCTTTTAAAAGCCTCTGACGATCAGACAACTCAGCTGGGATCATCAGAGCCTTTTAAAAGAAAAAAAGGCTCTGCCGATCAGGCAACTCAGCTGGGATCATCAGAGGCTTTTAAAAGCATTTTTTCTATAATCTCTTCAGCCGAAAAGGTTGTAGAAATAATGCTTTTAAAAGCCTCTGATTATCCCAGCTGAGCCGCATGATCATCAGAGGCTTTTTTTTTTTACTTTTAAAAGCATTTTTTCAGCCGAAGAGGTTGTAGAAAAAAATGCTTTTAAAAATAATTTTTAAAAAATCTCTGATGATTGAGTGGCTCAGCTGGGCATGGGGGGGGGGGGCAGAGATTTTTTGCTACCGGTTCTCCAAACCACCCGCCTCCATCGCTACCGGATCAGGCGATCCAGTCCAAACCGGGAGGATTTCACCCCTGATACAGATGACCCCAACGCTACCAGCCTTGTGGAAGGCTACTATTAATTTCTAGAGCTTTGGCCTGGATGTATAAAATGAGACATTTTTTGAGATCTTTAATTGGCGATTTAGTTTAATTGAACTGTTGTTTTTTGAGAAGTGTTTTATGGTTGTTGTTTCTTACTTTTGATCACTGTCTATTGTTTCTTTGATAGACGAGTAGCCTTACAAATTAAATAAATTTGTAAATAAAATGTTCAATATTTAATCCCATGAGGCATTGAGATGCAGTTTACCTAGCACTGTACTTATATAGTCTCAATTCATTTTATACTAGAAAAAGATAATGCTCATGACTTTGAAATGGCATATTACCAAAGGCACAATTCAACGTACCTGATTATGATGTGAAACTTTCTTCTGTAAACGACATAGTATTTTAAGCAACTCCTCAAATTCTTTCTTCTTTTCCGCAACCTCATGTTTTCTCATCTGAAGTTTTTTCTGAAGTTCTTCAATCTACAGTAAAACCAACCTTAATATAGCTAAAATTGTTACCTGCACATTATTTAGCACTTTCTATGGAACCCTCCAGCATAGTTGGAGTGACATTAAAACAGATGAATTGCTTAACAAATGTTGGGATTTAATTCATGGATATATTTTAGCAAATTATATAGAGGCAGCCTAGATTTAAGATAGGAAAATCCCTAAATTATAATGAGCAGAAATGTTTTACATTCACATGACCGAGCAGAAGTTTTTCATGTATAAGGCTTCACACTCAATTCCAATATACTATGCTATATGTGTAGTTTAATTTTAAACTGCGGAAAACTTTTCTGAAAACCCACTGGATGGATGGCCCCAAGACTGATGCTTTCATTAATGCACAGTTATGGTTCAATTCCTAAAACTGTACCTGTAGCTCTAACAATGCTTTATTTTCTTTAAACTGAAGTGCTTCTCTAGCCATTACTTGCTTTAGGTCTTCAATGGCAATCTCTTCCATGACCGTTTCGTCTTCCTCTTTTTTTGTCATATTACGAAGTTCATTTATTTGAATGTTCATAGAATGCCTTGCAGCCATTTGCTGGTTTACTAATTGGACAATTTCATTATATTTCTCCCATCTTTGATCTTGCTCTTTACTGTCAAAACAAAATTTTGAAGAAGTCTTAAAAATGATAGTAAACAACATAAGCCAACATTCATTCATTCATTCATTCATTCATCCATCCATCCATCCATTCAGTTAACTAACTGGTTACTTAGTTAGTTAGTATGCCAGCCATTACCAAAGGCTGTGGACAGCTAACAATCAAGATTAGCACAAAATAAAAAACTATCCCCGTAAAAATAATAAAGTTGTCCATAATATAAATAAAATTATCATCAAAATATAAACCTTAGTATATAAACAGAATTGGCAACATCAAAATAATGTACAGAAAACATATAAATTTAAGTGCCCTTCAGTTTCAACCTTCATTCACAACATGCCCTCCTGGTATGCTAGATGGAACAACCAAGGCTCAATTACTCTTCTGAACTCAGTAGGGAAGGAAAAGATCAGATAAAATTACAAAATATGGGGGGTGGGAGGGGGAGTAACAATCCTAGACAGTACTGACTTTATTTGATCTGATTCAATGGGCAAATTAATTTGGAGAAAGCACACCCTCGGATAATCTGGTCCAGAACCATGTAAGGCCTTCAAGGTGACAAGAAGGATCTGGAAGCCAAATAGTAATAAATACTTTTCCAAAGCAGTGGATTCGTCCAATTATACTGAACTGGGATGCTCACTATTGTTCGACTATCACACATTGTACCAGTTGTACCTTCCAAACGCTTTCTAAGGACAGCCCCATGAGGAACACATTATAAAAACCAAGTATGATATGTTTTAAGATCTGATTGACTACAAATTCCCCTGGCCACAAGTACTACCTATTGAATGAGTAGGAACTGTGAATCCCCCAAGGGCAAACCAACTCTGAACATAAGAATACCGATCCATTCATAGTCAAAGATAGTGTTTCTTGGAATCATAAACCAGTCATTTTTCTTGCAGGAATTCATTTTGAGTCTGTTCTTTCTCATCCTAACAGCTTCAGAGTGTTGGTTCAGCTTTCTACTGAATCACCTCTGTGGTCAATGGCTGATATATACAGGTAGGTTATCATTATCTGGTACCCTGATAATATCAGATACTGAAAACCATGCCCTCTGGAAGGAATAGCACCTTTATAAAACAACGCTCATTACTACAATCTTGCCAAGGCACTCCAGAAGGATACCATGGTAAATGGTACTAAAACTATTGGGAAATCAAGGACTTGAAGGTTATACCCCTCTGGTCCTGGTCTCTCTAAAGGTTATCAACAAGTGTGATCAATGTAGTTTCTAGGCTATATGCTAGCTTGAAACCCACTGCCAAGGGCTGATAACATTGTTACATCTCTATAGCATGCTATGCAAATGAGAAACACCACAAATATTAAAAACAACTTTTCCCAACAGTTATAGATGCTTATTAATTTAGCAGAAATAAAATAGAGTACTGTCTCTCAAATGCACATATTTCATAAACAGTGAAACTAATTGTTGAAGCTTTCAGTTAGAGATGTTCCATGTTATTTTTATTTTGTACAAGTTCTTTTAGGTAAGTAAAATAACAGTAGAAAATATATGGCCCTTAGAGTAAGGAATTGAATATTACAAGTGTGCCTACCACAGTGTTTCATTTTGTTCTTCAGAGAACATTTGCTTTGTGTACACCTCTTGTACTGCAGCAACAGTTTCATTCATAGAAGCCTCTACTTCTCTTAACTTGTTAAGATGAAATCGATGGGCAGCAGCCACAAGTTCTAAAATAAGGAATTTTAAAACAGAGAGAAAGAAATAAAATATTAAATCCATTTTCAATTTTCTATAAATTACTAGTTCTCTTTGATAACTTGAAGTACCAAATGAATCATCTAAAAATTATAGAAGTCATAGGGAAACAAGGCCCAGATAAAGCACTGACTCTAAAGGCTAGCCACACTGAAGTGGTACTTGGATTGAGTCTTCATTCTATCTAGATATTTCAGTTACACTGCATAGATCCATTTCCAAAGAAACAAGTCCTTGAAAATACTGATGTCTTGAAAGCTGGAATATAAAAACATAAACTTATTTTATTATTTGCCAGACAATATTGAATGATCTATACTCCACATATGGAGCTTCAAATATATGCAATATGATGAACAATGTTTCGTGTTCCATTAATTTCTTGATCCTCTTGTAAAGTTATTTTTCCATAATCACCTTCACTTTTTCTAATACCTCTTCGGCCAAAGATTGAAGCAAACAAGCAAAGGATCCATAGGTATTTTCCCATACTTCCAACAGTTGGAAAACCTTGGTAATATTTAAATGCATTAAGGCCAAACAACTTACCAGTAATTCACTCTTGACTCTCCAAACTTTCTCTGGTCTTCTATAGGACTCATCCTTTCAGATTATTAATAAGAGTTTAAAAGAAGTTACTGCATTGAACAGTAGATTATTAAAACTTAATTCTTTTTTTCAGATCAGTTTGGAGATAATGTTAGTGGGAATTAAGTAGTATGTAAACCCCAGGTATGTATTGGTTTCACATTTTTTCTAAATCAGGTATAAATAATATCGGCAAAACTATTTATATACTTTTTCTTAGTTTCCTCTTTTTATACTTAAAAATTATAGCTCAATTTCTATGATCCAAATCCAAATATTAATCAAAACAAGTTATATAAAACTGTCTGTCAAACTGCATAGTTGTTAAAATAATTATCATAATTAACAAATTAATCATATGTTGCATTGGCCAATACATTTTACTTTAAGATAAAATGGATTATCTTAAAAATACCTTCAAATTCTTTCATAACAATTGCTGGGAAACTCTTGACTCTGATACGGAGATTACAGTTTTTTATGGTCTCTTCTTCCAACAATTCAATTGTATCTTTTCTTTCCTTTTCCTAAAAATTGACAGATATATGATAAAGGGGAAAAAATCTGATGGCTATCTTTCCTAAATGTAGGTACAGACTTATTTTTCTTAGTGATAAAGTTTGTATAAAAGAATCATTGCTTAGATCTCTAATAAATTTCAGTAAATGGGGCAAGGCAATTTAAAGTTACAGTGGACTTCGCCAGAACTATTTATAGCCCAGTTTTGAAATTCCAATAGCTGCCCCTCCCCAAGGTCACATGATCACATTTGAGCACTTGGCAACTAGTCCACACTTACAACAATCTATAGTATCCTACAGTCATATTACCATGATTTTTGTCTTTTTTTCCCCAGAAACTGGCATTTAGTTCCAGTTTCCATCGAAAAAATGCCAATTGGCTAAAATGCATGTATTTAACAACTATGCATTCCCTTAATGACCACAGCATTTGCTTAATGACTGCCACATAAAAGGTCATAAAATCAGGTGCGGTCACATGGTGACCCACTTAATGACTACCATGAGTTATGACCGTAATTCTGGGCTCAATTATGGTCATAAGTTAAGGACTATCTGTATTCTTTCCTCTCCCCCCACTCCAGACTGTTGGAGATAATGGCATGACTAAATATTCTCAGCTAGCTTAATAGAATATTAAGATTTTGAAATCACATTTGAATCCAGCACTGCCTGGAAAAGCAAGTTGAACAGAGGGCATGGGAGAGAGGATGCGTTGTAAGGTACATTGTGTGCAAGTACTTTTTTTTAAAGCGCACCATTATCCTAGCACAGATCTTCTCTTCATAGCAATACTGAACTCTAATAGTAGTACATACACAAATATTCATCCATAGATTCAACACAAGGCTCTTTAGTCTAACCCAAATTTTGTAATCACAATACATGTACTTTTTAAATATCTAAAGGCAATATTTTTTTAGATTTTGATATTACCAATTTTTTAATGGCTTTGATAGCATCTTTAAGGTGCTGGACAGTTTCTTTGTTGAATAGTAGTCTTTCATTCTGAAGCTGTTTCTCTAAACAAAAAGGAAGAACAAGGAAACCTGACTTCAAAACACTTTTCAGTTTTCAAATCACATTAAGTAAAATTATGCTTTGCAACTTGGAAGTTAACTTCACGGTTATTAGTTTCACATTTTAATTGCAGAGTGAATTCTGGGAATTCTCAGCCAAATAATCATTGATGGGACCTATTGTGTAAGGACAGAAGAGACCAAGCCAGAACACTCAAAAGATGGTGGGGAAAGTAATTCAATATGATGCAATACACTGCAAATGGTGCTATATGTATGTTAAATAATATTGTCAAGCTTTATCCATTAAAATAGATTTTGATAAATCGACAAGAAAATCAAGGAACTCTGAATATGTAATTCTGAAGAGTTTCAGTGATTCAAGAACTAGTCCTATTTATAGAAACAAGTTCCTAATCTCCTTTTTATTTCCTAACTATGTAGCAAATTATTACACACACACACCCCTCAATACATTTCTCACACAGTTTTTATTGAAATTTTGAGAAACCATGAAATACAACTCTCACACATGGGAGAGAGGGCTGAGTCATGCAGCGCCTGACATTGGTATGACCAAGGACTTAACAGATTTCCCCTTTAAGTATCCAATGTACTTCTGATTCAGGAAGTGCTCTTGCGAATTGTTCACAAGGATGTCTTGGTCAGTTGTATAGGATGTTGCTGGGAGAACTGAAAGAACCAGGACCACATTCCCTCCATTTAAGTTCTCAAGAAAGTCATCCACAAAAGTGACCACTGCAAGCTTCAAATTTCATATCTGATCCTGAACTCTATCTGCCAGGGATACTCTATTTCTTCTAGGACCATCTGCAGCCTAAGTCCAGCCTCTTTTTCCAAATCTGTATCTAAAAAAGTATTACTTTTGCATTAAGAGGGGGGAATACCAGTATTATTGTCAAGCAGACACCACTCTCTCTTTCAAAGAGACACTGATTGTCTTTTGAATCCAGCAGCTCACTCCCACTTCTTACTGCTTGAAAAAATGAGGTAGCCATAGTCACGCAGCCTGTCTACAATATTAGAAGTCTACAAGCTGAAAACATCCCAGATGTCAAGAACTGAAATAATATGATCAATTTGTTTAAGATAAAAATAAAGGTATCCCTGAACAGTTGTGTCTGACTCTAGGGAACAGTGCTCATCTTCATTTCTTGGATGAGGGAGCCAGCATTGTCTAAAGACATTATCCATGGTGATGTAGCCAGAATGGCTATATGCCAAAGGTAACAGCGTTCTGTGTTGTTATCTTCCCACTTAAGTGGTACCTATTCTACTCACATTTACATGTTTTGAACTGCTAGATGGGCTATTTGTTTAAACAAATTTGCAATTTGTTTAGCAAAATGCAAACAATTCCTCTCAGAAAGTTCACCTTTAACAGGATTATTGGATGATACTCTGCTCATGAGGGCAGAGAAATGCTGATGCTTCATTGCTCGTTACCATAACATGGTTTCTAACATATATTCTAACATTATATTTTTTTCTTTTTCTTTATTCTAGGTCAGTGATGGCTAACCTTTTCTGGACTGAGTGCCCAAAGCACAAGCACGCGAATGAAAGCGCGTGCAACTGAACCCCCAAAATGCAATGAGTGTGTGGCCCCCGCGCAGCCGACCCACTCCCCACGCATGCAGAGATCCAAAGACCAGCTGGACCAGCTGACCCCCTGCATGCACGGCAGAGCTGAGCTGGGGCCATAGGTTTGCCATCACTGCTCTAGGTATTGCTTCTCCTCCTTCAGCTTCCCTAACTTCTTTGTAAACCAGCAAGCACCACAGAATCTGACAGCAAAGAGTGGTCATCTAGGACCAATTCTTGTTACTCTGGAATTTAGAATTCAAAGATTGTTGAATTCTGGCATTCAGCAAAATCTGGATTCCCAAAATAGACTGGAGATGTGGCCAAACTACCTACCACACTGCTAGGAAAATATCTAAAAACTTGCTAGAATGGACTAATAAAATATCTGAGGTGAGTCAACGTAATTGTTGCATCCCCGCCCATTGACATCAGTTTTGGTACTGACAATGTTGATCAGGAAATCATTAGACTGTGACAAAAGATTGATTTAATGTCATCCACTTCTCCATGTATATGTTTTTATATGTCTTCAATCCCCAGATGGCACATTATGTAATCTCTCTCTCTTATGGAAAGGTAGACTATCATTCCGATAGCTTCTATGTACCCTTTCTTGCAAACCACTGAGTAGTTCTAAATAGTTTCTAAAGCTCATGCACTGTATATACAGGTGAAACTCAAAAAATTAGAATATCGTGCAAAAGTTCATTTATTTCAGTAATGCAACTTAAAAGTGAAACTAATATATGAGATAGATTCATTACATGAAAAGCGAGATAGTTCAAGCCTTGATTTGTCATAATTTTGATGATTATGGCTTACAGCTCATGAAAACCCCAAATTCACAATCTCACAAAAATTAGAATATTGTGAAAAGGTTCAATATTCTAGGCTCAAAGTGTCCCACTCTAATCAGCTAATTAAGCATTAACACCTGCAAAGGGTTCCTGAGCCTTTAAATGGTCTCTCAGTCTGGTTCAGTAGGAATCACAATCATGGGAAAGATTGCTGATCTGACAGTTGTGCAGAAAACCATCATTGACACCCTCCATAAGGAGGGAAAGCCTCAAAAGGTAATAGCAAAAGAAGTTGGATGTTCCCAAAGTGCTGTATCAAAGAACATATTAATAGAAAGTTATGTGAAAGGGAAAAGTGGAAGAAAAAGGTGCACAAGCAGCAGGGATGACCGCAACCTGGAGAGGATTGTCAGGAAAAGGCCATTCAAAAGTGTTGAGGACTTTCACAAGGAGTGGACTGAGGCTGGAGTCAGTGCATCAAGAGCCACCACACACAGACGGATCCTGGACATGGGCTTCAAATGTCGTATTCCTCTTGTCAAGCCACTCCTGAACAACGTCAGAAGCATCCTATCTGGGCTAAAGACGAAAAGAACTGGTCTGTTGCTCAGTGGTCCAAAGTTCTCTTTTCTAATGAGAGCAACTTTTGCATCTCATTTGGAAACCAAGGACCCAGAGTCTGGAAGAAGAATGGACAGGCATACACTACAAGATGCTTGAAGTCCAGTGTGAAGTTTCCACAGTCTGTGTTGATTTGGGAAGCCATGTCATCTGCTGGTGTTGGTCCACTGTGCTTCATTAAGTCCAGGGTCAACACAGCCGTCTACCAGGAGATTTTGGAGTACTTCATGCTTCCTTCCGCAGACGAGCTTTACGGGGATGCTGACTTCATTTTCCAGCAGGACTTGGCACCTGCCCACACTGCCAAAAGTACCAAAACCTGGTTCAATGACCATGGGATTACTGTGTTTGATCGGCCAGCAAACTCGCCTGACCTGAACCCTATAGAGAATCTATGGGGCATTGTCAAGAGAAAGATGAGAGACATGAGACCGAACAGTGCAGAAGAGCTGAAGGCCGCTATTGAAGCATCCTGGTCTTCCATAACAGCTCAGCAGTGCCCCAGGCTGATAGCATCCATGCCATGCTGGATGAGGCAGTAATTGATGCAAAAGGGGCCCAAACCAAATACTGAGTACATATGCATGCTTATACTTTTCAGAGGTCCGATATTTTTCTATGTACAATCCTTGTTTTACTGATTTCATGTAATATTCTAATTTTCTGAGATTGTGAATTTGGGGTTTTCATGAGCTATAAGCCATAATCATCAAAATTATGACAAATCAAGGCTTGAACTATCTCGCTTTGCATGTAATGAGTCTATCTCATATATTAGTTTCACCTTTTAAGTTGCATTACTGAAATAAATGAACTTTTGCATCATATTCTAATTTTTCGAGTTTCACCTGTATTCATTTAAATGTCAAGATCTTTGAGTTCAATTCTAAGCAGAAGGTCTGAAGTCCACAGAATAATGGTTGGCTGTCCATGTATGATAGTTCTAAATTAGGATGAAACTATGGTGCCTCCTGATGGCCAGTGCATGGAAAAATGGAGAAAGTGAGACTCAAAGCCTGCCATAGAGGCAACATTTTTGTTTTGAAAGGTTTCCCCATATGCAGCAATTAAAATAATATCAGGATAAGGATAACTTTAAAGACAAAACAAAATATGGTTTTCAACACAAGTTCTCAAAACAAGAGATGAACTAGATGAAAAAATAATACTCAAATGCAAAATGCCAGGAAGCATAGTAAGAATACTAGGCTAGAACCGGCCATGCTTGTGAAATTTAATGCTTAAGTCTGATTGCAAATAATTAATGATAATACACTTAGTCTGATTAGATAAAATGTAAACTGGTGAAATATGTATGGGGATATGTGTATGTCAGTAAGCAAATAAAAATTTTAGTTCATAATGAATAATAACTGCAAATCTGCATTTTTAATATTTCCTGATGTCTAAATAAATAAGCAACAGCTGAAGTATTATAAAAACTTGATTTATGTCTCTCCATGTGACAATATATTCATCAAGTATATCATATATGGTTTGAGGATCAAGACTTCCGTGTTCAGCAGAGAAAGTCATAGGATAAAAACAATGAGAACCTAGACTGTTGGGGGCAATATGCTATTTAGTATACTGTCGATTGTTGTAAGCCGCCCAGAGTCCTCGGAGAGTGGGCGGCATAGAAATATGATTAATAAAAAAATAAAAAATAGCAATGAGAAGGAAAGGAATTAGAAAGCTTTCTAGTTAGTTCACTGTCAAATTGTTGAGGAAGAAGAGCCTAAAATTAACATGTAAATTATCTGTGTAACTCAAACAGACTCAGACAAAATTGTATTAGCTATACATTTCTGTCACGTTGTTCCTAGACAATTAGTTTGCATTATATCTTTGGAATGTTAGAAATATGCCCTTCCTCATTGCAAAAATCATAAAATTAATGAGGTGAATCATAATTTTCAACTTTTGAAATGTGACATGAAACACATTTACAGTATTGTCCATTGTTAGTAATTTTCAGAAGTTGTAACTTCTAATTGCTATCTCCACTGAAATGAAGCAACGACAGTTATTTCTTCCTGTAACTGAATTCTAATCCTAATTCTATAGATTCTGAATGTGAAAGTTATGTTCTCAGAAATTATGCTTTGGTATAGCTGGCTTCAATCTAATTTGTTCTCAAAAACTGCAGGCTTTTTAAACATTTGACCAATATGTGACTGCAGTTTTTTCAACAATATGGTCTAATATTTGTTTCCAATGGTTTTTTAAAAAATTATTTTAAGATTTTAGATACCTTCTGCAGAATTGTCTGCAGATAATTTCAATTGCCTTATCAAAAATTTCCCCATAACCATTAAACCATTCTTGCTACTGATAATTTTGAATAACACTAGGATCACATAAACATTGACCTTTCAGCTTCTCAATTTAAAGTAAAAATCTTTACTGCATTGGATGCTGCTTATTCTCAGGGAGTAAACATTATTAAAAAGAAACTGAATACAGGCTTTAATACAGGAGACTCTATGCTACAAGAATATCTTAAAATTCCACACATTTTCTTGAAAAATAAATCAAATGCACCATCTGCAGCAGGTTTTTTTTACTACAAATATCTATTTTCTCACCCAACCTTGGAAAGCCTTGCAATCAAGAATACCTCGTGTTTCCATATAAAATGGCCATCCCTTAATCTTTGCCCCTCCACAGTATAAAATTCCCAAAATTCGGATCCCTCCCATATTGCTTAAATACATTGGCTCAGGTGACCGTAGAGCGAGCCCTTACTTCTAAAGAGATTAGGGGGGGGGGGGGCAGCAAGATGAATTTATGGAAGATATATGTAAGACGGCGCCGTCCCCTCACCAAGGCTATAACTGATCTAGGTTTAATCCTTGGAGGGGGAGAATAGAGACAACGTGATATGCCTTATTGCTGTGCGTTTACATTTCACAGGAAGATGTGGGGGGAGCGTAATATTAAGACAATGCTGAAAAGGTGGACTGGCGAATCATTCCCTTCTCCCAGTCTGAGGAAGCAGCGATTCTTTCTCGCCCCCTCCGCGGGAGCGCCACCAGCTCCCTTCCCACGTTGGAGCCCCTCTCACTCGCACTTTCAAAATGGCCACGAGCCACCCTCCGCGGGCAAGCTTCCAAACGCGGGTGACTCGCGGCTCTGCCAAAGCAACCCCGGAGAGATCGCTCACCCACGCCTTGCAGATGCTTCAGCGCAGCCGCCGCAGACTCGGAACAGCGGGACGAGTGAGGAGGAGGAGGAGGAGGAGGCGCCATAATTCCCCCACCCCGAGCCAGACAGCGCGGGCGGTTACTATGACAACCGGAGGCGGTGGGCTTGCGCGTACCTCGCGAGACCCGCCCGATGCTGCTGTTCCAAAACCGCCGAGGAAAAAAAAAATGACAGACGCGGATTAAAAGAATGCTCTTTTGTCTTTTGTCTATTTTTTATTCCCCTCCCTTCATTTGGAACCGAAAAACTGCAGTATGCTTTGTGGGGGGGAGCGGTTTGCAACACTGAAGAGGGCCTTTTAATAAATATTATGAAAGAATTGTAGAATTCTTACGAGTCAGTAACCAATCCGTTATAAGCATGTTTTTCTTTCTTGCGTTTAAATAATTACTTATATCAGGGTTTACTTAAATAATAATAATAATATACTTTAAAGGCACTTTTGTTTCCAGATAGTTGCTGAAATTGCACTCTTGTTTATGTGATTTCTTATATGTCTATAGTTAATTTAGAAATGAGCTATAAAATGGGCACTGCACCAGAACTGTGAATGTATTTTTAGCTGGTACTTTTTAGAAATGCAATCAAATCCATTATACTTTGCATAAAATCGGTTTTAAAATGAAAGAGAGCCTGGATAGATCAGCAGTCTAAAAGCATTGTGATTAACGCCAGCTGTCTGCAATTACTGTAAATTCGAATCTCACCAGGCTTAAGGTTGACTCAGCCTTCCGTCCTTTCTAAGGTAGGTAAATTGAGGACCCAATTTGTGGGGGCAATAAGCTGACTTTGTATAAATATACAAGAAGTATGAAGGCTATTGCTTAACGCATTGTAAGCCGCCCTGAGTCTCCGGAGAAGGGCGGCATATAAATCAATTTTTTTAAAAAAAAAAGTTACTTCAGTGGTTTGCCTAGGCACCTTATTTGAGAAATTTATTCGAGAGGGAGTCTTAAGGATAAATTAATATGATCAACAGAATCTTTGGGTAGAGTGCCTAAAGTCACACAGACACAATATAAATTATTAAAAGGCCCAGTAAAATAATAGCTAAAACTACCTTACCGGCCAAAAGCTTGCCAAAACAACACGGCTTTATGGAATGTCAATAGGATATGGTAGTTCAGTACTTTTAGGGAGAGAAAGAATGGGGCTGGTGCTGAGATGGCCTATTATCTATAACTATCCCTGGGATGGGGGATAACAAAAAGATCAAGAAGCTGTCTACAGTCATGTGATTATTCCTTTGCATGCAACACATATTAAAAGGGGTGAGCTCCAGTTGTGCAGACACACCTGCCAACTTGGCTTTTTCACTTCTCGCTGGATATTCCTGTAGCTCATGTACCTCCGGTGGAAGGGGAACCCCCAATAGGCCTTCTTTGATGGTTGTATCAAATCAGATTTTTGTATTAGACGCAGACATGACATCTTCAGGGCTCTTCTGTACCAACTGTTAACTAGAGACTGCTGATGCTTCAAGAAACAAAGGACATGAACATTTGTTATTGCCTTCAGCTGACTTTCATCCTACTGTGGATGTAGCTTGTGCACGTGTATTCCTGTTTTATTTCTGCGGTGATGCTCCCTTATACTGATTGACACAAGCTTAGTGCAGTCTGTGCTGAATGGCATGGAGGTAAATTTACTGGTGATGGGTTGCCCTGTTTCTGTTGGTCATCTGAGGACACAATAGATCCAGCCCTGGTTCCAGATTGATTTTGGGGAGCTGTTTGCCTATTGGCAGTAGGAGGATCAGAGCTTTCCCCACTGTACCAAATTGTCATCTCTTCCACTTGTCAATCAATAGAGGAAAGGTTATGGAGGGAAAGAAGAATGGGAAGATATTTTGGGTGCCAAGAAAACCCTGTTCCCCCCACCAAAGAGAAAAAACCAAAGGAAAAAGAAATGAAGTTGATAACCAGTAAAGAAATTGGTTATTTTGTGTCCACATTTTTGCCAGGGGGAAGGAGAAACTGGGAGAGAAGTGTCAGAAGCACTTTCTTGTCAGTACCTGTCTCCAAACAAAACATCTCTGCTACCTTTCTCCTTTCCTCTACCCCATGCTCCCCAAGAATGGAAGAACCTTATTCAACATTTTTTTGAGAAGGCATACTTCTCAGTCAGTTCCTGAACTAGTTGACAGCATTTCATAGCTGCTGTGCATAATAGGTACAGAAACAAACATCACAATCTATCCTCTTTTTATTACTGAAAATAACTGCTTGGAAAACTAATAGAAACTTTTGCAGGACTCATCTTTGATGAAAAATATATTTGTACTGATTGCAATGATAGTATATTTTTTTCATAAATTTTAACCGTATTGTCAAGACTCGGGTGTAATCTAGAGCAGAGGTCCCCACCCCTGAGCAGTGGACTGATACCAGTCTGTATCCTATTAGATCCTTGGCCACGCAAATGGCAGCAAGTGAACGAAGCTGCATTTGTGCATCTGCAAGATCTAGGTTGCATTTAAAACCACGACAAGTTGGGCCGTGAAAAAATTTGTCTTCCACGAAACAAGTCTCTGAGGCCAGAAAGATTGGGGGCCAATGATCCAGAGCATGGACTGAAAGTTAAATCATGTTACATTACACAGTTGAAGAAACTTGGGAAAAATGTTTACAATATTTACAGTATTCAATGGATTTATATCCTTTCCCTTTAAATCTCCAAGTTTAATCACCAGTTTCTTCAGGTAATACCTGGAAAAAGTGAGTCTTTAACCTACTTCCAGTTAGTGTGAACAATTCTGAATTAGACACACCCATGGTCTGGCTTGTAAGGCAATTTTTCATGTTCCTATTTTACAAGATGGGATCTTTTTCTTGATAAACATAAGAAATTGTTCAATTTATTAAAAAGGCATAATTCCAAAAACATTTAATACATTCTTCAGACTGCAATTCTATGTTTCTGTCAGTGACTCACTGAGTCACAAAACACCAATGTGATAAAAATGGGCATGTCTATTTTACTGGCGTGTACATCTGTAAATCATATCTGACATAGCAATCTCCAGCTCCAGTTATGAACAGGCTCCCTTGGCAACTGGAATCAATAAAACTGGATTTCTGAAAGATATTATCTAGTCCCAGTGCTGCACAGAAAATGGTACCCGTTAAAGGCAGATTCCTCAGCAGAATCCAAGAGCTATTAGCCATTTTGTGATCGGCAGAAAGCAGTACAATATATACTTTCATAGGATTTATGTGATAATGACTGAGCAAGATGGCAAGAAGACCTTCCTTTTAACATTTAGTAACATTTATTTCTGCATTCAGTATCAAGTACATAAGTGCAAATATTTAAGAATCCATAATTAAATCCTACAGAGAACGTCATACAAATTTGTGATACGTATTACAAGCTGGAAGTTTTAATTTTCCCATACATGTAATCAGACCACTGATCCTTGAAGAGCAAATTAAAAAGAAAAAAAAAAAAAAGAAAACAAAACAAAAGATACTGGGTGTGTAGGTTTTATTTTCAATTTCTTAAGAGAGTTATACAAAATGAATTATGCCATTTAAGTACTGATTGCTCCTTGGCTTGTTTTTTAATTAGATGTGCCAAAAGAGAAACAATGACACTTGAAGACTCAGTCTATGATTCTAAATAGTCAAGATAAAGCCAACCAGCAAACCCAGTGGACGTAGAAGCAAAACTGCATCAGTGCACTAAGCAGGAAAGCCCTAGCCACATGTAACATTCAGAGTTATTTAAGCGATGCTGATAGAAGAAATAATAGTAGAAGCACTAGATAATAAAAAATAGAAAGTTCAATAGTAACTTTAGGTTCTCACCATCATGCACTTAAGAAGCAACACAAGAACCACACCTAGAACACTTTTCTCTTTACTATACTTTAGTGCTTGACACACATGATTGCAAATAGTCTAAGATAGTACAGAAACAGCAGGAGAAGTGTGGGGGAGAGAAGCTGTTTCATTATTTCACATCTCTGAGATCATGGTGTTTGAAAGAAAGAAGAGTGAAGACAAATGTAACACGTTCAGAGCAATGGTGTCATTCCAGCAGCACCCTCACTACACTGAATCCAAACATCCTTCCCCCCACCACCCAGGATGGAACTGGAAAAGAAAGAAAAAAATAGTTCTGCAAATTTGAAGCAGAAGCTGGCTGTGCACAGTGCTGATTGGCTGCTTTCTCATGATGTCACCCAAATGTTCTCTTCGCAATCCCTAAAATAACTTTACATTTTCAAAGAAGTAGTATGTTGTGTGGATATATAGGTAGCTGTATAAAAAGAAATTAACAAAAATTCATGAACATTTTTGAAGTGCTCTCATTATTTTGGATAGCTGGAAAGCCAGCCTGAAGAATAGGGAAGAAGAAACTAAAGGCAGGTAGCTGAGCCCATTTTCGTGGCACTTATGCCTGTTGTTTTGGTTGTGAATTTCAGAGAAAGCCAGGCTCGACCTAGGATTGTGGGGCATGCTGCAACACTGTGAGTTTTTCTATTTTACATCTGCCTTCACCCAGAGAGAGAGAGAGAGAGAGAGAGCAAGCGAGAAAAAGAGAGATGAATAATAAATTATAAGTAAAAAGAACAGCTGATTTCATCCCAGACTCTCTTATCATTCACTCCTGTAGTTGATAGATTCTTGCTGCTACTTTTACTCAGCCTTCCTCTTAGCGCCTGGGATTTTTGCTTGGATTCTGGAAGTTGAAAAATAGGATTACAAAAAAACAAAAATTAGACACGCAGAATAGCTATTTCACTACATAATTAATTTTCTCTGCTTGAAACTAATCCTCAGGTAGAATTTCTTTCACTCAGAAACATTCATTATGAACTACAGTCATCATAAATGGAAAGAGCTTCTTTTCTATTTAAAATCTCGATGGTTTCACAATCTCTGAGGAATCTTTTTTGAATTATTTCTGGAGCATCGCACACCCCTAAAAGAAAGTACATCAACAGATGAAATTTAGAGGAATAATTATTTTCCAGGGCAGCAGGAAACATTTTGCTGTAGATGTATAAAGAATTTTTAAGGAGGTCTTATCTCTAATAGTTGTAAGAGGGTAAATCACAAAAGATTTTTGGGAAATTTCGGGCATTAAAAATAATGGAGTGATCTGGAACAATGCAGGAGCATATGATCAACCATAGAGCTATAGTTATCATTCCTTCAATAGCCAATCTAATGTAATATTGTCATCATGTCCTAAATCAGGACAGAATACATTTTAAATCTGCAAGAACTACTGTACACATTACACAAAATGCAAATTGGAGCTAGGTGCAAAACTGACTTCAAATTAAAATACAGATATTTTAATACCTAACCTCAGCTGAGGTAAGGAAGAAGTCACTATTCAAAACTTTTCTTTATATTAGTTGTCTTTTGGGGGTGGTGGTGGAAGGGTTACTTTCTTATTGCTAAGTAGTTGCTACCCTAACTAACTGTGTCCCTAATACTAATCCTTCAGAAATCTAGCAACAGTATTCTATTTGTCCTGGTATTAACTAATTTGACTACAATACTCACTTTGCCACAACAGTATTTATTTGGGTCCTCACAAGCCCCAAGTATTGATCAATCTGTGCCTGAAAAAGAAAGAAGAAAGAAATCAATGGGGAATCAACTATATTGATGTATGCATTATTATATTTTATAGCGGTGATTTTACCAAGCTCTTAACATGTTTGTCTGCCACATACACTCCAAGACAGTTAAAATTGGCAGTAACCTTTATAAAAATATTGTTGCAATCAATCACAATAGGAAAAATACACTCAGTATCAAGTATAAATTATTTTTCAATCCTATGGATTATATTATCATTAATTAATTATTAATTATGCATTGGGGATAAACCTAAACCAGGTGGAAGGTAATAAACAAATGTAAAAAAACTGGTATCTGAAGCTGTAATCTTGTAATCTTTACTTGGGAGAAAACAGACTGAATTCATAAATTGACACTTAAAACGGCAATATATAGAATCTATTTGGAGAAGATTTCAATCTTCCAGATATTCTTATTATGGTAACTATCGCTGAATGAAGGAACTTCAAGAAGACATTCAATATCAAACTATTGATATATGAATTATCTGGAAATTCATAAATGAACCAAAATGAACTAGCATGATTTTATCCCATTACCCATCCACACACCAGGATGCTTGTGCTATAAATTCATCACTTTGTGAATGGTAATTGAGATTTTTTTTTACATGCATTAAGTGTTAAGATCATTATCATAGTTTATATCTTCACATTTAATTTTTCTCTTTTTTTCAAGAACACAAGAAACATACAGGCATGTTTTCCAACAATGAAGTGTGTATAAACAAACACACATGCAAACATGAACCAACAACTTAAGGCATCATGCTGTATTTTTCAAAAGCTTATACAAAACAAAACAAACACCTGGAAACATTTGAAATGACACAAAACTATTTTTGCTACCAGATTAACCTGATATTTCCTGGAATCTACCAGGTATGTATTGGTGGCAAAAAAAGCCAAATGGCAATTTTAGCAATGCAATCAAAGTCCACCTCTAGGGCTATATATATTGCCTCATACATGTACATGACAGGGCTTTTATGGTCCTATCTCAACCACCATCATGAGTCTGTTGTCACCTTTTACACTTTTCTTCTTGTAATCCTAAACAGATTTTACAACTGTTCAAACCACATGAGAACTTGAATAACCTGTGCATGTACAAAGATATCAGTGGGACAAATATGCATATTAAAAATTGATAATGGCTACTACTGATCTTTCCTCTAGCTCCTTATCCATTCATATAGGTACTACTGATCAAAATGAAATCCATAAATTAAACTTTCTTACATACCTGATACTTGTCATATACCACAGGTAGAGTAAACATTGAGACCACAGCTAGACAGAAGGAGAAAAAAAAAGCTTTAAGCATATTTGCAAGTATGTACACACTTGTGCTCACCATTAAAAGGCATAACAAAGCTGATGAATGATTACTATCCCGTTTAGAGATTCTACTATCCTATTTTAGCAACTGAGTTATTTCTAAAAATTCAAGTGATTATTGTTTTCTGAATTCACAGGATTTGACAGGTCCCTTCCTTGCTACATTATGGTAAAAAAATGGTAAATTACGCTCATTAACATGGACATCCTAAACTGTAATTAATATTGATGTAATGCTTCTTTTTTAATGAATAGTCTAAATCAGGGATGTCAAACTCGAGTTCATTGAGGGCTACATCAGGGTTGTGTTTGACCTTGGGGGGTAGGGGGGTGGCCAGGATGGGCGTGGCCAACTTGACATCACTCGTCGAGACTCAGTTTTTGGCTGCAACAGCCTCCTGCAGCCTTCTGCCATCGAAAACAGAGTCGGGGGGGGCGCACATGGCCACCCTGAGCTCCGTTTTTGCTAGCAGAGAGCTGCAGGAGGCTGTCACGGCTGAAAACGGAGCCTGGGAAAGCCATGTGCAGCCCTCCTGAGCTCTCTTTTCACTGGACCGTGGGCTGGTCCTTCACTGTTTCCAGGGCAGCCCCACGGGTCAGATCTAAGAACCCCGCAGACCAGATCTGGCCCCCAGGCCTTGAGTTTGACACCCTGATCTAAGTTATCTAAATATTAGACTGTTAATAATCCTCAATCAATACTGAACAAATAATCATTGTATTGAAACAATGTGATGTATGAAGATGTACAATAATCTAATATAATAGTATACAGAGTAAGTACAGAGGATGTGATAATGATAATTACTTTACTATTTACTTTACTATTATATTTGTACTATTATAATTACTTTAATAAGTGAATCTGAAAAATTGAGATTAAGGGAACTGAGGAAAAAAGAGATTGGAAATATAATATAAGAATAAAATGTGAGTCTCCTGAATTAAAACTCTTATCATTATGGGCATATCAGCCATGAAAATAAATCTGAAAGTACCAGAAGTGTTAAACAACAAACATGTACTTTTAAGAAATTACTGAAAAAAAACAATTGACAAAGAGAGAGGGACATATTTCACTGAAACTATTCAATCTATTTTTACCACAAAGTTATCAGGATACAAATTAAAAGAAAAGATTAATCTTACCCATTATCAGGAGAGTTAGGCCATTGAAGAGAGCTCCAACGTAAGTCAACAACCACATTAGTACTGCAAACTGAATTGGAAATAATACAATAATTAAATTTCCACAATCACACCAGACTACCAACATAATAATAAGAGATATTGAAAAGGTTAGATGTCATACTTCAGTTTGTCCATTATTATTTCATTAAATACAATTAATTACATTTTTGAGATGAACATTCTGGTGTAACCAATTACTGACTTTGTGGTCAGTAGTTAATAGGGAATAAATCTAAATCTTGCCTTGAATGTCTACAGGGAGGGACGGAGGGAGGCAGGCAGGCAGGCAGGCAGGCAGGCAGGCAGGCATTTCCTATTTTTCTGAATCAATAGAGCTACATAATTCCCCCACATTTTTCTCTTCCTTGCAAGCGAAGGAAGAAATAAAACTGTCAAGATACCACATAAAATAGCATTTCTGTGTTATTGCAAAGAAATGTAATGGGGGGGATAGCTTATCTTGAGCATGGTATCTGAGAAATAATATGGCCATTTGTACATACTGTATTTCACTGACCCCTGGAATTGCATTCTAAATTAGCATATTTTAAATTTTTCCTTGCTTTTAAAAAAAACTTAATGTTCATCCAATTTCTAAAAAATGAGTAGTTTAATACTCTACTATTATGCCCTAAACTTCCACTTTAAAAAAGCCTTTAATTTTATTCCTTTTAACTGAGAGCTAGTGTGATCTAGTGGGTATGGACTAGGACTCCACTCCCAGCCATAGAAAGCTGCAAAGTGAATGTGGGGATGAAAATGGGGGAGTGGGGGGGGGGGTGGACTCCCTAAGAACTGCCTTGAGCTCCTGTAAAAAAAAATGGAATGCTGCTCATTCATGTCCATTTTATTCATGAATGAATGAATGATTGAAAAACGACAAAAACTCTGGGCTCTCAAATCCTAGAGTATGTTGAGCCAGATTTTCAGTGTTTGGAAAGGGAGATTTGTGGGCTTTTTTTTTTTAACCTCAAACTCTGAAGAAGAAAAATGAGTTGGGCAAGATTAACATATCTGCTACGTGACAGAGTTTATAGAACTGAAGTTTTTAAAGCACATTATGACACATTCTGAGAACTAACAAGAAACTGCAGGGAAAAAAAGATTCAGTTCAAGCTGATTGCAATAAGAACTTGTTATAATTACAGACTGATCTTTTTTTTAAGCATCAATCTGATCACTATGATACCTCATGACATTGAATCCTACTTGTTAATTATATATTGATTTTCTTAAAAGAAATATTTTATTTACTTCTCCAGTATCAGCCATGATGATATCCTTTGAAAACCTTAAAGGAATTAATTTGGGAACTTTGGGAATGTAGCTCTTCCATCATGAACCTGAAGTTCTCCCTTCTCTAAATCCCCATGCTTATTTGGTGGGTCACCTACCTTTAAGGAATCTACCAGATCCTGGACCAGAAAAAGCCGCCTAAGCTCTTTGACTGTGCTGTTCACATAGGACTGGAGGCAATCTGTGTATTTCTGAATCTGTTCCTGGGAGAGAGACATTTCCATTTCCAAGTAGTTTCTGTTGAAAAAGAAAAAGCCTAACTCAGATTTCACCAGCTGAATTCTTCTCTCTTATACAGAATCTTTGGGTTGCAGACTAAAACATGCCAATTAAAGAGACAGACAGCCTTTTTGATCATATTTCATTTATTTATTTAAATTCATTTCTCTCATATTTTTATATCATATATTCTGTTTGGAGAAGATAGTTTTCAACTGGACCAAAAAGTAAAGAAGATAAAGTGTTAATTTCAGGGGCAAATGCAATATAAATGGACCCAGAAAAGCCTAGATAAATAAAAATATATTACTAATTCACAGGGCTGGTATCTGATTCCTGATTCATACTGCCAACAAATTTTATATATAGTATATGATTGTTATCCATATGAAGTTTTACTGCTTTCATCCAAACAAAAATTGTTAAGGGGGAAAAGCTGCCCAGTATAATTGATGATAAACCTTAAGATCCATCCTTCTTCAAGCTTGAGAAAAGCTTGAAGAAGGATGGATCTTAAGGTTTATCATCAATTATACTGGGCAGCTTTTCCTCCTTAACAATTTTTGTTTGGATGAAAGCAGTCAAATCTAATGTTTAGATTTGGGCTGTCTATAAATGAGGCAGGAAAACCACACAGTCTGGAGTCTCTTCAGACTGGAGTCTTTCCTTTTGACTTGAGTGATCCCACCCAACGAAGCTCAACAGTTAGCCAGTTAAACCTTAAACATACATATATGGATAGTTACCTGAAAGGTTAATGTGAAAAACGAGTGATTGCTAATTGAGTTGGCAAACAATTCAATTGTATTCAGTGAATTCAAGGAATGAAATGGGTAATGAACAAAGTGGGAATTTATTTCTCTAAAAATACTTTTAACTTTTTACCAATTGTTGCACTTACAAACAACCAGAGATCACTCACTTGAATGGGTGTCCTTCATCGGTTTTTTGCACAGCCTGTAGCACTGATTTGTAGATTCTGAAGCTGATGGTGGCTGAGAGAGCTGCTAATGCCAAGTAAGCAATTACACTGACAACACTGAACTGGGTTAAGGAAAACAATAACAGCAGGATGCTTCCAAACATGATCCCAGTTTGCTTGATGTCACGCCAGTATAAGAGATCAATAGCTGGAGGATGAAAGATAAACAATAAATTCTCCAATTGTATCATCAGAGACTGCCATCAGAAATTCCTGCATATTGAACATTATGGCAAAGTTGCAGCCCAATTAAATGATTATAGGAGTATAAAGAATGCCCAGCAGTCCAAACCTATGCAGAGTTAGAGTGCCTACTGAAATTAATTTGTGTTATTTCATTGGGAAGATAACCAAGATTTTAATACTTTTTGTGCTTTCTTCTTCTGATATGCTTTAATGCAAGGATGCCAAACTCGATTTCATTGAGGGCCACATCAGAGTTGTGTTTGACCTCAGGGGGCCAGATGGGTATGGCCAGGATGGGCGTGACCAGCTTGATGTCACTCATGTCAGGGGGCACTTGTGGTGGCCCAGGCGGGGCTGTGGGCATCCTTCTGAAGCCTTATGCCAGTGAAAACAGAGCCCAGGAGGGCTGCGTGTGGCCTTCCCAGGTTCCATTTTCAGCCACAACGGCCTCTAGCAGCCCTCTGCCAGTGAAAATGGAGCCCAGCAGGGCCTAGCAGAGGCACTGTGGGCCAATCCTTCACTATTTCCAGGGTTGCCCCATGGGTCTTGAGTTTGACAACCTGGCTTTAATGCATAAAATTATTTAAGTGTAAATTCTGCTTGCTTAGGACATGAGTCCTCATGCACATTGGCAAACACTTTCTGTATTTTCAAATAATAATCATTCAGGAACACAAAGAGCTAGAGGGATTTAGCTCAAATATGCTATTTACTTTGCTTTGTTCTAGAAATTAGCACATTTTCCAAAAACAAAGAACTGTGGGAGTAAATTTAGATTGTTTAATTAAGGTCGAAAATATCCAGGAAAAGTAACAGGAAAACAATAAAGAAAGATTGGGGCTTTTCCAGAAATAGTTTTATCGAAGATACAAATTTAACCATTAACTTCAAGACACACTTTCAGGGAAGTTTATACAGGAGACTCTTGGCTGCTTATGGATATGAGGAGATCAAATTCCTGGAGGAAACGTCTTATCTAGATCCGTTCCAGTCGGGTTTCAGGCCTGGGTACAGCACGGAAACGGCATTGGTCACGTTGGTAGATGGTCTCTGGAGGGCACGGGACAAGGCTTGCTCCTCTGTCCTAGCCCTATTAGATCTCTCAGCGGCTTTTGATACCATCGACCATGGTATCATGCTGCACCGGTTGGAGGAGCTAGGGATGGGGGGCTCCGTATTACGGTGGTTCTCCTCCTTTGTCTCAGACCGGTCGCAGTTTGTGTTGGCAGGGGGACAGAGATCGACCTCGAGGCCGCTCATTTGTGGAGTGTCTCAGGGGTCGGTCCTCTCGCCCCTTCTGTTCAACATTTATGTGAAGCCGCTGGGCGAGATCATCCGTGGCTTTGACGTGAAGTACCACCAGTACGCTGATGACACCCAGCTGTACATCTCCACCCCAGGCCACCCCAACGATGCCCTTGAAGTGATGTCCCAGTGCCTGAAGGCTGTGTGGATCTGGATGGGAGGAACAGGCTCAAGCTCAACCCTTCCAAGACGGAGTGGCTGTGGTTCCCGGCATCCCGATATAGTCAATTGACTCCATCACTATCAGGGGTGAGTCGTTGTCCCCCGCAGAGAGGGCACCCAATCTGGGAGTCCTCCTGGATACGCAGCTGTCCTTTGAGGAACACCTGACGGCTGTGGCCAGGGGGACCTTTTGTCAGGTTCGCCTGATTCGCCAGTTGCGGCCCTTTCTTGATCGGAATTCCCTGTGCACAGTCACTCACACCCTCGTCACCTCGCACCTGGACTACTGTAACGCTCTCTACATGGGGCTCCCCTTGAGGAGCACCCGGAAGCTCCAACTGGTCCAGAATGTGGCCGCGCAGGTAATCACGGGAGCCACTTGGCGCTCCCACATAACACCGCTCCTGCGTGAGCTGCACTGGCTTCCAGTGGTCTTCCAGGTGCGCTTCAAGATGTTGGTTACCACCTTTAAAGCGCTCCATGGCATAGGACCTAGTTATCTTCGAGACCGCCTGCTGCTACCAATGACCTCCCACTGACCTGTGCGCTCCCACAGAGAGGGCCTCCTCGGGGTGCCATCAGCCAAACAATGTAGGCTGGTGACCCCCAGGGGGAGGGCCTTCTCTGTGGGGGCACTGACCCTCTGGAATCAGCTGCCCCCAGAGATAAGGAGAATCCAAGACCTCGGTGCCTTTCGCCGTGCCCTAAAAACTTTCCTTTTTAAACAAGCCGGGCTGGCTTAATTTATATATATTTTTAAATATTTTTTATTGGTTTGTTATTTTAAATTGGAGTGAAATTAATATATTTCTTTTTAATTGTTTTTAATATTTGTATTGTATGTTTTTATCTGGCTGTACACCACTCTGAGTCCCTAGGGAGAAGGTGCGGTATATAAATTTGAAATAAAATAAAAATAAAATAAAATTACTATGAAATTATCAAACTTGTGAAAGATGGAAAATGCACTGTCTGCATGAATAAAGCAGGAGAACCTAGTACACAGCAACGATATAAAGAGTAGAGATGTTCTTCAACTTAACTGGACACAGAACACTGAAAGTGGAACTATTGAATAAAAAAAACAGTTAGAGCCTATGTTCTAATACAGTATCTGTAGATACCTAAATTCATGGATATGTCCTTTAATTCCTATTCCCGCATCCCCCAATAATTTTTATTTGTATATTGCGATTAGTCATTTTATTAACGAGGCACTGTGCTCTCAAAAGATCATTAACCAATTAATGAAGTTGCGGAATTAGGCTATGATGATCAGAACAAGATTTGTGAATCCCTCGGAATTCAAAAATTTAGAGAGAGAGGGGAAGCAGGCATAACTTTACAAAATTTTTACAAACACTATGTATAATTTGCATCAGTATGGTGTTAGATTTCTATTGAAATCATAGCCACTGTTTCTTGATACACATTTTATGCAAAATACTATCTTGTTTTTAAACAATTCTATTAACTTAGGAATCCTGATGAACTGTCTGCATTTTTGTCACAATTCAACTAACGATTACACATGACAGTGAATTAAGTTTGCAAAAGTGGGTCAGGATAATTTACTGTGATTAAAAGCTGTTTGAATTACAAAAAAATGAACCCGAAGGGAATATATCAATCATGCTCATCCTGACATTTATCACCCCATCTATTTCTTGAAACTAAGACTATAGGTGCCCATTTTAATCAGCTGGAGCCATAAATTGGTTATAGGAAATCTAACCATACTTTGGGATGTTCATGAATCATCCACTTTGTGGATCACAAATGCAAGTCTCTCTCTCTCTCTCTCTCTCTCTCTCTCTCTCTCTCTCTCTCTCTCTCTCTCTCCAACGTACCACATGACCATAATCAAAAGGAATAACAAAAGAACAGAATACAGCAGTTAACAACAGCAGTAAGAATAGACAACCTTCCCATCAAAAGGTACAGTGCATCTAAGTGATCATCCTTCTCCATCTGATCTAACCATGGCACAAACATGTCCTGTGAACAACATTTTCCTGCCATGTTTCAGTAATGTTGCCTTCACTCTGTCCTAAGCTCATGAGGGGGACATATTTAAGCTACCCGTAGTTGCTCTGATACATAAGAATTTTCCCCCTTCATGAGGTAGACTTTTTTACCCATTAATTTGGAGAGAAATCAGATGACCAGCAGTGAGATGAAATAAGCAACACAGATGGTTAATAATGGGCAATAGGGTATGATAGTTGTATAGTTTTCTCATTAGTCAAGAATGATAGGTTTTTAGTTAATGCCTAAAGGCATCAAAAGAAGAAACTAGTGTGTCCCTGAGAAGGTCTTGTCCAATATACCGAGTGACCATGCCAAAGATTACTTCAAGATCCAGAGACCTGCTATTTCGGAACAACAAAATACATTGGATAGTGTGCATTTATTTATTTATTGTTTATTCATTAGACTGCCACCCATCTTGCCTAGATCCATTTATTGATGTAGTACATTTTTATACTATCCATATGATCAGACTGATGTGGTGTACAAAAACATAAAAATAACTCATACAACAAAATAAAAGCAATCCACGTCTAACATAAAGTAATATTTCCAATAATGTAGGAAATAATGTAGGAAATAATGTATTTACAATAATCCACGTCTAACATAAAGTAATATTTCCAATAATGTAGGAAGACATGAAAGAAAGAAAAAAACAATAGCAGCCAAATAATTTTGAATTACTGTATTTTCCGGCGTATAAGACGACTGGGCGTATAAGACGACCCTCCTCAGAGCCATTTAAGGCTCGTCAGAGCCTTATGGGCTGGTCTGCCTGGTTACAGGAGAATGAGACCCGGAGTATAAGATGACCCCCGACTTTTGAGAAGATGTTTGTGTGTTAGAAAGTAGTCTTATACGCAGGAAAATACAGTACTTCAAAAGCCACCTGAATAAAATTGTTTCCACAGCAGTGCAAAATGTCAGAAACGAGGGCACCAAGAGCATCATTAAGGCAAGATACTCCAAACTGCTGAAGCTACCACAGAAAAGCCTTGCTTTCTGATCTACACTCCTCTCACCTCCCGAGGTGGTAAGAACTTGAGTAAGTTCACTCTAGATGGTCTGACAGAACGAGCAGTCACATTTTGGAGAAATATTCTGAGATAAGCAAGGAAATGATCTGGAATATGTAAGACGCTAAATGAGTCATTAGAACTAGCTTGGAAATTATCAGAACTGCAAACAATTCTGAGAAAGCAGAGGACAAAGCATCTGAATGTCCCAAAGGTGCTTTTTCAAGAGGCAACTGGACTTTCTGGTTTTTCTTTGAAGACGTTTCGCTTCTCATCCAAGAAGCTTCTTCTTGGATGAAGAAGCGAAGTGAAACTTCTACAGAGAAAAACCAGAAAGTCCAGTTGCCTCTAAAAAAGCATCCTTGGGACAAGTATGACCTGGATGACTGAGAATCTCCATAGACAAGGCATTTGAAAGATTATTTGCTGCTGAGATCCCTGACTCCTCTCTTCTGTCTGTCTAGATTGAGTAGGGACCAAGAAGATTGCCTCGTCTGGCCTGCACTCTGGACCCCCTTGCCAGTGTCATTTTTCTAGGTTGGGGCAGGTACCTATTACTACAGGTAGTCCTCAACTTACAACAGTTCATTTAGCGACCATATGAAATTATATCGGCACTGAAAAAAAATGACTTATAACCATTTTTCACAAGTACAATCATTGCCACATCCTCATGGTCATGTGATCAAAATACTTGGCAACTGACTCATAATAGTTCCAGTATCCGGAGGGGGGGATTTGTGTCACATGATCACCTTTTGCGACCTTCTGACAAGCAAAGTCAATGAGGAAGCCAGATTCACTTCACAACTGTCTTACTAACTTAACAACTGCAGTGATTCATTTAACAATGAGACCCTGAGTAGCGTAGGGGGCTAATGCCTCCTACTAAAGGCAGCAATTAAGATCCAGCTGCCTGCAATTTCTGCGAGTTTAATCCTAGCCAGGCTCAAGGTCAACTCAGCCTTCCATCCTTTCTAAGGTGGGTAAATTGAGGACCCAATTTGTGGGGGCAATAAGCTGACTTTGTATAAATATACAGAAGTATGAAGGCTATTGCTTAATGCATTGTAAGCTACCCCGAGTCTCCGGAGAAGGGCGGCATATAAATCAAAATTTTAAAAAAACAAAAAAAAAAACAAGAAAGGTGGTAAATTGGGGCAAAACAAATGTTTCACTTAACAACAGAAATGTTGGGCTCGAATGTGGTCATAAGTCAAGGACTACCTGTAGTAGGCACAGCACCACCAAACCAGACATTTCCCCTCTGAGTCACTGGCTGCTTAGCATGCATAGAAAGAATGAGTGAGGCAAGGAAGACTGGATGTTATTTGAGAGTGCGAAGAGGCATATTAGTGATGAGCTAGTTGACAACACATATTTAGACTTTGAAAAGGCTTTTGACAAATCCTTCTACTCAAAATTGTGAGTAAGATTAGAAGTTATATTTTAAGAAGGTAGGAATGTAATGGTCTATGGGAATGTCTTCAGGAGATAGGAGGAAGAGCTGCAACTTAGTAAACAACCATCATGCAAAAGGTATCTCAGTCCTCAGAAGGAAAAGTAGGGTGGAAAGCATCTCAGAATGGTCCTTCCTATTTTTTTGGAAAGTAAAAATAAAGGAGCAAAGAAGTGCTTTTAGATTTGTAAGATTCTATTACTGTAACTTTAGAATAAATGTGGTGTTAATAGTCATGGTTTGTGCTTCTTGTCTTGGCTACTCCAAGGAGCTGACATGGAGACAGACTGCAGTGGGCAAGGACAGAAATAGACCAAATTTAGAACAATATAGCTTAAGTCCAAATCAAGTAGCAAATATGTGTAATATAGTTCAGAGACACCTCCTTAATTCACAAGGGTATAAAAAGGGGAGGGAGTACATTACAATCAGACTTGCAAAATGCTCAATAAAAGTAGTTTTAGCCTTCCTATGGAGGTGATTCTTGGTCTGGTCTATTTGGTGGGACTGACATAGATGGTAGGAACCAGGAGTAAATGGACTTTAAGATGTTACTTCTGGAAATAGGAGGACTCTCTATAATATATTCTAACTATTCCTAACTAAGTAATATGTTAGTAAACTATAACTTCTATGACATTAAAATTTCTGAATCATTTGTCTATATTGTATCTTTTTTTCAGATTTTGTCATGTGCTTGCTTATATATTTTTTAAAAAGTGATCAATCAATTAAAAAGCAAAAATAGAACATTCCTTGAAGGGCCCAAAAGTATAAAATGTTTTTGATAAATTAATTTCATTTTTAAATCATAAGCATATTTCACATTTCAAATCTGAGTGGAAGTTTTCAAGATCCGTGCTTAGTGTACCTGGGCCTAAAATGTGTCAAGATCTCAAAGGCAGTACATATATGTTTTATGTTCTCCAAATGATTCAGGGAGTGCATAGAATTACCATCTAACTCTTCTATGTCAAACCCTTCTCCAATGTCCAACAAGTGGCACTAATTTATTTATTTTGTTTATAGTCTTTTTTTTCCTTCTGAGAGTTCAATGTGTATGCAGTGACCTCATTCTTCTCCTGTGACATAATCTTGGCTGTGCCAGAAGGAAGAGTTTCAAATTATCCAGGGAGTTCTACAGTCAAGGGAGGGTTTGAATCAGGTCTTTCCTGATCCAAGTACAATGCACTATACTACAAATAATATTTTAAAAATATCATTGCAAGTGAGTTTGGCCTTTGGCTCCCATTAAAGGGAACCACCAGAGTTGTTATTTACCACTTTTGCTTATGTATCTTTACCACAAATTTGACACTCGGCAAGAAAAGCTTATTCGAAATCTATAGCAGAAGATTAATATTGGTTAACTACTGCTTATAGAAGTGTTGCTGGAGCAGAAAAGAGGGGCTGGTACAAAAGCTCTTACAGGTCTTTCCCCCCTTCTCTAACAGTAAGTGACATTCAGATGTAATACAAATTACATCTGAATGTAATACCATAGCAGAATTTGGGAGGAAAAGGCCTGCCAAACCAGCAAGTCTCATTTCTGATGTGTGAATTCATGAATCAGAAGAAATGAAGAGGACTTCATGAGGCCCCTGTACAACACAGACAAGAGTTCATCTCCCTTAAGAGCCTGTGTACCATGGAGACAAGGCTGAACTTATGAGGCTGCATAGATAGGAAACACCAACAAGCAAACTGTTCTGAAAATTATTAGATAGATAGAGAGGGAGAGAGGGAACGAGGGAGACGGACGATAGATTTTTATTTAAACTTAGCACAAACTATAACTATGTCTGAGATAGAGACCAGTAATTAATAACTGGTATTATTAATTAATTGGTAATGTTGGGTTATCAGTAAGGCACAAATAGCTGTTTCTTATATGTGGAGGAAAAAGGGTATCATCAAGTTAAATTTGACTTGTGGTGACTCTATGGCAGGGACGAAATCTACTTACCTTCCCTACTGGTTCGGAAGTGCATGCGCCGCATCATGTGCACGCACAGACCCTCTGCGCATGTGCAAACCCTTCTGTGCATGCACAGAGGGTAAAAAAACAGGTTACTTCCTGGTTAAAACCAGAAAGTAATGACGACCGGGCAGGTGGGTGGAGCCTCACGGTACCGTCGCTACCGGTTCTCCGAGCCACCCACCACCATTGCTACCAATTCGGCCAAACTGGTCCGAACCGGTACCATTTCACCCCTTCTCTATGGGCAGTCACTTGCGATTAGAAACCCATTGTGAAATATGTTATTGTACATCCTGGTAGGCAAAAAAACGTTTCCAGGAAAGCAACATAGTATAACCATTTAAGATTAGCACTCACAAATGACCAGCAAACTATTACTGCCTTGCTAAGGAAACCACTGGGAAGATATGCATTTTTCTAAGAAAAGAATATAAGAACTGAATTCAAATATCCTTTCCTAATCATGCGTTAGTAAGCAATGTATTTGCTAACATTTTGAAAGGATGACACATTGATTCTACCTGTGGTTATTTTAAATCAGTCTAGTAATGATGTCCGAACATCACATGAAATCATTACAAAGTCTTTGTTCATTAGAAAATATTAGGTCATCTAGTAAGTGCTGTTTATATATTTGGAGAAGATGGTAAAACAATTAGGCAATTACTATTATGCTACCTCTGTATTCTGATTTTCCTCCAAGATGTAAAATTCTTTTTTTAATAATCTATCATTATCTATTGTTACTAAAGCTATTTGTAACCTAAAAACCCTCCCTTCACTTTCAATTAATTTTAACAGTATTTATTCAACCTTGCCTCTTTCTAATTTTTTTAACTTTTATATACTGTTTTGATATTTTCATATTTTATTGTACACTACCCTGAGTAGTTAGTGTACAATAATTACTGATGGGTGGTTCAAAAATGTGAAAAATAAACTAATAAATAAACTTTCACTTAGCCCTAACAATATATTATAATGCAACAGTTTTTGAATCAAATTACCTCCAATGCGCTATGTTAAAGAATATGTACAAAATCTGGGACCTCTTATTACCACTGAATTGAAATTTGAAGGACCTTCAAACCAGTTGTACTTGCAAAGTTGTTGCTACTGCAGTATCCACATGGGCAGGCACAGTGACATGACTGTAATTTCTAATGCTCCTTGGCAGCTTCCCCTGTGAAAAGTCAATGGGGAAGCCAGCAGGAAATTGAAAGTCACTCCCACTGCTTTCTTCTTCACCTGTGGTCATTTTGTTTATCTCTTTAGATAAGTAAATATTGACAAAGAATCACCCAATGGGTCATAGATTCTGTATCCATAGGCTCTATGGATTGTAATTTTGATACGATCATCCCTATTTGTCATAAAGCCTTGAATTTATGGTTTTTGTTTGATTTACTGTTTATGATACTTTAGAACTGGCTAGAACATTGTAGACACTCAAACTGTCTTCAGATCAATCAGAATTATATTAACTTAAAAAAGGAAAAAGGATTTTCTCAGAATTTAAATTTCTCAGAATATTTGTTGTTTCTATTCATTGCTTGTTACTCATTAGTAATGTTTAGAATGTTTAATGTAGCATCTTGAAGTATTTTGTTGTAATATGAGACATTCTGGAAATCCTATATTTGGAAAAGTTTGTGAAATCTTCTATTAACAATGCATGAATAAATTAATTTCTACAGGGCTCAGCAAAGATAACCAGAAGCAGTATTGCAATCATGCAAACTTTGGATAAAATCCTATCTTTTAGCTCCTGGTTCCAAGATGTCTAATCCAAGCTGCCATAAAACCATGATCAGAAAGAGACTGGTAACCCATTTCTTAACAAATATTATTAAAATTTAGTCAACAAATGTTAATCAGTTAGTTAGAAATGTTAATTGGGAAAAGTGCTACCAGAGTTTTGGTTTTTGGTTTTCAGAGGCTAACAGCTCTCCTCCTATAATGACTGCAAAATCACATTATGTAGAGAATTGCATAAAATGCTGCTGAATTGGAAACCAATACTATATGAATTTGATATAAAAATAGAACACAGAATATAAAGTGAAAGCTAGACATTTGGAAATATCAATAAATGAGTTTTAATCATTTAAATTTGAATTGATTAGTCAATTGAAGATTAATTACAGAAAAACAATTTTAATAGCTGTGTTTGTAGACTGAAAATTAAGGTTTTTATCTACTGACATTATTTTGGCTTCATTATTTTAAAGATATCTGTGGGGGAGGAACTTTTTTTAAAAAATAGATGGTTGTTTTTATTTAATTTTAAATTTCTCATTTCCTTGGAACACTTTGAAATTATTTGGAGAATTACAAATGAAGTTTTTAAATCTGCTAACTACAAGATTGGTTGTTTTCAATAACCAATCCATCCATTAACAATTACTTAATCTAGCCTTGCCAAATTGTACTGTTTGGGTATTTTCTTATTACAATCCTCATTGTCCCAAGCCATTTAATATAATAAAGGTAGAAGGAAAAACAGCAGAGACATGTGTTATAACATTTACTGGTCCCATAAATAGCCTGAAGATACTTCATTTGTGCATGTAGCAATAGAGTATTGCTACTTATTGGTTGCAGATAAATATCTCTTCGCCATTTTGTTTCTATAGATCCTTAAAATTCTAAAACTTGCTTATAGTTTAAAACATAATATAGATGACTGACAAATAAAATGATGTTTCATTCAAATCCAATTCTTGAATAGCCTAAATCAAATATTTTCGGATGATGCAAAGTACATTCAGGTTTTTGATGGCCTCAAACTGTCCATCAAACTTCAGTGTAACCTGAATTTCTACCATGATGCTATTGTATCTATTTCAATTCTTTCTGGTATAAAACTAAAATCTCAACAGATTAGCAGTTTGGATGAAAATGTATCCTGAAATCTTGCTTTGCTTCATGTGTTTGTCTTTTGTTATATTCTTTGCTCCATCCATTTGTTCAGTCATCTCTCTGGACACAATTCCAATTTCTCCTGATCCTGTATTTTAACCTATTCTTGTATATTATTTTCCACCAATATTTTATATTTATATTTAAAAAGACTAAAAAATGTCTATAAGGTAAATATAAACAAATATAGATTTTTCGTTCACTCTTAAAACATTCTGCTTTGTTAAATTTAGTATTTATCACTAGGTATTTTAGGAAATTATAGCTCTATTTGAAAACCCAAACAGCTGTTTTTGTTACATTTGTTTGTTCGACAAAAGGTATTAAAACGTTATTCCAACTTCATCAATTTCAGTCAGAGAATAGTCTGTAGCAATCCAGTCTATTCTGAGCTGTATTAGCTATTGCAAATAAATGGCATTATACTCACAGCAGCAGACTGCCCAAAATTTGATTTAAAGAGCTAGCGCTACATAAATTCCTGTAGAAACTCAACAGGGGTTACTTCTGAATAGATAAACATAGTATTATACTATAAGTCAAGGTTACTGTAATTCAACAGTTTATTTAATAACTATGTGTTTCCCTATGGACAATTGAGAAATATAAAGGGAAAGTATTAATATGTAACATCACGTGCATTCATATTTTTTCAAATATACCCCCATATTATAAAAACAAATATTAAATATAAATTCCTATATAAATAGATTGTATTAATTTATATTCAGCAATGAAGCATTTTCTGGACATGCTTTTGTTGGCTTGAGACACGTTAGTTAATAAATAGACTTTTTAAAAACCAGAGGTGCGACATCCTAGATTGAGAATTCTTTATAGATTTATACTAAGAACAACCCAATTTAACCATATATGGGAGAATAATAGTCTAGTCAATAATGTGATATTTTTCCCCTGCTCTCTGTAGTTATGACATTTTTAGTCAACATATACACAGAGGCCCTTATTTATCCTATGTAACCCAAATATAAATCTTATTCTGGTAACAGGGAGGCATTACAAACAGCAGCTGTTAGAACTATATGTTAAATGACAAGAAGGATCTTTCCAAATAACACCATATCATAAAATAAAGTAAGATCTAAAAACATTGGCAGACTGCATATAGGATTACTGAGCAGATCACACAGCATTTTTCTATTACAAAAACAAAGGGAGGTTATCGGTAGCAATGAAGTCTGCATAAAAATGGCTGAAAAGCTGTATTAGGCAAAGAGAAGGTAGCCAGCCACACCCAATGGGAAGTGTTCAAAATAAATCTTGTATGACAAAAAGGGAAAGGTATTATTGTTTGTGTCTGGTTTTTCCCCTGTAAATTATCACAATATGTTTTGATATGTTATTTTTTCCCCTTCACATCTGCAATAGCCTAAATGACTGGCAATAATGAAGGTAAAGATACAGAATAAAAAAAAAACGGTAAGACAGCTAGACCTGTGAGCTTCAGCATCAAGTGGAGTCCTCACACTGTTACAATGGTCTTTGGAGAAGACAAGCATGGATTTCAGAATGGGTGTGTCTCACTGCCCCCCAACGCAACATACTGAAGCTGACTCCAAAACTGACAAAACTACAGTACAGCTGACACCAGAAACAAAACCCCAACCACCATGGCTGCCTCCCAGCCACTCAGATGGGTGATCCCCTAAATTGCCAATGGGGGTACTTAGAGATCAGCAATAAGCTGGCTGGCTGACTCAGAGACAGAAGCAATGTAGCGTTTGTAAAAAAGAGAGAGAGAGAGAGAGAGAGAGAGAGAGAGATGTATGGGAGAAAGAAAGCAAAAGGATGCAAAGAGCATTATTGGGTTGAGTTTTCTCCTTTTTTTTTTTTTTTTTTTTGCTTTAAATGGTAAAAAAAAACAGCCTGGAAAAAAAATGTGCAAAAAAGGAACAGACTCCAGAAATGTTATAATAATGATGATGAAGATGAAGATGATGATGATGATGATGATACCAAAACTCTACAGCCCTTCTGAGGTGTTTCTACCATCCCCTTTGCAAATATTTCTATGCATGCAGAATTAGAGTAGGAAAAAACTACCCTGGCCTCTCCAGTTGCTCCAGAGACAGTCCATCTTCGTAGAATCAGCATTGGCTTGCATCTTGCAAGCGGAAAAGAAAGAACAGCCGGCTCTGAATCTTCTGCTTGGGTACTGTCCTTTTCCCCCACTTCACTCCAGCATTCCAAAACATAGAAAGGGTGACCGGGTCTCTCAAGCTGCTGCTTTTCACCCCCTTATACTGGCTACCGAGAGATGCTGTTAAGCAGAGCAGGCGAGGGTGGGGGAGGGCATATTGTAAGCGCTGCGGTCTCCACTGCAGCAAATCAGCAAAAGGATGCTGCGATTGCTCTGGAGACCCGTCTTTTGTCAAAGGGGGGGGGGGGAGATGCAGCAGCTGCTTTGCAAACCAATAAACGACAACAACAACAATAATAATACTGCTGATTGAAGGCTGTTGAACTGTCAAAAGATCGAACTAATGCAGACAGCAGAAGAACAAAAACAAATGGGGTGTGGATGGGGGGAGGGGAGCAGGGAGAAGTGCAGTGGGGAAGATGGGTGTGGCTTCCTCCGTGTTTATTCAGCAGGGACTGTTTTTCTCCCAGAGATTTCTTGATAAATTTAGGAGAAAGAGAGTTGCGTTAATCAAGGATTGCAACAAAATCAGGTTTTGGGAAGCACCTTTTCTGATCAACAGTTTTTATCAATAGGCATGAAATTGTTTGTTTTTATTAATTGGTTAGTTGGAAAAGATGCGATTCTACCAGACTCTTTTTTATGGGGGGGGGGGGATAAATTTTAAAGATGGAGTGTTTCTGCAGTATTTATTTGTCAAGGCTGCCGATTTCACTATTGCTCTCCTGCTTATCTGTCTCTGCTTTTCCTTTCTATCATATTTACAGAACACAAGATTGAATGGCAGGGTAGCAAATACAGAGCAAATTCAACATCAGATCTGGAGTTATACTAATCAATTTCTCCTAAACGGCGACTTTGTTTTTATCATTAAATTATACACCTGCTACCTTTTCCTTTTCTTTCAGCATAATCCATGAAAATACATATATAAAAACAGCAAATCACAGACATTGACAACATGCAGCATATTTTCACTAACCCATTTTACCACTTCTAGAGTGAATAGAACAAGAGTGAATGTAGTCTAGATTCTTAAACTACCACCACCACACATCATATCTAGGATTCACATCATATCTGGTTTGGAGATAGAATGGTCAATTTTTCATCATTAAAAAGGGGACCAAATATGACAACTTTACCTCTGCTTATTTTTATACCAAAACTTGTGAGCACAACAGAAATTAAGCTGGCTTGCTTAAAATACCAAGAATTATAATAAGAGGTCTATGTATCAATGCAAATCTAAACCTCATCACCACAAATTTAAAACCATAGTAACAAAGTGCCTGTACCTGATAGTTCTAGCATGCAATCATACTTTCAGTATTAATTGGCTTTCATTGTAAGTAAGTACATCTAATGAGCCATTCCTAACTTAATTAGCCAAGCTTAGGTTGACATATGAACATGGGGCTCTGAATTTTACCCTCCCTGAAGTAATCATTAAAAAAGCCAAAAATAAATCATAGTTCTGTTCTCCCATTTCTTCCTGGAAGAAAAAACCAGGGGCTACCACTATAACCCACTAAGCATAACTGACCAAGCCATGACCAGCTCATTATTTGTACCCACTTGTGAGAACATGTAATATTAAGCAATTTTTTGTTTAATACAATGTGTGAATACAATTAAAGACTATTGAATAAGTGACATGTATGCTTTCTCGATGCTTTTCTGCATTGCCACTTTAAGAAACTTGACATTTGTGCTTAAACCATCTGGAAATGAAGTCAGCTTAAGAAACCCGTTTTTAGATTTCTGTCTCTTCCTCTGCTTTGGCCATTGTGATAATCTGATGTTTGTGTGGAACAGATTTCCCGTGGCCCTTGTTGATGGATTATCTACTTTCCTCCCTCTCCCAGTCCAATCAACCCGTCAATCAATCACCATTTTGCAATTTTCCCAGTCATTTAGGTGAAATTCTTGTCAGTTGCACATGGTTTTAAAACAAAAAAGAAATGGCATGGTTTCACTGGGGTCTTATTCTTAAAGTCTAGTTTTTCACCCTTCTACTGCTAAATGTGCAAAACAAATGATCATAAAAGATAGCGGCCAACAACCAGACAGGAGGGTGCGATTTTGCCAGAGTGCAGAGTAGCCAGTTGGAGCACAGGCCTTAGTCAATAGCGAAAAGAACTGCAACAAGCAAACTGGACAGCACTACTTGAGTTGGCACAAGTCAGAAAATACTATTTTGGGTGTGTGGCTGGACAAAAATGGGTGTAGATTGCTTCCTGTTGGGCTGAGGGTAGGAATCTACCTTGATTTTAGATTAATCCCAGAAACAGGTTCATTTTCTGGATACTGCAGTGAAACAACTTAATATAGTGTTTCTCTACTTCAGCAAGTTTAAGATTTGTGGACTTGGACTCCCAGAATCCCCCAGCCAGCTTTTGTGTCTTACCACAGTGCATCTCAATCTTGGTATGGCTGGCTGGGGAATTCTGGGAGTTCAAGTCCATATATCATAAAAATTGCTGAGATTAAAAAAACACTGAAAATTACATAGTTCCAATGTTTGGAAAGCCTCATGTGAGTTGAGGCATCCTTCAAATAACCAGTCCTGGATATCTTTAAAGAATATTTAAAGAATAAAGATTATTTTTGTTGTAGACTTCCCTTTTCTACTAGAGGCTTTACTGTCCTCCTTCCAGTTTGTAATACTAAAACATACTAACAAACCTTCCTAGCAGTGCTATCTTATTTCTGGAGATGCCTTACAACAAAGTCTGTCTGTCCAAACCTTAAAAATATTTCTTTTGCAGAAGCTTTTTGTGTCTCTACCACAGTGCTTCTCAAACTTAGCATGGCTGGATAGGGAATTCTGGGAGTTGAAGTCCTTACATCTTAAAATTGCCAAGTTTGAGAAACATTGCTCTGTCATGATTGGGTTGCAATTTCTGCTCTGTCCTAATGGTTATTCAGCTTTTGAATGCTTTCCATCCTTAACATGTGAAAAATTTTACTGTCAAATATGCATTTTTTTTTTATTCTGAGCTACTTCACATTTATTTTCAGGCTATTGGGAAGGGGGGAAAGGAACTGAGTGAATGTAGCTATGATGTGGTAGCACAAAGTACTTGCCATAAGGCATGCATATCTTCAGGTTAGCATAATTTATCAGAAGGACTATATTGAAATCTTTCACCTGAACCAGAGAAAGATTTTAAAAAACACAATTATGATTAGCACAATATGAAATGTATCTTTATTACACTTTATGCAATTTATGAGCATGCCTTTGAGTGAGGGGAATATGAAAATCACACAAAAAGCAAATGATAGTTGATTAATATTGAATGAACGAATCCTGGGGACCAGGTTTGAACAGCTTGATTTCTAAAAGCAAGACCAAAACAACAATTCCTATCAAATCTTATTCCTATCAAATCTTATTTTGGCATCAAAAAAAGCCTGGCAGATTAAAAAATTTCCAATTTTCATGCTGTTGTTCTGTTCTGTCCTGTATAGTTTAAATCTATTTCTGGCTTGGCATGCAATGTAAGATGGGGAAAAATGCATTTATGCACCATACAAGCATCACATCAGTTTCAGTGGTGGGTTGCTACCGATTCGCCCCAGATTGGGAGAACTGGTAGCAGTGGCAGCAGGAGGCTTCGCCTACCCACCCGGACGTATGCACATGCGCAGAAGTGTCGCCAACGAGCGCAAGCGAATCAGTAGCAAACTAAATTGAAACCCACTACTGATCAGTTTGGTTACTTCAGATACCATATTGACATATATTGAATCTATTCTACTTCGTAATGTTCATTGCCAAGGTATATACCTTAGTATTGTATACAACAAATCTACCCATATAAACATAAACACACATCGCAGACTCTCTGTGTGAATGTATCTTCCCATAGTAATAAGTCTTAGGCTTACTGACTCAATTTCAGAATTTCTTTCAGATAGCCTGAAATTTATCTTACTTAGCTAGAATTAATAAATAGGATATTTCCCACAGTTATTTCATGGCATCTAGCAGTATTGTAACTCTAGGCAGCTACTTTTAAGGAAACAAAATTGCCCAAACAAAAAATTGATTCATACATATATGAGATACCAGCCTCACATAGATTTTGTACTTATGCCTTTAATTCAAAAATTGGGAATCTGTATTGCTGGAGTATCAGTTCTGTAATCCTGCCCTACTAGCCATCCTGACTGAGACTGCCTGAGAAGGAATCCATTGATCTCTGAACACCACATTCTCCTCTTCCAAGCGCACTGTGACACTGACGTACAGAAAAGAATACTGTATGGCACTCTTGATCTGGGCCTGTTCTCTTCCCCACTCTCCCTCCTCTCTTTTGTGACTAGCAGGACTCAGCAGATGGGAAGGGAGGTTAGATGAAGGATTGAGAAAAGAAAGGGGAAGGAGACTGTAATGACCACATGCTTATATGTGGAAATGGAGCATCACTATGCACCTCGGAATTGGCTCCTTATTCGTCTTGTCCTGGAGAGGCCTGCTCACCAGTGAAGATTTACATATTTTTTCTATGAAAAGGAATGGGGCAATTTAATAACTCTGTTCTTACAGCAGATTGGGTTGACTGCTGAATTCCCAGATTCTTTTGTCCATCATAAACATTAACATTCCCTGCCTGTAATAGTTGAAAATGAATTTTGCTACAGTAAGAAGAGAAGAGTGGATAAAGCAACTGGTGGGAGTTAGACAGCTGGCAAGGGTATTTTTTTTTAGTGTTGCAATTATTCTAGAGATAGCGGTGGAGATTTAAATGGTGTCCTGGGAAACCAGATGGGCTGGATCTGAAAGTTGTTAGTGTGGGATGCAGTGAGATCAGAGAGATTTATGTCTTGATATAGCAAGGCTTGCTTATTTACTTACCTCTGGTTTTTGACATACAGTACTGTATATGCAATTAGAAGTATTATTTTAGCATAACCAACTAAGAATTGCCCCAATGTTGTAAGACAAGAATGCTAAAATTCCTTGTATTCAGTTGATCTGTTATCTTGTTCTTATTTGGTTTTGTTTTATTTGTTTTACTTTTTTTTTAAGGTGTCATCCATTGTATTGTGAACTACCCAGAATCATTTGCAGCATCAAAATCAAATTAATTAAATTTACATTTCTATGACTGTGTTTATACAATAGGCTCAATCTAAGGTTGTGGTCATTACCAAATCATAATAATTTAATACACATAATATGTTAAGCCAAAACAGGTCATGTTATACTTTGCAGGGCCTATTTTACACAAACTGCTAAGACATAATTTGGCAGTTTAACTTGGCTTTAAAATTACCATTTGTTAAAGGTGATTTAGCGTATTCTGAGAAGAATTCTGATGATTCTGTAGTTTGTTATTGAGAATACAAAAGAGCCATCCTAGCAGTAAGTCCCATTGATTTCTCATGCATAGTATTCAACTACTCAAGTATACCTGGGGAGCAAGTTGTCTCAGCTTTTCTTTGGTTATTTTACTGGACATTATTTAGTTTGCATCTAATTCACAGTGTCAAACTCAATTGCGTCATGTGACGTATCATGACATATCGTGATGGTTTTTGCCTTTGCAGAGCCGGGATGAGTGTGGCCTGCGTGTGACGGGCCGCGGGCCGCCAGTTTGACAGGCCTGATTTTAATCCCTCAGAAGGAAATGTCTTTGGTGCTGACTAATGGAGAAGTATTGGACATTCAGATCCATACTGGGTAGGATAGATAAAGCATCTTTGGGCTGCACTGAGCACCTGGCCTTCCAACTGCTCTACCTGAGTGTATACTGGCAAATACATGATACAGGTAACTTTGACTCTTGTAATTTCTGAGCAGTAAATCTAAGCCTCAATGAATAATTGGAATAAGTAAAGTGCTTTTCAAAACTTCTCCTCCCCACCCACCCCCATTTGTCACATGGAGCCACCTCATTAAGGGAAAACAAAGGTCTAAGCAGCTGCAATAGGCCCAGGAAGGGCACATAATAAGGGCAATGCATTTGCTAATTTATATTGTATTAAGCCAGCAGGGCATGCAGGGATCTCAACCACTGAATCAGCATCTCAGTAAGAGATGTTGACCATGATATTGTTAAAAATGCAGGCTCAGAAAGATCTACTCAGCAATCAATGTACAACGATTTTGCTTACATGAATTTAATGATAAATTATCTAGAAGAGTAAAAGTACTTCAACACATAACAGGAATTCTTAATGTTTTCATTTTATGCCCTTCAAAGAGCCATGTCATCATCATCTGGTTCTGAAAAGCCACTCTATTGGGAAAAGTAGCCCTAATGAATAAAAGAAGACAAGCATGACTCATTCAGAGGTATTCAATATTCACATGATTTTTTCTCTGATTATTGAAAGACAATAAATAAATAAGAAAAATGCTCTTGGGATTAATGCAGTGACTCTTTTGATATATAGAACAAATATTTTTTTAAAAAAAATAGCATAGGCAATTGTATGGTTATTTTAATATTCCACTATTTGCAAATGCAATTTTATAAATTTGATTTTTTTAAAATGTAGACTAAATGAAATAAGGGCAAATTGAATTTATGATTATACTAAACAATGACATAGGCTGGACTAAAGACTAATTTACCTATTCATTCTCAATGGTGAAGAAGTAAAAATGCTAGAAACATTGAAATATATATCTTTGCCAGCATAAAACTCATGACTCACATTATTACTTCTCTGCAGTGATACAGCAACTATGTCTATATTAGCCACCTAATGTGTAGATGAGAATGCTGCTTTCCAAGATCAAAGGAAATGCTAGAATAAGCTGAATGTGTTCAACAACGTAGAGAAGTTACTCTATCATCATGCAGTGGTCTTGACTACTGATTGGATGCAGTGATGAAACCAGACTTAGCCTACCTTGATTGCAATTGGCCATTTGGAATAAGATTGTTCAAAATGTACCATGATTTGTTCTGCATGGAAAACAGTCATTGTAGACAATGACTTTTCTGGATAGCTTGACTTTGCATTATCATGTTCTTATTGTAGAATTCCAAAAAAGTTGTAGCTTAATGGGACACCTTTTTTTAAAAAAAAAAAATCATCACTGAGATATAGAGATTTTCTAGAATTCTTGTTTTATGAATATCTCCCTCTTTGTTTTACAAATAGCCTCTTGTTAGGTTTTTGACAAGTTCTACTGCTGGTAATATAATAGATGTACTGATGCAGAAGGCTCTTACAGCACGTCTGAGACCAGGGGTGGGCTTCAAAAATTTTAGCAAGGAGTTCTCTGCCCAGTTGTCGGGTGGGCGTGGGCGTGGCCTAGCCGGTCTCCTGCACCATGGCGGGGGGGGGGCATTTTTGCCCTCCCCAGGCTCTGGAGGCTTTCCTTAAGCCTCCAGGATGGCGAAAATGACCTTCCCAGGCTCTGGAGGCCGGAAACAGGCCCATTTCTGGTCTTCCTGAACTTCCGGTAGGCCCGTTTTTCGTCCTCCCGGAGCATCCGTGTGTGCCCTGCACTTACCTGCATCCAAAACGGGCCACATGGAAACTCCTGGCAGGGGTGGGGTGGGGTGGGCGGGGCCAGCTAGAAGTGGGATTTGGGGGTTCTCCGAACGGCACAGAATCCTAGCTAGAGGTTCTCCCGAACTCCTGCGAATCCCCAGCAGCCCACCCCTGTCTGAGACCCAGCATAGTTCTTGCTTTGCTAATAAAATAATTATTCATTATACTGTAGTAACATTCCTCAATTAGTGCATCTCCTCAAATTTTCAGGCATTGGTCAAGCTCTCTGGGAATTGCAAGGCTGTACTATAGAAAAGTTTCTGAAAATAATGAACCCATCAATGCAAATAGTAAGAGTTATATCTAAAGCCTTCCATTTTCAAGGTGTATGAAAACCAATCCTGAGTTCAGAAGCGCTACACACAAAATCAAGATAAAAAAATATAATTTAAAAGTTGTTAGGCCACCCAGAGCTGCTCATTTGCACATTTCAATCATACAAAATTGAACAAGGAGATGTGATTATTGTATTGTGCCCATACTTCCAAAAGTGATTTTAGAAAAGCTGGATAATTAATAAAGGCATCTTGTTAGCATGGACTCAAGTGGTGATATTCAAATGGTTTCAATTCAGGCAATCAAAATCTTAGATTAGAAGTGGGCTTTTTTTTCTTTTCTTTTTGCAGTTAAAGGAGTTCCCCTTGCAATTTTTTAAATAAATAAATGGTAAAATAAATAAAAGGCAAAGGTTGCTCTCGCATATATGTGCTAGTCATTCCCGACTCTAGGGGGCGGTGCTCATCTCCGTTTCAAAACTGAAGAGCCAGCGCTGTCTGAAGACGTCTCTGTGGTCTTGTGGCCGGCATGACTAAAGACCAAAGGTGCACAGAACACTGTTACCTTCCCACCAAAGGTGGTCCCTATTTTTCTACTTGCATTTTTTATGTGCTTTCGAACTGCTAGGTTGGCAGAAATTGGGACAAGTAACGGGTGTGCGCACCCTGTTACGCAGCACTAGAGATTCGAACCGCTGAACTGCCAACCTTTCAATCGTGTCCCTAAATAAAAGTTACAGAGCATATTAGAGAAGACAAGGATGGAATTTTTGCCCGTTGCCTTTTCTATTTCTTTCAGGGTTTAGGAAAATGTTTAAAAGTAAAATAAGAGTTTTATTTCTGATTTCTTTTTAAAAATACTGGCAATGTACCACTGATTTTTAACATTTTGCCATTGAATGTTGGAATATTATTTGACCTTGACAAATATAAATCACTGGAAGCTGACAGATTACATCCCAGAGGTCTGAAAGAGCTGGCAGATGTTATCTCAGAACCATTGTACCATTGTACCATATCTTTCAAAACCATTGTACCACATCTTTCAAAAATCCTGGAGCACTGGGTAGAACCTGAGGATTGGAAAAGGGCTGATGTGGGCCCCATCTTTAAGAAAGGGGAAAAAACAGACCCAGGAAACTATAGACCAATCAGTCTAACATCAATACCTGGGAAGATCCTGGAAAAGGTAATAAAAAAACAGATCTGCAAACATCTTGAAACAAATAAAGTTATAACTAGTAGCCAGCACGGATTTGTTAAAAACAGATCATGCCAAACCAATCTTATTTCATTCTTTGATAAAGTCACTAAACTAATAAGACTAACGAAATGCTGTGGACATAGTATACTTAGATTTCAGTAAGGCATTTGACAAAGTAGACCACAACCTGAGAGCCTGAGTAGCGTAGGGGGCTAATGCCTCCTACTAAAGGCAGCAATTAAGATCCAGCTGCCTGCAATTTCTGCGAGTTCAATCCTAGCCAGGCTCAAGGTCGACTCAGCCTTCCATCCTTTCTAAGGTGGGTAAATTGAGGACCCAGTTTGTGGGGGCAATAAGCTGACTTTGTATAAATATACAGAAGTATGAAGGTATTGCTTAACGCATTGTAAGTCGCCCTGAGTCTCCGGAGAAGGGTGGCATATAAATCAAATTTAAAAAAATTAAAAAAACCTACTTCTTGGTAAACTAGATAAAGAGATAGATAGCTATATTCATAGGCAAAAATTCCCTGCAGCAATGTCTGAACAAAGATAGAATGGGATTAGCCCTCACTCAAGATGTTGATTTGTTAAATTTGTCTCTTTAGCTCAGCATTTTGTAGCCCAAATATGCCCACCTACTTTCTGGGGAGCTTAAATTATCTCATTGCTAAAGGGTTTCACTTTATGAGCAAGAGTTGGCTGTATTTTAACTATTTTAATTCCTCAATGTGCTCTGGCACCCTGCCTGATTTGTAACTCTGGGTTGCAGGTATTGCTGAGGAAAAGGAAGATATTCAGACAGAATGGTTTAGTTTTCCATGACAGCTGTGACTCACTGAACTTCAGTGTGTATTCCCCATTTCTAATCTAATGATTGGTATTTAGGGCAGCTTTTTGCAAGCAAAGAACCTTTTTGTATTTTTCTACAGGTAATCCTTGACTTACAACAGTTCATTTAGTGACCATTCAAAGTTACAATGGCACTGAAAAAAGTGACTTATGATTTTTTTCACACTTATGACGTTACAGCATCCCTATGGTCACGAGAGGCTGGGCAAGGCTAAGTGCCCCTCAATGTGAGTAACATCAAGTTGGCCACACTCACTCAGTCACATGACCACCCAGCCATGCCTACCCAGCCGGACATTAGGGCAGAGAACCGGTTGAAGCCCACCATTTTGAAGCCGAAATAAAATTCCACTTCACACATTTGCTATCCTATTTATAGCTGCAAACTATACTAAGAGTACTTTGGGAGTGCTTTTTTTATTTTCTTTTGGCTTACCATTGGCTGCAGCAATTGCCCTCTCTCTCTCTCAACTTTATAATTTTGGCTGTCAATGACAATAAATTTTTCTCAAGCTGTAATGCCTATAACGTGGGTATATATCATAACATTCTTTCTGGCAATAAAATGGGGGGTTGTTTTCTTGGAATGAGAATAAATTGTCTCTACCACCATGACAAATGAGAACACTTGGCAAGAACCTACCCACTGCAGTGCAGTGCAGGGAGACAATACGTAAAAAGAAAAAGAAAAGTGAAACCAATTCAACAGTACTTGTATTTGTAGGGAACAAAACGAGTGAGAAAAGAAGACCTATTGTCCTAATATCAAGAGAAAAATCTTTGTAACTTCTGCCATATAAAAATGACTTTGGGTCTTTCTCTACCTCTGAGTTAAAGTGCTACCTACTATCCTTGAATTGGAGAAAATATGCTAATAAAAACTTGTTCCATCTTTCTTTAAAACAGTTGTAACTCACAGTATTAATTTACTCCAAAATTTAAATTCTGCTCAACTAATGAGATATGATATGTCTACAGAACTATAAGAAACTACTTAGTGTATTTCCCTTTAGAAGGATTGGAAATATGTTCAAGATGCCTATTGTAACAAAAAGCAGCTTAATAAAACTCTTAGTAAGAAATTATCTCAAATGTCTTTAAATATTTCTGAGAACATGGAGATTAGCTAAAAGGTACAGGTTTTAAATGGTGAAGCCTGCTAAGAGTTGTAGTTGATTCTTGCTGCTAACATGGCACATATATGTGATATTTTGAATAAGGGTACATAGCTGATTTACCTCTCTCTTATTCACGATATGTTCCAATATTCCAATAGCACTGGATTTATTTTAAGCTCAACTTAATATAGAATGAAATAACTCCATATAATTCCATATAAATGAAAAACCTGCAAAATTAAATTTGGAGTACAGAAGTTTGCTTTTTAAGGGATGTGGTGGCTCAATGGTTAAGATGCTGAGCTTGTCGATCAAAAGGTTGGCAGTTCAGCGGTTTGAATCCCTGTTGTTGTGTAACAGGGTGAGCTCCCATTACTTGTCCCAGCTTCTGCCAACCTAGCAGTTCGAAAGCACGTAAAAAATGCAAGTAGAAAAATAGGGACCACCTTTGGTAACAGTGTTCCATGCATCTTTGGCATTTAGCGATGCCGGCCACATGACCACGGAGACGTCTTCGGACAGCGCTGGCTCTTCAGCTTTGAAACCGAGATGAACACTGCCCCCTAGAGTCAGGAATGACTAGCACATATGTGCGAGGGGAACCTTTACTTTAGTTTGCTTTTTATCTTTTCAGGCAATTTTTTTATTTTTTAGTATTTTAAGTTGGCAGAATTTAAGATAAAGGATAGACCACTTTCAAATTTTTTTGAGAATTTGCAGAGTGAACAATAACAGCATGAAAAAGTCCTGATATATCTTTTCAGCATCAATATCAGAGAAATGATGCATATTAAATTCTGGAAACTAGACTCAATCTGATATATATGCTGAGATTGGATTAACATATCACTCTAAACTATTATGAGGTTTGTTTGATTGTGCCTTAATGTGCAGTATGTAACCAATCACTATGATTGATTCTTTCCATTGTGATTCTATTAATCGTTAATTAAATAAACATTAAATTATAAAACATTGGCAACTTGCACATATTAAGAATGAGTCTTGGCCTACATAGGGAAATTACACATTCATGGGTGTATAGGCATAAATTCTGTCTGAAACAGTTAGAACCCTTCTCTACACGTACAGAAAATGTATAAAAGAGCCTTTCAAATGACTTGAAATGAGTAAACATACAATACAAAAGGGATGCAGTATTAAACCTATTCATCCAGACATCCTATTCATTATGAAAGTAGGTGACTGAGCTACTCTCACTTCATCTAAAATTATTGGCTACCAGAAGTACTGCATTAGTATTGATTATTTTTCAAGCATACTGATGCTGTCTTTATGAATTATTTCTGGTCACTCCTCAAAACAATCCAATTAGGAGCAGGTTTTTGAAAGAATTTCAGAGTGAGGACTACAATGATGCATCTCCAGATTCCTGTGTTGCCTTTGGACTCACCTTTCTGCCTTTAGCACCAAAAATGCTGCCTAAAGTTTTAGAGACACGGCATCCAAATCATACCCAGAACTCTAGATTCTTCATTGGTCAGGCTGCAACTGGAGTATAGGTCCTATATTTTAAAGATGCTGTCAACCTTGAAGCCATTTTGGAGCGTCTTCAGGGCTGCCACAGCAAGGCTGGTTGGAGATGTGGGAATGGAAGGAGGGAGTAGAGATAGCTGGGGACTCGTAGCCAAAATAGAAATTCTTTCTCCTTGAAATTTACAAATGTTAATTAAAAAATGGAAAGCACTGCCTTTAGATGTACAACACTTGGAGACAGCCAGTCTTTTATCTGCCAATCCATTTAAACTCATTCTAAATACATCAGGAATAGTTCCAGGCTATTCTGATGGTTTTCTGATGTATCTCTGGTATCATTTGCTGCCTAAATTGCATTTTTCTGCTCAAGGAAACAACTGTTTCTATATCAGTGTTGGAACAGTTCTCAGTACAAGCCTCTGGTTGTGGTACCTTTTGGTCATCAGAAAACTCATGTCACCCCCAATTCAGGGCTACTTAGGAAATATTGTAGATAACTAAACAAGATACGTAAGCAGAGCATAACAGTCTAAGCCAGTCAAATTTGCAGTCTGCAGGCCAGATGCACTGGCCATACCCACCCCCGGTTTAGCAAAGGGGAAGAAGTTATTATATGTCATATGAAGTGTCGTCCCAAGTTTGACACCCGTGATCTAAGCATTAGCAAAATGAGGGCTCCATTTATATTTTGTAATCTGCACCTTTCTATAGTAAATTCCTAGCCATGAAATGGGTCCTAAATTCCTGCCCTCACCTTGCATTTGTAGATGCATTAGATCTCTGTCTCATCCATTCAGAAATAATTTGGTATCCAAGTATTGCTTCTTACACAATAAGCAGATGCATAATTATAAATCTTTTTCTCTAATTCAGAACCATCTTGGAACAAAACTCCAATTTATTCCTGCCCAAGAAACTGCTATAAATAAATTCCTTATAAATTAATTCACATAAACCATACCCACACAGTTATTGTTTATCACTCCCCAGACCTTCAGATGCATTCTGAAAAGGATCCATTAAGAAATTAAGTTATAGAACTTTAACACAGAACAGAGCAAATAAAACAAATTCCTAATTTTACAGCTGTTTTAATTACACCTCAGCTAACTTGGAATCCATCCATTCAATTCTCCATCACTACTAATATTTCAGGAACGCAGAGGCCCAGAGCTGTTTTCACAAAGTACAAAACTCTCAAGTGGAAGTGCCCCCCTCCATTTGCTATAAAAACAGAACAGTGCTGAAGAAAGCACAAACAACAATAAAACCAGTTTATTTACACAGCAACAAAATGACTTGTGGTAGTGAGTCAAGTACGTACTAAATAATCTGATATACCAAAATTGCAAAGCAAGTGAAGTATATATAAAAGTGCCTTTCCATCCTGGCTAACTCAGGAGCTACTTCATTCTCATGCAATTTTCATATTTTAAAGGGGTTTTGGCACATCTGTTCCAGACATAATGTGTATTACTGTAAGGTGTTGGGGGAGGAAACTTGTTTTTTTTTAATCATGTAATCCCCTTGTTTACAAATTTTATGAAGGAGCTCAACATTTGAATTGGTAATGTTACAGAATGAAGTAACCTTTTCTTGCTGTCTGTACTTAATCAGATCTTGGATAACATTCCTTTCTAAAGAATAATATGCTAAAACTGTACATATGTTGTATACATTAGTGTTACCCAGTGTTGGATAATGAAATATCTGTAAACTAACAACCAAACTCAGAGAACACCAAGGACCCAATAGTTCACTTTGAGCTACACACAGTACATAGTGTACATACATATACTCCACCATTTGAGTAAACATCTCCCTGACATACAGGTGGAAAATTTCATGTATAGACCTTATTGCTTGTGAGAGTCTAGTAAATTTTCATTTGAACTATTGCAATTATGTAATGGCTTCATGGACAGGCTGGAATCCAATTAAAGTTGATATTTTCAATCCCATGCAGAAAGAAATGTTCCTATACTTTCTTGCATTCTTCTACCAAAAGAGAATTTATTATTGATGGAAGATGTGTAACAGGAAACAATTACACTGTCACTACAACAATGAATAAAACTGCAATGATGTTGAAGTGCACTGTGGAACATGGGAATGCTATTAAAACTGTGAGTCCAACAGAGTTCTGAATTTAGAAATAAAGTCATTAGCAAAAGGAAGGAAGGATGATCATTCTTAAATACATTGATGGGGTGACAATAAAACCTAGCAGTCTCCCTTGCATGTGTGAAACTAATGTATTTCTCAAATTCTGTGTAAGGTGACCATTTACTCATTGTCATGAAATGCAGTGCCAGAATAAAAGGGTAATGTATAATATGTACTAATCTATTGCTGTCAGATGCAAAAGACCAAGTCCACATGTGAAGGCTCAATTTAATTGATTTATCGCTAAAAACCTACGCACAGGAATCTTCTGAACTAATGGTCAGCAACCAGTTAGATAAGGGTTAATGGCAATCAAGGGGGGGGGGGAGTGACTAAATTTGTTTGTGGCCACATAAGGATTTGAATCCCTAGTGCCACATACCGGGGTGAGCTCCCATTACTTGTCCCAGCTTCTACCAACCTAGCAGTTCGAAAGCACGTAAAAAATGCAAGTAGAAAAATAGGGACCACCTTTGGTGGGAAGGTAACAGTGTTCCGTGCGCCTTTGGCATTTAGTCATGCTGGCCACATGACCACAAAGATGTTTTCGGACAGCGCTGGCTTTGAAACGGAGATGAGCACTGCCCCCTAGAATCAGGAACGACAAGCACATATGTGTGAGGGGAACCTTTATCTTTTACCTTTAAAGATTCTAGACCAATCTCTCTTTTATTCTGCCCCCTCGCTCTGCCAGTCCTTCTCTTGCAATTGTACAGATAAAATGTAAATTTAGAGTTAATTACCATAGGAAACCATCATATCTAACTATGGAGGGAAAGACTGCAATTATAAAGCATACAAACTAGGGATCTAAAAAATATTTTGTTTTTGAATTAATTAGAGTGCTAACCTACAAAATGTTCTGTTTTGTGTGAAAAATTACCGTCTCAGATAAAGAATGGTTGTTTTGAGCATCTGGGAATTTTTTCAAAATGTGTGGTTTCTCACTTGAGACAGCTGTCTTGCCCTAGCAACAGAAAATTTTACAGTTTCACTCTTTAAAAAATGGTTTATATACCAATAGCATGTAGCTCTCCGCTCAGTTTGCTGGTTTAGAAGCTAAATGTCCATGGTACATTGATGGGCTTGGTCTACCAACTTTAGAAACTGGAATTGGACTGGACAGCCTACAAGACTGTCCTCTGATAGATTTCTAAAACTGAGGCCTGTTCTCTGTTAAAGTAAGATTTATGACCACACTTATATTCTACTACAGTGTTTTGCAACCTTGACAGCTTGATAATGAGTGGCCTTCAATTCCCAGAATTCCCCAGCCTGCATAGTCTAATACTGGCCTCATACTAAAATGAATGAGAAAAGGATTCCTTCTGAAGGAAGAGATTCTGAATACCTTTTTTGAGAAATTGGGTATTTCTCTTTGCTGTGTTTATTAGGAGATGATAAAGAAATAAGCCAGATGGTGGTAGGTGGGGCAAAATGAGGGAGCCCTCACAGCAGATGGCAGTACGAAATCAAGCTAACAGATCCTGGCTTCAGACTCCATTAGAGTTTTGCTGTCATGCTTAGAAACATGTACCTGAACAAATCAGCTTCTGGCACTTCCCAAATATTCTAGCAATACATGCTATTTCCCCTCTCAAAAATAACCCATCCATATTTTTTTTATTTAACAGGAAAGGGATTTTGGTATTAGCCCAACATCACTGCTACAACAACAACAAAGCCACTCCAAATAACTTTATCTCTTGGGCAACCTCTGAAATAAAGCCGACTATGATGCTGCAGCATTTTTTCTCCATAGCAACATGACAACCCTGTGGTAGCAAAGGCGTTTCTAGTATACTCCTAGTATCTTCTTTTTGTAGCATATTCTGCTGAATTTAGATACATAAACATAGGCATGATTTAACAGGAGAAAGGTAAATCTGGGCTTTGCAAGGAGTAAAAAGGATATCCTCCCCCAAGGGATAAGAGACTTTGCTCACTCTGTTCCATTATTCAAGCTTATACCAAAATATGTATAGAGAGTGGGATGACAGATCTAATTTTAATAGTGTACCAAGCAAACCCCATTCCTCATCCTTCCAAATTCCAGAGTATATATTTCGATTTGAGCAACTATTCCACGTACACTTTTAAACCAGAAGAAAAATTCAAATATTCCAATACTGTTGTTTTTACTAAATTCAAATTGATTTTCTTTTGTACATATTTTTCCCCTCTCCCTGAAAATCTTTGATAGTGGAAGGTAAAAGGAACAATGCTTTGATGATCCAAACGAACAGGTCAAAAGAAGAAACTTCCCCCCAAAAACAGTGTGAATACAAACCAGTATCCTTTTTGAATTACAGTTTGTTTGTGGTATGTGGTATGTTGTGGTGTGGTTTGTTTACAAACAGATCAGCAAAGTTCAGGTAGACACAGTTGTTGTTTCTATAATCTGAATGAGAGTTATGCTTTCAACCATCGTTTGATACAGACATTTTATTTATCAGATGCAGCATTCCTATCTCAATTCTGAGAAAGGATGCATCTATTGAATTTCTGTCTGATGTGTTGAATGTCTAAAGTACTGGGCTCTTCCAGTTGAACAATCTTTCCATTTTCATCTCATGTGTTTAATGGCAAACCATGATTTAGCTGTTACATCTAATTCACTCCCATTTGTGTAGAACTTTAGAACAGGTAGTCCTTGACATACGAGCACAATTGGGACCAGAATTTCTGTTGCTAAGCAAGGTGGTACTTAAGTGAGTTGTGCCTGATTTTACAACCTTTTTTTGCCATGGTTGGTAAGCAAATCACTAAGGTTGTTAAGTGAATTTCAGAGTTCAGCTTCCTCCCCTGACTTTGCTGTCCAGCTGAGAAAGTCACAAATGGTGATCACGTGACTAGGTATACTACAATTGTAATAAATGCAAAATGGTTGCCAAGCGCTCAGATTTTCTTCATGTGACCTTAGGGATGCTGCAATGGTTGTAAGTGGCACTTTTAACTTCAAATGGTTGCCAAATGCTGGTTGTAAGACAAAGACTACCTGCCTAAGTAAATTAGATATTTGGCATCCCTAGAATTATCACCAGATATCAAGATATTTTAAGGTTCTGTTTAGTGTGAAGCACATTCTTTAGACTTCAGTTTATAGTTCATTTGATAGTAAAAGAAATAAATTCTTCAAATATTCATTTATTATTAATTCCGATAATCAAATAAAAAGCAAATAATAATTCAGCGATACATTTTTCATAGTTGCCTCTTACATGGCAACGTATGTTAAGTAGAGAATCTCGTGGTATAAGAAAAAATGATCACAATTTTGAAGAAGCAAAATTCATGGATTTCATGTATGTTCCTCTATACTCTATCTACTCATAGGGTTTATTTCAGGCTAAAAGTATTTAATGTGGGTGCAGGTTTATAGATATGCTATTGTTACCATTTGTTGTGATTTGTTTGTTGGGAATTCAGAAGAATTAAAGAATAAAATCACAATGAAATGTATACGGGCAAGAAAGAAGAACGATAAATTGCAGCAAGAGCAGCTCTTTCTATCAAGCTCACTTCTGAAATGACTATATTAGAAATATTATATTTTGTATCCTGTTTTCAGTTTTATGTGTAATCTGAATTTAATATAGTTTATTTAAAAGCCAAGAACAGGAGTACCACAGGCAATCCTGTAACTGCCTCTATCTTTGTGTGTGTGTGTGTGTGTGTGTGTGTGTGTATTAAACAAGCCACATTACAAACACTTAATAATAAATATGTGGGAACCATAATTTCAAAGCGTGAGCAAAATCTACATTAAAGGTGCTTCTATAATTATCAACTAATACGCACTGTGAATATATTCATTTTTGCATAAAGAAAAAAAACCCGAAAAGACAAAGAAAAGACAAGAAATTTCCAAATACCAGATTACAGTATTTGGTTCTGTTGGTAAAATCCTGTATTTTGTAGCAGGACAATCGTACAACAAAAGCTTCATTTGAGATACAATTATTTGCAAATATTTTCTATTAACCATCACCTCCGATTCCTTTGGCTTTGCCTCTTGCTTAATTCATAATTTCAAAATCTCCAATACCAAGGGAACACCAACCATTTAATTAAAAAATAAGAAGTCAGCATGATTCTAAAGAAAGCATCCACCTGAAAAGCCATCTTTATTTTCAACAATTGTACTGCCCCATATGGGCTCCATATGGCATTCTTAGAAAATACATAAAAATGGGAGACGCCTGCTTGCCCAGGGGAAAAAAAAACAAGATAAACATAGGGTGACAGGCATCATATGATGGCTGGAAAATCATAGCATTTTTGCAATAAGGCAGGGCTGTCCACAAGAAGGGAGTCCAAAATCAAGATGGTGACCACAACTGTATAGATGCACATAAGAAAGAGTAGGGTTTTGACCACACAATTATGGTTTCCATCTTAACCTTTTGACTACTTCCTATGGATACCCCTGAGTGCTCCTGATATGTACTGTGAATAGCAACAAAATGAGGAGGCCTTTCAGATACTGTATTGCTAAGCTAGAAATCCTATCAGCCAGCATGGGCTGGTAAAGATTGCTGGAATTTGTAGTTCAACAACTTATGGAGGGCCACAGACTCCCTACACTGACTATGGGTACATCAACCCAGGACTTCAGAAACTTTCTTTTGCTGTTTCTTTCGTTTCAATAGTGCTTCATCCAAGGTCAGATGAGCACCAATTATGTTGGCACTCCAGAAAGATGCCAATTCTTGGCTTTTCTAGAAAGCCTTTGGGAATGGTGGCACTTGTTGGTGTTTTCCTTACAGGGAAGGTAAAAAAGTCACAAACATGTACCACTGGCAAAATTTTTAAAAAGATGAATTTAAACACATGATTGCAGCTGCCACTTTGACTGATTACTTGAAGTACTGGTATCGGGTATGTCTAGTTTAATGAAAAGAAGGACTAGAAGAGAATGATAGCAGTGTTCCAATATCTCAGGGGCTGCCACAAAGAAGAGAGAGTCAAGCTATTCTCCAAAGCACCTGAGGGTAGGACAAGAAGCAATGGGTGGAAACGAATCAAGGAAAGAAGCAACTTAGAACCAAGAAGAAATTTCCTGACAGTTAGAACAGTTAATCAGTGAAACAATGTGCCTCCAGAAGTTGTGAATGCACTGGAAATTGTTAAAAAGAAACTGGACAGCCATTTGTCTGAAGTGGTATAGGACCTCCTGCCTAAGCAGAGACTAGAAGACCTCCAAGGTCCCTTCCAACTCTTGTTATTCTATTCTACTGTCTTTTCCAATGGTTTCGGCCTGTCCAATAAGATTGGGGTGAGTGGGGATACTCCAGGCCCATTCTATCAAGTAATGTCATCTAACGGGATCCTAAAAATGCCTATCCTGTGAAATAATATCCCTCAGAACTACCTAAACAGCTCTCATCCTACAAGTCTTTGAAAACATGGCTGCACACCAAAGTCCAAGTTAAGTCGGCTGTTCAGCTCCATGTGCATCGTTCGTCATGCAACCTGTTCTGTCTAGGTTCACCCATTCTTTTCTTGCTCATTTCTTCCTTCCTTTTAATTATGTAAGTCACCCCAAGTCAATTGGGAGTTGGGTGGCCCTTTTAAATCTAAATAAATCAATATATAATTAGGAAACTGAGTGGTACTGGGTTTGGGTTGTTTTGTTCTTTTTATTCTGTTTTAGTCTTGTATTATTTATTGTCAGAGGTTTTTTGGACCAGAGCAGCATAGAAATTACAGAAATAAATAAATAATAGTCTTGTAACATGGCAAAAATAAATAATATCTGTGATAACCTAGCCTTCTAAAATTAGAAATAAATTTGTTCAAACTGACTCATGAATAGAATTAAATTAAAAAGGCCCAGTGGTCCTGTTTGAGGTTATTTAATTCTTCTTGGGAGGAAGGTAATGAAAGATCTACTGCCTGATCGTGGCTGATCTATTTTTGATACACTTTGGAATACCATTCCCCACATCCATTTGGCCCAGTTTCTGATGTCCATTAGAAAAGTTTTACAAATCTGGTTTTGTTTTGTTTTTTCGTCTAATCAGGGTGATTTCTGATCCTCTTAGAAGAAAGCTAGAATTTTCTTTTTTATATATTTATTCAAAGCATTGCTATTGAGGTTTCATTGCCATGTGTTGTGACCCGTCTGCGGCCTATGCAGGTTGTAGCTGATTCCAACAATGAGGAGGCTGGTGTGGTGCTGCATAAGCAGCCTGTGCAGCTGGCGCTCGAGTCGGACAGTGAGGAGGCTGGAGAAGATGTGATGCCAGAGGCAGGGATTCAGCCAGGGCCTTCAGAACCTCCAGAAGCTCCTTTAAGTGAAGAGGACGAAGAGGAGGAGCCTCTTCTCAATGCACGGGCGCACAGAGCTGCCAAAAGGCAGGAGTGGCTCCTCAGGGGGAGGTCTCCTTGAGAGTAAGGCTAATTGGCCACTCCCTTAGCCACGTTAAGAAGGAATGCGGCTTACAACAAGCTGTAGAGAACAACTTTAGTTAACTCTCCTTCCTGTCTGCAAAATTGCTTCTGGGCTTTCTGCCAACTCTAGTATGACTGTGATTACCTCATCTTAGAATTCTGGTAGGCTGTTAAGACAGTTCATTAACAGCCTTTGAATGATAAAGACTAAGTTATTTGAGTAAAATAAGCTTTGTATAGAGTTTGTGTGTGCTGTGTTCTTTGGGGTCCGTAGCTGGGGTAGAACACCATGGATCATCAAATGTTTGGAAACAACTGGGGTCACTAAAGATGTTAGAATGTTTGTTAAAAAAAGAATGAATAAGGGGAAGAATTGGTGGAAATGAAAAATATAGGCATGTCAAAGTTAGGAAAGGCATCTTCTAGGGTGACTCATTATCAGCCTTATTATTTGTCATTGCTATGATCCCACTTTCAGTGATTCTGAAGAAAGCAATTTTGGCAACAAAACAGCAAAAAATGCCAATAAAATCTCACATTTGCTTTATATGTACTGTATGATCTGAAGCTTTATGGAAAATAGGAAATCAAAATCCAGTCATTAACAAATACCATAAGAACACCAATCATCAGAACACCATACAAAAGTAGATGAAGGCATGGAGTAGCTGTTCCTCCCAAGATGTGTCTGAGCATATCAGTCCTAGTAGTATCCCTCCAGGATTTAGCCTACCCCGACACATATGGATGACATATAACAGAATTAGAACAACTGATGGGGTGTGTGCTGACTCCTTGTATAAATGGGGAAAGACGCCTTCAGCACAATGTGATTGCGGGGCCCCTCGACAGACTATCCAGCATATAGTGAGGGAATGCCCTAACAGAAGGTATCCAGGAGATTCTGGGGACTTCCTCTGCATAACAACGGCAGCTACTGACTGGATCTCCAAACTCGACATCAAACTTTAAAATGTTATTTCTGTTTTCCTTTTAGGTTTTCTTACTGCTTTTTAAAAATTGTTTTTATTGTTTTTAACCTGTAAAAATGAAGTGTTTTAATATTGTGTGTGACCACCCATACGCTAAATAAATAAATAAATAAATAAATAAATAAATAAATAAATAAATAAACAAACAAACAAACAAACAAACAAACAAACAAACAAACCATAAGACTTTTCAGCATCAATGTAGTAATGGAATTTGGCCTAGAATAATGTTACAGTAGCAATAAATCAGGGTAAAATCACAAAAACTAATGGAATTGAAATGCACAGACTGAAGAAAATTGCACAGACTGACTATAAACAGCATGACAAAATAGCAACAATGATGCATTGGAAGATCTGCAAGAAATACCATTTGCCTGCAAGCAAGAACTGGTGGGGTCATAAAATAGACAAGTAACAGAAAAAGAAAAAGCTGAAGTGCTCTGGAACTTTAGAATTTAAACAGACATGCACCTGCCACATAACATGGCAGATTTAACAATTTTGCTAAGAAAGACAAAACAGTCTGGATAGTAGATGTGGCAGTACCTGCAGACAGAATAGGAGAGAAAGAACAGAGAAAATCACAAAATACAAAGACCTGCAAATATAAGTAGAACACCTATGGCAAAAGAAAGCAAACATAAGCATATAAGGAGAATCACTATAAAATGTTCCACAGGTGGTATCTAGCTCCTGCTAGATTAGCGAAGATGTTCCCTAATATGCCCCCAAATTGCTGGAAATGTGGCCATGGTCAGGGCACCTTCTTTCACATGTGGTGGATGTGCCCTGAAGCGAAAAAATATTGGACCAGAATTGGGAGATGGTTACAAGAAATAATCAGAGAAGTAGTAGAGCTGATACCGGAATTATTTCTCCTGGGAATAGCGAAGAAGAGATTTGGAAAGATAAAGACCCACTTAATAATACATATAACTACAGCTGCTAGGTTGGCTTATGCTCAACACTGGAAAGAGAAAACTTCACCACGAGAAGAACTTATATTTAGGAAGGTACTAGAGTGCGCAGAGATGAGTAAATTAACCTATGAAATAAACAATGATGAAAACTCTGATTACTATACTGTTTGGGAAAGGTGGTATGATGAACGATAAAATTAAAACAGGAGCAAAAGGTGTGTTAAATAAACAATAACAAATAGCAAAAGTGACACCAGGTAATATTATGTACATATGTATAAACACTGCATATTCGATGTAAATAGAAATGTAAATTTTTGTATCTATAAAAACTTAATAAAGTATAAATAAAAAAAAAAGAAAGCAAATATAGTATCACTAGTAATAATGCCTTGGGTGCAATCCCAAAACATCCGGAGCCTCATTTGAATACTATTGACATTGATAAAAACACCATCGGTTGAATGTAAAAGGCAGCTTTACTTGGAACAGCTTACATTCTTCAATACCATCAAACAACAAATCCATCCATCCCAGGTCCATAGGAAGGACTGAATCCAGTCTAAACATCTGACTCTCTGCACAATCAACCATAATACTAATAATAATTTCTCATCATTTGGCTGATAATGTTATTCATCTAACCATAATCTTGATTTTAGAATAGAATAGAATAGAATAACAGAGTTGGAAGGGACCTTGGAGGTCTTCTAGTCCAACCCCTTGCTTAGGCAGGAAACCCCACACCACTTCAGACAAATGATTACCCAACATATTCTTTAAAATTTCCAGTGTTGGAGCATTCACAACTTCTCCAGGCATTTTCAAAGAGCAGGTTTAAAATGGCAATTGGAAAAACATCTAATACTGTTATGTGGGATTTATACATATGGGACTTTACAGATGATAGCCATCATTTTGAATTGTGTAGTGAAGTCAGTGAAGCTCATGGAGGAATGGCGTTACAGGGAACAAATTTTGAAAAGCCCAAAACTGCTATGCTGCTGCATTCTGGTTGCAGTTCCTAAATATTCTTCAAGCATAGTTCTATGCAATGAGCATTAGAATAATCTGAATGGGAGGTCACTAAGGCATGAATTACTATAAATGGAGTCCCCCCATTAAAGAATAAGTATAATTAGTGTACAAGATGCACCTATATGAAGATCTTCCTAACCATGGCAGCTACCTGCTTCTTGAGCAAGACCTGTGAGTCAAACAGTGCCTCTAGTTTCCATTCCAACTTTGCATACGGGAGTGCAACTCAGTTAAGGATAGAAAGTCTCCTGGTCCAAAAGTCTGTAGAGATTCTCAGTCATCAAGGTCATGGTTGTTCCAAAGATGCTTTTTCAGGAGGCAACTGGACTTTCTTGTTTTTTCTTTTGAAGACGTTTCACTTCTCATCCAAGAAGCTTCTTCAGCTCTGACAGGATAGTGGGGAATGGAAGGATTTATATTCCTTGCAGACAGCTGGTAATCTGCATCCTTTTAGAGGGTCGTTGAAGCACTTGGAGGTTTATCTGTGTCCTTGGGGTCACTTGAGTAGTGCTGCTGGATCCTGTACTCTGCAATTTTTCCCCTCTCTGGAAATCCATTCGTACTCCCACACAATCCAAAGGGTGTTCATCCCATATTGTAGAACTAAAAGTCTGTAGAGATTCTCAGTCATCTAGGTCATGGTTATTCCTTCCATTCCTTCCATTCCCCACTATCCTATCAGAGCTGAAGAAGCTTCTTGGATGAGAAACAAAATGTCTTCAAAAGAAAAACCAAAAAAGTCCAGTTGCCTCTTGAAAAAGCACCCTTGGTACATCCTGTTCCAAAAGTTTAAAATCCACAGTCACTTGGCCTTGTCAGGGTTGGGATGTGGTTCTCCACTGGCCCCTCACAGTCTCCAGACAATGGGAAAAAACCTTGCTGGTATCCCTTGGTTAACTCAAGGCAAAGATGTACATCAAAATACTGAGTATACCATGTCAACCTCATCCAGTAGCTTCATAGAGAGAATAGAGAATGTGGGGAGTGAGGAGTGAGGAGTACTTGTAGGCACCCCACAAATAGGGGCTTTGGTCTCTCCCCTCTTACCAACATGCACTGGAACCAGCCATAGAAAAAGTAGGAGAATCAATGGAGTACTGTGCCTCTTGCTCTTAATTCCTTGAGAACCAGGCAAGAAGAACACCATAAATTATGGTTCTAAAAGCTATTGAAATATGAAGGAGGTCCAAGATGGATGCAGACTGTAGCATAAGTACTCAGTACCATAAGTATTTCATAACCAACTCAGCCACAGACTCAACATACCAGATAAGGAGATTACTAGTCAGCAGGGAGGCTAGTTCACTACAAACAATCTCCTCTAATCCCTGTAGCTCAACTTTACAAAAAAGGTTTTCATAGCTGGTCATCTGCAGAGCAGCATCCCTAATACCATCGGGTTTCTCACTTAATAATTGCTTTATCAGCAGTAGTGAATCTCTGTATTAATCAGTAATATGCTAGCAACCTTTCTGCCTGCATTGTAAAAATGACATAATCTGTCATTTATATTATCTTTGGAAAATAATTAATTTTGAGTTACAGTAATTGTTTTTCTGTCAGTCTGTCATGGCTGACTACTATCAAAGAATTATAGGCATTCTTGCCAAGGTAGTACACAATGACAAACTGGAGAAGAGCCATGATTACTTCACCTTTAGCTCATCAGAGAAAATATAGGATTTTTTAAAAGGAAGAACTGATAGCAACTATTCTATTCTAACTAATGAATACCACTAAGCAGTAATTATTGGTAAGAGTTTCCAACAGCCACTTTGTCTATGAAGACACATGTTAGATTATATCTTGGCTACATTTCAAAATAAGCTTACAAAGGAAATCTTGTCAAACAGCAGGGAAAGCTCTAGAAAATATTTTTGATTTCCCAAAGGACTTCATTTATTATTTTCTATTACCGATGGTTTGCTTGCTTGTTTGTCCTAGGAACTATCCCTTTAAAACTACTGAATCATGGTGGCAATTCATTTGATTGATATAGTTAGATAGATCTAGCTCCAAATCCATTTTTGTGGGGTACCTCAGGGCTCTATTCTCTCTCTATTCCTATTTAAGAGCAACATGAAACTGCTGGGGTGAGGAAACTCATGGTCAAGCATCATCAATATTGATATCACCCAGTTATTCATCTCCAAAAGCTATGAGGGCATAGATAGAGAAGAAGAGGGTTTGGCTAAATCCAATTAAAACCAAGTGGTTGTGGCCTTGTGGTCTCCAGATTTAGGAGCCATAGCATCTTTAGTTCAGGTTGGGGTTGCATTCTCTCAGACAGAACTGGCACACAGTTGTTGGTCCTCTTGGATCCAATCTGGAAAAACAGATGACAGTTCCGACCAGGAGGGCCATAAATCAGTCTTATATACCAATTGTGCCATTTCCTGAATCAGGAGACCTGGTCATGGTCCTTCATGACTTGGTCACACCATACATGGAAACTACTTGAAAGCAGTAATTGGTTCAGAATGCTGTGGCACAAATACTTATTGATGCGCATTCTTATAAGTAAGCTGCATTGGCTTCCTACAAACTTCCAAGTTTAGTTCAAGGTGCTATCATTTATAAACCTCTTCATACAGGATTAATTTATTTGCAGGAATGTTTCCAATAATCCTTACTTGTCCCATTAGATCTGGCAGAGTGAACATGCTCTAAGTCCCTTCTATAAAATGTGAACAGGGGTAATTTAGGAGGCATACTTTCTCTATCGTAGCAGCTTCCCTACGGAATAACATTCTCTCTGATATTCAGATGGTACTGACCTGAATGGCCTTCCATTAGAACCTGGTTCTTCCCCCAAGCATTGGGTCAGATGGTGGGATAAGTACATTCAGAAATGAAAGATCTTGAATGGAAGATGCAATGGATTACCTGTTAGTCTATTATGGGAATTTGTCATGCTTTATTTTATTGTTCTAATTGTAAACTATCAGGGTTACTTTTGTGAGATGGGTAGCCATATATAGTAAAACGAACAAATAAATACATTTATTTTATGGTGTCCTGTAGAGATTTTTCTCAAATTATCTGCCTCTGATGTTCTTTCTTATTAAAATAAAAAATCTAAAACAGCTGTTCATTGTGCTTGCACCCATTTACACTCCTTTTGCATGAGTACAGGAACAAAAAGAAATCCCCGAAAAAGGTAGCCTTGTCTTGGGTTTAGCAACTAGAGCTCACTGGCAATTGGTGGAAAAAAAACTTTCTTTTTGCTTTCTTCTCCATTGAGAAAGGTATTAGGGTATACCACAATCTTCTTTCCCCTCATTCTGTGCTTTATAAATCACTTTGTGCTCTGGCTTGTTTGAAGTCTCCCATAATGTGTGAAACATTTGAATTATGCAGATTGAATGTGTACTTCCACAGTAAAATCCAGTAATTGATATAAGGGTCTATATCAGCATTCCCCAACCTTTCTGACTTGGTGGCCCAGCATTGGGGGGGGGGGTCAGAGGGGATGGTTCTGTGTAAGTGGTAGGTATGCATGTGCAAGGGTGCACAGCTCCATTTGTGTGAGTGGCAGGCGCACGCCCCCACTGCTTGTGTGAATGGAGTTTCATGTGCGAGCCCAAGCACCCACCACTCGTGTGAGTCGAGTATTGTGTGCAAGTGCTAGTGCCCACTGCCCACTCAGGTGGAGCTTCATGTGCTCACCCACCACTTATGTGGTCCATTTTCAAACAGGCCGCGGCTAGGTATTGGGCTACAGCCTGGTGATTGGGGACCCCTTGTCAACATCATTTGTGTGTGTTACCTATATTTCATTGTTGTATTCTTAGATGGGTCTGTTCTATGGGCCAGATCTAAATGAGATATAATTCAATCTACTCCTTTTATACAAACACTTGCATGCTTAAAGATTATTTTTACTGGCCCATTAGGGATGCTGATTAATGATAATCATTTTCTCTCTGTAATAAGGTTGTTCATTCTTCTATCACTTTTCTACATTGTATTTTTTTTTATTCTACCCAATATATTTTAAAATAATTATTAGACTTCTTTAAATACCTAACTTTTAAACCAGGGGTCCTCAAACTTTTTAAACAGGGGGCTAATTCACAGTCCCTCAGACTGTTGGGGGGCCAGACAAGGTGGATGGATGTGGCTAGGTGATCATGTGATTGGGTGGGCATGGCCAATTTAGCAGTCCATTAAACAATACACATAAATTAAACTTTAATTTGTTATGCTCCTGGGTTATGCTCCTGGGAAAGCAGGTTAGTGAAGGGATACGGCTGTGTTGGGGTGTGTGTGAGGGACTTCTATTTGTCTCTCTCTCTCTCTCTCTCTCTCTCTCTCTCTCTTCTCTCTCTCTCTCGTCTGGGAAAGCCAAAAATGGGGCCATTTTTGGCCTTCTCAGCCTCCAGAACCACTCTGCCGCCTCAAAACGGGCCCAGTTTTGGCCTCCTGAGGCCTCCACACATCCCGTTTTTGACCTCCTCGGCCTCCAGAAGGCAGGCAGGGACTAACAGGTAGGTGGGGCAATATGGATGGGGCAGCCTTGTGGTCCCTCGTGGGCCACATTAATGGCTTCAGCGGACCATATCCGGCCCACGGGCCGTTGTTTGAGGACCCGTGTTTTAAACAAATACAGTAGTAAGTTTACTTGAACTAACTAATGGGGAGAGGGGATAAATAAGATGTAAATTCAATTTTTAATTAGTGGAGATAATCATTCTGTTGCATATTAACTTCCCCAATAACATTAATTTTCTGAAAGTGAGTTTCTTGCAAATGTGGTGACTAAAGGCATTTTCACTTGCATAAAACCAAACTGTTATTGTGATGTTTCATGCTACCAAAGCCACAATAAATTGAACTTGTGCAATAACTGTATCGCAAATAGCCATTTCCAATATTCACCCCATATCTTATCAACTCTTAACAATATTCCTGGCCTCCAGATAAATGGTTTGCTTTGAAATCCTATCTATGAGGAGACAGACACTTGCTGTTCCTGATTCTTCCAGATCAGCAGTGTTTTCATCATCCATTCTCATAGATAACCAAAGCGCCCATATTTTTGGCAATAAAAATGGACAGCATTACCTTTTTGCTTATTTAAAAATGGCAGTGGTGGTGAAGACCAGGGACTTCTTGTCAATGAATCCTTGGATGGTGATTTCTTTCCAGTAGCAGTTGCTGCCACTTCAACTGATTTCTTCTGAGCTACTTTGTCCTTTATTTCTTCACTACTGATGGTAGACGAAGACACGGTATCAGCATGGATTTTAGATGCGGTGAAGGAACACTTCAAGTAGGAGGCTGAGTCTGCTAGATTTTCCCTGTTCATTCTGCTTTCCTTGGAGCCACTTAAATTGTAATCCGAAGCCCTGGTGCCTTCATTCCTAGTGTGATTTTCTTCTTCAATAATGTCCATAATTATTGGCTTCATTAAGGGAGAGTCATGCTCCCGTTTAGGGCTCTCCTCAGAGGCTGATGAAGCATCACATGATTCAATTATGAGCTCACTGTCCAGTTCAGCTTCACGTTCTTCCCTCAGAATGCTATACTGTATTGAAGGAGAGGCTGGGGAAGGTGGAGGGCCTCCAGCATGGCTGAAGGTCATGTAGTTGGAATGGAGAACCTCTTCAGCAGCTAGGGGGTCTTCTGATACCAATTCTATTTCAGAATCACCAGATTCAGCACTGCTTGCTTCATTATCCAAGGGAGCAGTTCCTGCTGGAAATTCTGTCAACTTGTTTTTCTTATCTTGTTTTTCTGGTACAACAGTTTGTGGTCCTTGGCCTTCAGGATGCTTAAATGGGAAGCCCTTTGCTTCTTTAATGGCATTAATAAGTTCCTCTTCAGAAAGGCTGCCCTTACCTTGAGACTCAGAACCAGATGGTTCTGGAATTTCAAGGAGATTGTTCCAAGTTAGGAAAGAAGAAGGAACACAATAAAAGAGAAAGAGAAACATGAGGGAAAGAGAAGGATAAAAATTCCGATTAGCAAAAATCCAATTTTATCTCTTCATGAAGCAATCACATGATGTACTTATGCATACAACCCACAAGCTCTTGAGCAAACACAATGGGCTTTCTGTATTATTTCTAGATTGGATTGTTTTTTCATGTCTAGTGCTGATGTTTCTCCTCATAAGGAGGCACGACTTCACTCCTAACAATTTGCAAATAATAAGCAAGTTTCAAAAAATACATGGTTTGTACAAAATATAAAAGTGGGTGTTTTAATGTGTGAAAACATATTTCTGAAAACAGAGTACAGGTGGCATGACTCATAAAAGCTTTTAAGGTGGGGAAAGCTGGTGTATAATGGGACTGTAATTTGTATACTGTATGTGACACATAACAAAGCTTAAGACATCTCTTTTTTTTTTTTTTTTTTTTTTTTTGGAGTATAGGCTTTGCTGCTTGGGGTCACATTCCATATAAATTAATATTTAATATTCCATGAAATAAATGTGTCAACTTTGTGGGCAGTCGCCAATTACTTCCCCTCTCTTGCTTGCTAAATGAGGATGGCTAACTTTTGCAGGAACAAATTGTCCATGGATCTAAATGGCCAAAGGAGACAAAACAATTCCACAACCTATCCTTAGATGTGCTTGGGATCTTCCCTTGAGACAGATTATGGTTTTAATTTCACGTCCCCTTTAATGATTTCTGGAGCTGCAGCATCTTTTCAAACTAGTGGAGAAAAAAAAATCTCCACTGCTGTTTAATAAGCCAGAGTTAAAGATGGCCAGCTGGGGAATTTTGGAAATTAAAGTCCACAAGTCTTAAAGTTGCCAAGGTTGAACATCCTGGCATAGAGCTTTTCTACATGACAATGTCCTTAAATTCAGAGGAAAGGATTTAGATACTAAAAGCACTGCCAGTACCACTGATCTTTATTGTACCATGGCAATAAAACTACCTATTGTAGTGCCCTCACAGAATATAATATTGGGTACTTTAATGGAAGGAAATAGTTGTCACCTTTCACCTACACACACCCAGGGTATCTGCAGGAGGAACAAAACGTTGAGTGTTGCTGTGGATTGAGGTTTCTCTATATCATAGGGAGCAATGTATAGTTTATGAATTATTTGGGTAACCCCAGATGTATGTCTTCAATACCCAGAATTCTCTAACCATCATGGCCTCACTAAGAATTTAGAAGTTCCAATTCCATCCACCTGTAAAGTACTCTTATTAGAAAATTTACTTGCAGATATTAGTGTATGTTTTCTGCGGAGAACTCCACGTGGCATCAGAAAGGGCATCCAGCCAGTAAATGCTCAGTTCCATCCAGTCACCCTGACTCTATCCCGAATTAAGGGTTGTAAGAAGGGAGGGTTTTTTTTTTTAGTGTATGTTAACTGCAAATCTTCCTCATCCCCTAAATTATTTTTTATTGTACCTGGTATGTAATCATTTTTTACCTGTTCCTGAAGAAGGTGGTGTAATTGAGCCTGGACTGTCATCTTCTGGCTCAGAGACTGTCACTGTAGGAACTATTTCATGACTTGGTTTGAGACCAGCTTCTTGTTTTTCAGGCGTTTTCTCCTTTGATACAGGCACCTCCATAGTTTCTATTTCCGTCAGTGTAATCTTGACTTGTGATGTTTCGGAGGGGCTATACTGGTGGTCCAGTAGAAAAGATGAGCCCTCTTTAGACTCATGTTTTTCATCAAATGGTATCCCTTTTGCTCCAATCTTGTCTTCCACTCCTTGATTAATCAAGCTGAGAGGACTCATGTCTTCCTTGACTGTATCACAGCTCTCTTGGTATTTAATCTCTTCTGATCTACTGATGTCCATGTACTTGTAGGATTCAGATTTCATCTGTTCTGCCGGATCAGCTAAAATCTTGTTGACATCAGTGGATTCTGCTGGGGTCATCTCTATTCCTGAATCAGAGCTAAACAGCCCACCTTGGGCATGAATTCCCTCAGTGCTCTCTGAAGGGGTAACATGACTGTCCTCCCTGGAAAGATTTCCGGTGAAATAAGAGGAATCTTGAGGTGCTGTATAGAGTTCATCAGAAAACAGAGAGGTGTACAGGGAGCCATTGCTTCTGTCTGATGTCTTGGAGCTACCATAATCATAGAAGTGAGAGGAAGTCATTCCTCCTAAAAAAAGATAAAGAAATAAAATGTATTTATTTATTTTATTTATTTATTGTCAGATTTGTATGCCGCCCTTCTCCTGTAGGACTCGGGGCGGCTCACAACAATAAAAACAACCCGACAATGGATATTATTTAACTAATATTAAAACCAAATATAAAACCCCCAAATCCCCAAAATTAAAATCCGCAACAGATCAGGGAAGCTGCTGAAAGAGCCATGTTTTTCGGTCAGCGCAGAAGGTGCAGAGGTCGGGGGCCGTCCGGAGTTCAGTGGGCAGCTCATTCCAGAGGGCTGAAATTTAATCCAAAGGAAAATTCTATTATATGAAGAAATTCCATATGATAACATGGCGGTAGGTGGGTGAAACACTTTGTCTACAGGCATTTTGTTTGAGAATTTGGTGCAGTCACAAAGCTATTATTAGTGAATGAGTGTGAATCTACACACATACAATCTTCAGCCAGTTTATCTAAGGCACTTCCAGACAAACAGCTTTTCTGCTATTCAACATTTCTAATTTTATTTTAAAACACATCTGAAACTGATCCAGGGTATTCTGACCATTTTGATCATCAGGATGCAGGGATCATAGGTTCATGGGCAAGTTTGCAAAATTAATGCCTGAAAGTAACTATCAGCCAATCAAAACTTTGCAATCAGATCAGTAACATCTGCCTGCTAAGAATTTTGCCTAAGTATCATAGGGAGAAAGAAAAGACAAGAAGAAAAGAAATTTCTAGCACTTATTTCAACTCATTTATTAAAAACTTTCAAGCCTCCTGCTATAGCAAGATTCCAGGGGGCAATGTCTCTTTCAGAACAGAAAATCCTTGCCCAGAGAAAAATAAGGGATAAGAATAGATATAAAATATTTGAAACAGTCATTATATTATTTTATCACTAAAGGGTTCATCTTATTCCCAGACCAGGAGAGATCCAATTTTCCTTCAGAGTGGAACTCTTTTTTGAAGAAGTTATTTAACTGGCCTTGTTGTACTCTACGATCTACTTCTGCACCCACTTTTGAAACTTCTTTGGAACTGATGGAAACTTCCAGAATAATCTTTGCAAATCATGGGAAAAAGGGAATAAAAAAGAATGCTAATACTAATCAGCTACTAATAATTACAATAATCAATCCCTAAAACACAACAGATTGAATGCATTATATTGAGAGTAATGTTTGCAAGACATTATCCCAGTAACTCTCATAAAGCTAAAGGTGAAATCTTCATTCATTGCAACATGGTAGTTTATATGAGTATAAACTCTTTCCCTCCCATGTTCCATAGAATTTTAATTCTTGCAGATAGTGTTTAACAAAATATGGATTCCCTCCTGGATGCAGCATCACTTTCATGAGAAAAAGCTTTGCAAAACATTTGGTAACTAGTTCAATACAGTGATGTGTTGAAGATAAAAAATATAACAGAAAGAAAGATTACTGTATGCAAAGCATGGCCCACAGTAACAAAAGTTCTGATTATTTGAAGTTGGAAACAAACAGCAAGACATAATCTTCAAGAGGCTTTTGACTATTTAAGAAAAAGCGTGCTGGATGGGAGAGGGGAACACACTAGCCTATTTCAACAAGAATGCAAATATTTAAAGATTCTGGGCTGCAAAACGTTCTGCATCCCTTTGGGGAAATAACGGTACAGCAGTTAGATTGGTACTTTATGCTATCTTGAATCAGCAGGAGTCTGTAATTCCCGGCAATAAACTTCATACAGATCTGAGAGAAAATTCAAACATGCCTTTGCTCTCTGAATAAAATTCATGAGCCTATTCCAAAACAATTAAAAAGAAATGTCACCAGTCATCCTAGAGGATTTCATTTTGTGAAATGATTCTTCTGAAGAATCATTTGAAGCTGCTCACTGGTAAAAGAGGACAATATTATCTGTCAATATCAGTGATGAAATTCAAAAGTTTTCTCTACCGGTTCTGTGGGCGTGACTTGGTGGGGCATGACTTGGTGGTCATGTGACTGGGTGGCGTGGCTTGGTGGTCATGTGACTGGGTGGGTGTGTCTTGTGACCGGGAAAACCAACTATCACACTTTACACAAAAATAATACAAAAGCTACACAACTGACTCACATACAATGCAAAAGGAGCTGGACTTCACACAAAATGGCCCCTGCAACAAGCAGGAATCTCACAGACTCACAGAGAACTCAAAAAGAAACTATCACACTTTACACAAAAATACCAGTTTGGGCAATAGGTTGTAAAAAAATGCTTTAAAAAGTAAAAGAAAAGTTCCAACCATCACACGGCACAGCTGATTGTCACAGCTGATTGTTGGAACCTTATTTTACTTTTTAAAGCACTTTTTAACTACCTATTCACCGAACTGATAGTAAAAAAATGCTTTAAAAAAGTAAAAGAAAAGTTTAGACGATCAGCTGTGCCGCGCGATCATAGGAACTTTTTTTTTTTTTGCTTTTTAAAGCATTATTTTACTACAAGTTCAGGCGAACCTGTAGCATTTTCACTACTGGTTTGGGCGAACCACCCTGAACCAGAAGCATTTCACCTCTGGTCAATATTATCTAACGAAGTATGATTCCATCACTATTCATACCTGTTCAAGGAAGCATGTTGCTTCCCTATGACCTCTATCATTTATCTATTTATTAGATTTATATTATTTATAAGTATAAGCAAATCATTATGTAGTATCTTTAATTTCACATGCTAGCAAAAAAGGATCATCCAATGCAGATTAGAGACCTACATTGAAAAGGGAGATGCCACATGTCTAAGATGGCTTTAGAAGAGGTCAAGGAATAAGAGACATAATTGAGAAAATTGAGAAAGCCAAAGGATATAAAAAATAACTCACTATGTGCTTCTCTGTTAATAGAAAAGTCTTTGATTGTGTTGATCATGTCAAGTTGTGGTATGTACTTAGAAAAAGGGAAATCCTCATTAGTGCATCTCCTTGTCATCATACAAAGCCTATACCCAGGTCAGAAAGCCTGGGTATAGGCTTTGATCTGAAGGAACATGGCAATCAGACTGGTTCTAGGTTGGAAAAAGAGTGAAATAATACTGTAGACTGTTTCCTTATTTCTTCAACCTTTATGTTGAATATATCCTAATGATATTATATATATATGTGATATATATATATGTGATATATATATATATATATATATATATATATATATATATATATATATGTTTTCTGAGGTTTTCGCGAGTGTTTGTATGTAGGTCTTTGGTTATTCGGGTCTTCTCCTGCGTAGAATTGGAAGTATCTTGGCGACGTTTCGACGAAGTCTCATTCGTCATCTTCAGGCTGGTGTTCTCGGCTTCGTTCTTCCAGGAGCAATGGAAGAACGAAGCCGAGAACACCAGCTCCTGGAAGAACGAAGCCGAGAACACCAGCCTGAAGATGACAAATGAGACTTCGTAGAAACGTCGCCAAGATACTTCCAATTCTACGCGGGAGAAGACCCGAATAACCAAAGACCTACATATATATGTGTGTGTGTGTGTGTGTGTGTGTGTGTGTGTGTGTATGTGTATATGTATATATAAACTATTCTAAAAACTATTCTTTACATATATATACCTATACTAGCTGTACCTGGCCACACATTGCGGTGGCTCAGTCTTGTGGGTATACTATATTTTTTCACCAAGTGCCAATAATTTCCCTCTGTAGCTCAGGTCACGCCTAACTTGCCTCCATCCCTCCAGTCTTTTCCTATGGGGAGCCCTCCTCCCCAGCAGGATCTGGCCTCAGGACCCACCCCTGGAGAGCTTGCCACCAAACACCCCCTCTCCTCCCCTCAAAATTGTATCGAAGTCGAGAAGGCGCAACATGCGTGAAGCTGGCCGGACTGGTTTTTTCATTCTCTATGCCCAAGGATTCTGATGACGTCAGCTTTCCTCCCTCTCACCTGGCTCGCCTGTCAAGCGGTGCCTTCTCTCTCCCTCTCTCTCTCTCTCCCTTACCTGGCCTCTGCAAGGGGGGGGGCGAGGGCAGAGAAAAGGCAGGAAGGGGGGGAGGGCTGAAATCTTTTTATTTTTAAATTGCTTTTTGGCAAGATTGCTTGATGGATTGGCAAGGTTGATAGATGGACGGCAAGGTCTTGGGACCCCCACCCCAAACGTTGCCAATCTAGTCGACTCCCCTTCCTCTTCTTCCTCCTCTCCTCCTCCCCCAGGTCACCCCCTCCTTCCCTGCTCATTGCAAAGCCCCCTCCCCACCCTCCCCAAGAGCCCCCCCTTGCAAATAGGAAGGGTTCCTTCCTCCTCCTCTCCCCTTTCTCCCCCCCCCCTTTTTTTCCTTTTTTGCAATGGGCTGGTCCACGTGGAACCCCCCCCCAACCCCTGCAGTTCCCCCACCCACCCATCTCCACTCACCTGGACACATTTCGGGAGTGGGCCTCCCCTTGCGGGACTTTTTTTTTTAAATTTGATTTATATGCCGCCCTTCTCCGAAGACTCAGGGCGGCTTACAATACATTAAGCAATAGCCTTCATACTTTTGTATATTTATACAAAGTCAGCTTATTGCAATTTACCTACCTTAGAAAGGATGGAAGGCTGAGTCAACCTTGAGCCTGGGGAGATTTGAACTGGTGTAATTGCAGACAGCTGGATGTTAATTATGGTGCTTTAATCTGCAGAGCTAAACCAGGCTCTTGCAGCTGTGCATCACGGGTCTGCTTTGCAAGGAGGAGGAGGAAAGGGGAAAGAGCAGAAGCCCCTCAGAAGCCCCTCAGCCTCCCACACCCCCACCTGGGCCTGCTGTCCCTCACCACTCAATTGACCTCCCACCACCACCACCACCGCTTCCTGCAAGCAGCCGCCTCCTTTGCTTCCACCCTGCCCACGCTGGCCACGGAAGTCGAGTGAGTGGACCAGTGGGGCAGGGCGATCTTCCAAGGGGAAGGGGTAAAAAGCCCTGCCCCCTTTCTCTCTCCCCTTTCTCTCTCTTCCCTGCCACACTCTCCCCCCCTTCCCCACACCGGGTGGCTTCCAGTTCCACAGGTTTCTCCCCAGCTCTTCCATCCCTTTTCCTTCGTCAATCAATTGATCGATCGAGCAGAATAATGCTGGGAGGGGCCCGGGAGGTCTTCTAGTTCCCTGCTCAGGCAGGAGACCCTGTACCATTCCAGATTCACCAAGGCATTCACTTATCTCTGACCTGGGCTACAGAGGGATACGGCACAGTTCAATTCCAACGCAATGTCGCACGAAATAATTAAATCAAAATGAAAATAAATCGAAATCTAGGAAAATTCAATTTAAAAATGCAATCAGAAACATTGATTGCAATGTTTCTGATTGCATTTAGTATAGCGTGCATTGCTTTTATGTCCAACAGATGGCACTGTTTTTCCAAAAAGCATGTTTTTACCTGTCACAGGTGTGACATCTATATATAGTAGGTATATAAAAACACGTGTGTATTCGAATGCAACATTGTGTCAAAATTTCAAGGCAATCAGTGAAGAACTTTCGGAGATTTAAGATTTTGAACAAACAAACATTTACATTTTTATTTATAGATAGATATAATAATATAATAATATAATATAATATAATATAATATAATATAATATAATATAATATAATATAATATAATATAATATAATATAATATAATATAATATAATATAATATAATATAATATAATATAATATAATGATATAATATGATATAATGAGTATATCATAACAAATGAGTATATATTATGTTGAGTACCTGTCGTAATGTCTCCTTTTATATATATCCATTTCATGTATTCATAATCATGTATATACTTATATCTGTTATCATATGTCATGCTTAACAAAATAAATAAATAAATAAAATATTGAGGGAACTTGGAAGAAGATGAGCATGGTTTCAAAACTGGAGAGGAAGCATCAACAATTTATTCTATGCTGATGACACCACAAAAATATCTGAAAAGGCAAACACTATGCAATCTCTAGTAATTATTATTTTATTTTTATTTATTTGTATCTTGCCTTTCTTATTTTTACAAATAACTCAAGATGGAAAACATATCCAGCCCATCTTCCTCCTCCTATTTTCCTCACAACAACCACTGCGTGAGGTGAGTTGGGCTGAGATACTGACTGGCCCAAGGTCAACCAGCAGGCTTTCATGGCTAAGCCAGGGCTCACAATCTTCCACTTTCCAGCCTGGTGCCTTAACCACTAGACCATGCTGGCTCTCAAATCAAGGAGCCTAGTGAAAAAATGAGACTAAGATTAAAAATAAAGATTGCTAAAATAATAAGAGGTATAGTAACTAGCTTTAGAACTGACAACTGAAGGTGTTGAAGAGGTGGATAGTTTCTGCCTTTTTTCTGAGCACTATCAAAAGTACAAAAGAAGCAGGAATCTTAAAATATGACACAGACAAGCACTCAGTAGAGAAGCAATGAAGGTCTTGGAAAAGATATTTAGATAGAGAGATGTGCCTATATATCTACAAAGATCAGACTTGTGCAGGGAATGTTTTTTTGCTGTGACACAAAAAGTTGGAATTTGAGGAAGCAGACTAGAAAGATAATGACACTTCTGAATTTTGAGGATGACCAATAGAAAGGTAAATGGATTCAATTACAATAGCAATGGGTACCTTCCTAATGAAAGATCTGAAAAACCAAGTTAAAAGACAGATCTTCCTAGAGAAAATCTATGTGGTCATTAACAATCAACCCTGAATTGAGAGTACCGTAATCAATCAGTCAATCAGTTGTACAAAGCATTTTCTTCTCTAGTATTATTCCCATGACATTACTTAGCCTAAAATCTCTCAGTGAAATTCCATGGCTGAAGATACTTGAACATTAGTCTCTTTGGCAGTTTTATATCTTATTCTCTTTAATCACTACAATGCATTGGCATAGGTATAATGCTCCAAGTCAGACTTTCACTGATAATACCCAAACTATAATATCTTAGTCCTCTTCCTGTTGACTCTGTCCAGTTGGTCTTTCTTCGCAGCTTCTGCCAGTCTGCCAATCTGTCTTCCATTTCCTCTCATCCTTATTCCAACCTCATTTTCCACTAACTTTTTAGGCCAAATGTTTGGCCTGTTGATTGACCCAAATATTCTTTATTTCCTGCCCTAATTTTTCATTCAGGTTTCTTTCCTCTTGACATCTTAAGACTAAACATCCATAATCCTTCTGACATCAGTACAATCGAGCGGGTTCAGAAGTATTTCATGAGAAAAGTTTTGCACTCTTCTGTACACAATAGAATTCCCTATGCTACTAGACTCGAAATTCTCGGTTTGGACAACTTAGAACTGCGACACTTGAGGTCAGACCTAGGTATTGAATACAAAATTATATGTAGTAATGCTTTATCTGTAAATGGCTTTTTCTGTTTTAAACGCAATAATACGCGCACGAACAACGCTTTAAACTCAATGTAAATCGTTCTAAACTTGACTGTAAAAAATATGACTTCTGTAATAGTTGTCAAAGTCTGGAATGCTGTACCTGATCCAGTTGTCTCAGCTACAAATTTTCACAGTTTTAGTCACAAATTGACTTCTGTGGATCTTACTTCATACTTAAGTGGTCAGTAGAGGTGGCATGCATAAGTACACTAATGAGTCTATTGTCCCTGGCATTGTATTTTTTTCTTTTATTCTTATTCTTGTTTTTGTTTGACAAATTTCAATAAATAAATAAGATAAAATAAAATCATAAAAAATATTTAAGATCATACTGCTCTGAATTTCATTTCTTTTTGTCTAGGAAAAGAATGTGACAAAATCTGGTCCTCATCTTTATCAAAATTATTAATAAAAATATTAAATAATATAGGATAGGATCATACTTTGTATCACCTCATTCCAACTTGATGAAAAATTACTAATGAGTTCTCTTTAAATTTTATTTACTTATCACATTGTACAGCTGCCCATCTCACATAGTGATATAGCTAAATAAGATTTCTGAGCTAGCTATATATCTACTCTTGTTATTGTTATTGTTTTTATTTTGACTTGGACACCACCCAACTCCAACTGACTTTAAGCAGCTCAATAAATAAAAACAAACAATATACAATCGAAATAAAAACAGTGAATAAGATGGTGAATCCATCCAAGGGCAATATGCATGCAATCTATAAGGTTCAATCATTCTACCCTAAAATCTGGAAGAAGAACTAGGTTTTTAAGGCCCTCTGAATCACCATCAGGATGGGAGCCACTTGGATCTCAGGAGGAACCTCATTTCAGAGGACAAGGACATCAACGGAGAAGACCTGTTTCTGATAGATCCTGATAGATGGCCAGGTTGACACCATAGGAGAAAGCCAGTCCCTCGGGTAACTAGGCCATATATCATGTAGGGGTTTATAAGTCACCACCAACATCTTGAATCTCACCCAAAAGCACTGGCAACCAGTGTAGCTCATGAAACAGGTACTTCATAGGCATACCAAGGCATGCTCCTCGCTGCCTGTGTTGCTGTACTTCGGACCAGTTGAAATTTCCAGGTGGTCTTCAAGTCTCATATTCATTGCAGTAGTCAAGCCATGAGGCTACTGGGCATGAATGATTTTCTGAAAGATCTGCCAATCTAGAAAAGGGATAAACTTAACTATCATGCTCTTGTCCACATTTAACTAGTTTGAAAGGCAGTTATGAAGCTTTTTGTGAAATGCTATGCTGAAAGTTAAATTATTGTAACAAATACGTGGAACATGTACAGCCTTCTCCAGCAACACCGAACCAAAATAGAAGCTGAATAGATTTATCTTTTATTATCTGTTTGTTTTGCTAACTTCACTGAACAGCTGGTATTCTTATTCTTTCTTTACCCCTCATTCTGAACATATCTAATGAAGTCACTTCTATCGTTTTGAAATTCCTCCACCAACCACTGCTTATTTTGAACTTTAGCTTTCCTGATACCCCCTCTAGAGTTCCACACTACTTGCATATATTATATTTTGGGTGATCTGGAAACTGTTCTAGACAGGCTTTGAGTCTGATCCAGCAAAGCTATTATGATTCCTTTTCTGTTATCTCTCAACTTCTTGAAACTGAAATCAGGCATCTCTCCCCTCTCTCCTTATGAATCTGTAAAGTGCTGTGCATTTATGACTCAGTGTCAATAGCATTTTTAGTACAAAAACAATACTGCATCAGCTGTACTAGCAGCAGCACCAGCAACAACCTGGCATCCTGCTAAGCTGGATGAGTGTCTCATCCTGCTAAGTGCCAATGCATTGATGATGTTACCTTACTTTGAGTAACTAAACATCTGTAAGAAAACAACCGAGCTGAGAGAGCACCAAAGACCCCACATTTCAACCCTGAACTAACATATTCTCTTTTATCAGTGCCTCGTCTGTTTTGAGTATGACCTAAAATTAATTCCATCCTCAAGAGTTCATAACCAAAAGTATTCTTACTTGTTACAGCTGCTATGAGAGCATATCTCAGAATGCTTGAGCAAGTAAAATAACTTCACTCTACTTCCAAGTTAAAGGGAAAAAAATATGTGAAATTATCACATGTTATTATATTCCAGTAGATGGTGCTCTTAGTATTGGTATTTGGCTTGAAGGAAAAGCAGTATCATGCATACTTACTCTGCACTAACTGAATGCTAAGTGAAATCTTGTAGCCAATTACAATTAAGGAGCCACAATAACATTTTAACTATTAATTATATCTCATTAGATATGTAAATGGGATAGGTATCATAGTTGGACCTTGATTTTGAAGAACAGAATGGAGTGCATGGGGTATAAATGGCGAAAAATTGCTGTCCTTACAGACCATTTCCAAGGTTTTATTTTTATTTTGTATTTATTTCTATCCAACCTTTATTATTTATACAAAATCTCACAGCACTGGACATATCCAAGTCACCTTCCTCCTCCTATTTTCTTTACAGCAACATCCCCATAAAATTGGTTGGGTTGAGAAAATGTGTCAGGCCCAAAGTCAACCAGCTGGCTTTCATGGCCAAGGCAAGATATGGTGATTTAGGGTGCAATCAGATTTCATATGGGAATCGGTAGATCAAGAATCTGCTGATACGCCGCAGAATTCAAAACAGATTGAAATACTACAAAAGAGAATACATAAATCTCCATGAATAAAGCAAAAATGCATTCCCACAGGGAGGGCCTCCTTGGAGTGCCGTCAGCCAGGCAGTATCATCTGGTGACTCCTAGGGAACGGGTTTTCTCTGTGGGCACACCTACCTTATGGAATCAACTCCCCCTTGAGCTCCAGGTGGGCCCTGATCTGCACTCTTTCCGCCGTGACCTTAAGACATGGTTATTTCACCAGGCCGGATTGGACTGAAGGGGTTTTTAAGGGGAGTTTTAATGGTTTTTAACACTTAATATTGATTTTTTCTGTTTTTATTGCTGTGAGCCACCCTGAGTCCTTTCCGGAGAGAGGGAGGCATATAAAAAAGAAAGAAAGAAAGAAAGAAAGAAAGAAAGAAAGAAAGAAAGAAAGAAAGAAAGAAAGAAAGAAAGAAAGAAAGAAAGAAAGAAAGAAAGAAAAAGAGAGAGAGAGAGAGAGAGAGAGAGAGAGAGAGAGAGAGAGAGAGAGAGAGAGAGAGAGAGAGAGAGACAGACAGACAGACAGACAGACAGATAGATATAATACAGGGCTGGGCTGCTGCCGGTTATAACAATTGGTTCGCAAATGTGAGTACGCACATGCTCATAGCATCAAAAAACCAGCGATTATATAGGATATGATAGTGTCAGAGTTGGTGGGTGGGGCCAGCCCTGGTCGCAACTACCAGCTTGCCCGAACCGGTCCGAACCAGCAGTAGCCCACCACTGAAATAATACCTGAAATTTAAAATCAATATTAAGGCAATCCTGTCAGCCTTAGCACCTGTACTGTGTTCCCTACAACTCAGGATGATCTTAAGTGCCTCCTTATCAGAAGAAAAAATGCTGCAAAACATAGAAACGGTCTCAGTTCCTTGACCTCCTTACTTCATATACTGAGCAGGAGGATACTCTCAGCATCCCATCCCTGAAAAGGGGATAATGGGGAAATGGAAAAGTAACACTTTCCTCCACAACTTTTTTCACAGCTAAAATTGCACAAAGCAACTCTTTGTGCTGCAGGAAAAAATACATATGAAGCATTCCTCCTGTTCTGAAATCTCAGAGGATTAGAATATCCAACTTGGTCTTCAAATCACTTTTTTGTTTTGTTTATTTTATATTACATCTCCTCAGTTTGTAACATCTTGGTTTTCAATGGAGAAAATTGTCTCAAAACAGCTTATAATAAAAGAAGGCACTATATTCAGAGCTATAAAACAGTAGCCACACAGCTTGAAGAGGCATAGCAACAAATGCTTCAGCATAAAACAGAATTTTAAAATCTGCAGGTTTTATTTGTCTGTGCATATTTTATCTGTCTGATGCTAAAAATATCATGCTCGGTGCCTTTAGCTCCTCTTTCTAGTACATATCAGCCTTCAGTGCAGCTTGGGAAAAGAGACAGTAATGATTATAAGACATCTATTTTATTGATGGGGAAATCCCACGTCTCCAAAATGCAAACACAAAAAGGGGGCAAAAAAATCCATCTTGCTCTCTGGGTGATGTTATTGTTTCATTAGTGTACTGCCCACAAGTTGGAGCCTCGGGAAAAAGAACAACTAAAAATGCAGTTCTGCCTACAAAAACATTGCCCATTCTTGATTTTGATTTTTCATATCCTAGAATCCTCATATTCCCCCTTTATGAACCAAGATGCCAAATAGATTCTAGTTTAGCAAATGCCACAGTTGTAATCGAAAGTGAAGGAAGCTTTGACAGCATGCCTCCTTTTATGTGGGGAACTGTTACCCCCATCCAGAATAAAAATCTACAAATAATTCTAGATTACTGGTCAAGGTCATATATGAGCCTTAAAGTGATAATAGTCTTAAAAACATATAAAAGAAACCACAATCATCAGGTCCCAGATGTCCTCCAGGAAAGCTTCTTTTTCAGCTACTTCCAGAAGGCACCTGAAGTAGGAGCTAACCTAGTTTTTAGCCAGAGGCTGTTTAACAAAGCCAATGCTGCCACTCAGAAGTAAAATAATACATTTTAACGTGACAGTTCCTTGGCCCTGAGAAGGTAAAGACTTGCTGGGAATCTATATGGAATAACTTTGATTATACCGGTAGTAGTAAAATCAAATGCAAATCAAAGTTAAAGAACTCAAACACTTTTACTCCTGACGAATCAAATAAGGCTTGAGGCACAACTGACCAGGGACAGATTATTTTTTATTTATCAAATTTAAATGGCTTCCCATCTCACAAAAAGTGAGTGTGGGAGGCATACAAAAGCCAACAAAACAATAATATAAAAACAATAATTATAAAAATATAAACTATATTTATTAAAAATGAAAATTATCTTATTTTGCACACATTATGTGAAGAGTTAGTTGTCTGCAGAAGCTCTGATGCTGGGGAAGTTAGAAGGAAAGAGAAGCAAAAGATGACCATCAACAAGGCAGATTGACTCAATTATAGTAGCCATGGGTGCACCTTTAGAAAACATGGATAGACCAGGTTAGGGATAGATCACCATGGAGAAAATCTATCTTATGGTTACTAGGAGCTGACTCTGACTCTAATCTATACAATCCTCCTGTACAATGACCAACTTCCCCACATATCAACAGATTGCCTATACCAGCTGAAACCAATTCCCTCTTTCAATAAATATATTTTCCATATATGTATATAGGTATCGTGTTTCCCAGAAAATAAGACCCTGTCTTATATTTTTTTGAACCCCAAAATAAGGGCTTGGCCTTATTTTCGGGGAGGTCTTATTTCGGGGTGCATGGAGCAAAATGGGGCTCCTGTTGCTGTCTTACCAGATTTTCAGCTCTGTGTTTAAATATTTTGGGGGGGGGGTATTTTTTGGGCGGGAGGCTTATTTTAGCGCATGCGCTCAAAAGCCCAATTGGGCTTATTATCAGGGGATGTCTTATTTTCAGGGAAACAGGGTATATACATGTCTGTATAAGTAGGTGTGGATCAAATTATTGTCCCGTCTCCAACCTTCGCTTTGTTGCGAAGGTTGTTGAGAGTGTGGTTGTGTGACAGCTGCCTCGGTACCTGGATGAAACGACCTATCTATTTCCGTTCCAGTCGGGCTTCAGGTACGGGTACAGCACGGAGACGGCATTGGTCGCGTTGGTGGATGATCTCTGGAGGGCTCGGGACAGGGGCTGTTCCTCTGTCCTGGTCCTATTAGACCTCTCAGCGGCTTTTGATACCATCGACCATGGTATCATGCTGCGCCGGTTGGAGGGGCTGGGAGTGGGGGGCACTGTGTTATGGTGGTTCTCCTCCTTTCTCTCCAACCGGTCGCAGTCTGTGTTGTCAGGGCGGCAGAGGTCGACCCTGAGGCCCCTTGTTTGTGGGGTGCCGCAAGATCGGTCCTCTCTCCCCTTCTGTTCAACATTTACATGAAGCCGCTGGGTGAGATCATCCGTGGTTTTGGGGTGAAGTACCATCAGTACGCTGATGATACACAGCTGTACATCTCCACCCCAGACCACCCCAACGATGCCCTTGAAGTGATGTCCCGGTGCCTGGAGGCCGTACGGATCTGGATGGGGAGGAATAGACTCAAGCTCAACCCTTCCAAGACCGAGTGGCTGTGGTTTCTGACATCCCGATATAGTCAGCTGGCGCCATCTCTGACTATTGGGGGCAAGTCATTAGCCCCCATGGATGGGGCTCGCAACTTGGGCGTCCTCCTGGACTCACGGCTGTCTTTAGAAGGGCATATGACGGCCGTGGTCGGGAGGAGTTTTTATCAGGTTCGCCTGATCTGCCAGTTGCGTCCCTTTCTAGTTTGGGATTCATTACGCATGGTCACTCATGCCCTCACCTCATGCCTGGACTACTGTAATGCTCTCTACATGGGACTCCCCTTGAGGAGCACCCGGAAGCTCCAACTGGTCCAGAATGCAGCCGCGCGGGTGGTGATGGGAGCGATGTGGCGTTCCCATGTGACCCCCCTCCTGCGCGAGCTGCACTGGCTCCCGGTGGTCTTCCGGGTGCGCTTCAAGGTTTTGGTTACCATCTTCAAAGCGCTCCATGGCTTAGGACCAGGGTATCTTCGGGACCGCCTTCTGCCACAAACAGCCTCTCACCGACCAGTCTGCTCCCATAGAGAGGAGCTCCCCAGGGTGCTGTCGGTCAAACAGTGTCGACTGGCGGCCCCCAGGGGGAGACCCTTCTCTGTGGGGACACCTACCATCTGGAACAAGCTCCCCCCTGAGATAAGGAGGTTACAGGACCTGCGTACTTTTCGCCGCGCCTTAAAAACGTTTTTATTTGAACAAGCTGGTCTGGCTTAACCTCCTTTTATATTGGGTTTTAAATTTTATAGAACTGGATTTTAAATTGTTCGAGCCAAATTATTTAATTTGTTTTAAATTATTTTTAACTTTTATATTATTGTATCTTATTTTGGCTGTTCACCGCCCTGAGTCCTGTCTGGGAGTAGGGCGGTATATAAATTTGAATAAATAAATAAATAAATAAATAAATAGTCCATATGTGCTGGCATCTCCATGCATGCAACTGTACCATTTGCATACCATTATATTATACCATTTGGAATCCATGTTCTAAAAATAGAGTAGGATTTTAAAAATCTGATTAGTAACTATTGTTTAAATTTCCTATAAAATAAGGCCTATTTACTAAATTAGGCTCATATGTAAAACCATTCTTAGAACACAGGAACACCCAAAGGCAAATACTTTTCTTTTCAACCTTCCAGCAGCAACAGCAAGGAAGAAGACAGGAGAGCAGGAGAGAATTATCCACATGAGAAGGGAAAGAACAAGAAATGGAGAAATAAAACCAGGCAGAGAGATAAATCAAGAGGCAAGGGAGTTCCTCAGACACTTTCTGCCTACCTGTTTCTATCCTGTCAACAACAGTTGAACAAAGTCTCATATTCTCCTCTTCCTCCCCCCCCCGCCTTTTTTTTTCCTCTTTTTTTTTCAAGAACTGAATATACATTTGGCTGTATCAAGTTGCAAACATTTATTGAGAAACAAACATCATCGACTGTTTCTTAATTTGCTGGTCTTACAAAGCTTCCACATCTTTCGCATTTCATATAGCTTTGTAAAAAAAAAAAAAGAGCTACATAATTCAACAAGGTTTAAAATAAACATCACTACATTCCATGAGCTTTGAGATCCATTTTGACCCCTAATTCTCTGCTCTACTTACAATAATGCCATACTGTCCCAGGAAGCTCTTCTGTATATCTCTGCTGCCCAAAACTGCAGTTACGAATTCTCCAGCAGCTAAAATGATTCATTTCAATTTCCCAAGTAAACTTTCCAGATGGCCCAGTTAAACACGACATCCCAGGTACAACTGAAGATGGATTTCCCATACTCAGTGAAGAGGTCAAATAACATGGGCTAAAAACCTTAAAAGCTTGAGGTGGGAGAGGAAAAAAGCTTGATTGCATCAAAAGAACAATGTTGTTTGGAAAACAATAACTCTGCAGGAGATAGAACAGCATCCAATAGGCTTCCCAAATCCTAGCGAATCTTAGTGTATATGTGCCTTCCTCAGCAAATGCTACTCTCAGCTCTTTAATTCTTATTTCTAATCCTAAGAGCTGGAAATATAAACTACAAAGCAATAAACTAGCACAGCATTTGAAAGGTTTTGCAAATAAAGCTCTTTCACAGCTAACAAGAAAATCACAGCTGTTGCATAACACAACCACTGAAAGGCATTATGGCTTGTTGATGTTTTTAAATTGCAGTCACATTTCCCATGAGCTTTATGCAGACTTAGGAAAAAAAATATTATCGCAATGTTAATGAAGCAGGATTCCCAGATAAATATGACCCAAAATGTCTGTCAAACAGGCATGGGGAGAAGCTCAAGAGGTGGGAGTGACTTGGCAATTCTGAAAAATGGAATAATTGTAAGCTATTTGTCATCTCAGCAGCAGGGGCTCTGCATGTCCCAAGGACATTCCATCTCACTAGATGTTCTTTCACAGAAAACAGTCTGAAAAAATGTTTGCTATTTCTTCTTATTTGCAAGCAATGATGAAAGTAATTTTTTTTTGCCAGTATTGTGAGAAAAATTCATAAAATCTTGGGATTTGGCTCGAGTTTGTTAACCTATGGTTGTCTGCCTGCATAAGAAAATGTTTTACAGCTTTCCTCTTGATGAAAATAAATAAAAGATGAATCTATGAAATATAAAACAAAACATCGTTCTATCCTTCTAGGTCATCCTGGATATTATAGTTTTCTTAGGACTAGAAAATTCTAAGGGGAAACATTCAGTGTCTTCATCAAATTCTAGGTTCAGTTATAATTGCTTTGGGAAAGTTATGCCAGGTAAACTAGAATAAAGCTAATTGAAATATGAGGTGCAGACAAAATCAATTCCCATGGTTTTCTTTAAAAAAAAAATCTTACTAATTTGTTTGTATACAGCTCTTTCCTGAAAGCTAGAATCAACATTCAGGATTGTCATACCAATTAGCTGGAATCAGAAATGTTACTATCAGAAGCACTGAACAAGGTCTAAATCTAGCTCTGGTGAAAGTGAAATCAATAGTTACCAAGCTAGAGAGAAGGCTAGTATAAACATAATTCATTTGGTCCACTAGCCACCAGGGTAATGGCCATTTGCTTGGAATAGTGCTCTTGTAAGAAAACATTCACAGCCGGCTGTGACCCTGAGTGGCAATAGAGAAAAGAATCAGTCAGGTATCTGTGGCCCAGTAAACCAAATTGTTTATGTTCACTGGCCATATCTCAGAGGTAGCATACCTGACATGCCAACTCAGTAGGAAGAGGTAAATAATAAAGTCACTCAGCAGAGCAGAGAGAGTAAAAAATTTGGAGAGTAAAAAAGCTCTCCGCCCATGGTGCGTTAAGTGATGCCGTGCCTTCCCTCTCGCAGTGCCTGGAGGCTGTTAGGGGCTGGATGGGGTACAACGGGTTGAAACTAAACCCTGGCAAGACTCAGTGGCTCTGGGTTTGGGGTTTGTTGGCTCAGGGAGAATTACCATATTTGGTCTTGGACAGGGTGGCACTACCTCAAACGGACCCTGTGCATAATCTAGGAATTTTCCTGAACTCACGACTCCTGCTCAAAGAGCAGGTGGCGGTCGTGGCCAGGAGGGCTTTTGCGCAATTGCGGGTTGTGCACCAGTTGCGCCCTTTCCTGGACCAACAATCTCTACTCACAGTCACTCATGCCCTAGGCATTTCCCGTCTTGACTATTGCAACATGCTCTACATGAGGCTGCCTTCGAAGAGCATCTGGAAGCTCCAGTTGGTGCAAAATGCAGCAGCCCACATGATTTTGTGCAAACCCCGGTGTGCACATGTGTTACCTCTCCTGCGGGAGCTGCATTGGCTGCTGATTTGCTTCCAGGTGCAATTCAAGGTGCTGGTTGTCACTTTTAAAGCCCTTCATGGGTTGGGATCAGGTTATCTGAGGGACCGTCTCTTGCCGGTCACATCTACCTGACCCATCAGAGTTTGGAGGCAGGGAATTTTGTGAGTCCCATTCCCTAGGGAGATATACCTGGTGGGACCCAGAAGAAGGGCCTTCCCCATAGTGACTCCCTCTCTCTGGAACATCATTCCCCACTCTTCTGGAAGGCTCTGAAGACCTGGTTCTGCCAGCGGGCCTGGGGAACCCAGAGTGGGACGGAGCCCATTAAATGGCTTGTGTGATCTGCTGTCGCCAGGGCGAGGTGTGTGGGGTGTTTATTATATTATACTATATTAATTTATTTAATTCTTTTTATTAGTTTTATTGTTTTATTGTTTTAAATGTCGCTTTATACTCTGTAAACCATCTCGAGTCACCATGGGCGAATAGGTGGCAATATAAATTCAATAAATAAATAAATGTCAAGTGATGGAAGCAAACATTTTCCAAGAAATTTAAATGTGTCTATGTCTCATTGATTTCCATGTAATCTAATCCCTTGAGGATCATCAGTTGGCAGCCTAAAACACTAAGTAGTATTGCTATGATCTTTAGTTACTAATCAGAGGCAAAATAATTAGATGGAGCTATAGCTTTGAAGTTAGCAAGAGAATCTGGACCATTACTCTTGCCTACAAAAATGGTTTTTTTAAACTGGAAAGTCAACATGCAACAATATAAACCAGTGTTTCTCAACCTCAGCATCTTTAAGATGTGTGGACTTGAAACTCCCAGAATTCCCCAGCCAGCATGCTGGGAGTTGAAGTCCTCACAATTTAAAGCTGCTAAGATTGAGAAACACCGCCATAAATCAAAACCAAGTGCTGCTTAATGCCTGGTTGCTGGTAGTTTTCTACACACTGGCTAGGTTATTATTTCATAGAACCTTTATTGAAACTTCTACATTTCCCAAGGATAAAAATGCCCTTTAAATGTTCTTCAGAGAACTCTGCATAGAATATGTATTCATGAGTGGCTTCTGCTTGACTGGGCCAGAATTTAAATTAAGGGTAAGTGAGCAGGAACTTGAAGCTCCACTGGAAGAAGATGCTTGAATTCTGGCAACACTCCAACATCATACATTTTATCAGGAGCAGGGGATAAGTTTAATGGCTAGGGATAATGGGAACTGTGGCCAGACAATATCTAGAATCACAATTTAAAAAAAAAATAAAATTTATATTACTGCCTATTTGCTCATGGTGACTCAAGATGGCTTACAGAAAATAAAAACACAATATAAAAGAAATAAAAATAATACAAAATAAAAATAATAACTCCCCCTTTGACAACAACACACACTCATACGACCCATTTAATGGGATCCATTCTGGTCTGTTCCCCAGGCCCACTGGCAGAACCACATCTTCACAGTCTGCTGAAAGAATGTCAGAGTGGGACCCAGTCTAATTTCCAGAAGGATGATGTTCCAGAGGGAGGGCTGGAAGAAGAAGAAGGCTTTCGGAGAAAGCCTTACAGAGAAGGCTTTCTTCTGGGTCCCATCAGCTGAACCTCCTTAGGATACAGGACATACAACATTCCTTGCCTCCCTGCTCCAGTGGGTTAGGTGGATGTGACCGGCAAGAGGAGGGAGCCTGGATAGCTGAGCAGACTAATACATTGTAATTTAACTCCAGCTGTCTGCAATTAGTAAGTTCGAATCTCACCAGGCTCAAGGTTGATTCAGCCTTCCATCCTTTCTAAGGTAGGTAAATTGAGGGGGCAGTTTGTGGGGGCAATAAGCTGACTTTGTAAAATATACAAAAGTATAAAGGCTATTGCTTAACGCATTATAAGCCGCCCTGAGTCTCCAGAGAAGGGCGGCATATAAATCAAATTAAAAAAAAAAGAGAGAGAGAGAGAGAGAGTTCCTCAAATAACCTGGCCCAAGCCATGAAGGGCTTTAAAGATGACAACCAGCACCTTGAATTGCACCCGGAAGCAAATTGACAACCAATGCAGCTCCTGCAGGAGAGGTGACACATGTGCACACCGAGGTCTGCACAAAACCATAGGGGCTGCTGCATTTTGCACCAATTGGAGCTTCCAGATGCTTTTCAAGGGCAGCCCCATGTAGAGTGCATTGTAGTAGTTAAGACTCACATTGTCAGAAGCCTCAGCAGGGCTACATGGCAAAGATAACATGTTGCAAAAATAAAAACAAAACAGAACCCAGAAAACATCAACATCTGAGAAAATCTGCGTCTTCCTTCCTTAATTTGCTGCTATGTTAGCCGGGAAATTATGGAGTTAGCCACTGGTGGGATTCAAAATTTTTTACTACTGGTTCTGTGGGTGTGGCTTGGTGGGCATGGCATGGCATGGCATGGCTTGGTGGGCGTGGCAGGGGAAGGATACTGTAAAATCTTCATTCCCTCCCCACTCCAGGGAAAGGTTACTGCAAAATCCCCATTTCCTCCCAATCAGCTGGGACTTGGGAGGCAGAGAATAGATGGGGGCGGGGCCAGTCAGAGGTGATATTTAGTGGTTCTCCGAACTACTCAAAATTTCCGCTACCGGTTCTCCAGAACTGGTCAGAACCTGCTGAATACCACTTCTGGAGTTAGCTAAATAGAGCTAAGGGCATCAGATTATAAAAAGCTGTTCTGGACCTTGTGAGGGAATTGATAAGAATTTTAGAAAGGAAGAGAACATTTACATGCAGTCAGAGAACATGGGGAATTAGTATTCTACAAGTGCTGGAGAAGAATAGGAAGATGTCATCTTTCTCTTTACTAATAAAGGAGGAATAGAGAAGACACACACATGCAGCACATTAATAATGACTTCACTATGTTTAAGAGATGATAACTTAATGGATGATATTACCATCTGTCAGTCTTTTCTGGCACTGGATAAATGGGGTGAATACCTGAAAGTGGCTATAGCTGCTGTCATTCTCTCATCTATGTCCCCAATCTTTCCCACATGAAAGGATGGGTCATCACCAGGTTCAAAAAGAGTTAATCAGAAGGCTGAGGATCTAAGAGCCATATCCCAAGGGTTCATGTAAGCAGAACAAAAAAGGAGGTGCTGAGTATCCCACATTAATTAAAATATTAACAAACTAAATTGTTGCAGAATTTCATTTTTGAGGAGTTTGGTCACTGCAGCTCAATATTTATTTTCTATACATAGAGTATAAGAGAATGAAATGGGAGAATACACTGTACCATTGCAAATAAGAGTATTCTTCTTATTTTACTACTTTACCAACCAATTTATAAATGCCTTCAGGACTTGCAGACATCATAGAGTAGGTTGCATTGGGTATGCCACTGGCCTCTTTAAGACATTGTGAGTATGTAACAGGACACACTGAGAATATCTTTACCTGCTCTATGTGTGGGTGCCAACTGTAACCTTGGGGTGCATGAGATTCTGTTCTACTTGATGTTTTAAAATATTATTTTGCTAAATATTAATAATGATGAAGCTAGCATATTGGAAAAATACCCGTCTCTAGCACTCAATTTACAACACTATCTGTTAACCCCACAAAAGTTGCAACAGAGCATCCTAAATGTTAGTTAGTCTTCAATAAATGGGTGTTTTATAACAGTTAATGGCAATCTCACTACTAGGAATAGGAAAATCTTCTGTATCAGGTATTTGATGAGTGCACTCAATAAACCATCTCTCAAATTTCAAAATCCAGGAACCTGGATAGCTCAACAGACTAATGCTTTGTAATTTAACTCCAGCTGTCTGCAATTAATAAGTTCGAATCTCATGAGGCTCAAGGTTGACTCAGCCTTCCATCCTTTCTAAGGTAGGTAAATTGAGGACCCAGTTTGTGGGTGGCAATAAGCTGACTTTGTAAAAATATACAAAAGTATGAAGGCTATTGCTTAACGCATTATAAGCCGCCCTGAGTCTCCGGAGAAGGGCGGAATATAAATCAAATTTTTTTAAAAAAAATGTGCCCTGCCCAAAACTCTAGTCTGTTTCAACATTTTCCTCTTACTTAAAGGGGAAAATATATATGAGTAATAAGCATAGGAGGAGGAATAGGGTTAGCATATCTGGTCTATCTGAAGTTGAATGACTACTGGTGGCTAGTACAGAGAATGGCTAAAATTTGCATTAGAAAAAGAAAGAATAATTTTTCTGAGTGCAAAATAAACTCTGCGAAAGAGCATCAGGCACAAAACTGATTGCAACACAACACCAAGTGGCCCACAACAAGATGTGAGAAGACAATTAAAACTTGAACCAGTTGGCAACCGTTTCTGGCGTAAGTACTAAATTCCTCATGGCCTCTTGGGATTCCTATTTTCATTCTGTCAGCACTACACTGCATCAGAATTATCTAATCAACTGTATAGTTAAAATATAGGCCAGCAGAGAAATTCTCTTGCATTTTTTATCCTATCGTGACACTTCGTTCATTTTTGATGAATGATAATTTACTTTAGAAAAATATTCAGAGAAGAAAGTTTCAGTGAATTTTTCATGGATGGTGCATTTTTGTGCTTGTTTAGAAAATGGCCAAAATAGATATATAAATGTCCTGGTTTTTATTCCTAGAAAATTCCATTTCTTCAGTTGTTTATAGCTTTCAAGCTTTAATTAAATACAAGGAAGGAGACAACATGGAAAAACTCCCTTTATTGGGCTTTTTCAATTATGAAGCTGCTGTCACCTCTAAGACAGCCTTTCGTTCAGAAAATACTGTTTCTTCTTGCCTTCACAGAAATCACCCACTCAAATTTGGTTGGAGAATTTTGAAAGATCACTTGTGTCCAACCTCACTTAAATGCAACCCACCAGCTGGCTACTATTATTATTCCAAAAGAAGTTCATAATTCACAACTATTTTAAAAAAACTGAATTGGGTACAGCAGTAGTACTATCAGGCCACATATCGCCCGCCAGGAAAATTAGCCTATTGGTGTTAACTTTTTTCATTTTCTTTTTTGGGGGGTGGGGGGGAACACATTAGGATTTCTTTTAGTTGAGAAATATGTAGGTTTAGTGGGTGCTTAATTGTTTATAGTTCTACTAACTGCTAACTGTCCACTTACAACCATGCGTTTAGTTATCATTCAAAGATACAATGGCACCGAAAAAAATTGATTTATGAGCAATCCTCACACTTATAACTGTTGCAGCATTCCCATGGGCGTGTGATCAAAATTCAGGAGTTTAGCAACAGGCATGTACCAGACCTTCCCAGCTGTTTTCTAAGAAGCAAAGTCAATGGGGAACGCTGGATCCACTTAATGACCGCATGAGTTACTGAACTACTGCAGTGATTTGCTTAACAACAACAAAAATGTTGTAAAATTAGGCAGGACTCACTTAACAATTGCATTGCTTAGCCATGGAAATTTTGGTCCCGCCTCTGGTTATAAGTTGAGGACTACCTATAATGAATTTTGGCAAATTTGGTTAGATGACAGGAGTTATGTACTTTTATGTACTTCTAGACACGTGCTTCTAATAGACCTTTTGGAAGGTGCCAATATGCTCCAACATTTGTATACTGTCTATATTACAAAGATATTGTATGATTTTCTTCTTGGTTGGAATTCAGTCTCCTTCCCTATAAGTAACATAAACAGGATAATTAATGTAAAATTAGCAGATGCAAGTGGAACCTCTAATGAAATGTCACTTGTCAGGTTGAAAGTTAATACTTTTCCAGGATCCCTCATTCGGTACTCTTTTTCCCTTTTTCTTTCCAGGGTAGTGTCATCAAACATGTACAATCCTTCTTGGATTGTTTTTATTCTCTTCCTTTATGATTTCTTTCCCAAAATACTTGCTGACTTTCCACAAATACTATCTACAAACATTTAAATCCTGAGTGGATTCTGTATGCCAGAGTTCCCCAACCTTTCTGGCCTTTGTAGCCTGGCCAGGAGAACGACAGGCAAACGTGTGCGAGCAGTGGGCATGCGTGTGGGGATGGGCACGCATGTACGCTCTCCCACCACTTCCACAGCCCGGTTCCAAAGGGCTAAAAGCCTGGTAGGGGGCTGGAGCCTGAGGCTTGGGACCCCTGCTGTATGTGGAAAAAAAATGCAAAAAAATACAAACTGAATATAAGGAAGGAGGATGTGACAGTTGCTTGGAACAAATGGGAAAGAATTATGTTGCAAAGAGACATAGAAATTGGAGGTGTTGCAGTTATCACAAGCATGAATAAAGATGCTTGGAGGAATGATAAATTGAAAGAGCCTGGGAATAAGAAAAACTGCCTATAAGAAATTATCCAAAAATACTGTATAATATACAGTATATATGTAGAGTTGTATGTAGTTGTAAAGAAATAATCTCTAAATGCAAGGAATGGTTAAGATTATATAAAAGCAAAGTAACTTTAAAAAGGAAGTAGAAATACTATAACGTTTTGGATATGAAGAGAGAAAACAAGGCACCACCAAATATATTAATAGGATTAAAATAATAATGAAAGGATTTAAAGTAAAACTGAAGTGAGAGGATGCTTGAACGAGTATTTTAGAAAGGGACACAGGAATGACAGTGATGTGTTGAAGAGTGCTATAAAATGTCAATCTCCCCAGAAAATGATGGAAAGGAAATCATAATGAATATTAAAATGCAACATCTGCAGATGTGGATGGCATAATAGTTAAAATATGGATATAATCTTCTTATGGGACAACTGTGCAATTTGTTTAATGTATGCGAGGTTTGCAACAATGATTTGCAAGGATAGGAAGACAGATACGCAAGAAATACAGTGAACGGAGCTAGTTAAATTAGATTTTGTTAGATATCCTTTCCTGTTGTTCTGTTGTTATAAGCCTCTCTGAAATTCTTTTTCACAAGGACTCTCTTTCCTCTGTCAGGCTAGAAGGCCAGGAATCTCATGTGTTTTTTAACCTTGGCAACTTTAAGATGTGTGGACTTCAATTCCCTGAATTCCCAAACCTTCATAGTGGCTGGAGAACTCTGGAATTTGAAGTCCACACATCTTAAAGTTGCCATGGCTGAAAACTACTGCAATAGATTATCTTTGCCTGTTCTCTCACCAGATGGCAAGGAGATGATGATATACACTGAAGACATGCCAGAAGCTGCCTCATCTACTCTACAACTTGTAAAGGAAGGAGAAATCTGTCTTGTTCAAAACCACCATCCGTGACCTAGAAAACAAAGCCCAATTCTCTGTGGGGAGAAAAATATAATTTCCTGCCTCTCTAACATGAATTTAGATTCTCTACATGTGCCTCCTACTCTCCCACCCACCCAAAAAAAAAACCCAGCGAGAGGGGAGAAGAGTTCCATAATAAAATATGAAATGCTGCTTATCTGTATTAAATAATAATGTAGAAGATGCCGCATTAGATGACTTTCACCTATAGGTCTGTTTCAATGGCTTTGAACTAATGTAGCTTAGTATTATTATTTGCTACCCTGTCCCTGACACTCCCCCACAACCTGCCCCCCCCCGTGCTTTTCTTTCTTGGTGCAAAACTGTTTCTCGAAAGAAGCAGAATACTGAAACATAATTTAAAGATTGGTGAATTAAAACATTTTAATTCTACTCTCCTGTTTCCCCCAAAATAAGACATCCCTTGATAATCAGCCTAATTGGGCTTTTGAGCGCATGGCAATAAGGCCAAGCGCTTATTTCAGGGTTCAAAAAAATATAAGACAGGGTCTTATTTTCGGGGAAACACGGTAGGATTAATATATATATAAATAGAATTCATGGTATATGTGTGTGGGGGCTTTTAAATAAAACTTTATTACTGCAGATTGAGAATTCTATTTCTTTTACAATATTAGCATTCTGCTGGGGGTTACCCATATTTATATACAGATGGGGGCAGCTTGAGTAGAATTCAGAAAACATGCATAAGGCATGTCCTCATATCCCCTTAACTATGGAGAACAAATATTCCATAAGATTTTTTTTTCTCTGCTATGTCTTCAAGATACCTTCTTTGTCATACATAGCTGAAGTTGCATATAGAACAGAACAGAACAGAATAGCACAGAATAGAATAACAGAGTTGGAAGGGACCTTGGAGGTCTTCTAGTCCAGCCCCCTGCTCAGGCAGAAAGCCCTATACCATTTCAAGCCAAGACCTGTATGGAATAAAAGAATAAATACTCAGTAACTTATGATTTCGACCTTTTTTTAAGAACTAAAATGGTGTCTCTTGTGTCGGATTGTTGTAAGAAACATCCTTGTAGGTTCTGCTCCAAGTGGGGACAAAGACACTGGAGACACGGAGACTGCTTGGAAAGATGGTTTAATGGTGGACAGGATCACATGGCTTGAGTTCCTGAACAGAAAAGGGGCAGGATACAGCGAGTTTTCGGGTTTTATGCTCTCTCTGGCTTTGAACTTCCGGGGGCCCAGAAAGAATATTCTGACTGGTTCTCAGACGTCCAGGGGGTGGGGATCTTACCTAGCCTTGCTGTCTGATGGTCACATGTGCTTCCCAGGTCACATGTGATGAGTTTCTGCTGCTATTGTGTAGAGGGCTAATTCTATCTTGCTGGATCTTTGGCAAGTCCTACTATGGCTCTGCCTGAAGGAGGTAGATCTTTGTTATGTAGAATAGACTGGCCCAGGCCTTAATGGTCCATTGACAAAGGGTGGGGGCAGGAAAATGGGAGCTGCCTCAAAGCATGCTTATCCATTTCTCATCCAGGAAAATACAATATTCTGCCTTTTTAATATTTCCCAAAATATTTCACTCTTCCAGGAGAGGGGTGGGTGCTAACTTCCTACAGGATTAAGTCAATATCCTAAAGCAAAAAAGTGATGGAGATTACAGGATCTTTTTCTGTTTCTGAAATATTATTATTTTTTTCACTAAATCTAAGAATATAATTTTAAAAAGATATTGGATGTAATTTGAAACAGGGGATCTACTGCATCTAGCATAAAGCTAAATGAATTGCCTCCTCAGTGACTTGAGGCTTAGAGTCATGTGTGTGCTAAGCAACAATTGGAATTAGCACATCCTCTCAATATATATTCCCCATTATGTGCCTACTTACTCTCTTGTAATCCTTTCCTCTCTAATGAATGTAAATACATTCTCTTCTTGCTAATTATCCCAGCACCAGGAAAAGCATTCCAAAGGGTGGGGGATTGGGGAAAAAGGAGAGGTGAAGTAAAATTATAAGTACAGTCATGGTCCTGTGATTCTCCATTTAGGCATTTCTTAGCTGTCAAATTGCAAGTCCTAATTGCGGTTATTAAACAAGGACCAGCTATTCTTTAAAATAATAAAGTGTAATTGTCAGGAGCACATGGACAAAAAACTCCTAGGATAGTAGATTTACCAAAGAAGAACAGAGCTGTTGGAAACAAGAATTTGAATTTTGCAGAGATGGTTCTGTAGAAAGTTAGCACCCACCCCTCTTCTAGAAGAATGAAATAGCATCCATCCCTGTCCTGGAAGAATTAAATATTTTGAGAAATGAGCCTGGTATAGCTCAGCAGACTAAAAGCACTGTGATTAACACCAGCTGTCTGCAATTACTGTAAGTTCGAATCTCACCAGACTCAAGGTTGACTCAGTCTTCCATCCTTTCGAAGGTAGGTAAATTGAGGACCCAATTTGTGGGGGCAATAAGCTGACTTTGTATAAAAATATACAAAAGTATGAAGGCTATTGCTTAACACATTGTAAGACACCCTGAGTCTCAGGAGGAGGTCAGCACATAAATCAAATTTTAAAAAAAGAAATATTAAAAAGGCAGAATATTATATTTCCCTAAAGGGAGAAATGGAGAAACATGTTCTTAGAAAGCAGCCCCCATGTTTCTTAATAGCCCTCAGCAGGTGTCAGCACTTAAGATATAAAGAGATAGATAGCTCTATTCATAAGCAAATTCCCTGCAGCAAGATCTGAACAAAGGTGGGATTAGCCCTCAATCACAATAGGAATTGCCCAACAAGCCCCTTTATTGCATCAGTCCAAACTTCAACCAAACATAGCTCAGACAACCTACACAGCCAGCAATGACCCTTGACAACAGCCAATATAATATATGTTCTTGCACAGGAACAGGAAGCTCAAGTGCAAAAGCCAAGAGAAGGTATAAATACCTCCCATTCTCAACTTCATGTGGTCAGCTGCACTAGACCCACAATGAATGTGGTCCTGTTCATCAATAAATGGACTCTCTTTCCAATCAGCCCCCAGCCTCCATTTTGTCTCCACTGCCTTTCTTCTGGCTTGGAACTGAACCAGATCAATATTTCTTGCAACAGTTCCATCATGCCTGATGAATAAAAAATCAGGAAAGGAAAACTTTGTTTTATTTTTTTAAGAAGCTGGATACAAAGATTTATATTAGCCTAAAGCTAACATCACCTCTCTATTGTATTTCCTGCAGGCAGTATTGGAGCCCTATTTTTCAATAAAACACAGATTCTGTAGAGCTCTAAATTCTTCACAAGAATTGGTTTCCCCCAAAAAGAATTGAATTGCTCCGTCACCCAGTTAAGAACAAGCAAACACGTCTATTTCTGGAGTGCTTGCAGGTTTATTGATGACAAAATTGATAATTATTTGTGGAGTATCGGATTTCCAGTTGTAAGGATACTGCTCCAAGACAGTGAGTTACCTCAGCCAAATTATAATACAGCCAGCAGAAACACACTTTCCTATTGCTGTATAATTTGCAAAATGGGGAAAGTAATCTGGTGAAGACAACTGCAGCATCCAATCTTCAGGCAATTTTTCTCCTACATTTCAGCCAAGTGTGCACAAATGACCATTGTCCCTCCTTTAAAAGAAAAATCTATCACCCTTCTACGCAACTGCTTTATGCTACTTTGGGCTGTGGATTTGATGATCTCAAAGAATCCTGTATTGAACTGATTCACCTCTGACTCTGCTCCAGTTTATTTAAGACAGCAACAAATCCAGAGTTTCTCTTTGGGTTTCAATTTCCTCTTGGGGTTCCATTCATTCTGACTTTCAGTTTACAATTCAAAGAGTTTTTAAATAGACAAGCTTTTGGAAGATTTTTGTGATTTGGTTTACATAGATCATCATGTGGTTCTTAAAAATTGATACCAACTTGACTGCACGCAGGATCAATTTGTAAGCAGAAGAACAGAAGCAGCTGTTGTTGTTGCATGGTGAAAATGTCACTCTACCAAAAATCACTTCATTCAGATGTGGGTATGGCAGTCTTCTCAAACTTGATACCCTCAAAGATGGAACTGAGGGGGCTCCACCAATCTCATTGTACTCACGTTGTGCAGTGATAATAAAGGTTGTTCTTGTTGCTGTTGCTGCTGTTAACTTTTGCCCCTCCCAATACTACAGAGAAACTCTCAATATGGTATGTGCATGCATAGTGGGATTTCAGATCCAACACATTAAGAAGACAAGGAAAACTTTTGTATAGCACCATCAAGGAACTCTACTTTCATACATTCTCTACACACCGATTAATACACATGATCGGTGTGGGATTAACCTTTCACTCTCCCATTTCAATCTCTTTAGAAATCGAAAATTGCCACTTTAGAAATCTTTCCACTGGATCCATAATTTTTAAAACTAACCGCTACTTAAGAAGGAAGAGGGGGAGAGATTTACAATGCCTCTGGAGTTGCAAATTAATCCTTCCCTTTAGTAAAATAGAAGGAAATGAGGGCATTTAGGTTTCCAGCAAGTCAATTTCTCCTTTTGGGGAGATATTTTATTCCCTTGATTTCTTGGTTTTCAATATTTCTTCTCCAACACTTGGTCAGCATTTTGTGCTCACTGAACACTATATTCTTTGTTTGTTTTCCTTCCCTCAATTGTTATCCCACCCCCCACTAAAGTTTAACCTATTTCTCCAAGTAAGCTGACACTTTCCCCTTTGAAGTGTCAACTGGGAGGTGCTCTGTGGCCTATATACACAATGGCCCTCAAAATATGAGTACTGGAAATGGAGGGTTATCAGATTTATCATACCAAAAACAATTCTACTATGTTCCCTAAAATCATCCCCTTAAAGGTAGCTTTTAGCTCCAGACGTTTCTCCTTTCCCTCCATTCAATTCTACTTTAACAATTCATACAAAATTGTCCTTAATTGCAAATAGGCATGAGATCAAAACGAATGTTCCATTTCAAAATAACTTTTGATCTCTCACTTTTTTTTCATTTTCTCGTTTATTGATTAAACAACATGTTCTTTGACTTTCAAAGCACAGAGAAGTAAACATGGCCACAAATCAAGTGCTTTTACAAGCTTGTGGCCAAGGATAAATCAACAATTGAGTACTCAAACAGGAAAAGTTACACCTACCATTTACAGAAAGATTTCAAAACCATTTTCTTATTAATAAAACAAGAAGTTTTAAAATCACCAGATCTCTCTACACTACTGTACAAAGAATACTAACATTTGCTTTCTTATTTTCTCATAATACAAATGAAATATACTTTTTAAAAACATTGTCCTTTTAATAAACTCTCTAATTAGTAAACAATCTGTTTGGAGTAGATGTTGGGATAACTGCAATGCTGGGATCATTATCCATCATGCACAAATAAATGCTGAGACTGTAAATTGCTATGGTCTGCCTTAAATTTAGCTTTTCTTTAAATTTCCCACACTGTTGTCTGCTATTCACATTCTTATAGTGACTTTTCAAAATGATGAAGAAGACAATTTGAAGTGGCCCCAGATGATATAAATCAACCCCACCACTTTATTTAGAAACAAAACTTTAAGAAATTTTTATATTTCCTGGGGATCTGATTTTGCCCCTTCCACCTGCATTTATAAAACCTGTAATGACATCTCTCTTTTACTAGGCTTTTAACTATTAGTAGGATTTTTAGTCAGTCCTTCCCATAACAGATAAATTAGAACAGTGTTCCTTAAACTTTTGTTTTAACTGGTGTTAGTCAACTTGAGGGTTTAGTGTCTTTTGTTAGCCAACTTCATCAAATTACCCAACTTGATTTTTAACTGCACGGGAAATGCACAGTGAATAAGTCAATTAAATTATTAGTACAGGACAGATGGCACAGCACATCCAGATCTATCTTCACTGACATCTCATTACCTGCCTCAGTATCATTTTGCTTAATAATGTGACCAGTCTGGATTCATTCCTCTTAAAGTGTGTTCTGAGCCCCTGAGGATCCCATGAGACCCTCCCTGAGGTCTGCTTGTTGTGATTAGTTGCGAAATCATGTCCGACCCATTGCGACCCCATGGATAACTTTCCTCCAGGTCCTCCTGTCCTCTACCATCCCCCAGAGACCATTTAAGCTCATGCCAACTACATCAGTGACTCCCTCCAGCCACCTCATTCTCTGCTGTCCCCTTCTTCTTTTGCCCTCAATTGTTCCCAGCATTAGGCTCTTCTCCAGTGAGTCCTTCCTTCTCATTAAGTGGCCAAAGTATTTCAGTTTCATCTTCAGGATCTGGCCTTCAAAAGAGCAGTAAGGGTTGATCTCCTCTAGGACTGACTGGTTTGATTGCTTGGTTTGATTTTACACCAAGGTAAAATACTACAATAATAATTAATTATTATTGCTTTTTATCGGTTGGGGTTTTTTCATGAAAAACTATTTTATTTACAATATGTTAATACCTTACTCTTGGTTTTTGGCTTTTATATTTATGTTTTTCTGTCACTGTAAGCTGGTCAACATATTTCTGGATAGTGAAATGGGTGGCATATAAATTTAATAAAGAAATAAATGTCTAATGAGTTTAATACTGTTATTTTTACATGATTCAATAAATATTCTAGACGTGTATCAATTTTGTATCAATTTTAAATTTAGTACAGTAAGAAACTCTAGGGAAACCAAAGAAAACCTCTTGCTGTTTTATAGAACACTCACTTTTTTGCAATGTATTGTATGCTAATCTACAGAAGGAATGTACCATCAAGAAACCAAATTAGCATATTCTTACAATACAAAGGTACATCCCACCCAGAAGCATTCCAGTTCAGTTTTGGTCGTGGATGATGTCTCTGTATGTTCTTCAGTCGTCCCAGTATAATGGCAGTGACAGCATCCCACACAGATGCCTCCAAATAGCATCTTCAGTCTGGTCGCTCCGGAGGAGAAAGCTGCATAATGAATATCGACTCAGCAACTTTCTGCACTGCAGCATGCCAGCCTCCTCATTAAAACAAGCTTGTTGCAGCTTCTGAGCTGCAATTCATTTTTACACAATGGATCCTGGGATTCTGAAGAAAGCTTTTCCTTGTGTCAACCGGCTGCTCAAAGCGGGCAGCGGTTTTCTGAACACAGGGCTCTTTCTTACAGGCAGCACACAAAGCAAATCACTGCTTAGATTTCAACTGTCTCAATGATGCTTGGCATAGTTCTAGTTAATGTTTGTTATTGTTGGTTGACTGTGTAAGGGGAGTGAGGGAGTAACAGACCAGAGCCTCCCACACATAACACCATCTGCTCTTAAAAACTTATTTCTATGGATGTTACTCACTCATTTCCATCTTTTGCCTCTCGAGTGATAACTACATTAGCAAAAATGAAGTTGAAACATACCGTATAGTTCCGAAATTGGCCCAGGGGCTACTATTTTCATACCTTACCTTAACATCTTACCTTAACATTTTATGTTTCTCCGAGAGTCCAAGAGGATGAACCAAATCATGAAACTTAAGTAGAAACAAGTCTCTGCTCTAAATGTCTTTCCCATACAGTAATTGTTGCAATTAAACCAGGAACGAAGTCAAAGCAATAGTCTCCACTGTTTCTTTTCTTTTTCTTTTTCGTTTATGTTTTAGCTATTTTCTATGTAATTAAATGCTATTTGTTTGGTCTTGGCTTCATGTACATTATGGATCCATTTCAAACTAGGGATTTAATTGCTAACAGAAGCATACAAATTTAATAATATTTTATTTTTTTTCAGAACCTGACTGTCAAGTAGAGATGTCGTTTTTAACGCAGTCCCCTGAATGAGGCTTGGAATAACTTTCAACTTTAAGAGTGCTGAAAAGAAAGCCTAATTCTTTAGCAGCAATAGGCATATCTCTCCAGATGGTCTCATAGAATGGATTGGATGCAGCACTACATAAAAGAAGATCAATGCTTTGTATTTCATTAAGAAATATGACATACTACAGTCTGTTTGAATTATTCCAAAATCCAACCTGGCTACTTAGCCCTGTGCTATCTGAAATTTCAGAACCAGACACAAAGGCAGCCCCACTTATAGCATGCAACAGTAGTCAAGCATGGAAGGTACAATGAATATAGTTTGAAGTTATTCAGCAAAAATTTTAATCAGAAGCACGAATTAATTAACATTAATGAATTAACTAGCACTAATTAATTAATATTAATCAGAAACACTCACATTCAGTTTTGTGTTTGTACCAATTAAATCAGTTTTCCACTGAATGTTTCGTCATACTTTAACCATTCTAGTATCTTCCAAAAGTGTTGGATCAACCCCACAATCAACAGTCTTCGGCCACAATAGTTGAGAATTATCCAATCAGTATCCAATGGATCTGGTAGTCATAAGGTCAGATAAGGCTAGTCTATTTTACAATAGTCTACCCTAGTTGGAAACAGTTGAGGGGATCCAAGATTTCAGATAAACATTATTACTTCATCTCAAAATCTTAAAGAGAAAATTTTTGGGTGCAATTTAACTAACATCACTTCTGCAACAATTTCTATATCTGCAATTAAGTCTTCATAGAGGATTCTGCGTGCACTCCTGATTTTGAACACCAATCTCATTTACTAATTTATGTAGAATTATGAAATTTGGGGTCTTGCGTATTATTTTGTAACCTAGGGTTTACTTAACTAATCGATTGGCCCAGGTTAACATTTTTTGCTCATGATCAGCATAGTTCTTGATTATTTGGGTACTGAAGATGTTTCTTTCTGTCTACAAAATACATAATCCCCAATTGAAATTAGCCTGGATATTTAACTAAGAGAAAAACCAATTCCTTCAAAATTGGACATGTTCACAAATATTATTCAGACATATTGAATTGGAATATCTAACTATTTTTATTCAGGTTTAAAATAAATGCATTACATCACATTTATCCCAGACTATATACCAGTCTATATACCATATAGTCTGATATAGAGTTTCACTGATGAAACTATTGATTTAATGAAAAAAACCCGATATGCAAGGTTATAAATACAAGAAAGAAGGTTTTTGCATTAAGACATGAAGATGGCTCTGTGTGTAGAACAAGAGAGGAAATGTTAGAAATAATTGGAAAATTTTATTCAGTGCTATACGAACATCAAAATCACTGAAAAGTAGCAACACCACAAAAGAGGAAATGCCAGATATCCTATTGGAAGAAATATCAAATACCATAAAATCAATGAAAAATAGCAAAACCTCAGGAAATGACTGTGTTACAGTTGAAATGCTGAAAGGCGTTTTGCTAGTATTGTGGCAGTCACAATACTAGCAAAACGCCTCAGAGAAGAAAAAATACCTGATGCATGGAAAAATGCTGAAGTGATTCTTATACACAAGAAAGGGGTCCAATAGATGATTTAAAGAACTATCGCCCTAAAAGTCTTCTTTCAGTCATCTACAAGATTTTCACCAAGAGATTAGCAAAAAGAATATTGAGAACATTAAATGATATACCAGCAATGGAGCAGGCAGAGTTCAGAGGTGGATACAGCACAATGGATCATATCCAGGTTGTTCAGTAAGTCATTGAAAGGCCCAACGAGTACATCATGCCTCTGTGCATGGCTTTCATTGACTACGAAAAGGCATTTGACTCAGTATTCCAGCAAGCAATAATTAATGCAGTGTTCAATCAAGGTGTAGACACTGCTTACATAAACTTACTACCATCAATATATGAAAATATATATGGGAGCGACACGACGCACCCATGTGACACCTCTCCTGTGCGAGCTGCACTGGCTCCCAGTGGTCTTCCAGGTGTGGTTCAAAGTGCTGGTTACCATCTTCAAAGCGTTCCATGGTTTAGGACCTGGATTCTTACGGGATCACCTTCTGCCACCGATGGCCTCCCACCAACCAACACACTCCCACAGAGAGGGACTTCTCAGGGTGCTGTCGGTCAAACAATGTAGACTGGCGACCCCCAGGGGGAGAGCCTTCTCTGGGGGGGACACCAGCCCTCTGGAATGAACTGCCCCCGGGGATACGTATGATTCCCGATTTGCGCACCTTTCGCCATGCCCTTAAGACTCTACTATTCCAACAAGGTGGACTGGCTTAATAAGAATTTGGACTGGGTGTTTTAATTTGTGGGTTTTTAACTGGGGGGCCAAAATATTTGTTTTTAAATTGCTTTTAAATTTGTATTCATGATGTTTTACTTTGGCTGTACACCGCCCTGAGTCCTTTGGGAGAAGGGCAGTATAAAAATTTAATAAATAAATAAATAAATAAATAAAAAACAATGGAGACAATTTGCCTTAATGATCTTAAAATGGAAATCCACATAGAACAAGGTGTATGTCAAGGCGATACAATATCAGCTATTCTTTTCTCAGCCTGCCTTGAAGAAATTTTTGCAAACTAGAGTGGCCAAAATATGGAATAAAAACAATGAACCTACTGTATTTTTCAGAGTATAAGATGCACCTTTTCCCCCAAAAAAGAGGGTGAAAATCTGGGTGCATCTTATACTCCAAATGTAGCCCTGCCCAGCTTCTCAAACAGAGGTTTCAGAGGCTGAAAAAAGCATCAGAAACGAAAAGAAGCCCCCAAACAGAGCTTCAGAAAAGAAGCCCTCAAACAAAGCTTCAGAGGCTTTTTTTCTGAAGCTCTGTTTTGGAGGCTTTCAGAGGCAGAAAAAAAAGCAAAAAAAAGCAAGGCACAGAGCTCACAACCAAGGAACCTGTTGCTAAAATTCATCTCTGGGAACAGTTGATTGGGGGTATTCCGGGAGGCCGATCCACCTGCCGATCAGCTTTTTTCTTACTTTCCTCCCCAAAAACTAAGATGCATCTTATATTCCAAAAAATACGGTATTTAAATCAGTTAAGATATGTAGATGTTGTTCTCTTTTCACAAGACCTAGAAGAGCTACAAAGACACATACAAGAGCTGCACAAAGCCTGAGAACCTTAAAAATAAACCTGAAAAAGAGCCAGGTTATGTTTAACAAATTCATCAAAGAAAGAAAAAAAAATATATCTGGCCAGTGAACCTCAATGGAAGGTGATACAATGAAGGAAATTGAACGGTGTGTTAAATGTTGTTGGCAGGCATTTAGCAAGCAAGCGTAATTTTCAAGAACAATCTCCCCCTATGCCTAAGGAGAAAAGTTTTTAATCCGTGTGTGCTACCTGCTCTAACGTATGCTGGTGAAACATGGACACTAACCTCACAATCGATACAAAAGCTACGAGTGGCGCAAAGAGCCATGGAAAGATACATGCTCGGCATTACAGGGCAAGATAGAAAGGCCTGCACATGGATTGCACAACAAACGAAAATATACGATATCATCAAGAGAGTAAAAGAACTGAACTGGAAATGGGCTGGTCACATAGCAAGAAGAACTGATGGCAAGTGGACCAAGACAGTCATAGAATGGATCTCACTTGATAAAAAGTGTCCACAAAAGAGGCCTTAAAACAAGATAGATCAACGACATCAGCAAGTATTGTGGGCCCAATTGGGAAAACAAAGCTCAAGACCATATTGGCTGGAAACATGCAGAAGAGGCCTTCATCCTGCAGTAGAAAGACAATAATGATGATGATGATGATATACCATATTACGAAAAGTATTATATCAATTAGTAAAATGTGAGTCCCTTTCTTTGTTCCTACTAAAATTAATGTTCAAAATGCAAAGCATACCCTTGGTGTTGTCCCATAGCCTAATTATTCAATATAAAAACTACTGTATGCCTAATTTTTGTCAATTATGTAACTAGGAACTCACCTTTCACCTCTTAAAAAAGCAATTACATGATTTAACATAAATAGTAAGTAGTCCTCAACTTAAAACCATTCATTTAGTGACTGTTCAAAGTTGAAAGAGCACTGAAAAAAGTAACTTATGACCATTTTTCACATTTATGACCATTGCAGCAGCCTCATAGTCACGTGATCAAAATTTGGACACTTGGCAACTGGAATGTATTTATAATGGTTGCAATGTCCCAGATCATGTGATCACCTTTGCCGATCTTTTGATAAGCAAAGTCAAGATTCACTTAATAACTATGTTACTTAACAACTGTGTTACTAATTTAATAACTGCAGTGATTCACTTAACAACTGTGGCAAGAAAGGTCATAAAATGGGGCAACACTCCCTTAACAACTGTCTTGCTTAGCAGTGGACATTTTGGGCTTAATTGTGGCCACAAGTTGAACACTTTTTCAAAGTAACAGGAACAGAGTTGGCAGGGACCTTGGAGGTCATCTAGTCCAATCCCCTACTCACAACAGGAGATCTATACTAGGGATGCGAACTGCCGACCTTTCTGATTGACAAGCTCAGTGTCTTAACCACTGAGCCATCTAGGGAGCTGCCAAAAATGTTTCCACCTGGGACTGAACCAAGGACCTTTCGCGTGTGAGGCGAAAGTGATAACCGCTATACTATGGAAACCCTTCTTTTGTTCAAGCAAGAGGGAAAAAGTGAGTTTCCAGAGGCTTTGTTGTTGTTAGTTGCGAAGTCATGTCCGACCCATCGCAACCCCACGGACAACGTTCCTCCAGGCCTTCCTGTCCTCTACCATCTTCTGGAGTCCATTTAAGCTCACACCTACTGCTTCAGTGACCCCATCCATCCACCTCGTTCTCTGTCATCTCCTTCTTTTGCCCTCGATCTATCCCAGCATTAGGCTCTTCTCCAGTGAGTCCTTCCTTCTCATTAGGTGGCCAAAGTATTTGAGTTTCATCTTCAGGATCTGGCCTTCTAAAGAGCAGTCAAGGTTGATCTCCTCAAGGACTGACCAGTTCGATTGCCTTGCAGTGCTCGCAGGAGTCTTCTCCAGCACCATAGTTCAAAGGCCTCAATTTATTGGCGCTCAGCCTTTCTTATTGTCCAATTTTCTCCAGAAGTTTAGTGGGTGCTAAATTCTGTATTGCAGTTAGTAAGAATGCTATTGTGTTGATGAAAGAGGTTTTTAAAGTTTTAACCTACTTTTAAAATCAATGTAATTGATCAGTATATGATTGACTTTCATATACTGAATTCAATCAGATTTCTCATAAGTAAACAAAGTGTAGAATTGTAGCATTTATATTTGAAATCTTTACATTAGGATTATGTCTAATATTTCAATGACCTTTCTATTTGATATAATTCTAGCAACAAATGTTGGCAGATAAATATATAAATAATCCCAACGTCTACCTTTTGCCACAGCACAGAGGTTTGTGGAAATTGTCTAGCTAAATGGATGCCTGGCTGGATGTTTAACAAAATTCACCATACCTAAGTATTAGATCTGATTTCAGAGCATAGTACTCAATGTTTATTTTGCAAATCGACATTGTTAACCATCAGCTAGTAATGCTTGCTGACTCAACTTCATACTGTTTTAATGAGCTCCTTTGCAAGCACTGGGGGCTATTGCTGTGCTATCAAAAATGGGCTTGCAGTAATGAGTGCCTGCTGCTCGCTCAGCACTTGCCAGGCCAACTCACAAGAAAGAAAGAGGAAAAAGCGGGCAGAAACCCCTAAAGCTTTCAGCTGCTTCCCTTCCTGAAAGTCTTGACAAGTGGTACCTTTACAGACAAAATCTCACAATGCAACTCCTCAGACACAACTCAGAGGTGTTAGGGATGGCTGCGGAGATCAAAGAATATTGAGGATGGCCGTTTCACATAACCTGTCCTCTCACAACATACATTAAGTCAATAGTTAAGTGTGTATAAGGGTTGTGAACATGACCATGTAGTTTTCTTGGCAGCAAGATAGAAAAGGTTTGCCATTGCTTTTATCAGCTTCTCAATCCAGCCTACAATGGATTCTTCCTTCCAAATATTTATTAGGTGCATATCTGCTTACCTTTTATGCAGTGGTGAAATCCTCCGCGGATTGCCACCAGTTCGCTGTCCGCACATGCACAGTGCGTGCCAAAAGCACGCTGCATGCACATGCGCAATGCACACCAAATGCAGGCTTCGCATGGAAAAAGAAGGTTTAACAAGATAAGTAGAATAGCGGAGGGGGGAACAGCTGTGCCGTGTGATTTAGCTTCGCTAGAAAGCAAGATTTCCTGCTTTCTAGCAAATATAAACCACGCGGCACAGTTGATCGTCAGAAATACTGGTTCGGACAAACCGGTAGCTTTTTAAAACTATGTCATATTATATGACACAGAGAAACAACACAAGCTAGTTCGGATGTATACATGTACATGGTGAGAAAAACATATCTTGCAAGTTTACCAGACGGATGGCATAGGGAACAATGCTGTACCAGAATCTGGTAATCCTGCTAGAAATACTTGGAAATCTCCTCCCAGAGGGGAGCAACAGAAATAGACCATAAAATGGGTGTGTGGAGGTCAAACAATGATTTGAGCTCTAAGCACATAGCGCTTATAAGCAGTATCCTGAATAACAGGAAGCAAGCTTCCTATAATCTTCTCAGCTGTCCTTGCCACTCTCTGTATGGACCTTCTAACTGAGACACTGCTGCCACCAAACCAAACAGTGATGCTGTTTGTTAAAATACTCTCAATTGTGCCTCTGTAAAAAGTGGCCAGGAGAAAGATGTGCTCTCCTCATCCGATGCAGGAAATGCAGACTCTGGTTTGCATGCTTCACTAAGGATGACATGTGAAGAAGCCAATTCAGATTATTAGTTATCTGCATCACCAGATACTTAATACAGTTGACTACCTATACAGCAGCATCCTTGATACTGAGTGGAATATGACTATGATGGCTTTCTAAAATCTACAATGATCTCCTTTGTTTTATTAACATTTAGAACGAGGTTACTTTTATTGCACCAGTCCACCACAGCCTTCACCTCTTCCCTGTAAGCATCTTCATTGTGATCCGCATACTTCACAATATGATTCGTAGCAGATTTGGCACAGCAGTCCTGGGTCATCAAGGTGAACAGTAGTGGACTCAAGACACAGCCCTGTGGGGAACCTGTACTCAAGGAGATGGAGTTGGAAACTTTTCTTTCAACTTGCACAAATCAGGGTCTATCAATAAGGAAATCAAGAATCCAATTACATAAAGGAGTATTAAAACCTAATAGGCCCAATTTGTTCACCAAGTGCTAAGGAATGATTGTGTTGAACACCAAACTAAAATCAACAAACAGCATTCGCATATGAGTATTCTTCTCCTCCAGGTGTACCAAGCACACAGGAATGGCTAAACACCTGCAGATGCTGACTTTGATTCTCTAGTTTCTATCTCAATTTCCAACTCCACATGTGTGATAAAGTTGAGCTCAAACAGATGCAGGGTGATCAGATGGGTCAATTTTTGATAGACTGTATTTGTTTTCTTCCTGTGTACCCTTCAAATGTCTTGGATGCATGGCTTTTGCTGGAGAGGACACAGACGTTCAGATTTTTGTGACTCTGTTTTTTTATAATTCACCAACGGTCTTCAAATCCCTGTGCTAAAATTTCAGCATTTGTTTTCATTGATTTACATATTGCAACCCTTTTGGACTCAGGCTTCTAAGTGGAAATGATGCATATCAGAATACCAAATATGTCCCTCACCAGCTCTTATTGAGACAAATAGGTTTGAGGGAAGATAGATGTTGTGTGCTGATCATGTCCGAGTTTCTGTTTATGCATTTCTGTGTGTGAGAATGCATGCCTGTGGCAGCCTTCCTACCCAATTCTGTCCTTTTCTTAGAATCCTGAGGATCTGAGTCTTTGGTGTGTGTTTTTTATTTTCTTAAAAATACTCAACTTCTCGTTAATGTTAATGTTCCACTAAGTTATGAAGATAAGGTTCTCTCTATTATCTGATGAATGCAATAACTTTATAAGCAACTGCTATCTACTTCAGCTTTACTATTTTTCAACATTCTCACATCATTTATTATTTCTTTTTACATTTTTAAAAATACAGACAGATGTTAATAAAACTGAAAATTACTTTACCATGAAAGCTAAAAGTATAGATGGACCCCTAGTCAAAATATCCTATTAGCCAGAAGCCCACTAATTGGATTCTCAGGTTCTGCTAAGCCATAATACAAATTGTTGCTAGAATGTATTCAATGGCATTTTGCTTAATAAACTATGAATAAATAAACCCTGGTTTAGTACTAGCTGCAACCAGGGCACTGGCTGGCATTCATCACTATTTCTCAAGTGCATTTTTCCTTATCATCCAGGATAGTAAGGTCTCCGCCTTGAAAAGGGGTTTCGACGAGAAAGAATAGAATAGATTAACAGAGTTGGAAGGAACCTTGGAGGTCATCTAGTCCAACCTCCTGCTTAGGCAGAAAACCCTACACCACTTCAGACAAATGGTTATCCAACATCTTCTTAAAAATTTCCAGTGTTGGAGCATTCACAACTTCTGGAGGCAAGTTGTTCCACTGATTAATTGTTCTAACTGTCAGGAAATTTCTCCTTAGTTCTAGGGTGCTTCTTTCCTTGATTAGTTTCCACCCATTGCTTCTTGTTCTACCCTCAGGTGCTTTGGAGAATAGCTTGACTCCCTCTTCTTTGTGGCAGCCCCTGAGATATTGGAAGACTGCTATCATGTCTCCCCTAGTCCTTCTTTTCATTAAACTAGACATACCCAGTTCCAGCAACCGTTCTTCATATGTTTTAGCCTCCAGTCCCCTAATCATCTTTGTTGCTCAGAAAGCCTCAGAGGTCCATTTCAGCCCTATGAGTTTATGTTCTTATTGAGAACTTTATAATGGTGACTGAAGCATTTTAGAAACATAATCTGGAAATCTGCACAGAAAACTAATGATTTTTTTAAGCTATTTATTCATTGGACTAAGTCAAGGGTTAATGCATATGAATTGTGTATCCCTTTTCCTCATTTGACTCCCTGCCATGTTTGAGAAAAAATATTTTTACAGACAGCATAGTTTCTATCCAGCAGTTCAATGCCAGAAACTCCTACCTTTTCTTTCACAATGATCTTAGACTTGCAGCAATTACAGGAATATTTTCAACAACCCGTAGGTGGCTTTCAAATGACTCAGTTTTATATTCTGAAAAGAATAGATGAATTTCCAACCCCTGGGAACTATTTATAGAACACCTGCCATGAAATTCTACAGAGGTACCATCTAGTGAAAAGCTCATCCTTGCCCTGCAGAGCTGGAATTATAGAGTATGCAATGTTCTCTGACCTAGAAACACTTTTTCCCAATTGCATGCTTTTTTTCTCCACAGACGCTCATCACCAGTGTATGGATAGCTGCTGCAGTAGTAGAAAAGACAGGTCAATTATTAGAAGTGTCTTCCTTTTCTTAGAATGGCTCTCCCCATTAAAAATGGGAGGAAAAAAGGAGACCAGAGCCAAATGTCTAGGGAAGAGAAAATGATACAAATGCTCACTTAGAAAGGGATGGGGGGAGCTGCAGGTAGAGTTCCAAACAGCATTGCTTTCTGGCTCCCGACTTCTCTTCCTGTTACACAAGGGTGAGAAACAGGTCACACATCACACATACTGGCTTGCCTGTGTCTACAGGAATCAATTGATGATAAAAAACAGGGTATGAAAAATGACTTTCCTTGAAGTCATCACAGAATTCCAGAAATTGTATGGTGCTGTTTGTTGGCAATGCTCCCTTCTCCTCTTGGTCACCCTTCAAATTAGGGAAGGAGCTAGAAATGACAGTAGAACCTTTGCATTTTAAAAAGGGGATCAAAATTCTTGCAGTTTGAAAAGCATCAGATTAAGAAAACAATGCTTTTTAGGCCATTGTTCATTGGAACACTTTAGTGGAATAGTAGCTCCAGTATCTTTAAATGGTACCCACAAAACTCCAAAAGCAAGTTACAAGTTGTTTGTATTTTTTTTTAAAAAAATGGCTGAAACATTGATAGATTTCAAATCCAATTACTAGTCCTCGATTTATGACCACAATTGAGCCCAAATTTTCTGTTGCTAAATGTCTCCGGAGAAGGGCGGCATATAAATCAAATTTTTTTAAAAAATCCAAGCATCTGGATTTTGATAATGCGGCGATAGATATGCCACAATGGTCCTAAGTGTGAAACATGGTCATAAATCATTTTTTCAGTGCCATTATTTGAATGGTCAGTAAATGAACTGTTGTAAATCGAGAACTACCTGTTTTATGATTGGCATTAGATCCTGTAAAATCACATGGACACTATGATCTTGTGAAATTTGGGAATTATTTTTAAATAATTCCCGCCCTCTGGAACGAGTTACCCCGTGGATTCGATTAATCCCAGACCTCTGCACTTTCCGCAAGGCATTAAAGACTTTTCTATTCCAGCAAGCCGGGCTGGCTTAACGTAGATTTTAATCGGTGAATTTTAGGAGGGGTTTTAAATTTGGGGAAGCCAAAATTTGATTTAATTATGTTTTTAGATTATTTTTAACTTTTATATTGCTTGTATTTTAATGTTTTAATGTTTGGCTGTTCACCACCCTGAGTCCGTCAGGAGAAGGGCGGTATATAAATCTAATAAACTAAACTAAACTAAATTAAACTAAATATTTTTAAGGGGTTTTTTTTTGCTCTTGCTCTTATACCATGTGTGATCATGCAATGGCATCCATCACTCCAGAAGTTGCTTTGTTCTATCAAACTAAAAGAACCCATTTTCAGTATTGGATTAGGAATATAATCTATCTAGGAAAGCCAGTATGACTTGCTTTGATGTGGACCAGGGGTGGGATTCTACCGGTTCGGACCGGTCTGAGCGAACCGATAGGTCTGACAATCAGCTGGGAGCAAACCGGTTTGCCCCAACGTTCAGATGGGTCCACCTGCCCACCAAATTTTCCGACCTTTATCTTCTCAGCTGATTCATGCAGTAGAGCAGATTGCTGCACAAATCAGCTGTGTTACTCCTCTGAAGAAACCAGGACGTGAAGATTTCTTGAAACTGTGCCTGGTGTGCACAGTGCACATCAGGCGAGGGCGTGGACAAAGCGGACACATGTGCACAAAGTGTGCAATCACCGAACTGGTTGTTAAACTGGAAGGATCCCACCACTGATGTGGACACTATACTCATGGGCAATATGTTCTGACCTTCAAACTGCTTGTGATTTCCACAAAGCTTGATGATCTACCTTAGAAATAGCTCTATCTAACTTTTTTTTTAATGCTTGGGGGATTTTATTTATTTATTCATTTGATTTCTATAACTGCCCGTCTAATTTAGGCAGCTTACAATAAAGCTGATTAAGACTGCTGTCTAGCAGTCCCCTAACCCATATCGTCCCTGATCTAATGTTCCTTTTCATTGCATTCATTTTATGTATTCAATTCATGCTTATACTTATATATATTATCTAATACGTACTCAACAAAATAAATAAATAAATAAGTAAAACAAAACAAAACAAAACAAAACAAAACAAAACAAAACAAAACAAAACAAAACAAAACAAAACAAAACAAAACAAAACAAAACTTAGGACATCAATACAGTCATTCCATGACCATTTAAATTAATTATTTTTTAAAAATGACAGCACAACTTATTCAGGCAATTATTTGACTAACCATATTTCACTATTTTCTCTCTACTCCTTTCTATTATAGGACATGCATGCATCTAGCCAACTGTTTTTCAGATCTCTTTTGTTCTCTTACAAGTCCCCAAGCAATTAAACTCCTTTAAAAGTAAAAGCTGAGATTATTCTATGAAGTCACTCAGTTTGAGGGCACAGGCTGCAATTATGGCTGTGCAGATATATTTTTTTATCCCTTCCCCAGCAATTTTTCCTAATTCTACTGTATTAAAAATTAATATAATCTGCAATGATGCAGCAGCTGTTTTTATTTAGGAAGAATACAAAAATATATAAAATAACAGACTGGGAGCATATGAGAGTGGAATGTATTTATTCTCTTCCACAAAAGAAAAGTAATAATACTAAACTCCATCATTTACAGGAAAAGGGTCATAAATATTACATACGCTCTAAAGATAACTGGCTGGCAAGATGTCATTCCTCCAATTATTCTTGAGTCCATTGTTCTGCCAACATGATCCTCTTTGACAGGTAAATGGATCGCTTCACTGCACCTCCACCTACGGGAAAATGTTATATTGGAAACTTTGATGGGGGGTGGGGCAACAAAACTATTGCATTTGAATTTCTCTCTTGTTACTGAAACTCATTCAAAGTTTGTTGCTTTCTTTTCTTTCTCTAGTATTTCTGATTTCAATACTAATTTCTGATTAGTATTGTAGTATTTTGTATTTCTTCAGTGTTCCAAAGAAACAGCATCTGAAACTGACAGAGATGCTGGTATTATTAACCAATTCATTCTGCCTTCACGGAATAAGGAAGTGGTAGTAGACATGATAGACCTAAGTACTGGCAGTCCTTGATTTACAAAATTCACTTAGTGACCATTCGAAGTTGCAACGGCACTGAAAAAAGTGACTTATGGTCATTTTTCAAACTTACGACGGTTACAGGATCCTCATAATCACATGATCAAAATGCTTGGCAACTGGCTCATAGTTATGACCATTGCAGTGTTCCAGGGTCAGGTGATCACCGTTTGTGACCTTCTGACAAGCAAAGTCAATGGAGAAACCAGATTCTCTTAACAACCGTGTTACTAACTTAACAATTGTAGGGATTCACTTAACAACAGTGACAGGAGAGATCGTAAAACGGGGCAAATGTTTCACTCAACAGAAGTTTTGAGCCCAATTGTGGTAAAAAGTCAGGGATTACCTGTACTATTTAAAGCACAGGAACCACTGAGTGCACCCTCTCTGTTTCCATGCTTCCTTCTCTTCTTTGTAATAAATGTCATACTTAAAATATGCAATAGGAATAAGTGTCATTCTTTTAACCATAGTCATAACAAAGTTGAAAAGTGCAATTGACATTAAAGATTAAATGTAAAAGCCAATCTCTTAAGTCAACCTCTAGGATGCTGTTTGCTTTCTAGCAAACCTAGGATTTCCTGGTGATTGCTCATCCAAGTCAGGTCAGACCCTTGCTTATCTTTTCTCAAATTACTCAAGGTCAGCTGGGGACAGCTACATGCTGCGACATGAGGAAGAAAAGAGTATATTTGCAACTCTCATTTTTCTAACCACAGGACTATATTTTAGCTTGTAATAGAAAGTGCACCTGGAGAAGGAAGGTGATCTCAACAAGAGCATCAGAGTTTCCCAGGAAGGAGGCAACACATTCCAGAGAGAAGCCCAAAGGAAGAGATAGCATAGTCCTGAGCTGGATGGGGAAGGGAGGAAGAAGTTCAGGGTAGCCACAGGATATATCTAGATTCTAGAAGCTTAAGAATTTATAGCTTTAGTCTGGCAAGGTTCTGTCTATAAAGTGTAAGCAAATAAAGAATTGGACTCGATTGGATTTCACTGTGTCGTCTTTGGGCTTGGTTCTGATAGCATTTTTCTGTACTGAAGAATCACTCTTGTGATGTATCTTTAGGAGAAACAGGATATTGGAAACTGTTTTTTCTGTATATAGGGGACTGACTTCTACAGTTACCTGAAAAAACTTGCTTCTATTTGCAGCTGACTTTCCAGGTTTACTAAGGGGAGAAGATGGAATTCTTCCTTAATCCTTTTTTAGGAGATGATACTGTATTTAAATCAATACTCTCATGGCTGCCAGATGAAGACTATTTCAAAAAACAATTGCTTGACTTTAGTATTGTTTTATAACTAACCAAATCTTCTGTGTTCCCTATTCTGATAGACATAGACATAATAAGGCAAGATTTGCCTCTTGTTACATTATTTATTTATTTATTTATTTATTTGTCAGATTTATATGCCGCCCTTCTCCCATAGAACTCGGGGCGGCTCACAACAATAAAACAACCTGACAATAGATAAAATTAAATAATATTAAAAACCAATTTAAAATCCCCAAATCCCCAAGTTAAAATACACGGCAGATCAGGGAAGTTGCTGAAAGAGCCATGTCTTTAGGTCGGCGCGGAAGGTGTGGAGGTCGTGGGCCGTCCGGAGCTCAATGGGCAACCCATTCCAGAGGGTCGGTGCAGCCACAGGGAACACCCTCATCCTGGGGACCGCCAGCTGACACTGTCTGGCCAAAGGGACTAGGAGGAGGGCCGCCCTATATGAGCGCATTGGGCGGTGGGAGGCCAGTAGGAGGTGATCCTGCAAATACCCCAGGCCCATGCCATGAAGGGCTTTATAGGTGAGTACCAGCACCTTGAAGCGGATCCGGAGGACCACCGGCAACCAGTGCAGCTTGCGCAATAGTGGTGTTATATGAGAGTAGCAGGAAGCACCCGTAACTACTTGCGCCAAAGAAAGCCACAAGAAAGCATAATTCATTTTATTATAACCTAAGCAGTAGAATATCCCAATAAAACTATTACAACATCCCAATATAACTATTAGAATCCAACTATGGTATCTGGAATTGCTCTGGATGTTGGAAGTGGGTAGCTGGTTCTTTTCCTTCCTCCAGGGCCAGTTCCAGTCAGTATGGATCAAAGGGCAAAGGGTCTTCCTTCAGTTCAATGAGGTACAGCAAGTTTTGGTACTTTATCAGCTCCTTAACGTCTATATGAAGCCACCAGGAGACATCATCTTGCAGCAAAGGGAGAGGTGCCATAAGTATGCTTATGGTGCTTAGCTTTACATCTTCACCCTGGCCAACTAAGTGATGTTGGAGGCCCTGTTTTGGTGTTTGGCAGTTATAGAGGTTTGGATCAAAAGCAACAGGGTACAGCTCAACATTACAAAAATGAGTGGCCTTAGTTTTTAGCCCCCACTCCCCCAGTTCTGGGGACTTTCCATCTCTTGCTGTAGGTAGGGCTACACCAGGCCATACAAATTTGCAATTTGGACTCCTGGACTCACATTTTCTATGTGAGATGGAAGCTGTGGCTAGGAGGGCTTTTGTGAAACTCTGTTGTGTAACACAAAATGTACCCATTCCTTGACCAGGAAACTCTGTTTATAGTCATTTTAGTTATAGACAGCTTCATTGACTACATACTTTAGGATCACTAAAAATAACGCTTGCACAAAGTGAGTCAGATCTCTGTAAGTGCCATTATTTATTACACCAGTTTAAACACAACACTGACAGAATATTTTAAAACTCGATGCTACTTATATATGCGTCTTAGAAAATACCTCCTCTTTCAAGTTATATAACTTTGCCACAATAACATCTGAGGGAAAAGAGATAATTATATGGGCTGTACTATAATTATAGAAAACACGCTCTACTTTAAGAAATTCTTCTGGCATAATCACTAGAGAAATCCAGAGTTTTATAAGGCTTAAAAATATAATTTGACTTTGGATGCCTCTAGCTTTAGAGGACAAATTTTGATACAATAACATCAAGCTGTGTCTTACAAACTGGATTTGCCTATGACTGGAAAACCAGGCACTAACATATGGAGCCTATTTTATTCAGAAATAGGTTTTTGGTTAATCATTCATTGTAAACTCTTCTTGGCTAGATCAAACGGAAATCATAACTTCTGGAGTGTGGGATTAGTCTAGTTTTTTCATTGTTTGGAAATATTACTGGGGTTTTCTTTTCAGGTTTAAGGGTTCTGAATAAATTAACTATGGTTGAGAAAAAATTCAATAGGCTTATTATCACTGCTATGGTCACTTGGTTTTCAATTTAAATAGATTTTATATTGCAGCTGATGCTTGTTAGCAAATATTGGCAATCAGGAACTTGGTTAATACTAAAATTGTTAACCTTGCTCTCTTGGGAAGGCATGAAGTAGCAATATTCTTTCTGCAAAAGCAAGTATCTGGGACGTTTGAAGGTATGTTTTTCAATAGCTGGTTCTAAATGTCTTGCATTTAAGATTTTAATTTAAGACCTTAGGTATATTCCTTTCCAGAAAAAAAGAATATGGGGGAAAAAACATTTTTTTCCCTCTGGATCAAATTACATGTGCATGTTCATCTTAGTGAAATTAGAACTGCATTAAATGTGTGAATGATCATCATAGAGAAAAAAAATCACATCACCTTGGATATAGTAATTTTAATGTTTGGTCATGTGGGAAGATTTATATCAAAATATACTTTATTCCTTATACTGTCTCCATCTTCCCTTAAACATTAATAGTATCCACAATGGACTGAGAATCAGCATCTCCACTAGATAACTGACAGTCAAGCTGAAACTAAGTTAATCAAGTAAAAATAGCAAATGGGGAAAAATATTTTTCTCAAACTTTCTTAAACCCCAAAACAAGCTACCCAGACTTAATCCACACAGCAAAGAAGAGGGCTTGTAAAGATAACAGAGTTAATTAAAACTGTCTTCCAGCAGAACTGCACATTCACCAGAATAAACATCATAGATAGGTACCTACACACACCCACACGCTTCAAGTGTCATCCTAAAGTCAGCATGTACACACATACACACCCTTCAAGACCCACAGCAAGGAAAAGCTGCCATATAAAACAGGCCCTTTGAACATCATTTTCTCTGTAGCTACCTCCACAGGTAAACCTCTTCACTTTGGGGAATAAATAAATCTCCCTCCCTCACAGCTATCTGGATTTCCTTTTTATTTGTTCTTGTTCAACCCCAGCTCATGTTGGAATCCCAAATTATTCTTTTGACAGTTAGTAAGATTCTAAATTGTAACATAAAGGCAGAGGTCTTCAAACTTGGCAGCTTTAAGACTTGTGGACTTCAACTCCCAGAATTCTCCAGCCAGCATACCTCCACAAGTCTTAAAGTTTGAAGACCTCTGCATAAAGGAAAGCAGTGATAGATACAGACCGAGCATTAGCCCAAACATATTACAGATTTCAGGTTATATTTGAGCTGAGCATTCAGGTGTCCCCAGTTCAGTTTTCATTATGTATTGATCTTCTATATTGTCAGCCTCTGCTGTCATTGCTTGCTTGCTCGGCTGCCATTGTAATGTGGAGGGGGGGAGCTATTGGAATGCCTGGGAAGGGGGGAAATGAGCGGATGGAGAAGAGAAGATAATGTTTTCTTCAGCGTTTTCTTTGAAGCTGATAACAACTCAAGGTTGACCATCGTGGCATAGCAGGAGGATGGCACCTTCAGACGTTGCACCCCACATGACCCCTGGGGGGAATGTGGATTGGATAATTTTCGCTGGACGGTTGGGAGAAGAATTTTAGGGATGCTTTCTATATGTAATTTTCACGCCTTTTGCCTCAGACCTTGCTTTTCTTCAGTTGCATTCAGTTCATACTCAGTAAAAGTACCTTTCTCTATGAAAATGGAGTCAGGGTTTTTCTTTCTTGAGTATTGAAAGGAGGCACACCTGACATATATTTTGTCTACAGGAAGCATTTTAAGAAAAAGTAATGGTCTGCTCTCTGTAACAGAAGGTTCTATTCAACTATTACTGTAGAATTGCATTTCAGTTTCAAGATTCTCCTATGTTGACTATGTTAGGGAATAGCTATTGCCTAACTGGTTGGGTTGGCAATATATATAAACCATCAATGCATGTTTCCACTCAAAATGTAATGTATAGCTTTAAGACTGTAATGCTGTATTGCATCATACTGTATTCTGATTGGCTAGCTCTGTAGCCAACGTATTTAAGAGGAAGCTTGAATCATGGCTTATTTTTTTTCTTATTACATTATTATTGCTACCTCTGCTCCTCTCTGCCTGTTCTCTTTGCATGATCACTGATTGATCATTGCTACTTGTTGTTTTCTACTGTTTTACTGATTGTTTTACTGCTGTACTTGTTCCTGTTTGCAACTCCAAAAAGAATTGTTTTATTGCATATGACTACAACAACTGGTAAGAAAACTTTGTTCTTGGAATATCCCTGGATTGACAATTTAACTATCTCTATCTGTGTATGACCTGGATCGTTTATTGGACTTTGCTTTACTTTTTCCTAAAAGTAAAAGAATATCACAACTCGGTGTGCCTGTGTATTGACAGTGCTTAGTCACAATCACTCTCAGCCATTTCTCATGTGCACAACCTTGCTACTCAAGGGTTACCCTGCGCGTATTCCTTAACAGACCATATCCTTGCTGTTGTCTTAATGTGGTTCTCATTATGGATGGATGGATGGATGGATGGATGGATGGATGGATGGATGGATTTATTTATTTATTTATTTATTTATTTATTTATTTATTTATCAAATATATATACCGCCTTACTCCCAGAAGGGACTCAGGGCAGTGAACAGCCAAAATAAAATACAATAACATAAAAAAGTTAAAACCTATTAAAATAAATTAAATAATTTGGGCTCAGAGAAGAAAATTTAAAACATCCAATTATATAAAACATTTTAAAACACAATTTAAAAGGGGAGAGTTAGGCCAGACCAGCCTGTTGGAATAAAAACGTTTTTAGGGCACGGCGGAAGATGCATAAGTCTTGAAGCCTCTATCTCTGGGGGGAGCTAGTTCCAGATGGCAGGTGCCCCCACAGAGAAGGCTCTCCCCCGGGGGCCGCCAGTCGACATTGTTTGGCCGACGGCACCCTGAGGAGCCCCTCTCTATGGGAGCGAACTGGTCGGTGAGAGGCTATTGGTGGCAGAAGGGGTCCCGTAAGTACCCTGGTCCTAAGCCATGGAGCGCTCTAAAGATGGTAACCAAAACCTTGAAGCGCACCCGGAAGACCACCGGGAGCCAGTGCAGCTCGCACAGGAGGGGATCACATGGGAGCGCCACGTCGCTCCCATCACCACCCGTGCGGCCGCATTCTGGACCAGCTGGAGCCTCCGGGTGCTCCTCAAGGGGAGCCCCATGTAGAGAGCATTACAGTAGTCCAGGCGTGAGGTGACAAGGGCGTGAGTGACCGTGCGTAACAAGTCCTGATCCAGAAAGGGATGCAACTGGTGAATCAGGCGAACCTGATAAAAAGTCCTTCTGGCCATAGCCATCATATGCTCTTCTAAAGACAGCCGTGAGTCCAGGAGGATGCCCAAGTTGTGAGCCCTATCCATGGGGGCCAACGACTCATCCCCAATAGTCAGTGATGGCGCCAACTGACTATATCGGGACGCCGGAAACCACAGGTACTAGTCTTGGATGGATTGAGCCTGAGTCTGTTCCTCCCCATCCAGATCTGTACAGCCTCCAGGTACCGGGACATCACTTCGAGGGCATCATTGGGGTGGTCTGGGGTGGAGATGTACAGCTGGGTGTCATCAGCGTACTGGTGGTACTTCACCCCAAAACCACGGATGATCTCGCCCAGCGGCTTCACATAAATGTTCAACAGAAGTGGCGAGAGGACCGATCCTTGCGGCACCCCACAAACAAGGGGCCTCGGGGTCGACCTCTGCCCCCGTCAACACAGACTGTGACCGATCAGAGAGAAAGGAGGAGAACCACCGTAAAACGGTGCCCCCCACTCCCAACCCTTCCAATCGGTGCAGCATGATACCATGGTCGATGGTATCAAAAGCTGCTGAGAGGTCTAATAGGACCAGGACAGAGGAGCAACCCCTGTCCCAAGCCCTCCAGAAATCATCAACCAATGCGACCAATGCCATCTCCGTGCTGTACCCGGACCTGAAACCCAACTGGAACGGATCTAGATAGATCGATTCATCAAGGTACTGAGACAGCTGTCGCGCAACCACACTCTCAACAACCTTCACAACAAACTGAAGGTTGGAGACAAGATGATAATTTACCAACATTGCCAGGTCCAGGGAAGGCTTCTGGAGGGGGGCCTCACCACCGCTTCTTTCAAGGCAGCGGGGAAGACACCCTCACTCAAAGAAGCATTTATAATCCCTTGGAGCCAGCCTTTTGTAACCTCCCGGGAGGCGAACACCAGCCAGGAGGGACACGGATCCAATAAACATGTGGCTGCACTCAGGCTGCTCAGTATCCTGTCCACGTTTCTCAGTATCCTGTCCACGAGTCACAGAATCAAACTCTTCCCATGTAATATTCTCAAGACCTGCCCTGGTCACCTCCCCTGGATCTACCCAGTCGGAGTCAGAGTCCAGCTGTTCCCGAATCTGAGCGATTTTGTCATACAGATGTTGTACAAAGTCCTCAGCTCTACCCTCCAAGGGGTCCTCCCATGCCCCCTGTTGGAGCAAGGAGTGGGTCACCCTAAACAGGGTGGCTGGGCAATTATCTGATGATGCAATAAGAGCGTAAAAGTAGTTTCTCTTCTCCGTTTTATCGCCACTAGGTAATTCTTAATATGAGCTTTTACCAGTGTCTGGTCGGATTCAGAACGACTAGCCCTCCAACTGCTCCTTAGGCGTCTTTTCCGGCACTTCATCTCCCTCAGCTCCTCGGTGTACCAAGGGGCCAAGTGAGACCAGTGCCGGGTCAGAGGCCGCAAGGGCACAACTCGGTCCAAGGCCCCAGCAGCCGCCCTATCCCAGGCGGCTACTAAGTCCTCTGCCGAGCTGTGTGCCAGATCCTCAGGAAACGGCCCAAGCTCCGTCTGGAACCTCTCAGGGTCCATCAGGCGCCTGGGGTGGAACCACTTCATTGGTTCCACCTCCCTGCGGCAGGGTGTGGCGGTTCAAAAGTCCAGGCAAAGGAGGGAGTGATCTGACCATGACAAGGGTTTGATCACTATATTCCCTAACTCCAGATCCCTCAACCAGTGTCCAGAGACAAAAACCAGGTCCAGTGTGTGTCCTCCGGTGTGAGTAGGGTCATGAATTAACTGGGTCAGGTCCATGGCCATCATGGAAGCCATGAACTCCTGAGCCGCTTCAGACGCCTCGCCAACTGATGGCAGGTTAAAATCCCCCATGACTATAAGCCTGGGGGTATCAACCGCCAGCGTGGCTATAACGTCAAGCAGCCTGGGCAGGGCCGCTGCCACGTGGCAGGGAGCCAGGTACATGACTAGCAAGCCCATCTGCACCCTATGACCCCACTTCACAAGGAGAGACTCACATCTGGCCGTCTGAGGAACAGTGGCCTCCCTTGGACCAAGACCCTCATTTATAACAACCGCCACCCCCCACACCCCTACCCTGTGACCTTGGCTGGTGAAATGCACAAAAACCAGGTGGGCACGTATCAACAAGGGGGGCTCTTCCCTCCTGGCCCAGCCAGGTCTTCATAATACCTGCCAAGTCCACACACCCCTCCTGAATAAGATCACAAATGAGGGGGGCTTTATTTACCACGGACCTGGCATTGCATAGCATCAGACCCAGGGCCCGAGGGTCTGTGCAACCGGGGAAATGGGAGGAGTATTGGGGGCCAGAGCATGCCACCACTTGTAAACAGCGAGGACGCACTCCCACAACATGATGTGGCCCCCTGCTCCCACCATATCTGCCCCTCCCACCTACAGTCTCGATGTGATGGCCATCCACAGGATAAGCTCTAACCCCCTCCTTGGTCCCAAAGTCCGTATCCCCCGTGCCGCACCCCACAGCTGGCCCAGATGCCCTCCCCCGTGGGTTCTCCCCCAAACCCACACAACCCACCCCCTTCCCAGTGTCCTTTAAAATCCTATTACAAAATTTCTCTAAAAAACCCCATAACCCTCTTTTTGCCACATGCCATCTCTCCGGACTCCAAAGTCCCTCATCGAGATAGCCCCTCGGTAAGTAGAGGGCCAAACCTGCGAGAAGGGGGAATCTCACAATGCACATAGCTCCGCCGCCCAGTACATCTAGTAAAAACAGGATGGGAAAGTGGTTTTCTAGGGTCCAACAAGGTCTTAGAACAGTATAAGTTTAAGTATAAGTATAAGTTTCTGCCTACTGTCCAAGTGTAAATATTTACAGTCCGTTTCACTACTAGTCCCTCTTCTAATAATTGTTTAATTTTAACATGGATTGAACAGCTGTCTAAAGCAGCAGGACACGTATCAATCATAACTGTGGATAGAGACCTTCTATGGCAGGTCAGGCATCAAAGTATGTGTCAAGCACCAGAGAAATCAGGAGATGCAGGCAGTTTAAATGGATATAAAACTTTATTGCAAGCATCAGTTTTCTACAAGAATATGAACCACTAACGGTCAAAGCAATTTGGCAGTAGATAAGGAATTCAAGGTGGGCTGGACTTAGATCTCTTGTGGGTATGAAGGGGCTCATGACTGGTGATGTGTTTAACCCCTCCCTCAAGCTCAGTCTGGTCATCTTCTATAGTATGTTTGTAATGGTAGTTGGAGCATAGAGTTGGTTTATATGTTAAATATTTATATCTAGGGATCCATGAAAGAAGAAATTAAAGAGGTAGCAGAAAATATATGAATGTATGCCCAAATTTTAAGGGAATTCCTGGGCTTTACACAAAGGCTACAATATATAAAAACAGTAAAATAGTATATATATATATTTATGTACCTACAAAGAGAGACACTCTTACTTTCAAAATTCATCAACTAGTTTCAGCTTTCAGTCTCTCTCAGCCAAACTTTTCTAACTTTTCCTTGGGTTTTGTTGAAAGAGACAGAAATAAAGCTAACTTTTGGGGCACTGCTGCATAATAATGGCATAATATTGTAACCAAAACATTAGAAAATAAAAAAGTTAGTATTAGGAGCAAACATTCTCTGTTACCACCACTGTCCACTTATAGCAGCCCTTCCAGAGCAATAAATTTCCTGCATATATTTTAAGCAAAACTAAAAAAAATGGTATGTGGTTTTCTTAAAAAATAGTCTTGTGTATAAGCTCTTTTCTTGTTCCCTAAATAACTTCAAAGTACCTCTGGATGCACATTAGAAAGTTCTCTAATGTGCATCCAGAGGTGGGCTGCTGGGGGTTCGCAGGGGTTCAGGAAAAGATTCTGTGCAGTTCAGAGAATCTCAATCCCACTCCTGGCTGGCCCATCCCACCCCACCCCACCCAGGAGCCCCCACGCAGCCTGTTTTGGATGCAGTTAAGTGCAGGGCACGCATGGAGGGTGAAAAACAGGCCTACCGGAAGTTTAGGAAGGCTGGAAACAGGTCCATTTCCGGCCTCCAGAGGGCCTCCAGAGCCTGGGGAGGCTGTTTTCACCTTCCCGGAGGCTCGAGGAAAGCCTCCAGAGCCCAGGTAGGGTAAAAATGCCTCCCCCACATAGTGCAGGAGACTGACTAGGCCATGCCCACCATGGCCACAACCATCCAGCAACCAGGCAGAGAATCCCTTGCTAAAACGTTTGAAGCCCACCCCTGTGTGCATCCAAGAGAACAGCAGTTCTATATCTTGTTGATCAAGTGGCTGCCCAACAGGCAAGCATTCTCAGCCAATTCTGAGGAAGATCACACGTCACATTAGAGATTCATCACGGGCTTCCAAAGAGAGAGGGGAAGATCTACCAGGCTCAGAACCCCTGGCAAATCCCAGAAACACTCCAGGATTAAACATTACAGATATCCAATTGATAGGCCAATAGATAGATTGCTAGGAAGTGCAGTTCCAGAAGTAATCCTTAGGCATCAGCTGCCATCCATCAAACCATGTAGAAAGACGCTTCTTGTGAAGAGTGATCTGTTCTGAATGGGAGGAAAGGAAAAAGGCCTATGGCTCAGGCAAAAAGCACTGTCTCTTTTTGACCGGCTGCTTGCGGTTTCTCCCAGCTCAGAATCCCACTAAGACAGTGAGAAAAATCAACCAATGGAACAACTTTGCCTTCGGAAGTCGTGGAAGCTTCGTCACTTGAGACTTTCAAGAAAAGATTGCACTGCCATTTGTCAGAAATGGTGTAGGGTCTCCTGCTTGAGCGGGGGTGTGTATGTGTGTGGACTAGATGACCTATAAGGTCCCTTCCAACTCTGTTAATCTGTCTGAAAGTCTTGGCTCACAGATATTTATTTATATTTCACATTTCTGAACCACCCCTCTCCCTCAAATAGGGGCTATAAATAAATAAATAAATAAAACTTCAAAATATAAAACAGTATATAATAAATTAAAATGTTAGCGTTAACATTTTGAGTTAAAAATTTAAAAATACGTAATTTTTTAAGGAGGCAAAAATAATGAACTCTGTTAAAAATTGGCTGACAAAGGCAAAGGGAGGGCTCACATGATACTAACCAACCCCATGACTGTGTGTTTGAGATTGAGACACTCTTGATGAGTGATACCTATCCAGACTTCTGAAACTTGACCCTCATGTCTCCTCTCTCCACTGTGGTACAAACATGCCCAGTAATTTTTTTTATATGCTATATTCTCATAACATTGCTTTTATCTAACAAAATGAAATTCAATGGTAAAAAAAGTAAGGTTCTACATTTAGGCAAGAAAAACAAAATGCACAGGTACAGTATATGTGGTACCTCGCTCAATAGTAGTAATTGTGAGAGGGATCTTGGAGTCCTAGTGGACAACCACTTAAATATGAGCCAGCAGTGAGCTGCAGCTGCCAAAAAAGCCAACAGAGTTCTAGCTGCATAAAAAGAGGGACAGAATCAAGATCACGTGAATACCACTTTATAATGCCTTGGTAAGGCTACACCTGGAATACTGCGTCCAGTTTTGGTCGCCATGATGTAAAAAAGATGTGGAGACTCTAGAAAGAGTGCAGAGAAGATAATTAGGGGATTGGAGGCTAAAAAATATGAAGAACGGCTGCAGAAACTAGGTATGTCTAGTTTAATGAAAAGAAGGGGGGGTCACATGAGAGCAGTATTCCAATATCTCAAGGGCTGCCACAAAGAAGAGGGAGTCAAGCTACCCTCCAAAGCACCTGAGGGTAGAACAAGAAGCAATGGGTGGAAACTAATCAAGGAGAGAAGCAACCTAGAACTAAGGAGAAATTTCCTGACAGTTAGAACAATTAATCAATGGAACAACTTGCTTCCAGAAGTTGTGAATGCTCCAACACTGGAAGTTTTTAAGAAGATGTTGGATAACCATTTGTCTGAAGTGGTATAGGGTTGCCTGCCTAAGCAGGGGGTTGGACTAGAAGACCTCCAAGGTCCCTTCCAACTCTGTTATTCCGTTTTTATCTCATATCCACTAGTTTAAAGATAACCTCACAAGTTTCCATCTTTAAGTAGCTTTTTCCCTCTTCCCCCATCACAATTTTTGCTGTGAAATTATCAAGTACATTTCTGTGGTTGATGAAGCAATGAGGGCTTGGGATCTGCCCAGCTTCTCTAGGCCACTGTAGGCTGTTAAGGAAACATGAAGTTGTGGGGAGATTTACAGAAGAAATGCTGGAACAACCATGCATAAACAACCATGAAATGATAAGGAAGGAGATCACTAGAAAACAGCAGCTCAGTTTAAGCTGGGAAAATTCCAGCAGGAAAACATTCAGATCATTCAAAGAAAATTTAAACTGATGAACTCTCCAATTAAATTCTAGTGCAGTTTCCAAAATTTTGTACTTCATCCCTAACCCTGATCTTAGAAAGCACTGAACAAGAAGACTACCTAATCCTTGCTTTCTTGTTGTGCGTGTCTAGTGAGGTGCTTGTCACTCTCCTTTCTGATCACCGGTCACTACTCTTTTTTGTGGCCATTCTTCATTGGGCTAGAGAGACCAGCCACCTGGCTTCTCCAGAAAGACCTCCCTGATCAGCATCTTCAGAAACAATCAGTATTTTTATATACACTGGTTTAGTGTTCCTTTGAAAGAATATTAGACATCCTTTGCAATACAAGGCTAACACTTTTCTGAGAAAATAATCATGTACCATACATTGTAAATTGGAACGAGAGCTGGGCTCTGCCAGTTGCTGGTACTGTCATCAACAATTGTATTACAGGCATTCTGCTTGCTGCTTTTGCTGTCAAGGGATTTGTGCAGTTGTACTTTTACTGGTTTTATTATTTTTGCTTCTTTTCCAGCACTAGTTCAAGGAAGAGTTTGCTCATTCACTATTATCCCTTCTGTTTCATCTCAGACTCGTCCAGTAATCTGAAAATCTGTCTACTTGGGGGACACACATAGTACACCCGTGTTCCAAAATAGCAATTTGATAGGCAGCAAAACCAGCCATTCTAAGCCCTCCCAGTTTCTTGCCCCTCCACCCTTTAAAAAAAAATGATTGGTGGTTGTTTTTCTCCTGCCAGGTGACAATTGATGGAAACAAAACCAAGTGAGGGGAATTTAATAATGTCTCATACTAAAGCAGCAAGAACAGCCCGTCACTGGCCTCATTAGTGACACTGAATACATTTCCATAAAGAAAGCACAGTTTATGCCAATGTATTTTTCTAGATTGAAGAAAAGCACTTTAATTTCTCTGTTGAGTTATCCCCTGAGTATTATTACACCAGGTATATTCCATCTATATGTTTAATATAAATATGTACCTCAACAGTAAAAATTGAGGTACTTACTGCCAATGAACAAAATATGCCTTAAATATCTCCTTTAAATCTGATAGATTATGTAATCTTTATCTTTACAATCCTCAGCATTATGTTTGTTTTATTTATGATTAAAATGGACTTTATCCTCTCTCTGGTTTCCTCAAGGGGAAATGTTGTTCAGAACAATTCTATTTTGAGCAAATAAGCAAGGCAAGAGATTATATTTAGTAAAGAATAAATCAATAATGTTACAAGGCGGAAGTGGTTTAAAAGATCTACTCAGCTTCTGCAGTACTCCTGAATTAAAGATTTTTAACAGACAAATTCTTGATAAAATGTATCTTGTCACTGAATACTGAAGTATAATTTTATTAACACTGTAATCTATGGAACATGTCTTTCTCCAAAACCTTTCCTACTATTCTAAAACAAATATTTGCCACTGAAAGGCTGATTAGCATTAAGCAACTGCTTACATATGCCAGGCTTTTTTTTAACCCGTGTCTTAAAAGATTCGCTTGATGAACAGATTGTTTATTCCACCTTACCATGCAATTTATGCATATTTTCTCCTGTTTGTACTTGATTTGTAATTACCCATTTATGACTGCAACCTGCAGAAAGAACAAATACATTCAGTGATTGAATGTTTTAAATATTGGTATGTTGACTACATTCTGTGACCCTGTCCGTTGTAGTTTGCAAACCATGGTTTATGGCTCAGTGCAGGGATTTTCAAATTATATTCTGCAGAACCCAACTGAAGTTGATAGGATTCTGTAAGAGATCCAGGATTTTTTTTAAAAATCACTTGAAAAAAAAAATCAGCTTAAAGTTGCCAAGTTTAAAAAATACTGGCCCAGCTCAGAAACTCATACAATATAAATATTACAATAGAACCTCCCAACTGGGAAAAAAATAACCCGCAACCAGCCTGCCTTCCCTTGAGGATCTGTGTACAGCACAAACCAGAAAGAGAGCTAAGAAAGTATCTACAAATCTCTCACATCCTGGACATAAACAGTTTCAACTCTTCCTCTCAGGACACCGCTATAGGGCACTGCAGGCCATAATAACTAGACAGAGTTTTTTCCCTCATGTCATCACTCTCATAAACACCTACCGGTAACGTCCACATTACTGTCTTTCGTCTAAAGACATTTACCCATGTAGTAAGAAGGAAGGTGACATCCTACAAAGCAAAATCCTATTTTGTATCACCCAAAAATAGTTACCGGCCTTTGCGGGATACATGCAAACGCTCACAGGAAATAGTGGTGGAATGGTTAAATAGACTGGTTTTGTGTTTCGTAGCTTTCAATGTTCCCAATAAGAGACTTGAGTATTAACAGAACGATTTAAAACCATCCTCTGCTGTTTCTACTTGTTTCCTTCTTATTTCTCTTGCTGTTGATAGAAGATGCTAAGTGTGTTGATAATACAGCACTGCTGCATACATCTGTCCATTAGCACTGGCAGGACCAGGCTGTTGAGTAAATACATCTGATCATATCAACCAGTTATTTAATGGAATAGAAATGGAAAATAACTATTTTATGGGCATTTATGTAACTATGATGGAAACAGGAAGTACTCTAATATTTCTCTACTATCGTACATTTTCATAATCCATTTAGTTTTACAAGCTTAGTAAGAAGCACAAAGATAACATTAAGTCTCCATTAAAACTCTTCAGTGTAAGTGGAGAAGGCTAATGAGTTCACTCAGTCAAATACCACTCTAGAGGATATTTTGCTCATTGAAATGTAGGCAAAAAGCTTTACTTTGAATTTGTTTTCTGAATGAGGATGATCACATATATTAGCATATAAGCAATGCTTGAGTCCACATGATTGTTTGGGACACTACACATCTTCTTCATCACTTTTTTCTTTGTTACCTTCTGGGAGGAGGCTTGATGGTATCTGAAGCAGAACATCTAGATTCAGTCATAGTTTTGTTCCATATAGCATCAACCTTTTGAGCTCTCAAGTTTCCTCTTTCTCCTACGTATTCAAAATGGGCAGCGTGTGTGTGTGTGTGTGTATGTATGTGTGTGCATGTGTGTATGTATATATTTTTGCTGATAATACTATAAATAAAGGGAGGCTGTTATAGATCTATTTCGAGCTTATTTGCTCTCATCAGACAGTCATACCCTTACTGGGATTTGAACCTGGGCCGTCTGCCTACAAGGCAGTTGATTTAACCCCCAAGCCACAGGTTCTTACCCAATTACCAGCTCATTTCCAGGTAGGTTATTTGTATGTTTTTTGTATTAAGTCATCCTGGATTACCACGAATGGAGGAGATATCACAAATCTCCAATTTTTGCCTTTCAGCCCAATCTCATGGGCCATCCAGACAGTATCATATAGCCGACAAGCTATTTTTCTATGTTTTTTTAATATTTTTGCTGATAATACTATAAATAAAGGGAGGCTGTTATAGATCTATTTCGAGCTTATTTGCTCTCATCAGACAGTCATCAGACTCTCATCAGACATGAGATTGGGCTGAAAGGCAAAAATTGGAGATTTGTGATATCTCCTCCATTCGTGGTAATCCAGGATGACTTAATACAAAAAACATACATACATACATACATACATACATACATACATACATACATACATACACATATATATATATGTTTTTTCCTTTAAGCCAGGTTTTTCCTACGTAACTAAGATGTTTCTGCAAACTCTGATTGAGTGAAATCACATTCACTACTTTCTGGGGTTTTTTTCTTCTTTTCATTCTGGCAGCCAGCAGATTTTGTGCTTGCCCATTTGGAGACTTGGAGACTTATATCTCCAAGTCTCCAAATGGGCAAGCACAAAATCTGCTGGCTGCCAGAATGAAAAGAAGAAAAAAAAAACCCAGAAAGTGTGTGTGTGTGTGTGTGTGTGTGTTATGTATGTGTTTGGGTAGATATACTTTCTCTTGAGAGCAGGCAACAGAATTTCATTTTTAATGTGGCCCAGTGTGCTCACGGTAATAAAAAAAAAGACAATAAAAATTATCTTCTCATCTCATCTCATCTCATGTCATCTCATCTCATGTAACATTAACAAAAAGTATGGGAGGAGACATGGAAGAAAAGAGAATATGTCACATATCACTTCTTCATACAGAGTAACGATAGCAATAACAATAATAACAAAAATTCTCTAATGTGCCAAAATGAATAAATTAACAATGGAGGTCAAAGAATGAGAAGACTCAGATTATTACAAAGTGTGAAATAGGTTTTATGCATGTAGAAAACAGAAATCAAATTAAGAAATAAGAATATAAAGTGAAATTTAATATTAACATACTGGATATAAATGTAAATAATGATCCTGCTAACAAAAAAGTTAATTATGAATATTTAAAAATAAAGAGAAGGAACAGGAGAATAAAATCTAAGAGTAAAGACAGAAGTCGATGCAGAAAGTTGTAAAATTGTATATATCTGTTGTTAGTACTGTATTTTAGCGTTTGATGTAAGTGTATATATTTTTGGGGTTTTTTTGTCTCTTGACTTCTTTTGCTATTGTGTGTTTGGTTTTAAAATGTAAAATACTCAATATTTTTTTTTAAAAAAAAAAGAGTAACAACAGCATTGTTATTTTCACTTTGTTACTATGGTCAGGATGGCCAGTGGATTTAGAATAGCACAATTTAGTTTTACACAAGAATGAATCCTGTATTTATCCATAACGTGTTTCTACTGAGGATGGACAAAACTATCAAAAATAAAAAATCTGTTTGCATATATTTCTGTAACCATGTTCTATGTTTACTATCATAATGATAATTTGTTTATTGATATTATAGGAAATGGTAAAATTTTAGAATTTTAGAATTATTTTGTAATTCTATAGATAATAATACATTTCACTTCTACCGTTGCAAAGAAAAATGTTCCCTTTTGTTACACTTCCAAGAGACACAACTTCCCTTATTCCCATTCTGGGAAGCTCCGGCTTATAGTTTTGATAATCACTGTCAGACTGTAATTCTGACTAAGAGCACAATTATTTCTATAGGCATTTTGGTCCCATTGGGCCTACGTCACAGAAATTGGTAGATAATCTTGGTTGATAATAGGAATTTCATTGCTGAGCTAGCTAATGTTAAATGATTAATTCTGCTTCTTTATGGTATCTAATTTAAATTGCCTATGGAAATGCATTCCTATATAATAAAATACTAGGAATTATTCTTTATTGATCTGAGTAAGCTAATAACTGTTAAATTATATGAAAGTAGTATAAAATACCATATTTGGATCATTTCATCATGGTGTTTTCCACAAGCAGAACAAAAAAGTGATGAGTAAGCTTTTAGCTGCCAGCCTTGGGAATCGGCAACTGAGCCAGTATTAAAATCTTAGAAACTCTAGTGCCTTACAATATACTCTAGCATATACATGAGTCAATTGGGAAGCCCAGTAGTAAACGTCAAATCTATGCCTTCAAGCCAACAACCTGCTGCCCTTCAGCTGTTTTAGAGTTCGACCTGTATCAGCTTTGCCAATATTGCCAATGGCAAAGGCAGTGGAGTCTGTATGTAATCTATAAAAAATTCAAGATGGCAGCTGCAGCAGCTATGGCCATTCACACATAAAAATGATTCAAGCTTCAATCACGCCAACATCTTGAGTTTTTAACTATACCTGTGGACAGTTATAGTAAAGGGATTTTAGAAATTGTAGTCCAGATCAAGGATATCTTGCTTCTCCTTTGTTTGGTTTTTATATAATAATGTATACAAAGTAAGGAAGATGAACTTGACAAAGATAAAATATACAAATTTCCATTGCAAGGTTTTGTTGTTATAACCAATCTCAATCAAAGTAACTTTAGCTATCTTGTGGAGTTGATTTTTTGGTCTGGTCTACTTAGAACTGTGTTGTACTTCCTCCTCCTTATAATTCAATAAATTAGAGAATTATTTGTCTGAGCCACTTCCCAACTTCAACTACAGATTCTGGACTTTACAAATGTGTCAAAGAAGCTTGCATAACTCCACCAACTTCATCTTCCTTACTCTCTATAATCTGTGATATACTTTGATTGGCAATTGTGCATCATTTATGACTAGTAGCATCATCTAAACTTTATATTTTAACTGAATAAGTCATCTGGCTAACTGTCTACCTACACCAGGCTCAGAAAAGATTGGTTGTAATCGTATGGACTTTTGCTTGAGTAACATTTCATGTTGGGAAATAAAATTGTGAGGCCAAATGACTGCTCTTTTTCAAATTTCACTTCCTTTTTACATGTTGTTATGTTACTGGATTCTGTATTGTCTTTCTTTTTGTTTCTTTCCCTTAAAAAATACTTACATATTTACTAAAAAAATACAATATGTATTTATACTCTTAAAATAATAAAGATATCTACCTTATTAGATATCTTTATATCTAATTTTTATAGTTTCAACAAGCATTTTGAAGATACAACTTACCAACTAGTAAATAGTTGTCCTTCCCCCTCCCCCTGCAATCTTTAGGTATTTTTCAATAAGAAACGAACTAAAAATGGTGACTCCTAAGATTCCAGTTTCTCTCTCATTTCTTATAAAAAATCTTTCTTTCTTTCTTTCTTTCTTTCTTTCTTTCTTTCTTTCTTTCTCTTTCTCTCTTTTTTCTTTCTTTCTTTCTTTCTTTTTCCTTCCTTCCTTCCTTCCTTCCTTCCTTCCTTCCTTTCCATCCTTCTCTGCCAAACCTAAATGAGAATAATAAAACATGTTGAACCAATAAGTACAATGGGGAACAACTAAAGATCTTAGCTACATATAGTATAGTATTGTAAGAAGTGACAGGATAGATTTTGTTTCCAGACATTTAGAACAGAATAGAATAACAGAATAGGAAGGGACCTTGGAGGTCTTCTAGTCTAAACCCCAGCTTAGGCAGGAAACTCTACACCACTTCAGACAAATGGTTATCCAACATCTTCTTAAAAACTTCCAGTGTTGGAGCATTCACAACTTCTGGAGGCAAGTTGTTCCATTTAAAAGATGAGACAGTTACTCCAGTAAATGCTTCATGTCTTTCCTGGTAAATACAATCTCACATGCATCTCAAACTCCCCCACAACCCCAAATTACCCTTACGTTTGTCAATATTTTCTTTTTCTTCTGGTTATTATACATTCATTTTTCTTTTAAACATAGTTGGATGAATCCTTCTAGGAGTATCTATAATTATTTTCTCCATAAACCACACAGATCTTATTTGTTACAATTAAATTCAGCTACTACAAAGAAGAACACACATTAATGAATTTATTTATTTATTTATTTATTTGTTTAGATTTGTTATTTGTTTAGATTTGTATACCGCCCTTCTCCTTGCGGACTCAGGGCGGTGAACAGCCAAATAAAATAGTACACAAAAGTTAAACAATTTCTTTAAAAAAGCATATAACTTTGGCTAAAAATTAAAACCATTAACCATTAAATATTTAATTGGCATGAGAATCACCAAACAAAAATAGTACATTGTCTCTTGGCCTAATAGTACTGAATTGCAGATAGAGAGATCCTTGTAATATTGCAGTTTGGTATTGAATCTGAATTAAAGTATCGTTTGGAGTTTCAGTGAACAATAATGTTTTTGTTGTTAGTGGTAAATGAAACTTCTTCAACAGGAGGAGTGGCAAAAGACGGTATGATTACCGTATACAGTATAATAAGCCCTGCACCAGTATTTTTATTTCAACAACTCAGTGTTGTAGTAATTACATGATAGATAAGGATGCATAAAAGATGGGGGGGAGGGGAATTAAAATTATACTCTGGTACTCAGTATTAATCAGGCAAACATTATTTCTTAACATCATTAGACCTGGCTATTTCATTGAGAAGAATGAAGAGAGCAGTTGTTTGGCTCCCCCCAAACCTCACGATTTAGGAATCATAAAGCAATATCAAGGATTACTTGTTTAACTCATTAGGAGTGATCTTTTTGCTGCCAAAAAGGTAATTTGAAGCACTTTGCTACTTGGCATCTCTGCCAGATAGAAGACAGGAAAGGTATTTGCTGTTCTCGCTCAGACAGCAAAATATTTTGTGCCAGGCCTTGCTTGTGCCTGAATTTGAGAAGCTACTGTTTCTATTCTCATTTCTGAAGAGAATTTGGAAATGCCTTTAGGACAGAAAGTCGGTACTAATGAACATCACATGCACAGATTGAAGGTCAGTAATGATCTCAGGTGATGGGTGCCATTTTATGGCCATTGGGAATGGCACAGACACAAAACACTAAATGGATGAAGATGAGATCTATATGGCCACTGTAGAAATAACACTGTAGAAATAATTATTCGGAGTCTTTAGGGGAAGTTACTCTACTGAACCTGTTTTAAAGCAATTTAAATGTATATATTTAAAATTGATGAGCCTTTACACTCAAGAGAATTCTAATGTAGTGTAGTCTTGACTGTTCCACTTCTTCACCAAAGCTTTTGAATCTCCCACCCCAGGGAAATAAGACTGCCCTCTTTATTACTGGTTTCAAGAGAAGACATGTTGATTCTAGACTGCTCGGGGGATTATGCTGAACTCTAAAATACTTTATTGCTTGCTGTTCATTCAGCTTGTAACTTTTATTTCACACTTTTCACCTTATTAGGTGTTTATTAGAGCTATAGCAAAAATTAAGACCACCACCACTAAAGAACCAGAAAACTATCTCTGCTGCTATCTAGGGATGATCAGAACTTCTGTTGGCCCATATGTGTTTGTGTACAAATATCTGGTTTCTTTATAAACTGATCTTCAGAGGCTGCACAACATGAAAGATGGACTACAATATTTATTACTATACAAAAGTAGTATCTTTTGTAGGATGTAGGAGCAGAAATAGAATCCTAAATTCATAGGAATGGAAGGTATTTTAGACGTTATCTAATGTAATCCCCTAATTGTGTGCAGGATCACTACACTATTTTGAACAGATGATCATCCAACCTCTGCTTGAAGACCTTCAGTGGAAGAAAATATATTCTACCTTGCGCAGTACCTTATTCCACTTCCTGACAATTTGTGCAGTGAGTTCTTCCTTTGAAGAAATAATGGATAAGAGTGCTGTGTGAGAACCTTTCAGATATTTGAAAGCTGCTATCATGATGCTGGTGATGATGGTCATGATCATGATGATATTATCCATTCTATCATGTCTGACACTTAGCAACTGGACCTCAGTTACAACTGTTCTTCATTGGGTTTGCTTTTACCATCTTGACAGACCTCCTCTAAACTCATTCAAATTTGTCACTGTCTTTTTTTTTCTTAGTACCCAGAACTGGACATAATCCTCAGGCCTAAACAAATCACAGTAGAGCAAAATAACTACTGGTACTTCATGGGATCTGCGTTTCTTTTTAGCAGGTGCATCACATTGTTAACTCATGCTCCAATATTTAAATAAGGTAACCAACTCCCTTTCACAAGTACCCCTGCCAACCCAACCTTTTCCTATCCTATAAATGTGATTTAAATTTCCTTATCCTAATGAAGAACTTTACATGTCTTCCTATTAAATTCAATCCTATTCCTTGCAGCCACTGCTGACTTGTCTAAATCTTTTCAAATCTTTTTTTTTTTATCAACAGTATTAGTCATGCCTCCTACCTTAGTATCATTTGCAAAATTTGCAAGTGTCTCTTCATCTCCCTCATTCAGGTAACTGACAAAAATGTTGAGCCACACAGGACCTATGACAGAGCCTGTGTCATTCCGCTCAATACTTCTATCCAAATTGAAGTGGAGCCATTCAGAGCAATCTGTGGGTGGGATCCATCAGCTAGCTGTGAGGCCATTTAAAATGACATCATCCAACATATATTTAATCATTCTATAAATAGAGGCTCTCTATTGAAGGCTTTTCTGAGATCCAGGTGCATAATATTTATTGCATTCCCTGATCTACTAAGCTAATAATATTGTGAAAGAAGGAGTGTTAGGCTGCTATATTTTGTCTGCAACAAACTCATGCTGGTTCCTGCTAATTGCAGAATGCCTATCTAAGTTCCCACAAACATGTTGTTTAGATATTAGGCTGACAAACAAATGCCTATGGCTTAATTGGTGCTATAGTATATAACCAATCCCTTGGTCAAAAGGAATGATATTTACATTTTCAACGCACAATGGCTGAGTTCATAGAATAAATTAAGCCACCCAAAGCAAAGCGTATTTTGATTCGGTATCGTGTAAGAATTCACTACTAGAATTTATAAAAGCTAACAGATCATACAAATGTACTTTCAAAAAATCAGTTTTCCCAAAAATGAAGCACGTGTATACAAGTATTGTGTTTCTTTAAAAAATTTTATCCCTGAATAAAATAAGTAAATAAGAATGTTGAAGTGCAGATGGTATAATAGGTAGCATGACACAGAGAAAATTATCTAGCATCTCTGTGTGGCTGGCAGAGAATCTCTGGAAATTGCATGAACAATCTGACACTGCTTTTTATTATTTTTGTGTCTCATTTTGAATAAATAAATGCTCACTGTGGTGGAAGGAGGGAAGAAGGGGAGAGAAGATGAATCTATGCTTGAAATTTCCATTTTCTAAAAAAAAGGGATCAGATATCTTTTAAGAGCAGGGATGTGCCATTTTCTGCTGCATTTTTATGTTTTATTAGGCAAATGCAATTTTTATTAATTCTGCAACAGCTATAGCATCTGTAAGGAATAGATGTCAACTCCTCAACATTTCTTAGAGTTTTGATTAAAATTTAAGAACAGTGCACAGTCCCATAAATCAAGTCACACGTTAATTACATTTGTGTAGTGATGCCTACTCTAAAAGAGCTCCTGATAGGCAATTTTATTATGGGGTACATTAACACACATAGCATGGAAACATACTCCCTTATACATAGCATGGGGCATACAAGCAAATAGACTGTCACTAACTTTCAATTATTTTACTATTAATGATGGAGACCTACAAAAGGCTTCTCCAAGGGAGAGTTCAGAAAATTATTTATTTCATTTAAAAGATCTGTATCATGGTCCATTTTAGAAAACAACACGCCCAAGTGTTGACAAGAACATCAAACTACTGTATTACATATAACATATAACTAATGTTACATTGTTGTGTGCCTAACAACAACAACAAGACCAGCCTCAATGTGGCTGACCGTCCAACACTGTCTTACCACTAGTCACCTCATCTTCAAGACTAGGATTGAAATGGAGATCTACAGTGCCCCCCCCCAAAGATTAATTGATCCCAATCAATCTTCTTATCAACTATTAAACATCTATTGATGCCCAGCCACTTATTGAACTCCTTTCAACACCCAGGCATTTATCACCCCCTTGAATAATTCCATCAACCCTTGGAGGGTTGATACTGACAACTATGGAAAAAACAGTTTAACCAGGGCCTTTAAACTAGAAATTTCTGCACGCAGTCTAGGTGCTTTGGGCTTGGGATACAGATCTGCATGGAATATTTATGAAAAAAGGATATATTTTTTCATAAATATTTCTGAAAAAGAATAAGTCCTCCATAAGCACAATGGAAGCTCTGCAACATCCCACAGGCAAGGGGCAGAGCAAGGGACATCATGAAGCTGCAACTGATGATGAGGGCTCTCAAATATTGTGACAGAGAATTTGCCTTGATCCCATTCTTTGATAACTACATTGAAGTCAGACTCTTTAACAGTAAGCTTTTCAGAGTGAGAAAAACATATTATAAAGTCAACTTAAAAGTCAAAGCAAAAGAGTGAAAGTATATTGGTAACTTAGTTTTGCATGTTTACTGAATTTGCTCTATAAAAATTTATCTTATTTATTTTGCAAAGTTATATTCTGCTTTAAATGTGAGCATAACAAAATCTTCAGTGTCTTAACCAATATAAATGTGACGCAACAATAATAAATACTGGCTTGTAAAAGCTGTACAACTCTGATTCTACAATGCTAAGCAACAATTGCTAAATTATTGTAATCATCATCAGCTCTGTAATGGAATATTTTTTTTTACTAGAAGCTGCAGTTCATTGAGGCATAATTTCAAACTATTATGCTCAGACAACATCCGTTACTTTAAAAATGGTTTAATGTTTGGAATACTACCATCACTCCTTACATATGTCATCATGTATATATGCAAGTATGTAAGGATATGATTTTATAAAATGGTAGAAACTACCTTTCTATCATTTTATAATATTAACCATCAGTAAATGGTTCATATCATGAGAGAGCTCACACATGTAATGCTTTCAAAAAGCAGTTTTAAAAAAAGTTTGTTTACAAAGATGAACATTTCTCCAGAGACAAAGAGCATTTATTTAAATTTATTGTCTGTGCAACTCCAATGGGTTCTGGACTGGTATTAGAAATTATAGTTTTATTACTATGCATTAATATTACATTTGGGTATGGAACAAATTGGTTTATTATGTTCTTCGAAATGCAAGCTAGTATTGATACATTCTGATGGTACTTAGAGAAATTGGAATGCATGCTTTAAATGCTATAGGCGTAGAAATCACAGCAATAATTAACATCTCATCCTTCTGATTTTGTAAACTTACAACCATACGGTTAAGTAAGAGAGAAATACAACCAACAAACTATGATGCTGTGGTAGACTTTTTAAAAAAGACACTGATTTAAATAGAAGCAATTAAATGATTACTTCTGTATCTCTGGTTTTTAGATTTAGTTCATATATAATAAAGAATTTTCTAAACAAATTGCTTTGAAGAAGCAATGTCCAAAAGAACTGAAAGATAAGTCTCTTTTAAGTGCTTTCCTTAGAATCCATTTAGAAAGTTTTAATCAGACGGATGAAAGCAATCATTTTGGGATGAAAGGTAGTTGTGTTAATCTGTTGCAGCACAAATAGCAAAGAGCCTTGTGCCAAAAACACATTTATTAGTCTTTAAAGTACTGCAAGACCTTATAACATTTTAATGCATTAACAAAATTAAAAAAAAGATTGTAGAGATTGAGCTGAGATTACAAAACCACCTCCCCTGGTTTCTATGAGCTTGTAGGCTTTGATAGTGTCAGGTTTTCTGATGCAAGGGAGCTTTTTTCTCTGACCTTTCCATCCCCAACCCTCTAGCAATTAGCCTCCCATGAAATCCATCTAAAGATCTCTTTTCTCTTTAATACACTTGTCACCTCCCCTTCCTCTTCATTGCAGAATCTCATTTCTAATTAGAGCCTACCAAACAACATATTTTTTTTAAAAAAAGAAGCAAATTAATTTGGCCTCTTACATGGCCATTCACCTCATTCAACAGTTGAATATCTCTTCACATCTGTGCATAGGTTTTACTACACAATTATATTCAGAATATGCACAAAGAATGGATGAAAAGGGAAAATCATTTTTTATAAAACCATGTTGTGGGCTTCTTCCCCAATGTGTAGATGCTCATCACAGCATAGCTAGTTGTGTATTTCCATCACGGTTAAGAATTCTTTGCAGAATGAGGTCAGTGACAGGAAAACTCAGCCCATCAATGTAGTTCCTAAGGTAGTGAATGGATATTGCATTGCCTGACTGGGTCCCATCATTTCTCCCAGCCACTCCCACTCCTCAACTTGCTTCACACAAGTTCAGTACTGCAAGATTGCATAAGGGACATAAAACCATTTCTTAGCAGGTGAAAATTAAAAACAGAACAAACGTTTAAGGCTCAAAAAATCTTTTGGTTAAAGAACTCTGTTACTATGAAAAATGTACAGCAAATCTTTATATTTTAAATTTCAGACTTGGAGGAGGGCCATCTGCAAGGTCCAGAATAGAAGTAGAGACCAACAGTCTATTTGCAGTCTATAGAAATCTAGCACACGCAGTCAACCATGTCAAAGAGAAAAGAAATACACATAAAAATCATTTGAGCAAAGGGAAAGTAGCCATATCACAGGGAAACAAAATGTACCCCACTCAGTACAAGCCAGTTCTCTCAAATAAAGCTCACCACATTTAAACTAGATTTAAATAAAACGTAAATTATACATTGATGTCTCAGAAATGACTTCTATCCATTCACAGAACACACAAAAGCGGACAACTGAGAGAATGTTAATGTTTCCAACTAAAACATTACACCTCAAAATGCAATGAGAGTATATATTAAAGGCTAAAATGCATGATTATGAATTTGAAGGAGTGATATGGAACTTTGGAAGGAAACCAAATTTCCTCTCCATCTCTTTCCGAGGCTCTTATTCTGCGCCGCCCTTAGCGTTCGAAATAGGCGCAGGATACGTGCAACCCTTTGTTTAGCATCTTTCGGTACCTCGCCTTTTACCTGTGGATGCAGTTGCCATGGCAACGGGCGGAGGTTGCTCGGCGGCTCTGAATGCTGCTGCCGGTGCCTGCGCCCCTTCGCCTTCCCAGCGCCTCGGAGACGCTCCGGCTGCACTCTCATCTTCCGCCCCGTCCCCAGCCCGATGCTCCTCTGAGCTCTGGAGATCCGGCGGCGGCGACGACATTCTAGCTAGGTCGCAGGGTGGATTAGCTCAGCAGTCAAAACTGGAGGATGCGGGGTGGTGGGGTAGGAAAAGAAGAGAGGAAAGAAGGCGGCGGCAAGGGCGGCCGCCGGGGCGTGCGTTCGTGTGACTGCTAGCAGCTACCGCAGGAGCCGCTCTGGGAAGACTGGGCGGCTGCCTGGAGAAGAGACGGCTGCTTGGGTAATACTCTTACGGCTGTGCCTCCGCCGCTAGCGCCTTTTACGCAGGTGCACCTTGGGCGTTGAGCTGGAGTCTCCAGCCCTTGCGTCACCCGCTGGCTGGCATATCACAAAGCAGGGAAAGAGCTGCTTGCCCCTTTAAACTCTGCCCCGTTTAACCGCTTCGTCTCAGTGGCAGGAGGCCTAGACGGGTTTCTTTTTGAGTGCTGAAACAAAAAACGAAAACAAAACCCGGATGGAGAATCTGGCTTTGTGAAAGGTTCCCTCGTGCATTGCCACAACCCTCAATGCACTCTGCTGACAGAGATACTTAAAGCTTGTTTTTTTTTTTAATACTAGTTCATGCATGCATATTTATCCACCCATACAGCTAAACTCTTGATTATGGGGTATTTAAAACCAGTTTTTTAAAATGGGCTTTAACATATTTTGTTGTACTGAGACTGGATTTTAAGACAGAAAGTTGCAAAGCGGAATAGAAAATCATTCTACTAATTACATTTTAGAATGTACCTAATGTAGTGTACATTAGACAAACGAAGTACACTGTACACTGGCTACCAAGTTCTTCAGATAGCTCCACCTGTTCACATTTTACTGAGCAGTTGAGCTCAAACACCCAGCCACTCCCAATTCTCAGGTTTCCTTTAAAAAGTCCCCAGTTTAATTAAAATGTAATATGCAGGGTTAATTTAAACATGTTTACTTACGAGTAAATTGCCTACTGATTGAGCAGGGTTTCAAAGCAATTTGCATTAACTTGCTATTATTATTGTTATTGGTTAATCTGTAGTGAGATTCACAGCCTTTGAGGCTGGTTAATAGCTCAGCAGCTCGAGTCCTAACCAAGGATCTAGGAACTGTTAAGGTTGTTGTTGCATAAATTTGCAACTTTAATTTTTATAATAATTTCAAACCAGATAGGAAACAAAGCTTTTTTTAAAAAAAAATTATGGATTTGCAAACCATTCCTCATAGGTAGGATACAGAATGGTGCCTTGGAGATCTATATAGCCAAAGAGAATCTGTTCTGCTAAAGAGCAGCTCCACAAGGTTTCAGACAGTCCCAAGTCTCTTTGGAAGATGCTGGAGAACAAAGGAGTTTTCTGCTACTGAGCCATGATATCATCCCACTGCTAGAATTCTGTTAGGTCATTCTGACTACTGCTTTTTTTGTACCACACAATGTATGGCTACTAAAAGATGACAAAAGTATGCAAGTTTTTTTCATGACAAGGCCCATGAAATTGTTTCGACCCAAAATTTATCTTCATCCTTGGAGATAATTGTATTCTTTGCCCTAGATTTCCATCAACACCAAAATAAAGCGAGCACAGAAACAAACGTGTATACATTAAAAAAATGAACAAAGAGGCAGTGAATACTTTCTATAGAATTAGGGGGAAATGGGAAATTGCTCTCCGAGCTTGGTTGCTTGCTTGGAGATGTTTCATTACCTGACTAAATAATATAACGTTGTCAGATAATGAAGTGTCTGTAAGCAAAGAACCAAAGTCAGAGGGCTTGGACTCTACACTTCAATCCAAAGATGCATATATTCTCTTCTAAAGTTGAAAATACTTGGTGTTCAGGAACTTGGATAATACCATCACCAGCAGTAGACAGGTGTTGCTGTTCTACTGAACCCAACTAAAGCAGAAAGACCAAGCTGCTGGCATCTTTAGCAGGTCTGGCCACCACAGTGGCTTTGTGCTGCCTGCTAAGCAGCAATTATTGTTACAAAGCATTGTTCCATTCCATGCAGGATGAGCTGCCTCAAAAAGGACAGCCCCCTGTTGGAAACATTCTTGCCAGATGCTGATGCTGCTTTGTTCATTTATTAATTGTCTGTTTAGACTTTTTGTATTGTTGCTGTTTTGCTGGTTTAACCTAGCAATTACATCTTACTAATAATTCAGCTTGATTATTCTCTTTTGAATAGGAAATGAAAAATTAGTGAGATTTCAGAACTTCTCTCAAAAAAACAGGACCAGAGGTACTCTAGACTTTACCTATCTGAGAAATCTTGCAGGAAGCATGGAATAAAAACAAACTAAATTAAACAGCAATGGATGAGGAAAAAGCTGTATTAAATAAATTATATTTGTTGGGTTTTTTAATCAGCTACAACAGAAATGGGTCACTTGCGGCTTCAGGCTACCTATGGATCCTAAGGGCTTTTTTTGCAACTACCAGAGTTGCCTCAGGCCATTATCTCTGAGAATTTGTGACATAATCTATCATCATTTCAAAACAGAAAAACTATAGTCCAAATCCTATAATAGTCTTGATGGGACATAATCATCATTCACCCTGTTTGTATAATTGCATTAACTTGTGTTTCTGACTTGCAGGCTAAGACAAAATATTAAACGCAGCCTCTGGCTACCAAAGATTTCTACCTTTGCCCTGGCTCAAATCTCTCTAAATACTACCTGCCATTTCTGTTTTTAAACAATCATGTTTGACTTGTTAGAATAGAGAAAATATTGAAACTGTGCTTATAATCATAATTTTATTTGTGGATGTGCAGATCTGTAAAATGCCTGAAGGAGAATCTTTGCTTATAATAATATATAATGTTGCCCCAGTGTGGGAAAGGACCTTACAAAAGCATGTCACTTTGCTTCAGCTTGGTTGATCCACTTTGGGAATATCAGCACCAACATATAAGCTGTATATGTGCAGAAGTTACTTTGCTGAGTGAAGTAATGCAACTTCTCTGCCCTGCCAAACTGATGTGGATTGCTTTTTACTTTGTAGAGATATACAAAAGTACAGTTTACACAGACATCCCTTCAAATATCTGCTAGGCTCTATTTGAACTATATTCATATAAAATAAATATATTTACATTCTACATGAAACATAATGCAATGTCACCTGATATAATTTTTTCCCCATGGTCACATCCACTATTTATTGCACTGCTTTCCTCAGGCTAGCACCCAAAAGCGTAGTGTGGCCCTTCTTCAAAACAAATTCTGCAACTCCTCCCTAAAACGGCTCTCAGTTAGTGATGTATGTCAAAGGTAACAAACCACAACATTTTGGGCGACACATAGCATTCACTATCAACTGACAACAACTATTCTTGAAAGCACGTCCCATTCTTGTGCAAATTTCAGAGGGTCAGAGGCCTGCTGTCATGAGAGAGGTATGTTCTCATGCAACCTCTGAAATTTCCATAACAACGTGGTGTACTTTTGGGGACTTTTCAGAAGCTGCAGAGAATGTTCTCTGAGCCACTTCAAGAACAAAGGGTTCATGCGACTTGAAGCAGACTTGGGTAGGCTGTCAAAAGAAAGACAACAACACCTTGTTACAGGGGTGAAATATACCAGGTTCTGGAGAAACAGTAGCGGAAATTTTGAGCAATTTGGAAAACCGGTAGTGGAAATCTTGAGTAGTTTGGAGAACCGGCAAATACCACCTCTGGCTGGCCCCAGAGTGGGGTGGGAATGGAGATGTTGCAATATTCTTCCCCCAGGAGTGGGGAGGGAATGGGAATTTTGCAGTATCCTTCTCCTGGAGTGGGGAGGGAATGGGGATTTTGCAGTATCCTTCCCCTGGAGTGGGGTGGGAATGGAGATTTTGCAGTATCCTTCCCCTGGGGTGGGGAGGGAATGGAGATTTTGCAATATCCTTCCCCCAGGAGTGGGGAGGGAATGGAGATTTTGCAGTATCCTTCCCCTGCCATGCCCACCAAGCCACGCCCACAAGCCACACCCACAGAACCAGTAGTAAAAAATTTGGATTTCACCACTGCCTTGTTAGCTTTAAACATTGGCAGTTCCAAGTGTGCCTTTCCCAAACAGACTCCAAACTGGAAAGGCACCTCACTGGCCATTTGGCCAAAAGAGAAGTAGCTTTAAAAGATGGAGAATTCCTCTACATACAGTTCAAACATATTGGGTTTGGAATGAGTTATTTCATTGGTTAAAATCATTTGACACATCTCTGACGTAGTGTAGACGTGCAGTAGTTCTATTATGTAACATGTAACTTCCCATAGTTTCTTAGTATGATCTTATTAATGATTACTTAAATATTCTGGAAGTGTGGTTTTTTTCATTGTAATAGGAAATTACAATAGTTTCCAGGTCACTAAAGGTCAAGTCAGTGTCTTGGCAGCTTTGAACCACTTCGTATGAGTCTATTCATACCTCATTCATAGCTTGCTTTTTTACTTCAAGAAATAGAAACATTCTAGTTACTGAAAATAACTGGAAAAAACCTTCTAGTTACTGAAAACATTAATGAGAGCGCCCCACCCCCACCCCACTGCCATCAGCCTGAAGATAAATGGCACATGGCAGATCACCCACATAATTGAACTGTATTTTTTAAAAAATGAATGAATATGTAAAAATGTTTTGTTTTGTTCAGAGCATGTGACACACCAGCAGAGTGTGGCATTTTCTGAATTTTTGTCTCACTAAGGAAAAAAGGTTCATCATTATTGTTCTAGGACTTGAAGTGGATGCCCATTTGTGATGGATCTGCCAAACTATAGTTGGAATTTCTTCTACTTAAAACAGTAGCAAAAGTTCTGAAGTAGAACTTCTCATAGGAGTGGAAAGGACCTTGAATGTCTTCGAGTCCAATCCCTGCCCATGGCAGGAGAACTTATGTCCTCCTGGATAAATGGTTGTCCAATCCTTTCTTGAAAACCTCCAGCAATGGTGCACCCACAACTCTAGGTGGTAAACTGTTCCATTGGTTAATTGTTCTCACTGTCAAGAATTGCAGGATATTTCTGCTGACTGCCGACTGCTAGCAGTTCAGCAGTTTGATTCTCACCTGCTCGAGGTTGACTCAGCCTTCCATCTGAGTCCACCTTTCATCCTTCCACTCTTCCATCCTTCCAAGGTCAATAAAATGAGGATCCAGATTGTTAGGGACAATGTACTGATTCTGCAAACCACTTAGAGAGGGCTGTAAAGTGCTGTGAAGCAGTATATAAATCTAAGTGCTATTGCTATCAGTGAGAGCCAACTACAATAATTTTTGAAACTCTTTGGTGCAGCAGTTCCCTTTTTCTGGAATTGGTTGGTACCAAATCTCAAAAAAGTGTTTATATATAGTTCTAGCTTAATATTACCTTGATGAATTCTGGTGGCAAATTAAATTGTGAGATCTTCCAGAGCCAATTTCTCCCAATTTTGTAGTTTCTAATTTCACTTTGATTCAATTTAATGAGGAACTATGACTTCCTGCACCTTCCATTTCCTCCCCCCCTCCCCCCCATTTAGATTTTGTAGCCCAGCCAAATACAATAAATTGTTAAGGTTGCTTTGCAACAAACTTGTAGACACTTTTTACAGTAAATGGTGTTCCCAGATCTCTTGTTGGCAGGAAGTCAGTCCTCAAATGAGTCTGCTTATGGCTGAAACATCTTCTCTGTGCAGACAGTTCAATTAAGATGTTTGATCTAGAAAAGCTGACTGTCATATTTTCATCCAACCCCCGTGAAAGTAACTATCTCTAACCCCTCAAAATAAAACAGATCTGCCAATAGAGTAGAATCTGAAATGACAGAAAAGGAGAGAAAGATTCTTTGAAAATCCACATACTCTTTAAAAGATTAAGCAATAAGCAATATCCTTGATCTGGACTTCTTTCCTCTGTACAAGTATACTGAAAGACAGGAATTTTAGGTATAATAAACTAAACTGTGTTATAATTTATTTCTTATCAGAACTATTGTAAAAAGAACATTTGGGGTGCATCACATTCATTTTTTTTGTTGGGCAAATAGGAGGAAATTTGATACGTCCAAAACTGCAAGATAGTGTGTTGATGGCAATTGTTTTTCACCTTTGGCTTCCTTTCTTTCCTCCATAGTCTCCTGAGTTCATATCAGTAAAGTTCAATGATGTTGAATCCCTTTCACAAAAGCAACTGGCACCTCATTCCTTGTAATGCACCATCTATAAACAATATACATGGAAGTAACTGACCCTGTGATTTAAAGGCTACCTCTAAGAGCCCACAGAATATTTTAGTTGCTGTTAGACCAGTGGTGAAATCCAATTTTTTTTAATACCGGTTCTGTAGGTGTGGCTTTGTGGGCATGGGGTGGCTTGGTGGGCATGGCAGGGAGAAGGATACTGCAAAATCTCCATTACCACCCCACTCCAGGGGAAGGACACTGCAAAATCCCCATTCCCTCCCCACTCCTGGGGGAAGGATATTGCAAAATCTCCATTCCCACCCCACTCTGGGGCCAGTCAGAGGTGGTATTTGCCGGTTCTCCAAACTACTCAAAATTTCCACGACCAGTTCCCCAGAACCTGTCAGAACCTGCTGGATTTCACCCAGGGGTGAAATGTAAAATTTGTTACTACTGGTTCTGTGAACGTGGCTTGGTGGGAGGGGTAATGTGACTGGGTGGGCGTGGCCAACATTTTTTTTTAACATTTCAAAGCATTTTTCTAATGCTTTGAAAAGCCTCTGCCGATCAGGCAACTCAGCTGGGATCTGCCAAAGAGGTTGCAGAAAAAAATGCTTTGAAAAGCCTCTGAGGATCCCAGCTGAGCCGCGCGATCATCAGAGGCTTTTTTTTTCTTTTAAAAGTATTTTTTCATCCGAAGAGGTTGTAGAAAAAATGCTTTTAAAAGTTAAAAACAAAAGTCTCTGATGATTGTGCGGCTCAGCTGGGCATGGTGGGGGGAGGGCACGCAAGGATTTTTGCTACTGGTTCTCCGAACCACCCGCTGCCATCGCTACCGAATCGGGCGATCCGGTCCGAACCGGGAGCATTTCAGCCCGATTTCACCCCTGTGTTAGACTTTACTTCAGATTTTATGCATTTAACAGGGATAGTCAGAAGACATTTTTTTCAAATTTTAGCAGAACAATCAAGCAGTTCAATTTTCCTGGCTTCCCTAATGGTTTTACATTCTCCCCTTCTTTCATTGTCCCTGCTTTATGAATATTTCAGTTTCTTTCTGTTTCAGTTCAAAGCCACTTACAATATCAATCTCTTAGCAAGCCATGACAATATATGTGTATGCCTAGCATGTTTGTATCTGTCCATATTGTTAAATATTAAAACTGTGGAACTCTAGAGTTAAGTAAGGGCTTAAGGTTATACTGGCCATCATCAATCATAGTGGCAGCTCAATATTTGCTGACTTTTCACTCTGGCAGGTATACTTTTTATCTTCTTCTCTTCCATAGTCTTCAGCTCTACCAATAGATTTCTGCCCTATGAAGGTCCTGTGATGCCTCCTCCTCTTCACCAGACTTCTTATGGTAGTGCCCAAACAATCTTTTTGGCAATCTTCCATCTGTTTCCATACTAATGCAACTCAGGTTTACCAGCCCATTATGGGTTTTACTAAAACAGATTCAACTTCAACAATCAATTGTTGTCTGTTCATTTCAGCCATTTTAGCTGCAAAACTTCAGCTCCATTTCCAATCCTGTCATTTTTTCCCAATCTTTTTCTTCCCAGACACCTCTCTGACAGTGTTTAAAACTCTACTTCCAATGTCAACATTGCATCTGATATGACCCAGCCCTTGTATAGTCCATTATCATCCTGTGACAGCCTGTTTTTTTTTTTTTTTTTGAGGGTATGCCTGCATGATTACATAAAGAGCCAGCAAAAAGCTATGGCAGAGACTGGACTTATTGTAATGTTTACTACCTGGAGCTGAAAATCATGCATATGTCTACATGTTCACACTGTGGAACAGTAGTATATCCATTGTGGATAGCCTTTGGTTGGTGTCCTTTACCTCCATTCTGATGCTCTCCTATAAAAGAGATATTTTCCTTGAAATAAATGAAAAGGGAAGAATATACTGGAGGCATCTTTTTTAGACAGAGAAAACAAGAAAGCAAGAGAGGACCTGCTATAGGTTATATTTGCCTGAGACTTTACCAGACTCAAAAAAGAATCAATCATGTACAGATTTCTAGAGTCAGTTCTGAGAGGAGGCAACGTGACTCAGAATATCAATCCTGAAAAAGAATAAAAAGACCTTAAAACTAAACTTCAGAGGAAGAACAATCAACAGTAATGCCAGTCAACAGCTAGATAGAGGGCAGCTCATCAGGATACAGAATGTATTAAATTTCAGCCTCAATTATCAAAGCTGTAATGGAGATGCTCCAGGTGAAATTAAAAGCTCTCTTTGAAACAAGCAAGGCTATGATTAAATAAGAAATCCAATTTTAACTTGTACATGAAATTGAAATGCCCAAAATCCAGGCATAAAATTCTAGTGCACTGTGTAGGGTACCTCAACATTTGCTGTCACAAAAAGTCACAAGTTATTTTTGAGTTCATTAGGCTGACAATTCTTGATCCTCTTATTAACCAAGTACTAGTTCACTGGGGAGATAGTCACTTGTTTTCTCTACAAAGAGAATGTGCAGTTGTTTTGTATGTGTAACCTTTATGAATTCCCATCCTGTTTCCTAAGCTCTGACAAACCCATTATATCACTCCTGTTGACCTTGAAAAGTTAAGTTCACAGCCAATCAGTTGTTCATTTCAGTAGTCCAATAGTCCAATACAAGAACAGAATGGCATTCAGAGAATGCCTCCTTGTTCATTCATTCATGTTGTATGTATTTTGCCTACTAATTTCCCCTCCCCAACATGAGTGTTTGCTTCTAATGATGAGTAATTATAAGACAGCCAAAGCTATGCAAACAATAAGAAAAACTGATTGGAGACAAAGAATCAGAAGGCAGTTTGGGACACATTCTCATGTTTTGCAGAGCTTCAGCACTGTAAATAGTAAAGTGATTTTTAATTCAAAACCAAGTCAGCCACTAAACAGAGGAACAGTGTGATATCACAAAGAGTAGAGGAATCCCTAGAGCTGAAGAGAAATCCAATGTTGAAATTTCTTGGATTCATAGCACCCATGAAAAACCTTCCTAAATGGCTGGATGATATATATTAAATCCAGAATATAAACGTGAATAACCTGTAGAAGCATTATAAACTAAGGCTTTATTGATAAGGAACCACAAGAATTTGCTAGAAAATTCTTCAATGCATTTTACAGTATATGGATGGGAGACATATGTAAAAAAGTGACATCTGGTGGCATAGAAGTGACACTTCACATACCCCAAAGAGTTTTTGGAGCTTAGATGGGAAAATAATTTTGCTCAGGCAGAATTGTACAAATGGAATTGATGACTGGTGATTGTACCTTCAATAAACAGTAACTAAATTTTGCTTTAATGTATGTCCATTCAGTGTCTTTTTGATATCTTTATTTACAGGTTTGCAAGTTCAATGGAATGTGATACAGCATATGCAACAAGCAACTATGTTAAATGATACTTTCTCTTAAATGTCTTCTAAAAGACAACTATATTCATAATCTTGCTAAAATACAATGACTTGATCCATTCAAAAAGTCCTGTAAATCAGTTTAAGCACTGAGTTCGCAGTCACTAAGTATGACTCACAATGACAAATTTCATATTACTTTATCTTGAATATGCTGTTGCTAAGAGTCTAAAACAATGACATCATCTTGAATACATATCACCTGGTATACACTAAGAGCTAAAAGACAAATTAATCTTCCAAATATCGGAAGCTGAGGCAAAATCTCAATAATTGGAGCTGTAGTTTTTACATCTGCAGTCAAAATTATTTTATTAATTTTAATCATGAAACTGTAAGCAAATCAGAGAATGTTACAAAATTCTAGAATGCTACTCAGCCTGTTTCTAGTATTATACATGCCATCCCCACTTTGTAAATGTTTAGTAGCCTTCCTATTGCTTTCCTACATCATAGTAATTATAGGTAGTACTCAGCTTATGACAATTGAGCCCAAAATTTATGTTGCTAAGTGAAAAAATTGTTAAGTGAGTTTTGCCCCACTTTATGACCTTTCTTGCCACAGTTGTTAAGTGAATCACTGCAGTTATTAAATTAGTAACATGGTTGTTAAATTAATCTGGTTTCCCCATTGACTTTGCTGGTTAGGTTGCAAAACATCATCACATGACTCCTAATGTAAGAGTAGAACCAGATAGATGATATTTGGATAACTTTATATATTCATTATAAAATATATTAAAGGCAACTATATTCTGAAGACAAGAAATATGTGCAGCTGCAGAGAATACAATGCCAACATGTAATTTCCTTTGATATTCTAAAGAGGCCCCCCTGACCTGTCATAAGAAAGGAGCATCCTTAACTTGTCAGAAGACAGATGGCTAAAGGTGGTTAGGTCATGGGCATCCATATGGGCTAAAACTTGTCCTTCAACAAGAAGAAATTTGTACTTCAGCCAAAATACAAGAAGAATTATGAGTGTTAGATAGAGTCAATGTAAAACTTTAATAATTAGGAAAATGACAATTAAAAATGACAAATGTATGTTAACCATATATGGAAAAGTTGCTGTGTTAGCAGAATCCTTTGTTTAGAAAAGTATATAATGTGTCATACAAGCATGGAGTCTTTACTCAGAGCCAAGATTGGAACCTGGCTTTTGAGTCTTGCGCAATAAACTCTCTCTCTGATTGACCCAGGAGTGTTGCTTGGTCACTTCATTCCATAACAATTCTGGCACCGCAGAGGCGACTACCGTGACGGCTGCCCTAGTGGGATCGGCTCCTTCCCAAACGGAACATCCATTAAGCCGGCTACAAGGACTCCATTGCAGTCTCAGGAATCTTCCGGTGAGGAGGTGCCGTAAACCCACCAGCGAAACAGACCAGTCAAGGACCCACAAAGGTCAATCAGACAGAGACCCCAACAGAAAAATTTCAAAAAAGAAAAAGCAAGCCTGCAGGTAAGTATAAATCAGGGAATTTTAGTTTCTTTTAACAAGGGTGCCCACTATTAATTAGTGGATGAGGAAATTTGATCAATTTCCTGCAGGGCACTGCAACTATCACATATATGAGTCAGTTGCCAAGCGGCTGAATTTTGCTCACGGAGATACTGCAATGGTCATGTGAAAAATAGTCATAAGTCACTTTTTTCAGTGCCATTGTAACTTTGAACCGTCACTAAGCAAACCGTTGTAAATTGAGGACTATCTGTATTGCTTTCATTATTTTTATACATAAGCATATTTAAATGTAAGTTTTACTACAGTTACAACGGCAGATTTGTAAAATTTGATTCTTATTAACTAGTATGGGTAGCATTTATTTTAACTTTATCAGAAAAGGTTACATTTTGTTTCATAAAACAGGCAAAATGCCACCCACCTCCGAGGGTGGCTTGCCTGGCTTTTGTACTAGAATTAAAGCCAATCAATACAAAAAATGATGATGGTGCAATTAAATCTACGCTTACTCCAAAGTAAATCTGACTGGGATAAGTAAAATTTAAAGAATGTGCGCACTAAAAGAAAGAGGACGGCGACCTTTGCATTTAATTAATTACAGCCTCTCTGAAGCCAACTGAGATTTTTCTTGCCTAAAGACACAGTGCAAACTCCAGCCATGTTTAAAACCCCTTGCCTGAAAAGCCCAAGCTGCACTGCATTCCATGAAACCTCAGTGCTTGGCATTAATCGCAACAAGACACCTTTGCCTCAATAAAGAGCAACAAACCACCCTTAAGACCAGAGGTCCCCAAACTTGGCAGCTTTAAGACTTGTGGACTTCAACTCCCAGAATTCTCCAGCCGGCATACCACCCTTAAGACCAGAGGCATAGCCGGCTGGAGAATTCTGGGAGTTGAAGTCCACAAGTCTTAAAGCTGCCAAATTTGAAGACCTCTGCTTAAGACCAAAAAAATCAAAAGACATCTCCCCCCCTCCCCCCCCCCAAAAAAGAGCGCGTCATAGTATTCGGCCTGTGCCGACATCCCGACGGGACCGGCTTTCAACGCTATGAAAATTCCGCTAAGGGTGGGGGGAGGGGGCAGGGGGGGGAGGGAGGAACAATCATCTCTCCTCACAGTGGAGCCAGGTCACGTGCTACACGCCGTAGCTTGGCCTCCGCTGGTTGGCTGGGGCTTGGCAATGAGCGAGAAAAATGTGGTTGCCTAGTGACAAGAGAGGCCTCTGTTGTACACAGCCTGGACTTGGGCAGCAATTTAAGGCTCCAGGCAGGTGAGTGATGGCCACTGGGGAGGACGATTGAGGGGCCACTTGCCTACCAGTGGAATCGCCCTTGCTCCGTCGCCTTTCCCGAACCAGGTGCACTTCGAATGGGTTGGGCTAGAATTCCGATTATCCCAGGCTATGGAGTTATTCTGTAATAATTTTGAGGGCTGGGAACGTGCCTTCTTTCGCCCCCCCCCCCAACTCTCCCCCCCCCAAAAAGAGAAGCACCTTCCTTCCTCCATAAATTGTTCTGGAATTCTCCTTCAAGCTTTACTGGGACTGCGTTTTCCTTTGAGAACTTAATTAAAATGACTTCAGGCGGGTTATTTAGCTTGCTTTTAGGTGCTCTTTTATATTTGAACCCCATTTTGTTAGCAAAGAAGAACGAGGAATACCTTGTGCTTGCTGCGATCTTTCATGCAACCCCATTCATGTTTGTGTTACACACACACACACACAGTATCCTTTTATCCTCATAAAATGAGAAATAATAGCTCAAAATCACCCAGCGTCTGGGTTTGCAGAAATTGGGTGTGGATAGTTTGTGGTTTAAGGGGGCAAGTAAGGGGTGTGCATAAGAGCACCAGCGTGCCCATGGTCCCTGTCCTAATGTTTCTTCTATTTGTACCTCTTTTATGTATCCAATCCATGCTTATACTTATTACCAAATACGTTCTTGACAAATAAAATAAAACATGATAAAAATATAAAATATATAAAGTTGTGGTTTAAACACATCCCTGTAGCATATTATGTTATGTGAACCACACTGTCGCGTTGAACTAATATGTATTTGTGCTTAACATGCTATTTGAACGCAGCATTTGTGTTTTGTTAAAATAGATTTGGGATTTATTGTGTTGCATTCACCTGTCAATGAAACTAGAACACTTTCATTGTTTCTTGTGTATCCCTTTTTTGTAGGGAATGTGTCTGGAATCATGTTCTTTCAATATAGAAGTCTGTTCTGATTAAGGGTCTTTTGGAAAATTATAATTTTAACGTGTTCTCTTATATCCTAAACTATTGTTACTAGTCACAATAACACTTAGCATTTTTATGGGTACAACTTCTTTCACCCCAACTAACTTTTTACATTTTACAACAGCAAACAATGGAGGCTGCTGTTTATAGAAGATAACTAAGTCATGCATCTAAAATCGGTGGTTTTGTTTTGCAAATGCATGTCAATAAGGAATTTCATACTTCATAACTAGTACAGTGTAGATGTGTTCTGTAAATTTTTTCCAAACCTATCCGGTTTTGAGCAACCCATTCAGAAGTAATAAAAATACAACAATTAGTCAGAGTCTACTTCTTTTCTCAAATTAGTACATAACAGCCTAATTATCGGGGGGGGGGGGGATGAAAAGGTTATCTTTACAAATCACCAAAAGATGACTCTCTTAGAGGCAGTTATTAAAAAGAATTTTGATCTTGGGTGCTAAAATCTTGTGGGGCAATCTATGTTTTGGTTTATTTGCAACACGCACACATACGCTTTTGAATAAATCTGTATGCAGTTATACTTGTGACTTCTGGGGTAGTTTTGATGCCTTTGCGGAAAGCCAAAAGATTGCAAGCTTTCCTCACTTCTGAGGGCAAGATGCTCCACAATGCAGTGGCAGTGGCAGAGAAAACCTTCTTCCTAAATGCCATCAGTTGAAATTATTTGACTGACAGTCTGCAGTATACCTTCCCTGCCTGAATAAATGGGACGGAGTGATGTACTGGTGTGAAACTGGTTCTATAGGTATTTTTTCTTTAAGTTTAGTTTCTATGATGTTTTACAAATATACTAGGAAAAATATATTTATTATTACAATCATTTTTTAAAATAAAATTTGTATATATATATATATATATGAAAAAACAATCTACAGTCCATTGTATGAATAATGTTTATTTTCTTTGTAAATGGGTATTTTGTGATAACCATCGCTGAATTTGGCAAATCTTTTGTGAGTAGGTATACTTATGGTAACCACTTGTCAAGAGTACTGTGATAATATTTTAAGATTCTGAAGTGCCTGCTATTCCAAAAGGTTTGGAAATCCCTGGAATAGAATATGTATTTCAGAGCTTCCATATAAGGAAATTTAAGAAGATAACTTAATGGGAGTTAGCTGATCAGAGCATACTACTCTTGTTTGTCTTGTTTATTGCTGATTTAAAATTGTCTCTCGAGCAGTATTTTCCAACCTTAGCAATTTCCTGGCCTTCAATAGATGGAATTCTTCTAGCAACTGCTGAAAATTCTGGGAATTGAAGTATATCTGAAAGTTGCCAATGTTGGGAAACATGGCTCTAAATTTCTGGAATGCTTTGGAGCTTGGATATCTTAAACTTTATCTTTTAACATATGTGTCCTCTCTTATCCTTCATTAACAGCTGAGTCCTGCGTTCGTAATTAATTTCTTAACAAGATATTGCATTTTTATTCTTATCTCTAGATATGAACTATGTCTTTTAAGCTGAAATGCTCAGAAAATGATACAGAGTGATTCTCAAAACCAGATTGCTTCTGATGAAATAATTAAAGAGTTGGTAAGTTTTGGTTTGTTTTTAAAAACCTCTTTGATATTTAAATATTTGGTAAGGCTATAAGAGCTATCCAACAGAATGATAAACAATAGCTACCCTTCTGATCTTACAATTGGGCCTATAAAAATATTATCATATTTGTCACCCTCTTATAACCCCTCAATTCACTGTTTAGAATTTGTCTAAGGTTATTAAATATTTATTTCTCAGCGTTGTACATGAACAAACTTTTAAATACATATCACATACAGGTTTTATTGGCAGTACAGAGGAAGCAAGTTAACCCTTGTCATTATTGCTATATATACTGCTCTATCTCTTTACTGTTCTTTATTATTTAATAGGATAATTTGGCACCTTATTTCATTATTTAATAAGTTAAACTGGCACCTTTTACAATATTAAATTGATTCTGTCAATCAGTCATATTTTTTGATTATCAGTGTTATAGTTTGCAACCATGCATTTGCAAGGAATGTTCCTTGTTACTGCATAATCTGTAAAGGAGAATCTAGGAATATGGAATCAAGAAATCTTAAGAATACTTTTCAGCATTATCAGTTGATATTTCTATAAGAACTATATAAGTGCTGCAAGTTCACCAGTTGAAGTCTTTTAATAGAAGTACTGGAAAACTGTGGTGGTCTATATGCTTTTGTTCTTCCTTGTAAAGATCCCAGTAGCATCTGTTTGTCATTGTGAGGAGCAGGGAATACAACTGAGTACTCCACTGATCTTTAGCAGCCGTAATTGTCATATTCATTTCACTGATGGCATTATAGTATTTCTGAAGAACAAGTATCCTCTTGTGTTTGCATGACATGCTAAATGTGGTTAATTCTATAAACTTTTTAAGATAATGATTGATCAGTGTGTGATGTGAACACATCTTTTGAAAATTGTGATTATTATTAACGATTAGGTTATCATTAATAAATTATTTTTTCCAGATTTTCTTCTTAAAATGTTAATGGAGTGGCATGGTCTTTTCTCAATATTATCTTTTTTGCATTAATTATTTTTGATAATGCCATGGTATTTCTACTCTTGTTCGCCACTCAGAGTAGATGGCAGAGCCTTCCATGTTATAAATGGAATTTTCTCAGCTAAGATGAAAATCATTGAGATGCATGTGGGCCGTGAAGTCTTGGCAGCCAAAAGGGACGTAAACCAAATCTCCAGCTGGTAAATTGCAATGTAAAATTCAATTTTTTAAAAAAGCCAGTGCAATAGATAACATAAGGGCTCCCTGGAATTAGTATTAGACCAAAATACATATGGAGTTCTTCTGGATGCTTATTTGTCATAATACAAAGCTATTTGGAGTTTATTTATAGTTTTGTCTTTTAATCATAAAGGAAAAATATTAATCTTTAACTGTTTCTTCCAGTGTACAAGTAATGGATTGGCTTATGAAAGACTTGAGCAAGAAGGACCTTCAACACAAAGCTTGGAGATGTTTTTCTCAGGCTACCCCAGAATAGTAGGCCTGTCTCATTTCCCCAGTTTAACAAAACTAACTCTGGTTAGGCAGCACATCCAGTGGATTTCTGATTTAGAGAACTGTCCGTTTCTTAAAGAATTATGGATAGCTGAATGCTGTTTGAAAGTAAGTAGGAACTGAAGTCTAGCACTTTACTTTCCAGTGGATGAGGAAATCTTGATTTAACTTGTACTCTTTTACAACTTTTTCTGGGTTGAAGAATCTGACTCTTTGAGTAGTACACCCAGGACTATGCTAGAAAAAGTCGTATATGAACAAAAAGAGATATAATTTATTTTCCATTTCTTTTTATTCATTATTTTCTTCCATGATGAGAATAAACACTTTGTTGAACAACTAAAATGTCTTTGATTAAGCAGGTGTGGCTTTGGAAGAATACAGTTGTATTCCCTGAACCAAAATTCATCTTATGCTTTGGATCCTGCCAGTTTGTACAACATTTTTCATGTTTTCTTACAGATTCTAGTAGAGATAATGTTATTCATAGCACAATCCGTAACAATTTTTCTATCCACTTTTTTATTGTCTATTTGCATCTCAATGCTGCATCTGACTGAGCTATCTAGTGTTATGATACTCTTTATTATTTACTTATCCAATCAGTGTTCCCATCATTGTTTTCTCCCCGTTTGAAAAAAAAAGCCTTCTCTTCATTTTACGTTACACAAGGTATAGTCAAAAACATTATAGATGTGTATTTAATAATTTCTCCCTTCAGTTACATTAACAAGATTTGCGATAGTTTTTCAGAAGTCAGTCAGAGGACTGAATTAATGTTAGTTTGTTTTTTCTTTTGTAGTGTTTTAATGTATATATGTTTGTTTGTATTGGTGTTTCATGTTTTTGTTTAACTTACGAAACTTCAATAAAAAAATAAATAATAATAATAATAATTTCTCCCTTCAGTTACATTAACAAGATTTACTTGCAATACAGAGTGAGGAAAATATTTTGTCATAGAATGTTCTGATTGAAAAGCAGGCCATTCCAACCTTAGCATGGGTCTTTCCAAGATCAGAATATTCTAAGACATAATATTTTGCTCAACTTTTTAATGAATTTATAGGCCTCACCTATTTTTGGAGAGAATGTAGCTCTGAAGCTTCAGCTTGTATACTTAGATTTTAAGTCTGATTGCAGTCTTAGCAAAGATAGAGTCTCTCAAAATGTCTCAATCCATTTCGCATCTAACTCATACCTCACCTTTAGTGTATTATTATATAGTGTATGTTGTCCTGCTAATACCTGCTCAGTTTTTACTGATCTTGAAAAATGGGGCCAGATTTGATTAGAACTTGCATGGAAAATCGCTAGTAAATCTTAGTTGCTTGAAAAAAGCAGCATTGAACTATTACTATATTGTTGCCACAAAAATTACATGCCCATGTTTGTGAAATTTCCAGTAATCAAACTTGATTCAGGAAAGACTAATTTCTCCTTTGTTTCAAATTTATATTTGTGCATTAGAAGAAAAGTTGGTAATCATGAATTGTGGATCTACTGCAACATTAAGACATTTTAAATGGAGTAATAGTTCATTTTAAGCAGTTAATGGTTATTACTTACCCAAAAATATTTGGAGGACCTCAGGTCTATGTAAAGAAAGGGAACTCTGAAAACATAGTGGTTTATGTCCGTCTAATGAGATGGCTGACAGTGCAATTAAAGCTTCATGTGCCAGATTCAGAGGACTATTTGTCAGTATAGTTAAGGCATTTCCCATAAACTCCTGTTCACCTATCTAAAATTTCTGTATTGTCCTCATTGGTGACTTTAATTTCTTTGCAGCAAATTGCTGGTTTGGAAAAATGTATTCTTTTGAAAAAACTTTACCTGTACTGCAATATGATTTCCATTATTGAAAATCTGGAAATGCTACAAAAGCTGGAGATACTTTGGCTTAATGGGAACCAGATTAAAGAAATACAGGTAAGATTGAGTTTTAAAGAGCTATTGATTCTCATCTATCTCTTCTTTGTAAGGTTAAGCCAATGGAAGAGAAGATAATATTTAAATAGCTACAAATTGTGTAGGAAACAGAAGAACAGCTGATTCATTTTATTCCATTTTATTACAGATGCACTTTTATTACCAAAAGCACTTTCTGATCAATATATTTGGCAACAATGCAAATATAAAATCAGCAACACTAAGCTCTTAGGTATCCCAGTTGTACAAGTGATTAATTATATTTCACAATCTACCAGTAATTAAAAAGACTTCTTTTTTCCTTTCCCTTTTTTCTTCTTTGTTTCTAGCTTTCTGAAGGAATGATAAATAGTGAACTAGAAGGTACAATTAAGATTTAAACAATCAACATTAAAATTACCTGTTCTAAAACAAGTTAATTAAATAACCATCCAACCAGAAATTAAAATAATATTCACTTGAAAATAATATGCTAAGACGATCTTGTTTCTATAGTAGTAATAACTCTGCAACTGTCTAGATGAACAAAGGATGTCCTCCACTGTAATTTAAAACAAAGTAGCATAAGAGCTAGCTGAACTTAATCTTCAGATGAAGTGCCAGAATTGCAATGCTATTAGCCATATTAAGGGAATAAAATAATTAGGAATCTGCTAAATAAAATAGTTGTAAAAGGTCTGCTTTTAATAGTCGTAATTTGTCCTTCTTAGGAAACATGCAGCAAATTAGACAAAATACAACTTGATTTAAAATTGTTTTCCAAAACCATTTGCTTTATACAACATAATCTAATGTATGCGTGGTTTAAAGAATAGCTACATTTCTTAAGAGTTTGCAACATTATATGATTCTAAATATAATAATCTGTATTTTTTACAGGGGCTGACTTCATTGAAGAGACTGAAAGAACTCAATCTTGCAGATAACAATATTAGTAAAATTGGTACAAGATGCATTGCATTTTGCATATCTGTTATTTTGCATATTACTAATGGGGCAAACAATAGTGAATAGATTTGCTACCTTGGAACCCTTCTCTTCCTCAGTAGCTTGTCATTTACAGTAGAATGGATCTTTTATATTCCATGCTATGCAGTAGAGCTAAGATTTTATTTGCTAAGCTTAACGGTTTTACCTAGGTGAGATTTTAGTGACAATAAGACAATCTTCAAGTGATTGTCCTATTACTAGGGTATAAGTTTCATTTTGTTACCCAATTTTTTTCAATGTGTACCAATAATAATACAAGCGTTTGTAATCACATCATGTAATAATAAGAAAAAAAGTATTGTGAGAAACAACATCAATTCCATTTCACCCTATTTCATGCTATTTCAGCCCAGAAATTGATACTGGCTTTGAGGCATCAGTCAACTGTTTTTGGCCAAGTGATGGACTTTGGCTCTGATATTGCTGCATCACTGACATCAATTGTGCAAAAGAGGGATTATTACCATTCTGGATCAGAAGTGCATATTTCTGAATATTATTGGCACAGGAACATTAAGGGGTGTAGAGAGTAAGGAAGATGATGCAACAGATCTTGCATGTCTCTATCATATCAAGGTCATCTTCCTTAGTCTACATTGAGAGAGGGCTACTGTGTTCAGGTCATCCCATGGGTCATCCCAACTCCCAGGCAGTTGTTGATTATTGTGGAAAATACCAGTAGAATATTAGATTGGCAAGCAAATCCAATATTTTAAAAAAGATTTGTCCATGTATAGGGAAATGTATTGTTCTATAGAAATTGTTCTATTGCATTTTTGTTGTTGTTAGTGTCCGACCCATTGCGATCTCATGGACAATGTTCCTCCAGGCCTTCCTGTCCTTTGCCATCCTCTGGAGTCCATTTAAGCTCATGCCTACTACTTCAGTGACTCCATCCAGCCACCTTATTCTCTGTCATCCCCTTCTTCTTTTGCCCACAATCTTTCCCAGCATTAGGCTCTTCTCCAGTGAGTCCTTCCTTCTCATTAGGTGGCCAAATATTTGAGTTTCATCAAAAATAAAATAAAATAAAATCTGTCACTACCTCCATTTCTTCCCCAGCTATTTGCGAGGATCTATTGCATTTACTTGTATATTATTACAATTCACAAGAAATCCTTGAAAGAAAGAAAAAAGACTCTTGATTCAAACTTTTTCCCTATTTCTTCCATGGGCATACCAATGCTGTATTCTTGAAAACAATGTAGAAGTTATATGAGACCACTTTCTTCTTTTTTCAATCTTTCCTACAGCCTTGTTTAGTTTAGTTTAGTTTATTTGAATTTAGTTTATTTGAATTTATATACCGCCCTTCTCCTTGCGGACTCAGGGCGGTGTACAGCCAATTAAGAACAAACATACAAAAGTTAAAATTTCATAAAATAATAATATAAGTGGCCATAAAATTTAAAAACTAACTTCATATTTAAAATACAACTCTAAAATGTTAAAATGTTATAGGAGTCAGGCTAGGCCGGCGAGCTGAAAGAGATGGGTTTTTAAAGCCCGCCGAAAGGTTGGGAGGTCAGAGATTGTTCTTAACTCCGGAGGCAGATCATTCCAAAGGGTGGGTGCTGCCACAGAGAAGGCTCTCCCCCTGGGGGTCGCCAGCCGGCATTGTCTGGCTGACGGCACCCTGAGGAGGCCCTCTCTGTGGGAGCGAACCGGCCGGTGGGAGGCAATTGGCGGCAGAAGGCGGTCCCGTAAGTACCCTGGCCCTAAGCCATGGAGCGCTTTAAAGATGATTACCAACACCTTGAAACGCACCCGAAAGTCCACCGGCAGCCAATGCAGCTCGCGCAGGAGAGGTGTCACGTGGGAGCGTCCCGTCGCTCCCATAATCCCCCGCGCGGCCGCATTCTGCACCAGTTGGAGCCTCCGGGTGCACCCCAAGGGGAGCCCCATGTAGAGAGCATTACAGTAGTCCAGACGGGAAGTGACAAGCCTTGGATTTCCAGGTGGCTTTCTGACTAAGCACTAACCAGATCTGACCTTACTTAATTTTTTTAATAGCAACTAAGACCAGAACAAAGAGAAAAGTTCAAGAATAATTTCCCTCCTTTTCTCTTTTAGGAAACCGCTTGGATCCAAGCGAAAGCATTGAAAAATTAAATTTGTCTGGTAACAGAATACGCTCATTTAAAGTAAGTGTTGTCTTCTCTTTGGCTTGATTGATGTAATTGGTTTATTTATTAATCTATTTTATTATTCAGATTTATAAACTACCTATCTCAATGTCTGGGTAACTCATAGCAAAAGGAGTATAAAAACAGAAATACAAATAACTTAAACACAAAAACAATATAAAACCATATAAAAGTCATATAACCCTAGAAAAAATTCATAGCTGAGATAAATAATATCCATCAGTACCAATCAATACATCCACTGCACAGCTGTGCCACACTCTTGGATTCCCATGACTGTTGACAAAACCATGTTTTCAGAGTCTTGCAACAAGTATGGAAAGTTGAGCCAATCTGACTTCTGGGAGATAATGTTCCAAAGAAGGGGAAGCACAGCAGAAAAAGCTGTCTTCCTGGGCCCTCCAGATGACATTCCCTGCTTGATGGGACATAGAATATACCCTTCGTGCTGGACCTGATGGGACATGTAGGTAAGATTGGGGAGAGGTAGTCCCTCAAATATCACAGTCCCATGCAATGCAGGGATATATAAATTATCACCAGCTTCTTGACTTGGACTTGGAAACAAAACTGGCAAACAATGCAATTCATGGAGGAGCAGGGTAATATGGAGAAAGGTTATTTGTTGTTAAGAAAATGCAACATTGAAATATTTCAGTTTATTTTATTCCTAGGTTTCTGCAGGTTTTCTCTGAATGGTGAAGCCTAGAATTGTTCTTGATATTAGATATATTTGAAAGTGGTGCTTTTTCATTTTTTTTTTCTTTTGCAAAGGAAATTACCAATTTGGCAAGATTGCCTCACTTAACAGACCTGTGTTTGAATGACCCCCAGTACGAAGCTAACCCTGTTTGTCATCTTTGCAATTATGCAACACATGTGTTATATCACATTCCTTTGCTTCAAAGGCTTGACACTTACGATGTATCTTCTAAACAAATCAAAGAGCTGGCAGAGGTGAGTACAGATTTTAAGAACCAGAACAGAAAGAGGATACTGTTAGCTAATTACATTAGTATTCCATCATAGGAGTAAAAAACCACGTTTCCTCTTCTTTCTATATATGATCATCTACATCATAACACTTACTAGCTGACAAATATAAAAATAAAAATAATGCAATTATAGAGGTTAATGCTCAGTTATTTTTTAAATTAATAAAACATTTCTTCAGTTAATTATAGCTTTATTTGATTATCCAACTTGTAGTTTAATCCTAATTTCAGCAGCTGTTTGAATAGGACAGAAGAATCCTTTTCCAGGGGAGAAGAGCTATGCTATTGGGGCCATCCCTATTGCTAAATGTAGAAATCTTACAAGAATAATTATCTCCTAGGTTGCATTTTGAATATTGCCCAGATTCAATCATGTATGACAGGAAAGTGACCCTCACCTGAGGTTAATTAAAAGTAAATGTTAATTCTCTGGTTTTCCAAAATTTTGGAAATTATTGTGTTAGCAACTTTGTGGATATATAGTATGCTATAGCAAATAACCTTAGTGCATTTTACTTTCCTTGTTTCTCTTTCTTTAAATGATCCTACTGCACATCTTGCTGAATTGCAAGGTTTATTTTAAATTAGATCAGAAAGAAATTAGTCTCTGTGCCATGGAACCACAGATGTCTCATATTGCCTCTCAAAAGGACTGTTCCTCTTAACACTGTCCATCCTTTATCTTAGAATATCCATGATCCTTTCTCTCTTCCATAAATTGATACATTTATAATAGCTACTCAGAGTTACCTCTCAGTGTTGCCTGAACCGCAAGATGGGCAGAAAACAAATTTGATAAATAAATTAGTGTTAGTCCACTAACTATTTTTGACGTCATCGTTATATGGAGCTGTGGGCTGTAGAAGCATTGGAGATTCTCTACCCAGAGAAGAGCAGATTATTTACACTAAAGAATGGTGAAAGTAATGGGTTTACTGAAGGTAGAGAACGTATAGGATGGACATTGAAATGCTTTCCTATAAGAGGCTATTCCATATCGTGTCTACCTAGTTCAAACTTGGGGACTACAATCTAAGAATGGCATGATATTGTAGAATTTTTAATTCATTATTGTATCCTTAAATGCCAACATTCAACTCCTTTCTGAATTTCCCTTTTATCTTTTGAAGACAACTGTGATGAAAAAAGTGATGTACTACAATATGCGAATCAAGAGTGTTCATAGACAACTGAATGAAGAGCTTGAAAAGCTAAGAGAAAGAAAGAACAAACTACAGAAATTGCCAGAAGATCGCCTTAAACATTTCAGCTGCTATGTGAAACATGTAAGAAAGGCAAATCCCGCCATCACCAAAGTAAATTCTGGCTGAATCCTACTGTTTGAATTCTACCATTGAAGTTTCAAGTGCCTGCCCACAATCTATTGTTATAACTTCAATAATTCCAATAGGAATTACTTACTTCTCCCAAAAGTAAGATGGCAACAATTCAGTAGGGAGCCTTTCTTCATTAAAAAGCTTAGTAGAATGCAGGCTTTGCAATGCAGAATGTTCCAGATTCAATCACAGGCTGAAAATTTCAAAGTTTCGGATGAGATTAGGACCATTCTGGCCTTTTGTACGGTTGTGAAGTCCTTGTTAGTGCCAGGTCCAAGTGTGTTAAGGGCCCCATTTCTTGGCGATATAGATATAGATATAGATGTAGATGTAGGTGTAGTAGATATAGATATAGATGTAGATGTAGATATAGATATAGATATAGATATAGTTATAGATATAGATATAGATATAGTCTGCCCAGAATCAGAAGATAAGTGGCTATAGAAATCAAATAAATAAATACAAAAGAAATTAATAAATACAAAAGAAATTATTATGGATTTATAGACTAATCTAGTCTCATGACATGAGGTATTTAATCAAAACAGTACTACTAATAATCACCTATCAAGCCTTGGGAAGGGCTTGATAGGTACAAAAATGCCAAGTCCACTCCAAACATCTGGCTGACTGAGTGACAAACAACACTAATAATACTTAATAATGAGTGTTATTATTAATAATAAGATGCACAGTCGCCACATGAGGTAGGAAGCATAAGAATTTAATAAATATATAATTAAAAAAGTATACATAATATTTGGAGTTTAATATTGAACTCCAAATACAACCCAACGGAATAGAATTTTGAGTGTTTCTGAAACATACTTCCACTTTGCAATTGGTCAATAAATCAGTAAATCTTAATATATGTTTACCAAGTTTTTAAAATTCAAATTTGCCTTAACAAACTATTCCAGAAAAAGTATTCACATGGAGCCCAATACAGAGCAATAACACAGTATAAAAGGGGAAGGGAGATTAATTTTTTCCTTCCTGTGCTTGCTATTTGCTGACTAGTCTCACTACTCTCATTGCCTATTGCTCTTAAAAGTCAATTTGTTTTTATGGAAGCAAATATTTGGGAAGAGGCACTTTTGCATGGAAAATGTATCTGAAAGAAAAAGTTCTTGTTTTCTCTCTCTCTCCCTCTCCCCCCCCCCCCCCACCTTCTCTCTCTCTCCCTCCTCTGCATCACAATCTACCTGGCCTTACATGACTATTATTTTAAAAAATTAGATATAGTTTTAGAATATGTGCATATTGCACAATTTTGCTCTAAATGTTGTAATATTATATATTTTTTAAAATTAGATTTATATGCTGCCCTTCTCCGAAGACTCAGGGCGGCTTACAATGCGTTAAGCAATAGCTTTCATACTTTTGTATATTTTATACAAGGTCAGCTTATTGCCCCCACAAACTGGGTCCTCAATTTACCTACCTTAGAAAGGATGGAAGACTGAGTCAACCTTGAGCCTGGTGAGACCCGAACTGGTGCAATTGCAGACAGCTGGATGTTAATAACAGGCTTTAGTCTGCTTATTAGCCTGTTGAGCTATCCAAGGCTCTTGGATATTTTTCCAAGTATTTTTCCATAATATTTTTCTTCTTCATTGTGGAATAACAACTGAAGTATTTTCTTATTTATGTAATGATGTACAGCAAAACACATGTACTGGTTCTTGTCCTATTTTTGCACATTATTTTATTTATACAATTTTGGGCTTTAGCTTTTCATTAAATGTTCCTATCTTTCATAAATTTCAATCAAACTAATGCATTTCTTTTGCTTTCTGTCTTAAAACAGCTGGAACGTGAATTGATGGAACTTCAAGCAAGTGGCAGAATACAAACTAGTAAAGTTTCTTCAAGCTGGAACTTTGAATATGAAAAACCAGATGGGGATGTGGAGAGTCCAGATGAGACCCCAGAAGAATCCAGTCTGGAGCAACTATTTCTTCATAAATTAGATGCCCTCAAAAGAAGAATAAATTTCTGGAACAACAAACTGCAGGAGTATGTACATCTTGTGAAAGGTGCAAGGGCTGCTGTTTGAACAGGTTTGGGACTTGAAGACACTGAATTCATTGCTTGAGATAAGATCCACTTCGGGCTTCAGGGTTGCATGCTGGTCCTCAGAGTTCCTTCACACGTGCCTGTCCTCTGGAAGAGGCAGGTAGGATGCTCTGCTGTATCTATGTCATTGTGAAGGAATTTGTAGGAAGGAGAGAAATGTTCAGGGAATCCATAAAGTAGGGCTTGAGGACTTGAAGGGCTATATTTGTGTAAATAAAGTATGATTTTTGGACTTGAAAAGCTATGTCTGTATAAATTCAATATTGAATGTCTAGAACCTAATTGACAAAGTTTAATTGTTTAATAGCAGTACTTTTTTTAAAAAAGTACTCATTATTTAGATTTGTTTTAACTGAACAAAATTCTTTCATCCATTAAAAAATCCTCCTAACTGGAAGGATAGCAGGGTTGTTTTTTTTTTTACATGAATGATTTTCATGTTGATAATTTTACATTCATAGATGTCGGGCCCTCTGAGAAAAAAAAACACATTGCTTTTTTTGCCTTTTCTGAAATAATTTCCATTGAGCCATTAAAGTGCATGATGAAAGCAAAAATATTGTATTTACCTGAAAGGAAAGTGGTTATTTCCCCCAAATAATGCTCCTTTATAATGGGAGGATTATCTTCCATGAGCTGAAAAACGGAATGTGATGAGTGAGATTGGATAATTTCAAGAATGCATAAACAGCCTAAAATTCAGGATCACATTTCTTTCAGGTACTATGATACATTAATTCTAGCTGGGAGTAACATTGAACAAGTCCTGGATGTCTTTAACTAACACCATCCTTAATCTACATTTAAAAAGAAACCTTGTGCTTATTCTTTTATTATAGCAACTTAATACATGCAATGGAATGCAGATAGATTTTTGGTTTTTGCAGAGCACCTGACAGAATTTGAATACTGGTTGTTTTTCCATTGTATCTGTTTAAATTAAATAAGACAGATGTGTGTGTTTTAGTGGGGAAAAATTGGAAAATCAGAAAGAAAATAACTTCATTAGGACCTTCCTTGGCTCCGAGGTCCTGCATATACATAAAGCTTGCTGTGCAGTTCTTCAGATCATTGCTCTTTTCTGTACTTTGCCATTCACTATCAATCTTCAGCTGTGGTGTATCCTGTGTCTTATATTGCAGAATTGAAACTATATATCAAGTGGAAGTTAAGAAAAAGAAGAAAACCAGCAATTTGGCAGTACAGTTTTTGCTTACTGAACTGGAATCTGTGGGAAACACACGATTTGAAGAGGGCACACCAAATGATGTTTGGTACAGTTGTTTTGCAATGTTCTAAAATTTTAATCTTCAATCTTACAGTGTTCTAATGCAGGGATATCAAACTCAATTTCATTGAGGGCCTCATCAGAGTTGTGTTTGACCTTGGGGAGCTGGGGTGGGCGTGACCAGGATGGGCATGACCAGCTCAATGTCACTCGTGTCAGGGGCACCTGTGGTGGACCTGAGCACTCTGCCAGTGAAAACAGATTCCCAAGCTCCATTTTCAGCTGCCACAGCCTCCTGCAACCCTCTGCCAGTGAAAGTGCACATGGCCCTCCTGAGCTCCATTTTCACTGGCAGAAGCACTGACTACTACCCTAAATATCATTTCGGAGCAAAAAGCAGGATATAAATCTCCCCTTCCTTGAACTCTGTATGCCACTCAATCTAGCTTGCAGTTCATCCTTGCTTTGCTATCTAGATAGCACTATAGAGATTCAGATCTTGTTACCATACTTACTTATAATATGTAGGAGAAGACTGATTTCTATAAGAGAAGGGAAAGCCCCATTCATGAGGAAGCGGAAAATAAAATGCAGCCTTGTACCCTGTTTTCTCGAAAATAAGACATCCCCTGATAATAAATGCCAGTCGGGCTTTTGAGCGCATGCGCTAAAATAATTCTCCCCCCGAAAATAAGCTCTCCCTGAAAATATTTAAATACAGAGCAGGAAATCAGGTAAGATGGCAAGAGGAGCCCCATCTTGCTTCACACACCCCAAAATAATAAGACCTCCCCAAAAATAAGGCCAAGCACTTATTTCGGGGTTCAAAAAAATATAAGATAGAGTCTTATTTTTGGGAAAACACGGTACAATATTTATTGTACAGCAAACCCCTCCAAAACACAATAAAGCAACAAATTGCATTGCTACTATACCCAACCAATATTCTTCTACTCTGCTGTGTTTCCCTCAGTAAATGTTAATGTATTTCAAATAACAGTTTTGGATTACTCTAGAGGTTTGTCATTCACTACTTTAGAGTGCCTCACAGAGACATCACATTTCTAGATTATCACTACTACAGTCTGTGCTTGGAACACATACTGTACAGGTAGTGTTTGATTTATAAGCACAATTGAGATTGGAATTTTCATCATAAATCAGTGCAAGTGACTTATCATGATGTTACCTAGTTGGGGTAATGAAATGTCTGCATGAAAACAACCAAACCCAGAAGCACAAGGACTTATCATGAGAACAGACCCCATTTTATAAGCATTTTTACCATGGTTGTTAAATGATTCACATAGTTAAGCAAATTCAGCTTCCCCAGGTGATTTTGCTTGGCAGAAGGTTGAATATCGCAATCATGCAATTGCAAGATGTTCCAACCCTCATAAATGCAAATATGAATTATGATCATGTGACCATGGGGATAGTGCAAGTAGTCGTAAATTTTGAAGGATGGGTCGTAACTCAATTTTCCAAGGCTATCATGATTCCAAACAATTGTTAAATGAACAGTTTAAGTCAAGGATTACCTGTATATAATAATGATGGATGTGGCCACCCAGCCCTTTTTGTTAGATAAGATATACAAAAAAAAATGTCCAATAAGTAATTTACTTCAAATAATAATATGTATGGTAATAATTACCAGGTTACTTCATTCAAAGGAAAGCAATTTTTTATCAGAAAACTGGGACAGAAAAAGTATATACTGTATACCAGCATCTTCAGACAAGCATGCTAAAATCACTTTTCAACTCTGAAGGTTAATGATGTTGGTCATTGTAATCAGTATTAAATGAACTAATGGTCCGATTTGCTGGAAGGCAACTTTAATTGTTATGTTTTGCTCAAATCTATTACATTCAAAACAAAGGAATATAAATTTAGTGTAAATTGATGATAGTTTGAAAGCAGATTGAATGGAAATTTCAGCTGCTTTCTCTTCCTGCTGTTTTTAATCTGAAAATAATGGTAATTGTCTTCAAAATTGAGAGATTGTCTTAGATTTTATTGTAATGTAATTAATGGAGGGAGGGTTTTTAAATTTTGTCTAATCTATTTGGGCAGGGTATCTTCCTATTGAGTAATCATAGTGATTCAAGTCCTCTTTTTTAACCACAGGTTTAATTCATGCTATGAATTGATTTTATCACGATTTTGTGCCTGGGACTTCAAAGTATATGGCATCACTGCACTGAAAGTAAATCGTGTCATTAGGGTGCACAACCGGATTTTGAGGCTGAATTTTGAGGAGAAATTCCAAAACTTTTTGGATAAAGAAGAGTTAAATGAATCCATGTGAGTTGATATAAAGAAAATTATTTTTTTTTAAAGATAATTAATTGGACTTTGGTTCTTTGTGCTTTTATTGAGAGTGTTGTCTGCATAATAAACCTATCTATCTGAAAAAATGAGTTCAGATTGCAATGGACTTACTCTAGGACTTCAACATAGCTACTGTCTTGTTAGGTGCAGGGTTATGATTCATAAAAATATTATGTGATAAGTTATTTCTATTTAGAAGACGGTATTAAAAAGTTTACTACATAAGAAGAGAAATGCACATTAAAAAGCTGCTTTGCCTTCAAGCCTCTTGTCATATCATAGGTGATGGGGAAATCTGGAGAACTGCTGGAAATGTCCTAAAGAAAAAAATGCTTCAGTTCTTGTTATGTATTATGTGTATCTTTATGTGAAGGTGTTATTATGTGTGATTGTAAAAATGAAATATGAATCTTTGGAGGGGAAAAATTCTGAACAGAGAAATGTGGGGGAATGAATGTTTAAACTTTTCCCTAAACAGTGTTTCCTGGCCAAACATCCTTCAAGTTGCTTCTCATTTTTTCCAATTTTTTCCAAGCTGAAGGAAATCAACAACTGGCAGATGACCTGAATGTGTTTTACTGCAGGTTTGAGAGAAAACTACTGCCACCCATCTCCACAATCCCCATCTCAGACACACCAACAACAGCTAAGCCTCCTACAACCTACCCTATCCCATTGGGCCCAACATCTCTGGTGATTACAGAGAATGAGGTACAAAGCCTATTTCACAGACAAAAGCCAGGAAAAGCATCAAGTCCAGACAAGATAATTCCTTCTGGCTTAAAAACTTGTGCTGACCAACTGGACCCCATCTTCACCCGCATCTTTAATAAATCACTAGAGATGTCCTCTGTTCCTTCTTGCTTCAAGTGCTCTACTATCATCCCAGTGCCGAAGAAACCCTCCATCAAGGAACCAAATGACTTCAGACCGGTTGCTTTAACATCTGTAGTTATGAAGACCTTTGAAAGACTAGTGCTCAGCCACCTGAGAAAAATCACGGATCCGCTGTTAGACTCCTTGTAATTTGCCTACCGAGCAAATAAATTGACAGATGATGCTGTTAATATGACTCTGCACTATATCCTAAAACATCTTGAATCTCCAAAGACCTATGCAAGGGTCCTCTTTGTAGGCTTCAGCTCAGCATTCAATACCATCATTCCATATATTCTTCTAACTAAACTAAATCAGCTAACTGTACCTGATCACACTTGTAAATGGATCATAAACTTTCTAACAGACAGGAAGCAGCAGATGAAGCTAAGCAAAATCACATCAGATACCTGCACAATTAGCACAGGAGCCCCCCAGGGCTGTGTGCTCTCTCCAGTACTCTTCTCTCTATACACCAATGACTGCATCTCAAAAGATCCTTCTATTAAAATACTAAAATGTATAGATAATACAACAGTGATTGGTCTCATTCAAGACAACAACGAATCTGCATACAGACGGGAGGTTGAACAACTAGCCTTGTGGTGCAACCAGAACAATCTTGAAATAAATACATTCAAAATCGTATAAATGGTGGTGGATTTTAGAAGTAAACCACCTATATTACCACCTCTTATAATACTAGATAACATAGTATCAACAGTAGAGTCCTTCGTGTTTCTAGGTTCTATCATATCTCAAGACTTAAAATGGACACCTAACATCAAAAACATCATTAAAAAAGCTCAACAAAGAATGTTCTTTCTGCGCCAACTCAGAAAGCTCAAACTGCCCAAAGAGCTGCTGATCCAGTTCTACAGAGGAATTACTGAGTCTATCACCTGCACCTCCATAACTGTCTGGTTTGGCTCTGCAACCAAACAAGACAAACACAGACTTCAATGGATAATTAGAACTGCAGAAAAAACAGTTGCTACCAACTTCCTTCCATTGAGGATCTGTACACTGCACGAGAAAAAAAGAGGGTTGTGAAAATATCTACATCCTGGAAATAGAAGTTTCAACCTCTACCCTCAAAACGACGCTATAGAGTACTGCACACCAGAATAACTAGACACAAGGACAGGTTTTTTTCCGAATGCCATCACTCTGCTAAACAATTAATTCCCACAACACTGTCAAATAATTTACTAAGACTGTGTTACTATTATTCTTCTCTTCCTTACTAGTATCTAGCTCTTTACTACAACCATGTTAAAACATTACTATTAAAACATTATTACAACCATGTTTTTTTATCTTTCAATTTATATTGTTTTTATTTCTTTCCTAGTACAGTTTGATAGCTTATTAGTAATCTTGACCATCACTAGGTATTCTATCTTTTTATTCTTGATGAATGTATTTTATTCTCCTTATGTACAGTGAGAGCATATACACCAAAGACAAATTCCTTGTGTGTCTAATCACACTTGGCCAATAAAGTATTCTGCTGTGCTCTGCTCTAGTCATTCAAAAGGAAGGTTAATTATATGTTTGTTTCATTTTAATATTGTTAGAAGATTGGTACAGATAAAGAGGAAGCCATATATACCCACATAGAAGTGAATGACTGATATTTATTACTGTACAAGCTTAAAGCAAAATATATTTATAATAATTCTAGTGACCAGTAGTTGTGTACCTAGCCACAAGGCATCTGTTTAAGTGAGTACAGTAATCAAATTCTCCTAAAAATATACTAACAGAATTAAAAATTTCAAACTTCTGCTTTTAATTTTCCTTTTTTAGCTGATCCTTTCTCCCTCCTCCCACCTTTATTTACAGCACAATTTAGAAATGCTGATATCTTTTCCTGCCTTGCCAAATTTACTATTGTCAATCCTTCTTAATCCATTCTTTTCCAGTTTTCTAGCACTAAAACCACCTGGTTTTTTTTTTTGGCCACCATTTTACCAATCCTGTACTCTCATTTTTGCCCCTTTGTAGATTTCTTCTTGATCTTCAGCTGCCTTCCGTTTCTTTCCAGTTTCTTCTTCTCTCTGCATGTGGATCATCTACTTTCTTCCTCTTCCAGTCATTGGTTCCTGTGGCCCACAACCCATTTGCCTGAACAGTTGGTTCAGGTGTTGGGAGAGACTGTGTGAGGTGGTAAAGGGGAAGCCCCCTTTTGAAGGGGCTTCCAGTGGAATTTTCCTGTAGATTTTTGTTGAGTTCAAGACAAATATTGGCTCCACCTAGGAGAGATGTGATGATGGTGGCTTTATCAATACTTATTAGCCATGGTAATTCCGTAATGCCTTCTTGTGGATCAGAAACTTGGAGCAAACAAGGAAGGAATGTTATCATTTGTAGAAGCCCTTACTGTTCAAAAATTTGTTTTGAAAATGTGTTTGTTCTTTCTCTTCCTGTCTCCCCCTTTCCCTTCAGAAACTTCAAGAAGATGTTAGAGTACCTCTTCTATGTATCTCCCCCTGAAACATCTTTGAAGAAAAAGCAATTAATTCAAATTCTAGAAGAAGGCTTTCAGGAAGCAAAAACAGTAAGCAGAAGTTCCAAAACAGTAGGACATAACTTTCTTTTTTTCCTGTTTATGTCTTCCTATTAGGGACCATTTTATAAAAAAAAAATCTGAATAATCAAATCCATCATGAAACAGTGCAGATAAGGATTGATTCAGGATGAATTGGTATGCCCTTTATTAAAAAGAAACAAAATGCCTTCCTATAGGGAAAGAATAGAAATGTTACTGAATAATAACATTGTTTCAAAATGCTTTCATAACTTTCTGTAGGCAAAGTGTTGTTTTATACTGGGTAACATTCACATTATTTGTAAAATGGAATGGTCTCGAGGTTTCTGCCATTCCACACATTCTTGAGGATTTTTATATTATTTATATTTAAAACAATTATGCCTCTAGGAAATTCCAGTTGTGTGTATTAAAAAAAGCAGATTTTTGTAGTTTGAATAAATTATGCAATTCCCGTTTTTACATATTTCTCTATGATAATTAAAGAAATGTATAAAACTAATCAGACAACCAAATTATCCTGTCTCCCTCCATATGCAACTACAGATACTCCTTGACTTACAACAGATCACTTAATAACCATTCAACATTGCCCCCCCCCAAAAAAAGCTTGTTGTTAGTTGCGAAGTCATGTCTGACCCATCACGATCCCATGGACAACGTTCCTCCAGGCCTTCCTGTCCTCCACCATCCCCCGGAGTCCATGTAATCTCATGCCTACTGCTTCAGTGACTCCATCCAGCCACCTCATTCTCTATCATCTCCTTCTTCTTTTGCCCTCAATCGTTCCCAGCACTAGGCTCTTCTCCAGTGAGTCCTTCCTTCTCATTAAATGGCCAAAGTATTTGAGTTTCATCCTCAGGATCTGGCCTTCTAAAGAGCAGTCAGGATTGATCTCCTCTAGGATTGCCTGGTTTGATCGCCTTGCAGTCCAAGGGACTCCCAAGAGTCTTCTCCAGCACCATAGTTCAAAGGCCTCAATTCTTTGACGCTCAGCCTTCCTTATGGTCTAACTTTCATAAGCATACATTGCAACTGGGAAAACCATAGCCTTGACTATACGTGTCACACTTTTGTTGGCAGGGTGATGTCTCTGCTTTTTACTATGCTGTTTAACTTTGCCATAGCTTTCCTCCTCAGGAGCAAGTGTCTTTTAATTTAAAAAATAAATTAAATTAATTAAATTAAATTAATTTTTTTTAAAAGATACTTATGACCTAATTCTGGAGTTTTGATAACTAGACGTGTGTGTGTACACACCCCACAATCACATGACCACATTTTGGTTTTCTTGATAACTGGCTCACCTTTACAGCCTTTTGCAGTGATTTATAATTTTTTTGCTCATTCCCTACCTTTATAGCCAGTTTCCAGCAAAAAACCCACTCATAGGAGTGCATTGGTTTACTTAACGGTTGCTGTGATCACTTAACAGCTACAATGTTTGCTTAACAAATGTTGCAAAAAGTCATACAATTGGTAAATTTGGGTGGACTGGACTGAAAGAATCAATCTGGACTGGACTGGGGTTGGACTAGAAAACCTCCAAAATCCCTTTCAATTCTTATCTTTCTGCATCTTACTGCCATAAAAGCTAGAAATCTGCTCCTTAAAAAAAGAGAGAAATAAAGGAAGTGAATTGGTTAGTCAATAGTAATCTTTTTCAGTTTTAATGTAGAAGTGTTACAAACAGAAAGATCACAATCTGTAATCTACGATTTGTCAGTTTTCCATCTACCCTTCTGTTGTGCTTGCTTATCTGTTCCACATGCTCATAACACTTGTTAATTTTAAAACTATTAATTAAATATTTGGAAAGTTCTGTCTGAGGCAGTAACATTCGGATTAGTGAGCTGTTGGGATTTTTTTTTTTGTTATTATAGGAAAATGGAGTCCTTTTACTCTCCAACAGTCTAAGTATCTGTGAACATCCAAGAATTGAAAACCTGCAAAAACAATCCCAAAGTAAAGGAGATTTTGAGGAGTCAATCAGATATGGTAATGTTTAAGATGTTGCCGTATGGATTTAAACATAGTTTTAATAATGATGTATTCAAATTAAACAAATAAATAAAAGCACCCAAGACTCAGTATAGATTCTGTTAAAATTAGTACAAGTGGTATGCAGATTTTAATACTGGTGGAGTACCCAGTGGTGCATTGTTTACACTGCCTGAAGTTGTACAAAATAAAGATGGGATATGAACCTAATAATAAATGAATTGTATAAGAAAAGTTCCATTGATCATGCCACAGATGTTTATATCACACAGTGGCAATCTAGATGCATTTTAGAAGTTACAGAACTGATGGGCAATACCCTTTTTCCAGTGTGGTTTCTCAGTAATGAGAGCATGGCATCTTGTGCTTCGGGAGATAGTAAACCACCATCAGTACAGGTAGTCTTGGCTTAATTGTGGAAATTTCTGTTGCTAAGCAATGTGTCACACTTAGTGACATCATCACAAGCATTCCCTGTTCCTGTTATTAAGCTTATCACCAGGATCATTAAGCAAGGACCACATATGATCAGAACTCCCAATTTACTGCTGGCTTCCCCATTGACTTTGTTTATGGGAAGCTCGGAGGGAAAGTCGCACGTTCATGCGATTACAGGATGCTGTGATGGTCAGAAAACTGGACCAGTTATTGAGCATCTGGATCACCTGACTGCAGGGACCCTGCAATGACTGGAACTTTAAGGATTAGTCGTGGTTACCATTTGTTCAGTGCCATTGCTAGTTCAAATGGTTTCTGAATGAGTAGCTGTTAACCAAGGATTTCCTGTATAGCAACCATTGATCCTCCCTGAACAGTTCCGTCAGCTTCTAGTACCATCCAGATTGGTTGCCATTAATATGACTGCTGGAGTGAATCCCATAGCTTAACTATGTAAAACTAGTATTTCTCTGTGAATCCTGAATCTCCCTGCGTTTAGTTCAGTGAATGGATATTCAGGAGCCTGGATAGCTCAGCAGACTAAAGCCTGTTATTAACATTCAGCTGTCTGCAATTATTGTAAGTTCGAATCTCACCAGGCTCAAGGTTGACTCAGCTTTCCATCCTTTCTAAGGTAGACAAATTGAGGACCCAGTTGTGGGGGCAATAAGCTGACTTTGTATAAAAATATACAAAAGTATGAAGGCTATTGCTTAACACATTATAAGCCGCCCTGAGTTTCCGGAGAAGGGCGGCATATAAATCTAATTAAAAAAAAAAAAAAGAATGACCTCAAATTCTAACACCGGGAAACAGGGTTTAGCTAGGTGGGTACAGATTTATAGCCTCATTTCTTCCAACTGACTCTGTTTTTTTGAAAGTCTATATTGATTTGTGTCCAAATTAGAAATGTCAGTTGCGGTGGTTGTTCTGGAAACACTGGATACTGTGTTGAACAGTTTACCATTTTCACATATTAATAATGCTAAAATATATCTTAACATTTTGACTGAAGTAGGAAGCTTTTTAAACACTTCTTTATTACGTGGTTTGATGTGTTCCATTTCACTTGTTTGAACTTTCCATTAGAATTCCAATAGATATGAGTTTATAAATAAGAGCTTTTATTCATTTCTCAGGGAAACTTATAATTGCCAAAGTCTTTCTTGGGCATAGTACTGGAGCTGCTGCTACAGATTCAGTCATCCCAGCCAGCTATCCTGGGATCAATAGTGTATACAAGCCTCGCAGATCATCTCAAAACAGCCCTCATACATCCACCAATGGGACTGTGGAACCAGACAAAGCCAAATGTGAGTTAGTGGTTCCAGCTGAAGTTCCAGCTCTTCAGCTTCTTCAAGACATTTTGATATTGAAAATTAATAATAAGCAATAATAAGATTGATTTATACATGCAGGTATATAAAAATTTAGAAATTGTTCTTATTTCTAAGTTAGAGATCTTGGCAGTGGAATCAACGCTGTACAATAATTTCTAGGACTTTTCTGTTCTTTCCAAAGTAGGTAAGTGTCCCTCACTTTATCCATTTCTACACCTTGTGATTAAAGATTTATTATTAAAAGAATGTGAAGACAACACTGCATATTTCTGAAAATATAAAACTTCTTTTCCTCCCTAAGAAGAAAGCACAGCATGAACATGAATAACCACCAGGTGGCAATCTAATCAAACATATGCATACTAAATTCAAACAGACCCCAAAAGGCATTTACAATATATTTTCAGCCCAGTGTTCAATGTCCTGCAATTTGGTCATAGTTACTTAGTCAGGATAAATAGTCCTAAGACTGGTCTACTCTTGGCTGCATTCAAGAAAATGGATGGAAACAGGCTATAATATGGAAATAGTTCACCAAGATTTTTTTCAAGTATTAGTTCTGTCGTGGCAGAACAATTTCAAATATATCGAGTGAGCATCAAGAAGATCTTGGGAATCCTAGATACTGAAGCTTTAGAAGCAATTTTGTATGGTGTGCTTCAAAATTTTGAAACAACTTCTGAAGCTCGGCTTGTTTCTTAGTTTGCTTAAGTCTTTTTTTAATTTTACCTGTAAGTCATTAATTACTATGTATATATATATATATGTATATGTATATGTGTATATATGTGTGTGTGTGTGTGTGTGTGTGTGTGTGTATAATGAACTATCCTAAAAATGATGCATAAAGGCGAATATCTCTTCAATGGCAGTTTTTTTACATTCTGACGATGTTAGCAGAGGCTAACAAAAGCCTTTTGGGAAACTAATATAGATCTATTTTGGACTAATTAGTCCTCATCAGTTAGCCACACCCTCATCACATGTTTTCTCCCCGTAGAGGTCAAGTATTTGATATATGATAAGAGAAGAAAAAAAATACTTGACCTCTACAGGGTGGAAACATGTGATGAGGATGTGGCCAATTGATGAAGACTAATTTGTCCGAAATAGATCTATATTAGTCTCCCAAAAGGCAGCAAACTGCTTGCTGGCTATCTGATACAGTCTAGAACTAGTGGATGTGATTTCACTGAGCTATGGCTGCATTTTGAAAATCTTGGTTTACATAGGAAAATACCCGGCTGAGGAGAAATACATACATACATACATACATACATACATACATACATACATACATACATACATATAATTATAAACACACACACACACACATAATTTTATAAAATTATAAACATACACACACACACACACACACATATATAGTGTATATATACTATATATAGTATAGTATATAATATAGTATGTACTATAGAAAATAGGAACAAGAAGTGGAGAAAATAGGAACAAGAAGGAGCATTATATATGTTCTCTGCCTTGAGCTATGTATAAAAGTAATAAAGACACTATATAAAAATGAAATAAATTATACCTCCCAGCAAGAAATTTTCATCTAGGGTTTCTTTGAATTTTAGTAAAAATATCCCCGTTATCTTCTTCTAAGTTACATTGTCTGTATAAAAGTAAAAATAAACAAGAGAACCATATTGTGTCCTTTTCCTTAGCTTCCGAATCATGTTCTTCTGTGGAATGCAAGAATTGTGACTGTAGCCTCCGACAGTGTGAATGGTTTGTGTTTGATCATGAGCTTGTTTTGCCAGAGTACGTCATTGAATTTGAGTACGTCACACAGGTATGGAATGTCTATTAGCTATCAGTGAATTATCAGTTCACTAATTATGATTTCATTTATAGAATTAATTAGATTAACTATGAATATGCATTCATATGTAGTCAAATGAAATAGAGAATTTTCTTCCAGAGACCCTCATCTTAATACTGGAGAAGATCTCTTTAATAAAAAATTATTTTCCAGGGTACAGGCAGATAGTAGATTATTCAGAAAAATGAAGATAATCTCAGAAACAAGAATAGTTCTCTTTTGTGATCGGTATATTTAGGGTTTATATTGCAGTCTTATTATTTAAAAACTTAAACTTTGAGAAAGGCACAAAAATAAGGAAACTATGTGTCAAAGGATATGATTCTCTTTCTTTAATAGCCTTATTCTAACTCCATAACTATTTGCTTGGTTTCTTCTCTTAATTCATCTCTTTTCTTTCCAGTCCAAACTAATTATCTAATATCAACAGAGAATTTGTTTTATAATATATGAATACTGTAATATAGAAGGTGGCCTGAGTCCCTTTTATTAGAAAATAAAGTTTAAAGGAGCATGTTTCATTTATAACTTTCTGGAACCTAGTGATTACAGTGGAAAAATGAGTAACAAAAATAAAGAGAAACAAGAACTTTAAAAGCCACGAGTTCAAGATTGTTGGAGTAGATGCTCCCTTGGTTTAATCCAGCAAGGCTTTTATTAGACTCTTTTTCTGGAATACCCATAAGTTATGGACTATCAACTGTTACAATCTGCAATTAGTTTTGTTAGTTGTCTTTTGACAGAAAAGAATAAGACTGTTGATAATAGATTAAATTTAAAATGCTGATTTAAGTAGAGTAGGTTCAAATATTGTTTCTTGTTAGCGTGTTTCATAAAATCAAAGCCAGTTTTAAATATGGATATTTCTTCCTGAGCATCGCTGTACCTCCCATGGTAAAGCAGAAAGTTGCAGATAAATAATAAAGAAACAGATAAATTTAACTTGTGCAGGTATGATCAAGAATAGGCAGGGTTCCTTTAACTTGGAACCTCTGCTTCAAGCCATCATTTCTGGCCCTGTTAAAGGAGATCATCTTTAATTGTGATATTAGCACTAGCATTCTGCTAGTGGAAGAGTTGGAAGCATATTGACAAATTAATAAAGTTCATTTCATTTGCACTACAGATCTAATCTGATTACTAAATAAACTCATATGTTGTATAAATGTAGCCACTGGGTTCACATCAGCTGACAAAGTTTCTTGATATTAGTAGAGGAGTAGTTCATAATCTAAAATTTGGAGTTCCAGAGTTAATCCTACACTATTATTTCTGAAATAACTGAAAGTTATAGTATAGTATACTGTGTTTCCCCGGAAATAAGACCCTGTCTTATATTTTTCTGAATCCTGAAATAAGTGCTTGGCCTTATTGCCATGCACTCAAAAGCCCGATTGGGTTTATTATCAGGGGATGTCTTATTTGGGGGGAAACAAGGTAGTAATACCTTTCTAAACTCTGCACTGAGACAGGCTATTTTTTTGCAAAAGGAACTGAATCTTAATTTGACAAATTACAGCTTTATACTTTAAAAATTAAATGTTTATTATGGAATACCATTCTGTTAGCTATAGTCCACTTTCGAAACGTATGTCCCAAATGAGACAGTATGTATATGTCATACGGATATATAATTACATGAGTAGTGTGATAGTGAGTAGTGCGGTGGCCTAGAGGTGAAGCTCTCGTCTCACAATCAGGAGACTGAGTTTGATTTTAGGTAGGGGCAGATATTTCTCTCTTTGGGCACACTGAGAATGTATCTGCTGAAAAAAAAATGTCACATTGGCGACAGGAAGGGCATCAGCCCAGTAAACACGCAGTTCCATTCAGTTGCCCAGAATCCACCCCTCAAAGGATTATGGGGTTGTTAAATGAGGAGGAGGAGGATGATACAGATATATAATTACATACATGCTCTCAAATTAATAATCCATGTATTCTGTGGTAAAAGACTGCATGAAAAGTACACGCATATAAGTGAATTTCTTTCAAGTACCATAAGACTGTCTTTGATTTAGTTGTAAATATTTACAGTTAGAAAAATTGTATGATTATTTTGATGTCCCTTCATTCCAGGAAGGAGGAAGGAAATTCATTCTTTTGTCCCCTTGCTATAATCCATATTACATATGTCTAGTAAAGGAAAATCCAAAATTGTTAACAGTTTATGCTTGTTTATTTTGTTTTGTTCCTAGACTAAAGTGAAAACAATTCATTTTGAGTGTACATATTTTGCTTTCACCAAATACTGTATTGAAATAATGTTTGTTGTGTCTGTTTTAATTATAGAGAAAGAAAAAAATTTTCTGGCCTTTTGGTTTATGTGTGTGTGTTATGTATTATGAATAAAAATTCCCTTCTCACCTTTATGGGTGGTCTGTGTCTTCCTCAGGCTTCTGCCACCATGGGACCCTGGGAGTTTGACAGTTCTGTGCAGGATCTTAGCTGGTTCCTAATGCTGAACTCTTATGAAAAGAGAGCTCTGATGTAAAAAAAAAAAAAGACAAAAGGGCAGAAAACAAAGAGAAAATAAGAATCTAAAAAAATGACTTCCAATTTTTTTTAAAAGCAGCTATAAACATTAATTTAAATTAATCTCTTACTCTTACTTTTTTTTCTAAGCATCAAACCCATACATAATTTCACATTTTGCTATTTCATGCAAAAAGTCAATAAGGGTTTTCAACCAAAATTAAACTTAGACATCTCTTAATTAAAGCTGACAATTTGGCCATCTCAGCAAATCCCATCCTCTTCAGCAGCCATTTCTCCATTATGGATAAAGTCAAACCTTTCTATTTTTGTGCAGATAATAGTCTCTCTAAAGTTATCATATACAAAAACAAAGATCCATTTTTTTCCCCAACTGTTTATCCATCAGTCTCACCCAAAAAAAATCTGGCTTCGATTGCATATTAATCTTTAAAATCTTCAGCATTATTATATGTAATGGTGTCCAAAATTTTCACGTCAACCAAGCATTTTAAAAAAATCTTTCCTGATCTTTTATGCAGGTCAAAGTGGAGGCTTTATTCTCCTCACCCAGCAATGTGATTGGGGAGGATGGAAGGCGAAATTCAGCAGGCTTTGTGTTTTCTCGGGATCTCCAACATGATGATGAAGTGTTAAGCATGGAACCAATAATTAAACCCAAGCCCAAAATCATTTGCTTGGATGAAAAAACTGTGATGGCAATCTCCAAGGCCAACATTTATAGCCAGATTGTTGTGAGTAGCTGTTTTCACCTGCTTTGTTACAGAATGAAAATTAGATTCTGCCTTTCCCCACCTCTGAGTTGAAGTTTATCCAATATCCTGAATTAGTAGAAAAGCATACAATATTGACATTACATTTACTGCCTCTGTTGCTACTGGTTATCTTGGCTATACTGCTTCTGTTTCCAGTCACTACCAATCACCTGATTTCTCTCTAAGGTAGTAGATGGGAAAGGCCAATGCTTATGCATTTGGGGATGTCTTTAGAAGGAATATGGAGAAAATGCTATTGTAACAGTGATACAACTAAAGGCAAATTAAGTCTGTCTCATTGATGGACTGGCGACATATGGGGATTTCATAGAATAAATATATTCAGATCATGTTTAGATGAAAGGGGAAAACGGTCTCACAAGAAAACAATCTAATAGATTAATTTATGTGATTTGGACTATAATCAAAGTAGTAGCTGCTTTGATTATTTAAATTGTAGAGATGAAGTGATTATCTTGAGTCTTTTTAAAGACCTGATCATTTGAAAGGAAATTACCTTTCTTTCATGAATTGAATACTTCCAATTGAGGTACAAGGTCTTGACATTAAAATGTTGGTTTGAAAATACATCAAGAAAACTATTCCAAGAATATATAAAATTTATTGGAATTATATTTTGGAAAAACACTACCTCTTTCAACATAAATCATTCAAATGTTGAAATTAGGGATAGCAATTCTTTTGAAGTATGATATCTAAATAATTTTAAGAGATGGCTATGCAAACATTTGAAAGGGAGGGGTTGTAAATGAGTTTGGTATGGGCAAAACACCACCATCTACATTGCACGCACAGTTATGTCCTGCTTTAGGTTTAAATTACACACGCATAATTGCTATGGCAATCAACAGGAGCACATAGAAGAATAGTCAAAATCCAGCTCAAAATTCCAAGAGCCAAGTTAGGATTGTCAGCCTTCCAGAGATTAGTTTCATAAGCAGAAGAGCAATAGCAATAGCACTTAGACTTATATACCGCTTCACAGTGCTTTACAGACCTCTCTACGCAGTTTACAGCATATTGCCCTCAACAATCTGGGTCCTCATTTTACAGTCCTCAGAAGGATGGAAGGCTAAGTCAACCTTGAGCCGGTGAGAATTGAACTGCTGGCAGTTGGCAGAATTAGCCTGCAATACTGCATTCTATCCACTACGCTACCACAGCTGAGTCCATTCAAGACCCAGAAATCAGATAGTTGCTTCAAACAACAGAATATAGGTCAGGCTTGCCTGGTAAATCAGACTGCTCCAGCTGTCTTTAATCAAGGAATTTATTCCCTTACTTGTCAAGAAACCTCATAGAATGTCTTTCCTCTGCTCTCCGCTGTGCTTATTGGATGTGAGGCCTTACACTGTCATGATCAGATTGCTCCAGCTGTTCATGTAGAACTTGTGTTTGATCAGCCTTAGATAATTCTTGGCTTTGGGTTTCCTGACATTCCCCAGTTCAACTGGAACATCTTCTTCAGAATCAGCATGAGTCCTGTGACATGACAACTGTTTTACTTCACTGTAGCTTCGTACATGTCCATGCATATACATGGACTAAGGAAACTTTTATAGTTGTTTTCAAACAACATGGCTCTGAAAGCTTTGCACAACACTCAACCATCATCCCTTAAATACTAAAAGATCAATAAACAATTCCTGTTTTCCTACTAATATAGGTTCTGAATCTACATGGAAACCGGCTTACTAAACTCCGAGATATCTCCAGACTCACTGGACTTCGCAAGCTTATTATCAGTTTTAATGAATTTACTTGTTTAGATGATGTTTACCACTTGGTAAGAAAAATACTTCTTTTCATAAACATTTTTTTCGGCTTGGGTAAATGCCTCTCTCTATTCTGGAGGACAAATTATAATTTGGGGAAGGTGAAATGAGGATAAAAAGATAGTTGCAGCACCGAGGAATGATTTTGCTTATCTTTCCCCAAAATTCTTTTGTGGATAAAACAACAGCTTGATTCCATGTATTTACAAGTGACTTCTGGAGAAGGAAAATTGATTTTGCTACGCATGAGTCTGGAATATGCACCCAAATTGGAAGATGGATATTGTGATAATATAATTTGATTCAAGTTTATTATGTGAACCAAATACCACATCCTTGTCCTAATTATCTACAATGTAACACACAAACCTAATCAAAAATTGCCCTTTGAAAAAGGCCTTTGTTTTAAGAACAAGCATTTGTTTCTATAGCCGTCATACGTTTTCAGTTGCAAGCCTTGTAGTAGATCAGTCTATTGAAGTTTTCTTTCATTTTAATGGCTCTTGGTTTTCTATCAGTTTGTGGTAAAAGTGCAGTATAGGTGATCTTTGACTTAGAACCATAATTGGGACTGGAATTTCAGTTGTTGAGCAAAGTGGTTGTTAAGTGACATGTCGCTTGACTGCTTCACTCAATAACTGCAATTCCAGGATATATCATTCCAAGGCCTCAACTTCATCACAACAGGTAAAAATAATTTTAATACCTTTATCACTGTCACTAAATAAAACATAATCTCCCTTCTCTCCATAGCTTAGATAAGGAAAACAAGATCCAAATGCTATGTCAATTAATCTTTGTCAGAAAAAGTCCAGTAAGGGTAACTCGATATAACTGTCTTCTTTTAACCCTGGTTTAATAAACCTATTTTATAAATTTTCCCTTATTTTTTTAAAAAAAATATTCTTTAACCTGCTCCCCAAAAAGGTTTTAGAGGTAATTTGCTGCTCATCTGTGTGGAAATCCTTTAGTACTTTAGCAGACTTCTTTTGTACTAATAAGTAAAATTTATCCTTCTAAAAAAGTATTTCCAAATCTTAGCAGAGCTCTTTTGTCTATCCAAAGGAAAAAAATCCAGTTCACTTTCTTAATTTGATACCTGCTTATCTCCTGTATGGGAATGAGTCATATGGGAATGAGTCATCCATCAAATCCATTTGTATTACATTTAAATCCCCTTCAAATTAATTTCATAGACATCCATTGCAGCTTATTATTGTTCATTAGAATGTGCCTGTCAACTGTATCAACAGCTTCAGTAGAACATGCTCTGTCAATTTTATCAAGCGCTTAATCCATTTAGTCCAAAAACATGACTGAAAGATATTCAAAAGTGTTCACTAAGGATTTCTGCTCCGTTTTCTTTATTCTTTGATCTCTAATGTCTAACCTTCAAGGATTCTTTATCAAAAAAAAAATGAAAGCTAACTCGATTTTTCCATGAAAAAATATCTTCTAAATAATTCAAAACTGTCATTCCAAATTGCTCTGCCTCCTTAATTCATTATTTCCAAGATCCATTATTTTGCTGCATAATCCCCCCAAAATTATATGTTTTAAATACAGTGAAAATCAACTATATCTCCTTTTTTCAGGAGAGATTATGTTGGCTCGGATCCAGCATCCACCAGCAATTTCCCTCTCAAAAGCTGCCTTTCTAGCCAGCAAAAGTCAACAAGTTGTCAACTCAACATGGTGCTTAGAGGAAGTGTCAAGAATCCAGTAATTTCTGAAAGCAAGAGCCAGTTTGGTGTAGTGATTAAAGCATCAGACTAGAAACGAGTTCTAGTCCTGCAGTAGGCATGAAGCCAGCTGAATGACCTTGGGCCAGTCATTTTCTGCCCTAGGAGAGAGTCAATGGCAAACCACTTCTAAAAAACCTTGCCAAGAAATGTTCAGGAACTAGTCCAGGCAGTTCCAAGCAATAAAAAGAAAAACTGACTTGAAGGCACCAATCCCTATTCCCCACTACCCCTAAAAGAAAGACTAGCAACATTGGGAAGGAAAGTGAAGAATGGTTAAGGGAAGAGGTGACAGGAAGAGAGAGAAATAAAAGTTATGAAAGCTATCACGATAAAAAAATGAATGTATCATTGCTTTCAAATACTTTATAGCCCAGCTTGGAATATTTTGATGCCAGCCATAACCATGTCATAACTCTTGAAGGCATTAGAGGATTAAACAAACTGAAGTATTTGGACTTGAGCTGGAATCAGCTGAAAAAGCCAGCGGAAGAAATTGGTGTCTTGCGTAAACATACACCGATGTTGCTCAGCTTGGATATCAGGCATAATCCATGGCATAAGGTACATTTCAATCAGCTGCAATTGTTACTGCATTATATGTAAGTCTGCTTTAATCAGAGTTTGTTTATTGGATTTCATGGCCATTCAATTCCAAAAAGACTTGAGTTGCTTACAATATTTTACAAAATCATACTTCGAAGAAAAGTGACCATATAGACGAAGGCACTTAACAACCCCCCACCCCCCAACTCAAAAAAATTAAAATGACCAGGGCTCCACAAACACTAAATTCAAGTCTGAGAAAAGAGCCAGGTCATAAGAAATGTCAGGAAAAATGGAAGCATTAGAGTCACGTGTACCTCAGGGTGGGAGGTACGTGCTATTCCAAAGGATAGGGGCCTGTGGCTGTAAACAGCAAATTGCTTCCTTGATGTGACAAGGTAACATCTTCACATTGTCATGAATACAGTCATTTCTGGGTCTACTGCCTATTACTCCATCTAGAGAGACAATTGTCTTAAAAAGGATTCTACAATTGGAAACATCCAATACATGATCATAAAGCAGAGGATTTGCACTTCAGCAATCAAGGCAAATCAATAGCCCTTTAAAAGAAGCTTAAGTTGGTCCAACTTCTGATGTGTATCTGTTTCCATCTTAAAATGCAGTTTTGGGCAGATTACAGGACACATGCAGTACTCTGTCCCTTTGTTGGTAATGTTAAGCTAAACAATTTTGTCCTGTTTAAAATAATGTAAGACTAAAATAGGTGTGTCAAGCCTGCAGCAATAAATGTTTCAGGTCCATCCATTTTTGAAGACAGAAGAATTTTAAATGTGTGTTTCCAGAAATTATTTTTCTAATAAAAACACCAAAGAGGCATTCAAACTAGGGTAGCAAGGAATTAAGTTAGAACTGGAATCTGAAACAAACAATATTGGTATTAATAAGGGAAGACAGTTGGAAAGATTTTGGCGTAAGCAGAACCAGAGAGCAGTAGGGTGAGAGAAGGAAAGAGAAGCAAACTGTGGAAGTAGCCTGAAGCTGATTACTCCAGGCAGAGGTAATCATTGAAGAGTTTGAAATTAGAGCACAGCATCCCATTTCCTGTTTTTCTTCTCCCAAAGCCAGCCTCTGTGCGCCTGAGTGTGATTGGCCAGTTGAGAGCTCTAAGACACCTTGATGGAATTTTGATTACTGGGGAAGAGGCAGCAGCTGCTATTCAATATATAACAGACTCCAAAATCACCGAGGTTTGATGGTTCTTCGTTTCTTAAAATGATAATTGTACATTGCTTAAAACATTATAGGCAAATTGAAATCTAGTTTTAAATGTCATCATGGTTACTGCTGTTTTTAAAAATGCAAGGTTTTTAATGACATCCTGGAAAACAATGTAATGTGCCTTGAGCTTTATGAACTGAAGCAGCACTTAACTGGCATGTTTTTCTCAGTATTATTTGAAAGAATATATTTGAATTGCTCATGGTATAATCTCTAGCTGACTCAGTTATTTTACGCTTCAACATTGTGTAATTGTTTTCTAGAAATATACTTTATGGACATTTAAGATATTTTGGAATCAATTATTCACAAAACAACAACCCATTTCAGAAAATTATTTCCTTTTAGTGTCTGTACATAGGAGTACCGTTTGTAATCTCAAAACTGAGATACATAACTAGAAAGCAGTAAAATCCCTTTGAGATAAAGGAAGACGAGGTTGGGGGAGAATTTTATTATACCTCATAGAACTAAAGGCAGAGTTAACTGTGTGTGTAATAATAACTCTGTTTTAGTGCAAAAAATGCAACGGGAAATTACTAAATTGTATAATCTTGTAATTGAAATGTGCAACATATGCTTTTATTTTAGTGTACCATTTAATCTGATTGTCTTTATTCTCCAGATGTCTCTGATAGAGTGTTCTCGGACAGATCAGGAGAAGCTGCATATCCTTAGTGTCTTGCCGTATGCCAAAATCTTGAGTCAGATAAGCAGTAACAAAGTGGATGTATTTCAGAACAACTGGCATTCTACTGTAAGGAGTGTGGAGGGGAAATGGGAACTCCACCACACAATGCTTCACTTGTGTTAATATTCCAGTCCCCCCTACTTCTTTTTCCCAATTTCTATTTAGTGGAATAATTTTACACTCACACTATATTATCTTTTGGCGGGATGCCATATCTTTTGTTCTTGTGTTCACTTGTTATACGTGCTCCTTTACGTGTAATTTTACTTCTTTGTGTAATACACCTATGTCCCACACTTCTTCCCTCCCAAAACCTCCAGCAAAGTGTACATGTGTTATCCATTTTTACTCTCATAATAGCCTTCTGAGATAAATTAGGCTGAAAAAAATTTGACTAACCCAGGGTCTTCCTCAGCCAATGCCCAACAGTTCAATGATTATATTACATTGGCTGATTCTTGGTCTGCTATACTCTTAACTTCTTGGAAACCCAGGGAAAAGTTAGTGTCAAAAATAGGATGAGTGGGAGATGAAAGGAACTAATGAAGAAGGCAGACTGGGACAAAATGGCTTCAATGGAGTGATCAGAGAGAAGGGGATGTGGAATACCATCCAACACTCACAAAGCACTTCCCACCCCAGTTCCCCTTACATTATAGTTGCTATTATAGTCACCTGATGTTTGTTACAGAGGGAGTTGTGTGTGGCTCTTTCCCCCCAAACAGATTACTGTATTAGATCTGGATGGACAGCATCTCTGCAAAATCAGTGGGCTAGAACAGCTAGAGAATTTGCGATGGGCATCATTCAGCAATAATAATCTGACTAAAATAGAAGGTTTAGATCATTGCCTTAATCTGGAGGAACTCACATTAGATGGAAACTGCATTGTAACCCTTGAAGGTAATATATTTCTGTTTTTAATTCTGTACAGCTGTATTTTGGGGATATGGTAGCTTTTACCTGAAAACTTGCACAGCTGTCATTTTACATATCTCAATATTTCCATTTCTCCAAAAGACACTTCTAACTCTGGCCTGCGCATTTTTTGTTTGGACTATATCTTATCTTGCTTTGACAGCTGGGGATGGGGTGGTGATGGCATCTGAAGCATACTATAATTGGTGTCATTTTGAAAAGTGATATCCAACAACTTAAGCTGATGTGAAATGTAGCAAGACTACTAGACAGTTTATTTCCCTTCACAAGAAACTTGAGGGAGGCTCCCACTCTTCTTATTTGGAACTTACCAGTGCAATAGAATCATATGACATGGAGCAAGGAACAAATATATCACAAGCTTCATATGCAGGACACATCACATTTTCAGTGGCTGCACAGAAATGATGAAGTTTCTTGCCACCAGAACCGGATTGAGAACTTTCATTCAATATAGGTGTAAAGTAACAGTTCTTGAGTGGAATACCTGGGATGATCTGCAAAAGGGGGTACAGGAGTAGGAAATGATGTTTATATGGATAGCAAATTAAAATTACTATTAAATTGTAAGGTATATATACTTATAATGATTACCATCCTCTCCCACCTCTCTTGATTTACATACTCAAAGCTAACTAAGGAATATGTGAGGGAAAAATAGGATCTCTTCTCTGATACACCTAATTTCCCATGAATATACTGTACATTTATCTCATATATAGAGGAGGAGGAGGAAAAGGTAGAGGGAATGTGGAGGGATCTGTTAGTAATGGGCAAATGTAACTGGGATAATGGAGTTAATTAGAATATGCTTTGCTCATAGTTCATAAATCAGAGATTTGTCTTGTACCCTTGCAATTCTTGTGGTTCACATTTTACAGAATTTCCACTGGGTTGCAATATTTTTCCCTTATTCTGTCTGGCATTTTGGTTTCAGGAAGTTTAATTGACTGGTTCTTTTTATTGGCTTTGTTACTGCATTTTATTTTGCTTCTTGTTTTAATCTATTTGTTGTGTGTGTGTGTGTGTGTGTGTGTGTGTGTGAGAGAGAGAGAGAGAGAGAGAGAGAGAAAGAGAGAACGTTTTTTATATTTTTAATACATAGGCAACTTAAAAGTGTTTGGATGCAAATATATCCTGTAAATAAAAGTAGACTATAAGCATTAGTTTGGGGTATTAGTTAGAGAAGATGAATTGAAGTTGTAGATCAACGTGATTCCTTGTCTATCAGTTCCCTACCTGCTGTGATGCTGTTCTCTTGCTGTTTCCTATCTGTTCAGAAGGTTTGTTCTTTTCCTTTTATCAGGTATTTCAAAACTCTCCAAACTCATGCGACTGAGTGCCAACAACAACCACCTCACCACCCTAGAGAGAAATGTCTTTGATAACCTGTCGCACCTCCATTACCTTTCTCTTGAAAACAACCGGATCACATCATTAGGAGGTTTACAAAAGGCCTATGCACTCATTGAACTCTACATAAGCAACAACTATGTGTCCTCAAACCAAGAAATATATCAATTAAAGGTAACATTTGTATGTTAAAGTGAAGATGTTGCTCCTTTAACCTATGAACAAAAATCATCACAGTGACAGATTCTAGATAGCTTAAGAACCTGCGATCCTATAAATGCATTAACACGCAGAATTCAGGGACAGCACGCTGATTGAGAATTAGGAAAATATAGCCTCAATCCATCTAAGTGCATTAGAGTATGGAAAGCTGATATTGCCTAAAATGTAGCTGTGAAGTAAGAAAAATAAAGTCTTATGAGTTGAGCGGTTATTATTTAACAAATAACAGTTCATTGGGTATCATTAATATGATATTAATATAGCTTTGATACTTTCATCAAAGTTCAAAACTGCTCTAGCCCAATTTTTATTGAGATACAAGGAGGCATTTTTCCAATCCACTTTTTCCCTTAATATTTTTCCTTTTGTACTTTTTTACCTCTTAACCAAAAAGAAAAAAAAATAGAAGACATCAATTTCAGTTCTCTATAGAGGGGTGTTGGCAAAATATTTCAATACAATAATTCCAAAATTTTTCCCAATATACTTCAGTATTCATTTCTTACTCTTTTTTAATTATTATCATAATTGTAGATGGCAGCAATGATTCCACTGTAATAAAAATAAAAATATGGTAACAAATCACGTCTGTAGAGAAAGTATTCTCATCAGAATTCTATGTTTTTGCTAGCAGTGCAGATTGCTTCCTAAGTAAGCAGCTTTGGTCTGTGTAGATGCCAAGAAGATATTAACCATTTCAACATAAAACACAAATTCCCTTAAAACATTTTGAGGCATAAAATGTATGAGAATTCCAAATAAACTCTTCCGTATAATCTATTTTACTACAAACAGTAATCCTTATTACATTTCATGTTTTGTAATCCACCTCAAAAGTATTATTTTAGGATTCTCCCTTATCTTTCATTGCACATTTAATTTTGAGTTAATTTATTTGCTTCCTAGGGGCTAAATAATCTAGCTATACTGGACTTTTATGGAAATTTGATTGTTTGGAAGCAAGAAAACTACCGCCTTTTTGTCATTTTTCATATTTCTTCTCTGAAAGCCTTGGATGGTGCTGCTGTGGTAAGTTTCAAATGCCTAGTTTGAAAGAGAAAAACAAGGGGGAGAATGAGAAGATAGATAAGACAGGCAGACAGATGGACATGAATAAATGTATATATAGCCTCCAACAATCATAACCGTAATAACTTACAACCAGTTTTCTGGTCCCAATGGTGGCTGTAAACTGATTACTGATTGTACATAAATTTGTATACCTTGGTAGACTGGTTACTAAAAATGTGAAAGCAGAGAGCAGTTAAGATATGCAAACGGTGGTAGAAAAATTGAGTGAGTGAGTAGTGTGTTAAAAAGAAAATATTTGTTGAAATAAACAAAGGATCATTTCTACCCAGGTAGTTTCATGGAAATTAAATGAAGGATCTCTAGAGAAACAGAGTGGAATAGTAAAATGGAATGGAGATAGGGTCTATAGCAGTGGTGGCTAACCCTTTTGCTGTCGCGTGTCAAAAGCGGGGGGGAGCATGGGGGGGTTGCGCACATGCATGCCCAATGCAATGTCCCCCGTACCCCCCGCTGTGCATGCAGCCCCCCGCGCTCCCCCTGCTTTTGGCACGTGATGGCCCAGTGAGCCTGGTAGGCCTGTTTTCGCCCTCCCCAGACTCCAGAGGCTTTCTTGGAGCTTGGGGAGGCTGAAAATGACCAACCTGGAGGCCGTCTGGAGACTGGAAACAGCTCGTTTCCCAACTTCTGGTGGGGCTGGAAGGCGTGAAAATCAGCTGGCTGGCATGTGCATGCGCGCTGGAGCTGAGCTAGGGCAAGGCTTGTGTGCCCAAGATATGGCTCCACGTGCCACCTGTGGCATGCATGCCATAGGTTCGCCATCACGGGTCTATAGGGTCATAGAGCCTAATGACATGGTATCCCAATAAATATTTCCTCCTCCTGAAGTGAAGCCATTAATCATAATTCCTTGGGGGGGTGTAATTCAGCCATATTTAATACAACATACATTTTCATCTTACATTTTAAAATGCTGTTAATATAGGAAGCAAGTGAAATAGAAAATGCGAAAGATCAGTTTGGTGGCAAACTTAATGCTGATATGGTGGCAGAAAGACTGGGCCATTCAAACTTCAGCAAAATGCAAGAATTAAACTGGACAGCCTCTATGATCAGGTGAATTGCTTTCAAATATTAAAGTGAAAATAACTTTATGGTAATTCATCTTTCTGTACCATCAGTTCCTATTTTATATTAATTTGATGTTTAATTGTTGCATTTGATCCTGCTATACTACGGGAAACGTAAGTGGTTCTCTTTTTTTCCTAACACCGTTTTACCTATGAGGTAGACTGAGAAATAGGGTTGTGTCTCAGTTATATATTAAGATGGGGCTGAGATATCAACTGAGTTTTAAAAAGCACTTTACTGCTAATACTTACTTGTTCTACTATATACGTATTAAAAATTATTTGTGCAACAGTTCCTGAAAGTTTCCAGGAAAACATTTCCATTAACCAGCTACTTTAGGTTGTGCTTTATTTTTTGGAAGAACTTGGACAAACAAGAGCTGAATCCCTACTCTTCCTCATTTTTTGATCTCAATACTGCTGCCTAAATTCACATCTGCACAAAGCAGCAGAATCATTGTGAGCCAAGTCTGCTCTAAATTCCTGGAGGCATTTGAAAGTATTGAGTATTCTATTTGCACCATAGAAGATTGCTAGCAAGACATGAAGGGGGAATTAGCCGCCTTTGTTGTGCTAATAGTTGAGCCAATCAGTTGTTAATGGATGCATGAACATGCATGAAGGTTGGGCACCTGGGGAAAATATTTTTCCATTCATGTAATTGTGAGAATGTGGAATTGGGTAATCAGAACTATAGGGGATTTTAGGAAATATTGTACTTCACAGCAATATTAATCATTTCCCTGTTGTGCATTGAAAACCTATTTTCTGACAGTTAGAACAATTAATCAGTGGAATTGCCTCCAGAAGTTGAGATTGCTCCAACACTGGAGGTTTTAAGAAGAGATTGGACAACCATTTGCCTGAAATGGTATAGGGTTTCCTGCTTGAGCCGGAGGTTGAACTAGAAGACCTCCAAGGTTCCTTCCAACTCTGTTATTCTGTTTCCTGTTTAAAAATTGCCACCCCCACCCTGCTTCAGAAGGAGTTGAAATTATCATAGATGCTTACCGTACAGGTTTTGCATGCAGGAGTTCCTAAAATCTCCAGATGTATAACTATACTAATGTGATCTGCTTGGGACCTGCAACATTCCTACCAATCAAGTTAGACAATTCTAGATTGAATAAGCAAATAACTGCAAAGACAGAAGGTGTTTCCTAGTGCATCAGATCTGCATAGAAATAAACAAAAGTTTATATATGTGCTCTTCTAAAGTCTGCCTCAGGAAAAGCATCATATTTAATTTACCACCTCTTTCCCCTAAATGCCCTTTTTGTCTGTCTCAGAATGGTGGATCTTGTGCCAGCAGACCAGTTTAAAAACATCACGAGTGTGAATTTACAGAACAATAATCTTACCTCTTTCAGTGGTTTGATCTTCCTACCTAATATTAAGGTGAGTTGCCTATCATGAGTAGTAGATATTCTTACAGTACTGTCCCTGAGATATGTTAGGGCTACTTCATACAATTGTCACAATGATTATTTCTCCATATGGCTTATTTATTATCTCATTTATTGATTTTCAGTGCTATTGCCTATCAAAAAATAATTTACAATTAAGTGGCCCCAAAATACTGGGAATATATGGAAATATTCACAGTACTTGCTTCAAGCTTCCTCTAAAGAAAAGTGAGAGGACACTGTAGATAGACTCAGGAACAAGTGGTTGTCTAAATTTTTAGTATGCATACACCATCCATTCAATTTTCTATATTTTTGATCCTAAATATGAGAGACATCCTCTAGATGTGCATTAATTTAATATCACTGAACTGTGTAGTTCTTCCACTACTGGCAATGATAAGCAGCAAGCCATTTTTGGTACAAATATGCCTTCATGAGAGGCTCTCTGAATCTTTGGAAGGCTTTTACTTGAGCAGATTATTTATAATCATAGCACTGAAAAGAAAGAATTGTCATTTCTTAGAAAGAATTTCTTTCTTAGGTAGGTAGGTAGGTAGGTAGATAGATAGATTTTTTATTTTTTATTTTTATTTATATGCCGCCCTTCTCCAGAGACTCAGAGCGGCTTACAAGGCGTTAAGCAATAGCCTTCATTCTTTTGTATATTTTATACAACGTCAGCTTATTGCCCCCACAAACTGGGTCCTCAGTTTACCTACCTTAGAAAGGATGGAAGGCTGAGTCAACCTTGAGCCTGGTGAGAATTGAACTCACAGTAATTTCAGGCAGCTGGAAGCTAAATACTACCTTTAACAGTAGCATTAGTCTGCATTAGTCTGCTGCGCCACTCAAGGCTCTTCAGATAGATAGATAGATAGAGAGACAGACAGACAGACAGACAGACACACACACACACACACACACAACTAGACAACTCATGACCCACCCACCCCAACCTCCTTGGGTCATTATTTCAGAGATATTTCATTACCAGATTCCTTAATACTTTCAACAATGGCAGGGCTTCTAATGTACTTTAAAAGTTCTTTAAAATTCAGGGAGATATTCAGAAATGTATCTGTCTTGAAACTAGCCTAGGTTGAACTGTAGAGCACAGACAAAGATCAGAAACTGATCACAGGAAATGTTATATGACATTTTGTATTAAGTCATAAAATGCTTTTTTCCCTCTAACATCTAAACCAGACAGAGAATTTTCATCACAGTGAAACATCACAGTGATTGCCTTCAAAAGTTGTGGGTGCTCCATCACTGGAGGCTTTTAAGAGACTGGACAGCCAGTCTGGAATGCTTGAGCAGGGGATTGGACTAGAAGACCTCTCTTTCAATTCTGTTATTCTGTTATCAAGTAATTTCTAACTCCTAAAAATCTACATCTGTTAAATTTTAACATCCTTCTTCCTCTCAAAACCATTATTGGTATATTCATTATTATCTGAGATTTCTCAGGAAACAACAACTGAATGAAAAACTGCTATGACCTTCTACTGCTGCACCATAGAGAGTATTTTAACTTACTGTATCTGTGTATGATTTGCCAATTGCACAGTGGCAGATAGGACAGCACTCCAGAGGGTCAATGTCATTGCCCAGAGGATCATTGGTTGCCCTCTCACCTCTTTGGAAGAGCTTTATAGCTTCCGCTGCCTTCAGAAAGTTCAAAACATTCTTAAAGGTCCATTTCATCCTGGGTATCCTTTTTTTGAACTATTACCATCTGGCAACACAGGATAATAAAAACAAGGACAAATATTTATAGACTGAAAAACAGCTTCTATCCCAGGGCAATAACCATATTGAATTCTACAGTATAGTACAGTATTGGGTTTTCAATTTCAATTATATAGAATGTAAAGGATGTATGTTTGTGTTTTTATTTTTATAGTTATAATGTACACTGAAGACGGCATTTAATTTCGTTGTACCATGTGCAATGACAATAAAGTAAGCTAACTAACTAATTAGCATTTTAAAGATTTTGGCCAAGTTATATATGTGAAAATGTCATATTTTGGGCAGTCTTTTTTTCAAAGTTAGTTCAATTTGCTGAAATTCAAAATTAAAGAGGAAATGCAAAATATTCTGATAACATAATATTTCCAGAATTACAAATGTCAGAAAAATGGATTATTGGTAGGATACTGTAGAAAAGACTTTTACAGTGGGATGTGTTTTTGAAAAAAATCCAAAGTGATCGATAAAACTTTTATTGGTTTTATTGGCATAAAGAATATATAATCTTCTCATGTTCTCCATAATTTTGTCTCACTCATTATTTTACTAAAGATATAGAAAAATAAATGAAGGCTGTCTCTGAAAGTTGGCTCAGTTGAAGCTGTTCCTTTTAGAAAGTGTAGTATGATGAATTATTTTGCCTAAAACACCAGAATGCCCAATTATGTGGGAAAAAATTTCTAGGTAGCAAGAATATTGCTACTGCTGTGTGATATCATATACATTGGAAAAATAAATTTAAAATAAAAGACAATATAGTCTTATTATTTTTACCAGAACTACAAATAGGCCAGAGGTAGGCACAATTTATTTTATTGATTTTCTGTTCTTCCTATGGTGAAAATAGAGTTCTTTAATTTTGAGTTCTCAGGTGAACTCCCTCCAAGCAGTATTCACAGGACTATCCCTTATTCTCTTCAGTAATAAAACTCTCCTATCATTAACTAATCCTTGAGACCTTCTAGAAAATGAGACTTGATAGTCAAAATTATGTACTGTATGATGGAAACTCATTACTATAGATTTTATCTCTTAGAGACACTGGTAGGAATGTGTTTGTGTCATTTGCCTCATTATAAAACATAATACTGCTCATCCTAAAATGGATTCTAAAATTAAATTCTATGAAGATTGTAAAGGATTTTGTTATCTGAATATTAAAACTATCAGGTTTCCCACGGTAGTAGTAAGCGAGGCTAAAACTCTCAAAGAAATTTGGCTAAGAACTAAATATTTATTACTAATTTTGGAACAGTAGACATTATAAAAAATTAGCAATCACTGAACGAGTTCAAGGCTGGTAGAGAATTCATATACAGGTGAAACTCGAAAAATTAGAATATCGTGCAAAAGTTCATTTATTTCAATAATGTAACTGAAGGTGAAACTAATATATGAGATAGACTCATTACATGCAAAGCGAGATAGTTCAAGCCTTGATTTGTCATAATTTTGATGATTATGGCTTACAGCTCATGAAAACCCCAAATTCACAATCTCAGAAAATTAGAATATTGTGAAAAGCTTCAATATTCTAGGCTCAAAGTGTCCCACTCTAATCAGCTGATTAAACCATAACACCTGCAAAGGGTTCCTGAGCCTTTAAATGGTCTCTCAGTCTGGTTCAGTAGGAATCACAATCATGGGAAAGACTGCTGACCTGACAGTTGTGCAGAAAACCATCATTGACACCCTCCATAAGGAGGGAAAGCCTCAAAAGGTAATTGCAAAAGAAGTTGGATGTTCCCAAAGTGCCGTATCAAAGCACATTAATAGAAAGTTATGTGGAAGGGAAAAGTGTGGAAGAAAAAGGTGCACAAGCAGCAGGGATGACCGCATCCTGGAGTGGATTGTCAGGAAAAGGCCATTCAAAAGTGTTGGGGACTTTCATAAGGAATGAACTGAGGCTGGAGTCAGTACATCAAGAGCCACCACACACAGACGGATCCTGGACATGGGCTTCAAGTGTCGTATTCCTCTTGTCAAGCCACTCCTGAACAACAAACATCAGAAGCGGTTTACCTAGGCTAAAGACAAAAAGAACTGGTCTGTTGCTCAGTGGTCCAAAGTCCTCTTTTCTGATGAGAGCAACTTTTGCCTCTCATTTGGAAACCAAGGACCCAGAGTCTGGAGAGGCACACACTGCAAGATACTTGAAGTCCAGTGTGAAGTTTCCACAGTCTGTGTTGATTTGGAGAGCCATGTCATCCGCTGGTGTTGGTCCACTGTGCTTCATTAAGTCCAGGGTCAACGCAGCCGTCTACCAGGAGATTTTGGAGCACTTCATGCTTCCTTCCGCAGACGAGCTTTATGGGGATGCTGACTTCATTTTCCAGCAGGACTTGGCACCTGCCCACACTGCCAAAAGTACCAAAACCTGGTTCAATGACCATGGGATTACTGTACTTGATTGACCAGCAAACTCGCCTGACCTGAACCTCATAGAGAATCTATGGGGCATTGCCAAGAGAAAGATGAGAGACATGAGACCGAACACTGCAGAAGAGCTGAAGGCCGCTATTGAAGCATCCTGGTCTTCCAGAACACCTCAGCAGTGCCACAGGCTGATAGCATCCATGCCATGCTGCATTGAGGCAGTAATTGTTGCAAAAGGGGCCTAAACCAAGTACTGAATACATATGCATGCTTATACTTTTCAGAGGTCCGATATTGTTCTATGTACAATCCTTGTTTTATTGATTTCATATAATATTCTAATTTTCTGAGATTGTGAATTTGGGGTTTTCATGAGCTGTAAGCCATAATCATCAAAATTATGACAAATCAAAGCTTGAACTATCTCGCTTTGCATGTAATGAGTCTATCTCATATATTAATTTCACCTTTTAAGTTACATTACTGAAATAAATGAACTTTTGCACAATATTCTAATTTTTCGAGTTTCACCTGTAGCCTCCTAAATCAATTGAGTGTTCTATTTTCCATATCTTCTCTTGTGTAATGAAATTGTTGCACTTTCTCACACATGCTAGTCAGTGACTGTTGCGTGTTTATATTTGCGCTGTGAAGATCCTTTGCCACTGTAATAACCTTCTCTCCCTTTAGATGAGGTAGAATCAATTCCTGCTCTTCCTAGCATGTTAATTGGGGAAAGGTGTTTTTGAAGCAGACACTGCATGTTTAATCAGGGCAGAAATATAAGTCATCATTATTATATTTTGTACTCTTAAGTTTCCACATACAGTAGTTAATTGTTAGCCTTACTGCTTATTATCTAAAATGAGAAGAATTAATCCCATTTTTCATGCAGGTTCTCTGCCTCAATTACAATCACATTGAGTCTATTTTCCCAAGACAAAAGCCTTCCAATCACTTAACAAACAGACAGTTGCTACATCAGAAAGTGATGTCCAGTGGATATGGACAGCAAGGGTCTTCAAAAAGCAGCAGGTACACAGCCTTAATATAAATAACAAAAAGAAGAGGCAGTTACTTGGAGAAAAGTGGACTCTACCTGGAACTGGAACTAGTCTCCAAGTAACTCATTTTCCCTCTGGGGTCAACTCTGGGAGAAAAACCATGTTGTGAGTTTGTAACAGGAAATTGCTGAGCATAGAATTGGTTAACTGGTCACTCATGAACCCTTCTTCAATCCCATCTATGTCTTGAGTAATATATTTCATTTTACTTTATTTATTTCCTCGAAGGAGTTGCATAAGCCATGTGCCAAAACTGTTTTGAGCTCAAAACACTTCCCATTGATTGAAGCAGTCTGTTTTGAATGTGAAATGGTTTTTCAAACTCAGAATAGGGTGTTTCCAATTCAAGCTACCTAAGAAAAGTTTGAAAATCGTTAACTGACTTAAAATTTTCGTGGTTGGCAGGATGCTGCAACTGTTGGCTCTATTACTGGCTTGACACTACTACTGTACATTTCATTTATTTCTTTTTGAATTAATTGATAAGTCATGCTGAACAATGTTTAATGTATTCCTTAATGTTTAAACAAAGTATTAAGTAGATTCTTACTTGAGGAGAGAAGTAAAATAATATCCTAAGCCAGTATTTAGTTCATTGCTATGTGGACCACATCTCCAATAAATAAGCAATTGCTGTGATTTCTGTTTTATTTGTATTTACCTGCAAATCATTTGCCTGGAAAACAGCCTGGAAAATTGTTGCTAGCTATAAATATTTGAATATGTTTTCTGATCAATGAACTGTTGATGAAATGAAAAATAGTAGTAATAGTAGTACCAGTAGTAGTGATTTTATTTGTTATTTAGCATGTGATTATAATTAGGTGCAGTACAAATATAAATTCATAAATATTATAACCTGTTGCGGTTCATTACACTATCACAGTAAAAATGATTCTCTAAACTAAAATACCCATCACATATAATAACTTCAGCATATGCACATTAAATTAAAAGGTGAAATTTTTTAAAGAAAAAATCAGGTGCTAAAGAAAACAGTTTTACTCCTATTTTGTGCTCATGGCTAAGCATAATTAGAGAGGATAGAAGGAATGGCCTGGAGGGACAGGAGGAAGAGCTGCTACCAAGACAATTGTCTGATAAAAAAGAACTGAATACAGGGCAGGAAGGTAACCCTGTGTAAATTTCTCAGACAAGACTTTCCCTACTTCTCATGAAGATAAATGGGTGTGTATGCATTCAAACTTGCAAGATTCTGCTATAACTTTACAGAAAACGTAGTACTGACATACATGACATTGGATTCCTAGTTTGATCTACCTTGAAGGGCTGACATAATTTAGTGGCCATTGATTCCAAAGAGCCAAGCTACATAAGAAATGACTCTTAATTGTGACATGGCTACTCTAATTAAATAGGAGAACCAATTGACCCTGCCCAAATACAGCGGGGCAAAAAAGTATTTAGTCAGCCACCAATTGCGTAAGTTCTCCCACTTAAAAAGATGAGAGAGGCCTGTAATTGTCATCATAGGTAGACCTCAACTATGAGAGACAAAATGAGAAAACACATCCAGACAATCACATTGTCTGATTTGGAAAGAATTTGTTTGCAAATTATGATGGAAAATAAGTATTTGGTCAATATCAAAAGTTCATCTCAATACTTTGTTATATATCCTTTGTTGGCAATGACAGAGGTCAAATGTTGTCTGTAAATCTTCACAAGGTTGGCACACACTGTTGCTGGTATGTTGGCCCATTCCTCCATGCAGATCTCCTCTAGAGCAGTGATGTTTTGGGGCTATCGGTGGGCAACATGGACTTTCAACTCCCTCCAAAGGTTTCCTATGGGGTTGAGATCTGGAGATTGGCTAGGCCACTCCAGGACCTTGAAATGCTTCTTAGGAAGCCACTCCTTTGTTGCCCGGGCGGTGTGTTTGGGATCATTGTCATGCTGAAAGACCCAGCCACATTTCCTCTTCAATGCCCTTGTTGATGGAAGGAGGTTTGCACTCAAAATCTCACAATACATGGCCCCATTCATTCTTTCCTGTACATGGATCAGTCGTCCTGCTCCCTTTGCAGAGAAACAGCCCCAAAGCATGATGTTGCCACCCTCATGCTTCACAGTAGGTATGGTGTTCTTTGGATGCAACTCAGCATTCTCTCTCCTCCGAACATGACGAGTTGTGTTTCTACCAAACAGTTCTACTTTGGTTTCATCTGACCATATGACATTCTCCCAATCCTGTTCTTGATCATCCAAATGCTCTCTAGCAAACTTCAGACGGGCCCGGACATGTACTGGCTGAAGCAGGGGGACACATTTGGCACTGCAGGATCTAAGTCCCTGATGGCGTAGTGTGTTACTTATGGTAGCCTTTGTTACGTTGGTCCCAGCTCTCTGCAGGTCATTCACTAGGTCCCCCTGTGTGGTTCTGGGATTTTTACTCACCGTTTTTGTTATCATTCTCACCCCTCGGGGTGAGATCTTGTGTGGAGCCCCAGATCAAGGGAGATTATCAGTGGTCTTGTATGTCTTCCATTTTCTAATTATTGCTCCCACAGTTGATTTCTTCACACCAAGCTGCTTGCCTATTGCAGATTCAGTCTTCCCAGCCTGGTGCAGGTCTACAATTTTGTTTCTGGTGTCCTTCAACAGCTCTTTGGTCTTCACCATAGTGGAATTTGGAGTTGTGGACAGGTATCTTTTATACTGATAACAAGTTCAAACAGGTGCCATTAATACAGGTAATGAGTGGAGGACAGAGGAGCCTCTTAAAGAAGAAGTTACAGGTCTGTGAGAGCCAGAAATCTTGCTTGTTTGTAGGTGACCAAATACTTATTTTCCACCATAATTTGCAAATAAATTCTTTCCAAATCAGACGATGTGATTGTCTGGATTTGTTGTCTCATTTTGTCTCTCATAGTTGAGGTCTACCTATGATGACAATTACAGGCCTCTCTCATCTTTTTAAGTGGGAGAACTTGCATAATTGGTGGCTGACAAAATACTTTTTTGCCCCACTGTAAAGCATTGTAGGTTATTGCATGACTCATTGCTGGTCTTTCAATCTACTGGATGTGCTAATATCAAGGACATCTTTTATACTGCAACTTTTATACTGGCATCTTTCAGAAATTCTCATCCAATGTAAGACTGAAAAAACGTAGTGAAATGGAGAAAGTCTATTTGGCTGGAGATATTGCCAAAATATTGCTAAGAGATCATCATCGTTAAGTTTTACAAAACTTAAAAAGTAATTCAGAGCTATTCTCATTTTCTTTTTCATTTCCTTAAGGGGAAAAATGGATTTCCATGTCATTGCTTAAAGTGCATGTTTAGATTACTGCCTCATTTCACACAATAGAACAGGATGTATTTTCTCATACAATGTTTCAAAAGCCTAGCATAAGTCCTGAAAAACTTTGCAGAATTTTATTTCCACATTCAGTTTTTACTAAGCTATTCATTCTGACTCAGACTCTGTTTTTATTCTAGGGATGCAGGAGTCAGTGAAAGCTTGCCTCCAATAATGGAGAGTTTAGAAGTTCTCCATTTGGGCTATAATGGAATTATAAATTTGGTCTTGTTACAGATTAGTAGGCTAAAGAATCTGAAGTTTTTGTTTTTACAGGGTAAGTAACAATAGCAGCTAGTTCAATATCATTATCATGTATTTGTAGTTTCCTTTTGCAGAAAAGTAAAATTCTTATAGGGTGGTACATGGAGCAGAATATCCTGAAGAAGACCATGGCTGTCTAGTACTTTAATGTACTTTAAAATTATGCAGTGCAACAATATATTTCAAATACCAAATGAAAATGTGATCCTTAACAGTAATCCCTAAGGAGGATCACCATTAGATCAAATAATAACATGCTTTATAGGCACCATATCATAAAGCCTACATCACTAATCCAGATAATGTGTTTCATCAGGTAAGTTCCTTTATGATGCTATTATGGTATAATATAACAAACAGGTTGGGTAGGAAAAAAGCCTATCTCGCCCCCCTTTCTCCTTTTGAAAAATTAGAAATATCCTCTCAAAGAAGCAATATTGAAAATGGGTGGTTTTAATACCAAATTCAGAAAATATTTCTCCCCCAAAGTCCTAGTGTTATTTTATGCCACACTATCTCTGATAAAAAAAATAAGTTTGCAGACTTATTAACATAAGCAAAACCTATGAATGGAGGTAAGATTGGAAAAAGTTCTACCTCTTCTGATCCAACTGAATGTAATATAGAATTTTTACGGTCGGATCTCCTGTATTCTTTCCTTTGTCAACAGAGGTTCTGAAGAGCGTTAGTGTATGTGTAGATTTTCTATTAGGATTGAGGCGTGAGTCAAGGAACAATTCTTACGCTTCATGCTGATTCCACAGTATGAATCTCTTAAAAGTTATTCCCTGTAACGAAAATCATATTTTTCTCCCTCCTTCACCCCCCAAAGCGAATAGCTGATTCAAAGAAGTTTAAGCAGAGACATGGATGTGAAATGTGCATTACTGCCTTGATCCTCCTGCACCCTTAAAAAGGATGTTGCAGTCATGGAATTCCTACTTCATGTCCAGCTGGTTCTATTCAGTAGTGTGAAAAAATATATCTGCTTGGTTGCCTTTCCCTAGGAAAATATTTCAGTTCTTCCTGCAAATATACATTTGGTATGCTTCCACGTGCAAAGGAGATACCAGTTTCTTTGTTGGTTAACCATTTATTAAATTTATGTGGCCTCCCACTTTGTAATATAGAGTCTGGGCAGCTAACATGACATAGGAAAAACTCAAACTATAAAATAAGGAACAATATATTAAATTTATTAATTATTAAATATTAAAGAGAAAGACAATTTGGCGTAGGATTAAGGCACCAGCTAGAAACTGGGAGGCCATGAATTCTAGTGCAGCCAAGGCACAAAGCTAGATGGATGACCTTGGGCCAATCACTCTTTCAGCTCTAGGAAGCAGGCAATGGTAACCACTTAGAAAATCTTACCAAAAACTGCAGGGATTTGTCTAAGCCAGGGGTGTCAAACTCGCATTGTCACATTGTTGTCATGTGACATATGCCACCATTCTCCCTTCACTAAAACTGCTGAGCATGGCTAGCACATGACGCATCTTGTCCACGAGTTTGACACCCCTGGTCTAGGCAGCTGCCGACTTGAAGGAAAAGAAAAGAAAAAAGGGAAGGGAGGGAGGGATATTGTATACATGGGTTTAAAATCATATCATATTTGTCTGTTCTCATGACATCATTGACTTCCCTTCATGTAAACTTGATTAGCTTGGGGCAACTTGATTAGCTTGGGGTATTAATTGTTAACACATTTCACTAATTCAGTATTATTGTAGCTATAGTTTGTTGATTAAATCATAGTTGTTACAATAACCTGGATTCAGCGTAATAAGCCACCAGCTGCTGAGTTCATATGACACACTAACTTTGAAATAAACAAATTGTGTAGCCCAATATATTTCACAAAAATATAAGCATGGCTCAATTGCAGATCAAATAAACCATGTATTTATTCAGAGATACTTCATAAATAGGAACATTAAGTACCACAATCAATGGAGGTGGTAAGTATCCAATATCAAGATCTGATATTCAGTGGTATGTTCTGGGCTGAGTGACGGGGAGATATTTGTCCTTTTAATTATTTCCAGTTGTTCATTTGTCCATTGCATCTTTTCCCTATCCACTTTTGATTTTGATGTAACAGGTAATGAAATCAGCCACATTGAAGGGCTCGAAGGCCTGCAGATTTTGCAGGAATTGGTGCTGGATCATAACAAAATTAAAGTTATCGGTGAGAATTCTTTCGCCAGACAGAGCTCCTTGCTGGCTCTTCACCTGGAGGAGAATCGTCTGCGTGAACTCAACAATTTGCTTCCCTTGGGAAAACTACAGAAGCTTTTCCTTGGTCTCAACAGAATTCAGGTACAGTAGGTCTTATACCTCAGCCTTTGCATCCTGAAGTCTTCCAAATATATTTAATCTGTAGCTGCTTGAATTTTTGGCCAGCATATCAGCTGAGTGGACATTCTGGAAGCTCTACTCTCAACACATCTGGAGAGCATTAGGGTGAAGAAGGTTGACTGAGACAGAAAGTGATGTTTTTCTTCATTCCTTTATTGCAAAGGAGAGTGAGTCAGCTGGAAATCATAAGACAGAAAGGACTATAACAGAAATCAGAATGTGAGGCCTAAAAAACAGGAAAAAATAGTGCACTCTGGATGAAAGATGATACATGGATATCCCACAAATTGCATCTGGCCCCTTTCTATACCGTCTTTTGAGCGTAGTATTGTTTGGCAATAGCACACAAATCTTTGGCACCTCTGGGGTTTCTTCGTTATTTTGGTTGAATTGGTGTATCTTAAAACACCTTTATCTGTACATTGCTTCTCTAGTATGCATATACCCATATGGCGTGTTGTGTGACTTTGTGGATATATTTTTGACAGAAAATCTATACAGTGCATGATTAACAATGGTAATTAGAACCAGAAATTTTGATACTAAGTGATGCAATTATTAAAGCACCATATCATGCAACCATCACTTAGTGATGGCAATTTTGGCAGTCCCCGTTGCTGTCATTAAGCAAGGATTGCAGGTTTTTAAGTGGGTCTCATATAGCTTACAAGCAGGCCAGCAGGCAGGTAAGTTAGAACTGGCGATAGCTGCTAGCAGGCAGAATAGAATGTGTAAGTGGTGCCCAAGGTGTGGTATGAATGTGGTTCTGCTGGGGAAAGGCTGCACCGGTGGTCCACAATGACCACTGAATGATTGGTCATTACATGAAGATTACCTGTGAAAACATATTGAACGAAATCTATTTTTTATTTTGGGGGCAGGATTTGGTCGAACTTGAAAAACTTGAATATCTTCCTTGTATTAAAGAACTTTCAATATACGGAAATCCAGTGAGTATACTATTTTGCACAGTAATATCACTTAAGTTTATAGTATCCTTTGTTTCATTCCTCTAAATATCCCTAATTTTTCTATTTAGAAAATGTTGTATTACATGCTACATTAATATTAAAGCTTTCATTGTCTACACATTTGTCATAAACTGTTACGAATTTACTCAAGATATTAAGCACAATATCTGAATATGCTGAAGTCTTTTCATAAATAGATAGTCAACATGTTCTTGGGAAACCATGTAAATGAGTTGAATGCAAGAAGGCAAAACTGTACGGGGAGTCCTCGATTTACAACAGTTTGTTTGGCAACTGTTCGAAATTACAACAGATTGAAAAAAGTTACTTATGACCATTTTTCAGCATTGATTGTTGCAGCATCCCCTTGATCAAAATTCAAATGCTTGGCAGCTGACTTGGATTCATGATGGGTCATGTGATCACCTTTTTGTGACCTTCTGACATGCCAAGTCAATGGGGAAGTCTGAGTCCCTTAACAACCATTTTACTAAATTAATCCCTGCAGCAATTCACTTAGCAACTCTGGCAAGAAAGGTCATAAAATGGAGCAAAACTTTCCTAACGTCTGTCTCATTTAACAACAGAAATTTGAGGACCAATTGTGGTCGTAAGCTGAGGACTACCTGTAATAGTCTCCAAATATCAGAACTGAACAGAAAAAATGTTTCACTGCCTAAGCACATTAATATGTTTATGTATAGCATATTTCTGGTTGTTGCTTTATTTTTTTTACTTAATGTTGTTTTATATTCTGTGGTTTTGAAATTCTTTTTCTCTATTTTCTATTTTACTTTGAAATGTGAGCATCATTTGAGTATCTTTTTAAGCTATTTTAAACTTTTTATTGTTAAATGTTTTGTATAGGCTTTAGGTTAGCCACTTTATAGATTTCATTCAAATTGAGTAATATATGTTAAATAAGACATTGCAGAAGTTGAAGTCGGATTTCAGAGAGAATGAGGACTACCATTTATTTATTCTTTGTTTGATTCCAAGAGAAGCAGTTACTTTAAAAAATTGCAAAGAGATCCTGCATTCATGCACTCACTCCATGCTTCAAAGCATGTTTGTGGAATTGAATCTGAGGCATTCACAGCCCTAATACTTCTTATTGCCGCTTGATTGTTATATTCAGCTGTTCATTTACACTGGTTTCAGTAGGTTGAGATAAAATACGCTCTGAAAGTTGTCCAATTTTATTTTTAGATTTTTGAGGAATATATTTGGTGCAAAACAATAGCTGTTTTAAGTCTTGTCATATTCTCTCTTTCCTAATTGCCTTCCTGCTGAACATAACATCGAATTGTGTATGTTTCTCTAGTACTAAGGGGACTCAGTGCTCAACATTACTCTCTTTACCAATATAGCTTCTCTTCAGTGGTGAAATGTAAAATTTGTTACTACCAGTTCTGTGGGCATGGCTTGGTGGAGGGGATAATGTGACTGAATGAGCATGGCCAACTTTTTTTTTTACTTTTAAAACCATTTTTTCTACAACCTCTTTGGCTGAAGAGGTTGTTAAAAAATGCTTTTAAAAGCATCTGACGATCCCAGCTGAGCCGCGTGATCGTCAGAGGCTTTTTTTTTACTTTTAAAAGCATTTTTTCAGCTAAAGAGGTTGTAGCAAAAATGCTTTTAAAAATAATAAAATAAAGCCTCTTATGATCGCGGGGCTCAGCTGGGGATGGTGGGGTGGGATTTTTGCTACTGGTCCTCCGAACCACCTGCCACCCTCGCTACTGGATCAGGCGATCCGGTCCGAACTGGGAGCATTTCACCCCTGCTTCTCTTTCAAAGTAAGAACTGCTGCACAACACATTTAAAATGTATGTGATTTGTTATTGTTATTGTTCGTATAGGGATTGCATTAGAGGTGGATTTCAGCACGTTCTGACCTGTTCTGGAGAACCGGTAGTGGAAATTTCAAGTAGTTTGGAGAACCGGTAGTGAAAATTCTGACTGGCCCTGCCCCCGTCTATTCTCTGCTTCTGAAGTCCCAGCTGATTGGGAGGAAGTGGGGATTTTGCAGTAACCTTTCCCTTGATTGGGGACAGAATGGAGATTTTACAGTATCCTTCCCCTGCCACGCCCACCAAGCCACACCCACAGAACCGGTAGTAAAAAAATTTGAAATCCAACACTGGATTGCATGTGTGTCTTTGAAAGTTCTAAAAATAGATTGCCTTTTCAGGAATGTTACCCTGTACTAATGTTAGAGGTGTTAATTTTGTTTTATCTGTCTTCATTTTCAATTAAGTCAAGGAATTGACTTAAACTTTTGGAAAGGATGTGGATATGGAGAACCTTATGCTTTAGTGCAGGGGTGTTAAACTGGCAGCCTGCGGGCCAGATGCATCACTCACAGGCCACACCCAGCCCAGCAAAAAAGTTGCACGATGTCACATGACATCATATGACACGATAAAGTTTGACACCCATGCTTTAGTGCCTGGATTAACCTTTTGCATCTCTCTTCCTTTCTTAGGTATCACGTAAGATTTCCCATCGCCCCCTCCTTATATTTCGCTTACCTAACCTTCAGGTTTTGGATGGCATAACAGTTAGCCCAGAAGAGAGGGCAAGAGCTGAATTCCATTTGCTAGAACAGCAAGTAAAACATGGTTATTATAATTAAGTTTGGTTTGGGCTGTTACTATTTTGGGAAGGATGAACCAGATTTGATTCTGTCTGTTAAATACTACCTTTAGAAAGTTCCATTACCTTTTTTTCTTTCTTCTGTCCTTCCGTCCTTCCTTTCTTCATAATTCAGCATATGTTTGACACACAGCATGTGGGTTGCCACGTTTCATCAAGAATTTAATGCTAGCATCATGCCAGTTCAGAAATAAGAGTTGCAATTGTCTATTTAACAATACTGCTATCTTAAGCTATCTTACTCCAAAGATTATTGTTACCCTCTGGGTCCTGTTACCTGCTCAGAAATTATCATCATTATATGCTCATTGACCTGAAATAACATTTTCTGATGAGGCTGGCAAGGTCAGCTTATTCTATTTTACTTTCCTGAAGCACTAAATGACTTTGAATGTATACTTGTGACTCACTTTTATTTTGAAGGAATCCATACTTGATGGTACCTTGTCACCTAGAGGCAACCAAGTGAGTCCTGCTGTGCTTAATTCACAGATAGCAAATAAAAACGGAGCGATTTCCAAAGATATAATTGGTGAAGAGAATTACAAAGCAAGAGAGTGGGGTATAAGGTTAAGAGATTGAATGGGTGAGGATTTGGGAAGCAAAGATATAACTAGTTATTTATTTATTTAGCTGTTTATTTATTTATCTATCTATTTATCTATCTATCTATCTTATCATGTTTGTATATACAACATACATAACAAAACAATACATAAAAATGTTAAAACCAGTTTAACATTTTTAAAAAATTCACAAAATGGCAGAAAAGCATGCAGAAAGTGCACGATCAACCATCATACAACCATATAATAGCCTCTGTTCTATTTTGCGATAAACTTACCACTTTATATGTACAAATATTATCTTGGATCTGAAACCTCACAGATGTTTATAAAAATGTGAATATGCCATATCTTGAATTTAACCACACCTTATTTTTTCCAATAAATCAAGAGGTGTTTGTGTTCCAGTTATATTTTTAGTCCATAATTATGTGTACTGTCCATAGGAACAAGTCAGGGGTGGGCTTCAAAAATTTTAGCAAGGGGTTCTCTGCCTGGTTGCTGGGTGGGTGTGGCCATGGTGGGTGTCGCCTAGTTGGCCTCTTGCACCACGGGGGGGGGGGCATTTTTGCCCTCCCCGGGCTCTGGAGGCTTAACTCAACCTCCAGGAGGGCAAAAATGGCCTTCTCAGGCTCTGGAGGCCAGACTTCCCAAGTTTCCAGTAGGACCATTTTTTGCTCCCCCCCCCCCCCCCGCCAAGCCTCAGCGCACACTCTGCATCCAAAATGGGCTGCATGGGGATTCCTGGGAGGGGAGGGGTGGGCAGGGCCAGCAGGAGTGGGATTTGGGGGTTCTCCAAACTGCACAGAATCTTAGCTAGAGGTTCTTCCGAACCCCTGCGAACCCCCAGCAGCCCACCCCTGGAACAAGTAGCCTAACAACAGCAAAGGTTTGGTGAATTATAATTTTTAAGGGTTTTGATCCATTGAAAGTCAGTTGTCCTTAACCTCATCAGTATCTGGATTAGAGACCATCTTGGAATTCTGTGGATGAATACCATCTTGAATGGCATCATGGAAGAAAGATAGAATGTAAACTTATTAAAGCATGCAGAATTATACGTGCAATGATTCTGCTTAATCACAGACCTTGATGATAATTATGGAACTTTTGAAGGGTCTTCATGCCTTATCTCTGCTAAAGTTCAAATTACAAGCTTTCTGTGTTGCAACTTACAAGGGAATTTTACTTGGCTTGTGGTTGGGCCATTTCCTTACTTGTAGGAATTTCCACAAGTCTCCACCCCTGGTTTCTTCCTTTGTTTTCCCCACAGCTGCTGACAAAGTAACCAACGTACAGTGAACTTCAGGGCAGCTTTGCAACTAGTGAGCTGCATTTTTTCCACTTTTTTACTGCAGAAACATATATTGCACAAGGAAAGGATAAAGATGGGGACAGTCTTAGTGCTTTGTTCAGAAGCTACTTTTGATCTATCTTTACTGATCAGCTAAAAAGAATACTGATTTGTTCTAGAGAGTTCATACTAAATTCTCATGTTGGTTTTATGAAGACAGGAACAATCCATTAGAAGACTAGCTCTGAAGGTTTGGGTATTGTTTAAAATGAGAGTGTCTGTATGACAGGTGCCTCTATATCCTGGAGACTTTAATATCCTTTCCTTTTTTATGAGCCAGCTTGTACATTTTCAGTGATACAGGGGAAAGTGTATTTATAATTCCCAGTAGAATAAGACTGGTAAAATTTTCAGTGGAAATAAAAATCTAGTACTCTTAATAGCACTTTACAGTGTCTATTGTTAAGAGATGAATTAATTTGAAAATTGGCAAAATGTGTTTTTTTTTTTTTTGCAGATATTTTTCTCCTTGGAATATAATATCGATCATCTAAATTTGAATATTTATTTTGTATTTCAAATAGAGAAAAGGATATACCTTTTATAAACTGAGACTTTGACAACCTTCCTTTGTGATGTCTTAAACTCTACTCTTACATACATATCATAGCAGGAAAAAAATATGCCATCTTTCCAAGAAATGAGGCATGTTTTTCTATGCTACAATTCCTCGTCGAGTTGATGTCCCTAAAGTATGGTGGTGTCACTTGAAGTTCCAATGCTTGTTATCTCAATTATTGCCTCTGATAAACTAGTATTTTATTATTATTATTATTAAATTTATTTGCCACACATCTTGCAGTAAATGCTCTAATTCTAAACTGGTCTGTTTTATAAACTGTATATCATTTAAAAATAAATTATAATACAATATTAGTGCAGCTAGGAATAGAATGCAAAGGCTTCCCATTTATTAATGAGATATTCCGTTTTTCAAAAAGTTTGAGAATCATCTGCTTAGCTATAATAGAAGAGGCATTTTCTCATTAGGCTGCCACAGTAGAAGAGGTTCTCAGTTTTCTTTATGAAAAGAAAGTTATTTTTCCCTAAGAGCTTATAGAAAGTTAAGAAGAAAAATATTATTTTCTTCAAAATAACTTGGTTTTGGCATGAAATATCAAATGAAATTTTGGAGAAATGGAGAAAAGCAACTAAATTAGTTCCTTATATAATATCAGTTTTATTTGGTGGGCCAGGTACTTGAAATATTTTAATAAATAATTTAAAAGAATGACAGCTTGTTTGGTCTAATGGTTAAGGCACCAGGCTACAAACCAGAAGACTGTAAATTCTAGTCTTGCTTTAGGCATAAAGATAAACTGCGTGACTTAGGGCCAGTCACTCTCTCTCATATCAGGCTTTGATAACCAGTAATCAATTACTATCACAAGCAAAACAGGCAAACCCTGCATTTGTGGGCAAAACACTAAGAAGAATAAAAATAAAAGAACATTACATTTATTTAATAATCCCCCAATCCATTTCACTCTATGTTATGGCTAGCTAATCTCAAGTGCTTTCTTCCGCTGGGGACTAATAACATAACATGTATTCAAGTTATGGTTATGGGTTCCTTTTGTAAAATGGAAATTCTGCTTCTTGGAGAAATAAGAATAGAGTGACAAAAGGGGGAGCATTATTTCAAAAGGCATCACTTGCCATTTTCAGACTGCTCCACATATAGGCTGGTGTCACAAGGGTACCCTCCGTTTGAGTCCCAGCAGCTTCCTCAGACCCCCATCTTGAATCAAATTGTTCTTACATGCTGCTGTGGCCTTTTTCCTCCATTTTATCAATTTTCTAATCCAGCTTTTTATGAGATGTAGGCATAGTCTGCTTCTAACAGAATTTTCAGATTTTAAAAAACCTTTTAAAGGGTTTCAGTGAGGGAAGGGGAGAATTCTCTTATCCAAATGTTCAAAATAGAGCATGAAGCAGTGGGCTGAAACTGAAGAAAAATTGCTGTCATCTGAAGAAGAAATACTGTCAAAACCTATTGGGGTCAGAACACAGAATTAAGCTGTTAGTGCTTGCTATTGTTTATAAGGAGAGTGCCACAACTCAGTGATGTTTTCAATGCAGAAGATTCCAGGGTCTGTCCCGACTATCTCCAGGTAGGCTGGAAAAGTCATCATTTGCCTGAAATATCTAATGCCAGTCAGGTTAACCAAGGCTGCATTAGATGGCTTAAAAGTCCAGTTTCCTTTTTTTCTGTATAAGTCTCTCTCCCCAGCAGAATCACTATTGTTCTTATCAGGGCTTCCATCTGCTTGCATGGGACTACTGCCAAAGGCAGATCCCAGCAAATTCATAATTTAAAATAAATTAGGAATTGGTTCCTGAATTGGAAGGTAACTGTGGTGAAGTAGAGGGAGTGCATCCTTTTTTGCATAGATATTTTTTCAAGTTGTCTAACAACCTGTTGTGGAATTGGCTTTTAAACTGATCTAGTTAATTATAAAATATAATATGCTCCACCTCAGAAGAAATAAAAGTATGGGAATTTGCCAGAAAGAGGACAAATTTGCATTGAGACTTGGGACAGAAAATTGGAAAATTGGGAAGTGCATTTTTTACACTAAGCACTGAGACAAACTTGCAGTCCTGAGATGAAATCCTATAAGAAAGGAAAAAAATGTTAATCCAAAAATACAGAAACTGAGAGCCTGATCAGATTTTTAAAAATTTGTTAAAAATAATAAGAGTTTATTTTTACTGTTGGAGATTAAAAGTCAGTTTTAAAGGAATATCAGCTGCTTGAAGATATTTGAAATCATTGTCTTAAGTTTTTTTCAGAATGTGAAAAAACACCCAAACAGAAATATACAATGGCACACAAAACAATAACCTCTGATTAATAATGCTTAAAAGCTTATTGGAACAAATGCAGTGTACTTTTTTAAAAAAAGGTTGCAAAAGAATATCCATAGGGGCTTGATAGATAACTTCATAGAATAGAGACCATCACTAAGAAGACTCCTCTGCATCTAATCCTGAAAAAAAAAAAGCTCTGGTTGAGAAATAACAATCACTAGAGTTGTGTTTTTGGATTTCACTTTGAAAGAAGTTCCTAACAAGATTTTTTTCCCTTTCTTTTTCTGTCTGTCTCTCTGTCTGTCTGTCTATCTATCTATCTACCTACCTACCTACCTACCTACCTATCCATCCATCCACTATCTATCACATTTAACCATCCATCATAACAAACCATTTTGGCACAAAACAAAGTGAGACTATACCCTTGAATAGCCAAGAGATTATAATACACTTAGCATTGTATTGCACTGCAGACAGACGCAGTTGGAAAGGTTACCAGCAGATTCACTGTTTGGGAAATCACTGACAAAATAAGAATTAATTATATTAGACTTCAACAAGATGTGTTTTTAGATTCCTGGTCACTGCCTGGACAAGTCCTTGCAGTTTTCTTAGCAAGATTTCAGAAGTGCTTTACCATTGCTGCCTCCTGAGAAATAATGACTGGCCCAAGATCACTTATCTGATTTCATGCCTAAGGTGGTACTAGAACTCACAATTTCCGTTTCTAGCTTGATGCTTTAATGACTAAACCAAACTGATTCTCAGTTGAGTGTAGTGGAGAAAATAAACCTAATAAACAAAATGGAGATTACATCATGTTCTCTCCCCCAAAGTCCCCTGCAATCCTATCTAAATCAAAGAATACAAGCCTCCTTACCAGCTTACAGTACAGCTCAAGGGCAACCCTTACAAGGAAATTGCAACCTAGAGAAACCCCAAGACTCCATCATCTAACCGTTGAATATTCCATCTCTTTTAGCAGTGGGCTTCCCCAGCTCTGCTGCCGTCTTGAAAGGGCCACTTTGCATAATGACCAAACCAACCCAATACATAGACAAAAACCTGCCTACCTCCCCCAGACTAGCCAGCAAATCAGATCCATAGGATTTCCTGCCTTGTATTCCCCAACATCTATTCAAATCTTTTACCATTGTTCGGGTCCCTCTTTCTTGTAAAGCAGAATGTTCAAGCATGGGCCTACAGCATTTTAATTATTTTTATAGCATGTTTAAGACTAGGTTATACTTTATTGCTTCTTATTTCCCCATATAGGTTCTTCCTTCTGCCAATTCTCCAATAGAGTGTGGATTTCCTGGGCTCTTACCTTCTTTCCCCAAAGCATGTCCCTTGAAGATTGCTAATATGAGTCTTTCGGGAGCGATCAGCCATGCGTATGTGACTGAGTATGGTTTTCCCTATACTATTGATGAAGTGAATGTAAGCGAGGCTAACAAAAGTAAGTATAAGTGGACTGTTAGACTTCATTTTGTGCTGTGTGTCAAAAATGTTGGCTCCTGTCAATGATTTCTCATGGATTTGGGCAATTCACTGTGGTGGTTTTGGATAGCTTTGGACTGTGCAATAGAATCATGAGATGGTAAATTTGATTGGTTGAGGATTGAAGTAGGAGCTGCCTGACATAAAATAGCAACTGCAATGGGAACCTAATTACCCTAATAGCTCAAACATCAGGGCAGAAGAGTTAAGCAAATGTAAGTCCACCTGTCCAAGGGCTATAGTTGCAAGGACAGTTTTGTACATTATAGTTTTGTACATGCGAGTCTTCTATGTGTTCATTTAATACATTATGTGTTTTTTGTTGTTACTGGGTTTTCGCCCTCCTTTAATTATGAAAGCTGCCCGGTGTCATTTTGCAGTCCAGTAGCTTTCTAAATAAAATTAGATAAACCAAAAATATGTTGAATTAATGTTACTTTATGATAACACAGCTTTAAAAGTATACATTCCATCTCTGAGCAGATGACTTAAAAAGACCAATGGAATGGACAGAGTCAGTTTGGTATAGTGATTAAGGCACCAGGCTAAAAACTAAGGAATTCTGAGTTCTAGTCCTGTCTTGGACACAAAGCCAGCCTGATACGTTGGCCTAGTCACTCTCTTAGCCCTAGGAAGCAGGCTATGCTTAAGCCACTTCTGAAATCTTGCCAAGAAAACTACAGGGACTAGTCCAGGCAGTCACTAGGAGTCAATACTGATTCAAAGGCACCTGAAAAAGACTAGGCACAGCAATTGGTACTGCCATATCTGGTTCTATGAAGGTAGATGATTATGAAATGGCAACAAAGATACATAAGTTCTTTCCTGCCGCTAGTGGTTATCCAAATTATAGCAGTCCTAAGAAAAGGGCTGTTCTAGTTTCAGAACAAAGGTGGGAAAATAATTATGCAGATCTGTAGCTGCCTTCCCTTGGAGTAAGCTGTTTATAATTCACTTCAGTTTTTTTCAGTTTAATTCACTTTTGTTCACCTTAAATAATAAAAAATACCAAAATTTGGAGAATACCAATTTTGCAGTTTAATTTTCAGGTAGGAAACCAAAGAACACAGCCCTGGGATTGTGTAGTTCTCGGAGCATTCATGCTGAATTAGCCATGAGGCAAGCCAAAAGTACATCGGGTAACTTTCCAAGCCATGGGACCTCATAGATCATCCTTGCTGAATAATGTAAGTTTATTTCGTCCATGTTAATGATTTCAGCAACTCTCCTCTGACAACTAAGAATGGCACTGTAGTTTGCCAATTTTTTAATTACCTTATCTGCTTTATGTCTCTACGCCTCCAAATAATTCAACATAGCGATCATGATTCTTCCATTTATACTTAATCTTATGGGAAGATTACACTGAAGAGATCATGATTGACTTCATATTAGCCAGGAAGCTTTCTGAGAAAGCAGGACATTGAAATTCAATATCTCCTGTTTGGTCTAATATTTTAACTACTATGGATAGTTCTCGGCTTACGTTTGGACTAGAATTCCCATTTTGTTTTTTATTTGTTTTTGTTTCTGGAAGGAGATATTGTTAGGGGAAAGCAAGGACGTCACTCAGAGATGATCCCAATATGGATTCTCCTGATGGGAATAGAAGTTGTTAAAACCAAAGAAATTGGCAAGAAGAACAGATGATAGCAGATATGCTTTTCTGGAAATGATAGATGCCTTGATCCTCAGAGCAGCAGATAGTCTTCACTTAATGACCAATCATTGTAACAACTGTTCAAAGTTATGACAGACTCAAAAAGTTACTTACGGTCATCCTTATAGTTATGACTGATGCACACGTCCCTGTGATCACATGATTCCATTTTGAGCATCTGGCAACCAGTTTGCATTTACAATAGGTTGCAATATCCCATTGTCATATGACCATGATTTGTGATTTTTTTGCCAGTTTCTGGCATTTTTTTCCCCATTTCTAACAAAATACCCCCATTTGGGAGAATGGATTCGCTTAACAACCACTTGATTTGCTTAACAACCACACAATTCACTTAACAATTGTGTTGACTTGCTTTACAAGCATAACAAAAAAATAGTAGCAAAACTTAGGTCATGTGATGGCACATGTAACAATGATTTACAACCCAAATTCCAGGCCCAATTGTGGTTGTTAAGTGAGGATTACCTGTAATTAATTATCGCTTGGAAGAACAGATTGCTTGGCAAATTTAATTATTTTTGTAATATCCTAACATACTTTCTTTCCCCCCCTGTCCAGTTACTTTCTTCTCTGCTTATTTTCTGTCAGCAAGGATCTCCCATTTTTCTTTCCCTCCCAATAATTTCCCCTTCTGCTCATCCCATCTCCACCTAATTTTCATCTTTCCTGCTGTTGCTAGAAGAAGAAACAGAAAGATTTGTGTGTTTTTGCAGGAGTAGTTGGTATGTAAGAGAAAAAAGGTTAATTTATAGAGCGGGAGCACAAACCTGAATCCTTTTTATAAGCGGTTAATTCTAATCAGTAATTAATTCAACCATTTTTTTCCTCTGCCTTTTTTTTAATTGAAGAGTGGATTGTGAAAAGTACACACATATAAAGACACATGTAATTAGAACATTTATTGGGGAGGAAATTAATTTCGAATGGAATTGGCAACCCTTGATTAAGGAGGCGGGAAACACAATTGTCCCAAATGTGCTTTTTCAAGAGGCAGCTGGACTTCCTTCGTTTTTCCTTGAGGATGTTTCGCTTCTTATCCAAGAAGCTTCTTGGATGAGAAGCAAAACTTCTTCAACGAAAAACAAAGAAAGTCCAGTTGCCTCGAAAAAAGCACCTTTGAGACAACCATCATGTGGATGATTGAGAATCTTCATTGACATGGAATTGACCATTGCACAGAATTTTGGTTTCTTTATACTTAATAAAATCACTCATCAGAGGCTTTGGCAAGGCCCAGTGACCTCACCCAACTGTTCAGTTTTCCATCCAGTGCCAGTGGCTGATTTACTTTGGAGAAAGAAGCTGCTTTCTTTAGTTTAACAACGACATCTTTGAAATTCTTTTGACATAAAAACTGTTCTTAATTCATGTTTTCATATTACTTTCTTTCAAATCTGAAAAAAAAGTTTAAATTATTATAGGAACAAATGAACCATAATATAAAAATTTACTTTTTTCAGGTTTAAATAAGAATTTCATATGCATTCATATGAAATTCATATGAAATTTCTCACCTATTTTGCTGACTAGGACCAAAACAAATGAATTATCAGTTTCTTAAAGTTGATTATATAAGGTTATTTTATTTTTTATTCAGAACATAATCTTGAATCAAACATGGCAGTAGATTTCCTCATTTTTTTAAATGCAAAACAACTGACAAACAGCTGCTTCCCAAGAGTTAACTGCAAAAGTGGAAGCTTTTACAGTTTGTTCACGAGTTAAACAGCTGGTAGATAAGGGATTCTATCTTTATTCATAGCTTGGTGTAGCCAATATGGACATAAGCAGCAGCCAGTGCTCTTTCTCAGCTTGACTACCCTACATCTGAGTTGGGAAAATATATGGATTTCCTCATAATTTTACTTTTTAAAAATAAAAAGAGTTTAGGAGGGTAGCTTTGAACAGCCTTACTCTGGAACTGTGCAACATGTTTAATTGCTAAAACTGCTCAGAATATAAAAGTAAAGTCTTGTCAGTATTCTAAAAACATTTATTAGGAGCTAAGCTGTTATAAGATAGAATCCTCATCAATTAGATTCAAAAGTTTTTATTTTATCTAATCTTACTATTTGCTGTCTGTCTCTATAGTTCAAGGTAATATTTGGAGCAGCTGATAAAATCTATTCTACAAAGCTTATATCATAACAAATTTTGTCTTTACAGTGCCACAATACATTTTCATTTTGCTGCAGTGAAAGGACAGTGTACTGTTCCTCTGGAAATTACTGGAGACAGTTTTGAGTGCCAGACTGAGGGATGCTGGTACACATAAAAACGTTAACACCTGATACTTGTGTGCATTTGAATTTCCATCCAACTATATTGTAAATCAGTTTTATTTATTAATGGAAAGAAAGAAGACCACTACAAACCATGATTTTCCAAATGTAATATGCTATTGCTAATAGAAATCTTCTCTATTTCATTATTAGCAGAGTGCTTTCTTTCTCATGTCACCATATGCCAGGATTCCCTGTATTATGTAGGTTTGGGTAGAAACACATTCTGTTATGTGTTAAGCAGGAAAACAAGAAATCCAAAATTATGAAGTTATATGTTACAGAACGCTGACTGAATGATTTTTTAAAAAAATATTTTTGGCTTTTGAGAAATAGTAATTGTAAAGAAAAATATAATATTCCCATCAATTCCTATAATATGTGCAATTAAGAAGAGTTCGAAATGTACCATATGTTGGAATCTCATCTGTGGATTAAATCAAAGCATGATTTCTAAACAGAAGGCTTGTATCAAATGATTACTATAAAACAGTAATATCTCCAGACATAATGCCTCAGATGATTCATGTTTGGCATTTCACAAAAAGAAAGATACATTAATTTGTTTCAGAGAACATGAAGAAAGAGCTTATATATCTACTGCAGGATGGAGCCTGTCAGAAAAGCAGAGCAAAATAACCTGTCAAGAGTACATTACCATACTGGAAATGATTCTGTGGGTGGGTTTACACAACATTAAACCCTAACTCAGTTTGACAAAAAGTTTGAATATAAACTGCTTTTCAATGGTTGGGGGGGTCAAGGTGTGACCATCTTTACAATTGATCTTAGGCAAAAGTATTGATGGAACAGATCCTTATATCCCTATACCAGGGACCCTGATATAAGGAAACATTTGGCAACCAGTAGGCAGAGAAAGAACTAACCAATTTGCCCTTTTTCTCATGGCTTATTGCTCTGTCAATTCCTGTAGGTTATATATATTTAAAATAGGTGGGGTCGGGGGATGTGCACAATTCACCTAGGCCATAAGTCTCAAATCGAGTACATCATGTTGGTTATTTATTTACTAGTGTTCAAGGGTGGTGTGAGTAAAGCTCATCATTGCTGACATCTGCCTGAAGGCCCCCAGGGCAAGCAGATTCTTCCTGTGAGCCTCCAGTTTAATATGCCACATGACTGGGATTGTATGCCAGATCTTGGGATCTTCTGGGAAATTAAAATGATTGCTCTCAGGAACCCCTGGGTGGTGGATACTGTGTCTCTCCCTGCCACCACCCTCCCCGGGGTCAGAAAGTTGATTTTTTCTGAAGCACTTTCAGAATTCGGTATGTTTAAAAGCGTTTATGTAGTGACTTGTTTATTCTTAAAATGTAATTTATTTAATGCCTTGAAATTAAACTTAAATAAAACAGTCAAGAACTTACCATACTTCATTACAAATATATACCCATGTTATTCTTAGTGAACTGTTACTGACCCATTTTTAAAATCTGGCAGCTCATCCCACTACACTTTTATTTTCAGTATTAATCAAAGGTGGAAAATGAAAAAACGCTATCACAATTTTCTCTAATACATAACATTTTAAAGATCTGTTGAACTTTCTGTCAATAACCATTCTTATCTAGAGCTACATGCTACATCAGTATAATAGTTACTGATAAATAAAGGGAGATATTGACAACATGTAATTTCAATTTCCAGAAATCAGAGTTGGGAAAGGTTGTACTAGCTGGAAGGAAAGAGAGAATCTATAGTTTTTAATACAAACAGATACTTTTAATGAAAAGGTTTACTCAAAAAGATCTAGCATCAATAATTTCTCCTGGTATGTGAAAATGTATTTTTCATATTTTATGTATTATTTTCCATTAAAAAACCTCAAGGCAAAATGTATACAGGACACAATACAAAATATTAATCATGAATAATTTGCCTAGATCAAACATACCTGAGAAAAGGACTGCAATATTTCAACTGTATTCATTCATTAGGACATTCTATGGATGGGATACAAGACACACTGTCTGTTAGAATAGGAATTAAACCCAAATGAACTGCCCTGCATGTATTGGGCTTTAGATCCTATTGTTCCCAAAATGTGTATCCGGGCTGTAGGGTTGCTTCCTGAGTGTCCTCTGTTAATAGTTGACTCCATATGCAAAGCCAACATTTTATCTTCGTTTTCTTCATTGCAAGTGAAGGTACATAAACACTCTGCTTCTAAAATATCTAAGCTCTTTTAAGCAGCAAGAGCATGATTGGCATTGAGCTGGAACAGAGAGTCCTGCGAAGAAGGAACTCGAGGGAAAAATTGGAAGATGAGCTCCCAAGAACATACAGTACTGTTATATATCTTATCCAGGGTTTCCTTAACCCTGACCAGGAATATCACCATTTGATGCCACCAACCTTTTTTAGTGAAGCTTAGCAACTACGTACACCTTTATCTTACAGTTTTTCATTCAAGATCATATAGCAGAAATCAGATCCTAGAACGATATTTGGGAGGGCAGATGGTCCGTCCATAAACTGAATCAAATAAAATTCCCTCTAACTAATAGCAAGTTACATCACTGACCAACAAGTCAAAATGAATGTGATAAGCAGATTATTTTTAAGTGAATGAAATAGAATTAACCTGCCTATAGAATATAGTCTAATTTTGAATGATTTCAAAGTTTTTATTAAAAATGTTAGATCAGACTTTCAGTGACTGATTCAGACACGGTTGACAAAGAATAGCATAATCCAGTATCTGTATTTCCTTGTGCAAGGTCTTACACTTATAAACCTGGTCAAAAATAATTTATTGGCAATGAGTAGTCTGGGAGGAGACAGATAGCTATTTAAACTTACTCTGATTAATGTATTAGTTGAGAAATCATTCCGTGCTATCAAAAAGCTATTTTAACTGTTGTATCATTATGGACATGAAGAGGTTTTTTTTCTTTTCTGTTTTAAATAGTTTAATGTGTATTCAACTTTTAAAATCCAAGGAATTGATCAAAGTAATACACAACCAGTAAAGCAACAACAGCTCAGCAGTGACAACAGCAGATCTTAAACGTATTGTCTGTATTACAAAATTTCTCTTGACTGCCAAGAACATTTTCCATGTGAGGGACCATCACGAAAAGTCTCTCATTGGCTTCCACTTGCCCTTATTTCACATGGCTTTCTGCACAAATCTTAAAATTCTGGAAAAAGTCGTAATTATGCTAAGAATGTGTTTCTTGCATCCGCAGAGACAGTTTGAAAAGATCAGAGGTGACCAGCCCCTTGCAGAAATAACCATCTTAGCTTTCTTCATGAGCTGGCTGAAGGCTGCCATTTTCTCTTTAATCACTTATCCTTTGGAAGCTCTAGCTTGCTTTTAAGCTTTGTGTAATCCCTTGTGATAATTTTCTTTTACAATAAGAGGCATTTTCCTTATCTTACAACAGATCTGCTCTACAAATCTCTTCATTGAAGAGAATTAGCTGCCTCCTCTCTTACTTTGGATGATTTACAAATACATTTTTGCTCTTTGGAATGCATAGATGAGTCTGTCTGAATCTGTGTCTATACATAAAACATCCAGATCTCACACATACACACACATATACATATATCTAACCCCCCCAAGCACATCCTAGATCTGACCAACCACTGCCTATCCAACACATACTTAATCTATAAAGGACAAAAATACAAACAAATAGAAGGAGCATCCATGGGATCACCCCTCTCACCTGTCACTGCAAACCTCTACATGGAATACTTTGAAACCCAAGCTCTAGAAAAATCTGATCACAAACCCAAACTCTGGCTCAGATACGTAGACGACACCTTCGTAATCTGATCACACGGGAAAGAAAAACTGGACAATTTCCTCACACCTCAACAGCCTATACCCCAAAATACAGTTCACCATGGAAGCAGAAGTTAACAACCAACTTTCCTTCCTGGATGTCTTAGTCTACAGAAAATCCAATGGCTCCCTAGGACACACCATCTACCAGAAGAAAACACACACAAACCGCTACTGCATGCACTCACACACCACCACCTAGCACAGATCAACTCCGTAGCCAAGACACTTATCTCCAGAACAAAACACTTAGCTGACGAACAACTGAACTACACACCCTCACTAACATACTAACATCCAATGGTTTCCAAGAAATAAGATTACCAACCTAATCCAAAAAGAAACCCCCACTAAAATCCAAGACAGAGAACAAGAAAACGGCAAAGCCCTCCTCCCATACATAAAAGGCACCAAGACAGAATCAGCAAGATCCTCCACAAACACAACATCAAGACAGCATTCTGCACAAACCGAAAAATATCCACCATCCTAAGAAACTCCAAAGACAAAATTGAGTTAGAAAATCAAGGAGTATATGAAATCCCATGCACCGCGTGCCCCACCACATACATCGGAAAACCAATAGAAGAATAAGTGCATGCATTGAAGAACACAAGAACTCGGTCAGAAAAGAAGAACCAACTTCTTCCCTAGTCCAACACCTTAAAGCCATAGGACATGAAATTGACTTTAAAAAGACCAGAACTATCGCCAAAACTGAACACTTTAACAACAGAATAATCAGAGAAGCCATTGAGACAGAAAAACTCCCACACAGCATGAATAAACGGGGTGATACCTCCCGCCTACCAGCCATTTGGAAAGCCGCCCTTGTTGACAAACGAGTCCCTAACATGAGAAATGACACCAGACTCACACTCATGAGAGCCACACAAGATGTCACCACCACACATCCATGGGGAAAGCAGACTCAAACCCACACCGATGATGAGGCATGACCACGGATCTAAAGCCAGACCACAGCTGCATCATTAGCCACTTTAAACCTCTCCAATTCATACATGAAGCAGACTGACACCCACTATGAAGAGGTGGCACGGCCACAAACGCGAAGCCAAACAACAGCAATACACCTCACCAGCTCAAATCCCCCTGCAACTCAGACTAACCCAAGCACAACCAAGCCCCCACCCAAACAGAACACCCCCAGCCAATCAGAGCACAGCCAACCCCCCATCCTATCAGAGCAAAGCTAAGCCCCCAACCAATCATAACACCCCTCCACCCTATCAGAACACAGCCAAGCTCCCACCCAATCAGTTCACACCCCCGCTAGCAGTTAAAAGGAAGAAACAGCTGGAATCATACATTGATCCTAGAAGCACGAAGCCGAAAACACCAGCCTGAAGATGACAAATGAGACTTCGTCGAAACATCCCCACGACACTTCCAATTTTACACAGGAGAAAACCCAAATAACCAACAACCTACATACATACATATTAAGAATTATCCTAAAAATGCGAGTTCCAGGTATAGTTATAAAAGAAGCGATAGACATCACGATCTCTGGAACGTTTAAAAAAGTTTAAAAATTTATTTAAAACTTATGCTAAGCTTTCGTCAGCCCCTACCGACTTCGTCAGAGCATAAAATCCCCATTGACATCAATGTGTGGGTGAGATCATGGGCATACATCAAGAACCTCTCCCACACAGGATGTAACGAAACAGCTGACTAATCTGCATACATCATCAACTAATCAAGATGTAACAACACAGGCAGCCAACCCGCTCACAACAACAAAGCCAGAACCCCACACCTCCCCACCAGTATTTATAGAGAGACGGCAACTCCAATCATGCTTTCCTCGCACAAGTACGAAGCCAAAGACACCAGCCTGACAACATCTTGCTATTATGAGACTTCCAAATGTATTATCTAGTATATCAGATAGAGCTATACATAATCAGAAATAGTGAAGGTCAAGCTCAATTTACAATTCATTTAGTGACGAAAAACAGCACTGAAAAAATTGACTTATGGTGATCCTTGCACTTACGACAGCACCCATATGGTGACATGATCAAAATTCAGGCACTCTACAGCATCCAAAGCCATGTGATCGCTACTTGCAATTTACTCAGCTAGCTTCCAACAAGCAAAATCAGTACAGAAGTCAGATTTGCTTAATGATCACATAATTCACTTAACTGATTCTGTTAACAACGTTGGTAAAAAAAATGTTCATAAAATGGGACACAATTCATTCACCCATCTTGCAGAAATTCTGGTCCCAATTTTGGTGGTAAGACTATCCTGTACTGAGACTATACAAAGGGATCTTTCAATTTTAATTGACAGAGAAAAAAGAAACATAAAACATCACCCTGTCCTTTTATTGTGTGTAATATTTGTTTTAAAAGTGCCGCCTTATGCTCAAAATTAAAAAATTAAATGCAACCTCTATCAAAATATCAAGATATGAAAATATTCACTTGTTAAAGATACTTCGCAAATATATGCATGTTGATATTTAATAGAACACGCTACAAATTTAAATGCTTAAACATCTAGAAGTGTAGAAAATTATCCTACTTAACAGGATGCATAGAGCCTCCATTGACATCTGTCCTAACAACTATAGAATACCAGAAAAACAAAACATTAACCTGGCCTTATGATGCAAAATGTGCCCTTTTAAATTTGCATTACATTATTACACTCACACACATATATGCAGGACAGAGTTTACAGCACAATACACATTTCATCATTTGCCCCCACTTCCCCCCATACCTATGATACCATCCACAATTCTCTAAAGCTATGCATTTAGTCATTTATTTCTTTACCAAAGTTGATTTCTAATCAAATATTTTTTTAAAGATATAATTTATAAAGTCCTATTAAATTACAGGTTAGTATTATATTCTGAAAAAAAATATAATACTAATTGCATATTTTAACAATCCAATGAAAAAAGCAAAAGCAAGCCAATCTGAGAAAGATTTTTCCATGCTTACAAATATTCAATGCAAGCTGTGTTTTTGGTATTTCTCACTAGTCCTTCTTGTGATTAAACATGCTCCAAATTTCAGACATTTATCTTAATACCATGCAATTACAGTACAAGTAGTACACAATGAGAATAAATGCATTCAAAATAAAACCTTAAATCCTAATTCTTGTGGGTTTTTTCATTATTTCCTATTAATTTACTCACATAGAAATATTTTGCAAGAGGTACTTGCACTTTAATTAAAACTCTGTGAAGATTGTTTAACATTTTTCTTTTTTGAAATCCAGTATTGAAAATAAGATGAGGATAGTATCTAAACAGTAAAAATACAGCTTTATTCAGGGCTGAATGCATAAAACAATCTAAGCATTTGATCTGGTTTTGTCTAGTCTGTCTATCTTTTATTTAAAACAACTTGCTGAGTGGGCCAATTTTTACATTTCCCAAACTGTTTTTATGTACGCTTTGCTAATTTGTGCAAAAACAAGGGGGACATATCAGCACCTATCAATTGCGTTGTTAAGTTCCCAGTTCTTTCAGATTTCTTCCCACCAATTTATCTGAAAAACAAGTATTTGCAAACACGGGTAGCCTCATTTCTTATGTCCTTTCATTTTTCATGAAGTGTTTTCAAAAGACTTCAATCAACCTTAATGGTGCATTTTTAGTTAAGGAAACAGAATGGAAGAGAAGTCAATTTAAGCTCCCTGATGAACAAGTGTCTACTGAATGTGGAGGAGGGAGAACCATAAATGGGTTTAGCAAACACAGCCAAGATAAGCAATATGCCGTGAGCAGAGCACTCAGGGAACCAGGCATACAATAGAAGCGGTAAAATACTGCAGAGCCTTTTTAAACTACAGACAATTGGAACAATAGGCTGAGCCTAGACATCTGTGTTAAACTGTGAGGAGAAAGGTGAAAAGGAAGCTGCAGTTCTGTAAAAGGGGGCTTAAAAACAGAATAGAGGGGCTTAAAGCAGAATCAAATAAACGTGGGGTAGTTGACTGGGCTAGAAATCAAAATTGGCATATTTTGTAGTTTAATTCACTTTGTAAGGAATTGTCTCCTTTTAAAAAAAGAGATAAAGGCACCATTTCAAGTGGTTGCTTTATCCTTTCTCTGGAATAAATAACCCTATTTTTATAGCCACCATTTCCTCCTGCGGTGCTTCCTAGAATTATTAGGCAATGTTGCTTTTGCAAAAATGAAATTGTTTAGCAATATAAGCATGCTGGGTGGTGACATTGCCCAAAGGATAATGACATAAGCGGTAAAAGGCTAAAGGCAAAGGACATGGTCCAGACTGCACTTCTATTTCACTGAAACTTGCTCAGGAGATCTCCTCTCTCCCTGTGTTCAGTTGATGAAACCTCTCTGAAACAACTCAAGCTCTGTAACCAGGAGCAATACTTAAGCCTCTGAAATACTAAAGGGGCAGTGGGAACGTTTCAAGGATTAGGTAAAATGAGAATGTCACCTCATGAAGCAAATTTTGAGATGTGTCTGAGAGGGAATAACTGATCCATTTGGCTCTTCCATATGGCCTGAAAGTGGGGATATCATTTTATTTACCAAAGACAACAGATGTGAGCTTCCTCTAAAAACCAAGATCCAAAATATTTGATGGGACATTTTCCTGATACAGGCTTCCATTCTGTGGAATTTACTTTTAAAAACACTAAATATGTCCCTCAAAAGTCGACATAGATGCAATGTGGCAACCATGTTTATTGTTGTTTATAGAGAGCCAGCCTTACCATTAGATAAACCAAGTCAGCTGTCTTAGCAGGTTTTTATTCTTGTCTTGACTATATGTATTTGCTGCCAAGTAGGGGGAAAGAGCCAATTATGACATTTACTGCCTCAGCTGCCAAAACAACTTGCTTGGTCTCGGATATTATATACCATGACTTTGTGAGGAGGGGCTCCATTAGCTGCCGTGCATCAAGCAACAAAACCCTGAGTTGGCCCTTGATGCCTATAGCAAAGGCTGAAGAAGACCTGATTTTAAGAAGACCTGAAAAAAGAGTGTATTAGTGTAGCATAAATGTAATTCTCACTTAGCCTGCAAGGACAGTATAAATACAGACATATAGCCTGAGTGGTGTCAGAAGCAAGGACTGTGAGGAAGTAGCAGGTGCATTCTGCTTTGCCTGCATAAATATAGCAATACCAATTGATAAACAATTATGGTTTCAAGTAATGATGATGGGGAAGGTGATAAACCTGTCAACATATTGGTGGCTTTATCCTGTTCTACAACTGTCTTGGTAGTTGTACTGTATTATCATTTGTTAGGAAAGATTATCAAAAAATTGTATGTACTTCCCCATTGCTTTCATTCTTTGGACTGTATTTTTTACATGAATAGGAAGTATGTATGCAGCTACCCCAGTCAGTCCCCAGATAACTTTTCTTTTGCTGAGTAGAATAGTAAGAATATTTTGACTAACGTGCCTGGAGGACACTGTTCTGCTTATGTATTTTAACTAGCACTGAAATTATTTTAAATTTGCTACTTTGGTATTTTTTTGCTTGTTCTTCCATGCTGTAGGGATATAAAAATTGAAAGCAAACTGAAAAACATTATTTATTATTATTATTAATTTATGTATTTATTTAATTTCTATACCGCCCTTCTCCCGAAGGATTCAGGGCAGTGCACAGCCAACAATAAAACAAACCCAATACAAAATTTAAAAGCAATTTTAAAAACATATTAAACAATTTGGCCCTAATTGTTAAAAAATAAACCCCAATTAAAAATCATGTTTAGGCCAGCCCAGCTTGTTGGAACAATAGTGTCTAGAGGGCATGGCAAAAGGTGCGTAAGTCAGGGATCATCCGTATCTCCGGGGGCAATTCATTCCAGAACGCAGGTGCCCCCAGAGAAGGCTCTCCCCCTGGGGGCCGCCAGTCGACACTGTTTAAGCAATGGCACTCTGAGGAGTCCCTCTCTGTGGGAGCGTATTGGCCGGTGGGAGGCTATCAGCAGCAGAAGGTGGTCTCATAGGTACCCGGGTCCTAAGCCATGGAGCGCTTTGAAGATAGTCACCACCACCTTGAATCGCACCCAGAAGACCACCGGAAGCCAGTGCAGCTCACACAGGAAGGGTGTTACAGGGGTGCGCCGAGTCGCTCCAATAATCGCCTGCGCAGCCGCATTCTGGACCAGTTGGAGTCTCCAAGTGCTCTTCAAGGGGAGCCCCATGTAGAGAGCATTACAGTAGTCCAGACGGGAAGTGATGAGGGCATGAGTGACCGTGCGCAAGGAGTCACGGTCCAGAAAGGGGTGCAACTGGTGAATCAGGTGAACCTGATAAACCCTCCCCCCCCCCCCGGCCACAGCCATCACATGCTCTTCTTGTTGTGGCCCCGTCCTCTGAGCCTATCCCTTTGGAGGAAGGCAGCTCTGAGCAGGAGGAAGAGGAGCCAGCCAGATCTCCCAGCCCTCCCCCTTTGGCACCGGCTCAGGTGCCAGCTGAAAGAGAGCCAAGTAGTGGGGAAACAGGTGTCTCAGATGAGAGTGAGGGAGAGACGTCATTCCTGGACGCACGCCAAAGAAGGCGAGAGAAAAGGGTACTGCAGCTGCGGCGTATGAGGAAATCCTGAGTCATTGGATTGGAGTCACAGGATCAATGACTCACTGGACCACACCCAGAAACATATCTATATAAGACAGTACGGTGGGTCACGAAGTTCGTGACGAACAAAGCTAAACAAACGGAGCAACCTCGTAGTCTTGGAAGCTGGATGAATGGCAAAGCTACGTAGGTGATTTTCTTGTTTGTGTAAACCAATAAAGTCCTTGGCAGACGGTGTGCATATCGCTGCCAAGGTTGAGATAAGAACTGCGGAGTGTGCCAAGTGATTCTTAACCCTCGGCTGGCTGTGTTTTTGTGGGTCTCTGAAGGGGGGGGACAGATCACTTCTAGTGACAGCCGTGCATCCAGGAGGACACTCAAGTTGTGGGCCCTCTCTGTGTGGGCCAAGGTCTCACCCCCAATAGTCAGCATTGGAGCCAGCTGGCTATACCGAGACACCAGAAACCACAGCCAGTCAGTCTTGGAGGGGTTGAATCTGAGCCTGTTTCTCCCCATCCAGATCCGCACGGCTTCCAGACACCAGGACATCATGTCAAGTGTATTTTGCTATGTGGTACTGTACATTGCAGAACATGAAACTTGTTCTCTTGCATTATTGATGGTGGTGATGATGTATTAAACTTACTGGATTTGAGACTGTCATTTCACAAGACTACCCTACATGTAACAGCATATATTTTACAACAGTGGCTCCATACGTCCTTGACTGGAACCTGAATGACTGGAGTCAACATCTAATCAATCAGACGAGCATATCTTCATCATCATCATCAGTGCTGTATCTGGATAGCGTCTTCATCTCTGTTTTGACTTTTATTCATTTATTTTTTCAAATTTATTTAGCTGTTCAAACAGTATGTCAGCTCAGCCACTACCTTCTTGTCTACATGGTACTGCAATTATTTTTATTCTACCTGACATAGGGAGTTAGCCCTCTTCACTGGCTTAATGCAAAGATAAAGTACATGAGGATCGTAAGGAGAGCATTAAAGTGCACAAATACAGCCTTCATTATTCTTTTAATGTATATGTCGGCAAGATAAGGAATTAAAAGCGAAAATCAATGTAACTCCAAAAGAACATCTGATTCACGTCTACAGAAAGCATGTTTCCTATCTTTATCCTGTGTGATCCGTAAAGAAGGATTTTCTCTGAAACAATTAATTTGGTGGCCCAAACCATTTTTAAATCTAAGGAGATTTAAAGAAGGGGGCCAGAATAAAATAAAACCGCTCATCTTCTTGGTGTCCTTGTAGGCAACCTGATTGCAAGATAATTCCATCACATGCCTGTTATGCCAACTGCAATGTGGCACTGTATGTAATTGGATTGTAAAGACAAATGGAAGATGCAAGAAATCTCTACAACCTCCTTTACACTGATTTAATGTCCACTTTTTTATTTTCCTTTCATTACTTCCTTCTCAAAGCTCAAAACACCTTGTGATAAAAAGAATATAGAGGGAATGGTAATTACCTAAAAATTTAATTCCTCAGTATTTCAACCTGAAAGTGAAAAACGTAGCAAATATGCCATGTCCTGTAGGGAGGGGGAAAGTGGAGCACAAGAAGACTGTTAATGCAACTTTCCTTTGTGTCTAGCAGCAATGAACAGATGGCGTGCAATCATATAAAAATCACATACTGAAAGACTTTCCTTGACAGTCTGGATGTCAAGACTGGTTGTAGACAGTATCAAGATGGAGGAATGGCCACAGTCGGGGGGAATCCAAATAAGAAGCCAGGGATTCATGCCAATGATGAGAACAATTGGAAATCTAGACAAGGATTTGTTTGATATAGAAATCATGATAGCCATTGTTAATCTATAATCTAGCATTTAGTAGTACTATAAAAGATTGTTCAACTGGCAGCTCCCCATTAAAAGCAGACAGAACTGGTAGTATTTTATTTGCCTGGTGACTTCTCTTCCAATTTGCCATGACAGACCTGTTACAATATCACAAGGCTTAATTTAATAAATTAATAATGCTATCCATATATGATATATGTCCTAGGTAAATATAAGCAGATAAGAAACCTAAATATCTCACGAATTTAGAAGAAGCCATGAAAAGAAATGTTCCTTTTTATTCCTGCACTAATTATGGATCTAGTCTTACCGCTGGCAGTCGTTTTCTACTCTATCTCAGCATTGAGTGTGACTTAATTATTTCTAATGCTGATACAGCAGAATTATTGTATTAATTACTGTATTACTCTATTAAGAAGAAGCTTGGTACCAAGAAAACATTTATATTCTAAAAACCAAACAAAACATTTCACTAAATTATAAGAATGAATGAAACTATTCTTTTAAAAAAGCTATCAAAAGTAAGGGAAGCATGTCTAATAGTTCAAGTGTGGCAAAACAGAATTATGAAACCGACAGGGAGAAAATAGGTGTTTTAAAAATGAGACTGCAGTAAACCTTTGAAATGCATAACATTTATCTTTAAAAAAATCAGTATAATCATGAATAGCCATTCTCCTCTCTTGCATAATTGCACGTATGATTTATTTCTTTATTTAATTATTGTACAACTCTGCTATACACTTCTTTTGTTTTGTTTTGTGAAGAGGAAGAAAAAACATAAACATGTTAGAACAGTAAGATAACAGTGGTGGCTCTGAAGAATTATTTCCAGATCCTTTTTCACGTTACCATAAGGCTAAAAATAAGAGATTCCCAATTGTTAGCAGCAGCAGAGTCATGCTTCTGAGATTTCTGGAAGATCTCGAACCATGCTTCATGGTTTTGCAAGATCTCGAAAATTTGACCAAGTACAAAGGCCAGATGTAACTTACCTAAAACCTCCACAGTGAGATTTTCTATTCAGAAAATCAATTGCCATCATACATTTCTGATAATTCTGCTAATTTTGGAAAGCACAACAATCACTTATCTCTACCCTTGTGAAGCTGAAACAGGATTCTAATCCACAAAGGCATGGCAGCTGTAAAATATGACAGAAGAATGCCTATTTTCTCCTTGAAACAAAACATCATTACAGGCAGTGGTGGGTTCCTCCCGGTTCTCCCGAGCCGGTAGCAGTGATGATATGACATCACCAAACCAGTTCTGCCCCCCCACCCCCCATGTTATTTTTACCTTTTATTTGGCTCCACCCCCAATCTATTGCTGCCTCCTGAGTCCCAGCTGATGGCTAGAGGGGAAAAAACTGTTTAAACTCTTGCCACAGGGCTTCAAAGGGCCGCCCTACAGCTGATTAGTGTTAAAAGAAAACAAATGAGTAGATCAGTGTCTGCAAAAATACATGAGTAGATCAGTGCCTACAAAAATACATGAATAGATCAGTGCCTGCAAAAATACATGAGTAGATCAATGCCTACAAAAAATAAATAGGTAGATCGGTACAGCTTTGTAAAGCCTGGTAGATCAGTACCTCTGCTAAATCCTAAATAATTGTCACATGAACATCAAGCCACGCCCACAGAACCGGTAGTAAAAAAATTTAGAACTCACCCCTGATTACAGGCTACCTCTAAATATAACTGTTAAAAACTGTAAATCAAGCAATAATTATCGTGATTAGTGGAATTTCAATCCAAAAAACCCTTTCTTTAAAATAATTGAAATTAAGTAGGATTTATACAATGATGTACCATTGATTCAGTGAAAATGGGAGAAGCCAGATCATTAGCTCCAACTTTTAGAAAGTTAAAAAGTAAAAGCCAGCCTATTGAATCAACTAATTTTTCCACTAGGTGTTTGATTGCCTGATTTGATTTGATTTGCATTTCACTTTTCCTCCAGGAGCTCAGGGTGGCATACATAACCTAACTACCTTGTCTTGTATTGGGTTAAGGGATAGCAACTGGCTCAAAGTAGGCTAGTGAATATTAACGCAGTGCAGAAGTAAATATTAGTCATTAAGGTTCAGCAATAAAGTTTGAATCTGGCCCTTCCTAATTCTAACCCAGCCTTTTAACCACTACAACACATTTCACAAAGCGAAAGCTAGTTCTATACCTTCATATTATTACAAACTGAAACTTTTGTGGGTACAGCAATAGACACATGTTTTACACTTTATAACTTGTAAACTAAAGAGTTTCCAAAGCTAGCACAAGAAAAACAATTGAACTGGAAGCTTAATGAACAAATTAAAATTAAAATAAAATCTCACAAATATACTAATATAAACAAGTTATTCCAAATTAACAAAGTTTATAGATTCAGCATTTGATAAATTGTTTTTGTTTTGTTTTGTTTTGTTTTGTTTTAATTTAATTTAATTTAGCCCTTCTCCAGAGAGTCAGGGCGGCTTACAATGTGTTAAGCAATGTGTTAAGCAATATGTTGAATATATGAGCAATATGTTGTTGAATATGATTCCTAGTTTAATATGGAATTACGATATGTGTTTGTTTGTAAATTAATCTATATTTGCTTTTCATCCCAAATTACATATTTGGAAGCTGCATGTTGTTCAGAGTCCACTAAAACCCCGCAAAGATCAAAAGAGCAAATTGGGAAAGGACAAATGCAAGACGACCTTTTATTGCTTGGACAAAAAGTGCAGTATGGTTATAGTTATCAGCACAAAAGACTGTATGCTAAAAAATTAGAACTATTTTCTATTTTAAAAGTTAGATTTTCTATTACAAGATGGTCCCAAAGCCACCTGCATCACTATATGCAGCCACCTGCATATAGTCTAATGTAAAATAACTTAGTCTATTTCATATCTATTATTGCTGCTGACACTGAATGGCTAACACAACCTTTCAGTTGACAATCTCATTTTTTTTTCAGGGAAAAATATAGCAGAATTGAATATATGTAATGATCTCAAATACTTTTCTCCAGAATTCCACAAAATTATTTGCAAAGAACAAGATTATCTCCATATACAATTCATAATTTTAAAAGTTAAAGAGTGAAAAGTGAAAAGCTCTATTGTTTTTGTATTAAAGATGTAACATACATTGTACAGTGGTTTCTCTTCTACATGATGAGCATCAGCACCAAAATATTCACATTATAGATGTATGATTGTGTGTGTGTGGGCGCGCGCGTGCTCACATGCACATATTCAACCCTCTTTTCTATTATTCTTCATCTTTTTAAAAAAAACAGTGTTCTGCATGGCTTGTAATAACATTATAATGAAGCCACTCTGCACACAAAACTGTCCAATTCTATCCAAGACAATCTTCTAGATTCATCAAGATAGACAATCACCCCTTTCACTCATGCTGTAATAGGAAGATTTTAAGCAATACCTTTTGATTGGAGTTGGACTTAAGAGAGCGGGGAGGGGGAAAAAAACCTGCCATGACTTAGCTGGGAGCCTTATTTGAAATGCAATGAGACTGGGAAAAGGAAAGTGCAATTTCCCTTGTGGGCTTGTGGGAGAAAAGAATGAGGCATTTGTTCCAGTATTCTTAATTGTTTCTGATTGCTGTTTGTGTAGCTCTTTCACTTTTCAAACCTGAAAATCACCTTCAAGTGTTCTACCAGTTCCTTTCATGTGCACTGTCTGTTTTTATGTACATACAGCAAATAATTTGCCCATTACAACAGCAGAGGTGTGTTATCTAGCCTTTAAATTTCAGCTTATTTAATTTAAACAGAATTTAAATAAAAGTGCCAGAGAGTGGGTGGATGCAAAGTGGTACAGAAAGCACAAGAGGAATTAAGGTGACAGGCTTAACTTGGCAGTAAATGTGCCTTGCCAATTGTTGCCCAGGAATGACTTTGGAAAAGATAGATGTGAATTTTCCAGTAATGGAGGTACTTGATGATTGCTGCTGAGATTTTAGTTATTGGCCCAGCCTTCAAATGTTCACTGCACAACAATCATAACCAACATCCAGGACATGTACCCTACATTAAAATGGAAGAACAAACCACCAGATTTGTTGTTCTCATTATATTTACAACCTGCAAATCTGCTTAATACAAGAGCCACACAACCTGACTTTCACTGCTAAAACAAAATACAGGGGGGAGGGGGGAACCCCACAATGACAGAATCAGACAATTAAAATTAATTAAAATAAATAGAACCCACCAAAAATGTAATTAAAAGAATGCATTTTTGCCTTTTTCCTGAATACTGGGGAGGAGGGATTATTCTGAAGTCTCAAAGCCAAAGCCACTTACCTGTTCCTATATCTCACACAAATGAGCCTCTGGCAGTTGGAACATCTTCCAAATGTCTAAGTGATCAAGCAACAAACATGGTTAATCTCTCAGGCCCTAAATCATTCAGGGCTTTAAAGACAATAGGCCATCAGTCCATAAATTTTGCTATATTTTGCACAAACTTCAAATTCAGGTCACAACGATATAGCAACCCCATTTTACTTTCTCACTTGCTTTCATATTAGGAGTTTGCCTTAAGGACAGGCAGAAGACTCTGGCTAAGGGAATAGTACCTCTTTTCATTGAAACACACTGCAGAGAAGCATGAATGTAGAGTGACAGATATTCATTGTAATGTACAGTAATCAGAGATTGCAAAGAGTTAATAGTTTGGCAAGGAATGGTGCAGACTTTTTAAAAGACAAAAGCAAAGAAATGGGAATCAATAGACAAAAAATAACAAGTAATATTGAACTTTAAAAACATGACAGCAATCCCTATCTTTAATGATGCTACTATTAAGCATTAAAATAAGGTATTCTACTAGTAATGTCTACAGTAAGCGCTAATTAAAAGTTGCTGGCTCATGCTAATATATTATATGCAGCTGAATGTGTGATGTATTTGTAATTATTTCTTAAAAGATTCTGCTGTTATAATGCATCGTAAATGAAATATAGATTCTACCTTAGGGGCTCCAATTGGTCTAGCACAGTCCTGCCAAGGTTTGGGCATAATTTGCTAGCTATTCCTGCCAAGGTTGTGACAGGTAAGTGGTTCAATTCTCTATTGGTTTCACCATTTGCTTCTAGATTAGTGAAAGTTCAGCATTGACCTACAAACTTCTCTACCAATGTTTCTTGGCCTCAATTACATTAAATTGTGTGGACTTCAACTCCTAGCAATTCTGGGAGTTGAAGTCTACATTTCTTAAACTACCAGTAAGTAAGGTTGAGAAATGCTACTCTGGACAAGGAAGTTTAGTTCATAAGAGAGCTATGTCAACAACAGTGTTAAGAATTTAGAATGCCTTCCCCAGAAAGCTCTTAAAGCCTCTGGCCTTTAATTTCCTATTTAGACAAGCAGTGAATGTTATAGTTTATGCAGTCTCTTTTAGAAACTTGATTTCATCATTTAACTCTTGTTACCTTCTTTTTTAGTTTCTTAAAAATATATTATTGTATTGGTTTTGTAAGCTACCTTCAGTATTTTTATAAGAGTAGAGTAGAGTAGAGTAGAGTAGAGTAGAGTAGAGTAGAGTAGAGTAGAATAGAATAGAATAGAATAGAATAGAATAGAATAGAATAGAATAGAATAGAATAGAATAGAATAGAATAGAATAGAATAGAATAGAATAGAATAGAATTCTTTATTGGCCAAGTGTGATTGGACACACAAAGAATTTGTCTCTGGTCCATAAGCTCTCAGTGTACATACAAACCACAAGTGATAAATCATGATCATAATCATAAAATACAATCATCATAAATCATAAGCTACAAAACTCAATGATAGCAATTGGATACTAAATAAGCAATCAACATAAATCATAAGATACAAACAACAAAGTTATAGTCATAAGAAACCAAGAAACAGGTAATAGAAAGATGAGAAGGATAATAGTGAAGGTAGTCCTAGACTTACAACAGTTCATTTAGTGGCCATTCAAAGTTATAACGGCACTAAAAAAAGTAATTTAAGACTGTTTTTCACAGTTACAACCATTGCAGCATCCCCATGGTCTGTGATCAAAATTCAGACAGTTAGGAACAACAAATGTTTCAATTAGCAACAGAAATTTTGGGCTCAATTGTTGTCTTAAGTTGAGGACTATCTGTAATACAGCCCTGCTAGGTGGTTTGACACCCCAGGGAATAAGACAATGTTGTGGGAAATAGTTGTTTAGCAGAGTGAAGGAATGGGGGAAAAACTGTCCTGGGGTCTAATTGTTTGGTATGCAATGCCCTATAGCCGTGATGGTGAACCTATGGCACGCCTGGCACGCGTAGCCATAATGGTGCACAAGCAAGCTCAGCTCTGGTGTGCACATGCGCGCTGGCCAGCTGATTTTCTGGCCTTCTAGGCCCACTCGAAGTAGAGAAACAGTCTGTTTCCTGCCTCCGGAGGGCCTCGGGAGGTGGTGGGGGAAGGCCCGTTTTTCTCTCTCCCCAGGCTCCAGAGCCTTGCTAAGAGCTTAGGGAGGGCAAAAGCAGCCTTCCCCACCCCGCCGGAAGCCCTCCAGAGGCCAGAAATGGCCTGTTTACCAACTTCTAGTAGGACGCGTGCATGTGACCCCCCTCCCCCCCGCTCCCGGCACGCGATGGCAAAAAGGTTAGCCATCACTGCCCTATAGCATCGTCTTGAGGGAAGAAGAAAAACCCAAATATAACTGAAATAATAACTTGCTGTTTGTTATTATTTCAGCTTGCAATAAAATTTTAAAAAATTATTAAACAAATATATATTAAAAAAGCAAATCCATATAAGTGATACAAAATAATTCCAAAATAAAAAAGATGAACAAAAGATTTTTAAAGATTTTTAAGAAGTTTTTGTTTAGTACCGGACAACCATCACAGTAAGGACTATCAGCTTTCCAAGGGGAGAGCTTTTCAAAATTGCTATCCTTCTGATCGCAGGTCAACTCAGAAATCAGCTTAGGTATCAAGAATCTATTTTACTCAGTAAAGGCTCTTTTCTGAGTGAAATAGATTCTTCATACCTAAGCTGATTCTTTAGGTAAATACTTACAATGAAGAATAGATTCTTCATACCTAAGCTGATTCTTTAGGTAAATACTTACAATGACACAGCCCCGGAGTTTTTGGTCACTAATAACCATTCAAAATACAAATGCTAACTAGATGGTTAGCCGCATCTTCTTTGTTGCCAGCAAAAAAATTGTATTGTCTACCATACTGAAATGCAAATAGCTAACATGGGGAAACTAAATAAACCACATAGTAAACATAGACTCGTCCTTCAATGCTTCATTGCCATTGTCCTATTGTGGTCTCCAACATCCAAACCAGAGTAATATATTCCAAAGGATCTGGCAACTAAAAGTATAACTATGTAAGAACAAATGAATTCTTCATTACAGGTATTCCTTGGTTAATGACAGCAATTGGGATAGGAATTTCCATCACTACATGAGGTGATCGTAAAGCACGTCATGTGCTTAATACTTAGCAACAACAATTTGGCATTTCCGGTTGCCATCATTAAGTGAACCCCACACCACTGTTAAATTAGAACCTTACATGGTCACATTAGGTTGCAATCTCCTGCCAGCTTCCCCATTGACTTTGCTTATAGGAAATTGTCAAAAATGTTCCATGCATGGAGTCGTAGGGCAGCACATGGAAAATATTATATCAAACCTGACAGAAGGACTTTGTAGTGTTTGATTAGATTCAAACTCTAGGGCTTAAGACTAAATTCAACTCATTTTGTCTTATTCAGGATTCCTGTTTCAGTAGAATTCAGTTTTCATCATTGTTTATGGATAGATCAAGCCATAAGATCAGCAGTGAAAGAAAGTGAAAGAAGATAGAACAATGAGTCATTTGAAAAAAATACGATTACGGATATTTAATCATTATTCCCAGTAGAAACCAAGTGTAAAAGATGTAGGCTAAAGCCATTCACATATAAGAGTTTTAAGAAGGGATTTTAAAAGGAGAGAGATAACATTAACCAAACAGAATAGATTAACAAAGTATAGCTATTCTTGCTTTATAAAATCTCTCCTTAAAAGATCATCAGAGTACCGGTAATGAGAGAAAATGAAAATACTGCCAGATTTGCAAGTAAGGAGAAAAAAAAGATTGTGGGTGAAATGTTAGCATTTGGCCACAAGAGGACACTGGATGGCAGTTTAAATCAAACCTCTAATGAGAAATCTTGCTGAAAAAGAGAACTAACACAATAATGATTAAAAATAATCCGGTAATAACAAGCTCTTTTATCAGCTTTCCTTTTGATGAAAACAGCCTTTCCTCCTAATTAGAAAAATCTGCTTTCAGAAATAAATGATGAGATTAAGACATATTAGTTTGTTGCGTTTTAATACTCTTTAAGATTCCTTCAGTGCTAGTTCTTTTTTTAATTATTTGCTAATGTAGAATGTAGAATTTTGCTGATTCACTGTGAATCAAAACAGAAAGATGGAAGAGAGCTGAGAAGTTGAAAACTCCTTTTCAAGTTTGTAAAATAAATGGCAAACTGAAATCAGCATGTGCTATATGAATATTCGTCATAACACATTGGTGTATACGAGCCAGTTTGGTATAATGTGAAGGCATCATACTAGCAACTGGGACACTGTGTCTTCCAATCCTGCCTTAGGCACAAAGCCAGCTGGGTGATCTTGGACTTTTTCTCAGCCTTAGGAAGGAGGCAATGGCCAATTACTTCTGAAATCTTGCCAAACTGCAGGGACTTTACCAGGCAGTGGTCAGAAGTCAACACTGATGCCAAAGATGAGCATGTGCATGCACACACACACACACAACTTTTGCAGCACCAAACATCAGCCTCTGAACAGCATGTTGGGCAGGGAAATGAAAAAATATTTTTAAATGGGTGAGAAATTAAGTTATACATGCAAACATTCTTAAATAACATTTTCCCTTCACATCTCAATTCATCTCCAAGTTTAAAATAAATTAAGATGTGAGCACAAAAACCTGAAAGCAAAGTCTAATGTTTAAACACAGAGTTTTCAAACAAAAAACGGGGTTGAAGGGTGAGGCAAAGGGAGATGTGATGGTAGTAGCAGCAACAGGAGGCTTTGTAGCTGGAGATAAGAGAGCTAGGAAGACTCTAGAGCCAACAATTGACTCTCATAAATAGCCTCTAGGCTGCAAATTGTACACCTTTGTCATAAAATAATGTTTTGATTTGTGTGTGAAGGTGACCTCTAGCCCTCCAGTTGAGCATGGGTTCATCTATATGTAAACTAAAGAGAATAAGATGTTATATGCTGAAATGCTGTTGCCAGCTCCAATTATATACAACTTCATCCCAGCCATATTTGTTCATTCATTTAAACAACTGGGTCATATTGAAAATATTGCAATACGGGGTACTTCAGATTGCCAGGTAAGGCTTTTAAAAATAATAATAATTTAATACATGTGTATTCGATCCAACTCTCAATGACACTGGACAGCTCAGAACAATTTTTTTAAAATTACAATAAAACCAATAAAACATAAAAGAAAAAATGATGGCAAGGGTGACACACCAAATGGAAGTTAAAGGCCTCCCTCTCCTTTGCAGGATACTTCATTTGTATCTTTTTCTATTGAAAGTGAAAAATAAATTGTACTTGAGCTGGTATGGATTACCTCTTCCAGATATGGTCTTTTTGTGCCATTGTGTATTCAGATTGTATTTATTACTTGAACTTCTCCTATGTTTCATTTAATGGCAATAATAAAAGAAAATGTAACAATGGTATCTGACCATAGCAAAGGACAGAAGTCAGTGTCTTGCATCCACAGATCATGCCTATCATGCTCCAAGGTAAAGACCAAACTTGATGGTATGTCCATTTACAGGTAATCTTGAGTGGACCAGAATTTTCATTGTAAGTCATTGGAAAACCCTGCTCAAAACTCACATTTTTCATAAATCCTTTGACTGTTTGAAGAGAACTGTTTTGGATTGTAAGGCGTTCAGGCAAATATCTAAGTGTCTTTCCTCTCCCCCCCGCCCCCCATTACTATGTAAAGAAAGTCTTCATTGTTGCTCAAAAGAAAAAAAAACATAACTGGACATGAAACAAAATGTCGGATTGTTTCCTTCCTTTTCTGCAATCCTTTAGCATGTGATTACCTCATTTTTAGAAAATCACTTAAGTGTACCTAAAATTATGTTAGCAATACCCCATATACCATATACTTTTGAAGGCACTCAATATGAAGCTCTAGATTAAAAATAACATAACTCATGCTCTTTGATGCAAATGAGGCCAAATTGGGAGCAAAAAGAGCGACTTTAACATTCAGAAATAGGAGATGAATAGTACATGATTAGATGGACATTGCTTGCTCTATTATTAAAAATAAATCAGTTCTTTTGTTCTGATGAACCTTCTGCTCTATTTGCAAGGAATTACATTAGCAACAGAAACTGTAAGAATCTGTCCAAACAAATTAAATAAAGCTAGGAAATAAAATAATAAAGGCCTATTTAAAACCTCATTTGGACAACAGCAAACAAAATCCTATTTTTCAGTTATGAGAAGCAGTTAAAAACTAATCAAAGCTTTAAACTGTGATTCAATGTATTAATCCAATTAAATTTTCTACATCAGCTAAATTATTTATAGATTTAGAATATGCATACATAATAATCTGTAAACTATAATCCTGATACTCAGATAGAAATCAGTATTTCTCAAACTTCCAATGGCAAAGGAACATTATTTTCCAGAATTAATATATACATATACATTACAATCTGAAGACTGGTTTCATGCACTGCAATAACATATTTCTGGGGGGGGAGGAAGCTATATTAATTTCCAGACTATAATTACTAAGTCTGACTGTCACATTTTAAGGACATTGTAAAATTGGAGTAAGCCTAAAAGAATAAACTGGGAAAAATGATGCCAGGAAATTACATTCTTTAAGAAGCAATAGATAAAAGTGGATATTTTTAGCTTGAAGAAGAGAAATGAAATGCAATAAATTGTTTTTGGATCTATTCATTGGTGACTATATGGCAAGTCAGAGTTGTTGTTGCAAGTACCCTGCTAGGAGGTGTTTTCAACTTCTACAATTTTATAATTCCAAGTAATATTACCAGATCAGGGATGCAAAGATAGCACCAAATTTCATTTCCTTTGTCTTTTTGTTGTCATCCTGTAATCATCTAGATTTTTGCAGCTCACATCTGATAGCCTAATCATGCCCATTTTGTGAGACGTGGCTATAGGTATAGTTCTAATTAGATGGAGGCAGCTATCAACATTGGCCCTTTTGGAAAGGCACCTGGAGAAGAGCCATCTAGGACAGATAATTTTGCTGCCTTTTTAATTTAGCTGCAGAAGAATCAGTCAGCTGAGGCTGCAGCGCAAGCAGGTCATGCAGAAAGACAAACAACCCAAACATATCTTAATTAATGTATTTCCCATACAATATCACTTGAAAAACATATTGCAGCATATAATATTAATTTGATACATCTAATAAGTACCCTTTAATGAGATTTAGTGTCAAAGCTATTTCCTGGGATGCAATGCTCCAAACAGACCACAAGATGCTACATTTTGCTATACTCTTATGAACAGCATTTTCTTTTGTATATTTCTTTTAAAAAGCTATTTTATTGCTATCTAGTCTTGGAATTTATCCTCTTCCTCTTTTGAGTGTTTGCATTTTGAAACTTAACATTTTTAACTTTAAACTTCTATAACATATTTTTAAAAAAGTTTGAGTAGGTTTATCTCTAGTGAGATTGGTATATTTCCCATAGAAGAAAAGTTCAACTACCTAGCCATAGGACTCTATGCTACATGCATAATCAGAAGGTTCCAGTATTGAAACCATTTTGCACTTTCACTTTTTAATTGCCAGTACTGTAAGGCAGACTCAGGGGGATAGTGGAGGATGGGGTGGGCGCTGGCATGTTGTGATCCATTGCAGGACTGTCTCATGCATTGGATTTACAAAGTGAATGTTAAGTGAAATATGTCCCAGAAAATAGGTAGCGATAGTGGAACTACCACTCCAAAGAAGAAAGCAGGGTAAGAGTTGTGAAGATCCAGAAAAGATACTGAGATTTACTACTTTCACCCAGTATGAGTCCAATTGCAATGTGAGATACTGATCCCAGTTACAGAGTGTTTGGGTTTCAGTTACTGCAGCTGAAGTTGGTGCCCCAGGGAGAAGCAGAGAAATTAAATAAAACTACTGAATGTAAGGCTGAAGAAGCTTCTTGGATGAGAAGCGAAACGTCTTCAATGAAAAACCAGAAAAGTCCAGTTGCCTCCTGAAAAAGACTTTTGGGACAACCATGACCTGGATGTCTGAGAATCTCCATAGACATTTTACTGAATCTAAAAGGAGCAATTACTTTTTCACATTAACACTCTATGTGCCCCATGACTTTGTTTACAACGAACTGTTTCCCTATGACTATCATTAAGTCTTGTATCTTATGATTCTTGACGAATGTATCTTTTCTTTTATGTACACTGAGACCGTATGCACCAAGACAAATTCCTTGTGTGTCCAATCACACTTGGCCAGTAAAGAATTTTATTCTATTCTGTTCTGTTCTAACTACAACAAGTTAAAAGGTGGTATTCGTGCAGACCCTCTTTATGTAGACTTCTGGTAACATTCAACGGACAAAGATCCGCAAAACGTCAGAAAATTCCGCGCGGGGTAAATGCTTTTTCACAACCTTGCAAGGTTGCCACTCACTTCCTAGGAGTAGTAGAAACCGCCGGACTCAAGGCTACATACATTTGAGGCGGCATCTGCAGGACCGCAATGCAAGTAGCCTTCAAAGCGCCACGCACAGCCGTCTTCTCGGGGTTCCGGATTTCTGGAATTTCTCCGGTAGGAAAGCGAGCGCCTGAGACCCGGCGAACCTAAAGGGGAGAGGCGGCTGAAGGCAGCCAAAGGAGACGTTTTCCCGCTCGGCCCTAACCACCTCCTTTCTCCCCCTTCCGAGACAACGGGCCATCAAACCAAACCTCCCACGCCGCTTTCTCGCTCCTGCAGGGGGAGCGGGCAGGCCGGAGCAGGGGCGGCCGCCGATGGGCAAGCGGTGGGCATGGCTGTGTTGAGGGGAGGAGGAGAAAACGCAGGTATGTATGGCGCCCGCCCGCTCGGGACCTCCTTGTTCCTTTCCCGTTCCTCTCTGCATTCCCGCTTTTATTCCCGCAAGCGAGAAAGGGGGGGAAAAAACATGGCGTCGGCCGTGAGGAGAAGCGGGGCGGGCAAGAGCAGTCGCGGATCCAACCCAGCCAACCTCGAAAGGCGGCTGAGAGGAAGAGCGGTGGTCGCTGAGGCGACCTGGCTCGCTTTCCCGTTTCCCTAACAGAAGCTCGGCCTTCTGCTTCTCCTCATTTCCCTCCGGCCGCGCTCGCCTCGCGCTGTTCCACCGCCGCACAAAGCAGCTAAACGGGGCAGGCGGGGTGTATGCGTGGAGGTGCTCGCTTGCTCACCCACCCCACCCCCGGCATTTGGCTCTGGCGCAGCCCTGGCATAATGGGCATTTCCCTTCGAGCCGCCGAAAGCGACGTTGTCTTTTTGTGTGTGGGGCGCGCCCGTGTGCGCGCATTTCTTCGTCTGCGTAATTATGCATTGGTTAGAAGTGGTTGGGGGAGGGGGGCGAGGGAAAGCCTTTTGTTTGTTGTGGCTCCTGCAGTTGCCAAGTGAGGAGGGGCGAACCGAGCTGCTCTTTTTTAGTCGGATCGTAGCTGCTGTGTATTTTCAGGCCACTTGGCAGTTTTTGACCATTTATTATATGCGCCTGAAAGCCCCAGCCAGCCTGCAAGTCGTTGCAACGACTCTGAAATATAAAGACAGGTAAGGTGATCAGTTAGAGCGGTGGATGTGAAAACAAGAGCGAAGTGGTGTTGTCAACTTCTGGAATCGGCTCCTCAGAGTTGTGCTTTTAAGGTAGAGTTTGATGTCCCAGTATAAACCAATGATGAAAGCAACGAATCACACTTTCTGCATATCTGAATGGCACTGATGAACATATGTTCCTGTTTTCTGGTTAACTGGCAACAGTAAGGCTTGCTATAAACAAAAAATTGGTTTTGACCAGTTGCTGTATATATTTAAATATCCACAAACCTTCATATGTAGATATACCCTGATATATGTTACAAATCTCATAGACGGAAGATGATCTTTGAAGCCTATGCCAGTAGCCCGCTTTCTTACTTCAATATAAGTACAAAATAATTTAATATGTAACTAATTTTGCTGTCTAGACAGTTAATGGTGTTGGTGTTTTTCCTCTTCTGTTAGACAAACATTTATTTTATATCCCAGCCTTTTTGTCAAAAATGCCTTTATCTTCACCATAAAAGATGGTTAGATTCTCTGAGGTCCTTGACTGAGTGAAGACTTGAAAATATATTAATAGATATAGTCTGATCATCTAACAATAAGAATACTTTCCAGATCACAGTAACTCTAAATTTAGTGAGCCTTCTTGTGCCAATATAACTTGATCCAAAAATTTATCTTAAGAAAGAAAACACAACATTTTTAGATGCCAGATCATGAATTCAGGGGCACACTTAATCCCTTCAAAGAGTTTTAATACATAGATCTGTTTGTAACTCCACTATATTATTATACCCTTAAATGTACACAGGAGCTCACATTTTAAAAAGTGTCTTCATCTAAGCCTCCCTTCCTGCAGGTTAGAACAGCTCAGGCTAAAATAGCTTTGTTGCTATTGCTTTTGGGAAAAGGAGTCATTTTCAACTGCTTTCCTGACAGGGAGAGCAAATTGATTTTCTTAGTTGATCAGTAGGACAAATTAAATTGAGTAATTTTATTTATTTATTTATTTATTATTTCAACTTATATACCACCCTTCTCCCGGGCAGAGGGGGGGACTCATCCAGGATACTAGGGTCTGTTGCAGTAGAGAGTGAGTCAGGATTAGAGACGTGTAAAACATTTTGGAATATTTTGGGCTTCAAACACTCCATCTTGAAACAATTATTTTCAGGTAGATTGTTCTAGCCTTACCAGAATTCCGATACTATTTCAACCCCATTCAAAACAGGTCAAAACAGGACCAGAACATTTCCAATAAAGGCACAACAGCTATTTTCAAGCTTGATGATTTCAAATTTCAAACATTTCACACTTCACAAATCAGGATAAGAAACAAGAACCTGTTGGGTCAGTAAACCTCAGAGAATGTTTGAAAGGCACATTACGTATCCATGAGCGTCATATTGCTGATCCCTGGATCAAGCAGACCATGGAAAATTCAGCAGGGAATGAGGTATGGAGAGGGGGAGATAAATTGTTAAAAGTGTGTGTTCCCTTGAGAGTCAGTTTAATATCATGCTGGTTTAAATTTATTGTGTTACATGGTGTGAAAACCAGTATTCCGAAGAGCATTTATTAAGAAAGTCTTACATTTCTAGTTTCTATGGGTTTTATAAGATAAATCATATTAAATATTATAATACATTTTATTGAGTAGCTATCTTGATAGTTCTTTATTGTACAGAAAAGGCAGTTCTTGAGAATATATGATACATAATGTAGATTGAAAAAGCAGGCTAAAACATATGAGAAATGGTTGTGGGAACTGGCTATGTCTAATCTAACAAAAAGAAGGATTGGGGTGACATGATAGCTGTATTCCAATATTTGAGAGCTGTCACTAAGAGAGGGTGAACAATCTACTCTGCAAAGCATATGGGGACAAGACAAAAAGTAACTGATGGAAACTTATCAAAGAGAGTGTCAACCTAGAACCTAAAGAGAAATTTCTTGACAATCAGAACAATTAATAAATGGAATGGCTTGCCTTCAGAAGTTGTGGGTGCTCCATCACTAGATGTTTTTAAGAACATATTGGACAGCCATTTGTCCAGCGTGTTACAGGCTCTCCTGTTTAGGCAAGGGATTGGACTAGAAGACCGCCAAGATCCCTTCCAATTTTGTTATTCTATATTCTTAGATTCGGGACAAAGTAATATAGTAGAGATCATTAAGTTGTGAAAGAATAAATTAACAGAAGCTCTGATGTTTAAAGTGAGGCATGCATGCACAGTTTTCTAAAAAAAACACTGCTTTATTGGCAATATTTGAAAAAGTAAACCTTTGGTAAAATTGCTTTCTTTCTTTCTTTCTTTTTTGTTCTCTTTCCTTTTTAGAAAAATGAGATTCAGCCAAAATTTGAGTAAATAATTATGGGCCCAGATGTGCCTCTATTGAATGACCACAAGCAAGAATTCCTGTTAAAGCGATTTCCACAGACTATTTTGGGTGGCCCTCAATTTAAGTTAGGATACTGTGCACCTTCTTACATCTATTTGAATCAGATTCTTCTCTTCTTGATACCATGGATTCTAGGTGGAATTGGGACGCTTATATATCAATTAAATGTTCTGCAAGACTATTGGACAGCTGTACTTTCTGGAGGACTAATGCTTGCGGCAGCTATTATTATTCAAGGAATAAACTTGTATGCCAGGCAAAAAACTGCACCTGTAGAAAGAATGCATGTCCATAATATACTGACAGAGGAAGATGAGTGGGAGTTTTCTAGCTGTATAGGTTTAGAAACAATCAAATTTATTATTCCAGGCAAAAAATATATAATAAATGTGTTTTTTCACTCACTTGTTGCTGGAGTACTATGTGGCTTAGGAACTTGGTATTTGCTGCCCAGCAGAATTGCCTCTTTGTACGGAGATAATATTGGAACAGCTGTGGTGATCTTCGTATTTGGATGGTTGACAGTGTGTATTGGAGAATATTCCTTAATTGTTAATACCGCTTCAGAGACGGCTACTTATCAAGCACTGGACACTTATGAAATTGTTCCTCTTATGAGACCATTCTACATTTTTGTCTTCATTGCAGTGGATCTTGCTCACAGGTAAAAAAAAAAAATGCAAATATTGACTTGTGCTCTTAAAAGGATATCAATCTAGTTTTGCAACTGACTTGTTTGATGCACATGAGCTTATTTATAAATAATGAAGTAAATTTATAATATAGTGAAATGTGGGCAGAGCCATATTGAATCTTTTTCCATTCCATTTTTTCCATTCTAGAAATAATATTCTATTCTACTTCCATTTAGATTTGTTGCTGATGCTGCAGCTTTAAAGTTGGTCAATCAGGTTATGCACATCATATTTTTGTCGTTGCCTCTCTTATGGACTTTGGGGATTCTGCCTCCACTGGATGCACTTTTTCTCTGGGGAATAGAACAAGTGCTGGAACTTGGGCTAGGGGGCTCACCTATGTCAAGTAATGTAAGGTAAGCATTATTTTGCATAACTTCAGTATTTCCAGATAGTTAAGCATGTTAGCAACAATTTAAAAACCTTGTAGTATCTCAAATGTAAAGGTATTTATTCTGGCATAAGTTTTCATGGACTATGACCAGTTCATAGCAGGGGTGAAATGCTACCGGTTTGCTCCAGTTCAGGCTAACTGGTAGCAGCAGCGATGCTTGCTTTGGTGAACTGATAGCGGTGGCAGTGTGAGGTTCCGCCCACCCACCCGGACATTATTACTTCCTTATTTTAACCAGGAAGTAACCTGTTTTTGACCCTCTGCACATGCGCAGAAGGCTTTGTGCATTCGCAAGGGGTCTACAATGAGACCTGATGGTGGTGCATGCGCTTGCTTCATTTGCGCGCGGGGCGCATAACTTCTGAACCGGTAGAGAAGGTAAGAAAATTTCACCCCTGGTTCATAGTCATATAATTATTGAGAGGCAGAATAATCCATTAGTGAAATCAGGTGAAATTGCCTACATTTTATTTTCTGGTGATTTCAGTAGTTATACTCCACACATGCAAATTATTTAATCTCTTATACAAACAGCAGTCTGAATATACAAAGCAGTTCATTTGTCTGATGAAATTTCCACAAAATATTATTAAAGGTGCTGAGATTCTGTATAAAGCAAAGTAATTCAGTTAGAGAACTTGTATACCAGAGATGACAAACTCGTGGCCCGTGGACCGGATGCATCACATGCTGGCCCCGCCCCTGCCTGCTTTAGCGAAGGGGAAAAAAGTCCTGATACGTCACGTGACGCCACTGTGACAACACGAGTTTGATATCCCTGTTGTATACCTTCTCAGATAAATGCAAGTATCCTAGCTTGTCTTGAGTCCTGAGTTCTAGACTTAGATTACTTCCTAATAGAACAGTTGAACAGATAAACCAATTACCATGGGAGGTATAATCATCTGAACTGGTTATGTTCATGCAGAAGCTGAAACGTCTTACAAATGCTGTAATTTGGATTCTTGTTTGGATAAAGAGTTATACAGATTTTTTTTCCCAATTGTGTAATTTTATGTGGGCTGCTAAAATGTCTTCTAAATACTTTACATATTAAATTTGCAGGCCTTTGCTTAATCTGTATTTTTAGTACTATATAGCATGATGTCACCACGTTATACAGTATATATATAATGGACAGAGTCTTAAAGAAAGAAAATTGTTTCTCATATTCATATATGTATATTTCATAAACCACTCATCTCCCCCAGAGACTGACTCTGGGTGGTGGGTTTAGTTAAGTGGGAAAAAGTTAGTGAAAATAGATGAACTATTTGTACAAATTCTTTCTTTCATATACATTAATTTTTTTTATTACAGACTGCTAGCAATGTTTATCATTTCTTTGGGAACAGCTATTGCATCTTACTTCATCCCTAACACGCTTGGTGTGGTTCTGTTCATGACTGGATGTGGATTTATACTAAGTCTTAATCTAAATGAGATTGGATTAACCTTCAAGTACACTATGATCAGCTTTTTAGCTTCCAGCAAATTTAAAAACACGTCTTCCTGTAGAACACAATTTGTATGGAAGGAATTAATGTCCTATTTCATTGGATTGACTTTTGCTCTTCTGGAAGCTGGCTTATTGCACTTCTTCCTTGGTTTTCAGACATTTTCCAAGACTAGCCTACAAGGTGTTATTAGTTACATATTGATAGTATTGCTTCTTGCTCTATGGATTCTCAGAGAGATTCAAACAGTGTATTTGTTTGGATTGTTCCGAAATCCCTTTTACCCAAAAGACCTAATGACAACGAATGTATCCGGAAAAAAGGAAAAAAATCTCAAGAAAATTGGTATGTTAAGAAAGATTTTACTCACTTTAGGTAAGAAATCTCAGTTTCTTCTTTTATATAAGCACACAAAGAGTAAAATGCATCTTGTGAAATTATAAAATGTGTTTAGAGCCAGGGGAAGGTGGTGGTGATCAGATCAGAAACTGAGTAAAAGCGTATTTCCAAACTTTAGTTTCTGAAATTGATTTCCTCTCCCACCATAAAATTTAATAGTTTAAAGTTTAATCTAACATTGAAAGTGGTTATTAGACCAGGAGAGATTGAAGGTTTGCCTACAAACTTTGATTTTTGGGGGATGAACAGGTTATACACCCAGGATTTATCATATGCAAACAGATGATGCAAATTCTGTGGGAAATTCTGGGGAAATGATATTGGCCATTAAACGATGCTAGTATTATAGTTCATGCAAAGATACAACATTGTTTGAAATATGTTAGATCATCTGACTTCTCATTCATTAACCCTGAAAGAGAAAATTGTTATCAAATATGTAACAATATATTGTTCAAGTCTTAAAATGTTCTGGTTTCCTCAATCTACCACTTTTCAAAAGTTAGTGATAGAGTAACCATTTGATGTTATATCAGGTTTGAAGCTAAAATGTATTTGATTTGATAATTTAGATATTAATTTTATATTATGACTCAGTACTGTTTTCTGAAGTTGAAAGATCCAAGTACTGAAATCATTATGGGACATCTGATTTCTGCAAAAACTTTTCACAACATTTTAGAATTCTACATGCCAGAATGAATGTTCAGTATTCCATTTTCCAAAATACTACATTACAAACACTAGAGAGCATCATTTTTATTTATTTGGCCATTTATACATATTCCACTGTTCTCTCAATAAGTGACATTTGTAAAAAAAAAAAAAAAAAAAAAAAAAAGAACGAGAAAACTTTATAAATTATTCATACTTTTTGCTTCCCTTTTTTTACCTTGCCAGAGAATTTGAAAGAGAAATCAAAAACAAAATAAAAATCAGAGGATCATATAAAAACTGAATAGAGCTATTTATGCAGTTGAAGGTTTTATACATAATTCTTTGTATAAGAAAAACACTCGTATCTTTTTTTTTTACAATTTCAGTGTCACCGTTTGCTATGATAGCATTTCTTTCCATAGACAATTCTCTACATCATCTTTCGTCCATATATATTTCCATTGGATTTTCAAGAAGCTTTAGAATGGTAAATTTCAAGTATTTTATGCTTGTTATAAGACAACCCATATCTTGCAATGCAACCACTGAACCTATTAAATAAAAGATAACTCATTCTAATTAGAAATTAGTACTTGATCCCATGAAATTGAAATTGTAGAAAATGTTTTTTCTGTATGTTAGGACCAGTATTAAATTTAGGCATCTCTAGTTAAAAGGTTTTGAGTAGCATTGTTTGACCTCAAACATGGCACTTTTTGGCCTCCGACACTAATACAAAAGTAAGGATATGTTTTTAGAATGACTATGTATAGAATCTTTTAGCATTTGGTAAATATTGATGCAATAACATTCCATTAACAACCAAGATTCATTATACTCAGCAAATTACTGTTTTAATGAAGCATATTCAGATGCATACCACAGCAAGCAGCCACACATAGGTGAAACCTGGCTGAATTTGGATTCTAGAAAGAGTCGTCCTAATTAGTATTTGCCTAGGGAAACCACCTATGATTTTAATGGCTGTTAGTTAGATGGGAAAATTTAAAAGCATACAGGTACCCTTCAGTTAATGAACATTTCTTCAGAAACAGTTCAAAGTTACAACAGTGCTAAGCAAGTAGGCTTACAGCCAGGGCTCAAAGTCATCGCCATCACACTGTCCTCTCAGTCATGTGATTGCAATTTGAGTGGTTCAGCAACAAGCTCACAATTATGAGGGTTGCAGCATCTTGTGGTCATTTGATTGCCATTTTTGACTTTCACTGCTGGCTTGTCACAATCAAAATTAATGAGGAAACTGGCAGGTGGTTGCAATTAGCAATCACGTGACATTGCACCTAAAAACAAAAGCAGGAAGTACCAGAACTGCCATTGAAATTCAGCGCAGTTGTGTGACATCACTCTTTACAATCACATTGCTTAGCGACAAAGTTCCCAGTTCTCATTACACTAGTTAACCAAAGACTAACTGTATTGGAATAAGCCAATGTCTCATGATATTATAATTCAATTAATGTGTCCATGAAAAAAAAAAGTGGAAATATCCTTGAAAACATCAGGAGTCAAACCCAGTATGAGGGAGACTGTGTTATGTAATTCTACGTCTGGAAATTTCCTATATATTTCATTTATTCTCAAGTATGTTTTTATTTTTCTGTTAAGAATATGGAGTATCATGTATTTCTACATGTTGAAGTTAGAAATTGAAACAAAGATCATAAAATGTGGTAAAATGGAAAGAATTATAAAGTAATACACACAGAAACACACAGAAACACACACACACACTCCATTGTTTGCTTTGATGCCTGGACTTGCATGGAATGCAAGATCATGGAGAGGCCGGTAGGTTTTAGGCAATATTATTTTATTGTTCTGATAAAACAGAACAATGGGCTTGATCAGTCATGAACTGTAAAGTGTATCTTATATCTGTATGATTGAACTGCAAAAATACTTGTTTTAGGTGTGGCAAGATACAGAGCATGCTCTGTTGGATATGGTGGTAGTGTCTGCAGTGCAGTTGCTGGTGTTCCCTACTGATCTCTGGTGGAACAAAAACATTGATACAGGAATTAGACTCTTGCTGGTAAAATGTCTTTATTTATCATATTTTACTTATGTAGGTTGAATCCCCATTTGAGAAAAAAACTAGAACCAAGGTGATAGGGAACTACACTTAGTGGATAAAAAAGTCTATTTAAAAAAAATACAACGGTGGAATGCAGTCCATTAATACGACTTGCCTACAGATGTTGTGGGTGCTCCAACACTGGAAGTTTTTAATAAGAGATTGGAAAACCATTTGTCTGAAATGGTACAGGTAGTTCTCAACTTACGACTACAATTGAGCCCAAAATTTATGTTGCTAAGTGAGAAATTTGCTAAGTGAGTTTTGCCCCGTTTTATGATTGCTCTTGTCACATTAAGTGAATCACTGCAGTTGTTAAATTAGTAACATGATTGTTAAGTGAATTTGGTTGCCCCATTGACTTTGCTTGACAGAAAGTTGCAAAAGGGGATCACACGACTTATGACTGCAACCAGGGGTGAAATGCTCCCGGTTTGGACTGGATCACCCGATCTGGTAGCGATGGAGGCGGGTGGTTCAGAGAACCGGTAGCAAAAATCCCTGCCCCCCCCCCCATGCCCAGCTGAGCCGCACAATCATCAGAGGCTTTTTTTCTACTTTTAAAAGCATTTTTTCTACAACCTCTTCAGCTGAAAAAATGCTTTTAAAAGTAAAAAAAAAAGCCTCTGATGATCACGCGGCTCAGCTGGGATCCTTCGAGGCTTTTAAAAGAAAAAAACCCTTTTTTTCTTTTAAATGCCTCTGACCATCCAAGCTGAGTTTTTTAAAAAGCCTCTGCTAATCAGGCAATTCAGCTGGGATCGTCAGAGCCTTTTGAAAACATTTTTTTACAACCTCTTCGCCAAAGAGGTGGTAAAAAAAATGGTTTTAAAAATTTAAAAAAATGCCCACCCAGTCGCATTACCCCCCCCCCCACTAAGCCACGCCCACAGAATTGGTAGTAAGAAATTTTAGATTTCACCACTGACTGCAACTATCATAAATATGAGTCAGTTGTCAAGCATCTGAATGTAAATCATATAACCATGGGGATACTGCAACAGTCATAAGTGTGAAAAATGGTCATAAGTCTCTATTTTCAGTGCCATTGTAATTTCGAATGGTCACTAAATGAACTGTTGTAAGTCAAGGACTACCTTTATAGGTTTTGCTGCTTGAGCAAAGGGGTGGACCAAAAGACCTCCAAGGTCCCTTTCAACTCTGTTATTCTAATTATTTCATTAGCAAATGTAGATTTTGTTGGCTAATTTGGATGATAGATGATTTTCATCTAGAATCCAAAATAATTTGCAGTCTTCTCTGGAACAGACTTTGACAGCACGCTGCAGATTATAGGGATAGAAAGGGAGAAAAATCTTGTTGCGGTAGCCAAGAGACATTAGTATGATGTTAAACTCCATTCAGATTTGAAATAAATGTGAAATAATAAAGTTTTAAGTTTTGCTGAAAAAAATAAAACTGCCACTCAGTGACAAGCCTTGAATAATTCAATATAATTGTAATTACTGGTATTCTGGTATCAGTGAAACTGTCCTGTTCTTCATAATCACTTGAGCAAGGCCTTCAGTAGATTATTTTTGAAATCGGGCAGATTCATGTAGGTGTGTATAATTGATACAGTTTTGGTCAAGTTTTAGAGTTAAGACTATTCAAATCATAAGACTTTTACTATGACTTGAACTCTGTGACATATTGGCAAGCGGGACATCTGGCATACATTCCAATTTGCCTACTTCAGTTAATCTTGGAAAAGCCTTCTGATTTTTCAAAAGGAGCCTCACATCATTCTCTATTGGCAAAGTTAATTTCCTCTTTCTATCCTCCCTTCCAAATCAATTCAGATTCTTCAATTGAAGTTCAGAATTGAAGTTGAGCTTGCTTTACTAATAAAAGTTCAGGGTCTTTCATGAACACTCCAAATGCTTTAGAAAAATGAAATCCCATGAAGAAGCATATAAATGAAGGAAATACATTATTGCTATTTCTCTCTTATTAGGTTGGAATTATTCGGAGTCGGCTGTTTCAATTTGTTTCAAAATTGCAATTTGCCATTACTGTTCTCTTGACATCGTGGACAGAAAAAAAACAACGCCGGAAATCCACAGCTACTCTGATTACACTGAACATTGCTTTCTTTCCAATTGTATTGGCCATCATAGTGCTCTCTTCATTGCTTTCTTCTCCCTTGCTATCACTTTTTAGTCTTCCAATATTTTTGATAGGCTTTCCAAGACCAATTCGAAGCTGGCCAGGACCTGTGGGCATGATGGCCTGTGTAGGTCCTGATGCTGTATATTATCAACAGATGATTCCAAGTTTAAGGACTGCATTGCAATCAGCATTCTCAACAGGCAGGTTAGGTAAGTTAAAAATTGGCTCATGAGACCAGCTGATAAGTATCCATGATCTTGCCCTCAATTGCAAAGGAATCTGCTGCAGGTTTCTAGACACAGCAGGACTGATATACAGGCTCTTGTATGATAATCTCATAGATATAGGAAATTATTTGCTGCTATAATAATCTGAGTGAAATTTCAGTATAATAAAAATGAAAATAGAATTTCTTCCTATACTAACAAACTGATGCTTTGGTATACTTGTAAATTATATCAGATCTCTGTTCCATCAGTTTAAGGTAGCCTACATGTATTCCATCATCCAATTTAATCCCTACAACAAAATCCTAAAGGTAATTTGACTGAATGATAGTAATTAGCCCAAAGTTCACCCAATGCAGATGAATGTAGGTGATAGATTTGATTCTGTAATGACTGGGGAGAGCAGAAAGAGAGATGTTTGAAATTTCCACAACTAACAGAGAAATAAAAGCAGAAGCCTGATTATTAGGGGCTATTTAAAATCTTTTTTTTATAAACCCTCTGATCTTTAATGGGATTCTTGTCTAGGTATTCTTAGCAGGGTATCATGTTATATTTTCATGCTGAGCGTATTTTTATCCATTTAGACAGCAGTGTAGATTTAAGGGATTTTTTTCCTATAAAAATGGTAGCAAGAGAATGCACACATTTTGCTCAGCAGTCCTAAAAAGGCTATTTAATTTTAATGACATAAAGTCAGTTTTTTTGAATTCATTTTTATACTATTCTGAAACTCAAGATTTTCAGCTATGATAGTTTGGGCATGACCAGAAATTTACTGATATATCCCTAATCTCAGCCATTCAGAGTTGCTTCAAATTGTGAGATGAGTGACAAATAAATTTAATAATTCTGACTGCAGGTATATCAAAAAAAGAATTGATGTAACATTATATTATACACAAAGGTGCGTTTTTGCTTTAATATATATTTGTAATTAATATGTTGCAGAAAATTGCAAAACTATTCAATTCCAGCAGAAATGCCTGAAAATGATGTAGTTATCAAAATGTCACTAATTCTTTTGTCACAGAGATATTTCAGGAATAGTATTTTTATCATTATAAGGTTCTATTTCTGTTATGAAACCACCACATTTATTACAATTTCTAAGCAGTAAAATACCTGAAAAAATGCAAGCTCTGTCAATAGCGATGTATCTAGAATTCACATCTATAATAAGCTTCACATAGTGATTTTAAACTGAATCCATAATGCAGTCTAGTTTGTTTATATATCACTTTTCCAACTTGTGTTATTACATTATATGATCAATTTTTATTAAGATGTGGACAGTGTATATCAAAATATCCTTGAGTAAAAGCTAATCCTTATTTGGGGATTCTTGTTTCCAAAGGTTTCTGTTCACCTGGATCTCACTACTTGTGCCGATTTCAAGACAGATTAATATGGATCCTTGTTTTAGAAAGAGGCTATACTTACTGTTGTCTCAATATCAAGGCAAGTAGCATTAAAAGCATGTGTTGTTTTACTGTAGTTCCTTTACATATTAGTAGAAATTACCGTACTTCTCAATTGTACAACATGTATATGAACTAGCTTTCTAATATAATTGAGAAGAGTTGAAAATAAAAGCTTACTTGATTTACTTAAAATCAATTAAATTTTCTATTAAGGTCAAAAACAACAGCCATTCTTGCTAGTTTCCATTTAAGAGGTTGTTGTATTTTCTGACTGCATATACAATACCCTATTCTCTCAAATTCCATGTTTAGAAACTAGCCAAAATGGGGCCACCATTGAGCTTTAGAAACAATAAAGTATACCAAAACATACCCAAACAAATACAGATGGGGTGATGGGAGGGAGTATCCAGTAAGACAGGGGTGTCAAACTGGTGGCCCACAGGCCGGATGAATCACGCCAACCCCAGTTCTGCAAAGGGAAAAAACATCACAATATGTCACGTAATGGCAATGTGATATGGCATGTTTGACACCCATGCAGTAAGAGCTTAGATACATGGATGAAAGTTAATCATAATACTGAGGGGTCCTTGGTAGTCTCTGAGCTTGCTTGTTTTCTTACAGACATTTCATTACCCTAACTAGGTAATATCATCAGTACTAGTAAGGAGAGCTGTTTGCTGTCAGTTTATATTCTGGTGTCTTGCCTGTCTGTGTGGGTGGGTGTGATCTTAGAGATTCTTCGATAACTGATGACTCTTTGGCAGTTTCTTAATTGGGATATTGCTTATTCGATTGTTGCTTTGATGTTAATCTTGGAGTTAATCTATGATGATCTGAGTGCTGATTACTGGTGGAGAGGTGCTGGAGTCTTTTTCTCTTTTTAGGCTGGTTGATTGTCTCTTTTGCATCGTCTATAGATGTAGTTAATGACTATGTGTCTATTGATGGCTGATTTGTCAGAATGCCAGGCTCCTAGAAATTCCCTGGCATTATAACCAAACATAATACTCGATGCTGCAGTCTTTTACACTTTTATCCTTCCTTCCTCCAAAGACTTGTGTTGCTTTCTCACTTATCTGTAATAATCACAAAGAGAAATTTCTGAGAAAGTAACTGGTCCAGTGTGCTTCATAGCTATGAAAGAATTCCTGTCTGAATATTCAGTTACGCCCCAATCATTCCAGTCTGGTAACACTTCTTAGATATGTGGTTACAATTGCCTGTCTAGCATTTATCACTCTATTCCACCACTCCGCTATACTTTTAATTGTTGCTACTATATAATAATATAGAATTGTGATGTATTTTTATTCTTAGAAAGTCAGGGATAATAGATTTAGTTTAGGGGTACAAATTAATTCTGCAGTTTCAATTTCTGACTTCTCTGTGTAGGGCAAGAAAATTCTTATCTAAAAGCTTTGTACCATTATCTAACCTTTACTTGGAGAAATGGAGGAAAAGAAAATAAAAACAGGGGAAAAAATTTCTTTATTTTTTCTTCTCCACTACTTCCAGCTTGACTTTCCTTCTGTGTTATATAAAATGAAGAAATCGATAGTTACAAAATGTCATTATTTGTACTTTAGCATTTTTAATTCTATTTCTCTAGTGAAAATGTCACAGATACAATTAATCAAACACATTTTGAAAGTCATCTCAGATAAAAAGAGCAAGAATGTTATCTAATATTAATGATTCTCATAATTGTCCCATGTAAGTTGATACTGAGATATTTTGTAAAGTTGTGCACACTCTGAAAATGATTTGGTATCATTTAAACATCACTTTATTTTTAATAAGCAAATTCCTTAGAACAGCAGCACCTTTTTGCAAGTTTAAACTAAATCCTAAAAAGGTTGGACGATTTTAATGACTAGCACAGAGGAACTGTTTTTGTACAAGGCTGGAATGCTTTTTTTGAATCATTTTTAAATTATGCACCACTTTAGGTATCACCACGTGATAATCATAGTACAAATCTAAATCTTTGCTCTGGGTTTAAATGAGAAACAAAGAAAGAAATAGAAAAGGAGCATAATGTTTTAGTATGGCTTATATTATGTCAAACTTCCGGCCCATGGGCCAGATGCATCACGCATTGTCCATGCCCATGCCCGGTTTAGCGAAGGGATGAAAAGTATCGATACATCACATAACGCCACCATGACAACGCAAGTTTGACACTCCTGGTTTATATGGTTAGCTTCGATGATCTTTTCTCCTCCCTCTTCTTCCACATTGTTTTCATTCTTCTAATTCCAGATTGCTTTGATACCCAAATCAAGAAGTGTTGTAAATAGTATTATCCTCAACATAATGATTTGGCATGGGTCAGTAAATTGGTATGCATTCAACCTATATCTGAAGCATTGTGCTGCTAGGTATTTGAAACACCTTGGTGGTTGTTTTTTTTTCTTTTCTTTTAATTCAGGGTTTAGAATTGCAGGAAACCTCCTGTCATACTGCTGAAGCTCACAGAGTTGATGATATTTTTGCGGTGGCCTTTGAACATCAGGAACACAATAAAATGTTCTCCCTCAACCCTCATTTTGAAAATATTTTAACACCTTGTGCTGCTCTTCCTGTAAAACTCTACTCAGATGCCAGAAACACCTTATCTGGAATAATTGATTCCCCTGAAAATCGGAAGCAATTGAAAGAAGACTTCATAAAAGTACTCTTATGGATGCTTATCCAGTACTGTTATAAGAAATCAAAAACACCTAGACCTCTTGAAAAGATATCTAAACCCCAACAGGAATACTCTTCAGCTGGACCGTCTGAAGTTTTAAACAAGGCAGCAGAAAGACCAGATTCATGGAAAGATGAAGATGGACTCAGTATGGAATCTACAGAAGAATGGACTGATGATAGCAATCTCTTTGATGATGAACCTAGCAAAAAAACATTAAAAACAAATGTCATGGTACCACAAGATGGTTCACCAAGACCTTTCTATTCTCTTCCAGGCTCAGTAGAAATACATGCCACAGATGATGAAGTACTTGAAGTAGCCAGTGTGAATAAACTCTATAAAACTGTTGTTCTTGGTCTTCCTGTTGTAGATGTTGGAAAACACTGGGGAAATATGGGTTCATCCCCTATTAAATTCAGTAATTTCTATTCTGAATTGTTAAGCATTCCTGAAGAATGGAGAACTGCACCATTACCGGCTGCCAAATTAAATCAGATAAAGCAGAAGTTTCCAGTAGAGTGGTATCATTTTTTACTTGGCCAGCTAGACTTATTTCATTTGAAAGAAAATCCTTCGAATTTACTCAAAGATCTTTTTAAAGACACTGCTTTGAAGGATTTGTATGTCCAGAGTGCCTTATCTTGTTACATTGCAATGTTTGGATTAGATGATACTATTGTTTCTCCTGGTCATATTTTCAGAGCCTACAATGGAAGCCTTCCATGGTCAGTCTGTTTGGACTGGTTAATAGGAAAACAAGAGTTATATCAATTAACACTAAAAACATTCAGGTAATTAATTTTTTTACCATGTATGCATCCAAACTAGACTGTATTGTTTCTCTTTGTCACATAATATATGTGGGTATGTGAGCATATGCATACATTATTTATTTATTTATTTATTTATTTATTTTGTCATGTTTATGTAGTGTATATTGGAGGTGGTGACCCTTTGAGAGCTGTATGCAATGAAATTTCGTTTTAATGTATGCCAATTAGTGTACATTTAAAGTGACAATAAAATTAAGATACGAATAATATTCTAGATACAAATATTCTGAATACGAATATTATTCTAAGTCTTAAGATACAAATAATATTCTATTCGTATCTAATAGTATTTAATAATATTCTTCAGGAATAATAATTTTAATAATATTAAAAGAAATATGTGCCATATATATATGTATATATGTATATATGTATATATTCATATAAAAGCAACACGTCAAATTTGTCTTTTAGTATCTTCATGGACACAACTATGCAATTTACAGTTTCTCACTCCTAGTATTCTTGGAGGTCCCCCATCCACATGCTAATCAAGATCATTCTCATCCCTGGTAAGCATCTAAGCCTAGGCAAGGCCAGCTAGATCATGCCAGCTGAAGAAACACATATCCTACATATGATCCGGGAGAGAGGTGTTTCTGAATCATGGTCTATGAGTTGGCTGTCCCTGTTAGTTTGTCAGAGGCCAAAGGGGTAAAGATGAGAAGGCACGTCCCAAAAGTGTCCATGTATATATAGCATTTCTGTACTAATAAAGCCTCCCAGGCAAAATTTTTATTTTGAAGGATGTACTTGATAATACAGAAGCCTTGTGAAATGGACGATGTAGTATTTCAGGTATATCTTCTTTGTAAAAGCCCTACAGGTAGAATAGAAAGGGGCATTCTGAAAATGGTATTTGAAAGTAAATTGTCAAAGGCTTCAAAAACTTCAGAACAGGAGAGAGCAGTATCACATACTACAAATAGTATTGGTGAATTTTTAAAATAACTATTCTAAGGGATTCATTTTTATAATTCTGTAGCTGAAGAGCTATTGCTTTGTAATAAAATCTCACTATTCCTGAAATTCTCAGTGACCAAGCTTTCTTATATTCTTGTGGCAAGAAAATAAATGTGTTGCATAGGAGTCAGCACACCCACAGCTAGGAGGCAGATCATTGTGTTATGTGACACTCAGTGCAATATATAAACATCAGCAGATGCATAGATGTGGATTGTTTGCCCAGTGAAATTCAGTGAAAGATTATAAAATATAACTTTTAAATTATGCGCAAGAATCACTTGGCACTGCTTTACTCATCTACTCCACAGGCTATTGCTATCCAGACCATTTGGTTTGAAATAATGGTAGATGTGTATATCTCCGACAACATTCACTTTGTTCCAGTGTTCAACGAGGGAGGAATTGTTGAGATGTTTTTTCGGTGTAAAATTGCTAGAAAATCATTCAGGTTCAAAGCAATTTTAAATTTTGCTTTGACGTGTTTAGCAAATAAGATGCCATGCCCAACCAGATGATAAATGCTTAATGAAAAACTAGAGCTAAGTCAACATATTAGAAGGAAGTTAACAATCTGATTCACATATTGCACTAAGTTATGGCAGTCAGCTAAGCTGTAATGAGTGAGCTTCCATATCATGCTAATCCATGTGTTCTAATTTACAAACCTATGCCTTCAGTTTGCTAAAGGCAAATCAACAAATCTGATTGTAGCTTAGTCTGAAATTATCAGCATTTGAAATTACTGGCCAAATAAAGACAAAATTTATCATCAATAAGACTAAAAATAGGAATACTTGGGAGGTTATGATCTTAAAATTGAGATATTGGATTTGAATTAACCAAGTAATAGGTTGGAAGCTGTATGACTGCCTTCATAATGCTTGCAATGTATGCTTCGAAACATATACCGGTATAATAAGAGATGTTACCTGTTGGATTGATAAATTATCTATCAAGTTGATAGCTAAACCTAGTACTGTAGGTCTGCCAACCACTTATATATTGTTACAGAGGCTATTCTCCAGCTATATCTCTAGAATTATTCTTATTTTTTTTCCATTATATATTTCTTTGTGTTGTGTGTTTATCAGATATACAGTGAAGCTTATGGTTGATAAAGCAAGCCTGGGTCCAGTTGAAGACTTTCAAGAGCTGCTAAACTATCTTGAAGAATATGAAAATGACTGGTACATTGGTTTGGTATCTGAGAAGGAATGGCCACAAGCTGTTTTACAAGAAACACCGTATCTTTTTTCTTTGGGGCATGACCCAAATATGGTAAGAGATTCCTGACTTTTAAGTGGATTTTTCACTAATATGCCACTTATTCCATTCTTGAATTTAATGGCAATACTTACGTATGTTTTCTGTTGTTGTTTGTCAAGTAATTGTTTGTCAAGCTGGTGTTGTGATCCTAGCCCTTGTATTAGTATAGCACAAAGAAGCCTTCAGGGATGGGTGGCACAATTTATTAATTAATGTTTTAATTATGGATTTAGATGGCAAAGCTGAATTATCAATGAAGGATTTTTATTAATATCAGTTCCTTAACAAAACAGCTTAAGACATGTTTCTTTGAAAAGTAATTAAGATATCCAGAACTGATTGTGACATTCCTTCCAGTGGAATCCTGTTAAAGAAAAGCTGTACTTTTGTGTCACTTCCAAACTTCAGAATTTGCCTTTGTAGTTGATATCCACTTGTTTTGATTTCAGAAAAGATATTAAGTTATGTTTTAGATGTCTTTTTAGGGCTTAAAGTTTCATTGTATGAATATTTTTCAGTTAATTCCTGTACTTGATCTTTTAAAACAGAGATGCACAATTTTTTTCTTGGCTGAGGACTTTATATTTTGAAGGGATGCATTTTTTTATTTTATTTTTTAAAGTGGGATCATGACATACAAGTAGTTCTTTAAAGACAATTCAGACTGGAATTTCCATCACTAAGCAAAGTAGTCATTAACGATTCACTCCTGATTTTATGACCATTTTGCCACAAAAGTTGTGAAGCAAATCACACTCACTTTGTTTGTCCCTGGGGAAGGTTGCAAATGACATCATGGAACCTCAGGATACTGCAGCCATCGTAAATACATGCCAGTTGCCAAATATCTTGAATTTTGATTATATGACCATGGAGATGCTGCGATGGTTGTAAGTGTGAGGCCTGATCATAAATCACTTTTTTTCAGCATCATTGTAACTTCTAACATTGAACAATTAAATGGTAGTAAATGGAGGACTACCTGTACTAAAATGAATTATAGATGTGTAATATGACTATGCACTAGCCATGCTTTAATATTACCCCCTCTGTTATAATTAAAATTAATTTGATAACCATTTTTAGAGGCCTGTAGGGGCCCCCATTTCTGTGCGTAGCCTAGAGCCTCAAACATATCATCTCTGTAATAAAACCATGTAACAATAATTTGAGAGCAAAGCAGGGGTGAAATGCTCCCGGTTCAGACGGGATCGCCCGATCCAGTAGCGATGGAGGCGGGTGGTTCAGACAACTGGTAGCAAAAATCCCTGCCCCCCCCCCGCCCCCATGCCCAGCTGAGCCGCACAATCAGAGGCTCTTTTTTTTACTTTTAAAAGCATTTTTTTCTACAACCTGTTCAGCCGAAAAAATGCTTTTAAAAGTAAAAAAACCCCCAACAACCTGATGATAGCATGGCTCAGCTGGGATCGTCAAAGGCTTTTAAAAGAAAAAAAAGCCTCTGCCGATCAGGCAACTCAGCTGGGATCGTCTAAGCCTTTTGAAAGCACTGAAAATTGACTGTTTTCCAATTTTATTCTATCTGAACAGTCTCTCCAATGACTAGCGCCTCCAATATTTAAGCTCAGGTTTCAGTATTTGTGTTCCCAGCGAACACCTCTTTGGTATTGCATGATTTGTACTTTTTGCAGCTCAAGATATTCTCACACGTCTTTGAGCTATGGTTGGCCCCCACCCTGTTGCTTTTCCAAAAGGCCCTAAAAGCATGGCTTTGTAAGAGAACCTGGGGACCACAAATAGAGACAGAGCCAATCAAACTTTGACTCAACCCCTCCAAGACCGAGTGGCTGTGGCTGCCGGCGTCCCGATATAGCCAGCTGACACCATCGCTGGTTATTGGGGGCGAATCATTGGCTCCCACGGAAAGGGTGCGCAACTTGGGCGTCCTCCTGGACCCACAGCTGTCCTTAGAGGATCACATGACAGCTGTGGCCAGGGGGGCTTTCTATCAGGTTCGCCTCATACGCCAGTTGCGGCCCTTTCTAAATCGGGACTCCCTACGCACAGTCACTCAGGCGCTCGTCACCTCTCTCCTGGACTACTGCAATGCTCTCTACATGGGGCTCCCCTTGGGGTGCACCCGGAGGCTCCAACTGGTGCAGAATGCGGCGGCGCGGGGGATTATGGGAGCGACGGGACGCTCCCACGTGACACCTTTCCTGCGTGAGCTGCATTGGTTGCCGGTGGACTTCCGGGTGCGTTTCAACTTATGGGACCGCCTTCTGCCGCCAATTGCCTCCCACCGGCCGGTTCGCTCCCACAGAGAGGGCCTCCTCAGGGTGCCGTCAGCCAGACAATGCCGGCTGGCAACCCCCAGGGGGAGAGCCTTCTCTGTGGCAGCCCCTACCCTCTGGAATGATCTTCCTCCAGAACTGAGAACAATCTCCGATCTCCGGACTTTTTTACAACTAAGTAAATCTGGCTTCCCCATTGATTTTGCTTGTCAGGTCACAAAAGATGATCACATGACCTTGGGACATAGCAACGGTCATAAATATGAACCAAGCATGTCAATTTTTATCACATGATCATGGGGTCCTGCAATGCTCATAAGTGTGAAAAATGGTTATAAATCTCTTTTTTCAGAGCTGTTGTCACTAAGCAAACTGTTGTAAATTGAGTACTACCCTGTACCAAAGGCACCGTTACTTAGGTCATATGCAAGGTGTCACCAGATGACTTCTTTATAATAGAAGCATCAGCTGAGTCTGAATTGTACTGGATGGAATTCAGGGTCTTCTTCCATTAACCCATACATTAAAAGGAACACAACTTAAATTGGTTATGTTTTCTGTGGATCTAGACCAACCATATCTTGATCTTGATATTTCACAATATCTATGGCCCGGATTTTTCTTACTAAAGAAAAATAAAATCTGACTTCTCTGCACTGTTCAAAGACAAGGCGACTTTTTGTACTTATCTTTATTTTCCAGGGAGTTTATACTGGCAGGATACTCACTCTTCAGGAATTCCTAGTACAAGTGGGAAAATTGAACGACGAAGCTGTCCGAGGACAGTGGGGTAACCTCTCTTGGGAGCTCCTATATGCCACAAATGATGATGAGGAACGCTATAGCATCCAAGCACACCCCGTACTCCTGAGGAACTTGACCATACAAGCAGCAGATCCTCCCCTTGGCTATCCTGTTTATTCCTCTGAACCTCTTCATCTGACTTTCCTGTAGTTCCCAGAATGAAGCCACTTCATTCCTTCACTGAAAATTGGGTGGAATGGGGGCATTTCTCTGGAGAGAGATTTTGAGGGCATGCCTTTCAGCATCAGATGACAATGGGAGAAGACTTAATGCAGGCAATAAGATAATTATGCATTTTAATGTTGTATATTGTATACATTTTTATATAAAATCCCCCAAATCATTACCAATACTGTATTGACAAGTACCTTCCACAGGGGTATAAGTTTATATACCTTAAACCATAGATAAGTATTTTACTATAAGATGGAGTCTATATCTATTATTATAGCATAAGTTTTATTTTTTTTCATTTGCAAAATCATAACATTTGTATTATGAAAGGGATACTTGAAAAATATTGAATATCTGTTCAATTTTGAAAAATTTGTAATTAAGAATTACAAATTGAATATTAGGGGAAAGAAATATCCTGGTTCAATAAGATGGAAGTTTCCAGCATCATTGGGCAACCACAAACAGACTTGTAACCATGTTCCTACTTACGAATAAATCCTGCCTATTTACTAATGAGGAAAAAAATAGAGGTCAACAGAAGAAATTGTGAGGATACACAAAAAAGCAGAAAGCCAAGTCACAGTGGGAGACAAATATACTGCCTAACAGATCAGCCATGACGGTTGGGGTTGCCAGGGGCCTGACCAAGCAGATTTACCATCATAAGGCCATACTGCTTGCAGGAGAGGTACTATAAAATCCGTACTTAGTGTCTTGCCACCGTGACAAAGCATTCTGTTCATCTGCAGTTGGTAGAACTGTAAAGTATACAGTGTAACTCCAAGAATCAACACTGGCATTTTAGTACTTCATTGTTGAGTTGGAAATAGCAGATGGAAGTTTTAATTCTCCCAAGTTATGAAGCTATCTTATGAAAAATTGAAGTGGAGCACGTTTTTGAGAGATGTACTAAAGTAGGTATTTTTAAAAGTATGGCTGGGCTCACATATTATAAAAAGCTATTTACTAAGAGAGCAGAATCATCATGGTGGTTGACCCAGAATGTGGCTGGATCTTGTTTGTGTCCCTTTGCCATTCATTTTTCCATCCCCCGTCCTCTTGACTGGCATCAAAAATGTTGCTGTTTTTGCATTTTGAAACAGAGGTGTTTAATTGGCTAAAATAAGCACTACAGAGGCTTAAGGCATCCATGGAACTCCTGAAAATGGATCCTGGCCAATTCACTTTAGGAATACAGTCCCTGGCATACTATGAAAAGTTCGTGTGGATCTGAAGCCAATGAAAGTTGCACATTCCTGCAATAGGTCATAACCAAACCTTGTTATAGGCTAGTGTTATATAAATCCAGCTGGTATTTGAGGAGATGGGTTGGGAGAAAGACAGATTTGAATCATCATCTTGGTATATATGTTGGAAAGCCAACAAGTGAAGGAACTTTCTTAGCCATGTCATGCTGCAAAGCTAGAAGCTTTATACAGGTACACCCATCTTGTTGCACATTTTTGCATCATTTTTTGCCAAAGTGTTTACAAAAGAAAACCATAAACTTTTCAAGCAGAGGTGCCTCACTCTTCCTTATGCTGGTTCATGTTCAAAGGAATGCTCAGCTGCTCATTTTCCTTATGAAGACTTTTTGTAATAAGAAACATCAGCATCCTGTAAGAAACAATACAAGCTACTGAGGGAAGGCCAGTCAAATAAAGTAAGCAAGACCCTTGGAATGCTTCAATCACATGCATATAACATATATGCAGAAGTCAAAAAAAGCAAAAAATAAGTTTCATTAACATATAATTCCCAGCTATTTACTTTAAAACAATATAAAACTGTGATAACGTATAATCCATACTAAACTAGTGAGTTTTAGCTAATCCAATACACCTTCAAGGACTACATTGTTTTTAACACTTGAAAATGAAATCTTGAATCTGACGCATTTCATTAAATTAAAAAAAAATGTGTCTGGAATTAAAGCATGCTAAAAATCCTGTGGTGGAAGGATCACATCTGGTTTTAATGCCCTATTTGACATGATAAGCTATGGACTTGGCTTTGGAAATTTCCAGAATATACATTGAAGCAACAACAACAAAAAAACCCTGGGGAATCTGGTTTGCCTTGATTCTGCAGCTGTATTATAGAAAGCATTCACCTTCTGTTTACACCAGAAAGTGGTAATATTTTCCTTTAAACTTTGAAATGCCTCCCAATAGAGCTGAAAGGAAAAAAAGTCACTGGGAGTTGGGCAGCAAATTTTAATAAATAATTTCTGGCTGACTGTTCAACAAACCATAATAATAATAATTTTAGTTCTTGGAAAGAACTCAGTACAAATAATGGGAAGACTGATGGTCTGACCTGTAATAGAGTTCTTGATTATATTCTCCTGTCTCTCATCCACAGCGGAAAGAAAAGTGAAACCCCACCACTACTGGGAAGTTGGGAAATCTCCAGCTCCATAATAGATAGCCAAAAATGTAGCCTGTTCCCTCTTGCATTTTGCAGATTTAAGGGGAAAACTGCATAAGGACCCAAGAGGCTAATTCTACCCCACAAACCCTCAACTATTCCAAAAATTAGATTAACTGGATCCCAGTCCCAAGCATTGTTAAAATGCAGTCCTCTGAATGTTGGGCAAAGCCCAGTGCGTTTATTAAGCAATAGGAGTTGCCTATATCTGCACTTCAGCCTCTGAGAAATCCAAAGATCTGGACCTGGAACAAAAGGCCACATTCTGGAACATACACAAAAACAAATGATGTATAGAGCTTTCAGATTGTGTACCTTTGTGTTTGGCTCCCCATTAATGTCCAGCCCAAAACAAACGCAGGTACATTATATCATGCAGGTATTAGAATTGCAGGAACAAATACAAGTATGAACAAAAGAGAGATGGGAATTTAAAAATCAAGGTGGCAGACCCAACTGCAATTAAAGTGCATAGTTTTTAACTATGGATGTCCATGCTAAAAAATAGAGCTGGAGTCACTCCTAAAGAGTATATAGAGCCAAAATATTGATTTCTTGCAAGGAGACTTTAAATCTGGAGATATAAATTTGGCATTTTGTATAACATGCTACCTTCTCAGATCAGTCAATTTAGTAGTTTTAAATAATATCAGAATAGGAAAAAGGTTCTACTTGAAGAACATACCACTCCACTCTTGAAGTTCTCTATCCGCTTCTTTCCCATGCGGTTCAATAGCCACCATGCCCAAGTGGGCGCATACTGCCACAAGTAACATATTGCCAAATAGGGATGGTCACTGATCCAGGCTTCCTTCACATCATTAGCCATGCTAACCAGGGTTAAACGAGCACAGCGTTGAGTTGTCATTTTGTGAGATTGGTCCCCAACGTTTTCATTCACCTGGTAATGGGGTGGGTATACAATAGAAAATGAGACAAAATCAGAGTGTGCTAAAAGTGTAGCTTACTAGGCAAATTAATCTCTGTCCCTCCTTTAAAAAAATTAGCTGCTTGACATTACAGAACTTCTAATGAGGAATGCCTCCTCCCCTTTGCCATCATAAGGAAAAACTAAAACTCAAAATCAGAACAGGAACAACAACAAAATTTCAAGTTACACATTAGGAGTAGATATGCTGTTAAGAGAATGCCAGTGCACCATTGGTTGAATTAAATGCCATGGGCATCCCTTTCCTGTCAAACAGCATTTAATAGTGCATGTGTCTCTAGACAGATAGACTAATGGTCTTAGCAAATAATTGCAATCGCAACTTAGCGGTCCAAACTTGGCCTAACTTGCACTGTCATCAGCAAATCACAGAACAGGGCAATAATTAACCAGAGCAGATTGCATTTCTTTTCATTCTTAACTATCAGTCTAGAGTTCATTGTCCTTTAAGTCATTCCAATCAGTTTGGTCTAGTGCAGGGATATCGAACTCAAAGCTCATGGGCTGGATCCAGCCTGTAGGGTGCTTAGATCTGGGCCACGGGCCAGCCCTGGAAACAGTGAAGGACCGCTCTGCGGTGTCTCTGCCAGCAAAAATGGACCTTGGGAGCGCCATTTTCACTGGCAGAGGGCTGCAGGAGGCCGTAGTAGCCGAAAACAGAGACTCAAGTGATGTTGAGCTGGCCACGCCCACCCTGCACACACACACCTGCCTGCCCCCCAAGGTCAAACGCAACCCTGATACAGTCCTCAATGAAATTGAGCTTGACACCCCTGGTCTAGTGGTTATGGCCCCAGTCTAGAAACCAGGAGACAGAGTTCTAGTCCCACTTTCGACATGAAACCTCACAGGGCTGTTGTGGGGAAAATAGGAGGAGGAGGAGGAAGGAGCATTATATATGTTCATCACCTTGAATTATTTGTAAAAATAATAAAGGGGAGATAATAAATAAATTCCTACCTTTGAAATTTCTTCAGTAAAGACATTTTGGATGATCTGTGACTGGACAGGCCCTGGACAGATATTGATTATACTTATCTCAGGATAATCAACAAGCTCAGGCCGAAGAGAGTTAAAGAAACCCTAAGAAAGAAAAGCAGTAACTTTATTAGAAGGGTCTCCACAACCACGAACAGTTAACTAACATGCCTCAAAGATTTTAAGTCCATACAGAGTCCATTATAAACACAACTTACGATGTTACAAAATTTTTGTTATCTAGTTTCAAGGTTTCAGTAAGGGATCCAAAATACCATTTGAGATGGATTTGTTATAGAAGCTTAACTCTGTTTTACCTATTTGGCTTCTCCATGTTTCTTACTTTGTCTATTTTATTTGCTGGGTAATGACTGTGCTAAAACTGATTTACACATGTAAAAAAACCCATGTACTTTTCTGAACCCCATGCTGTGGATCTTGATACCAAGTACCAATATCACCCAAGCTAGAAAAAAGAAGTGTGCCGGTTGTACTGTGGGACCCGGATTTGATGTAGGGTTGACATAATTAACCTACAAAAATCCAAATATCCACTAGCAAAACAAAGACAATTTTCTATATTTCTTTGCTGGTATCTCATAGTCATTCAACCCAGTTGCAACTCAGATATAGCAACTGCATTCAGGAACCACCTGTTGCTAATCATTATAGAAACCCACATTATTATAGTCACTGAATTCTGGTCAAATTTAATTGAGAGGGAAACACAACTGTTGTTTAGTACTTTGCACTTAGTACTTCAACCTACTCAACCCAGCATTTTTAAAATACATGTAGTATCTTTACTGAATTTCTGACACAGATTTCCACAGACTACAAAGTTATGCAATCAGATCTGTCTCGCTGGGCTTGGGGTCCTCACAGGCATCCTACCATAAAAAGAAGGAGGGGGAGGATAAAAGGGTAATAAAGCTTTCTGTATATATGATAGGAAATCTAGAGGGGGAATGACAGGTGAGAAGGACCAGAGCAGCCGCATCCTGTTTGTACAAGCATCCCACAGCCATACCCCAACACCTCAGAGTTCTCAAAACATCTTGGTGAGCTCTGGTTGGCTGAAAATAAACTGGTCACAGGGGCAGTGATGGGCTGGGGGGCAAACCTACATCTTATTTTTGTATCCAGCGAGTGCGGTAATTTTAGAGCTGGCTTGACTTTACTGCAACTAGCACCCTTATTAAAAGAACCCTTTACTTTAATTAAATGGAGTTGAAGGTTTTTATTACCTAAGGGATCAGATCGGGACAGATCAGACATATACAAAAATAAACAAATGTCACAACCTTTGGTATGTATTTGAATTTCATAATAGGAGCAACTGACCAGATATATTGCTCAAGGTGAAATACTTTATTGTTGTCGATTAACCCATAGGACTAATATGAACTGCCCAGAAATAAATGCAATGAAGTCTAGGAGAAGCAGAATACATGCTGGGGTCTCTTTCTTAGCCAAATCTTTGTGGCCTAGCAAGGCTTAATATTAGTATAGGGCCTTTCAAACATCAACAAGTTCTCTACATAATCATAAAACATAGCCTGCCTTCCTGGCATCCTGCAAATATCATGGAATTGCAGTTTCACGAATGCTAGTTGGGGGATTTCTGGGAGCTGCACTCCCAACACATTTTGGAAACTCCTAGACCAAAGCAGCTGGAAAAGAGACTTACTTGCAAAGCATGTTTGCTGGCACAATACCCAGTTGCTAAGGGAGCTCCCATGACTCCCATGACGCTGCTCATCGTGACAATCTTTCCCTGTTTCCTTTGGATCATGTGGTCCAGGACAAATTTAGTTAAGGAGACAGTGCCCAGATAGTTGAGTTCCATTATAGCGTTATAAACATTAATACTTGTATCTACAAAAAGAGAACGCTGAGAACGTCCACCGTTGTTCACCAAAATGTCAATCTTTTGTAAGAAAGGAAATGAAGGAGAAATTGGTTATACTATGGCTTCTTGTCGGTATCAAGAACTGAAATGGCTATGAACTCAGAATGCAGCTAGACCTCAAATAACTGTTTCTGTTTGAATTTCTGAAACACCAGCTCATTATGCGCTTTCAACATCATTGTCTGGGATATATTATAGGGCTCCTTACATATATCTGCATTTTCATGCTCCCTCTTGGCTACATTGAATCACACACCCCCATCTCTGTCTCCCTCTCCCTCTCAAAAAATGAAACTTACCCTCCCAAAATGCTGAAGGACTGTCTTTGTGGCAGATTCATGGAATCCCCTATCAGTCAAATCAAGTGGCAAAATCAGGATATCTTTATCACTTAGGCTGCTGATCTCTAAAGGGAAAATGATAAAAACAAAATATCTTGTAGAAACAATGGATCATCCCTCCATCCCAGCCAGTGGTGGGTTGCCCCCAGTTCGGACCAGTTTGCAAGAACTGGTAATAAAACCGGCGGGAGGCTCCACCCACTGACTCGGACGTCAGCATAGGTGATCTGCACATGTGCAGAAGCTTCTGTTCATGTGCAGAAGAACAGGTGTGATGTGCACTGGTAGTAAATGTAAGTAGAACCCACCCCTGATCTCACCCCATAAACACAACTCAACATGCAGAAAAGGGCACCCAAAGTTCTTTTCTCCTCCCTTCCCTTTGATGTTCAATTTTCCACACACTTTTGAACCTTTATGATCTGATGGGCATCATTTGGCCAGTAAGTGCTTCTTTAGAATTCTTTCAGGTTTGTCATTCGTGACTGTATTTAGTCCACTTATTTTTTATTGACTGTTTTCCAATTTTATTCTATCTATCTGAACAGTCTCTCCAATGACTAGCGCCTCCAATATTTAAGCTCAGGTTTCAATATTTGTGTTCCCAGCGAACACCTCTTTGGTATTGCATGATTTGTACTTTTTGCAGCTCAAGATATTCTCACACGTCTTTGAGCTATGGTTGGCCCCCACCCTGTTGCTTTTCCAAAAGGCCCTAAAAGCATGGCTTTGTAAGAGAACCTGGGGACCACAAATAGAAACAGAGCCAATCAAACTTCGACTCAACCCTTCCAAGACCTAGTGGCTGTGGCTGCCGGCGTCCCAATATAGCCAGCTGACACCATCGCTGGTTATTGGGGGCGAATCATTGGCTCCCACGGAAAGGGTGCGCAACTTGGGCGTCCTCCTGGACCCACAGTTGTCCTTAGAGGATCACATGACAGCTGTGGCCAGGGGGGCTTTCTATCAGGTTCGCCTGATACGCCAGTTATGGCCCTTTCTAAATCGGGACTCCCTACGCACAGTCACTCAGGCGCTCGTCACCTCTCTCCTGGACTACTGCAATGCTCTCTACATGGGGCTCCCCTTGGGGTGCACCCGGAGGCTCCAACTGGTGCAGAATGCGGCTGCGCGGGGGATTATGGGAGCGACGGGACGCTCCCATGTGACACCTCTCCTGCGTGAGCTGCATTGGTTGCCGGTGGACTTCCGGGTGCGTTTCAAGGTGTTGGTAATCACCTTTAATGTGCTCCATGGCTTAGGACCAGGGTATTTACGGGACCGCCTTCTGCCGCCAATTGCCTCCCACCGGCTGGTTCGCTCCCACAGAGAGGGCCTCCTCAGGGTGCTGTCAGCCAGACAATGCCGGCTGGCAACCCCCAGGGGGAGAGCCTTCTCTGTGGCAGCCCTTACCCTCTGGAATGATCTTCCTCCAGAACTGAGAACAATCTCTGACCTCCGGACTTTTCATCGGGCCCTAAAAACTTATCTTTTCCAGCTTGCCGGTTTAGCCTCATCCCTTTTGAATTTTAAAAAATTTTTTAGAGTCTGTAGAGTTGTTGTATTTTAATATTTACTTGTTTTAATTTTCAGCCAAAGTTATATGTGTTTTATAATTTTTTTAACTTTTGTGTACTGATTTTTTATTCGGCTGTTCACCGCCCTGAGTCCGTCAGGAGAAGGGCAGTATATAAATCTAATAAATAAATAAATAAACGGCAGATTTGATTATATTGTTGCTATCATGGATGGTGGAGACAGTTTTTATTATATGATGGATTTTATTATATGATGGAGTCACCTATATGCGAGTCGGACGGTTATATACATTTCTTTAATAAATAATAAGTAAGTTTTCTCCAACATCATAGTTTAAAAGTACAGCTTTCACAACCTTACGTTGCAACTTGGAAATCATGCCCTTGACAATTTGTACCTTTTTGTTAGTATAATTCTTTTCCCCTAACTAATATGCCAAGTTAGCATAATACATATTGTTACTGGGGCTCTCTGAGGTTTAATTCAAATATACATTTCAGCCCTTCAGAACATGGTGCCTGTTAAATCAGGATTGAGAAACCTGCATTGCTCAGATTGATTGCATGTGACCCTTGGCCTATTTTTAAAACTACTTTGCAGAAATGGATTCTGAAACACAACAAGGGGTTTGTCCCTTCCCTGCTACTTGGGAGGAACTGCCTGGTGTCAGAAAACAGAAAAGATGGCATCTGAGAGAGAATATGGGTATGTGATCACTTTTGGCTCTTGGCCAGGCCCCTGAGGGATGTGTGAAAACCAAACTGCTTTCCCTTAAAAAAAGTATTCAGAAGGCAAATATAATTTCTGGAGTTGCTTTTCTCAGCCTATTTCCCAACAAGGGTCTTGTGAGCCAAGGATAGGAACAACTGCAGTTCAACATTGTTACTTCTCGGTTGAATTACTGCAACGCCCTCTACATGGGGCTGCCCTTGGGATGCACCCAGAGGTCCAGCTAGTCCAGAATGTGGCTGCGTGGGCAGTTACGGGGGCTTCTCGTTACTCCCGTGTGACACCTCTCCTGCGCGAGCTGCACTGGCTACTGGTGGTTACAGAGCAGGCCTCCTCAGGGTGTCGTCAGCCAAACAATGTCGGCTGGCGGCCCCCAGGGGGAGAGCGTTCTCTGTTGGAGCGCCGACCCTTTGGAATGGTTTGCCCACCGAGCTCAGGAAAGCCTCCGACCTCCTCTCCTTTCGCCGTGAACGGAAGATGTGGCTCTTTCACCAAATGGACTGATCCGTTGGGAGTTTGTACACTGTAATAATTTTAATTTGGTTTTAATGGGGATTTTAATTTGTATTGTGGTTTGTATTATCGACTGTTTTGTAAGCCGCCCTGAGTCCTTCAGGAGAACGGCAGCATATAAATTGCAATAATAAAATAAAATAAATAAATAAACATGTCTGAAGGGCATGAGGTTGGGGAAATGTCCCTTTTCTCACAGTTTCATCCAGGGCTTTTATATAGCCCCCGCTTATCTATGAGCAGAATATAAGAGTAAAGGGAGTTTCTGCAAGCTCTTCATATTGTAATTTAAGCAAGGTAAGGAAAGCAGGCAGAACTGGATTTCAGTAATTCTTTACTGGCAGTGAGCTGTGTCTGTGTGTATGCAGGCATGGGAAGCATAGGGTGGGAATATATAGGTCCACTCTGAGGCATATGCCTGGGAGGGAGGAGAGAGAGGGGGGTGTCTTAGAATGGAAAAATCGTGCAGAGCTGCTGTGTGCTCATTTCTCCTTTATGGATGATCAGAGGATTTGGGGGGGTTTCCTCCATAGCCAGATCCATCCCATTTTTGGAACTGAACTGAGTTTCTCCTTACACATGTATTCCCATTTTGCTCACTTTTCCAAGAGTTATCACATGGTTTATTATTTGTATACTCCTTTGAATTATTTGGATATCAGCAACATTAGAATTCAAGTCATGGATTACATATGATGGCATCTGTTAATGATTAAATCACTTGCCATAAGTCAAACAAAGATAATTAATCTGGCGTCTTTCTGGAGCGGAGCAAATGTAATGTGCAACATTAGTTTTGCAAGAAAGCCTTGCAAAACACCAAAACTTTCCTCTCTGCTCCACTTGGTTATATACTGTATCAAGAAAGGGAAGGAAACCTGGATAGGCTATAGGAAACGTATGCAACTGCAACCTAGCTCAACCAGCCTAAGGCACAAACAATATCAGGATGACAAAATAATCTTATTGACAATTAGCTGTCCATGGATAATTCAGTTTTTCATAATCTTGTCAGCATGATACCTCCTATAATTGCCAAGTTTAATTAGCACCAGTATCAAAATGGTTTGCTGTTGCTTCCTTCCAGAATATTTCTTATTTTCTTTCTTACTGCCTTGGTTTTTGGGTAGCATGAATACTAGACCAGTTTATTTAACCAGGCAAGGTCAGGCAGATGCTGCAGAAACCTAACTGGAATTAGAACAGCTCTTCATAAATATGCCAAAAGGGGCACGCTAATTTTTGTTCTGTTATTTTATTTGCAATTCTTGCAACCTAGTTAAGGAAAAAACGCATACACAAACTTCTAGAATCAATCGCCCCTACCAAGGCACTTCTTTTTCACCCTCTCCAATTCGTTTTCTCTTCTTGCTGACAACACAAGCCATGAGCCAATCTTGGCCAGCTGGTAGGCCAATTCTTCTCCAATTCCACTGGAGGCACCAGTCACCCAGACAACTTTCCTAGGCAGCTCCTTTTCTGGAGAAGAAAAAAAAAAACCACCAAAAAAGATTATAAGGTTAGGTGTCAAGCACAGGATATTAGGAGTCCAGGCAGTACAACTGAGCATAGGTTTATTGCATGCTAATGCTTTCTACAAGAATATGATCTAATAATGGTAAAAGCAAATTGGTGGTAGATAGGAGTCAATGGAATTCAAGGTGGCTAGACTTGGATCTCTTGCGGATATGAAGGGACTCGAGACTGATGACATGTTTGACCCCTCCCTCGGGCCCCGCAAGGTCATCATGTAGGTCATCTCCTACTCCAGGTGTTCAATAGCAACTTTCATGAATATGTACATATCTGCATACAAGACACTATTTATAGCCATGGTTGTTAATCAAATTCTTATTGACTTTCATGAAAATGTACATATCTGCAAGGAAAAATTTGGTTGTTAGCAAAATTCTTACCGTGTTTCCCCGAAAATAAGACCCTATCTTATATTTTTTTGAACCCTGAAATAAGCACTTGGCCTTATTGCCATACGCTCAAAAACCTAATTGGGCTTATTATCAGGGGATGTCTTATTTTGGGGAAAACAGGGTTTTTTCTTATTTAAATCATTGTATCTGGCCACCTATTTCATGAATGCAACTGTACGTTCCTAACAGAAATTTAAAAATACAATATAAATGTTGTATAAAAATGCTATCTTTAGACCAAAGAAAGCAGTATCTTAAGACATTTGAAGAATAATAAATGTATTACATCATACCTTTTTCTGATTAAACTCCACAAAACCTCAACCATCATAAATAGATTTCTGTTTAAAGGGTCAACGTTCTTTCTTATCTTGAATTTACTCAGAGGCTGCTGAGGCACAACAGAGGCTAGTTCATCATTAGGCAGCAGAAGAAGTGAACTCTTATGCAAACAATCAAACTACAAGGTGGTTTACAGAAAGCAATTCTTCCTAGGGATGTCATTGGCTTTAATGGTGTACCATTTGGACTTTGTTGTGTCAACAGAAAGAACCCATTTTCAAAATGTACAGGCAACAAAGCAAATAAGAAAGTCTGCCAAATATCTATTTACATCTTTAGGTATAGGTTACTAGACATGTATATGCTCTGGAATACATAGCTTTATTCTGAAAACAGAGGGCCTCTCTGGAGTTTTCACAGCATATAACGGTGGAAATCTTGTTTTTGCTTTTTACTCTATACAGGATATAATGACAATAAACTTTGTTTTAAACAAAAGTAGAAACCCAAGGAAGGTTATGCTGGATCAAGCCACAGATCTATCTATTCCAAAGTTTCCCACAATGGTGATTAGATGACAAAGGGAAACCCCCATGCATTCCACGAATGAAATAGAATCCTGATATTCATAATGGTAGAGATACCGAAGTTAATATATTACTATTTACTATAATACATTACTATTATTATTTAACTACAGTATTATTTATTTATTAAATTTCTATGCACCCATATCAGTGACACAGCAACTTTGGGAGGCTTAAAATAAAAACTATAAGAAAGTGCTAGATTATATTAGATTAGAATAGGAATAATTTTGCACACTTTTTTGGAATTGTGTTAGCTTTTTTTCCCTCCCAATAAAGGACTTTTTCATACTGTACAGTTGTTGTTCTAGGCTCTGATCATTCTGCTTGCCCTCTCTTATACCATTTAGAACCATATCTCTTTTTTTAGGGAAACTGACCAAAACTGTAAACAGTCTCTATGTTGAAGCCTTTTAGCTATGCCAGGCTACAAATGTTAACACCCAGCCAAGCATGGCCAAACTCCAATATATCTGGAAAGCACCACATTGAAGACAATTGCTGTACAAAGGTGTAACCAATCTCAACAATCTTTTTTTTTTTTTTTTGCTCAATACAGCAAGCAGATGGAACATTGTTTAGGTAAGAACAAAATATATTGGGCATCTGGTATAACATTTTGTATCACATGAGGTTAATTGAATCCATTTGGGAAACTCACTGGAGGGTGGTAATTCCTTTCCACTATCGCTTGTCAGCAGCCAGTGTCAAATGGCATCTACAGTAAGCAGCCATTAATACAGCAACTGATAATCTGAAGCTCCAGGAAAGTATTCAGTCTCCTTTTAACCGCAATCTAAAGTGATTGCCCTTACTATAACTCTGGTAAGGAGTTTCACAATTTAACTGCAGGCTGGATAGAAAAAGAAGAATAATTTTCTTCTGCTGACTCCGGATCTCTTTGCAGTTCTTGTTAGTGGTTGAGCACAAGTTCTAGACTCCACAAAAACATAAAACTGTAAAGACTGTATTTGTCTTTCGTTATGTTGCAACTCTGCCATCCTGAATACATTCCGTGCTGAAATTCTAACACAGTGAGAAAACAAATCCTTCCTCTTCATATTATTTATGGTCACACACAACTACCGTGTTTCCCAAAAAATAAGACCCTGTCTTATATTTTTTTAAACCCTGAAATAAGCACTTGGCCTTATTTTTGGGGAGATCTTATTATTTTGGGGCACGTGGAGCAAGACAGGGCTCTCCTTGCCGTCTTACCTGATTTCCAACTGTCTCTCTAACCCTAACCAGAGGAAATGGCAGGGACCGGCTGCGCATGTGATTTAATATTTTTGGGGAGGGCTTATTTTTGGGGAGGGCTTATTTTAGCACATGTGCTCAAAAGCCCGATTGGGCTTATTATCCGAGGAGATCTTTTTTTAGGGGAAACGGTATTTATTTGTTTATTAGATTTGTTAAGGCTGCCCAACTCCAAAAATACTCCTTGCAATATTTCCAATACATAAATTACAACACAGCTAAAACCAGAAGAGACAAAAACAGCAGAGACAAAAACAGCACTCTCAGCATTTAAGATTCAACAGGGGTTCCACCACAGCCACTCTAATTCCAGGCCTAGGAATAAGGCCACATTTTAAGAGACTTTCAGAACATTGAACTGTGGGAGCCATGCATTCCTTTGGGATTTGGGTGCTATTCCAGAGGGCCAGAGCAATGACAGATATGCCATGGCTCCTTGGTCCAACAGAATGATTTTAATTAAGCAGATCTGCAGTGCACTCTTCTCTACTTAGATGCACTGAATGGGCAGAAACAATGGGAGATTCAATTCCCAAGTAAGAGCCAACCAAAGCAGAATTAAGTAGGATAATTTCTTCTCATGGTCTCCAAAGTAGATTTGATTTGATGCACCTTAGATCTGCTTGTTCTTTCTCTGCAGTCATATCATACTGCTGGTTCATATTGTTTGCTTTCAGTTACTATTCAAAGACCTTTATCACAAGTACTATACCAAGCTAGGTACGGTATATATGTGCAGTTGATTGTAATGTCTTAAGCGAATAACTCTCGCACTCTCCCTCAAATTTCATTGTGATTCTTTATACCTATTTCTCCGACTTATACAGACGTTTCTGAATATTATTCCTGCCTTGTAGCTACCCCACCTAATATTGCGATGTTAATAATTATCCTTCCATTTTTTTCATCCAAAACATCAATGAAAATATTTATTATACAGTAGGAAGGGGATCTGAACTGACTCTCCTTTAAATTTCCCATAAAATTATGTTTATTCACTTATTTCAGCTTTTTCTTTGCTTAAATGTTTTTAGCAATGTTATGATCAACACTGTGATGCAGTTCTTTCTATTGACAACTCAGCATTTTATATAACACACAGCACTATTTAATTAATAACAGGAAGAAATGAGTTGTACTTCTCTTCCTGGAATTTGATCACAGAATCTCCAGTAGTTTGTTGTGATGGTGTTAAGTTATATTTTTCTTGATAACATCCCTAACATTTGAGCTAGTGTGTGCCACCTCTGATGCATATTTAGCCGTGGATAGATCTGGTAACTCTCCTTGTATTGTTAAAAGTAATAATACTTCTAGTTCAATTAGACATCTGTGGCTACATTTATGCAGTTTTCTTGGCAGAGTTACAGCAAGTTTGTTTATCAACAACTGTCATATCATGTCATATCATAAAAAATGACTCTGGACTACGTACAGCACTGAATTAACAATCTATAAAGTACTATGAAGATTAAAAAAACTAATTGTCTTCCAGGTGATTTGATTAATGTGGCCTTTAGCTATCAATTAGGAGTTTCAATCATTAGCATTTGTTACTTTTGTTATTCTTGCCATGTTTTATTCTTTTATTGGTTATTATAATTTCTTTGTTTTGATTGTTGTGAGCCATCCAGATCACCTTTACTTGAAGGAGGATATTATTAGATTGCTCTCTTACAAAAAAAATAAGTGTTCCTCTTGAAGCCAAGCCAGCAGCGTTCGTAAGAGCTTTTCAAAAGTTAATTTTAAAAAATTAATTGTTCTGGAGATGTTTGGGGATCAATGAGTGAAGTCCTTCTGTTTCTTGTATTTCTGGTATTGTTGGGTTTTTCTAGCATCTGTTCCAGCTGGCTGCAAGGTCTCCTAGGATCGCCTACTTCTTACAGCAAAGTTTGTCAATGCATAGTGAGATTGGGGATTTTGTTTTTCAGCTACTTTGTCACAAGACTAGGCATGATTTGAGTCGATCCAAGATTCCCCAGCTGGCTTTTGTGTCTAATGGAAAGAATCTGAGCCTTTCCCACTGTTTTGGTTTTTTGTTTTTGTTTTTTACTATTTTTACTATTGTAAACCACCACGAGTCAATTGATGTACATATCATGATACAGTATTTAAAGAAAATATATAAAATGATATATAAATAGAATAAAATGCTAATTAATTGTTTCTTGGGTCCAGGTCACCTGAGAGAATGTCTCTGTTAGGAAATGATAATTTACTAACTTGTTGGGTTGGCAATATATAAATCTCAATATAGCTTTAAGACTGTATTGCTGTATTGCATCATACTGTGTCCTGATTGGTTAGCTCTGTAGCCAATGTCCTTAAACAGGAGCTTGAACCATGGTTAGTTTCTCTTTGCTACTCTCTACTGACCTTGGCTGACCATTATTGATCATTACTGCTATTTGCTGTGTTTGCTACTGTTTGCAACTGTTTATTGTGTATGACTACGATGACTGGTAAGAAGACTTCATTATTGGACTATCCCTGGACTATTGTTTACTATCTACTGCTTTATCTGTGTATGACCTGGATTGTTTATTGGATTCTGCCTTATTGCTATTTCCTAAAAGTAAACACAACTCAGTGTATCTGTGTGTTGGCTATGCTTATTTGTATCTGCTCTCAATCGCTTTCATGTGCACACCCTTGCTACTCAAGGGTTGCTCTGTGAATTCCTTAACACATCATATTCTGCCAGTCAGAACAATAAGCTTGTCCTCATAAGATATCAACACCAGCCACTCTGACTGATGACATTCTGATTCTGACATTCTCCTCAAGTGTTGCATCACTTGAGGAAAATGTTTCTACGGCAATAATTCTTGTGCTATGCAGGTAAGAGTAACAAAGCATATGATTCAACTGCAGAGACCATGTGCAATTGCAAATAAAGGAATTGCAAATAAACCACAACTTAATGGAAATTGTTTCTTCATCTTGAAAGTATTCCTTGAGATCAAGGCAGTCTCATATTATTCCAATATAACCATCTCATATTCACTTTAGAGCATCATCTTTTAAATAAATAAAATAGGGGTGTGTCATCACAATATTGAAAACAAGAAAAGTATAGGAAAGAACAAGGAAAGAAAAAAACTAAGGATAAAAAAAAAGAAATTCAGACATTAATGTATCTAACCAAACCATAAATACATATCCAGGAAGAGATAGAATTTTCAAAATATCCATTCTTAATATTTCTATAAAAAAGTGTTTTCTATAGATACTGGTATCCTAGAAGGAATTATTTTGTTAATGAAACTAAAAAAATTATTTATTAAATTTATATATCACCTGTCTCACTGTCAAGGGACTCTGATATAAAAGCCTTTCTCTTTCCAACAGCCTAAACGAGAAGGGAAAAGTAATAGACTGTTCATTTATCAACAAAGCCACCATGGGACATTTTTTTGTTGGTTTGAAGTGTTTCATGAATTCAACCAGTTCTTACTGTTGAGCAAACAAAGCTCAATGGATTGAAATATTATTGCTAATCTTAAAGTAGACATCTGTTTGAAATCCTTGATGACGTCAACATCATCATTAATATCATTATTATAATATACTTCATTCATTAAACATGCAACTCAGTCAACTGAACCTTACTACTACTACTACTACTACTACTACTACTACTACTACTATAGGATAGCCTCTGGGCAGCTTACAATTTAAAACAAAGCAATGGTACAAAAAAGATGCTGTACAATATAAAATACACAAAATTTAGCATCTGTTTGAAGAACACACAGTCTGTCTATATGAAACAGTTTCAAATCTACCCTTAACATTAACACCCACACAAAAATTTTGTCTTTCAAATGCTTGGGGCAAAACCTCATAATTGCACTAAGAATAACTGCTTCTAGATTCCTGCCTTTAATCAGCAATTTGTTCATGCACACAACTATATACAGAATAAATAGCAATGCAATTATTTAATCTTTTTAGAAAATAAAAAAAATCCAATTACTGCTCAGTTTCTTTACTACATAATCAAATGAGTAAAGATACAATTGTGCAATCTTTTTAAATTTTTTCACTATCAGGGTATAGATTTCAATTTGGCTGGGGATCAGTTAAATACCTTGAGAGTCCAGAAACTGAAGTAGGATAGACAGAACTACTCAGAAACTTTGACTGTTATAAATTTAGGTGTTTTAGAAACGACAATGGTGGGCAGACAGCATTATATCTGTTGGACTGTCACACAGAACAAGAGGTGGACTTATTCCCTACAACTATAAGAGATTCAGGCTACACACTAGGAAGAACTTCTTGACTATAAGAGCTGTCAGCCAGTGGAACAGGCTGCCACCTGAAATGTTAAGTTTTCCTTTGCTCAAGATCATCAAGTACTGTATATAATTGATCAGAGATGGTCTAATGGATCATTCACTGAGCAAGAATTGAACAATATGACTTCTAATGTTCCTTCTGACTTTATAATTCTCTTTCAATAGTTTGGCTTTTTTAAAAAATGTAATTAGTCTAGTAAAAGATCTATATGGTATTAATAAATGTATTAGTAGATACTGTACTGCAGCTAAATCTAACTAAAGCTTAAACAAATGGATATTAGAAGCAACCCTCCATTTAATCCAATGAAGCTTAATTTACAAAAAATTACAATCCTCCATTTAACCCAATGAAGCCATATACAAAATCATGTTCACAAAACTTGGCTTTATGTAAAAACTAGTGCCATCACCCTAGAAAATGAATTGTGAATGTGTACACGTGTGCTTTAATCACCAATATAAAAGTAGACTCAATCTACCGGATGAATTGTTGATTCTATTTCTCTTTTGTTAGGTGTTGTTACAGGGAAGTAGCTAAAACCTATCAGACCTTATGTGTAGTGAGACTGTTTTTAGGTTAACAGAATGTAGGTTTTGTAAACCTGAAATTTTGTACTACCTTGTTTTAAGTGGGTCCTGCTTAAAACTAAGTGGTACAAATTTCTAGGTTTACCAAACTTATATTTCATTACCTAAAAGCAGAGTATCACTACATATAGTCTAAAGCAAAAGCAACAATAGGCTCGCTTGCTTGAGACTTAAGTTACTGCTTAGCTCTGAACACACACTTAATTCAAGAATTTGTGAATATTCTTTTTAAAAAATCCTTTCCGACAAACTCCTGTATTTCTCCCTTCCCATGAGAGTTTCCCTGCCTCAAAATGTAGGGGAAAGGTGAGCCGTTTTCATGATCAGTAAATAAATGGATTGTAAAGCCTCTGCAATCCACTAGCATCCAGCTGGAAATCAGACATGGGCCTGATCAACCACTTCAGTCCAGTTTCCACAAGTAAACTGGCTCAATGACAGTTTCAAAATATGTTAAATGCAGCTTTGTGTTCTAGCAACCAAACTGAAAGCCTGGGCATATTTACTTGGGATTAGGAAGCAATGCCTGAAGACATATTCTGATGAGTAATAATACATGGACAGAAGAGAGGGCTTGCACACACCCTAGTCAGAACCTGGAGATCTCCAAGAGTGGCGACTGTAGCTTCCATTTCTGCAGCCAGCCTGGCCAGCGCTTGATTGACTACCAGCTTTGGGCTACAAACTCCAGATGACAGCAACAGCCTACAAACTTCCTACAGTCTGACATTTTGTAGCCCAGAACTGGCAGCCCCAGGCTTCACTTAGAGAGTTTATTTGAACTTTGTTACTTTTTCGTATTATTCTTTTTCCCCAGAAAATCCCAGAACAGTTTGGAAGAGAATTAAAAAAAAGAAGAAGACCCTTGCTCAAATGCTCAAAACAAAATTTATTTGGAATAGTAAAATAGTTTTTCTTTAAAAACGGGGGGGGGGGGGGGAGCAGCAAACTAAACTAAAGTAAACGGTAATTTGGCCACGTGGTCCGATAAATGCTTGGGTAAATAGAGCTGTTTTCAAAGGGTCAGAAACTGTAATCCCGACACTTGGCAGATTCCAAATTCACAAGGCTTTCCGCTTAAAATGTTAACAAATCTCGCAGCATCCCCGTAATTTCCACGGACAGTTAACCATCGGCTGTGCAGGAGATCGCGCCGCGCCCTTGTCGGTTTGCTGGGCGCGTGAAAAGCGTATAATAAAACTCTCGCATTTCTCCGCACTGTGAAACTGCCACTTCCTCCCTCGTCCGATTCTTTTCTTCTTTTTTTTAATCCCTTTTGCTGTTGTAATCGAGGGGCTGCGCGCAGCCCGGAGAACTTGTGCCACGTCCCCGCGCGGGAGGAAGCCACAAACTCCAAACAGATTGAAGCGAAAAAGTTGAGCGCCATCGCGACAGAGAGAGAGAGAGAGAGAGAGAAGAAATTCCGCTGGTGACTTACCGGGATTCTTGCCCCACCATTCTGCCCACTGCACGGTGAGATCGCTGTCAGCTCGGATCCAGCGTAGGATCTGCAAGATTAGGTAGGTTATGATGCTCCCCACCACCCAGCACTGAATGCAGATCTCCATGGCGCGCAGAGAAGGCGGGAAAGCGGCAGGAGTTGAGACCAAGAAGAGCCCCTTCTTATAGACAGCACGCTTCACCCGCTGTCCCAACCAGGGAGTGGCCTCTGGCTACAGGCGGGCCCCTTACCCGGGGTAGAATGGCTTTTGCGGGGGTGGAGTTTCTTCTCCCCGCCTCCCCTCATCATGTGGCCTTTGCAGTCCCCACCAACTTGGTTTGCAAAGAGTTTGCTCACCGTTTTTTGCAAAAAGTTTTGCAAAGAGATTAGGGGTAGCCCGCCTTGGGCTCTGTGGGCAGAGAGGTTTAGGGTGAGGACGTTTCTGGCAATGGAGACGGACTGCTTCCCTGCTCGAAATAGCAGCCAGGAGGTCAGCCAGTAGATAGATGTTCTTGTGAAAACGTGGGAATGAAAGCTGCCGAGGGACAGGAATCCCAGATGACAGGCTTTTTGTGCCTAGGAGCAATGGTGAGCGGAGACTAAGATACAGTAGCCAAATTACAGAATGAAAGAATGGAGTGGTTTGTTCCGGTGGCAGAGACACAGCTACTCTAAAGAAGGTGGATATGAGCATGAATTAAATATCATCTTGACCTCCTCTTTTGCCCCTAGCTCCTCCTTAAATAGAATAGTTTCCCATCACATTATAAAGCACCTGCTCTGAAGAGTGCTGCCTTCTGTAGAGCAACTTCTATTACATGCATAGGAATAGAATGATGAATGATAAACAGAGTTGTCAATTTTGCTGCTACCTTTGCCCTCTTACAGTTTTTTCACCCTGTTTCTTTTTCTCTTTTCTTTCCCAATTTCCCTCTTCTCCTGGTCTTTTGTTTTTTTTTCCCCAGAGTGAGAAAAAAAATACTTTGTCCTATTTCTCTTTCTTTTGCCAATGTTTCCATTTCCGGTGCTTCTTTTTATCTTTCCTATATGTCTGCTTTCACAAAGGCATCTATTTCTCCCATTACCTACTTTTAATTGGTACTATATTTAGCAGATACACGTAGTCCTCAACTTAAGACCACAATTGAAGCCCAACATTTCTGTTGCTAAGCAAGACAGTAAAGTGAGTGTTGCCACGTTTTATAACCTTTCCTGCCACGGTTCTTAAGTGATTCACTGCAATTGTGAATAACATGATTGTTAAGTGAATCTGGCTTCCCCATTGGCTTTGATTGTCAGGTCACAAAAGGTGATCACATGACTCCGGGATGCTGCAACTGCCATAAATATGAATCAGTTGCCAAGAGTCTGAATTTTGATCACATAACTATGGAGATCCTGCAATGGTCATAAGAGTGAAAAACTGTTACAAGTCAAATTTTTCAGTGCTGCTGTAACTTCATACAGGGACTAAATGAACTGTTGTAAATCAAGGATTATCTATTAACCCAGGAGAGGGACAATCACATGCCTGAAGAGAAACTGCACTTATTCTAACATTACATATTTGTTCACAGAGGCTGCAATCTAATAAAACCCTGATATAGACTTTATTCCTAAATATTTTATAAACTCAACTTGCATATTTACTGCAACAGTTACAATGCATGCAAATGTTAAAAAGACTGTATATGTAGTCATCAATTTATGACCATTTGCTTAACAACTGTTTAAGATTACAATGTGGCCCCCCCCAAAGTTACTTATGACCCAGATCTGAAGTTCAGATACCCACCCAATAGTCATGTGATCACATTTTGAGTGCTCTGCAACCAGGCTGCATTTATGCCTATTTGCAACATCCCATAATCACATGACTGTGACTTATGAGGGGTTTTTTTTCTTTTTTTTGCTGGAAACCAGCGTTTATTTCTGGTTCCTGGCAACAAATGGCAACCCATTATCGACAATGGGTTTGCATAATGCTTGCCTAACAGCTACAGTGTTTGCTTTACAAACACCATGTTCACTTACGTGTTAGTAAAGCAGACAATGTGTCAGTCATGTGGATGCTTCAACTTACAACTATCATGGAATGGAAATTCCAGGTCATAAATCAAAGATTATTGAATTTGGGAATAACAAAATACAATGAAAAATACAATGAAATACAATGAAAAAAAATATGACAAATTTAACTTGGTTGATCATGAGAAGAGTTAAATTAAGTCAATACTGATTGGTACCCGAGAACTCCACCAGACATCACTGTAAAGGAAAACAAAACCCCTAACTATCTTGGAAGGAAGCAGTAAGTTCTGTAGTGTTGCTAATAAAATTACTGGGTTCAGTTGACTCAATTCTGAGTAGATACACACTGTAAATTATGTTATTTTTATCCCCAGACCTGCAATTCGAAAGAAAATCACCTGCTTAGGCTGATAAGTATAGGAAAAGTTGTTGAAAGCAAATTTATTTCCATCTATTGATCCTTATTGGATGGGGCCTGTTCCTCTGGATGGGGGCCTGTTCCTCTGGATGGGGAGGAACAGGCTTCGTCTCAACCCTTCCAAGACCGAGTGGCTGTGGATGCCGGCGTCCCGATATAGCCAGCTAGTGCCATCGCTGGCTATAGGGGGTGAGTCATTGGCCCCCACAGAGGGGGCTCGCAACTTGGGTGTCCTCCTGGATTCACGGCTGTCCTTGGAAGGGCATGTGGCGGCCGTGGCCAGGGGGGCCTTTTATCAGGTTCGCCTGATGCGCCAGTTGCGCCCCTTTCTGGATCGGGACTCCATGTGCACAGTCACTCATGCACTCGTCACGTCTCGCCTGGACTACTGTAACGCTCTCTACATGGGGCTCCCCTTGGGGTGCACTCGGAGGCTCCAACTGGTCCAGAATGCGGCCACGCGGGTGATTATGGGAGCGACAGGGCGCTCCCATGTGACACCTCTCCTGCGCGAGCTGCACTGGCTTCCGGTGGTCTTTCGGGTGCGCTTCAAGGTGTTAGTTTTGACCTTTAAAGCGCTCCATGGCATGGGACCGGGGTACTTGCGGGACCGCCTGCTGCTACCGATAACCTCCCACCGGCCAGTACGCTCACACAGAGAGGGCCTTCTCAGGGTGCCATCAGCCAAGCAATGTCGGCTGGTGGCCCCCAGGGGGAGAGCCTTCTCTGTGGGGGCACCCACCCTATGGAACGAGCTGCCTCCAGAAGTTCGTTTGATCCCGGACCTCCGCACTTTCCGAAAGGCCCTTAAGACCTATTTATTCCAACAAGCCGGCCTTGCTTGATTGTTTTTAATGGGGTTTTAACAAAATTTTTAAATTGATTTTTGGGGTTTTAAATTGGGTATTTTAATGGGGTTAGAATTTTATTTGGAACACCAATGAATTTAATTTAATTTTATAATTCTTTTAATGTTTGTATTATATGTGTTTTAAATCTGGTTGTTCACCGCCCTGAGTCCCCCTCCCGGGGAGAAGGGCGGTATATAAATTGAAATAATAATAACAATAATAATAATTCTTTCCTTGGGAGCTTCAGAAGATCATTCTACATCATGTTACATGTTACAGCCCTTCAAATATCTGAAGATCACTAGCACGTCTCCCCTCATCCTTCTCTTTAGATTAAACATATCCAGTTCCTTTAACGATTCTTCATAGCCTCCAAGATCATCGCCATCTTTGTTGCTTTCTCTGCACTCCTTCCAGTTCCTCAGCATCCTCCTTGTACTTTGGTGACCAGTCTGACCAATGCAGCATGAATCAGACTCATTTCATATGATCTCAACACTATTATTTCTGTTGATACAGCCCAAGACTATAGCTTTTTGGCAGCTACAATACACAGCTGGATCATAGATAATCTCTGGCCTGCTAGGATTCCCAGATTCTTTTCATAACTGCTCATAAGTATTATTGAGCCAGGCACCACCTATATTTTTCCTAAATGCAGAACCCTCCATTTCTTACAACTGAACTGTATTTTGTGGGCTAAGATTCAGTATTCAAACCTATAAAGATCTTTCAAACATTGAGGCTGTCTTCTGAAGTGGCTTACTCCCACAGCTCCAGTTTTATGTTATAGGCAAACTTAATGAGCATCTTTTCTACCCCTTCCTTGGCTCTTATGATAGAATATTATCCCACTAGTTACCTCCCTCTGTTGTTTCTTCAGTTCCTGCCTTGTCATCCCATGGCCAATGAGCCATGATGGCGCAGTGCTTAGAATGCAGTATTGCAGGCTAATTATGCTGACTGCCAGCAGTTTGATCCTTACTGTCTTAAGACTGACTCAGTGTTCCATTCTTCCGAAGTTGGTAAAAAGAGGACCCACATTGTTGGGGACAATATGTTGACTCTGTAAACCGCTTAGAGAGGGCTGTAAAGCATTATGAAGTAGTATATAAATCTAAATGCTATTGCTGTTGCTATAATAGGATAGTATCTGGTTCAGCCATGCTTACTGTTCTTAAAGTTTCTTAAGAACATATGCAGTAGCTGGCTAGATCAGATCTCTAGAAAGTTGTACGTGAAGTTTATTTGGACATGGAGTGCAAATAAAATTGGAATATTGTAACTTTTGTGATAGAACTTTAGAATTAATTCTAAATTAGAGAGGGCTGTAAAGCATTAAGAAGCGGTTATTGCTATTGCTAAAAGACAAACAATTTTTTGTGGGAAATAGATTCTGTTTTGATTTTCACAAGATATAACAAATACAAGCAATTTCATGATTACAAAAACTGGACACTAGAGGGGACTAAAGTTTTTAGGAAGAGCAAAGCTTTACAAGTCTGTAATATGTTGCAAAACATGATTAGCAATAAAAATGCTGAGACACTTTTGAAAATGGGAATCAGGAAATAAACACAATAGCAACAGTCTGTGGATAAATTATATACAAAAGTTATTGAAGAAATGACAGGCATAGAACAAATTTTAGCTGACAAAATAGTGATGGCATTGAAAGTAGATTTACTAGTGACAGGCCAAGAGAACAATTTAAGAAGGGTCACTGATCTACAAAAGAAACCGGCTGAGGTTTTACAGTTTAAAAAGAAAATACAAATGAAAACACAAAGAAAGTCACCTGGGTTTTTTTTTTCTTACTGGATTTATAAGAAAGGTTATTAAAGCCTTGAAGAGCTCTGTTCAACCGAACAAAGGTGAAATGAAGGCAAATCAAATCCTATGATAATATTTGAATTGAATTAAAGTTTGTTAGCAAGTAAAGGGAAGGAATATAAAGAGCCAGTTCGGTATAGTGGTTAAGGTACTGGCCTAAAAACCAGGAGACCATGAGCATGAAGGCCGGTTAGATGACTTTGAGCCAGTTACTCTCTTGCAGTCCAACCCACCTCACAGAGAAGTTGTGGGGAAAGGAGAAGGAGGAAGGAGTATTATCATATTTTTCGGAGTATAAGACACACGGGAGTATAAAACGCACCCACCTTTTTTGGTGAGAAAAGAAGAAAAAGAAATCTCCCTCTGCCTCTGAGCAATTTTGCCTCCTTGCAGCAAACAGCAAGCTTTACTTTCGTTTTTGTTTTCAGCATAGCTTGATTAGCACAAGGAAAAAAAATCTATTCCAGCAATTTACCTCTTTGCAGCAAGCAGCAGAGCCCTGTACAAAACAGCTGAGAGCAAATCAGCTGAGAGTCAGGAGACCAATCCAATCAATGTATGCTAATTAGGCTCTGCTGAAGCTGAAAGGAGCTGTTTTTTTCTTGCTGTTTGCTTTCAAGGAGGTAACTGCTGCGAGGCAGATGCCAAAGGGTGGGGGCCAGTGGGTGGGCGGGGCTACATTTGGTGTATAAGACGCATCTAAATTTTCACCCCCTTTTGGGGGAGGGAAAGGTGCTGTCTTATACTCTGAAAAATACAGTATATATGTTTGCCACCTTGAGTTACTTATAAAGTAATTAAAGACGGATGGGTTAAAAGGTTAGTTCTCACTTCGGCTAACCTGTTGTGCACTTTTTGCTGACACCAGGAATGAAAAGATGTTTTATAGATTTGTTTATGAATAAGATATAGAATAAATGTTAAGAATAAATGTCTATAATATCAAAGGGGATGAAAAGTAACTTAATTTGTTTATACTTGTTGTGATCAAGGTTGGAAGTAACTTTGGAAGGGATAAAAGTTCTATAGCTAACAATATTCAGTTTGAGGAAAGAATTTAAATTTTTCTCTTTTTACCCTAGTAGATCTTTATAAACTTCAATAATTATATAAGTAATGTGCCAAATTTTTAGAGTGAGGTGTTCATTGATAACATACCCAAATTATAACAACAGAACAATACAATTAAAGTCATGGGGGAGGGGAAGAGAAATGATTATACAATAAAAGATTTCTATAAAAACTCCAAATCTTATAATTTAGGAGGAAAAAATGAACAAGTTTAAAAAGTGCCACATATTCTTTGGTGTCAGGTCAATTCACCACTTCAGACAAATGGTTATCCAGTGTCTTCTTAAAAACTTCCAGTGTTGGAACATTCACAACTTCTGGAGGCAAGTTGTTCCACTGATTAATTGTTCTAACTGCCAGGAAATTTCTCTTTAGTTCTAGGTTGCTTCTCTCCTTGATTAGTTTCCACCCATTGCTTCTTGTCCTGCCCTCAAAACAAAATATTCAATTCTCTCCAAAGCAAGGTTTGCCAGAAATATTTGATGGCCACAATGAGAAATTACAAAGTAAAACAGCCTTTAAGTTTTACGTACTGAATAGCAGCCGTATTAGTTGCTGTAGAACAGTGGAAAGATCCAGATATTTCAGTACAGTAGATAGAGGGCATGGTAAGATCTGGTCTATAGCTTTATTTGAAAATGTTTTTGATAAAATCTACCGCATGACAATTCCAGTAGTGAAGCGTGATGGAATTTTAAATAAATAGTAACCTGAATATAGTTTGTATCAAATTTGATAAGCCTAGTAAAATCTATCTAAAATTCAAATAAAATTTATATACACAGTACACAATTTGTCTTTGCCTTTAATTTCTTTAGTTTACTATGTCTTACTGCTTTTCTGTGCTTCATAACATTGCTTGCCATGAAAGGATAAAAAATGAAGGAAAGTCAAGTATTTAGGTAGGTAGGTATGAAGTCCTGTACATCTGGAGATGGAGAAATTATATATTTTATCTTACTGGCTGTTACTCCCTTTCTTTAATATTCCTGGGTTACTTTTGAAGATATAACTAATCAGTTATGTGCCCTCTACTGGTCTTTCTTTCGGGAAAAAGCCACTGAGCTGGTGTGCCATGCAGCCCCAAATCCATGGCACACTTAAAAAACCAGGTGTGGTGCAGCAAGCAACTCAAGAACCACGATTCTGGCCCTGCTTGCCATGCTTCAGCAATGTGCTTCTGAGTGTACCACAGCTCTGGAACTGCTAGAAACCCAAGCTGTGACATGCCAAGAAGCCCTGAGTTGCAGCTTATTAAGAAGTCCATGAGTAGTGGCACAGCAAGCAGCCCTTGAGCTGTGGCACAGCAAGAAATGCCTGCTTAGGAGCTCATATCCTCCCGCACCTCCTTGCTTGGGTAGGTCAATCTCATCTATGCCTCTGCCACTGCAGGAACAGTCTTGCAAGAGCTCCATTTTCTAGAGTTGCCCTTGCACCCCAGCCTGATGTCACCCCCTGCAGAATGTTTCTGCAATGCCTCCCTACACATGGCAGGGATGGATGAGCCCAGTGCAGGAGAAAGGCAGGCAAAGATGACAAAAAGTTTGGGAGGAGGGAGTGATCATAAATATAGGTAGGCTCAAATTTTTATCATTTGATAAGGATGCTGCATGCTAAATTTGAAGACTGGTGACAAGTATTTTTTCACCACCATCATAAATTTGAAGTTGCTGAATGACTCGACATTAAGCAAAGTCTACCTGTATTCCTAACACTCTCCTAGCACAGTAATGGCGAAGCTTTTCGGTACTGAGTGCCCAAACTGGAACGTGCGTGCGTGCGTGCGTACATGTGCGTGCCAGAGCCCTGGAAACCCAAAGACTAGCTGGCTGGTGCGCAACGGCCACCTGATCTTTGGGTTTTCAGCGCGCACATGCATGGCGGCCAGCTGGTCTTTGTGCATGCTGGAGTGCCGGAAACCTGAAGATCGTGCGCATGCACATGGGCCAGCTGGTCTTTGGGTTTCCGGGGCTCCAGCACATGCGAAGAGCAGCTGGCAATGGCGTACATGCCCACAGAGAGGGCTCTGTGTGCCACCTCTGGCACGCTTGTCATAGGTTCCTATCATGGTCCTAGTCCATGATATGTAGCAATTCAGATGAGAGTACATGTTGTAATTTTTTTTTTTCATATTTGCTGACATGTTCCTTGTCCAGTTATAAGAGTGATAGTAAATCACCAGGTTTAATAAGACTCCAGGATAACAATATTCTGGACCAGGTATGAGATCCAATGCTTGACAGTCCTGTTTTACTGTGTTTCCCCAAAAATAAGACCCTGTCTTAAATTTCTTTGAACCCCGAAATAAACGCTTGGCCTTATTTTCGGGGAGGTCTTATTATTTTGGGGCGCAGGGAGCAAGATGCCATCTTACCTGATTTCAGCTCTGTGTTTAAATATTTTTGGAGAGGGCTTATTTTCGGGGGAGGCTTATTTTAGCACATGCACTCAAAAGCCCGACTGGGCTTATTATCAGGGGATGCCTTATTTCCAGGAAACAGGGTAGATTCAGTGTTGCAATGGCCATTTATCTTGGAGAAACTACAATGGCTCTAAGGAAATTTGATCGAATGTTTTTTGTTTGAATTCCATACTGTACTTAGGGGTGTAAAACTGATGGCCTGTGGGCCTGATGCATTATGCACAGGCCATCCCAGCTCTACAAAGGAAAAAATGTCGTAAAATGTCATGTGACAGCAATGTGATGCTGTGAGTTTGACAGCCATGCTATACATGCATCAATTGTGCAATTGCTTTGGCCATAAAGTGCTTAGGTGCAGCCAGGCAAGTGTCCTGTGTAGTTTACCAATAAGATGGGCTTGGTGATCTTTTCTGCTTTTGAAACAACATAGCTAGTTTGGGCTGTAGTTTTCCTATCATTTTGAAATACAAAGCTATTTATATTGTTTAACTTGTTCAGCTGTGTTATCTTTAATTGACCATTTGTATTTCTGTCTTATTTAAGAAAACTACAATTTTGGTTTTATCATAATTAATAGTTACTAATCTTTATAACAGCTTGACAGTTTTCAGTGCATGCTTCAGGCCAACTTCTGCTTGGGGGAATATTAATACATGATATACATTCACAAACACTAGAAATCTTCTATGTTAGTTTAGGGGCACGAATGAAATCTTTTAATTAAAGGATGCATATAAATATTGAACCAGATGGGGCTAATATATTGTATAACCCTGTTTCACACCTGTGGGGATATCTTGATGTAATTAGGACCCCCCCACCCCACCCCGCTGACTGATCTGAGTCTTAAGCCCGTCTTTTCTTGCAGCTTCTTGGCCTTTTGGTTAAGATCAAGCGTCAAAAATATTCTGTAAAGGTTTTTGCACCCTAGCTAAACAGCAAATTCCCAGGCGCTGTTTTCGTTTTGCGAAGCCGACGTAAGAGCGTTAATAATGGAAATGAGGAGGCTGATAGCACCAGATCTCATTCATGCTCTCCCCGACCTACTTTTTCCCAGTCCTGAAAAGCTGCAGGCCCAGGAGGAAATCGGGGTGACGTCATAGCAATCGCTCAAAGATCTCCTCCTCCCAATCCACCCCGCAGCAGCTCTTCCTCCTTCCTCCCTTGTCCACCTCAGCATCCGGGTTCTCAATGCGTTATATCAAAGTAGGCGTAAGAACAAGAGTAAGAATAGTAGGAACGACTAATAGTTGACTTTCGCCCGCCCGAGAGAGAGAAAGAGAGACTCGGCTGCCAGGCGGAGGACGCCGTCTCTCAGCTCAGAGGAACATCAAAGAAACGTTACAGCTCCCGCGCGCACCCTCCCCCACCTCCATTCGAGGGCGTTCGGGTCTCTCCCCGACGCATGCGCACCAAAACCAAATCTGAGCTCGCTCCCGGTCTCCTCCGAGTCGTCATCGTCGTCCCCCCCCCACACACACACACAGCCGCGCGCGCGCGCGGGAGGGTGGCTCCGCTGCGCGTGCGCCATCTTCGCTCTCTTGTTAGTCCGCCTGCCTAGAGGAGCTAAAGAGCCGAGCGGACTAGCGCGGGGCGGAGGGGGGAGGGCAGGAGGAGGAGTAGAAGAAGGAGGAAAAAAGAAGCGGGGTGTCGTGGGAGGCTGAGCGTGCAGGCAGCCGGGAGGACGCCGCCGCCGCCGCGAGAAGGGAAGGCTGAGGGGAGGGGGCGCGGGAGAAAGAGAGAGAGAGAAGCTGGAGGAAGAGTGAAGGAGGCGGGCAGGCAGACAGGAGAGATGAGCGCTCGGTTCCTTAGGAGCAACGAGGAGGAGCAGCAGGAACAGCCCCAGCCTCTGCAGCCGTGGTTGTCGTCGTCGCCCTCTCTGCCGTGCGAATGAACTGAGGCAAAGGCGCCTTCGCCGGCTCGGCTCGGCTCGGCCCGGCCTACTCCAGTGCTATCCTTCCGACCCCCCCATCCCTCTTCTGATAGCCTTCTCTCCTGCTGCCTCGCCTGGGCTGAAAGGTAAGCCGCTGCGGTGGCAGAGGTCGCGCCAAGGCCTGGGAGGGAGAAGGTAGAGGCCGCCGCCGCTGCCTGGGAACTCGGGGCCTAGAAGCGAGAGCGACGACCTGCTTGTACATACTTGTGGGGATAATCCCAGAAAGATCGCCCCTACCTCGTTAACCCAGCTGGCGTTTGAGGGAGAAGGGGGTTGATGGGCGGCTTCACTAAGGGAATTTGATACGTCAGGGCAGCTTACACTGCTGTGTGTGTGTGTGGAGGTGGTGCCGGCGGCTTCTCTTCTCCCCTGTAGAATCGTATTATATTGTTCACCTTGATTGCGTTGTTGTTGCTCGTTAATCATTGGATTGATACTGTTTGGAACCGCGCGTTGCGTTGTCACTGATGATTTATTGCCTCTGTGCAGCCTGTAGTAAAAGTCATCGACTAAAAGACGGCCCAGGTAAGGGCAGCCAGCAAGGTAAAGATGAAGTTTTAGGGAATAGAGTGACAGAGGTGGAACATGCGTGCCTTCAGTTTAGGGTGGCTTTCTGCTTCGGTCCCACCCCTTCCTGCCTGCATTTGAAAGAGAAAAGTATATAATTGGTAAGGCGTGCTAGGGTGATCTGAAATGAAAATTCTGAAATCTGGTCGTCAGGTATTAGCTTGGTTAAGACCAGACAAAAATGTACAAACTGCTGCTCCGTGTATGTGTGAAATATATGTATGTAAACTTTACGTATATTAAAAACCACAGATCCAGAATATATTTGAAATGTGTAGAGGTATAATAGTTGGAGAGAAGCTTTGCAGATACCATTATTTGCATAGGTTTTTAAAATGTGCGTAGGAGGCATACACACACACACACACACACATATCTAAAGCACATTTTAGCAATATTCAAATGTGGTACATCTTGCAAAAGTTATAAATGCATTCAAAGGCTGGTTGGTTTAGAAGAAAAGCCGGTTCCATTTTAACATAATACATTTCCAGCTATGCTTTGTATGCTAATTGTTTATGATGTTTTCCATACATATGTTGTAGAAAGTTGTTAAATGAGTTCAGACTCCTTTTGTTTTGGATCTGATTTCTCTGTGTTCATTGTTCTTGTCAACTCAGTCCAGTGATGACGTAGCATGATGTTGTTTCTTTCTCTGGAGAGGCAGAAGTGGGCGAAGAACTCATTGTCTGCTAAGCTTTACTAAGCATGATTAAAAGCATACTTTCCCCTCCTGCTGCAAGTGTTCTGTCAGACAGACAATTTATAAGATTCTATAAGATATGATTGTTTAGAAGATTCCATATATATCCTTATAAGATAAGAGTTGTGCTTGATCCAATTTGATGAGTAAATTCAAACATACAATATTTATAAGGCAATGTGCCTTAATCGTTACCTTACACTTCCTAACTGCATAGCTATTACTGCCCCTTTTTTAAAAAAATGAGGAGTCATGTATAAAACAAAAATGGAAATAAATTTCCTTTTTATGATATTTGGCATAGAGAATAAAGGCTGTAGGCACCATTATTTTCAGGTGACTGAACATGCCCAATGGGATGTAGATACATTGTAATTCTTTAAAAGCCTTCAAGATATTCTTGTTTTAGCAGTAATTTTGCAATTTAAGATACTGTACATGTTACTGTGGCTTGGTGTAGTCTCTGCTAATGTAATCTGTATTTTTTAATATACAGCACAATGTTATGTAGATATGTGGTAATTTATTCTTTAGAAGTCTGTCAGGTAGTCTTATTTTAAGTATAATTCTGTAATTTAGGATACACATTATTGTGTTACACATTACTTTATCTTGGTCTACCTAATACAGTCGTTTTATTCAAATTTTGTGACTTTTATACTAGTACAGCCCATGCATGCATTTAATTTATATTGTATTCATGTACAATGCTTTTAGCATTGAAGAGAGAAAAAAAATATTTGCACCCTGAGGTTTAGAGGTATTGCTTCATCTTCTCATCCCTGGATTTGATTATATGTAGTTCCTATAGCTTAAATATTGTTTTAGTTTAAAACTGGAAGATTTTTTGAAAAGTTGAGATAGCTGGAATGCTGAATGATGAAGTTTTCCTTTTCTACATCTTGATTATATAATCTACACACTTCTGGTACTGATAATTTAAAATAAAGAGGTTTTTTTTTTAATAGCAGAGTAAGATTCAGAATGAATTTTCATATCAGTGTATATAGGCTTGTAGTAGAAAGTATTTTAACTTGTTTTTAAGCTGTTTTAAACTATGCTTTAATTTAATTTATATGGTTTTATTATGTTGTAAACCACCCAGAGTCACTTAGGTATAGAGATTAAATAAATAAAATATTAATATTATGTGCTGAATACTGAAGAAACTCCAGGTGGTTTACAATATATTTTACTCAATTCATATTGCCCACCCATCTCAACATGACTCTGGGTGGCAAGCAGAATTAAAAAATTTTTAAAAAACCCTATAAAATATAAAATTTGGGCAACAGAGAAACAACAACCCAAATTGCTAAGAGTACTGAAAAACAGGTCCCTATGCACACTTGGCACCCCGGGCTCAGACACAGAACCAAGTCTTTAGGGCCCTATGAAAGGCCAGCAATATCAAATCTCTGGAAGGAGAATTAAATAGATATATTAAGGCACTTATCATGATATATCAGATTAAAAAAATAAAATTTTATTACTTCTAATTCCAGTTACTTATCCAAATGTTTTCTGCATGAGAACTGCCTTTACCATTTTCCTGCAGAACGAAAGGGTGGGGTTTGACCTGATCTTATGGGCCTGCTGTTGGCATGGGAGGGGGGTGCAACATCTGAATGCATTTTTCAGATCTCAGCTTCCCCCATGGGAAGCATCCTTTCTCTCAGAACTAGTAGGATGGGTATAGTGTTCTTGGAAAAGTTGTAAACATGGCAAGAGAGCCAAGTTGATGCAATTTGATTAACGATTCTAGTGTAGGACTAGAATCGAGGAGACTGTAAGTTCTAGTCCTCCCTTAAGCATGAAAATTACTTTGATGATTTTGGGCCAGCCACTCACTCTTAGTTCAACTCATGAGAATGTTGGTAAAAAAACCAGAAGCATTATGTATTTTATTTTGAAGTGCACAAAATAAAGATGGAATACTAATACTGATGTTAGCAAGAGGCCAGGTTGTCCCTCACCAGTACTTTGAATCAGGCCTGGAAGCTTATTAGCAGCCTGTATAGCTCTGGCAAAATAAGTGTTACACCAACTAGTGCTGGTCAGCATGCTGAACAGCAGCTGCCTTTTGTGTCAAGTACAGCTCCCATAAAAGCAGCTTACAATAATCCAACTAATAGATATAACACTGGCAAGTTTTCAGCAAGTAGCAGGTTGAAGTAATTATTGTTTTACTTGCAGATTAATGTTATAGGTCTGTGAAAGAATAATATACCATTTATTGAGGAATGACTATAAATATTAATATTTATGGTTGAAAAAGCAAGTATCTATTTTAGAAAGTGTGATTGGCTTATATCATGCTTTAATCTTCCGTACAAAAACGTTTTCTTAACATATTTGTTAAGAGTTAAGTAATCAAATTTATTTATTTAAACAACTTGTTTCCCAAAGGGATTATTATTAAAATTGTAACACAATTGTGACTTAGTATTTTGTTGTCAAGTTCTAAGAATGAAGATTTCAAACCTCGAGAGTCTTGGCTATCTAGAGGCTGGGGAAAAAACAGTTGTTAGCTTGCTTTCAATTCACTTAACAAACTATAAATAGTAGGAATAAATTTTTTGAAAGCATAATCTGAAGAAAAAGGCTTATAGGGCAACATAATAAACTAATAATTTTACTCTGGAACTGGTTTTCCCCCCAAAAAAGTCAGATAAGAGCAATATTTATATGTGCAGTTGATGAAGGCTAATTCTAAGCATGGCAGAACAGTATTTTCTACCCAATGGAGCAGGATTGTTTTTAATGCAGTATCACCTCTGGAAAATTCCACTTCAACCCTTTAAAATCATACCTGATTTTCATAACCTATTATAAAACAATATGGCAATCAAGATTTGCTAATTTTTACTCCATAAAATAGAATTAGTATAAGGTATCCTAAGTAATAGTTGATACCTAAAGAATGGTTTATTTTCTTTAACTTCTCACTATACTCACAGTGGGAAAAAGTTTCCATTATACAGATGAAGAATTGAGGTTGAGACTAATGACATCCTTAAAAGCAGCATGCATTAAACTTTCAATGTAATGTATTAATTTGGGAGGGTGTTCATTAAAGTAGAATGTCAGTTAAACCTGCATGGAATTTTACGCATATGTGAAATTGGAATGAGATTTTTTGCATTTGTAAAACCCTTAACCAGTCATGAAATTCAAATTTTTTTACTATCGGTTCTGTGGGTATGGTGTGGCTTGGTGGGCGTGGCTTGGTGGACATGGCAGGGGAAGGATACTGCAAAATCTCCATTCCCACCTCACTCCAGAGGAAGGATACTGCAAAATCCCTATTCCTTCTCTATTCCTGGGAGAAGGATATTGCAAAATCTCCATTCCCACTCCACTCTGGGGCCAGCCAGAAGGGATATTTGCCAGTTCTCCAAACTACTCAAAATTTCTGCTACTGGTTCTCCAGAACCTGTCAGAACCTGCTGAATTTCACTCCTGCTCTTAACAATACAGATTCTGTATTTTACACTGGAAGTCTAGTAGTTGAACTCCATTATACTAGGAGACTAATGATTTTATCAGATCTAAAATCAACACTCCCCCTATTTACCAACTTTTTTTCAAACTTTGATTTATTCAAGCTTTCATATAGTTTTCTAGACATGCATCCAGATCACGGGTGTCAAACTCAAGGCCCACAGGCTGGATCTAGCCAGCGGGGTGTTTAGATCTGGCCAAGAGGGCTGCCCTGGAAACAGCAAAGTATTGGTTCACAGTGCCTCTGCCAGCAAAAACGGAGCTCAGGAGGGCCATAGCAGCCCTCCCAAGCTGTTTTTGCTAGCAGAGGGTTGCAGGAGGCCGTTGCAGTGAAAACAGAGCTCGGGAGCCCTTTTTCATTGGTAGAGAGCTCGGCCCACCACAGGTGCCCATGACATGAGTGACATAGAACTGGCCACTCCCACCACAGCCCCCCAAGGTCAAACACAATCCTGATGCAACCCTCAATGAAATGGAGTTTGACACTCTTGGTCTAGACCATTCATCTGACTGTAACTCTCTTACACTAAAAAATGTCTAATAGAATAGATTTTCAGAACAAAATAATGTTTGTGGCACTTTAAATCTGACTTTGGTTGTATAAGCAATTTGGCTGGATGAATTATCTCAGAAATGATATAAGTGTTCTCTCAATACTTAAGACATCTGGTCCCCTGAACCGTATGAACTCAAAACCTTTCTATCTTAGCGTTGTATATCAGAGAATCACAGAAAACCTATTTCAGTTTATTTTATGGATTATACCTGTAATGTTAATATAGTATCTACAGTTACTATAGTTTAAATAGTTGGAATAGCTTGCAATCTTGAAGTATAAATGAACAAACAAATAAACCACAAAGAAAAAACTGTGACAAATCATGAAGCCAATTCTCTGTAAATCTACACACACAATAATTAATAGTTCAATATAGCAAATCCCGTGTGTTCCCATGCTTATTGGACTACACATAGATGTTTTAATGTGTCTTTTTAGGGCAATGTTCAAATGCTATTTATAGTGTATCAAGTTGTTAACTAAAAGGGTTTTATTAGTATTTTAATATTGGAAACAAAATCTAAAATTCTAATATTTCTTACTATGTTGTATATATTGAGTAGTTTAGAAAAATGTAAATTTTAGTGATGCAAAGATATCTTGCTCAATAGGCACTAAAGAATGGTATCATACTGTATAAATGAGTGGTGTTGATTTGTTACACTGTATTACGCTTAATTTGTAATCTTGTCTTTATTTATCAAATAAAGTGAAGTTACACTGAGCAGCTTGGAACTTAATAACATAATATGAAAATGTGACTAAAAGCACAGTTAAGAATTTTAAAAAATCAGTTTTCATAAGTTAAAACTAACATCAAGTTTAAGAATAAGGTTAAAAGGTTAACAAGGTGGAGAAAGTATCCTTAAGGCACCAGCCATCCCCAGGATTGCATAACAGATACTCATTATAACTGGCAGACCAATGTCTTAACCCTCTTCACAAAAGCGAGAAGAGTTGGGGTTTGCCTCACCTCTGAAGATAAAATGTTCCAAAGAGCATAGAAGATCCTCTTCCTAGATCTCACCAGTTGAAATTCTTTAAATGGCAGGATCCATAGCATGGCCTACCTGCCTGAGCAGCTGAGGCAATTGGGACGAGATAGCTCCTCAGATAACCTGATCTAATGCCTTGAAGGGCATCAACTATCGTGTTGAATTGACCAGAAGCAAACGGACACCCAATGCAACTTGTGTAGCAGAGGTGTTACATGTGCAGCCCTAGGGGCACCCAGAACTCCTTGCACAATTGCATTCTGTACCAGTTTCAATTTCTGGATACTCTTCAAAGGTAACCCCATGTAGAGCATCCTACATTGCAGTTTCCACTCAATTCATTGTCATGTTGCAATTTTACTGTGTAATACTATGGTAACATATAAATCAATAATGCATTCCTTATCTGTATGAAAATTAGAGTCTGTTCATTACCTCAGTTACTTTGTAATAATGACTATATATTTAGTAAAATGTTCATTGGCTGTAAATTGCAAGGTTATGCATATCTCATGCAAAGTATAAGAAGTGTTTGTTTATTTATTTATTATTTATTTATTTATTTATTTATTGGTTTGATTTATATGCTGCCCTTCTCCGGAGACTCAGGGCGGCTTACAATGCATTAAGCAATAGCCTTCATATTTTTGTATATACCTGCTTAGGGCTTTTGGCCCCCCCAAGCGGTGTTCTTTTTTTATACAAAGTCAGCTTATTGCCTCCACAATCCAGGTCCTCATTTTACCTGCCTCGGAAGGATGGAAGGCTGAGTCAACCTTGATGCCTCCAGGTGGCATTATATTACAGCTCCATAAGTTCCGGACACCTTAATTAATAGCTTGGATTGGTTATATTTGAATGACCATTTTTGGGGACCAAGAGTAGAAAATATTGTAATAAGCTCTAAAATGCTATTTTAGATTAATATATAAACATTCAAATGAATTCTACTACATTTGCTTTTTAATTATTTATTCAATTTTATACAGATAGTCCTCGACTTAAGACCACAACTCTTGTTAAGTGAAACATTTGTTAAGTGAGTTTTGCTCCATTTTACCACCTTTCTTGCAAAAGTTGTTAAGTGAATCACTGCAGTGGATAAGTTGATAACATGGTTGTTAATGGCTTCTCCATTGATTTTTGATTTTGTTGCAAAAGCGGATCATATGACCCTGGGACACTGCAACCATCACAAATGTGAGTCAGTTGCCAAGCATCTGAATTTGGATCAGAAGCACGGAGATGCTACAAAGGTCATAAGTGTGAAAAACAACGATATCACTTTTTTCAGTGCCATTGTAACTTTGAACAGTCACTAAATGAACTTTTGTAAGTCAAGGACTACCTGTATGGCTCAAATCAATGACTCTAAGAAGACTGATTTATGGGTTCCAACAGATACTTTATCCTCCAAATCAGAAAGATAACTATGTCTCAAGACTTTGTGAAATTCATGTAGGATCAGAGACAATCTGATTTCTAATGGGATGGTGCTTCACAGAGTAGGCACTGCAATAGATCCACTTCCTGGATCCCACCAGAAAGCAGTCTTTAATGAATGGTACCATAACATGCTTCTCCTCTTGGGGCATGTAGACATGATTGGGGAGGGGTAATCTTGCAAATAATCTTATATCACTGATTGTTTCCAAATATTAGTGGGGTTTTGAGTCTCAGTTTGAAGCAAGTCTAACATATGAAGCATTTGTATTTGCTTTTCAGTAACATTCGTAGTATAGCAATTCCTGCTTCCAGAGTAGTAATAATTGGCTCCCAGGTTCTAATTCTGGTAACTTTCAGAACTGTGGGATGTTCTAAACTATGTACTGTACTTTTTGGAGTATAAGACGCACTCCCCCCCTAAAGAGGGTGGAAATTTTGGTGCGTCTTATACACTGAATACAGCTATTTTTGGCCTCCCGAAACTCCGCCCTGTGTATTGCATTTTCACAAAAAATGGGGCCATTTTTGGCCTCTCAAACCAACCACGTGTCACGTTTTTGCCCTCCCCGGCCCCCAGGAGCACTCTGCAGGCCTCCCAAACCCTCTGCACATGTGGTAAACAAGAGGTAAACAAGAAAAAAATGTTTTTGCCCTCCCCAGCCCCCAGGAGCACTCTGCAGGCCTCCCAAACCCTCTGCACATGCTTACCTCTTGTTTACCTCTTCAAAATCTTGGTGTGTCTTGTAGTCAAAAAAATACAGTAGTTGTTTGTTTGTTTGTTTATTAATTTATTAAATTTTTGTATCGCCCTTCTCCTGAAGGACTCAGGTTGGTGTACAGCCACAATAAAACCACATGAAATACAAAATTTAAAAGCAATTTAAAAACAAATTAAATATTTTGGCCCCTCAGTTAAAAACCCAAAAATTAAAACACTCAATCCAAATTCTTATTAAGCCAGTCCAGCCTCTTGGAATAGTAGAGTCTTAAGGGCACGGCAAAATGTACGCAGGTCGGGAATCATACATTTCTCTGGGGGGAGTTCATTCCTGAGGGCGGGTGCCCCCACAGAGAAGGCTCTCCTCCAGGGGGTCGCCAGTCGACATAGTTTGACCGATGGCACCCTGAGGAGTCCCTCTCTGTGGGAACGTGTTGGTGGGAGGCCATCGGTGGCAGAAGGTGATCCCGTAGGTATCCGGGTCCTAAGCCATGGAGCGCTTTGAAGATGGTAACCAGCAGTGCTGTGGAGTCGGAGTCGAGGAGTCGGAGGAAATTTTGGGTACCTGGAGTCAGAAGTACAAAAATCTGAGGAGTCAGAGTCGGAGTCGGAGCCGGAAGTACAAAAAACTGAGAAGCCGGAGTCGAGGAGTCGGAGTAAATTTTGGGTATCTGGAGTCGGAGTCGGAAGTACAAAAAACTGAGGAGTCGGAGCTGGAACATTTATCTCCTGACTCCACAGCCCTGGTAACCAGCACTTTGAATCGCACCCGGAAGACCACTGGGAGCCAGTGCAGCTTGCGCAGGAGAGGTGTCACATGGGTGAGTCGTGTCGCTCCCATAATCACCTACACGGCTGCATTCTGGACCAGTTGGAGCCTCTGAGTGCTCTTCAAGGGGAGCCCCATGTAGAGAGGGTTACAGTAGTCCAGATGGGATGCGACAAGGGCATGAGTGACCGTGCACAGGGCGTCCCGGTCCAGAAAGGGATGTAACTGGTAAATCAGGCGAACCTGATAGAAAGCTCCCCTGGCCACAGCCGTCATATGATCTTCTAAAGACAGCCGTGCATCCAGGAGGACACCCAGATTGCAAGCCCTCTGTGAGGGGGCCAAAGTCTCACCCCCAATAGTTAGCAATGGAGCCAGCTGGCTATACCTGGACGCCGGGAGCCATAGCCACTCAGTCTTGGAAGGGTTGAGTCTGAGTCTATTTCTCCCCATCCAGATCCGCACGGCCTCCAGACATCAGGACATCACCTCAAGGGCCTCATTGGAGTGGTGTGGGATGGAGATGTTCAGCTGAGTATCATCAGCATACTGATGGCACTTCACCCCAAAACCACAGATGTTCTCCCCCAGCAGCTTCACATAAATGTTGAACAAAAGGGGCAAGAGGACTGACCTTGCAGCACCCCACAAACAAGGTGCTTCAAAGTTGACCTCTGTCCCTCTGCCAACACAGACTGCGTCCGACCAGAGAGGAAGGAGGAGAACCACCGCAACACGGTGCCCCCCATTCCTAACCCGTCCAGCCGGCGCAGCATGATACCATGGTCGATGGTATCAAAAAGCCACTGAGAGGTCTAATAGAACTAAGACAGAGGAGTACCTCCTGTCCCGAGCCTTCCAGGGATCATCAACCAATGCAACCAATGCCGTTTCCGTGCTGTATCCCGTCCTGAAGCCTGATTGATACGGATCCTGATAGACAGCTTCATCCAGGTACTGGGGGAGTTGCTGCGCCACCATACTCTCAACAACCTTTGCTGCGAAGCGAAGGTTGGAGACTGGATGATAGTTTGCTAATACAGCCCCAGGTCCAGGGAGGGCTTCTCGAGGAGGGCCTCGTCACTGCCTCTTTAAGGGTGGAGGGGAGGAAGCCTTCACTCAAAGAAGCGTTAATAATCTTCTGGAGCCAGCCTCGTGTAACCACCCAGGAGGCCAGCACCAACCAGGACAGACACGGGTCCAATAAACATGTGCCAGAGCTCAATCCACCCAGAATCCTGTCCACGTCCTCGGGAGTCACAGAATCAAACTCCTCCCAAATAACACTTTCAAGACTCACCTCCATCACCCCATCTGAACCCACCCAGTCGGAGTCCAGGCCTTCCCGAATCTGAGCGATTTTGTCATGCAGGTATTGTACAAAATCCTCACCCCTATCCTGCAAAGGGTCTTCCTGCACTCCCACATGAAGTAGGGAGCGGGTCACCCTAAACAGGGCGGCTGGGCAGTTCTCTGCAGATGCAATAAGAGCGGAAAAATAATTTGATTTTGCCGCTCTTACCGCCACTAGATAGGTCTTAATATGAGACCTTACCAGTGTTCAGTTGGATTCGGAACAGCTGGCCCTCCAATCACTCTCCAGGCGTCTTTTCCAGTGCTTCATCTCCCTCAGTTCCTCAGAAAACCAGGGAGCCAATTGGGATCGGCACCGGGTCAGAGGCCGCAAAGGCACGACGTGATCCAAAACTCCAGCAGCCGCCTTATCCCAGGTGGCCACCAGTTCTTCAGTCGAGTCGTGAGCCAGAGCCCAGGGAATGGCCCAAGCTCCGTCAGGAATCTATCAGAATCCATCAGGCGCCTGGGACAGAACCACCTGGTCAGTTCCATCTCCCTGCAGCGGATGGAAGCAGCTCAAAAGTCTAATTGAAGGAGTGAATGATCTGACCATGACAAGGGTTTGATAACTAAATCCCCTATTTCTAGATCATTCAACCACTGACGAGAGACAAAAATCAAGTCCAGAGTGTAACCCCCCATTTGAGTAGGGCCTTGAACTAACTGGGTCAGGTCCATGGCCGTCATGGAAGCCATGAACTCCCGAGCTGTCTCTGACGTTTCACCGACAGATGGCAGGTTAAAATCCCCCATGACCATAAGTCTGGGGGTATCCACCGCCACCCTGGCTATTATGTTGAGCAGCTCAGGCAGGGCTGCCACTACGTGGCAGGGAGCCAGGTACGCAGTCAGAAGCCCATCTGCACCCCATGACCCCACTTCACAAGGAGGGACTCACATCCGGCTATCTGAGGAACAGTGGGCTCCCTCGGACAAAGACTTTCCTTAATAATAGCCGCCATCCCCTGCCCGTCCCCTGAGCCCTCGGCCGATGGAATGCACAGAAGCCTGGTGGGCACATTTCACCAAGGGGAAACCCTCCCCCTCCTGGCCTAACCAGATCTCCATAATCACTGCCAGGTCCGCACCCCCCTCCTGAACAAGATCATAAATGAGGGGAGCTTTATTAATCACAGACCTGACGTAGCACAGCATCAGCCGGAGGCCCAGGCCCTGAGGGTCCGTGCAACCCGGGAAACAAGAATCGCATTGGGGACCGGAGTGCGCAATCGCTCATAAACAGCGAGTGCGCACTCCCATGACATGATTTGGCCCTCTGCTACCGCCATATCTGCCCCTCCCACCCACAATACTGATCAAACAACCCTCACCCTCGCCCCCTGGCACCCCAGCCAGATTCCCATTCCTGCCCCCCTCTCTAATAACCACTCTCTAGTTGTTATTAGAGAGTTATTTGAACTGGAAGATCACATCTCCATAATTTGGTTTCAGTACAGTTTATGTTCAGAAAAAGAAAGCTCCAAGAAAGGATTCCAGTTTATACAGCTTTATAAGATCACCTTCCATATGAACTTGAATGGCTTTTGTGGAATATCCATCGGTTTTCTTGGTATGGTGCTAAAGTGATTTGCCATTGCCTTCTGGAACGATATTTTACTTTCCTGTGTAACCAGTTATACTGGACTCCATGTTGGTCTTCCATGCAAGTACAAACAAACACCAACTCTTATTTAACTTTTTAGAGAAGCTAAATTTAATTTTATTTCTTCTTCAAATTATGGATGAATGGAGTTAGTAATCTTTCTTGCCTTTTAATTTTTTTTATATAATGATTTACAGATGCAGAAAATTTCACACTAGTTCAGTAACAGTTGTTTGAACTTCAAAATTAGGTAGTTACATTTGTTTTCTTTAGTTGTAGTGACTATAGAATTTCAGGGATAGAATTCATTGTTTTGTGGCATAGCTGCTGCAGTAATTTAAAAGGATCTTATTGGATTGGATTATCATGAAGATTAAAAATAAATAAATTGTTGCATCAAGAAAGTAGTGAAGAGCCCTTCTTACATATTGGGGCTTTCCAAATTCTTCCAGTCACTGAGGTTTTCAAAATAGCATTCCTTGGGAGATGAATTCACTGCCACTGGCAACATGAATTGGTGGAATTCATGCTCTTCTTTCAGGGTAAGGAAGTGCCACTCAGTTCATACAAGGTAAGTTATTCCAATCCTGTTTATAAGTCAAGCATGAAAAAAACCATTGTAGTGGTTTTTAAATAATTTAAAAACTGCTATTAAGAATATTAAGAAATACTGTTTATCAGTGGAATATAAAAGTATATAACAGATTATACAGAATTATATTGTAGAATACTAGAATCAGTAGTAGCCTTCCTTGCTCATTTGTTCCTAGTAAAGGCATACTTGAAATGATTGTCTGTACTGTATATGCTCAGTATAATACCAACTAGTGAGTTAATCTTCTGTAATTCTTACTTAAGACGAGATTTCCTAAGTTAATTGTGCAATGTGAAAAAATACAAAACATTTGTTGATTTGAAATATCAAATATTACTTGACTTCAAAGTAAATATACACACACACACACATGTATATTGTAGTTACATTCTTTAAAATAGTGTTATTTTTGAGTTGCACTTGATTTTGATCTGTTCTAAATAAGTAAGTGGGGGCCTCTTTAGTTTTTTCTAATTTTTCTGATTTAAATATTTATTTTACAATTACCATTTGTCATTTTAATAAGTATAGATTTTATCCTTTCCCCATTATTTTTTTGTTTTTTTCTTTATTCATAGAGTCTTTAATAGCATTGACAATTAAGCATTGACAGTTACCCTACTTTTCAGAGTATAAGAAACACTCCCCCCCCAAAAAACAGGAGGAAATTGTGGTGTGTCTTATACACCAAATGTTGCTGAAGCCCCGCCCACCCGCTGGCCCCCACCCTTTGGCCATTTTTGGCCTCCAAGCATTGCATTTTCAGCCTCCACACAACCTATTTTAGACTTGTTCTAGGCTGCAGAGTTTGCCACAGCACATCACCACCAATTGCCACCTCCGCGCATCGCGTTTTCAGCCCCATTTTTTGCCTCTGCAGGTTGCATTTTTGGCTGGTTCCAGGTGACAAGGATCGGTGGTGGCTGCAACAATCCCTGCCACCTGGAACTGGCCGAAAATGTGACCCGCGGAGGCAAAAAATGGGGTGCGCAGAGGCTGAAAACACGATGCGCAGAGCCCAAAAATGCGACACGTGGAAGTGGCGATCGGCAGTGATGTGCTGTGGCGATCCCCACAGCCTGGAACAGCTGATTGGCGGTATTCCGGGAGGCTGATCCAACCACCAATCAGCTGTTCATGCTAAATCAGGTTGTGATAATGTGCTGAAGCTGACCAGGTTGTTTGCTGTAAGGACGCTAGCCAGATGAATACCAATGGATGTTGGTAGGCAGAGGCAGATTTTTTTTTCTTGTTTTCCTCCCCAAAAACTAATGTGCGTCTTATACTCCAGAGCGTCTTACGCTCCAAAAAATATGGTAATTCCCATTTTTGTGTTCTAGCTTCTATTAATAAAGGGAAATGTTAACAAACACGAGTTGAATAAGTAACAGTTTCAGAATAAATGCCTTTTTCATTGTTTTGGAGGAGGAGAATTTAGAATGGTCCCTTAGGTTTTGACAGATTTAATAAATCTACTTTGTCCCTTAAACATCTTCCTCCCACCAATTAAAAATATAAAATAAATTCATAAAGATGATTCCATCTACGCTGTGCCTGACAGAAGAAATGCCTTTCATAGGGGATATGGCTCTAACTCCTGTTGACCTTGGCAGGGAAAGGGATTTATGTGAAAATCTATGGAATAAAGTACTCCCTTCCATTGTATATTCTCTGAACCAAAAATATCCTACTGAAAACTTATGAAAGAGAATTACATCCCCCTCCCTAGAAACAAAAAAACCCTGTTACCATTTTCAAGTTCCAAACAAAGCAGAGGTCGGCTTGATTTAGGCCACTGACATTGCATTGATATCTATGGCATCTGAGGCACTATATCACAAGAATACAGTAGTGATTATAAATAAAGCATTTAATTCTTCAGCTAATTTGACTAAATAGATATCTGTTCTATATCTAGTTTCCTAGGGGCAATTTAACTTTGTGCTGGTGGTTCATGTTAATTTACAAGACCTATCTAAGTCTTTTTTATGTACTGAAATAAATCTATATTTTAGTAGATGGTACTGGAGATTGGGAGCCAATGTGACACAGGAATGATGCTTTAGTAGTTAAGATGCTGGGCCAATGATCTGGGAAATTCCCTCAGTGACTCTGGGACATCACTTACTGATAGCTTATGCTACCTCATAAGCAGGTCATTCTACAGAAAAACTTGGGTATGTAACACTGCCCATTTTGTTATAGTGACACCAGGTGGCTAACATCATATAAAAAAACAATCTAGAATAATATCAAAATAGTATTAAAAGCTATATGTAAAAAAAGCTGAAGTAAAAAGCTGATTTGCAGTCATATGAGCTCCATCTATAAGAAGCCCCATGTGGAGTTATGAAAAATTATTAGTTAATCCTAGAAACCTTAAAAACATTCATAAAAAGTGCCATAATACTTTTTTTTAATATTACACCATTTTTTTTAAAAAAAAATCAATATTTCCAAGGATTGAAATGTTATCTGCTTCAAAACATTCATTATGGCTAAGCTTCTTTTCAAGGAATATAATCCTACATTGAGTCATTTGATCATTAACCAGCCACAGGAAATAATTTGTAAACTGTGTTATTTATGCAAGCATTCTTGCTATCTATAGCAGGACATTCTTCATTTAAATATTTTATTATTAACATACTCTGTCAAATATATTCAACAATATACAGTATACTGCATGTTATGATTCTATTATCATTTAAAAACTTTAACTTTCTGTGCAAAATGACTTGTAGTCTAATGAACATTTTTCATTATCTCTCTAGTGGCAAAGGCTATTATTCATTTTCATCCATGCTATATCATGGGTAAAACGTGCTAACAAAAGAAGCCCTAGTTATAAATTTGGTAGGGCACATCTCCTTAACCACAATCTTATAAACGGTTTGACTGCAGAAAACACTGTAAGCAAAATGAAAATATGATTTAGTCACTGTGTACCTTCAAAAGTTTTGTAACAACTTTATCATCAAAGTCACCTTAGAGGTCAGGTTTAAGAGGAGAGGTGTTCTGACTTCCGGTGGCGCCTTCCTCGTCGGCGGCGGGCTCCTCCATGCCCGCCGGCATCCCGCCGCGTTAGAGCCGCCTCACAGCTGGCAGGCGGCTCGAACAACCTGCTCCTCAGCGGGAGGAGCAGGCAGAGCTCCTGGGGGTGAGGCAGGGCCCCCTGAGTCGCCCCAGGATCGTTTCGTTTGTCCTGGGGAGGGCTCAGAAGGATGGCCCCCTCCATACCTCCAGAGAAGCTCCGCGACGGGACTGTCCTCCGCTAAGCAATTAGCGGAGCCAGACGCTGGAAGCAACACCACAGCGTCTATGGAGTAAGCTGAATAAGAAAGAAGCAAAAGAAAAGAAAAGAAAGAAGCAAAGATGAAGCAAGTATGGATTTTTAAAATTGATTTTTTTACTGATTTTTTGGAAGAGTAACGAGAGGAGGGGGGAAGGAGAGGAAGAGAAGTGAAAGTTCCTAAGAAAGTTTTTTTTTTAAAATGGCGACTGGTCTTAATTGAAAGAATGCCAGAGTGATTGAAAACGGAAGCTTTGAAATGAATGCCTTCCTATGGGAGAGTCACTTAAAGTAAACAGAATTTTTTTTTTTCTCTCTTCCCTTTTTTCTTGGATATCTTTTTTAAAGTAAAGTATGGCAAAGTGAAGTAGTATACTAAAGCCATTTAAAGTAAAATAAAGATGACTAAAGGAAGGGGGGGCTCCCCCTTGAGCCAGTTAAAGAATAAAGCTGAGATGATGCAATTGTCTGGATTGGCAGAAGGGGACTTAAAAGAACTTATAACAACTCCTTTATTGAGTGTAGTTGACAAAATTAAAAACTCACAGAAGAATCTTGTGGATTTGATTGCTGGAAAGCATGACCAATTAAGTCAAACTATTGTTAAAGTAATTTCAGACCTTTCAAATGTGGTGATTGAAATGGAGGAGAAAGTAACTGAAATTAGCAGTGAAATTGGCTCCCAGATTCAAGAAATACAAGAAAGGTTTGTGAAAGCTGAGATTAGTAATCAGACTACACAGAATGATATTATCATGCTTCAAATTAAAACTATGGCCTCTGCTATTAGAGTAAGAGGTATTAAAGAAAACCAGAGAGATTTAAAAGCAACTATTGCAAAGGTTCTTGCTGAACTACTAGAGCTTGAGGATGAGATAATTCTTGGTTGTATAGAGAAAGCTTACAGAGTCAACTCACGAGTAGCCAAACAAAGGAACTTATCCAGAGATGTTGTTGTCTACTTTACTGATAAAAGGTTGAGAGATGACATCTTACAAAGGTCCTACTCTGCCAGAGTGCAAGTAGAAGGTGAACAAATTAATATTTTTAAAGAATTACCATCGAAGGTTTTAAAGAAAAGGAAAGAATTTGCTTTCTTAACTAAAGAATTGAAGAAAAGTAATATCCCATTTAGATGGGACTTACCAGCCGGTATAATTTTTAGATATCACGGAGTGAGATATTGCTTGAATACTATTGAAAAAGCGGAACATTTTTATAAAAATATTTTTAAGGGAGCTTCGAAAGACCTTAAGAATAAGAAACAAGAAAGAGAGCTTGTAAAAGGTAAACAGAAGGATGAGACTCAAAGAATGAATCAAAGAATGTTAAAAGAACAAGGAGCGCAATCTGGTTTCTTGGAGGATCTTACTATGGACTTCTCAGATGGGAAAATAAACTACATCAGTGAACCTAATCTAGGAGCACTGGACCTTGAACTGCTGGAGCAAGATTCAAGAAATACTATTATTCAAGATGATCAGCAGCAGAGGTCCAATGCTCCGCAAGAAAAGGATGGTGATATCGAACAGCAGGAACCAGATTCTAACGAGGAAATTCGAGAGTTAACTAATGAGTGTCTTAAAGTCCTTCATCAGATGCAGTTGTTATCAGAAAGCTTGGACAATCTTGGATACCGGTTATAAAATTCCTAAAGTTTATATGGATTTGGATTTATGGATTATAAAGTCTTCATCCTGACTTGGAGTTTCTTTTTTTTATTCTGAATTGGATTTAACATCTTGAGCAAGTTTAACAGAGGGCTGCAATGGTAGCAGCATTCTGTGATTATCCGATTATAGTTTTTCTTTTGGAACTAGCAGCGTTCTGTGATTATCCTATTATAGTTTTTTTTGGAACTTACAATCTAAGAGGAAGGAATGGAAATGAAAATATCTCACAACCAGAAGGAGTGAATAATAACGGGTGGCAGGATTTGAAATAGTTGTTATAAGAACATCTGGGAATGCAGCTGCTAGAACTTTTTTTTCTTTTTGATTTTTTTGTCATTAAGGTTTGGTGGAGCTGCATTGGGGTTTTTTTTTTTTTTTTATGTCGTAATAGAATACGTTAGTTTGAATGTTTCTACCTGGAGGAGTGAATATCTTCGTGGTTGGATGTTATCTATATAGTAGCAGTGTTTTGTGATTACCCTATCATGGTTTTTTTTGGAAATTATTATCTAAGAGGAAAGAATGGAAATGAAAACGTCTTACAACCAAGAGTGGATAACAAAGGGTGGCAGGATTTGAAACAGTTTTTACAAGAACATTTGGATGCAGTCTCAAGGATTTCTATTTCCCTTTTTTTCTTATTCTTTTGTTAAGGCTTGGTGGAGCTGCATTGGGGTTTTTCTTTTTTGCTGAAATAGAATACGTTAGCCTGAATGATTCTACCTACAGGAGTGAACATCTTCTTGGTTGGATGTTATTCATATAAAGTCACACGGGGGGTTTATATGGAATGTTTTGTTTTACTGATGGGGGCAGACAGAAGATGAAGAGTATCGCAATTGGATATAGGTGAAGAAAGAAGAATTAACTTCAATCAGGAAGAAGAGAAGACTGTAATTCGAGTTATGGAAAATTATAATAATATATGTATGATTATATTATATTGCATGTTTTTTCCCTGAAGGGGGGATTTTAGTGTTTTTGAATTAGGGGGAGTAGTTCGGATTAAACTAGCTGGCATTATCTAATATGAATAAGTAAGGTATAGAATTTTGGAGTGATCGAGTATGGTATAGGATTAGTAATGTTAGTAATGTTTTTCTTATTTTATTTTATTTTTTTCTTCTTTTTGTTTCTAAATTGGCTTAAATATTATAATGGCTATTCTTTTTTGGTGCCTTCTTTTATTATAATATTGTTAATTTTAGACAGATATTCATGTTTATAGGTTTCTCTTTGTATTATTTCATTTTATTTTATTTTTTTTCTTTCATCTTTTTTTTTTTTTAATTCTTTTCTTTCTCTCTTTTCTCTTCCTCTCAACTTAGATCAGAATAGAATTGAGTATATAATAGTATTTGTTTTTCTGGCTGTTAAAAATTTTCGTTGTTGTTTTTCTTTTTAAGAAATATGCAGCGGAAGTCAGGGGTGGGATGGGGAGGGAGGGGCTGGGGTTGGGGGGAGGTTGGAGGGGATGGGAGGGGGGGTGGGGGCAGGGGTGAAAAAAGGGGGAAAAATTTTTTTATTGTAAAACTTTTTCAATAAAAAAAAAAAAAAAAAAAAAAGAGGAGAGGTGTTCTTTCAGAGAACATCGAGTTAAACAAAAAGGAATATAAATAAATGACCGTCCTCGTAATGATAGAATATAAACAGTGAGATTTTTGAAAAAACATGCACTTGTTAAACTGAGATGTAAATCCATCTTAATTTAGGAATGACCAAGTCTAATTAAAAGGTGTAGTAACAAAAAGGGGCAGTGAAGAGTTATTGTAATCTCTCTTCAAATGGGATAGATAAATGTAAACAAGTGAAAAATCATGTACATGGTAGCTAAAAACAATCAACTTCATATAGTCCAGTGAGGCTTGAGGGGACAGTAGCTTTGTGAAAAACATTTGTAGGGAAGAAAATTGTGGAAGATGAGAGAAATGTTGGAAAGAATGTAACTATAATGTATGTTTGGACTCAACTGAGAATAGAAAATATCTACACTACAAGTGTAGAGTTGAATCTGTTTGGGGATCAGATTAAGTCTCCTACATAACCTGCTAGGCTGGATAATGCCACTTGCTAGCCTTTGAAAAGGGATGTGTTTTGCTTGAATCTGTTCTGTGACATTAGTATGAATTTCTGGTTGAAAAAACAAACCTTCCTATAGGAAATCACATTTGCATTTCTAACATAAGTTTCTTCTCTCTGAAATTCTATAGGAACAGATGAAAGCAAGAGAGGGAGGCTATAGAGTTTATTATTACAGTATTGGCATGGTATTAGAATATATTGTCTTCCCAAGTCTAGCATTCTTCCATCTCTCATCATTATTGTCTGTCTGGTAATGGTTGCTGGGAATTACAGGCCAGAATATCAAAGAAGGCTGAATTAGATCACCGAGGCCTTGTAAAGTCTGTGATAATTTAACTTTTCAGGTGCGAATATTCAGGCACATTAATGATCCATAAGGTCTTACTATGTGGATACCATGTTCAATCTAATTGAATCTGGATTTGTGTTTTACTACACAAATTATCTGAAAATATTATTGTTCAGTGCAACAAAGGATTCAAGGACCATTGTTTATTTCTGAATAGTTTGAACTTTGGTTTGCTTTGTTTATATTAACTGCAAATATTTTGTTAACAGACACATAAATAAAATATAAACCCTTCTCATGCATAGTAACAGTTTAAATATTTGTATAAATATACAGAGCATGCCTAAGAAAGAAGTCTATAAATCCGCAAAAGCAAAATAGTTAAGCTTTAGCTGACATTGTGTGATTCAACATAATGGACTAGGACTATAGGACTACAGCTCCATTTTGAGAATCTTTTTTCTTTGATAAATGAACCTACGCTAAATTATTAACTCACTCACTCTCTCTCTCTCTTTAATGACAGTTTAACAGCGGATACTTTTATCTCCACAGATTTGAAAGAATACATCATGGGAGCTTTTCTAGATAAGCCAAAGATGGAGAAGCACAATGCCCAAGGGCAGGGCAATGGACTACGCTATGGGTTAAGTAGCATGCAAGGTTGGCGAGTTGAGATGGAAGATGCACATACAGCTGTGATCGGCCTGCCAAATGGACTTGATGGATGGTCTTTTTTTGCTGTGTATGATGGACATGCTGGATCCCAAGTTGCCAAATACTGCTGTGAGCATTTATTAGATCACATCACAAGCAATCATGATTTTAAAGGATGCGGTGCTTCACCATCTGTGGAAAGTGTAAAGACTGGAATCAGAACAGGTTTTCTGCAGATTGATGAACAAATGAGACTACTCTCAGAAAAAAAACATGGTGCAGACAGAAGCGGGTCAACAGCTGTGGGAGTCTTGATTTCTCCCCAACACACTTATTTTATCAACTGTGGAGATTCTAGAGGTTTACTTTGTAGAAACACAAAGGTTTATTTCTTTACACAGGATCATAAACCAAATAATCCACTGGAGAAGGAACGTATACAAAATGCAGGTGGTTCAGTAATGATTCAGCGTGTGAATGGATCTCTGGCTGTATCTAGAGCGCTTGGGGACTTTGATTACAAATGCGTTCATGGGAAAGGCCCCACAGAGCAGCTTGTCTCTCCAGAACCTGAAGTATATGAAATTGAGAGATCAGAAGAAGACGATCAGTTCATCATATTGGCTTGTGATGGTATCTGGGATGTTATGGGAAATGAAGAGCTGTGTGAATTTGTCAGATCAAGGCTTGAAGTCACTGATGATCTTGAAAGAGTTTGTAATGAGATAGTTGACACCTGCTTGTACAAGGTAGCCAGAAATTCTGAAGGAAATGCACTTTTATTACATTAGAAGTTTTACATGGGGGTGGTGGTAAAAATCTATACATGCTTTATATAATTTTGGAAAGAGTTCCTTTGTGGCACATGTGGAATTTAAAAAAGGGTACTTTGCCAACCAATAACTTAGTCTTATTATTTTTATTCTATGTTATTAAGACCATACAATGCCAATAATGTGTGTACTTAAAATTACATTTACTTCGTTAACATATTGCTGAATTTGCATTGTATTTTGTATATTTACAATGTAGAAAATGGGTAGTTAATTTATAGAGCCAATTTGAACATTACTTTTTAATTTATTTTGTAATGTTTCATAACTTTTTTTTAAAGGTGCAAAGGTCTTGGAATTCTGAATCAGTTCAGTTCATTTACTGTTGTTATTTTTTTAATCTAACAGCCTTGGGAAGCTACAAATTAGGCTGAGGATTGCTGGTGTGTGCAGTGATATTTAATTTCTATGTTGGACTGAATTTCACTATTTGCTTTGTTTTTTTACTTTTTAAAAAAATCATCTATGAGATATATGATGGAGAGTTTGAGTTGTAATATTAACTTAATAATTAGAAGGATCCTGATTTAAATTTCATCCAGGGAAAAGAATTGATCTTAAATCAGGCTTCTTTTAATTATTGTCAGTTAGAAACAAGTGAATAAATTACCTTAATAATCATCAAGGACCGTTCATATCTTAAGTTTAAAAATCAGATAGGTATATCTATAGTCTCCTAACTATAAATTAGGCTGAAATGAATTTTTATGTGAAATCAAATACCATAGAACAGTGTTCTCTTTCATATCTTAATCAAACTACCCTTTTCTTCCATGCTATAAATATAAAGATACAATTGATAGACTTATAAGTAGTGTGCTTAGAAATGTTTAAAAAAATCTGAAACTACTTCTTCCTTTCCTTTTCAGGGTAGCCGAGACAACATGAGTGTGATACTGATCTGTTTTCCAAATGCACCAAAGGTATTACCGGACGCAGTGAAGAGAGAGACAGAGCTGGACAAGTTCCTGGAAAGCAGAGTAGAAGGTGGCTCTTTAAGAAAAAAATAAGTAATTTAATTTTAAACAAAACCTGAACAGCCAAGTTGTAAATATTTGTTTGTTTTTTCAATTAAATCCTTAAGTGCCGTGGGATATTTATGACACATATCACTTAAAGGTACTTTTGTTGCCTTTTGTTACATGTGTAGGTCTATCCTATTAAAATATGTGTCCTTGACTGTTCTGTTTATAATAGAGGAAAACACAGATACAACATTTTGTCAGAACCATTATCAGCAATAAATTTATGTTCCAAACAATTTCTAATCGATATTAAAAGAGCATTTAGCTATCTTAATAGAATTACATTTAACAGAATACTCATTAAATATATGTATCAGTATCTGTTACAGATGTGTAATAATTACAAGACAGCGTAGTCATAGTCTTGTAACTTGTTATTAATACAATTTTGTACAATGGAATTCAAAAACTATTTTGGTTTAAATCATGCATTAAAAGATGCATGCCACTCTCTTATATAGCGCCTTTGAATATGTGTGGTGCAATCCTGTGCTTTTATACATGGATGTTAAGTATGTTCACAAGTAAGCTTTTATTCATATTACTAGTTGTAAAGAATACTAATATGGACAAATACACATTTCTCAAAAAAAATGAACATAGCATGAAATTAGATTAAGTCATAATTCATCATACCTTTGAAATAGTTGTAATGGCCAAATTATATTACATTCAATTTATATGAATGTAAATTGGGGGTAATTTAATTATACTTTAAGGCCATGGAATTATGAGTATGACTGGTAGGAAATTTTGTCTGCTTTATTGACCTTTGAGTTAAACATTTCATGCATTTTTTTTATGTTACAAAAGCTAACTGTGTCAGTTATAAGCCTATCAATGTTTGAGATTTTAAAATTCTCTTAGTGAAGTACCAATAAGTCAGTGTGTGCTGCAGTGGCAAGGAGACTAAGGTAGAAATCAGGAAACTTCTGGTTCCTGTCTCATCTTTATAATTACCTCATTAGATGACTCAGGCAAAACACACTTTTTTGAATCTCTCCCTCCCATTTTCAAGAGGGGAACATAATACTGATATACCTGACATAAAAATTACATTAAGATATTGTTTATGAAGTGTTTTAAACCCCTGAAAGGACTATGTGATAGTATTAAATGTAATATTCAAAGCACACGAATGTTACACTGGAGGAAATTCAGATAGTGATTGCTAATACTGCATTTTTTTCTACAGAATCACGGTCTTTGCTTATACGATATATTGCAAGCATAGTAAGTGAATGTAATTAATAAGAGTGGAAAGAAGTATTATGTAGTGACAACCTAGTGAAGCTGTGTCTTATGATAAAGTCTATATATTACCTGGATAATAGCAATAATACTAGACTTATATACTGCTTGACAGTGCTTTACTGCCCTCTCTAAGCGGTTTACAGTGTCAGCATATTGCCCCCAACAGTCTGGGTCCTCATTTTACTGACCTTGGAAGGATGGAAGGCTAAGTCAATCTTGAGCCGGTGAGACTTGAACTGCCGAACTGCTGGCAGCTGGCAGTCAGCAGAAGTAGCCTGTAGAACTGCATTCTAACCACTGCGCCACAACAAGCAGACATTGGGCAGTTTTCTTTACCTTGAGATAAAATTATGTTCAATGTCTGCAATCCAAGAATTCCCCATCATTTAAACCACCTTCCAAGTGAAGACCTTATTCTTCCTAAAAGAAAATTGCTTAAGTTTAGAGTATTGATTTTGACATGCAAATACTTCAAACAATATGATTTAGTTATGACTCAGCTAGTAAACTGCTTCCATGTATGTTTGGGTGAACTTTGTTCGCTTTGCCCTTCATCTGTCACAAGAGCCCATCAAGTTCTTGTGGAACCCTTGATTTCGATGGAACACATTTTGACAAACCCTGAGTTATATCATATACTTCCCTCCCTCCCTCCCTCCCTCCCTCCCTCCCTCCCTCTCTTTCTCTCTCTCTCTTTCACACACACACATGCACGCACCTAAAAGACAGCACAAGCATTTTGCAGTGTTTTGAAGTTTCCTGTTTAGTCTTCCGCAAAGCATCCAATTACTCCTTGAATTTGCTCTGAGTTCAAAAAGTAGTTTAATGGATTTCAAAAGGGATAACTGTGCCAAAGAAAACTGTTTGTAAATTACAGGCAGTATTGCCTGGTTTCTAACTTCAGGAGTCTTGAAGAGCAATTTAGATTATAATTGTTTTTGACCTGGGAATGGTTTCAATTTTAAATATGTACTAAACCGGGGTATTGGCCCCTTTTGGTCTATTAAAAATAATTATTCTGGTTAATAGCTATGTTCTCTTTTGCACAATTTTTGGAAATACAGAACTGTTTGGTACAATAAATGATATAGCTGCTGACTCATCCAGTTATATGCTTAATATACTATTTCTATTAAGATTCCAGAAAAGGCGAACATTAAAATTTAAAATCATCACATTTAACAAGCACATGCACAAACATACACGTGTATGTGTGTGTTCTAATTGAAGTAAAATTGAAGCTTTAGGATTTAACTTTAGGATTCATATTTTTGGAAAAGCTGCTTTGTTGACTGAGTTACACTACTATAATATATATTATAAATTATGCCTTTATCTGTGTTCTGATCAATTTTATATTTATTTTGAATGCATTTAATTATAGTTATATAACAAAGAGTATTTATGACACTCAAACTTTAATACTAAGTGCGGTTTCTTAAAATTATATTTCAAAATGTTCTTCTGATATGATAGATACTAGGACTAGCCTAATAAAATTAAGTCCCTCAAATAGAGCTGAGATTGCAGGCCTCAGGGAGATTTTCCTAGTGCAAATTATCAGTTTAGTGCAATTCTCACGTGTAATATTTCAGGGGTTACCCTGGAAAAGTTCAATATTAAAACATGTGTTTGTTCCATAGATGGTTATTGACTTTAGTATGCTGTAATACCCATCTTCAGTAAAACATGTAACTTTATATAGAGAAATTTCCTCTTACTGAAAAAAAAAGTATAAGAAGATTTCTGGATACCAGAAAGTTCCTGTTCTCTCACATTTGTAAAAATAAAATATTTCCCAAACCTTTTTTAAAAAGTACGGTGCCCATTTAGTTATGGTAGTGTGAATTGCACTTCCAAGCTCCATCTGTCCTTCAGTTATCTTTTTGCTACATTTGGGAAAGTATTTTAGGTTAATAAAAAGCAGCTACAAGTTACTATAAAACTAAGACCAATAAATTGGTTACATTTATGCCATAAGTTATTTGTGATTGTTCATATTTCTATTTAGTTCAAATGTATTTTAATGGAGAATGTATTTCAAATGTACTACAGCTTTAGGTTCTGGAACTGTGTAGTTTAGGTAAATTGAAATCCCTTTATTTTTGTACAAAAGATAACATAGCATTAGAATGGTGTAGCCAATACCAGATGTTCACAATTCACAATAAAATACTTTATAAAACAATTTTGAGATCTTTGTTCTTTATTTTGTGTTCAGTAGTAGAAATTTTTGCTTTAAAAAGTTGGTGAAATTAAAATTCTGGCCCTATAGTTTCACCTTTAAAACATATAGGTAGTCCTTGGCTTATGACCACAATTGAGCCCAAAATTTATGTTGCTAAACAAGACAGTTGTTAAGTGAGTTTTGCCTCATTTTATGATCTTTCTTGCCACAGTTATTAAGTTAATTGTTGCAGTTGTGTAAATTAGTAACACAGTTGTAACTTGAATTTGGCTTCCCCATTGACTTTGCTTGTCAGAAGGTCACAAAAGGTGATCACATGACCCCGGGACACTGCAACCGTCATAAACAAACTAGTTGCCAAGCAGCAGAATTTTGATCACATGACCATGGGGATGCTGCAATGATCATAAGTATGGAAGACGGTCATATGTCAATTTTCAGTGCTGTTATAATTTTATAGTCACTAAACAAATGGTTATAAGTTGAGGACTATCTGTACTCTCTCTCATTTGTCTCAATACATCCAGGATCCAAGAAACTAATTAGTTACCCTCACCGCACCTTCAAAAAAGTAGTTTCCTAGGCCATAACAATTGATTTTAAAAACTTAATGTCAAGGTCAGTTGTTCTTTGGGAGAGGAAGTCCAGTGATTTCATTGCATTAGCATAAATCTCTTGAATGTAGCCTTATAATCAGCTCTTCAACTCCTGGCCATTGTGAAATATTGCTATTTTTGGATTGTAGAGGATTATTGTAAAGTTATATAACTACTTAGATTTTCTAGTATGCTTCCTGTTGCTGCTATGTATTAGCCTACAGATGGGGCTAGAATATTTTTAAAAAGTTACTGTCATATACTTCAGAATTATTTAATCAGTTGTGTTCTTGTTTTCAAATTTCAATTTTTTATATAGATCAAGATTATGAAATTATTTCTTGTTTTATTTTGAATAGAATGTTGACATATATCTGTTTGGGAAACCATGGACCATAAGAATTTAATATACTATGGCTTGGTTAAATATGTTGATTTAAAACTATCCCACATTTACTAAGAAAAATCCATTTGGTGTTATTGATTATCCATAATTCCACGCAGAAGCGTACATCCACCCCAAACTGCATGTCTCTGTGACTCTCTGTATTAAAAATAATTTCTTTGAAGAAATTTGAATGTATATGTACTACTTATGTACAATTGTTTACAATAAGAACACCATTATTATGGCAGATAGAGATATTTGGACACCCAGTTGATTTACTTCTAGATTTCTTTATTATAAAATTGTTAGTAAGCCCCATAAAGGTGATTGACTCATTTGGGCTGCTGATAGCCAAGCAAATATAATTCTATTCGACATGATAACCTTTCAGAAGATATAAATACTTTTCTCACTACTTTTAATATCTGAGCATTTGCAAATAAATACAGTTTACTCTTACAAAATAGAAAGAGGTTGCTGTGTAAAAAAAACCCCCTCTAAATCAGTGTTTCTCATACTTGGTAACTTTTAAGATGTTAAAATGGCTGCCTAGGGAATTCTGGGAATTGAAGCCTGTCCATCTTAAAGCCAAGTTTAAAATAACACTATTCTAAATGTTTCTAGCTAGTAATTTCAACTCCTAGAAACATGGTTAACCAATAGAAATTACATGAAACATTTGAAGTGAAAGCAGAATGACCAGAGCTTGCAAACAATTGCTGAAAAGTGAAGCTGTCATTTGAATAGTTGCCACAGGGTCCACTGAACAGTGTTGCTAATACAATTGTGATCTGCATGGGAGAGTTGTCAGGTGAAAATATTTTCTTTGCATGCATCACATAAGTTACACTTCAAAGTATGCAAAAGATCAGTGTGAAATGTTTTTGAGCAAAGTGCTCTGGATTGATTAAACTGAAACACAACTTTTCTGCCACAGTAACAGTTTTGGAGAAAAAAGCATTTGCTGTGAGGGGACGGGGACACCTTGCCATCCATTAAGCACAGCAGTGGCTTTGTTATGTTTTTAAGTTGAATGGATATAAGTAGCACAGAAAATACTATGCAAATGAAAGCAACAATGGGTTCAAGTAAAAAGCAAAATATTGCAGAAGCAAATATCCCAATTAGTGAACAAATTGAACCTGAAAAAAGATTGGATAGGTCAACATCAGCGATCCAAAATATACCTACAAATCAACCATGAAAATACTTACAGGAAAGAATGCTAAAGATTTTGGTATGGACTTCACAGTCCCCAGACTTGAATATTATTGAAAATTTTGAGAGAGATTTCAAAGATGCAGTGTGTGCTAAGAGACCTGAGGAATTTGTTAAATTTTTTCAAGGAACAGTGGGAAGAAATTGCAGAAACAAAAATAAGCTAATTACAAAAAAAAGGTTTAGAAACAGTTCCTTTTTGCCAAAAGGGATATAACGAAGTACTGATGGAAATAGTGTCCAAACTTCTCTTACTAATTATTTTTTCTTATTTTATAAACAATTTATAAACAATTGACCATGAATATTGCATACACATTCATATTTGTAGAAACGTTTCATGCAATTATATCACAAATCAAAGTAAATATTCGCAAATAAAAATTGTAATCTTTTTAATGGTTTTTACAGGTAGTCCTCAATTTACAATTGTAATTGAGCCTGGAACTATGGTTGTAAATTGAAGCATCATGTGACTGCACCCAATTTTTTTTTAACATTTTTGCAATGGTTATTATTAAATGCATCCATTTCCCCCAAGGAGCGTTTTGTTATCAGAAACCAGAAGTAAATGCCAGAAACCAGCAAAAAATGTAGCAATTGCAGTCATGTGCAAATTAATTATAAAGACGAGCTGATTGCCAGTCACCCAAAATGTGTTCATATGACCACAGGAGTGTGTGTGAGGCCATTGTAATTTTGAAAATGTGTCATAAGTAGCTCTGGGGTGGCCCATCATAACTGGATATTCATTAAGTAAATCAAGGACTACCCACAGACCTGCATATATCTATGAGAAAGCATGTGTTCTATGAGAAAGCATCCAGTTAAGGAATCTCTAATAGGTAATCTCGGAAATATCTTGAACTGGCATCTTAGAGGACTAGCCACAATGTAATAGAAACATTACTGATAAAAAATATTTTTAAAATTATGTTTTATATTTTTTCTTGATGTTATGAATATTGAAACAGAAGAGCAGAAATTATTTTAGATTAGTTATTAATATTCTGAAAACTAGATATCTATGAAATGTCAGCTTTGATTATTCACAGAAAGTAGATTGAAAGTGTTATAGGTCTTAAAGTTCAAATATTCAAACTGTATTGAGGGTGTTGTAATTAAACAGTTTCTTGGTGGTTAGTACATTTTATATAATGAGCATTTGTAGGAATTTGAGTTTGGTGTAATTTCCATTATTTTACAATTCTTTTTTTCCAAGTTAGCATGCATTGAACTGTATGATTTTTTTTTTTTTGGTATTTTAGTTTATTAAAGCAAAGACTATAGTTCCAATCACGCTGGAATTTGAATTTTATTGATTAAAAATGCTAATTGAATGTATCAGTAAAGAAGTTCTCTCTTTCTTTCTGGTAATTCCAAACATCAACATGTCAGTATTCAGAGGTGCTAGAATACTGATATTTTTATGTAATGATTTAATAAATAGATTAAAAACTTCTATCTATTTCTGAATGAAAAATACACAGAATCAGGGGTATTCTAAAAATATGTGAATTGCATTTCTGCTCAAATTTGCTAGGGTAAAATCAAGATAAAGTCATGAAAAAGCTAAAACTTTTGAAACCTTGAACTTTCTTTGATTAAACTAAATGTTGCAATGTTTTCTGATTGTGATTGAACTGAATTTACAAGAAGATAACTTCTGATTCCCAGAGATCATAAAGAAGCAGGGTGAAGGAGTACCAGACTTAGTCCACGTCATGCGTACATTGCAAACAGAGAGCATCCCAAATCTTCCACCTGGGGGTGAATTGGCGAGCAAGTAAGTTTGCACCAGTGTTAATATGCTTTTGAGTTTAAATAAGGAACACCTTTCATAAAACCTGCCTTAAGGGTGATAAAATATTTTCAGTAACATCCATCAATAATCATAGTCTCTTTCAAATGGTAATACAAATGATGAAACAGGTGAAACTAATATAAATTGCAAAATGTTTCATGCCTAAAATGCATCCTTTTCACTTATGTATACTAAAAAAAAAATGTATAAATATTTTTTTTAAAAAAATGCATCCTTTTGAGTTTGAAATTAGCATGAAGCAATCATGTTGAGTATGAAGCCATAGTGTTTCAAATATTTTGGGTGTGTTTTAAACTTGAAGCAATATGTTTCTAATTTGAGGCAGGTTTCTTTCAAAGTTAAAGCATCTTCCCAAAGCTCAAAATTACCTTTTTTTTTTTAACTTGAAATGGGGTTTTGAAACTGAAATAGGTTGTATTGTTTTAAAAGGGATTGAATTCAAATTATTATAAATTTACCGGCTCTGTTGCATGTTAAATGCTAAAAATAAAATCAGTACCAGCTAATTAACTGATTTTTAAAGAGGCATCCTAACCAGTGGTAGGTTTCAAATTTTTTTACTACCGGTTCTGTGGGCGCAGCTTGCTGGTTGTGGCAGGGGAAGGATACTGTAAAATCTCCATTCCCACCCTACTCCAGGGGAAGGATACAATAAAATCTCCATTCCCTCTCCAGGGGAAGGTTACTGCAAAATCCCCATTTCCTCCTAATCAGCTGGAATTTGGGAGGCAGAGAATAGATGTGGGCGGGGCCAGTCAGTATTTTTACTACCGGTTCTCCGAACTACTCAAAATTTCCACTACCGGTTCTCCAGAACTGGTCAGAACCTGCTGAAACCCACCTCTGATCCTAACATTTAAATATGTTTGTTATTTAATGATTTAATAATGTTAAAATTCAATTTATACATGGTCTTATTCCAGCTAAAATGGATTAATGGCTTCCAAGATTTTATTATCTAAGGAATATAACTTTAAAAGATAAAATACATTCAGCTGCATTTCAAGTTTACATCAAAACGTGGTATGAAGTTAAAATGTTGCCAACCAGACAATTAACAAAACCTTTGGCATTATATGACCTGACTTGGTTATATGTTCATTTCTGAATTCAGTTAGTGTGTTGCATGAAGGTAATTTAATGTCCTGCTTAATTAAGATAGTTTGTTTGATTCTCCCATTATTTTAGATTACCAAATAGCTCCACAGTTCCTTTTTTTTCTTTCTTTGTTTTTTTTAAGGTAATGTTCTTATTTTATTTTAATACTCTGGAATTTTTGGTTCCACCCTGAATTCCATTTGATTCAAATATTATATGTAATTTGTTAACAAAACTAGACATAATGATAATGATCAAGGGCATCTTTTACAATATTTCTATTCAAAAACTTCTAATAATCATGTCTGACTACTAAGGATTACTGTCCTTTAAAATTTCTTTTGTTTTGTTTTTTCTTTATCTGATTTAGACGGAGTGTGATTGAAGCCATTTATAACAGACTGAATCCTTATCGGAATGATGAAGCTGTGAGTATTGGCACCACTTAGCAGTTTTTACTTATTAATTCTGACTGAAAAATTACTTGTCAGTCTTTAATTTTACTTTGTTAGTATAAACTGTATTCACTAAAATATTCTTTTCACTATGCGTAAGCTTAATAAAGTACTAAACTGAAATATCCTGGAAGATTTTATTGCTTTTATGTTAAATGACCAGCTATAATTCACTGACAGAAAACATACTATGCTTTGAAGTTAGTTATTTAAGGGTGACGTTTGCTCTCAATAACTTTCTCTCATGTTTTGTTAAATTTATAATTTGTCCCAGAGTACAGAAAAGAAATCAAAATCCTAAAATTATGGACATATCTACTACCCTTTTCAGTCTGGATTATCCAGAAATTGCTATAATTTTGGGCGCTCCAGACTTTAAAGGGTTTGTTCTCTTTTCTTAAAGGATTCTGCAACAACTGATGATATGTGGTAAAATGCCATCTAAGCTGTGGAATTAGCACCGATTCTCCTAATGGAAAAACTCACCCAACCAACAATGATCCTTCTTAGCATCCATTTCATACATGCTTGAAGGGAAGTGATGTTGGTATTAGTGAATACAACAGCAGTTCAGCGCTTATCCCAGGAATAATCTTGTTTTTGTGTGTGAAGCAAACTTCTGTAAAAGTGATACTGAAACTATGATGCTGTAAATTGGACTCCAAGCAATTTTATGTTGTATGATTTTGTTTTGTAAAGTGCAGTTGTGGTTGTCCAGAATGCTTATTTCATAATGAGCTGTTTTACATCGTAAATGAAAGGCTTGGTTTGTTGTTTAAACGCAACAATACTCTAGCTCTTTCTATTTGTTTTTGTGGTTCTGGATTGCTGGGAGTAGCAACCTAGCCAGCAAAATACTCAGGAGGTGCATGAAAATTTTGTAAAGGAAATTTGATATAAACGCAGATTATTGTAACTGTAGTATGGAAAATAACTGGAACACAGTTAATTTTCCTTCAGACTTTAATTGTTTTTTTATCTTAAAATTATGGCAGATCTAAAAGTCCCACTGAAAGATTTCAGCAAAAGAAGAAAAATTCACCAACTTTACAAGATGGCTATTAAATAGATCATGGGAGCTAAAAACTTTGATGAATTGCACCTTTTTTTAGAGAAAACCTTTACCTTTGATTAAGTATCAATTATGTTAAGAGATGGTATCTTTCTATATTTAGTAGGAGCATGCACCATTTTATTAGCCTGATTGGCTGGATTGGCTGCTGCTCCAAGTAAAAATTCTTTTAATTCCATTTTATCAATAAAGCTTGATTTAACAAGAAATTTAACAATAAATGTGTAACTCTTTCTCTTTCCTTTTGTCTTCTGAAATGTTCATAAATAAAGTGTCATGTTGATAAATATTTTTATTAAACAGTTTGCCCATTTATGAAATGGGAAGAACTCCTGACTGTGCCCGAGGCACAAATGGAGTTTATTTTCTAATTAGTGGGCATAATATGCTTTGAGAAAAAGAATGATCTTGTTACATGAGTTTTATTTCAAGATTTTAGTTTGATAGCATTCTATGAGCATAGTGTATACTTGCTTCTTAACGAAAATTAATTTGTCAGAGAGCCTGACAATCTTATTTTGACTGAACAGTAGGTGTGAATTGAAGTGCATAGATTCAGAATATTTAATTGTTGAGTTTAATTTGCTTTAAAAAAAAGATGAAATAATAAAACTAATTTGACTTGAATTTTCCTCTACTGAAAACAAGATAAATTGATTATGTGTTTGCAGAACTACTGTTTTATGCACCTTGTATTTCCTTTTTGTTTTTTTCAGTTGAGGGTATTGCATGATCATTATGTATTTCTTTAAACTTTCAGCCAACTGATGCCCCTCCAAAGGAAAATCAACAAAATATATAAATAGATAGTAACAATGTAGTTAGCATTTTTTAAAAGGTGTAAAACATACCTTTTTATAGGAAGCAATGTACAACTCAAGTTTATATCCCTCTTTCCCTAATTTTCAGATATACATTTGTTTGTATATAGAGCCTTAAAACTATTGCATTAGGAAATGTTGAAAAAGAAATGTCTAAGGATTGTTATTATAACCGCAAATATTTTATTTCTTTTGTTTGGTTGTTTAATATCACTGTATTTACTTTCTACCCCTTTGAAGCATGAATGAAGAAAACATAAGCACTATGTGTATTTATAAATTTAGAGCAGCTTTAGGTAAAGCAGCAGTCCCTCATCCTACCTACATTGAATGCTTAAAATACAGTTTTGTTGAGTTCAGGCAATAAAATTGTTAAGTATAACTTCGTATACACCTAATTAAGAGGCTATATTTGAAGTACTAATCAATTAACAAGAATGGATTGGTTTAGAGTTAGAAACAGAACTCAGATCATTATTTTTTGTGTACATTGAAGTATACACGTATGTAAAGGTGGCAAAAACTCAGATCAGAAAAGTTTTTAAAATTCTCAAATGGAAAGCCATATGATTAATATTATTAATTGTAATAATAGCACATGTTTAAAATTTGGTGTTGGTGCAACATCTTAAAGAAAGATGAGAACAGTTATTCTGCTATTGCTTACCATCATTCTTAAAAGTATGAATTGGACAGAAAAGAGGTACAGCAGTTGTACATTGGCCTATCTATGTTTGGCTCTTTAATGGGGTCAAGGCACTGTGTTACTAGGTTTCATTAATACACAGCAATTTTATGTATTAATCAAAGTGAAATTAAATTCATATAACCCATGAATTACAAATTTTAGTAAGGATGCTTATTCTTGTTCACCAAACTGCAAAAAATAAAACCTTGTGTGGGGGTTTTTTTTCATTTTTGCAACTTTTTTAAATGCTAGAAACATCTGAACACCTCAGGGGCAGTCCAGCATAGTTTAAGGAATTGTGTGCTACAGTATTTATTTCCCTAGCCAGAGGTGAAAGAGTGGATGCCTGTCTGCTGATGAAATAAAATAAAACAATGGTCCCAAGTTTTGCCTTTTCTTTCTATGCATCTTGTTCTCTATACAGTATTTTTCACAGCATTCAATTTCTGGTATAGTTTAAACGGAGACTTTTGAGAACTGATAAATTTAAGGTAATTTAAGGCAATTCTGTATTAGGTACTCTTAAACAATGATACTCCATCATTCCTTATTTTTGGGGAGGAGGGCGTGTTTGGGTTTGTTTTACAAAAATCATAAATAATAAAGTAAGTATGATTTGGTTCCACACTATTAAGTACCCCCACATTTCTCCTTATCCAAGCATATTCTAGGGAGCATACTTTCCTCATCGGGTCACTTGCAAACCTCCCTGGTTTTTCATGATCGCCCTCAAAAGAAACAAGGTTTGGGGGGGGGGGTGCAGCCTTTTGTTTAACTCAGCATTTCTGGTTATTTCAGTAGGTGTCAGCACTCTACTGAGGTGGCCCACTGTCTGTAAATGGGAGGCGGGAAAGTGTAATAAATGAAGTCAGACATTCTGTGAAATAGTTTATTTTTCTTTTTCCCCATGGGAAAAAAGAAAACCTGTGACTTTCCATCAACATATTCCTGGCAAAAATCATATAAGAAAAGTCTTGTCATGTCAAGGGATACAAAAGCTATAACAAGAACTACAAAAATATCACCATAAATGTCCATTTCACCCACCATTGAAGAGAGATCTCCTCGAACTACCTAGCCCAGGTTTGGGGCAACAACCAACTTGATGCCCAGCTCCAAACCAAGGGCTGACCTCACTCAACAGTCTCAATTGTTAAATGGGAGGGGTGAGAGCATCAAATCCTGAGGCCCTTTACAAGCCTTGAGGCTTGGGCTTGCCTCTTCCCCCATTAATATTGAATGGAACCAGCTGCACTGAAGAGAATCAACAGAACATCTTCTCTGCACTGACCCTGCTGTCAGTCTGGAAGCATACAGGTGTTGCTGATTTTGAAAGTTGCTGAGGGATCCAGAGGATCCAATGGAGACATTATCCCAGTTCTCCTCCTACCAGAAGTCATTGGTGCATATCAATACTACGTCTTGTACTGAAGTCCAACTGAAAAGAGTCCATATAATCTGTTTCATCCAGAAAGGTTTGGAAAAGGGGATGAACATTAAACAAAATTACTAGTTTGGTATAGAATACCAAAGGGACGCTAGAGATGTTGCATATCTTTGTCTCAATAAAGTATTGTGACAGTCTTGTGTGATATCTTTGTAGACAAGATGGACTGATGAGTAAATCACAGATTCATGATGGGCTGAACAAACATTTCATAAAGGGCTCTGCACCAACATAGAGGAGGATATGGAATTGGGTCCTCAAGGTTCCATCTTTTATCTCATTCTATTCAACATTTTGATAATGCTGCCCAGAATGGAAAGGAGGTTTTTTAAAGTTGCAGATTATACCAAGCTAGGGTGATTAGAAAACAAAATTACAATTCAAAATGATCTCAACAGGTATACATATTAAACCGTACTCAACTATATAATGCTCCATGATGCCTAGTCAGGCAAATGGTTATGGAAAATCATACACATAGATACAACATTATGGAAATGTAACTTGACAGCAGTGTATGTAAAGAAGAGCAAGGAAAACTACTGGATATCAAGCTAAACATGAGTAAGCCATTTGATGCTGCAGCTAAAAGTGAAGTGTCATTTAGGAGTGTATTGAAAGAAGCATTATATGCTGACTAAAGAGATACTAGTTTCATTGTATCCTGCACTAGTTAGACTGCATTTGGAGTACTGGGTCCAGTTCTGGGCACCAGATTTCAAAAAAGAACATGATAAAGCTGGAGAAGGTTCAGAGAAGAACTACAACAGGGTTGGGGTCTCTGAAAATCAAATCCTGTAAGCAAAACAGTGGACACATTTAGCTTATAGAAGGAAGACTAAGGGATGATACAAAACTCTATAAATATCCAAAATGCTTTTACATACAAAAAGGTATCTGTTGAAACAGTAGGGCAGGGTTCAGGGAGTTTTAACATGAAGGAAAGTTCATGCAGAATATCAGAAGTGGTCTCCTGATAATAAAAATTGTTAAGCAGTGGAACCATCTGCCTGGAATAGTAGTGGGACACCCTGTTTCTGAGTGGTTTAAATGGGAAGTGAATGGCCATCTGCCAGGAATAGGCAGAAACAGTTTAGAATCATAATTGGAAAGGCCATCTGCATGATCAGTTCAGGCTAATGCTCCATGCAGGGATCCAAATTTAGAACTTCCAAAATAAAAGGCCATCTAGTCTCTGCTTGAATGCATCCAATGAAAGAGGCATGCCATCTTGATATTTAGTTTCATTATCAAATTGCTCTTCAATTGGAATCTGCCTTCCAGTTACTTAAAACTATTATTCTATGTTCTGCATTCAGAAATGAGAACCAACCCTGGTCTTTTATGTGACATCCATTCAGGTATTTACAAAAGTGCTCTCATATTCTCCTCAATTGACTTTTCTCAAGGCTGAAATAAGCAGCTCCTTTCATGTCTCTTTGTAAATTTCAAGTCTTTTAATTACCCTCATCGCCCTTTTCTGAACCTGTTTTCACTTTTTATAAAACGTGATGCCAAGAATTAGATAATAGTGCTTGAACTGGGATCTTGTCAGAACAGAATGAAATGAAATTATTAATCCCTATGAATTGGAAATTATTCTTCTATTTAGGTGGCCTATTTATATGGTATTTGTCCTTTTTGCAGTTATCAGATTTCTCGCTCATGTTCAATTTGCATACAATTTCTCTTCCAAGATTGCTTTCACAAGTTGTATTGGGTTTTATCTGTTTTTCCAAAGGTGCTTTTTCAAGAGGCAACTGAACTTTCTGTGCTGTAGAAGCTTCTTGCATGAGAAGTGAAACATCTTCAAAGAAAATCCAGAAAATTCAGTTGCCTCTTGAAAAAACACCTCTGGGACAACCATGACCTGGATGACTGAGAATCTTCATAGATGTTTTATCTGTTTATTTGATTTTTTATTCTTTTTAGATTGTTACTGAGTTTTAACTATTGTGTTGTACAGCACAGAGTCCTGTATTTATGAGAGGGGTGGCTACATACATTAGAACTATTGAAGACAGGTCCAAGAGCAACCTTCAGCAAAAGAAGGAGGAGGAATGTCAGCTATTCCTCATCTTTATATACATGGACAGTTGTCCTTGTTGCACAGATCCACCTCCTCTCATCTGGCCCATCCAGAGACTTTGGGATTGCAATTCCTTGAACCTCCAGGCCAGAGAAAGTTAGCACAGATGAGCCCCATCTCTTCCCTTCAAGTTCTTCCTGAGCCAGAAATAGAAATCTAGGATCAGACTAACTCTGTGGTTTTGGGACATTGATTAGGAAAGGGCAATTTTTTGTGCCAGCCAGTTTCACCAAATGATTGAGTTCTAATATTTAGGTGAGAAATAGAAAATGGCACTTCATCCCTTCTTCCATACCACACATAATTTCAGACTTTTCTGTCATCTTTGTCCTCAATCACTTATTTCCTGCATTATGAAGATACCGATGGCCACCCCAACTGAATGCCCTTGTCTTCTAGCTCATAGGAACCAACACTGGATGCCATGTCTCGCTTAAATACAACATATATTTAACTTCTCCCTCCTAACAGTACTATTTCTAACCTGCAGTCATGTTTATTCACCCTAACAATGGGGGGTTTGCATGAAAAGGTAGGCTATCCTTATCCCAGGCATAGGCAGAAGCTAAATCATGTTTGGTACCTATCATTATCTGATTGGTTTGTATCAGGTTAAGCAGAGTGCATTTCAACAGTTAATCGCACACTTGGGCAAACCCACTAGAAAGATAGAAATCTGGCTTTCTGTCAGGTTTCCCTCCATTAAAATTATTGTCATTGTTGTTACTTATTTATTTGTTTAGTCATTGATTATTTAAAATCACCTGGAGAAGTAAAAGGGAGGGGATTGAATGCAAAATCTCTGTGGGCCAGCCACATTCCATTTACCTTCCCTTTGTGCCTGTTTTCTGGCAGAGATAATGTGACAGCAAGCATCTGGAGACTTCCACGAAGAAGTGTTGAGGATGAGTCCTGATTATATAGATCTAGCACAAGTTGAATGGAACTGTTGCACCTGGTGCTGTTAATTGCATGCTTGAAAAAGTTGGTATGAAAGAAGGGGAAATCAATGATTTAAAGATGGACAAAAAGCTAGGTGGTTACTTGGGAATACAGTGTAGCAATATCTGATGCAACCAGAACAAAGATGCTATCAAAGGAAGCTGTGTTCCTCACAATTTGCCATCTTTCCTTTTCTTTCTCATCCATCTTCTTGATTTTTTGTGCAGACTTCTTTAATAAAGTTGGTTTTTTTTAAAAAAAAAACCTAACACCTTAGAGCAGAGGTCTTCAAACTTGGCAGCTTTAAGACTTGTGGACTTCAACTTCCAGAGAATTCTGGGAGTTGAAGTCCACAAGTCTTAAAGCTGCCAAGTTTGAAGACCTCTGCCTTAGAAATTTAGCTTTCCTTACATTTTTTGGTAACTATAGTGTTCATTTTTTTCTAGACAGCCATTTTTATTTATATTCTACAATTAAGAGGTGAACTGAGTTCAGCGTTTTCTTTTTAAAATGTTGAACATTTTCCAGATCCTGACTGAATTCTTGAATAGTTGTCAAGGATTTGATTTCTAATTCATGTAATGTTTAATATTATAGGTTGGCCTAGAATAATCATGTAAAGTTGATTGCCATTTGTAGTTTTTGGCATTTGATAGATTTAATTCTACCGGACAACTTTTGACTGCTGACAGTTCAAGTTATTTCAATTTAGAGGCTTCTCTGTTTAAAATATTCCAATTTCAAATTGAAAAAAAAATGTTCAAGCCAAAATGCAAGTCTAAAATTTAAAATTTAATAACTTAATTGTAGAATAGGAAAGATGGACAGGTTTTAAATACTAACAATATTTAACTGTTATCAGAAGGATATGGGACTGCCAGGGAGTCAGTTCTAAGGAAAGGTGTCATAATATAGTAATTTTTATCCACAATGGTGTCATTGACAATAGATATAGCCCAGCCCTGGAAAAACTACAAGGGTTCCTGTCACTAACCAGCTAGTTCATTGCTTCACTCTGTAAATTTATAATAGATAAATTATATTATAAATTGATTATTACTATTGTCAAAGTAATAAAAATAACAAGCGGAAAATCAGTAAGTATAACTCTTGGGAAACTATAAGTGAGTGCAAAAAGTTATCTGTGCCAAAATAACACATTCTTTATATGTGATCTGTTTGCAATAGGATATTCAGTGCCCTGTCTCAAAAACGTGCAGCCACAGCATACTAGAGACATCAAGATTATGATGCACCATAGGCTCCACTATAGACCTAAGAACAGCCATGGCTGGTTCATTGACAGAGCAAGTATCAAAGAAAAAGACCAGTGAACTTGCTCAGGGGAAGATGGGAACAAGATAAAAATGGTTCAGGGACTAATCTCACACTGGCTTTCCTGCTTAGAAGAAATAAGTCAGTAACACAAGAATTTGGCTTTAGGACAAGATGAATTGGGACAATAGTGAAGCCTTCCCCAATGGTGAACCCTCTGGGCCCATGGCAAAGTTCCAAAGTTTCCAAAGTTCTCAGCCACCAAGGCCATTACAAGCTGCATTCTGGAGTTGTATTCTAGCACAATTGAAGAGCACCAGGATAGGAAAGAATACATCAAGATCTGTAAATCAGCTAACTGGAGAGAAATTAAAAAGAGTAACAATCTGTTAATTTGAATTTGCCAAATTTTGCCTGATAAACCCTATGCTGAAGAACAATTGACTCACCAAATTTCTCTTTCTTTTCTATCTCCATCTCCTCTTCCCTCTACCTTTGAAACTTTAACACCATAAAACTGTGATGGCAAACCTCTGGCATGTGTCCACAGGTGGCATGTGGAGCCATATCAGTGGACACACAAGCATTGCCCTACCTCAGCTGCAGCGTGCCTGTGAGCGCCAGCCAGTGTTGATTTTTGGGCCTTCCAGGGCCCCCTGTTTTTGGTCTCCGGGTGGGTGGGGAAGGCCGTTTTCACCTTCCCCAGGCTCCTAGAAAGCCTCTGGAGCCTGGGAAGAGCGAGAAACAGGCCCATCATGCCATCATGTGCTTTCGGCCTCCCCCCCAAGCAGTGTTCTTTTTTATACAAAGTCAGCTTATTGCCCCCACAATCCGGGTCCTCATTTTACCTACCTCGAAAGGATGGAAGGCTGAGCCTGGTGAGATTTGAACTCGCAGTAATTGCAGGCAGCTGGTGTCACTTTAACACCACTTTAAGCTGCTGCACCACCCAGGCTCTTTAAAAGTAATACCTCTGTTAAGTGAATCTGGCTTTCTCCTTGACTTTGCTTGTCAGAAGGTCACAAAAGGTGATTGTAGGATCCCAGGACACTGCAACCATCATAAATATGAACTGCATCTGAGTGTAAATCACATGATCAGGGGGTTGCTGCAATGGCCATAAGTGTGAAAAATGGTCATACGTCACTATTTTCAGTGCCGCTGTAACTTCAAATGTTCACTAAATGAACTGTTGTAAGTCGAGGACTACCTGCAATGGAAAGAAAGCAAGCTCATTTTGCTGTTTCTCAATAATGGGGAGCGCCAGAGACGTCAGCATGTCTTTCTGACCTTCTATTCCTGCCCCTCTCCCTCCATACTATGATCTAGTTCTTGTCATGCTCAATTACTCTGTGTAGTCATGAAGGTGACACTAACGCAAACCCACAGCATCCGGCTTTGATCTCCTGGAGGCAAGATATCTAATGACAGTAGGGCACAATCCCATTCACATTCAGAGGGATGCATTAAATCTTTTTACTTGGAGGGTTGTCGACAAAAGCCAAGCTGCCTGCTATCAGAAGCACTGAGCGTTGCTCAGTCCCTCCGAAGTTTTTAGTATGTGCATTGATACAGAATGGATTGTTACTAAACCTCCAAGGCATCCTTGTTGAGGTCAGGCACTGCTGATTTTTTTTAAAACAGCCATCAGGAAAACAAAATCAAGAGCCTCCTTGGTATCCATTTAAAAATAATGGGTGGGATTCATTATATTGTATTACTAATACGTGCTTGTTTTCCTAATGTGCCTGGGAGGTCCTTGGCTCCATATATCCCCTCAAATAATGCCAGTGTGACTAAATGCCAGTGCAACTGCAGAGCTAATGAAAAGGAAAGGCAATTTTCTGTTACGCAGCACAGCCATCTGAAAAGGCAAGAAATGCAGAGGTGAGTGATTTCTGCCTTCCGAGATTTCCTGCTAATCTCAGTATAGCCTCACCTGTGTCTTAAAGCCTTAACAATGAACTGAACTGAAAGATCATGCGTATGATGACTTCTTGTTAGGCCTGACGGGAAAATGCAATTGATACCTGTGTAATTCATATTGGTGACAAGATGGAGGAAAGAGTGGTACTATCAAAGGGTGAATCCAGAGTCCTTTCACTCTGGAATAATTCCTTCCTTCCTTCCTTCCTTCTTTCCTTCCTTCCTTCCTTCCTTCCTTCCTTCCTTCCTTCCTTCCTTCCTTCCTTCCTTCCTTCCTTCCTTCCTTCCTTCCTTTTTTGCCATCCATCTCACCAAAAGCAACTCTGGGCAGTGCACAACAGATAAAAAAACAAGAGACAAAAACAAAATATTGTTATGTGCAACTGATATGATATTAATAGATATCACAAAACCGAAAGATGCAAACCATAAGGAAAGGGAACATAAAAATGATCATCTCAATGGAGTCGTCTGTGTAAGCTTCCAATTGTCTGAGAGTCGAGGGTCTTGAGTGATGCCTTTTGGAATATCAAAAAGGATGGAGATAATTCAATTGGGGGGGGGGGTAATTTTCCATAATATGGGTACTGTGGCAGAAAAAGACACACGTCCTAGGACCCACTAAATGAGGTTTCCTAGCCAATGGTACCTGGCTTACTCTTATCAGATCAAGTGAAGTGGGCTGAAGTATCCAAGGTGAATTGGTCCCTCAGATAGCCCCACCACCTGCCATGAAGGACTTTAAAGATTAAAACCAGCACATTGAATTAGACCCAGAAGCAAACTGGCAACTTCATGGCACAGAGGTGTAATATGCACTGTTCTGGAAGTATACCAGAGGTGGGTTTCAGCAGGTTCTGACCAGTTCTGGAGAGCCGTTAGCAGAAATTTTGAGTAGTTCAGAGAACCAGTAAATACTACCTCTGACTGGCCCCACCCCCATCTATTCTCTGCCTCCCAAGTCCCAGCTAATTGGGGATTTTGCAGTAACCTTCCTCTGGAGTGGGGAGGGAATGGAGATTTTACAGTATCCTTCCCCTGCCACGCCCACCAAGCCATGCCATGCCACGTCCACCAAGCCATGTCCACAGAACCGTTAGTAAAAAAATTTTAATCCCACCACTGAAGTACGCATAAATCTGTGTGCTGCTGCATTCTGTACCAGCTGATTCTCTTTGAGGGCAGCCCTATGTAGAGGACATTGCAGTCGTCCAGTCCGGGGGTGACCATGGCAGAAGTCGGGTCTGTCAATCCAGGAATGGGAGCAAAAGATGTGCAAGACAAAGCCATGATTGCCACCTGTTCCTCAAGCAGGAGTCGTGAGTCTAGGAGGACCTCCAGATTGTCCAGTGAGTTTGTCTGAGGTTGTACAACCCCATCCAAGCACCAAAGATGCTTTTTCAAAATACAACTGGACTTCCTTTTTTTTCCCCTTAAAGGCGTTTCATTTCTCATCCAAGAAGCTCCTTCAGTTCTGAAGAAGTGAATTGTTGTTACTGTTAAGTGAGTTTTGCTCCATTTTACAACTTTTCTTGCCACAGCTGTTAAGTGAATCACTGCAGTTGCTCTGCAGACTAAAGCACCCTAATTAACATCCAGCTGTCTGCAATTACACCAGTTCGATTCTCACCAGGCTCAGGGTTGACTCAGCCTTCCATTCTTTCTAAGGTAGGTAAATTGAGGACCCAGTTTGTGGGGGCAATAAGCAGACTGTATAAATATACAAAAGTATGAAGGCTATTGCTTAACGCATTGTAAGCCGCCCTGAATCTCCGGAGAAGGGTGGCATATAAATCAAATTTAAAAAAAAAAGTTACTACCATGGTTGTTAAGTGAATCTGGCTTCCCCATTGACTTTGCATGTAAGAAGGTCACAAAATGTGATCACATGACCCCGGGATGCTGCAACCGTCATAAATAGGAGTCACCTGCTAAGCGTATGAATTTTGATTATGTGACCATGGGGATGCTTACAGTCATAAGTGCAAAAAACGGTCATAAGTCACTTTTTCCAGTGCCATTGTAACTTTGGACAGTCACTAAATGAACAGTTTGTAAATCAAGCATTACCTATAAGCCAGGGGTGAAATGTTCCCACTTTGGACCGGATCGCCTGATCCGGTAGCAATGGAGGCGGGCAGTTTGGAGAACGAGTAGCAAAAATCTCCACCACCCCCCTCCGCCCAGCTGAGCTGCACAATCATCAGAGGCTTTTTTTTTTTTTAACTTTTAAAAGCATTTTTTCTACAACTTCGGCCGAAAAAATGCTTTTAAAAGTAAAAAAAAAAAAAGCCTCTGATGATCGCACGGCTTGTCAAAGGCTTTTAAAAGAAAAAAAAACTTGTTTCCTTTTAAATGCTCTGACGATCCCAGCTGAGTTCCTGAGTTTTTTAAAAAGCCTCTGCCGATCAGGGAACTGAAGCCGAAGAGGTTGTAGAAAAAATGCTTTTAAAAGTAAAAAAAAAAAAAGAAATTGGCCACGCCCACCCAGTCACATTACCCCACCATCACCAATCCACACCCACAGAACCGGTAGTAACAAATTTTAGATTTCACCCCTGCTATAAGCGTTCTTGTCAAATTGCCGGGTTTTATTTAAGGCAGGAGCTCAATTGGAAATATTTTTGTTCAAAGGCTGCATTTAATAGATAAATATTGTTATCATACAATTTAGGACTATAAGATCAATGGAAGTGTGCTGTGAAGTGTAAGTTTGTCAAAAATGACACGAAGCGCAAATAAAAGCCATTACACCTTGGTAAATAGAGCAGTAACCATGAAGGCAATTCAGCTATTGTACATAGGACACATTTCTTTATTCAAAGAAAGAAATAACTATCGAGCATTAAATGATGATACTTCTGCGTTCCCCTTTCTATAGCTTTGATTTCGACATCATCCCTGGAAACAGTGGCTGCTTTTGTGTAATCAGGGATTCTGACTCACAGGGAGGCACCATCAATAGTGATTATTTCCATCTCAGCTGCCCCATTGTAGAAGTTGAGCCTGACACACTTTGTTGCCCAGGATCTGAGGTGCTTTGGCAGCTGAGGCAGAAAAGTTACATCTTCTAGTGGTGTAGTTGACTCCGCAGCAATATAGTTGTAGAAATAAAGCACATGGTTAAAATTAGTGTTTTTCAAACTTGACAACTTTAAGATATGTGGACTTCAACTCCCAGAATTCCGCAGCCAGCCATGGCTTCTGGGAATTGAAGTCCATACATCTTATTGCCAAGTTTGAAAAAAATTTGGTTTAGATGGGGAAAAAGTCCATTTAGAGGCTGAAAAACTTAGGTGTAAGAATGTTGCTACTGATCCAAATAGACAACAGTGGACTAGACAAGAGTACAAGAGTAAAAGCAGCTCCCTTGGTTCTTCCACTTCATAATTCAGTGTAGGAAGAAGATGGAGGCCAAGCTATAATTTTGATCATTTCGTACCCATAGACTTAGTCTGTATAGATCAGGAGTCAGCAACCCGCGGCTCTGGAGCCACATGCAGCTCTTTCGGCCCTCTGCTGTGGCTACCTGTTGGCTGATCCCACCACTGGCTGGCCCTCCCTCTCCTCCCAGTCACTCCTCACCTGGCCTGAGAAGGTAGGGGCGACAGCAGGGGATAGAGACTCACTCTATATTCCAGAATGGGAGCGAAGCGCGCCTGCACTTTCCTTTGCGCAGCAACAGCATTCCACCTTCGTTGCGGTACATTTGCGCTCAAGGCAGCCCTTGCCTCCTGCCGTTTTGGGCTTGGAGCTGTTGCTGTCCCCATGGCCTGCCTGCTGCTCTCGCAGCAGCTTGTGCAACACAATGAAATTTAGCTGCTCTTCACAATGGGGGAGATGGGGTCCCCTCCTCCTCCTCCTAGAGCCGTGATGGCGAACCTATGGCACGTGTGCCACAGGTGGCACCTGGAGCCATATCAGTGGGCATGCGAGCTCAGCTGCGGCACATATGTGCGTGCTGGCCAGCTGATTTTTGGGCCTTCTGGGCAATCTGGAAGTAGGGAAACAGGTTGTTTCCTGCCTCTGGAGCAGACTGGAAGTCAGCAAATGGGCCATTTCCAGCCTCCAGAGGGCCACCAGGGGGACTGGGAAAGGCCATTTTTGCCCTCCTCAAGCTCCTGGAAAGGCTCTGAAGCCTGGGGAGAGCAAAAAACCCACCATAGGCCCACCATGCCATCATGTGCCAAAAGCAGGGGGACCATGGGGGGTGGTCGTGCACACATGCGTGGGGGCAGAGCATATAGAATGCGTGTGGGCACGCACGTGCGTGACCCACCTGCACCCTCCCGCTTTTGGCACACTATGGCAAAAAGGTTAGCCATCACTGTCCTAGAGCCAATTACGATGCGGAGGCACAATGCAACCCTGCCCCACTCACTCCTGGAGAGAGAGAGAGAGAGAGAGAACGTGACCAACACCCCTGAGGCTGGGTGTGGCAAGAGGTGGCTAGGAGGGGAAAGGTGAGGTGGGTCCAGGTGGGGCAAATAATTTAACAATTGGTTCTCTGCCCTAATGACTGGCTGGGTAGATGTGGCTGGGGGTGGGTGGGTCATGTGACTGGATGTCAGTGAGTGACGTCGAGTTGGCCATGCCCACCCGGTCACATTGGTTGTTAAATTACTGGCTCACAGTATTTTCTGTGGGAAACGGGTCCAAATGACTATTTGAGTGTTTAAGGTTGCAGACCCCTGGTATAGTTTTATACTTTGGAACACTTTATGATGAGAAGGAACTCATCGTAACAGAAAGTGCCTAGTATTTTCAATGCTGCATTTGGGCAGGATTTTTCCACTTTCAACCCTCTCCTTGTGAAGAAGACATCAACTTCTATAGTCACCTCATGAGAAAGTAATTCCATGGATTCATGAACTGAAGTAGGTGCCTTGGAGGAAGGAAAATATCAAAATGGCAGCCATGACTACATAATTGAAACTCTGGTCTGTTTTTAGATAGCTACCAGGACTCTTTTTTTTTTAATCCCAACCTCCCACAGTCCACAGATGTCCTGGGGCTTAAGACAAAAATATTTGAGATCTGTTTGAGGTCTGTCCACATTAGAGGTTGAAGGAGGGGTTCAAGCCAAGGCAAAGACCAAGTCTGCTTACACATTTGTTCCAAAAGAAAGATGTGGCTTCTCTCTGCAATACAGCTACAATAATTGTGATGAGACCTATCTAAGGAACATTTCAGAAAGCCACTGAATTTTTTTAAAAAACACCTTTTTTAAATCTTGAGCATTTTTCTTTAAAAAATCGAATATTGGAAAGAATAAATATACATGGAAATTGACAGTCATTATAGATTATTTTACACAACCGGTTTAGGTAGTCCTCTCTTAGACAGCCCCTTGACACCTTCACTGCATGCTTTGAAGCATCGTTTTTCCACATAGTTCCAGTGGTGGGTTGCTTCCGGTTCGCACCGGCTCACAAAAAGCGGTAGTAAAAAATTTTAGTAGTTCGGAAAACTGGTAATAACATTGGCTGGTCCCCAGTCCGGTCACTACTTGCTTACCCCACCCACCTCATCAGAGGCTTTTTTTTTTTAAACTTTTATAAGCATTTTTTCTACAACCTCTTCGGCTGAAAAAATGCTTTTAAAAGTTTAAAAAAAAGCCTCTGATGATCGCGCAGCTCAGCCGGGATCTTCAGAGGCTTCTGAAAACATTTTTTCTGCAACCTCTTCAGCCAAGGAAGTTGTAGGGGAAAAAATCCCTTCAAACGCCTCTGGCAATCCCAGATGATTTTCCTGATCGTCAGAAGCTTCTAAAAGCATTTTTTCTGCATTTTTTCTTTAAAAGGCTTTTAAAAGTTTTTTTTTTAAAGTTGGCCACGCCCACCCAGTCACATTACCCCCAAGCCATGCCCACAAAATAAGCCACGCCAACAGAACCGGTAGTAAAAAAAATTAGAACCCATCCCCTGCATAGTTCAATCAGAGCACAATACTGAAAACCTCTTTTGGCACTGCAAAGATTCCCAGCTTTGCAAGCCTCAAGGAACACAAGAACTTTGGGGAATCCTTCATCTACTGTAAAATGTCTGCAAAGGTCTCCTTTCTACAGTAGTGACTTATGAAAATGGGTGGAACTTGGATCGCATAATCATGGTCACCAAGTATATTCTGGCCATCTCTGTATTTTTAGGTGGCATGATCTTGATATGCCTTGGGCTGCAACGATCTCCTACAACTGGTTACAGTGACAAATAGATTTGCAGTTGAACACTAGGAGGCTCCAGTACCTCATCTAAGGGTCAACTGAAACTGCAGGTTGAAAATATTTCCTTTGTAGAAACAAACAGGCAAACTTTGTAGCCAAAGAAATGGAGAAAATTCAGGGCAGGTCTGAGATGTCAACCCAGCAAATTTCTGGGACTTTTTGAGTAGCTTTGAAGAAATCTAACAAAATGAAATTCAATGTAGAAAAAAGTAAAGTTTTACACTTAAGCAAGAAAACCCAAACGCACACATACAGATTAGGTAAAGCCTGGTTTAATAGCAGTAACTGTGAGAGGGATCTTGGCATCTTAGTGGATCAATCAATCAAATGTGAGTCAGCAGTGTGCTGTGGCAGCCAAAAAAGCCAAGGCAATCCTGAATTGCATTAACTGAGAGACTGAATCAAGATCAAGTGAGGTACTAATACCACTCTATAAAGCCTTAGTAAGGCCAGACCTAGAATACTGCATCCAGTTTTGGTCACCACACTATAAAAAGATGTCTAGAAAAAATGCAGAGAAGAACAACAAAGATGATTGGGGGATTGGAGGCTAAAACATATGAAGAACGGTTGCAAAAAAATAGGCATGGCTATTCTAGTGAAGAGAAGGACCAGGGGAAACATTATAGCAGTGTTCCAATATTTGAGGTTCACAGAGAGGAGGGGGTTCACCTATTTTTCAAAGCACCCAAAGGCCAGACAAGGACCAACGGAGGGAAACTGATCAAGGAGAGATTCAACCTAAAAATAACAAGAAATTTTCTGACAGTGAGCACAATCAACCAATGGAACAACTTGCCTTCAGAAGTTGTGGGCACTTTATCACTGGAAGATTTATCACTGGAAGAGACTGGACAGCCACTTGTCAGAAACAGTATAGGGTCTCCTGCTTCAGCAGAGGATTGGACTAGATGACCTACAAGTTCCCTTCCAACTCTGTTATTCTGAATGTAAATACAACACCCTGCTCCAATTCAGTTCTCTCCTCTGTATTGGATTTCAACTTTTATGCACCTTAATTGGTGTTACCGTTATGGCAAGTTGAAATCCATGTCTTCTAGAGAGCACCAGGTTGGAAAACCTGATATATTAATTTCCTTCTTTCCTTCCTTCCTCCCTCCCTCCCTGTTTTTAAGAACAATTCTGTCCTTGTACATTGAGGTGCTACTTACACATCCCTAATCAACCTCTGAAATTCAGAATTAGAACAATGTGTTATCAAATATTAATTACACCACACTCTTTCCTTGGTGACATTTGTCTTTTAAGGAGTGGCCAGTTGCCTTAAGTCTCTACAAGGCACACTCAACTTACTTAAATTCACTCCATACCCCTAAATGAAAAAAAGGAAAAGGTGAAGGAGAGCAGCACACTATGTGGGGCTGACCTTGATGATAAAGCAAAAGCTTTCCTTAGCACATACCATATTTTCCGGCGTATAAGACAACTGGGCGTATAAGATGACCCCCCAACTTTTCCTGTAAAAATATAGGGTTTGGGCTATACTTGCTGTCTAAGATGACCCCTCTTCCAACGCACACCAAATAAAAATTAAAAAAACATCAACTGGCTCACCCACAATGTCTAGCTGTGCTAGACCCAAAATGGCCCCTGCAACAAGCAGGAATCTCACACAGCCACAAAAAGCCCCAAACCCCAACTTTCACACTTTACACACACAAAATTCCACATACAGCTTTGTGAAATTTTGTGCGTTTGTGTAGTTAGAGTGAAACACTACAGAAACACACTAAATCTCAGAAAGCTGCACAAATATTTTTTTATTTTTATTTTTATATGAAAGCTAAATTTAAAACTTCCTAGCCTAAAACTTAGACCTAGCCTTTAAATGGCTAGGTCTAAAAAAGAACAACTAAAAAAAACCCAATTAACTATTTTTTTTAAGCTCCCAAAGGGGAAAAAAACTTACCCAATAGAACAGGGGTCTCCAACCTTGGCAACTTTAAGACTTGTAGACTTCAACTCCCAGAATTCCTCAGCCAGCTTTGCTTTGCTGGCTGAGTAGTTCTGGGAGTTGAAGTCCACAACTCCCTGCCTGCTTGATTACAGGCAGGGAGATTCAGTTGTTGCTGATGCAATGGATTGCAGGCAAGGTAAGCAAGCTGGAGGGGGGCGGGGTTTTTGCTACCAATTAGCAGGCAAAAATTAGCAGCTGGGATCGCCAGAGCCATGTAAAAGGAAAGTTTTTTCCTTTTACATGGCGCTGGCCATCCAAGCTCTGGCGATCCCAACTGAGTTGCCTGCTAATCAGGCAACTCAGCTGGGATCGCCAGTGCTGTGTAAAAGGAAAAAACTTTTCCTTTTACATGGCTCTAGCGTGTAGCTCAGCTGATTAGCGGCAACTCAGCAGGCAATTCAGCTTGGCTCCTCAGAGCCATTTAAGGCTCGTCAGAGCCTTTCGGGCTGGTCTGCCTGGTTACAGGAAAACGACACCTGGCGTATAAGACGACCCCCGACTTTTGAGAAGATTTTCGTGTGTTAGAAAGTCGTCTTATACATTGGAAAATCCAGTTACACAATTTTGGTGGGTGGAATTGCTAGGAGCTTTTTAATGTAAAGGCATTGAAAGGCAACAAATTAGGGAAGGTTGGATTAAATACATATTGATTAATCATTCCTCTCCATTCTTCTGCCTCACCCTTCTTGTATTAAAAAGCAAACAAGGAAAGTAGCGGGTTTTATTAGTTTGCTTGCAGACATTACACTTCTTTTTCTGCAGTGCTTATATAACTGGAGACTGTCTCCCAAATTTCAGAATAGATTCTCTTGAGGTTCATTTTCTTAGGATCAACATAGAACATAGAATAATAGAGTTGGAAGACCTCCGAGGTCCTTTCCAACTCTATTATTCTATGTTCTATGTTGATCCTAAGAAAGACCTCCTTCTAGTCCAAGCCCTGCTTAAGCAGGAGATCCTATATACACGTGATGGCGAACTTATGGCACGCGTAGCCCATATCAGTGTATATGCGAGCTTAGCTCCAGCGCGCATGTGTGCACTGGCCAGCTGATTTTGGGGCCTTCTAGTACCACCGGAAGTTGGCAAATAGGCCATTTCTGGCCCCCAGAGGAACTCTGGGGGGTGGGGAAGGCCATTTTTGCCCTCTCCAGACTCCTAGAAAGGCTCTGGAACCAGGTGAGAGAGAAAAATGGGCCTACCAGGCCATCACGTGGGGAGATCAGAGGGATCACGCATGCATGCACGGAGGTGGGGCACATAGAATTATGGCTGTGGGCACATGTGCGCATTATCCCCCCCCCATCCTGGCATGCAATGGCAAAAGGGTTAGCCATCATTGCTCTATACCATTTCAGATAAATGGTTTTCCAATCTCTTTTTGAAAGCCCCAAAAGTGATGGAGAACCCACAACTTCTGAAGGCAAGCTGCTCCATTGGTTGATTGCTCTCACTTCTAGGAGATTTCTCCTTAATTCTAGGTTACCTCTCTCCTTGGTGACTTTCCATTCATTGTTTCTTGCCTTGCCTTTTGGTGCTTTGGAAAATAGTTTGACCCCCCCTTGTCTTTGTAGGAGCCCCTCAAATATTGGAACACTGCTATCATATCTCTCCTAGTCCTTCTTTTCATTAGATTAGACATACCCAATTCCTGTAAAAGTTCTTCATATGTTTTAGCCTCCAGCCCCCTAATCATTCTTGTTGCTCTTCTTTGCACTCTTTCCAGTGTCTCAACATGTGACTTCGAATTACCTGCCCTAGACTTTTCATTTTTTCAGTAAAAAGTTATATGAGAGCTAAGTTACGTTTGTCAAAGTATGGTCTGAGCTATTGATCAGTAGCCTGTGCAACCATCAGCAATGTCTATGGAGGATGTGTGTGTATGTGTGATATCAATGTATGTCTTTAATCCCTCTGCCATCCTGACTTTTTAACCCAACCCCCTGCAATTGTCACCAGATGTCATTTCCAGAATGTATAATCCATGTTACATCAGAATAATTAATTTAGATAATGTTGTAGGAACACATGAAATTAAGATAATTTGTTGTCCAGAGTTGAGATATTTAATGACTAAATATTTTGGTATGTGGCAGAACTTAAGAGCTGATTTGATCACTGCATTAACTGTGATGTTCCTCTCTATTACCACAAATAAAAATGATGACAATTTAATACTGTTACATGTGTATGTTTTTGCTGTAATCATTGCATGCAAAAGAAATGTAGACTAAAGTGATAAAGATTACATTTGCTTGTTTTCTATTTTAGATTACATTAGAAAAACATTTTGTGCCTCGCCCCTACTCTCTATGGAGAATGAATAAAAATATAATTGCTGGATTTTGCAATGAAAAAAATCTTCAAAAGTTCAACATGAGTATTCTTTATGATAAAAATATTGACATTGATGAAGTTCTGCTTCTGGATATACAATGTCCTTCCCTCCCTCCCTCTCTTCCTTCCTATCCATACAAATTTAAAAATGGATATCTCTTTTCATTAATCCATTTCATGGCGATAGCATTTAGGCTTATATACTGCCCCATAACGCTTTGCAGCACTGTCTCAGCAGTTTACAATGTAAGCATTGTTTCCCTTTTGCCTCCAACAATCTGGGTCCTCATTTCACCAACCTCAGAAAGATGGAAAGTTGAGTCAACCTTGAGCCGATAGGATTGAACTCCAGGCTGTAGGCAGAGTTAGCCCGCAATACTGCATTCTAACCACTGCGCCCCCAGGGCTCACAATATGACCCCAAAGATATCGCCATTAACAGTAAAGCTTTTTCTACCAACTTCAATGCTCTATGTTGATGAACAGAAATTCCCTTGAATTGACTCCTTCCGATGATTTGGTGTGAAAGGGCAGGATTTATGTGGATAAAAACCAGATCTTGACAAGCAAATGGGGGCTAAACAACTACACAAAACCACATAATTGTTCTTGAAAATTTTGATGGAACATTTCACATAAAAGGGTGGAAGAGGTATATACTTCCCCATGAACAATTCACTGGATTCAATCTAACTTTTTAGTTTTTCTAAAATTTTAGTTTTCTAAAGTTTCCTTGTTTTTGGTCCATCAAACAAATGAAGGGGCTTCATACAGTATGATGACAGGCCTGATTGGTTTATGTAGCCTGATATTGTTCACAGAAACTGGTAGCAACTCCTCAATGTTTCTTCATCATTCATCATTCTTCATCATTCTTCTAGAATGTTTCTGAGATTAAATTTGGGAGCCTACATGTGCGAAGTTATATGTTTGGAAAATAAACTCGGATCTCAGGGAAATAGTTTAATTCTTTTTGGAATTGGACCAACCAGCAAATGAGACGTCCACAATTCAGTTGTGTTTGCTGTGATTTCCCTCCACTTGTTTTCTTACCTTTTAGCATTTTGGCTTATATACCACCCCATAGCGCTTTACAAAGACTAATCTGCTGGAATCCACCTTTTTAAAGCATTATATGAAAGGCTAACATTGTGCTTACTCACTTTTATCCAGGTTCTTGGAAAACGTTAACATTGTGACCCATTGCCTGAAATTACTCATCCTTTCACTGAAAACAGTTAATTAGGAACTGAGCTCTGAGTTTAATTTTGCAAAAGTCACCCAGTATTGTGTTGGGCCCTGTGACTGTGTCTTGATTAATCACAACTTTTATCGCACAAAAGTTATGGCTTTTCTTTTCAGCTGATGACATAATCTTTTTAATTGGTGTCAGGAAGCCTCCTTATGAGAGAGCCATGGAAAAACTCCTATAGGTTATAATTTTACTTGGCTGCATTCACAGGGGAGTGAATGAAACAAGCTTTAAGAATGTACTAGAGTCTCATTACATCTCACTTAGTTGTCAACACAAAAGCCTTGGCTTTTCAAGACAGAGGATTAGCAATGGGAAATTCTGTTTGCTATAACTTCACTCCTTGAACTATTAACCTTTTTAGCAAAACTGGCGAAAAATGAATGTCAGCTAAATCTCCCTAGCAGAGAACTAGTTGGGATCAAGAAAGAAGTCATATTTAAGAAGCCATGATTTATTTATTTATTTATTTAAGGAGATCTAGGATGCCAGCAATCTCTCAAACTGGGGGATCAAATGTAGCTATAGTGAATAAATTGTATTTGGAAGATTTGTGTTTGAACAAGCATCTCTATAGTCATTTTATTGTGTATTCATCTGTCCCTTAATCCTAAATAAGCAAAACAGAATCTGCTCTCCTGCCGCAGAAATGTGATCACCAGAATATGTAACTATTACTGTTAAACCGGTTGCAATAAAACAATGTAAAATGAAAGGTATGAACTATATAAATGGCACCAAAGAAAATCCAAAACCTTTATTATTATATATTATAAATAATACATTATTTATATATTTTATTTTTATAGTCTTTCTATAGTCTTACTAAAGTAAGTCTTACTTTCTATAGTCTTACTAAATCCTAAAGCTGGGGGGAGGGGTTTCCAAATAAATACAACAGCGATAAAAGAAAATGAACCTCAAACATGAAAATAAAGCTAATTTTTTTAAAAAATAGAAAAGCAAGATAACTAAGAGAAAAGCTGAAAGGCATTTTGATTTGGAATTGTTTTTGGCCCTTTAACGTGTCGGTAAATAGACATGACTTCAATTGTGTTCTGGAAGAAGATAGAGTGGGATCAGCCAAACAGTTCCCAGGAATTTCTGTATCTGGGTCACTGTCACTAAGAGGCCCTATTTCTGGCCACTGTGTTGTGAACCAAATCCACGAGTGGGATCATGAGTAAAGTTTTCTCAACAAATTTGAATGCATCGGGGCAGAGATTTTAAAGTACCCAAGTCCTGAGTTGTTAAGGAAGTCATAAGTAAATGGCACACTGTAAATTTGTCTTGGTAGGATGAAGGTCAGCACTTCCAGGAAAGGGTGTTATGTGATGCCACTTAGCTGCCCCTTTCATTGAATTGTATTGTACCACTCGTAGCTTACACACCAACTTCAAGGCTATCTCTATGTAAAATGCACTACAGCTATCCAATCCAGGGGACATTAGGACACGGATCATTGAGTTTAAACTTTTTCCAGTGAACCTGAACGTAGCCCTGGTCATTGAAGCGTCTTTGGTGATACATTGAATACAACTATGAACCTATTCCTTTAGAAGAAGTACTACCCCATTCAATCCAGACTTTTCCATGCTTGAGAAGTGTCTTCCTTAGTATATCTATTTTATATGCATTTAGTTTTAGTATGTTGACCTTCATCCAACTCATCATAGTCTCAAGTTGCCTATCTAGCACCTGTACAGACTTCCCTGATTCAGATAGAAAAGAAAGAAACTCATTGCCATCGGCATACTGATGATACTGCACACCAATGATAAGGTTGATCTTGATGACAGCCTCACTGCTTCATGCTGACACTGAATAGCAGAAAAGAAAGAATAAGTCTACATGTGATTTCATTACACAACTCCATAGGGTCAAACAGAAATTTCCTAATTGTTATTTTTGCTAATGATGCTATACATAGGAATACAACTATTGGAACACAATGCGTCCTCTTCCTAGCCCACTGGACCAATGGTGGGTTTCAAAAAATTTTACTACTGTTTCTGTGGGCGTGGCTTGCTTGGTGGGTGTGGCTTGGTGGTCATGTGACTGAGTGGCATGGCCAACTTGATGTCACTCACGGCCACAGCTACTCAGTCACATGACAACCACACCTAGCCAAGCCCACAGAAAAAGGTAGGATTTTTTAAAAAAATTTCTACCTATCTACTTATTTTCTGCCAAGGCCTGGCCTAATCTATCAAAGGCCTCCTCCTGCATGCCACCCCGCCCTCCCTTTGCCAGTTGCATGTGTCGCCCCGTTTCTCTACCTTCAATGGCCCCGGCCCTAGCTTCGCTTCCTCCCCCTCCACCGCCTCTTTCTTTGAGCTGCTTACCTTCCTCCCATGGCAGCTGGTCCAAAGCCCGGAAGGCAAGCTGACCTCTGGTGGGTTTTGGTGGCCTCAGCCAGTCGCTGCTGCCAAGAAGCAGCTGGCAAAGAGGTGGCAGCTGGGAGGCTTCTTGCAATTGCATCGAAAAAGAAAAAGCCTCCTAAATTGGCGGCTGCTGGCCACAGCACAGGCTGCCAAAAACTACCAGAGGCTGCCAAAAAAGCCGCTGCCATTGCATCCCATTGCCTGTTGTGTCGCGCTCGGACTGACGCACCCCATTGCCTGCTGCATCAGTCCGAGCGCACGCAGCAGGCAATGGGATGCGTGTGTGTGGCCAGTGCCAAGAGCAGGGCGGTGACAGCAGTGGCTTTTTCGGCAACCTCCAGTAATTTTTGGCAGGCAGCAGCCAACTGCTGCAGCTGCAAAGGGATTCTCAAAGAGGCGGCAGCTGGGTGGCTTTTTCTTTTTTGATACAATTGCGAGAAGCCTCCCAGCTGCCGCCTCTTTGCCAGCCGCTTCCCAGCAGTCATGCAGTCAGGTGGGGCAAGCAAGCGGCAATCCGGCTACCAGTTTGGGGGCATGGCCAGCCAGCAGTCACTACCGGTTCCGTGATCCAGGCCAAATTACCACTACCAGTTCGCCCAAACTGGTGCAAACCATTAGAAACCCACCACTGCACGGGACTCTTCCAGCATGATCACTGCTGAGAGAAAGCAGGTGAGTCAATACAATAGGATGTCTTATGTGTCTCTCCCGTTGAAAGTCTTCATAGCAGGGCAACCATGACTGCTATCTCTGCCCTGTTCGAAACCTAGGCTCTATTACCTTATTCCTAAATTAGTGAAAGCAGTAGCTAAGAAAGCTAAGAAAGAGCTGACAAAGAGACAGATGATGGTAAATTAGGCAGAGTTATGCATGCAGTTAATCATTGTTATTGTTTAATTTTTGCAAGCCATAAAATATAATGGTTGAAGAAGGGCAAAACAAAAATGGTTGTTGTAGTCTTGAGCTGATGAAGCCCAGAAGAACTAATCCCAGCGAAAGTCAAAGAGCAGAGTGTAAAATAAGGAGCTGGGAGAATGAAAGAATGTGAAACCAAAACAGCACAATAATTTTTGTCTAAACCAGAAGCAAAGTCTGGTAGATCCTACAATTAGAGGAGTTTAAAGCCTTTTCTCTGAGAAGTCATAGAGGTCTCCACTGTTCAATTTTTTAATTGCCATTGCATTTGTGGGGTTGGCACCCACTTAAGGTTAGTATCTGGTAGAATCCGAGTGCACATCCATCTGTTCCAAGTCTAGATCATTAGTCCCAGGAACTGCCTGATATGCCTGCTGAGTCTCCAATTACAGGCTGACCATCCATTAGATACTTGTCTCCAGCCTTAGAGGAATCTATCACTCTATCCAGGCATGAAGCTAATCTGAAATGGGTCTAGATAATTGGCTTCTTCCTTGTGTGCTTATAGCTGGATGACCACTACCCTCTCCAGCACCTTGTCAGAAACTAAATATTTGCCAACTGGGTGGTAGATGTCAAAAACTCAAGTATGGATTCTTTGTTACTTGCTTAATGAAGACAAAAATAGAAATTCAAGCAAAGAACTATTGAATGAACTGCTCTTTAATTTCGCCATGGAAAGCAAAGAAAGGGAAGTTAAATCAGATTTCTGAGAGTTAAGTGTTACAAGTCTAGGCCCTAACCCCAATATAACCCCTCTTGAATTTATGGTGAGGGCAGGATGCTCCATTTCACTTTGAACATTTCTGTTTGAAAGCATCCTCAAATTGAACTTTGGTTAAAATTAAAGAAATTATAGTTCAGTGCAAAGTATCCTTAAAGTTGAGTGTCATCAGGATAGCAAACTAAACAGAAACACAATTCATCTATTAAATCTTCTCCAGTAAGTTGGGAAACATTGAATTTCTATTGTACAGCATTGTTTGCCTGATTTCCAGCTATCCAGATACATTTTATGTAAATCTTTGTTTTCCTTTGTGGTACCATTTCAAAGACATGTAAGCAGTCTTTTAAGCACTCAAATAAATTGAATCCAATTGTGTATAGCCTAAAAATGCCCTTAAACTTTTCTCATAGTCATTATATTTCTTATAAAGTGTTTATTGATTGGACTAGAACTGTGATGGTGAACCTATGGTGCCACAGGTGACACGCATAGCCATATTGGTGGGCACGTGAGCTCAGCTCCATTTTGGGCCTTCTGAGCCCACCGGAAGTAGGGAAACGGGTTGTTTCCTGCCTCTGGAGGGCCTCTGGCATTGCATGCCAGGAGTGGGGGGGTTGCATGCTCATGCGTGGGGGTGGGGCACATAGAATTATGGGTGTGTGCCAGGGGTAAGTTCTACTTACCTTTACTACCGGTTCGCAATGGGATTGCACACGTGAGGCAGATCACCGATGAGGACATCTGGGGTGGTGGGCAGGACCTCCTGCTGGTTTTACTACCTGTTCTTGTGAACCAGTCAAAACAGGGGGCAACCCACCACTGATGTGGGCACACATGCGCACGAACCCCCCCCCCACTCCTGGCATGCGATGGGAAAAAGATTAGCCATCACTGGACTAGAACATCTAGATTTCAGAGTCCAATTAAAAGAACAGCCAGTGAGCGGCTGGCAATTATTTCTACTTCTCTAGCCAAAGTAGCTTGCTCATCTTAGACATTTTGACTTGTATAAGAACTGGGATACACTCTGTTTCCCTAAAGGAGCAAAATAGTTCAAGTCCTGAGGCTACTATATTCCAGAGGCTTTAAAAACCAGAGTAGACTGAGCTAGACTAGACTAAAGGAGAAGACCCAATCAGTACGCTTGCCTTGAAAGCAAGAAATCTTAGTATTAAGTTACCAAAAACGAACATGATCCAGAAATGAAAACTGTCCCTTTCCCAAACAGAGGTAAATAAACCTGGTCTATCTGCATTAGTGTATTCTCACTTAACTTAAATCTTAACTTACTTAATATAGCCCTCCAATTTTGAAGCTAATATTTGGGGGAGAGGGGGAAGAGGGAACACATCTTTGTTTCAGAGAAAGACATTTATGGAGGAAGAGAAGACGTAGAAAAATGTAGCATTTAAGTTACAGAAGGAACGAGTACTCATAGGAGCTGCTTCTCTAAACAGCAAAATGAACCAAGGTGGCAGAGTCTTCCAAAGAATGAAAAGACAAAGATTGCCACTTGAAGGGAGTGGCATAAGCATGAAGAAGAGGGAAACTTGAGCCAGTTTTTCAATCCTGGCAACTTTAAGATGCATGGATCCGTGTGAGAGTTTGAAGTCCACGCATCTTAGAATTGCGAAGGCTGCAAAGCACTACTGTCCAGGGAACTCTGGGAGTTGAAGTCCACGTTTCTTAAAGTTACCAAAGTCGAAAAAGCCTGTCTTGAGCTTTCTTCCAGCCAGTCTCACTGGTACCCAGTCGATGGCCAGCTGAAATGTATTTCTTGGAGGCTCCTGATTCAATAGCGGCAGCAACTGACCTGGGACTCTCTGAACCTCGGTGAAAGGCAAATAAATGGAAAGACGTCCTCTGAGCAGAGTTAATTATGGGTGCCGACTGAAAGGCAAGGTCACAGGAGTCCGCAATCACAAGGATAAAAGAAGAGCCAACCTCCGGCTTCGTTGCGGTAGAGGGACTTGCAGCAGCCGCCAGTCACCTAGCAACAAGTCTCCTTCCCCTGCTGCGCTGTTTAATTCCTAGATCTCCTCCTCCGGATGTTGGCCTCTTTCCCTGACACAATGCATTATGCTGCTGGCTTGCAGGAAACAGAACGCCACTGTACGCGGCCCTCCCCTCCTATTGACCGCTTGCTCCTTTTCTTTGGAAACCACAAAAGAGCCTCGCACGAAGCTCTGAAAGGGGGAAAGAAAAGCACGCCAGAGAAAACATTTGTTTCTAATTGAGATTGAATGAAAAGGATGTTCTTTTTAAAATTTTGCCTTATTGAGGCCACATTCTCTCCCCTCCTCTCAGCACGCATTGCCCCACACTGAAGCATGTTAAACACTGGAAACACAACTGGACACTTTCACCGCCCATTGCAACATGTAACAGCTTACATGTATATACACACACACATACGCATACACATATCTATGCATGCATGCTCTTTTCATTATAGCATAGCTAGAGCTGCCTCTACAGCTAGTTAAAAACGCTTCTGTGTTTCAGAATACACTAAAGTCATTTGTGTGGTGGGTTTAAATATGTCTTAATGTCACTTCAAGTTTTCTCAACCTTTGAACCCAACTCTTCCGGTCCACAGGGCCAAGTGGGCATCAAAGAGTAGCATAAACATCACTCAGCTTTCAATGATCTTGCGGGCCCTTCCCCCACCATGAAATTGCTCTGCAAAGCTCCAATTGGTTTGCTTCCTGGTTTGTTTACCGAGCATTATTTTTCAGAGATGCTGAAAAATACAGTACCTCCCTATTGCATTTTGTGGTTCTGGGCATACAGCAGAGTAGAATGAACTATAGCAAGTCAAGATGCAAGGGACAAACAATGGCATTTTAAATGTTCCCTTTTGTTACTGAAGAAAGAAAACAAAAGGGAAAAAAATCCTTTCTAAGTTGAAAACTAGGAGTCAGCTCCCTGATGTGCCTGTTTCTATTTATCCTTTTCAGAAACGGTACTTTTCACCCAAGGCCTAAACTGCTACACTTATCTTGCCTCTTGGCATTATACCCCACCCCCCCCTTATGACAAATATCCAGGTGAGGATTCTAATAGGAAATGAACTATGAAATGTTTACAGAAAAGATATTTAACTTGCCCAGGTTTTTAGCAGCCATCCAAGTGAAAATGGCCGTGATTGGGAATGGAGAGGAGAGATGAACAAGATTGGGATAATTTTTCCTCACCAAACAGATCAATTGTTTTGTGTGTGCCTGTGGGTCAGTTTTGACTTCTGGGGGCCACCTGTACTAATCCCTGCACTTTTATTGTGCTTTGTCATTGCCTCAAAATCTCCTAGTTTCTATCCTGTTAACCTCCACCACTTTACCAAACGGGCTCAACTTTTGGTGTAGTTTCACCAAAAGTATCCACCATCAGGGAGAACAACAGTTTCTGCTTGTTTCATGTGTTGGTAACAAACTGACCTGGTATAATTCTGCTTACTTGAACTTACTTTCACACTCTCCACTTTTTCTTATGCCAACTTTAAGAAAAACAAAGAAAACTTCCATCATAAAATATTATGATACATTACTACTGCTAATATATGTGGCTCCTGGGTGGGGGTTGCAACTCCCCATGAACTGTTTCATTCTGATTTTCAGATGTCCTGGTTAATGACAATTATTTATTCATAGAATTAAACATCTATAAACCTAAAATCAGGAGTGAAATCCAGCAGGTTCTGACAGGTTCTGGAGAACCAGTAGCAGAAATTTTGAGTAGTTCGGAAAACTGGCAAATACCATCTCTGGTTGGTCCCAGAGAGGGGTGGGAATGGAGATTTTGCAGTATCCTTCCCCTGCCATGCCCACCAAGCCACGCCCACCAAGCCACGCCCACAGAACCAGTGGTAAAAAAAATTGAATTTCACCACTGCCTAAAATGATATGTCCCCTTCTTTACAGTTAACAGATTTGTATTTATCGAATTTATAGCTTCTTGAAGACCTATAAGTCAAATTCTTATGATCTATACTACAAGCACCTCAAAATGCACCTGCCTTTGTGACATTTGACATTTGGACTAGTTTCTCTTATGGTTTATATGAAGTTGTGCCATGAACAATTCTGATCCAAACTGATTTTTAATGAGAGATTTTTGCCTCCTTGACCCTACTGGATAGTAATCAATCATCTCGGGAAAAAGAAATTGAATTAGACCTCAGAAGGTATGGTTTATTAAACCAATGCATGGTTCCATTGGGACTTGAGGGAACATGTTCTGCTGTGGTGCCTTTCATAAGTTGGTGCTTAAAATTCATACTCTATTAGTGGTAATTGTTGTGACATGTCAGATGAGGAGAAAGTGCTGTAGTGAATAGTCCAGGGTTTCCAACTATCCCAATAGAACATTCACTCTTCCTGAATCACCAAAAAAACTAATTAATTTAGCACAGATTGGGAATATTGCTTTCTTATTATTTTTACCTTTTATTTTGTATCTGTATACAAGTAGTCCCTGACTTATATCCAGTGGTGGTATTCAGCTGGGTTCATCCAATTCAGACGAACTGGTAGCGGCGGCTGTGGGAAGCTCTGCCTACCTGCCCGAACATCATTACGTCCCAGTTTTGACATTCTGTGCACGCACAATCATATTTGCAAACCGGTAGTGAAGGTAAGTCAATACCACCCCTATTTATATCCAGTTGTTTAGTGATACTTTAAAGTTACAATGGCACTGGAAAAAGTGACTTATGACCTTTGCAGCATCTCTATATCACGTGATCAAAATTTGAGCACTTGGCAACTGGCATATATTGATAATGGCTGGGATCGTGTGATCTTCATCTGCTACCTTCCCAGCCAGCTTCTGCCAAACAAAGCCAATGGGAAAAGCCAGATTTGTTAACAACCTCATGTTTCACTTAACAACTGCAGTTCTGCCAATGTGCCTGCAAGAATGTTTCTGCTTCACCCTGCACAGTGATTGCCAGCCAATTTTAGTTTAAAAACAAGGTCAGCCTTCTAAATATTAATATTGTCATGAAAATAAATAAAACTGACCTGTCAATTGAGAAAGACCTTGTGGGCAGATCAAAATAGTTTCCTTCTGCTTATTTTGCTTATTTGTCCCTCCTGGTGTTAACCAGCAGACAGAAAGCGGGAGGGATAATGTGTGTGTATGCCCACATAGATATACAGGCAGTCCTTGACTTACAATAATTGTTTAGTGACCATTCAAAATTACAACAGTACTGAAAAAAGTGACCTATGACCAGTTTTTCATGCTTATGACCATTGTAGCATTCCCATAGTCACATGATCAGAATTCGGGTGCTTGGCAACTGATTCATATTTATGACGGTTGCAGTGTCCTGGGGTTGCGTGCTCCCCTTGTGTGGCCTTCTGACAACCAAGTCAATGGGGAAGCCAGATTAACTTTACAACTGGGTTACCAACTTAAAAATTGCAGTGATTCACTTAACAACTGTGGCAAGAAAGGTTGTAAAATGGGGCAAAACTCATTTAACTGTTTCACTTAGCAAAATAAATTTGGGGTTAAATTGTGGTCATAAGTCAAGGACTACCTGTATATATAATGAAATGATGGCATTTCCATATCCGTGTGTGTATGCATGTATATGTATATGTGTATACACATATATAATACATACACATCAGTGGTGAAATCCAATTTTTTTTATTACTGGTTCTGTGGGCGTGGCTGGTGGGCGTGGTGTGGCTTGGTGGGCGTAGCAGGGGAAGGATATTGCAAAATCTCCATTCCCACACCATTCCAGGGGAAAGATATTGTAAAATCTCCATTCCCACCCCACTATGGGGCCAGCCAGAGGTGGTATTGGCCAATTCTCTAAACTGCTCAAAATTTCTGATACCAATTCTCCAGAACCTGTCAGAACCTGCTGGATTTCACCCCTGATACACATATACATAATACACACACAGTCATGGGAATGCCGCTATCCCAGAACTCTGATATTCTGATATTCTTAAGTCTCTCCCACCAAGCATTATTCCAGTGAAAGATTAGTTGGGAAGAGGAAGGGCATGAGACAATATTGCAAGGAGCTCTGCCAATGGATTTGCCAAAATAATAGGAATGGAACTAGCCTCACTTCGAAGAATGGGAAGAATGTTCCATAGGGCAGGATCAATGGCAAAGAAGGCCTACCTCCTGGGTCCTGTCAAGTGTAGATCCTTAGCATGCCTTCTCTACCAGATCTGATGGGATGGCTAGATATAATCAAGGAGAACTTGCTTCCATGCCTTGAAGGGCTTCAAAAGTTAAAACCAGAACCTTGAATTTGGGCCCAGAAGCAACTCATTGAGCAGAGGTGTAACATGTGCTGTTATGCTAGGAGCATAAATAAGTGCCTGCTCCTGCATTCTGCATCAATCACCCTCACGGGAATTGATCCTGAAAAAGGAGGCAAACCAGCACCTCACTCAAATCCAATCCTCTAAGCCAACCCAGAACAATATAATGTTTGATGGTACTGAAAGCTGCAAAGAGGTCAAGTAGGATAAGAATGGATGCACAAGCCCTATCCTGTCCTTGCCAAAGATCATCCAAAAGTGAACCAATGCCTTTTCCATCCCATACCTGGGCCTGAATTCCAAACAAAAGAAATCCGGATAATCTACTTCTTCCAAAGTTTTCTGACGCTGCTGTGTAGTCACCTTCTCAACTATTTTCCCTGAAAGGGGAAGGTTAGATACTGGATGAAAATTGTCCAGTATACTGAGGTTCAAAAATGTCTTATTGAGGAGCAGGTAAAACAAAGCCTCCTTAAAAGATAAGGAAACAACCTCTCCCTTAAGCAAGAATTAACCACTGCTAGAACCAATTTCATTTGTTTGATTTTCTTTTGTTGAAGGCAAACATCTCCACTCCAATTACTGTACACTATCAAAGGAATGTTCCCAGGTTGTGGTTGTTGACCTCTGAAGCCATTTTTTAAAAAATCACCAGTGGAAAGAGTTTTCTCACTTTCCTCTTTGAATCTACTGGTAAAAAAAATAATAAAACACCCAACTAGGAGGGGTGAAGAAGAAAGAAAATCACCTATTTTTGCTCAACCTTCTGCAGGACAAGAAGCAACGGGTGGAAACTAATCAAGGAGAGAAGCAATCTAGAACTAAGGAGAAATTTCCTGACAGTTAGAACAATTAATCAGTGGAACAACTTTCCTCCAGAAGTTGTGAATGCTCCAACACTGAATGTTTTTAAGAAGATGTTGGATAACCATTTGTCTGAAGTGGTGTAGGGTTTCCTGCCTAAGCAGGGGGTTGGCCTAGAAGACCTCTAAGGTCCCTTCCAACTCTGTTGTTCTAAATTCTTCTACATACTTGCTTCCCTTTCCCTTCTTCTTCCGAGAGTTTCCCTTTTTCTCTTTTACTTTTGTTTTTACTGTATATTATTGCTCTAATTGGACACAGTGGTAGGTACCGGCTTGCACGCCTTCTTTATACTTGTTAGCTCGGCGCCGGAAAGAAACACGACTCAGCTGCTGTCCATTCAGAACCTTTATTGAAGTGCAAACTGAACTGCCGGCTGGGCTGCTGAGCCTCCTTATATCCTGCTCAGGCATGCCCGCTGGCCAATGACAACTATTTAAATCTCCCGCCGGTGGAATCTACCAATCCCCCGGCGGATGTCCTTATTAGGACATAACAATACTCTCAAATAATATATTTTGGAATAGGCAAAATCTAAAATCTTTTTAGTTTCAAATCCCTCACTGCAAAAGTGTAGTATGGAAACTTCTGAACATTGATTCCTTCCTCTTCTGGAATACATACTGTAAATAGCTATGCTCGTTTCCCTGTTTTCCTTTGTAAGCAGAACAACCCGCTAGTTATGCCAATCTAGAAGTCCTAGCGACTAAGCATGAGATGGGGCACCTCCCTCCACTACCTCCTGCCTAGAGAACCAAAAGAGAGGGCAATCTCCCCATCCACACTTGCCGGAACTTATCTTTCATTGTATGGATCCAACTACTACCATCTCCCACTGCTTGGCTGCACTGTCTTTTATCTGCTTAAGAACTGATGTAGGCTGTGTTACTTAACAGCACTGCCCCCAAGCTTAATTAATGAATTGGACCTATATGCTGCTCCAATCATAACCTGCTCAAAATAACAGAGTTAGAAGGGACCTTGGAGGTCCTCTACTCCAACCCCCTGCTCATGGAGGAAACCCTAAACCATTTCAGACAAATGTTGTCCAATCTGTTCTTAAAAACTTCTAGTGTTGGAGCATTCACAACTTCTAGAGGCATTTGTCCCACTGATTAATTGTTCTGTCAGGAATTTTTTCCTTAATTCTAGATTGCTTCTCTCCTTGATTAGTTTCCACCCATTGCTTCTTGTCCTGCCTTCAGGTGCTTTGGAGAATAGTTTGACTCCCTCTTCTTTGTGGCAATCCCTGAGATATTGGAACTCTGCTATCATGTTACTCCTAATCCTTCTTTTCATTAAACTCAATATCTTCAAATTCCTGCAACCATTCTTCATCTTTGTTGCTCTTCTCTGCGCCCTTCTTGGGTCTCCACATCTTTTTGCAACTGAAACAGGATGCAGTATTCCAAGTGTGGACTTACCAAGGCATTATAAAGTGGTATTAATACTTCACGTGATCTTGATTTTATAAGGCTTAAAAATTCTTCTTCAGAAATTAAGCCCTTTTGTAAAGGGCAATGTATATTTGAGGAAGTAAAAATTATATAAACAATATAAAATTACCTTTCCAAAGGTGAATTGTTGGGAATACTTAAAAAAGAGCATCAACTTCACATTAAATCAACAAAGATAATCGGAGTATTATGCCAAAGGCCATTTCCTGGCAAAATGTTAATCTAAGAATACAGAGTGATATGTCTGGAAGCAGAACTGCTCTCTGAAGACAACCTGGGTGTGAGTCAGAGAACATTAGACTGAATGCTATTCACCAGGAACAGAGATTTGATAACATGTGACTTGTGTCAACTCTGGAGATGTCAAGAGATATACCCTAAAAGAAGCCAAGATGAAAAAAAAAGTTTCTAAATGAGCCATTCAGCCTTGAAGGCAAACAGCTGGCAACATCTCAATTTTTGGAGAGGGGGAGGAAATCCAGGTGTGCCCTCTGAAGTTCCATCCTTACTAATATCAAAAGAGAAGAAAATATGAACGCACATCAGTACATAGATGGTCTCTGCAAAATTATAACTAGGTCTCCATCATTATCCATGAAGCCTAGCTATTATTTGATGATGATCAGTGCAAGTATGTGGATGGATGAGCTGACAAAATATTGATTTTGTGTCAAAAATAATACCTGTGATGAGTGTGGAGACGCAATTAAATGAACTGCACAGTCAGCTTTTAGATTTCTGGGTGTCTCTTCATAAATCATTTGGGACTTACAAATTTCAGAGACCATATTCTATTGTGATACCTATGTTCAGACAAGATTATCTATTTGACATAATAATAAATAATAAACTGCAGAGAGTTATGGTATTAAATACTATGTCAAATGTCTTGAACAGTATTTAAGCCTTATTTATTTATTTTCCTTTCACTGCCTTTTTTCTTTAAGTGGCTCTCATGCTGATTAAAATTTGGTGGAAAATCTAGAAATACCAAGTCATTGTTATTGGCACTATCAAACTGGATTTCAGCAGATTCCAAAATTTCAGGAAGAATTACAACTCTGTAACCAGAATGCATTATTTGCTAATAGACAAAGTGAAAAGAATTCATCTTAGATTGATTATATATTTGAAATAAACAGAAATATACGTGTGTTGTATGCATGTGTGTGAATATGATTAAATACGTAAAATGATTAATTTACTAATATTAATAGTTTTATTTAATATGAGTAAGTTGTCCCCAGTTTTCCTAAAAATAGAAATTGTAATCTAAATTTTCATTCATGCAGTTTTGTCATTTGTGCTAGTCTCTAAACAGAATACATTGTGAACGCATATTTGTACTTTTTATAGTAATAGTATAGAAGGGGTTATTATTGCCTTCTTGATTTACAGTTCTTTTATTTCCTGAATGTCTTTCATTCAAGTTCTAAACAATCTTGATGCTGCTTTAGTTTCCTACTCCAGATAAGGTCACACTGGGTCTGTCACCTACTCAGTTTAGCCTCACAGATTCAGTTTATATATACTTAGCTCTGTCACATATTGAATATCTAGAAATATGACAGTGGAAATCCCTGAGAAAGCTTTTTTCCCTTAGGGATGTGAAAAATATTTTGACCTAGAAATGGCCATTTTCCTATGACTTGTGATAGGGATTTTTTTTTTTCAAACTGGTGGGAGTGGATTGTTGAAAGGAAAGAAGAAATTATAAGCACAGGGCTAAACGAAGAAGACTCATAGCAGATGCTTAAATACCAAATCTGCCTGACAAGGCTTTTTTTTTTAATCTTCACTATGGGGAACATAGAGTTTACATGGCTGGATGAGTGGGTTACTTGTGCTTTTTGCTGTGCTTTGCAGACTGGCAATGGAAACACATTGCTAATGCTGTTGAACTTGTAATCCTGTAAAGATTTGGTTGCAAATGCACTTTGCATGCTATTATGTCTAGTTAATGCTTATCTTTCAGCAGCATTTAAAAATCAAAAATCATGGATGGTTTCTAGAGCTTTGCTGGCTATCTGATTTTGTGAAGCAAGTGAACTGTCAGAAAAAAATGGTCCAGGAGATATTTTTTTTAAATCAAATCATTAAGAAAACGTAATAGGTATGAAAATATGATTTGTGTTTGTTTCTTTGGTTTGAAATTACAGCCAGTTATTTGTCTTCAGACAACTATTAGGAACTAATGCCTGTGCTACAACCTGGGAGCAGAGACATTAAATACGTCATCAAAAAAGCACAACAAAGAATGTTCTTCCTGCGCCAACTCAGAAAGTTTAGACCACCCAAAGAGCTGCTGATACAGTTCTACAGAGGAATTATTGAGTCTGTCATCTGCACCTCTATAACTGTCCGGTTTGGCTCTGCAAATAAACAAGACAGACACAGACTTCAAAGGATAATTAGAACTGCAGAAAAAACAATTGCTACCAACCTGCCTTCCATTGAAGACCTGTACACTGCATGAGTCAAAAAGAAGGCTGTGAAAATATTTACAGACCCCTCACATCCTGGACATAAATTATTTCAACTTCTACCTTCAAAACAATGCTATAGACTGTACATGGGAACAACTAGATACAAGGACAGTTTTTTCCCCCATGCCATCACTGTGCTAACAACTAATTCCCACAACGCTGTCAAACTATCTAAAAAGGCAGCATTACCATCATTATTGTCATCCTCCCTATTACCAATCTCCTTATCTTCTTATGACTATAACTTTGCTGCTTATCACTATTGTTGTATGTACATTGAGAGCTTACGCACCAGAAACAAATTCCTTGTGTATCCAATCACACTTGGCCAACAAAGAATTCTATTCTATTCTATTCTATTCTATTCTATTCTATTCTATTCTATTCTATTCTATTCTATTCTATTCATTCCTAATCCGAATGACCCCCAAATCCCAAAATGTCATTATGGTATATAAGCACAACTCATTTTCACATCAGCCATTTTCACTAGCACTGTAACATTAAATGCCAATGCATAAGGGGCAGAGTTTGTATTGCAATATTCCAATACATATTTTGTGATTTGTTTTGCCTCTCCCTCTAACACCTTTGATTGAAAGATAAGCTAATTAAAATAACTGCAGTATTAAAGAGATATGTTGATTTCTTTGTCCCGTAATCTGTTGGCTAATTGGATCATATTTTGTTGTCTTGAAAATAGACCAGTTCATAGAAGTATTTTAACGTCCTTTCTTTCCAGATGTGAAAAAATGTGAAGTTTTAATATGGTGATGTAAACTTTATTTCAATTTGAATTGTTTTATACTATAACAATTTCTAAGAATTCATATTTTTAAATGTTAAAAACAATATTTTGCCTATATGTAAAATATATAACAATGTGATAATATAATCTCATATATAGCAGCAGAACAAAGAGAAACAATTTTGCCATTATTAACTATAAAAACTTTACCAAAACTGCTTTAATATTTCTTGGTGTCATTACAGAAACAAACAGTTCATTCTCTTGTCAACATCAACAAACCTATTGAAAAGGCTAGTGTGCAAATTTAGGTTTAGAAGCCTACAGTGTATGCCCCACAATTAAATGCATCACACACTTAAACAAATAGAATAGATGCCTTTAACTTTTAACGAAGAGCTATTTAAAAACTAAGAAAGAATCTAATGAACACATGTCACCATGGATAAAAATATTTACATTCTCTTTTTTCTATCATTTTTTCTTGTTTTATGTAGAATATTACAACACAGCTCAGGATAAATTCAGAAAAGTGAAAATGACTTTCTGTTTTCTGAGGCAGATTGAAAACCTTTTAGAGTGGATTGCTCAGATGATCCAAAAGCAAAGGGAAAATTAAAGTCTTCTTTCCCATCTTGAAAAACCTGAGCAGAAGGAGGTGTTGGAAATGCAAATGTAAATGAATCTTCATTATCCATTTTCCCAAAGAAATCTCCTTGAACAGAATAATACTCTGAATTAACATTTGATACCATATATATCAACAACATATGAATATTGATTATAAGCCATTATTAAAATAAAAAACAAAAGAGAACACTGTTGTTAATAATAACATTGGACTGTCCAGAAATATTATAAAATGGGGAGATGGTATTAGCTCCTGGATGGAACTCTTTTTAAAATATTTTTCTTTAAAAGGTAAAGTCATAATCTGGCTCTCAGTATAAATGCTTTTCAGTAATTTATGAATAAACAACAGGTAGTCACAACATATTTCTACCATGAAAACTTACCAATATCTTTGTGTGGCGAAATTGGATTTATATTTCCAGCAGAGCAGCTTTCACCTGACTAAAAGACCAAGTAAATTCATTAGAAAATGGCATATTAGTTATATGTATGGGCAAATAGGATAATAAATGAGATAAGAGCATAGTCAGTGCTAAACTGGCCATTGGCACTCCCAATAATACCAAAGAAGAGCTCATTAGCTTTATTCATGGGGGGGGGGGTGAGTCATGGGGGGGTGGTCACAGCATCAGTCAGAGAATCTCTGTAACAGAAGTTATCATTTTTAAACATGTTTAATAACTTTCTAACAAAGATGATCAGCACAGCTTTGTGGAAGCAAATCCGTAGTAAATTATGAGGGTTTATTTTGTCTGACCTGAATTATTCAGCTTAATTAGTGGTCCCATCCTCTAATTTCTTTCTAAGGATGTTCTATGCACCAGGAATAATTATTTAGATTTCCATCCTATCCCTTTTTTCTTATATTTTTCCTAAACTATTGCTTGCTTGCTTGCTTGCTTGCTTGCTTATGTTCCATCAAATTACTGTTGACTTTTAATAACAACATATATAGACTTTCTCCATGACAATCTATCCCTCACCTGATCTTTCAGGTCTACCAATACTGCACTCTGAAGCAGGCTATTCAGATGTTTTGCGGATTTTTGACTTCTTTACCAGGACTTAAGATCACAAAAGTGGCACTCAAATACCAGAGCCAGGTTGTTTCCCAATGACAATTCCCTCATTTTGCTCATAAAATTCTGTTGTGGCCCCATCCTCTGAGCCTATCCCTTTGGAGGAAGGCAGCTCTGAGCAGGAGGAAGAGGAGCCAGCCAGATCTCCCAGCCCTCCCCCTCTGGCACCGGCTCAGGTGCCAGCTGAAAGAGAGCCAAGTAGTGGGGAAACAGGTGTCTCAGATGAGAGTGAGGGAGAGACGTCATTCCTGGACGCACGCCAAAGAAGGCGAGAGAAAAGGGTACTGCAGCTGCGGCGTATGAGGAAATCCTGAGTCATTGGATTGGAGTCACAGGATCCATGACTCACTGGACCACACCCAGAAACATATCTATTTAAGACAGTATGGTGGGTCACGAAGTTCGTGACGAACAAAGCTAAACAAACGGAGCAACCTCGTAGTCTTGGAAGCTGGATGAACGGCAAAGCTACGTAGGTGATTTTCTTGTTTGTGTAAACCAATAAAGTCCTTGGCAGACGGTGTGCATATCGCTGCCAAGGTTGAGATAAGAACTGCGGAGTGTGCCAAGTGATTCTTAACCCTCGGCTGGCTGTGTTTTTGTGGGTCTCTGAAGGGGGGGGACAGATCAAATTCATTGTTTGTAGCTGGACGTGAGGCAATGATGGAAGATTTTTGTGGTATCTTTAGGAAATACTCTCTTAACATATAGCAATGTCTTCTTGAATTCTGCTGATAAATCATTTAGTTTTGATATGTTCTCCTTGATCTTTGGTGAAGAATGAGACCACATCAAAACCAATCAATCTATCATCAGAACTGAGTTTATTGAATTTCTCAACAAAGTGAGTTGAATCCTTGCAACTGAACATTGAACAGAACAAAATAACAGGATATAAATAAATGAAGGACATAAGCATAGCATAAAGAGTAATGCTAACTTGCAGTGGTGGGTTCTAACCGGTGTTACCACCAGTTCACTTTGTGCATGCGCTTTGCGCGCGATCACTAAACTTGCACTTCACACATTAAATGCTGAGGCATGGCAATCCACTCTGCCATGCCTTACAGCTGGGCTAAAAATGAAGGAATAAAGGTAGGTATAGTGCGGGGGCAGGTGGGAGGGACCGACCCGGTTTGCTCTCACATCAAGATTTCTGCTACCGGCTCTCCAGAACCGGGGAGAACCGGTAGCAACCCACCACTAACTTGCATATATAATCAAATAAAAAAATGATAATGTACCATCCAGTAAGGAGCATTGTGAAATGGTGACCTGAACTGTGGCAGGAGGGAACTGCAGTTGCAAAGAGCAATGGTCTGTATGCATCAACCAGGCCTTTTGCTCTCTGTTCCTTGACTTTAGCACAGGGCTGTCAAACTTGCAGCCCACAGGCAGGATGAGTCACGCGCTGGCCACTCCCACACCCATTTAGCGAAGGGGAAAAAATCCCGATACGTCCCATGATGCCGCAGTAACATTGCAAGTTTGACACCTCTGCTTTGACACCTCTTTATTGGATTTCTTCCACATAACTCTACATACTGATCATTATTATTCTTCCCTCTATTATACAAGAAGTTAGGATTTCAAACTGAATCTTGTCAATTCTAGTCTAAAACTTTAACAAAAACACAAGGTTTTAGGGTGATTGTGTTAATCACCCTAAAATATACCTGATCTAATGAACTCTCAGTTCCAAATGCAGAAAAATCAAAAAAATTAAATGCAGGTGATTGTGACTTTGAGGTAAATCCAGCAAGAAAAGAAAAAGCAGGTGACTTGGCCAGCAATCCTTCATTTTCTGGTGGAAATCTAATACAATGAAAAAGAGGAAGATATGATTATTAAGTGGAAGTTAAAAATCAGAAAGATCCTGAAGAAAGGCAAAATTTGATCAATAATAAACTTTGAATTAACAATGCTTACAGTTCAAATGGAGTTCTCATCTCACCAGAGTCAGGGGTTTTTGGAAGTATGTTAGGCTCTGGAGTTATAAGCCCTGGAGTTGATACCGCATCTGCATCTCTTGCTGAAGAATAACATCCAGGTTTAGTAGAAATTTCTGTCTGCCTATCCTGTTTATGAAAATGCTGCTATATCATATTTGAAGAAACCATGACTACCACAAATATATTCAGGGCTTTTTAAAATTTTCAATTATCACCTTTTGGAACAATAATATGAAAGTTGAAAGATATAAATTTATTTATTTTATAAATGTATTTATTTAATTTATATGCATAAAAAAGCATATCCAAATTTGTAAAATCAGTACATAAATGATGGAATAAGAACTGAAGTGTTTCTTCAGAGAGAAATCTACATAGATTTGAAGTTGTTAGTCTTCTGTGCAGGTATGTTACATGAAGATCATTTTCTCAACCAACTGCTTTCCAAAAAAGTACAATGCAAGGAATTTAAAGCAGCAAACATCAAATCAATTAACATCAGCATGTATCTGGTTTTCAGCATTATTGAAAATCATTTAATAGAACAATGTAACAAAAAGTTAAACTAACTTGAGATATAACTGCAGAATCCATTGATTTTTTTTCCTTTTGTTTGAAGTCAGCCGTTTTTCCTACCACAGAAAATTATATTTTATAAAAATCAAGATGGTGTAGCATTGGTGATTATACTGGTACATTATTGAAGAAGAGAAACATATGCTGCTATATTCCAGTCACGTAGCTGTATATCAGCTTTTAGTATCAATGTCAGAAAAATTGTAAGATACAGGGACCAGAATACCAAACAATAATCCATCACTAGATTTATTTCCCTGAAATTGTGGACCCATGGGAAATTCAGCACCTAGAAGGGGTTTCGCAAACAGACAATAAAAAATGAATGTATAAACTGAGAGGGTGAGAGGCAAAATACTCCAATGGCCAGCTTAAGATCTTGGAGATCTGATGTAGGGTATAACAAGGTGAAGAGCCAAGCATTGTAGGATCAATTGAGAAAGAAAAAAAGAAGACCCCACTTTATCCAAAGAAGCCATTCATACTTAATTCATTTCTTGCCTCACTCCAATATGTGTAGTGTTATAATTCACCAATGCAGTATAATGGTAAAGGTGCTGGATTGGAGCCACTATGATTCAGGCTCATTTTATCATGGCAGTCAGTGGGTAACTCTGTGCCAGTCAATCTCTCAACCCAATCTCTCATGAAAGGTCGTTGAGGGGATAAAATGAAAGGTGATCCCTAAGTATATCACCTAAGTATGTTACCTAATACCTAAACAATCTAGATATCTAGCCATAGGACACTCTAGTAAATGCTCATATATAATTTAATTTTATTCATAATTTTACTGATCATTCATATTGTGCATTTTTTAAATGATTCACTGTTCTGCTTTTGTATTTTGAAACACATTTTATATACTTTTTAAAAAAAAACCTGAATCAATGCTGTATTAAGGTTAAATAACTGGGGATAAAAACAGTAATACAAATGTATAAATATGATTTTAACTGGTCTACTTAATGAAATATTATTTAGTAATATTTATATGAAATCACTTATATTCAGATCAGCTATAATGAGTATCCCAATCTTCCTAAATAGTATGGAGAGAAAACTATTTGCGTCTCTTTTCTGATAAAACCTAACTTATCAAATAGCTAATAGTAAATGGCAATATATATAATGCATATTTTAGTAAATTTTTACCTTTTGTATTTTCAATGTTAAAGCACTGTTTAGTAAGTGTGTTCTTCTGATTAGCTAATAATCTGAAACAATTCAGAAAATAATTAATTTACATAAACTAAGCAGAATTATATATTTTCATAAACTTTATATTATTAATGAATAGAATGATTGAAAAATTACCTATTTGATATTTCATTGGGATCATTTGTTATAGATGAATCTGTTTCTACAATATTGGTTTCTGAATTATCACATTTCTAAAACAAAACAACATGTATTTCAAATTAAGAGGAATATAAAATTCTGATAGAAGGCCCATTTATTCTCCTACAGCACTAAAAATAATACTCAAGTTACTCTTATTCCTCTCTACTACTACATCCCTTACCCTTTTTGTTGGAAGGAAAACTGTTACAGTGAAATCCCTGTATTTTTAATTGTTTGTTTTTATTTATTATATTTTTAGCATATCTTAAAGAATTGAATGTTGGATACTTGGACCCAACATATCTTTTAAGTAAGTTTCCTGTTTTTCCTTTGAATTTGTGTACTATACTGTACTATACTTAAAAGAAAACAAAATGCATTTAATCTAAAGGATTTCATATAATAGATAGAGCTATCCATACTGACCTTCTGTTGACTTAGACAAAAAGAATCCCAGAAGAATGAAAACAGAATTATTTTTGCAAAATTATCTTTAGATGTACCACATTATTTTTAAATACATTTTATTGTGCTGAACTAATGGATGCATATTATTCATTCTGCTTTTTGTTTGCTTACCTGATTGCATACCTGATTTTCATTTTCCATATGGTTGAAATACATACTAGTCAATGTTGAATGCCCTGCCAGATTCTCTTCCTTTTCTGCACCTGTATTATATAAGATTATGAGTTCTATATTATTCAGCTGATACCCACATAGGAATAATATAAAATTGACATCAAAAGGGCTATCATATAGTTGTAGTCCTCTCATAGTAAAAAAGATTACAATATTTGAGTAAGGGTTTTCACTATTTGCACCCACCATAACACAAAGTTGTCCTGGCAACACCTTTTTTGGGCATATTTTGCCTTTTTTTTAAAGCTGAAACAATGTTAACACAGTGTTTTCCCCTTATTGTTGGGAATCATCCCCAACATGGTTCAAACTAATCTGTTAACATGTTAGGAGAGAAGGTGTCTGCAGTGACTCAAGGCAGAGGCTGGAGCAGTAGGACATCAATCAATCAATCAGAATATAGCTGGAAGAGACCTTGGAGGTCTTCTAGTTCAGTCCCCTGTTCAAGCAGAAGACCCTATACCATTTCAGACAAATGACTGTCCAGTCTCTTCTTAAAAACCTCCAGTGATGAAGCACCCAAAACTTCTGAAGGCAACCTGTTCCACTGGGTAATTGTCCTCACTGTTAGGAAGTTTCTCCTTAATTCCAGGTTGCTTCTCTCCTTGATTAGTTTCCATCCATTGTTTCTTGCCCTGCCCTTTGGTGTTTTGAAAAATAAATTGACCCCCTCCTCTTTGTAGTAGCCTCTCAAGTACTGGAATACTGCTGTCATATCCCCCCACTCCTTCTTTTCTCTAAACTAGCCAAACCCAAATCCTGCAACCATTTTCTTCATATGTTTTAGTCTCCAGGCCTTTAATCATATTAGTTGCTCTTTTTGCATCTTTTCCAAACACTCCATGTTTTTTGTAATGTGGTGACCAAAACTGGATGCAGTATTCCAAATGTGGTCTTACTAAGGCTTTACAAAGTGGTGATAATACTTCATGTGATTTTGATTCTATGCCTCTGTTTATACAACCATGGATTGTATTAGCTTTTTTGGCTGCTGCCACACACTGCTGACTCATGTTCAAGTGATCATCCACTAGGACTACAAAGTCCCTCTCACAGTTACTATTTTTGAGCCAGGTTTCATCTAATCTGTACTTGTAATTTTGGTTTTTCCTGCCCAGGTGTAAAACATTGCCTTTCTCCACATTAAATTTCATTTTGTTGGATAGGGTCCATTGTTCAAGTCTGTCAAAATATTTTTGGATCATGAGCTTGTCTTCTGGATTTTTGGCTATTCCTGCCAGCTTAGTATCATCAGAAAATTTGATGAGATCCCCTTCTATTCCATCATTTAAGTCATTTATGAAGATATTGAAGAGTACTGGGCGTAAGATGGAACCCCACTGTGGTACCCCACTGCTTACTTCCCTCCACGTAGATGTAGTACCATTAAGGACTACTCATTGTGTACAGTTTGTCAGTCAATGATCAGTTATAGGGATTACAATTTTTGTGCTGATACAAATTTGTGCTGACCTTCTGCAAATATCCAGCTAATACAGGTACTACAAAAACAGGGCACTAAGGGTAATGAAGCCTAGAATAACAGAACAATATGGACATAATCTGGTCAGGATTCTACTAGAATTATTCAGATGAGAGAAATCAGGGCATGAACCAGCAGCTATGCAATCTCAGACATGAAGAACGGATGGATTCTATGAATATTCATCAAATAAAAATCACAGATGTTGATGGCTATCCTGATAAAAGATTTTAAGAAACGTTCTGTGTCAATTTAGATTTTGGAAGTATAACAATCTTGTCCATGTTCAGTTTGAGATGGTGATGACACATCTAGCTTAAAAACCTATGCCAGGCTCTTGGAATGGTATGCCCACAAAGGATTTGACATTTATTTCTTGTTAAGAGGAGAAATTGGGCAAAACAGAGCTCTATATGCTCAGAGCAGGGCTTTGTCACTCTCCCTTGAAGGGGAAAGATGGCACATCACCATAGAAAACAGAATCCAGTCAGTTGCATTTGACTAACTAGTTCCAATATGACTGATATAGTAACACCTGTATTTCCTGCAACAAAAATATCAAATTATACAGGGAAATACCTTAATATATTCTATAATATTCAGATGTATACATAAATATTTAAAGACACAGGTAAGTCATATCACAGGTTGTATATCTGCTGTAGGGAAAATGGTACACATATAGCAATAATATCCAGCACTATCCATAGATGGAATATCCAACATTCTATGTTTGTATGTATGTATTTACTTTCCAGAGTCCCAGAGACTGTAAAAGTAGTCCTTGATTTACACACTTACGACCATTGCAGCATCCTCATGATCATGTGATCAAAATTTGGGCACTTGGCAACCGGCATGTATTTATGACAGTTGCACTGTCTTGGTGCAACTGAGGAAGCCTTGAAACCTTCCCATCTGGCTTCTGACAAGCCAAGACAATGGGAGAAACCAGATTTCACTTAATGACTGCATGACTCACTTACAACTGCAGTGATTCATTTAACAACTGGTAAAAAGGTCACAAAAATGGGACAAAACTCACTATACAACTGCCTTGCTTAGCAATGGAAATTTTGAGCTCAACTGTAGTAGTAAGTCAAGGACTACCTGTACTGTTTCTTGTTTTGATGCTGCTGTTAGAAATCAATAGGAATATACTGCAAGTCCAGTACTGATAATACTGTATCAGTGCTTTTTGGCAAAAAGTTTTGTTTCCTTCTATAATTTTTTTCCATATTTAATACTATTTTAAGGTAGTTTCCCCAACTATACTTAGCACAATTCTTTTCTATAAAACTGTTTGTAGACAGCTGAGTATTCGTATACAGATTATGAACTGAAGTACAGCTGATTATGAACAACAGTAGCATATTTATTTTCATTTACCTCAAAATCTCATAAATCTCTTAATATTTTGTTACCTCTGTCTGTGATCTGAAATAGTGGTTTCACAGTTGGCACACTTTGAACTAATTTCTGAAAAATGCTAGATAGATTAAATGGTTTATACGTTTGTTCTTTCTTGTTCAATAAATGTTGACTCTCTTTGAACAAGCTGAAAGAAAATTTTAAATCAATGAAAGAAACATAGAATGCCTGAATGCCCTATTTTACTTTACTTTGAAATAAATGATAAGATCATACAAAAATGCAAAATCTTATCTAATGTCCCCACTGGATATTGTCTACTGAGCAACTTGCTTAATAGAAATATGAAAAGCATGGGAAAATACCAAATTGTTACAAAATTATTGACCTACCTTTGACTAAAACTGTTAACACAAACTTTTCTTTTTGAAAACAAGTACATTATTATAGAATATAATATCTTTGTGAGGCAGATGGGCAGTTTCTAAATTTGACTCATAAATAAATAAAAGATAAACAATGTACCACAACTTTTATTCTGTCTTCACATTTCTTTTGGTTTTATTTTTGGCTTGTTGTTCTTTTTAGCTTTAATTTGTTGGAGGTTTTTTTAGTTTTTCCTCTCAGTATTTTTTTGTTCAATGAAAAGGCAAAATTATACATAAACGTAATATTTTACAGCTAAAAATATTAAGATGCTATTTTTGATGGATTATTTGTTTACTTTAATCAGTCTTTCTTCAAGTATTATCTACTTTTTTCCAATGCTTTAAAGTGAGAACAGAAGAGGGAACATAAAATATAAATTAGAGATACTATATAAAATACTAGTGTGGAAATGTCCTTTGACTATTGGAGAAAACATGGAAAACCACATTGATTCTTTGAGGGTTCGTATGTTATGTCTTCGTACAGCACTGATTCTTTGGCTTTGAAACGGAGATGAGCACTGCCCCCTAGAGTCGGGAACAACTAGCACATTACCTTTACTTTATGTTACTTATTTTTGGTTCCTAGAGTAAATTCATGTTATCTAGGAGCTGGATTTGCTTTTTAAGTTGAGGTATTTTCTTGTCTAGAGAGGTTCTATAGTTACTTAGACTATGTAAAGAATCATTCTTTATTTCCCCCAAACTGATTTGATCTAGAAGCCAACACCAACCTCTTAGAAAAGTCACACATTTTACCAAGATCACACAATTGCCCTTTTATAGTTTTAGGAAATATGATTCCATTCCAATTCTAAGGTAATCACTGCAAGGGAACCTTCACATTAGAAAAGTATAGTATAAACCTTTCTGCACTAGCCAATTTGCGTGTAAATATTATATTGAAAATCTGTATTTAAATCTGTTAGAACAGAAATCTCTCTGTAAAATAGTAAGTAAAGCAGATACAATTTGTAATACTCTTTGAATTTGTAAGGGGGAAAGCTTCTGGACAAGTAAGATTTCAGCATTCAGTAACCTCTTTATAACTCATGTTTTACTGTGATATATTTGATTTTAAAATGCCACCTTTCATCAAAGCTCTTCTTTCTTTCTTGATTTTTTGCTTTTTCTTCTATCACATTAGAATCCTCTTCCATCTGTTCAGTATGCTTTTGATCTTCTGTAACATTATCTAGATGCTAAAAGACAAAATTCATTTATTTTGTGCAAATGGTTTATTTGTGTATTTTTATCCCATCTTTATTATGTTTACAAATAACTTAAGATAGCGAACATACCTAATTTTCCTCCGCCTATTTTCCTCAAAAAACAACCCTGTGGATTGAGTCACCCAGCTAATCTGAAGATACTTATTTCTGTCTAGCTTTCCATGCATACATGCACAAACCACATAGTCTTTGACTTTTCTCCTGGCAGAATGTACTTAATAACTAGGTGTTAGGCTTCACTTATCCCTATTATGCATTTCTTATAAATAAATTTCCTTTCTGTTATAGTTATAAATATAGTTATTCATTAATCACTCCTTAGGTTAGATTCCCACTTTCAGAAATACTTCATACACTCCAATCTCTAATAATACTTTTCCATGTGATTTGATGCAGTAACATGTTCACTTAGACTGCACCATAAGCACTTACCTCTTTGAAGTAGTTCATTTTCTTTTCTAGCTCTTTTGCAGTTTTGACAAGTTCTGCTGATTGCTGTTTGAGAATTGCTGCATGAATAAGAGTTTCCTTTGTGTTCTGCCACAGAGAAGCACTTTCATACGTTAAGGAATCAATTGAACACACAATTTAACATTCAAATAAAAAGGTAAAAGGGACCACAATTCTGCTCATAGTTCATTGTCATTTAAATATCTGAAATTGATGAACTGGTTCTCCATAATTTGAATAATTTTATTCTCCATCCAAATTTACCCAGTTTGTGATTAACATGTTGATGAATCATTTGCTATTAGCCTCCCAAAAGTATACAATATAAGATTCGAATCTATATTTAAAAATTGCTAACCTGTAACTAACATGAAACATGTCATGTTAATTATGTGAAGTTGACTACTAACAATTGGTCCTAGTATTTCAAATTAAATTGAGAATTAGGCTACAGTGCAGTCTAGTGGCCATGGTATAATTTGTATATTAAAGGATCAAAAGTTTAGAAAACATTGCGTAAAACATCTGAAAAAGTGAAGCTCTGCTAGCTTCTATAAATCTGGGACCAGGGTAATGATGTTGATGTGAATGTTAATTCCATTTCAAATAAAACATAAAAGAAAATTGTATTAATGTATTGAATGAATTTACACTGGTATTCTATTGATAGAATGCTATCCAGGAATAAAGCAAATTTTTCTACTTTTGTGTAATCCCTCCTCAAATCTCCAAATTGGTTCACTGGACCAGGAGAGCTATTGAAACAAAACTAGACAGATATATAGGGGAAGAGATAAAGAGGAGAGGGTAAACCGTAAGTCCATTTTTAGACATAGACTCTAAGAGGTAGCCAAAGTTGTCTTAAATTCTATCCCCAAAATTTAAGATGCAATATGATGTATGGAAGGATAACAATTTAAGTAGAGTCATTTTAAACCAAATTTAAACTAGTTTCCTATTTCCCTATATGATATCATGATTACAATTACATATTCTGAATATATGAACATTGTCCATAATTCCTTCCTATCATTCTAATTTAGTTAGCTTCTTAAATGGCAAAATACATTATTGCTACATGTGCTTTTCAATTGATGTAACAGCTTGCAACTATCATGATAGAATCAATGGGGTGGGTGGGGAGAGTTGAATGGATACATATGAATTGCCCACGAAGAAAGTGATTGGAAAGGACCAGGTCCTGGAAAAAAAGTGGTAATCAATTAATTTCTTAACTGTTCTGCATCTTATTAAACAGTAAAGAATTATTGATTCTATTGTAGTAGTAGAAACAGTTGTTATTATTAATAGTAATAGCAATAGCATTAGTTAATACATCCTTTTATGATATTGCTCACATAGCAGTTTTAATGAGTGGCTGAGGTTTGTTATTGCTATAACAATAGGTTTGTTATAGTTTGCTATCAGGAGCCACAATTCCTTCCTAATATACTGTAAATCATTCAGAACCAGTAGTGAAATCTAAAATTTGTTACTACTGGTTCTGTGGACATGGCTTGGTGAGGGGGTTATGTGACTGGGTGGACGTGACCAACTTTTTTTTTAAACTTTTAAAACCATTTTTAAAACCATTTTTGTAAAAAATGCTTTTAAAAGGCTCTGACGATTAGGCAACTCAGCTGGGATTGTCAGAACCTTTTAAAAGCATTTTTTTTTTGTAAAAGCATTTTTTTCTTTTTAAAAGAAAAAAAGCCTCTGCTGATCAAGCCACTCAGCTGGGATCGTCAGAGGCTTTTAAAAGCATTTAACTTTTACATTTATTTTAACTCATAGTCTAAAGACTCTGCATAAATGAAATTAAAATTATTAAAAGCATATTTTACTGTGAAGATCTATCAGTTCAGCTTCTTTCTGCTTAAATAATTTGGAATGTTGTTGAACTCGATCTTGAATTTCTTCACATTCTTTTTTTTCACGATAATATTCTTGAGCAATTGTTGTTTCTAAATATTTTGCTTGGTGCTGCCTGAAAACTTCTTGATATTGATTCATATAATCCTGGTACATTTTTCTTTTAAAACAAGAAAATAGTCATTTTTCACTAGTGAATAATTATATTTTCAAAAGATTATCACATTTTACAATATATACGCTATTCAACTGATGTTTTGCAAAAATATTAACACCACATGCTATTATTTAATTAATTGTGAATATTTCTGACAATTTGTATTTATTACTAATTTATATTATCACTATTAACCATATGTGACATCCTAATTGTAACTGCCCATGAAAATATACTTTATATTGTTCCCAACTGCTTTTACTTTTATTTAGTAATGAATAGAATTAATAACATTATCAATATTTCATCAAATTATTCATAATATAACCATCTCTAAGTATTTAACAAAATATGGCTGGCAAACTGGATATAAAATAGATCAAGTTGAAATGCTTAAATATCTGGACATTGCTCTTCAGCTCTCATATTCCTAAAAGGCAGATTATGCATCATGAATACAGTCTGCCAAAAGACTGTATTCCTATTGCCAAAAGATGTAAGTCTATAATTTCAATGTTCTTTTTCCATAATGTGGGTTTGTAAATTCCTTTCCCCACTTAAAATAATGTTTTAATTCTGTCTTTCATTGGTTCAGTCTTACATATTCAATCTTCCAGCACTGTAGTACATATATTTAATTAATGTTATTTCTCTTAATTTAATAAAAAAAAAGTTTCCATCTGAATTTTGTAAATTTGATTTCAAAACTCTATACTATTCTGGTTAATGAACATAATACAGATGTTTAAGTCGTAGTCTGAAATGTTCATATGTCTTTGCATACTTGTCTTTTTCTGTTGCTTCTTGGTAATTCTGAAGTTCTTTCTGTAAATATTCTTCATGTTTTTTCAAAATAACATATGTTGGTTTCCAGCTAGATCAGTAAGTTTAAAATAATAACAATTATATATTTGTTGAGTCAGCATAATTTAAGAATTGTCCAAAGTAACAAAGCTATAATATAATTCTGTCTGAACCCTTTCCAGTGTCTCAACATCTTTTTTACACTTGGTCACCGCAATATAAAAAAAATTGTGAGATTCTGGAACCAGTGTAGAGAAGAGCAACAAGGATGATTAGTGGTTGAAGGCTAAAATATATGAAGAATGGTTGCAGGAATTGTGTATGTCAAGTCTAGTGAAACAAAAGACTAGGGGAGACTAGCAGTGTTCCAAATTTTTAAGGGGCTGCCACAAAGAAGAGAGACATAACATATTTTCCAAAGCACCAGAAGGCAAGATAAGAAATAATGGATGGAAACTAATCAAAGAGAGAAGCAAACTAGAACTAAGGAGAAATTTCTTAATGGTGAGAACAATTAACCAGTGGAATGCCTTGCCTTCAGAAGTTGTGAGTGTCCCACTGCTGGAGGCTTTTAAGAGACTGGGCAAACATTTGTCTGAAATAGTATAGGGTTTCCTGCTCAAGCATGGAGTTGGACTAGATGACCTCCAAGGTCCCTTCCAATTCTCTTATTCTATATTCTAGTGTGATGCATCTTTGAATGACAAGTTAAATGTTATCAGTTTACTATTTCTCCTTTTTAGTTTTAACTGCTTGTGTCCTGATTATGCCTCCAATATTGCAAACATTCTTCAAAGGAAAATTGTTCGAGCACTTCGTTGATTTGAGTTACATTACTCTGCATATTTTCAGCTCCTTTGGATACAATCTGAAAGCAATTTTAAGGAGTGCAACATATATGACATCATTGCATAAATGTCATGACTTACCTATTTGTAACATATGCTATGACATAATAGCATAATTGCATTATTTTGTGATGATGTCATTGATCACATAGCATCATTTTGACATCCCTGTGTTATTATAGAATTCTTATTATTGATTTTTAGTGTTTTTGAGAATTTTTCCAGTGAAGAGAGGAATAAAGTAAAAAGGGTAAAAACGGTTTATATAATAAATATATGTATATACAATATACTTACATGTTACAGTTCTCTTTATTGGTATTATTTTGTCTGCATAAGTTAAGAATTGCTTCCTCACTTTTATTTATTTCTTCATGTAGGTGGCAGATTTCACTTTTTTCCTCCAAAATGTTTGCAGTATATACTGAAAATAAATTTTTGCATGTCTGGTATACAAAGAATTTAAGATTGAAAGAAACACTTCATGGCATAGCATAGACATAACCATCTGTTCCAAACCACAGTGACACCAAAATGACAAAGCTTATTTTATGAAAAGATAAAATATTTCTACAGTTTCATATTTGTATTATGATATTTATTTATTTATTTGTTCAACTTGTATGCCGCCTTTCTCCGAAGACTCAAGGCAGATATCACATGCAGATGGATAAGGGAGAAAACTGTAAGGGAAAAAATAACTAAAGTGATACCAGATTCAAGATATTGGGAGGCAGAAATAAAGCTGCTATGGAAAAAGTAGTAAGAATATGAAATATTCCATAATATGAAATATGAACTATTTATAAATGTGAAATTTTCAAAATGATACTCAATCTGCAAAGGTAAAAGTAAAAATAAATCCTTGAATTGAACCATGTAGTTTTTTTACTATAATATTACATCCTTTTTTATATATTCATAACATATACTCACGCTGTATCTGTTGTCTTTCATATTCTTTGGAGTAAGATGCTTGTTCAAGCTGAAAAACTGAAGAAGATATATACATGTTTTGTATTGATATAAATCAAATTTAAATGTAAAAAAGAAATGCATTTTCAATCATAGTTTGGTCAATTTTTATTGCCATTCTACAATAAATTTAAGTAGTTTAAGTAGTTGAACCATAGTATGCAATTTTCCTTATTTATTCCAGCTCTAATTCTGCATCTCCAAGTTACTTTTACTATTACAGTTTACAATTATTTTTCTTGTTTACAGTGTCTGGGAATAGGAAAGCAAAATGAAAATGAGAAGTAATAGAAGAGTTCAGGTTGTCCCAAAAGTGCTTTTTTTCAAGAGGCAACTGGACTTTCTGGTTTTTCTTTGAAGACGTTTCACTTCTCATCCAAGAAGCTCAGCTTCTTGAAAAAAGCACTTTTGGGATAACCAAGACCTGGATGACTGAGAATCTCCAATGACAGAAGAGTTCAGGGCTAACAGATCTGACCTGCAAATATCTAAATGATCTTTAGTTGTAACTCTGTTCTGCTCTAAACAGCATCGCTCCATATGTAATTTCTTAAACCATTGTCTATACCAAGAAACACTTTAATGAGACTAACTAGAGAAATTTCTATGTAATGTTACATCCTCTCATAAAGAGATTTATATAAGAGTCATCTGTACAATTAATTCAAATAATCCAAAATTTTTGACTACCTGGAATAAAAAGTTAGGAATTTCTTGAATGACTAGTTTTAGTCATGAACCTTTCTAACATACCAAGTTGTAGCAGCAGCTTGTCCAGATTGCTTAAGAGAGTGTCAGCCATTTTGTAATCTAAATTTAAAAGCAGAAAAAAAATTTATAAACTCACAATTGCAGAGAATCACTCAAATAATATTTTTTCATTGTTTGTTCATTTATTCTACTTCCAGATTCAAACTTCATTAATAATTGTTACCATCATTATTTCCAATGTAAACTTTTATGAGTATAAGATGAGGGAGTAATTGACAAAAAAAATGGCAAAGATGCAAAGAAGAATTAAAGAGAAATACAGATGCTGGAAAGCTGAAATTTAGATGTTAACAGACAGGATCCAGACTTCCAAGAGGAAAATGCTAACAAATTTTGGAGTACCTAGGATACTCCAACTTTTTGTCAATGTATTAAATCATTTTCTGAAAATAATAGAAGATTTATGATATAAGCAACATCTGGATGAACCCAGAGGAAAGTAAGCTAATATGTAGGCTTGCAATGTTATCAGTTATGAAAATTTCCATCATACTCTGAATGAAGTCTTTTCCCACTGTGATGTGAATCAAAAGGTAAAATTAATAAATAATAAACTATATTCAGTATTTGAATTGAATTGAATTAAAAAGGTGTCGATCTCATGCCTGGTTGCTCAATATATTTTTATCTTCAAATATTTTAACTTCCAAACAACTTTTCAAAGTGCCTAACTTCCAACAAATTACATACCTCAGAGTTTTCTAGGAGCCTGAGTAGCATAGGGGGCTAATGCCTCCTACTAAAGGCAGCAATTAACATTCAGCTGCCTGTAATTCTGCGAGTTCAATCCTAGCCAGGCTGAAGGTCGACTCAGCCTTCCATCCTTTCTAAGGTGGGCAAATTGAGGACCCAGTTTGTGGGGGCAATAAGCTGACTTTGTATAAATATATACAAAAGTATGAAGGCTATTGCTTAATGCACTATAAGCCGCCCTGAGTCTCCGGAGAAGGGCGGCATGTAAATCAAATTTTTTTTAAAAAGTGATATATTGTTGAAAGGAGTTTTTTTTAAAAAAAGACAACACCTAGCCTATATCACAAGAGGGGGTTAAATTCAGGATAGAAGAATACAATAGTTCATGTGGCCAGTTAGTATAACCAGGCCTGGGGTAAGGTGCTCTGAGATCCCTGTTAAGTCTTTTTTTTAAATGTTGGAAATGCTGTTTTATAGGACTTGTGTTTTTAAATCATGTATTACAAATATTGAAAGCTGCCCAGAATCTTTCTGGAATTGGACAGCCTTAACATATCTAATAAATAAGAATGCTTTATTATTCCTGTGTTTAAAAAGCTTTGCTGATGGGAAAATATAATTCATGGTTTCTGTGAATGTTTTGCTGTGCTTTAATTTGCTGACAGGTGTATTTGCCTGGATTAGTTTGGTTGAAATGTAAGTAGTGGTGGGTTCCTACCGGTTCCGCCGAGCCAGTAGTGGTGACGATATGACATCACTGAACCGGTTCTGCCTCCCCCTACCCCCCTACCCCACCCCTGCATTATTTTTACCTTTTATTTGGCCCCACTCCCAATCTATTGCTGCTTCCTGAGTCCCAGGTGATGGCTAGAGGGAAAAAAACTGTTTAAACTCATGCTGTAGGGCTTCAAAGGGCTGCCCTACAGCTGATCAGTGGTAAAAGAAAACAAATGAATAGACTGGTGCCTGCAAAAATAAATGGGTAGACCAATGCCTGCAAAAATACATGAGTAGATCAGTGCCTGCAAAAATACATGAGTATATCAGTGCCTGCAAAAATAAATGGGTAGACTGGTACAGCAAGCAGTTAAAAACCTGGTAGACCAATACCTCTGCTAAATCGTAAAGAATTGTCCCATGACGATCAAGGCACACCCACAAAATAAGCCACACCCACAGAACCGGTAGTAAAAAATGTTAGAACCCACCCCTGAATGTAAGTATTGTTAATGTTACTAACATTGTATAAATGAATAGACCATTAGTACTGTGTTGGATTTAGTTGGCTTGTTGAACTTTGTAAGTACAATCTGTGTATGATTTTCTCCCCTGCTGTACAGATGTTTTCTGTGGTATTAAGAGTCATCCATAATGACCCCATTTTTTGAAGGAAGCAGTTATACTTTCTGCAAGCAGACACATCAAAAAAGAATAATGCACTTGGTTTTATTTGGTTAAAACTGTCAAGGAGGCAAAAACAAATAGGGAAAGCAGGCTAAACTTAAAAACATCTTTTTAAAAAGTCATGATAGATAACTTGAACAAATATGGACAGGTATCTTATTTTCAAAACATAACTTTACCAAATTTTCATAAAATTTTGATGGTACTGTAGGTAGCATTCACTATGGATTACTTACAGTAAGAGTCGAACTGAATACTCCTGTTCCTGCCTTCAGTGATAAATAAGGGGGAGAAGCTGGTCCTGAATATCTAGTGTTACCTATGAATAGAACACTTGAAACCTTACAAGTTTTGTTCTGACAGAACTCAGAAGCCAAGGCAAACCATTTTGAGTTTTCTTTATGCACCACATTTTGAGAAAGGCAGTATCATTCCCAGTTGGAAATAACACTCTTTTTCTGTTCTGTCCATATTCCTAATCCAGATCTTCTTCTAACAATCCTACAAGACTGATTTCTCTTAGCCTCCATGCAGGTGGGGCTGTAAGACAAGTGCCTCAAGTTGTGGATGACAATTCTTCTCACAAACAGGGTCACCTCTCCTCTGCTGTATCACTTCACACTTAATCTATGAATGTCTGGCTAGTATGAGGTGCTTTGGGTGAGGTTGCCTTTCTGCCCCTTTGCTCTTTTAAGCATAGTGTTGAGCAAAAGGATGCCCCATCCTTTGCCAGTGCTTGGATGTGTTTAGTCCCCATTCATGGGTCTGTATGCCAAATATCCTCTGAAATGTTGCCTTCCTAGAATTTTTTTTAAAAGGTTCACAAACCAACTGGATTGTACACTTCCTTTTATCATATCTCTTCACTTCACTTTTGTTTTAACTCATCTGTCTTTCTTTATGGGAAAAAGTTTCAGCATCCTTTAAGCTGATTTTTTTTGAACCGGCTCTTTTGACAATAATGTAATCTACAGGCATCAGCAACTAGATTTATCTGCACATCTTGAGAAAAACTAAAAGCTGTGCTTGTTGATTTCTGCATACTGTGACATAGCAGCAAATTATAGTAATTATTTTTCTGACTAATAGTAATTGTTTGTATAGACAAGACTGTGCTCCAAGGTCTGTTTCTTTACTGATAGAGAGATTGTTATTTGTCTGCATATCTTACTTTTTTATACATGAGCTTAAGGTGGTCCCTGATATTTTCCCCCTTAAAAACATGACTCGAGATCTAGTTAGTCTCATTTCTCCTCCAATTTTGTTTTCAATTGTCCAGCTAAATTAATGTAGAATTGAAAAAAGGAAAGAATTTGTATACATACTAATCTATTCAAACATTATTTGAGGGGGAGATGGTGCTGCAGCTATTTTTTTCTTATTTCCGTTCTAATATCTCACAAACTTCCCTCCCCTTAATAAATTATTTATAAGTAAGTAATCTATTTTTATTTATAAATAAAAATAAATGTTCTGCCAGAATTTTAAAAAGCTGATGTGAGAAGCAATTTTGCAGCTTTAAAATAGCTTCAACCATTGCACTTCCACAAATGCAAGCGTGTATTTGCCATTTTCCTCAACCAGACCCCTCAACTGCTTTTCTTCCTCCTCTCCCCTTCCCCCACCCCGCAGGGTTTTAGCTATAGTTGGGAAAGCATGTATTTAAGGAAGGAGTATTGGAAACACTGAGGACTGCAATCAGAAAGAAATCCATATATTTGGGGCAGCAGAAGCAATTTTTCCCCCTCACTTCAATCCCTGAAGGCTTCTTAGCTTTGAAGAGAGCAGTCAGGGGGCCTCAGGATCAGATGTAGCAACAGTTCTGTGATTGGCTGCTGAGCCTTTGACTTTGTCCAATAGGATTCAGTAACTGCTCTGACAGAAAGGGAAGTGGGAGGAGCCTTTTGAAAAAGCAGTTGGGTTGAGGGCAAGAAAACCGATTAGAGCGTTCCTTATTATTCACATTTCCTAAAGTTTCCCTCATGGTAAACCAAAGGATCTACTGTGGATTTCAGAATAGGAATAGCACTTAGACTTATATATTGCTTACATTGTTGTTTCCCAATATCATCTGCATTCCTAATTAGTTTGAGTTAGGTGGTCACACTCCAGTTCCTTCTCCTGCTTGAGCAGGTGGCTGGACTAGAAGACCTCCAAGGTCCCTTCCAGCTCATTCTATTCTAATTCTAATTCCTTCTCACAGGAGCTGCTTTTTGTAGTTCTAGACTATTTGCTCTGAACTAGCTTGCCTCAGGACATCATACTGGTTCCTTTCCTCCTAGTTTTTAGAAAGTCTATTGAAATGTGGCAGTTCCATTAGATCCCAGCGATTGGGATGTTAAAACTACTTTCTCTGGTGAAAAATGGTTTATTTTTTTAAAATTTTTGATCCTTTGATTATGAAATTCTTATCTGTTTGTTTGCTTCTTTTTCTTTTGCTGTGGATATGTTCTATTATTATTTATATCACTTTGTTTCATTGTTCGTTTTGTATCTGAATCTATGAAGTTGGGCATTATCCTTCACTCAGAGTCAGCTTTCATTGGAATGGCTTAAAAGCCTTTTTTAAAAAATATACTGTACCTAACTAATTTTCTACAAAAGATAAAATAAAAAAAATAAATAAAAATGTATTAAAAAGGGAAAACATAGGTGAAGGGAAAGTGCACAAGAATAAAGAAAAACAAACAGAAATAAAGACAGAATAGCTTCCAACTGTCTTCAATAGTTACAAATATATATATATATTTGTATATATATTTGTAACCAGAATGTAGTGAATTGTGATTTCACTCAGTAGTGGTTCCAAAAAATCTTGGTTATGTAGGAAAAACCTGGCTTAAAAAGAAGAACACACATTAACCTACAAAAATAAGAATATATATATATATATATATATATATATATATATATATATATATATATATATATATATATATAAATAAATAAATAATTCGGTAATACCTAAGGTTTCTATAATCATAAACATATCTAATTATCAAATCCCAAAATTAATATAGCTTTTCTTTTGTTTACTAGCAAAATGTCCACAAGTGTTTTCCACTTAGGAACCGAGGTAGCAGCTTAAAAGCCTTGTAAATAAAACACTACTTGAGACAATGAAAGCAGACTGAATTGCTTTGCTTCCCCAACACATTATCCCTAATGCAGAACTTTCAAATAAAAGCAATCAAGATACTCCATCTGCTGGAGAATTTGTGCAGCATATCAGCAAAGAAATACATTGATAGCCAATACATAAAGAGCTTCCTTTATGTTCTGAAAGTACTATAAACATTTTGTTTGTTTATAAAATTTATTGGACTCATATCTTACCAAAGGGTAACTCTGGGTGGCTTACAATAAAAAAAAAGTTAAAAACTATGCAAGAGCTAAAGCATATACATCAAATACTTTGAAGATCCAAATACTTGGCCCAATTAAAATATGGGGAGGGTGGGAGCAGGATGGAGGGGAGGATGAGGATCTGTTTTTAATCTATCAATCACCTCCACTGCAATGCTCCCCTATTGGAGCCCATTCTATTTATATTAGTAAAATACAATTAGGTATTTAGGCAGAAGATCAAAACTAAAGATTGCAAATTCTTTTCAATAATACATGATTAGAAAATTATTTTATGCCAAACCATTGCATACGGAAAAGGCAATATAGATCCATTACCAAAATGGCCATTTCCTGCAGGGTTTTTGGTTACATGTTTTATTTTATTATGTTATTGTTGCATTTTAATATAGTTACTGTAAAGGGAATGAAAGGTGCTCAGAGTCCTGTTGGATTGGAGCAGCATACAAACCTCAGTAAATGAATATTTTTTATAAAGAACCAAATGAAATACAATGTAGACTGTTTGATCGTTGGACTGGGAAAAAAGAAACCAAATGAAAGATGAGATAGCTCAGGATAACTTTGAAAAGGATTGCAAGTGTATTTGGCTTGTACCACAGTGCCACATTCTATTAGCAGGGCCTATTTGTAATTTTATATAACTGGAATGTAAACCTAACAAAGCCAGCTCAATCTGTTTTATTGTCTTAAGTGTATCACATTCCAGAGCAAATCTGGAAAAGCATGCTGTTTATCATACATGAATCCTTTATTGTTGTGTGGGATTGTTGTTATTGCATTTACACTTGATTAGTTTTTATAGTGAAAGTTGTACACAATTATAAGAAAACCCAAGTTGTTACATGCTCTTTTATTGGTTCATATTTATTTTACTATTTCAGGCCATCTCAGATTGCTCATGCAATTAAATTGGAACAAATACAGACATTTCAGAAACTATAATCCATATTTACTCACATTATATATAGAATTACATTGCTAATTAATAATATTTCAGTGCATATCCAAGTGATAAACTATTATTTTCTGAAACTAAAATAGCATGTACTCCTTTAATTGATATTTGATTCATTGGTCTCTTTCTACAATAATATTTTGCTTTTTAATAGCTATTATTTGGTTTATTTTATATTATTAGATTATTATTTTTGTTGGTTTTTTATTGTTATGTGCCCAGAGCTTTGTAAATAAGCAGCATAAAAATAAAGTTTATGTTTGTGTTTGTGTGTGTGTGTGTGTGTGTGTGTGTTGCTGTTATCCTGACAATATCACAGAGTCAAGCAGAATCAGTCAAGCAGAAAGACAGATAATTACCTTCCAAGGTCACATATGAATTACAAATAATATACAGGAAATTAATTGTGGAACTGCTTATGACAATAGCAGTTGTATATGTTAACAAAAAACATCAACTAATTGGTCAATCATAAATTGCTCTGAATTGATAAATTTGATTGCACTGATTAAATAATGATTACCATAATCATTATTTTGATAATAATTATAACATATATTCTTAAATTTACCATATATACTCACATATAAGGCCATCCATAGATAATCTGAGCCTCCAATTTTTAATCAAGATACTGCACTACCTGTAGATACGTGAACCTTCAAAATTTTCATTTTTTTAAAAAAAATTACAATTGGTCTGACGTTTGACCATAGGTAGTCCATGGATCATCCATGTTTCATGTTATTTTGATTAAAAATTTGAGGGTCAGTTTATCTGTGAATGGGCTTATCTATTGAGTATATACGGGATACATGTATTTTTAAAATATGTACTACAATAGTGCATATACTCAAGGATAAGCCAAACTCAATCTTTTTGATGTTTTTCAAGATTATATTTCTTAAAACTGACCTAGAAAATCCCTTCTGGTTATTGGGAGAGACTGTTAAAAATTGTATCTGTATATTGATAGAGTTCCACATCTCAAAGAAAGGACAAGGAAAGTTAAACAACAATATTTTATAAAATACAAGAAAAATAAAAGTATTGTTTTATTGAAGAAAAGAAATACCAAGAATCTACAGTGTGACTTTCCAGTTACATTAAATTATCATCTTTGCAGTACTCTAAGATCAATACAGCAAAGCTAAAGCTCTTCACAATATGAAAAATTCCATATTTAAAAAATACAGTTCATCACGACATTGAGATGTTTAATATCTTTTCAAAATCATATTAACATACAGTATATATTGAGACCAAAACCACAGTATAACAGAACAAAATCAAATGATGTCAGTTAAATAACACTTTCATTGTCAATACAAAAAGTTTAAACATTCTTTGGATCCAAATAATATTATCTGATGAATTAGTTTTATTTTTAAAACATATTTCGTATTTTTAATACCTAGGCTCATTGTCCCTCCAAAATTGGATATTCCAATTATTCCTTCCACAGATCAGCTCAAATATATAGGTAATACTAAATATGAAACTGATTTCTATTCAAGGATAGCATCTCTTTCAGCAACTAAAATTACAAGTATCTAAGAGACTGCTAAATGTAGGCCAAACCAGGGGTGAAATGCTCCCAGTTCAGACAAGTAGGTAGCAATAGCGGCAGGCAGTTTGGAGAACTGGTAGCAAAAATCCCTGCCTCCGCCCCCCATGCCCAGCTGAGCCGCATGATCATCAGAGCCTTTTTTTTCTCTTAAATGGCTCTGGCGATCCAAGTTAAGTTGCCTGCTAATCAGGCAACTCAGCTTGGATCGTCAGATCCATTTAAAAGAAAAAAAGTTTTTTTTCTTTTAAATGGCTCTGACAATCCAAGCTCTGACGATCTCAGCTGAGTTGCCTGCTAACTGCTAGCAAAAATCCCCTCCCCCACCTCCAGCTTGCTTACCTTAGCTGCTGGTCTGCCTTGCTTCACTTGCTTTAATACATGCAATCCATTGCATCAGCAAGCAATTGAATCTCCCTGCCTGCAATCAAGCTCATCGGTGAGCAGCTCTATCTGCCTGCCTGCCTGCCTGCCTGCCTTGTACCTTCTATTGCAGGGGTCTCCAACCTTGGCAACTTTAAAACTTGTGGATTTCAACTCCCAGCAAAGCTGGCTGAGGAATTCTGGAGTTGAAGTCCACAAGTCTTAAAGTTGCCAAGGTTGGAGATCCCTGTTCTATTGGGTAAGTTTTTTCCCCCTTTGGGAGCTTTTAAAAAAATAGTTAATTGGGTTTTTTTTAGTTGTTCTTTTTTTAGACCTAGCCATTTAAAGTTTAGGAAGTTTTAAATTTAGCTGCTTTTATATAAAAATAAAAATAAAATAAAATAATATTTGTGCAGCTTTCTGAGATTTAGTGTGTTTCTGTAGTGTTTCACTCTAACTACACAAACACACAAAATCTAACAAAGTTGTATGTGGAATTTTGTGTGTGTAAAGTGTGAAAGTTGTTTTTTTTGGGCTTTTTGTGGCTGTGTGAGGTTCCTGCTTGTTGCAGGGGCCATTTTGGGTCTAGCACAGCTGCTTTCATATTGTGGGTGAGACAGTTGTGTTGTGTTGTGTTTTGTAGGTTAAAAAAGGGCAAAGAAGTGACATTGACTTGGCCATGCCCACCCAGTCACTTTACCACCAAGCTCCGCCCACTAATTAAGCCACGCCCACAGAACTGGTAGCAAAAAAATTTAGATTTCACCCCTGGGCCAAACTATTTAGTAAATATATGTTTCAGTTGTAATATTGTATATATTGCTAAGCATAAATATATATTAGACAATTTAAGGAATAAATCTTTATTTAGCCCAGGCATTCCTGCAGAACATCTTTTGTATTTCAGATTTGAGTTATATCACAATAGCAGCCTTACATGTGATTCAAAATCACATCATATCCATTTATCTATTAATACCAAATATACTTTGAGTCTTTCAACGTTTCTTCTAGGATGCAACACAGTTGATCCATTACCATTGCTTTTATAACCTTTCAGAAAAGGAGAGGTTGAAGAGCAGCTAGAGGTTGATGAGTTACCTAGAACTTCAAGATCCAAAATTGTCCTCCTAGAAAGGGGCACACCCTTTCCAGTTTGCTGGCAGTTTTCTCTCACACAGGGAGGTGTTAACAAACTCATATTGATGCAATACAGTCTCTTTAACCCCACCATTTCTTTGAAATACAATGTCAACTAATTTTTTTAGTTCTTCCCACCATGACCTAACCTATACCGATGGCAAATGCACCTAGATAGGACCAGTTTTGTTTTTTGTTCTGTCAATGCCTACATGTTGGTATTATTTCTTTATAAGGCATTCATGGAAAATGGGGCTATTCATGAATTGCTGACTGAAATATATTTGCAAGGCATTGTGTAGAAGGGTAATACAACAGGTACAAGCTTGCATTTACCAAACATCCCAATAAATGTCTGCTGAAGATCCTATGAATCATTTCTCTGCTTCATTTAACAAATGTATAAGAAAAAGATCTTCCAGTTCCAGAAACAGTTAAAGAAAAAAATGGCTGCCAGTGCAGAAACTGATTTAAAGATGATATATGTATATCATCCTTGAGGAAGAGGTACATCCATGCATTTACCAGATATGAGGGGTGCCTTCCATATTATTAGTCAAATTTGGCATGCTATATTGAAATAGGCAAATTTAGTATACTGTATTATGCAAATACTTAATGCAACCACTAGGATCTATTTAACCTAGGGTGGGGTCCTTGGTGCTGTTTGAGCTTGGTTGGTTACTTGCAGATATTTCATTATCGAATTAGGTAACATCATCAGTGCTAGTATGGAATGAGATTTGCCCTGGAAAGCCACTAAAATATAAAATGAGAGCAAACATGAATAAATGTGCTCTGAAAAGAAATACTAGGTAGTTAAATTGCAACATTTTGAACAGGAGCTGAAAGTCTTTCACTCAATCCACTGTCTCTTTGGTTGCTTTCATAGTGATTGAAAAAATATGGCACTAAATGGCTAGTTCCCAAAAATTAATCAGTCATTTTCCCCACATCATAGAAATAAATAGGATTTGAGATTACTGGCTTAAGGTAAGATACATTTATTTTAACAGGAGATATTTAAGATGAGTTTATTCTTTCATATAAATTAATGTACTGAAATCCTTATAGTGTAGTTGTGTATATGCCTACCATGTGTAGTATATTAGAAAGAACTTATTTCTAGATAAGTATGTATACACCTGCATCCTTAGGCTGAAATACTGTAAATATGATCAAGGTTTTATATCATCACTTGTCTTACTCTGTGCCAGTGGGTCTCAATCTTCCTAATGCTGCGACCCTTTAATACAGTTCCTCATGTTGTGGTGACACCCCAACCATAAAATTATTCTTAAGACCATTGAAAATATGTGTTTTCCGATGGTCTTAGGTAACCCCTGTGAAAGGGTAGTTTGACCCACAAAGAGGTCCCGACCCACAGGTTGAGAACCACTGCTCTATGCAATGATAACGTTGCCACTGTTTTCTGAATGACCAACGTTTACAGATAATTATCCATATCTGCAAATGTTTTGTTTCTTCTTAATCTGTTCCTGGGTGTTCAGAGATAGATTACAACTTTAATAGAGAACATTCATAGAGAACATTTAATAGAGAACATTCAAACAAATCATAGTCCATCAAAGCTTATGCCAAAACTTTATGAATAAGATGTACCAAGGCTTTGTTTCTGCTACAACAGACTAACATGATTGAAGTGATATAGTATAAAGTTACACACAAACTGCCCACAGGGGGCTTTTTTCCTAGTCTGAAACTCATTTACTTCAAAGTCCAGTTTATTGTGTTTTTTTTCTATGTGCAGCCGCTCCCTGGATAAATATATAGTAAGTAAGGTTTAGCTAGTTCAATGGATCCAGTCCCAAAGGTGAGAGTAAATAAATAAATAAATTGTACTGGTATCACTTCTCTCAGTGCTTTTCAGATTGAAATTAATTAAAATTTCCAGAATAATATACTTTTTCAAAGTGGGAATTCTTATGGAAGAATTTACAATAGGCAGCATATTTTTCATGTCTACCTTTTTTATTCTTCCTGAAAATCACCAATATCTAATCCATTCACAATAAAACACAACATGAATTAGTTATCTGCATCTCTTAATTAAATTAACAGCAAGGATTGCAATTCTGTGAATATTTGTGGGAGGTGGCAAAAGGCCATTAAAATGTTTAGTTTCTTCCTCTTTCTTGTAAATTCAGCTTTGAATATTCCATGGATGCCATGAGTTTACTATTTTAAAAAAACGTTTTATAAATCTTTTTAAGGCTGCAGTCCAATAGAACCGAAACCTGCGAATAAGCCTTCTTGCCCACAGTTTGAGGTTTACCACGGAATCAATAAACATGCCCAGGACTGACATCTCTGTTTGTTTTAAATCCAAATACATCTGTTTTAAACGAATCGGATCAGTGAACTGCCTAGCGTGGGTCTGGCGCTTCTGCCTCCAAGAATACTTTCCCAAAGTATGGGTTAATCCCCCAATATGCACCCTTTCGTTCTTGACTTTTGCTCTGGCTCTCCTGACGGTGTTTATGAAAGTGAGCGATACTGAAAGGCTTGCCATCCCGCTAGTTACATGCCTCGCATAAACGATGACAATAGCTCAGAGGGCTTTTCCCCCCGCAAGCGAACGGGGTAGATCTGTGAAAATAATATCAGGCTTATCCGTCAGAATGAACGTCGGCGCATAGCCAGGCGTGCAGTAATCTGACCCGACACTTTCAAACTATCTGCGCTATGTATCCGCCGCCTGATTTGCCAGATCTTCCCGAGAAGAAGTCGCCGTGTGCTTGATACTGAAGAAAAAGCGGCGGAAGAACCTCCCTCCAGCTTCAGATTTCTCTCTCCGGATAGAGATCGCTACTCGCATCTCAAGCTGAAGATATTTTTTTTTCACTGCAAAAGGAACGCGCCAAATGATCTGCACGAGGATTGTTTCTAATTCGTATTTCTAAAGCCTCCCAACTCTTCCACGGCAAGGAAAGAAATCTCCCCAAGTCTCCCGTTAAGAGAATGTCTCTTTTGAGAATTGCTCCCTCCCACCGCTAAGGATTAATAATAACCAAGGCAACGTTGGAGGAAAAGTGTTGCTTAAAGGTTCTGCCTTGAGTTATTTACTATTCATTTCATTTCCAAATATTAAGAGGTGGATGTTAGTTTTTGAACGCTGTTCTTTAATGTTCTGGGCAGGGAAAAGAGGTGGCTTGGATTTGCCTTTCAGAAGAGCTTTCCCGCAACCTAAGGACATTCGGATATGTTGAAATACAAATCCCACGGTCCCGGCCAACTCCGTTAATCGGAGGATGTAACCACTCCCAATCTAGCGAGTACCAGCCTGAGGGAGGGTGTTCTAGAATAAATCGGACACCTTGGGCAGTTTTCCTGCACCATCTTCCTTCTCCTCCTAAAGTTGCAGCACACATCCCTCTAGATAAGGAAAACACCGAACACGAAATAATAATTTTTCTTTTGAAAAACAACTTCCCTAAGCATTATAGGAAATGTGGTGGAGTTTTTTTGTTCATTCCAAGAGAGGGACTGTACCTAATACTTAATTTGTAGAGGGCGGAATTAACCTTTATCTCTAAGAAATGCTCAATACTGTAAAAAAAATTCTGTGGGAGTTGCTTGTCCTGACCTACAAATGACTTCTCACTTCTTTCCCGGATTTTTCTGAGTGTTTATTCAAGGCTGCTGGTGCGCAAAAATGAGATCTGAAATGGTGGGGTTGGCGATTGAGTGCAAATTAAGGAAGCAAATGAATGGGGAGGGAAGATCCGCTAGCGGGGTCCTGGATGCCCGATGAAGAGAAAGAATCGATGGCTTTCAAATATTCTTTCGCAGTTTTAAAAATAGATTTTAATAATTGAATCCAGTCAGAAACCCCCAACTGGTCGGGAAGCGAATTTCAATCTCTTGGACAGCTTCTATCTTTCTCACCCTTGGAAGTAAATCTCAGCATCGATGAAGACTCTGAGTCATCCAGGCAAAGGTGTCTGAAGTTTGAAACATCGTAACTGGACAACTTTTTGTTACCCTCATCAATCAGAAATTTACACAACGCACATTAACACAATGCAGTTAACCCAGATACCGAATTAGCCGTTTTCTATGTTCCCACTACAAATCGACGTATAAGGTAACTGGGTTTATACACTATGCTTTCATTACAAAAACTTAAATAACCTAAACAGACCAAGTTTAATATATTCACATAAAGCCAGCAGACTTTTACTTGACTTGTAACTCATGTTCTATAACATGAAGAAGAAAGTACATTCATTGAATCTTAGGTCTAACTTTTGTTCAGCAAGAATTAGATTGATTTACATTGATGCCTTCCATAACTGATTTTTTTAAAAAATAAAACTCTTGAGAACCCTGCTGTAACCTAAACGCAAGTGTGTGTGTGTGTGTGGTGTGTGTGTGTTCAATCATTACTTCTCCAGTATCGGGGGAAAAAAACGACCCTCTAATATTCCAGCGATCCGCCACAGGTTTCCAGTCCATTCCACGCCTGTTCGTTCAGAACCAGGCATTAGAATCGATGCCATTTACTCCCCAGTTCAGTACCAATGGGATTCCAGACCGAAAGGAAAGCTGAAAATGAAGAGAAAGTGTTTCATTGCCAGGACTTCCAGGATATGTGTTCGTGTGCCCACTAGGTTTGGAAACGGACCTGGGCACAGTTTTACACAGCCCTCACTTTGGCATGCAGCAGTTTCAAATACAGGTCCTGCCGCCGCCAGGTGCAAGTATAAAGTGATAGATTATGAAAAAGTATTTTTTCATCGCCGGGTACCCTGGAGAATGCTACTGGGCTAGAGGTCTCCTATACTGTTACACCCTTGTAGCGGGCAAGTTAACTGGCTGGGGAGCCCCGTCCTCTCTTGTTCTCACCTCTTCTCCTACGGGATCTGTGGTAGAAACCGCGGCTAACCCCGTTTTGCTCCGAATCTCCTCTTTCCGGACTATTTCTTCCTTGTCCTCTTGCCAACGCCCCGCTCGTTTCGCTCAGCCCGCAGACCCCTCTCCTCGTCCTTCGGTTCGACCTCGCACCCCGCGATCTTCTTTTCCCCAAATCCCCCCCCCCCTCCCCAGCGGAGCGCTCTCGACCGCGCTGGGAGAAACAGAAGGAACGAACGGGGGAAAGCCCATCCTTTTCTCTCCCAGCTCGGCCGGCGCTCCCATGTTGGCTTGTTTTACAGGCGTTTGATTGGCAAAAGATTGACAGTGATGGGCAGGCGCCCTTTCCATGGAAACGGAGGGACAGCCAATCTGGTGAGGCCAATAGCAGCAAATAAGAAGCAGAAAAGGCGACGAAGGCGAAGAATGCGCGAGGGGGGGGCGGTGTCGTTGGTTGGGGGCAACTGGGGGCTTTCCCCATCCATCCATCCATCCATCCTCCCTCCCTCCCTCCCTCCTTCTTCGCTTCTTTTCCTTCTCCTCCTCCTCCTCACACACATTATCCACCTCCCTCCCTCCCAAACTTCAGGCCACCGCCGGAGCGCGAGCCATTCTGCTCCCAAGCGCAGCACGCGTGCGACGGCGGCGGCGCTGCAGCTGCTTCTGTTAAAGGTTCTCCAAGCGACCGTCTGAAGCGCGGCGGGAAGGGAAGGGAAGGACAGAATTAAAAAGAAACATAAAAAAGCAAGGCGGGAGCGGCGTTTGATTCCTCAGTTGGAGAGCCACGCCGCCGCCTTGCCATCTCTGCGCTGGTCTGGGAGAAGAAGAACGAAGAACCGGCTCAGCTTCGCCGCAGCTCGAGATTAAGGGGACCAGAGGCGGGCGCCGAAATCAAGGAGCCCGGCATTGAGGGGGCCGAAGCTCTCGAATAGCCTGAGCCGCGGCTGACAAGAGGCGACTCGGCCCAGGAGCCCGCCCGGCCAACCCGGCCCCGCCCGCCCGTCTCCATGTTTCAGCTGCCGATCCTCAACTTCAGTCCTCAGCAAGTGGCCGGGGTGTGCGAGACCCTGGAGGAGAGCGGCGACGTGGAGCGCCTGGGGCGCTTCCTGTGGTCGCTGCCGGTGGCGCCGGCGGCGTGCGAAGCGCTCAACCGGAACGAGTCGGTCCTCCGCGCGCGCGCCATCGTGGCCTTCCACGGCGGCAACTACCGCGAGCTCTACCACATTCTGGAAAGCCACAAGTTCCCCAAGGAGTCACACGCCAAGCTCCAGGCGCTCTGGCTCGAAGCGCACTACCAGGAGGCCGAGAAGCTCCGCGGCCGGCCCCTGGGCCCCGTCGACAAGTACCGCGTGCGCAAGAAGTTCCCCTTGCCCCGCACCATCTGGGACGGCGAGCAGAAGACGCACTGCTTCAAGGAGCGCACCCGGCACCTGCTCCGCGAATGGTACCTGCAGGACCCTTACCCCAACCCCAGCAAAAAGCGCGAGCTGGCCCAGGCCACGGGACTCACCCCCACGCAAGTGGGCAACTGGTTCAAAAACCGGCGCCAAAGGGACCGGGCCGCCGCCGCCAAGAACAGGTCAGTTAGTAGCTGAGAGCCGGGACGCAGGAGGAGGAAGGCGAAAGGGGAAAGGAGGGTAGCTCAGCTCCGCCCAGGCTTTCTGTCCGCTGCGGCTGGCCCATTCACACGACAGCCACCTTCTAAACCTGAGTCAGCTGTGCGATTGTTGAATGTTAAGGAACACGCCATACCCTGAGTAGTAAATCTTATTGTGTCCTAACTTGATGGACTGCTTGGTACTGCTCCTTAAACCCACTGAATCTAAGCGTTTTCCGGCCTCATTTTAGGCTAAGTCTCTCCTGTGATGGAGACCCTAGTGAGACCAGCCAAAACGATTTGATTTTGCAAATACCATCCGTGTTCTATTTACACGTTCGGTGAGGGTGTCCGGTTTCTGTGAGACTTGCTCCAGAATACCCATGTTTGGAACCCGGTTGTAATCTTAAGCATATTTATCTGGAAGAAAGACCGTGCTCCTAAGTCTTAATCAGAGGTCAGAGGAATATTCTGTCCCCTTTGATATTATGATGATTATGGTCACAAAGTCAGTCAGTCAGTCAGTCAGTCAGTCGGAGGTTTGGACAGGATTTTGCATTTTTGACAACCTATTTAGTCCTTCTTCAGGGCCTGGGATAGGCAGATTTTTGTTTAAATTATAATTGTTGTTGTTATTATTTGCCAAAAGTCCTCAAAAGACTTTTCTTATTTGAAACCCTGTGTCAAAGATCTTAGCTGGTTCTACAGGAACAGGAAGCAAGGAGATGGATTAGGCTCCCTTCTATCATGCTCATAACATAGATTGATGTCTGTTTTGTTGGTGTTGAAGCTTAGCTTTTATGATATAATTGTCAACATGGAATCAGAAAGTTTGACTTTTCAGGAATAGTTCCAATTCAAGGAAATATGGTTTGTGGTAGCCTCTGGGATTTTTATTTTACAGACATTTTATTTGAGAATCACAAAGGCAAATGTGCTTGATAATCACTGTTGACATGTGTGCAGGAGTAACCATTCTACCTGCATCCAATTCATTTATTTTCAAAGTAAATTTTATTAATTTTAAATGTTTTTATTTCCTACTGTCCTAATTTAAGGAAGAATTTTTAAAAATAATTTTCAGGTGTACATAAATATTCCCCAATAGGGAGAAATAAATTACAGATTAACATATTGGTATCTGCTTATTTTTAACAATTAAATATCAACTATCTATAGGATGAATATAAAAAACTGAAAATTAATGAAATTCTTTATAAGTATATAATGGCAGTTATTTTTATATATAATGTTTTAAGGCAATGATTTGACATAATAGAATTCCATTCTGAAACATCTTTTAGTAGCAGGTGAAGAGATGCAGTTAAAAAACTGCAAAACCATTTTTTAAATTAATTGAAAATTCAAAGAAATTATGGCAATGGTGTAACATACAGTTTTAAAGTTTAATGAAACAAAACATTTACAATTATAATTTTTATAGTTATAATTTTCCTTGACATTTTTCATTTCTACTATTTATCCAAAATAAATAAAACTAATAAAACTAAAATAAAAGTAAAAACTGAAATGTAAAACATATATTGATTTTATTAAAATGTGGCTTACTTAGGTTTAGGGTACAATTTTGCATTTTGTTAGACAAATAAAGCCTTATGACATACCATGTATATTCAACAGCAGCAAAATTGATTACCAACAGAATTAAAAAATAATTATACTGTACGTTTTAAAGTTTTTTATTTAAATGGCTTCAGTATAAGGCGTGCACCTTTCTTGTGAAGCCAGATCATTATCCTTTGTTCCATTTCTGTGAAGATAGCTTGCAGCTAGGTCATATGCCCTTTTGGAAGAATATTAACTGTAATGGTTTGTAGAATGTAGGTGAGAATTTATGAGGCTATATGATAAAACATTTTAAGGTATGCATGCCCTCACAGGAATAAATAAGGAATAAACCAAGAAGGAAAAAGTTTTAAAGGAAAGTCTTGCTCTAGTAGAAGAGAATTTCTGATCCATTTAGACATGTTAATTAGCACAAATGACCTCTATTTTTCAGGAGGCAAACAATGGTTCCCCATTCATGAATCTGTTGTGTCAAAGTGCAGGAATGTAAAACAATTTGGTCCTATTGACTTCCACAATACTCAGCTTAAATCCATGAGATATGATACGCAGCTAGGGGCTATACTAAAATACTATTTTTTTCCTATATACTTCCTGGAGAAATTCCCTTTTAATCAGAAGTTTACTTGTGCAATATGAATTTTTCCAGCATTCTTCCTTGGGATCAGGTTTAAGTGGAATGGAACATATTCCACTTATGGAATATGTTCCACTTATGGAACATATTCCACATATAAGTGATCTCAAGGACAAAATGTATGGGAAAATTAATTTGGGGTAATACCATCATTTAAATTCCTGAATTTTCATTAAGATGATTAATAAGAATTAGCTTATTAATTCGTAACAGAACTGAGTAACCAAATATTAACTTTAGCATTTCCCAAAGTGCAGCCTTAAGTAGCAAGAAATGGTTTCCTTAAATTTTCTAAGACCACAAAAGTCAGTGAAGCAAAACTATAATGAAGGCTTAGATGTTTGGTGTGGTTAGGATAAAGTTAGGACAGAGATGGGGACAGACAAAGAATACAGCATACATTGCTTAGTTAGGTAATCATTTCCATAATTTGTCCTCACCTGTTTTTCAAAGTAATTAAAATAAAATATTTTCTGTTCTATACGTTTGAAAGTAAAACTAAAATGGGTTATTTTCAGTCTGCCATCTTGAAAGCTATGTTGAGAAAATAGTCTTTCTTTTTCTATGGGTCTTCAGATTTTATAAGTATAATGAATACAAATAAATGTTATGTAAAATAAGAGGGAGCATCACAATAAGGGTTTAGAAGGGTTATTTGTACAATTGATGAGCAAGATCATTTCATAGGAAGAGGTAATTGAAAGATGGTATTTTTGCAGTAAAAAAAATATCTTCTTAAACTCATGTACACCCACGTCCCAGTTCAATTTTCACTTAAATAGTTGGAACTGGGAAGATAAACAATAGTTTGAAATAAAGAATGAAAAACAAAATGACTTCAGATAAGATGATAAGACCTCCTTTAGATGCATACACGTATTTTTATTTATCCTTAGTACAAACCAGAATAGATTTGTAAAATGTAATTTCAGGAAGAAATTACTCAATCAAATCTTATTTGTAGTATTCTGTTATTATTTGACAATATAAATATGGATATTGTGTTCGCTCCCATTGTCTACTTCTGCTAGATTCATATTGTTATCTTCTTTGTTCTAAAAGCAGTAGTCAGGCACAACAGCAATTATAGCTTGATAAAAGTGTGAGATAATAGTACTAGAAATGTATTTTACACATATATTTTATTTCAGCTATGAATTTTTCCCTGGAAACAATTTTTACACCATTTTCTTAAATACTTTTATAGGTATATTTTTTAAAAAGGTGTTTCATATTTTTTGAGGTAGCATACATATTCCTCAGACATATCTATAACTTGAAGTTTTGTTAATACTGAATTTACATGTGGAGTAACTATTACTTGGAAAAGAAAAAGAAGGCATCTATATTTACATATCTTCTTGTGGGCCATGTATAATTGGCATAACAAAGAAAATGTCATATTGTAGCAGATCTGAAAATGTATTTTTCATATTTCTTCATGTATCCTATAATAAACCTTCTAGATATTCTAGATATTACTGACTTTCAACCTTCTAGTATTATATAGGAATTATTTCCAATAAAAGGCAGATTCTTATATAAGATCTTAATTCAAATGAAAAACATAGTAAAACCATACAATTATATTCATATATAATGATAACCATATAAGTATATGCAAATATAATATAATATAATATAATATAATATAATATAATATAATATAATATAATAATATAATATATTCATATCATATAATTATATAATGAAAAAAGAAAAGGTTGTAAAACAAAGCATTTCTAGTAAAATCATTTCTATAAAGCTAGAAATGCCTTCTAAAAAGAAGCAGCCAAGATTTTGTGACACTGCTATAAATACCAGTTCAATGCAGCAATCAAAACTTACATCATTTGAAGATATAAATATTTGGAAAGAATAATCTAATTCTTAAAATAGCATAACAGGGACTGTAAAATGGTTAGATGGGTGAAGTATTTGAAAATTAGGTGGGGAGAGCAAATTTAATTCTTTATCTGTGATGTGTTTTAACACATTTATAAAGATTTACATCCCGTGATATCTCCATTGATCCACAAGTCTAAAAAAGTGATATATAAACATTCTTCCCATCGGGTTCTCATATCCACATAAGTCTCACTTACAAAGTAGACGACAGGGTAAGGCATAGAGAGTGGGTAGACTTGGAGTTTACTGTTGATGGACAATTTAATCTGGGGGGATGTGGGGGTTACATTTGCCTTCTTAATTATCTGCATATGGCACCTGGACCACAAATTGAGGGCAAGCATGGTATAGTAGTTAAAATATTGGAAAAGGATTGGAGACACCCACCTAGGATCTAGTTTACTTTCAGCCAAAGAGGCTGACTAGATGGATGACTTTGGGCTAATTGTTCTTTCTCTACTATCTCAGAGAATTATTATGGGGAAAGAAATAAGGGAAGATAGAAGTATGCTGCCTTGATCTCCTGAATAAAAGACAGAATATAAATCAAATATTTAGCATAGATTCTATAGTTTAAATACACAGTTGTGTCAACCATACTCTCTCTTTAATGCTCTCTAAATTACTATAGCTTCTTATTTAGGACACTGTACCATCACTGATATTGAAATAAATTCAGCTATTATGCCAGTCATCTACATAGTGGAGGTGTACCATCTTCTCTCTCGCCTTCAATGGCAAATTGATTTGACCCAGTCTCATGGGTAAATATCAAATGGTGGCGGAGAGGGGGAAGTTAATTTATTTATTAGATTTATTTATTAGATTTATAGACTTCTATTAGATTAATAGACTTCTATGCTCAGCAACGTATTTGTAATAGACAAGAGCTATACCTAGTCAGAAAAGCCTGCAAGAATATTATCTATATTATTTATGTCCTTCCTCTGATTCTCAGATGTAGCCAAACTCTAAATGAAGAAATTCTCTTTTGTTATCTTGGCCACAGATATATTTATTTTTCATATAATGATTCATTTTTGGTCTATTCAAAACTTACTATAGAGTTTAATATCTTCCTTATATAAAGAAGTGTGAATATGGTCTATCTTGCTTTGAAGTTAAGAGGTACAGTAGACGTTAGCAAGGGTAGAGATTATAAGTGAGAAGGCAGAGAAAATGAACATTGATAATACACAGAATTTATTGTGTAAGAGAAACTGGTGTGGGGAAAATGTGGCAGAATGAAAGATATTTTGTGATGCAAAGATAAGTTGATACATTGGTGAGATTTTTTTGCAAATGAGGTCTGTAAGGAACATTAAGCACCTTAAGAAACTGTCGGTATATGGGATTCAATAATGACTGGCAAGTATTAGAAGTGTAGGAAAATCTCTCTTCCCAAAACAAACATCCAAGGAGCTTAGCTGGAAACACTATTTACTATGGGCCACTCCCCATCATTGAGTTAAAGTGCTATCCATCTACCCTTGAGCTGGCATTTAACAACATCAGAATAACAACAACTGACCCTGATGTCAATCCCTATTGTACTTTATTGTATCTGTGCCTAGGCGTTGCCAAATGATGCTCAAATCACCTGATTTGAGGGTGCCAGTCATAATAGGATTAGTGACTGGAATGTTCTGCTTTTGGTCCACTTTCAGCATGTCATCAGCCAGTGGGAGAACCATCCATCATTTAGGGCACTATAGCAAAAAACAATTCAGTCTTGTCCAACTCTTTGGCAATTTTATAGGCAATTGCTCTCCGTGCTATCCTGTCAAGTGCAGCTTCTTTCAGTTGTTAAATGTTCATCTTTTTATCACAGCAAAGATATGTGGTGGCTTATTTCAGGATTCTGGATTGTTTTCTCTCCCCCTCCCAACCAGTCATCCCATTTGATTATCCCCCCCAATAAAATAAAATGAAGGATATGGGAAAACACCAGAGTGATATTAGTTGCAGAAGGAAGACACCAGATCCTGATATAATTCTTCAACTGGCTGGGACTGATAGAAAAAAATAATTAAAACCAACTAAGTGCTGGGCAACCAAGGATGGACAGAGGAGGAATTAAAATGGGCAGATACAGGGAAATTGCAAATAGGCAAACAAAACCCATTTCAACAGCCTTCATTCTTCTCTGGAGGGAGGAAATGCAGGGATGCTGCATCTTAAAGGTACATTTCAGGGTATTACTGTAGTAAAATGAGTTCATGTAAATGAGGCATTCTTATTCTTGGATTAAAATAGTAGAACTCTACTCTTCCTTATTTTTTGGGGTGCCAGGAGAGAAGTTAACTGTCAGAAATATGAAGGGAACTGACAGGTATGGGAACCTAGAAAATAAAGTGATGATGGAGACTGGGAGTTGGGAGAGAAATGACTGTAGTAAAGTTATTTACTACAAAAAATGATCACTGACGTAAGGTCAAGCCTGATAGCTGTGCCTCCCAATGCTATGCCTCCCAGTGCAGACCTTCACCTCCACAAAACATTATCTTTGTATCCAATGTCTCCAAAATCATTACAGGTTTAACACAACTTAACCATGGTGATGTAATGTTGGCTTAAGAGGGAAAATACTGCATGTACTACTAATGAAAATTTAAGACTTCCTGCTGATGAGGTTAATGTCATGAAGCCAAGGAGAACAACTGGTGTTGTCAAGCTATGATTGTGCCATTGTAAGGGATGTGGGATTAAGGCCAAAAACAAATTAGGTGATTCATTAAAACATTTTATTTGGTCTTCAATCTGTGTTCCTTGATCTGGACTTTATATTACCTCAGAGTGTGAGTATGCCTGTGGGGGTGGGGGACGGCCAGGCATTTGAGTCACTATTGACTCCCGATGACTGTCTGGACAAGTCCCCCGCAGTTTTCTTAGCAAGGTTTTTCAGAAATGTTTTTCAATGCCGGTTTAACACGACTGACCCAGGATCACTTTGCACCTAAAAAGGGATTAGAGCTCACAGTCTCCTGATTTCTAGCCTGATGCCTTATTCACTACATCAAACTGACTCTCCTACTTATTATCAGGTATATTCTCAGACTATCCCTGAAAAATCATATTGCAAATATATACTGAGAGCAACTGAGAATACTTAATGAAAAATTTCCAAAGTGTGATCAAGAATTAAGATGTAAAAAAAAGGGTTTTGTTATGAAATATGGCTGTGATGTTAATATACAAAGTTGTTTTATACTGGCCGTTTGCTGCCATGATGAGAAATGCTACTATAAAAAACAACTTTGTATATTGTCATCACAGCCTCATTCCATAACAAAACCTTTTTTCTTATTTAGGGAATAAAATAGATTACATGTCGCTAGAAATGTTGATGCTTTTAAAAGTTTAATTATTATTAAACATCAAAGTATTTCTTACATTATTTCAAATTCTTGAAACGATGTAATTTTACAATGTTTATAATATTTTACTTTACTAAGATGATTATTGTTTTATGTAGCAATAGCAATAGCTATTTCTTTACAGCATTCTCTAAGCGGTTTAGAGAGTCAACATTTGAGCCCTCATTTTACAGGACCCAACAATCTGGGTCCTTATTTTACAGACCTTGGAAGGGTGGAATGCAGAGTCGACCTTGAGCCAGTCAGGATCGAACTCCTTGCAGTTGGCAGAGTTGGCCTATAATACTGCATTCTAACCACTGGGCCACCATAGCTGGAATTGTTATTTGGACTGCAATTGATTTCAAAAGGAATCAATATTTAGAATTCATAAATGGTTGCAATATTTGTATTAAATTAATGATTAAAGCTTCATACTGAACAGGAAAAGACAAAAGGGAAAGCCATCAAAATGTAGTTGTGTGGAATCTTAATATTTTACACTCTTTTCTTTGTTTATTCCAAAATCCTATTGTGTTGAATACATCAGCGTCTAAAATAGATATAACATGCCAGCTTTTATTATACTTGTGCTCAGACTTAGTAATCCTAGGGCCATAGATATCTCCCATCGACTGGCCATGATCCTTGCCCCATCTGACTTATGATTTTTTTTTAGGCATTGAAAAAAAGGGAAAGTACATATATTTCCTAATCAAAAGGCTTCCAGGATGATAATTATCTCCTGGGCTAGTTGCTGAAAGGATCAAAAATATATCATGTTCATCTCTATCTCACTATGTCAAAAACCACTGTATAAGTAGCAGTTCCAAGCCAGCCTTATCCCACCAATAGTTAATAAGGCTTAGACTTAATTAATAGTGGGATAGGGACCATAGGAAATCTAGTAGGATCAATCAATACTTTTTTTAAAGAAATCTCCAAAGAAGCAGTGGCAAACTATTTTCTTAATGTTGCCAAGAGGGGTACTGGGAGTCACTGAGATTGACTGTAAAAATGCAGCCTATTTGACAATAAAAATATACATTTTTGTGTATAATCTCTTATGTGTGAGACAAAAAATTCAGGGAAGATGTTGGACCTTTGTGCTGGAAATAAGTTTCTGCAGCCTCCTCTCCGTAGCTGGGCCATGTTTGGGATTATATTGTAGCTGTCATTAAGAGAGGAGATGCTGTGGAGGCTTATCCTAAGATGGGAGGGGGCTATGATTTTGTAGAAACCTTGAAGACAGAATGATGCTTAATTGGCTAAATGGTGGAGATGCTAAGGCAGCAGTAGGTGAGGGAAGGGGAGGATGTAGCCTTTGGCTGAAAGGGAGCTGCTCTTTGGACTTTTCAACATGGAGGAATTGTTATCAAAATTATATCTGAGTCCTGAAATGAACAGACAGATCAATATGTTTCATTCAACCCAAAGTGATTAGTGAAGACATAATGGCGGAAGACAAAACAATATCTTAGTCCTTCCCATACAATCCATGCTGTTGACTTCAAGGGAGAAACAACAATGGAGGTGGGGAACAATAATGTTGATATGGTATGAGTGGAATATATTCCAGGGGGGTAGGATCTTATTTGTTTTTATTTTATTTATTAAATTTATATACCTTAACTCGGGCCTGGATCCGAACACCTGAAGAGGGCCTGAAGAGGGGCAGAACCAGCACTGGGGAGCGGGATTCGTGAGGCAGAAGCAGGGAAAGGCCGGGCGGCCTGGAGGGCCGGGCGGAGAGCGGGCTGCCCTTCGTGGCTTGAGTCACGACCGTTTCTCTTCTCCTTTCCCCTCTCGCAGGCTCCAGCAACAAGGACTCTCCTCGCAGAGTGCGGGGCGGTCGCTGCCGTCGGAGGAAGAGAGCGCGGGCGAGCCGCCGCTCGGCGCCGCCGCCAGCCCCGCCGCCAGCCTCTCCAGTAAAGCCGCCGCTTCCTCGGCCATCTCCATCACCTCCAGCGATAGCGAATGCGATCTGTGAGCAGCAGAAGGAAGGCCCCGCCGAACCTGCGTGGAGTACAGCGCCGAATCTGCGGACGACGAGAGGGTGTGGGGGGAAACCTGGCGAGGACACAGCGGTTCCCCGAGGGCGGCCCTGGAGACGTTACACGGCCAGCTTCGTGGCTCGCCGCCTTCAGCCCTTTACCTTGTCTGTAGTCCGGGCTCTCTGCGCCTGAGAAACTCCCGGCAACAGGACTCAGTCCGACAAGGCCCTGCCGAAAGAAAGGCTCCGAAGCCTTGAATTCTTCGAGCAGGAGCCATTGGAACATGTGGAGTCAAACATCAGGCCGTAGAAAGAGTGATACCTGCTTCGCCTACTGCCATCTTTTATTTTCCCTTTGGAATATCCGATTGCAAAGACAGTGATTTTTGTTTATTTTGTTTTTAGTTTTGTTCATATATATATATATAAATATATATAAATATTTTATATAATGTTTATTGAGTTATTTAAATTGCTCCGTTGGTAGATTTGTCTTATTTGGTGACCATAATCAATATTAATATTATTGTTATATTATAATGGGGCGGTGCCTATGTGAATAACTGATACTGTATTTCATTTCCTCCATTTGTGGAGCATGTGCAGGATCTGGTATTGTATGGAGAAGAAGGGCAGCCAGAAAATGGAAGGAACAAATGAAACCAGTATAATAATATATTTGGTGAGCAAAATAAATTCTGCTATTCCCTTCCTTGTGTTAAAAAATTCTTAATCTTGGAAAGAACACCTATTGAGAAGGGTGGGTATGTAAAAATGTGAGAAAGGCAGCTAAGAACAATACCTGGCAAGAGGAGATTCGCAAAACAGTCGGCTGCAATTTACTTTACTCATGATTAATTGTCTCATTCGGGCTATTTAATTAATTCTATTATGGATCCATTCAATGCAAAATTATATACTAACCATAGGACTAACCATCGTACAATGTGGAAGATCAGTTCATTCACTTGTTCTGTTGAGCACAGTAGATAGTAGGTCCGTTTCATTGATGCAACACTTATTCACTTCAGTTTGGTGGCTTATGGTTGGAGGTTCATTTATAAAGAAAATTATTGCTCTGTGCTCATTACTGAGTCCTCCCCGCCACTGCCAAGGATTTTATGATTTAGGGATAAAATGATCTTACCAGCCAGATTGAACCAGAGATAAAGGAAGGGAAGAAAAGAGAAGGAGGGGACAGAAATGCATTTACATTAAAAAAAAAACAAAGCTAAGTAAATCTTTTAGCATCCTGGAAAGAGGCTACAATCCATTTTAGCACATTACTTGCAATAAGCTCCCTTAAGTCAATAGGATATTCAACTTCTAAGTAATCATGCCTAGGTTTGGACTATATATCTTTTTTTTTTTTTTTTTTGCAAAAAGGAAAGGGGTAAATGTGATGATAGTCTTTTCACTTTCAGATTCCTAAATCCCAATTATATGAAGTAGTCATTAAGAGCAGGGTTACAAAATTAATCCTTCTAAATACTATAAAATATAATCCCTTATCTTTTCAGTATGGAAAATGATACAGAATTGCAGCTGTACTTCATTTTCTATAATAACTTTATAATAACATGGCTATTGACAAAAAATATTAACCTGGCCAATACCAGGACCTGGGTATTATCTTAATATTTCAGGGTTTATATAAACCTGAAAAATGCATGGACCACTTTAAAAATATGATGTAAAAATATGGTATACAATATGATTTACTGTATACTCCTATCTACTTAGCAAAATTAATACTATATTGTGTTTCATGCCTCAATAGTTTTTTTGTGTACTAACTGCATAAGATCAGTCCAGAGAAGGGTACAATCCTATGGCAGGGTGATCCTAGGTATATGTACTCAAGAAAAGGAAATGCAACTCACTCTGAAGTAGGTAAGTGTAGGATTGCAGCATTACTTGTGTCTTTGAACTATTGTAACTTCCTTCCATGTAAGTGTACACAAAATAGGGCTGTACCATCAGATACAAAGCATCAATCTTTAAAATCAAGTTTTTATTTTCATTCAAAGTTAAAGCATGTTGCTGCCCCCATTGCCCACCCCACAAATTATTCTGACTAATGTTAAAAAGTGATCCTGATTTTATTGTATTTCTATTCTGTTTCTTTTCCTCTCCACCTTGGAATTAAAATTTCATTAGGCAGAACCTGAATGTCCCGACCCAAGCTATGTGCTGAACGCTGTGCTTCTTTATTGGAACAAGGGGCTGATTCTATAACCCATACCAGAATCTTTTAATAAAAGAGCATGTTTATGAGTTGCTAGATATTTACCTAGGTTCACAACTCCATTGAGAAAAACTCCAGATATATTTTTTAAAACTCTGCTGTGGGTCAGTCTGAGAGGGGCAGCCAGGTAGGAACCCTGCAAATGCTTGCCTGGCTTGTTGGGTGGATTCCCCCACTGCCTAACGGGCCCAGATTTGGTGGAAGAAAGCAAAAGGCCTTTAGCAGGAGTACCAGCTAAGCTGCTTTAGTGTGTGTGGGTTTTCTCCTTCCCCAGCCAAAGGGATTTTATACCATTACAGAGTTTGAGCACTGATCTTTAAATCACTTGAGCTGTGCTGTTTCAGTCTTGTTTTTCTGGGTTGTTGTTTGTTTTGTTTGTTTTTTGTTTTTTTTCTTTTTAAATAAGCTGATTGCTTGCAGGTTGATTTCTTTTTGCTGGGAAAAGACGGGAAAAAATGACAGGCAGGGTAAAGAGTCAGGTCTTTCAGCGAGGTTACTGCAAAGCTATTGCTTAGAAGGCAGTGTTGTATATTCTAATATTACCCCACTTACCTGGAAATAAACTCCATTATTATTCAGATGTTTCGATTCTGTTTCTGGGGACTGAATTGCAGTATCACTCATATTCTACTACTGCCAGTAAAAGGCTACAGGTCAGCTAAAACGGGTGTAGGCTGGTTGCCCAGGTATCAGTCAGAACATCTTTTTTCTTTTTAATTTAAAGAAAATGGAAGGAAGCAAGCTGGGATACCCCCTCTAAAAACTAACTACTAGGGGAGTGAGTTGTATTGGGTGCAACCATACTCATCTTTAACTAAATAGCAGATAGCATTACCTTGCATACTTTGCTGTCCAGATAAGCAGCAGCATCCTGTATATAAAGGAACTTTTATGTTCTCTGTCTGGAATGAACCTTCAGAATCTCTTGTCTTAAAATTACACTTTAAGTAAAGCAATATTGAAATATCTGTTGGGAATGGATGGGAAACATGCTGAGGAATCTACTTAGTGAGCACCTAGTACAAATCATTTGTAATACATTAAAGAATGCAATGTAATGTAATGTAATGTAATGTAATGTAATGTAATGTTATACTATACTATACTATACTATACTATACTATACTATACTATAATATGATAAAATACAATATAATACAATATAATACAATATAATATAATATAATATAATATAATGTAATGTAATATAATATATAATATAATATATAATATAATATAATATAATTAATATAATATAATTAATATAATAATATATGACATGACATGACATAACATAACATAATATAATAGCATAATATAATATATACTATGCTATACTAATACTATACTATACTATACTATATAATAATATATAATACAATAATATATTATAATAATACATCACCCATTTATTATAATACATGCTTTAAATTATTTATTTATTTATCTGAAGTTAAGTCAGGTTTATTCCCTTAAAAGATCTCTTACTGAACATTTCATCCAACTCTCTCATGGTCAATGGAAGAGAGAGCTAATGTTTCAGAATATAAACCAATATAAACAAAATGTAAAAGTGGGGTTCTGTTTTAGGCATGAACTATGTTGCTGAATCATTCTACTATCCAAAGAGCAGAATCTAGTTGTAATTCAACAATTCAAATTAATTTATTGTAATGTTAAAGTAATTACTTACTTTCGGTATATAATTCAGTTAGTATGTAATCCAGTTTGTTCTAATTCTGATCCAAAGCTGATAAATAAGAATGATCCAGTGAAATACATATATAATTCTGAATAGGATAACAATTCCTTGCCTTGCCTTTTAGTATAGTACACACAGGATAATACACTGTCCAACCTAGCTGATCCTTTTGCTAAACTAATTGCTAAATGTAAAATCAACCACTCTTCGGGTAAATCTCATTGTGAGTGGGAAAATCTCTAGCAGATCTTGGATCCTAGCCAAGTGGCTTTGGCATTAAGGTGAGTATAGACTAATGTATTGATCTCTGCCTTTGCTACTTAAAGAACTCCTACTGAATCTGGGTTTGAAGATCAAGAACAGAGTATTTCTCACAAACATGGGAAGCAAGATACTGCCAAAAGCTTCCCTCTTTCCACTGTTCATAGCAGAGAAGGCAGTTTTGTCAGCATTCTTTGTTGTATAGTCAAAACCAAGGAGTTGGAATCAGAGACACTGAAGTGCATATTAAGCCTGCCTCAAAATGTTGCAGCATGGAACACTTTTGTTTGGCATCCTGTGACCTTCTCTGGAACACCCTATAACAATCCCATCTCTCCCCTTTTTCAGGCTTCACTTCCCCAACATCAATCAGTATGTTTACCCATCCCTAAGGTGCATCTTCCTGATTTAAGATTCCTCATCCTAATAATTTGTTTATATTCCTGCCCTTGCTCCAAATTTTAAATGGCTCCCCTTTGTTTTCAGTGGACACTGTTTGACTACACTAGAAATTTGGTAGCTCCTAGTAGACCTTGACTGATGTCAACAGCTGAGCAGGTGAAAGCTTTCTTAGGGCTTGGATAAGAGAACACCAGGAAACTCCATTTTACTTTATATTTTATATATAAATTATATATAATTTATAATTTCATATTGTTTGCTAAACAGGGAAGCTGAAAAGATATTCCAGAATATGGCAGTAGGAACTCACTTCCATGTTGTATCAAGAATACATGCCCATTAAGGTATCAGATATTGGGGAATTACTAATTACAGTAGATGCAGAGATAATTCTTTGCATAGCCCTTTACTGAAACTTTCCCTGTCTTTGTGCACTTCAACAATAGTGGGACTGCAACTCTCAGAATTTCTACCCCATGCTAGCTACTTGTTCAGTGAGCTGCAGTCTTAGAATCTTTGGAAGAGACCGAGTTGGAAAAGCTACTCTGTTGCTTGGTATAAGAGAAGATTTTAAAGAGCCATTTGCTTCATCTGGAGATAAGGAGCTGAAATGTACAATAAGGAGGAGGTCAAAGACTGTTGCTGCTTTGACTGAAGGACTGGAGAATTAGGGGAGGACCTGCCCACTCTTTAACAACATTCTCCCTCCTGTTGTTTAAGAGGAAAAATAAATAAATTGCAGAAATTAACTGCCTTTATTTATCCTTGCTGCTGAAGAATTTCCCATCTGTGAAGAGGTGTGTGTGTGGTGGGGGCTTTGCTTCCCTCATTCTTTGAATGAGGCACACGTTTGTCTGGGTTAAAATGATGGAGTACATTGACTTGATTTGAAATGGATTGCCATGATCAATATATGGTGCTAAAATTAGCATGAAACAATGAAATAAAATAGTCCATTCTGTCAGCCTAAAAACACCTGAATGCATGCATCGAATTGCACAGGAAAATGCACAGAGACCTTCCTTGAGCAGAAGGAAGACAGGGAATTGGTTATTTACATTAAACAAAGCAAGGTTTGCCAGAAGTCTGCCTTGACCTGTCTCTCTTTAGCCAAACAAAGAGGAAAATATTGTATCAAAAGTAACCTGAATAAGGAGGGAGGAGAAGTGAAACAGCTTTTCCCCTCTATTCAACCAGTTGAATACTTCCGTTTCTTTTGAGAAGGAGAGCGGGCTCTAGCCATGCCTGAATGGGAAAGTCTTGTAAGCTGGTAGGGAGGCTGTCAAACAGCTCAGGGTAATAAGCACTAATGAGAGGGTTTGCAGTTCTCCCTGGGACAAAAGGGGCCTGGGAGGGTTCTATCAGGACTGAATAGCCAGTACGTTTTGGGAAGAGATGGAGGGGTGGGGGGGTGAGCTAGCTGTCAATGGATAGATTTTGCAGGGAGCAAAGGAAAAAAAAGGGAGACAGGAGTCTTGGCTTGGTGCAGCTGTGCACAGAAGCTGTTCCCCTTAACAGGCAGCCTCTTAGCCCCCTTTTACCTCCTGCAGGACAGGGCTAAAGCAGACAAAAGCAAGCTTGGGACCACCAGATAAACAAAAGGGGAAATAAATTTGGGTTAAATACACACATGACACACATATGCACACAGCAGTGATCCTCAACGCGGTTAAGCAGAGACATGTAAAAGGAAAGTCAAATGAGCCTTATAGATTTAAACTAAGGTAGATTAATTTAGGAACAGAGGACTGGATAATGCTCATATTAGAAAGCAGAGGGATGACTGGAATACAAAAACTCATTTTTTTTCTTATTCTTGTGTTGCTGTCACAAATTGATTCTGAAAGTGGTCACAGAGAAGTGGCTGAGCCTGGACCAAAGATTCAGTATTTGAATCCCCGCTTGTTTTTCGTTGGAATTATTTGGGGCCAATCACAATTGCTTAAGCAATTCTACCTTTCATGGTCATCGTCACAACCATCACAGGAAGTAGGTCATTTAGAAGGAAGGGCAGCTAGGACAGGGCGTTTCCCTTTTGGATTCTAAAAGCTGCAATTCATGTTTATTTATTTGTCCTTCAAGGGCTTCAGGTGACTTGGCTGGTCACCTGATATTAGCACTAGAGTGACCAGGTTTAACATTTTAAACTATTTTTTATTTTGGTGTAGAAGTTAGGAAAATATAAAAAATAACTAGGCTTAAGCCAAAAATTGCACTTCAGAATTCAGAAATGGCCATTTTGATTCCAGTGTTTAAGGTATGATCCAGGAAAGGCTGGGAAACTGCAAATGTAATCTGGGAGCAATGGATAGGATTAACTAAAATGCTTGAATTCTAATAGATGAAATATAGTGTTATTGTCATAGAAATTAAAACAACGTCCAATTAGGGTTTTTTTTAAAGTTGAGAAATATCAAACCAATTTCAGTGCTAATATGCTGGGTGAATTACAATATTGTAGAAAACATCATTAAAAGCCCTCCCTACTCTCTAATAGCTGTTTTATAACAGCTTATAATGGAGTGGAGGCGTAATGGAATACTCTATTTTATATTCTAATGCGCATACTGCGTATTCTGGCTTGAAATGAGCTCAAAATATCTTTTAATTTCAAAACTGCTCCTCTATTTACATTGTGTGACTTGTATATGCTCCTTTCTGTACTGTTGGATGGAGACTAACTTTGGAAAAGAGAGTGGAGTGCCTATCTACTGGTTTGCATATTAAAATATTTTTATTTGCCTTTTAGGACAACTTAAACATTCCCATTTGAAAAGTTAACATGGATTTTTCCTCTTGTTGGAAAATTGTCCAGAGGTGGGGCTAAGGCTAGAGAATACATCATCGCTGAAAATAGTAACAAGTATCACAAATGGATTGGTGTCAAAACAATGTTTCTTAACACAAAAACATCAATATTAAAAAAATGAATTGGTCAGCATCTTTTATTTTCCAGTGGTTGCAATAAACCCATTAACATATATTTTTAAGGATGCCTGCTGGAATTTGTGATGAAGAATCAAATAGAGTGCTCGCAATGTGCCTGTCTGATTGCAAAAGAAAACAGAGAGGAAAACAATTTCATGCAAGAAGTGATTGAAAGCATGCAAGAATTTTTTCTGATAAATAAAGAATAATCTTAATTCTGAACAGAAAAAATTCTAGAACTTGTTTCAAAAAGTTTATTTTGATAGAAGCACAGGAGGGATTGACTGGAAATGGGTTGGGTATAAACTACAGTGTAAATCATCCATAGTATTCTACTAAAAAAAGCAAAGAAAATAGTTATCTAGTGAATCCAGGAAACTAGATAACCGTGACATCAATATCCTGAAAAATCCTGAAAAAGATAAGCAACAGATTTGTGAGCATCTAGAAATGGACAAAGTGATTACTAAAAGTATAGTAACAGCACAGTAATCACAAACATTCAAAATGCAACCTTCATCAGATATAACTAAGCAAATTTTCAAGAAGGTTACACTTCAGAAATGTACTCCATGTTGTATGAACAGTCTAATATGAAGTATACATTTGAAATTGCTCATTCTTAAGGTTTCTCCTTTCCCAACCCAATTGTATTCTTTTTAAAAGTCATTATAATAATTACTACACTGTTCGCAATTTGCTGACCATTGGTAATTTGTATCAATTACAAATAGGTAATTCATTCAGAAAACTAATCCAACACATGAATCCAATCTGGGCCTGATTAACTATGCCTCTAGTGAGATCTCTGTACTAAATTATTAAATGACCCCTTGTTTTGTTTTGTTGGCTCTATAACATTCTCAGAGTCTTCTCTTAACACCAAAGTTCAAAAGCATCAATACCCTTCCTACCATGTTTCTTGAAAACTCTTTAACTTTCACTTCTGGCTTCAAACATCTGTTTGCATAGAATGCTATTGTTCCCTACACAATTCTGATCATTATCAATATAGATGCATCACGGCTTCCATACAGAGTAGTCAAACTTACTTCAATGATAATCATCTGCTATTCAAAGCACCTATTTCATGAGGCCTAAAGTGGCTCCCTGCGCCATCCAGCAACCCAATTTGCATCACCCCAAAGACATGTTGAGAGACATGTTTTTCTGTTATGAGTGGTTACAGCATCTCCTTGCATCAATAGATCACGCCATAGAGAGATACCTAAGGTACATCCAGAGTTGGCTGTCATGTGCTTTAGGAGACAGAACTATGAGAGAAACAGCATAGGAAGGAGCAACTAGGTGAAGTTGTCAGCTTCTTATCTAAAATGGCATATATTCCTCATCCTAATGTAATTGTTGTGATCTATCCAGCCTTCATCACAAATCTTTTGTAAAGTATCTTATTCTACAAAGCGCTGTTTCTGTATGGAAGCATTCGTTACAGGTAGTCCTTGACTTACAACCGCAATTGAGCCCAAAATTGCTATTGCTAAATGAGATGATTGTTAAGTGAATGCCCCATTTTACAACCTTTCTTGCAGGGGTGGGTTCTACTTACCTTTACTACTGGTTTGCAGCGAGGCCGTGCGCTCTCCTGCACATGCGCAGAAGCATTTTGAGGGTCGGTGGGTGGACCCTCCCGCCAGTTTTACAACCGGTTCTATAGAACTGGTGCGAACCGGGAGCAACCCACCACTGCTTTCTTGCCACTGTTATTAAGTGAATCACTGCAGTGGTTAAGTTTGTAACATCGTTATTAAGTGAATCTGGCTTCCCCATTGACTTTGCTTGCCAGAAGGTCACACAAACCCAGGACATTGCAACTGTCATAAATATAAATCAGTTGCGAAGCATCCAAATTTTGACCATGTGACCATGGGGATGCTGTAATAGTCATAAGTATGAAAAATGATCATAGATCACTTTTTTCAGTGCCATTGTAGCTTTGAACGGTCACTATACAAATGGCTGCATGTTGAAGACTACCTGAATTGGATGAACTGACCAATTCTAAATTGACTTAAAAATCTTTTTTTTAAAAAAATCCCATCAACGAACTTGTCTGTCAATTAGATATCCAGAAATGAAATGAAAACCTTGATTATGGTCAACACACAGCAGCATTAAATATAGGACAGCCTGGAGCTATATCAAAATCACATATAAACAGACTCATTTTAAAAGGATATTACAAAGAACCCCTGTTATGTCAGGCTTTACATGCTGCTGAAGAGAATTTGGCCGCCGCGTGTTGTAATGTGTATATGACTAACTGAGAGCTGGAAACAGAAATCATCTGGATGACCTGAATGTTTTGATAGAAAAGGTGAGATAAGCTTACTCTGTTTATCATGCTCACAATAAATTAGAACATGGCTAGCTGTTCTGACTGCACCTGACCCACATTGAGATGTTCATTCATTATTCACTAGAACCTTATTAAACTGGCCCAGCAAGACAGATGGCAGTATATTAATGAAGGCCAGTGAGAAGACTCTCTGGAGAAGGCTCTAATGCTGGGAAAGGTGGAAGGAAAGATGAAGAGGGTGACCACTACAGACTCAGTTACTGTGGCAATGGGGGCATAGTTGGAAGACCTGAAAGACCAGGTTAGCGACAGATAGTCATAGGGAAAATTGTATCAATGTGATTGCCAAGAATCAATGCTGAATTGATAGTACACAATCAATTGAGAAGCACTAGTTATTTAGCAAAATTATATAGTTAACCATGAACTATGAACTTGAAATTATCTTGAGAGTTCTAAAGTGACTTGGTTGGTACTCTCCATACTACCTCCTATATCTAAAAACTACTGGTAACCAGATTGAGATTGTTTTACACTTCCATAGCCACAGCTTTGTTTTGTAGAGGCCCTGTAGTTTGTTCCAGTTGAATTGGCAACAAGATTTTTAACTGAGGTCCATTTGTCAGCAATTTGTCCAAGTAAGGATTAATCACGATTATTGCTAAAGTTCTTTGGGTGCATTGAAGTTTTCTGGCATGTATATTTGATACTTATTTACTAATTATATTGTTGACTTTTTACTGTTTTATTAATGATTTTTTTCTGTTTGCTCTTTTTGTTTCCACTTTGGAAATATTTTATTGTCATTTAAGGTATTTTAATCGTATGATAATGTATATTTCTACACACAAAGTTTATATACAATGATAAAGAGTATACAGTAAATATATATGTAATTGGAAATGGATCAGGTTTAACTTATGGCTAAGATCCAGATTGTTATTTTTGGACAGATTCCTTCATTCAAGGAATATGATTACCAGATATTTCAAAACAGATGAAAGGAAAAACTTTATATGTTACAGTTACGGAATTCATTGCACTCTTTCGTGTGCAGGCTGGTGATATCTACCAAGTTTGCATAGATTGCAAGAAGAGAGATTTATGAAAAGGGAGAAATCTATGTTATCGGGGCAGGGGGCAAGCAGACAGTGGGAAAATGCTACTGCTCTCCTATTCTGCTGTGGGATGGATAAATTATTCAGATAGGTATATCTTTCCTGACTTGGGTACTCTCCAGATGGGAGAACTCAAGCAACCCAGAATTCTTCAATCATCATGGCTGTGGCAGAAAATTCTGGGGAAGCCTGAAATATACTTTTAGTCTGATCCAATAAGCTACTGTATTCTGTTCTGATCTTTCAAAATCTATTTATACAAATTTTATTTTTGTGTTTGCCTTCCATTCATATGATGGACAATCTTTCTGGATACAAGGTTGTATCATTTGCAGCTGCACCTGTGCACCATGCATACTTAGTGTACATACACAAATACCTGAAATACGTTCCCTAGGCAACTGGTGGAAAGTTGAATTGTTTCGCTTGTTTCCAGTGATTGAAGTGTGTCAAGCCTGTACGGAAAGTCTTCTGTCTTAGCTGAGTTAGCTATAATGCAGAAATGATTGTAGATCCCTTCCTCTTACTGGGTCAAACCATTAAAAGGGACTTTCCTATTACAGGTATGCTACTGAAGAAAAATATTTTCCCTTAATAGCTCACTCAGGATTGCAGACAGTCAGGATTCCATTCGGCTAAAATAGGTGTTATCTACCCATAATCTGAGCCAGAGTCACCTCTAAAAATAATGAAATAACAGAAGACCTTTGTTATTATTCAGATCTTTCCTTGCTGTTCATTGTTACCTCTCATGTTGCTTTTCCAGCTGAAGTTAGCACCAGGTCAAGCCTGACTAAAGGTTTCCAAAACTCACATATTGATGGATGGACCAAACTATACTATACTCTTTAGCAAGATCAGGCCAGCACCCCAGCTCTCATGTGGATAATATAAAGCAACAAAATGGAAAAGAATAAGGGGTGGTGGTGGATAGGGGATCACTTTCCAATAGCAGCTTTAAAAAAAGGGAAATAAGGCTCCTACTTTATACCAGGTTTGATTCCAAAACTGGAACAACTAGATAGAAATACCGGTAGCTCCTGAGTTCAGTGATGCAGTCAAAGCATTTCTGATTAAACTTAATAGCCATTTAGATTTATTTCCCCCTCCCATGGGCCTGCAGAAATATAGAATACCCAATTGAGAGAGATGGCAACTGCATAAAATATGTTTAAACAGCATTTGGGAATCCCCTTCTGTTACCTCTGTTGAGGGGAGCTCTGGATTTCCCTGAGAGAATAACTGTGGTTTTCTGCTGACTTCTGAAAATGGTACACGAAAGTGCACTTACGAATATGTTTTAGTGGTTAAACAGCTGGACTTGAGCAATAGGAATCCATATTCAAATCCCACCCAGCCTTTAAAATCACTGAACCACTTGTCTTGAAATTTAGGATACATTCAGCTTTTCCCCCCCTTTACACAAGGGGAAGAAAACAAGAGCAAGCTACAACATTTTGCACTGTGGTTACTCAGTCCACTGACACCTGATTACTGTCTACAGGAGGCCAGATAATAGCACCATATAACACCTTCCGTTCAAGAGACTCACAGATGTTGTTGTGCAGTGCACGGTTGACTGGTTCTGACTAGAAAGAAAGATTTGATAAACAAGGCTAAAAAGCATATGAAATTGACAAGCAGAATTTAAGTCATTTCTCAGATTTTCAAATATATGCAAAATTCTTTCTCCCTCCCTCCCTCCCTCCAGAAACACTAATGGAAATTCTAATAGGAATCCACATGTAATCATCAGTGAAAGATGTGATCCAGCCTTGGCTTGAATTACATCCAGCGAAGAGTCTTGCCAATTGCTTATCTAATTTGCTCATAATTGCAGTTTTATTACACAAGTCTTCAGTTACAGATGTACTAAAAAATTGACTTACAACCGGTGCTTGCACTTAACTGTTTGAATATACTTATAGTGCAGGGGTCTACAACCTTAAACACTCAAAGAGCCATTTGGACCCATTTCCCACAGGAAAAAAAAAAAAACCACCGGGAGCCACAAAACTTGGGTGGACGTGGCCAATTCAATGTGGGTGCTGAGGGAGATGGCTTTTGGGCGCTGGTTACTGCTGTAAGACTGGAGGTGGACCAACAAATCCTCCAAAGTTATGACCATCTGACCATTGCCGTGAAAAGGTGATTGGGACACTGATCCTGCAGAGGTGCTCAAAGGCCTGGGACTCCTCCCACTGTGGTGAGAGAACAGTGGAGGCCAGCTGTTTTTCCACATGGTTTTTACCATCTTTTTACCATCTTCTATTACAGAACTTTATTTACTGTCTTGGAGCAATTGTGCTCCGGCCCCCATAGTGTGGCTCTTGCCCTGGATTGCACAGAGTCTCAGGCCCTGGGTCCTTGACTGATGTTATCTAATGCCAGTTTGGTAATTAATAAGGCCCCCCTCATTTGTGATCTTATTGTGGAGGGGGGTGCAGACCTGGCTGGGATTACAGAGACCTGGTTGGGCCAGGAGGAGGGGTTCCCCTCGTTGAAATGTGCCCTCCAGGTTTCTGTGAATTTCATCAGCCGAGGGCTCAGGGGAGGGGTGGAGGAGTAGTGGCAATTATTAGAGAAAGTCTTTGTCCAAGGGAGGCCACTGTTCTTCAGATAGCTGGATGTGAGTCCCTTTTTGTAAAGTGGGGTCGTGGGGTGCAGATGGGTTTGCTGACTACGTACCTGGCTCCCTGCCACGTGGCAGTGACCTTGCCTGAGCTACTCAACATGATTGCTGGGGTGGCGGTTGTTACCCCCAGACTTACAGTTATGGGTGATTTCAACCTGCCATCTGTTGGGGATACGTCAGAGGTAGCTCAGGAGTTCATGGCTTCCATGACGGCCATGGACCTGGCCCAGTTAGTGCAAGGCCCCACTCACACAGGGGGACACACTCTGGACTTGATTTTCATTTCTGGTTAGTGGCTGAATGATCTTGGTAGAGGGGACTTAGACATCAAACGCTTGTCATGGACAGATCATTCGCTCCTTCACTTAGACTTTCAAGCCGCTTCCACCCGCCACAGGGAGACGGAACTGACCAGATGGTTCTGTCCCAGGCGCCTGATGGATCCCGAAAAGTTCCTGATGGAGCTTGGGCCATTTCTTGAGACTCTGGCACACAACTCGACTGAAGACCTGATGGCCGCCTGGGATAGTGCAACCGCAGGGGCTTTGGACCGTGTCGTGCCTTTGCGGCCTCTGACCCAATGCCGATCTCTATTGGCTCCTTGGTTCTCCAAGGAGCTGAGAGAGATGAAGCATCAGAAAAGATGCTTAGAGAGTGTTTGGAGGACTAGTCAATCCGAATCTGACCAGACACAGGTGAGGTCTTATATCAAGACCTACCTAGTGGTGATAAAAGCAGCAAAATCTAACTATTTTTCTGCTCTTATCGCATCTGCAGAGAACCACCTAGCTGCTCTGTTTAGGGTGACCCACTCCCTTCTCCGGGTGGGAGTGCGGGAAGATCCCTTGCAGGGTCGAGCTGAGGATTTTGTGCAATTCCTGCATGATAAAGTCGCTCAGATTCGGGAAGGCTTGGACTCCGACTGGGTGAATCCGGGAAGGGAGTCTGGGGCAAGACTTGAGAATATTATCTGGGAAGAGTTTGACCCCGTGGCTCCCGAGGACGTGGACAGGATTCTGGGTAGGCTTAGTGCTGCCACTAAGTTTATTGGACCCGTGTCCCTCCTGGTTGGTACTGGCCTCCTGGGAGGTTACATGAGACTGGCTCCAGGAGATTATAAATGCTTCTTTGAGTGAGGGTGTCTTTCCCACTGCCTTGAAAGAGGCGGTGGTGAGGCCTCTCCTCAAGAAGTCATCCCTGGACCTGGTTGTATTAACAAATTACCGTCCGGTCTCCAACCTTCGTTTTGTGGTGAAGGCTACCCTGGTACCTGGAGGAAGCTGTCCATCTGGACCCATACCAGTTGGGCTTCAGGCAGGGTACAGCACAGAAATGGCATTGGTCGTGTTGGTTGATGATCTCTGGAGGGCTCGGGACAGGGGTTGCTCCTCTGTCCTGGTCCTATTGGATCTCAGCGGCTTTTGATATCATCGACCATGGTATCATGCTGCAGCAGTTGAGGGGGTTAGGAATTGGAGGCATCATGTTATGGTGGTTCTCCTCCTTCCTCTCCGACTGCTCGCAGTTTGTGTTGGCAGGGGGGCAGAGGTCGACCTCGAGGTGCCTCGCTTGGGGTGTGTTGCAGGAGTTGGTCCTCTCACCCCTTCTGTTTAACATTTATGTGAAGCCATTGGGTGAGATCATCTGTAGTTTTGGGGTGAGAGTCCACCAGCACGCTGATGACACTCAGCTGTACATCTCCACCCCAGACCACCCTAATGATGCCCTTGATGTGATGTCCCACTGCCTGGAGGCCGTGCAGGTCTGGATGGGGAGAAATAGGCTCAAGCTCAACCCTTCCAAGATTGAGTGGCTGTGGTATAGTCCCTGTATAGTCAGCTGGTGCCATCGCTGACTTATTGGGGGTGAATCTTTGCCCCCCACAGAGAGGGCTCGCAATCTGGGTGTCCTCCTGGACTCACGGCTATCTTTAGAAGAGCATATGACGGCTGTAGCCAAGGGGGCTTTTTATCAGGTTCACCTGATCCACCAGTTGAGTCCCTTTCTGGACCAGGATGCCCTGCGCACAGTCACTCATGCCCTCTTCACCTCCCGCCTGGACTACTATAATGCTCTCTACATGGGGCTCCCCTTGAAGAGCACTCAGAGGCTCCAATTGGTCCAGAATGCGGCCGTGCAGGTGGTTATGGGCGCACCTCGTTACGCCTATGTAACACCTCTCCTGCGCGAGCTGCACTGGCTTCCAATGGTCTTCTGAGTGCAATTCAAGATGTTGGTTACCACCTTTAAAGTGCTCCATGGCATAGGACCAGGGTTTCTACGGGACCGCAATCTGCCACCGACAGCCTCCCACCAACCAGTTCGCTCCCACAGAGAGGGACTCCTCAGGGTGCCGTCAGCCAACTTATGTCGGCTGGCGACATCCAGGAGGAGAGCCTTCTCTGTCGGAGCTCCTGCCCTTTGGAATGAATTGCCCCTGACATTCGTAACATCTCTGACCTTCGGGTCTTCTGCTGTGCCCTTAAGACCTTACTGTTCTGACAGGCGGGGCTGTTTAATTGAATGATTTTAAATTGGAGTTTTAATTTTAATTTTAATTTTGGGGTTTTAAAATTTGGCCAAAACTATTTAATGATTTTAATTAATTTTAACTAAGTACTCATAAATGAATGAAGAACTTAAGTAAAATGGGGGAAGATACTATTTTCAATAAAACAGGAGCTGGATAGCTCAGCAGACTAATGCATTGTAATTAACTCCAGCTGTCTGCAATTACTCTAAATTCGAATTTCACCAGACTCAAGGTTGACTCAGCCTTCCATCCTTTCTAAGGTAGGTAAATTGAGGACCCAGTTTGTGGGGGCAATAAGCTGACTTTGTATAAAAATATACAAAAGTATAAAGGCTTAACGTATTGTAAGCCACCCTGAGTCTCCGGAGAAGGGCGGCATATAAATCAAATTAATAAAAAATATAATAATAATAATAATAATAATAAATTAATAAAATGTGATTCCTGCTTTAAAATGGTTTTAAATGCTAGTAAATATTTCTAAGATTGTTTGAATTACTAACGAAAAGCCAAATATTTTGTTTCAGGTGGCCAAGATCCTCTGTTAAAACTTAGGATACTTAGAAAATGAAGCTGTCTAATAATAGCTAAACGCAACCAAACTCATTAGGGCTTATTCTCGGGAAACCAAGCACAAAATTGAATTCAGAAACGTACAAAATCCCAGTAAGCAGTAAGCAGTAAGCAGTGTGATACCTCAACGTTCCATTTTGGGCCCAACACTCTTCAATATCTGTATAAACTACCTAAACAACGGAATAGAAGGGAAACTCATCAAATTTGCAGACAACATTAAATTGGCAGGAATAGCCAACACCCCAGAAGACAAGCTCAAAAAAGATTTTGATAGACTTGAAAACTGGGCCCTTTCTAACGAAATGAAATTCAGCCTAGATAAAAGTAAGGCTTTATAGTTAGGCAAGAAAAACTCAAGGTAAACTGCTTCAAACCCAATTGCAGAAAATACAACTTCAGCAACAGAGTGGTCAAGGCCTGGAATGCTCTACCGGACTCGGTTGTTACAGCCTCAAACCTTCACAGCTTCAATCTCAAACTGTCTACCGTAGACTTCACCCCATTCTTCAGAGGTCCGTAGATGGGGCGTGCATAAGCCCACCAGCGTGACTACCATCCCCGTCTTACTGTCCCCATTTATCTGTATTTACTTCCTTTGCTCATGTTTATGTTCATACATATACTTGTTATCTTATACATGCTTGACAAACAAACTAATTAATTAAATAAATAAATAAATAAAAACCAACTGAATTAGTACAGGCTAGGTGAAACTTGACTTAATGCCAGTAACTGTGAGTGGAATATCTGCCAAGTGAGTGTGGTAGCAGCCAAAAAAAAAAGCAACCCTAGGCTACATTAATAGAGGGATAGAATCAAGTTCATGTGAAGCTCTAGTACCACTTTACAAAGCCTTAGTAAGACCACACTTGAAATACTGCATCCGGTTCTGGTCACCATGATATAAAAATGGTGCTGAGAATCTGGAAAGTGCAGAGAAGAGCAATAAGAATGATTAGGGGGCTAGAGGCTAAAACATACAAAGAACTATTACAGGAATTGGGTTTGTTTAATATAATGAAAAGAAGGACTATGTGAAGTGAGGAGCGATGGATGACCCAATAATTACAAAGATACACAGGTGGTTGTATTAGATCATCCTTTACTGATATATGTTTACCTTTATAGGTGCAGGAACAACAACTGGAGGAGCACGCGGGGTCAAGCTTAAGTACTCAAGGGGTGTGGCTACAGGTAAGAGGGGTTCATGGGAGTGGGAGGAGGATTGAGGTGTGTAGTTTAACCCCTGAGGTGCCATGCCAGGTAGGGTGAGGGAGGCAGGGATGGCATTTATTCCTAACAAATCCCCCTCTAAATGCCTGACCTGTGGGTGTGTGTTTTCTAACATATCTGTGTTGTTAAGGAGTACACCTAGTTTGGCAGTGAGGTATGAGTGTTGCCTAGATTGGAGTGGTTTGGTGAGGATATCTGCTGCCTGTTCCTTGGTCTCACAATGTGTAGTGTTTCTAAAGCCCACCTTGGAGAGTTCCCTCACGTGTTTATGTTTTATGTCAATATGTCTGGACCTCTGGCCTACTGCGTCCGCCCTAGATATCTCGATGGCTGCTTTGTTGTCCTCAAAGATGGTGATGGGGTATTGAGGTTCAGCCCAGACATTGGAGAGGAGGTCATCGAACCAGACTAAATTGTTGGCAGCCTTTGAGAGGCATATGTATTCTGCTTCAGTTGTGGATGTAGCGACCAGCGCCTGTTTTCCGGTGTACCAGTGTACTGGGCTGTTGTTTAGGAAGAATATGTAGCCCGATGTGCTCTTCCTGCTCTTTGTGTCCCCGGCCCAGTCAGCGACCGCGTAGCAGGTGAGGGATGGTTGTTTGGAGACTTTGGGCTCCAACAGCAGGCAGGCTTCGGAACTATATTTGAGGTAGCGGAGCACCCTCTTGACTGCCTCCCAGTGGTAGGTCATGGGTTTACTCACACCTCTGGAGAGTAGGTTGATGGGTAGGGCGATGTCAGGCCGGGTCCAGTTTGCAATGTACAGTAATGAGCCGAGGATGGACCTGTACAGCGTGTTGTCTTTGAACTCTGGGGACTCACTGTACATGTTATTTGAGAAGTCAGCGTGCATGGGTGTATCGCATGGTTTTGCCTCTGCCATGTTGCATTTGTGGAGTAGTTCGGTGATCTTTTCCTTTTGAGTCAGCCGGAACCCTTTGTCTGTCTTGCTTATCTGTACCCCTAGGTATTTGCTTATGTTTCCTAGGGATTTTAATGAGAAGCGTTCCCCTAATTTGCTGGCGAAGGCTTCGCATTCACTTCTCTGTTTACCCATGTAAAGAATGTTGTCTACGTAGATGAGTACGAATTCAGGGAGTTCGCTGGTCTTCCTTATGAAGAAGCAGTTATCGGCAGACTTGGCCTTGAACCCTAGTGATTCAAGCACGTTGAGCAGGCACTCATACCAGCGCTTTCCTGACTGCTTTAGCCCATATAGGCTCTTGTTTAGCAGCCAGGTCTCTCCTCTCTGGGTGTCTTTGCCGGGTGGGGCCCTGACATATATCTCCTTGTCCAGCTTGGCGTGCAGGTAGGCAGTCTGCACATCGAATTGCTGCACCTCCAAGCCTAGGATTGTGGCAATGACCAGGGCACTTTTGATGCTTTCTGCCTTCACGGTGGGGGAGTAAGTGTCCGTGTAGTCCTCGGGGTATCTCTGTGCGAACCCCTGGGCAACAAGGCGGGCTTTGTATAGGGCCCCATCGTCCTCTAGAGTCTTGACTTTGAACACCCACTTTGTTCCAATGTTACTCTTACCTTCTGGGGTCTTGGCTGGGGTAAAGATGTTTAGCTCCCTGAGGCTATCCATTTCTTTCTTCATGGCAGTCTCCCACCTTAGTTTTTCCTCAGTAGGTAGCTTGGTCACCTCCTCGTAGGAGTTTGGGGTGACAGGGCTGGAGTGCGTGTGCAGTACGTAGTCATCCAGTCTCTTGGGCATCTGATTCCTGGTGGCCCTGACTGGTCTCACGGGTGTTGATTTGATATCATGTAGGTATTTGGCTTCTTTCTAGGTGAGTGAATCTACATTGAGTTTGGGGTGGTTTTCTTTCCACTCCCCTATCTTGATTTCCTTGTGCTTTGGTCTGCTCCTGCTTCCTGGTGGTTTGGTGTGTGTGTCGGGTTCAGGTAACACTTGGTCGTCTGTGGTTGCCTCCAGGTGTGGATGGATCTTGTTCAGGTGTATCCTGGACCAGTTTGCCTGCTCGTGGAAATTGGCTGTCCGAGACACTATGAAGCGGTTGTTACTGTCAATGAACTTGAACCCCTTAATCCCCGGTTCATAGCCCATAAATCTTAGCCGCCTAGACACTTTGTCCCCCTTTCGACGTAGTTGCTTTGGGATGTGCACATCAGCGGTGACCCCAAAGATGTGCAAGTGGGCTATCTGGGGCTTTTTCCGGTACATTACTTCGTATGGGGTTTTGCCTAGCACGCTGGACCATACCCTATTTAGTGTGTAGTTAGAGTATGCCAGTGCTTCTGCCCAGAAATGTTGGCTGAGTTGGGAGTCTTCTAGGGCGCATCTGACCATTGTTTGTAGGGTGGAATTTCTGCATTCTGCAACCCCGTTCTGGAATGCTGAGAAGGGGGAGGAAGTGTAGTGTATGATGCCCTTTGACCTCAGCCACCTGGAGAACTCGCCAGACAGGAACTCTGAGCCCCTGTCTGTCATTATCTGTTTTATTCTGGTATCATTCTGCACCTCTATCCTTTTGTAGAAGTCCTTAAATCTTTGAAATGTTTCACTCTTATGCCTTAGGGTGTAGACGAAGCCGTATCGGCTGTAGTCATCAACTATGGTAAGGAAGAACCTCTTCTTGTGTTTTATGGATGGTCTCAGGGGGCCTACCAGGTCCATGTGCACTAAGTCAAAAGGGTGTTTGGTTGAGCGGGTTGCTTTCTTAGGTCTGGGTGCGGTTTTGAGCTTGGAGCATTTACACACCGAGCAGTCCAGGTAGGCTTTACAGTTCTTTATTGTGATACCTTCGCTACATTCCAACATTTTTTGCAGTACAGGAAAACTTGCATGGCCTAGTCTGCGGTGCAGTAGGTGTGTGCAATCCTCGTGTATGGGTTTGCCTGTGTCTACCTTTTTTGGGCATTGTGGGCTGTTTCTGGGTGCATCGTGTTCCTTGTGGCTGTCTGTGTCTGTGTTGGTGTTGATACTGGGTGTGTTTGTGCATGTTGCGTGCAAGTAGGGTAACCCCCTCTTGATTGTTATTTTTCCTATTGTCTCACCCCCTCTGCTCATAGCCATATCTCCGTCCTTCAGTGACACTTCTATCCCTAGCTCCTTACTGAGTTTCAGTGCTGCCAGTATGTTGTGGGGTATCCCGGGGACCAGCAGTACCCCCTCTATCTTCCCAATCCCTGGCAGTGTCACTTCACCCTTCCCCGTCACCTGTACTTCACTCTGGTTAGCCACCCTGATTTGGAAATTCTCTTCCTTGAATGATGACAGTAGTTTTCTGTTGCATGTGGTGTGGTTTGTCGCCCCAGAGTCAATGAGCCACAGTGTACCCTGTTTGTCTGGAGCGTGAGTTTGGGTGCACCCACCTACCCCATAAGAGGATCCGTTCCTACTGTCCCTGGAACTATCCCTGCTTCCTCTTTGGTCCCTGGGGGTGGGTGAGTCTCTGCGCTTATGCCTGCCTTCTGGTGATTTTCTGTCTTGGTATTGGTGTCTATGTTCACGCCTATCCCTCTCCCTGTGGTTTCAGGGGCAGTCTCGCTTATAGTGCCCCCTGGATCCACATATGAAGCACTCTAGGGGTTCTGTTGGCCTGTCTTGGAAGGCCACCTTTCTGGTGTACTTGTGTTCCCTGTGTGGTGGGTGCCTGTCCTTTCTCATGTTGTCCTTGGATATGAGTTTGTTGAACAGGCCCTCAATGGATAGGTAGCCCAGGCTAGTGATGTCTAAGCGGGAGATAAAGGTTTCCCATGAGGGGTCTAAGGAGTTGATGACAACACTTTTCATAGTTTGTTCCGAGACATCCTCCCCCGTCAGCTGTAGTTCTGCTCTGGTGGCGCTTAATCCCATCAAGTGTTCCCCCATGGAGACCCCTGCCTTCATTCTGGCTGAGTAGAAGTCTTTTGAAATTCTACTGGTGGCAGCCACATTCTCATTGTAAAACAGTTTAAACATTTTTTGGGTTATTTCTGATACCGTCATGTGTTGCCCTATACCCAGGTACATAGATGGGGAAATGCTAGAGATTAGTATACAGAAGGCTTTGTGATGCAAGCAGTCTTGCTCGAGAGTCCAGAGTCTATTTGGGGGGTTACTCATAAAAACCAAAACATTTTCCCTTAAAAATACCACTTGAAGATGCTGGTACCATTCCAGCAAATTTGTCCCATCTAGTTTAAGCTTATGGAAGTCATTGGGTAAGTTCCCAGCACCATTGTCATTGTTACTTACATTGGGAGTCTGTCCATGGTGCTGCAGGCTTGGGAACTCACAGAAAGGCATGGGTATGCTGTTTGGTAATTCAAAAATCCCTCCCTGCATTTTTTTTTCTTTTTCTGTCCACAGGTGGCTCTACGCATGCGCGAGAGTCATTCCCGCCATGGACTCGTCGAGAGAACAGCTCGCTGCGGCTGCTCCGACTGGAAGGCCTCCTCTGGTCGTGTGGTGGTCCGGCCATGGTTCCGAGGTCCAGCGGTGGTCAGTTGGAGTCTCCTCCTCCCCTGGATGGTGGTCTGTCTTCATCCAGTAAATTCGCGGCAGCGGCAGCAATTGGCGGTCCCAGCGGTTGCGGTCTGGCATCTGTGGCCTTAGCGGCAGGTGGTGCAGGTAGGCTGGGGGGTGCAGCGGCCCCGGCGGTCTTCCGGTGGTGTCCGCGCCCCCTGGTCGGTAGTTTAGGAGCCCCCTTCCTCTGCCTCTGGTCTCCTTTGGCACCTTGGGGGTCGTTTCGGCCATTTTTGTTTTAGGCCCGAAGGCGGCGGTGAGGATTCTCATGGCTTCCTCCACCTGCCGCTCAGTTGGGGGGTCCCCAGTTTCCGGTTCTTCACCCCTTTCCATGGTGTCGCCCCGTTTTTCATTTTTTAAGGGCTTTTTCGGTTTTACCGCCGGCCATTTTGAATAGTCATTTTTGATTGGCCGGCGGTTGGCCATTTTTTCGGAGCACGTGGCCAAGCACGTGGCCACCGTTCAAAAGTGAGCACGGCATCTTCCTCTTTGTTTTGGTCGGTGGGTTCGCTTGGGGGGTCTCTTATCAGGCGATCATCTTCCCACTTCGTCGTTTGTTCTCTGCTGCCGCCGATGAGCTTGTTGAGGCTGGCCATGAGCTCTTCGGCGGCGGCGGGTGATCCGAGCAAGCTCAGCAGATCGCGCCTGAGCTTGCTGATGCCGGGATTGCGGTTCTCAGTCCCTTTTGTTTTTTCGGCCCCCCTCTCATCGTCCGATGAGTCGGTCTCGGGGTCAGTCGCTTCTTCCTCTTTCTCGGGTGGTCCCGCTGGGGGGTTATTTTTGGCTGCCCGTTGCTCGTCCTCCATTCTCCTTTTTTCGGACCTGGTGAGCGGTTTCTTCCTTTTTTCTTCTGGATGGCCACTCCCTTGCTTGTCTTCTGTTCCTTGGGTCAGGGAACCATCCTCTGCTACCATTTTGTGAAGTGAGGAGTGATGGATGACCCAATAATTACAAAGATACTCAGGTGGTTGTATTAGATCATCCTTTATTGATATATGTTTACCTTTACAGGTGCAGGAACAACAACTGGAGGAGCACGCGGGGTCAAGCTTAAGTACTCAAGGGGCATGGCTACAGGTAAGAGGGGTTCATGGGAGTGGGAGGAGGATTGAGGTGTGTGGTTTAACCCCTGAGGTGCCATGCCAGGTAGGGTGAGGGAGGCAGGGATGGCATTTATTCCTAACAGACTAGGGGAGACATGATAGCAGGCAAGAAACAATGGATGGAACCTAACCAAGGAGAGAAGCAACCTAGAACTAAGGAGAAATTTCCTAATGGTGAGAGCAATCAACCAAAGGAATGGTCGACTTTCAGGAGTTAGACAAAATCTTGATGGGCCAGGAAAAAGGCATGACTTCTAAAAGCTATAAACTGCTGATGAGATTAGAGATTGGAGACGAGATAATAAAAGATACAATGATTGCCTGGGGGAAAAATTTTGGCTACCCAATCCATCTGGAAAAATGGCAAGAGATTTGGTGCGGGAATATGAAGGTAGTAGTTTCTACTGCATACAAATAAAATATTTACAAGATGATATACAGATGGCATCTTTCCCCCGATAGATTGACCAAAATGTTTACTGGGCTGAATGCTGGAAGTGTGGGTTTGAGTGTCCGCTGAATGCTGGAAGTGTGAGTTTGAGCGTGGCACATATTATCACCAATGGTGGACCTGCCCAGAAGCAGTAAAATTTTGGGAGAAAATAAAAAAGTGGCTTAAGGAGAGCCATTCAATCTCTTAAACCAAGAGATTGAATGGCGACCAGAAACATGCTTGCTCGGTTTCAAACCGGAAAATATCAAAAAAGATTCATGGTACCTTTAACTACATATTATCACGGCAGCGAGATTAACATATGCTCAACTCTGGAAAGATAAAAATACCCCACCAGAGGAAGCAATTAGAAAGAAGATTTTGGATTGTGCGGAAGCAGATAAATTGACCAAAAAACTGAAAAATAGAGACCAAACTCAAATATGTTTATCTTGGGAAAAACTATATACTTGGATATCAAAGAGAAAATTATAACCCAAATCAGATTAGGAGTTGTATTTATTGGAAAAACTTATATTATACAAGTAAAGTGAGGTCAGATAGACTTAATTGATTTATACATGTAAATTAGGTTGTTCTGTCTCCCCCAGAATATAATATAGATATATTGTACCGAATACTAAGTTATTAAGGTACTACTTATAGACATATATGTTATTTGTTTTGTTGTTCTATCTGTCATTTATTTGGTGTGTTGTCTTCTTTTTTAATGATAAATGTAAATAAAGACTATTTAAAAAAAAAAAACCAAAGGAATTTGTGGGTGCTCCATCACTGAAGGCTTTCAAAAAAGACTAGACATTACAACCATTTATCTCAAATGATATAGGATCTGACCCTGCTTGAGTAGGGGGTTGAACTAGAAGACCCCCAAGATCCCTTCCAAGCCTATTTTTTATGCTCTTATGATAGGGGTGTCAAACTTGTTGCTTCGTGTTGCCATCACGTGATGTTTCATGACATTTTTCCCTTTATGGAGCTTGGGTGGGAGTGGCCTGCCTGTGATGCATCCAGCCCATAGGTCCACCAGTTTGACACCCCTGTTCTATGATGTCCTAACTTAATTGTGAGTGTTTGTTCATTCTTTCTTTGGATGATTACCTTTTCTAGAAGAGCTTTAATCAGAATGTTATATTCTTTGATTGGAAGATCATAGATGAAAGATATGGCTTATGCAGATTATGGATTCTTCTTGAAAAAAATGGCATGGGGCTATGATGTGTGTCTCCACCAAATGGACTTCCAATTCATGGTCTTTGTCTCTTATGTATGAATGAAGTCATTTTGGTTCTAATCCCATGTGTGATTAGGAAATATCAGAAATCAAGAAAATATTGGACTATTTCAGTGAGGAGACAAAATGAAGCAGTATCTCATACAGTTAATTTCAAAATTTATGAAAAAAATAGCAAACAGATACTTGTAAGATTTTCTGCTTTGGGTGCCAAAATAACACAGCTGTTTTTGAGACTGTGCATCTTGACTTGCACTAGGCAGGGAAGGTTGCCATTTAAAACTAGGATTTAAGATATGCAATCCAGGAGCCACAGGTTTTCTGACAGAAGCTTGAATTCCTTAAAGTAGAAGTAGCTCTTCCATTTTTTGCATGCAAGTGTGTGTATGTGTATCTGTGTCTTTGTGTCTGTGTCTGTATGTGCAAGTAGGGAGGGTTAAGGAACAAAATTAAATATGTAGATGCAGGGGTGAAATCCAGCAGGTTCTGACAGGTTCTGGAGAACCGGTAGCGGAAATTTTGAGCAGTTCAGAGAACTGGTAGCGGAAATTTTGAGTAGTTTGGAGAACTGGCAAATGCCACCTCTAGCTAGCCCCAGGAGTGGGGAGGGAATGGGGATTTTGCAGTATCCTTCCCCTGGAGTGGGGAGGGAATGTGGATTTTGCAGTATCCTTCCTCTGCCAGGACCACAAAGCCACGCCCACCAAGCCATGCCTACAGAACCGGTAGTAAAAAAAATTGGATTTCACCACTGTGTAGATGCTTAGAGCACCTGTAGCATCTCTTAAACTGGAAACCTCACAAAAAGCACTTTCTCCGTTTTTTGGAGTGTGGACCACGACAATCGAAGCAAAGTTTAACTTCTTAAGATGGAAGTTGTCTCCTTGGAAAGCGCTGTCTATTTTCCTCTTTTAAAAATGGATGTGTTATTGAATATATGTCAAAGCCCACCTTTTTTCATTCTTTTATTATAAAATTCATTTCATTTTTTAATTAATCCCCCATCTTCCTACTCTAGAAAAAATTCAAAATTTGGATTGGCTAACAAAAATCTAAAAGAATACAAAAACCACACCAAAAGTGAAACATGGAGTTTAAATGGAACCCTACAACAGATGCTAAATTCATTTAACAATTAAAAGACTGGTGAAGGAGATGCATTTTTACAGATGTTCTAAATGGTGAGAGGGAGTGTGTGAGTGAGCAATACAGAAGACCCTTTCCCATGGCGACCTCTAAGAGTGAGAACATCTTGAAAAGGGACTCTCCTGCAAATGTTGACAGCTGGACAGATTTATAATAAGAAACAATCCCTTAATCAGTTAGGCCCTATGTTGTTTAGGGCTCTAAAAGACAGGACCAAATCCTTCAGTTGTGCCTAATAAGCAGCAGGCAAAGAACACAATTTTTTCAGTGCAGGCATTTTATGATCCCTCTATCTTTCACCTGCATTTTGCGCCACATCCAACTGCTAAATAATTTTCAAAGATAACGTCGCATAGAATGCCTCACAGTACTGTAATCAAATCAGGATTAGATAGGAAGATGTGGATAACCAGAATAATCAAATCCAATTTGTTCCTCAGTGACTTTGGCAGCTAAACTCATCTTCTCTTTCCCTAGTCACTAGCACCACCATGAGGATACTTTTGGAGTTGTTGCTCTTTTCACGTCAGATGGGAAACTCCCTGAAATCAGAATTGGAATTAAGAACAGGTATGAACATAAGAAGAAGCTTACTAGTTTAGATAAATGATCTATACTATATAGTCCAGAATTCCATGCTGACTGACAATGGTCAGTCAGATGCCTTTAGAATAGTCCCAAAGTTGCTTTTTTTCAGGAGGCAACTGGACTTTCTTGTTTTTTCTTTGAAGACGTTTTGCTTCTCATCCAAAAAGCTTCTTCAGCTCTGACAGGATAGTGGGGAATGGAAGGATTTATATTCCTTGCAGACAGCTGGTCATTTGCATCCTTTTAGAGGGTTGTTGAAGTACTTGGAGATATATCTGTGTCCTCAGGGTCACCTGAGTAGTGCTCCTAGTTCCTGTAGTCTACAATTTTTCTTCTGGAAATCCATTCCTACTCCCACACTATTCAAAGGGTGTTCATCCCAAATTGTATACAGGCACTTAGAATAGTGTTTTTCAACCTTGGTGACAGGAAGATGTGTAGACTTCAACTCCCAAAATTCCCCAGTCAACATGAAATCCCTACATCTTCAAGTTGCCAAGGTTGAGAAACACTGATCTATGAACTTTCAAGCTTGACAGAATCTGATATTTCTTTTTTTTTTAAAGAATATTTATTGAATTTTCAAACATTAAAATATGCAATGCAAAAAATGGAAAAGAGCAAAAAATAGAAAACTATAATACACAACAATAACAAACAGACAAAAATAAACACATTGAAGCTTAAACACTAATAACATCTTTTCTACATTGGTATCTCTATCCTAATTAATTGCCATACACAAATTCTACTTCTATCTATCACTATCTTAATTTACATCCTTATCTAAGTTGTACTAACTTCTATTCACAATTCAGTTTTGTAACATAATATTGCTTACATTTTAGCTTTACTCTCCAGCCATGAATACCATCTCCAAATTAAATAATACTTGGTGTCTTTCCTTGCCTTAATTTCCATGGATAATGTGTCCATTTCTGCGCATTCATATATTTTTTTAAAATTATGATTTGGTCTGGGGCAGTGGTGGGTTGCCCCCATTTCGGACTGGTTCTATAGAACTGGTAGTAAAACCGAAGGGAGTGAGTGAGTAAGTGAATGTTTGTTGAGCTCAGTATGTTCCAAATATTGATTTTTCTTCAGATAGGCCTCTAACATTGTTGCCTAAGAACTAGGTGTACATGTGTGAGACTTGTTCAAAGTAGTCTCTAACTGTGAGACAGGTGGCATATAAATTTAATAAATAAATAAAAATAAAGAGACCCAATAATTTCTGTATACCACTATTAATTTTCTCTTAATAGTATACAGATTAGTGTATTGTTTCATGTATTTATTGTATATTAACTAATTAAATTTGCTAAATAACTCCATTTCAAGCTATATCAACTGTGATTTTAAACTATGGGGAACAGCTTGATGTTGGCTAATCTTTTTTTTTTTTTAGAATGGAACTCAGAGCATAAGAATGTTGACACAATTAGAATGACATCTACCTATCTGCTAAATCTCAAAACTAAGAAGGATCTCTGTTCTTGAATTATGAGTACTGTAGGAAGATTATGAAAGGTCTTAATGAAATTCAGACATCTCACCATCCCTCTTCGCCTTCCAGTTTTAGCCACGTCATTCCCACCTGCAGATTTTGGCACGCTTCTGAGCAGTAAGTCAGTCCAATGGAATTCAAGGGCACAAGCACAGAATTGTTGAGTAAGCATAACAGCAAAAGGGGTCTTCACAAAGGATGATCAGGTGAGAGGCCTTCTGCCTACCTTCCTGTATTTTAAGCATCAGATTCTGGAATTAAATAAAGTATTAGTTCAATATGTCAACCAGCTCCTTCCTTCCTTCCTTTCTATTTTTTTTTTTAATAAGATGAAAAATCCCTGGCACAAGCACAAATTTGTAACTGGAACAGCAGAGGCTATTGAGAGAGCTCTAAGAGACTGCATGCAATGACTAGATTTACACAATATGAATATGTTTATCTCAGTGAAAGTTCAAATGGCTGCATGGTTACACGCTGGATTGGGTTAATTTAGACATTGGTTAGTTTCACATTTTGTGACTTAGACTCATGTGTGGTCATTTTATGGCTCAAAATATTATTTGAACTTTTTTTAAACTTAGTATGTTGTGTGAACATCAATTTTGTGTCATTATGATGATATCACCAATTATGTTCCACCCCAGTTTTCATGAATTCGGTGCTGATAATAATAGATAAACAATTCAATACAAAAAAGTAAACAAAATAAAATACTTCTGGAAGGAATACATTTCCCAACAAATGCAAGAAAGAAAACAAGTCGTCTTCAGATAGATATTCTGGAGCTGGGAATTGGAAGTTGAAGCCCCAATATCTCAGGGGAATGCCAGACTGGAGAAAAAAAAAGACTGGAGGTCATGTGACTGGGTGGGCATGGCTAGCTGGTCATGTGACCGGGTGACCATGGTTATGTATATAGGGACTACTCAGAGGGCTGAAAAAAGTCATTTCTGACAGGTCATCGCACTTATGACTGGTCCTCACACTTACGATCATCCTCACATTTATGCCCGTTCAGTATTCTTAACAACCATGTCACTCATTTCACAACTGCTTCTCTTCACCATGGTGATAAGATAGGGCAAAAAATGTAAAATGTGAGGACAGTCGTAAGTTCGAGGACTGGTCAAAAGTGCGAGGATCAGTCAAAAATAACTTTTTCAGCCCTCTGAGTGGTCCATATGCATAAAAGGATACAGCAATAGAGAGGGACGAAGGAAGGGAAGGGAAATTAGAGTAGGAGTGAGGGTAAGAGAGGGAGGAAGAGAGGAGGAGAAGGAGAAAGGAAGAGGAAGTAGGGAGGAGAATAATGGGGGGGGGGAGAGAAAGTAAGAAAGAAAGAAAAGAGAGAGGTGGTAGGTTTGAGAAGAAAGATTGCTGTACAATAAAAAAGATGAAAGGGAAGAAAACCAACCCCAAACAAATTTAAAGATATTAAGAATGAATTGTTAAACTTTAAAGAATAAAAGAGAACAAATATGAATAAATAGCAATAATTAGAAACACAAACATACAAACATACAATGTATTTTCTTTGAACAGAGTATTTGGCTGGTTCACAAATTTAAACAGTGTTTAGTCATTTCAATTAAATTTACAATTTCTATATTTCCTTTTTGCCATATTTATTCCTCATCTATTTTTTAAAAAAACCAATATTACCCTTCTTCCTCATCTCCAATCTTAATCAAATTCAATTTTTCCCTTCTATTCTATATTATACCCCTTCCCATTGTCATCTATTTTTATATCCATCCTCACATTGGTTAATTATGTAATATTACAGTTGTTTAATACAAATTCAACATTTTAATATAAATCAATTAGTTATATAACTATCTTTTTAATATATTAATCAATATGAGCATGAATATTCCAATTATTTCCATGCAATCCTATTTCTTACAAATCAATTAATTATATTTACCAATAATAATAAACCAAATAATTTCCCCCATATATTCTTCCACAATTTAACCATTTCTGCTTTCAACATAATATACAATTAATAGTATCTCAATTATTACAATTCCCTAGTTAAATAGAGCTTTTTTTCTTTTGTGTTTTAAAATCTTGAACTCTCCTCTTTTGCCCTAAATATTCCATTGTTTGCAGTTTTGCACCTACCTTTTTTGGTGAGGAAAAAGAAAAAGAAATCTGTCTGCCTCATTTTGTCACGTTGCAGCAAAGACCTTGCTTTACTTTCAGTTTCACTTTTAAGCATAGCTAGAAGGGGAAAAAAACTGCTCCAGCTCTCTTTGCAGCTACGCTGATCTAATCAACTTGTGGTAATTAGCCTGAAGCTGAAAGGGGCTGTTTTTTTCTATTTTTGCAGGCATCGGTCTACTCATTTGTTTTCTTTTAACACTGATCAGCTGTAGGGCGGCCCTTTGTAGCCCCAAGAGTTTAAACAGTTTTTTTTCCCTGTAGCCATCAGCTGGGACTCAGGAAGCAGCAATAGATTGGGAGTGGGCGGGTAAGCGACCGGCGACCGGGCCGGGAACCGGTTCGGGGGCATTGCCAGCCAATCTTATTACCGGTTCTCCGAACTATTAAATTTTTTTACTACCGGTTCTTGCGATCTGGGTGCGAAGCGGGAGCAACCCACATCTGGTTGTATGCATGCAAATTCAGTTGTGTTTCCACATTTTACATGTACTCTATTTAGTTATGTGTGATATTTATGGGAGATCGGAGAATAAACAAGAGAACAGTGGAATATAAGAATTCTTATCTAGATATCAGGTAGCCCTCACTTATTGGCCACAATTGGGGCCAACAACTTGGTTGCTAATCAGAAACCATGTGACCGCAGTTGGGTTTATGAGCTTACTTACAAATCACATCTTTAGCCATTAAATAAAATGACATGAACGCTAAGAGAAAAACCACATAACTGTGCCTTACTTACTTCTGCGCTTACTTCTGCCTTCCATAATGTACAGTGTTAACTCTGCTTGTCTCAAGAGAAAATGCATGCCATTTATAAAGTATGCAAATGGTGATCATATGTTTGTGAAATACAACAATGGTCATATTTCTAAGAATGCTTCTGGGATATAAATAAAAACCAGAAGTATTGTTAGGGGAGAAATGGAACCAGATGTACTCCATGAGAAGTGTATAGCAGTGGTGAAATCCAAACTTTTTTACTACTGGTTCTGTGGGCATGGCAGGGGAAGGATACTGCAAAATCTCCATTCCCACCCCAGTCCAGGAGAAGGATACTGCAAAATTCCCATTCCTTCCTCACTCCTGGGGGAAGGATATTGGAAAATCTCCATTCCCACCCCACTCTGGGGCCAGCCAGAAGTGGTATTTGCCGGTTCTCCAAACTACTCAAAATTTCCACTACCAGTTCTCCAAACTGCTCAAAATTTCCACTACCGGTTCTCCAGAACCTGTCAGAACCTGCTGGATTTCACCCCTGGTCTATAGGTACAATTATGCCACAGATTGTAGGAGATTACCAGGCTAAGACCAAGGGAGGGGTCAAATGCATCATCACTCTTGAGACCCTTCGCTCCCACAAGAGATCTAAGTCCAACCCACCTTGAATTCCTTTGACTCTTATCTACCGCCAATTTGCTTTGACCGTTAGTAGTTCAGATTCTTGTAGAGTGCTTAAGATGGCAATAAACCTTTATATTCATTTGAAATGCCTGGGTTTCCTGATTTCTCACACTTGACACAGATGTCCAAAGGGAATGCAAATAATAATTCATACATAATGGATTATTCATTTAGGATCTATTTCATAGATCCTAAAATCTAATTATTTACATCAAATGTTGTAATGCAAGTACATAATGGCAGCATTTGTATGATGACATGCCTATCCATGTGTTATTTTGATGTCATACTGATGGTAGCACCTGCTTTGAGAACACCCAGCTTAGTTAATAACAGTTAGTTTTCATCATCATATCCAACTCATGTCCTTGTCCTAAATTTTCTCTTAACTAGCCATTCTTTTGCCAATGGCTTTGGAGGGAAAAGTGTATTCTAAAATTAATGAATGACAGTAGAAAGAATAACACATGTATAAAATAATGAAACTGGGAGGGGGAGGAGTTTTTTTGGGGGGGTAATGACATTAGTTGAGACCAGGAAAAGGAGTAATTGGGTCACTCAGTTAAGAACCCCCGCTCTAAGAGTCAAATATAAGACCAAACCCTATGGAGGGAAGGGGGAAAAGATAGGACTCATAAATCACAAGCTGCATGAGCCAAAATCTTTTTCTTATAACTCTAAGTCTCAGTGTTACCCCTCCAAAAGAAAAACAGAGTTTTAAAAATGCAGTTTTCAAATCCAATATCAAGTTAACCATGGAGAATTCTCAACTTCCTTATCAAACTACAGTCCCATGGTCTTCCAGAATAGGATTTTTCAAACTGGGCTCCAGGCAGTTCTAGTTTTCAAGAGTACCTGGTGAGGGCACCTGCCCTCTGGAATGATTTGCCCCCAGAGATACGCACCCCTGACCTGACCTATGCACCTTTCGCTGCGCCCTCAAGACGTTTTTATTCCAACAAGCCGGGATGGCCTAAACACGAATTTTAACTGTCGGTTTATTTTTAATACACTGGGCCAAATTATTTAATATGTTTTTAAACTGTTTTTAAATTTTGTATATGGGTATGTTTTATTGTTGGCTGTACGCCACCCTGAGTCCTCTGGGAGAAGGGCGGTATAAAAATTAAAACAAACAAACAAACAAACAAATAATATTCAATGGGTTGTGTGAAACTAAGGTTTTTTAAAAAAAAGGTTTATTTATCCACAGCCAATTTTCTGTCACTAGAGCTTTGCTTCTTGTTCAGGGATTTCAGGAATTTTCTCTTTTTTTAAAGTAACAGGTTCTGTAGTCTGAAAAAGTTTGAAAACCTGTGCTTTAGAGCACGGGTCTCCAACCTTGATAACTTTAAGACTTGTGGACTTCAACTCCCAGAATTCCCTGAATTCCCAAAACTTTGCTGGCTGAGGAATTCTGGGAGTTGAAGTCCACAAGTCTTAAAGTTACCAAGGTTGGAGACCCCTGCTTTAGAGTAAGTTGTGATGGCAAGTTTGTGTGTGTCTGTGTGTGCTCATACATATATTTAAAATATTAAAATTAGTGATTTTATGGTCTAGGTATGCTTGTTTAGGAATAGTGGATAGTCTTTGAGAATATCAAGTCAAAAAAGATTTGTCTAATTCTACACCCTGACGACAGATAATTTTTCATGTCATTGTGCAAATTGAATGCCTGTTCCTGGGGTGGGGAACCCATAAAGCAAAGCATGGGCAATGAGGCTTCATTGCCCCTGTCATCTAAGCCCCATGAGTTGAGCTTTAACTCATATATCCCCATGAATTCTAGTTTCCTGCTTGGTGGTTGCCAAAATCCTTTGTTTTTGATCAGTTTGAACATCTGGCATGGGCACGAAAAAGGCCGAGCTCTCTTCTGAAAGAGGACTTTGTTTGGAGGGTAGGGATACCTAGAAGATTGCCAGCTGGCCAGCTCTGAGTTGGCCTCTGGGACAGGGGCAGGTTGCCAGCTGACGCCTCTGAACTGGTTTTTATTCTCTGAGTTTTTACTGTGTTTATAGTCAGAAGGATCTTTGTTTTTGCAAGAATTTCAGGGAATGATCAGTAGCTGGATTTTTTCCCACTGGGAAAGCTGGGAAATTTAGCCAGACTCAAATTGCATACTGAACGAGTAACCTAATGCCCATGGCACTAATGTAGCCAAGAATGCTTTATTTGGCACCTGCCATCTTCCCTGCTTCATCTGATCAAGAGAAAGAGGGAAAGGTGGCATCTGTAAAATTAAGAGCCAACCTAGCATATCTACTTTTACTTAATTGTTCCTTAATTCCACATAGTTCCAAAAATGGAAATTGGCTGTCTCCCAATGATATGGATATTGCCCATTTGCTCAGAAGTAATACTAAGATGAAGGTGTCATCTTGAAAAACTGGAGGAGGCAATAGGAAACCAAACCACCAGTTCACCTTCTTTTAAATTTGTGATTGATGGTGTCCACCATGGCAGTCACGTTGTTAATGCTCCATCTAACCATCTAACCATGGTACCTATTTCAGCCAGCCACACACAAAATGCTCTCCAGATACTAATTATTCTTGTGTTGGCTGAAAAAGGTTGTTCCTGCCTGATCAGCTAACCATTTTTTACATTACTGAAAGCAGAAGCAATACAGAGTGTGATTCCTAGAAACACCAAGTTGCATCCCATCAACAGCCTACCGCAAAGGCTAGAGATAGCAATAGCAATGAGAGTTATATACTGCTTTACAGCACTCTATAAGAAGTTTGCAGTGTTAGCCTCCTGCCCCCAACAATCTGGGTCCTCATTTTACCAACCTCAGAAGGATGGAAGGCTGAGTCAACCTTGAGCCAGTGAGACTCGAACTGCCGAATGCCAACAATCAGCAGAAGTACCCTGCAGTACTGCATTCTAACCACTGCACCCACCATGGCTCTTAGAGATAAGAGCTTTAAATCAACACTTTAAGAAGTCAGTGATGGAAAATGCTAATTTACCTGAGCCTAAAGGTGATAATTTGAACCTTAAATTTGGGGGGCAGGTTGAGGAACTTCAACACAATTATATTTTCTTCTGGTGTGAACAATGCAACCTAAGTGGCAATAGATTTAGTTACTGTATATATGGAAGCAAATAGACGTTTTGGTGGAAAAACATGAAAAAAGGTTGTTATGTATGTCTGGTATGTCTGCTGAGTCTTTCAGGTCATAAGGATTCTATATGTTCAATAAGATCAATAAGATCTTTGATCTCTTGGTCAATTGCAAGTGTAGGTGAGCTGCCAGTTACATCCACACTATTGGTATCTAGGTTGTTGTAGTCAACCAGCAGTCTGTGGAGCTGGACAGTGAGGTTGTTGGGGAGGAACATGGGCCAGTCTTGGAGTCTGGGGAAGGGTCGGACGAGGGCTCTGCATCGGAGACAGAGAAAGGGCCATCTTAGAGACACATGCTGTCTCTGGAGCCTCAGCGAGGCAGAGGAACAGGGGGAGCCTGTTCCCAGTGCGCGCATGCACAGAGCTGCCAGAAGGCAAGAACAGTTAAAACAAAAAGGACAACTTGGGAGTAAGGCTTGGAGATGATCAGCCCCTCCCATAAGACTTAAAAGAGGAGCAAAGGCACGTGGGCAGGAAGCAACATTGCTAATTCTGTTCAGTTTAAAGTCTGAAGCACTGTTTGATTCTGGACTCCATGTGACTTTGCCATTTAGGTCTTTGGCAGCGTGTCAAGGGAGATAAAGGTGGGTGATTATCAGCCTTATCCTGAAGGACTCTTTACAACTATTTGGGACTCATCTGTGAATGAACAGAATTCACAGCTGTTGCAATAAAAGAGGTTTTTGGGACTATGCATGTGTTTTACTGACTCAGGAAACCTAGGTTAGAACATAGGTCTCCTAAGACATGATACAGATGAAAGAAAGGGCTGGGGTGGAATAAGCCTTTAAAGTGAAAAAAAAAGTGTGTGTGTGTGGGGGGGGGAGTTTGTAAAAAAAAACCCCATCCAAACACCAAAAAGACTGGCAATAAAGTCTAAAAAATATTACAGGTAGTCCTTGCTTACCATAGTTTCGTTCAGAAACTATTTAAAGTTATAGCAATGCTGAAGAAAGTAAGTTATTCAGGTTTTGAAAAATGCACCTGTCCCAGTATCCCCATGTTCACATTACTGAAATTTGAGTGCTTGGCAACCAGCACACATTTATGGTGGTCACAGCATTCTGCAATCACATGATCTCCATTTGTAAACTTTACATCTGGCTTCTGTGGTGGCACAGTGGTTAGAATGCAGTACTGCAGGCTACTTCCGCTGACTGCTGCTAGCAGTTTGGCAATTCGAATCTGATTGGCTCAAGGTTGACTCGGTCTTCCATCCTTCCGAGGTCGGTAAAATAAGGACTCAAGATTGTTGGGGGCAATATGCTGACTCTGTAAGTTGCTTACAGAGAGGTGTAAAGCACTGTGAAGCGGTATATAAGTCTAAGCGTTATTGTTATTGCTATTTCAGGCAAGCAGATTCAATGGGGAAGTCAGCAGAAAGTTGCCAATCGCAGTCACATGATGTTGTGCTTAACAACAGCCATAGCTTAAGGGAGACTTAAAGAGGGAGCAGTAAAAATGAGTTTTCAGGAATTAGAGAGAAGAAAGCTCATTTTGACATAGGATTTCAGTTCCTGAAAGTCAAGACTAGCACCTTAGCCAGAAGGAGTCATTACTTTGTGCAATGTATCATACAATTTCCTCCAATAAATTGGTCCAGTTTCTATTATTGCCATCCAACTTGGCTATTGGGGTTGCCACCCACCCTTTATCTGGGGAGGATCAGACAGGGGAAAACTTACATAAATTTACTGAAAGAACCATCCTGTGTGCTAGGATGGTGATATAGCATTTCACTATTTTTTACTATTCAATCCCAACTAATAATCCAGTCAATAAACTCATGCAAGAATGATGTTAATATGACATCATGTGTAACAGGGATTCATAAATGCAACCCCTAAAATTGCAAAAAACAATAATAGGATGAAGGAGAAAGTGACCTATGCAGTACTATTTAAAATCCTTCCTTCCTTCCTTCCTTCCTTCCTCCCTCCCTCCCTCCTCCCTCCCTCCCTCCCTCCATAAAACATGCATTTCGTCTTATTTTTTGATACCTATTTGAGGTTCTAAATATTTTAGGGTCAGTCTGGCTTGTAAATTCCATTATGGGCAACAATGAAACTTCTAAAACAAATCTAGTCCCGTTTTAAAATAAAATGATTCATTAATGGTAGATGACATTCCTACGTCCCTTTATTTTTAAATCCTAAAGCTAACATACAAATGAGACTCTGCAGCCAGCAGAGGTCACTCAAACACCAGACAAGGATTGTTTTCATTGAATGATTAAAATGAAAACTGCAGCCTTGCTGCAGTTCAAAACAGAAAATATTATAAAAGAAAATTCCAGTTTGTCTGCTGATCTCAGTTGTAGCATTTGGAAAGTAATATGTCCTGTATATCAAATGTCCTCTTCTACTATCAAACACCTTCTCTGCTGTATTTGATTCCTGCATGATTCCTAATGTAGGTGGGTCTAAATCAGGGGCAGTTTTAGAGAGCTTCAATTCAACGCCCGATTTGGAACTAGATTCTCAGAAAGAGGTGTCAAAAGAAATATCTTTCTGGGTTCTGCTCCAGAAATATCTTTCTGGGGAAAAAGACACTGGAAGCATGGAGACTGCTTGGAAAGATGGTTTTAATGGTGGACAGAATCACATGGTTTGAGTTCCTGAACAGAAAAAGGGCCGAGATGCTGCCAGTCCCCGGGTTTTATGCCCTCTCTGGCTTTGAATTTCCTGGGGCCCAGAAAGAGCATCCTGATTGGTTGTCAGACTCCCAGGGGGTGGAGGTCTTAGCTAGCCTTTTTAATATTTCCTAAAATATTTCATTCTTCTAGGAAAGGGGTGGGTACTAACTCCCTACAGCGGTATATACTCTCTAAAAGTGGTCCTCTAGAGTGCCAATCTGGTGTAGTGGTGTTGGAAGAAATGTCCATCTGCGTTCAGTTCCAAGTGGGAAGAAAGACACTGGAAACATGGAGACTGCTTGGAAAGATGGTTTAATGGTGGACAGGACCACATGGGTAAGATACACACACACACACACACACACACACACACACACACCCCTTCTCTTGGGCCCCGTTTTAGAGCTTCCTGTTCCTGTGTAAGGGCAGGTATCCTGATTGGTTGTCAGACTCCCATGGGGCCATGCAGGGCTAACTTTGTAGGTTGTCTTGAGTCTCAGGCTTGGTTGAATCTTGTTGGGTGATGATGTAATGAAGAGGGTTTTGGGCAATTCCTATTATGGCTGAGGGCTAATCCTACCTTTGTTGGATCTTGGGTAAGGATATTTGCTTATGAATAGACCTAGCCATCTTTTTATTTCTTAAGTGCTGACATCTGCTGTGGGCTATTGAGGAGGGTGGGGGCTATTAAGAGTGAGTCTGCTTCCTGCCTTTAAAAAAACATTTTTCTCCCTTTCACGTCCAGGGAAATATAATATTCTGCCTTTTTAATGTTACCTAGAATATTTCATTCTTCTAGGAAAAGGGTGGGTGCTAACTTCCTATAGCGGTAAAGGCACCAGGCTAGAAATTGGGAGACCTTGAATTCTAGCTATTCCATTTGCTATTCCAATGGTGGCCAAAGCATTTCAGTGTCACTGTTCAGCAGCAGTCTAAACCTGGATAGAAATGGAACAGTGACACTGTCTTTGTTTTTTTTTCTTTCACAATAGAATTGCTCCATTTAATTGTTCTAGAAAATTAGTTCAAGATAGTGTAAACACCAGAGAGGATTGAAATGGCAGGTTAGTTGGGAGCAGATGGGAAACAATGACCATATAGAAAAGAAAAAAGAAAAGAAAAGAAAAGAAAGAATAAAGGGGAGAGGAGAGGAGACCTGAGGGCATAATTTGAAACCTAGGAAGAGAAATAATAAGTTGTTAGCAGGCAGAAAATGAACTAACTTCTACCCAGGGAAATGAGGGGCCAGGCTGGCCATGGTGATGTGCTTCAAACACATTTGCAGCTAAAAGTGTGATTGTAGGTTATATATAAAGAGAATCTCTGCTGGATGAGATGAAAGGCCTTTCTATATGAAGTCCAAAATTATTTGTCCTTTAAGGTTGATCAGGTGGCTCAAAGAAGTCCTGGCAGGCAGAACATAGCAATTACCCCTTGAAGAACAATGATGTAAGAACAATAAACTTAGCTTTTGTTCTCTATCAGCAACTGATTCTCAAAAACATATTCCTTCCGATCCAGCAGTAATATATAGCCATCCAAGCTGGGACACATTCAGAATGCTTTCCTTCATACATTTATCTGCTCCTCTTTGAAAGCCTTTGAAGTTGATGACCTCGTCTATCATCAATGCACTGGATGAGTAAGCGCTTCCATTTATTTCTACTAAAGTTCTAGCACACAATCATTTTTATTTTGTTTGGTTTTGTTCATATGCACACATCAGAGGTTGCCTTTGTCTTCTTCTCCATGAACTTTCCTACAATTTCTAGATAGAGATGTCTGAGAAGACCGAAAGTGCATGAATTATAACCCTCCAGATTGATAGATGATAGATGATAGATTGATGATAGATAGATAGATAGATAGATAGATAGATAGATAGATAGATAGATAATGATAGATGATAGGTAGATAGATGATAGATAGATAGATAGATAGATAGATAGATAGATAGATAGATAGATAGATAAAAGACAGACAGACAGACAGACAGAGGTAGATAGATAGATAGATAGATAGATAGATAGATAGATAGATAGATAGATAAAAGATAGACAGACAGACAGAGGTAGATAGATAGATAGATAGATAGATAGATAGATAGATAGATAGATAGATAGATAGATAGATAGATAGATAGATAGATGAGAGAGAGAGAGAGAGAGAGAGATGAAATGTACAGGCTGTTCCAATCTGTAGTTCCAATCAGAGAAAGCACTCAGAACGTGTACATATGTTTTGTTCCATAAGTGCAAACCTGGTAGATAATTTATGATTTTGTACATTTATTACACAAGGGTACCATATATGCAGAAGGAAGCATGACATAAATCCTCTACTGATGATGCCGTGTCCTTTTCCTTGCTCTTATAGCAGTATAACCCAAACATTTGCATCTGTATTCATACTTTTCACTGTCTATTCACAGGGCAGAAATAAAGGGAAAACCTTCACTGGGCCCTGGAGTGCGCTGTTTCTTCAACAAACAGCCAGAGAGAAAAGCACTGTCTTGCAATTCTGGGTCCATTTTCATGGGGCTGTAGGCAGCATGCATTACGGGATCCACTAAGGATAATTCCCTCGCTATTTTAAAATAGCCCTTCCTTCTGGGAAGGAGGGGAGGGAGGGAGGAAGGAAGGAAGGAAGGAAAGAAGGAAGGAAGGAAGGAAGGAAGGAAGAGATTGTTAAAAGTTTCAGTAGACTTGTATTTACCTCTGAGAAGTTTAAAAAATTGATTGCCTTTTGCTACTAGGGAAAATCTTCCTGGTAAATTTTATTTCTTCACTACATTTTGATTCCTCATTTCTCAGAAAGCTCTGTGATATAATCAGATGCTGCACATTTATGAAGTTAAATAAATGGATCCACAAGTTCATTGGGAGTTTATTGGAGAAAGGCATAAAATACGGTTCATGTTTGATGACTTGTCCATTTTTTAAAAATAATAATCCAGGGTTTGGGAGAGAGTAACATGTAACAAATCAATAGACTTCTGATAACATAATTCAAATATTTATCTTTCTTGATTCTTCTCTTGCAGCCTTAATTCTCCCCTTTTTAAAAAACAAAACAAAACGTAATTTCTTGATACTTTGGCATAGCTGCTTAGGTTTTTGGGGAAGGGCATAGTAGGGTAATTATCTCACACCTACCCATGTAGAGGGCTCTATCCAAAAATTTGAATGGTCCACCAAATTATTCTAATATGTTTTGATGCTGAATTTTCAGCATAATTCCCACACACACTCATTTATTAGGCCATGCTGTTGGCTTCCATGAATGGAATCAATGGAGAAAAAAATTACACTGTTATGAGATGCAGAGTGAAGAAGGTGAATGCACAGAATTCGAGTAGCATTCTGCTCTCTCCCCTCCCCCCCGACTTCTCATATCCTTTTGCAGACTCCCCAACTTCGAATTGAGAATTCTGGGAACTGCAATCCCTAAACACTTCATTTATTTCTGCTTTGGAACTAGAAAAAAACACATATTGCTTCTCTTTTTATTTCTTACTTCCTGCTTCTTCAGACGTTTCCCTAGTGTCAAATTTTAGATCATAAACTGGTCTGGGCAAGGTGTAAAATGACACCATGGGGATGGTTCTGTATAACAATTCATAAATATTGTAATAAATTCAGTTTTCAGTCTAAAAAGCACCATCCAAGAGGGGGCTTTGCAGAAATATTTTTTTAAAAAATGGGAAGAGAGAGAGGGAGTTTGCTGAAACCTCCCAGTTAGGTCCAAGCCGGCAAAGCGATTGAAATATTGGCTTCTTATAAGGAAGAAATAATCATGTTCATTGGATTGGAATGGAATGGAAAAGGACGAGACTGGTTGGTTGACTGTCTAGCTTAGGGTATAGTACTTCTCTACACCATAATGTTTTGTTGCCAATTAAGTTACATACCTAAATTTATCTTTTAGGGAGTGTTCTTGTACCATTCAGCATGGTGTGGTGCCAAATTGTACCCGCTGTTTCTCATGTTTGGCAAGCAACTGTACTCAGCCAATGAAAACATGTTTCTTGCTTATACATTAATAAAGCCTGGCCTTCTAAACAATAGGCAGAAAATTATATTGAGTACAGAGTTGGGCATGGGATGCCAGGTTTGATGGGGTGGGCATGTAAGCAAAAGGAAGTCCTGCAAAAATAATGTCATGTAACCTGCGCCCACCTGGTCCCAAAGATTAATATTCAATTGTTCTCACAAGGAAATCCAAACCACAAGGCTCTTTCAGTGGTTGCCCTTGAGAGAATCATATCACCCATGTAAAAAGAAAAAGAAGAAAGCACATTCTTTCTTGTGAGAAAATGCCTACTCTATATTTCACAGAAACAACCGCATTTTCTTTTCCTTAAAAAATGTAGTAAAACCATAGCTCTTCTCTAGTTAGTAGCTTTGCCAATCTGGTTAGCAATTTTTGCAAGTTCTACGTAGACACGTAGAACTTGAAGATGAAAACAAAACATAACTGGACTTATATATTGGGTAAGGTACAAGAGTTTTCCTTGGTGTCTTCCAGAGATGTTGGAAAGAAATTGAAAGAAATTGCAGCAGATATAATGGAGTAAAGTCACAGACATATAATTGAAACAGATTTAAGAAAGTTATTCTAAAATCAAATTATCCTTTTTTTGTGGGGGAAACTTCTAATTTAATTTAGACTCACCCAAAATTCATAATTAGCTGATTATGCTGATAATAATAATAATGTAGGAACAATGTAGGAATTAGGATTCAGCTGTATTTTCACTGCCCAACTTTGACTCATTACAGAAATAGCTCTGAAGATAGAATTGAAAAGGGAAATTTGCCATCATTATTAACCAGTTAAAAAGCCATGTTTGCTAAAAGAGCTAAGAAGGACCAAGGATGTGCATCACCATTCTTAGGCAGCTGCCAGGAGTCCCAGGAATGGCCACTCTGATACCTAGGTCTATATATAAAAATTGGTTCTGGGCTAGTGCTCTGAGCAGCTTCTGGATGGCTGAAGCCATCTACTTTTTATATTTCCATAATGCTTTAGAGCAGTCTTCCCAGCTGCAATCCCCAACATATTTGAGGACTTCAATTTCCAGAATTAGCTTTCCTTTTTTTTTACTAAGTTGTATTACTGCATTATAGAACATTACATTATAGAATATAGGTAGTAGCTGAGCACAGCACTGTAGTATTCATACAATGCTACAGAAATACTACAGAAACTGAAGACTCTTTACCAGCGGTGAACTCTAAAATTTGTTACAACCGGTTCTGTGGGCATGGCTTGGGGGGGGCGGGGAAATTTGACTGGGTGGGTGTGGCCATTTTTTTTTTACTTTTAAAACCATTTTTTCTACAACCTCTTTGGTGAAGAGGTTGTAAAAAATGCTTTCAAAAGGCTCTGACGATCCAAGCTGAGTTGCCTGATCAGCAGTCTTTTTTTTTTAAATGCCTCTGATGATCCAAGCTGAATTGCCTGATGATCTTCTGTTGATCAGGCAACTCAGCTTGGATCACAGAGGCATTTTAAAAAAAAGACTCTGCTGATCAGGCAACTCAACTTGGATTGTCAGAGGCATTTTAAAAAAAACCTCTGCTGATCAGGCAACTCAGCTGGGATCGTCAGAGCCTTTTAAAAGCATTTTTTCTACAACCTATCAAGAGGTTGTAGGAAAAATGCTTTTAAAAGCTTTTGAGGATCCCAGCTGAGGCGTGATCATCAGAGGCTTTTTTTTTACTTTTAAAAGCATTTCTTCTGCCAAAGAGGTTGTAGAAAAAATGTTTTTAAAAGTAAAAAAAAAGTGTCTGAAGATTTTGCAGCTCAGCTGGGTATGGGGGGGGGGCAGGGATTTTTGCTACCAGTTCTCCAAACCACCCACCTCCATCGCTACCGGATTGGGCGATCCGGTCCAAACCGGGAGCATTTCACCCCTGCTCTTTACACTGTGAGGATTTAGATAAATTAAACTATAGGTATCAAACCTTTTGGCTTACTGTGGTGGCTCAGTGGTTTAGAATGCAGAACTGAAGGCTACTTCTCCTGACTGCTGGCTGCCAGCACTTCGGCAGTTCGAATCTCACCAGCTCAAGGTTGACTCAGCCTTCCATCTTTCTGAGGTCAGTAAAATGAGGACTCAGATTATTGGGGGCAAGATGCTGACTCTATAAACCTCTTAGAGAGGGCTGTAAAGCACTATGAAGCTAAGTGCTATTGCTATTGCCTGGTCCTCATTGAGTGAAGAGTGATAGAGGAATTGTCTGGGGCCCCATATAAAATATATAATATAGTTAAGGTATATAAATAACAGGCTTCCTTTATTTTTTATATTTTTATTATTATCTTGTGGGGGTTCATTACTAGCTCTCCAGGGCCGCATGTAAGCTATGGGCTGGACCACCTGACTAAACTCTTAAATATAAGTATTTATATCAATGTTAAATATGATTTCTAATAAATCATTCTTAGGATTTCTAACAATCTAAAATGTGAATTAAAACATGGTTTCTTAAAATGCAGTACTAATGCTAAGTACGACATTGATAAACAGTTGCAAAATGCATTTAATTAGTTTATAATAGGAGAAAAGTTTCAATCTTTGAGCTAGTCATTTAATGCTTAATATTAAAGTTTCCACTGTATTATTTGTAAATGTTTAAAAGGAGAAAAAGGGAAAAAAAGAAAAAAGGGTGCTGCTTGGAAACAGTGAATAGGTATTCACTCCCCCTTCTTTATACTGTGATTCACACTGTTTATAAACATTTAGACCTCCTTAAAAACCATATTGTAAGTATTTGTACTACATGATGTATTGTGTATATGGAAACCATTCTTGCTTGAATTTGATTAAAGTTGTATTGTGGATATAAGTTGTTAGTTTTGCCATTGCTGCGTATTTTCCAAGTTTAAGTTGCCAATCAGAAATTGTCAATGTTGTATCTTTCTTCCAATGTTGTGCAAAGTTTATCCTCACAACCATAAGCATGTATCTCAGTTAATTATGGTGTTTCTTGCTAATATATCCTGAGATAAATCCCGTAAAAATGTGGTTTCATTTCAAATGTAATTTCTAAAATGCTCAAGGTGATACAATATCCAATACTTTTGACTTGTTTACATGTCCAGCACATGCAGTAAAATGTTCCTTCTATTTTATGGCATTTCCAACTTTTCTTACTGTAAGCTTTGTCTATCTTGGAAATTATTGAGTTGTGTACCATCTGTAAAACATTTTATACCAGTTTTCTTTCATATTATAATTTAGGGTAAAATTTATGGATTTGGCCCATAATTCTTCCTGTTAGATCGGCGCAGGAAAGAAGAAGTGACCAGCAGGGTTCAAGTAACAAGTTTTAATAACAAGAACTGAACAGCTTGTGCGCTGCCGGAGCTCTCCTTATATACACTCCGGCAGACGCACCGCCCACTGACAGGGATTCAAAACTCCCGCCGAAAGGATCTTCAGCCAATCCCAGGCGGATGTCCTTATAAGGACATAACACTCCTCCCCCCTAGTTCTTAGTCAGTCGATCAGGGAAATAGTCACTAAGATAAACAGGACGTCTACGTGCCCTGGTAGACCTGCGCAGTTCACAGTCAAGATGGACACTCTCCCGGACGGAGGGTGTCTGCTCTGCTCGGGGCTTCTTCCCCGGTACCGGGCTGGATCTGGCCGTCGAGGACGCGGGCACTGTGTCCGAACCTCCGGCCGGGTCACGGACCTCCGCCTGCGGGCGATGCTGGTCTGCCTCGTTCCTGCACGGATCGTGGAGCCGCCGGTGTGGATCCCTGCTCTTGACCGGTCCGGAACTCCTGAGCCACGGTAGGTCCCTGGGTCTCCCTCGGGTCCCCTCTGGGCTGGGGTCGCGCCGGTCTGGGTCAGGGTGCGAGTCCGGCGGTGGTGGTTGGGTTAAGCCCCCGGGTTCTCCGGTCGAGTCCGGCTTACTCCCGGGGCGGCAGGCGGACGGAAATGGTGACTGGTCGGCTCTGTCGGGGTGGCGTAGGCCTACCTTGCAGGGGTGGTGTAGGCCCTCTCTGCGCGGTTGGTCTGGCGGTGGTGCCGAATGTTCCCTCTGGCCGCTGGGCTGCTCGACCTGGTCGGGTTGGTGTTGGCCTACCCTGCCGGGGTGGTGGAGGCCTTCCTTGCAGGGTTGGTTTTCTGCGCGGTTGGCGGGTTGTTGTAGGGTCTCCTGGAATGTTGGCTGGAGGTCCCCATCTCTGGGCTGCCGGTTGCCCACTTCGCAGGGTTGACGTTGGCTTCCCCTGCTGGGTTGTCCCCGGTCTACTTGCCTTGCCGGATCTGGTATTAGGCTAGGTGCCGGGGTGTTTGTTCGTCCCTCGGGTCGCCGGTCTCCCTCGTCTGGGTGGTTTAGGCTTACTTCGGCGGGGTGGTTTAGGCCTACCTCGTCGGGGTGGTTTAGGCCTACTGCACCGGGGTGGTTTAGGCCTACCTCGTCGGGGTGGTTTAGGCCTACTGCGCCGGGGTGGTTTAGGCCTACTGCGCCGGGGTGGTTTAGGCCTACCTCGTCGGGGTGGTTTAGGCCTACTGCGCCGGGGTGGTTTAGGCCTACCTCGTCGGGGTGGTTTTCGCTCACTTCCCTCCACCTTTTGCGGAGCTGGTCGAGATGACGTCTCACGATCTGTCCATCGTCCAGCTCAACGCGGTAGGATTTGGGACCGGTTGTGCTGTGTACTGTAGCTTTAAGCCATTTAGGCGAGCCGTGGAAATTCAGAGCGAAAACGGCATCACCGACGGAAAACTGGCGAAGTTGGCGACTGGCGGATGCGGGCACCTCAGAGGAGTATTGCGGGTGCAGTCTGTCCAGGGGTGACCGGAGTCTCCTGCCCATTAAAAGTTCGGCGGGGCATTTTCGGGTGGCAGAGTGAGGCGTGATATGCTGGGTAAGCAAAAAAGTGTCAATGCGCTCCTGCCAGTCACCCGGGCCCATCTTGGCGAGCGACTCCTTCGTGAGCCGCACCATCCGTTCAGCCTGCCCATTTCCGGCCGGTCTGTAAGGGGCAGAGAGGGCATGGCGAATGCCCAAGCCAGCCAGGAAAGCTTCCATGGGCACGGACGTAAGTTGGGGCCCGTTGTCTGAGACCAAAACGTCTGGGAGTCCATGGGTCGCGAAAAGGCGCCGGAGGGCACGGATGGTAGCTTCCGTTGTGGTGGATGCCATGGGGACGACTTCCAACCACTTGGAGTAGGCATCAACCACGATGAGGAGGTGGTGCCCATGAATGGGGCCAGCAAAGTCTATGTGAATGCGCGACCAGGGGGAGCTCGGAGTCTCCCAGGGCATCGGGTCAGATTGAGGCGGGGCGGCTCTGACTTCTTGGCACGGGCTACACCTGGCGACCCAATGTTCAATGTCTTTGTCCAGTGTCGGCCACCAGACGTAGCTCTGTGCCAGGGCTTTCATCCGGACTATGCCCGGGTGTCCTTTGTGCAGCGCAATAAGAGTCCTTCGTTGAAGAGTGCTGGGAATCAGCACCCTATCTCCCCATAGTAAACAGCCGCGCATGGTGGACAGCTCCCCTTGCTTTCGGCTGAACGGGCTGAAGTCGTCGCTGTCAATTCTAGTCGGCCAGCCTCTCAGGACCCAGGAGTGGACTTGCCGGAGGATGGGGTCAGCTCGCGTGTGCGTCGCTACGTCGGCAGATGTCACGGGACAGTTGCTGTCGTTGTCAATATGCAGCAGCTCGAGCGTGGGGGCCGGGTCTTCCACGGATTCGGCGGATGGGCACCTGCTCAACGCGTCGGCGTTTGCGATGGCTTTACCAGGCTGGTGGACGAGGCTGTAGGAGTAGCCGGCGAGGAATATGGACCAGCGCATCATCCGGGGGGACATGAAGGCTGGGGTCTGCTTGTCCCCTGCTAGTAGGCCGAGGAGAGGCTTGTGATCGGTGACAATGGTGAATTGCCGTCCATACAGGTATTCGTGGAAGCGCTTCACCCCTGCAACAATAGCCAACGCCTCTTTGTCCAGTTGGCTGTAGTTGCGCTCAGCACTAGACATAGTCTTTGAGAAAAATGCGATGGGGGCTTCACGACCGGTAGGCAGTTCATGGCTGAGCACAGCGCCAACTCCGTACGGGGAAGCGTCACAGGTCAGTCTGAGGGGCAGTGTCTCATTGTATTGAATGAGCACACTGTCAGAGGTCAGAAGTTGCTTAACTGCTCTGAATGCAGACTCTTCCTCACGTCCCCACCTCCAGGAAACCGCCTTCGCCAGCAAGCGATGGAGCGGCTCAGCAACAGTGGCTTTCTGCTGGAGGAAAATAGCGTAGAAGTTAAGCAATCCAAGGAAAGCCTGAAGCTCCGCTTTGTTTTTGGGGCTGGGAGCTTCATGGATAGCTTTAACTTTTGATTTGGTGGGGTGGATGCCAGAACTATCTATCAGATAGCCCAGGAACTCGACTTCCTGTACCCCAATGATGCACTTGTCCCTCCGGACTCTCAAGCCCTTCTCCCTGAAACGCTGGAGAACTAGCCTCAGCCGGTCCAGGAGTTGAGCCTTTGAGTCCCCAGAGATCAGTACATCATCGAAATAAGGCACCACCCCTGGAACGCCTTGGAGAAGGCGTTCCATCATGGATTGGAAAATGCCTGGGGCTGCACTGACTCCAAACTGGAGACGGTTGCACTTAAACGCGCCTCTATGGGTGACAATAGTCTGTGCCTCCGCCGTTTCCTGATCTACTGGCAGTTGCTGGTAAGCCTGGGCCAGGTCCAGTTTCGCAAAAATTTTGCCCTTGCCGAGTGAGTGCAGCAAATGTTGCACTACTGGCACGGGGTATGCGCTCTGCGGCAACGCCTTATTGATGGTCACTTTGTAGTCGGCGCAGATGCGCACAGATCCATCCTGCTTCATGGGGGTCACAATGGGAGTTTCCCATGAAGCATGATCGATAGGTTCCAGGATACCTTGGGCAATCAGCTTATCTAGCTGAGCGTCTACTTTAGCCCGCAAGGCAAATGGAACCTGGCGGGGCTTGAGCCGAATTGGGGTTACCCCCTTGTCCAGATTAAAGGAGATGGGTTTCCCTGAAAAGGTCCCTAACTTACCATCGAAGACTTCTTGGAACTCTCCGATGAGTGAGTCGAGTTCGCCTGAGCTAATCTGGTGGATGCCTCCGATAGAAAGCCCCAGCGGCTGGAACCACTCCACGCCCAGCAGGGTCGGGCGGCTATGCTCCACGACGGTTATGGGAAGCTGGCCCTGGAACTGCTTGAAGGCGATCCGGAGGTTGGTTCGCCCGATGACGCCGATGGGGTTGCCGCCAAAGTCCACCAGCTTGGAGTGGAGAGGTTCAAGTTGGCGCTTGGAGAGATTCGGCTTCAGTCTCTTGACTTGGTGCCAGTCGATGATCGAATAGACGGAGCCTGAGTCGACTTCCATCGTGCACGGCAAGCCTTCTGCCAACAGTGTCACGTGGAATTTTGTGGCACTGTTGGTGCTGGTGAGGGCGATCGTTGTCTGGTTCACAGCGCCGCCATGAGAACTGTTGCGGTCGTCGCGCTTTTGCTGGGTTGAGGACCGTTTGGACGACCTCTGGGAGTCGCGACGATTTTCTGGATTCTGGGGCTTGATCGATTCAGGAACAGGATCAGAGGCTCTGCATGCCTCCGCGATGTGCCCCCTCTTAAGACAGCGTCTGCAGGTGGCATCCCGCCAGCGACAGGATTGGCGGGGATGGTGTCCCTTGCAACTGCCGCACTGAGCGGCGCGGCGGCCATCATTTTGAATTTCCCGCCTGGGTGGGCGGGAAACTTTCAAAACGGCCGATTCTCCCTCTGAATCTGTTGGAGTGGTCGAGTCATCGGACGATTCAGGTGACGGTTTGCGGATCTTATGGATCCCTCGGGACTGGAGCATGGCAGCAGCGGCGGTCTCGGATGTTTCAGCAGCCGTAGCCTCCTCAAGAACGTCCTTCAGGGACAGTCTTTTTCTGCTCAGGAACTTCTTTTGGAGGTTGGCATCTCTCATCCCAAAGACGATCCCGTCGCGTAAGGCATTGTCAACGTTCTCAAATTCGCAGTTCGCAGCGATTTGACGCAATGCCGCCACAAAGTCTTTAAGCGATTCGCCTTCCTTCTGATTACGTTGGCGGAAGGTAAAGCGGTTCGATATGGGGGTGCCCGTTGGTGCATAGTGGTCTTGCAGGGCAGTCTGCAGATCCACCCAGGACATGACTTCAATGTCCCTGGGTGCGACGAGGTTGACGGCGAGTTCCAAAACGTCGGAGCCGCAGTGAGCGAGGAAGAGAGCCCTCTTCCTCTCGTCGTCTAGGTTGTTGTAGCCGTTTCCCCGGAGGAATTGGCGGAAACGTATCATATACGAACTCCACTTCTCCCGGCTGAGGTTGAAGGGAGCCAGCGAGGCGAACGGCGCTTGCGGCGTTGCCATTTCTCAGACCGCGTCGAGTGACTTCAGCTCGTTATGGCGATCGTGCCACGCGGAGGTTCTTCTCTAGACCTTCGTCGCCAGTGTTAGATCGGCGCAGGAAAGAAGAAGTGACCAGCAGGGTTCAAGTAACAAGTTTTAATAACAAGAACTGAACAGCTTGTGCGCTGCCGGAGCTCTCCTTATATACACTCCGGCAGACGCACCGCCCACTGACAGGGATTCAAAACTCCCGCCGAAAGGATCTTCAGCCAATCCCAGGCGGATGTCCTTATAAGGACATAACACTTCCCATGTTGTGTTGTGGAAATTTTTTAAAAGTTTCTCACCATTTTTATCAAGCAATTTTAAAAAAATTGTTCTGTCCCTGTTGGCTGAAGAATTTTAGAAGTTGAAGTCACATCTTCACCAGGATTGTGGAAAGCTGTTTCAGAGCAACAATATATCAGGAGCACTGTGGGAAATTTGCAGGGCAACAAAATCCGGTCAACATGCACTATTTGAAACATCTTATGAGCACCGTTGTTAGCGTCACTCATTAGAGAGGGCCAAAAATAAATGGATTTTTTTCAAGATTAGAAGTCACTTCTTTATTATCTTACTTTTCCTTTTTTAAAATTATCCTTTTTCTCTTTTTCTATTTCTTATTCTATTTTCTTTTTTCATTGTTTACTATTTTTATTAGCTTTATTTTCTTTTATGGTTTTTTTAAAAATAGTTCAATAAAGGTTACCATACCTGGATTGAAAAATCCAGGTGATCAGTAGATGGCAGCAAGGAGATACAAAAAAAACCCCCTCCTATCTTAATTCAAATGTTAGCCCCCACTTACAATCCAGCCACCAGATCCTTCTATAGAATCTTCTGCCTATCACATTAAGGCAGAGGTCTTCAAACTTGGCAGCTTTAAGACTTGTAGATTTCAATTCCCAGAATTCTCCAGCCAGCATAGCTGGCTGGAGAATTCTGGGAGTTGAAGTCTACAAGTCTTAAAGCTGCCAAGTTTGAAGACCTCTGCATTAAGGAGTCAAATGGAGTGCTTCAGAATTGATATTTCTAAGAACCATGAGTCCAGCAAACAAGGAGGCTTTGCGTCTGCCATTTCCAGATTTCTCAGCCTCCCCTTCTCTTTCTTTCCATCATCTCTCATTTGAATTGAATCTACATCCATTTCTTTGAGCTTTCTGTGTCTCTCTGTGCACTGGCTGCTGGGAGATGTCGACCGAGGATCCTGTTACAACTTTCATTTCCTGAAATGTTTGGTGGGGAAGCACACATTCAGGGTTTTTTTATCCACACCATCAGGCTAAGCAGAGAGCTTAGGTTTCAGGCCTTGTCACTCAACTGTCACCAAACAAATGAGCCTCTCAGAGCTGGAGACAGAGCCGGCTACCTACTATTTGTGACCCCTTTAAGCAGGTGATTGCTGGGAAGAGGGGGAGGAAGCAGGTAGAATTAATCTCTTGGCTGTTCTCTGTTTCCTCCCTTGCTCCTTCTTCGGATGAACAACACAGTGTGAAATCTGTCAGGGAGAGGAAGGCAGGAGGGAGGTAATGAAATAAGCTTTCTGTCCTCCGCCCCACTCCTTTGTGGGAGAGGAAAGATATTAAGTTTTTTAAAGAGAGAACAAACTGGGGAAAGAAAAGTTCTCAGGTGACTTTCAAGTTATCCCCAAAGGTAACTTACCTACATCCTTCAGGTGAGGTCTTTAGTGATGAGAAGAAATGAGCTGGAAATTGCACAATATAAGCAGCTCCTCCTTGAGTGGAAATTGAACCTGACTGGGGTTTGAATATTCTCAAATATATAAGCCTAAATGTTGAGCCTGGATAGCTCAACAGGCTAAAAGCAGACTAAAGCCTGTTATTAACATCCAGCTGTCTGCAATTACACCAGTTCGAATCTCACCAGGCTCAAGGTTGACTCAGCCTTCCATCCTTTCTAAGGTAGGTAAATTGAGGACCCAGTTTGTAGGGGCAATAAGCTGACTTTGTATAAAATATACAAAAGAATGAAGGCTATTGCTTAACGCATTGTAAGCCGCCCTGAGTCTCCGGAGAAGGGCGGCATATAAATCTAATTAAAATTAAAAAATAAATAAATAAATATAATAATAACTTTATTGTCATTGTATGTGTATACACCGTATACCCATACAGCAAAATTCACTTAACACCCAAAGACCAGGTCTAACACACATAACAATCCCCAAACACACTCCCATCCAGCACAATTCCCCACCCCTAAATCATCCAAACATCCACACAACAGACCAAGTAATACTATCCAACAGCTCACTGATGGTGGCCCTTTAGTTCGTTGTTGAGTGCAATAATAGCTCTGGGATAAAAACTATTCAGAAAACGTGTGGTCCGAGTTTTATATGCAGCACTTTTCTGTCCCGCTCGTTATGTTTATCTTCCTCAATTGAATCTTCTATGTCAGGCGCAGCTGAGGTTCTGTTGAAGTAAATTTAATAAAGCTACAATCTTAAGGTCATTAAATGGGGTAGGGAGGAATTGTAGGCCATTCTGAATCCATCAGACATTTGCATAAGAATGATCAGTCGTTGCACATATATGAATAAGTAAGTTCCTTTTATCACAATAGAATGTCCTTCCAAACAAATATTCCAAGAAGCTGTTTGTATTTGAAACAATGTTTGAAAGGAGACCATGTCCTACAGCTGACACCACTAGAGTAGAGAGAATAAACAGTAACAATAACAGAGTCAGAAGGGACCTTGGAGGTCATCTAGTCCAACCCCCTGGTCACGCAGGAGACCTATACTAGGGATTCGAAGCAGCAAACTGCCGACTTTTTGATCAACAAGCTCAGCGTCTTAGCCACTGAGCCACTATCCAGACCTCCTTTGCAAAAATTTGAATTGTAAATATGTCTCTATCCTTTTCAAATTCTTTTTCTTCAATTTCAGGTGCTCTTGGGATTGCAGAGCTAAATTTTGAACCAAGTCTGCTCTGAAGCAGGTTGAAAATTGCATGGATGATGTTAAAAATCTCATCCTGGACAAACAAGACCAGCAACTGAGGCATACCATCTCCAATATTGGAGATAATAATTAGCCATGATGACCAGTATCTAGTGATAGTTCCATGGCTGGCGGTAGCATGGCCTTGCCCAATCTGGCACACCCACCCACACCATTTGTGTTGTAATTGTAGCCAGCATGGTAATGGGATTCTAGCAATCCCATCTCAACATCTGAAAAAACAACAGGTTAAAAAACTTGTCTAGGAATTAATTTGTAATATAAAGTATGTTTTTGTTCTAGATATCTGTAAACACATCCATGCTATAGATGGAGTGGTTTAATGAAATTTACCTTGTGTTTACTTTGAATTCAGTTTTTGCACATGCAAAAATAGCAGTAAACAAAGAATCCTCTATCCCCGGATAAGCCTGCTTGAAATGAAAGTTGGGGAGAATTAAGGAGAGAACTTACACTTGTGAGGAAATGTGAGCTCAGTTCTGGGATTAATAAATACATTTGCATAATGCGTATGTATTAATATATGTGTTTGACTCCTAGGTCAATTTTAATTTACTTTTGGTCCAATTTCATTCACCTTATCAAAGAAGATTCTGTCATCTTGAAGCTCCCACCTTGGAAAGGTTGAATGGCCCTTGGTCAGGAATATTCTAGTTTGTATCTTGCATTTCAAATTTGCTTTAGAGAACCTCGAAGAAACCCCACCCCCGCTTCCCATTATGGGATGGTAACCCAGTATAAAAAAAGCAGTGACATCACCCTGCCAACAAAAGTGCGTATAGTCAAGGCTATGGTTTTCCCAGTTGCAATGTATGACTGTGAAAGTTGGACCATAAGGAAGACTGAGTGCCAAAGATTTGAGGCCTTTGAACTATGGTGCTGAGAAGACTCCTGTGAGTCCCTTGGATTGCAAGGTGATCAAACTAGTCAATCCTAGAGGGGATCAACCCTGACTGCTCTTGAGAATGCCAGATCCTAAAGATGAAACGCAAATACTTTGGCCACCTAAGGAGAAGGAAGGACTCACTGGAGAAGAGCCTAGTGCTGGGAAAGATTGAGGGCAAAAGAAGAATGGGACGACAGAGAATGAGGTGGCTGGATGGAGTCACTGAAGCAGTCGGTGTGAGCTTAAATGGACTCCAGAGGATGGTAGAGGACAGGAAGGCCTGGAGGAACATTGTCCATGGGGTCGGAATGGGTCAGATATGACTTGGTGACTAACAAAAACAACAACAAACCCAGTATTTTCTACTTGCTATAGACTTCGTCTTCAATATGTCTGGTAGGAGAAAGATGTCACCCTTAATTACCTAAGGTCTTTAAAATTTCAGATGCCAAATATATTTGCTAAACTCCAGAACATATAAATTACAGTCCTTCTTTTCTTTTTTATTTGAATAGAGTTCGAATAAACTCTATTGCTGAAAAAAATACTTTTTGCCCCCGTTAAAAAAAATCTAATATTAAAAATTTGAAAAATAAGTGTTCCACGTAGTAGTTTTAATGGGGAAAATCTTTATCTTTTACTATTCAAAGGAGCATTAAAGGGTTTTTTTGAAACATAGTGAGTTTTTTTTTTAAAAAAACCCTTCTTTCCAGAAAAACTGCCAATTGAGTATTCTGCATCAACATGCAAATGAGCGCTCTTCAATCTCAAAGGTATCGTTGAAATCTGTTTTGTAATCTAGGAACATAAAATGTGTGAGTTAGAAGGTAGTTTAGCACTAGTTTCTAGTTTAGTTTCTAGTTTAGCATTTGAATCTGTGAAGCCATCCCAAATAGCTTGCTATTCAGAGCTTATTTGAACACCTCCACCAGGAGAGTTCTCCATTTGAGGCATTATCTCTAGATCATGTATTTAAGTGATCACAGGTTTCCATATATTTCTAATTCTTGAGTTGCATTTGCCAAACCTTGTATCAAACTATTAGCTTCAAGTTGGGGAAAATTGTGATCCTGCTTAGACTATGCAATATTTTAGATTTGAAGGGGAAAGACTGCACTTCTCGGCACCTTTTTAAACGAAATGCTTCCTTTTCCTGGGATTCTGCAACCATGTTATCACCGGGAACAGCTGAATCTTTTTTTTTTTAAAGAACACCAACAAGAACTATAAATGTGCATTTCTTTTCCTTTCTGCCTCTGAAGTCCTAATTCTGAGAGTAAATTACTTCTCTGAGAAAACTTTCTTATATTTTGAATTCCTCCGCTGACTGGGAATTCTAACAGAGAAGATTCAAACTTTAGTAGTGCGGTCCTACATATGTCTGCTTGGAGGAAAGATCCATTAATGTTGAGGTGACTCACATGCCAGAAGGCCAATGTAGGACTGCTGCCTATCCAAAGGGCTGGTGGGGGAGGGGAGGGGAGGGGAGGGGGACACTTTGTCATTTTTAGCCTGCAGGTTGCCACCCTGTCTTAAAACATTATATTCAGTTAGGTGGCAGCAGTGAGCAGGTCTCAAAAAATTAAGACAGGTCATCCTGATTAGTGTCTGAATAGGAGACCACAAGGAAATCCAAACCTGTGGGAAGGAACTGGGGAAAGGCTCTCAGAAGACTGCAGTGGTGAACTACTATTTTTCCTTGTTGCCAGGAAAAATACACAGAGGCTCTATTTCTCTATTGCAAGGAGCTGAACTCGGATCTTATCTTTAACCTGCTGTAAGATGAGGCCTTCTGCAGAGGTACCAGAACGGAGGGGGGAGTCAGGAAAACAAGTTGCTCACCGGTACCATTATTTAAGCCACAGTTTCCAGAATCAATTCTGCCATGTAGGAAGTAGGCTATTTAGTATTTTTTTTTTCGCCTGGAGGGTGGGAATAAAAGAATGGGATCTGAGAAGGAAGGGCAGACAAAAAGCAGGAGGTGGAGGGAAGGGTGTAAGGTGATCCCTTTGTTTTTGGAATAAAATGAGCAATGGTATGTTTACTTTCCAAACAGCCACAGGACAATGCCCCTTCCCTTCGCTGATTTGTGGAGACCAGCTGTTTGGGTAGGGTTGCAAGTGGCAGAGCTTTGCATTTTAAATCGCAGTCTGAAAACTGAAAGCAAACACAACGAAAAGAAGAATCAACTCTCCCTACCCTTTATAAAGCCAGCTCGACCCTTCCTTTGGGCAGAATCTCTGGCCACTGAATCTTACTTCTGGCATAGAACTCCATACTACAGGAATAGGAATGAACTCCACAGAAGAGAGCATAGAGAACTGATATAAGGAAAAGGAAGGGAATATTAGACTGGTTTGTAAGATTTCTGTGAGGTTTGTTCTCAATAATGCCATTACATCAGTGGTGGGTTGCTACCGGTTCGCCCCGGATTAGGCGGACCGGTAGTGGCGGTGGCAGGAGGCTCCGCCCACCCGCTCAGACATCTCTGCACATGCCCACGAGCGAACCGGTAGCAGCCGAAATTGAAACCCACTACTGCATTAAATGTCATAAATTCACATCCTTGGAGAATCTGAAGCATGCTTCAATTGACGTCTATTCCCATTTAATGAGATGGGCATTTCAAAATTATCCTTGGATTTAAAAAATGTCTTTACTGGTGTTTTGTTTTCAGACCTTGTCATGGCAAAAGAAAATGAAATTGCTTTGGCTTTAAAAAAGAAATTGCTCAGCATGCTACTTACATTACAGTGGTTTGAGCCCCACTTCCCATTTTTCAGTATACCCAAAGCTGGTTTAATCAGGACTGTTCTTAATAACCTGAATGGCTTTTTGTTACATAGATCGACTAACTCACTCCAAATCTTAAAACCAGAATAGATGGAACTGAACCCTTGCCCCAGAAGATATGCCAAGAACTTCAGCAGAGATGAGAAGATTCAGAACTTTGAATTTCTCAGGAGCAATTTAACTGCACCCTTCTTAGTCCTCCCCATTCTTCTCAGGAGCCCCCAGGCACCTAGATTTTCTGACCTAACTAAACAAAACTGGGTTCATTTTGATTGGGGAACTTTCAGGTGCCTTATGGACTCATTGGCCATTGCTCTGTGGACCAGCATTGGTCTGCTTGTGGCTGGACTTAACTGGGACAGTTTGGGGTTTTGGTGAAGGGAGTTGTGAGGGAATATTAATAAACCACAGTTGTAGGTGTGTGTGAGCAGGACACAGGGATAGCTAATCAAATTAATGTCAGTAAGAGTGAAGAAAATTAACCAAAGATAGGAAAGTAGGAAAGGAAAGATATCAGATACAGAACAGCTGACGGGTTGCAAGGAGGCTTTCAATGACGGAAATATTCAAGCACACAAGGATGAAATTAGGACCAATTTGGTCTAGTGGTTAAAACACCAGGCAGAAAGCCAGAGATAGTGAGTTCTAGTCCTGCCTTAGCCTTGAAAGCCAGCTGGTTGACCTTGGGCCAGTCACTCTCTCTCAACCTAACTTACCTCTCAAGGTTGTTGCTGTGGGGAAAAATAGGAAGAAGGTGCGTTGTACAGTATATGTTCATCTTCTTGAATTGTTTGTAAAAATAAAGGCAGGAAACAAACAAGTAAAAAATAAATGAAAGGCAGATGGTTGAGTCACAGAGCAATTAACTAAGCTATTGAGATAAACAACTATAAAAATCCTTATTTAAAAAGGGTTAAAAGTAGAAAGCCAACAGGAATGTGAACTGTCACACTTACCTGCTCTCTAAAAAGTACCATATTTTTCAGAGTATAAGACACACCTTTTCCCCCCTAAAAGGGGGTGAAAATTTGGGTGTGCCTTATACACCGAATGTAGCCCCGCCTACCCACTGCCCCCCACCCTTTGGCCTCTGCCTCCCAGCAATTTACCTCCTTGCAGCACGCAGCAAGAAGAAACAGCCCATTTCAGCTTCAGCACAGCCTAATTAGCACAAGTTGATTGTCCATTGGATCAGCCTTCCAACTCTCAGCTGTTTCAGGCTGCAGAGATTACCATTGCCTATTGCTGCACGGGCCTCTGCTGCTTGCTGCAAGGAGGTAAGTGCTGGGAGCAGATTTTTTTTTCTTGTGCTAATCAAGCTATGCTGAAAATGAAAATGAAAGTAAAGCAGGCTGTTTGCTGTTTGCTGCAAGAGACAAAATTGCTGGGAGGCAGAGGCAGAGGCAGAGGCAGATTTTTCTTGTTTTCCTCACCAAAAAAAGGTCGGTGCATCTTATAGTCCAGTGTGTCTTATACTCTGAAAAATACAGTAGTTTGTACCCTTGGATTCCAATAGTAGATGATAGTAGTATATTTCTGGCCTCCTAAGAGTCACTACAGGATAAGCAATAACATCATCATGGCACCACTGGAGTTCCCAAGGCCACTTTGTTTAATGCCACAAAATATTGAGGGCTTTAAGGCCCCAACTGCTTTTGTAAACTCCCGTAGAGGGACAGCATAGCCTTGTGAATTGGAAACCACAACCCAGGGATACAACTTTGATGATACGATAGTTTCCCATTCCTAGGATGACAATTCCTCCACTGTCATTGGGATGTCCATTGTTGAGGAAGCAGGCAGTCATTAGACAAATATCTCGGAAGGGTTGAATACTTACACCTCCATGGAGAATTAGACTTATCTACATGGACAACTGAAATGGACCTTTAGGCTTGTTGAGGGCATGTAAACTACATGATAGCCTACCTCTAGTCTCTGGTATAACTTTGTCTACTAGATGGATTACTAGACACTGCTAGAGCAGTCGGCACTTGTGAGATGCACCAGTACTAGAAAATGTACAAGTGGCAGTTGTGAAATTTTGGAACCAAATTTAAATTGCTGGGCAGAAAGTTGGAACCCAATAATTTTGACATGGGGGGGGGAGGGATAGAGGAGTTGCTGACCTCTTCAACCAGGCAGAGAAATGTTCTTGTAATTTTTTTATAATGGTTCTGATCCAGTCTGACAAAAGAGATGTTGCTTTGCAAACCATTTCAAAAGAGAAGCATATTTCAGTGAAATTCACATGGATAGAACTGGTTAGTTTGAGGTGCCTGAGAATGCCTTGGCTTTCACTGTGTAATTCTCTCTCCACTGATCTGCATCCTCCCTCACTTCCCACACTTTGATTATAACCGAAAAGAAGGCACATACAGGAACAATTTCCCATTGGGCTTTTTTACCAGCAATCACGATTTAAGGGAGGGTCCTGCCTTCAAGGACTTAATGAAAAAAGTCTCTCTCCCTGGAGTTATTTGGAGAACACTTCTGATAATTTGTGTAAATTCTAGAGTCTCCTGTTTGGCAGAGGGTTGGACTAGATCAGGGGTCTCCAACCTTGGCAACTTTAAGACTTGTGGACTTCAACTCCCAGAATTCCTCAGCCAGCAAAGCTGGCTGAGGAACTCTGAGAATTGAAATCCACAAGTCTTAAAGTTGCCAAGGTTGGAGAGCTCTGGACTAGATGACCTGAAAGGTCCTTTGAACCCCTTCCAACTCTGTTAATCTGTTAATCCTCCATCCTTTAGTTGCCAGGAAGCCCTCGAGCAAAGAATATTTTCATTCCCTGAATTCAAAAGGATACTGCAGTGAAGATTCCATCCATCTGAACTGATGTCTTTTATAATTCATAAAAAAACTTGTGATAGACTTTGGAGCCTTCATTATTTATAAAATACATCCACCTTGGGGAGTAGGCCTGTGTAGTGTTTTGTTTTCTTTTCCAAATAAACATATTGAAATACACAGGTCTGTAAACATAGGACTTGTCTTGTTCACAACCATTAAACACAGTCCCACATTTTCTGGGATCATGTGACAGCTGAAAAGAACAGCCTCATGATCCCAGGATAAGCTATAGCTGGTTTAAAGAGTTGCAGACAGGCGCTATATTTACACTTTCAAATTGTTTCCAAAACACTTCCCGGAAGAAGGCATTAGCCAACCATTTCCATATTGCTGCCAAGAAAAATACATAGAGATGATCACACAGTCAAATCGAGGGAATCTTTCTCTTTACTGATGTATTTTGGTTGCTTGTTTCAAATCTGCTGCCAAATCTGCTGCTAAACAGTTTAATTGAACAGTTCAGTTCTCTTTTCTTAAGTAACTGGGGAAAACAGTAGGATAAGATCTACAGGCTTATAATGTTTAGAGAAAAGTCCCACTGAATTCCTAAGTATATATATAAATATTACCAACATAGATCCAAATATATCTGGGCTGGTGACCTCTATGTGTGTTGGTTTACATCTCATCCTCCAGCAGCACAACAATGTAAAGCAACAAAATTATTTATCGTTTACACGCAAGTAAATATACAATACTTAATTGCAACCAAGTCTTCAGGTCAAGAAAACAGGGAACTAGTTGTAGTTTTAATGCCAAAGAGGAGGGAGAGATGCCAGTGGGTTTTCCTACCTTCTGTACTAAAACAATTTAACTATTTTGAAATACCAATTTCTGGACAGGTCAGGTGACTCTTCTAATCAGTGGGAGTGGCATTTGCTGTCCCATCCAAGTAAGGAATTGTCTTGGGCCAGCTTTCAATGACAACATGCCTTTTCTAAGAATCCAATGCACCATCCCCGATGTAGTCATTATATTTTAAATGTGAAAATGAAATTTTGATTTAATGGGACCTCATCTGCGGGTATAAAGATACAGGATGTTCTGTAAAAAAAAGCATTCATCAAGCCACTTTTTTAAAGAGGTAGATGCCCAGTGCCAGACCATGTGCCAAGCTGCCATTTCAGAATGTACCACCTCACATTCTATTTTCTGCTGCATTAGTCAGATCACACCTGGAATAATTACGTATTAATAGATGTTATGTTCACACTACATGCTTTGTTAAATGACCCATAGCAGGGTGTGTGCAGCAACAAGAATAAATTAGCTCTAAGTAAGCAAACTACATTGTAGTTTTTCATGTTTAATGAAAGCAAAGACGTTTTCTCAAAAAATAAAAATAAAAATGGGCCATACACCTGGCAATCTGTTACTCCCAGCCCATGGCAAACCTCTGAGGTAGATCAGACAAGGAAACCCAAGTTATGAATGCTAATGCTAATTTTATCATAGAGTTACAGGAACAGAATATTGCAAATCTAAGGTGCAAGACCGGTGGTGAAATCTGAACCGGTTTGCCACTGGTTTGCTGACCGTGCATGCGCACTGCGTGCCAAAAGGAGCCTTGGGAAGGTAAGTAGAGCAGTGGGGGGGGGGAATCAGCTGTGCCACGTGATTTAGATTCACTAGAAAGCAGGAAATCCTGCATTCTAGCGATTTTAAATCGCGTGGCACAGCTGATCAACAGAAATACCAATTTGGAGGAACCAGTAGCTTTTTTTACTCCCGGTTCACTCGAACCGGTAGTTTTTATCACTACCGGTTCGCCCGAACTGGTGCATTTCATCACTGTTCAAGACCCCTCCCTACTTTTATCCTAAAGATACCTGTCAGACCTGCCAGCACTTAAATCTCTAAATAGAAATGATCCTTGGCTCCATTTATCGAGAAGGTCAAGTGTAATGCATAGCCAGAACTGAGAATCACATGCCAAAAGCCTAACTTCACCTTTTCCCTCCCCTAACTGCCTCTCATCACTTACCCACCCCCATGACCAATCAGGTTCAAGCAAGATGTTTTCAGAATGGTGAATAGTTGGTATGCAGCTGTCTTCTTCTCCCAGGTGACCTTGAAGCGATGCCTTGGAAAGACACAGCGGTACTTTCACTTTCCCCAGAAGCATCTCTCCTCCCCACTCCCCAGAGTTCATGGCAGATTGTCATCACAGTAGCAAAATACACAAGCCAGTGTAAGGTGGCAGATACCTAGAAAAGGTCAAAACTGAGATGTTTTCTCAAATTACATTATTGCTTCTGACTTAGATTTCTCTTATTGGTTGAGGGTCTTCTTTCCATTTCTTCAGATTCTCACAGTGTATTAAACTCTACGTCTAGTCAGGAGGCACCACCATCTTTGAGTTTAAAAAACCTTTTCCCCACTAAGTACGCCTCTTTCATTCACATAACATGTAGAATTTGGTTTCTGAGTTAACATATAAGACACCAACTCTCTCACACACATGAAACCCACTAGCCAATATTGATATTAACCAGCCTTTGATTGTTAATTCAACTGCTAGGTCTTTAAATGATCTGGATTAAATGTATTCTATGAACACAGCCAGTTAACTCCATTGCCAGCCTTTGATTTCACTTTGAATGGAAATGAAATGGTCTTGGATGCCATCTACTATTTGACAGTAGATAAATACATTTGCACCCAAAGCAATTTCCAGCATAAATCAGAGTCATCTCCTCAGGGTAGGCTTGATTAGGAATTAGACGCTGCAAAGACAATCTAATAACAGAATTTTCAAAGCCTCACCAGAACCTTCCTGTATCTCCTTTTATATCATAAAGAATCAGCTCAGGGTTATTTTCAGTCTCTTTCCCATGCTCCCTCATTTCCTAGGGTTGAGATGTCATTTACTGCCTCGTTTGTCTGCTAACAATTCTTGATCATACCTTTGCCAACTCTGACTGTTTTCCTGTGCAGACAAGGATGCAAACACATTCTATGCAATTGACATGACAGGATAGAATCATAGCTGAAAGGGTGCACGGTGATCCAATCTCCCATGGTAAATCCTCATACCATCCTAGACAAATGCTGTTCAGCTTTTGCTTGAACAGGGGCTGGAACATTTACAGTTCTGGATTTAGGATGTTCCACTGCTTAATAACTCTCAGGGAACTGGTTTCCCCCTCTAAAGCTTTCATCTGTTAGGTCTTGTCCTATCCTCAGGAGTTATGAAGGTTAGATCCATATGTTCCTCCCTGTGATAGCCCTTCATATATTTGAAGGCTGCTATTATTGTAGCCACCACAACTGGACAATTATTCCAGATCTATCAATAGAAGAGAATATTTGGGGTTCAGGGCTGAACTGTGGGGTCTTTGGTGGTGTTTGGGCTTGGTTGTTTTCTCGCAAATATATCATAAGCCAACTAGGTAGCATCATCACTGTTAAAAGGGAGTTAGGTTTATTCCAGGTGTGGTCTGACTAAGGCAGCATAAAGTAGAACCTACATCCCATGAATCCAGGATTAGACCTCTATTGATGCAGCCCATGATTGCATCAACTCTTTGGGCAGCTGCTGGCTCATGCTTGGTCTACTAGGACACCAGATCCTTTGCACAAGTCCTACTGACAAGACAGATGCCACTTACCTTATACATCTGTTTGTTTTGTGCATCTGTTTTGTTGGATAGGGCCCAATTTGAAATCTATCAAGGTCCTTTTGAATCTTGAGCATGTCTTTTGATGGGTCAGTAATCCACCTTAGTTTTGAGTCATCTTCAGGTTTGATTAGCATTCCTTCAACTCCATCTTTTATGAAAATGTTGAGGAGCACATGTCTCCATGTAATCATAGAAGGCAAGAATCATGTGGCAGCTACAGTCTGTTGGGAATTTAAATATTTGGTATTGTGACCAATTATTTCATATTGTTTTACTTTATCAAAAGTATAATGATAGCATTTTACTTATAAAGTGCACTATCCCATCAGCATTTCTTGATCTACTAATCTAGTCATTTTATCAGAAGGAAGGGAGGGAGGGAGGAGGAAGGAAAGGAAAAAATAATAAAATTTGTTTGGCATGATCAGTTTTTACAAACCCATGCTTGTTTCTCTAATACCTTATTACTTTTTAAATGCTTGCAAACCCATCCTATGATGATATTTTGTAGGACTCCCTCAAAGTGCTGCTCTCAAGCTGATTGGTCTGTAGTTGCCTGGATTGACTTTTTTTTCTTCATTTTTTTTAAAGAATGGAACAACATTAGATCTAAATGGTTCATTCATCATTAACGTTTATAACGGTGGAAATATTTTATCACGATATTGTTTTTGAGGGGCTTGATCCAACCAAATTAAGCATTTCATATTTTCCGCAAATTCCAAAGGCAAATTATGAAAACACTTAATATTTTCAAATGGAAGAAATTAATATACATTTAAAACGGGAAAAGTGAAGAGATAACATCCATATGAAGAAACGGGCTTTAACGTGCTGTAGTAGAACCCTGGCAAAGAAGTTTGAGATTCTGAGAAGTCCTCCTTAATTTCTTCATCCGTTCCTCACCATTTCTTCCGCCTCCCGAGTGGCGAGAATATTCGCCCCGCTGCCTTTTGGAGAAATTCAACACGGCTGTAATTACCCCCTCCCTTCCTCCTCCACCACCCCCAAACACAAAAAAACTTCACTTCGACTCTCAGCGAAGAAGGCGATCATGTAATCCTCCTTCCGGCCTTTCTGGCCAGCTACTTCCATCCCTGGGGGAGAACCAAGTGGTGCTGCTTTGCGAAGGGTCCATCCAGCTCTTCGCGTGGAGACAAAGTGTGAAAACGGATTGACGAGTCGCTTGTGGAAAAAGCCAAAACCGGGTCGTGGTTCCTCTATTGGGGAGGGGAGGGGAGGCGAGGCGAGAGGCAAGTTTTCGATATGGTGGTGTTGTTTTTTAAGAGGGTTAAAGCAGGGGTGAAATCCAGCAGGTTCTGACAGGTTCTGGAGAACCGGTAGCGAAAATTTTGAGTATTTCAGAGAACCGGTAAATACCACCTCTGGCTGGCCCCAGTGGAGTGGGAATGGAGATTTTACAGTATCCTTCCCCTGGAGTCGGGAGGGAATGGGGATTTTGCAATATCCTTCCCCTGCAGTGGGCAGGGAATGGAGATTTTGCAGTATCCTTCCCCTGCCACGCCCACCAGACGCGCCCACAGAACTGGTAGTAAAAGAAATTGGATTTCATCACTGGGTTAAAGGGTTGGTTTTAATTTCTGTGGCTTGCTTCGAAGTACAACCCTACAACTGAGTTTACACGCACTTCTTTTTGTGTGTGTGTGTCCGTTCTGCTTCGCTTGGATGCTCGGAGGCTACATTCCGGCGGCCGGTTAGTGCCCCGGTGTTTCTTCCAGGCAAGAAAGCCCTAAAGAAGGCGCCAGATTAAAGACCCAAAGTCCGCCTCTTTCCCCGCAGCGGGTCGTCCTTCCGCAGTGGAGCCCGGGACGAGCAAGCAGAGCAGCCACTAGATAAACAAGGACTTAATGATGCAAAACGCTAACAGGGGAGACGCGGGTCATTAGTCCCGAGCAGAAACGGAGGCGGGGCAGATCTGGAACCGGGCTGTAAAGGCAAACTGGCTGGGGAATCGCCTCTCTCTCCCTCCCTCCCTCCCTCCCTCTTTAACAGGGTTTTTAGAATAAACTCGGGGCTCCCCGGAACAGCGCCAGGCCCCGGCCGGAGGGAAAGGCTGGCCGAAGGGCTTAGAAAAGAAAAAGGCGCTTTTGGGTGGAATCTGAGCCGAAGGGATGCGGGCGAGCGAAGCCAGGAGGCTGCCGACCCAGCGCTCTTCCTTGGCCGTCTGGAGTCCTGGTATGAAAAGGACGGGGAGTGGCGGAGGTGCGTTGTATTCTGGGCAGCGAGACTGCGACCCTATTATTAAAGCACCAAGAAGAAAGGAAGCTCCACCTAGGAAGAGAATTTATTTCTAACCCGGGGTCTAGAGCCCCTCTCCAGGATTCTCCAGGTCCGGGCGTTCAGGTTTTGCGGGAGGCTATTGCTGGAGTCCTACCTGTGCAGAGAGGCGCTGGGATAACCAGGATCGCAACTGTAGAGGCAGGAAAGCCCCCCCCCCCCAAATCCTATTTAAAAAAGACCAATAGATAACGCCATGAAGTTTGGGAGTCTTTCTACTCCTTCTCTACGAGGCCAGGGATTCCCAAGGCCGAGAGAGAGGGGGGATTGGGAGAGAGAGAGAAGAAAAATTGCACTGATGCAGGGAAAGGAGAAAGGAAGAGGGGCTGTTCAAAAGATCCCTCCCCCTGGGGCTTTCCAGGCCCTGAATAAAAACTCCATCACTTCTCAAGATAATTTAGGCATTAAAGTCATTTCAGAGCATTTACTCTGGAGTAAAACATGGCTTGGTTTATGCTGCAAAATTATCACCTCCCTCCCACATGCACACACAAACACAAATTGCATCTGGCTCTACTGCAGGGCCTTGAGTTCAGTTGAGTGCTGCTCCACAAGAGATGGAGCCCCATAGGGCCCAGGCTGCAGTTACTGTAGGTCTCAAGCTCTCCAGCAACCCCTTTTGGAAGCCCTACCAGGCCCTACCAACCCCTACCAGGCCCTACCAGATATGGAGCTCCTCCTCTGGCCGAAGAGTTCAGCTTGCATTTTGAAGAGGGCATTGTTGGAGTCTCAGTTCCTCTAATTTGCTTGCAGGGAGAAATGTGAAGGGCTCAAATGAGAAATGGGTCTCCAAGTGAAGGGGCAAAGTCTCCCCTGCAAATGCTCCATACTAGTTTGTTGTTCAAGCCATCCTGCTCTGCTCTAGGTACCATAAATGGCTGGGTTGCACATATGAAGCAGCCAAAAACAAACTGAGCACACAGAGTTTAACAATATTAGTTGGAAGGGCCTTGGAGGTCATCTAATCCAACTCCCTGCTCACACAGGAGACCTGTACTAGGGATTCGAACCACCAAACTGCTGATCTTTCTGATCCACAAGCTAACTTCTCTGTTTGGGAGCAGTCCTGGCAGGGCTGTGTGGTGGAGAAGAGGAAACAAGGCCTTTCTGAGGATCTAGGCAAAAGAAAAGCCCCTCCCTCCACCCAGGTGAGGAGTTCTACCCAGGAGCCTGACTTACCTTAGTCAGCCAAGGAAATCTCGGGACAAGGGAGCTCTAAAGCTGCAGCCCATCCTTGACCTTTATTTTCATTCAATTAAAAAAAAAAGATTTGTTCCTCTAATGCAGTGTTTCTCAACCTTGGTAGCTTGAAGATGGGTGGACCTCAACTCCCGGAATTCTGGGAGTTGAAGTCCACCCATCTTCAAGCTACCAAGGTTGAGAAACATTGCTCTAATGTTTGCTTACTAGGAAGAATGTAGCAACAAGCTAAACCAAGTTTGGAAAAAAATCACTACTAAGTGAATTCCCACAATACCAAATGGTAGTTACATTCGAAGTACAGAATATTATCCTAAGCAAACACATAGCTTAGCAGAATGTGAGAATGGGTCTGTCTTAGTTTGTTGACCTAAATGTGCATAACGACCGGGGGTGGGAGGCTTGTTATCCAGTGTCTGAACTGCCCTCTTGCTAAATGGCCAATTGCTTTTGCATGCACAATGAGAGCTTCTGCTTGGCCAAATGAAATATTCTAATTTTCTCCCCCCTCTCTCGCCCCCATTAAGACCAGCAAAAATGTCAATGCGCATAATATTCCAGTTACTATGTGTAAGATGAATTCCATATTAAGTCAGCGCCATTATTAGGCCAACTGGAGGTTTACAAAATGGTGCTCATATTTCAGAACCCTCTTCATCAAACAAGACCATTTCAAAACAGGATAAACAAACAGAAGAAATCACCATGGATTCCAGCTGCAGCTAAGACTGTAACCTGCCACAGACATGGACCAAACACCAACCTCATTTCCTCTGCTCCACCTTTTAAAGTATACTGCCTAATAAACAGGACATTCAAAAACTTGCATGTTTTGTAAGCTCTACCTGCCCACCCACCCCAAAAGAGGGGGTATGTTTATTCTCTCTAAATAAAGGTTAATTTGTCTTAAGTGAGGAAGAAAAAGAAAAAAGTTTTTAAAAATATCTTGGACTCTTTTGCTTGGAGAAGAAACTGACTACTTAGGACAGGGGTGTCAAACTCAAGGCTCCACATGACCCTCCGTTTTCACTGGCAGAGGGCTGCAGGAGGCCCTGGCAGCCGAAAACGGAGCTTGGAGCCCATTTTTGCCGGCAGACCACTTGGGCCACCACAGGCCCCCCCCCAAGAGTGAGTCACATCCATCCCGGCCACACACACCTTGCTCCCCAGGTCAAACACAACCCTGATGGGCCCTCAATGAAATCGAGTTTGACAGCCCTGACTTAGGAGGTCTTATCTGTACAAGGCTTTCACTGAAACATGGAGTAAATTCCTCTGGAGTAAATAAATGTAGTCCCAAACTTGAATGACATTTAGGCATGGAAAGAGTAGCAGGAGGGGGCAGGGGAGAGCAGAGAATACACATGGACTATTATCCAGTTATAAATAACATTTAAGAGTCTTTATCAGTCTTATCAAGTTTAATTTAGATTTCTGTGGGTACAAGAAACCTGGAAATGAAAGCACATGCTACTAGCGGTAATCAAATTGCCAGTTGATTTCTCAAGCCAAACTATATGGGAAAAGGACGAAGAGAGACAGACAGAAATAAAACCTAGAAAAAGAGTCTGGATTAAGAAAGATGTTCAGGTAAGTGGAACAACTTTTGTTGTTGCTATTATAAAAAAAATCACACAGATTCATTTCCAAAATTCACCGTAAACAGAAAAATCACTGACATGAAATTACTCTCATAAAATTTTAATCTAACAAAGGGCTCACACCTCTGCATTAAGACATAGGCACTTAACATTCTTCAGCTAATACTGCATCATTTTTCCTGTTTTTTTTAAAAAGCTACTTCAAAATCTTTTCAGAAATCTAAATCTGACCAAAAAGGGAAAAAAAATGTAAACTTAATTTGCCCTCTCCAAATCTCTCTTTAGAATTAATTTTGGTACTTTATACCCTCTCTTTATTCCCCCCAAATTCAAGCCAAGATAACTACCCACCACCACCTATTAAAATATATCACTAAGTCCTTAGTGGAAAGTAAGGGCCCCTTCCTATATGAGCTGCCTTACAAGCCCCATTTAGCAAACCTCTGAGTGAGCATGCCTGGATTTGCTTTGTCAGCTTCACTTCCTTTAATGGGCCTTATTTTTGAGTAAGGATGCTTAGGATTCTGCTATAAAATATTTGTCTTCTTTTCCTCCTCTACGGAAACGAAACAAAAGAGAGGACACGGTCCAAGTTAAAATCCACAGTGCTTAAATCTCTCTTTGAAACTGATGGAGTCTAAGTGCTTAACCTGGCTTGGTGATGCTCTCCGTCCTTTTAAACAAAATGCAACAACCTGTCATTCCAACTCAGGAAAGATTAAGTAAATGGGAAAGGATGCAATGGAGGGATGACACCCAGGGTTGCCCCACAAATACATTGAAGGGTGCTTGTTCTCTCTTTGTTTGGCTACCCATAAGATGGTTTCGCGAGAGAGGTGTTGCATAAAGAGAAATGGAAACCGGGATGATTTAGAAGCAATTTTTAAAAGGCATTTTAAAAATCACCAGGAACATTCTGAAAAAACAAAAACAAAAACAAAATGAGGGTTGTGGGGAGGGGGAGAAAAAATGTATGACACAGTTCCCTTATTTACAAGCCCCACCTTCCGTGGGGGGACAAACTCATGAGCCCAGGTCCACCAAGCTGGAAGTGAGAGGGCCTAGGAGGGATTCCTGCAGCTGATGTTGGTGAGGCTGGAGGCCGTGGGCTGGCTGTGAGGCAGTTAAGCCGGTCAAGGAATAGCTGGAGTTTCTGGCATGGCTCAGGTTGCCTTGGAGCAGGAGAATGGAGTTCTGATCCGGACTTTGGGGAGGTGAAAACTCCTCTTCGGAACTGGAGATGAGTGGCTTGGCCCCATCCAGAGGAGACAGCTGGTTCTGTTTGTTGGTAGATGTATTGTTGTTTTCAGTGTTTTCTCTGGGAAGGGAGGGGAGAAAGGAGAAATTAGTCATATGCCAAACTGGTTACAAAATGGAGTGGGGAGGAGGAATAGTAATCCTAGAAAAGCCTTTCCCAACGTCAAACTCTCTAGATAGTTGGGTGCTACACATCCTAAAATTCCTGGCAATGTCCCAACACATCTGGAGGGTCACAGATTAGGGAAGACTGGTCTAAATGCATATTGGCACCTTATCCATAGAGCAAGGGAGGAAAATCCACTAATGTAAATGTAATTCTCAGATCCCTGCGAAATTTCAGTCCTAGGAAATAAACCCTTTGGATGCAACTTTCTCACTATACTTTTAAAAAGTCTCTTTCATCAAAAATATATTTTATACATAGAAACTTTAGATAGGATAACATTAGGCATCACAATACATTTTTATTTCCTCCAAGACACTTCTCTCCCCACTCTCCCCAACCCTGCTTACTTGCAAAGAAAGATACATAGAATTCTTGCAAAACAAATAACAGAATAACAGATTTGGAGGGGACCTTGGAGGTCTTCTAGTCTACCTCCCTGTTCAAACAGGAAACCTTTCAGACAAATGGTTGTCCAATCTCTTCTTTAAAACTTCCAGTGTTGTAGCACCCACATCTTCTGGGGGTAAGTTGTTCCACTCATTAATTGTTCTAACTGCCAGGAATTGAGCGGTTCCTTCTGTGATTTACACCAAATAAAGTTATATTGTGTCCGGTGGGGCTTGCTGTCACACAAGAACACTGCACAAATTTGTTTAGAAAATTAATATGAGCCAGGTCTCTTTTTAATTCTTCTATTGGGAAATGAGTCTTCCTGAAATTGAAGAATTTTAATGATAGAATTTATCATTTAATTAATCTAATTGCCATATTGCTATTAGCACTAATTAGTGTTTAGTTAGTATGATTACATCAATTATTTCTTTATCTTGGGGATGGGAAGAGGAAATGGCTTCAGTCTGCAAGATGAAAACACAAAACTTGAGTTGTACACCAAGCCAAACTTGCTAAAACCTTGAGCTACTTGCTGAGATCCTAAAAGCAGCTGTCTTGGAGGGGAGCCCTACTGAGGGAAGAGGAATCGCTTCAAAATTATTTGCAGTTGAATTAAAAACAAGGGCCACCGAAGCAAACAGAAAAAAAGGGAGGCAAAGAAATTTTTTTGAAATACAAGAAATATATGAAACCAATCTAGAAAATAATAAACTTTCAAAAAGCAAAATTGGAAATCAACCTACAGCTCCAGCCTCAGCCCCTGGCAGGGCATACCTTATTTCCAGATAATTGATCACAGAGTTGAAATCACTATGAGACATAACTAGCAAATTCCTCGATTAAGGAGACTTTTATGATGGTGTAACCCATGTACTGTGTTCTGTTCTATTATTATTAACATAATAATGTTAAATAACTTACAATTTAAAAAAAAAATACCATTAACGATTTTTTTAAAAAATAGAATGCTAGGAAAGAAAAAAAGTTTAGAGTCATCCCTGCCATTATATTTTGAATCCCCTAAAATTTTCTTAGAGGGAAAAAAACCCTTCTTCCAGGTTAAAAAGTTACTTCCAAGGAAAACGTCTCAAAAGGGCAACTGTTCTCCATCCCGAAGTCTAAATCAGGGATGGAAAACTTTTCCCTTTTCTTTCGTTTGCAAGCCGACCAAGAAGAAAGTCTCATGGCCTGTACTAACCGGATTCGGGCATCTGAACGAGCTTAGATCTGAAATCTAATTATGCCTTCGGGTGCCACAACACTCCTCATTTTGACACATATCTTGGCGGGAGAAGGAAGGACTTGGGGAACTGAAGTCGGCGTCCTCCAAGCGTCACGGGTGGTGTCATGGGTCCTGAAAACTTGATCTTACAATTTTGGGAAAGTTAATTGCGGTGAAGTGAGTGGGGGGGAGTAAATAGCCCTTTATAATCCAGGTCGCAATAGACATTCTGGGTTTATACCATTTAGTTCAAGAGCGTTTAGCTGGAAGGCAGTCCCGTTGCATTCTTCGGGTTACCCCCAAGCCCCCTGATTTCCCGGCAGATGTGTACCATCTCCATTTTAACCACTTTTGAATCCAGGCGAAGATGCAGATCTGCCGCGGGAGCGCATTTGGGAATATGGCGGAGTCGCCCCAGATGCGGGAGGGTCTTTGGGCAATGGGGTGGAAGGCTGGCCGGTTGCTCCTTTTGAAACCACAGACTTTGGTGGTCCTCCCTTCCCAGCTTGCGCCCTTGAAGACGGGTTACCAAACTCTGTTCCTGGGGGATGCTGCGCGCACCCGATTAAACCGAGCTCCCCGAAAGAGGGATTGAAAAGGCAGGGAACGAATTTCAGAGGCGTCATCCGCGGCTCTCAATTCTTCTCCCTTTGGGGGCACATTCTGCACGGCGTAGCTTCCTCGTCGGCCAATGTCACCTTTGCAGGTGTGAGTTATTTTTTTAAAAAAGAAGCGCAGATGTTGAGGGCTAGGCTTGGCTTTTTAAGGCAATACAATTTGCCTCTTGGATGGGGATAAGGCGGCCTAAGATCCCGCTCCGCCTCTGCCTCCATTCATCCCCAAGGCTGCGCTGCCATTTTTTGCGCCGCATCGATTGCAACATCCTCAGAGGGGATCCGAATTTTGCAAAGTGGGGCGAAGCCCAGCGATCTTGCTCTTAAAGCGCGATCGCCTAAAGCGCTTGAGTGGGGAGGCTGGATGGATCGTGTCCACGGCTCCAGGGTGAACCCAGAAGCTTCTCGAAGGTGGGGGGGAGCAAACAAAGAAAGAAAACAAACCCTTTCCTGGGACTTCTGCAGAGAAATTGATTCCCTCCCTCTACTTCAGGACTTCATCATTTGGCTGCCCGTTTAGAGGGCTGCACTGAATTGTGGCAGTCCGAATGGGGCTGGCATTAGCAACGAGCTGCTTCGCCTTTAGATGTTAAATTGTCCCCAACGAAGCAAAACTACAGTCTACAGAGCTGAGAGCTCAGGAGAAATGCAACAATTTTTTATCATGGGATTTAAAAAACAAAACAAAACTAATTTTAAGGCTGTTATCTCAAATAACGCATTTATCCGGTTTCGAGGAGGGGAGCGGGTTCCGAAAGGCTAACACTGACCTGGCAGTTTATCTAGGTTTAAAATAGACTGAACTTGACAGCACCCGTCTGAAGACACTGTCAGATGATGGAATCACCTCGTTTCTTACGATTCCGTTTCCTACCTCTCCCGTTCATAGGAGCACAGCAATGCGTGGGGTGAGTGTGTGCACCGGAGCCTGTGAAAACGTCTTTTATCAATGAATAAAATGTGCGTTCTTGGTGAAAAGTAGCTCACCTCCCCAACGTGATGTTTCCAAACACGGAAAGTGGAGTACCAGACTTCGCTGTATTTACTCCGAAATTAAGGTCCACTCCGGTGAACCCACTTACCCCTGGCAATGCTAGAATTTACGCATAAAATTGTCTCTGGCCGTAGCCCGAGCATGCCTTGCGTTTATTGTGAGTTCGGGGAAACTTTTCACCACGGTGTGCGCCCATGGAAGGATCTCGGGCCCAACACGCGACACTCTGCCGCCTTTCCTCTCCGCTTCTAAACGTTTCGTTTAGAACGTTTTCCTGCTCAAGATCCTCGCCTCCACTTGGTTTTTGCCCAAAGCTTTCCAGCTGTATCCGAACTATATCGACGATCTGAATCCCTTCTTCAGACAAGCAGTATGTACTGTCGAAAGGAAGAGGCTTCGGCAACGATTCCGAAATGTAAGGCGTGGACCGTCCTCGCCTCTGAAGCCATCCGCGTCCCCCTCGGGAAATCGCCTTTGTGGAATCCGCGCTCACAGTTCTAGAGAAAGCCGGGCGAGAGGGGGCTACTTTCCAGACCAGGAGAAGGGCGAGATTGTTTCTCCCAAATGATCCAGTCCGCAGAGATTCGAAGATAAAAAGATCCGAAAGAGCCTAAGGTCCCTTCCTCTCTCGCCGCCGTTACCGCTGCCACCGTAACTTGATGGCTGATCTTGGTGGTATAAGGCGGATTCCCCTGGTTCTCGGTTTTCGTTTCCAGGCTGCGCTTGGCAATTTCAGCAACTTGAAACCTCCGACGGAACGAGGTGAACAATCCTGCCAGTCCTGCATCTTGGGGCACTGCGCCTCCCTTCCTCCACCACTCGCCATTGTTCCTGCTGCAATTGGCGCTGTGGCCTTCCTTCAACCTGGTCTTAGCCAGATGTGCAGGGACTATAATCTCCAGAATTCCCAAGCAGGGCTGCCTGGGAACCCCCGGGAGCGGTAGCCCGAACACATCTGGAGGACATCAAGTTGATAAAGGTTGTTGGATGGGTGTGTGCCCCTCTACATACCCACCACTCTCCTACCTTTCCACACACGCTTGTCCCTGCCTCTCTGGGCCGGTTGGTATCATATTGAACAAAACTGGGGCCCAGCCTCAGAGGGATAAGATCTGGAAATAGAGGTCCCTGGATTTTGCCAAGCGATCTTGGAACGAATCTTGGGTGGGGAAGGCCTGGGACCCATCAGTGCGACTGACACCCTAATCCTAAACACATGTAAACCATCTTAGAAGTTAAGCACTTCCATTTAACTGGGGTGTGTGTGTGTGTCTCTGGCTGGGTCTGAGAAGAGAGCCGGCTTCCCGCTGCTCTTCCCGACTGGCTTCTTTTTCTCAACACCCTAAACAGCGACCACCATGGTGACCACGTCCCCACTCTTGCCTTCCAGGTAACAGGCTGCCCAGAGGAGGCCCAGGCCCAGAGGGAGGTCAGCCGAGTTCCTCCGAGTTCCAGGAGTGACGCAAAAGCAGGCTTAGGAGTGCAGGTTGGAAGCATCCCCAGAAAAGCCTCTGGGCCTTTTCTGGAGATGACCTCCCCAACCTAACCTTTAGCTGCCTTAAAAAGCCAGAAACACAAAGCAGCTCCTTCAAATCTTATGGCATTTCTTCTAAGGCACCCTTCCTCTGGTGGCTGATCAGCACCACCATCACCATCGGGGAAATGTTAGCTTGCACACTCACTTTCTGGTTTTTACATTTGACTTTCAAATCATGCCTACTGGAAGCATAAGGCAGGCTGGAGATGGTAGTAAAAACACCCAGGGCTATAAAGAGACGAATCCTACTTGAGGCCATTATTTCTGGCTGCCAAGGGAAGATTTCCATTAAAGACTAGGAGGCAGGCATTGCATATTCCCAGCAGAATAGGTGGAGTTGGGAAGCAACGGGCGGGGGGGGGGGGGGAGGGAGGCATGAACCAAAAAATTAGGAAAGAGAATGGGAACAAATCACTACTGGACTAACGTTGGGGGATGTGAAGACTATGGGAGGCCCCACAAAGACATGAAGTGGTGGCCTTTGAGGGGGCTGCTTTGCTTGGCTGGATCCTCCCAGAACAAGCCTAACAACACTCTTCTGTTGGTGCAGTCTACCTGGGACTGGGAGAGAGGGGAAGCATTAATGAACCTTAAGAAAAGGTTTATATTCTATTGTGAGTTGGTGTAAAGAAAATATGTGTGGGTGAGTGGGTATCATTCCTCTTTTCTCCCTGCATGGAAGTCTGAGCGCCCATTCCTGAATCCATCAATTCCAGTGCATTTCAAAAGACATAACACCTTCTCTTTAGGGTCTCCAGGCAAGGCAGGGATGGTGGTGGTGGAAATACAATGCAAACACTATTAACTGACACCTCTTTAGTGCTGCTCCGTATTTAGAAACAAAGATGTCCCCCACTTATTGGATTATCATTCCCATCATTCCCGGCCAGCGGAGAGTTTTGGAAGCTACAGTTCCACACATCTGGAGAGCACCAGATGGAGCTCTAGCGGTTCCATCCGATTAAAGCTCAGGGCCCGCTGGTTTTTAAGGCACGGGGGTTAACTACGCAGTTGATGTGCCTCCTTACAGGCACAGCTATTAAACTAAGGTGTCCCTTCGTGGGACACTTGCGCCTGAGTAAGTAACGTGCAGGATCGTGGCCTAATCCTTTGGAAGTTAATGGTGCAAGGAGGGCGCGGTGAAATCGTTGCTTAGCAAACCGGCCAAGGGGGAAGAACAACACAAACTTTAGAGAAGGCTCGGTCCTTCCAACTGGCGTGGCTCAAGGCGCTGACCAGGGTCAACCGGAGCAGGGCCTACTTAATTCGCCCAGTTGCTTAGTTCTGTACAGCGCAGCCCCCCCCCCCCCAATCCCCCAGATGAGAGCAAGGCTTGGGTTCCTACAACCCAAAGCGAGCCAAACATGCTACAGTAGCCCTACGGCCCTGAGACGCCACGCCAGTCCAGATTATCAGCCCCTCATATTATTATCGTTATTGTTCCACCTTCGGGTAACGGGCTAATCCTTCCTTGCCCCTTCTCTACCTCGGCGGAGGAGCTTCAGGTTCTTCGCGTGAAGGAAACACCCCCCACCCCGGGAGTTGGGTGGAACCTGCCCCAAAGCCCCTTTCCCCGAGAGAGTTGCTGCTCTGGGGGCCGCCGAGATCTTTGTCCCCCAGAAGAGCCCGAAGCACAAGCAGAACCCACCTCTCTTTCGCCTCTGCCGCTCGGTCGCGCTGCCTCCGGTTTTTAAACCAGTTGCTAACCTGGGTGGTGGTGAGGCCCGTGGCTTCGGCCAACTCCCTCTTCTCCCGGGGCGACGGGTAAGGATTGTGCGCGTACCACTCCCGCAGGACGCCCCGGGACTTCTCCTTGAAGCAGTAGCTGGTCTCCTCCCCGTCCCAGATGGTCCTGGGCAAAGGGAATTTCCGCCGCACGCGGTACTTGCCGACGGCACCCAGCGGCCGGCCTCGCAGCTTCTCGGCCTCCACGTAGTGCGCCTTGAGCCAGAGCTGCTGGAGTTTGGGGTGGTTGTGCGGCGAGAACTGGTGGCTCTCCAGGATCTTGTAGAGCTCGCGGAAATTCCCCCGGTGAAAGGCCACCACCGCCTTGGCTTTCAGGACGCTCTCGTTCTTGTGCAAGTGGTCGCAGGCGGGCAGCGACCAGAGGAACCTGCCCAGCCGCTCCAGGTTGCCGCCCTGCTGCAGGACCTCGCAGACGCACGCCACTTGCTCCTGCGTGAAGCCGAAGGACGGCAGCATCGACATGGCTCCGGCTCCGAGCTGCTCCTCAGGCTGCTGCTGCTGCTGCTGCTGCTGCTCCTGCGCCGCCGCCGCCACCCCTCAGCCCAACTGCCGCGGGCTTAGCTGGCCGAAGGAAGCGCGGGGCGGGGAGAGTTTCCCGAAGAAGAGCCGGAGGAAAGTGGCGGCGCCGTCCCCCACCCGCCCACCCCACCCGGCTGCTTTATCCAGGGCCGGCGGGAGCGGGAGCCGCGTCCGAGCGCCCCGAAAGGACGGGCAGAGGGTGAGGAGACTCCAGTCAGCCGGGAGATTGGACCCAGGAGAAGGCGCGTTAGCCCCGCGCTGCAGAGGACGGCGGCGGCGAGGAAATGGATGCTCTCGGCGAGTTCCTGCTGCCGGGCAAAGTTTTGCTTGGGGTCCTCCCGCAGCCAGGCTTAAAGCCGCCTCGGTGTCCGGGCTCTTCTGATTGGACGCTTCCAGCGCCTATCGGAGCGCGCGCCCAGTCCAAGCGGCGGCAGCGGGAGGCAGCGAGCGAGCGGGCGCGGAGGCGGCCGCCCCGAGGCAGTCTGGCCTCAGCCTGGCGCTGGAAGGGACTTTTTGCGGCGGAGAGCCGGGCTCGCTCGGCGCTCTGAGGCGCGGACGCTCTGCTTGGAAGCCGAACGACTGACTGCCGGGCAGAAGGAAAGCGAACGGCTCGAAGTTTTTTTTCCCCCCTCCTCCCCCACCCCTCCTCTCTCTCTCTCTCTCTCATCTGCCCCCAGAAGGGAGACACGTCAGGAGCTTGCAAGATGAGCCGCTTCTCAAGTGTCAGCTAAGGGGAACGAAATTCTGTGCAAATCAATTATTGCAGACTTTAAAAGAAGAAGAAGAAGAAGAAGCCAACACCCACCTCAGCCGAGCCAGCTCACCAACACCCCCCCTTCCCCTCTTCCTCCTCCTCCTTTCCTGGGCCCATCACTCCGCTGGCCAGCCATCCATCTCACTTCCAGCCAACCAACTGGCCTCTTTCTCCTTTTCAAGATTCACTCGTTCCCGGTGAGCTCATATTTAATTACCTTAATGTTGTGAATGAATAAATGATGCCCCAGATGAATAGCTTATGGTATGCACTAAATAATTAAAAGAGCCTCATAACTTTGCCCTCAGAGGATTGGAGGTGGAGATTTTCCTAATCATAAAATTAATAATCATCAAGAACTAAAGGACTGATGGATTGAAACCTTTTGATTCCAACCCTTTAAATATGGGCTCTGTGGCTAGCACCAAGCCAAGGGGTGTGTGGAGCATCCAACTCCCAGAATCCTTTGGATGCAAACTGGTGGGCCTTGAAAAAGTCAAGGACTCAAGGTGCTGGTTGCTCTGGCAATAATACAAGCAGAACCACAGAGGCACTCTGGAATTAACATCCTTGAGGTGTTCTCCAGCAGATAGGTATCAGGGAACAGAAGGTTGCTCAGATCATGGTGCTGCCTGCCTTCTCATAGCCAGATCCAATTTGTTCCTTAGGCCTGGGAAGAAACCACATCCATCAGGTGCTTTTTAGGGTATGCCCTCCCAATGAGGTTGTATTTTTCCCAGGTTTATCTGGGAAAGTGAATCCATAGAAGTTGGAGGATTGGCCCCTCTGAATAACACTTTGGGCTTCCAGCAATGTTAATGGGCAGAGCAAGCAGGAGGAACTGAACAAGAATCCAGACTCAGATCAAATTCTTAAATTCAGGAAGCTTGGAGTCAGTCATCAACTGGCTTCACTATCACACTTCTTTGGTTTTGACTTACCCTGTTGTGTGAACTCAGCCTTGGTTGTATTAACTATGGCTAGATGAGGTAGTTGTGATATGTCTAAGCAGGGATAATTAGCCATATATTGTTTGTGATATCAGCTTCACTAGCTAAATCAGACCAGGAAATGAAAACTTATTTTTTTATTGAGATTGGCTGTAATAACAGAATCTGATTGCGTTGTGTCTGTCTCCACCTCCTCCTTATATTCCAGTGAATCAGAAGCTGCTTCCAAACATTATTTCATTGTTTTGGACTTCAAAAATGTTTCAGCCCCTTTTTGCCTATGTAGGAGCTGATGGTTCTTGCATGTTTCCATTGAAGTCATTTTCTCTCTATAGGCAGATGAAAAGGATGAAATTAGGAATCAAGATTATGCACATTCCTGGTGAAAAGGTGGCAGAAAAAAAGAAACACTGTTTTGAGTGGAGCTCAACTCTTTCACACAACTGTGGTTGTTTCTTAATCCCCATACAGGGAAATATTTCCCCACTGGCCCAGTAGTTGTTTTTTTCAAAAAAAAATTTTTTTTTTACTTCACAGTCAAGCAAGCAGCCCCAGGATTACCTGATCGCCTGTCATCCAATTGCTGTGCTTGTGTGTCCTTGAATTCAACCAAAATTTGCTAGTGATGCTACCTTTCTGGATAAACTAACACATAATATGTAAAAGCAATATAAGAAGCCTGTGATGTAACTCTATATTCCCTGGAACCAACTCATATTGAACTCAATACACTTTTCTTCCAAGCAGACATAGCTAGAGTTGAACTTTAATGAAGCTTCAGCTTCTACTCTGAGTGGCACTAAGGGAATTAAACAATTCTGAATTATAATTCTTTCTTTTTCCTTGCATTTCCACCTAGTACTGTAGGTTCCAACTTTTCTTTTAGATGACTGGTTTAAGAAGCAATTATAGACTGGAGGAAGTTAACTTGCCTGGGAGAGTAAACCAAACAATTAAAGCCCATCCAAATAAAGTTAATCTGTGTCAGGAGAACCAGCGATAAGGACAATAGGGGTGAGATAAGTGGAAAAAGTGCCAACAAATACTGCAAATCAATGCCTTTCTAGTTCTTAGAAAGAATTGTTCAAATTCGCTGCAGAATGTAAAGCCTATGGCCAGAGGGAATCTGTTGCAGCAAAGTCAAGCAAATGTGGTGCTTAATTTTGAAATTGGCCCCCTTAAGGAGACGGGTGGTCGATCCTTTGTAGTGGGGCCCAAGCAAGCATACCCAGAAAATAAAATCACTATCATGTTTCAGACTTCCACCCCAGACTCATGTCTCTTTAGCTGGAAATTTCCCTGGGGCAAAAATGTTTCAGTATTTTTGTATTTTGTATATGACACCTTTCAGTTCTCCCCTGTTCTATGAATATAGGTAAATGTGCTTTGTCCAACCGTCTTCCTTCACAGTGGCAGAAATATTTGGGGTTGCAGTCTTTGGCTTCAGTCCCAGAGCTACAGCTTACTTGTTTGGAAGACTGGATTAGGTTTAGCTTTATTCTTAATTTATGGATCTGGTCAGTGTGCACTTCCCTGTTGCTGTGAAAGGCCATCCAGTATCTTTTGGCTTCTCCTCTAGAAAATATAGGAGAGGCTTGAACCACTATATTTACTCAGGATTAATGTTGCTATCATTTTCTCATTGCTGCACACAAAATCATAAACCAAGCACACTTGGCTGCATTTTTAACTTTGAGTTACAGGTGTTCAGCTAGTTTGTGGGTTGGCTGTGGGATGGGAACACACCAACTGGCAAAGAAGAGCTGGGAGTGGAGCAGAAGTGATGACTGCTTAGGCCCTACTTTGCTCAGAAATGTTTGGAGAGACTCCATGCATATTATCTTCTTTCCTAAAAGACTCTGGATTTCCCCCCCCCCCCCCCCTGCAGAGCAATAAGAAATAGGCAGCTTTACTCAAAAAGAAGAAGAAGAAGAAGAAAAGAAGAAGAAAGAAAGAAAGAAAGAAAGAAAGAAAGAAAGAAAGAAAGAAAGAAAGAAAGAAAGAAAGAAAGAAAGAAAAAAGAATGATACAAATTCATAGGTTTATTTTGGAGCCAACCCCATTACTTCAAGGAAAGCTAACTCCCTGAATAGTTAAAACATTCTCTTGAAGTCCAGCTCCTGGGAACTTCATTGAGGGGTCATGTGGTTTGCTTGGCAACAGTATCAAAATCAGTTAACATTATCTTTTTTTTTCTTTTCCGGGATCTTTCCTTTTTCCTTCATTCTTGCCTTCTGTCCCAGTCTAACCTACAGCCTTGAGACTTCTAGCTGGTGTCCCATTCATTTAGTAGTTGGAGATCAGCCAAACTTGGCTAAGCAAAAGAATGTAGCTTGTTAATTCAATCATACATATATTTATGTGGAAGAAAACTTTCTTGGAGGAAGTGGGGCTTCCTTCTAAGTAAATGGCTGTAAGCCTCCCATGTGACTATTTGTAAGATGGGCAGCCATATAAATATGAAGGATTAATTAATTAATTATGTAAAAATAAAGTTTAAACCCTGTTTGGGCCACATGCCTTAATAACCCCTCTCCCCATCCACCACACACACACACCATAAAGTCAGAACAAAATGTTTATTGGCCTTTTGCGTCCACATCTAATTTTTATAGTTTGAAATTAGTCTTCCCTAAACTGCCTATGGGACTCATAGCCCAGCATACTTGGAAGGGATCTCATAGGGAAAGCCTATGCTGTAATACAGAAGTGGTGGTACTGTGTACTATTCCAATTCAGTTTTGTGCTGAAATTGGAGACCACATTCCCACTACACATGTCTGTGAATCAGCTTGCTTTGGCAATCAGGCACCATAAAGAGGATGATGTTTTTCTTCACAGCAGCCTAGTGGGAGCCAGTTTGGTGTAATGATGACACCCCAAGCTACAGCTACAGAAGGTCACTAGGTGACTTTGGGCCAGACTTTTCTCTCTCAGCATAAGGGTGAGTTATTGTGAGGATAACAGGAAGGGAGAATTTCATGTAATCTAAGCACTTTGAGATCCAGAGGACTAATAACAGATTTTCCTTCCCTTGTCAATCTTTCAAAAGTATGTCATGATGCCTGGCATTATGGAGCACATGGTACCCAAAAGGGATCCTTTGAGAACCTTGCCATGAAAATAAGAATAAGAATAATGAAGAGGAGGAGGAGGAGGAGGAGGAGGAGGAGGAGAAATAGTTGTACCAATAGTAACAGAAACCCTTGGAGCAATACTCAAAGGGCTGCCTATATACATGGAAATGTTGAACAGATTAGACCTGAATATCCGGACTTTGCAAAAAACCACTCCAATCGGAACTGCCTATATACTCAGACGCTACTTTAACAACTCTTAGGTCCATGGTAGGACTTGAACTATTAAGTTTTTACCAGTTCCAGACTGTGAATCGAACCGAAGATTAGCCATAATAATATTTTTTTTTCAGAAGCAAATATTGGGGCTCTCTCTGCCAGGCTATTCAAAACAATGTGCCTGAGCCCGACTTTCCACCCAGAGTGGGGGACACAAGTTTCTCAGCTAACAAAGCTTGGCTGGTTGGAAGGACGGTGGGCGTCGGGTCCAGCTCGTGTGTCGATAGGCTGCCCTAACCAATCGGGACTGGAAGAATTCCTCTCTCGGCCGGCCCCTGACCGGGTGTCTGGTAATTTTCCCCAGCCCGTTTTATTTTGGTCCTTATGATGTTTGAGGGACGCTGTCCCAGCCTTGTGCCAGAAAGAATGTCTCCGCCTGGACGGGATGCTTATTGACAAGGCAGCTGCGAGGGGACCGGAACGGGAGCCTTTTAAAGTCCTCTCCCCCCCGCAACACTTGTAGGAGGAGCCCCCCACCCCACCCTAAATCTTCGAACAATCGCGCAGCACCTTTTTCTTTCCTAGCCGCGGGGAAAAAAACTCCGACGCCCCGCGCGCCTAGGTTCCTCCTTGAAACGGGGACCGCTGCTGTCGCCGCCGCCGCCTTCGCTGAAAGGGATGTTTACGGCTCTTCAATAAGGACTCGAGGGGCGAAAGGTCTGGCACACTATACCCGCAGGGCCTGGCACAAAGGCAAGCCGAGGCGAAATCGGGGCAAATACTCTCCCGCCTGACAGCTCTCGGTCTCCCGTCCGCTTCCAAAAACGCTTCTTGGCGCTCTGCGCCGGGTCTCTTCCCCAAAGACGCGCTCGAAGGCTCTGCCTAAACTTGGAACTCAAAACCGCGCAAGCCCCGAATAAGGAACTCAGCAACAGCCTCCTCGAGAATTCGGGTTGCAGGCTGGCACGGCCGCACCAAGCGCCCTTTCTCAGCAGCGGAGGAAGGTCTCGCTTGAATCCAGTCCGATTTAGGGCAGGAATCTTGTTACGAATAACGAACGGCCGTTTCTCAGAGCAACCAACCGGCAATTTGCAAGTAACTGGGTTCGCAGCGAAGGGATTCCGTTTGGGGGCGGGGGGGCGGGATTTGGTTTCTTTTCTTCTTTTCAGGCAAGGCGGTTCCTTGTGAAAAAAATAAGGGAAAGGGGAATATAGGCGAAGATTTGGCTCCGTTTGCTACACCACCAGGGGTCTCTACCTGCAAATTCTCTTCGCTCGCTTTTAATTAAAACCATTATTTTGTCTTCTTCCAATCCATAGGCGATGGGGCTGTATTTATAAACTTCCAAGGAGATTGGGTCGCTGTTGTAGCCTGCAAATCGGTTGGTGGTGGGGATCTCACACAGACACACACACACTCTATCTATACAGACCATGATTCAAACTAAGGTGGATAGCACAAGATTGGGACAGGCTTTACAGTATCCTCCCTTCCTATTTTTTTTTTAAAAATCACAGATCTTAGTTCACGTTATTTTATGGTTTAGCAGATGAGCAAGAGAACGGCCAGGCTTCTTCTTGCAACTGGCAGTTAATCTCGTTTATCCAGAAATTCTAATTTAATTTCGATCTGTTTTCAGGCATAACCATGCTTTTGGACTGAGCATTTTCAAACTAATTCTGGCCACATTTCTTTAAAAGGATGGCATCCAGCATTGCACTAAAACTTAATTTGGTTGTTTGGGTTTAGATTAAAATCAGCCATTGTGCTTTGTAGTCCACGGTTTACAGTTGGGTTGCACTACTGGAGTCCCAAGGCTTCCCATGGCACTTTGCTATAAATTGTAAAAAAGGAGGAAATGATAAATCTCTGGGAACTAATCATATTCACTGCATTTAACAAATCTAATGCAAAATTAATTCAATTATCAAATGCATCTTATTTTATTTTCCTAGCTTATTTTCAAACGTGGCAGCCGTTCCAGATGGATCTGCAAAAGCAATCTGTCTTATGCTTGTGCACTGAGGTGTGAAGTGAATAAATGGTGGTTTAGTCAGCAAGACCCGAGTTTAAAACCTGTAAATCCGGCCCTGTGCCAAATAGTCTGGATTACAACTCCCATAATCCTTGGCCAGGTCCGCAGTAAGGAGAGGTATGATCTACCCTCTGGTATGAAGCCGAAGTTTATGTGGCCATTAGCGTATCTAGAGGACAGCCGGAATGGCTACTATACAAATGGGCGAAAATGCCTCAAGCACAATAAAATAACTCCTTTATTATCCTTTACTCACAAATGAAGCCGACCGCCCATCACTGCCTGTGGCTTCCTACATAAGCATCTTCGCCTGGAATCAAACCTAATTAAAATGCCCTTAAATCCTTATTCAGGAGCGGCCCTGAATTCCAGGGGATCTTTTCCCGAGATAAGTACCAATTGCCGTTTTCATGGAGTATGTAGGTGGTTACTGCCTGGCTGGAAAGCTTAGACAATATCCAATAAAAGCAGAACCCTTTTACCGAAGGGCATTACTTGGCAACGGTGTGGATGAGGGAAATCTAGTGCCCTTTATCATTACAACCGAACCAATTATACCTCTGGGTTAATTTTAAAGTAATTTTAGCTGCAATTCTCTTTGGCCGAGGGAAGTTTTTGGATCGAAGCCGTTTTATATTTCCACAAGACTACTATAGCAGACTGCTTCATCAGCCGCCTTCGGCTAATCGGGAATGCTGGGAAATGTAGTCTGAGCATATCTGGAGACCGATGGATTGAGAAAAACCCTTCCCAAGAAATGAATACCTCTTTCCCTTGTAAGTAACCTAAGGCTGCAACTTGAAGCAACCCTGGGCTGCCTGCTCCGAAATTCCCTCTAAGAGAACTCACAACTTTGCCAGAGGCTGAAGTCCCAGACAAGTTGACCTAGGCCTAGGGGCAGGCCCGCTTAAACCCAACGCTACTTTTCCATCCAATACTCGGTACCCTCCGACCTCCTGGACTTCGGCTGAATTTACATCTGGACAAGTGGGTGATTAGTGCTCTTTTCAAACACAGAAGTGGCAGAATTCGGTGAGCAGAATTGGCAGGTTTCTTGGTACTTCTCAAATTGATTTGCCCTTAGAATGAACGCGGGGGGGGGGGGAGGGAGAGAGAGGAGACACTCTGTCTCAAATCCATCCCACCACTCGCTACGGAGGGTCCATGGGTGTCTTTGGGCCAGACTTAGCCCAACCTTCTCCACAGTGTTGGTGTTACGGGAGAGAATAGAAGGAAGGAGGGGAAATGTGGACATCGCCTTCAGCTTTTGAACACCAGGCGGGATAAACATCTAAAGCTAATAAACAGAAAGCTCAAATCTGTACCTTGTATTTTGTGTGTGTGTGTGTGTGTGTGTGAGAGAGAGAGAGAGAGAGCGCGTGTGTCTAATCTTTGAGCTAGATCAGTTTTCCCGCCCTGTTTCTTTACAATTAAAAACGCAGACTCGAGGTGGGGCATGGGGAAGAAGGAAAGAAAAGATCCAGACGGGACTGCCCTCCCTTCTCTTCGTTTATTAATTAAAAATGAAGGGATTTGCAAAATGCGGCCAGCGAACTGCAGCAAGTAACTCAAAACTCCAGCGATTTCCGACCCTGGAGAAGAAGAGGAAATACAAAACCGGGCCATTAGCAAATGAGTTTTGTGTTGTGCTTCTTTCCCATCCACTTGCTGTTCTGAAAAATAGATCACATTTCGTTATCTTCAGTGGGAATCTGAAACGTGATACCGGATCTCACCCGCCCTGGCTGCTAAGCGCGGGGAAACGAGAGGGAGCGAGGGCCAGTTGCTTGGTTGATTTCTGAACAATAAAGGGCTTGTATTTTGTTCTTTTTCCTCCTCCTCCTCCTCCTTAAAAATTAAAAAGCCAGAGAGAAAAAGCGAGAGAGCGCGAGGCATTTCCCATCTTGTTTAGTGCCATCCTTTAAAGCATTTCCGCCCAAAGCGGCTGGAAATAATTTAAAAAAAAAACCCGAACGAGGCTTTGAATGGACTGGTTGGGCCGCCGTGGCCATCCAGACACCTGTAAAAACAAAGCGGGTATTAGTGAAAGAGGAGGAGGAGGAGGAGGAGGAGGAGGAGGAGGAGGAGGAGGAGGAAAAAATAAAGTTGTAAAGTTGTTTATGGACATTCATTCAGCTCCATAAGAAAGTGACAGGGACGTCCAGAAGCCCTTCCAGAAGGGAGTAGTCTTTCCTTCCACATGAATGTGTGAAAGATTCCTGGGTGCACAGTCCTCACCCTACCTTCTCTCTCTCTTTCTCTCTGTCCCATTCACACACCAGGGAAAACATTAAGTGAAAGAGTAGGTGAGCATGCATGTTTCTGATCTCACCATTATCTGTGGGCTGTAGTGTCTTCTCCTTCATCTAAGTGGGGCTGCCATTTGAGGCATAAACTTTTTATAAGTCCTATGGAAATCAATATGACTTACACTCTGAATTAAGACAGGTAAAAGATCCTCAGTGATTGACTGGGGATGATGGGATCTGTAGTAGAGCACAAATGAACATCTCATGAACATCTCCTTGAGAAAGCTGATTAAAATGGTCTCAGGGTGCTCATCTTGTAGCTTCACTCATTCTGCATAATCTTCCCTTCCCAACAAAATGTTAAGCCGAAATCGAAATCCTTGGATTACATGGACATCAATAGCTGAGGAGGAGAAAGCACAAAGAGGCACATCAAAGGTTGTTCCTGGGAATCTGAATAGGAACAAACCAGGACCCAACAAAATCAGTGTAAAATATCTCTTGAAGCTGGGCGGGACTGGGCCACGTGATTGTGAGTAGGGTAGACTGTGACCATTCTGATCCGAGATCATGGTGGCAATCACAACCATAGTTGATTTTCTCCCCTAGGGTTCTGCATACTCAAGACACTTTGCACACACCATGCCTATCACACTATGTCCCTCCTAGGTAGACCAGGATTTGTCTACTGCAGAGGAGAGAGTTAAAATTGGCTGAGAAAAATATAGTAAGGTCAGGGCAGATGTGTAGTTTGAACTCTGGAGATACAGGCATCTGTTTCTTATCTCTATGACACCAAAATGATGTACAGGTGGTCCTCAATTTACAACAGTTCATTTAGTGACTGAAAAAAGTGACTTAGGACCATTTTTCACACTTACTTTGCAGCATTCCTATGATCACATGATCAAAATTCAGATGCTTGGCAAATGACTCATAAAGTATTTATGACAGTTGCAGCATCCTGGGGTCACGTGATCACCTTTTGTGGCCTTCTGACAAGCAAAGTCAATGGGGAAGCCACAATCACTTAACAACTGTGTTACTAACTTAACAACTTGCAGTGATTCCCTTAACAAGTGCAGCAAGAAAGGTCATAAAATGGGACAAAAATTCACTTAACAAATATTTCATTTAGCAATAGAAATTTTAGACCCACTGTGGTCGTAAGGTGAGGACTACTTGTAATGTTAATTGTGACATCACATGCCAGGCAGAGTTTGCATTACAGCCTCATAATTCATGTTTGTCACCTGACTCCATTTTCCTCCTCCATTTTGATGGCTCATTTTGGGGTCTTCCCACTTTCCCAGTCTCTCTTAGGTACCGCACCAATATGCCATTGGATCATTACTCTTAATAACCTTGAAGAAGAGCACAACTCCTAAACCAATTCATTTGGAGCATAAATAGTGGTAACTAAGTTTTTAATACAGGGTGCACTCTATTTTTCTTTTCTAGATACAATTGGCAGCAAAATCAACTGCACATTGGCTCAAGAAAATGGATGTTGCAAAGGTATCTATGGGTTTGACTTTTTAAAAAAATCAAAATGGAAGTTGTGAAAGTGCGATCAAAACTATTTTTATGTGTGTATCATTAAAAATTAATTTGGTCATTTTAACATTTGCATGTAACCAAGCTAAAACATGCCTCGGTGCTATCTTTGTGTCTTTGGGACCTTGTCTTCACCTTATCCCAGGTCATGAGGGAGATATCCTTAAGTCTCTTTAATTGTTGCTTATATTAAAGTAGTATTTTTCCACCATGCAAGGACACCTGAAGGTGCGCAAAAACTGTTCAGCTTTGTCATCTGCTACCTTGGAAGGAGGTCAAGGGAGAGCAGGGACTGGAAACAGAAGCAATAGAGGCAGAATATAAAATAGCTATGGAGACAGCACATTTTGAGCCAGTATTGCTTTCTTTGGACTCAAGAATGGGTAATGGGGAAAGGCCTAAACCAGGGGTATCAAACTCAAGGCCCGGGGGCTGGATCCGGCCATGGAGTGCTTAGATCTGGCCCATGGGGCCGCTCTGGCAACAGTAAAGGACTGGCCTGTGGTGCTTCTGCCAGCAAAAACAGAGGTCAGGAGGGCCACATGCGGCCCTTACGAGCTCCATTTTTTGCTGGAAGAGAGTTGGAAGAGGCCATCACAGCCGAAAACAAAGATCGGGAGCCCATTTTCGCTGGCAGGGTGCTTAGGCCACCATGGGCACCCCCCCCCACACTAATGATATCAAGCTGGCCATGCCCACCCTGGCCACATCCAACATGCCAGGTCAAACACAACCCTGATATGGCCTTTAATGAAATTGGGTTTGACACCCCTGACCTAAACCAATGTTTGCATAACAGTGGTTTAATAAAATACACTTGGTTGACATCATATACCACTTTAAATCTTAAACCAAGGCTTACAAAACTCTAGATTTCAATCAGTCAGTAAACGGGAATTTTCAGTTTTGTGTCTTAATGTATAGGGTGAACCCAGTAAGAAATAGCCTAAGGCTTCAGGATCATTGATCCTACTCTTCAATGGGACAAAGTACTGATTTAGAGCACCAACTTTCTGGTGAACTCAAGAGATCAGTGTCACAGAACTGCTCAGGGTGCTGCCTGTGGCTGGCAGTGATCTGTTCCAAGGACTGATTTCAAACATGAGACTGATTTCTGCATAAATGCTTCACATTCCTTCTGAAGGTGAGCATTTCTTCAGAAAAGGTTTTGGTTGGCCATATTCTCTACCAATTGGCCTGCCTTCCATTCAGGAAGTAAGAATTAAATAACATTCCGCTGAAATATGCTTGGCTAGATGCTTTAGAAAACTGCAAATGGGCCAACATTCCCATAAAAAAGATGCACTCAAAACCGCTGTCCCACTGCAACTGTAAGGGAATATATAACAGACCCATTGGAGTTAGGTGGCTAATAAATTCAAATAAAAAAGTGAGAAAGCAAGAATCCACAGAGAAAAAAAGAAACCTTGGGGCCTTTTCCTAGTTGCACCTATCCAAGCATGTTGTGATATTTTTTTTTCTGTTCTGTCTTTAGAACATTCCCTTGAGTTCATCCCCAGTCAATCCTCCTCAGCTAAACTAAAATTAAAACAATATCTTCCCTTTCATCTCTGTATTACCCAAGGAAGTCTTGGGATATATAAAATCTGTAAGGATTTGCCTTAGAGGGAAGTCAGGTGACTGGGACAGAGATGAGCAATAGGGATAGCAAATTTCATGCTGGTATACTATACAGTATATTCTGCAGACACAAGAGTGGGGAGTTTTTCAACTTAGGAACGTGAAAAAAGCCTGAAAAATGTTAACTGCCATCATGATATCTTTTCCTGGTTTTCATATGATGAATATAGCACACTGCACAATTCAGGAAAACTCTTCTAAAATAAAATTGCATCTCCCCAATTACAGGCGATCATATGATTTATATGTGTGCCCACCCCACATTAAAACCTTTTTCTATCCCAGAGCTGAGTTTATGCACTCAGAATAGGCTTTGACCCAACTTTGACAAGATTGGGTATCTCTGGCTTACTGAGGATCTTCCATCTTTTCCTCTGCTGGGGGTGCTTTTCTGTAGTCAGAACTGGTGTGCAATTAAGGGACTCTCCTGAAGTCTCCTGCTGAAGAACAGGTGCAGGGTGTGGATCAATTGCATCCATTCTTGGATCAGGAGGCCTTGCTCAGGTGATTCATGCCTTAGTCCAGTGGTGCAATCCAAATTTTTTTACTACTTGTTCTGTGGACGTGGCTTGGTGGGCATGGCAGTGGGATACTGCAAAATCTCCATTTCCACCCCGCTCCAGGGGAAAGGATACTGCAAAATCTCCATTCCCTCCCCACTCTGTGGCCAGCCAGAGGTAGTATTTGCTGGTTCTCCGAACTATTCAAAATTTCCACTACTGGTTCTCCAGAACCTGTCAGAACCTGCTGGATTTCAACCCTGCCTTAGTCACCATCTGCTGGGAAACTCACAGCCAAGTAAGGTGGTGCGGTCAAGCAGGGAACTAGCCTTGAGTCATTGTGCAGTAGCAAGAGGTATAAGCCTAACCCCTCCTGTCTCCACATTCCATGGAACCATATCTGGTTGTTCCCAAGAGTAGGCAAACAGTCTGGGGAGATTCTTGCAATGTAGGTAGAATACAATAAAGTGGCTGACTTGGATCTTTCATGAGTGGATCTTTCTGTTTGTGCCACAATACTACTCTCCACAAATCTTGGCAGGACCTATAAATTGGGCAACTTAATAGGTGGCTAAATCTGCTGTCCCAAGCACCTATATCTTCCTAATTCCACTCTCAACTGTTAGGAAGCTTAGTGGGTGACTGTTTTCCCTCCAATAGTCCATGCAGGAATCCTCTACTGGGGGAATCTTCCATCTCTTTTCCTGTCTGGCTTAAATCAGTAAGAAGATTCCCATTTGCTCATCTCTCTGCTATAGCAAAGTAAACTCCTGCACCTACATCTGTGCTCTTTGGGTGCTCTCCACTCAACTGACAGAAAATGACACTGGCATGAGAGTTGGTCTCCACATTATCAACTCCAATTTCTAGTTATTCCTGGTTCCTTTTGGGGTTGTGGATGACTAAGCTTTGAGGGTGTCTGAAGAAGCAGAAATACACTCCTTTAACAATAAGAACTTGAATCTTTTTCACTTGGCAGCTGGGTATAAGTGTAAGGCATTGTGGGGACACCACAGAGAGGGAAAGTTGATGGAATGTATTTCTGCCACACAATATTCACCTATCAGTCATAAGGGCAGGCTTTATGCAATTTGGGCGATGCAAGGAGGCAATATAAGTCAATAAGGAGGATCCCATTCCTGTGAAAGGGAAGCAGCTTCTTTTCTGCCTGAACAGAGGGGACTGCAGCCCAAAGGCCAATCTTCCCGGTGTTTTGAAGTTTTCGAAAGCAAGGTTAGCCTTCCAGGCTTCTTTATCCAGGCCCCATCTGAGGCTCCCTCCCTAGCAAAAAATCAGGAATCTGGTCTCGCCTTTTCCACGAATAAACGTTATGAATAAACGTTCACGACCTGGAAAGCTTTCCCGAGCTGAGGGCTCACTTTATCAGAAGCAGCAGAGCCAGTTCCATAAAATATACCTAGACGGAAAAGCGGCGGCCTTGATTCCTGCTTTTCTTTCTTTCTTTCTTTCTTTCTTTCTTTCTTTCTTTCTTTCTTTCTTTCTTTCTTTCTTTCTTTCTTTCTTTCTTTCTTTCTTTCTTTCTTTCTTTCTTTCTTTCTTTCTTTCTTTCTTTCTTTCTTTCTTTCTTTCTTTCTTTCTTTCTTTCTTTCTTTCTTTCTTTCTTTCTTTCTTTCTTTCTTTCTTTCTTTCTTTCTTTCTTTCTTTCTTTCTTTCTTTCTTTCTTTCTTTCTTTCTTTCTTTCTTTCTTTCTTTCTTTCTTTCTTTCTTTCTTTCTTTCTTTCTTTCTTTCTTTCTTTCTTTCTTTCTTTCTTTCTTTCTTTCTTTCTTTCTTTCTTTCTTTCTTTCTTTCTTTCTTTCTTTCTTTCTTTCTTTCTTTCTTTCTTTCTTTCCACCACAACGCGGCTCTCTCCCCCTCCCAACGTCACCAGCAAAGACACGCTTCTCCGGTTCCCATCACTGAAGGGCCTTCAAAGCGAGTCCTGCGACAGGCCAGGCGCTTTAATGCCGAAATGAGGCGCATCCACTTCCGGGGAGCGACGCCGGTCGGGCTGCGGCCTAAAAGGCACGTGGACCTCGGGTGGGTCCTTGCGCGCGACTGGGAATGAGGTAGCCCTTCGGAGCCCCTCAGCCTCGCGGGGCAGCCGACGGAGGGCTCCGAAAAGGAGAGGCGAATTGCAACCGAGGGCCGTTGTACATATTGTACCCTCTGCGCCGTTTGGAGCTGCTTCGTAAACAGAGGACGCAGGGCTCCCCCTCCCTCCCCTCCCCTGCCCGCCCGGTCGGTCCTTTCTGGATGCTGAAGTCTGTCTAAGCGAGAAAGAATTTCCTTTTTGGAGGAGAAAGCCTCCAGCTCCTTCTGTTCGGAGGAAAGTGCCAGTGACGGTAATGTGGGGTGACACTAAATAAACAGTTAAGTTCGCCTTGGAAAGATGGAGTTCATTACCCGGTGAGCGGCAGTTAAAGCCAGACCAGGAGGGGCCGGTTTGTTTTGGCGCAAAGCGCCGAGCGAGGCTGCAGCTGCTCTGTTTATCCAGGTTCCTCTCCGCTTCCACCTCCTCACCGCCCCTGCCGGCCGCCGCCGCCCCTTCCTTCTCCCCCTTCGCCTCAGCCCTTAAGGAGAGCGCAGAAGGGCGGGAAGGGGGGGGGATGAAGCTTCAAAATCCTTTAAAATACATGTTTAGGTTTAATTCTTAAACGGGGATATTAAAACCTTGGACCTGCTTTTTTATTTCTCTAGAGAGCCAGGGCGAGGGAAGCAGCGGCTGGCACCCTGGAAAAGGAGATTCGCCGAAGAGCGACTCCCGCCTGCGGTGGGAACGAAGCGGCGGAGGAAGTTCCAGGCAACCCGAGCAGGGTGGAGGGGTGGGCGGGAAGAGTTTTTCCTGGGTTGGGGTAGGGGATGTACCGCCGTTCGCTTTTCAGGCAAGGGGCCCGAGCCGCGCAGGTGCAGATATTGTACCTTCTTTGCTGCACCTTTGCCGGGAAAGAAACCCTCTCGGAGGTAAATTTCAAGTGGGATTTACTCTCCAGGAGATCCAACCACGCCGGTGCTCTTAGCTTTTATTCTGGTAGGCTTCCTTCGGATTCAGCGGAGGCTTCTTGGTGAAGAAATTGGCTCGGGGTGCTGCTAAGCCCAGGATTTCAAAAGTCCAAGCTGCCCCAGATTCAGGTATATAGGAAGGGGATGCAGAACCAAAACTGAGGACAGGAGGAAGAACTCCTGGGTCAGTTGACCAAATGAGTCATTTAAAAAGGTGCTTTCACTTTCTGTCTTGTTTCTCAGCTTGGACTATACTATGCTAAAGCCTTGTTTTATTTATTCCATGCTGAGTGTTCCAGAATTGGGTGCCTCCTGGCATCAATCACTGCTATGCACGTTTATTTTATGCAGGTTTTCCTTTGTAGAAATGAGGCTGCAGTCCTGTAACTATAGCACTCAATGGGGCTTCCCAATCATGAAGTGATTTATGTCAGTAACTATAAGTTAGAGCGTTTGAACCCACCAAGTTGTATTCTCAGGGCACATTATTGATGGGTTGCTTACTGAATTCACCTCATTCTCCATTCACAGCACACACTGACCCAAAAGTCCACCTCACTCGGACAGGAAATCACCTAACTAAGACAAAATAGTTTGGGATTAGGGCGTGTTGGGCAACTTCAGTGGGCAGTTAATCTTACCCTCACCTCCCCTTTGACTCATTCCCCAGCTCAGTTCATTTATACTTGCCTTACTGTGTTATCCCCATAGGAATTTTAAAAGATATCCTCAAAAAACCCTGCCCCTCATGGTAATAATAGTGCTTTATACCAGTCTTTTCTTTCTCTCCAAGCAAATTTCCACAAGAAAAGAGCGGTAGGGAGAACAGAAAAACGCTCCTTTGAGGGGGGGGGGGGAATGAGAAAATTGGGGGTGGGGGTGGGTGGGGGCGCCGCCAGAAGAAGCTGCGAAGGGAAAGGCGCTGGGTTGCCCTTCTTTCCGGGTCATTACGGTATTGCTGCTCTCCAATCAATCCTAATGCGATGGCAATTGGAGTCCCTGATGAATGCCTCTCAGGTTTCGTGTAATGGCTCCACCACATTTTCCTGGACCTCCTCCTTTAACCTGAGATGCCAAGGGGACGCGCTCTTCTCAGCTGCTGATTACTTCAAGATGTGGGGACTTGGGCTTTGGGGGGAGGAGGTGGAGAAAGCCTTTAAATATCTCAAAACTGTTTGTTGTTATTCTAAACCCTTTATTTAATCGCAGCAAAGTTATAGATTGCCCCTTTTCTTTGGGGGCTTCATTTTATCTGTTCCCTCCTTTCCATTCAGCATTTTGAGCTCTAGCTCCTGCCCATAGTAAAGCAAGCAGATCTGGGCTATTAGATTCTGCAAACTGGTTAACACACATTACTTGGAAAAGGTGAGGATGGCATTCCAGACTGGACCTAACTAATATGCAAAAAAACAGGGTTCCTACCCTAAATTGATGAATCTATCCAGTGGCTGAGCATGTGCAGAGTAATTTTCAAATTGGCTGCCTTATCACACAAGCCCATGTTTGTCAATGCAGAAATAATTTTGAGATGCTTTATTTCCAGATAATTGCAGGTTTAGATATTTTAACTGCAAGGGAGAGAGATATTGATTTTAAGTACATGTGCATGAAAGGATGTAAAAGTGGGCCCAGTGCCTTGTTTCCAGTTCTGCCAGACTGCGTGATTTCATTCTTAATTTGGGGGTGGAGGCATGAACACCAACTCCACAGACAAGATGGGTGCAAACCTTTCAGACTGTGCCATAAAACACTGAGTTCACACTGGTAAATCCTGATGTTGCTTAATTGTAGTTTGCAGAATAAATACAGGACAGCACTATTCATAAAGCAAATGCTTGAGTTAATATAAGATAACTAAACCCAAACCAAATAGATCACATTATAGTTTAGTGCAACTTGTGAACCAGATCCTGTTTCAGGGCAGTTTTTCAGCCCTCTACATGAATGCCTCTCCCCTCTGCTGCCAGGAAAGCACTCAAGTAGTATCTTGACACCTTTTTTTTCTTTTACAACCACCAACATTGGGAGTTTACAACTAAGCATGTCTTTATTTTGATTTCTGTCCCACCCTTCACCCAAGTTATCCAGCAGTTCATTGCAATACCTTTTCACTGCCCACATTTTTACCATTTGCTCATTGTAATTATAAGTATCCTGTTCTTTAGAGGTTTCCCCTCCCCCCTAAATCAAATATATACTGATATCAACATTCAAGAAGATAGCTGAAGGAAAAAAAACATGCCAGCCAGTACAAAAAGAATTTCAGTATGTGGATGAAACAGGAAGAGAATAAATTAGGGAGAAAATTTCACAATGACAACACATCAATACTGAAAAAACCCATATATACTCTGTGACCCTATACTCAGTTGGAACATATAGGACTCAGTTTTTATTCTTGGGTAGGGACTAAAAGATCTGTTGGGTTTTAATATAATCCACAACTATGACTTTGTTTTGGCATATGGCTGAACTCACAGAAAATTCTAAACCATAAACACAAGTTACAAATCACAAAGGTTGACATGTTCTGCCATGCAATTTTGTTTTAGAATATTTATGTGAATTTAGCTGATATTGACACTACTGGTTAGTACTGCACTGAACAAGGGGAACCAAAAGTTTGTTTATATTGTACGTGGGAATAATGATCAAGAGAGCAAAATTGTACACCTATTTTAGGGTTCAAGCATTGATTTATTTACATAAATAAACACACTTTAAATTGATATTGGTAGGCAGTAAAACAGTGCCCTCTGTGGAATATGCTGCCCTTAGCACCCACTTTACATTTCAGCCAGTTCTTTGTTCCTCTTATTTGCCTCCCAGATCAAGGAAACAAAACTCTCTAAATTACCAAAGCCTCAAATGAGAGCATTTCTAGATAGAATGAACCCGTATGAATGAATATATGAATGAATATGGATGTACCTATATGAATGAATATATCAGTCCAGGAAAATCACACTGATTCTAGCCATTGAGAGGTGCTTATCTCTTTTCAAACTGTTTAAGACTGTGATCAATTAAGTAAAAACCTTTAGTATTGATTTAAGCTAGTCAGGATCCTATTTAGCTCAGAACTGGTTTTAGAATTACAGTACTGATGGTGCAATTTTATACACATAAGCTCAAAAGTAAATGCTCTTGAATTTAGTGGGATTTATTCATAAGTAAATGGGTATTAAATTGCATCCTTTGTATCAAATAAAATGCAAAATGTAACATTATGCAATACTGCTATGCAAATATGTTTGGAAGCAAAATACACATCCCCAGAATGCATAGGATCGTAGCCAAAACTAGGATGTGGCATAAAAAATATTGAGGAATTCCAAAACAAGTAGGACAACAATTTAAGGAATGAGGCACAACCAAGATAGCAATCTAGTTTAATCTGTTAGTTTAATTGATTGAAATAATTTTACTATTTAAAAATATCTTGATTAATTAAGCATATTTTTTGTGCTAAAACACTGATTTTCATACAAAACTGCAGATGGCATGCAGCATCTTGTAAGAGTCACACTCCTTTTCTTAAAAGGGATGCTTCCTATAAGATGGTGCATTTTTATAAAACATACACAAAGTTTCTAAAAACAAAAATCAGACTTTTTTTTCTTAACAATTGTTTCTATATGTCTAGACATTTAGGCAATCATGGGAACAGATATTTTGAAGCAGACCAAAGACCCATGAATACTGTTTTCTATAGCTGCCAATAGACCTGCAATGGTTCATTAGGTAACTAATATTTATTTACACTAGGTAACAATCCTAATTATAATTTGAAATAATTGTATCTGCAGACATAGTAATACCCTAATTATGGAATGCATATATAGAGAAAGCTATGAATTCCCCATACCTGTTTAAATGAATGGTTAATAGTGGGAGCCTTGCTTCTAAAATACACTAAGAAAAGATAAATATATCTTGATCACATGATGCAAGATGAATTTAGGCTAGAGAGAAATTATAAGCAGGAAACAGCAGATTTTCCAACTAATAGGTTAAGGTTGTATAATCCCTTGATTATGGAGTTCAGGAGTAACAGGAAGCTTGATTCTAGGGCAAGGAGAAGTGATTTTTGTATTCTCAAAGACTAATCTATTGTTAACACAATTTGGTTCCAGTTTGGTGGAGCTGTTTTATGCTATCTGCTTGTCTTAGCCACATCCATATATTTTGACCCTGCATACACAAAGCCTAAGCAACTTCATTTCAAGTTCTGTCAGGCTGTTTGAACCTAATCCATTCACTCACTGGTTGCCTTGGGCATAAAAGTCTTTTTTTGGCCTCTGCTGCTCTTCTATACAAGCATGTTATTACACAGGGCTGCAATTTTAACATTAGGACAGAAGATCTGATATGAGCTGATTAGGCTTGGTAGGTTACCATTCTAAGCACAGTTTCTTGGGAATAAGTTTCACTGTATTTTCTTCTTTTTGCTTCCTTTTCCTCCACACCAGAATGATTCAGCTCAAGTGAAGGGGAAAGAAAGTAAACATACAGATTGAGAGTTGTTGAGCAACTTTTTGGGCCTTGGTTTTCCCCCTGTGTTTTAGAAACTCGAAATGGAAGAATGGTGGTTGATTAGACACATTCTGTGCCACAGGAGATGTAAATTTAGTCTCTTTTGGGACAGAAGAATATTTTCATTGTGCATGACTAAAATACAGCCTTTTTCAGCCTAGGATGTGCTGTAAGTAAAGTTATTAACTCAAAAAAGGTTTTATTAACTAAGTTTAAATAAATATGTGCAAAGGACAACACAATATAAAACCTTAAAATAACAAACACACAGAGAAACATCAGTCATCTTCCAAAATTTCAGATTGGCTCCAAAGGTCAATGGATATAACAAAACACATTTTTTCTGTCCTTCAGACTAGTTACTTTCAAGTATGATAAAATGGTCTATGAAACTAATTTCATATAATGAGCAAGGAATGGGAAGGCAGCCTTTCAGGTCATTCATTTCCAAAACAGTCTATATTGGTCTCTAAAAATTGTAAACAATGCATAACTTTGTTTGGCCTTAGCCTGTTGTGCCTACCCAGATACTGTAGTCTGCAAACCTAGTTTATGGCTTAACATATTGCAAAAAATCTGTCAATTGTTAGTCAAACCACAATTAACCAAACTATGGTTTAATGCAGGATGCAAACAAGGTTACTAGAAATTATTTAAATAATAGTATGCAGTTTTTGTATTGAATATTCTATTGTGTTCTTCCAACAAAAGTAAAGTGGTTTGCATGTTGTATTTGTTGAAATAAATGGAAATATTTTTAATTGGTAAAGATGGACTGGGTCATAGTATAATGTAATATTTGCATATTTTTGCTCTGAAAGCCTAAACCAGCGTTTAGGCTTGGCAACTTTAAGAAGTGTGAACTTCAACTCCCAGAATTCCCAGCCAATTCTCAAAGTTGAAGTCCACCCATCTTCAAGCTGCCATGGTTGGGAAACACTGGTCTGACCATTGTGAGAAATACCAAAGTGTTCAGAAGTCAAAACATCAGGATATCTTGGATCACCTCATTTTACCTTTTTAATTCACCCTGGGCTGGGGACAGCTGAATTCCTTTCCAAATCCAGGCTCTCTCCAAAGCTTCTGCTTAGAAACAAAAGGACTTCCATAAACCTGGTCAAAGAGTCACACACGCCCTAAATGGGCAAGACCCTAGCTGGGAGAAGGTTTCAAGAGCTGCTCTGCCCCCTCCTAAATAAAAAGGGGCCTCTTTATTTTTGCCCCCAACAAGGGATGTTTTGTCAAGATGCCTACAGCTGTTAGGGCAACCCTTTTGCCCCCACCCCCCCTTTAGACAGGAATGCGTTTGATTTCGCTTACTTTAAAACGAGAGGAGGCAGTTATGTTGCTTTCACCGCCTCCTCTCCTGGGTGAAAGCCTTGACTTTTGCCCCAGGCCCTGCTCTGGTGACCACTGTCGAGTTCAAGAAAAAAAAAATCTTCTCGAGTGTCGACCTTTCCAGGGGCACCTAGAAGAAGCAGCCGTACCCACCCACCCCAAAGTTCAACAAAACTTATTCTCGGTTTAAATACAGCGTTTCTTTTATTCTTTTCGGAATAAAGCTGAACAAGGCGAGGGAGTACCCCCCAAAAAAAAAAAAAGTTATTTCTACATTTCTTGTACGGTCCCCTTGAGCAGACGCCATAGATCTATTCAACTATAGAGAAGAACCCTGGACCAGAGCGACGGCTCGGGCACAATTTAGCTCGGGCTTCAGCCTCGAGCAATTCCTTAAGGTAAAACAGAGGCATCTCCCGCTTCCAGCATTAGCCCCCCCCCCCCCCCGCGAATTACAAACGGGAAGAGGAGGAAAGCGTCTCGAGCTCTCGGCAAGGAAAAATTAGAGGCCGGAGCCCGCAGACAGAGCAGTCTTTTTTTTTCTTCTTTTTTTAAAAAACTGCGCATAGTTATTAGCAAAGCAATCCGCATTTTCACGGGGCATTTTCTCCCCTCCGATTTCTCAGCATAATGGAATTTGCAGTAATCCGAGCCCGGGATAATTGCGACTTCCTTACGAGCTCCCCCTTCCCCCTTTACTTTTCAAAACAAGATAATGCATTTCGAATTAGGTTTGAGCAAGTGCTGCAGACAAATTGGGCAACGAGGGCCTGGCCAATTGATCGTTCGGGGAGCCCGGCCCCCCACCCCGGAAAAGATACGAAGACCTTTTCTGAAGAGTTTGAGGTGGGGGAGAGACAAAGGCGCATTTGCCACGAAAAGGGTACGAGCGCCGTTCCCTTTTGCCGAAAGAAAGATTTCGCACTTTCATGCCGAACAAAGGAAACCTGCCTGAGGGCTGCTTCTTTGCACGTTTGCATTCATTTGACTCCTTTCATTTCCTCAAGGAATTTGTGCTCCCGAGTTTTTGATATATACCGTTTTCCCCAAAATAAGACATCCCCTGATAATAAGCCCAATTGGCTTTTGAGTGCATGGCAATAAGGCCAAGCACTTATTTCAGGGTTCAAAAAAATATAAGAGGGTTTGGTTCGCGGGCAGACACTGAAGGAAGGGATGGAAAAGACTGTCCCGCAAGAGAGGTGGGAACTGAAGTGGAGAATTCAGCTGCACAATTCATGGGGAAAGCCATCCAGTAATGCTGTAAAACAGGGGTCTCCAGCCTTGGCAACTTTAAGCCTGGCGGACTTTAACTCCCAAAATTCCCCAGCCAGCAAAGCTTAAGGTTGCCAAGGTTGGAGACCCCTGCTGTAAAAGCTTTTGGCCTCAACCCACCAGAGTTCTTCAAAGTTTGAGAATTGCCTGAGAGGGGCAACTGAGGCTGCTGATCTAGATTTCTGGAGGTCTGCTCGTGTGCAGTGCTGCTCTAAAGGTTAGGTCAGTGTTTCTCCACAACTTGAAGATGTGTAGAATTCCTCAGCCAGTATGCGTCTGAGGAATCTTGGGAGTTGAAGTTCTCACGTCTTAAGGTTGTTGAGGTTGAGATACACTGGCTTTCGTAGATCTTGCTAATGAAACCTTAACTCCTGACCTTTTTAGTGTTTTCAGATGGTGAATGAGCATCATCATCTCTATATAGTGTTTTCAAACTTTGACAACTTTAAGAAGTGTGGGCCAACTCCCAGAATTCCTCAGTCAGCATGATGGCTGAGGAATTCTGGGAGTTGAAGTCCACATATCTTAAAATGGCCAACATTGAGAAACACTGGCTTATTACATATTTGATATCGGGATGATCTTTTCTGTTGTCTCTCGGTTTCTTTGTCTGGTCCTCTTTCCAAGGGAAATTAAGCCGCAGATTGGTTACTGTATAGCTTTGAGTTAGGAAAACAGATCGCCTCTCCTCACACACCTGTCTGCATCTGTTGCAGAGGTGGTATCCAGCCTCATACTGGATACCACCAGTATGAGTGGTATCCAGTATGAGGATACCAGTATAGATCATACTGGTTCGGATGAGCCCACCTGCCCTGGGCATAATGCCGTCCTACTTAGCCACATTTTCGTGGCTGGGCGCATGTGCGGAAGGCAAGCGTGCGAGCAAAGCGCATGAGCAGAAGGTCGGGTGCATGCGTGGAAGGTGCACACGAGCGAAGCATGCGTGTGTGGGGCATGCGAAACCCAAGGCTGATCTGTTGCCAGACATTCTAGCTATATGTTAAGATCCAAGATACCAAACATTTCAGATTAGGGAAAGCTGCTATACAGGTAGCCCTCACTTAATGACTTGTCGCTCAGTGACTGTTATGATGGAGACACCCCAAAAACTGGGGTGGCCTGGACTCCTGATGGCTGCACACTCACCCATAATCAAATGACTGCATTTCGGATACATGGCAACTGGCTCATCTTTATGGTTGGTTGCAGTGTTCTGTGGACATTGGCTTCGATTTATGACCTTTTTGCCAGTTTTGAGCCTTTTTGGCTGGTTTCTAGTAAAAAGCACCATAGGGACACATGGATTCACTTAACAACCATGGTGTTTGCTTAATAACCATCACAAAGGTTGTAAAACCAGGTCTCATCATGTGGGTATCTCAACTCACAGCCATCATGATTTACAACAGAAATTCTTAGCATCATCATGATCATAAGTCAAGGACCGCCTGTAATTCCTATTGCACAATAAACATACCTTTTCCCAATACTAGTATATGGAAGGAAAGATTATTTTTACATAGGGAAGCCTTAAACTTTCCTTCTTGCTCATTTTGCAGATCTTCTACAAGGCTATAGAGATAGTCCTTCATAAATGCAAAATTTGTCTTCCTATTTCGAACAGTTTGGGTATTAAATGATACACAGAATGGTTCCCATAAAATAGGTATTTTATAGCACACTTTGAAACTGGCTCTGTATCCAAAGATGTTAAACATAATTTCTCCATTTGGATAAAATTGGAATCACTGGTTAGTGGAAGGCTTCAGGACTTATTCAGACTGACATCGTGGCAAGAATGAGGGGTCTGAATTGCAAAACCAGAAAATTTCATCTATATTTTGGCGTGTAAAATTGTTATATGTTCTCAATTATGAACTGCAAGTCTCAGATTTCTAATTCTTCAAATCCTGTATTGCCAATAAATACAGAAGGTAGCCCATTCTTCACCATTGGCACCAATGTCTTAGGAGAAAACCTCCCAAAATCCCTCTTACTTGCACTGACTGTTAATTAAAACAGTGGCACTCCATTATTGGGAGAGCACTATCAGGTTGCAATCAGGGCTCTGTATATCACAGGTGAATTGAACTGTCACAAAGTAGTGGAGATTGACTTATTATCTAAGGCGCCAGAGTGTGGGACAAGAAGTAATGGGTGGAAGCATATAAAACACAGATCCAATCTAGAAGTAAGGGGAAATTTTCTGACAGTGAGAACAGTTAATCAATGGAATAGCTTGCCTCCCAAAGTTGTGGGTGCTCCATCACTGGACATTTTCAAAAATAGACTGGACAGCCATTTGACTGGCATGGTATAAGGCTCTTGCCTTGAGCTGGAGGTTGGACTAGAAGACCTCTGAAGTATCTTCCAGCCTTATGATTCTATGAACTCAATAATTCTTATTTATTTCATTTATATTAAACATGACTCTGGCGTGTTTGGCATCTTTGGGGAGCCCAAAGGAGCATGCAGCTGTGAGGCTGGTTGGTGTCCTGAGAGCCCTTCCTTTGCTTTTTAAATTAATTTTTAACAGGGCTTAAGTATTCTTGCTTCCTTCTAAAAAATTAATTTTGAAATTTTATTCTAATATTTTAATTTTATATACTGATCTTATATTCTGATGTTTTATTGTTCCTCTTTGAGGGAAATGGGCAATTCAGAAATGTGATAAACAAACAAATAAACTAATACTCCTCCAGTCTCACCCTCAGAAAACTCTGGTTCTTCCAAATAGACAGATTTAGAACTGTCTTCAATATGTTTATGTATTAAAGAAGTAACAGTGATTTACCTGATAGGACAGCTTTAGAAATTGTTGAGATAATGTTTGAAGTCTGCAATATAGTCTATTTTGCTGTTATAATTCAAATCTAACAATTTACTAATTTAATTCAATAATTTAAAAATATGATGATGTTGCCTAGTTGGATAATGAAAGGCCTCAATAAAGGAGAATGAAAGCAAGCAACCAAGCTTGGAGAGCATCAAGGAGTTCACAAATTAAAGTAATTTTAAAATCTACATTTTAATGTGCCAGATGAACTGGCCAAGTTGAATTCTTTCTGTGCTCTCATTTTTTGTTTCTTTCCAACATTTTGAAGTATTTAAACTGAACAACAGTGAGTCAATTTGCATATACTCAGACTTCTAAATCCCTGCTTTAAAGGGGAGAGGGAAGTGAGTAAAAGACAGCAAAATAATATAGCAATACACCTGCATTTTGCAATTTGTGTATTCTCTTCAGGACAAACTACTCCTAGGGCTAAGTGATTGAATGGCATTTGAGATTTGCATCATGATCCTGTTTTTCTACTCTGTTTTTGCATTCTGCAAAAGAAACATACGTTCTGTCCCGCGTAAGCAAAGTTATCAGCATGCTGTATTTTATTTTTAAGGGTTTTGAGATAGACTTTTCCATTGTTAAATGACGTTTCCGTGTGAGGAACGCATGGGGAACGCTGGGGGATACCCTAGTGCAGGACTGGTAAGTCTAAGAAAGCTGAGAGAGAGAGAGAGAGAGAGAGAGAGAGAGAGAGAGAGACCTTTCACCCACCCCCCTTAGTGGTGCCATCAGCGCTCCAGCAGAACAGAGCGGAGGTCATGTTACATATGGCACACAGTCTGTTCAGTGCTCAGAACATCAGCTTTGAAATTTTAGAGAGGGGAAAGGTCATCTTTAATAAGCAAGCATCAAGGAAGGGGGGGAGGTTATCAGTTCTTTCCACACAAACATGGTGGGTGTCCCATCTGCCACAATTGCCACCAACAGTGCTTTGGGCTCAGCCGTCTGCAAGGAAGCAAAATCCTTCTATTCCTTTCTTGAACTTGCAATAAATTTAGCAGAGTCTTAGGATATACAGCATAAGCTACTTTTCTTGAATTTGGCTGCAGAATTGTAGGAATTATAATAAACACATCTGGAGGGCACTGGGTTCAAGTAAAGCCAATCCTAAACTTGCCCACTTTGGGGTCTACTGAATTACGTTTTCAAGTTGCTGTCACTTTTTTACTAGTTTGAATAAAGACTGTCTCAAAAGCAAGTGACACTGGGCAGCATGCAATTAGACTAAAACAATAAATATCCAATAACAAAAAGTAAACCATTATAAGACAGCTAAAACAAAATTAATAGGAGAAAAAATGTTAACAGCAATGGAACCACCTACCAGTTCACCATTCCCACAGGCTTGCTGCCATAACTAGGTCTTAACAGACCTTAAGAAGCCTAGTGGTGAGGTGGCCTTCCTCACTTTGTGGCAGGGAGAGAAGATGTTACAATGCAGGAACCATAGCAGAAAAAGCCAGCTATTTAGGTCCTGCCTGCCAAATGTAGCTCCCTAGACCAGAGATGGCTAACCTATTTGCTGTCACATGCCAAAAGTGGGGGGAGCACGGGAGGGTCGCACGCACATGTGCCCACACCCATAATTCAATGCCCCCGTGCGCATGTGCATGTGACCCCTCCCCGCGCTCCCCCTGCTTTCAGCATGCAATGGCAAAAAGCTCACCAGTGGGCCCGGTAGGCCTGTTTTTTGCCCTCCTCAAACTCGAGAGGCTTTCTTGGAGCCTGGGGAGGGCAAAAATGGCCTCCGCCACTCTCCTGGAGGTCTCTGGAGACCGGAAATGGCCATTTCCCAACTTCCGGTGGCCCCAAAGGCCCGAAAAATCAGCTGGCTGGTGCATGCATGCATGCTGGAGCTGAGCTAGGGCAACGCTTGCGTGCCCACAGTGACACACGTGCCATAGGTTTACCATCACGGCCCTAGACAATGGGACCCATAAAATGCCCATTCTGTTGAATCTAACGGAAGGGGGCACATGAAAATGGGGAAAGGCAGTTTTTCAAATAATCTGAACTTATGTCATGTAGGGTTTTAAAACAATACCAGCACCTTGAATTGGATGCAGAAACAAAGCCCTTATCAATTGCTATTGAAATAACTGAAACATTGTTTTGTTAGCTTTTTAGTCCACAATCCCCTGCTTCTGAAGACTCTGGTCTTTATAGTTTTTAATGCTTTTTAAAAGCATGGCTGAAACCTTGAGAGGGTATAATTTCCAGATAGTGGAGCGATCCTACAAAATAATGTTATGAATAAAATTATAAAATGGAAGAGAAACGAAAAGCAGTACCATAATTGACCTGGAGGGAAAAATAAATTTTAAAGGGCAGTCCAAGCAGTGGGATAAGTGAGGAGCTGTGGTCTACTACCCAAAGAAGAAGAAGAAGAAGAAGGAATACTGTCCCATATGTTTTGGAATAGAGAAGAGTGGCAAAGATAAAGTATTCAAATGAAGCTCAGCTCCTGGTAACTTCATGAACACATCCATATAGTTTTCTTGGCAATATTATGAAAGTGGTTTGCAATTTTCCTCTTTGGATTTGCCCCCTCCCTATTTTCCAATCTGTCTACAGCCCTGGAATTTATTGGCATCTCCAATTTAAGTAACTTGGATACTAACCCAATGTTATTTGTTTTTTATTTATTAAATTTATATGGCGCAAATCTCCCCAATAGGGTGACTTACAGATCCTAAAAAATAAATAGAAAAGCAATTTAAAAAATGTAAACTATTCAAATCAGTATGCAATCCCGCTTAGCTTCTTTTTAAATAGGAAAAGTTGCTTAGAAAGGCAAGGTAGGAATGGGACAATGGGTGCAGGTTGATTGCAAGGGTAGACTTTATGTAGATACTGTGCAAATTGCCTCGTGGCATCTTCTAACGTGTTGTATTTTCATCAGGGGTTACCATGATTTTATGTGATATAAAGTCCAACATATACAGAAGTGGATTACATTGGAGAAAGCTGTTTCAGATATTTACTGCAGCTCCCCCTGTTGGAGGTAAATTTGTTTATGGAGAGATAAAGGACAGGAATGCCCAATTCTTGATTCTGAACACATTTCAACCCTTTGCAAGTTTCTTTGGTTGGCCAGTTGCCAATGTACTTTCTGTCCCCCTCCCTCTTTGGCTCTTATATCCACAAAGCATTCCTATTCAGCATTCTTCTGAGTGGGAAATTTGTTTGGGTGGGGCAGCATGACTGAAGCCTATTAGGGTTGTATGACAGCCAAAGTATTTTTTGTTCATTCAGCATGTATTGTATTTGGCAAATTCAGTCCTTCTTAGTCGTCCTTCCCTCTTCCCCACTCCTCTGGAGAATTATTATCTCTTATATCTGGTCTTAAGTGAAGGAGAATGAAGTTTGCAAACTTTTCTGTCTTGTGTGAATGTGGTGCCTCTTTACCAACTTCTGCAGTATTCTGGGATGTTTTCATGGCTTCATCAGTTGCTCATATTAACAATATACTGTATGTGGCCTATATGAGAATTCATCACTGCACCCCTGTTAATCAATCCCAGATATAAAAGTTATATGGGCTGTTGCTGCTATAGTATTTTGCAAAATGCATTTTAAGAGTTGTGCAATTACAATTCATGTTATGGTGCTGTGGTTTAATTATCCCTAATGAGCTATAGATAGTCTGGATTTCCACAATGGGGTTGGAATTAGCCATGGGATAACATTTTTGCTGTTGTAGAAATTAGTTTTCCCTGTTGCCACAAATAGCTCTGAGCTCCAATCTAGATTGGGATTGCAATTTGGCACCAAGGTCCAGATTCTTCTTACCTTATCCAGGTTGCAATCCAAGTGGGAAAGCTCTTTGATGCCTTTACAAAACAGACTGGTGAAGCTCCAAAATAATCAATAGTTTGCATTAGTAGAGTGTCTGAAGAAGCAGATGGAATGCAGCATATTAAGAACTTGGCTAACTTCCTGAGTTCCAAAATAAAACAAACTTAGTAGATCCAATCCAAAACAATGAAATTAATATTTAAATGGAGACTACTCACAGCACATCAAAAATGATTCTGGCAGGGTTGTTGAAGAAGGAAACCTGTAGACTAGTCTCTGCCAACACTGTTCCAATCTTTGCTCCTGAGCATCTATTGACACATACTGGTGCTTCACAGCTCGGATTCAGTTTCTCTAAGACAGAGCCTTCCAGATACATTTGGAGTGGGTGTTGCATTCCTAACACATCTGGAAGATGCCAGAGGAGGGTGTCCTGGCCTGTGTATGGCAATAACAAATGAATCTTACCCCTGGATACTTTTATTGAAATCTTCCTGAAAAAAGGCCAGGCAAATTCCAAGGCTGCCTGGGAAACAACTTTGAAACCATTGCTCTTAAGATCTGCAAACCCTCAGTAGCATGTTGAGTGGACCCAAGAAATTACACAGAATATTGTTAGAATCCCCAATATATTCAGATCCCTTGGTGCCCATTAGACTCCTTGCTCCTCTTTGAGGACTAAAGAACTAAAACAAAAAGGTAGCTGGCATGCAACAATGCAAGTATTAGTCTCCAGAATTATCATTATTGTCAAGAATGACGTCAGAATAGTTAAGCTCTCTCTGTGTATTTAGAAAATAAAACTAACAAGTGGTTTCAGCTGCAGCCAATGTTTTTGTTGTAAAGGTAGCTGGGTTAATGGGGGAGGGAACAAGGAATAGCATCACAAATTTGCTTGTTGGTACATTGTTTGGTTATGCCTGGCTACAGTCTCCATGGTAGCCAATTTCTGAATGGACAAGCTTAGGTTATCTATCAGATATGGCAAAATGAAGTCAAGATCACAGCCAAAAAAAGAGCAGTCAAAGCTTTGACTGCACTGTCACCTTGACTTTTTTGAACCATATCCCGTAGACACACCCTTGAGGCAACTCTTTACTTTGAGCCATCTGAGCATTCTTTCAAAATTTCAGCTGACATTTGGGAATCTCTTAGTTTATGGCTTTGTATGTTGTTTGCATCCAGCCGATTGTAGTTGAGACTCAAGAAACCATAGTTAAAGCAAACTGGGTTAGACCAATTTGTGAACTCAGCTCTTGGACTGATTTTTCAGGCAACTTGAATGTATATTTTTAATGAACATTACAGCAAATAGAGCTGTAAATAATGATATAGGTAAAAAATGAAGGCCTTTTATCCAATGGTTGAAAATACGCTGAAGCTCGCATGGGGAGGGGGCATCTCATTCATTTGGTAGTGAATATATTGTATATTGATGGATATCAACCTTTTACCACCATATACAGCAGAAAGTAAAAATATCCTATTTCTGTGCAAACTCCATTTGGTAAAAACATAGTAAGGGCACACGTTCCAGAGGAATTAGTGGAGAGAAAGGTGACATGCAAGTTGAATTTTCCACCCAGACACCAATATTGTTGGGGCAACCCTTAACTAAGGCTAGAAATGGGCTTTGTGCCAGGATGCAGAAATATAAGCCATCGCTTAAGCAGAGAACTATTTATGGATGCAAAAGACACATTCAGTTCATAACCTCCTTGTTCAGAATAGCTTCTCTGTCCTCTTGTACCCCAATGTGAAAGATCTAATTTGGGTTCAAATCCCATTCCAGTCTGGATACATGGACTTGTAGGCAACTGCCTGGCTGCTGTCTCCTGGGAGCTTAATGCAGTCTCGAGGAAGGGAGCAATGGTAGCATGCAACCGCTGATGGTGTTTAACAAACAGCCCCCTTTGTTTGAAATGACAATATTTATTTTTCCTCTAGCAAACTCCTGCAGCCTCCTATTCTGCTCCCTGAAAGAGCAGCAGGGAAATGAAAAGCAGACACACTTACAGCAGAGTTTAAAAAAAAACCTCTGCACAAATACCTCAAAAAATGACTTTATACTTAGGATCCTATTGCATGTGTGTTTTCTACCAGTGTTTATAGCTTGACATGATCAGAAATATTCTTGATTGTTTCAGACACTAATTCAGGATTGTTTACACTGAAGGGAATCCCAGATTGTTTTGAACATTCTGCTCTTGAATATTCTTGGATGACCATAAGAGGCTTACTGCAAATTTTGACCTCCACTTTTTAGGGAGTCAGATAGGAAAGTAAATTCTCTGTGTGATGCAGGTCCATGTGAGATGCATGGGGAAAGGTCTTGCCCGGTTATTTGGGAACAGTTTGATCCTGTTGGACCTGATGAATTGGGCAGGGTTCATAATGTTGTCAGTGCAACCACCTGTCAAATAGATCAGTGGTGAAATCCAATTTCTTTTACTACTGGTTCTGTGGGCATGGCTTGGTGGGCGTGGTGTCCTGGTAGGCATGGCAGGGGAAGGATACTGCAAAATCTCCATTCCCACCCCACTCCAGGGAGGGATACTGCAAAATCTCCATTCTCACCCCACTGGGGCCAGCCAGAGGTGGCATTTGCCAGTTCTCCAAACTGCTCAAAATTTCTGCTACTGGTTCTCCAGAACCTGTCACAACCTGCTGGATTTCACCCCTGAATTAGATCCTTGTCCCACCCTGGTTGGTGAAAGCAGTCAGGATGGTGACTGCCAGGTGGACTCAGGCAATGATAAATTCTTCACTGCAGGAGGGAACATTCCCGGGACGTTTTAAGGAGGCCCTGATTCACCCCCTCTTTAGAAAGCCATTGCTTGATCCCAAATGTCTAGACATTTTTGTCCAATTTCCAGGAGGTTGCTTGGCAGCTTCAGAGGGTTTTGGATGAAACGGATTATTTTGATCCCTTCCATTCAGGATTCAGGCCCAGGTATGGGATAGAAATAGCATTGGTCAGACTTGTGGATGATTTCTAGTGACAGTGGGATGGGGGTAGAGCAATCATCCTTGTTCTCCTTGACCTCTCAGTGGCATCAACTATGGCAGAAAAGGTTAGATGGCTAACCTTTTCTGGATTGAATGCCCAAAGTGCGTGAACTCCCCAAATGCAATGCGTGAGCGCCCCACGTGCACAGCCCCCCACATGTGCCCCACCCACTGTGCATGTACACATGGCCTCCCCTGCACACACCCCTCCCCCCCATACATTCGTGGCAGAGACCCGAAGACCAGCTGGCTGGCAGGAGGCACATGTGCATGCACAGTGGAGCTGAACTGGAGCAACGGCTTGCGTGCCATCAGAGAGGGCAATGTGTGCCACCTCTACCATGCGTTCCATAGGTTCGCCATCACAGAACTATGGTATGTTTTTGTGTTGGCTATGGAGTTTAGGGCTGGGCGGCACAGTCTTGTACTGGTTTGGCTTCTTTCTCCAAAGTCTGTCCGAATTGGTGCTGATAGAGAGTGAGAGATCCATCATTGCCTTTAGGTCATGCATCTGGGCTCAGTGCTCCCTCCATTACTTTTTAATAGCTACATGAAACTGCTGGGTGAGATCATGTGCCCCATGGGATGAGGTATCTTCAGTATCCTGATGATACTCAACTTTACATCTCCAGCCCTGGTGATCCAAGTGATGCTGTTGTGACCTTCTCACAGTAGAATGAAATAACTCACTGCAGCCAACTTGCCGCAGCTGACTTGTGGTCAACTATCCACAGGAAAACTCACTATGGGACAATTCAACAATTAAATTTAATTATTTAAAATAGCTAAAAAATTACTTTAATTTTTGTCATTCACATTTCATTTTTTCCTTCCTTTGGCATCTTTTCTTTAATAATTCTATTCTACTATTTCTTTGATATTAGTGTAGCTCTTGTCCTGCAGTGAATGGTCCCATGGTGAGTTGGCCATGGAAAATTGTCCCATGGCGAGTTGGCTGGGGGGAGATCTGAATAAGGGGGACAACAGGCTTCAACCAAATCCTTGTAAGAGCGAATGGCTTTGGTTGCATTATGCTTCAAAATCTAAAACATCTGTAATTCTGGGTAGGTTTGGACTACTCCAGACTCAGCGAGCAACTTGGAGGAGTCTCCAATGTGTGCAACTCCTGCACAAAGAACAGATGATGGACGTGTTGTGCACCAGCTGTGCCTTTCCTGTTCTGGAGCTCCAGCATTCAGTCACTCAAGCCCTAATCATCTCATGGTTGGACAATTGCAATGCACTGTACATGGATTTATATTTTAAAAGTATTCAGAAGCTACAACTGGTGCAGAATGTGGTGATGAGGGCAGATCTTAGAGTCTCTAGAGTGGCTCATGTTACACTCCCATGTTGCATTGGCTGCTGGCTTACTTCTGAGTAAGTTCAAGATGTTTGTTATCATCTTTAACCCCTTCATGTTTTGGTCCCAGATTATCCGAGGAGCCATCTCACCCCATTGGGATTGGCTCACCCCTCCTGTGCTGGCAGAAGGGGCATGTGTGAATGCTGTCAGTCAAGGAATTTTGGCTGGGGGGGTGGTTATCCTGAAGAAGAGTCTTTTCCGCCATGACTTCTGTCCTTTAGAACATTGTGCCTCTAAGGAGAGATCCACACACCCCTTCTGATCTTCCATAAGGACCTAATGTCCTGGCTCTGCCAGTTGGCCTGGGGCTCAATGGGGATGCGTCACACTAGAGGTGGTTGACAAATTAAGACAATATTCCCATCTCCCCCATATGCATCCTCCTCCCCACCTTTTAATTGCAAATTATTACTATTATTATTATTATTTATAACTTGTTTGTGAGCCACCCAAAGTTGTCTCTAGGTGAGATAGGCAGCAAACAAGTCAAGTCAAGTAAGTAAGTAAGTAAGTAATAAAATTAAAAAATAAATAAATGTGCATTTAAAAATGATTAAAAGCTAGAAAATCAAATAAGACTCTTGGAATATTCTTGGGAAAAGTCAACTCTCCTCCAGCATGTATTATTTTCCAGTAATAGAAGACAAATTTTAATTCTTTCTACACATTGTTTGCAATCTTTTTCAGTGTTTGCAACTTTTCAATATCATATTTCAGGGGTCCTCAGAATGATATCCATGAGCACCAGGGGTGAAATCCAGCAGGTTTTGGAAAACCGGTAGTGGAAATTTTGAGTAATTGAGAGAATTGGTAGTGGAATTTTTGAGTAGTTCGAAGAACTGGCAAATGGCTGGCCCAGAGTAGGGTGGGAATGGAGATTTCGCAATATCCTTCCCCCAAGAGTGGGAAGGGAATGGGGATTTTGCAGTATCCTTCCGCTGCCACACCCACCAAGTCACGCCCACAGAACCAGTAGTAAAAAAAATTGGATTTCACCACTGATGAGCACTAGTACTCCCACAGATACTTCTCTTAGCACCTATCAGCCTCTCCAACTATATTTTATTTTAAAATAATGTTCTTTTAATTTTAAACAAATTCAGGGCAGAAACTAGCATCCTGCAAATCAAAGCACCCGTTTCCAAGGTCATATTTATTTATTTATTTATTTATTTATTTATTAGATTTGTATACCGCCCTTCTCCTTACGGACTCAGGGCGGTGAACAGCCAAAATAAAAATTCAATACATAAAAGTTAAAACTTAAAACACATATACATTAGGCTGAGAATTAAAACCAAATAAATATTAAAATGCGTCGACGCTACAAACATTAAAAATTTTAAAATTTTAAAAATTCTAAAAATGCAGCAGGGATCAGGCTAAACCGGCAAGTTGAAAAAGATGCGTCTTCAGGGCCCGACGAAATGTCCGGAGGTCGGAGATAATTCTCAATTCTGGAGGAAGATCATTCCAGAGGGTGGGGGCTGCCACAGAGAAGGCTCTCCCCCTGGGGGTCGCCAGCCGGCATTGTCTGGCTGACGGCACCCTGAGGAGGCCCACTCTGTGGGAGCGAACCGGCCGGTGGGAGGCAATTGGCGGCAGAAGGCGGTCCCGTAAGTACCCGGGTCCTAAGCCATGGAGCGCTTTAAAGGTCATTACCAACACCTTGAAACGCACCCGGAACTCCACCGGCAACCAATGCAGCTCGCGCAGGAGAGGTGTAACGTGGGAGCGCCCTGATGCTCCCATAATTCCCCGCGCGGCCGCATTCTGTACCAGTTGGAGCCTCCGGGTGCACCCCAAGGGGAGCCCCATGTAGAGAGCATTGCAGTAATCCAGGCGAGAGGTGACGAGTGCCTGAGTGACTGTGCGCAGGGAGTCCCGATCTAGAAAGGGCCGCAGCTGGCGTATCAGGCGAACCTGATAGAAAGCCCCCCTGGCCACAGCTGTCGTATGATCCTCCAAGGACAGCCGTGGGTCCAGGAGGACGCCCAAGTTGCGCACCCTTTCCGTGGGGGCCAATGATTCGCCCCCAATAACCAGCGATGGTGTCAGCTGGCTATATCGGGACGCCGGCAGCCACAGCCACTCGGTCTTGGAGGGGTTGAGACGAAGCCTGTTTCTCCCCATCCAGACCCGCACGGCTTCAAGGCACTGGGACATCACTTCCACGGCATCGTTGGGGTGGTCTGGGGTGGAGATGTACAGCTGAGTATCATCAGCGTACTGATGGAACTCCACCCCAAAACCACGGATGATCTCACCCAGCGGCTTCACATAAATGTTGAACAGGAGGGGCGAGAGGACCGACCCTTGCGGCACCCCACACACTAGGCGCCTCGGGGTCGACCGCTGCCCCCTGTCAACACTGATTGCGACCGGTCAGAGAGGTAGGAGGAGAACCACCGTAAAACGGTGCCCCCCACCCCCAGTCCCTCCAACCGGCGCAACATGATACCATGGTCGATGGTATCAAAGCCGCTGAGAGGTCTAACAGCACCAGGATAGAGGAGTACCCCCTACCCCGGGCCCTCCAGAGATCATCCACCAACGCGACCAATGCCGTTTCGGTGCTGTATCCAGACCTGAAGCCGGACTGGAGCGGGTCTAAATAGACAGCTTCATCCAGGTACCGAGGGAGCTGCCACGCAACCACACTCTCAACAACCTTCGCCAAAAAGGGAAGGTTGGAGACTGGACGGTAATTAGCCAAAATAGCTGGGTCCAAGGAGGGCTTCTTGAGGAGGGGCCTCACCACCGCCTCCTTCAAGGCAGGCGGTAGGGCACCCTCACTCAAAGAAGCATTTATAATCTCCTGGAGCCAGCCTCGTGTAACCTCCCGGGAGGCCAGCACCAACCAGGAGGGACACGGGTCCAATAAACATGTGGTTGCGTTCAGTCTCCCCAGAGTCCTGTCCACGTCCTCGGGAGCCACAGGATCGAACTCAGCCCAGATAACACTCTCAAGACCTGCCTCAGTCACCCCGCCTGAACCAACCCAGTCAGCGGCCAGATCATCCCGAATCTGAGTTATTTTATCATCCAGATATTGAACAAAGTCCTCAGCACGACCCTGTAAGGGATCCTCCCGCGCTCCCAGATGAAGGAGGGAGCGGGTCACCCTAAACAGGGCGGCTGGGCGATTATCTGATGACGCGATAAGAGTGGCAAAATAGTTGGATTTCGCCGCTTTTATCGCCACTAAGTAAGTCTTAATATGAGCTCTTACTAGTGTCAAGTCAGATTCAGAGCGACTGGCCCTCCAACCGCTCTCTAGGCGTCTTCTCCGGCGTTTCATCTCCCTCAGCTCCTCGGTAAACCAAGGAGATAAGTGAGTTCGACGCCGGGTCAGAGGCCGCAAAGGCACGATGCGGTCCAAGGCCCCACTGGCCGCCCTATCCCAGGCCGCCACCAGGTCCTCAACCGAATCGCGTGTCCGTGTCTCAGGAAATGGCCCAAGCTCCGTCTGGAACCTATCCGGATCCATCAGGCGCCTGGGGCGGAACCACCTGGTCGGTTCCGCCTCCCTGTGGTGAGGTGCAGCGGTCAGAAAGTCGAGTCGAAGGAGCGAGTGGTCAGTCCATGACAAGGGTTCCATACCTATATCCCCAATATCAAGACCACTCAACCACTGACCAGAGACAAAAACAAGATCCAGGGTGTGTCCACCGATATGAGTCGGGCCCTGAATTACCTGGGTCAGGTCCATGGCCGTCATGGAAGCCATGAACTCCCGGGCTATCTCAGATGTTTCACCGATAGATGGCAGGTTGAAATCCCCCATGACCATAAGCCTGGGGGTATCAACCGCCACCTCGGCTACAACATTGAGAAGCTCGGGCAGGGTCGTTGCCACGTGGCAGGGAGCCAGGTACGTGACTAACAATTCTTATTTCTAAGAATGATTATAGGCTAATATCTGTAAAATAAAATAAAGGTCTGTTGTGTGCTGATGGTATATATCTTTGTGGGAAGAAATAGAAAGAGTGACAGATAGTAGCTAATGTGCTTTCCAGTAAATTGTACTTTGTAATTTCTTTTTTGAAAATGGACCTAGATTGTCACATATTGGAACTCTCTCAAAATCTAGGACCCTTTGTGAAATCTCACACACAACAAGCAACATTCTAGTTCTGCCTCACTGTGCCTGATGCCCATTAACAATGTATTGAGGCTCCAGCCAACAGAAAGATAAGGTAGAAACTAGGGGTGAAATCCAGCAGGTTCTGATAGGTTCTAGAGAACTGGTAGTGGAAATTTTGAGTAATTTGGAGAACTGGCAAATACTACCTCTGGCTGGCCCCAGAGTGGGGAGGGAATGGAGATTTTGTAATATCCTTCCCCCAGGAGTGGGGAGGGAATGGAGATTTTGCAGTATCCTTCTCCCAGGAGTGGGGAGGGAATGGAGATTTTGCAGTATCTTTCCCCGCCATGCCCACCAAGCCACGCCCACCATGCCACATCACATCACACCACACCCACCAAACCACGCCCACAGAACTGGTTGTAAAAAAAATTGGATTTCACCACTGGACTATACTTTTCTAAAACCTGAATGTTCTTGTTCCAGTGAATATGGGGTGAGGATCAAACTGGGGAAAACTGCATGTTTTTATAACCTAAATGATTTAGAAAAATAAAACAAATGTTTGTTTGTCAAATATAGAGGAAGGCTTCTTTTTTCAAGCAGTGAATAATACCGATGGCTTGTAGCAGTAAAATTGTCAATACCATTTTGATTGAGACAGACTTTATTTTTGTTCTGGCTTCCTATCAGGCCTTCAGCTTGCCAAGTTACAGCCTTCAGCAAATCCTGGTTTAGAACTCTCTTTTGATGTAATCCCTCCTGACCTTTACTTCTTCCCCTCTTGCAGACCAGAATGGCATTATTGGCACCTGTTTGTAAGTACATTCCACCCCTTCTTACAAAGCCAGTCTGATGCTGTAAGGGATACATTAAATGCTACAATTGCCCACAGGACTATTCTCAGTCTATAACATGTGATGTTGGAAAAAAAACAAAACAAAACCAGGGTGCAACTCATAAGATCAGATAGAACCAATTTGGAGTTACTCCAAATGAGATGACAATAACTTTTTACTTATAAAAGGCTATCATTTTTCTTCAGAACATGTCAAAATTATGTGGATGCCAAAGCTCCATGGAATTTCTATTCAGAATTGTTTGAACTTATTTGAAACATGTGTATCCGACCAACTAATCAAAAGTATTCGATTGAACTTTGTCAGGAATTTAATGTAGACACATGGAATGTATATTTCTAAAATTAAGGTTTCCAATGTATTCTTTATTCGTGGAAGTGAGACACGAATATTGAGCTAGAGGTCACAGCTGTATATATAGAGGACATATACGTCTCTGTTGGGTACAGAGTACCAAAAGGCTAGTATTTATAGTAAGATTGCCCAATCAAACCAAGAGGTTTTTTGATGCTTGCTAAGCTAAAATGCTGGCACACACTTTTCAGGTTTCAAGATTTTAGCTTAGAGTACTTTCTGCTATCAGAGTATTTATGACACAGCTTCAGAGATGTTCTGAGCTTGGAAAATTGAGTCTCCCAAGACCAGAGTAGCTAACTGGTTAATTCAACAAACAAACAAAAAAAAGAACAGCAAGCCATGAAAACAATCAGCAGGAATTCGCTTCAAGACTTAAGTTGGTAGATATCAATGGGTGTTAGATTACTGCTGGTCTCTGGCCTCTTTCTTGAGATCTGTTGGAATCATGTAGCAACAATCTGCCTTTGCTTGGAAGAATCAGAGGTTAAGTGTCACCAAAATTTAGGATTTTTTTTCTATCTAGCTTTTTTAAAGTAATGCATGCTAATCTATAACCAAATAATCAGAGAACGTATACAATAGACTCTCCACTTATCATTAAATATAAAAAGTATAAATCAACTTTTTAAAAACAGAAAAAAACCTGGGCAATCTCAGTATGTAAGCCAACTCTGAAAATTCCGCAGCAACAATCGTCACAACCGAGAATTCTGGCAATTAATAGCCACACTTGCTGGAGGAAGATCAGATTGAGGATTGCTCAAGCTGAATATACATAAAATAGTTTTCTCTTAGTTCCCTGAAGTTACCGGTATTAGAAGACTCCTAAGTGGAATTTGTTTGGTTGGCTGCATTTGTTTCCAGGACCAAGTATCTACTCTTCATGACTACTAGAAAAAGGGTATTTCCTTACCACCAATTAGCCTCAGTTGATTCCCCTTGCAACTTCATAGCACCATTATCCCTTTTGCCAAAAAATTAATGTAATAATTTCCCCCAACTGGTGCCTTTCACTTGCAGTTTCCAATATTCCTACATGTCTAGGAATTCTGGATTTTGCAGTTCAACACATGTGGAGAACATCCAGCTGTCAAGGCTGACATAGAATTCTTGTTAATCCACTGGATTGGAATTAGGGAGAACCAATTAATCAATCAATTACCGATAACAAGGATTTGGTAATAACCATATTAAAAATAAGCCTTTAAAACAAAGGTCTGTATCATGTCAATTTGGATATGGTCCTACTACTTCATGTCTTCAGGAAAAAATGTTGTTATATTATTACTGTACTATTATTTTTATTGTTACTGTAAACCCTTCTATAAAAAAATGTATTTTCCCCTGGAGATTCCCAATTGTCAAGAGATTGAGTATCAAGATCCTCAATTTATAATCATAGGCTCACTTTCCGGGAACCTTCCTCATGTAGAATAATATCTTCTTTGGTAGAATCTGGAGTATACTTAAATTCATAGGCTGATCTAATTTTTGCATCTCTTTCTCTTAAAGGAAGGCCTTGAATGCTTTTAGAAAGCTCAATATAGGTCAAACTTTGTGGTTTAAAACCTATTCCATTGTGATCCACTTTATGTACTTTAATAGATTTCTCCCCATCAGCATCAGTAAGCTAAGTGCTATTACAGAGCCAACCTTTTGCTTTCATTTTCTTGTAACTTGCAGTTAAATGGAGTTTACTCCTTTGGAAAACTATAGATTATTTATAGTCACTAAAGAAGAGGCACAAATGCTGGCTTGCTACTGTGGTTGCTTTTAAAGGCTTTTTATTGATTAATGGTTTGCTCAATTCTTCCTGCTACGCCCTGAACACTAAATCAAATGTTGTTCTAGTTTCTCAGAGGTGTTTGTTTTGGTAGACGATAGACCATATTGAAGGCAGGAATCAGGTACCGTACCTGTAAACTAGAAAGAATAGGACAAAAATCTACAACACACGTGCAAATAAGACTACCGATTGTTCTAAACCCGTCTGCCCTTCCAAATCTCCATTGTTTATTTTGGTGCATTGATTTTTTTGAAAAAAAAAATCTGCCAGTTTCAAGAGTTTTCTTCCTCTGTTCATTGCCTACAGCTGAATTGATACCATAAGTGAGAGGTTAAGAGATTATTCACAAGCCTGGGCAAGAATACTTGACTTAAATGGGTGTAACAAATATGAGCACATTTTTACAGTGTTTTGACCGCTGCATGGTACTTGCTTCCCGTCCATTTCTGACCCAACTAAGAATACTGATACTGAAGCATTAGGCCTGATTTAAAGAGTTGTGCTTTAGAGCAATCTTCTCAAGCCATTCTGTGGTTCTCCTTGGTTTACGTATGATAGAAGAGCTCATAGAGAAGGATTTCTTTTCTGTAAGACATGCCCACTTTGCAAATGATTTGGAAGAAGTTTTTGTATAAGCAAAGCACCTCAGCAGTTCAGACTCGGCAAGTGAGAGGAAGTGGTTACTTTGGACTAGTCCCTGGTGCCCAAAAGGTTGGGGGCTACTGGGCTAGGGACTTAATCCAGCAAAGCAGTTTTATGTTTTTAGGTAACAAAGATCATGGAATACTATTGACCAATCAGATGAATATGGGCATTGTAATCAGTGCTGTAAAATAAATGTAGAGTAAAACAATGAATTTGTAACAACAGCTCCTCCAGCTTAGCTGCTGCAGCAGCACTGCAAACTACCAACAACCGATTGCAGCTCTGGTCTCAATTCCTGAAAATATAACAATCAGCTCCTCCTGTGAGTGGATATGAGCAGGCTCCAGCAAACTAATGAATGCAATCCAGCAGCAACTAAAAGGAAAAATCGAGTCTAGGCACTACATTCACAAAAGCATTGCTTCCAGATTGCAAGAGGTATTAATTCCATTACGTATTTCATTGACTAGACACTAGGAATACTCTACCGAGTTTTGGGGATTGCAATTTAAAAGAGACATGGAGAAATTGGAACAGATTCAGAGAACTATCATGAATAAGAGGACTGGAAGTTACTTTCCATTGAGAAACAGTTAAAGCTGGACACATTTTGCTTGCAGATGAAGACTAAGGGGAGTTATAACCATAATGTATACATGTATATATAATATTATCCTACTTAAGATAGCAGTTAGACTTCTATATCGCTTTACAGTGCTTTACAGCCTTCTCTAAGTGGTTTACAGAGTCAGCCTATTGCCCCCAACAATCTGGGTCCTCATTTTACTCATCTCGGAAAGATGGAATATATATTACCCCACCTTAGATGAAATGGGACAGCTGAGATCAAGTTAAAATTTAAAAGATCAACCTGAGTTTAAAGAGGTATAAGCTGTAAAGCAATTAAACAGATTGGCTAGAACAATGATATACCCACTTGGTATCTGGAGGCTTTCAAACAGAAGTCTGATAGCCGTTTGTCAGGAATGATTTAGTCAATCCCAGCAAATGAAGAGACTGGACTAAATCACCCACAAGGTTCTGCACAACCATTCCATTCTGTAAAAAACCCCCAAACCTCTTCATGTTTGACACACAGAGAAGAAATACCAGTAGTTATGGGAGATTTGTATAAGATTTTACTTGTCACTCAACTTAAATGATAATGGCAGCTTTCAATCTGTGATCCAGACCAGAGTGTTCCATGATTTCTTAAAAATAGAGATTCTTTAATTTAAAAAAAATGCTGGAAACTTTTCCTATCAGATTGCTCTGTATTACATTAGTAAAGTACATTAGTACATTAGTACTTTGTATATTTCTCAGAGAAAATGAATTGTTTTTCAAACTTACAAGATCTTTGATTTCTTTTTTGAAGTTGCCTGGTTTTAGATATGTATAGATTGGAACTCAGGAGAATATATCAGAGTTTTGTAGTAGATAACTGCTGTGAGAAATGTTTCTATAAGAACTGTTAAAAATGCTGCAATAAATCATCTAATAACTTTTGATACCCACCAGATTATACTATTGTTCTTCTGCAGTGGACAAATAAAAACAGTGTTTCGGTGAACAATTTCTCAGAAGAAACTGCTGTATGAGAGTTGATTTCGCAAAGAGCTTGTTTGAGAAAGTAGATGTCTTGGTTTACCATGGAAAATAGCAACACAAGCCCTTTATAAATATAAAGTTTATTGTATATATTGTTTAGAAAAATAAGTTCACATTTCAGAATACAAACAAACAAAAACACAATTTTCCAGGCACAAACCTCTATATCAATGTTTCTCAACTGCAACAACTTGAAGATGTGTGTTCTTCAACGCCTAGCCACATCTTAAAGTTGCAAAGGTTGAGACACATTGCTCTATTCAGTACAACATACATACATATTTTCCAATCTCTTTGGTTTGGGAGCAAAGCACAACAATCTCTCCAGAAATGCAATGCATCCTTCTTTAACAGTGCAGCAACATGCTTGCCTCCTAACATCTACATTCCATGAAATTTTCTTCTTTTGTCATAAGGCACAATCAAAACCATATTGATTTACCAAAATAAGTTTTGTTCCAGGTGTAAAATTGTGGGCAACAAATGGACACGGTCCAAGCTGATTGAAATATTCACATGCTTTTCTTTCTTCATTAAGTTGAGAAATATAAAATTAAGTTATTAAAATATTACAAGAAATTTAGAAAACATGTCAATCTATCCTTTTAAGATATGACTGCTGAGTGATGAACTGCAGAAGCAGCTTAGGCATAGTTCAAAACCTTCACTACCTCTAGTAACATGCATTCCCCTGATAACAGGAAAGAAAGACTGCTTTATTCCTCCCACGAACAGATTCTTGCTTACTTGTATTTAGTTGGACAATAGCCATTTACTGAAGGCTGGTTACTATGAGAGATACATAATAATCAAAGGATAACTTAACATTCTTCACTAGCAAACCACATTAAACTGAAGGGAGCGGAGTAGGATTCCATAGGCTTCACACTGGGCCCACAACTGTTCAATACTTTTATGAATGACTTGGATGATGAGATGGTGGTGCTTGTTAAATTTGTAGATGACACAAGAGTAGGTTGTAGAAAAAAGCTAACATCCTCCAACCCCACCCCCAAATTTAAAAATAATCTGAAGAAATTAGAGAAATGGGCTGAAAACAAAGAATGAAATGTTAACACAAGCAAAGACAAAGCAGAAGTCAAATGTCTAGTATTGGCAATATTATTTGTGGAAAAAAATCCTTGGAATTACAACTGATAAGAAATGCTATGAGACAATTGTCTGATATTACTGCAAAGAAGACAAAAGGCCCTTGTAGGCTGAATCAAAAGAAGAAAGTTTCCAAATTAAGAGCTGACAGTTTTTCTTTATTTTGCATTGGTCAAGCTACATCTTGAATAATGTTCTCCAGTTCTGGGCACCACACTTTATAAAGGATTTAGATAAACTGGAACAGATTTAGAGAAAGGCACGAAGGAAGATCAGGGAAGGAGCAATTTACTGAACATAATAAACTTGTATTCCATTTTCATAGTAGGAAAAATGTTGATTCCCATTATCAAGGAAGGATTAGTTAAAGCAGAAGCTGAATAGACATTAGGGATATTTTAATCTGGGATTTAATCTGAGATGACTCCTTCCAACTCTATTGTGGTAGAATTCTAAAATTCTTCAATTTTTCTTTTTCATTTTTGCAAAATATAACACAGAAAATAAATTACACAATAAAATAACTCAACTATTTTTGTTTCAATACAAGCCTGACAAAATGTTGTGACTATTTAGGTTTCCCAATAAGTTTTCACTCCTTAAAATGTGTCTTTTATTCAGCCTTACTTGGAAGGCTGGAAAAGAAGACTGCTTTAATGAATAGCCAAGATCCGCTATGCTCATGTGAGTCGTGAAACGCTTCTTCCAAGTAATTTTTGATGACCATGACATTGTATGGGATTGTAGCTTGAATGGGAATTAAAATATTACATTTTAATACGATACACTAATAAAAAAATCTAGATTTTAATGAACGGAATCCAGATGAAACTGCATTATTGCAAATATCTCAACATTAATCAGTATTCATATAAGTCAACTTATACTGGAGAAAATTTGGAACAAAGTATGACTCAAAGCACAATTTTGATTGTGTCACCCAATTCCTTCCAGTTTCTCTATATAATTCCTTCCAGTTTCTCTAAATAGTATAGATAGATTTATGCGCCCATTAACATGTAAAAAGAATGAATGGGTTTTCTAACTGTTTAGATCACTGATTCTCAACCTGTAGTCCATGAACCAGTCACGTGTGTGTGTGTGTGTGTGTGTGTGTGTCCACAAATGTTTGAAGAAATGTTATGATTTAAACCAGGTCTTGGGGGGGGTCTGTGGCCACAAAAGGTATTTAAAGTGGGTCCACAGTGAAGAAAAGGTTGGGAACCACTGGTTTAGATGAGGGGATGTTCACTTTTGGATATATAATTGTTACAAACAGAAATCCAGCCATAACTATAAAAAGCAGTCAAAATGATTTAGTGTTTAGCCTGGAACAAAGTAGCATGGCTGAATCCAAGACATTTATCATTTACCATACAGCCTTTTTGCATAGCTGTCATGATCACCTCCAAACTATCAGAAACCATTTCATAGAGCCCTGTGATTTTTCTCGGTTGAACAGCTCTTGTATCCCCTTCAGCTAAGTAACTGGGGAATGCAGAAACATACTCCTTGATTAGTTTCCTAACTTCACAAGTATGTATTCATAAGTTGGTTTTTTAAAGTGACCAATTACCATGACAACTGAGTGCACAGTTGTTCCCCCTTCATGTTACAAAGTCAGGAAAACAATGCTGTGGCCTGATGTCTTTTTAACCTCAGGTGGGAAAGGAAGAGACCTGGGCCAAGGCAAGTATATCTGCAGTGCCACTGCTGAACCAGAAGTTCTTCAGCCCAACAATATTGACAGCAGCACGCGACCACGTAGGTGGGTACCCTGTTTCCCCCAAAATAAGACATCCCCTGATAATAAGCCCAATCGGGCTTTTGACTGCATGGCAATAAAGCTAAGTGCTTATTTCAGGGTTCAAAAAAAATATAAAACAGGGACTTATTTTCAGGGAAACACGGTAGATGTGGTAATGCCACATTTGGAGAGGACCTTAGTTGTCTTGAAACTGGATCATCTGTTTTTTTCAAGACAATTATTTCAAGTTAGGAATTCTAAACCTGTTTTTTTTTTTATCATAGTTTCTAGGATGCATTCGTGGCAATTGGAAGGTGCATACAGATTTCTGAGATGAAATATCCATCTTGTAGGCATTTCCCCCAAACACATACAGACATTTTGCACAGTGAAGGGGCCTGCTACCTAATACATTTTCCCACTTCAAAAATGGTTGTGGGAATAAGCAATTCATAAGTTTGATTTTCTTTTAAATAAATTCCTTTACATCTTGGGAAGCTGTACCGATTTCTGAATAGGAAGCGCTGCTAAAGTGGAAAGAATAATCTTTATGAATTACAGGCATATGACTTCCACACTTCTACTAAGCAGTTTTCTATATTGCTGGAGAAATAATGTCAATCTCTTTAAAATAAACTTACAGTACAATACAGTACCAATCCGGACAACAACTTGGATACTGTTCTTACAAGTTTACTAAAATTACAAAATTGCATTAATTTAGATCACATACAGAAGGAAAACTTACTCCTCTCAGAACAGATGATCAATTAACTACTTGGCCCAGCCTCTCTCTGGTAGTAGGAATACTACTGACTGGAGTAATTATGTCTACTATAACCCCTCTCCCATTTCTGCAGCTATTCTCTCAAATGAAAGAAGCCAGAGATGCTTTTCTCCAGAGACAGGACAATCTTGGGTGCAACCACTTAACCTGCTGTTTTATTCATTTAAGATGGACCTCTACGTTTCGGCAACTTAAACAGAGCGCTTATATGTGCAGCAGAATCTTGTGATACAGCTTCTTGTAGATTGCACCATTTTGTGTTTGAAAACAGGCTACTGATAGGAAAGCAATTCCTCCGCCAAATCAAAAACTAGCTGTGAAACTTATTTTTTTCTATGTGCAGGAAAAGCAATAAGCACGAGAGATCCAAGTATGATGTCCGTATTGAACACCTCAAGAAGACGACTACATTGTGGGTTCTCATTCATACATCAAAAGCTTCCTTCCACTATATGCACATTCTATCAGCCTTTGGTAAGATTTTTCAATGGATGGGAATTGCACTAACTGGTAATCCAGGCAGACGGATAAAAGCTAGTAAGGCAATCTTTTCCACCTCATTAAATCAAACAAGAGGGAAGAAGAATCTTGGCTTAAAACAATTAGCCTTCAGGTCTTGCTATATGGTGGATTTGGAAAGGACCTGTTTTTCCTAAGCACACAGTTGTTTACAAATAATGTTCCAAATATGTGTTTCCCCCTCCCTTTTAATGATCTAATAACAATTTGCAGTACAGGCAGTAACTGCTGACATGTTGTATTTCTGCAGAGGTTCTGGAGATAACCTGACCAGATCATTCTTCCTCATCTTTGGTATATTGCAAAAAGAGACAAGTTAGAAATAAGATTGGGAGAATGCTTTTGTGCATGATCACAATAACAAAAAGCACTCTGTTAGAGAAGAGTCCTACATTTAGTTGTATCACTGATGTTTACCCAAATCGTAGACCTGTAAGCACATTCTGACATGCAGAAAGGTTGAATGAATGATGGCATAAGCTCTCTTTGCCAAACCATTGCAATTCAACAAGTTGGGGATGGAATATGGAGAAAGAAGAGAAAATATTTTGAATATTTATAAGCAACATACCATCTTTCAGAGGAATCCTGTATTTATTTCACATCTACTATCCTATTTCCCCCCCAAAATAAGACATCTCTTGATAATAAGCCCAACCAGACTTTTGAGCGCATGGCAATAAGGCCAAGCGTTTATTTCAGGGTTCAAAAAAATATAAGACAGGGTCTTATTTTCAGGGAAACGTGGTATTATGGAAATCTCTCATCCTTTATTTATCAGAGTAATGGCCTTTTCAAGGGGATCTTGCATATATAAGGGAATTAGGACCACTGTTTTGATTAATGCCAGACAGACTTCTCTTTTCCTATGTTGACAAATCATAGAATATATGAGGTGGAAGGGACCTTCTGGATCATCTATAGTCCAATCTCCCTTCAATACAGGATTCAATTAAATCATCCTTGGAGGATAACCAACCTGGTTGAAAACCTCCAGCAAAGAGGAATTTACCACTATTCTAGGCAGATTCTTTCACTGCTTAACAGCTGTGCTGGTTAGAACAAGGATTTAAGGCCACTAGGAAGAAAGGCACATAGGATTTAAAAAATAAACCAACCAGCAGCCATCCTCAAACCTTATAAAATTATCTAAAACTAAAACGGAAGTAACACTTTCACAAGTGTTTGCCCAAAGCCTATAACTGCATTTGTTCATAGTCAAATATAAGACTAGTCCAAATTGTTACCAAAAAAAGAGAAAGAAAATCAATTAAAGCTTTATAGGGGAAAGAAATCTTTAAAAATAGGCAGAAATAATTTCTTGTTCAAAAATACAGAAAGAAAAAATAAATTAAACTGATCATCGTATCTCAAAATGATAAAATGGACACCAATGATTATAAATAGAATCATCCTACTAATAAAAACAACTCTCATTAGCACAATTAAAATAATATTTACATAGGTGGCAGAGCCAAAGATTCTGGGTTGCATAATTTCAAGTGGCAAAATGTTTTCTTCCCCTCCCCTACTGATTCAAACAAGACAAAGAAAACTTGCACATTTCCAAAACTATAAAAAATTGAGAGTGCAGAGAGTGATATTCTGGTGGAAAACTTTTTAACAACAAACACACACATACATACACACACACACACACCAAAGAGAGTATTTGCAATTGTGCTCGCAAAAGAAAGTAACAGTAGCTTGTGAGGTATTACCTAAAGTACTCCTTTAAAGTTGAAAACTGAAATACCACTTTCTCAATGCCCACCATCTATAAGTAAAATTGAATCTAGACCAAAGAAAAACACCACCCCTGTATGTCTTTTCTCTTTTAGTTCCAGTCATTTTAGAAAGATAATCTTGTTCCTAACCAATAGCTATTGGTTAATAAACATTATGAAATTACCTTGATTCTCTCCCTGTCCAAAGAAGCTACTTGGATAAGCCAAGCCATCTCATATTTGACTGGCATTTCCCTTCCAGCCATGTACGATTCCTTTTGATCAGGCTTAACAAAAGTGAGCATTCATGCAAATATTGCATGGCAACTTTGTATTCTTAGTGAAGACCTAGATTCTTCTTCAACTGTGCATTTTTTTATTTTTCTATATGCCTATGGGGGGGTGGGAGAACCCCCACTGCTGTGCTTCTAGTCTTCAAAGGAAGATATTTTTCTACTGAAATGCAAATACAAGATTATTAATCTTAAATTGTTGGGTTTTTTTTTTTTACAAGTCTTGCATATCTTCTTCCATCTGTACTGTCTGGAGTTTAGCCAGCTGTTTCTTGTCTGTCCCCAGTTCTTCACAGATGGCATCAACTATATTGCTAGTAACGTATTTGGTTTTGGAGTCCAGCATCACCGAACTGCTTCCTGATCTGCTTTCTGAATCCGATAAAAAGTTTTCCTTTAGAGTGGGAATGGACTGCAGGATCAGCCGCTGTTCTCGAGTGAAATGGGGATGTCCTTGCAAAGAGGGGTGGGATCCAATGTCATTGCTTGCTACCCCACCGATCCCTGTTAGCGCTGGCTGCACTGGAGAAATGGATACCAGGTCGTGGCTGTTGATGAGGGAGCAGTTCTGAAGTGTTGCATAGTTTGCATTACTAATGGAAACAACAGTCGGCCCACTTGTTGCGGGGGATTGCATTGGTGGGCTCTCAGAAATGGCTGAGTTGAGTTCTTCTGCATTTAAAAGGGAAGGTGGTCCAAGGGAAAAGTTATGCGATATAGTCACATTAACTAAGGAGGAGGCTCCTCCTGGCTGAAGGACCCCATTGGATAAGTTGTCTGAAGGGAGATGAGCATGAAGTTGGGCATTTTGACCAAGGGGCATGACTGGAGAAAACACCAGGCTTGTTTCCAGTCCTTCCTGTTTCACCGGCTCAACTGCCTGGGTGGTGTTTGGGATGGTGTACACTACAGTGTTGGGAGCAAGGGAACTAAAAAACACTTTCCCTTGTTGTGCTATCGTAGAGTCAGTAGTAAATGTGCCATTGCTTGTTGTGCCTTGATTAATGGAAAGACTACCTGTGGTGGGAAAGGAACAGACAAATAAAAACAAGAGAAAAATTTAAATGCACAGTATAAAATTAAATTAAGAGTTAAATTTTCATCTTCCCCCTGTGGTTTTAAAACACAACTTCCATCCAATAATCTCTACTTAAAAAGGGGGAGATGTTGCTATTCTTATAACATTCTAAGACTCAAGTGGTTTTCGTTTTGAGGAGTGACCCATCCACTAATTACTTTAATATTTATTGGTTGACCATATTTTATGGACATTGTTGCTACTGATGTTTCATTTTTTATTATATGCCACCATGATTCCATATGGATTTGTTGGCGTATACCTTTAATGAGCATGTGTTATCCTTGAAACTACATAAAATGTAAAGCTCAACAGATAGCTTTCTCACCATATCAAAAGCATTTTTTTCCTTTATGGTAGTTTGAGCCTAAAGCAGTGAATAATGGAATTGTGATACTTAATTCAATTTCAGAAATTTGTTTTCTTACCCTTTGATGTGTCTTTTAAATTATGAAAAGTATCCAGTATTTATACACACAAGCACACACACAGTATCATTGGGATTGTGTGAGGTGCAGTCAAATTAGCCTTGACAAGACACCAGAATGCAAATTCCATTCGAATGAAGGAATACTAAAAATACTGAAAAAGCTAAAATCTTAATTAGTGAAACTGATCATTTGTTCTTCCATGAGATGAAGATGAGTTGTGAACACTGGATATATGGAACTATTGGTTTCTTGTAATATTCAATTCAATTATATTCAATATTATATTGATTTATAAAATGGTGATGCGAAGGACAATATAATCCCCTGAAAGTTATTTAATTACAGCAGCTCTGAAATCAAGGAGTAAAGTTGTTCCATATCATTAAAAAATATAGGAAAAGTTGTAGAATTAAAATAAGTTGATTTGTTTTCCAAATTCTACTGGAATGAAAGTTGCCTTTCCTACATTTCTACCTCCAACTGGCTTACATTTCTCTACCTGGAATAGACAGGGATTAATGGAGCTCAACATGTCTATAGTAGGTAACAAGTTCTCCATTATTACAATAGAGGCAAAGATCAAATAGTCAATTATCATTGCTTGCTACGAATTGTGGTAGTTGAAGTTCACACACCTCAAGGTTTAAGAAATGCTGATCTAGATAATATAATCTACTCCAAGTAGCAAAAAGTCTTCAAACTTTCAAGCAAAAAAGCTCTTCCCGTGATTTCCTCATGATTCTCCTAGCTGAAGAAGCCAGAGGACCTTTTGCATATAGAACATGGGTCCTACTGCTGAACTATGAGCAATTCTAGAAGCTGACCTTTGGATTTCCTATATATAAGCTAGGGCACTGATGACGAATCTTTTCGGCACTGTGTGCCCAAACCGGAATGTGCGTGCATGTGTGCGCATGTGGGAGCACCGGAAACATAAAGACCAATTGGTCTTCGGTTTTCTGGTCCGTGCAGGAGCGCCAGCCAGCTGGTCTTTGTGTATTCCAGAGCACTGTTGTTTAATATTACTAAACAACACCTGCCTATCCCACCTTGGGAAGGACAAAAATGCCACATCTAGTCTAAATATGTGGCTAACTTTGCAACCAACCATGTCATTCCTGATCAATGAACATATAGTCCCTCAATCTAGTGGCGAATCTAATGTTCAAAATGCAAATTGATCGCATAAAAAGTCAACCACACTTTTCTTGCAGGCGTTTGTCTATTTGTGCAAAATGATTACCCCCAGCAATTATGAGAGTTGGTTGGAACCATAATTCAGTTCTAACTAATTCCCATAATTGCTGGGGGTAATAATTCAGTGTCTCTGGAAGGCCACAAGGTACAAATCCTGCCTCGAGCAGGGGGTTGGGCCAGAAGACCTCCGAGTTCCTTTCCAGCCCTATAATTCTCTGTTCTATAAACACACAGATTATGAGCTAAACTGTTTTTTCTGAATACCTTCAAGATATTTTTTTACAAATTACAATGGTGAAGTGGGAACTATTTAGTCATGTTTTCAAGATCTAGCAGCATATGGGAAAATGTATTTCCATCCAGTTTGACCTTGGCCAAAAGTATCAGAGCTTAAAATCACAGCTGATGCATGGAATAAAGTCATGAATCTTATTTATTTATTTATTTATTGATTCGATTTATATGCCGCCCTTTTTCCGGAGACTCAGGGCGGCTTACAATGCGTTAAGCAATAGCCTTCATACTTTTTGTATATACCTGCTTAGTAGGGCTTTCAGCCCCTCCCACCCAAGCGGTGTTCTTTTTTATGCAAAGTCACCTTATTTCCCCACAACCCAGGTCCTCATTTTACCTACCTCGAAAGGATGGAAGGCTGAGTCAACCTTGAGCCTGCTGAGATTCGAACTTGCAGTAATTGCAGGCAGCTGGTGCTACTTAACAGCACTTTAGTCTGCTGTGCCACCAAGGCTCTTCATCTTAAAACACTGCTCTTATGGTATATTAAAAAGATAGAGTTGACAAGAGGTGTATGGCTTACTTCACTAACATGGGACAGGACAGTAAACACTGCTAATATTGGATACTTGGTGCAGAGCTCATATATAGCCATGATATATAAAGGGAGAAGATAAATATGAACATATGCAAATCTCAGTGAAGTTTCAGAAAACAGAGAGGTTGGTGAGATTTACAAGAGATAGTACTGGAATTAATAGTACACAGTTTACCTTTCTCCATGATTATCAAACACAGGGTTATGTAAAGCAGTGAATAAATGCAAATGTTCACTGCCTATGCATGAGTGTGCTTCAGCTGTTCATAGGGAATGTTAGAGCTTAAAAGTCATCTCTAGGGATAAAACCTTTGTGTGTGTGTGTGTGCGCATGTGTGCGCGCGCGTGTGTGTGTGCTTTGAGTCAGCATTAATTCCTGGTGACTTCCTGGACTGGCTCTCATATAGATATTATATATGAATGATACATAAGTGAAACTCAGAAAAATTGAGCCAATGTCAACTAGGGCAATGGCTCCCAACCTTTTGAGCACCAGGAATCGGTTTCATGGAGAAAGGTTTTTCCATGGACCTGGGGAAGGATGACATGGTTTTGCATGTTGCCTGCATCCTATGGATGGGGCTTTGATTGCTTGGGTGCAGTTGCTGAGATGCCACGGTCTGGAGCCAGTCCACAGACTGGGGGTTGAGGACCCCTGAACTAGGGATCTCAGTATAATGATTAGACTGAAATCTGTGGTAGTGCAGTGGTTAGAATACAGTAGTGCAGGCTAACTCACTGCTCACTCCAGGATTCTAAATGGCTCAAGGTTGACTCAGCCTTCCATCCTTCTGAGTTCAGTAAAATGAGGACCCAGATTGTTGGGGGCAATATGCTGAATCTGTAAACCACTTAGAGAGGGCTGTAAAGCACCGTAAAGCAGTATGTAAGTCTTAAATGCTATTGTTATTGCTATTTTATACTCACCTAAAAGCAAGATTACTGAAAAATAATGAAACATTACCAAATAGAATTCTATAATAATAGCAAACTGGTGTGTTATCCAGACCATCCTGGCTAAAATCTCATCGGCCAAGGACTAAAGTGAAATCTATTACCGGTACTGCTCCTAGCAGTTACGGTCTATATCTAGTATGTCTGTGTTACCTTCTTGGCAACATTACAGAAGTGGTCAGTGATTACTTTCTTTCAGAATATTTTTTTTTTCAATTTCCCAATCTTTCATTTAATAATCTCCTATCCTAGAACTAATGAGCATTTAACAAATAATATACAGTAAAACCTCAACTTAATGGAGGTTTGTAGGAGGAAGAGAATTGTGTTAAACTCATATTATTTGCATGAATTAATGTCCTGGGTAATGATTTGTGTAATATGAATTAATGCAAATGACATGAGAGAAATCATTCAAACTACTTTGAATACAATGGGCTTTGTTATTTTGATAAGACATCCAAATAGAAACTACACCCAGTGTTTAAAAATGAAATCTGAAATGAAAAATGAAATGAAAGATTTACTCTCTTGGACAGTATTTTCTGCCACACCCAAGAGCAGCCAGCTAAGTAGGGCTGAACGTTAATCTATATGGCTGCCTCTACTCAAAGACAAAGCTAGTCCTATGGCCAAAACAAGCAAAAGAAAAATAAATAGTATAGATTGTAAGATGCTAAAGACTGCTGACATGGGAAAAAATTTGAATTTTCATTGATTCTCCATCAGTATCCATCTAAAAACCTGTTTTGCTGGATTTGGGTGTTTTCCCATCAGTACCAGTCTCCACCAGATCAAAATGTCTTCTGTTCATGGAAACAGTTCATTGTACACAAAGGGGCCACCTTAGGGTCTAAGCCATTACATATCTCCAACGTTCTTAATTTCACAACAAAAAAGCAATAATTTAATATAATGAAGGGTTTTTACCTCGGGAAGTTGCTGCTGATACTGGGGGCAGCTGCATTGGGGAAAAACTGAGGCCTCCATTAAGTAACTGGCCACTGTTTGCTGAATTAGGGATTTGGACAACGCCATATTGGTTGATTTGGATTGGAGCGGTAAAAGTGACTACTGAGCCACTGTCTTGCGATGCTATTGCTTCTTCACTTTCTTCCCTCTTTACTTCCATACTTGGTGTCAAGCCTGGGAAAGAGGCAGGCCCAGAATTGGGACTGTATGTTGTTGTGGGTGTTGATGGTGCAATGGAATTGGACAGAGAAGTCTGGAGGATTTTGAAGTCTTTCACATCTTCTGAGGAAGGGACTAACATGTCACCCATGGAGACTCCATTGCTCAAAGCATTGGGCGATGTTTTGAGTGGACTTGATGATACCGCCTGAGAAGATCCCACACTGAGACCGTTGAGAAGGAGACCATTGGGGCCCTGAATGAAAGAAGTACCATTAAGAAAAACAGATGGATTGGGAGGCATAAGGTTTCCATTCAGCAAAACTCCTGAAGAGCTTAAGGATATTTTGGAGTTTCCAAGTTGCTGCATATATACTTGCTCCATTGGGCTAGGAAGGCTTAAACTGGTGCCGCCATCAGAGGTGCTTGCAAGGGAACGTGGAGACAAGTCCTCTTGCCCCTTACTGGATTCATCTTCTGTGCTGGGATTACCATCCGACTCACTACAAATCAAGAAAGAAACAACAGTGAATTGATGCAGTATTTTTCATTAAATCTTTGAATCATTGAAAAGAATCTCACTGAACTCTTTTCTCATGGATGGGCGAAACAATTATCCTACCCACAGAAAACTAACAGATCAAGGAAAAAAGCACTAGATTAATCTCTATGAGGATTCCAGTTTTCCATATATAAGCTGCTTATGAGAAGAAGAAAAAAATAAATAAAAATTTCCCAATCATGGTACTGCCGTCCTATGTATTTCTACGGCAAAGAAAATGTTTAGATGCCAAATCTGACACATGATTCTTTAAATCTCTTCTACCCAACATTCCTCAAAATTCCAAGTATCCTACCAGATCACAAATGTTGGAGCTCTTATTCTAGATCAGGGGTGTCAAACTTGATTTCCTTGAGGGCCACATCACGGTTGTGTTTGACCTCGGGGGGCTGGAATGGCCATGGGGGTGTCTGTGGTGAGCCAAACGTTCTGCCAGGTAAAACGGGCTCCCAAACTCCATTTTTGGCTATGATGGTGCCCTGCAACTTTCTGCCAGTGAAAAGGGCGCTCAGGCAGGCTACCTGCTGCCCTCCTGTGCTCTGTTTTCACTGGCAGAGGCATCGCAGGCCGATCCTCTGCTGTTTCCAGGGCAGCCCTGTGGGCCAGATTTAAGCACCCACAGGCCAGGGCCTTCAGTTTAACACCCTGTTCTAGATTATATGTTTCAGAGAAGCAAAATGTAACTTGGATGACAAGTTTTGTTTTAAAAACAAAGTAAAAGATTGGAAAGAGCTTCAAAAGAAATTCCAATGTAGATGATCAAAACAGCAAATTGTACTTTACTGGGGGAGCAGATATCAAAATGGCACAGGCACAAACAATCACGTAAAATTATTGCCATAGCAGTCACCAATCTTACATGTTCTTATTCACTAATGTATGAGTGAGGGATGGACCAGGAAACATCTCTTAGTGTTGTGATGAAAAGCCCAATGAATATATTGGCCATTACCATGGGAAAAGCAAATGTCAGGTTAGCCTTTTAGCATGCCCTCTTGGTAGTGTCATTAGCCTCCTTCCTGAGATTCTCATCACCCCCCACCCTTTTTAAAGCCATGGAAATATTATTTTTTTCTTCATATAAACTCATAGACTTATCACACTTGCCTTGTTTTTTATAAATTTATATGATGGCCATTTGCAGCATGTCATGTAATCGGCACTATAGAACAAAATATTCTGCTACAGCAGAAAATAACTATCCTTTAAGAGGAATTTATTCATAATGTATAGTACTTAATGTATAGTACAATAATGTATAGAAAAGAATGCAAGGATAATTGTTAAAGACCAAAAAAAAAATCTTACATGGTTTTTAGGGAACTCTGATCATTCAGCACCCTGAAATTAACTGTTAAACTTTTTACCTTGATTACTATGTCTGCTTCTAGACATTAATACTGCATAATTCAGAGGAAAGCAACCAGAAGACCAGAGAATTAGAAACAAAGGCTTATGAAGACAGAGAATGAAAAATCTAGGAATGTTTTGCTAATATCGAACAGGACACGAAGACACACATAGGGCAGGAAGACTTATTCCTTATTACTCCAGAGTTCAAAATTAAAAATAGTTTTAAAGACAACTTGTGATTGACTATCAGAAAAAATATGCTACAGTTAGAAGCTGTTATATAGCTGAACCAATTCCCCACCAAAGGAATGGTGCCCAGCCTTTCAAGGACAGAAGCTAGACAGCCCATTTGTCAGAGATGCTCAGATTCTTGAACCAAGTGGGTTGTTGGATTTGATAGTGTAAATGGTCCATCCCCACACTAACACAGTCACCAATTTAGGTGGATTTAAAAGATGATGAAATAAAGTGTCATTCTTTTTATTCATATGAAAGTTCAGTTAATCATCCATGAATTGGCTAAAATTCATACAACTGGTCAAATAAGATTCCTTTAAGATGGGTAGAACTTTTCTCTGGACACAGAGGTTCCTCCCATATGCTTTCAATTAAAATATTCAATTCAATATGCATTTCAATTAAAATAGTGCAGAATCTGTGCAAGCACTTCTCCAGGTATTATATTCAAGTTATATTAATTTCAGAAACTGGGTCCTATTTTCAGGACAATATATTTAACGCAAACCTAATGAAATATATATTAGAAAACCAATTTACCTAAACAGATAAACAGAATGACCATGGGTGGGCAAAAAAGCAATGAGAACAAAAGTGATTTCCAGCTGGCTTTCCCATTGATCTTGTTTATGGGAAGCTGGCAGAGAGTGTTGGAAATCACAATCACCTGACACGACTGACTACAATAACACTGTAGCAGCCACAACTTTGCAAATACAAGTAGTGTGAATATCCTTGAAATTTCAATACATATTTATTTATTTATTAAATTTCTGTGTTACCCATCTCGCCTAGAGGTGACTATAGTTGGCTTACAACCAAATAAAAACAAATGGTTATATGAACCAAAAGGGAATTCTCAAGGGATATCTGCATATAAAATAATGCTATAATGCTTCAAAGGACAGAACATGATTTTGGAATACAAGCATGCTTGATATTTTAAAATGCCATTTATACTTCTAGTTTCAAAAGTTTACACTGAAATGCATATGAGGATTTCTATTCTTATAAGGCTATTAAAACAGGTTTTTATGTTGTTTGATTAGCCAGCCAAATTTAAGTACTTTGCAAGTTCCACTGATTTAAGGACATACATAACTCTCTCACTGAGGTTCATAAAAACCTGAAAGCACTTAACTTTGACTGGATTATATCCAAACTATTTAGATAATAGGTGCATTTAAAAGAAAGACTTTCTTCATAATCAGCTTCAGACATTAGACATGGGCCACTTGCTTGTATGTACATAGGAAAGAAAGAGCTGCAAAGATTAACATTCTTAATGTGTTTCTACAGCATCTTCCTCAAAGACAAAGCATCGTATTACTCCTTCAACAGTGTTGAAAGGTTTCTAATTACTGCAGTGTGCAGCTTTTTACATTAGACAATTTTCATGAAGGAATAAGCTGACATTTTCCCTCCCTAAAAAAACAACTTGACAAAATGTATGTTGCAGTTATCTTTATGTGGATGGGTTATCTACTATGGGTGGGTTCCTACAACATATGGCTAACTCAAGCCACATGATCAAGCACAGTGTGTGAACCTAATCTGATAAATCATGATGTGATAAATCATACTGTGGTTTGTTTAGCTTTGACCGTGTACTATATGAACCCAGCAATTTTGATTCACAAAAAGCCATGGGTTATGGATTAATGAGTTGCAAAAATTCACCGGATAGTGATTTGTTGAATAAATTATAAACAATCCGCAGCCCGGATCAGCATAGGAACCTCAGCTCTGGCAGAAAGCTGAGAAAATTGACCAATGGTACATACCAATCATTCCATGTCCTTTCAGAATAATTTTATAATACAAATGCATAAATAAAGTAATACAGCTTGGTTTCATTCTTCTCTATTTGCTTCCTGAATGCATATCTCCTCAAAGGGGCAAAAACTATTTAAAAAAAACAGTAACTCTGGACATAAACAAAAATAAACAAACTAGATAATTTTATTTCTTTAATTTAGTGAGATTTAAAGTCACTCTTGGAATGCTAGGATACATTTCTTGCTATTCCATGATAAAAATAGCATTTCTTGCTACCGTATTGTATTCTACAGTTTTTAAATTAACATGTACCTCCAAGAGCACCAACTATTGTTCAGGGAACTGTATGATTAATTCTGCCTGCTCATCAAGATTTCTCAAAATAGGAGTCCAAAGAAGTTGCAATGCATAGTAATTCATGTTCAAAACTTGTATTGATCTGCTATTCCAAAATTCAAAAGTGTTGCTGGATCTTTGCAAACCTTGTTATGTGTATCAGCAAAAATAAATTGCTGATTTATGCTGTGGTGATACAGTAGCTAGAATGCAGTATGGCAGGTTGACTCTGAGTTTACCATTAAGTATGCAAAAGTTAGCAATACAGAAAAAAAAAAAAAAAAAGAAACCATCACAGTATGACATGCTCCTGTTACACATACAGGGATGCAATGGGCCCCCTCCTTTCAGGATGGATGCATTCTATTGTGCTTCTGCAATAAATGCCAAATAATTCTACCAATAATAGAGTAAACCATTTATTATGGTATGAAAAAGAAATAATAGATTGATAGTGATCATAACAATGCATTTAATGCCCAGTCACACATGTAGTATCTCTATTTGTTGACGGAGAATTTCTTGCCTATATGTAGAAAAATTCTGAAGAGTTTTAAATGCATTAATTCCAATGCTAGTCAAGTGAAATCTATCAGCTCTTCTATTCACTATGGAAAAATATCACATGTGTACAGCACAGCAAAGTTCATTTCACTCAGCCTTCTGTCTCATTATTCAGGTGCTTTTAGAAAGCCTGCAGAAAAGATACTGATACTGCAATATCTGTAGTAGACAATTCCTATAAATGGACATTTAACACAGATATTCAAGCTAACAGTTCTGCAATTAGACCAGTGATTTAAGAACTGCAAGAATATATTTTTTTTAAAACAACCAGATCATCATGACTCTCAATGGCAAATCGTGTAAATTCAGCATGACCAAGAGTCATTTTGCTCATGCGGTTAAGGCTCCAGGCAAGAAACCAGGAGACTGTGAATTCTAATCATGCCTTAGGCATGAAAACTGACTGGGTTATTTTGGACCAACCTCACATTCTCAGCCCAGCTCACCTCACAGGGTTGTTGTTGTGGGGAAAACAGGACAAAAAAGTAGCATTAGGCATTTTCGCTGCTTTATTTATAAAAGTAATATAAATAAATACTAAGTAAATAAAGATTTCTGTGAAATAGCTTTGCATCTGCCAGGTTTGTTAGGCTCTCCCTGTGTTCTAGGATCAAGGGGAGGAAGAAAAGACGTCTTTCCCAGCCTTATCAGGAAAGATCGAGGCAGAATCAGGAACTAGCATTTTGTTCTATTATTAAGTGGAATCGTTTCTACTATTAAACCATAGCCTTTTTTTTTTTTGGCCTAGGTGTAACCAAAAGAAAACAGCAGCCAAGGAGTTCTTGTAGTAAGCATAATAGACATCTAATGTTGTAGAGTAGAGCAGACCACCAAATGGCAATGGCTGGTTTCAGACACAACAGTCTACTAATGGCATCCTGAACTGATGAATTTACCACCATTATGAGAGAAGGGACCAAATTGTGTTAGCTGCCTTCGATCCTGGGTATTTCTCAAGGGAAGAAGAAACAGCACAGCAGGGGAGTGGAAGAAAAAGGTTATTGTAGCCAAAGCAGATCAGAGGGGGATAGCCATGCAAATAAAGAGGAATTAGTTGTTTCTGTTTGATTACTTTCATTTCTGTAATTAGTTTAAATATAACTAAGGATATTTCATAGACATCTCTAGAAAAAGGTGCCTTTTTTCTGGAAAGCACTTAACAGAGAGGACTAAGGAAGGGATACCAGACACATACAAAATTTAACCCATAAGCAATAATTAATGCACTGCAAAATAAGTAGGTATCTTCTCTTAAAAGAGAGAAATTGATTATATTCCAAGAGAGTTCATAATATCATGAATGTTGCTAACAGCTGAAAGCAGTCTATTCTTAGAAAGGAACAGGGACAACAGTTCATATTTCTGTAAGGAAGGCAAAAAAAGCCAGTTAATTATCATGATTACAGTGGCTACGTTCATACAATTTATTAATCTATGGTTAGGTGAGCTACAGTTTAAATTAATTCAGCTGTCTGACTTTGAAGAACTCTCAGAACTATAAAGTTATCATGCAGGTTTATTTCCAACAAACATAAAACCACAAACTAGCCAACCATTATTTTAGCCACTTGTAATATGCAAACTTCTCCAAAATAAAACCAGGGAAATCTAGGCTGAATTTCCCATCCAGCTACAAAGCTTACTGAAAATATCCATACAACACAACTAATGAAGGCAGATACAAATGTAGCAGTTCATTTGCATGATGTACAAATATCAGTTTTAATTTGAGGTTCAGCTTTTGAGAATTGCTAATTTATTAGTTATGATTCAGAATGTCTGAACCCAAGTCAATGCTACCGTAGTCAAATATCATGATTCAGCAAACTACACTATGAACTACATAGCTAATTTCATTGCTATTTTATGAAAGCAAAGTATTAGTAGCTTGGTCTATCCATCATGTTAATTGATCCTATATCACAACTGATAAAGTTTGATAGAATAATATTTCTTGGCTAGTGCATGAACCAAGGTTATATGTTTCAGGGATAATAACTGCTTACTGTTCTAAATTTCAGAGCTATAAGGCCCAGAGATTATGCTTTTACATAAAAAGAATGTGTGTCTTTGATCTTGTACACAAGCCAACAGTTATTGGCTGGCGATCATTACAGTCAGTGTGCTATTAGTGAACCAGTCAACTGATTGGACTTATAGATGCTTTGTAGAGTTTAGGTGTCAAACCTTTTGGCTTGTCTGGGCTGCACTGAGTGAAGAGGAATTGACTTGGGCCACATATAAAATATATAATATAGTTAATGTATATAATCATCGTCCTGCAATAACACCAGTGGAACTGCAAAAAACTGTGCTACTTGGAACATCGTACATCTTAAGAAGGTACTGGGTTGATACCTAGGATGCTGGCAGCAACCCGTATCAACCATTAGCACCAGTCAATGGTATTTGCGATGCATTTTTGAATGTTTAGTTGACTGAGTTTCATGTTTAATGAATAAAGTTATTGTTGTTGTTGTTGTTGTTGTTGTTATTATTATTATTATTATTATTATTGGGCCACTTACTAGCTGTCCAGGGTCGCATGGGGCACACAGGACATGGGTGGGACACACTTACTGTGGATCATCTATTAGGGTCTAAAACAAGTTGAAACTGTGAGCAAATGGCCCCAATCTCTATAAATAGCATCACTAGTCTGAATTTAATTTTAATTTAATTTTAACAATTTTAATTTAAATTGTTTAATTTTTTTAATGAACTTCCTTCAGTACACAAAATTATGCTTGGCAATATTGATGGAAATACAAGGGGAGACAACTGATAAAATGGATGGATGCAATGTCTTTGGAAAGGCAAAGTGTTATTACAAAGGATAGGTCAAGGTGGCTAGCATTTGTCTATGCAGTTACTATGAGTCAAAACCAGCTCCTAGCTAAACAAAACAAAACAAAAAAAAATGTTTATAAAAAGAGAGAAAATACAATGTAGCCTACATGATAAAAGTTTGGCCCTGGTTTATGTTCCTTTCCGAAATCTTGGAAAGGAAAAAAACAAAACAAGGATGCTTTTAAAATGGAAAATACCCAGGATCTTAATAATCATTTTACCCACCCAAAGGAAAACTGTTTTCAAAAGCCACGGCAAGGCCCAGAAGGTAATTATCTCATAATGCAACACACTCCCTTCCCAAGCCCCTTCTTTATTCTTTAGGAGCTACAGCAAGTCCAAACATCCACACAGGCCTTCAGCCTTCTGTACCCTCCACCTGGCCAGTGTTTGCTGACTGGCCCTCTTCCACCTCACTTCTGGCTTGCCATTTGTGCATTTGATGTCTTTGCTCCAAGGACGCAAAGGGGATGGATCAGCACAATTGTGCCCTTACTTGAAAATAGAGGTCTTTGAGGCTTTAAAAAAAGAAGCAGCAGGCAGCGATTTTTCTTGTCTCCATTCAGACCCTCTAAAAAGGAAGAAGGAAGCGAAGCACCTTGTGAAGAGGCATGTCACCTCACCTAGCTATTGCAAGACAGATGACTATCTGGGGTGACCTCTTGTCAGGCAACTTTTCCCTCCTTTCAAAAGGTTAGCATTTGGAAGGCGCTAAGCAGTTCCCTGGAGCCATGGAAGGGATTTCTGCAGCAGCAAAAATTATGTCCATCAATTTAGTTGGAAAATAAAGGGATCTATTGGTAAGATTCCCCAAAGGAAGACTGAATAAACAAATTGTGCCACATCCTGGTTTGCATATTCACAACTGCTGGATTCACGGCAAACACCATAAATTATCAATCCTCATTATGGCTCAGCATGATGTGAAACTCCAGCCACAGAGGACTCTGGCTCCAGTGGAGAAGCCAGCTCAAAAGACATCTGGCAGGTTGCTTAGAATCATAAACTGTGGAAGACCCCCGTTCCCATCTTCTGAGGACATAAACCTGATCCAAAGCAGCACAGAATCAAGTTTCACAACAAGAAGAGCAAAGAAGGCACCAACCAAAAAAAGGGGGGGGGGAGAGAGGGAGATAGCTCACTAGCCAAGCCGATGAGCTTCAAGTTTTACTTTTTTTCCTTTCTGGGTGACATAAAACCTGAGGAAATAACACTATCAAACAAAATGAGTGGAAAACAGTTTCCTCACAATCTCCAAACACAAAGAAACAGGTCAAAGAATAGGATATTTTTATTTATTTATTAAAGGAAGTATGTAAGGGATGCTGGATCTACATAGGAAGAAACAGAATTTTTCACCTCTGTTTAGGAGAAGATAGGCTGAAGACCTAAAGAAAAGGCCTTCCTTCTGTCAAAGGTAGACCCAAAGTATTAGGCTGGGCATACAGCAGGGAATAAGGCCAAATTGCAGAGCGTGGCAATGAGGAGCTTGGGACAAAGCACCAGGGGGTACAAAGTTTTTAATTTTTGCAGAAAGTAGACAAATCTTGGACAAAAGCACTAGACCCAAGAAGATCTGAGCTACAAAGAACCCTTGAGGATTAGGGAAAGAAAGGTTTGAAAAAGTCTGGAGAAGCTATGCCCCCAGGCACAGATTTTTTTTTTTAAGATTACAAGGAGAAACCAGAGCTGAAAAATGGGGGCGGGAGGGGGGAGGAGATCTTGGAGACACATTGTGAGAGAAGATGGGGAGAAAAATATGTCTAAAGGATCAAACAACCTTTTAGTCTGCAGTCAACAATTCCTTCCTTGAATCCAGCAACTAAGAAGCAGAAATGTGGAGAAGAAAAGCCAAGATTGCTGGGAGTGGGAGAGTGGAAAGAAAGGGGCTGCTGAAGGTAAGCGCCATATTTGTTAGGAATGAAAGCCAGGCAAGGACAGAGGGCAAGGGAGGGAGGAAGAGGGGAGAAAGGCAGACAAGAGGGGAGGGAAACAGGAAGAGCAAGAAAGAGCAAGGTGTTAGATTGAGGCAAATTGCTCTGGTGAGAATGAAACAAAGCCAGACCAGGAGGTTAGAAAGCAGCAGGGCAGAAGGCTGGGAGGCCTAGGAATTGAGGCCCAAGGATAGAGTTTGGGAAAGCAGCAGCAGAAGCTAACCAGGTGCCTTCCTTGGAGCCATGCTTTTTTTTAAAAAAAATCTTTGCCAGGGCCCCAAATTCCAAAGGTAGCCTTGAGGAGTGCACTATTTTTATTCCAGCCAACAATACAGGAAGGAGGATCGTAAAGATGTCCTTCACTGCAGGGATGTTGTGAGGTTTACCAAGAATATATAAGGAAGTACTTTGAAATCCAGACCCAGATGACAGAGTAAGAGATGGCATAAACAAAGGAGGATTATCCCTCCAAGGAAAGGCAGACATCAAGAGGTAGAGAAGGTACCAGAAGAAATGGAAGGGGATGTAAACCAAAGGGAAGTGTGGAATTTACTAAACTCAGAAGAGGATGGGGCTCATGCCCAGACTCACTATATGGCCCTGTCTATCTGCTAACCCTGCTGGTCATTTCAGACCCTGCTGGCTTTTAATAAGGTCTTAAAACTTGGCCCTTTCTCCAGGAGGTTAAGTGGACCCTGAGGTCGATTTGTCCAATCTAGCAGTGGAATTATTTTAGATCTCTTACATATGATACATTGCTTCTGTTATTTTACACTGGTCTGTTTTTAACCTTCAGTCCGCTACCTGGAGTCATTATTGGGGAGTGGGGGGGGGGGACCAGAATCTGCTTAAACATTTAAAGCTTATTTGAACAGAGATTCTGAACATGTGCAGAGTTTCCTTTCTCGAAGGAATTTACAAGGGGACACTCCAGAAACATAAGTTGCTCTGCTTCCCGCCATGCCCCCACCTCCACTCCCACCCCCCCGTCCGCTCTCGTGGAAGTTAAAAGGCTCCGAGGGGAGCCGTTCCCGCGAACTCACCTTTTGGACTGCGGCTCCGCGGGGTTGCGATCCCGTTGCCGCCGGTTTTTGAACCAGTTGCTGACCTGCGTGAGCGAGAGGCCGGTGATCTTGGCCAAGTTGCGCTTCTCGGCCGGGGAAGGGTAGCGGTTCTGCTTGTAGAGCTCCTTGAGGGCATTGCGCGACTTCTCCTTAAAACAGTAGACCGTCTCCTCGCCGTCCCAGATGGTGCGGGGCAGCGGGAACTTCCTGCGCAGGCGGTACTTGTCGACGGCGCCCAGGGGTCGGCCGCGGGCCCTCTCCGCCTCGGTGTAGCGCGCCTTGTACCAGAGTTCCTGCAGGAGAGGGTGGTTGGCGGCGTCGAAGCTGTGGCTTTCCAAAATCCCGTAGAGCTCGGCGTAGAGTCCCTGGTGGAAAGCCACCAACGCCCGGGCTTTGAGCAGGCTCTCGTTGCCACGTAGCAGGTCGCTCTGGGGCAGGGACCACAAGAACCGGGCCAGGCGGTCTAGGTTCCCGCCTTGCTGCAAAGCCTCGCAGACGCAAGCGACGTGGTCCGGGGAGAAAGCCAGCAGAGCCTGGGGCGACGAGGACGACGACCGGGGCGAAGGCGAGGACAAGGGAGACGCGGCGGCCACGGCGCCGGGATTCCGCACCAAAAGTTCCGAATGGAGTAGAACTTGACCCGCAACCCTCCCGGCGGCGGCGGCGGCGGCTGCTGCTGCTTCCTCCTCCTCCTCGTCGTCCTCCTCCTCTTCCCCGGCTTCTTCCTTCCTAGCAAAAGAAGCCGCCGCGAGACCAGAAGGCAGTGCAGACGTGGGAGTCGAGCCGCCCGAGGTTATCTTCTCGGTCGCCCCGCCGCAGAACATTTCCAAGACGTTTTCTTGCTTGATCGTCGCCACCACGCTGGGAATCGCGGTGGTGGGAGAGGCAGAAGACATCTTCCCCCTCCCGGTCTGGGTTTGGTGTTAGGTGGAGGGGCTTCTCCCCCGGCTTTCTCCCCCTTTTTTTTTCTTCCTTTACAACCCCCCCCCCCCTCACTCCTCGGAAAGTGCTCACACACCCCTCCTGCTGCCGCTGCCGCTCCTCCTCCCGGACCGCCACCAGGCTGGCGTTTAGCTGATCAAGTTTCCCCTCCGCCACGTAGTAACCATTAAGACAGCTTGTTCGAGCAAAGCTCGTGTAAACGGATCGCAGTTTCTTCTCCCCCTTCCCCACCCCTCCCCACCAGCCACTCTCCTCTCCCCCTCCTTTTCGTTCTTTCTTTCGTTCCTTCTTTCCCTCCCCAACGTGACTCCTCAGCGCTTCTCTCTCCTGCTACATATTCTTAATAGCACAAGCAGGCGGCTGGATTCGGGAGGGCTCGCTGATTGGCCGGCTCCTATGGGAGGGTGGGCGGAGGATCCGGTGTTTCTATAGAAACCGTCAATCAACTCCTCCCTCTCCCTCGGCTTTACGCTCAACACGACTTCCTCCTCTAAAATGTGAAATACCTCTACCTGGAGGCTTCTTGCTGCGTTTTGATTTGGCTCCGCGCTCTCTCGTTTCTCCCCGCTCCAGTTGCCAAACAAAATATTACGACTGATACCTTACTTAAGCTCGTTGTGTGGGCAATTTTGTTTTTACAATTTTGTAGGAGAGACAGTCAAACGCACGCGCGCACTATCCAACTTTTTGAGAATTTCCAAATGAATGAACTGTACTCAGGTTGGGCACTTCTGAGTGGAGAGCTGGTGGTCGGCAGCAATGGAGTAGGTTCAGGTTGAACCAAAGACACGATATATGCGTGTTAGGGTAATCAGCGGATTAAGGCTGCAACGCTGGTACAGAGTTTCAATTAACCCACTGGGACTTGGAGAAGTTTGAAAGTTTGAGCGAGTTTACTTTGGAGAGAAGCCAGAGAGATTTATTCACGCTATGATTGCAATCATTTGCATACTTGTCTGAGTTCAATGGAACATCTGATTGGACTGCAGCCTTAAGCATGCACTCTTATCTTGGATTAAACTTTACTGAACTCAGTGGGACTTTTATTTGCAAATGCCTAGACTTGATCTGTTGCTTTTGTTATTTAAACAAAAAAGGATTCTCCGCCCCCCCCCCCAAAAAAAACAAGATATTTTTGGCAGATAACATCTAGATGTGTACGCTTAGCTTCAGTACTAGAAGACCAGAATCCTAACTGGAAGGAAGGAACTGAACTCGTTGGGATTTATCTCAAATCGCTTTGCATTTGTGCTTAGGATTCCAATGCAGTTTTTAAAAAGTATTCATTTCCATAACAGTTGTATGAAGTAATGTGATTGGCATATACCCATTTTACAGATGGCAACTGATGGTGGAGAAAGATTTGTCAAGGGTAGTTGCTTTTTCTGCACTTTTTGTTTTTTTTTTTACTTTAGAGCAGTTTTAGCTGCCTACTGCTATTAATTTTTCCTTAGATACAAATTCTTCTGAGTTCAGTTATGCTTACTTCCAGGTCAGCATTTGAAAGAATTATAACTTTCACTTCTCAGAAATATTGTTTTAGTTTATAAGGCCAGAGCTACAGGAGTTCAATCTTCTTACATTCTTCTACCCCAATGCCTTTAATTGTTTTGTAGGCAAAGAAATTGAAGGCCATCCAATTATAAATCCCAATATTGCCCATGATGTACAGGGCCTAGAACAAAGTTGGCATTAAACAAGTATAGGTGATAGATAGCTACATATGAGTGAATGATAAAGAAATAATCAAGTATGAACAAAAGAATGTTCTGATATATTGAAACAGTAACTTGCTACAGAACAACTAGATTCCAAAGAGTGGTAGGATAGATCAACTTTCCACAGCTGGTTTTCTGGATAAACATTCCCATAATTCTGGGTGAAATTGAAATCCAATACACCTAGAAGGCTCATGGGTATAAAAGGTGTAGGATTGCTGGCCTGTTTTAAATATTTTATATACAGACATCTGAATACACAATTAAAACCAAATGACAGTAACAAATCAGTAAGATTGAACATAATGTAGTTAAAGTACAAACACTTTGTGATTGGATTCACAGCACACACTTAACTAGGGTGCATAAAGACAAATCACTCCAAAGTAATGAATTTAGCTGAGGTTGAGGTTTTGGTGCTTTATAGTATGCAAACTCAGCCCAGTTGGTTAGTGCACATTTGGTGTATTGTACCAAACTTCCAAAACAGGATATAGTGACAAAAATCAGCCTATTGAACTACATAGCTATATGCATGTTTATTCAGATCAAGGTCCTGTTCAGTTTAACATTTATTTCCAAAGGGAATGTTCAAGAGATTACAGTCAAAAAGTATCATTGATGCAGTCTATTCAGAGTGACTGAATAGTCACTCCTACACCCAAGGTACATGTGCACAGGGTTGCAGTCCAATTGGCAATAGAGCTCAAATAATATAATGGCACTTCTGACTAGACAAGTCAAGAAGGTAAACATTGTCAAAATGCTTAGCTTGGGTGGTTAGCTTTGGCAGTCTCTGTTTTTCCAGGAAATTATCAATTACACTTTACTGTAAATTTCATCATTAATTCAGAAAAGCAAACATTTCACCATTCAGTAGAATTAGCAACTAGTGGTAAAATCCTAATTGCTCTTCTAGGAAGGAGCAAGAAGACAATGATGGATGGGAAACATATAAACAAAGATTGTCTTGATACCAGAAAGAGGACTTCAGAGCAGCCTGGGCATTGCTGTCTCAGAATGATGAGAATGTAACTCCAGCTTTCTGGAGGATGTTGGGTTGAGAAGGGCAATCTGTAGAGTAGGATGAGCTGAAACGATTGTTAATTTTTCTATACTTTCTGGATTCTTAATTCTGAAATGAGTAATGTTAAGGATGTTGGTTTGAAAATAAATTCTCCTGAACTTTGTGGATTTTAGGCTGAAATCATGCCAAGTTCTTTGGAATAAACTTACTTTGGCTATCCTGCTGCTAGCCTGCCTGCACTTCACCAAAAGTTTGTCTACCTTCAATGGGATTACAGCTCACTTTTATATAGGTTTGCTCACTGGGAAGTCCCACCAATTTCAAGATTTGCAAACACAGATCAATGTATTTAAGCTTTCAGCCTTACCCATTAACAAAGTTTCCAAGCTTGCTGTTTTCTACATAGTCTGGTCAATGGACATTTTTCAGCTGCTGTACTGTAGTGATTTTTGACTATGGATGATGGCCTACATGGTTCAATACATCAGGAAGGTACCAGCCTGAGGAAGACAGAAAATGAAGATTGGGTCTACATTACAAGAGGGTAATTGTAGGGCTATTTACTGTACTTAGGTGTAAATCCAATTAAATCCATTGGATTTACTTCTGAGTAGGTACAGGCGAGATCTGATCCATCCAGAAGATGTTCTTGACAGATTTCTACAGGAACAACAGAAAATGAAAAGTCTGACATAGATTGTTTTTTTCATGGGTTCTTTCCTATGGTGCTATTTCTGCAATCTTTATATGACATCAAGCATTATCTTGTTTTAGAACACTTAGGAAGACCTATATTTAGTCCATCTCAGCTTCACAGACTAAGATATGGGAATCAATAGATACAAATCTTCCTTTTCCATTGGTGGAATAGGCAACAATATTCCACAAGTGACACTACTGTATGCTATATGAGGGCACATCCCATTTAAGTTAGTGGGACTTGCCTGTTGGGAAACATCACAACACACACATTGGAGAATGCCATGTTAAGGTATGTAATTATTTCAAAGCAACTTTTTAGATCCAAGTTATCAATTTCCTGGTTGGTATTGAGGGGGAGGATCTTAATCTGCCATATCTGGTTTAATGCAGGTATTTTGAGCACAGCTGCCAAGTCACACAACTTTTGCAGCTCTTCAGAAGGGCAATAATTTGAACTGGGACTTCAGAGTCTTTACTGATTTATGAGTCTCAGGTCAGACCTGGCATTTTCTCGATTTAGGTAGAATTATAGATTGGATTATATTTATAAGTTGCCCAGAGTCTCTTAGCAGTGAGATAGGTGGCAATAAATTTAATAAATAATTGTTTTCCACGTGGCGCTCATGAAGTTTCAGGAAATCTGAATGAAGATGGAAAAGCTTTGAACTTTATCTTTCTCTGTAAATGGAAACTCTTTCTTTCAAGGGTGACCCTGGTGGGTTGGATCCATTAGGGGGGTTTAACAAGCTGCATTTGCACTTCTCAATTGACTTTGGAGACGATCCCCGCAGTCGGGCTTTGTTGGGGTGAGGCAATAGGGATAGGAAGCACAGTCCCGTTGCCCATCTCCTGATCAGAAAGGGATCACCTTCACACGAGCTGGCTTTTTCTGGACACCGGGCTCAGTCTTAACCTGCCTTCGCATTACACGTTGATGGTTTAATCAGCCCCAGATCACATGTTATCTACACGGTCGGGATCACAGCAACACCTGGTCTAAAATGAAGTGTAGTTGGTTTGCGGTTCAATGGAAACATCCCACTTTTGAGCTATGGCTACAAACCAGTTCAGAAGAAGGCTGTTGTGATGATGCCTATTCCAGGGTCCTTTGTACTTACGTCCTACATAACACGTAAGCCTCCCATTAGTAATACCTCTGTAACTTGACCGGAGTGATCTTCTAACCTGCCTGGAGATGTCTCTGCCAGCACGGCTGATTCTCATTGGACCCGGAAAACAAAATTAAATCCGAGTTAGTGGCCTTGGGTAAAACCCTTTTACATAACCGAGTTTAGAGCAGAATGGTCGCTCAGAAGTAACCGGGACTGACTTGAGACGGGTTTCCTTTTCCACACGGCTGGCTCCGGGGATGCTGAATGGAAATTGATGGAGGGGTAGTAGACTGGCTCAGTCACTGTCAAGTCATTTGCAGGCAGCCGAATGCCCGGTTTACATCTGGGAAAGTAGATCTGGGAACCCCCAGGCAAATGCAGACAAGGCAGGCGGAACCACTGACTTGGTATTTAGGCATACGCCCCCCCCACGCCCCCCATCCCGGGGCTTCCAGCCTTAAGGAAATGAAAGCAGATTCGCTTTTGGTTTGCTGGAACAGCGGCTAAAACTCCTCAGGGTACTGGAATCTGCCCACCAGAGTGGCAGGTGTTAGAAAGCTGCTATCCAGTACATACTGAGTGAGAGTAAGCCCTAAATGGCAGCAAGGAAATACAGATAACTTTGCTTCCCCTTTCAGCGGCCATCCGGAGTTTTGGAACCCAGTGCAGCAGCGCAATTTACGTAGTTAGTTTTTGTACAGGCGCAAGTCTGGGCATCGGAACAACTGTGGTAAGGTAGACAGAGCGGGGAGGGGGATGGGCGCCTGAAGCTAGAAATTTACATTCGCCTCGGTCCCGGAACGTCTCCACTCGAATTTGCCCCGAATAGGCGCTGACTGACGGAATCGCAACCAGTACGATTTTCTTAGAGGTAGGCAGCCCTGGACCATAATAGTCGACAATGATTTGGATGTCGGTGTGATGGAAAGCTGTCTCTAAATTTTTATTTATATTTATATGTGTGTTGTATACACAAATACATATGCACGTGTATATATATACACATATATAATGCACCCACTTGTAAATGTATATGTTTGTTTGTGTAGGTATGTATATGTATACACACAGAGAGATAATTTCAGCGTACTGTCATGGACGTCGTCTTGACTTTGTTGACTAGATCCCTAATTTATGAAATCAAGTTATATATCTGTACATCGTCCTGATGTCGACAATTGGTTAGTTTCACCAAAATCTGCTAAACCCAACCCAAATAAACCTCTACAATGTAGAGTCCACATTGTGCATCATTCCATATGAATCCAAGCTTATTCTACAGTCAGAGTCTAATGTGATGTCAGAAACCACCCCATAAATTGAAAAAGAAAACTCAAATTAGATAGTCAATGCGTGTAAGCAGGTAGACTTTTCAATTAGATTTATTTCAATGGAAACTGATGGGCTGTATGACCCTTTCCTTTTAAGAAGAGTTCCAGAATCTTGGAATGAGTTAGACTTCATGTGGTGGATGACCCTTTGACTCAATGGCCTCAAGCACATCGATACACCAATCTTCCATTCACCTGGCCTCAAAGAGACTCACAGCTGTATTAACTAACTCTGGGGTTTCACAGATATACGCTTGCGCAGTGAGAACCTTCACTCAGAAACTGCCAGGAATCCCCGCCCTCAGTCAAGCTGCACTATCTAGAGGTGACATGATAGCAAAATTCCAGTATTTGAGGGGCTGCCACAAAGAAGAGGGGGTCAAATCAATGGTGAAATCCAACTTTTTTACTACCAGTTCTGTGGGCGTGACAGAGGAAGTATACTGCAAACTCTCCATTCACACCCCACTCCAGGGAAAGGATACTGCAAACTCTCCATTCCCTCCACAATCCTGTGGGAAGGATATTGCAAAATCTCCATTCCCACCCAACTCTGGGGCCAGGCAGAGGTGGTATTTGCCGGTTCTCCCAACTGTTCAAAATTTCTGCTACTGGTTCTCCAGAACCTGTCAGAACCTGCTGGATTTCACCTCTGGGTCAAATTATTCTCCAAAGCACCGGAAGGCAGAAAAAGAAACAATGGTTGGAAACTAATCAAAGAGAGAAGCAATCTGGATTTAAGGAGAAACTTCCTAACAGTGAAGACAACCAGTTGCCTTCAGAAATCATGGCGGTTTTTAAGAAAAGACTAGACAGTCACTTGTCTGAAATGGTATAGGTTCTTCTGTTTGAGTAGGGGGCTGGACTAGAAGATCTCAAAGGTCCCTTCCAGCTCTCTTCTATTTTATGTGTCCCTCAAAAAGGTAGGTAAGGCATGTTTTGCTGCAAATAATGGGATATGAGTATGAGGTCAATTCCTTTTCTTTTTCACCACCATCACTTGCACATCACCAGCATCTGGATACTTCCCTTGCTCGAAAATAAATGCCAATATTATTACCAATTTCATTCAGTCTTCCAAGCCAAAGCACTGATAGACTAGCATCTTGATTCCTATATAACGGTAGGTTTCCTCAGAAGTAAATTTGAGCTAGGACAAATGGTCAGGTTCATTTAACCCCAAATAAACTCACATGAAGGAACCTTGGGTCTTGTTCTTTATGCATACTTATTGAATATTTATGTGCCTCTCTTCCAGTAAGATTTCGTAAAACGATATTAAACGAAGCAAAAAGTTTGCTTTTGAGTCGTGCTGACAAATCTAATGCAACTTTTCTTGAATATTTACTTCGACTGCGAGTGTCTGCAAAACTGGTTTCCAATACGATCCTTGAGAGCCACCCTGGATCACAATAGCCGATAACGACTTGGGTAAATACTATTGAAATCGACGGGCTATGTTTACCTACAGGACCTACAGTATTATGCAAAATGGAACGAAGTGGTAAGAACCCATCATCACGCTTCAGGTTTAATTCAGAGACATTCGAGGGGGAATAAATGCTATTCAATGCAATGCGACTTACTTCTGAATAGTTTTATGCATAAGATCTTGTTTGAAGGATACGATCCAATGCTCACTGAGGCTTCACTTTGGGGTGATATATACCCAATTGGGGAGCATATTGCACTTTTATTTTATGGCTTTCCTACTGCTGTTGCTGCTGCTGTCTCTAGTAGTTCCTGCAAGCCCCACGGGAAAGGAATCATCTCGTCTGAATAGATGTTAGCTCTAGTTTTTGTAAGCGTTGAAGCTTTTTAAAAAATGAAATAAATCCACCGGATGAGGAGAATTTACTTCCGAATAACCACGGATAAAGTGTTTCACATTGCGCTTAAATACCTCTTGAAGAAATTCGCTTCAATTCTGCCCTTCCCGCTTTTTACCCGCTCCCCCTTTTCAAAGTAATTAGTAATTAAGCAAAGGGCGTAAAACGTTTTTCCCTGTTGCACAGCGGAACGATTCTTCCCTCTCCCGAGAGCCAGACGGCCGCTTTTAAAGGACGGACGCCGTGTTCCTGGAATGAGGCTGGCAGCGGCTCCGGCGGCAAATTTAGTCGAAAGGTTGTCGCCATGGACGACCAAGGTTGTCCCCGGTGCAAGACCACCAAATACAGGAACCCTTCCCTCAAGCTGATGGTCAACGTTTGCGGACACACGCTGTAAGTGTCTCTGGCTTGCAGAGGAGCTGTGGGAGAAAGGCAGGAGGCTTCGCTGTTAGGGCTTGACGCCCCGAGCCTCAGCAGAAACTGAGGCTGGGAAATCCTGTTTCAAAAGCTAACATAGCTCTAGAACGGTGGTTCCCAACGTGGAGACCACGCCCCACAGGGGGGCAATTTGATTTTTAATGGGAGCAATTTGAACCTTGTTTAAACCAAGTTAATGGCCATTTAGGCTTCCTCCGCGTGAGTAGAGTTCACTTTTTGAGTAAAGTAAGAATTATATATATGAGGGGGAGGGAGGGCATCAGGATTTTAGAGATGCTTAGGTGGGGCATGGCCAAAAAAAGGTTGGGAACCCCTGCTCTAGAAGTTAGTCCTACACGTTGAGCACCTACTTTATTATCTAGAGATAATGGAGATAGGCTGCAGTGAGAAAAATGCAGTTTGCAGGTGTTTAAAGGTGCCCTTGTTTACATGCTAGGAGATCAGGTCCTAAGCCCTAGATGAGTTTTAAACAATACAGAGGATTCCAGAGGATCTCTGGGCAATAAAAAATATCAAAAATTCTCCTGATATTAAGTATGAGATGATGAGATGTTTGCACTTTGTTTAAGGCCAACCTGACTATATTCATTTTTTTGTTGGTATATAAGTTGTAAGTGAAGCTGCGTGTTGTACCAAGCAGTTGAACATAATCATATTTTTGCTGTACTTATCTTTAATCTACTCTGAAGAATGTTTATGGTTTCTTTAGCAAAACACTCACTTTCCAGAGTGCTACTGTTTTTATGTAGGCATCATTTGAAGCCAAAGAAACATGTGGCTGAAGATAGTCGCTGGTAGATAATTTCTAATAGGTGTCAAATACTTTTTTTTGCCTACTGGATTTGAAAGGAGACATTGGTTGTGGAATCCTTAGTGCATTCTGAGGTTGGTTGCTTGCTACTTACAGATATTTCATTATTTGATTAAGTAACATCATCAGTGCTAATGAGCATGGGATTTGCTGCCTGTTTAATATAGAGTAGCTTGCCTTGTTGATGGAGGTGTGTTTTTCTCCTTGGTAGGTCCTTGATTAGGATATTGTACTCTGCTTTACTGCTTGTCTTGTATTAATCCTTGCTTTCTGGGTATTGATTGCTGGGGAGGCTATAGCAATAGCACTTAGATTTATATACTGCTTCATAATGCTTTACAGCCCTCTCTAAGTGCTTTACAGAGTCGGCATATTGCCCCCAACAATCTGGGTCCTCATTTTACCAACTTCTGAAGGATGGAAGGCTGAGTCAACTTTGAGCCTGGTGAGATTTGATTTTCTAAACTGCTGGCAACTGGTGATCATCAGAAGTAGCCTACAGTACTGCACTCTAACTACTGCACCACTGTGGCACAGATATGTTCCGACTCTTTTGTTTTCTTTTTAATTTTTTGTATTTTCTCTTTTGAATGGTGTGTAAATGTGGTTTATATGAAGGATTGCATTTCTTTTTCTGAAATTTGTATCAAGTCACATCAATATGTATTACAGTCAAAGATGACTTCTCGCCTGGACTACTGTAATGCTCTCTACATGGGGCTCCCCTTGAGGACCACCCAGAGGCTCCAACTGGTCAGAATGCGGCCACGTGGGTGATTATGGGGGCAACTTGGCGCTCCCATGTGACACTCTCCTGTGCGAGCTGCACTGGCTCCCAGTGGTCTTCCAGGTGTGGTTCAAGGTATTGGTTCTCATCTTTAAATCCAGGCTCTGGAACAAGCTATCCCCAGGAATACGACTGATCCCAGACCTCCCTACTTTCCGCAAGGCCCTGAAGACTTTTCTATTTCAGCAAGCCGGGTTGGCTTAAAAAGATTTTAATGGGTAAATTTTAGTGAGGGGTTTTAAATTTGGGGGAAGCCAAAATTGATTTAATTATGTTTTAAATTATTTTAACTTTCATATTGCAGGTATTTTAATTTTTGGCTGTTCACCGCCCTGAATTCTTCAGGAGAAGGGCGGTATATAAATTTAAATATTATTATTATTATTATTATTATTATTATTATTATTATTATTATTATTATTATTATTATTATTAATAATGCCAAATCATAGCATCCCAGATAAATGGCTGTTCAGCCTCTGCTTGAACTCATCCAGTAATAAGCCTTGAATGTTGTATTGTTACATTCTTGAGTCTTTGCTCCCAGCAAATACTGCAGTCCATGATCTGATGAGTTTCATCAGTAAACATGTATTTCATTTCTAGATAGTAATATGTTACTAACGATCATGTCTGTCCACATTCTGATGGATTGTAATTTCATATTCTTTCCCTTTAGGAATCTATTTGTCTGCTGTTCTGCATCCTTCTTTTTTTAAATACTTTTTATTATATTAAAAACTCTTGCAATAATTTTCAAAATGTAATTTTCAAAATATGACATGAGCTGTTAAATTTTTTCTATTCTGTATCTCTTAGCTACTAACTTGTGGTGAATCCATATTTTTGAAGCACATAACCTGAATAGAGGGAAATTAATATATCAGTTAAAGGTTTTTATGATGTTGAATGCATGCATGTACGAAGTTATTATTGAAGTGAGAAACTCTGCTCTCTACTAAGATTTTAGAGTGATTGTTTTTGCTTTTATTTATGTAGTGTCTACATAATATTTTAAAAATGCAGAAGGACAGGTTCCTGTCCCAAGATGTAGGAGTAATAAAAGGAAAAACAACAGAGGAATAAAGTGGTTGACAAGGCTAAATAATTTCAGTTGCTTATGTTTAGGGTTTATTACAAAGACAATAGTTCATTGGTGAGCTAATTGCTCCTAGAGCTAGGAGCAATTGCAAGGAGGAATCATAGGTCATTGGTAGACATACTGTTAGATAGAAGGACTCAAGTTTTATTCTTCCTGTTTTTATCTAAAAGGATCAAGGAGTAAATGATTAGGAAGATCTCTGCCTGATTCTTGGACTATTGTTGCCAATAAATATTGCTAGGCTAGATAAAGAAAAAGTAAATTTCTCCATCAGGGGCTGCTATATAGAAACCTGTGAGTTCTGAGGGTGGTAAGTTTTACTCTTCCTTGATTGCTTGCTTACTTATTCAGCCAATTTGTACTTTGTCTTTCAGTCCAACTGAATATTAAAAGTGGCTAAAAAATCTTCAAATGCAAAGTATAAAAAATACAAAAGCATTTTAAATCCAGTGCTATAAAGACGGAACAGGTAAAGATTGGGTGAAATAATTGTGTTTTGTCTGCTATTTTAAACACAGAAAGATTGGTGTTAAATGTATCGCTATAGGCATGTCTCTTATTTGCTTGACAAATGGGATATGTGTGTCTTCAAAAGGAGCTTTCCTGCAGATATTAATCTTTTCTTGAGTGTAAGCATGCCTGCCATACTTTGAGAAAGGAAAAAAATGTACTTCAGCTATATCCCTTGAAGGTCAAACACCCTGCCAGCAAAAGCAGATGCAGCACTATTGTTTTCAGCAAAGCTATATCAGCTGCAAATATGATCCAGAGAGAGGGATGCAGTTTTTATGATGTACAGTTTTAAAAATAGAAAATTGGATTGCTTTTACATCCCCTTTAGCCCTCTGTGGCTTCATATTAGGAAAAGGATTTCACACTAGAGTTATGTCTTAAATGCAAAATAGATATTTTTGGCCCACTATAATAGTGGTGCTGCTGGCAGATACTTTTGCTGAGAGATCAGCAAGGTCCGATTTTATTTTGACTGATGAACTTGGGTGAAATTTTGCAGCAGCAACTGATTAGGTTGAGATCTAAATTGGAATTTTTACTTCAAAAAAAGCCATCTTAGGAGCTTTTAAAACTATATTTACTTATGCAACCTTATTAACTCCTCTGGAATCTCTGTAATAGTATACAAGTAGTCCTCAGCTTATGACTACAATTGGGACCAGAACTTCTGTTTTAACTTCATTAAATGAACCATCACACAAGTGTGCCTGATTTTACAACTATCTTTGCCCCAGTTAGTAAGCAAATCACAGGGTTGTTAAATGAATTTGGATTGTCCCATTGACTTTGCTTGTGGAAAGCCCCTTGGGAAGATTGTATATGGTGATGCTGGGCTGTTGTAAATATATGTTGCTTACCAAGTGCCTGAATTTTGATGTGACTTAAAAGGGAACACCTTTTAAGTGTGAGGACTAGTCACTTTTTTCAGTGCCACTGTACAGTTGCTAAATGATTGGTCATAAGTTGAGGACTAATTTGCAATTTTCTCACCCTCATAGTGTGCTCAGTAAAGGAATAGTGTTAGTGTACACAAAACCTGCAACCTGTCATTATTAGGGAGAGTTGTTTATAAAACTTGAAATTGGGTAAACATTGATGATTACTTAAAGGAGGTTTATTTGGTTTACGCTTTTTAAAAAGTAAAAAAGTAACACTGAAACCTGTCTGAAACCTATGTAAAAGCCCATCCCAAAAGAAAGGTAGACTCTTGCATGCTGGACATAATGGAATTTTTCAGACACAATCCATTAAATCAGCTTGTTTGGACATAATGAGAGCAAGCTAAAATAGCAGTATTATTCATGTATTATTGTCTGACCGTTGAATATGGAATAACAGATAAAGAAAGATGGCTGCCAAAGTTCATCTGATAAAAAATGTTTCAATTTATATTTTTAATTAATTTTATGGTATATGCTGCCCTACTTCCAGTGTCTCTCCTGGCTAAGACTAAAGAAGAAATGCTCTTTCTGAAAACACGAGCTCAGAAGTCAGTACCTCCTTGAGTGCACATTAAGGTATCGATAAAGGAGAATAGCTCAGGTTGAAATTAGAAATCCTTGGAGCTCTCTGAGCTTGACTCTTTTCTTGCACAGGTTTCATTACCCAAACTGGGTAACATGAACAGTGCTCTGATGATGTTATCGAGTTTGGGTAATGAAACCTCTGTAAGAAAACAATGAAGCTCAGAAAGCTCCAAGGATCCCTCACATTAAGGTATTCATATCCTTTTGTATTATGGTCATTGTAAAAAAAAAACCATTTTAGATATATTTTGAAATTCCTAAGAATATGTGGTTATTTATAGATAAGCTTTTTTCTCTAGTATTAGAATATGAAGCTACCTAATTCAAAGATAATTCAAAAGATACAAAGAAAATAATTTATTGTAATGTATATTAATATATAGAATTAGCTCTCACCAACTCTATTGATCTGATTCATCAAATTTTATTAGTAAAAATTGTTACCTTAGAAACTTAAGAGGCATACTTTCTTTGTTGCTGCACTTGCCCTCTTTAAAAGCCCCCTCATATATGGAACTAAGCTTTTCCTTTTGTGATAAAGATCTGACTTGTTCAATTGGCATTGGGCTATGATAATTTATGAGCCCACTAATACTATATGCTTTAAGCCTGTTTTTGTCCCTGATATTTTTTATTTATGTATGTTTTTATTGTGTGATATTTACTTTATCTGCTGTTTTAATCTTTGTAAAACCATTCAGATTTGTTGGATGGGTGAACAGTCTTAAAAATGGAATAATACTACTCACTGTGCAATATGATTCCATAATAATAGTTGGATTAATTGAATCAATAACTTTATGGAGGACATACTTAACCAGTGGCCATGGTCACAGTGATTTATTTACTTATTTAATAAATTTGTATAGCTGCCCATCTACCACAATAAACTCTAACAGTGAACAAGACAAAAACAGAAAGTTAAAATTTAAATTGAACAGAAACCTATGTTTTAAGAAATGGCATCCTATTAAGTACTAATTAATCATGTTAGAGCTTTTACCACTCTATCCAGGAGGCAATAGGCTGGCTATTATAGGAAAATCTAGAATACATTACATGAGTATTTATTTAGAAGTGTCTTGAATTGGGTCTGCCCAGAGATATTCTTCAATCGATTTTCATCTTTTGGCTAAAATGTGACCTCTCAGCATTGAAAATTAGTTTTGAATTAGTCATAAAATCTTAAGAGTTAATGCATCTTATTTAGTCTATAAAGTCTAAATGGCAGCTAACTGCAGGAATTCATATTAACATATTCCTGATACTGTAGATGAACACTTGTATCAAAGATAAGCTCATGACCTTTTTCAATAATTCCTACAATTTTTATTCTACATTATTTCTAATATTAGTAAGAATTCCTACTTTTTTCTGCTGGAAAAAAGCTGGAATGTTACTTTCTGCTTTCCTGTAACTTAAGACAGTTATTCTACAATATCTCTTGCCTTTTTTGGAAGACAGAAAACAAAAATCTTGCTCTCTTGTATTTGATATCCTTTTAAATACAAGAAAATTGCTGTTGTGTCCTTCCTCTTCTTTAGACCAGGCCAAGGGTTTTCAAATTTTCTTCGTAAACTTTCAGTTTCCTGATGGTTCTTGCCCTTCTTTGAAGCTGTTCCAATGTTTCTGAATTGCTTTTAAAGCCCCACACCTGACAAAATGTTCAAGTTGTGGCCTGACTAATGCAGAATTAAGTGGAACAATCATTTCTGATTTGGAAACTATGCTTTGCTTTTTATTCATCCTAAATTGCTTTTGCTTTTTTTCTGTAGCCCATCAAACTGCTGACTCACATTCAGTTTGTGATCAAGTATAATTCCAAGGTCTTTTTTTCATTCAAGACCAGTGTTTCTGTTTCCAAAGTCAGGAATTTTGCATTTGCTTCTGTTTTATGTTTTTTTTTAACCTTTCTTTAATATGACAAGATCGTTTAGAATTTTAGGGTTTTTTCTAAGGTATTGACTATTTTATGTGAATAGCAGATTAGATAAACATTCCATCCATTTTATCCAACTAATTAATAGAATTATGGTGTTGCACATACTTATCTATTAGAGTACCTCTCTTCCAAGTTGGTCTTGCATCAGTAATGATTTCCAGTCTGATTGTAACTTCTAACTCATGTTTCATGCTCAGTTTTTCAGTTTAGTCTCAGGTGATCCTAGTCTGCCAGTACAGAGCATTTTACACCTTAGTACTTTATAGTTTATCTTATTTATACTCAACATAAACCTTGTATTAGAAGGTGAACTTAGATCTGTGCTTCATTGATCATAGAAAGGCTTTTCAAACTATGGAATGTGATTATAAAAATGAGAATTCCACAACATCTAATAGTCTTCATGAGAAATCTATATATAGATCAGGAAGCCCCACTATGGACTTGATCTCTATGATAAAACAGACTGGTTCCAGGTTGGCAGAGAAATGAGATGACTGCATACTTTCCCCTTATTTAATCATTCTGTATGCTGAATATAAAGAGAAACTGGATTGAAAGAACATATAAGTATGATTTAAAACTGGAGGAAGAAAAATCAATCTGCGTTATGCTGATTATAGTACCCTGGTAGCTGAAAATGCACAGTATCTCAAAGCTCTAGTAAGAAAAGTCAAAGAGCATTGTTTTTTTAAAAAAAGGGAATAAAATTAATATAAAGATGACCTAATTAATGACAATAGCCTTAAACCAGGCTAATGACCAAGCTAATGCAACCTGTCTTATAATTGACAAAGAGGTACTGTAGGTACTTCTGTCTGTGAGGGTAAACTATTGATAGTAGAAGACAAGCAGACAAGAAATAAGTGAGAGTTGAAATTTGAAGAAGCAGGAAAGAGTATTGACACTTTTGAACTTTGTTGGAAAATACTCCTGAGAATACTGAGGACAGGCAACAAAACAAAATAATGTATTATTAAACAAATCAACCCAAAAGTCTCACTTGAGACACAAATGTCCACATTTTTGCAGCCTTTACATAACTTACTAAGGAAGTTCAAGAAATGAGATAGTTAGTTGGCAAAAATATTGCATATTCTGGTTATCTCTGTATTGTTTTCATGGTATTTATAAATCAGCTGGGTCATGATGTTATCTGAAAACTTTGGCTTTGAAATTGTTTTTTGAGGAGGGAGACAAGGATAAGATTAAGTTGTCCTTCAATTTTCTGTCACTCCATCTTCATCCTCTAAAGATAATACCTAAAGGCTTGGCCAGGTCCTCAGCAAGTTCCTTTAGTATCCTGAGATATGAATAAACTGGGCCTGAAAATTTGAATGCATTGAAAATAGATAGATATTCCCTGAGTATATTTCTGTCCGTCTAAAGCTTCAGTTTTCTCCTTTTGTTTTGCTTGGCACAATTGCCTGTTGGAACAAACATTCTTTCATCAGAAAAGACTGATCTAAAATAGGAATTGAATAGTTTTTTTCTTGCTGCTGCCTGCATTTTTAAAATCTGATTGAGCATCTGCTATATTGATTCATTCCTTTTCTTTTGCTTTTGATCATACCTAAAGAAGCCCTTTTTTATTGAGCAATGTAATTACATCGTATGCATTAGTTTTTTTCTGACATCATCTTTATAATTCTGGCCTACCTATTTCTTTTATTCCTTAGTGATCTGCTTTTAGTGCCTATGAGTATCCTTTTGTTTTCATACTCCTCTAAACTTTTTGTGCAATCCCATTCGTTGTGCAGCTCTCTTCAATTTTTTTCTCCTTGTTGGAATTCTTTATATTGGTCCTTTTAGTATTTCCTTTTTGGCAATTCCAACTCATCATAAACTCCTTTTCTCACTAGCTCCTCCTGCCATGCAGTCTCATCTAAATTGGTGTGCTGAAAATATTTTTAAAAATGTTGCAGCTTAAATTTTCCTTAAAATCAGTCTTCTGCATTTCTTCACTCTGAAAAAAAAGTATCAGCAAGACAAATCAGAAATTTCCTGGAAGTACCATGCTCAGCAGGATGTTGCTTCCCAAAAAGTGATTAAAGATCTATAATTTGCCTTTAGAAGTGCCCATATGAATGGTTGCTGAGTGTTGGTAGATACTAGGGACAGTGCTAGTTTCCATTTGTTAACGTTTTAAACCTAGATTCTTGGTATAGTGCCACCAAGATTTTTACTTGGATTTCTGAGTATGTTTGATTATGTTTAACATACAAAATAATCAAAGTATTATTATATTATAAAAGCAATTTTTCCTCCCGTTCTATTGCTTCTGTTGCTGTTTTACAGATTTAATCCTTTAGTCGCTGTGTTCCAATAATTGGAGCAATCACACAGTTCTATCTTATACCTGTTAAATCCTTTTTGTCTATCTGTCATGATTTCATGTTTATCTTGTTTATCATACAGAAATGAAGGCAACAAATTTAATGAGTGTTTTTCCTGGTTTTTTAAATTTATTTAATGGTTTAATAGTCTCCATTACAGGATTATACTCCCATTTCTTTCTACAGCATGGGTGTCAAACTCACTGCATCATGTTGCCATCATGTGACTTTTGCAACATTTTCCCCTCTTGCAGAACTGGGTTGGGCGTGGCCTGTGTGTGATGCATTTGGCTCGTGGGCTGCCAGTTTGACACCCGTGTTCTGCAGTGATCATCTGTATTGTAGTATTTTTTATCTCCAATACCCATAGAAAACAATTTGAAGTCCTCTGTATTGCGGTTCATTGGTTCCATGTCTGGAGGAAAAGTTTAGTAACATATGTGTGCCTGAAATGGAGCATAATTTATTGAGTGTCTCTAGTCTAGACAAACAAGGTTTGAGACCACATTTGTAAATGGGAAGTGTCTTATAAAGAGAAATGGGAATGTATGTGCATAGGGCAAAAAACAGGATAATCTTTATATGTTGCAGGGACAAAAGGTTCAATGTACCCAGACATTTAGAAATATGGCACAACATGATTCATGTGTTCATCTCTTGCACAGAAAACTTGGGCCATGCCAGCTTCAGAGTTCTGCAAAAGAGGCTTCAGAATTTTGCAAAAGATGCAACAATTTGGAGAAGGGTTAAACTTAAAAGGTGTAAGGCATACTTGGACTGTACAGTATGTAAGTCATCAAAGTCCAAGGTATTTTTTGTAAGCAAGAGTAGCACAAGGCAGACGATAAGCACTCTAGAGCTGGTACATGCAGATTTGGTTGGGCCAATGCAAGCCAGTTTGGGAGAAGCAAAGTATGCACCGGTCATTGTAGATGACTACAGCAGATTTCGGTTCTGCTATTTACTAAAGAGTAAAATAGAGGTGCTACAAAAATGTAAGCAATGGGTAAGCTTCGTAGAAAGGCGATATAAACGACAAGTTTGTCAGCTGCAAATTGACAGGTTCAGAATTCATGTCAACAAGTTTTCAACAGTGGTTGGGACAGTTAGGAATAAAACACAGATGTACAAATCCATACACAGCAGCTGAGAATGGTGTGTTTGAGAGATGGAATGGTGTCTTATAAACAGTGAAGGACTCACTGCTGGAGAATTCTGGTCTGAGCAGGTCTTATTGGGGTGAAGCCATGCTGACTGCTAATTATTTAATCAATAGGCTGTGGAGTTCCTCAATTAATGATACTCCATATGCTGTGCTATATGGGAGAAAGCCATCTCTGGCACATTTAAGAATTTTTGGAAGCAGTGCATGGGTGCATATTCCAAAGGCAATTGGGAGAAAAGGTCAACCAAAAGCTAAAAAGCTCAGGTTTACAGGCTATGAGCCTGGCACAAAGAGCTATCGCTTTAGTGATGGTAGCAAAAGAATAGTCATTTTCAGGTCTGCTAGCTTTGCAGTGCAAAACTGAAAAAGAATTGATGCAAATTTTTGGAATAATCCACTTAGTGATGGTGACCCACTTAGTGACAGTAACTCACTTAGTGATGGTGCCAGCGTTCAGGGAGGAGAAATTGAGAAAGAGCAAGGAAAGGAGTCAGGAGAAGATGATGACTCAGACATGAAACAGAAGAGGGTTGAAAAACAAGAGCAGTCAATGCCATGCAGGTCAGAGTGATGGAACAAGGGGATTCCACCTGAGGTATTCTGCTGGTGAAGTTAAGCTGCGTAATGTATGGTCTGAGCCAAGAAACTATTGAGACGTATTGACATTACCCAAAATTAAGCAAGTGAAATGGAAAGAAGCCATGGACAAAGAAATGAAATCCATGGATAAACATAAAGTATTCACATCTATGACTTTGCCACAAGTTGCAAAACCATAGGATGTAAATGGGTGTACAAAACGAAGGTACTACCCAACAAAGAGGCAATTTGGTATGTTCAACTGTTAAAGGATTTAAATGTAAAAGTAACTGATGCTGTAACAGTGTTTGAGGATAATGCTTTTTGCATTAAAATGGCTACAGCTGACAGAGTAAAGGATAGAAGCAAGCATGTGGATATTAAATATTGTAATGTAAGAGAAGCCATGAAATGTAAATTAATTAGCTTGCTTCACTGTTCTTCAGAGGACAAACTGGCAGTTGTAATGACCAAGCCACTGGGTGGAGTGCACCATGGGAAGGTTATTATTATTATTATTATTATTATTATTATTATTATTATTATTATTATTATTATTATGATTTAATCTGTAGTGAGATTCACAGTCTTTGAGGCTGGTTAATAGCTCAGCAGCTCGAGTCCTAACCAAGGACCTAGGAACAGTTAAGATATCGTTGGAGGATGTAAGCTGTTCCGAGTAAGGTGGTTTTTTGTAGAGTCAAAATGTTCAAGTCCGGTAAATTTAGAATTTCTAAATAGCGGGGTAGCCCTTTGGGTATTGCTCCAAGGGCTCCAATTACAATCGGAACAACACATGATTTCTTTTTCCATAGTCGCTCAACTTCGATTTGCAAGTCTCGGTACTTTGTGATTTTTTCTTGCTGCTTATCTTCAATCCGTGCATCACCAGGTATTGCAATGTCAATGAACCATACTTTTTTCTTTTCAACTACTGTTATGTCAGGTGTGTTGTGGACCAAGTGCCTGTCAGTCTGAATCCTAAAGTCCCACAAGATCTTGAGTTTCTCATTCTCTAGAACTTTCTCAACCTGATGTTCCCAGTGGTTTTTGCTGTACTCAAATCCAAACTTCTGGCATAATTTCCAGTGAATGATCTTAGCAACACGGTCATGGCGTTGTAGGTAGTCGGTTTGTGAAATTTTGCTGCATCCACTGATCAGGTGCTCGACTGTCTCATCTTTCTCATTACAGAGGCGGCATTTGCTGTTGGTGGTAACATGTTGAATTTTTGCCTTCATGCAGTTTGTGGCTAGGGCTTGTTCTTGAGCTGCCAAAATAAAGCTTTCTGTTTCTTTTTTCAGTACTCCTGATCTTAACCAGTTCCAAGTTAGTTTCTGGTCACCTTTGCCTTCAATACTTTTCAAGTATTGGCCATGCAGAGCTTTGCTTTTCCAATTTTCAGCTCGCTGCTCAATTACTTCTTTCTTATATTCTGCTTTTGTTTTAGTTGTCTTTAAAAGGCCTCCTTTATTTACTTCCTTAATCATTGGTTCTTCACTTTTCTGGATGTAATCATTCAAGCTGCATTTTTCTTCTTCCACAGTCTGCTTTACTTGTAGGAGTCCTCGACCACCCTCTGCTCTTGGTAAATATAATCGATCAACATCACTTTTAGGGTGCAAGGCATGATTCATTGTCATAAGCTTCCTTGTTTTTCTGTCCAAATTGTCTAACTCCATCTGGGTCCAGTCAATTATTCCTGCAGAGTATCGAATCACAGGAATAGCCCAGGTATTTATGGCTTTTATGATGTTTCCTCCACTCAGTTTGGACATTAATATCTTACGAATTCGCCGAATGTACTTGGCTGAAGTTATTTCCTTGACTTTATTATGCATTTTATGCAAGTTAAAAAATCATTAAAACAAATTAAATAATATTAAATATTAAGTTATTTGGTTTTATATCTATTCCAGTCATGAAGGGAAGAGTGGCAGTGTATAAGAGTTCATGAATTGGAATAGACATGGCAACAGGTCAGCCAATGGGGACTGTTTGGTGACTCAGTTTGGAGCCTGGGCGTGGTTAATCTTGACTGTTATGTATAAAAGAGTCGATTTGTCCTTGCATTATTGCTTCAGTGATTATATTGATTCTGTACTTCTGGATTCTGAGTTCTGGTTCTGGCTTCTGCTGCATGGGTATTGTATACATGAATCATGCTTTATATTACTGCATATAAAGAAGTTTCTTATATACATGAATCCTGCTGAATTATTTACTTATGTGCTGGTTGGATTGCTGCAAACATCTAACAAAATGCATTGAGTTGACACTATAATTACAATTAAGCTTGCTTGTAATGTCCTTGAGAGCTCCCCACTCAGTATAAAAAGGTTGGAAATGGAGCGGATGGATTTGTACATCTTCATCCTGCATGAGTACAATAAATAATATTTTTTTAAAAAAATTAGATTTATATGCCGCCCTTCTCTGAAGACTCAGGGTGGCTTACAATGCGTTAAGCAGTAGCCTTCATACTTTTGTATATTTTATACAAAATCAGCTTATTGTCCCCACAAACTGGGTCCTCATTTTACCTACCTTAGAAAGGATGGAAGGCTGAGTCAACCTTGAGCCTGGTGAGATTCGAACTGGTGTAATTGCAGACATTACACCAGATTAATAACAGGCTTTAGTCTGCTTTTAGCCTGTTGAGCTATCCAGACTCTTCACAACAGTGCAGTGTTGAAGTCCAAATCTATGATTTTGCATGTGCAAAGATGTGGCCCAAGTGGTTTAGCACACTGTTTGGAGAGCACGTGTGTAGAAAGAATCTATCTATCTATCTATAAATGGCTCAGTGTGAGTGTGTGTTACAGCATAACTCTGGATGCCTTGAGCAGTTTCAACCAAACTTGGTACACAGATGATTTACTCTCTGGAAAGAAATACTGTAAGATACCCCTAACAACCCTCGGGGTGTGTGTTCTGTTAAGATACAGCCTGTTGTGCCTTAAATGGTTTCTACTGTACAGCACAGTGGAATTGCCATGGTAATGTCTTCACAATACTCCACAAGGGGGCTCCCTCTGGTAAGGGGGAAAATCCAACATTAGAAATTATGTTTGGTCCAGACATTTTCAACAAAGCTGTGATTATTCTTGAGGACAAATGTATGGCCATGATCAATAAAACATTACTGCAACTTGGCCTGCCTGCACCTCTACGAGACTGACATGACGTACATCACACAGATTACATACGAGAAAAGAACTACAACGTCGAACAGCTTAGTGCATATATCGTGGACAAGAAGCCACTTCTAAATCAAGATCAGAAAAAAGCATACCAAATAATCATGGATCAGCTAGCAAAACAACAAGGTGGTATCATTTTAATTGACGCTTCTGGGGGACAGGAAAAACATTTTTAACTAATTTAATTCTCGTTGAAATCAGGTCTCAGGGTGAAGTTGCTCTTCCTGTCTAATACAGGATTAGGATAAATAAATACCCGGGCAGTGCCGGGTTATCAGCTGGTATTTGAATAAAACATGTTTCTTGTTAAATGAATACAATTCACATATTGTTCTTTGAAAAGGCCAAGTGTATTGATGATGGGAAAAAGTGCTTTGCTGGTAGAATTGAAAAAATAAACCTTTCTTTCTTAAAAAGTAAGGCCAAATATGGAAGAAGTTATTATTGAAAATTTAATGACATTTCCATCAATATTGTACAGCATCTCTGCATTTTGCAATGATTTATTTATATTTAATGAGTCTGCAGTTTCTACTTTTAGGTAAAAGAAATAACTATATATATTGCCTTGACTTATGTGTTTACAAAAAGCATGCCCCTTTGCCTGTAATTTGAATTTTCTAAAAACAAATTTAATGGTAGCTTTTTAAAAAATACACTTATCAAAATTTTTGGCTTGGGTAATTACTTGTCATAAGTCCAAGTATCACTGTACTTCATCAGATCAGTGTCAGCTTGATGTAGAATTTAAGAGTTTATAGTCTGAGTAGTAAGTATCATTTGCCTACTGAGCTATTCTAAACCATACTGATTATTGGCAAAACTATTGCTGAAATTAGGTCATATGGCTTTTACTATTTTGAAGCAGAAAATCCATCAAAACTCTAATGAAACTCCTGAAACATCTTTTTATAAAAACCCCCTCTGAAATATATCCCTGAATCACGCTTCCCATTGATATTCATATGGTTAATACTGTGCACCCTACCCTATATTGTTGCTCTGCTCGATGAATAGCAGCTGTTAGCACTGATACAGTGCTTATTGAAAATATACTGATAAAAGAGAACACTTCCACCTAAGAATACGGCAAATTTAGAAAATAATAGTTTTCATAAGATCTTGAAGCAAATCTTATTATCATGGATATCAAATTCCATACTCAATTTGAGCATGCCTACTAGTAATTTGTTTTCTTACTATTAGTCATGCCGAATAACATTACTGAAGATTGGGAGATGTAAATTCCTCAATTTAAATAATATATGCTATGGCTCCATTTGCATAGTCTTGGCTTGCTAATTCATCATTTAGCAAGTAAGAGTGAGTGATAAGAGCTTGTTTGGGCAGACTTTGAAATTTTACTAGGTTGCGGCTTTATATACATTTACATGGGAATTTAGGTAGTTCTTGACTTTTTAGCGATCATTCAAAGTTATGATGGCACTGAAGACAGTGACTTATGATTGGCTCGCACCTATGACAATTGTAGCATTCTGCAGTCATGTGATTGCCTTTTGCAACTTTTCCATCCTGCTTTGACAAAAAAAGTCAATGGGGAAGCCAGCAGGAAAAGTTGCACCTTTCAGTCACATGATGTCTCGCTTAATGACTGCACCATTTAATGATGAATTTTCTACTCCCAGTTGTGGTTGTAAGTTCAAGGGCTACCTATAAGCCTCAGTGAAATCAGTGAGGCCTATTTTTAAGAGAAAAGTATGGACTGTTCATTATATATTTCAGACCTAGCTTAATAGAATAACTTAGACTGCTAATTACAGGTAGCCCTCAACTTACAACAATTTGTTTAGTGACTTGAAAGTTGCAATGGCATTGAAAAAAGTGACTTATGACCGTTTTTCATACTTAGAACCATTGCAGTATTCCCATTATCATGTGATCAGAATTCAGACATTTGGCATATGACTCATATTTATGACCATTACAGTGTAATGTAATTTTGAGGCCTCTTTTGAGGCCTTTTGACAACCAAAGTCAATGGGGAAGTCAGATACTCTTATTGATTGCGGGCAGCCATTTTGAGGCTTGACTTTTAAAATACAGTCTGCCTTGACCTTACTTTACGCAGTGAGAGAGCTGGTTTCCCGGCTTGCCGGTATAACCGCCCTCGCCTTCGCAGCTCTCCCAATCGTACAAGACAGCACCAGGGTCCCAATCAATCAGCGACATACCCTGATTCTTGGGGAGGACTCTTCGCGGCGGTTGAGGATTCCCGCATTTTTTGGCTGTTTGACAGCTTCGCCGGCCGCTTCAGTGTACGCAGTTAGCGCTGGCCTCCTAGCAGCTTTGAAATTGAGCAAGAGCCTACTATTTGTCATCGCCTCACATTTGGCAGCGGTTGCGGCTCCGCGGATGAAATTGTTGCCAGCGACCGCCATTTTCTGAAGCCCTCACGTCAGGTCACCGTTTTAACAGCGCCTGACTTGGCAAAGGCTCTGACCTGGTCCCTCAAAGCATGGAGTGAAGCGTGGTGTTGCGGGCTTCGTTCCTGCACAGACCTGCCTCCTCGGCTTCCCTTGGCTTGGACAACGACTGCAGATTAAGGGAAGTGCAAATTTGCTGTTATCTATTGTTTCTGCCTTGCTTCATTTAATATCTGGGCTTGGATTGTTACATAGTAATGGCGGACTCTGTTCTGTCATCCGACATAGAGCAGGAGGTTTCCTCACCCAGGGCCCCATCTCCCAAACCTGCAGGGAAGAGGAAGGCCAAGACCCGGGATGTAGTTCAGTCTTGCTCTGATACTGCCAAATCTTCCCAACAAGACTTGGTTATGGATAAAGTGGCCTTAAGAAGGCACAAGGCATTGGAACGGCAGTTTAATAAAGCAAAGCGTTCCAAACAGGCTGAGCAGCTACCTGCCATGCCTGATGGGCAAGAGACACTGCATTGGTGGATGTCCACTGCTTTTCAGTGCGGGACTGCCTTTCTGGAGCCCGAACGTGTCACCATGACCATGGATGCAAGTCTTTATGGGTGGGGTGCCTGGACTCACACATTGCGCAGGGAACTTGGTCTCTACTTGAGCTTCGACACAGTATCAATTGGTTGGAACTTCGAGCAGTGCAACTGGCATTATTGCAGTTTCAACTACATGTTCTCAACAAGCATGTTCTCATTCTAACAGACAACGTGGTCATGAAGGCCCATGTCAACCGGCAGAGTTCCAGAGATCTGATGGCGGAGACGGAGCGCCTGATGTCTTGGGCAGAGAATCATACCATCTCATTAAAAGCGGAGCATATCTCCGGCACCAACAACCTCCAAGCGGACTACCTCAGCAGGGGACGCTTGGATCCCTAAGAGTGGCAGCTACACCCCCATCTGTTTCGGGATCTCTCAGATTCGGATCACTGATTATTCGTGACAGCCCAGAATGCTCAACTTCCAAGGTATTTCACACACTTTCCATCACCCAGCGCGGAAGGTCACGACGCTCTTTGGTCTCCCTGGCCGAAGGGTCTTTTCTATGCATTCCCTCCAAGACCAATCATTCCCAGGGTTATTCAGAAGATGATTCTGGAACAAGCAGATCTTATCCTGGTGGCGCCTTATTGGCCCTGGAGGGCGTGGTTCGCCGACCTGAAGGATCTTTCGGTAGAAAACCCTTGCGTATTCCTCATGACCAAATCTCTCTGAGTCAGGGGGTCATCCAGCATCCAGACCCAGGTTGGCTCCAGTTGACCGTCTGGCGCTTGAACGGATTATTTTAAGGAAAGATAACCTTCCTTCAAACGTCATTTCTACCATTCAAACTGCCAGGCGGCCTTCGACTGTCCGCATTTACAATACAACCTGGAAGACCTTTGCTTGGTTGTGTGCTTCCAACCATGTCGATCCTACTTCGGCTTCCATCTCTGATGTTCTCCAATTTCTACAATCTGGCTTGGACAAAGGCCTGTCGCCTTCTACTCGTCATCATCAGGTGGCGGCCTTAGCTACTGTCCTGGCCGGTGATGGTCACCAATCTTTTTCTCATGATCTGAAGATCAGATCCTTTTTGCATGGGACCTTGAACCTGTCCCTGCCTGTAGTCCAGCATTATCCCACCTGGGATCTTACTCTAGTTCTACAAGCTCTCACATCGGCACCTTTTGAACCTTTGGGTTCGGCTACACTATGATAGTTGTCTTTGAAGATGGCCTTTCTCCTTCGGCCCACAGGGTCTCCAAGATTGCAGCTGTATCTCTTCAACCGGACCTATGCACCTTCTTTCCAGATCGTATAGTCCTTCGGTTGGACCCAGCCTTTCTGACTAAAGTGAACTCAAGATTCCATAGGGCTCAAGAGATTGTACTTCCAAATTTTTGCCCAGACCCACGCCATCCACTTGAAAAGAGGTGGCATACTTTAGATGTCCATAGGGCCCTGAGACGTTACATCAAACTTACTGCTTCCTTTCGAAAAATGGAGGCCTTATTAGTGTACTTCCTGCCATCTTCCATGGGATAGAAGGTTTCCTCTGCTACTGTGGGGCGATGGCTTAAGGCCTGTATTTCTAAAGCTCATGAATTACAAGAGGTTTCCATCCTGGGTAGGATTTTACCACATTCAACACGTAGTGCTGCCACTTCTGCGGCATGGGTTACCCAGGCATCTATAGATGACATATGTAGGGTGGCCACTTGGTCCTCCATTTCATCCTTTGTCCGTCATTATCGTTTGGATGCATTTGCTTCTGCTGACGCCTCCTTTGGCAGATGTGTTTTACAGTCAGTGATTTCCCCCCATGGTCAGCGGATGGTTTCGGCCCTTTCCAGAAATTGTGAACTTGGGCATGTCCCAGGAATAGGATTGTCAGTGCAGCGAGCCAGGAAAATGGATGTTGTACTACCTGAACGTCCCTTTTATGTTCGCTGCGACGACAATCCAGCTCACCCGTTGGCTGTCCATTCCCTGCCATGGGTGGGGTTTCTTTTTTCCTGTTTCCCTCTGCAGCAGTTACTACTGGTATCTTGGAGTTGCTGTGTCGATGGACATCGTTGGTGGATGGGTCAATTCTTCACCTGTTAGTCTGCTTCATGAAAAAGACTGATGGAGCCAGGACACTGTGGGTGGAGCCAGAGCTGCAGAGGAAGTTTATTGGCACTCAGTCAAACCAATCAGACTGCAAGGAACCCAGGAGTAGGATTGTTGGTGCACCGAGCATAAAAGGGATGTTCAGGTAGGACAACGTTCATTCTCCAGCACGCTACTTGGAGAATCCAAAGCGAGGGTTATTCTTTGTCTACTAGCCAGAGACTGTATATAACTTTAAATTTTGTTGACTCCGCCTTCTCTGCTGGGCTGAGGCTCAGTTTTATTCACTCAGTCAGGCTAGAGAGACTGCAATTTGTTCCTCTGAACTGTTTTCTGGTGAATTATTACCAACATTTTGGATTCTTCAAAATTCATCTATCAGTGGAGCTGCAATTTAATTTGTGGATTGAGGAGACTTGAATGTGAGATCTTCCCCTCCTCCCCTGCCGGCGGTGGGTGAGTCGTTCCTGGGGCTCCAGGCCGGCTAGCACGGTCTGGATTCCATAGGCAGCGCCACAGAGCTCTGTGCCTTCGGGAACATCTCTGTGTAAGTTTGAATTTGCTGCTGGTGTGTGTGCTAGTTTTCCGGCTTGCTGACACAACTGCCACCACCCTATATTGGTGGAGGACAAAGACAAATGCAAAGTTCTGCCCTCCTCCTATAAATGGGCTGATCACAGATATTCTCCATACACGCAGTGGCAGCCCTTTCAGACTGAGACAGGACCCAGCGGTCCCACCCTTACAGACCCTACTCCCAGGGGTTCGACTGGCCTTCTGACAGGTCTACCTTTAGAGATTGAGGTAGACGCCAACCTCTGGCCAAGTGGCCATTTAGAGGGACGGGCAATTGGGCCTTCAGGCGAGGCAAGGGACTGCCAAACTACCTGTCCCATCGGCTGTTTCCATCACTTCATTTGCCAATGGGAACTGTCTATGACAGATGCATGGGTCCTCCAAACAGTAAGGCTGGGCCTCACTTTGGAATTCTTCTCCAGCCCGCACAACCGGTTCACTCAGCCAACCCGGACAAAAGATGCTTGATGGATGCAGAGATCCAGCATCTCCTAGACATCTGAGCCATAGAGCCGGTTCCCACAGAACACCATGGGACTGCTTTCTACTAAATCTTTTTCCTGGTTCCAAAAGTTCTGGGGGCTGGAGAGGGATCTTGAATCTCAAGGTACTGAACAAACTTATTATATACCACCAATTCAAAATAAAATCCCTCAAGTCGATCTTGGGCTGCATAAGGAAGGCAGATTTGATGACTTCAGTAGACCTCAAGGAGGCCTACCTTCATGTCCCAATTTGGCCATCCCATCGAAGATTCCTACACTTCACATATGCCAATCGGCATTTTCAATACCAGGCCATGCTATTTGACCTTTCATCGGCCCCCAAGACCTTCACAAAACTACTAGCGACTGTAGCCGCCACTCTCAGGCAGATTCCCATCAGGGTTCTTTGCTACTTGGACGACATTCTAATTCTATCGTCCTCACACACTCAAGCTACATGGGACCTGACAACAGTGTGCCAAACCTTACAGCTACACAGGTTTTCCCTGAACCTGGAGAAAAGTCATCTCCTGCCTACCACCTGCATCCTCCAACTGGGAGCGGTGATAGATTCCGACAAAGGTCAAGTCTTCCTATCCCCAGATCATTGTCTCAGCATCAAGTCCCTGTGTCTCATGTCCCTTCCCTCTACTTCTCCTGTCTCAGCTGCTTGGGAAGATGATCTCGTGCCTTGCAATAGTTCCATGGGCGGCCATTACAATGGTACCTACTACCATACCAGAAGTCACGCTGCAACAACTCTGGGGCCAAGGTACTACTCCCAGTGTCGGTCCACCTATCCTTCTGCTGGTGGACTTCAACGGCGATGAAATGGGGATGTATCTACCAAGAGCCGCATCGCGTCACTGTTACAATGGATGCAAGCCTGTTGGGTTGGGGCGCTCATCTTCTCTCCCAAGTAGCTCAGGGTCGTTGGTCTCAGGCAGATCTCCAGAAAATATCAACTGGTTGGAGCTGCAGGCAGTCCACCTTGCCCTACGCCACTTCCGATCCGCCGTAGCAGACCACCATCTGCTAGTCTTAACAGACAAAAGCACATGTGAACTGCAAGGGTGGCACTCAGTCCAAACCATTCATAGACGAGTCACCAAAGCTGCTGTCCTGGGTGGTGAGACACACACTCTCGCTCACGCTCAATACATCTCCGGATCAACTAATACTCAGGCGGGTTGGTTGAGCAGGACTCAGATAGATCAATCGGAGTGACATCTCCAGCTGGATTTTTCTGAGAACTGTCACACTGATTTGGACATCCAATTCTCGACCTATTTGCGCACCCGAAGAACACTCAGCTTCCTCGTTTCTCTTCCCTGTTCCCGTGTCCGGGTGCAGAAGAATTTGACGCTCTTCGGTGCCTCTGGTCGCCAGGGATGCTCTATGCTTTCCTGCCCCTCCCACTCCTCCCGAGGGTGATTCACAAGGTCCTAGTGGAGGGAGCAGACGTCCTCCTGGTCGCCCCCTATTGGCCACCGCATCCATGCCACACGGCCTATCTGTCGTTGCCCATCCCTGGAGGATTCCCCAGGACAGGATCTCTCTTAGCCAGGGGGTCATTCTGCATCTAGAGCCCCAGTGGCTCCAGTTGGCCATCTAGCACTTGAGAAGATCCTTCTGAGGAAGGACAATCTCTCAGGGAAGGTGATCACTACCATACAAGCTTCCAGACATGCCTCTACGGACCGGATCTACACCGCCACATGGAGGTCTTTCTGCTTCTGGTGTTGTCAAATGCACATTGACCCAACCTCGGCTTCAGTGTCTGACGTTCTTGAATTCCTCCAAGATGGCTTGGACAAGGGTCTTGCCCCTAACACGCTTCGCAGGCAAGTGGCGACCTTGCACACTGTCCTGCCAGGTGATGGCGATCATCCCCTTACCCAGAACCCGAGGATTCGTAGTTTTCTTAAAGGAGCAGCCAACCTCCATCCCCCTGTTCTCCACCGGTATCCAACCTGGAAGCCCAATGGTATACCTTGTAGGTTAGGAGGGCCCTTCGCAGGTACATTAAGAGGACTGTGCCTTTTTGAAGATCTGTGGCGTTATTTGTCTCTTTCCTCTCTGCCTCGATCGGCAGAAAAGTCTCGCAGAGGAGGCGGAATCAACAAAATGTAAAGTTATATACGCTCAGTCTATGGCTAGTAGACAAAGAATAAACCAAGCTTTGGATTCTCCAGCAGCGTGCATAGAAGGAATATTCAGGTAAGACAACATCCGTTTTCAGAAAATAAGGAACAGATTTGAAAAGAAGGACAGCTGATAGATACCTTCTGATTGCTGTTGTTATTTACTAATTATATTTTTGTTGTACCTTTTCTATATGTATTCCATCAAGGATTCCGTGAGTTGAACTTCCATCTGTTTGTCCAAAGGCAAAGGTTCTCTCCATGGCATACATACTATGAATACCTTTGAAAATAAATTGTGAAGATCTTATTTCTTTTTGTGATTTTGATATTAATGTGGGAGAACTGAAAACGTTTTTGAGAAAGTAGTCTGATTGGGAGCCTTGCTAGTTTGTGGTCCCTTAACAATAAAAAGTTCTGAAGTATTTTACAGATTAATGCATTTATTATAACATGAATCTCATTTAAGCCACAACCTATAATAAATTAATCTTAAAGGTCATGCAATATATCTTGTGTTGAGCTATATATATATATAGACTACTTTATTTACCAATAATACCTTCAAATGCATGCATGGATACTAATAAAAGAGAAAGCCATTGTCTTGGCTCCAAATACTACATTATTTAGCTCATAATGCTCTTATGGTTTCTCACAATTGGCATGCATCCATTATTCACTACTTGATTTGTATTTTGGAAAAGGATTCCAAGAAGAGAGGCCCGTATAAGGCAAGGCCACTGAATGCAGAAACATAAAACTTAACAACCAAGAACATTCTTTTCTAATGTAGCCTATGCTGATATCTGAAGTGTGATCTAGAAAAAGAGAGGTTTGTTCTTTTCTTAGCAAAATTTGTACATGTGTTTCTACTTGCCTAGTCTTCCCCTGCCCTTTTTTTGGTGTAAATATAGAAAAAAAAAAGAATGAATGAGACATTAAGAAGAAATGCAAGCTTGCAAATAATATTTTATTATAAATAAAATTTTAAAAGATGTATTGGAGTGCGTATTGCAGAAATTATAGGCAAGTTGCAAATTTGAAACAATTTGATTGTTACGATTTCCAATAGTTCACAAATATTGCTGTTTCCCTACTACTTTCTAAACTTGGCAATACTAGCTTTCTTTATAATTTTGTTTAGTTTTATGTCTGCTATTTCTTCAGACTGGTATGCTTTCTAACTTCAAGAAATCCTTTCCATTACAATTCTGATTTAGAAGTTTCTGGCATTGGGCTTATTCTAAGAGGTACATCTCTATTGTTTCACCATTTCCACATTTCTGAATTTTGAGCACCCTAAGACATATTCATATTTGCTTGGTTCAGCAGAAAGGAAAAGGTTGTCTTTAAGGGATGTTTACTTACCATTACGAATCTAAAATAACAAAAATGGGATGATGATAAGAACAGTATAATTACAGAACTAATTGCATGAAGGCAGCCTGTCCTTTTTCATGTTAAATATTTGGGAAGTAGGGGCCGGAATACATGGCCTTAGTTTTCTTTCTGTTGGAAAGAAAGAAAGAATTCTGTTGGAATTTCTGAAAAGTTTCTGAAGGAGCACAGGTTTCTTTAAACAAGTTTTGAACATCTCCGCAGTATTATACAGAAAAAGAAGTCTTCAGTATAAAGGTCTTAATACAGTAACGATAGTCATTTGATAATTGTCTTTTATAGATGATCATTTTGTCTCCTTTTGTTTTAAAGAAAGAAAGCACAGGTTTGTCACATAGGAAAAGGGGTAATGTTTTGTCTCCACTACATTCCCCCCCCCCCTTTTATTAGAAGCCCTTCTTTCCGGGAAATGGCTGTATGTACAGCTGCTCTGGCTGATACTGGAAAATTGTTCTACCTTTGAGAAGTACATCATGTCCTCGTGTCCCCATTCTAAAAGGGTAATGAATGCGAAGCAGGTGAGTCAGCCTTTTGTGCTTGGGACCAGGTGCTTTTCCTTTTTTTTCCTTTTTCTTTTGGGAGATGGCATGCTAAAACACACCCTGGCATTCATCCTGTTTGCAAACACTTCAGAGTATTGAGGAAAGGTAGGGATATATTTTATGAGTAGGTTAGCCAGTTTTCTTTAACCATGAAAGAGAGACTAGTTTCTGTGCTGTTCTATGCTTTTATAAGACTAGAACAAAATGAAATTGTAGGATGGAATAGCTGTCCTTAATTAGTTGCCCTCTGACTTGGTTGAACTTTGTTTTGCCACTGAGTGAGAATCAGAAAGCTAAAGGTCAGACCATCTGGAGAGCATCTAGTATATAGGAAGCTTAGGGAGCATAAACTATGCTAGTTTCTTGCCGACTTGTATTCTATTGTTGACTAAAATGGAATATATTTTAGGAATGTGGTATTTCTGACTACCACTACTAGTACTACCAAACCCAGCAGGTAGCTGGACCTGGATATCTGGTAGCGGGATGCGCTAGTGGCTGGCTTTGCAAATATTTCTGATAGCTGCATTTCTGGTAGCTGCATTTGCTAGTATACATCTAGCAAATTAGATAATAAAGTAGTGCATACATACGGAAACGTATGACTAGTTGTGTAAGAATTATTCTTTATATTATTCATGTTGTCTTGTATTCTTGTATGGACTGCACCAGTAGAGGTTAAACCAATTTTATTCTATCCATGATGTACAATGACAATTAAGGCTTTGAATTATAGTAGTCACAAATACCACATTCCTAAAATGGGATGTATTTTAGGAATGTGATATTTTTGACTACTACTTCATTATCTAATTTGCTAGATGTGTACTAGCAAATCCAGCTACCAGAAATCCAGATCTAGCTACCTGCTGGATTTCATGTTTATTTGAATGCTCTGGTGAATTTTTAAGATGTTTAAATCGAATAGTCCTAAAACATAAAGGTTTTGAGAGTGATTAAAAGACACATAAAATTTGTAAATGATACAGTGCTGTTGTGTGAAAAAGATTTTCACATTCATAAAAACATTTCTTAACTGGGTTAAAAGTTGCAATACTTTACTGCAGTGTTTTAAAAAAGATGCCATTATTTCAAAATTAAAGGAAAAGTCTCTCTTTCGGTTGAGTTGACCGAAATGTTTCTTGACATTTACATGGGAAGATCAGTGGTGATGAACTTCAGGCTGATAGGCTATGTTCTAATTATTTGGTATCCAAATGTTTTGCCAGAAACTGTGACTGGTATCTTAAGAGGTGAAAGTGAGCATAAATATTTGGTAATTAGAACATAACCTATTAGCACAGAAACTCATCACCTCTGGATTGACGCTGATTGTGAAAGCCTTTATCAAAATAAGGAAATTGTTTGGCATTCCCATCCTCTGATTTTTTTTTTACCCCTTAGGCTAAACTACATCTCCAAACTTTTCCTAACGGTCTATCCAAATATTAATTAGATCCAACTTAGTTTCTATGATTAGCCGAAGTTAACTAGGGGTTACTGTCTATAACTGGGCTTTTCTACAGTTGCAGCCTATTAGAATAAGAATCAAACCAGTTTAAAGATTACACCACTGAGAGAGAGTTGGACTCAAATTAATATAAATGGCTCTTCTCTGTTCTGTGAAATTATTTATTTACTTATTAAATTTAGGGTACTTTCAGGAGGCTTTCATTATCCAGTTACTCTGGTTCTTTTGTAGAAGTTGCTGGGAAAGAGAAGGGAGGAAGAAAGAGAAAACATTTTCTTTTTGTAGTTTCCTGGTGCTTTCACAAACTGTTTTAAGTCTTTTTCTTTACTATTAGAAAAAAATAGTATTTGGCTATGTGTTAGAATTCACCAGATTAGAAATATCCGAATTTATGTTTTTGTTTGAACTATTTCAAAGTGTTTGGTTTTTTAAAAAATAGTAGTTGATTGGAAAAGGAAATAAATGTTTATTTCAAATTCAAAAGAGGAATCCTTTGACTTTCTTTATTTTTTTAAATTAATGTGGATATACAGATTTTGAAAAAGACTTTTGCATACTGGGAAGTAGCGAGACTGGTTGGTCACATCAGCTGGAAATTGCAGATACTGGAAAAACTAGTATTTCAGGTTCCCAGTATAGCATCCTATCCAAAAGAAGAAGCCTAAGTATTTCCTTTGTAGGAAGGGGAACATTCATTGTGAGTGACAATAGCAGAAATCCCAAACTGAGCCTCCATCAGACATTTCTGTTATATTTGCATTTCTCACTTATAGTAGTGAACATCCAAATAAGCCCTGGGAGGCTGTATATAAACAGCTTGATTGAATATGAAAGCTTTTCTCTTTAGACCAGTACATGAGAAGTAAATAAAACATAGCGATCAATAAAGAAGTGCAGTGGCTGAATTTACAGAAACGAGATATGAAACAATATTGTTTTTAAGCAGCAAAAAGGTATTTTTTGGAGTGAGTTTCTTTTCAAAGACAGATACTGAAGAATCAGAGATTAGATTGAAAGTAAGGGAGACTGGGTGAAAGTAAATATGCCAATAGGCAACTAAAGGCAGCTGTGCCATGAACATTACTGGAAAATGAATCATTTGGGTGGAGGTGGGGATTCTATCAAGGTCCAGATTTTTCAAAAAAGCTTCATATCCTGCTGGATATTTGTGATAATTGTACTTCAGAATGGAGATTGTATAGATGACTTGAAAATGCAATCACCATTCCAAACATTCTTTTCTGCTACAAATTTAGCCTTTCAGCATCTTTATGCTTGTCCTTTTTAAAAAAATCCTTCCCCCCACCCTAGCAAAGCATTTGATAGAATAGCTCTAGACATTCTGATTTATAGGTTGATTAAGTATGGAGAATTACATGTCTATTAGCTAATAGCTACAAGCCACAGTTGTCTTAAAAACAATACTCCAGAGAGTGTGGATCAACAGTTCCTTGTCATACCGGCATAAAATAACGAATGGGTACCACAAGGCTTGATTTGGGTCCAGCTGCTCTTAAACATTTTTTATTTATGGCATGAACACAAAGGTGAAGGCCACTCATATCAACTTTGACAATTCAAAAGACAGAAACAAAATGCAAAATGATATTCATAGCTTTGAGAAATCAGCTAAAAATAAACAAATCAAATATAGAAGAGACAAATGTAAAAAATTTTTTTAGGAGAAAAAAAATACAGGAAGAGGTTGGGGATATGTAGCTTGGTAATAATGCTTGTTAAAAGGATCTTAGAACAGTAACTAATTATAGCTAAGTATAACTGAGAAAAGAGCAAATAAAATTTAGTTTTTCACTAATGGATAGTTTATAAATGAAAGGAAGAAATTACTACCACTTTGTTCTACATTAACCAGGCTCTACTTCAAGCAGTATGCCAAATTACTACATTATAAAAGAATTAGTAAAACTGGATTCGGAGATTGCAGCAAGGATGATTACAAGTTGGAAACTTAGTTGGAGTCATGGCCCATGATACAGCAAAGAATATTTGTGAGCTTAGTCCAATACCAAATGTACAAAACAATGACCACTGCTGTACACCAGGAGGCATGGGGAAGAAACTGATAAATCCAGGTAAATACCGGTAGAATTCTACGGACAGGAAGACAAAGAAAAGGAGTATAACAAATGATGCTTTCTCAGGGAGTCCAGCCTTAAGAGTCTCCAATTCTTGCACTGTTCTGTTCTGTTTCTTTGGGTTTTTTTTCTCCTTGACAGTCAGTGTTCTTGTGGGCTCACATGTAGAATTGTGTCAGTACCAGGTACTAGAGTGGCAGGGGTTATAGATATATTTGTAAGGGTCTGTACTTGTTTCTAAAGTTATCTAGTGGTATATTTCCATTGTTACATTTCATATATTGAATTATTTTTAATGCATCACCTTTGATATGGATGACATTTTTCATATACAGAACCAATGAAATGGTGATAGTTTTTTCCATCTCCTGTTATTTGTTGCCAATATGCTTGAAGGAATTGGTTTATTGATATTGGAATCTATCATATCTGTTGAGTATCAGGATGAGGAAAACTGAAGTAAATCTGATTTCTGAATTCAGAACTAATATTGATTATCAGAGGAACTAATGCATAAGACCAATTCAACAAGAGAAATTTGTATTGTAATATCTCACGGTAGAAAAAAACAAATTAATGGTAAAGAATAATATGGGAAATCTGTAGTCTGTATTATCTTGCCCCAAAGCCAAATATTTTCATTTTCTGCCTTGCCTGCTTCTTTTTCAAATACTCAAGCTGAGATTTAGATATATTCTTCCCCATAGCCTAATTTTCTCAGTTTAGAAGTGTACACAACTACGTAAATCCTCACACTTTCCCCCCACCCCTGTTGTGTATGGAAGATTGAAAGCAGCTCTAGATAAAAGCCAGAAAATTAAGAAAGCAGGCTCCCTTAATGGGCATCTGAAAGATTTATGAAAAAGCTCTTTGAAATTGCAATGTTAAAAGAAGACATGTGAGAGTTTGAGCTTGCTAATGATGATCGACATGAGTAGAAGGGCTTTCCCTTAGGCAAGGATTGCATATGGCAGGAAATACTGCAAGCAGTAATGGATGAATTATGTTACATCAGGGAGGGGCAACATATGGCTCCCTAAATGACATGAGGACTCAGAATATTTTATGTGATTCATGCACCTGTTCCAAATGCTGAAAATGTCCACTTTCCTTTGACAAAAGTAGGGCTGTTTAGATAACTATTGAACAAATCTTTACAGGGGATTCAGCAAGCAGAACGTAATGCAGCAATTTTGCATGGTGATCCACATAGACATGGCGGTTATATGACTAAAGAGATCAACATCTAGCAAATCATTAAAATGATTGGTGAGCTGCACTTGGTTTAGAGGTCACATGTTGGGCAACTTGTTACACAGGTAATGTAGGAAACCGGTCGATTAGATTTTCAGAAGTTTCTGTAAACGTACCTGAATTGGGCTAATTACTCATGCCCTTTAATTCACTGCTGAATTCAGCAAGTAAGCAGTGTTTCCAAAGTAATTATTTTTATGCCCATGATCAAAGAGAGAGAGAGAGAGAGAGAGAGAGAGAGAGAGACAACTTCAGAATCTCTTGCAGTGTCAATTTTTAGGCTTTTAATATTTTTTTACATTTCTAATGTGATCAATGTGAGCAATTCTACCTGGATGACTAAGAATCTTCATCAATGTATTATTACAAATTGGAAGAGGAACAAAAAAGAGAAGTTAGAAACTATGTTTCTAATAATTTTTCTTTTTTGTTTATTTTTGTTTATTTTCTTTTTGTTATAACCTTTTTTAATATACAGAAACAATAAATAACCATGCCATAGAGATTTTAGTATTAAATGGTTGGAATTAAATGTTTGGTTGGAAACCATTATTATGTAACAAATAATGTATTTTGCAATTGTTTATTAATGCCATATTTTAACTTTGGATGTAAAATTTAAACAACCTTATGTTTATCAACACTAACAATTTAGAAATCACAGTTGATGTGAGAAACGAAAGGCCAGGACTACAGATGAAATTCCAATTAAACAGATCTATTGCTCATGCCTGTGCACAGGAATATTCTTAACTAATGGTAAGCACCTGTTATAAAAGTTAGATACCAGTCAAAAGAATTTGGGGGGAGGGGGGTATTGAACTTAGTATGTTTGTGGCTATGTAGCAACTCTAGGCTGATCCCTCCTTTAACTCCTCCCCCAAGCTCTGCCATTCCTTCTCATATAATTAATATTGATATAAACTTTTTTAATCTTTAAAAGTTAAATTATCCAAATATCAATGTATTAATCTCAAGTAAACACCACTGTTCCAAATATAATATAATTTACCAACTTGTGTTTTATAAAGCAGCATAAAAAATATGAAGATGGAAAAAGGAAACAGACTTAGATAAAAGCTGAATTTAAAGCATTAAGGAGTTTTATAATTTTATGATTAACATATTTATTTATTTATTTATTGAACTTGTATGCCACCTTCTCTCCAACAAGGACTCAGGGCGGCTCACAGGAATAAAACAAGCAATAAATCAACATTTAAGTATTAAAAGCTATTAAAATTCCCCTTGAAAAACCCCTTCAGTCCCATCTGGCCTGGTGAAATAACCATGTCTTAAGGTCATGGCGGAAGGAGTGCAGGTCAAGGGCCACCCGGAGCTCCAAGGGGAGTTGATTGCATAAAGTAGGTGCGCCTACAGAGAAAGCCCATTCTCTAGGAGTCGCCAGTAGACACTGCCTGGCCGACGGCACTCCAAGCAGGAGTGCTGTCTGAGTTATTTCATTTAAAGGGAAAACAAAATCTTTGTAAAATCTTACAATATTATTAAATATTATTTAATATTACTAAAATGAGACTTTTAATCCACATTGATGGTAAATTAAATCCTCCAGGGCAATGAATAGAAGCTGGCTTGAGGCTATAATAAATGCATCCTCAAGAGAAATAATGATGCTTCCAGCCTTGAGGGAAGGCTGATCCATTCTCCCATCAAAAAGCTGTTACTTAAGCCTGGATATTCTGCATAATTATTTTCTCATCTCTAACCTCCTGTTTCTTGAGATAGTTGTTGAGAATACACTGCTTGCAAATGATCTTTAGTGACACAAGGATGTGGGAAGTATGACCTTTCTGGTGTTGCTTTATTTCAGGGGTGTCGAACTCATGTCACAGTGGCATCACATGATGTATTGGGACTTTTCCCCCCTTCACTAAACCAGGGGTAGGTGTAGCCAGCATGTGAAGCATCCGGCCTGTGGGCCGTGAGTTTGACAACCCTATTTTATTTCTTAGAAGCCTTTAATACAGGGGTGGTATTCACTTATCTTCGCTACTGGTTTGCAAATGTGAGCACATGCGCGAGCATCAAAAACCGGATGTGATTACGTCGGGGCAGATGGGTGGAGCCTCCCAAAGCTGCCACTACTGGTTAGCCCGAACCAGATAAAACCGGCTGAATACCACCACTGCTTTAGTACCATTGATTATTTTCTTGTGATTTCTGGATCTTTCTAGATTCAAAACACCTGCCTAATAAGCAGGTTCATCTGTGGCCAGGAGATCCATCATATCTCAATCGCCTCTTACTTGCACTATGGCAAAGCATTCTCTGTGGAGCTATTCTTTGAGAGCTTACAGAAGTTGCAGCTGATCCAAAATAATAGCTTAAGCGTCCTCTTAACTTATACAACACTATTACTTCAAGATGTGTTCTGGTTTTCAGTTTTCTACCATATTATAGGGACCACCAGCCCATGGATCGGCACCGGTCCAAGACATGCCAGCAACTGGGCTGTGCAAAAAAGCAAAGTCCCATCCGTGAGATGCTGGGAGCATGCAGAACCACGCCCCTTACGGTCCTTGGAAGAACCTTTCTCCATGGAACCAGTCCCTGGTGCCCAAAAGGTTGGGGTCCACTAGTCTGTTGGGTGCAATTCAAAATATTGGTTTCAGTTTTTTTTTTTTGGTAAATATTTTTTTTTCCAAACATAAACATAAAATATAACTTTCAAGAACAGAGTCTCGATCCGGTCATAGATGATTACCACGATTGCATTCCTTTAACAAGCTCCATTCACAATTTCACATTACATCTTTTAAAGGTAAAGATTCAAAACATAAAAAAACCCCAAATTTTAACATAAATTCTAGCATCTTTATCTAAGTAAATCTATTAGATCAATACAATTTTAATTTCAAATTAAATTTAGCTCATTTTTATATCTATATATCAATCCTGATTATATCTGGTTCTTCTCCACATTGTCTTTATTATATCTTTTACCATCAATGTCAAAATAATTTTTAACAATATTCTAATCTCTTAATTATTTACCTTACAATTTTATCATCTCAAATCTTAATTTCAAACTCAATACAACTCCATTTTTTTTACAATTTATAAGACAAGATTCTATCTATATTTCTTAGATTCTTGACCCTTTTCATCAAATCTTGATATCTTGAACTTTTATCAATTTATCTTTAATTTTATCCCACTTATCATTTATTACACATTTCATGTTACACAGATTTATCACAAAAACATCCGAGTCTCAAACTCTTATCTAGTTGGTGCCAATCACCTCTTATTTTAATTTCCCCTTGCAATATAATTATTTATTTAATATCCATTTCCCAGCATACTTTTTCAAATTAGTTCTCAATATAGTTCATAATATCCATCATTTCTAGCATATATTAAATTAAATCACAATTTATTGCTAAAGTCTGTGTATTTTATCATTTCATTCAATAAAACCTTAATCAAACATATTCACTAATCTAACATTTGTTAACAAATTGAAATTAGAACATATTGCATCAAACAATAAAATTTTTAAAGTTGTCTCACATTAGTATATACTCTTCTTTATTATTTGACAAACCTATATATCAATCCTCTATTTTAATTACCATCTCTTCCTTTCTATCTTTATTACTCCAAGAACCCTCCTGTTTTTATCCAAAAATAATTTATATCTTTCGGCTTTTAAACATTACATTTCAGCTTAGTTACATTTGATTTTATCTGCTTTATTTCTTCCTTTTTCTATCTGTCTGTAAATGTTCCACTTCAAAGTCCATCTGTTCAAATTAAAAATTTTGTATGTCACTTTAATGCTTTTATAATGTCTGTTCCATGTGTGATGTATCAGCTTCCTGTCTTTTGTTCCTACGCCACACCTTTTTTTTTTGCTAGTCTTGTTGATTTCCATTATAAAAAGTCCAAAATATTCCTTCTTTTTTCGTTACACACTCAGGGACAGAATAGGAATCTCCAAAATCCATAGATCTAATGTTAATTTCAAAATAATCCAAAGTAAAAAGGAATTTAAAATGTTTCTTTTCCAAACGAAAGGGAAATCTCTTTAATCCACTCTCCTGCTTAGTCACCACAGACTCCATGGCAATTATGTAATTGGTTTCATTTTTGAAGCTCTATGTCAATCAGAATCTGGGTATTTGCAAGACAATCTATTCCAGCGATATCTTCCCTTCTAGTATGATCTTGTAAAATAGGCTCTCTTTATACTCTTTTCTTGAAGGGTCACAGAATGACATTATACTTAAATTATTTCAGCGGGCCTTGGCAGTTGAGATATTGTACTATTGTTTCCCATGATATAAGTATTTTAGGCTATTATGATACATGTCCCTGGTATTTATGAATGTTGTTAAGTTTTTATTATTATTATATTATTCTTAGGTTTTTAACCTGATCTGTTAATGCCAGAAATCTTCCAGAGCTGATTGAGTGGCTTCTAAGTATATAAATAAATAAAAATTCTTTCCTTCCTCCCCTTTGTCCAGATGTTTTGGATACCAAATCCTATCTTGTATAGCAGGGGTGTCAAACTCGATTTCATTGAGGGCTGCATCGGGGTTGTGTTTGACCTTGGGGGGCTGGGGGGAGCATGGCCAGGAGGGTGTGGCCAACTCAATGGCACTCATTAAGGCTCCATTTTTGCTGGCAGAGGGCTCCAAGAAGCCATTGCAGCCAAAAATGGAGTCTGGGCGGGCTGTGTGCAACCTCCCCGACCTCTCTTTTTACTGGCAGAGGTTTGCAGGAGGCCATCGCGGCTGAAAACTGAGCCTGGGAGGCACTGCAGGCTGGTCCTTCGCTGTTTCCAGGACAGGCCCACGGGCCAGATCTAAGCACCCTGAGGGCTAGATTGGACTTACGGGCTTTGAGTTTTACACCCCTGTTGTATAGCCTGTATTATGGTTGTAATAGTCTAATCCATCTAGCTGGCTCCAAGTTAGTAACCCTGAACTTACCACCCATGTTCTCTTTATCTGTTTATAAAGAGAGCAGACTTTTCTACCTTTTTTCTATAATCATTTAGTATGCATTATTGTTTACAGTATTGTCTACAGAACAGTAGAATATTTATAGATATAAATGAAAAGAAATAGGGGTACTATCAGAGGTGGGTTGCTTCCAGTTCGCACTGGATCGCAAGAACCGGTAGTAAAAAAATTATAGTTCGGAGAACTGGTAATAAGATTGGCTGGCCACGCCCCTGAACCAGTTCCTGGCCCGGTCGCCATTCGCTTACCCCGCCCACTCCCAATCTATTGCTGCTTCCTGAGTCCCAGCTGATAGCTCGAGGGAAAAAAAACTGTTTAAACTCTTGTTGCGGGGCTTCAAAGGGCAGCCCTACAGCTGATCAGTGTTAAAAGAAAACAAATGAGTAGACCGGTACCTGCAAAAATAGAAAAAAAACCAGCCCCTTTCAGCTTCAGGTTAATTACCACAAGTTGATTAGATCGGCATCCTGACTCTCAGCTGATTTGCTCTCAGTTGTTTTGCTCTGTAGCTGCAAAGAGACCTGGAGCACTTTTTTTTACCCTAGCTATGCTTAAAAGTGGAACTGAAAGTAAAGCAGGGTCTTTGCTGCAACATGACAAAATGAGGAAGAGAGAGATTTCTTTTTCTTTTTCCTCACCAAAAAAGGTAGGTGCAAAACTGCAAACAGTGGGAAATTTAGGGCAAAAGAGGAGAGTTCAAGATTTTAAAACACAAAAGAAAAAAAGCTCTATTTAACTAGGGAATTGTAATAATTGAGATACTATTAATTGTATATTGTGTTGAAAGCAGAAATGGTTAAGTTGTGGTTTGGAGGAATATATGGGGGAAATTATTTGGTTTATTATTATTGGTAAATATAATTAATTGATTTGTAAGAAATTGGATTGCATGGAAATAATTGGAATATTCATGTTCATATTGATTAATATACAAAAAAGATAGTTATATAACTAATTGATTTATATTAAAATGTTGAATTTGTATTAAACAACTGTAATATTACATAATTAACCAATGTGAGGATGGATATAAAAATAGATGACAATGGGAAGGGGTATAATATAGAATAGAAGGGAAAAATTGAATTTGATTAAGATTAGAAATGAGGATGAAGGGTAATATTGGTTTTTTTAAAAAATAGTTGAGGAATAAATATGGCAAAAAGGAAATATAGAAATTGTAAATTTAATTGAAATGACTAAACACTGTTTAAATTTGTGAACCGGCCAAATACTCTGTTCAAAGAAAACACATTGTATGTTTGTATGTGTGTTTCTAATTATTGCTATTTATTCATATTCTCTTTTATTCTTTAAAGTTTAACAATTCATTCTTTATCTTAATATCTTTATATTTGTTTGGGGTTGGCTTTCTTCCCTTTCATCTTTTTTATTGTACAGCAGTCTTTCTCCTGAAACCTACCACCTCTCTCTTTTCTTTCCTTCTTACTTTCTCTTCCCCCCTCTTCTTCTCCTCCCTATTTCCTCTTCCTTTCTCCTTCTCCTCCTCTCTTCCTCCCTCTCTTACCCTCACTCCTACTCTAATTTCCCTTCCCTTCCTTCATCCCTCTTTATTGCTGTATCCTTTTATGCATATGGATTACTCAGAGGGCTGAAAAAGTTATTTTTGACTGGTCCTCGCACTTTTGACCAGTCCTCAAACTTACGACTGTCCTCACATTTTACGTTTTTTGCCCTATCTTATCACCATGGTGAAGAGAAGCAGTTGTGAAATGAGTGACATGGTTGTTAGGAATGCTGCACGGGCATAAATGTGAGGATGGTCGTAAGTGTGAGGACCAGTCATAAGTGCGATGACCTGTCAGAAATGACTTTTTTCAGCCCTCTGAGTAGTCCCTATACACATAGCCATCGCCACCCGGTCACATGACCAGCTAGCCACACCCACCCAGTCAGATGACCTCCAAGCCACACCCACAAAATAAGCCACGCCCACAGAACCAGTAGTAAAAAAATTTAGAACCCACCCCTGGGTACTATGCAATTGTTGGGAGAACTTGACAAAGAGAGAAAAGGAGATGAGGATAGAGCTAAATGCAATTGATTGGGAGATTAGAAAACAATACTCTTCAGTTGCACTTGACTACAACTCCCATCACTTTTGAACAGCATTACTAATGATTATGCATGCTGGTGGTAATGGCAATTGTAGTTTTGTACACGTGAAGGGTATCAGATTGATGAAGATCGGAGTAAGGTTAAAAATGGATCTTTTGCTTTACTTCAGAAAAGTCCATGATGCAAGAAGCTTTTCATTATTTTTCTTTCATGACAGAGTAAAGGAGAGGCTTAATAAAAAATATAGAGGGACAGGCTTTAAGTTTCTCACTGTGAAGAAGGTTGAGCAACAAGTTTGGTTGCTAGAAGCAGCATTCTTGATTATTGAATTCATCTTTCATCAGCATTGTTTGTTTTGGCTTGTGCCAACCGTGAGACAACTAATATTGGACTGTTTCAGGTGAACTGAATGAGGCATGTTTAAAAACAAAGGCGCAAGATTTTGTAATGTGCTTTATTCATTTTTAAAAGTTCTATTTTGTAGCCAACACTCTCTTCTGTTTCAGGAGGACATACTGAAATATTGTTTTTCCATGGGTGTGTTACTACATTTGTTTGCCCAATCTACTAATGGATTTTGAAGTGGTCCTTCTTGTAACTTGGGTAAATTTTGTGTTTGAACTAGCATTGCTTACATATTGTGTAACTACTTGTTTTTTCTCATAAAGTAAAATAGCTAACTTAAAAAAAATGGGGTGAGGTCTTTGAGTACCCCATAGGATCACTTCTATGGAGCTTTGAAATAATTGGAAAAGGAGCGATTCTGGTCCAAACTGCAATTGACAGATTGTAAAATACTGGCAAGAGGTATTCTAGTGGCATATTTGGTATTATATTTATTTTTTATTTAAACAAATATTTTAAAGAAATAATGCAGTTGGGATTGAAGTTTGGCACATTTTGGAAGATTTATTGATGGAACCCAGTCATCAAGCAGCCTATTCTTGATCTAGCCTTAAATACCATTCAGGTTTGTTGCAAAAGTCAATATGCTTGTATGCATATTTGCATGTATTTATTCAAAGACTTCTTAACCTTTCTTTTTAGGTAAAAGAGCTCCTAGAGTGAATTTACAAAATTCAGTAGTATGACTCTTACTGCCCTCTGACTCATATTTCAGGTTATCACATATAGTATATAAAGAAAAAGGGACAAGAGGGAAGAGGAACAAAATGAAACCCAGTGGAAAGGAGTTCAGATTGATAGGTAGATATTGTGTTCAGTTTTTTTTTAATAATAGCAATAACAAACAAAGTAACTTCCTTTCCCCCTCTCTCCTTGAAAGAAAAATCGGATAACTTTTTCCCATGAAAAGACTGAGACTGAGCTTTGTTCAGTTTTGGAGTCATTCTAAGCAGTATATATTTGATATCAGGATCTGGTTGGTAGATCGCAGAATTCTAGCAAAAGAATTTGTAGAAGAGTATATAAGCCTGAAATCTACATAGTATCTGCCCAATCTACTGTGTTTTCCCAAAAATAAGACATCCCCCCAAAATAATACCTCCCCCCCCAAATAGACCCTCCCCTGAAAATAAGACCTCCCCAAAACAAGACCTCCCCAAAATAGATCCACCCCCCAAAATAAGACCTCCCCCCAAAATAGACCCTCCCCTGAAAATAAGACCTCCCCAAAACAAGACCTCCCCAAAATAGATCCACCCCAAAATAAGACTTCCCCCCAAAATAGACCCTCCCCTGAAAATAAGACCTCCCCAAAAACAAGACCTCCCCCAAAATAGATCCACCCCCCAAAATAAGCCCTCCCCAAAAATAAGCCCTCCCCGCAAATATTTAAACGCATGCACAGCCAGTCCCCCCCATTTCCTCTGGTTAGGGTTAGGGAGACAGAGATGGAAATCAGGTAAGACGGCAAGAGGAGCCCCGTCTTGCTCCATGCACCCCAAAATAATAAGACCTCCCTGAAAGTAAGACCAAGCGCTTATTTCAGGGTTTAAAAGAATATAAGACAGGATCTTATTTTCGGGAAGACACGGTACATGTTCTTGCAGATTTCTTTGATTAAACAATGTTTTCTATTTGGACCCTGGAATTGTACCTTCTCTATAGCAGTGCCTGTCCTCTGGGATGGGGTTTTCCTTGAGATCCAGATGGCCCCAACTTGGTTCTTATTTAGAAGAGAGCCATGAAGCTTTTAACCCAGGCCTTTGGCAAGGGAGAATGAGATCCTTCACGGCATCCAATCTGATATGTTGTGCTTGCTATCTTTTCTCTTTCTCTTTTATTAATTTCATTATAACTTTGGATTGTTGTGAGCTGCTCAGAATATCGGGAGTCAGGCACATACAAGTTTAATAAATAATGATGATAATAACTTGGCAATCCCTTGCAATTAGAATATTTTAAAAAATCTCAAAGTCTTAACTTTGGCTGCTTCAAGAGCAAGCTATTTGAAGTAATGCAGTCAAAGCCAGAATTTAAAAAAAATATATCATCAAATGCATATTGTGCAAAGCAGCAGAAGAAGCAATAGATCATATGCTCAGTTTGTGCAAGAAGATTGCACAAACTGATTATAAACACTGACATAATACAGTCACCAAAATGATTCCCTGGAACATCTGTAAAAATGATCATGTACCAGTAATAAAAATGGGTAGGAACTTAAAGGTGAAAAAATACTTGAAAATTAGCAGGTTAAAATATTGTCAGATTTTAAAGTGCAAACTGTTAAAGTCTTGGCACATCACACATAACTATGCTTAAAAAGGAGAAAGTATAGGTAATTGAGGTGGCAATAGCAGCAGATAGTAAAATAGAAGGCTAAGAACAAGAGAAGTGTCACACAGAGTCTCCTTGTAGGGGAGATGGGCAGCATAAAAATTAAACAAACAAACAAACATCTGGAAATTAAAGTTGAAGGATTATGGCCTAAAGCCTGATATGATAATCCCATTGGTTATTGGCACTATGGGTGCAATATTGAAAAAGATATTGATGGCACTTGGAAAATACGTGTAGTGACAAAATTTCCATTTTTTTAATTGTAAAAGGCCATGCTGCTTGGATCTTCATTTATGCTACATGAATATATTGCAACATCCTAGGTTGTTGGTAAGAACCCGATGAATATGAAAGCCAACTCGAAGGAACTGGCAGCTGTGATTTCACATTGTTGTATATGTATACTACTACTACTACTACTACTACTACTACTACTACTACTACTTCTATTACTACTACTACAATAGTGTTACTATTTTGAAAGTGTAATAACAGAATAGAATCATAGAATCACAGGGCTGGAAGGGACCTTGGAGGTCTTCTAGTCCAACTTCCTGCCCAATGCAGGAGACCTTATACACATCTCAGACAAATTGTTGTCCAATCTCTTGAAAATTTTCAATGATGGAGCATTCACAGCTCTGGGAGGCTGTTGATTAATTATTCTCACTATCAGGACATTTCTTCTTAGTTCCAGGTTCGATTTCTCTTCAATGAAGCTTCTACCCATTGCTTTTTGTCCTGTCCTCAGGTACCCTTCAAGTACCAAAAGATAGCTATCGTGTCACCCCTAAACCTCTTTGTTAGGCTAGATGTATCTAGTTCCCTTAACCACTCATCATATGGATTTAGCCTCCAAAACTCCTTATCATCTTTGTTGCTCTTCTCTGCACTTTTTCTAAGGTCTCATCATCATCATCTTTGTATCAATGTGTCCAGAACTGGACACAGTATTCCAAATGTGGCTTCACTAGTGCAGTATAGAGCTGTACTGTCACTTCTCATGATCTTGATGGTAATTATTAAAATATGTCCTGCATTGTAGAAAACATTTGTGATGTCCTGTTCGGTGTTTTGAACAGTGTGATCTCATATGTTTTGATACTTGTATTTCAAAGTTTTGCTTAGTTCCCCATCTCTCGTAATGCTTAGTCTCCAGCTCTTCTGGCATCTTTGTTTCTCTTATCTGATCATGTTCCAATGAGAAGAAACAGGAATAAGCATTTTGCCTCTGCTCTTCTGTGTTGCATCCTTTTGTTTCCTCTTCTGACACTTACATGATGACTGATCCAAGCATCTGTATGCATTTGAGTACTAACATTAATTCGTGAAAAGATCTCAATTATGGCAGATAAAAATGAAATGAGATAGTTATGGTAGGGAATCTATGTAATTGGCTGTTCCTTTTCTGTATTGTAGCATAGTTGTAAAATGAGAGTCTGACGTCATTTGCAAAGCATTTTTGTCGTTTTCATCTGGGGAATTTATTTAGTGGTTAGCTAGACACAGATGCATCTACTTCTGTTATATCATTTATCAGGGTCTGATTCCAAATAGGATGTCTCTGTGTATGGAATAATATATGGAAATACAATTATGTGTCTTTAATTGACTTGACTAACTCTCTCCTGCAATAACAACTGATTGTTGATGTAGATGAAGAATGGTGTATTGTTTTATAATTCTATCATAATGCCTTTTCCCTTTGAAATTTTCAGTTTTAGTTATAATTCTACAGGTAGTTGAGGCAGTAACATTATTCTTCTTGGTGTCCTCAAACAATCCTTTGAGAGGGTTAGTTTGAGATATAACAGTAATTACTTCACAGAATAACTTGATGCCATGGTTGTGTTGAGATTTGAACCACATGGCCAAAATCCAAGATTTGATGCTACTGATTTTCATTCTTATTTTCTCGGTATATATACATAAGTCAAACTACATATATGGGTAAAGTATTAGTTTTGGAAGCAGGTAATTTTTGTGAACACTTATAACAATGTGCAAATGATAAATGTTGGTACTCCCTGAAGAAGAAGCTATTATGAACCTTTCCAGTTTTCTATTCTGGATAGAAATGGTGTTGGGGCCCCTGGGGACTGAACTGGGATGTTTTCACATATTTATGCACTTTGTCAGTGGAGGGGACTTGACCATCGGAACAACCGCCATGAGAGGGCAGTTCTGGACCTGAGCCCTGGACGCTGTGCTGTCTGCATTGGTTTCATCACTGCCACCTCACCATAAGAGGGGGCTGACCAGCTGGCCTAACCACCGTGAGAGGGTGGTTGGATCTACCCCCCCCCCTTGGATTGTGGTCGTCCTGGAATTTGACTTTGTCCTCTGTTGTGAGGGGACAGTGGACTTGCTCCTGTGAAAATGTCTTTGAGACCCCCCATTTCTATGTCTCCTCCCCTGGACCTTTTATATGGACCCTCAGGATATGGTCGTGCTCACCCGTTATGGTCGAGATGTACTCAGCAGCGGAGTTTCTTGGTCTGCGAGACTCCCCCATCTTGCAGGCTTGGCCCTCCACTCTATCGAGGGCCTACCTCAATCATGGGTTTTGGAACCCCGAGAGGTGGCATGCCGCAAAGAGGGGATTGCGGGTTTTTTAAAAATTGTCTTTGTGTAATCTTTTAGGGGGTTTGGGGAAGGGGGAGGGGAGGGAGGGGTATAGGCCTGGCTCGTCACAGGGGCCTGGAACAGGAAGCGGGGGGCGGGGTGTCAGTGTTGATAGGAGGGAGGGTGATCCCATAGGGCCATAGTTGGTATGGCGGGAGCAGGGGGCCCCATCATGTGGGGGCCCGCACCTGCTGTCTTCAAGTGGTGGCGTGCCTCGGCCCCCAGGACTCTTCTCGTTCCCTGGGCTGTCCAGAGTTGTGGTGCCCGGGCCTCAGGCCGATGCTGTGCAACGCTAGGTCCGTGGTTAATAAGGCCCCCCTCATTTGTGACCTCATTCACAAATGAAGGTATTACAGAGACCTGGTTGGGCCAGGAGGGGGGGTTCCCCTCGTAGAGATGTGCCCACCTGGTTTCCACGTATTTCATCAGCCAAGGGCCCCGGGCAGGGATGGGGTGGGGTGGCGGTCATTATAAAGGAAAGTCTTGATCTGTACTTCAGATAGCCGGATGTGAGTCTCTCCTGGTGAAGTGGGGCCATGGGATGCAGGTGGGCCTGCTGATCACGTACCTGGCTCCCTGCCATGTGACAGCAGCCCTGCCCAAGCTCCTCAACGTTATTGCCGGGGTGGCGGTTGATATCCCCAGGCTTTTGGTCATGGGGGATTTCAACCTGCCATCTGCCGGTGATACAGTTATTGAACCCCTGTCATGGTCAGACCATTCTCTCCTGAGGCTCGACTTTCTGACCGCCGCACCCCACCGCAGGGAGGCGGAACCGACCAGGTTGTTCCGCTCCAGGTGCCTGATGGATCCTGATAGGTTCCAGAGGGAGCTTGGGCCAGTTCCTGAAACTCTGGCTCACAACTCGGCTGAAAACCTGGTGGCCATCTGAGATAGGACAGCCACCGGTGCTCTGGATCGAGTCGTGCCTTTGCGGCCTCTGACTCGGCGCCGAACCTGCCTGGCTCCTTGGTTCTCTGAGGAGTTGAGGGAGATGAAGTGCCAGAAAAGACACCTAGAGAGTGGTTGGAGGACTAGTCGATCTGAATCCAACCGAACACTAGTTAGGTCTTATGTTAGGACCTATTTAGTGGCGATAAAAGCAGCAAAGTGTAATTACTTTTCTGCTCTTATTGCATCGGTAGATAACCGCCCAGCCACCTTGTTTAGAGTGACCCGCTCCCTCCTACATCAGGGAGCATGGGAGGACCCCTTGCAAGGGCAGGCTGCGGATTTTGCACAATATCTGCAAAATAAAATCGCTCAGATTCGGGAAGGCTTGGACTCTGAATAGGTAGATTCTGGCGAGGTGACTGAGGCCAGCCTTGAGAATGTTATCTGGGAGGAGTTCGATCCTGTGACTTCTGAGGACGTAGACAGGATTCTGGGGAAGTTAAACGCAACCACCTGTTTATTGGACCCGTGTCCTTCCTGGTTGGTACTGGCCACCCGGGAGGTGACACGAGGCTGGCTCCAGAGGATTATTAAATGCCTCTCTGAGCGAGGGTTTCTTGCCTGCCGCCTTGAAAGAGGTGGTGGTGAGGCCTCTCCTCAAGAGGCCTTCTCTGGACCCGGCTATTTTGGCAAATTACCGTCTGGTCTCCAACCTTCGCTTCATTGCGAAGGTTGTTGAGAATGTGGTTGCGCGACAGCTCCCGCAGTATCTGGATGAAACCGTCTATCTAGATCCATGCCAGTCGGGCTTCAAGCCTGGGTACAGCACGGAGATGGTATTGGTCACATTGGTGGATGATCGCTGGAGGGCTCGGAACAGGGGTTGCTCCTCTGTTCTGGTTCTGTTAGACCTCTCAGTGGCTTTTAATACCATCGACCATGGTATCATGCTGCGTCGACTGGAGGGATTAGGGGTGGGAGGCACCGTGCTGCAGTGGTTCTCCTCCTATCTCTCCGACCGGTCGCAGTCTGTGTTGGCAGGGGGGCAGATGTCGACCTCGAGGCACCTCGTTTGTGGGGTGCCATAAGGGTCGGTCCTCTCGCCACTCCTGTTCAACATTTATGTGAAGCCGCTGGGTGAGATCATCCGTGGTTTTGGGGTGCAGTGCCAACTGTACGCTGATGACACTCAGCTGTACATCTCCACACCTGACCACCCCAATGATGCCCTCAAAGTGATGTCCTGGTGCCTGGAGGCCGTGCGGGTCTGGATGGGGAGGAACAGGCTTCGACTCAACCCTTCCAAGACCGAGTGGCTGTGGATGCCGGCATCCCGATATAGCCAGCTGGTATTGGGGGTGGGTATTGGGGGGTGAGTCTCTGGCCCCCACAGAGAGGGCTCGCAACTTGGGTGTCCTCCTGGACACACAACTGTGTATTGGGGGTGAGTCTCTGGCCCCCACAGAGAGGGCTCGCAATTTGGGTGTCCTCCTGGACACACAACTGTCTTTGGAAGAGCATATGACGGCTGTGGCCAGGTTGGCCTTCTATCAGGTCTGCCTGATACGCCAGTTGTGCCCCTTTCTGGATCCGGACTCCTTATGCACAGTCACCCATGCCCTCGTCGCATCTCAGCTGGACTACTGTAACGCTCTCTACATGGGGCTCCCCTTGAGGTGCACCTGGAGGCTCCAACTGGTCCAGAATGCGGCCGCGCGGGTGATTATGGGAGCAACATGGCGCTCCCACATAACACCTCTCCTGCGCGAGCTGCATTGGCTCCCCGTGATCTTCCGGGTGCTCATCAAGGTGTTGGTTCTCACCTTTAAAGGGCTCCATGGCGTAGGGCCAGGGTATTTGCGAGACCGCCTGCTGCTACCGATAACCTCCCACCGGCCAATACGCTCACACAGAGAGGGCCTCCTCAGGGTGCCATTGGCCAAGCAATGTCGGCTGGTGGCCCCCAGGGGGAGAGCCTTCTCTGTGGGGGCACTCACCCTGTGGAATGAGCTACCTCCTGGAATACGACCGATCCCGGACCTCTGTACTTTCCGTAAGGCCCTGAAGACTTATTTATTCCAACAAGCCGGCCTAGCTTAAATGATTTTTAATGGGGACTTCTTCAATTTTATTGATTTGGGTTTTAAATTGGGAATTTTTTAATTTTGTGGACTTGGGGTTTTAAATTGGTAAGCTGACGATTTAATTTATTTTAGTTCTCTTAATTTTTGTATTATATGTATTTTAATTCTGGCTGTTCACCACCCTGAGTCCCTTTGGGAGAAGGGCGATATATAAATTAGATTAAATAAATAAGTAAAATAAATAAATATATGCTGGATTATAAAATTCATTATCTCTTGTTTATCATATGCAGAATACCCATATGGGTTGTTATCAGCTGTCATATCTCTGCAGGCATTAAATTCTTTTCTGGAATACTGCCACTGTATCAAAAGATACAAGGCAGTACCTGCAATGATTATTTCTGGTTTGTTGGATTGTGTAACATGTGAAAAATAAGAAAGAAACATTCCATTGCAAAATACACAAATTACCTCTCCCTCCTCAGGTAGACTAGAACTACAAATTAGTCCAATGGGATTTTTTAGGGAAGCTATTGCTCAGAAAAATGAAATATTTACAAACTTTTCTAGATAAGATTGATCTCAATTGGTCCCAGTAGATTTCCATGTTCCCATTTTAAGACTGTGTTTTGCCAACAATGCAGGTATGCATTGTTCTGGTCTGCAGTTGCCTGCAGTCTGGATGAAAGAGGTTGCGATGTACTTCTGACAGGACTCATTTCAGCCAGACAGTAGGGGAAAAAAAGAAACATAATTTTTATCTTGCATAAATACCCAGGCATGTATTTTTCCAGTTCTTTCCTCACCCCATGCCCATATTTTCAGTCCTCTGGTGACTAGATCATACTCTCTCGATTCCTGCATTAGACCATTTCTTTTTGTTTCCTCACTAAAACACGTGTTTTCTATTAGGTTTTTGGGTTTGCTCTGTCCTAACTCACTTCCCTTAAATGGACTCCAGAGGATGGTAGAGGACAGGAAGGCCTGGAGGAACGTTGTCCATGAGGTCGCGATGGGTCGGACACGACTTCACAACTAATAACAAATTCACTTCCAGTTAGGACAGAAGCTAAAATATGTGGCACTCCATTTGTTCAAATTTATATGTTTTATTATTTGCTACTTCCTTGCTCCTTTGTTTCCTTTTATATCTCCCTGCCAAAATATCATTTATAACTTCTTTCTGGCTGGAATATATTTTATTATTTGCTTATTAAATTTGTTTGCTGTCCGTCTCACTGCAAGGCGACTCTGGGTGGCTTACAACATCAAAATAAAACCATAAATATATATACCAATTCATAAAATCACAGGAGTCACAATGAAAATATAGATTACAACTAAGACTAAAAGATGGGGAGGAAAGGAAGCAAAATTTATTTCTATTGATGATGTTTTGGCCTTGCAAGCACCACATAAATTGTTGCTATACATAAATAACAGTCAGGTATGAGTAACCGTGGTTCAATGTCAAACATGTTTTTTATTGCAACTCATTGCATCATGTTCTGAAACCTTCAGCGCAAGCAGAAGAATTTGTTTTATCAGTCAAATTTGAAAATTACTTATTCTAATAGTGTCTTTAGCAGAAGATTTGTTGTTGTTGTTAGTCGCGAAGTCGTGTCTGACCTATTGCAACCCCATGGACAACGTTCCTCCAGACCTTCCTGTCCTCCACCATCCCCTGGAGTCCATTTAAGCTCACGCCGACTGCTTCAGTGACTCCATCCAGCCACCTGGTTCTCTGCCGTCCCCTTCTTCTTTTGCCCTTAATCTTTCCCAGCATTAGGCTCTTCTCCAGTGAGTCCTAGGTGGCCAAAGTATTTGAGTTTCATCTTCAGGATCGGAAGATTACTCGAAGATATCAGAAGACAATGGCAAACTAGTTCTATATTGTTCCCAAAAAAGTAATGCTAATGTATCCATGAGGTTACCAGGTCTGGAGAAAAACGGTATCTTTACCTAATGCATACTCAAAAAAACCTCTCAATATAAAAGAAGCACTGCTGGACCTTACCAAAATAAATCTTATTCTTAACCCTGTTTCTTAGAGGCCAGTGATATTCAGCCTTCTGCTGCTTATTGATCTCAGTGCTGGTACTCATATAGTTAACTGTCACGAGAGAGGTATCCCATAGCTTCACAGAAATGTATCCCATTGTCTTTTCTCCTGCTATAGTCATCTTGTGGTGATGAATTTACATAAACCAGTTCTGCAAAGCACTTATTATCTCTCTTTTTAAAAAGTTGGATGTACTGTACATCCAATTAGTTTAACCGAGCAACTCCAGATTGTTTCTTTTTCTTGCATAATTAAAGGTATTGCCTTTAATTGCAATAACTAGTTTCAGATTTTTTCTTTAAAGAAAAGAGCATATCTTGTTAGCTTAAATGGGAAAGAGAAGTTAACATTTATTTAGGCCTTATTTTTGTTTAGATTTTACATAGCCCTTTAGGCAAAGGTAGGGTTTTGCTCAATGTACATTTCTATTAAAAAAACCCTATTTTGTTGATGTGTTATTTAGATATATCTGGCTGCATTTACATTCAGATAATGGTGTATTTTAAAATGAGTATTTTAAAGTATTATTGGTCTTTGATTTTACATAACAAAGATGATGCTCTGGATGTTAAAGTTGCTTTAATTTGCCATATACGCATTGGCCATTTGGATGTTATGCATGTTTAGAACAAGCATTTGTCTTAACTTTGCTTCTTTTTCCTCCTAAAAATTATCTGTATAAGAAATTGTGAGTATGCACTTATGCTCATTCTGAACTTGGCAAGATGATTTTATGAGCTGCAGTGGCACAGTATTTAGAGTGCAGTACTGCAGGCTGCTTCTGCTGACTGCTGGCTCCCTGCAGTTTGGCAGTTCAAATCTCACCAGGCTCAAAGTTAAATCAGCCTTCCATTCTTCCAAGGTGGGTAAAATGAGGACCCAAATTGTTGGGGGCAATATGCTGACTCTGTAAACTGCTTAGAGAGGGCTGTAAAGCACTGTGAAGTGGTAAATAAGTGCTATAGCTATTGCTATTTTATGCTGCCTTGCTCAACCTGCCATTCCAGCCCAAGCATGCAGTATTTGGAGGACACCAGGCTGGGAAAACTGGCCTGAAATATAGAGCCTATGAATTGTTGAGCTTTCCTCATTTTAGCTTTTCAATCCTGGTTGTTTATTAGAATCCTGTATCACGCTATCTTCCCCTCCCATCTGATTACCGATATTTAGCCTTTTGTATAATGTATACAAATTGGTTTCTGTAAGTTGTTGGAAGTTCTGTATGTTGATATTCATGGATCAAGTTATTTTTCTTCCCATCTCCCTAGGCCAAAATAGTAGATGACGAATTAGTCAGTACTGATTTGAGTATTTGAAATCACATATTTCAAGAGTTTTGCTTCCTCCTGAAATCTAGTTTAACTAGCTTTCTTGTGACCTTCTAAAACTAGCTGTTGCTGTGCATGTCTTCATTTTATAGACCAGAGGTGAGGAGCATTCCCTATCTTTGACTGGCTTTTTTAAAAATTTCATATACTACCCAGAAGACAGAACAACCTCTCCTTTTGTGAGAGGAGCTTGTGCTGTAGCCCTTTCATTGTCACTTCAGGTTTCACTGACTGAAATGCTTCCCTCAGGTAAAACTGTGCTCTTTATCGCCTCAATTATGAGGGAAATATTAATGGTCTTCAAGATTTGCAAATTAAAATAAATCTTAAGGTTTAGGTGATAATACTCCGAATGACCCCAGAACATTGACTTTTGAGGAAAATGCAATAAAAAACTGATTTGGAAGAAAGAAGCAACTGACTGACTAAAACAGGGAGCAAAGAGCAGTTTACACTGCAAAGTTTTATACAGCTTCAATTTCTTCCCCTATATCAGGAATAGATAAATCTATGGGCTTCTGGCAGCCCCTACTATTTTACTCTGTGTGACTTCCAAAGACACTGATCTTGTGCTGCTGAAATATGAAGGCACATTTCTTATTAAAAACAAAAATAAGGAACATATTAAATCTCTAGTAGGGGTGAATGCACCTATTTTAATAAAACAACAACATTACATCTAAAATTCTTTTTAAGGGAAACATGAAAACTTCAATTTGTGTCAGTGGGAACAATGAATTTTCTTCCAGCAAAATACACATTTTTACTTCCATTGTAGTCTTCAGTACACATTTTGTTGTTTTTATTTAGTTTAGATCAGGGTTGTCAAACTCACGTCGTCATGGTGGTGTCACATGATGTATAGGGACTTACCCTCCTTTGCTAAACAGGGCATGGGCGTGGCCAGCGCATGATCCATTTGATTTATGGGCCGGGAGTTTGACAGCCCTGGCTTAGATCAAGAATATACCACACAGTGTTTGGAGAAATACAAAATCTCTAATGAAGAATACTCCTGGAAGTATGAATTGGGTTGACTTACTTAACAGTGAGAAGGAAATAAATTTTTTAACCATCTCTGCTTACAACACTGTAGAATTGAGCATCTTCTACAGTTCCCTTTCTTTGGGTCACTAGCTCTGTCTAGAGATTGTAAAAAGCACTTTCTGAAGATTTTTCCCTTTGCTGGTTCAGAGAACCAGGGGAGAAGGGGAGAGAGTCTTTCATCAGCCATATTGATTTCATCTTTTTGTAGTGAATGCTTAAGCCACTGCTTATACCAAGTAATTGGATTATTGTGTCTCTGGAATCTTTCACATCTGTAAAATGTGTTACTCTTTCATGCATAGATTTATCTCCCCCCCCCCTTTGAATATAAATAGGAAGCATGAATATGAAGCTAGCTACTGGACCACCTGTCTATTTTATTACTTATTTATTTTTTAGCATCAAGTGGTTTTTCTCTTTCAGTTGTGAAAGCTGCGTGGAGCTGCTGTTTGTTCGGGGATCTGGGAATTGCCAAGAGTGTGATACCCCTTTGCGGAAGAGCAACTTCAGAATACAACTCTTTGAGGATCCAGCTGTTGATAAGGAGGTGGAAATCCGTAAGAAGGTGCTGAAAATGTAAGTATCAGCAAGCCTCAATTAAGAGAAGCCGCCTCTTTTTTTGTTTGTACTTCCAAATTCATTTTAGTTATGTTTGTGAAAAGGCTTTGTTTAAAATATTTACAAAATATTCTTATCTTAGATCTCAATATATTGCTCAGGAAAGTATTTTTTCTGGTTTCTCGTATTTTTCTTTTGTTTTTTTTAAAATACAAAATAGGGCAGAGCAATGCACAGAAACAAAGAAACAAAGACACATGATTTGTGCAAAAATATCGTTCCATATCTCAATATTTCAGGCAGGAAACTTACATTTTCTTAATTCTGATGTGTTGGGAGTTTTAATGCTTGGTTGTTAACATGAATATATTTAAATGTTTGTTTATCAAGCATTTATATAGCACTTTTAAAATATAACTTGTACATCTTGACTGGCATAAATATAGTGTTGTGACTATACATCTGCAAATTTTAAATGCATATATATGCACAATGTTTTTAATAGAAGAAATAATATATGGAAATTCACTTTCTTTTTATCTGTCTGCTCTCATTTCTTCATATGTTTTCCTTCCTCCTTTTTTTTAATCAGACTTAGATGATAGGTTCCTTGGTACAAAAACTTGTCCTTCATGTAAAGTGCCATGATATTATCCACCATCTCAGCACTTTTGTTTTTCCTGAACAATTTTATGAAAAATCTGCCTGCCTGCCTGCCTGCCTGCCTGCCTGCCTGCCTGCCTGCCTGCCTGCCTGCCTCTATCTATCTATCTATCTATCTATCTATCTATCTATCTATCTATCTATCTATCTATCTATCGTATATATCTATCTATCATCTATCATTATCATCTATCTATCCCATAAATATAGGGTAACTCTGGGCAGCTTATAATATTGAAAAGATAATAGCAATAGCAATAGCAGTTAGACTTTTCAGCACTCTCTGAGCAGTTTACAAATGTCAGCATATTTCCCCCAACAATTGGGTCCTCATTTTACTGACCTCAGATGGATGGAAGGCTGAGTCAACCTTGTGCTGTTCAGGATTGAACTCCTAGCTATGGGCAGAGTTAGCCTGCAATGCTGCATTCTAACAAGAGCGTCACCATAGCTCTATATAAAATTATATAAAACCTATACACAATATAAATAAAATACTATAAAAATACGCAACCCTAACTAAAAGATGGGGGACGAGGGAGTAGGAAGGGAGGTGTGATCTGTTGCTAATCTTTCCACCGCCTCTCTGGCGGAAAGTCAGGATGGTTCGAAACTCTGGCACAGGGCAACCTGTTCTAAAGGGCAGAAGCAAGAGCAAAGAAGGCTCTTCTCCTGGACCCTGCCAGCTGGAATATCCTGGCTGAAGCTTCCTCTGTGGACTTGAGTGCCTGTGCCAGTCCCTTTGGGATGAGATAATCCAACCACAGGAGCCATGGTGGCGCAGTGGTTAGAATATAGTATTGCAGGCTAATTCTGCCAGTAGCCAATAGTTCAATTTTCACCTGTTTAAGGTTGTCTCAGCCTTCCATCCTTCCAAGGTTAGTAAAACGAGGACCCAGATTGTTGGGGGCAATATGCTGACTCTGTAAACCACTTAGAGAGGGCTGTAAAGCACTGTGAAGCAGTATATAAGTCTAAGTGCTATTGCGTGATATTAATCATAAACAGCCAGGTTTCCGAGCATAAATACTAGCAAGAATGGTATTTTTACTTTTTTTCCTTTATTGCTCTTTAGCTATAAAAATTACCATAACCGTTTAAAAATATGAGACACTACCTGGCCTCAGGTTTATATGATCTTATTCAAGACATATCACCTTTAAATGAAATGACAAACTTAATTGAGGTTATAGTTTTCTTAGCTCTTTAGATCCTTTATCCATTTGTCATTGCTCTATTCTGTTGACTTTGGGGAAGCATTTTTATTAGCTGCTGACTCACTCAAGGTTCAGAAAAGATCAGTTTAGATAAAATCTGAGTGCTTGGTTTTTCAGAAAGGATGAAAAAAGAATGTCAGAAGTTTATATTTTTGAATGCCCAGATGTAATCCTATTGTGGGCTTTTTTTTTGGTCTCTTTGCAAAGATACAATAAAAGAGAGGATGACTTCCCCAGCTTAGCAGAATACAATGATTTCCTGGAAGAAGTGGAAGAAATTGGTAAGTTCTAATGTGTGCATATTAGATGCCCTGCATGCTTTTATTTCCTGCCAGCCTCATTGAATGTTAAAGCTGAGCCTCTCTTCACTGATCTTTATTGGAGCACTTGATGATTGGCTAATTACTTTTTCTTTGCATTTTTAATCAAGAGCTCTTCAATTTGAGGGATGTATTGGGGTAATAAATGTTTCTAGTAGTCATAGTAGGGATGGGTTGTGGTATGGTGGGAAACACGTACCCCAAATGAGGTTATAAAAATGCTTTGTAGGTTATTGCTGGGACTGCAAAAGAAAAACTCCCTGAAAGAAAAGGGGAAAGGAATACTGTTCAGTTCTTAATCTTGGCTTCCATTTGCCTTTATTCACCATGACAGTAGCCATATGTACCCCTTCTAATCCTCTTACTGCTTCAAGTACAGTAGCCGGGAGGGCTTGAAACATTTGACCTTCTGTGCCATTTTGGCAATGTGTTTATGGGGCTAATGCAAAAGGACAGAAGTTAAAGAGCAAGATGAAATCTCTCTCTTTTTTTCTCCTTCTTTGTTGGATTTCAGGCCTACAGATGCTATGGCTTGGGGCTTGTTCCATTTTGATGGCAGTTGAAAGACAACATTCTCATTGGGGAATGTTGACCTAAAGGATTGGGTGGGAAATAGGATCTTTCTTGCATTGGAGACCAAGGCGTGTTAATAGGGGAGAGATGTATGTGCTCTTTGAGGTCTTGTTAATATTTAATGCCTTTCTTCTATTTATGGCTATACTCCAGTGAGCTTTTAGTCTGCATATTTCAATCAAATCCCCTTCTCCTTACCCTGCACAGCAGTTATCTGAGTATAGGTGGCGAGATATGCATGACCTTTGGGGCCGTGTGTCCCCAAACCTTTCCCTCTAAGAAATCCCCTGGATCTGTTAGCTCTTGTTTTCCTATCTGGGCATTTGCTGTTGGTTTTGTGTGGTAATTTTACTCGTTTACTTTTCTCTTTCTCTTTCTGCCCCTGCTCTTAACTATACCATAAAAAGAAGTCAAAAGTGGGTTATAGTAAGCAAATTAATGTGAGTACAAATTATCTGACAAGCTTGGTGACTTGCAGTGTCATTGTTATTTATTTTACTTTCAATAGTCCTGATTCTTATTGTATTCAAATAATAATCAAGCTGTCATAAGTTCCTGTGCTCAATAGCTCATGTGTTGCTTGGACTACTACAATGCACTCTACATGAGGCTACCCTTGAAGAATATCCAGATGTTGCAGCGGGCATAGGATGCAGCCATGAGAACAGTTCTTGAAGCCCGTAAGGTAGCCCATGTTACACTGTTGTTCCATGAGCTGGTTGCCAGTTTGCTTCCGGGTCCAGTTCAAGGTGTTGGTTATCTTTAAGGTCCTTCATAGCATGGATTCAGTTTACCAGGTTGGAGAGGTTAGCTGTATTGGCAGCAGGGGCATGCTGCAGGCTCCATCAGTCAAGGAATTCCAGCTGGTGAAGTCCAGGGAAAGAGCCTTTTCAAATGTGGCTCCAGCCCTTTGGAACATTATGTCCTTCATGGTGAAATCTGCACCCACTCTTTTGACCTTCCAAAAAGGCCTGAAGACCTGGTTCTGCCAACTGGCCTGGGACCCCAATGGGGATGCGCCATTCTGGAGGTAGTTAATGGAGTGGATAAGACCCACCTCCGCCCTCTGCTGCCCCTCCTATGCATCGTATTGTGTTCCTTCTCTTTCCTAAAGCTAATTTTAAATTAATGTTTTAATTTTTAATATTTCTGTTCTTAATGATTGTAAGCTTCCTAGCGTCACCTCCAGGCTAGATGGGTGAATGAATGAATGAATGAATGAATGAATGAATGAATGAATGAATGAATGAATAAATAAATAAATAAGCAAGCAAGCATTTACTGGGCATTATTGGACAAGGAAGCTGACATAGGTGAAACAAAGCTGATATCCGGTATGATCAAGCAAGAAGGTGAACTAACCTACCAATTAGCAAAAAGCAAGTACAAATGTCATTTTGATCAAAAGTTAAGTTATTCCAATTCTGAAGAGCCTTATACTGAGAGTTGAAGTCCAATGTTTTTTTTGGTCATCCAGTCTTGGTGGGTGACAAGCGGTAGGTCTTTCTGGCCATTTCTGGAGCCAGTGGTGCCAAACAGCTTGAACAAAAGACCAGCAGCTCCCTCTCCTGGTGAGGTAGCATACTGAGTGAGGTAGATGGGCCTGAGCACCCAGCTCTGTGGTTGGAGTTTTGTGCCGCAGCTGAATTGATTCCACCCCCCACCCCACCCCCCAGCACTAGAAATTTGACTAATTATTGTGCTGTGTGGTTTTGAATTCATGCACACACACCTATCTCATGCCCACAACCTTACCAGTTAAATTGGAATTTTCTTATTTGATTTTTCAGTTTCTTTCGGATATGAAAGTGGTATTAAAAACAATGTGTTTTGTGCTGTATATCTTAACATCTTAAAGGCAGTCCAACATGTAAAAGAATGAGAGCGAGATGGACAAAAGTACACTTGTCTATCTCCTTTTTCTTTTCTCCTTCAGATTGTGAAGGCCTAAAACAGGTTTATTTGGAAATGTATGTTGTGCTCACATAAGAAAGACTTTTCTAAGTTGTCTGCATAACACTCATCTGTACTAATGCTAATCTGATAAATTTGTTTTCTGAAATAGAGTAACAAATGGGCCCTCATGGTCATTATATTCTCTCCCAGGTTGGCAAATGGGCATTCTGGGAATTGCAGTCCTAGTCTAACTGGAGATGCTAAGTTGTGAGTAGGTGCCACATGGGTGTTCAAAGCTAGTTATTTTAATTGCCACAGAGGACATTCCATAGATGCTGTTCCCTGATAAAAAGTTAATTGATAGTATTCATTCATTCACTCCTACATTCTATTTTGTGCCTTATTTTTCCATTTCTAGGTAACTCATAACTCATAAACAAAACACAATATTGCTCACCAGTTATAGGAAGTTATTATATTAGTAGTATTTTTATTTGGTTATATGCATGTGTCTGAGAGCAGCACAAGTTCTACTCTTTTTTTCCCCCTTCCACAAAATCTTATTTTTGTGAAAGAGATTATTTAAGGCCAAAGTTACCCTGTGAGTTTTCATGACTGAAGATGGACTAGAACCACACGGGAGAAGGTGGGTATTATTATGAAAGTTGATACAACCCATTATAGAATCTAGTGGACAAGTGCTTTTCTATATTTTTCACATGTTGGATTATTTTGTTTATGAAATAATGAAATAGAGTAAATTTTATTCCTTCCATTCCATTCTTCTTTTGATTTTTGAGTTTTTTTGGTAGAACTCACATGAAGTTCTGGCATACTTATGCCAAAATCCAAAATGAAACAAACACCTTTTCACTGAACTTTAACAATTTTCTGCCTTTTTTATTCTAAACTTCGACTATCAGAAGTGGCTGCCTATTTCTGACCCCAGGGTCAGTTCTAGACACGGCTCTACCTCAACTATTTTCTGCATCCTTTCTAGCTTCCCAATATTCTTATGAGAATTGAGCAGTATCTAGAACTTTACCAAGAATTCCAAGTATGGTTGAGCCAAAAATTAGTAATGTAGCATTATATAAGAAGCATAATGGGGGAAAAATTACAATCAAATCTAGACTTTGACATCCGTATTGTTGAAGAATTCATCGCATTTCCAGATACTTGCTTCTTTTCCTGTACAGTTGAATTAACATATGAGAATGCTTGAATTTTGCATTTTTCACACTTAGTATGATCCTATGACTATCTTTTCAGCAGTGACTACAATAAGTAGGCTGTTCCTTGATGGAATTATGGAACAACTGTGAATAAAACAAAATTTAAGTAAAAGTGTGTGAATATAGAAGGTGATAATTTCATCACCAATTTTTAGAACAAGCTTATTCCAAAATTTCTAACAGTAACTATTATTTTAAAGATAGGAATATTTTAGGAAATATTATTCTTGGAACAAAGGCAATGCTTTTAATGTTTACTGATATATAGCTGTCCTCCCCTCCCCTTCCTTTCCCTTCCCTTCTCCATTTTTTTTAATCAATATTGATCCAGTATTCAACCTCACCAACAATGTGGATGTAGAAAGCACAAGAAAGAAAATGGAAATATACCAGAAAGAAAACAAAGAAGTTATTCATAAAAATAAAATCAAATTGGTAAGTTGTGTAGGGCATACTTGTGTCATTTTCCCCCTGAATTAATTGAAACAAAGTAATTAATGGCAAAATATTTAAATGCATCTGTTCCATTCGCTCATCCATTTTTTTTGAGTTCCTTTATCTGGTGACTTTAGGATATAGGATATAGATATCTGCATTGTCATTTTAATAAACCTCCAGGGAAAATAGACTGAGGTGTTCATGACATACAGGGAAGACATAAGTATATTTGGTTTCTCTTCTCAGCTTTGTTTGAAACGTGGATGCAATCTAATCCTTAATTGAACAAGTAAAGGAGGTGCAGATCATTTGGACGTATTTCTGTTGTTAGTTTTGAATGTTTGAGAATGAGATTTAGCCTTTAGCCTGGTACCTTTATCTTGTCTGAAAAGGAGGGCTCACGAAATGACTTATTGGAATGAAAGATTATACACTATCTTTTATTCTTTAAATGCTATTTTGTTATGGGAAAGGATGATAGCAGCTCCCATCAGTGTCAAAATACAAAAAACCCTTTATAATATCTTTGATGTCGATAGTCGAATTTTCCTAAGTGTAGATACTAGCTGCTTTTTTGGGTTTTCTGGTGCCCGAGTCCTGTACCTTCAACAAGTTTCAGCTCAGAAGTATTAATTATTATGGTTCTGCTTAGTCTCGAGAACAAGAGGAGCTGGAAGAGGCACTAGAAGTTGAACGGCAGGAGTATGAACAGAGGCGGCTTCTTATTCAAAAGGAGGAACAAATGCAACAGATGTTGAAGAGGAAGAATAAACAGGAACTTCTGGATAAGTTGGTAAGTAAGAAGAGATGGGTTTAATAAGCAACTACTTATTACTGACTTCTGAAACAGACTGATTATGTTTCTCTTTTGTATGGTTTATTCCTTTTTTTCCTGCCACCAAAGAATAATACTAAAGGAGTAACTCAGTTTCCTTTATTATTATTGTACTTTTTGCAATCATTGCAGCTCTTTGCTTATGAAATTCAAGAAACACCTGTGATTTTTTATTTCTTAGACAATCCTATGGAATAGATTAACATATTAACAAAAACAGAGAGAGAGAGAGAGAGAGAGAGAGTTATGGATATATTTTAAACCTAAATTGAAAGGTGGGAGAATAAGGCAGAAGCCAACTACATCTATAAAAACTATTTAGGAAGCCTAAGCTAATACTCTTATCTCAAAATTGGCAGGGTTGGTAGGTAATCTGGCAGCAGAGAGCATCCTTGGAAAGACAACTCACCAGCCAGTTAGTATAGAAAAATACACTGAGGGGAGCCAAGTAGTTTGCTGATTGCTTCTTTTGTTAGCTATGGCGGGAGGAAGAGGATGAGGAAGATGAGAAGTTGGAGTGGTTTGGCTTCAAAGTTGATGGACGTGTATCTAGAACTGAATTCTTATAAATAGCAGTTTCAAAGCTATAAGGGGAAATGCTTCTCTTTAACATAAGCAAGCCTGTTAGAAGTAAGGAAGGGGAAATTGCATGCTGCACCTAGTCTTTATCCCATAGTATAGTTTTGAAAGCTGTGGATGAATTTTTTTACAGTTTAAAAGAACTAAATGGAGGATATATTTCTTCTAAACCTCATTTCCCATCCCTCTTCAGTCCTTCTTTATATTAAATATTTCCAGATAATCTTCAACTTGAAAGAATGTAAAAAAGCAAACAAAAATAGACTATTCCAACATCTAACATTTCAAGTAGTTATACACAAAACAATCAAGATTTTTTTTCTTTATATTTGAACAAATTTGTAGTACCTGTAACTTATGCCTATTAATTCTTTTTCCATGGTGATGGAAATAGTTCCTGGCCATCTTTCCTGAGCTACTCTTTGATGTATCTGAATATATCTTCTCTTACTCTTTTCTCCATACTGAACAAACCATGTTCCATCAGCCTGTCTTCATGGCAGGGGTGAAATCTACTTACCTTCCTTACCTGTTCAGAAGCACACACATTAGTGTCTCGTTAGTGTTGTACCATCTAAACCAGGCTTGTCAAACTGGTGGCCCAGGGGTGGGTGTGTCAAGTGCAGGCCACGCCTACCCCGGCTCCACAAAAGCAAAAAAGTCACAAAATGTCACAATATGTCACATGACACGATCAAGCTTGACACCCGTAATTTAAACCATATTTTAACAACTTGTCACTGAGAATATTAATTGGAACCTTTCCTATAGTTTGCTGAAATTTAGATAGCTTATATCCACAGCATTTCTTTTGTCCACCAAAATATTTACTTTGCTAAAGGAATCAATAAGATTTATTTAATATGTCCTCCTCCTCCTCCTCCTCCTCCTCCTCCTCCTCCTCCTCCTCCTCTTCTTCTTCTTCTTCTAAAATTTTGCTGACTCTTAGAAATCATAGCATTATCTTCATGATGGTTTTAAATGATCTATTTTATTACTGGCTCTAGCACCTTTTTAGGTACTGATGTTAGGTTTAGTGGGATTCTCTATTTTCCCCTTTCTTGAAAAGGAGGGGCTACATTTGTTCTTTTCTCGTTCTTTGGCACCTCCCCAATTCCATAGTTTTCCTCAAAGTTAAACAATAAAGGATCTGACGATGTTTAGCCATCTTTCGGTATTCTAGAGTGCATTTCATAAAGTTCGAGGACTTGATTCCTATTGCATTTACCATATTTTACATTTCTCTTAATGTATTTTCATTTCCGCATAAGCATACTCATTGTCACAGTAATTCATGCCTTTTTTCACATTAATTCCTCATATAACAAATATCACCCACTATATTCTTCGACTTCATCCAGCATTTTGGCTAGTTTTTTAAAGGAACCAACCTTTAAGGTAGGAAGTTCTACAATCTCAGTTGAGAGATGGTGACTAGTTCCACACTCAGCCTGTTCCACACCCAGCCTGCTTTATAACTAAGAGAGGATTTTACTTTACTTCATTGTAGTCTTACATCAGTGTTGGCGAACTTTTTCGGCACTAAGTGCATGTGCGTGCAGGAAACCGGAAGAGCAGCCGCCCGGTGCACATGCCGGGAAGTTGATCATCTGCTTTCTGATGCACGCATGTGCACCAGCCATCTGGTCTTCTGGTTTCTGGTGTGCATGCGTGTGTGAAGACCAGCTGGTCGGTTCGCATGCGTATCAGAAACAGGAAGATCATCATCCCGACGCACGCATGTGCACCAGGCGGCTGCTTTTTGGGTTTTTTTAAAAAAATAATCTTTATTTACATTTTCCGTTAAAAACAAAAGAAAAAGCAAAACATCATACAAATAACATAAAGAGAAAAAACCCATAAACCACCCATGCCAGGGTTGATTCGGCTGATCTGGCTGGCTAGGCGGGTGTTCCCTTCCTCCCTCACCACTCCATGTGCGTCTCTCCCAAAGCTGCGTGCTCGGTGGAAGAGGAGACCATCCCAGATAGAAGGAGTGTACCGATCTTCGGTCAAGGGTATATGATAGCTGTGCTCCCCTGCTAGAACCTCCAAACAAGCTCTTTGGGTTTTTAATGCTCCTGCCCGTGTGAAGACAATCTGCCCAGCACACCGAAACCTGGAAGAGCAATGGGCAACGGCTTGCAAGCCTGGAGAGATGGTTCTGCGTGCCACTTCCAGCACATGTGCCATAGGTTCACCATCACTGTCTTACTCTATAATTAGTATAGCACAGTCTCTTACCATGTTGGCCCTCCTAAAGGAGGGTCCCTCCTCCCAGCTAAGAGGAAAAATATTGAACAAGATAATACCTTTTGCTTTCATGTTCAAGGGAAGAACATATAGAGGAAGTATTCCTGAATGTAAATGTACCTTACATATAATCAGACTATGAAGGTCAATTCAAAATAGCTTTATCACTAACAGTTTACTTTTTATAATGACTTAAGAGAGGAAAAGGGAGAGAAAGCTTATAGTGAGTCACCAAAATGTTTCCAACTCCAATTTAAATGCTCTTTTAATTTAGATGAGCTGAACATTGTTTTCTTATAAAGCAATTGGTTTTACTGGAAATCCATTTTATCAAATGCCTTGCAAAAAAGAGCAGTTATAAATAATCTTTAGAATGTGACCAAAATAGGTAATTGAAAGACATCTGGGTACACATCGTTACTAAACATATCTAAATACATTGTTAATGACTGAAAGGTAAAGTGAAGGGCAGGAGGGAAAAAAAGGTTCTTGTTTGTGTTATTTTTCTTCCCCTAAGAAAATTGCTCTCAATCTTCTTTGTTTAAGGCTCACTTCAAAAATTAATTATTGTGAAGAATAGTATTTTGAAGAATACTCCTGATTCTAAAATATGCTTAAATATTCTAAAATAGTAGTATTAGTATTAAGGATTTTCAATACTCTCCTCAAGACTCTCATTCAATAGTAGTAATTATAATTTTTTTCCTCTTCATTCGTGTCCAATTCTCAGAAATTGCCTGGACAGTCTCTGCAGTTTTCTAGACAAGGTTTTTCAGAAGTGGCTTGCCGTTGCCTCCTTCCTAGGGCTAAGAGAAAAGTGACTGGCCAAGGTCATCCAGCTGGCTTTGTGCCCAAGGAGAAACTACAATTTATGTTCTCTTGATTTCTAATCTGGATGCCTTAACCCGAGCTGCACTGGCTCCCGGTGGTCACCACCTTTAAAGCGCTCCATGGCTTAGGACCTGGATATCTACAAGACCGCCTTCTGCTACCGACTGCCTCCCACCAGCTGGTACGCTCCCACAGAGGGGGTCTCCTCAGGGTGCTGTTGGCCAAACTATGTCGACTGGCGACCCCCAGGGGGAGAGCCTTTTCTGTGCCCTATGGAATGAATTTTCCCCGGAGATATGAAGGATCTCCGACCTCCATGCCTTCCGTTGTGCCCTTAAGACCCTGTTATTTCATCAAGCTGGTCTGATGGAACAATGAGTTTTAATAGGTTTTAATGGGTATTTTAGTTTTGGGTTTTAAGCATGGCCAAATTATTTAATTGTTTTAGTTGTTTTTAACTTTTGTGTCTTTACTGTTTTTATTATGGCTGTACACTGCCCTGCAGGGAGGTATAAAAGTGTAATCAAATAAATTCATAAATAAATAAATAAATCCCAGTGATGGCAAACGTTTTCGGCACTGAGTGGCCAAACCGGAACATTCACGCATGCCGGAGCACCGGAAACCCGAATACCAGCGGGCCAGTGTGCATGCATGCGCTGGAAACCAGAAGAGCAGCTGGCAATGGCGTGCATGCCCAAAGAGGGGTTCGCCATCACGGCCTTAATCACTACACCAAACTAATGTATAGATATACATATTTTGGTGCTCTTTTGCTGTTAAAGTAGAACTACCCATTACATGAAAAACAACTAGGCACAAGCATATATTTTTTCCCATAACTGACCTATTTGCTGTCTATTACGTGATAAGGAGATCATTTATGCATTTCAAAAGTCATAATAAGCCAACAATTTTCCATTATATGAATTGGAAATCATGTCTCTTCCATCGTCTCTCAGGAATTACAGCAAAATTAAACTAAACTAATTCAGGTTCCATTTCTGTTTCAGTAAGCTGGAATCTGTATTCCGTTGCTCCAATTTCTTAAGGAAAAGAGAATCTGAAACTATAAAAATAGAATTAAAGTGGAAATATGGAATGTTAGAAGCCTAAACATTGGAAAGCTCAAAATAGTGAAAGGAATTTGACTGCCCATTGCCATCTTAAGCAACAGTTAACTGAAATGGATGGAATTGGACACTATCACTCATAAAACAAACATTTTTTACTATTCAGGAACAAAAAATAAAGAAGGAACTATGGTGCTTTCATAGTTAGGAAGGATATAGCAACAGGAATACTTAGCTACAGTGCAGTAATACCCTCTGGATTTTGTAGGCACCCTTTTAATATACAATTTATGTTCCATTCATTGATGCAGAATAAGAGGTTGACAAATTTTATGGTCACATTTAATCTGAAATTGATGCAATATGCAAGCAGGATTTGCTACTTGTGGTTGGAAACAAGATTAGCAAACTTGGAGATATTTTTTTGTAAGAACAAAGTAATAGTGCTGTATGATATAAGAAACAGAAATAAAGCATGAGAATGGCTTAGTAGTTTCTGCCAATCCAGTGATTTTTTTCATTGCTAACATAGTCTTCAGATAACCAAAATGCCACCTATATAAATAGATATCACCAGGTGGAGTACACAGAAATCAAATTTACTATATTATTTACACAAGGAGGTGGAAGAGCTCAGTTATAACAGCAAAGATGTGCCCAGAGGCTGACTGCAGAACAGACCATAAGCTATTCATAGGCAAGTTCTAAGTTAAACTAAAGTGGAAGAAGAAAATCAACTACCTTCCATGATATGATTTTGAGCTTATGTCCACCATTTTCAAAGAAAACTTCAGGAAACATTTTGAAGTATTGAAACTAATTCATAGGAAACCAGAGGAAACGCTGAATGAAATTTTATTTGCTTTTTGCTAGTCTGGGTGATATTACTATGCTGCCCTAAATTTATCCATTTGAATAAATGGGCACACTGTTTTGTATTAAAGAGATTGTCTTGCTTTTTATGCAGCTAAATTATTAAAGAAGAAAATAACTCTGCAATAAAGAACAAATCTAATTATATGAGAGGGCTGAGAATAACTTTCAAACAGCCTCAGATAAAATCCAGGCTGAAACTGGATGCAAGTTTTGGATCCAGCTTAGATGATTTTTTTGTGCTGCTGCTTTTTAGAATTGTTAATTCTAATTATTATGACTTTGAAAGTGATATCAATTACATGATTATGTAATTATTAGAATAATACTCATATTTTAATACATTTGTCTTTCTGGTTATTACATTTTATTACATTTTTGTTAATGCAGAATCTATAAAAATATATCTTTGTAAGGTTTTTTTTTAAAATTTATGAGTCTAATGTAGCTTTCTTCTATTAGTAAAAATGGCCATTTTCTGGTAAACTGGGAGTATTGAACGCTGTTCTTCTGGAAATGGCCAGAGAAAGCCATTTTTAAGAAAGATGCAATTTGTTATTCTAGGAATGCATGACAGTAATGGTGGATGGTTTATGGCTTTTAAATATTTTACTCTATGTTTTAAATTTTGATTGTAGGAAAGTTCTCATCTGCCAGCATCTTTGTTATTAGCCCAGCATAAAGATCGGTCTACACAGCTAGAAATGCAACTGGAGATTCCCAAACCTATCAAACCAGTGGCATTTTCAACAGGCATCAAAATGGTAAGATATAAACAACTTTCTATGTGTATAAGAGAATTATTTTTTCCTTTTCACAGTCTAATCTTTCCAGTCTGAGTTTGGAACAATAAATTAAATTCTAGATTCACTGTAGCACTTACAGGTATGGGAAGTGCTAACGCAACACATGCAGTAACACAGTGCGTACACAATGCAGCGTTTATATTATGAGCATTACACAGGCTGCTCTATGCAAGCATAGTCAACACTGGGTCCAGATAGGGGTTAATAAGAAAATAAAAAAATAAAATATAGCAGACTAAGTACTGTAAATAAACATACCGTATATCCACGACCAGAGATATACCGATACTTGTATTCAGCAATGCTTGAGCGGAGCAAGGCAGCGTGACCAAGCACGGGTAAGACTGTAAAGGCTACATCATTGGTCGCAGCCCTGGAGAAGAGGTTGCAGAAAAAAATGCTTTCAGGAGCCTCTGACGATCCTAGCTGAGCGCGATCATCAGAGGCTTTTTTTTTTTTACTTTTAAAAGCATTTTTTTGGCCGAAGAGGTTGTAGAAAAAATGCTTTTAAAAGTTAAAAAAAAAAAAGCCTCTGATGAGGTGGGCGAGGTAAATGAGTGGCGACCGGGCCAGGGACAGGTTCGCGGGTATGGCCAGCCAATGTTCTCCGATCTACAAATTTTTACTATGAAGCATTTTTTTCTGCAACCGGGAGCAACCCATCACTGCTGCAGGCGCCTGCAGATGAGCGGGAGAGACTGGAGAACACCTGCACTGCACCGAACAGGTAAGTGGGACCCTCACTTGAGTATAAGCTGAGGGGGGCCTTTTCAGCATTAAAAATGTGCTGAAAAACTCGGCTTATACACGAGTATATACAGTAAGTTGTGATTAACTGATTTAAAGTTAGGATAAAGAAAACAGAATTATATACTAATTGGCTTCAAAACCAATTGTTACGTTTTCAGTTCATGAATGTACAGTAGATTATATCACACATAAGAAAGCACAGCCCATTGGCAGGGGATCTAATGTTTCTAATTGCATACTGGCAATCTTTCTCGATTTCAACACCACACAAATGAATGCAATGTATTATGCTGGATATGGATGGTTGTTTGCTCCAGATATGTTCTGCATTAGGGCTTGGCATATTTTGAAAATGATTAGAAGAATTATTTTGGATCTTGTGCAATTGTGTGCATATAACACTTCTCGACTATTTGTTGAAGAAAGTTTTTCAGGGTTTGGCATGAAGTTAAAAAAAACTTGCAGTTTTAAGAATCACATTAATTTTGATGAGTCAACAACCTTAAAGCAATTGTAATTGAAAAGATAGAAAAAAATTTGGGCTTGCATAACATCCGAAGTGTTATTTTGGAATCATTTTCGAAGGATTGACAGTCCTATTCTTTAGGAAATATGAATGATAATAGTGTGAAATAGCTCTAAAAGAGTGTCTCCAAAGTTCATCTAGATTTGGTATAAATTTATTTTCTCATAAAAAATGACAATTCCTTGGCTGTGCTGCAGATTGTATGTACTCTTTTCTTATGAACAATCAGTATTCATTCTTGCCTGGGTTTGGACATAACATTACTCTTTGATATAACTAGGAAGGAATAATACTTTTTGCTTCTATTGTCAATTAATCTTGATTATATAGATATGCATACATATGTTTATTTTTGACAGTGGTTTAGGGCATTTCTCCAACCCAGTGATCTCCAGTTGCATTGAATTGCAACTCTTTGCTGGTAAATAGTTGTAGTTCTTATGCTTGACAAAGGTTGATTTAAATCAGCTTGACAAAGGCTGATTTAAAGAGGAAGGCCATATTGAGTTTTTCCCCTAAGGCAGAAATAGGCAATTTAGTGCTGTCCATGTATTTTGAACTTCAGGTCCTACCAGCCTCAGTTACCTTGGCCTAAACAAAATTTAACCCTGCCCTAAACTATTGTAAAGACAAACCAGAAATTGTCTGGATATACCAAAGCACAGGTAGTTAAAAATGGAAGTAAAAGTAACATTGGTGCACTTATATCACAAAATATGTTGGTAATTTTTTTAATACAAAGAATCACTGAACATTCATGAGGAAAAGAGTAGGTTCTTGCTAGCAGGAATATTTGTTTTGAAAAGTTTCTTTAAAGGCAGAACTTTTATTTGGTACTATTTATTTCTCTTGAAGTATGACAGTGATGATAACAGTGCAATTTTCTCAGTTTTATTTTGCAGAGGTTGTCATAAAAGTCAACTTCTGGCTGCCTTAGGGGTGGGACTGCCATTACATGACTGCAACTGCCATCCCTTGACATCTTTGGACTGAGTACTGTTTTAAATATATTTTTTCATATTTACATTTCTTTTTTGTTACTAATTAGAACTTCTTGTAAAGGCAGTTGACACAATTAGCTTATTTTAGCTTTCATAGCAATAGCACTTACACTTATATACCGCTTCACAGTGCTTTACAGCCCTCTCTCAGCAGTTTACATTGTCAGCATATTGCCGTCAACAATCTGGGTCCTCATTTTACCGACCTTGGAAGGGTGGAAGGCTTGAGCCTGGTGAGATTTGAACTGCCAAACTACTGGCAGCCAGCAGTCAGCAGAAGAAGCCTACAGTATTGCATTCTAACCACTGTGCCACTGCGGCTCATTATTTTAGCTTTCATCCAGGGTAGCAGTACTGGGACTCAGGAAATGGGAGCTCCTTAAACAGGGCATTCCCCAGTTTCCCCACATGTCATTCCTTAACTCCTTATGCTAGATATAGTTTAGCCTGTAATATTCCCTATACTATTATTAATTTTTTAAAAATTGGTGATGCGTTTATTACAGGTATAGTTGTAAAAAAATCCTTATTTCTTTCTTGCAGCATGTTCTTCTGTCATCATATCTTCCCTTCTTGGAGTCACTGCCCATCTTGTGGAGAATATATTGATGGCCACTTTAGTCGTGTGGCTGCCATGAGCTTGGTCAATACCCAGCCCTACCACTGCCACTCCACTATCCAACCAGCTGCCTCCCTCCTGTTGTTAGGACTGAGGAGGGGCTGAGATTTCTGTTGTTCTGCCAATCTGGACCCCCTGCCATTCTTCAATGAAGGGGTGGGGAAAAGGGTGAAATTGCTACTAGGGAACCTGACTGCAGCGTGTCTATTATTTTTCTTCTCCCATCTTATTTGCTGCCTCTTATTTCTGAGGAAAAGAATGCAAGGGAGAGATGGATATTTAACATCTCATTTTGTGGAAACCAATTTCTGTGGTAATTTAACTGGGGGGGGGGAGGGGAGGAGGGAAGCGAGGCAAATTGAGGTTGCATTGTGCCCACAAATTTCTTACATAATTCCTACTCTTTCTTCATATTTTAGTAAAAAAGAATGCTGGAAACCACTCTGAATAGTACTTGCTGATTTTTTTAAAAATGCTATTAGCCTTAGAGCCGTGAGCTATTTATCTTTGAGTTAGACAAATGAAGTGAAATCCTCAGCTGAAACCAAGGTTCTGAGGTTTTGTATCAAATCACAAGTAACTGTAAATATATGAAACTGCATTTATATATATACATTTATTATTTTTGATTTTCTTTATTGTTTGCATTTCTCTCTCTCATTTCCCTGTTCTTTAACTTTGAGCAGAAAAAGTCTTGAGGATAGATTAGACCTTTCTTGCTTCCTTAGGTTCCCAAATGAGTACATATGACTCAGTTTTCATAATCAGACTATTGCTCTGTCTGACCACAGTTTCATTTAGTCCCGTATTATTTACTCTAATTGGCTGGCATTAGTTTTCTTTCACCCTGAACAGAAACCTTGCCAATTCCAATCCTTGGGTTTCCTTTAATTAGAATTGCGAGACTTGAATCTGGGTTCTTGTGAATGTAAAATATTTGTTCAGCACTGACCTATGACCCTACCTTGAAAACTGATGCCACATTGTCTAGGATAAGGATGAAAAACTGAATCCAGCAAAATGACTGGATGCTTCCCAAGTGTACATCTGGAGTACAGGTGAACTCAATCTGGAGGAGAGTCCACTCAATCAGAGTTCTTGTTATGTGTCATTTCTTCCTGACTTGCTTCCTCTGGCTTGCAGCCAGTGTTCTTGTTCTGCCCTGTGCACATCTCGATCTATGATTCAGCCCGAGTGAAGCTTTTGAGGGGAAATACGTCAATATGAATGCCTTGTAGGCTATATCCATACTCTTGATTGAAATTTTTCAATCCCTGTTCTAAGGGTTTGTTTGTTTATTATATTATATATTAATATGGTAATATATTATTTATATACTGTATTTTTCAGAGTATAAGACGCACTGAGTATAAGACACACCTACCCTTTTTGTGAGAAAAAGAAGAAAAAGAAATCTTCCTGAGCAATTTTGCATTGTTACAACAAACAGCCTGCTTTACTTTCATTTTCGTTTTCAGCATAGTTTGATTGGCACAAGGGGGAAAAAAATCTGCTCCAGCAACTTGCCTCTTTGCAGCAAGCAGCAGAGCCCTGCGCAAAACAGCTGAGAGCAAATCAGCTGAAAGTTGGGAGGCTGATCCAATCAACTTGTGCTAATTAGTCTGTGCTGAAGCTGAAAGGAGCTGTTTTTTCTTGCTGTTTGCTTGCAAGGAGGTAACCGCTGCGAGGCAGAGGCCAAAGGGTGGGGGCCAGTGGGTGGGCGGGGCTACATTTGGTGTATAAGATGCACTTACATTTTCATCCCCTTTTAGGGGGGGAAAAGGTGTGTCTTATACTCCGAAAAATACGGTAACTGCCACTTTATGAACCACAGTCCTAGAAAATAAAACATAAAACATTAAAAAATGCAAACAACCAAAAGAAAAACTTCCAATATCCCAACACTCTCCCGTATATCAGCATTCCACCTACTGGGTTCCAGCCTCATCGCACCCCAGTGCTTGTGGGAAGAGCCAGCTCTTCAAGGCATTCTGCTGGATGTCTAGAGGATCTCCTGGATGTCATGGGGGAGGATGTTCCACGGGGCAGGGGAAGGGGCAGCTATAGAGAAGAGCACTTTCTAGGTCCTGCTTGATTACCAGATTTAAGAGAAGAGACCTGGAATGTACTCATTGTATCCAGTCCTCAGGGAGAGGGTTGAGCAGATACCCCCAGGGAGAGATGGTTTCACAAATGTTGTTTGTGATATTACCTTTTTTTTAAGGTCCTCATAGTTCCTTCTGATGGTGAAGGTATGTTGAACAGTTATCTGAAAGAAGATCTTCTATGTAGTAGCCCCAAAACAATGGAGCACCATTTGAGGAAGCTTATTCCATTCCCCTGTGACAGAATGGCCAAGTAAACTTTGCTACTCTACTACATGATCTTTTGGATTCAGATTCAGATTCAGATTCAGATTCAGATTCAGATTCAGATTCAGATTCAGATTCAGATTCAGATTCATTTTATTTTTATTAATTAATTAATTAATTAATTAGACTTATATACCGCCCTTCTCCTTACGGACTCAGGGCGGTGAACAGCCGACTAAAAAACCAATACATAAAAGTTAAAATCATACTAAAAACAAATATAAATTAGACTGAAAATTTATCTGAAAATTTACAGCTGATACCTTGAGAAAACAAAATATTTCTACATGTATAGTCTTACTTACTGCATGAGGCAGATAAAGAAGCTGAGATGGTCTAAGGAGTTGGCAGGAAAATAGTTTTTGGACCCAGAGAAAAAGAAGATTGCTACCAACCGAAAATAGATTTAATTAGTTTCAGACTGCTAAGGACATGTATAATCTTGGGAGAGTTAAATCACCCAAAAAGAGTTGATGTGTTATACGTTACTATGTGTTGATGTGAAAATGATGCATTGAGGATTCAGTCTACCCAGTGCGGAGGTCCCAAGAAAGAAGAGTATTTGAAGATAAGATAATCAAGAAGGTAATCAGTTCTGTACTAGTCCTAAGAGGTTGCCTGCTACCACTGAAATAAGCTCCTGATTCACTCTACGGAAAAATTTAATAATAGCTATTCATACAGCAATAGGCTGTATGTACAGATAGATAGTAGCAGAGGGATCACTTTTACAGCCAGGATCTGGTAGAGCAAATTAGGCCACAAATCAATTTACTACTTTTTACTTGCTTCTGAAATGGGAGGGAGACAATGATTTGTTTATTTGCTTTAGTTGAATGCTACTTGTTGACCTATGTATCTGAAAATAAGTCAATCTTTTAGAACCTGATGTTTTTCTCTCTGGAAACATTACAAATAAAGAAAAAACCCCAAAGTCTTTCATTCTGTTTTGTCTCTTCAATCCTGTGGGGGCTCCTACCCCATAACTGAATTCCTTTGTGCTGCATTTTATCTATTCTCTTGTATGTTTATCTTGTTTTGGGATATTTATTTTCCTATAGTGAGTGTAGTTAAACATTTTGTTGGCTCTTTTCCTTCCAAAGTTCTTTAATTTGGTACATATGCTGCTTTTTGCCTCTTCTTTATGCGTATAGAAGGAAGAGCAATTCAAATATTGAAAGAGAGAAGATATCTGGTAGAGCAAGCCAAAATATGACTGGCTGGATATATGCCCCCCCCCCCCTCTGTCTTTCTACAGTTGTTTGCTTTGGAAAGCTCACACTTTAAGCACATGGAAATACTTCACACTTTTGAGAAATGCTGACTTCCTACATGCTTTATGAAGGAACAGCACATCATTCATACAATGTAAACACATTTTATAGATTATCTCAATATAACTTTTCATTTCTGCTGTGTGCTTTTTTTTAAAACAGTGAGGTCTGTAATGTGTTCCTTCTTTTATTACCATGTTTTGACCATGTGTTGCATAAATCATGGATTGCTAAATCTTACACTATATAAATATAATGGAAAAATACAGCGTTAGTGCTAAATTTTATTGGGCTAAAATACTAGTTGTTAAATTTAAAATTTCAAAGTAAAATAAATCAGAAAATTTATTTAATTAAAATATAATAACTGAAATAGTTGGCCTCAGAATCAAACTGTGTTTCAGTTTGTGCCTTGGATATTTTCTTCTCCCAGAAGAATGGGGATTTGAACTGAAACATCTTTCTTTGTCTCAGAAGCCTAAATTAAATTCCATATGCATTTCTATTTCTCCAGAGCCGTTGCTAATAGGACAAGCTTTAATTTGGGGCTGAAGAGGGTGAACTCAGTTTTAGCCTGCTCTCTGCCCTGGTGAGCAATTACTTGCTTGTCTCCTTTCCTCTAAAGAATGGCTTCTGTCCTGTGAAAGAGATTCCACTCCTCTCTATTTAGGAGAGTAAAGATTGAGGAAGTCTCCTGAGCATATATACTAATAATCTTGTCTGAAAGAAGTTGTGAATTCTCCCTGATAGTGGCTCCTAATCTTTGAAACATTCTTCCCCTGAGATCCAAGTAGGCCCCTACTCTCCTAACCTTCCAAAAAATCTTGAAGACTTGGCTTTTCCAACAGACATTGGAAAAGAGAGATTGAGATTGGAGCCCAATAAAATCGGGATGTGTGGGGTGTATGTTGCTTTTTGAGGTGGCAGTAATTTTTGTGATGGTTTTTATGCTTTTTACTGCTTTTTTGGTTGTTTGTTAGTCACCCAGGTTTATGGTGCATGAGATGAACAACCAAACAAGTCTTTTAAAATAAATGAATAAATAAATATATTAGAGAATTGGGTTGTGGCTGGAAAGATATCGTGTCAGATTGCTGCTGTGACACACATTTGGGGCCAGATATTATCTCTTAGTCTAACTTGCTTTTCATAACATGATGTAAAATGTGTAAGAAGATATCCATGCATGCCATAGAGACAGGATTAAAATGTAAATAAAAGTAATTAAAAGGCAGATAACTCAAGGCAGAAGGTTTTACAAAGCAAAGTTGTCTTGGTCTCAGAGTTGTCATAATCAAGCAACAATAAAAAAGCAGACTGATAGATGATTAAAAAAATCTTAATTACCACAGTGGTGCTTATGGCACATTTTTCCTTATAGGTCTTAGCTGATCTTTACTTTCTCTTACCGCTTTACATTAAGATTAGTTTTATTTATAGATTTGTTTAATTCTGCTTTTAAAGCCATGGTGGACAGTTGTTTTAAGAAAATACAATTGGATATAATCTTCTAAATTAAAAATCAAATGAGTTGCTGCTGTCCAACAATTTAAAAATTGAAAGTTGTTACTTTCTGTTTTGTTTGGTGCAAGTTTTTTTTCTTTCTGCCCCCTATTAATATATTTAAAAAACTGCAAACTGCAAAGAAATTAAAGCAGGAAACTGATTAGTGGAATGTTGACCAATGGGAAAAAATGTTGATAATGAAAAAAAAATTCACATTAAAATGCATTTATTTTGCTACCTCTTTTATAATGAGAATTACCTGGAGTTTAAGTATAATCATTGATTGCCTGCATTTGCTAAGGAGAAAGGATTTTTGGATCAAAGGGACAATGCACTCTGATGAAGTAGTTCCAAACAATGATTTTCAGGAAGGGTGTTTGCTCAGGTGTTCACGGGTGGAGAAGAGGTTATTGTTCCATGTAACCATCATCTGGCATCAAAAGCTGGCACCCCCTTGTTGCACCCAGGGTGTTTTTGGGATGTCCATCAAGATGGAACTGAGGAAAAAGCACCTAGTGTCAGTTACTGTTGAAAGAAACCTCTTTGATTGTTTGGAAGGGAGGGAGAAGGAAATACAATTCATTTCGAAAGGTTTAATGGCTTACTTCTTTTTTGTGGTTGTTAATTGTCTTTGTTTCTTTTCAGATAATTAACCTAACTTTCTGTGTTTCTGAGTATATTATTAGGTCTTTCCAAACCCATAAAAATAGAAGTTGTTCTGGTCCATTAAAAAAAAGTCACACATATGCAGGGCCGGATTTAGATGAAAAGAGGCCCTAGGCTATTCCACTTATGAGGCCCTTTCACCTCCCATTTTTTTTCGGTTCAGTGTTTTAGTGTGCACTGTTTTTAGAATAGTGTAATTTTAATTTTGCTAACAATTTGAATGTAGGCCCCTCTTGATCTTGAGGCCCTAGGCTGAAGCCTAGTTAGCCTATAGGAAAATCCGGCCCTGCACATATGCAATATTTTTATTTTATTTAAGTACTGCATGAAAATAAATTCAAGAAGAATTTAAAGTATTCTCATACTTTAAATGAGACATTTTGGTTGGGCTTGATAACAATTGGGGATACTGATAGTTGTAAATTCAGTACCTGATAATGTTAAATACTGTACCTCTTAATCTGCAACACAGATATATGAATTCTATACACAAATCATACTAGATCAAATGGTGATGGCCTTTTTTTTTTTGGCTTAGTGTGTTATGCAAACCCAGCTATTGTAGTTAGTAAGCCATGATGTAGGGCTAAATGTATTATGTGAATCCAATTTATTATTACTCAAATCATGATTAAGCAAATCCTGGCTTAGGGTGATCAGTAGCGGGATTCAAATCCCGTCGATACTGATTCGCTCGTCGGCCCGTATGCGCTTGCAATACTTCTGCACATGCGCAGAAATGTCCGGGCAGGTGGGCGGAGCCTCCCACCACTGCTGCTACCAGTTCGCCCGATCCAGGGTGAACCGGTAGCAACCCACCTCTGAGTATGAAGTACAAACCAGGTCAGAGTGAATTTATGGGAGGTATAAATTTTGTCAATAGAATCTGGGAAAATGTATCTTAGCCTTCCTCTATCTAATGCTGTTGGTTTAAAACTAACATAATTGGTTCTGAGAGGATTATTCAAGGCCACTTCTCTTTTTAAATTAGTTCTGGAAGATATAAAGCAAAAGAGAAAGATATGTTGAGTTCATACTTTTGCTTTACCCTTGGTAAAATGGTGAGGAGTAAGGACTGTGGTGTTGCAGCATAGGTATCTAATATTTTGTCTTGCCTGGGCTGCAATGAGTGAAGAGGAATTGTCTTGGCTTGATATAAAATATATATGGTTTTATAATATAAAATCATATAATAATGTTAAACGTTTATGATTTGTGGGTTGCATTACTAGTTGACCCCAGGCCGTGGGTTGGACATACCTGTGTTGAGTATACAATCTCCATGTGGTGTTGAGCATTTTGCCTAGTAAACATCGGGAACAGGATGACAGTTAAGTGTTAAATGTAAGTTAATTTTCTGATCTCCCAGAAAAATGTGGTTTTGAAACTAAAAGCCTGGGAGTATGTGTGTAATCCATGTATACATGTATACAGAAGTTAGTTTGGAAAATATCAGTTCTTCATAGTTCTCTGTGTTGATGAATTTCAGTTACCTGAGAAGCTTATTTTGAGAAAAGAGCTGAAATAAGAAAAAGCTAAAAATAGTACCTGAATCAACATTTTTTAATTTTGGCAAAATAGAACTCATTTTCTGCTAAGCTAGTTTGAACCTGAGGTCCCTAGTTGAAAATAATAAGCCTAATATTGCGGTAATTCCTCCTGTTTCCTTTTCAACAAAGAAATAACAGGATGTTTGAGGTTTAAGTTCTCTTGAGCTAATATAAATAAATATAAAATTCCTGTGATTTAATTTTAGTTTATTTTTAGGGCTCATGAGCTACATTTTGTCTTTTCTTACTCTGCAGTCTTGTTCTTGGTTTTTCATACATTATCCTGTCTTGTGGTTGTGTCTTACGGTTATCTAACCATCTTTTCAATATTAATTACTTTTTAGTCCAATCAGAACACGATTGTAGTTAAATGGCTATTCATTTTGGAGCCACTAACTTTTGACAGTGCTATTCTGCCCTGCAATATCTCTGAAACTCCTTTGCAGTAGCTTGAGTAGCACTTCGCAAAGTATTTCCTGTTATTATGAAGGAAATTATCCCCCTAGTGATTAATTGGGGAACTGATTCTTTGTTGGATGAACGTACAGATTGTTGGAATGCTCTCTTCTTTCTCAAAATTGGAGGAGGGATTTCATAGAAACTTGGTTTCTCTTTTGTAGAGTTCCATGTAGCATTTGCTTATCTGGTAATAATATTCTGTAATTGGAGGTGCCTTGTAAAAAAAACAAATTCAAAAGTAATACAGTATGTTCATGACCATATCCTTGAATAGTGGGAATAAACTACCGTAGTAGTTTAGTCAACAGAAGAATATAATCATACTGTCCTATAAGGAGGTATTTTATTATATTATCAGAAAGGCATGTGAATGATTATATGATCCTTTAATTTAAGAATTTGTATTAACATATTTGTGGCATTAATGTTATATTATGTAAAGCTTTGAGATGTTTCTCCATAAAGTCTTCTCAAAATAATTTTTATTAATAAATTTTTATTTTTTAAAATGAGGCCCATCTCCCCTATAAAATGAATCTGGACGGCTTTTTACAAATCCAGTGTCCGTTTCTTTTGGCAACTACTTCCACTATTGATGTGTTTTTATAATTAGGAAACTTTTTCTAATATTGAAGAATAATTTGGCTTCTTGTCATTTAATACCATTGTTCTGTGTACTGTACAGGTAATACAGAGCAGGTTTTTACAAACTACACTAAGCTTTCCCCTCTAATTTCTCATTGTTAAGAATACTCAGGTGTCTTTCCTCTAAGATTTAATTTTCAGTTCCTTAATCATCTTGAATCATATTATAGAGTTCTTAGGGAACATTTACTGTTTCATATTTGAAGAATACTTTAGTTAAAGAGATGAATAATTTAATGTGAAGAATTATTTCTCTTCTGTAGTTACATAAAATACAAATATATTAATAAAAGGTCCGTTGTACTTGCAGAATACTATCCAGCACCGTAATCATTGTGTCCCAAATGACAGATGAAAAGTGTGTTCTTTTGAGCAACTACTAACATAGTTCAAAAGAACAAAATTTGTTTAATAAATTGTTTTTTTTAAAAAAAGTATCAGCACTATTGAAAATTCTAAAAGATTAACCATGTTAATGTTGGGATTTCCAAATGGTGTATAATAATTACATGGTTCTTTTTAAAATACAGACTTCATAAATACTGGTTATTACTCTTGGTCTTGTAATAAAATTATATTATATTATGCGTTAAACCCTATGGTTCAAGCTGTATATGAGGATTCTGCCTTAAAGGAATAGTGAAGAATGAGTGGAAGAAAATGAAATATTATATTTGTACAAACATTTGGTAAAATCACTAGAATAGAAACTTTCAGCGAACAATGCATGTACATTGAATCTGGCAGTTAAGGTAAAAAGATTAATTACTCAATATTGAATAAATTATTGTTTATTCGGCATAAAATATGTAACATCCTCACTGGAATTAATTGAAAAGGTCATTATACTGTTATTGTTTCTACCTACTTACATCTATAATAAAGAAATTTAGTTTTTAAACATTAAATTTGGTTCTTCTTTGGCAAACATTTTAAAAAACTGCCATTTTATTAGAATGTTTGATTTCAATATCTGATTAGTTAAACTATGTTTTACAAGCGAAATAGGGTTAAACTAGATTTGTGCAGGGAAGATAAACATAGTGCAGTAAATGCCTCTTCATTGGTCTTTCACAATACAGTAAATCTAGAGGGAATACTCTTCTGAAGGGCAAATTGCCAGAAAGAACAGGTTCGACTTGTCTGCAAGGATTTACACCACAGTAGAATGTACAACTGTTTTCTCAGAGGTTGTTGTGAAGGTCAAGGAGCTAGTTTGCATTACCAAATGAGAACAGCTTTATGGTGATGGGGAGGGAGAGTACTTAAACATGACTTGTAATCTCACTTGAAATGGGTCAAATGCAATTCATTCTTTCTTCAGCAAACCACCCCTAGAAATCTGAAACTTTCTTTTACTTAATTTCTTCAGTCAGAGTATTATTGGTAACTAAAATGATCCAAGTCCTGAGCACTTTCATGAGATAAAACGAAAGTTGATAAAAACTTTCCCAAGTTCTTATCACTGAGACATGCCTCTAAACATTTTGCTTGTAATGGAGCCCATCTCCTGTGTGGGTTTTAGCACTGAGTGGCATATTCTTGGCAATTAATCCCTGCATTGAGTGTGATTAGTCTAGCGATATCTGATAGCTGACCCCCCCCCCCCATGGCCCTCATATCCCAACAGAGAAAGTTGCAGAATGGAGGTAAGGTCAGAGAAGTCAGCCATGTAAGAGTTAACCTATTTTGTTAATATGTAAATTTGACTCCCTGGAGATTTAAATATTTTTAAAAAAATGTGCAGCAAATTTATAATTCTTATGACCGGCTAATTTATTACTTTCTAAAGCATTGGGGGGGGGTTAATTTAGTAATGTGATGATTTTAATGAACAGCATGATAAGAGGCTTATTATAAAATTATCAATACAATAAAAGTCATGAGATTTATGCAGAATTCATTGAAACAGATTCATATATAAATTAAAAAAATGTATTCCATATCTTGGCTTCTCAATTTTAAGGTGGCTTACAATGAATATCAACATTTTATAGGCATTGATTTGTCTTAAGAAAAAGACAAGGAAAATTCAATTGAAACTGTTACCTTCCTTTATCCCTTTAAATGAAAAGGGGACGCACATTGCAAATGGCAGATAGCCATTGGGAAAAAGCAATGGAGAGATTAATTAGTAAACATAGGAATGTGCACTAGCAAATGTGCCTGAGTGGCATGAACATATGTGACAGCAACAGGTGGAAAGTGAGTGCTTCTGTTTGGGGAGCTATTTCCAAAAAGGCTTCAGAGTGATGTTAGTCTTTAAACAGATCTCTCTGCTAATTGCTTCAGAGTATTGTGCTTATTTTTAAAATTTACTGAACATGCTCTGTGTTATATGTAGATTAAATGTGCATAGATTTTAGAGCGAAGAATACAGTATCAGCAATATTGAAATTAAAAAAAAAATATTCTAACATAGCACAAGGGAGAACTAATGCATACAGGAGAAAATAAGTGTTTGGAATAGAATTTTAACCCTACTGAAGTTGATAAATGTTTGTTTTATGAATAGTTTCATCTGGAGTATCTAACTATGTACACCTAAAATAGGATTAAACATAGAATAAAATAAAAATATATTTTTATACCTTGACTTCCCAGTGTTCTAGCTAAGTATTCTCACTGGCTGCATCCTGATCTCCCACCCTTGCTTTCCTCCCTAATTCTGGCAATACAGTAAAATGAAATTATGTGGGGAAAGACTGTGGTCTATTACTAAGCTATGGTCCCTCCCACAATTAATATTTCATGTATGTATAAGTACACTGAATTGTAGAATTTGATTGGGATCGTATTATGAGTTGAGACAGACACAGGGAACAACCAAACTGCATAATTAATAACATGTAAGCTTAGAACCAGAAATAGATTAGCACAAATTTATTCATCCATCTTGGCCTCTTGATATTTTCCAAAATGTCATCAAGGAGATTACAAGTGATAGAATATGGAGGGGGAGAGGCACAGCAGGACAAAAACACAGAATAATTTATAGGGGCTTTTTATCAGTCAGGAATTTCCTTTCAATTTCACTAGAAATATTTGGGTCCAAGCCATTATGAGAAAAATAATGGACACATATTGGTGTGGATAAAATATACATTTATATAAAAGTAATTCATCATTTTTATCATTGTGTTCCAAAAATGTTATTAACTGCTAGTATCTAGCTTTGTTTTCACCATATATATTCCATAACTAACAGAATTAGATAGTCCATTATTTTACTCCATAGATGTGATTTTTTTTAATCTCAATACTTTTCTTACTGTTTGTTGTTTTAATTCAACATTCAACAAAATGGAAGAAAATTATTCCTTGATGACTTGCGCAATTGAACACTCTCGAAAAGGAGATCAGATATCCAAAACCACTTCAGTAGTTTTATTTATTTAGTTAGTGTTTTTCTATCTGAAAGAGATTTAACTTCGATTTAAAAGGAATTCAACAGCTTGATTATTGTGATCAGTTACAGAAAGTGAAAGGAAAGTATCATCTGGTTGCAAAGATTATATGGCATTAGTGTGATAGTAATTTTTTTCACAGTACCCCCAAGGCAAAAAAAATTGCTGAAAACCCAGTGCCTGGAAAGATAAGATATCACAAATGAATGTCTAAAAAATAATAATAAATAATTATAATCTAGTATTTGAGTAATGTGCTATAAACTGCAATCAATGCAATCTGGAAGGAAACTTCTAATTCTTCAAGGAGTGTATAATATTGTTGTACCTCTTTCCCCCAAGTGTTGGATTAGGGTGAGATGAGAGTCTGTGGATGGTTTTGTTCAGCGGTGAAATTCAAAAATTTCCCTACTGGTTCTGTGGGCGTGGCTTGGTGGCGTGGCTTTACTTTACTTTACTTGGATTTATATACCGCCCTTCTCCTTACGGACTCAGGGCGGTGCACAGCCAATTAAAAAACAAACATACAAAAGTTAAAATTTCATAAAATAACAATACAAATGGCCATAAAATTAAAACTAACTTCATATTAAAATAAAACTCTAAAATGATAAAATACTATAGGAATCAGGCTAAGCCGGTGAGCTGAAAAAGATGGGTTTTTAAAGCCCGCCGGAAGGTCGGGAGGTCAGAGATTGTTCTTAACTCTGGAGGCAGATCATTCCAGAGGATGGGTGCTGCCACAGAGAAGGCTCTCCCCCTGGGGGTCACCAGCCGGCATTGTCTGGCTGACGGCACCCTGAGGAGGCCCTCTCTGTGGGAGCGAACCGGCCGGTGGGAGGCAATTGGCGGCAGAAGGCGGTCCCGTAAGTACCCTGGCCCTAAGCCATGGAGCGCTTTAAAGGTGGTTACCAACACCTTGAAACGCACCCGAAAGTCCACCGGCAGCCAATGCAGCTCGCGCAGGAGAGGTGTCACGTGGGAGCGTCCCGTCGCTCCCATAATCCCCCGCGCGGCCGCATTCTGCACCAGTTGGAGCCTCCGGGTGCACCCCAAGGGGAGCCCCATGTAGAGAGCATTACAGTAGTCCAGATGGGACTACTTGGGGCTTGCTGGTCATGTGACTGGGTGTGTGTGTGGCTTGGTGGTCATGTGACCTGGTGGGGGTGGCTGCACAACTGACTCACACACAATGTAAAAGCAGGTGGACTTCACACAAAACGGCCCCTGCAACAAGCAGGAACCTCACAGAGTTACAGAGAGCTCAAAAACGAACTATCACACTTTACACAAAAATACCGGTTTGGGCAATAGGTAGTAAAAAAATGCTAAAAAAAGTTTTTTTAAAAAAAGGTTCCAAGGATCAGCTGTGCCACATGATCGTGGGAACTTTTTTTTTAAAAACTTTTTAAAGCATTTTTTTACTACCAGTTTGGGTGAATCAGTAACATTTTCACTACCGGTTCAGGCGAATCACTCTGAACCGGTAGCATTTCACCCGTGGCTTTGTTGGAGGCATACAAGGAGGAGGGCTAGAGTTGCCAGATTTTGGTTTTATGGTTTTGTTTATTTTATTGGTTTTATTCTTGCAAGCTGCCCAGAGTTCTTTTCGAAGGTGGGCAACCCTACAAATCTTAAACACTATCCTTTTTGTCACGATGAGGCACCATGGCAGGACTTTTTAGGGGAGAGAGATATACCTGTAGGTTTGTGTAATTATTCTGAACTCTGATAAACATAAACATTTTTGTATAGTTATGGTATATCGAAGCTTCTATTTCTGTTAATATTATGGCTGAACAGCAATGGGAAAAATGTATAGACTGTAACAAATTTTATTTATTTCTTTAAATTCATTATAGCTGCCTAACTCTGGATTCTCTCCAATTTTGATACTGTTGTGGTACTTGCTTTAATCTCAGACCCTGAAGAATTTTAAAGACACTCTTTTGTCTGAAAGCTGATTTGAGAAATGCAATTTTTAAAAAAGATTTGTAGGAATTTATTGAATTAATTTCAATGTTACAGCAAACATCAATTTTTGCAGCCATTACTTGTGGTAGTTTAGAGATTAGGTAGGTAGGTAGGTAGATAGATACAGTAGATACCAGGATAATGCAAAAGTAGCTCCCACTTCTCATTTAGAGCTTTCAGAAATAATTGGTGATCAACTGTAATGGTCTTGTTTTACTATGTTTACTTATTTATGTATTTGTTAAATTTATTTGCTGCTCATTTGAAGCAAATGCAGATGAGTTCTGATTATTTTATTTGTATTGCTTATGAGAAATGAAACTTTTTATCTAATAAATTCATCTGCAACAGAGCTGCATTTAGTTAATGTAAATCTGGTATTAACTAATTTTATTTTCCACACCTCCCTCTTTAAGAATTATAGCTAACAAACCATTATTTTTCTAATCTTAACATGTTTGGAAAGAATTTCATGTTAGAAGCAGAAAATGGATTGTATAATAGCAAGTGAATGTTCAATATTAAGGTTTTAATTCAGCTTTCGTAAGAATAACAGCTTCTTGTTATGAATCACTTAAACTAAACCACAACTTAAATATCTCCGTATATGTTTTCAACAGGGTCAGCATATTTCCTTAGTGCCTGTTCAAAAGATTGAAGAAGTACTCTATGACTATAAGCCACTGCATGTAGAGACATATGGACCATTGGTTCCAGAGGTGGATTTGCTGGGAAAATTAGGGTAAGTTTGTTTGTTTAAATTGACTTAAGATTGCACCCTACTGGGAACCTTACCACCTTATTTGTTTTTCAAAGCAGAGTGTTTTTTAAAAGCAAAATAGACGGTAACAAAATAGACAACATCCTGTCCAAACCAATGTTTTGTTTGGGCGGCCAAATGTGATTTTTGTTTGTTCCACACTTTTCTTTGGTTTTGCAGTATTTTATATATCAGTTGAGAATTCTGCCAGATTGAATTAATGTTTTAAGGTTGCTATAGGGAGTTGAGGAGAAATAGCTGCTCATTTTCAATTGCGGATAGTTTTAAAAAATATACATATAAAGCTTTGGATCTTGATTTGTCTAAGAGCTGTGGGCCAATACAAATATTAGGGCTGGCTTTTCATTGTGAGAGAAGTTAGATTTTACTTTCAGTGTTGGATTCTTTCTATCAGGGGAAAATCTTTTGCCTGAGCATCTTTTTAACTATAAATATGAGGTCTAGCTGATATAACTGATAGTTTCCATACAACTTTTTTCTAGATGTTGCTGTGGGCATGTATCCTGGTGCAAGTTTCATGAAACGTTTGTAAGGAAAACCTACAGCTTAAAATACAATGCATTCTCCTATAAGTTTCAAGAGTTTATATCAAACATTTAAAGATACAGTATATAGTTGAAAGAGTTTTTTTAATCTAAGTAAGGAGTACAGAGCTGATCCTGAAGTAGAAATGTTATAGGCAGTCATGGACATTAAACTGAAATGTGGAATATTAATTGTGTAAATAAAATTGTGTAAAATTCAGTTAGTCAACTTTGCTCACCTTGCCGCTTAGAACACTGGTGTTAAATAGCACTATAATGTCAAATGTAATAAAAATAAGATAACTGAGTTGGTTAAAGAATTAACTATATTATCAGTAGGTAGTATTAGAACTGGTTTTGATGTCAGATTAAAATGTGTGATAAGAACTAAGCCTGACATGGCCTATTGGGTTCTTGTCATTTCATGTTTCTTTGCTGGCGTTTCAAATTTATTTTCAGCAAATTGTATGAAATAAATTCTAGCATATAGCACTTGGCAGCAAAACACTGAAATTAATCAGCTGAAATTAAACTACTTATTCTTATTAATGAAGTATTTAACAAAAAACAAAATAGTAACACATTAATTTATTTTACAACATCTATAATTATTAATGAGACCTGTGGTATCTAATAGATACATTAATAATCTAAAGGATAATTACATAGCAGTGTTGAAAAAATAGCAATAGCACTTAGACTTATATACCACTTCGCAATGCTTTACAGCCCTCTCTAAGTGGTTTACAGAGTCAGCCTATTGCCCCTAACAATCTGGGTCCTCATTTCATTGACCTTGGAAGGATGGAAGGCTGACTCAACCTTAAGCTGGTCAGAATCAAACTCCTGGCACTCAGCAGAATTAGCCTGCAATACTGCATTCTAATCACTGCACCACCACCACACCACTATGTTTAATATACAGTGGGGCAAAAAAGTATTTAGTCAGCCACCAATTGTGCAAGTTCTCCCACTTAAAAAGATGAGAGAGGCCTGTAATTGTCATCATAGGTAGACCTCAACTATGAGAGACAAAATGAGAAAACAAATCCAGACAATCACATTGTCTGATTTGGAAAGAATTTATTTGCAGTGAAAAATAAATATTTGGTCAATATCAAAAGTTCATCTCAGTACTTTGTTATATATCCTTTGTTTGCAATGACAGAGGTCAAACCTTTTCTGTAAGTCTTCACAAGGTTGGCACAACTGTTGCTGGTATGTTGGCCCATTCCTCCATGCAGATCTCCTCTAGAGCAGTGATGCTTTGGGGCTGTCGCTGGGCAACACAGACTTTCAACTCCCTCCAAAGGTTTTCTATGGGGTTGAGATCTGGAGACTGGGTGGCTAGGCCACTCCAGGACCTTGAAATGCTTCTTGGGAAGCCACTCCTTCGTTGCCCGGGTGGTGTGTTTGGGATCATTGTCATGCTGAAAGACCCAGCCACGTTTCGTCTTCAATGCCCTTGAGTTTGTACTCAAAATCTCACGATACATGGCCCCATTCATTCTTTCCTGTACACGGATCAGTCGTCCTGGTCCCTTTGCAGAGAAACAGCCCCAAAGCATGATGTTGCCACCCTCATGCTTCACAGTAGCTATGGTGTTCTTTGGATGCAACTCAGCATTCTCTCTCCTCCAAACACAACGAGTTGTGTTTCTACCAAACAGTTCTACTTTGGTTTCATCTGACTATATGGCATTCTCCCAATCTTGTTCTGGATTATCCAAATGCTCTCTAGCAAACTTCAGACGGGCCTGGACATGTACTGGCTTAAGCTGGGGGACACGTCTGGCACTGCGGGATCTGAGTCCCTGGTGGTATAGTGTGTTACTGATGGTAGCCTTTGTTACGTTGGTCCCAGCTCTCTGCAGGTCATTCACTAGGTCCCCCCATATGGTTCTGAGGTTTTTGCTCACCATTCTTGTGATCATTTTGACCCCACGGGGTGAGATCTTGCGTGGAGCCCCAGATCGAGGGAGATTATCAGTGGTCTTGTATGTCTTCCATTTTCTAATTATTGCTCCCACAGTTGATTTCTTCACACCAAGCTGCTTGCCTATTGCGGATTCAGTCTTCCCAGCTGGTGCAGGTCTACAATTTTGTTTCTGGTGTCCGTCAACAGCTCTTTGGTCTTCACCATAGTGGAGTTTGGAGTGTGACTGTTTGAGGTTGTGGACTGGTGTCTTTTTTACTGATAACAAGTTCAAACAGGTGCCATTAATACAGGTAATGAGTGGAGGACAGAGGAGCCTCTTAAAGAAGAAGTTACAGGACTGTGAGAGTCAGAAATCTTGCTTGTTTGTAGGTGACCAAATACTTATTTTCCACCATAATTTGCAAATAAATTCTTTCCAGATCAGACAATGTGATTGTCTGGATTTGTTTTCTCATTTTGTCTCTCATAGTTGAGGTCTACCTGTGATGACAATTACAGGCCTCTCTCGTCTTTTTAAGTGGGAGAACTTGCACAATTGGTGGCTGACTAAATACTTTTTTGCCCCACTGTATATATTATTTAATTTTTAAAAAATGGCAAGCCCATTGTAAAAACATCGTTCTTCCTCTCTTCAGGTTAGAAAGAAGCCTCTTCTAAGATTGTGACCCCTGTGCATTGTTATAAAGAAAAGAAAACACAGTAACATTTGATTTATGACAGGAAGCAACCATTAGAAGTTATGGTGGATCCCCAGGGGTGAAATTCAGCAGGTTTTGACAGTTTCTGGAGAACTGGTAGTGGAAATTTTGAGTAGTTTGGAGAACCGGCAAATACCACCTCTGGCTGGCCCCAGAGTGGGGTGGGAATGGAGATTTTGCAATATCCTTCTCTCAGGAGTGGGGAGGGAATGGGGATTTTGCAGTATCCTTCCCCTGCCATGCCACCAAGCCACACCACGCCCATCAAGCCACTCCCACAGAACTGGTAGTAAAAAAAATTGAATTTCACTACTGTGAATCTCCCCAATTTAAGATCCATTTTTGAAATTGCCCATCCTGACTGCATTTTGGGTGCTCAGCGACGGGCCCGCATTTAACACCTCTTTGCAGGTCACATGATTGTGATTTATGTTTTTCCTGAAAGCAGACACTTACTTCCCATTTTTTGCAGAAACATCTCTTAGCGAACAAGGGGTTCACTTAAGGCTGCAGTGTTTGCTTAATGACTGCTGCAAAAAAGGTTGTAAAATTGGATCGGTACGGTTAGTGCTTTTTAAACTCACCCATTTTAAAATTTAATGAATAAAGCAGTCGATTCATTAGATGACTAACATTACTTACATCTTAGCCCTACTAATTATTCATTTTGAGAAGATACTTGCTGTCTATAATGCATTTATGCTTTATCTCTAGAACACCTTATAAAAGAGAACTGCCTTCAGCATTACCTTTATTATTGTTCTGCCTTTTGCCATGACGTGGAGAAAATGTGTTGAAGGAGTTGTTATCCCATTTCAAAAGGCAACCGGACTTTCTTTGTTTTTTTTCCTTGAAAAGCTTTCACTTCTCATCCTTTGAGACATTTTCAAGAAAAAAAAAAGTTCAGTTGCATTTTGAAAAGCACCTTTGGAACAGCCATAACCTGGATGATTGAAAATCTCCATAGACAACAAGTTGTTATGCTGCAAAGCCCCTTGGATAAAACAAATTGTCCTTGATGTAGAAATCCATATTGTGCTCCTTCCTGAAACCCCAGCAGTAAAGCCTGAGTTACCCTTTGTGAGGCTTGTGAAACACAGGATTGGCACCAGAGCTTTTACTTCAAAGCTCAGTCTCATAGATGCTATATATTGTATGTTAACCTTAATTTGTGCCCTCTTCTTATTCTAAACAACAACTTTGTGAGGTAGGTGAAGCTAAGAAGTAGACTTACTCTGAGCAATCCAGAGAGCATTATTATTAAGCTGGATTTTGAGCCTGAATATTTTAGACAGACCCCCAACATTATCAGACCTGCACTCTGGTACTAACCAATATTCAGTTTATAACCTCAGCTGTAACTCCAGGGGAGCAGTTCCCCCAGTCTCCTATTTGATTTTTTCTGGCTGCCCATTTCTTCCTTTGTTTGGCGTAGTGCGTGCTCAGCAGCAGCATGTCCACCCACCTATATTGCCATTGGAACTCCTTTCTTGTCAAGGCTGACTATCATCTAATGTAGTACAAAAATAGTTTTCTAGACTAAGAGACTCCGGTGTCTATCTTTCTGCAACTTTGTCTGTTTTCCTGTGTTTAGGCTGTATTTTACATTTGAGAGCCAGCGTGAATTTAATTACTGGATTGTTGGACTGAGATCAGGGAAATTGGGTTCAGATTTCCACTCAGCTACAAACCACAAAGCTGACTGGGCAATCTTAGGCTGAACTTAACTCACAAATTTATTGTGTAAATAAAAGGGTGGGTGGGGACAGCTTGTTTGTTTCCGTTTGAGGAAGATGGGAGAAAAATATAATGTACACAATTCATAGGACTTGCCTGCCTCAACCCCCAAAATGCAATGCACATGCGTCCCCCTTGCATGTGCGCACAGCCGCCTGTGTGCCCCGCATGCGCAGAAGAGGCACAAAGGACCAGCTGGCTGGTGGGAGGTACATGCGCACATGTGTGGTGGAGCTGAGTTGGGGCGATGGCTTGCCCGCCCACAGAAAGGGCACTGCATGCCACCACTGGCAAGTGTGCCATAGGTTTGGCATCACGGATATAGAAAGCTAGTTTGAAAATAATATTTTCTTAAAATTGTTTTAAGTCACTAGGTTTTGGAACTTCGGGAGTTCCTTCAGTTTATATTTTCTCATAAGGTTACAGAAATGAACATAGATACATCACGGCATTCTAGCCCTTTCTCAATACAGTAGGTGTTCAAATCTACAGCCATTTTTGTTGCCTCTTTTGTACTTTTTTCCAGCTGTACTTTTATCCTCCATTAAATCTAGCAACTAGAACAAAATATAGTATTTCAGATGTGGATATACTATAGATTTCTTTAAGGGCACTATAATTACTGACAGTTTTATTTTCAGTCCCTTCCTAAAGATATATAGCATGGAATTTGCCTTTTTTCATAGCAGCTACATACCAGGTTGACATCTTCATTAATTTGGAGATAGCTTTATATATTTCAGATCTCATTAGTAAAGCTAAATATCTCTTATTGTTAAGTAAAACATAATTTGCTTCACTTTTCCCCCCACTATTTGCATCTGCCTTACACCCGATTTTGATTATTAGAAATCTTGGATTTTGTTTTGTGTTTCAAGTATACACTGCAGTTCTGCAAAGTGATCATGCCAAATTAAGAAGGGCAATTTACAGTTTCCATTAGAGCCCCTCAGTAGAGGTCCATTAGTTGAAGAATGTGCTTTCTTCACCATTAGTGATCTATTCCGGCCAGGGGACACCTAAGGGGACAGCTAAGGAAAAACACTGCTTGATTTAGAATTGTTCTACATTTATTTTTTTCTTATGGAAAGTGTTTGCGGTTTACCTCTATTCAAAAACCTGACTGATGACTGGATTTTTTGAAGTGGTGGTAGGATTTACTGTTGGCCTGCAACATATACCAGCTTCAGCCTGCAGCCCAGAGAATTTTTGAGGTTAATGGTTAGATAGTTTAAGAGAGATTCCAGTTCTGCTGACCTGAAAGCTACAAAAGACACTTTTTTGGAATACATGCACAGTTCATCCAGCCAGCAGCTTTATATGTTCACCACTTATAAGAATCCGGTATGATTGAAATAGGCTGTGAAGCTTGACTATGCCCATTGTCCCAGATGGGCTGTTTTAAGGTAGGCTTAAGACTCACTGGAGAAGAGCCTAGTGCTAGGAAAGATTGAGGGCAAAAGAAGAAAGGGACGACAGAGAATGAGGTGGCTGGATGGAGTCACTGAAGCAGTAGGTGTGAGCTTAAATGGACTCCAAAGGATGGTAGAAGACAGGAGAGCTTGGGGGAACATTGTCCATGGGGTCATGATGGGTCGGACATGACTTTGCAACAAACAACAATAACAAGCCCTTCCTTAACAACAAGCCCTTGCTTATGTTGTTCATCCTTTAGGGACCCTTTGAGAAGGGGAAGGATTGTTACATTCTCTTGAAGCATGTAGTTTGGTTTGCTTCCTTGCAGAAAGTGGTGCTACTTGTTCTGGAGTATTTTTGTTCTCAGTATCTTCTAGTAGTTTTGTTCTCAGCTAGAATATTGAGAACTTGAATGCTGTAGAGCTCCTTAAAGTCAGTTAGTGGAGAAATGTTTAATTTTAATCTAACATATTGAATGATAAGGGAATCTTATTATATTTTCTGCTCTTCATACAATGTAGAAAGTTCAAAAGATCCCTCTTCTGAATCACCTAGGTTAGTGCATCACTCCAAGGACCCTCATAGTTAAAGCCTAGTTATACAAGTTTATTGTATTTTTTAAAAAAAGAATATAGGTTTTTCTCAGCTAAATTTGAAAGCAAGAACAAGAACGTGGCCTCCTGCAGGAAGCCTAAAACCTTACTGTTTTAAAAAGTTGGATGTTCTGACAAAATATCTTCTGAGATTTTTCAAATGACACCATATAGTATATGGAACTTTTGCAACAAGCAAACACTTCTGCCAAGATCATTAGCAGAATATGTTAAGATTAGATTGCTTTGGAAATAGAATTTCTTATTTCCTGTCCACCTACCTGTGGGTCTAGTGTGGGTTCTGTAGCTGTTGACAGTCTCAGGAGGATTATGAAGGCAATAAATAAATATGGAAAATGCATAAAGAAAAAAAAAGAGAAACACACGCTTGGCTGTACAATTACTTATATTCCAAGTTGGCTATAATTGTGTAAGTTCCTGCTAGATTAACTTCAGAAACCTGGACCTGACACCAAAACGTCTATAATAATTGCTTTTCTTGGCATTTGGATTCAGAATTAATTCAGTGATTGAACATAAGCTATTGTGCTCTGAATACTTCACCTATAATCTGTGTGATATTCTCTAACTTCTTTTTAATGCAATCATGGGCAAAAAAAAAAAAAAATCTGCCCCAAGCAGTTGTCAAACAAGCTTCTTTCATTGACAGTCAGACACAGGGCAGCTGAATAGAGTTGTTTAGTCTAAAGTAAATACTCCAGAGATTACAAGGTCACTGAAGGAAATGTAATTATACTATTTTATTATAGAATAACTTTTTTTGTGGTGTGAGAGTTGTAGAGCCTACACAATGCTGGAGTGTAATGTTTGTTAAAGATATATTTTCTCAATATAGATATATTTTCTCATTACTCAGAAATATGAAATATTCAGTAACAGAATGTAATGAAGTACAATAATTGTTGAATAAAATAAAGTGGGGGGAATGCCTTTGAAAATCAGCTCCTGAAGATCTGATAGTTCTTGGAAAACCTTTTAGGGCTTTGATATGAGAAATGTCTAATTTCCCAGAAAGACAGGACAATTGCAGTGGCATGTTGAAGATTTGTTTTTGAGAAACGGAGAGGGCTTAATGATATTAACTCATGCCCTTATCAACATCCAGATAAACTTACTTCATGAGGCTTCTTTGAAGACAACTTGGAAGTTGCAGTTACTAGACAATGTATGCTGACATACACAGCAAAAGCAGTTTCAAGGATGTAATAGTTCTCTGCCAGGCACTGTGTTGGTTTGAAGTAAATTTATAGATACAATGCAGAGAGTTGATTTAAATTTTTAAATCCAAATTGGATTTTAAAGCTACCTTTTGGATTGTTTCCTTGAATCCCATGGGCTTTGGAATTCATTCTAGGAAAGGTGAGATCTCCGAGTGCTGTTTTTATGTGGTAACCTTCCATTTTATAGAATAGCTTCCTCATCAGAGGTGAGTCTGAGGCCAACTCTGGTAGCTTTTTAAAAACCTGGCAAGATGGAGTTGTTCTGCAATGTATTTGAGAGTTAATGTTGCCTAATGTGTATCATGTTCTGTTATGTTCTTATTGTAGCACACTGGGAGTTACACTGAATTTAATTCTAGTGATTTGGGGTGTTCCCTTTCCATCATTTCCCATAATTCCCTACATACTTCAACTGTCCCCCTAAACAGAACTTGCTGAAGGAAGCAAATACAATAAAGTTTTCATCTAGATATATGGAAACTATTTTTTAAATTAATAGAATTAATGAGGATAAAACCGATATAACTATTAGTTATATCATTCCAGGACAAGCTGCCTGCAGGCTTTCAAATCTAAATGATATGACATAAAAGGGAAAAAAAAGATTTGGAGATGGAGGAATCAGCCACCAGTTTTTAATGATAAACTACAGTTCCAAAAAGAGATGACTAAAATGGAAACACTTCAGAAAAAAAGAGGACTTCAGTCTTTCAGCAGAATTGATGGCATGTCTCTGTTGCTTATCTCCCTTTCTGCAGTCTCACAGATGGGTATTTTGGTGCTTTGTTTCTCTCTTCTTGAGGCCAAGCCAGAATTGGGAGAACACAATGTAGTTACTTTATTTATTTTAACCACTTTATGGAAAGTTCAGAAAGAAAGACAAAGAGGGAAAATAAATACATGCATTTCTTTTATATAATCAAGAGCAAACAGATATATTGCTTTGCTGATTTTGTTGACTTTTAAAATTATCTATGTGAGAGTGAAAGAGATTCTTAAAAATGTTTTGCCTTCTGCTTTACTTTTCTTCTTTTTTTCTCTCCCCACCTCCAAGGGCTTCTTTAACTTGTCTTTTCTGGTTATTATTAAGTTCAAAAGACAACTTCTCATTCTTTTCCATTCATCCACTTTACAGTGGTTAACTTTTGTCATTTAACCACTTTTGGCCTTTACTAGCAGTAGGATGTTATTGGAGGAGACATATGTGAATCCAAAGGTATAGGGGATTTTTGCATATGACAGGCTTTCCTACAAACCTCTTCTTCATAGACATTGTCTTAGAAGTTATTCTACTTGCTGTGGTCCAAAGTTTTGCTTAGGTGTGGTTAAGCAGCACTGCTGTCTATCCCACCACATTACAGACAGCAGCCACCATTGGAAGAAATCAGCCTCAGCCTTCTAACTTTTATCTTCTCAGTGCATTCAAGAGATGGGGGAGAGAGAGAGAGAATATGGGAGAAGGAGACATTTATTCTGTTTTTTTCCCTTTTGTCTACTACTATTAAGGGGAACTGGTACTGCAGTGAGCCACAAAAAAGAGGGAGTCAAACTATTCTTCAAAGCACCTGAGGGTAGAACAAAAAGCAATGGGTGGAAACTAATCAAGGAGAGAAGCAACCTAGAACTAAGGAGAAATTTCCTTATAGTTAGAACAATTAATAAGTAGAACAACTTGCCTGCAGAAGTTGTGAATACCCCAACACTGGAAATTTTTAAGAAGATGTTGGATAACCATTTGTCTGAAGTGGTGTAAGGTTTCCTGCCTGGGCAGGGGGTTGGACTAGAAGACCTCTAAGGTACCTTCCAACTCTGTTATTCTATTCTAAATATTATTAGTACTATCCTGTGATTGTTACTCTAATATGGTTTGGAATGTGTGTGGATGCACATTTAGTATCTATTGGAAACTTCTTAACTTCCCAAAATATATTTTTTTCTGGAGTCTCAAGAGCACAGGAAAAGATGCAGTTGCCTTATATTATTTCCAGCAGTTGCTATTATACACGAATGTCCATTCATACTCCAGATCACAAGGTTCCTTTTAAATATGGGTTTCTGTGCAGCCCTAATCTTCTGTGTCTTTATGTATAGAACCTGAAGAGGAGAGTGGGCATCCTTTTGCTATTTTGATGTTTCCTATCCTTTGTGAAGTATTTTTTTAAACAATTATTTACTTTTTTTCTTCATATTTATTTGAAATGAGTTTTTATTGGAGGAAAACAATTGCTTCAGGTTGAGACTTAGGTTTTCCAGTTTTGCTCTACACTCATTTTAGTAATTAAGGGAGTTGTGGAGTGTAATAAATGTTTGCAAGATCTGCCTTTTCCATTGCAGTTGTGAAATCCAGGCAATCTGTGGTCTTCTTCCTGCATTTAGGAAGGTCTGTATTAGAACCATTTTACAATGAAATACATATTTTACCTAACTCTATAGGATGTTTTGAGAAATCTTTATGCCTACATGCACATAAATGTCTTTTTCATAATGAAGTAATAACTTGCAGTCTAATAACTTATTCTCCACCATCCTGAAAAGATGATCGCTAAGATGCAGTATTTATAACCTGGGCTTCAGTATCAATTGACTTTTAATTTAATGGAAGTAAAAAAAATATAAATCTTAAACAAAGTATTGCATTCAAATAAATGTAACATAGTCTCACCAAACTAAAAGAGTTTGGAAAAGGGACTCATATGTTTTTGTCCATGGTTGAATGTGTGTGTGTGTATTTATATAGCAGTTTATATAATTATATATTAAAACGTGGCATCATTTGTATGCATCTGTATCAAGAGAGATAAGATTAACGCTTGCAGATAATGTCAAGAAATGGGGAAAGTTGGTTCTACAGATTAACCATTGTCAAGTCTAGGTGGTGCATATCTATATTATGTCTTTACAGAACTGCTTCTAAATGCAAAAAAAATCACTGGATGAGTGATGTGTGGTTTTCATTCACTATAATTTCTTGCAGGATACTGTTCCAAGCAAGGCTCACTATCACGAGACAATGTCATTTTGCATTCAGATGTGTATACTTTCACAGATTTAAAAGTTGTTAAATAGTCTTAGATAAACTGGACTATCTTTAGTGGTGCGGTCCAGAATATTTTTCTGAAGTATTTTGCAGAAGAAACACAAGTTGAATCAACCCTGTTGCGGTTACCAGTTCCCAATAGTTTTACTGGCTTGCACTGCAGAATCAATTCTGTAAGTTTATAGAAGAAAAAAGTGGATTGCATATGACTGAACTGCAGAAACACTATACTTCTGTAACTTGTCAGAATCAGATTTTAGTTAATACACATTTTCAGTGATGTAATGGGAAATATTTGGCAGACAGAATGTAATGAACTGTGATTAATGTTTTAATAAGCAGTTTTGCTCTTATGGTGCAGAGCTGAAATGTTTTTCTCTTTAGATTGATAGTCCCGAAGCACGTGCATGCATGTGATCTTTAAAAAATACTGAATTCTTTACTTTTTTGAAGTATTTTTTTATTCCCAGCAATATCAAAAACTCTGAAAGTATGCCATCAAGAGAGTTATTTTTTCCACTACCTAAAGTAATTGAAATAAAATACACAGAGAACAAAAAATATCTACACTATTTAAAAGTACCTCAAAAAATATGAATGCTTCATTTAAAATAGTAGAGTTATTTTTGAATTCTGATATATGTATTTTTTTCATAGGCAAGGACTTTTCTTTATAAAGTATGATTTATTTTTAGCATATTTATCTTAATACTTTTCACATTTTCATCATCTATAATACAAAATGCAAACATGCCCCCCCCCCATCTTCTTCATTTTGGAGCAATGGTGTATGAGTGTATATGTGTGTGAGAGAGGGAGATAGAATTCTATCTCAAATCTAGGGGTACCATTCTGGCTCTTGAATCATTCTATATCTTTCTCATTTTTAAAGAAAAGTTGGTAAAATATTTACCATTTTCTATTTTGGTTGGTAATGGCTAATAATTGTTGGTAATAGTCTATTTTGTTTGGTAACAGATTTGATCTCCTTTTTGTTTTATTTTGTGTATGTTGTGTGCTTCTTCTGTCTGATCAGTTGCTTTATTTTTATTGCATTCTCTCACTCCCCCCCCCCTGCTTCATGTGTTATTCAACATTATTTTGTTTTATTTTTTTTGCTTCAGAGGCTTATTTAAAAAAAAATAAAAATGCAAAAAGATAGGGTTATGATTATATGATTTTGTGGCTGGGAGAAAATGCTGGAGGCAGTCTTGTAATAAAAATAAATACTTATGAAAAATGGTTTGGTTTCCAGTTTCATAACCATATGGAGCATTTTTTCCTGCAAAATTCAGCATGTATATTCAGTTAAAGTCTGTTCTATTCCAATTTATACCGTATTATGAGTTGAGAATTTCACTTTCAGTCACTCAATAATATTAGTCAATTAACATTGGCTAATTTAAACAAGAAAGAGGACAAAGTCTGAAACAGCAAATAAAAATTGCAGTTAATATAAATAATTATAAAATTGATACAGTAAAAGTACTTCTAATTTTAACGTAATACAGAAAACATAACCAGTCAGATAAATCAGTGTCTGTATTGATACATTTGGTGCTTTTAATGGAAATTCTTCGCTCTCTACTCCTTTCACCCTGTTTAGAATTATGCCGCTGCCTGCCTATTGATTTTCTTGGCTGTAGCTGTTATTTGCTGCTTTATTATTTTCAGTACTTCCTTGATCTCCCTCATTTTTCAATGATATGTCTTGATATTTGGTATTCTTGTTCTTCAGCTTTTTATCTTTCATCTGATCTAGCTTGCTTGCATATGTTCTAAACATGCTGATCTTATTTTCTAACCAGATCTTCCATTTTGGTGATGTACTGTTTTTCATGTTTGTTATGTCACTGTTCTCCAAAAGTGTTGGACTATAAGTCTTATTAGAAGTGGCTGGCAACAATGCCAGTTATAGTTTATTACATTTGAAAGACCCCATTTTGTGAATCACAGATGTAAGAGTACAGCATGATTAATCAGAACTAAACTTTCTTTTCAATTTACAGTATGTATCATATTTAATTTCTTTATGGTAATTGAGCAAGAGTTGGGTTTTTAACAATATAAAAAGAAAAAATATAAATATTAAAAAGAGTTTGACTTCATAAAATAAACATTTATGAGAAAAGTCAACGTGAAAACAATTGATTAGAATTTGCTTTAAACATGTTTCCAATTTGTATTTTTCCAAGGGGCTTGGATTTGTAACTTTTTCTAAAACAACAAGCAACTACTAATAAAATGCTTACTAAGTCATAAATTACAGGATTATGTTTTGGAGCAGGACTCATTTGGTTTTCCATTTAAGAAATGCAGTGATTTTTTTTAAAGCTAGTCTGTTTTCCCTTCCATAGCCACAAGACAGTTAACTTACCGCATGGATAAAGAATTAGATCTGTCAAATTTGTGAGTTTTGAAAGGAGCCAGAATAAAGTCCAAGTACCCCTTCTTTTCAATAAATTGTTTCAAAAGATACATTAGTTTTCTTCTGTTACCCTACTTTATTTCTGTGTAGTAGCTGAAAAATAACTGTAAATGTATTAGCCATATCTAAATATTTTCCAGCCATACATTTACCTGTCAGACCCTTAGGTTGACAGTTCCTATATGTCTCCTATATAAATCTTGCTTAATTGCAAGTATGTCTCCTTGTGTTAGAATTTCTCTGTTCCTTCCTCCTCTATCTTGTAATCTGCCAGCTCATTTTTCATCTTTTCATATATTTGTTCAAATATTGTGATCTTCATTTATGACTGTTAATACTATGTTATAATGCCTTAGTAAGATCACACTTGGAATACTGCATCCAGCTTTGGTTGCTACAACGTAAAAAAGATATTGAGACCTTAGAAAGAGTGCAGAGAAGAGTAACAAAGTTGATTAGGGAACTAGAGGCTAAAACATATAAAAAATGGTTGCTGGAATTAGGTATGTCTAGTTTAATGAAAAGAAGGACTAGGGATGACATGATAGCAGTGTTCCAGTATCTTAGGGGTTGTCACAGGAAGGAGGGAGTCAACATATTCTCCAAAGCACCTGAGGGTAAGACAAGAAGCAATGGGTGGAACTAATCAAGGAGAGAAGCAACCTGGAACTAAGGAGAAATTTCCTGACAGTTAGAACAATTAATAAGTAGAATAACTTGCCTCCAGAAATTGTAAATGCTCCAACACTGGAAGTTTTTAAGAAGAGATTGGACAACCATTTATCTGAAATGGTATAGAGTCTCCTGCCTGAGCAGAGGGTTGGACTAGAAGACTTCCAAGGTTCCTTTCAACTCTGTTATTCTGAATGCCAGTCTGCTGTAGAAGATGAGCTGCTAGACTGGCATCAGGAAGACCCACATTCTAATCCCCTCTTAGCTTTGAAAGCTCTCTGGGTGACTTGAGCTAGTTACTCATGTTCAACCCTAATCAGTATCAGTAACTGTTGGGAAGCTGGGACTAAACCACACCACACCCAACTAATAAAATACAACTGCTTTAGGGACCAGAATACATGGCAAATTGAGAGCAGGCCCTTTATGTTCCTATCAGGCTCTCCAAAGGAGCTTTAGAGCTTACCCAAGCAGCTGCTTCAGCACTTTACAAGGTGATGCTCTGAAGATTTCCTCTAGGTGTTATAGATTACATGGTTAGCTGGTTACCTGGGGGGGAGGATGTGTGGGGTGTTGCTGCTACTGCTATAAAAGACCCACATAATAGAGCAGGGGTGTCAAACTTGATATCATTGAGAACTGCATTAGGGTTATGTTTGACCTGGGAGGCTCGGGGGGCATGCCCGGGGTGTGTGCCCAAGGTGGATATGCACAAGATGGGCTTGGCCAGCTCGACATCACTTGTTGAGACCTTCTGCAGCCCTCTGCCAGCAAAAAAGGAGCTTGGGGAGGCCACGTGCAGCCTCCCCGGACTCTGTTTTTGCTGGCAGAGGGCTGCAGGAGGCCATCACAGCCAAAAATGGAGCCCAGGTGAGCCATGTACAGCCCTTCCAAGCTCCATTTTTGCTGGCAGAGGCATTGTGGGTCCGTCCTTTACTGTTTTCAGGGTGATCCCACAGGCCTGATCTAAGCACCCTGTGGGCTGGATCTAGCCCCTGGGCCTTGAGTTTGACACCCCTGTAATAAAAGCTTTCAGAGGAGAGAATTTTTGTACCTCAGGGTGATTGCTTAATGATCATAGGGGTGATACAGTGTACTCTTTGCATGCAGAAAGTTCCAAGTTCTTTCACCCTTGCTTTCTTCAGCCAAGTAGGATTGGAAGAAGACCCCTGCCTGAAGATCTGGAAAGTTACCTACCAGTAATTGCATTAACATATCTTTCCAAACTGGGAAATCTCCAACTTTCAGAATTTCAAGCCAATATAGCTTTGCTGAGATTTCTCTGTGTTAAAATTCACAGTGGATAGAGAGTCCTGGGTTATGTCATCCAGACCTAAATGAATCATGCTTTGACTTGATATAGGACAGTTTCTTATGATTCTATGACATTTTCATACACTGCTTCAGCTGGAGAAAATGAGTTCGGTTTTCCAGCCCCATATTGTAGTTGGATGAAATATTGGATACTGTAGACTGGATGATAAGATAATATGACTTCCTGAAAGAGAAGAGTTACATATATGAATTATTAAGAAAACAGTCTTAAGCCTTGCATCAAACACTGTCTGCCGATAATAAAATAAGTCCTAAATTGCAGTCGAACACATTTTGAAATATAGCCATTGTGACTTTGGGAACAAAGTGTAGACGATCACTATTTTTCAGAGCTGTGGGCAGTGAAAAGCAAGGTTGGTTGTGAAGACATTTTTAATTTTTAATTCAGTCAATTCTTATCCACTGTCCACTCTTATATTTATCCACTGCCCACACTTTTACTTTTACTTAGCCACTGTCTACAGTTTTACTCTTAAAACAAAATCAGCAAGCAAAAAATCCCAAGAAACGATGCTGAGTATTAAAATAGCACTTCCTAGTGGCTTTGGCCTCCTTTAATCCTCCCATTTACACAGGTTCTACCTTAAATCCCATCTTTTCTCTGTTTGCAAGTGGCCCTAAAGAGACAGATCCTCCTGCCACCTAGTGTTTAATGCAGTTTCTATGTCTTCTGAAAGCTTACAGCGAGCAATCTAAAAAGGAAGACACTACTACTGAATAGGTTTTTAAACTGTACAAAGATAGTTGGGTCTACATTTGGGTGCCTTCTACAACATAAACATAAAGTCCCTCAAAATTGTGTATAGCAACCAGAAGCTTTCAGAATGTACTGCTAGGTTATAAAATTTAATATAATAGAAGCAACAATTAAATATAAGGTAATTGAGTAATAATACTAACTGTCACTCTCTGATAAGAAGGATGGTCAATAAATTTTACAAACACACTGTATTTAGTATAGATTCATTATGAATGTAAATGCAATAATAATTCTTGCATTGACTTCTTCCTCTTATTGTAGGAGTACAGTTCTCACCAAGTGTAGCTCTCAGCCAAGTTAACCTCTCTGCAAAGGTATCTCTTGCATGTCTCTTTTTCATAAGGATACATATGCCTTTCCTTGTGAAATCTTATGGTCATGTATTACTGAAAAATCATTTTATGCCAAATTGTCTTGTCGCAGTTTCAATTCCTTGATCTTCAAGGAGAAAAGTCTTCAGTCATAAGGAATGTATTATTTTCCTTTAGGTAGGTAAGAAATAGGCATATGACATTTATCAGAATCGTGAGAATTTTAGCTCATTTTCTCTGTTTCCTAAATTACCACGTTTAAAGAGCTGGAAGAGATTATCAGCATTCTCAGATCTATTGCCAACAATATCACTTGAAGGTTACAAAACTTGGAATTTTTGTCCTTATTAAAATGATCCTTAGGTACAGTATCGTACCCATGAATGCATATACATGGAACCTGTTTTGTATTAGGGGACATATTATTCTTTTGCAGACTGGCAAAGCTCATTATCTAGCTTGACTCGTTCATTGACAGAGATTTTCATTTATTTACTTATATATGACATTCACATAGCTGTTAAAACATTTAAAAACAAATAAGAAACACAAAAGCACCACACAAAAAACCAAAACTGGCAAAGACACAAATCCATGGTGGAATTAAAAAAGAAGAAAGACATTTCAAAACACCAATAGGGTTGGAGCTGTTTGAATTTTGGGGGTAATCTCATTCCAAGATGGTAGGTGCTGCTACAGAGAAGGCATGCTTCAGTGTCCCCACAGTTGGCATGACTTAATCGATGGAACCCAGACTGTGCCAGCCCTGCCAGATTGAACCAGCCAAGTAGATAGTGAAATTGGAGTGAATTCTGCTAGTCGCAATATAAATCAGAATACTTTGTAAAGAAGACTGAACCAAGTAGACCTCTATGAACAGAGAAAAATGTTAGGGTTTATTTTTTTTTAATTGAATAGGTCTGTTAGGTATCCTAACATTATTATTTTCAAACCAGATAGTAAGTGAAACCTAGAAAAATTATAGCTTTAAAATAAAAGCAGTCAATCAATTAAAAAAAGTCCTCAAAAAAGTATTTGACTTTTTGCCTCTACAGTCTGAATCAGAAGGATCTTGAAAGCAGACTGGCTGTTTGAAACATCATGCCTCCCCAGATTAGTTTTACCCCAACCCTGCTGGCCTTCTCAGAGCTTTAAAACCTGGATATGTTCTAGGCATGGACTAGAGTCGGTGGGCTGTTCTTAGTTTATTAGATTTGCTTTGGAGGGAACTATTTGTTTGAATCTTTTTATCTATTGCTTTGGGGAATAGGGGGGAAATATTTATTTTGTACAGTCTTTTAATCTGTTGTTATCTACCAATGTCACACAGCTGGTGTGCACCAGCTATATAAATTTAAATGCATAAATGTACAAACTTATAAATTCACTCTATTTCCAAGGACCTTAAAGTAAGGCATTGTTGTTGAAGCTACTGTATCTAATGATGCTTCATACTTGTGTTACAAGAACAGAAAAATTGCATTCAGAATATTTCTCTGGGCTCATTTTTTTTTACACATATTGTTGAAATTTCATGTCCAAAAAGTTTTTGCCTGCTTCAGATACACTCAATTCATGTGATATCCTTTTTGTTATTATGTCTTGAGTACATAAATTTGTAGAAAAGACTGTCAGCATTGATTGATGACCGTAAACCTAACCTATTTCGTGGGCAAAAAGCACAAGACAGCTGAAATAAGCGACTGTAATTGATTGGTGTGTGAAAGTCACTGGCGGGTAAAAAATGGAACAAGAGCCTTTCTTCTACTTTTGTAATACCATTTCCTTATCTTTTCTTTCCCAAATGAAACATTGAAAATAAAGATCCACAGCTTTCCATCTTAATGACGCCTGCCATTTCAGGAAATTGCATTTGTTGCTCGTGTTATATTTGCAGCATTGATCCGAATTCAATATTTCTCAGTAAAGATCTTCTTATTTTTATTGTAGGAAGCTAAGCCTTTTCATTGTCTCTGCTTTTCTCCTCTGTTTTTAAACTGCATTTTCTTGCAATTCATCATACTGTAATGAAGGGGATAATAAAATGGAATGGACTATGTACATATTTTTTTGGTAACAAATAGCAAAAACAGAGCAAAAACAGAGCACTGTTTGGCCCAATAGAACCTAGTGCATTGATAACAGGGAACACTGAGCTGTTATATTTTCTTTCCACTACCCACTGCCCACTACAGATCCCCTTTTAACAGGGGATCTGTACTTTTTGACTATTTAGTTTGGAGTGTTGCAAGCTGTGAGATCTGGCTCATATATTTAAATAGACCTGTAAAATAATATCACTCATGTTAAATACATAAATGAGTAATTAGCTTTTGGTATGCAGCATATGCAGTTGGGGGAAGATTAAAGAACAGATAATCTAGACAACTGTCATATGTACCATGCTTAAGTAGTGCCAAACTCAGATTTGTAGGGAAATTTTATATCAAGTGTCCACTTAACAAGTAGTAGGAATCAAGTAGCTCTGGTCAGATTCAAACATGCAAATGTGCTGTTTGATATTGTTGAGAAAGATCATGTCTAGAGCTCCATGTACCATCCTGAAATCTCTTTGATCACTTCTTAGCTTCTTGATTATTTTAACTCTTATCTTCATAACATGAGATAAGCATTTGGCATCAACAATATGTCTGGAAACATTCCTTGGTTTCCAGCTAACTTCTTTCTAATTTAATAAAGTATATGTAGTCCTTGACCAACTACTGGTTGCTTAGCAACCATTCAAAATTATAATAGCCCCTGAAAAGCTGCTTATGTCCCGGGTTCAGGTTACCGCTGGTCAATAACCCTGTGATTATGGAAACAACATTTGGGTGAATTAATCCTTATGACCAGCACAGGGACACTGCAGCACCCCACTACTTAAATTCCCGCCATCTCACCCCATTGGGTCCCCACAGATCTTGAGCCTGCTTTCCCAGCCAACTAGATCCCATACCCTCCTCTTCAACCCCCTCTTCTGTCATAAGGAGCCTGTGTAGCATAGGGGGCTAATGCCTCCTACTAAAGGCAGCAGTTAACACCAGCTGCCTGTAATTTCTCTGAGTTCAATCCTAGCCAGGCTCAAGGTTGACTCAGCCTTCCATCCTTTCTAAGGTGGGTAAATTGAGGACCCAGTTTGTGGGGGCAATAAGCTGACTTTGTATAAATATACAAAAGTATGAAGGCTATTGCTTAACGCATTGTAAGCCGCCCTGAGTCTCCGGAGAAGGGTGGCATATAAATCAAATTAAAAAAAAAAATCACTCATTTACCTTCTGTAGATCTCCTGAGCTCTGGAGCTTGTGTTGGGGAAGGAGAGCAGGCTGTTTTTCTCCTCAGCATTGTTTTCAGAGCAGCCGCAATGTGTGGCCACTCTGAAAATGTTGCCCACTTCTGGGACAGCACCATGTGGCTTTATAGTGGTGCCAAGGGATGGAGCTGCCTGCTTTCCTTCCACAATGTGAGCTCCAGAGTTCTACAGAAAGTGAGTGATGTGTGGGGAGGAGGATGTGGGACCCGGTGGGGTCTGAAGCAGGCCCAAAGCATGTGGGTATCCCAAAGGGTGGAAAGTGGAGCATAGGGTGCCTTGGGGTGGAGGAGACCTTGTGATACCTAGGGCAGGCCGGCCTGGGCCTGCACTAGGCCTCTCAGGACCTCTCCCATTTTAGAGGCACCCCATGCTTTGCTTAATGATCTGCATGGTGGCTTAAATTACATCATGGAGAGCAGGGATCGGGATCATTAAGCAAGGCAATCATGTGGACACCTAGCTTAATGATCCTTGTGACTTACGACCTTAGTGGGCAGGCTCTGTTATGGTTGTAAGTCAAGGACTTACCTATACTATGAAATTCTAACGCATCTTGTTGAGAAATTAGAACTGGGTCATTTCTTTCAAGTGGGATGGTTCATAAATGTAAAGTGGATACGCAGCTAACAGTGTTGCATTCTGCCTTTGGGGGAAATACGGCATTGCATTATGGACTATAGTTCTTAAATACAGGTAGTCCTCGATTTACATTAGTTTTCTTAGTGACCGTTCAAAGTTACAACAGCACTGAAAAAAGTGACATGACCATTTATGGCAGCATCCCCATGGTCACATGATTTACATTTGAATACTTGACAACTGACTCACATTTATGACAGTTACAGTGTCCTGGAGTCATGTGAGCCCCTTTTGCGACCTTCTAACAAGCAAAACCAATGAGGAAGCCAGATTCATTTAACAGTCGTGGCACCAACTTAACAACTGTAGTGATTCCCTTAACAAATGTGGCAAGAAAAGTCATATAATGGGGCAAAATCCACTTAACAAATTTCTCACTTAGCAACATAAATGTTGGGCTCAATTGTGGTCATAAATTGAGGACTACCTCTATTGCCTTTTTTCTGGATATTGCTACTTATGATCATTAAAGAGCCTTGGTGGCGCAGCAGACTAAAGTGCTGTTAAGTAGCTACTTAACAGCACCAGCTGCCTACAATTACTGAAAGTTCAAATCTCACCAGGGTCAAGGTTAACTCAGTCTTCCATCCTTTTGCGGTAGGTAAAATGAGGACCCGGATTGTGGGGTCAATAAAAAAGAACACCGCTTGGGGGGCGGGGTGTGTGTGAAAGCCCTACTAAGCAGGTATATAAAAAAGTATGAAGGCTATTGCTTAACGCATTGTAAGCTGCCCAGAGTCTCCAGAGAAGGGCGTCATATAAATTGAACCAACCAACCAATCAACCAACCAACCAACCAACCAATAAATAAATAAATGTGTTCTGTTGTTGCTTTTAAGGAGATTAAGCTGCAAGTGCAGGGGCTGTTTCAAAACGACTCTACAAAGTATGAAAAAATTAAAAGATGGTGAGCTGATTTGACTTAGGACTCCATATTCTGATTCTAACATTACATGAACAATAAATCAAATCCATTTCAGTGTCATATTTATCTTTCAAATCAATAAAAACAAAACAAATCCAGACAGTCAATTAAACAGGATTCAAATTAAAATTCTCTGCAGTCCTGTTTTCCATTTTGTTCTCAGTAACATTAGTAAGATTGCTTGAAAAATGTTGAATGCAAATGTCTTGTGTCTCTCTGTGACTGCTCATATTCTCGAGTGTTCCATTAAACAGACAATGGATTGTAGGGTAGCAAAAGCACTACCAGTGTGATGAGAAATCCAGGCCTTCAGTTTCCAGTTGTATACGGGCAAACAGCCAAGAGGGGGTTAATGGAAATTAAGAAGTGTCCCTCACGTTTAATTACATTCTCTCTCTCCCTTCTCCCCCAAGTTAAAGTGCATGCAAAGCCTGATTTAGTCATGGCCTAAATGTAGCCACAGCTCTGTGGTTGTCAAGTATAATGTATCCCCCCCCCCATGCAGTGCAAGTGTGTTGTATGGATCCTGGCTCAAGGCTGAGTGCAGTGTCCTTGCCAGCCAGAGCTGTTGCTCAAGGATACGAAAATGCTTACTTGCAGTTATTTCTGTGGAGGGATGATTGATTTGCTCTATCTGGAGGATTTCGGACCTGGAAACCTGAGCACAGCAGAAAATGCGCTGGCTGTTTTGGCAGAGCTGAGTGTTGAGAGGACAGACAGCTGGCTGATGACCTCAAGAGAATGACAAATATGGGGCCAGGTGCCTCAGTCATTACAGAATGCTTCATGCTAAGCCATGCCTTGCCTTGAAACGCAAAGGGCGGAAGCAATTTGGAGTTAAAGAAAGCCCCAGCGAGTCAGATCTTGGTTTCTGGAAACAACAGTAACTTTTGATTCTAATCTCGATACGAAGAGAAATGAATTCCTTCTTGTACTTTGGGAAGAGGATAATGCTTCTGCTGTTGTGATGGAAACCTAGTTAAAGAAGTCTTGTTGTTTAGACAAGCAATGGCATGTGGAATGTGGAGGGATGAGATCACTGGAGTAATCTAATATGCCAGTGACTCTTAAAAAAAAATAAAAACAAAAATAAATGGCATTTTTACCCAGCATAACCTAGCTCTTTCTCAAGAGGATGTATGTGCACCTGTTGAAAACTCTGGATGCTTGGAAGGAAATGAAACATTAATATAAAGTTAACACACCCTGCAAGTAAAATCCAAATATATTAATTGCAGAATAAGCAAATTTATTAGTAAGTGACATTCAAATTCTGTGGTTAAATTAATTCATGCAAACCAATAATTTTATGTAAATGATCATTGCATTCCAAATTATTTGGAAATGTGTCCTACTAAAACGGGTATACTTATGAACAAGTAAATATTATAAACATAATAGATGAATGCAATGTTTGCAATTTTCCTTGACTTCATCTGAAACCACTCTTTCAGTCTTTGCACAGTGTAACTCTGTGTATAAGATGGAAAGTGATAGAGATGGTGTAAAAATCTTGGCAAATGAACAGGCTTTGGATAAGGGGACTGCCATTCAGAGGCCTGAGTATGAATGATAGAGAAATTCCTTCACCATCTGTACCAGAGGATTTTAAACATCCTAATCTAAGTTAATGTTTTTTCTATTCAGATCCCTCTTATTTCATCAGGCATGACTAATTTGCTCTGCACTGGGATCAAGATGCATAATTCAGATAATGACAGGTGCAGTATCCCATGGACTCGAGGCTCCAAATGTGACATTATAATAATATCAAAAACTGGTGTGCAACAAATACATTGATGTTGATGAAAACCCATTTACAGATATTATGTCTTTCAAAATAACAAATATTAATTTTGAAAATTCTAATCTAAATGCTCACCTCTAGCTGGCATACAAGAGCACAAACATTAATGGGATAAAATTGAACTTCAGTTGTGCCTCTAGTATACTGCTGCAATTTGCCACAACAGACTGGTATGATCCTTACTGTTAGTAGGGAATACTTCGTGCCCTGTGAAGACTGCATCCATCTCTGAGAATGGGATGGATGACATTAATATATACCTATATATACAGGTAAAAATAGGAAGAGTAAATGCAAAAAGTGATGGGGATTGGTTTGTTAAGTGTGCTTGGGAAGGTGTGTGACAGAATTCTGATTGAAAGGATGTGAGACGATTAAAATAGAATTAGTGTGGCTTTATGCTCTAGGGCTCTCTAAGCACTTCAGCAGGTCATTGAAAAATATATGAATGTGAAAAGGAATTTTATTGTATGTGTGTTGATTTATAGCATATAATACAGTGAATAATGTGAATATAGTGTGTTTTGCAGTAGGAGTGTGCATAGTAGCAGTTAAGGATATTTGAACTAAGCAAATGTATGAAAACCCAAGGTGGATGTGTATGAGGAGGAGAAATCTCTTCTGCTGCAGCACCCACCTTCTGGAACAGTTGAATCGACTTCAGCCCTGCTGGCTTTTCAGAAGGCCATGAAGACATAGTTTTGTCATCATGTCTGGAGATCCAGTGGAGCCTGTCACATGGTTGTATTGTTAGTAATTGTACGGATCACTCCCCCACAAATTAAGTTTTATGGTTCTGTATTTTTAATTGGTTTTGAATGGTTTTTATTTTAGTTGTTTACTTATAATTGTTTATTGTTTTTAATTATATGAGCCACTCAGATACTGTATGTATCTGCGATGGATGGCTATATCAATTCAAATCAATCAATCAATCAATCAATCGGAAACTGGATAAGTAATTACAAAACAGATGGATGTAGATATATAGATATAGCTAGACCTATAGAGTAAAAGCTACAGCAAGTAAATAAATATTTGTACTTTGGTAAAAAGTTGTGGAAATAGATAAAGATACAAATGCTGGAATGAAAAGGGTGGGTAACATGAATTTCACAGAAAAAGGCTGTGTTTTGGCCTACTTTAGCATTTGGAAGTGAGAGTTAGAAGTTCAGAAGAAACCAAAAAATTAGTTGAAAGTGGTGGGAATGGAGTATTTAAGAAGAGGTGTAGTAAAACAAGGAAGGATAGAGTTGAGAATGAATCAATGGATACAAGAACAGCAGATTTGAAAGAAATACATTGACTTGGTTATTGTGGAAAATTGGAAAAGGATTGAATAGTAAAACATATATGAAGAGTGAAAGGGTGGAGATTTAGGGGGAAAGGTTAAAAAAACAAAGGCGTTGTAGGAAGCAATATATGGATATGGGCAAACCAAGACAGAAAGAATGGAGAGATAGTGAATAGTATCTGAATTTAGTTATTTCTCCTTTTCTTAGTTTTATGTCTTTATTTTATTTGGTATACTATTTCTTACTCCTTTTTTATACTTTGCATTGCACTGCTTATCCTTGAAGAGGATAACATGATGTTGTGGTATATGTTTGTATCAAATTCTTCTGAGGCTGTTCTCATTCATATAAAAAAAATTTAACTTTGCAACATTCCTTTTTGGTGTGTTTTGTTAGCCTTTCCTGCCCAAAGCTTGAATCAACTTTTAATAATCTGTCTTTGATTTATACTTCCCTTGACAGTAGAAAGTGATTGACTAGCGATTGCCGTGTTAAGTAAACAAAGTGTTTAATTTGCAGTGATGTGGTTAGGGAAGCCAATCCTTATGTGGATTGCCATCTTTTCCACATCCAATACAAGCTCCTTAGTGTAATCTTTGAAATGTTTCAGTTGTCTATTTTCTGTAATGCCTGCAATTTTATTTCCTCTAAATGCTGTTCCATTCAAAAGCCTTTTTAAAAAATGGCCATGCCTCATTTCTTTTGTATTTCCTTGGGCCTAGAAATTTCCTCTGGAAAATGTGTGCAGCACCATTTCTGTCTTCAGATTGCTCCTTAAAATTTATCTTTTCACTTAAAGCTGGGAGATTAATTTTTCAATGGTCATCTAGAACAACTGTTTTCCAATCTTGGTCATTTCCAAGTGTGAGAACTTCAAATCCCAGAATTCCACAGCCAAAATGGCCATTGTTGAGAATTCTGGGAATTGAAGTTGACACATTTGAAAGTCACCATGGTTGGGAAATGATGGTCTAGAAGATAGTTCCACAATCTTTACAGCTTTGCAGACCACCAAGGGGCAAAGTAGATAGTTCTGCACATACACAGTGGGCAAGTGCATGTACATGCAGCTCCATTTGTGCAAGCAATGGACATCCGCACCCGCTGTTCGTGCAAATGGAGTATGCACATGCACTCACCTGCTGCTTGGAGATGCGCTCACACATGTGCTCATCCACCACTTCCATGGCCCTGTTCTGAAAGGCTCAAGGCCTGGTAGTGGACCGCAGGATTGGTGTGCGGGGGGACCTCTGATCTAGAATTTAAATGGAATTGAAGAATGCATTGTATTTGCCTGTGTTCACCCATTTCTGCCTTATCGGTTCTTTTCCTCCTTCTCTTTTGAATTACTGAAACTTTGTGGCAAAAGTGCTTTACAACCAGAAACAAATCTTTCAGCTTAGGATATCATGTAAAATATTATGTAAACTATAATATGAATTGATATGTGTTTTATGAAATCATTCTTCTCAAATCTCATTCCTACCATAGTAGTCAGCCAGCCTAACTAAGGGAGCAGTAGTCCAACACAATTGGAAGACTATAAACCATCAGTAGTAACAATATATGCAGAATTCACTTCTTGTAATATGGCAAAGTACATCCGAACCCAAGTCCTGTTTGGAAGCATTTTTAACCTTGCCAGCTTGGTTATTGAGTTCCAGAAGTAAATCTATAGTTGACTTAATGAAAAGTATTGTGTATCTTCTTTAAGTCATTGTAGTGGAATTCTGGGAAAGAGGACTCTTTGCAAATGAACATGGGAAAAAGAGGCAGGAAGACTACATTTAAGAATTTAGCAATATTTTAATCTTTTCTTTCCTTCTTAAAACATACCTGTCTTACAGTTGTCATTCCTTTCTTTCCAAATGGTAATCTTGAAGGAAATAAGTTATCTAATAGATGAACAACTTTTCTATCAAACAAGTGATGAACGAATCTTATCTTTCCCATGCTACCCATAAGACATCTGGAGAGCAGATTGGAGAAGAGACATCTGTATGCCAAATACTTACAGATGAATTGCAACTGGTCCATCTACATAATGAGAACCACAAGTTAGGACTGGATAGGAAGAAGACTTAGGCTGTTATCTGCATTCTTGTGAAAAACTTGTTTGGGTCATGTAGTACAGAAATGAAAATGGGGAGCATATGGTGACCAATTACCCTGAGAATCTGAATAACTTTCTCATAGTTGCATTACAATTGAATGTTGCATGTCAACAACCATGTCATTCGAGAAGTCATTGCATTCTTAGAATGTAATAGTATTTTATAATTGATTAAAGTACTATAGAGTTTTTGATTGGGGGTGCACTTTTTCATTTTGGGTTTGAGTTAATGACCAGCCTTGGTTTTGCACTTTTGTAGGCTTCAGAGGGAGATTTAAGGCCCAATAATTCCACTAAGATGACTTATGAAAGAGAGTTAAAACTATTTCCTATTTATAGTGACCAATTTTATTCTAACCAAAAAATGTCTGCTAATAATTGAATAATTTTAAAATGGATAAGATCATAATTTGTATAGTCAAATTTGTTGAGTTGGAATCTTTTTTTTAACCCTGATTTTTGATGGTGATAACCTGAATATTTCTATGCTTTTCTGTGAGTTAAGAAAGAAAGAAAGAAGAAAAGGTTAGTTGGTACTCATGCCATAGCAAATTCTCTATATACTATAGAAGCACTAGTTTTTCTTCTTTTGCTTTATCCTACTATGACTTGTGAAAGCAGAGGTATCTGATCAATATTTGAACTATAGAGGACATCATTGGTATTTTTATATATGTTTAATTATTGTTTGCTAAAATAACAGAATAGTAGACATAGCCGTGTTTTTATCACCTTAAACCTATCTTTACTGGCCTGCTTGTTTTTAACAAAACAGTATTGATGAAATCCCTCTAGGCCATAGTATCATAGGATTTTTACTGGACTAAAAGGTCACCAAAAGGCTTGTTTGTACAAAGCTGAAAGTGGAGTCTGCCTTACTATTTTGCTCTGATGAAAAGTCATAGCAATCTTCTTTCTGTGATATTGTTTTCCAAACCAGGCTTGTTCTGCTCTCACCATCACTATCTATGGAGAGAGGATCTGTACTGTACTGTACTGTACTGAGTAGACTGTTTTCCTTCTTTCAAGGGTTTTTGGGCTTCAAAAATTTACTTAGCTATACATTTCAATGTGCTTAATTGGCCAACAAATGTGCCCAGTTTCCTTCAAATGATAAAAGTCACCTTATTCCATCCCAGCCACTGATGCACAGTAAAATAGTATATATGAAAAGATAAAGGATTTCTGCCAGCAACCTCAGAAATCTAATTCAGAAATGTGATGACCATAAAAAATTGAAATAACTCAGAATTGGATTTGATATAAAAAAGTGTCCAAAACTTCCATTGTAGAGTTTGAGGACGTAGAATCTTTAAAAAAGAAAACCCAAAGAATTATCATGCTCTTGGCAGAGTTCTAGATCTTTAGACCAAATTTTGCACTTTATGATTATTGATAAGAAAAATTGGATTCCCTAATTATTGACTGTTATATGAATGATGAGATGTTGATTTGAAGGCTTTAAAAATAATATTCTAAAATGAAATAAGAAATCAGCCTTCAATTTATAACATTAAGTAGTATGAAATCGGTACCAATATGGACTATTGAGCAAATGTGAATTGTTTATTTTTAAGATGCATCAATTTCCATACTGCAAATGGTTTTTAAATACTATTTTTATGGAAAATATTGGGGTTATTTTGGTAATATCCAAGAGTGATTGCAAAGTAAGGTTAGCAAAGCCAGCGTCCTGGTCCACTATGGTTGGGAACTTGGGGTACTTCATCTCCAGGCACTCAAACCCACAGGATTGTTGTGCCTTCTGGAGCACATCTGGGTAATCTGCTCTTCTGCCCTTATCCAGAGAGGCTCTATAGGACCAATTTATTTGCGGGTTATTTGGTCTTCACTGCTGCTACTGTCTGCACTCATTTGGAGGTGTGATAGTTCACATCTCCCCCAAAAGCCTCCATGGTGCATGTATGCACACAATTGTGCTTTCAGTGGTATTTCATCTGCCTTTTGCAGTACTACATTCCGATATATAAACAATCATATAACATTGTAATTATGCAGTGTTATTTGCCATTACACATTATTTCCTTGTATATGTTCATTTTGATGAAGTCCTTTGTATTTTAGTTTATTCTCTGTTTGGTCTTGGTTATTGATTTGGGATATTTTCTTTTATTCTCTCTGTGGTCTTGGTTATTGATTTGGGATATGTTTTCCAAATTTGTTACTTATTAGTGAATTGATCTTATTTGCATCTTTTAGAGTAAAATGCAGATTGGAAAGGATGGGCTTTGCAGCACACTAATTGTTACACTTTAAGTGTATTTGGGCAAACAAAGAGTCAATGTGTGACCCAGTTATCATAAAGAACAACAGGGTTACAGATGATACAGTAATGCCCTTTAACATTCTGAAGCACCTTTCTGAAGCCCTGGAAAACCCTATTATACGTACAGCAATAGGTTGACAAATACAGACTTGGACAGGGGTGTCAAACTCATGGTGTCACGGTATTGTCATGTGATGTATCGGGACCTCCCCCTCCCCCAGCTATAACTCCTTTCCTTAACAAAACAAATTGTGAAGGGAAAAATTAAGTATATAGACTACTTAGTTCTTAAAATCAGAATTCTCATAATCATAGGGTAAGAATGAGTGTATAATTCCCAGGAAATGGGGGACTATGGGTAGGTGTCATCCATCTTAAAGCAATTACACACACACACACACAAACACAGACGCACACCTTCTCCTTTCCCAACTGCAATTCTCTATTCTTACAGTACTAAGAACTTCATTAGGGTATGTCAATAAAAGCTGACCTGCTTTATTATGCATCTTTTTGGGGAACTGTGCACTGTTATAAATTAAAACATTTAACTGTTTGGGTGGTGGTACTGGTGGTCCCATGTTTGTTCCAGCTGGCAAAAAGCTGCCCAGAATTTCTCAGGACAGTGTACAAAAGGCTATGTGTGGGTTCCATTTCATCGAGATGAAATGACTAAACTGTTCCAGAAGCAAATTGAACTAAGATAGGCTGAATCAAAATAGCTTAATCTTGGTAATTTGCACTGGAACTATGGAACCTGGTTTTCATTTGCTAAACTGTTTTTAAAGATCTAATGCAGTTGGCTGTCTCCTTAAGCATGGTGGTACTTTATGCTCATAGAGACAAGCATTTGACAGGGTAGAGATTTCATGGGCCACAAATCTTGTTTATAGGATAGCCCCCACTGCTTTTGTTACTCCCTTTCCGATATTTTAACCCTAATGTATATTAAAAAGAAAACGCCATCCCAAAGTAACTCCTTATCTGTTTAATCTTTCTATCACAGCATAAACTGCAGCAGAGGGCTTAATTGGGTACTTCCTCTCTGTTGCTCTCTTGAGGTCTGAATGGTGCCAAGGGCAGAGACTACTGACTGAATTTCATTGTAAGACCAGTGGTGTGCCAAAGCCATGTCTCGCAATTTTCACTGAAATGGGACAAGATGCAAAGTCTTTTGCCTCTGCTGGCTTAGACAATATCTAAAAGGTCAAAGAAAGATTCACAAGTTACAGGCAAGTGAGATCTATTATGATAGATTTAGTGAGGTACCTCCTGGAAAATAAAATTGTGACAGCCAAAATCACAAGGTCACTATCCAAAGGCAGGAGAATGAATCCAGGGAGCAAAGACCCAGAGGATTTCTGGGAAAGGAAGTTTGGAAATTCTTGCTTCCCACCCTGTAGACTAAGCTATGCTTTTATACAGAGTTCCTATTTTTGATCTTTGCTGCTCTGCTTTTCTTCAATGAAATGTAGTGTTTTTCCATGACATGTCTTTTGAGACTTTTTAAAGAAATAACAGATAGTTGAAACCCTGAGAGGCAGTTCATAACTTCAGCCTTGCCACTGCTACTGTATTCGGTTGACTGAGGCCGCTGGACTTCTAGCATGTAGCAGTGGGATTTCCAAAAATTGAAGCTAACATTCCATCTCCCTCTTGCTTTTCTTGCAGCGAGTATCTGAATTTTGGAATTCATTGGCATTTCAGCAGAAGTATCTTGGATACTTCTCACAAACAGAAATGCAGATTTTCAGTTAATAGGCCTTTTCTGGCCTCAAGATAGGAGCAATTATGAACAAACCAAAACTGTAGTACTGCACATTATTGTGTAAGATGTTCAGGAAATGTTAGAGAGGTATGTGGCGTGGCTGTTTTGGTATAGAGAATTCAGTCTCTAGGCTACATAGATGAAACACCAAATCCATACAGTTTATGTGAATTATAGCCATCTTGAATGTTTGCCAGAGCATAAAGGTCAGGTTTTAAAATAAATAAATTTAATCCAACAAGGATTCTAAATTGAGTTCAGTCTTTCCTGTCTCCAATTCCAGCCTTTTGAGAATGATTCAGTCTATAGAAATGTGTTCAGCAGTGGGACTCAGAGAAGCTGGATTTTCTTCCAATTCCCGTCGTGGAGCATGAAATGTTTCTTTGCTTAGACAATGCTGCTCTTTGTTCTAGGTATCTAAACCATGTCCGAGCTGCTTCCCCACAGGATCTTGCTGGTGGCTACACTTCCTCTCTTGCCTGTCATCGAGCCCTTCAAGAAGCCTTCAGTGGGCTGTTTTGGCATCCTGGCTAACTGGGAGGTAACAGACACCAAAGCAGAGCAAGCAAAACTCAGGTGAAAATTGTTGCCGTCTGCACTATGGCTAAACTGCAGTCATCGATCCTTTTTTTTAAAAAACAACAAAAGACATCGTGAAGCCAGACGTACTTAAGTATTAAAAATTCACTAAATAGAAACTTTATTTAGAAAAAGTGGTGGTGTGTCTAAGTTGTTTTAAAATCTCTTCGATGGTTTGAGGATGGGAATGGGAGATGCTTTATGTCACTCTCCTGGGATGTTAATGGAAGATGTGAACAATCGTTTCATGTATTTAAGGTTTCTGAATCAGACTAGTAAATTTTTTAAAAAATAAACCCGGATGTTCTTGTTGTTATTTTCAGGTTTTCATTTGCAAAACCACTGAAATGCTGTTTTCATTAAACCTGTATAGTGCAATCCTTCTAAAAGCCAAAAGCCTTTTCTTCTCTTAAACCAATGTCTAATGCATATGAATTATATTTTTCTTCCCTGAATCATGATACAAGAATCAGATACATTTTCTTCCATAATACCTTAAGTTCTGAGCAATGAAATCGGAACCAGGTTGGAGATTGCAATAACTCTCATTCTGTAAATATGCAATTATGTATCTGGCTCTTAAAAATACCAAAAACACATACAGAAAGAAGTCATAACTTATCTGAAACTTTGTGTACAGTGTTTTTTTTTTACAAGCAGAATGGGCCTTTTAGAATATAATAGTGCAAAAGTGAGAAACCTGCAAAACACAAGTGGCTACTGTATCCATTTTTCTTCAATATGGAGAAGGCTGACATTTTTCTACCTGTTTGATTTTGGATCGTTTTAAGAGACAAAACAGGGATATAAACAATCCAGATTCTAAAATGATTTTGAACATTGTGATACTCATGGAGAAGCTGCATCTTTTTTTTTAGATTCTTTGATTCCAGGAAAAGATGTGTTTGATTTAAGCGGATGCTGACAGATATTAACATGCACTCCAAATAACCTCTTCCCTTTTAAATCTGAATTGCTACATGGCCCTAAAGCATGTAATCTAAACCTTGAAAGTTTAAGGGTCCCACTATAACTCTTAATTCTGGAAGACTATCAAGATTCATCTGATTTTTTTTTCCATTGAGGATGTTAGTTACTATTTCCAGAGACTATTACTGGATAGTTATTTTATTGCAATAAAACCAATAGCTGGATCAATGTTTATTGGATAAGAAATAACTGCATTAGGACATTTCCCCCCTCCCTTCAATGAAAACTTACGATATTGGAAGAATATCACAAGTGTTTCAGAAGCAGCTTTCTGGATTAGAGTCCACTCCATATGATGCAGGAAATATTGATTATCAATTGGCAAAAAACCAAGAATGTTATACCATTTTAAAGACTATGTATTTAATTTGGAAAAATATTTCATGTACAGTATTTGAAGCACACCAGCTTAAATGTAATGGGAGTTGTGATGGGAGTATCTCGACACTCCCATGTTACACCTCTCTTACGTGACTTGCATTGGTTGCCGGTTGCCCTCCGAGTGAGATTCAAGGTGCTGGTGATTACCTATAAGGCCCTATATGGCTTAGGCCCAGGATATTTGGGGGCCATCTGCAGCCAGCAACAGCTGCCCATTGCCCGGTGCGTTCCACAGAGAAGGCATCCTCAGAGTGCCGTCGGCCAGACAGTGTCAGCTGGCGACCCCTTGGGGGAGAGCTTTCTCTGTGGGTGCACCTACCCTTTGGAATCAATTGCCCCTGGAGCTTCGGGTAGCCCCCGACCTCTGCTCTTTCCGTCGCGACCTGAAAACGTGGCTGTTTCGTTTGGCTGGCCTGGACTGATGGGGTTTTAATTTTTAACTTAATTGCACTTTTAAATGTTAAATTATGAGATTTGGATTTAATTTCTTTTTAACTTTTTCATTAGATGTTTTTTATTGTTGAGAGCTGCCCTGAGTCCGGCTGGAGATAGGACGGCATATAAATCTCATTAAATAAATAAATAAATTAAAATGCGCAAATTGGAATTCAGTAATTATGCAGTATCAGGAACAGAAGTACACTTAGAATTCCACAAACCAAGAGTGATAATATGTCATCAGCAGGCATCAAAACTCACTAATTCTGTATTTTCTTACAAAATTAAATACACATCAGCTGTTCTTGAAAACAGCAGAGCAACTGCTTTATTAATTTAGGAAATGGTGGGTTGTCTTTTAAACTGTAATATAAGATGAACTTGAGTATAATTAAGCAAAATGCAAGATGGCATCTCTAGATGTAACATACACCTAGTTTACAAACTAATACTTTTATTTCATATCCTGAATTCTCCCTTCCTTTGAAACAGGAGCATATAAATATCATATATGTGTATAAGAGCCTTGGTGGTGCAGCAGACTAAAGTGCTGTTAAGTAGCACCAGCTGCTGCAATTACTGCACGTTCAAATCTCACCAGGCTCAAGGTTGACTCAGCCTTCCATCCTTTTAAGGTAGGTAAAATGAGGATCTGGTTTGTAGGGGCAATAAGATGACTTTGTATTAAAAAGAACACTGCTTAGGGGCCCCTCGAAAGCCCTACTAAGCAGGTATATACAAAAGTATGAAGGCTATTGCTTAACGCATTGTAAGCCAGCATATAAATCGAACCAAATACATACATACATACATACATACATACATACATACATACATACATACATACAAACATACATACATACAGTTGCTTTTATAAACAAGGAAGTGAAAAACTCAGATTATGAATAAAGATGCTCCTCGGTTAATAACCATTCTTTCATCAACTGTCCCAAGTTACAATGGCGCTGAACAAGGAGTCTTACACAGTCCTCAAAGTTGCAGCCATTTTAGTGTCCCATGGTCATATGATCATGATTCACAATTATGATACTTGTAGCATCCCACTGTCTGGGACCACCATTTTCAACCTTCACTATACTTCAAATACTTCATTGCTTTATATGTCATCTCCCTTATAGCGCCTCAGGAGCTGCTCAGGATCTGTGGCTGGACAGAGAGCACAGGAGCTATGGAAATACTGCAGAGAAATACTTCATCTTGTTCATTTAATTGTATATTTTTCTCCTTGGTGGATGAATAATGACACAAGCTTGAACACAAAAATACTACAAATTATGGAAAAATAGAAAATTTAATGTTCTTTAGATAAGAGAATTGACCCATATCATATATAATACAACTGAAACATAATCAATGTACAATCAGCTCATGAGTGTGCAATTACCAACTCTGAGACAGATTAGATAACTGCTGCTACACAGAGAGCAGCTCCAATGTACTTGCCTCACCTTGAAAAATGGAATTAAAATTCTATTCTGTCATGATCCACATATCTCCTAGATGGTTTGATTATTTTCTTCAGCGTAACTTTCATTTGGGCATAGTCGTTTAGATGGAGGTTCTTCTGGATCATCTGCACAAACAAGTTTAAGATAATTATATCTGAATGGCACATCCATCCATCCATCCATCCATCCATCCATCCATCCATCCATCCAGACCTAATAGCAGCGTATGTTTCTCAGACAGTCTCTAAGCACTATTGTGTGGTTTTGGCTAAATAATTTTCATAGCATCAAAACCCACATATGCATCGACAGTGGTAATGATCAAAGCAATCTGGTTTCATGCACATGAGAGGGAGATCAAATCTATCTTATGGTCGTACATCAGCAAAGGTGATGAGAGACAGAAAGCTGAGATAGATAGCAAAGAATTGTCCAGAAGTGGAACAGCATTAGCAGAAGTGGTTGAAAAAAAGAGTTATAAAAGAAAATCTGATGCCAAAATTGGCGAACATTATTAAAATCTTTCATTCAAACTCATAATGCATAAGAATTAGTAATATACAATAAAGACCGCTTTGAATAGATATGGAATTATAAGAAAGGGAGCTTGAAAAAGAATGGAGAGGGCCACATGGGAATTCGATTATTTTGGTACCCCACCCCTCAATGAATCTTTTGAAACACCAATCCTGACATTCAAGAATATTTTACAATGGCAGTCAATAACTGGCCATTTCACTAAAACATGATTTGGCCTATCCCTTATCACTCAGAAATAAACCAAATTAACAATTTATAGTGATTGGTTTTACAAATCACACAAAACCAATCTGACTAACTAGATTATAGGTTAGTGCAATATATATGTCAGGTCAATTTGAGACAAGAGACCCATAGTGCTCTTTAGATCTCAACCCAAGAAATACCTTCAATCAGTCAGGAAGCAAAATTTACGAAGCCTCCATTCACCCACATAATATTTTCCTCTGCTGAATTTACCTGTCAGAGAAGACAGTGGCTTGTATAACACCTCAGCTGGAAGCTGAAAGCTAATGCACATCATTTCTTTATTGGGTGCCACATTTCTCACCCATTTAACAGAACAAAGACCATGTAAGGAAGTTCCCAGTAAAGCTTCAACTCTTTCTTGAACGTCTTGTGTAGGGTTATCATGTTTGGAAAAACAATGACAGTGCACTGTAGGAAGTTCATTATTGACTGGCTCTCCATTCAAAAGATGCCTGAAGACATCCAGGAACTCAATTGCCATGGCTGGCAAATTCATGATGATATGTACAGAATTTTTCCATTCCTTTGAAGAGAGATGCTTGTCCAGTTCTTCTTTCACTGGCCCTGTCAAGAAATTCCTGCCATCCAGATTGAAGACTTTGACTTTTTTGTCCACTTTATTTAATTTACAGTTGTGCTGGAGCCACTTGCATGATTCAGGGTTGAGGTCGTTTGCAAACACAATGCAGTTCTTCTTTGCTGCAGGGATTGCAAAAGGTCCCACCCCCGCAAAGACATCGAAGAGAAGGTCTCCTGGCTTTAAAAGGTTGACAATCCGCAAATGTTCAGTAGAGAGACGAGGATTCCAATAGACTTTGGAAAAATCAAATTCATATGAGATGTAGTTTTCCTTAACCTAGAAGAGTTCAAGTGAATAGGCTGACTGTTAGCTGCCAAAGGTCAGGAAGAATGAAATGCAATGAAAGATTACATTTTATACCAAAAATTAAAGTTTCCTTTGCTAGCTATGGAAGAATTGAGAACCATGTCCTTGCAAAAGATCAGATTGGGAATAAGGAGACCCAAATTAAGATTCAACCTCAACTATGGAAGTTCACTGGATGAATTTGGCCCAATCATGTTTCAGCCATCCTAATATAGGAGGTGTTATATAACTATTGTATGTTCTAGAGGAACAATTGTGTTTATATTGAATGAATAAATATGTTGTCATGTCTATATAAAAGTCATGCTAATTAAAAGACACAAGACATACAACCCCATAGCTCTATATCACCCTTAAGCATTTATGGTGTAAGAAGGGACAGATCCTTAGAATTACATAGCTACAATTAAGGTTTAAAACACCGGTATTTTATATCAATGTGAGATCTAGTTTTCATCAGTTGAAAAAAAAAAACAATTTAAAACTCTAAAGCACCAATGACTTTCCCACTCAGAGTTTCAAGATGGCTTTTTAAAATTTTGCCTTACTTAAAAGTACAAATCAAATAAATCTGTCATTCTCTGAAGTCATGCTTCTGAAAATTAAGAATTATAGTTTGGTTTACAGCTTCTTCTGTAATATATATATTTAAATAAATTCTTATTTTTAAAGAGAACATACATTTATGTATGTTATCCTTCATGAGCAGTAACAATATATACTTATGCTTATTTTGTATCAGGGAATTAGAAATATCAATAGTATATCCTGAAGGCAAAAGCTGAGATAAATGAGAGTAATATACTAAAACAATACAGTATAGACACCTTTTCAGGAATCTTAAATACAAGATTAGCCTTATATACACGAGTCCTAAATCTTATTGAAGCAATCCATTTTGTTCATTTGCTTTACAGGTAGTTCTTGGGTTACAATGGCAATTGGGACTGTAATTTCTGTCACTAAGTGATGTGGTTATCAAATGCAACAATCTGTGACCACCTTGCTTATCAACGACAATCTAGACAGTCAGTTATTGTCATAGCTGAGATGTAGGAGGACTAACAGAAATTGGGGGCAGAGGTAAAAGAGGGATCAGCCAAGAATCCCTACATAGCCATAAGCGAATTAAGTCCAATCTTCCTTGAATTCTGTTGACCCTTATCTAACTCCAAGCAGGAGCTGTTAGTTGAGACTTCCTGTGCATAGGCATGAGTAACAATAAATCAGTGTAACTGGACCTTCCCATGTGAACTTGATCTTTTGCATCCAGCATCAAAGACTGTGTGGGTCATTAAGAGGCTCTCACATGACCAAAGTCCAAGGCAAACAGGTGTGGTGTCACGCCAGCAGCCTGCGCAGTCGACACTCGCGTCGGATAGCGAGGAGGCCGAAGAGGATGTGATGCCAGAGGCAGAGACTCAGCCAGTGCCTTCAGAACTTCCAGAGGCTCCTTCCAGTGGAGAGAGTGGAGGAGCCTCTCCTCAATGCTCAGGCACGCAGGGCTACCAAAAGTCAGGAGTGGCTACTCAGGAGGAGGAGGTCTACTCGAGAGTAGGGCTTGAGGATAATTGGCCACAAATTAGCCTATTTAAGTTGCACGCAGCTAGTGCTTTCTTGCTAGAAACAACGTCTCATTACTACAGAGCATCTTGGAGAGCGAGCGACTTCTCATAGCTGGTTTTCTGGGCTGGTGGCCAACCTTTGTCGGACTTTGTTCTTAATAACTTTGATAAGGACCCTTTGCACAGGAAGCCTGCATTCTTGAAAGGGGTTTGTTTGGAATTAAACAGTGTTTGTGAAGCTTGGTGTGTGTCATATTCTCTGGGAATCCGAAGCTTGGGCAGAATAACAGGAAAGCGGGCAAGGCTGTAGGGCAGATAGGTACTACAGGTGGGACAGCAGGGGCTGGAGATGGGTGCTCTTGAAGATGGGTAGGCAGGCAGGGGCCATTTACAAGTGCAAATTTACATTTGCAGGAGCCATTTACAGGTGGGCGAAGAGGTGCTATGAGATCACAGGGTTCTTGTACACTATAGCAGGGCTCCTTGGTAGCAATAAAGACTTACAAGAGTGACTTGAAACTTTCCCTGCTTGCTTCCTCATTCACTTTGCTTGTGGGAAGCTGGAAGGGATGGTTGCAAATGGTAATCATATAACTGCAAGGAGGATGCAATACTCACAACTTCACAGATCATTCATAGGTCTCCCCATTCAGCACCATTGTAATTTTGAACAGTTATTGAATAGTAACCTCAGAACTACCTATATTCAAACCAAATTAATAAATACTAAATAAAACAATTCTGAAAAAGGAAAAAAAAGATCTAAACTGCATCTAAAACAAATGTTTCTGCAGTAATTCAACTCTATACGTGTGTGTGTGTGTGTGTGTGTGCAAGGACATTACATAAATTCAGCCACTGGTAAGCTAATAATCCTTTTACTAGAAACTTTTAATCAGACCTGCAATTTTATTCAGCCTAGACAAGGATATCTGAAAACACAGATTGCAAACTATGGAATTGTGAGGCCGACAAGAAATCATAGTCTAATGTTCAATAATATCTATTTCTTGCTCTGCTTGCATCTCCATGTTAAGAGCATTTTTTTTGCTAGTATAAAATACAATTGAAAGTCTCAGTACCTTTGTTATCATGTTGGCACCATCTCCAGCTAGTAGCTCCATTTCAAAGTTTCGATACATGCTGTCTATAATATTGATTTTATTTACAGCACAGGTTATTCCTTGATTTTTGTCAACGATAACGTGTCCTGAAAGAAAGTCACGCAAAAAACACCCCCTGACCATTTAATAACTATGATAAAAGTGGTAAGCAAATTATAAAAAATCTCTTCCATGATATGAATGCTTCATTTCTAAACAAAGAAAGGTAATCTTATCTATCGTTCTTCCCCAGAGCGTGAAGGATTGTATTATCCTTGCAAAGGGATGTGGCCTGACCATCTCTCTTTGTCTCTAAGGGAAGCTCCATATTTCTTATGGAACTGCCAAAATGCTTGCTTCTGAAATCTTTTAACATTATATTCTTCCCTATACAGAAAAAACTTACAATTTAACATCCATTTTTCCTCATTTTGGGAAGTTTGTTGCATGGTTAAGGGGCAAAACGGTATCTTAAACCTGACAAGACACAATGCCACTCTCATTCCAATTAGCTCAGGAGTGTCAAACTCAATTTCATTTAGGGCCGCATCAGAGTTGTGTTTGACCTCGGGGGGCCAGGGTGGGCATGGCCAGTTTGACGTCACTCGTGTCAGGACGCCTGTGGTGGCCCGAGCGCTCTGCCAGTGAAAATGGGTTCCTGAGCTCAGTTTTTGGCTGCGACGGCCTCCTACAACCCTCTGCCAGCGAAAACGGAGCTCAGGAGGGCTGCCCACAGCCCTCATGAGCTCTGTTTTCACTGGCAGAGGCACTGTGGGCCAGTCCTTCGCTGTTTTCAGGGCGGCCCCGAGGGGCAAATCTAAGCACCCCACAGGCCGGATCCAGCCCTGGGGCCTTGAGTTTGACACCCCTGAATTAGATTTATCTTTCTGTATAATATTTATTTATTTTAAAGAGATATTAGAGAGGAAGATGCAATTGTAAAAAGGCAGCAGAAATGGAAAAAGAAATGGCTAGAGAAGATGGGAACCTTGTCTCTATTTTTTTTATAAAACAAAGCTTGTATACCATCTTAAATATTTGAATGCATTATTCAAAAATTTGAATTCAAGAATTTATATTATCCAAGTGCATTTTTACTTAATAGAAAACTTCATTAAGGGGAAGGAGGGGGACTATTCCCATACAGGATCTACTCTTTTGTCCTTTCAGTCTATAGCATAGAAAGAACTGCCAAACTATTCTCGACTCAGTATAGGAAATATCAACCAACGACAGGGAGACTGGAATGATCAAAGGGAAAAGAGAGAGACATTGAACAGAGACCTGTGATTATTGCCAGTATACAGCCACTGGAACTGCTGAAAGGAGGAAGCTGGCATTTTGCCAACTGACAATTTTGGATATTAACAAGAATTAGGATGTAAAAACATCAGAGCAGAACTCCCATGTAAAAGTCTTTGAAATCCTGGCTTTTCCCCAGAGGTTGGTTTAGAATAAAAAGGGGGGGGGGGAGATTTTACATGTTAATTTTAATGTCTTTTCCTTTGGATGTATATAATTCTTTATCTTTTATCTTGGTTCCTGCTGTTTATAATGTTGCATGCCACCCAGAATCTTTATGGTTCACAAATTTTGATACATATAACACACTACCTCTTTTTTTTTTAACATTATGCAGATGTATTACCTCTTTTATATTATGCAGAGACCATCTCTCAGGTTGTCTGCACCTTCTGAAGGGGTAGGGAAGGGATAAAACCTTATGCTTGGCATTCTGTGGATGCTGCTGGAATCATCATCCTGAGCTTACCGTGCCATGAAATCACTACAATATGTGACTTCCACACACCATACCTCTGCTATTCCATACACCATACCACTCCGTCCGCCCTTCCCCTGGCTGCTGAGAAATAGGGGACTGAACCACGTGACAATGCTGAAATACAGTTGCTTTCAACGCTTTTAAACTGACAAAACTGATGGGAATGTTTTACCCAAATCAATCGTGCCTAAGATTGCAGAAAGAAAGAGATGCATTTGTTGCTTTCAACCACAGCCAAAAGTCAAGCAAAAGATGCAGTTTTATGACTTCATCTTTAAACTCAGGGAAACTGAATATTCCATTTATTCTTCCAGGTTCTGTTGCATTCTACACAACTCTAGGAAGATAACAGCTCAGCAGTTGCGCTCATACTCTTCAAGCAGAAGGTCACAAATTTCGATTTCCCCAGCATCTTTATTTAAAAGGATTGGTTAGCAGCTGACGGGAAAAGACCTCTGCCTCCAATTTTAGAAAGCTGCTGCCAAGGCTAGATTGACAGTCTGAGCTGATACAAAGTACCTTCCTTTTTTTTTAATTTAAAAAAACATATAAACCATTGAAATTGACCTTGCTTTAAATTAAACTCTGTATCACATAATGTGTTAATTTATCCATTAAATTACACATCAGTATCCTTTACAAAAGATTTATTGCTGAACTATATAAAACAACTTACCTTATTTTAGGCATTGAAAAGATCAATTAATTTTCCTATCTAGTTTTAAAATATTAGCCCGATTATCTCTTTAGAAACCATTAAAAAAGCATTTCTACAGTTTTTTTGATTACACAGGAATTCCTGACCATAACCTACCAATTAAATGTTTATAAGGCAGCTGATGGCTTCTCAGATTCATGTGTGCAATATGGCCAATTCTGCTAAAGGCTGTGGTGATTTCCTGGCCTTCAGGAAGCACTGCTTTCAGAATTTCTTCTGTCTTGAAATTATCATAAGTAAGTTCCATGTTATACTTGATTATTTCAGGTTTAATACCAAAGCTTTTTAAGATCTGTTGCTCAGATTCACCCAGAGAACCGTCAGCAGATATTTTATGTGGGTCTAACAAAATGTACTTTCTGTTTTCATCGTCAGGGTCTTCAACGACTCTCTTGAGACCTGGTCGCTGGAGTAGTACTCCTTTAAGAGACTTCAGCAGATTGCTTGTTATGTCTTTGTTAACTAAAAGAGCTGGGATGATAATATCATTTTTGAAAGCAGCTTTGTCAAGGGTGGTCATTCCACGTACTCTGGGATGCGGCAAGAATCCATCAAGGTCAGGTTTCTTATCGGCCATCTCCTGCAGGGTGAAGAAACTTTGTCTTTGAATTTTTGGAAGATGTTCAGGCAAGCGATTAAAAGACCGGTTCCAAAGCATCCACAGTGTTGGAAATAATGTTTCTGATCCAAAATACTTCACTTTCAGGAGGCAAGGGAATAAGCTTTTTAATTGCCCTAAAAATCTAAAAGAAAAAGTGTCTATTTTTAGAGATTACTCAGAGAAAAAGTACAAGTTTGCATGTCTGTATGACAGTCATAAACTATTCGTATAAGAAAGTCTAAACCAAACTTTGGGTTATGCAAGTTTTGAAGTAATAACAAACTTCACAGAAGATTGATTGATCTACAAATCATGCTTACTCATTTTAAGTGAGCACTCTTTGGTGCTCTCTCAACTTGATGGTTTTCTTGTAGACATCATCAGCACTAATGATGCTACCTAGTTTGATACTGAATGAAACATTTGCAAGAAAACCACCAAGCTCACAAAGCACCAAGGACCCCGCAGTTCTACCCTGAGCTAAAAATATTCTCTTCTATTCTCTTGAAAGTTCCCTGCTAGCTATAGCTTCCTTTTTTTATCCAAAGTGGCAAATCATGATTACAATGTTCAGAACAAGCCAAACTTCTAAACCAAGTTTGAAGGATGGTTTAAAATCTTGGCTTGTTCTAGACCAGTGATGGCGAACTTCGCAGGCATGCTCGTCAGGGCCTCAACCAGGAAGAGGAGTTGCCCAGAGGGCATGCGCACACCGGATAAGGTAATTCCTGTTTCCAGCGCGATCATGCGCACGCGCATGCCAGCAACCAAGTCTTATGGTTACTGTTGCACATGTGCATGCTACGATCAACTGGCCATCACCAGAGGGCCAAGAAAGATGAATGGAGGTTGAAACAAAGGCAGTTCCTTAACTTTTTTCAATAAAGGCTTGGATCCCAGTGGACCCTCATCTAATAATGTGTGGGATTTGCTCAATAATAACTGGAACTGCCATGAAATTTGATGTAAATAAATGTACCATTAGAAATGAAAGTTTTTAAAAGCATAAACCCTACAGGTGGTATGTTTAAAAACACGATAATAAATTTATGAGTGAATTCCATGTAAATAATAATGCATTAATGTAAATACTATGAAAGTACACTTGTATGTGTATAACAATATCATGAGACCGGAAATGACAGAAATGTATTATAATTTTTAATCAATAAAGATTTGAAATATAAAAAAAATAAAGTAACTGGAACTGCCAATGCTAAGCAGAATGGTTATTTAATGTTCAGCTTAACAACCGCATCACTTAAAGACAAGTTGCCATCCCAATTAGGGTCATTAAGTGAGGACTACCTGTATACATGTCAGACTGGGTCAGTTTCATATAGTGAAAACAGAATACATTTTAAATATATATATATATAATCAAATAATAATAAATGTGCAAATGAAGAACCAAAAGCAGATCAGAATGTTGCAGATTTCTCATCTCATTCTTAGCATAGTCCAGTTGTCTTGCATAAAAAAGATAATGAAAACCTCAATAACCATGTTTCACGATCACATACCAAATTAAATGATCTGAGTTCTCAAAACATGGCTAAGCTTGAAATCAGACACACTATATCTTATCTATAGCATAAGACACTATAAAGTGCAGATAGTCTTCGACTTACAACCATTCGTTTAGTGATCAAAGTTAAAATGGCACAGAAAAAAATGACTTATGGTTGTTTTTCACACTTACCATCATTGCAACATCCCCATGATCATGTGATCAAAATTCAGATACCTGGGAACCAGTTCATATTTATGATGGTTCCAGTATCCCATGGTCACATGATCATCTATTGCAACTTTCTGACAAACAAAGTCACGGATTCACTTAAAACTGTGTTGCTAACAACTGCAGTGATTCACTTAACAACTGTGGCAAGAAAGGTTGTAACATGGGGCAAAACTGTCTTGCCTAGCAATGGAAACTTTGTCCTCAATTATGGCCATAAGATGAGGACTACCTGTACTATGTCAATTCTTCCCAGTCCAGCCTGCTTATATCTTGGTAAATTTTTAAATATTCCTCTTAAATCATTTTGGTATCACATTTATACATTACTTTGTGTGAATGTGTGCTCTTGAGTCAGTCTTAACTCCTGGCAATTCCCTGGGCAAATCTATGTAGTTTTCTTAGCAAAATCAAACTTTGGGATTCGCTACCATGAGATGTGGTGTCAGCTACCACTTTGGCTGGCTTCAATTGGTCCAAAAAGTTGGACCAATTTATGGACATCATGGAATCAAAGATGAGGCACTGTAGCATTTTACCACATTGAAATTAATTTTTCATTCATTGTGCTAGCCACCCTCTTTTTAAATTTTTTATTTATTTTCATTTATTTATCACATTTTTATGCCACCCGTCTCCCTTATAAGGTGTCTCTGGGCGGCTTAATGAAATACTAAGAGCATAACAATGTTACTAGGACAATCTTTGTCATTTATCTAAAGTCGAAGGTTGTGTTTTTCCCAAGGGAGACAAGGTTACCTGCCGAGGGTGCTTTTGCGAGGAGCCTTCTACAATCTGGTACCCCCACTCTGCATTTATAAGCCAGAACGCTGTTTTAACCACCGATTTCTCCCATCAGGCAGGGTTTAGTTTCAATGCTCTCTCCAAATTTAATCCCTTTGGACTGTCTCTTGCAGCACGTGCAACGTGCATCTGTCTGCCTTACTTTCGGAGAAAAGACGGTCTGCAGAGGAAAGCTCGACGTGGGTTCCTCGTATTCAAGACCCCAATCCCCCCTCTCGTGCGCCCTATGGAAACAAGGGCAGAGAAAGAGGCCCTTCCCGCGTCTCCCGGCCTCACCTCATGCCGGCCTGGCACCGCGTTCCCTTCGCTCCTTCCCCCAGAGCAGCCCGGCCTTCCCGGCCTCATCATCACCAGTCGCCGCGGTGAAAGACGGAAGGGGGCGGTGCGGCCCGGCCTTCCCGCCCTCAGACTGGCTCTGGGTAGGGCCGAGCGCCGCCGCCTCCTTCGCGTCGCCCGGCCGATCGTAAAGACCGACTGACTGAGAAGGTGGCGGTGGCTGGAGGTTATTGCAGCCTTTGCTCGCCCGGCGCACCATGGAGCAGCCGCGAATTTGCTCAGTCAATTCCGAGCCGGGATGGTATTTGTCGGCTCAGGACCTGGAAGAGGGAGCCCCGCTCCTCTCGGCCCCGGACACGGTGCGTGTCGTGCTTGGGGGCTCTCGGGGTGCAGGGACGCGCGGCTTTCTCAGGCAGCCTTGCAGCCTTTCCCTTTCTCCCTCTCTTTCTCGCTGTCTGACAGGCAGGAACCGTACTCGAATCCAGTTTCTGAATTAACTGATTTTCTAGGTTCGCTTAATACACCGAGCCACGGGCTATCCGGTATTTGCAACCTTTGCTGTTCTAAGATGTGCGGACCCCAACTTTAAAAGTCTTAGCAAGGGGAATTTTGGGAGGTCCCCGCGTCTTAAGGCGAACCAAATCGGCTGGGTGTGCAGTGCACAACAATGCTGAACCGCTGGAAACAAGGGTTAAGTCTTACCAAGCTTCATATCTAGAAATGTACAGACACAGCTTAAGCCTGAAGACGAAGGTGAAAAACATATAGGGTGAGTCAGGGTGAAGAAGTCACATGGTACGATTGCCATCAGTATAATTATTTAATAATAAAACAAATAGTAAATAAATATGTAACCTTGCTAGGATGTGAAATCACACTGCCTCATTGCCCCGAAGTCTTCACAATAGCATCCCTTTTCAAATGTGTTGGGACTACAGTTCTAGTGGCCTCCCCAATGGAAAACGTTTAATCTAGGCAATGAGAGCCCAGTTGGTGTAATGGATAAAGCATCAGATTAGAAATGGGGAGATTGGGTTCTAGTTCTGTTTAGGCATGAAGGCAGCCGGAGGACGTTGTGTTAGCTTGCTCTCTCTTGGCTGTAGGAAGAAGGCAGCGACAAATCACTTCATTAAGCAAAAGTACATGATTTTTCCAAGCAGGTGCCAGAGGTCAGGACCAATTTAAAGACACTTTTTTAAAAAATTGAGGCACTGGAAAATTTACAATCTTATAGGGGAAAGAATAGCATCCACTGTTGCCACCAAATTTACATTTCACAGCATCTTAAAGCCTCACTGGAAGTGCCCTATTACCACAGAAGCAAATAATGCAACAGAGATCCTCCCCACTTTATAATTTTCCAACCTGTCCAGATGGGGTATTTCACATGGTTATGTCTCCTAGAACTTTCCACCCTGTGCAATCTATATAATGGGTAGATACTCTTGTGTACCAATAGACATGATAATAGACATATCTTTTGCAACAAAGATTTGTTCCATGAATATCCCAAATGCATCTTCATAAAGCCACGTAATACAGATGCATCCATGTATGCATATTATGCTACCGGTACATGCATGTAGCAGACATGCTATATGCTATGTTACAATTGTTTTTCATAGACTTTTTGGAATTATTTCATTCAAAACCTATCTATTTTGAATCCTTATGGTATGGTTAATATAAATGCATATTTTAAATCAGCTCCTGTTAGAGCAACTATAGCAAAAATATTTGTATGTCAAATACATGATTTAAGATTACTGAGAATCTGTTAATTGGTTTCTTTCATACTTTTCTTTCATACTTGGTTTGACTTTGAAAAACTATTTAACCTAGATTAAGAGATCTGAATGTAACAATACATTTGGTTCTAACATTTGCAGGCATCGCTGAATCGTGTATCAACTGGCACCTCCTTTGGCTTTTCTGTATTTAATTTAATGAATGCTATCATGGGAAGTGGGATTCTTGGTTTGGCATATGTCATGTCCAAGACAGGAATCATTGGATTCAGGTTTGTTTTTATTATCAGTTCTATTTTTGAGTATTTTAAAAATGTTATTGTGCTCTATATTTACTTTTATGTTTAAGAGTAGGGATTTTTTAAAAAATTTAGGTAAAACTGATTATTTTAAGAATAAAAATAACTAAAACTGAACAAGCAGGTTGAGAGAATGTTACATTCCAGATCCCTCTTCTAGTCTCTAGTGGTATACTATTGGACATTATTAATTATGATTTCAAGTACAAAAATCAGGCATTTAATTTTAATAAATCTCATTTTTGATGTCTCTACAAAATCAAAAGAAAATCGTGTGAAGAAAGGTACATTGTGATGCTTTGCATGAGGTTCAGTCCTCAACATCTCCAATCAAAGGTGGGAAAGAGTTGTCTAACTCCAAAGAGTTTATCATTGCAAACAATACTGAGCAAGATATTCTGATATAGATAAAATTGTTTTCTATTTATCTATGTATAATAGAATGGAAAATAATTAAATCAATGCAGTGAAATCTCTTACCCGTTGTCTGAATTGGTGTAGGGATTTATTTTATCAGAAGTCCTATATTCTGCAACTGTAGTACAGAAATCAGTTTTGTATTCACATTGTTCAAATATGGTTTATTGAATGAATAAATTCAGCCTTGCCGATATATCAAATAGTCATAGCTTTTCCCCTACAGTGATAGCAAATCAATCAGGTTATATTTTAGTGTAATGAGTAAATCTAGTTCAGTCTGATTTGGCAGTACTAGCCCAAGTACTCTTCTATGTGACTGAAGGAGGCCTTCATCGTTTTAATTAGAAATGCAAAACTGCATTTGGGGCCTTCTTAATGTAGAAAATCCTTCCTTCTTCATATTCTATTCACTAAAACATTCGGAGTTAAAGTTCTGTAATTACCTATGTAAAAATCAGGTTTTGACATATCAGTTTTCAGTTATGTGTCCAAATTGCACAAATATTTGTTTTGATGGATGCATATTGAAAACACTTTTTGGGGGGCTTGGGAATTTTGATTTACTTTGCCACTCAAGGTTTATACAGCTAGAGCCAACTACTGTGATGATTACTGAGCAAACATATAGCTGATATTTATTGTTCCTCTGCTCGTTGGTATCTGCTCATCAGAAAGATAAATTACAATCGTTCAAAATACTTTAAATGTTATCAAAGTGTATGTTGTAACCAAAGGCTTGTCATTTTTGCTAGATTTGAATGAGTCATGAAAAGTTGCTAAATTCAGTGTTAGAGAAAAAGCAGAAAAAGCAGAACATGGAAAAAGGAATTAGCAGTCATGTGCATTATATTCTATCTTTTAAGATACAAAACAAGGAAATATGTCTTATGATTTTTTTTGTTCTTGGTTGTTTGGGGGGAAATGTAGCTTTTCAACTCTCTATTTTAGTGGGAAACAATGATTGATGACATTGACACTCATTATTTCTCTTTTTCTTCTAGTATGCTGATGTTAATTGTTGCTACCCTTGCATCTTATTCTATATTTCTGTTGCTTACTATGTGCATTTACACTGGTAAGTAAAAATGCTATATAGTTTTAAGGAGCTTTGTATAAAACTTCATAAGTCTTTAGTGGAGGCAAAATAGAAATATATTCAGATTTTCACTAGTCACATCCTTAAAATAGTCTGTGCAATACAGGCAAATAATTTATAACATTGTAACATTACTACCAGTGTCAGCAGCCTTTTTAGATGGTGACACTGTTGCAAAAACCTGGCTACCCATATATATATATATTCATATGTACATACATATATACATGCATATACATACATATACACACACATGGCAAATTACATCATTGTCGCTAAGAAAACTATCAATATATCTCTGTAGTTGAGGATGATGATGGAGATGTTATCCATTTATCCACAGTTTGCCTGAATTGTTTACCAGGATTATAAATTATTAATATATCTGATGACAAATATTTTATCTTTGTGATTTATAAATCAAGATACACATTTTGTCTTAAGTCTATTTCTGAAATAGTTTCAAGAACAAGTTCTGAATTTTGTTCTTATTTAATATATTCATTCAGTGAGGTAATAGGATTATGTATATGCTTTAGAGCTGTTTTAACAAGAATGGTCCTTAAGATAGGATTTGCTGCATTTTGATAATGCACTTATCACATCTTTTCTTTAGAATTTAATTAGAAAATATATTTGCTGCTATGGGTTAGAAAGGAGCTAAACATGCTTGCTAGATGTCATGTACCTTGCAAAAACAAATAATCTCTGTCCTGGGCAAATTTTCATCTGAATTTCAGAAGTTTATAAACATACAAGTGGAGATATCTTGAAAAAAAATGAAATATGAAGAAAAGACATAGAGGGGCATGTCTTTTGTGGAAGTGTGAATGCGAAATTAGTAGAATAAAGTCCAAAAAACTTAGGTCCTTTTTTTTTAAAAAAATGTATCTTTCCTTTTATCTGAGCCAATTGACAATTCCCTTCTAATATTGTCTTCATATTTCTTTAATTGATTATTCATTGGGTCTTTGCTAATGATATCGAATGATAGCTCCTCTCCCCCCATCAAATGACATTCATTGCTGCTGAAGAAGATCTTTCCAAGTAAAATAATATTACTTTATGACAAGCTATATTAAAGGCTTCTGGATGTTTAGTTGATGATGTTGATACAAGAGAAGAAAATCTGAAGCTGCAAAGACAAAATGAACAGGAAACTGGATCATGGAATGTAAGAAGCATGAAAACTCCAGTGAAAAGTGACATGAATCAACTGTACATGATAACTTATGCATCAATGAATTAAAATGGATAGAACTTTGACACTTTCAGACAGAAGATCATATTGTTATTTATTCAGGACACAAAAATAAACAGTTGTTTTCAATGACAGCTTTTGCTACATAGTTTATATAGCAAAAAAAAAAATACTTGGGTACAATGCAATTAATGAGCTGAAACATTAACTACAACTTTTGGACTAGTTATCCAGTAAGATGGTTATAATTTAATATGGTTATCCAAGTTTATGTCTAACCACTGATGCAACAGAACATGCAAATAGGATGTGCTGCGTTGCAGTTAGTGATATGACTACCAAAGTTGGAAATAGTGTGCAGGAAAATACAATTGGATTGTATGGCCTAGAAAACAGAAGTTAAGAATGAAAATCAGTTCCTACCCATCCAATTATTTTTTCATTGATAACATGTTCTTCAAAATGACCCCTGTAACGAACATTGCCAGATGGAGCACACAGAAATTAAACTGGATATGTTATTGGTACAAGGAGGTAGAAAAACTCAGATATGTTAGCAAACAAATTGTGTGAGGCTGATTATAGAATAGATCACAAACTGCTCATGGACAAGTTTTAAATCAAGCTAGAACAAAAAATGGTTTTCATATGCTCCTGTGCATACAGCTACAAAATATAGAATCATTAGGAAGTCCTGAGTGTGACTGATAAAGAAACAGAAACTGTGCAATGAAATGAAAAACATTGTTAAAGAAGACTTTGAAAAAAGATTTCTAAAGAAGCTAAAGCCAAGAAAGCAAAATTCTCAAGAAGGAACTTAATGAAGAATACTGTATCAGTAGTTAGAAAAGACAAGGAACAGTATTTCAACATCTGTAAAAAAATATCAAAGAAAGAAACAGAAAATCATGACAACTACCATATTTTTCAGAGTATAAGATGCACTGGAGTATAATACGCATCTTAGTTTTTGGGGAGGAAAATAAGAAAAAAGCTGATTAGCAGATGGATCAGCCTCCCGGAATACCCCCAATCAGCTGTTCCCAGAGGTGAATTTTAGCAACAGGTTCCTTGGTTGTGAGCTCTGTGCCTTGCTTTTTTTTTTTGCTTTTTTTTCCTGCCTCTGAAAGTCACCGAAACAGAGCTTCAGAAAAAAAGCTTCTGAAGCTCTGTTTGGGAGCTTTTTTTCTGAATTTCTGTTTGGGAGTTTCTTTTCTGAAGCTTCATTTTTGATGTTTTTTCAGTCTCTGAAACCTCCATTCTGAAACCTCCAAGCTGGGTGGAGCTACATTCGAGAATAAAACACACCGAGATTTTCATCCTCTTTTTGGAGGAAAAAGGTGCGTCTTATACTCCGAAAAATACAGTCGTTACAAAGTATCTCTGAACTCAGGAATACACTAATGAAAGACACTAACTGATTTAAATTAGATGGTATAGTGAAATACTGTACAGTTGGGACCTCAATATAAAAATAAAAGATACTGCTTATTTACAAGAATCTCTAGTACTTGAAAATTAAGCTAATCAGCACTCTGATTATTAAATTCCTCTAAATTAAATTAAATCAGAAGACTAGAAGAATTTGTAGAACATTTATATGAAAAAACAGTAAGGAACAGAAGAAGAACTCATATAGGTTTTTAACCAAACTATGATAGGAAATTGGTAAACGACAGATTGACCAATAAATTGGAAGCAACTAATCTTCATACTAATACCAAGAAAGGCGATTCAATAGAATTTGCAAACTATCTCATAATATCCTTTTCTGCCCTCACTCCCAATGTCACAGGGTAATTATCACAGTTGCTATGACACAACAAGCAAAGCTTAAAAACATCAAAACTCACAGTCATACCAAGCCACTGGTTAACTTTGGATGACATTTTGAATTTAGTTCTTCACTGAAGCCCTTTTTAATTTACCTGTCCCTGTGTCAGAAATAGGAGAGAGAAAACAGTCTGGGATTATTTTAATTATTCTATTGTTGCAATTCATTCATTCAGCTTTCCCAGTTGTTACTGGCTATTTTGTCAAATAGTTCTGTCCTCTTTCAATTTTAATTTCTTGTCCTCTTTCAATTTTAATTTCTGGACTTCTGTGCCTTTACTTTTCTATGGAACAGGTTTTTTTCATGTTTGGTTTTCTTTTCTTCTTCATACTTCTGGTTCTCTGTAGCTATCTCTGACTAGTCAACTTTTCCTTGGTTGTTCTCAAAGGCTCTTCCTCCTATTCTCCATTTGATCTGCATTCTTAAATATTCAAGAGGTAAGGTCTTATTGTTATATGTAAATTATTATTTATTCAATTGATTGCTTCCTCATAAATATTTCCCTCTGCAATATTTAGAAAATTAAACCTGCAGCTAACGTGCAATAAATACATTTAAAAATTACAGCTAATCAATAAAAGCAGCAGTAAAATAATCATGTTGAAAGCTATCACAGCTTAACTGTGTCTGGTAGACTAGTCTGAAAATGCTTCTAGTAAAAAGCTGACAAAAATTGTCTGTGTAATAGGCCTCTTGATAAAAAAAATAGGTATATTAAATTTCTTGTATTTATTTCTTTGATTTTGCAATATTGAGCATGCTAAACTTGGGAACAAGCTCCAATGGATGCCAGAAGAATTACTTCTGATTTATTTTGTTTCTGATAATACCTAACAGGAGACAATACAAGAAAAAATGCCAAAATAAATAGCAGCAGTTTTACAATGGCAGGCTATCACTGCAATTCATTTTCAAAGAATTGTACTCAAGTTTGGAGCCATTTTTCCCAGTTTTTTAAAAAAATATTTGTTTGTTAATTACATTTACATGGCTGCCCATCACACAAAAAGTGACCCTGAGTGGCATAAAAAATTAATTTGGCAAAATGTTTCCTTGTTCTGGAATAAATGAAATGCTCAATAAAATTGTTAGCTTCACAAAATATATAGTATGAAAATTATTTTCTAAGGTATAAGTTTATTAACTTATAAAAGGCAATGTATGCAATGATGCATAAATGTGATAGTACAAGACATTTGAGGGGTAAATTGATGGTGTTGGTGCAAAGCATTGTTTCTCAACATTATCATCTTAAGAGGTATGGACTTCAACTGCCAGAATTCTCAAGCTAGCATGCTGGAGAATTTTTGGATTGAAGTCTAAATATCTTAAAGTTACTGAGGTTGAGGGATACCAGTGTAATCTATATTTCTTACTTCAAGCTTTTAATGTATTTTCTTACCATTTCTCATTTCCTTTCTATGTTTTGAATGACGTTGTTTAGCCCTAAAAGGAATATATGATAGGAAAGCATGTACCATATGTAAAATTGTTCTTAGAATAATCTGTGAATAGTATACATAATAAACATTCAATTAACTCCAATGTTTTCAGAGCTAATACTGAAACATGCTGCTCTCCCCAATACTGGTTTTTGTTGAGAAAAAGCAGTTATTTTTTTGCTTATGTCAACAGTTGTGCTTCTATCTTGTAACAATTATTGTCTCCTAATTTTTAAAATGAGAAATTTATTTTGTTTTGGCTTCCAAGTGATTGTACCACGTAGGAAAAGAAAAACCAATATTTGGGGGTTTTTTTCCCCTGGCGGGGGGTTGGAATATCTTTCTTTTAAAGTAAAATTAATGTGTTAAGCTTACTGGAAACTTAGCTCATATTGGAGCTTTGACCTTATTAGCTATTAATCCTTTAAAAAAAAAGACCAAAATCAAGCTACTAAATTTCAATAGTTTAGGTTTAGAGACACAAAAAAGGAACTAGTGATCTGTGCTAATTAAGCCTAAAATGCCTGAAGAACTTTTCATTTATTCATAGACACACACACACACACACACACACACACACACACAAATTTTATAAAGCTGTATTTTGCATTGAAAAACCTCACAAATATAGCTCCTGATACCCCACTTTAACAAAAAAGATATGGAATTTTCTTCACATGGTACTTACCAAAATGTCTTCCCCACATCATGTTTTTGGAAAAAATTACAACATGAGTAAATAGAATGGTATACTATTTTTTATTTAGGAATTTATTATATATCTTGCTAGGATATAGAAAGGATAAATGCCATTATTATTATTATTATTATTATTATTATTATTATTATTATTATTATTATTATTATTCTTCACCCAATGAGATGTTGAATTTAGCATTTCTGACCACCTATTGAGTCCTTCCCAACATCTAGAATAGGCATATATTATTTAATAATAATAAAGATATAATTGTTAATGATTGAATATTGATATGACTTTAATAATGGTTCTGAAGTGATAAATTGATATAAGGGTAGGACACATGCAAAACAGTGATCTTTACCATGTTAAATACAGATTTAAATATACATTTGCTTCAAATGTATAATAAGTAGAAAAAACCTACCAGGTGTAGAGCAATGGGATATTTTTTTAAAAAAAGGAGGGAGCATATTAGTTATATCTATGAAATTAAAGTTTGTACTTTATAGAAATGCCTTAATTATATGTAATAAAACAGTAAATATGTATTATGAATTGTTTCCTTTTTATAGCTGTCACGTCTTATGAAGATCTTGGTCTCTTTGCATTTGGTTCCCCTGGGAAGGTAATTTCCAAACTCCTCTTGCAATTAATATGCTAAAATTCAAAAAAAGCAAAGATAAAGTTTTATTACACTAGGCTAGAGCATACTTTAGAGTTCTACAGAGCTCCTGTATTTACATGGAATTTTGTACATATAAGAGAAGAAATTTCTTTGTTTATGACTCCCCCAGTCCTTCCCTCATTTTTGTTCTTGCACTTTTAGAAAGAATAGAATTTTCTTACGTCGCTTTCCCATATAATTATACAGACTATTAGCAACTTGTTCATCATGAAAGAAAATTGAAAATTAGCTGTAATGCAAATATCTTTTTCATTGTAGTGGATGTAAAATATATAAACCTGTAACAGTTAGTCTTTTGATTATAATTGTACACTACTTTAAAAATCATCTTAATTTATTCCATTTTTTAAAATCATAATTCTAGAATAAATTTAAAAACCCATGCTGTATAGGTATCTAACTTGTTTCTTAATTCAACAATTTCTTATTAATTTTTAAATACATGATTTATATCCAGCAAAGTATTTTTTTTTCTTAAACTGATCTACTGTTTTGTCAGGTTATTGTGGCCAGCACAATTATTATACAGAACATTGGAGGTAAGGAGAAGCCTTCTAGGCATTAAAATACTGAGTGTCCTTCAGAGAGAATGTACATTAAACAATCCTTAATTCTGTTATATAATATGTATGAAGGATAAGGTAGTAGTAACTCTTAGCATATTCCCAATTTGAACTGTAGAACAGTTACTTGGAATATGAAAATTAGATTTTACATTTATTTCATTAACTTTATATTTCAAATAATGTTTGAAAACATTTTTTTTTGTAATTAAATGAAAATAGATTGGCTTCATTCATATTTATAACTGCAAATATATTTACATCCTACTGGTGTTTTCCAAAGGAAAAGGAAGTGGCATAGTCTGTCCCCTTTGGCCTTTCTCATGTAAAATGTCCTGCAGATGTTCTTGTAAATATGTATGTGCAAGGAAGTGTAGAAATTTGGCATACTAATTTGCTCCTGCATAATTATGGACTTCAGTGTTTTATTTGAGATGAAGCTGGTTTCAGCTGGCAGGTCTGTGGAAACCATTACAAAGCTGACAGATTTGCAATGGGAGGTGGGGAGAGGAAGCTTGTGGTCATATATAAGAATATTTGGAGATGTATCAGCTATTTAATAGATCTCTTGCTGTGTGCGATGTTTGTTCAGTAATCACATGAGGTGAAAGGGGTAAAGCAAGTTCTTCTTGAAAAATAATAATAAAATGCACTAACTATTGATCAAAAGGAGGAATGAATGATAGCTTTTTAAATCTAAACATGCTTAAGGGAAACAAGCTGATTTCAATAGACCTCTAAACCAGGGATTCTCAAACTGTGATCTATGAACTTTTGCCAGCCTAGAAATCTATCAGGTTGCCTTCTTAGTATTCCCATAGTTAGCATTCAAAGCCTACTTGCTACATCAGCTTCCCCTTTGTGTCCATTGGCTAGTGAGTTGGCCAATTTCTAATCTGAAAATTTTAGTATTCTCAGATTGTATCGAAAAATAACTTCAACCAGCATGTTTTTCGTTGGAGTTATTAGTATATGGCATGGGGTGCATCAAATAAATATTTAACTTTGCATTAACATTTTAGTTTAAAATGGCCTTTAAGATGGATGCGATAGAAAGGCATATACAATTGCAGCCAAATACATTGGAAAAAGCATTCTCGTAAATACTTCTCACAAAAAATGTTGGGAAAGGGCATTTATTTAACTGATGGTCCTTATAATTTCCATACAAATCCATCCAAATTTCCAGAATGTTTTTAGAAGCTTTGCCCTGAGTTAATGATTCTTAAACTGTGGGTCATAATCCCCGGGGAATGGGGTGGGGGGTGGGGGGGCTGGGGCGGGTGGACATGAACAAGTCTGGAGGCAGATCATATTCCATCTTGAGAAACTGAGTGCTGGCTTGTCAGGCAGAGCATGCTGCTAGGAAATTCTGGGAGTTCAAGTTCACAGTTGCTCAGATTGAGAAACACTGGCTTACTTTATGACTAGTCTTCTTTTGCTCTATATAAAAATAATGCAGAATAGACTTCATTGCTTTGCCAAGATGCCTGTATTATTGGTGGGGTTTCAGTTGCATTGTTGTGTCCACCATCTTGATTTTTTGATCTTGTCCAAGCAGATAATCTTTGCCAGGTCGTACAGACAAAGAAAATTGTCCTTAGGATAACAAGAAAAGTTTTTATAAATTGAAGGATATTGATTTTTTTGCTCATCCCCTTTGCCATTACAATGGCATACATTTTTGGGGGAAGACAAAGTTTGGTAAATTTTATGATTTATATGGTAAGTTAAAATAGGAGAAGAGAAGAGAAATGTTGGAATTAATTAATATTGTACATTTAAAATACTTCATTTAAATACTAAGACTGGAAGACCAACAAAAGCATGGTGTAGAGTAATATCGAAATGGATCTAACCCCTCAGTTCTTAAAACTTTTTTTTTCATGTAACACATTTTATAAAACACTAGTTCAAAGAATTAGACAAACACTGATGAAAATTGCAAGTAGAGCTTTTTTCTCTCCACAGTACATAATTGCAAGTGTATATGAAATAAACAAGCACTTAAGAGGAAACATCACCAATCTCTGCCATGAGGCATCCGTTTCTTGGTAGAGGTCGACCTAATTTAATCTTTGAAAAACCTTCTGTATTTTCCACAACTATTGAATGTTTACAGAGAGATTTAGACTAATTTGAGTGCTTACCCCATCAGCAGAAGCTATGTTTGGCCAGAAAGCTAATTACCTTACTGTTTTAAATTGAGGATTTCCAGCTCTGTTTTAATTGAGGCAAGTTTGACATCTGCTAGTTGAACAATTTGGAACCATTAAGACTTGTATTTTTTGTTGTATTTTTCTTTTATAATGTAGTAAGTAGTCCAGGATGTTTTTAGAATTGTATTTTAAGGAGGGGATCATATTTTTTTAAAAAAAAGCTTGGTTATAGGCTGCATTATTCAATCTGTATAAATTATGTAGACTAAGGTTAGATTATTTAATTAAAGATATTTCTGAATTTGGGATCTAACTGGTAATACGTTCAGTGTTATTTGGAATAATGCAAAGGATATAGCATTCCAAATCCTGTGGAGTCAAGATTGTTTGTTAGTTTGTCCATGTAAAGAACATTTCTATCTAGGTTAGCTCCATGGATTTTGTTTGGACTAACAAGAGGATCTTAAAATAGAGAATCTGCTCCATGGATTTTGTTTGGACTAACAAGAGGATCTTAAAATAGAGAATCTCATTTGTTTGATCAGTGAGTCGAGAAAAGTAAATATAGTTCAACTTTATAGTTCCCTAGGTGTCGAAGAATAGAACTCTCTTTCTCACAGAATCATTGGAGCAATCACAGAGAGGGCAAATCACTTTGCAAAATAAATATCCACATGATTGACAATAGGAGTATTAGAGTCTAAAATGTTCGTATGGCTACTTGCTGAAATAAAATTCTATGTTGTGCTTTCTTAGATTGTTTCATAAACTTCCACACAACATTATGAACCAAATCAATTGATGAGAAACAACTAACAGTGGGAATGCAGTTCATTCTTTCCACACTTCAGATACTTTTTAAAGGTGCCTTAAAAACACTTCAGTAAAGAAAGAGACACATGAACTCTCTGACAACGCCTTAAGTGTTAGACATATACCCTCCTTTTGTCACCAAATTGAAATGTTGGCATCGATTTTTTATTTGTGGACAGAGTAATTAGGGAAAGCTGGAGCCAAGACTGTATGATTGTGAAACTTTGAAAACAAAAACTGCTTTTTTGTGTCAGCATTGTGCAAACTGATGGCAAACTAATGCATCTTCTTCTGAAGTTTATATTTGTTTTACTATTCTTACATAAAATCATGGAATCATAAAATCATAGGGCTAAAAGGGACCTTGGCAGTCTTCCAATCCATTCCCCTGCCCAGGGCAGGAATTCTTATTCCTGCCCTGGACAAATGGCTGCCCAATATTTTCTTGAAAACCTCCAGCAATAGAACACCCACGACTCCAAGAGGCAAGCTGTTCCCTTGGTTAATTGTTCTCATTGTCAGGAAGTTTCTTTTTAGCTCCAGGATGGAGCTAAAAAGAGCTCTCTTTAACAAGCTTCCATCCATTGCTTCTTGTCCTACTCTCAGGAGCTTTGGAGAATAAGTTAACAACCCCCATCTCTCTGTGGCAACCCCTCATGTACTGGAAGACAGTTATCATGTCATCCCTAATTCTTTTCTTTGTTAGACCAGGCATACCTAGTTCCCTTAACTGTTCCTCATATGACTTATACTGCAGCCCTTATTTTCTTAGTAGCTCTTCTCTCCCCTCAGGGTCTCAGCATCTTTTTTTCTATTGTAGTGACCATAATTTTAAATGTGGCCTCACTAGTGTAGCATAAAGCAGCATTATCATTTCTTGTGATCTTGGGTCTAGGACTGAATTGGCTTTTTTGGCAGCTGCAGAACACAGTTGGCTCAAATTTAACTTTCTATTAGGACACCTGGATCCTAATCCCCAGTTTCTACTGCTGGGCCAGGTACCATATGCATTTGATTTTTCCTGTGTAGATGTAGGATGTTACTTTTCTCATCACTGAAGTGCATCTTGTTAGCTAGGACCCAGTACTCAAGTTTGTCAAAATCCTTCTGCGTCTTGAATCTATCTTCCAAAGTGTTAGCAATTCGACCAACTTGGTATCATCCTTAAATTTGATGATCTCTCCTTCTGTCCTCTCATCTAGATCATTTATGAAGATGTTGAAGAACACCCAAACCTACATACAAGCCAGCACATGTGATTCCAGTCATTTTGCAATATTTCCTCTTATGTACATGCATAAACTCTACCAATAAAACCTTGATTACAATTTCTTTAATGAAGATGAATGAATGTAATTGACATACTTCTGATCCTTACCCTGATAACAAACTGAGTCTTTCTCCTCCTTCTAAAATCTCGATTGCTGCCATTTCTCCCCAGTTGACAATTGCTGTTAAGTACAAATGTGAGCCAGTTTATGTATATATAGTGATGATCATGGTAACTATGATGATGATAAAAGTAATACTGATAGACTCATAGATTTTGAAGGAGCCATTCAGACTATTGAGTCCAATCCCCCTATTCAGCATAGGAATCTAATATTTTCCAAACAATTGATTCCAGTGTTGAACTGCTCTTATTTTTGGAAAGGTTTATACCAGATGCCAGTAATCCAGAACCAAGGTGGTTCAAATGAATGCAGGATTATTGCATGCTAACACTCTCTACAGGAATCTGAACAATTAACAGTCAAAGCAAGTTGGTAGTAGATAAGGAATTCAAGGTGGGCCGGACATAGATCTCTTATGGGCGCAAAGGGGCTCAAGATTGATGATGTGCTTGACCCCTTCCTTGGACTTAGCCTGGTCATCTGCTACATTTTTTCCTAACATTTGGTTGGAATTTCTCTTGTCACATTGGACCATTATTTTATGCCTTGAATTCTGGCATAGCAGAGAGCATATCTCAATCATGAGCCTAATATTCTTTCAGGTATTTGAAGAATGCTCTCCTATATTCCCTCATGTCCTTTTGTCAAAACTAAGCAATCCCAGTTCTTTTAATCCCTCATTGCCCTTCTTCAAACCTGTTTTAGTTTGTCTGAATCCTTCTGAAAAAGTAACACACAGATTTGACCAATACAGAATAAAACTGTTATGTCCTATGACTTGGATCCATGCTTTTGTTGATGCAGTCTGTAATTATATTTTTGCAACCACATCACACTGCTGAGTTATATTTAACTTCTTTCTTGTTCCTTTTTTGGCAAATATCAGGAAAAACAAAAACCTTTTTGCTGTTCTTAGCATTTTTGCAGGCCTTAGTAGTTCTAAGCATGAACTTTGCTGATATCCTTCTACTCTTCCAGGCTATTCTTACTTTGTGACTTGTCCTTCTTTCAGTCTCCTGTATCTCCTTTTTTGTTGCTTTTTTCCCCTGATTTTCTACAGACACATTAGCTTCTTCTGTCCTCCATTTATTCCTTCCATTTGTATTTGTCATTATTTTATCTTCATTTTTAGGAACTCTCTCAATCCTCCTTTTTCCATGAGCTTCTGTATTATGGATTTTGTTTATCGTTGTTCTGAGTTTAGTGAAATCTGCTTTTGAAGTCCAAAAATGCATATTTGGCTTCACTTGGCTTTAGTTTATATCTTCTCCTATGCATTTACTATTCCCATTTTATTTATTAAGTCTTCCTTACTGTTTAGTCAAGCACAACAGATTCTGTTGTATGATAATCTCTAAAAGAGAAAGTTAGGTAGGTATCTCCAGGAAGAACCATGGAGATGGTATTTTCCACTAGTCTGAAAAAACGATGCCTCTACTCGTCTACACTGGACTTATCTCTACTCATAGTCTCTACTCATCTATACATAACACTGGAGATTTTAAAGAAGAGATTCAACAACAATTTGTCTGAAATGGTATAGGGTTTCCTGCCTGAGCAGGGGCTTGAACTAGAAAACCTCCAGGGTCCCTTCCAATTCTGTTACTGGGTTATCTAGTCATTCAAATGGCTCTTAAACAGTGACACAATTTTTCATGCTCCCATGAAGGAGGAAATCGTAAATAAAACTATCATTGCTTTAGGGTTGTTCCATGTCAAGTGGTCTGGGACTCCCAGCTCGACCATTACAGATTTTGATGAAATTTGGTGTGAACATGCACACACATCCCTAATGAACATTGGTAAAGTGTTATGTGTGCCGATGCAATACTTGCGGAGATATAGTCATTTGTGTGACCCCATACCACAGCCTTCTACAGTATGACTCAGAGATTTCAGCAACTTTGAGACATGATATCTCCAGCAATATTTCCTTGAGAGAAACAAAACTTGGCCATCTTGTACAACTTGTGCTCTATTAAACAAAATAATAAAAACATTCTCATGAACTATCTCCATCTAGATAATTTGTAGCAAAGTTGGCCAAAAATTACTGTGGCTTGAAAAAAGGGTAAAGTTCGGCTTTTTATATCTCTGGAAGGAAAGGTATGAGTAACATGAAACTTTGTGCGTAATAACTTAGCAACACAAGGTTGTTGAATATAAAATTTGGGGGTAGAGGTTCTTTTTAGGGGGTTTGAAACATGCTCTTTCTAATGAGAATGATTTAACAAAGTTTCCAGAAGGTCTTTTTTTTGGCAGCGGGCTAAAAATACCCTATTTTTGGCATTTTTACAAAAAACTGTCACCTTTACACCCAATTTGTGAACTATTGGAAAGCAGTAAGTGAATGTTTCTGTCGCAAAAGTTGAACAGAACTGTCAGTGTCAGTATTTGGTTGGTTAATGGTCACTTGAGGCTGGCTTGAACAGCCAAACATTTAGTCGTGTTGCCAACTCCATTGCATGGTGATTTGGTGAAACAAAATCACATGGTGAAATATTCATGGACTTAAATATATATACGTTCTGAAGGAAGAAATCTAAGAAAGCAGGATGCTGCAAGAAGAAAGATGGCAAGTTAGTAGCACAATAGCTGGCACAAGATATCATCACCAGTTTGTGCCAGTTGATTCAAATTTTATTTCTGTCAGCAAAGTTTCAAATGACACAATTAACTTTGTGGCCAAAATGTCCAATACCATCGATCCAAATTTAAAATTGGTCGACATATTTCCTGGTTTTTATGTTGTCTGCATTTATGAGAAAATGGTAAGTAGGCAACGTTGTGGAAATTTCAATCAAATAAAATGATGTGTTGGTAACATTTATGCATCCATGAGGCCCTGCTCATTCATTTTATTGGCCTGAAAGACAAAATGTTTGTTGGGTTCCAGAACCACATCTTATTTGTGTGTTTCCAGCGCCTTCAGTTACATCATCAGGTTGACAGTATCAATTCCCAGAAGTGACGCTAAAGAATGTAAATTCAATAATAAATAAGCGATCGTTGGAATTTGGCAGTTCATACGAACAGTATGGACTTCAGCTTGGGAACCTTATAAGATACCCACTTTAGGCTTGGGAACCTAGGATAAGCTGCCCAATTGCCGGCTTGGGAACCGGACAGATACCCACACAAGGCTTTGGAACCTCGAAGAAGAAACCAAACTACAGGCTTGGAATCCTGAACCAAGAAACCCACCCATGGCTGGTATTGCATGGCTATCAGGCGTGCCCCCTATGGTGATGGGGTTGCTGGGTCAAGTGCCTGAACTGGTAGTGACAATGTCACCATGGACCAATGCAATAAAATAGTAGTAATGATGTCTATATAAAACAAAAAAGACAAAACAATAGGGAGCCTGGATAGCTCTGCAGACTAAAAGCATTGTGATTAACACCAGCTGTCTGCAATTACTGTAAGTTCGAATCATACCAGACTCAAGGTTGACTCAGCCTTCCATCCTTTCTAAGGCAGGTAAATTGAGGACCCAGTTTGTGAGGACAATAAGCTGACTTTGTATAAATATACAGAAGTATGAAGGCTATTGCTTAACGCATTGTAAGCCGCCCTGAATCTCCGAGAAGGGTGACATATAAATCAAATTTAAAAAACAAAACAAAACAATAATAGAATTGCTGTGACGCTGCCATAGCAATGTCCTCAACTTTGTCCTTATTTTTAGGATTTATACATCAGAGATGAAACACCAACCATACTTTTTTTAGGGGATTTGAAACATGCACTTTCTAATGAGAATGATTTAACAGAGTTTCCAGGAGGTCTTTTTTTGTAAAAGCGGGCTGAAAATACCCTATTTTTGGCATTTTTACAAAAACTGTCACCTTTACATTTAATTTGTGAACTATTGGAAAGCAGTAGTAGAATTAAATTTTATATTCGACAACTTTGTGTTACTAAGTTACTATGCACAAAGTTTCACATTTTTCATACCTTTCCTTTCAGAGATATAAGAAGCCAAACTTTTAACGTTTTTTCAAGCCGCAGTAATTTTCGGCAAACTTTGCTACAAATTATCTAGATGGAGATCACTCATGAGAATGTTTTTATTATTTTGTTTAATAGAGCACAACAAGTTATACAAGATGACCAAGTTTTGTTTCTCTCAACAAAATATTGCCGGAGATATTATATCTTAAATTTGCTGAAACCTCAGAGTCATACTGTGGTATGGTCAAACAAATGACTATTTCTCTGCAAGTTTTGCATCGGCACACTTAACACTTTACCAATGTTCATTGGGGGCGTGGGTGCATGTTTATACCAAATTTCATCAAAATCCATGATGGTCGAGCTGGGCACTTTTCTGAAATCAGACCACTTGACATGGAATGATCCTTTATAAAGAAATACCAAACTTTAACAAATAAAGTTACGTTACATCGGTTTAGTAGCCCAAGAGAATAGTCCTTCAAAGTTAGGTTCAAGTTTGTTGTTATTTAAATCATAATAGATGTTTTATTACACTTTCTCTTTGGAGTACCCAAGTCAATTAATAGAAGTTTCTTGTTATAGTGAACCATGCTGGTAGCTCATAGGGTCAGAAACAGAATTACAACCTGTGCCTACATGTCAGTTTCTGATCTGTGGAAATAAGCTCCTTGTTGCAGCCTTGAAGTCCCCGCCCCCCACCTCCAATTCTATTATTGGAAAAAAATAACCATTGCACACTAAGTTGCTTCAGGGTTGTCTGAGTTTCAAGGAGATATATAGCAGGATTGTGGTACTATATGTGAAAGCAGTTTGGGGCAGTTTAGTGAGAGTTGCACTAAATTAAATAATTAGAAGAATTCTAAATAGTATATGGAAAAGCAGACATTCTGACCTTGAGCCATGTTGGGAAACAAACATAATTGATACCATATTTGACATACTGATCCTAAACATTAGAGAGATGGTGAATGTATTCAAAATTGCCAGGAGCAAAGTGCAAGAGGCTTAACATTCCCATGTCTGAACTGTAGAATTTGGGGATGAGGGAATTGTAGGATTTTTGCTTTCACCAAGCTCACTGAATATATATGGGCTACAAACATTCCATTTGCAATCTTTAACTCATTTGCTCACCTTTCATCAAAAGGACTTAGATTATTACCTGGTTTCAATGACAACCATGCAACATTGGAAAGTAATTGTATAATGAAAGCTGAACTGGAAAAAAACGTAAGGATGGAGTGTGCTAGTCCTAAAAGCTAATAAAGAAGCACTGATACTCATGTGCAAACAGAGTAAAAGATGTCATGAATCTACAGAGTGGAATAGAATTAAACATTATGCAAAGACTTTTTAAACTAGTTTGTTGAGCAAATTAAATTAGCATGTGAAAGGATTTACATATCATGCTAACACAAGGGCAAACAAAACAAATTTAAGATCATACATAAATCAGACCATTGTGAAGCTTAGAGGACAGATACATAAAAAGCAAACAATTTGATGCTGCATTCTGGCACCAATAAGAACTAGTTCAACATTTGCCTATAAAACTTTCATCTGAAAAACCACAAAGGCAAAAGCTTTGAATCAATTTAAACAAGAGCTAATTTGTACAGTTTATAGGTTAATATTCCATCTTCAATAACACATTGATAATTATTTAAAATTACACAAAGGAAAATTAATTTCTGACTACTTCTCAATTGGCAGTATAATGAGTTCATATAGGCACTTTTTTAAAAATCTTGTTTCTACAACTGACAGGGCAGCTGTGAATATTATAATTTAGGATAATAAACATTAAGGAACATGCAGTGTTTTCATTTCATTACACTTTTTATTTCTGAATATGTTGTTTCAAATTACTGACCAGTGGCTTTCCAGTGTTTTATTTCCAATTTATTACTATTATTTGAAGGTGATCTTTATATGTGAAAGCCTTCCCTTGATGCAGAAGGCATGGGAGAAATAGTATCAACAGCCCAGTAGCTTTAACCATTCATTCATTCATTCATTCATTCATTCATTCATTCATTCATTCATTCATTCATTCATTCTATATATTTAAACTGTGGATAAAACACACTCATCCAAATAGTATCATTTGCTCATGAGCAGCCAACAAAAGGGAACATATCCTTAAGGAAGCCTACGGGCAAAATTATATTCATTAATTTGGCATTCATTTCCTTTATTGTCTGTAAGAAAAAAAAGGAACACTGTATATGAGAGGTAGAATAGAAACATTTTAGTTTATATAATGGAGTGGAGTATAACAGAAAATTGAGGTGGGTTGTGTTTTTTTTTTTGAGAGGTATTCAAAGGAGTAGCTCTGTTGTTTAGGAAACAAAAGGGTCAATCACACAACAGAGGATAAAAATGATCAAATGACTAGCCAGAGGCTAAAATACATGCATGGGAAAGAGTGACAGATTGTATATTAGCAGGAAATTTGATCTGGAAATCAGTTGAAGGCTTTTTTTCCTTTTTTAAAAGGCTGATGTGACTTTAAAAAAATAGTTGTGGTGTATTTGATCTTTCATTTCAAGATATGCACAATATAGCTGCTTAATGGAAATAAGAGAAAGGTGGTTTGAAGCAAAAGTATTTCACATTTATTGGCTATTATTTATTTTTTAAAATCCTCTTTGCATTAATTGGTGCCTTTTAGTCACCATCAAAAAACAGCAGTTTTATAACTCTTCAGATATCCTCCCAATTTTCAGATTATGTGTCCTTCTGACACCTAATCATATTTTCATTTTTGGAAATAAAAGGATCAGATTGCAAAGTTAAATGAAAGGGCTTCTTAAGAATTTGTCAGTTGGGAAGGTCAGTTTGATTTGGAGAACCTCTGTGAATCAATACATGAATGCTTCCTTATTTAGTGATCTCCCAACAGTTTTTAATTTCACCTTGCTTAGGTACATGGCGTTCTGGTTTAATACAATTCATTTTTTATAGATGTCATATTCATGTACTTCAACATACAATATATAATCTTTACCTATTTCAGGGCTGCAAATTTTTATAGCTGCCTCTTACTGTTTTAATTTAATAACAAGGCATAAGTATGTGTGACTTTATTATCACAAACCATGAAGGAATTCTTAATGAATAAACTGGTTTATATCTGGGTCGTATTTTCCCAAGGATTTTAAGTGCCTTGGTTTTCCAGTGCAAATGATAAAACAAAACTTGGCATTAAATGAAGAATACAAATCTTGATGGTCACAAAACTCAAATATTATTGATGTGCTTGTAAAGTGTTCATCATTATGACAAGGATGGAAGAGAGAGAATCTATTGTAATAACTCATGAGCCTCGATTGTGAATAATCAATATCACAGGTTGATTTTAGCTGCATCTTTAATTCCCCTACCTCTTGTAGGAATAAATGGCGCTATTTTATCTATATGTTATAAGCAACAGTGAATATGATGTTTTAATGTTCTCTACTGTTTTTAATTGCTTTTTACTGTTTTTATTGTTTTAAAAAGTTTTTAAATTTTTTAATAGTAGTATGTTTTGAACTGTAAGCTGCCCAGAGTCATTTACTGAAAGGAACAGCTATAGAAATCAAATAAATAAATAAATGAAATAATAAATGACATAAAGTAACCTTCCCTAATCTGATGCCTCTTGATGTGTCTGAAACTCTAGGCATCCCCAGTAGAACTTCTTATCCGAGTTAACTGTCAGGCTTCTTATCCGAGTTAACTGTCAGGCACCAAGTTAGAAAAGATTGCTTTAAGACTTAAGTCAAAGGCAGAGCAATTCACGGTTCAGTTACTTCTAAAACAAATATATTCATGTTATGAGCATGTCTGAACCTTTGTCAGAAATACGTGAAGGATAAAAATTGGGTTACATTGGTGCTGCCATACGGTTCAATGTGACCTTTAGATCTTTTTCTTCCCCTTTACTCTGAACTGAGAGGTCCAAATGTAGAATGGCCAGTATCTCATTCGACTAATACTTGGTTCTATGTTTGCAGCTATGTCGTCTTATCTTTATGTTCTGAAATCTGAACTTCCTGGTGCTATTGCAGGACTTCTGAATGGAGACCATAGTGGGTAAGGAGATAATTAAAATTATTCCACAAGAGGAAATACGGGGCCTGAGTGGCGTAGGAGGCTAATGCCTCCTACTAAGGCAGTAGTTAACATCCAGCTGCCTGCAATTACTGCGAATTCAAGCCTAACCAGGCTCAAGGTCGACTCAGCCTTCCATCCTTTCTAAGGTGGGTAAATTGAGGACCCAGTTTGTGGGGGCAATAAGCTGACTTTGTATAAATATACAAAAGTATGAAGGCTATTGCTTAACGCATTGTAAGCCGCCCTGAGTCTCCGAAGAAGGGTGGCATATAAATCAAATTATTAAAAAAAAAAAATACAATCATTTCCTTTGCATGCCTGTGGAGGGAACAAAGACAAATGGGATTTTGCAGATGTCCACATCTGTGCCTACCAGTTTGCAGTCTAAATGTGATGTGTTCTTCTCAAGTGTAATTCCTTGTTGACTTAGTCCATAGTGATTAATAGGAGCCTGCAAGTTATAGCTTGCTGTCAGCATCTTTTATATCTGCAACTCTTACAAAAATATTTTGTTCTTATTTGTGCCAAATGTGGAATTCTTAGAGTGAACTTGCAAATTCAGCAGGACTAACAATGATTTTTCCCAAACTGGACAATTTCAGGCTGAAAATAGATGGAGATTAGATACGTTCATCTTTCTACCTGCATATTTTAAAAAGTCCTTAGGAAATCAGGACAACAGGGCAGGAAGCGAAGATAACATGTCACTTTTTACATTTCAATAGACAAACATCGAAATATGCATACATTCTTTGAAGTGGTATGGCTGTTACAATCTTCCCAATTTAGGGTCTTTCATATGGTTTGAGCAAAGATTCCAGAATTTTCAGTGGTTAAAATTATCTAAAGAATAGATTGAATCTAATAGTTGTATAAACCGAGGTTGAAGTATATTGAAAACCCTTTTCTGGGGCTACATCAAGCATCAAGTGCTTTTTCCATTACTTTACTCTTTCTGTTCAGTTGGACAGAATTCATGTTTTCCTTTTTTGACTGGAAAATTTAGTTTTCTAACTCAAGGTCTGATACATGCAAGCCCTATTTAATTGTCTTTTAGATCAACTAAGGAACTTATTGTAAAAGAAACCAATAGATTTTTTTTTCTTATAGAAACAGCCTCAAGTTGTATTTCTCTTTTCCTTACTGCTGGCTTCACAAGGTGACCTCATCCCATACATTTCATACAGAGATAATGTAACATAAATATTTTTCACTTTGCAAAATAAAATGCTACCAAGATGAATCCTAATTCCTATTGGATTTTGTCACTTGCCAAAGGAACCACACTCGGCATAAAGCATAAGAACTGAGCCTGTGCCTCAGCTTAAACCTTTTAAACTACTCCTTTCATTTTACCGTATTAACCTCCTTTAAAATCAGCTAAGCAAAATTTGGCAGGTATCAACATTTTAAAATATTTTTGTTTTTGATGAGTAGTTCCTAGAGTTGCCTTTGGGAATTGTTCCAGTTTTCCTATTTATTTTATAATCCTTCCAATTTGGCTGTGCAGCTGTGTTCACTATATCTTTACTATTAACTCAAAACACACAGAGGGACACATATATAAACACATATATAGTGAGGCTTAGTTTTCTGACAAAAATATTCCAATGTTAAAATAGCTTGCTCTTGTTTTGAATAAGCTGTCTTTGTTCCTGCTTGTATAATTAAATAGCTTAAGGCTATCATTTGTTTGCTTTTCTAGTTTTCTGGTTTCATGAATTTGAATTTTATCACTAAATATACTTTTTGAATGGTAAGTCAATTAAAAATATTTTAGGTTTAGGGGGAAAAAAAGGCAACAGCAGCAGAAATATTTTTGTTGTCCATCCCTGGACTGACAGAGTTAATACTGTATGGTAACTCTCTGTTCATGAGAAAACCAGGCCATGAAAGGATTCCTTCCTGTGTTCCTGGAAGGAGCATCAGGACCCCAAATTAACCTCCTCAACCCTCCTCCACCCCAAATTCTGAAAAAAATAAAAGAGTAAATGATTATACAGTCTACCACAAGAAAGAAATTATCTCCTCCCTTTGCCACATAGCCAACAGAATCAAAATAAAGTCTCCAAGATTGGGGAAAGTAGGCAATGCAAGCTCTTTCACCGTCGTAGTGAATGCAATCAAATGTCACCAGAACTTCACAGATAAAATGGAGGTTTTTATTGCTTGTATTTGTATAGATTTGTATAGATTTGTTAGCTGCCCAGAGTTGCATGCCACAAAATGGGAGGCCATATAAATTAATCAATCGGTCAATCAAATAAATAAACAACCCTCTAAGAGGTGAACAAGTGATTCTAATATCAGTAGTCCTTCAAGAATGATGGACATGCTGTTCCAGAACTATCAAATCCTTTTCTCATTAAGGCAGTAGAAACAACAGCAAAAGAGCTAGGTGAGGGCCTGTATTGATCAAAAAGGAAACTCAAAGCTGTCAGTTGAATGCCATTGCTCTAGATACCTTTTGCAGCAACTCATCCAATAACAATAGAAATATCACTTAGACTTACATATAGTTACATATATACCCAGCTGCATAGTGCTTTATGGCCTTCTCTAAGCAGTTTACAGAGTCAGCATATTGCCCCCAACAATCTGGCTCCTCATTTTACCAACCTTGGAGTGATGGAAGGCTGAGTCAGCCTTGAGCTGGTCAGGATTGAACTCCTGGCTGTAGATAGAGTTATCATGCAATCCTGCATTCTAACCACTGCGCCACCACAGCTCAGTACCAAGTGACAGCTTATTCAGCTACCAGAAAGGCTACACCTGATTCTTTTATACCTATAAATGGGAATATCTATAGCTCAGGATTGAACTGTAGAGTCCCCTGTGCTCTCTGTGCATGGTTGTTTGCTTGCAGATGTTTCATTACTTAATTAGGTAGCATCATCAGTGCAAGTGATGGTTTGGTGGTTTGCTGCTGTTTATATATAGTAGCTTGCCTTTCCAGTTTTGTGCGGATATAGCTTCTTCTTTGGGTTTCCTTGATTAGAGTATTGTTTTCTGCCTGGTATTGATCCTTGCTTATCTCAATATTGGTTGCTAGAGGGGATGTGTTCTAGTCTTTTTGTTTCCTTCCTAGGTTTTTTTTATTGTCTCTTTTGAATAGTGTGAATTTCCTCTATTGGCCCTCAGGGGTCAGGTGAGCACATCAGGGCCAACTGTTCCTATTCTAGAGATAAAGGTCTGAGGAGGAACGGAACTACCTCAAAGTAGATGTCAAATAAGTCCTGTGGCCTTAACTTTAATTGAGGAGGAGGAGGAGGAGAACTGGAAGCATTATTGGTGAGAGGGAATCTTGCATTTTTCCCACCATGGCAACTCTTTTAAGAATACCTCATAATATGTTCTTGCAGTTCCATTGGCTCACAAATATTTGGGAATTCTGGCAAAAGGCATACATACAGATTTATATAGAATAAGAACTGAAGTCTAAATATTAGCCCGTGTGACATTTTCAGCAGAATGTGCCAGGTCTGCTAAAAACATTTGGCTGTGCCAAAAGTTATATACTGAAGAATAAACTCTTTATTGGGGAGTTTTCTATACCAGTTGGCCTGAATAACCAAAGAAACCTTTTTGGAGACATGGTGTTGAAATCCTTGTAAAGGAAAAGAACAAAACAGATTAAAAAGTATTAGAGACTCAATCTTTAACCATATAGGATAAATATATCAGATCCCATGTATAAAGGATCTAATATAATTGTCCACAATAACTATATATTAAATTTTCATATCAGTCCACCATTGTTTTAGTGGGAATCTTTTTTATTTATGGCCAGTATTTAGAGAGTTTGAGAGTGTAGTTCTAACCTTGAAAGCTGCTACCTTCTCTGTTTATACTGTTTTTTCCATAACAAATATTTTTAAATTGCTGTATAAGCAAGAAGCATCTTTCTTGCTTTTGCCAACATCAGCCAAAGAGTTAAGTGCTGATAGGGCAGAATTCCCAATTGCCTAAATAACATTTTAAAAAGAGATTCTTGTTCCCATGAGCTTTAAATTTCCTTAAATTAATATATGATGGAGCAGAACTTTCACATATGCCTTTTTGCAATGGATTTTTAAAATAAAAGAAATGCTTAGAAATGAAAAACAGATAGTTGCATGCCAAATCAAGGAAGGAAAAAAAATTCTGGTTTCAAGGTGATAGGAGATAGGTGGTGTGTCATTTGATAAGAAATTTGGAAACTCTATTTTAATAATATTCTTCCTAATACATCACCTCAGATAGGAGACATTTTATCCCTGCTCCATTGTGTGTTTAAAATACCTTCTGCTCCAAAAGATCATGCTTGATCTTTTGGAGCAGAAGGTGGACTTTTAATTTGGATTAGTGAGCAGGAGGTTGGACTAGATGACCTCCAAGGTCCCTTCCAACTCTGTTACTGTTACCTGTTACCTGTTACCTGATTAGTTAAGCAACATTTCTGTGCCAAGAACACATTCTGAGTTTTGGGAGCATGCTGTGGGTCCATTCACAAATGACTGTCATAGGAAATCTCCCTATCCATAAAAGTAGAGTTTCACAAAACGAAAGAGACAAGTTCGCTATTTGGGGTGCTCCTTATTTATCCAAATAGTGTTTTAGTGAAATCCAAATAAATTGCTGCAAATAAATATGATGAAAGAAGTTTATAGCATCCTAGTTTCTTATTTATTTGCTTTTTTACTAAACTATTTTTTAAGGTGGAAAACAGAGACTGATAGGCATCCAGGGAAAGGATTTCTCAGGAACCAACATTATCAAAAATAGGTAGCAAGAGGTTTTTAATGTCTGTCTGTCTGTTTAGGAATAACACAAGCACATACCTCTCACTTCTTTATATTATTTTGATTGGTAAAAAATCCTTGAAAACTCAAACACTTCATACTGCTTTGTAAAACATAGGCTAGCCTGATAAATAGATCATCTTAATATAGATTTTAATTTTTATCTGTTTTAAAAATCTTGACTTTTAAAAACAAGCCCTCCCCCACTATACAAGTCTCAGTATATAGGTGAAGTTTCCCAGGCATATTGAAATTGTTTGCATTATATCTTCTAATAGTTCTTGGTATCTTGATGGAAGATTATTGCTGCTGATTACCTCAGTTTGTATCGTCTTCCCTCTAGCACTTCTTCCTAAAATTGGTGAGTAATTTTAAAGAGGTTATTCCTATTGTGTAATTTACTGTTGGCAGCCATCTTTTCTTTTCTAATAGCAGCTTGATTGAGAGGCTCATAATATGAGTTTAAATAAATTAAGGAAAGGTTGAGCAGCCTAGATTTGTTTGCAACTTAGTTTGCCTTCCAGACTTGCCTAGTTAACCTTTTAGTTAGATTCCCCAGTATTTTGTCTGGTCTACTGAAATAAAACATTTACAGAAAAACATTAAAGAGCTGCATTTACTTATCGTATGCCATTATTGGTAGAGCAGTTCTAATTCAGTGCTGCAAAGCTACAGAAATGGTCTGTGACAGGCAAGTCGGAATGTTTTTAGATGGAGTTTTAAGCCCCAGACACCAAGCCTATAATGAAAAACACACTTACAATCTGAAACTCTTTTAACCTTACATCAGGATCACTTTCCTTATAAATTGTCTCTTATTTTTACTGTTATTTTACAGGCTTTCTTGGCTACACAAGTAGTTTGTCATTTTTCTTTATGGTGTACTTTGCTCTTGTGGTAAGTAAAAAAAAATCCAGATCATAGCTTATGTTTTCTTTTTCTTTTGATGGATTTCAGAATTCCTTTGAAACAGATGTCTGTCTTTAAAAAATTTGTCTTTAAAACCAAAGTGTTCCTTCTCCTGTCTTTTATATGCAGTGTATGTGTTTCCTTGTGTTTGGGTAAGTTTTTTGGCTTAAAAAAAATCAGAAATATGAAAAAAAACACCATTGTTAATTTTTTTGGACTGTAAAATGAGGTACAGTGTATTTGTTTTCGCTGACAGGGCAATGAAAAATATTAGTCTGCGTGGGATGGAATTTTTCATCCTTACTTCCAACCACCATTTACTGTAACTCGTGCAGAAGAAAATGTCAACTTTTCCAAGTAAATTGAATTTACATCTTAGTTCAATAACACAAAGCACAAGAAGCAGCAAAACTTTTCTGAGAAATTTAACATCCATATTAATATATCAAGGTCTTATTCTTTCAGGCTGAAAGAAATACTTTCTCCCTATTCTGTCTCTGTGTCAAGTAGGTCATTCAGTGCTGATGTTTACATTCATTGCTTCTTTTGTGATCTATGGAAAACAGTAATGGTGTGCATTTGGTTTAGATTTGCTTCTGCTGTGGTTTCTGCAACGGTAAAGAATATGTAGAAATGGATACATTTCAGGATAGGTTTAGACATGAATTATCTTCAAAACCAACACCTGTATATGCAGGGGCCACAAATGTGTATTCAAGCAATTGATATAATGTTTTAAAAAGTCCAGCATATGCTGGCAACAACTGCATCATCTGTATATTGGGGATATTTATTTATTTAATCAAATTTATATACCACCCATCTCATTTAAGTGACTCAGGGCAATTTACAAATAAAAACCATAATATAGTTAAAAAGATAAGAGTTACAGAGGTTAAAAAAATGCAAAAAGCAGAGGGAGTTCCTTAAGACACCAACCATCCCCATGGATTGCATAGGAGAATGGGTCTCACCCAGTGGTGGGATTCAAATAATTTAACAACCGTTCTCTTCCCTAATGACCGGCTGGGTGGGCGCCCCGTTTTGGGCCTAGTAGGCCACCCTGCAGCCCCCTGGGAGCAAAAACAGGTTGTGGGGGGGCCGCACCATACCCTCCCTTGGCCCATTTTGGGCATAGTAGGCCTCCCTACAACCTCCTAGGAGCAAAAATGGGCTACGGGGGGGGGGGCTGCGCCGCACCCCCCGCATCCCATTTTGGGCCTAGTAGGCCTCCCTGCAGCCTCTAGGAGCAAAAATAGGTCATGGTGGGGGGCATGCCACACTCCCCTGCACCCCGTTTTTGGCCTAGTAGGCCTCCCTGCACTTACCTGGGAGCCAAAATGGGGCACATGGGGACTTCTGGAAGGGGCTGGGAGGGGAGGGGAGGGGACCAGCCAGCAATTTAACAGCTGGTTCGCCCAAAGTGATGCAAACCGGTTGAATCCCACCACTGGTTTCACCTCAGCTCTGGGGGCAAGATATTCCATAGGGTATGGGCAACAGCAGAGAAGGCTCTTTTCCTAGCCCTGCCAGCCAAAATTATTTAGTGTTAGGGTCTTTGGAGATTTTGTGTGCATTGGTCAGGTTGAGAGACGATCTCTTGAAATGGTGCATCATTGCTTCTTTCAGTGTGGCATCATGATCTCCCTTAAGGAAGAGTTCACTACCTTTTACATCCAATCCTTTGTTCCCTGTCTGCCAACACTTAACTACCTAGGAGTATAGTCTAGAGATGTTGGATCTCATTCCACACAGAATCCCATCTATGTCCTCAGAGTTCACAATTTCAGAAAAATCTCAAGTGATCTCATAAGGTATGACCACTGTCATGTCATGAGATTTTGTCTATCAGGTTCCTGAATATGAATAAATGCAAGCAATTGTATTGGCAAGATGCCTAGCAAAAAGGTCAGCTAGTAAAAAAAAAATTGAACCCCATTTAAGTATATGTATTGAAGTTAGGGAAGGAGGAGAAAAGAAACCTTAAGTTATATTATAAAGGATAGTTTTAATTACATGAACTATGAAATGTAAAAAAAACCCACTGTTTTCCTTTTTGGGGGTGGGTCACTGTCCTCCTTTTCTTAGGCTATTTTAATAGCCCACTACATGAACCCATTACATGCTGTCAAAATTACAGATTCTTCCATAATCCAGAAAGGTTGCTGATTCTTGAGTGCAAAAAATACCCTCTATTCAATTGAAGAGGGAATCTAAGAGCTAAATCTAATATGCTGATGTGGTTTATAGAAGAAAGTGAATAAGGACTAGTGGATTGTTCTTCTGCTCCCTTTCCCTTCCACTATCATATATATGTAGGGGTACCATTACACAATGTTCCTTCTTGGTAGGTTGTCCCCCCCTTATTCTGAGATATTTTACTTCTAAAGCAAGCTATTCTCAAAGAAATGATTAGGAAACACCTCCCTCCCCCAATCTCTTTTCTTTGGAGTAGTTAATTCATGGACCTAGGTTACTTTACTACTTGGTAATAAGATTACTTTACTACTTGGCTGTTAGTAAGAGGTTATCTCTTTAACCATTTTCTTTTAAGTGAAAAGATTGGCTTTCAGTGGCTCATGTTAATCACTAGAATAATAATTGTGTGTCATGCACACTTATGTTGTTCTAATTTTCAAAGTCATAATGACATGTAAAGAAAACTAGGAGAGGACATCAAATAGGTACAAATAAATCAGAGCAGAGTGATAATAGTTCTTTATATATGTGTAAATTTATATATTTCATTATGCCCCCATCACCCCATTTTCTTTTAAATGGTTGTTCTTTGACCTAGGATAGATTGATGGAAGAAGACATTAAAATAAATGAAACAGTAATAGCAGCCAAGCTCAAACATTATTATTCCCTCTCTGCCTTCCACCTGAGCAAGCATGCTTTGCTGAAGTTCGGTGCTTTCCTTGCAGAATAATAAGCAGTGCCCCTTGACTCTCTTGGCTTGTGTTGACTTGCAGACCTTACTTTTTTCCTGTGTTTTTAAGAAGATAAAAATCACATAAAGGCTGTCCTGCAAAAATGCCATCCAGAGTGCAAGACAGCCAATCCATTAAGGAATTGAACCATAGGATAAAAATCAGACTTCAAAGCTGTCAAAACGTCTCCCTAAGGGCAGCATCTTTCAAGATCTCCAAAATATTTTTGCCAAGTCTAGGAGATGATAATCTTCTGCAAGCTCAGCAACCTCCTGTGAGCTAAACTGCAATTCATTAATACCTACTTGGGTTTACCTGCATCCAGTATGTCTCAGTTCCTTGGCAGGTTCAGTGACAGATCACTTATTCACCACCCTGTCTGTTGTAAAAGGATTTTAACCAGGTAGTCTGGAAGGCAGATGACCTGTGTACTATGTATCTAAATGATGTCTCCAGATTATGCATCATGTTCATAGGTACTTTTGTTGTAATACACATTTTACTTGATTCTGGTTTGTTTGCTGCGTTCTGTTCCCAAGTAAAAGTCCCAGTTGTTTAATGCTTTCATATGGGCTTGATAACACTAGAGCTATATGTTCTCTCACTGCATAACTGATGACCAATCAGGGATTATTCAAAACAATTATTCTTTGCATTTAATAGGAAATAAATTCATTAATTGCTGTCACTATTTTTATAGTTATTTGGTATTTTGCTCTTCTGGTTAGCTGTACTTTGATATGTTGCTTTTGTTATGTTGCAACCAGTCTAGAATCTTTAGAAATCTGATGGAGAATATAATATAATAAAATAAAATATATAATCAAAATATGCCCAACAAATAGTTTTGAAGAGTGAAGAATATTAAGATAAGCAACAAACATATGTAATTGTATTCCAAAGAAGTAAATAATTAGGGATGTTGTTTGGCCATTGAATAACAGTGGCATTTAGGAAGTGGAGGAAAATGCCAGAGACCTTATGAATTCTTCATCCCCTGTTTTCACTACTGAAGATGCAGGTCAGATACTGTGTCTGAATGGCATTTTTCAGGAGAGGGATAAACTAGGCAAGAGATAACAAGAGATAAACGTAATTGACAAATTAGAAACAAAAAAATCCTTGGCTCCAGATGGGATCAATTGTGAGGCTATTTAAAAATTAAAATGTGAAATTGCCAGCTGTTTATTTTTTTTGATAGAAATAGGCAATTTTTCATTAAGAACAGAATTTGCTCCTAAAGACAGGAAGAAAGTCAACAGGACTCCAATGTTTAAAAAGGCATTGAGGAGAAATATAGAAAATCATAGTCAAGTTAGCTTCTTCATTCCAGGTAAAATGATAAAAAGCATTACCAAAGAAAATAATTTATAGCTTCTTTTCAGCAACTTATGTTACTCTAACATGGCTTCTGCAGGAATAAATTTCATCTTTGTAAGTATAGGTAATCTAAATACATCTTGGCACCTGAATAACTTTTCAAGACCCTTTATTGTTACTCTGTCAAGTGTTTGTCTACTACATATTTCTTAACTGCTGATTCCTTTATTTCTGATAATCAATATTAAAAGATCGAATCTACTCACCACTTCAATATTTTCACTGTCGGTTCTAAAGCCAGTTGCTGTACCTGGTCTCATTAGTTTGGTCTTAAATGTAATTATAGTCCTGTTATTTTTTTTTAACTGTACTCCTTGACTTCTTGGCATACTACAGCTTCCAGGTCATTTGCATTTTCAGCTATCAGAGTTGTGTCATCTGTGTTGCACAAGTCATTGATGTTCTTCCTCCAGCTTTAAACCATCCTCTTCCAATCCAGCTTTCCTAATAGGTAGTCCTCAATTTATGACCACAACTGAGCCCAAAATCTCTGTTGTTAAGTAAGAAATTTGTTAAGTGAATTGTGCCCTGTTTTACTACTTTTCTTGCCTCAGTTGTCAAGTGAATCACTGCACTTGATAAATTAGTAACATAGTTGTTACGTGAATCTGGCTTCCCTATTGATTTTGCTTGCCAGAAGTTTGCAAAAGGTGATGACATGACCTTGGGACACAGCAACAGTCATAAGTATGAACCAGTTGCTAAGCGTCTGAATTTTGATCACATGATCATGGGGATGCCTCAAAGATCGTAAGTGTGAAAAATGGTCATAAGTTACTTTTTTCAGTGTTGTTGTAACTTTGGTTACTAAATAAACTGTTGTAAGTTGAGGACTACCTTTATAACCAGCATAAACATTGAATAAAAAGGGAGAGGGCATACATGACGCAACCCATTGCTAAGCTGAAGCCAGTCTGTTTCATTATTTTATTAATTGTGGCTTCCTAACTTCTACATAAGGGTCTATATTTGCATGAGGACAGTGAGATGCCCTGAGATCCCTATTTTCCTGAGCATATAACACATCTTAACATGATCAACATGATAATCAAAAGCCTTTATATAATCGATGAAGCATATACATGTAGTCCTTGACTTACACAATTGACTCGACACAACAGAATGTCTACTGTTAAGTGAGACATTAAGTGAGTAAAATGCCTCATTTTATGATATTTCTTGCCACAGTTGTTACTGAAGTCATTAAGTTAGAAACCTGGTTGTTAAGTAAATCTGGCTTCCTCATTGACTTTTGCTTGTTAGAAGATCACAAAAGGTGATCACATGACCACGGGACACAACAACCGTCATAAATATAAGCCAGTTGCCAAGCATCTGAATTTTGATCACATGTCCATGGGGGATGCTACAAAAGTTGGTCAGAGTTGTTGCAGAAATTACATCCAGAAAGCACACACAGATAACTGATTCAGCAGGATTCATTAACTTCTCCTTATATACATAATAACACATACAGTACCAACAGCTGATAATTCCAACGTGGTAGAGAGTTACAAGCAAAAACACAGGCAGAGGAGAGAACAGCAGAGATGAATTTCAGTTTCATTTCAGCAGAGCAGACTAGTTTGCAGCTTCAGAGCTCAGAGCTTAATACAGAGCCACGCCCAGACTCCTTCCAGTTTCAGTTTCCAAACAGCCAAACATTGGCTGACTTAGTTGCTATGCCTATTCATTGGCTGACCTTGTTACCATGTCTCTGCCATGTCTCATAAATTCTCTGAGAAGTTGAAACTGTGAAAACACTTTATTTAGTGCCATTGTAATGTTGATTGGTCACTAAATGAACTGTCGTAAGTTGAAGACTATCTGTGCCAACGTCTTTTTGTCATTCTTTGCCTTTCTCAATTATCCTGTGTGCATCAGCAATAATGTATCTTCTTTCATGATCAGCTTGAATAACTAGTATCTCCCTTTCTCTTAAGGGCTCTGATCTGTGTTGGATGATCTTGAACATTATTTTGGTAGCATGGATAAGGATATTGTGCAGTGTTCGCATACAATGTTGTCTTCTCTTTCTGGTTTCGATATGTGAACTGATGTCTTCTAATCTCTTGTTCATTTTGTCATTCTTCAGATTTTCTGGCATAGTTTAGTCTATTAAGTTAATTTATTAATTCCTGTAGTCTTCTGATTTGGTAATGACCAATTCATAGAATAATAGGGTTGGAAGGGACCTTAGAGTCTTCTAGTCCAACCTCCTGCTCATGGAGGGAGACAGAGGGTGGCAGCCCTTCCATAGGGAGTTCGCAGGGGGTGTGTGTCTCCCACGTTCCTTGGGGCTGGGAAGGGTCCTGCCAAGGTCTGCCTGGCAGTGGCTGCCCTCCTCCTGTAACTCTGATGAACTCATGTGAGATGGACAGGGAGGGCCTGGAGGGTCCCAGGACTACAAAGGAAATGGGAAAATGGCCTGGGGTAGGGAAAGGACCTCCAAGGACCTCAGCCTGACTGGAGCAGTAGGCCAAAGCCGCGGGCTCCCATGTTGACTGGGCTTGAATGGGGCCCACTCTGGCTGCCTCCATGGCTGACCTCCCTTCCCATTATGAGAAAGTACTAACGTTCTCTTCTAGTGTTAGAGGTGAGCTCTAGTGTTAGCTTTGCTCTTTGTAAGGAAAAGGTTTCACATGAATCTGAAAATTGTGTATTATACATTTTAAACATATTTAGCACCAGTAGTGTTAATTAAAATAAATAAATGCTAAAGGAAAATTTTCAGAGCTCTATTAAATCCAATTACAATTCTCTGACCTATTTTTTTGTCTTGAGAAGATAATGTATCGTGATACCTGCTGTACTTATGCTTACTGCATATCATTTTCTTGCTATCTCAAGTACATACCCTTTAATACGTTCCAGGAATCCAAAATCTGACCTGGGCATATGGAAGCAATATTTTTATAGTATTATAATTTTCTCCTTTTGGTTTTTTTGGGCAAAGCGTCTGCTCAGGTTATTGCCTGTGAGGACAAATGTTAATATTGGCTACAGATATGGGCTTGGACCCAAGAATTGAAATTCTGCCTCAGCTAGAGACTCCCTGGGTGATCTTGATCTGTTTTCCTTCTTTTTTATCATTATTAATAGCTTGCCTCATAGGGATATTATGAGAATGAGTGATCTGAGGAAAGAAAACTATTCTCTGAAACTGCTCTAAAATGGTGATCTAAGAATAATGAATGGAGTATGGAATTTTATCCTATAATGGAACTTTTTTTCAGTTTTCCAGTATTCAGTTCTCTCTCTCTTTCCCTGCCCCCCACCCCCACCCCTCCTCCTCACTGCCTTCCAGCTTTGGGTAAGCAACCGTTAGAGATTCTTTGACATTACAGGAATTTATTAAGTTTTCTTGGTATGCTTCCTTTGCAGTTCTTAACAAAACTTCCCCGGTCTATTATGCTCTAAAAGTACAAACTATTATTATTATTTATTAAATTTATATGCTTCCCATCTCCCCGATAAGGCGACTCTGACTTGACAAATGACTGATCTCTTTCAAATCAGTTAATATATGTATGATTACTCTAAAATAATAAAATGTAGTGTTGTTATATTCATTTCTCAGTGTTTATTGTGATCTTTGATTTGCATTGTTGTTCAATAATTTCAGTTAGCTGGAATCTAGTTCTTAAACATCCGATGGATAGTAAATAGAATTTTGGATTTATAGCATTTCAGAGGGTCAGGGTTCGCTTGACAGATTGATCTTCTGTGAGAAAAACGTCTTTACCTATAGAAATATAGCATGCTTCCTTCATGACATGTTTGTGCTTAGGAATTGTTTATATAGAATAGCATATACAAGTCATCACTGCTTGTCATGGTACAGCCCAGGGACATGTTCTTATTACACTGGTTTTGAGTAGGCTTTTGATCAGAAAGAGCTCTTCTATTATTATAACAGAGTAACAGAGTTGGAAGAGGCCTTGGAGATCTTCTAGTCCAACCCCTGCTCAGGAAGGAAACCCTACACCATTTCAGACAAATGGTTGTCCAATCTCTTCTTAAAAACTTACACTGTTGACTTCCGGTTTGCGATCGCCTCGTCGCAGGGCGGCTCGCTCGTTCGGCCGCCGCCCCCACCGCCTGTAGAGCCGCTTTTTTCGTTAAAAAGCGGCTCGAAAAGCTCCCCTTTTGTAATAAGGGGGAGCAAGAGTGGGCAGTGACAGGTTGAGCCCCAGAAGTGCAGCCAGGGAAGTCTTTGAGCCCTGGCAAGCGCTTCTTGTTTGGGCTCCCTCTCCAAGCTGCTGGATCTCCGAGCGGTGCGGGACTTCTGCAAGCCAGAACAAGACGGGGAGGAATCGCCAACGAACGAAGCTAATTTTCAAATGACTATCAACTAGTTTGGTGAGATTTGGAATCCTTCTTGATAAGTATAATGTTTTTAAATGGACTTTTTTAACTCTGAAAAAGCAAGCTGTCTGAGTGTAAAAGTGCTTGAAAATGGCGGCTGATTAAAGCAGAGTTAGTGAAAGCGGAAAGAAGAAAGTGCAACAGGAAAGGGAAAGTGTGCCTGCCTGTAATTGTATTGTGCTTATCTACAAGTTTTACAAGTTTTTTTATTGCAAAAGTTAATGGATTTTACTCCTTTTCTGTAAAACTGGGGAGGTCAGGAAAAGGAGGAAGATTTTTTCTTTTTTTCCAAGATTTAAACTCTGTTCAGGCATGGCTTCAAAGAGAACGGGGGGGGGATTCCCCCACACATCAGACAAAGGAAAAGTCAGTGTCAGCCGCAAAACAGCCAAAACAGTCACAGGACAGTGAGACAGAAGACTTGAAAGCATTTATACACAAATATTTGGGAGAGCTTTCTGGTCAAATGAGTAAACTGGAGGAAAGGATGAGTAAAAATCAAAAAGAAATGAAAATGGTGGTGGGGGAAGTGAAGGAGTTGGTGGAAGAAAAAACTGAAGGATTACATCAGAGTGTAACCAAAGTAGCTACAGCTCTCACTGATGCCCTACTGGTGATTGAGAAAAAAGTGGAGGATTTAAATCTTGAAGTGGAAGCCAACAAAAAAGAAGTAAAGGAACAGATGTTTAAGGTGGGGGTGCAGAACCAGAGGTTTGAAGAGGAGATCACGATGTTACAATTTCGGAATATGGAGTTTGCCATAAGATTAAGAGGCTTAAGGGAGAATAATAGAGAAAACTTGAGGGCAACCTGTGTGGAGGTGTTGGCGAAGATTTTAAAAGTTGAACCAGATGTGATTGACAATAGAATTGACAAGCTGTATAGAGCCAACTCACGTATAGCGAAACAGAGGAATTTGCCAAGAGATGTGGTGATTTACTTTACTGAGAGGAAATTGAGAAATGACATTTTGCAGTGTTCCTTCCAAACTACGGTTCAACATGATGGCAACCAAATTGGGGTTTACAAAGAGTTACCACCAAAGATGCTAAGAGATCGGAAAGATTTTGGTTTCCTTGTGAATGAGTTGAAAAAGCGTCAGATCCCATTTAGGTGGGATGTTCCTGTTGGTATCATTTTACGACATGAGGATGTAAGATATCGCATTAACTCTGTGGAGAAGGCGGAACAGTTCTATAATAATGTTTTGAAAAAAATTTCAATATCACCCCGCTTTTCTACACTTTTACCTATTGAAGACATTTCAGTTGAGAAGGCTCCTCAAGAGGGGATTCAAGGAGAGGCCTTGCTAAAAGAAGGACAGGCTAATCAAGAAGTTCCAAGGGAGGAAATTCTAGGTGCGGTAGGAGGTTTTTCAGAGGATTCATTAATAGAACTTTTTGAGGTGAAACCAAAGCAATCTAGAGCTACAAGAGAGGTGGAGCCCGATCTGGATTTATTGATGCAAGAACCTAAGGATCAACGTATAACTCGAGCCGCAGGGAAGCAAAGATTGGAGACACATCAGGGGAAGATACCACAGGATGAGAATGGAATAAAGGGGAAAAAATCATACTCTGAAGCCGTGGGAGGGGCAAGACCGAAGACGTCGGCGGTTGGCGAGAGTCTTCGTGAAATGCTCAAAGGGCTTCGACCACTTTCAGAATGACACTCAGAATTTTATCATGGAATGTGAATGGCTTGAACTCACCACAGAAAAGAAGAAAAATATTTCACTATTTGAAGCAATATAATAATGATGTTGTTTGCTTGCAGGAAACCCATATTAGAACCCAGGACCAGAAATTCTTAATTTCAAAAATTGGATCACATTTTATATCTTCTAGTGTGGCTAAAAGGAATGGACTTGTTTTTTATATTTCTAAAAGAATACCAGCTAAACTTATAGAAGCGGATGATGAGGGGAGATATATTGCAGTTGCAATAACTGTACAGAATGCTACGATGCTCTTAATTGGCATTTACGCCCCGAACCAGCAGCAGGAAAGTTTTTATAAAATGCTGAATGATAAAATATTGCAGTGGAATTATAAGTCTTTTTTGATTATGGGTGACTGGAACGGGGTGATTGATGCAACGCTTGATAAAAAGACGTCTGCTAAGAAAGGGAATAAGCTACCACCGACTTTTTTCTCATTGAAAGAAGAATTAGAGTTGAAGGATGTTTGGAGAATTCATCATCCTAAGGAATTGGACTTTACTTTTTTTTCTGATAGACACAAATCTTTTTCGAGAATTGATTTTATGTTGGTTACTACTGATTTACTTACTATTGTGACTAAGACAAAAATATTTCCTAGAACTTTAACGGACCATAGTCCAGTGTGGATGGAGATAAATTTGGGCAAGAGAGAAAGGAGATCTTGGCGTATGAATGAAAATTTATTTAGATATGAAAAGTACATTATGGACCTTAAGAAAAATGTTAAAGAATTTTTTGACACTAACTTGAACAAAGGTACCCCTATTGAAATAGTATGGAATGCATCCAAGGCTTATATGAGGGGTGTACTGATTTATATAAATTCTAGATACAGATCAACACGTCAGAAGAAAAGAATAGATTTGGAGACAGAGATAAAGGAGAAAGAGCAATTGCTTATTAAGAATCCGACTGATGAAAAGGTACAATTAACGATAAAACTCCTGAAAGATCAATTTCAAATATTGATGGTGGATCAAACAGCAACTAATCTGCAATTTGCTAAACATAATACTTTTTGTAACGCTAATAAACCTGGCAGATGGTTGGCTTATACTTTGAGGAAACAACAAAATTCTCGTATGATAAATACTATTGAGTACAAAGGGAAACGAGTGCATCAGCAAAACTTAGTACATCAAGCTTTTTTAACCTATTATTCTAAATTGTACCAAGCTGATAAAATCAAAGAGGACCTTATCGATGAATATTTGCAGAAGAAGAGAGTTACAAAAATTTCTAGTACACAAAGTGATAGACTGGACCAACCTATAACATCGGAAGAGATCTTATATGCAATAAAACAATTGAAATTATCTAAAGCTCCTGGGACAGATGGCTTGACGGCAGTATATTATAAGACTTTGCAAGAGGAATTGGTTGAGCATCTTAAGGACTTGTTTTATAACATTCAGCAGGGGGGTAAAATACCCCCCTCGTGGAAGACGGCCTTTATTTCACTGATACCTAAAGAAGAAGAATCTGTTAAACCTGAAAATTTTAGACCAATATCTCTCCTGAATACGGATTATAAAATTTATGCTAAAGTATTAGCCAATAGATTGATGCCAGTTATACAAGATGTGATTCATGAAGATCAAGCAGGTTTTATAGAAGGTAGACATATGAAGGACAATGTCAGGCAATTTATAGATTTGTTGGAATATCTTGAGGAAAAGAAACAGATCTCTGCGGTGCTGGTCTTTTTGGATGCGGAGAAAGCCTTTGATCGAGTCAACTGGGACTTTCTAAAAAAGATATTGCATAAAATGGACTGTGGGGTACAGTTTATACAAGCGATTTCAGCAATTTATCAAGAACAGACAGCACAAATTATTATTAATGGCAGTTTGACTACCAATTTCAACATACAGAAAGGAACAAGACAAGGCTGTCCATTATCTCCATTACTGTTTATTTTGACTTTGGAAGTGCTGTTGAATGCTCTACGGGACTCGGACAAACTGAAGGGAATAGTTATAAGGCAAAGAGACTATAGAACAAAGGCATTCGCAGATGATCTGATTGTTACCCTAACACGACCTTTGGAATCAATCATCCAGATGAAAATCATTATAGAGGAATATGGTCTGGTTTCAGGTTTTAGCCTGAACCAGAAAAAGACTAAGATGATAGTTAAAAATATGTTGGAACCACAAAGGAATGAACTTGAAAGGGTGGCAGGCTTTGAAATAGCTACAAAGGTGAAATATCTAGGGGTACAAGTTGCAGCATCTAATATAAAACTTTTTCAAAATAATTATGAAGAACTTTGGCATAAGATTCAAAAGGATCTTGATATATGGAAGAAGCTGCAACTATCTTTGCTTGGTAGAATAGCAGCGGTTAAGATGAACGTTCTACCTAGATTTCTGTTTTTGTTTCAAATGATTCCGGTGCTTAAAAATGATAAGTTCTTGATGGAATGGCAAGCAGGTTTAAATAAATTTATTTGGAATGGGAAAAAACCAAGAGTTAAACTTAAGATTATGCAAGATGCTCGAGAAAGAGGTGGCCTTAAAGTTCCAAATCTACGTTTATATTATGAAGCTGCAGTGTTGACACAAGTTGGAGATTGGATTGGAACAACTAAAAGAGAAATTTTGAACATAGAAGGCCATGATTTGCAATTTGGATGGCATGCATACTTACTTTATGAAGATAAGAGAGACAGTGTATTTAATAGGCATATCTTAAGACATGCCTGGCTGAGAGTTTGGAAGAAGCACCAGCTTCAATTGGATTACAAAATACCTTTGTGGTTGGATCTTGGGCATATTATGCCAAATATAAAGTCACTCGGGGGGTTGTTGTACAAAGAGATACTTTTTAATGATGGGGGCAGATGGTGTTTGAAATCTTTGAACACCCTGTTGGAAGAAGGAGTCAATCTAACCTGGTTGCAGTATTTTCAACTTCAAGCAAGATGGAGAGAAGATCAGAAAATTGGATTGATGCTACATGAAGAAGATTTGGTGACTCAGATAAAATGTAAAGGGCCGATGCATATTAAACGAGCGTATAATTTATTGTTAGAAAGAGATTCAGAGGGTGAATTAGTTAAAGACTGTATGATAAAATGGGCACAGAATTTTGCAGAACCAGTAATGTTGGAAACATGGGAAAAGATTTGGGTCCAGAATGTTAAATTTACACAAGCACAGAACTTGAGGGAAAATTTTTATAAGATGTTTTATAGGTGGCATTTAGATCCCAAAAAGCTATCATGTATGTATCCAAATGTTCAACCTAAATGTTGGAGGTGTGATTGTTTGGATGCAACATATTTCCATATTTGGTGGACATGCAGAAAACTGAAACCATTTTGGATTAAACTTTGGTGGGTAATGCAGAATATCTTGAAGAAGAAGCTGGAGTTTTCTTCTCAGTTTTTTTTGTTGGGAATAGTTAAGGGCTGTTCAGCAATTGATATTAGATTAATTTTACACATGATTACTGCAGCTAGATTATTGATAGGTCAATACTGGAAGAAAGATAATGTGCCTACTATAGAGGAATGGATATTGAAGATGTCTAATTTGGTAGAGATGGCCAAAATTTCTGCATACCTGAAGGATAGGACCCATGAAGTTTTTGTTAAGGAGTGGAGGAAATGGGTAGAATATATGAAGAATAAATATCAAAGTAAGAAGTTTCAATCAGTGCTCAGTTGAATTTAAATTTTACATATCTAAGCAATTTAAAAGAAAGGTATTGAATTTGATAAATTTCTATTTTTAAAGAGAAATGTATTATTATATTTTATGTAATTGAATTTATAAGTTTGATATTTAGACTAAATGTTAAAGAGAAATGTATTTTTTTTTTGATATTCAAAGAATGGAATGTATTGAATTTGATTTTTAATTATATTTTATGTAATGGAATTTACAAGTTCAGTGTTGGGAATTATAGTTAATGTTATATATTTTCAGTATCTGTACGATGCTCAAAACATTTTACAAGATTTCTTAAATAGATTGTTTAGGGTTAAGTGTTTTTTTATTTAAGGTTAAAAATGTCTTAAAATAAGGTTATAGAGTTTTTTTTTCTTAGAGGGATCTCACCTTTAAAAATTGTTAAATATGTTAAGGTTGATGTTTGTTAAATAGCGGAAGTCAAGGGGGGGAGGGAGGGGTAGGGGGGTAGGGTGGGTTAAGTAGGGGGTTGGGAGGGGGAGGGGGAAGGGGGTCTTACAATAAAATGTAATGTAAAACTTTTTCAATTAAAAAAAAAACTTACACTGTTGGAGCATTCACAACTTCTGGAGGCAAGTTGTTCCACTGATTAATTGTTCTAACTGTTAGGAAATTTCTCCTTAGTTCTAGGTTGCTTCTCTCCTTGATTAGTTCCACCCATTGTTTCTTGTCGTGCCTTCAGGTGCTTTGGAGGGTAGCTTGACTCCCTCTTCTTTGTGGCAGCCCCTTAGAAGTTGGATACTGCTATCATGTCACTCCTAGTCCTTCTTTTCATTAAACTAGACATGCCCAATTCCAGCAACCATTATATAATTTTTGGTTCATGCTGTTGGGCAGTGATAGGAAGGACTACATTTGTATTATACAAATAAAATGTATTGACTCTTATCTATACATAAATATAAGTTCAGCCAACTGCAAGACTGTTAAAAGTGAAAGGAACTCTTCCCAAGAATTATTTAGTTTCGTCTTCATCAGAGTGCCTTAAGAGAGTCAATAGTGCTCATAATTATTAGGTGGGCAATAAGAGGAAATTCACAAACATGCAGACTTAACTATATTCACTTATCTGGATAAAAACCATTTGTCATTGTCCAGAACACTATTGGATTGGTGTTGATTATTGTAGGCAATATTGACCTTTTTGGACACCATTCCCCACTATTTGGTACTTCTAAGGAAAAGGTAGAAACAAAAATCTGTCCTGTAGCTTGGTCTTGCACATATTGCCCTTTGGGAAATAACACTTGAGATATTACTTTCATGAGCTTGTCTGAACATCCCAAAGGTGCTTTTTCAAGAGATAGCTGGATTTCCTGGTTTTTCTTTGAAGATGTTTCACTTCTCATCCAAGAAGCTTTTTCAGCTCTGACTGGATGGTAGGGAATGGAAGGATATATACTCCTTGCAGACTTGTCTGAACAAGATAAAGTCAGACTTGATTAGTAGAAAAATAGAAAAAGCATCTCAGATGTGGAAGAATCCAACTCCCAAACTGAAAATTGTCTCCATGTAGTCATCATAAGTTGAGCTTGATGTGAGGGAGACTTTATATATAAATAGCCATAGGATTTCCTTATTTGACCTCTGCTCAATCTGAGGAGCAAAGAGGAACTGAATTCAAGCAAAGATGAGCCCTTGATCTTTTGTGACCCTTCTCAATCTGTTTTTGAGCCTAAGGACTTTGTTTAGGTATTATTTCCCATCATTTTTACTTACTCTATCAAATCACAAGCGCTCCAGTGCCAAAGGAAATTCTGTATGAGTAAACCATTATTTTTAAAAATAACAGACTTATTTACAATGGGGTTCTCCAGATATGTTGATCGACTATTCTCATTATTCCTCATTAGGATAGCTAATAACTATGCTGATTAGATCATTAATTTTTGATTGGATGCAGTATGGTCACAGCTAACTGAACTCTTACTTTTTTCTTCTTTTTATAGATAATAATTAAAAAGTGGTCAATTCCTTGCCCTCTGCCACTAAACTTTGCCTCAGGATTCTCCCAGGTATATAAACTACTTTAAATCTGAAATGTATTGTTCTTGTATTTTCTGCAGCCTTTTATTTCAGGAGTACCAAGCGTTATGCAGATTACTTGAATTTATAGTACCTTGAAATAGCACAGATGGTTTGCTGAACTAGAGATACAGTATATATTACTGTATTACTAGAAGTACACAATCCACGATTATAGGTTTTACGTGCATTAATTTATGCAGATGCATTGGACTACAAAGAAACAGATTCTGGAAAGGAACTATTCATCTGGAAGAGTTTATCACTGAATAAGGATGAGTTTCCCCCCATATCTTAAACCATTTCTGTTTTGTTGGTAGTGGCAGTAGGCTGCTACATGGTTTTGAAAGTAATTGAGGATTACTTTAAAGCGATTAGTATAAATGTGGTCTTCATTAAATCAGCTTTGTAAGTTCACTGGTAGGAATTTGAAATAGTTTTTAAATTATGTAATTTGAACCCAGCTGATGTGCTTTTTTGGTTTTGTTTTACATAGGTTTCAAACTCTACTGGAGACTGTAATGCACAACTTTTTAATTTCTCCAAAGAGGTAATCTAAAATATTCTTTTAACCATTTAAAAGAGTTTACAAAAATGTAGTGAAGCATCAGAATTACTGATAGAAGAAAATATTTGTAGCTCAGGCTTGAACTGTGGGGTTTATTAGAATTATGAGATTAGAATTGGCATTAGAATTAGCCAGAGATTCCCAGTATGACTGTCTTTGTGTATAGTACTTCCTAAGGATGATAAATTGAATTGGGAATCTGTCCTAAATCTGAAATCTCCAGTGGAGAACCTCTTTAATGTCAGCTAGCACTCCCTTCCCCCTGATCTTTTACACTGATAAAAGTATTCTAGTTTATTTTTTAAATGGATGCTTTGCAAGCTATAAAGCCTTCACCATGGTTATTATTTCCAATAATGTCTTTGAGCCCCGGATGAACTCTGTTTTCTTAGAAAATAAAAAATGTGGGAAACTGCAGCCCAGTATTTTAGTTGAAACTGTATTCACCTGTCCAGAAAAAAAGAAGAAGATAAAAGCAGAGATAATAGGGCACACAGGGCAACAGTCTGTCTCACAACATTTTGGTAAATGGGTGCTTTGTAACTCATAACATTTGTTATCCAGCCATGTTATGCATATATGTTGTGTGTGTGAGTGTGTGTGTGTGTGTGTGAGAGAGAGGAGGGTGGGGAGGGAGGGAGGAAAAAAGGCAACATATATTTCTGTCTTTCATTAATATATTCAAGGCAGCCAAAAACCCCACAGTAAAACATAGTGGACATAATACAACTTAATTGTTAATTTTTGTTTGTTTGAAAGGGTTTAAAAATAAATTTGAAACATTTAGAGACTTTATTTCAACACGGTCTTTCTTTCTTTCTTTTTTATTAGACTGCTTATGCCATTCCAACTATGGCTTTCTCATTTCTCTGCCATACATCAGTACTGCCAATTTATTGTGAGCTCCAAAGGTAACATTTAATTTGTAAGTGCAAACCATTTAAAAAAACAGAAGTACTAAAATTTGGAAAATATTCATTTCCTTTTTAATCTAGTGTGGATAATATTGAAAGAGGCCATTTAGGCTCTTAAGTGCAACTCCTGGTCTGAAGGATTCCAAGTTAACCATCTCAGATAGGTGACAGTCTAACCTCAATTTGATCACATCCTATTTATTTACTGAAATTTAGCCTTACTCTAAAGAACTCTGGGCAGTTTACCAGGGGTGGGTTCTAAATTTTTTTACTACCGGTTCTGTGGACGTGGCTTATTTTGTGGGCATGGCTTGATGGTCATGTGACAATTCTTTAGATTTAACAGAGGTACTGATCTACCAGGCTTTTAACTGCTTGCAGAGCTGTACCGGTCTACCCATTTATTTTTGCAGGCACTGGTTACTCATGTATTTTTGCAGGCACTGGTCTACCCATTTATTTTTGGAGGCACCGGTCTACCACCAAACTGCCTTTTACCACTGATCAGCTGTAGGGCGGCCCTTTGAAGCCCTGCAGCAAGAGTTTAAACAGTTTTTTTCCTTATAGCCCATCAGCTGGGACTCAGGAGGCAGCAATAGATTGCTGCCTCCTGAAGTTGTAGGAATAACGGGTGGGGGGGGCAGAACCAGTTTGGTGACATCATATCATCGCCGCTACCAGTTCGGCAGAACCGGGAGGAACCCACCACTGCAGCTTACGTATTAACATTCACAAACAATAAAAAGAAAAAGAAAATAAATGTCTGGAATAACACATTGTTGCTGCCGCCCCCCTCAAAATGGAACAGTACAACAAAATTACACATTTCCCCAAACTGATATTGGGTTGGCTAATCCCCAGTGTGGGAGCAAAGCCAGGTTTTCAAGGACTTATGGAGCACCCCTTGGAAGGGAACTGTACAGATAAATGATTTTAATGTGATTTTAAAAAATGAGAAAATGTAATTGCTTCTTTTAATGTACTGAAGCATCATCCTCTATATCAGGAAAGGGAGGATCTTCCAGCTGAGGATCCACTAGGATCCATTTCTTTTCATCTTGCTAAAAGATCTGTGCCTTTCCTTTTTGGGGGCCACCTGCTTGGAGACTCAAGGTCCTGAAGCACCTTGAATTAGCAGCATATAAGTGTTCAGGTATTTTACAATTGGATAATATCAAGCATGGACAAGTAAAAATGTGATGAATAAAGAATACATGTAAAGAGTGAGAAAAGTGCTAAAGACAAATTTGAATTCTGGAAACACCATCAAAGTCATTAATACCTGGGCCATACCTATGATACACTGCGGGAGTTATTAACTGGCACAAGCCAAACTGGACAGTTTGGACAAAAAGCTAATGAGTATTCACTATATAATACTTCCCCATTGATATTGATAAATGGAGGCAGAGGTTTATTTCAAGTCAGATAAATTGTTGAAGAAGAAAAGCATGCATTGGCTGATTACATAAAAGACACAAACATTGATGCAAGTTAAAAATTGGAACTTATTAAATGTGCAGGAAACAAAACATGAATATTTAAATACTGTAGTAAAAACAAGAACAGAATCCGGGCAAGGAAAAGCATTATATAGTCAATAATTTAAATTAAAAAAATAAAAAACCAAGAGAAAGGTAGATAAAGATAAAATCTGGCAATGGCTTACAACTAGAACATTAAAGAAAGAAACTAAAGGCTTGATTTTGGCTGCTCAAGAGCAAGCTATTCAAACTAACGCAATCAAGGCCAAATTGAAAAGTCAACAAATGATTCAAGTGCAAATTGTCTAAGGAAGCAGTAAAACAGTAATCATATACTCAGTTTGTGCAAGAAATTGCACAAAGTGATTATAAACAATGACATAACATAGTTGCCAAAATTATTCACTGGAACATCTGTAAAAATTATCAGTAATGCTAATAATGAAAAATTGGTGGGAACATAACATTGAAAAAGTAGTGGAAAATGAGCAAGTTAAAATATTGTAAGATTTCTGAATGCAAACTGATAAAATATTGATTCATAACACACCAGATTTATTTGAAAAGAAGGTTGAAAAGAAGAAAGTGTGAATAATTGACGCGGCATCAGGATATCGTAGAACAGAAAGAATTGGAGAAGAACATACGCTATCAAGATCTGAAAATCGAAATTGGAAAAATTTTGGCATAAATCAGCCATGGTGGTCCTAGTGGTATATACCAATCAATCTGAGTATCTTAAGAAATATGCATATTGACAAAGTTTCCATTGTTCATTATAAAAGACCATATTGCTTGGATGCTCATATATAGTATATAGATACATTATAATGCTTTAGGTTCTTGGTAAGAACTCGATGAATACAAAGGTGAATACCAACTAAAGAACTGGCAGCTGTGATTTATGTTTTTGTATATATAATAATGTTGAAGAGTGGCACTTTTCTTTGTTTATCCTTTTTGACAATTCAGCTTTCATAACTGTAAGTTATAAGAAAACCATAGCCTTCTCAGTACATACCTTTGTGATATTTCTGTATTTTATTATTTTGTCTAAATTTGCCTAAGTAGCATGCATCTTCTTATTTCATGGCAACGGTAACTATCCTTGTGAATTTTGGGGCCAAGGAACATAAAGTCTGTCATGTGAAGATTGAAGAAGGAATTAATTGAATTATTAAAAATTTGAATCTTCTGAAAGTTCCAAAAAGCTGTCTCCCAAGTCTCTATAATATTCCATCCAAGAATTTGTTCCTTGGGGTGGGATGGAAGGGGTGTGTGTTGAAGGAAACTGTTATCCATTGGTTAACAGATTAAACATTCATCTATAGAGATTTGTGTTTCTATGAATTCCTTTCATAATGCCACTTTTTTTCTCTTTTTGTAGTCCATCCAAAAGCCGGATGCAAAAGGTTGCCAACACAGGAATTGCACTCAGCTTTCTAGTTTATTTTCTGTCGGCGCTATTTGGATACCTCACTTTTTACAGTATGTTATCAAATATTAATTTCTGTTTATTAATAGGAGATAAAGCAGAAGCCCACAATATGGTGACCCAACAGACCAGAGTGGGCAGAATGCAGGCACTTTGATTGCCATCTAATGGTGCCTTCTTTGCCCTGCTGGCATTGCAATTTCAGTAAGGAATGGAAAGATAGATCCTCTTAATTGATTTCCCAACATGATTCTCAATATGATTGGGTTCCCAATTGTCTGTTGGATAGCCTTCTTAGGGCTATAACGACATTGGGGTAGAAAGTTCAACTTCGTCCCTAGCTTTCTGCCCAACATTATCTACAGTCCTTAAAGTCAAAAAAAGTTGTCCCTCCTGCTTTTTATATCACATAGTTTACTAGAAGCAGGGCACTGATATCATTTGTCAAGCAACAAGCATAACAGTAATGAACAACTGAAAAAAAAACCCCTAATGTTGTATGTTGTAGCTCCATGCTTTTAAAATTTATAAACAGAAACAATTTCTAGACATTTAGTCTCTAAGCCACAAGTTCAATCACCAGCATACGCTTTCTTTGACTACAGAACTATTTTTGTTTCTCTGCATAAGCGTACCAAGATAATATAGAATATTTAGATAGTTTGGGTTCATGTGGCAAGGGAGGGTGGAAAATTGAAATAACTGTAATTGTAAACATTGTAACAATGAAACCATTGTTCATCTTGAAAAAATATAATTGATTTTGAAGGGATGAGCTTGGCTAGTGGCTGATGGCAGCCTCAAGCATTCCTGAAAATTGGCATCCAAATATATATTGATCTACAACATTCACACATAAGTGTTTCTGTTTTTATGATGTTTATATATACCACTTTTTTCTTCACATATTAAATCAAGCCAGTTTTCACAAAAAATGAAACAATCAAACACACTTAATTAACTTAGTGCTGCTTATATAAAACATTCCAAAATCCATACAAGGATATCTTTATTAAGCCAACAGAAATTTTCTAGAATAGTGGTAAGCCTTTGAGTTTCCATGAACTCTTAATTAGACAGGTTGACTAAAAGCCAGGGAAAAAAATTGCCAGAATGGTCAGGGGAAGAATGTGGCAGATACGAGACTGATATTTGAGCCACGTCTGTTTCAGTTTATATTCTTAAATTCTTGTATCTCGCCCTCCCTCTTCTTCTTTTTTAACTTTGAACCATTTTACATGATGAAGAGATCATGGAAATACAAAAGGCTGTAAGTATTTGTGATAGCTAAGCCTAAGGAAGACCAGATAAATCTGTGGATAGTTTCTCATGGCTAACATTTGACTATCATTGCTGTTAAATAAAACTATTCAAGCTGAAGTCATTCAAATAGGGTTTTCTTAGTCAAAAACAATCATTATCTTCCGATGTTTCTTTAAATCTTCTTCTAAAACAGAGGAAAATATTGCAGTAATAGGCTGAGCTCCTATGGAATTTACAATGTGAGAATTAGGTGTTGCTACTTAATATACTTTGATTTCAGACCATGTGGATTCAGAATTGCTCCAAGGATACAGCAAGTACTTGCCCCGTGATACAGTCGTCATGACAGTAAAACTGGGAATCTTATTTGCTGTGCTGTTGACAGTGCCTCTAATTCACTTTCCTGTACGTATTGCAAAATATTTGATTTCTGGTCTAGCCAAAGTCATTCTTAATTATTTGCAGGCCCTACAAACAGTTTGGCTGCCCTACTCATACTTCAAATAGATCAGAGTGTTCATGTCTTTTATGATCATTAACAGCAACAGAGGAATGAGAACCTAAACCAGTATACTAATTTGTTTTGTGCTTGTTTGAAAAAGAAATAGTTTTAAATTTGAGCTGATTTATATCATTGCAATTTGCAGAATATGATATTCTTAAAATAGATTTGGTATGCACATCTGTGTGTGTTTTCTCTTCGTTTGGCTTTTAACTTAGCATGCAGTGTAGTAAGTAAATGAAAGCCAGCAAAAAGAAGTTTTAATGATATTCTGCAAGCTTATTTTTAACAGGGGGTTAATACAAAACCACAAAAACTGCTGCTGCTCTTGGCCTTTTCCAAATTCTCATCCTGAAGTTTTTGCTATTTGGGAACTAAGCAATATAGTAACCCAGTAAAACATTTTTTATGGTTGCTCAGTAGGCAGAAATGGCATTTCCCTATGGCCAGTTTCCCATTTATACATTCTATTTTGGAAGATGAGGGTTATAGAGAGAGAAAACCTAACAGATAAGAAAGTTTCTATTCATACATAGTTGGATTTCTTCCAATGTGTTGACCCCTGCTGTCAGTTAGTAATGCAAATGGAGTTACAATCACAGTAAATATATGTGGAGATTCTCCAGTCACCCAGGTCATAGTTGTCCCAAAGGTGCTTTTTCAAAAGGCAACTGGACTTTCTTGGTTTTTTTCTTGAAGGCATTTCACTTATCATCCAAGAAGCTTCTTCAGATGAGAAGCTAAACATCTTCAGTGAAAAACGTAGTCCAGTTGCCTTTTTAAAAAGCACTTTTGGGTCTCAGTAAATAATAAAATGTTATTTATGCTATTTATTCTTTATTATTGTATTGACATGCTTTTTAAATCTTTTGAATTCTACAGGCAAGAAAAGCTGTAATGATGATCTTTTTTTCACACCTTCCTTTTTCCCTAATCCACCACATTTTCATCACTTTAGTACTAAATGCAATTGTTGTCTTGCTCGCAATGTACGTGCCTGACATCAGACAACTTTTTGGAGTAGTTGGTAAGATTATGTGATTTTCTTCCTATTTCTGCATTTTGAAACCCATTCATTTAGAACTTACAAAGACTAAAAAGACTTTTGTCCTATCTTTTTCCAGGGTCTACCACTTCAACTTGCTTGCTCTTTGTATACCCTGGACTATTTTATTTGAAGATTAGTACAGAGGACTTTATATCATGGCAAAAACTTGGGGTAATCTACTTTTTCTTTTTTTTTAAAAAAAGCTCGTTCACATTGTTTTAAGTTGCATGTATAAATTCGTGAACTAATTTCTGATTAGTTGAATAACTTGAAAATATGCCATATTCTGCCCTGGAACTACATTAATATCAATTGTGCTAATGGTATATAGCAAGGGTTGATGTACTGTTAGTCAGAATAATAATGTGCACTTCTACATCTAATACTGTCTATTAAAATTTGCAATTTTAATTCATGGCCTACAAACAAAATATTTGCTGTTGCTCTTTCTGAAAAAGGTGCTCTTTTCACCTAAGGACTGACATTTGGATATGCTTTCTGCTAAATGCGCTAAAATACTTATAAGAAACATGCAAAGATATCTGCATTTGTCAGGACTCTCTTCCTGCACATTCAGTAATCTGTAATTCATTTTCTTCCTTTCCCAACATAAATACAGTCAAATTTATATCCTAAAATGTCGCCATTCAGAAAATTCAGACCATGAAGTTCAAACATTATCTGCCATAATTCTGCAATAAATAATTTCATCATTCCTCACCCAGACATTGTCATTGGAGACCCCTAGTAAATCTATTCATTTGGTTTGAAGTCAATACTATCAGGCACAAAAGTACGCTGCCCTCCCCACCCCAGTAGTGGAGTTTTCCTTATATGAAGCGCTTAGGGAGAAATGTATCAATATTTGGCTGCTGTTCTGTCTGGGTAACTATGAATTTTTGGCAGATGCTTTTCTGCATGTCTGGATTGCTTCAAATTTTGAAATGCTAATGAAACTTCAGCATGTTTCAGATTTAGAATGAGTCTTTTTTTTTTTTTTTTTTTTTTTGAGGAGGAGGAGGAGGTTTGCTTTGATTTGGACATCTCTTGCATCTGCATGAATCAGTCCACTTTGGTTTGGCATTTGGCCAGTTGTTTTGCACAGCTCTTATTGCTGTAGCCATAGTCAGTTGACAAGGGCAGTTCTGCTAAAATCATTTCCTAAGCCACAAATCTAACTTGTTTATTGCAGGGTGTTGTCCTTTTCTCAATGATATCCACATATCCATCTGAAAACATATTGAATATGATGTGTTTTAAATGCAACTCTACCAGTATCTAAAAAAGTAAAATGATGTCATTACAATAATTGCTTTAATAAACAAAAAAATAATTGATTTCTGCTTTTAAGATTCTTCTTTTTGTCTCACTTTTATTCACAGGCATGTGCCCTGCTACTTTTCGGCCTCCTTGTTGGTCTTCTCAGTTTATCAGTAATCATATACAGTTGGGTCCACCATTGAAAGTATTCCTGTGTTCCAAAATCTAGAACTGTACATAAGAACAGCTGCTAAAATGAATAATTTCCAGTGTTTAAAATAAAATTATTCTGCCAAGGGCTGAAGAGAATTGAGTGATGGCGTTCTACAGAATTCTGTGTTAGCTTGCATACCAACAACTACTTGAAATAGCTGGAATTAATTCAAAGCTCTAGAATGAAATGTTCTCATTATTTGATGACATTCTGCTCTACTGTATCTTACTCTCTAGTCCTAAAAAAACCCCACCTTATTGTTGTCCAGTCTTAATCATCATCTGGATGAGGAATACAAAGGTGAAATTCAATACAGACAGGCAGGAGGTAATGTTGGTAAGGAAAAATAATAATTAAGATGATTAAAGTGAAGCTGGTTCTGAATCGGGGTGGTGCTCCTTTAGAGTGAGCATATTTGCAATTTTGGAGTGGCAATTGACCACTCCCTGTTACTGCATTTGCAGATGGCAGTAGTGGAAAGGAACATGTTTGCCCAATGGTAGCCATTGTGCCAACTACAATCCTTCCTGAGCCAGTTATCTATAATGAAAAATATCCAAAATGGCAATTTGTAAAATGCAGCAGTCAGTCTGCTAATTGGAGCAAGGTCATAAGGTACCTGTACTGAACATTTCTCTTGGCTATCTTTGCCAGCAAGGTAGAATTTAAGGTGTGTTACTAGAATTCAGAATCTGTCTAGCACAGGGTACAGCATGAAATCTAGCTGAATGCACAGATGTTTCCAATTTAAAAAAGAACTTCCTCTGGTTTAGTATCATAGAAGATCCATTGTAGGAGATTATTTCAGTTTATAGCTCTGCCTGATGGAGCTGTATTATACGGCTATGTAAGAGAAGTTCCCATTATATGCACATATTCTCAGAAAGCAGCTACTGTACAAACTAACTCTTTTATCCTTGATTAATGTACATGAATAGGGAATTAATTCTTTCTTGTCTCAGTGTAGTGTTGATCTGGCTGCTGTTGTCATTCCTTGACTTTCTAAAGCCTTGAATGAAAGGTATAGTGCTTAAGGGTGCCAGACTAGAAATCAGTAGATCATGGGTTCTAACTCTGTCTTAGGCACAAAGCTGGGTGACTTTGAGCCAGTCATTATCTCTTGGCATTATCATGTAGATCGATTGATCGATCGATCGATAGATAGATAGATAGATCAGGGGTGGGTTCTACTTACTACCGGTTCGCAACGGGGCCGCATGTGTGTGCTTGCTTTGCTCACTCTCACGCGTGCGCGCTCTTCTGCACATGCACAGAAGCATTTTGATGACGTCGGTGGGTGGAGCCTCTAGCCGGTTTTACTACTGGTTCTATAGAACCGGTGCGAACCGGGGCAACCCACCCCTGAGATAGATAGATAGATAGATAGATAGATAGATAGATAGATAGATAGATAGATAGATAGATAGATAGATAGATAGAAAGAAAGAATTCTTTATTGGCCAAGTGTGATTGGACACACAAGGAATTTGTCTTGATGCATACGTTCTCGATGTACATAAAAGAAAAGATGCGTTCATCAAGAATCATAGGGTACAACACTTACAACACTTAATGGTAGCCATAGGAAACAAATAAGCAATCAAATCACATTAGGAAACAGTCAATATAAATCTTAAGGATACCAGCAACAAGGTTACAGTCATACAATCATAAGTGGGAGGAGATGGGTGATAGGAACAATGAGAAGATTAATAGTAATGCAGACTTAGTAACTAGTTTTGTTACTTTTTACTGACTGTATTGCTTTGCCCTGCAAACAGTAGCTAGTGTAATTGTATGAAGAACCACAGAGCATAATATCAGATTACGCTGTTTAATTTCAAGTCTTTGGTGTGATAATAAAACTAACCAGAGGTGGAAGGTCTCTCATAGCTCAGTCACAGTTTGTACTATTGCAACTGCCTGCCTTTCTGGTAGATCGTGGTAAGACAGGAATCATGATCATATGAGCTTTTTCTACTTTATTAAAAGTCACATTAGCAGAATTTTGCAAGTCTGATAATACAAATCTCTTACCATGTTTTTACTAGCGCAAGAGGTTAGGGATTAATGTTATGGGACCCTGGAATGCCTTCTTTGTTGCTGCTCCTGCCTCTCTCCAAGCCCCACAAGGTCCTTGAGGGAAACCATAAAGACCTGGTTCCTCCAGCAGGCCGAGCCATGGGGCCAGTGGTATGCTAGGACTAGTTTAATTTTTTGTGTAGGAGTCCTGGTGGCGCAGTGTAGTTAGAATGCAGTACTGCAGGCTAACTGCCCACAGTCTAGAGTTCGATCCTGACTGGCTCAAGATTGATTCAGCTTTCCATCCTTCCTAGCTCAATAAAATAAGGGCTCATATTGTTGGGGGCAATATTCTGATATTGTAAACCATTCAGATAGTGCTATAAAGCACTATGGAGTGGTATATAAGTTTAAGTGTTACTGCTATTGTATTTCTGGCAGCTATTTATTACCTAGCTCTTTTTTTTTTACTGTTATATTGTAGTTTTAATTTGTCCTACATGCTGCCTTACATAATTTGATCATTTGGCAACAATAGAAATCCAATAAATAAGTAAAATTAAAATTGCAGCAGGGAGAAATAGTCTGTGTATTGTTGCTGTGCGTTAGTGAATAATCCTCTATTGGGGAACAAATGTGGAAAGGTTATGGCTAAAATCCAACAAGACAGGTGGTCTTTTGAGAACATTTTGTTGAAACTGATTGAAATGTTGCTGCACCTGCTCCTGTCAGTTTTACAGAAACAGCTTGCAGAGCCCCTCCATCCTCCTTCCTTGCAGAAAACTTGGATTCGCAAAAATACGCCTGGCCCAGTCTAAGTTTAATTAAAGCTGCCGTTCAAAACAATTTACACTTCAGTAGAGAAGTAAGAAATAGTTACTGTGCCTGTCAACATGTTCTGACTTTGCAAACTGAACTCTAAGACATCCATCATTTTTATACTTAATACTTTATCATATTTAAAGATAAAAATAATGAATTAATAATATGATAAAGTTAAGTTCCTTTCAAGTACAAATGTGCATTAAGAAATCTCCATTGTAAGAAGCTTCTGTAATGTCTACAAGAACCTAATTCAAACCATATGACTATAACTTGGTAAAGCCATTTCATGCAGCTGTATCTTCTTAAAAATCTAAATGTGATTGTGTTTGGAAAAGGGAATGTTACTAGTTAGTAACCACCACTGCTTTCTGAAAAAAAAATTTTAAATTAAAAAAAACCAAGATGGAATTTAGACATTTTCTCCATGGTGTATGGAGTCCCTATCATAACAGAGGTTTTCATACAAGAACTCTTTATATAAATTCTGCCTGGAAGCAGAAAAGTAGCCAGCTTGATCTGTTTCGACATCAGATGCTTAAAAAAAAAAAAGAATCGTGTCATGTTAGGACTGCCATGTTATCCAAAGTGATGAACATCTGAAATATTCAGAGCATTTTTTGACCCTGATTGCTGAATTATTGTCATGTGGGGGTCAGTGCTACCATTTCCAAAATAGCTGTCTCTGAGGAAATGGCCACCCACAACCCACCTGGCAAAGTCTGGAGCCTAAGAAACTCTTAACTCACCCACAACAACAGAACTCCTAAACCTGACTCAAATGCCTAGATAACAGCTAGTTCTTCAATCAGCAAAAATGTTGGAAAATGAATTGTTAATACAGGTAGTCATCAATTTAAACACTAAACAGTTCATTTAGTGACCATTAGAAGTTACAACAGCACTGAAAAGAAAGACTTATGACCGTTTTTCACACTTACGACTATTGTAGCATCCCCACGGTCACGTGAATAAAATTCAGATGCTTAGCAACTGACTCATATTTATGACGGTGGCAGTGTCCCAGAGTCATGTGTTCTCCTTTTGCGACCTTCTGACAATTGTATTATTAATTTAACAACTGAAGTGATTCACTTAACAAATGTGTTAAGAAACGTTGTAAAATGGAGCAAAACTCACTTAGCAAATTTATCACTTAACATAAATTCTCAGTTATGGTCGTAAATCGAGGACTACATAATAAGCCTCCCTTTATATTAGAAATTCTTCATGGGAGTTAATGAAAAGAAATGCAATAATTAAGAATAGCAAAGCAGGAAGAACTGAACTGTAAAGTGATAAAAGGAAAACACCCTCTCTCTGTAGAGTTCTAATCATTAAAAATGCAGATTTTTCAATGTTTTTGGAAGGCTGGATATGAAACAGCTGCAGAATTTCACTTGGGATTAGGTTCTAGCACCTTGGTAGAAAATGCTTTTATTCTAGCTGGGATAATTATGTACCAATAGAAGAATCTGGAACAAGTGTTCAACATTTTCTTACCTGGAGTATTAGGTTAGGTCAGAAGTATTGCTATCACTTGGACAAGCCATTTGAATTTTTTTTTAAAAAAATCTATTTGATTAAGGTAATCATCTCAGATTGCATCTGAGCCACTTGGTGACAATGCCTTCCAAGTAGAGTGTTAGGAATCTTACAAAATGCAGAGGATGGATTAATTTTTTAAAGCTCATTGTTCATGTGATGAATGTGAGAGAAATGCTCTAATTTGCATTTCTACTATATTTGTACATTTGTATATTTGCAGGCAGAATAGCCTGCAAGTTTAGTTTTGCCTTCAACATATCTTGGCAAATCTGATATTATTTGTGGAATAAAATCAACAAAATAATGCTATTTATTTTTGAAATTTCCAATTATGCTAAAGGCTGAGGGGACCTTTTGTCTTTTTTTTTGTAAATTTGATGCTCAAAGGAAGTAAGTTTCTCAAGAAAATAATAGTTTAACGTAAAATCATGAAATTAAACCACAGGCTGGGTTGTGACAAGAATTTGGAGTTAGGAGCTCCTCATTATTTCCAGATGGACGGATAGAGTTTAATTCTGGCTGAAAGCTTACAAAAGCAACATTGCCTTCTGAGCATTTCTGCCTATGTGCCTAAGCTTCTCACCAAGAGAAGAAACTTCCTGCCCCACGTCTGCGCCAGCATTGTTCAGTTCCAAACCAATTGACCCATTTCCCCAAAGAGTTTATGCTGTCTACCAGCATTCTATACTGACATTTTTCTTTCACCACTTGGAATGTTCATAAACTAGCTATGGTCTAAAATACTAAAAACATATGCAAAAGAACTACTAAATATATGGCAGCCTAGTTCAACTCAATATTTCAGTCCTTCATTGCCTTTTGCCTATTTAGTTCCCCTTTGCTGCATACATACATACACTTGTGTTCTTACTAATTTTTTTATTCCTTTCCTTTCCTTTCCTTTCCTTTCCTTTCCTTTCCTTTCCTTTCCTTTCCTTTCCTTTCCTTTCCTTTCCTTTCCTTTCCTTTCCTTCCCTTCCCTTCCCTTCCCTTCCCTTCCCTTCCCTTCCCTTCCCTTCCCTTCCCTTCCCTTTCCGATATTTGTGTTTTCTTTGTTCTATCCTCCCCTCCCAACTCTTTCATAATGTACGTTCATAGGATGTGAATCCTATTATAAAAAAGTTAATATAGTTGTTTGTATGGTAGGTTTGTCCCCTGAGTATTCTTAGTAATTCTTAGTATTCTGAGTAACACAGGGGTCCCAACCCACAGTCTGTGGACCGGCAGTGGGCTGTGACATGCCAGAAACCAGGCCGTGCAAACAAGCAAAGTCCCATCTGCGGGATGCAAGCAGCACATGAAACCACAACTCTGGTCTGCAGGAAAACTCCACAGAACCAGTCTCAGATGTCCAAAAGGTTGGGGCCCGCTGCTTTAACACATTGTTTAGTGTATGGTGTGAACTCTATCTTTCTGTAACGTTACAGTAGCTAACCCAATAATAGACAATGATCTGTTATTGGGTTAGCGCCACATCAGCATACTGTTAACATCAGAACAAATCCATCTGTTGTTGAAAATATTCAACAATCCAATTTTCTTCTATATAATCATTTTGTTGGAGCCATACATATTTAAAAAGAGACTTATTGGAGAAATTAACACACCACATTGAAGCACAATTGTTAAACTGTGTCTTAAAACTGGCTGAGTTCCCACACACTGCAGTAAGTCAAACACAGTATGTGAATTCTGCAGTTGAAATCTTGAGTCTTTAATTTTCAAGGACCTGCTTTAGACATAGCTAAGTCTGAATCCAATCGAGTGTATTTAAATAAAGCATTAAAATATATTCCATTGCAGTGGTGCTTGGTTTTCTTGTTACAATACTTTTGCCAATATAGAAGCCAGAGAGCATGAGCTGCATTCTTGATCTGGAATAAAATTGCTTGGTATATAAACACATGACAAGTGATCATCAGTGCTCCTTCCTTTCCCAGGATCTCTTAATTCTCCAGATTCATGAGCTTAGTTATGCAGTTAATACCCAGCTGTCTGAATCTGTAGTATAAAAATCCTAAACAGATAACAGATGGGAAGAAGAACGCACCACCTGCAAAAGGCAAAGATAGCTGAAAATCAGTTATTGCTTTTTAAAACTTTAAATCCCCTGGGACATAATTCAGTATCGTTCTCTAGCAGGAAAAAAAAACAGCAGTTCTGTGCGCATTATGAATTAAAATATTCATTATCAAGCGATCTTCAAATTTGGATGCTGAGAGCATAGTTTGCATTACTATAGTATAATGATTCCTCAAGTGTTAGGTTAATCAAATAAGATTTGACAGTACAAAAGAAGGTACACATATAGAAACCAGAGAAAATTCATGAATAGGGACAATTTTTAAATTATGTGATATTCATACAAAATTGGCTGGGTTGATTACAAAATTCAAATAGTCCTCAAATTACAACCATTGTGATCCATGAAGTTACAATGGCACTGAATAGAGTGACTTAGGACCATTTTTCATACAACCTTTGCAGAATACCTATGGTCATGTGATCAAAATTGGGCGCTTAGCAATTGCCATGTTGTTTATGACAGTTGCAGTATTGGGAACCTTTTCTGAACCTCTGACAAGCAAAACCAATGGGGAAGCCAAATTCACTTAACCATGTTATTAACTGCAGTGATTCACTTAACAGCTGTGGCAAGAAAGGTGGTAAAATGGGGCAAAACTTAACTGTCTTGCTTAACCATGGAAATTTGGTGGTCAGTTGTGGTTATAAATTGAGGACTATCTGTAATCTACTGTTGAAGATTATACATCAAACAGAGAACATCATACAGTATTCACCAGCTTGGTATCCACCAGAAATGTCCCATTGTCTTCAACCAGCATGGTCATTGGCCATTCTTAGGTTAGCAGTGGTATCCTGTTATTGATCGGAGGGTGGATTGGAAGGTCAAGCAATAATATGATGCTGCAAAGTCAATTAGTGGATGCAGCATAGGTAGCAATGAACTAATTTTTCTTATTTGATTAGTCTTTAATTGCAAAATGAGAGGCAGAAACCAAAAGCTGAACTTGCTCAATTCTCAAAGTTGCAATGTTATCTATACGTTATCTTGGGAAAAGGTACCATTGAACAAAGTGCCCTGTTTCATGGATCGCATTAATCCATTAAACCATAAACTCTATAACAGGGGTGTCAAACTCATGTCATGGTGGCATCACATGACTTTTCCCCTTTTCGTTAAACCGGGTGTGGGCATGGCCAGCGTGTGATAAATCTGGCCCATGGGCCAGGAGTTTGACAGCTCTGCTCTATAAGAACAACTTGGTTAATTTGGTTCAGATGAAGACTTGAGGGCCCTTGTGAGCTTCCCAGGAGTGCTGTAGATTATCTGATGATCTCTGAACTGTGTTAAACTCTAATGCTGCTAATAATGTTTATAATTCAGCATAAGTAAATGATTTGCTACTATAAACTAAACTAATGAGATGGTGTGATGTGATTACGATGATAGACTCAGAGAGGGAAGACCTAGGTTCTAGTCTTCTCTACATTCTGTGCTGATGCTTCATCATAATGGCGAGTCATGGTTCTTTGCCTGTTCCAAAGCACCTCCATTCACTATTTCTGAAATGAAGGACAAGCTTGTTCATTCTGTCATGAAAGAACTCTACATTTTGTAGAACTCTACATTTTGTTTCATCAATGAGTTCAGATAATCTTTTCCACCTCTTCAATTGAATCAAACAAATATTTACAAAGGTGTTTCAATTTGGGGAAAAATACTTGTAAAGTGCCAAGTATGGTGGATATTGTGGTGTAAGATGGTGAGATTCATCTTCACAATTACTTCTTGGGTGGCTTGGAAACTTAAAATCATATTGCAGCAAAATTTCCTTGTTGTGCTTGTGAACTCTGCTTAAGTATTATTTCAAAGTTTTGAGTGTTGCACTGCAATGTTTTGGGTTAATAGTGTGCAGGTTTAAGGAATACATACGATTAACACCATCTGCATACCCCCAAAATAACTATCTGTGTGATTTCCTGCTAAAGCTTGAGTAGTTTCTCCCACAGGAGACACCTTGTGATGATATTCTGGGCTGATGCTTTATCGTAATGGTGAGCCATGGTTTTTTAGCTGACCCAATGCATTGAAGAAATCCTTGCCTTCATTCATGTAATGACAATTGTCAAATTTCAATTCTCAAAGATTTCTTTGCTGCCACCAGCTTTTGAGGAACCCAATTTCACACAAATCTTAAAATATTTGAGAACATCAAGAATGTGACCCATATGTTCTTGTGAAACATCATGCTTGACAGCAATTTCTTTGATCCACAGATTGTCTCTAATTTGTTTGTCAACCTTTCTAATTTAAAATTCATGGCTTGCTGTTACACATTATCCATTTTATTCTTCTTTCACAAATCAGTTATTTCCAGTTTGCCACATTTTTAGTCCACTGATGCACAATACCATGTCAACACAAGTCACCTTAAACACAACCTGCATTTGGCAATGAATTTCAATTGGAGGGACACCTTCATCAATCAAAAGACAATTACCATTTTTTAAAAAATCACTGATGAGTACTCACTGTAGACTTCTATATTACAAACAATAGCAATGCAACTTTTTCTCAACAATGTCACACCAATTGCAATGAAAGGACAATGCTAAAGAATCAGAACTTCTAGTGCACCAGTACTGCCATCTGTTGTCAATTTATTACATTGGACGAATTACTTTCCATTCAATCCTTGTATACAAAGCAAGTCATTTTCACACCATGATACTGGCTGCAAAAGTACACAAATCAGTTGCCCTTTCCTCCTTATGTACTGCAGCCAGTTGGTGATGTATGAGTCTAATCTTACACTCCCAGGCCATTTCCATTTGGGAACTCCCGTCCCTTATGCTGAGTCAAGCCTTGGATGTCCCCTCAAAACACCACTGAATGATATTGTATTTGCTTTCCTCCTCTTTCCAAAACTCCTAGTCCTGTGAAGCAACCACCCAATTTTCAGACTATGGGAACTTTTCACCATTAATTTGATTTGCTGTAATTTTCAAATCTGTTTCCCAGATAGGCAGACTCACAAAGCCAAGTTGATTAGCCTCTGGGCAGGTAGCTCCCTGTTCAGTTTATTATAAATTGTGTGCCTCCGATTACATCATGCCAGAGAACTGAGACAGTCAGATGGTAAAGGAATCAGGAGCAGTTTTTTAGAGGCTCAGCGAAGCAAACTTCCCCAGATGAGACAACGCAACATTTCCAGGGTTGATAGGAAAAAAGTGACATCATGTTCAAGTGAGCTTTAAAGGCAAACCAGGTGCTGGGGGTACTGGGAGAGATTACGAGTTGCCAATAGGGAGAAAGCTGGATTTATTTTATTTTATTTTATTATTTTATATGTCAAGCATATATAAGATAAGTCCTTCGGGAGAAGGGCGGTATAGAAATATAATAATAATAATAATAATAATAATAATAATAACAACAACAACAACAACAACAACAACAACAGGTAAAAATATAAACATAATTTGAATACATGAAATGGATAGGAATAAAAGGGGACATTAGTACAGGGACAGTAGACACGCTGGTGCTCTTATGCACACCCCTTATAGACCTCTAAGGAATGGGGTGAGGTCAACAGTAGACAGTTTAAGGTTATAGTTTTGGAGTCAGGTAGTGCATTCCAGGCATTGACCACTCTGTTACAGAAGTCATATTTTCTGTAATCAAGTTTGGAGCAGTTTACCATGTGTTTGTATCTATTATTTGCTTGTGTATTGTTGTGGTTGAAGCTGAAGTAGTCATTGACAGGTAGGACATTGTGGCAGATAATTTTATGTAATACGCTTAGGTCAGACCAAAGTCAGCGTAGTTCTAAATTGTCTAAGCCCAAAATTTGAAGTCTGGTGGCATAAGGTATTTTATTGCAGGTAGAGGAATGGAGGACTCTTCTCCTGAAATATATCTGGACTCTCTCAATTGTATTTATGTCCAATATGCAGTGCGGGTTCCAGACAGATGAGTTGTATTCAAGAATTGGTCTAGCAAATGTTTTGTATGCTCTAGTTAGTAGGACAATATTACCAGAGAAGAAGCTACGCAAGATTAGGTTAACAACTCTTAATGTCTTTTTGGCAATGTTGTTAGAGTGGGCTCTGGCACTTAGATCTTTAGAAATGATTACTCCAAAGTCCTTGAAATTATATGAATTCACTACCCAAATATTATACATATATATGTGTGGGGATGGATGCATGCCCATTCATATGCACTAAGCCACTTATGTTCTACGTATGTGGAAAGATAATATATTAGGATAAGGCAAGAGAAAGAGATCTATCATTCATTCAACAAATAGATGCTTCATTTTCGTGTTCTTTAATGATGTTTAAATCATTCCTGCAAACAAAAATAGAAGTGTGACAAGTAGCTGTCTTGTCCTTTGGTGGCAGTTTTCTATTTACAGGGAGATTTTAAAAATAGAGCTAAAACTATGATTCTCTCATTACTATCTGAAGGATCTATTTCATACACGATTTCAGTCACCAGGGAGGCAAATAAGTCTTTTGAAGCAAAAATTCTCCCTCTCTGTGATATCCTTGTGTAAGACAGCTCTGGGAGCATTTAACAGTGGAAGACCTTCACCTGAGCCCAGAAGAGCATCTGTCAGTCAAGCAGAAAAAGTTGGATCAGATATCCAAAGGAATTTAGCCTTGCCCAAATCAGCTTCCTGTATTTGTGGCAGGGGAGGTCATAACAAACCTAGCCAATTCTCAATCAATTTCTAAGGGAGTAGAAATAAAATATAAGCCAAACAATGGTGAACAGCCCTTTTGAAGTTCCAGGATTTACTGTCACTGGATAAATATTCCAGAAGTTTGAAAGGCAATTGCCTTTCTTTTCTAAACCAAGTCAGAATCAGTCACAGGATGTAGCAAAATATAGGTGCATAAAGCAACATCAATCGATTGGCGAGATAGTAGTGATGAAAAAGGAAGTATCAGAGGCAACAGAATATAAACAGAGTGAAAAGACCATTTCTTTTGGCTCCTCCTTATTCTGAATATCTTCCCATTCAAGCTGATATAGACAAGAATCATAGTAAATTTTAGAACTGGTGCCTGTGCATGATTGGTTTCACCCCTCTTTTTTTGGGGGGGGGACTGAAAAAACAAAAAAGAAATGTCAAGGAAAGAAAAACATCTTCAGACCCACATGTTCCCTAGCAGCCAACCTCCCAATAAGCAGGAAACAGCATCAGATAAACAATCAAGGAACCATCAAAGAACAAACCACACCCAATCAAGACTGGCAGGGCAAGCTATTAGATATAAACAACCAGTAAACTCCATTCCCACAAGCGCCGTTGAGATGGCTTATCTAGCTTGCTAACAACAGGACTGCAGAAAAACAACCAAGCTCATCAAACTAAATCTGCAAGCCAAATCATTGTCATTGATTTCTTGAAAGCCAGGATAGGAATCTGAGCCAGGAGAGATTTACCTGACTAGATATAGAAGCACCAAGCTGGCCCCTGGCCAATTGTATCATGGGCCTGGCTTTTGAAATTGTGCGGATAGGTAATCATCGGAAATCTCAAGACTGTGAATTAGACTGAGAAGTCTAAAACTATCCTGAAAAAAGGCAAAGTACTTCAAGAGCTGAGGTGGCAGAGTGGTTAGAGTGCAGTACTACAGCTACTTCAGCTGACTGCTAGTTCAGCAGATCAGCGGATCAAATCTCACCGGCTCAAGGTTGACTCAGCCTTCCATCCTTCCAAGGTGGGTAAAATGAGGACCCAGATTGTTGGGGGCAATATGCTGCTTAGTATACTGTCTTTGGTGTAAGCCACCCAGAGTCCTCGGAGAGTGGGTGGCATAGAAATATGACTAATAAAATAAATAAATAAAAAATAAATAAAATATAGTCACCATGAAAATCGCATGGGCATACTATACAGTGAGCTTACTAGGAGTGGAATGGGCTCCAAAGGTGATGCAAATGTTTCTCTCATCTACATGTTGGGCAAAGAATGTATGTCAAAGAATTTTATGGCTGATCAAGCAAGGTTTTAAACTTGGATTCTCTTGTCATAGGAGAAAGGGGGGCATCTGAACAGAGTTCATGATAGTCAAGAAATAAGAGCTTTCTGAAAGCTGTTGCACAGTCTAACATAGATTCCACACTGAGTCATAAATTAGCCAATTGCCTTTTAGTCTAATGTAGGGGTGTCAAACTGGCAGCCTGAGGGCCGGATGCGTCATGCGCAGGCCATGCCCAACCCAGTTCTGTGAAGAGAAAAAACATCATGATACATTATGTGATGGCAATGTGACACAGTGAGTTTGACACCCATGGTCTAATGTGACTGTGGCCCTTGCTCCAGAGGTGGTATTCAGCAGTTCTCGAGAACTGGTAGCGGAAATTTTGAGTAGTTCAGAAACCCGGTAAATACCACCTCTGACTGGCTCCGCCCCCCTCTATTCTCTGCTTCCAGAGTCCCAGCTGATCGGGAGGAAATGAAGATTTTACAGTATCCTTCCCCTGGAGTGGGGTGCAAATGGAGATTTTACAGTATCCTTCCTCTGCCTCGCCCACCAAGCCACGCCTACCAAGCCACGCCTACCAAGCAATGCCATGCCCACCAAGCCACGGCACAGAACCAGTAGTAAAATTTTTTGAATCCCACCACTGCCTTGCTCATCTGTTTAATTTTTGATTCAGTGTATTCTGGAAATGGTAAATTAGATTAATTAAGAAAGCCATTAAGTGTGGGTAAGACTGCGATGCAAAAATAGTGTTGGATACTTTTGGAAAGGAGAAGGAAATTCTAGGTAATGTCTTTTCTTTTGAAAATATGCTGTCATAAATTTGCTCTGGTGGCTTATCCTGGTCAGGGCAAGGGTAACTTTTGTTGCAGATGATGCCAGCGCCTGTTTAAAACAACTTAATTCTTTTCTTTGTGCTTATCATTGAAAATTAAAATGAAATTGAGAAATGTCAGGAAAATAATGACAAACTCTGGAAGCCCTTTTTACTAGCCAGTATCTGCAAAGATGAGAAAAGTTCTAAAGAATGCTTATGCTAGGATATAGTCTCTATGCACAATAAACTGGGCTCAGGCCCGGCATCTCAGTGGTAGGTTTGTGGACGGTGCCAAACTGTTTTTAAATGGTGGTTTTTGAATGAATGATATTGGCTGAAGTCACACATTACACTAAACCATGAATTACAAACCTAAACCTTCTGCCACCGATAGCCTCCCACCGGCCAGTACACTCCCACAGAGAGGGACTCCTCAGGGTGCCGTCAGCCAGGCAATGTCGGCTGGTGACTCCCAGGGAGAGAGCCTTCACTGTGGCAGCACCTATGCCCTGGAACGATTTGCCCCCGGAGATCTGCAGGATACCAGATCTCCGGGCCTTTTGCCGTGCCCTAAAAACTCTTTTATTTCATCAAGCTGGGCTGGCGTAACCTCCCCCCCCTTAGCTTTTTAATTGTTTATGGGTTTTAGTCGCGATCTTTTTTAAAAAAAATTGGGCCAAAACTGTTCAATTCTTTTAAAAAAATTTTAAATTTTGTACTGAAATGCTTTTTATTCTTGGCTGTGCACCGCCCTAAGTCCACCAGGAGAAGGGCGGTATACAAATTTAATAAAAATGAATGAATAAATAAATAAATAAAGACTCACCCTAAGCCTAAACTCAATAATCTGCTGAGTTAAAACCAAGTCAGTTAGTATAGCCTAATGAAGTGCCTGAACCCAGCCATCACAGGTCAGAAATATAATATTTTCCACAATTAGGATTAGGATGGTACTTTGGGCAGCTTCCTACAATGCTTCGATGCAGAACCCTACCTGAGAAAACAGAGCTCTGTTTTTGAATCTAAATGCTCATTAGCTATAGCAGTCCAGATTTTTTATTACAGCAGGATATTTTGGCTTGGCAGGCAGTGAAGATCAATATGTTCACACATCCATCAGGGAAGGGCATATAAATGAAACCAGAGCAGGTGCAAAATCTTTGCTGGCATGTTTAGGAGACCTTCTCTTTCCCTGCTACTGTTGGCAAAACAATGCAACTCCAGTTTCTGCAAGCTGCCAGCCTCCAGATGTGCCAGCCTATTATGATCTGTAGCTAACACAATCATGACAGGGATGATAGGAGTTGTAGTCCAGCAGGTTTGGAGTGAGCTGTCCCAAGAAGACTATTACTAGGCACTGCTTGAAGCCCAATACTGGAAGAACAATGCCTCAGTAAATAAGGACTGTTTGCCTTAGTGATCATTGACAACATTCCTTTACTGATTAGATATATTGTGGTCAACAAATGCTAAGCAAATATAGCCTGAGTTGGCCCTGGAGTGATTAGCTTGCTGCTCACAATCATTGACAGAGCTGCAAGTGTAAACAGAGTAATTATTTGGCAATTTACTGCTTGGGACTGATGGTGGTGGCAGATCCCTGGATACCGAAAAGGCGTAGTAGGTCTTGCCGAGAACAAGAATAGTATCTGCTGTTGGGATAGAGTTACAAGGGCAAGCGTTCCCCTTGCACAATTCAGTCACCTGCTGGGATTAAGGATGAAAATGTCCTCTTCTGTCCTGTGGGCTGTTACTGCTCAACAGAGGGACATTCTGTAAGTCTTGTATTTCCCCTGTGACATGCTTGGAATGCCTGAAGGACAGACAGGTGATTTTTTTTTTAATTGGGCTCCTCTGGTGCTCTTCCCATGGTCTTTTGCTGTCTGCCCTCTACTCCCAAGATTTCAAATCTGGACTCCAAGTGTATATTACCTCTTTACAACCTAACAGTCAGACTTGTGTAGCTCAGCGCTAGTCCCCCAGATGTTTTAAAAATTAAACTTGGTATGCCTTCAACTATGAGAGATCTTGTTGAATGATGATCATGGCCAACAGTGAGGGTAGTTGGAGTTAAGGACTCACCAACATTCAGAGCAGCTTCAGAGAGCTCCAAGTTCCCACCCATTGAATATATGATGGTTTACAGTTCAATATATGCAAAACAAAAAGTTCTTTTCCTGTCTGCTATTAGAGGGAAAACAACAGAAGGGAAGCATGTTTTAGTCATGACAACTAAGATTGCCTTTATGTTCAGAAACTGTGTGCTAGTAAATATTTTACCGCATGAGATTCTGGGGACAAATTATATTTGGCTACCATAGAAGGCAGACGAGATATGCTGCTACGTTAGTCTAGTCCTGCAGGGATCATATCTGCCTCCTACTCAAAACTAATTTTTAAAATTTGGGCTCCAGCCTAACAAATTGTCACATCCTTTGTAGCTCAAATGCTGAAGCTCACAAGACCATCCAGCACAGCAGCCCCACCTCACATTTGTGTCCATATACTCAGACTGTACCTGGGTTTATGAAAAAAGGTATAAATCCCTTCAGACAATGGAATCACTCTCGTTGACCAGCTGATCCCAGCCTCAATTTCAGGAGAAATGTGCAGATGGAACCAAATCCTATTGTCATCTCTTCATGGGAGTTTTTGGAGACCCAGCTAGATATGCAAATCTAGAACCCTCCTCCTCCTTCCTTTTTGGCAAAGGAGGCTGCCTACTGATTCAGTTAGGATTAATTGAAAGTAGAATGTGGGGAATGCTTCTGGGCTTGCCAGCTGGGCAAACTATGACCCTAATAGGTTTCATCCGCCTTTGCATTCCAGAAAGCATTTTTCTTCCTTGTAGGATTAGCAGGCTGCTTCTGCAGTGTCTCCAGCACCTGCTGAACTTTGCATAACAGCTGATTGCACAGCCACAACTGTCAGTGCCATCCATTGAGCATCTCCGGTCAACTGCTTGCATCTTTGCTTCCTGTCCCATCCTGAGTTTTCTGATTGCAAAGCCTTTTTTGCAAGGGTGATTGGAGAAGTCAGGCCATGACTGCTGGATTTATCTCAGATGGATACGAGATGGCCCTTTGGTGACTGAATATGGAATTCAGCAGGTTTTCCCTTTCCTTCTGCAGCTGTTAGCTAAGGAACAGCAGGAATCTTCTTGTTTCCAAGGTAGCCTTCATTCTTCACATTAGAACGATCAGCTCCCTGGTGAGCCATGGGTTGGTTTGCTTTGGATTTCCACCTACCCTATCAACAGCTCCTACTCCCCATGCATCCATCATGGATACATAAGTGATAGAGTTACTCAATTAGAAACATGGGGTAGGCAGGTGTCTTTTTTAAATCAAGGACCATCTATTCCTCTAGCAAACAAACCTTCTGGATAACTCATTTTTGGTTTTAGGCCATTCTCTCAAACAGTATGATCTAATGGGATATGATCTAATCTCACCACATGGTCAACAAGGCTGCAGAACTTGTTAAGGTGACCGCTTATGCATCACACATGCACTCACGATAAAAATGAGATGAACAAAAGATGTGTATTTCTAATTTATATCCAATAATTCTGCTTTCCAGCATCAAATACCACATGCCTACAGGCCAATTTTGGCTTTTTAAAGATTCCTTTGAGTAAAGAAAAAGGGAAGTTGGCAGAGTACCAGTTGCAAGCCTGTTTTTCCCACAATGCTTCAGGACCTCTCTTGGGTCCCTGGGACATACATGAAAATAAAATGGTGGATGGCAGCATTCCATAGTACTCTGTTAGAACTATCATCTGTCGTCCCCCCCCCCCGCAACAATTATCAAATTTAGAATTTTCCTGGAAGGCTAGAGTAGATGGGGAGGAACAATCTTACTTATTGCTTAACTGCTTTTTACTTGGGGAGCACCTGCACCATGACAGCCTTCATTTTCACCTTCTCAGATGTAGCTACCAACCCCCAAATTAGGAGAATCTGCTTTGAATAAATGTGGATATCAACTCCTACAGGAACACTGACCATAATATTTCCATCTTTACGACGTTGTTGAGATAATGGTAGAAAGTGTAAATTGTTGCATCTTTGTTAACATTTTGCCTTTTTCATGGAACAGTTGGGTTACTGATTCTTTTCTCTTTCTTTTCTTTAAAACACATTGAAATGAGCCCTTTGAGAACAGCTTATCTGACACCAATTCTATATCTCAAGGCTACCTGTTTTTAATGATCCTTGGTGACTTGCTGTATGCACCCTCTATTGTTTTCACTAAGCTTGGTCACTAAGCTTGGTTACATTGACATCTTCTATTTTTCCTCTCTGGAATTCTTTGCAGTTATACTTTTCATATTTTTTAGAAACTAATTTAGCCCTCATCATTTTTGTGAAGTTGGATATATGAATGTTGTGGTGGAGCCTCTATAACAACAGGGAAGTTCTGTTGGATGACCTTCATCCTCAGGTCAAAGAACAAGTTCTCAATAGAGAAGTAAGCTTTGAGTCCCTATACAGGTTGTAGGAAGAACAGGCTTTGCCTTTCTCTTTTCCACTGATTGGCTCCACAAAAACTCTTCTTAACTGGACACTTCTGTTCACAAATTTGGCAAGAGAACTGAAGTCTGAAAGACTTGGCCAGTTGAGACTTTGGAGCTTCTGGATGTACAAAATCTGTCTACCAGAGCTTATGACTATGGAGTAAGGGAAGTGTAAGTGTTGATCTGCTGTAAAGGTGGATCAATAGTGATCATCCTTAAATTGAGAAAGGCTGCCATAAACCAGAGAAGATAGTGCATTTCTTTTCATCGTTGAAGACAGTCAAGATGGATTGGTTGGGACAGTAGGTCAGTCTTCCTGATGGCAATGGACCTGCTAAAAGCAAAGAGAGATTCTTTAGAGTTCTACAGGCCTTTTATGTCTATGTTTATATGTGTGGGTGAACACACACACACACACAGCCATGATGACCAATCATTTCTGCAAGCCAATGATTGATTTCCACAGCTGAAAAACAGGATTACACCCCCGTTTTGCCACAGGAGACCGGCATGATGGATGAGTTCTTTCAAGGATTACACTACAGATAGAGTTGTCAACAGCATGAGTTGTTTTTATTCCCCCATTTCCTCACATCTGTAGAGATAACACAAAGCAGGGCCAATTAATTGTGGTTTCCTGGTGGCATCTGGTTATGATGCCTCCCTCCTTGTGAGTTCTTCCATGGGCTGTAAAGTTAGCACCAGGTCTGGTTTCCTCCCTGCTGTGCCTCTTTGCTTTCTATTCTCCATTTGTTTCTGCTCAAAGTTCCTCAAGGGGGGAGGCGGAATTTGGTATCATCTGCACATTCAAGTCTTCCGTGCAGTGCCTGGAGAAAATCCAGCTAAACAGGTTTGGATCTGGCCAGTAGTCAGACATGGAAGACTGCCCGAGGGCTAAATAACATATTACACACTGTCCCATGTAACTTTTTCCAGATGTTTCCTTTTTGGAAAAGAAAAACCTCAACAAACCAAAAATAAACCATAAACCAAGCAGGGAAGACAACAATCAAGATCTGAGTCCTTGGATGGGAAGGATTGCTCAGTTTAACTTTTTCAATGCTTACCCTCTTTCTCTTCCTAATTTTGTTTCTCTCCCAAATGTGTATCTTTCCTCCACACTTAAATTCATTAATTTATTCACATTATCCAGCCTGTCTTATGGAAATGCAAAACGAGTATCTTACGATCTCAAAAAATGGAAACTTGGCAAGATCTATAAGCTTTATTAACGGTTACCAAAATTACAAGAAACTATTAAGGATGGGCTTAATAATGTTGCAACATTTAGACTATGTGGGCAGTACATGCTAAGTTGTAAAGCTTCATTAATGTTTGTGCCTGCCTCCATTTTATCCCCATTGCCTGCTGCATTGTTTTTTAAAAAGGCTTGAGGCTTGCTGTGCTATGCAAACCTGAAATTGCAGGGTTGAATGCAATGGAGTAGTATTGGGGAGGAGGAGGCAAGCTCAGTGATGCATGCTAGTGTTATCCTGTTGCTTTGATTTTATGCGACTAAAACCTTAATGATTTCCAAAGCGATTGTTGTTTCCGTCTGCTGCAACCAGCAAAGCCAACATTTATTAAAAGCATAAGAGTGCAATCCTCTTAATCAGATGCAACTATTATTTTGGATGTCCCAAAGGTGTGCTTTCAATTATTTTCAATTATTATTTTGGACGCTCAGCGATTCTATATCAAAGGGTATTCAAATGACCTGACTCTAAGACCAAGAACTAGATAAAGGAGATTGCTCTTCCGATCCTCCCATCCATGTTTTAGTAAATTTAAAGATGCCTGAATCAAACCATTTAAATTCAGGAATTATGACAGTGCATGTGTTATCCTGGAAATCACATGTGAACTGCTAGCACAGCTCTGAAATAAACCTACATATTCCTTAGCTATGTGTACCAAGGAAAAAAGGACTAAGCATTAAAGTTTACAATTTGCCAATAGTTTTGACGCTGTCTGGGGGCTGCACCTAGAGCTTTTGAGAATTTCAATTTGTGCACTTCCGAGTGATATTGTTTTTAATGCATGCATAGTTGGGTAAAGAAAATAGCAGTGAGTGGGAAATGGGAAGTCTTTTTTATCCCATCTTTCTGAAGCTCTGGACTAGGCTAATTATTATTATAAGAATCTTCTGCAACAAGTCACTACAGAACATTTCTGCTTTTGAAAGTGTTTTTCATGAATGTGAGTTAGTAACCTCTTGCTTGATAGTGCATCTATTAGTCCCGGATGTCAGCAAAAATATCAAAAGGGGTAAAGTTGAAAAGAAGAGCTCACTTATCTAAGAAGAATCTTGTCCATGCGCAGCAATGCCTTGGGGAAGGGATCTCCATTGGACCCATGTTTAAAAGATTCTATTCTTATATTCCAGGTTCTTTGATTTTTTTTCTTTCATACAGTTTGGCCCAATGACTTGTAGATGAAGCTAGCATCTCACACCTTGCTGAGTGTTCTGAATGTTCATTGTGGCCACAAGGGCCAAATCAAATCCTGAAATGGAGCAAAACAAGGGCATTAGGAGCCTTGGTGGAGCAGGGGACTAAAGTGCTGTTAAAGTAGCACTTAGCTGCCAGCTGCCTGCAATTACTGTGAGTTTGAATCTCACCAGGCTCAAGGTTGATTCAGCCTTCCATCCTTCCAAAGTAGGTAAAATGAGGACCTGGATTGTGGGGGCAATAAGCTGACTTTGCATAAAAAAGAACACCGTTTTGGGGGGGGGGGCAAAAGCCCTACTAAGCAGGTATATACCGAAATATGAAGGCTATTGCTTAATGCATTGTAAGCCTTCCTGAGTCTCTGGAGAAGGGTGGCATATAAATCGGACCAATAAATAAATAAATAAATTAGGAAACATTCCCCCCTGGATAGAATGGAGGTCAATGTTAGAGATCTATGTGTACATGTGGGAGCCAAAAGAAGTCAATTAGAACAGCTTTCTGTAGCAGGATGTCTTTCAGCTGTACTTAGGCTCAACTCTCACACTGTAAGGAAGAAATGGAAGCTATATCCGGGACTCCTAAAACCCAACATCAACAGTAGAGAGTTGGCTGAAGAAGATCACATTTAGTATTATAGCCTAAAGATTATATCAACCGTGAAGGTAAAGGGAGTCATTCTGAATCATATCTGTTCCAGCCTCTTCTCTGGTTTTCCCCACTGGCCAGAGCACAGCATGATAGCAAAACCCAGTTTTTATTACGTACTTTACTATTTTACTACTATTTATTTTATTTTTTAAATTTTTTTTACTTAGTTCATCAAGCATGTATTTTAAGATAGATACTAGTGTAAACATAATTATAAATACATGAAAAGAACACGAATAAAAGAAAACATTAGGACAGGGACGGTAGGCATGCTGCTGCGCTTATGCACGTCCCTTTTGAAGCCTGCATAAGCTTCCACTGTTCCACTATTGAGGATGGTGCAAATATTCAATCTAATTGGACAAGTTGATTCAGATTTCTGAATCCAATTTGAGATATTGAGTTCGCTCAACATTGAGACAAATGTCCACATTTTGATTTTGCAAGATTTAGTAACTCTGGCTGGATTTGTTTGGTTAAAAAGTCCTGGTTCTAATAGGCCCAGCACTACAAGGAGGGGTGCAAGGAGGTGTCAAAATAAGTGAGAACAGCGAAGATCTTGTTACTGGTATTAGAGGCATATTCTGTCACTCAGAGTTGTGAGACAAGTGGAGTTGTAGAAGCACCCATGATCCCTTGCTATCCTTGGATATTAAGTACAATAAATTAATGTTAGGATTGGAGTTTATCGACCATTGATCAAAGAGACATGAAGAGGTTTCCGGCAGCGGCGCTTTCATAAATCCCTGGGTGAGTGAAAGATAATGGATCAAATGGCAAATCAATATCAAAGATGACATTTTATCCAATGCCTGCTTCAGAGTGCATTACACCAAGGCTTTTGCTTCCATTATTACAATGATATATTACTGGATGGGGAAGACAAGCACCAGAGGAGGAAACCAATTCGCCACTGCTTCTATTCATAGTTTTGTTTCTGCCAGGAATGACTCTTAACAATACGTTTAAGCATTCCCCTCAACCAATAGTCCTTCTGTTTGCCATTATACAGTGGGGAAACTGTAGCTTTCCAGCTCTTGAACTACAATTCCTAGCAAGGCCCCAGGGAAGTCTTCTTTATATGAGAACATGAAGTAAATAAGTGATTTTTTTTTTCTGAGTATAAAGTAGCCAACTGGAAAAATATTTTTTTTCCACATCCTGATTGTGTGTCAGTGCACAGCTTGTACCTCCTGGTTGGTGAGATGTAAGCAACAGTATGTTGGCTTGCAAAGTGCTCTCTAAAGAGAGAGCTTGATTTGCACGGAATAGTATGAACATGCTTGGAATAAAACAGGGCTTTAGTTGAATTTATGGCATACTGGCTAAATAGGTCAAATCTGAGTGGATATTGCTCTTACTGTTAGCAGAAAACATGGCATGTAGACATAGGTATAACTAAACCTGGTTATGTAGTCTACACATTGACATTGCTATCTGAAAATGTAACGTGACGACCTTCATTTGGCCAAAAATATAATTGTTGGGCCTATCTCATGATAACCATGACACATAGATAATTGCAAGATGGATTGTAAAACGATTAAATGCTAAAAAGCATGAATGGATTGAAAAAGCTATGAAATGAAATGAAGAAATTAAAGAAAGCTGCCCAGAATTATCGTTTGGTAAGATGAGTGGCCAATACATTTCATAAATAAATAAAATAATATTTCATGTCCTGGTGAAACTAAGAGAATAGGAAAAGATGCAATGCGTATGAATGAAGATGACCTGGGTAGAGTAGGGTAGATAAATATTGAAGAGAAAGTGAAAATTTGATTAAGATTGGAACGGTAAAGTATATATAGAACTACTGGTTGGTATCATTTGGGTTGTTGTTGGTATAGATGAAAGTAAGAATTCATAAGAGTTTCCTGTTAGTGCTTTAGTGAACAATGATGTAAGAAGAAGGGCCTTGGTGGAGCAGTGGACTAAAGTGCTGTTAAAGTAGCACTTAGTTCCCAGCTGCCTGCAATTACTGCGAGTTCGAATCTCACCAGGTTCAAGGTTGACTCAGCCTTCTGTCCTTTCGAGGCAGGTAAAATGAGGACCTGGACTGTGGGGGCAATAAACTGACTTTGTATAAAAAAGAACACCGCTTGGGGGGGGGCAAAAGCCCTACTAAGCAGGTATATACAAAAGTATGAAGGCTATTGCTTAATGCATTGTAAGCTGCCCTGAGTCTCCGGAGAAGGGCGGCATATGAACCGAACCAATAAATAAATAAATAAATAAATAAGAACCAGGGATCAGTTTCTAGAACATTTGTGCAGGATTTTGAGTAAAATATCTGTAATCTATGAAAATATAGTGGTAAGTGATATAACTGGATGGGCAGGAACAAGTTAAAGATAACAGAATAAGAGAGATAGAATGGAACTTAGAGGTTTTCTACTCCAACCCCCTATTCAAGTAGGGGACTCTATACCATTACAGAAAAACAGTTGTCCAGTCTCTTAAAAATTCCACTGATTAATTGTTCTCACTGTTAGGAGAAAATGAGAAAATATATAAAAATCAACGTTCATTTCAAAACCCCCCAAATAGATAAAGATGGTGAGATTTTCTTGCCTATCTTAGGAAAAACTCTAGTTTTGAATATGTGGCTGGACCACAAATCTGTATGTAGGCCAGGGGTGTCAAACTGGCAGCCTGTGGGCCAGATGTGTCATGCGCAGGCCATGCCCATCCCAGCTCTGCGAATGGGAAAAAGTCACAAAACATAGCATGACAGCAATGTGACCCAGTGAGTTTGACACCCGTGATACGTACACATGGAAAAGGAATGAATACAAAACCCTTACTACTTTGCTTACAGTGAAACAGTGGGAGTATTTGTAAAGGTTGAAAAAGTGATGAAACTTTTTGAATTTAAAGTTTTTGGTACTGTCAAAATGGATAAGAGAAAAATTGATAGGGCAAAAAAAAAAAGTGGGAGAAAAACGAGTAAAAACAGCATGACTGCCATATTTATACTATAAAGAAAACATTATTAGAAGATAGATTAATTTCTTCTAGGAATGAATGGAAATTGAAGATAAGAACAGAATTCCATTAGAGAGAAGTTCCCTGAGGTTCGGCTCCAGCATGACTCTGAAAGCTTGGAAGACTACATTTCTGGCCTGGTGACCAGCCTGGATTAGATCTTGCAGCTTTATGCTGTGATACATGTATTTGCCTTCATTCATAAGAAAAGAAGACATGGAAGTTCTTCAAACAGGATAAAAATAACTCTGTTACAGGATGTGGAGTTATACTAAGTAGAAATGAATGAATGAATGAATGAATGAATGAATGAATGAATAACTTTATTGTCATTGTACGTGTATACACAGTATACCCATATAACGAAATTCATTTAACACCCAAAGACCAGGCCCAACACACATAACAATCCCCAAACACACTCCCACCCACCACAATTCTCCACCCCTAAACCACCCAAACATCCACACAACAGACCAAGTAATACTGTCCAACAGCTGACTGATGGTGGCCCTTTAGTTCATTGTTGAGTGCAATTATAGCTCTGGGATAAAAACTATTCAGAAAACATGTGGTTCGAGTTTTAATTGTTCTGTATCTTCTGCCAGAAGACAACAGTCCAAAAAGATTGTAAGCAGGATGGGAAGAGTCTCTGAGAATGTTATGCAATTTTCTCACACAGCAAAATTCGAAGATGTCGTCCAGGGTTAGTAGCTGGAGTCCAATGGTAGTCTGGGCAGTTTTAATGATTCTCTGTAGAGCTTTTTTGTCTGCTATAGAGCTGCTCCCATACTATGCAAGAATGCCATATGTCAGGACACTCTCAATGGTGCTGCGATAGTAGGACAGAAGTAGATGCTGAGATAGATTTATCTTCCTGAGCATTCTCAGGAAGTACAGCCTCTTCTGTGCCTTTTTCACAAGACGTGGAAGCTTTTCAAACAGGATAAAAAGAATTCTGTTACAGGATGTGGAGATGTGTATACTAACAAAAGAAGCTATTTGGAGAAACAATGCAGTGTAAAGATGCTGTGGACTAGGACAAAATTCATATAATGATTTATTTAAATGATGTAAGAGATTATATATAATCATATAAAACTTAGCTGCAAACTATGTAGTTAAAGAAAACAAGGAATAGTTAGATGAAAAGAGTGCAAATGCAGATTGATTTGGATAGAAATCAAAAGTGGGCGGGAAACCACATGGCATAGACGTGTTGTGTTAAAGATTTGTGTTAAAATATGGATGTGGTTTGCTAATGGAGTACTTATGCTACTTTGTTGAATGTTTGTGAATACTGAATCTGTACCTGTTGATTGAAAGGATGCCATTATTGTTCCCTTATACAAAGAGAAAGGTAACAAGAATGAGTGAAGGAACTACAGGAGGATTAGTTTATTAAGTGTAGCTGTGAAGGTATTTGGCAGAAATCTGAATGAAAGGATATGAGAGGTGACAAAGAGCACAATCTGGAAGTGCTATCTGGGTTTATGCCAGAAAGAATGTGTGCAGAACAGTAAATCAATGGGAAATGAATGAATATGAGAAAATTTATTGTTCCTTTGTTGCTTCAGATGAAGCATATGATAAAATCAAGAGCGTAAATTACAGCATGCTTTGCATGAAGATGGAGTTGAAGCGGTTCAGTGCTTATGTGTGGCATATGATGGGAATAAAGAACATGCATCTTTTTTTCTCTGAATTCAATGCCATGTTGTCAGTTTAGAACCCAAATCAGGGGTGAAATGCTCCTGGTTCAGACCGGATTGCCAGATCCGGTAGCGATGGTGGCGGGTGGTTCGGAGAACCAGTAGCAAAAATCCCTGCACACCCCCACCCCACCATGCCCAGCTGAGTCGCATGATCATCAGAGGCTTTTTTTTTTACTTTTAAAAGCATTTTTTCTACAATCTCTTCCAACGAAAAAATGCTTTTAAAAGTAAAAAAAAAAAAAGAAGCCTCCGATGATCGCGCAGCTCAGCTGGGATCCTCAGAGGCTTTTCAAAGCATTTTTTTCTGCAACCTTTTGGCCGAAGAGGTGGTAAAAAAGATGCTTTGAAAAGTCTCTGATGATCCCAGCTGAGTTGTCTGATCGCCAGAGGCTTTTCAAAGCATTAGAAAAAATGCTTTGAAAAGTTAAAAAAAAAGAGTTGGCCACGCCCACCCAGTCACATTACCCCCCACCAAGCCACGCCCACAGAACTCGTAGTAACAATTTACATTTCATCCCTGACCCAAATGATTTGCAATAATAGTTGTGCTTAATGCAAAAAAATGGAATAAACAATTGCAAATTATTCACAAATGGCAAAACAAATTAGATGAATTTGTGCATTCAGATAGAATCTTTACTCAATATAGGAAAATGGATGGAGAAATTTTTAAAATGTGCTAAGGTGAGTGCTGCAGGAAGTACATTGTTTGTTGTGAAGAATGAATGTTGAAAGAAATAAAAATGATTGTGTCATAAGAGTGTGGCTCTGCCCACCCATTCATGAAAGTTGGGTATGCGAAGAGAATTATAAAAGTTATTTGGATGCAATGGGAATCAGAATCTAAGAAGTAAGCATGGTAAAGTAGGAAGTGACAGGGTAAAAAAGTTGGATACATAATGTGGATGTACTTTTTTTCTTTATTCCCTCTGTGTCTCTCTATTTCTGATGGTGCTGCCATCCACAGTTCCTTTTTTAAAATATTAAATGATGCTATTGACTAGAGCAGGAGGGCAATTAATTTTACCAAGAGGTCACATGAGATACTGGGACTATTGTGGAGGGCCACTGCTGCTGTGGCCCCCTGAAAGCCTGTTGCCACTATGGGCCAGATAGGGACAAAGGATAAGGGGTGTGCATAAGTGCACCAGCGTGCCTACTGTCCCTGCCCTAATATTCCTTTTTACTTACTCTTTTCATGTATTCAAATTATGTTTATACTTTTACCTGTTATCATATATATATATATATATATATATATATATATATATATATATATATATATATATATATATATATATATATATATATATGTTTTCTGGGTTTTTCGCGGGTGTTTGTATGTAGGTCTTTGGTTATTCGGGTCTTCTCCCGCGTAGAATTGGAAGTATCTTGGCGACGTTTCAACGAAGTCTCATTCGTCATCTTCAGTGCTTCCTGGAAGCACGAAGCCGAGAACACCAGCCTGAAGATGACGAATGAGACTTCGTCGAAACGTCGCCAAGATACTTATGCGGGAAAAGACCCGAATAACCAAAGACCTACATATATATATATATATAACAGGTGACAAAATAAATAAAATAAAATAAAAAATAAAAATAAAATAAAAGTCCAGAAATGACCCATGGACTGTAAAATGCCCAGGGCTGCACTACAATATGTTGATCATTATGGATTCATAAGCAGCGTTTCAAAAGGTAGCTGTGAAGAAACCAGAGCACTGTGGATCTGACAGTTGGAATTTTTAAAATCTATGTTTGAAGACTTTACAGTAAGAGTGACACAACGTATATAAATTAAGCTTGAGATGTTGAAGAAACAATTAGAGAATAAACTGAATAAAATTACTGACGATATTAAACAAGTGAATGACAAAATGTTCTTTCTAGGACATAGAATAAAATAGAATGTAAGGGCAAAAGGCTATAGTATTTTCATTTATTTATTTAAAACATTTATTTAGCTTTCCATCTTTCAACCAGTTCTGGGAAGCTACCAATTAATAGTAAAAATATATATTTTAAAACCTATAAAATGCAATAAGTTAAGACATAAAACATTAAAAACAACAAATTATTTAAACAGCAAACTGATCCTTGCTAACAAACATATCATCATACAATCTCCCAACACTTTGGGGAAAACCAAGGTCTTTAAGACCTTACAGAAGGCTAAAAGGAGCCTGCTGAACTTTGTGGGGCAAGTGCTAATGAAAGTTATTCTTTGGAACTTATTCTTTTCTATATTTTTCATTTCTTTTTTTTTCTGTACTCCCATTTTTGCTTTTTCCCCTGACCTCTTCTTTTTCCCCTGTAATTTTTTTTGTTTCCTCGCATTTTATCTTTTTTTAAAAAGTAATAATTTTTTTAAAAAAAGTGCCTGTTCGAAAACTAAGTAGCACCTACGTTTTGATTTAGTACCAAAGAATATTTATACATTGAGATTTTTATAAAACAGCATTGAGTAGCTTGAGTGCCTGCAGATCTACTGAAGGGGGAAACTGGCAAGTAATTTTATTTTTATGAAGTGGGACTTTGATCTTGGAGGCTACTGAGACGTTGGAGACAGAATTTTTCCAAGTTCACAGAGTGGGAAATTGTAGCAGCAGCTGAACTCCTAACACAACCAGCTTTTCCTGCTTTCTGTATTGCTGATTTGTCTGGGACCAGAAGGAAGTGATCAAAGGATTTGGGGTAAATCCAGTTGAAGAAGTGAAATGATACAGATGCATTCAGAGGGCAAGGTGCAAATAAAAGCCACCACACAGGGGAGCCAAGCAAGAATGAATCCTTCAGAATATCTCAACTAGTCTTTCCCAACATATTGGCCTCCAGTTGTGTTGGGTTGCACTTCCCATTATCTCCAACCAGCATGAGATGGCCATGGTAACTGGCAAAGCTAAAATTATAGACTAGTGTATCGGGAAAGTAGTGCCAGGTTGGAGAAGACTAATTAATGCGAGTGGGTGAAAAATACTGTAGTGACTGAGATTATACATTGTGTTAAACATCATGTTTTTGATTTTGCATCAGACATTTACAGTATGTGATTTTAAAAGTATGGTTTATTGATTAACCTGTTCTAGAAACTTAGCCATTGTAGCTTCAACAAACCATATTAATACAAACCATTTCTTAGTAGGCTTGGTTTCAGTATGTCTCCAGGGTTTCAGCCAAGAATGTAGGAATCTGAAAAAGTGAAGACTGAGCAGCTACAACAGCTACTGGGATTTTGTAGTCTTTGGTAGTAAAAACAGGCTTTCTATGACTCTCATTTGTTGTGGTGTAAGCTGTATTTTCTCCTCAGTATTTTCTTGTACTTCTGTAAACACGTGGGTATTAATTTAATACCTTTTGCGTGTACATTGATTGTGCTTTTGGCTCTATATTCCTGATGACATAGGAGATTAAGTCGTTTTCCCTTCCTTGCCTTATTCATTATAGGAAAAGTATTTTTACATTGTCTTCTACATCCATCTTCTGTCTGGTGGTATCTACCATATAATGATATGTTAAGTTAAAGCAATGTTTTCCTAACCTGGCAACTTTTAGATGTGTGGACTTTAACTCCCAGAATTCCCAGCCAGTATGAGTTGAAGTTATTTGGTAGGGACCAATGAGTCTTTTCACATCAAAGGCCAAAGGAGCAACTTGCTTTCAGGTAAAAAAAAAAACAATAAAAAACTTTAACTTAACATTTTTCAAACTTGGAAACTTTAAGTTGTGTGGACTTTAACTCTCAGAATTTCCAAACAGTATGGGGGTGTTCTGAGAATTGAACTCCACACGTTTCCCCTGTTTTCCCTAAAATAAGACACCCACTGATAATAAGCCCAATCAGGCTTTTGAGTGCATGGCAATAAGGCCAAGTGTTTATTTCAGGATTCAAAAAAATATAAGACAGGGTCTTGTTTTTGGAGAAACACAGTATGTTTCCAAGTTTGAAAAACATTGAGTTAAAATAATTTTTTTTAACCTGAAAGCAAATCACTCCTTTGGCCTTTGGTGTGAAAAGACTCATTGATGCCTACCAAATAACTCACGTGATGCAAGGAGGATATAGCTAGGATCAAGGAAAGGGAGTATTTTAATCCTTTGGAGAACACACCTGATGAGGTTTCCTTTCAGGAGGCCTTAACTGACTGGTGAACAAAAGAGCAATACAAAAGTCCTCTTATAAAAGAGAGGTGCCTTTTTTTTTCTTTTTTAAACATTTTAGGTCTTGACCTTTCTCTTGCATTCTGCTCTGCATCTAAGCTGTATAAATGCCTGAGAGCGGAGGAATAAAAATGGAGCTGCATGCATTGGCCATTTGGCAAAGCTTTAGTATTAACACATATTCACTCAGGTTCAACATGATTCATGGAGACTCTGGACACATCAAATTGCAATTCTCCTGGTGGCAATCCGGAAGGAATTTCCCATTGTTTTATTCCAGGCTACTCTATCCATATCTAACCTGTGACGTGGGGAATCACAAATATGGGTTGTGACATTGAAGTGCAAACCCTGCCCTTTCATGCTTATGGCCAATGTTATTTTATTACTGACCCCTCCCCCCCCCCAAAGACACCTTTTTCACATGGTTAGTCTATAGCCATGTGGCGCACAGAGCCCTTCTGTGGGCACACCAGCCGTTGCCCCAGCCCAACTCCACCGTGCCTCCCTCAGGCCAGCTGGTCTTCAGGTCTCTACAGCACATGCACGGGGGAGGGACGCATGTGGGGGATGCATGTGGGGGATGCACATGCTCATGTGCAGGGGATGCATGTGGGGTGCATGCGTGAGGGAATGCAGTTTGGTGCAGGAGGCTTTCCAGGCCCAAAGGGGGGGGGCAGAGGCAGGGCACATATGCAGGGGCGGGGCGCAAGTGTGAAAAGGCATTCACATTACATTTTGGGGGTTGTGGCACATGCACTTTGGGCACTCGGCACCAAAAAGGTTAACCATCACTGGTCTATAGTCTGCAGCCCTGAGATTTCCTAATGGAACATTAAAGATCCAATCCTGCTCAGGTTTTTGGAATTTTTCATATATAGCATTTAAAAGAGAGAAAACACAACTACTTATGAAAATGTATTTCTTTCCTTATTTGATAACTATTCTAAATGTTTGACTGGACAGCCTTTACTTTACCATGCCTATTCTGGTATTTAAACCATAGCCCGTCTCAAGACAGTAAGAAACTGTGCTCAGTTCTCAACAGTCATATTCAGAGGAAACTCTAAGGCCTATAAAAGAATTCAGTGATCACATTATTTGTACTGGTATATAAATGATTCACTATTTAATTTTTAAATGGATTTTGGTAACTTCATCTTCTTGGCCAACCATAAGAGCAGGGATAGTGAATGTGGGCTTTAATATTCCTCACCATTGGTCTTGCTGAAGGGACATTGATCATAGAATCATAGAGGCAAAAGGTACCATATAGGATACATAGGATCAACTTCTTGTTCACTGTAGGATCTCCTAGAACAACTCTGGCACATGATCACCCTCTATTTGAAGATCTCAGTGAAGGAGAACTCATCATTTCATATGTTCTACTGGTGGACAGCTCCTTCAGTCAGCCTGATGCTGTCTTGAATCTCCTTCCTTATGTTAACCCACTGGCCAGTGCTGAAATCCCAATTTTTTTTACTAAAGGTTCTGCAGGCGTGGCTTGGTGGGCGTGCTATGGCTTGGTGGGCATGGCAGGGGAAGGATACTGCAAAATCCCCATTCCCTCCCCACTCCTGTGGGAAGGATATTGCAAAATCTCTATTCTCACCCCACTCTGGGGCCAGCCTGAGGGGGTATTTGCTGGTTCTCAGAACTACTCAAAATTTCTACCACCGGTTCTCTGAACTGCTCAAAATTTCCACTACTGGTTCTCCAGAACCTGTCAGAACCTGCAGGATTTCACCCCTGGTTCTGGCCCTACCCTCTGGTTGAATAGGGAATAAGTCCATAAGTCATTTGCTACCACATCTCCTCTTTTCCGTAGGCTACAGATATCCAGATGCTTCAACTGTCATAATGGTTTAAATTTCCATTCCTGCCTAAAATATAACCTCCCTCTTACAGCAGGAATTTTAAGACAGGCTTCAAATGTTCTCTTAGTACACCTGTGTTCCAAAAACATTCCATTAGGAGCATTTAGAACCACTTTCCCATACTATGGAAGTCTGTTCTCTTGTAGTTTCATTGAAAACTGAGTTTGAACATCCTCTAAACAAAGGCAATATTCAATATTCAGCCTGGGAAGAAGAGTCCATATATTCAAAAATAAAGGGGTTTAAAATAAATTGGTATAAATTCACACAAAACATAAATTAAAATAAACAACAGTATGGATTCACCCCATGAATTGAGCGGGAAGAATGTATGTTTTCATTTTCCTAAATGCTTTTGGGACTATAATGCTGGTGTGTCAGCAGGATCTTTGGGTCTGCTGTTATTTTAACACGAATAAAGCCACTGAGGCCAAGAGAGGTCGAGTCATTTTTTTTTTCTATCCCGGATCCAACTTGTTCCTCTGTTTGTTCTTTTACAGACCATTTAGTGGAATTACCCACAATTGCTAACTTCAAATTAATAACTGGAATCTGTTTTTTTTCAGCATCAGAAGGTTTGGCAACTCAGTCCGATTGATTACAGGTGAATGCTTCCCAATTGCGTTTTTCCCCCAGGTCAAGCTTCAGGGCCCCTGGACCACCTGGGTTGCTCCTGTAAGGCAGCTTTTGTTAAATTGCCCTAGAGCTCCCTCTCTCCTTTGCTTCCTTGTCCCTGTGCACATGATGGATCCCCTCCCTTTCTGCCACGTGACTTCAGTTAGCCTTTGAGTTCAGAAATCATCTCTAGCATCAGGCATGCTTGCTTGGTTTCCCTTGAGGCTATGCACTTGGAACAAATCAGTCTTATTTGGGGTATTTGGAGGGCTGACAAAATGACTTTTGAAATGTTTCTTGATGTGAAAAATCTTAAGCAGGGCCGGAAGGTGATGGTTGGTCTTCTCCTACTTAGCTTTAGTAGTAGATATTCAGAAGAACTCCCATATTATATTGTAATGTGGACAGCTACAGTTCAAGACTCTAGACCATAATATATTAATGTTGGTGCTAATATTTCAGTGTCAGAGCTGGGTTAATTAAGAACTCTGAATTTTAATTCAAAACCCACAACAAGGTTTTATGTTATGCCATAAATTCCCAGGATTCTGTAGCTAATTATAACTTTATTTGAATCCTATTGGTTAGCCCAAAATTAGTACTGACATGTTTCCCCAGAGTTAACAAAGTTTGGTGTCAGCTACCTTATACAGTTATCTCTCTTCAGATACAGTCAGAATCTAGCTCCCAAATTCCTGAACTTTAATCATGTTGTCTTAAGGTGGAGAGAATTGAAGTCTGTAATATTCACAGATTTCCAAATGGAAAAGGAATTCAAGTTCAAGTGGAAAGGCAGTTAATGTGCAATCCAATTTTACTGATCAGTGTACCAGGCTTATTCCGGGTTCACATCACCAGCATGTGTTTCCCAAACATAGGAATTTCCAGAAGTGTGGACTTCAGCTCACCTTTTTGTTGAGATGGATGGCATGTAGACTTAATAACTAAATAAATGAACTCCCAGATTTCTCATCAATGATGAGGCTGACTGTGGAATTCTAGGAGTTGAACTCCCCAAAAGTCTCAAAGTTGGGAAACTCTGGCTTACTCATACCTACCAATCAGCATTCTGTAATCACTGAGCATGTTCTATCCTGGTGGGAATTTTCCCCTCCTTCTTCAAGATCATCCTCTCCGTATGTTTTATATTTCTGCAAACTTTTTAATTTCTTCAAGGTCTGCCAAACTTATCCTCCTGAATGACTCTATTTCAACTACTTAAGGAACCATACTCAGAGGATTTTTCTCTCTTAGGGGATTTGAAGGACTCCTTCTCCCCAATTACATTTACCTGTTCTATCACATCCAGCAGAAGGGGCATATTGTCAGTTCCATCGACCAAAGAACTTTGTTTACCAGAATCCAAAAAGAGACACTTTTCTTCTGTGACAATTCCCTCTGGAACATTATTTCCCCCAAAGGGAGAAATGTCATATTTCTGGAAGACCCTCAAAAGTTGGATGTACCATTGGCCCTCAGGATCCCAAGGAAGTGTGAAGCCTATTGAACGACTACACTATGTATAGTTAAATGGCACTCTCCTCTGTCTTTTTGCTATTTTGTTTTTTAAATGCAGCAGTTAATTATTTTTAATTTGACTTAAATGGCAGAATGTTTTGATTATCAGTTGTGTTTTAACTGTTTATGCCACCCAGAGTAACATGCAAGGGAGATGAATGGCCATAAAAATTGAATCAAGAAATAAAAATATATAAAGATGAAAAAGCAGCTATTTTTAAAAAATAAAGTGAGAGATGTTTATGAAAGATTATTAGCGTATATTGACCAAGGATAAATACAATGAACATCAGCAAGATTAATCTGGAAAAAAATGTCTCTAGAATGGTTGTCATGCTGACAGCCAAGGCTTCTAAATAAGCACACCAGGTGTGTGGTTGCAATTCTGCATTTTCCAGTAGCCCTCTAGGGAGATTTACCTGACCTTGACTAGTCAGGTAGATGATACAATTAAGCACTGACTTTCCTGATAATTCATCTTCCTAAGGAGTTAGGAATTATGAGCAATAGTACTGTTACAGCAGGAGACTGTCCGGAACCTCTCTTGAAGTACACACCTGGGTTTCACACCTATCACTTTCTTTACCTGCACCAATTACTCACTTGTGTTCCCCTGCCACCCCTCCATGGGTGCTGCTTCCCCCTTCTTTTAACATGCAGGCATGTGTGAACCACATAAGAATGTTCTGGGCACTCCTGCCACTTTCATGTATCTGCAGGACCACTACTGAACTGATTTTATAAGATGTATTTATTTTAAAACCTGTAGGCTGTGAGGTCATTGGCCTATGTCTAATGATCCAGTCACAGTGATGGACTGGTAATGGTTAATAGAATCAGAGTTCTGAGTAAACCAAGAGCATCTCTACTTCCTCTGGCATATGACAGTCTTTTAGATATTTATAAACTGTTATCATAGTTCAGTCATCTTTTCTACAAGCTAAACATGCCCAGCAGTTTTAACCATGCCCCATGAGGCGTGATTTCCAGATCCTTTGCCCTGGTAGCTCTTTTCTGAACTCAGTCTAAATTCTATGTCCTTTTAAGTTGCTTTCCTCAGAACTGGAAATAGTGTTCTAAATATGGTCTAAGTAGCAAAATGTATTATTGGGTGATTACCTCCCATAATCTGGAATCAACCTTACTCTTAAATGCAGCCCAAAACTGGCTTGGTCATTTTAGCTGCTCACCTCAAAATCAGCTTGGGGACCCGTATTACTTCTAGATCTTTCTGCCACACAGTGTCATTAAGCTAATGCTTGCCCCAATTAAGTATCTACTTTTTTATTTTATTTATTTATAAACCCACCTTTATTACTTTTAGAAATAACTGAAGGTGGAAAACATATCCAACACATACTTCCTCCTCCTATTTTCCCTACCACAACAACCCTGTGAGGTGAGATGGGCTGAAAGAGGGACTGGCCCAAAGTCACCTAGCTGGATCTCATGGCTAAGGTGACACTTGAACTCACAGTCTCTTGCTTTCCAGCCTGATGCCTTAACCACTGGACCAAACTGAAATGTCAATCTCTGTAGGAGGAATGAAAAAACCTTTTGCTGAAGACCTCTCAGAGCAACTGGCCTGTTAAGGAGACAGTACTAGATAAGATGAAGTCAGTTTTATATCTTCCCTCTCAGCTATTGTTTAAACTGTGCAAATCCATTATTTTTCTTTTAAGTGTTCTCACAGAAAAAATGTTTTTGGCAGAAGCAGCCCTACTAGAACATTCCCAAACTGATGTATTGGCAACAGTTGTCTTTTTGGTTCCTGAGGTATTCTCCTAACAATATATTGTGCAATATTATTTAACATTTTCCCCAGTATGTTTCCTTCCACCTCTGGTGAAAAAAGAATAGTAATATTTGTGCATAAAAATACTTCAGTATTTTTCAGGGCACAGAATCTTTTCTTTCCTGGTATCTGCTTGGAATTTCCTTTTCTTCAATCAATTTCTTGCAGACTTTGCCTTGGAACGCAATGACTGTGTGTAGTACAAAACTTTTGTAACAAGTAACCTTTTCCTGACATGCTATAAAATGTTGTTAAAAGTACACCCACATGAACACATACACATACTCTGTCCTCTCTAGTTGCTCTCTTCTTGGCTGTAGAAAGCTGAACATCTGCTTTGATTTAGCCATGATGGAACCCTTGCTTGAAAAGGCATTACTTAATCAGCTTGCCAGAGTAGATGACCTAAACCATGGCGGAAGGCTGGACCAGAGAACCGTCTTCAAATCTATCTATCAACTGAAGCGAAAGAAGAATAGCTGTTTAAAACAATGCTTAAAGGAGGAATTTCCCTTCTCTCCTTCCTATAATTTATAATGTATGATTCCAACTGCAGAGAATGTGGCAACAGAGATACAGTTGGTCTCAAAAGCTTCACAGTGGCAATAATATCTATAATGCACTTCAATAATGATATAGTTTCAGACACTGGTGAAATCCAATTTTTTTTTACTATGGGTTCCGTGGGCGTGACTTGATGGAAGTGGCTTGGTGGGCGTGGCAGGGAAAGGATACTACAAAATCTCCAATCCCACCCCACTCCAGGGAAAGGATATTGCAAAATCCCCATTCCCTCTCCTCTCCTGGGAGAAGTATATTGCAAAATCTCCATTCCCACCACTCCAGGGAAATGATATTGCAAAATCTCCATTCCCTCATCTCTCCTGGGAGAAGGATATTGCAAACTCCCCATTCCCTCCCCACTCTGGGGCCAGCCAGAGGTGGTATTTGCCGATTCTCTGAACTACTCAAAATTTCCGCTGCCAGTTCTCCAGAACCTGTCAGAACCAGTAGTGGGTTGCTCCCGGTTCTGTCCAGTTCTATAAAACCGGTAGTAAAACTGGCGGGATGCTTCACCCACCTGCCACTACATCCTAATGGATCATCTGCACATGCGCAGAAGCGTGTGTGCTCCCGCTGGTAGTAAAGGTAAGTAGAACCCACTCCTGGTCAGAACCTGCTGGAGTTCACCCCTGATTTCAGAGGAATAATTGTTAGACATGGGCAAGAGAGGGCTAACCTCCTTCATCTCCTGTGATGATAATCAACTTGCCTCCAGTCTGCTCCATTCCTTCAGCTCTTAGAACTGGTTACGTTTAAACCACTTCCAAACTCAAGACAGCAAAATACAATATTGCAAAGATGCTTCAAGGAATGCATGCACCTTCTTATCAATGAGTTCAAAATTTTATTGATCCCAATAATTTTTTCTACTCAATAAATACAGTATGTCCTGGAGTCTCTAAAATGACTCCAGGTTGCATAGTCAATCCTGAATGTCTTTCAAGGCTCCTGTCCTGTTTTAAGCATTTGGGACTTTTAAAATATAGCCTAAAAAACAGAAGAAAAACCTTGGCCATCCTACAAAGTTTATAAAATAGTTCTCATGGATTTTATTTTTCTTAAGGGAAGGATGAACCCTAACTGGGCTTCGTCTTGGCTACAGTTTTTCCTGTTGTGGCTGTATCATGAATTCAAAGCAGCAAAATTCCCAGATTTGCTTACATCAAGATCCATGTAAATTAGGAAACCATTCTAGGCACAGCCTTTCTTATGAAATCTTCCTGGTAAATTCTCTTCTGGGACAGAATAAGTCTTCTTCCACATCATATTTGTGTTCATATAATTTCTTCCTCTGCTTCCATGAATGCTTCCAGTTTTGATCCCCTCACTGTCTAGACATCCTCCAGTCTGATATTTTCTTATTCATTTCTACACTGAGATTTCTCCCCCACCTTAGATTTAAAGAGTGACTTTATCCTTGTATTGACTTTAACAAGAATATTTAGTTTCCTTCCTTCTGTTATAGGTCTAGGTTTTGCACTGCAAAATCCAAATTAACCTGGCTGTAGGACACATATCTGTCTAGATTAATGAGGACTCATATTAGCAATAGCAATAGCACTTAGGCTTATATACTGCTTTCCAGTGCTTTCCAGCCCTCTCTAAGCGGTTTACAGAGTCAGCATATTTCCCCCAACAATCTGGGTCTCCATTTTACCCACCTTGGAAGGATGGAAGGCTGAGTCAACCTTGAGCCTGGTGAGATTTGAACTGCCAAATTGTAGGCAGCCGGCAGTCAGCAAAAGTAACCTGCAGTACTACACTCTAACCACTGTGCCACCACAGCTCATATTAGTATTTAATCACTTTGTAATTAGCAGGTTTTAACTGATCTCTGGGTGGATTGCTTAGAAGAGCTAACATTTTTTATTTCCAAATATTGGATAACTGCAGCCATAAAATTACCTCTACTCCAAAATTTTAATCTTTTTAATTTAGAGATATTGTGAATCCTCTTCCAATCCTACATGTAAAGCAAATTCTTAGGGTTTTGCATCAGGATCTGCATGGAAGATTTAAACCACTAATCAGAGATTATAAACTGAAAATATACTTATGCACACTTTATTTTGCTAGTACCCTGGCTGAATTCATCCATGACACTAAACCATAGTTTGTGAAATAAACTTCAACCGGCTTTCTTATTTCATTAAACCAAAACTAAATAAGTAACATTATGGCTTATACAGGATGTGCCTATGGCCTACACTTACCTGTCAATGCCTTGAGATTGTGAGGTTGAACTTCAGCGACAAAAGCTCCAATTTTACATAGTGCATTTTTCCTCCAGAACAATGTTGAGAATGGGAAAAAGGCCTCTGGAATGCGAACTGTTCTTCTTTCCAGACTTAAATCTCGTCAAGCCCCTATCTATCCTGAAAACATGCTGCCAAGATTCAGCCATTTTGTGGTCAAATTTTGGCAGCTCTATTTTTGGCCAATTTTGGCAGGAGGCAGCATTTTTGAAGGGTGAAAACAGGAGCAGAATTTATCCCAGAGGCTTCCTGCTCTATTCTCATGATTAAATCTCCCCACTGAGGAAAAATGTGCTCCCAATTTCCAGTGAATTCATCTGTGGCTTTTCAGCTGGTAAGGAAATTGCAGCCCCCAACACAGAAAGCTGCCCATCCTTGTCTTAATGTAATGTGTGAACACACCATTCCCCACCTTTCTGTAATGCAGCCATGTTTCTTCTGGAGACATCCCAGAGCTTAGGATCTGGAGACAGAGGGTCCTCTTCCACAGGGGGAAGCTTCTTCCTCCCTAGAGCCCATTTCACAAGTTTCTGAGAGAAGGAGAATGTAATCACAGAAGGAGGCCCAAGTTTAAGGGTGTGCAGCTGGATGAAAGCCTCGCTGAGTGAACTGCCAAATTTATAGAGATGTCCCCTGGCTGCCATCTTTCTCTCAATGGGTTCAGCACTTCTTTGGTAGGCAGCTCTGACAGCTCCCTGCTGGAGGGAGGAGAAAACCCCTTGTAGAGCTTCAGAGCTCTGAGCTAGATCCTGATCAGCCAAAGTCATCAATGGCCCCTAGGATCAAGTGCCCGCCTGCAGTTCATGAAGAGACAAGGAAGTGGTGAGAAATTCCTTCTCCAGCCTGGTCTGTGATGTTGCTCCACCTTTCTGTAATTGTGGAGAAAAGAGTTAGATTCCAGGTCAACTTACTGATCTCCCTTGACATTAGCACATCCTATTGCCCCTTGGTGATGATGTGAATGGCAGCTTTCTCCACAAAGCTCCATTTCCTCATACAGCATCCATTTTGCTATGGTTAGAAAACCATAGACAATACTGGACTTTACGATAATTTGTCCACCCTGATGCCCAGGTTTGAAGAGCTGGGTGCAAAGGAGGCAGATTTTAAAATCATACCAGATTTTAAAGTTTAGATGTGATGAGATTCTCAGAAATTGCATGTGTTCATTTCATAAAAATAGGGAGGGTAGAGCAATATAGGTTTTAAAATGAGGGTTTTATTACAGGAAATTTAAGTCTAGTATCTCACCAAGTACATATGTCTGGGTTGTTGCCTTTTTTTAAAAAAAGTGAATTGGTTCTTAATGTCTTTTAAATAGCTATTTAAAAAACACATACTCCAATAACAAAAATTCCTTATTTTGTGGTATAGTGTAGTAATTCCTTATTTTGTGGTATAACCAGCATTTAAGAATGGATTTTTATTCTTTTTTTATAAAAAAAACCTCAATCTTTGCAGATGTAGAAAACAGATACAATCTATGCATGTGCAGAAAAAAAAGCATAGATCAAGGCAACAAACTTCAGAAAGGGTCTTGTCAGTCATTCATAAAGCAAAAGCAAAGAAAAAAAACTGCATACAGATTGGGAATACAAAGAGAACTTTGTATTGTGAGGATCAGGGGTCTCTGTAGAGGAAGGTCAAAAAGTTAAGATGGTGGCCCCAACAATGTGATAGAAGCCTCATCTGTTTTTACATGCATCAAAGCACATCCAAAGAAGACAGGTGTTTGACTGCATGGTTGTGGCCGCCATCTTTATATATATATAATATATATATAAACCTTCCCTGCAGGCACAGCTGGTGAGGATGGTAAAAGGAATGATGTTGCACAACTACAGTGCTGATTTGGTTAAACTTTGCAGGATTGTGTCCTGATGGAAGGGCAGCTTCGATACTTTCAGACAATGGACCTGAGATACAAGAAAAATATCAAGGTATAGAAGAGGCAGAGCAGGGGTGGAAACTAAATAGCAATTACATGGCAGAAAGTAGGGCAATATGGAGCTAGGGAAATGAACCCCCAATCGGCTATTATATAACAGCACAATATAGAGTTTGAGGTTTTACAACTCAACCAGATCAGAGGTGGGTTTCAGCAGGTTCTGACCAGTTCTGGAGAACCGGTAGCGGAAATTTTTAGTAGTTTGGAGAACTGGTAAATACCACCTCTGACTGGCCCCGCCCTCAGCTATTCTCTGCCTCCTGAGTCCCAGATGATCGGGAGAAAATGGGGATTTTGCAGTAATCTTTCCCTGGTGTGGGGCGGGAATGGAGATTTTATAGTATCCTTCCCCTGCCACACCACCAAAACATGCCACACCCACCAAGCCACACCCACAGAACCAGTAATAAAAAAATTTGAAACCCGCCACTGAACCAGATGCTCTGTGTAGTCAAGTTATGCTATTTTAGCTAATTAGACTCTTATTCTTTGTGTTGTCCCTATATGGAGCTCTGCCTGTTTGAAAATGTACAGGGATAACTGCTGTTGTCCAGGTGGAACTATTGTACCCTCCAACAGAGTAGTCATGTGCCATAATTTGCAGGGAACGATCCCCCCCCCCTGAAAGTAACCTTGATTTGGAAATCAGATAAGTCCAAATCCAGTTTACAGATCAAGAACCCTGAGAAGCTAGGATAGAGGGACACTGATGTTGCTGGCATCTGAACAATAGATTATAATGAAGCCCCTTCATGAAGCTCCCCCTTCTCCCTTATGTAGAAATGTAATATGCTGCAATTTATAATAATGATTTTTTTTAAACCATACATTTTCTTTGCCATCTGACTCAAATGCAGGTTGCACATGCAGGTTCCAGATTTAATCTTTGAGTTTTCCAGTTGCAAAACCCTGATGCCCAAATTTTCATTCACCTATGTTGCCATTGTCTAATTTCTCTGCCATCGATCTAATAGTATTCTACTCCATAAGCCTAGAGGTATCTTCAGGATATGGTCAACACAATCAAGACGACGCTCACTTATCTTTTACATATTTCACATGGATAATGCACATAAATACTTGGTGGGATTTTGATCACAATGTTACAACCACAACCTAGACTTCATTGATCATACCCTGGGAACAGCCCTGCATAAACCAAGGCACTAGCCTAACTTATACTTCTATGCATAGAACTTTTTTTTAAAAAAAATCTACATGTGATTTTCAAGTTGCCAAGAACGGCATGGTGGCCTATTGGTGAAGATGCTTGTCTCCCACTCAGAAGGTTTAATCCTAGGTAGCAGCATATTTATTTATTTATTTATTTTAATTAGATTTATATGCCGCCCTATCTCCATGGGTCTCAGGGCAGCTCATAACAATTAAGATATACAATCTCAATCCAAGTAAGAAACATGTTAAAATACATATTAAATGCTTATTAAAATACATTAAAATCAAAATCCCATCAGTCCAGGCTGGGCAATTTAAACAGCCATGTTTTTAGTTCACAGCAGAAAGTGCGAAGGTCAGGGGCCTACCGGAGCCCCCTGGGGAGTTGATTCCAAAGGGTGGGTGCGCCCACAGAGAAAACTTTACCTCTGGGGTTGCCAGTCAACATTGTCTAGCTGACAACACCCTGAATAGGCCCTCCCTTTGAGAACGCACCAGATGACGGGGAGCTGTTGCTGGGTTGCAGATGGTCCGACAAATATCCTGGGCCTAAGCCATGTAGGGCTTTATAGGTCATCACCAGCACCTTGAATCTCACCCAGAGGGCAACCGGCAGCCAATGCAAGTCGAGCAGGAGAGGTGTAACATGGGAGTATCGGGATCCTTCCATCACAACCCGCGTGGCCGCATTCTGCACCAGCAGAAGCCTCCAAATGGTCTTTAAGGGCAGCCCCAAGTAGAGAGCATTGCAGTAGTCAATATGGGAGGTGACTAGCGTGTGAGTAACTGTGCGTAGGGCATCCCGGTCCAAATAGGGGTGCAACTGGTGCACCAGGCGAACCTGGGCAAACGTCCCCCTGTTCACGGTTGTTATATGATCTTCTAAGCTCAACTGTGAGTCTGGGAGGACACCCAAGTTGCGTGCCCTGTCGACATGGGGTAACACCTCACCCCCTATAGCCAAAGATGGAACCTCTTGATCGGACCGAGATGCCTATACCCACAGCCACTCAGTCTTGGCAGGGTTGAGCCGAAGCCTGTTCCTCCCCAACCAGACCTGTACCACTTCCTGGCACTGGGACATCACATTGAGGGCATCACTGGGCTGATTCAGGGTGGATATAAAAAGTTGAGTATCATTAGCATACTGATGATACCTCACCCCAAAACCATGGATGATCTCTCCCAGCAGCTTCATATAAATGTTGAACAGAAGAGGTGAGTGGATCGACCCCTGGGGCACCCCACAAGTGAGGGACCTCATGGCCGACCTCTGCCCCCCCACCAACACCGCTTGCGTACAACCCGAGAGGTAAGAGGAGAACCACCATAAAACAGTGCCTCCCACTCCTAACCCCTCGAGGCATCGCAGAGGATACCATGGTCGATGGTATGTTTCTCTCTTACAGCACAAAGAAAAAATACCTGCTGCAAACTCTACATGGTGTCAGGAAGGGCATCTGGACAGTAAATGCTCAGCTCCATCCAGTTGTCCCAACTCTACCCTGAAAAAGGGCATTGTTTAAATGTGATTTCCAGTTGCTAGTAGAAGGCCTGCCAGGAGGGCTGCCAAGTGAGTCCTATTAAACTTTTATTTGAGTCCCAATGAGGGTATTGGTCATCTGGGACACCCACATTCCACAAGGTCAACATTCCCATGTCCAAAGTGCAGCAGTGTCATTGAAGATTGGTTGGAATCAAGCAGATCACTAGTCTCTCAGGGCTCCTCCTTCAGGTGTCCTGTAATGTTTGCATATGAAATCCTGTATTTCAATAATCACTGGCTTCCTGCTGGAGCACCTTAGATGGACTTTGGCCATCCTCAGCAGCTGAGAGTTTACAGTGAGATGGGAGCTATTGTCAGAGTTTAGGCAGCATGACTAGTATTATGAGATAAACCCAGGAGCAAAACACAGCACACAGCACACACAGCCATTAGATAATTAACAGTGGTTTTATCTACAGCTAACTATATACAGACTTATATGTGATAAATTCCTTATCATACAGCTACTGACACAAGGAGAGCAATGAGATACCTGATGAGAGAGAACATGAGGAGAAGGTAAATGCCCTCTATTGGCTTCCCTTATATAGGCAGCTTCTTACCCAGCTTCTTAAAGTGGCAATAATCCTGCTGCCTCATTCCCACTGCATCAGCTTCCAGTTGCCTCCGCTTACAACCTCTCATCAGCTTACAGCTATGAAATCTACATACCCTGACAGTTATGTTCTGAAGACAGGTCACCAGCAAACATTTACCAAACAATTTCATGACATGGTAAGGAGAATATATGAACGAGCCCCTCCTTTGGTGGCTTTGGTTGTGGTTGCCCAGTGTCACATGAACACAGCCAAGTGTTAAAAAGTACACAAAGAAAGCAAATGGCCAACTAAAGGAGGTGGAACTCTTCCTTATTAAATCTTTATTTTTGCAGATTTATGGCTGAAGTATAGGCTATCTACACTAGTGACTGATAGGATCATTCAGCCATTATTGTGGTGATAGATCACTGATGTAGGTAGGCTTTGTATTGCCACAACAACTTCTGGGTGACAGTATAAACTACAAACATGGAGAGACTCAAAGTAGACAAAACTTTCATCCTGGCACATGGATAGGTACGGTACTGCTAGCTGCCCCTTAACAGATAAAACTAGTTGCTCAGGGAACTTAACAATGCTTTCCATTCATTTCTTAGACAATCTTCTTCTCAACCATTGCTATGAAATTGTTCTGAGGGTTTCCCAAATTCTGGATGCTTTCCCAAGCCAAAGATATTTGCTGACTCTCAAAATTGTGGAAAAAGACACATCTACCAATGATCTCATTTCTAATATGAGATATTAAAATGTTGTGCTTTCAGCTTTTCTTTCCCCCATAGTAATCAGGATTTGAGACAACGTATTCACCAGCAGTCTGCTGTGGTCATGGATCAGCAATTCTGAAACAGGTCCAATGGTGCAAAGCAGGTGCTGGCTGGAGATGTTTTAAGTTGTAGTCTAACATAGTAATTCACAGCCATTGCAATTCCAAATCAAGATGCCATCCTCAGGTATATCCTTTATTCCCAGCAATTCCTCTCCTATAGATATATTGTTAAAAAATAAAATAGCAAGTGGCATATCCAGCACGCCAACCATTATCCACTACCCCTCCCATAAAGCTGTTCTAGACAAGCAAATGATGCATACTTTGTTAATTATTGAAAAATGTTGCTTTGGTCATTAACTCAAGTAGCATTAAAAATAAGGGCAATATATAGTCTAGCTTTAACTGAAAGAGACCTAGTGATTTTTTAGCAGCCTTAACAATCTACACAAATTAGACTAACCTCCATTTTTGATTATTTATCATCAGCACATACTGCAACTGTGTCCAAACAGTGTCCAAACAGTGTTTTCTTTTTATTTCTTGGAAGGATCTGTGTATAGTCTTTCCAACCAATCAAACTGGAAACACACCCAGCAACTTGGCATATTTCAAGACTGCATAGAAACAGTCTATACTAAGATGATGATGATATTTATTTATATATACTGGTAGTAGAATAACAGAGTTGAAAAGGACCTTGGAGGTCTTCTAGTCGAACCCTCTAGGAAATCCTATACCTTTTCAGACAAATGATTTCCAATCTCTTCTTAAAAACCTTCAATGTTATAGCACCAACAACTTCTGGAGACGAGATGTTCCATTGATTAATTGTTCTGTCAGGAAATTTATACATTTATTATAGTTATACTTCATATTTCTTAACTGCCCATCTCCCTCTTTTATACCTTGCCTTTATTTCTGTACCCATCAAGACAGCCTATAGACTCATCCCATCTCCTATTTTCCCCACTCCCATCCTTGCACAGGTTGGGTGCAAGGAAATGATTGACCTGAAGTCATTTAGCCATTTTCCTTGCACATGGGAGGACTAGAGCTCATGGTCTCCTGCAGGGGTGGGTTCTAAAATTTTTTACTACCAGTTCTGTGGGTGTGGCTTATTTGATTGTCATGTGACAATTATTTAGGATTTAGCAGAGGTACTGGTCTACTAGGCTTTTAACTGCTTGCAGAGCTGTACTGATCTACCCATTTATTTTTGCAGGCACTGGTCTACTCATGTATTTTTGCAGGCTCTGGTCTACTCATTTGTTTTCTTTTACCACTTGATCAGCTGTAGAGTGGCCCTTTGAAGCCCCTGGCAAGAGTTTAAACAGTTTTTTTTTCTCTCTAGCCATCAGCTGGGATTCAGGAGGCAGTAATAGATTGGGGGTGGGCAGAACCGGTTCGTGATGTCATATCATCACTACTACCAGCTCGGGAGAACTGGGCCAAACCGGGAGGAACCCACCACTGATCTCCTGGTTTCCTCTCCAAGACCTTCTTCAGATCAATTCAAGGTGATGTAGTTCTTCCCATCAAAGACACTTCTATTCTCGATGCCCTGGGATGGTGCCAGGGGGAAGAACAACAACAACAACAAAAATCAATATGGTGTTTGCAACTCTATCAGTAACGTCTTGTTCCTTTTTATGTGCAGCACCCAGGAGGAGAGTGTAAAAAAAGGGCAGGATTTCAACAAGTAACACAGTTGCAAAAACTGATCTTTTTTTACCATCTCCAGCAGACATCTCTGGACATTCTGCATTAAAGGCAGAAAGAAATCATGAGACCATATTTTGTGACTGCAGCTCATAAACCTTTCCATCGAAATAGGATAGGAGTTGAGTGTTCTTGGTGGTTGTCCCCTTCCTTTACAGCTTTTACCTGCCAAGCAAGAATGGCCCTTCTCCTTACAGCTTTCCAGTGAATTGGAGAGTTTCAAGAAGAGACTGGATAGCCATTTGCTTGAGCAGGGGGCTGGACTAGAAGACCTCCCAGGACTCCTTCCAACCCTATTATGTTATGTCTTATGGGATTTCTCTAGAGTTCTTAGGCTGAGCAGCAGGGGTGCTATTCAGCAGGTTCTGACAGGTTCTGGAGAACCGGAAGTGGAAATTTTGAGTAATTTGGAGAACTGGCAAATACCACCTCTGTCTGGCCCCAGAGTAGGGTGGGAATGGAGATTTTGCAATATCCTTCCCCTGGAGTGGGGAGGGAATTGGGGATTTTGCAGTATCCTTCCCCTGCCATGCTTACCAAGCCACGCCCATCAAGCCACAGCCACAGGACCGGTAGTAAAAAAATTTGAATTCCACCACTGCTGAGCAGCCTAAAAAAGATCTTAGTCTTTATTGTTTCATATTGCCTGTAGTTTTATTGTTTCTTTATTCTTTTGTTTTTCATACCAAGTCTGATCTTGTACACTTCTTAGAGCCTCTGGAGTCAGGCAGCTTATAAATCATATAAATAACCAAAATCACTACAATAAGCTTGCCCCACTTGCTACTATAAGAAGGAACGCAATGTGGGTTCCCCAGGATTACCTAATCTGGAAGTCTGAGCCAATTTGAGCTGCAGGTATTTCCTTCCACCAGCCAATGGCTCCAATACAGGGTCTCCCCAGACTATGGTCAAAAAGGTCATGATGTTGGCTGCAACTGTGCAACCAAAGCTCTGCCCGTTTTTTATGTTCATGTAGAACCCTTGTTTCAGTAACTGGGATAAGAGAGAATGTGGGTTTGGTGAGCACTGCTTCTGGCATAAAGCGGAAATGAATTTCCTTGGGGTGAAATTCCTACAATTCCTGCAGTTGGATGCCAGACTAGTCTAACTGTCTAACTTGCTATCTATTTTACTTTTCTGCTTGCCCGTTTTCCACATCACTCCTAAAGAGGCTGTGCTCCAAAGGGACAGAAACACATTTGTGAAGACCTTATCTGTAAACGGGAAGAGAATGGAAGTAACTAATCCAGCCAGAAGTCAGAGCATAAATCTCTGAACTATGTGTTGCCAGCTGCTGCGTCATTTAAAAATAGTGTGGTGCCAATAAGACAGATCACTCCACATGGGGGCCGTAAACAGAAATCAAAGGTATGCGCCAGGGCCCTGATTGCAGCCCAGCCTCATCCCCCCTGGGCCCCATCACAGTCTACTTCTGCTTTACACTATTATGGGTATCCCCCCTGGATTTCTCTGCTGTCAGCCACTGATTTCTCCCTGCCCAGGAAGGCACCAACTGCTTTTTGTTCTGTAGAAGTCTGGTGGCACCTACTGATCTTTTCAGGTTTGACATTACACAGAGGCATTGCTGTAGCTTGACACAAGCAACTGTTTTAGGAGGCATTTGGCCTGCTTCCTCCCTGTTCCTCATTTCATTTCATTTCATTTATTACATTTTTATACCGCCCTTCTCCTGAAGGACTCAGGGTGGTCCCTCTTTACAATCATGGAGATGGGATGGTTGTCCGAATTAATATATAACTTTTCAGTGTTTTCTCCTCTGTAGAACCACAGGGACATTGTCTTTAATACAGTACTGAAATATACATACTGGGCAGTGGTGAAATCCAATTTTTTTTACTACCGGTTCTGTGGGCATGGCTTGGTGAGTGTGGTGTGGCTTGGTGGGCGTGGCTTAGTGGGCGTGGCCGGGGAAGGACACTGCAAAATCTCCATTCCCACCCCACTCCAGGGGAAGGAGACTGCAAAATCCCCTTTCCCTTCCCACTCTTGAGGGAAGGGTATTGCAAAATCTCCATTCCCACCCCTCTCTGAGGCCAGCCAGAGGTCGTATTTGTCAGGTCTCCAATCTGCTCAAAATTTCCGCTACCGGTTCCCCAGAACCTGTCAGAACCTGCTGAATTTCACCCCTGATACTGGGGCAGCTGTTGAGAAATATTTTCATTATGCTGAGGATTTTGATCACTGTATCACGAAGGATTGTCTCCATCCTTAAGTGTCCCTTCAGATCAGTCTTGACTCCTGGAAACCGCTTGGTCAAATCCATGCAATTTTCTTGGCAACATTCTCAGAAGTGGTTTGCTGTTGCTTTCTTCTTCCTAGGGCTGAAAGAGCACTAAATCCATGCCCCCAAATTGTCTGGTTGACAAGCTGTAGGCAAGAAAGAGGAATGAAGGATGAAGAGGGAGTAGTGGTTCAAATCAACATTTGGTACCACATAGCCTTTGTCCTTAAGTAAGGTAGCACTTTTTTTTTTAAAAAAATGCAGTTTTAGTGTTTCTTTTTTAAAAAAACACTAAATCCATGTTTATAGGGATTAAGGAGGTTGCATAAGATATGAGAAATGCTTTGAAAAACTCCATTCAGACGTGCATTGGATAGCCAATGTCTATTCTCTCCTGCAGTTCAAGCCAAAACTATCATGAAGTCCAGTTCAGGGTGAGCAGAGGGGAAATGTTATGCTTGTAGTAGTCCTCACTGGCCAGTAGGAATTGAGTAAATCTGAGTCCAGACTCTGTCAGAAACCACATAGTTGATAAAACTAGATCATCATCTCCATGGCAAACATTGTATTGAAGGAAAAGAGAAAACACTACTGTAGCCTAAAAACAACTTTTAATGCCTGAGCTGTAGATTGGGAATAAGACAAAATGCTGTAGTGAGGATATGGTATAAAAATGGCCACTGGGGTATGTACTGCAGTTAAAAAGAGATGAGAATTTGCCCTTGCAGCATTTTTTAGACTCATTGTTGTGCCAAAATAACAGCAATAAGAACGGGCTTTATATCACTTCAATGATGACTGAGTGAGGCTAACAAGATACTGTAGGTCTTTAGTAGGGAAGTAGCCAGAGAAAGAAACCATATCACTATCAGAATGGGACTACAAAAATCTTGATTTGCAACCTATTTCACTTATTACTTATCTGGATTTCTGTAGTCCATACCTAATAGCCTTAACAAAGCATCTCAGGTATCAGGCCCAAACATCAAAGTCCTTGGGACAGACTGTTGTTTTGCATGAAGTATCTGATACAGTCTACTTAATTCTTGCAACGAAGAATTGGCTCACATTTGGCTTGTTGTGGGCTGAAAAATTGGGAACCTCATTCTTGATATTAAATTAGAGTAGAGTAATTTAAGGGTACAGTTTAAGGAGGCTGATATCTAGGTAAATTGGTTGTACAATGCTATGCTAATACTCATATATCTAGACTCAGATTCCTGTTTTTATTCTTTTCAATGTGGACAAATTCAGTGTATTTATTCAATTAATCTGTTGAAACAGGTGTCCTCCAATGTTGTACAAATATTTGTGGTTCACAAACTATATTCATAATAAGAAATCCTAACCATGTTAAATGCTTACAAGGAAAAAACAAAAGAAAAGAAAACTGTATTTCAGTGGTATATTTCATAGGGTTTATCTCCTATATTTCTGCTGCTAATTGCTATTTTAAATTTAAATTTATTCTTGAGATATTTTTAGATTTTTTTTGGTTGCTTTACATTATGCTGCTTTTAATTTATTGTTTTAGTGTGCGGACTTTGCTCTGATCTGTATGCATTTGACTATTTATTTATTTATTTTTTGCCTTTGAATGTATTAGCTAGAGGAGGGCTAGCAAATCTAGGCAATAAAAGTAACTGATATTTTTGGGGAGGACTCTGCAGATGGAGTTTCAGGGGAGACTCTGTGCAAACAAATTTCATGCCTTGGCATGTTCTCAGCAATTGGAGAAGCTTTCCACCTTTGGCCCAGGGTATATTTTGGCCTTTCAGTTTGCAAGAGTCTAGATGGGGCGCAGAGCCAAAGGAATACCGGAGATCCCAGCATACATTAGCTATGATATGAGAGACGTTCTTCTGGTAAAACGCATAGTCATTAATCAATCCAACTTCTATTCATGTTATTGGCACACCCCTAGGTCAATTCCCATGGGCACTCATGAAACATTTATCCCATGAGATCAGACAGCATGAATAATCACAGGAATCTGGCTTTAAGTGAAGCTATGGCAGGATTGTCAATCAGCACTATGTCAGGACACTAAATTAAAGGTCATGCGATATGCGATGTTAACTTTTCCCTCCCCCAAATATTCTGCATCCAGTTGTGAATTTTCAACTGGGAAAAATGTGTTAAATCCACCACATACATACATGTGGGCCTACACAGTGTGTGTATAATGTCCCTCTGGTTAATGTAATTGAAAGTAACTCCTAAAACAGGTGTTAATGGTCATTTCCCTATCTCAAAAGAGGGGAAAAACATAGTGGTGGCAGACAACAACCTGTATCCAGTTCCTGTGAGCTCAGAAAGGAGGTACATTTTATACTCTGAATGATTTAAATTCTGCAAAAACAACTTAATGATTGTTACCAAGGACTGGACTTCGAAATGTTGATAAGAATAATAGAAACTCCATCTTCCCAGCCCAGTGCTTTCCAGATGTTTTGATCTAACAATTGCAGTGCTGGGAACTGAATCCAACAGAAGAGCACCAATACGAGGAAGACTGACACAACTGCATTGGCTTCCTTGCCCCTGCTTAACCCCCTTCCCCAGCCCTTAGGTCAAATTCCATACTTCAAGCTTCCTTAAAATGTTCATCCTCCAAATGTTGCGATTACAGTTCCTAGACTGGCTTTCTTCAATGGAAGGTTAACATATTATGAGAAAATGAGCCATTTGACTTGCTTGTTGTGTTTGTGGATTACCTACTATATAGTACCTTGATGATTTCATAATATGGTTTCTTTTCTTTGTATGTATTGCCTTAGTTGGCTTCCTTATCAGGCTCCATACCTGGTGATAATATTAACTTGCCAGTCTCTGTCTTATTCCTCCTAAGGAGGCCTTATCTGGATAGCCACACAATGTCAGCTCTACCCATAGACCAGATCAGGAAAATAATTTCACAGGATAATAGAAATACACTTTTTTGAGATAGGCTACAATAAAAGAATCTGTTTGTGCTCTTTTTTCTTCCCTCTTATACCTCTTCTAATTCTATGCGTGACACTCTATGAAAGCGAAAGTTGCACTTTGAACAAAATAGGAAGAGTATTGATGCCTTTGAACTTTATGTTCAAAGATCATGGATGGATAAAGAAAACAAATTGATCATCAAATAAATCAACTCAAAGTTCTCACGAGGCACAAATGATGAGACTCAAATTATCCCACCTTGGACCTGGCTTTCTAGAGAATACTGCATTTCTGGGAAAGGTTGAAGGAAAGAGAAGACTATGACCAGGAACAAGGTGGAATGGAGTCATTAACAGCAAACAGTGGCAATGAGTGCATTGTTGAAAGACCGGAAAAACCAGATTAGGGTCTGGTCATCATCTGGCTGCAAGATCATGATGGAGAAAATCTAGCTAAGTGATCACTGAGAGTCAACTCAAACTAAATAGCAGAAGAGGAGGAAAAGGAGGAGGAAGAAGAAGATCAAATAAAATGCACTGTGTGTTTGCACTCAGGAAAAAAAAGTCAAAAGGAAGTGACCTTAGAACAGCAAATGCTTAGACAAAGACAGCCAGAATAATAGACAAAGAGGGGACCCAAATTCATAAATTCCAATTAATGCTCTATTACCTTTAGGTGGTTGGCAGATTATTGATTGATTGATTGATTGATTTGTATTTGTATTCATAGCTGCTCATCTCAGATGAAAGTGACTCTGTTTTTGTTCTGTTCAGTTGTGTCTGATTTCTTGGCAAGGAGCACTTAATTAAAGAACAACAAAGACATAAATACTCTCCCAATTAAAAACAACAACTACTGGCTTGGATGTTTGTTCAGTTTTTATTTTGTTTACTTCTTTTTCTTCTAATCCTCTAAGTAGCATCATTCTACAGAAGAATCCTTCAAGCGTGTGTAGAAATTACCTCCTTAAGTTTAAAGTCAGTGTTTTCTCTTCCAAACAGAAAAGCCCTCACTGTCCCAAGTTGGCTATTGGATGAAATGATAACCACTGGCCCCTATTGCATGGGAGGACAGATGCTGCTGTCCTCCCATGCAATATGCATGTGGGGAACAACATGGCTTATTCTTTAGCTTATGAACATGCTTGGGGCATGTTCCCCCTGCCCATTATTAGAATGGAATGCTTCAGTTAGCTGGATTTTTGCTGGCTCTAACTTAAAGTAATGGCAGACACATTGGTAAACCTCTGAAATTAAGCCATCGTGTCTGAAAATGAAAGGTTTAGCAGTCATATCAATTTATGTGCCAGGCAGTTTTATAGTTTAGGAGGCTCCTCTTGTAAAATGCTTTAAACCCATCTGCAGAAATAGGCTTCTTATTCCCTTGAGTCCAGCCTAGGATTAGATGTTTGCAGTTTATGACTCATACCTCCTAATTCAAACTGGTTTGATTCCCATGTCTCAATTTCACGTTGTTTGTACTTCCCTGTTTAGCTGCTTTTCTCTTTCTCTTTTACTCTTTACTTTTATAAAGTTTATATCCCATCTTTCTAGGTGTTTCATGAAATACATAAAGATCCCCAGATTCATCTTCTCTCTTCAGTTATGTTGTATATTCAGCCACAAAAAATAAACAGCAATATAATCCCTAAATTGACCTGCAATAGGTTTGTATTAAGGAGTTTGTCATTATATAATCCTGTTTGCTAAATCTGTTGAATTACTAATACTAAATGGAGTCTGAAGTTGAGCAAACCAGACAGGTCATTAATTGCACAAATATAATCTGTGACCTTTGTTTTTGAAGTTTAAGCAACAGCCCAGGGACACCATTACTATGGTCTGTTAAGAGGGTTACAAAGTCCAGGTGGAACCATCTGCTTCCCAGCCATCTGCATTTGCCTAGAAAATTCCCTTCCAGGGCTAATAGAAGAATGAACAGAATCTGCTATTAGAACAGGAGAGTGGAGAGAAATGGTTAAGCCTACCACTTCTAGCTGTAGTCCTGAATGTAACTGAGCCCTGTGGCTATTTAAATGCTAAGCACAAAGCACATTTATTGAATTAATACAGTTACTATTTATTACATACAGCTACCCTGCTATTAACTATGCAATTAATCTCATTCACAGTTTAGTAGCATAGTTACATCCCTCAGATAAATTAGTGAAAGCCCTATTGAAGGCATTATTAAAGGCAAAGGAAACAGGCATTTAGAAGAAAAGGTTGTATTGAAATAAAAACAAAATGACTTCTGCAATTTTAAGTCCTTTTAGAGTTGTTTAAGAATTCAGCAGCCACAAGATCTGGGGTGATCTGGAAAGTATTACTTGGTGTTTCAAGAGAAAACTTCAGTACAAACTGTCTAGCAAATTAAGCAGTCAAGAAGATGAATGTTTTATTTGGTATGAATCTGTAATTATACAGAATTGTTAAAAATAAAGACATATACATTGTAAAATCCTGCAAAAAAAAAGCAGCTATTTTAAACGGAAACTTTTGAACTTATTTATAAATTACTTGAACTAAGAGCATGTAGTGAGATAGTCAGGTTTGCTGATTGGCTGGAAAAGAAGGGTCTACCATAGCTCCAAAAATTGAGTGACTGTTCATTAATATGTCTAAGACAGAAATGTAAAAGAAGTATTAACATGATGCAACTTAGTGTAGAAAAATCTAAATTCACATACAAACTGAATAGGATCTGTGTCGGAGGCAACTAATCAGTAAAAAGGAGGCCTCAGTCAAAATAGTGATTCAGTGTGCAACTGTTGATAAAAAGTCATTGATGTCATCATTGCAAAAGAAACTGGAACTAAAACTGCCAGCATGATTGTTTATTTGTATAAATCATTTATATCCTGCCACAAACATATAGAGACTCAGTGGCTCACATCATGAAAAACAATAATAATAATAAACTTTACAATATATAAACCTACAATTTTTTTAAAAAATGAACAAATCTACATTCCAGGCAATATCTGGTGTCATCCTCAGGTGCCATTTGCAATAGATCCCTTTTAAGAAGCTTCCAGAAAGCAAATAGCGTTTGGGCCAAATCTGCTTGAGGGGCTAGTATGGTGTGCTTAATCTTAGAGATCCATGCAAAATTCTGGTTACAAATTATTCAAAAAGTATACAGATCTGATCAAGATACAGCAAATGGCTTTTTAGTTTGAGAAGTTCTTGATGAGCTCTGAACTTGATTGTTTTCTTTCAGATGTTTCATTACCCAAACTAGGCATCATCAGTCCTAGTCTAGGGGTTAAGAAACATCTGCAAGAAAACAACCAAGGTCAGAGAGCACCAAGAACCCCTACTTTCAACCCTGAGCTACAAATATTCCCCTTTATTGGCTTTGTCGTTTAGAGAAAAGTTATGTAAAAGAATATGACAGATCTTTCTCAGGCAAGATTCCATGTATCTGGAAGAATATTCTTCCCAGGATTAGACTGATTCCTACCATATTTCAAAATATTTTAAGAATAGATTTATATTAAAGGAGGGCTGTATTGCTCTGTATTTGGGTGTTTTGCTGTTCCTCAAGGCATAGTAGCAGAGGTGGGGTTCAGCAGGTTCTGATCAGTTCTGGAGAAGCAGTAGCGGAAATTTTGAGTAATTCAGAGAACCAGTAGTAAAAATTCTGACTGGCCCTGCCTCCCAAGTCCCAGCTGATCAGAAGGAAATGGGGATTTTGCAGTATCCTTCCCCCGGAGTGGGGTGGGAATGGAGATTTTACAGTATCCTTTCTCTGCTACGCCCACCAAGCCACACCCAGAGAACTGGTAGTAAAAAATTTTGAAACCCACCACTGCATAGTAGTATTGTTTTGTTTCCATTTTGTCATGAATGATATTTTAATATCTGTACCATTGTTGCAACTCACTTGAAGTTCTGTTTGGATTAGAGTGACATACCAGTTGCAGGGAATAAATGAAAATAAAATTATGCACACCAAAACCAATGTGGGTTAGGTTCTCTCAAGATTTCAGGAATCTCGTGGGACTTGGCATCAGAACAGCAAAATCTCACAAGACCTTCCTGAAATCTCATGGCAGCCTCATTCAGTTTTTAAAATGTCTAGACTATTATTGTGCAAGACCAAAGGAGCCCTGAGCTAGAAAAGTAGTCAATTTCTGAGTTGACAAGATAATTTTTATTTTACTTCAAGATATGATAATGATCGCTAAACTGAATGTCTTCAAAAGTAGGTTAGAGAAATCAAGGCATGCAAAACTATAACAGGCTACTGCATTTGCTTCTCAGTAAGATGGCACAATTGTACTTATATCCTAGATATCATTGATCAAATAACATCAGATCCCTACCCCCTACGTTCCCCGTATACCTTTAGGTTTTAATGTTTTATTTTAATTATTTATGTTTCAATTGTATGTATGTATGTATATATATATATATATATATATATATATATATATATATATATATATATATATATATATATATATGTAGGTCTTTGGTTATTCGGGTCTTCTCCCGCGTAGAATTGGAAGTATCTTGGCGACGTTTCGACGAAGTCTCATTCGTCATCTTCAGGCTGGTGTTCTCGGCTTCGAACGAGTGGGGGAGTAGAAAGTGAGAGAAACAAACTCAAAACCACTTCATCTTGTTTGTGTTATGTATAAGTTGAAGTAGAGAGGGCCTCTGTTACAATACTCTAATCGCACCCCAAGCAATTCCTGTTTCTTGATCTTGTCTGGCCAGAGAGGAAACCCGGCAGCACAGGTAAGGCAGATTCTTAATCAGATGAATCCATCAGCAGGAATGTTGAATTAACATTGTGAATAAATGTGAGAAGACTAGGAGAAAAACCATAAACCCTGTGCAACAAATCTCGATAACCTGGGTAATAGGCTCCAACTGGTCCAGAATGCGGCCGCGTGGGTGATTATAGGGGTGACACGACGCACCCATGTAATACCTCCCCTGTGCAAGCTGCACTGGCTTCCGGTGGTCTTCCGGGTGCGATACAAAGTGTTGGTTACCACTTTTAAAGCGCTCCATGGCTTAGGACCAGGATATTTACGGGATTGCCTTCTGCCACCGATAGCGTCCCACCTGCCGGTACGCTCCCACAGAGAGGGCCTCCTCAGGGTGCCATCGGTCAACTTCTGTCGACTGGCAACCCCCAGGGGGAGAGCCTTCTCTGTGGGGACTCCTGCCCTATCGAACGAACTGACCCCAGAGATTCATATGATCCCTGACCTTCGTACCTTTTGCTGTGTCCTTAAGACTTTACTATTTCAACAAGCTGGTCTGATGGAATAATGAATTTTAAATGAGTAGTTTTAGTCTCGGGGTTTTAATAATAGGGCCAACCGTTGAATATGTTTTAATTGTTTTTAATTTTTGTGTTATATGTTGTTTTATCATGGCTGTACACTGCCCTGAGTCCTTTGGGAGAAGGGCAGTATAAAAATTTAATAAATAAATAAATAATAATAATAGGAAACTATTTTCCCCCAAATAAAACATCCTTCGGCTGACAATAATGGAAATTGTTTTAAAACCATAATTTAATAACAAAGAGCTTCAAAGTATGGCATTGGGCAGAGCATTTTCCATATAGAGTACACATATGTTTTCACCCTTTTCGGAATATAAACTGAAAGTCAGGAAGAAGGCATTTAAACTCAGCTGTTGTTTCTTCCACCATCAGCATTTTGGCTGCCTGCAGGATGGGCTCTTCCTTCACTTGCACACACAACAGCCTGATTCATCCCACAATGCCAGTAGTTGTATCTGGTTTTTGGATTTCATTAGTCATCTCAGAAGTATTTAAACTTGTGGTGAGCAGTTACAAGTGTTACAACAAAAAAAGAAATGAAGAATAGCAGCGGGACAATAGATTTGCCAGCAAGGGCAATCACCAAATCACCAAAGTAAGGGAAAAAATAAATGTGTGTATATGTGTGTGTATATGTGTGTGTATATGTAACAAACATCTCAGATTCACATTAATATGATATCAGCTATAGACTATGTTTACTCCTAACGTGCCTATTCTACAGATAGTCCTTGATTTACAACAGTTCGCTTAATGACTGTTTGTAGTTACAGCATCATTGAAAAAAAAAAGTGACTGATGACCATTTTTCACACTTGCTGCAGCATTCCCATGATAGAAATTTGGACACTTGGCAATTGACTCATATCTATGACGATTGCAAGGTGTCATGTGAATTTAACAAATGCAGCGATTCACTTAACAATTGTGGCAAGAAAGATCTAAAATGGGACAAAATTCATTTGATAAATGTTAACAACAGAACAGAAAGTTGGGGCTCATTTGTGGCTGTAAGTCGAGGACGACCTGTATGTAAGTTTTAACATATTTAACATATCTGGCCCCATTTCTGAATTTCATTGTATATAGGTCTACCATGAAAAATTGTCAGAAATTGTGAATGTTCCAGAGTGCAGGGTTTAGTTTGCTGCTTACAACTACATATTTTCCAGAATTTCCCATGCATAGGGACAACCTTAGTTACTTGTAAGTACAAATAGTCAGGGGTGGGCTGCTGGGGGTTCACAGGGATTTGGGAGAATCTCTAACTAAGATTCTGTGCAGTTCAGAGAGCTCCCAAATCCCCACGCACCCCCACCCAGGAGTCCCCACGCAGCCCGTTTTGGATGCAGGTAAGTGCAGGGCGTGCACAGAGGCTTGGGGAGAGCAAAAAACGGGCCTACTGGAAGTTCAGAAAGGCCATAAATGGGCTCCAGAGGGCCTCCGGAGCCTTGGGAGGCCGTTTTTGCCCTCCTGGAGGCTTGAGGAAAACCTCTGGAGCCGGGGACGGCAAAAACACCCCCCCTGCTTTTTGTGCAGGAGGCCGACTAGGCCATGCCCACCATGGCCATGCCCACCCAGGAACTGGGCAGAGAACCCCTTGCTAAAATTTTTGAAGCCCACCCCTGCAAGTAGTGCTGGAGGTCTAACACAAGAGGCCTTCTCTCAAAATGGAGGCAGGCTCTAAGGACCTCTGCCAATGGCAAGAGAATTCTGGCTTTGTTCTGTGATTTAATGCACAAAGGAAAAAGGGGTTGGGGGAGAAGTTGCAGGAATGTCTTTCTGTCAGGAAAGCAATGTAGATTGGGCAAAAGTATCCAGGAAAGCAACAAAGTGGGTGTTAATATTGGGGAAGAAGAGAAAAGTTGCTTAGCCCTGAAAGACCTTTGTTTTGATTCAACAGATTTTTTATTATTTTTTTTGTAGGCTCTTAATACGAACAACTGCAGCATTTGGAACTAGCTTCATAAATGGGTCTGGCTTCTTCATCCAGGCAGCTGACAGGGTCCCACCAGAGCAACTGCTGATGCCACTTATGGGCCAGCTGCGTCAGGCGGCTGAGCGCACAAGACTCTTGCTCTTTTAATTGCCCGATATAGCATTGCTGTGGGACATTATGAGCGGCTAGAGATAGACTGCAACATTCCTGCTGACAGCGACATCCAACAGGGCTGTTCACAGCATACTGAAGGGGCATTGCTTTATAGTGGGAACCTGAGCTTTCGTAGTAAACACTCATTTTAACAGAATACAAACTTAAGACATGAATGGTGATAAATTATAAAATATAAACACTTTCTTGAGTGTCCTGGTGACCCAATGCACATCCATGCCATTTACTTTGGCAAAATACAGAAGTGACTTGCTTATTGCCTTCTTTTGGGATGAGTGGTCAACTCCCTAGTTGTGTTTCTCAACCTGGGCAACTTTAAGACATGTGGACCATTTCCTAGAATTCCCCAACCAGGCTGCCCTTAGTCTATTTTCTAATCTTGGAATTTTTGGGTGGTCACCCTTTTAAGTTTGGACAGGGCTGGATAGGTGCTGCCATCTACTGCAGAGAGCAACTTATTTCTCTTTCTTTTGTACATCTTTGTGACAGTATTTGTGTGTGTATGTGAAAACTGAACCAGCCCTAGAGACAGAGTACATAAAAAGATACTTTACTCTGAAACTTTTTAGAATTTAGGCTCAATCTTTGGGGTAAAGGTAAAGGCTCCACTCGCACATATGTGCTAGTCATTCCCGACTCTAGGGGACGGTGCTCTTTGTTTCTAAGCCAAAGACCCAGCGCTGTCTGATGACGATTCCATAGTCATGTGGCCGGTCTGAATAAACGCCAAAGGCGCACTGAACATTGTTACTTTCCCACCAAAAATGGTCTCTATTTTCCTACTTGTATTTTTTATGTGCTTTAGAACTGCTAGGTTGGCAGAAGCTGGGGCAAGTAAGAGGAGCTCATCTGTTATGCAGCACTAGGGATTCGAACCGCTGAACTACCAACTTTTCTGTTCGACAAGCTCAGTGTCTTTAGCCACTGAGTCACCGTGTTAATCCCACACTTAGCAATTTCCATGGCACATGCTTGGAACCAAAGTGTGAACTGGACCTGTTTGGAGTTCATTCAAACCTTTTGACTTGGTCAATGGACTCTTTTTTAAAAATATTTGCTAACATTCCATTTCCATTGATTTAGCTGTGCTGATGTATCTTAAAATCTATAGCAAAGGAAATTCTTACAACAAGGTCATCATACAGGTGCACGGGCGTACAAGGGGAAATTGATGAAGCACATAGATATACAGTAGTTGTGATGTTTGAAAAACCCAGTTTCTGTTTAATTTCTGAGCACAGATTGGATACACGATTTCTCTGAATCGAGAAGGAGAAATTCTCAACACTTTTTTAAGTACGGGAAGTCTCCCCCATAGTATTGTGACTCATTAGCGGCCTGCGTGGATCGTGGTTGATCCCGATGATGAGGAGGCTGGTGTGGGGTCATGTCAGCAGCCGGCGCAGCTGGCGCTCGGGTCGGACAGTGAGGAGGATGAAGAGGATGAGGTGCCAGAGCAGAGAGTCAGCCTGGGCCTTCAGAACCTCCAGAGGCTCCTTCAAGTGGAGAGAGCGAAGTGGAGGAGCCTCTCCTCAATGCTCGAGCATGCAAGGCTGCCAAAAGGCAGGAGCGGCTACTCAGGAGGAAGAGGTCTCCTCGAGAGTAAGGTTTGAGGATAATTGACCACTCCCTTAGTCTATTTAAGTTGCACACGGTTAGTAATTTCCTGCTGGAAACAACGTGTAATTATTAAAGAGCATTTTTGAAGAGTGAGTGTCTTATCGTATCTTGTCTTCTGGGCTGGTTGCCAATCTTTCCCGAACTTTGTTTATTCTTGGTATGTTATAACTTTGATAAGAACTGTTGGTGTGTGTCACAATCCTTGGGAATCCGGAGCTGGGGTTGAACACATAGTGGCTCCAGTAATATTACTAAGAAGAAAGTACCATGAGAGTCATTCCACCCCCCCCCCCCGCCACCACCACCACTGCCTTCCCTTAGGGTTTAGTGGTAGGAGGAGAAGTCAGAGTTGCTATTAGCTAAGAGATGATCATAGAATGAAAAGAGGACATTCTTGCCCTCACCCTGGCTATTTTGTAAGAAAATCAGCATAAAAAGACCACATCTAGCCATGAACATTTCACCCCAGAATCTCTTCTTTTATGAACTAGTTTCCAAGGAAAGTTCAAATGGAATGAGTACCCATAAAAATATGCAGGATAATATCTAATAATTCAGAACATAATATAAGATTTTAGTTGGTTATGGCATTACAGTAAGTATACAGTTGGATAAGTTTAGGAGGACTAAAAGTAAGACAGAACATACCAGGAAAACACAAATAATAGGTGGTTTCTGTCAAAATAATTATGTTTTCAGGACAGGATCTGTGGTCCTGAGGAGGAGAATCTTCTGCTGAAATGTCTTCTTTTATATTACAGCAAAAGATATTTATAGGCTTTGCAGTTTCATGAATCAACTAGGAAAATGCTATGGACAATGCTGACCTCTGCAGAATGACAGTGGGAAACCAGCTGGAAAATTCCACTTCTAGCCCATTATCTCTTCTTGTCACTGCGTTTTTATATTTACCAGCAGAGCTAATATTTCTGGACTATCAGACTGACCGTAGTCATACTCCTTATCAGCACCTACAGCACCTACTACGCATGTCATTGCATTCTTTTGTACTTCTTCTAGAAACCTTCCTTTGTTCTCCAGCCAGCTAAGGTCAGGCTGGAGATTCTTTGCTAACATGTAATCTGTTTTAGATAGTGAGATGTTTTTATTTTCTTACAATAAATATGAGTTTAATTAGATGTTTCTTCGGTCTTATTGATCAAAGTATGCAACAGGATAAAAGCCACGATCCAACTCAAAATGAGGGCAATTACCCCACGCAAGGTAACGGGGCTGATTGCCGCTCTGACAATGGTAGCAGAGGATGGTTGATTTATGGCTATTCCTGACTTGTTACTTTTGATCATGGCCGTCTAGGCTAATTAGACAGATAGTTGATTTAGTGACTGCGGAACACTAAACAATTAACTTCTAAGATGCCGAGAAAGAAGAAAAAAGGAAAAATGAAAGAAAAGGGCAAAATGAAGCCCTTCTTATCTTTTTCAGATAAGGATGAAATAGAAAGATCTTCAAGAGTAGAAAGAGTTCTCTCTACAAATGATTTGATCTCTTTCGATCCACTGGCACCAGTCATTCAGCTGGAAGAAAAAGAAACCGTGGGAGAAGCAGAAGACTCAGAGAAGATACTCTTAACAAAGCTTCAGGAGGAAAATAACAGAAAAGCTGCTTTTGAAGGTGAAGTACTACGACCGAGGTCAGTAACTCAACCTTCTACTTATGCATGCTCTCAAACTTCTGATTTTGAAATGCTTGGGGCCAAGCCAAAACTTCCACAAACGGCAAAGCCTTTTTCCTCCCACGCAGAGGGAGAAACATTTTATTATTCCTTTCAAACCTTCAAAGCCTCTCCTCATGAGCAAGCTATAAGAAACTATCGTGACCAGATAGAAATTTTTGAACGTGAGCTATCCGAGGCAAAAATGGCTTTATCTAGGCTTGAGCCAGATAAGAGAGAATCCCACGTTCATGAAATCTCAAAAGCCGCCATATTGCCTTCTTCTCTCTCAGTTAGACATAAGTACCACATTAAACCAGACTGTTTCAGACCATAAAGACTTTTGTTCAGGAACCAGGTATTCCCCTTCCATAAAAGCCGTCTGTCGTACTCTGGATGAGGTTGTGGATCGTTGGTTAAAGCCAATGTGGTGAGTGGAGCTTGCGAATCACGCCTTGGACCACGACGACCTTGTCTACCGCCTCTGCCTCTGCCAACATGTAATCTGTTTTAGATAGTGAGTTGTTTTTATTTTCTTACAATAAATATGGGTTTACTTAGATGTTTCTTCGGTCTTATTGATCAAAGTATGCAACAGGATAAAAGCCACGATCCAAGTCAAAATGAGGGCAATTACCCCACGCAAGGTAACGGGGCTGATTGCCGCTCTGACAATGGCAGCAGGAGGATGGTTAATTTATGGCTATTCCTGACTTGTTACTTTTGATCATGACCGTCTAGGCTAATTAGACAGATAGTTGATTTAGTGACTGCGGAACACTAAACAATTAACTTCTAAGATGCCGAGAAAGAAGAAAAAAGGAAAAATGAAGGAAAAGGGCAAAATGAAGCCCTTCTTATCTTCTTCAGATAAGGATGAAATGGAAAGATCTTCCAGATTTCATCCTCTGGCATCTGCCACTCAGTTAGAAGCAGGAGAAGAACAAACGAAACTTAGAGTTCTCTCTACAAATGATTTGATCTCTTTCGATCCGCTGGCACCAGTCATTCAGCTGGAAGAAAAAGAAACCGTGGGAGAAGCAGAAGACTCAGAGAAGATACTCTTAACAAAGCTTCAGGAGGAAAATAACAGAAAAGCTGCTTTTGAAGGTGAAGTACTACGACCGAGGTCAGTAACTCAACCTTCTACTTATGCATGCTCTCAAACTTCTGATTTTGAAATGCTTGGGGCCAAGCCAAAATTTCCACAAACGGCAAAGCCTTTTTCCTCCCACGCAGAGGGAGAAACATTTTATTATTCCTCTCAAACCTTCAAAGCCTCTCCTCATAAGCAAGCTATAAGAAACTATCGTGACCAGATAGAAATTTTTGAACGTGAGCTATCCGAGGCAAAAATGGCTTTATCTAGGCTTGAGCTAGATAAGAGAGAATCCCACGTTCATGAAATCTCAAAAGCCGCCATATTGCCTTCTTCTCTCTCAGAGCCAAAGACACACCCCTTGGTGGATATTGTGTCAGGCAAATCAGAACAGAGAGTTGTGCACACGTCACATTTGCCACATTGTTCTCAAATTACAAACGCCACGCAGACAGAAAGATTATCTGAGCTGCCTACAACAAAAGTTGCAGCATCATCTGCCGGCCAAAGTAATTTACAAGAGAAAGCTGAAATGCATCATGATCTGAGAGAGCGATTACAGGCATTGCAACAGACTTTGTCAGATATGTCCTTAACTCACTCAGAGATTCAAACTGCAATGCCACAAGTGTCTCCACAGGCTCAATTTTCAACACCCCCTGGTGGTGCTGGGGTCTTTTTAGATGGAACACAACGCTTAATGCAGCAAAGGCAAATGACTGCATCTCCAGCAGGTCATTTTAATATTGCAGCTCAAATGCCACAGGTACAAGCTCATGCACACATGCCTCCAGCTGTGCAACCAGGGCCAGCCCCTGGTCCACCTCCAGCACAACAAGTGCCTTTGCCCCCACAGCCAGCACCTCAAATGCCTATTCCTCAACAGGCATACTCTGTTGCTCCACTGGCTGGTGAGTCAAAATTAAAGATGTCAGGGCAGAATTACAAGGCCTGGGTCAGTGAGGTTGGACTTTTGCTACGCAGAGAAGGCACACATCGTATGGTGTTTAACCCTCCTGTCCAACCATGGACACCTGAAATAAGAGACTTAGAGACTAAAGCCTGCACAACATTATTGATGTCCATGGATACTGAACTGCAGGTTACTTTTCCGCCTGATGCAACAGCCCAACAAATTTGGGTCCAATTAGAAAATTGCTACAGGCCTGTCTCAATTGAGTCTTCATGTTTGCTCATGTCTGAATTCCATGGTTCGAAATTGAAACCTGGTGAACAAATTGGAGGACATTTGACCAAACTGAAAGGTATGAGGAAAGAATTGAGAGAAAGGGGCTATCGTATTGAAGATATTCAAATGATTAGTATTATCATTAACTCTTTGAACTATGAATGGAAAGATGCCATTACAAAGATTAACCAAGTGCCTATTGCTCAACGCACAGTGGACAATATATGCAGACTCTTAATTGAAGAGGAGGCACTGATGTTAGCCACACCACATTTGAGAGGACCACCCGCATCAAGAGCTCCAGCTAGGCGTCCCTTCCGAGGAAGGACCTATGCTCCAAGGATGCCAAGATGCAACATCTGCAACCGTGTGGGACATGCAACCCGGGATTGTCCCCAACGGGTTCCAGCTCCCGTCAAGTACCAGCCCAGAGGAACAGACTCCAGAGGCAGAGGCAGAGGCGGTAGACAAGGTCGTCGTGGTCCAAGGCGTGATTCGCAAGCTCCACTCGCCACATTGGCTTTAACCAACGATCCACAACCTCATCCAGAGTACGACAGACGGCTTTTATGGACTTTGGACAGTGGTGCAGCTTTCCATGTTACTTACAGAAAAGAACTTTTCACAGAGATGCACGAGCCTGAACCTGAACTACGTGAACTTTATTCTTTTTCCAACCATCCTCTGCTACCATTGTCAGAGCGGCAATCAGCCCCGTTACCTTGCGTGGGGTAATTGCCCTCATTTTGACTTGGATCGTGGCTTTTATCCTGTTGCATACTTTGATCAATAAGACCGAAGAAACATCTAAGTAAACTCATATTTATTGTAAGAAAATAAAAACAACTCACTATCTAAAACAGATTACATGTTGGCAGAGAATCTCCAGCCTGACCTTAGCTGGCTGGAGAACAAAGGAAAGTTTCTAGAAGATGTACAAAAGAATGCAATGACATGCGTAGTAGGTGCTGTAGGTGCTGATAAGGAGTATGACTACGGTCAGTCTGATAGTCCAGAAATATTAGCTCTGCTGGTAAATATAAAAACGCAGTGACACCCCTTCTTTTGCCAGTTGAGCGAACATCAGGTATATCATCAGATAAGGCACATCTTCTTACGCAGATACTCGTGTTGAGCTGCTGGAAGCGGTTTGTTGAGCATGTCTGCAATCTGATCATGTGTAGATACATACTGCAATTTTACAAAACCTTGTTTCACTAATTGTTTGATATTTCTATAACGGATGTCAATGTGTCTGGACCTAGAACCTGTGAAATGTGATTCAGAAATATAAACCACCGATTCATTGTCTTCCATCACTGTGATTGGTCGGATCGGATGTGTCCAGATATCTGTGACCAAAGCATCAAACCACGTTAAAGAATTACATGCATCTGAAACACAAGCATATTCAGCTTCAGTAGAAGAACAAGAAACAAAATTCTGTTTTCGCACTTGCCAATAAACAGGACATCCATTTAAGAACATCATATAACCTGAAGTACTTTTACGTGATTTCTTATCACTTGCCCAATCAGAATCTGCATAACAACTTAATTCTGCATAATCAGTGTGTGTTGGTTCTAACAATAACTTCATGTGTTTAGTGTGCTTTAGGTATTTCAATAATTTCTTAATACATGACCAATGAAACTGTTTTGCCTTACCTACGTGTCGAGATAAGAGATTAACACTGAGTGCAATGTCGGGTCTTGTCCAACTACTAATGTATAACAGTGATCCAATAACTGAACGATAAAGTGTTTGATCCTCGAACTCAGGACTTGGTTCATGTGTCAAGTTGTGAAAATCTGTTTGCATGGGTGTCTTTGTTGTGTTAGCATCCTTCATGTTGCAATGATGTAAAACTTGTTCAATTTTATCTTCTTGTGAAAGACTAAACCCCTTCTGTGTTTTTTTAATCTGAACACCTAAATAAGTGCTAATATGACCTAAGGATTTCAATGTGAAGTATTTCTGCAAAGCTTTGGCAAAAATCTCACTCATTTGCTTATTTGGACCAATGTAAACAATGTCATCAACATAAACAAGAACTATCTCATATGCATTGTTAGATCTTTTTGTGAACACGCACTCATCCGTTTCGGACTTAATAAAGCCCATTGAATTTAGTTTGTCAGTTAGATATCTGTGACCAAAGCATCAAACCACGTTAAAGAATTACATGCATCTGTTTTAGATAGTGAGATGTTTTTATTTTCTTACAATAAATATGAGTTTAATTAGATGTTTCTTCGGTCTTATTGATCAAAGTATGCAACAGGATAAAAGCCACGATCCAACTCAAAATGAGGGCAATTACCCCACGCAAGGTAACGGGGCTGATTGCCGCTCTGACACTTCTTTTGTCATGCGCTCTACAGCAATGACATCTATATTTGTACTTCTTTAAAGGGGGGATTAAAACAATCCTTTAAATGTCATTTTATTTATGATACACAGAATGCCAAACACTTTTTTTCAGGATCAGAGGTAGTAAGTCTCTGCGTCTGTCTCACAACCAACATTTGTTATTCAGAGACCCCATTTTTTTCTCCCTTACAGATGAATTTCAATAACAGAAAAAGTGAATGATATGATGGGAAGTTCCATAAAGTATGGGAGACAGTGTCATATGGTTCCTAGCAACTTTCTTTGGCATGCTGCTTCCATAATAAAAGCCTCATCTGGAAGCACTCTCTGTAGACTGGCTGGTGGGGAACATGAATGGGAAATTGTTACAATTTTCATGTCCCAGTGACATCTACTTGATCATTGTGGGAACTGAATGCTGGGATAAACCTCCCACTTAATCCAGGAAGAGCATTTTTATATTTATTTCCCCAGTCTCAGTTTGAGATGTATCCATTTCAGTACTGATATGGCTTTGTATGGATGGTCATCTTAGATTGGGGAGCACAACCCACTTCCCTCAGACTGTTATTGTGTTTCCCCAAAAATAAGACCTGGTCTTATATTTTTTGGAACCCCGAATAAGCACTTGGGCTTATTTTCGGGGAGGTCTTATTATTTTGGGGTGCGTGTAGGAAGTCAGAGGAAATGGCTTGGACTAAAAAAAAAATATTTTTGGGGAGGCCTTATTTTTTGGGGGGGGGCACTTATTTTAATGCATGTGCTCAAAAGCCCGATTGGGCTTATAATCAGGGGATGTCTTATTTTAGGGGAAACAGGATAATGGTGACCTATTTTTTTCTAACCAAGAGATAATGAAAATTATACCATGTAAATTCACTTGCAAAAGGTCAAGTAGCAAAAGTCTGATTTTTCAGTTGATTTCTCAAACAAAAACAAAGGAAATGTATGCAACTATTTAAATAAGCTTAATCTATGTATCAATTTGCTATGATGTCACTGTACTACAATTCCACCCATTCTAACTTTCTGCCCTCAAACTTAATTTTGAAAAGGTGTTCCCAGCCACTGAAGAAGTGCCTACTCAAAACCTAGGCAATCTTAATTTATATTGTAGAACGTTAGAACCCATCCCTCTCCTAGAGGAAAGAAATATTTTGAGAAATATTAAAAAGGCAGGATAAAATATTTCCCCTAGAAAAGAAATAAAAATCCTAAGGGAGACAGAAACTCAGAGCTCCAGCTACCTGCCCCAAGCAGATACTATACTGAGGCCAGCTTTTAGAAATGCAGATTTCATAATCCAATACTCCCTGCAGCAAGGTCTGAACAAAGGTAGGATTAGCCCTCAATCATAATAGGAATTGCCAAACACCCTTTCAGAACACAAACTCCTTCATTGCATCATCTCGGTTGCACCGCCCCCAGCAAACTTCAACCAAACTTACCTCAGACAACCTATAGAGCCAGCTATGACCCCTACAACAGCCAATAGAATACTTCTTCTTGCACAGGAGTTCAAAGCCCAAGAGAAGGTATAAATACCCCTCACTCTCAACTTCATATGGTCAGCTGTACCACAACACAAACATGTGGACCTATTCATCAATAAATGGACCCCTTTCCAATCAGTCTCCAGCCTCCATTTTGTCTCCAGTGCCTTTCTCCTGGCTTGGAACTGAACCAGATGGATATTTCTTCCAACAATTTGCAAATAGCATACTATTCTTATTCAAACCTTCTGCTTTAGGGAATCATAAAGATATAACATTCTGTTTCAGCCTTTCTCAACCTGAGTATATTTCTGTGAATATTTCAATTTCCAGAATTCTCATCAATGGTCTTCTTGAAAAATCTTTTAAATATGTACCTTGGAGCCTCCAGTTTTCTCCAGAAATTCCTTGAGTTGTGTGCCATGTAACTTCTTCACTTGCCAGTTTTGTAGAGGTGCTGATTAAAGTCAGGCTAGACAGCAAGAAGTTACAGGAGGCAGACGTTTTTGTGTGTCTCTTTTTTTTTAGCTTGTGCCTTCAGGTGTGGTAGACAGTGATATAAAATTGATTTGAAGGCACAAATATATATATGGAGACTGTCTAAACAAGTCCCTGTAGTTTTTCTGGCAATGTTTCAGAAATGGTTTGTCATTGCCGTCTTCTTTTTAGCCCAAGCTCACCTGGTTTCTAGCCTGGTGCCTTCACCGCTTCCCTAAAAGGTAAAGGTAATGGTAAAGGTTCCCCTTGCATATACGTGCTAGTCGTTCCTGACTCTAGGGGGCGGTGCTCATCTCTGTTTCTAAGCCAAAGAGCCAGCACTGTCTGATGACAATTCTGTGATCATGTGGCCAGCATGACTAAACGCCAAAGGCGCACAGAACGCTATTACCTTCCCACTAAGGTGGTCCCTGTTTTTCTACTTGCATTTTTTACATGCTTTCAAACTGCTAGGTTGGCAGAAGTTGGGACAAGTAACAGAGCTCACCCCGTTACGCGGCATTAGGGATTCAAACCACTGAACTGCTGATCTTTCTTATCGACAATCTACCCTATACTTTCCCTTATATATCACTGCCCAAAATAGAAATATTTAATCATCAGAACTGTTTCATTCAGGGAATGGGAAAGGATGGCACCTCCTCCTACCCTGAGCCTGCCCAAGAGTTCTTCCAAGAACTCTTTTCCCTTACTTTCTTTCTGCAATTGCAGTTCTACCTTGTTCCTCTTGTGTATTTTCTTCATGTTGCACTGGGCCCTGAAAGTGGAGTCTTTGCTTAGCTCAATTTTCACTCTCCAGTAGCCACTCAAAATGGCTACTGCACTTCATCTCATAACAAGGATAACCTGGGACCATCTTGGGCATGTGCATCTCTCCAAAGCCTTTTCTTTTCTTTCACTGTAGATCATGCAGAGCAGTGGTGAAATTCAATTTTTTTTATTACCAGTTCTGTGGGTGTGGCTTGGTGCGCATTGTGTGGCTTGGTGTGTGTGGCAGGGGAAGGATACTGCAAAATCCCTATTCCCTCTCCCCTCCTGGGGGAAGGATACTGCAAAATCTCCATTCCCAGCCCACTCTGGGGCCGGCCAGAGGTGGCATTTGCCAGTTCTCCAAACTACTCAAAATTTCCACTACCGGTTCTTCAGAACCTGCTGGATTTCATCCCTGATGCAGAGCCATTTGGAGGAAGACAGACATAGATAACAGGGAAACAATGCAGATAGACAATTTCATCCAAGACCAGGAGTGAGCTAATGTATCTGCTGGCTTGTCTTAATAGGTCTGTTGTAGAAAACCTGGTTTGGCCTCTTAGCTTTACTTCATCGAAGTCAAGAGACTCCAGTTTCCAACAGTGGGCCAAGCCAGAATCTTTTGCTTTGTTTGTCTTGGCCTGCCGTGCTTCTTTATGAAGAAAACGGTCAAACTGAAGTACTTCCCCTGTGTATTTTGACAGGAAGCCTCAGTAATATGTTTTCCTTTTATTGTATATCTTGCTCTTTTCTTTTAGCCCTGTTCAAATATTTTCTAGCACAATGACATATTTATTAACCCGCCACTCACTCCATGAGGCAAGGCTTTGATTGGCTTTCGGTAAAGAGTTCCCGAAAAGTGGAGGTTGCCCCCACCCCTGCTGTCTCCAATAAGAGTTAATATTATTACTGCTATTTGTGTCAAACGCTGGAGAACAAGCACTTTTAAAAACGGGCCACGTTTATTTAAAACAGCTGGGCGAAAGAGCATGAAGGCCCAGCTAGAGTCGTCAGGTCAAAGGTCAGGGGTAACACCAATCTCTGCAGAACTTTGAAGCTGACATTTTACAGATTATATGTGTCTCGCTGCACAGTGGGCACAGCATATATATGGGGCTGAGGGCCCCCGATTTGTCCTTTGCATTTTTATGAGTCCACAACATTGTTCTTTGAAGCAGCACACACCAAGAAAATAATACTAACGCTAATAAAAAAGTTGCTTTAATGCTATTGAGCTATTTAGAGTAAATCAAGAGAGAGCTTCCTGGAAAGATGGTTGCACTGCGAGATAATGTTTCAGTCCTTCCCCTTCTTTAAAGCTTTCCCTTTTTTTCATTGATCCTTTGCTTTCCTAGCCAAGACAACATTCTTCTTTGTTCTGCCTTCTACATATATTAGGGTTTTAAGAAAAAAAAACCCTGAGATTGTTGGGATCCACATTTGAATCTCACTGTGCTTCCCACCCCCCCGGCTACATTCTGTTATCGCTTTCCCGAGGATGACTCACAAGACCTTACTAGCTTCAATCTTTTGAGCAGCCATCAACTAGCATGAATGCACAAGGAAGAAATGATATAATGCAAATGGAAACACTGGGATTGATGGCTTGGGGAGAAGGATTTTTCCCTTCTCCTTCCACGTGTTAAGCCTATTCAATAGCATATAACTGCATTTTTATTTTTATTTATTTTTTGCTTACTACCAAAACAGGATGAGAAGCTACATCTTCGCTTTGAGGGAGTTTGGAAAGCGTCTACAACCCAAGTTTTCTACACTATTGTAATCAATGCACAATACAGACATGGACAGATATATATAAAGTACATGTAACACATCCACCTCCCATACCTGCTTAATTTTGGACATTTTTTTTACTTACCTGGTAAACATCAATAATTCCAGAAGTATATTTCTCTGGAATTGTATTTGTCTGTTTCAAAAACATTCCAACCATCTTTTAATCCAAGTCACAATAATATCCAAGAGGTTGGAACCTAAAATTGTAAGGACCCTAGTTGATATCTTGCTCTTCTTTGATAAGGAACCACAGGTGAGCTCTCCTTGAGCATGACTTTTGCAACAGCCTTCTATCAGTGGTGACATTCATTCATCTTCGCTACCAGTCGCATGTTTGAGCATGCTCATATGCGCGCTCGCTTCGCTCGTGCACGCCACCTCTGTGCATGCGTAGAGTCTTCTGCACATGCACATTGTGTCAAAAATGGGATGTGATGATGTCCGGGTGAGTGAGCGGAGCCTCCCACAGCAGCCGCTACCGATTCACTCGAACCAGATAGAACCATCTGAATAGCACCACTGCCTTGTATCCACTTAAATTGTCATGCCATAACAAAGAAAGAAGCATCTGAACAAGCTTTTTGATCCCTACATATGTGAGGGCAAACACCTGATTTGGTATCCTCTTAGAACCAAGAAAGTGATTGGAAGGTGGAAAATTCTCTGTGACTCCCTTGTCATGGATAGATCACACCCTGGTTAGTTTTTGAGCAATTTATACTTTTGCTGAGAGGGCGGCACAATTAAAACAATCGACCCAGGGACCTAACAATTCGATCTAGTTTTTTCTGAATACATTCAAGGGCTTTTCCCTCTTATTTATCAATAATATTGATATAGTCCAGCCAGACTATCTTTGGAATATAGAGATAGCCAGGAAGGTTGACACTATTGTTCCTAGCTACACTCTTACTGCTTGTCTTTCAGCCCCTTGGATTTAGTTGCAAGATGAAAGTGATGAAGCTGAAAGGCAGCTGGAGCCCAAATTTTACCCATTGAAAAAGGATGAAATCAAGCAGAGATTGAAGACTGCTTGGAGACCTGATTCACAGCAATGAAAACAGTAAAGAGTATTTAATGACCATTGGACCTGTGCAAAATACATGGCTGGGTTTTTTTCATGTGTGATGGCTTCCTTATTAGGTGATAGGGAAGGTTACAGATTAGCCAGTGGCTCATTGTGAAACTTGCATTCTTGACCAGGACTCCAGTATTGGACAGTTCATAGGAATGTAATGTTAATAACTATGCCTTCTGTGAATTTTATCTTTTCATCTTCACAATGTTATGCATGTAACTATGTGGAGATATAAGTATTACAATATCTTGCTTCTAGTTCTGTATTAAGGAAGGTGGGTGAGTGAGGCAGTGTTCCCACTGTCTAAAGAAGGCATGTTCTCTGTTGAACAAACCTTCTGTTAATTCAAGAGATCTTTCTAATAGTTAGCAAGTCTGAAGCATTCAGATAAGTTGTCAAGAATGTGATGGACTCACAAATTCAGATGCAACTGGATGATTTTTGATTAGCCAAACCAGTGGGGAAATCCAAAAATTTTTACTACTGGTTCTGTGGGTGTGGCTTGGTGGGCATGGCAGGGGAAGGATACTGCAAAATTTCCATTCCCACCCCACTCCTGGGGGAAGGATATTGCAAAATCTCCATTCCCATCCCACCCTGGGGTCAGCCAGAGCTGGTATTTGCTGGTTCTCCAAACTGCTCAAAATTTCTGCTACCGGTTCTCCAAAACCTGTCAGAACCTGCTGAATTTCACCCGTGGGCCAAACTCATTTCTATTGGGCTATGCTTGCTTTTGTAAATGATCTGTGAAGGCAACTGAACAGAGATAGTATAGTCATATTTCTGCTGGATTTCTTGGCTACTGTATGATGATCGTCTTCTGGATTATCTGGGAGAATTGGATTCTAGAGGAATTGTTCTACAATTGTTTCAGTCCTTTCTTTGAGGCAGATCCAGAAGGTGGTGCTAAAGTACCACTTTCCATTACCCAGGGGATTATCCTATAGTGTTCCATGGGTTTCCATTTTATTATTATTATTATTTATTGGATTTATATGCCACCCTCTCTCCAAAGGACTCAGGGTGGCTCACATCAAACGAAACAATTCCAATAAATACAAATTAAAACAGACTAAAACAGACTAAAACCAATTTAAAACAATAGAACCCATCAGTCCTGGCTCGGGCATTCAAACAGCCAGATCTTAAGCTCACGGTGGAAGGTACGAAGGTCGGGGGCCAGCCGAAGACCCACAGGAAGTTGATTCCAAAGGGTGGGTGTGGCCACAGAGAAGGTTCTACCCCTGGGGGTCGCCAGCCAACATTGTCTAGCCGACGGCACCCTGAGTAGGCCCTCTCTGTGGGAATGCACCGGGCGATGGGAAGTTGGTACTGGTTGCAGGTGGTCCGACAAATATCCTGGACCTAAGCCATGAAGGGCTTTATAGGTTAACACCAGCACCTTGAATCTCACCCGGAGGGCAACCAGCAACCAATGCAAGTTGTGCAGGAGAGGTGTAACATGGGAGTATCGGGATCCTCCCATTACAACCCACGCGGCCGCATTCTGCACCAGCTGAAGCCTCTGAGTGGTCTTCAAGGGCAGCCCCAGGTAGAGAGCATTGCAGTAGTCAATCTGGGAGATGACTAACACATGAGTGACTGTGCATAGGGCATCACGGTCCAAATATGGGTGCAACTGGCGCACCAGGCGAACCTGGGTAAACGCCCCCTTGGTCACAGCTGTTATATGCTCCTCCAAACCCAGCCCTGAATCCAGAAGGACACCCAATTGCGCGCCCTGTCTACAGGGGGCAAAACCTCACCCCCTAGTCAGAGATGGAACCTCTCTTTCGGTCCGCAATGCCAGTATCCACAGCCACTCGGTCTTTGTTGGGTTGAGCTGAAGCCTTTTCTTTTTACACTATTCATAAAACCTCTCTGAAAGATCATAGCAAATTTTTGGAGTAAGGTAACTGTGTACCGTTCTTTACCTTCAACCTCGAAGGAGCCATCAGCATCTTTATACAATGCTTAAGTTTGATAGGCTGAATAAAGAAAAACAAGCTGAAATTAAACTTGGCCTAGATGGAGATGTTATTACCCTGTTTCCCCTAAAATAAGCCCACCCTGAAAATAAGCCTTCCCCGAAAATATTTAAACACATGCGCAGCCATTCCTCACCATTTGCTCTGGTTAGGGTTAGGGAGACAGAGCTGGAAATCAGGTAAGATGGCAAGAGGAGCCCCATCTTAGGTTTAGGTTTTATTTGATTTATCTTCCTTCACCCGCCCCAAAATAATTAGACATTCCCAAAAATAAGGCCAAGCACTTATTTCAGAGTTGAAAAAAATAAAAGACAGGGTCTTATTTTTGGGGAAACATGGTAGTAAACTGGATTTATTATTTGGAGACTTTTATTTAAATAATAACCAAACAGATCTGCAACAGGAAGATGTACTTACTTCAAACAATGCATTTTGTAGCTGGACTCCCACTTTCTGTCCCCCATCTATGTCTCCCACGTTGAAAAAAATTGATTAAACCAATTCCATATACTCATGACGTTTTAGGAACTTTCATCTTCTTTAAAAAGCAGGGTCAGAAAAACGTAATAAAGGTAATAAAGGTAATAAACTGATAGTCTGGTTAGCCATGGGGTTGGTTGAAGACACCATGGGTGGCTAAGCTGTATGAAAACCAGATGTAAAAGCTTTGGCAGGAAAGGAAGAGATCTGCTCCTTCTGCTTATTGGGTAATGGAAGGCAATTAAAAAGCAACGATTCTGCATTAAAGACACAACTCATAACAACAAGAAGAATTGAACTCCTTAGCCAGATCAATAGAAAATAAAGGTAGCCCTCAACTTATGACTACAATTGAGCCCCAAAATTATGTTGTTAAGTGAGAATTTGTTAAATGAGTTTTGCTCCATTTTACAACATTTCCTGCCACAGTTGTTAAGTGAATTACTGCAGTTGATAAATTAGTATCCCAGCTGTTAAGTGAATCGTCTGGCTTCCCCATTGACTTTGCTTGTTAGAAGTTTGCAAAAAATGATCACATGACCCCAGGATGCTGCAATGGTCATAAGGATGAACTAGTTGTCAAGCATCTGAATTTTGATCACACGACCATAGGGACGCTGCAAAGGTTGTAACTGTGAAAAAGGGTCATAAGTCACTTTTTTCAGTGCGATTATAACTTTGAATGGTCACTAAATGAACTGTTGTAAAGCATGGACTACCTGCAGTATTTTTTTTCCTTCAGTAAAATTTCTATGTTGTTTAAAATATCACTGATTAACACAGGATAATGCTGATCATTCTTCAATTAGCATGACATGAAAAATTACATAGGTAAAGGATACCCTGTTTCCCTGAAAATAAGACCCAACTGGAAAATAAGGCCTAGCATGATTTTTAGGATGCTCATAATATAAGCCCTATCCCCAAAATAAGCCCCAATTAAGATTGTCAGCCAGATGGATGCATTTAGTACCGTATTTCCCCATAAACAAGACCTAATCAGAAAATAAGCCCGTATGATGGGAGGGGAGTTGTTGACTCCCTCTGATAAGGCTCGCAATCTTGGCATCCTCCTTGATTCATGGCTGTCTTTGGTGGATCATCTAACGGCCATGACAAGGGGGGCTTTTGCACAGGTCCACCTAGTGCGCCAGTTGCGGCCTTTTCTAGACAGGGATGCCCTCTGTACAGTCACTCAAGCTCTCATTGTCTCTTGATTGGATTACTACAATGCCCTCTACATGGGGCTGCCCTTGGGGTGCACCCGGAGGCTCCAGCTGGTCCAAAATGCAGCCGCGCAGGTTGTTACGGGAGCTTCCTGTTACTCCCGGGCAACACCTCTCCTATGCGAGCTGCACTGGCTGCTGGTGGCCTCCCGGATCTGCTTCAAGGTGCTGGTACTCACCTATAAAGCCCTACATGGCATGGGCCCGAGGTACTTGCAGGACCACTTCTTGCCGGCCTCCCACCGCCCTGTGTGTTCTCATAGAGCTGCCCTCCTCCGGGCGCTGTCAGCTAGACAATGTTGGTTGGCAGCCCCCAGGATGAGGGCATTCTCTTTGGCCACACCAACCCTCTGGAATGGGTTACCCACCGAGCTCCGGACAGCTCCCGATCTCCACACATTCCGCACCAGCCTTAAGACACGGCTTTTCCACCAAATTCCATTCCTGACCAATTATGGGAGTTTTTTAATTGGGGATTTTAATTCTTGGATTAGATTTTAAACTGTATTGTCATCATCACTGTTCTTGTTTTTATTGTGTGAGCTGCCCCAAGTCCTATAGGAGAAGGGTGGCATATAAATTTTAATAATAAAATAAAATAAATAAAAATAAATGCATCTTTTGGAGCAAAAATTAATATATGACCTGGTCTTATTTTCAGGGAAACATGGTACTTCCAAGATTTATCAGTATAAACAAGACTTTCAATGACCAATATCCAAACAAAATTATTTTTTGCAATATTTTTATTAAAGATTTTTATATCGGTAAAATTTAATACAAACTAAAATCAAAACGAAGAAAAGAAGACAGGGAAAAAACCCGAACAGAAAATGCAGAAAAGAAAAAAGGAAAAGAAAAAAAATCTATTTAAAAATGTTATCCTCATATTCAAAAAAGAGAATGAGGATGATCCAGGAAACTATACACCTGCTTGTGCTAGATATATAAATACTGGGTAAGATCTCTGAGCAGATTATAAAGCAGCATGCTATTATTAACAGAAGCTAGCCCTCGTTTACCACAAACCAGTTGTGCCAAACTATGTTTATTTCCTTTGGATGTCATATAGACTATCTGGTTCTGAGTAAAGCATTTGACTGGATGCCTTATAATAATTCTCTCTCATAAAATGGTAAGTGTGTGCTAAATAAAACTACTGTTAGATGAGCTCATAGTTGGCTGAATGACTGTATCCAAAGAGTGCTCATTAATGGCTCCTCTTCAGCTTGAACGGAAGCATCGTGTGGAATGCCATAAGCCCTGGGCTGTTCGACATTATTATCAATTACTTGAATGGAGACAAAAAAGATGCTTTAGAGTTTTCAGAGGATACAGAACTGGGAGGATGGAATCTAGATGCGGTAGATGGTTAGGATGGAATTTCACAACATGAAATTTTGTTGTACAACTTTGCATCTGGGTAGAAAAAAACGTAAGCCACAAATATAGGATGGCAATAGCAATAGTACTTAGACTTATATACCATTTCACAGTGCTTTTTACAGCCCTTTCTATGCATTTTACAGAGTCGGCATATCGCCCTCAACAATTTGGGTTCTCATTTTACCCACCTCGGAAGGATGGAAGGCTGAGTCAACCTTGAGCTGGTGAGATTTGAACTGCCAAATTGCAGGCAGCCGGCAGGCAGCAGAAGTAGCCTGCAGTACCTTCTAACCTTCTAGCCACCATGGCTCAATAGAACATAAAGAAAGATTGAATGTCCTTGTTGAACCCAAGTTAAACATGAGCCATCACCGTAAAGAAACTCCTAATATCTACAAATCAGTGGTGGGTTCCTCCCAGTTCGGCCCGGTTCGGCCGAGCCGGTAGTGGTGATGATATGACATCACTGAACTGGTTCTGCCCCCCACTCCTCTGCCCCCCGGTTTATTCTTACCCTTTACTTGGCCCCACCCCCAATCTATTGCTGCCTCCTGAGTCCCAGCTGATGGCTAGAGGGAAAAAACCTGTTTAAACTCTTGCCGCAGGACTTCAAAGGGCCACCCTACAGCTGATCAGTGTTAAAAGAAAACAAATGAGTAGACCAGTGCCTGCAAAAATAAATGGGTAGACCCTGTAGTGGAATTCTACTTCGGTAGAACCGGTAGTTAAGTAGATAAGTAGTTAAGCAGTTTGGAGAACCAGTTGTTAAAAGAAATCTTTTGTTTTTTTCCACTTTACAGGGTTAATCCTGTAAGGATTAATTACAACATTTGATGTTGTTTCCTAGCCTAATCTTTATTACAGAAACTGCCTCTCCAGCAGTATGTCTACACTTACTGTCACTTCCGGTTCCAGAGGTTCTTGGAGATTATTTTTTTGCTTGACTTTCTTAAAGGGGAAGGGTTATTTTAAGCTTTTTACACTGCTGTTGGGAGGAAATACTCTCCTGTTGGAGTTCTTCCAGCCAGGGTGCAAACATCAGCACTTTGAAGAAATAATTGAATCCTTTTGTGCATAGGGACTACTCATAGGGCTGAAAAAGTTATTTTTGACTGGTCCTCGCACTTTTGACCAGTCCTCGAACCTACAACTGTTCTCACATTTTACATTTTTTGCCCTATCTTGTCACCATGGTGAAGAGCAGCAGTTGTGAAATGAGTAACATGGTTGTTAAAATGCTACAATGGGCATAAATGATGACCAGTCATAAGTGCAAAGACTGGTCAAAAGTGCGAGGACCTGTCAGAAATCACTTTTTCCAGCCCTCTGGGTAGTCCTTTTGTGCATATGGACTACTCAGAAGGCTGAAAAAGTTATTTTTGACTGGTCCTCTCACTTTTGACCGGTCCTTGAACTTACGACTGTCCTCACATTTTACGTTTTTTGCCCTATCTTGTCACCATAGTGAAGAGAAGCAGTTGTGAAATAGTGATATGGTTGTTAAGAATGCTGCACGGGCATAAATGTGAGGATGGTCATAAGTGTGAGGACCGGTCAAAAGTGCGAGGACCTGTCAGAAATGACTTTTTTCAGCCCTCTGAGTAGTCCCTATACACATAGCCATGGCCACCCGGTCACATGACCTCCAAGTCACGCCCACAAAATAAGCCACACCCACAGAACCGGTAGTAAAAAAATTTAGAACCCACCCCTGCTACAAATGGCATATTGGGATGCATTAACAGGACCGTAGCATCCAGATTACAAGACATTATTATTCCACTCTCTCCTGGTTTAGAGCCCATTTGGAATACTATGACAAAGTTGGAAAAGGATAGTGACAGACTGGAGGATGTTCAAAGGATGGCTGCCAAGATAATGAGAGGTCTGGAAACCAAAGTCTGGGAGGAATGGTTAATTCGTGGATACATTTAGTCTACAAAAAAATATGATTGAAGGAGGATCTGACAGCAAGCTTCAAACGTTTGAAAAGTTTTCACACAGTAACGGTCTTATTCTTTATTATGCTTATGCTGAGACCAGGTTCAGATCACTGGGCCAAAAGTATAAGGGAAGCAGTTCAGGCTAGACATCAAAAGAATTTTCTGTCAGCACAAGCTATCAACCAATGGAACAGGCTGTACATGAAGTAATGCGTTCTTCTTGTCTAGAGGTCTTCGTTCTTTCCCTTTCTCATAGGTTTGCAGGCACACAACCTACCAATTTAGTCTCTCTTTCATTTTATTTGTTAATTCATGCTTTTCACCATTTATTCTGTTGACATTTTAATCCACTTTCCTCTATATGCTACAGTCATCACCAGGGGTGAAATCTACATACCTTCCTTACCTACCTGATGCGCCGCACATCACATATGCGCGCAGACCCTCTGCGTATGCGCAAAACCTTCTGCACATGCACAGAAGGTAAATAAACACATCACTTCCTGGTTAAAACCAGGAAGTAACGACACTGGGCAAGTGGGTGGAGCCTCGCACCGCCATCACTACTGGTTCTCCGAACCACTGGCCACAATCACTACTGGATTGCCTGATCCAGTCCGAACTGGGAGCATTTCACCCCTGGTCATCACCCTATAGGCAACAGATATTTATTTATTTAGGAGATTTATATTGCTGCCTATTCATACATGGTGACTCATTGCAGCTTACAAGAATATAAAAACATAATATAAAAAAACAATAAGACTAATAAAACTAATGAAAGAGAGAATCATATATAATAAAATAACTCCTTTCCCCAGCCCTGGCCCGGTGATAACACATCATACAAGCCATTTAATGGGCTCCATCTCACTCTGGGTTCCCCAGGCCCGCTGGCAGAACCAGGTCTTCAGCGCCTTCCGGAAAAGTGTTAAAGTGGGAGCCATTCTAATCTCTGAGAGAATGGTGTTCCAGAGAGAGGGAGCCAACATGGAGAAGGTCCTTCTTCTGGGCCCCACCAGGTGTTTCTCCCTAGAGGATGGGACCAGGAGTGAAATGCTCCCAGTTTGGACTGGCTTGGGCAAGTAGGTAGCAATGGCGGCAGACAGTTCAGAGAACCGGTAGCAAAAATCCCTGCCTCCGCCTCCCATGCCCAGCTGAGCCGTGCGATCATCAGAGCCTTTTTTTCCTTTTAAATGGCTCTGACAAGCAAAGATCTGATGATCCCAGCTGAGTTGCCTGCTAACCGGTAGCAAAAATCCCTCCCCGCCACAGCCTCCAGCTTGCTTACCTTAGCTGCTGGTTGCAACACCTGCCTTGCTTCGCTTGCTGTAATACCTGCAATCCATTGCATCAGCAAGCAACTGAACCTGCCTGCCTGCAATCAAGCTCATCGGTGAGCAGCTCTATCTGCCTGCCTGCCTTCCACATTCTATTGCAGGGGTCTCCAACCTTGGCAGCTTTAAGACTTGTGAATTTCAACTCCCAGGAAAGCTGGCTGAGGAATTCTGGGAGTTGAAGTCCACAAGTCTTAAAGTTGCCAAGGTTGGAGACCCCTGTTCTATTGGGTAAGTTTTTTTTCTCCTTTGGGGGCTTTTAAAAAAATAGTTAATTGGGGTTTTTTTTAGTTGTTCTTTTTTTAGACTCAGCCATTTGAAGTTTAGGAAGTTTTAAATTTAGCTGCTTTTATATAAAAATAAAAATAAATTAAAATAATATTTGTGCAGCTTTCTGCGATTTAGTGTGTTTCTGTAGTGTTTCACTCTAACTACACAAACACACAAAATCTCACAAAGCTGTATGTGGAATTTTGTATGTGTAAAGTGTGAAAGTTGGTTTTTTGGCCTTTTTGTGCCTGTGTGAAGTTCCTGCTTGTTGCAGGGGTCATTTTGGGTCTAGCACAGCTGCTTTTAAATTGTGGGTAAGCCAGTTGTGTTGGGTTGTGTTTTGTAGGTTAAAAAAGGGCAAAGAAGTGACATTGACTTGGCCACGCCCACCCAGTCACCTTACCACTAAGCCCCGCCCACTGATTAAGCCACGGCCACAGAACCGGTAGCAAAAAAAATTAGATTTCACCCCTGGATGGTTCCTTGCACCACCCCACCCCACCCCACCCCGCTGCACAGGTGAGTTGGGTAGATGTGATCGGAAAGAGACGGTCCCTCAGATAACCTGGTCCCAAGCCATGAAGGGCTTTAAAGGTGACAACCAGCACCTTGAATTGCACTCAGAAGCCAATCGGCAATCAATGAAGCTCCCGCAGGAGACCTGATAATGTGCACACCAAGATCTGCACAAAACTGTGCATTTTGCACCAATTGGAGCTTCCAGATGCTTTTCAAGAACAGCCCCATGTACAACATGCTGTAATAACCAACACTAGGGCATGAGTGACCGTGAGTAGGGATTCTTAGTTTGATTGGTTGTTGTTGATATTGTAAGAGAAGCAGACAAAGATACAAATTTACCAGCATCAGTTGTATCTATGCCACATGCTTTATTCTGTGGTTGTAGTAAACTTTAGGTTAATATGGTCAGTGGGTCACAAGTGCAATCACAGCCTAGCTTTCTCACAAGCATGTTCACTCCATTTTATCTCTGGATCTCTAATATAGAGACTATCTTTCTCAAGGTCTGTTTCAAAATTCATTTAATAGTAGTTGGCATTGAGATTTTTGTTAGGGAGTGACTCATTTATTCATAATTTAAATGGCATGCCTAAGGTTCAGAAAATCCATGAATAGTAAACAGAAAATATTTTATCATGTTTATACCAATGTTTAAGTTCTGAGTTCTGCCTCTAGAAAGACACAATTATGAAAGCAATATTGGCTATTTCCCAGTTTTTTTTATTTATACCAAATTTCAAAATTAAACCAGTCATTAACCAGCCATATCACAGTATTCATTTACTCCAGAAGGCAGATTATATTTCTAATAAAAAAACTCATTTGCACAAAACAAAATAATCCATAGACAGGTGACAATTTGTACTATGTATGGCTGTTAAGACGCATAAGAAAGTGGAAACTAACTTCAGCTTTGCACCATAATAGATGGTGAGAAATTTTTCAGAGGCGACAATTAGCCATTAGGTGCATTTCTGTTCTTACCACCAGCTTTGGAAAATATCACCTGAATGCTGACTCATCTTTGAGAAACAACAGCAGGCAGTCTTCCTTAACTTGGTGCCCTTCAGATCTTTTGTGAATGTCACTCCTAAGAATTCAAGGCACCAGAACCAAATTAGGAAAGAGTGGACTAAAAGGGCACGACCCCCCCATCATCATCATCACCATAATACTTGGAAAAATTTGGTTGGAGAGCAGAATGAATGCCGCTCCTGTGCCAAAAACTCTGACTTGCATTCCAGCATGTAGAATGCATGTAATATGTCCCAGGCAGGTCTCTTTGCTCTGTAAATGAGCCCTCAGCATGCCAGAAGCTCTGAGTGGCTGAGGCATGACTTTAAGAAGATACAGGAGACTTCAATAAACAATCTCCATCTGTTTTGACAATAGAAATTGAGCAGCTGACCCATTGCCTTCAAGATTTCCTTGGTGGATTTAGTAAGGCAGTTGCTGGTAATTACAAAGTTGATCTAGAATGGTTAAAAATCAGAAAATCTGTGTACTGTAAAATATTTCTTTGTCAATGTGAAAGCTGGCCTTTTGTCATTGGCAAAAGGATCTGTGTATCTTGGAAAAGAAAGAAAGGGTTTAACCTTTTTACTGGACTTTGTATCTCCAAAAACTGAAAAAGCCTTTAGTAGTCTGCATCAACCCAGTGTGAGAGTGATGGGTGCCTTGAAAAGCATTTGTGAGGCTTCTTCTGTGTGAGATCTTTAAGCCAACATGTAGTCCAAGAGGAGTGGACTTTAGGAGAGGATGGGCAATAACTCCTGGTCTGGCTCCTTTTACCATCATTTGCAACACTGAAAATAAAATCAAAGTGGGCATCTCTTGGATCCCATGCCAAGCTACTTGGGAGAAACCAACTGCTCCAGCCATTACTCTGCTCTAGTGACAACCGCATCTCTCTGAAATGTATCATAAGATCAAATTGAAGAGCCAGAGCTTTCCGAAGACAGCTGCTGAAATATTGTTGCACGTGAGTATGTTAAAAATATAAATATAGAACATAGAATAATAGATTTGGAAGGGACCTTGGAGGTCTTCTAGTCCAGTTCCCTACTCAAGTAGGAGACCCTATAGTATACCATATCTATACCATTATGGACAAATGGTTACTCAGTCTCTTCTCCTCTTGAAAACGTCCACTGAAGGAGCATCCACATCTTCCAGAGATAAGCCTTCCACTGATTAATTGTTCCCATTGTCAGAAAATATCTCCTTTGTTCTAGGTTGAGTCTCTCCTTGATCATTTTCTATCCATTACTTCTTGTCCTGCCCTCAGGTGCTTTGGAGAATAGATCAACCTCTTATTCCTCTTATTTGGAGAATAGATCAACCTCTTATGACAGCCCCTCAGGTACTGGAAAACATCATATCACCCCAATCCAGGGGTGAAATTCAGCAGGTTCTGAAAGGTTCTGGAGAACCGGTAGTGGAAATTTTGAGTAGTTTGGAGAACCAGCAAGTATCACCTCCAGCTGGCCCAGTTGGAGTGTGATGGGAATGGAGATTTTGCAGTAGCCTTCCCCTGGAGCGGGGAGGGAATGGAGATTTTGCAATATCCTTCCCCTGTCAAGCCCACCAAACCATGCCCATCAAGCCACACCATGCCCACAGAACCGGTAGTAAAAAAAAATGAATTTCACTACTGCCCCAGTCCTTCTTTTCATTGAAGGTGACATACATAATTCCCTTAGTCATCCATCATATGTTTTAGTCTCCAGTCCCCTAATCACCATTATTGCTCTTCTGTGCTTTTTCTAGAGTCTCAACATCTTTTTTGTATCGTGGTGACCAGAAGCGGACACAGTATAATCTCTATACTATACTATCCCTCTGTTAATACTACCTAGGACTGCATAAGCTCTTTTGGCAGTTTTGGTTGGCTGGCTGATAAAGATATTAAACTGACTTTTAACCCAACAAATTCAATTGAAACAAACCTTTGTTTGCATATTTTATCATAAATGTGTATCTCATCAAACCAGTGCAGAGCACTGTAGTCTGTCCCATACAGCTTTCTAAGCTTCCTTAGTGTTTTTGTACAAATTTATAGTAATTTCAACTTAGAATGATTTATGAGATAAAAAAGAACATACCATAACAGATATAAAGGAAAAGACCAGTAAAGAGAAAGAAGTAATTTCCCCTTCTTTTTTAAAAAAAGTTTCTGACATAATAGTTGGCATATCATCCTCATCAGCTTAATTGGGGGTTTTTTTTTTATGGTGCAGACTAGAAAAGGAAAAAGCTGATATCCTACTTTCCATCCCTATTCTGCTACTGTTATGTACATGAAATGATTAATTAATTACATACATAAAAGGAATAATCAAGACCACTCCCTTTGGGAGTGTCCATGCTAATTACCCACTGCATTACCCATTTCAGTGGTTCTGATTTATAGATGTATTGGTACCATAGATTATTCTTACTAAACTCTATTGCCTATTGTTCACATTTCTTTACTTTTGCCTGCCTTTTATCTCATTTTCGCAGGTTAAGGTTTTTATATATCTGTTGATGTTTAATAAGTAATCTGTATTTTTGTTAGCTTGACTGAGTGACATGCATGCTTGCTCTGATGTGAATATAGAGTTGATTGTGAATGTGCTAGGTGCAGACCATGCCAGAAATTACCCACCATAATTTTTCAACAATTTTGACATTCAAAAGGAACATTCTTTGTTTTATTATGAATGACCTCAAACTTTATAGCCCTTCTGTGACAGATCAGGACTCAATGTAATTCATTCATAGCTTTTTAAGCATGCTGGGAAATAACCCCTCTGAACGTAAGTAACTATAAATTGTGCCCTTTATAAAATAACATTTATGGTCACACATACATACCTTCTCCCTCAAGAGTTCCCAAGGTTCTAAAATAAACGTTAGTAATTTAGCACCTACATTCTTTGTCCAGTGTTGTTGAAGTGACTCTGTGTGTGCCAGCATGTGAGAAACTTCAGTGCTTTTCTTACCAAACTTCTCTGTAATAGTGTCAGAGACTTTACAGAGAGTCCTTACAGACTGCAAGTGATGACACATGACAGCCCTTCGTGGATCTTCCTGCATCAGACAGTAGCAGCTGCAGAATCCCAGGACTGAATTCTTCCCCATATTTAATGACAAACAACTCCCTCCATTTCAAAAACTACAAATCAGTGAGGAACATTGTATTCCAGATACTTTCCTGGCCCACTACTTTATTATGTGATGGGATGGTTTCCTTCAGAGGAAAACCTTGAAACTGTGACAATTCTAGCATTCACATTCAGAGTAGAAATATGAAAAACGGTTGCAGGAATTGGGTATGTCTAGTCTAATGAAAAGGAGTAGGGGTGACGTGATAGCAGTGTTCCAGTATTTGAGGGTCTGCCACAAACAAGAGGAGGTCAGCCTATTTTCCAAAGCATCAGAAGGCAATACAAGAAGCAATGGATGGAAACTACCAAGAAGAGAAGCAACCTAGAATGAAAGAGAAATTTCCTGACAGTGAGAACAATAAACCAGCAGAGCTGCTTGCTTTCAGAAGTTGTGAATGCTCCATCATTGGAAGTTTTTAAAAGGGATTGGACAACCATTTATCTGAAATGGTACAGGGTCTCCTGCTTGAGTAGGGTGTTGGACTGGAAGACCTCCAAAGTTCCTTCCTTCCAACGATGATGACAATGACGATGATGAGTACAGTGTGACAATCTAGGTCCAGGAATTCTGCCACATTGTCTGATTTTTTTTCTGGATGTCATTCCAGGCCTTCGTACAATCTATTGGACTGAAGGCATGGAACAGTGATGCAGAGGACTTAGAGCACAAGACAACTGAAGTGTGTATATGTGTTAGCTGACAAGGACATGGAGACCGATTTAAGTCAGGTTGACTTTGGCTGATCTCAAAACAGAAGACCTCCAGGAGTCCGAAGACTGTACACTAGACTGGGAAGTCCTAGGCTACCAGATCTAGGCTGGAAAATCTGGATGATCTCTAAATCAGGGGTCTCCAAGCTTGGCAACTTTAAGTCTGGTGAACTGACTATAACTCCCAGAATTCCCCAGCTAGCTGGGTGGGGAATTCTGGGAATCGAAGTCTGCCAGGCTTAAAGTTGCCAAGTTGTTCTAAATAGCAGCAAAACCTCGAGTTTTCTTTTCCTCTTTGCTGCCACCTAGAGGCCATTCAGATTTTGGTAGGCAACTTTTTATTTATTTATTTATTTATTTATTTATTTATTTATTTATTTATTTATTTATTTATTTATTTATTATTGTGATTTATATGCCGCCATTCTCCCTGAGGACCCAGGGCGGCTTACATAAAAACAATCATCAATACAAATCACAGTAAAACAATTAAAAAATTAAAACCCCCATTAAAACCATTCTAAAAATTATAGGATTATAAAACCCCTCGATCAGATTATTGTTGAAACAGCCACATCTTTAGTCTGTGGCGAAAGGAGAGGAGGTCGCGGGCCGTCCTGAGCTCGGTGGGCAAACAATTCCAGAGGGTCGGGGCTCTGACAGAGAAAGCCCTCCCCCTGGGGGCCGCCAGCCGACATTGTTTGGCCGATGGCACCTGGAGGAGGCCCACTCTGTGGAATGCACCGGATGATGGGAGGAAGGCAAGAGATGGTCCTGTAAGTACCCCGGGCCTACGCCATGTAGGGCTTTATAGGTAAGCACCAGCACCTTGAAACGGACCCGGAGAGCAACCGGTAGCCAGTGCAGCTCGTGCAGGAGAGGTGTAACCCGGGAGTAACGAGGAGCCCCCGTAACTACCTGTGCTGAACTAACTGGAGTCTCTGGATGCATCCCAAGGGTAGCCCCATGTAGAGGGTGTTACAGTAATCCAACCAAGAAGTAACAAGGGCATGAGTGACCATGGCGAAGGCATCTCGATCCAGGAAAGGGTGCAACTGGTGCACAAGATGTACTTGTGCAAAGGCCCCCCTGGTTACGGCCGTCAGATGGTCATTCAAGGATAGCCGAGAATCCAGGAGGACACCCAGATTGTGAACCCTATCAGATGGGGTAAGAGTCTCCCCACCGATCACTAATGATGGTATCTCTGTATCGGCGAGATGCCGGCACCCACAGCCACTCAATCTTGGAAGGGTTCAGTCTGAGCCTGTTCTTACCCATCCAAACCCGCACTGCCTCCAGGCAGCGGGACATCACAGAAAGGACATCCCCAGGGTAGCCCGGGGTAGAGATATAAAGCTGGGTATCATCCGCATATTGGTGATACCTCATCCCAAAACCACGAATGATCTCACCCAGCGGCTTCATGTAGATGTTAAAGAGCAGGGGATAGAGAACCGATCCCTGAGGCACCCACATGTGAGAGGCCTCTGGGAGGATCTCTGACCCCCCGCCAATATCCCGCCGAGTGGCCTGAGAGGTAGGAGGAGAACCACTGCAACACAGTGCCTCCTATCCCCAACCCCCTGAATCGCTGCAGTAAGATACCATGGTCGATGGTATCGAAAGCCACTGAGAGGTCAAAAAGGACCAGGATGGAGGAGCAACCCCCATCACAGGCCCGCCAGAGATCATTCACTAGGGCGACTAATGCCATTTCCCTGCTGTGGCCGCGCCTGAAGCCAGATTGGTAAGGATCCAGGTAGTCTGTTTCCTCCAGGAAATGAGGAAATTGCTGTGCCACCATGGTCTCGACAACCTTCGCTAAGAAGTGGAGGTTGGAGACAGAACGGTAGTTGTTAAGGGAGTCCGGATCCAGGTTAGGCTTCTTAAGGAGAGGTCATACCACTGCCTCTTTGAGTACAGCGGGGACAAAACCCTCCCTCAGCGAGGCGTTAACAACTGCCTGGATCCAGTCTCTCGTCACCTCTCTGGCTGCAGGAACAAGCCAGGAGGGACACAGGTCCATACATACGTGGAGGCCCCCAGCCGACCCATAATCCTGTCCACTTCATCCAATGAAACAGGCTCAAACTCAGCCCAGAAGACTTCACCAAGACTAGCCCCAGTCTCCTCAGTGGATTCTGCCCAGTCGGAGTCCAACTTGGTCTGGATTCGAGACCCCTCCCCCCCGATAATTTATCCACTGCCCAGAGAGAAAAATCAGGTCGAGTGTGTGTCTACCTTTATGAGTTGGGGCCTGCACAATCTGAGTTAAGTCCATGGCCGTCATGGAGGCCATGAACTCCCGCACCAACTCAGATGTCTCCCCAGCCAAGGGCAGGTTGAAATCTCCGACAACCAGGAGGTTGGGGAATTCCACCACCAACTCGGCCAAGACATCTAGTAGTGAGGCTATGCAGCTGGGTGATAGGTACGTAACCAACAGACCCGACTGAACTCCAGGATCCCACTTCAAAAGGAGCGCTTCACACCCGCCTATCTGAGGGACAGGGACCTCCCTAGGACTAAGACTCTCCCTGATCACTACCGCCCCTCCCCCGCCCCTCCCCTGGAGTCGTGGCTGATGCAGTACCTGAAAACCTGGGGGACATAAATCCGGGAGACGGGAATGTTTTGATAACATAAGGCAGCTGACAAAGCAAAATTACTTCTGTATTATTGGCAAGAAAACTATATGCTCACCAGGTGTAAAGTCTGATTTGAGAGTCTTTCCTGCAGACTTATAATATTTCCTGCAGACTTATAATATTTTATTTTATAGTGGAACTGAGAGTGTTATTTCTTTAAATAAAGTAAAGAAGTGGAGTCGGTGTGTAGGAATCTTTTACTTAGAAAAACCATGAGTACTACTTGCTAGGAGTAAAAACTGTTTTGAAAATGCAGACATACACACACACACACACATGCGTGCGCGCGCGCACACACACACACACACACACACACACACACACACAATTTATTTAATTCAAGTCTTCTCAGGAGCAAGTCTTTTTGCAAGCAGAGGACTAAAAACGTCCTAAATATAGATTGCACTGCGGTAAATCCAATGCTCTATGCTATCGTTCAATCTGAACTTTCTGGACATTGAGGCAGGAGGTGCATATCACTCTAAGCCTTTGCTTGTATAAACATGACTATTGTATAAACCACTGTTGGTTGATCTTCCACAATGAGCCTAAATCAAGCAAGCCATACTCCAGCTTAGTATGGTGTTGAACCAGACCAAAATGTTGAAAGAGTCACTTATTTTACTTGAACTTGCTGAGGTTTCCATTCCACATTACATCATGCATATTATGGGAAGCCAGAATGCTGGTGGTAGAACCTTGCTTTCATGTCATGCTCTTAACTCTTCCCTTCCAGAAAATGGCTTGCAAATATTGGCACCAACTTAACTTCCAAATTAACCCTCATGTTACCATATACTAATACTGTATGTGTAATATAATGTGTAATATAATAACCATATACTAATACTGTATGTGTAATATAATAACATGCAGCACAAGCTAATCTTATGCACATCAATATAGAGAGTTAGTATGTCATGTGGCTGGTTTGTTTTTGGTTTAATGCATTTTGTCAGTCCATCCCTGACGTCTCTAAGCATGATTTATGACTTGACAAGAAATGTGAACCCAGACAATTGTGGTTTACTGAGCTAAGTATGGTTTTGTTTAATATGTGAACTCAGCTACAAGGGCTAACCTAGGAGGCTCCCACTAAAACCCCCTGAAATAAATGGCCATAATTGTATATCAATTGTATAACTACTGAATTTTGACAAAGAATGAAATATTAAAAACCAAAGAGAAAAAGAGTTAGAAAAGTCAGAGAAGGAAGGGGTCACCAAAAAAATTAAAGAATAGATTTAAAAAAAACCCTATATTGAGTAGGAGAGGTTTTCTATTTTAATGTTCTCAGCTAAAATGCTAGGGTGGCCATTTCCAGAGATTTTCCCACTTTGTTTTGCCAAAGTGTGTTTTATTCAGGCAAATATAGTCAAGTCAATCTTGGTTACTGTGAGTATATAGTTTTCTTCTGAACAGATTGAGTCCACCTGCTAGGATAAATTCCTTGTAAAAAGATATTTGAGGAATAATAAATCTTTCTCAAGCAGCTCTCCATTAGCCATAAGATATCCATCATTTCTCTTTGTAAGCATTCAAGTTTAAAAGCAAATTCTTTGTTCCCAGAAACTGCTGCCCTCATCATCCCTATTGTAGTTTAACTAGGTGAGTCCCAAGTATGAATACAAATCTCTCAGTTTACCTCTGTCTTAACAAAATTACACAAAACAGGACTTTTCCCAAATAGGTAGCTTATATAAAGTGACTTTTACATTGGCCAAGATCTGCCTTTGTGCCTTTAACCAACTGCACAAGTCGCAGAAATTCAACAGGTGCAGTTTCTCTTGGCATGAATATGCAGCGGGGAGAAATGTGAGACCTTTTCCCTAAGCCAAGGAACTTAGCATGTGACATGTGGCTTCTGCCAAAGAGATGGCTGGCACTGTCAACCTTAAAAAGCCCTTTCATGGGAGACTTAAGTGTACTTGTTGGGAATGTTGGCATGAGGGAAGAAGGACCCCTGGCCTGCCTCTATTCAGACAGTGTTTCTGCATCCCAGATTTGTGTAACGTGGCAGTTCCTGAAAGATTTCAGGTTTCAATAGTCATGAAAGTTTATACATATTTGTTGGACCTAAAGAAAACTTTCTCCTCTATTGATATAGTCATCTTTTAACGACCCCATAATCCCTTGCGGGGTGGAGTCTGGGCAACCGAATGGAGCTAGCAGAGTGTTTTAATGGCCAGATGCCCTTCCTGTCACCAATGTGGAATTTTGTTCAGCAGATATATTCTCAGTGTGCTCAGAGAGAGAAAAATCTATCTAGGATCGATTGTGAGACAGGAGCGCCACCTCCAGGGCACTGCACCATTTCTTTCTCCTCTATCAGTATCTTCAGGGAATAAAAGGATATACAAGTAGTCCCTCTTAACGATCATTTGTTCAGCAGGTGTTTGAAGTAACCATGGCACTGAATGAGAAGACTTACAACTGGTCCTCGTACAGTAGTTTTGGTTGTCACACAGCATTGTCATTGTGATCACATGATCATGATTCCGGGGCTTAGCAATCCGATCACAATTCTAACGTTGCAGCATCTGATAGTCATGTGATCGCGGCTTGCGAGCTTCATGGCCAGCTTTCGACAAGCAAAGTCAATGGGGTGGCTGGCAGGAGGTCACAAATGATGAACTCAGGATGTTGCCATTGCATGAGATTCACTTAACAATGACAATCAGGAGTGCCACAGTGCTGTTGTAATTTGGTGCAGCCACACAATGTCATGCTTTATTATCGTTAAGCAAGAACTGACTGTATATATCGATTCTTGAGATGGACTCAAAAATGCCAAATCGAGTCCTGAACATCTGATTGATGAATCAACAATAACATAATAAGTTCTGCAAGAAATACCATTTGCCTGCAAGCAAGAACCGGTGGGACCATAAAATAGACGAAATAATAGAAAATAAAGAAGCTATTATTAAATAAAAAAGTCTATATACTGGATGTGGCAGTACCTGGAGACAGTAGAAGAGAAGAGAAAGAACTCAGGGAATCTGAGTGGTGTAGGAGGCTAATGCCTCCTACTAAGGCAGCATTTAACATCCAGCTGCCTGCAATTACTGCGAGTTCAATTCTCACCAGGCCCAAGGTCGACTCAGCCTTCCATCTTTTCTAAGGTGGGTAAATTGAGGACCCTGTTTGTGGGGGCAATAAGCTGACTTTGTATAAATATACAAAAGTATGAAGGCTATTGCTTAACGCATTGTAAGCCGCCCTGAGTCTCCGCAGAAGGGCGGCATATAAATCAAATAAAAAAAAAAAACCTGGAGAAGATATCAAAATACAAAGACCTGCAAATAGAAATAGAACAACAGTGGCAAAAGAAAGCAAAGGTATCTATGGAGATTCTCAGTCATCCAGGTCATGGTTGTCCCAAAGGTGCTTTTTCTGCACTACTCAGGTGACCCTGACGACACAGATAAACCTCCAGATGGCCTCAATGACTCTAAAAGAATACAAATGACTAGCTGTCTGCAAGGAGTATAAAGCCTTCCTATTCTCTACTTCTTGGATGAGAATTGAAACGTCTTCAAAGAAAAACCAGAAAGTTCAGTTGCCTCTTGAAAAAAGCACCTTTGGGAAAGCAAAGGTGGTACCAATAGTACAACAACTGGAGCAACTGGAGCACCACTTGAACCCCATTGGCATTGACAAAATCATCATCAGTCAATTGTAAAAGGCAGCTATACCCAGAACAGGCGACTATACCCAGAACAGGCGACATTCTGTGATGATAACCTTTAATAGCATCAAACATCCAAATCTGCCTAGCCCAGCTCTTGGGGAAGAATTTAATAGATGGATAAAAATGCCAAATGCCATATAACGATACGATATAAGATACAATATGATAATAATATAATTCCTCATGACTGTAAAAAAGATGCCAATTTTTCTGTTTATTTTCAATGATTGGTTTTCATAAGGTGGCCTGGTTTGTTTCAGTTGGCCATGTTAAATCCATCCAGTCATTGTGATTCATAATCTGTGATTTATGGGTTGGCATATTTTGTGAATTTAGCCAATTATGATTTATTTAGGAATCATGCAATGTTTATCCATCAGTAGTATGAACCAGATTTATAGAAATTTTACAGAAATTCCAATCAAGTATAAGCATCTATGCATGGGCACACCTATGTGTGTATGTATACAATTGTGCATTCATGCACACCCAAAATGTGTACTATATAATTTGTACATTGAATCTTTATTAGATATTGAGCTTCTCTTTAATATGCTAATTTGAGTTCATGACTTTCTTTTACTTTAGTAAGTAGACATTTTATTACCAAGCATATATCTCTGTTTTTAAATTTTATTTTGAAATAAATTGAAATTCCCTCAGAGGGAAACAAAAAACAATTTGGAACTCTTTGAACATTAGAATAAAGCATCGTATTCTGTACTTCAGTAAGAAGGTACCTTTTAAATGAAAGTGAGAATTTCCTGCATTGCAAGATGATGGTATCTTGGGCTTTTCTATTGTCTGCACAATTTTAAATATGAAAGCTTTGATAGCAAAGAACTTTCTTTCAGTCTTTTCCAATATAGTATCTTCCCTTTAAGGGAGACAACAGCTCTTTCCACCCAGAAGCCATCATTTAGAGTACAACAAGGAAGGCAAGGTTGCTTCAAAATAGGTAGATAAATAAAATAAATTGTGTAAGTAGGTGAATTACTTGAATCAGTCTTCTTAATGCTGAAGCTTTCTGCATATTCAAAAGTCCAAATGTCTATTCTGGGAATTCTTCTCCACTCTACTACCTTAAGGAAGTTTTTTTTTCTTAAGATTTGCCTCAATCTTTTTCAAAAACGAGTCCAACATCCCCATCTTGTGGTGCAGATCAAAACTTCAGGCTCACAACTCACCTGGTGGCAAATTCCCATTCTGAGAGACAATGTTTTTTATTTTATTATTTATTTATTTCAATTTATATACCGCCCTTCTCCCCGGGAGGGGGACTCAGGGCGGTGAACAACCAGATTTAAAACACATATAATACAAACATTAAAAGAATGATAAAATTAAATTAAATTCATTGGCGTTCCAAATAAAATTCTAACCCCATTAAAATACCCAATTTAAAACCCCAGAAATCAATAAGAAAAATTTTGTTAAAACCCCCATTTAAAAACAATCAAGCAAGGCCGGCTTGTTGAAATAAATAGGTCTTAAGGGCCTTTCGGAAAGTGCGGAGGTCCGGGATCAAACGAACTTCTGGAGGCAGCTCGTTCCATAGGGTGGGTGCCCCCACAGAGAAGGCTCTCCCCCTGGGGGCCACCAGCCGACATTGCTTGGCTGATGGCACCCTGAGAAGGCCCTCTCTGTGTGAGCGTACTGGCCGGTGGGAGGTTATCGGTAGCAGCAGGCGGTCCCGCAGGTACCCCGGTCCCATGCCATGGAGCGCTTTAAAGGTCAAAACTAACACCTTGAAGCGCACCCGAAAGACCACCGGAAGCCAGTGCAGCTCGCGCAGGAGAGGTGTCACATGGGAGCGCCCTGTCGCTCCCATAATCACCCGCGCGGCCACATTCTGGACCAGTTGGAGCCTCCGGGTGCACCCCAAGGGGAGCCCCATGTAGAGAGCGTTACAGTAGTCCAAGCGAGACGTGACGAGTGCATGAGTGACCGTGCACATGGAGTCCCGATCCAGAAAGGGGCGCAACTGGCGCATCAGGCGAACCTGATAAAAGGCCCCCCTGGCCACGGCCGCCACATGCCCTTCCAAGGACAGCCGTGAATCCAGGAGGACACCCAAGTTGCGCGCCCCCTCTGTGGGGGCCAATGACTCACCCCCAATAGCCAGCGATGGCACTAGCTGGCTATACCGGGACGCCGGCATCCACAGCCACTCGGTCTTGGAAGGGTTGAGACGAAGCCTGTTCCTCCCCATCCAGACCCGCACGGCCTCAAGGCACTGGGACATCACTTCGAGGGCATCATTGGGGTGGTCAGGGGTGGAGACGTACAGCTGAGTGTCATCAGCGTACAGTTGGCAACTCACCCCAAAACCACGGATGATCTCACCCAGCGGCTTCACATAAATGTTGAACAGGAGCGGCGAGAGGACCGACCCTTGTGGCACCCCGCAAACGAGGCGCCTCGAGGTCGACCTCTGCCCCCCTGCCAACACAGACTGCGATCGGTTGGAGAGATAGGAGGAGAACCACCGTAGCACGGTGCCTCCCACCCCCAGAGCCCCCAACCGACGCAGCATGATACCATGGTCGATGGTATCAAAAGCCGCTGAGAGATCTAACAGGACCAGGACAGAGGAGCATCCCCTGTCCCGAGCCCTCCAGAGATCATCCACCAACGCGACCAATGCCGTCTCCGTGCTGTACCCAGGTCTGAAACCGGACTGGCACGGATCTAGATAGACAGTTTCCTCCAGGTACTGTGGGAACTGGCGCGCAACCACACTCTCAACAACCTTCGCAACAAAGCGAAGGTTGGAGACAGGATGAAAATTTGCCAAAACAGCCGGGTCCAGAGAAGGCTTCTTGAGGAGGGGCCTCACCACCGCCTCTTTCAAGGTGGTAGGCAAGAAACCCTCACTCAAAGAAGCATTTATAATCCCCTGGAGCCAGCCTCGTGTAACTTCCCGAGTGGCCAGTACCAGCCAGGAAGGACACGGGTCCAATAAACATGTGGTTGCGTTTAGACTCCTCAAAGTCCTGTCCACGTCCTCGGGAGTTACAGGATCGAACTCATCCCAGATAACGTTCTCAAGACCAGCCTCAGTCACCTCGCTGGAGTCTACCCAGTCAGAGTCCAAGCCTTCCCGAATCTGAGCGATTTTATCGTGCAGATACTGTGCAAAATCCTCAGCCCGCCCTTGCAAGAGGTCCTCCCACGCTCCCTGATGTAGGAGGGAGCGGGTCACTCTAAACAAGGCGGCTGGGCGGTTATCTGCCGATGCAATAAGAGCGGAAAAGTAATTACGCTTTGCCGCTTTTATCGCCACCAAATAGGTCCTAAGATGGGACCTAGCTAGTGTTCGGTCGGATTCAGATCGACTCACCCTCCAACCACTCTCTAGGCGTCTTTTCCGGTGCTTCATCTCCCTCAACTCCTCAGAGAACCAAGGAGCCGGACAGGTTCGGTGCCGGGTCAGAGGCCGCAAAGGCACGACTCGGTCCAGGGCACTAGCGGCCGCCCTATCCCAGGCGGCCACCAGGTCCTCGGCCGAGTCGTGAGCCAGAGTTTCGGGCATTGGCCCAAGCTTCCTCTGAAACCCATCAGGGTCCATCAGGCGCCTGGAGCGGAACCACCTAATCGGTTCCACCTCCCTGCGGTGGGGTTCGGCGGTCAGAAAGTCTAGCCTCAGGAGAGAATGGTCCGACCATGACAGGGGTTCAATAACTATATCCCCTACATCTAGGCCATTCAACCACTGACCAGACACAAAAACCAAGTCCAGAGTGTGTCCTCCTGTGTGAGTGGGGCCAAGAATTAATTGTGTCAGGTCCATGGCTGTCATGGAAGCCATAAACTCCCGAGCCAACCCAGACGCCTCACCGACAGACGGCAGGTTGAAATCCCCCATGACCAGAAGCCTGGGGGTATCAACCGCCACCTCGGCAATAACGTTGAGAAGCTCGGGCAGGGCCGCTGTCACGTGGCAGGGAGCCAGGTACGCGATCAGCAAGCCCACCCGCACACCATGGCCCCACTTCACCAGGAGCGACTCACATCCGGCTATCTGAGGTACAGTGGTCTCCCTTGGATCCAGACTTTCCCTTATAATGACCGCCACCCCCCCACCCCTGCCCTGGGCCCTTGGTCGATGAAATGCTCGGAAACCTGGCGGGCACAACTCTACGAGGGGGACCCCCTCCTCTTGGCCCAACCAGGTCTCCGTAATACCTGCCAGGTCCGCACCCCCCTCCTGAATAAGATCACAGATGAGGGGGGCCTTATTAACCACGGACCTGGCATTACACAACATCAACCTCAGGCCTGGACGCCGTAACTCTGAACAACTCGGGGAGCGAGAAGAGTCTTGAGGGCCGAGGCACGCCACCGCTTGGAGACAGCGGCTACGTGCCCCCAATACATGATACGGCCCCCTGCTCCCGCCATATCTGCCCCTCCCAACCATGGCTCTGATGAAATTACCCTCCTTACCTTCTGCAGCGAGCTCCTCCTCACCCCGTTCCCCGCCTCCCGTTTCAGGCCCCTGTGACGAGCCCGGCCTATAGCCCTCCCTCCCCTCCCCCCTCCCCCATCCCCCTAAAAGGTTAGACAAGGACAATTTTAAAAAACCCCGCAACCCCCTCTTTGCGGCATGCAAAGTTATGCATGAGTTATGTTCCAAATATAACTCCTACAACTGATTCCAGACTGCTTAGTGACAGAGCCATGTTTATAATCTTCAAGCTCCAGATTTTCCTGTTCTTACTGAAGTGGTTTATTATTATTATATATTTGTGGAATGTGTAATTAGGCTTGATTGACTGGTTTGCTGATGTTTCATGAAAGCTAGGAATTGATGGCACTGCAACGTTTCAGCAACCTCTGTCAAACTCCTTTGTCTCTACTGAGTGATAATATTTGGCTTTCTAAGAAGACCACACCTCACAATCTGTTCCTGAAGGCTAATCCTTGATTTAAGTAAATGATTCTGTGTACCTCCTTATAGCTTGAGAAACACCAGCCCAAGATCATGGCTGCTTTCCATAATCTCAAACCAATCCCTTACTACTGATTCTTTTTCTAATTCCAAATGTCTGTGAATTGCCTTCTTAGTGCCAGGCAGTTCTGAGTTCTCAGCCAATCTGAGCTTTTAAGCAAGCAAACCTCCAGCCTCTAATATCATTTTTATGCCCCTAAAAAATTAAAAAAAAAAAAAAAACAGGGAGATAGCTGCTGCCCAAGCATTGCTTAGAAATATCCTTGTCCAGAAAAAGGCGGGGAGAGGAGGGGAGGGGAGAGATGGGGAGGGGAGAAGAGGAGAAGGAAGGAGAGAAATAGGTTTGGAAAGAAGGGGGTTAATCCCCTGCATTGTACTGTACATTTCTCAGTTCACATCATATGTATCGTTTTCTAGGTGTATGGCTTAATTATTTTCCTCATAAAGTTGTGTCTTTCTTGTTTTACATGCATTTGTAATGTTGTATATGTTTCACCTGTGTGTGTGTGTGTGTGTGTGTGTGTGTGTGTAAGAGGAGGGTATAGTTTGTGCCAGTGGTGAAATTCAAATTTTTTTACTACCAGTTCTGTGGGCATGGCTTGGTGGGTGTGGCAGGGGAAGGATACTGCAAAATCTCCATTTCCACCCCACTTCATGGGAAGGATACTGCAAAATCTCCATTCCCTCCCCACTCCTGGGAGAAGGATAGTGCAAAATCTCCATTCCCACCCCACTCTGGGATATAATATAATATCTGCCTTATATTAGGGCTAGGGTTAGAGGTAGAGGTCAAATCTGGATTGTGAATATCCAGATTACTAGCTATGTCTTAATTGGTGTGGATAACGACTCCTACTAAATGATCTGTTCAAAATGATATTTCTATGGTAAACATGATAATTGGTTCCAGCTCCATGGAAATAAGTGACATTTTAAAAAAACAATTATTTCTATGTAGATTAATAAATACTTCAATAAAGGATAAAATAATACATTTATAATTTAAATTTATTCATAACTAAGTCTCAGAATAGTTATTTTAAAAAAAACAATATATATATATGTTTTTATTGTCTTTCAAAATACCTTAGCAATGTAGACTGTTTTCTTTTTCTTCAGAACTTCATTGATATGCTGGTGGATGCATCATGCATTTATCCACATCTCAACAAATTTGCATACTTCAATCAAGATTAGCATCAGCATCCATGACTTTTGCTTCACGACTTCTGCAGCTGGAAAGATATCTTGAGAGTGAACTCCATCACTTCCACGTTACAGTTTTCCTCTGACAGAATCTTGCTTTTCTCCATTTTGCACAAACAAATATTAGCAGTTTCTAAAACCTCAATGATAACCACATACATGCTAGCTATTCATTAACTAAATTTTGGTTTTCATTAAATGTGTCCTGGTATCAGTTTATAATTTGCACTAAATTGAATATCAGATTATTCAAACTCACAATAATTGTGATCTTGCAACAGATGGCAGAAAAAAAGTACAATTTTCTGTATCAGTTTGCTGCTATTTAATGGTTGTTGTTTGAATTTTTTAAAACTCTAGATTTAGTAGCTTTCCCTTATATTTTGGTTCCTGTGAAAATTACTTCTCTTTAGCATTCATATTTTGCCTGCTAATAAAGAATTATTCTGTGATACACCTGGCCAGATAGGAGTGGCCATAGCAGTGTATCAATCAAAATAATAAAGAAGAATATTTGTAGCTCAGGGCTGAAATGTTTTCTGCAAGAAACTACCAAGCTCAGAGAGCACCAAAGACCGCTCAAATCAAAATAAATCAAAATGATTTTCTGAGTGGACAGGACTCAAAACAAAACTTTCTGAGAATATCCATAATATCCTCTCTACATTGCAAATATATGGAGCAGATATATTTCTACCCTCCAAAATATACCCTGGTCTTTGTTATTTGGCAAAAAATCAATTATCTCGTTTCTTTAAGCTGACCGAGAACTGATTTAGACTGAAATCATTTACATCCCAGCTGTCTTCAACTTGATGTCGTGCTAAACTATTAGGTTTCACCTCCTATAATCCCCAGCCATCTGGATGGGGATGGGGGACTTGAAATCTACTTAGTAACACTGCCATATTTGTGGGGGCCCTGAGCAAGATGTCATGTCAGAATATCTGGCTGCTAATCATCAAAAGTGCCTGAGTGCTCCTCCTTCCTGCAGAACATTTTCTTCCCCACTCCTTCTGCTTCTGCCCCAACCACCCTACCACACTGCCCCTTGCTTCCTCTCTCCCCATCTTGCTACCACCAGCTGGCAAACATGGAAAGAAATGCTACACTGGCTTTTTGGTTGAAACCATCATACCTAGATTATGGACTTTGTTATAATTAATTGTAATGGAATGTGTGGATGATCTTGTGGGAAAAAGATGGTGTCTAGAAAACAATCAGACAAGACAGGGAGATGCTTCTGGTGGCTTAACAGTCAGAGGAAGCAACCTAGAAAAGATCAGGAAGTTAAATGTGGCAGAAGGAAATTTGTACCTTCAGATTTGCAAGATTCTCTTAATGTAGCCTTACAATTAAGTAGATTTAGCTCATCTAGCCATGTTTCCTGTCTGGTTTACCTGGGAGGACTGATCTGCAATGAGCTGGCCCATTTAAAGCCTCTTTATTGTCCTCAGAGCTGCTATTAATTGAACAACTATCTGATTACCTGGTGTTGCCCAGATATTTATTTATCCCAATCTTGTATTAAATAGGAAAAGGAATAAATTATATCTTTAGTGTCAAATCAAAGCAATTTTATTTACAGGATTTTTAAAGTATAAGCACAGTATACAAATTATAAAGTAAATATTATTCAAATTAAGTATAATATTAATTTAAGAAAAAACTTGATTATAAACAACATTTTTAGTTTCACCTCCAGGAGCAAGAATAAATAAATTCTGTGTGAACCTATCCTTGAGCAAGCAACATAAAGTTATCCGTGGGAGAAACAGGGTGATCTCAAATCCACTCCACAGTACTTAATAGACTGACCTGTGACCTTGATCGTGATTGAGAATGCAAGTCTCATTTTTTTTCAAAAATTTTTCAATTTTTTTCCCAGAGTAAGTCATCTGTGTACCAAGTTTGGTTGAAAATCCTTGAGCTGTTCCAGAGTTATGCTGGAATACACACACACATACACACACCCCACACACTGAGGGGTGTTAGGGGTGTCTTACCCCCACAGTATTTGTTTCCAGAGAGTAAGTCATCTGTGTACCAAATTAGGCCTTAAAATGGCAATTGTTCAGTTGCAGACTAGGAGTTTCTCCTCACTTCACCTCATAAATGCAACCTCTGGGCATGTTTTCCTGCCATGGTTGTAAAATCATATTTCCTCCTTTTATTTTGGCTTGGATGCTCCTGTTGCATTTGCTGCTGTGCTTACAGTATTTTCCTCTGTCAAAGGTTAGCACCCACCCTTCTCCTAGAAGAATGAAATATTTTGAGAAATAATAAAAAAGGAAGAATATTATATTTCCCTGGATGAGAAATGGAGAAACATGCTCTTGGAAAGCAGCCCTCATCTTCCTTAATAGCCCACAGCAGATGTCAGCATTTAAGAGATAAAGAGTTAGGTAGCTCTATTCATAAGCAAATACCCTCATCCAAGATCCAACAAAGCAGTGGTGAAATGTAAAATTTGTTACTACCGGTTCTGTGGGCGTGGCTTGGTGGGGGGTTAATGTGACTGGGTGGACATGGCCAACTTTTTTTTTTAACTTTTAAAACCATTTTTTCTACAACCTCTTTGGCCGAAGAGCTTGTAGAGAAAAATGCTTTTAAAAGCCTCTGACGATCCCAGCTGAGCCGCGCAATCATCAGAGGCTTTTTTTTTTTTACTTTTAAAAGTATTTTTTTGGCCAAAGAGGTTGTAGAAAAAATGTTTTTTAATTTTTTTAAAAAAGCCTCTGATGATTGCGTGGCTCAGCTAGGCATGAGTGGGGGAGCAGGGATTTTTGCTACCGGTTCTCTGAACCAGCTGCCACCATCACTATCGGATTGGGCAATCCGGTCCAAACCGGGAGCATGTCACCCCTGCAACCAAGATAGGATTAGCCCTCAGCAACAATAGGTATTGCCCAACACCCTTTCAGAACACAAGCCTCTTCATTGCATTATCTCAGAAGTTCAAACTTCAACCAAACCTGGGAGCTCAGACAACCCCAGCTGTGACCTCTACATAATCCTTACATGGCCCCATGGGAGTCTGAGAACAGCCATTACAATACATGTTCTTGCACAGGAACAGGAAGCTCAAGTGCAAAGCCCAAGAGAAGGTATAACTCCCCCCCCCAACTCCATGTGGTTAGTTACTCAGAATCTTATGTGCTTGGTGGTTCTGTTCATTATTAAACTATCTTTTCAATCACCCTCCATATTGCCACTGGTTTTCTCTTGGTTTGGAACTGACCCAGATGGATATTTCTTCCAACACCTCCTTGCAGGCTAACTCTGCCATTTATTGGCTACATCACCAAGACAGGAATACTTCTTGCTCCCCTCAGTGGGGTCATTAATGACTACGGTCTCTAGTGCCATTCCTTGTGCTCTTCTGATGGTTACTGATCAACCTAAGCATAGGGTCTGGGTTTCAAAGTCAGCTGAAGTGAAGGTGATGCAAGTCATTTTGAAGCACTTAAAGGGAGATTGGGAAATAGCAGCATCCATGTGTGGGTATCTGGAGTGGTGAGGTGGAAAGGCAAGATGGCAGTTGTGCCTGCACAACTCCAACCCCACTCCTTTTGTACATGCCCCATTGTTGTATGCATGTACAGGTGATTGGGGCTTGGATCACACTGCCCTGGAAAGTGCTGGGAGTAGAAAGGCTGTTGTGGGAGCAGCCATAGACGAAAGCCATTGGTGTCAATGGGAATCAGCTAATGATTTGAATGGATGTCTTCTAATAGTTTTAAATCAGACGTTCCCAGTCTTGGTCCGTGATTTGGGCATACTGTGCTCACAAAATGGCTTCTGTGGACAGTACAGCAAATTAGAAAGCACTCTTCTCAGAAGTCAAATTAGAGATATTACACCCTGCTACTCCTTCTAATGCCTCCCATGTGATCTCCACAGTTTAATTTAATTAAACACAGAGAGACACATTGTAATGCTGCCATTTGCCATTTTTGTTTTCTTAGAATCTTCTGAACCTACTTGAAAGTTTAAAATGTTCTTGAAAAAAAAATATGATGCTAGAGACTGGCACTTTTTTCTCCAGGATGCGTCTGTTTGTCTGCCTGCCTGCCTGCCTGCCTGCCTGCCTGCCTGCCTATGAGCAATAAAGCCTATTGAGCATTACATTAAGAATCCAATGTCGAGATATCTACCTCTCCAAATTATGCACACACTCACACATTCTCCCTCCCTCCCTCCCTCCCGCTCATCCAATTGAAAAGGGAAGTTATCTCCATTTGTTTCTGAAAAAAACTTTAACAAATTAAGAATAACTGAATTTAATTACCACTGTTAATTAGATATAACAGCTAGCATGTTTATTAATAGGAAAAAGCAAATGATAGTCTTTACAATGTGACTGTTATTTACGTAACTGATTAATACTGGAAGAAAGCTTCATTGCTGACCTAGAAATGATAGGTTGAACATTATCAAATCTCATTTAATAATATGCCATGAATTCCAATCCATTGTGTTCGTGGGAGTAAAAAGCTAGTTCTCATCTATTTCTTTTGAAGTGCTGGTTTTATATGTGTAGGAAAGGTTTTTCTTTTTCTTTTCCAGAGAGGACAGACTCAGTGATGCCTACACTGCAAAATCCCACAGGCAGAGACTTGCTTAACACTGCTTCAGCAAGAAGAGGTAGATTTGGCTATACAGTACTGTAGCTGTGTTGACTGAAGGATTCTGGGAATTGAAGTTTGAAAGCCCCAGGCCTAGGAATTCTGCTGCTGTTGTTTTTGGTGATGTGGAAACTCTTTCAGCATGATTGCTTTTAATTGTTTTCAACTGTTTAATGGATAAAATATATTGTTTAGTCTTGTTTTAATTGTATACACTACCTGGCATCCCATGCACATGACACGGGCAGCTATATAAATCAGTAGTGAAATCCAAATTTTTTTACTACCTGTTCTGTGGGCGTGGCTTGGTGGGCGTGGCAGGGGAATGATACTGTAAAATCTCCCTTCCCACCCCACTCCTGGGGGAAGGATATTGCAAAATCTCCCTTCCCACCCCACTCTGGGGCCAGCCAGAGGTGGTATTTGCCGGTTCTCCGAACTACTCAAAATTTCTACTACCGGTTCTGCAGGAATTCACCCCTGATATAAATCCAACAAACAAACGAACAGTTTTCTGTAATGTTCCTTTTCATTTAAACTTCAGGACTGAGTCTATTACTTAGGCCCAAAGTAGCACGGCTTCAGGTAATCCAGTGCCTTGGGGAAGGATTGATTACAGAAAAGAAAAATAATGGCAACATTCTTGCAAAACAATCCCAGTGAGGGTTGAGTATGTTCTGAGTGTGGGCTGCTTAATTTTTTGATGATGGGGACAGAATGAAAAACAAGAGTTTAGGGAAGAAAGAATAGAAAAGGCCACATCTGCTTGTCTGAAACGTTGAACAGAAGACTTTGGCTGGGGCTACCACTGCAGCTGTTGAACATTTCTTGAAATTGAAGTCAAGATTAAAAATAAAGTTACTGTACTGTAAAACCATAGTTCTGTAAAACAGGAACTAACTTGACTTAAGTTTTACTGTAGCTATTGACTATTTATGTCTGTCTCATGTGCTTTCTGTTTCCTCCTACAGCTGTTTCTCTCATCATTGTATTCTTAGGAGCTCATGATTTCCTGGCAAGTTTTGTTCGTTCACAAGCCATGGGTTCTTCCAGGAAAAGATGGGAATTAAATCAGCTGCAGCATATGCCTGAACTTGATTTTTAAGAACAAAATCCCACAGTACATTTTAACAGTAATCTGTTATCTTCATTTTCCCCACCCATTTTTTCAAGAGTACACTCTAATTGATTTTGGTGATGTTCTGCAAAAAACTTTAAACCAAGCTCTGAAAGTTATCTTTCCTTTAACAGAATCACAGTGCAGGGAAATTCTTTCCATCCTTTTCAGAAGCACTGTAGGACATTGGTTGAAGAGAGGAATTATGAAAGACAGATCTGTTTACCTTGAGTATCTATGCCTTATTTTTATTTCCCCAATTTGTTTACTAAAAGCGATGAATCTAGCCTATGAACATCAAAAAAGAATTCCTGTATGTAATGGGTGGAATCCAAGAATGATTTTCACCTTCCAGCAGCAGGATTGGGCCAAGAGTCAGTCCTTTCCTCCTGTCCACAAAATCTGCTCTGAAAGTTTGGGAGACCACCCACAGCAAAGTCTGGAGGCTCCTGAGGATGTTGCAAGGTAGAGGAGAGGGGTGGGGGGAAATGTCCAGTGAGCAGGAAATCTGCTCTTGCAATGTTATATTTCACCCATGTAGTAAGAAAGAAACTTAATGATTACAGCTGAAGGCTCATAAAAGTCAAATATTGTAATCATCACTACCTATGTAAAACCAGTAAAATGGGTTGCCTGGGGATCTTTCTATGGAAAATTTATTGCCACCAATACAGAACATCCGGTGTTACCTTGGTTGATTGTCTTCATATGCTAAAAGACATGATAAATGAGCACTTGCTAAGGATACAAATGGTCCATGGGCCTAGTATCTGCAGACAATTAGCTATTAATACCTAATATGCTAATTGGTCACAAGGGCCAATTGTCTAGCCCAGGGGTCAGCAACCTTAAACACCCAAAGAACCACAAAGGTCCTAACCAGAAGCCTCCATTCAATTCTAGAGCCGACTGGAACTCAGTTCCCCCACCATAGAGTCTCCTCCTAGCACGGCATCCTTTTTCCTCTACCTGTCCTAACCAAAAGCCCTATCAATTGTGAAGCCAACCAGCAACAGAGAGCCGCAGCAGAGGGATGAAAGAGCCACATGCGGCTCCAGAGACACGGGTTGCTGACCCCTGGTCTAGCCAGAAAAGTAACTTGTAACCATAATATCAACTTAATATCTTCTATCTGTATTATATTATATTATAATTCTCTTTGCTTTTGGCATTATAGGAATTGTGGCCTAATAGGTTTAGAAGGCATCAAATTGTGGAAGGTCAATGTAGGGGCAGCTTCATACAAAGCAGTCCAGATTAATTGGTAAGAAATAAAAATATTTTAGTGTTGGAATGTGAAATCATACAATAAGGATATTCACTTTTGGAGCCAGCCAAAACTTTTGAACTGTCTTCATGGGTAGTCATGTACATGTACATTGCATTACAGTAATCCAGTCTTGAAAAGATTAGGTGATTCATTGGATATATTGGTTGAACACACTGGGAGTTGTATTTCAGAAGCCAATGGCTGTAAGTTTCCAATTCTATATTAGAAGGAACACTCAGATTGTGGAACTGAAGTACTTTGGTTTTTCCTTTTTTTATTCACTAACTTAGTAATAACAAAAGAAAAATAGCTTGTTTCTTTTCACAGAGACATTTCATTACTAGACAATGAAGCATCATCAGTGCATGGGGGCGGGGTAATAGTGGTGGTGGAGATTTCTACTGATTCATATCTTGTAATTTTATTCTTTTCTTCCTAGCTTTTTGGGTGGGGCATTGTTTCTTCTGTGATTGTTCTAATATCTGGTGATAGTTTCTGTTTATCTGGAAGTTGGTTAATAGTATGATGAGGAAGGATGTCTGTTTGTGAAGGTCTAAGCTTACGTAACTCATCAAAGCTGGCAGGCCAAGCTACAATACATAAAAACAGCCAGCTAACTCTACTCCCCCATGCACTGACGATGTTACCTAGACTGGTAATCTGGTAACATCTGCAGGAAGAGAAGCAAGGTCAGAGAATGCCAAGGACCCAACAATTCAGCTTTAAGCTACACATATTCTCACTATGACAGGGGAAAAGGAATCTTCTAAAAATCTTAAAGAAATTGTTTTTTTCAGGTTAAAATATATTGATCATAATAGAGGATTTTCTCCTAATGCAAATGATAGAGTCAAGAAATAGAAAAAAAAGTCTCAAAATTCCAATAATGGAGGAAAAGATGAAATCATTCATTCCTTGTTGATCTTGATCATCCTTTCCCCTTTATACTTTATAAGTCAGCCACTTATATATAGCAAACTATTTCTCAAATTATCTGTTTTACCCCCAAATTTTGGTTGTCTGATGAAAGGATGGTCTGGAAGGGAGATGAGTTAACCATGCATTGGGCACACCAAAGCTTGATTATGATGATTGCATGCCAACAAGTTTTGTTCTTCTTAACCACACATAGATTGCTACTGCACTATAATGCAATATTTTTAGTTTTAGTTTAGGTCAGGGGTGAAATCCAGCAGGTTCTGACAGGTTCTGGAGAACCCGTAGCGGAAATTTTGAGTAGTTCGGAGAACTGGCAAATACCACTTCTGGCTGGCCCCCGAGTGGGGTGGGAATGGAGATTTTACAATATCCTTCCCCTGGAGGGAGGTGGAAATGGAGATTTTGCAGTATCCTTCCCCTGCCATGTCCACCAAGCCACGCCCACCAAGCCACACCACACCCACCAAGCCACGTGCACAGAATCGGTAGTAAAACAATTTGGATTTCACCACTGGCTTAGGTATTATGTGATCCCAACTTGATATGTGTGACCATAGCTACTTTGGTTTGTTCCACAAACCATGGCTTAGCATAGCATGAACTCTGTCACTGAAGTAGACCTCATTCCCAAAGCAGTAGTATGTCTGCTCATCAACTTGGAATTAAAATCCAAAGAGACACCAAAAGGCTTGTCCTCCAAATCATACCAGTAATGTCAAAAAATTGTCTTTTAAGACAGGTTTTGATTCACTAACTTAAATCAAACGTATAACTTTATAACTTGATCCACTAACAATTGAAGATACAACGGAAAATTTTTTCTTTGACATGCAGAACAAAAACAAAGAGTCACCTCCACGTGGGTTGAGCTTCAAGATAGATCAGAGACATCCCATCATCCTGCCTTTGTGGCCACTCCTGTCCTCCTACTAGATACTAATTTGTTTGGGCTGGAACTGAGGATGGTAAGAAGTGGATTTTCCAGCTGGGGTTGTCCAAAGAAGGAAATTGCCTGTAGAGATTAAAATGTGACTCTGGGAGACACCTTTTGGGGGAAACCTGAAAGTTAAACTCGGCCTGAAGGTAAAACTCGGTGGATAGGGCTGCCTGGTGAAGATCTGAGAACCAGGAAAAACACTGAAAAACAGTGGAGTCCGAGTTTGGTCCTTTGTTTGCAAGAAGTTTCATTACCTGATTAGTTGTGGGAGCTTCATCACTTGAGACTTCCAAGAAAAGATTGGAGTGTCATTTGTCAGAAATGGTGTAGGGTCTCCTGCTTTGGTGTGTGTGTGTGTGTTGGACCAGATGACCTATAAAGTCCCTTCCAACTCTGTTAATCTGTAAAAGGGTAACATCTGATGTTTGTTACCTAGTCTAGTAATAAAACGTCCACCAGCAAACCACCAAGTTCAAGGACCGCCAAGGACTCCTCATTGCAACCTTGAGCTACAGATATTCTCTTCTACCGGGACATTTAAAACGGAGGGTTTGTGTGTTGCGGATTCAGGAACTGCGCCTGGCTGAGGAGCGCCTTCAAAGCTGAGCGCTGGGCGGCGGCGGCCCACGGCTGTCTCCGCGGCTCGGGACAAGTCCCTGCAGGACGGCTGACAAGCCCCGCCTCTTGGCCCTGCCTTCTTCAGTCTCATCCCTCAGGTGTCTCCCTCCCTTTAATAACTATTTGCCTCTTTTCCCTCAGCCGAAGCTGCTCTGGGACAGCCAGGAACGAAGGCAGGCAGGCAGGCAGGCTGGCTGGCTGAACAGAGGACTGGATTGAACCGCGGGCGGCTGTGTGGGTGAACCGGCGTTTCGGAGCAGCTGCGCCGACAGGAAAAGCCACCCTGCCGGCTTCTTTGAGACAGTTTCTTCCTGGGCTGGTGGAGAAGCGACCGAGAGAGAGAGAGAGAGAGAGAGAGAGGAACGAAGCGGGAGGAAACCGAAGCCTCCGAGCCGGAGAGCAGGGCAGGCTTCGGTTGCTCGAGGGCCGGCTGGCACTTCGGGGGCCTGGCGGCAATCGGGGAGGAGGGGGGGGGGCTGTTCTGAAACGATGGCTTCCTCCCTCTGCGCCTTTCCTTTGTGTTCTGGATCCCTGATCCCAGCAGCTCTCACAGGAGGCGAAGAAAGCCGCGAGTGAAGTGATTCAGCAGCTTTGTTCATTTCCTTCCCGGCTCCGAAGCCAGAAAAGGACTGAGCTGGGGCGTGTGTGTGTGTGTGTGTGTGTGTGTGTGTGTGTGTTTGCGTGTGAACACACCAGCATGGGCCGGAGATCTGGAACCCTGGGCTGCCCTGACCCCTGAGGAGGACTCTCGTGTCCCAAGGCAGTTGGGACTGTCGGGAAAGCCCCAAGCTGAAGTTTCCTATTTGATAGGGAGGAAGCCGCCTTGTCTTGGTTTAGCTGGGACCTGCCATGTCCGGAGGGATGAAGTTTAATGGGTACATGAAGGTGCGCATTGGGGAGGCTGTGGGGCTCCAGCCCACCCGCTGGTCACTCCGGCATTCCCTGTTCAAAAAGGGATACCAATTGCTGGACCCCTACATCACAGTGAGTGTGGACCAGGTCCGTGTGGGACAAACCAGCACCAAGCAGAAGACTAACAGACCTACTTACAACGAGGAGTTTTCTGCTCCTGTCAACGATGGGCGCCAGCTGGAGCTGGCAGTCTTCCATGGCACCCCTATTGGCTATGATGACTTTGTGGCCAATTGCACGGTGCCCTTTCACGATCTGCTTCATGGCACAGGGTCTTCTGACAGCTTTGAAGGATGGGTAAGTAGTGGACTCTAAACATGGGTGTGCGTTCCCCTTGGCCTGCCTGTGCAGATTGTGTGACTTGGGAGATGAATCAAAGTTATTTTGCAAGGCCGGAGGAAATACCAAACCCTTGTCTTTGGGGATCGTAGAACTTTATTATTGAGATCCATGATTTATCATTCTATTTCTTCTTAATAATATGAATGTTACCGGAAGTGCATCTCTGGATTGTGCTTATCTGGATTTAGAGAAGTTGATAAACACAGGGTGATTAATCAGATAGTTCTTTCCTATTTATCATCTGGCATGTGATTTTCCAAAATATATCTGGCTAATAACTGCAGATATACTTACTATTTATGTACTTGTCCGTTTATTTAATGCTGTTTGCCACCTGGAATCAATATATGGGTGATCATATAAATTTAATTAATTCTTATTGACAAAGTAAATGAAAATGCATACAGTTATGTAAAAAGGAAATGTACAAAATATGAACATAACTCTAATTACAAGAGCAAAAAATGACTGAATTCTCTCTTAGAATGTATTTATTTCAAAAATTGTTAGATAATTAACATTTTCTGTAAAAGTATTGTTTTACAGAATCAAATTCTGTCGCTCTCGAAAAAGTTTGATAATTTGAATATTTAGCTATATAAGTTTAGAAACTTCTTCTGTTTTCCAAGATTGCACTATAGGTAGTTGTTTCTTATTTTTCAAGGCCATTTGGAAATTATAGCAATACATTACATAACCTAATGATGTGTTCCAAGAAGGATATACATTTATTAGTCTTGCTCCTAATCCTGCTTATTTTTTGAAGAAAATCTTTTGCTCAGCATTTGCCCACAGCATCAGTCCTTCAGTTTCTTCATGGGCCAGTGTATGGCTGAAATGTGAAATATAGTGTATTTTTCTTTTCAACTTTTTCAGAAACAGGAGTCAAGTCTGTTCAAGACTCTTGAACTTGAATATACTATCCACCATGAAATAAATCCAATATTGTTTACTTCTAAGCAGATTTCATGCTTTCCCCTACCCCATACCTCATTAAGCAAAGTATTTTAAATAGTACTTTGCATGATCAAAGAGGCAAGATAGTATGTTTGTGTATTGCAACTACAGATGCATTGATACAATTTGAAGGAAGGACTGCCTACTGATTCTCCCACTAATAGGAAATATAGGAAAGAGGCTACACATACCTCGGGAAGTTTTCTAGCAATTAAAATCTTGTGGAGAAAAGATACTCATGGGCCATTCTTTAAAATCCAAGCACAGTACAATTTGTCATGCAGGAGTCATTGAGATCTATCAAGCAGTGGAACAGCCCACTTCCTGAAATCATAGGTCCTCCTTCGTCGCTGGAGGCAGTAATTTGTCTGTGGTACTATGAGGATTTTTTCATAAATCTAGGGGTTGATGTCCTGTAACTTTTGATTTAGCCATGAAAGCCAGCAGGATGACTTTGGGCCAGTCACTTTCTCTCATTCAAATCTACGTCACAGAGATGTTGCTGTAGGGAAAAGAAAAGGAGAAAGCTGTGTAGGATAGGTTCTCCACCTTGAGTTGTTTATAAAAATAATAAATATGGAAAATAAACAAATAATAAACCAATAAAATAAGATCACTTCCAATCTAGATTCTAGGACTGAGCCTACTGTAGAAATGTCCTCTTCCGTCCTTCTTTCCTTTTGTCACATTATGAGGCTTAAAGCCCCAGAGTTGGAAACCTATAGCCCTCACATCCTGGACATAAATTGTTTCAGCTTCTACCCTCAAAAAGACACAATAGGGCACTGCACACCAAAACAACTAGGCACAAGGACAGTTTTTCCCTGAATGCCATCACTCTGCTTAACAATTAATTCCCACAACACTGTCAAATAATTTACTAAGACTGCATTACTATTATTCGTCTCTTCCTTACTAGTATCTAACTCTTCCCACTTATTACTATAACCATGTTGCTTGTATCTTTCAATTATATTGTTTTTATTTGTTTTCTAGTACGATTTGATAGCTTATTAGTAACCTTGACTATCACTAAGTGTTGTATATTTTTATTCTTGATGAATGTATTTTATTCTCCTTACATACACTGAGGCCATATACACCTAAGACAAATTCCTTGTGTGTCCAATCACACTTGGCCAATAAAGAATTCTATTCTATTCTATTCTATTCTATTCTATTCTATTCTATTCTATTCTATTCTATTCTATTCTATTCTATTCTATTCTATTCCATTCCATTCCATTCCATTCCATTCCATTCCATTCCATTCCATTCCATTCCATTCCACTCCACTCCACTCCACTCCACTCCACTCCACTCCACTCCATTCCATTCCATAACAAGGGCCATGCCCATTTTTGGCATTGGAGAATGTGATTCCTCAAAATGAGACTTCTGCTCCAACTTTAAATAAAGATGCTCCCTGTTTATCTGATCACAGCCAAGTCAAGAGGGTTTTGCTTATGCCATTCAAAGAGAAACATTTCTAAATCAGAAATGGCCAACCTCTTTATGGACCCCAAAGGCAGGGGTGAAATCCAGCAGGTTCTGACAGGTTCTGGAGAACCGGTAGCGGAAATTTTGAGTAGTTCGGAGAACCGGCAAATACCACCTCTGGCTGGCCCCAGAGTGTGGTGGGAATAGAGATTTTGCAGTACCCTTTCCCTGCCATGCCCACCAAGCCACGCCCACCAAGCCAACCACACCACGCCCACCAAGTCACGCCCACAGAACTGGTAGTAAAAAAATGGATTTCACCACTGTCCAAAGGCCTATCATGGGTGCACAGTTTCTCCTCTTTTTGCTCTGTTGCTCAAATATGCAACTGCCGAAGCCAGCTAAGCCTGAGAATGAACTATATATTACAGGAAAATTCTGAAATCAATCGTAGATCCCCCTTAGAGAGGTTATCATAATGACTATGGGAAATCTTGCTAGTTGATGGTCTGTAAATTCTAATAAGAAAAGAAATAAGATTACCAGAATGTAAATGTGTATTGTATCTGTTTTTTATTTATTCCTATGTCATAGTTCCAACTAGGTGGCAGTACCCAGGTGACTTGGGCTGATATCAAAAGTTAAGCATGCACTAACTAGTTAGTACATGGATGGAAACCATTAGAAAATCCTGGGGCTATGGGCTAGAATGGGCAAAAGTCCTAAAAGACAAAGGTAAATCAGGTTCATTTAGATTGCTAACTTTTTGGACTTGTTCATGAAGTCCCTTTTGTCTTCATGATTAGTAAAAAAAAGATCCAGGCTAAATATTAGGAGGAATTTGATGAAGTTAACAGTTGTTAAGTTGTGAAACTGTCCATATTGTGGTGAATTCCTTCTTGTTGGAATTTTTCCAAATAGGATCTGGATGGCCACCTGTCAACTGGGATTAGGGGATTCCTGTATTGAATGGGGAATGGACTTGATGACCTAAGAGGTCTCTGGCAACTTCTACTTTCTATAATAATTTTTTTAGTGTTAATTACCTCTGTTCAGTATCCTTGTGTTACCTACACCCTGGATAATTTCTTATTCTAATTCATGAGTCCTTGCCATTTAGTGTGGTGTAGTGTGGTGTAGTGTGGTGTAGTGTAGTGTAGTGTGGTGTGGTGTGGTGTGGTGTGGTGTGGTGGGGTGGGATGGAATAGAATAGAATAGAATAGAATAGAATAGAATAGAATAGAATAGAATAGAATAGAATAGAATAGAATAGAATAGCAGAGTTGGAAGGGACCTTGGAGGTCTTCTAGTCCAACCCCTGCTTAGGCAGGAAACTCTACACCACTTCAGGCAAATGGTTATCCAATATCTTCTTAAAAACCTCTAGGGTTGTAGCATTCACAACTTCTGGAGGCAAGTTGTTCCACTGATTAATTGTTCTAATGGTCAGGAAATTTCTCCTTAGTTCAAAATTGCTTCTCTCCTTGATTAGTTTCCAACCATTGCTTCTTGTCCTGCCCTCAGGTGCTTTGGAGAATAGCTTGACTCACTCTTCTTTGTGGCAGCCCCTGAGATATTGGAACATTGCTATCATGTCTCCCCTAGTCCTTTTCATTAAATTAGACATACCCAGTTCCTGCAACCGTTCTTCATATGTTTTAGCCTCCAATCCCCTGATCATCTTTGTCACTTGATTTTAATGTTTTAATGCTTGTCACAACTGGAGAAAAAGGTTTTCTCTGAGTGACATGCTCTTGTGGAATCCTTTCTCCAGTCTCAGTGCTAATTCTGACTCTCTTTCTTCTGGTGCATCTACCCACGTATATACATTTACAGACACACAAATTTCCCCACCACTGGGAATGGCAGAAGTAGTCTTAATTCAGTCTCAGATGAATGTACAAACTCTACATTTTACTGTTGAAATTAACACCTATGCTATGAATAAGATCAATGACTCATACTGCAACTACAGCTGTAAATGCCAAGGTGGGCAGGAAATAATAGGAAAATTATTGGTCAGTTCAGGATGTATCAAATGGAGGGCTTTTTCACACAGCACACATTTAAATTTGCAATTTGCCAAATTTAGTAGCAATCTTACATGCATTTCCAAAGATAGATGTCTTGGTCTACAATGATCTTTGTTTCCAACTACCCAATTTGTGGTCAAAGAATTTATAATCCAAGATGTCTACATAAAATCCTAACTTGGAAAATGCTGGGTTAGTTGTTTTGTCAGATGAAAAGATTTATCAAAGAGCATTTGTCATCAAAACTAAGAAGAATCATTTATATCTGTGTGCTAAGGCAGGAATGCTAGACTTAAACATCAGACGTAGGGTGCTGGAGAAGTTGATACCTATATACAAATATATTGCTAGGTTCTTAAGGAAAATGACAATCACAAATAACAATTTTTGAACACAAACTATAATAATTATGCTTAAAAGATCCAGACATTAAAACAGAGTAGTTCTCATGTACATGTTATTTATTTGAAGTATTTATCATATTGTAACTTTTGTTTTCTGATGAAAGAATAAGATTTTGGGAGTGATCCCACACTATATGCACTGTATACATTAAAAAAAAGGAGAAAAACTTGATGAAGATCTACCAGGACAAGTTTTCCACAAGTCTTTTTTTTCTGTCTTTCTCATCTGAAAGACTTCCCAGTCTTTCTTTTCTGCTTTCTCTCCAACAAGTTACCTGTTGGTTATATCTATCTGCTGGTACTTGATCTTCTAAATATATCTTAAAAACTCTCTTTTTCCTACATGACAGTATTAATGATGCTAATTTAGTGATAAGGTAATTAAATTGACTTTCACTGAAGAACAGAGTCTTGATTGAACAAGGAAGATCCATGTGACAGAGTCTTTTTACATACCTGATAAGGACCCAATAAACATTTATCATAGTCTGTCCCAAACTGACACTCCCTAGATGTATTTCCACATCAACTCCCATTATCCCCCAACTAGATTATTATACCTATTCATGCTGTATTGAATTGGATGGAGAGAATATTTGATAAGAATGAAGATTTGCATTCACATCACAATCAGGAACTGGGTTTTTTTTTTTTTGAATAAAAGTTTGAGCCAAGAAGTTTCTCCTTAACATCTATTCTATATTTGTATAAAAGTTGTTTTTTTATGTTGTATGCCACCCATCTTGCTACCCAACTGACCCTGGATGGTATAAAGGCTAGCTCATTTATTGCTCCCTCAATTAGGTTATCCTACAGGCATTCATACTCCACTCCTGGTGCAAAGCAGGGAGATCAGGATTGTGTTTGCGCTGTGAAAAATATTCAGTCCTGTGAGATCAGGTAGAAGGGTCAATCCAAAGCAGAATGCAGACCCTTAATATGTGAGCATATTGTTATCAGAGTGCCTATGCAGTTATCATATACTGTATATTAGTATGTATTAGTATGAAGTTGTGAATTAGTATGTCTAAACAGAGTATTTAAAGTATGTCAGAGAGGCAGAAGGATTTGTTCTGAAAGATTTCAACTTAGGCAGTACGTGAAAAATTCCAGAATGGCAATCTGTAAGAGGACTTAACAATTAATAGTTATGAAAACAAGAGATTGGTTTTATGACAAAACATGGTTTGTAATGCATGAGATGGTTGCCATCTGAACTCCACGAGGCCATGCCAGACAAATGGAAAAGTTCTAAGAGGCAGGAGAAGAGTTGGCCATCCCAGCCTTATCAAAAGTCATAAGTCGTAAGCGTAATGCTTCAGAACTCTCCCCTAGAAAGAGATACTGTGGATAGTTGGTTTCTCAAATAAAAATTTGCTCAGATGGACCTTGGATAGGGTAGGGTTGTGTCTGACTGAGAATAAGTGAAGCTTTTAGATCAGAAGGTAAGTTACGAATGTTGTACACCTGTATTTCTGTATATAGAAGCTTTGGATCTCTGAATAACTGAAAGCAACAAGTAGTATTGGAAATGTTTCAGTGTTTCTCTTTATGAAAATCCAGCTCTTGGGAAAATGAAGTTTTAAAGTATGATACACCAAGGAAAAGAAATCAGAGTGAAGAAAGGCACTCCAGAGTCAATCTCCTACTTAACAAATTACATACATGGAAGATGGAAGTTTTAAGCTGTAGTTCTATAAACTTAGCCGAACTTTGTAGAGCCAAACTTTGCTGGCTCTACAAATCAATTGGTTTGGTTGGGCAGATGAGTTGCAATAACTATACTGGCCATTTTCAAGTGGTAGTGCCACACAATGGACATGGCTGCTTTTTTCTGCTGCTATTTTGAGTCCACTAGTACCTTAGGAAATGTTTTGCAAGTTGTTCCAGGTGACCTGTTGAATTCTAACAGCATGATGCTGCTACGTTTTTAAGTAAACCGGGTAAGCTGGTTACTTGAACACAGCTCAAGATTCTTGAAAAACCTTGAATGCTGACACATTTATTATTGCATAAGCTTTTTATAATTGATAAACTCATGTGCGCATAAAAGTAAAACAATTTTTGAATAAGGCCATTTCCTATTGATCACTTACTGCATCTTGCATCACTCAGCCACTACATGAGGAGATATAAAACCTATTGACCACGGTGGCACAGTTGTTAGAGTGCAGCACTGCAGGCTACTTCTGCTGACTGCTGGCTGGTTGCAATTTGGCAGTTCAAATCTCACCAGGCTCAAGGTTGACTCAGCCTTCCATCTTTCTGAGGTCGGTAAAATAACCCAAATTGTTGGGGGCAATATGCTGACTCTGTAAACCGCTTAGAGAGGGCTGTAAAGTACTGTAAAGCGGTATATAAGTTTAAATGCTATTGCTATTGCATCTATTTATTATTACATCCACTTAACAATGGTTGGATGATTTTAGAAGATACTGTAGGGGGGATGTCACCTAAAAAATTTACCACAGATTCTTTTATCACAGTTCTGCAAATAAGACAGGTGAGGACAATACTTGTGCTAAATTGTTGCAAGGTAGATTCGTTAAGGTTTGGTTCTCTCCTACATCTCTTTTTGAGTGGAAAATAATAGGTGGTTTACGGTGACATGAAAAAGTTCACAAACCATCTTTCTCCCATCGTTCTTCTGATGGTTTTCTGCCAATGTAGTATTAAGCAAAATGAAACAAATGTGTAGCCCCTTAATTCACTTCATCTTTTATGTTTGGGAATGGGTGGGGTTTGAATAAATTTGTTTCAGGTTGAGAAATATAGTTACCCACACATAACCCACAGAGAAAATGATCTTCTATGGGCAGAGGTGACATGAATAGAACAGAATATATAACAGTGTTGATTCTGAAGCATGTTTCACAAATAATTTAGATAACACATATATGTTAACAATTCAGATCGGGCTAAAGAAACTTCAGATTAGTTCAATTGTATTCTTTCTTAGATGTCACTGTGTTATTTTTATTCTGGTAATTTTTGATGAAGTGTGATCTTTTTTAGTTGTAACTGGGGCTTCTTCTTTGACCCAGAAATCCATATTACATGGAGATCTGGTAAGTCTAGGGTTCTTCATTTAGCTGCTGAATATGCAGCCAACGGGGTAGCCATGAATGAAAGTACCAGTTTGTGTAATTCTTTGCATACTTTCATCATTTGAAGCTATTGTCCAAATGACCCAAACTTCCTCAGTCTAGTTGCTGCCACTATAATGAGCACATGGATTTCATAAGAACTCAAGAAGAACATTATGTACCAGACCAATCATCCCTCTAATTCAGCCAAGCACTGGGATAAACTAGTTGTATTATTTAGGAAGCTCATATCATGATGGTGGTTGTCTTCTTCTTCTTCTTTTTTTTTGAGTTTTAAAATCAACTTTATTTAAATATAAACAAATAAAAGACAAGATAGTCAAATGTCGTAACAACAATCATAAAACTAAAATCAAAGTACATTTCAGTATTCTTTTTTGTTCTATTATTTACTATGCAAAAGCTTTCTATCTGTAACAATTCAATATATAGTCTTATATATGCATTTATCTTCATTTACCATGGTGTATTTATGTTGATGGTGTAATTTTACTAATTTTGATCTCTCGCTGTATTTATCATCTGTTTTTTTCCCCTTGTTTTCCAATCCATGTATACCATCTATTCCAAATTTGATAGTAGTGTGAGTCTTCCTTGTTTTTTAATTTAAGAGTTAATCTATCTTCTTCTATCAAGGTGGTATTTTATGATTCCAGCCTGTATACACCGGAATGACAGCTGGTTCCCCAGATTGGGAATGTACCTTTATTCATCTCAAGCAGAATCAATATTGAGTTGACGGCTTCTATTATATAAAGCAATGATATGTGTCCCAGTCCCTTCCTCTTCTCTATAGGGCAAAATCTTCATGGGTAGAGAAGACGTTGCTGTACCTGAATGGGGAAAAGAAGTGGATGTATCATCTCCTTAATAGCTTTAGTAAACATCTAAAATGACTGTCAGAAATTGAGGGAAAAGATGGGAGCTTTGCTTGGGATTAGATTATCCCTTAAATCATTGGTAAGTGCTTTAGGCCAGGGGTCTTCAACCTTGGCAACTTTAAGACTTGTGGACTTCAACTCCCACAGTTCCTCTGCCAGCTTTACTGGCTGAGGAACTCTGGGAGTTAAAGTCCACAAGTCTTAAAGTTGCCAAGGTTGGAGACCCCTGCTTTAGGCAGAAGTTGCACAAACATGTAATTTATTTTCTCTGTGCTCAAACCCATTATTCTTTATTATTTCTGTAGGAACTCAGTGACTGAGCATACTTCAACCTTTTATGATTTAGCAGGTTGTGTGTGCAGGTACTTCTTTCTTTCAAATCACTTGGAATCATATTTTTCCCCTTGAGAAATTCTTTGAATATTGTAACAGAACACTACCATTTTGCATCTTTTGGATTTTTTATTTAGTTTAACCAATTTGTGACCTGCCATATGTTGTAAATTACACAGCTCTATTCTTTAAATTCTACAGCATCTCATATTTACATTAAAAAGTGATTTTATATACTTATAAGTTCTTGTGAGATGAGGGTATGCAGAGAAAGGAGGTCTTCTTTTTGAGGATCTTCTCAGCTCCATCCAATGAAGACATTCTTGGTCTTCCTCTTCTTCTCTATCTACTTACTTTGCCTTCATATATTTATTTTGCAGTTTCATCTTTATTTATTCTTTCTGTTTGACTAAACCATCTGGATGTAGTTCTTTCATACACATGTCTCTCTGGTATTCAATTCACTTTAATTGAGCATCCACTAATTCCGTCTCTTTTTGTTTTATCACACATCCTATCTCTTCTTTATTATGCTACACACACTTCTAAAATAAAAAACCCTAATGTTTTATACTGTAAAACATTACTTTCATATAAACTCTTACTTTCATATAACAAGGTGGGTGGAAGCACCCTCTCAGACAGTTATTTTGGTTTCTTTCAACAAGCATTCATTTCTTGCAGCAGATCACTGACTATCTTTTCCACCAGCATTTGCATAGTAAACATTCTACCAAGGTATAAAAACTTTCTGTTTCTTTTTACTGTTTATGTATAATTTTCAATGGTTGACTCCATTCTCCATATCAAATATAACCATCTAGAACCAGGGTGATAGCATTTTGTTCAAATCATTTCTATTTTCAATCCATATAATTACACATAAAAGTAGTTTAATGTATTCTAACATTTTGAATCAGTACATTTTCCGTATCACCAGAAGCATTCTGCCTATATTTTTCCACAAAAACATTAAAGCAACCAACTGGACATCATATATCCTTGACTTACTCTGCGCTTAGTGTTAAACAATTTGCTAAGCATTCCATTTCTTTCCATGCATTCTTTTATTGTATTCAACAACCAACCTTATGCTCAGGGGTCATTAGGTTCAGGGGTAGGTTTCAAAAATTTTAGCAAGGGGTTCTCTGCCTGGTTGCTGGGTGGGCATGGCCTAGTCGGCCTCCTGCACCAAAATCCCCCCCTCCCGGGCTCTGGACGCTTTCCTCAAGCCTCTGGGAGGGCGAAAATGGCCTCCCAGGCTCTGGAGGCCCATTTCTGGCCTTCCTGAACTTCCGGTAGGCCTGTTTTTCACCCTCCCCAACCTCTGTGCGCACCCTGCACTTACCTGCAGCCAAAATGGGCTGTGTGAGGACTCCTGGGAGGGGTGAGGTGGGAGGGGCCAGCCAGGAGTGGTATTTGGGGGTTCTCTGAACTGCACAGAATCTTAGCTAGAGGTTTTCCGGAACCCCTGTGAACCCCCAGCAGCTCACCCCTGATTAGGTTGTGCGTGTTTGTGCTAAAGAATACTGATGAGCAATAGGTCATGAAAACTTCAACAGGATTGGATATCGAGGTCTTCTCTCAGTGAACCCTAAACTTCTATAAATTCTTCTCTGATAATTGTCTGCTCTCTCTCGAAAGTTACAATTGCAAATTGCTTTTTAATGTGCTCTTTCTCAGTGATGACAAAAAGAAGACAAACATACTGTTAGATCGAGCCCGCATCGAGTGACTTCAGCTCGTTATGGCGATCGTGTCACGCGGTTGGTTCTTCTCTAGACCTTCATCGCCAGTGTTAGATCGGCGTAGGAAAGAAGATGTGACCAGCAGAGTTCAAGTAACAACGTTTATTAACGAGAACTGAACTGGTGCTGCGCTGCCGGAGCTCTCCTTATATTTGCTCCGGCAGACGCACCGCCCACTGACAGGGATTCAAAATCTCCCGCCGAAGGATCTTCAGCCAATCCCAGGCGGATGTCCTTATAAGGACATAACACATACAGTTCAATGTCTTGGCTTCTATCTTTCTGGTCTAACTTAGCCTTGCTCTCTCTGACTGTCCCCGAGAATTCCTGCAGCCCCAAACATAGAGAAACAGCCAGAAATGGAAGCAGACCTTCCCAGCACTCTGAAGTGGCATAATCCAACCATAAACTGTCTACAATCTCCTATTTGTTTACAAGTTTTAGCTGATTTGACTTTATTCTGGCACCAGAATCTGCCCAGAACCTTCTGAAAAATTTACAGTATTTGCTCTGGTTTATTTGCTTCACTTCTCTGCTGTCCAATTTGCTTGAAATCTTGAGAATAAATGCATTCTTCTATCTGATTAATAAACACATCAAAATGGTTCTTTAGCCAAATGCTTAGCTTAGGTTAAAAGATAAGATAAATTAATTGCAATGTTGTTTTCAAACTAGGCAGAGGATTGGATGTAATCCTAGATTGCTACCTCTTTTGTTGGTACTATATTTGCACAAATAAAGTACTATCCAATTTGTGACAATGTCAGATGGTGTAGAAACCTAAGGTTTCTGTATCTAAGAAATTGTGTTGAAATAAATGGGTTGCTGGGATATGCATGCTTTACAGTAGATCAGATTTGTTTCTTTTCCATTTCTTCACACAATCAGATGGCCTGAGGATGAAATATTTAAAGGATCACCTTACCCTGTAATTTTCCTTGATCACTTTTAGGAAATTATTTTTACATATTTTGTTAGGCAGCTTCCATTGGGTAAGGTTCTTGGGTAGATGATCTTGAGATTCTTTCCAGATCTAAATCAGGCTTTTCCTAGTCTGATGCCCTCCGGATGGGCTGAAACCATATTTGCTAAAATTTCAGCTGGTATCACCAAAGCATGCCAAGTAGTAATCATCTGACCTTATTGTCTGAGAATTCTGGAAGTTGCAGACTTCAAAGCATTGAAATACACTTTTAAGTAATAAATGGTTAGGCCTTGTTTCCTCATTGCTAGATTTCAAAGGACACATTAAGCAGGGGTGAAATCTACTTAGCTTCCCGACTAATTCGGAAGTGTGAGCGCCGTGCCTGAGTATGCCATCATCACATCTGATTTTTTACCCTCTGCACATGCGCAGAAGGCTTTGCTCATGCACAGAGGGTTAAAAACCAGGAAGTAACAACATCCGGGCAGGTGGGCGGAGCCTTGCATTGCCGCCGCTACCAGTTCGCTGAACCACACACCGCCGGCGCTACCGATTCGCACAAGACAGACACAACCGGCAGGATTTCACCACTGACATTAAGACTCCAGCATGAGTCCGGAAGCTTAGAAGACTAAATCACTGGTCTCAGTAGCTGGCCCAAATTGGATCCTGTAATACATTAAGAGCCTGATGCTTAGATTAAGAGAGTTCAAAAAATTATTTATTTCCCATTTTCCTTCAAGAAGTTGATTTCCCTTCCATTTACCCTGAAGGTTTCTATGGAGATTCTCAGTCATTCAGGTCATGGTTGTCCCAAAGGTGCTTTTCCAAAAGGCAACTGGACTTTGTTTTTTCCTTGAAGACGTTTCGTTTGTCATCCAAGGAACTTCTTCAGAACTGAAGAAGCAGTTCAATAATTTGTTCTATCTTCTTCAACCTTGAGGTGTTTTAGACTGCAGGATTGGGGGTGGGCACCTAGTTTTCTGAGCTAAAAGCCATGTTTGACCTTTGAATGCAGTGGCAGAGTAAATGTGGCCAACCGAAAAGATGTGGTTTACTTTATTTTAATTAAAGCTAGATAAAAACCACACGATAATTTACCAGTCATATGCTTCATCATTTCCCTCTTCTAATATAGAAACAATTTTTGGCCCTTTTGGAGGAGCCACAGTCAAAATTAATTTAAAGACATGTCTGTTTATATAGTATAGATTAAAATTCTTATTATTTTGATCATTGGCTGTACTGCCTATGGCTGATGCGAATTGTAGCCTGAAAAGAGGGGAGGGGGGCAGATTGTAGGAATCCTTAGCATTTCACAGCTCACTCTTTTTTTCTGTGCCACTTTGATGCTTTAATAGGGATGTGGTGGCTCAGTGGCTAAGACACTGAGCTTGTCGATCGAAAGGTTGGCAGTTCAGCGGTTCAAACCCTTAGTGCTGCATAACAGGGCGAGCTCCCATTACTTGTCCCAGCTTCTGCCAACCTAGCAGTTCAAAATCACGTAAAAAATGCAAGTAGAAAAATAGGGACCACCTTTGGTGGGAAGGTAACAGTGTTCTGTGTGCCTTCAGCATTTAGTCATGCCAGCCACATGATCACCGAGATGTCTTCAGACAGTGCTGGCTCTTTGAAACGGAGATGAGCACCGCTCCCTAGAGTCGGGAACAACTAGCACATATATACAAGGAGAACCTTTATCTTTACCTTTACCATAATGCTTTAAATTTTATATCAGTATTGCCTTTTTGTTTTATTGCCCTTTCTGCCTACATGATATTGTCAAGCTGCCCTGTATAATATCGGTTGTCTAGGAAAGTGGAATATAGATCTTATATACCAACATACATGTCTGTGGGCACCTCTCAGCTAATGATGTTGAATATATTTATCTTGCAGTTATGTTCTGTTAAACACAAGCAAAAGCCATTCTGGTGATGTTTGAAAACTTTTAGAATATTTCAAGACAACCATAACCAGCCCTTAAACCACACGGGGACTGAAAAGCACGGCATAAAATTTGAAGTTAATTAATTGAGAAAGGAGCTTGTTGAGGTTTGTTGATTCTAAGTAGCTTCAGAAGCCGGGACCTTTCATTTGTTTCGTTTCTTGAACTGTGCAGTAACTGTTTCCACAGGAACTCAGCCCAGCACCTATGTCGCTCACTGATAAAGCCACAGCGTAGAAAAACGTGTAGTGTGGGTGTTTAGAATCTCACAAGTTTCTGAATTCTTTCCATCTCTCAATTTTTTTCATTTTCTGGTTTTCTAATTATGTCGTTACCCTGGGAATTGCTTGAATCAGAGGTAGCGTAAAGCCTTCCTTGACAATCTTTGTCTTAACCATTGCCTGCCTACACAGTGGTACATTGGTTATCATTTCCTTCAATTCAGGCTGTGGAGAAGTAGCCTTGGAAAATATTAAACATGTAAAGAACTTGTTGGTTTTTAAAAAATTTATGGACTGCTTAACTCCCAAACAACTTTGGGCAGCTTATAATAAAAACTAACTTAACAAAAAGAAGAAGACCAGAAGAATAAAATATATAAAAACCCCTGAAAAAAAATCTAATTCATTTATTTATTTATTTAAATTTATATACCGCTTCTCCCCCAAGGGACTCAAAATCAAAATAAAGCAAAGCAACGCAAAACAGAAAGGGACCTCTATAATCACCCTGCCTCTAAGGCCTGGGAAAACAACAAAAGTGTGGGAGAGCATATTCCAGAGGGCAGAAATTGGGACAGAGTAGATACACTTCCTGGGTCCTACTTTTTTAATTGACAGGACTCAAATGCCCAGAATTCACCATTTATATTATTCTTGGAATCTTTGTAATAACTATGTATGATATTCCAACTATGTATTTTAAAGGAAGAAAGGAATATGTCCAAGTTGTTTAGCTTGTGCAAAATTATTTGTTTTAGTGAACTTAAAATTGGGACTGGGAACTGCTAGCTCATTACTGTTACCTGCTCCAACTCTGTATAGTGCTGCTCCTACTTTATGTTTGTGGCACATACAAAATAGAGGGGGCATATCTAGATAATCTCCTTGCTGTTAACCACATGCATATTCAGTATATTTGCAGACACTTCTTCAATGGAAATAAGTATGATTCTATTGAAAAAAAGCTGGGCTGAACAGAATGTGATGGATTAAGTAATATGAACCAGTTTCACATTCTTCCTTTTAAACTCAGCCCTCCCACACAGAGTTCACACACTGCACATAGTGTCTTTTGTTTAACGTTGGCTTAGAATGTTGCATGACCTCAATCACTATGATTTATATATTACGATTCATGACTTAGCATGTTGCATAAATCCAGTCGCTAGTGTTTTATGTAAAGTTATGGGCAGCCATATACAGTAAATCTAACCCGTGTCTTAGTATGATGTGTTATTCCAATCACAACCTTCTTCTTCTGGATGTGGAAGCACCATTGGGGATGGCGGGGACCATCCTTGGGAATCAAAGGAATGAATACAAGGAACATGTTTTTGTTGTGAAGCAAGAGGTATCCTGTGGCCTTGACACAGGGTACACTCCTGATAGAAACGGGGAAAAGACAATTCTGATTTATCGCAGAAAAAGTCAATTCCCAGCTGTATAAGATGTTAAAAGGCTGCCTTAGGATAGCACATGTTGGGATACAGCAGGAAAGTACTAGGGAAGACACTTTATGTTACGTGATTGTCCTGCAACCTATAAACTAGCCTATTATTTTCAGATGTGGGACAAGGTGTTACCCAGCAAGATTAAGAGATATTAATCTGCTAGCATCAGTGGAAGCAGGTGCCCTCCTGTCCTTGGCCTCAGGTTGCAAATACTTGGGTTGGCCCGGGCACACAGCTGCTTTTTCTCCTCGAGAAAAGCAACCAGTTCAAGCATGTCTGCAGAGACTGAATTGAGTTCTGTAAAAACACACAACATAAGGTGTCCCATTGCTTCAAACTATGGAAAATCAGAATTGCTCTTACTCTCCATCCTTTTCATTAAGGGTTGAACCATTGCTTGGAATTTCAAATAAATAACCATAAATAACAGCAAGTTTGGAGAAAGGTCTTTGTAGAAGAGCTTTCACATTGGAGAACTTTACTATCTTGAACTATAAAAATTCCATATTGCTTTTAGGCAAGTATGTATAACATATTTTGCTGGGTTATTGAGAAACTAATTAAAATTTTTAATTTGATTACATCCTGGTCTTCTTCTGAATGGCTTATGGCGGCATATGTACTTTTCTCCATTTCTCATCACAACAGTTTTATGAGCTAGGCCAGGCTCAGGAAGATTCAGTGGCCTAAGGTCACACTGGGAGCTACATATGAAGAAGAATGAATTGAATACTTCTCTTTTGTGATTATTCAACAGCCAACTGTTAATAATATTGATGTTCTGTTCAAATTTGAGGCATATAAATTGATGGGTTTCGGGAAAATAATGGAAGACGTAAAAAAAAACTGTAGTGGAAAATCATCTTAAATGAATACTGTATTATGGAGCCCCTGGTATTCTCTGAGCTTAGTTGTTTGCTTGTAGACATTTCATTACGAAATAGATAACATCATCAATGCAATATTGTACTGCACTGATAATACAACACAATATTGTGGTACTAAAGTAGTTTTACAACTTTAAAGCTCCATTTTACAATATCTTATAATTGGAAGGATTACTGTGCCTAATGTTTATAAATAGTTTCAGGAAGAGAATTTATATATTTCTTATATTCTAGTTAAAGTGTTAATAACACTTGCCCACAACCTCTTTTGATTTGTGTTTTGGCTGCACCAAATAGAGCTGCAATTTTTGATAATGAGGACAACATACCTATATCTGTAATAGGTTGCAAAGCTCAGACATGCAGGGAAGTTGCAAAATTTAGGTCAGATAGAACAAATATATTTTGTACTTTTCACACAGTGGGTATTGTTTTTTTCTGCACTTATGGCTAAAAACAGATCCTTATAAGTCAAGGGAGCCCAATTTGATACAAAAATTCCTCTTTTTTCCCCTCATTAATGGCATTACAGTGATGTGTCCAGGATCAATGTATATCTCAAAGAAGGGACAGGAAATCACCTGAACATCTGGTTATCAAGAATGAAGTTTATGATCTGTACCTTCTCAGTTTCAAAGGATAGAACCTAATCTATATCTTCACCCTATTCTTTTGGCTCAAGAAGAATACAGTAGTTGGTCTCTAAGAAACTTCATGATCTTCTCATTTTCTTGAAGTGCAGAGTCTGCTTTTTTCAGATTAACTCAGTGTCGATCTGTTGGCTGCAACAGGAATAGACCAATTGACTTGTTGGTGGGTCAAGAGAGAGGGACTGCTGTGAAGTCATCTAGCTGGCTTTCATGGGACTAAGGTGGGACTAGAACTCAATCTCCTGGTTTCTAGCCTGGTGCTTCCCCCCCCCCCCCCCCCGGACACACTTATTCTATTCTCTCTAACCAAATATGTCTGTTTTGCCATTTCCACTGATTCTGATCATTTTTTACAGTCCGTTTCTCCATTGTGGAAATTTCAGTACTTTTTCCTCTTTCCTCTTGTGCATATAATAATCTTGCTGCTGTTATGGGTGACGAGACAGGATCAAGGAGATTCCTAAAATAATGCTTCAAAGAGCTATAGGTGTAGGTCAAGATGCTGGATATTTATCCAAGAGATTGCTAGGGATTGGGCTTGACTCAATTGCATGTAATTAATTCTCCCCATGCAAAAAACACAAAACGAATATGGATTGGACTAGATGAGTTTAAGGTTAAGAACAGAACAGAATAACAGAGTTAGAAGGGACCTTGGAGGTCTTCTAGTCCAACCCACTGCTCAGGCAGGAAACATACCATTTCAGACAAATGGTTGTCCAATTTCTTCTTAAAAACTTCAAGTGTTGGAGCATTCACAACTTCTGGAGGCAAGTTGTTCCACTGATTAATTGTTCTCACTGTCAGAAAAATTCTCCTTAATTCTAAGTTGCTTCTCTCCTTGAGTAGTTTCCATCCATTGTTTCTTGTCCTATCCTCAGGTGCTTTGGAGAATAGCTTGACTCCCTCTTCTTTGTGGCAACCTCTGAGATATTGGAACACTGCTATCACGTCTCGCCTAGTCCTTCTCTTCATTAAACTAGACATACTCAATTCCAGCAACCGTTCTTTATAGATACTCTCCAACTATGTTTTGAACAAGTACATTCTTCTCTTTTTCTTTCTGAGCTGGTCTAAACTTATTAGCAGAAGAGCCCAAGAAGTATGATGTGGCACTGAGGAACGTGAACACACCCTACAATTACTCAGGTGTCATGTTGTGGTACGAACTGCATTTTAGAGACAGTGTAATTGTGCTACAGGACAATGAAATGATTACAAGGAAGGGTGCCTCCATTCTACTAATTAAGGCATTTTTACACTGGGTTTTTTTCCCCGGTGAAAAAAAAAGAGGCAGACTCTCAGAAAACTTCCAAATGTGCAAGGCACTTCCATTGTTTTTCGTGTGTTTTTCAATTTTATTTTTTTAAAAAAATTGCTTACAGTATTTAATTTTTTCACTTCTATTAATTCTTAATCTGCATAGTATTCTCAGTGTGACTTACATTGCCAAAGGATTCTAGCTCATAGATAAAATATTTGCATCACATGCTGAAAGCTTTCTTTTCTTTCTTTTTTTTAAAAATAATCTTTATTTACATTTATCATTTAAAAAAGAGAACAATACACCAAATACATGACAAATAAGACAACAAAACAAATAACATATATATCTATCAGTAGTACCTTAATAACTTAATTTTTGGTACAAAATATCTATATTGCATTCCGAGGGAGACAGAACAACCTAATTTACATTTACAAATCAGTTAGGTCTATCTGACCTCACTTTACTTGTATAATATAAATTTAAATATGAATATTAATATGACTCTTAAAACTTTTCTATTTCCTCCATGGCATCTCTTGGTAGAAATGGGAAAGATTTAAGTCTGTAGCTTCTGGTATGTATAGAGCTGTGTATTTGAATACAACTCCTACTGACTGTGCTGATTAGGAATCATTGGAGCTGTAGTTCAACATACTTAGAAAGGTATGATAAAACTGCTTAATAGTAAATGAAAATGAAAAAAAATGAAAAAGAGACACTCTGGAAGATGCATTCAAACATTCAATTTGAGTAAGTTAATTAAGGCCTTCTCAAATCAGGCCCTCCCCACCAGTTCACAAAACTTACACCTGTTTTTGCTTCATGCTTTGACAGAGCAAAATTGAAGCAGGAAGTGAGGTACTGTAAGGTTGGAGAAAACCTGTGCTATACAGATTAAAATATTATTGGAAATGTATTTGTATTTCTTGCTCAACCAAACCCTTCTGAAACCATTAGTTTATTCATGAGGGCATTGCACAAATTCATTTATCATTCTATGTGACTGAAGTTCTCAAAACTGGAGGAACTCCAAGTTAATCTGTAATATGCTTGATCACTTCAGGAGAAAACTTCCCTTTTCTGTAACAACGGTTCTCCGCTCATAGTAAAATATGTAATATTTAAAAGGAGTTTTTTAAACTACTACCACAAAGGTAGTAGTCTCAATTCAGCTTTGTTTCTGGAACTAAAACAACAATCCATTCTTTTCCAGGGTAGTCTTGCTGTCAAATATACTCATTCTGCAGGACATTGTTCTGATTTTATGGTTGTGAAGCATTTATTTCAAATCTTGTGGAGCAAAATATATTTGCTACATGAGGCCAGTACTCCTCTACCATGGCAGCTTTAAGATGTGTGCACTTCAATTTCCAAGATGCTGACAAGGGAATTCTTAAGAGTTGCCAAAGTTGAGAAACACTGGGTTGGATAGTTGCGATTTCATTTTACCTTTTCATTTGATCTTCCCAAGGCTCAACAGATCCAGCTCTTTTCTAGTTTCCTTGTAGGACTTATTCTCCAAGCCTCATAACATCTTCAACATTATCTCTGGAGCTTTCTGTTTTACTGATAACAATCTACTGTATTGTCCCTAGAAATTGGTGAGTCTTCCCAAAGAGAATTCACCAAAGCGGAATTGAATCTTCTTTATCATTTAAGGATACTTCTATTAATGTAGAATTGCATTAAAATTTCAACTACTGCATTATACCGTGAATGAAACTTGGTTTACTTTCTACTCTTCCCCTTCCACATTCTTTTTATTTATGCTGCTGTCAGTTCAAGGTCTTCCATCTTCTCTTTTTGTTTCTGATTTTTCCAAACTAAATGCACTGCTTTCTGTTCATTTGATGAAATTCATAGTGCCAAGATCATCTTGAATTTTCTTTCTGCCTAGTTTAATAGGGGAGTTCCATTTTGTATAGTGTAGAACATTTAGCTAAAACTCTAACCCCTGACATGCTATATTTTTATTTGCATAAAATTTTATTTTTGCTTAGAAGAGAACTAATGTATAAACTCTTCTTCCCGATTTATTAAATTTCTGTGGGTAGGGATTTAAGGGAAGGTGAGCGTTCATTCATTCATCATCTATAAAACTAACCATGGTTAGTTTTATAGATGATGGAGATTCAGAACATTTATTTATTTATGATAACACTAGAGGCAAATATAATCTGAATTTCCACACTTCAACCTCTTATATTTTTATATTCTCCCATTGCAATAGCAAGCAGGTTTTACATATGATAAATAAATAATATCATATGTAAAACCTGCTTGCTATTGCAATGGGAGAATATAAAAATATAAGAGGTTGAAGTGTGGAAATTCAGATTATATTTGCCTCTAGTGTTATCACTGAACTCAGTGGTTACTGAATTAGATCCCTTAATAAAAAGCTTTGTAACATTTTGCTCTGAGCTCCTTTAGAATAGGCTTCAAGGGGCTGATCAAACAGGTTTATCAAGTGGCGCAGGCAATTTATGTGAATACTGTAGATGTTGTTGTAGGGTGAAACTCTCCACAAAAGCTGGGCAGACTTTCTTGAGTAACAGTCACAGAGAAAACAAAGTATGCGGGGGAGGGCAGGGGGAAGGCAGTGCATGGCTTCATTATGCCCAGGACTGGGAAAGAAATTTTGATTACCGATTGTAAGTAGAGAAGCATTTTAAGTGATTTGGATGTCAGCTGAATCTGGTTTTTTAAGCATTAAAAGCTTTTTCCCTTTATCTTTACGACTTTAGCAACATTCCCATTTGTGTTAGCTACTTACTAACTGATGATTTTTTTCTGGGTTTTGGATTTTCGTACAAATTTAGTATCTACATATATCTATATACATACACAACTGTGTTTTTCCCGCAGCCCTTGAAGCTGTGGGAATATGGCGCCATTAAAGAAGGCTAGGATCAGTCATGAGTCTTGGCACCTCTTGCAAAATTCTTCTTTGAGAAGTTCTGATTTTGCTCACTGACATAAAACAGATTGAAAATTTATACTGTAGGAAGGTGGAATCTATGTTTGTTCCTGAAAATGAAAATCAAAAGGCATCTCCGTCTCTCTTCGAGAACAACTGATGAGGAAGTTCTCCTCCCTTATTTTATACCTCTTGGATAACTTCCATGAATCAATCAGCCTTCCCAAATTACTGCCTTTCCAACATGAGTTTTCATATCCTGTCATCACCAGCCAGCATGTTCATGATGGCTTACACAGCCATGCTTCTTGAAGATAATGGAGGTTGTAGGTTGTAGTCCATCATATCTATAGGGTACAAGGTTGAGGAACAACATATTTCATTCACTGAACATGACCCTATATCAGGTCCAATTTAGATTTATATCTTTTGACTTAATCAGGTATACTTCAGGCTTATGTGCTTCATTGAACACAATAATATGAGCACCATAGTGGATCTTGTCCATCATTCTGTTCCCACAATGACCGATCAGGTGTCCCTAGAAGCCTTGAAAATGACTACTAAGGAAATGGCACCCACTTTAGCACACTCATATGTTCATGTTTCTGAGCTACTGGTATTCAGATAGCAGAGTGACTACTTAACTAATTTTTGTAAAATTATTTTCCATTTGGTTTATTTTGCATTGAAACAATATAACCATCTAACATAGAAACCTAATGTGAAGAGGCAGTTCAAAACATTCGCCCTAACTGATTGCTTAATTAGTGAGGGATCTAGTGCAGGGGTTTCAAACTCAAGGCCCAAGGGCCGGATCTGATCCATGGGGTGCTTAGATCTGGCCTGTGGGCCACCCTAGAAACAGTGAGGGACCATCCCGCGGTGCCCCTGCCAGAGAAAATGGGCTCCCAATCTCCATTTTCGGCTGGGATGGCTTCCTGCAACCCTCTGCCAGCAAAAATGGAGCTCGGGAGATTGGGAGCCCATTTTTGCTGGCAAAACACTCAGGCCCCCAAAGGCGCGCCTGACACAAGTGACATCAAGCTGGCCATGCCCACCCTGGCCCCCCAAAGTCAGACACAACCCTGATGCGGCCCTCAATGAAATTGAGTTTGACACCCCTGATCTAGTGCATTTCTAAAAAAACAATATCCAACCTCTATTTGAATATATCTAGGGAAGGGAAGGGACGTGATAAATCCCTTCATAATTGATTCTTTTGATTTTTAACAAGCTTTTTCTAACATTCAGTTAACATCTGTCTTCCTGCTACTTGAATCTATTGTTTCATATCCTGTGTTTTAGGATCACAGCGATCACAGAGGTCATGGGCCTCCATGCGACACTGTGCTTTCCTTCTCAATCATCTATTCTCAAAACATTACACTTTCTCAACTGCTCTGTGTAGGATTTAATTTCCAGGCCTTTGATCATTCCTGCTCTTGTTCTTCACACCGACTCCGGATGTCTGGACCTTCTTAAAACGTGCTCATGTCCAAGCTTGAGTGGGACTGTTTCTTCCTGTTGTCTGGAAACAATGCTACTCTTGATATAAATCTTACATTGGTCTTTTTAGCAACCACATCACACTACAAACTAAGAGCTTTGTCACAAAAGATGCCTTAATAATCATTTTTCTGCTGTGTTCCTGCATCATTGTCCTGATTTTTATATTGTATGAACTGCTCTTTAATAGTATTTCCAGTAAAGTAGTATTTTTGCTGTTATGTGGCACCATCCAACAGCATCTTAACAGTGCAAAGTGTCTTAGGCTCGGTCATCCGTTATCCCTGAGGTGGGGAGCCAACTTACTGTAGTTATAAAAGGTGCTAGGCTAGATCGTGACTCCAATCCTAACAGAGGTTGGCCGGGTAACTTAGGGCTTGTTAGGTTCTCTCAGCCTTAGAGAAAATGCAACAGCAAATCAGTACTGAAAATATTAGCAAGAAAGTTGTGTGAGCTTGTCCATATAATCATGAGAATCAAAACTGACCTGAAGGCACAAGAAACAATGTAACAACAACAAAACATTTTTGAAGTAACTAGGAATGACCGGGAAGAGAACATATACCCAGAGAAGGAGTTGGCATTGGAGATAGTACCCCAGCTTCCCAAATATACATATATTTACTTGCAGGATCCATTCTGAGTCAGTCACCGGGACCAGAGGTGTATTCTTTCAAGCTTTTGGACTTGTGCTGGAGCTCATTCTCAGGGAGCTTCTGTCTCTCCAAAATATGTGTGTGTGTGTGAGAGAGAGAAGTTCCCTGAGGATGGGCTCCAGCACAAGTCCAAAAGTTTGGAAGAATAAACTTCTGCTCCTGGTGACCAACTCAGATTAGGTCCTGCAATGTTATCCTGAAACACATATATTGGCTTTCATTGCAAGTTGTTCATCTTTTTTATTTTTATTTTTGGTAAAGGAAGCTAGGAGAGGGACCTTGGGGGGGTATCCAGGGATGTGTCTGGGGACACATTATTGTTTGTGGACACTTCACCATTACACTTGTATTAGCAGATATGTCTGGTAAGATTGACTTTGACATTTGCAAGCCAAACCTATGGCCTTTTGTGCCTTTTTTCAGAACAGTAATTCCTTCACTGATTAAATACATCACTTAAAAGCCAGTTAACCCCCAAAGAACAGGTGTCTGACCAAACTGAAAGAACCTGTTTATCACACACTTGATGTACGTAATAGAAACTCTGAATTAGTCATTGGCAGTAGAGGATTTCCAAGACACATAAACATAGGCATGCATACTTCTTGCTAAGAAGCGGGCAGATACTGGTATCTGTCCAAAGCATCCACTGAAGTGGAAGATCAAGTACAACCAGTTGATATGAGACAATTAAACTTGGCATTTTTCCATTAAAACAATTCTTATACTGATGGAAATGAGAGGAACAAATGAAATGCTAGCAGGCAAACCTCAATTAACCTGACAAGAAAAGAAAAAAGAAAAGAAAATATCTTATAATATAAGATGTTTGGTTTATGTAAGAGTCACATCTTTAGTTCTAGAGAAGCAGCATTCACTATGGACAGTGCGGTTGGGCCATGCACACCTCATGTTTGTGGGTTATTGCTATGCAGCTCCTCAGTTAATTGCGTAATTAATTTCTATTTTGTATCTGAACCAGAAGTCAGAAAGAGTGTCGTAGCCCTTTTTCAGACCAACTAATTTTTATTAAAAAGAATACACTTTCATGAATTACATGAAAACCTTTTAATGAAATTTGTCATATAGGAGACCATGATTATCAGAATCTGAAGGATTCAGGGAGTTAATCATTTTTATATTTATATTTATTTATTTTATAGTGTCACTCAGCTTTTGGAACCCAGTTGTCCTTATTAAAGCTCCCATTAAAAATAAAGAGGTATAATTTTAAATAAAGACCTAATAAAGGAGAATATTTGTAGCTCAAGGTTGACATGAAGGGTCCTTGGTGCAGAGATGGGCTTTACATAATTTAACAACCGGTTCGCCTAGTGCAGAACCGAAAATGTGAGCTTGCGCGGGGTTTCGAACACTCGGCAGTTTCATGCGTGCAGCTTCTAGTGCACCTACTTGGGCAGCCACAGTGACTAGAGCAGGTGAGGCACAGAAATCAACTGGGCTACGTAGGCGGGGTGAAGGAGCAAGAGAGTGAGATATATAGGACAGGATAGCGCCAGGGTGGGTTGGCGGGCCCAGCCGGTGGTCGGAACTACCAGCTCGCCCGAACTGGTCCAAACCAGCAGCAGCCCACCTCTATCTTGGTGCATCCAGTACACTGATGATGTTACCTAGTTTGAGTAATGAAATGTTTAAAATGACCTGGTTGATTAAATGGAATATATGGCATTCCCAGGAGTCTTGTCCAACACTAGTGTTGAACAGCATCAATACTCTTCCTGTGTTGCTTCTTCAAAGACCAACATTCACTTCCATAGTATCTCATAGGGAATATCATTCTTGCATAACTGATCTCTGCAGGTAGAGAGATATCACAGCATCTGAATATCTTTTTTTTAAAAAAAAATCTAAATTAATCTAGTTTAACTTAAAACGTATTTAATGTAATCAATTTATAAGATGCCTCAATCACTGTAGCAGTTCTAGGCATCTTTTTACAAACAACAACAAGGAAAATATTCAGTACTAAGCTTAACATCCTGCTTATTGGGAAATAACCAGCATAAATGCAAGCAATTGGTCTGAAAAAGTGTGATTACAACTCTCCCCACTATCCCATGGTGTGCTGAAAGAGCCAGGTCTTCTCAAGAATTGGGGCCATCTGGACTTTTCTTTGGGGGAGGGGGAATGGGACTGCTGTGCCTGAAGCAAAAGTAGCCTCAGAGAAGATCTGTGTGAACTAGCTTTGTCTTAATGATGAAACTTTAATAATGGAATGATGAAGCATTCTGACCCTGCAGAATTTACCAGTCAGATAAAAGCAATCAGTAAAGAGAAATATAAATGTTGCTGCTCTGTAATCAGAGGTGGGCTGCTGAGGGTTCGCAGGGGTTCAGGAGAACCTCTAGCTAAGATTCTGTGTAGTTCAGAGAACTCCCAAATCCCACTCTCGGATGGCCCTGCCCTGCCCTCCCCTCCCAAGAGTCCACACACAGCCCATTTTGGATGCAGGTAAGTGCAGGGTGCGTGTGGGGGCTCAGAGAAGGTGAAAAACAGGCCTACCGGAAGTTTGGGAAGGCCAGAAACAGAGATGGAAACGGGCCAGTTTCCGGCCTCCAGAGGGCCTTCAAAGCCTGGGGAGGCTGTTTTAGCCCTCCCAGAGGCTTGAGGAAAGTCTCCGGAGCCCAAAGAGGGCAAAAATGGTGGTGCAGTAGACCGACTAGGCCACACCCACCCTGGCCATGCCCACCCAGCAACCAGGCAGGGAACCCTTTGCTAAAATTTTTGAAGCCCGCCCCTGTCTGTAATTAAATCTCAACCTAACCTAAAAATGAATTCCAGCTGACTTCCTTTCCCTCTCCTCAATCTTTATAGAGCCACAAAACAGCATGCACAAAAAAAGGGAAGTCTGTCAAGGGAAAATCAATGTAATGATGGTTATGATTCTTTTCCTATGCATACAAGGCTCTATGGAAAAACAATGCTTAGGGAGGCTTTTTCTGTCTGTTTTTCTCTTAGCTCAGAAATTTAAAAAGTAGAGTTTCTTCAAAATCTGGACAGCTTTTAGGAGAGGAAAAGTACAAACTAAGCCAAGGCCTAAGCAGTTGGTGTTTAAGGCAAACACTTTCTGACAGGCACCTTCATTGAAAGAAAAGGAATCAGCATTTGAAGCCAGATGGAGGGGGAACATTTGTCCTGTGATTGGAAGAGATACTCATCTTCATTAATGTACTCAAAATTTTCTGAGTTCACCTAGTAACATTTGATGCCTTCCAGATGTATTGGACACCAGATGAAATGACCATCGTGGTGGAGGATAATGGAATAGCATTCAACTGCAGATAAACAATTTGGGAATATTGACTTCAGTTCTCCATCATCTCTGATTTTTTAAAATGTTACCTGCCACTTTGTCATTCATGATGGGATAGATTAAACCTGGGACATTTTGCATGCTGAGATGATCCTCTCTGCTCCCCTCCTTTGCTTGTCCTTGAAGAGTCCTTTCCAGCCACACTGAATCAAATGGACAAATGTGCTGTAGAACAGAACAGAACAGAACAGAACAGAACAGAACAGAACAGAACAGAACAGAACAGAATTCTTTGTTGGCCAAGTGTGATTGGACACACAAGGAATTTGTCTTTGATGCATATGCTCTCAGTGTACATAAAAAGACAAGATACATTTATCAAGAATCATAAGGTACAACACTTAATGATAATCAAAGGGTACAAATAAGCAATCAAATCATACTAGGAAACAATCAATCGTAAGGATACAAGCAACAAAGTTACAGTCATGCAGTCATAAGTAGGAGGAGATGGGTGATAGGAACGATGAGAAGATTAATAGTAATAGTAATGCAGACTTAGCGTTGAGGGAATTATTTGTTTAGCAGAGTGATGGCATTCGGGGAAAAACTGTTCTTGTGTCTAGTTGTTCTGGTGTGCAGTGCTCTATAGTGTCGTTTTGAGGGTAGGAGTTGAAACAGTTTATGTCCAGGATGTGAGGGGTCTGTAAATATTTTCACAGCCCTCTTTTTGACTCATGCAGTATACAGGTCCTCAGTGGAAGGCAGGTTAGTAGCAACTGTTTTTTCTGCAGTTCTAATTATCCTCTGAAGTCTGTCTGTCTGTCTTGTTGGGTTGCAGAACCAAACCAGACAGTTATAGAGGTGCAGATGACAGACTCAATAATTCCTCTGTAGAACTGGATCAGCAGCTCCTTGGGCAGTAATGTACTGTAGCATAAGCAGAGGTGGGATTCAGCCAGTTCGCACCTATTCATGAGAACCGGTTGTTAACTTTCTAAGCAGTTCAGAGAACCAGTTGTTGGAAGAAATCTTATTTTATTTTTTTCTACTTTACAGGGCTAATCCTGTAAGGAAGGCAGGAAGGAAACAATCTGGTGTTGTTTCTAGCCTAATGTTTACTGCCCTGCTTACAGAAACTGCCTCTCTGGTTAACCCTTATTACATTGTAACAGCTGAGGCAAAGCGCCCATCAACATGAGTGATTTTGAGTTGGCCACGCCCACACAGTCACATGACTACCGAACCACGCCTACCCAGCTGGTCATTAGGACAGAGAACCGGTTGTTAAATTATCTGAATCCCACCACTGAGCATAAAACAGTGTATGAAGGAGCTACGTATGCCCACATTTTATTTCATTTCTCAGGTACTTTGAACCTTGCTGTGGCTCCAGAAATCCAATAACAGTGACTTCATAGTGGCGACTTTTGGATAAAGGAAACCATTGACATCACCTCTGCTGTCCTTTAATGCCAGTGTGAGGGAGAGAGTATAACAATTTCCAGCCTGGCAATGACACCAAGAATCACTGTAGCTCCATCAGCTCTGTAATCCAGGCTTGGCACCTCTGTCTAAACAGTTCATTTTTCAAATGCATACTGAGCTCCATTTAGACTGCCTATTTCTGCCTGTCTACCACCTACTTCTTGCCTCCAGGGTATCACATTTAGCATTTGCATGCAGAAAATGTTTTGTTTACTCCCTGGTAGCTTTACTTAAAATATTTCCAGAAACTAGACTGTAAAAGCACTGTGCTCACCTAGGAAAGAAATGATGAAATAGGAAAAATAAATGACATACTCTTTCGCCCCCAGTCTTCTGTTTTTTGCCCAAGTTAGGTAGATGCGTACTCTGAGTTTAAAGAATATAGGTCTCCCTAGAGGAGAAATGCTGCATTTTTAAGAGAATGTGGCAAAACCCACAACATTTAGCTTCTGAGAAACTCGGCTTTTAGAGAACAAAAAGCACATTTATTTCCCCCATGGTAAATATGGTGTATTTGTGGCAGGAAAAAAAAAAATCATCTGTCTACTTAGGTGAAGCTCCAGGTTGCACAAGGCCCAGAAAATGCTTTTGTGAGGTCTTGCAGCCTCCAAAATGAGTGGGAAAGCAAGCCTAGTTCTGCATGCTTTTTAGAGGGCCTTCTGCCATGACTTCCAGTGAGTTTGGAGGCTTGGCATGTCATTGAAAATGGCATGGCGGGTCAGAGGTTTGCCATTATTGGGTTAAGAAGACTGGAATAGCTTCAGTCCAATAAACAAACTCATGGAGATGGTGATTTTTCTATAAACTGTAAGATTGTCTTGTTTTGTAGTACAGTATTATAGTCGCCTTAACTGAGTATTATAGCTTTTTTTATTCCATACTTTGATTGTGGCATATAGCATGTTTTTCTATCCCATTCTTGGTTTGAAATTCTAGACAGCCACTGCCAATCACAGATATAGGAAATGAGACATTACATGTGGCTCTACACCAGGGATGTAAAACTCAATTTGATTGAGGGCTGCATCAAGGTTGTGTTTGACCTTGAAGGGGTGGTATGGCTGGGTGGAGATGGTGGCCAGCACGACCTCACTCATGTTGGGGGTACCTGTGATGGCCAGCAAAAACAAGCTCCTGAGCTCCATTTTCGGTTGAGACGGCTTCCTGCAACCCTCTGCTAGTGAAAACAGAGCTCTCCCGATCTCCATTTTCGCTGACAGAGGCACTGCGAGCTGATCCTTTGCTTTTCCAGGGCAACCTTGCAGGCCAAATCTAAACATCCCATGGGCCGGATCCAGCCCACAAGCCTTGAGTTTGACACCTCTGCTTTACAGCACTTAGTAGGACAAAAATGTCTTCCTGATGCAACTGCCAGCTTCAAAAAAGGATTTTTCCCCCTCAGGGGTCTATTAGAGAGGAATGGGAGAGAAATGACCCAAATAATTATCTGCCCCATCAGTTGATGTTTTTGTGTTGTAAAAATAACAACCAATCATCCAAATACAAAAGTGAATGAAATGTCACTTTAACTTTGATCCTCAAAATGGATAATATTGGATGAGATGAGCAAAAATGATATGCTGGCTTTTCCATTCTAGTGTTTCAGACGAATCTTTGCCTGCAGGCTGATATTATTTTGACAGAATACTTTAGAGGACTGCATCCATTTAGTCTGAATAATTACATTAGTATTTATTAGCCCCATATTGCAGATGGAGATTTGAGGCTTAGGGGCGGTAGTAAGACAATATTCTGACTTCATAATTGAAGTGACACATGAACCAGGAAATTTACTAATTTATAAACAATCTCTGGGCTGCTAAATTAAATACAAAAGTCTAGTAATTACAGGGACATACCAGTTTTTTTCTTGTCAATATGACAAAATTGATTTCCTATTGCATTTTCCGAGATGTTTTTTCACTTCCAACCTAATCTGTAGACTTGGGATTTCCTCCTGCCCAAATAATAGCCAAGTGTGAACCCACATAATTTGGGCAGCTAAATGATTCTAGTAACTATAATATAGCACTGGGAAGCCAAGTATTTATTTTTTGTTATTTATTTATTAGATTTTTATCCTGCCTTTATTACTTTTATTACAAATAACTCAAGGTAGTGAACATATCTGATATATTCCCTCTTTGTTTTTCTACACAACAACACCTCGGCGAAGTGGGTTGGGCTGAGAGAGAGAGTGACAGCTGACTTTCATACCTCAGGCAGGACTAGACCTCACAATCTCCTGGTTGTTGGCCAGCACGCTCACTACTATACCAAACTGGTATTCAAAATGAACTTCACATTCTATTAACATAAATACTAGAATCTGTGGTTGTTTAGTAAGTCATGTGGTGTGCCTCCCTTGTTTTTTGTGTGACAAATTAATAGAAGAAAAAGAAACAGAAGAGCAGCCAATGTGAATTGCATCAAATTTATGCACAAGCATATACACCTATGTTCCTTGTTTGGGCAAGCAACCCAAGTATTGGCTCTCGATCAAGTGTGCCAGTGGGGCTGCATATGATTTTGAGAGCTGCATATGATTCTGGGAGCTGCATATGATTTGGGGAGCATATTTCAAGATAATGTGTTGGATTTCAAGAGCTGCGATGGCACAGTGGTTAGAATGCAGTACTGCAGGCTACTTCTGCTGACTGCCAGCTGCCTGCAGTTTGGCAGTTCGAATCTCACCAGGCTCAAGATTGACTCAGCCTTCCATCCTTCCGAGGTTGGTAAAATGAGGACCCAGATTGTTGGGGGAAATATGCTGTTATTTCCAGACTGCCAAAGTCCCAGTGTTTTGCTTGGTGTGTTTGTGTACTATGCAATGCATCCTGTGCTATATTACTTTCTGAAGCAGACTATATTAGTCAACTGTTTGCTAGTCAATTTGTAATTGGAATGTCGCCTATGGCAATGACCTGCTTTGCACCTATGTTGTAGAATAGAAGAATCTCTAAATGAATAGTTATTGACCAGAGCAATAGTTGATCATGATGCAAAAAAAGAAGGAAAAAATGAAGGCTTCATAAGAAAATAGAAACTGGCATTTTTATGAAGGGAGAGTTTTTGTTATTTCCATCTGAGACCAGTGACAATTGTAGTCTGTGAACTCTAAATTGGAAATTAGTGTTTTAGTGTGAAAATAAAAATCTGGAGCAAGCATCAGGCTTGGTCATTTATCCCTTCTATTATTGGAAGGTTTCAGAAGCTGCTCTTTCTTCTTTAGATTATAGTTTGTTGGCCATCAGATTCCAGATCATCTGTGGCTAATCTTGTTTGTTTGAAATAAATTTCAAATTGTAGCTTAGGACAGCAGCTCATTTTAATAGGTAGGCTGATAAATTCTAAAGTTGCTACATTAGAAAAGAGAGGAATAGGAATACACAAAGTCTAAACCAGGGGTCTGCAAACTTAAACACTCAAAGAGCCATTTGGACCCATTTCCCACAGGAAAAACAAAAACAAAACAAAACAAAACAAAAAACACCGGGAGCCACAAAACCTTTCCCATGCCTGACTATTTCTGAGAGGCCACAGAACTAGCATATGTAGTTGAATTAAATGTTCTGTTTTCTTCTGAAACTTTTCTTTTCTTTTCTTGAATTTATCCATGGTTGGCCTAGCCGGGGTCAAAAAGATTAATAAATCGCATGCTGGTGGATATCACACATTGGCGGTTGAAACACATACTTTGAGCAACAGGGAGCCGCAGCAGAGGGATGAAAGAGCCACATGCGGCTCCAGAGCCGCAGGTTGCTGACCCCTGGTCTAAACCCTCTGTGGTATATTTTTGTCACTTTAAACAGAGCTTCTTGTTTGACCATAGGCTCTGTTTTATCCCTTCCTGCCCCATTTCTCCTTTTTTAATAATAATTTTAAGCATTAAGTTAAATAGTTAAAGACTAATAGAAGCCACAAAAGAAAAAAGAAAAAAATAAAGTGTGTGTGTTTATCTATCTATTTATCTATCTATCTATCTATCTATCTATCTATCTATCTATCTATCTATCTATCTATCTATCTATCTATCTATCTAAAATATAATGTATATGTAACAGAATAACAGAGTTGGGATGGACCTTAGAAGTCTTCTAGTCCAACCCTCTTCTTAAGCAGGAAAATGTATACCATTTTAAACAAAGAGTTGTTCAGTCTCTTCTTAAAACCCTCCAGTTGGAACACCCACAATTTCAGGAGGCAACTCATTCCACTGATTAGTTGTTCTGTTAAGAAATGTCTCCTTAGTTTCAGCCTCCACTCCCCTAATCACCTTCGTTCCTCTGCTCTGTGCTCTTCCTTGAGTCTCAGTATCTTATTTCTATTTCTATTCCACCAAAACCGGATGTAATATTCAAAGTGTGGTTTTACTAAGGGATTATAAAGTGATATTAACACTTTATATGATCTTGAATCAAAACAGATCCTTAAAATCTTGTCATTCAGTCCTGGTCTGCAAAAATCCATTAAGGGCTACCAGAAATAATATTTTAATCTTGATCAAATAAACCACTTTTTATGTCTTCCTTTATTTTTAATAATCTTGATCTTTAATCCCTTGATCTTCAAATAATATTGTAAAGCTAGTTTTTAAAATTTCTGTTTTGTTCTTTCTCATAAACCTCTCCAGAACTTTAACAGATCTCTTTTGGAAATCTAATATTAGGAAGTTATCCAAGTCGCTTTTTTTGGTTTGACATTTGTACATTCTTTTTAATTATTAAGACATCAGCTGCTTTCATTTGTATATCCAGTTTAACATCTTTTCCATACCATTCTTGTAGCTTGTCAGTTTTTAAATCCACTTTCAAACCAGATTCAGTCTTGTCTGGTAAAACTTGTTCCTCTTCCAAAACATCTTTTAAAATCAGTCCATTTACAATGATAGACACCTTTAAAGTAAATTTCTGTATCCATATGTCCCAAATATGCTACAGTATGTCCAATGTTAAAAGTATTTTTCTCCATTCCGTGTTAGTAAATCAAATTTAAGCATACTTTTCCTTTAATTGTAACTTTCAGTATTTTCTGGTTCCTTGTATTCTCATCCTATTATGTTTTCTTTTAAGAATTCCAAAACAAGAGCACTTTCCCATGGGAAGGATTCTTATTAATTTCAAAATCTTATTTCAAATTCATCAGGACCCTTAGTTTATTTATAACTTTTCAAAATCAATGCTATTTACTGTTTATTCTAAAAAGAGAGAGAGAGAGAGAGAGAGAGAGAGAGAGAGAGAGAGAGAGAGAGAGAGAGAGACTTTAAATATTCTTATTTATCTTTAAATTTTCTTTTTCTAAGGATTAAAGGAAGCTCCTAGTGCATCTTGTAATATTTGTTGTTTGAAAGGTTTTTAATAGTTGAAAAGTAGTTAAAAAGCAATATCCAAAACTGCTTAAGAAATGAATCTTGGCAGAACTTTGTGTCCATAAGGCTACACTGAAGTTGGGGACTTGGTGGGAATCCCTTGACTCCAAGGTACTTGGTTCATAGAGCCCACTGCAGGCACCTCCATTCCTGCAGCTTATTCACAAGGAGCAGGTGTTGGGATCTCTCCTTTATCTTGACCAGGCAGAAATTTCTGTCTAGCTGTGAATCTTGTCACAATGCTTCAGAGACGTCGAGCTCACCATGAATCCTTACTGGAAACCCCCATTCTCTCATTTCTCGCACGGATTGTGATATCAGAGACATTGCCTCATTACTTTCTACGAAAAAGAAGAAAAAAAATGCATTCATCTGAGAAAAAAGTTTCTGTAATGGTTTATCTTGAAGTTTATAGGGTTTAAAATAGGAATTTACTAAGCAGTTTAATTACTACTGAATTATTTTCCAGTTAACTTTTCACTGCTTTGGTTGCATATTTAGATCTCATCAATTTACTCATCTGTTTGTCTGGGGTGATGGTAGTGGTAATTGTTTCCATAAATCTGACATCAAACCATACTTGGAAACTAGGATTCCTAAGTGGTTCTACTGTGCATTTCTCTTCATACTAAACTGACTTTGCAAATTGTGTTGAGTGCTCCTTCCCCTTTTACAATGGCTTATCAGAATGTTTATTTTGGGTCTGATTGCAAGTTCAGCCACGAGGAATGGCTGTTGGAAATCACTGAGTCACCTTTCCAGAGAGCCCTATTTTCAGACCATTTTAATTATTGCAAAATGTTACACGTGGTGCGTTAGATTTATATTTACATTTAGCCGTCACATTTTTTTAATCAAGAAGAATAGGAGGGAGCTTTTTATAGAAGGCATGTGATGGGGTGACGTGAATTTCAGCAGATGTTTTTGGAATTGCTATAAAAGGAATGAAAAACAAAACTCCCAATTTTGTGATCTTTGAATAAAGAATTGTTAAAAAACATGATCTTTTTGTGGAAAACAAATACAGCACTGATTTTCTTTAGCAGAAATATAATTGCTTTGGGTTGTGTTTTTAATTTATCTAAACTTCAAAACAGTGGCAAAGAGATTTGAGCCCTAACTTTAAATCTATATTTCTCTCTCTCTCTCTCTCTCTCTCTCTCTCTCTCTCTCTCTCTCTCTCTCTCTCTCTCTCTCTCTCTCTCTGTGTGTGTGTGTGTGTGTGTGTGTGTGTATATATACACACACATATATATATGTATGTTTTCTGAGGTTTTCATGGTTGTTTGTATGTAGGTCTTTGGTTATTCGGGTCTTCTCCCGCGTAAAATTGGAAGTATCTTGGCGACGTTTCGACGAAGTCTCATTCGTCATCTTCAGGCTGGTGTTCTCAGCTTCGTGCTTCCAGGAACACCAGCCTGAAGATGACGAATGAGACTTCGTCGAAACGTCGCCAAGATACTTCCAATTTTACACGGGAGAAGACCCGAATAACCAAAGACACACACATATATATATATATATATATATATATATATATATATATATATATATATATATATATATATATATATATATATATATCAGTGGTGGGTTGCTACTGGTTCACCCCAGTTCCACCCACCTGCCTGGATGTCATCAAATATGATCTGCGCATGTGTAGAAGTGGCACGCGCATGAGCAAAGCGAGTAGAGAATGCTTTAGGATCTCAACCACTTGAGGAGTAGACACATCTTGACTCAAGATGTAAAGTTGTATGGACTTAAACAGTGCACACTGATCTTTTCTTTAAAATATTGTGTGTGAATCTGAAGTTTGGCAATCAAGATGTTCTAACTTCTAATGCCAACATACCCAATTGTAGATTGATTGACATCTGGGTGTTGTGGTTTACTTTTGTTTGTTTGTTTGGGGAAATGGTTATTGATTAATTTATATGTGATTTATGTTTGCTGTGGTAAGTACAGTATATTTATTGGGTAACCTCCAGGAGTTTTCGTAGCTTACAGTCACTACCAATCAAATACAGAAATATTGTTTAGGTCCAGGTATGAGAGCTTAAGACTTTGCCAGTTATTCGAAAGAGATGCTTCACAAAAGTTCATTGTAAGTGTATTTCGTGTATTAAAACTCCCTTTAAAATTTCCATAATGTTTTTGACACTGCATAGACAACCCTTTTACTGAGATCGCCAACAAAACAAAATAATTGTGGATGCACATGCAGACAAGTAGGGACAGTTTTCCAAAGAAAACTGTGCATTTACCCATGCTTGTGCATGGGTAAATTCAAATGCTTTCCATAGCAACAGCAGATATATGGGATTGCAGTTAACATAGATATTTTCTGCATGGGTGTCCCCAAAGAGGGTTTGGGGACCATATACTGAAATGATCACAATGTGATGCAGTCTTCACCACTTTTGTACCCACGTTGTGATGTAACATACATGTAGATAAGGGAAACGCTTATAGTGCAATATCACAACATTTGTTTCATTGCTCAGATGAACCTGCCTCATTAGACAAATGCCTCTACTTTTTGTAGTGAAATCTTGAACTTGGATCCAAATCTAATACTTAGCATCCACACTGGGTCTTATCTTCCAGGTCATTGTCGAATTGTTACTAATGGGATTACATCTAATATGGGCTTTCTATTTCCAAAGCACATTTGACAATTTCTCCCTTACTCTTCTCTTCTCTCGCAGGTGGACTTGGAACCTGAAGGGAAAATATTTATAGCAATAACCCTCTCAGGCAACTTCACCGAAGGTAAGAGGTATACCGTACCTATTCTCTCTAGTCTAGTAATTGTTACTACTAATATTTACACACACACCATAGCATGACATTAAGCTCCAATTGCAACAGATGTAAAACTTGAATAAACAGAAGAATGTTATAATTGCCAAATTATGCATGCTTTGTTGGAATGGAGAAAAACTTGCACTGGACATCTTCAGTAACCTTTATGTTGGGTTCAGAACACTGAGTCTAATCCTCATAATAGGACAGCTGAGGAACAATGGTTGGCTAAGATCCTACTGAGCAGATTTGTAATTCATAGGAAGATCTGAACTGGAGACTTGCTCACATATCTAGCTGTCAGTTTCCCTCTTAGTTGGCTTTTTGAAACTTCCCAGACAAACCACAGGGTATGGTTAATTTTGAATCTTTATTGTACCCTAGATTGAAACCATAGCAACATTTTTTTACTGCCAAAATAAACTTGCCCTACTGTCTTATGCCCAGTGCTTCTTTCTCCTACCTTCTCTGCAAGTTAACAAACACATTGTATTGCATTTATCATGGTTAATGTGAAATTGCAATTAGTTAGTGATCTATTTGACATTTCTCCATAAGGAAACTCTCCCAAAGTGTCTCCCTGACTAACCCCCTTGGCACAAGCCATCTAGAAAACAGTGAGGTCAGCCTTCTTCAGGAAGGCCTTTGGTCATCTTGCAAAAGGGGTTGGATGAACTTTGATGGGAGTTTTAGCTATGGTGATTTTTTTGAGCTGTTATGGATTGTTCTACCACAGATTTGGTATCATCAATAATTAATGTGGACCTGCTTTTTTGCAGGCCCATAATATCCTTGATGATGTCAGTTTGTACTTTTTGCCATACTCTGTAGCCTTTTCATTCCTACCTACCAGTATGCCTACATCTTACTTCCTTGCAGGTATTCATCAATGCCACTCCAAAAAGTTCAGGCTATCTTCTTTCAGACTTACCCTTTGCTTTCCTTTTAATTTCACAGATACGTGAGATATCTTTTTTTTCTTCCTTTCATTTGTTAATTCACTATTCCATATGCCATTGTTAGAAAGGTCATTGATTGATTTCCATCACCAATCATAGCTTTGATGAATGGAAGCTTTCTCGTGATGCATTTCATTTATTTACTTACTCCTACCATTTGCATCCATCTCCTTTCTTACTCTTTAAGTAAGCTAGAAAAGCTATAGATTTGGTTACCAGTTTTAGTGTAAAGCCCAGGTTTTCCTCAAGTACACATATGATATTTTTTGCAAGCCACAATTTCTAATTTAAAGACTACCTTGCAATATCCTGCAGTTCACTTTCTACCAACCTGGAGATTTATGCATGTACCAACACACTCAGTACACATTGCTCTACATCTCCATTTCTTATGGAAAGAATTATTCAAAGGAGAGCTTTACAATAATTTTTATTCTGCCTCTCCACCCCAATTTTTCTGTAGCAGATCCTGAACAGGAAGGGACAAACTTTTACAAAAGAAAGGAAGTAGACAGGATGATGTGCTTGTGGACAGCCTGAATGTCATTATTAAAAAAAGAAAGAACTATCTTTCTATAAAAAAAAAAAACACTCTGCTATAATTTAGTGGTGGGATTGAGTTAAAAGGTTTTGCCAAATCATGAATTCTCCGTATGAATCCAAATTGGAGAAAAGCATTTCTACTTCCATTCTTCTGCTTGTGGGAAAGCGCAGGAAAGGAAAAAGGTATACAGTAAACAATGTGTAACTAGAGAAACTTGTATTACAGTCATATTTCCGTATAGAAATCTCACTACAGCGTTCCACTGCGTTAGTCTGGGTTGGGCTTTCTTTGGCACTGGGTTCCAAATCCAGGATGTTGCAGGAGAAGAAAGTTAGTGACTCAGGAGGGGAGCAGATATTCCTGTGTCTTTTTGGAAAGACATAGAAATAGGCGGTGCTGTTTTCAGTCCAACCCTTCACCGTGTTTGTTGAAGAAAGCTGTTGAGTTGCTGCTTGAAAATGAAGCTTTGTGTATGCCATTCAATTCAATTCTACAAGGATCGAAGGGAGTATAAAGAGATGGAAGACTGAAGGCTGCTGAGTCATCTCAACCTTCAGCTACTACAGCTACAGTTGCTGTAGCTACTACAGCTACAGTTGCTACTAACAGAAGTCCGGGATGAACTTGAAACCTGGAATAAAACAAGTTACAAAGGAAGGATGCATAAGCTGCAGCTCCATATGCTCCCTGCAAAGACATGCTGCTAATTGTAAAGTTGATTATGTCGGAAGGAGAAAATTATGTCGGAAGGAGAAAATGTGTAAGGAGTAACACAGGAGAAGGAGAGTTCAGACCCACATTTGAAAATGCATGAAGTGGCCAGGCCTCTTGGTCTTTCATTTAGAAGCAAAAATGTGTGGTGGTGTGGTTATTTCGGGAAGGTGCTGCAAAGGAGAAGCAGCCTCTGCAGAAAGAGCTGTGCTGCTTTGGGGGTGGGGTGGGGGAAAAACAGGAGGTGCTGCTAAAAGAAAGAAAAACGAATTGACGTCCTGGTCACCTTGTACATTTTGCAAAGTTAGGAGTATTGTAATGAAATGTTGAATGCTAGACATAATTTTTTCCTGCTTATCTTTTGACCTGTCATGGATCTGGAAGGAAGAAAAGTCTCTGGTTTGCTCACTTATGCAACTGTGGGAATTTTTTTTACATGGGAAACCAGACTATGAAGAGAACAGAATAGAATGGCCACTTCCACATTGCTGAAAAGAAGAAAAAGGGGAATATAGTTTGCATGAAATTTTCCTGTACAAATTTTATATATGGGTACCAAATGAGAAATTATTATTATTATGGAACAGAAATAAAGATATATTGCCCTAGTAGGGGAAAGACTGCAAGCCAGGGTTGTCGTCTTCAGTTTCCTGTAGATGGGTCAAATCAAAATCCAGATTTGTACCTGTCAGCTTTTCAAATATAGAACTAACACTTTAAAAGCAAGATGGTAACCACTGTAGAATCAAGCTGAATCTACGTGGCCATGCTTTAACCAGTAGCTTAATTATTTCCTTCTGCTTGCTCTATAACAGTGATGGCTAACCTTTTTGCCATTGCATGCCAAAAGTGGGAAAGCACGGGGGGGGGGTCACGTGCATGTATGCCCATACCCATAATTCAATGCCCCCCATGTCTCACCCATGCTCCCCCTGCTTTTGGCACACAACAGCAAAAAGGTTGCCAGTGGGCCCGATAGGCCAGTTTTTTGCCCTCCCCAGGCTCCAGAGGCATTCTTGGAACCTGGAGAGGGTGAAAATGGCTGTTCCCACCACCTCCCCGAGGTCCTTCGGAGGCCGGAAATGGCCCATTTCCCGACTTCCAGTCAGCCTGGAAGGCCTGTTTTTCGCACTCCCCAGGCTCCAGGGGCTTTCTTGGAGCCTGGGGAGGGTAAAAAGGGCCTTCTCCACCCCTCCAGAGACGTTCCATTGGCCCTCCAGAGGCCGGAAACTTCCGTTTCCCAAATTCCGGTGGGTCCAGAAGAACCAAAAATCAGCTGGCTGGCACACGCACACACGATGGAGTTGAGTTAGGGCAACGCTTGCGTGCCCACAGATATGGCTCCACATGCCACCTGTGGCACCCGTGCCATAGGTTCGCCATCATGGCTCTATAAATTCACCTATGAAACAATAAATGCGTACCAAGCACTTCAGTGTGGAAAACTGAAGGCTGAACCCAGAGACATTGGCAGTAAGCAAAACTTTGTCCTTGTTCCTGACCCTGGATGGCTTGGCCTCAACCCCCATCAACAGAGATCTTGCTGGCTAATTTGGGGTGCTGTTTGTGAATACAGAATGGAGAAGTGGAAGTTCTTCCAGGGTTCCCTAAGACATCCATATATATCAAATCTCCTAAGAAGGGATAGGTCAGCCCTTCCAGGTAGGGCAAATCAAGAAGCAGATATTGTAGGAATTCCAAGAATGCTGCTTCATTATTATAGGTCAAATGAGCAGAATCTTGAAAGCCTGTTCCAAATTTCTCACTTTTCCATCTTATAACAAAAAAAATGAAAGGGGGGCTACTTTGAGTTGCTCTTTCATACATCCTTCCCCTGAACTGTGTAATTTCTTCTCCAAACCCTTCATAGTGGTTCTCTCTTTCCTCCCCCCCCCACTTAACAGCTTTATTGTTCCCTCCCAAAGATCCACTCCAAATTCCTTTACATTATGTTATTATCAGTAAGACCACTGGCTGCTCTTTGTGTCATTCACTAGGCATGGTCTGCAGCTTTGTTTGTTTGTTTGTTTGTTTATAATTTGTCAAACATGTACAAGATAACAGGTGTTTATAAACATGGAGATGAACACAAGAAATGAGTACAAATAAATGGGGACAGTAGGACAGGGACGGTAGGCACGCTGGTATGCTTATGTACGTTCCATTTACAGACCTCTTAGGAATGGGGTGAGGTCCGCGGTAGACACTTTGAGGTTGAAGCTGTGGGGGTTTGAGGATGTAACAACAGAGTCAGGTAGAGCATTCCAGGCATTGACCACTCAGTTGCTGAAGTCGTATTTTCTGCAATCGAGTTTGGAGCAGTTTACCTCAATTGTTTGCCCATGTATTATTGAGGTTGAAGCTGAAGTAGTTGTTGACAGGTAGGAGGTTGTAGCAGTTTTGTGTACTATGCTTAGGTCAGACCATAGGTGGCGTAGTTCCAGGTTGTCCAAGTCCAAAATTTTGAGTCTGGTGGCATAAGGTATTCTATTGTGAGCAGAGGAGTGGAATACTCTTCTCATGAAATACCTCTGAACCCGCTCAGTTGTATTAATGTCTGATATACAGTGTAGATTCCAGGCAGATGAGCTGTATTTGAGAATTGGTCTGGCAAAGGTTTTGTATGCCCTAGTTTGCAGTACAATGTTACCAAATTACCTAATGTTACAGAATTAGATTCTGTTCTTGCTCTTGCTGAAAATTTCGCATGTTCATAGTCCCAGCCTTGATCTTACAAAATATAATAGAGACTAGCAGAGTCTTTTTCAGTGGGGTCAGTGGGCCTGGATCTCTTACAAGGTGGCGGTATATGTGAAGTATAGTTCAGAATTTGGAAATGATGAGATGAATCCAGATTTTTCATTCAAGGCAGCAAAATTAATCAGATAAAATATACTGGCAAATTGTTTCAGTCTTTGAAGTTTCAAACCTTTACTAGGTTGTTATTTTCAATGTTCAAAGACAATGGAGCAAAAAAATATATCAAGATAAGGTATATCAAGAGCAAATTGGATGGCAGTGATGAGAGTTCAAGTGAAACCTCTCAGTGTCTTGAAAAGGTTCTGGGGAGCCCAATGCCAGTTTAAGTTCATCACCAACTCACTGTTCCTAGAATTGTCTCCTTTGTGGGGTTGTTGTATGTAATTTGGAGAGAGAGAGAGATAACATTTCTCTTTCCTTCTAAAAATAACTGGATTATAAATTAATTCACTGGACAGAAGGCCTTGAAACCATATCCAGTATGTAAACCATGTGACATGTAGAAGTAGGAAGTATACACCATGTGGATATTAAAATAGCTGATTTGAAGAACTGGAAGAAATGAATGATAAGATTTTTTTAAAGGGAAAAAAGATGAATCATTCAGTTCAGGAATACTTTTTTAAAAAAAGAGTTATTTCAGGAACTGTGGTTGAGTTTATTTAATCAATAACAACATTAACATAAATTCAAGGTTTTTTTTAAAAAAAAATCAAGGAAACCCCTAATAAATATAAGGTACTGTAAAATGTTTTGCATTTTTGTGATATATTTGAATATTCAGAATACTTCATATGGAATAAAGATTTGAGTTGCTACTTCCTAAATTAAGGATACCTTGATGAAGCTTAAAGGATATAACTTTGTCAATTGTGATCTAAGGCATTTTAGCACCCGAAAGAGTAAAACTGGCCTTCATAATGCCATGTGCTTACACCTAAATCAAGATCTGCATTTTGATGTATGAAAGAGAAAGTGAGACTTCAGATAGGAGATGGAAACCAAAGGAAAAGGATACTAAAAATAAGATTGTCTAGAAGAAACCCACGCAGTCTAGTAGGAGCCTTGCTTTAGGGTTTGCTAACATGTTAACAGGGAGAATGAAGTGATAACTAAAGGAAACAGGATGTTGCAAAGATAAATTGCTTTGGGATAAACATGGGAGGAAAATTAAAGGAAAACAACAATAGAGAAGTCATGACATTTGAATAACAGGCAGCAATTTATTCACTTGTTTAACCATTCTCTTTGGGTTCCCAGGAACACTCCAGAGGGACAGGATCTTCAAAAACTTTACGCGGAAACGCCAACGGGCCATGCGCAGGAGAGTTCACCAAGTCAACGGACACAAGTTTATGGCAACTTACTTGCGGCAACCAACGTACTGCTCACACTGTCGGGAATTTATCTGGTATGCTTGAAATGAAAACAGGCTTGAATGGGAGCTTTCACCCAGGAAGTTGCTTCCATAATTCCTGCCCCTTTTACTAAGTATAAAGTTCCTTTTGGGTTGATCTCAATTCCTTGTGACTTTATAAATACATCCATGTGGTTTCCTGGCCACAGTTCAGAAGTAATTTAGAATTGCCTCCTTCCAGGATGTGTGTTTACACCCCAGCTTTGTTTTACAGCCCTGGCATTTTCTGGAATTCTCCCCTCCAGGTACTAACCAGGCCCTGACCCTGCTTAATTTCTGAGACACATATTTAAAGCCAGTTGCTGCCACCTGCTGAATTCAGAATAAGCAGCCTAATCCCTAAACAAGTCAAGAGCAGGTTACCCAAAACACTTATTCTTCGGAATAAATGTTTAGAGAGTTTAGAACAGGAGCAATCACTGACTTAAGTTCTGATACTTTCCCTGAAAGCAGCTTTAATCAAAGCTATGCAAACTATCAATTCTGCAGGGGAAGAATTGGAGGTACTTTCCGGTACTGGTGAAGATAGTGGAATCAATGTAGATACTGTAGAATGTGATCTGAAGTTTAGGTTCAGCAACAGAGAGTTGTAGCTTTCGTTTTAAAACATGCAAATTACTTTGATTGAAATGATTGATACAGTGGAACAGCTTGCCTTCAGAAGTTGTGGAGCTCCATCACTGGAAGCTTTTAAGAAGAGACTGGGCAGCCAATTTGTCTCTTGCTTGAGCAATGGGTGGATTAGAAGACCTCCACGGTCCCTTCCAACTTTGTTATTCCACTAAATTCTCACCATCTGGTTTTATTACAATCATTGGCTATTAATTATATATTATCTAATACATATAAAGTAATTTTGGTTGGAGCAAACAAGTCAAGCCACTAATTTCACAACTAATAACTGTAAGGAATTAGGACTCAGGCATGGAGATTTAGGGCTTTAACTCCCCCCCTTTTCCCCATGACAATCTCAGCCTAGATTGAGCCCTTGCCTCTGTTTGCATTGGTGAAAAAGCTTCCATTGGATCTCATGGAAGCTCTTTTATGTGTTCAGTTGGCTAGATCTAATTAGCAAAAGAGGAGAGGAGCAGGTCAAACCTTAAAGCCCTCTTACCATCCATTTTATGCTCCTAAAATGCCTCCAGTGTATATGCCAACAGAATTGCATGGATCTTTCCATCAAATGTTAATAATGCAGACTGCTTATTGGATGATATTTGAAACGTCCTAAATAGTTCCACTCAGAACAGTTTTGTGAAATTCTCTCACTTTTAAAACACAAAGCAATGAGTGCATGTTTTCATAAATATGTTTCTTGTTCATTAACTGAAAAAAGAAATTTGAATTACAAAACTGTTTGTTGCAGTGGGCTGAAACATTTTGGGTGCCAGTTAGTACAGCGTAGGGACATTTATTACAACTTACATAAGTGTGTTCATAGAGTGTGATCGTTAAAATAAAACAACACTGTGGCTATAAGTCAAAGCTCATCTACTGTATTTCTAAGTAAGCTACATCAAACCTAACAGAATTTCTATCTCAATTCTTGTGGAAAGGATGGGATTGATAGGCTATGACTGATGCACGTGTTCCTGAAATTAATCTGAGATTTGTGGTGCTTATATCCTACTAAGAGTTTGCACTGAATTTTGTATTTAAATTTTTCTCTTACAGTTTGATTATAAATTTTAGTCGGAATTCATTCTGAGTTTTATTAATACTGGAAGTAAAATTCATCATCTAAACTTGGATTTTATGTATTTTAAAATGTATTTACAAAATGTTTATACTACCTTAATCAATTGACTCTGGTCATTTAACAATGAAAGCAAAATAAGCAACCCATAAATGAAAAGTCACTACTTCTAATTAGTCTTACTTAACTAAAGAAAATGGTTGTGTTGTGTCCACCAGTTCAAATGCCCTTTAGAGATTTTTGGAATGCCAAGAATGAAGGAGCATGTTCCACCTTATGGGGGCAGCCTTGCAGAGATTCCTTCTAGTTCACATCCCTTTCAGCTCTGATAATGAAGGGACCTTGAGCAAGTCTCCCTCATAGTTCAAAACAGGAAGACAGAATTGTTTTGGGTAAGGCGGTTCTTGATGAAACCCAGTGTTGTGCCATATTGGACTTCATAAGTGATACCCAACACTTTAAACTGGGTGCAGCATTGCAAAATAAGTGCTATCCTGAAATAGCAGCTTCCACCCACCCACAATTTGGCTACTGCATTCTGTGAGAGCTGTAGCTTCTGAGTTATTTTCAAAGGCAGCCTCACCTAGTACATTGCAGTAGTCAAGATAGGGTGGAAAAGGCATGCCTTATCCTCACCAAGGCTTGCACCTCCAGATGGAGACATACTTGGCATATCAGCCAAAGCTGGTCAAAGTATCCCTGAGTCACAGCTTCCACTTGCTCTTCCAACACTAACTATGAATCCTGGGCAAGCCCCAGTGACACACCTGCTCTGTTAAAGGGAAGATGATTTCATCACTGGTAATAAAGTTTCCAGAGTGCCTAAATGTTTCTGGATGAACAATAACTTTGTCTTCTTAGAGTTTAAGCTGAGTTTACCTCTCTCCATGTGGCTGATACAATATACATTTTGAACTTCGCAGCTGCCTCTCAACCTTTGTTTTGTTCTTGTGTCAGATTACCTGACCTACTTTTTAAGTGTTTGATCTCATCCTGAGTCATATGTTATCTCTGCTTTATTTTCAACAGGGGAGTATTTGGAAAGCAGGGATACCAGTGCCAAGGTACAGTAAGTTATTGTTAGGGTTACATTGTGCCCTACAGATTTGTTGTTTTCTCCTTTTTACACAATCTGCTTGCAGTGAATGGGAGATTAGAACAAATACTTTTTTGTGGCTCACTAAATATTTTAAACTTTTTTCTGCCTTTCAGTCCTTAAAGGGTTAATTTCCAGTCCTGACCGTTTTTATTGTCCTTCTTTGCACATACTCCAGATTGTTTGCATCAGAGGCAATAAAAATTTGGTCTATCTAAGAGCATATCTTACTTTTCTGTATTAGTTTCTGATAGTTTCCATTGTTTCCCTTTTCTGCCTTCTTTTCCAGTTTGCACGTGTGTTGTGCACAAGCGTTGTCACCATCTCATAGTTACAGCTTGCACATGCCAGAATAATAATAAGAAGATGGATATGAAGGTAAAGTCACAGTTACACATTTGGAGTTCTGTATATTGTTAATTCCGGACCAAAGAGATTACAGGAATGGTTTTGGAATAGCTATGAATTACTATTACTAAAGACAAATCAAGATAGATAACATATACAGGAGTCAAAACCTAAATCAGTAGCATCTGACTAATCAAATATATCGTCAACTGCAGCATTATGACATAATGTATTATTCCTTAGATAATACATTATCTACATTATGCTTTATTTGATGAATTTTGAAGTAGCTTCTTGCCTCTATTTATCTGGTACTTAACGCTGTTGGTTTGTGAAAAATTGATGTGGCAATGCAAAGAGTAAAAGTATCATCCAATCAGTGCTAATAAAGATAACATCAAATGTATTTATTTATTTAACAAATTTATATGGCCATTCATTGAACATAATGTGATTGGGTGGTGTACAGTCACGGCAATAATTAAAAGAAGGTAATCAAGTGCAGAGAAAGAGAATGTTCTGCTAGTCTGTTTTATTTATAATTTTAAGACCCTACCATAATTGGTTAATTCAAGTAAATTGTTAGAAGAAAAATATTCACTTTGATTGGTTTTTAGATTTTATAATAAGAATTCTTTATTGGCCAAGTGTGATTGGACACACAAGGAATTTGTCTTCGGTGAATAAGCTCTCGGTGTACATAAAAAATACATTCATCAAGAATCATAAGATAAAACACTTAGTAATAGTCATAGGATTCTAAATAAGCAATCAAAATCATACTAGGAGACTAAATAAAACAATATAAATCATAAAGATACAAGCAACAAGGTTATAGTCATGAGCAGGAGGAGATAGGTAATAGGAAGGATGAGAAGAAGAATATTTGAAATTATTCAAGTATTATTCTATATTTAATTATGGAATTTAATTAAGTTATAATTGAAGAATTATACTTGAAATTCGCTTAAGTCCAAGAAGTTCCCTGTTACTTTTTAAATGCCATGTTGTTTTGCAAAGAAGTAAGCAGTCTTTATATTTTGTGAGTGTTCTAGTGAGCATCATGAAATGGAATAGATGGTCTAAGGATACTGTACCACTATGGCTGCTCTCCTAATGCACTAAAAACAATGGGATATCCTAATGCCTTTTTAAGAAAACAGGTTACCAGTCATAAACCTAGTAGATAGCTTAATCTGATCACCATGCCAAAATTTCAAAGTGCTCTCATGTTTGCACATTGTAGTGCCCTGCAAATTCTGGAAGACAGAATTTCCAGAAAGACCCATATAATGAATGTCTTAATTACTGTAAATCAGAAGCCACAGAAGCCATGCCACATGCATTTTTATTGTCAGTTGTATCAAGATCAACAGCAAAAATTTATCACACTTTCATTAAGTTGATCTCCAGACCATAATGACTTTTTAAAATCTCAGCTATCCTTTAGCTGATCAAGGTGATCAGTAAAACCAACTGTTGTTTAATAGCCAGCAAGATTTATTGACAACATTTTGACTTAATTAAATCTGCTACAAGTTCACTAATACCAATGATTGTTCTACCTATATTTATTATGATCTTTTAGTACTAAGTACTGATAGCCTCAGCATTCAAAGAAGTTTGTCTGAACGAAGAACATATAACCTATGCTGTTAAATGCTCAGTTTATCTTGTTTTGTTTTGTTTTGTTTATTTTATCTTTTAATCATATTATCTCTATGTCTTATATTATGCGCTTTGACTTTAGTTCTGTATCAGGTTCTCAAGATTCACAGTTTCGTTAGATATCAGACTTGTACCAATGTGTTACAACTTTTGTCCTATTTTAATATATAGGAGTCCATCTGAAGCATTATATCTGATGTGGAATTATGTCATGGCATTTGTGAAACAATTGTTATTTTGCCATCTGGATGAATTCAGGAATCATGTTCAGAAAAATACACAGCCGTTTCCTTGATCATTGTATCATTTGAGAAGAGAGATGGGGAAGACTAGGTCTGAATGTTTCTCAGGTTAAGGATTCCCTCATGTAGAAACTAGATCAGGAAGAATCTAGCTTGAATTCCCTGAAATATTGGTTTTCTGAATGTGGGGAATTCGGATGTAGAAGTAATTGAAACAATACAGTTTAACAATAGTTAAAAGACTAACTGTGGTAGGTGCAAACATTTCGTATTGACTCATCAGTACCTACATTACAATAACACAGTTAAAATCATCCTAAAATATAAGATCTAACAAGAGCATTAATTAAACCTATAACATGTGCGGGAAAGCAACAAATGAGAAATAATTACCTGACTCTGAACTGATTGACAGTCCAACATAAAATTGCCCTTATTTTAGAGTAGCTGTTAACTTATCTGAAACTTGTGCTAACATCAATTAAAAGTCTGAATGCTAATCAGATGGTGATTTGTACTGATTGGATGGGAAGGGCATCTGGGTTTACTCAGTTTTGGGCAAACCATTTTTCATCCTCAAAATCAAGCTTAGATGTGATTTGATTTGCTTTCTTTTGTGAGAAGAGATGGTAGATCCTGTTTTTTTTTCTTTAACAAGTAGCCATAGCTGGCATATTTGGGACCAGCTGAATCAAAAATACAAGTTGTACCTGGTGGTGGGGGAAGGACTAATTTTGGAGTCCTTGGTGCTCTCTGGACTTTATTGTTTTCTTGCAGGCATTTCATTGCCCAAATAGGTATGTATGTATGTATGTATGTATGTATGTATGTATGTATGTATGTATTTATTTATTTATTTAAACTTTTATATTGCCCTTCTCCTGAGGGACTCAGGGTGGTGTACAGCCAATAACAAAAACAACATAAACACAAAAATTTTTAAAAAATAAAACATATTCAATGTTTTGGCCTTATTATTAAAAACCCCAAAACTAAAATGCCCATTTAAAATTCATCATTCCGTCAGAACAGCCTGATGGAATAGTAAAGTCTTAAGGGCACGGCAAAAGGCACGAAGGTTGGGATCCTACATATCTCTGGGGGCAATTCGTTCCACAGGGCAAGAGCCCCCACAGAGGAGGGTCTCCCCCTGGGGCTCCCCAGTCAACATAATTTGACTGACGGCACCCTGAGGAGGCCCTCTCTGTGGGAGCGTACCGGAGGGTGGGAGGCTGTCAGTGGCAGAAGGCGATATTGTTGATATCCAGGTCCTAAGCCATGGAGATAACATCATCGATAAATGTAATGCAAGAAAACAGCCAAGCTCCAAGAACACTAAGGACCCCACAGTTCAACCCTGGAAATTAACTTCTTGTCCTAACTGATATTCATTCCTTATGTCCAAATTATTTGCTGTGAGAAGAAAACTCATGACATCAACTTTATGTTATAGAAACATTAAATCAAACTGTTAAGCCCCAAACCCTGGCTCTCTCTTTTCTTCCTTACCTATCCAATGGGGCGAACAACATTCTCTGTCTGCCTTGCTTCAAGAACTGCAAGCTGAGAAATAAGTATTTGGTCAACCGTTATTATTTGATCACTTATCACCAACTTTTCTTCTTTTGCTGCTTTTTCTTCCTCAGTTTTCTGAGCAGAGATTTGGAATCAATATCCCACACAAGTTCAGAATCCACAATTACAAAGTGCCAACCTTCTGTGATCACTGTGGCTCTCTCCTCTGGGGAATCTTGCGACAAGGGCTTCAGTGTAAAAGTAAGTTGAAAATCTACACAAAGATGAGAGTCCTTCTCTGCGGAATTCATTTCCTGTTCTGAATTGTGTGTATGTGTGTAGGGAGGGCATACTTGATGCACCACTAGAATAGGCTGCACTCCCCCCCCGCCATTTGCACAAATTTTGCATATACCAGGGATGAAATGCTCCCGGTTCGGCCAGGATCACCCGATCTGGTAGTGATGGCAGTGGATGGTTCGAAGAACCGGTAACAGAAATCACTGCCCCCTCCCATGCCCAGCTGAGCTGCGCGATCAGAGGGTTTTTTTTAATTTTTAAAAGCATATTTTCTACAATCTCTTTGGCCAAAAAAATGCTTTTAAAAGCATGCTTGTAAAAATGCTTTTTACAACCTCTTCATCCGAAGAGGAGGTAGAAAAAATGATTTTAAAAGTGAAAAACAAAAAAAAAGTTGGCCACGCCCACCCAGTCAAATTACCCCCCCACCAAGCCACACCCACAGAACCGGTAATAACAAATTTTACATTTCACCACTGGCATGTAGCCTGTTTCCCCGAAAATAAGACCCAACTGGAAAATAAGCCCTAGCATGATTTTTCAGGATGCTCGTAATATAAGGCCTACCCCCAAAATAAGCATCAGTTAAGATAGTCAACCAGACAGAGGTGTTTAGTACTGTATTTCCCCCAAAATAAGACCTAACCAGAAAATAAGCTAAAATGCGTCTTTTGGAGCAAAAATTAATATAAGACCCGGTCTTATTTTGGGGGAAACAGGATACCAGTTTTTACCCATATTACCTAGTTAGGCATCCTTAAGATTTGGCTATAAATGTAGACTATTTCATAAGGAGGAAATTAAGGAGAGGAATGAAAATAGGCCTGAATTATAAGGCACTGCACTGCTGATAGATCTTACCTTCTTGCTAATATTCTAGAGCAGGATTAGATAATAGAGATTTTTTTTAAAAAAAAAAATAGAGGTGGCCAGGGGCACTATTTGGCAGAGCATCCAGAAAGTGACAATACTGAAAGCAGGACAAGAAGCAATGGTTGGAAACTAATCAAGGAGAGAACCAACCTAGATCTAAGGATGAATTTCTCAGCAGTTAGAACAATTAATCAATGGAACAACTTGCCTCCAGAAGTTGTGGGTGCTCCAACATTGGAGATTTTTAAGAAGAGCTTGGACAACCATTGTCTGAAATGGTATAGGGTATGAGCAGGGGGTTGGAGCAGAAGATCTCCAAGGTCCCTTCCAACCCTGTTATTCTGAAGTTGGGAGTCCTGGGATATCAGGATATCTAGGTAGAGCTAGGTTTTCCCCCACTTGTGTATAAGTGAAAACTTGTACACTGGATTTTATTTTTTCTCAGCAATGTGCTGCCTAATTTCACTACCAAATTCCTGGGGCTCTAGGGACTGCTGAAATACCCATGTTCAATAAGAAAGGATAGAAATGGCAAGGAAAGGAACTTTGATATTCTTCAGTTCCATATTGTGTTCAATTAAGGTACATATTGATTTGCATGTTAAGTATGAACTGAGGGTTTGTAAGTATGTACAAAAAGTATTGTAAATAAGTATGATGACTGAGGATCTCCATAGATATGAACTATGAACTGTTCAGATATGGAACAAGTCCAGGGGAAGTGATCAGGAGTCTCCAAACTTGGCAATTTTAAGATTTTTGGACTTCAACTCCCAGAATTTCTTTGGGAGTTGAAGTCCAGAAGTCTTAAAGTTGTCATATTTGGAGACCACTGAACTAAATGAACAGTAGCTGAGTGATGATCTGTGAGGCTAGGGGTGAAATCCAGCAGGTTCTGACGGTTCTGGAGAACCGGTAGCGGAAATTTTGAGCAGTTGGAGAACCAGCAAATACCACCTCTGGCTGGCCCCAGAGTGGGGTGGGAATGGAGATTTTGCAATATCCTTCGCCTAGAGTGGGGTGGGAATGGAGATTTTGCAATATCCTTCCCCTGGAGTGGGGTGGGAATGGAGATTTTGCAGTATCCTTCCCTTGCCATGTCCACCAAGCAACGCCCACCAAGCCACGCCATGCCCACGAAACCATGCCCACAGAACCGGTAGTAAAAAAAATTGGATTTCACCACTGTGTGAGGGATATTGTACTTAACTCTTGTGTTGCAGATTCAGCATTAAACAGAGAAGGTAAAATGGTATTCATCAAACTGGTGTGTAGCATACATCCTGTGTTTTGTTTAACAATGGTTAAATAAAGCACAACTGCTTAGATTCATGTGGTATGATTGAACACTCTGCATAAACCTTGATCTGTGATTCAAATGGAGGGAATAAGGACTGGATTTCTCTCAGGCATTCCCATGCTGTCATTAGGAAAGAAGCATTGTTTTGTTCTTGTTCCGGTGTCAACCCCTAGCAGAAATGATGTTTGAAAACTTTTGTGTTCACTTTCAGTGTGTAAAATAAATGTACACATTCGGTGCGAGTCCAATGTAGCTCCAAACTGTGGGGTGAATGCAGCAGAACTAGCCAAGACGTTGGCATGTATGGGACTGCAACCTGGAAATATCTCTCCCAATGGGGTAAGAACTTTGTTTTCCCTCCTTTTCTTCTTTATAGTGAATTGGACTTAAAAAAACATCTGTGTACATATGTTGCCTACAGTTTATGCACTACAGGATGAGATCAGAACCATAACTATTCATGCATATACAGCATATTATTCCATTTCAGGGTAAACAACAGAAAGGAATACAAAATAGTAGCCCAAAGAAATTAAAGTAGTAAGGAAAGGAAAAGGAAACATAGCTACTATAGTTTAAACCAAGACTATTTTCTATTCCTCTCCTTGACTTTCTCTCCTTGGAAACTAATCTTACATCTTCCCTTCTCTGTTGTTGTTTAAACTTCCCATCTCAATCATGACTTTCTTGAGCTTCCTTTTCCTCTCCACCCATTCACTCTGTATTTGTTTTGTAATTTGATCTTCATTCATTCTCTTTATATATCCAAACCACTTAAGTCTATTCGTTTTACGCTAATTATTTACTTTGGTGCTCAGTCCAAATTTATTTTTCCTTCCTTCCTTCCTCCCTCCCTCCCTCCCTCCCTCCCTGTTTTACTACACACATTTATTAAGTATAACATTTTCTTCACATTCAACTTTACTTCTGTGTTTCTCTTGGTGTATCCAATTCTCACCTCTGTGTGAAAAAGTAGGGAAAACTGTGCTTCTCTATCCAACAGTTTTCACTTTTTTAAAACAAACATTATTCCTTGCAAAGGGCTGCACATCACCCTGCTATCTTTCTACCAGCATTTTCACATATTAAAATGTCTTATTTCTTTTCCCATCTTTAGTAAACATTCTCTCAAAGTACAGGGCACACATTTATTTACTTGCCTTAGTTTTTGACATGTTGATATAATTTGCAATTATTGATTTCATTTATCTGCCAAATATTACTACATTGGTCTTTTAGTTTTTAATTTCCAGTTGGATACATTTGTTCCATAATTTTGGGAACCATTCAGCTTTTCAGCCAAGAACAATTCATCATCTACATACAAAATCCACCTAGGATTATGTCTTTAAGCAGTTTGTCACCATAAACATTCCTTATACATTTATTCATAAATTCATTACACCATCAAGAGGATATCAGACACCCTTGTTTTTATTCATTATTCATTGTTGAGCTAAGCATTGAGCTTTCAATGAATTCTCATGCATGGTTTATTTCCATCATATACCACTCCTACTATATTCAGAAATCAATCTTCAACTCCATACGTGTATAATACATTTTGTAGTTCTAGTCAATTCAGTTTATTGCACACTTGCTTTAATCAACAAACATATAATACATTTTCCATTCATATCTGTTCCCCACATCCCTCGCTCCCCTAAAGAATAGTTCTACTCTTTAAAGCCAAGCTGGGTGAATTAGATATTTTGGACTACAATTGCCATTAGGTCAAACTAATTTATTTATGAAGTTTAATGTCCAAAATTTCAGGCAAAATTTCTTGCCTCTTCCTGTTCATGCCATGTTCAAAGTGTTACGGTTTTCTTTTCAAAATTGAGTTTCTGAACTTCATGGGCACTGAGAAAATTTGAGTGCTGTTTTGTAAAAGACAACTCATGACTCATCTTTACAGAAATTAGTCTCAAGATCAACGTTGAGACGCCAGAAAAAAGACAGCACAAAGGATGGCAGTGGGATGGTTGAAGTCTCAGCCAGTAGGCTTAAAATTGAAGATCTTATATTCATCCGAGTGCTGGGAAAAGGCAGTTTTGGAAAGGTAAGTGGTTCTGTGGAGATCTGAAGTTTCCATACTGGTGTAACTTTTGGTTATTTGAAATGAATTTGCATTAAGGGAAGGTTTAGTTGCATTCATATATTACGTTAATCTATAACTTTAGTTTGATTTTTGTCTTAAAACCTAGAGGCTTCTAAATTATTTCTTATAACAGAAGTACAAAATTGCAGTCCTGTCAGGATTTTTGTTTTGAACCATGACATCTGCTCAGCTCCCCCACCTTTATAAGAAATAGCATTAAGGACATAACATTCATTAAGAGCTCCTGCATCATGTCTCTTTAAATTGTGAAGATGTTTTCTGTTATTAACTTTAAATCAAAATGAAGGATTTTTAAAATTTATTCTTGTGTTTTACATTGTTTTCACTAAGTTCTCAGTAAAATCTTAGGCTTCCACTGCTCTTCATATGCAATTTCTAACATGTAATTTGAAGGCCGTTGTGTCCCTCAAAACAAATAAAGTAGCATAAGCCTTGTTTCTAACTTAGCATCCTGTGTAAATTCACCCAATGTGTTTTTTTTAATTCAGAGAGGCCCCATCTAATGTCATGTGACTTACAGATAGTCCTTGAGTTACAATTGCAATGGAGCCTGTTCATAATTCATGAAAGTTGTAAATTGGGTCCCCCATGTGACTCACCTATTTTTAATGACCTTTCTGTGGCAGTTGTTAAGCAAATCATTGCAGCCATTAAATGAACCAATGGCTTGCTATGGGTGTGGTTTGAATTAAATGCTGATTTTCAGCAAAAACTATTGTAAAGCATGGTCATGTGACTGTGGGGCTTTGCAAGCAGCCATAAATGTACCTGAAATGCAGTCACATTACTGTGGGAGTCCCCAACTGTTAGAACTGTCATAACTTCAAGTGGTTGCTAAGCAATCAGTCATACGCCGAGGACTACTTAATTTCTGAAAAAATACACCTAGGTTTGACCTGTTAGCAGGAAAGATCATGTCTTGCTGTTTCTGAGATCCATAATTGTCTGTTTTGTTTTGCTTTCAATTAAAAATCCTGCTTTGTGCCAAATTAGGTAATGCTGGCTAAAACAAAAGAGACAGGATATCTTTATGCCATCAAAGTGCTGAAGAAAGATGTCATTCTTCAAGATGATGATGTGGAGTGTACCCTAACAGAGAAACGAATCCTGACTTTAGCAAGAAACCATCCTTTCCTCACTCAGCTTTTCTGCTGTTTTCAGACCGCTGTAAGTATTCCTTACAACTTCAGGAGGGAGGCAAAGGCTTCTGGCGCTACCAGTTATGAATTGTTGAAGCAATTCTATTTTTTTTTTTAAAAAAACCTTCTTCATGGTTTTCTATAAAAAGAAGAATGAAGAAAATAGGAAGCTCACAAAATGGAGGACAGTGAATTCTCAGTGATGTGAATGAGGCAGAATAGTTGCACAGGGAGGCCTGCATTCCCTCCTTTCCATACTGAATCAGCACGGTCACAAAATAAAAATACTTTTTGGGAAAAGACCTACATTAGAGTTTGTGATCCTGCAGTTTTTCTGGAATGAAAATGGAATTACAGAATTGAAGAGTCCCTAGAGACCATCTAGTTCTTATTTGCTGCAAAAAAAAATATGTTCAGCTGGTATATCTCCCTCAGACATGCACAGATTTTGAATAAAATCTTTTATTCCAATTTTGCTTTCTTTAACAGTTTCCCTTCTGGTAAAGGTTTCTTCCCTGAAATCAAAATGTTGTTAGTGCCAGTAGTCCAACCGATCTGAGCTGAGGTTGCTTCACTTTAGCCGGAAGGGCAAATATGTTCAGTGTTTTATGCTTATATCTGCATATCCTTTCACTGCTCATGTAGCGGGAGTGTTATTTAATTTAATTTCATTTCATTTCATTTCATTTCATTTCATTTCATTTATCAAATTTCTATGCCGCCCAACTCCCAAGGGACTCTGGGCGGCATACAGCAAAAAATAATACAACAAAGAACATAGGAAAATTATTTAAAAACATTGTAAAAACATTTTAAAAACATTAAAAGTCCATGCACACAATTCATGGCCGGATCTCACAAGATCGCAACAGTAAGATCAACATCCCCAGGCCTGCTGGAAACGCCAGGTCTTCACTGCTTTTCAGAAGGCCAATAGGCTGGGGGTAGTCCAGACCTCAGGAGGTAACTGGTTCCAGAGAGCTGGGGCAGCCACAGAGAAGGCCCTCCCCTGTGGGCCTACCAGCTGGCATTGTTTAGCTGATGGGACCCGGAGGAGACCAATTCTGTGGGATCTTACCGGTCGCTGGGAGCTATGTGGTAGAAGGCGGTCTCAAAGATAGCCTGGCCCTGAGCCATGTAGGGTTTTAAGGTAATAACCAATACCTTAAATTGTGCCCAGAGACCAATAGGAAGCCAGTGTAGCTCATGGAGAATTGGTGTAATGTGGGTATATCTAGGTGCACCCACGACAGCTCGTGCAGCTGCATTCTGGACCAACTGTAGTCTCCAAACACTCTTCAAGGGTAGCCCCATGTAGAGCGCATTGCAATAATCTAACCGTGAGGTGACAAGGGCATGAGTGACTGTGAGGAGAGCCTCCTGATCCAAGTAGGGTCACAATTGGTGCACCAGGCGAACCTGTGCAAAGGTCCCCCTAGCTACAGCTGCCAGATGTTGCTCTAATCTTAGCTGTAAGTCTAGGAGGACACCCAAATTGCGAGATCGTTCTGAGGGGGACAATTTCTCCCCCCCAGAACCAAGGATGGAGAGTCGACATAGTCTTTAGGAGGCAATACCCACAGCCACTTGGTCTTGTCTGGGTTAAGTCTGAGCCTGTTGACTCCCATCCTGACTCTCACAGCCTCCAGGCACCAGTACATCACATCCACCGCTTCACTGAACTGATGCAGAGTGGAGATATACAGCTGAGTATCATCAGTTATATATGCCACATTGGGTTATACAAAATATAAAGATTTTGAAAAGATGTCTCTATATCAGGAGTGAAATGCTAGTGGTTCGGACTGGTTCTCCTGAACCGGTAGTATTTCTGACGATCAGCTGGGCGATGATCAGCTGTTGACGTGCGATTTATATTAGCTAGAATCGTTGGATTTCCTGCTTTCTAGCTAATCTAAATTGCATGGCACAGCAGATCCTCCCCCCAACCCCCGTCACAGTTCTACTTACCTTTGCAGACTTGGAAGGCTTCAAAATGTTCCTTTTTTAGCGCTGCATGGGCGCGCACTCAGTAGCAGACTCACAGAATCGATAGCAGACTTCAGAGGATTTCACTGCTGCTCTATATCTACTCTGACATCATCATTACAAAAAATATTGTCCATACTTTCAGAGGACCTGCTGATCCTCCAGTGTCGAGGATGCCATCATTTATAAGGAATATGCAGACACTGAACAAACTGATCAGTCCTTATTCAGCAACGTAAAATGTCAACTTCTCTGTTGAGACAAGTTCAACTCCTATTGACATCATATCCATGCTGTTTTCTTAGAAACAATACAATAACTGTCTGTTGCACACAGGATGGTTTTTGACTTCCCAGTCTAGTCTATAGTTCTGGGATATCTTGATGGTTTCCCATCCAAGCACCAACCTACTTAGCTTTTTTGATATCAGCTAGTGTTGGCTAGGTTCATTCTCTATAATAGATGGACATGTGTCTGACATCAGAAATGGTAATATTCAAGTGGGAATCATTTATATTTCCTGAGACACACAAAATCAAATCCCCTCAAGATTGCTCTCTTTGAGTTAAGGGATTACAAAAACTAATTTCATAATTAAACAACAGATCTGGAATTTGTTAGGTTGTTTAATTGCACGGAAGTAATTCTTGTTTAAAGAGTACTTGGTCAGCGACCGTTCAAAGTTATGACTGTGCTTTACCAGGAGACTTACAACAGGTCCTCATAGTTGCAGTCAGCACAATGTCCTCATGGTCATTTGATCTCAGTTTGGGCACTTGGCAACCACAATTGCCCAACTGTGGCATTTATGAAGTTTCAGTGTCCCACATTTGCAATCTTCATTGCTGATTTCTGGCAAGCAATATCAAGGGGAAGTTGGCATAAGGTCACAAATAGTGATCACATGACTGCATGGCACTTTGACTGTGCAGAATTTGCCTAATGACAGCAACTGGGACTGCCAGAACTGCTGTCATAAATCAATGCAATTACATGATGCCCTGCTTTATGACTCTGTCACTTAGCAATGGAATTCCCAGTCCTAATTAGCATTGATGAGTGACAATTACCTGTATCTCCTGGATTAAGCACAGAACAAGGCCTCTTATCACACATGTTATTAACCTGTTTATATAAGCTTGCCGGTGTTGCACCTAGCTGCTACGTTGTTCATGGTTGCCACTTTATAGAGAATTTTTTTTCCTGCCCCCTCATCTTTTAGTGTTCTTTCCTTTTCCGTTGCTCTTCCCATAAAGCAATAGATAAAGGGTATTCCTTCCTTGAGATTAAACTCCATGAATCTGATCCACGAAACATGTGCAATGTAAAACTTTTTTGTTTGTCATTAAATTGCCACTCAAATCTTTGTGGTTTAAGGGAGGGTGACCACTAGGTGGCAGAAACTGCAAGCAAAAAAGCACAGTTTGCCCTTTTTAATTGAGGAAGAGATTGCAGTAGTTGCAAAGAGCCAGTAGCCGCGCTTTAATTCAGTTTCATTACTTTTTATGTTCCTGCCGAGGAGAGAGACTACTGACTGAGCCCCACACCTTAATTTGACTTCACAAAGCTTTCAGTTTTGTGCAGAAAAGGGAGTAAATCTTTTGCAGCCCTGGTTTTCCATCATAATATATTATTTCTAGCACCAGGCTGTCCGTGTCCTGCCACTGCCCAAGTTTAGAAGATTGGCACAATGTGTTCTAATGATGATACTCCCTCCAATCTTGTTTTTATGTCCTCTGCCCTTGTCATACATATATATTTAAAGCTGCATGATATCATTAGTTAGATATCATTAGTTAGTTAGTTAGTTAGTTAGATATCATTCCAGCAAACTAATGACATTTCTAGTTCTGGCAGCATAAACTGTTTGTTTAATCTTGCTTTTGAGTCAATTATCAGGAAAAAGAAACCAAAGGATTCCAGGATACCCATGTTAATTGTTTCAACATTGTTATGGTGTTATGTTATTTCATCATGCTCAAGTCCATAAATATGTAGATATCTATGTTAATTTGGACCAGAAGCAATGGATGGAAACTAATCAAGGATAGAAGCAACCTAGAACTAAGGAGAAATTACCTGACAGTGAGAACAATTAATCAGTGGAATAACTTGCCTCTAGAAGTTGTGAATGCCCCAACACTGGAAGTTTTAAAGAAGAGATTGGACAACCATTTGTCTGAAATGGTATAGAGCACAGGGTTGGCCTAGAAGACTGCCAAGGTCCCTTCCAAATGTGTTGTTCTGTTATTCTGTAATTTTTTGTGTCTTGGCGACGTTTCGACAAAGTCTCATTCGTCATCTTCTGGCTGGTGTTTTCAGCTTCGTGCTTCTAGGAGCAATGTGTGATCACAGCTGTTTCTTCCTTTTAACTGCTAGTGGGGGTGTGAGCACAGTGAGCACAGCCAAGCCCCCAACCAATCAGAACACAGCCAAGCTCCCATCCAATCAGTTCACACCTCCACTCGCAGTTAAAAGGAAGAAACAGCTGTGATCATACATTGCTTCTAGAAGCACGAAGCTGAAAACAGCAGCCTGAAGATGACAAATGAGACTTCGTCAAAACATCGCCAAGACACTTCCAATTTTACGTGGGAGAAAACCTGAATAACCAAAGACCTACATACAAACACCTCTGAAAACCTCAGAAAACACACACACACACACACACACACACACACACACACACAACTTCACAGTGCTTTACAGCCCTCTGTAAGCAGAGTCAGAATATTGCCCCCGACAATCTGGATCCTCATTTCACCTGACCTCGGAAGGATTGAAGACTGAGTCAACTTTGAGCCAGTAGGAATCGAACTGCCAGACTGCTGGCAGCCAGCAGTCAGCAGAAGTAGCCTGCAGTACTGCATTCTAATCACTGCGCCACCACAGTTATAGGCATGCAGATAACAAATGAGAGAAATTTAACTCATTAAGAGGATTTTGTAAAGTGTCATAGAATCATAGAGTAAGAAGGGAACTTAGAGGTCATCCAGTCCTCTTTCCTGTTCCAGTACAGCTTTTACAGATCACTATGTAGGCTCTGTTTGAAGATCTCCAGTGAAAGAGAAGTCACCATTTCATGTACTGGCTTGTTCCACTAGTTAATAACTCATTTTGTCAAGGGGTTCCTCATAATGTCTGTCTTTATAGTCTTAACTCATTGTTTCTTGTCCTACTCTGTGGAATAACAGAAAATAAGTCTTTGTCATCTACAGTATGTAGTCTATGCTTGATCTCAGTATAAGTACTTCATTTCCCTGATAGAACTTCCTGAAGAACAAATTGCCTGGCTCCTTTGCCACTACTTAATCATAACTACACATTGATTGCGCAACTCTTATAGCCAGACAAACTCATTGACTCACAACTGAAACAGTTAAAGGAGATCTTGTCTTCTTGCATTTACCAAAAATCAGTATGATTATTTATCCACGCACCCATCCTCAAAAAGTGGAAGTGCATTTATTTTTTATGTAGACACCATTGTTATAATTATGTAAGAAATATAAACCAATTCACCTTACAGAGGGGTGTACCCAGCGGTGAAATCCCCCCCCCCCCAGTTCTATCTGGGTCGCCGAACTGGTAGCGCCTGTAGTAGGAGGCTCCGCTCATCCACCGGGATGTCATTACGTCCCTTTTTTTTTACCATCTGTCCATGCGCAGAAGGTTCTGCATGTTTGCAGAAGAGGCACATGTGTGCATCCTGAACCGGTAGCGAAGGTAATTGGATTTCACCACTGGGACTACCTTACCACTGGTATGCTTGCTTAGTCTTCCATCCAAATGCTACCAGTTGACTAGCAGGATGAGAAACAGCATTTGTTCTGCCTTCTTTGCATTTGATAGCCATTCAAATAAAACACTGTTTCAAATGGAGGTCAGACCTCCAATGGCCTTTCAAATAAAGAGTTATTTTCAATAAAATGGAACATTTGACCTCTTTCTGTCAATATAAATACTGAATGTATAGCAGGCAGTCTGAACTGGGGTTGCAGTGAGAGCAAATCCAGATTTCCAATGTCCAATCCAGAACAAAAAGGTCATTCCAGGATTGAATTAGATTGGTCAAATACTGTGTAGTTTGGTCTATGGGGGTAAAATCCTGAATATTTTGCTCTTTTTGCGGGTGGTTCAATTCAAAGGGATTTTTTAAAAAAAAATTGTATGTGGGGAGAGAAAAAGAAATACAATTAACATCTTTCCACTGATGATGGTATGTGGTATTGCCTTTGATCAGGATCGCCTCTTCTTTGTTATGGAGTTTGTGAATGGAGGGGATTTGATGTTCCACATCCAAAAATCCCGTCGGTTTGATGAAGTCCGAGCCCGATTCTATGCTGCAGAAATCATTTCAGCCCTCATGTTCCTTCACGAGAGAGGCATCATTTACAGGTCAGCAAAAAGAATTTGTGATTTGTTGTTTTGTTGTTAGGTTCAATCAAGTGTTGCTTTTTGTTGGAGAGGATTCTTGATGGTGATTAATATGCCTGTTGGAGTTCATAAATGGGATGGCTTCGTTGCACTGAAAGAGAAAAATTGACAGATTTAATTGAGTTGGGGGCATTATTGTGGAAGATGGGATTTGATAGGGAGCTGGTCAGAGATGGGCGGCTACATGAGCAATTCTCAATCAAATCCCACCTTTTTAGTTGTTTTCAGACCTGAGTTGGGAGGACATTCAGGAGATCTGCTATATCATCAAATGTTGGTGATTGTTATTCTAAAAATGCTTGTGTAGCAATTTGAAATCTAGCTTTTTTGGGGAAACGGTAGCGTCTGTGAGAATGGAAATGAGACAGAGTTGCAGAATTAGTTGGGAGTATCTTTTGCCTGGGGACATGGTGACCATGAGGCACATCATTTGCTGCATATTTGGAAGCAAAATATTATGCTTGAGTGGAAGAATTGCACAAAGTATTTCCATTGAATTCTAATCTGTGTCCATAATAAAAAATACTTTTAGAACAGATTGTTCTGTGAGTTAGCTTATGTGACCCCTCTTTGGATTCTTAGACAGTCTTACATGCTAGGAGGCCAAGATGATTTTTGTTTTCATTGTATATTGCAATATCACACAGGATAACCAAAACAACCTTTGAACAATTGTATGCCCTAAAGTTGCAGAACTGCTCATTGAAAGTTGTTCTCTCTAAATGTAGTGGGTGTTGATTTCAGTATCTAATTTATCCAAGGACTCTGTCAATCAAATGGTTCTAAGAGCCGTGGTAGCATGGTGGTTAGAATGCAATATTGCAGGCTAATCCTACTGACTCCCAATTACTGGCAGTTTGGCTGTTCGAATCTCACTAGCTCAAGGGTTCCATCCTTCCAAGGTTCGTAAAATGAGGACAACAAAATTGTTGGCAGCAACATGCTGATTCTGTAAATCACTTAGAGAGGGCTGTAAAGCACAGTGAAGTGGTATATAAATCTAAGTGCTATTGCTAAATCCGTAAGTCAGATGTGCAGATTGAATTGTGTTTGTGTAATATAAGTTGACACTGTGTATTTCTTCAGCTCTTGTTTTCTTGTATTCTTCCTTCACGTTATTATGGAGCTTGACATTCATTAATTTTGGGCTCAATATTCATCATAAATTGAGGATTATCCTTAGTTTACATAAATAATCATGGTTTTGATGTAGAAAACATAATGAAGGAGAGTGAAGAACCAGTTACACATTTTCATGTGATCAAAATTAATTGAAGGAAAAGGTACTCAATAAGACATGAATAAGGAAAGAGTGTGCCAGCTAAGCTCTTTCTTGGAACTGATTAAATCATCTTTTTTGTTGTAAAAGACAAATGCAATCTCTCTTCTTGGATCTCACGCATAACACTTTTCAGAGAGTTGCATGTTTACTGGGAACTGTCACTGAGTTCAAGAAAATTTCTGGTAAGCTGATTAGTATTGCAACTTGGACACTGTTCTACTGAATATTTTTTTATATAATTTTTTATTTAAAACAAATGTGCAACTCTTCACAAAGCTAATAACTACCCTGTTTCCCCAAAAATAAGACATCCCCTGATAATAACCCCAACCAGGCTTTTGAGCGCATGTGCTAAAATAAGCCTCCCCCCCGAAAATAAGCCCTTTCCGAAAATATTTAAATGCAGAGCTGGAAATCAGGTAAGACGGCAAGAGGAGCCCCATCTTGCTCCATGCACCCCAAAATAATAAGACTTCCCTGAAAATAAGGCCAAGAATTTATTTCAGGGTTCAAAAACATATAAGACAGGGTCTTATTTTCAGGAAAACACAGTAATAATGAGGCAAATTCACAGGAAGCATGTACAGAAAGACAGTTTTATAGTTTAATCAACTGGATCTTTAGAAATTTGCACTCATTAGAATGAAATGTATGAAATTTCTGGAAAAAAGGTTTTTAGCTAGAATTTTTTTTCTAAAGGGAAAATATTTGTGTTATCGATACTTACCTAGACAGTAGACATGCTTAAGGGTCTCCTTAGAACAGGCACATCTTTGTGTGAGCTCAGCCTCATGTCCCACTTACCACAACACAAATGTTTTCAAGGGAGACCTCCCCATATCAATAGTCCTCCAAAACAAAACAAAAATGGTTGAGTGGCCAAGGACATGGAATGAAGCTGGAGACTCTCCAAGCCCTGAATTGCTACACATTATGAAAACTATCTGCCAAATCATCTTCATCAGGCATGGAATTAAAAAGAAAAGAAAATGAATTAATGGGTACATATTACGTGACATTCTTTTATGTTGTAGAAAAGGCATCAAAGCAGGGGTGAAATCCAGCAGGTTCTGACAGGTTCCGGTAGCGGAAATTTTGAGTAGTTTGGAGAACTGGCAAATACCACCTCTGGCTGGCCCCAGAGTGGGGTGGGAATGGAGATTTTGCAATATCCTTCCCCCAGGAGTGGGGAGGGAATAGGGATTTTGCAGTATCCTTCCCCTGCCATGCCCACCAAGCTATGCCCATAAAAACGGTAGTAAAAAAATTTGGATTTCACCACTGCATTAAAGATAAGATACTTTTAGTCTAGTCAAACCATTTGCTCCAAGACCAAACAGAAGATACTCAAACTAATATATGCATTTATGGGCATTTGAATCATGCTCACTAATTCTTGGGTTCTGGATGTTTTCTGAGCTTGGATGTTTTCTGGCAGATGTTTCATTACCAGGCTAGATAACAACTTCAGGGCATGGGAGAGTGGAGTTGCATTACTTATCCTGATAATGAAACCTCTGCTGAAGAACAGAATCCAGCCATTCTGTCCTGAGCTACATATATTCTCTGCTAATATAATTCCAATGAAATTGGCATCACTGTTATTTCCAGACTGTATGAACCCTTGAGATCATCTGGAATTTTGGGAGTGTGTGATAGGATGGACATTTTCACAAAATGTTAGGCTACTACCACCCTTGCTCTCTGTCCCTCCTTCTTGTCTCCCAAGAATCTCTTAACTGCCTCAGCTTTAATAATCCCTTTCCTGGACAGGTTGACACAATTCCAAAAAAAGCACAGGGCTGCAGCTAGCTGTAAATAAATAAGAATAATTGAGCTAGATCATTGATTTGTAGCATGTTAGCTTTTCATTATGTTCTGACATGGAAACCATCAACAGATTTAAGAGGTGGAGAATGGGATTTGTCAAGAGATAAGAGACTTTTGCTAGGCACATTGAAAACTCAAGATGCATGCATCATGTGGGATGGTTTAGTTTCTATGATTGTACACAGTGCAGGATAAAGGGTTGTGGAAATTGCCTTTGAAATCAGACTGAACTCTGGTCTTTACTAAGCATTGCTGTGACATTCAGAGAATGCTGATCTTTCTCTTCAACTGTGTATGTGAAAGGTCTAATGTTAGAGATCACGTAAGAGAGTTTGGTGCGGGCATCAGACTAATTTGCTTTGTATAAAAGGCTATTGTATTGCTGGCAGCTTCCTCTTACAGTTGTCTTAATGTTGTTGACTATTAATGTTTCTTGATGATATCACATGCAGGCTTGAACACGTCTAAATTAGAGGCTTACCGGTAGGTAAAAGAGGCATGTAACATCATGGTTTGGCTGGCATGCAGAAAGCATGAACTGTCATTTGGTAGTGCAGCAACAATTTGGGATCTATGATGTCCTTACCTCTTAATAAATTAGAGATCTGCAGCAAAGAAGTTTATTAAGCACATAACGCAGCTTTAATCTGTCATGTTTCACTGCTCTGAAAATAAAGTCACTCTCAGTATTTCCCCCTCCCTTTTTTCTCTGTTAAGACAGAATACTTGTATGTTTCTTGGCATACATCTATTGAAGGCTTGGCTTCCTCTAAGCCATGTATTGTTCACTTTTTAAAAACATTTGCTCATCCTCCCTTGTTTGGGCAGGTTCTGTGCAAAGTTTTAATGGCTCTCTTTGGAAGTACATACTTCTTCATCAAAGGGCGGCATGAAAAGATGGTCAGGAATTATTTTGATTGCCATAGAAATAATGAGTACAAGTTGCAACTACAATATTTTCTGTAAATATAAGGAGAAATTTCCTGTTGAGATGATCTGTACAAATGGTGGAACAGCCTACCTACAGAGATGGTGGCTTCTCCATCTCATGAAGTTGTGTGTGTGTGTGTGTGTGTGTGTGTGTGTGTGTGTGTGAAATAAAAACTGGATAGCCACCTCTTGAAGACAGTTTCATTGCTTTTTCTGTTACTCTTTTCTGACTCCATACGTCTGATCCTATGAATGTACCAAGAATTCTTATTATTTTCATAATCATCTTGTGAGAATTGGGTTGAGAAAGCCCATTAACCAAACCCTTGGCACGCACATGTACTTGGGTTCAAGTTAGGCTAATGGGTTTGCAGATACTTTACCTAAGAGATTGGAGAGTTTCTGCTAGTCAAGGAAGTTAATACTAAGCTAAGTGGATTGTTGGTACAAGATATATAGAATTGGGGTGAAAGAATTTAAATGTAGTTCAACATTAATAATTAATGCTATTACATTTGTTTAAGAATTTTCCTCTTCTGTTGCATAAAACAATAAAATTCAGTTGGGTTTTACTAGGGAAAATAGTTATCTTCAAGACTTTGGGAAGTCAAATTGTACAATTAGTTTATATGCAGATGCTCTAACACTATAGTAGTCTACTCCTGCACTGGGGGTGGGTGGGTGGGGAGTGAGATTAGATTTTATGATCTCCAAGTTGCCTTCCATTCTAAGATTCAATTTGGAATAGAAATTAATATACCTCCAATTCTTTCTTCTATTATTTTGCAGTTTGGAATAGCCAAAAGATTTAATTACAGACCTCTAGTCCTCGCTTGACGAAGCAGATCTAAAAATGATTGTTGATTTGTTCAAATCTTAATGGACCAAAATGGTTAGGCTGCAAATGATGCAGTCCAAAGAGCTGTTTGGATGAAATATTTTCTCTTGTTTCTTTTTTACTATAAGAAACATAAGGCAGCTTCAGAGAAAAAATGACCCCATTGTAACTGTAATCTATAAAGTGTCCATCTTTATTTCAGTTCTTAAACAAACGAGTTTAGGATATGAACCTCTTAAGTAAAATGCATTTTTATTCCTTCCAGAAAATTGCTTTTTCCATGAGTCAGCTTTAGTGCAATGGTGAGCAATTTACTTTAGCTCAGATAGTAGGCTTTGCATTCCAAGAAATACTCTGGAAAACATGACTTTGGCAAAAACAACTAGAAGAAAGAATGGGAGGTATGTAAGTTTCCACTGGAACAGTTTTCTGCTTTTTGTCCTCCAAAGCCTTATGATCACAGTTCTTGTAAAAATGGCTGAGGAATTTTTACCCTGGCTCACATATGAATGTAAATAAGATTTAGTAGAAAGGTGTCTTTCATGCTCCTGGTTTTATTGCTAAGTGGGTATTTATTAGCCTTCCATAACAAGGCAGAAATTACTCATTCATTCATTCATTCATTCATTCATTCATTCATTCTTTGCCGCCTTTCTCCGGAGACTCAGGGCAGCTTACAATGCATTTAAAAAACCATTATAAAAACATTTAAAATTAAAATATTAAAACTCATTCACATCATTCATGGCCGGATCTCACAAGATCGCAACAGTGAGATCAATGGCCCCAGGCCTGCCGGAAAAGTCAGGTCTTCACCACTTTTCGGAAGGCCAATAGGGTGGGGGTGGTCCAGACCTCAGGAAGTAACTGGTTCCAGAGAGCTGGGGCAGCCACAGAGAAGACCCTCCCCTGCGGGCCCGCCAGCCAGCATTGTTTAGCTGACAGGACCCGGAGGAGACCAACTCTGTGGGATCTTACCGGTCGCTGGGAGCTATGTGGTAGAAGGCAGTCTCGAAGATAGCCTAGCCCTGAGCCATGTAGGGTTTTAAAGGTAATAACCAACACCTTGAATTGTGCCCAGAGACCAATAGGGAGCCAGTGCATTGATAGTAATAATGGCAGGAAGACATTGCTCTTCTTCCAGCCACTTTTTCATGGCACGAATCAACATTACATTGAGAGGATGGCTTCTTGGTGATGATGGCCATCCTTTTGAATACCTGTAAAATGAAACTGGATAAAGTCATGGAGGACAGATCTACTCATGATTTATAAAACTTATAAAATATGTTTCTTCCAAGTTCGGTATAGTGTATTTTCAGTTGTATAGGGAGCAGTTTCGGTTGCAAGGAAATAAGGATGTGAGAGGACATTTCCTGCTTAAAAGAATCCCTGGAAGTATCTGGTGGGCTGTACAAGAAACAAAATGCTGGATTAAAATGGACTTGGCCTGATCCACCAGAGCTTTCTTATTTTTGTGTCTTTTTATTTTTCATGATATTGTTTCTCTGTTTGCTTTTAATTTTCAAATAACCAGGAATATACCACAAGAGTGGAAACGTAACAAATAAATAAACCAGTAGGTAAGTAGCTGGTGATGGCTACTACTGCAGTTGTGTCAGGAGCGCTGAAGCACAACAACCAACTCTTTTGAGAGCCTTCAAAATGCTGAGTTAAATGTTCAGTTAAAGTAGACAAAAGGAGGTTTGAGGCAGAAAGGCAAGGCTAGGTTTGGTAGGGCCTGCAGAACTCCTAGTAATAGACCATAGGCATTAATTAAAACAATTGTGATCACCAAACTAGACTCCTAAATACCAGTGGAGGCTGCTGAATATCTAAACATCAAGCCTTTGCTGACTGCAGGATTTAAAATATTAATTACACTTTATAATTAGGGCCTAGGATAGGTATTACAGTAGCTCAGCTGAAGGGCTGAAGCCTATATTTTAGGGCTAGAGTCATACATCTTTTTCCAAGTAAGTCACAGATTAGTTTTCCACATCTTTATTCCCCACCTCCTTGTATTCCAAGAAACCCAGGAGTAACATCTGGACAGTCTCCAGCAACTGAGTTCTCCAAACCCTTGGAAGCAGTTTTAATGGATTTTAAAAAGAGTAAAAAAAAAAAACCCCTTTTCTAAAGAAATCTCTGCAATTTAATATGCATAGTTTTTTTTTTCCTTTTGGCTGACATGGCATTTTCTTTTGTGCAGCCACAGATTGTTTTCTTAACTGAATGGCCACCTGCAAGTAATTTCAGTGAGTCACTTTTTGGCACTCCTGAAGGGTGGTACAGGGCACCCATTTTCTTTAAATGTGTTTCCACATCAAGGCTACATAATTAGGTTTGCACAGGAGGCAAGAAGGAACCAAAGGAAAGAGCTTCCGTTAGTGACTTTGCTGAAATCAGCACAATTGGATATGATGGAGCTTTGTGCCAGGTTTCTCGTATCAACCTCAGTGCAGATTCATCTAAACCTGAGGTGGGGTGGAGAAATGCAGGGGCTCACCGTTTCTATTGGAGTCAGTTAAAGTAGTGGCCCTCAAATATGGCTCTGCATTCCTTATTCTAAGCTATCAAGCAGTGGTTGGTTGCCCCCGGTTTGGACCAGTTTGCAAGAACCTGTAGTAAAACTGGTGGGAGGCTCCGCCCACTGACCCAGGTGTCATCATAGGCGATCTGCGCATGTGCAGAAGCTTCTGCACATGTGCAGAAGAGCGCACACGGGCATGATGCACACTGGTAGTAAAGGTAAGTAGAATCCACCCCTGGTATCAAGCCTTAAAAAAATGTCACCTATTTTTGGCATGTTTTTTTTTAAATGCAAATATATATATTTAATATCAAAGTTGAAGGAGACAAGCTGGAATTATAATAACAGTAACAGAGTTGGAAGGGTCCTCGGAGGTCATCTAGTCCAACCCCCTGCTCTCGCAGGAGATCTATACTAGGGATTTGAAGTGCCGAACTGCCGACCTTTCTGATCAACAAACTCAGGGTCTTAGCCACCGAGCCACTTTCCCACTCTAGTTCTCTGGTCGCCCTGGGATCTTTGAAAGATCTGGTTCAGTGCTTCTGAGATCACATCTGCCAGTTGCTTCAAAACTCTGAGATGTAATCCATCTGGTTCAAGTGATTTGAACTCGTCTAGGGTAGACAGATGTTCTCTTACCATTTTCTTGCTTATTTTAACTTGTATTCCTAGTCTCTCTTTTATGGTTCTGCATTTGGTAGGTTAGGCTATTTTTTCTCCTTTTGCATGAGGACAGATGCAAAGAATGAATTAAGCAGTTCCGCTTTCTCTCTGCAAACTGTCACTTCCTTACCATCTTCTGTGATAATTTCTTTGACTTTTTTCCCCGTTTTTTATACGTTGAAAGGAACTTTTTAAAAATTATTTTTGACATTTGTTGCAAGTCTTAATTAATTTTGAGTCTTAACCTTTCCTGACTTCATCTTTGCAGATTTGGGCTATTTGCTGATATTCTGCCTTGGTTATGTGTCCCTTTTTCCACTTTTTATATTTGCCCTCTTTGTCCATAAGTTATCCAGTTATTTAGTTATACGCTTACTGACTTATTCAAGTGAGTTCTAATACTTGTATCCCTTTTTTCATACCAATCCATTGGCAGCAGCCACAGTTCAGCATTTTCAAGCTGCGTGTAGATTCAACAATTCCTGACCTAGTCCAAACTTACAGTTGTTCAGAATTAAAAAATACCTTCTCAAACTTTGGCTGTTATTTAATTGGTCCAAATCAGTTCTTTCTTCTTGATTCCCAAACTGTATAAAGGGGCCATGCTTTAATGTCATTAGAGGAGATGATGCACCATAGAATAATTAAATCAGCCTTTTAGAGGTAACCACTGTTCAGTATTTTAGAAAAGAGTGGAAATTATGCTACATTGGTTCCTTCTCTTTGTAATATATAAGCAATTGTTACATTCTAAAGTAGCTGTAACAATGCATCAGGATTCCAGTGGTGGAATTCAAATTTTTTTACTACCGGTTCTGTGGGCGTGGCTTGGTGGGTGTGGTGTCGCTTGGTGGGCATGGCAGGGGAAGGATACTGCAAAATCTCCATTCACACCCCACTTGGGGCCAGCCAGCAGTGGTATTTGCCGGTTCTTCGAACTACTCAAAATTTCTGCTACCAGTTCTCCATAACCTGTCAGAACCTAAAGAGCCTGGTTTAGCTCTCCAGACTAAAGCACCGTAATTAACATCCAGCTGTCTGCAATTACACCAGTTCGAATCTCCCCAGGCTCAAGGTTGACTCAGCCTTCCCTCCTTTCTAAGGTAGGTAAATTGAGGACCCAGTTTATGGGGGCAATAAGCTGACTTTGTATAAATATACAAAAGTATGAAGGCTATTGCTTAATGCATTGTAAGCCGCCCTGAGTCTCCGGAGAAGGGCGGCATATAAATCAAATTTTTAAAAACACCTGCTGAATAGCACCCCAGCAGGATTCTCTAAGACTATTCATGCTATGGCTGAGAGATGAATTGAATTTCAGAAGTACCAGGAAGTTATTGACCTTGTTGAAAGGGCACATCAGGTCGTAATACCTGAATTATTTTTCTAGTATAAGAGGAGGCCTATTCATGGTCCTGTGAGCTGGCTGAGAAAATGTGTTTATTTAATTTGGAGATATAAATGCCAGTAGTTTCCTCCACCATTTTCAGTGCAGGAAAATAATTGTGGCCAAAGAACAAACATTTAGGAGACATTCGTCTTTTTTGCTCCTGAGTTAATGTCATTTGCATCAATGATTCCAGGAGGAAAGTTTTCTTTCTTTCTTTCTCTCTTCTCCACTCCTCCCCCCCTGCAAATCTTATGAATAGCAGTGCTGTTAGGAATGAATGAGTTACAGGATATTAAGTAGGTTATGAAAATTCCACTGTCTCCATCCAGGGGAATGAAAGAATCTGTTGGACTTACAGACCTTTGGTTGTTTGACCATCATGAGATTTACCCAGTCAACATGTCATCAACTTTCTGGAAGGAATTCTCATCATACATTCAGTGGTATTTTCCTTGCAGTTCTGGGAAATGTCCCTGTATCCCATTTTGCATGAAAAGACTATTATTCTTTCTTTAAAATGGGACTCCCTGCTGAGGAACATTATTATACAACAACAGACAGATTGATGATTATAACAATACGTGTTATATAAAAACCTGGAAGAAAAGCACAGAGTCTTTGTATCATGAACAAAATGTCTCTAGAAATATTTGAGAAGTTATTTTAACATCTTTAATCTTCAACTTGGCTGAAAAAGAAATTAATTTATACCTTGATAAACCACATTTAAAAGCAGTCTACATAGTTGCTCATGGTCAATGGCAATGCCTTAGATCATTTTTTTGTGAGAAGGGTCCTTGGTATCATGAAAAATTAGTTGGAAGGGCAGCCAAGACAGTATGGCTTTAACAAGCAGCAATTGTACTAATGTCAATTTGACAACTTCCTTGCCATTTTAATGGCAGTAAGGAAACTGTGGTTTCTCAATACAAACAGCAGGGTGTAAAATCATTCCTGACTGTTAGACCAACCTGGCTTTCTTTTTGGGAAGTGCGTGACTTAACTCCCTCTTGTTAATCTATATATACCAGGTCATTCTCCCTTCAATCAACTGAGTTTTTTACCCAATTTGTACCTATTAAAATTATTGGCGGGGGGGGGGGGGGAGAAAGATTTTTTCCCTTGTAGTCAAAGAAATTGATAGCAAACAAAGAGACACTTTCATTGAATGTATTTCTTTATTTGCATCCTGTTATTTTTCTCTTAATGCAGTGTGTTTCTCTGCTTGTTGGAAAGTGTCACAGGAAAGGATAGCTGTGGGTGTGCTCTTGTCCATCTTTTCAGGGTGCTTTTGGATGACTGACTTTGCTGGAAGAAATCTAATATTGTAATATAGTATAAACACATCAATTTTTGAATTTCTCCTAAGGTAGGCAATGAATTTCAGTTTAATATGCATATTTGGTTAGGGACGATACTTTAGCAGCAGAGAGAACCTGTTTTTAGCACTTACTATGGCCAATAAATAATAGGGACACAGTGGCTCAGTGGCTAAGATGCTGAGCTTGTTGATCGAAAGTTGGCAGTTCAGCAGTTCGAATCCCTAGTGCCACGTAACAGGGGGAGCTCTCATTACCTGTCCCAGCTTCTGCCAACTTAGCAGTTCAAAAGCACGTAAAAAATGCAAGTAGAAAAATAGGGTCCACCTTTGGTGGGAAGGTAACAGTGTTCTGTGCGCCTTTGTCGTTTAGTCATGCCGGCCACATGACCACGGAGACATCTTCAGACAGCTCTGGCTCTTCGGCTTTGAAATGGAGATGAGCACCACCCCCTAGAGTCGGGAACGACTAGCACATATGTGCAAGGGGAATCTTTACCTTTATGGCCAGATAGACATGCGGACTCTCTGATTAAACAAAAGGATTAGGATAAACTTGTGATTTTGAGAATTCTTGATTTGAAAAAGCAATGAAGTTTCATTAGTCTCTAATTACAGAGTGGATCTTTTTGAGTAGAATCTGAGAAGAACATAGGAGCGACTATACAAGAATTTTATGTTCCGCTTTGTACTTTTGTCATTTTACTGTAGAAATAATTTTGCTTCCTGGATATTCACTATTTACAAAGTGAATATTCACTCCTAATTTGTTCACTATGTCAGAATATTTGCAGCAAACACTCCTTGATGGCTGTATTTTCTTTACTGTTCCGATAAATGGAATTGCCTTGGAAAATTACATTACCAGAATTTTGTCCAGTAAAACTGAATAGCATTACTTTTTTCAGTTTATTTTTTCCGAGATGACTCAGGCTGACTAGATTCCTTGAGAACACTTAGCAATTTTTTCCAGCGACCTGGAATTTGGAATATTTGGTGTATCCAAAATTAGCTCTCAAATTACCTACCAACAAGCCTCTTCCCCTTGATGAGAATAGGACACTGAACCAGAAAAGCCAACCCAATTTAATTAAGTTCCATGGATTTAAACACTCATTGCCTGTGGTTTTCAAAGAAGATAGATTTCCAGTCTTTCCTCTGGTCCTAGCAATGCTATGGAGGACACAGACTCCAGATACCTGAGAAAAACAGAGCTGTGCAAAAGGGATGACCATTACTGATTTCTCTTTCATATCCTACCGTGCTTCCCTGAAAATAAGATCCTGTCTTATATTTTTTTGAACTCCAAAATAAGTGCTTGGCCTTATTTTTGGGGAGGTCTTATTCTTTTGGGGTGCATGGAGCAAGATGGGGCTCCTCTTGGTGTCTTACCCGATTTCCAGCTCTGTGTTTAAATATTTTCAGGGAGGTCTTATTTTCGGTGGGAGGCTTATTTTAGCACATGCACTCAAAAGCCCCGATTGGGCTTATTATCAGGGGATGTCTTATTTTCAGGGAAACAGGGTAGTATTCTGGACAGGATGCTCACTGTCTGAATCCAAAAAGTTTCCAATCAATTCAGATTAAAAGAATAATAGCAAAATCTATATTGGAGTTCAAATATATCATATTTCCAAACATGGCCAAACAATGGATATTCTTAAGTGGGGACTAGCCATCCTTCAACAACTGGCTTTCAGAGCTATATTGTCTCTGAATCTATAGGCTCTAGATTAGTTGTTACTAATAAAGAGTGAGAAATTATGTCTATGACATCGTCCCATTTAAGCCATTACAGTCCACTAGCCTGTTTAGTTCAGCACTATCTATATTGGAGATCAGTGGCTAGATTCTCTTGGGATTGGCACCATCAGTGTAGCAAATCCAGTGTCCCAAATAGATCAGGATACCTGTTATCTCTGATGCTTTTGCTTACAGACACACTTTTTTTCTCTCATATCCGCCCCTCCCCCCACCACCATTGTATGATGAAGGAAAGAAAAGAATACCCATAATACAGGCCTGAACTGATTTCTTGCAATTTACATGCTGCTACTTCTAGTCTTGATTGACAGCAGTGTTCCAGAGTTCAGTTGGGCAGGGACCGAATTAGATTTCCAAGACTTAACTTGAGAACTGAGCTTGAAACCTAGAACTTCCATCAATTTCCTTGGCTATTCTTCGGATTCCAGTAATTACAAGAGGCAAATAATTGTTTCTATCCATTTCCGGATCAACAGGCATATTCTGTTACACCTCTGTTATGTTCACATTTAGTTGTTTGGTTGGGCTTTTTTTGGTTGTCCCTTTGTATTAGTTTTTGACTTCTTGTGATTGCCTGAACTAGTTTTTCTTGGCAAGGTTTTTCAGAAGTGGCTTACTATTGCCTCCTTCTTTCTAAAGCTGAGAGTGAGTGACTGGCCCAAGGTTGCTCAGCTGACTTTAAAGTAGGATTGGAACTCATCTTCTCCCAGTTTCTAGCCCAGTGCTATAACCACTCTACTAAAATGGTTCTCAGTGGGCTTAATCAGATCGGGTTTAGATACACAGAGACAGTGTACTTTGTATTGGGAAGCATCTGAACTATGACTGTTTATTGGACAAGTGAGCCTAGTCCAGTGGTGAAATGTAAAATTTGTTACTACCAGTTCTGTGGGTGTGGCTTGGTGGTGGTGGTGGGGTAATGTGACTGGGTGGGCGGGGCCAACTTTTTTTTTTACTTTTAAAAGCATTTTTTTGGCTGAAGAGATTGTAGAAAAAATGCTTTTAAAAGTAAAAAAAAAAGTCTCTGATGATCGTGCGGTTCAGCTGGGCATGAGGGGGAGGGCAGGGATTTTTGCTACCGGTTCTCCGAACCGCCCGACGCCATCGCTACCGAATCAGGCAATCCGGTCTGAACCGGGAGCATTTCACCCCTGGCCTAGTTCCATGATGGCGAACCTATGGCATGCATGCCCGAAGTGGCACATGGAGCCATGTTGCCTGGCACATGTGGCGTCACCTGTTCCTCTTTTGGGTTTCTGGCGCACATACGCATGTGATGATCAGATGGCCTTTGTGCATGTGGCAGTGCTGAAAACCAGAAGAGCTAGTCTTCCATTTACCGGCTTGAGCATCCATGCTGGCCAGCTGATCGGCACATGCACATATGTGGCAGTATCCGGAAGACTTGCTGGCTGGCGTGTACCTTATCTGGTGCGCGCATGCCCCCTGGGAAGCTCCTCTTCCCGGTCATGGCCTTGACGAATGTGTGAAGCTCTCCCTTTTCGGCACTCAGTGCCAAAAAGGTTCACCATCACTGTCCTAGTCTAATTCATTTCTTCTGTCCTTTTGGTTAACAGTCCTTAGAACTAAGAGCTCTTAGACTTGATCTCTTTAATTGTTTCCTCCATTGTGGAATTGCTGAGCAAATGGAAATATATGCCTTCTTTGTGATTAGCAGTCCATCACGATGTTACGTAAGTCTAAAGTAAATATTAGTTCAGATAAATTCCTATCTTAGCCAAGAATAAGTAAAAACCACACTACTGAAGATTTATAGAAATCAAATGCCTTCCAGATTACAGATAGGTTCCAATGTGTCTGCTGTATTCACAGGCCATAAAATAATTCTTAAGTGGTAAACCTGGTTTCTAGTTCCTAGAGAAATATATAGAAACATATAACATAGAAACATATGGAAAATGTTTCTGTAAAACTTTCTATATTTTCCATATTTTATATTAATTTTATATTTTTATATATGTAAATTTTAATAACATTATTATTAAAAAAAGGAAATATGGGACAGACATATATGACAAGATATGACATAATTGCTGGACCAAAGATTAAGAGAGAAACTTTAAAATCATGAGGATTTGCTGATGACTTGGTGATAATTTTAGAAGATCCTCTGGAAGGAATAGAAATATTGATGGAAAAACTATCTCTTTGTGTTAGCTGGATTTAAAATGAAAAAACAACAAAAAAAGGAAGATGTTAACAAAGAATATGAACATCAAAAAGCAAATTAAAAATGGTTTTAATATTGAAAAAAAGCTAAATACTTCTGTATTACAATGTTTAATGAATTGTATAGTATACAAGAATAATTATGTTAAGGCATGGAATGAAATTAAAAAGGACACGTTAACATGGGAGAAATTCTATTATCAATGTTAGAATTTATGTGATAAAAATCTTTTGCCAAGATGATGTTTTTGTTTCAAACAATAACTATTCTGACAACTGATGTACTATTTAACCAGCAGTTCCCAAAGTTTCCAGCTCCATGGACCGGAAATTGTGCAAATGCAGCTTTGGCACCGGGCCGTGGACCATGGGCTGAGGACCCCTGATTTAAACAATGGCAGAAAGATATATCTAAGTTTGTATAGCAAGCACTAAAACAAAGAGTTAACTATCAAATATTTCCATATGCAAAGGAGTGAGAATATTAGGATTACGTAATTTGAAATTGGGTTTGTTGAGAAATAAAAGAATTTTAGAATTAGAATATGATCTGAGGTTTGGATGACATGGTTTTCTATGGTATGATAAAATTAAGGTCAATGTAGATTTAGAAGTGCCTCATTGAGAATATGGAACAGATATAAACCCAGATTGTGTCTGAAAACTCCTTTAGAGAGAAAGATGGAAAAAACAAGTTCAAAATAACAAGCTATTGTAGAGGGATTTAATTTACAACGGTTTTCATATGTACAGTTAAGAGAAAGATTTAAGGTACATAATAGGACACTTGAAATTAAACAGCAGAAAACAGAATTTGAAATTGAACTATGGACAAATAATGAATATGTAATTGTAAACTGTATAAACTTTAACCATAAATGGAAGAAGATCAAATGTAAGACTGTATGATAAAGTGGGCACAACTTTGTCCAGGAAAATTTTGGACAGAATATACTAATGGACAGTGGGAAAATATGTGGTTAAAAGGATTGAGATTTACATTATGTTACAGCCTGAAAGAGAATTTTTATAAAACGATATACCTCTGATATATAACTCAAGAAAAATTATTTAGAACTTCACATTTATGTAAAAAGGGTCATTTTAACATGTCTATAAGCTTTCTAGCATAAATTTATACTTCACTATCTTAAATTAGGGAAGGAACATGGTGGTTCAGTGGCTAAGATGCTGAGCTTGTCGATTGAAAGATTGGCAGTTCAGTGGTTCCAATCCCTAGTGCTGCGTAATGGAGTGAGCTCCCGTTACTTGTCCCAGCTTCTGCCAACCTGGCAGTTAGAAAGCACGTAAAAATCCAAGTAGAAAAATACGGACCACCATGGTGGGAAAGTAATAACATTCCGTGTACCTTTAGCGTTTAGTCATGCCAGCCACATGACCATGGAGATGTCTTCGGACAGCGCTGGCTCTTCAGCTTTGAAATGGAGATGAGCACTGTCCCCTAGAGTCGGGAACGACTAGCACATATGTGCGAGGGGAACCTTTACCTTTACCTATCTTATCTTATGTTTCCCTTGAGGTCAACTGGTTTTTCATTATTTCTCTCCAAAAATGTTCATTTCTTTTTTCGTATTACTTTAATATTAACCTTTTCCCTTTATTATTCTGACATCCTTTCTGTAATGTTGTTTCCATTTTACAATCTCTTATCTTAACATCACTTTTTATTTTGAACTTTCCTGCTTATCTTCTGATTTCAACTCAGTATTACTTATATTTTTCTGTATATGCTGATACATTTCCTTTTTGAAAATTATTACTTTAAATGCTTAAGATAAGGACTGAAGGGATTTTTAAAGGGAGTTTTAATGGTTTTTAACATTTAATATTGATTTTATCTGTTCGTTTTATCGCTGTAAGCTGCCCTGAGTCCTTCCCGGAGAGAAGGCGGCATATAAGCTTAATTAATAATAAATAATAAATAAATAAATAAAGTTTTCTTTACGAAATACTATTGCAGGATTTAGAGAAATCAGCAAGGATGTCCTATTGCTATCATTATGTTATCTTTATTTACTTTTAATTTTCTAACATGGTATGAAGCTGAAGAGAAAAGCTTTGTTTGAATAATATAGGAAGAGAGAAGTCAGCAAGAATTCTAGTGAATGCTAGGATAGTAGATTAGGGTTTCTAGTCTTTCTGATTATGGGTTATTCAGATTTGGATGGTTTTGATAGTCTACAAAGTCCCTCTAACTATATGACTTTATGCTATAATGGATTCAAGTTTGATCTTTCACTTAGAATGCTGAGATTGTTGGTTTTTCTATATTGGCAGTAATTTCCATTTCTGTTGAACTTCCATAACGTTCATGTAACTTCAGCACATGGGAGAATATTTACACAGTAGCATCATGTTTGCAAACTTTCCATGAGCTAAGCAGCTGTGATTATCATCTATGATGGTGTTGATCTTGGATTTGTTTATTCATTTTAGTTTGTTTCTACCTCAGTTTACCACTGATAAACTGATGTGATAATATCAATAACTCTTACAGAGATCTGAAACTGGACAATGTGCTGCTGGATCATGAGGGCCACTGCAAGCTGGCAGATTTTGGAATGTGCAAAGAAGGAATCCATGATGGGATCACTACTGCAACATTCTGTGGAACCCCTGACTATATTGCTCCAGAGGTACAGGAAAGGTTTCCATTTTCTTTAAATGGATTTTAAAACCCAAATTTACATCATATTAATGGGATCCAAACAAACAAATTTTGTTGTAAAATCTGCTTGGCCTGGTTGGTAAAATAAAATATTCAGCATAAGCAAATAGCTGCATAATTTGTACAGTTATCATCAACTTGATGCTTAAAATTGCTCTGTAAAGCATTTGGATATAGGTTTTCATGGACCTATATGCCCACACTTATGTCTTCTTATATGTATGTAATAGAGATGATGTACTCATGGGAGCAGTGGTGAAATCCATTTTTTTAAACTACTGGTTCTGTGGGCGTGGGTTAGTGGGCATGTTGTGGCTTGGTGGGCGTGGCACGGGAAGGATTCTGCAAAATCTCCATTCCCACCCCACTCCAGCGGAAGGATACTGCAAAATCTCCATTCCCACCCCACTCCATGGGAAGCATACTGCAAAAGCTTTCACCCCTGCATGGAAATACTCACATACTTCTGAGTAGATAGCCCATTCAAGGCCAATTTATGATGATGTATCATAAAGGAATTGTTTTTCACATTTATAAGTGGAAGTAAATCTCTTTGGGTATGGGAACAGACAAATACAATAATAATCCACTAGATATAATATATATGTGTATATTAGCACATTGATCTTATACAAAACCCTTTTATGTCTGGAAATTTCAAATCATACACTGGGTTAGTATGATTTTAGATTTTGGAATTGGTTTTCTGATCCTTATAATGTGTCTCTTTCTCATTTGGCCCACACATTGATATACTTCTTGATTTCCTTATATCTGATGTCACATGAATTGACTTCCTTGAAAATTAAATGATATAAAAATTCTACCTGTGAAAATTAGAGTTGTGATGACACCTTTGTATAATATTTCATTGCTTCATGCTTCATTTATCAAACAAAGGCTAAGCAACAGTAAAAAAAAATACATTTTGTAACCTTGGGATAAAATTGTCCCTGGGTCAATATGAAATGTTTATCTATTGTATTGACACATACAGGTCATAAGGTAACAAAACAGTTATCGGGTGAAGAATAGTAAAGGCTCAGAATAACATTAATGATGTCTACCTTTTTCTTTAATTGCAGATTTTGCAGGAGATGCTTTATGGTCCTGATGTTGACTGGTGGGCGATGGGGGTGCTCCTCTATGAGATGCTTTGTGGCCATGCTCCCTTTGAAGCTGAAAATGAGGATGACCTCTTTGAAGCTATCCTCAATGATGAAATTGCCTACCCAACATGGCTCCAGGAAGATGCAGTGACAATCTTGAAAGCTGTATGTATATCCTAATTTTTATTTTTGTTTGTAGTAGTTTCCTCTACTTAATGTGCTTTGTAAGACAGACATGAAAACCCTAAAGCTATCTTAGATTCTAAGACAATACACACATACAAAAGAAAAACAATGTAGTTGAAATGCAAAATGCAAAAAAACAATGTGGTAGAAATGCAAAAATAAAATCTTTAAAACCCTAGAAAAGAGAAGCTGGATGGGGAGTAAAAGTAATGGTAAAATCTCCAACTTGGCCTTAATCCCTAATATTATCATAAAATATCCATATAGGGTTGTTGGCCACAAGAAGAAAACAATTTGCTGTTGTTGTTTTTTTAATTTTCCAGTCTATTTCCCAGCCCTGAGATTTCCTTGTAATCTCCACCTACGTTTAACTGGTCCCATCCTATTTAGCCAACATGGCTAAGTACTCTTGGCTGGGCAAAGGTAGAGAGTGCTGGGACCAGCTTCCATTTCTGAAGAAATATATTCTGTAGGATGGCAGCAATGGAGACGAACAAAGGTCTTGTTCTATATGTCCCTGAAATGACAGATCATTTTTGAAAAGGTTTCTCCAGATGAACTTTTGTCCTAATAGTTTTATAATCCCCTGCCTCCATTCTTCTGTGACTCCTTATTGTAGCTTATCAATAGTTGTCTCAAAGTGCTACCAAGAGGAGTTATGTTTTATGTTTATAGAGATGAACTTGGAGAATCATGTCATTCTCCTTGATTCTCCCTATTTAACAAAATGTGAAATACATCTTGTTAAGAGAGAGTAACTTTTCCATGGGCATAGTTAATCATTTGGGGCATGTTTTGGGCTGAATTTGATTTACGATTTCTCTACTGTAATTATAATTGTGTAACTGAACCACACTACTACCCTTCTTTATCTTTATGGCTGCTGTAGCTTTAAAAATAGCTTTGTACTCCAAAAATGTTGTGTGCAAACCTTCAAAAGGAAAATAATATACATAATAAAATGATGAAAATTTCATGGAACCATTGAAATATAACCATATATTTCATGAGTAAATATATGGTAATATATTTATCATATATGGTATACTCCTAAGAGGATACCAAGTAAATATCTTGGTATTCTCTTAGGAGATCTCAATAATCTGATAAGAATGGTACCCAGGGTTTATTTAGGGGCTATCAATGCCTTCTTTAAGACAATGTCTAGGCTCTAGCAGGTCACATTATGTTAAAGCTAGAAAAGTCCAATGCAAATCATGTAGTGCCACGAATATTATCTCACGAAAAACAAGAACTAAAAAAAAAAAAAACAAGACAGGACAAGAGAGTTGGCGTCTGTAATTCCTAGTTTTGTTCTTTGGAGGTGGTCTCTGAGACAAAATAGTAATTTTCTCTTTAGTACCAGATCCTTTGAATGGAAAGAATCAGGAGGAAAACAATAGTGATGACAAGGAGATGCTTCTTGTTGAGATGTTTGGACCTACACAAACTCTTCTTTTGCTCCCCCACCCCCAATGATTTATTTATTGAACAAATTTGTAGTGGGTTTCCGAGGCCACTAATACTTCTGTGCAATAAGAAAGCCAGTAACAAGTATTGTCCAAATACAACTCGTTCATTTTTAAAATGCTTATATTTTAAAGAGAGGGGCATTTGCAAGTCTTTTCATCCAAATCTGGGGACTTTTCACTAGTAAGCAGAGGTTCTTCCTGCCCCCTCATTGCTCAAGCTGACCTGACTGTGTGTTCTGCCCCAGCTCCAGATTCCCAAAGATTGTGACACACACCAACGGTCCTTCTCAAATTTATAACATACCAAGAATAAACAAAGTCCGGCAAAGGTTGGCAACCAGCCCAGAAAACAAGATACGATAAGACACTCTCTCTCCAAGATGCTCTGTAATAATTACACGTTGTTTCCAGCAAGAAATTACTAACTGCATGTGACTTAAATAGGCTAAGGGAGTGGTTAATTATCTCCAAACCTTACTCTCGAGGAGACCTCCTCCTCCTGAGTAGCCACTCCTGCCTTTTGGCAGCCCTGCGTGCTGGAGCATTGAGAAGAGGCTCCTCCACTTCGCTCTCTACACTTGAAGAAGCCTCTGGAGGTTCTGAAGGCCTTGGCTGAGTCTCTGCCTCTGGCACCACATCCTCTTCAGGCTCCTCATTGCCCGATGCAAGCGCCGGCTGCGCAGGTAGACAGCACGACCCCAAACCAGCCTCCTCATTATCGGGATCAGCCATGATCAGCGCAGGCCGCTGGTGGGCCATAACACTGTGGTGGGAAGGAATCATGGAAGCTCAGCTGCAATGGCCCCCTCCTACACCACTATTATAAAATATAAAAGAGTCTTTTACTTTTGGAATTTTGCCTATAATATGTTAGTCCTGATCCTCAAATTCTCTAATTAAATATGTATGTATGTATGTATATATGTATGTATGTATGTATGTATGTTTTCTGAGGTTTTGGGTGTTTATATGTAAGTCTTTGGTTATTCGGGTGTTCTCCTGTGTAGAATTGGATGTATCTTGGCAACGTTTCGACGAAGTCTCATTCATCATCTTCGGGCTGGTGTTCTCGGCTTCATGCTTCCAGAAGCAAAAAATTTTTGCTCCTGGAAGCACGAAGCCGAGAACACCAGCCTGAAGATGACGAATGAGACTTCATCGAAATGTCGCCAAGACACATCCAATTCTACGCGGGAGAACACCCGAATAACCAAAGACCTACGTATGTATGTATGTATGTATGTATGTATGTATGTATGTATGTATATTGGTTTTAGCTCCGAGCTTGGCAATTTGGGTGCAAATGTTTCATCCCCATTCGAGGAGACATTTTCAGTATGCTTTGGATTGTGCTTGTCTGGGGAGCCCCAGACAAGTACAATTCAAAGTGCTTCTGGGAGACAAATGGCTTCCACTTCCATCTTTAATCAGCCTCCCAAAGAAGCTGTAAATTGTGCTTCAGGAATTTGACCATTTTGTACTGCGGTGGTGCAGTGGTTAGAATGCAGTACTGCAGGCTACTTCTGCTGCCTGCTGGCTGCCTGCAATTTGGCAGTTCAAATCTCATGAGGCTCAAGGTTGACTCAGCCTTCCATCCTTCTGAAGTTGGTAAAATGAGGACCCAGATTGTTGGGGGAAATATGCTGACTCTGTAAAATGCTTAGCTAGGGCTGTAAAGCACTGTGAAGCGGTATAGAAATCTAAATGCTATTGCAGAAGTATTTCAGTCTAATTTTAAGCCGTTTCCTTGGGGCTGGATTTTATTAAGGACCCCTATCGGAAAGGTTTGGTTCTCAGAGGCTTTCTCCTCCTGTTTATTCATTAAGAAAATAAATTGAAAAATAAATGGAAGAATAGTCTTCATTTGTTCCATCTGGTTACGGGACTAAATTGTAGTTCTAATGTAGTAGGGTAGGTGTGGCTGAAAGAAGTTGAATTCATTTTTCCATTCCTCATAACAATCTTTTGACTCCATTGTTCCGGGGTAGGGTGGGGACTAGTAATAATGCTCTATTGCAGGGATACCACACACCTTTAGATACCACACACTACACATAACAACTGGGATGAAAACGAGGGGTCCTTGGTGTTCTCTGAACTTGGGCTTTTGTTTTTTGCTTTGCAAATGTTTCATTACCCAAACTAGGAACTTTGGCAGGTAAGGCAGTTATGCAAACTAGATGGGACCATATCACACACACATAGGCAAGGCCAGGGTTATTTTAGGTTGTTCCCTCACTTTTCTTTTTTAATCATTTGGATCCTCTTTTAGGGCTAATAAATTTTTGTGCATCTTCCCTTTGAAACAAATGCCTATAAATGAGCCAACTTGCAAGTTTAGGTGGAGGGAGCTTTGAGGGTCACAGAAAGTGGACTTTAAGACAGGATGTGGTCCTGGAGCCTCAGTTGACCCATATTGTTCTATTTGGAGAGCAACTTTACAAGTTTTAGGAATGGGGAAGTACAGGGGGAGGTTTTTCTTTCACCTCCTAACAGTTACAAGGTGTTTTAAGTTGTTTTCAATCTTGAAATTATGGTTTCCTCATTTAAGACTGCATGTTTACCAAAACTCCCTTTTGAAAGTATTGTAAAATTCTGAAGCAGCATTTGTCTTTTTGATTTGCAGAAGAGATGCACAAGTAACAGATTTTACCAAATTCCACATCTTTGTCAATATCCTGCTAAATTATAATTTAGTATTTACAAAACAAATTTCTTTCTGGAACAAAATGTCTTTACATTGTTTTCTGAAATGACGTATAAATTTTGTTCTATTGTGAAAGTAGTATTATGGTTGGTTACACAATCAGCCAGATGTTTAAACTGGATTTGGCATTTTTATCCACTTATCAAGTCTGTTCCAAGGACCTGGGTTAGGCAGGTGATGTTATCTGACGATGTTAAAGATATCCTCGTAGGGTGTAAGCTACTCCAAGTAAATCTGCCTTTCACAATTGATTGATGGTAATATTGTCAATGCTGATGGTATTCAAACAATGCTCCAGATGTTTTGGAATTTCACCCAAGGTACTTACTAATTATTATTATTAATATTTGTTAATAGCTTATTTCAATGCCTAGTAGTCCTCATCTGTTCTAATCACTTGAGTTATGAAATAATGTAAATCAATTAAACATTAAATCAAAACAAAATTAGTATTATAAATCTGCCTCAGCTGTCATTGCAATGCTAATGTTTTGTTTTCCCAAGCCATTTTTGGAATGTGTTTGTCCTTCTTTCTCAAAGTTGCCATTTATTCCCTTCTTAAAACGTTTGTGCTATAATTTTTATTTACGTTTCTGGGAATAAGTTGAATTGAATTCAGTGAGGCTTGTTTTTGAACAGACACTTGTGGAGGTTGTTTCCAGACAAATATTTGCAGCATTTCTAGCCTAATTAGCAATTCCCATCCAGAAAGGTAAAACTATGGCCTTTGGAAACTAATAAGGATTTTCCTCTGTAGAAATATATTTATGAGAATACTCTAGTAGTTTACATCATCAGAATTCCCAGTGATTCACAGAGGGCAATACGTATACATTGTTTCTGGAAATGTTCTTGCTGTTAAATTTATTGTTTTGAGTTAGGAAATTTCTGGAGGAACTCAGCCTGCCAGTTTTAGGATCATGAATCTAGCACTCCCACAAGTGCTACACCCACCCAAAAGGGATTTTCTTCACTTCTCATTTCAGCCTAGTTCTAAGGCTATGCTAGATCTCTTCAACTTCAGTTACTCATATTCCAGCAGAAGAATATCCCTCTCCCTGATCCATCACACTTCATGATATGATAGCCCAATCATAAGCAGCAGGCTCTAAATCTTGGGTCTCCAACCTTGGCAACTTGAAGACTTGTGGACTTCAACTCCCAGAATTCCTCAGCCAGCTAGCTGGCTGAGGAATTTTGGGAGTTGAAGTCCACAAGTCTTCAAGTTGCCAAGGCTGGAGACCCCTGCTCTAAATCATGGTTAGGGAGTTCATGGCTCTCTCAATTGGGCTGAATTATAATGGTCAGAATTGTAATATTGCTGGGAACTGTACTTTCATACTATTGGGATCTCATCCCAGAAAGTGATTCATATTGCTGTTTCAAAGATGGGAAAAGATGCATCAGAGCAAAACATGTTCACTTGGTCTGTATTCCACATCTATTCAGTTCATTTTTATTAACATTTTATAAAAGATAGTCAATGGGGAAGCCAGATTCGCTTAACAACTATGTTACTAACTTAACAACTACAGTGATTTACTTAACAAATGTGCCAAGAAAGGTCATAAAATGGGGCAAAACTCACTTAACAAATGTCTCACTTATTATAGAAACATTGGGCTCAATTGTGGTCATAAGTTGAAGACTATATACTGCAATTTTCTTTGGATTGTAAGCGGTGCCTTATAATTACCAATTTTTAATGAACACAATTAGGAACTGGCTAGATAATTAAAGATTTTTATTATGCTTTTCAATAACTTTCCAGAGTAATTTAAAATAATTCAAAGCTATCCTCACCAACCACAGCCAGCAATAAAGCTGTGGACAGAGCAACAGGTGAGACAATTAAAAAAAACACCCTTTTTTCCAAAGTTCATACTTTTATTTTCATAATAAGGCTGAGCCAAAAGCTGTACTGACTGATATTTTTAATGAAATGAGACTGGGCATGGAAAGAAATTCTCCCATCTGTGTCATTTCAGCAGCCTGTAAAAGGTTGTGAAACTGGGGAAGGCCTTCAACTCACCCCTTAATAAAATGAGTTCTTTAGTTTCCAGAACCAGTCATGCTATCTGGTGTGCCTTTCCTGCCTTCTCTGAAGGGTGCCAGTTGAAGGAGGTGTTCAGGTATACCATCATTTGTTGAAGTGGGGGGGGGGAGTCATAGGATATGAACAGGGATGGTATTCAGCCAGTTCAGACCGGTTCAGGTGAACCGGGGGCGGAAAAATTAATTGGTTCGTCGAACTGGCAAATATCAACTCTGGCTGGCTCCTCCCCTGCCCACCCAGTCACCTGGTCGCTGCTCACCCATCCGGTTGCCACTTGCCTGCCCCACCCACCTGCTCACACCTTACCATGAGTGATGTCGAGTTGGCCATGCCCACTCAATCACATGACCCCCCCAAGTCACACTCACCAAGCCACGCCCACAGAACCGGTAGTAATACAATTTGAATCCCACCACTAGATACGAATCTAATATATATTACTGCAATTACATGTCTTATAGGCTAGTTGTTTTAGACTTAACGCTGCAAGGCAGGGAGTAATCCTGCCTTGAGATTCTAGGAGCAGGGCACAATATAAATGTAACTGTGAATGAATTAGCTTCTCATTGCAAAATTTAGGCTTAAATTGAAGAAAGTAGGGGAAAGCACTAGGCCACTCAGGTATGAACTAAATCATATCCATTTTGAATATACAGTAGAGATGACAAATAGATTTAAGGAATTAGACCTGACAGACAGAGTGTCTGAAGAACTATGGACAGAGGTTTGCAACATTGTACAAGAGGTAGCAACTAAAACCATCCCAAAGAAAAAGAAAGGCAAGAAAGCAAAATGGTTGTCTGAGGAAGCTTTACAAATAGCTGAGGAAAGAATGGAAGAGAAAGGCAAGGGAGAAAGAGAAAGATATCCCCAATTGAATGCAGAATTCCAGAGAATAGCTAGAAGAGATAAGAATGCCTTCTTAAATGAACAGTGCAAAGAAATAGAAGAACATAATAGAATACGGAGGACCAGAGATCTCTTCAAAAAATTAGAGATATGAAGGGAACATTTCATGCAAAGATGGGCATGATAAAGGACCAAAATGGCAGGGACCTAACAGAGGCAGAAGAGATTAAGAAGAGGTGGCAAAATTACACAGAAGAACTATACAAGAATGAGCTTAAATTCCCTGATAACCATGATGGGGTGGTCACTAACCTTGAGCCAGACATCATGGAATGTGAAGTCAAATGGGTCTTAGGAAATCTGAACAACAACAAAGCTAGAGGAGGTGACAGTATTCCAGCTGAGGTATTCAAAATCTTAAAACACGGTGCAGTAAAAGTGCTACACTCAATTTGCCAGCAAATTTGAAAAACTCAACAGTGGCCACAGGATTGGAAAAGGTCAGTTTACATTCCAGTTCCAAAGAAGGGCAATGTCAAAGAATGTTCGGACTACCATTGCACTCATTTCACATGTTAGCAAAGTTATGCTTAAAATCCTACAAGCTAGGTTCCAGCAATATGTGGACCAAGAACTACCATAAGTACAGGCAGGATTTCGAAGAGGCAGAGGAACTAGAGATCAAATTGCCAACATACGCTGGATCATGGAGAAAGCTAGGGAGTTCCAGAAAAACATCTACTTCTGCTTCATTGACTATGCTAAAGCCTTTGACTGTGTGGATCACAACAAATTGTGGCAAGTTATTAAAAGAAATGGGAGTACCTGACCATCTTATTTCTCTCTTGAGAAAGCTATATGCGGGTCAAGAAGCAACAGTGAGAACTGGACACAGAACCACTGATTGGTTCAAAATTGAGAAAGGAGTTTGCCTTTCTCAGTATACTATATACTGTTGCCCTGCCTAGTGGCCAAATAAGCTGTAAGAAAGGAAAAAGAGTTCTTCAATGTTCATATGTTAGAAAATGGAAAAAAGACTGAAAGATGGAAACACACAGCACATAGTAATCAAATTTCTACTTGACCGCGAGGAAAGTTTCTCCCTCTCAGTACTTACTACCAGAGTTGCTGATGTTGTGAGGGAACTGTGTCAGTTTTATGAGAATCTCAAATCAGGACTCTGTTAGCAAAAATCTTTTCAGATTTTTTTAAAATTTTGGTATATAATTTGTTCAATTAAATTGTGTTAATCTGCAGAAGTGCTACTTGGCTTTTTCTAATCTTTTCTGGATTGTTGTGAGGAAAAAATGGGCTTATTTATGAATGAGAGGGCAGGCCTGAGCCCAAATCACAGACTTATGGTCTCATATTGGTTGTAGATTCAGATCATGGATCAAGTCCAACTGTGCCAAAATAATCTATAGATTATAGATTCTATAATATATAATGCTGCATATACAAATCCATGTATTGTTCTGGGGACTATTCATCTGTTCTGGATCAGGACAAATTACTCTGTTTAAATAACTATTCTTTTTTTAAGAGCAAAGTTTTGGGAAAAAATTCTCTGTTCTTGTTTTTACCACTAGTTCTCTTTAGCTTTTTTTGATGAACAAGGTGGCTGAATTCATAATCCCTTTTTTATTTATTTTATTTGTTTAAATTTATTATTAGACTTCTATGCCACACATCTCGTCAAGGTGAGTCTATTTAGAAGGGCAATTAGGTTAAAAATTAATTTTTGTGTCTTACTCCTTACATCAATGTTTTTGTTTTGAGCAGTTTATTGCATGCCATTACTCATAGAAAACTGATATTTTAACCTATAAGCCCATGTTATTTCCAATGCCATACTTAACCTTATTTAAATTTATCTGTATGATTTATTTCATGGCAATGGCATGTTCCTTTTAAAGAATTTATTTTAAGAACAAGAACAATTTTAGATTTCATAAAAGGACAATATTATTGCAGTAAAATTAAAAAAGTCTACGCAATTCAAAATTCCCTTGACTCATGTTGGATCTTTAGTTATAATTTAAATTATCCTAAAATACGAACACTGTAATAGGGTGTTGACTGTTATAGGGTTAAAAAATTGAATATCATATTTTTTCAAGTTAGATTCTGTTATCTAGAGTTTTCTTTCCTCAGTTTCAATTTACTGTACTCAGCCAACAATAAAAATGTGTGTTTGTTTGCAATACCAAATGAGTGAGAACTATAATTGTATGACAGTAACTAGAAGGGTTGGGTGAAATAAAGTAGCAACATAAATTAAATCGTTTTTTGCTTGCAGGCATAATAACCAAACCTTTTCTCTTCTTTTCTGGGGCATTATTTAATACAAAGGATAAATCTTTTATAAAAAGACCCCAAAAACCAAATGCCTGTTTTTCAGAAATATTAAAACAGGAAGGAAAAAGTCTGTGATTAACCTTTACCTCTTTCTAGCTAATCAATTCAAAATATATTCATTTCCTCCCTTTCTAAGAATTCTGAAAACTTTGGGAGATGTCTCATTGGTAGCTTACATGACTCAGTGCTTGGGCATTACGGGAAGAGTTTAATTAAACAAGATTAATTAATTAATATGCTTGATGCCAGGATACCTAAATCACACGTATTCATATGGCTCTGTGTGAGTAGTGCTTAGTACAAATACATACCATTAGACTGTATTGATTATAAGCACGCGAGCCAAAGGTTGCAAAACATCTGTTGTTTTTCAAAGCTGATTTTATTTGTAATCAAAACTGGTGATCATCTTTTAAAGTACAGTACATTCACTTTGAAGCACTTACAATCCACAGGTGGTTGGTTATATTTTCCTTTTGGCTGCAGCAAGGGTCTGGAGTGGTGGTGGCTTTCGAATTTTTTTACTACCAGTTCTGTGGGTGTGGCATGGCTTGGTGGGCATGGCTTGGTGGGCATGGCAGGAGAAGGGTACTGTAAAATTGCCATTCCCACCCCACTCCAGGGGAAAGATACTGTAAAATCTCCATTTCGTCCCCAATCCAGGGGAAGGTTACTGCAGAAATCCCCATTTCCTCCCGATCAGCTGGGACTTGGGAGGCAGAGAATAGATGGGGGCGGGTCAGAATTTTTACTACCGGTTCTCCAAACTACTCAAAATTTCTGCTACCGGTTCTCCAGAATTGGTCAGAACCTGCTGAAACCCACCTCTGGTCTGAAGTATTAGGGGAGATAAAAAGCTTCTAAAATGCTGAACTGGCTTGAACAAGAGTCTTGTACTAGGTCAAACAAACCACAGTTAAAGTGGTTAGCCAGCTCCAGAGGCAGTTGCACCATTGAGCCAAGATAGACATCAAGGCAGAAAGGACTGAATAATAGACAGAAAAAGCAAACTCATTTAAACTTTCATCTTAAGAGACAAAATCAACAAATGAAGCAGGTTTTTCTGGTATTCGCTGGACCAAGTTTGTCTTGCAGTCATCAATAATGCCTAGCAGGCTTTTAGTGCAGACTAAAAGACAGACTTAATTCACACGACTAAGAACTTGTAGGCTGGCAAAAAGTACTTGTGGTGAGATCCTAATTACCAGAAGCTTTTGAGAGTTCTGTGACAAAGGAGCACTCCCAGTTGTCCTTCAGCAATCAAACTATTATTATCAAGAGGTTGTAATTACATAATACCTTGATGTATCCTCAACATTTATGTGGATGTGGAACTTTCCTTTCAGCACAGGTTTTTTTCTGAAACTTAGAAGCCATTAAAAAGAGAATGAATAGCACTACTTTGGATCACTTTCTGGACAAGGTCACCTTGACTTGCTTGATCTGAACTGCATGAGTTCTGAACAAAGGAAGATGAGCAATATATTTGGAAATAGTCAAATTTCATTCTGAGTCACATTTGATGCTGGAATCAGTAGGACAGAAAGATGAATAGGTTGATTGTCTGGAAAGCAGCCTTTTTTTAAGAATTAGGTTTGGGACACTGTTTTGCTTCAGGTTCTCCCCTTTGCAGACAGCAGGTGGCCATGTGGCCTTCTTTTTAATTATGAACAGTTTTGCCATTTGAAGGACTTCTCTTTGTAGGTGATAATCCTCTGGAAGTTCTGTCCTGTTCAGATGTTAATCCCAAGAAGCACCTGAATAAAGAAAAGTAAAGACCTGAAATTTCTCACCACAGTTCAGGGGTGGGTTCCACTTACCTTTACTACCGGTTGGCAACGGGAGCGTGCACATGTGCTTGCTTCGCTCACGCGTGCACAGTTCTGCGCATGCGCAGAAGCTTTCTGACAATGTCCAGGTTGGTGGGAGGAGCCTCCCGCCAGTTTTACTACCGGTTCTTGCGAACTGGTCCAAACCAGGGGCAACCCACCACTGCCACAGTTGGCACCCATTTCATACACCGAGCTCTTCTGGTCACAGACTTTTCCACCATGGCATGCTTGCTGTTATTTTGTATTTATAATGATAACTACTAGATTAACCAACCCATTCACTGATGAGTAAGCTCAGTAAGGAAATTTCTTCTTCTGTAGAAACTGTACAAACAGTTAAACTGAATGACATCAATGATGAGGAAAGGAGATGTGATTTAGAAACGGATAGTTTTACTGAGAAATCCTTCAAAAGTAATGGTTTGTTTATTCAAAACATCCCGTTGAATGATATTTTCAATTTGAGTGCAAAGTATGAATGATGCTTAGAGGCCAATTATTTCTTTTTATTTCAAATTTTGGACAGCTTTCAAAAATTTTGGACATAGAGGCCACTGCCTATAAAGAGGTTAATTGGGTACCACAAAGCACATTAAGAGCACCAGTGTTTACAATAAGTACTAGAACAGTGTTAGGGGATTTAAGATTAAACCATCATTATCACTTTTGTTCTTTGCATATATTAATGATTGTACATGCCAGTATTGTGTCTGCATTTGCACCATATACTCAGTATGATTATTGAATTAAGCCATTTCTTGAGTTTTCATTACAAATAATCCTCGATTTACGACCATTTATTTAACAACTGTTCAAAGTTAGGATAGGGCTGAAAAAATGATTTACAACTAATCTTTGTGCTTAAATTATTGCAGCATCTCCATGGTCACGTGATAAAAAATTCAGATGCTTGGCAACCGGCATGTATTTACTGAAGTGAAATGTAAAATTTGTTACTACTGGTTCTGTGGGCGTGGCTTGGTGGGTGGGGTAATGTGACTGGGTGGGCATGGCCAACTTTTTTTTTTAACTTTTCAAAGCATTTTTTCTAATGCTTTGAAAAGCCTCTCTGCCGATCAGGCAACTCAGCTGGGATCGTCACAGGCAACTCAGCTGGGATGGTCAGAGACTTTTCAAAGCATTTTTTTACCAGCTCTTCGGCCAAGAGGTTGCAGAAAAAAATGCTTTGAAAAGCCTCTGACAATCCCAGCTGAGCCGCGCAATCATCAGAGGCTTTTTTTTTTACTTTTAAAACCAATTTTTTGTCAGAAGAGGTTGTAGAAAAAATGCTTTTAAAAGAAAAAAAAGCCTCTGATGATCGTGCGGCTCAGCAGGGCATGGTGGAGGGGGAGGGGCACAGGAATTTTTGCTACCGGTTCTCCAAACCACCCGCCGCCATCGCTACCAGATCGGGTGATCTGGTTGGAACCAGGAGCATTTCACCCCTGGGTTACAGTATCCTGAGGTGATGTGATCACCATTTGTGACTAGCTGGCCTCCAACGAGCATAGTCCATGGGGAGAAGCCTGATTTGCTTAATGACTATGGCAAAAAATGTTGTAAAATTGGGCGTGACTCGGTGAATGATCATATCAATTAGCAATGGAAGTTCTGGTTCTGATTGTGGTCATAAGCTAAGGACTACCTGTGTTCAATGAATATTGAAACATAAACACAAATCTAGCTAAATTTGCACTGCATGCTAACACAAAGCAAACTATGGTTAAAACTAGTCAAGATTTCTGCATTGTAAAATGCAATTCCTGGGTCTTTAATGGGCCTTAATAATTGTGTTATGTAAATATATATTTTTTCCAGGAATCTTTAAATCAGCTTTCAGAACAAATTATAATCATAATATGCTTTGATCTTCCTCCCCCTGTCCTCACCACTTTCTATAGAGCAATGGTTCCCAACTTTTTTTTTGGCCATGTCCCACTTAAGCATCTCTAAAATCATGATGCCCCCCCACCATGTGATATAATTCTTACTTTACTCAAAAAGTGAACTCCTACTCATGCAGAGGAACCCTAAAAGGCCATTAACTCAGTTTAAACAAGGTTCAAATTGTCCCCATTAAAAATCAAATTGCCCTCCTGTGGGGCAATTGTAAATTGTGTATCTTTTCTTTTATGTACAGTGAGAGCATATACACCAAGAAAAATTCCTTGTGTGTCCAATCACACTTGGCCAATAAAAAATTATGTTCTATTCTAAATCAAGGATCACCTGCATTCAGATATTGGGTGAATATTAAACTGACATTGCATGGCTGAGAGTTAATCTCTCCCCTTTCCCCCTTCTTTTTTAATAGTTCATGACAAAGAACCCTAAAATGCGACTTGGCAGTAGTGCCTTGGGTGGAGAGAAGGCAATTCTCCTGCATCCATACTTTAAGGAACTGGATTGGGATCTGCTAAACCAGCGCCAGATTGAGCCACCTTTCCGACCTCGAATCGTAAGTGTTTAAAGCTATGAGGTGTGTGTGTATTGATCCATGCAAGGACAGATCACATCCAGTAAAAGAATACATGCATTACATGCAAAATATATAACTGTTCAATCTGGGTCCAGCCAATATAGTAGAGAAATAGACTAGTACATACTTGATCTGAGGTGACTTCCTTGACATTTCTCTTTCTTTCTTTCTTTCTTTCTTTCTTTCTTTCTTTCTTTCTTTCTTTCTTTCTTTCTTTCTTTCTTTCTTTCTTTCTTTTTAATGAATATGGGCATTGCCCAAATTGTGCTTATGTGCTTTTGCTGAGATGCTGCCCACATTCAGAACTCTTATTGGCTACTTCCAATCTGAGAAATACCAGATTTTCATTGGTTTGCCTGACCACCAGAATTTAACCAAATGAGGAAACATTTGTTTTATTTATTTGTTAGTTGTCAAGAGACAAGTCAGTTCTTCAGAGTTAAATTTATATCTTGCCTTTCTGCCGGAAATTCAAGGCAGCCTACAGAGCAGTTCCTTCTCCAATTTTCTTTTATGACAACAACAAGATTGAGAGGTAGATTGTGCTATGAGAGAGTAATTGGCCCAAAGTCCCAGCAAAATTTATAGGTGAGGCATTTGGATTTCCCTAGTCCTAGATCAATATTTTAAGCACTGCATCAATTCAGAACATATTCCATAGAATATACTGTCAGTAATCAGAACTCTTCACATTTTGTTCCTTCTCTAATTCCTGCACCATTTTATTCTTTTTAAGTTGTTGTTGTCCCAATTATAAGAGTTCCATTGTGGTTCCTCTTTTCTTTTCTTTTTTTCCCCAAATCAAGCCGCCTGCAGACAAAGAAATCATCCTCCACAAATTCTCATGGTTGTTATCTGTAAAGTTCACGATTTTCCAAAACAAAAACCAAGTTGCAATGTTCCTTTTTATTCCAGAAGGTGTCTCTCTGCAGTTCACAATTTCCAACTGTTTAACAAGTATCCATCCAGTTTCAGTTACATAACAATCTTACTTGGCTTCTCCTTTTTTTTTTAGTTTTAAAAGTATCAAATCTTTTTTTAAAGTCCAATCCAAATTTAAACTCTTCCAATCCTTTGACCATGTCTCAATGTTTAGCGTTTCCAATTAGTTTTATTCAAAAGTCAATTTTCCATTGGGTTTTTTGTCTCTTTAAAGTTGCGTTTCAAAATCTTCTTTGCCCCCATGCTCTTTAGCCGCTATTTTATTGCTAGGGCTCTTGTAGTTAAAAGATGTTTCCCTTGATGTTATTACAAGCCTGGGTTGGCTGTCACTCACTTGGCTTCGAAGAACTCCATTCCGTTCCACTTTCCTCCTGCTCAACACTTGATCCGGTTGTCCCAGCTTTGTGGCAGCCGCCATGGCTGCCGCCCGCCGCTGCTGAGTCACACAGAGTTCCCTCCGACCTCTGAGGAACTTGCCTGTTCCTCTTGGTCGTCTGAGGTGCCTTTCTTTCTTCCCCGTCCCTGCAGGACGGTTCTGGTCCGAAGACCCATTGGCAGCGGTTCGTCAGCCAGGGTTTTCGTGTGGCTCGTTGGCGCCCGCTAATTCCCCAACTGTCTCACCGCAACACCAAACCGGAAGTATATTGATGTATTTGACTTGGAATGGAAATAAGGAAAATAATTAAAATGCCACATGAAGGACAAAATTTGAGGACATTGAAGCTGAAATGAAGTATATGCAAGCAGACAAGACATAATGTCTGGAAATAAAGAAGACAAAGACAACGTGATTAAATATGAATAAGTAATGCACAGGTAGATAGTAATAATAAAAATGAAGTTTTTAGAGACTATATTGTGAAAAACAATAGTTATAAAGATGATTGCACTGGGATTAACAGTAAAAGAATTGGGGAATATGGTGTAAGATAGAAAAATCCAGGACTGTGATTTATAAAATAACTATATTGACATTAATAATGGTTAACAGAAATATGAGAAGAATATGTTACAGATACTTAAAATTGAAATACCGATGGAAGCTATAATACATGAGAAATAGACTATATCAATGGACATAATGAATCATTTTTATTAAGATGTTACATGGTATTACTTGAAAATAATTGATGACTATAAAAAGTGGGATATTGTTTAAATACCTATAACAATTGCAATAATTTGAATATTTTCAATAACTTTAATATTTTAATATTTTTGATATTTTTGATAATATATCTATCTAAGCAAAAAAGAAAAGAAGATTGAAATAATATAGGACTATGAATTACAAATAAGAATTACTTAAACTGGTTTTTATACAAATGGTATGGTTAAAGAGAGAGAATTGTGGAAAATAATTGAAAAATTGTATTGTAGTCTTATTTGAATTAAGAACTATGTTTCAATGTTAAATTGCTATATATTTGGGATTAGAGATAGGATCTAAATTTGGTGAAGTAATAAGGAAATAAAGATTTATTGTGCATTATACAAAAAAAAATGTAGGGAAGTTTTAGAAAGGGAAATAAGATTTTGAAACATAAACATGTTTGACCTGTATTCTTAATAGTGAGGATTTAGGCTAAGAATTGTGAAATGTATTATGAGGTATTGATTGAATTGAGATTTAAAATGGATTAATAGAAAAGTAATTGTTTTGATTAAATAAGAGTAAACTTTTTATAAGATGGTAATAGGAGAGATAGGTGATTTAAGATTAAGTATTGTTAATAGTGAGGATTTAGGGTAAGAATTGTGAAATGTACTCTGAAGTATTAACTGAATTAAGATTCAAGGGGTGTTAATAGAAGGGTAATTGTTTTGATTAAGTAAATTTGACTTAACTTTTTTTAAGATGGTATTAGTTGAGATAGGTGAGTTAAGATTAAGAAATAAGTGTTATGGCAAAATAGAATATATAAAATTTTGTTAAAAATGGGGGTGGGGGGAACTGTATAAATTGATGACCAGTGCAGGGCTCTGTTCTGAAAAGATGTAATTTGTGTGTTGGAAAAAATAATAATAAAAAAAAACTTTTTGCAAAAAAAAAAAAAAAAGAACTCTTCACATTTGTGTGTCGGGTCATATTTCCCAACTCCAGTAGGGAAATAAGAAGCTATTATCTATAGTTCAAACTATGTGTCCTGCTAGCTTCTGCCAACACAGTATCCTTCAAGTAATACTGTCATCTAATATTTATTTTGTTTTCATTTGCCAGAAATCAAAAGAAGATGTGAGTAACTTTGATCCTGAATTTTTAAAGGAAGAGCCAATCTTGACTCCCATTGAAGAAGGAATACTATCCATGATCAACCAAGAGGAATTTAGAAACTTTTCTTATACAGATCCAGAATTAGAGTCTTAGCTCCACGTTGACTGGACTCTATTCAGCAACAAAGAAGGATTGGAATATGGGGTTGCCTAGACATTTGTTCAATTGGACCATCCAACAGGCAGACTTACATAATGCATCAGAGTAAAGAGGAGAAAAATGAAAGTGAAGAGCTCAGCAGGAACAAGTAAATGAATGGTGCACAAAAGAAGAATGGGTAGAGCTTGTTAGCTCTGAATGGCAACTGAAGTCACTTTGTAGTAACTGTGGGAAGTTTCTAGAAAGACAAAACCAACTCTGAGCCAAAACTACCTTTTTGAGCACTGTTTTCCCACAAAATAACTCGGTTGAACTACTTTCTGCAATCAAGGAAGCAAAAAGAGAATAGGGCTGACTGATTTGAACTGCATTAGGGAAAGGTTACATGTGCTACTACTTTGCTTAGAAGTTATAAGTTCAGGTTTCCTCAACATTAGAAACATTTTGGATTTCCATTTACATATATATGTAATTATACACATTGACAGGAAAGAAAGAAAAAGGAGAGAGAGGGAGGGAGGGAGGGAAAGGGAGGGAGGGAGGGAGGGAGGAAGGAAGGAAGAAAGGAAGGAAGGAAGGAAGGAAGGAAGGAAGGGTTCCATCATCTATCTTTATTATTATCTACCAGATACTGACTATCAGGTAAAAAGGGGAACACCACGGTGCACTGTCATGTTAAGGATATGTGTCCATGTGAAGGAATGGGAGAATCAATCCACCTGCTACCTCTGCATTAGAACGAGGGAAATATTATCTGCAAATTTGTAAAATACTGAGGTTTTGTATATTTTGGCTAATTTAGTTTTTAGGGGTTTCTTCTTTTTTATGACTTTTATTCTTTTCTCCTGAATTTTGCAGAACAAAGTGCAACTGATTCTGTCTTTTATTCAAAGACAATTTTACTTCGATTCCCTTAACAAACTGGTGGCATTTCTGACTCTTAGCTGTTCGTTTTTCTAAAACATTGAAATTTAAAAATGTAGCGGTTAAATTATTTGTCCACATATATGAAGGACAATACACTCAAGCTATTTGTAACTTAATTCATATACTAAAACTGAATTACGAGAACCCACGGAATTTTTGATATATTGTGAACATATGATGTCTTTGCCTCAATGGTAACATGGAACTAGGAGACTCATGGTCAAGTCAAGAAATTTAATCTACCTATATCAGGGGTCTCCAACCTGGCTGAGCAAAATTGGGCTGAGGAATTCTGGTAGTTGGAGTCCAGAAGTCTTAAAGATGCCAAGGTTGGAGATCCCTGATCTATATCCATTTTCAAAGCATGTAATAATCCAGTATCTTGGTGTTACCAGATTCTGCTTTATACCTCTCCAATCCACACTTTGATTATTGCACATCAATCCAACTTTAATTAAATCAGATGTCAACTTTATTCATAAATCAATTTGAACTGTAAAGTAAAAACAATGAATTCATCAAAATATTGAAAAGATGAGTGGAAGTTTGAAGCTGGGTAAAATACAAGAAACTTTGTCTTCTCAATGAGATTCCCCATTACTTTCTACTTCCCACAATACATGTCCCATGTCTGCCCTGAACATTACTGAAATGGGAAGCATGAAAGCACCCAAAATCAATGATATGAGGGAATTGTTTCATTCTGTCTTATATTAGGACTCTCCATAAATGGACTTGCATGTTCAGTTCAGCAAGTTATTTCTTTATAAATGTCACCTGTAATGATCTGTTGTTGGTGACCTCGGTACCCAAATCAATTATAGCAGCCATTTCTCAAGGATGAGCTTATGAAAATGTACAGCTAAAGTGTAAAGTTTAGTTAATTCATTATATTTGGTCAATTTATACCACATTCCAAGTAAATGGTGAGATGAGAGCTGTTGGCTCCTTTATTTCCCCAGATATCAGACTGATTACAGTTCTCTAACTATCATCACTTGGCTAATTTAATTTACAAAAACGACTGTTTCCAGGAATGTACCAATTCAAGCTACATAAGGAAGATGTAGAAATTTCCTGCTTAATGGGGGAAAAGTCCAATAGCTAGATTTTTTGAGAGGAGACGAAATTATAGTAAGCCTTCATCTTAATGGATTGTAAAGAAATGGTCCACCTTTAATAGATAGTTCACTAACCTTGAGAAGTACCTATTATTTGATCAAAATGAAAGAGAGTTATGAATAAGTGGTGGGTTTCAAAAAATTTTTATTGCTTCTGTGGGTGTGGCTTGGTGAGCATGGCATGACTTGTTGGACATGGCTTGGTGGGCATGACAGGAGAAGGATACTGTAAAATCTCCATTCCCTCCCCAATCCAGGGGAAGGTTACTACGAAATCCCCATTTCTTCCCGATCAGCTGGGATTTGGGAGGCAGAGAATAGATGGGGGTGGGGCCAGTCAGAATTACCGGTTCTCTGAACTACTCAAAATTTCCACTACCAGTTCTCTAGAACTGGTCAGAACCTGCTGAAACCCATCTCTGTTATGAATATTTAACAGATGTTGACACCCAATATGGCAAATTCAAATGGACAGGAATGCAGTTTGGATTGACTAATTGCCCTGGAGTCTTCTCCAGGTTCATGAATTAAATATTTTCTGGTACTTTGGACAAATAAGCAGAGGTATACTGATGATCAATACAAACTGATTTTTTTCCCCAATAGTCCCATCTTTGCACGAGACTCATATCACAAATAACTTAGAGCACTTCCCAAACTTTTTACTAAATTGGAAACATGATTGGTTGATTTTCCCGAATTGGATTATTTGGGTTACAAATAATCCAATTTATTTGTAACCCAAATGGATATAAATAATACAAATGGATTCTACAGAAATAAGGTCCATCTTTTCTAGGTCCATCTAGAAATGTGACGGGTATCCAAATCTTTCTGGTCTTTGCAATATCTATAGAATCAGCCCCAAATTTGCTGAATACACAAGATCACACTCTCAACTTCTAAAGAAAGGACATAAATTTAAATTATCTACTGAAAGGCAAGCAACTTATCAGGATTGTTTAAAAAAATCTTCTCTCCTGAAGCCACTGCTTAGACATTTGGATCCCTCTTGTCCCTTTGATGTGCAAACAGATGCCTCAGGCTATTTTAGGGTTAATCTCCTTCAAGCCTTGTGTATTTTATTCCAGCTTTTATACCTGATTCCAGGTAAAAGGAACTGTGGCATTTTAAGAGAACTGCTTGAGATAAAAGCAGCATTCCATGAATGGAGATGTTAGTTGGAAGGAGCATCTTCCCAGGGTAAGTACTCAAGTGCACACAGATCTCAAAAATTTAGGGTACTTCCCAAAAGCACAAGTGCTCACACCCTGTCAGATCAGATCAATGCAATTTTTCTTCCATTTCGGTGGTTCGTATTGCCTATATTCCAGGGTCACAGAAGAAGCTACCAGTACCAGATGCACTATCATGTAAACTTGAATAAAATCCATCTTTTTCATAGTCTTGAACCTGAACAACTTTGTCTCTCTTCTAACTATACACCTTCCAGAAAAGTTGGGGCCAGGAAGGCAGGATGGAGTTAGATCAGGGGTCTCCAACTGTGGTCACTTTAAGACTTATGGACTTCAACTCCCAGAGTTCCTCAGCCAGCAAGCTCTGAGAGTTGAAGTCCACAAGTCTTAAAGTGACCATGGTTGGAGACCCCTGGGTTAGATTGCAACAATAGGATCTATACGTCAGGACTCAGAGGTACCATCTCCAGGGCAACTTACAGAATGATTTGTTCCCTTTTTCTATAACCGACAGACAGTTGTTTCATAATGGCACTTTATATGTTCTCCTTTGTATAAGGGAAGAAATATTGCAACTTTGCTATGACAATAGAAATGCTGGACAAGAGGAAGTGTTTGAAACTGCCATGGGTGTTGACAGAGTCTGGCGGTCAAGGGTTAGAGCAGAAGTCAAGGTCCATGTTTCACCCTGCCATGTCTGTCAATGGGCCAAGGGGGCTTGATGAAATCAAACATTTTATTTAGGACCCTCCCCTCCCCCTCTTGGGCCCTGAGACACAATATCCATGGATTTTTACTACCAATCTTCTACATATAAAAAGTGTATAAACCATTTTGGCTGTAGCGGATTTGTTTACTAAAATGCTCATTTCATTTTTGGCAAAGGCTTCCCTTTTTCTCAGAAAACTATACAACTCTTTCTCTAGTATGTTTTGAGTACAGGGACTTGGATAATGGCTCTCAATTTACATCCAGGTTTTGCGAGGATCACCTCCGGTTCTATTGGATCAATTTGTTACTGTGTCATTAGCTAATCAAGCAGCATTGGGTAACCGCAGAACATGAAACAACCATCTATGTCTCTTAAACCCAGAACATTTAGAATAAACTGTTGCCTTCTGCAGACTTTGTCTATAACTCAATTAATTCCTTCATAGATATGTCTCCTTTTCAAGCAGTTTATGGCTATCCGTATTTTGTTTGCAGAATCAGCTTCCGATATGGTTAAATAGCAAAAGCACTTATATACTGCTCCATAGTGCTTTACAGCACTGTCTGAGTGATTTACAATGTCAGCACATTGCCCCAGCAAGCTGGATCCTCATTCTACCGACCTCAGAAGGATGGAAGGCTGAGTCAACTGTGAGCCAATCAGGATCGAACTCTAGGCTCTGGGCAGAGTTATATTGCAATATTGCACTCTAAACACTGCACCACTATGGTTACATCCTTAAACGCATCCATCATATATTACTGCTTGATTAGTGATCAGATATTATTTCTACCATCTGAGGATATGAGTTACAGCAGCATGGAAGAATCTTATTTTTTATTGCATTGAAAGCTGTTCCTTATTTCCTTGGTCTGCTCTCTCCTGATTGAGTAAATTTCCTGTTAGCTGTGAAGCAAGGGCTTTCATGGCTGTTGCTTTTGGAATAGTTGTTCACGTGACTTGGCCTAAGCACTATATCTATGCTAATACTTGCTCAATCCAAAGGGCAACAGGAACTGCCCATTTTCTTAACAGCCTACAACTCTCAAAGGAGACTTTGGTGACCCTTATTCCAAATTGCAAGCTCAGAAGAGTCATCTGACCAGCTCTTGCCATAAATATTACAACACCTCTTCTCACCAAACATATTATCTGATGTCGCATACTGTGTGGTTTGAGAGCAGTAAAAGTTGAGTAAACATTGCAGCTAACAATGAGTCAGTGTTTTAAGTTCAGTTCCAGGCAGTGCAATTTGTCTATCATACTCTGAATTTAATCTTTCAAGCTCAGAACTATGCTTGTTAGCACTTTTTGTCACTCTGAGCTAAACTCAACTCCCACCACTTTTATAAGTTTTGGGTTCTTTCCTTGCTCTATGCATATTTCCACACATGATTATCATGCTTCTTAATGGTCAGGAGAGGTCCCAGAACTCTAGCTGAAACAGGAAAGACAGGCCTGTGAATCATCCAGTCCTGTGCTCAGAATTTTCCAACTCTGGCATGCTCTAAATCAGGGATATCAAACTCGATTTCACCGAGAGCCACATCAGGGTTGTGTTTGACCTGGGGGGCCGGGTGTATGTGTCTGGGGAGGGACATGTCTAGGGTGGATGTAGCCAGCTCAACATCACTCATTGAGGCTCTGTTTTTAGCTGCGATGACTTCCTGCATCCCTCTGCCAGCGAAAACGGAGCTTGAGGACGCTGCGTTTGGCTCCCCAGGCTATATTATTGCTGGCAGAGGGCTGCAGGAAGCCATCATGGCCAAAAAGAGAGCCAAGTGCAGCCCTCCCAAGCTCCATTTTCATTGGCAGATGCAGGAGGCTGTCATGGCTGAAAACGGTGCCTCGGCGAGTGATGTCAAGCTGGTCATTCCCACCAGGCACACATACCCCAGCTCCCCAGGTCAAATACAACCCTGATATGGCCCTCAATGAAATCGAGTTTGACACGACCTTCGCTGTTTCCAGGGTGGCCCTGTGAGCCAGATCTAAGCACCCCAAGGGTTGGATCCAGTCCCTGGGCCTTGAGTTTGACTCCCCTGCTCTAAATGAATTGGATTATGAATCATCATTGCCAGTTGTTTTAAATTGGTGGGAGCTGTAATCCAACACTTCTAAAACACATTACCCTAGGTAAGGTTAGGATCTATGTATTCAGAAAGATAGGGTTTTTTTTTCTTATTTCATTGCTACCATGAGAATTAACAGAATAACAGTTTTGTAAGGGACCTTGGAGGTCTTCTTGTCCAACCCCCTGCTCAAGCAGGAGATCCTACATCATTTGAGACAAATGGCTGCACATTTGATTCTTAACAACCTCCAGTGATGGGGCATCCATAAGTTCTGAAGACAAGCTGTTCCATTGGTAAATTGTCTTTACTGTCAAGAAATTTTTCCTTACTTCTAGGTGAGTTTTCTCCTTGATTAATTTCCATCCATTGCTTCTTGTCTTGCCTTCAGATGCTTTAGAGAATAGGTTGACCTCCCTCTTTTTTCTGGCAGCCCTTTAAATATTGGAACCCCTAGTTCTTTTTTTTATTAGACTAGGCATAACCAATTCCTGCAATTGTTCTTCATATGTTTTAGCTTGCAATCTCTTAATTATCTTTGTTGCTCTGCTCTGCACTCTTTGTAGAGTCTCAACATTTTTTTTTATATCGCAGGACCAAAACTGGATGCAATATTCAAAGTGTGGTCTTATGAAGCAGTATTAACACTTCACGTGCTCTTGCTCAGATGTTGCAAAATTGACATGACACCCTGTTAGAATTCTGATTCAAAGATGAGGCAGAACCCAAAGAACCATAAATTAGGTTTCTTCAATGCCTGGGTCCTGGTAGCACTATTTGTGTCAGAGGCTCAGACCCCAGCCAAGAATCTAGGGCGTTCAAGATCCAAAAGGGAGAAAAGGAGAGATTCTTTGGAACAAATGGATCTCCTGAGAAGAAAATCTAACGAACAATAGGATCTAGTCACAGATATATTAAAGTCTTTAGGATGGCCACAAGCCAGCAACTGGGGCAACATCTCCAGCCCATTTCTATTGTATCCTGCTCATCATGAGCCATGGTGGTGCAGTGGTTAGAGTGCAGTACTGCTGGCTACTTCTGCTGCCTGCCGGCTACCTGCAATTTGGCCATTCAAATCTCACCAGGCTCAAGGTTGACTCAGCCTTCCATCCTTCCTAGGTGGGTAAAATGAGGACCCAGATTGTTGGGGGCAATATATGCTGACTCTGTAAACCGCTTAGAGAGGGCTATAAAGCACTGTAAAGTGGTATATAAGTCTAAGTGCTATTGCTATCTGGTTCCTTGCCTTGAACCTCTTTATGTCTGATTCAAACTATGTGTATGTGATCATAGCCTATTTGCACTGAGTGTTGTGTTACTTATTATGCATAAACAGAGGGATAGAATCAAGATTGTATCGTGAAGTGTTAATACCACTTTATAATGCCTTGGTTAAGATCACACTTGGAATATTGCATTCAGTTTTGGTCACCACAATGTAAAAAAGATGTTGAGACTCTAGAAAGAGTGCAGAAAAGATGATTTATTTATTAATTTATTTATTGGTTTGATTTATATGCCAACCTTCTCTGGAGATTCAGGGCGGCTTACAATGCGTTAAGCAATAGCCTTCATACTTTTGTATATACCTGCTTAGTAGGGATTTTGGCCCCCCCTAAGCGGTGTACTTTTTTTATACAAAGTCAGTTTATTGCCCCCACAATCCGGGTCCCTATTTTACCTACCTCAGAAGGATGGAAGGCTGAGCAACCTTGAGCCTGGTGAGATTTGAACTCACAGTAATTGCTGGCAGCTGGCAGCTAAGTGCTACTTAACAGCACTTTAGTCCACTGTACCACCAAGGCTCCTTAGTGGACTGGGACTGGAGGCTAAAACATATGAAGATTGGTTACAGGAACTGGGTATGTCTAGTTTAATGCAAAGAAGGATTAGGGGTGACATGATAGCAGTGTTCCAATATCTCAGGGGTTGCTACAAAGAAGAGGGAGTGAAGCTATTCTCCAAAGCACCTGCGGGTAGGACAAGAAGCAATGGGTGGAAACTAATCAAGGAGAGAAGCAACTTAGAACTAAGGAGAAATTTCCTGACAGTTAGAACAATTAATAAGTTGAACAACTTGCCTGTAGAAGTTATGAATGCTCCAAAACTGGAAATTTTTAAGAAGATGTTGGATAATCATTTGTTTGAAGTGCTGTAGGGTTTCCTGCCTGGGCAGGGGGTTGGATTAGACCTCCAAGGTCCCTTCCAAGTCTGTATTTCTACTCTACTCTACTCTACTCTACTCTACTCTACTCTACTCTACTCTATTCTATTCTATTCTATTTTTGGGTTATTTCCTGATTACTTCCCTGCCCAGAACTAACATGCTACTTCAGTAATCTGATTATGGAATCTGTCCTTGCTTCTACATTTGATGGATCTAGAACAGGACAGAACTCCTTAAGTTGGGGAAACTTTCCTCCCATTGCAGAGTTTTCTCTGCTGCTGATATAACAGCTGTAAAATAAAAAAATGGCAGAAATGCCCTTTCCCCCCCACTTTAATTATTTATTTAGCATATGGCATATCATACATGGACTTGCAATATATATTAACATTTCACCTAGATTAAAAAAAAACACAATAAAATATTAATGTTGCCAGTCTTTGGATTTTTCTTTTTCAAATCATATTATATCAATATGTATCAGCAGGATAGGTAATAAATTAAGAAGTAAAGTAGGACAGGATTCAGGAGACAATAAGCCAATAAATTTTGCTGATATTGAACTCAGGGGATTTGTATTATATCGAGGGATGGGCTTCAAAAATATTAGCAAGGGGTTCTCTGACTGATTTCTGGGTGGGCATGGCCATGGTGAGCGTGGTCTAGTCAGCCTCCTGCACCACAGCGGGGGGTGGGGGGGTGGGGGAGAGGCATTTTTGCCCTCCCTGGGCTCCGGAGGCTTTTCTCGAGCCTCCGGGAGGGTGAAAACGGCCTCCCCAGGCTCCAGAGGTCCTCTGGAGGCAGGAAACGGGCCCATTTCTGGCCTTCCCAAACTTCTGGTAGGCCTGTTTTTCGCCCTCCTGAGCCTCCGTGCACGCCCTGCACTTACCTGCATCCAAAGCTGGTCGCATGGGAACTCCTGAGAGGGGCAGGCCAGGATGGGCAGGGCCAGCCAGGAGTGGGATTTGGGGGTTCTTCAAACTGCACAGAATCTTAGCTAGAGGTTCTCCCAAACTCCTGTGAACCCCCAGCAGCCCACCCCTGATTATATCAACTATTAATCAATTTATTTTGCTGTTGGACGTAATAAAATAAATACTTCTCAGTATAACTTAGATAAGTCTTCAGTTTAAACTTGTCCTGATAAAGGCAATATCAAAAACAGAAGAGAAGATATTAAAAAAGTTAAAACTCTTTCTTGAATAAAAGGTCCATAATCAAAGTTAAGTTCAAAATCTGAAAAAGTTGCTTTTATGCATAATAGCAAAATGCTATTATGTCTTCCATAAAAGAACCCTCCTCCAGGGATATTAGAAAATGAATCAGAAAAATGAAGAAATCTTACATGCAATTCAGCAATTTTTCTGACTCTTTAATTTAGTTTCCCAAAAGTAAACCGTTACTAGGGAGACTAGAGAAAAGGAAGGCCACATTATTAAGATCTAAAGATAAGATCAAAAATAAGAAATAAAATGATGAATATAAAGTTTTGCAAAATAAATTTAATTTAAGATTAATTTTCACAACAGTTCTTATAAATATAAATGAAGTCAGCAATAAATTTGCTTCCACGTATCTCTCCACACCTTCAGAAAGATGAAGCAACAGTTGGGGCTCAACTTCATATCCCTTGAATCATAATATGAAGATGGCCCATGAATCATTTTTAAATAATGTGATGAAAGGTGTAACCTTTGTCTCATCTCTGGCCCAAAGTGAAGGCAGCTTAAATTTATATGTAACTATTCCTGTTTCAGAGTACTGTTTCCACTTTCCTCCCCATACTTTTTTTTGCCATGGATACTATCTTGCATACTTCCTTGACAGTGTACTTGATGACAGAGTGATGAGATCTGCCCAATTTCTACTGGCTACATTAGACTGTTGTGAACATGCTCCACTGTTGCTCCCTGGGCACTATCTTGGGTTGCAGGATAATCTGGAAACCTGGTTTTTCCAGAGGGATCTGCCTGCTAGTGACTAATCATCACTTTTGGAAGCACAGATTAGATTAGGCATTACATGGGCTTCTTCTATATGCAGATTTAGTATTCTGATGAAACAATACTTGGCCTGTTTTTTTAAACATGGGTATAATGCTGGGAAGCTGTATTTTTTTATAAAAACAGGACAGCGTTATTCCAGGTTGCTCAGAAAGCTGTTTTAAACCAGGAAAGAAAACTGAGTTTGACCATCTGAGTGTTGTCACCCAAATGAGTGGATTATACATTTTTATACAATCAGAAAATGTAAGTTGGAAGTGATCTTGGAAATCCTTTAGTCCAGTCAGGAATCTACCATGATAGGTGGCCATCCATACTTTGTTTAACTCACTGCAGTTCTCCCTATCTTTGTAATCCATGAATTCAGTTAATATTTTCTAGATCCTCAACCATGTTAGTTTTTGGTCCTTCTGTTGACAATGAATTTTGCATACCATATGTTTGACTGTTTTTAATGGGTTGAGGAACAGCGGTGATATTTTGCATACCCCATAGGCTATTTCCATAAGCTATGTCTGACTGTTGCCAACCACAAAGTCAGAATTGGAGTCGCTGATCACCCAGTGATAGCACTGCCTTCATTTGCAGCAAACCGCAGTTACGGTGCACTGCAGAATAAACTGAGTGTTGCAAGTACTCATGCACATTGCTGTCAGTGACACAAGGCGCAGAAGAGGGATGCTAGGTGAACTGAGAGGAAGCACCTCTGATATCACACCTTATACTCCCTCCTCTGTGATCAGTCAGTCAGACTATTTTTTTGAACACAACTTGTGTGCTTAAGAAACAAGCCTGTGGTGTAGGACTTTACAGAGCTGACCTTTGGTTTGTGAAGTAGGGCTCTTCAGAAAGAAACTTCACTTCCTAACATTCCTGTATAAATTAATGGTTAATTGGCAGGCATTTTCAGCAGAGTTGTAATTTACTAAATATACAGTAGTTGTAAAATATACAGAAGACTAAAAAATTATCCTGGCAATCCAAGGAAAGTTCAGTAAGAGTTAAAAGAGGAGTGGTTTAGTCACCTATGCTTAAACTAGAGTCATTTGAAGGGTATGATGTAAAACTGTAATCTCCAAACCACAAGTTGCCTTGGGGCAGTCCCTTAAACGACAGTGAAATTTCAGGAAGATTGTCTGGAAATTGTGGTTGAAAGTATGACATCTGAAGGTTAAGCATTGGAGCCAGATTCTGTGGTGTATATATATATATTTGAAAAGACTGACCTTTCTCTGCTTGCATGAGAGATTGACTTCCAGGGAAAATGCCACAACTGCAGTCACGATAAAAAAGAAGACCAAGAAAACCCGAATGGAATAGTTCATGCAACACTCCCCCCCCCCCAACAAAAAACCCCAGGATTCAAGTTTGTAATTAGAGATGATAATTTTGTGGCTGCATTCGTACAACATGCTGCACCTATTTATTTATTTTAATATAGTTGATTTGATGAATACACTGCCTTCCCAGTAGTTGAAGCACCCAAGATGATGAAAAACCAATAAAATATAAAGCATCAAACATACAGACAGACACAGAAACACTTCAAAGAAATACTGTGATTTAAAATCAAATACTAATAGTTTAAGGCCAGGTGAAGCAGATAGATCTTAAGGACTCTTACAGGCAGAGAGTAAGCGTGGAACATAGTGTCTCTTTATACCGGTGTTTCTCTACTTTGGACACTTGAAAATGTGTGGACCAACTCTACGGCTGGCTGGGGACTTGTGGGAGTTGAAGTCCACATATCTTCAAGTGGCCAAGGTTGAGAAACACTGCTTTGTACTGTGCCTTCCTTAGCCTAGGGCTGTGATGGTGAACCTATGGCATGCGTGCCACAGGTGGCACACAGAGCCATATCTGTGGGCATGTGAGCGTTGCCCTAGCTCAGCTCCAGCGCACATGCGTGCACCAGGCAGCTAATTTTCTGGCCTTCCGGGCCCACCAGAAGTTGGGAAATGGGCTGTTTCTGGCCTCTGGAGGGCCTCGGGGGGGGGGGGGTGCGGAAGGCCGTTTTCACCCTCCCCAGGCTCCTAGAAAGCCTCTGGAGCCTGAGGAAGGCAAAAGACGGGCCTACCGGGACCACTGTGCCATCTCGTGCCAAAAACAGGGGAAGCATGGGGGGGGGGGTCGTGCATGCATGTGCTGGGTGTGGGGTGCATTGAATTATGGGTGTAGGCCAGTGCATGCACACGCTCCCCCTGCTTTTGGCACGTGATGGCAAAAAGGTTAGCCATCACTGGCCTAGGGAATGTCCTCTCCCACTTGCCAAGGAAGTAAGCCTCTGTGACAGCAGGGACATCTTCAGAAGGGCCTCTTCTGCAGATCTTAATGATTGTGTGGGCTCATAATCAGTGGTGGGATTCAAGTAATTTAACAACCGGTTCTCTGCCCTAATTATTTCTTCCAACAACCAGTTTGCCAAACTGCTCAGAAAGTTAACAACTGGTTCTCCCGAAGTGGTGCGAATTGGCTGAATGCCACCACTGCTCATAATGACAGGTGGGAAGGTGCTCTGCTCTAAGCCATTTAGGTTTTAACACCAGCATCTTAAATGTACTCAGGGTAGAACTTTCAATGTTTCAATGAGATACCTGTATCTTGTACCGATAGTATATTGTGCACTATTTTCAACCTAAGGTCAGTGCAGCAATTAGGGTGAGTAGACATTTGGAATTATGCCAGGTAGCCTGACTCATTTAGCACTTGCCCTCTGTCTGCCTCCACTTTTCAGCAAAATTACCTTTGCTGAGCCTTTTTTTTCTTTTTAATCTTGGTGACTTTGTTTCCTTTCCCACAGAACTATTATAGCAGCTTCAGAAATAAGGATGATTGCTAGATGGCTGCAAAATCTCTCTGTTGGCATCTATAGGGATTTTGGCAGCCCTGTGTGGTAGCTCTACTCCTAATATCCTGTAGGATCTGACTGAGAGATCATAAAAATTCAGCTAAGCTTCTGCCAGCTTTTCACAACTTAGAAAGCTGGATTCTCACATTTTTATGTGTCAGATTTATGGAAGGGAAACACAAGTTACAGAATCCTGAAAATGTCATATGTGTCATGTAGCTCCCATTTTATGTTGCATATGACTATGTTAAAGTGGGGTCTCTTGAGCCTCTTTTTAATTACCTCTTGATGCAGGGAAGGAAGTAGTCAAAGGAAACGAAATTGAACTGTTCTTGCTGTTCTTCCTCTTGACAGCTGCCAATGAAAATTTTAAGCTTTCTCACTTTATCCTACGGTTATATTCTCCCAAAAGCTTCATGTAAAGCAAGACACCGAACTAATGTAAAAAAAGGGGACTGTGGAACTGGTGTAAAATTTTAAACTCAAATATGCTCGTAATTTTTAGAGCATTGTTCTTACAAGGTATGTTTCTCATATTTTTTTACCCCTCTTGTGCTGTGTTCTACATACTGTGAAAATGTATTCTCCATCTTTTCTGCAGCTGAATATATAATACATGTGCTTAGCATCGCAAACAAAGAGGCAAAATGAATCACAGCAGCACAACTTTTATTTATTCCCATTATTATGTTGCACACAAGAGATTCACTCAAGTTGAAAGCTTGGCCTTGGGCAGAGAATGCTTCACTAGCTTCAATGCAGTGTAGTATGTCTAACTTTGTTTCTAGGATTAGAGAGGTTATTTTCCTTCTCCTTTCGGATAAGAGCATTAAACTCTTATCCGAAAGAGCATTAAAAGGGGCCTGGTGCCTCAGCGGACTAAAGCATTGTATTTAACATCAGCTGTCTGCAATTACTGTAAGTTCGAATCTCACCAGGCTCAAGGTTGACTCAGCCTTCCATCCTTTCTAAGGTAGGTAAATTGAGGACCCAGTTTGTGGGGGCAATAAGCTGACTTTGTATAAAAATATACAAAAGTATGAAGGCTATTGCTTAACGCATTGTAAGCCGCCCTGAGTCTCAGGAGAAGGGTGGCATATAAATCTAATTAGAGTAACAGGAACAGAAGTAAGTGGAAGACAGGAAGCAGAGCTAGAACACCACATGATGATTAATGTGTGACTGAGGACAGAAAGGGGTTTGGGGCACAGCGGGCAAACGTTCAAGCAATTTTGTCAGGAAGAAGTCTTGGCATGTTTCCGGACCTCAGGCACAAATGGATGATGCTAACACAAATTGCATAATAATGATTCTCCCCCCCTCCCCCACATAAAGCAAATTGTATAGTAGCCAATTTGCATAAAGTGAGGGAAGCCTTTCCTAGGGTAACCGATGTTGCCAAGACCTGCTAATAAGAAAGCCAAAAATTCTACATGTGTTTGTGTGTGTGTGTGTGTGTGTGTGTGTGTGTGTGTGTTTGTATATATAGAATAGAACAGAATAGAATAGCAGAGTTGGAAGGGAGCTTGGAGTGCCTACGGTCCCTGTCCTGATGTTCCCTTTTATGCATATCCATTTCATGTATTCATAATTATGTTTATATTTATATCTGTAATCTAATACATGCTTGACGAAAATAAATAAAGTAATAAAAAATAAACTCCCCGCTTAGATAGGAAACCCTACACCACTTCAGACAAATGTTTGTCCTATCTCTTCTTAAAAACGTCCAGTGTTGGAGCATTCACAACTTCTGGAGGTTTGTTGTTCCGCTGATTAATTGTTCTAACTGTCAGGAAATTTCTCCTTAGTTCTAAGTTGCTTCTCTCCTTGATTAGTTTCCACCCATTTGCTTCTTGTCCTACCCTCAGGTACTTTGGAGAATAGATTGACCTCCCCTTCTTTGCAGCAGCCCCAGAGATATCAGAATGCTACTATCTTGTCACCCCAGTCCTTCTTTTCATCAAACTAGACATAGCCAGTTCCTGCAACTGTTCTTCATATGTTTTAGCCTCCGGTCCCCTAATCATCTTTGTTGCTCTTCTCTGCACTCTTTCTAGAGACTCCACATCTTTTTTACATCGTGGTGACCAAAACTGAATGCAATATTCCAAGTGTGGCCTTATCAAGGCATTATAAAGTGGTATTAACATTTCATGTGATCTTCATTCTATCCCTCTGTTTATGCAGCCTACCAATTGTGTTGGCATTTTTGGCAACTACAACACACACACACACACATACACGTATATGCGTACGTATACATACATACATCCATACATACATACATGTATACATTGAAGAAAATTGTACAGGTAGTCCTTGATCTACGACCACAATTGAGCCCTGAGCCCTGAATTGCTGTTGCTAAGTGAGAAATTTGTTAAGTAATTTTTGCCCCATTTTATGACCTTTCTTGCCACAGTTGTTAAGTGAATCACTGCAGTTGTTACATTAATAACACACCTGTTAAGTGAATCCAGCTTCCCCATTGACTTTCCTTGTCAGAAGGTCACAAAAGGTGATCACATGACCCCAGGACACTGCCACCGTCATAAACATCAGTCAGTTGCTAAGAATCTGAATTTTGATCATGTGACCATGTAATGGTCATGAGTGTGAAAAATAGTCATAAGTCATTTTTTCAGTGCCATTGTTAACTTTGAATGGTCACTAAATGAACTGTTGTAAATCAAGGACTACCTGTCTATGCATGAGAGTATTGTATGAGAGAGGTTTTTTTTTTAACATCACTTTAATCACCAAAATAATATTTATTGGTTAAAAGCTCTAGGGGAAGCCTTTGTACATTAGATGGGTATATAGCAGGGGTGGGTTCTAAATTTTTTTACTACTGGTTCTGTGGGTGTGGCTTATTTTGTGGGCGTGGCTTCATGGTCATCTGACAATTATTTAGGATTTAGCAGAGGTACTGGTCTACCAGGCTTTTAACTCTTGCAGAGCTGTACCAATCTACCCATTTATTTTTGCAGGCACTGATCTACTAATGTATTTTTGCAGGCACTGGTCTATCCATTTATTTGTGCAGGCACTGGTCTACTCATTTGTTTTCTTTTACCACTGATCAGCTGTAGGGCGGCCCTTTGAAGCCGCACGGCAAGAGTTTAAACTGTTTTTTTTTCCCCTCTAGCCATCAGCTGGGACTCAGGAGGCAGCAATAGATTGGGGGTGGGGCCAAATAAAAGGTAAGAATAATGCGGGGGGGTGGTGGTCCAGGGGGGCAGAACCGGTTTGGTTACGTCATATCGTCACCGCTACCAGCTCTGTGGAACCGGGCCCAACCGGGAGGAACCCACCACTGGTATATAGATAACACTCAAGCCGTAAGAATTTTTCAGTTCGGTTTTAAAATCATCATTCCTCAATATGCTCTTCCGTTTGGTAAGTCCTCCTTTCTGAAAGTATCTTAATAGCCTTCTTGGCAACAATTGGCACTCAAGAGCAGGACTTTTAAATCATAGAGGTCACCTTCCTGCCTTGGTTAGATTGGAACTTGAAAGGAAGTGCGGTTGGGAGCCGCCTGCTTCCTTTCCTTGCAAAAATCAAGGGCTGGTCCTTTCGCCTGCACAGATGTCTGCAAGAGGGTGAACAAAATGTGTATCATGACCCAGATTTCATGACTTACCTGCTTTGGTCTGATCTCAGGATGCAAGTATGAAAAGCAGGATTTGCAACATGATTTCACTTTGCATTTGTCATCATTTTTCTGTCATCCAGGATAGCTGTGGCTCAATAGACCATACTGGTTATTATTTCAGGGTTTATTTCCACAGTCTCCCTTTCTTCAAATTCTCTTGGTCTGTTGTAAGGGATTTTCCCTCTGTTTAGCAGATTCATATCATGCCCCAGCCATGAAATAAAAGAAAATCTGTCGCTACTGTTACTTTACTACAATGTTGATTGGATGACTCCAGAAAGATAACCCATAACTGTTTAATGTGATTAATTTCTCTGAGTGTGTGTGTCTTAATGTGTTGTGAAAATCCAACTTGTCATATATACATTACAAGAAAAATGCATTTAGTTCAAGAACTAATCTTAGCACACCATGCAAGCACATAATATCCAACCTGTCCCATTGTCTGGGATGCTACACATCTTCTCCAGGATTGGTTTTCTTTGTTACCTTCTGGAAGGAGGCTTAACAGCATCCAAAGCAGAACAACGAGATTCTGTAATAGCTTTATACCATATAGTATCAAACCTGCTAACTCTCAAGACTCTTTTTCCATTAGGTATTCTAAATGGTCTGTGATTAATATCCTCCTCCTCCTCCTCCTCCTCCTCCTCCTCCTCCTCCTCCTCCTCCTCCTCCTCCTCCTCCTCCTTTTAACCATTGTTTATCCAGTGCAGGATGAAGGCCTCTTCTGCATGTTTCCAACCAATACAGTCCTGGGCTTTCCTTTGCAAATTGGGCACACAATATTTGCTGATGATGTCGATTCGTCTTGTTTTAGGTCTCTTTTGTGGATGCATTTATCAAGTGGGACCCATTCTATGACTGCCTTAGTTCACCTGCCATTAGTTCGCCTTTCTACGTGACCAGCCCATTTCCATTTCAATTCTTTTACTCTCTTAAAATACATATACATACACATATCCATATTCGTATATATCAGTGGTGGGTTGACCCCGGTTCACACTGGTTCTATAGAACTGGTAGTAAAACCGGCGGGAGGCTCTGCCAACCGACCCCAATGTCATCAAAACGCTTCTGCACGTGCATAGGAGAGTGCGTACATGCGTGTATGAGTGAAGTGAGCATGCACGCGCGGCCCCGCGCAAACTGGTAGTAAAGGTAAGTAGAACCCACCCCTGATATATACACATATATATTAACCACTAACATTGCATATGTATATGCAGGTATGGGTATGGGTATACATAGTTTCTTTTGAAAGAGGGCATCAAAATTTTTATTTTTAATATGTACCAGTATGTTCACAGAAAAAAGTGGCAATAAAGGTTGCCTTGCCTTGCCTTATCTAGTTTTATCTGGTTTTATCTGGTTTTATCTTATATCATCTGAACTTATATCTTATTTTCAGAGTATGGGTAGGAAAGATCCCAAATCAGCAAAAGGAATACTCAATTGAGCTTTTTTTTTGGTTCCCTATCAAACAAAATTCTCCATTCCACCACTGCACCTATGAGATATTGAAATTCTATCACTTTTAAAGAAACCCTTTATGGATAAAAAAAATGAGCTAATCTATGGGCTTTCTGTTGGAATTTATGGACCTACAGTTTAGTCTGCCCCTTTTTGTAAGACTTCAGGAAGTTAAAAATCAAAACAACAAACAAGCAACATGAAACCATTTCCATAACATAATTTTTAAAATCCTCCAAATCCTTCAAACTTAATTAAATTTAATTAAATAAATTTAATTAAATTAAAAAGAAAAATCTTTGCAGAAAGGAATCAGCTTCTAGCAACTTTCCTTGTAATGTGACAGGCTATTATTCCCAAATAGCTCTCAAGCTGGGAATATAGGAAAACTATTTTTTTAAAATGGTATGCCTGTAGTCTACCCATTTTACTATCTCCTTCCTCAATGTAGTAGGACATTTTTGGGCATGATAGGACCCACCTCAACACCAGGTATTTAAATGTTGCACTAAAACTCATAATAAGCATATTTAATTAAGCAAAACCATTCCTCTCATTCTGTCTTCTGCTGGGGAAGTCCTAAATTTAGATAGAAAGTATTTACATTCAAGTGCCAGGTTTAGGGAATGGACAAACTGACTGCTTTCATAATGCAAGCTATTAAATAATCGCATCTTAAATTGCTTGAGGCTTTGACCTAAAATGCCATCTCTCCAGAGCGTCAGCAAATATTATTGTATCTTATAGCCACTGTGCTACATTACAGATTTACAGTCTGAGATTGAGATTTAGTGCCTAAACTGGATATTAGAGAGTATGTGGGACTGCCACCAGCCCACATCAAATAATAGGTTTTATGTGTCATGGCTTCGTCTTTCCCTGAACCAAGGCTTGCTCATAGTCACTCACACCTTGATCTCCTCTCATCTGGATTACTACATCAGTTGCCCTTGAAGATCACTTGGAAACTTCAATTGGTCCAGAATGCAATAGCATGCACACGGTAATGGGGGGGGGGGGGCTAGGTTTATCCATAAAACATCTCTGTTGTGTGAGCTGCACTGGCTTCCAGTTTCTTTCCTGGTGCAATTCAAAGTGCTGGTCATCCCCTTTAAAGCCCTATATGGCATAGGGGCAGGCTATGTGGGGAATTATCTTTCCCTAAGGACATCTACCAGATCACATAAGGCAGGCACGCTCCTAGTCCCTTCCCCCCAATATTGTCATCTGATTGGAGCTAGAAAGTATGCTTTTTCCATGGCAACTCCTGCGCCATGAAACACCTTGCCCCCGGAAGTTTGGCAAGCCTTCACCCTTTCAGTCTTCGATAAGGATTTTGATAAGGGCGAGCTCTCGTTACTTGTCCAAGCTTCTGTCAACCTAGCAGTTCGAAAGCATGTAAAAAATGCAAGTAGAAAAATAGGGATTATTTTTGGTGGGAAGGTAACAGCATTCCATGCACTTTTGGTGTTTAGTCATACGGCCACATGACCACGGAGACATCTTCGGACAGCGCTGGCTCTTTGGCTCTGAAATGGAGATGAGCACCGTCCCCTAGAGTCGGGAACGACTAGCACATATGTGCGAGGGGAACCTTTACCTTTAGCTTTCCATTAAGCGTTGAGGAAGGTTAAAGAATGGCATATTAACAAGGATTGGCACCAGGTTTTTGTTGTTCTTAATGTTTTATAGGCTTTTAAATGATTTTATATATCTTGTAATTTTTGATTAAAAGAGTTAACTATACGCTATACCCATTATATGGGCGTGATCTCAGTGGACTCACTTTTCATAGCTCATTTAATTTCCTTGGGTTTTATTGTGGTTTATTTATTTATTTATTTATTTAAAACATTTACATAGCCGTCTAGAGTTGGTTGAAAGAGGGGCAGCTATATAAATGTTTTAAATAAATAAAGCCATAGTACTAGCCAATGAAATTAAATGAGCTATGAAAAGTGAGTCTCCTGAGGTCGTGCATGTATAATGTGTATAGTGTGACCTGTATTCAGGTTTTCAAGGATGAAGCTTAAAGCAGGTTTTCAAAAAATATTTTTTAATCCTAAAGAGGAGTAGACCCTGCTCAGTTTAGCTTCAGTAAGATATGGTGTTCTTCTCTTCAAACCAGAGGTGGGTTTCAGCAGGTTCTGATAGCGGAAATTTTGAGTAGTTCGGAGAACCGATAGTAAACATTCTGACTGGCCCCACCCCCATCTATTCTCTGCCTCCCAAGTCCCAGCTGATTGGGAGGAAATGGAGATTTTGCAGTAACCTTCCCCTGGAGTGGGGTGGGAATGGAGATTTGACAGTATTCTTCCCCTGCCACGCCCACCAAGCCACGCCACACCCACCCAGCCACACCCACAGAACTGGTAGTAAAAAAATTTGAAACACACCATTGCTTCAAACATTCTTAACATGGGTAATCACCATCTGTGTTGGACTTCAAACTCCATAACACTCATCCAGAATGGGATTACAAAAGATAAAAGTATACGAAGAGCAATAGTTTGGATAAGCTTTTCAGATCCTATCCCTGTACCTTCTTTTTAGTACAACCAGAATCACTAAAATAGCAATAGCAATAGCACGTAGACTTATATACCGCTTTACAGTGCTTTACCAGCCCTTTCTAAATGGTTTACGGAGTTAGCATATTGCCCCCAACAATCAGGGTTTTCATTTTACTGACCTTGGAAGGCTGAGTCAACCTTGAGCCGGTGAGACTCGAACTCCTGGCGTGAGCAGTGAGTTAACCTGCTATACTTCATTCTAACCACTGCACCACCATGGCTCTTGAAAATGTTGAAGTTGCAGACTTTGCAGAATTATTCTTTCAGAAACAGCCAGCAATAACAATATGCCTGGTATAATAACACAAGAAAAAAGAAAGTGCACATGGACAGCCAGTTAGAATCACATAATTCAATAATAAAACTAAATAGATTCTGCACATAATTTCCACCTACAACTTATAACATATTTGCTCACATACGTATGCTACATACACAATATTTGTCATGTATCATGCGAATCTGACTATCTTAATGTCCAACTATGTTGCTTTTCTAATCCTTTCAAATGCATTCATAGACAAATCTAATGACATATGACTATGTCATTATATTATGCCTACTATCCCAGAAGCCAGAATTTACAAATATTATAATGATCAGAAAACAGAATAACAGAGTTGGAAGGGACCTTGGAGGTCTTCTAGTCCAACCCCCTGCTTAGGCAAGAAACGCTACACCACTTCAGGCAAATGATCAGATGGTTAATTTTTTCTTGTGCAAATTAGAGCTTCATAATGAGGAAATCCAGATCTCGGACTTCGGTAGCATTCCATATTCCATGTATTACCTGGCTCCAATGTTGCAAGCCAGGCCTATCCTGACTGTTTTAATGTACTGGAGTGTCAAATTAGTAAGCTAGTGAGGAACCAGCGGTAGGATCATGTTTGACAAACTTCACCTACAAATGTGTTATTCTGCTGCTTTATTTGAATTCCCAAGCTAGCCTGATATCCTCAGGTGTGGGGGAGAACATTGAGCCATTCCCTCAACTGAAGTAAGCTATAACAGTCAAACTGATTAACTGATGCATGCAAAATAGATTTTATTTACTTATTTCTTTGAAAGTTTGATGTAATCGCTCATCTTATGTACCATCACTCTGGACAGCTCACAGAATAATAAAAACATAAACTATAAAAACTTTAACAAAACTCCTGATGTACCAAAGGCAACACTCTCCACGTGTAGACATTCAACTGTAGTGAGCACTAGCCTCACTCAACTCCAAACCTTGTGGGAAGAGCCAGCTCTTCAAGACATTACCAAATCTCAGGGGGGAAAGTATTCCACAGAACAGAGTATGTGTCAGAAAAGGTGTACTTCCTAGGTTCCATGAAATTGCAACATTTAAAGAAGGAACCTGGAGTGCACCCACCAGATCAGACCTGGTGGAATGGGTAGATATTTTCCAGGAGAGGTCATCCTACATATGAAAGATGCCATCCTACCATCTCAATGTGTGACTCACTGCAGGTAGTAAATAACTGGCTCCATCACTCATGATAGTCATTCTTCGTCATGCTCTGGCAGGGGCTTGGTATTGTTATAATGAATGAAATCAGTTTTTACAATCCTGAAATCTATCCATGCTTGCTGTAAGGGATGGGCAGATGCTAGTGGGAATAACAAGTTTAAAGAGAATTACTTACATTTTAATTTAGATTTTGAGAACTTCCCAAACGAAAACATCTGTCTGAGCCTGAGGCTTCATGGACAGACCATGTGAAGAGAATCTTGCAAATAGTGGTCTATTATGTTTCTAGGGTGATTATTGGACAACAGGTCTTTCAGCAATCTGCAAATCATAACAAACTGGGAAAACATTTGAGAAATGTTGCAACGATAGCACATTCTTGCAGTTTAACCCAATCACATATTGCTTTTGTGGACCAAGAGGAATTATACAGCTGGAGAATTGGCAAAAACGGGTGGCCTCAGCTCTATATTTATGTTCCTAGAGCTTTCGCAAGATCAAGCTGCCAAAATCTGACTGAAAATCACCAACTTTGGATAGCATGATTTTTGCCATTCGGACAGTGGGAGAAGCAAAAATTAGGATCTGTTAGGGATGGCAGATTTAGCTTATTTAATTATTAGGCATTTTTTACTTTTCTTGTAGTAGTTCAAGGCAGCATATATAACCCACTCTTCTCTAGTTGTCTTCACAATAATCTGATGAAATAAATTGGCTGGAGAAATAGCGACTGGTCCAAAGTCTCTCTCCCTCTCCCCCGCCCTCTCTCCTTGGATTAATTTCTCCAGCCCACAGAAAAAGATTAAAAATAATCAATATGGCATAGCAGTTATGATGCTGAACCAGAATTAGGGAGCTCCAAGTCAAGATTTCAGACAGGAAAACTCACTAGATGATTTCAATCTAGTCTCCCTCTTCCTCTCCTGAGAAGGTGGTTGTACAAATAAAGCAAATGCACATTTTTTTCTGTGTAACTATCTTGAGCTCCTGGAGAAAAAGCAGACTATAGCTCAATCGATTGATCAATCAATCAATCAATCAATTAAATAAATAATATAGATAGCTTCTTGATGCTTTCATTATTTTGCTATTATGTTCCTTGTGCCTTTGGAGATAGAATTAATTTAAAAATTTGTCCCATTTGTCCACCTCTGTTCTTGTAAACTGTCTAATCCACTATTCACTTTATGGTATTTAGATTCTCCCAGAAGATGAGATTGGACCCGAAGACTTCTGATCCCCACCTTTTTTCGGCCATTGGCTTAACTGTTTACTGGTAGTTATTCTCAAACTATTTCCCATACACACAGTCAAGAAGTCTCCATCCTTTAGTTTAATCCTTTTACTTTATTCTGCCTCCTATCTATAAAAGTGGTGAGCTCCCTCTGTCCACCAGAACCTAATCTTTGCTTCGGTTCATAATTGCTTGATGTGTAAGTACCTCTGAATATGAGTATAATATTCTCTGTGCTCATTTTATCCGTTCCTCAATAAATCTAACTTCTATTTCACAGACAACGCAACGCAAATATATATGATCTGTTGAAATCCCCTCTCCCAGACTCTAGAATTATCTCATTCCTTCTTTTGATCGTTTTGGTAACTGCAATTAAATAAGAAGTTTCAATGTATAGAAAACAATATATATATATATTAATATATTAAGTGTATTTTAAATTGAAATGGAGACATATCAAGTATTGCATTTCAGTTGGTTAGCTGAAAGAAAATAGCATGGTGTTCATTTCAGTTTCACTGTTCTGACTAATTTCATGTCTCCACTTGAGCTCTTTTCATAATGTTGTTTTGTGTGCAAGTGTACGTGCACATATGTGTGTGAAAGAGAGAGAGAGAACATATAATGTAAAACATCCAACATTTGTCTGATGGTGTGCTGACATTTAAAAATTTAACCAAAGAGCCTCTTTTTTTTTTATTGCTAATGCTTATTAGAAGGTAAACAATTATTTGGCCAGTCTACCAGCAATCAAGTCAGCTTTTGCATTGGCATTTAAAGTGCCATATCCATCATGCTTTGGGAAGATGTGGGGGGGGGGGGAGAGGGAATAATATAAATGCTCTTTATTTGGAGCAGAGTTTTATTTTGCAGTGAAGACAAAGAAAAGCTGAGTGAGAGGTAAAAAATATTGGCAGTATCACGGCTGTAATACACAACAAAACTTTTGCATTGCTGGAAGTGTAAAAGCTATGCAAAAAATATTTTTTTTAATTGAATCCTTTTCTTTCAAACCCAATATATCCTCAAGTTACAGCACAGTATCACCACTTAGAAGAATACACATGTATAAATATTGGTTTTATATATATATATATATATATATATATATATATATATATATATATATATATATATATATATATCCAAGCACGAAGCCGAGAACACCAGCCTGAAGATGACGAATGAGACTTCGTCGAAACGTCGCCAAGATACTTCCAATTCTACGTGGGAGAAGACCCGAATAACTAAAGACCTACATATATGTATGTATGTATGTATGTATGTATATATATATAAAATTGCACTCTCGGAAGAAATATCCATCTGGTTCAGGAGAAAGGAGAAACATGGAAGCTGATTGGAAAGAAGGTTTAATGATGAACAGAACACCAAGCACATGATCTGGTGCAGCTGACAAAATGGAGCTGAGGGAGGGGGGTGTTATACCTTCTTTGAGCTTTGCACTTGAGCTTCCTGTTCCTATGCAAGAACATGTCCTTTAATATTCTATTGGCTGTTGTCAGATTCCTACGTGGTCATGTAGGGGTTATGTAGGGGTCATAGCTGGTTCTATAGGCAAAGTACAAATCCTAGGTGTTTGTCTGAGCTAAGTTTGGTTGATGTTTTGACTGCTCTGAGGGTGATGTAATAATCCCTATTGTTGCTTAATGGCTTTCTCCTGTGTTGGATCTTGAGTGATGTCTGCTTTTAATCCTACCATTCTGCCTTTATTTCAAAATATCCTGTCTTGAATGGATTTCCAAATCTGCATTTCTAAAAGCTGGCCTCAGTATCTGCTGGGGCTATTAAGGAAAGTGGGGGTTGCTTTCTGCCTCTTAAAAAAATGTTTCTCCAATTCTCCCTTTGGGAAATATAATAATCTGCCTTTTTAAAATATTCCTCAAAATATTTTATTCTTCTAGGAGGGAGGTGGCTTCCCACAGCACATACAGCATTTCATGATAGCTCAATGTGATCAGAAGTAGGGCTGCTTTGCTTTGCTCAACCTGGAGCAGAAAGTATTAAGTAGCAAAGGACAACCGAGAAGAGGGCATTTTTTCAAGAGAACCAGAGGTGGTATTCAGTAGGTTCTGACCAGTTCTGGAGAACCGGTAGCGGAAATTTTTAGTAGTTCGGAGAACTGTAAATACCACCTCTGACTGGTCCCACCCCCATCTATTCTCTGCCTCCCGAGTCCCAGTTGATTGGGAGGAAATGGAGATTTTACAGTATCCTTCCCCTGCCACGCCCACCAAGCCATGCCAACCAAGCCATGCCACACCCACCAAGCCACGCTCTCAGCACCAGTAGTAAAAAATTTTGAATCCCACCACTGAAGAAAACCAACCCTATAGCTCCAATCCCAATAAGTGGCATGCCAAGTAACTGCACTCATGATTGATTGTTGCACTATCAGAGCTGAAATCCTTCAGCGGCTAAGCTGTTTCGGTCAGCTTCTAGAACAAAAGAGCTGCCTGCTGACAGACTTCAGCTCTGTACCTGTTTGGATTGCTGAAATTCAAGTAGGAACAGAACTGAAATTCTTTGGCAGCAGGCCCCAGAGACCACAGGGGGTCCTTTCAGCAGGCAGCAGTAGCTTGCAACCTTCCCCAATGGTTTCTCAATTAACTCTCTGGAGAAACCAGCAGAGAAAATTGCAAATTGTGACCACATGATCGTGGAGTGCTTGGCATCTAGTAATAAGTGCAAACAGATTGCCAAGCATGTACTGTAGATCACAAACACCTAATTGGGGGAGGGGGGTTCTTCTGATATTTTGCAACAATTAGAAGTGCTTTATAGCAGGGGTCTCCAACCTCAGCAACTTTATGACTTGTGGACTTCAACTCCCAGAATTCCTCAGCCAGCGCATTCTGGGAGTTGAAATCCACAAGTCATAAAGTTGCCAAGGTTGGAGACCCCTGCTTTATAGGATGTAAAGTACCCTTTCCAAAGCCAGTGACAAGTCAAACTGTCATAAAATCAAATAGTTAAAGTCGAAGACTATCTGAACCAGTGGTGGGTTTCAATTTTTTTTACTACCAGTTTTCTGGGCATGGTTTAGTGGGCATGGCATAGGATACTGTAAAATCTCCATTCCCTCCCCAATCCAGGGGAAGGTTACTGCAAAATCCCCATTTCCCAGCCGATCCCAGCTGATCAGCTGGGACTCAAGAGGCAAAGAATAGATGGGGGCAGGGCCAGTCAGAATTTTTACTACCGGTTCTCCAAACTACTCAAAATTTCCTCTACTGGTTCACCAGAACCGGTCAGAACTTGCTGAAACCTACCTCTGATCTGTACCGTTATTTAATGGTTGCACCACTCTTAGTGATCTTTCTAGGAGGTAATAGTAGTAATGGCAGTGGCAGTAGCAATAACTAAAGAGAACAGGAGTGGTACTTAGCTCAGAAGGGTCTAGCCAGATCTTTTGCAACTATACAACAAAGAGGTTTTTTTAAAAACCTCACATAATACCACAAGCTAAAATGTTCAGCCAATCAGCATGTGTATCCTGCCAGATATAAATTGCTTCTTGCTACTTAATAAACTTTGTGCCTTACTATGTTATCTGAAATCGATGTCCTTGACATTACTGAATGATTATAGATTACTAGTACCGGTTTCTAGTCCTGTAGGCTGCTTCAAATTGGAATGATGCAACACAAGGCTTGGTTAAACAACCATGTGAAATGGGAGGAAGTAAAATAGTGGCTAACTTGCTCATTGTGTGAGCTTTTCAATTTATCGTTTTTTACAAACACAACCCGAACAAAGGATTGGGTTGAAAAGAAATTAATCATTTTCTAATAAATTGCTTCCTGACAAATGAACAAGGGATGGAAATTGAACATGGTGCATGTACTGCAGTGGTGGGTTGCTGTGTTTTTGGCTTCAAAAAGTAATCTTTTTATCCTGAACACACCTGTGCAATTTCTGATATTACTAAAAGCAAGTTTGAATTTCTTGAGGACTCATATTTTTTGCTGCTCCTGGTGTGAAATCCAACAGGGTAGACAGGATCTACTCCAGGGGTGAAATGCTACTGGTTCAGACCGATTCAGCCGAACCAGTAGCGGCAGCAGCACAAGGCTCCGCCCATCCGCCCGGATGTCATTACTTGTAACTTGTTTTTGACCCTCTGCGCATGCACAGAAGGCTTTGTGCATGCGCAGAGGGTCCAAGCACGCACACGACGTGGAGTGCACACTTTCGAACTGGTAGGGAAGGTAAGTAGATTTCACACCTGATTTACTCACAAGCTTTTCCACAATGGTGAGAAGTACTATAGTTCTATAGAAACAACAGCAACTGGTGCCTACATTATTTAGAACCATAAGATATACAAAATGGATGCTAATCTTTGCCTTCTGAAGTGGTCAGAAGAGGGAAAGGAAAATACATACTAAGGATGCAGTCTATTGTTTATTTCTACTGCTAAAGTTTATGTGGGGGGGGGGTGCAGAAATAACAGCAGAAAATTCTGCCTCAGATACTAAACTGTTTTGACTTGTTTCTGCCTGTTTTTCCTTTCCACTTTAACGCCAGATGTCCCTTTTAAATTCAGTCAGAAAAATTGTTTAGTTTGGCTCTTGTTGTAACTTGCAATTCAGGATTCCCAGAACATCATCTGACCATTCCTGTCCATGAATCAAGTATGATCAAGCCTGTGCCAATTGCTTCATTTTTGGATGGTTAAGGCAATACTTATGAAAAAAAATAGCTGCTGGGAAAGATGATGCAAGCTGCAATTGCTTCCCATGCTGCATTTACTCTTAATAAAAGTCCCCTCTGACTGATCACAGAGGCCTGTTGATTCTGCTGTTGGCTGTGAACATGCCTACATGGCAACATTTTACACTTAAAAGTAGCACCATTTTGTACAAAAGCTCAGTGGCTTCTGAGATTTCAACACATACCACCCATGTTCTCCATGCTTTAGGACTAGGACATTGGCTTTGTTTTGTGTTTCTTGGTTCTAAGTTAGACTCCCATGGAATGCAGATTCTTCTTGGGTTCTTGTTATGAGCCATGGTGGCACAGTGGTTAAAGTGCAGTACTTCAAGCTACTTCTGCTGACTGCCAGCTGCTTGCAATTTAGTTGTTCAAATCTCTCCAAGCTCAAGGTTGACTCAGCCTTCCATCCTTCTGAGGTGGGTAAAATGAAGACCCAAATTGTTGGAGGCAATATATGCTGACTCTCTAAACCGCTTAGAGAGGCTGTAAAGCACTGTAAAGCTAATGCTATGGGATTAGGAGACCAATAATTACAAGCGGTGATAATACATCATCAACTACTGAGAGATCTGTACTGTATTGTCCTGACCCAAGTATGTAATTGTGGCACTTGTGTGGATCATGTCATTGAACATATATTGTCAGTTTGGTGACGTGGACATCTCTGTTAGGCCTGCTGCACTTGGGATGCTACAACAAAACCTTTTGAACGGTTTAAACAGTTCATTTAGTAAGAAAAGCTTTGCTAGATTAGGAAATGTATGCCCAAGTGGTTACATTTCCTCAACATGATTAGCTTGGTTATTGGATTAATTCCTTTTCTGGAGTTGTATAATACTTGCATTATAAATACTGGACTTGCATCATAAATACTCATCAAGTGAGCGGAGTTTGCACAATATGATCTGCTGCACATAATTTTACCAAGACCTTTTTTCCTGCTCAGTTGTGTCCAGTTAGATTATACAATATAGAATAACAGAGTTTGAAGGGACCTTGGGGGTCTTCTAGTCCAACCCCTTGCTTAGGCAGGAAACTTTATACCATTTCAGACAAATGGTTGTCCAATCTCTTCTTAAAAATTTCCGGTGTTGGAGCATTCACAACTTCTGGAGGCAAATTGTTCCATTGATTAATTGTTCTACCTATCAAGAAATTTCTTCTTAGTTCTAGGTTGCTTCTCTCCATGAATAGTTTCCATCCATTGTTTCTTGTCCTGCCCTCAGTTGCTTTGGAAAATAGCTTGACTCCTTCTTCTTTGTGGCAACTTCTGAGATATTGGAACAATTGTTCCAACAGTTCTTGGAAACTGCCTGAAGAAGTCCCTACAGTTTTCTTGACAAGTTTTTTTTCTTGGCAAGGTTTCTTTTTAGGGCTGAGCGGGTATGATTGGCCCAAAGTCACTCCGAAATGACTTTAGGAGTGACCATCTCACTAGGGTGGGACTACAACTCATGGGCTCCTTGTTTCTAGTCTGATGCCTTAACCACTACCAAAGTAGCTGTTTAACCAATTTATGTTATTTCTTTGTTTAGCAAATATATATGGCTAGTCACCTACTGTAACCCTGGGTAGCTTACAAAACATAATAAAAATGGTTTTTAAAATGTTTTGGTTTTTGTTTTTAATAAAAAGGGAGAATATTTTTATAATGTACCTTTTATATAGTCCTCCTCACTTACTGAATTATTGACACAGATATTTATCCAATTTGCCAGTTGTTTTATTTTTATCATGCTTTATTTGTGAAACATTTGCTGGTTTTCTTTTTGGTTCTAAGCATATTTTCCTTGGTTGCCTTGAGCATTCTGATGTCAAAGCAGGTTAAGGCTGATGTAATCAAACAAACAAACAGCTACTAATAAAGGCTGCAATTCACGATTCTATTTAAAAATCAGTGGCAAAGTTCTTTGTGTTTAAAATGATTCTGGGTTATAGCCAATATAAGCAACCTTTCTTTCCATGGATAACCTATAATTTTTTTCTTTTGCTGGGAGCAAAAGATGATGAGAATGCAAGTATTTACAATGCAAACTGGTGAAAATGAGAATGGAAAGAAAAATTCATTTCAGAGTTCATTTCTGTGGTATTTCACCCTGCAAATAGATTCTCTTGGTAATGTAGAAAACATCAACGCAACATGCTGGAGTTTTGTAGTTTGTAAAATGTAGGCATTAACATAACTCCAAATTTTAAAAAATCTTACTTAGCAAGGTGGAAACCAATATAAAAGCACATCATTTATAAGATGTCAGCCTTATTCATTCTGGGCTTGAAACATTTTTCTGCTTACAAGGCTTTTCATCAGAAAACTGTTCTAACACAGAGATGCCCTAGAAAACTGTTCAGTTACCGTGTTTCCCCAAAAAATAAGACCCTGTCTTATATATTTTTAAAACCCTGAAATAAGTGCTTGGCTTATTGCCATGCGCTCAAAAGCCCGATTGGGCTTATTATCAGGGAATGTCTTATTTTGGGGGAAACGGGGTAGTCTTGAATTTCATGCGAAAAAGTCACACATGATGGATGGGAACTGTAATAAAATATTACAGCATGGGGTATTCCTTCATAATCTTACTGCCAGTTGGCCATATCCTGCCCTATAATATGTCATTCGGTTCCTCCTTGACTTTCTAATTGTGTGCCAATTTGTTGGTTTCTCCAAACCTTACTGGGTGGAAACATATATTTGGGCTGGAGAGAAGAAATGTGGCAACCACTGATAAATCTCTGTTGGTTCGAGTTGAAAGCATTATTTATAGATTAAAGGCAGAAGTCAATGAATGTTTAATTGGATTTTTCTTCCAGACAGCGTTGGGTGGATCTTGCTAGAGCTTAGCTGGCATAATTGTGAAGTGTGCAAATGAAGTTCAGTAATGTGTTCTATTAATCTTCTCCTTCAATGTCCTAGACTTTGGGATGACACACAGTAAGCTTGCTCATGTGACTGACATATAATACCAAGTCACGTCCCAGCTGAACTGGCCTAGGACTGTGACTGAAATTCTGATTTGCAATTCTTGACTTCAGAACCCAACCAAGCCTGGAGGTAGGCAACTCAGCTTCAGCAGCTCCTTCTATCATATGGGGGCGTTTATACTAACCCAACTTCCAGGACTGTATGTGATTACAGGTATTCCACAACTTACAACAGATCATTTAGTGACCATTTGAAGTTACAATGGCACTGAAAAAAGGGACTTACATTCGTTTTTCACACTTATGAGTTATGCAGGATCCCCATGGTCTTGTGATCAAAATTCAGACGCTTGGCAACTGACTTATATTTATGTTGCTTGCAGTGTCCCAGGATCATGTGATCACCTTTTGCGATCTTCTGACAAGCAAAGTCAGTGGGGAAGCAAGTGTTGTGGTCCACCGGCAGCCTGCAGAACTGCAGCAGAGTCAGGCAGTCAGGAGGCTGGGGAAGACCATGGGCCAGTCCTGGAGTCTGGGGCTTTGCATCAGAGGCAGAGATGGGGCCAGAGCCATCTGGGAGTTATGTGCTAACTCCAGAGCCTCCAGAGTCTGTCATCAGCAAGGCAGAGGAACAGGGGCAGCCTGTTCCCAATGCATGCATGCGCAGAGCTGCCAGAAGGCAAGAACTGTTAAGACAAGAGGGGTGAGTCGGGAGTAAGGCTTGGAGATGATTGGCCCCTCCAATAAGACATAAAGGAGGAGCAAAGGCATGTGAGCCGTTGCAGGGAGCAACCTTGTTCATGCTGGTTGGTTTAAATTCTGAAGCTCCGTTTTGACTCTGTGCTCCGTGTGGCCTTGCAAAGCTAATTGCCAATTAGGTCTTTGGCAGCGTGTCAAGGGAGATAAAGGTGGGTGCTTATCAGCCTTATTCCGAAGGACTGTGGCAGACTTCTGCTGAACTCTTTACAAACTATTTATAATTCATCACGGGTGGTGAATGAACAGAATTCCCAGCTGTTGAAATAAAAAGAGAGTTTGGGGACTAATTGTGTGCTTTTTACTGTCTCAGGAAGCCTAGGTCAGAACAGCAAGATTCACTTAATAACTATGTTACTAATTTAACAACTGCAGTGATTCACTTAACAGTTGTGGCAGGAAAGGTAAAAAATGGGGCAAAACTAATTTAACAATTGTCTCACATATTAACATAAATTCTGGGCTCAATTGTGGTCGTACGTCAAGGACTACCTGTACAGGATCTTCTTTGGGTCAGATTTACGGTAACTGCAATGTTTCACAGAATCAAAAAATGCTGCCAAAGCAATATTAAACTCAAAAGTTGTCAAAACGCTACATGTTCAGCACAGTTCTACTTCATGCTTTTATTTTAAAATCCCTTTCTATTTGACACATAAAAGTTGTGCTTTTAAAGTTTGGTAACCTTGTGGGTTCCTCATGCTTACTGAGAATCTCTTGGGATTTGCTATGAAATGCAGGTTTTCAAGCAAACTATCCGACCTTTTTGACTCATCCAGGGATATCAGTCAGTAGTATTTATGTAAAGTTTTAGAACAAGCACATGCTTGAAAGTAACAAAAGCATTTATTTTGGGGCAATGAGGTGGGAGGGGAGAGGGCCAATCAGCATTGCCCGAAACTGGATGGAATATACTGGACAAACCTGACCATTAAATTTATCTTAATTGCAGCATCAGTTAAAGCTATTAAGGTGTGATCATGGGAGGAAGGAAAGGGGAGAGCTGTATCTGTTGAATTACTGTGTGTACACTTATTTCCTGCTCTCTTTCTTTCTGTTAAGAATCATGTTACAGGTGAAATGGATCTTAATGGTCATCTAATTTAAACTTTGCTCATTGTAGAAATTGGGAAAATGAGAGAATTCCTGAGAAAGGGCTACCAAGTGTCTGTTTAAATTATTCCAAGAAAAGATAGCACAACACCTGAAACAATTGATTCCACGGCTAAACAGCTATAGGAACTTCTTGTGATCTTTAGTTTCCATAGAGTTTCTACCTAGCAGTTCTTCTTCTGCTTCCTGGAGAAACAGATTTTTATATAGCACGTATGTACTTGATCTTCAGTTCTCCAGAAGTATTGTATCCAACAATATATCTCAGGGGCTGCCACAAAGAAGAGGGAGTCAAAGTATTCTCCAAAGCACCTGAGGGTAGGACAAGAAGCAAATGGGTGGAAACTAATCAAGGAGAGAAGCAACCTAGAACTAAGGAGAAATGTCCTGACAGTTAGAACAATTAATCAGTAGAACAATTTGCCTCCAGAAGTTCTGAATGCCCCAACATTGGAAGTTTTTAAGAAGAGATTGGACAATCATTTGTCTGAAATGGTATAAGGTTTCCTGTCTAAACAAGGGGTTAGGTCCCTTCCAATTCTGTTATTCTATGCCAGGGGTGTCAAACTGTATTTCTTCGAGGGCCGGATCAGCACTGTAGTTTTCTTCCATGGCTGACTGGAGGCGGGGGGGACAAATGCCTCCTGTAGCCCCTGCCAGCTGAAACGAGCCGTGGCAGGGCATGTGCAGCCCCCCCTCTTTCCATGGCTTCCTGCAGTACTCTGCCAGCCGAAAGCGGGCCATGGGGGGGATGCACGAGGCCCCCTGAAGCCCATTTTTGGCCTCCATGGCCTCCAGTAGCACTCTGCTGGCCAAAAACGGGCCACGGCCAGCAAAGGTGCCGCAAGCCAGTCCTTTGCTTTTTCCAGGCCAGCCCCGTGGGCCAGAACTAAGCAACCTGTGGGCCACAGGCCTTGAGTTTGACCCCCCGATCTATGCTATTCTAAAACATGCTTTATGCTTCTTCATAGTAACAAAGGTTCAGCTGCAATATCATTAGAAGCCTGACACATCAGGACAGCAATAATTAAGATGACTACTGTGGGTCCTTTGCTGCATCCAGATTTTTGTAGGCCAGGTTTTATTGCCAGGGACACAGAGAACTTTCTTTTTTCAAGTGGTAAGTCAGCTGTAGAATTTTCCAAGTTCTGTCAAATGTAAAATAAGCTCATGGTTTATTTTTGTACCTTGGGTTTTCTAAATGGAAGTCACTTTCCTGGACCACTCTGGATAGATGGCCTAAAGAAAAATCCAACCAAACAAATCAATATTTTTTTTTTAAAAAAAAGTGGTTTGTGGCATGAGAGAGGCATCATTCTGGATTTTTATTTTAGTCATCTAAGTGCTGTGGAGCCTTTTAGTCACTTAGCAGAAAGGCTAAATGGTATCATAAGGTTAATAGCAAGACTTCAGATATGTTCTCGAGAGTTTGTGGTGAAAACAATGGCACCAATAGCTGACTATGAAAGTGCTAGTTACAAGTTGTAGCCTCCTGTTCTTCAAAATCTGGCTCGGTCTTTGGATAAACTAATGTGTTCTTAATCTAGAACGCTTTTCATTTTTTGCTTTAAATGTGAAGTTAAAACCCACCTTCTTCTAGAAAAATGAAATATGTTAGGAAATATTAAAAGGGCAGAATATTGCCCCTAAAAGGGAGGCAGAAACTCAGCGTCCCCCTGCCCCATTGTTAATGGGTCATTAAGGCCCGAGCCAGTCCATTCTCCATAACAAAGATCTACCTCCTTCAAGCAGAGCCATTTAATTGCCCTTCATTGCATCACTAGCAAGATTCAACCAAATTTAACACACAGACAACCTAAAAAGCTAGCCATGATCTCTGACAGCAACCAATCAGGATACTTTTCCTGTGCCCCAGGAAGTTCAAAGGGTATAAAACCCAGGGATTCCCAGCATCTCTTCCCTTTTTTCGCCCAAGATCTCCAAGGCACGTGATCGTGTTCATCAATAAACTTTCTTTCCAAGCAACTTCCATGAATCCAGTGTCTTTTCCCCCTCTTGGAACTGAACCCAGAAGGACATTTCTTCCAACTAGTGTAAAGCCTAAAAGTACTATTGTGGAATCAGGATTGGCCTATTGAGCTGCTGCTTCAGAGGTGGGTTTCATCAGGTTCTGACCAGTTCTGGAGAACCTGACCAGTTCTGGAGAACCGGTAGCAAAAATTTTGACTGGCCCCACCCCCATCTATTCTCTGCCTCCCAAGTCCCAGCTGATCAGGAGGAAATGAGAATTTTGCAGTATCCTTCCCCTGGATTGGTGAGGGAATGGAGATTTTACAGTATTCTTCCCCTGCCAGGCCCACCAAGCCATACTTACCAAGCCACACCACACCCACCAAGTCACACCCACAGAACCGGTCATAAAAAATTTTGAAATCCACCACTGCGCTCCTGCTGCTGCTGCATGTTGTGGCCTCATCATTGAAAGACAACCAGTGACACACTTTTTTAAAAAAATGCAGTAAAACAACAACAACAAAAGGTTAGAACTCTATATAAAGGTGACAAGTCTCAGAGAAGAGATTGCTTTCCTTCTACTGATGGAAGCTCATCTCCCTGGGATATTACCGCCCAAAAAAAAGAAGAAAGGCTTTTTTCATCTCTCCATGAATATAATCTCTACAATGGATGGTACACACACAAGACGTTCTGTTTGGAGTGAGCACAAATAGGCCACTTGCAACTAGGCAATCCCAGGAATACAAAAGTCTTGGATTCCTCCCAGTGACCCTTCTGAAGATCTCTGCTTCTCTGTTAATAATGAATGCAGAGAAACAATGCTTTGGAGCAAGACTGCTGTAAAAGCAGGCTGGTGGATTATTTTATTTTATTTTATTTTATTTTATTTTATTTTATTATTTTATTTTATTTTATTTTATTTTATTTTATTTTATTTTATTTTATTTTATTTTATTTTATTTTATTTTATTTTATTTTATTTTATTTTATTTTATTTTATTTTATTTTATTTTATTTTATTTTATTACCAAACTTACTTGCCACCCATCTCTCAGTTCATGCAACTGTGAGCAGCTAGATGCTCACAGATGATGCTCTAAAGATGTGTGTGAGTTGTGACTTTCTGTGTGTGGAAGAAAAGGATCACTCAGGGGGGATGTAGAAGTTCCAGTTCCAAACCTTTTTGTGTTTGTCCCTTGAAGAAGAAATGCAGAATGCCACTGTTATGCAGTTGTACCCAGAAAGTATTATTAGCAGGCATAGTGCAGTTGTTGATGAGAAGATTGTGATGAGTTTTCCCACTGATAGCAGGGGGTGGGGTGGGGGGGAGCGCTTGACTGGAAGGGAAGGAAAATCTGGCCAGGGCTTGTACAGGAAATGAAGTTCCCATTCAATACTAATTAGAAAGAGATTTTAAGAGGATCACGCAGGACAGAACAGATGTACAGTATAAGCTGCAGTTACCTCAAATGACCTTCCAGAGCAAACACGGCTTTCATAAAACGCCAACAGCAGATGATCTACTCTTAAGAGCATGTGGGAGATTGATCTCCATTCAGTTCACAATTGCATCATCATGGAAACATAGAAAACTGATGGCAGAAAAAGACCTAGTGGTCCATCAAAACAGTCTTGGTGAATTATTTGTGAATAAATGATGGAAGGGCCATCCCAGGGCATACCTAAAGATGTGTTGAAATCGTTAAAACATCCATTGTTCTATCTGCAGGAGGAGAAATTTTAAAGTAATTCATTACTTTGAACAATCCTTACTTGGGCATGTGTATACAACAACTTTGCATACAATAGGGCTGCCACTTTGGAATTTCAAAGATCTGGATGACCAGGAAATCACAGCAATAGGACACTGAGAATCACTTTCTGCCTTTTAATGATTGTCCAGTTTTATTTTGTTTTTTAGATCCTAGACGTGATAGCCCTAACTTCAGGGAACACTGATGTCCTTATTTCCTACTGATTAAATATTGAGCAAACTATTGTTACCAGCTTCTGGGAGTGGGGGTGGGGGGGAAGCTTTCAAGTTCTACAATATCATCCATCAGCTCCTCATACAGGGGCTGGGTAGACATCAGTTGAGAATTCTGTAGTTATGGGCTTACTAAATGTTAACATTAAATGACTTATCCTGTTTCCCATTGGAGGTGAATAAAATATTCAGTATTTCAAATATTTGGTTATCCTAAAAGGTCCCTCTGTAACTGTAATCCCATGATTACGTTTGAAAAACATCTTAGCAAAAATGGTCCTTAAATTCAGAAATCCAACACTGAGTCAACCTTTCTATATTCAAATTGGTTTGAAAGTTCCATTACAGTTGTGTTACATTGGTTTTACAACATTTGCAGTGCATATATTACACCATGTCATACTGTTCTGTGATATTATGTGTGACCCTAGCCACTGTCAGAAAGTTTGTATCACACCTTCTTGATTTCTTGGAAATGAACACCATTTCCCATGCATCTCCAGATGGAAAAAAGAGAAGAAGATCAACCATTGAGTGTCTCTGGAAATTCTCAGTCATTCAGATCATGGTTGTCCCAAAGGTCCTTTTTCAAGAGGCAACTGGACTTTCTTTGTTTTTCCTTGAAGAAGTTTTGCTTCTCATCCAAGAAGCTTCTTCAGCTGGGACTGAATGGTGGGAAATAGAAGGATTAATATCCCTTCAGTCATCTGGTCTTTAGTACTTTCTGAGTACTCTTTCTCTTTCTCTTTTCTGAGAAAGAGAAAGTACTCCAAAACAGTGCTAACAGTCAGATGACTTCAAGGAACTTAAATCCTTCCATTCCCTACCAAAAACATAAGAAGTCCAGCTGCCTCTTGAAAAAGCACCTTTGGGATTAATCAGTGAGAATAAACTGAGCATCTTTATATCAAGGTGGGAGACTAACAAGAGCAATCACTTAGTTTAAGTGTTCCAGGATACTGGAGGGCATTGGACTTATTTTAAAAACTGGAGCTTTTTTGAAAAAACATTTTCTATTATGCAAGTAAACTAAGGTGCTGAATGATTAACAGAAATGAGAAATCCAGATCAAGGTATTTGAAATCAGGTGAATGATGTCCAGCACACTAAGAATCAGAGCATTGCCTCTTCCCCCATCATTCTCCAGAAAAATATTGATCAGCCCTTTCCTGCTTGTTTCTCAAGGATAGAATATCTCAGACAAATTTGTTCCTTGCAAAAAAAAAAAAAAATTAGTATTCCGCAACTTAAGCATTTGTGTTCTCTCTTGCCAAGAAAACTGCTTTTCTGTCCCTTACCAATAACAGATAACAAAATATATTCTGCCTTTCAGTTAAATTCCTTTCAGAACATGTTTGTTTTAGAAGCCTTTCTAGATCTCAGTGATGCAACTAAAATAAAAGACGTTGCATTTGTATTACTCTCTTAGCTAATAAACTATGGTTTATGTCTTAATTGCATGTATCAGGCAATTGATAGTTATTCAATAAATCAGAATGGAGGCAAATCATGTTGTTTTCCATAATGTGCTACCTCCAATACTTGCCTTCTAGAAGATGGGAAATTTGTTGTCTGAATCTGTCTTCTCTTTCACAATGAGTGATTGACTATCACTCATTGTGATAGTCAATCTAAATCTATATAACTATAGATTTAGTTATAGAAAGGAACTAAGTTAAGTAAGAAATTCTTAGAGATTGTTCTGCCTAAAAAAGAAGGAATCTTAAGATAGACTCAATGCCAAAACACATGAGGGTGACAACCATTTTTGATTACTTTAAAAGGGGAATAAACCAATTTGGGGGGGGGGGAATGGTCAGTCCATGACTGTTTACTCTAAAGTCTAATCAAAACATCTGAACTATTAGTTGCAGCAAAGTTGAAAAATGTACTTTGTACTTTTAATCCTAGTTGCTGGAAAACAGCAGGCGGAAAAGGAATTTTTCCCTCCTATGTCCTGTCCGCAGGTTTTCTGGGAATATCTAATTAAACGCTGCGAGAAGCAGGAAGTGGGACTCAACAGGCTTTATTGTGTTCCAGTAAATCATACGTAATATATATTTTATTATTTACATATTACTCAGGCTTATATGCCACTTCAATCATAACTGCAAATATGCATGCACATTTAGCAAAACAGATACAGCGTCACAACATAAAACTGAAGAAAATAAATCAAATTATATTATGCCAAGGAATAAATATACCAAAATTGCAAAGCATTTCTTTCCAAACCTCCATTCTGACCCCAAAAGCTTCCTGGGGAAAAAAAGAACCAGGTGTGAAGGGCTTTCCTAAAGGCAAATTGGTCATTAAGCAGAGTCTTCACTAAGAGAAACTGCAACTGTGATTACAATCTTACTTCAGCTTTCCTTTGCTTTACAGTGCTGCAAAGATCATAAATGTGAGGATTGGTGACAACATTCCTTTTTCATTGTCATTATAATTGCAAACAGATGCTAAAAGGGACAGTCGCTAAACGAGAACAACTTGAATAGGGTTGGCGCTAAGTTGAAAGGATGCTGTTCAGGAGTGGGTTCTACTTACCTTTACTACCGGTTTGCATTGTGCCCACGTGTGCACACACACGCTCCTCTGCGCATGCGCAGAAGTTTCTGCACATGCACAGATCAACTTTGTTGACATCCAGGTCAGTGGGCGGAACCTCCCACCAGTTTTACTATCGGTTCTTGCAAACCAGTCCGAACCAGGGGCAACTCACCACTGATGCTGTTCCCCTGAAGGAGGCAGCAATGGAAAAAGCCTATCTTTAAGGCCCCTATTGTTAATGTTTTTTTAGAAGAAAACTTTCCTTCCATATTCTATGAGTAGATACCAAGGAAACCAATAGTACCAAAGACATTTAGATCCTGAGCCATAGCATTTTGCATTGTAGCCTTGCCAATAGGCTGACCAAATCTTTTCCTTAGCACCCTTCCCTGGTCTTTCATGCTGGTATGATTATCTGTGATTCCTCCACCCTTTATCTGCTACAGACAAAGGGAACTTCAGAGCCTTTAAGAATGGTAGCAGGGCTGATGATTTAAAAGGTACTCAAATGCACTGGGGGATATTGGACCACAAGAGCCACGGTGGCACAGTGGTTAAAAAGCAGAATTGCAGGCTTACTCTTTTCATTGCCAGGAGTTTGAGTTTGACTGGCCCAAGATTGACTCAGTTTTGCATCCTTCTGAAGTCGGTCAAATAAGAACTCAGATTGTATCCTGCTCATCATGAGCCACAGTAGTGCAGTGGTTAGAGTACAGTACTGCAGGCTATTTCTGTTGCCTGCCGGCTGCCTGCAATTTGACCGTTCAAATCTCACCAGGCTCAAGGTTGACTCAGCCTTCCATCCTTCTGAGGTGGGTAAAATGAGGATCCAAATTGTTGGGGGCCAGATGCTGACTCTGTAAACCGCTTTAGAGAGGGCTGTAAAGCACCATGAAGTGGTAGTATATACAGTAAGTCTTAACTGCTATTGCTAGTGTTTTGTCCTTTGACCATTCTGACAAGCTATTGTTGGTTAAACTACTGTACTTAATCACAATTGGCTAAATTTTCACGAGCATCTAAGTCAACATCAAAAAACCATTATGACTTAAGCCATGTATGAACCCAGCCAAACTGATTCACAGAAGTGATGTCCACGACTTCATTAGCAATCAGTTTGGTTCAGCTTCACAACTCATCTTTCCCAAATTTGGATACATCTTTCCTCTAAATAGCCTAGTCACATTGAGAAGTATTCAATTTGCTTTCTCTCTACCCTAACACATTAACTTGCCTATTCCATGGACTTGCAAATCAATTTATCATCTGAATTGTCCTTGCATAAGCTATGAACTTAACTCCCACCGAAGAGTTTCCCTGTGCATTCCAGAAATAATAATCTTCCTGATATCTAGGTTGTCAACTGCTTGGCAAAAATTGTAACCTTGTAAATTAATATTCCAAAAGATGAGAGTGTTTACATTGACTAGGCTTTTTATGTAATAGTTATCAATATATTGAGTGAGGTCAGTTACATTACTGGTGGAAAAGAAAAGTATTCTCAATCAAGCTGTGGGGGGTTGGAGGTTGGATATTTATTTATTTATTTATTTATTTAGTCAAGTATGTATTTGATACCATGTATAAGTATAAAACATGATTATGAATACATGAAATGGATAGGAATAAAAAGGGACGTTAGGACAGGGACGATAGGCACGCTGATGCACTTATGCACGCCCCTTGCAGACCTCTTAGGAATGGGGTGAGGTTGACAGTGGGCAGTCTAAGGTTAAAGTTTTGGGGGTTCAGGGAAGAAACTACAGAATCCAATAGTGCATTCCAGGCATTGACCACTCTATTACTGAAGTCATATTTTCTGCAATCGAGTTTGGAACAGTTTACCTTATGTTTGTATCTGTTGTGTGCTCATGTAATGTTGTAGTTGAAGTTGAAATAGTCATTGACAGGTAGGACATTATAGCAGATAAAATTATGTACTATGCTTAGGTCAGACCGAAGGCGGTGTAGTTCTAAGGCTACATATATGTGACATATAAGAACATGGAATTTGAGAATCTATATAATCTATATCTATACTTTACACAAAAAGGCACAATAAAGAAAAAAATTCAAAGAAATGATACATCCATGATTAGCTGCTTACTGCTTCTTTCAAATTAATATATAGACTTCACAATTTTTTGCCTTTGCAACACATGGCAATGCTGTCCTATCCTTAGGAAGGATAAAGTGCTTCATAGGCAAATGAACGACTTTACTGCCCAGTATTTCCAGTTCATTAGAGATCAAATAGCAGGCATAGATACCGTATTGATAGGGCCTTCTGCTAGAATAGAGCAATTCAGCCAATTGCTGCCAATGGACCCTTTTGGCAGCTTATTACTTTAGTCCTGAGCAGGAAGCTAAGATAATCACCGCAGGATTACCACAACCAGAAGATTTTGTGCAATGTTTCCTTCTCCCTGCCTTAGAATGTGTATCGTGGAATGCGCTGACTATGGGATATGATCTGTTGCTAATTTGACAGATGCATCAAAATCATGCAGACAAAAAGGGAACATGACAAAAAAGGAGAAATTCAGAACAGATTGCTTGAAAAGTAGGTGAAAAGGAATGAGGAAAAATGGGTGATATAAAAGATTGATTAGATAGATTCATTTATTTGGGTCAGTGTGGGAGAATTTATTGGAAACTTCCCAAATCACAATTGGGGACCAGAATTTCTATTGCTAAACATGGTAGTTGTTAAATATATTGGGCCCATTTTTATGACCCTTTTTTCCCCATTAGTTGTTAAGTGAATCAGTGACTTTTTGAGAGAATCACATGGTTTTTAAGAGAATTCAGCTTTCTGCATTGACTTTGCTACTTGGAATCTGGGTGGGAAAATTGCAATTGGAGATCACATAACCCATAAACACCTACCAGTTGTCAAGCGCACAAATTTTGATTACATGACCATAAGGATGCTGTGATGGTTGTAAGTGTAAAAACAGGTCAAAAGTTACTTTTTTCAATGCCATGGTAAGTTTAAATGGTCACTAACCAAACAGTTGTAAGTCAAGGACTACATGTACTGTGGAATGGGACCAGTCACTGTGGCCAGCTTGCCACAGCTAACTAGCCATGACCACCTCGCCTTGGGACAACTTGCTGTGGGACAATTCAACGATTCAATTTCATTATTTAAAATAATTTAAAATTTATTTTAATTTTTGTCGTTCACGTTTAATTTTGTCCCTCCTTTTGCCTCCTTTCTTTAGTGATTCTATTTCATGATTTATTCAATATTACTGTAACTCTTGTCCCATGGTGAGTTGCCCCATGGCAAGTTGGCTGTGGCAAATTGTCTTAGACCTCCTAAACTGGATTGTTATAGAACAAGGGTGTCAAAATCAAGGCCCTGGGGCCAAATCTGGCCCATGGGATGCTTAGATCTGGCCCATGGAGCTGCTCTGGAAACAGTGAAGGACGGGCCCGTAGTGCCTCTGCCAGTGAAAACAGAGCTCGGGAGGGCTGCGGGTGGCCCTCTGGAGCTCTGTTTTCACTGGCAGAGGGTTGCAGGAGGCCATTGCAGCTGAAAATTAAGCTTGGGAGCCAGAGGTGAGCAGCTGGCAGAGCACTTGGGCTGCCACAGGTGCCCCCGACATGAGTGACGTCAAGCTGGCCAAACACAACCCTGATGCCGCCTTCAATGAAATCGAGTTTGACACCCCTGTTATAGAATGTTCATTAACATTTGGAATCCGTGAGAGGAAACCTCATTCAGGTGATGATAAATATATGGACCTGCTTTTGTGACTACCAGATCTGGACTCACTTGGCATCTAACAAAGAAAATCACCTTTCCTGCCATCTGTTGATTGTCTGGATTTTTGCAGTCTGGATCTCTTACCTCTGTGAGAAAAGAAAGATGGATTTGACTGTGAAAAAAAGAGATTTGGCTTTGAAACTACATACAGTATACATTACCATGGACATGAAAACTGAAGATGGCCAATCCTGGTTCAAAATATATAGTCAGATAATAACATTAGTTTTTACACCACAGATTGAGAATCACAATGTGCCCTTTTACACGCCTGAAGTCTCTTCTGTGAATGAGCTGAGAAACAATTGCTCCCTGTTTGGATCATAATACGAATTGACATCTAAAAAAATTGCTCAAAGCTCATCTGCTGAGGTTATATAACTCTGGGACTTCAAGCAATGTTAAGGGGAGGATTTTTTGCACAAATAGTACAATTTCTCATCAGATGATTAAGGAGAAAGCTGATAGGAGGGGGAAAATTAGACAGTAATTACCATAAAAGGTCTCTGTATGTACAAGAAAATTAAAAAAAATACAACTAGGCAAGTACAGTGGTGACTCCCTGTTTGTTCATGCAAAGATTCTAGAAGAAAAACCCTGGGATTTTTCTGAGATAATATCATTTCTTAACTAATTAATTGGGGTGTGGAAAATGAAAAGGTTAACTTCACTTTGATATCAGGCTCTCAATCATGAGGATTAAGAAATGTGATTCAGTTGTACTGTATACTTGGAATGGGAATGAAAAAAAATATTTTTCTCATTCTCAATTCCTCATTTTATTTTACTTTGTACAACTGCTAACATTGAGCAAATTCAGGTCACGAATGTCCTAAAACAACCTCTTCCACCAACATTTACAAAAATCACTATAAATAAAACATCCTCTCTGCTAGGTTTCATATTCTTTTTAATGCTATCCCAGAGTTATCCTACCATTGTATTGGCAGGGTGGTCCATAAGAAAGAGGAAAAGCTATGATGCTGGCCATAACCAGGTGACTGTAAAAAGCCCCACCCTTTTTACATGTGTCATTTTGATCCCATGATTATGGCTGCCATGATGATGTTTTGGACCCCACTGTGATTCCTCTTTTAAAGATATTGTAATTCACACAAAGACTATCATTGGAAAGTCTTGTAAATATACCTGTTGAGTTTTTATTTGTATATCTTGGTGTTATTTTGGAGTTGTTTGTTTATACTTCGTTAAACTATGCAGTACTTTGAACACTTGATACAAGGATGGTGCAAACTGTCAGGTCTCGCTTTGAAAGACTGATGCAGAGATGGGTTTCAGCAAGTTCTGACCAGTTCTGGAGAACCGGTAGCAGAAATTTTGAGTAGTTCGGAGATCCAGTAGTAAAAATTCTGACTGGCCCCACCCCCATCTATTCTCTGCCTCCCAAGTCCCAGCTGATTGGGAGGAAATGGGGATTTTGCAGTAACCTTCCCCTGGAGTGGGGAGGGAATGGAGATTTTACAGTATCCTTCCCCTGCCATTCCCACCAAGCTATGCCACACCCACCGAGCCACACCCACAGAACCAATAGTAAAAAATTTTGAAACCCACCACTGGACTGATGGTATTCATCCTTGGAAATATTGGCTATCTAGAAACTTCATAAAAAGGTGGGTGAGTGTTTGGTGCTTTTTCTCATGACAGTTGCCACCTTGTCAATCTGCCTCTGCTGCTGTGCATTTAACAGAGGTCTGCAATAATGGAACAATATCTGGATGGAACTTTTTAACTGAAAAGGCCCCAAGACACAGCAGCAGAAGTGGATTTGAGCAAGAAAGAGGCAACTTGTATCTCTTCCAAGAAGGATTTCAGTAAACAAGGCTATACTTGAAGAAGGCTGCAAGAATTACACAAGTAATTTTGGGAGGGTGGCTGTGAAGACACTTGGTATTTGGAAACTGTGCCATGAAAACTCTCACACTATATGTGCCATTTTGACCACTGAAAGCTGTGATGGGTGTGGCAGCCATAAGGGAAACCCATAAGGCAGAATAGTAAGAGAGATTGTTCCCTGCTATCACTTCTAGCCATGTTCCCTCAAATATTCCTTATCACTCTAATCTACTTTTATTATATTTCTGGGAAGGTAGGCAACTTCTAAGCAAAGTACCATGCTGTAATCACCTATTATTTGTATTTAATTTTTTTTTAAAAAATCCCATTAGAGGCAAATTGATAAATAAAGTTTACACCAATGACTGGTGCTTTATATCATGCCAGCTTCCATTTTTTAAACAATTCAAACAAATGAAGCAGGCACTCAAGTACCAATCCACGGATTACAGCAATTAAATGCAAATTTGGAGATACATCATATGCTTTTAATAATTATATTTAAAAGAAACATTTGATGGAACCATTTTTCCCACACCCACGCAATCCACATTACATGCCAATTGCCTTACATGACCCAAGTAATTTTGAAATCCTGATGAAAATACTGACTGGGTTCAAATATGCTAAACTATTTTTTTAAAACCAAGATTTTTTAATTTTCCCAAATGATTGTGTTCAAATATCTGAAACTTATTGAATTGATATAGAGCTGTGATCATAATGCTATTATCCTCAATATGCATGGGGGGGGGGACCCAACTTATGGTAAACTTCCACTGTAAACAACTGCAAAATAATTGTTGTTAGCGTAAAAAAACCCCAAACTTCACCTCCACACCGGTAGTACATCTATGCTAAATTGGCAGTGACAGATTCAGAATCGGATCTTGGAATCACTGGGAGAGTTCAATGCTAATGTCTACTCAATATGCAATTGCTATTTTTTTTAAAAAAAGAAAGAAAACTCCATGCTTGGTAACACTAAGAAGTAAAATGAAAATAGAACTTCGGGTATATACTAAAGTCCATAAACAATTCTATGGTGACGCACAAAGAGTATTGAAGATAGTTGTGATTATTCCCAATCTCAGTGGTGGGATTCAAGTAATTTAACAACCGGTTCTCTGCCCTAATGATATCTTCCAACAACCAGTTTGCCAAACTGCTCAGAAAGTTAACAACCGGTTCTCCCGAAGTGGTGCGAACCGGCTGAATCCCACCACTGCCCAATCTTAACCAAGATATTTCAGAAGTTAACAAAAAAGAAAGCAAAAAAGCGTAACCAAAATGACAGCAGATGATGCAGCTCTTTCACGAGGAAGGTTTAGAACATAGGATAATGAGAACAAGGGTGACAGAAGTATATAAAAGAATGGATATATGAAATGGTCAGAGTGAGATTTCTCTCTTTTTCACAATTGGCTCTTCCCAGTTACCTGTAACTATGCAATAAGCACTCACTGTACCTCATTTGTTCTGTCAACCTTTTTTTTTTTTTTTTTTTGCAATTCAGATAAGTAACCCATAGAACAGGGATGTCAAACTGGATTTCTTCACGGGCCAGATCAACATTGTAGTTTTCCTCCGCGAGCCGACTGGGAGGGGAGATGGGATGGATGCCTCATGCAGCACTTTGCTGGCAAAATGGGACTTGCCCCACCAGGCAAAATGCTCCCCCCTCATGCCCCATTTTCGGCCTGGATGGCCTCCTGCAGCACTTTGCTGCTAAAATGGGGCATGGGGAGCTGCTTGCGGCCCCCTGCACCCCATTTTGGCTGCCAGAGGCACCTCGGGTCAGTCCTTTGCTATTTCCAGGCCAGCCCCACAGATCAGATTTAAGCACCCTGTGGTCTGGATGCAGCCCGTGTGGGCCTTGAGTTTGACACCCCTGCCATAGAGGATGGAATTAGTCAAGAGGATAATGGTCACTTCAGGCTGCTTTGAGTATACATCCCTGGCTACTTTCCACCACCTCCATTTTACCCTCCTTGCCAAACAAGCAGAGTGCATATTCAGCAAGCTTGCAGATCTGGAAAATTCTGAAGAGTGTTAATCCTGTATTCTGGGAAGACTGAATAAGCAGGAAAGGATGGATCTAGTCATCTCTCACAACTTTGGGAAGCTAATCTTAATGTGGATGCTTAGGCTCCTCAGCTCACTTTGTGACTTAGGATCCACCCTGTTCATTTCTCTTTCTGATCTTGGTTAATCTTCACATTCCAACAGGAAGGGCACATAGCCATAAAGATGTCAGATATTGTATGTAAAGTTTGTGGTTCAGGTTATTTTGTAAATAGACCCATTATCTCATTAATTTTGGAACAATCAACTAAGAGTTGTTATCTTGACACAAGAGATTTAGGGCTGAGGGTAAGCAATGCCTACACATAAACAATGAGTTATTTGGTAATTTTAAGATTTGGATTTAGTAGTCGTGAGTCAAATTAGGGGTCTCTGGTATTCTAATGGTCTTGCCAAAGTCCCATTTATTTATTAATTATGTTAATCATGTACAATGTGGGTATTTTCAAGACAGATTAAAGGGTAACTTTCTGGCTTAAATTAATCATTTTGCTACCAAGACGAATGTCTATATATATTGCAAGCTCGTGGGGAGATACAGTACCTTTTCTGTACCTACTTAATTAATTGCATAGATCTGAATTTTGTACTGAAAATAGCAGCTGAAAGACCTGAACAAACATGTCTCTTTGTGTATCTGAGTTTTTCCCAGCCATTTTAACCATTATGTTAACTATATTGGAGATGAAGATGGAAGTCAAACTTGTATCCACAATACAGTACAAGTATTGGTAACATGCCAACTCCGGATGCAGCTTGGAATATGTTGAAGTAGGAGTCTAGTGTTTGACCTTTCCACTTTAGTTGTCAGCATTTTGTTGTCAAAATACTGTAACTCCCTATAATCTTTTCTGGTGAAAAAGCTTGCTCAATTGGCACTGGGCCAGGCAAGCAAAAGATTGCTTCCCTTTGCTTGGACCAAAGGAAGATGCTTGCTGGGGTGGAAAAAAAGAGGCCATCATCTCTTGCGTAGAAAGGTAGGATAGAAATCAAGTTAATAGACGACAACCCGATGCCATAAATCAATCACTCTTATTTTAGTTCAGCCTAGTGTATGAGCCAAGCCATGTGATTAGATTGTAGCTCAGTATGTCACTGGAATCCAGAGAATTGGGTTAATTAAATAACTGACAGCAAATGTGCTGTGCAAACACAGCCAGTCAGCACAGCATGCCCACCCATGAACTGATTCCCTTTACAATACAGTTAAGCCTTAAATCTAGACAGGATTCGTTTTGTCTAGTGTTGAGTCTGTCTAGCAAATGGATGAGAATCAGTAGTTTTGAGACTGCTGGCAAAAGAAGAAGTGGTTAAATTTCTACCACTTTGGTGTAACTAAAGCATGAGAAATCTGGGAAGGGAGGCACATTCTGATAATCAGGGATGGAGGGGATATTTTCTTACTCCTATGATGGATCAACACTCTGTTTGCTGGAGCCCATCATGTGATGTAAAATGCGTTACTGTATACTAGTAACGTTCTGCCTGACCGATCACTGAAAGCGCTCATTGCAATTTCTTTTGTTAAAGCAGTAACCGATGGGATTCTTTTCTTCTTCTTTTTTTTAACACACATACAAAAAATCCTTAATACTGGGATGAACTCTGAAGCCACCCAGAGTTCTGAAAGTTAGGGGCAAAGTGTTGAGTTACACTGGTTTGGTTTCCAGCTGGTTTTTGGCAGGCAATGAAAGGAAATGGATTGTTAAGTCTCCAACAAACACTCATCCACCCACCCACTCATCACACACAAAAAAGGCAGGAAACTCCAGCCCTGACTCTTCTAGTGATATCATCACATCACAATAAAGTTCCCTGCTTCCCTCATGAATCCCAAGCAGTGCTAAAAACAAAACAAAATAAAAACAAAAACAAAAAAAGGTTCCCTGATTTGCTTCTGCCCACCAATTTCATCACTTTTCTCTGTACATCAATCTATAACTCAGGTTTAACTGGTGAATAATTTCAGAATGAATTTGCCAAAGTGGGAGTTAGAACAAAACTTTTCTTTTTTTTTTTAAATTCCTGGCTGCAGTTTGCCCAGGGTTGTTTATAGAAATGTTGCCGATAGAAATGTTTAAAACGAAAGACTGAATGAATAAAAGGCTCCTTTCCCACTAGTCAATCATAACATTTTCCAGGAAACCCCGTTCTGTTCCCCTCTCTCCAAATTTCCTGTGTCTCCTGACAGCATTTTTTTTCTCTCTATCACAGAGTCTCCCCGAGAGTGAGATGGGTGGTCTATAAATGTGATAAATAAAAATAAATGAAAATGTTTTAAGGCTCATTCCTTAGTTTTGTTGTTGTGTCTCTGACTTAGATGCCTCTCTTGTTTGTCAATTATGTTGTTTTGACTAAGTCCCACAATCAGAAAATAAGAATACAGAGCAGAGATGGTTAACCTTTTTAGCACCAAGTGCCGAAACTGGAACACATGCATGCCGGAGCGCTGGAACCCGGAAGAGAGCAGCTGGCTGGTGCGCATGCACACAGTGGCCAGCTGCTCTTTTGGGTTCCATTGTGCACATGAGTGTTGGCCAGCAGGTCCAGGGCACATACACTCGATGGAACCTGAAAGAGCAATTGGTGCCGGTGTGCGTGCCCACAGAAAGGGCTTGCATGCCACCTCTGGCACGCGGGCCATAGGTTCGCCATCATGGGTATAGAGCTAGGTGTTTACAAAGCTTTTGCAAGTTTTGCATTCTTCAACACAGCCACAGCGACAGACTCTGTTTGCTTATTTTATGGCCCGCCTGAGCACCATTTGATGACAGAGTTTATCTCTGTTGGTTTTTGTCTGCATTACAATTATATGTAGTTCAGTTTTCTGATCAAGGCTTTGGTTATTCTGAGGATGCTGGGCTTTGTTTGCCACATAGAACAGTGGCTTTACTTTTCTATCTATTGTTAAAATGAAGTTTGGGCTTTCATCCCGAACAAGCTAATAGCTGAAGACAGAGGCAAGAGGAAGATTGATATAGATTTCATCTATTTCTTTTAAATGTACACATGCAACAGCCACCCATTTGCAGATCTTGACAGCTTGCTTGCAAGCACCCAGATACAAAAATTAAAACCAGGCTAAGAAACTTCTTTTAAAATTTCTTACAGGCCTGGGTCTAGGTTCCTGTAACAAAGAGGTGACCACCTTAGCTCCAGGGGCAAGTTATTTTGGAGAAAGCTAGAATTCCCCATATTGGGTGTGCCTTTTGTCTGAGTTATTCCTATGGAAATCATGGAAATCAATGGCTATTAGCTTTGATAGTAATAAGATTGGAGACACATAGACTATGGGTCAGGGGTGAAATGTAAAATTTGTTACTACCGGTTTTGTAGGCGTGGCTTGGTGGGGGTGGGGTAATGTGACTTGGTGGGCGTGGTCAACTTTTTTTTTTTAACTTTTCAAAGCATTTTTTCTAATGCTTTGAAAAGCCTCTGCCGATCAGGCAACTCAGCTGGGATCATCAGAGACTTTTCAAAGCATCTTTTTTACCACCTCTTCGGCAAAGAGGTTGCAGAAAAAAATGCTTTGAAAAGCCTCTGACTATCCCAGCTGAACCGCGCGATCATCAGAGGCTTTTTTTTTTACTTTTAAAAGCATTTTTTCGTCGGAAGAGGTTGTAGAAAAAATTCTTTTAAAAGTAAAAAAAAAAAGCCTCTGATGATCCTACGGCTCAGCTGGGCATGGGGCCCGGGGGTGGGTGTGCAGGGATTTTTGCTACCGGTTCTCTGAACCACCCGCCGCCATCGCTATTGGATCGGGGGATCTAGTCCGAACCAGGAGCATTTCACCCCTGCTATGGGTGACTAATGATTGGCTACTGGGAGAACCGACTGTTAAACTAGATAGGCCAGTTGGCTGATCCAGCATGGCACATCTTACATTCATATATCTTATGTGCTGTACCTGGGCTGGATGACCACATGATAGCAGCAAAGAGATTCGTATCTTAATAGTGGAAGTTTTAGGTTTCCTTCATCCCTTTTTGTTCCCATCTGACTGGCTTCTACTATTCAAAGGAGGAAGGAGCCCAGACATGGCAACTCTATTGTGCTTGCTTTAACAGAAAAACAGAGTTAGAAGAAACCCTGAAGGTCTTCTAGTCCAATCCCTTTCTCAGGCAGGAAACCTTACACCATTTCAGACAAATGGTTGTCTAATTTTTTTTTTTTTTTACAACCTCCAGTATTGGAGCACAGCTTCTGGAGGCAAGTTGTTCCATTAATTAATTGTTCTAACTATCAGGAAATTTCTCCTTAGTTTTAGGTAGGTTTTCTCCTTGATTAGATTACATCCATTGCTTCTTTTTCTCCTTTCAGGTGCTTTGGAGCCCCACTCTCCCACTCCCCCACCTCTTCTTTGCGGCAGCCTCTCAAATCCTGGGATACTGCTATCATGTCAGCTCTAGTCCTTCTTTCTCCTTTCTCCTTTCTTCTCTTGATCAAACAGGCAAGCCTTTTAAACATTACAAAACCTGCAAAACCTGTGAACTGCTGAGATAATTGTTCAAATGGAAGTGTGTTTTGTGTTGCATCTGTGTTTTCTGCGTTAAACTCTGTAAGGCTGATTGATCGTGTCCAGTGCGATTCTGCTTGTTTCTGACTGCTGCATCATAAGGCTCAACATGTAAAATATAATGCATTTTAACAAGAGATCTTTACGCTTACAAAAGAAAATTGTCTGCAGGGTAGAATCAAAATATCGAGAAGACAGTTGAGATCACACAGTTGAAGCCCCCCTTTCTTTTTACGTGCATTGTGAGACACATAAGAAAAAGACGGGGTTTCAGTTGCATGGATGCAGATGCCATGCTGACTTTTTTGACTTGCCCTCCCCCATTCCCCATGGGCGTCTGTAGTTACAGAAAAAATAAATAGTATCAATTAAAATTAATCTACCCAAAGTGTCTCTGTCTTGATATTAAATTCACCTCTTCAATTTCCTAGCTTTTTCTTCCAGTTGACGTGAATGCTGTGCTTCTATAATTTACATGAATCTTCTCCATTATGTTTTTCAATTGCCCTGACTGGTCTCATTATTATTCACACTCACTGCTTCAGTCCATTTTAAAAATGTCTTGGCATGATAAGTAATGATGTAGTGAGCTGGCTGTGTTACCATTAACATCATTTTGTCTATTAATTTAGTTTTAGCTCTTTTTTTATAGTTTTTAATGCTTTAATATTTGTAAATAATGGTTTTAGATATTTATTATTTTAGTTTTGTTGTACACCACCAGGATGCCCTTGTGAGATGGGCATCTATATAAGTTAGATAAATAAATAACACTCTGAACTGTAAACTAACCATAATCTTAATCTAACATGATGGACAAATTTAGTTGCATGTCTATGGTTTGGGGCAGGGGTGAAATCCAGCAGGTTCTGACAGGTTCTGGAGAACCGGTAGCAGAAATTTTGAGTAGTTCGGAGAACCGGTAGTGGAAATTTTGAATGGTTTGGAGAACCAGAAAATACTCCCTCTGGCTGGCCCCAGAGTGGGGTGGGAATGGAGATTTTGCAATATCCTTCCCCCAGGAGTGGGGAGGGAATGGGGATTTTACAGTATCCTTCTCCTGGAATAGAGTGGGAATGGAGATTTTGCAGAATCCTTCCCCTGGAGTGGGGTAGAAATTGAAATTTTGCAGTATCCTTCGACTGCCATGCACACCAAGCCACACCATGTCCACCAAGCCAAGCCCAAAGAACCGATACTAAGAAAATTTGGGTTTCACCATTGGTTTGGGGCATTGTATGAACCCAAGCATTTGGGGTAACTTTAGTAGGGGACAGTTAGGTTAACCAAGGGCTGCAAGCATTGGGTGAGCATTCAGTGGAAGTAAAGAAAGATATACTACCTTCTTTGTCTCCGACTAAGGTAATAGCTGTCTAGATTTGCAGTCCAGATATAGCAATCCTAACGAAAAGTGAGATAGTGTGTAGGATGAGCACAACCTAAGACAGAGGAATACAGTATGTTTCCAAAGAAAAACCTGCTCTGACTGAGAGTTTCTCTTTCTGCTTAAAACATTATTTTATTAGGTGACCCTTGCCATGGTTGTTTCTAATGTTCAGATGACACATTTACCACGATTAATTTATCTTTTAGTCAATCCAGAAACCTGGTATTGCACAGCAGACAAAATTATAAACCAAGTACATACCAGCTGTTTTAAAAGAAGTTTAAATGAACGTCAGTGATTAGTAGCCATGATGTGTGCTAAAAGGTGTTTCTTGGATTTTAAAAGTAATGTTTCCCCAGATGTATCAATTGCAGCATGTAGCTGGGGACAGGATATCAAAACTGATGCAGTAGGGCTCTCAAGTCCTGCTTTACTTGAGCAAAGAAATAAAAAACAGACAAAATGAACCCCTCACTATGGGGACTGCTCAATATGTTGCGGTTTCCCAGAAATTTTCATAAGCAAGCTTGCAATTGACTGTAGGAATCACTGCTGTTTGGCCACTACATGCCAGGCGCTTCTCTTAAAAATTAACTGCACTAAGGCAAAGGTTAGGCAGCATGTAGTGGCTTGTATGCTGTGTGTGTATCTGTTGTGTGACTTTATCTGCATGAGGTGGAATGTCTCATGTGAGCAGATTGCATCATTCAAACCGCTTACAGCCTGTTGCTTTCCGAGTCTGGGGAATTTGTACAGTGGGAAGTAGCTTCTTTTTGCCAAAGGCAAAAAGTCCTTTGTTCTTCCTCTTTTTGCATCCTCCGTTTCAGCAAAAGTCAGAGAGGGAGCCACTCAAATAAGTGGAATTCAAATGCTGCGGATAAATAAATAAATAAATGATTAATAAATAAAATGATGGATGTCACAATGCAATGGATGTCCAATGACATCTGTGTCAAGTGAAGAAATGTACATCAAGACATCACATTTTTTGTTTTTTCCCCCCCATCACTGTGGTTGGTAATGGACACTTCTGCACCTATCTAGCTATTATTTGATGAATTCAGCTACCCATGGTTGAACTTCATCTATATAAGCAGTAGCTGGGAAACCATTTGTATCATATAGTCAGACCCCTATGCCTGTCTTTTCATGACTTAGATACTCTTTTTGCCACTAAGCCAATGGCTTTTAAGTGGTGTGTGTGTGGTAGACTGCAAAGAGAAAGATGCAGTGGTAGTTATGGAACTGTAAGATAGGCAGTTTCTCCTGTGTGAGAACTCATGCCACATCATTCTTCCTGGTTTTTTAGTTCTCTCCTCTTCCTGCTGAAGTCTGTCTTACCCCCATGGATCTTGACATTTTTCACAAGGCCTTTTAAATTTAGGCTTTTTTTGTTCTCTTACTCTGGTATACATATAGTGAGATAATGGACCCATTTTCACTGGCAGATAATGGGCAGGGAGGGGACCAAGAATGCTGAGTCCCGTTACTTGACTGGAAGAACCACTGATCAGTTCATGGAGAGGATAAAGCATTGCAAGGATAGTAGCTAAGAGGGTGGGGTGGACACAATATTCAGGTTTATCAGGAATACAAGTGGGAGTATGGAAGTGCTCTCTGATTTCTGAACTTCTAAATGAATTTGCATTGGCAGTCAAACACATAAAAGAGTTAGCAATGTCAGTCTTACCTTTTTCCTGTCATATTTCCTGTTTGAGGTCTCCTGACCATTTGCCCTCTCCAAATGAGTCATTGTCTTGTTCAAACAATATCTAGAGTCAGGAAGTTTCTCTCATAAAATGCAAATTTAAGAGAATGAACTTTGTAGATCAATAGAAAATAGGAAAAGCAAATGACTCATGATCTGCTATTAACCTGTTATGATACTTGCTCTATAAAAGGGAAGACTAAATAAGCAGCATATGATTTGGAAAGGTTTTTTTAAAGTTAGGTAGTAGAATAAAATATATAGTAAACTTATTCAAAAGAGCTCATGGTATGATCATAAAGCAATATAAGGACTGTACAAGAGCAGATTTATAATTTCAGACAGACTCAGAAGAAGAAACAAAAGTACTGGTGGAAATCAAACAAAAATCCTGCTTCAAGGCCGATCAAAGACAGTCCAAGCAGAGAAACCAACTAGATTCTAGCACTTCAAACTTTCACTATGTTTCTTGGTGGGGAAAAGTAGCACAAAATATCAATGCATACTCTACAGCACATCTTCTCTGATATTGTAATAATTCTTCCATTCTCGGTATATTCTGCATTATGGCGGGACCAATCCTTCTCCTTTTGACAGGGAAAAAATTTATAAAACCTATCACATATGAAAATTAATTGTCTGGTTCTCATTTGCCATAATGTTCTTTCCATCAGGCAGCTGCTGTATCTGAAACAAAACAGTTTATGGTGTCCTAAGTGAAAATAATAACACAGGAAAATGCTGCTCTTTTTCTCAACCTCTCTCATGTTCCCTTCTTTTTAGGTGGTTTTCATGTTCATCCATAACCTTTTCATGCTAGAGTCAGATGAGCTGTTTAAAGGAAAACACAGCTAGACCAAGAAACAAAACACTTCACACTGTTTTACTTATATATTGTGATGACCCGGGGTGGAGCACAAAGGCAACACCGCCAGAAAATAAGTACAAGTTCCTTTATTAGCTCCAAACTTTACCCCCAATGTCCCTTTACTCTCTGGTCTGGAGAAAAACCCTTCCACAAACCTGTAAGCAGACAAAACTTCCAATCATAAATAGGGCAAGATAAGGAATTCCAGAATTGAAGTAGTACGGCCGTAAATTAAACCAGTTGGGAGGATGTCAGGAACTAAGATAAAGCAGTCATGAACTCAGTGTTTGTTCCCGACAACTGCCCCTCATGTTTGCCTCTCCTTTTAAACTCCAGCTCCAGGTATATCTTGTGAAGAAGATCAGGGCCCTATCTTACCTCATAAGCCATGCAACCCATGTTGCTCTTTTCTCTGTTCTTCCCTATGTGCCCTAGGATGAGGAGAGGGTGGGCTTTGGTCTTCATCAGAACCCCCTCTCCCTTGTTCTATCTCTCCCCTGCTCTGCCCAGCTTGACTTTGCCCTTCCCCAGTTTCCTTCACAGCCAACGGAGCCACTCTCTCACTCTCTGTCAGCTGTTCTTCTTCTATCTCAGAATCAGACTCCAACAGGGGCATGACATACTGTATATTTATTTATCAAATCTTTATGGCCACTGATCTCATGGGAGGTGACACTGGGATGCATACAACAAACAATTCAGTAAACACAGCAAATAAATGAAATAATGATTAATTAAAACCTGTGGTGGAACTTAATTTTTTTTACTATTGGTGGGCGTGGTGTGGCTTGATGGGCATGGCTTGGTGGGCATAGCAGGGGAAGGAGACTGCAAAATCCACATTCCCACCCCACTCTGGGGCCAGCCAGGGGTGGTATTTGCCAGTTCTCAGAACTATTCAAAATTTCCGCTACCAGTTCTCCAGAACCTGTCAGAACCTGCTGAATAGCACCTCTGGTTAAAACCATGATATAACAATTAGAAAAAAGAATTATAAAATCATCAAGTGAAGGTTAATATGGCATTATAATTTGTTAATAGTTTCAGATCAAGCTGTTAAGGGTAAAGAGCATACAGAAGAAAGTGCTCCATTTGGGTACCATTTAACAAAGGGCAACTCTAACTTATGAAAGTAGATGGTCCATAAGACTGTGAAATCCTCTGACTGCTTTTTCAGAAGAAATCTCATTATATCCAGTAAGCTTTCTATCAAAGTTGCAGTAAATTATGGCTAAGACCAATATTTAAGGACATGTTTCTTAAAATACATCACTATTTGTTTCAAAATAACGTTAGCAGCCCTAATTTTTCCTCACCTCATTTTTAGATCAGTCATTCCTGCTTTCCCATAATTCCGTTCATACATGAGTCTTAGCTATTGCTTACTTTAACAAAAGAGGAAACCACTGTACCCTTCCCCTCCACCACTGTACCTTTCTCTAAACCAGTCTAGAAGGTTACAATGTTTGATGGTATTGGAGCTCATTGACTGAAAAGTCCTAGAATGGAAGTTTTTAGTCTCCCCACAAATCACTGAGAATCATTAACAAGTGTTATTTATGGGCAGGGGGTTGGACTAGAAGACCTCCAAGGTTCCTTCCAACTATGTTATTCTGTTATTCAGGAAAGGATGGTTAGCAATTGTGTCAATGCATTGATTGTAAAACATTATTATCTCTAAGCTATGTTATTAGGCTAATGTAAGAATAAAATAAAGATTGAAGCCTAGATAGTATGTTGAATTCCTTAGAAAAAGTGATGAAAATGCCATAAACAAATAAAACTTACCTTTTGGTGAGACTTTGATATGTGGATTTGACTTGTTTTGAAGTTATATCTGTTTATCTAAATAAAGAATATTAAAAACAGTAAAATCAAACATAACTTTTTATTCATACAAAAATATTGCTGCAAGCCACCCAAAGTCACTTGACAGTGAGATGGGTGGCATATAGATTAAATAAACAAACAAATAAACAAACAAACAAACAATAAGAAAGGCTTTCCGCACTGAACAGACTATTATCCAAATTATCTCTTTTGAATGCTCTTCGGTTTAAGTTATTACACATTCTTGTTTACCGGAAAGAAAACAAATGTCAAGGCCAGAATTGCATTTTGGGATAACAATTGGTCTTTAAATAATTTGTCTTTATTTACAGATAAACAACAGGATACTTAAGGACTTGCTTGTGATCAGTGGTGAAACTCATGTCTTCCCTGTTCTTGAATTTTGAAAGTTTTGAATTCAAGCAAGCAGCTCCCTATTTTGCTCCCTGAGAGAAAACATGAAGATTTGTTTATGATTTAACTATTGTGATAATATGTAATATGCTTTGTTTGGTTTCCATTCTTTCAGTTTTATAAACCTGTAATTGTTGATGAACATTTTAGTTTATGGCTTCATGTGGTGCTTGAACTCAATCAACTGAGATTTATTTTATGGTTTCATGGAATCACAGAACTGGAAGGAAGAGGGACCTGCCAACCTCAAGAGGGACGTAGTGGCTCAGTGGCTAAGACACTGATCTTGTCAATTGACAGGTCAGCAGTTCAGTGGTTCAAATCCCTATTGCCACGTAATAGGGTGAGCTCCCATTACTTGTTCCAGCTTCTGCCAACCTAGCAGTTCAAAAGCACATAAAAAATGCAAGTAGAAAAATAGGGACCACTTTTGGTGGGAAGGTAACAATATTCTGTGTGCCTTTGGCATTTAGTCATGCCGGCCACATGACCACAGAGATGTCTTTGGACAGTGCTGGTTCTTTGGCTTTGAAACAGAGAAGAGCACTGCCCCCTAGAGTCAGGCACGACTAACACATATGTGCGAGGGGAACCTTTACCTTTACCTTTAATCCAACCTCAATGCAGGATCCAATATCTCTGACATGACTACTCATCCTCCATTTGAAGATTTCTAGGGAAGAACAAATCACCATTTTTTAAATTATTATTTATTTTTATTAATCATATTTCTATGCCGCCCACTCTCTGAGGACTCTGGGTGGCTTACAACAATCCACAGTATACTAAATAGCATATTGCCCCCCAACAATCTGGGTCCTCATTTTACCCACCTCAGAAGGATGGAAGGCTGAGTCAACCTTAAACTGGTGAGATTTGATCTGCTGATCTGCTAAACTAGCAGTCAGCTGAAATAGCTGCAGTACAGCACTCTAACCACTGCACCACCTCAGCTCTTTCACATTTCATGTGATTTCACTGACTGACATGTTATACAGTCAGGATATTCCTTCTTCTGTCTAGCCTGAGCTACTCCTTAGAGCAGGGATGTCAAACTTGATTTCACTGAGGGCTGCATCAGGGTTGTGTTTGACCTCGGGGGGCTGGGGGGCCTTGGGCAGGGTGGGTGTGACCAGCTTGACATCACTCATGTCAGGGGTACCTGTGGTGGCCCGAGCATTTTGCCAGCAAAAATGGGCTCCCGAGCTCCATTTTTGGCTGCCACAGCCTCCTGTGACCTCTACCACTGAAAACAGAACTCGGGAGGACTGTTTTCACTGGCAGAGGATTGCAGGAGGCTGAAAACGGAAATCAGGAGCCTGTTTTCACTGGCAGAAGCACCGCGGGCCAGTCCTTCGCTGTTTCCAGGATGGTCATGAGGACCAGATCTAAGTATCCCATGGGCCAGATCCGGCCCCCAGGCCTTGAGTTTGACACCCCTGCCTTAGAGCATTAACCCATTGGTTCTGATCCTGCTCTCAGGGACAATATAGAACTCCACTCTCTATACTGTATTGTAGCATTCCTTCAGATTCTATCACATTTCCCCTCAGGTGCCTTCTGTCTAGGGCCTGGCTAAGCATTCCCAGATCCTTTAACTGTTTCCCATAGAATTTGTTTTCAGATTTCTCATTACCTTAATGGTGTTTCAATTAGCTCCAATTTGTTATTCTCCTTTTTGAATGTAACGCCAATAATTGGACCTAAAATTTCAAATGGTATCCCATAAAAGCAGACTAGATTTGAATAATTACTATCTATGATCAGGACTTTGCTCCTGGGTGCTTATATACCCTAAGATAGCATTTGCTTTTTTTGCAACTTGATCATACTGCTAGCTCATGTCTAACTTGTGGTTGACAAGGACAAACAGATTCTTTTCACGTGTCCTCCTCTCAAGCCAGGTCTTGCAATCCTAGACCCATGCCTTTTATTTTTCCTACCCAGATGCAGTTGTTTGCATTTTTCCTTGTTAAAATAGATCCTGTTTTTGACACATTCTCAAGCCTAGCTAGATTTTATTTAATATCCTCACTTTTAGATTATACTAGCTATCCCTCCCAGTTTTGTGTCATCTGCAAAATTCATAATTCTCTTATCTAAGTCATTGATAAATTGGTGAACAGCACAAAGTCCAGGACGGAGCCCTGTGGCACTCCATTTAATAATTCCCTAAAAGATAAGGAACCAAATTCTTTAGGTAAAATCATTCAGCCAATTGCAAATACATCTGAAATAATATTATTTAAGCCATATTTTATCAGTAGGCATCCTGTTGAAACCTTTGCTAAGGTCCAAGTACATTAAACTAATCTATCAAAGAAGAGAATATGGTTAGTTTAACACAGTTTGTTTGCAACAACTAATGCTGGCTCCTCTCAATGGTAGCATGCCTTTCCACAAACATGTTGCTTGAAAATCTATTTGGTCCCATGTGTTATAAAGCTGACAGATCTGTAGTTTCCCAGATCTTCCATCTTCCCAATTTCAAACATGGGGACATTTTCTCCCTTCTGGGCCCTTGTCAGGTTTTTTTAGGAGTTCTTCAAGATTATTAAGTATGATTTTGAGATCATCCATGTTAGTTCCTTTAATAATTTGTTATCTAATTCATTTGAAACCAGAGATCTGATTTCAGTTAAATAAATGAAACCCCCATTTTCTTCCTCTTTTTTGTGTTCAAGTCAATTTTGACTTTTATAATTGACTTGGCAATATTTTCAGAAGTTGTTTGCCATGGCCTTCTTCCTGGGAGGGCTGGAGGGAGCAACTTGTTGTCACTCAGCTGGTTTACATGCCCAAGGCAGGGCTAGAACTCACAGAATTCTAGAATTCATTAGCATTTACTCTCCTGGCTTCAAGACCTATGCCTTTCACTACTTTATTAAACTGGCTCTCTAATTATATCTTACCTTCTCCTTTTTTGTCTTAAGATACAGTTCTCTTCCCCCTTCCCCCAATGCTTTGTAATGACTAGTTAGGTCTCCATTTTTCTTGTGAGAGAAAACAGATGCAAAATAGGAGTTAAGGAGGTCTGTTTCTGATCACTGCTCATTACCAAGTCACAATGTTTTGCTCTAGTCAAGAATGGTTTTTAAGAAACAAGCTTTAAAAGGAATGCAGACTGTATTTATCATTCTGATAGCACCAAGAACCAAGCACCAAGATTTGGTTAGCTTAAACTACTGCATTATATATAGTCATCTTGAGTGTGAAGGACTGTGTGTTCAATTTTTGGTAAAGGGTCTGAACCTCATAGCATAACATCTGGCTTCCCATATTTGATTAATCTCAAAAACAATGAAAATAATAATGTAGTGCCTGCTTCCTGATAGCCAGTGTAACTTTTTAATCAATAGTAACTCCAACTTGATAAACATACTATTTGAAATATATTGCTGTTCTTATGTTTTTCAAAATGTAGGATAAAGTACATTTCCTTTGACTGATAAAGAATACCATGAATTCATGTAAATAATGTAACATGTAACCCTAACACGTACGTTTTGATGTCACAATGTCAGAAATAGTTTACACAGAGTATCATTTCTAGCGACATTGTTATTCTGGCTTAAAATCATTGATGGTGCTGCAGATTAAGTTTTGCTATAATCTTGTTCCCTTGGAGTTTCATTGATGTGAACAAAAGAGCTATGCTTATAGTTCATATAAGTTTTTACTGTTGCTTGAGCAACTGATTAATAGATCTCACTTTAATCCAAAGTAAGAAAGAAATGCATTGTGATTTTGTCATATGACATTGATTCAAAGGAAAAACTAAATAGTCCAGTAATTACCGGTAATCCTTGAATCAGAAGCTGCAGTTTTCTTCCAAAGAGATAGTTCATGCCTGTTTGGATGGGTAATCCCTTCCTCTTACAACATCCTTTAAAGCAGGAGTCCCCAAACCTGGCAGCTTTAAGACTTGTGGACTTCAAGAATTCTGGCTGGAGAATTCTGGGAGTTGAAGTCCACAAGTCTTAAAGCTGCCAAATTGAGGACCCCTGCTTTAAATCAAATTTTTAAAAAAAGATACTGCCCTTGTTTTATTCAAAAGTCTAAAAGCACCTTTATTTGAAGGATAGGTATGTTTTGTACGGGACTGCCAATCAGTTGGTGACTGAGGCTGCAGCCCTATGAGCCATCAAATAAGAACTTGCTTCACAGTGTTTATCTGTTACTAAATGCTTATCCTTCAAAATAAAAGTTTTCACAATGGTGCAACATTTACAATTATGAACTAGACATTTAAACAAAAAATGATAACTTAAATAATACTAAATAGCAAAGTAAAATAAACAAGATATCATTGCAATGTAACAGAATTCATAAATTACATTAAGTGTAGCTGCCAGATTTGGCTGTAAAAATGTTGATGGTCATTAGATACAGGTGACTTACTTGGACTTACAACCATTCTTTTAGTGACCATTTGAAGTTACAACAATCCTGGTAGGCCTGTTTTTTGCCTTCCCCAGGGTCCAGAGGCTTTCTTGGAGCCTGGGGAGGATGAAAATAGCCATCCCCGCCCCCCCCCGGAGGCCTTCCAGAGGCTGGAAAGAGCCCATTTCCCAGCTTCCAGTGGGACCAGAAGGCCCAAAAATCAACTGACCGGCGCTGGACCTGAGCTAGAGCAATGCTCGCATGCCCACAGATATTGCCCCATGTGCCACCTGGTTCCATCGCTGGTTATTGGGAGTGAGACTCTGGCCCCCTCAGAGAGGGCTCGCAATCTGTGTGTCCTCCTGGATGCACGGCTGTCTTTAGAAGACCATATGATGGCTGTGGCCAGGGGGGACTTTCTATCAGGTTTACCTGATTCACCAGTAGCGTCCCTTTCTGGACTGGGACGCACTGCACACAGTCACCCACACCTTCGTCACTTCCCATCTGGACTACTGTAACGCTGTCTACATGGGGCTCTCCTTGAAGAGCACTCACAGGCTCCAACTGGTCCAGAATGCGGCTGCGCGGGTGATTATGGGAGCGACCCGTTGCATCCATGTGACACCTCTCCTGCGTGAACTGCACTAGCTCCTGGTGGTCATCCGGGTGTGATTCAAGGTGTTGGTTACCACCTTTAAAGCACTCCATGGCTTAGGAACTGGATATTTACGAGACTGCCTTCTGCCACTGATAGCCTCCCACTGACCAACACGCTCCCACAGAGAGGGGCTCCTCAGGGTGCCATCGGCCAAGTAATGTTGACTGGTGACCCCCAGGGGGAGAGCCTTCTCTGTGGGGGCACCCACCCTCTGGAATGAACTGCCCCCGGGGATATGTATAATCCCTGACCTGCATACCTTCCGCCGTGCCCTTAAGACTTTACTTTTCCAACAAGCTAGACTAGCTTGACAACAATCTCGATTGGGGTTTTTAAATTTTGGGTTTTTAATTTGTGAAGCCAAATTATCTAATTTATTTTAAATTGTTTTTACATTTTGTATGCTATGTTATTTTATTGTGGCTGTGCACCGCCCTGAGTCCTTCAGGAGAAGGGCAGTATAGAAATTTGATAAAATCAAATCAAAATCAAATCAAAGTGCCCCGATGACAATGGGTATTACTGTTACATGTTTCATCCATAGCCATGTAGTTTCGATGGCCAGGTCACGATATTGCATGATTTTTTCCAGTTATTTTTCTTCGACTCTGGCATCTCCTGGTACCACAATGTCAATAAATCGTACGTTTCAGTTTTTGGCAACTGTGATATCTGGCATGTTGTGTTCCAAGTGACGATCTGTCTGTATTCAAAAGTTCCACAAGATTTTCACCTTCTCATTTTCTATAATTTTTTTCCACTTTATGTTCCCATGACTTTTTGGATACAGGAAAGTTGTATCTTTTACATAATGACCAGTGGATTAATTTAGCAATTTGGTTGTGTCTGGCTTTGTTGTTGTTGTTTTTATTTATTTATTTATTTATTTAATTTTTTTAATGCTGCCCATCTCCCCTACAAGGTGACTCTGGGGAAAATAATTTAGTATTCTGTGGTAGATAAGCTGGGTCATCTTAATTTATACCATACTGGCATGAAAAAAAAACCTTTAATCATTAGGCAGAAGATTCCTATTCAATTATTTATTAATATTTCACATTTCTAAACAGCTATCTCCCTTAGAGAGGGACTCTGGGTGGTATACAATAAAACAGGATAATAGTGAAGCTCAACAAAGCTACTAGCGCATTGAATTGTAGTCTGGTTTCCCACAACATATCAAGCCAGCTGTACAGTTTGACTATCTTCTTGTTAATGTTTGTTATGTGAACCTCTTCTATCATGCTTTCGAAAAACAGTTAAATAAACAATAATTTATGTGATGTGTTGCATCAGTATGCTTGTATAGGAATACCATACCAAGTGACCAGCAACTTCTTGAATCTATATGTTGGTATCAATGAGGGTTTTTGGAAAGAGTTGGCCATTTTTTCTTATGCCATAGAAGAGATTTGGGACATAATGCTCCAAGCATATCAGTACAACACTTAAAGTGCAATGTAATATTTGTTTTTCAATATTAAGAGGACATTTTAAAATGGAACCTAATGACATGCTATGCTAAATTGTACTTGTTTATAGAGTGATCAGTCCCCTGACCTTATGTATTATATAAACCTAGAGACGGGGAAAAGTCTGTAGTTTTATAGGTAGAAAATGATTGTTTAATCTCCAGCATACACAATTAAAAGGATCAAGTAGCAAGTAATGGTAACAAATCCCACTTATGACATGAAGATACACATGGGAACAGATGGACAACTATGTTAGATATACTCATTATATTACAATGCATTGTTTACGGACTTTAGCCAATTATGCCTATTTTTCCTGGGACTATATATCCACATTAATTTATTTATATTTGAAATTATGCTCTACTAAGTTTGGTGAGTTTGATTAGCGATCAACTAATCAGAATAGAGCTGGAAGGGGCCTTCGAGGTCTTCTAGTCCAACCCCCTGCTCAAGCAGGAGACTCTATACCCGTGATGGCGAACCTATGGCATGCCTGCCACAGGTGGCATGCGGAGCCATATTGGTGGGCACACGAGCATTGACCTACCTCAGCTGCAGCACACATGCACGTGCCAGCCAGCTGATTTTCAGGCCTTCCAGGCCCACCAGAGGTCAGGAAACAGGCTGTTTCCAGCCTCTGGAGGGCCTCCAGGGGGTGGGGGTTGGGGAACGCTGTTTTTGCCCTCCCCAGGCTCCTAGAAAGCCTCTGGAACCTGGGGAGAGTGAAAAACAGGCCTACTGGGGCCATCATGTCATTGTGTGCCAAAAGTGGGGGGAGCGTGGAGGGGTCGCATGCACATGCATGGGGGCACATTTATGTGTATGGGCATGTGTGCGTGTCACAACCCCCCCCCCCACGTTCCCCTCTTTTGGCATGCAATGGCAAAAAGGTTAGCCATCACTGCCCTATACCATTTCAGACAAGTGACTATACCATTTCAGTCTCTTAAAAACCTCCAGTGATGAAGCATATTTATTAGAAGGAAAGTCACTACTGTACTGAAATATAACCCCTTGCTCGCTTTTTTATATAGAACAAGTGGCCCTATTTTTAAGTGGTTGGAAAGTGTGACAAAAGTGTACCATTAATTAGGGAACAATTCAACAGATCTTGGGGTAGTGTGGAGCAATCAATTCCCTTTTGATAGTTGGTTGGGAATATATTTGCACACTTTTTTCCTTTAGTTAATCTTATTTTTTTATATTGTTTTAATCACATCCTGCAATCTAGCTAGAGTAGCAGTTCCCAAGCCTGGGTAAAATTGAGTAAAAGGGTTTTTTCTTTGCATAATGACACGATTCACTACCTAATCACAATAGGGGCATCTGAAAAAGGACTTTTTGATAAGCAGTTTCGGTTATGAAGGATAAGGCTTGGAAAGCACTGAGCTAGACTCACTTCCCAGCTTAGGTAGCATTTAGTAAGCTAATTTAGTCTCATTTGTCATATGAATGGGAGCCTTTCTGATTAATTTACAGTATAGTCGATTTATTGGGTTAAGTAAATCAATAACACTGTTTGGGTAAATGCAGTCTCTTAGAAACATGTTTCAGGTTTACATACATTTGCGTTTAATCATTCCCCATTTTTACATTTTTTGCCTGTAATATTGCTGTTACATTGGTCTTTTTCTATATTCAATCTAGACTGCATTTTAAGGGTGGAATCAAAACAATTAAGATGGTGAAGCTGCAGTCCCACTTTTCACCCAAGATAAGCATAGGCACACTTGTGGCTGAGCTGGTCAGCAAGTGTGAAAAATACCAGGAGTGTGTGATCATAATACAATGCGCTTTTTGGGTGGCAGCAGGTGAACTGAATGCTGAGGCTTTCAAAAAACATTTTTCTGATCAATAAAGCAAGTATGTCACAAAGGTGGTTTTTCAAGAGGCAACTGGACTTTCTAGTTTTTTTCTCAAGACATTTCGCTTCTCATCCAAGAAGCTTCTTCAGCTTTGTTTTTCTTTGAAGACTTTATCAATTCAATTCAAATCTTTATTGTCAGTGCACAACATATGTATAATGAGATTGGTTGAGCTCCCTTAGTGCACCCCCCCCAACACAATACGACTCACAGCAAAGACAGAAAATCCCTAACCCAATAAATCATATTAACAAAACACCCAGTCCTATTGCACCAGTGTGAACATGTTACACATTGCATGGGCCCCAAAGGCTTCTTCAGCTCTGTTTTTCTTTGACGACATCCAAGAAGCTTCTTCAGCTCTGAAGAAGCTTCTTGGATGAGATGCGAAACATCTGCAAAAAAACCCCAGAAAGTCCAGTTTCCTCTTGAAAAAAAGCGCCAGGTCATCGTTTGGGACAACGATGTTGCCTTCGATGGCTGTTCCTTCGCTCCCGCATCCTTCCTAAAACACGTGAAGCCGGAAGAAGCGGCACACCTTCCCACCGAGGGCTCAGCCGACAGCGGGGTTGTGTGAGGGGCCGGGCCGCCAGGAGGGCTTCTCATTGGGGCAGAGCGCGCTCGTGATGAGAAGGCGAGGCCGAGGCCTTGGCTGTTTTCGGCTCCGCCTGTCAGGCCTTCCTCCTCTTTTCCCCTCTGCCGCCCCCTTCAGCCAGCTCCACTTTACAATCGGCCGGCCGCCACTCGGCGAAGCGCCTCTGAGCCGCTCGGAGAGAATTTCCCCGCCTCCCGCACTTGGTTGGCTTCTTCCCTTCGCCTTTGCAAGGCCTCTGAAGCCCGCCGTCCTGTGAGAGCCTGTCCGGGCCAGCCCAAAGCTGGCCTCCGCCGTCGCCATGGAGCCTTGCCCGACGACGGATGGCTCCTGCGAGAAGAAAAGGTAAGGAGGGGACGATCCTTTGCCCTTCGCTGCCGGTCGCGGCCTGAGAGAGCCTTTCCCGATCGGGACTGCCGGCCGTTGTTATAAGGGTCCAGGAGTGGAACAGAGGCTCCCTCCCCATCCCCCCATTTTTTTTTTAAAAAAAATGTGTAATTCGGTGTGTGGAAGGAAGGAGCGTCTGTATGGCCAGGAACAAGAAGAACCTTTCCTCACAAAACGCCCCCCCCTCCCCAAAATCTTTATAATCTCTCAGTCTTCACGGGCAAAAACCCCACGTCAACCTAAGCAGCGATTTATTCAGCCCAGGTTTTTTCCCCCAACCGTGTGTGTGATCGCAGACCAGGCTCGCCGAGCCGAAATTCCGGATGATGAGTATTGTCGTCTGCCGTGTGTCTCGGGGGTGGTGGTGGTGGTGGTGGTGGTGATTGCCAAATTATGTAAAACTCCCCCCTTCTAACCTGTTCGAGATTTTGTCTCTCCTTTTTAAAAATGGGTAGAGCGGGTGGCTCAAGACAGGGTGGACTTGGAAGATTTCTCTTGTCCAGGGGTTTTGTTTAATTGTCCCCTTCATAGCTGATTTTTCGTGCCCATCTTTTGTTCGTTAGCGACACCCCCTTCCTTGCTTCTCAACTACCATTTTTGTTCCTATTTTCCCTAAATAGCTTTACGTCCATTCACATTTGTCTTCATCTCCCCCCCCACCATGTCCTCTTATGCCCTTTCTTCCTCCCCCCCTTCTTCCCTTTTCTTAGAAGATGTTTTCACTCTTTTATTTCTTCTCCTCCCCAATTGTCCACGTCGCCATTTTGTGCTGGGGGGGGGGGGAGTATTTGAATGTGAGAACCAGAGAGAGAGAGAGAGAGAGAGAGAGAGAGAGAGAGAGAGAAATCAGATTTCTCTCAAGATTTCATAGTAGATGTTCTTAGCTTGCTAAATATGCAACTTTTTTGCAAGATAATTGCTATTGTAAGACATGGAGTCTCCACATTTGAGGGTGGGTTTTTTTTTTGGTTCTTGTTTATTAAGGCATAACAACAAAAAAAAAGAGATCTGGCATTTCAAAAGAGTCAGGAAATGTGATGATGGCTTTAATCTAATGGTGGTCTGGTTTTTGGAGTAGTCCACAGGAGTTATGTTAATGTGTCTTGACTGTAAATGGATATGAAAAGGATGGATCTATCTTGACTGGTTATGATTTGGAAAGAACAGCATTTTGCCCATTTACATTTTCAAATTCTTTGTAAGGAGACAATAAGAGAGATTAATTAGAAAGGCAGGTAGAATAACTCTTAATAATAGAGATGGTTATATGCTGTCTTAGGTGGGAGAGTCAGTGATACTTTTAAGATTTTCAGATTCTTTCAGTGCTGAGACAGATTACCCTGTAATTTTTAGCAAAATGACACCGAAAAGGGCATTATCCTGCAAGGTTGGCTGAAGTTGTTCTAAGTCCCCAACTTGTGCTTCTCCTACCTGAATCTTCCTGAGGTGATTTCAACTTGAGTTCCCACCAAGCTACTTCTGCCAAAATATGGTTGCTACACTTCAGTGAACTGTTAGCAGTAATTTTTTTGGTTTGTGGAAAGGTTTGCATTCATGTGTTTTTGGAAGTTGCAGGTCCTGGGATGGTCTGTTTTATATTTCACTAACTCCAAACCTTTTATGAAGGGTTAAGTTTATCAATTTTACAGAATATGTAAACAATAGAATGAGAACTCTGTACTATGTTAAAATAGAGTGTTTTAATAGCATGGGGCTCCTTGATATGCTTAGATATAAAAATGGCTTTACTGGTTCACAATAAAGAATAATTTGCACTGTAGAACTAATCTGAGGCTTTTCTCTACCAGTTGTGAAATACACAACTTCTTCCATTCCATTTAATATTCAGTAATAGACCAGTTGACTGTGACAAAACAGTGTCTTTTCTTTGGGAGATAGCTGGGAAAGATACACGACAGCTGATGTGACATATAAAGGTTTGGCTATCCCGACCTCTAGGATCTGTCTCATTTTTTTGTAATAGTAAGGCAGTCTTCATCTTGAGAAAGATTTAAATTGAATGAAAAAGGTAATTATCCACTAAATTTCAAAAATACCTCCCTGCTCTAAAAGGAACAATACAAATTTACTTTGGGTCAATTTATATGTTAATCCTTCTCTTGAATTTTAGTGTGAATACTTAGCAGTTTGTAACTAAATATTTAGGACTAGCAAACAGCTTCCATAAATCCTGTCTCCACCCCTAAGTTATAAAGCAATTAAAAATTCTTCAAAGGGGACTGGATTGCTTCATACATTTATAGACCTTGGGTAGAAAACAGGTGGACCTTATTACATCACATTAAATGTGATTTTTTTTAACCATTCATGATTTAAAATAGTCAATATATTTGACCTTAGATTTTTCAGAGTTTGGTGAAAGTGGCTTGCAAAGATTACTGGTTGTCTTTATTTTGTTTTATCTTTCTTTTCACAACTTGAGTCTGGATTCTTAAATTTTTACATTTTATGTATTTATCATCTCTTTACTCATTTGATATCCTAGGAAGTCTTCTAAAAGACTTAATGGAATTTTGTAGAGATGTACAATTAATAGGTAATATGACAGGTTTTTCCTCTCACCCCCTATTTCACCTACATCAGTTCTAAATTACAAAGAAACAGCATATGATGGAATGATTCATGATTTGGTGTGAATGCTTCTGTTTAAAAAGTATTGTAAACTTAGTAGAGGAAGTTGCCTCTCAGAGAAACTGAAATATGATTCTTTTAAAATCATGAAGTCAAGAAAGATTTGCTTTCCCTCCAGCTGTTTTACTTTCCAAAGGGAGAATTGGAAAGCTGCTTTCTGCTTTGCAGAGGTTATATTTTACTATATTTGTAACTGTAGCTTATATAAAACCTGTTTTGATTTAATCAAAATCTGATTCAAACAATGCCCCATTGCTTTTAATTAAAGGTAAAGGTTCCCCTCGCACATATGTGCTAGTTGTTCCTGACTCTGGAGGGGGGGGGGCTCATCTCTGTTTCAAAGCCGAAGAGCTAGCTCTGTCTGAAGATGTCTCCGTGGTCCTGTGGCCGGCATGACTAAATGCCAAAGGCGCACAGAACGCTGTTACCTTCCCACCAAAGGCGGTCCCTATTTTTCTACTTGCATTTTTTACGTACTTTCGAACTGCTAGGTTGGCAGAAGCTGAAACAAATAATGGGAACTCACCCCATTACATGGCACTAAGGATTTGAACTGCTGAACTGCCAACCTTTTGATTGACAAGCTCAGTGTCTTAGCCACTGAGCCACTGCGTCCCATATCGTTTTTATTAGCCCAAGTATTTTTCGGTTGAAAAATAAAAGTTTAAATCAAAGATGAAGGGAGCTTTGCACAGGAATGTTTGATAATATTAACAAGTGCACGAGTGATGGTGGTTTTGATAGTGGTTTAGTTTCCTTTCTCCTCAAGGCTAGTTTTTGTTTGCCCCAATCATTATGCTATTTAATATTTCTTCCTTGGGAGTTTAGGAATTATCCATTGGGAAAAAAAAGGAAAGCATCACTTTCTTGCAACCTCAGAATATGTTGGATTCTGGCTTGCCAGCTGACTTTAAACCATTCTGCTACTCTCTAATTCTGGGAATATAAAAAATTCCATAATGCTCCAAACCAAGTGTGTCTTAAGTTTCATGTTTTCCTTAATGAATGGAAATAAACAGACATATGCTCCTGGGAACTTTATGCAGCTGTTAAAATGATCTTTCCTTTTTTCTAAAAATGATTGTCTTCTTTAGGCTTAGGTCTCTTGAATAGGATAGCAAAATACAGTTCAGACCCCTATTGTTTTGTTTAAACTTACAGTAACGGACAAACGGGGATGGTGATAGAACTTTGTGAATTCAAAACAAGCCGTGTCTGTGGAAGATTTGCTGCTCAGCTCAGTCTTAACACTGTTTGAAAGTAGATCTACTGAATTCAGAGAGGGTTTAAATTGCTTTTGCTTTCAAAACAGAATACAAGACTAATAGAAAACTGTTTTTAAAGATATTATTACATATCTAATGATCTGCCTTTCTATTATGTCAATAAAGAGCACATTTCAGTAATAGAGAATAAATTCAGAGAGGTTTAATTCCATCTAAAAATAAGCATGGAATTGGTTTTGTAATCTTAAAATAAAACTAAAAAATATATTGGAATACATGAGATATAATTGGCTTCATTTTAGGATCTTTTAAGACAGTTAAGAAGTTAAAGTTTAGTGTCATTCTAACTTAGAGCATAATATTTAGGTCACCATTTAGTTTATGTTTTTATTTGACTTGATATAATAGTGACACCATAGCTAACTAATTCGGAACAAGATTTAAGAATGGATACTTTGTTCACCAATTTATGCATAAGCCATAGTGTATAACTTTGTTGAGGATTTTTATTAACTAATAGGAATTTGATAGTGGTCAAATTAGAATGCTTTTTGGATATGCTTTTATGCTAAGCAACTGAACTGATCTGTATTAGTTGTGAGATTGGGCCATGATTGCAAATCCAAAAATTTACACTAAGAATGCCTCAAAAATGTGAAGTTGTATAATAAGGTTTTTAACCTTCACTGTGTTGAAGATGTCCTTTCCAGAAATAGGATAGTTCACATAAACTCTAAATGATAGTGGACAATTGTATCCATAGATGTCATAGAACCATATAACTGTGATAAATCTGGAAGTGTCCCTGTACTGCAAGCTCATTCTTCCAACGCAACCTTATTCAGAATGAATAATTCTTATACTATTTGAATGGAAGAACTACTTACGCTACGGCCATCTTTTCAAATTCAACTTATTTACCTAAAGCACCTATTACATTATTTAAGTATTAACTTAAATAATGTAATATTTAGATTGACTTCTCTTGATTACAATATTACAGAAAAATACTGCTGGATGTCTTCAACACACCAGAACTTCAGGCAGATATTAAACACCTACTCAGGAGACAAGAGAGTACTTGAGAGAAGACAAAACATTTAATTTGTTGGTTGTCCTGAGTTGTTTAAATTTAATAAAGTAAATAAATATGAACTTGCTTAGCGACTATATGAAGTTATGACAGACCACACAAAAGCTACTTATAACTCAATTTTGAAGTTGTGGTAACAATAGCACTTAGACTTATATACTGCTTCACAGTGCTCTACAGCCCTCTCTAAGTGGTTTCCAGAGTCAACCTATTGCCCCCAACAATCTGGGTCCTCATTTTACTGATCTCAAAAGGATGAAAGGCTGAGTCAACTTTGAGCCAGTGAAAATCGAACTTGTGGCAGCTGGCAGTCAGCAGAATTAGCCTGAATACTGTGTTCTTAAAGTCACATGGTCACATTTGGGCACTTAGCAACTAGGTCATATTTGTGGGCATTTGCAGTGTCCCACAGTCACCATTAGGAAAATTGGATTCACTTAAGAACAGTGTTCATTTAATGACTGCTGCTGCAGCAAAAAAAAAAAAAATCCAGTCACATGATGCGACCACAATGACTTCTGGGCTCAATTATGGTCTCAAGTCAAGGACTACCTGTATAAACCTCTCAAGTACTGTTCCTTGAGACATGTCTCACAGATAGGAATAGAATCATTACATAACTACGGTATGCTCCAGCCCCTAAGGTACATTTGGATCATGATCAAAGGTATGAAAATATGCTGTATCTCTTCCAGCAAAGTAATCTGTTACATTGACAAAATAATCCTGTCCATAGCAAGACAGAAGCCCACATAGAAATGGATCTGGAAAAAGTTTTCTCTTAAGAATCTTTGCAGTTGGGTTACCTTCATTCTCTTCATCTCATTACCACATCATATTTTCCATTGGATATACATATGATAAAATTCTTTGGATATAGTTATGACAATATTCTAAGTACCACTTTTGGGTGTTCACATCTTCAACAACAACATATTATTCAATTATATGTTTTATTTAGCAAAATGTTCATAATTCACTGTGGTAGAACATTCTGTTCATCCTGGACACTTGGTGTCCATACTGAGGCCAAGACTTGAAAGGAACACTTGAGGTAGTTATTGACAAATCTCTAGAACTTCCAATTGGAAATCAATTGGATTTCATGTTTCTCCAAAAGGATGCTACTAATGTTTGATCTACAATCAACCAGACCAGACTTTTCTCTGTGCTAGTGGAAACTGCAGTGAACAGAGAGCTCAGCTATATGACCTGTGTGGGTAACTGACTACAGAAAAAAACAAATTTGGATACCAATTTGGATATAAGGAAATGAACTAGAAATATATTTTAAATAACACTTTCTTTTTTACAGGACAGGTTTTTGAGAAAATCACATAATTTTGTTGTGTTAGATGTATAGCATAAGTTCCTTTGGGCTACAGAAAAAAATAATTGATTGCAAAAGTTATTTATGTAAGTAGGAAAGCTTTTTTGTATTGGCCAGCGGACTGGTTGTCTGAACTATTTGTTTTGAAGTGTTCTCCAGCAGTACTGTGAAGTAACTATGAAGAATGCATTTGCCTACAATAATTGAAACTTGTTATACAACTTTCATTATCATCAGATCGCTTTGTCCCTGTGGTTGTCCTTAGTGAGGCTGTTTTGGAACAAATGTTTTGAGGATCCAAACCTAAATGTGGGATTCGTACAGCATAAATCCACAGTAGTCAGTTTGATTCTTATTTATGTGTGGTATGTCTCAATTCTCATTGGTCTGTTCTACAAACCATAATTTATTTGATTCTGGTATAATGATATGATTAAAACAAAACTCAGTGTGATGTATCAATCTACCCAATCAGAATAACAATAATAGAAACAATTCCATGTGCCAGTTTAAATGTCTCAGGAAAATCAAAGAAGACACTGCAGATTGTCTGCACCCAATGTTCTGGCACATCTGCCTTCTTTCATTGGACATTGATGTTGTATTGGGGGATGGGGTGGAGAAAAGGGTGCTGGATAGTATTTTATGCATAAATGTGGAACATTTCCAGTTCAATTCAATCTAATTCAAATCTTTATTGTCAGTGCACAACATATGTGCAATGAGATTGTTTGAGCTCCTTCAGTACCCTACCCCCCAACACAATATAACTCACAGTGAAGATAGAAATCCCTAACCCATTAAATCATATTAACAAAACACCCAGTCCTATTGCACCAGTATGAGTGTGGAACAGCCTGTCTAAAATCGAAATATGAAGAATTTTGAATTCAAAAATTTTAATAAAATTCTGGAAGGTTTCCAGAGTGTAATTTGCTTAATATCTACTTACATTAATAATTAAAAAAGTAAAAGTAAGCCTTAACAAGCAAGTAATAGTCATTGATTTACTTCAGTTCTAGTCTGTGAATACAAGTAGTCCTTAGAACCACAATTGAGTCCAAAATTTCTGTTGCTAAGTGAGACATTTGCTGAGTGAGTTTTGTTTCATTTTATGACCTTTTTGCCACAGTTAAGTGAATCACTGCAGTTGCTAAGTTAGTAACACGGTTGTTAAATGAATTGGCTTCCCTATTGGCTTTGCTTATCTGAAGGTCACAAAAGGGAATAACATGACACTGCATTTGTCATAAATATGAGTCAGTTGCCAAGTGTCTAAATTTTGGTTACATGATTATGGGAATGCTGCAATGATCGTGTGAAAAACAATCATGAATCACTTTTTCCAGTGCCGTTGTAACTTTGAAAAGTCACTAAATGGACTTATAAGTCAAGGACTACCGGTAACCAACCACCCTGAATGAGTGACTGAGTTGGGTGACCATATTTATTCTAATTGCTGCCTCTCTAGTTTTTGACTGTGAGGGATGTAATATCCAGTTGGTTGTCATATGTATAGACTTTTAATCACAACGTTAAGGCAGAATGTTGCCCAGGGTATACCATCATGGAGGTAGTCTATACTTTATACCCTGATGACCATATACATTTTCTTAATAAATAACAGGAAAAAGGTATTTCTCCTCTTGAAAAGTTCAATAAGCAATAGTTTGGGCATTTGCAAGCTCAGGCGCCCAAAATACTTGTAACGTTTTTTATTTCACAGTAGACATCTTACAATTAGCAGCTTGCCTCAAAAAGAAGGCACAATGAATAGAACAGAACAGAATAACAGAGTTGGAAGGGATCTTGAAGGTCCTCTAGTCCAATCCTCTGCTTAAGCAGGAAACCCTACAACATTTCAGACAAATGGTTATCTAATCTCTTCTTAAAAACTTCCAGTGTTGGAGCATTTACAACTTCTGGAGGCAAGTTGTTCTACTGATCAATTGTTCTAACTGTCAGGAAATTTAATTCTGTTCTGTTTAGTCAGTCTGGGATAAGCTTTGAATAGAAAGAAGAGAAACTTAATATTACACTTAATATTATAAAGGAGGACATTGTTACCTTTATTCATGGACAAATTAGTTGGAAGTCAGACTAATATATAGCTTGAATAAAATACTACTTGTTATATTCTTAAATTACAGTGAGTATGAGTCTCTAGTTGCAAGAAGTTGGATTAATATATTGTAATACAAACAGCATGCCTACTTCAAGAAGCCTGAATTTGGTGCCTTTTTGCCTTTGTCAGCTGAAAATCAGTAGTAATTTCTGCGTTCAGACAGAAATATAAATACTATGTATTCATTTCTTTTAAATCCGAACCTTCAGGTGGATGTAGATGGTTATCTGGAAGCAATTATACGTAAGAGGAGAATAGGCAAATGCTGAATTATAGAATTGAAATAGTTGTTTTTTGAAATTACAGGAAAACAATAATAAAATTAAGCTAGAAATAATCTTCACAGGAAAGATCTGTTTCCTCTTTTTGCATGAAAACTGTTATGCTATCTTTTCTGTGGTTATGTATATATTAAATGAGTAATTGTAGCCTAAGCTTCAGTGCTAGATTGTTTCCATGAAACCCTCAACCTAAATAAAAACACTACTTTAAAAAAGAACTGGCCCAATTCTCATGTTACTATGATGTTGCATAGATTTTAGGAAAGAATATCAGACCTATATTTACTATCATGTTGATGAAATTGTCATTTAAAAAAAATAGTGTGACAACAGTGATGTCTCCACAATTACATAAAAATGTGTGTGGGTTGATTGATTGATTGATCAATCATTTTGATTTGATTTGTGCGTCACCCATCTTGTCTAGAGGCGTATTATTATCTACCACCTCAAACGGTTGCCAAGTCTAACTACTACTATCATGATAGTTTGTAATCTGCATTAAAACAATTTGTTGCAATATAATACTGATATAAAAAAGTAAGTTGATCTGTTTAATAAAAAAGTATAGTTGATCTGTAAGTTAATTGTAATTTACAATTACATGTCTGTAATTGTCTCTTGAGTTTTCTGAGCAACCTTATGGAAGTGATCTATCATAAAGTAGTGTTTGTTTTAACTTCCCAGTTTAAGCACATGAATCAGCACATAAAACAAGTATTTAAGAGTGTTTTAAAATATCTAGCCAGTAATTAGCACTACATATGAAAAGAAATACTGAAAATCATTTTTTAAACTTCCTGCTGAATGTATCTAAAACACTTATGTCAGTGTCTACTTCTTAAATTTATCAACAGGATAGGTTTCCTGGGAAAAAAAGCCTGTATATGAGTGGTTATTTTAAAAATAAATATAGTAAATATTGATTATTTGATGATAAATTCTGTTGAACAACCGATAGTGGCTTTAACAAAATTCTTAATTCACTGTTCATCTATAAATCCATGCTATAGTTTAGCAAAAGTCTATAAAATGACTAGCAGTAAGTGTCTCCAGGTCTGCTGTATTCTTATCTTCTTAGACTTGGGATTAGTAGTACACAAAATAGCAGCAAAAGGTATTTATTTCAGCCTCTTGAAGACTTAACAGTGTTGACTTCAAGACTTTAAAAAAAATCCCTGTTTACATAATGAAGTAAACTTCCTTGTCAACAACTGTAGGTTAATTGTTGCAAAATAATAGAAAGTATACATAATCTTCAAAAGAATATCATGGACATAGGTGATCAAGAATAATTTCTTAAATATGTCGTATTCTTAAGCCTCCAGATCCTGGATATTCTTTTATTCTTCTTAGTGAATTTTAATCTTAGCAACTAAAATAAAGGTTTATATTATATCAAATTGGCCAATGTAATAAATTGTGTCATAAGTCCTCTTTTGGCCTTTCCAAATGGTTTTATCATACACCTACATTTAAAAAAATTTTTTTTTTCTGGACCGCATAATAAGAAGGATTACAGAACAGAAACTGTCCCATGTGGAAGTGCCCTGAAAGACTTCTTGAAAAAGACCTGGAGGTCAGAGTTAATCTGATGGTATAATACTCAGCTTGTTAAGTGTTATTGAAATTAAAAAGAGGCAAAGCAATAGAAGGAAAAGAACCATTGAAGGAATCAATAGAAATACCAATTGAATTGAAAAGCCAAAAAAGAATTTATAAAGAATGGGGGGAAAAGAAAAAGGATCTTAAGAAAACAAAGGCAACTAAACGAAATCTGAGACAAGCATAGAAGAGTTTAAGAAAAGACAAATGTGCAGCTGACATGGTCAAAGGAACATCATGGCAGCCTTAATTTCTTACTCAAGCAGCAATGTTTTCAAGGGGAAAACATTGCCTTGTGATGATTTACCAGCAGGACCTCTGAAGAGAAAGCGGTGTTGGCTTTTAGAAGATCTAGGAGAGTAGGTCAGGATAGCAGAGATCCCTGCTTATGCTCAGTGTAAAGATACTATAGCAAGCAGGAACAGTAGGATAGCTGAGAATGAAATGGTCGTACCACAAGTCTCCTGAGCTTTCTGGTGGAACTGAGCTAGGCTTGGAAAACTGAAGAACAGGATTTGATCTTTTCTGGGATGGGAGAACAAGGCAGGGAAGAAAAGTTGGGGAGATGGCTGCAATAATTATTTGTGTCAGAAGGGCAGTGCCCAGAGACTCTGCTGAATGGTACGAGGTTTAAGAGCTTTTGTGCAAACCTAGACTGGTTTGGGGGTGGGGGGATAAATTGGAAGTAAAATATTTTTAATTTAGAACCAGTTCAATTCTGATTTAGATTTTGAAAACCTTTCTACAATTAAAAATAGTTTGATTTACCTCAGGGTGCTTCTTAACTGTTTATTCAACCTTAGTCTAGTTAATTTGCATGATTTCATCCTTATGCTGGATTGGGTGCTGTACAGTTCTCAAGGGGGATGTAATTCCAGAAAGCAGACACCATGACACAGGTGACACAATCCCTAGGCTCAGATGACCTTGCTTAATCAGTTTATGAGTTAGACACTCTTAGTATGATATTGTTTAATTTAGTTTCAATCCCAATAGAAAGCTAGGCAGTATTTTATATACAGAGAACTGTATTTTCAGACTTGCAAGATTCGGTTAATATAGCTTTACAATAGAATGTAGAATTAGCATATCTGGTTGTGTTTCCTGTCTGGTCTACCTGGTAAAACTGGCAGGTAGAAATTGGGTGCGGGAAAGAGACATTGAATCCACCTATCAAAAACAAAAATATGATTGCTTCTTTACAGCAGCTACTTGAAAATCCAACACTTCTGTTTAATTTCTGCTATATGGATCTTGCATTGGTGATTGGATGAATATTTTAGTTAAAATGTTTACAAACAGCACTCGATCTTGTTGAGGTTTTGTCTGAACTTTCTCCTGATCCAGTAGCTTTCAGGCTCTAGATTAAAGAGGCTATTTACAATTGATGGCCAGTTTCTTCAGAAATTAAAGAGAATTGATTAATTGGATCCTTTCAAAGACAGAGGAAAGCAACTAGCCTGAATTGCAATTTGCTCTATGTAATATCAAATGAGAGATGTTATAATAGACTATTGATAGAAAACAATTCTTCAAGATTTGTGTAAGCTTCACTTTTGCATTCAATTACTTGTTAAGAGACTGCATATGAGTATTCAATGTATGTAGTTTCTTGTCTGCAAATGGTAATTGAATAAAATATATCTTAAAATTAAATTCAGCAGGACAGAGGTGTTTATTGTGGTGATTATAATTCCAGGGAATGTGCTAGATGATTGCACTTTTCCAAAAGGAGTTGGTACTCCAAAAGGAGTTGATATATGGCTGCTTTGAACTTGATCATGCTCTAATTTCCTAGATTAAAACTACAGCCCAGAGCCTTTATATCACTTAAGGTTTTTATAGGCCAACTCTTACCACTTTCTGAAAGAAAATGACATTATGAATGCTACTAATAACCTCAACATTTGACTGCAAAAAAAGGCTTCCATAAGGAACTGTATTTAGAAACTTTAATTAGTATAGGAACTATTGGTTATTATCTTTAAAGTTCTTGTAGTTTGGATCATCCTGCTCACTGAAGTAATCTGATAAGATTGACTTCCTGTTACAATGAGCTTATTGGGTCTTCTCTATAATTAACTCAGGACTGTCAAATGCACCCCTTTCTTGGCTTTTTTAAAAGATTCCAAAATGCACAATTCAAAGCAAGGTTTTTGTTGCTGATTTTAATATTTCAGGTGTTAATATTTTTAAGCCGTAAACTATTCATTGATTTGTGGATTACAAGGGCATGATGATGAATAGATACAGAAACGTGCATTGGATACAAATATTTATTTGTGAATCTTGATTAGGTAGTCTAAGAGCTCATTTTCATGATTTTTTTTACCCATGTATATGGATTTGGATATTGTATTTATTTTTGTAGGATTAGCTCGGAACGTAGAAAAGAGAAGTCTAGAGATGCAGCCAGGTGTCGGAGGAGTAAAGAATCAGAAGTGTTCTATGAACTTGCTCACCAGTTGCCTCTTCCCCATCATGTGAGCGCACATCTTGATAAAGCCTCTGTTATGAGGCTTACAATCAGCTACCTCCGTATGAGAAAGCTGCTTGACGCAGGTAAGCATTATTCTTGCAGATGGGTGAAAATTTCTCAGTGGCTGGTGAATGAATACTTTGTTGGCTGTGGTGCTACGATCCAAAACTATATCACTTCCCAGCAGTTTCTTTTTATCTCCCCAATCTCAAGAAGTCATTTCTTAGAATTGTAAAGCTAAGGATCTTATTTTTTTAATTTCACAAGCTCTTTACCTATTACTGCCATTATTGTTACTGCTTCAAAGGAAAGGACTTGTTGGTATTTTGAAGACTGCAGAAGATGCAAGTGTAATATTATAAATCCTGTTTTACAGTTGTTGGTGACTTAACCGCTTCTGTTTCTTCTTGTTATTCTGAAAATACTATTGATACCCAAATAAGGCAAACATTTAAAAAGTTGGTATCAAGGACAACATGCTCACTACTATACATGTAATATTTAGTGGACAGTAAAATAGATTGCTTTGAATCTAATTAAAGATGTTTATGTCTTTCTGACATTCAGTTTTCCAAGTTATTGGTACATTATTTAATTCCATTAATATGCAGACCAAAAACAAAAATGACTAACAAACAAACCTACCCATCTCACCCCAAAGCCTAGAAGAAAACGAGTACTTTAAGGTTTCGTGCACCTATAGTACTTTTCATTCTTTAGAGAGAACATATGTTTGAACAGAATATATGCATGGTTATAGAATAAAGTTATTTATTCCAGACAGAACTTCATTAGCATACTTGAAAGTTATCAGCCCTGCCCATTGATTATTCAGAGCAGAGTATTATAAAACTGCACTAAAAAGATTCCCAGGGCGACATCCATATGGCCTCAGATAACTTGCATGCTTGATCCACAAAGCATGGTTTTAGGTTTTCATCTAGTTTTGGTTTTATGGAAGTTGATACATTGTTTTTTTATAGTGGTGGGTTGCAGGCATTCAATATGTACTGATTCTTCTAGATGACTTAGAGGCAGAAGCTGAAATGGAGACACAGTTGAATTGTTTTTACTTAAAAGCTTTGGATGGGTTTGTTATGGTCCTCTCTGAAGATGGTGACATGATCTATACTTCTGAAAATGTGAACAAGTGTATGGGACTCTCTCAGGTATGGCATGAATCATTATTTTGATAATGTAGAGTATTATTTATTTTTATTCATTTGTTGACTAGATATCTAACCTTTCCCCTCGGACAGTGATAGTTAACCATTTTGGTGCCGAGTGCCCAAAGCACACCAAACCCCCAAAATACAATGTGAGTGCCCCCTCTCCATGCATGCACGTGCATGTGCCCCAGCCGTCTGTGCATGCGCCCCAGCCCCCTTCACCCCGTTTTGGCTTCCAGGTTGGTGCAGGAGGCTTTCCAGGCCCAAAACGGTTCGCCATCATGGCCCTAGGAGTTCAAGACTGTAGGCATAAGCGTCCTGCCATCAGGTTTTCTCCCACTATAACAATCCTGCGGGAAAATGACTAGCCTGACATTGCCTATTTAGCTTCTGTGGCTGACAGTGGATTTGATAGTGAGTCACCATGGTCATAGTTCACCATGACACAGTGGTGCAATGGTCCAATGACACAGATGTTAAAAATTATTGTTAAATTTATTGTAGTCAACCGGCATTTTCTGTGACTATTACAAGAGGTTAAAACTTTCGAATTAAAAAAATAAAAGCATGAAAATCAATAAAAGTCAATAAAATGATTCATTGTAATGCTATGAATGTAGATAACAAAATACTAAGGAATATAAATATTAACTAGTAAAACTAATTAAATGGAGTATAAATTAATTTATGAATAAGAAATTAAACTTTATAAGTACCAAGCTGCAAATGCAAATTTACATCCCTCCCAAGCATATCCTTGCCTCCTTTGGTATAAAAGTAGTCCAATAGGTTAATAATCATATTAGGTATAGATTTAATTTGTTCCAGATTCATGAAGGTTGGAGAATTATGCCATAATATTTGAAGGTTGAAACCTGGTCTATGAGATTGTCTTTCATTAATGTTTGTGGTGTTTCAATCCTTTCAAGCATCCAATCCCTTTGGATTTAGAATATTTTGTTGTGAGCCTTTCTTATATAGCCATGATGGCGAACCTATGGCACGTGTGCCACAGGTGGCAAGTGGAACCATATCTGTGGGCACGCGAGCATTGCCCTAGCTTAGCTCCAGCGCACATGTGCACACCAGCCAGCTGATTTTCGGGCCTTCCAGGTCCACCGGAAGTTGCGAAACGAGCTGTTTCCGGCCTCCAAAGGGTCTCGGGGCATGGGGAAGACTGTTTTCATCCTCCCCAGGCTCCAAGAAAGCCTCTGGAGCCTCGGGAGGGTGAAAAACGGGCCTACTGGGCCCACCGTGTGCCAGAAGTGGAAGGGAGTGCAGGGGGGAGGGGTTTTGCGTGTGCATGCACGGGAGGGCAGGGTGCATTGAATTATGGTTGTGGGCACACACATGCGTGACCCCCCCCCCAACCTCCCCCTGCTTTTGGCACGTGATAGCAAAAAGGTTAGCCATCACTGTTACATAGTTTGTTTATTTATTTATTTAGTGTCTGGCAAATACATGGACTTAATAGTAGTTTAAATATTAATGTCCAATCCACCAAGTCCATTCAAGGACAGGGTGGTCTATGTTGAAAAAGTCAGACATTGGGCCAGTGTAGAGAGCCAGGAGTTCTACAAAGATGTCTGGCTGCCAAATGTCGTTAACTGCCAATTCTTCAATGTAGTCTGGCTGCCACTTGTTGCTAGTCATTTAGTTCACACTACTGTGCTAGCATTACACCCCTCTTATATAGTAATCTGCTAGGACTGTAGATTTCTTCTGAAGTCAGCTTGAATTAGAGACAGTGTGGCTGCATCATTGGCATAGTGAATTCCTAGTGACTATGAACTGGGTAGTAAACTATGATTATAACCAGTGTTTTTTCCTGTGATAAATATACAGTGCTAAATGCAGTTTTTTCCCTCCCTTTGGCAGTTTGAATTGACAGGACACAGCGTGTTTGATTTCACTCATCCATGTGATCATGAAGAGTTAAGAGAAATGCTTATCCATCGAAATGGTAAGAAGGAAAAGATAGTGGAAAATATATGTAGCTTGAAGTTGAATTGTTGGGTTATTGGAGTTTTCTGAACTTGTTTTCTTGCAGACATTTCATTATCAGATTGGGTAACATCAGTGCATCAGGAAATGAAATTTGTTGGTTGTTTATATATGATTGCCCTACTGGGCTATTGTTATTTCTTGATCTTGTTAATCTGATGTTAGACATTCTTTGATGAAAATCAATGCTTGTAGGAGAAGTTCACAAACCACTTCCTTAGGCATGATGATTATTTTTATTCTTGTAATGAAACATCTGAAAGAAAAAAAACAAGCTCAGAGAACACCAAGAACTCAATGAGAGAGAAACATTCAGAATTTTGCTTTGAGACCAGATAACTTCTCCTTAAATATGTGCTTGATTAATGTTGTTAAGCAGTCTCATAATACAAATACAACCTTACGAAATTTTAAATTTGTAAAAATTGTAATTTCTATTTGTAAACTGTACATTGGATTTGAATTGGTATTTAAAAATTAAAAAGTTGGGATTTAAAAATTAAAATTTGCGTTTTCTTGTTGATATCTGCAACTTGTCTTGAATAGTTTAGATTAAGTAGAAATTTTCATCCGGTTCATATGCAGGTACTCCTTGACTTAACAGCAGTTCATTTAGCAACTATTCAAAGTTACAAGAGCACTGAAAAAGGTGACTTATGACCATTTTATCACACTTACAACCGTTGCAACAACCCATAGTCATGTGATCAAAGTTCAGGCGCTTGGCAACTGACTCATTTATGATGATGGAAATGTCTTGGGTCATGTGATCACTTTTTGCGCCCCTCTGACAAGCAAAGTCAATGAGGAAGCCAGATTCATTTAACAGCCATGTTACTAACTTAACAATTACAGTGATTCACTTAATAACTGTGGCAGAAGAGGTCATAAAATGGGGCAAAATTCACATAATAAATGTCTCACTAAGCAACAGAAATTTTGGGTTCAATTGTGGTTGCAAGTTGATGGCTATCTATATGCCCTTCTCTAAAGATTTTCTTGATGTGATGTAGAGTAGTCTTTTAGCCCAAATCCTGTTTCTAATCCCAATTTTTTATGTATGCAATACATATAACAATGTACATGTTCTACAGTTGTCTCATTAAAAAGCATTTCAAAACATAACAGTAAGTTACAGCATAATACAGCCATGCAGTTGGAAGCAATAGTCTCATGTGCTAAATTGCTGATTTCCTCCCAATATTAATCTCACCTTACTCCCTCCACTCTAGAGCAGAAGGGGCAAGATTCATGGGAAAAGCAAGTAAATAATTAGTAAATCTATGCAAATACTCCTCCATTTAAGAACACAATTAGCCTGGGATCTTGATTGTTGAATGAATCAGTTATTGAGCAAGTCACTATGGAACTGTTTCACTCAACAACTGCAATCCTGGCTCTCCCAGTTCAGTTGTTAACTAGAGCATTGGGAGAGGTCCTCAACCACCTGGCCATGGTGGTGGTGGTGGAGAGGGGGAAACCTCATATCCGGTGAAAGTGTTGATGAACACCATTGTTGTGGAAGGTTCACAATGCTGGGATTCTGGCACTTTTCCCCTCAAAAGGAGTGAAATTATTGGCAATCATTAGTGTTTTAGTAAGATTTGCAGTCCTTTTCTCCCATGCATCAGAGGATTTCTCCTCTCTGCAAGAAGGGGAGGGGAAATCCTTTGGTATGCTGGTAGAATGGATTTAAAATCCAACATCCCTTCTGCTTGCAACCTTCCCTGCCAGCTTCTCCATCGATTTTCTGGGGAAGCCAGCAGAGAAGATTGCAATTGTTACTCAAATGATTTCAGGGTGCTTCACAACTGGTTATGAATGCAAACATATTGCCAAGCATCCGAAATGGAGTCATGCAACATTTTATGACCGCTGGAAGTGCTTTATGGGCCATAGGAAGTGCTATTGTGACTGCAAATGGTCGTATAAAGATACCTGTACGATCTCATAGGTGAAATTCAATGCAAATTACACATAGTGTTTTGTATTGTGTTAATCTTTTTCTGTATTTCAATTGTTGTCATCTGTTTTCTTTCATTCCCATTGTGCTCTTTTTGTATTAGGATCCGTTAAAAAGGGAAAGGATCAAAATACAGAACGAAGTTTTTTCCTCAGAATGAAATGTACACTGACCAGCAGAGGAAGAACTGTGAATATAAAATCAGCCACATGGAAGGTAATTTTCCTTATGCTCTGAAAGAAATGCTTTAAGAGCATTTGAAGAACCTATGTATTATAAGATGCTCCCTTGGCATCTCACATTATTTGGATGCTCCATATTTTTAAGCTTTTTTAAAACACATTCTAGGCTGCATTCATCTGTTCTGCGATTATAATGGCATTTTAAAGCGCTCTTAAGTTAAGAGCAAAGTTTCTTATAGTCTAAAATTTTGTTCAGTGTTGGCACTAAATGGGGCAAACTGTTCCCTGTTGCTACAAATATTCATCCACAGAGAACAATGGTACTTAAAACAAACCTTTTCTCAATGTTCATGTCGGGGCACAGAAATATGGGGGATAATAACCCATAGAGCAGGTTCTGGAGAACCGGTAGCAGAAATTTTGAGTACTTTGGAGAACCGGCAAATACCACTTCTGGCTGGCCCCAGAGTGGGGTGGGAATGGAGATTTTGCAGTATCCTTCCCCTGGATCGGGGTGGGAATGGTGGTTTTGTAGTATCCTTCCCCTGCCATGCCCACCAAGTCACACCATGCCCACCAAGCCGGTAGTAAAAAAAATTGGATTTCACCACTGCCATAGAGCTACCAGAAATCCAGTCTACAGGACAAAAACCCACAATGACATGGCTGCAATGATCAGCTGATTATACTTTCTGCAGTTGTTAAACATTATTATATCATTTTACTTATGTAGTTTGAAGTGGTAAGATTTCCAATCCAGTGCTCACTCAGCCTGAATAAAATAGAATAACTGATGTTATGTATAAAGATTAAATAGAGTAGCTTTTTCTTTGATATCTTTAAGCAGTTAAGCAACCATGATGGCTATGAGTGATGAGACGTTTCACTGAAAAGTAACATTGTGTGAAATATTTTTTTAAAAAACATAATAGTACATAAACATTTTGGGACTGGTTTGTTTTGTTGTGTTGTTCAAGAACTTAAATCTAATATTTTAAGCATATTAAAATAATTTGAAGGATGGAGAGAGAGTCACAGTGTCAAATCTGTGAGAAAAATCTATGTGTTTTACATTAAAGGTTCCTGATGACGCTTGGGGAGTTTCCCAGCGATCTGGAGGGCGACTCTGTTGAGCGCTTTGTTGACCTCTGGAATACGGTGGCGGCCAGGGCACTCCTCGGCAGCATTTACCCCTGAGCAGCCTCTTCCCCCCCCCTTTCCCCCCTCCTTCCCAAATCAACCCGTCACAGCTCCTTGATTCATTGAGGAGCTCCAGGAAGTGAAGGAAATGAAGAACCGTCTAGAATGATGCTGGTGAAAAACAAGAAGCGAATGTGACCGGACACGAGTAGGAGCCCAGATTCGAGCCTACTCTGTGGCGATAAGGGCAGTGAAGCATAATTACTTTCCCTCCCTTATTGCGTCTGCGGAATGTTGGCCAACTACACTGTTCAGAGTGTCCTGGACCCCTTGGGAAAGAATGGAAAAGGAAGATCCAGTTTATGTAAGTTGTGATCATCTGGCCAAGCATTTCGTGGATAAAATCTCTCACATTCACTCTGAATGACAAATTGGATGGACAGAATCCACTGAGATGATAGAGGTGATGTCTTGTTCGGTACCTGGGAGATTGTGAGGAAGTAAAGTCCTCTGCAGCCTGGAATTTGGATTCTGGCTGCAAACAGCAGTTTGTTAAGGGATGGGGAACTAACAAGACACACTGGTCTGTTCTCCAACGAAGAGGCCAGACCTGGATCCAGCGAGATTGGACAACAACAGCCTTATCATTCGTTTTTTCTCAGGGATTAAAATGATGGGGTCATAGTTGCAGAGGACTCTGGAGAGTATGAATTATCTAGACCTCTGATGGTTTAGATCTGGATGGAGAAAAACAGACTCAACCCAACCTAGGCATGATTGAAAATACTTTTTTGGTTCTTGATGTAGTCCTTTTTCTCAGAAAAGAGCAGGGCCACAATCTGGGGCTCTTCCTGAACTCTTGTTACATGTTACACTTCAGCTGTGGGAGCTACATTTGTTACTACTAGGTTTCCGACTTCAATTCAAGCTGCTTGTCACTGCATATAAAGTACTATATGGTGCAGGGCCTGGATGTCTTAAACACAGTGTTCCCCGATAGTTTTTGCACATTCTGCATGGAAAGATAGGAAGCATCTGCTAAGGATCCTTAGCTACTAAGGAGGTATGGCAGGAGGGGAGGGTGTTCTCTGTAAGAGCTCCCCTTTAGTTTGCCCCCACCCTCATGGCCTTCCAAGAAGCAGATGAAAATTTGGCTCTTCCCAAAGGCCTTTGAGAGAATTAATTATAACTATTGGCACCATACGAAACGAATATTAGGTCATTAATTTTAAGTTGTGGAAATAGATTTTGGATTTTGTAAGTTTTGATTAATTATAATATTGATTAACCAACTAGAATCTGTTAGATTTCAGGTGCTGATAAATCTCATTAACAAATTAATTAACCTGGGATGAAATAGTTCATAGACATTGGTATGCTTTATGTATATTACAAACCACAACCTCTTCGCCCGCTGCAAAAATTCTCTTCCTTTCAATGGTAATTGCTCAATCATACATCTACTTAGGGACCATTTCAAGAGAGAAAACCGGAGCAATATGGATCTTTTTCTGTTGATTTGAGTTCTTTGCGCAATATATAGGCAACCAGACCAAAACTATATAGCTCTGAACTTTATTTTGTCATTTGTTTTAAACAATTAAAATAGTTTTCAGTGAAACCTACTTGCTACTGCTGGTGGACATAGTGGTTAATTTTACTTAACTTATTTAATACTTGAAGATGAAACAATCATCCTTTAGTACTGCAGACTAGCAATGCAAATGTAGGTCCAGAAACAATGGGAAACGGGACTGCTCTATTGGCTGTAGTGAGGAACAAGCTTCTTTTGGCTACTTTTGCCCAAACTAATCCTTAATTCAGCTGCCAGTTAAATAAATGACATTGTAATATGAATAAATGGCGCTTGAAATTGCTTCTGTGTTTCTGTATCAGGTTGTGGATAAACTTTTTTTTTTCTTTCTTTTCAATACTCAGGTACTTCATTGTACAGGTCATATCCGTGTTTATGAGAATTGCAACAATCAGACTGTGTGCGGTTATAAAAAGCCTCCCATGACGTGTTTGGTATTAATTTGTGAGCCTATACCTCATCCATCAAATATTGAAGTCCCATTGGATAGTAAAACATTCCTCAGCCGCCATAGCCTTGACATGAAATTTTCCTATTGTGATGAAAGGTAAAGCCTGTGGACAACAATGCCAATGCATACCTCACTCTCCTCCACTTCCCCCTTGAATTATCATACTCACCTGTTTGCCAATGGCATACTGTGCCATTTTACTGCATTTATTTGTTAAAAGTTAAGGGAGAGAATTAGTTAAATGATGATGTAAATTCATGTGGATCCTTCTGTTTTATAACTTCAGTTTCATAAGTTTCAATTCTGGACAATGAGGATGCAAAATGATTTTGATTCTGCTTTCCAGTTTCCAAATGTTTTTAAATAATAAAAAAAAAAAATTAAAGATCATGTTTTAAATTTATATTAAAACTAAAGCAACAGTTACATTACCGTTACAGTAATATATATTTTTTTCATTTTAGAAAAAACCACTTCTTTCTCTGAATTCTGTGGTGTTTCATTTCCTTGCTCTGTGTAACACTGCCATCAAGTGGCTAAAATCATTTTAAATTTGGTATTCCCCAGTCTGGTGGTGTTTAGATGTGTTGGACCACTTCTCCAACCTCAAGCAACAGTATTAGGCATGCTAGCTTGGAACAATATGACTTACAGTTCAGCACATCCGGAGGCACCAGATTGGGGAACGGAACTAATAAAGGCAAAGATGGCATTCTTATATAGAAAAAAATATAATATATAATTGATGTAATGCTGAAATATTTTTTGTTTTTGTTTTCTTTAAGATAAGCGACAATCCTCAAACCTTTATCTCTCTAATTCATTTTGTCTCCGAGCACAGATCATATTATAGCTACTAGTAAAGCTTGCATTGTGATCTGTTTGTCTAATTAATGCAATGTTTACTTCCATTTCATTCTGTGTTATTTCCATTGGAATTTTATTTATAACATTTCTCCATGCACTTGGGAAGAAGCATATTTAAAAACATTAAATGGCACGATTCTATTGATCCCCAAAATGCAAAATAAAACCAGTATTTAAATATTTTTTAATTTTGATTTTTTTTCTAAATTGCTTTGAATCAAGCAAAATCCCTAAACTTTAATCGTTCTAGCTCATTTTGGCTCCAAGCCAAGATGATGTTATAGTTACTAGTGAAGCTTATAATTATGCTTTTTGTTTTAGTTGAGACAGATAATAAATTGCAATAATTTTTTTTCAATAAACTTTCAGTACTTTTCAAATAAACTGCACCTGTAATCTTTAGAGATATCTTGAATTTACTTTTTCTTTCCTTTTGCATAAAGGATTACAGAACTAATAGGGTATGATCCTGAAGAACTCCTGGGGCATTCTATATATGAATATTATCATGCACTGGACTCTGATCATCTGACCAAAACACATCATGACAGTAAGTTGATGAAGGCAGGACAGTTGCATTCAGGTTTCATTAACGTATTCTGTGCTATTTATCATAAATCTTGTACACATTATGCCAGCGTTTTGTCAGATACTGTGTATGCTATTGTGCAATTCTAAGCAATTCAAAAGTTCTGGATGAGTATATTTCGAATGTTGGAAAGCTAATCTTGGGCACAGATTTGCTGCCATACAGAAATGGCAAATTTACAAATGACTAATTTAAAACAGCAGTGCAGTAAAAGTCATTGTTGCTAGATGGATGTAATTTGTCCAGTAACTGAAGAGGTAGAGGAAATGTCTGAGTCAACAAATATAAATTACGTATTTGTGCCTGTGGATATCAACTTCATTAAACGCAAACTGGTAATGCTCACAGAAATAGCCCCTCAGCATATTACTCTGATTTCTAAATACCCATTCCTAGGAAAAGACCACACTAGGAACAAGCATGTAATTATTCTCAAAAATAGTCAAGAACAAAGCATATATGCATATGGTGAATTAAAACACTCCTTTATTCTTTGCCATCTTCTTTAGCTTACTCAGATGCCCTACACTGACTCTAGCTCCAATCACCATTTAATTTTTTTAAAAAGCACTGTTATTTATTTAGAAAATATTACAAATATTAATGTTAAAAGCATTCTTGGAAATCAAGATGTTTAAGAGGCCAGAAATTTATTTTGCAATATTCTGGCCACCCATTAATTTCATTGAAAATAATTGCTTTAAAAAATGGCAAGGCCAATTAGAATTGAGTGAGTGTCTGGCAACCTACTGGGCAACCTAGTCTTCAGTATATAAATAATTTGGGTCTCTTTCTTCTTTCAGTGTTTGCCAAAGGGCAAGTCACCACCGGACAGTATCGAATGCTTGCCAAGAAAGGGGGCTATGTCTGGGTAGAGACTCAAGCAACCGTTATATACAATACTAAGAATTCTCAACCACAATGTATAGTGTGTGTGAACTATGTTTTGAGGTAAGTTTTGTCGGTAAATGCTATTGGGGGTAGTGCAAATAATCAGCCAGGTAGTAAGATGGCTTTTTGAAGAGAAATTATGGATATTTGTCTGCTTGATGTAATGCTAATGTCCTTGGTAACAAAGTTTACTTCTTCAGTATGTATTACTTTGTAAACATATTTATTCATTTCTTTGTTATGTTGAGGTGATTTCTGTATGAAATCTTAAGTTTGTCTTCCTACTGATCAGGGGTGGGTTCTAAAAATTTTTACTACCAGTTCTGTGGGCGTGGCTTATTTTGTGGGTGTGGCTTGGGGGTAATGTGACTGGGTGGACGTGGCTAACTTTTGTTGATGTTGTTACTTTTAAAAGCATTTTTTCTACAACCTTAAGAGGTTGCAGAAAGAAATGCTTTTAGAAGCCTCTGATGATCAGGCAACTCAGCTGGATCGCCAGAGGCTTTTAAAGGCATTTTTTCCTACAACCTCTGCAGCTGAAGAGGTTGCAGAAAAAATGCTTTTAAAAGCCTCTGACGATCCCAGCTAAGTCGCATGATCATCAGAGGCTTTTTTTTTTTAACTTTTAAAAGCATTTTTTCGGCCAAAGAGGTTGTAGAAAATATGCTTTTAAAAGTAAAAAAAAAAGCCTCTGATGAGGTGGATGAGGTAAGCGAGTGGCGACTGGTTCGGGGGCGTGACCAGCCAATGTTATCACTGGTTCTCCGAACTACTACAAATTTTTACTACTGGTTCTTGCGAACTGGTGCGAACCGGGAGCAACCCACCACTGCTACTGATTACCCATGGGCTTTCATATCTGTTTGTGGCAGTGCTATTTATACTCTGAGAATCTGCATCAGGGTTTGTAATAGATGTAGTTATTGCAACAAATAAGAGTCTGCATGTATGCCACTCATAGGTTTTCTTTCTCCAGTCCATGTATAGAATTCTGTTGGAATATTCTACCTTCAGATAGAAATACATACTATATATAACATATTAATCTTCAATGCAGATATTATTGATTGATTACATGCCATCAAATTAGTGTCAACTCTTAGTGACCATGATTATGTAGTTATTCTCCAGGATGATCTTTCCCAACCTGGTCTATCATTTTTTCCAATGGTGCACCCTCACCACTGTAATTGAGTCCATCTATCTTGCTACTAGTTGACCTCTTCTTTTACTTTCTACCTTTCCCACTATTGGGGACATACATTGTAAATAAATGTGCATCATGCAGCTCTCAGTATCTCTTTTATCATTTCTGTCTTTATTCTTTTGCAGTGGAATTGTTCAGGGGGACTTGGTTTTTTCACTTCAGCAAACAGAGCGTATGTTGAAACCAGTGGATTCTCCTGAGATGGGAATGATGAAAGTACTCAACAAGAGTGATCTGGAAGATAGCAGCAGCCTCTTTGAGAAACTTAAGAAGGAACCTGATGCATTAGCCTATCTTGCTCCTGCTGCTGGAGATACCATAATTTCATTAGATTTCGACAACGATGGTGTGTGTATATTTAATCAAATACTTAAAGAAAAAGGCTAATTATCCATAAATGCTGACCATTAGAATTTCTTAAAAAGAGGTGTTTTGGGCATATACTGAACTATAATAAGGCTCTTAATTGGTGGCTCAATATTTCTTTCTTTTGTTTGATGATGTCTTTTTAAAAAAATTTTGTAGAGCCAGATGAAGAACAACCATCTGATGATGTTCCTTTGTATAATGACGTAATGCTCCCCTCATCCAGTGAGAAACCGCAGGATATAAATTTGGCAATGTCCCCACTATCTGCTTCTGAAACAACAAAACCCCTCTGTAGCAGTGCTGATCCAGCACTCAATAGAGAGGTGGTGGCCAAACTGGAGCCCAGCACGGAGCCCTTAGATCTTACTTTCTCCAGCCGGAGGACCCAAGATCAACCAGCTACTCCTTCTGATGTAAGCACTAGCCAAAGCTCACCTGAGGTTTGTCATTTAATAATCTTTTGCAGCTTTCCATTGTTTCTGTATTAAATTTTGTGCATTATCAACCGTGGTCATTTTCCTAGGAAACATCAGAAGAGGATAATAGGGAGAAAATAAAGACTGATTGAATCTTTGCTAGTGAACTCTGTGCTGAGGATTCCGATTAGAAACATTGTATTAGAAATAATAAAACTATTATTTCACATTTTTCTTTTCCAAAGAGTGTAGTAAGTTTTTACTTGTTTTGCTCAGCTAAAGATTAAAATTCACTTCCCTCCTTCATTTGATTCTTTTCTGTTGACAGTTAAGAATTATTCTGAGATACAGAATTTGCATTTGACAATTTGCTTTTATTAATATAGCCTTGTTTCCTAAGCCTTAAGAATGTTTTTAAATACAGTTGTAAAATGTGAGGAGCTGTGTGTCAAAATCAGGGGTGAAATTCATCCGGTTCTATCCGGCTCAGGCGAACGGGTAGCGGCGGCTGCGGAAGGCTCTGCCCACCCAGGGGGACATCATGATGTTGCATTTTTGTGACATTTTAAGCCTCTGCGCATGCACAAAAGGCTTTGTGCATGCGTAGACAACGGTGCACACAAAACGAGCACACACGTACATTTGCGAACTGGTAGGGAAGGTAAGTGAATTTCATCCCTGGTCAAAATTATTATGTGAGCTTTATTATTCCAATCTATATATCTATTGTGCCTCATCCTAATTATTAGTGATTTAAAATTTCAATGAATAGACCTTTTTTCCATGACATTATCATAGTGCACTTGAAATTTGGTTGAATAAACTGAATAATTTTTACTGTTGCTGAATATTTTTACAGCCTAATAGTCCTCCTAATGATTATTGCTTCAGCATGGATAATGAGATATCAAGTGAGTTCAAGTTGGAATTGGTGGAAAAGCTCTTTGCAATAGACCCAGAATCGAAAAATCCATTTTCAATGCAGGTGAGCACATTAAAACTTTTTGTTCATTCTATTTTAATATGTACACATTCATGATGTGTTACTTACAGTGCTTGGTGTAATTTTTCAAATACTGGGATAGAATACTTAGTTCATTACTATCTGACTAGATATAGGTGAGTGAGTAAGGGAATTGGCAAGATGAGTGGCACGATGGATGGATGGATGGATAGATGGATGGATGTAAGTAATTTAGCTCTGCTGTAACTTCAAGTGGTTGCTGACTGAATTGTCATAAATCAGAGACTACCTAAAATATCCATTTCTGAGGAATCAAAATACTTTGACTAAAGTGATTGTAGTCCAAAAACCTCAAATGGTCTGTGTAGCACTTCAGATTTATTCTCTAAAATGATGCTTCTTAGTGCATGGCAGTGTCACCATGTACTTCTTATTTCCAGAATTTTCTGGTAATTCAGGAAAGGGTATGGCTACATGGCTGCTATAAACTACTATAGACAGGTGGTATATTTGTGCAACTGTGGGTTCCTGGAACACCTACTGGGGAAAGAATTTGAAATGCTGCAGAACCTTAGTGTCTGGATGATGCTTATAAAGATTATTTCTGGAACCCTCACATAGGTAGTAGCTATATAAAGTAAGGATAAGGCCATTTTTTTAAAGTAAGGATAAGGCCATAATATGGCTGAACCCCATAAACCCCCTAAAACTATGTTGCTCACCATCTCCATTTCAGTAGCCTTCCCAGCTAAGCCTTTTGGAAGCAGGAAGAAAATCAAGGTTGATAGATTTTTGGAAGATGACAGGGTTGATAGCGGTTTTATTACAATCCTGTGTTAGATTATGCAATTATGTCATCATCGTCTTCTTTCAGGAAACAGATTTAGATTTGGAAATGTTGGCACCTTATATCCCCATGGATGATGATTTCCAGTTGCGTACCTTCGACCAGCTTTCTCCACTGGAGGGCAATACTGCAAATTCTTCTTCTGATGTGACTCCTGTGACAGGGTTTCAGCAAACTCCGGTGCAGTCATCTGCCACTGACACGATAAAATCCACGACAATCAAACATGAAACGGCTCCGAAGATGCTTGTAACGCCTGCCCCTATTAACCCAAAAATACTCACAGATTCTCCTCCCATAATCAGTTCCCCGGCGTCACCTTATGCTAAAACCCAAAGTCGGACTTCATCTCCAGTCAGAACAGGAAAAGGCACAATAGACCAGACAGACCAAATGAGTCCAGGAGCACCCGACTTGTTGACGGTCACTTTTGGTAACAGGTAAATCGAGTTATCTGTCAAATCTTAAAACCAGTCATGTGATCTATACCCTTAAACACGGAAAAGTGGATGAACCTGTGGATGGTAATGTTCGCAAGCACTAGTAAGTCCTCTGATCCTACTTGTCTTTCTTTTAGAACTTGTCTAAAAAATAAGGGCAAAACGCTATCATTTAGGCTGGAATCTATTTTTCTACCGGTAGTGAGGATCAAAGATCACTGGGGAAGAGATTATTTTTGTTAAAAAGGTATTTTGCTATCGGCTATGACAACTAATTTGTAAACAGGGAAATCTCCTCTGATACAGGTAGTCCTCGGTTAAGGATCCTTATTGGGACAGGAGTTTCCATTACTAAGTGATGTTGAGACTCTAGAAAGAGTGCAGAGAAGAGCAACAAAGATGATTAGGAGACCGGAGGCTAAAACATATGAGGAACGATTGCAGGAATTGGGTATGTCTAGTTTAATGAAAAGAAGGACTAGGGATGAAATGATAGCAATGTTCCAATATCTAAGGGGCTGCCACAAAAAAGAGAGGGTCAACCTATTCTCCATAGACCCAAAGGCAGGCCATGAAGCAATGGATGGAAACTAATCAAGGAGAGAAGGAACTTAGAACTAAGGAGAAATTTCCTGACAGAACAATTAATCAATAGGACCACTTGCTTCCAGGAGAAAGTTGTAGGTGCTTCAACATCATAGGTTTTTAAGAAGAGATTGGACTACCATTTGTCTGACATGATACAGGGTTTATCTGTTTATCTGTGTCAGGGTCACCTGAGTGGTGCAAATGGGTATGGAGCCTTCTAGGAACTATTGAAAGGACTGTATTGTAGACTGGAGATAGATGATGATGTATCCCAGATGATGTCGTGCCCCTCCCCCTCTTTAGACGGGGGGGGGGGGGGTTGTTCAATTTTGACATAGATGGCCTCTTTGAATTTGGAAGTCCTAAGTCCACCCCAGCTAGCCCATATAAAATGCACATACGTACACCTTGAGCTGAAAATTTCAGTCCTTTTCATTTAAGGATGTCATCAGCAGTATGTTCCAGGCACTATTATAACATTATTCTAACATAAACATTATTATAAAAGAAAACAGTCTAGATTTTATTCTATTGAATTATTCATAAATTTTAGTTTCAATTGATCTGGAACAGTTGTTAACCCTCTGGCTTTATATTCCACACTAGATCAACTGAAGTGAATGAAGACATCAGTCCAAGGATAATAGCTCTCCATAATATTCAGAGGAAACGAAAAATGGAGCAGGACGGCTTGCTTTTCCAGGCAGTAGGAATTGTACGTTTTTTAAAAGATTCTCCCCTCCTTTTTTTTAATGTTGGGTATTGCATCTTTAAAAATGTATTTTTCTTGAGTCATCAGGTTGTTATTTCAGAAGAACATTACAATTTTTAGCTCAGAGTTGTCAGCTAAACGAAAGATCTGCTTAGCTCTAGTCTTCTACTTCTGTCCTTTAACAATATCTTTTATTACACAAGGCCTCGGAGAGTCGTAAACTACAACTATGGCCTTGATGCTTCAGCTAAACAGAGTGGGTCTTGTTTAGTGGTGGGATAGGAGACCACCAGAACTTCTAAGGGTGTCGAAGTGGAAGAAGGCAGGGTATCTTGTTTATGTTACAACTCGCTTGTCACTGATCACAATAGTTTATACATACACACAAATACACACTTAGTAGCTTAGTACACTATGGTATTATTTTATTCATAATGTAGTTTTATAATTTAGTTAACTGGCTTTATCCATTTAGATTTTAAGTATTCTATTCTTTATATTTAACAATCTGCTATTTTATTTACTTCTACTGATCTTTTAGAAAATATTTATGAATTTTAATTTGCATTCTGCAACTTCCAACAACAATTGTATAAAATTGTAATTGGTGACCCTACTACCAGTTGCTCTAGGTCACAAGAGTAGGTTTGCTTTGCAAAGAGGGTATTGTTATACCTTCCCTTCAGAGGACAAATGGTAGTTTATCAGAATCATCCCTGTCCTGATACAGAACAAAACTGATTAACTTCCAAGCATGCACAATCTGAAACACATGGTTCTGGATCAGGTAACTTTTGATAAGTAATGTCTTTAATAGATTGTTGGAATACTGAAGATATTCAGGTAGTCCTCGACTTAATAGCTTACTTAGTGCCTGACGTTACAACGGCACTGAAAAAAGTGACTTATGACCATTTTTCACACTTATGATCGTTGCAGCATCCCCATCGTTAAGTGATGTACATTTGGATAGCAATAGCACTTAGACTTATATACCGCTTCACAGTGCTTTACAGTCCTCTCTAAACGGTTTACAGAGTCAGCCTATTTCCCCCAACAATCTAGGTCCTCATTTTACCAACCTCAGAAGGATGGAAGGCTGAGTCAGCCTTGAGCCTGGTGAGATTCAAACTGCCAAATTGCAGTCAGCTGGCAGTCAGCCTGCAGTACTGCATTCTAACCAGTGCGCCACCTCGTCTCATCCCCTCGTATGTGGATGCTTGACATCCGCATATGTGGATCCGTTCATAAGTGGATGCTTGACAACTACTCATATTTATGTCCTAGGGCAGAGGTGGGCAACTGTGGCCCTTTTACAACCTGTGGACTTCAACTCCCAGAATTCCTGAGACAGCCAAGCTGGCTCAAGAATTCTGGGAGTTGAAGTCCACAGGTCATAAAGGGGCCATATTTGCCCACCCGTATCCTAGGGTCATGTGAACACCTTTTGCAACCTTCTGACAAGCCAAGTCAATTTGGAAACCACATTTACTTAACAATCATGTTATTAATTTAACAACTGCTGTGATTCACTTAGCAAATTTGGCAAGAAAAGTTGTAAAATGAGGCATAACTCACTTAACAAATTTCTCACTTAGCAACATAAATTTTGAGCTCAATTGTGCTCTTAAATTGAGGATTACCTGTACTAACATCAGCAAAGCATTTCACCCATTGCATGCTGACTATAGCTAATTAAATGTGGACTATACAAAAATTAAGATAATGAGGCACAGAGTGACATGGCTGCAAAGAAACCAAGTATTGGAGTCTTTTGGAGTATAGAAATCTTACAAATCATAATCAGCAACAATAGTACAATTTCAGCTCATGAAAGAAATTATTCTACTCTATTGTTTTGCTTTGAATACTATGTTCATTTCTGAGCAAAATAGTTTTAAAAGTAATTCAGGGAAAGTGAAACAGATTTGAGAAAGTGAACAAACTTGAACAAGCAACTGGAAACAGCCAGGGAAAAGAAAAAGAAGCAGCTGGATTTGATTAGCTTTAAGAAAAGGCAAGGTATAGGATATGGACAAATGGTTTGAATCTACTAGAAAACAGATTCTGATTGATTGTTTTTTTAAAAAAAGAGGCCAAGAGCAATTCAGTAATGCAATTAATTGCCCAGAAAAGTAGTAGTCTTCTCTTGCAGATGCGTTCTAGATACATCTAGATAGTATCTAGAGATAGGTAGTCCTCGACTTACGACTTCCAACATGCCCATTCATGTTGGAAGTCGAGGACTATGTCAAATGAAGTGCATAATCAATAACCTCCAGATCCCTGCTTTTCTCAATGCATTTGTTAAACGAATGCATGGGTCATTAGGTAGAGCATGGAGTGACTCAGGTGGGGGAAAACATGGGAGGCCTAGTGCAGGCCTAGTCACACCCGGGATTCTGCCCTACTATCAGAGATCACGTTCTCTTCAGAATATCTTTTAAATGAGTACATTTTTTTTCATTTCTGTAATATTTTTGAATAGAAGCTCTGTAGTTACATTTTAAAAAGTGTGTATATATTTTTAAGGGCACACTATTGGCACAATCGGGGCCTCCTGGAACAAATATATCACTGGCTTGGAAACGTGTAAAAGGATGCAGATCAAATGGACAGAATGAGGTGGCGGAGAAGACTGTAATTTTATTACCATCAGGTTAGTGTCTGTGTAATGCTAAAGTAGTCAAATCTGGCAATCCCTTTTCCTTTTCTCATGTAAACACCTGTATAATTATAAAATATTTAATTAATATTAATACAAATTGGGAATGGTATGAAGGCCCAAGCTATTAATATTGGGCTGTCCATTAGAGGAATTCTATTTTAATATGGATATTGTGGAAAGAAATGAAATGGATTGGATCATAGGATAAGGGGAACTTTGATAATGTGAAATAACACTAAATGATATCATTCAATAGGATTTGAGAACACAGCAGCCTTGCTTCTTAAAAAGTAATTGGGGACACCCTCCTCCCCTCCCATGCTGTATTTCATTGATGGCTAACCTTTTTCTCTTCGTGTGCTGAAAGTGTGCACGTGCCGGCACCCATAATGCAATGTGCCCCCCCACACATGCGCACATGACCCCCATACTCCCCACGCCCCCCGCACATGTGCATGTGACCCCCCCTGCACCCTGTTTTGGGCCTAGTAGGCCTCCCTGCAGCCTCCTGGGCCCAAAAATAGGCCGTGGCGGGGGGGGTGCCACACTCCCCCAAACTCCTTCCTACCCCCTGCACATGTGTTCATGACCCCGCGCCCCCACGCATGCATGCACAACCACCCATGCATGCACGCGCGTCTCCTGCATGTGCCTCGCCCCCTGTGCATCCCAAAAATCAGCTGGACAGCGGCTCGCATGCCAGCAGAGAGGGCTCTGCGTGCCAGCTGTGGCATGCATGCCATAGGTTCACCATCATGGCTGTATAGCATACACTTGTGCATTGTTACTTATTTCCAGTAATGTCTCTGAACCCATAGACGTATCAGAGGCATTCTTAGTTAATAAAAATGATAGATAGGACTCTCACATTATTTAGTTGGGAAGAATGTCTAACTATCCGGGGCGGGGGAGGAAGCAAAAAAATGTATAGATGTGTAGTTGCATAACTTAATATTTCCTTTCACTTTTTCTCTTCTGAGCAAGAGTGCATCTTAATTCAGCTACTCCTTTAATTTAATATTGTGTTAAATATTTTTTAAAGGATATATTTCCATAGGCTTAATAATTCTGTTTTATTTTTTAAGGATACTTCACCTTAATGTATTAAATATATATAGCCTCCCATTGCACTTTTGCATGACTATAGGCAACTTAAAATAAAATAAATAAAATAGAATATAAAAAATAAAATGCATATCAGCTGGGCATTATCTAACCGATCATTCACACAGTGAGGAGAAAGGCTTTGTCCCACACCGAGGACCCCGAGTTTTACCTGTTCTCTGCTGCCCTGTAAAATTGAAACATTACATTTAGCCTTGTTATCAGATACTCATAGCTAAATTCTCTAAGAGATGACTGGTGACTTGTCTATTTATTTGTTCAGTTAGTTGCTCCAGAATGCTGTACAAGTAACATTCATTTTCTTTTTCCTTGTAGATATAGCAAGTAAACTTCTAGGGCAGTCAATGGATGAGAAGGGACTTCCACAGCTTACCAGCTATGATTGTGAAGTCAATGCTCCTATACAAGGCAACCGAAACTTGTTACAAGGTGAAGAGTTGTTCAGAGCCCTGGATCAGATCAACTGAGCTTCTCTTCCTATACCTCCCTCTTCATAATTGTTCTGTTTTCTTGGACATTGGTGATTTACCACCTAAAAGCAGTGTATTTATATTTTCTATATCTGATTTTAGAAGCCTGGATACAAATACTGCACTAATTCAGTTAGTTTGTATCTGATCCCCTTTCTGTTTTGGACAATTTCTTACATAATGAGTTTTCTTTCTTTCTTTCTTTCTTTCTTTCTTTCTTTCTTTCTTTCTTTCTTTCTTTCTTTCTTTCTTTCTTTCTTTCTTTTTCTTTCTTTTTCTTTCTCTCTCTCTCTCTCTTTCTCACTAACTCGGCTAATGAATGCATTTTTGGTACATAAACAGTTCAAGTCAGTTAAATTTAGAACATAACTCATAATGACAGCTTTGAAGTAGGCACCTTTTCAAAAAGTATTTATTTTTTATTTTGACTAGGAGTTTTGTCACTGAAGAATTTTTATCTGATGATACATTGCCGCAATAAATTCGTCTAAGCTTTCTATCATGTGGTTGTAGGCATACTTGAAGGCACCTTGTGCTGTTATCTCTAATGTTTGAATAAATTTTTACTTTACCTTTTTTTAAAAAAAAGAAATATTGCTTTGCAGCAGTGCATTTGTAGCCAGTCGCACAATCTATTTTCTTATGAAAATAAACAAAATACCAGCAGCTCCTCATGCAATATTGTGCGTTTATAAAACTAGTTTTTAATATGAACATTTTTTCTTTTTTGTTTCTCTTTTATGTTAATTACATGTGAAATTATGTAGAAATTTTGGTGTAGTGCTATATTTTTGTTATGTTGTATTTCAAAATGCTCCTAAATAACTGTGTTTTAATATTAAAGTAGGATTAGGGGGAAACAAGTTGTGCATGTGAGGCTAGCAACATCTGGAGACTTTCAGGTTAGGAAAAAAGATTGGAGTAGATAGTGGAATCTCATGCAAATATTTGTGGAACAGGTGGAGAGAAGGGTTTTTTCCCCCTTCCTTTTGGAGTTTTTGAAATTGGCCCACTAAATAAGTTGGATCTTCAGACCAGTTGAAAATCATTTTTTTCTTTTTTAAATTCTTATTTTTCTGCAAATGAACGAATTCACTGCCACAACATGGCCATTTTAGAAATGGTTTTCCAAAAGATATCATTTTCTTAAAAAAAAATAGACATGGTCTTAGGGTCATCTGTGTTTGATGACAAGGTGTCTCCTAACAGTTTGCTGGGAGAGGGTTCTGTTTTCATGCTTTGTTTATGAACTTTCTGATTGTGTTGGATGGACCTTTGGTCTGATCCAGCAGGGCAGCTTGTTGTTATTTATATTAAGAAATTTTATTTCATTTGAAAAACAATCCATTTTCGATGTTAAAGTTTTTGACCAACTCAAAATTCTCTCTAGCTCATAGCTGTGACAGTACATGCTAATACTAATATACCAACAACAGCTTAAATGTTCCCATTACTTTGTTTGGTAGAGGTGATATTTCAGACAAAATCATAAACCATATTGCTTTTTTAGTAAAGTTATTTTGCTTCATCATTGTTGCTTGCTAATAATTCAGTGCTTTGGATTTTAAGTACCTTGTTGCTATTAACATCAGACCCGCCCCCACCCCATTAAACATAGCTTTCAGTAATGCTGAATATACTTTGGATTTTTTTTTTATTTAGGAAATAAGTCACAAAACATCTTTCTTTCTACATGCTGTACAATAAATTCTATCTACTCATTCTTTTTTTTTTCTTTTTGTGGTTGGATATGACACTAACTGTATTGTTTTATTACATCAATAAACTATGTGGACCAGGCCTGTAACAAAGGATTGTATCTGCAGATGATAGTGAATTTCCAGTGTGTGCTGTAATTTTTTTGCTCAGAAATCAAAGTAATCATGCCGTGAAATTTTTGATAGTATGTTGAGTAGTAGTGTAAGAATGGGTGTTACAGCTCTGATAAGCACATGTTCATCCCAGAATGTTAGAAAAATTCTCAAGGCATTCATGATTCTTACAGTGCAATTCTGAATATGTCTACTTCAACAGATCGAGTTTGACACCCGTGCCATAATCCCTTACGGTATTGTTATAAAGTTCTATTGGGGAAACAGTTTTTTTTCCTCAGGTACAACATATTTTGACCTCAACAAAGTCTCCTTACATCCTTATTAATAAAATGGTAGAATATTGGTCATATGAGATTGATAGATGGATTCATAATTGGTTGAATGACTGTCCCTAAACAATACTCAGAAATTATATCACTTTGAAGATAGTATTGAGTAGCGTGTCAGAAGGCTCTTCCTCAGGCACTATGCTGATCAACATTTTTATTAAGGATCTTAAGGGGCTGGTGGAGATTTTTGTAAAATGGTCAGGTGGTACAGAACTAGAAGGAATGTTTAATACAGATAGTCCTTGACTTACAACAGTTCATTTAGTGACCATACAAAGTTACAATGGCACTGGAAAAAGTGACTTATATTGACTTTTCACAGTTAAAACTTTTGCAGAATTCCCATATCATCTGATCAAAATTCAGATGCTTGGCAACTGGTTCATAATTATGACCGTTTTAACATTTTGCAACCTTTTGCAACCTTCTGACAAGCAAGTCAATCAGGAAGCCAGATTCACTTAACAACCAGTTTACTAACTTATCAACTGTAGTGATTCACTTAACAACTGTGGTAAGAAAGGTGATAAAATGTGGCAAAACTCAGTTAACAGAAATGTTGGGCTCAATTGTGGTCATAAATTGAGAACTACCTGTACTTTAGAAGAGAAAGAAAAAAATACAAAGAGCCAATAGGAACAGTATGAAATTTGGCAGGGAAAACTGAAAATTCTGAAAACTGGATAGTGTATCACAAGCTGAACATCAGCTACCATATTTTTCGGACTATAAAACGCTCCAGACTATAAGACACATTAGCTTTAGAGGAGGACAACAAGAAAAAAATAATCTGCCTCTGCCTCTGTGGCCCGTTTGCCACCGATCACCATGAATGGGTGGCAGCAGCAGTAATAGGTGGCAGCAGTGATCCACACCACCTAGAACAACTGATCAGTGCCGCTTCAACCCCTCCCCCCCACCCCACTCCGGCTGCAATATTCGCTCTATAGACATTTCTACCCACTTTTAGGGGTGGAAAAAGTGCATCTTATAGTCCCAAAAAATATGGTAATAGGGTAAGGCAGCTGCCAAAGACCCCAAAACTGTTTTGGGGGTGTATTAACAGGGATTTATTATCTAGATTATGAGAAGTACTTATTCTATTCTACCTGGTCATTCATTTTAGTGTGCTATAGCGTGGATATCAATGTGATTATCAAGATAGTGAGGAAGGCAGTAATCATGTTCTGATCTAGGAGGAACAGTTAAAGGAACTGGTTATGTTTCACTTGTGACTCTCAGGAGATATGATAGCCATCTAAAGGGCTGCCAAACAGAGAAGGAAGTGGACTTGTTTTGTCACCCGGGGGGGTAGAACCAGAATTGCTGTGTTGAAAGGGAAATAGATTCAGGCTAAGTATTTAGAAGAATTTCCTGATAGTAAGAGATATCAATCAGTTTAGGTTGATATATTAAGTAACATGGAGAACACTGGAGATCTTTAAACAGATTGGATAGCCATCTATCTGAATTGTAGCATTTGAAGAAAGCATTGAAAATAATACAGCAGTTAAAAGACATGATGAAAACTCCTTTCCAGTTTTAAGTGGAAACTGACAAATTAAATCTAAAATGCTAGAGAATTCCTGGAAGCTTGGCATTCAGATCTATCAGCCATCAATAGACACATAGAAATAAACCATATTTACACACCATTTAAATGACAATAAAAAACCTAGAAAGGAAACAGAACACATTCTCTTCAATAGCCTACACCCAGATAAGCAGACAAACAAAAAATAATACTCTAATCAAGGGAACTACCAAGGAGAAAATCCACAGCATCAATCCCAGCCCCAATGCTGGCAGAGCAAGCTATTGTATTTAAATAGGGAGCAAACCCCACACTCATTAGCACTGATTACATTACCTAGTTGAGTAATGAAATATTTGCAACAAACAACCAAGTTCAGATTGGATTAACCAAGTATTCTAACGGTTCAAACCCGGACTACATAAATTCTTTCCTATTGGAAACTGCATATATATTTGTGGCCAGAAAATATGGTTAAGTTTTGTTTTGTAAGAAATAAACCTGCGGTTTGGGTGAAGCAAATTCCATATCCAAATTCTGGTTTTCATTTTGGATGTAAATATATACATGGTCACAACACAGTGACAGAGAAGCAAATGTAAAAACCTTTGCTGTACCAATTGTGCTTGCTGCTGGACACTGGGGCTTTTCTGCTAGAGCTGCTGGACATCTTCCTGTACCATCTGGTTGGTTGCTGGCTATTGTGGACTCCCCTTTTTTCACAGAAGCTACTTTAACTTCTCTGGACGACCCTGAGAATAAGGAAGAGGACATGATGCATCTGCTAGAGCTAGACCTACTATAAACTGAAGACTAATTCCTCCTGGGTGAGAACCAGAGAATAGGAATGTGTGCATGTGAATGGGAGCCCACTACCATGTTTCCCCGAAAATAAGACCCTGTCTTATATTTTTTGAACCCTGAAATAAGCGCTAGGCCTTATTGCCATGTGCTCCAAAGCCTGATTGGGCTTATTATCAGGGGATGTATTATTTTGGGGGAAACAGGGTATCAGTTGGTGGGAGCATTAGCATTAGCATCACGTATTAATATTGGTATTTTTATGTGTGTTGCAGTGTGTGTGTGTGTGTGTGTGTGTGTGTTTTGTAATGGCGTGGGAGTTGGTGGCTAGGTATTCTGGTAATGTTGAGAGAGAGTGAAGCTAAGCTTGGATGCTTGGCTTCCCTGATCAAGGATGGCTGCAGAAGACAGTGGGAGATTCCTGATTTTGGGAATTGGGGGCCTGAATTTGGGGCTGGGGTTGTCATTATGGGAGTGGAGGTGAGCAAGGGGAGTCTGGGAGCCTGCTATTCCTAGGAAATGCAGAACTGTTATCTTACACTGGTTTTATGTTTCAGTTCCTTGGTTTCAGCCACAGACCTGCAGTGACCCTGACTTTTGGCTGCTGCTGCTGCTTTTAAATGTTAACATGTTTTAAATGTCTTTTTACCTTCTGAAAAGAAGGTATAATTTGATATAGGAGGAATGCCTTACCCTGTATAATTTGTAAACAATATGGAGCATACTTCTTTTTGAAATAATTTTATGTAGAAATCCCATCTTTATTTTTTAGTGAACTCGCAAACCATCAATTAACAGAGAACAGAAGTATTGGTAGCTTTTCAGCAAAATCTGCAGCTACTAATCCCTACAAATACCTGTTCCTCCATGTGTAGTGCTTCATGGGGAGGGGGACAATATAATAGGATCCTTGTAGTATGTACAAAAACTGAATTAGGATGGGGATGGAGGGCAGCCAAATTATAAGACATGCTTGATCAGACAGAAGGAAATTTAATCTAGCAACTTGGTTCTATATCTTGCCAATCAAATTCAAGAAAACAAGATGCAGGCATACTGGATATGTTTCCCATCTTGAGTTGAAAATAATACAAAATTAAGCTTAAGAACAATTCCATACAAAGTCAGAATTGAGAAGATAGCAACACACAGAAAATGCCACCTCTGTGAAGAAGCTGAAGAAACAGTGGATCTTCTAGTTAGCTGCTGCAAGATTGCAGACTGAGTACAAACAACGGCATGACAAAGTAATAATACTGCATTGGAATATCTGCAAAAAATACAATTTGCCCACTGCACGTGAGAATTGGTGAGATCACAAAATAAACGAGATAATGAAAAATGAAGAAGCTAAAGTGCTCTGGGACTTTATTATTTAAATAGACAACCACCTGCATATAACATCCCAGAATTAACAATTGTTAATAAGAAAGACAAAAAAGTCTGGATTGTGGATGAGGCAGCACCTGGAGCTAGCAGAATAGAAGAAAAAAAGTAGACCTAGTGTGACAAAAGAAGATAGTAATAGGTTCCTTGGGTACATCCTAAAACAACTAAAGCACCACTTGAACCCAATCTGCATTAAAAATCACTATCAATCAATTACAAAAGGCAGCTTTACTCAGAATAGTTTACATTTTGTGAGAATCTTTAACAACATCTGCCTATCTCAGGTTCTTGGGAAGGACTCAATAGAATGGAAGCATAAAAGGGGAAGAAGAGGAAAAGGAAGGAGTAATGTTGGCCAATTGGACTTGTATTTCTTGAAGGCTTCCTTCAACTTTCAGAATTAATAACAATTAGTAGCTTTATTCCTCATGCAGTTATCTCCCCCCTTTTTTATCAATTCTAGTCTTCCTAAAGTCACTTGTATGTGCAGTTATTAAAAAAATACAAACCTTCCAAATTTTGGCACTTCATTATTATCAAAGAATTTCCAGTCCCCAAATCCATTATACTTACCCAGTTTGCCCCAAAAGTTCTCTTAAATAATTCACCATCACAACATCTATTGGAATATGCTGTGCTGTGCTGTTCTAGTTTCAGCTGAGGATGCTTCTCTTGGATAAGGAAAGGAGATGCAAATGAGAGAATGTTCCGGATGCTCTCAGCCAATCCACTCAGTGGGGCCACGCCCACAGTACGTGCAGCTCAGCACTCTAGACAGAGCCAAGAGGTATTTCTCCCCCTCCCCATCCTTCTTCTCTGTATCAGAAAAAATAGTTCTTGTTTTTTGGCAAGCTGCAATTGTTCTGTATAGAATGAAATAGCAGGATAGAGTAAGAGATCGTCTTACTAAGTGTCTCTTTGGAGCTTGTTCAGGATTTATTGGTGTTGCAGACTGAATCCAGTCTAAAAATTAGGCAAAATGTTTTACATTAATTTTTGAAGGACTGTCAAAGAAACAATATGTGATAAGTTGTAAGGTATGTATGGTTCATTTGTTACAAGAAAAGCTAATAACCTGAAGAGATGTAAGGAGAAGAGAGGAAAGACAGAGAAAAGAGGGACAGGAAAAGGATAATTGGGAATATATAAAGAAGTAAAAGATGAGCTTGTGAAAAGTAAGGTTGTTATGTGACATGTAAGGTTATTGTTGAATCAATCTGTGATAGTTTGCAAATACTAGTCCTTTGAACAAATAAGAGCAAAATATAAATACTCATACACTTATTCCATACACTCCATGCTGATAAGAGAGCAGATAATTATCAGTATATTTAATTAGTATATATTGGTTATAGCAAGTTATGTGAATGAAATAATTGTGAAGATGCGGAATTTTTAGTACAGAAGTTTTTTTTAAGTAATAGGTGGTTGGACGCTTAAGGAAATCATTAAGAGGTTTATTAAATAATATTTGAGGACTTCCAATATTATTATTCAAACTACTTTGACAAATGTCTTTGTGTCACACAATTAAAAAAAAAACCACGTTTCTTTTAATGACTAAATTCAATACAAATAGATTTTAAAACAGAGAAGCGTGGAAAGAGAAATAATTATTCCTTTCGCATTTAGACATTTAAAAAAACCAGTATTGCTCGACTTAGGTTGCTTTTCCACCCCTTCAGAAAATGTTGACATTTACTGCTGCTTTTGTGTGTATGCACACTCGCAAACACAAATATACCCCCCCCCATACACACATTGGACCCATTTCCATTTCTGCCTCGTTAGTTGACAAAGCCTAACGAGGCAGAAATGGGTCCATTCTAGTCTCCCACACAAACTCAAACAGATAGCATATAGCTGCTGTAATATTTAAAAAGGCCTAAAAGCTAGTGAATTGAGATTTCACTGAAAATTAGGCCATGAAACATCTTAATATACGTAGGAAAATCCCTGGCATAAAGAAACACACACACACACACACACACACACATATAAAATGTACGTCTTTGATTATTCGGGTCTTCTCCCGCGTAGAATTGGAAGTATCTTGGCATCGTTTCGATGAAGTCTCATTCGTCATCTTCAGGCTGGTGTTTTCGGCTTCGTGCTTCCAGGAGCAATGTGAGATTGCAGCTGTCTCTTCCTTTTAACTGCCAACCCCCCATCCAATCAGAGCACAGCCAAGCTCCCAACCAATCAGAACATACCTCCACCCAATCAGAACACAGCCAAGCTCCCACACAATCAGCTCCCACCCCCACTAGCAGTTAAAAGGAAGAGACAGCTGCGATCACACATTGCTCCTGGAAGCACGAAGCCGAGAACACCAGCCTGAAGATGACGAATGAGACTTCGTCAAAACGTCGCCAAGATACTTCCAATTCTACGCGGGAGAAGACCCCAACAACCAAAGATCTACATACAAACACCCGCGAAAACCTCAGGTGGGTAATGAAACATTTGCAAGAAGACGACCAAGCTCAGAGAGCACCAAGGAGCCCTCATTTCAACCCTGAGCTATATATATGTATCTATATATAGATACACATATATGTTTTTCTCTCAGCCGGGTTTTTTCCTACGTAAATCAAGATCTTTATACAGCCGTAGCTCAGTGAAATCCCATTCACTAGTTTCTAGGCTTTTTCAGACATCAAACCAGCATTTTGATGTCTATTGGGAGACTAAAGGACCAATATATGTATGTTATTTTAACTGTTTACCGCCCTGAGTCCTTCGGGAGAAGGGCAGTATAAAAATTTAAAAAATAAAATAAAATAAAGTAAAATAAAATAAAATAAAATAAAATGAATGAATGAATGGCATCAAAATGCTGGTTTGATGTCTGAAAAAGCCTAGAAACTAGTGAATGGGATTTCACTGAGCTATGGCTGTATAAAGATCTTGATTTACGTAGGAAAAAACCCGGCTGAGAGAAAAATACACATAAAGGCCTACGAAAAGACAAGAAAATAAATTATATCTATATCTAGATATATCTATATATGTATATATCTATATCCATCCATCTATCCTCTTTTATCGATAATCTTAAATAAGTAACATCGCAGCAAAAAACCCCAGTAATTGGTATCTCCCCAGGAAGCTTCATCCGTTCCAATTTCGACACACACAAACACACAAAATAAATAAAACGACGCCCATTCCGCCTTCCAGGATGGTGACGTCATCTTCAAAAAAGCGATTTTGAAAGGGAAGAAAAACCTGTGGGCGGAGCGAAGATTGGTCTGATTCTAACCAGGATTGGTCTAATTCTTTTCCTCCGCCCCCAGATTGGATTAACTCTTTCGAAGGCTGCCTTGTTGAGAGTCTGCGTTAAGCAGATTCGAAATTTTTGTTCCTTGGCCGGAGGAACGAGTTAAGGCAGGCGTATTTGTTTGCCGTTTGCGCGTGCGCAGGCAACTCCCTCCGAAGCGGCGGGGCGGGGCGGTGCTGTCGTACCTGGGTTCTCCCGCACGGCGGATGGTCGTACATCATGAACGGGTGGCCCGGGCTGAGGACAGACTTTGAGGCTTTGCTTACGCGGTTCCAGCAAGCCGAGAGTGTCCGCTTCGAAGATTTCGCCTTGCTCTGGAGGCAAAACCGTTTCGACACCATTTTTTAGTGAGTCGCTTTTCCTGATGCTTTTGTCACCCTTCGTGGTTTCAAGTCCCTCGTCCCAGGAGGGAGAGAGAGCGACGGTAGAGCTGTCTGTCCACCTGTGAGTCCTGAGCCTCCACGCCAAGACTTGTGAAAAGTTTATCTGGAACACGGTTGAATTTATTCTGCCTCTCCGCCGCACTTTTTCACTCCCCGCTCTCCGCCTTTAAAAAGAGAATTAGAGTTAAGAGAAATAGTGAAATCTTCCTGCACTTTTTTATATGGTGCTGTCCTAACGTTTTAGTTACACATTCCCTAGTCACTGTAGTTAGGGATGAGAAAAATCAGGATGGAACAGATTATATCTTTGAAGCAGCCTTCCCCATTTAGATGCATTGGAATTGCAACTTCGAGAACTTCCAGATATGATGGATGTTGGCATTCTGCACGTTTATTCCCCCCCCGCCCATTTTTTCCTTTTTATTGCGTTAGTATAAATCTTGATACAATTGATTACTCCAATACAACTACTGATATATTTATATAATACTCTTACATTCTTAAAACTCCATTATTTAGAACTGAAGAAGCTTGGAGAAGAAGCAAAATGTCTGCAAAGAAAAACCAGAAAGTCATTGCCTCTTGAAAAAAAGCACCTTTGGGACAACCATGACCTGGATGACTGAGAATCTCAATAGATACTTTATTATTTAGATAGTTAAGAGCATTGGATTTAGAAAACAGGAGAGAAAAGTTGGATAGTTTGGTTGTTGGTTTGGTACAATAATCAAACAGGACAGATACAGACTTCTACAGATAGTTATGACTGCAGAAAAAAACCAGTAGTTCTTAAAAAGTGTATTCCTGCTTAAAAATAATTCTTAATTAAGAAGCACAAATAAAGTAATTACCAATTCCAAGCATGGTATATAGAGAAATGTAATCTGTTCTACTTCTTATTCTATAAATTAAGATGTTAATCAGGTTTATAGCAGACCTTGTGCAGATTTGATAGAAAAACAAATGGCATATTTGAATCTTTTCTTTTTGATGTAGGTAGTTGATAATTAATTTCTTCTGCAACTAAGACCTTAACATTTGGTTGAGGTTGATATATATTGTATTTAATTTTTTTTTTTTTGCTCTAGTGGTAAAATAAGGACTCCAGAGCAAATCAAGTTCACTACAGAAGCTTTAGCCTTGGTATGGCCCTACTTTTTGCCTCCTTACACATTCCAGATCCGAGTTGGTGCTCTTTATCTTCTGTATGGTTTGTACAACACACAACTCTGTCAACCAAAACAAAAGGTAAACTTAAACTGCTTTTAATTTATTGTCCAGTAATCTTGGGTTGTAACTGATGTTCTTAGCAGGGGTGGCAAACTCAAGGCCCACAGGCCGGATTCAGCCCATGGGGTGCTTAGATCTGGCCCACAGGGCCGCCCTGGAAAGAGCGAAGTACTGGCCCATGGTGCCTCTGCCAGCGAAAATGGGGCCCGGAAGGGTCGAGCTCCATTTTCCTGGTAGACGGCTGCAGGAGGCTATCACAGCCAAAAACAGAGCCCTCATGAGCTCCATTTTCGCTTGCAGAGTCCTTGCAGAACAAACTACTAGCAAAAGTGGTATTTGATCACACGAATGACGTCGAGCTGGCCATGCTCACCCTGGCCATGGGCCTCCGCCTCCCCCCCCACCCCAGGTCAAACAACCCTGATGCGGCCCTCAATGAAATCAAGTTTGATGCCCCTGTTCTTTAGTCTTGGGGAAATGAAATTTTATTTAATATAAAAGGTATGAGTATGAATGGTGACCTAGCGAATAGTATGCTCTGATTTTTTACCTTACAGCTGTCTGTCATATAGGGCTTAAAATGGCTTTATTTATAGGACTGTGTTAAAGAGTGGCAATATACATGAAACATATTGGATAAACTTAAAAAGCAGGATGTAGAAATGTGTACATACAAACTATCATCAATTTAAAAAGTATTCAGATACTTTAGATTACTGGGATGGAAACCACCAGCAAATCCCTGGGCCATAGGCTAGTATGTGAGGTTTAAAAAAAAACTCCATAACAAGGCACTACAAATTACTTCTATGTTGTTGCCAAAAAAATAACATCAGGAGTCAAACTCAAAGGAGGTATTTTCTTTTCTCTCTTAACCTGAAATCTATCATAGAACAATGAAGTCTACAAATAATTTTTCTATCTCCTACTGTTAAATATTCTAGGAATTAATTGTAAGAAGTCCATGTAAATCCCCACTCCATGCATTCTGAATAAACTAAAGCACTCTGGTTTGTTGCTTCAGTTAAAGCTAGGTATCTGATTGTGCTGACATTCTTTATAATATCCATTTAATTAGCCAGATAGGCTGTTTAATTACTTCACACTTTGGGGTATGTTGCTGACTTGTTTGAAGACATTTTTGTTTGTTTTGTATTTCAGATTAGGGTTGCGCTTAAAGATTGGGCTGAAGTCAGTAAATTCAAGCAGGAACTTCTAGATGCACAGCACTATGATGCAGCATATATCTTCAGGAAACTTCGGATGGACAAAGCATTCTATTTCACAGCAATGCCCAAATTTGTAAGTTATTAAAACCATAGTAACAGAAATACTCATTGTACCATCTCTATTTTCTGGCTGGTCGGCTTGTCATTCTGCTAACAAACTTATGATTGTTTCAGTCTGGTTTACTGCTTCCTATTCTCTGTACTGCATTGTCCAAGCATCACAAGAGAATGGGAGAAATGTGGATTTTTCTAGCACAGATCCTGTTTTCTTTCTCATACAAATGCTTCTTCAATTAATACTGTATTTTTTGCTCCATAAGGCCCACTTTTCCCCAAAAAAAGTGGATGGAAATGTCTGTGCATTTTATGGAGTGAATATTTCATCACAGGCCGGGCCACTGTGGCAGGGTCCTTTTACAGTGCTGAACCCCGCCTCTTCAGTCTTCGTCATTGCCCGCCTCTTCTGTCTCTTTTCCTCAGTGCAGGAGTCAATAGGCTGAGCTGGCACATGAGAGGACACCTAACTGTGGTCCTATCAGGCTCTGCCTAATATTGTTTTTCTCGTTTTCTTCCTATTTTATGGTCAGGTGTGTCTTACTGAGTGAAAAATATGGTAGATTAGAAAGGCTGAGCTGACAATTTGGTTTAAAATGCTTGTGGTTTCTACAATGATTGGCTTTTCCTATAATCATCAGCTATTTGCTGCAAAATTGGACCCAATTGGACCTGTTGGGACCTGCAGTAATTCTGATCTTCTATGATTCTTTGGATTATGTGTAACAGAGTATGGATGTTGCTTTGAAAAATGTGATCATTTTTCTTGGCTCCGCTTTGTCCTCCCTTCATTAAGAAGTTATTTGGTTGATGCTGGAATTTGTTCAGAGTTACGGCTATTGTGGCATTAACAAGGAAATTTCATGCATGCTGGGTGATTCAGATAAGTGCTTTTCCTATTTTGATTCTGATATGACTCTTCCTTTCTTAGCTTTCATTTAGGACTAAAAAGAACATGCATGCAAATACTGACATGAAGAGGGAATTCAGAGATCCTACTGATCGTGTTGCCTTGCTTTGCCATGAAAATTTCTTGGAGGTATACTTAACACCTTGTTCCAACATGATTATTTTTGGCGTATGTCCTATACACTGTAAAAATGTTATCGATAAACAGTGTTACAGAGAAATAGATATAACATTTTTTTTAAAAAAACCCTTATAATCCAAATAGCTTTCTGTGAATGTAATCCATACTTTGCATGTATTATATCTGGTGCTTGAACCTCAAGTTGTTTGCTGAAATCCAGGCCAGGCCATTTTCACATACTATCCGAAAAAGAAGTACAACTCAAATTTTGAGAGATCCCAAACTCCATCTACCCCAGGAATTTCTTTGAAAAGTTAAAGAACATAGAAACAAAGGCAATATCTGATAAGTTTTATATAAAAAGATATTACAATCTCTTTTAATTTCTAAAGGCATATTCATAATTTACACCTTCTGGTTAGCACGTTTTTTCCAACAATTACATGATTTGACATAGATACAAATCTTTAACTTAATCTTACCAGCATATATTTCTAACTAGCTGAATACCCGTGCTCCGCTATGAAAGTATGTGATCGGGCTTGATAAATCGACACAGTTTGAAAATTAATAAGTAGTTAGAATCGGCCTCTCCTCTCCCTTTCTCTCCCTCAGGCTTGCCCCACAGAAGCCTATTTTATCCTATCCCCCTTCTCTCCCTCAGGCTTGCCCCACAGAAGCCTCCCCTATCCTATCCCCTGCTTGCTGCTGTGAAAGTAAAACTGAAACTCCTCTCCTCTGCTTGTTTTGCATTTGGAACAGATTTTTTTTCAGGTGGGGAGGGGCTGTAGAACTTCTTAGCATCAGAGCATGGAACAGATTTCTTTTCAGGTGGGGAGGGGGAGTAGAACTTCTAAGCATCAGAGGGTTGTTTGGAAACTGAGACAGTATTTGCTGTGTGAGCAAGAAGGAGACAGGAAGGAGCCTGGCGGTGGCTTGGCTCAACTGTTCTGTAGTAAAGCTGCTTGCTGCTGTGAAAGTAAAACTGAAACTGAAACTCCTTTTCTCTGCTTGTGTTTTGCATTTGGAACAGATTTCTTTTCATGTGGGGAGGGGGAGTAGAACTCTTTAGCATCAGAGTGTGTTAATAATAATAATATAGGAAATACTAATGCTCTGATAATCATTTCAGAAAATCTTTTCTTAGCGAGCACCTAGAAGCCAAGAGGAACATATGTGGCAAATTTCAAGTTTGTAGGCTTTACAGTTCTGGAGATTTTGTGATGATGCATGAGTGGTATTTCACTTATAGAGAGAGAGAGAGATGAATGCAGAACTGACCATGTTTTCTGTTTGGATGAAACATTAAGAGCAGGATGCACAGCAAAATATGACAACAATCTCAATTTTTACTGATGGAGTTATTAAGAAATCTTTTTTTTGTCTGCTTCACTTATAAGGAAACAAAAAATATTCATGAGCATTACCAAAAAATGAAATGTCTGATCTCTATGGATCAAAGTCAGCCAGATAAGGCTATCAGTTTGATTAAAGATGACTTCGTAGCCAAGTTCCAAGATATCATTCAGGATTATCAACAGTGGCAGAAAAAGAAAATGGTATATATTTTAATTTTTCTTTAGAAATTGGTTTAATATAACTCCTATAAACTAATGGTTTTAACTACATAATATCAGAAAAATAATAATCAGTGTAATAACAACATTCCGGCACCAATCTGATCACTTTGTATAAGCTATTTATTTTTATAACCTTTTTATAAACTATTAAGCTTCAACAGCCCTATGAAAAAAATCTGTCTTTGAGGACTTTCTGAAGTATTTTGAGATAGAGGCAATTCAAAATTGCTAATATTTAAAGATATGTTGCAAAGACATGTTGAAAGAGACGAACATAATCTTGCTTCTTGAGGCAAGAAATTACTGGTGGATGATGTTGGGACTAGTTTTCCATTTAAATGGAGTAGCAGTTCACCAGCTTTCTATGCACATGCATGTGTCCTCTTGTGATATTGCTGGGAGAAGAAAGTCACCTTTCATCTGTTCGATGATTTGAGTGTACAAATCCGATGTGTATCTAATGCATTCTTGAATCTAACTAGTATCTATTTTTTCAGGAATCCCCCTTATCTACTGTGGGTGACGAAATGAGGAATAGAAAAGAAGGTTGTTCCCAAGAATCTGAAGTAAGGAAATCCTCATCACCATGGTGGAATATTTAATTTCTTTATAGGAATTCTTAGTAAGATATAATTTATCATAAAAGTCCCTTGCAGTCATTTCTAATTCAGCTCTATACTACAGAACCAAGAAGATAAGAAGGGACCAGGGGGTGGGGGTGGGGATGGATTATCCCTGGATAACTGTCCTTATTGGCCTCAAAGCTGAGTAGGTATTTATTTACTTGTTTGTTTAAATTTGTTTAAATTTGAAACAGTAATTTATTTACAAAGAAAAATGATACATTTCTAGCAAAGTTTTTTTGTGCATGATTTTGTGCATGGATAATTGTTAAAACATCAGAAGTCAAGAAGTAAAAAATGGTAGTGCAAACTGTATTGGTAATCTTCTCTTTTCAGGGGTCTGGCAGAGCTAAAACATTAGCTGAAATCAAATCTAGATCGTATTCTGCAGTTGCTCAGGTAAGTACATAAAGGCTGGGTTTTTTTCTGGTTTGTTTTTTTTTTTACTCCCAGTGACTGCCTAAACAAATCCCTGTAGTTTTCTTCACAAGGTTTTTGGAAGCAGTTTGCCATTGCTTTCTTCCTAAAGCAAAGAGAAAGTGACCGGCCTAAGGTGACCCCATTGTCTATGTGCCTAAGACAGAACTAGAATACAAAGTGTCCCACTTTCTAGTTTTATGCTTTTAACCACTACACCACACTGACTCTCTTAACAGCCATAATTATCTGAACAGAAGTGCTGAACTTCATTTCAGTGTGTCTGTAAGAAAAGCAATTTGAGACAGACAAATTAGCAATAGCACTTAGACTTTACAGTGCTTTCCAGCCCTCTCTAAGCAGTTTACAGAGTCAGTATATTACCCCTAACAATCTGGGTCCTCATTTTACCCACTTTGGAAGGATGGAAGGCTGAATCAATCTTGAGCCTGGTGAGATTTGAACTGCCAAATAGCAGTCAGTCAGCAGAAGTAGTCTGCAGTACTGCATTCTAACCACTGCACCACCGTGGCTCTTTAGTGCTAAATAAGATGTCCTGCTGATAAGTAGAACATTGGATGTAACCCTTAACATGCTTTCTTGGTATGTAAAGATAAAGTTGGCAACATACAACTTCTTTCAACAGCTTAATCCTGACTAAATGATTGCCAAGACTTACAACCATAATTCCGGGCTCAATTACAATTGTATGTTGAGGACTGCCATGGAGAGAAGAGGCAGCAAACCACTTCATTCCATGATTTTATTTAAGAAATGTATATGGCTGTCCATTTCACTATCAGTAATTCCAGGTGATTTACAAAGATTAAAATTCAATATAAAAATAACAAAAATCTATCCTCCCCACAACAACAATCAGTCAATCAAATAAGCCACTTGGTGGGTTTCATCCCAGTCTGGGGATGCCCATTGGCAAAGTCTTTAGGGCCTTGCAAAAGAGTGTCAGAGTGGAAGCCAATCTTATTTTCATGGGATGATGTTTCACATGGAGGGAGCCACCGTGGAGAAGGCTCTTCTTGGTCTTGTTACATGAAACTTCTTAGGAAAGATGACCCATAGAATTCCCTGCCTCTCTCCACTCTAGTGGGTTGGGTAGAGGTTTCCTTTTTGAAATCGCATCTCCTTTTTGCCCCTAATCTACCTTGGAAGCAGTACCATAACAATATACAAGCTTGTATCCCCAATTGCAGATAGTAGAGCCTAATAGTTAATAGAATGTATTTTTCCCCCATTGGTACACTTTTAAACCTACCTATGCCATATGGCTTAGTTTTGGATTTAATTTGTGTTGTAAAGATGCTCTTGATGAACAAGGCATATGATCAGTTTACAAATATAGTGGCAGAATTAAATATCTTATGATAAATTCGTTGGATCATCATTTTTCTCTTTCAGAGCAATATTACTGTGTATTCATTGCTTGCATATTTTTCTTGTTGCACTTTCTTTGGCTGAAAATCTATTTAGGCTTCGAAGTCCAGGCGACATCGCCAAGTTAAACTCGAATCTTCCAAATTAGGATCAAATCGTGGGAAAACCAGATTGCCTAAGGATAGAAACGTCAGGAAATGTTTACCAACAGCGAAGAAGTCAGAACGTCTGCAAAAGAGAGGTGATTATCATAGTAGGATTAATCTGGGGAAATTGCTGTTTCTACAATGCCCCTGGTGTATAAAGCCGCTAATCGGTGTGCATTGTGAATGCTGTACCATAACACAAGAGATGTAAATGTTTGTTAATAAAGGCGGGTGATAAAAAAAAAAAAAGATACGTGTCCTTCCTGAGCTTTTCATTGTGCTTGCCACTTTTAAATGTATTACTCATGAATGTCCTTCCTTGTCATATAAAATAATTTGCCTGTAGTTGTGTGTGTGTGTGTGTGTGTGTGTTTGTGTTTGTGTTTGTGTTTGTATGTTATTTCATAACAGTCTCATAACTGATGAAAAGGTCTGATGAAAGAGAATTAGTTCATCTGTAAATCATTGTAACAGTCTCCTGTTTAGTGGGAAGGATTTTGCAATTATGATATTTAATCCAATTTAATCTCATGTCCCAAACAGGACAATACAGAGGGGAAAAGTCCTTTAAGTAATCAGGTTCTATCATTTAAATATATGAATTGGTTCTGTGTCAAATAGACATTCTGTAGATCAGGGGTGTTCAACTCAAGGCCTGTGGGCCAGATCCGGCCTATGGGGTGCTTAAATCTGGCCCGTGGGGCTGGCCTGGAAATTGCAAAGGACCAGCCTGCGGTGCCTCTGCTTGCGAAAATGGGCAGGGGGCTGTGTGCATCTCTGTGTCCCGTTTTTGGCCTGTACGGCCTCCTGCAGCACCCTATCAGCCAAAATGCACCCCATTTTGGCTGGCAAAGTGCTGCAGGAGACTGCCCAGGCCTTGGTCCCCCCGTGCCCCATTTTGGCTGGCAGGGTGCTGCAGGAGGTGTTGGTCCCGTCTCTCCCCTGGCCAGCCTGCAGAGGAGAACTACATGCTGATCCTGCCCTTGAAGAAATCCAGTTTGACACCCCTGCTGTCCATCTTCAAAGTTTATTATCTGACAACTTCACAATTGTATTTTGTTCTATCCACAATTCCCAAATTGTCTTTTAGGAAATTCCATGTAAAATGGATTACAGGTAGTGCTCAATTAGGTAGGTAGGACCATAATTGAGCCTGGTAATTATGATTGTAAGTCATGATGGTTATAAAGCAGATGACTGACTGACCAGACCCATTTTATGACCTTTTTTGTAGCAGTTGTTAAGTGAATTTTTTTCCCTGGGTTGGGCTTTTTTTTTTTTTTTTTTTTTTGCCAGAAATGGGTAGTAAATGCCAGTTTCTGGCAAAACTGTTGTGTGACTGCAAATGACTGTAAATGCAGACTAGTTGCTGAGTATCCAAAATGTGGTCACCTGACAACAGGAGAGGTTGACATCAGAATTTTGAAAATGGATCGTAAATCCCTTTTGAGAGATCCATCGGGATTGAGGGGTCCATCAGGATGAACAGTTGCTAGCAACCTGTTGTAAATCAAGGACTACCTATACATAGTTTTACTGGGGTCAAAGTAGCACTCTGTTAGGGGAAATATTTCTTGTTTTATTTTTTGGGGAAGTAATGGCTGGTTAAGCTATTAATCCAGGTTTAGAAGATATATTGAATCTATATAAACTACTGAACAACAATGTATAAATATGAATTGTAATACTTTGTAACTACAGTTGAATCTATGATATGGGTTCAGGTGATACAGTAAACCAAGCCCGTTAGTGTGTTTGCAAACTCAGTATCACAATATTTTTGCCATGGGGTTTTAGATACTTGTTCTGGGCATATGGGAAGGAAATTGTGGATATTTACATGGTGGTATGTCTATCATTTATGTATTTTTGAATGCAAAGATGGAATATACATGTTACAAGATAAGCCAAAATAATCCCTCTGACTCAGCTGTTTACCTTCAAAAGTTAACTAAAGGCCTAGACTGCATGTTGCTTTTGTAGAAGTTTACAGCTATGAAGATCTATCAGAAAAACAAGTTCTGTAACTGGACAGCTGACAAAAATTTATCCTACTTTCTGAAAGTTGTCTATTTTAGAAGGCCTTTCAGATTTGAGGGTTATAGAGCTCTTGGAAACATTACAACTATTTTTACAATTAATTGTAGTCATCTGTAATTGTTATGGCATTTTTGACATTATTACAATAGCTTGTTGCTTTTGTAGTTACATAGAGTTGCTAACAGAAGTTAAAATGACATAAATAAATATTATCTTTCAAAAGGAGCAAAAATTTCAAGCACCCTTGTTTGATTACATCCTAACCATTTGTTGCAGCTTTTGAAAATTTGGAAGGCTGAATTATGGTTCCAAATCCCTCAAATGCTACTTGTTCCAATGTAAGGGTATCCTATAAGATTGGCTATCAAAGATATAATCTAATTTCAGTAAAGCTGAAGTGAAAATTTCTCTTTAATTTTGTTCTTTTTGCAGGAACTTCACTACCGACAGCACAGGAAAATATTGAGAGGCTGAATATGCCTGTGATTGGAGATGATGATGGTGATGAAGAAGAAGCAAATGATCACTCAAGTGATGAAGGTATGTTGTGGTACACTTCTGCACAATAGCTCTGACAAAAAAGGAAAGTGCAAAAATCCTTCTTCACCATTCTTTGCTACCTCTGGCACAAGCAGATACATGAGTATTCTTACTTAGTTATCATTTCTCTCTTCCATTTGAGAAGTTTCCCTTTCAAACATTACACTGGAGAAAAACATTAACCTTTTTCATATATAGGTAATGTAATTCCTCAGTTATTCAACAACTCAATTTTTCAACAAGGTGTTCTAGACCAAGCTACAGTATATCCAAACGAACACAAGGTAATTCCTGGAAATTTGGCATTCAGACAAATCAGCCATCAACAGGCAAATTGAGATAGACCAGCGGTCCCCAAATTTTTGATTGCCAGGGACCGTTCTGTGGACAGCAGTTTTCCACCGACCACACGCTGCCTGGATCCCGCACATGTGCAGATGGGGCTTTGCTTGCTTACTTGCGTGGCCTGGTTCCTGGCGGGCCACAGCCTGATGCCGGTTTGTGGCTCAGGGCTTGGGGACCCCTGAGATAGGCAATATTTATACACCATTCAAAAGAGCTTATGAAAAAGCTAAAAGGAAACAAAAGGACCAGAATTACCTATTTGTTAGCATTCAGTACCCAGATAAACAGGACTTTGCTCCTGACCCACATCAAACAATGAAACAGTAAACAATACCCTGATCAAGGAACTATCAAAAATGAAAACAACACACCCATCAACACTGACAGGCACTCTATGTAAACAGATAGCAAACCTCACTCCCTCCTAGCATGGAAGATATTACCTAGTTTAAATGTCTGCAAGCAACCAGGCTCAGAGACCACCAAGGACTACGTTCTTCCTTCTTCTAAGATGCAGTCCTCAATTAGCTACTAGCAATGCTTGCTACGTGCTGCTTTTAAGATCATCACAGCATGCATAGCATATAGCTGACTTAGACAGATCACAGAAAGCTAAGCAAGGTCAGATCTGGTTAATTTCTAGAGAGAAACCACAAAGAAATCCCATTGTTTTCAGGAAAAATGGAGTCAAGATTTGGACTCTTATTTTTTCTTTTATTTCAAAGAACCCAAACCCTATACTGAATACAGTTGTTACAGAATTGCTAGGGGTGGATTCTACTTACCTTTACTACCGGTTTGCAACAGGAGCATGCGCGCATGAGCAGATCATCCTTTATGACATCTGGGCGGGTGAGCGGAGCCTCCCGCTGCTTTTATTACCGGTTCGCAAGAACTGGGAACAACCCACCACAGGTGCACAGGTAATTTTCAATTGCATTGATTCAGAATAAGGTATATAAGTAATAATTTGGTCATTTTCTCCCTAAGCTCATGAAATACCTAATATTAAATTTACTAATGCATCTGAAATGCATTGAGAAAATCAGTATTTTATGTTGATTGAAAATAGTTGTTATTGGTCAATTTTAAAAAAACTGTTAAGAAAATAGAATTTGAATATATTCTTTTTGTTGATAGCTATACGCTACGATGACCTGTTTCTTCTATTTTCAGATTTCATACCTACCAAGAGGAAAAAGGCTCATTAAGAGTGCATCTTAAGGGAAATGGTGATACATGAATCATCTGTCTGAATGAACCATGTTTTGCAGCCAGAGATGAGGCAGTCTGAGTGACCCAATGCTATGTTGTGAACTGGACACTTGTTAAGAAGGCACAGAAGCAGAAAAGACATTCTATAAATTCTGACAAGCATTACATTTGATTTACTTCATAGAAGATTATAATGGATTCTTTATTCATATTTAAAATAGATTTTGGTAACAGTTTGTTTCATTTTTAAAAAGGTCTTTAGCCATGTTAATTACACGAAAGAAGAAACTCTTGTTCTAGACAGTAACAGATTTGTAAATGCAGTGCATATGTACATTTCAGCTTTTTATGTACCTATATTACTCCTGCTTCCATTGGTTTATTTGTAATTGTAAAGTATTGTTAGAAGAATCTAGAAAGAAACATTTTGAAGAATCAGAAGATTTAACATTTTTGCACTGTTGGAGGTTATGGAGTTCATCTCTGCTTTTTTTTCTACAAAACTTTAGGGAATGAACTATTACGAGACTGAAAAATCCTTATGTGATTCTAGATTTTTCACAAAGGAGAAGATAGAAAATCAAATGCTTCCCAGCTTAAACTAAGGGTTGAAATTTACAGGCAGGCTGAAATGTGATAAAAGAAGTTGAAAGAAATCATGGTTTTGTCCTACTTGTTTAGATACTGTTTTAATAACAGTAGTAAAAGACAATGCAAACTAAACTCATAAATTAAAAATAATAAAGAATAAAAGTGCAAAGAAAAGGAAAAAATAAGAAAACTATTTAAAGAAGCCATTTCGGATCTTCATCACATCCTGTAAAAGCAAATGTAGTAATTCTTCACTCCCATAAGGTTACATGCAAGCACCTCTTCTTCCCATAACCCATCCCTTATGCATGCGCAAATTCATAAAGCATTAACATTTCATTCAGTCTTGATGCCAGCAAAAATCCATAAATGTTTTTTTAATGTGGAAACATCTTGTTTTAACCTTAATTGAACAAACTTTATAGTCTTTTCTTTTGCTGCTAATCACCTTAGTATTTATTTCATTGTTGGAGTGTTTGATCTCTCTTCAGATTTTCTTTTTCCCAACTCAAAGGATTCTTCAAGGTTTTAGACTTCCAGGGTATTATTCTTTTTTTCATCTGTCATTTTAACATCTTTTTAAAAATATCTATAGAAGCAGACATTATTGCTGACATTGTAGCTGCTATTTTTTGACCCCATATGTCAAAGATTCCTAAAATATTTCATGTCAATATTTTCTGTTATTTTGTCTCAGTGTTCACCAAAACAAAAGACAAACCTTTCTCCTTTTTCCTTCCTGGAATCTTTAGTCCCCTCTAGTGTCCAATTTCCAAAATCATAGAAGTATGGAATTTCTTATGATTTAAAATAGACTAATTTAGTTCCCCTGAAGGTACTGTTTAATTGTTTTCAAAAATCTTATAGCAAAAGTTCTCCTATTCCAAATTTGCCTGATGACCAGGCCCACAGGTAGAGATGGGAAAGACTGGAAAAATTGGGGGAAAAATTTTTTTTATTTTCCAAACAGCTTTCGGAAAAAACAGTCCCTCCCCACAAATGTTACCATGTTTGAGGCCTTCCCATTTCTACCCATAGGTGAAGAATTCAAATTGCTAGTTTATTGTTCTATGCCTATTTCATAGCAATCTTCCCAGACTGGTAGTTTGCCCTGGGAAAGAGAGATAAGGTTCAATGCAGTGGTGGGTTCTAAAATTTTTTACTACTGGTTCAGTGGGTGTGGCTAGGTGTGGGGGGCTTGACTGATTGGGTGTGGCCAATGTGACATCACGCACTTAGTCACATGACCCCAAGCCACACCCATTGAAAAGGTGGCTAAAATTTGGGGGACTTTTTGAAACTTTTTTTTTGACACTCCGGCCCCATATCCAGGTAGGGACACGTGGGGTGGCGGTGGTCATCTCTGCTTTCCCTCCATTGCCCTTCCTGGCCGAAAAGCGCCCCTTCTTGCCTTTGACAGGCCTTCCTCATGGTTGCAGCCGGAGGAACTCATGCTGCCAGCTCAGGGTAGCGGACTCAGCTGCAGCCCAGATGAGCCAAGGAACTGCGGGGAGCCTCCCGCGTGCTGCACCCCCTCCCAACCTTCCCACCGCACCTCCACATCATTTTCGGGCACCCAGCTTACTGGGCTGCCCCCATCCCTGTTGCAGCTCCAACAGCAGCACTTTGGCAGACGCTGGTGGCACGGAGGCACAGGCGAAGACTGGGAAGGGGGTGCAACACACCGGAGGCTCCTGCAGGTCCTCAGCTCATCTGGGCTGTAGCTGATTGAGGTGCGTTAGCAGCCATGAGCTGCGCTTTCCTCCAAGTCTCACAGAAGCACCTGTTTCCCTCTGCTGCCCACAGCACGGCTCATGGCTGCTACTGGGCTGCCCCAGTCCCTATCACGGCTCCAACGGTGGCGGCTTCGGGAGATGCTGGTGGCATAGAGGCTCAGGCAAAGGCCGGGAGGGGGGGTGCAACACGCAGAGGGCCAAGTCCGTTCCCCTTTGCCTCCCCACACTTGTTTACCTGTTCCAGAGCGCTGGGGCTACGCCTCCCTCTGACCCAGCGGCCTTCCTTGCTGGCGTTGCTCCTGGGTTGTTGCAAAGAAGCGGCAGCTCTGGGTGTGCCATGCCTGCTTCATTCTCTTTGTGAGCCACTTTGCACATTGTTTGCAAAGCGGCTCTCAAAGAGAAAGAAGCAGGCGTGGCGCACCCAGAACTACCGCTTCTTCACAACAGCCAAGGACTACTTCTCCTTGGAGCTCCAAGCTGGGGGGGTGGCTGCAATGCCGGCAGCTTCGGTGGGCTCCTTCCCTCAGTGGTTTGTTTTCTTTTACCTCGTCTAGGCGACTTTGTCATTAAAGGCTGCTCCGCGCCTTTTGATCTTTCTCGGGCGTGGAGAAAAGCGATTCTGTGTGAAGGGACTGAACCTGCTGCTGAATTTGGAAGCCGAGAGGCTTCTTTTCCACCCAGCCACTGGCGCACAGCGCCAGAAAAACCTCCGGTCGCTGCCACCATCTTTACGCATGAACAGCTTTCTTCTCACTGGCTGAAGGAATTTTCAGCACCCTGCGGCCAGGTGGCTGAGAGGCTTCTTTGCTCCGGTCAGCTTCAGATGGGCGAGCAAGCAGCGACCGGGGAACCAGTTCGGGGGCGTGGCCTGGCTGCCGTTACTACCGGTTTGGAGAACTACTTCCTAAAGTTACTACCTATTCGGTAGAACCGGGCTGAACCGGGAACAACCCACCACATTTAAGTGGGATGGTGGTGATGTCAGACCTTCCCTTTTTGTATCTTGGTAATGATTCCAGACTGATCCCATTTGATCCCTCCTTCTGACTGAGACAGTCTCTCTGACACATAGTCCTTTGATATGCTTATACATTTCTGGTGTTAAAGTCTTTGACTTTTTGCTGATTATTTCAAACATTTAAATTCTTAAGCTTATAGCTTTCTCAGAAATACAAGAATTTCTGCTTTTATGGCCTAAGGCAGAAAAATAAAGGATTCCATTCGTGAAGGCATTTTTCTGGCATCTTTTCTAAAAGAGCAGTGTGCAGATTGTATTTTTCTCTGTAAAACTATTAATTCTGTTTAAGCAAACTTATGGTAAGGTTTATGCTAACTGGAAAACATAGCATTTTAGCTCATATTAATACACTAAATAATTGAAGAATAAAATCTTTAGTGGGCGTGAGCTTAAATGGACTCGAGAGGATGGTAGAGGACAGGAAGGCCTGGAGGAACGTTGTCCATAGGATTGCGATGGGTCGGACACAACTTTGCAACTAACAACAACAAAAATCTTGAGTATATTTAGTATATTTTTAATGAATTGTACTGCACAGGAAATCTTTTAAATTCACATTTGAATTTAAAATCTGCTCATGTTGCTGCAGATCTCAAGCTGAGAAGGTAGGTAAAGAAGTCTGCTACAGAACTGCTGAATAGCAGCTCATCAAAGTTCAGTTCTACTAATTGGTAAACCTACTAATTGAAAAGGCTACCTTTACAGAAAATGCCAAATCAGAATTCTCAAGAATTCCAACTTTGAGCATGCAGCTACTGAATATGCCTTAGAAACCTGGATGCCTCCATCCATGTTTATGTACCGTGTCATAGTTAACCACAAACTGGTTACAACATGATTCATTCCTTTATCATCATGGTATGCTCCATGTGCTCAATCTTTTTTGAAGATCACTCAGAAACAGCAGTTAGCGCAAAATGCATGTTTGTTGCTTAATTGCTATTATCTTAAGACAAAGGCTTATGTGGAAGGAAGCCTTATCAATAGGCTTCCAGCTACCATTGAAATTGATATTTTTAGCTTTTAAAGCTGGGTTGGCATCAAGGTACCTGCAAAGACTATCCATTCTAATCAGAGTTGAGATGTCTGAGGATAGCTTGCAGGAGAAACCACTGCTGTCATGGGCCAGGATTCTGATTCGGACACTGACAATATTGTTCCAGCTGAGGCTGTAGATTATCAGACTTGGGAATCTTCAAATCATGATTGATCTGATGAGGCTGAGCAATCACAGATATTTTCTGATGAGCTGGAGCAGTTGGATGATTAAGCACAATCTCCCAACTGTGGATGGTTGCAGCAGTAAGCAGAGCAATGCCATTCAATGAGGTTTCTTTCTAAGCAAAGGGTGAGGCCTGAGTAATTGAGGCCAGCTGCCTTCAGTCTCTGTTAGAAACAAGAGTTCAGAATAATGGTTTGTGATTCTTGGACCTACTGACTACTTGACTGGCTTTCTGTGATTTTGGATTATGCTATTATTCTTGGACTTTATCAGCATTTTTTCAGGCAAGCATTCTCTGCCAGACATTTAAATTACATTTCTGTCTGCTGTTATCTGCTTCAGCTTCTGAGTACGGTATCTACGTGTGTATTCCTGCAACTTTGAAGCAGTACAGCTGCCAACATTGTCCCAGTTGGGTGAAACGAAGCCAGATAGAGTAACTTTTGGATCTCTCTGCTCTTTTGGGATTCCAGAATCATGACCATTCAGAAGCTGATGACAGTTGAACTGTTCTAAAGAGTGCCTTTGAGATATGACTGGCCACTATTGCATTTCTATTTTGAACTGTATAGTTTTCACCTTTGTTTTTTCTTCTTGTGATGCTACTGGAGTTGTGAAGTAATCTTTTTTTCCACAATGACAGACATTTTATTGCATTTGTTTTTCTTTTTACTATGGATGTTTTATCACATTTTTATCTTATTATAAACTGCTGGAAGTTTGTTTCAGTGGCATACACAATTCAGTAACAAAAATGGCTATCTTGCTTTTGACAGTCCCAACTATTGGAGTCAATGCTTGCATTTTTTTAAAAAGCAATTATTGTAAGTCAGAAATTAATGTGAACATGCCTGTAGCTTAGGAGCAGGTCAGATATCACAGGGAGGCCACAAGTCTGATATTGCCATCTTCCTTTTGCAAGAAGAGATGTAAACTAATCTGGCTCTATTTCTGTGTGGAAAACACAGCTCTGCAGCCTAGGATGGGTTTTGTTCAGCGTGTCACTTCCTTTTTGTCAGCCTTCCCAACCTGACATTCTCTAGACCAATTGAGACTCCCAAGTCCCAGAATTTCCAGCATTTATGATCTTATGTCATTACTGGAACCAGTCCCAACCTACCTTTAAAGTGAGAAGGATTGAGGATGCTATTCACATCCCTATTAATTGGGCTACTGGTTTAAAAGCTCTCTACCAAGAGGAGTATTTTAAATATACTTTATAGGACAGTTATGTGGTTGAAGAAAACACCAGCACCATTTAACAGGGTTGGGAGTTGGAGAAGAAACATACACCTTCCCCTTTCCAGAATCAATGCAATGTTCTTGCTTGTTGCAAATCCGGTTGTTAAGAATGAAGCTAATCCTTTTGTATGCGATCAGTTTTGCACCATTTTAAATAAAACGTAGAGCCAATTTGGTGCAGTGGTTAAGGCATCAGGCTAGAAATCAGGAGACTGAGCTCTAGTCCAGTCTTGTTTAGGCATGAAGGCAGCTGAGGGAGGTTGGGCCAGTCGCTTTCCCTCAGCCCTGGGAAGGAAGCAATGGCAAACCACTTCTGAAAATCTTGCCAAGAAAACTGTCCAGGCAGTCTCTAAGGAACTAGACTGAAGAGGAGGGGGGAAAAAAATCCTAAATAGGAAATGTTATTTTTTTGTGTGTGTGGCTGATAATATAAATCGATCCAACCAATCTTTTTCCTAAAGGGGTGGATTTTCTATAGCATTTTCATTCATTCTTCGCGCATTTATTGCAAACATTCCAGGAAACCTTTCGGAGGCGGAGGACCAGCAACAGACCACTAAAGCGGGGCATCGACACCTTCCAGCCTTCCGATTCCACCTGGGGCTTTGAGCCAGAGGGAGAGGAGGGACCGTGGAGCACGTGCCGATCCTCCTGCAGAAGCCCGGCGCCTCCGCAGGCCGCCCCTCCGGCACGCGCCTGCCGAGGTACAGAGTCCCGGCGAGCGCGTGCGTAAAATCCGCTCCCTCCCTCCACTTTTCCTGGAGGGAAGGGAGCGAAGTGGTGGATTAAAGGATGCGCCTCCTTTCCGATTAATGGAAAAGCGGCGGCGGCGGCTGCGGCGGCGACGGCGCCGAGGTGGGAAAGCAGGTGGCTGAGAAGCGATTGTCGCCGCCCCTCCGCAAGCCCTCGGTTGGAAAAGTGGGTCTCTTCAACCGCTGCAGCAGCAGCAGCTATGGCGACCGATAGTAAGTGTCCTTCTTGCGGGCTTTCGCAGAACGCGGGATTCTCTGCGGGATTTTCCACTCTGCGCTTGTGTGTGTGTGTGTGTGTGTGTGTGTGTGTGTGTGTGTGTGTGTGTGTGTGTGTGTGTGTGTGTGTGTGTGTATGGGATTCCTGCTTCCTTTGCTTTGGTGGGAGCTTTGTGTCTGCCCCCCCCCCCCCGTCCCTTTTCCTATCCGTTCTGCATTTTTGCCATACTTCTTTCAGTTGGAGATCTTTAGATGTTTGGGATTTCATACCCTACCAGACCTGGCATTTTTGGAAGCTCTTATTTGGAGAGGGGACGGTGTGGTGTCTGTAGATCCTTTCCTGCTCTTTGTCCTCATCTGTCCCCTCCCCATTTCTCCCTATCTGCATTTAGCTGCTTCAACCTGAGTTTTTCTTTCCAGATCTCACAATCCGGTCTTCAAATTGTAATCAGGTTTTAAAAGTTGTGTGTAATTTGGGGTCCCTTACTCATCATCCTGTCTTGTTCCTTGGAGTTGTTTTTGGTTTAAAAGACAACTGAAGATTTATTTGGGCCACCCGAGTTTTGATCTGACTTCTAAGGATCTGAGGCCCTGGGCTGGGCAGCTCTGTTTTAATCTAAGGCTGTGTTGATTTGATTATGTTATCACCATCATCTGCTAGGACAGGGCTGGGCAACATTCTAACCTAGTTAAGCCTGAACTCTGAATTGAGTGCAGTTGCTGCTGCAGGATACAATGTGTGGCTTCCCAAATGTTGCACAGCAATCCCAGCCATCATAGCCTGTCTTGGATGCTGATTGAAAAGCCACCAATGAACAATCAGATGCCACCATTCCTGGAAAGCTTATTCTGGGCTTGATCTCTGCAGTGGCAGTGGTTCACTTTCAAGTAGACTACAGGACATGAAGGAGGCCTTTAGCAAAGACGCATCCTTCTCTATGGCTATGATGAAATGGAAGAAGGAGATGGCCCAGGAAACCAGCAGCACTCTGTTAATTTCACAAGCAACTTAATTCCCCTAAAGCTGATAACAGTATCAGTTTATAGTGAAGGTGAAATAAATGGACAACTTGAGTTCTGGTTTGAGACTCTTCAAGAAAAGGCACAGTATGTAAAGCAGGTTTCACCAAATTTGATAACCTCCCATAATCCCCTGATTGGGGATTGTGGGGAATTAAAGACAATTCCCATTCAATTAATTAAACAGATAGAAATCATATGGGGATGTTGTTTGGACAGCTACATTCATTGCTGTTTTTTTGAGGGCCTCATTTAAGATATTGATATAAATTTTAAGACTCAAATGGATTAGGATAGAACTATCTTGTTCTGAATCTGGACATTTAGATCTACAAGAGAGGGGAGATCTATAAAGATTCCTGTGGTTTGAGATGGGCAAGGTTTCTTTTGTTCTTTGCCTTTAGAAAAATATTTCAGACACATATTTTTATAACTAAAATCAAACCGTTTTGTTTCTGATGAATTTTCTATTTGCATGTTAGATGTTCTATTTTTCTTTTGAATGTTACGAGTTTCTTCCATGCTATAAGTTGCTTTTCATGTCACATTTGAACAGTTTTAATATTACATAATTTGGGTGCTCAACTTTTTAGGGTGGCAGATTTTTTTCATTAAAGATACAGGCTAACAATAGATTGAATAATGCTATTTAATTTTTTAAACTTTCTGTTGTCCATATTTTAAGAGAAAAGGTAGACATACCGGTATATGTACATTTATGTATATAAATAAATAATTATAATTAAATTTATATAATTAAGTAAATATATAATATATAGAATAGCAGTCTATGAAAATTGGAAACTACATAAATATGAGTGATACCGGTATTGGAACACTGTAAAGAGTGGAAATGTGTAAAAATTGAAATATGTTTAATAAAAATTTATTTTTTAAAAAAGTAGTAGTACCGGCATAGGTTGTTTGCATTAAAACTCTAGATTTTTATATGTACATTTATTCTTAATATTTGTGAATACATGGTATGAATTTGTAAAATTGAAACATTGACAAAAAAATTTAGGCAATAGCTAAAAAACATGTCAGGCTAGGGAATTTCTCAGAAGGCAGATTTTTATTATTATTATGGTTCGTTGAACACAGTCAGCCAGATGTTCAGGCTGGATTTGGCATAAAACAACAAGGTTGTTGTTGTTTTATTGTTAGTAGTAGTAGTAGTAGTAGTATTTAATTAATTAGTGAGAAAGTTGTAATAAAAGTATCATGCGTGTCTTTTAGGACATTCTATTAACCAGGATGAACATTATAAACTTCTTCAAAGAGTTAGGCCTTTGCATAATGTACTGTCTCTGAAGTATCATTTGAGCCTCGTTACTTGTGCCTGGAGTGATAAATCTGGATTGATTTGTTCAATGATCCATTTGTTTGTTTACTTTGCTATCTTTTCAAAGTTCAAAAACATCAACATTTCTATTTATTTCTCTCCTACTTCTTCAAAATCCAGCTTCCACTTGACTAGAGCATCATAAGGAAAACCATAGCTTGGAGAATTCTTTGTAGGTATGGACACATTATGACATCTGAATATCTTTAACAAAGCCTTTGTGGATATTCTCTCATGTCCTAGTCCAGTGATGGCTAACCTTTTTGCCGTTGTGTACCAAAAGCAGGGGGAGCGCGGGGAGGTCACCCACATGTGTGCCCACACCCATAATTCAATGCACCCTGCCCCTTTTAGCATGTGATAGCCCGATGGGCCCGATAGGCCTGTTTTTCACCCTCCCCAGGCTCCAGAGGCTTTCTAGGAGCCTGGGGAGGGCGAAAATGGCCTTCCCCACCCCCCTGGAGGCCCTCCGGAGGCCAGAAACAGCCCATTTCCAAACTTCTGGTGGGACCAAAAGGCCCAAAAATCAGCTGGCTGGCACACAGATACATGCCGGAGCTGAGCTATGGCAATGCTCGTGTGCCCACTGATATGGTTTTGTGTGCCACCTGTGGCACCTGTGCCATTGGTTCACCATGACGGTCCTAGTCTGTGGCATATTTCTCAACTGCTGATTCCTTTATTATTTATTCATAGTCAATCCAAAATAAGCAGAAACTGTCCAGCACTTCCGTATTTTCACTATTAGTTTTTAGACACGTTGTTGTATCTGTTGACATTAAGGCCTCATCAAGTAGGCTTTTATTCTATTTTAGAGATTGCAATTTATTTATTTAGTGTATGGCAAATACATGGACTTTTAGTAGTTCAAATGGCAACCCAGCCATCCAAGGACATGGTGGTCCATGCCGAAAAAAAGACATTGGGCCGATGTAAGCTCTTGATGTTGTTTATCCGTTGCCATGTATTTAGAGAGCCAGGAGTTCTACAAAGATGTCTGACTGCCAACTGTCGTTAACTACCAATTCTTTAATGTAGTCTGGCTGCCAATTGTTGCTGGTCATTTGGTTCACACTTCCGTGCTATGCAGGTTGCACCACGAGGAGGCAAACTAGCATCACACCCCAGAGATTGTGATATTAAAAAGGAAAAGTTAATAAGTGCTAAATCCAATACTTTGGTCACTCAGTCCTCTGTTAATTTTAGAAGAGATTGGGAGCGTGGGTGAATTGAGCATGTTGAATGGGAGTGAAAGTTTATGAAAAAGTAAATTAAAGGTAAATCTCAGATGCAAAATAAATAGAAAAATAGCCTTGAGCCAGAGCTGATTCAATTAGCTATTTTCAAGTTGACAAGGATTTCAGCCCCTGAAATTAAGGTGTCATGGCGGTTTTGTTTTCTATTTTGGTTTGTACAATGGTTGCTTAGTTACCAGAATTGTACTGTTGGGGATCTTTGTATGAGTTAACATTTAATTTATAAGAAATATTTTCTGTTTCTAATTTTGATGATACTAGACTTTAAAGATTGTATGAATGAACAACTACTGCTTCTAAAGGTCTTCCAGTTGTGCAGTGTGTGCTGTTTTCCTGACCTTAGGTGCTGAAACATATTTTAATACAATACATTTTTAATATAATATTTTAAATAGTGTTAGTCTAGGACATGGGTATCAAACTCGCGCCATCATGTTGCTGTTACATAAACGTTTTTCCTTGCGCAGAGCTGGGGTGGGCGTGGCCTACACATGATGTATGTGGCCTGCTGGCCACCAGTTTGAAACCCCTGGTCTAGGAGGTTGGTCTTTTTGTTTTTTGTTCTTAGCTTTTTCTTAAGCCAGGACATTGATAAGAAAAGGGAAAAAAAACATGTTCGATGAGTAAATGGAATTGGAAGGGAGTCTGTCTTATGGCTCTTATGTATCTTCCAGATTTGTTTTATAACATCCCTTGGTGACATTCAAATAATACTTTGGATGCTTTTTTTAGTGTGTGTGTGTGCGTGCGTGCGTATGTGTGAGAAAAAGAGAGAGTTGCTAATACAGGTGAGAGAAGGCAAAATGAAATTAAGATTTTAAAATATTTATTGGCATTTTAAAAGCTAAGAACTACACTACACTACACTATATTAAACTACACTGCACTATACTGCACTGCAGTGCACTGTACTGTACTACACTGGTAGTCCTTGACTTATAACCATTTTTTAGTGGTTTTTCAAAGTTACAATGACACTGAAAAAAATAACTTATGACTGTTTTCATACTTATGAAATCTGAAATCCCCATAATAATGTGATCAGAATTCGGATGCTTGGTAACTGGCATGTATTTATGATGGTTGCAGTATCCTGGAGTCATGTGATCACTTTTTTTGACCTTCTAATAAACAAAGTCAATGGAGAAATCAGATTTAACTGCGTTACTAACTTAGATGCAGTGGTTCGCTCAACAACTGTGGATAGAAAAGTTGTAAAATGGGGCAAAACTCAAGTGCTTAAGAATGGAAATTTTGGGCTCAATTGTGATCATAAGTCAAGGACAGCCTGTACTATATACGACACTATATGCATACACTACATATATAGCTTATTAAGTAAGTTGTAGTTGACCTAATTAAGTCTATGAAGTATTATTCTGAGTTGGGAGTATACAGCTCCCCATCGTCATCAGGAACTGAATTTCTTGATGGATTGTAGCTTAACTAGTTTGTGATAAAATCTGTTTTCAAATATTTTAAGTTTCCCAAAGAACCACCAACTCTACATGTCTTGGGAGTTTATACAAGCAAAAGAAACTTTTAAAATTTATTATATATGGGCTGTAAGAATCCAAATAACCACCAGGGGATTCAGAAAAAAATTTAATCATTTTATTCCTGTTTTAATTGCTGATTAACATATCTGGTTTTTATGTTTTTCATAGTTGCTCTCTGAGTGAGATGGCTGGTGTCTAATTTTTTTTTTAAAAAATATTTTTTTAAAGACCCAGAAATCTCTCTTTGCTGCTAGAACTATGAATCATTTGGATTTTTGCAGCCCCGATGCAACCGTATTTGAAATTATAGATCAGTCTTTAGTTTTATTATTAAGACAGTATGTATGTGCTGCTGCTGTTTTATGAAGACAACTATGGTAGGAAAGAAGAGAACTGTCTCTTGAAAGAAGAGAGAAGTGGGAGAGATGGAATAAAAGTGACAGGAAGTTACCAACACCTGAGAAGAGGTTCAAGGTTTAAAAGGATGTTGACAGACTTGAACGTTGGACCCTATTCAACAAAATATTCAGTGGATAGTTAGGAAAACTGAGATGTACAGGTACAAAACAGGTAGTACATGGATTGGTAGTAATGTTCTGACTCAGCCTTAGCAGAAGCAAAAAACAGACTTCTTGTCATGAAAAAACCCTCTTTATTTACTCCTTGTGAATTAATTGCATTCATCCACTGAAAAGTCCAGGCAATAGTCCTTCAAGGAGTTAACTGCAGTAACAGACCTTATCAGTTCCTTGCAATAATTGCAAGGCCGTGAGCTCCCAGCCGAAAGGCTGCAAATTAAGTTCTGGCAAGCAGCCTTCGTGGCACGAAATGCAATGATCAAAATCTTCAGAAATACGAACTGTTGTCTCCTACAACAACCACTCCCCCTTCTTTCTATTTATTCCCCAGGCAGGGAGGGGACATTCAGCGTCCACATGTGAATTGCTTCCCGAGTCGACTCCTTGTCCTCTGTTCACCTCTCCTAACTGCTCTGCACATATGTGCATCTGGAACAGGCCCCAGTTGTTCTTCCTCTTCACTCATACCAGCCTCCAAAGGCCGCTGCTTCTCCGGTGGCTGGGAAATGTCGGACAGCCCTGGTTCTATCTCTGCGTCTGATGCAGAGCATCCATCAGATCCTTCCCCAGACTCCAGAACTGGCCCAGGTTCCTCCCCAATCTCCTCATCGTCTGAATCTACCACCAAAGGATCTGTGCACTTTTGTAGATCATAGACTAAGCATGACATGTGCTAGAGCTGCCATATGCTGTTTGAACTCCCTTAACAGAGGCATGATGTTGAGATGTTAACATCGTGGCAAATGGTATTCTTCATTTTGTTGTGATGGTCAGGTCACGCTTGGAATACTTATTCAGTTTTGGTTGCCAAATGCAAGAAGGATGCTGAGAAAGTGGAAAGAGTCCAGACAAGTGTGGGGCTTGAAGACTAAATCCTTTGAAGAATGATTAAAGGAACCAATTAGGTTTAGTCTAAAGAAGAAGAAAAAAGGAAAGACTTAGAAGATAAATGGGAATACTTTCCCAATATTTGAAGGCCTATCACAGGGCACTATTCTCCATAATGCCCATGCATCATATTAGAACCAATGAATAGAAATCCAAAAGTGCTTTCTCAAGAGGCAACTGGACTTTCTGTTTTTTTCTTTGAAGATGTTTTGCTTCTCATCCAAGAAGCTTCTTCGGTTCTTGTCTATGGAGATTCTCAGTCACCCAGGTCATGGTTGTCCCAAAAGTGTTTTTTCAAGTGGCAACTGGGTTTTCTTTGAAAATGTTTCGCTTCTCATCCAAGAAGCTTTTTCAGCTCTTCAAAACGTCTTCAAAGAAAACCCAGAAAACCCAGTTGCCACTTGAAAAAGCACTTTTGGGACAACCATGATCTGGATGACTGAGAATCTCCAATGAATAGAAACTTTACAAAGAGAGAACCAAACCTGAAATAAGGAGAAATTTCCTGACCATGAGACGTGTTGAGTAATGGAACTGCCGGCATCCTGATGTCATGGATGTTCCATTACTTGAGGTTTTTAGAGGAAGGTTAGGCAGCCATTTGTTGGGGGTTGAGGGTGGTGGGTTAGACTAGAACATCTCAAGGTGCTTTCCAACTGTATATATTTTTGATTCTAAAAGAAAGAGGACTAAAAGAGAGCTGAAGCGGGAAAGTAGCAGCAGCAGCAGCTGAATGAACGAATGAAGCAGTAAGCTGTGATGTCTCAAGAGATGCGATGCTTTAAGACAGCAAAGAATATGATTGGCAGTTAAGAACTTTGATATATAAACAAATATCTGGAGCCTGGAGAGCTCAGCAGACTAATGCATTGTGCATTGTGATTAACTCCAGCTGTCTGCAATTACTGTAAGTTTGAATCTCACCAGGCTCAAGGTTGACTCAGCCTTCCATCCTTTCTAAGGTAGGTAAATTGAGGACCCAGTTTGTGGGGGCAATAAGCTGCCTTTGTATAACAATATACAAAAGTGTGAAGGCTATTGCTTAACGCATTGTAAGCCGCCCTGAGTCTCCAGAGAAGGGCGGCATATAAAAACATTGAACACAGTTGACCTCCCAGAGGACTGAATCCATGTGTGATCTTGTGGGCAACCTAAGTGCTGACAAGCTTGCCCCACAGGGGCTGGCAAAGGGGTACCCAGGTGTTGGAAGACTCACATAGCCCAGACACTGACAAAATGTTCATTGCTCATGCATGAGAGCAAAAAGGTGCTGGTAAAATAGAATAATGCAAATCATGGACCGTACTGGAGTAGGGGGCATTAGAAGTAATCCATACCAGCACTCTGTATACTCTCTCTCACTACTAAAGGGAGCTGCAGGGAACAGGTGAGAAACTGGAATCTATCTCAGAGCAGCTTCCAGCAACTTCAACAGCACCCAAGAGATCAAACTTGGGACAGTATGGACTGGAGGTCCCAGGCATGGGTCTGGTGGAGCCAAGAGTTTAGCAATAAATAGAATTATGGAATATAGTTACAAAATATGAAATTGTAGATTCAATAGAATAAAAGATAAGCTTAAAAATAAACCAAAAAACTAACCAATAAGATACTTTCTGAAAATAAGGAAAGAGAGACAATTTTTAATTACAAAGAAATGTTTATTTTTATAATACTTGCATAATAGAATTCCCATTTAAGGGGCAGCGTGTGTCTGGCTAATACCAATGTCTGACAGATTGAATCTACAATGGTAACTATTGTCCAGGACCAACTGGATAGTCCCACTTACTATATTTCATTTCTGAAATATTCTGCACTGAACTTGAATGAGCCCTATAAACTAATTCCTGTGAATGAAGCAGGTGTTGGATCAGATAACATAAATTGTGGTGAGTCCAGATGGTTGTCAGATGGCTGACACATGGGACATTTATTTTATTTTAAAAGATTTGTATGTTCTTGAGATCTTCACAAGACCCTACACAGTGTTTCATGTTCATCGTTTCAATTTCCATTTACAGTCTGTATCTGCTTGTATACATGAATGCACTTCATGCCCCTTCTCCCAATGTTAATTTTGCAAATAAAATGATTGGGTTGCTGGGATGTCATAAAGCAGCAGCTCCAGCATAATCTTTTACTTCCAAGAATATCAGATCCATAGGAATGCTTAGAAAAATGGAAACACAGGATGATACCAGTAGTAACAAAGTGCTTGGAAGAGTGCCCAAATTAAAAAAAAAAGGGGGGGAAAGAGAAAGGGCACTTTGGTGGCTGAGAAACTGTAGCTGAACAACTTTATCCATTTGTCTTCAGGTAAATAAAAGTTTGTGACTGGCTAAAGCCATTATAGGGACCCGGTGGCTCAGTGGCTAAGACGCTGAGCTTGTTGATCAAAAAGTCGGTAGTTCAGCAGTTCAAATTCCTAGTGCTGCATAACGGAGTGAGTTCCCATTACTTGTCCCAGCTTCTGCCAACCTAGCAGTTTGAAATCACATAAAAAATGCAAGTAGAAAAATAGGAACCACCTTTGGTGGGAAGGTAACAGTGTTCTGTGCGCCTTTGGCATTTAGTCATGCCGGCCACATGACCACAGAGACATCTTCGGACAGCGCTGGCTCTTCGGCTTGGAAACGGTGATGAGAACCACTCCCTAGAGTCAGGAACGACTAGCATATATGTGCGAAGGGAACCTTTACCTTTACCTTTAAAGCCATTTTGGAAATAAGTGAATATCCACCTCCATAACGACCTTGGGGTGAGATGAACAATCTTATAAACTTTTAGGGATGTACAAAGCCTGATTTTGTGTTTTTTTCATTCATTTGTATTGTTAAGAAAAGGAATTGTCTCAATCTGACTATATATAAAGTTGTTTTGGATAATTAAGAAATTGGAACGCCTTCCCCCCATCATATTGAAACTGAGGTCAAGCAATTAAAATTAGTTCAATTTCAAAGTTTTCACTTTCTCATCTTTTTTATGTGCTTCAATACGTTGAACTACCTGGCCTTGTCCTCTTTCCATTAGGGTGTGTTGAGCAAATCTCTAAGGAAATATGAAATCATATATGACAAATCCCCCTAATCTCTGAAACAACTGTTCGGAGTTTTTATTAGAGCAGTGAGCAAAGTAAGCCTGAATTATTGAACCTTCTTGTTATTTTTCTTTTAAAAATTTGGAGCCAAAAGAAGCTGACAAATAATGAATAAATAATGCAACCTGGCTGGGGAATTTTCAAAGGGGAAGTACGCACATATTAAACTGGTTAAGGCTGAGCTACGTGTCTCACTGAACTAGAGACATATCAGTTTGATGGGGTTGTAAGTCAGTTCATATTGTTTATAATTAAATTCATACGGCTTGTTGGACTTTCTCTCATTTGGCCACTATCCCAGCCTTTTTACCAGGACACCAATTGTCCTTCTTTCTTTTGCTTTTAACAGAAGAATACAACAGAGTGTTATAGTTCATGGTTTCTTCAGTTCTCTACGAGTATCCTTCATCTTGTTTTGTATATATTTTCTAATATTTTTTAATTGTTCTGGACAGAGGTGAAATTCACTTACCTTCCCTACCGATTAGCAAACGTGTGTGTGCCATGTGCATGCTTGCTTTGCTCACCTGTGCCATCTGCACATGTGCAAAACCTGTGCACGCGCAGAGGCTTAAAATGTCGCAAAAAATTGACGTTAAGATGGCCATGCGGATGGGCGGAGCCTCCTGCAGCTGCCGCTACCAGTTCGCCCGAGCCAGATAGAACCGTTCAGGGACTTCCCCATTTCTGAACAAATTAAACTCATCTGTTTCCTAAAAAGCCCCAACCTTAAAGGTGCTGTCTATTAGTTGGTTAGCTACAACACATTTGAATTATAAAATGACATTTTATTTCTTTTATTCAAGTGGACACATTCCTTTCTTACAATAAAAATTCCAGCCAATAAACTATCTCTAGATTTAATTTATAACCCAGAGTATTTTCCCTTCATTTCAATTCTTATACAAAGTAAATTAAAAACAGCTACAGTGGAAAAGCCTCCAGAAGGCTATAATAAATCGAAGATTAGTTTCCATAAAAAAATATTCATATGGTCCCACTTTATGCATTTGGTTCTCCATAATAAAATGTGCTCAGGATCTTTGCAATGCAATTCTTACATAGAGTAACAGTAAGCCATACCATGGTTTGTTTTGATTTGGTAGATTGAATAAACCCAGTCTTTATGGTTTACAAAGTTAGATTTATCTTTCTTCCCCCAAATGTTAGGTTGAACCTTGAGTTGTCTATATATGATTTATTGAATAATCCACAATTCGATGGTTATAAACTCCATGGTTTATCAATTACAGGACCTGAGTTCATGCAAAATAATAAACATACTTGAGAAAGTCTGCTTAGCTGCAGAGAACATTTTTATAAGCATTCACCAGGGATTTTGCAAGACAGACCTGATTATGTCTTTTAATGAATATTTGACAGAAAATGCTGATTCAGTGACCTATTGATTTATTATTACATAGGTTGTATGTAGCTCTCTTCTGCTATATAAATATGTACAGGGAAGCTGGGATAATCTGTGGATTATCTTAATACAGGCATGTTTGTATATTAACTAGTAGGAAAAGCATGATTGTAACTAGACTTTGTGGAGTGATCTATGTGCTTCCATTCTTTTTATATGGAAGTATCTTCATGTTGAATATGTAAAACAAAAAAATATGTCTGATATTGCAGGGAAGTAAAAGTGGAAATTAGTGATATTCTGTCCATGTCCAAAGATGACACAGTGTGATCCAATTGAGTCTAGTTCTTTACTTGATCATACCTAACAGACAGAATCTTGCCAGACTAAAACTATAACTTTTAAAACTGATAGGTATATTCTGGGAAATTCTAGGGTGTGGCTACCCTAAGCCTCTTCCTCCCTCCTCAATCCACTTCAGGACTGTGCAGTCTTCTCTGGATTGTGTTGCTTCCTGCCTGGGAAGTCATGGTGCTATTGCTGACATCCCCTCCCCACTGACATACTTTCTCCAGCTGCATATTCCCCCATATGTTAAATGGCACATGTAATGAAGGATTAGCCCTTTACAGAGCCAAACCAGGTGTTCCATGCAGCCTAGCATAGTCTCCTAGCTATGCTACTTAATTCCTTTAATTGGAGATGCCAGATACTTAAATTTTGGGGCTCAAAACTTTACATAACTCAATTTACAATATTTAGTTCTTGCCAGTAAGTAAAAGTTCCCTGTCTGGTAATATGAGCATTTTTGCCCCACCAGTGTTGAAATTATGAGATGGAACTAACTTGATGTATCTTTGAGTGATATGAGAGGTCTGTTGAGTGATGCATTTGGTCAACTGTTCACAATGAAAGTGGAATTAAATTCCCTACCTTTTAATTGCATTTTTCCATTATTGCTTGCATTTCTTATGAATATTTCCCCTAAAATAACAATAGGAAGAGTAATGCAGATAGAATTGAATAATTAATCTAGTTTTTTTATTTTCCCAGTTGGAGGACTTTCATATTCCATTGCAGCTATGTATGATACAATAATTAGAATTCTAATTAAAGGTAGTACATTTAGTTGCTCATTCTTTTTCTGCCAAACGTGTAGCAGTTCATTAGTGCACATACTCTCAAAAGATAAAAGTTTAAAAAAATGAAGAAACCATTGATGGTTAAAATTTACAGCACTGGTATTTTTGCTGTTGTTGCTGTTACCTTTAAGCTACTGTGTCTTGTTAAAATTTCATTGAGGCTGCTGTCTCTATGTCAGTGGTGGGTTTCAAAATTATTTACTACTGGTTCTGTGGGTGTGGCTTGGTGGGCGTGGCATGGCTTGGAGGGCGTGGCTTGGTGGGTGTGGCAGTAGAAGAATATTGTAAAAATCTCCATTTCCTCCCAATCAGCTGGGACTTGGGAAGCAGAGAATAGATGGGGCGGGGCCAGACAGAATTTTTACTACCAGTTCTCTGAACTGCTCAAAATTTCCACTACCAGTTCTCCAGAACTGGTCAGAACCTGCTGAAACCCACCTCTGCTCTACGTCAATATCATTTCCAGTCCTTAATTCCACAAAAATTTTTTGAAGCTGATTTAAACTCTTCATGGCTACAGACCCTGAAAATGCTGAGATCACCATGAACCAATTGATGCTTTTTCTGGTTCACCAACTGAAGAGTGCGTAAACTGGCATTCAATCAGTGCTCTGATTCTTCTGTATCATGTTTTAAATTCATTTGTCTGCATTTGTTCAGTGACGATCCTGTAGAATGGGGGTGAGAATGGGAGTAGCATCCCATGAATCGGACTCGCTAGTACTTATTTCTACACTTGGAGCTAGAAAATGCTGCATTGAATCCAGAAGCTGGAAAACCTGGGTGATGCAAGAGTTCTTGCTAATAGGAAACCAGCCCTCTTGAGGCTTGTTGTAGCAAAAACAAAGTTTACTTTCAAATACACCACAACGCAACTAGAAATAAAATCAGTCTTCAACCACTACTGATGCTGTGGGATCACAGAGATTTAGATCTGATTGCAGTCGGGCAGAACGTGGAGGTAATTTGATTGGTGAGTACAACTTTCTTTCTTCTACCTCTTGTCCAGTTCTTCAGTTTGCTAGTAATTAGATATATAGTACAGGCTTTGAATTGACTCATGGTGACTTCAGCATTTTGAGGGTCTGTGGCTTTGTCTCCAAACTGTTTGTGTGGAAATAAGTATTAGAAATGATAATGATGTGGAAAGCATTCACAAATAGGGTGTGCTTGTTGATGAAAGTCCGAGTAATGCCAGTTTTGCAAATGGCTCCTGAGGAAATCTGTTGATTGTTTCATAATTTATTTTATCTATGATCAACATTTTTTGAGATATGATGGTGAGAATTTCTTATCCTTCTCTTATCTACTTTCAAAGCATCAAAAACCTTACCTTTATTTTCTTTCTCCACTCTGTTTTTTGTTAATTTTTAAATATATATTCTTGTTTCAGTATTTATTTCAACTTCTTGCTTCAGATGCTGAACTACAATTCATGGCAGGTTTCCAGATGGCAACCAGCTTGATGGTGGGTAGAAAGTATAGCCACAATGCCTTTCATCTCCACTCTCCCAAAAGCTTGAAGTCTGCTCTAAGAGCCTTTGAACATCTTGAAGCACAGACTGAAAAGGATATCTAGCTTTGGCATTTTTTAAATCAGTGCTGGGATGACATGTCAGTTTCTTGCACGGTTCTAGGACTACAACTCCTGGCAGGAAAAGCTGTATTTTCAATGTGGAAAGCATCTACTTATTCCAATCTCCTGGTAAATTCCTGGGCTTTAGAAGAGAACTTGTAGGAGATGACCAGACTGAGTCCGAGGGTGGGGTCAAATTTATCAGCATTCTGGAGTCCCTATGCCCCTGAAAGAGACCTAAATCCAGCCCGTCTTGAAGTCCGTTGACTCTTATCGGTCACCAATTTGCCTTGACTGTTAGTAGGTCAGATTTTTGGGTATAGGTTGCCTGGAATAAACTTGCAGGGCTTTCTGAACTCTATCCAGGCTCCTGGTTTCTTGTGCCTGACAAAACTTGTAATGCTCACAGGATTGTAGCAATCAAGATTATTTTAACTTCTAATGGTATGTGGGAATGACCTTGGGAGGAAGAGCTGCAGACTGGACAACTTTAAAAGGTGTCTCAGGTCCCAAAAGGGGAGGGGAGCATGAGAAGCATTTTAGAAGGGACCCTCATTTCCCAGAGAGTAAAAGGAGAGCAGGGTTGAAATAGTTTTAAGTTTAGCAAGATTCTATTGATGTAATCTTATAATAAATATAGAGTTATAGTTGTGATTCTTATCTAGACTACATCAAAGGGCTAACAACCTCAGAACATCAAAAAACTTATAGGCTGAAATTGATGATTCTATGGCCCTAAAAGAGCAAACAGGTTTGGCTGTTGGGATGGTTAATGCCATGAAAACAATGGTCTACATATATGGTCTTGGGTTCATGACCTCCAGATCAGTGGTGAAGTCTGAGCCAGTTTGCTACCGATTCACTGGCCGTGCATGTGGGCTGCGTGCAGTACACACCAAAAGGAGGCTTGGGAAGGTAAGTAGAACAGTGAGGGGGGTGGATCAGCTGTGCCGAGTGATTTAGCTTCGCTAGAAATCAGGATTTCCTGCTTTCTAGCAAAGCTAAACCCTGCGGCACAGCTGATTCCCCCCCCCCTGCTGTTCTACTTACCTTCCCAAGCCTCCTTTTGGTGCGTGCTGTGTGTGTGTGTGTGTGCAGTATGCATCAAAAGGAAGCTTGGGAAGGTAAGTAGAACAGTGGGGGTGGGGGGTGGGGTGGATCAGCTGTGCTGTGCAATTTAGCTTTGCTAGAAAGCAGGATTTCCTGCTTTCTAGCAAAGCTAAATCCTGTGGCATAGCTGATTGTCAGAAGTACCTGAACTGGTAGTTTTTATTACTACCGGTTCTCCGAACTGGAGCGAACCTGTAACATTTCACCCCTGCTCCAGATATTTTCTCAGCATTCTAAATCACCACTGGCCAAAAGACTATCTTGCAAAGAACTGCAATCTTGCCTTTGCAAGTCAGCAGGTTGGGAAATGGTGACTGAATGATTGGTCTGATGGCTGTTCTGAAAAGCAAACTGCACATTGGAATCTTATAAATCAACCAGCAAGTTTTGAACTCAAAACTTGAAGAAAGATACTTTAGAGTTGGGAAAGATATAAAAAAGGAGAGCAAGTGTGGCAAAGCGGCTCAGTGTTAAATTAGGACCTGAAAGCTCCAAATTACTTTGAGAAATGAAAGCTCACCAACTCAACAAATAATAAATGTGCCTAAAGGAAAGTAGTAACAAATAAACACTAAAAGATCTACCGAATGATCAAGAAGTTAGAATAGCTGTTAGCGGGAAATATCACAACATGAGTTTCTTAGCTCAAAGGGGAGAAAATGATGGGCAACACTGTAGATGTGTTTCAAACCCTGGAGAAACTGGAAAGCAGAGGTTGTTTAGTAACAGAATGCTGGAACAGATGCTCTTTTATCAGATTTATCACAGTTCTTACTTTCTTATGATGCTTTTGGGGTATTTCCAAACAGACTTGAAAACCTGCCTTTGGGGATATGTGAGAAGGTTGTGTTTTTCCTGAGTTGTAGGCACATTGCGTTATGAGTGCAGTTATAGACTAAATTATTTTTGTTTTTATTGTTTCTAATCCTATTTAGTATATGACATTTTAAGCTACTCGGAGTTTGGCATAGAGCAACATATAATCTAGGTTAAGGAAACATACCTCCAAAATTATATTTTAAAATTTTTAAAAAGGCATGTGTTGTTTGTTCTCACGTGTGTTCTCTTGAGTGGTTTTTTTGGGTTTTTTTTTTTTTTGCTATCTTAATTTTTGTAATTTCATGTTCAAAACATGTTTTTTAAAAGTTGTTTTGACATCTAAGACATTATGTAAAACCATGTGATGGTGCCTATTACCTTGTTGAGTCCTCTTCTAAGATAACATATAAAGATTTGTTGCTGGTAAGAGCAGAGGATCTGTGAAATTGGAAGGGTTTCTTCTATTTGGTTCAAGGAAGGAAGCACTTCAAGTAGTAGCTGTTCAGGAAATAAAGCACTTCAAGAATCCCAGGCTGTTTCTCTGGAGTTCCTCAGATCTTGCCCTCTTGGAGAGCAGAGCAATATATGGCATATTATCTGTCCCAGGTCCCTGGAAATAGTCTTCTGCCGTAGGTATGTTGAAGGATGGTATCTCATCACTTGTCAGTCCAGGCTATTTGCAAACATGGAATGATTGGATTGCTACCTTGTCTTCTTCCCTGGGTAGCAAAATGCCTTGAGCTGACTGTACTCCTCTGGGAGTAAAGGAATCCATATCTGGAGTCCTTGGTGTTCTCTGAGCTTTGTTGTTTTCTTATAGACGGCACTGAGGATGTTACCTAGTCAGCTAATGAAACATCTGCACGCCAACAACCAAGTATCAAGGACTCCACAGTTCCACTCTTGAGCTACCTATATTCTCTCCTCCTGAAATCAGTATTGGATGAGAATCTGCTGTTTTGGTTCTCTTTTTCAAATTGTTATTTCAGGATGCAGTGTGTTAAAACTAACCGATTCTGTATTGAAATAAAAATAATTCTATTTTAACAGGGACAGACTGGCATGCGAATGCAAAATCTGTTCTTTTAATTGCACAGAAGGACAGCGTTGGAATCAAACTGCCTTTGTAGAGAACAATAAATATTTCTGTAAAATATATTTCACAGAATGTCGTGTATATTATCTTTGATAAGCACAATGAAATCATACATAAGGTTGATGGTTGTTGTTTTGTGCCATTTGTCATCTCTTAGTGATTACATATATATTTTCTCCAGGGGAGTATTCATCTGCCTCTTCTTATTTTAATAATCCTAAAACTATTTGCAATAACAATAAAAACACAGTAGAGTGAGGATGAAGGTTCATTCTCTGAGCTTGTGGGTTGGTTTCCGAATGTAAACACAGACAGCACCAATTCTCAAACAATCCACCAACACTTCCCACACCGGCAGTTCACCTCTCTTATTGTTTATTATTATTTATTGGTTCGATTTATATGCTGCCCCACTCTGGAGACTCAGGGCGGCTTACAATGCATTAAGCAATAGCCTTCATACTTTTGTATATACCTGCTTAGGGGGGCTTTTGCCCCCCCAAGCGGTGTTCTTTTTTATACAAAGTCAGCTTATTGCCCCCACAATCAAGGTCCTCATTTTATCTGCCTTGGAAGGATGGAAGCCTGAGTCAACCTTGAGCCTGGTGAGATTCAAACTTGCAATAATTGCAGGCAGCTGGCAGCTAAGTGTTACTTTAACAGCACTTTAGTCCACTACTCCACCAAGGCTCCTTATGTCCCTGTTAGGGACGAACAGACTGAGGCAAGACAGATTGAGGTAAAAGCTAACAGGATTTATTTCACTAACATTGTTCTAACAGATTTGCTAGCTTTGCGACCAGCAATCGCTGCTCGGCTAACAGGAGCAGCAGCTGTCAGCCTTTGACAGCTCCTTATATACTTGTGCCTGGATTGAAACAGCCAATCAGAGCACGGCTGCATCTGTAGACTGGAGTGGAGCCTGGATACAGCAACCTCCCAATGAACCTGACCTGATGCAATCTCCTTATCACAAGACCCATCATAAGACTCACTGATGATTCGCACCTGACCCATCATGACACTTGACATACCCATACCTTATAAACAGAAGGACACTGACATCCCCTAAACTTTTCTGTAGATATTACCTAGCCTGGTAATAAAACATTCAGAAACCAACCCACAAACTCGGAGAACAAACCTTCACCCTCATCCTTCACCTGAGCTACAGATATTCACCACTACTGCAATACAGTAAGGTGTATAAAAGCAGTGAAAAAAAAACCAAAGAAAAATATGCACAATTATTTTAAAACAAGAAACAAATATTAGCGGAAGGAGACTAATAGATGGTTTTTAAAAGACATTTAAAACACATAACCTCACGGTCTGTCTTTTATGGTTATTCCACACTGCAGATGCCATTGAAGAGAAGGACACAAGTCATTAATGAACAATTTGCAAGGAGTTGCATGGAGAACAAGACCCTGGCTTGCTATACTATTGTGGTAGCTCAGATGTTGAAGGCATTTATATTTGCAGCTTTATTTACGTAGAGAAAGACAACTTGTAAGATTTGTGTGACCCCTTGCCTCCACTGGTAGGATCTTCAAATTGGTTAGCTGACACTACCACCTCCGTCACAATGTGAAGCTCCGCTATGGTCAGCAGGAGAAAAGAGGTCAGAGGAAAAAAAACTCCAAAACAATCCATGATCTGTAGACTGAACTGATATTTATGCAAGTTCTTCTATGTACTGTGTTCCCCCCCAAATAAGACCCAGTCTTATATTTTTGGGGGTGCCAAAATAAGCACTAGGTCTTATTTTGGGGGATGCTTATCCCCCCCCCCCCATGTATGGGAGGCTCACTTCTTCCATGGCCACAACAGAGCAGGCAAGCTGAAACACGGTGAGGCGGAGTGGGCAGGTGGGCGTGGAGGCTCATCTTTGCATCTCTCAGCTTTCCTGCGGCCCACGCAGCCCACATGGCACGTTCCCTTCCCACACCTCTGCCTTCATCTGCTGCCAATGCCGCCAGGTGAAGACAAGACTCCCATGGCTGCCCGACTGTTTGGCCCACCGACTCTCATTTCCTGCATCCCGGGTGATGCGTCCGAATTGTGTGCTCCCCCCACACCTCTGCCTCTACCTGCTGCTTGGACTCAACTCATCTGTGCTGCACAGGCTGCGGCTGATGCCAGACGCTGTAGCCCCTGCGCCCTTGCTGACTCCGGTGCTGGCCACGCCCCCTCTGATGATGATGATGATGATGATGATCTTAACTGGGGCTTATTTTTGGGGTAGGGCTTATTTTGGGGTAGTATAGGGAAGCTTTGTCTGTCTGGAAAAAACAGAAAAAGGACGATAGAAAAAGGAGGCAAAGGAGAGATAAAACAGAAAAAGGACGATAGAAAAAGGAGGCAAAGGAGAGATAAAGAGTGATCCATTCTTGAATTTGGTTCCATAGCTTCCAAATTCCATAGAATTTGGTTTCACCACAGCTTCCAGAGCTGTGATGTAACAGCCAGTTATTTTCCTATTGGGAAACTTTCCTGTTTAAAACAGCCAAGCTTCTGTTGTATCAAAGTAGTTCAGCTAATGGCTAAGAAGTCTCAGAGAAAGGGAAAAGAGGTTCTGGCATTTTAGCAAACTGGGGGGAAATATAATTTTCCTTAAGGAAATGTACATAGTAGATATTTTTTAAAAATAATTTATTTTTTTCTGTTCAATTGTGTCTAATTCTTGGAGACTGCCTGGATAAGTCGTTGAAGTTTTCTTGGCAAGGTTTTTCCAGAAGTGGTTGGAAGTCTCAAATATATGATTTCGTAGTGGGCCACTAGAGGTCAGTATAAGATCCTTCCACTTTAAACTAGCTGCCTTCCTTTAGTAAATCGTGCATAAAGAGAATTAAAATAAAAGAAGAAACCCCTAAGTGGAGTTTGTATTAGGCCAGTAGTTTACAGTAGGAAAATTTGAATATGTTGTGGATGAGTGTAATTAGCAGGGAAAAATTCTCCTGTGAACAATTACTGTCTCCAGAATGGATATTTAATTCTTAAGAATAATTAAATAATATTAAGCAGGCTTTATTGTAGAGGACTGAGTATATGATTGGCAGCACAAGAGAAATTATATTTTGTTTTACAAATTTCTATACAAATGGACTACATGATTACATTACACACACACACACACACACACACACACACACACCCCTCATAATTTTTAAATTTTGCATAATTTTGTTCTTTTCGCAGCATGACTCTGATTTCAATTTGATTTTGATTTTGAATTTGATTTTCCTTGTCAAAAGATTGCAAAAGGTGATCACATGAGCCCAGGACACTGCAATTGTCATAAATATATGCCAGTTGCCAGGCATCTGACTGTCCTAAGTCAAGGACTACCTGCAATCTCATTCCTTAGTCAACTTTTGAGTTGCAAAGCTGTTTCAAAACAGAGGTATCAATCTAGCCTTTAAGCCCCATTTAATGACCTTTCTTGCCACAGTTGCTAAGTGAATCACTGTAGTTGTTAAATTAGGTCAAACTGTTGCTAAGTGATTCTGGCTTCCCTATTGACTTTGCTTGCCAGAAGATTGCAAAAGGTGATTACATGACCCCAGGACACTGCAACCGTCATAAATATGAGTCAGTTGCCAAGTGTCTGAGTTTTCATCACATGGCCATTGGGATGCTGTAACGGTCGTAAGTGTGGAAACTGGTCATAAGTCATTTTTTTCAGTGCCATCGTAACTTTAAATGGTCACTAAATGAACAATTGTAAGTCGAGGACTAGCTGTATGGGCAAGGAAAAGAAAAGGGAAGGGAGGAAGGCAAAAGATGAAAAAAAAGGAAAAGAAAAGATAAAGACTTCTGATTTTTATCAGTGTAGCAGAGAAAAGTTACAGCCTCAACATTTTGCTTTACATATCTATTATTTCCGACCATTTCTATAACAACAAAGTCAATTTAATTGCCAAAACTTAAAATCAGAGTTTCATTTTCCATTTCAACAAAAGTAAATAAGTTTTTCTCTTTAATTAAGACAGTCAGTTTTGTCATATGTGCCACCACTTTTACCATCCACTTTTCCATTGTGAGTGAGGCTAGCCAAATGATTCTGATGTAATATTAGGAGGGTGGGTGATTAACAATGACCAATAAGCTGCCCAAAGTTGCTTTTCAGAATGACATGGGCATTATATGTCTGTGGAGATTCTCAGTCATCCAGGTCATGGGTGTGCCAAAGGTACTTTTTCAAAAGATCACTGGCCTTTGTTTTTCTTTGAAGATGTTTGGCTTTTCATCTAAGAAACTTCTTCAGTTCTGAACTTTTCTCAGAACTGAAGAAGCTTCTTGGACGAGAAACGAGATGTCTTCAAGGAAAAACAAAGAAAGTCCAATTTCCTCTTGAAAAAGCAATTTCCTCTTGAAAATTCACTCAGCCAATCAACTAATGATGCAGTAACATAAGCCACATTGGGTTCATTCCTATGGAAACAGGTGCCAGGACCAACTTATGCCCATTAGGTGAGGCATCATGATTTTGCAGTTGGTTATCTGCATTGTGAAATGTGGCTGTTGCATGCGTACACATTTGAATATTACTGGTATATGTAAAAATCTCTAAATTGCCTTTAAAGGAAGGCAAGTGTTCCAGAACATTTTACATTCGCTTGCTTTGTTTAAGGTTGTTTCCGTTTTAATAGTACTGACTCTTAACATTGTAACTCATTGGTAGACATCTACCTAATATGCAAGTAGTCCGGGTCCGAATCTCAGAAAGGGTATGGTTAGCTGATGAGAGCTAAATAGCTGGAATTAGATCTATACTAGTCTCCTTTTATTCCTTTGCTGGTAAAAATATAAATTCAACACAAAAATAGTTTGTCACAAAAGTGATTGCCCGCAAAGGCTTCTGAATTGGGGCTGAAAGGCCAAAGCGGAAGCAGTACGCTCCATCCCATATTTGGGTAGACCAGATTGCCCTGATAGACAGGTTTCACTGGGAAAAAACCACTTAATCTCTCCCCTGGTATACCTGACAAAGCAAGGAGAGCCCGTGGCTTAGAGGGTAATACATCTACCTAATATGCAAGTAGCCTGGGTTCGAATCCCAGAAAGGGTATGGCTAGCTGACGAGAGCTAAATAGCTTGAAATAGATCTATACTCGTCTCCCTTTATTTCTTTGTTGGTAAAATATAAATTCAACACTTTAATAAACCATTCCAAAATACTGTGTATGAACCAGTAAAACATAGAGATGCATATACATGCATCTGCAAGCATATGCATAATACAACGTGCCTGACAGCATCATGATCCAAGTGAAGTGACTGATGTGGTTGCATCAGACACTGGGATGCAAATATGGTTCTCATTCTTTTGGTGTCACTGAAGTTGGTTGTGGATGCCACTGGTTGGACCCAATTCCTCCAATGCTATGCTAGCTGGGGAATTCTGGGAGTTGAAGTCCATCCAAGCATCTTAAAGTTGCCACGGTTGAGAAACACTGTTCTAGGCTATCCTTCTATTTCCCATCTGTCTTACAGGCATGTTGTTCTATGATCTCCGGTCAAAGTACTAACCATGGTCTATCCATCTTAGCTCCAGAAAAGCTAGATAGATGACACTTATCTCAAAAAATAGAATAGGGTGAGAATTATACGGATCTTAAGATTTTCATTAAGCTACTGATCAGCTCCACCTTATGTGAGTGGCCATGAGCTATGATGTTATCTACACAGGTAAACAATTCTTTAGTTTCCAGCCCATATCTAAGAAGTGGCAGCAATTATATCCTGTACATTAAAAAAATTCAGCAATTTTCAAGTTTCAACAACTTACATTATTCTTCCACTAGAGGGGGATGCTCATGTTTCTTATTTTCCTGAACCTCTTGAAGCTGTAACTGCTGCTTACTCGATGTTGCGGTTAGAGTAGCTATGCCCTTATGCAAAGATATATGAAGCAGTCAGCAGGAAGCAGCACTTTAATTTGGATCCTATAGGGATTTCAGACGTCTTCCTTGGTATATTTGGTGGTTATAGTCTAGCAGGCTGCTTGGTCAAGATTGGCTGGTCTTTCCTGTAAATTGCAGAGTTACAGAATAAGAAATACATAATCCCACAACGTGGGCAATTATCGGCAAGTTCCTTGCTGAGAGCAGTTGTCTCTCTATAACAGAGAAAGCTTTTATGTGCCCAGCATAAACATCTTTGCATTGATTGGAGGCGGTAGAATGGCTGTCTTGTATTGTTTAAAATAAAAATCAATGGGTGTATGGAGCAAGGAGGGCCCTAAATGTAATATTAAATTGACTCAACAAGATGTTACTCGCTGGTGGGGAGGAGGGAGAGGGGAGTGCTATTCATCTAAGAGGTAAAGGAAATAGAGATGCTGGTTTTAAGTTCTGAAATCAGACCATCAATAGTTTGTATTTTCCACAGCTCGGAAGAGTGTAAGGTGCACTTTTATTGGGTTTCTTGAAAGAAAATACTCTGGCTTTAAATTGTTTTATTGATGGGGGAAAAGGTACAGGTTGAGCCAGTAGCAAGGAAATTGTAATCCTTGAGGATTGTCAGCCACACAGTGAGCAAGCAGTCTTTTCCGTATTTAAGCTGTAATTCCAACTCTCTTCATTTGTATTTTCCTAAGATAACAAGTCTTGGGCCTTGCCGAACTTCACTGATGCCTTGGATTTTGCTGATACTTGAATGATTCTTGAGTGACTATTGATCATTGCATATGGTTTACTGTGCTTTATTGCATACTTTTACTGCTTCAGCATAATCACTGGTCATTATAAATAAATAATAGCAATTGTACTTAGCAATAGCACATAGACTTATATACCGCTTCACAGTGCTTTTTTTTATTCTGTCAAATTACCAAAAAGCATATTTAGTATTCAGACTTACTTTACATGCTTTCATTTGGATTTTTGCACTCGGAGGTCTAAATGATCCTTAAATAATTTTATTTAAGTAGTTCTTCATTTGAGGATCTGAGAGTATTTTGTAAAGATACAAATGCAATATTCTAAGTTTATTAACTATTAAAACAGTACTAAACTTCTAAATAAGCCTGGGTACATTTTAAAATTTAACATGACATAAAATTGATGTAAGCGTCCAACGTGCTTTCAAAAGCAGGCATAAACTATATTTTCACATAGGTAACCAGTTCTTGCACATTGTCTGTCATGAACAAGACACCTACAGAGATCTTAAAAGCTTATTGGAAAAGGCCCTGAACAGTCCTTGGGTATCTAGCACTTAGGGCCTTACAAGACCCAACAGTATTTTGAAGTAAACTTTGAAATAAATGCTGTTGCATATAATGCTGTTGCATATAATCAGTGCTGATTATATGCAACAGGAGTGATATACTCCCAACTTTGCATGTAACATAATCATTGAGATGTAGCTTTTCGTTGCAAGTGCCAAGTCCATTGGAGTTGAGTGGTTAATAAATTCAAATAAAAAGTGTAATGCACCTTAGAATACATTACACTAATAATGCCTATCCAAGCAGTGCTACTGTTGACAGCTTATCAAGAGCTTAAAATGAGCAGATCTTAACTTATATAGTCCCTGGCTTTTTAATAATAACAGTGAATCCCAAACTTCCTCCATTACACATATTTGTTGTATTAATGGAATTCAGCCCCATCCACGATCTCTTTTCACTTTCTTTATCTCATCAGAATCCAGTTTCAGTTTTTAAATTTTCCCCATCCAGCCAGTTGCTGGCTTCAGACAGAGGTCCAGCTCTTGAACCACTTCACTTAAGTGAATACAGCTAGGTGTCCTCACCAAGAGTTTGGTGATCCTTCCTAGAAGTTTCATATTGGGGACAAATAGAGTTGTGTGTTTCCATGAAGTTACTAAGAACTGAATTTGTCCTGAAGCATTACTTTCACAATGTAGTGAATGACTATTTTCTTATCCTACCCATTTTATCCTCCTTGTTAACATTTTATCGGTCTTATTTCTTATACTGTATCTTCCTTCACTAATATTCACCTTGGATTCCTTTGAAACTGGAAGAAGAAAATCTTGGCAATTTCAGAAATGGTGTATTACAGGGGTCCTCAACCCACAGGCCGCAGCCTGGTACCAGGCTGCAGCTTATTCAGAACCGGGACATGGAAGTGGTGTGTGAGTGTGTGCAAATGTGTGTAATTGCATTTGTGAAAGCAATACACACATGTGCACGCGAAACCATTCCCTCTCCCCCCCCCCACTGCCTCTACTGGTCTACCGAGCCAGAAAGGTTGGAGACCGCTGGTGTATTAGACTTGTCTATATTTTTCAGTGCCAAAGGATCATTGTATGTAACTAAATGCAGTCAAAACAGTCGCACCATTCATTATATGTTGTTATAACATTCTAAAAATATTTCATAACTATCACTGGGTGTCCCAAAGCTGCTTTTTTCAAAAGGCAACTGGACTTTCTGGTTTTTCTTCGAAGACGTTTCACTTCTCATCCAAGAAGCTTCTTCAGCTCTGACTGGATTGTGGAGTATGTAAGGATTTATACTCCCTACAAACAGCTGTTGATTTGCATTCTTTTAGCGGGTCGTTAAGCTCACCTAGAGATTTGTCTCTGTCATCAGGGTCACCTCAGTGGTGCAAATTGGTATGGAGCCTTCTTGGAACTGTTGAAACAACTGTGTTGTAGTTTGGAGATAGATGATGTTGTATCCACCCCCCACTGAGAGAGGGCTGTTCAGATTTGACATAGATGGTCTCTTTAACCCCTCATTCAAACCACTGGTCCTCTCTGTCCAAAATGTGGACTTTGCTGTCTTCAAAAGAGTGGCCTGTGTCTTTTAAATGCAGATGGACTGCTGAAGCTAGTTCTGATGTGTGTGTTTTATGTTGTGCCATGCGTTTAGGAAGTGGTTGTTTTGTTTCCCCAATGTACAGATCTGCACATGGCTCACTGCATTGTACTGCGGATACCACATTGCTCAGTTTATGTCTGGGTTTTTTATCTTGAGGTGGACAAGCTTCTGCCTTAGTGTATTCTTGGGTTTGAAATGTGCATGCATGTTATGTTGGCTGAAGATTCTCCTGAGCTTTTCCTGCTACATACAGAATGACAACGTTGCTTCGTTTATTCTTCTCATCATTGTCTGTTATGGAGCAGCTCCTCTGGGGTCTTTTTTGAGATTTGATGAAGGCCCACTTGGGATAACCACACGTTCTGAGGGCTTCCTTGATGTGTTTTCATTCTTTTTTTCCTCATCTTTGCTGGTAGGCAGGCTTTCAGCTTGGTGATGTAAGGTTCTGATGACTCCCATTTTGTGCTCCAGTGGGTGGTGGGAATCAAAATGTACATATTGATCTGTGTGAGTGGATTTTCTATAAACTTCAATGTTAAGGTGTCTGTCTTCCTTAATGTGTACTGTACAGTCCAGGAACGTTAGCCTATTTTCCTTAACATCTTCCCATGTGAATTTGAATTGATTTGTTTGGTGAATGCTTCCAATTCCTGTGTTTTGATCTTGACCCAAGTATTGTCCACATGCCTCTTGAAAAAAAGCATCTTTGGGACATACATGACCTAGATGACTGAGAATCTCCACAGACATATCACTGGGTATCCCCCCTAAAGAACACGTTTTGGATAAAATACACCATTTCATGTAGCAAATTCTTCTATGGGTGACAACCGAGGAATGCCATATTTGTCTTGTTGTTGCCAGTGGTCAGCACCACTAGATAAACCAGACCCAAAAAATCAGTTCTTCCAGGAAAACTAGCACTATACTTTATTGAGAAGGACTATAATAACAGAATCTTGAAAATCTTGTTAGGCTTCTTCTCCACTCTCTCTTATATCCTAGCGCAGTGGTGAGTAACCTTTTTGCCATCGTGTGCCAAAAGCGGGGGGAACATTATGAACCCATAATTCAATATGCCCTGCCTCCCGCACATGCACCCGTGACCCCCCCGCGCTCTCCCCACTTTTGGCACATGATGGCATGGTGGACCTGATAGACACATGGGGAGGGCAAAAACTGCCTTCCCCACTGCCCCCAGAGGCTGGAAACAGCCCATTTCCTGACTTTTGGTGGGCTCAGAAGGGTCAAAAATCAGGTGGCCGGTGCACACATGTGTGCCGGAGCTGAGTTAGTGCAACGCTTGCATGCCCACAGATACAGCTCCGCGTGCCACCGATGGCACATGTGCCATAGGTTCGCCATCACGGTCCTAGCGAATCAGGGAGCTGTTTGCCTCATCTACTGTGTTTCCCCGAAAATAAGACCTTGTCTTATATTTTTTTGAACCCTGAAATAAGCGCTTGGTCTTATTTTCGGGGAGGTCTTATTATTTTGGGGTGCATGGAGCAAGATGGGGCTCCTCTTGCCGTCTTACCTGATTTCCAGCTCTGTCTCCCTAACCGTAACCAGAGGAAATGGGGGAGACTGGCTGTGCATGTGTTTAAATATTTTCAGGGAGAGCTTATTTTCAGGGAGGGTTTATTTTCAGGGGTGGGGCCTATTTTAGCGCATGCGCTCAAAAGCCCATTTGGGCTTATCAGGGGATGTCTTATTTTAGGGGAAACGGGGTACTTCCAAATATTATCTTGCTTCCCAAGTCATAAAGTATGTTTCATCCCTTGTTACCTAGGTAACACTTCTTATTATTTTTGTAAAGGTCACTCTCTTCTGGCCCATGTACACTAATGTCTTCATAGAGTTGGCATTATTTGTTAGCTCTGTTATAATCACTGGTGTTTGGTTATCTTCCCCCCCAGCCCCGGATAGCCTCCGCTCACTTTATTTATACACTCTCAAACAATTTGTGCTTGATGCAGTTTAGTGCTGCACAAATATTTGAAAGGGATGCTTCATGCAACATGCCAGTATTGACACAGTAATTTTCCTCAAACATTAAAGCAGTCATGTCCTCTGCTTTATGGACATGACTGGCTTGACTTGTGGAAAAAACTCTCCCCAATTGTCTATAATTGTGTGTGTGTGTGTGTGTGTGTGTGGTTAGACCAGACTTCTACTGAAATCCAGTGAAGAGGCTGTGCAATTTTGGCACATACATATACCACTAGCAATAGCAATAGCCCTTAGACTTATATACCGCTTTACAGTGCTTTACAGCCCTCTCTAAGCGGCTTATAGAGTCAGCTTCTTACCCCCAACAATCTGGGTCCTCATTTTACCGACCTTGGAAGGATGGAAGTCTGAGTCAACCTTGAGACTGGTGAGATTCATTCTGCCAAACTGCTGGAAGCCAGCAATCAGCAGAAGTAGCCTGCAGTGCTGCACTCTAACTACTATGCCACCATGATCACTAGGAACAGCCTTTGAAGCAGCTTTTGAACCATCCTAAAGATCTATATTGCCTCTCTAACCCTTTGAAAAAAAGCTTTGCTTATATTGATACCAGTGTGTTTGTGTGTTTGTGTATCTTCTCTAACACTTTGAAAGAAACTTGGTTTATATTGGTACTCTGCAGTATATTTCCTTTTTTTGGGCGGGGGAGAATGAACATGTGATTGCCTCTGAAGGTTAGAATGTTTCAATAGAAACTTCCGTATGCAGATTTACTTATTTATTTATTATTTCAACTTATATACCGCCCTTCTTTCCGGGCGGGACTCAGGGCGGTGAACAGCCAAACTTAAAACACATATAGCACAAAAGTTAAGAAAAACTAAAATAAATTAAATCATCGGCATTACCAATTTAAAATCCCAAATCTACAAATCAAAAAATACCCAATTTAAAACCCAAAATCAATAAAATCAAGAATTTAAAAACCCCATTAAAACCAATTAAACTAGGCCGGCTTGTTGAATGTCTTCAGGCACATACTTTTTGGGAAGTAAGTCCCATTGAAAGCTAATTGAGGTATACATTCTACTCATGGAGAATGGAAACAGAATCACATGAAATCTAGCTCAGAATGCTGAAGAGAATGCTGAGGAGATTATAGAGTCACTCACTTCTGTTCCATATAGTTCCCCTGCTTTATCTTAGCAGCGGATTGTTCCTGCTTCTCATCTTAAAATGTCAAGGAAAAACAAAGTGATACAAAGGAGATTTAAATAGAACAACAGCAAAATTCCTGTACACCTATCTCAGGTAGCTTTTGATATTTTTCCAGGACAAGAGTAACATGTAGTCCGGCTCTGCCTCTTCTTTAAGTAAGCTGAAGACTCCTGCAAGCCTTTTGTTTATTAAGGACAAAGAAATTGTCCTTCATTAATGAATTGGATGAATTAATGAAATTCTCATGCAGGTTTATTTTTAATACTTTTCATTTTGAATTGTGTTTTGGGACCAGTTGAAACCATCTACATTTGTGTCAAAGGACTTCTTGGTGTTAATGTATATGTCAACCATTAACTAAATAGTAAAATCTGCCTCTTTTTCTCTGTTACTGCTTTTAAATGTCAAGCTGTTATTTTTTTAAAAAAATCTTTATGGCTATTGTCTCATAAATCTTTGCCCTTTTTACTATTGGGCTTATTATTATTATTATTTTAAAAAAATCAAACATCCCTTCACGGAAGGCATGGTTACCCAGGTAACATCATTCTGTTTCCCGTTCAACAGAACAGTTACAATTTCATGGGTTCAGCGCACGTGTCAACCCATCTGAGCCCAGAAAAAGCAACGAGTTTGCCTTCAGAGCACTATAAAAAGGTCTGTTGCCAAGGTGCATCTGTAAGATTAAATGAATGTCTTGTGGATTGATTTCCTATTCGTTCTTCTGAAGGTATTGAAGGCTCACTCTGGCCTTCCTCCAAAAGAGACAGATGTGTTGTACAAACGGTTGCATTTATCTTTCCTTGCTTTCTGAAATTTGAAAAAAAGCCAAATCCCTTGGTGAACATGCCAGATTTTTTTCCCTTATTAATTTCAGTAGTTAAAAGCTGGCCAAAGAAGTATAACTCCCACAGTCTTTATGATTTTGTTTATATATTTTTCCCTGTTACCTTTCCTTTCAAAGAAAGAAAGATTAGGAAGATTACGGGACTGGAGACTAAAACATATGAAGATCAGTTACAGGAACCAGGCATAGCTAGTCTAGTGAAGAGAAGGACTAGAGGAGACAGGATAGCAGTGTTCCAATATTTGAGGGGCTGCCATAGAGAGGAGGGGGTCAAACTATTTTCCAAAGCACCTGAAAGCCAGACAAGGAATAATGGATGGAAACTGACCAAGGAGGGATTCAACCAGTGGTGGGATTCAGCCAGTTCGCACCACTTTGGGAGAGTTGGTTGTTAACTTTCTGAGCGGTTTGGCAAACTGGTTGTTGGAAGAAATCATTAGTGCAGAGAACCGATTGTTAAATTACTTGAATCTCACCATTAGATTCAACCCAGAAATGAGGAGAAACTTTCTGACAGTGAGAACAATCAACCAATGGAACAGCTTGCCTTCAGAAGTTGTGGGAGCTTCATCACTTGAGACTTTCAAGAAGAGATTGGACTACTATTTGTCAGAAATGGTGTAGGGTCTCCTGCTCGAGCCGGGGGGGGGGGGGGAGGGGGTTGGACTAAATGACCTATAAGGTCCCTTCCAACTCTGTTAATCTGTTAAATCTGTTAAAGTTCCCATGTCATCTTCTGTTCATGCAGCTGACGTATTGTGGTTTCAGCAGCTAGATTTTTTAATGTAACCTGACTGCTAACCATTAAGTATGCTCTTGCTTACTATATCTGCATGCTTTTTGCTCTCTTAGCCCTTCAGGGTTAATATTTGGTCTCATCATCTTTTTGTAAAGGACGCTAAAGCAATGTCTTGACATTTGTAATGGAACACATGCTTGCACACACAAGTAGGGATGGGGTAGGTTGGCTCCTCTGATTCCCTCAAGCAGAGTTTCTAAGCCCATCTCTATAATAACTGCAGTGACACTTTAACAGAATAACAGAATTAAAAATAACCTTGGATGTCTTCTAGTCTAACCCCCTGCACATGCAGGAGACCCTATACCCATGATGGAGAACCTATGGCACAAGTGCCACAGGTGGCACGTGGAGCCATATTGGTGGGCACGCGAGCTCAGCTCAGTCAGTTGATTTTCGGGCCTTCTGGGCCCACCAGAAGTCAGGAAACACGCAATTTCTGGCCTCTGGAGGGCCTCTAGGGGGCTGGGGAAGGCCGTTTTTGCCCTCCCCAGGCTCCTAGAAAGGCTCTGGAGCTTGGGAAGAGCGAAAAATGGGCCTACCGGACCCACTGTGCCATCGTGTGCCAAAAGCAGGGGGAGCATGGGGGGGAATAGAATTATGGATGTGGGCACACGTGTGTGTGACGCCCCCATCTCACCCTGCTTTTGCCACACAATGGCAAAAAGGTTAGCCATCACTGCCCTATACCATTCCAGACCAGTGGCTGCCCAGTCTCTTCTTAAAAGCCTTCAGTGATGGGGCACCCACAACCTCTGAAGGCAAGCCATTGCACTGGTTAATTGTTCTCACTGTTAGGAAATTTCTCCTTAGTTCTGCATTGTTTCTCTCCTTGATTAGTTTCCATCCATTGTTTCTTGTCTTGCCTTCTGGTACTTTGGAAAATAGGTTGACCCTCTCTTCTTTGTGGCACCCCCTCAAATATGTCACCACCTAGTCCTTCTTTTGACTAGACTAGATAAACCCAATTCCTGCAACCGTTCTTCATATGTTTTAGCCTCCAGCCCCTAATCACTTTCTTAGAGTGTTGTGAGGGAGGGTTTCTTTGGGCAGTGATATCATCTTTGTAGAGAAAATGCCCCTTTGCACCATTATTCTAGAGGAAGGGAATGGGAAAATTTCCCATATTGTAGACCTCTGACTGGGGAATTTTGGGAGTTGAAGTCCACGTATCCTACAGTTGCTAAGATGGACAAACACCACTCTAGACTCTCTTTCTGAAGCAAGAAGGCTGAGGTGTGTGTATGCTTCTTTTCATTATTGAGACTGCTGGTTTCATACTGCAAAGTAAGATTGGGAATTAATTGAAAATGGAAGACTGTGGGAGAAAAGGAAATGAAAATCTCATGATTCATGTACACTTTAACCTTACAGGAATAAAACATATCTAAATATACTCAGCATAAAGATAAAACAAAGACTAAGAATGCCAAGAAACAGCCCAAATTAACCCATACTTTCAATTTTTTTAAAAAAGATCTTAATTCTCAGGTAGCTCTGCTTTTCCTTAGATGCCTATTTTCTTCTGGTTCTCCAACTCTTGTCTATCTTAGACTTCATTTTTGATTGGATAGAAGTCAATATGTGTTGTGGCCCGCCAGCGGCCTGCGCAGATCGTGGCTGATCCCGACAAGGAGGATCAGCTGGTGTGGTGTCGCGCCAGCAGCCTGCGCAGCCGGTGCACACATCGGACAGCGAGGAGGCTGAAGAGGATGTGGTGCCAGAGGCAGAGACTCAGCCAGGGCCTTCAGAACTGCCAGAGGCTCCTTCAAGTGGAGAGAGCGAAGTGGAGGAGCCTCTTCTCAATGCTCGAGCACGCAGGGCTGCCAAAAGGCAGGAGTGGCTACTCAGGAGGAGGAGGTTTCCTCGAGAGTAAGGTTTGAGGATAATTGGCCACTCCCTTAGCCTATTTAAGTCACATGCAGTTAGTAAGTTTCTTGCTGGAAACAACTTGTAATTATCATCAGAGCATTTTTGGAAAAGTCTTATCATATCTTGTTTTCTGGGCTGCTTGCCAACCTTCGCCTGACTTTGGCCCCTTGCTCCTCCCCTTCAGGCTCAGTTTCGACTCAGTTGGCCTGAGAGAAACATCTCCTGCAGATCTGGCTCTCAGCCCAGGTCTGTTCGATATTACAATTTGTGAGTTTTTTGACCTTAATTTACTTCTTCTATTTTCTTTTATTTTTCTTTAATTTTTATTTTTGAAAATTTGTTTGAATTTTTTCAAAGGTACAGGTCTACCATGCTATTTTATTTTTAATTTTTTTTAGCCTGCTGGTCTATTCTTTAACGGAGCGACCTGGTCTACCAGGCTCTGATTTGCTCCTGCCGGCAGCCATTTTGGAAGCTCCATTTTAAAGGGAATTTTTTCTTTTCTTTCCCTTTTCTTTCTGGTGGGTTTTTACAGCTCTATAGCACCACTGATTACTAAAGGGGCTCAAACCAACATACCACCAATGGATTTACAGCGATTCCTGGTAACGGCTCCAGGATCACTAAATACGGCCGCCGCTGCTGCTGCTCTGAATCCCACAGCATTGACAATCAGCTGTAGGGTGGCTTTTGAAGCGCCGTGGTTTTTTTCTATGCAGTTTTACTGCTTTGCCACCAACGAGCTCAAGCAGGGGTTTTGGAGCATTTCTCTTGCCCTATTACCATGAAGGAGTTTTTATTATCGAAGGAGAGCTGCAGGGTTATTCCTGGCTATCTCCCTGTGGCAATTTCAGCCATCGGATTTGGAATCGTGGCTGTGGAGGCGCTTAAGAGGTCTGTTTCTAGGGCTTCCTAGACAGTCACCTCTGGAGCAGCGTTGATCCTGCTCACGTGTGACCTGGCAGCCATCGAGCTTAACGCCAGAGTTGTCGCCATCTTTTTTTATCAATCCATGTGGTGAAAGTGAAACTAACTCTTCTCCAGTCGACATCTTGGTCACAGTGAGTATACTAAAGATGGTGGATCATTCTTCCCAAGGGGAGGGAAATACTATGCCTACAGGAAAGAAAGAAAGCAACTTGCAAATGCAAGCAACTTTCTAAAGCAGAGGAAAAGGATTTGGAAAGGAGGCATAAATTGTTAGAGAAGCAAATTAGTAAGGCTGTTACAACTGTGCCCTGTAAGGGGGTTTCTCCTCCTCCATCTACCCCCCCTCCCTATTCCTGCAGTTAGTCAGACTTGGTCATCAGAGGGAGAGGGAACAGTCCTGAATCCTCCTTATCCCCGGGGGGAGCTCGTTCCAGATGGCAGGTGCCCCCACAGAGAAGGCTCTTCCCCTGGGGGCCGTCAGTCGACACTGTTTGGCCGACGGCACCCTGAGGAGCCCCTCTCTATGGGAGTGAACTGGTCGGTGAGAGGCTACCGGTGGCAGAAGGCAGTCTCGTAAGTACCCTAGTCCTAAGCCATGGAGCACTCTAAAGGTGGTAACCAAAACCTGGAAGCGCACCTGGAAGAGCACCGGGAGCCAGTGCAGCTCACGCAGGAGGGGGGGGGTCACATGGGAGTGCCATGTTGCTCCCATCACCACCCGCGTGGCTGCATTCTGGACCAGTTGGAGCCTCCGGGTGCTCCTCAAGGGGAGCCCCATGTAGAGAGCTTTAAAGGAAGATGATCATCTTAAAGAAATGCATGAAGCTCAGCAGAGAGGGTCACAGGGACTTTTTTCTGAGTCCATCCAAGAACAGGTTCCCCCAGTGGACAGCCCAGTAGCAGCTCTTTCCTCTTCATCATCATATGTGACAGGGGATACGTCTGAAGATCTACGAGCAGAGGATAAAAAATTGGAATTTGTCTTCAAAAAGAATCATCAAGCTGCAGCATGGGCAATTCAATCAGACATAATGGACCTAGTGACTCATATTCTCAAAGGCCCGTCAGTTCCCTTGGCCATGTTATCCAAGCTCCTAGGTAAGATGGTCTCCTGTGTTCAGATTGTTCCATGGGCGTGTCTTCATGCCCGTTACTTGCAAAGGTTCCTACTTCCCTTCCAACGGACACACCGGGCCCATACCATGTCAACTGTCAGAGTCCCACTCTCAGTCAGGCGATCACTTTCTTGGTGGATATCCATCAAAGAGGGGTGCCTCTTCATGGATCACAACAGGAGCATACTCACTACAGATGCCAGCCTACATGGCTGGGGAGCTCATTTCGTTTCGCACGCAGCTCAAGGCTATTGGTCTGGTCCCGACCTAACCAATCCTATGAATTTGCTAGAGCTGAAGGCCATTCATCTCGCTGTCTCGCAATTTTGACGGTTCGTACAAAACCAACATGTTCTGGTATTGACAGACAACATAGCGGTGAAGGCACGTGTCATTCGTCAGGGTGGAACCCACTCGAAGCGTCTCATGGAGGAGGCATTTCGCCTAGTCAAGTGGGCTGAGCAACATCTCCTCTCAGAGCAGACCACATTGCGGGGACAGAAAACACACAAGCAGATTTTCTCAGCAGGACCCAGATGGACAATGCCGAGTGGCAGATCCATCCCGACATATTCCACCAGATTTGCAACAGGTTCAGCATTCCAGCCATAGATCTCTTCGTGATGAACCTGAACACCCAGCTTCCCCACTTCTTCTCAAGGTTCCTGACAGCAGGGGCAGAAGGGGTCAATGCTCTCCGTCTCACCTGGCCACCCAGTCTTCACTATGCCTTTCCACCATTACCTCTGATCCAGGCTCTGATTCGGAAGGTCATCAACGACAGGGCAGAAATTATCTTTGTTACTCCACACTGGCCATGTCACCCATGTTTCGCAGACCTGGTCAATCTCTCTGCGTTTCACCCTTGGAGGATTCCACCAGACCAGATTGTTCTGCATCAGGGGACCCTCCTTCATCCGGAGCCTCAGTGGCTCCACCTGACTGCCTGGCACTTGAGAGAGTCCTTTTAAGGCGGGACAATTATTTGGATAGGGTGATCCACACTGTTCAAGCCTGTAGACATAGGTCCACAGTTAGGCTCTACAATATTACCTAGTTAGCTTTTTATAGATGGTGTAGATCCCGGCAGATTGACCCTCCCTCAGCCTCACCTTTCCAGGTCCTAGAATTTCTACAGGATGGATTTGATCGTGGCCTGGCCCATAGCATCCTTCGGAGACATGTGGCAGTCCCTCTATGGCCTTGTCCAGTTCTTCTGGTCAGCCACTCACCCAACATCCTGTGATAAAGAAGTTCCTAGGAGGAGCCAGGCTCTTACAGCCCTCCACAATTCTTAGATATCCTACTTGGGATTTGCCCAAAGTCCTTAACGCATTAACCAAGGCTCCCTTTGAGCCCCTTTGCACCGTCCACCTTCGTTTTCTCACCCTTAAAGTAGCCTTTCTTGTATCCATAATATCAGCTCATTGCATATCGGAGCTGGCAGCCCTCTCTGTTAGAGAAGATCTCTGTATCTTCCGGCCGGACACAGTTGTTTTCAGATTAGACCCTTCCTTTGTCCCTAAAGTTAATTCCCTCTTTCACAGGGCTCAAGAGATTATTCTGCCTAATTTCTGTCCACGGCCTTCTCATACTTTGGAGCAACAGTGGCACTCCTTAGATGTCCGTAGGGCTCTAAAAATTTACATTAAAAGAACTGCCCCTTTCAGAAAATCTGAGGCCTTATTGTTTCTTTCTTACTAAGTTCCCTAGGGTATAAGGTCTCTTCTGCAACAATTGGTCGCTGGATCAGGGCTGGATTCTGCAACAATTAGTCACTGGATCAGGCCTGATATGCCGAGGCAATTGTACTGCCTCGGCATATCAGGCCCAGGCGATCCCTGTTCCCAGTCGAATTACTGCCTGCTCTACTCAGAGTGCTGCTACCTCAGCAGCTTGGGCAACTCAGGCCTCCCTTGAGGAGGTCTGCAGGGTGGCTACTTGGTCTACCTCCTCGCCATTCATACGTCATTACAAGTTAGATGTTTTTGCTTCTGCTGAAGTGTCATTTGGCAGAAGGGTTTTACAGAAAGTGCATCTCTGAGGGGTCTCCCCAGGCCCTTCATCATCCCGCCCTTGAGACTGCCAAAAAACTTTGGTATGTCCCACATCTGGACGATGCCATACCCTGATCAAGGAAATTGGGCATTGGTCTTACCTTAAATGCCAGATTTCTTGATGGGGGTGACATCGTCCAGCCCCCCCCCTCTGTCTCAGTGTCTGTACAATTGTTTGTTTTTGTTCAAGAAGTTTATTTTCCAGTTGTCCCGTTGGACTGTTTTCTATCTCTGATGGTGTTGGTTTCTGTTGGAGATGCTTCCTGTGGTCCTTCTTCGTCAAAACTGAGTCTGAAAGGGAGGAGTAAGGGGCATGGTCAAAAAACTATGACTCAGCCAGCAGCAGATCTGATGCATCTGGACGACGTCACCCCCATCAAGAAATCTGGCATTTAAGGTAAGACCAATGCCCATTTTCAAATGGAATAAATCTAACAAAACCATATTTGTGTAGTTGAGGATTTTCACTTTCTTCCTTCCTTCTGGTTTTGGACTAACCCTGATGCACTATGTAGCTGATAAACCAAAAAATCAAGAACAACATGGATATCACAAGCACTTTTAAAGCTAATCTTGGATACAACTAAAAACTCTTAAGGGTAAATTCTCAGCCAGAATTACAGTGAATTAATTAAGGTAAGTTTTTTTTAAAAAAATTCCCAGGGCTCTCATATCTGAACTACATTGCCTCTTTTCACATAAACTACATTCTTCTGATCCTTTCTGATAGTTTTTCTTATTACACAAGAGCAAAGGGGAAGAACTCAAGACACAAGTGTGGTACTGCCTGTAAGCTAACAGTGACATCATGGGACAACATCAGGTCCCAGTTATTACAGCATTCATTAATGCATTTGCTAATCATAGTTTCTAAAGTTCATTAAACTTTTCAACAAGGCCATTTGTCTCATGATTGTAAGCGACAGATACCAGATACCAAATCCCGTGTTCAATCTATACATTTGTCATTATTCCTGACAGTGAAATTTGTGCCAGCGTTATAAGAACCTCAGTTGGCTAGCCTGTTTCACAACTCTAAAGAGCTGACTTATAGGTTTGGCAATAATTTAATTCAAGGCCACTTCCTCTGGCCACAATTCCCTCCTTCCCATAAAAAACTTTTTAAATCAATAAATCCTGAAATCAGCAGTTCATTTTTATCTGTTTTCAGCCAAAAAAAAGTCTACAAAGGGTTTCCAGTGGTTTTTTTAATATATAAAATTAATTGCAGTTCCCTCCTTGATCAAACCAGTCAATTTAACCATTCCTGCAACTTTAGCCATCTTCACAATCCTTTCTTCCATTACTGGTGTTTCTGCAGATGTCCATCTTTGTGCTCATAATATCCTCTCTGCCGTTGCTGTACATAAAACCGATCTTTGCATCACCATAGCTTGTATTTCTACCCAGTATGTTTTTGCTTTTTCACAAGCCTATAAATGTCCCTTGACATTTTGCGCATTTCCAACAGTACCTTTTATACATGAGACATTTAAAAAAAGTTTTCTTTTAAATTATAAGACAATGTGAATTTCAGATCTGTTAACCACATTGATCTAAGACAGATTTGGACTTCGGAAATGTACTTGCTACTTAGATGTTTTGTGTTCATAAATGCACATTTTCTGTTCAAAATAATACACTTCTCTACCTCCCACAAGATATGTAGATTGTTCAGATGTATCTATACATATCCTTTGACATTACATGATGCTACATATGATTAGTCTAATACTGAAGAGTAGAAAACTGAGACGATTAGGAAAGCAAATGGCTTTTCCCTTTGTATGCAGTATTTCAAGCAAATAAGCTCAAAGTAGCAGTTGAACAGTGGTGGAGGAAGTTGTGGTGTCATACTGAGATTTTCCTTTCATGTTGAAGAGTGTGATAGGATGCAAGTCTTGGTTTAAGCCTTGTCTTGTCTGGTTTTGGCATTCTGAGTGGGACTGGGGCTTCTGGGATTCACACACTTCTAGCTTTCAGGCATCTTGAACCTGAAGAGTGAGCCTTGCTTCTAAATTGTCCCACCCAGAATAATTTTGTGACTAAGAAAGATTTGGAAGAGAGCAAAGTCTGTTCTGAAATGTTGTAAGTTCCCCCCACCCCTCAGGTTCTCCCTTAAATATAGATACACCAGATGTCTTTTGTAAGTGATGCTCGTGGGAGGAAAAGAAACTAAATCTTTGCAAAAGTAATTTAGCCTTCTGTACTTTTTCTTCTGCATGGCAAATCGATGATCAGATGATAAATACCCTGCTCTGAGAATGACATTGTTCTGTCCACAAAGAGCAGGGTACAGCTGTCATTTCTTTTAGAACACGTAGTCCCAAGTGTGTCATAATGCACTGAAAATGTGTGTAGTTCCTTGGCCTTAGAACCTCAGAAGTAAGAAATAATATGTCTTTTGGATGAATAAATGATCGGTGAAGGTCTGGACAATTATATTCGCAAGTGAAAGCCTTTCATTTTACCTTTTTCTGTTGTAAATGTTGAACTTTAGCTACAGGAAGTCTCTCTGGTGGCTGAAGCATATTTCTGGTGACTGCAAGTATCTTGAGTCTAAGCAAGGAGGAAAATTATACTGTTGCCGTGGAAGACTTTAGTAAACAATAATTTACAGTTCTTTCCACTGGGCAGATTTTGTCAGCAAAAACAATCACTTTAGTACAGAAAAAGGTAATAATTTGACCAACAGCAGGCTGTGTCAGTGTTCTTCCAAAACACTTTGTTACTTGGATTAGGACTATTGTGAACAGCTATCTTGTAATGGAGAAACATGTTAGGCCAGTTTTTCTGCTGTCCGTCTGGCTAACATTCCTTGGCTGTTCGTCATATGTTTATAGACCAGAAGCTTCCTCCTTCTTCTGGATAAATTGCCACTCCCAGTTCTAAACTTTGTCATTCAAGGTTTGCAAAGAACTCCAAAGTATCTCACAGGTGTGAACCTATCATGGAAACCCAAACTTGTAATCCAGTAAAAGTTTCCTTAATCACACAATCAGCGCTGGGATGATATAGTGAAACATCTGAATTAATTCATTAATTAAAGTTTGGAGTTTGAAGCTTAACTTTCCTATGGGCATAAGGGAAATCAGGTAAGTTGTTCTGGTCTGTATGATTCTATGGTCTAAAGTTGGTTTTCTTACCATGCTATCCTTGTTTTGTGGTTTCTTTTGCAAAAAAAAAAAACATTTGGCAAGAGTGTTTTGTACTTTAGCTGATATTCAGAGACTTGCAGTAGAATCTCTGGCTATTAGTGTAGATAAGTGAGAATATGGTTCCTTTGATTCCCATAGTCAATTGCAACTCCAGGGTTTTCACTTATTATCTGGTAAAGAAAAAGAAAACAGTCTGGCATTTTTGCTTTGAAATATCACATTGGTCTTCTTCGAATTTCATTAGATTTTTCACCATTAGAACATTTTACTTTGGGGAGAAAAAAGATGGAGGGGTACCATTAATCCCCTGGATACATTTTTCCAGCTAATGTGTCAATTAAATTTCCATATCTTTTCCTTCAGTTTCTCCTCTCATTTGGTCAGAAATCAATTGAAATTCTCTCTTGGTTGGTTGGGACCTTTCCTCCTCCTTCTCTCTGTACTAAATTTGAGAAGCAGAGATAGAGAACATTTTTTTATATGACAAAGGTGTAGTAGCTTTACACAATGGGTGCCAAGGAGGCCCAGGTCATACCACATCACATGTTATATATTTTTGTGCAGTGGAAGTCCACAAGTCTTAAAGTTTCTTCCAAGGTTGGATACCCCTGTTCTAAACTAAGGGAAACAAGCATTTTGTTTATGAAATTTTGTGTTCATCCATCTCAAGACAGGGGTAACAGTACTGGAATAGAACCTTGCTGAACTCTGTCTCAAAATTTTTTAAGGCTCCACTTCTTCTGTGTTTTTAATTTTGCCTAACTTGACCTTGACTGAGTAGAAGAACTTGAAGCAATAGCTTTGGCACATTGGGCAGTGGGCAATGGGCTGGGAATCTAGTAAGGCCTAAAAAAACAATGCTGGTGATAGGTTTTGACAGAAAGCTTTAAAATTAAGGAGGCACAAAATCTATGAGCGTGCATATAAATAAATGTGTTATTTTCCCTACCTGCTTCTCCCAAAATAACTGTTGTAATCGGTGTGCAGTCCCTGCCAAAACAAAACAAATCAAAATCCAGAGAACAGAAAGAGTGCCTGGAGTGCAAGTGTTAAGTACATGTTGGCCTACTTTGTTTTATGTCACCGTTGATTAAGCGTGTGTCCTGAAGGGAGACATAAATAATTGTAGGTCAAGGGGAAACAAGATCTGCAAGATGCCTTGTTTCATCTGGGCATGTGGCCTGTGTATGGAAGCTGAATAACTGTTAAAAATAGAGGGTTGATTAAATATCAGACTCTCGTTGGCAGCACATTGTAGCTCCCTGGAGTTATGGTGGGTTGCCAAGGAAACACACATAACCTTGAGAGGAAAGGTTTAGACTTATATCACCTGGAGTAGCATTTGGATCAATCTGCAGGGCCAACTTGTGTGATTGCAAGTTGAGTGAATGAAGATGAAAAACCATAATATTTTACTCAGTCTAGAAGGCATTTTGTTGTCTAATAGAAGAGCAGCGTTGCAAATAAGCTCAGCTATTGTTGCTTATTTCTTTCAAGTCAGTTTTCTAATCGCAGATAAGCCAACATAAAAAAAATGACTCAAAAAGATTATACCTGTTCTTATTTCTTGAGGAAAATGATCCAAAAGCTACATAATTTTAATGTTCAGTGCATTACTGTGTATGTTTGTCTATTTCTATTTTGACAGTTACATTGGGAATTAAAATGTTTGAAAAGTTTTTTTAAACTACAGTCATAGAAAAAGACCAAGGAAAGACTCCACATTGGCCTTATGTTTCTGCTCAAAACTGTTATTATCCAATTAACATATTAATGGATAGTCTCTTGTGCCATGTACTTGTGTGAATGGATGGAATATTAATTTAGGCTCACTCAAAGCAGGCCATCCAGTAAGGAGTTGTTGTTCTGGAAGCATGCGGAAATTGCGGTCTTTAGCATGCAATAGGTGGAAAAATATGCAGACTTTTAAGAAGGCAAAATAAAATATGGGTTGCAAGAGATGAAGTAGTTTTCCATTCAAGATGCAGACCTTTTGTGGACTGAATTAGTAAATGCACTCAATTGAAAATAGGAGGCATGAGAAGAAAACTAAGACAGGACTGTCCTAGATCAGGGTGTCAAACTCGCAGTGTTACATCACGTATCATGACTTTTTTCCCCTTCGCTAAATTGGGCATGGGCTTGGCCAGTGCATGACACATCCGACCCGCAGGCTGCAAGTTTGACACCCATGGCCTAGATTGTTGCAAATTGTAAAATTGACCAGAACTGTAATATTTTATATTCACCACAAAGAATGAGAAATTCTGCAACTGGCATTTGGAGACAAAATACCTGTTTCCCATCACAGACAAAATACCAGTTTTTCCCATCACAGAGGAAACATTAACACTAATCACCCTCAGAATATTTGACCGTTATGAATTTATTCAGATACTTTTTAAATCCATCAACTAAATCCCACAAATTAATTACTTTTAGACACTTAAAAGCTTGCATACTATTTTGTAAATTTTCAGTTGATGTACCAGTTCAGTGTAGATTTTGGATTATTGATTTTGGGTTCAAAATCTATATTCAGTGAACTATTCAGTGAACTAATCATGAAAGGGAACCAAAATTCTGGTGTATGTTTGCTTTGGTTCTTTGAAATTCCAAACGTCATGTAAGTGGTTAATTCTTTTCTAAGCTAGAGAATTGTTTTCTGGAATTTTTTCTTTGTAGCAAAAGCAGAGAGCAGCTATTACTCTAAACTGCAGATTAAGGACCTGTCTGGATTCTATAGATATCTCAGGAGAATGGTAAGGGCTATTTTACTTGAGCAGATGGCAGCTATGCGGAAGCTTCCTAGCAGTGATGTACATAATTTTCATTAAGTCAAAATATTTCATCAGTATGTTGTCATAGGAACAAAGATATTGCACTCATATCTCTTTGAGGGAAAAATGTAAGAAACATTCCAGATGGATGTTGGAGTTGGCTGCCTGCCAGGATGTACCTCACAATCTTAAATTTTGAGAAGGAGCAAAATACATGGAGGGCCCAAGTGGGATCTGAGAGTTCATCAGGGGAGTATATGGAGGATGGGGGGGGGGATCAGTTTTCAGATGAATGGAACGACTGATTTCCCCCCTCCTCCGCTGTATCTGCTTTATGCTCTTGCAGCAAACACAACCAAGATCTTGTGATACTTTGAAAGGCTAAACAGATTTATTTATTGTGACATAAGCTTTTGTGGACTTGAGCCTGTTTTGGCAGATGCACAGTGTTAAAGTCAGTTAGCAGAGTGCTATGTGTGTTACATATCTCACTCCTGTTCTCTCTCCCTCTGTGTATATGTGAGAGGTTCTATAAAGAGACCAAAAGGCCATCGGATATAAAAGGCAGCTGTCACTTCCTAGAGCCCAAATGTGTGCAAAATAAAACAAGCGATTGTTCATATTGGCAGGAAGCAACGATGGAACTCGGGGTCCAATTTAAACCCAAACTGAATATCATGTGAGTAAATGGAAAACGTTGTAGTTAATGGATTGTTGTGGGCTAAGTGGTGAGTGCTAACCATTCATCCCCCATAATAAACCTGAGGCAGCTGAAGCGTCTCTATATTCTGTGTTTTTCCCCAACGTGATGATTACAGATAAACAAAGGAAAAAAAGGAGAAAAAAATACAGTAAAAATAAAAACTATCCAGAATCCAGTGATTAGGTTTCTTCCTTTTTTTCTGTGTGTGTGCCTTCAATTGTGTGTGTGTGCGCGCTCCTTCAATTCAGTGTTTGTCTTTTATTTGTTAAATTTAATTACCAAGAATTATTCCCAAATTAAATTCTATATCCAAATACTGATAGGTTTTTAAGGTTTTTAACTGATGAATGGACATATTTTATTGCAACTGTTATTTCTTCCATATTTTGTTGTAAGGTATCGACTCTTGGCAACTGCTTGGACTAATCCCTGCAATTTTCTTGCCAATTTTCCCCCCCAAATAGCTTGCCATTGCCGCCTTCTTCCTAGGGCCAAGAAACAATGCCTGGCCCAGAAACACAGCTAGTCAGCTTGGCAGGAATAGAACTGTTGTTTTCTAGGTTCTAGGCTGATGCCTTGGCTCTCTATATTCTAGGGATCCAGGGGACAGCGGTCACGTGCGGGTAATGTGCCCTATCCGGCGCAGATCGAGTCAGGAATTGTGAAGCTCCTCCTCCTGCTGCTGCTTCCCAGCTTTCTGACTCGATCTGAGCCAGATCGGACGCACTTAGCCTTGCTCTGCCTTTGGCATTTGTAGAGTGTGTTTTTTTGTGCTTAATTTGCCTCTTTCTTGCTGGCCTAGGAGGTATTACCGGCGAGAAGAGCTCACGCTCGATTCCGCCGGGACTTTCATGGTCTCAAGAGGAGAGGTTTCTTCCTCTCTTTGCTAGAGTGCGGAGGGCTCATGCCCGATTCCACCGTGGAAGCCTCCTCTCGAGTTGAGGCTTCCTCCTGCTGGGCGCTTCGTAGCGGCTAACTTTCCCGGCGGCAGGGCTTTTCCCTGCTTGCCGAAGGCACCTCCCGCCGATCCTAATTATCGGCGCGCGCCCAGCAGCTGTTCGGCGGGGCGTTTGAAGTGCCGCCTTGCTCCACAGAGGCTTTTCGGCGCCAGGATCGATCGTTGCGGAGCTGAGGACAGTAGCTGCCAGGCAAGTACTACCCTGCCTTTGGCGGTTGGGCGCGCTCCCTCCTCGCCTCGTAGGCGATCCCTGGGCCTTTCTTCCCGCCCTTAACGGCCAGCCGCCATTTTTACAACTAACGGCCGCCTAATTCAATAGCGGTCGCCATTTTGAATCACGAACCGCCAATTTTGCTCACCATCTTGGCCATTTGGGCCTGTCCTAAACTTCATGGCCTCAAAACAGCCCAAGGCCTCGAAGCGCCAGGCTTCTAGCCAACATCGGGGCAGCAGAAGAAGCCTAGGAAAGCCCGTGCCTCTAAGGAGGAATCATCGGCAGCTGCTAGAGCTAAGGAGGAGCTTCGTCTGCACATGGCCATCGAACGCTCCATACAAAAGGCCCTTGAAAATGCCTCTATTCGTGAGCTTCCGACAAAGGCCCCTCAGGAGGCCTCTCACATCGTGCCTCCTACCCCTCCTCCCTTAGCCCAGCCAGCAACGCTGTCTGCTGCCATTCTCCCTCAACCATCAACCTTACCTCCATTATCTCCGGATGGGGATCAGGGCCATCCTGCTCCTCGGGCTGAGGTTTGCGAGGCCCTCTTTGGGGTTCAGTCAGCTCCCCCCTCAGAAGGTTCCAGGAATCCCTTACCCCTTCCCTCTCCCTCCGCTGGGGCCTCTCCCTTGCCTGGGGGGTGGTTCAGACCCACCCTACTGCCCCTGAAGCTAGACGTATGGCCAACCCAGCTTCGGGGGGGGGGGACAAGGAGCTCAGGGCCTCACCATAGCCCCTGAGCTGTGAGCCTTTATACAAGAGGCCATATGTCAGGGGGTCCACGATGAGATGCACCGGAGGACAGCCTCCTGGGCTGCAGATTCGGCCTATTCTGAAAGGGAACCGGAGGGCTCTCTACTTGAAGAGGGCCAAGTTCTAGCTGGGGTCGCATCCCCTTCTGTGGGCCCTTCCGATCACCATTCTTACATTGATGAGGAAATGAGGAATCCCGAGAGAGGGACCTTTCTGAAGATGAGGATCTGGGCCCGGATCAGCCCTCCTTTGTGGGCTTGTTCAAGCCCCAACTTTTTAGATCCTTGTTGCATAAGGCAAAATTAACTACAGGCTTGGGGACCCCTCGGGCACCTGCTGCCCCACAACCTGACTCAGGAGCTCCCCTCCCCTTATTTGAGGTTCCCCAGGTGGAGACTGAGGAAATCCCAGGGCCCAGCCTCTTTAAGGAGGTCCTTAAAAAGCAGTGGTCTGCCCCGGCATCAGGACCTAATCCTACCCTGCTGGACCGGCGTTTTTACAATCTCGCCCCAGATTTGTCCTCCCTCCTCCAAATTCCAGTTGTAGATCCCCCTGTAGCGGCTCTCTCGGCTCCTTCGAACCCAACAGGGCCCCCGGAGGACAGCCTCCGCCCGGAGGATAGACGCCTAGACCAGTCTCTAGTTAAAAACCACCAGGCCTCGGCCTGGGCAGCTAGTTCTGCCCTAGCCTCCTCATTCTTCAATAGAGCTTCGATCTTATGGATCAAACAGCTACAGGAGAGGCTTCCCGTGTCAGATTCAAGGACCCATCAGGATCTCAATAAGATCTTAGCGGCTTTGGAATTTTCCGCGGACGCGACGCTTAACGCGTCTCGCTTTGCGGCCAAAGCAATAGGTTCATCTGTCACTTCGCGTCGCCTTCTATGGCTACGTAATTGGCAGGCAGATGCCAAATCCAAATGGCGCCTGGCATCTTCTGCCTTTGAGGGCCCTTCCTTATTTGGAGCCCCCCTCAAGCCGCTTCTAATTGAGTCGAAGGACAAGAAACGTATCCTTCCCAATGTTTCTAGGAGATCTGAACAGCGGTCATCGGCTCACTCCTTTCGCCCCTTTCGTTCCTTTGACTCCCCCTGGGGGGGTGGGCGCCCCTTCAAGTCTTTCTCTGCTAGGTCCCGACCTGCGGACCGCCAAGGGCCCCAACCCCAGAGGGGCGCATCTAGGCGCTCCTTTCAGGGCGGCCGAGGCCGCCCTTTCTGCAGGTCCCGTTAACTGCATGTCCAACCCTCCCATTGGGGGCCGCCTGGCTCTCTTTGCCAGCCAGTGGGATCTCACTTCATCGGACGCTTGGGTCAGGGAAACGGTCAGGTGGGGCCTTTCCCTGGAATTTCTCTCCACTCCCCCCGACAGGTTTCTCCGATGCCCCCTTTCGCGGGATCGGAACAGGCGGCTCCTGCTAGTTTCGGCCATTAATCATCTCATTGAAATTCGGGCTATAGAACCTGTGCCACGGGAGCAACATGGACAGGGCTTCTATTCTCGCCTGTTCATTGTTCAGAAATCCTCGGGGGGCTGGAGAGCCATTCTTGACCTTAAGTCTTTGAACCGCTGGATCTCCTACCGGCGGTTCAAAATGCAGTCGCTCCAGTCTATCTTGGAGAGTATACGAGTAGATGACTTCCTCACCTCGATTGACCTCACGGAGGCGTACCTCCACGTTCCCATCCACCAGGATTTTGTTAAATTTCTTCGGTTTTGTTATGCGGGCCGTCATTATCAGTATCGCGCCCTTCCATTTGGCCTTTCCTCGGCTCCCCGGGTTTTCACTAAATTGATGGCCGCCATTGCGGCTCACCTCCGGGCTCAATCAATTTGGATCCAATGTTACCTGGATGACCTTCTCATCCTTTCGAGCTCGGAGGCAAGGGCGCGTCAAGACCTGGACTCCACCATCCAGACCTTGGAGGCTCATGGCTTCTCTATCAATCACTAAAAGAGCCGTCTGGTTCCGACGACTCGCATACAACACCTCGGGGCTATCATCGATACGGTCGAGTGTAGGGTCTTCCTTTCCGAGGAGAGGCTTTCCAGTCTGCGGTCTCTGGTCTGCTCTGTTGCTCAGGGGTCTTCGGTTTCCCTGGCCACGCTTTCTCACCTCCTCGGTAAGATGGTTTCGTGCATAGGCATCGTACCATGGACCCGTCTCCACTGCAGGGCTCTGCAGTGGTTTCTCCTCCCGTATCAGAGAGCTCATAATTCGGCATCTCTCCAAATTGTTCGCCTTAACCAGGATGTCATCCAGTCCCTCCAGTGGTGGGTTTCCGGGGCTCTCCGCAGGGGGAGAGAGTTCAGGGAGCCAGACCCGATCACCCTGACAACCGATGCCAGTCTCTCGGGGTGGGGGGCTCACGTTCTCTCTCGCATGGCCCAGGGCCTCTGGACCTCGGACGACAAAACTCACAACATAAATTGGCTGGAACTGCGCGCCATTCACTTAGCCCTGCGAGCTTTCAGAGAGGTCCGCCATGTGATTGTGCGAACAGACAACGTAGCAGCCAAGGTGCACGTGAATCGCCTGGGGGGGACTCGCTCCCGCCCCCTGATGGAGGAGTCTCAGTGCCTAGGAACCTGGGCGGAGGACAACTTGAAATCGCTACGGGCGGAACACATCTCCGGGATCGCCAATTCACGAGCCGATTCCCTGAGCCGGTCGACGGTAGACAACACCGAATGGCAGCTGGACCCGCTCATCTTTCAGCAGATCTCGAGTCGGTTCGGCCAACCGGTCCTGGACCTATTTGCGACTCGAGACAATCGGCAAACGACTCGTTTTTACTCCCGGTTTCCGGACCCACTGGCGGAGAACTTCGACGCCCTCCATTGCAGATGGCCCCCCGGGCTCCTCTATGCATTTCCACCTCTTCCTCTCCTGCCCCGGGTCATCAGGAAGCTGTTGGAGGAGCAAGCGGAGCTGATCCTGGTCGCACCGCACTGGCCTCGTCGGCCTTGGTTTGCGGACCTCCAAGCGTTGTCGATTCTTCCTCCGTGGCGTCTTCCTCTCAACGAAGACAGCCTCCGACAGGGATCATTACGCCACCCGGACGTGGCCTGGCTCCAACTAACCGCCTGGCGGTTGAGCAGCAGCTGCTGACGGAGTCCCATCTGCCCGCTGACGTCGTCGATACTATCCTAGCAGCTCGTCGCCCTGCCACGAAATGCATTTACGAGTCAACTTGGCGATCCTTTACCACATGGTGTACGTCACAAGGGTTTGATCCCAGAAAGGCATCTACCAAACAGGTACTCATGTTTCTGCAAAAGGGATTGGCGGCGGGGCTGGCACCCAACACCTTACGCAGGCAGGTAGCCGCTTTATCTTCCATTCTCTGCCTGGGGTCAAGAAATTCCCTAGCCAATCGTCCCCTAATTCGCTTATTCTTGAGAGGGGCCTCTAACATCAGACCTCCTCCTATTTACCGCTACCCCACATGGAACCTTCCCAAGGTTCTGGACGCTCTTACACGAGCTCCTTTCGAGCCCCTTCGTTCGGTGGGTCTGCGGTTCCTCTCATATAAGGTCTCCTTCCTGGTCGCCATCACGTCCGCTAGGCGCATCTTGGAACTAGCGGCCCTCTCCATACGGTTGGATCTCTGTATTTTCCACCCCAACAGGGTGGTTCTTCGCCTTGATCCGACCTTTCTCCCTAAAATTAACTCCCCTTTTCACCGTTCCCAGGAACTGATTCTTCCGGATTTTTGTCCCCACCCGGCCCACCCCAGGGAACGGATCTGGCATTCCCTAGATGTTCACCGTGCCTTACACATCTATATAAGGCGGACTTCTTCCTTTCGCCGGTCAGAGGCCCTTTTTGTATCGTTTCAGCCAGCCACCATGGGCCATAAGGTGTCCTCCCACACGGTGGGGCGTTGGTTAAGGGCAACTATTGCTTCGGCCTATGAAGCTCTCTCTTTAGCGGTGCCCAGACACATTACAGCCCACTCCACACGCAGTGCGGCTACCTTGGCAGCTTGGGCCACTCAGGCTTCTCTCCTGGAGATTTGCCAAGTGGCCACCTGGGTTTCCCCCACTCCCTTCATTAGGCACTATCGAATTGACAGCTTTGCCTCGGCTGAGGCAGCCTTTGGTCGCAGGGTTCTCCAACAGGTCTGTGCTGACCAGTCCTCCTCGTCCTGGCCGGGTCCCTCCCGTTAACATGCTGGCTTTGGCACGTCCCACACGTGACCGCTGTCCCCTGGATCCCTAGAATGGGCGTTGTCTTACCTGAACGCCCTTTCTGGGGACCGCAGGGGACAGCAGTCACCCCCACCCTTCCTTCCGCTGGGACGTGTCGGCTGGTGCACTGTTGCTTTTCTCGTTTCAGATTCAGGTTCAAGTTTGTTTCCTGTTTTTCATCGTTGATTCCACTCGGCTAGTGCGTCGTCAGGCATCATTCCTCGTCCGAAAGCTGGGAAGCAGCAGCAGGAGGAGGAGCTTCACAATTCCTGACTCGATCTGCGCCGGATAGGGCACATTACCCGCATGTGACCACTGTCCCCTGCGGTCCCCAGAAAGGGCGTTCAGGTAAGACAACGCCCATTCTCTATACTAAGCTATAGTAGTTTATTTCTTTGAACACCATGTTAGACCAGGCGTGTCAAACCCAAGATTCGCAGGCCAGATCTGGTCTGCGGGGTGCTTAGATCTGACCCATGGTCAGATCTAAGCCATGAGTCAACCCTAGAAGTAGCAAAGGACAAGCCAGTGGTGCCTCTGCCAGTGAAAACGGAGCTCGGGAGTGTCGTTTTCACTGGCAGAGGGCTGCAGGAGACCTCACAGTCAAAAACGGAGCCCCAAAACAGAACTCTCCCTGATCTTGCCTTCCTCTGCTGGAGGCAATGGTTTGCCCCAGCCCCAGCCAGGCCACCACAGGTGCCCCCAACATGAGTGATGTTGAGCAGGCCATGCCCACCCAGCATCCCCAGGGTCAAACACAATCCTGATGTGGCCCTCAATGAAATTGAGTTTGACACCCCTTAGTTAGATGAACACAGATTTGCATTTTTAAAATCCCGATTTAGAAGTAAGCAGCTCCTTGCCCCAACTGTTGTTATGTCGGAAAGTCTGTTGAAGTATAAATTTCTCTTTTATAATAATAACTTTAACATTCCAACAACTCACACAGCATAATAAGACAGTGGTTGAAACTATTCCAAGACCCTATTCATCTATGAATTTGATTTTGCCTTAGGAAGGTTGGTAAATATGGTACTATATGAACCAATGTTCCTATGGTAATTGGTTACTTTTATTTTCTTTTTAACAGGATTTCGGCTTCTACTTGTTTAGCATAGAAAGTATAGGAGAAAAAAGAAGGTTATGATTCTTGTAATCCGGTTCAGAATCCCAGTGGAATCTTCATGACAGGCACAACTTAACATATTGGCATGAGTTTTTGTAGTATCTTTCTTCACCTTACTCATGAAATCAATACGGAAGATTAGAGGGTCTCTGCATATTCATGAACATGGCCAATGTTGTAGGGAAGAGAAACATTTGGATCTGTAAAATAGATATTTAAATGCATCTTCCTGTTTTTCCTGGCCTCGGCAAGAGAGAAACGTATGCCATAATCTTTTTTTCAATTTTTATTTCATTGGTTTGCAGTTTCTGATCTGTCTTTTTCTGCAAAAAAAATACCTCCTCCATGTTTTATCTTTGCCTAATAATTAATTCCCCTTGCAGTTGCTTCTAGACTGAAGTCTGCATGCTTTTTACTCTGTCATCCATGGAAATGGATCAGAAATAATAAGCAAGTTAATTACTGTTTTCCGGTTTAAGATCTAGAAACCATGAAAGAAAAGGAGGGAAAGCACATGTAAAACTTGCAGCTGTTTATTCAATAGATTTTATATCCTACGTTTCCACCAAAAATAGCATGTGAGAGACAGCTTACAACAAAATCCCAGAAGAGATACCTATAAAATATGTCTCTCTATAAGATTAACAAATTAACAGAATAACAGTTGAAGGGACCTTGGAGTTCTTCTAATCCAATCCCCTGCTCAGGCAGGAAACCCTATAATATTTCTGACAAATGGTTGTCCAATCTCTTCTTAAAAACTTCCAGTGTTGGAGCCCCCAAAACTTTTGGAGGAAGTCATTCTCCATTGATTATTCTGTCAGAAAATTTCTCCTTAGTTCTAGGTTGGTTCTCTTCTTGATTAGTTTCCATCCATTGCTTCTTATCCCACCTTCAGGTGCTTTGGAAAATAGGCTGACCCCTTCTTCTTTGTGACAGCCCTTGGATATTGAAAGACTGCTACCATATCACCCATAGCCCTTCTTTTCACTAGATTAGATAAACCCAATTTCTGCAACTGTTCTTCATATGTTTTAGCTTTCAGCCCCCTAATCATCTTCATTGCTCTTCTCTGCACACTTTCTAGAGTCTCAACATCTTTTTTTTTTTATCATGGCAAGCAAAACAAGATGCAGTATTCTAAGTGTGGTCATACCAAGGCCTTATGAGGGCATTAAAGGCATTATCAATGAAAAACCTATCAAAATTTGGGTGCAGAATTTAATTTAAATTAGAAACTGTTTTTGGACCATTGTATTGTACATTAGAATTGTGCCATATGCCACACAGAAAATTTGGGTTCTACAGCTCAAATTTTGACTTGGTGCACAATTTATAGTAATGGTGGAATGAAGTGGGTAAAATGAGGACCCATATTGTTGGGGGCAATATGCTGACTCTGTAAACCGCTTAGAGAGGGCTGTAAAGCGCTATATAAGTCTAAGTGCTATTGCTATTGGTCTGTAGCCTCTCTGACTTCTCCTGCTTCCCATCAATCTGAAGAGGAGATATTGGGAGAGAATTTCTCTTTCTAGCTTTTTTCAGATAGTAAATTGTGGGCGGCCAAGGAGAATGCAGAGTAATGGAAAAAATATACAGGTAATCCTCAACTTACTACAGTTCATTTACTGATCACTTGAAATTTCAACAGCACTGAAAAAAATCATGACTGTTTTTTACACTGGGGTTGCAGCATCCCCATGGTCACACGATCAAAATTCAGATGCTTGACAACTGACTCATATTTATGATGGTGTCAGCATTTCAGGGCTGACATAGAAGAGAGAGAGACATGATATTTCACCTAGTTAAGTCTCTCTGAGAGTTGGTTTCCTGGGAGATGTATGGGGGGGGGGCGACATTCCTGTGAACTGAGGTGGCAGAGTAACGGAAGAATGATTTGGAAGACAGCCAATGGGGAGCAGAGAATGGGGAAAAGGAAAAGGAAAAGGAGGGTATCGGGGATGAAAGTTCATTGCTGATTTCGTGTATGTTAGGGAACCATGCATTGCTCAATAAAGAGAAATTTCCTAGAAAGATCTGCTGCCTGGAAATACACTTTATTTTGAGAATGAAACTGGAGCCCTGACAGATGGTTGCAGTGTCCTGGGGTCATGTGATCAATTTTTGTGACCTCCTCACAAGCAAAGTCAAAGTGGGGAACACACTCCCTTAATAACCAGGTTACTAATTTACCCAACTGCAGTGATTCACTTAACAACAGTGGCAAGAAATTCAGTTAAGAATTGTCTTGCTTGGCAACAGAAATTTTGGGGTCAATTGTGGTCGCAAATCGAGGATTACCTATGTAGTAGAATCAAAACAGCACCAGCATCTGTTCTCTTGCCACATCCAAGTGTAATGTGTTGAAAATGTCTCAAGGAAAAAACCAAAAATTCTTCTCCAACACCTTGAAGCTAACAGAGAAAAACAGACACTCAGGAGAACATTCCCTAGAAATTATAAGGCTGATTTTGGCACGGTAATAATTAAAACTGCCAGCTGCTCAAGAGTTGTTGAATAAAAATTAGGTTGTTGCTTGTCAACCAAGAGAGATGAGGCTTTGAGCTTGTGGGTTGGTTTCTGAACGCTCAGAGAATGAACCTTCACACTCATCATCCAACACCTGAGCTACAGATATTTGCCACTATTGTTAAGATGAGGCTTTACTTAGAGATCTTCAGTGGCTTTTTTTCAATATAGAAAGGCCAGCCCTAAGGATCTTAAAGAGTCCTACATGCAGAGGTGCTATTCAGCAGGTTCTGACAGGTTCTGAAGAACCAGTAGTGGAAATTTTGAGTAGTTTGGAGAACCTGCAAATACCACTTCTGGCTGGGCCCAGAATGGGGTGGGAATGGGGATTTTGCAATATCCTTCCCCTAGAGTGGGGTGGGAATGGAGATTTTGCAGTATCCTTTCCCTAGAGTTGGGTGGGAATGGAGATTTTGCAGTATCCTTTCCCTGCTATGCCCACCAAGCAACACCACATCCACCAAGCCACACCCCCAGAACCGATAGTAAAAATATTGAATTCCACCGCTGCCTGCATGGGATAATATTTGTTCATGAAAGGAAACAGAGCCTGTTATAAACATGTGACATTTCATGCTAGTACCTATATATGAAAATTTAAAAGGTTTGAGAGTTTGTGGAATCCTAAAAATGGCCATTCTTCAGCATGTAATAGGCCAGATACAGTCTGAAGTTCAAGATAATGTTCAGTACGTTGAACTAAGGTCTACAAGCGGTTTACAGAAATGATTCCTTTGAGTAAGAACTACAACAAAGATGTTGAATCCCTAGTTCCTTTTTTTTTTTTTTTTGCAATTCTTATAGCTATCTACAACAATGAATCATTAAAAAGGCCGTGGATCATGATTTCATCACGCTATGGCCATGTCCTCCCAGCCCTTGGAGACTGAAAAATTTGCAGATGGAAAGTGCAGTGTTCCTGCCCAATCCTGAACTGCTGCTTGCTTCTGTTCAAGGCTGACAAACTACCCACTCCCCCCCATTCCACTCCAGGTGATTGATGATTAGGGTCACCTTTGGGACAGTGGATGCGTTACACAATTGTTTTATTCCTTGCAGCATACAAGCAGTTGCAATAATTCATTCTCTAGCTTGTTTGAAATAATCAGCAGAGACCTGCTGTCCCGCGAAAACACACACATTTTATTTCTGGAGTGTTTGCACATTGTGTGAGCCTCACACATGAATAAAAGCACCACCTGTTTGTGGCTGATAACTATGGCTCATAGTGCACATATCAGTTTGGCTTGCTGTAGCAACAAGCAGAAGTGGCTCTAGCAGTTCTGGTGTGACCCACATTTTGTTAAAACAGCTGCCTGCTGTTCAGTTTGCTTTAATAAGTCTCTGGGCTTTCAGAGTTTGCACAAAAACAGTTTCTTATATGTTTCCTGCTACAGAGATAAGCTTGAAAATGGTTGTCAGCATCTGGTGGAAAGAAGTTGAGGAGATGAAGATTCTTGAATAGATTGGAGAGAAGCTGCTAAGTCCCAATAAGTGCAGGCAGAGGGATTTTAGAACTACGCCTGTATCACAGATGGTTCTACTATTGGGTACATATCTTAACGATTTGCAATCTCTCTGCAAGATGTTTACCATAAGAGTGGAAAATTTGTGGTCTTCCCAATGATGCTGATCCATCATCCTAGGGACCTTCACCATTGGTCAAATGTTTGCTGGGAAATCTGATTCAGATGTTGTCTAGAAGACCACAAATTTCTTAGTTCTCTTCCTGTACTTAACCGCTTTTAATAGGGGTGGGGTGTAGGTAGGGGAATAAATAGAATTGTATTTCCTTTTCCAGCTACTAACCACAATATGTTTGAATTAATGCTTGCGTAAAGTTTATTCATGGGTACTTTGTTATCTCCCCTTGTGCAATTGGTAACCTACATAAGTAGATTTCTTATCTCATTGAATTATAGTTTGTATTTGTTGCTTCTATAAATAATTTATATTGAACTCATGGTGGTAGAAGACTGGGATGGAACATTCAAATTTAATTTGTTCAAAAGGATGTTGGAATTCAGATAGTTGATAAAATCAGGTTTTCACATTTTCGCTTATTCTGCAGCTCTCTGATTAGCAAAATAAATCCAAAACATCTTCTTATCTATCAAAGTTGGAAAAATTGGTGGAATTGTCCACTTGACTCTTCCCCAATTTTAATCTTGGGAAGTAAAATGCAAAAATTGTATGCTAAAACCCATGGTGAACTGAACCATGGTTTACTTCAAGAATTCTCAATCTTTGTGGTGTCACCATCACAAGTACAACTATCCCAACCAACTTTCAAGTACCCCTCAGAATAACCTGACCAGTTTGAGGCACTTTAGCTTACGGTGGTTTATTCCAGATGAACTCTTCCTGGTCTTGTTCCTAGGAAGGTATCACACTGAATCTAGTTGCTATGTTCATAGGCTTGTTGTACACATCCTGGGTAGTTGGAGAAAATCCTTGAGAGTCCCTTGGACTGCAAAGAGATCAGATCAATCAACCCTAAAGGAAATCAACCCTGATTATTCTTTGGTAGGGCAGATACTGAAACTCATACTTTGGCCACTAAATGAGAAGAGATAACTCATTGGAAATACCCTGATTTTGGGAAATATTGAAGGCAAAAGGAGAAGGGGATGGCAGAGAATGAGATGGTTAGAGAGTGTCATTGACGCAATGAACATGAATTTGGGCAAACTCTGGGAGACAAAGAAGGATGGGGGAGAGGGCTGGTATGCTATGGTCCATGCAATCTTGAAGAGTCAAACACAATTTAGCAACTGAGCACAACAACAAAACATCCTGGGTAGACTGGTTTATTTTATTGAGGAATGGTTCTTCTGCAAGAAAACACAATGTTTGGGCTGCTCAAGAGATGAAAATAGTCCTTTATATAATGCAAAGACTTGTACTGCCTGTAACCATAGAATGCCCCCCCCTCCCCCGATGAAGGAGCCTTCATTCAGTAAACTAACCACACTGTTTAGATTCATTTAGTACCCAATGTGACAACTAACAAGCCATGTTTTAGTCTAATTGCATTGATTGAACCCAAATGTAAAGGCAACTTGGAAACAGAATAACAGAATTGGAAGGGACCTTGGAGATCTTCTAATCCAATCCCCTGCAGAAGATCCTATACCATTTCTGACAAATGGCTGTCTAGTCTCTTCTTAAAAGTCTCCAGTGATGGGGCACCCACATCTTCTGAAGGCAAACCATTCCACTGGTCAGTGGTGGGTTTCACTTGCCTTTGCTGCTGGTTCACTCACACCAGGGCAAACCAGTACCACCCCACCACTGCCACTGGTTGATTGTTCTCACTGTCAGGAAACGTTTTCTTAATTCTTCTAGGCTGAATCTCTCAATTAATTTTCCATCCATTGCTTCTTGTCTTGCCTTCAGATGCTTCGGATGCGTCTACTTTATTTGGCTATTGTCTGTGACTTCGCCTAAATCAGATTTTTTCCAAGGAGAGTTGTTGGACTACAGCATCCATCATATGAGCCGTGGTGGCTCAGTGGTTAGAATGCAGTACTGCAGGATGCTTCTGTTGACTGCCGACTGCCTGCAATTTGGCAGTTCGAATCTCACCAGGCTCAGCGTTGACTCAGCCTTCCATCCTTTCGAGGTTGGTAAAAATGAGGACACAGGTAGTTGGGATCAATATGCTGACTCTCTAAAATCGCTTAGAGAGGGCTGTAAAGCGGTATATAAATCTAAGTGATACTGCTATCATCCCTAAGCAATATCTCCAAATATTGACTAAGTTCTTCCAAAATCCAATGCCTTCTTTGGAGAGGAGGGTTGCTCAAATGCTGCCCTTTTGAGGATAGCACTGGGGTAGGCTGTGCAAATGTTCCAGCCTTGCCACACTCCCAAGCAGTGTGAGAGAAGCAGAGTCATTGCCTTCATCAGGCAACTTTCCTGGGTATATTTTTCCACCTCAGAAATACTTTTTGTGAAGCACTTTGGGCCTTCTTGTGGGAGGTAATCTTCTAATGCTCGAGCCCATAGTAATGTTGTACAAGTCTGCCACATGCAGCTTTCCTCCGAGCTCCTGCCCACGCACCAGCTCTCTTGGTGTGATGTCTTCTGTGTATGTGTGCATGTACGTGCGGTATAATTAGCCGTTGGTTAGAAAGGGTGCCGCAGGAATCAGTTGGAAAACAACACATTGCTACAAATGTATAATGAAGTTCAATTAGCACAAATGGTTATAACAGAGGCAGTTTATGGACTACTGGTTGGGAGGTGGCAGAATTATAATTGGAAAAGTACCAGTGACTCTTTCCTTATTATTCTCTGGCCCACCTCCCACCCAAATGTCAGGAATAAATTAGAATTAAAGCAATTGCTGAGAACAGTGCTGTCTCTGACAAGTAGCAGTTTAAGAGGCCACCTTGCAATGAATCCTCTCTTCCAGTTTAGTGATGCTAAGGAATTGCTCTGTTTAGAAAACAAATGCTGGGCAATATGCAATGTCTGGGATTATGTGTGCTTTTAACTTGCACGCCTTAGACAACATGTCTTTTGCTGTTTATATGCTAACACTCTTGGACATGATTACTTACTAATTGCTGTACCATATACTATTCTACGGTCTTATTTTATACCCATCTGAGGTTGAATTGCAAAGCCATCTAATGAATCTTGCTGATGGCCCTAAGAGAGGATTTTAATTCTGAAAGAAATGTAAACTTAACCCTTACTGTTAAGTGTTCTTGTTTTCTCACCTTCTCCAACTCAGTTGATACAGTTTCTCAGATTTTCAATACTGTATTTTATAACAAGCAAGAATTCACTAGCTGCAGTTTTCCCTGAATGCATACATGGCCAGCATTTAAGTAAGTTATAAGATCATTAAAGGGACAGAACATGGGTAGATGGAGATTAAGAAGTGACAATTGGATTTTTACCTTTATTAATCAGTAAATCTGTCTATGGAGATTCTCAGTTAGCCAGGTCATAGCAAGGTGCTTTTTCAAGAGGCAACTGGACTGTCTTGTTTTTCTTTCGCTTCTCATCCAAGAAACTTCTTCAGTTCTCACTGATGGTGGGGAATGGAAGGATTTACTGTATTTTTCAGAGTATAAGATGTACTTTTCCCCCCCTAAAAGAGGGTGAAAATTTGGGTGCATTTTATACACTGAATGTAGCCCTGCCCAGCCTCTGAAACGGAGGCTGAAAAAAGCCTCTGAAACCTTTATTTGAGAGGCTGAAAAAAGCGTCTGAAACCTCCATTGAGTAGCTGAAAAAAAGGCTCTGAAACTCGCATTTCAAAGGCTGAAAAAAGCCTCTGAAACCTCCATTTGAGAGGCTGAAAAAAAGCCTCTGAAACCTCCATTTGAGAAGCTAAAAAAAAGCCTCTGAAACTTCCATTTGAGAAGCTTAAAAAAAAGCCTCTGAAATTTCCGTTTGAGAGGCTGAAAAAAAAGCAAGGGGCAGAGCTCACAACCAACGAACCTGTTGCTAAAGTTCACCTCTGGGAACAGCTGATTGGGAGTATTCTGAGAGGCCAATCCACCCCCAATCAGCTTTTTTCTTATTTTCCTCCCCAAAAACTAAGGTGTGTCTTATACTCTGGTGCGTTTTATAGTCCGAAAAATACGGGTATATTCCTTGCAGACAGCTGGTCATTTGCATTTGGCCATTTTTCACACTTATGACTGTTGCAGCATCCGTATGGTCACTTGATCAAAATTCAGACTCCTGGCAGTTGACTCACATTTATGATGGTTGCAGTGTCCTGGGCTCATGTGATAATCTTTTGCAACCTTCTGACAAACAAAGTCAATGGGGAAACCAGATTCACTTAACAACGTTGTTACTAATTTAACAAGTCCAGTGATTCACTTAACACAAGTGGCAAGAAAAATCATAAAATGGGGCAAATCTCACTTAACAAATTTCTCACTCGGCAACATAAATTCTGGGCTCAATTGTGGTCATAGGTGGAGGACTATCTGTATGCTAATGCACCTTCTGCTGGTCTTCAGTGTGGAAGGCAGGAACTGTATAACTGTCAGTAGCTAGCTACTTCTAAAGTTTCTTTTGACTGGAAGCCATGGTGGACTTGTTCCCCAAATCGGTTGCTATTTTTGTAGCAATATTGAACAATAGCTGCTGATTACATTGTCCTTGAAGTCTCCACAGGAAAGTCCATGTGCAGTAATATTACTGTACTTCATTGACATTCTTAGCAGAAGGGTCTCCATTTACACACATATATATATGTGCACAGGTGGCTGAAGATTTGTTCCTGGTGAAAGACCCTCCAGCTTTACGTAGCTGAAGTGAGATGCTCTGTTTGCATTAATGTATATTGTAAAACATTTCAGAAGCTTGCCTGCTATGAAAATAGAGTGAGGGTTCTTGGTCATTAGCCAAAGCTGTATTTTAGGATTGCCATGGAAACAGTGCACTGATTAGAAAAACAAAGCTAACTTGTACACGTTTGTCTGTGGCTAACAGATACTGTTCAGTTTCAGCTTTTAGTAGCCCAGATCAGCACCCAGTGTTAAAACATTTGGAGAGCCACATTTGTCATCCTGGACCAAAGCAAGATAATGCAGTTGAGTAGAGTTTTAAAACCTGGTTTAGTCTAACATGGCTAAATCAGTCGCATAGCTGAACAGATTTAATGCAAACTATAAAATAAGATGGGAAATTAAAAAAAAAAAAAATCCCAGAAGAAGGCAATGGCAAACACTTCCTCTACTGCTACCCCTCAAAAGAACGTGGCCATAGCCAGGAGCTCTATTTGACGTTGCCTTTTTATTGTGATTAGTCTAGTCATTTTAGCATGTCCCTTCCTGAAGTTCAACTAATTCCCCAGCTTCTACAGGTAGTCCTCAACTTACAATCACAATTGAGCCCAACATTTCTGTTGTGAAGTGAGACATTTGGTAAGTAAGTTTTGCCCCATTTTTACCACTTTTCCTGCCACAGTCGTTAAGTGAATCATTGCATTTGTTAAAATTAGTAGCATGGTTGTTAAGTGAGTCTGGTTTCCCCATTGAGCTTGCTTGTCAGAAGGTTGCAAAAAGGAATCACATGACCCTAGGGCAGAGGTCTTCAAACTTGGCAGCTTTAAGACTTGTGGACTTCAACTCCCAGAATTCTCCAGCCAGCATAGCTGGCTGGAGAATTCTGGGAGTTGAAATCCACAAATCTTAAAGCTGCCATGTTTGAGGACCCCTGCCCTAGAACAATGCAACCATCATAAATATGAACCAGTTGCCAAGCATCTAAATTTTGATCACATGATCATGGGGATGCTGCAAAGGTCTTAACTGTGAAAAAACAGTTATAAGTCACATTTTTCAGTGTCGTTGCAACTTCGAACCGTCACTAAACGAACTGTTGTAAGCTGAGGACCACCTGTATATCCAATAGCTGTGGAGTTAAAACATCATCACCAGTTTGAGGAAGACTGCACTAGTTGTGGACTTTCAGAGGTTGCATTCTCCATTTTTCATAGAAATGGATTGCGGTTCGTTGCAAATTAGGATGGGATGGCAGAAGTGATTATTTTCATCGTGATGTCCAAGTAATATTTATTTATTTGTTAGCTGTATATCTGTAATTTCCATTTAGGACCTCGTAGCATCCCCCCTTCCTGTTTTTTCCCTGTAACAATAACATTGTTAGTTGAGCTGGCTTGAAAGGGAGTCAACGTCCTTGGGGGTCCTTGGTTGAGGATGGATTAGAATCGTTGCTCCTAAGCCAGCATCTTAACTGCTCCAACACACTCATTCTCCCTTCCTGGTGATCCCTGTAAACACCTCCAATATCTGCCTGCTCATAATGTAGCAAATGCACCTCATGCATTTCTGCCATATTTTGTACAACCTCCCATTTATTCTGTTTGCTTTCTCTCATTTTATTCCCAGTTACTCCTGAAGCAATTGGGTTCCTCTCTGCTGTTGGGGTCTTTATAGTTCTCCTTGCAGTCCTCTCCCTCTTCATCAACAAGAAGCTCTGTTTTGAAAAGATTGGAGGTCTTCCCTGCTTGGAGCAACAAGGGAAGCACAAACACTACAAAGAAAAGTCTGGGGTTCGGGAGGGTCTTGGTAAGTAATACGGAGTATTCTGGCAATAACAGCATCAACAGCAAGAACAATTATCCTCTTGTAGATTTTAAGAACTTACTTCTGTTTTGATATTGATTGCATGCAAATTGCAAAGCCAGAACAGCTGCCTTAATGTTTCCCTATGCCTATAATCTTTGCACTATAATCAATCTTTTCCTCTTTCCAAAAATAAATCACAACACGCATCGTATTGTAGCTTATCTCTTTTTTAACCTGCAAGAATTTGGACACAAGGCATGAGCCACCTGGGTGATTCACAATTTGGCTTTCTGGGTGCTTTCTGCTTGGTGATAGATACTCGGCTCCCTTCAGATTGAGATCTGTGTTTGTTTATTCACGTTAGAAGCATCACAATCAAAATAAGACATATTACGCAACATAACATTTAAAATATAAAATAAAGATGTATGCAAAGGATATAGTTAGTGTCTGTATGTATGTATGTTTTCTGAGGTTTTCGCGGGTGTTTATATGTAGGTCTTTGGTGGTTCGGGTGTTCTCCCGCGTAGAATTGGATGTGTCTTGGTGACGTTTCGATGAAGTCTCATTCATCATCTTCAGGCTGGTGTTCTCGGCTTCGTGCTTCAGACACATCCAATTCTACGCGGGAGAACACCCGAACAACCAAAGACCTACGTATGTATATATGTATCCATCCATCCATCCATCCACTCACACTCATTATATTTTTATTTAGGTTTACAGAACTTCCTCATCGGTTGTTTATGATATCATAGAATAAAGTATTTTTTCACCATTAAAAAAATTGAAATGCTGATCTCCAACCAACAGAAAAATTTGTCAAAAGTCAAGAGAATGGGAGCAGTACGAGTAATAAATACTTGATCAAATGCATGACCCTTATATCCTCTTTTTGTGGCATGACACAATTGTGACCCAGACGCTCCCAATTAATCATCCTTTCCTGTTATATCAAAACCAAAATTACCAACTTTGCCATATGCTAGGATCTGAAATCAGCTTCAGGGCTAAGATTCTAGCTTGTTCTATCTTACCAGTTATGGAAGTTTATTAATATTAGATAAGGCAAAATAGAAAGCTATAGTTAGTTGGATTTCTAAGCAATGTGCAGCTGCAAAAGAAGTTGACCATTTTTTTCTGGACCTTCCTGATTGGAATAATTTTCAAGGAGTATAGATGTTTGCTTCTGGAAAGCATAGTCGATTTGGTTGAACTGCAGACAGATTCTACAAAGCAGATTGTCTTCTTTGCACATACGTGCTAAAAATAATGTATTTAATGTCTAACATACGTATCCTTATAAATATAAAACGGGGTATACACGTTTAACAGTGCATGAAAGAGGCACTTTCCATGCATAGATGTGTAGATATTGAGGGGTGTGTGTGTGTGTAGTAAGATTCTGGTCCTCACCACCCATAGTTTTAAATTTGTTTCTGGTTCTACAGTACTTGTGCTCAGCTTTTTTTCCCTTCTCTGCCATAGTTCCAGTGTTACATAAACACTGATATTCTTTTCTGTGAGTATTGTAAAATCTTTCTTCTTCTTGACAAATAGCACTATGGAGGGGCCTTTCTAAATGACAACATCTCTCCTTCCCTTTATGTGGGTGTTGACATTTTTTTGGAGCTGCCAGAGATGATCTTGCAAACATATATTTACTGAAGCTTTTTAAAAAATGAATGATTAATAAACAGGGGAAGTTTTAAAATCGAGTAGAGTGGGAAGGAGGAGGGGAATTCATTTGCTTTCAAGCTGTAGTGATTTGCATTTGAAAGTGATTCTTTCACTTACATGTCATTGACGAGTAAAACCTTGAAAATATAGTACTTACAATGGAAAGATTTGTATTGATTCTAACCACAGCTTTTGAAAGCAGGTGAATTATACTAGCTGGGAGTTGGGGAAAAACACAGCTCCAATTAGGATGCAACTACTGTAGCACAGCAAAAGGAAACTTGACAGAAAAACTAGGTGTGAGTGGGCTGCATTATTTTGAAAGAAGTTTTGGACTTTTGAAATTCTAAGTCAAATCTATCAAGACCTAAATGTGACAGGGCAATCAAGTTTTATTTGTTCACATTCCTGCCCATGCACTTAAAACCAAAATGAAGAGGATCTTCTGTCAAAAGCAGAATTATTTCTGCTGGAGCAACCACTTCCCTGCCTTAACTGTGCCATGTTCCATTTCCCCCATTATGTTGACTGGCTTCTGGTATGGATGCCTTCCAGATGTCTTTGATATCAACTCATGTATCTCTTGCCAGGTCTCATTACTATGAATAGCAATTAACTGAATAGAAAGATATTTAAACTTTGTAAGTCATGAAAATAGCAATTGAGTATTTATTTAGTTATTTTGTCAAGCTATAAAATAACAGGTATAAGTATAAATGATTATGTATACAGGAAATGGGTACAAAAAATGGGGACAGTGGGAGAGGGATAGTAGGCTTATGCATCCCCCTTACAGACCTCTTAGGAATGGGTAAGGTCAACAGTAGACAGTCTAAGGTTAAAGTTATGGGGGTTTGGGAATGAAACCACAGAGTCAGGTAGTGCATTCCAGGAATTGACCACTCTATTGCTGAAGTCGTATTTTCTGCAATTGAATTTGGAGTGGTTTACCTTAAGTTTGTATCTGTGTATCTGTTATGTGCTCGTATAATATTGCGATTGAAGCTGAAGTAGTCATTGACAGGTAGGACATTGTAGCAGATAATTTTGTGAACTACGCTTAGTATGTAAGATAAATAGTAGGATAAATGCATCCTAGCATTGAGCTTGAATGTGCCCATGTAGGTTTAGGGACAACATTATGAAAGGGGTTAGGTACTATCCTCTTAACAAGGTTCTTCTTTTCTTTTCCAGTCTTGCCTATAGCCCTAGGGTTTTCAAGTAATGTCCCAAACTAGATCTACTGTATCTCTGCATAGCTTTTGAACTCAGCAAAGGTTGCTAGGTACCAGTATCTTCTGTGACTGTTTATGAGGTAGAATGTTAAACTATGTAACCGAAGAGAAGGCACTTTTGTTCTTCCATATTTTTATTAATGACTTGGGTGAAGAGGTAGAAGGTATATCAATTGTCATAAAATTGTGTGGGATGGCTAATATACTAGAAGACAGAAATAAGATTCAAAGTGATCTAGAGAAATGGGTTGAAAGTAACACAATAATAAAATTTAAAGGGACAAATGCAAATGGCTTCTCAGAACCAACAATCATCCAGATATAGAACGGGGCTCATTTTCACTTTGTATGTATGGAAAATGTCTTGGAATAGTTGGTACAAACGGAATCACCTCTATAATTTGGCAATATTTTGTTGCTGTTATCATTCATTTTGCTGATTTCTATCCATGGTTTCAGCTTAAGATCTTTCAGAACCTTGACACTTTTCTTTAAAGTAATTGCTATTCCCCATTTTTGTGTTTATTGTGTACAAATTTATAATAATAATTCTGCCTTCAATGAAATCATTTATACATACTATGTATGTATGTATGTATGTATGTATGTATGTATGTATGTATGTATAAATGAAATCATTTATACATACTTTGAACAACACAGGGTCTAGAATGAAGCCCTGAAGCAGTTAATGTGCACTTATTGGGTGTAGTGGTTTAATCAGCTACGTAGACTATTCCAGCTCATATTTTTCCATCTTTTATCCTAGATTCCCATGGGTAACATAATCAAATGGTTTGCTGAAATTAAGATACACTCCTTTTGAAAGATTACTGATTACTGATACAAAGTAGAAGTTGTAGAGTTCTGTCCTCTTTCTGTCAGCTGTTACTATCCTACCATCTTCTGATACGACCTCTTCTTTTTTTTTTCTTCCTCTAAATACTGCAAGCCAAAAAGGCCATTTTGTTGCTTCTAGTGTATCCCGTCTTTTGTGTTTTCAATTTTCTAATTTTCTTTCTGCAGGTAATTGCTATTTGCTGATACACTTTGACAATTATACCCATCTGTATATGTATCTTGTTCAACTTCCTACATTGCCTCCCCCCCCCCCATCCCCATTTTATCATTAGACTTGTGTGCAACTATATTTTCAGTCCTGGCTTTCCCCTTTTCACTTGACCTGAGAATTTTTCAAAGTTTAAAGTTGACCTGTTAGAATGCATGAATGCATTAATGAGTGTGCTAGAACCCCGGGATGACATGATTACTGTCTACCAAAGTAATCTGTTGCTTTTATCTCTTCAACCAAGTCTTCTATACTAGTTAGGATCAAATCTAGAGCAATTTATCCTTTTTATCTTTCGTTGTTCTCTCTAAAAATTGAACAAGTGTGAAAGAATTTTGGAGATCTTGGATTCTTATCTGACTTGGTTTTCCAGGAAGGGTGCAGGTAGTTGAGGGACCCCCTGTTGTTATTATTGCATCTTACATTCTGATCAAGGAGGGCAATAACTAGATTGTTTGTGCATCATAACAACTAACAACATATAGCAGAATAATATATTTGCTGTTTCCTCTTCTTTGTATTCTTATTCAGATGCTCTCATCTGGACCCTCAAATTGCATTCAGATTCCTGGATCTTAATATATAATATTTATTTCCTTCACATATAATGCCAATCTTCCTCACCTTCCTTTTGTCTGGCTTGTTTCTTTTGTATAAATTATATTCATCAGTCTTTGTATTCTGTTAGTGAGTTTCATCCTACCAGTTATCAGTAAAGTGTATTAAACGTCTTAATCCATAAACACATATCATGTGAATCCAGCTGTTAATGGTTTATAAACCATCATTAGATACCGTAAATCATGACTTAATATAAAATATGAGCCTGTTCAGTATCAGTTGTTAATATCAGTTGAATTACATTTGTGTGAGGGCTGTCTAATCTCAGCTGCTTCTTTCTTGGCTGCAAATAACTTTGTTCTACAATGCTGCAGGCAAGATGGATTCATAATAGCAGTTGACAGCTTGGGTGACTTAATAGGGATGGGGATAGGGATAGACATAGCAAGAAATAGTTTGATGCTTAGAAGTTTTGTTTTGTTCCTCCTGCAAGGTTTTAACAACATACTGATATAAGTATTTCACCTTTTTTAAAAAATCAAACTATTGAGTGTTCCATTGATTTGTATTCAGGATTTATTCCAGATGTTTTGATTTAATTGTGTTTGTCACTTAGCATGAATCTGCCTTATATTAATCTGATAAGTGCCTCCTGTCTTCTTTTTATTTGTATAACTTGTAATAACCCATCAAGATAGTTTTTTAGCCCTTCCTAGATTTGCTAGGGTTTGAATCTAGAACCTTTCATATGAATAAATACGTGTGGTGAGATTTAATTAATCTCTTTCCAATTACATACTTATGAGCATTTTTCATAATCATTCTCTACTTTGATGCATTTAGGGTAAAATCAAATACTGCCTGGGTTCTTCTTTTTCTTGGGTTCTATCTTCTTAGCTAGATTTGGTGATTAACAATGACCATTGTTAAGAAGAAACAGATGATTCAAACTAATTTCTTGTAATGCTTATTCTGTAGCTCACAGAGCACTGAATCTGATACACTGGCAAAGAGGAACAGCTGGAATTTATGACCATCACAGGTTTTGCTCATTAAATATATAAAAGTATGGCTTCAGAGGATGTCTTAAGCTTCTTCCAGCCTTTTTCCTCCTGGATATCTCGAGTCTATGAGGCTTTCCAGCAAGCAGGAGAATCCTTATCTTCTTCGTTGAATAATCTGGGAAGCAAACCAGATCAAAATGGATTTGATGGGGAAGATGAGGATTTAGAAGACAGTGATGGGCTTTATGAACGCTACTCTGTAGGTTCTGATGATGACAGTATTTCAAGTCAGGAGAGTGAGAAATCTCATCAATCTTCATCATCCTGTCAAGATCTTGCTTCACCTGAATCTTCAGATCTTGATTTGTATTGGCCTGAGCAGGAAGGAACCATCCCCCACACCTCAGAGGAATACTTTGAGGATGCCTCCCATGGAGTCTACCAAAATTACAAGAGTTATCAAGCTATGGAAGCTCTCCCCACTATCCCCGAGGAGGAGGAACATCTCCACTCCAAGCAAATTAAGAACCTTTCATGTAGCTGGGATGGTGAGTTTTTATTCTCCTTTGACGGCATTACATTTGCTTGCGTAGATGATCTTCCATCTGCAAGGCTGGTCACCTGTACATTTAGACAGGCTTCATATTCTGAATTTTGAGAAGCAGAAGTTAAAAGTTCAATTTTTCAGTGCACCTTATACCCTACAATTTGAAACTATTCAAGAAATGGCTAAATTTTTCAGAAACGCTTCAGGCTACCTTGGAAAAATGTTTATGATCCAAAAATATTTGAGTCATTTTAAGGGTTTGAAAGAAAGTTCCCACTTATTATGTGCCGTAAAGGAAATTACTCTTGTCAGGTTACAGACCAAACAATATGGCTCTTCTCCTCTTGGAGCATTCAGTGCAGATCAGGATATCCTATGCATAAGTCTCACATCAGACAAATAAATCATATTAGACGCTTTACAATGGGACCTGAGGAGTTTAATTTGTACTTTCCTATCTTAACCAAGGCTTGGGGAGAGAGGTGGGAGGGGGATCTGAACTGGGAATGGCTTGGATTCGGATTGGTCCTCACCTAATGATCCATGGAATTCAGTTGATGGCAACTGGGACTATCAGGATTGTCATTACTTAGCAATGCAATTACAGTCCAATTTACCATTGTAAATTGAGATTATCTGAATACGCATCATCTTACTGATTTCAGGAGCATAGCTTGGAGGATAAACTGAGAAATATGTTCTCTGATTTGTCCTCTGTATTGGGTGTAAATATGCATATTTGCTTAATTGCTTAATGCATTGCAAGCTGCCCTGAGTCTCCGGAGAAGGGCGGCATATAAATCAAATTTAAAAAAAAAATATTTACACCCAATACATGTTTTCTGAGAGCTGGCTTCAAATACGCCTTATAAACTAGATGGTCAGTGATAACTATGGAAAACACCTTCAGAGAACCTTCCCTAAAACAGTTTCAGAGTGCACAGAAAAATCAGGTTTGATCAGTTCATACAACTTCATATCTAATTAGATAACATGTTCTTAGCTAGACATTATCAGAGCTAAGGAAAGGTAACATAATATTCCATTAGCACCCCCATTTTTTAAAAAGTTAGCACCCCCACCCCTCTCTCTCTCTCACACACACACAGAGTCCCTTGTAGGTTCCTAATATAGATATCAGCAATTATAGTTCAAAGACAAGGCAAGTTCAAAGGCCAATAATTCTTTACCAGGATTTCTATTTTAATCATTGAACAACTTTGGATTTTTTTGAAATTCATTTCTCTTTTTGAGATAGGCTTGAATAAACTAACATTATTTTTCTGGTTTTGACTTTGGACAACTTTGCTAATATTTACTTGCTTTCCCTGGGCAAATGGAGAATTCTACCTGTATCATCTCTGGAGATTCTTAATCATCCAGGTAATGGTTTCCCCAAAGGTGCAACTGGACTGTCTTGTTTTTTTTTCTTTGAAAACATTTTGCTTCTCATTTTGCAAAATGTTTTCAAAGAAAAAAACCAAGACAGTCCAGATGACTTTTGGAAAAAAAATCACCTTTGGGTCTACCTGTATCAACATAGGTACTGTACTGGTATATACATGACTTAGATTTCTTCTATTTGATGGTCTAGGTCCATGATGGTGAACCTATGGCACGCAGAGCCATATCTGTGGGCACACGAGCATTTCCTTAGGTCAGCTCCAGTGTGCATGCGCGTGCTGTCCAGATAATTTTTGGGCCTACTGGAAGTCAGGAAACAGGCCATTTTCGGCCTCCAGAGGGCCTCCGAGAAGGTGGGGAAGGCTGTTTTTGCCCTCCCCAGGCCCCAAGAAAGCCTTTGGATCCTTGGGAGGGCGAAAAATGGGCCTACTGGGCCCACCAGTAATCTTTTTGCCATCATGTGCCAAAAGTGGGGGGAGTGGGGAGTCACGCCCACATGCTCAGGGTGAGGTGGGGGCATTGAATTATGGGTGTGGGCATGCACGCGTGTGAATCTCCCCCTCACGACCCCCACTTTTGGCACGCAACAGCAAAAAGGTTAGCCATCACTGGTCTAGGTGATTTTGAGGGATAATGCTTAAATATGCAATCACTGCTAACTAAACCCTGTTTATTAGTATATTGAACATAAGTATATATCCATTTTCAACTCGGATGGAATATTCCTTCAGTTTTGATACCTTCATGAATCAGTTTCCATTTTTTAATCTTCTGACTGGACTGCCATCTGTCAGAAATGCTGTAGGGTCTCCAGCTTGGGTGGATGGGTTGGACTAGATGACCTACAAGGTCCCTTCCAATTCTGTTATTCTGTTAATTATCAGTTGCTGTTCCACGTTTGTAATACTAGAGACTGGGCTTTCTTTTATAACTCGCGTGTCTCAGACGTTATTTCAGTGTGAATATTGAAAGTATTGGCAAAATTGTATCTCTTCACATGAAGCTTGAAATACTCCTTGAATTTCACATCACTTCATCAGATGGAATTGCCTTGTACCTGAAGACAAAACCAATTCTCCTTAAGTTCAGTAAGAAATTGAGAGAGAAGATACTTTCACTTTTGACCAAATCTCTTTTCCGGACATAAATAAGAAATTTGTTTTCAGGGTTCTGAGCTCTAAACGAATTCTATTGAAACAGTGTACTGTAAATACTTCTCATTTCTTGTTGTTTCTTTTTTGAAAGTGCAATGAATGTGACAAATGGTCATAGCTGATACTTACATGATAGATATACTGTTCTGATACCAGCAATTTCATTATGTTAATTTCTCATCTAACCTGTGGCAGGTTGTCTAAAGCATCTGCTTTATCCACTGTTATTAAATCTTAAGACTTTAATTTCTTCAAATCCATTCCCAAAACTGCAAATCTTTGATGCAGCTGGAATGTACTATTCTGATGGAACTTCCCACAGTGGCTGCCATTTGCCATTGGAGGATAGTTGCTGCTAAAGTAGTCATTGGTTAATAAAGAGCCTCGGTGGTGCAGCGGACTAAAGTAAAGTAGCATTTAGCTGCCAGCTGCCTGCAATTACTGCGAGTTCAAATCTCACCAGGCTCAAGGTTGACTCAGCCTTTCATCTTTCTGAGATAGGTAAAATGAAGACCCGGATTGTGGGGGCAATAAGCTGATTTTGTATAAAAAAGAACATCGCTTGGGGGGAGGGGCGGAAAGCCCTACTAAGCAGGTATATACAAAAAGTATGAAGGCTATTGCTTAACACATTGTAAGCCACCCTGAGTCTCTGGAGAAGGGCAGCATATAAATCAAACCAATAAATAAATAAATAAATAAATAAATAAATAAGTATGTATGTATATATGTATGTATGTATCTATGTATGTTGAGTACATGCATAAACTTAATATCTACCCTGTTTCCCCCAAAATAAGACATCCTCTGATAGTAAGTAACCAATTGGGCTTTTGAGTGCATGGCAATAAGGCCAAGTGCTTATTTCAGGATTCAAACAAACATAAGACAGAGTCTTATTTTTGCGGAAACATGGTAACATATTTTGTTCCTAAACACAGAAGGAATCTGTCTAAAAATGAAGCTTCTATCTCCTCTATCTTTCCCAACCTAATGTTTTTCAGATGTGTGAGATTTCAAATTTGACCACGCTGGCTAGGGAATTAAAGGTATTGATACCCCTCCCCATCTGGAAAGAACAGGGTTGTGGAAGGCTACCTTCCATATTTAATTCTTACTCTTCAAGTGCTCTTTCAAACACCAAACATATGAAAACTGAGTAGAAGAGGACTGACACTGTCTTTATGATTATTAAAGCTGAGGTGATCCGGTACATAACATTTGGTAATGGAAGAGAGATTATTTTTAAAACCTTTTCCTGTATCCCTGGCCCAAAAATGTGTTCTCCTGCCTCAAAATTGTAAATACTTGTCTTTGTGAGTTTTTTCCGGTGGAGTTTTTTGTGTATCTGTTTTTTCTATTTTATTGCTGTTTTTTTGGAGGCAGGGGGATGCTGCTTTCTCCACTTTTATTTATTCTTAATGTACCATCTTTCCCCTAGCTCCCCAAAATATAATAGAGGCTTTTAATGATAAATTAACACAAGACAAGAGCAATACTTGAATGCTTTTTGTTGCCATAGAAGCACTTCTGGCAGATCACAGAAGGACCCTTTGGCTAATAGTAAACTATGAGAAGAAAATAGACACACTCTTCAACAAGTAATTGCTGTTGATGAAAAAGCAAACAAGCCTTATGTTCTTTAGTCCAGAATAGTCTTTACTGAATGTACATGAGTTTCATTTTGGGAAGGGGCAGGAAGCAACAGGAGAATTAATATTTTATTATGACAATTTTCATCCTGTGCTTGAATAAAAGAGGAACATAAAATCAAGAGTATTTGGGGATAGTTTAGAAGTGCCAATGCTATGTTTAACTCCAAATCTTTTTTGCCTTTGTGAGATCAGAAAAATCACCTTGCAGTTTTCAAGAGTGTTCCATTTTAACTTTTTAAATAATATTTTTCTGCCATCTCTCAGGAAAATGTTTGTACTAAAAAAAAGGCTGGTGATCTGTATTTGTGGATATTGGCATACATCAGACACATCAAAGCAGGGATATCTCTGCAGGTATTGTGTTAAAATAGTAAAAGAGTGCACAGTCCATCTAAGCATAGATGTGAGACTAAACCAACATTTACGTTGTCATGTACATATATATCTCAGGTTCGACTATTACAGTACATTTTCTCCTATGTTTCCTAAATGAGCAAGAACCAATAATTTCTTGTGCATTGTTGTTGTAATGGCCTGTCAGTTCTCACCTTCTTTGCATCTGATCTTGGTTCCTCTAATCTTCACACTTGCTTTAGATTTATGACATCCCAAGTTCAGTCTGGGATATCTCTGATAGGATTGGGAGAGCCCACTGGATATGAAATCCAGAAGTGCTCTCGGTTCCTGCGGATCCATTGTCTACCTACTTATTGCAGACTGATTGTCCCAAATTCATGGCTGACACCATTAAACCTGAAAGCAGCAGTTGTGAATTCTTTGGTTGTTAATTTCTACCTTATTAGTTTCTATAATTTCTTCATAGCATCTTGAAAGTATTTTTTTTAGTACTGCTACCATCAGTCAGAAGTATATGATAAATCTGGATTCCTCTGAGTTATCAACTTCTTCTTTAAAATTCTTATATGGAAGCAAAAAATACAATTGGCTTGACAGATGGTTCAGAGCTATTAACTTTCAGCAAGAAGCAAACAACATTTTGTACTTTTGATATTTACAAGCTTCTTGAGATTGCCAGTTCAATGTTACTTCATAGTTTACTGTGCTTGATGGGAATATCTTAATAATGTTTTGTTATGGTTATGGCTTCATTATGTTTGTTAACAATGTCTTCTTGGTTAGTGTATCTTGCTAATTGACATAGAGCTACTTGTTAACCAAATCTTTTTCTACATTTCTCTCTGAATTAGACCAGGACCAAGAACTCTTCCATTCTTTTGAACATTTCTGATTTTATACATTCTTTTTAAAAAATCCTTCCGTTTTCCTTACTCAGTGACTTCACTAGCTACACTAGTGGTTCTCTTAGAATAAACCTTCTTAACTCCCTTTCAGCAACTTGCAAGCAATGCTGCATCTGTATTGTTTTAAATATGTTTTCTCTTGCCAACTACCTCCTGCCCAGGACAATTGCTTCTCCAGTAGACGCATATATGTTATATGGAAAATACATAATAAAAGACTGTAACAATACAATTCACAATCAAACCAACTGTTACAGACTGAATTACAGCTTCCAGAATGCTGAAGAACTGGACAAAGACTATTATAATCATTACTGAGATAGTAGATTCATGGTTCAAAGCAGAGTAAAGTAATCCTTCCTTCCTTCCTTCCTTCCTTCCTTCCTTCCTTCCTTCCTTCCTTCCTTCCTTCCTTCCTTCCTTCCCTTCCCTTCCCTTCCCTTCCCTTCCCTTCCCCCTCCCTCCCCAAATCAATTGCTTTCTTTTGTCTTCAAGCACACAGAACATTTTTCACAGGATACTCAGTGTCTGTCTGTCTGTCTGTCTGTCTGTCTATCTTTATCTATCTATCTATCTACCTACCTACCTACCTACCTACCTACCTACCAACTACCTACCTTCCTATCATCTCCTATCTCAGCCAAGGGACTCTGGGAGGCTTACAATTCTAAATTACTGGTACATTCTTCTAATCCTTTATCTCCCAGCCATGCATGCTAGGAAGTCCTCAATCGTTTGCCATTCCTGAGTAGGTCTTACAGGCTCTGTACCTTCAATAAAAAGCCCTCTCAGAGACAAACCTCCACCCCCCCTTGAAATAGCCAGCATACACCTATAGTAAAGCAATTATCTTTTCATATTTGATTAGTTATATGCATTTTTAAAAAAAAACTTAAATGCCACTTACAGGGTTACTGCATGAAATGCACACTACGTGCCCACATAGCAACTAGTTTTATAAAATATCTTTCATAAAATTTTCCAGGTTTAATGCCTTAATTCTGAGGCTTTTGTTGTGGTAGAATTCCAGTAGCGTAGTTGTTCCTTGCCGTTATCTCTAGACCCCACTACAGCTGCTATTATCTACCCAGCTTATCCTGCTCTTTCTTTTCATGTGGAGGGACATATACTTGTAAACAAAAAGTAATAGATTATTGCCATTTTCAGCATTTAGTTTCCAGGATCGTTCCTATGGATCAGAAGAAATCAAATCTATGCTGGAAGCTGGTGCTGTGATTTGCAATACTATACATCAAAGTCAGGACAGAAAGTCATCTGTGCAACGAAGGAGGTAGCCAAGGTAATGAGGATAAGGAGAAGAGAATTTGATGGAAATAAGTGCCTATGTGTGAAGTATGACTTCAGAATATGCATTTGTGCGCCGAGGAAGTGAATTCTTTGGTAGATTGTCCATCTCAAGAGGTAAATATTTATTTGCAAGCTGTGAACAAAGAAGATTGTTCTGTGGAGCAGCTGAAAATATGACATTTGAGACGGGGATAATAGGATGAGTAAAAGCAAGGCAAATGGGAATGAGAAGTAGCTTCACCTTGAATAGGTTAGATGACAATCAAAGCATCCTCTTCACTTTAATTCTTGTGTGTGTGATTAAAGAAACAGTCCAGCCTCTCAGCCTGGCACTGTTATTCTTGTTCTGAGATATAATTGAGCTTGACACATATGAGAGACATTGGCAGAGTTAAAAGTAGCTAAAATTGAAGGTATCCGTGCGACTAGAATGAGATCTGTGCTAGCTAATGACTGTGTTCAGATTGGAAGAGAAAGTGTTAGATTTTAGCATCTCAATTACAGCAAGAAACAAAGAGACTTTCCCATGTTGGTTAACTGTTTTGCATCCTTCACCATCCAACAGCATGTAGTTATTTTGATTAAGCTAGGCAGGTCTTGAATTCTGTAATGGAAAAATTGTGGCTACAATGAATTAAATAAATGGTCTTCCCCACTAAAATAATATGGACTAATATAAACATACCAAATTGTAGAAATAATGTTTTACAGCAGCATTTCTTAGGCCAATAAAGACTCCAAAAAGTAGATTTGATCCATGACCTTCCGTTTGGGATGCTGATAAGAGTATGGAATCTTTAGAAGAACAATTTTTATAAAGAATATTTGGTGGGCCACTTCTCTGTCTTGCTTCTTTCATATTGGAGACATATGGTTTGACAACGTGAACAGAACTGGGGGCTTCTAACTGTAAAAACAGCAGTTAGTTGTATGGATGTAACATGACTTCTCCAAATGGAAGTAAAGAGAGCTTGTTAAACATTCCCAAAGAGTTGGAAATGAAATGAAATGGCCATATTTATTTATTGTCAGAATGAACAACAAATCTCATTTATGCCATAGTGGTAATATTTTCAATGGTTCTGTAAGGAAGCTTATTTTACTGCAAGGAACCCTGTTGTTTTCATCTGCAATCTTATGAGTGAACATTAGGTTTAGGTTAATGGCAATGCAGTAGACACTTCTCAAGAGTGAAAGAAAAACCTTTTTAATAAATAAAAAATAAATAGCTTTATTGTCATTGTACATGTATACACAGTATACCCATACAACGAAATTCACTTAACACCCAAAGACCAGGTCCAACACACATAACGGTCCCCAAACACACTCCCACCCACCACAGTTCTCCACCCCTAAACCACCCAAACATCCACACAACAGACCAAGTAATACTGTCCAACAGCTCACTGATGGTGGCCCTTTAGTTCATTGTTGAGTGCAATTATAGCTCTGGGATTAAAAACTATTCAGAAAACGTGTGGTCTGAGTTTTAATTGTTCTGTATCTCCTGCCAGAAGGCAACAGTCCAAAAAGATTGTAAGAAGGATGGGAAGAGTCTCCGAGAATGTTATCAACTTTCTCAAACAGCGAGATTCGAAGATGTCGTCCAGGGCAGGTAGCTGGAGTCCGATGATATTCTGGGCAGTTTTAATGATTCTCTGTAGAGCATTTTTTCTGCTACAGAGCTGCTCCCATACCATGCAAGAATGCTATATGTCAGGACACTCTCAATGGTGCTGCGATAGGACAGAAGTAGATGCTGAAATAGATTTATCTTCCTTGTTTTAGATAAGACAAAAGAATAAAGTAGCCTAGCACCCTGTTTCTTCCAGTGACTAATTGTAGCAAACTGTAGCTTTTACTTTAAGCACCATATTTGATTTTTCCCAGTTGTTTTTTTATTATTATTATTTTTATTCACTGAGACAAAACAAAATCAAGAAATGAAGGAATGGAAATGTGCTCCCATTTTAACTAATAACTGTTAAGCACCTTATGTCATTCATCATTCACATTAACTACGTATTTAACAGTAACAGAGTTGGAAGGGACCTTGGAGGTCATCTAGTCCAACCCCCTGCTCATGCAGGAGACCTCTACTAGGGATTTGAACCGCCAAACTGCCGACCTTTCTGATCGACAAGCCCAGTGCCTTAGCATCATAGTGGTTAAAGTTCCCTATTATAGTAAGCCATAAGCCAGAAAGTTTATGCAATGTTTTCATCTATTTTCATTAATTTATATTGTATCCAATTGCATAAGCCTGAAGGCACCTAAATGCTTAGCCCTCTGTATGAACCAGTTTGGCTTAGTGCAATGATGGCTATCCTTTTTGCCATTGCGTGCCAGAAAAGGGGGGGTACACACATGCGTGCACATCCCCCCCCCCCGCTCCTAGCACATGATGGCCTGGTAGGCCCATTTTTCTTTCTTACCTGGTTCCAAATCCTTTCTATTTATCTGGGAAGGGCAAAAACAGTCTTTTCCACTCCCTCGGAGGCCCTCCAAAGGCCTGAAACGGCCCATTTCCCAACTCCCAGTGGAACAGGAAGTGACATTTTTTGCTGTCCCCAGCCTCCAGAGCCTCTCTGGGAGTCTTTAGGAGCCTCTCTAGGAGTCTCTGGAGGCTGGGGACAGCAAAAAATGTCGCTTCCTGTTCCACCGGGAGTTGGGAAGTGGGGCCTTTCAGGCCTCCGGCTGTTTTCGCCCTTCCCAGATAAATGGGCCTCCCCACCCCCCGAGGCAGGAAACAGCCTGTTTCCCTACTTCTGGTGGGTCCAGAAAGCCCGAAAATCAGCTGGCCAGCACGCGCATGCACCCCAGAGCTGAGCTAGTGTGCCCACTAATATGGCTCCACGTGCCACAGGTGGAGTGCCATAGGTTCGCCATCACGGGCTTAGTGGTTAAGGCACCAGGCTAGAAAGTAGGAAACCATGAGTTCCAGTCTCACCTTAACTGTGAAAGCCAACTGGGTGATCTTGGGCTAGTCACACACACAGCCTAACCCACCTCACGTGGTGGTTGTGGGAAAAATAGGAGGAGAAATGTGTTCTGGGTATGTTCGTTGCCCAGAGTTACTTCTAAAGATAATAAAGGTGGAATGCAGATAAATTTTAAAAATCCCAGTTTTTCTTTTAGTCTTTTCCATATACATAATAACTAGTATTACAGTAATTATTTATACATTTGACCTCTGTCTGCAGGCAAGGGAGATTAGTTGCATAAAGGGGAGCCAAGACCATATTATTATCTAGCATTATGGATAGAGAAGAGTAAAGGGAAAAGAAACAGAGGCTTAAATCTTCATGCTGCGTATACTCACAGTTACACATAGCATGCACATACATGAAATGCTTGGGTATGAAATTAGAAATAGGCATTCTCAGTTAATAGAGAGAGACTGGATTCTTGTGCCTAGTTAGTATAAAACCAGTTCTGTGACTTTGACATCAAAGCATTTGCTACATTATTTTAGGATTGCAAATACTTGACTTTTCTATGCCTACAGCAGGGGTCTCCAAACTTGGCAACTTTAAGACTTGTGGACTTCAACTCCCAGAATTCCTCGGCCAGCTTAGTTGCCAAGTTTGGAGACCCATGGCCTACAGCAGGGGTGAGTTCTAAAAATTTTTACTACCGGTTCTGTGGGCATGGCTTATTTTGTGGGAATGGCTTGTGGTGGTGGTGGGGGGGAAATGTGACTGGATGGGCGTGGCCAACTTTTTTTTTTAACTTTTAAAAGCATTTTTTTCTACAACCTTAAGAGGTTGTAGAAAAAATGCTTTTAAGAGTAAAAAAAAAAAGCCTCTGATGAGATGGGCGGGGTAAGCAAGCGACAACCGGGCTGGGGACCAGTTCGGGGGTGTGGCCAGCCAATGTTATTACAGTTCTCTGAACTACTACAAATTTTTACTACCAGTTCTTGCAAGCCAGTGCGAACCGGGAGCAACCCACCACTGGCCTACAGATGCATTGCAAAGCTTTGTGGGTATTTCTAGAGTGAGTTTGAGGTGTGAGCTAAGCTTACAGATTTGGCTATGAAAAAGCAGGTGTTTCAACACCATCATCTACTAATTGATACCAAAAAATAGTGTGCCGCTTCTTGATTTTTTTTATTTTTGCCATCTGCATCTAGGCAAACAACAGGAGAAATCTTTCCTTTGGGAACTGCTGGGGTGGGGGAGTGGTGGATATAAGTGACAATTTGTGTGCGTGTGTGCTCATTCTCTCTCCTTTTCTCTCTTTCTCACACACACACAGTCAGATGCATTTGAATATACCAGCTGTCAAGTGTGTTACTATGTGGTACTGCTTTTTTCCTTTTTTAGGATAAAGGAATACAGCTCTGGCAACGCATATTTTTTTTTCCAGTATTGCCAAAAATATATGCAAAGAATATGGAGCGCATGTCTTTGAGGGCAAGCTATTCTTTTGCACAAACATGTTGTTAGCCTTACTGTATTTTGTATCCAGCATAGGAGATGACCTTCTCTTTGGTGGCCCAGAGGACTTGGAGATCCGTCAGACATGCTTTCTTTATAATCCCATCAATTCTGCTGCCTTAATCAACAGTAGCACAAGACTTCATGATGACTATCGCCCCATGTCAAGAGTTTTTGCAGAGTTTTTGACCGACTGACTACATTTAAAAAGCGAATCTTGTGACCATCAAAACGATGACTTTGACCAAGTAGCAAAGAAGTTGGATGTCAACTCGCAAAGCATCCATGGCCTAAACCATGAGCCTCGAGCCAAATTTCAAAAGAAATCCAGTTATTTATTAGGAACAACACCCTAGGAGAAGTGGGGAAACAGGGTCATAATTGGGCCTTAAATTACATGGGGCAAAACTGGTTTCATTTGGGTACATGCTGACATGTTGTTCCTAATAACTACCATATTTTTCGGAGTGTAAGACACACTGGAGTATAAGACACACCTAACTTTTTTGGTGAGGAAAAGAAGAAAAAGAAATCTCCCTCTGCCTCTGAACAATTTCACCTCGTTGCAGCAAACAGATTGGTTTATTTTCATTTTCAGCATAGCTTGATTAGCACAAGGGAAAAAAAATCTGCTCCAGGAACTTACCTCTTTGCAGCAAGCAGCAGAGCCCTGCGCAAAACAGCTGAGAGCAAAACAGCTGAGAGTTGGGTGGCTGATCCAACCAACTTGTGCTAATTAGGCTGTGCTGAAGCTGAAAGGAGCTGTTTTTTCTTGCTATATGCTTGCAAGGAGGTAACTGCTACAAGGCAGAGGCCAAAGGGTGGGGGCCAGTGGGTGGGCGGGGCTACATTCAATGTATAAGACGCACCAAAATTTTCACCCCCTTTTAGGGGGAAGAAGGTGCATTTTATACTCCAAAAAATACGGTAACTGGATTTTTTTTGAAGCTTGGCTCGAGGCTCATGGTTTAATTAGGGCATCTGTAGGAACCCTGACAGTGGGACTTTTAATGGCACTTTCTATGCAGGAATTGCCTGTATCCAATACATTGATAGCAGAGAGAAATAATTGATATGGAGTATTGCAGCTGGTCTTGAAACGCTATCCAGGTTCATTTATGACATGAGTATACCTTATCCTTCAGGGTAGAATGGAGATTGGAATAGTTGGGGAGGCTTTTTCATTTGTAATTAAGTTCAGATGATAATCATTGATCTCCAATAAATATTTCTTTTCCCATTCCTACAGCACTTTGTAAACTATGTTTAAAAATATTAATAACGGTGATGCATAAATAAATGTCTAAGCCAAATAGCATTTTAAATATTTACTCATCATGTACGTCTCATATGAACATCATGGAGGATATGGGGAGCAAGGTTGAGCAGTGTCTGATTTACAGTTAGTAGGTTTGCCTTTTCAGCTGCAGGTCTGAGGGCTACAATGTGAATGCTTCCTCTTTGTTTGCTGTAGCATTTGACATCTTCATTCAGGATTGGTAGAAAACCTTTGAAAGTTTATTATTGAGATATTAGAAAATCAACTACTTCAAATAAAACAAATGAAACAAAAAATATTAAACATCCTCTTAAAGCAGGGGTGTCAAACTCGATTTCATTGAGGGCCACATCAGGGTTGTATTTGACCTTGGGGGACTGAGGTGTGTGTGGCCAGGGTGGGCATGGCCAGCTAGATGTCACTTCTGTTGGCGCCTGGGTGGCCCAAATGCTCTGCCACTGAACGCAGGCTCCCAAGCTCTGTTTTTGGCTGCCACAGTGTCCTGCAACCCTCTTCCAGTGAAAACCAATAGCCTCCCACCGACCAGTTCGTTCTAACAGGGAGGGACTACTCACGGTATCGTCAGTCAAATTGTACCGCCTGGCGACTCCCAGGGGGAGGGCCTTCTCTGTAAGGGCTCCAACCCTTTGGCATGAACTACCCCCTGATATACGAAACATCCCTAATCTCCATGCTTTCCACTGTGCCCTGAAGACCCTGATGTTCAATCAGGTGGGGCTAAACATGTTAACTGGGAATGATTAAAATATTATCTAATTCTGGGTTTTATTTAACTTGGGCTAAACTATGTTATAATTTTAATTATCAATTTTATGATGTTTATGTATCTTTTATTTTTTCTTGACTGTACACCGCCTTGAGTCCTGCGGGAGAAAGGCGGTATAGAAATATAATACATACATACATACATACATACATACATACATACATACATACATACATACATACAGGACTTGGGAAGGCTGCCTGAGCTCCATTTTCACTGGAAGAGAGTTGCAGGAGGCTGTGGCAGATGAAAACGGAGCTCGGGAGCCCGTTTTCACTGGCAGAAGCATCACAGGCCGGTCCTTCGCTGTTTCCAGGGCAGCCTCGTGGGCCAGATCTAAGTACCGTGTGATCTGGGCCCCGGGCCTTGAGTTTGACACCCCTGTCTTAAGGGAAAGACAAAATGGAATGATGACTAGGGAGAGGAGTAAAAAAAAAAAAAACAACGTTCATTGTTGTTATGAACATCACTAGCAGAAAGATGGCACACCTCTTGGTAAAACACCAATAGATCATTGGAGATCCTGTATCCCGTGGCTCCTGCCTTGTTTTGTCTTTCTGAGCTTGTAAAATGATTCTGCCTCCTGGGCTGTCAAAATCTTCTGTGTGTCTCTTTTTCTCTCAGTGAACAGTTATGGGGATGATGAAGATCTAACAACATCCTCAGACAGTGATGAAGAGGTGATTAAACAGTTTGAGATCTCAGTTTCTCGTTCGCAGAGCTTTCGATCAGGAGTTTCTGAAAAAGGAATCCAAGCAGGTTTGGAGCACAGGCCAAAATTTAACAGCTTGTTGTCAAATCATGAAGAATACAGTACTGAGGCCTCTGAAAGTGAAGGTATTTTATAACTCTCTCACAAAAAAACAAACAAACCATGAATGGAAATTGCAGGCATAAACAAAAAATGCATCCAGTTTGACTCAGTCAAGGGATATACAAGTGGTCAACAACATGTCTAGAATTTGCTCCAGGGTTGGAGGCAGTGGTGGGATTCAATTTTTTAAACAACCGGTTCTGTGGGCGTGGCTTAGTTGGGGGTGTGGCTTGGTGATCATGTGACCGGGTGGGCATGGCTAGTTGGTCATGTGACCGGGTGGGCGTGGCTATGTGCATAGGGACTACCCAGAGGGCTGAAAAACGTTATTTCTGACTGGTCCTCGCACTTTTGACCGGTCTTCACACTTATGACTGGTCATCATTTATGCCCATTGTAGCATTCTTAACAACCATGTCATCATTTCACAACTGCTTCTCTACACCATGGTGACAAGATAGGGCAAAAAACGTAAAATGTGAGGACAGTCTTAAGTTTGAGGACTGGTCAAAAGTGCGAGGACCAGTCAGAAATAACTTTTTCAGCCCTCTGAGTAGCCCATATGCATAAAAGGATACAGCAATAGAGAGGGATGAAGGAAGGGAAGGGAAATTAGAGTAGGAGTGAGGGTAAGAGAGGGAGGAAGAGAGGAGGAGAAGGAGAAAGGAAGAGGAAGTAGGGAGGAGAAGAAGAGGGGGAGGAAGAGAAAGTAAGAAGGAAAGAAAAGAGAGAGGTGGTAGGTTTGAGGAGAAAGATTTCTGTACAATAAAAAAGATGAAAGGGAAGAAAGCCAACCCCAAACAAATATTAAGATATTAAGATAAAGAATGAATTGTTAAACTTTAAAGAATAAAAGAGAACAAATATGAATAAATAACAATAATTAGAAACACACATACAAACAAACAGTGTATTTTCTTTGAACAGAGTGTTTGGCCGGTTCATAAATTTAAACAGTGTTTAGTCATTTCAATTAAATTTACAATTTCTGTATTTCCTTTTTGCCATATTTATTCCTCATCTATTTTTGTAAAAAACCAATACTACCTTCATCCTCATCTCTAATCTTAATTAATTTTTAAATTCAATTTTTCCCTTCTATTCTATATTATACCCCTTCCCATTGTCATCTATTTTTATATCCATCCTCACATTGATTAATAATTTAATATTACAATTGTTTAATACAAATTCAACATTTTTATATAAACCAGTTATAACTATCTTTTTTGTATATTAATCAATATGAACATCAATATTTCAATTATTTCCATGCAATCCAATTTCTTACAAATCAATTAATTATATTTACCAATAATAATAAACCAAATAATTTCCCCCATATATTCCTCCAAACCATAATTTAACCATTTCTGCTTTCAACACAATATACAATAAATAGACCTTTTTTTCTTTTGTGTTTTAAAACCTTGAACTCTCCTCTTTGTCCTAAATTTCCCATTGTTTGCACCTACCTTTTTTGGTGAGCAAAAAGAAAAAGAAATCTCTCTCCCTGCCTCATTCTGTCACGTTGCAGCAGAGCCTGCTTTACTTTCAGTTTTGTTTCAGCTAGGGAAAAAAAACTTCTCCAGCATTCTGCAGCAAGCAAAGAGCTTGCAAAACAAGAGCTTGCAAAAGAGCCTGGCAAAACAGCTAAGAGCAAATCAGCTGAGAGTCGGGAGTCGATCTAATCAAGGGCCAATTAGCCTATGCTAAAGCTCCGAGGGCCAATAAAATTACAAAAAAACACTGAACCCTTTGTTAAATTGCTGGCTCGCCCACCCCTCACCCACCACTATTTATTGGCAATAAATAGTGGTGCGGGGCAAGGGGCAGGGCGAGCCAGCAATTTAACAAAGGGTTCGGCCGAACCCCCTAGAACCGGCAGAATCCCACCACTGGTTTGAGGCCTATTGACATCTTCTCATACTAGCACTGCTTCTGCTAAGCCTCTCTTAAAATTAGTCAGAACTTAACAGTAAAGATGACAAAAACCATAGAATCAAAAGTTTATAATGTTAATCTAAAATCAACACAAAATGAAATGGGCAAAAAAAAAAAAAAGGATAAAATATTTTTAGGAGTACTTGGGGAACAGGTGTACACTCACAAACTTCTTAACTTCTCCCATAACTTCTACATGTAACACCTTAATAGGTTGATATAATGAACATTTGACTTGGGTAAACTGTAATAATGATTGCTGTAGCCATCACTTTGTTTTCTTAAGAAAGCACAATTAATACCATTGTATGATAAGACAAACTTACAGGTAGCCCTCAACTCACAACCATTTGTTTAGTGGCCATTCAAAGTTACGACGACACTGAAAAAAGAGACTTAGGATCATTTTTCACACTTAACAACTTTTGCAGCATTCCCTGTGGTAACATGAGCAGCATTCAGACGCTGGCATGTATTTATGAGGGTTGCAGTGTCCTGGGGTCATGTGATCAACTTTTGTGGCCTTCTGATGAGCAAAGTCAACAGGGAACCCAGACTCATTTAACAACCATGTTACTAACTTAACAACTGTGGCAAGAAAGGTCATAAAATGGAGGCAAAACCCACTTAACAACTGTCTTGTTTAGCAACAGAAAATTTGGACTCAATTGTGATCAGAAGTTGAGGACTATCTGTATTTATCAAGATGTCTTTGCTGATGACAATTCTGTGAGTAGCATAGGCCCTGAGAGGTAGCTTTAGAAAATGAGTCAAGGTGGTTTTTAACCAGGTTGCTTGGTCTAAATGATCAGTCTTTCTCAACAGCAACAACTTTTAAGATGGGTAGACTTCAGCTCCCAGAATTCCCCAACCAGCATGCTGAGGTTGAAGTTGCTAAAGCTGACAAACATTGGTTTAAATCAGACTTCTCCAATTAGCACCCTCCAGAGAGAGAATGCCAAGTTGGAAAAAACCTGGAGTTGGTGTACCATGCACTTCGGAATATATCTCACCGACTGTTTCTAGTATAGCTAGTTCAACTTTTGGAAAGTTTTTATGAGGAATCCTGCAATAAACTTTTAAGTGAACTCCATAGCAGCATTTTCAGAAGAAACTGAATTATTTGTATTCTGAAATAGGCCCCATTTGTTTCAGTAAGGCTTGGCTCCCAAGAGCAGGCATAGGATTACAGCCTTAGGCAGTCAGTAGATTCCCTTGAATTACATTTCTTAACCTTCAAATAGTTTTTAACGCTTAACTGATACTCTGGCTGCAAGCCAGATTTGCAAAGCACTGAATATGTGTGGTGGGGGAGGCTGTGTGTGGGAAGTGTGTAAAATAATTTCTCACTAGAGAAGCACTTCTATTCTGAAAGCTTATGGCATTTTATTTATTTATTTTAAATTTTAAAACCTGTCTTCCAGCCTACTGCTCTGGTGTGTGCCAAGTGTATATCAAACATGTACTGCTTATGTTAGAGCTACAATCTGTGATGTACACCATGTTCTATTCAACATTAGTGGTGCCTGGAGCCATCATAGTCGAATGAAAAACATCCTATAACATTCTTGTAGGAAGGAAATCCCATGGCCCTCCAAACAGACTGATTTGGGACAAATACATAGGGAATTGTATGCAATATGCCAATCTGTTTGCTTGCTTACCTGGGAATTGGCTGCAGTTGGTTTTCAGTTAATGAAATCAAAGGATAAGCAGTGGTGACTTCAGAAAGACTAGAATGAGGGAGAAATGCTCTATAAATGTTCAGAAATCTCAGCAGCACGTCTGAACTTTATGAAACAACTTCTATTATTCCTTATTCTGCCAATTTTGCTTCCTTTATTTCTCTATTGCAAGGGTCTCCAAACCTGGCAACTTTAAGACTTGTGGACTTCAATTCCCAGAATTTCCCAGCCAGCCAGTTGCCAAGTTTGGAGACCCCTGCTCTAATGGATATAGGGCTTGAGGTATAGAAGGAATCATTCTTAGCCTCCCAAAGGGCCTTGAATGTGGTGCTCCAGAAGTCCTTTAAAAGTTGTTCTTCCGTTGTAATTTGTAATAAAAGAAGGGGGAAATCATTACTAATACAGTTAATTAAACTTCTTGAACATTAGTTTGATTATGGTGGCAATGGGTGCACAGTTGAAAGACTTAAAAAGCTGTATTGGGAACAAATTATCATGCAGAACATGTGTCTATGAGGTTGCTAAGAGTAAACTCTGATTTGGTGGCACACAATCACTCACAATTAATAATTTGGAGAAGGATCATGTGAATAGCATTTTATTACTGTGTTTGCCTTATTTTGGAACAGTTTATGTCAAAGTTTCATAAAGCTTTCGTTATAAAAGTTATTTAAGATGGCTCAGTTCCACCAAGCCTTCAATTGTAATTTGTTACTAGTGGTATCCAATCTGGAAGAAATTAGTTTATATTTCATTGTTTTATATTTTTAGTGTTGTAACCTGCCCAGAGCCTTTGGATTGGAGAAAGCTGTAACACCTGCAAATAAATTATTTGTAAAATTAAATTTAAATCTGCAGTTATTTATTGTCATTATTCTAATACATGTGGTTTAGTTCTACTTCTGTTGATTGGGTCTTCGTGCTGGCTAAATCAAATCAAGCTCTCAGCTTGAAAAAAAATGCATACCTTTGATATAGAAAATAGGTTTTTATGATGTTCATCATAGGGAATCAATCATTGGAGTGTATACATGAAACAAACTTCTTAAGTGTGGGACTAACTTTGGTCATACCTTTGATATCAGTGTCTTGTCATTTATAACTAAATCTGGACTCCTCAGAACCTTTTTTGAAATGGAGTAGTTTTATTTCATGCTAGTAACTCAGAATCTGAGTAGTATAATTTCAGGGTCCTGAATAGGAGTGTGTATATCTATCTAAATATTTCTTTTGTTTGGAATGAATTAGATTTAGATGGGTTCAGCCACCTGAGTTACCAGGACAACCTGTCTTCTCATGAAGATGACCTTCTATCCATCAGTTCGAGAGTGGTGGAGAGCAGGGGCTCTGGGCAGCCAAAAGACTCTGAGGTGGATGTTAGTGCCACACTCAGCCTCAGCCGACAAGAAACCGAAGGGAGTTTGGAAATGGAAACAGCTTTCAGCAACCAAGGATTTGAAGGGAATGATGAAACTGACAGCTCATCAGCTTGGAGTCCAGAGGTAAGAAAAGGTATTTTTATATAAAAGCGTGCGTAGTTCTCTGAAGTCTTGTTAGCAATGGTTGCTTTTGCATGTACTATGTTAAGACTACATGGTGAATCACAAAGTTTGGGTACGTATTTGTGTTTTGTGTTATCTGCACAGATAACTTAAAGCAACTGTCATATCCCTGTCTCTAGGCATTATTGCAAACTGTAGTTCCAAGGACTATGCTACATACCTCTAGCGGGAGTTGTTAAAGATTATGACATGTTGCAATCCCTTGGACTGTGGACATGAAATATGAAACCTGGCTCCACATTGACCCTACAAGAGCGATTGATATTATTCCCACTGTACAAATTGTAAATTAAAATGGAAAACTAAGATTTTATTTTAGAGTGTCTCTTCTTAGTTTTGAAAATCCATCTCTCTGTCCTTCTGTGGTTTCCATTCCATTTATTGCTAACAGAGCAAGTTTGCTTGCTAGAATTTTAAGAGATCAGGATGTTGTTGTAATTCCTATCAGGAGCACTGAAAGCTGTGTCTTACATAGTCACAGGGGCAATCCATGCAGGGAATCTGCTAAATTTGAAGTTTCTCCCACCTCCAAACCATCTTTGAAGTGCATGATTTGTCTTTGTATGGTAGCCTTTGGGTGCTGGGGCTGGGGGATGCCCATTTGCAGATCTTGGAAGTTGCTTTCTACTGCCTCTGAAATATTTTTTTAATGTAGGGCAGGGAGTACCATATAATTAGTTTTGTACTTTCTTTCTCTCCCCTGCATATTGCACAGGCATCTTGTTGTAAATGCTTGTGGGTAGCCATTCTACCTGAGTTGTTCAAGTAGGTACTTGTTCTCCAGTTCGTTTGCTTGCTAGGTACTACAGTATATTGTTACCCTGCCTTATAGTGTTTTGACGCAACTCTTTTTATATGACAGTGACAAACCCATTGTTTATGACAACTCATGCAAAGAACTTGAGCCAAGGTTGTGACTAGTAAGCCTCTTCCTATGTTTGGAGCATGGAACATAGCAAGTCTGGATCTCTGTATGCTTTGCAGCCACTTCATCCTGATCTTATTGTTGCACAATCTCTGATGCTTTTGTTTTTAGATCTAGTTTTCTAGGACCTTGAATTACTCATCAGACAGCTGATTGGTTAGTCACCTCAAGTGGCTTGTATGTCTCTCCACTCTGAATGGCACTTCCATAATCAGTCTGTTGATTTACGAAAAGGCCTTACACACTTTTTTTTCTTTTATTCGCTCCTCTTTATCATTCCTTCTGACCTACAAGGAACTGATCACTTGGTCCTCATTGAGTTCTTCATCTACATCTTCTTCCTATTTTTAGAGAAAGTAACACCTGAGCTTTTATTTCAAGGGCTGAGCTGAAAGGAAGGAGACTTTAGTTATTCATTATGAACCCCTCCCATATGATTCATGCAGATACCTCCTGCTGCTCCTCTTCTTCCTCAATCTTATCCCCCTCTTCATTTTGTGTCTTCTGATCATCTCCATTGGTTGTGGAATTAAGATGACAAAGCTTCTCCCATCCCACTCCATGAATGTACATCTCCTTCTGTTAGGAATAGTAATATTTTGGTGTTGGGTCTGTCCCAGTTTGGTCAATAGAAGAACCTTTAGCTGCATCATTAGTGAAAGGAGTAGCTTTACTAAAGACAAGTTTGTACGCGAAATCTGCCTAGTTACTTTCTCCTTTCCCCCTCCCCTGTTATCTATTTAGTGCCCAGTGGGATTCAAATAAAAAGTTTAGGTAACAGCCCTGATTCTTGGTGGGCTCATTAAGGCTTCATATTCCATTCCCATGCTTGTGGCCTTGGGATCATCTGGCCAAGGTTTCTGCCAGGCATTCAATGTAGTTTCAATTTCTGGTTATTCCCTCCCCATATGTTGGCTCCTCCCTCCCCACTCCCCTTCTCAGTGAAGCGGAGACGAAGCGGAGCAAGATGGCAGCACTGACATTTTTTTAAAATCTTCAAAGCAAAGTTTTCTGAGTAAGTCACTACATATTAATTAATTACCCCTTATAATACCATGCATGCCTTCTCTTTGTACATATTGGGATAGAAATTGGAAAGACCCAGGTTGAAATCCAGTGTCGGTGGATTGAATAATTTTCAGCCAGTCCATTTATCTCAGCCCAACCCACCTCACCAGGTTGTTATGGAGAGAGAAATGGAGAAGGGGATGTTATTTTGTACTCCTGGAGGAAAGGCAGTTTATAACTCTGACAAACAAAATGAAGTAAACAATGTTTTAAAAGTGTTAAATTGTAATCTTGATTTTTGAGCAGCCCGGTTTCCTCATTTGGACAGCACACGTTATGATTTTACAAGCAGTTATATTCTCCTTTTCACAGGAGAGCTACAAGAAGAAAGAATGGGAGTAGGCAGTACTAAACCTCATCTCCTGTGCTCATTTCAGTGTATGGTGCATTGGAACCATTATGATTGAACTGGGCTGTACGAAGTAGGAAAGTTGCTTCAAAAACCTTCATTCTGCTGATTTTAGTCTGTCTGTACTGGGTGCTTCCCCTCCAGCTACATGGGGTAGCAAGCATAAAAGGCTGGATCTCATTTTCTAACTTTCTAAAAAGATTCCATCATCTCTGAACTCTGTTCAGACTTTTGCCTATTCAGAAATAGAAATCTCATTTTGACAATGTAAGTTACAAACAACATGTTAGAGCCATTTTCATAATTGCCTGTTTTGTCCAGCAGAAGTTGTTTCCCCACCTCACCGCATCCTACTCACCTCTGCTTTTTTCTTTCATTTCACATATTTTTATAAAATCCTTTCTGGGAAGTCTTTTAAAAGACTTCATTCAGCAAAATCTAACTTTTATTCCATCTTTCTCCCTGAAGAAAGAGTATTGTTTTTGGAACTCCTCAGCATTTGGGAATTATTTTGGACTTCTTCTTCTTCTTCTTCTTCTTCTTCTTCTTCTTCTTCTTCTTCTTCTTCTTCTTCTTCTTCTTCTTCTTCTTCTTCTTCTTCTTCTTCTTCTTCTTCTTCTTCTTCTTCTTCTTCTCCTCCTCCTCCTCCTCCTCCTCCTCCTCCTCCTCCTCCTCCTCCTCCTCCTCCTCCTCCTCCTCCTCCTCCTCCTCGTTTCATCATCACCACCATCATCATTGCTATTGTCTGTCCACTGCAGAATGAAACCTTTTCCTCATGTCTCCAATCAATATGGTCCTGAGCTTTCTTTTGCCAGTTGGGACCACAGTATTTGCTGATGTCATTGATCCATCTTGTTTTAGGTCTCTTTTGTGGATGCTTTTTATCAAGTGGATTTTGGAATTATTACACAAATTTATCTTTGCATCTATTGTGTTGAAGTGCAAATATTTCTAGAATGACTTTGACTCCAATAGAGAGGACAAACTTAAAACACAGTTCTCTATTCCAGTACCTCTTGCTTGAAAGACAGAGTAGTTGATTGTGTTTAAAGGCTGGCATTGAGCAAGGTGGCATCTTGTTCTGGAGGCCTTAGGTGCCCTCTGATTTACATACTAAACCCAGTGCTGACCTGTGACGATAATAAACATCAACTGAATGAACACTGTATATTATATACCTTGTTGCATTCTGTGGCAAGCACAGGCAGAAAAGGTTAACAGTAGACAGTCTAAGTTTAAAGTGTTAGGGGTTTAGGGAAAAAAACACAGAGTCAGGTAGTGCATTCCAGGCATTGACCACTCTGTTACTGAAGTCGTATTTTCTGCAATCAAGTTTGGAGCGGTTTACCATAAATTTGTATCTATTGTATGCTCACGTATTGTTATGGTTGAAGCTGAAGTATCATTGACAGGTAGGACGTTGTAGCAGTTAATTTTATGTACTACGCTTAGATTGGACCGAGGACAGCGAAGTTCTAAGTTGTCTAAGCCCAAAATTTCAAGTCTGGTGGCATAAGGTATTCTGTTGCGAGCAAAGGAGTGGAGTGCATTTCTAGCTGAATGCAGCCAGCCCGCTTTGCAGGGTAGTGACAAAGGATGTAAGAAATTTTATGTTTCTTATTACAGAACCTACAGAATACTGAGCACCAGGCAGAATACAAGGAATGGTGGGTGACCTGTCTCCGGTGAGGTGATTAACAAGTAGTTGTCATGGTCATCATCGACATCATTGTTATTACTTCTTTCTGGCATTTCCGTGCCATTTTCCAAATAAAAATATAACCAGGGCAATTGAAAGGAGAAATAGTGACCAGCAGCAAAAGAGTAATATATAAAATATTCTGCATCCATGCGCTAGAAGGCTTCTGAAATACAGCTGTAGGAGTAAATCCTTAAATTCCTTCTGAAGACCTCCTCTGCTCCCTGAATATCCTGTTCTTTCACAGCATGTTCATGTTTAAATAGAAAGGAAAGGTCTCTATGGCAACCCGTTTTAATCTGAGATTAAAAAGCACCTTTGAACAGAAAACACACACTCTGGAAACTAAGCACCTGACTCTCCCTCTTCATGAGTTTTTCTTTTATCAAAAGTAAATTTGATATTTTAAAAAAAAGAAGAAGAAAAAGGATTAGACGAAAGGTAGATGAATCAGTCTGGAGAAACGCACTGAAAAATAGTAGGAAATAAAACATTTTGTGTGGTTTGTTGTCATCTGTAGGCATGAAAAGGCTTAGATTTAGTGCCTAGAAAAGACTAAAAAACATATGTTTATGCCTTCACAAGGGATGAAGACATAAGTGGAATAGTCTGCTTTTTATGATAGGGGATAGCTCTTTGCAGAACAAGAACCAGTAATGCATTTCTTTTTGTACAGATAATAGATAGCATTCAAGAATTTGTCCCAAAATCTTTTTGTCAAACATAATTCTTACTTCTCTTTCATACTTATCTTTTCAGTAATGGAGGGTTTTCTATTTTCATATTCAATCCTTTGTATGTAACTCCTCTGTATGGATCCCTCATTCTGCTTGGCCTACTGTCTTTCACCAATAATCATCCAACCATCCTTCCCTTAAGCTCCTGACTCTTACTCATTCTTCACTGATTTCCAAGCCATGCTATGTTCCCCTTTCCATTCCTTTTGAAGTCCTAGACCTTGCCTCTTTTTCCTCCACTACCAAAAAAGGCAGAAGTGTCCTCTTGACTTCTGTCTTCTTCCAACTCAACATGCTTTTTCCCCAGTTCTTGTTGGCAATTAGACAGTACCCAGAATCATTGATCTGCAATTATTATTTAATTGCTGCCTATTAGTAAATAATAGGGCTTTCAATTTCAATTTTGTATTTTTTCCTGTTAAAGGATCATGAAGAAGCAAGTGTTCTTCCAGCTCATACTAGTGCCTATGAGCCAATTTCAAGATGTGGTGATTTAGATGTCATCTTCGATTACAAACCATCGAGCCAGAAATTGGTGGTGACTATTGTCGAAGCTAAAGATGTCCCAGACAAGGACCGCAGTGGAGCAAGTACCTGGCAGGTACACACAGTCCTGATGCCCAGCAAGAAACAGCGAGGGAAGACAAGTGTCCAGAAAGGGCCCAACCCATTGTTCAAGGACAAAGTGACCTTCACTAAGTTGGCACCTGAAATGCTGAGCAGCTACGCCCTCCGGTTCCGTCTCTACTCTGTGCGCAAAATGATGAAGGAGAGAATGATGGGGGAGCAGTTGTTTTATCTTAGCCACCTCAACCAAGAGGGGGAAATGAAGACCACTCTGGTTCTGGAACCAAGGAGCAATTTATGTGTAAGTAGAATTAAATTGGGGACAAATTACTAAAATTCTTATTGCATTTCCTTTCTCTGGGATAAAAGAGGAGAGTTTACAGCCATGAACTGCATACTGTCCATAAACTGAATGGTCAAGATTGACCTATAGAATAATTTTTACGAATTTGAATCAGAAATGCTACAAATCATGTGAGGGTATGAAATCTAGTGCCCACCCTCTGATGTTTTAGACTTCCCTTCAAACATTTAAAATCCAAAAATCTAGTGGTATCAAAACCTGCAATAGTAAAATTGCATGCATAGACTGACCATACATACAAGCTGGTATGAAGCCATGGATACATGCAAAGGCTTCATAGAAAAAATGGGTATTGAGGAGAAGCTTGAACAAAGCGGGAATGGTTCAGATATTTAGAGGCAGTTATGCATGAAAACAGAACGAAAAAAACCCCCAGGATTTTCTAAGTGGAAATATCAAGATTATACCGAAGATATATTTGTATATAAAGACAAAGAGAAGAAGAGGGGCAAGGAGAAGAAATATTATGGAACAGTGACAAAGAACTTATACTGGAGCTGGGTGTGGTCAAGAAGCCTGAAGAGAATGAAAAAGGTGATGGATCCTTGGTGCTCTTTGAGCTTGGTTGTTATCTTGAAGATGTTTCATTACCCAAACTATCACTGATGATGATATCTAGTTTGGATAATGAAACATCTGCAAAAAAACAGCCAAGTTCAGAGAGCACCAAGAATCCCACATTTGAACCATGAGCCCCAAATATTCTCCTTTATTGGTAGTGAAAAAAGTGAATGATTATTAATAATCTAGAGAACTCATTTCTCTGAAGGCATATTATGAATGTTGAGAACATGTTGGGTACTCACAGGAAGGCGGTGGGGAACTACATAGTTCCTATCGCAGGTGGAACCAATTACGAAGTACTGATTCACTATAATGTAATCTGCCTAGCCTTTCTGATTTAAAAAGTTGTTTATGGTTTGCCATGCTGTAGGAATGCAGCTATTGCAATTTGCCAAATATGCATTCCATTGTAATAAAGCTTCTTGCCACCTAAATGAACAAGTAAAATCAACCTGGTAGAAGGCATCTGTGAATGGAGGTATTTAACTGTGAAAGCTTATGCTGCCATTTTGTTTTTCTGCTCTTAAATTTATGCAAGACATACATTTCACAGCTGCAATAGAATAACCCAGGTAGTTTTCTATATTTTTAATTTTACCTACCTGTTTTAGTGGAAAACTAGGTATAATTCTGAAGAATTTTAATTTCTAATCAATACTTTTCGTTGTTGTTGGCTTTTTTTTTAATATCTCCTCATCCACAGTGTGGAGGCTCCCAACTGAGTCTCTCAGCCATCTCTCACAGTGACAGTGCTTCTTCAACCCAGTCTCTGTCCCATGGAGGAGTTCCAGAATTGCTAGTAGGACTATCCTACAATGCTACAACGGGCAGACTGTCAGTTGAGATGATCAAAGGCAGCCACTTCAGGAACCTTGCCATTACCAGACCACCAGGTACATAAAAAAATGACCTCCTGGTCTCGTGGTTGTAGAATTTTGGACTATCATTGCCTTGCTTCTTTGATAAGAACAAAGCACCGGCCTACAAACAATGGGAGGCATTTTGAAAGAAAGGCCTAACCTTGGGGTGTGCATGTTCCACTTGTGACAGGTTGGGGGGGGGGCGAGTTTGTCTGAAAATTCTGAAATGTTTAATTAGAAATAATAGAAATGTGTCTGATTGTGGGAAGCAGATCCTTTCTTTTCTTGGACTCTAGCTTGAAATATTTAGGATTGGGTTAAAATTTATATTTTGCTGATAAAGAAATAAAGGGAGACTAGTATAGATCTATTTCAGAATGCCCTCTCCCACATGTTGGGGTAGACTAGGTGTCTCGATATCAGCTTCGTGCTTCTAGGAGCAATGCTCATCGAAATGTCGCCAAGACACTTCCAATTTTACGCGGGAGAAAACCTGAATAACCAAAGACCTACATACAAACACCCGCGAAATATATATACACCATATTTTCCGGCGTATAAGACGACTGGACGTATAAGACGACCCTCCTCAGAGCCATTTAAGGCTCATCAGAGCCTTATGGGCTGGTCTGCCTGGTTGTAGGAGAATGAGATCCGGCGTATAAGACCCCCGACTTTTGAGAAGATTTTTGTGTATTAGAAAGTAGTCTTATACGCAGGAAAATACAGTATATTTGTTTTCTTTATATTATATATGTTTATATATGTTTTCTTTATATTATATAATATGTATATGTATATGTATATGTATGTGTGTGTGTATATATATATATATATATATATATATATATATATATATATATATATATATAATTAATATTATTATTGACTCAGTTGATTGAGTTTCATCTTTAATGAATAAAGACAATAACTTCATTGTCGTTGTATGGGTATACACAGGTTGGGTGGAGGTGTGTTCTGATTGGTTGGGAGCTTGGCTGTGCTCTGATTGGATGGGGGGTTGGCAGTTAAAAGGAAGAAACAGCTGCGATCTCACATTGCTCCTAGAAGCACTTGCCATTTGGGCTTCTCTTTTTGGCATTTCAGTACAGAATTTTTGAGGAATGCAATTTCACTCTGTAGTTTCCAGTTTGGTCATTCAGAGCTGCCTATCTTTCAGTAGAGTCAGGTTGGGTGTTTAGAGTATTTTTGGCATTTCTGAGTGATGAATTGCTTTAGTAGCTATAGAGATAGACCAGAATTGGTGGTTACATTAAACCAGATAGGAATTTTATTACCTGACGTCTTGGACTAAAGGCTCCAGGACAATGTTTTTCAACTTCCGCTGGCTGGGAGCTCTGGGACTTGGACATCTACACATTTGAATTTGCTGAAGTTGAGAAACACTGGCCCAGAACATCAGAAATCCAGCTATGGACTAGGATGGCCTTGGACTAAAAGCTGCGTTGGAGAAAGTCAGCTAAGGATGGAGAAGTTGGCATGGTTTATTTATTGGCTCACTAGTTTCTCAAGCATTTTGAAAGAATGCTTGATTTCTTGGAAATTTTTCTTCAGCTGGCCAGGCACCTTTAAGCACAATCTGTTACATTGGATCCAGACACATATTATTTTTCTTCTCTCTCCCAGTTGTCTCTTCTGAATTGTTTTTTTTGGAAATTGATTGGACCAGGAGAAAGAGAAGACCAAGAATGTATCTCTATGAGGATTTTAAACATTTGTTTCTCTTTTTCTTCCCATTTTGCTTGAATTACTCAATTTTTTTTTCTCTTCCACTTTTCCTAAGTAATTTCTTTTCCATAGTATAATTTCAGTTTCCCCTATTTTGTTTTAATTATTTTGTTTCCCCTAAAAAGAATGTACAATACTGCACGGTATAGGATTGGAATGAGATGATTTCCAGCATTGCTAATTAATGCTTACGGAAAGGTACTGTGAAAACACTTTCTTTTAAAAACATAGACTTAACTGTGAAAAAATAGACAACACAAAGGTGCATGCCTAACAATACACAAGACACTGATTAAGGCAAAAAAAAAAAAAAAAAAGCCAAGAGACTGGGACAAAACCAAGCCCCAGGCTTCACAACTCTTCACAAAAAAAAAAAAAAAAAAAAACCACTCAGATTTCATATGATAATTAGAGTTTTGCTTGCCTGTGATGATATCCTCAGCTTCTTCTCTCTACTACAGAAATATAATAACAATAATATGCAAAAGAGCACATTTGTGCAGTGAAAAACACAAATCTGAAATGCTGGCTTGGACTAAGGATGGGACTTCCTCTGAAAGAAACCGAAAATAATTGAGATGTAACCGTTGACTGCAGAAGGTATTATCAAACATGCTTCACCTGACAAAATCATCACAAGGTTGGAAGCATAGGAGATTCAAATGAGTCAAACTTCCATTGCAACAAGTACTGTAGCTTGTCACAGTAAAGCCATTATCTTCTGGGATGTGAACAATGGAAAGATAAACTAATTTGAGTCATAGGAGATTGGCTTTCCAAATTGAGCTCTTTTTTTAAAAAAAAAATTCTTATAATGGCAGTAATTCACATTTTTAGAAGTCAGAATAAAGCCTGCCTGCCTGCCTGCCTGCCAAGTAGATTTTTGGATTAGATGATGGCCTTTTCTTGAATATGTTGTAGCACTGCCATGGAATAGAGCCTATCTCAGCCCAGCTTTGTGTTTAATTATTTGTCTGGGTGCCATAGGCTAGAAGGAATTCAAAATTGGCACTTGTACTGTGCTGGTTGAGAAGGATGTTCTCTTAGTTGGCTCAGAGGAAGGCAGTTTCTTCGTACAAATTTGCTAGGAAATCAGTGGCCATGGTTGTCACAGGAAAGGCAGCCCAAATGGAAATACCAGGATAAATATTGTTGAAGGACTTAACAAAGAGCATCAACCTGTTACGTTCCCACATGCTGTCAAGGGTGAATCCTAAACCTCAGGGTGTGGTCTGCATTACTGATACGTTTTCTAGGACTTACAGTATCTTATAGTGAGAAGATTGCAGGATTTTCGTGATGAATACTTGATGTATTCTGGATGTGTCCAGTTTATTCAGTATGAATAAAGCTGTGGTGGACAGACAGCTGTATTTTATTTTCGGGCAAGGTTTCCTGGTGGAGCATGGAAAATAAGGGCCAATGCCTGATCCCAAGTATTGAGATAATCATATAGATTTAACAACACTTACTGGCTCAGCCCTGCAAAGCAAATTCAGTTTCTTCAGTGCATCATATAAAACTGTTTTATTTCCTATGTTTAGCTTCTGTTCTATTTGCTTTCTGCTGGAGCATGTGATGTTCTGAGGAGCTGACTGAGTCAGCAGTATGAGGGCCAAAGTTCGTGTGTTCACTAAGCAAGCAATGGGTGTTCTACTGAGCCCTAGCTGAAGATTTTTGCCCCATTCCCAGGGCGGAAGATCAATGTTCATCATGGCAAGTCCCATCATGGCAATCATATTTCTTTAAACTGGAATCTCCAGCCAGGGAGAATCTTTTTTTTTTTTTAATTTTCTGAATGGATAAGTTACTCCTGCACAGAATAGATTCTATAGAGTGGTCCCAAAGATGCTTTTTCCAAAAGGCAACAGACTTTCTTGTGGGGTTTTTTCCCCCTTTGAAGAAGCTTCACTTCTCATTCAAGAAGCAATACATTCTTTTTCATTAAATCGCCTACTGGAAAGTAGAAGACTTTTTTTAGATCAGGTTCACCTTCTTTGGCTCATTGTCATTAACCCGTTTTTGTGTTATGATGCTTCTGTAAGGTTCCTCATGAGAAACACACTTGCTGCTACTATTCAGGGGCTAGTGAAACATCTATATTTATTTTATTTCTGTTGTATCACAACTTTTCTCCCAGAGCTTAAAATGAAAGTACTTCCTTTGTCCATTTTTCTTACAATAACAGTCTTGTAAAATGAAAGTTGTGCTGAGAGAAGAGACTAAGTGACATGCAATGAGCGTCCATGGCTGATGGTGGACTTGAACCTGGGTTTTTCCCAATCTTTAACCATACTGGCCTTTACTAAGCATGACATTTCTCTGCTGTATTTCTACCTTTGCGGTTTATTTCCAGTGATTTTATGCCATCCTTCAGGAGAAGCCTCCAGAAAATGGTTCACATGTGCCAAGCATGATTAAAAATAATACTTTATGTCTTTTGTATGATATGTGTATGTGTTTGCCTAAGGTGTTCAGTTCTGAAAGTTGAAAGGTAGCATATATATATATTTTAAAAATTTGAGCAGAGGATTGCTCAAATCACCACATGGCTTCATTTGGAGAGAAGAAGATGGTCATTCCCCAACACATACATTTGTGATTTGATAGATTAAATGAATGAGGAATACAAATTCTTTCAGAAGTTTTCCTAACCAACCAAGCACAACAAAAAAATTGTACAACCATTTTGGGTGATTGATTGCTGAATTTTGCTGGTGCTATGAGGGGTTGCCCAAAGAAACTGGTGACCATGAATATCTAACAGGCTACAAGTGATTGACCCAGCTTCAGCATTTAGAACATCTTCTCTGGGAATTTACTACATAAACATACATTGTAATCCTGAACATATATTAAATTCTTTTTTCTCCTAAATGGCTTCATTTCTGTCTCGCACAATATATATACAGAACTATGTATGCATATATACCTTAAAGCAAGAGTCTCCAAACGTTAAGACTTGTGGACTTCAGCTCCCAAAATTCCTCAGACAGCTTTGCAACTTCTGGGAGTTGAAGTCCACAAGTCTTAAAATTACTAAGGTTGGAGACCCCTGCCTTATAGTGCAGATGAAAACACATGGCCCTTGTTCTGTGTGGCATAAATTCACACAATAAGTAATGAGAGAGGATGAAACTCTTTGAAGAGAAGCAGGATGTCTTTGATTTTAAAGTGTGCCTGTCTGTTCATACCTGGAATGAAATTTCATGCCTTTTCTTCAGCAGAGTGCAATACTAAAAAACAAAAACAAAAAAACACCATCCATAAAGAAAAAGAGCCATATGGGGTAATGAAAAGCCTACCGGCTGCATTTTCAGTGGACATCCTAGGATAAGCTTGTAAGAACATTGCTGCATATTCCTAACATTAATATTTGATTTATTTGCTTTTTGTATGATGCCATGATTTCAATCAGCCAAAGCAATATGCCTTTGGCAAACTGGTGGCTTCTCTGTGTGATATATTAGAAAGAGAAACAAGCAGGCATATTTTTCTTTAAAATAAACAGCAGGGTGACTTTGGGCCAGTCACTCTATCCATCCAACCCGCTTCACAGGGTTTTTGTTGTGGAGAAAATAGGAGGAGGATGTTTGCCGCCTTGAATTATTTGTGAAAATAATAAAGATGGGATACAAATAAATAAATAAACTTTAACCGCTTTAATGTTGCCTGCAGATAGTTATGGGAAACTCTGCCTTCTGAACTCTGTCGGTCAAGAAATGTCTCGTTGCAAGACATCTGTTCGACGAGGACAGCCAAATCCTATCTACAAAGAGACGTTTATCTTCCAAGTTGCCTTGTTCCAGCTCTCAGATGTCACTCTGATGATCTCCATTTACAATCGCCGCAGTATAAAGCGCAAAGAGATGATTGGCTGGATTTCTATGGGTCAGAACAGTAGTGGAGAAGAAGAGTTAAGTCATTGGCAGGAGATGAAGGAATCCAAAACACAGCAAGTGTGTAGGTGGCATATGCTCCTGGAGTCTTAATGGAAACCTCAGCAATTCCAACAGGTGCAGGGCATCCTTCTTCCCATATAAAGGACTATATCATTGGTTTCTGTTATTACTGGACTTTTGATGCTCTTTACTAATGGAATTATTCTGTTAGGTTGTTGCCCTTTTATTTTTAGTTATAGGAAATTGCTTGAAGTAACAGTAGGCAAATTGGGTTAGAACTTTATGCTTTCCCTTCGCCCGTCAAGAATTAAGATTGAGTGTTCAATATCATCCCAGTATCTTCACCGGTAATGAGATTTGCTCTTGGTCATGTCGCTGTAAAGAGCCAAATTTGGTTGGGTGAGGTATGTGCCTTTGTTGTGAGGAAAGGCTGCAAAAATGATCATGAAATAGTGATCATGAAAATAGTATACAGTGGTACCTTGTTACTCATTGTTAATTGGTTCCGGGTGGTGCGATAAGTACGAAAAATGATGACTTCCAAACAGATTTTTCACATAAGGAATAATGTAAATAAATGTAATCCATTCCCAAACCAAAGACAATGCACATTTTAAGGCAATATGTAAAAAGACAGGCTTGTATATCATTTCTTTAGAAATAAATTTAAAAATAAACACTTAGATTAAATAAAATAAAAACTTCACTTCACCTGTACTGATGTGGGGGCGGGGGAACTCAAAAATACACAAAATGATCACACTACAAAGGGATGTGCCTAGGATGGGAGTTATCGCATGATTAACGCATCAACCTTTGTTTCACCTGTAAAGGATAGCGAGTCATGAGGCAGCCGACACCGACAACTTCTACCTTGTGCATTGAGTACCAAACAAATGATGAGTTTCAAAGCAGTTGAGTACCAAGGTTCCACTGTATTTGGACAGTTTTGTGGAATGGTTTCTGGCCTAACTCACTTTTTCATCCCAGAATCATTCACTTACGAATATTTGGCTCAGTCCTAATTCTCTGACTGCAATCAATAAGATGGATTTTGATTCCTGACAAATAAGTCACTTAAAATTTTCTCCTTATAAAAAGAGACTTCCCAAAGGCTTAATTTGAACCACGTGCATATATACCAGAATATACCAGATATGTGTATATTATCATTTATGCGACTTAATCATAAAATGACATTGAACTTGGAGTGTTCAGTGTCTTACATTTACTGTATTTGGTTTTTCCCAGAAAGATAGCTATATTTCAACCTGGCTACTTGAATGTTCCATGATAGCAAGGAAATAACATGTGGATGTGGGCTCCATCTATTCCTTTTAATCTATAATGTTCTTTTCTCTTAGGAGCAGCCAAACACTTGTGCTTTATATTAGGTTCTCCATAGGCATGCCTGTATTATTACTGTTATCACCATGGAAGCCATGGGTCCCCTTAGCAGTTCTAGCTCTATGAGTGCCTGCAGTATTGATAGCAGCTTTCTTGAAGCTGGTACCATCCGAATGTGCAGAACTTTAATTATGATGTTCTTAACTAGGAAGATGTCTGATTGGGAAAGGTTGATTTTAAGAAAGTATAGAGCTTCAGGGATTATTTACAAAGATGATAGTGGTAAAAAAGGCACCTTCCTTTGTTAGGAGACTCTGGAATTTGCTCAGATACCTTTTGACAGGTGATCTCTCCTGATAATTGACTTCTCTGAAAAGTTACATAAGAGCCTCTGCACCATGCCAAAACAAACAAACAAACAAACAAACAAACAACAACATACAACAGTTTTGAGAAACACACTATTTTAAATAACTTGTAAATAAACTTCAAAGCCATCTTAGAAATGGGCCAGAGTGTATATTTATAATATGATGCTGGTGATGGGCACTTCCTTATTTAAAACCTGGCCACCAGGTTTTAAAGTAGATTTCAGGGGTGAAATCTACTTACCTTCCTTACCTGTTCGGAAGCGCACATGGCACGCGCAGACCTTCTGCACATGCGCAGAAGAGAAAAAAGACATTACTTCCTGGTTAAAACCAGGAAGTAATGACACCTGGGCAGATGGGCAGAGCTTTGCTCCACATCGCTACCAGATTGCTGAACCACTGGCCAAGATCACTACCGGACCAGGGGAACTGGCCCGATCCAGGAGCATTTCACCCCTGCCATGGGGGGAACAAACCCTGTTACAGAACACTAATTCACCATAATACTGCCTGTCTTCCCAGGCATCCCATCCTACTGGATACCATTTAGGGTCCTGCTTATTTTATCTTTGTCTTTTGGGGGATCTGCTTGGCACATTTTCTACTGCAGGGGTTTTGCAGCTGCTTGTTGTTTCTATATTGTGAGGAAGCTTAAAGGGCCCATTTGAATCTCAAAGGCATTCTAGAAAACAAAAATTATGGTTGGAGGCTGGTAGTTGGTTTTATAGCATATCTTGTCATATTTTCCTGATAATTTTATTTCCATATATATTATATTGTTTCCATGTTTTAAATAAAATTGTTGTTCTTAAATGTAAAAAGTCCAATGGGACAGGGAGCCTGGGAAATAATAAGGAAAGTGAAGTATTCACCTTTAGGGACCATGTTGGGAACAACCAAAATAGACTGTTGACTAGATAGAAAGCTTTCCTGTCCAAGCTCTTTTCTAAAATGCTGGAGATCAAAATTGAGGATCTTCTGCTTGGAAAGAATATACAGCATACTGCAACTCAGTGATGGCCTTTCTAGAGAAATGTCCTTTTTAAGTTTTACAAACATTTTACAAAGAGATACATCATTAACTGGTTTCTCTTAACAGGAACAAAAATTAAAACAGGTTGATTGAAGAACTGCATATCCATGTATGAGGGCAGAGGAATCTCTTTCCAAAGGCATACTGTGGATTATACTTTTATTATCCAAAAATTTATAATGCTTCTTTGCTTCAGAATTATTTTCCTTATATGAAAACGTGCAGGTTTTATTGGCGGAAACTCAAAAAAATCAATGACTTCTGAGAGAAGAGAGATCAAGTTTTCTTGATAATGCAGATGAGATCAAGAGTGTAGTACTGCATGCTGCTCATCTTATTTTTCTTTTTAAAAATCTGTTTCTCAATGGGAAAAAAAAAAGCTTGTTATCCATTCCGGAACAGGGGTCAGAGAGGACATCTCACCAATATGTCTCCCTTTTCAAGCTGCATGCCAAAAATTTATAGGTTGCATTCCCCTCCATCTCTGGAAATCACCAAGAGCCCGTAAATCTGTGATGCACTCTGTTAAATAGGAAATAATAATGTATCCCAAAGCATCAAAGAATTCATCTTTTAACAACAGCAGATCCAGCATGTTAAGGCAGCTTTTCTTTCCCTGCATTGTTCAAAAGGTTGCATGAGAAGGTTCCTGTTTGGCATCCATCTCACGGAAACAGCTTGTGCAATCCATCTCGGAGGACCTCCTGTTTTAATTGCCTGCCAGATTTCACTAGGGAGAGTGCCAAAGCCAGGGTAGATGAAGGGGGCTTCTGTTGGAACACATCATGAAGCCCTGCTAATTCGTAATGCCAAAAGCCCACCTTTTCATTTCAGTGATGGATCTGTGTAAAAGCAGAACAGGTCTGCAGTGAGATCCTTCAAATGCATCTCTCAATAATTTTGCCATGCACGTGGATCTATAATTCTTGAGGCCATACATGATGGCTATGTATCACACTAATTGAATTCAGCTATAGTGAGTTGCAGGAAAGCCAGCCAACTGAGATTTATAAACCATCATTTATGGCTTTAGGGTGAACCCAGCCAATTATGACCTAAGAAACCATGGACAAACACAGTGTTTGAATATAGCCAGTGAAATGACTTGAGTCTGGAGCTGCCTAGGAAGTAACTTGGCCCAGGAACAGAAATTACTTTAAATTCATTTCTAGAAAGAAACTGGGACTTAACAATAGCATTTGTAAGTCTTTTTTTTTTAAATTAGGAAGGCATCTTTTGGGGGGGGGGGGTTCAAAATAAGCAAGATGATGATAGTGGCATTGCAATGGAAGTCTCACCCTGTTTATACTCAATTTCAGTCTCAATTTAAGCACTATAGAGATCCAGAAGGTTGAACAATCTTTTTTTTAATGCTTCCACTCAGTTGGATAAGCTTTCAAGACTTAAAAGATTTTTCAAATGAGTTTTGAGCAAAAAATATTAAATAAACAAACAAAAATTAAAGGCAGGCAGAGACAGCACACCATGAAGGTCTTAGGAGATTTCCAGAATTGCAGACTATATTAAGCGTAGTTCTTTGAGCTTAATTCTGAGACTGCAAGCCACCTACAGTGAACAGCAGAAAAATAGTTAATGGTCTTCTCGGAGAACCAGCATGCTATCTTGCCATGCTATTCTTCCTCTAGAGAAAGATTTGCCAAGCAGTTATGTCTCAGCTGCCTTACAGGTAGTCCTTGATTTACAACAGTTTGTTTGTTTAGTGACTGTTCAAAGTTACAACGGCACTGAAAAATGTGACATATGACTTTTTCATAGTTATGACCAGAAGTGAAATCCAGCAGGTTCTGGAGAAATTTTGAATAGTTCGGAGAACTGGCAAATACCACCTTTGGCTGGCCCCGGAGTGGGGTGGAAATGGTGATTTTGCAATATCCTTCCCCCAGAAGTGGGGAGGGAATGGGGATTTTGCAGTATCCTTCCCCTGCCATGTCCACCAAGCCAAACCACGCCCACCAAGAGAACCGGTAGTAAAAAAATTTGGATTTCACTACTGGTTATGACCTTTGTGGCATCCCTATGATCAGGTGACCAAAATTCAGTTGCTTGGCAACTGTTTCATATTTATGACCTTTGCTGTGTTCCAAGGTCATGTGATCACCTTTTGCCATCTTCTGACAAGCAGAATCAATGGGGAAATTCAATCCTCTTAATACCGGGTTACTAACTCATCAACTGCAATGATTCGCTTGGCAACAGTGGCAAGAAATGTCGTAAAATGGGGCAAAACTCACTCAACAAATGTCTCACTTAACAGCAGAAGTTCTGGGCTCAACTGCAGTCGTAAGACAAGGACTACCTATATTTTGGTGTTTCCAAGGAACTGTCATGCTTGGTTCCCAGATTGAGTTCTTATAATCTAAGAGTAAGAGATTTTGTTCTGCTAGAATCTTTTAATACAGAAAATGTGACCACACCAAAACCGGATATTGAGCTCATCTTTGTACCTCAATTCTGCAGCTTCTTATAAACCTCTTTGCTGCTGCTAGAGCAGCAGTTCTTTACATGTTTACTTAGGAGTAAACCCCAATTTTTCAACTCCTTATCATCTTTCTCCTGAGAACACCTGCATAAGATTTGCTGTACATCTGCTTCTGCCATTTGGGGGAAGGCCTGAATAGAGGCGTTCTTTAAGTTACCATAATTCATGACTGTGCCAAAAAGGGTTTACATTTCATACTCTCTTTCAAGAGCAAATATATAGAACATTTTGAAAACAAATCTCCCCAAATACTGGGTATTCTGTCTATATATATGCTATGGAGGATACAACGGCATATTGAAGGTTGAAGTATGTTAAATAAATATTGGATCCCATGCAAGTCTACATATGGTGCTCCCTCAATTCAGGTAGAATGAGTGTAAGGGGATGTTGAATGTTTTGCAAAGGCTGTTGCTCAGATATCCTTCCTGTTTCTGTTGATCCCTGTGCAGAGTGGTCTCAGTAGATCATATATAGATTCAACCTCTTCTCGTTCAAGTTTTTTTTAAAGACTTGCTAAAGCACAGTAGAGCTGAGCAGTGGATTGGTAAGAATAGAAGCCTCGGTTATTAAAAGATCATTTCTTTAGGATTAAAAAAGCACAGTTTATAGGCAATATCTGCATTTAAAAACAAACAAAATGCACTTGTGTTCTGGTGTATACAACTAACCTTGATTAAATGTTATATTACTTTTTATTGACGAAAACTAAATGTACATTTGATGTTTTTTGATTTTTTTTGCTTTGTGAAAGATGTATTGAAATGTGCAAGATTAAACTTACAACGTTTCCGTTAATTGTCTAGTGGAAGTGTCACTTTTTTATGTGTTACACCATTCTCAAGCCTTCATAAAGCGCTGTGAAGTTCAGAAATTTACCAGAATTGCAAGATGCTTTAGCCCTCTGAGTGTAGAGATGGTGATCTAATCAGCGAGAATGTCAGACCAATGTTTGCTCAGTGGGAGGAGAGCCTTTACTTCAGTCTGTTTATTCATGTACACATTGAACTCGACAATGTAGAAAAGAACAGAAATAAGCTCACAATCAAGCAATACTTACCCTGAATTGTTACCTGCAGCTTAAAATTTCATTCCAGTGGATTAAAAAAAAAATCCTGCTGGAAAATAACTGGGGTGATGAGTGAGCAGACCACAAGAAACCATGTATGTATGTATGTATGTATGTATGTATGTATGTATGTATGTATGTATGTATAGGACTTATATGGCTGCCTATATCATATAAAGACTCTCGGAAACTTACAGTACACTTCTGCATATCTTAATAATATTAATTTATTACATTTCTGTGCTACTCAATTCCCAGCAATTCTGGACATTACAATTCTTAAAAATCTTTACAAATAAAGAACAACACAAAGAGCACAAAAGTGGCACAAGACACAGGAATAACAACAAAGAAAACAAACCTGGATGGGAATAAAAAGAGAGGAAAGGGTTGATTGTCCTTGTCAAATGCCTAGGTGAAGGGTTAGGTCTTTAGGGTGCTTCAAAATGGAGTTGGGGGGGTTAAATCTTGCAGGGGGACACTTCATTTTAGATAGGAAGAGTATCGGGTGAAATCTAGCAGGTTTTAACATGTTCTGGAGAACCAGTAGTGGAAATTTTGAGTAGTTCGGAGAACCAGCAAATACCACCTGGTCCCAGAATGGGGTGGGAATGGAGATTTTGCAATATCCTTCCCCCAGGAGGGTTGGGAATGGAGATTTTGCAGTATCCTTTCCCTGGAGTGGGGAGGGAATGGAGATTTTGCAATATTCTTCCCCTGCCATGTCCACCAAGCCACCTCACAGAACTGGTTGGCAAAAAAATTGGATTTAACCCCTGAAGAGTATCATCTATTATAGAGATGATACTCTTCTGTAGTCTCAATAGATGGCATTGCTTAATTGAAAGCACCCAGAGTACAAATAGTTTTTACTATTATAATCAAAGTCCTTAACAAAAAGTTGTATTAGAAAAAACTCTAGTATGGAAATCTTTAGGTAAAAATAAGAGATGTTTTCTAACTTAACACCAAATTACAAATGCAGGTAATCCCCGATTTACGACCATAATTGAGGCCAATTTTTTTTGTTGCTAAGAAAGGCAGTTGTTAAGTGAGTTTTGCCCCTTTTTATGACTTTTCTTGTCACAGTTGGTAAGTGAATCATTGCAGTTGTTAGTAACCCAGTTGTTAAGTGAATCTGGCTTCCCCATTGACTTTGCTTAATCAGAAAGCCACAAAAGGGAATCGCATGATATTGGGACCCTGCAACCGTCATAAATAAGAACCAGTTGCCAAGCATCCAATCCTTTGTCATGTGACCCTGAGGATGCTCATAATTGAAAAATGGTCACAAGTCACATTTTTTCAGTGATGTAATTTCAAATGGTCACTAAATGAACTGTTGTAAGCAGTGGTGGGATTCAAGTAATTTAACAACCAGTTCTCTGCCCTAATGATTTCTTCCAACAACCACTTTGCCAAACTGCTCAGAAAGTTAACAACCGGTTCTCCCGAAGTGGTGCGAACTGGTTGAATCCCACCACTGGTTGTAAGTCGAGGACTACCTATATGACCCTTGATAGCCATGCGTAAGCAGAAAACAACAGTGTCCCCAAGAGGAATGGCAACACCTGCAAGTTTGTGGGTGTATAAGATTTATGTGGTATCTCACACATGCATTTAAGGGGTGCAACACTGTGCCTGTCATGTTGCAGATTGCGTATTTCTCTTCATCTGGACCAGTGGTGAAATCCCAATTTTTTTACTACCGGTTCTGTGAGCATGGCTTGATGGGCATGGTGTGACTTGGTGGGCATGGCAGGGGAAGGATACTGCAAAATCTCCATTCCCACCCTGCTCCAGGGAGAAGGATATTGCAAAATCTCCATTTCCACCCTGTTCCAGGGAGAAGGATATTGCAAAATCTCCATTTCCACCCCACTCTGGGACCAGCCAGAGGTAGTATTTGCCGGTTCTCCGAACTACTCAAAATTTCCACTACCGGTTCTCCAGAACCAGCCAGAACCTGCTGGATTTCACCCGTTTATCTAGATCTTTGCCGCATAAAGCAAAAAGAGCTGGGTTAGTCACCCATTTGCTATGTTGCAAAGGCGATGCTGGCATCTCACAAATAAGGTTTCTGCAAATGCACAGATGATTAAGCAAGGAGAGAATGATAGCGTCGCCCCAGGTAACCTCACAGTTAACTGGCTGACCATGAACTTGACCAATCTGTTTTTTATACTACAAAGCAATCAACAATCCTTGTACTATTCCCTTTCTATAAGACTTTCATTATGCCGGGGCATTTGACCATGATCTTTCCTGCTCCCTACTTGGTGCATTTTGTAACAAAATGGGATAATAAACAACAGTCTTGGTTTGGATGCATGGGATGGCAAGACAACATTCTGCAAGTCCGAAAGTTCTCTTTATTCATGTCTTCTGCATAATTGCATGCATTTTGTATCATGTTTCAACCTTTAACATCAGAATAAAAATAGGAAGGAGGATAGGAATATATGTGTCTGTACAGATGAGCCAAAATTGTGTAATCTGACTAATGGACTCTCAGAAATAAATGTTTCTTATTAATTGCTGCTTGATATCATAGGCTGACTTGGGGGTGCCCAGCATGTTAAACAGATGATGTTCTAGAATTTTTATACACGTTTGCAAAATACAAATAAAATATATATTCAACACCAGTAAGATTGGTGGGATGTCTAATAACATATTGAGAATTGGCCCATGTAATACATAACTAATGACCAGAATTTATTATCAAAAATGTAACAATGATACTTTAGTTAAAAGGCTTTTAGATAGGGAGGCATCAATTATATGACATGTCCTGTTCCAAATATCAATTTAAAAAAATAGATTTCTCAAATGTTGTTAGAAAAATGGTATTCAGGTGGTAATTACAAATATCAAAGCAGTATGTTTTGAAGTGTTTGGGACAAGCAATAAGCATAAAGCAGGCTTACTTTTTCAAGGGGTGGAAATAAAATTCTATTTTTATTTACTTATTAAATTTGTTTGCCTATCCTGCCTCTGAGAAATTCTGATTAAATAGACCTCTGGTTTGATCTCCCAGGTGATTCATAACTGTTTAATACAATTCAAATACAAGCTGCAAAAGAATTGGAGACAGAAAATATTTAATTTTTATTTATCAAATTTATACCAATTTAAATTCATATCCTCAATGTTCCTTGCTTAAAGAGAAGGCGAGATTCCTAAGAATTGGCAGGAATGGAGTTGACAATATAATAGGGGAGTGAATATGTTAAAACTACAAAGAATATGAGGCAGTTCAAGAGGCTACTAGGACAGGATGTTAATATTTTAAAGATGGCTGTAGACCACAATAGACGAAAAAATATACCTCCCTCATTTTTAGCTGGGAAAAGAAAAGAAGGGGGCTCTTCCATAAAGCCACCTGTTTTGCCCCCCAAAACCTTCTGAAACATCCTTGTAACCAGTGGTGGGATTCAAAATATTTTACTACTGGTTCTGTGGGCGTGGCTTGGTGGGCTTGGCAGGGGAAGGATACTGTTAAATCTCCATTTCCTCCCAATCAGCTGGGACTTGGGAGGCGGAGAACAGATGGGGGCGGGGCCAGTCAGAGGTGGTATTTACCGGTTCTCCGAACTACTCAAAATTTCCGCTACCGGTTCTCCAGAACTGGTCAGAACCTGGTGAATGCCACCTCCGTTTGTAACACTAAGGATGTGCTCTCATTCTTGAGACTTGTGAGTCCCCCAAAGTTCCTCCCAGATAACCAATGGGAGAGTGCCAAAACAATCTGTCCATTTCATTCCTCTTCAGCCTCTCCTTAACTGTCTTTGTTCCCACTATGACATGGATGTCACAAGTGACACAGGTGATCCTTTCATGGAGGAAGTACTTCTTATACAGGCATTGCAGATCTTTCTCCCAGTATTTCCTCCTATATAGATAATCCTCGATTTACGACAATTGAGCCCAAAATGTATGTTGCTAAGTGAGACAGTTGTTCAGTGACTTTTGCCCCATTTCACAACCTTTCTTGAGACAGTTATTAAGTGAATCACTGTGGTTGTTAAGTTAGCAACACAGTTGTTAAGTCAATCTGACTTCCCCATTGACTTTGCTGGTCAATGGAGAAGGTTGAAGAAGGTTATCCCATGACCCCTGGATACTGCAACCATCATAAATATCAGTCAGTTGACAAGCATTTGAATTTTGATCATGTGACCGTAGGGATTCTGCAGCAGTCATAACTGTTGAAAAGGATCATGAATCACTTTTTTCAGTGTAGCTGTAACTTCAAACAGTCACTAAATGAACTGTTTTAAGTAGAGAACTACCTATACTGCAGATGAGCTGGAACTTAATTGGTTTAGCTCAGTGATGAAATGAAAAATTGTTTACTACCGGTTCTGTGGGTGTAGCTTGGTGGGTGGGTGGGTGGGTGGGTGGGTAATATGACTGAGTGGGCCTGGCCAACTTTTTTTTTTTTTACTTTTAAAACCATTTTTTCTACAACCTCTTCGGCTGAAGAAGTTGTAAAAAAAATGCTTTTAAAGCCTCTGACAATCCCAACTGACTTGCCTGATTGGCAGAGGCTTTCTTTTATTTTTTTAAAGCCTCTGACGATCCCAGCTGAGCCCCACGATCATCAGAGGCTTTTTTTTTTTACTTTTAAAAGCATTTTTTCAGCCAAAGAGGTTGTAGAAAAAATGCTTTTAAAAATAAAAAAAAAAGCCTCTGATGATTGCGCGACTCAGCTGGTCAATGGGGGGGGGGAGGGATTTTTGCTACCGGTTCTCCGAACTACCTGCCTCCATCGCTACCGGATCGGGCGATCCAGTCCGAACCGGGAGCATTTCACCCCTGGTTTAGCTGCAGAAGACTCCCCATAACTCTGTGAAGACATGGACAAGGAGTTTCTCCTGGGATGATACAAATACAGATCTGGAAGGGCTAACAGACCTGCCAAAAACTAAGACATATTTAAATTAGGATTCCTTGTATATGTCTGTTCTAGTTTACCTGACTCTCTGGTTTGATGTATTCTGCTTTTTATATGCACAAAAAAGGGAGTTATAGAACATAAAAATAAATAAAAATCAAGTCCATTCAGCAGTCAGATAAGTCTGTGAGAAAGATACTGGCTTTCACGGTGAATATCATCTCCCATCCTGAAGCCACGCTATTTTAATAATTTTCATGTGTCATATAGAATTGAAGAGGAAATCTGCTTGATTCCTCCAGCAGTTTCAATCCCTCTGTTTATGTTTCTTTTCATCTGTGTCATTACCAGCATTTTCCCTGCTCCCAATGTTTCACTTCACCCAATTGACTATTGATGAGGCTTTTTTGGGGGTGAGGATGTGCGTGTGATTATTCAACAGCTGCTTCCTACCACCTGCCCCTCATGGAAATTGTACATCTCTTTTGAAACTGGTAATGGCTGCTACTTGTAAAATCAAGCCTTGCAATCATCCTTCAGTCCTGATGTAAAGGAAACTGCAGATTTACACAAGTTTTGTTCTTGGTCATCATGCTTTGGGGGAACGTAGGGTGGTTTTCTTTTTTTTTTTTTAATGTTCTGAGTGGCAGACAACCTTCAAAGATTTTCTTCCATGCCTCCCACCCCTGTGACTTTGTTACCACTCCGTCTGGCTGGTATTCTGTGCACATATCCATGACAGTATTGATCTGTTGTGCAGGCATAGATTTCAGGCTTTCAAAGCTGTGAAAGACTCAGAGCTCTTAGGAGGAAGAGAGAAAGGGGTTGTTATTGATTCCATTGGATGGAAGGTCATAAGAAGAGATACAGAAGTAATTGCAGGGAGGTATCGGGCATGTCTGTGTTTTGAAGTTATTGGTCTTACGTTTTCCAGATCTTGGAATTCGACCTGAATGTTTGAGGCCAAAAGAAGCAATTCACAGGATTGGACCAAGTAACCAATCCTTCCAATGTCAGCAAGTTCCATATAATTGAGAGCCACCCTCTACTACCATCAGGCCTCACTAATCTTGGCCCCCAATTACATTAGATTACTAAAAATCACTCCTAGATTTTTTGCTCCTACTTTGCTCCTAGACCACAGGTGTCAATTTAATGGCCTGCGGGACGGATACATCACGTGCTGGCCATGCCCCGTTTAGCGAAAGGTAAAAAAGTTGTGATACATCATGTGACATGCATTGATGACATGAGTTTGACACCCCTGTCCTAGACTCTTCCTCTGATTTAAAATCCAAGCCTCAGGAGCCTACTGGAGAGTGTCTGAGGAGAATTTCTTCAAGAAGGAATTGTGGCCCTGAGCAGAGAAAACCTGGGCATTTTCACCACTGCTAGCCCTTTAAGCAGTGACTGAGGGCCCCGATATTCAGCCATCATTGGTAATGCCTTTATCTGTGACCAGTTTTTCATTTTGGTTTTGGGAACCAATGAATATTGGCATAAATTAACAAGCATTTTGATATATTTTTTTTTCATTTTCTAAAAACAGAACAAAGCAATTAACAGAGAAGGAAAAACAAGATGGATGTTTTCTAAGTTAAGACACATTACTACAGATCTGTTCTTTCAGATTCCGACATGATAGAATAAATCACATTTTAGTGAGCCAGGTTGTTTTTCTCAGCCCTTGTCCCACATGGTTACAAAGTTTGCTTGCATTTGCAATGCTCTCATCTGGTTTTTATAGCAAAGCTATCAGTGTGTGATGCAAGAAGTTTTATTTATTTATACTTATTTGTCATCCTGCTTGTTGCAGAGTCTGATGCTGATAAGAACTGAGAGGGAAAGGTCACACAGCTGGCATCCATGCTTAAGGAAGGACTACAACCTGCACCTCATTTTTAATCTGGTACCTTAACTTCCATACCACACTGACTCTCATTTTTAACAGGCTGAATGAACACTCAGACAACAGGCACTGAATGCATGGTTTGTATTATGAGTGGAACAATTAGTGAATCCATTGGACTACTAAACTTTACAGGATAAAAGCAAGGAGACTGCATCCTTCCATATCTACTTAGCTATGTTTTCCAGCTCCATTTTCTTTTGGTTCAGACATTTTAAACATGTTGCTACTTGTACCTCTCCTTCAAGCATGTCTGCTCAAACCCCAAGATAACTTTTTCCTTGTATCTTGGGCAAGACTAAATAGGATGAGCCTTTTATCCAAAAAAACATGGTTGTTTGTGGTGGGTCAACTACCCTTTCTTCTTATTACGCAGACCTAATATTCTAAGTGAAATGTTGTTTTCTGAAGGAGCTGAAAGTCTTGGATGTTGCACGTTGTTGAAGCTGTGTTATTGGGAATAGCTTATCTACTCTTAGTATGCACTGAAAAGAACATGCAAGGTTTAAATGAATAAAGAAGCACAGCCAGCTTGTTTTCAGGATATGTTTTTGGAAACAGGTTTTTCCCCCCCTGCCAGTTCCCATAGTTTCCACTTCTAAATTTATTAATACCATCTGGCACAGATTTCAATCATTTCTTCAATGCAGCCAATATAAAGGATAAGATTTGAGAGCTCATGATCCAATGTCTCTTCAAACCTCAAACCAGGCTTACAACTAGAAATGCATTGTCAATGGAGCTTGAGTCACTCAAAGGCAGTGAGGCAATTTCATAGGTAGAAATTCATGGCTTTATCCAGAACAAAAAAACAGCAGCTATTTCTATCTAATAGGAAATAGCACACTGGCCCATAAGGTTTCAGAGAAAGAGGTCTGTGATTTGTTCTTTTTTTGTTTGTTTGTTTGTTAGTCAGCTAACTAAGGTATGTAGGAAGCACATCACAATAGTAATGGGGGATTTTAATTACCCTGACATCAACTGGGAGACAAACTCTGCACCAAGTGGAAGATCCAACAGGTTCCTAACAAACCTAGCAGACAACTTTGTTTCCCAAAAAGTAAAGAAGGGAACAAGGAGATCAGCCATATTGGACTTAATTCTCATTAACAGAGATGAAATGATAGAAGGTGTTGAAGCTACAGGAACCTTGGGGACAAGTGATCACGTAATATTGGAATTTAACATTATGCAAACATAACTAGTAGAACAAAATCAAACACAAAAAAATTAGAGAGAACTTGGGAAGGATTGCATGGATGAGTATCCTCAAGGGGAAAAAAACTCAAGAAGCTCAATGGAACTGCATCTACAGAGAGGGAAGTATGCAGTGGAGTACCCCAGGGCTCTGTTTTAGGCCCAGTACTCTTCAACATTTTCATCAATGACTTGGACAAGGGAACAGATGGGGAACTCATCAAATTTGCAGATGACACCAAGCTGGCAGGAATAGCCAACCCTCCAGAAGATAGGCTCAAGATACAGAAGGATCTTGACAGACTTGAACATTGGGCGCTCTCTAACAAAATAAAATTCAATGGTGAAAAAAGTAAGGTTCTACATTTAGGGAAGAAAAACAAAAGGCACAGGTACAGTATATGTGGTACCTTGCTCAATAGTAGTAACTATGAGAGGGATCTTAGGGTCCTAGTGGACAACCATTTAGATATGAGCCAGCAGTATGCAGCAGCTGCCAAAAAAGCCAACACAGTTCTGGGCTGCATAAACAGAGGGATAGAATCAAGTTCACATGATGTGTTAATACCACTTTATAATGCCATGGTAAGGCCACACTTAATAGAATAGAATAGAATAGAATAGAATAGAATAGAATAGAATAGAATAGAATAGAATAGAATAGAATAGAATATTGGCGAAGTGTGATGTGACACACAAGGAATTTGTCTTGGTGCATATGCTCTCAGTGTACATAAAAGAAAACATACATTCATCAAGAATCATAAGGTACAACACTTAATGATAATCATAGGGTACAAATAAGCAATCAGGAAACAATATCAATATAAATCATGAGGATACAAGCAACAAAATTACAGTCATACAGTCATAAGTGGAAGGAGATGGGTGATGGGAACGATGAGAAGATTAATAGTAGTACAGACTTAGTAAATAGTTTGACAGTGTTGAGGGAATTATTCGTTTAGCAAAGTGATGGAATTTAGCAGAGTGAATACTGCAGTTTCCTACTCATTTTCTCCAGAAAGGAGATAGTATTCCATGAGTCCTTGAATGAGGAAAGAATAGGTAGGAGATGATTAGTCTTCCATCTTAAATAGATGTGGCTTGCCATTACAATCAATCAGAACTTGAAACTTGGGGGGGGTTTGCTACCATTTCTTTTGTTTTTTGGGCAAAAAAGTGGTCTGAATTGGTTAGCTGACTAGGTTTAGAAGTTTGCACAGGACAACTGAATGACCGAATTTAGTTTAACTCTATATGTATTGACTCTGTTTAAGTTCTGTATATCCCAAAAGGATTGATGGGGCCACCACATGATACGACCTCCTTCCCTCTGACCCATTCCATCACATTCCACTTCACTACAAGGTGAGTAATTTGATAGATGAAGAACATAACTTGGAAGACATCCAAGAAGTTCAACAAGCTTTAACTAAAACAGCTAGACTTATGATTAAAGTGCTGGGCATAGATTTAAACGTAGAGAAAATCAGGAAGTAGATAAAGTTTGCAGAACTTAATAGCTCTTTCCCTTTCAATGCTATGTCCTTTCTCCATACACTGTGAGAAATTTCGTAATTGTTAGAACAATTAATCAGTGGAATGACTTGCCTCCAGAACAGAGGTGGGTTTCAGCAGGTTCTGACCAGTTCTGGAGAACCGATAGCAGAAATTTTGAGTAGTTCGGAGAACCAGTAGTAAAAATTCTGACTGGCCCTGCCCCCATCTATTCTCTGCCTCCCGAGTTCCAGCTGATCGGAGGAAATGGGGATATTGCAGTAACCTTCCACTGGAGTGGGGAGGGAATGGAGATTTTACAGTAACCTTCCCCTGGAGTGGGGAGGGAATGGACATTTTACAGTATTCTTTTCCTGGACTGGGGTGGGAATGCAGATTTTACAATATCCTTCCCCTGCCACGCCAACCAAACCACGCCCACTAAGCCACACCCACAGAACCGGTAGTAAAAAAATTTGAAACCCACCACTGCTCCAGAAGTTGTGGGTATTTCAACACAGGAGGTTTTCCAGAAGAGGTTGGACAACAATTTGTCCAGAATAGAATGAAGATTTCTGCCTTGAGCAACGGGTTGCCCTAGAAGACCTCCAAGGTCCTTTCCAAGTCTGTTATTCTATTATTCTGTCTATTGTCTATTTAGTCATTGACTGCATAGTAACCCAATACTGTTTTTGCTGTACCTTTCTTAACTATGAAAGCAATGCTGTTCTTTTATTGTTTTTCATGTCCTGGATAGTAAACTGTGATATTTGACTGAAAGGATCCTGTTCCAATCAGTTTACTGATGCCTAATGTGTAGTTGATTCATTTAATTTTTTACTGTATTGAGCTTTCCTATGTTTAAGCTCATGCTGCTTATGTTTTCAGTCTAATTTTGTATTTGCCATTTTGGATTTTCTTTTCAGGCATGGCAAAATGCTGCAACTAGATATTCTGAAGGGTTTCATCTAACAACATAAAAATACCATTAGTATTCTAAAAGACCCGATGTTGTTGAATGCCATTTATCCTAAAGGAGCCCTTATCAGACTATAGTTTGTTTTATATATTATATATTATACCCCTATGATTTTCTTGGTAAAATACAAAAATGGTTTAGCGTTGTCTTGTCCTATGAAGTATGAAATGATAGTAAAATGATATCCATCACTAGCATCTTTCTAGATTGCTGCAGGACTCTCTCTCTCTCTCTCTCTCTCTCACACACACACACACACACACACCCATTCACACACATACACATCTTTCTCTCAGTGATGAAATCCAAATTTTTTTTACTACGAGTTTTGTGGGCGTGGCTTGGTAGGCTTGGTGGGCATGGCAGGAAAAGGATATTGCAAAATCTCCATTCCCACCCCACTCCAGGGGAAGGATATTGCAAAATCTCCATTCCCACCACACACTGGGGCCAGCCAGATGTGGTATTTGCCGGTTCTCTGAACTACTCAAAATTTCTGCTGATGGTTCTCCAGAACCTGTCAGAGCCTGCTGAATTTCACCCCGCTCTCTCTCTCTTCTGTCTGTTTACTTATTTTCTATAGCTGGGCAATTGGGATGATTTGGATAATCCTGCTGGGATTATATATTCTTACTGGTGTCCTTTGCTACTTACTCCCACAGACAGACCCAACCATGATGAAGCAATACAGCAGGATTTGAGATGAAGTTTCCTTTTAAACCCATCTAAATTAGTGGTCTTCATTTCTCAAGGCAGAAAATTTTACAATTTAATTGTATATTGTATTAAAGGAACTGTTCCTGTGAATTTCCACTTGAAGATGAAGTGGTGCATGTGTCAAAACTAGGCAGGGGGTAAGGAAAAGAAAAGAGAGAGACATGCCATAAAAGCACAGGCCGATTCAGGCATGCCACAACAAATGAGGAATTGTGTTGAGGTGGGGAATCCAGGTAATAGAGTGAATTTAGAACTGAAATATGTTCCATTCTCAACATTGGGATTCTTTGGTGCTCTTGACTGAAAATGCATTACTCAAGCTGAGCTCACTGTCTATTAGTGGTTAGATACTTCTGTGAGTTTTATCTCCATGGTAACCAAACATCTCCCTGGTAAGTACACAATAAAAAATGTGAAAGAGGTGGATGCCAAGCCACAGACAGCTTTGATTGTGTGGCGTATTCTTATTTGGGAAGGTTTACTTCTTATTGGGAAAAAAAAAAAAGAAAAATGCAAACTTTAACAGCAACTCAACGCAGACCTTGGATCCATTGGGTACTAAAGAAGTAATGATTTTGAAAGTTTTACATAACATAGTTCTCTTGATAAACATCCAGTGCAGCTGCATGGTCAACCATAATCCTTTTGAGCTGGTGCAACAATTTCCCAGAAATTGTAGGTTGCTACTTTATCTAAGTAACACTGGTCCCCCTAGTCCAGTGATGGCTAACCTTTTTGCCACTGTGTGCCAAAAGCAGGGGGAGCGCAGGGGGGTCAGGAGCGTACGTGCCCACACCCATAATTCAATGCACCCCTCCCCCTGTGCATGTGTGCATGACCACTCTGTGCTCCCCCCGCTTTTGGCATATGATAGCACGGTGGGCCAGTTTTTCGCTCTCCCCAGGCTCCAGTGGCTTTTTTGGAGCCTGGGGAGGGTGAAAACAGCCTTCCCCCCCATTCCTGGAGGCCCTCCGGAAACCGGAAACTGCCCGTTTCCTGACTTCTGGTGGGACTGGAAGGCCAGTTTTTCATTCTCCCCAGGCTCTAGAGGCTTTCTTGGAGCCTGGGGAGGGCGAAAATGGACTTTCCCGCTGCCTGGAGGCCGGAAATGGCCCATTTCCCATCTTCTGGTGGCCCCGGAAGGCCCGAAAATCAGCTGCCCTGCACGCACATTTTATTTATTTATTTATTTATTTATTTAAATTTATATACCGCCCTTCTCCTAGTGGACTCAGGGCGGTGTACAGCCAAGAATAAAAAACACTCCAATACAAAATTTAAAATATTAATAAAAGAATTAAATAATTTTGGCCCAATAAATTTAAAAACCCAATAAGCAATTAAAATTTAAAACCCATAAAACTTTAAGCTTAAAAAAGAGAGGGGGGGGGTTACGCCAGCCCAGCTGGCGTTACATTCATGCTGGAGCTGAGCTAGGGCAACGCTTGTGTGCCCACAGATATGGCTCTCTGTGCCACCTGTGGCACATGTGCCATAGGTTTGCCATCACAGCCCTAGTCAATACTGTTTATTCCAATGGGAGATGCACAACCTCTTTCCTGTTAAGAGCCTCACTTGGCCTTTGAACTGTCTGCCAGAGGCCATAGTCCAAAAATCGAGTAGCCAGGACAAAGGTAAACGTTAATTTTACTTCACCTAAAATGAGATTGCATTCATTCAATACTTTACTCCTCATGGTTTTTTTTATAACATTGTCCCTTGTTTACATTGTCCTATTTAGATAGGTGACAACTTTTGGATGGCCCCTCAAGAAATGGTTGATGTGACAGTTAAAGGAGCTGCTCCAAGAACTCCAGGGTGACCTTTAACAGAATAACAAAGTTGGAAAGGATCTTGAAAATACCAAGGATTGAAGCTGAAGATCTGTCATATGCAAGGCCTTTGTTCTACCACTGAGTTGCAATCATTCTCTGTGGGAATATAATAAGAAGCTCTTCATACCGGCTCAGAAATGCGCCTCATTTAATACATTGTTCTTTAACTATACTGTACTAATAATGGCTTTTCGTGATTTCTGATTGACCATTATTTGGAATTGCTGGAGATTAAATCTGGGATTTTCTACCTGCACAGCATGCATTTTACCATTGTAGCAGATAACAATGAGTTTACAGGGTAGGGAGGTGGGGAGAGAGTTTGGGGTTAGGATGATGCTTTTTGCATGACGGCATGAGACCAGTCATAGTCACCATGTAATGACTGAATATGCTGGCAAGACATAGAGGTGAAGCAAGAAGAACAACTAGACTAGTTTCAAATCTATGCAAGAGATCAAAACAGATCAGTGGTGGGATTCAAGTAATTTAACAACTGGTTCTCTGCCTTAATGATTTCTTCCAACAACCAGTTTGCCAAACTGCTCAGAAAGTTAACAACCGGTTCTCCTGAAGTGGTGCGAACTGGCTGAATCCTACCACTGAAACAGATGTCTGGAAAGAGCTGACTAGTTGTTTTGTTTTTTTTGTTTGTAGTCTAATCCTTGGGACAAAGAGGGTCAGTGATAATTGGTATTATTACTATTTATTACATGTATATGTTCCCCAAAGCCCAGGGAGGTTTTTTTTATTTTTTTTGTTTTGTTTTGTTTTGTTTTATTTAGCATATGGCATATTATACTTAGACTTAGCAATATAAACTAACATTTCAACTAGATTAGTAGAACCCAATAAAATATAAATGTCAAAAAGATCTACATTCAAATATTAATGTCTAACCATTGAAGCATAGCTTTGTTTATACCGTATTTTTCGGAGTAAAAGACACACCTTTTTCTCCCAAAAAAAGAGGGTGAAAATCTTTGTGTGTTTTATTCTCCAAATGTAGCCCCGCCCAGCTTCTCAAATGGAGGTTTCAAAAAAGCATCAGAAATGAAGCTTCAGAAAAGAAGCCCCCAAACAGAGTTTCAGAGGCTTTTTTTTCTGAAGTTCTGTTTCGGAGGCTTTCAGAGGCAGAAAAAAAAAAAAAAAAAAAGCAAGGCACAGAGCTCACAACCAAGGAACCTGTTGCTAAAATTCACCTCTGGGAACAGCTGATTGAGGGTATTCCGGGAGGCCGATCCACCTGCCAATCAGCTTTTTTCTTCTTTTCCTCCCCAAAAACTAAGATGCGTCTTATACTCCGAAAAATACAGTATTTTTTTTAAAAAAAACCCAGTAAAACTCAATAAATGCCCTGAGTTTACAGCCAGTCACAATGTAATCTACAGTTTGATATGGGATCCCATAGTCACATTGAGGGGACGATTCTATGCACCAATTATATAGAGTCCCAACAGATACCATATGAGACGTGAATCCTCTTCAGGATTGTCCATTGTTGAAGCAGTAGGTCAAAGGCTGGCACCCTTTTTTTGTGGGGTTATTTAGGTCTTCCTATAACTGGGCATTCAGTGACCCATTTGGCTTTCCATTGGGAATTGATGTTAAAGCTGTTGGCAGCTGGTTGGGAGGATATTTGGATTTTGGAGGGAACTTGATTCCAGAAGGCAGGGACAAAGACAGAGAAATTGCATTTCCAGGGTCTGGATGGATGGCCCTGTTTAATTGAAGGAAACTGGAGTGTGCCAGCCTTGTCATATAGAATTGGCCATGCAAATATTTTAGGAGATAGACAATCCCTCAAGTGGCCAAACCCTATGGTTTATAGATGGTATTGAATACTACAAATCACATCTACAAGCAAACTGCCAACCAGTACATCTTGCAAAGTAGAGGTATTGTATTTATTTGATTTTTATCTCACCTTATATAATTTTATAAGTAACTCAAGATGGTAAAGCATACTGAGGGTGTGTTCATTACTGCCATCCTGCTGTATTCTGGATCAGCTGAAGCTTCTGTATAGTCTTCAAGGGCAGCTCCATGGTGAACCAGATAAGGCCTTCCTGATTACAGTTACCACTTCCTTCTTGAGCTGTGAATCCAGGAAGAGCCTCAAAACATAGCCCCATGGAACATGCTACTAGTACTAGTACTACTACTACTACTATTTGGCAAATGCAAAATACAGTTACGAAATATTTAAAAACAATTTCAACCAGCTATTAAAAATAGCTGTGTTTTAGGACCTTGTTAAAAATTTCAACTTAATTGGGAATACTTGTCCCCCCCCCCCAAAGGGGAGGGTGTTTAAGAGAAGTTTTGGCTTTCCAACCTGCAAAAGTTGGATCTTCAATTCTTCCTGATGACCTGGAGTGGAGGTGGGGGCAGGAGAGGAATTGTAGATAATGGGAACTTTTCTCTCATAAACTGGGCTCTAGCTGTAAGCTTTAAAAGTAATTACCAGCCTGGAGTAGGAGAGAAGGTGAGAAAGGGGGAAAAGAGGGGAGGAGAAGGGGAAAGGAAGGGGAAGTAGGAAAGAGGAAGGAGAGGAGGAGGGAGAAAGTAGGAGAGGAGAGGAGGGAAGGAAGGGAAAAAAAGGACAAGAAGGTTTGTTGTGAAATGAGGGAAAAGAAGGGGTTGAAGAGCAACCCCGAATGTAATTAAAATGTCTTATTTTTATGCTTTCTTTAAGAATAATATGCATCGGTATGACCTATTATATATTTACTGTACTTTATGTGTATAAGAAATAAAAATAAAAAATTTTGGGGGTGGGGGGGGGAAGAGAAAAGTAATTACCAGCCTTCTGTATTTCACCCAGAAAAAAATGGCTTTTGAGTGCTTCTGGTTTAAGTGTAATCTGGACACTGATTTTCTCTGAAGACCAGCCTGGTTGCTGAATTCTGTTTGATTTGATATTTAGGCATTAGTGATAAAGGCAGTATCATAAATAATGTATTGTGGCAAACACACCTGAGTGTTATCTGTAGATGCAGATTTTTAAGCCAGAGAGAGATCCAACTGGAGTTAGGGGTGATCTTGGAAATAAAAATGATGCACTCTGATTTTCAGTAAACCATAATACTGGTGGCATCTTTTTCCCTTTTTAAATTGAAAACCTCTTTTTAGTTTTTTCTTTTTAATTGAAAAATTCAAATGGGTCAGGGATCCAGATGGGTGGCTAATGAAGTGTTTACAATCTCACTGTTGCTCTTAGCCATCCGTTTGGGACTCCAGTATTATCCTGGCAGGCAATATCATACATACCCATCATAGAAAATCTGTTCGTATTTCTTCTGTTCCATCAGTCAGTTCCTGGATCATCTGGAGATAGATGGGAGGAACAGCAGAGGCCAGTGGAGCTGAGGAGCCATTCAGCATTCAAGTGCCCTTCTATATTCAGGCTGCATGGCCCTCCTGTTTAATCAAGAATTGTTCCTTCTCTCTTGAAGACAAAGCCCAGGAAGTACCAGGGAAGGGGGAGCACCTTTAATTCAAACCATAAAATAGCAAAAGCTAGAATAGAACAGAACAGTTTTGAATCTTGACTTGCCTGCTTGGGGGAATCCATTCCCTGCATCACCTCAAACAAGGAAATGTCCTTGATAAGTCTGGCTGGAATTCTTGCTAATCTTGCATTGGAAATTTCTAGCTAGTATTGAATCAAGTACAGTGTCAATTACATACTGGCTTTGTCTTTAAACAGAGGCTGAGAAGCATTCTGTAGGGGAAAATGTGATTTCCTGCTATAACAGATTCTTGAACTTATATAATTTATACATGACCATACATATTTGCGGCTTCTATAGTTCCATTGATCTGGAACCAGCCTCTGCATGCATGTCCTTCCCTGCCGCAAAGACTGATGGCATCCTAATTTTGACTGCGCTGCGCACCTTACTCAGAAATGGCTTCCCCTTTTGAGATGTGGTTGCATAATCCATAATCACTCTGTCAGTCAGTCTTCCCTGGGTGGGCACAATCTGCATCTTTCTGCAGACAGTTTCATCAGCTGCTCCCTGAGCAATTCTTCAGGTGGATTTATCTCTGTTTCAGTGCAGGGAATCTCGAAAATAAATACAGCAGACTTGATTTGCTGGGCCACCATTTGTCCCCAACCTAACCATTCTCCCCTTGTCTGCCCTGATGCCCACCTCCTCGCCGGGTTCTCTGCTCCTTCCTGCTCCCCCAAGAGCCCTCACCTCTTTCCACTTCCACTTTTCCTCGGGACATGCCGAGCGGCCTCTGGAGCCGCTCTGGAGATGCTGAAAAGAGCGTCACCGGCTCTTAGCAACGCGCCTAGCAACAAGCTAACATCTTTTCCCTCTGGACCAATCCGGGAAGGAAGGGAACATCTGGACGCCCGCCTCTCTGCTTGCTGAAGAGAGGAGGCGATGAGCTCGCCAGTGACCGCAGGGATCCGCAGAAAGCTGGCCGGCGGGAACGGGAAGAGATCAACCGAGCCCTCGCATCAGCCTTCCCCTGGGACATGTGCACCGTTGGGAAGGTAAGCAGAACTGAGCAAGGCAGAACAGGGCAGGGCACCGCATCCTCCCGCAGCCCGCTTCGTCTTCCGCGTTTTTAGAGATGCTCTGAGAAGCAGCGGAGCTGAGAGGCGTGGAAGCTGTGCGCTTCGAACGCCGGACATCCTCCACGGCTGAGCCCCGCGCAATGCCCTTCTGATCCGCTGCAACGGGTTTCTGGGCATACATCAAGTTACCCCTCAGCCTTCGCCGAATAGTTCCGCGACGAGGGTCTCCGTGGGTACAAACTGATGGCGGCACGAGAGAGGCAAGAAAACGGTGCCCTCCCCTTCCCCAGTTACCCCTGAGAAGACAAATGGCAGAAACGAAGCTACTCCGATGATAGGCCTTTCAACGTTTCAGGGCTGTTTTCTTTGGCAGCGGAGATTCTCTCTCTCTCTCTCTCTCTCTCTCTCTCTCTCTCTCTCTCTCTCTCTCTCTCTCTCTCTCTCTCTCTCTCTCCGCGTGTTGTGGAGCGGTGGGTTTGTGCTATTCCTAAAGCGATGAGGATTATCTGCTGGGACTTTTTGCTTGCCCGAAGGCCCTCTTGTTACGTCCCAGCCACGTTTCCTTGTCCTCCCTGTATAAGGTATTTTATCCATCCAATTAACACCTAAGTTCTCTCTCCCTCTGGTCCCCCTTTCCTGCATGATAGATTAGCATCCTTCTGAGAAGTTCTTCACGCTGCTGTTCTTTTAATTCAAGACAGCAACACTTGTTGCTGTCAAGCGTTCATTTGATGGCTTGCAGGAAACCACCTCTCTGCTCCTGCCTCTGCCCTTAACAGAGATACAGCCATACAGAGAGAGAGAGAGAGAGAGAGAGAGAGAGAGAGAGAGAGAGAGAGAGAGAGAGAGAGAGAGAGAGAGAGAGAGAGAAATTGGTTTCAATATTTCTTTCACACTGACTTTTTGTGTGTGTGTTTGTGTGGTGGTGGTATTGGGGAATCAAGCCACGTTCTTCCTCAACCTAGCAACCTCCAGATGTATCAGACAACTTATCTCATGATCCCTGGGCTATTTATTTTATTTTTATTTATTTATTTCATCAAGCGTATATTTTATGACAGATACAAGTGTAAACATAATTATAAATACATGAAAAGGATACGAATAAAAGAAAGCATTAGGACAGGGACGGTAGGCACGCTGGTGCACTTTTATGCATGTCCCTTAAAAACGGTTTCTGAGAAAATACAGCGAACACATTCAGTAACAGTAACAGAGTTGGAAGGGACCTTGGAGGTCATATAGTCCAACCCCCTGCTCACGCAGGAGACTAGGGATTCAAACCGCCGAACTGCCAAGCTTTCTGACTGACAAGCTCAGTGTCTTAGCCACTGAGCCACTAGTCAGGCTATGATGGGGAATGTGAATCCAGTATGTCTGGAGGGCACCACATTGGAGAAATATTGAATTCTAGGGTGGGACTTTCTGAAAAATAACCATCATAAGGTTCTGGCATGTATGAGAAATAGCCTGCCTAAGATCAGGTAACATATGGAACATACATGCCAACATGGAACATTGTATTGACACATATATTCTCTCAATATCAGGGCAAATTTCCCTGCATTGTTTAAAGAGGATGTCCTAGGACTTAGCTATATATGAAATGCTGTAAGTTTTTATAACTTTGTAACACTCTTATTTTCATGGTCCATGCCAATAAATGGAATCACAGTGACATCATGTTTTAAATTTAGCTCTCAAAAAGCATGTTAGTAGAATATTTTAATTGCCTCTTTATAGGTTCCATACTGGCAACTAAGCTTCTTCCATGCCGGTTCATTCAAATCATACAATCAATATCCAGATAACTCTATCTTCTATCTACATAGACAAGAGAAATAATTTGCATAACCTTAATGGGATACCTTTTTGTGATTAAAGTGCACATCTATCATTTGGGGGAAAGTTGAGAGTCACATTTTAGAGGAATCTGCACTGGATTGGGTCTTGGCTCGGGCTGGTGGTGGCAATCTCTCTCTCTCTCTCTCCCTCTCTCCCACCTCTCTCCCTCCCTCCCTGCCTCCCCACCTCTCTCTCTCCTGTATCTAGGGCTTACATTATACTTGTCAATTGTTTCCCAATAAAATGGAAGGAAATTATGCCACAGTTTTTCAGGGGATAGGATGAGAAGGACTCCTAAGGATTAGAAAAAGGCATCCTGTCCTCAATATAACTACCCCTGGTTTAGTGCCTGTTGACTATTGAATTAAGGGAATCTTTGCCAAGTACAATCCTCAGATGGACCAAGTCTACAATTCCCAGATTTCCCATCTGCCATGGTGGGCTGGTTGGGGATTTTGGATATTGTAGTTCCAATACTTTATCGGGGAAATCTGAACTAAGGGGTCTTTCTTGGCATTGAACCTGGTATCCATCACCCCATATTACCAACTGCAGCAAGCAACAATCTTGACTTGCTTCAAATGGTTGTTTTAAAGATTATGACATCCTTAACTAACCTGATGCCCTGCAGATGTATGTGGGGGTCCAAATCCTAGAATACCTGGCTAAGAATGGCATAAAAATAAACTAAACATACATACCCACGTGAAATATTATATACAAGCATTCAGTTTAAAGCTTTGATGGGATGAAATAAAAATTAAAGAACCAATACCTGAGACTGCAAAATATGTAGCATGTAACAATATCCCAGCAAAATTCTGAATGCTACCATACTATTAAATGTTTACTGTATTTGAAATTCAAGCTCAGAGTGCTTCACTCTTAATTGTGGCAGGGATCAGATGTGAACTTTCACAAGCTGTCAGAAACCGAGAAGGATTCCATGACTTGTGTCAGATAGTTCCCACTGCAAACGAACCATCAAAGTCAACCAAATGCTACAGAAGATAGGAAAGAAGTCTAATCCAGAAGACTGAAATATCAACTAGGCTCCTTTATTCAATTTCAAACAGTGAATTAAAAATACTATATTGTATTCAGAATGAAGATTTTGATCTGATCCAGCTAGGAACACAGCTGCATGAATGACCAGCTGCATGCAAAATTAGGTGCTGAATGGTTTTCCTGTAAGCTGATTTGCCAGCTCAATGCATTTCTTTAAAGCTGGTATCTAGTATTCCAACAGCAAGGATAGGGAAATAACACCTTGATTCAACCCTCTCCCTCCCAAGAAGCAACGGATAGAAGACTTGAGAATGTGAAAATGTGCTGCCCACATATTCATTTGGACCACTTTCTGACCGGAATAATTAAGTTTCCTTTGAACAGTCAACACATTCAGAAATAGTAGGAGACTATCTAGCATGCCCTGTCAAGGTTTATTGAATAACCTTCTTAGGAGTCAGTTTGGAAGGAAATTCATGTTGACTACCAACCATGAAGAACAAGCAACTTCGCTGTGATTGTGCACTTAATACAATCAAACTGTGCTGGGAGATAAATGCATGTTGAGAGTAAATACACTATGAGTTTGGGATTTATTTATTTTTTTTGCATAGCATCAGCATGGATGCATAAAGCTATTCAATCGACTCTATCAACAGCTCTAGGATGGGGTAATACAATGAGAATTTGCCTATGGAGGCAAGATTCCTTCCAATAATAGCTGCAGGGACAATAACAAGACAATTTGCTGTAGACAAGTGGCAGACCATTATTGCAAGCAGTGGTGATGGGTGGGTGGATTAGGAGAAACTTTGGTCTAATGCATCTGGCAAAGCGCCATTGGACCATACCATATCTTGGAGCATTAACGAGAAGACCAAAACATCTCCTAAAAATATAAGGAGCTTCACTGTATTAAATATGTGTTAATCACTTTGGAAGGATTTCATAGACTTTTCCAAGTCTCCAGATGATAGATTGTGATGTCACATTCAAGGCTCTTTGCAATTTATATTAATTATGTATAGGGAACATTTTCCTGCTTACTGATCTCCTAACCTCATTTAAGTGGTGCTATTAAAATCAATGGGAGTTACTTCTCAATCAATAGGTTTCAGGTTGAAGAGTTCATGAGCCTATTGATTTGGCAAATCTTTCCTCATTCATACTCAGAGCTGCCCTCTTCAGGACTAGAGCACAGCCATGGCTTTGTTTCCCTGCAAAGTTCTTCAAGAGAATGAACCACCCTTTGTGGCTGAAGCCAAGGAACTGAATCCAAACCCCAAGCCAAAAAATGACTAGCTGAAAAAGAATAGCTAGAATAAAAAGAGCGAGTAATCACTTTGGAACCATTCTGCACAGATTGTGGCTCATACCAAATGAAACCCACCGATCATAAGTTTATCGACACCCCACACCCCTACTTAGCTCTTCAGATTTTTGAAGCACCTCTTTGGCTGTAGACATGTCATAAAACGTCCTATTTATCATTAGGAAATATCCAGTGGTGGGATTCAGCCAGTTTGCACCACTTCAGGAGAACCGGTTGTTAACTTTCTGAGCAGTTTGGCAAACTGGTTGTTGGAAGAAATAATTAGGGCAGAGAACCAGTTGTTAAATTACTTGAATCCCACCACTGGAAATATCCCATTCATCACACTTATTTAATTCTCTCTCCCTTTTGTGCATGGCCTTAGCTCCTTTAGATTTCATGTTTGGCACGCCAGGCTTCATTTTCAGTCCATATTGCCTTTTGTGGAGAGGTTTAAAAGTATCTTTTAAAAATTCAAAACTTAAACCTGTGACTGCTGGTTTTTCAGGGGGTCCTGAGCAAGCTAAATTTTAATGAGTTTATGCTTTGCATGTTTTCAAGTCAAGAAGCTTTTCTTGTCTAAACATGCAATCCATGCCTTGACTTTAATTCTCAGGTCATAATCAGAACAGTGTTAAAACTACCCAGCAAAGGCTAGATTTTTTTAAAGGTGAGAAGCAGACCATCAAGCTTTAGCTAGATGGCTGAAATTTCCACTACCTGAAGAAGCTGCATTTTTCTGTGTCTTGCCTGAGCAAGCCTGGGAAATCTCCGGATCTCCCTGAACTCAACTTTCTGGCTTCAGAGTTGGGCTGTACTCCTATCTTTTAATGTCCTTTAGCATAGATTGTGATATCAGTGATTGCCCTTCCTGATCATTCTTGGCCTAGATTTATAAACCACTCTCCCAACCAGCTGACATTGATCAGATGTGGTGCATTGTAAATAGGGTGGATGTTATGAACAGGAAGGCAATGGGGAGATGGGAGTTGGGAGAGAAGCAACTGCAGCTGCTCCACATTGTCTGAGACTGTTTGCTAGCTTGGAATCATGAATCCTGGATTGACAATCCTTTCCTTTACTTCCACTCCAAAAGCCTTTTGTTTAATCTGAGACCAGAACAGATATTGCTAATGAACTGCAAAAGCCATGGCTATAGAAATAGGAATGATTTTAGAAACATGCCAGAAATGGCGCATAGCAATCTATTGCAAAATAGGAACAAGATCCTAGAATACAGAGGTCCCCAATCCTTGGGTCATGGACCGGTATTGATGTTAGGAACATGGCTGCACAGCTGGAAATGAGTGGCAGCTGAGCAAGTAAAGCTTCATTTGTATTTGCTGCTGCTCCCCACTGCTAGCGTCATTGCCTCAGCTCACATCATCTCATCAGGCATTAGATTCTCGTAGGAGTGCGAACCCTACTGAAAACTGCTCATGTGAGGGATCTAGACTGCGTGCTCCCCCTCCCCCTCCCCACAGTCCATGGAAAAATTGTCTTCTATGAAACTGCTCCCTGGTGCCAAAAAGATTGGGGACTGCTGCTAGAATTGGCAGGGTTGAACCCTTGACTATGGAAACTTGGGAGAATTCCGATACACAAAAATGTTCTTCTGTTATCAGAAAAGTTAGAAATCTGTGTGTCTGTGTTATGCCTGAGGGGTGTTGATTTACCTAGATAGGCATTATTTGCTGACCAGCATTACTTTTCAAGAGTTTCAGATGCTGGGCCATGTGTTGGGGTGATGGGGTATTTAAAAATCAATATGGATGCATTAATTGTATGGTTGCAGCTGCCTTTTCTAATTTTGCACACCACTTCCCTCTTCTCCCCCATGAATGACCCTGCTCAGAACGATGTGCCTATGGCAGTGGTGGGGAGTTTGCTATTACGTGCTGTCTGAAATTAAGATTGTGCAGCGGACTAAAGTGCTGTTAATTAGCACTTAGCTGCCAGCTGCCTGCAATTACTGTGAGTTCAAATCTCACCAGGCTCAAGGTTGACTCAGCCTTCCATCCTTCCGAGGTAGGTAAAATGAGGACCCGGATTGTGGGGGCAATAAGCTGACTTTGTATAAAAAAGAACACCACTTAGGGGGGCCAAAAGCCCTACTAAGCAAGTATATACAAAAGTATGATTATCTGGTTATCTACGGGACCGCCTACTACCACCAATAGCCTCCCACCGGCCGGTACGCTTTCACAGAGAGGGGCTCCTCCAGGTGCCGTCAGCCAAACAATGTCGACTGGTGGCCCCTAGGGGGAGAGCCTTCTCTGTGGGGGCTCCTACCCTCTGGAACGAGTTCCCCCCAGAGATATGGACGATCCCGGATCTGCGCACCTTCTGCCGTGCCCTTAAGACCTTTTTATTTCACCAGGCGGGCTTGGCCTAATTTTCTCCCTTTTACTTCTTTTAATATGTAAATTTTAAATTGGTTTAAACGATGGGGTTGTTTTAATTTGTCTGGCCAAATTATTTAATTTTATTTTATTCTGCTTTTTAAATTTTGTAATTGTGTATTTTATTGTGTGGCTGTTCACCGCCCTGAGTCCTTCGGGAGTAGGGCGGTATACAAATCAAATAAACATAAACATAAACATATTGCTTAACATATTGTAAGCTGCCCTGAGTCTCTGGAGAAGGGCGGCATATAAATCGAACCAATAAATAAATAAATTAAGAAAACTGCTTAGAAAATAATTCTAGTGTGGCTGTTCCCAAGAGGAAGTGAACAGCTTGTATCCCAATCTTGACCTGGTGTTTATGATGTTGGTTGCAATTGGATGAGGTAGTAGAACTTCTGCACTAAAACCGTATTTCCTGATTTCTTGTCTTTGTATAATTTGTCAAGTTTGGTTTGTAAAAACTAAATATTTTTGTTAAAAATTTGCACTAGTTTGCCTGCATTAGAATACACATTTCCCTAAATATTTGCCCAATGTACAAAGCTTTATTTTTTAAATTGCAAAGTGCTTTGAAAAAATACCCCAATGTACCAGTTATGAATAACTAATTTTTCATTTCTGTATCAGTCTGAAAATATGTTATTACATACATATTTAAAAGCAAACTAATCAAATTTTTCCTTCCACTCTAATCTGTATTAACTCTCCTGTCCAGGACAAAATTCAGAATGGTCATTGCTGATTGCAATCTTTGGTGTCATGGAGCACCAAAGATCAGCTGGAGCACCAAGATCAGCTGAAGGTGCCATCCATCCATCCATCCATCTTGAGTTTCTTTGAAGGAAAAGCTATTTGAGCATTTGATGAACAATAAATGTTTCAGTAAGATAGGTTGGTTAAAATAAGTGGAATAAGAAGAGTGGAATAAGAAGCATAAGCTTATGTCCTTGGTCTTAAGCACAGGATTTGTTTAAATCAATAGTAAAGTTTGTCTTCTTTTTGAAAGGGAATTGAATTGTCCTTGAAACTAGCAACTTCCTTGTTAATATTTGCCATTTTACCCGGGCTTTTTAGAGCCTTTGGGAAATTTATGAAGCTGCTTTATCAATGTTTATGTATTTTAACTATAAACTGCCAAGAGCCAGTTTGAAGTGGATGGCATACAAATTGGTAAAATAAAATAAATAAGCTTGAAATGACACGTCTTTCAAGAAAGCAAAGGGAAAAAAAGTGTTGGACCCCTGAATAGGTGGCCCTTGAGTTTTAAAGCTTCCATCTCAGAGAGATCTACCTTGGTATATGAAGATGTAACTGGGTTAAAAGACTGATCTTGTTGATGTCCTAAGACAAAGGACTGGATGAAGCTTATGAAGAGAGCTACAACATTTCTGAGACAAAGGGGCACCCACAACAATGAATTTTCATATGGTTTGTTTTATTTCACAAATTAAACCTAATAGACTGATACAATTAAATACGCACAACACTGACTTCCTGCCCACAAAGCAAAAGCACTAAACTCTACTGTAGCCTTCCCCTCTTATAAGTTAGATGGATCAGAAACCTGTCAAGATATACTTTCTGTCTGAATCATTTCTCTTGCAATGGTCAAACGTAGCTCAACAGAACTGACCCAAAAATAAACCATAAGACTGAGCTTGCAATTCAATAATTTCTTTATTTTTTTTAAAAAAAAATAAAGTATTTAATTTTAAATACTTTAAATACTGGTTGTCATCAGTAGCCTAGCAAACTAAAAAAAAAATGCTACTTACAGTCAAGGATACTTGACTTATAGTTTTGTCTTGCTCACATTTACTGATCTATCATTGATCAACATGATTTGTCTTCTCTTGGAGGTATCATCAATTACCTTAGATATGACCCAGAAATCCGATTTTTTTTACTACTGGTTCTGTGGGCGTGGCTTGGTAGGCATGGGGTGGCTTGGTGGGCGTGGCTTGATGGGCATGGCAGGGGAAGGATACTGCAAAATCCCCATTCCCTCCCCACATCTGGGAGAAGGATATTGCAAAGTTTCCATTCCCACCCCACTCTGGGACCAGCCAAAAGTATTTGCCGGTTCTGCGAACTACTCAAAATTTCCACTATCAGTTCTCTGAACTGCTCAAAATTTCTGCTACCGGTTCTCTAGAACCTGTCAGAACCTGCAGGATTTTACCCCTGATATGACCTTTTCTTATTTCCTAGTACGCAAGTAAGCAGTAAGCAAGGTCTAGGATAGCAAAATGCTTTCAGGATATTCCACCACCCCAAAAAAAGTTTGCTTTGGGGTGCTTGTATACTTTTCTTTCTCTCACTTACCTTTCCATCTTTCCTCTCTTCCTCCTCCCTTGATTCATTTTAACAGGTGTTTGTTCAGCAGAACTGTGTGGGAAGCGATGCTAGCTAAGCCTTTCCGAAGACAGAAACTCATTAGAACCACTGAAAGCACAGCAAGAAGTCACTTTGTGGATTGATTTGGCACGACAAGGTACAACATATTGCTTGGGTTTAATTAAAGTAAGAAACAACAAAGCAGGGGCATTGTAAGTCTCTGAAGGAGTCTGGAACTTCAATCTCAAGATACTGGCATCAGCAGTTGGATGTTTTACTCCTTATGACAGCCTTCTCCAGCCAGATTCTCTCCAGATGTGTTGTATTGCATTTTCTGATCACTAATTTTTCTGGTTAGAGAAGATGTAAATTGTGATTAGAAATATGCAAAGCATCAGATAGGGGAAGATAGTTCTATATCGTGTTTCATAGAACTCATGGTTACTCTGCATTGGACTGTGGTGCTGCTATAGATAGCCAAAGGAGTTCCTAACTTGGTGCTCCAGAAAAACTAGTATGTCTTTCATGTTCCTTTAAATCTGTTAATTCTGGGCTGAATTCTTAGTCTAAGTTTAGAGAGAACCAGAGAACCTCTCTACTTTTTTGGCTTCATGCTTGATTCTCATAGAAGTATAGAACAGAGGATGCCAGTTATATCATCAGGTATAACTTTCTATTAAATGCAAGGATCCAAATTGAAGCATTCCTTGCAAATGTTTATCCATTTTGCTATCTATTTTGAAGATACCCAACTGGTCACTTTATTAGATCCAACTGACTTGTTGTCTACCTTAACCCCACTATCCTAGCCTTCTTTTGCTGCTCAGCTTTAGGGCCATAACATAGTTCAAGACTAATATCTAAGCACATGGTCTGAGAAGGTTGAATAGTTCCATATAAGCCACTCTGGTGGCTTCATCACACTGCAAAAATTCAATGCAACAATAATAAACTAAATTATCCTTCATGATTTTGAGTTAACTTTTGATTGCATCTATATATGTTACAATGCTTTGGAACCAATCAGTACAACCCATGAAACTTATGTGGCATCTATGAAGTAGCTGAAAGCATTCTCCATAATTACATAATCCTTAATATTCCAGAAGAATGGTACCACGGAATTTTGGGAGCAAAATATGGCATTTCAATCCATAAATGCCATAGACACTGAAAACATAAGAAATCTGGCCAGTAGTTTTTCTTGTGTTGTTTAACACAAAAAAGCTGCATTACTGAAAGTTGGGTACATTTGTGGTAGATATATGTACAGATTATAGAAACATGAAACATTATATGCCAAGGGAAAAAGGCAAGGAAATGTATCCTTTTAAAGGACTCATATACATCTATAACACTGGTGGGTTGCTACCGGTTCTCCCCGGTTCTTGTGACCTGGTAGTGGAAATTTTGAGTAGTTCGGAGAACCAGTAAATACCACCTCTGCCTGGCCCTGCCCCCAATCTATTTGCTGCCTCCCGAGTCTCAGCTGATCGGCTAGAAGGAAAAAAACTGTTTAAACTCTTGCTGCAGCACTTCAAAGGGCCGCCCTACAGCTGATCAGAGGTAAAAGGCAGTGTGGTGGTAGACCAGTGCACTCCAAAAACAAATGGGCAGACTGAAATGCTCCAAAAACAAATGGGTAGACCGGTGTGCTCCAAAAACAAGTAGGTAGACCAGAACGCTCCAAAAACAAATGGGTATGGCTCTGCAAGCAGTTAAAAGCCTGCTAAATCCTAAGGAATTGTCACATGACCATCAAACCACGCCCACAAAATAAGCCTCGCCCACAGAACCGATAGTAAAAAATTTTAGAACCCACCCCTGATCTATAATGCCAGTGCAGTCCTAGTTAGTAGACTACTAGTTGATGACATCACCATCGCTCAGGGGATGCCGGAGGGGGCTCCTTTCATGTCTCTGTTATTTTCCTATTGAAGTTGTACCTATTTATCTACTTGCCTTTGCATGCTTTCAAACTGCTAGGTTGGCAAGAGCTGGGAGCTAGTTTGGCAAATTGATGGGAGCTCATTCCATCAGGCAGGATTTCAAAGTGCTGTCAGATTTATCTAGTTAGTAGATAAATCTATTTTAACTTCCCAGATGAGGGCTGAGAGAGAGCATTGGCCCACAATCAGCCATCTGGTTTCTGTCTCAAGGGAGGACTACCACCTGAGTTTCTCCATTTCTATTCCAGCACTTGAATCATTACAAGACACTGATTCTTATGAGGCTCTGTATGTTAGAAAATGGAAATATAAGGGACAACGACAGTTTCAACTGATTTTTTAATCCATAAAAATCTGGCAGAAAATTGCCAAATTGAAATTATTTATTTATATATTTATTTATTGGTTCGATTTATATGCCGCCCTTCTCCAGAAACTCAGGGCTTCTTACAATGTGTTAAGCAATGAAAATAAAGTGATTTTCTTTTTTAAAAATGATGAGTTGTATATCAGTAGATAGTTTATCTTCTCCAGAAAATCTCCAGCAGAAAATGACACCCAACCAAATCTTCCACACTTTGATGCTCTCATCATCCACAACACATCCTCATCTTGTTATTTCTACCTGCCATATAGAAGACAGAATGCTATATAGCTTTCATGATTCAACAGTGACATATAGGATTCCTCATGTTTTCATGCCACAGCATCTCTAAGCAGTGATCAGCATTGTATTTTCCTTCCTTTCCTTCAGTTTGACACCAGTTTAAAGTTACTGTTAATCAAAGTAGGAAAATACCAGCCTAGAGAGGCCAACCTTGTGAGGAAGCTATAAACAGGAATTTCCTGGTTCAAGTGTTTTTTTGTTTTCCAGAGCAGACTCCCTGTCACTGCTCTTTTCTGGCTCTCCAGAACCCCAGGGCAACAATAGGCCATCCTTTGGGACCAAATGGACATGTTTGGCACATGGATAGCATGTCTTTTGTGCTCTCAGGAGTTGATGCATGGGGGAGGGGCTTATCTATTGTCAAAATGTTTACCATAATGGGTTGAAGCCTCCATTTTCTAGAAGACAAAGGAGATGGTTTATTCTCTGTCACTGCCTTTAGCCTCCCAACCTAGCTTAGTGACAATAAAGTTATTCTAAATCTAAGTCTAAGTTTAAGGTGAGAGCATTTGCAAATGAAACATTGGACTGCGGTCACTCAATTTTTAAAAATTCCATACGAAGCCTCTGTGCAACTCAGGGAGTTGGAGTCCACAAGTCTTAAAGCTGCCAAGTTTGAAGACCTCTGGTTTATGGACTTCGTATTAAGTTCTCTGGTCTCCAATCAAACTAAAGAAGGAACTTAATGGACCCTTTGATGGTTTTGAGATTGCAGGCTATGCCTCATGGCCAGCCTCTATTAATGGTGGGTAGGTTTGATGTACATTCCATCTTCAATCTACACAGCTGACATTGGAAGTGCCACGTTCTTCTGGACATGAGAAATCCCTACATTTGACATCCAGTCAGGTGCAATCTAAGAAATGAAAATAATTATATTGATGTGCATGTGTGAGAGACATACATACAAGCATGAGAATGCTCAGTTTCATGTATATAGAAGCAATTAACTCATTTTCCCTGTTGGAGAAACGATGAGTTTGTCTTGATGATTTATTAATCTGACTGGCCAGGCTATTGAAATAAGAGGAGAAATTTCATCCTTGCTTTTCCCCAGTGGAACGCTGCAAATGCAAAGGGTAAGGCAGATGGATCATTGCCAACTAATTAGATAGCAAGGACACCCATGAAATTTAACCTTACTTGGGTTATGAAGTAAAGAATTCATGCTGCCAAGAATATATAGTAATTCTATATTCCATAATGTCAACATGTCTGCTTCTTAGAAATCACTTTCAGTTTTGGCTCCAAACTTCCCCTTTTCATTTGCAAGAAATGTTTGGAATTGACCATTGCTTCTGGTTCATAACTGCTTTTATGTCTTTTTTTGTCAGATAACCAAGGACAGGATTTTTGATTTGTTACCATATAAAGGAATTTAGCAGCTGGAAAACTGATTTGCAAAAAAGCAGTTGGAACATTTTTCAGCTGAGTAGAAATTTCTACTCAGAAACTTTTAAAATGTTTCTATATGTAGACATTCCAAGAAAAATTACAAATAAGAATATAATGGTGGCGATTCTCCCAATATCTCTATTCCTGAATTTAGTATTTATTATTATTATTAAATAATCCAGGAAAAAAATAGTCATGATTGCAATATGTTGGTGAAGATTTTCAATCATCCAGGCAGAGATGTCTGAAGGTTGCCTGAAGTTGTCTGAAGGTTAGTCCGATTAGTCCAGTTGCAATGATTCAGCTTTCAGACAACTTCAGACAACCTTCAGTCATGATTGCAATATAGTGAATTCCTTAAAAGATGATTAATTTTATTTATTTATTTATCAAATTTATATACCGCCCTACTCAGGGCAGTGAACAGCCAAGATAAAAGACAGACAATACAAACATTAAAAAACCCATTAAAATTATTAAATGTTTTGGCCCAAGAACAAATTTAAAAACACCCAATTTATAAGACAAATTAAAAACAATTAAAAAAATTAAAAGGGAGCATTAGGCCAGGCCAGCCTGCTGGAATAAAAATGTTTTGAGAGCATGACGAAAAGTGTGCAGATCCGGGATCCTCCGGGGGGAGTTTGTTCCAGATGGTAGGTGCCCCCACAGAGAAGGCTCTCCCCCTGGGGGCCGCCAGTTGACACTGTTTGGCTGACGGCATCCTGAGAAGCCCTTCTCTATGGGAGCATACTGGTTGGTGAGAGGTTATTGGTGGCAGAAGGCGGTCTTGTAAATACCCCAGTCTGATGCCATGGAGCGCTCTAAAGGTGGTAACCAAAACCTTGAAGCGCACCCGGAAGACCACTGGGAGCCAGTGCAGCTCGTGCAGGAGGACGGTCACATGGGAGCGCCATGTCACTCCCATAACCACCTGCGCGGCTGCATTCTGGACCAGCTGGAACCTCCAGGTGCTCCTCAAGGGGAGCCCCATGTAGAGAGCATTGCAGTAGTCCAGGCAGGAAGTAATGAGAGCATGAGTGACCATACTTAATGAGTCCCAATCCAGAAAGGGACGCAAATCAGGTGGACCTGATAAAAAGTCCCCCTGGCCACAGCCATCAAGTGCTCTTCCAAAGACAACTGTGAGTCCAGAAGGACACCCAAGTTGCGAGCCCTCTCTGTGGGGGCCAATGACTCGCCCCCAATAGTGAGTGATGGCACCAACTGACTATATTGGGATGTCAGAAACCACAGCCACTCGGTTTTGGATGGGTTGAGCCTGAGTCTGTTTCTCCCCATCCAGATCCGCATAGCCTCCAGGCACCGGGACATCACTTCAAGGGCATCATTGGGGTGGCCCGGTTAATATTAATAGATAAAGTAGCTATTTTTCCAATTACTTTAAGTCAACTCTTTATCAGGTGAACACTGAAGCTTAAAATATTCGGTGCTACAATAATTTCAGAACCAAACACTATCTTGTCCCAAAGGTGCTTTTTTCAACTGGACTTTCTGGTTTTTCTTTGAAGACATTTCGCTTCTCATCCAAGAAGCTTTTTCAGCTTCTTCAAAGAAAAACCAGAAATGCCAATTGCCTCTTGAAAAAAGCAGCTTTGGGACAACCATGACTTGGATGACTGAGAATCTCCATAGACAAACATTGTCTTCTTTTTGCAGGTGTCTTTGTAATGCAGCTGATAGTGACACTGTGTAATAAAGGGAATTCATTTTTGGCCCAAAAGACTTGCACTCATTTTAAAACAAGCTGTCATTTTCTAAGAGGCTGTCAGATTCATGTTGTAAAATTTAATTGGTCATTTTTTTAAAAAAAAAAAGTAAAAAATATTCAAGTAGACTAAAGGATTGCCGAACTTTCTGGAAAGCTTTAAGGCTTTAGGGAAGGGAAAGGAGAGTACGCGGAAACTGGGGAAGAGAGATTCCCCCCCCCCGCCCCGAATGAGCAGACTGCACAATTTTTACTAGCTGATCAGTTTGGGCTGAACATGAGAGAGGACTGCTTGGATTTCCAGTGTGGCATCACTGCCATCTTGTGATGAGTGTATAAAGTACTCCAAAAATACATCTCTGTATGGGGAAAAAACAATGTTGAAAGTGAAGCTGCAATAGCTGTGCAGGCTTAGAATGACAGAGGCAGGTTTTTGAAGTATATAAAGGTTGCATTTCACCTGCAAAAAATAAATAATAATGGACAATCGTAGGGAGAAGCAGGGGAGGCAGTAGATTTGACCCCCATATACATTAATCTTTGTACAAATGATGCCAGTACAATGAAGTGCATAATGTCATTGTGGTGTCAATTTATGATTTATTATAATTTTATGATTAGCACCCTCTGCCCAAGATCATATTGCACAGTGTAATTGGCTTTTCGTTAAAGCTGAAGTATTAGAAAACTTTAAACAACATGGAAATCAATCTGATTATGTACCGTTAGGCTTTGTTAAAAGTAGAAAATAAGTATTAAGGACAAATAGCTCATGAACCCATTACTTTGATTTAGCAATAAACTTGTACCATGAAAAGCGGGAACCTTTAGAATTTCCTCAGTGCCTGAGGTTCAGCAGATAGTGTATCAATACAAATGTACGTGGGCAGCTCATGTTGTTTTGGTGCAGTGCTCATAAATGATTTAGAACATGTGAATTATAGCCCCTGTTGCTCTGAGACTGTATAAAGAACCAACAGGCACTTGGAAAACTCTACTCCTGCCTTCACCAAGAACAAGGGAGAGATCTACCCTGTTATACATCAACTGCTGGATTGCTTGAATAGTATCTGTGGGTTTATCTATGTCTATTAGTATAGCCTGTCTTTAATTGGTCTGAAAATCCTTTGAAGGCCTTAAATTTCCCTTTTCTGTGAAAAGAAAATACAAATAATTGCTTAGGGGCCACATATAAAGTTGAATACCATGCTATCCTTTCTTTTTTAATGAACTTTTAATAAACTTTCTTAACCTTCTTGTTATGTATATATTGAATGCATTTTAAAGATCTCAAGCTGTTGGGGGATTGCCAGCTAGTCTGGAGGGAGGGGTCAAGCAATGGGCTAGTTTGAAGTTGTTGTGCAGTCTCAAATGGCATATGTTGACCTCCCCCCACATTCATGAAGCATTATCTAGTCCAGGGGTCAGCAACCTTAAACCCTCAAAGAACCACAAAGGTCCTAACCGGAAGCCCCCCGTTCAATTCTGGAGCAGACTGCAAGTCTGGTTCCCCCACCATAGAATCTCTTCCAGTGCAGTGTCCTTTTTCCTCTACCTGTCCTAACCAAACGCCCTATCAATTGTGGAGCCGACCGGAAAACCCACCCCTTGCCATAGAGTCTCCTCCTGGCACTCCATGCTTTCCTCACTAACCAGAAGCTCCTCTCAAAATTGTGGTGCCAACCAGCGACAGGGAGCTGCAACAGAGGGATGAAAGAGCCACATGCGGCTCCAGAGCAGAGGGTTTCTGATCTAGTCGTTCCTAGGGGAAGGCAAGCAGCCTGGTGAGATTCATGTAACATACCTTAATAATAACAATAAAAGTTATTGCCTGAGGATATTCACAAATAGTTCTGGTTGCCTGCACCTAACACAATCTCATAATATTAGAACCAATCCCTTCTAACATTTAAATCAACGCACACAAAATGGCTTGTGGTTTGAAGGAAGTCATTGTAAAATGCTACAGTGTCATGAAGTTGTTGGGCTGCTAAAATAACAATGAATCCTTCTTGTTTGCATTTTGAAGCCAAGTATTGACAAATACCTTAACAACGTCGAAAGTAGCCTACTTTAAGAGGAAATATGCAGAAGAAGAAGATTTACATCAAGATTACCCAGGGTATTTTCCAAAAGTGAGTATATTTTGGTTAATATCACAAATATGAAATGAATATAGCTGCATTTCCTTCCTAACTTGAAGTGCATGGATAGCTGTTAAAAGCAACAATTTTAACATGAATTTGTTTTTAATTGCAACACAGATAAATTACATTTACAGTATACAGTATATGGTAGTGGTACTGGATTTATATTTGAAGAACTAATGACTGATGAAATAAAACCATCTTGAGATGGTAAGAAAGAGGAAAAGAGGCCATGAAGATCTCCTATGTAAATGAAGCTTGCAAAGTCTTAGTAACAGTAACAGAGTTGGAGGGGCCTTAGAGGTCATCTACTCCATCTAGCTCACGCAGGAGACCTGTACTAGGGATTTGAACCACTGAACTGCCGACCTTTCTGATCGACAATCTCAGTGTCTTAGCCCCTGAGCCACCTAGTCACTTGCAAGGTCTCTTGGCTAACAATGCCCAGCTCAACCTATAGGCTCTTTGGGAACTCCTGGGGCTTCTCTTTTCATAGTGCACACCCTCTGCTATGCAATTTCCCCCTCCACCCTGGGATGAGGCTGGTGGCCCCATTCATGGGAAAGGACTTGTATTCTTGGTTGTCAGAAGTTGCAAGTCTGCTGGTGGTAGTGGCTAAGTAAACAGGGACAACATCTTCCAACCCTTCCACATTATGGAAAAATATAACATAAGAAAAAATAAAAACGTAAGAAAGCAGTTGCAACCCTCCTTACCAATTTTTTCACACAAGCTCCATAAAATATTTTCAGTATCTAATCAACAATATTTTCTAAAATAATAACCCTTTTAAAAAGAGGTAAAAATAGGTGCCAAACAATGCCAGTAAATTCCAGCAGCAAATTGGAGTGTTGAATTTCAGCAGTTCATTACAGAACAGATCATGGAGGCATTTGGAAGCAACAAAGGAGAGGAGAAACATCGCCTGCCTTCACAAGGGATAATGATAGATTCGGATGATAGACATTTCTATCTGGTTATTTTGCTGTTCTTCAACATCAACTAAGACCCCAATTTGATTCTGTCCCTGGGTTAGAAGTGTGGGCAGCAAAAATTGGAATCACTTGATGGCAGAAAACATGAAACATTGTTAAGTGTTTTTTTTTTATCAGGGCAACCTGGTCTACCCAAATATGGGACGGCTTCCACTTTTGCCTTTCAGCCCCAATCCAGGAGCGTTTGCAGGCAGTCGCTTTCGTGACTAACTTTTTTGCGTGTTAAATTTATATTTACTGATAAAGAAATAAATGGAGACTAGTATAGATCTATTTCAAGCTATTTAGCTTTCGTCAGCTAGCCATACCCTTTCTGGGATTCCCTGGGTTAGAATCCCAGAAGGGTATGGCTAGCTGATGAGAGCTAAATAGCTTGAAATAGATCTATACTAGTCTCCCTTTATTTCTTTGTCGGTAAATATACCGTATCTTTTGGAGTATTAGACGCACCTTTTTCCCCCCTAAAAGGGGGTGAAAATTTAGGTGCTGCTTATACACTAAATGTAGCCCTGCCCACCCACTAGCCCCCACCCTTTGGCCTCTGCCTCACAGCAGTTACCTACTTGCAAGCAAACAGCAAGAAAAACAGCTCCTTTCAGCTTCAGTACAGCCTAATTAGCACAAGTTGATTCCATCTGCCTCCCGACTCTCAGCTGATTTGCTCTCAGCTGTTTTGTGCAGGCTCTGCTGCTTGCTGCAAAGAGGTAAATTGCTGGGAGCAGATTTTTTTTCTTTCTTGTACTAATCAAGCTATGCTGAAAACGAAAATGAAAGTAAAGCAGGCTGTTTGCTGTTTGCTGCAACGAGGCAAAATTTCGTAGAGGCAGAGAGAGATTTCTTTTTCTTCTTTTCCTCACCAAAAAAGGTAGGTGCATCTTATACTCAGGTGTGTCTTATACTCTGAAAAATATGGTAAATTTAACATTAAACATTGTGGTGTCTCTTTGGTGCCATCTAGTGGTCAATTATATTTTTGCAGTGCAGCTCTGGTAGGCCTATTCTGTGCTACATGTATTTTCTCCTCTCCTTGACAATTCCCACTTTTTCTTTTTGCTCAGCACCTGATATTACCTGAAGATCGGACCTGTATTTTGAAACTGTCTCTGCAGAAGCTTCAGTTTCTAGAAGATCCTGAGCTCTATCTCCGCCGCTCAGTCCTGATTAATAACTTATTGCGGAAAATTCATCTGGAAACTGAGCGTGAACGCTATGAGTATCTTAAGGAAAACTCATGCTGTCGGACTGCCTATTCGGATACAAGAAAACGGTTGAAGTTTATGGTACAAGAATGTCGTTCTCAGTCCCTTTATTACAAAGAACTGCATTCATATCATATTGTGCCTTATTCTCCGGAGAATGCCATTTATGGAGTGGGCTATTCAAGTGGCCACTTAGAGCAAAATTCTCAATTGGTTATTTATAAAATGAAATGAGGGTTGTTGTTGTTTTTAAAAAACATGGATGAATTTGTTTCTGGATGCCTGGATGGCTTATTACTTTGCTAAAGTGATGCATTAATGTGCAAATGTGGGTGAGATCAATGGTTCAAGTCACTTTCAGCTATATTGCAGAACGTTTTGGTGGTGGCATTTAAGACTTGAGGCTGCTTGGTTGAACAATGATGATGTCCATGTGAAAACAGTGCAACCTGGAATTTCTAATAAGCCGTGAGCCCTAAGGGTAAAGTGCTTGTTGGCTGTCCAGTTTTCTATATGTATATATTCAGACTAACTTTAACTGCTAAGTTATACCACCTTTCCTTAGAAATGTAGACTGATAGTAAGAGGATAATATGCTGGCAGGTCTAAAGTGAAGGTTAAAGAGGGTGGATAGCTACTTCTCAGAAAGTCTAGAAAGACTCATCGTCGTTAATGATTCATTTATATCACCCCTCTTTTTGAAATATTCAAGAGCATTAATCATCTAGACTTAATCATTCAGCATCATTTAGCATGCTTGGTTTCTGTTTAAGTCAGTGGTGATTTTAATAAAATGATATTGACAGCTAGAAATCAATAATTGGGATGAGCCGGGGAGCCACATTCATTTACTCTCTTAAACTTGGCCAGAATCCTCTCTCTGGATCTCTGTTATACCAATTTGGCTCTGGGAATGCAGAATACTTATCATAAAAGTGGGAACAGCATCTTAAAAAAAAAAAAAGATAAAAAAACCTAGCATCCCAATGTAATTGTAAGAAAGTTTTCTGATTTAGCACTCATAGCCAGGAGCAAATTATTAATAGAACAAGTGGGACCAAAATATAATTTTTTTAAAAAAAAATTGTTTATACGTATATGCTGAGCTGAGGCATGGTTTTTTTGGTATCAGATTATAGTCTTTTGGATTTCATTCCTTGGGAGATGAATATTCACATGTATTCCCTCTTCCTATCCTTTCTTCATTCCGCAGTCTAATTTCATTGGTAGAAACTATTCTGGTGGCACTTTGGTTAAACCACTGGTTGTACAGAAATGTTTGCAATCCACTAGCAGATCTATTGAAAGATCTCCATCTAATTTCTGCTTGTCCCTGGCCTAACACAATCAGTATTAATAATTTTTTTGGCTCATTGTTATGTGTATGTGGGGTGTTTATATAATTTGGGGAGATCAGATGTTCTTCTGAATTTATCAGATTGCCATAAGAGAAAACAAATCCGTTCATGTTGTCCCAATTGATATAGGAATGCCACAGGAGTATGTGAAATGTCTTTAGTTAGTTTTGAAGGTACCCTATAAGGAAGAGAGATGATGGTGAAGATCACTGGAAAAATTGCAGGTGCCAAAGTTCTCTTCAAAAAATGCCAAAGAGAAATACTAGGCAGGTGTATGCAAAAAGAACCTGCTTCCAAAGCTAAGATGCTGTCAGTTATGGAAAGGAAACCCTGATAGCTCTTTTATTGCAATTAATCGTAATTTCCCCCCAATAATTCTTAAGAACTGTGTTCAGTGTGATATATTTCTAATGGATCCCATTCCATGGCTAAACCACAATTTTCAGAGTTTCAAGGGAAGAGTGTGATATTTTTCTAATGGATCCCATTCCATGTGAAGCCTGTTACAACCTGAGTGAGCTTTGCTCTTAGACATTAGACATGTGCATTACAGTACTGTGACATTATTAATAGATTAATATTCTTATGGAGAATAGCCCAGCCTAGAAAGAGAAGTATCGTGCAGTATTGAATATCTTGTTTTCCTTCCATACGCCTTTAAAATACCATCTAAAATGGCAGACTTTTACCTATCAGATCCTGAAAAAGGGAAACTGATAGATGAAAAACAATCCTAGATAACAGCTTTCATTTGCCTTGTTATCACTTGATAGTCATTTTCATCTTAGCCTTTTGTCAGTATACTAGTCCTTAACAAACAACATTCCTTTTCTTTCAGGGCAGAAATTTCCAATTTGTTCACATAATCACTTTACACCCTTAGTTAAAAGTGGACACACGCAACTCTTCTTATAGTTGTATTCCTATAGTCACTTCTCTGAGTATAAGTTCTTGAAACCAGGGAGTTTTACTTCCACCTAAAAATGCACAAAATTACTCTAGTGTTATTGTAACTAAAAAAAGGTTAATGCATGTGAATTGCTGGGAACTGTTGGGTCATTTCACTTAAACCTTTTTTGCATGCAAACTTTGGTAAATTTTCCAATGTTTCATACAGTAGCTTCCTTGCTTTATATTGCTTGATGACATGTTGATTTGTAAAACAAAACAAAACAAAAAACAACCCTCCCCCCCCAGTATTTGTTATTATTTATTTATGCTAAGCCTTATGCAAAGCAGTTTGAAAGTATCTGGCCATAATTGAAAATCCAAAGAATATGATCTGTTAAAGTAGCTATAAGATCATAGAAGTGATTGATCATCCTTAAGTATCTTTAGTTAAACTATGCCCCCTCTCTAGCATAGTATTTTATATTTTATATATATAACTTTATTAAAAGTTTTAAAATTATAAGAATACAGCTAAATTAGTACAAAGAAAATGAAAAAAGGATAGAAATACCAATAATTTTAGAAAAGCTAAAAGTGCAATACAGAAAAAAATAGAAGTAGAAAAAAGTGAAAGATATAAAACTATAAAGATGTTCTGATATTCCTCACAGCGGTTATAAGTTCAATTTTATTTTAATCGCTCTCTCTAAAGTTAAATCATGACTTTTCTTTTTATATCTTGTGTAATCATCAAAATCATAAATCATAAGGTCATTTTTTTCCTTTAAGTCCATAAGGGCTTTTCTAATTATGAATAAATGCACATATTGCCCTTTTTTTTATTGAAGGTCACTTGTCCATCTCAGAAACCATTCCTCCATGGCAGCTAGCACTGAATCTTTCCATCTCTGTATATACAGTAGTATCTCCACAGTAATCATATATTGAAATAATCAGTCATAAAGTTTTTTTTTCAACCATCATTCCTAAATGAGAAAATTCTGACTTCAATTGAATATTGTTCTAACATCCTCTTTATCGATGTATGTATCTCAATCCAATTTTAAAGCTTTTCAAAATGTATCTTCATGTTGTTCACATTCCTAGCATATTGTATATTTGGAATGCCTTTATACCTTGTAGATAGTTTCTCTCCTGTCATGTACCAACAGTATCTAGTATTTTAGATGCCCTGCTTAAAAAGAAAAGAGAGAAAATGACAAACAAAAAAAAATAATCATGTCCATGCCCATTTGCATCACATAGCTCCATTGCTTTGTGAGCTCTCATAGACCTCACCTTTCCCAAAACTTTTAAGTACAGCCCATGGTCAGCTAAAGGGATACTTATCCTCCTTTAGATGGCAAGATGTATTCTGTCATTTATTTACAAATGTGTTAAAAATAGCCCTTCCCAGCTGAAAGCTAATTCTTCTGAACCAAAATCTGGTTTATCCCAAAAAATATTCTCTAATTGGCATCATGGTAAATGTTTTAAGCTAAATATGATAATAACTGGAAAGATGCTTTTAGTTTTGTAAAAGTGGCAAATGTTACCATTATAATGTTTTCAAAATGAAGTACTATCTGCTGTGACTAGTAATAGTTTTCTAGTACAGTATATCCTACAAGTGTCATTCAAGACTCTTTGAACTGGTCATCCCGTCAGTTAAAGCTGGGAACTTCTTGCATGACAAACACATTCCTTACCCCAGTAATATGGCCCCCTCCTTCAATCTATTTTAATTCCTTTGAAGCCTACATGTGATGGGTTTCTTTTGATCCTTTTTTTCTTAATTATAATTAACAAGCTTTAAATTCCTTGCTCTTTGCATGCTGAGCTTTGTGCAGAGATCTGAGTTCATACAACCAGATACAGTAATAATTATATTTCAGTATTCCACCTCAGCTGGTGAGATCAGAAACTGAAACCTTTTTTTTAAAAAAGAAGTGACATCAATACTCAGTAGAACATTGCATGCATTTGCTAGCATTTTTTTTTAAAAAATGTAAATAAATCAGTTATGGACACCAACTTTTTGCCTGTCAATCTTTAGAGATTGGGGTATTACAAGGACTTAGCTTAGACAGAGTCAGTAATCAATCTCAGCTTGGCTTCAATCAAATCAACCTCAGTGCTTTTTTTGTAATCACTGAATGTATCCGTTAGCACTTTAATCTGTCCAAGAAAAATGAAGTTAAAAAAAAATAGCAGGGTACAAGTTATTGCAGCTGACCTTAGTTGTGTAAAAAGTGTACTGATTTACCAACCATTTTTAAGATCAAGTCAAAGCCTTCACAACCATAGCTATAGAAGCATTTGGATTATTCAAGCTAATGTCAAGTTTTCGCCCATTTGGAAATGTGAATTGTATCAACATTTCAGCCTTAGTTTGTATTAATTCTAAAATAGTGAGATGAATTTTGTATGCCTCATTTTCAGGTTGAAAGACTGCATAAACTGTGTAACAACTTTTAGAAATACAACCCTACTTCATTCAGTGGAAACTATGGATGAGATATTGCTTCTAGAATACGTGTACAGTATTCTGCATTTTTCTTTCTGTATTTTTGTGGCTGATGAATGTGTGGTTGAGTATATGAAATATTGTGCCTTAAAGTTCCCTTATTATGTGAGCCTTCATTTCTTGTGAAAATGATACAACATGTATTATATAGCTAAGGATGGTTGGATGGTCTACAAAGATCTGTTGATGGTATTTGGCTCTTTCACAAAAAGCCATTGTTTGTAACAATTATGATGGAACTTAAACTTTAAATGGTAGAGACCTGAACATAAAATCCACATCTCTACTCCAGGGTTTATGATGTTTCCCTGTTCTTACCATCAGTTTGTAAATTTAGTTTTATCTATGGTGGAATTGTATGCACAGTGACAATTATGCAAGATGGTTTTAGGTCGAGAAATACAGAAATTGCTCCAGACTCTCTTCATTCAGTGTGCCCTTTGTGCACATAGACATATGTTAAAGACAATATGCCCTTGCACATATGCAGTTAAGCCATTGGTTCCTGGAATATCATAATTTGGTAAACACAAGAGCCAGAAGACATTTCGAAAAATATTCTGTTTATGTAAATTGGATTTTACTTCTATAACTCAGAGCTATAGAAGAACAATGTCAAAAATTGTCATCATAAGATTTGTGCAGCTAGAACTATGGGTTGATTAAGCTGATTTTTACTGCTTTTAGATCAATAACAATAAGCGCTTTAACAAAAAGTGAAAGAAATATGACAAAGTAAAAAAAAATGGTATGATAAATCATTTTCACAGTAAACATAAAATTCTATATATACTTATCTAATGCGAATATTATTCAAGTACATATATATTTCTAATGCACTTATATAACTGTTTTTAACCTACTGTATTTTGTTTAAATGAGTCCCATATTTCATTATACTTGCCCATACAAAGACTAATCTATAAGCAATTAACTCATAGTTTGGCAAGTGCAATCAGGCCTTCAGACTCTTGAGTGAAATGGGCTATATCTTCCTAAAGCTGCAATATCAATCTTTTGGGTACAGCAAAGTTACAGAGAATTCATTTATTTTGTCAGTTGTCAAAATACATGTACTATGCACATAGTGCAAGAAAATATTATCCTCTGAAAATTTTAGCTTTTGTCGCACAACTATATCTATATAGTTCACTACTTTCCCCAAAAATGTAGTAAGTATAGTACTTGGGTTTAAAAAAAGGATTGATTAAGTTGATTAATCACAATCATGAAGTTCCTCTCACCCATAGAATATACTTGATTTTTTAATTTTATTTTAATATGTAAGTTCTCAACTTATGACCACAAATGAACCCAAAATTTATGTTGTTAACTGAAAAATTTGTTAAGTGAGTTTTGCCCCACTTGCGACTTGTCTTGCCATAGTTGTTAAGGGATTCGCTGCAGTCGTTAAATTGGTAACACAGTTGTTAAGTGAATCGGGTTTCCTCATTGACTTTGCTTGTCAGAAGTTTGCAAAAGGTGATCCCATGAGCCCGGGACACTGCAACTGTCATAGATGTGAGTCAGTTGTGAAGCATCCAAATGTAAAATCACGTGACCATGGGGATGCTGCAATGGCCATAAGTTGAAAAATGGTCATAAGTCACTTTTTTTCAGTGCCGTTGTAACTTCAAATGGTCATTAAATGAACTGTTGTAACTCGAGGACTACTTGTACATGTGTCTATCTGTTCCAATCTATAATGACTCTGAGTAGCATAAAACATTATAAAGTGCAGTTAAAAATTCCAAGGTCCAAAGGAAGAACAACATTTTTTTAAAAAATAAAATAAAACAGGATCCTCATTCCACTCATTCCTGGAGAAGAGCCACATTTGGGGGCTATATTAGATGTGGCTTTATGGAGAGACCTTCTGTTGCCTCTGCATTAGTATTTGCTAACTAGGAAGGTATATGATGGCTTGGGTCACTGGGAAAGTTGCTTGAAGGCAGAACCTTATTGGGTCCATACAATTGCTCCATTCTCATTGTTTATTGCCTTAGGCACAGATGACTTAATTGTATGGAAAGACATAAGCAAACCCCACAGCTCTCATTTTAATGCAGGCATTGGGAGTGCAGGAGGGAACACTGTGAGGAAGTTTTTTAAGTAGAATGCTCCAAATTAAACTCCAGGACTTTTCTGCCCAGTCTACTTTTTTCCAAATTTATTAGCACAAGAGCAAAATGCAACTGGTTTCTCTCCCTCCCTCCCTCTTTCTCTCATTCTCTTTCTCTCTCTCCCCTCCCTCCCTCCCTCCCCCCCCTCTCTCACACACACACAGATGAGCTTGCAATCTCATCACTAAATTCTGAATTCCTGTCCAAGGTTCAAAAAATTATTTTAAGATTCAGCAACAGGCAGGGTAAGGGAACATCTTGTGGACAGCAGTCATGAGCATACAGCACAGGTGAAGATTCTTGGAGAGAGAGAGAGAGAGAGAGAGAGAGAGAGAGAGAGAGAGAGAGAGAGAATCAGTACCATGGACAGGGCTCAGTATGTTAACCGGTCTGGCCTACTTGAATGCTTTTCACTTGTTTTAATGAAGCACTTTGTGTTGCAACGACATAATGATGCACTTTGGGATGATATGCCTGTTCTGAATTAGATAATTTGCATTGGCTCACAACCTCTTTTGGCAGTCGCATAGCCAGAGGCTTCTGTGCATGCTCTGCACATATGCCACATGTCCTGTTCTAATAACAACAGCAATTATTGTAAGCGTGGATGTGATGATTTATTACTGACATTTCAAAAATGTAAGGTTTTTTTTTGTCAAATCCAGGATCTTAGGGCATGTTAAAATATAAAAACTATAATATTATACATTGTGCAGTTATTTTCTTTTCTAAGAGCAATGGAAGCTCAACTTTTTTTTAAAAAAAAAGGTAAATAAGGGAAAAGAGCTTTAAAAAAAAGCTAAAACTTATATTTCCCTTCTATTTTCTGTGGTTCTAATATAAGTCTGCAGAGACATGAGGGGAAAAGCTGTCTTGATTTCTTACTCTCACTCACTCACTCACTCACTCACTAACAAGTCAGACAGAAGTTTTAGCCGGGCTATATAAAAAAGGCAGCAAACATGACATCAGATATTTCAGGAATTACCGAACTTGATTTCAGATGTGGAAGTGGGATGTGAATGTGGAGATTTTATGCTTCTAGGTTGGAATGACTTGCTTTATGTTGTATAATAAACAGAATATTTTGGACCTGCTTGAGACCTATCTGAAAGGTTTTCATGATTTTTTTAAAAAGTTACTATTAGAATATGTATCACTCTCATACACACTTACACACATGTATATGCATGGTATTACTAATAAAATGCCATTTCTATTGAAAGAAGTGTGTTTTCATTAATGCTATAAGAAACCCATAAGAGACACATATTCCAATTTTGTTGACTTTATTTAACACCTTTTGTACACAGGAGATTCCTGCATGTGGAATTTGACCACCATTGAAATGAAAATAGATCTGCACATATTTCAGATATGCCCTAGAAATACTACATCAGTTCAAGTCAAGGGGAAAGGCTTTATCAATTGGCTATAAAATACATAATTATTCAAGAGATCTTGATCTAGGGAATATATTATGGGAACTTTCTTATGCAGAAAGAAAGAAAAGGAAAGAAGAAAAGAACTTAACACTTAATACAGTTGCAGAAGGGAGGGAGGGAGGGAGGGAGGTAATTTGTTTTGGAAGGTTATCAAATTGTTGAGGCTTATGGAATTCTACTTCTAAACATAGAATTCGTTCTCATTTTTGGATGATTTTGTGACCTCAGGGATTTCAGCTTTAAAGTTTTGAGCTGATTAATCACATTTAGCAATGTGACTAATTCTATTCTGATCATGTGACCATGGGGATGCTGCAACAGTTGTAAGCGTGAATAATGGTCATAAGTCTGTTGTAACTTCAAACAATAACTAAATGAACTGTTATAAGTTGAGGACTACTTGTATTCATTTTCATCCATGGTCAACCTTTGGTTTATAAATAAAATAAATATTGTAAGATGACACAATAAATATTAGAAATAAAATAAAATTCATTTTGTTTAACGTTTATTATCATTTGTTTAGCACAGGGATGTCAAACTCACAGCCTGCAGGCCAGATCTGTCACGCATTGGCCACGCCCACCCCGTTTTAGCGAAGGGGAAAAAAGTCACGATACGTCACATGATGATAATGTGATGCCGTGAGTTTGACACCCCTGGTTTAGCATAACAAAGAAAAGGCTTAGAGGTGACATGACAGCTGTCTTCCAATACTTGAAGGACTGTCATGGGGAAGAGGTCAATTTATTCTTCAAAGGACCTGAAGGCAAGACAAAGAGCAGAGGAAGATCTGACCTGGAACTAAGGAGAAATTTCCTGAAAGTGAGAACAATTAATCAATGGAATAGCTTGCCTCCCAAAGTTGTGGTTGCTCCATCACTGAAGGTTTTCAAGAAGAGATTGGACAACTATTTGTCCAGGATAGAATAAAGACTTCTGCCCTGAGCAAGGGGTTGGATTAGAAGTGGGTGAAATCCAGCAGGTTGTGACAGGTTCTGGAGAACTGGTAGCAGAAACTTTGAATAGTTTGGAGAACTGGTAGCGGAAATTTTGAGTAGTTCAGGGAACTGGCAAATGCCACCTCTGGCTGTCCCCAGAGTGGGGTGGGAATGGAGATTTTGCAATATCCTTTCCCCAGGAGTGGGGAGGGACTGGGAATTTTGCAGTATCCTTCCCCTGCCATGCCCACCAAGCAGGGGTGAAATGCTCCTGGTTCGGACTGGATTGCCTGATCCAGTAGTGATGGCGGTGGGTGGTTCGGAGAACTGGTAGCAAAAATCCCTGCGCCCCCGCCACCATGCCCAGCTGAGCTGCACAATCATCAGAGGCTTTTTTTTTACTTTTAAAAGCATTTTTTCTACAACCTCTTCCAATGAAAAAATGTTTTTAAAAGTAAAAAAAAAAGCCTCTGATGATCACGCGGCTCAGCTGGGATCGTCAGAGGCTTTTCACAGCATTTTTTTCTGCAACCCCTTCGGCCAAAGAGGTGGTAAAAAAAATGCTTTGAAAAGTCTCTGACAATCCCAGCTGAGTTGCCTGATCCGCAGAGGTTTTTCAAAGCATTAGAAAAAATGCTTTGAAAAGTTAAAAAAAAAAAAGTTGGCCATGCCCACCCAGTCACATTACCCCCACCACCACCAAGCCATGCCCACAGAACCGGTAGTAACAAATTTTACATTTCACCCCTGCCACCAAGTCCACAGAACCGGTAGTAAAAAAATTGGGATTTCACCACTGACTAGAAGACCTCGAAGATCCCTTCCAGGCCTATGATTTATGATTCTATGATTCTTTTTCTTCTTGATCTTATCCTCCTTTGGCTTATCTGGCACATAGAAGGAATTCCTGAAGTTGAAGGAATAAATAAATCAGTGAAAACAAAAAGTTGTGACATTATCTATTAACAGGTTCTATTATCTGAACCTGTTTCAGTTAAATATTTTTTTAAAAATAAATCTAATTATACTAACCTTTGTGTGTATGTGTATGTGTATGTGTATATGTACTGTATAGGTCTATGATATGTAAGGAGAGTGGAGGTTCACGTAGTTAGGACACAGAGTAGGAGGTTAGCAAGCCCATGTTTGAGATCTGAGTGGTGCCATGAGGCAGGGTGAGCCCCCCATCCTTCGCTCCAGCTCCAGCCAGGGACATGAAAGGAGCCCCCAGCTGGTTTTCCCCCAGGGCAACAGTGATGTCACTGGGTGATCCTTTTAACCCAGAAGCTCCTTGGTACTTAAGTCAGGAGTGCGATGAGATGCGATACGCATAAGTATGTACAACCAAGTCATATTCTAAAATTCAGGTGATTCCTATTCGATTAGAAAAATCTAAAGTCATGCAAAGAAATAAAGATGACGATGAGTTGAAAATAATGAATTAGCAAAATTTGAAAACAAATCTGGAAATTCTTCCTGAAATGAGAACATCTTAATCTAGGATGTTTGGATACAAAACGGAGTTGATTTGATGGAAGAGATGCTGTAGGAAAGGTTAGTATATAGTCTGCTGTAGAAAAGGTAAGACCTGTTCCCATGCCTTTTGTATTATGTAAAATGAAAAAAAGAAAAAGAAATGCATTCTTCTTCTCAAAACAGCACATACCACTTTTACAGCAGATGGTGCTATTGGACAGATAGGCCTAAGGAACTGTTAATATTTTCCTACGTGTCAATAAATAGCAATGGCAACAGCACTTAGACTTATATACCACCTCACAGTGCTTTACAGTCCTCTCTAAGAGGTTTACAGAGGTAGCACATTGCCCCCAACGATCTGGGTTGAAACAAAAGTGTTTTCATTTTATCTAGCGGATAATAGCATCAGTTCAGGTCTGGAATATCCAGAGAATGTAAGAATAAGAATGCCCATCATAAATCATAATTGCACTGTTAGATGGTTACTTCATTTTTATATTTTCATTTTTTAAGTATTGCACAACAGCAGGGCCAAACAAGAACTGATGTTCTGTAATGTGAAACTCTTCCTTTATGGTGGGAATCAGAACGGGTATTCCAGGTAGTCCTTGATTTAGGACCATAATCGAGGCCAACATTTCTGTTGCTAAGTGAAACATTAGTTAAGTGGATTTTGCCCTGTTTTATGAGCTTTCTTGCCACAGTTGTTAACAGAAAACTGGACCATGACAATTCAGCTTGAAAGCTCATCCCTGCTTCAAAACCAAAACAGTTCTGCTGGCTAACTTTGGGGGCATGGGAGGGAAAGCTCAGATTTTGTCCATGCAAGGACTGAGGAATTAATACAGAAGATACAAAGGAAGCAAAAATACATCTTAGTTTCACTGTTTTTTGAAAGGGAATTGGTGGTGGTAGTGGCAAGGATGCCCGAAGCGACATAGCAGAACTTCCATGAAAATGTTTTGCCATTGCATAATCAAAATAAAGCACCTATCAGTAGAGGAGAAAACTAATCATTTACTTATTGGTTTTTTATTTATCACATTTGCATGGCTGTCCATCTCACATAGTGACTCTGGATGGTGCATATAATCATCTAAATACATCAAAACCATTAAAATCGCAATTTAAAATGAAATAAATTAGGAAAAAAATATAAGATGACACAAACTTTTCTATTTTATTTTGATGGTTTTTATTTATTTTATTTAATTACCTAAATTAGAAAAACCTATCCTGAACATGGGCCAAACAATCAAAGTTTAACAGTTTAGCAGTAACAGAGTTGGAAGGGGCCTCGGAGGTCATATAGTCCAACCCCCTGCTCACAGAGGAGACCTATACTAGGGATTCGAACCGCTTAACTGCCAACCTTTCTGATTGACAAGCTCTGTGTCTTAGCCACTGAGCCAGCTAGGCAGGCTAAATCAATCAAAGTTGCTGCTTAATCGGTGGAACAACCTCCTCCCACAACACACACACACACACACACAAAATCTAAACCTCACGATCTCCTGTACTGTTAAAATGGATTTTTTAAAAAATAGGCTTTGAAGTCTGAGAGGGTGTACTTTTTTAATTCCCTCCTCGCAGATGAATGTCTTCTATGTGTAGGTTATTTCTGCATGGTGGGAAATTTACGTTAGTATTGCTGTATTTTTTAAAATCCTTATTACTGGTGGTAGGTCAGTCAAAGACTCAGACTTAATTATGGCCAGAGCAGCACATGATATAAAGCTTGGGAAACAAATCAATAAACACAATTTAGTTTAGCTAGTATACAAGAACTTTAACAAGCAATCCCACAATAAATAGAACATGATCATTATTAGGATGGTTATCAATTATAAAAGATAAGATGCTGTGGATTAAAGTTGGCTATAGTCAGCGGTGAAATCCTCTGAAGTCTGCTACTGGTTCTGTGAGTCTGCTATTGAGCGGGCGCTGTGCGCCCACACAGTACTAAAAAAGGAACATTTTGAAGCCTTCTGAGTCTGCAAAGGTAAGTAGAACAGCAAGGGGGAGGGGAATCCGCTGTGCCATGCGATTTAGATTAGGTAGAAGGCAGGAAATCTGATGATTCTAGCTAATATAAATCGCGCATCACAGCTGATCATCGCCCAGCTGATTGTCGGAAATACCAGTTCATCCGGTAGTAAAAAATGGTAGCATTTTTTACTACTGGTTTCAACTGGTAGCATTTCACCCCTGGCTATAGTATAAAATAATAGATTGTGTTAACTTCAATTCTTCTCAAAAATGCAACTTCCTCTAACCTAGTAATTTAATACAGATCCATTTAAAATGGATAGATCATAGATGGATAATTTCCCAGACACATGAATTCCTTCTAGTCATGTTGCTGACACTTCTTTTTCTTTTAAGATAATACCTCCCCAAAGATTTTGGAGATGGCTCTTTTGTCATTTTACACATTTTCTTGCTGTTCTTACAGTATGTTTTTAGACCTTTTAGAAGAATTCTGTAATAATGTCATGATATTCTTCAAGAGGATATTCACCACTTGGGTAGGGCTCATCCCTTTGGATCTGGAGATCCTGCCTGGCAGTTTTATTTCCAAGATGAAAGTTTCTTTGTGTAACTTCTGCTTGTAAATATCCATGAAAAGGGGAAATAAGTATGATTATCCTTAAGGTATAACAGTGTAGTTTAAGATTTATTTATTAATCTGAGAACAATGTTTAGCTGTTAGTCAATGAATCATGCTGCTTATGTTTGCTTCTGTATGCAAAACTGAGACCATTTGGAATAAGATTAATGCATGTAGTGCTGTCATCCATTGCATGAAAATTGGAGTTTCAGATCAAAGAATACAATAGGATGTCAACCAGCAAGAAGGACTGTGTATTAGTAATACCACTTAGACTTATATATTGACTCAGAGTGCTTTACAGAATTATTTGGGCAGTTTACAGAGTCAGCATATTGCCCCCAACAATCTGGGTCCTCATTTTACCAACCTTGGAAGGATAGAAGGCTGAGTCAACCTTGACTTTTGTCAGGATGGATTTCCAGGCTATTGGCAGAGTTCGCCTGTAATGCTGCATTCTAACCACTGTGCCTCCAGGGTCCACAAAATTCTTCTACAAAAGGAACTTTGCAAAGGGCTCCTTAGAGCATCATTAAAATGTCTGTGTTCTTTAACATTTTGATAGCATTTTATAATCCCATTTACTATTTATCATTTAAAGACACTTGACTCTGTGGTCTTTCAGAAGTAGATGATTCCCAGTAACCTCACCGCTGACCAAAAAATCTACAGCTGCTAAGATTTATAGCTGAAAGGCCAACATTCCCTATTCTTGCTTTATAGCTAGCAAAAGGATTGCTTCCCTATTTTTCCCAAGTTGAGAAATGGATTGTTTGAAGAATGAAGGAAAATGTTGACTGATACTTGACTGTGTCTGCTTCCCAAGAAAGAGGAAAATATTGGAGAACACTACATCTTTTTTTTTTAATAGGTGAAATAGTAACTACTAGAAGGATAACTTATAACAACATGAAGATACCTACATTTTTATTTATTAAATTTATATGCTATCCATCTCATTTGTTGAGCAACTTTTATACTCTCAACATGAAGACACTCATAACAATTTTACATTAAAAAAATATATACTTTTTTCTATAACATCCATAAGTGCTTAGTAAACAAAGTATTGTCCAGGTCAAATTATTTTATATATAATAAAGATACTAATAATACAATTTGCACATATGAAATAATGATGCATTATATTATATATATAATATATACTGTATACTTAGTAATATTTTTCCAATTTCTAATTTCTACCTCTACTTTCTAATCATGAATAAAACAAGTTCCATATTAAAAAATATTCTGCTATCTATCCATCATCTTTTGCTCTTTTTATTTCAACTGATTGATTTTTATTTATTAAGTTTATATGCCATCCATCTCATTGTTGAGCAACCTCTATACTCTCAACAAAAAGATACTCAAAACAATTTTACTTTTTAAAAGGTAAGTATGATGATCACACAATTGTATATTTGTCTCATAAATTTGTTCCCACCCCTTTCTTTGTTCTTCAATGAATAAAAATTTGCAGAAATTTTTCATGCACACACAAGTGGGTCTAGCATGTATGTTGTGTATGTATTTTCCCTTGAGACTTAGTTTAGATTTTTGTGCACAATTTTTAAGTAGAAAAATATTCTGGATAATTGGGAAAAGTATTCTGATCTAGCAATAACTTTACAGTGCTTTACAGCCTTCTCTGAGCAGTTTACAGAATCAGCAGATTGCTCCCAACAATCTGGGTCCTCATTTTACCCACCTCAGAAGGATGGAAGGCTAAGTCAACCTTGAGCCCGGTGAGATTTGAACTGTCAAATTGCAGGCAGCCGGCAGGCAGCAGAAGTAGCCTGCAGTACTGCAGTCTAACCACTGTGCCATCAAGGCTCATTTAGGTGTGTTGCTCGGCTACAGATTAAGCATGAGCCAACAATGTGTTATAGCTGCCAAATGAGCAACATAGTTTTGGGCTGTATCAATAGAAGTGTAGTGTTAAAATTATGGAAAGTGATAACATTGCTTTGTGTTGCAATGGCTAAAGGAGGGATGGTGAGGGACTTGAAGGTTAAATCCTACAAAGAGTGGTTAAAGAAATTTAGTATGTTCAGGCTAAAGAAGAGAATGCCAAGAGGAGACATTATAGCAATCTTTCAATATATACCAGTGGTGGGTTGCTCCCGATTCTGTCCGGTTCTATAGAACTGTTAGTAAAACCAGTGGGAGGCTCTGCCCACCCCCCACAACATCATGGGTGGGCAGAGCCTCCCACTGAGTGATCTGCATATGTACAGTAGCACGTGCGCTCCCACTGCGAACCAGTAGTAAAGGTAAGTAGAACCCACCCCTGATACATACATAGAAGGATATCACAGGGAAGAGTGTGTGCATTTATTTTCCAGAGGACCCAAATGAAGACAAGAACCAGTAGGTATAAACTTTACAATGAGAAATTGTATGTTGAAATTTGCAACATTTCCCCAACTTTGAGTGGTATTAAGTAGAGGACTAGCCTGCCTTCTGAAGTTGTGGGTACTTCATTAGTGGACAGCTTCAAGAAAAGATTAGACCATCATTTGTCCATGATAACATAAAGGTTCTTGCCCTCTCAGAAGGTTGGGTTACATGACTGTTAGGGTACCTTTCAATCTTATGATTCAATGTTCAAATGATTTGTCCAAGAAATTGGATGAGTACAATTGATTAGAAAATGTAGTTCAGATGAAATGTTTATTCTGAAGAAACATGACGTGGAGGCATAAAGTGTGTTTATACTTTTTTCACCCTTTTTCTTGGAAAAAAAACCCCTCTCTTCCTAAGGAAAGAAGAAAATGTACTGAGTAGTATAAAAGAAGAATATTTCAGGTCACTGAATACGCAGTTCAGTTCCTATCTATATCAATAATTCAACTGTCTTTGCTTTTTCTGATGGCAAGCAGAGAGTCTTGATTTTACAAAACATTCTAACAGATGGGCTTAATATTGTGGCTGCTTTTGTGCAGAAGGTTGGAGGGGGTCTGAAAAATTGCTTTGACAATCAAAAAGAGCAATTCTGCTTTCTTTTCCTTTTAAATTGCAAGCTGCTTTTTCTTCACCAAAGTAACCAAAAACAGTTTAGTTAAACAGCAGTCCCATTAAATCTTGCTAATAGGACCTACTGTAAGTGTGGGCATATAGTTATATTTATTAATTCACTTTTCTAAAGCTGCCCGACTTTACTAACAACCCTGACAGTAGTTAACCTATTAACAATTACAAATAAATATATAAAACAACAAGCCTAACCAGAAAAGAAACATAGTCAATGGATAAATGAAATGGACAAGCATTTGTCTGAAATGGTATAAGATTTTCTTCTTGACCAGAGGGTTGTGCTGATAGAACTTCAAGGTTCCTTCCAGCTCTGTTCTTCTGTTCTTCTTTTATTGCATTGGAACAGAGATCTGCTCAAGACTTGTAAACCTCTTACAACGTAAGAGATTTACAAGAGCTGCTGGGAGGGGCCATGTCTCGAAGACATATTTAAAGGAAAGATTGGAATCATTCAAATCCTGTCGGGATACTGTTCCTTAGAGCAAACACTGCAACAGAGTCTACTGGGATTAAATAATTGATTAATATTATTATGTTTAGAAGGCAGCTCAACTCCCAAATGATTTATCAGATAACATTACTTAATGGATGTGACATCCTGATTGTCTGATCTCATAGGATGGGCAGAAACAATGGGAGAAGGATAATTATTCAGCTACTGTACAATGTTTTATACTGTTGCTTGTCATTAGTGAATTGTGGGTGCATTAGAAGAGTTTGGGGATGATTTAATGCATGACATTCTGATTAGTAAGCTAATTAAATGTGCATTAGAAGACCCTTTGCAAAGAATACTTATGAACAGTTCTTCATCAGACTGAAGTAAAGTATCTATCACATTAGGAAGCACAAGGTTTTATCCTGGTCTTCTTCAACAGTTTCATTAATTATGTGGATGAATAGATGGAGAGATTTATCAAGTTTTCAGATGATACAAAATTGGGAAGGTTAATTAATACTCCAGTAGATGAAAACAAAATCCAAAATGAACTTGCTAAATTAGAGATCAGATCAAGCCTTACAGATCAAACTTTAATACATAAATGAAAAAAAAAATCATTTAGAGAAATAAATAAATAAAATGTATATCTATATATAATCTGACTAGCTATGAACATATATTATAGATTGCTGAACCATTTCTGACATCAGTGGAACAATATTACTAAGACCACCCTGACTTTATAAAAAATGACAAGTGAGATTTAATAATATAAAAGGTTAGAATCAGATTAAAATAAAACCTAATAATTATTATGGTGTTTCATTAGAACTGCATTGTTTTTAAAAAGTCAACAAGTAAGTTTAGTTTTTATCCTAGTCTTAAGCAAGAAGTGATTCTCTAGTTGTGACTTAACCACAGGGGTTGTTTTTCTACATTTCATGTATGGGGGACTGTTGGGACTTTATGAATCCCCAAATTCAAACTATTTGATTGCATTCAGGTGGACATTAAGGATTTATCACTTGTGCATAGCATGAATCTCACAAAATTGCAGGATATCAGGACTACGGAGAGCTTACAATCAAACAATAGAAAGTTTGGAATATTGTTCAAGTAATGGCCCAATAGGTATGGCCAATTAATTTTCCCTATGAGCCATGTGAGAAACTGGGACTGTCTGCAGGCCAGACTGCAAAATGCCCAGATCTGGCCTAGACCTGACTAAAAGCCTAAATCAGGAGTGGAGAACCACTCCACTGGGTTCATATATAAGAATCTCTAGTGGAAAAATTACCATATCAGAGCTGCAAAAAACTAGATTATCAGGACAGTAGAGAAGTACACAACATCAACATTTTGCTTGCATATGATGGTTATTCCAATTTCTGCATCTCTGATATGGTAGCTTAATTACTTCAAAGGCCTCAATTCTTTCATCATCTATGTTTCTGGGATCATGAATCATGTGAATTTGATCGGAGAAATCAAAAGCACAAACTGAGTTTTTTTTTCTTACAAGATCACTTAGCACATAACCCTTCATGCTACTCTGGAAAAATGACCTATTCCTTTCTTTTTCTCACATTTATTCTCCCTTTATTACAGAATTAATCTCTCATTTGTCCCACCTGGCAGGAGTGTAGTAGTTCAGCAAATTTGGAAGGTTACACATCCTCCACTTTGACAGTTGCTGTATTTCTGTTGCTGAGTTTGAGCATTTATTTCCCTTGCTATAACTGCAGAAAATAAGTTCCCGAGTGCCTTTTCCTTCCAGCTGTCCTGAAACCATCTTGTCAGAAGCAATTTGGAACAGAAGGTGGGGAGAACTGCAGAAACCTTCTAAACACTACAATAAGCTTGATGCTTTCATTTATTCCAGCAGCAGGCTCCCCTCATCCATGAAATAAGCCCAAATGCATCTGCTTTGATCTGACACAATAAAACAATAAAAAGGAAATGATCGAGTGTTCTAATTCAGTGTTCTATAACAAAGGCTGAAATCCTACATGGGTTTATCTCTGAGTAAATTGCATTGAATTCAGTGTGAGTTATTTCACAAAAATTGGGGTTGTGCTAAGAATCTCTAGTCCTTGGGTATAAACCCCATTATTTTCTACTGATCAACCAACCCCCCCCCCTCCCAAAAAGAAATTGAGTGAGATGGTTGCATTGTTTAAAACAATTACCTGGAAGCAAACGCCATTATGCCCAATAGACTCCTGAGTAAATGTACATAAAATCGGACTGCAGAAAAATACCTTAAAGGCCCATTCTTAGAATAGAATAGAATAACTGAGTTGGAAGGGACCTTGGAGGTCTTCTAGTCCAACCCCCTGCCCAGGCAGGAAACCCTACACCACTTCAGACAAATGGTTATCCAACATCTTCTTAAAATTTCCAGTGTTGGAGCATTCACAACTTCTGCAGACAAGTTGTTCCACTGATTAATGATTCTAACTGTCAGGAAATTTCTCCTTAGTTCTAAGTTGCTTCTCTCCTTGATTAGTTTCCACCCATTGCTTCTTATTCTACCCTCAGGTGCTTTGGAAAATAGTTTGACTCCCTCTTCTTTGTGGCTGCCCCTGAGATATTGGAATACAGCTATCATGTCTCCCCTAGTCCTTCTTTTCATTAAACTAGACATAGCCAGTTCCTGCAACCGTTCTTCATGTTTTATCCTCGAGTACCCTAATAATCTTTGTTGCTCTTCTCTGCGCTTTCTAGAGTCTCCACATCTTTTTCACATCGTGGTGACCAAAACTGAATGCAATATTCCAAGTATGGCCTTAACAAGGCATTATAAAGTGATATTAACACTTCACGTGATCTTGATTCTATCCCTCTGTTTATGCAGCCCAGAACTGTGTTGGCTGTTTTGGCAGCTGCTGCATATTGCTGGCTCATATCTAAATGGTTGTCCACTAGGACTCCAAGATCCCTCTCACAGTTACTACTATTGAGTAAGGTACCACATATACAGTACCTGTGCATTTTGTTTTTCTTCCCTAAATGTAGAACCTTATTTTTTTCACAGTTGAATTTCATTTTGTTAGATAGCGCCCAATGTTCAAGTCTGTCCATTGTCCATTCAATCCACTGGACTGAGTTTGGAGGTAACAACTGATTTTTCAGAGTTGAAAGTAATTGTAAAAAAAAAAAAAAGAATGAATTGGCATAAGTAGAGTATCAGCAGCAGAAAAATACATCGGCCACTGGGCCCTTTGCATCTGTCAGATTACCTTGGCTTCTTCCTACAATTCTTGTTTAATGCTAAAACATATGTATGTTAATAAGAAGCCTATGCTTATTTACAGCCTCAAATTTTATATCCAAGTTCACTCCTCTGGTTGGCAGTAAAAGTTAAGAATAGACTACAGCCCAGTGATTGCATTCATTTTGTTGCCTCCTGTGGTATCCATTACTTCAGGACTAGTATGATTTGTGCTGTTTTAAAAGTGTAAAATAGAGCCTTAAGAAAAACAATTATGCAGCATAAGTGTAGCTAAAATATAGGATGAGGCAGTTGCTTAGACTCATTAGTTGAGGCTTTTGGGTAAATTTAGTCATTCTGTTTTAATGTGTATGGAATGGATGAGAATATATGTCATTAACCTTACTGATATACACTATAATAGCATCCATCCATCCATCCATCCATCCATCCATCCATCCATCCATCCATTGTATTTATATAGCTGGCTGGCTAAACAACAGATCTTAAAATAAACAATATATTTTTCAAAAAACATCTACAATTAAAAACACCCAGCAGTAGTATTGGTAACAGATTAACAGAAGGGTTTACTATTAAAGGCGATGCAGCCACCCAGATATCCAAGTCTATTGACACAATCATGTTTTGAGGGACTTCTGGAAGGATGTGAAGGATGGGGGGAGGGTTTATACTTTTTGAATTATTGTTTATTGTTGCAAGTAATATGCTAGCTGGGGAATTCTGGGAGTTGAAGTCCACAAGGCTTAAAGTTCCCAAGCCTTATATACCCCTGCTATATAGGTTTGTTGTTTGATATTGGATTTTCAGACTTTAATTCACAATTTATAAACAAACGGCTAGAAAAAATAAGTAAAACCAGATGAACTAAAAAGCTAATTAAAAATACCTAATAATAACCACTGAGGGTGTGGGGCAAAGGATATGGTTAGGTAGTGGTTGAAGGGGCTTAGTTCAAAATTATCTACCTATAATAACTACATTCCACAGTGGCACTGGGAACCTGTCTCCCAATTCTGGACAACCCAGCCACTTCCTCTTACAATATGGGGAATAAAATGCAACAGAGAAAATAATTACTGTATTTTTTGGAGTATAAGACACACCGGAGTATAAGACGCACCTTAGTTTTTGGGGAGGAAAATAAGAAAAAAGCTGATTGGCAGGTGGATAGGCCTCCCAGAATAGCCTCAATCAGCTATTCCCAGAGGTGAATTTTAGCAACAGGCTCCTTGGTTGTGTGCTCTGTGCCTTGCTTTTTTTTTTTTTTTTTTTTTTTTTTTGCTTTTTTTCTGCCTCTGAAATTTCTGAAACTTTGTTTCAGAAAAAACTTTTTTTTCTTCCTCTGTAAGCCTTCAAAACAGAGCTTCAGAAAAAAAGCCTCTGAAACTCTGTTTGGGAGCTTCTTTTCTGAAGCTTCATTTCTGATGCTTTTTTCAGCCTCTGAAACCTCCGTTTGAGAAGTTGGGTGGGGCTACATTCGGAGTAGAAGACACACCCAGATTTTCACCCTCTTTTTTGGGAGGAAAAAGGTGCGATTTATACTCCAAAAATACGCTATTCTCTTTCTCTAAGGACCTCACATGGTTTGAGAGCTAGGCAGGGGATTACATCCATGCACACTCTCACACACACATTCAGATGTCCTAGGGCTGGCATTCCAGGGCTGAAAAATGAAAGCAACCACTGAACAACAACAAAACTTCCGAGTTTTCAATTTCTGTTTGCTGCTCTCTGATAACCCTCCAGAGTTTTGCAGCTCAGAGATGGTAGCTTCCTGGTTGCTAAGTATACACTTGCAGAGACCTCTTCTGCCCTCAGGTTACTAGCTGGTTCCCTTTTGAAAGTGTGGTATTGATTTTCTGGAAAGCTCAGTGGGGCCTCTTCATGGAGAGCACCAGATGTTCCAGCCCCTGGTCTTACGCTCTTTCATCTCTGTAATTTCTAGAAAAATGCTGTTTTTATGAAAGACCTGTTCCCTGCAAAGGCCAGCCATAATGGTGTTAAAGTATGAGACCATCTGATGTGCAAAGAGGAGCTTATGATTCCTGGCTCTTGTCAATTAGCTACTAGAAATCCGGGCTGGCTAAAATATTGGTAAGTATGGAGGGTGTAGGTTTGCTAATCCTGAAAGGCTGCAAGAAATGAAGATTGCAAAAAGTATGGAAACCGAGAAGTAATGAAATCCAATTTTTTTTACTACCGGTTCTATGGGTGTGGCTTGGTGGGCATGGTGTGGTGTGGCTTGGAGGGCATGGCAGGGGAAGGATACTGCAAAATCTCTATTCCCACCCCACTCCAGGGGAAGGTACTGCAAAATCCCCATTCCCTCCCCACTCCTGGGGGAAGGATATTGCAAAATGTCCATTCCCATCCCACTCTGGGGCCAGCCAGAGGTAGCATTTGCCAGTTCTCCGAACTACTCAAAATTTCTGCTATCGGTTCTCCAGAACCTGTCAGAACCTGCTGGATTTCACCCCTGAAACCGAGGTGTAGTGCTTTTGTTAAAAGTACCTTGCACATCTGTGATACAGTATGATATAATTAATCCTTAGTTTGCCTGGCTCACTCCTTTAGTCATTAGAAATTGATAGGATACATTTTCATACACTTTGTCGTACACGTACACACTTTTGAGCCATTCCAAGCCACTTCGTTTCTATTTCACATCCCGGTTCTTTCACTTTTTCTTTTTGCTGGGTGGCTTTAGCAATATCTACTGCAGTGAGAAGCCTTGTTGTTTGACATTTTGTCTGATAACTGAAGAATGCTATGGAGACCTAAGATTAAAAGGTTTGCAGTGGCTTCCTGTCAGTAACTCAGAATGGTTTTCTTGGAATCATGTATTCTTGGCTCATTATTTTTGCTTTGCTACAGTGCTTCTCCTTCTCATAACATTGCATCCAAGGAATCTCTTAATCCCAGAACTGCCAATCTATTGCAGATCACTGGCTCTCATCTTCAGTGTGTTCTTCAGATGGTGGGTCCATTTGGAAAAAGTGCCCATTATACCTTCATAGTTAAGTAGTTGCATTTTGCTAGTTTAATTTTAGAGAATCGTCCTTCAGTTTTAAATTGGTCCTGGGAGAAAAAGTTAGCATTTCAGCCTTCCAGTGAATTAGGTAAATCAGTGGTCTACAATATTCTGCTCAAGAGTTGTTGTGCCTGTATCTTCTAGCACAGTTGCACAAGTACACCTCCCCCCAAATGGAAAGTACTCATAAAAATAACAGTATTTTCAATTTCATTTATATTCCATCTTTCTGCATATTCTAGCAGTCAAAGCAACTTATGCAGTGCATAAACTAAAACAAAAATAATGCAACAAAACTATAGCCAGTCATTAATATAACCAACAGTTAAATATTTGGCAAAGATGTTTCTCATTATTTCCCCACATATTTGGATCGTCGGAGCCAAACACACCTCCTTATGGCAAGTGTTCCATTTCCTGGGAGCTGCATCAGAGGTGGTATTCAGCAGGTTCTGACCAGTTCTGGAGAACCGGTAGAGGAAATTTTGAGTAGTTTGGAGAACTGGTAAATACCACCTCTGACTGGCCCCGCCCCCATCTATTCTCTGCCTCCTGAGTCCCAGCTGATCAGGAGGAAATGGGTATTTTGCAGTATTCTTCCCCTGCCATACCCACCAAGCCATGCCATGCTCACTAAGCTACACCCACAGAACTGGTAGTAAAAATTTTTGAATCCCACCACTGAGCTGCATAAGCTATTTTCTCATGTCCCTGGTAGCCAGGTTCATGGCAGCAGAGACATCTTCAGAAAGGCTCTGCTCTTTCACGGATTTAAGGAAGTAGATAAAGCTAAGAAGGAGAGGCAGTCCCACTGATTACCATGCCTGGGGCCATGCAGGGCTTTATAAGATCAACATCAGCACCTTAAATTGGTAGCTTGGATAGATCTTTTATTCATATCATCTTGCTACCTTACTCTGCTCAGCAATTTGGCCACCACCATTTTTGCACCAAATGCAGTTTTCAAGGATAACCTCAAATATTGAAATTAAGGTATTTTGCATGTAGCATGTATACTTTACTATGAATTAAGACTCAATATGACTTATAGGAACAGTCATATTGAGTCTTCTAAGAGCCTTGGTGGTGCAGCAGACTAAAGTGCTGTTAAATAGCACCAGCTGCCTGCAATTATTGCAAGTTCAAATCTCACCAGGCTCAAGGTTGACTCAGCCTTCCGTCCTTTCGAGGTAGGTAAAATGAGGACCCGGATTGTGGGGGCAATAAGCTGACTTTGTATAAAAAAGAACACTGTTTTGGGGGGGGGGCGAGCACAAAAGCCCTACTAAGCAGGTATATACAAAAGTATGAAGGCTATTGCTTAATGCATTGTAAGCCACCCTGAGTCTCCAGAGAAGGGCTGCATATAAATTGAACTAATAAATAATAAATTGAACTAATAAACACATGGAATAGGTTGTCTTATAGCTAGCAAGACTCTTGGTCTATCCAGCTTTGTATTGTGGCAACCACGCTCTAGAAGCCTTTACTATTTTGAGATGCAAGGGACTGAACATGCTACCTCTATGTGCAAGCAGTTGCTTATCGCTTAACTACAGCTCGTCATTTTTAAAGAGAAGACAGATCCTTGACATATAAAAAGGTAACTATTTTGCAACAGATATTTTATTTCTTGTTAAATCAAGTTGAAAGACACATGCCTGTTTGTTCTATAAATGTACTATTGTGGTGGAACGTAGACTGGATTCCCAGGACCGAGGAGCTGCATTCCAGAGGACCAAGAGACAATGAAGTCTCTTCTAGGTTGTTTGATTATGAGAAAGAGAGTTAAGATGGCTCCTCTCTAGCAATTCTGAATATATTGAGAAGCAACCTAGAACTAAGGAGAAATTTCCTAACAGAACATTTAATCCGTGGAACAATTTGCCTCCAGAAGTTGTAGATGCCCCAACACTGGATGTTTTTAAGAAGAGATTGGACAACCATTTGTCTGAAATGGTATAGGGCAGTGATAGTTAACCTTTTAGTTGCCAAGTGCCCAAAGCGCATGTGTGTGCGCGTGAATGCACATGTGCGTGCCCGAACCCCCAAAATGCAATGTGAGCACACACACACATGCATGTGCATCCCTCCCCTGCATGCATGCACATCCCGCTCATGCTGCCACGCCCCCCATTTGGCTTCCAGGTTGGTGCAGGAGGCTTTCCAGATCCAAAACAGGGCACGTTGCACCCCTGCGCCCTGTTTTGGGTCTGGAAAGCCTCCTGCACCAACCTGCACCCCCACACATGCACCTCACCCCCCCCATGCATGCACACATGCATCCCTCGTGTGTGCTTCATCCTCTGTGCATGCCCGGCAGAGACCTGAAGACCAGTTGGCTGGCGGGAGGCGTGTGTGCATGCGTGGTGGAGCTGGGCCGGGCCGATGGCTGGCATGCCCACAGAGAGGCACGCGTGCCATAGGTTTGCCATCACGGGTATAGGGTTTCCTGCCTGAGCAGGGAGACTAGAAGACTTCCAAAGTCCCTGCCAACTTTGTTATTCTGTTATACTTTTGATGATGCAGGTAGTTGCTTTGGTTTAGCAAGATTTCTGTTTATATGTGAGGAACAATAAAGGAAACTACCTAGAAGTAACTCTACATGTCTTTCTTGGTTTGGGGGAGGCTGACAGTTATTTGTTCTTCCTCTAGTATCTTCTGCTGTGGCAATCAGGATTCTAGGTAATTATGAGACAGGTGAAAAATGAGATAGACAATACCCTATGGAAGAAATGGAGTAGAAGACAGCTGTTTTGTCTTCCGCTTGAGCAAGAGACCAAAATATCTATATTTGGTATCTTGGTGGAGCAGCAGACTAAAGCGTTGCTAAATAGCACTTAGCTGCCAGCTGCCTGCAATTACTGTGAGTTCAAATCTCACCAGGCTCAAGGTTGACTCAGTCTTCCATCCTTCCAAGGTAGGGAAAATGAGGACTCGGATTGTGGGGGCAATAAGCTGACTTTGTATAAAAAAGAACACCGCTTGGGGGGGCCAAAAGCCCTACTAAGCAGGTATATACAAAAAGTATGAAGGCTATTGCTTAACGCATTGTAAGCCGCCCCGAGTCTCCGGAGAAGGGCGGCATATAAATCGAACCAATAAATAAATAAGAAATAAATAAGAAATGATTAAAATACATTTATTGAATAGGTGGATTTTTTTAAAATTTAAATATAAACAGCAGGACTGGTAAGATCCTTTAATTCTTTCACAAAGTATTTTTTCACTTGAGGAAACTTAGAAATGAATGGTGACAAGGTACACCATGAAACATGGACTGTAAAACTATCCCGAGAAAATCAGCTACTTTGTATATTTGCCAGAAAATTTCTTATTTTGTCTAGAACTAGTTTGCACAATATCATCAAGGCTACTTTGGGAGAGAGAAAGAGAGATTTATTGCATGTTCCATGTAATCAGCTAATTGGAGATGAAAATATAAATAAAGCGATCTTGGGATTTGTTCCAAGATAATACATTGGACAAAATATAATTTTGGTTTAGGCAAATGTACACGTGCTCCGTTCAGCCGAGAGTAGCAAATAAAAGGGGACTATTGACATCTTATACCAGGGTTAAGCTTTCTTGATAATCCTTATTGCAGTGCTAACTAGATCCCTATATTGTTTAATTTTCCAAGATTGATGAAAGTCAACTAGGGGTTGCTAGGGGCCATAAAGGTGTTATGGACAGAAGTAATTTTTCCCCATTTAAGAAGCAATAAAGCAAATCAAATTGGCACTGGTGCATATGAAGAGCTTATAGCTCTTCTGAATGGTTTTAGGGACTTCCTGCTCAATATCTGAGCTGTATTCTGACTCATACACATCTTAAATATAGAGCAGATCAGTGCAATTTAAGATCAGTGCAATTTCACTCTAGGTGAAATGAATGGCTCTGATTTGTTTTGTCTTTGATTCAAAATATTCCCCAAATGTCTCTTCTGATAAAGCATATTTTATCTAACGGCATAACAAAAATATAAAACTATTATAAAAATGCCTGGGTGGGAAGAGGTAGAAGAAAGAGTATGTGGCAAGATTAGATACATTGGTCATGAGATTTACTTTTCAAATCATGGTCCTTGTGATTGGATTTCTATTTTGGTTCAATATAACCATTTGTTCACCTCAGTGGTTTCTCATTTCCTGTCTATAGCCCAAGAACAATTTGTGTCTTCCTTAGTTTACTAACAAGCTTAAGCGATGTATTTTATTTTAAGAAAAAGGAAGGACTGAGTTAGGGCAACTTGGCACAGCAGCCGGATTTTTGTTCCAAGACTCAAACGAATTCGGCTGAAATAGCATTGGATTGATGCAAAGCACATTGTGCTCCTTTCACAGATAGCAAACTGTTGGCAAAGTGGCTTAAGCAGCCCTTAGGCTCCACTATTCAAAATTTTTTTTTACTAGCTGGACGTCTGTGCTTTGCTATGAAACTAGGTGCTTGGGCTTGATAAATTGACCCTTGCAGCTTGAAACGTAATGTAGAACGTGTAACTCTGTAGCATCAGAGTGTGTTAATATAATGCAACTGCAGTTGGAACAGAGGAGGAGGGGGAGTAGAATGTCCCAGCCCGCAGCATCCATCGGTATTCATCTGGCTAGCATCCTGTTAGTGTGTGAGAGAGATGAGGGGTGTTTGGAAACTCAAACAGTATTTGTTGTGTGACCTAGAAGGAGACAGGAAGGAGGCTGGGCGTGGCTTAGCTCAACTGTTCTGTAGTAAAGCTGATTGCTGCTGTGAAAGTAAAACTGAAAATGAAACTCCTCTCCTCTGCTTGTGTTTTGCATTTGGAACAGATTTCTTTTCAGGTGGGGAGGGGAGTAGAACTCTTTAGCATCAGAGCATGTTAATAATATAGGAAATACTAATGCTCTGATGGTCATTTCAAAAAATCCTTTCTTAGTGAGCACCTAGAAGCCAAGAGGAGCATATAGGGCAAATTTCAAGTTTGTAGGCTTTACGGTTCTGGAGATTTTGTGATTAATGCGTGAGTGGTTTTCACTTTTATATATATTTAGATACAAGTAGAAAATTAAAACACAAGCTTTGAGAGGATAGTTTATATCAAGCTGGACTTTTGGTGTTATTTATTCATTCAGATCTGGCCTATCAAACTTGCAGTCCGTGGGCCGGATGTGTCATATGCTGGCCACGCCCATGCCCAGTTTAGCAAAGAGGAAAAAGTCATGATACGTCACATGACGCTGCCGTGATGCCACGAGTTTGACACCCCTGATTTAGATGAATTATTTTTCCTCCAGTAAAAGTGGCTAGCATGAAAAAAATAAGTAAATTTGAAATTGAAAGGCAATGCAATTAAATATATATACTTAAAATATACTATATATTTAGAAGAACATTCCTTTTCTTTTAAAATATAAAAAGTGAATAAATGAATAAATGAATAAGTAAAAGTGTGATTGTATAATGCATGATTACAATACAATCACAATTTTAAGAAAACATCTTTAACTAGGAATTTGTAATCAGAGAGTGCTTTTCTTGCTTCCGCTCTCAAACATATGTCCTTTTTCTGTGTTATTTAATGGTAATCACCTTGTTTAGGAAGAAATTCCAGCTTTGAATCAGTCCTGATTCTGTAATGCACTTTTATTCAAGACAGAAGGCCTGCAGAGCAAACAGACTGGAAACTATTATTTACAATCAATAGATATTTTTCTCTCCCCACACAAAATTGTCAGTACCAATTCAGCTATTAGAAATGATCATTAATGTGCCATGCTCTTTTTACAGGTTTCTTGTTATTTGTCAAACAGGGAATGTGTTTTCTTAAAAATTAATTAGTGGACAGCAATAATGCTAGTTGATGACATGAAAATCTTAATCTACAGAAGCTCCTTTGGCTGGCATGACAATACCCTAAACTTAAACGTTAAACGCTTATTTAAAAATGAAAAAGATTCACACTCAATTTAGTTAACAAGATGTAAGTATAGCGTAGGTAGATGCAGACTTAATTTAAAAAATAAAAATAGAACAAATATTTTTTTGATTCTTTTTTGTTAAGGGTTTATATTATGTTTCAACTGGTACAGAAAAATTACTGACTATACCAGTAAATGCTGAATTCAGGATATTTCAAGAATGTTTTGAAAATATGAATAGTTATTTCCAATTTTTCTTGCAATTTTTCAAAGGAACTACATTTTTTTAAAAAAATATTAATAATTTTTATGAAACAGTTTTTAAAAAACAAACAAAAAACAAAAAACAGGCAAACAAAAACAGATATTTACATCTTCTTCTATTTTTTCTCAGAGTTATCAGTTAGAACAGGGCTGTCAAACTCCTGGCCTGCATGCTGGATGGGTCACACTCTGGCCACACCCACACCCGGTTTAGCGAAGGGGGAAAAAAGTCCCAATACGTCACGTGATGACACAGTGACAGTGATGCGAGTTTGACGCCCCTGAGTTTGAAGGTCGATTTTGATTGCAGAAATCAGGAGAAATTGGACTTCTGGATGTGATATCCAATAAGCAGGAGCTAAAAGAACAATAGTTTGCTTGCTGCAGACAGAATGCTGGCATATATTAAAAGTCAAGAAGCATACAAAAAGTTAAGAAGATAGACTAGAAAAATTTTTTTAAGGAGCTAGGCAGAAGAGAAGAGCCCATTAAAAATGGGAGAATAGAAAGCCATCTGTGTGAGGGGAGGGGGATGAAGGCCCTCTCCCAGCTTTCTAATTCTGAATTTTAAATATTTTATTGTTTTAATTTGCCTTGCATTATGATATTTATACAGTTTTTATGTTTTGATATATTAGCTGTACACTGCCCAGAGATGCTCTATGGGGGAGATGGGCAGTTTCTCAGTGCGATCGATCGATCGATCGATAGATATCGTATTTTTTGGAGTATAAGATGCTTCGGAGTATAAGATGCACCTTAGCTTTTGGGGAGGAAAATAAGAAAAAAAAATTCTGCCCCTGTCTAGCAGCATCCATCGGTATTCATCTGGCTAGTGTCCTGTCAGTGTGAGAGAGTTGAGGGCTGTTTGGAAACTGAAACAGTATTTGCTGTGTAAGCAACAAGGAAGGAGACAGCAAGGAGCCTAGCCATGGCTTAGGTCAACTGTTTAAAGCTACATGCTGAGCTGATTTCTGAAACTAAAATTGAAACTTCACTCCTCTGCTTGTGTTTTGCTTGTGTTGGAAAACCTGCTTTTGGTATTGTATATTTACTTTATATTATATATTAAGAGAAGTTATTGAATCCTGCTGAATCAATTACTTGCGTGCTTTCTGGATGTGATTGCTGCTGCAAACTCTGACAATCCTTGCAGCAAATAGTGAACAGCAAGGTCAGTTTCTGCATATTATTGCAGCCTGATTCAGCATGAGCATCTGATAGGTGGGTGGATCATCCTCCCGGAATATCCCCGATCAGCTGTTCCAGGCTGCAATTGCCACAGACCATTGCCTGCTTCGTGCCTCACGTTTTTGGCTACATTTGGTGAATAAGATGCACCCAAATTTTCACCCTCTTTTAGGGGGAAAAAAAGTGTGTCATACTCCAAAAAATATGGTAGATAGATAGATAGTCAGTCAGTCTGTCTATCAGTCAGTCAGTCAGTCAGACATGTAGCAGCACCATGGGAGACAGAAGAGGAATGCCTATCAAAATAGGTAAGGAAATTTTTAGAGAACATTTAGCTGCTCTAAATGGGTTCAGGTCTCCTGCACCAGATGGTTTACCCCTACTGTAGAAGCTGGCGAATGTGATTTCAGAACCACTGAATGAAATCTTTAAGAGCTCCTGTGGCATGGGAGAACTGCCAGAAGATGGGAAAAGAGCTGATGTGCTTCCAATCTATTTTTTAAAAAGGTGCCAGGAGTGGATACAAGAAACTATAGATCACGGGTGTCAAATTCAACCACGTCATGTGACGTTATGTTACACATCGCAATGTTTTTGCCTTTGCAGAGCTGGGGTGGGTATAGCCTTTGCATGGCGCATCCAGCCCATGGGCCGCCAGTTTGACATCCCTGCTTATAGACAATCAGCTCAATATCTATACATGGGAAAATCATGGAAAAGGTAATCAAGCAGCGGGTTCCTGAACACATTGAAATGAATAAGGTGATTAAGAGCCATGGTGGCCCAGTGGTTAGAATGCAGTATTGCAGGCTATTTCTGTCAACTGCCAGCAGTTTGATTCTCAACTGGCTTAAGGTTGACTCAGTTTCCCATCCTTCTGAGGTCAGTAAAATGAGGACCCAGATTGTTGAGGTCAATATGCTGACTCTGTAAACCTCTTAGAGAGGGCTATAAAGCACTGTGAAGTCTATATAAGTCCATATAAGTCCATATAAGTCTAAGTGCTATTGCTATTGCTACTAGAATCCAGCATGCGTTTGTTAAGAACAGGTAGTACCAAATATATGTTACTACTTTTTTTGATAAGGTGGCTTAATTAATGGACTGAGGAAATGCTGTGGTTATAGTATACAATATAAGTCTAAGTGCTATTGCTATTGCTATCAAGGGCAAGGGGAATGACTGTACCGCTCTATATTGTACTAGTGAGGCCACACTTGAAATACTGCATCCAGTTCTAGTCACTACAATGCCAAAATGGTTGTTGAGGCCCTAGAAAGAGTGCAGAGAAGAGCAACAAAGATGACAGGGGTCTGGAGGCTAAATTCTTTGAAGAATGGCTAAAAGAATTAGGCACAGGAGTGAAATGCTACCAGTTCGGACTGGTTCAGGAGAACTGGTAGTAATAAAAGCTACCAGTTCGGGCAAACCAGTAGTAAAAAAATACTCCCGGTTCGGCCAAAACAGTATTTCTGACTGTGCTGCTTGATTTATATTCGCTAGAAAGTAGGATTTCCTGCTTTCTAGCGAATCTAAATTACGCGGCACAGCTGTTCCCCCTGCTGTTCTACTTACCTCCATTTTCAGTGAGCACAGTGTGCATTTGGCGCGCAATGCAAATGCGTGCATGCAGCATGCATTTGGTGTGCACCGCGCATGCATGCACAGCAAACCGGTAACAGACCTCAAAAGATTTTACCACTGATTAGGCATGTTTATCTTAATGAAGAGAAGGCGTAGGGGAGACATAATAGCAGTCCTTCAATACCTGAAAGGTTGCCACAGAGAAGAGATATTCATTTTTTTTCCATTACACCTGAGGCTAGGACAAGAAGCAATGGGTGGAAGCTCATTGAAAGGAGATCCAACCTCTTATTATCATATGTGGTGGACATGCCCAGAAGCTAAAAACTATTGGAATAAAATTAAAACATGGTTGGAAGAAATGATACAACAACCTATTGATTTAAAACCGGAGCTGTTCCTACTGGGTACCCTACCAGAGAAAATTAGTAAATAAAATATTTATTTGTAATAATAGCTGCAAGGATTGTTTTTGCACAAAATTGGAAAGCAGAGAAAATATCTTTGGAAGGAGAAGTAATTAAAAAAAAGTTTGGACTGTACAGAACTGAATAGATTAACTTTGATGATTAAAGAAAGAGAGGATTTAGAATACTTTAAGATATGGGATCAATTTTACCATTGATTGGAAAAGAGATATAGATAAGCAAATTAATAGTTAAGTAAGAAAATAGTATAATTAGAAGATTGTACTTTTGGAGAAATGTTGTAATAGATTTGGTGAAAATGAAGACAGAAGAAACAATAAAAGGATGAAGTCATGGAGAAAACACTGAGATGTCGCAGGGAAGGAATGACTGATGTATTAAATGTTTGTTTGTGTATAAAATTTTTAAAAAATTCAAAAAGAAAAAAGAAAGAAAGGAGATCCAACCTGGAAATAATGGAGGAATTTCCTGAGAACTATTAAGCAGGAGAACATCTTTCCTCCTGGAGTTGTGAGTACTCAATTGCTGGAAGTTTTCAAGAAAAGATTGGACAACCATTTGATTGAGATGGTATGATGGATTAGAAGATCTTCAAGGTCCCTTCAACCCTGTGATTCTATGGTTATGAAAATGGAAGATCAAAAAGAATTGTCTGCACAAACTAGATTTCAGATTCAAAAGGAAAGTGAAATATTTGGATAGTATAACAAATATGACTTGCTTGTTATTTCAAAATGATTATATTAAGGTATGAAGGGAAATTAAGACGATAATTGACTGCAGAGGGATTTGGCTTTCAATGGTTTTTATATGCATAATTAAGAGAACAATTTAATACAGAAAAAACGTACCAGAAATAGAATATTATAAAGTGGGATTTGAAAAATGAATTATGCATAAAAGATGAACATGTACTTGCTAAAATGTACAAACTTTTGTTGAGATTTGAAATGGAAGAAGAGAGCCAGTTTGGTGTAGTGCAGGGGTGGGTTCTACTTACCTTTACTACCAGTTTGCAATGGGATTGCAGCTTCTGTGCATATGCAGATCGCCAATGATGACATCCGGGGTGGTGGGCTGGACCTCCCGCCGGTTTTATTACCGGTTCTTGTGAACCGGTCTGAACCGGGAGCAACCTACTACTGGTGTAGTGGTTAAAGTGCTGGCCTAGACAGGAGATTAGAGAATTAGGTATGTTTACCAGCTTGAATGATTTATAAAAGTAATAAAGTCAGAATAAAAATAGTAAATAAATGCCTAAGAACTTTGTTTATAATATTCAAATGGATCAATGGGATAGAATGTGGTTAAAATATTTGAAATTCACATTATCTTGTAATTTCTCCTTTAAATTATCTTGTAATTTAAAGGAGAACTTTTACAAAATGATGTACCATTGGTATATGTCACCCGAAAAGAGACACATAGAGAAACTGTTGAACATGTATAAAGGTACCTGTTGGAAACATGAAAAGCCTGAAGGGACATTTTACCATGTATGATGGACTTGTGTAAAAGTACTTGACACAAATACATACAATATGTTGATGAAGAGAGCCTGGATAGCTCAGCAGACTAATGCATTGTAATTTAACTCCAGCTGTCTGCAATTAGCATGTTTGAATCTCACCAGGCTCAAGGTTGATTCAGCCTTCCATCCTTTCTAAGGTAGATAAATTGACCCCAGTTTGTGAGGGCAATAAGCTGACTTTGTAAAATATACAAAAGTATGAAGGCTATTGCTTAACACATTGTAAGCCGCCCTGAGTCTCCGGAGAAGGGTGGCATATAAATCAAATTAAAAAAAAAATTAACATTCCAATGAAACTGGAACTTTCCTTATTAGGATTTTTCTTACTAGGACTGTATGGATAGTCAACTAGAAAATATTCATATTTATGTATGGTAATTGCAGGAAAGTTATTATCTGCACAAAGATGGAAGAGTACAAAAATACAATTTTGGAATGGATTGTGAAGATGGAAGAACTTGTAGAAATACTGATGTGTTTAATTAAGAAAGGAACATCAATTATCTTTATAGAAAACTGGAACCCCTTTATGGAATTTTGCTGGACAAAAAAGAATGGCTGATTTTGAAATTTACTGATTGAAAAGGATCCAGTCTGGGTTGGTCACCAGGACCAAAGGTTTAGGCTTGCGAGATTTGTGTTGGAGCTCATCCACAGGGAACTTCTCTCTAGTGGAATGAGGATGGGCTCCAGCACAAGTCTGAAAGCTTAGAAGACTAAACATCTGGTCCCAGGGATCAACCCAAATTGGATCCTACACAGGGATGAAATCCAACAGGTTTTGATAGGTTCTGGAGAACCGGTAGTGGAAATTTTGAGTAGTTTGGAGAACTGGCAAATGCCACCTCTGGCTGGCCCCAGAGTGGGGTGGGAATGGGGATTTTGCAGTATCCTTCCCCTGCCAGGCCCACCAAGCCACGCCACACCCACCCATCAAGCCACGCCCACACAACTGGTAGTAAAAAAATTTGAATTTCACCGCTGATCCTGCAACATTATCCTGGGACATGTATATTTTCCTTGATTCATTCGTGGTTAAAAGGGGTTGTTTATGAGAAGAAGGGAACCCTGATATGTAATTTGGGAGGATGGAAATGGTAAAAATCATATTTGTAAATGCTGCAAAGAAGATCAGAATTAGCTTTTTAGACATCTTTCTTTCATTTTGTCTTTTATTCTGTGGGAAGTTAGCACCCACCCTTCTCCTAGAAAAAATGAAATATTTTAGGAAATATTAAAAGTTCAGAATATTTCCCCTAAAAGGGAGGCAGAAACTCAGCCCCACCCCCCCACCCCTTTGTCAATGAGCCAGTCTACTCTACATAACAAAGATCTACTTCCTTCAGGCAGAGCCATAATAGGAATCCCAAAGCCCATTCATTACATCATTACCCAGCAAGGCTCAACCAAGCTTGGGACTCAAAAACACAACCTATAAAGTAACCCCTGCATGGCCCCATGGGAGTCTGACAACCAATCAGAATACAAGCTCAAATTTAAATCCCAACAGAGGCTATAAATCTCTCTCTCTCTCCATTCCATCTGCTTTTTTTTGCCCAGGACCTCAAACCATGTGGTCCTGTCCACTGTTAAAAACCATCTTTCCAATCAGCCGCCATGTTTCCAGTGTCTTTCTCCCCACTTGGAACTGAATCCAGAAGGATATTTCTTCCAACAATTCTTTCTCACTTCTTTTATTCTTTCATAGCATTTTCTTTTTTTACTTTACTTTTTATGTTTCTGCAGTTTTTATTGAAAATTCTTTTTCAATAAAAATTATATATATTATAGTTTATATATATATATATATGTTTATAATATGCTTAGTAGTGAGATCTTGTAAAGGAGAAAAATAACCTACTGAAATGGTCATAAATACTTCAGTTCTTGTTTGACTTTATGTGTCTTCTTGTCTGAATATTAGCATAGACAGTACTTTCTATTTTATTTACTGTTGTTTTATTGAAACTCCATATTGGGGGTCAGGGATATAATTGTAGTTACAAAATTGTTGCTTTAGTCCCCTGTGGTCTGAGATTATCCAACTCTGCAATTTTTTCACTTTCATCTAAAATCTTCCTTGCTTCTTTCATTTGAAGCAAGGCATATGAGGAGGGCATCTACATAGCAAACTTTATCCACTATCATTGCCGGAAGGAAGGAAGGAAGGAAGGAAGGAAGTCTTTGTTTTTTGGAGATACTTTCCACGATAGGGGAACTAATTAGAACTGATAGCAAACAAATGATTTGTTTTTCTTATATTACATTTAACAGCATGAAATCTCAGCAATTTAAGTTCACTTGCATAAAGTCTCTGAAATGCTTTGCTTGTTCAAACACAAGATGACTTTATTAAATTTACATTAACAATTATGCAACTCTCCTTACACCAAATCTCTGCTATTTCAGCTGAGTAAAAAGAAAGCTTTTCATTCTAATTACCCTACTTCTAGTAGGTAGGTTGGTTTAGTGAGGATAGACACTTTTCCAGTTCTCTCCATAAATCTGAAATAATGTATTGCATTTTTATTACTGGAAATAATTACTCACATATTTGAGGTTGTTTATTGGATGCAGATGTCAGCTTTTCCCTCCCTCATTCTTGACTGTTCTGTGCCACATTTCCTTAACTAAAATTTTGTTTTCTTATAAGCCATGCCCCACTGCTTTATAAATTACTATACAGGAATACTACGTAAATGTATTTGCATTTTTTAGTAATTGGATTTGGTTTAATTTTGTTATGGATTATTTTCCATTACAGTTTCTCTGCTTTGTTCCACTGGTGATTTTCATAGTTGCCGAACATGCATACTCTCTTTTTAATTTGAATTGAAAGGATAGGTTTTAAATATTTTACATTCCCCTAGCTGAGTACCAGTGTCTAAAAAAAAACTTTTAGCAAGAAGAAATGTACAGAAATGAATCTTGTGGCTATGAAAAATTGTTCATGAATACGAGTGAGAAGACAAAAAGCATTATAAAAAGATGTGTGTCTGGCAGTGCTAAAACAGCTTTTACATATGGGAGGAAGAGAGGGGAGGTAACAAGAGCCTCCAAGGGCCTCCTTCTTGAGATTGTGAATGAAGTTAGATAGGGATGGGCTTCAAAAATTTTAGCAAGGGTTTCTCTACTCAGTTGCTGGGTGGGCATGGCCATTGTGGGCATGACCTAGTTGGCCTCCTGCACCATGGCAGTGTAGGAAGAAATATCCTTCTGGGTTCAGCTCCAAGTGGGGAAAAAGACACTGGACACATGGAGACTGCTTGGAAAGATGGTTTAATGGTGGTCAGGATCATATGGTTTGAGTTCCTGAACAGAAAAGGGGCGAGATACAGTGAGTCCCCGGGTTTTATGCACTCTCTGGCTTTGAACTTCCTGGGGCCCAGAAAGAGTTTCCTGATTGGTTGTCAGACTCCCAGGGGCTGGGGGTCTTAGCTAGCCTTGCTGGCTGATGTAATCTTCCCAGGTGCCATGTGGTGAGTTTCTGTCCTAGATGGGTCCTATTGTGTTGCAGATGATGGTCCTTTGACAAAGGATTGAGTTTCTGCCTCTGGCCCATTAACAAAGGTGTGGTGGGAGGAGGCAGGAAGGTGGGAGCTGCTTTTTCTTTAAAACGTGCTTCTCCATTTCTCATACAGGGAAACATAATATTCTGCCTTTTTAATATTTCCTAAAATATTTCATTCTTCTAGGAAAGGGGTGGGTGCTAACTTCCTACAGTAGGGGGGCATTTTTGCCCTCCCTGGGCTCCGGAGGCTTTCCTCGAGCCTCTGGGAGGGTGAAAACAGCCTCCCCAGGCTCCGGAGGTCCCCTGGAGGCCAGAAATGGGCCTGTTTTCCACCTTCCTGAACTTCTGGTAGGCCCATTTTTCGCCCTCCCTGAGCCTCCACACATGCCTTGCACTTACCTGCATCCAAAACGGGCCGCCTGGGGACTTCTGGGAGGGGCAGTGTGGGAGGGCTCAGCCAGGAGTGGGATTTGGGGGTTCTCCGAACTGCACAGAATCTTAGCTAGAGGTTCTCCCAACCCCTGCGAACCCCCAGCAGACCACCCCTGAAGTTAGATAACATAATAAATAAATAATAAGAAGCCTCTTGTGCTGGCACCAAGTCATGGGAGCAAAACAGGTTTGCTTCTGAAATAGCTAATTTGTTTTAATCAAGTCCATTTTTCTTTTCCTCCATGTCATTTGTTACAAAACAACAGGGAGGAATGCTCAGCTTGACACACACCCCCCCCATTTTATTTCAGATGACAGAGTAAAAACAAAGCAAGGTTGCTGTTTTCAGCACAGACATCTACCTTGGTTTCTATTCACAGATTTTTGTGTAAGAAAAGAGAACAATCACTACATTTTTTTAGAAATGACTTCTGCTTATATTCCTTTTAACAATAAAACATGAGATCTAAACAAACAACCCAAAAATTAAAAAAAAAGTTTAGCATGAATGCCCTTAGTGCTCAGTCTCAATGAAATCATGATGCTGTTTTCCCAAAGGTGCTTTTCCAAAAGGTGAATTGGACTTTCATGGTTTTTTCCCCTTGAAAACATTTCGCTTCTAATTCAAGAAGCTTCTTCAATTCTGAACTGAAAAAAGTGAGATGAGAAGCAGAATGTTTTCAAGACAAAAAAAAAAAGCATAAAAAACAGTTGTCAGTTTTGGAAAAGCACTTTTGGGACAACCAAGACCTGGATGATTGAGAATTCCTCATAGACAAGACACTGTTGAATAATGGAGGAGGGAGGGGATGTATATAAATTCACCTGATTAAAAACAATTCTGATTTTCATCCAGCTACTTAAGCCCCCAAGAAACTGTTGGTTCTTCTTTAGGACCAAGGATGATGTGATTGGCTGAAGAATTGTACTACTCTTTGCCAACTGTTTCAGGGGAGATAAAGGATTGGCAGATCTATTCCAGTTTCTAAAATTTATTTATTTATTTATTTTTAAAACGTTGACTTCCAAAATCATTTACTGTGTATCCCCCAAAGTGAAGTCATTTTTTCCTTTGTAGAAGTTTTGAAAATTTGAAAGAGACACTTAAAACTTGAAGTCACACAACATGCTTATTTCTTAAGCAAAATCAGCAAAACATAATTGTTCTCATAAGATGCTGTAAATGACTATGTCTTTGACTGCTTCTTGCAAGGGTCTAGCTCTCAGACAATAGCTGGAGTCTCATACAATTATAGTTTTTTATTAGTTTATAATATTGTTAGAAGAAAAATCCATCTGGTACAGTTCCAAGCTGGGAGAAAGATGCTGGAAACAACATGGAGACTGCTTGGAAAGAAAGTTTAACGATGAACAGAACCAACAGCAGTTCTGGGTCAGCTGAACAATTGGTTTGATGAGTACATGGATTTTTGTAAATTTCAGAGATGCTGCTAGGGGAGTTGTGCAATGTCTGAAATGACTTTAGGAGATCGTGCAATGTAGTGAGCTCTGTGTCTTCTGCTAAATGGTAGTGGGTTAATCCTATTATGTCCTGAATGGTCATGTCCTATTCTTGGACTTTGGGTGGTAGAGAATGTAAATTTTTAAATCCCATCACTGGAGGTGAAGGTCTTTTGTTTCTGAATAGCCTTGCCCAATCTTTCTTAATGAGACAAAATATCTGCTGGGGGCTATTAAAGAAAGACTGAATCTGCTTTCTGCCTCTAAAACATGTTTCTCCTTTTGTCCTTTTGGGGAAATATAATATTCTGCCTTTTTAAAATATTTTCTAAAGTATTTAATTATTCTATGGGGGGGTGGGCTTCCCACAATATGACATACAAAGAGAATACAAAAGTAAATATTAGGGAAATATTAGGGAAGGTAAAGGAAAGTGGATAGCGGGAAAAAACAAGCATAAAAAAAAGACATTGACTTCTAACTCCTTTGGTTAAGTAAAATAATGCACTAACATCTACCATCAACTTTTTACTTTTTCATAATAATATAAACTAGCCATTTCTATAACAACAAATCTATCTAATCAGTAAAATCCAAAATCAAAGTTTCGTTTTTTTCCACCTCAAGCACGAAGTCCAGAAGTGGTTTCCAAATAGAAATAAAGATATTTGTGTTTTTTTTCTTTAACTAAAACAGTCAATTTAGCCATCTCTGCTAACTCCATCAGTTTTTGCAGCCAGTCATCCATTGTGGGGTGAAGTTTCTGGGACGTTTCAACCAACTGCTCAGCCTGACCAATTGGCCTAACTAAGTAGCAGTATCCAATTAACAATAGCTGATTACAAAAAGCTAAGGAGTATGAACATGGAATTTCATGAATATCCTTCATCCAAACAACTATAAAGAATTTCCCGTTCTTCATATTTTCTTTCTTAAAACAGCTCAATTGCCATATTCAGAGGAAAAATGTTTGGGTGTATATTATTTATTAATCAAAGTTATATAGTCATCCATGTCACATAGAAGCTACTCTTGGCACACAAAAGCTAAAAAGCAAAAGTATAAAATAGCAAATATGAATATAAAAACTTATCATAATAAATATCATAAAAACAAAAAATACAAGCCTTAGTAAAAGGAGAATAAAAAATGACCCATACAACCACGGATCCATCTAGACAAAAGTGTTTCCTTGGATATTCTATTTTTGATGTGGGATGTGTCCATATTCCTGCAAATAACCAGCCAAATGCACATCACACGTTGAAACATGCTATCGTATAGGAGTAACAATTGGTTTCATTTCTGTCCAGTGTGGAGTTCAGTGATGGGAACTGTATTGAATGGTTGATGCTCTGGGATTAGCAATAGTTGGAGGCAGGAACCAACTGACCATTTTTTGCAGGCCCCTACCGGTCAACTGCTCAAAAAGCTTTGATTGGCTGATTGCAGTTTGGCATTTTGAGATTGGAAGGAGCTGAAACTATTGTTTTTCTACTTTCAATTGCTTGGAGTGAAGAAACCATACAATATGTGGAGGTGTCCTTTGTGACCCAGTAGATATCCAAAACAAATGGAAGACAAAGGATACGCTTTTCCTAAGGCATGTAGCTATGCCAAAAAGATTCTTTAGTGGCAAGAGCTAGGAATGCAGATGCCCTCCAGTTAAAGGGATCAGTTGTATCACTTGAGTCTCCCAGCTCTGAAGTAGGAATAATAATAATAATAATGTTGAGATTTACTTACAAGGCAGTTGTGAAGATTATGGAGAAAATTATCTGTGAAATGTTTTGAGTTGCTGAATATGCTCCATAAACTGCAAGTATGATTATGCATGATTATAGACAACCTCTCTTCTCAAGAGGCTAAATGTCATTCGGCCTTCCTGGTTTTTTTTCCCCCTCCTGCCATACCTGAGGCACATCATTTCTTATTTCCTAATTGCACTGCCTGAGGCGGGCCTGATTTTAACAATACCTTTTTTTTTCTCAGCTGAAATGCATCTTTAATCTTGTCAGAACAAATGCATCTGGGAGCAAAGCATGAAACTTGAACTAACCTGTCAGTTTGTTTCCCTAATGAACTGGGGGCTTCAGTCAATTGAGCTGGTTCTTTGTGAATTATTTTAGTATTTAGGATATTAATCCTCATTAGGGCTAACTGTACATGCTACGTAGTGTTTAGTATGGCTATGGGAGGGATAAAAAGTCTTCTGTGTTGCAGTAAGTTTTCAACATCTCATATTAAAATGGCCTCTTACTCGTTTAATTTGCCCTCCCTTGCTCTCTTTCTCCACCAGTCTCACTTCCTTTTCTCAAATAGCCTAATAAGATGAGCTATGTAGCCCAGTCGTTGCATGATCCCTCACATGTGACTATTTCAAGGAGACCGGAACAGTAGCGCACTCAAGATTTTTCTGCATTCAAGGGAGGAGGAGAAAAGTGTCATTGAAATAAGGCCAGTAAATAAATTGGATTTAGAAAGCCACAACCTCAGCTATTCCTCTTCATCCTCTTATTCTCCTAACAAAGGCTAATAAAGGAGGTGCTGGCTTTATAATTTTGTTTGTAGGGCCGATTTTGTGTATCAGCAGCTGTTCTCTGCAAAGAGAGATTTTCCACGTTCAGCTTCTTTTATTTAGTGCACTTTTGCCACATAGAAATATACATTTATTTTTAAACTTGCACATTCTCGTGGGGTTGGCTCTTGTTCAGTGGATTAAAATTGCACACTGCTGCTTTTGCTGCTGGTGTTACCTCAACCCCACCAAGGGATTAGGAAAGTTAGGCGGCCACTTTCAAGGGTTTGAACTAAACAGTCTGCCACATCCAAACACTGGTCTCCTGCAATTTTTATATCTGTGCTTCATTGGCAATTCCCTCTCATCCCCAGTCCACCAAGAGTCACATAGCCAACAGCTCATAGTTAAGTGGATAGACAGTCACATTAATTTTTCATAAATGACAATATAACTGCATGAGATTTCTTGCAATTAAATGAAACATGTTTCTCTAGCAGGTTGGATAAGCACAGCAAATTCTATTCCTGCCTTCCATTTAGTTGTGGCAGATGTAGTTAGCCTCATAATCCAGCATATATGCATTGTCAGAACAATTGTGGAGTCCCTTCACACATATTCCTAGTAAACAACCCATTCTGGTTGAATTCAGTCTCTGTACTGATGACAGGAAGGAGGCTCTACCCAAATCCCTTCATTTTTGTTTGTAACACATAAAAGACCAATCCAATAAAACTTAATGTGCAGTTGACTTCTGGTTTGGCGTCTCGGCGAGACAGTCAGGGAAATAGCAGATTCTGATGAGCCCTGCGAAAACACTGCTGCCAAACTGCCGCCGATGGGTCTTTGGACCGGAATTGTCTGCAGGGAAGGCGAAAAAGGAAGGGCACCTTGGATGACCAAGAGGAACAGGAACTTGCCTTGCCTCAGAAGTCAGAGGGAACCCTCTGTGAGTCGGCGGTGGGGGGCAGCAGCCATGGTGGCTGCCACGAAGCTGGGACAACTGGGCAAGAAATGTGCTGGAGGAAAGTGGTTAGAAATGGAGCTCTTTGAAGCTGGGTGAGTGACAACCAACCCAGGCTAGAACAACACTTAGAGCAAAATTAACATCTATAAGACCCCTAGCTATAAAATAGCGGCTGAATAACAAAGGGGCTTGTCAGGGTGGCAATCAGCCCCGTTCCCTTCCTGGGATAATTGCACTAAATTAGAGGTAACCGTGGCTTTTCCTTGAAGTATACTTTTAAGAGAAAATAAGCTGAGATACATTCTAAGAAACTCATTTTTATTTTAAAGAAATAAAAACACCTTACTAGCTAATTACTACATGTTGGTAGCGTTCCTGACTACCTCTTGGCAGGTGAACAAAGAAAATTGGAAGAGAGAAAAAGAATGTGGACATGCGCAGTAGGTTATAGATAAGAGTTTGGCAAGCTACTGTAAATCTTAAAGTCCAAAAAGGAAGCTCAGCTGGCAAATACAAAAACGCAGTGACAGGGCTGAAAGTTTAAAATGTTACCTTAAAGAAACGAAGACCCGATAAACAACTAAGCTTTGAATAGAACTAAAGGGATTAAATATCGAGATATGGGACAAAGACTGGATATTTTAAAACTTGAATTGGATTTTTTTTAAAAAAGAAGATTGGATACTTTTAAAATTAAAAGAAAAAAAATAAATTGGATTGTTACATAATAGCACAAAATGGATACTTGCATGACCAATGGAAAATGTGGATCATAGAGGGACACCATCTGGTTCAAAAAGGAACTTTGTAACTCCTTTCTGCTATGGGAAATTTTGAGTTCTACAGATAAAAGTCATGGGATTTTGTGGAGGAGGTTTTTTCCCTCCTGTCTGCAGGCAGCTTGACTTTTGTGAAAAGAAAAGGCATTATAATGGAACTCCTATAGTTGAAACAATAATAACTTAAAAAATTGGCGCAGGAGTAAAAGAAGGAATAAGCACAGGCCTAAGAGAAGATTTGATATATCATATCTGGAATAAAAATAACAAAAAGATATAATATGACTTATGGAGGACAGAATTGAAAATTTTGAAAATAGAAGGAAATATATGTTTGCAGGCGAGGAGATGAAGAAATAAGAGAAGCACGACTGGAAAAAGAAAAAAGAAGATTGAAACAATGTGATTAAAAAGTGAAACAATGTACAGGTGGATTGTAGTAATAAAAAGGAGGTTTTTACAGAAATTAAGAATGTTAAAAGGAATTTATAAACATATTTAAAGGTATGTTTGAAGCAAGAATTATGTGTCAATATTAAATTGGTATGAAAAAGGATAAAGAAAAATATGGTTAATTTAAAATGTTAAAAGGAATTTATAAATATATTTAAAGGTATATTTTAAGCAAGAACCATGTCTCAATGTTAATTTGTTATGAAAAAGGATAAGGATAAATATGATTAACTGAAAATAAGCAATGTATAGATGGATGAAAACCACAAAGAAAGGATTAAGTAGGGATAGTTAAACCAACTATGATTATGCTGTGTTTAACATCCAAAAAATAAAAATAGATATGCTGTGTAACAGCCAGAAAACAAAAATGACTATGCTGTGTTTAACAGCCAAACAAAATGGATATGCTGTGTAACAGCCAAAACATAAAAGGATATGCTGTATAACAGCCAAAAAACAAAAATGAATATGCTGTGTTTAACAGCCAGATGTAAAATGGTTATGCTGTGTTTAACAGCCAGGAAATAAAAATGATTGTTTTAACAACAAAGATGAAGATAAAAATGTTGGGTTTTATAGCAAAATAAAATGAGGTGGGATAGCCAAATAAGGAGGAGCATGTTGAGATTAATAGTTAAAATGAAATGAATAAGTTAGTTTTAATAACAGAAATAAAGACTATAAATGTTGAGTTCATTAGTAAAAATTTTCTTTTGAAGACATTTCGTTTCTCATTCAAGAAGCATCTTCAGCTCTGACAGGATAGTGGGGAATGGAGGGATTTATTTTCCTTGCAGACAGCTGGTCATTTGCATCCTTTTAGAGGGTCCTTGAAGCACTTGGATGTTTATCTTTGTCCTCAGGGTCTGAGGCCTGAGTAGTGCTCCTGGTTCTTATAGTTTGCAATTTTCCTCTGGAAATCCACTCCTGCTCCCATACCATTCAAAGGCCGTTCATCCAAATTGTATAACTAAAAGCTGAATATAAACCCTTGCATTCCCCACTATCCTGCCAGAGCTGAAGAAGCTTCTTGGATGAGAAGCGAAACATCTTCAAAAGAAAAACCAAGAAAGTCCAGTTGCTTCCTTTGGGACTACTATAGAAATCATTTTCAAAAAGACATCTGAGCATATACCTCAGCATGCAAAGCTTTCATGTCCTGTTTCGGGTGTGAAGTAATTCCATGTTTGGTAATGAGTCAGTGGTTTATCCCTTTGTCTATTTGTGCCCAATTTTCTTTCAGTAATTTCAAAGCAGCCCACCTAAGATGACACGCTATACTTACTGAAGTTCATGAGGTGAATCTCTGGCATTTCCAAGCAAGGCTAGGGGGAAAAATGCTTGAAACCATGGAGACCATCTTTATTGATAATATGAGGTGAGATGGGCCAATTCAGTTATTATAAATAGCTTTGAGACACAGTTATATGGAAAGTAGAATAGATGCACAACAAGCATGCAAATACAATATAACAGCAAACATTATAAGCGTTTTTTCCCCACCAAGTTAGACTGCCTCGAAATTTTTAAGACATGAAGGATGCTTTAGATCTAAATCCCACAAAGACTTTTCTATTTCATGTTTCTGGAATAAAAGCAACAATAATGTTTGAATTTTAATAATCAATAGTAGAAAAACACACAATTTTCATAATTTGTAGGTTGAATACATTTGTTGTTTATTATTATTCAGAGAAACCTTTAGAACAACTAAAACTAAAACACATATACCCATCTGTTTCCAGTCATTCTGGATTCAGAATAGCTATAAATATTTACTTTTAGACATTATTTTTTTATAAAGAACTGAGTAGTGTATTTTGAAAATGCAATTTATTATTGATGTTTGCCAGGGAAAAAAAAAGACTTATTGGGTTCTGACTGAAAATGAATCTTTGAAGAATTGGGGTAATGCATTTGCTTGAAAATGATTGCTTTTCTGTTTAAATAAAGTTTAAACTTCATAACCAAGTTTAAGCCAAATCAGTCTGCCCATTTTGGATATAGAGAACTGTCATATCCACAATGATACCAGTGATGTGTTTGCAATAGCCCTACTCTATCTGAACTTCTCCAAATATGTTGAACTACAACATCCAAGGATAAAGCCACAGTTCTCAAATTTTTAAGTCTCTATTTTCCATTGGATTCATGGAAGGATCCCTGTTCACCTTTCTTTTACTGAAAAAAAATCCAAAATGGATAGAGAAGGGAAATATTTTCTAGGTGTTGCCATGGAAGGGAAAAATGGTTGAATTTAAACTGCTCTATTTGGAACTGAACTTCATTTTTTTTAAAAAAAATATTTTTAATGTTTAAAAAATCACTGGAAAAATCTGCTGAAATTGGGCCTGAAACCTGTAAGTTAAATAGAATAAATTGCTTCTGATCTGTCACCTCTAAACCTGTGAAGCAGGACAAAATAGTAAATAAACAGCTCTAGTAGCTGAGTCTCTACGATGGAAGGTTGGAGATTAAGTCCTCTTAGATTTTACATTTTGGCAATGCCTCCTATGCTGTCTTTGCAGCTTGGCCATTCCCATGGGCACCAGCTGTATTTGCACTACTAACTTCAGTGTGTGAAAAAACTAGGATTCTGTCTCTCTGGTGATTAAAAAAATCAAAAACACAATAGTAGAAATAATTTCTATATTACAGTTTTCTGACTGGGAAACCCCAAGGCATAAGTCTAATGGTTTCAGCCTTTCTTTCATGGTCACCAATAATAAAACTAACTGAATGAAATGATTAATACAACATTGAATTGTCCTGCAGTGAGTTGTCCTGTGGTGAGTTGGATGTGGCAAGGTGGCCGTGGCAAGTTGTCCTAGACCCGTGATGGTAAATCTATGGCACACGGGCCACAGGTGGCACATATAGCCATATCAGAGGGCACATGAGCTCAGCTCTGGCGCGCATGCGCACACCAGCCAGCTGATTTTCAGGCCTTCTGGGCTCACTGGAAGTAAGGCAACAGGCTGCCTTCGGAGGGCCTCAGGGGGTGGTGGGGAAGGCCTGTTTTTCTCTCTCCTCAGGCTCCAGAAGTTAACTGGAAGTTGACAAATGGCCCATTTCCTGCCTCCGGAGGCCTTCCGGGGGGTGGGGAAAGCCATTTTCACCCTACCCAAGCTTTTAGAAAGGCTCTGGAGCTTGGAGAGAGAGAAAAATGGGCCATCACGTACCAGGAGCGTGCATGCATGAGGCGGGGCAGGTATGCGACTTCCCCTCTCCCCCCTGCTCCTGGCATGCAATGGCAAAAAGGTTTGCCATCACTGTCCTAGACCCTTGAAGGCCCCAACACCTTCAACCTAATTATGGCCCAGAATAGAACCAGAAGCTCATCAAAGGCTGCACTTGCATCCAGGCAGAGCAGAAGCAAATGCAGCCTTCCAAATTTGCTTGTGTCTCTAGATTCCTGCCCCCCGCTAGTCATCGAGGAGTCTTGCTTTCTGATTTGAGGGATGACCCTCCTGCTCTCATATTGATGCTGAAAGATGCCATGCAAACTCTGGCATTCTGCTCTATGGAAGACTAGCTCTGTTTTGCTTTGGTCCCTCTTATTGTGCCTCACCTTCCCAATTGTAATATTGTCAGCTTTGTGGCAGTGGTGAAATTTACTTACCTTCCCTACCAATTCACCAATGTGTGCAAGCGCAGAGGCTTAAAATGTCTCAAAAAAGTGACATCATGACATTCGTGCGGGTGGGCGGAGCCTCCTGCAGCCGCCACTACCGGTTTGCCCGAACTGAATAGAACCAACTGGAATTCACCCATGTTTTGTGAGATAAACCAGATAAGAATTACAATCAGATGATTAATTTTACTTCATCATAAAGTTACGTTGACAGAATCATTCAAGTCTGAAAGTACAATCCTCTCTTGGCCAGTCTCCTTTACAGCCAGATAAATTAGAGAGAATTTCTTCTGAGCCTCTTGTCCTTCCCATCTCCAGTGGCAGGCTATGCTGTCTCTTATCAAATCATACCATTAGCATCATTTCTTTGCTCTGTCTCCCAAGGCCTTTCCTACATACCAAGGTATTTCCGACTTTTGTCCCTGAGGCTGATTTTTCCATGATCATGATCTGGTCTCAATCTTTCCATGGAACATTGTAGGTTGCAAAATGAAGAGCTTGGATGCCTCCTTTTTGAATTACGGTACATTAGTAGTTTGGACATTCTCCTCCTTTGAAAAACCTGGACTAATAATATTTTACAACTTAGTTTTCATCGATGTTTGCAATCAGGGTTGTTTTTTTGTTTTTTGTTTGGCTTCACCAGCAATTTGATGACAGGGTTACCAAACATGGGCTCACCTAGCAGATATGAGGAAATTTTCTAAAAAGAAAAAAAAAATCAGACTGACCAATCAATAAATTCTTTGGATTATCTGATCAAGTATCTTTTGTGTGATTTTACATGTTGAGTTTAAAATGGGTCATATGGCTTTGGTAACCATGTAGATTTTTTTTTGCCTGCCAAAATCTGTATATATATACAGTATATTTATATATATATTCTTCATTTGCCTAATAAGAGCAAAGCAGTGGTGAAATCCAATTTTTTTTACTATGGTTCTGTGGGCGTGGCTGGGTGGGTATGGTGTGGCTTGGTGGGCGTGGCAGGGGAAGGATACTACAAAATCTCCATTCCCACCCCACTCCAGGGGAAGGATACTGCAAAATCTCCATTTCCACTCCACTCTGGGGCCAGCCAGAGGTGGTATTTGCCAGTTCTCTGAACTACTCAAAATTTCCACTACCGGTTCTCCAGAACCTGTCAGAACCTGATGGATTTCACCCCTGGAGCAAAGGGAAATAGTGGATTCTATACAAATAGGTTCTTAGGTACCAAAAGGCAAAGAAGGAAGCATTTTGCATTAGCCTGCATTCTTTTAAAGCTGCTGTGTCAGTCTGGCACATGAGCCATGTAATCCCATATGCTAAACTGGAAGAATCTGATCTCTCACCAAGCCCATTTGCGCTAGGCTGCAAAGCATTGTTCTGCCAACAAACTGATAGCCAGAGAAACTGAATTATAGCCAAGAACTTGGCAGAACTTGGAATTGCCATCCAATACCCGAAATGTTAGATGCACTCTTAATATTTCAAGGATGGCAGTCATCCAGAGTATCATCAGCAATGTCAGGAATAGAACTGCAACCGTGTTGAATGAAATCCTCCTGAGTGTGTGTCTGTGTGATTGTGAAAGTTTCATGTGAATGCCTGCCAAGAACTACAACACTGTAGCCTTGTATCTCAAGGGAATATCCATTGGCAGTTTCCCACACTCTTTTAAGTGTGTGTTTCTTTGTTGAAGAAAAAAAAATCTTATTTGGATCTCTCTTTCTGTTTAAGGTAACAGCCTGTGTCTACTTCATTTTAAATTTAAGTTCATTTGATTCACATCAGGCTTTTGTTTCAAATAGGATGGGTGTTGATTTTGGCTTATTAGTATAAATATTTGTTTACTGGTTTAGCTATTACGCTGTGAATGTCTGTGGAGATTCTCAATCATCGAGATCATGGTTGTCCCAATGGTGCTTTTTCAAGAGGCAGCTGGACTTCCTGGTTTTTCTTTGAAGATGTTTCACTTCTCATCCAAGAAGCTTCGTCAGCTCTTACTGGATGGTGGATCCTTCCATTTCCCACCATCCAGTCAGAGGTGAAGAAGCTTCTTGGATGAGAAGCAAAACGTCTTCAAAGAAAAACCAGAAATTCCAGTTGCCTCTTAAAAAAAAAAAAGCATCTTTGTTACATTGTGAACAAATTTTGTAATTGTTCAGCTTTTCTGAATTATACTGCATCTTTATAGAGGAGCATAATAAGTATTATTCTATATTACCACTATCCTGTGGCCAGCTTTTCACCAGCACTTGAACTTCATAAGCATAAAGCATGAATAAATCATCATCATCTAGCAATGTTGCTTTTTGTTCAGGAGATATACCGTTGTGAGGTATTAAAACTTTGGGTGTATAATGCACATGATCCCAATTTTCTTGGAACCATTAACATTTTCAGTCAAAAACCTTATGAAGGGAAATGTTTCTGGATACACAATGTGTTGTCTTTGATATTGCTAATATCTCCTAGTAGTCTGAGCCAGCATGGCCAAGAGTGAGGGATGCTGGGAGAAGTAGTTCAGCAAAATTTGGGATATCTGTTATGCACCCATGATTTATAGCAGGAGATCTGACTGTGAAGTAGAGCGGCATATTAAAAACTAATGCTAAATTTAATATTGATATTAATATTGTATTGTTTCTTCAGGGAAAGCTAACAAAGATATGCATTTCTTGGCTGCAGAAGCAAAGCAATACTTGATTCAGGGTTTGCCTGATTTTTCTCTTGTAATCAGTGGTGGGTTGCCCCCGGTTCGCACTAGTTCTAATGAACTGGTAGTAAAACCGCCGGGACCCTGACGTCATCAAAATGCTTCTGCACGTGTGCACGGCCCCGTTGCGAACCAGTAGTAAAGGTAAGTAGAACCCACCCCTGCTTGTAATGTGTCCATGTGTACATGCTTTAAAACAAAAAGTTTCTTCTCCTGGGCTTTCATAGATTTGTGAGCTATTTTTCACTAAAGTAGCTATAACCCACTTCCTCAAAATATAGCACACAAATTTGCTGTTCCCTGGCACACTTGTGGAAGTGCTCCCGGTAATTTTTTTTCGACACATGTACACATTCTTCATGCAAGCCAGCGCATGACCTGGGATCTGCTGTGACAAGAGCCACCAATTGTTTACTTCTGGCTCAGCTTTATGAACCTTTCCTTTGTTTTCTTTCTACTTATTTTCTATTTCTACTTACATCTCTCTCCCTCCCCTCCCAATATTCCCTAGGAGACTTTAGTTGCCTTTGGAAGTACTTATAGCACATACTAATTAGTTTCCCTATGGATGCTCACAGAAAAAAACCTTAGTGATAAGACTCATTATTGACATCACAGATGATTTATAGTATTTAAGAAGGGAATGAGTCACTTGCTGACTCAGTGAAACCAAGGTCTTTCCTGTGTGTACAGGAGTGGGTGTACGTGTCTATATTTAATGTTTTTTTTTTCTCAGCTTCCAAGAACCCAGCTAGTATTAACTGCTGAAATTCAGCAAAATGACATCACTTTCCTTTTTTCATCCCTGCTCAACTAGAGAAAAAGAAACTCTGATATTGGAGAAGACTCCTGAGAATACCAAGGACAACCAAGAAAACAAACTGATGAATCATCAAACAAATCAACTCAGAGTTCTCACTCAAGGCACAATTGATAATTATCCTATGTTATGTGAAGACATAGGTCTCTGGAAAAGGCTCTAGTGCTGGGTAAGGTGGAAGGAAAGGGAAGAGGATGGATTCAATGAGGTAAATGGACCCAGTTACAGTGGCAATGTTGACCAGGAATCTAATGTTTCTATTGAAAGTCTTGAGGGAGCATAGGTGCCAATATAAACATTGCCTCTGCAGGCCTTCAAGTTCATGGAAAATTCCTCAGAAAACACCCAAAGTCCTTAAGATGACACCCAATGTCCTCAGAGGACCTCCAAGGTGATGGATGGTTATTTCTGTATTTCTTTATTTTATCTAAAGTGTGCCAGCTTGTCTGATGGAGTATGCCAGTGCTTCTGGATGGAGAAGTGGACAATGTAGTAAACATATAAATATGAGTGTCAATGTCATGCCCCTGTTGGAGTCTGACTTTGAGATGGAAGAGGAACAGCTGACAGAGAGCGAGACAGTGGCTCTGTTGGCTGTGGAGTCAGCTGGGCAGAGCAGGGGAGAGTTAGAATAAGGGAGAGGAGGCTCTGATGAAGACCAAAGCCCACTCCCTTCTCATCCTAGGGCATGCAGGGAAGAACGGAGAACAGAGCAATGTGGGTTGTTTGGCTTACAAGGGAGGAAAGGGCTGCCGATCCCCTTCACAAGATACACCTGGAGCTGGAGTTTTAAAGGAGAGGCAAATGGGAGAGATGGTTGTCAGGAACAAAGACTGAGTCCATGTTCGTGTTGACTGCTTTATCTGAGTTCCTGGCATCCTCCCAACTGGTTCAATTTATGACTGTGCTACTTCAATTCTGGAATTCCTTATCTTGCTTGCCCTGCTGGATTAATTACCTTATCTTGCCCTATTGGATTTATGGTTGGAAGTTTTGTCTGCTTACAGGTATGTGGAAGGGTTTTTCTACAGATTGGAGAGTAAAGGGACGTTGGGGGCAAAGTTTGGAGCTAATAAAGGGACTTGTACTTATTTTCTGGCGGTGCTGCCTTTGTGCCATGCCCCGGGTCATCACAGTCAAAGTGTGTTCAGGATTCTTCTTTGCTAAGGGAGGCCCATTTTTATTCAGCTGAATAAACGTGTAAAGTTAATTGAGATAAACACCTGGACTCTGTCTTTCTTTATACCAAGCCACACCTGAAACCAGCACAACAGCAATGAGTGCCCCATTGGGAGACTTGAAAGACCAAGTTGAGGACAGATCATTACAGAAAAAAAAATGTGTGTGACTACTAAGAGATCAAAAGGAGTTAATTGACACATAATCAATCAATCAAAATTTATAAAAATGAGTAATAAAAATTAAGAATAAAATTTCTTTCTCATCTTAATGAATGGTATGTGTATTCCTCCATCTCGAGCCCTCTACCAAAGGTCTAAGAGTTTGAGGTTCTGTGCAGTATCTTAGCTGTTCCTAGCATTGTACTCTTCATATGATATGAAAATAAAAGTGAAAATAAGAGAAGAAACAACCACACTGTCACTGCTGTTGCTAACAAATATCACTGTGCAGAAATACTTCTTTACTTCTGTTCTGAATATCTCCTGAGTTGGACTCCTCAGACAGGTTTCAATTAATGTTTCTAGGTTTGGTCTAGAGAACCTTGGCCAAAAATTCTTCATGCAGAAAACCTAAGCAAGAAATGGTGATTCAAATCTAGGACTCCCTCCCTCAGAGTGGTTTAAAACATCAGTATTGAAAACACTGTTTTATCAATTATTTCATTTGGAGCAGTGAATTAAGAAATGTAACATTTTTTAACGGGTTTGACATGAATATTCTGGGAATTTTAATTTTCTCTTTGTCTTGCCTGTTGTCATGTGACATGTGACATGGCTTTTGTATGAGTTCACATGCTCTTCTTTTGTTATCCTTTCATTTAATTAAGTCATTCAGAGTTAGGTGATTATCTAAATATAGTAACAACAACAATAATAATGACTGACAAAAGAAAGCAAAGGTAGCACCAATTGTGGTAGGCACCTTGAATGCAATTCCAAAATTAATGGAGTATTGTTTGAATGCCATCAGCATTGACAAAATCACCATTAGTCAATTGCAAAAGGCAGCTTTACTTGGAACAACTCCTATAGGTGGATAAAAATGGAAAATCCAATCTAAACATCTGGCTAATGGTGCAACCAGTCATAGTAATAGTTTGTCAGTCTCCTCCCATGTATACAAGAGTCCTGAATATAAAATTGGGGCAATGTGTTGCTAAACCCTTCAACCCCTCTAGTCAAGTTCACCTTTGATAAGTCATTTTCCCAGTCAATTCAGCAGCTGTTATTTGCTGGCAGTTTCCCACTCAAATACTAATAAAGCTTAAGCAAGCCTAGACAGCTAGTGTAGTGGAGTGGTTAAGGCATCAGGATAGAAACCAGGAGACTGTGAATTCTAGTCCTACCTTAAGGTCAAAGCCAGCTGGGTGACCTTGGGCCAGAAACTCTCTTGTCAGTTTTAGGAAGGAGACAAAGGCAAACCATCTGGGAAAAACCTTACCATGAAAATTGCCCAGGAGTCAAAATTGGATTTGAAGGCACAAACCACAACAAAAACCCTGCCTAGATTCTGAAACCACAAAAGGTCAGCAAAGAGCTGCTACTTTCAGAATTTATGCAAACCCCATGTCCATCCCATTCCCAGCAAAAGACAGCCCAAATCAACCTAATCATGTAATGCCTCTCTTCTTTAGAAGAGTATCCATCACTCAGGAGAATATTACATTATTTACCTTGCTATTGGATTCTACCTTTTATTTAAGTCATACCATTTTTGAACATATTTATTGTCTTAAAAAGCTGGGAAAGTGCATTAAAAGAACCTTAAAAGTGCTCTCATGTTTTTGCAGCAACATTAAAAATACATCAAAGTACATTCACTCTTTAGTCTTATAGCCATTCACCAGGTTTGCACAGCTCAGCAAGGAACTGTAGATGGAGGACCACAGGTTACATGCATCTTGCTCACAACTACAGCAGAGACTTTTAAAAGATGCTAAGTGTGCATACCTCATGAATCATTTTTGGAAATTGTGCCTTAATTACTTCAAATTAGAGAAGAGATTTAAGAAGGGTGGATCTACCATATGTTATAGGGTTTCCTGCTTGACCAGGGGTTGGATGAGAAGATCTCTAAGCTGAGGTGGATGGCACATGAATTAACAATTGGTTCACCCAGCACCAAAAATATGAGCGTGCATAATATTCCTTCTTCCTCCTATTTTCCCTCAGCTATAATCCTGTGAAATAGATTGGGCTGAGAGAGAGTGTGACTGACCCAAGGTCATCCAGCTGGCTTTCATCCCTAAGGTGGAACTAGAACTCCCAGTCTCCTGATTTCTAGCCTGGTACCTTAATCACTAAACCCACGATTCTCAACCTTTTCTTCACTACATACTTTTTGTGCCCACAGACCATGGGCATGGACCAAGACCTAACTCAAGATTTGAATCATAACATTTCTTCAAGCCTTCGTGGATGCCCTGTGATGACTTTGTTGCCCCTCCCAGTGGTCTGCAGAACACAGGTTGAGAACCAATACACTATACCAAAGTGTCTCTGTCATCTCCCTTGTGTTGACTGTTTTTCTGAAACAAGGCATACTCATCCACCTCAATGATTCAATGATAGGATTCTTCCCACCATGTTGCTTTACTTCCCATTATATCATATTTGTTTTCGTGCTTCATGACTTTCAGTATGTTTTGTTTGTTACCCATGTTTTGTGCACTAATGTAGAGTCATTTAAGATAATGGAACAGGCTTCCTATGATTCAGTCTTCCTTTTCGTTTATGCCTGCATTTTCTTTGTTTTTCTGTTAAACCAGTAATTTCCAAAACACTTCACTATACTGCTACATACAATTTATTACTCACCAATTTGTTATTTACCAACACTCACCCCTTTGTATCTTAGTTTAAAGCCCTCCTGATCAGGTTTTCCTCCTTAGTGAGGTGAATTCTACAAAGCAGTCCTCCTTCCCTGAAATTTGTACGCATGTTGAAAAAAACAAACCTCTGTGATTTCCTTCAATATTATAAGGAGGAGTTCAGCAGAAAAAAAGGTTATTTTCTCTTGCTGGATCTTTGTCTTCAATGGGAAGTACTGATGAAGATACCACTTGGTCCCCCAAATCTTTAATCCTTGCCCCTAAAGCCATGAAGTCAATTATTTGACTTCATAAATAATTATTTTATTTATTTATTTTTATTTTTTATTTTTTAATTTTTAATTTGATTTATATGCCGCCCTTCTCCGGAGACTCAGGGCGGCTTACAATGCATTAAGCAATAAGCAATAGCCTTCATACTTTTGTATATTTATACAAAGTCAGCTTATTGCCCCCACAACTGGGTCCTCAATTTACCCACCTTAGAAAGGATGGAAGGCTGAGTCGACCTTGAGCCTGGCTAGGATTGAACTCAGAGAAATTACAGGCAGCTGGTGTTAATTGCTGCCTTTAGTAGGAGGCATTAGCCCCCTACGCTACACAGGCTCCTAATGTGATTTAAATAAAATAATTAATTAAAATAAAAATTGATTGATTAAAATACATTATAATATTTATGAAATTTATGAAATTTTATTGACTCCCACCCTGTATCTAATGATTCTGGGCGACTTACAACATAAAGACATTAAAACATTTTTAAAAATTAAAAATAAATAAACCTAGAACACAGTGGATAAAATAATTAACAAATAAAATCATTCATACCAGGTGGGACAGGACAGAGTCAAACACACAGGGGTGGGGAGGTGGGATTAAGTTTTAATTAGTCAACTACTTACAGTATGAAGCTCCCCCATTGGCTCAGGAGAGTGAGAGCTACCTCAGAAGGTAAGATCTTACAGATGGCAGAAACCATGGTAGAGAAGGCTGTTCTCCTGGATCCTGCTAGCTGAAATTCCTTGGCTGATGGGGTTTGTAGAATGCCTCATTGCCCACGTGGGTGGGATGGACCTGTACCATTGGTGTGAGATAATTCCTCAAGTAGACTGGACCCATGCCATGTGGGGCTTTTGTTGTGATCTGCCAGCAGCCTGCAGACCTGGCAGCGGAGTCGGACAGTGAGGAGGCTGGGGAGGACAATGGGCCAGTCCTGGAGTCAGGGGAATGCCCGGATGAGGGCTCTGCATCAGAGGCAGAGATGGGGCCAGGGCCGTCTGGGAGCAATGCGCAGACTCTGGAGCCTCCAGAGGTGGACAGCAGAGAGGCAGAGGAACTGGAGGAGCCTGTTCCTAGTGCGTGCATGCGAAGAGCTGCCAGAAGGCAAGAGCAGCTGAAGGAAAAAGGACAACTCAGGAGTAAGGCCAGAAGATGATTGACCATTCCCATAAGGCTTAAAAGAGCAGCAACGAGCTGTTGGGTTCTTTGTAGAAAAGCAAAGTTGATTCCCGTGCTTCTTGTCAACGTCTCTTGAACTTTGTGGAGGTTTTGCTAAGAAAAGCCTTTGGCAGGTTGCCAAAGACATCAAAGGTTGGTGATAAGACCGATGGACTGGTTATTAAGAATTTTGTTTTGGACTAAGTTGAGAATGAATTAATTCTCAGCTGTTTTAATAAACTAAGTTTGTTGAGGACTGAATTGTGTTTGGTAATCACTACTTGGGCCTTGATCACAACAGCTTTAAAGCTGATAACCAACACCAGAAACCAGTGCCGCTCGTAAAGCAGTGGTGTAACATGGGCAAATCCTAGAACTGTCCACACGGCAGGCAATAAAGTTCATGCATAGAGGTATCGTTTGTGTCTATGTGAAATAATAGAAGGCCCAGTGATCCTTGTCGGTTTTTCCATTTTCTATCATGATGAGAACATGAAGGTGTATAACATAACATTTGCATAAATGTGTGATGACATCATGACGCCTCTGCTACCACTTCCTTGCCCTAACGCCTTGCTGTGCATACCTGTGGTCAAGCATAAACAATACAACACTGGGATTTCTTTCACTAAATCAGTGAAACAAATGATCTTTCCTGTGCTGTACAAGTGTGTGTGTGTGTGTGAGAGAGAGAGAGAGAGAGAGAGAGAGAGAGAGAAAGAGAGAGAGAGAGAGTTTAATAAAGTTTTTTTTCCAGTTTCCTAAAACCCAATTGATATTAACTGCTGAAGTTCAGCAAAATGTCATCACTTTCCTTTTTCATACCTTGTCAGTCAGAGAAAAAGAAACTAATTTTTTTTGTAAGTACTTCTTGTAAAATGCAGATGAGCATTTAAGAAACTGGACTGGTACATGTAACCTGGATTATATCTTCTTTTAAAGGCAACAGTTAAAATGGATTTTACTACAAAAGATAAATTTTACTGGAGTAGACCAAAGGCCTGTCTCCCATGGTGCCCCAAACAGATAACTTGGGGAAGCACAAAAGCACCAAATGAGAACTTGCCTGCTGTCGCTCCCTTGCTGTGTGCAAGTTAAGCAGAAACAACACAACATTGGGATCTCTTTCACTTCAAATGAAGTTTAGACAGGCCTGTGGGAACTAATCTTTGGCCCAAATGAATGTAGAATGTTCCCAAGTTCACCCACCCCTTTAGTACATTAATGGAAGGACAGCTGTTCTTTTACAAAACTTATCCAGTGTTGCTGATTTTCTATCTAAGAATCCTCTGAGAAGCTTTGGAGGGCCCTGTCTTCCCTGAAACTGATTCTGAAATCTACAAATCTTGTTAAAACTAGAAAAAGGCAACACATCCTACTCATTTTTGTAATTCTGAATGCTGAGACCATTATTTAAATCTGAAATCATATATACCCATATTATTTCCATCCCTAGAGAAGAGGTTGGCAATTTTGGGGGGGGGGGGCTTGGAAACATGGTTATATGTTTGAAAACATGTGATGAATGCATTTTTAAAATGGCTACCATTGGAGACATGCCCAAACACAAAGCCCTTGTTTAACAGAATACAAATAAATTTCATAGAAAATCTCTATAATATCGGTGAGACCTCTACAGGGACAATAGAAATTTCAGTGAATAAATATTACATGTTTTTTTAAACATGCTTCTCATTCAATTTTTTTTATTCAAACTATTTTTTAGGGCCAGAGAACTTGGAAAGATGTCCCATGTTTATGTCTATCAAATTGCCTATCATTGCATTGTTTATATTCTGTCCTTTGTTCTGTGGCTTTGCTGCAGTATCTCAGAATTAAAACATATATGCACAAGGAGAACACATACAGGCGTTCTCCTCTGTAGTCCACCTAATAAATGCATATGTCTAGGTGCCCTACAAATATGTGGACTTCAACTCCCAGAATTCCTTACCCAGTGTGGTTTCTCAGTGGTGGGTTTCACTTACCTTTGTTACTGGTTCACTCGCGCACAAGCCCCATTTGTACATGCGCAGAGTGTATTTGATGATGTCCAGCTGGGTGGGTGGAGCCTCCTGCTGTCACTGCTACCAATTCGTCTCAACCGGGGTGAACCAATAGCAAGCTACCACTATGGTTTCTGCTGAGAATTCTAGAGACTGAAATACAGTATATACATTGTGTAAGCAGTTAGATAAGGAAATCTGCATTAAATCTGTGTATTACTGAAAGATTACTAATGGTATTTCAGATTAAGTTATCTGCTTCCAACACACATCAAACAAGTGAAGTTGGAAGAAAATTCCAAAAGAATCATGGTTTCCTGCCAATCATCAGAGCTGCAGGAATTTTGCAAATGAAATGGCAGCAGCATCTGCTTATTCAAGTGATCATAGTTCCCCTCAATATTTCAGTATTTCAGTGCTTACTTTACAGCAAAGAAATTCATCTTAATAATAAAAAAGTTTAGATTTATGGAAGAAAGAGGCAAAAGATGAGAGAGGAAGAGAGAGGCAAGGAAGACAAGAGGATATGCCACTGTATTTCTCTCTGTGAAATTGTGTTTGTGCTTTAATCACAAAGTAACAGTCCTTTGGCGGTAAAATGATTGTTATTGCCATACTCACCCTTAGCCTCTGATTCCTTCCAATTTTTTGGCAAATTCTATGCAAAAGTACAAAGGCAACAGCTGAGTTATTAATCAAGTCTGTCAAACAAGGACTGCAATAATTTTCTGTCTGGAAGCAATTCAAAATACTGTCTCACACAGTTTTAAGATGCTGTGATTATTTTTCAGTAACTTTGTGGATGCTGGGTGGTAGGCAGGGGGTAAGTCTTTTTCTCAGTATATAACTCCAAGTTGGGAGGAGAAAAACAAATTCTTGCAAGTTGATCCAAAATGGATCCCAAGTGTCAGAGCTCTAATTCACAGGATACATTTACTGGGATCTTTGTTTGATTGATAAAGTGCCATCAAGTCTTAGTGATTACATGGACAGATTTTCTTTGTAATGATCTGTCCCTAATCTGGTTTTTCAGATCCTTCAACAGTGCATCTCATTTCATTATAACTGAGTCCATCCACCTTGCTGCTGTCCCAGAGGTGTTTTTCCAAGGGCAACTGGACTTTCTTTGTTTTTCTTTGAAGATGTTTCGCTTCTCATCCAAGAAGCTTCTTCAATTCAAAGCAATTGGACTTTCTTTGTTTCTTTCTTTGAATTGAAGAAGCTTCTTGGATGAGAAGCAAAACATCTTCAAGGAAAAACAAAGAAAGTCCAGTTGCCTTTGGAAAAACACCTTTGGGACAACCATGATCTGATGACTGAGAATGTCCATTGATACCTTGCTGCTGGTTGACCTCTTCTCTTTGCTTCCATCTTTTCCGGTATCAGAAACTTCTCCAGAGAGCCAGGTCTTCAACTAATGCAGGGATCCCTAACCCCCACTCTATTGACTTGCACTGGTCCATGGCATGCCAGAAACTGGGCCATGCAAGCAAAAGAAGCCCTGTTTGCGGGATGCAGGCAGCATGTGAAACCATGCCTCCTCTGTCCACAGAAAACCTTTCTCCATGGAACTGGTCCCTGATGCCCAAAAGGTTGGAGGCGACTGATCTAATGTGTCTGAAATAGGATCATTTGATCCTAGTCATCTGTACCTCAAGTAAGAATTCTCAGTTAATTTCTTCAGTGATTGATTGGTTTATTTTTTTGACTGTCCACAATATTCTTGGAGCCTGGAGTTTGATTCTGATGAGGTTCAATGTTGACTCAGTCTTTCATCTTTCTGAGGCCAGTAAAATGAGAATCTAGATTGTTGGGGACAATATGCAAATAATGCTTACCTTGTAAACCACCCAGACAATGCTGTAAAATTCTATGGGGTGATATATAAGCTTAAACTTATATATCCCGCCCCATAAACTTTAGTCTTCTTCAACACCATAGTTCAAAACCATCAATATTCTTATCCTGTTTTTTAAAGTCCATCTTTTGTATCCATTACTAACAATTAAGCTTTTTCTTAACTATAATGATAAAAATGAATAAATGACATTATTGAACAAATGACTCTCTTTCTCTCATGGTTTAATATGCAATGCATCCAATGGGATTCAGAACCCATATTTTACCTCAAAAGCAAATAGTTTTTATCTGTAGGGGAAGGAATGGAGTTAAAATTATGTAACCCAGAGCAGGGGTCTCCAACCTTGGCAACTTTAAGACTTGTGGACTTCAGCTCCCAGAGTTGAAGTCCACAAGTCTTAAAGTTGCCAAGGTTGGAGTCCCCTGATCTACAGTACTATGGAGCCACAAACACACTTGAATGCCATTAAACCTTATCTAACTTTTAACAGGTACTAATCGTTAGTTGAGAATATTCCTGTACATAGGCATGGGCAATAAATCTGCTTAATTGGAACTTCACAAATGGTCCTGGTCTTTCACAGCTGACATCGTCTTAACATTGTAACTATTATTGTCAACTCTATCATTTCTTTATATATTTGAAAATAATTATACTTCATGGGTCCCAGGCTTTTGCCAAGTTGTCACCTTCCTCTGACACATCCATTGTACTAATGGTGGGGAGATCCCATCTTGACATGTAGGAAATATCTAATCAAGAGCATAGATATGCAGGTAATGTAAACCTGCAACCTACTTTGCAAGATGGGATATGTGTAGGTGAGAATAAGAAGATCTTTTCATACTGTAATACTGTAAACAAGTGCACAGGCTTTGAAGTATAAATTCTGTAGCCTATCTTTTTATCTCTAGGGACTGACTGTCCAGTGTCTGGCAGGTGTATTGTACTGTAAAATTACTTCCAAGTCAAGTAGTCCTGTCTCTGTAAGACACTATTCTTAAATTTTTTCTCCCAGAACTGAACACATTAACCCAACGGAAGTGGATTACTGATATAAGGGTAGAAAGAATCATGGAATATTTTTATGCTTTGTCTGCAATCTTGTGCAATGCATGAATAACCTTGATATTTGATGTGAATACGTTTACTGACCTATAATTTAATAATCCAAAATAGACCTTAAAGTCAGAGTGAATTTATTTGCAGCCATTTATTTATTTATTAAAAGGTTTAACAGCTAGTGGCAAACATATTATCCCCATTCAGCATTAAAATATTAGCTGTAGCAACTTTGTCTCTGGAACAGTTTCAGGACAAGCATTTACCTAACAACAAAGAACGACGCTGTGCCTATAACAACTTGTTCACCTGGCTTCCATGGGGGACCAAACTTTACACAAAGACTTTCTCAGTACAGATAACCATGGTGGTACTTGAAAATGCCTGGCATCACAAATGAAGCACTTCATGGAGACACTATATCATTGCTAAAATCTTTTTTGGAATTGTAATCCATTTTGTAATTCCTGAATTGGTGTCAAAGAACTTTTACAAATTCTGCAAGAACACATATTTTTAAAAAATCAAAATTTATTGACAACATTTTTGGAATGGCTAACAATGCTGTTGTGTTGTTGTTGTTGTTGTTGTTGTTCTTCTTCTTCTTCTTCTTCTTCTTCTTCTTCTTCTTCTTCTTCCTCCTCCTCCTCCTTCACTCCCCCTCCCCCTCCCCCCTCCCCCTCCCCTCCCCCTCCCCTCCCCCTCTCTCTCCCCTTCTTCTTCTTCTTCTTCTTCTTCTTCTTCTTCTTCTTCTTCTTCTTCTTCTTCTTCTTCTTCTTCTTCTTCTTCTTCTTCTTCTTCTTCTTCTTCTTCTTCTTCTTCTTCTTCTTCCTAGCGTATTACCTCAGGTGCAGGGTCCACTTTTTGGATCATTGAATGCCATTTTGCATGGTTGACAGCATCTCCAGGGCGCAGATCCGCAGCTTGCATATCATATCTTATCTTAGCTAACAATGTTCATAATTGCAATATATACAAAAAGAGAGAAAAGGACAGTGTTGGAGAAGATGAGTAAACCCAAGTAAATTTTTATATCTTTTTCTGTAAACTGGGTACTAATCTAGCAATTTCTGGATTCTAGATTCCACTTCTGCTCATGCATATAATGTTGCCACCTTTCAGACATTACAAAAATGCTTCTATATCCTTTCCATGTTAATGCGGGGGAGGGGTGTATTTATTTATTTATGCGATTTATATGACTGCCCAATTCTCTTACTGTGATTCTGGGTGGCTAACATAGGATTAAAACACAAAAGAAGGAAGGCAATCATCATTTTAAAAAATCACAAACATATGGAATTAAACAACACAAGTTGAGGGAAAAAAACCTGCTTAAAATTCCAAATCATTTACCAAACAGGGTCATCCAGTGTTGAAGCCCAATGCCTAGAGAAAAAAACACACAGTTTTTTAATACTCTACAGAAGACCAACAAGGTCAGGGCTATCCAAATCTCAGAGGTCATGCTTTCCAAAGGGCAGCTGTCACAACAGAGAAGATACACCTCCTGGGTGTATTGTGTTACAGAGGAAATTGGGATATGCCCACACCATCAAATCCTGTGGAATGGCCAGATCTAATTGAAAATAAATGTTTCTACAAATGATCTGCTGGCATGCTATGAAGGGCCTTATACAATAGGTATGATCATCACCATGAGTTGCAACCAAATAACTATAAGATAGTCATGATTGTTTTCAAAGGTATATGTTGAGTACATTGCAATAGTTCAGGCAGGAAGTGAGTCTGAGTAACCATGACAACAGCCTTCCAATCTGGGAAAGGCTAAATTAGTGCACAAGATGGTGCTGTGCAAAGGCCTTTCCACTTGCTCTTCAAGAAGGTCTGCCAGTTGTGGGTTAAGAAACTCTAAAAGGACTCTACACGGAAATTTATTTACAATTTGTTAAACTAAAGCCACTGCATATGTTAGAAATAAGCACAAATTCTTTACTTAAAGCACAAATTATTTTTACTTTACTTTTGCAGTAAAAATAACTGCATTTAGACAAAAATAGCATATATGTACATCCTGAAAGTTTTTCTCCCTTCCCCCACCTTCCAACAGCAAGGAAAAGAGAAAATCAGGAAATATACAGTAATTGCTGTCTGAAAGATATGGGCTTCATTTTCGGGCCTGAAACCAAGAAAGAAGCAAATACGTTTTGGGAGGGAATCCTTCCATGTTAAACTATAAAATGACCAGAGATCTGATGTTTCTCCAGGTACTGTTGAACATAACTCCTGTTAGCCCAAGTATGTGGGAAGAAATAGTGGGAGTTGTATTGATAATATCGGAAAGGCCAAATTTTGGTGACCTTATTGTTAGTGGGTGAGGTGAACAAAATGAGATTTGGGGAAAATCTCAACCTATGAGTATACCATATTCTACAGAGACTTCATAGACATTTATGAGATACATGTAGTCACACTGAAGGAGCTATCAATTATCATTACACCCACAGAATCAGCAGCATAGTCCTTTTATAAGAAATTTAAAGTCAATGTATTTATTGCTATAATCTTAATTTATAACAATATTTGAGGCAACTCAAGCCTTTAATCCACCATCTTCAAAAGCTGCATATTTGTCAAGGAACAGAAACAGGACAGACCCAGATAAATTTACCTTAAAGACAAACTATTTTATTTCACTCTGAATTATTTGGTCTCACTTTAATGAGCATGAATCTCTCATCAGTTTGCACACTTTTACAAAAAGCCAAATCACTTGTTTGCAATCATCCTAAGGGAAAATACAGTTTTGATATTTCAGGAACATAAACATTACAGCTCAAGACCTCTTTCCAAATGTGTTGGCATATTAGATGACCTGTTGCTTTCCCACCGCACTTCACAGTTGTCAAAGTATTTGTACACTGTGATTGTATTCATATCACATGTTTAACAAGGGCAGTTACAAATTTAGCAGCTTCATTTGCACAACACTTTTAATTTTGTTCAGCTTTCTCTAATTTAGTATGTTGCATGAACTTAGGCAATTGAATTAAAGAGTCAATCTGTTTGCAAATTTAATAAAAAAGTTATAGAAAAAACTCATTTTTGTAGATCTTCATTCAGTGGACTTTGGATATAGCAGGCAGTCTGTCTAATTTATGTAAACTTTGGAGTTTGCATCAAGCTAGGTCATTTGCATGGTTGCATAATTGATACGTTTATGTCACTTTCTCACATTTAATTCATTTGCATATCAAGTGACATAATTTTATGTAAATTAATATAAAATATAAAAATACATATATAATTAGAAAAATGAGTAAAATTGATACATAAATTTGGATTTAAGAGTTATTCAGACTTAATGGACATCCCTTTCCCACATATGTTCTTAAACTGTGGTTTACTCCACATGAACTAAAAGATGCTATTTTAATTTCAAGAAGGGAAAGAGAAACTTTCTGTTACAAGGCTTTGTAAATTGCTTGTCCCACTTATTAAATATGCCACCACTTTTTTGTAAGTCTACAATCTGCCTAATACTTTTCGTTTCTATATATCACTTACTCGTCTAATTTTCTTCCATAGAAGCGCTCTGTCCTGAAATAGATTAACAACTATCTAGCAGGCAGGTACTGTATGCTATGGTCTTTATCATTTTAGAAAAGCTGAATCTATTGAATCATTTTCTGGAATAATTTTGCTTTTTTGGGGTGATTTGTAGTGTTTGTTTGTATACATATGTTATTTAATAAAACAGAGATTATCATGGTTTACACTACAATGGTGAAAAAAAATCTGAATTTCCAACTTTTAATTAGAGAGATAATCACTTCTCTGCCACTGGACAGCTGTGCCTTGCAAACTGTCCTGGAAAAAAACCTCACCCAAGAAATTCCAATAACTGGACAGGATCCAATCATTTTATTAAAACTAACAAATTACAGTGAGTCATTCGGTTTCTTGTTGTTAAAAGTAAATAGTGCTGGGGAACTGATCAACCAAACTGAACATTTATTTATGTATTTTATTTATTTATTTATTTTGTCAACAAGTACAAGGAAACAAGTAACCATAGACATAGACATGGACACATGGAAAAAATTGGCACAAATAAAAAGATATAAATAGGCAAAACATAGCCATAAACACATAGAATGAGTACATATAAATGGGGTTAGTAGGACAGGGACGGTAGGAGCACTGGTGCGCTTATGCATGCTCCCTTAGGGACCTCTTAAGAAACATGAAAGGTCCACAGTAGACAGTTTAAGGTAAAAGGTATGGGGATTAGCGAGACTAAAACAGGATCAGGTGGAGTGTTCCAGACATTTACTACTCTATTGCAGAAGTCATATTTCCTAGAATCAAAATTAGAGCGGTAATTGAGTTTGAATCTATTGATAGCCCTTGTGTTATTATGGTTGAAATTAAAGTACTCATTTACAGGTAGGACATTTTGGTAAATAATCTTACGAACTAAGCATAGGTCAGAATGTAGACAGCGTAGTTGGAGGCAATACAGACCTAAAATTTCAAGCCTGGTGGTATAGGAATTTTATTTTGAGCAGAAGATTTGAGTACCCTTATAGTAAAATATTTAGTAACATGAATATATATGTACACACATTTGAACACTGATAAAGAATGGGTTTACTACTACAAATAGTACACAGGAATCTGCACTTTCCTTTGTCTAGAAAGAGAACATCTACTCATGAAGAGTACTTACTCTGGGAGAAGAATGCCAATCAGGTTTGATGATGTTTAATAGCTTATGCCCACTCCCCACTTTGAAAAGGGAGAGTTGCAATCAAACTCAACCTCCAAACCCTTGAGAATGTTACAGTTTATGGAGACATGATTTGTGAATCAAAGGGTGTTCTGGAAGAGATAGCTATCATGAACAGATATACAGAAAAAAGATGGTCCAATTGTTAAGGCTATTGTGATTAGATTCACTGACTTTTATATTTGACAAGCAAGCAAAGACAGAGATACTCAGGGCCCATGGGTGACCTAGGTACGAGCATGTAGGAGACATACCAAACAATATTGAAAATCTCCACTATATGAAGAATTCTGGAACTATTTAACATGCATGTTTTTCATGATGTGTATTGCTGAGATCTTTCATAAGGAGCTTTCATAAAACAAACTCATTGAACAAACTGCACTCCCAAATAAGGGTGGCGTTTTAGAAGAGATGTGAGGTGTGGCTACACAATATTGGTATGAGAGCCAGTTTATTGTAGTGGCTAAGGCCCTGAGGTTAGAAACTGGGAGACCATGAATTCTAGACCTGACTTAGGCATAAAGCCAGTTAGGTTACCTTGGGCCAGTCCCTTTCCCTCTTAGTCATAGGAAGGAGGCAATGGCAAACCACTGCTGAACTCTTGCCATGAAAAACTGTATGGACTAGTTCAGGTAATTGCTAGAAGTCAATACTAACTTGAAGGCACTGGAAAAAAAAGTTGGTTTCTGAAGAAAGCCTGGCTTATGACAGCCTTTCTGATCTTGGTGTCCTTCAGATATATTGGCCTTCAGCTTCCATAAGGAACTATGTGAACTGCAGTCAAATACAGATGACATCAAGTTGAACTGGTTGCTCAAACATTTCTGTTTCTTAAGCCAAAGAAATAATCTCTATCACAAAACTATTGTAGAAGCAAATCCTCTTTGTTATTTTGTTAGAATAATATGGTTGGCATAATAATCCTTCATGCAGAATCAAATTGCAGAGATATTGCTCAAAAATATGCCAAAGGCAATAAATGGTAACATTTTTAATAATAAAAAGCATAGTGGGTGATAGTGGTACCAGAAAAAGCAATATACAGTATGTTCATTTGCAGTGTTATGAGTGAGAGATAAAAGTCACATAAATCCCAAACAATCGTCAGACAAAACCCGGGCTTGTCATTTTAAAGTAAAGAAATAGGACAAGGTTGGCCAAATTGTATCAAAACTCTCTTTGGAATTTCTATGAGAAATTTTCCTTGTCCTATTCACTCTAGCCTCAGCTGCCTTTTTTAGTTTCATAAGCTCTTCATTTTATTTCATTTTAGGTCTTTCATACAACCAGTCTTGCACAACATATAGCTGCATTAGCAGACGGCTTGGAAAGCTACAGAACTGCAAAACACATTTCACTCTATTAAAAAAAATATTGCTTTTTTCCCTTCTTATCCTCGCAACTTGCTTTTCTTTCCATTCCTCTGAAATTTCATAAAAGTATATCTTGCCCACCCATAAAGTGCCTATACAAAAAATATTTTTTAAAAAAGAGAGAACATTTTTGGTTTGTTTGTTATAAAAGTTATTGCTATTGAGTTGTACATGTTCCAGAATCTGTCTGCACATTTAAACTACACACACACACACACACACAGCTGTTTTCAGATGACAAGCAACAATTTAAAAAAACCTTGTAACATCAACACAGCACTCAAATTACAAGAGTAAGTGATCCAATTCATGGCCAGCACCTAAGACCTTAAATGGACACCTAACATCAAAAACATCATCAAAAAAGCACAACAAAGAATGTTCTTTCTGCACCAACTCAGGAAGCTCAAACTGCCTAAGGAACTGCTGATCCAGTTCTACAGAGGAATTATTAAGTCTGTCATCTGCACCTCTGTAACTGTCTGGTTTGGCTCTGCAACCCAACAAGACAGACACAGACTTCAGAGGATAATTAGAACTGCAGAAAAAAACAATTGCTACCAACCTGCCTTCCATTGAGGACCTGCATACTGCACAAGTCAAAAAGAGGGCTGTGAAAATATTTACAGACCCTTCACATCCTGAACATAAATTGTTTCAACTCCCTCAAATTGTCTCCCTACCCTCAAAACGATGCTATAGAGCACTGCACATCAAGACAACTAGACACAAGAACAGTTTTTTCCCAAAAAAACTCTGCTAAACAAATAATTCCTTCAAACTATTCACTAAGGCTGCATTACAATTACTATAAGTCTTCTCACCGTTCCCATCACCCATCTCCTCCCACTATGACTGCATGACTATAACTTTGTTGCTTGTATCCATACAATTTATATTGATATTGTTTCCTGTTGCTTATTTGTACCCTATGGCTATCATTAAGTGTTGTACCTTATGATTCTTGATGAATGTTTTTTGTCCTTTTATGTACACTGAGAGCATATGCACCAAAGACAAATTCCTTGTGTGACCAGTCACACTTGGCCAATAAAGAATTCTATTCTATTCTACAAGCTAATGTTGATAGCAGAAATACTTGCTATTTGGAAAGCATCCCCAAAGCCAAATTTATATTAATAGCAGCACCTGGGACAGCTAGCACATCTAGCTTTACTGGAACCTAAGGTTGTTATTTCTTCATCACAAACTCTGTGTAGAACCAAAGATATCATAAAAATCTACAGTTAAAAGGTTTGCTTCTGTCCCTCTACTCAGTGCAAAAATCTAAATTAAAGCATCTCTGACAGATGGTTTTATAGCTTCTGCCTGAATACATACAGTGAAAAGGAACCTATCATTTCTCTGGGTAATTAGTTTCACTGTCAAACTGTTCTTACTGTTAGGATTTTCTCCCTCTAACATTCAATTGGAATCTGCCTTCTATAATTTAAATCCATTTTTCTGTGTCCTGTGCTCTGGAACAAGAGAGAACAGATCTTGTTCTTATCCTTCCGTGTGACATCCTTTCAAGTATTTGAAGAATGCTACCATATCCATACCACACATCATTTCTCAAGGTTAAACAGCCACTTTCTAGTCCCCTGATCATCTCTGTCATCTTTCTTGGAAACTGTTCAAATTTCCCAGTATCCACCTTAAACTATGGTATCCAGAAGTAGATGCAGGGTTCAAAATGGGATCTGATCCAAGCAGAACAAAGTGAAATAATTTTTCTTGATCATTTGGAAATTATAAGTAGCTTAAAATTGTATCTGAATTTTGTGCAGTCAATCAAGCAACTGGCTAGAACCATTAAGTTTTCATGCAGCTATTATTCCAAGGTCATTTTCAAAAGAGTTAGTGTTCATCTGTTTGATAGCAGGAATGGGGAATCTTTACTCTCTGGGACTAATCCTGCCTATTTAACTAGATTCCAGGATGAATAGAATAATAGAGCCATAGCATGAGAATGGATATTGGAGGTCTTTTAGTCCAAATTCTTGGCCAAGGTAGGAATTCCCATACCATCCTGTTCAATTTTTTATTGTTGTTGAAAACGTTCAGGAGCCTGCTCTTCTATTGCTTAATATTGCAGTAGTAAAAGTCTGGAAATTCCCCTTATTTTAGCTTTGGATCTCTCACTGTAAAGCTTGCAACCATTGGTTCTTGAGTTGTCCTGGAGAGTAAATCCATTTGTTTTATTTAAAGATAAAGGTAAAGGTTCCCCTTGCACATATGTGCTAGTCGTTCCTTACTCTAGGGGGCGGTGCTCATCTCCGTTTCAAAGCTGAAGAGCCAGCGCTGTCCAAAGATGTCTCTGTGGTCATGTGGCCAGCATGACTAAATGCCAAAGACGCACGGAACACTGTTACCTTCCCACCAAAGATGGTCCCTATTTTACTACTTGTATTTTTTATGTGCTTTCGAACTGCTAGGTTGCAGAAGCTTGGACAAGTAACGGGAGCTCACCCCATTATGCAGCACTAGGGATTTGAACCACTGGACTGCCGACCTTTGATCAACAAGCTCAGCATCTTAAGCCACTGAGCCACCGCATCCCCACCTTGTTTTATTTATTATACAAATAAATGCCAATTCAACAGAGTAACTCCAGACTGCTTACAACTCTCTTCTCTGTCGCTGCATTTCAGGTTATTCAGCTAACACTGAATCCATTTAAAGGTGAAACCATCTGTCCCACATTATTCCAGTTTACCTAGAAAGAGATTGTGGTTTACTTTATCAAATATCCACAGCATACTCTGGGTGCCCTGAAGGAAGAGTCTGACATCCCTCCATTTGTGCTCCCAAAACTATTTTTCTGGATTTTAGCTTCTTTTCTAATTTTGTCCCTTCTTTTTACTATTTTTCTCCTCTGTATTTCCTGTAGTTTTATTTCTACTCTTCTAAGAGTAATTTCCAAGCATGCTGCAAGTGAAAACAGTGGTTAGGCAATGTTTGTGTAGCTATAATTACTTTCAGAACAGATCTGACAGTCTCTGTCTTGTGCTTTGATTTTGAAAGCTTGGGAGATATTGGACAGAGGGATAGGGTGGGTCAGCCACCTGGCAGGATGAAACAAGGTGCTTCCCATGGAACTGAGGAGAAATGGAGACTAATTGTGCCAGATGAGGGGACCTATCTTGGCAGCCGCATTTTGGAGCTGACACTCATTTGGGGTTTCATAAAGAAAAGATGTCAACTACAACAGCAGCCACTGAATCAAGGGAGGAATTTGCCTATTCCATACTCTTGCATACAATATGCACATTCTTGCATATTGCAAGTGAAAATAGTGGTAAGGCAATGTTTATGTAGCTATAATTACTTTCAGAGGAGCTGATCATAATGTTTATTACACTGGGAAAGCAAAAAGGGGGACTGCCTATGGCTCACCAGATGTGATTAGATCCTCAAGTCAGGCTTCACACTTAGCGATTACAATGACACATCCATACATCTTCTTGGTGATTGTACAGAGATGGTTTGTCATTACTTCCTTCCAAGATTTTTAAAAATTTCCCTGTCAAATCTACACTCCTAAGATTTCTTAATGATCTCTCGTTCAAACACTAACTGGATCTGACCATATTTAGCTTCCAAGATCCGCAAGATTGGCTATTTGCAGTCACATGCCTAGGCCACCAAATACAGGTAGTTCTCAACTTACAACAGTTCATTTAGTGACTGTTCAAAGTTACAATGGCACTGAAAAAAATGACATGACTCTTTTTCACATATACTACCGTTGCAGCATCTCCATGGTCATGTGATCAAAATTCAGATGCTTGGCAACGGACTCATATTAATGATGGTAGCAGTGTCCTGGGATCACGTGATCCCCTTTTGCAACATTTTTACAAGCAAAGTCAATGGGGAAGCCAGATTCATTTAACAACCATGTTACTAACTTAACAAATACAATGATTCACTGAACAACTATGAGAAGAATAGTTGTAAAATGGGGCTCACTCACTTAACAAATGTTTCACGTAGCAACATCAGTTTTGGGCTGAATTGTGATCATAAATTGAGGACTACTTGTATTATTGGATTACAATTTCTAACAGCCAACTATCATGCCCAATCCTCAGCTATTCATAGCTACAGTTCCTTAGTATCTAGAAACCACAGCTTCCTTCTTTCTTCCTAGTCTTAAATCTTCCAGTTTTGCATGCATTTTTTCTTAATAGATTTACATTAGGCAGGAATTCAGGTTATTGTTTTAAAAAAAGCTGTCTCATTAGTCCAGAGGAACATTCAGCTCCCACTGTGGTATTCTGTTTCCTCGCCAAAGAATTCCAATCTTTAAACCGTGTGTGGGTGGTGAGGAAATATAAGTCACAGGGCTGCAAGAAAGTTCTTAGATATTGCATTCTGCCAATTTTCCCTTTAACTCTAGAATATATATATATATATATTTGCTTTACTGCCATTAGCTGTGCACTTAGTGTATCAAAATGCCTGGCACCCTTGCTTTTAGAGATATTTGTGCATTGGCCCCCACTCAGACTTAAAATGGATTTCAGAGTTTCGAAGTATTTGAATATGCTTGCACAAGGCATTTTACACAAGCAGTTTTTTTATATATATATACAAACCATTAGTCTAATGCTGATTTTGGGCCTGAAATACAATTCACTCAAACAATAGCACTTTGTGAGAATTTCAACAGGTAAAATGTCATATTGACTTTTAAATTTTTTTAGCTCCTCCTTTAGTTTAGGTAACGGTTCTGCAGAATTTGAAAAGCTAAGAGCAAAAAACAAAAAAACACCAAGAAAAACAACAGCCAGGTTCACTTAAATGTAGCATATTATCTATTACTAAGTTTTGCTTCTTGAGCAAGACTTCTGGGATTTTGTTGTTTTTTCTAATTCCCTGAAAATGTTTGTGAAGATTGAAGCCAAGAGCAGCCACAGAAAGATAGGCAAAATCTGCAAAGTGGTTGTAATCAAAGCTCTACTCCTTTTATATTCCTATTTATTTCAAAATCACCTGGGGACTTGATGAAAGGGAAAGGGAAAATTTGCTTTTCCTAACTGGATGAAGCGGTGTGGCGTGGTGGCTCAGGGATTAGGCTGGAAAGCCGGCAGCCCAAGTTTGAGACCTGAGCCCCATACAACAGGGTGAGCTCCCCTTCTCACCCCAGCTCCTGCCAACCTAGCATTTTAAAAGCATGCAAATGTGAATAGATAATTAGGTACCACTTTGGTAGGAAGGTAACAGTATTCCGTGGTGGCACAGTGGTTAGAATGCAGTACTGCAGGCTAATTCTGCTAGCTGCAGTTCGGCAGTTCAGTTCTCACCGGCTCAAAGTTGACTCAACCTTCCATCCTTCAAGGTGGGTAAAATGAGGACTCAGATTGTTGGGGGCAATATGCCGACTCTGTACAACTGCTTACAATGGGTTGTAAAGCACTGAGAAGAACTATATAAGTCTAAGTGTTCTTGCTTTTACTATTCCTATTCCATGATGTCATGTTGGCCACATCACCATGGAAATGTCTTCAGGCAGCATTAGCTCAATGGCTTTGACATGGAGATGAGCATTGCCCCTTATAGTTGGCAACAGCTAGTGGAGTAAAATCCATAGGGATTCCTCCTTTCCTAATATGAATTAGAATTGAGTGCAAGTGGCTTTTCAGAATTACCACTGAAAGTCTGGTAAAATAATTTAATTTCCATGGAACATTTCCTACAGTTTCTCAAGAGTAAGGCTCTCTAATAGCAGCCTGATAGCATCACTATTAAAATCTCCCAGAGAGAGGAATTCCTTTGTCCATTAAAAAAACAAGTTTTCTTCATAAACCTTCACCCATGCTTTTGTTACCTTACAATAAAGTGCAAGAATATCATGTTCTATTCATGAGAACATGGTATTCTCATTTTTTTCACCTCTGAATGAATTCTGCTGTATGTCTTTGAATTGAATGAGGAAAAAACATAGGAGACCTGGTTGTTTCATTACATTGGCATGCAGTTATACAAACTCTGCTCCTATCAGTCTTTGGAATAATCAAATCCAATGTTTCTGTGGAGACTAAACTGACTAGTACATCAATATCTTTGTACATCACTGTAAGAGTTGGTGTAATACCCTAAGGGGAGCTAAAATCTTTTAAACAAATAAGAAAATAAATAAAGAGTATGCAGACACACAAGAATGGATTTTCAGTATTTTTTTAAACAAACAAACTGGGTTCCTCACATAGAACGGGTTGTACAGTTTTGGTCTCAAAGTATTTCAGGATTTTTAAATTAGTCAATACGTCTGTCTGTCTCTTGGTTTGTGTCTCTGTGTATTGCTTGATCTAAATAAAACCTTGTATCTTGCACAAATAACATCTTTCATCCAAACAAATATCATCATCATCATCATCAGTCACTGAGGAATAATGACACACGGTGGCATACATTTTGTGCATGTATTTATTTCAAATACCATTCTTTCTTAGCGATTGGACAGCTGGTATGTTCTTCCATATGAAAACTGGAGGGCCATCAATTTGCAAACGTGCCTGTAACCGCTGACATTTTTACAGGTGTGAAAAAACAGGGCAGCCACCATTTACTTCAATCTGCAAACAAATCTTTAGCTGTTTTTGTATTTTTGTAAAAATAAATGGAAAATTCTGGGCCCACTCCCATGTGGTAGTCTTAGGATCCTTTAGCTGGAAGAGACAAATCATGAATTTTCTTTTGTTGCTTTTGATATTCTTGGAGATTCTGGAAGTGATCTGCTGATCAATGGATTGGCAAATTCCTAGCTATGTTTCCTTGGAATCAACTTTTAAGTCATAACGTATATCATTACCCTTTGAATTTGTGTCTTAAATAGTAACATGTGATAAAAGATCCCATACACTGCAGAACTGCCTCCCTCCCAATGTGAATAATAAAACTTTCTGACACTCCTTTTCAGTTATAGAAATAGGATTGTAATAGCCTAGAGGAAGAGAAGAAGAAATAACCAATTAAATGATACAGTCCTGAAAAAAATAAGGCTGGCTGGGGTAGATGAAAAGATGTCAGAATCAATACAACAAGAAGAAATCATTCAAAGAAATATTCTGAATAATATATAATTGGAAGAAGAGTAGAAAGGGGCAGGTTTATGACAAAGCCAGGATAAATATAGAATCTCAGTGAACAAAGGGGTTCAGTATAAAACACAGAATATAGTAATTTTACCAAAATGTGCTCTAATTTGTTAACCTGACCGTAGTTAGGCCAGGACTTCTTGCAACCAACACAACACAACCATGTGACCTATTTTCAAGTGGCCAGACGTGTATCTGAATGTCTGTCTGTAAAATGTCATTTATTTGAAGTCATTTACTTCAAGCATGACAACCTGTATTACCACTTTAAGCCTGGTTTAAAGATTTTTAAATGAACGAGAATAGAAGCTTGAAAGATATCCATTTCAGAATAATTATAATTTTCCTTCCATCTCCCTGACAGCAGATGCTGGAGGAAAGAATGGTATACATCACAAAGTTTGTCTTATATTCACAAAGATTACATGTTTCCTAAATTGGATAGGGTTATAGTATTGCAGTATTGCTATAGTATAGCTCATCTTCATGCTGTTTCTAAAACGAACCAATAAGTTCCATTCTTTTTTTGTTTATTTGATTTATGCGCAGTCTGTCTCATTAACCAAAGTGACTCTGCATAGCTTACAATGGCATATATTTTTTTAAAAAAAAATAAATTATTGCAGTTAATAATTAAATAAATGTTAAAAACCAAGAGCACGAATGGCATGTGGGTAGGCTTTTGTCCAGTGCTGAAATCCACATTTTTTTACTATTGGTTCTGTGGGCATGGCTTGGTGGGCATGGCAGAGGAAGGATATGGCAAAATCTCCATTCCCACCCCTCTCCAGGGGAAGGATAGTGCAAAATCCCCATTTCCACCCCACTCTGGCGCCTGCTTGAGGTGGTATTTGCTGGTTTCTCCGAACTGCTCAAAATGTCCGCTAACGATTTTCCTGTCAGAACCTGCTGGATTTCACCCGTGCTTTTGTCTCTCACTTAACCAACCACCTCCAGACTAGCATGCCCCCATCAGGACCCCAAACTAACTGGTAAAACCAGGTTTAAAGGAAGGTGAAAAGGGCAGAGGTGGATCTCATATCATATTAATCAAAACTTTGTATAATAGAGTAATGAAGCCATTCTTAAGATAATAGGTAGTTGAAAAAAGAGAGAGTAATTTGTCAGAATTAGTGACTGATTTGAGACTGAATACGAGAGCAACATGAGAGCAAAAAAGCCCAGAAATACCTCCCCCCCCTTTGGGCTGCCTAGTTTAAAAGAATTCTTGAATTAAAAAAAAACATGTCATGATAGACATATGTTTGCTGATACTGTATATGAGGAATATTTTTAGAAATTGTAAATTATAACCTTAGGATGGATCTCCTTCAACTATACATAGCAGAAAGGTTTCAGGAAGGCATGTAGTCCTCCAAAAATGCTCGACATTCCCCTCCCCCCAAATTTTCCCCACCAAAGTATACTTTTCAAGGTGTGTGAGTCAGTGGTGGGTTGCTCCCTGTTCTGTCCAGTTCTATAAAACCAGTTGTAAAACCGGCAGGAGGTTCTGCCCACCTGGCACGATGTCATCATTGGTGATCTGCGCATGCGCGGTCTTGCTGTGAACCGATAGTAAAGGTAAGTGGAACCAACTCCTGGTGTGAATGTGTGTGTGTGTGCGCGCGCGTGTGTAGGGGGGAGATTAATAAATATTAGGGTTGTGCATAATTTTAAATGGGTCTTTGCTAAAATAAAGCCTGGAGTGCAGCAGCCTCCTGATGCCACTTTGTGAAGCAATCTCCTCCCTTGCTTCTAATGGATCTTTCTACAGCTCATTTCAAGTGTTATGCTTTATGCTGATGGAAAACGATCATGGCACATTTGCAGCCCTGGTAGCCAACCTCTATTTTGCAATAGGCATAATGCTGCTAGCTGGCAGCTTCCTTATTTGCTGGGTATTTTGGAAAGCAATTGGTGGATTCTTCCTGCTCTGGATTCCTCCCTCCCCACTAACCATCATCAGCTAGTAGGAAAATGTTTACTAATCACTCTCCTTAACTGTTCTCAACTCTCCTTAATTGAGCCGAGTCTAGGGAAAAGATGAGTTTTCACAGATGGCTTGATGTCAGTCCCACCAGATGGCACAAACCAGGAACTGTAAGCTGTCCAGAGTCATTGTCATGGGCAGCTATAGAAACTGATTGATTGAATAAATAAATAAATGATAAGGAAAATCAATTCCACAGGAATGTTAAAACTGCAAGTTCTGATGACAAAATTTTGCAAGCCTGATTGTTCTGTCCCTCCTCTTTCTTATAGATCAGTTAATTAAGAGGCCATCTGTCTGATCTCTATCTGACTATTATCTGTTGTACCTTATGATTTCTTGACGAATGTAACTTTTCTTTTATGTACACTGAGAGCATATGCACCAAGACAAATTCCTTGTGTGCCCAATCACACTTGGCCAATTAAAAAATTCTATTCTATTCTATTCTATTCTATTCTGTTCTGTTCTGTTCTGTTCTGTTCTGTTCTGTTCTGTTGTAGTCTATTCTAATTTCCTGCCTAAGCAGGGGGTTGGACTAGAAGACCTCCAAGGTCCCTTCCAACTCTCTATTCTATTCTATTCTATTCTATTCTATTCTATTCTATTCTATTCTATTCTATTCTATTCTATTCTATTCTCTGACTCATTTGGACTTAAACAACGCTTCAGCTCCTTTTGTCTAGACAGCAGCTCCTGTATAGCTCTGTCACGGTCGTCTTCCTTGCTCTGTGCATTAGATGAGTGGCTGCACTAGATGGTTTAGGCATCTGTCAAAATGCGTTCCAGGTTCACCTGGTAAAAGCTGACATCTGATAAGGAGGGTCCATAATGAAATGCCTGGAGTTCTCCTGCTGAATCAGATCCTCATGCTTGGATCTGTCAAGAACTGCTCTTTTAAAACATGAATTCAGTTTTTTTTCCCAGAGCCCTGCTGAGAGGTGAAAAGCCCTAAAGGAAGAGCCATGGATGTGGTGAGATAGACACCCCAGTACACCCTGAAATTTCCCATGCACTATGAGCTGTTACAAATGACAGGTATGTAGGGAGTTGTATTGTACAGCAGAGGTGCAGTCTGCTCACATGCCTATAATAATTGACAGGTGTGGGGGATGTTGTGCTGTGCAACCTCCTCTCCCACCCTGCCAGTTATCTAACCAGGCTATTTTTAAACACAAATCTAGCACTCTTCTGAAAAAGCAGTAAAGCTATGTTGAAAAGTGAGACTCATTCCCACTGCATGGTGTCTGTCACTTAGTGCCTATAACCTGTTTGTCAGACTGATTTGTTACCCATAGACAGCTCTTTAAAGCTGGGGAATCAATTTGCACAACTAGAAGATTCATGGGAGAGGCTAATTTGAAATATCTGGACTTTCCCATAGCTGGAGGGATTGTCTAAGGAGGAGGGTAAACTCACACCAACCTAAAGTACCCAATAGAGTGGTCCCAACCCTACCGGTGCCTCTAATAGAATGGTCAAGTACTACATGTTAGATTGCACCCATGACAAATCTATCTATCTATCTATCTATCTATCTATCTATCTATCTATCTATCTATCTATCTATCTATCATCTATCTATCTATCTATCTATCTATCTATCTATCTATCTATCTATCTATCTATCTTAGGATAAGATGGAAAATGTAGAACAACTGACTTTGGGGATGCATCAGATTAAGTCTAGGAAACAGATGAAAGCAAAAGTCAAGAGGACACAGGAGAAAAATGTGGTTGATAGAGCATGTTTATAGTGCTGTTGCTTGCAAAGCACCTCACAGAAAAGGTGAAGAGAAGTGAGTGGTTGCCTTACTTCACTCTGCCTTGCAGTCTTCCAACCTCCTCCAGTACTTGCAAATGCTGGAGGAGGCTTTTGTTCAGCTTCTTCTTGCTTTCACAAGTGTTAGCTGATGGTAAGAGGAGACTGCAAGGCAATGCTTTTAATTCTTGTAAAGTGTAGAAGTGTAGTTCCTATCCCTTCTGAATTTGCAAATGATAAATGAGACTTAGAGCAGAGGGAAAAGACAACAAGGAAACTGCAAGGGACTGCATGGTGTTTTGCTAAAGCACATGGTATTACTTGGTACATGGTATCTTTGCCTTGAAAATTTAATTATTTCTTTATTTCACAGGTTTTGGAACTTATCTCAATCTGCAGCTCATGCAATAGAGCAAAAATACAGAATTAAAAACAAAAAGACATACAATTAACAATCTCCCAGAACCCTAAAACATTCAATTCTAGTTAAAATAGTGGGATTTTAACAGCTTTATGAAATGTCAAGAGAGAAGGGGATGCTAAAATCTCCTGAGACAAGCAGTTCCAAAGAAAAGGAGAAGCAACAGAGATTTATCATTGGTCCATGTTCCCTCAACGTATGTAGACTATAAACTATAGCAGGTGTATTTACAGTGCTCTTACTAGATGGGCATATTCAAGCTTGGCAAGGCAATACTTGAGTGATCTGGTGCTATACCACAGAGCAGTGGTGGGTTCTAATCAGTTTTATCACCGGTTTGCATCGCGCACGTGCTTTGCACAAGCTTCACGCAAGGGCATTGAGAAAAAAAACAGCTGAGGCATGGCAATCCACTTTGCTGCGCCTTACAGCTGACCTAAAACAAAAGAAATAAAGGTAGGTATAGCGCGTGGGCAGGGGGGAGGGCCCAACTGGCGGTCGGAGTGAACTGGTTTGCTCTCCTATCAAGATTTCCACTACCAGCTCTCCCGAACCGGGGAGAACTGGTAGCAACCCACCACTGCCACAGAGGCCTTTATAGGTCATTGCCAGGGTTTTTTCATTGGGTCCAGCAACCTATTGATAACTTTTGTGTGTGTGTCTTTGAGTCAGTCTTGTTTTCTGGAAACTACATGACAAATGCATGCAGTTTTCTGCCAACTTTTTCAGGCATGGTTTGCCATTGCCTCCTTCTTAGGACTGAAAAAGACTGGTTGGGCCAATGTCACTCATCTAGCTCTTTACCTAAGGCAGGACTAGAACTCATAGTGTCAAAATTTTTAGCCTTCTACCTTTAAACACTATACCATACTAATTCTCATTGACAACCAATAGAGCTTTTTTAGTTGGATGTTATTCTACTCTTACTCTGTTGATTGTCTCATCAATAAGATAGCCACTCATTTTGGACCAGCTACACCTACCTAACAGGGGTGGGTTCTAAAATTTTTTACTACTGGTTCTGTTGGTGGTGGCGGTGGTGGTGGTAATGTGACTGGGTGGGGGTGGCCAACTTTTTTTTTTACTTTTAAAAGCATTTTTTCTATAATTAGGAGGTTGCAGGAAAAAAATTTAAAAGCCTCTGATGATCAGGCAACTCAACTGGGATCGCCAGAGGCTTTTAAAGGCATTTTCTTTCCCCCTACAACCTCTTCGGCCGAATAGCTTGTAGAGAAAATGCTTTTAAAAGCCTCTGATGACCCCAGCTGAGCCGCACGATCATCAGAGGCTTTTTTTTTAACTTTTAAAATCATTTTTTTCAGCCGAAGAGATTGTAGTTCATTTCTTTTCTTCTTCCCTTGCTCTTCAGAAATATTTACCAAATATACCATTGCTTAAAACATAGCAAGCCTATGTTGGGTATCATTTAACCAAAACAATTATCCATTTATCTTTTTATTTTAATGTCCTATTTTTTATTTAAAGGCTCTCAAGGAGAGACCTCATTTTTCCACTCTTCATAATTTCTCCATTAGGAAAAGTGCCATTCATTCTGAAATTAATGAGTCCTTTCTGGCATCAGTGTCAGAAAATCACTAAAAAAAGTAACTATACACTTTTCCCTCAAAGAATATGGAACTCTAATATTAAACCTACCAAGGGGACAGAAATATTATATAGTGTATGCACAGAACAAAAAGAACAAACAAAATTTAGTAATGAAAAATGCTATAAAGTGTTGATGCAAACACTGATGCTGGGAGCAACTATAAATAGAGAAATTTATCAATTCATTGTGAAAAGGAGAGTGCTTGAAAAAGAAGTGCAATATCTGAGAATAGAGAACTAAATGCCAAACAAAAATATGGTCATGTGAAAGAATAGGTACAGCTGCATGGCCTTGAGGGCTCTTTCCCAAATGCGTGCCTTCAAAAGCCTAGCGCTACAAATTCAGTATTTACACTGAACTGCAAATACAGTGATTGCATTATCTGAATAATTCATCATGTCCAAACAGTTGACTGGGCTCACAGCAATTCATATCATTGGAAAAGTTGATCTGCCTTTCCCTTGGAGTCTATTTTATAAAAGAAAGAGAAATAGGTGGATGTAACAAATGAAAAACAGAGGATTGAAACAACAAAGAAGCAGACATCATAAATTAGAGGTCCCCAGCCTTTTTGGTTCCATGGATTTGCAGCGGCAGTTTTAGCAGTTTTGGTAGTGGTGGAGTGGAATGTTTTTACACACATAATCTAAATCCTGTATATGTGCAAATGAAGCTTTGCCCACTGCTTAGGCCAACCATGGTCCTGTAGCTCTCCACAGTCCAGGAGTTGGGGACCTCTTTTTTAAATTAAAAAAAAAAAATAGAAAGCCTACTTACCTAGGTACCTTGGACCACCTATGTCTTATTTCAGCGCACCCAACTTTCTTATGTGGAATCAACAGGTTACTGTTGACTGAATGACTGAAGAGGTCCATGGAGAAAATGCTACCAAATTTTGATCTACACAGTCAATCTACAAAGATCAGAAGTCCAGCAGTGACACTCCAGGATTTCAAAGGAAAAATGCACTTTTGCATACAAAATAGCTGTTCTCCTACAAAGTTATATCTCTTTACTTTTGGAAGGAAAGAAGTCCTTTGGTCTAGTAATAATTACCTGTCCTCCTCTCCCCCAAAATACACACAATGAGAAGGGATTTTCTATTTACATAGTATCTTGAATGTTATAGTAATTGTCATAATGCTATTGTATATGTTTGGAAATATTTATTCAATTAGTTATTGAGTTCCAGGATTTGGAATATGTTGGTCAAAAAACAGATGACAGTGTTCTCAGTAAATAAACAGCATGTATTCCGAAGAGGAATGACATGTGCAAATTAAAAAAAAAATCAGACCTAAACAAATAAATGATTAAACTTGTACAAAAAAGCACATCTTAATTGTAAAAAATAAATATGGCTTACTTAAGTCTGTATACAGTGGTGAGATTTAGCCAGTTTGCACCACTTCGGGAGAACTGGTTGTTAACTTTCTGAGCAGTTTGGCGAACTGGTTGTAGGAAGAAATCATTAGGGCAAAGAACCAGTTGTTAAATTGCTTGAATCCCCCCACTGCCTGTATACATATCATAGGGAAAAGTTGCATAAATGAAATATCTTTCAAATAAATGCAAAGATGAAATCCTTAAATTGAGGTTGATTACTAGTGACTTGTGGACACAGCTGTGCAGTTTTATTTTGGATGAGATTTTCTATTTTAAGTTTTAGCCTAAAGCAAACATTTCAGGCAGTGGAACCTATTAGTTAAAAAAAGAAAAAATCCCACAATCCCTGATCAAGAGAGAAAGCTCTCATGGCTACAGAGAATTTCTTTTTCCTTTGCCCTTAGCTTTGTATGGAACCCAATTTAAAAACCAAAGAGTGGGTTGATGTTTCCCAACCTCCACGGCTTTAACTTCAAATTAAGCCTTCAGTTCCCAGAATTTCCTAGCCAGCATGGATGACTGCCCTTGAACACTGTAATCCCTCATGGTTTCTACACAATAGTTATCAGGCCCAGTCAGTGGTGCTCCTATGTATTTAACAATTGGAACAGATCACTTTTCAATATTCCTCTCCTCCATAGCAATTGTACTCTGACACCAACTGTTAAATAGCTGAACAGCACATCTACAGCAAGAACTCAACTCCATTCCTCCAGCCCCTTTGTCATCTCCAAATTTTAATAGAAGAAAATATTTGTAGTTCAGGGTTAAACTATGGGGTCCTTGGTGCTCTCTAAGCTTGGTGGTGGTTTTCTTTCAGGCGTTTCATTACCAAACTAGGTAACATCATTAGTGCATCTCCAAGTTGTCAGATGATGTGCCTGTTTAGTGCAGGGTTCCAATACCTCAGGGACAGTGGTGAAATGTAAATTTTGTTACTACTGGTTCTGTGGGCGTGGCTTGGTGGTGGTGGGGTTGATGTGATTGGGTGGGCCTGGCCAACTTTTTTTTTTTACTTTTAAAAGTATTTTTTCTACAACCTCTTTGAGGTTGTAGAAAAAATGCTTTCAAAAGGCTTTGACGATCCCAGCTGAGCTGCCCGATCATCAGAGGCTTTTTTTTTTTAACTTTTAAAAGCATTTTTTTGGCCGAAGATAAAATGGTTTTAAAAGTAAAAAAAGCCTCTGATGATCACGCAGCTCAGCTGGGAATTGGGGGGGGGGGCGGGGGGAGAGGGCAGGGATTTTTGCTACTGGTTCTCCGAACCATCCGCCGCCATCACTACTGGGTCAGGCAATCCAGTCCGAACCGGGAGCATTTCACCCGTGCTCAGGAGTTGCCACAAAGAAAAGGGAGCCAACCTATTCTCCCAAGCACATGAAGGCGGGAGAAGAAGAAAACTAATCAAAGAGAGAAGCAATCTATAACTAAAGAGAAATATCCTGACAATCAGAACAATCTGTGCAACAACTTGCCTCCAGAAGTTGTGAATGTTCCAACACTGGAAATTTTTAAGAAGAGATTGGACAACCATTTGTCTGAAATGATACAGGATTTCTTGCCTGAGTAGGGGGTTGGACTACAAGACCTCCAAGGTCCCTTCTAACTTCCAACTGGGTTGTTCCTTTAACCCATATTGAAACAACCCAGTTCACCTGGATGCTGCCCTCTAGCTAGGTATCTCTTTCATATGTGTCTGCACTGAAAACATGCTAACAGCAAACTGATGAAATGTGCATTGTGATATCATAGTGCAAGTTCCCTGCTTTCACATTTGCTTGGTAATATTTGTATCCATTACATCTATTTGCGAGCATCCAGCAGCTGAAGCCCCACAACTGGTAGATGAAATCCTTTTTCCTCTTTGCAACTCTATATAGCCCTCTGGAAAGTTGGCGAATCTCCTGGAGCTGATCTGAGAGACAAGAGGGAATAAAGATCAGGAAAGCAAAAGTACAGTAGATCCTACTGCCTAACTGGGAAAATGCTTGTGTGGTGGAGCACACTGAGTGGATGAACAAAGGCTGCTAAATTCTGTCGCTTTGGGATTTGATGTGCAATTTGATACTATTATTATGAGTCAAATTTCAAAGCGGAGTATTTTACTTAACTGAAACCCTGAATTAGACTATATTTCAACTTTAATCTAATATGATTTATTGATGCATTAAGGCTGATCTGCCATGGTCCTTCTTCCATTATTCTAGAAAGCAAGCAATTTAATAGTTGAACAAACTGTTTTCACAATGGTTTTTGTGACAATACTATGATGTTAAATCAAAGCAATTAAAGGAAAACGTGTAAACATTTCCTCCTGATTATGGGCATTAACACGCTTTATAATCTCATTAAGCTAATTGTATTGCTTTAGAACAGGCCTTTTAGATACTAAATGTGAAAGCACAGTTAAATTAAACTAATTAGATATTTGATCCAATAAGAATAAATTAAAACATTGAGTATGTTGTCTTTCTACACACTTCATGTTTATCCAAATGGTGAGACATTCCAGAAGTCAAACAGTTTGGTATTCCATAGAGGAGAAAGCAGTGAAAATTTATTATGGTGTTTCTGCTGTTAGATTTTATTTCCAGATCTATAAATGGAACAGAGCATAGAAAGATATAAATGGCATTCATGCAATACCAAATGGTAGGTGTGTTCCTTCATTTCAGGTTTCAGCAGACGAACTCTACCTAAGATTATATGTGATCCAAGGGGGTGTGAGAAATGGTATACCTGATCACATATTCTCTCATTCCCAGGATTTAAAATGATTTTGGGAATTAAACTTCATGTAAGCAACAATCTGCTTGCATATGTTCTGCTCAACGTTACTTTAGAGCAGGGATCGGCAACCATAAACACTCAAAGAGCCATAAAGGTCCTAACCGGAAGCAGCCATTCAATTCTGGAGTTGACCGGAAGTCTGGTTCCCCCACCATAGAGTCTCCTCCTAGCGCAGCATCCTTTTACCTGTCTACTTGTCCTACCTCTACCTGTCCTAACCAAAAGCCCTATCAATTGTGGAGCCAACCACAACAGGAAGCCACAGCAGAGGGATATAAAGAGCCACGGGTTGCTGACTCCTGGTTTAGATATTTCCAAAGTGAAGTAAAGTTCTGGATTCTCATAGCAGGCATAGAATGTCTACTTAGTCCAGAGCAGCCTTAAAGTCCAGTTTGCATCACTAAGCCATTCTCTAGATTAACAGTGAGTAGGTAGGCAAACTCTATTCTCTGCTGCCCAGATGTATAGAACCCGGAGAATATCTAGAATATCTACCCCGGAGATATGGAGGATCCTGGACCTGCGCACCTTCTGCCATGCTCTTAAGACCTTTTTATTCCACCAGGTGGGCCTGGCCTAATTTTTCTCAATATTTTTAATATCTAAATTTTAATTTGTTTTAAATTGATCGGGGTGTTTTAATTTGTCTGGGCCAAATTATTTAGTTCGATTTTATCTCTGTCTTTTAAATTTTGTATGTATGTATTTTACTGTTTGGCTGTTCATCGGCCTGAGTCCTTCGGGAGTAGGGCGGTATATAAAACAAATAAAGATAAATAAAAATAAAGATAATAAACTGTTTTGGCAAGGTCTACATGTGACAAGCCCTGCCAGTGATGGTGGCAAGCAGCCATTTAATTTTTTTGTACAACAATTCTACCACTGGGGGGGTCTGTAGAGATTCTCAGTCATTCAGGTCATGGTTGCCCCAGAGCACCTTTGGGTTGACCTGGATGTCTGAGAATCTCTACAGATTTTTAGCTATACAATTTGGGATGAACACCCCCTGAATGGTGTGGGAGTAGGAATAGATTTCCAGAAATGGGGGGCGGGGGAGTGGAATTGCAGACTACAGGAACCAGAAGCACTACTCAGGTGACCCTGAAGACACACAGATAAACTTCCAAGTGCTTCAGTCACCCTCTAAAAGGATGCAATTACCAGCTGTCTGCAAGAAATATACTGTAGATGCTTCCATTCCTCACTATCCTGTCAGAGTTGAGGAAGCTTCTTGGATGAGAAGTGAAACGAAAAAGAAGAAAGTCCAGTTGCCTTCTGAAAAAACACCTTTGTGACAACTCTACCACTGCATTGCTCCATGTGATTTCCTGAGATTAAGATAATTACCACTAAGAAAACCCATACTAATAGAAATGTACCTCTCCAAAGAATTTTGCTGAATATTCCACCAAACTTGTTCCCAGATATAGGACCTAAGTAATCAAATACAAGAAAATGGGATTAATCTACTTTTTAAATGGTTAAATTTTCTTACTTAATAATACACAAGCTAAAAAGAGAACAAGCACAGAGTACAGAGAAAGAATAGTCATTTTTCCCCACAGTGAAAAGTTTCATCTTTAATTATCAGAGAATTCAAAAGATAAAGGCACAACCCACTAAAAACAAATGATGCTTTAAAAAAGTAATTTTTTGGCATCACATCCCCTTTTAACACAATAAAGACATCACAATAGAACTCTTTAGAATACGATTTTTTGTAACAACTTCTTTTGTTACAAACAGTTAATAATAATATATTTTAAAAGTACCCCAACAATAAATGGAATTATATAAAAAGACTGCATAATTAGTAGTTACCATCTTGACAATGCTTTGTGAAAATAGCTGTGAGGCCTGCTAAAATGAGCATAACTTGTGTATCAGGAGGAAAAAGAAACAACCGAGCACTGAAAAGCAAGAGGCTTAAGTTACCCCAAGCAATAGAATCTCTGCATGACTTAAAGGGCAGCTCCCCCGCACAGTTTCTTGAAGCAAACCCCATGAACACACACATAAAATGTTGGATTTGCTCCCCAGCCTTCCATACTACTTCTTATATTAAATACACAATTACTTTTCAAGTGCCATGGATGTGCACTGTGTGATCCAAAAGTAGCTATGGGGAGAACAGGTCAGGGGTCAAAGCTGCCAATTCAACAATTATTTGCATGAGAGAGAAGGTGCAGCATTCATTTCAATGTCCCTTCTTTTCTGGCCAAACACAGCTTTTAGAGAAGACGGATGGCAAGGGGGATGAGTTAAATCCACAACAGTGTGCACAATGGGGTTGGTTCTGATCAGCTGTTCTCCTACAATATGTCTGATATACAATAGTGGCGAATATCCACAGTTTGGGTGTAGGATGATGGCGAAGGTTCCTTCTCCAAGCTTATGGGTTGGTTTCTGAACATCTCTTTATGAGGCTAGGTAACATTTTCAGCAGACCTAAACTCCACTGAAGATGTTACCTAGCCTGGTAATGAAATGTTCAGAAACCAACCCATAAGCTTGGAGAACGAACCTTTACCCTCATGTGTGATATTTTAAGATAGAAATACATTTAATGGAATATGTCCTTTGGTGATTAGACATTAAGCATGTCCCAGCAATCTTCTTTCTACTATCTACTTTCCCCCCTCCCTTCCCCCTCTGTCTGGCTTCCTGGCAACTATGAAGCAGCACAAGATGGATTCAACCAGGTTCACTTCAGAGCTGACACGTACATGGTAACCAAATCTTTCATGATTTACTCTCAGAAGCCCAAGATATTGTTCTAAGAAACAAAACAGCAGATACAGAACAACGTACAAGCCCTGCTAACATGCAGACAAAACTCAAAGCCTTTTTGTCTATAGCTCAGACTAGACTGTTGTTTTTTCTGACTCAGCCTACATTAGGAAAAGACAAAGAAGAATGTGCAATCTTGATGAGAAAAGTAAGAAAAAGAGTAGAACAATCCCTGCCCAAGTTGCAGATTCCTGCAGAGCTTTTGGTAGAAAAAAAGAATAGAAGCAAAACATTTTGGGGAAAACATTCAAGTGAGATATTATAATGTCTGGTCAAAAGCTCTCTCTATGGATCTGGTTTCCTGCAGGCAGAGATCACAGTTTATACACAGGGAGAATTCAGACAATGCTAAAGCGTTAAAAGTCCAAAATTCTATACCTCAATATAGCTCCTTGTTATGTGTGATACACAGATCAATACTTACTGTTAATTCCACTGAAATAGTTACTTTTGCTATATCTTCAGCAAAGATGAACAGAGACAAAGCTTTTCTTTCTCACCTTCCAGATTAGTTGCCTAGCAGAGAATCCACCCAAAGTCAAATGAATGAAAATGTAATTTACTTTGCATAAGGCACTCTAATTTCAAAAGAGAATATAACAATAACACAGAAGAGAAACTCTCCTTTGGAAAATTATTCTGAACTTTTATTTTCCCCCCTCTGGATGAATACTACAAGATTGATGGAAGGTGTATTGGTGCAAAATTGCGTTAGCACCCCATGCTATCAATCATTTCCCTTCCCACTTTGGAACACAACAGTATCTCTAACAAGCACAGAACCGTGGAGAAGTTCCTGCATTCCCTTGTTCCCTCCTTCCTCTATGTAATGATTTGTTTTACTGATCCAAATATTATGAAATCAGAAATAGGTTGAAACTTTTATAACTTGCAAAAGAAAATTCACTGTCTTCCAATAGATACACCCTGCTTTCACAGCACAACTGTCAAATACAATTCAGGCTAACCAGGTCTGAATTTGGAACTAAGCAAAATCAGACCCCTGGGGCTATTTGACAACTGGGGCCTTGAAAAACATCCAAGCTGAACTTGTCCCAGAAGACCTGGCTCTTAGCCCATGAGCGAAGCTCTCCTTTGGACTAGGTGAATTTGTTTGTTTTTTCATTCCAGTCTGGGTTTTTCTCTTCACTCTTCATTTTATCCATCTTGTTTTTAATGTGTTTATTTGTAACTACTCAGACTTGTTTGGAGTTCGGCAGCATATACAGTACATTATAATAATAACAATAATAATTAAGAAGGCAGCAACAGACAATGAATGCCACCTCTGCAAAGAAGCTGAAGAAACAGTGGACCATCTAGTTAGCTGCTGCAAAAAGATCTCACAGACTGACTACAAACAACAGCAAGGCAAGGTAGCAACAATGGCACATTGGAAGATCTGCAAGAAATACCATTGTCTGCAAGCAATGCAGACCACAAAATAGATAAAATAATTGAAAATGAAGAAGCTGGGACTTTAGAATTGAAACAGACAAGCATCTGCATATAGCATTCCAGACATAACAACTCTTGAGAAGAAAGACAAAAGGAAAAAAAAAAAAGACTGGATAGTAGATGTGGCAGTACCTGAAAACAGCAAAATAGAAGAGAAAGAACTGACGAAGACAAGAAAATTCAAAGATCTGCAAAGATCTGACCCATTTTGGCCAGCAGAGGCACCATGAGCAGATATTTCCAGGCCAACCCCACAGGCTAGATTTAAGTACCCCACGGGCCAGATTTGGCCCATGAGCCTTGAGTTTGACACCCTTATATTATACTCCTGTTATCAGATCAGCATAATATTGCTGATAGCAATAAGTTTTCCTTGTAGGCATCAGTGCTATTCACACCTGTTACTTCTGCCCAATTTTTAAGTCATAACAGCCTGATCTTCTCTTGCATCAGGCTATCAAATTTACACCAACGAGACCTTTAGGTCTTTTGAAATTCTTGTTTTCATAATCCTGGGCCATAGTTCAATTTATATACTTATATATAAATATAGTATTCCAAATAAATCCATAAGATTTCAGCTACCACTTCCCAAAACAGCAACTGTCTGTAATATCCACAGTGGACTTCCAATCAATCAATTTAGTTAACAGATTTGATGTTAACTACTTTTTTTTAGTTAATTGTTAACTAAATTTCTTTTAGCCCACTTTTGATGTTAACCAAATTTCTTTTTAGCCTACTTAGGAGAAAAGGACCACAAACCTGAACTTTGAAGGAAGCTTAGAATTCAGTCTGATTAGGAAAAAACAATACACTATTCTTTCCAAGCATTTTCTTTTCTTTCTTTTAGCAACATTTAGTTCTTAATCATAATTTCAAAGTCTTCTTCACATGCAAAGTCAAGTCATCTATGCCAAACCATCCATGTAAATACTGATAAGCACTTTCTTTTAGTAAATGAAAAAAAAACAATTTCCTGTTAGAAAATTAACAGCAACTTAATTTTTCTTTGCTGTAAGGCTTCTGGTGAGCTCTATATTTAGGCAACTGGATCATTTAGTTATCAAAATGTTAAATGGCAATTAGAGCAGGTTGAATGGCTCATAAAAAATAATATATTATCAGAATTTCTTCCACATTAGGATTAAGCATTATTTAGTGCTTAGCATATGTTCAACTCTGATAATCAACTTCCTCAAAACAAATTAGACATTATCTTAAAATGTGTGTCCTTTATTTTCATCTTCATTTTATTCTCCATGAAATTAGCAGGAATCCTTGTAGAAAATTGAAGAAGAAGCAGAAGTTCTTTTTTTAATTCTTCTATCTGATCACATTGTCATAAAGTGACCCTCTGCTTTTCCTTTCATGTTAAATTCGATGGAGTGGAAAAATATGGAATAGAATGTCCTTCAAAATGACACTGGTTTGAAAGCCCTGTAAACTGACTGGGCATACAGTCCCTGGGCATAAAACTAGGGGTGGGCTGCTGGGGGTTCAAGAGAACCTCTAGTTAAGATTCTGTGTAGTTCGGAGAACCCCCAAATCCCACTCCTGGCTGGCCCCGCCCACCTCACCCCCCCCTTCCAGGAGTTCCCATGCAGTCCGTTTTGGATGCAGGTAAGTGCAGGGCACGCGTGGAGGCTCGGGGAAGGCAAAAAACGGACCTACTGGAAGTTCGGGAAGGCTGGAAACGGGCCTGTTTTTGGCCTTCAGAGGGCCTCTGGAGCCTGTTTTGCCCTCCTGGAGGCTCGAGGAAAGCTTCCAGAGCCTGGGGGGGGCCCAAAAATGCCCCCCCATATGGTATAGGAGGCCGACCATGGCCACGCCCATCCAGCAACTGAGCAGAGAACCCCTTGCTAAAATTTTTGATCCTGCTTAAAACTGTTGTTTTAACAGGAGTGGGGCTTCCGAATAATTGGAGACTTGCTTAAATGGTGCATTGGCGCAATTGCTTAAATTGGCTATTTTTATCCCCTTTTTGCCTAAAGTCTGTAAATTTGTTTTATAATATTGAACTTTGAATATGGGTTTACTTTATATGCTTTTACAATGACTGCTTTATATGTGTGTTATTTTATTGGATTGTTGTACACCATCGAAAGTAATTTTTTGTGAGATGGGAGGCTATACAAATTTAATCAATATATAACTACACACAGCCCTTACACATTTTCATATGTTGAGTTCAGTTATTACCATGACTTTAAAGCAGGGTCCCAGAATCTGCCAATACTGATCTTGCTAATCTTTGGATTAATTTTTATCCCATTTCTATTATATCTCCACATTTTTATAATTTATAAATACTGGATATTCTATGTGCAATTAATGAAATGCACATTTATTTTCATATGCAACTATATATGTGAATAGATACAGATATACGGATACATACATATGGGTTTTATTTGCATCTTCCAATAAGATACACATAATTTTCTACATCTTATTCTTTAAGATATTCATTTTTGGATAATTTGAGCTAGGAGTGCTATCACAGTATCTGGAGAAATACAGAATCTGACAAGTCACTGTGCTTGCTCTGCAGAGTATACTTTAAAAATGCAGACTTAAACAAAATTGCCAGCATCTCAAGGCCCCATTTGCTGTATTTTCTAACTATAATAACTCACATTTCATTTACCATGAGATTCAAGACATCTTGATATGGATTGCTGGCAATGTTTTATTCTGGCACTGACCAGTCTCATCCTCTTGCTAGCATATCTTTGAACTGAAAAGAAAATATCTAGTGAGGATAATTCATGAAAAACAGATCCAAGATTTGGAATCTCACACTGGTCTTCTAGAGATGCAACTGAACCCCCAAACTAGAGGAGCTCATAAGATTTGGTCAGTTCAGTTCAATTTTACTGTCAATGATTGCTTAATTAATTAATTACTTGGGTTTATCTGGCTACCTATCTCACAATACATGAATCTAGGTGGCATAGCAATAGCAATAGCACTTAGACACAGTGCTTTTTACAGCCCTCTCTAAGCAGTTTATAGAGTCAGCATATTGCCCCCAACAATCTGGGTCCTCATTTTACCCACCTTGGAAGGATGGAAGGCTGAGTTAACCTTGAGCCTGGTGAGATTAGATCTGCCAAATTGCAGTCAGCTGGCAGTCAGCAGAAGTATCCTGCAGTACGGCATTCTAACCACTGCGCCACTGCAGCATACAATAAAAATGATAAAATAGTAATATAAAAAAACCACTTGACAATTAAAACACTATTATGTATAAAAGGCAAGAAGAGTATTAATTATTACAAACAATGGACTCATCTCATCAACTCACTGTTCCCTTGAGACTCTCCAAACCTGTTAACTAGCAAATGTTTGGTAGGAATAGGGCCAATCTCACCTGGGGGGGAGGGGGGAAGAGACAGGAATGAGGTTCCACAGGGCAGGTGCTACAATAGAAAAGGTCTGCCTCCTGGGTCCTGCTGGGTGTAGCTCCTTAGCAGATTGATCCACAACATACCTCTTCTACTAGACCCAATTTCCCACCCATTCCCCATGTTTATATTTCCCCCTCCAGTGAAATGAACATTTAGAGGAAAAATTTGCAGTACAGAAGTGTGCATGAATGTTATTAAACATTCAGAGAACTGTAAAATGGTTCTTAGTTGATTCCTTTCTGAGATACTGGATTTTAAATATCTGAGCTAGCTGAGACTGCAAAGATTGAACTTTTTGGAAGAAGCTTGGGGAAGGTTGGTGGATCAACACGAGCCATCAATAAAATGTCTGCCGTATTGTAATGTCTTCCCCTAGCAGGATTATATTTATCATGCTTTTCTTCTTGTGGAGGAATTGTGGAGTCAGAACAAATCCTATTGATCAGTGGTGGGTTTCAAAAATTTTTACTACCAATTCTGTGGGCATGGCTTGGTGGGTGTGGCATGACTTGGTGGACGTGGCTTGGTCGGCGTGGCAGGGGAAGGATACTGTCAAATCTCCATTTCCTCCCAGTGGCTGAGATTTGGAAGGCAGAGAAGAGATGGGGGTAGGGCCAGTCAGAATTTTTACTACTGGTTCTCCAAACTACTCAAAATGTCCGCTACCAGTTCTCCAGGACTGGTCAGAACCAGCTGAAACCCACCTCTGCTATTGATGCCTTGGGCTGTTTTTTCCGGAGGTCCAGAACAGCTCGCAGTAAAATCGAATTCTTTATAGAATTCTTTATTGGCCAAGTGTGATTGGACACACAAGGAATTTGTCTTGGTGCATACATGCTTGGTATGTAGAGGCTACGTTTCCCCTCCATTGCCAATAAAACATTGCTACTTCCCTGATTTTTTTCCTCACTGTCAGCGAACCCTGCCGTGGCAGGTGGTGCTTTAGTTTTCTCCAATATGGCAAGTTGGAGGTCATTTATGGAGGGCTCTAAAATGGCAGGTGGCATCCTTCTAATTCAGAGTCTGAAAGGGTTGCTGAGTGAAGGTGTTGAAGTGAAACCAATGACTCTCATGGCACATGTAATGCTTTGTCTGTCTGACAAAGTAAAATCCTCATGGCCATGAAAGTCTGTAGTGCAGTGTATTTATCAGGCAAGAAAACCATGTCCCACTTTCCTTGCATTTACTTGTTTCTCCTTCTCCCTTCATAAAAAAGATTTGTTTTGAAAAAAATAAATAAAATAAAAGCTTGATTCTTATTTTTAAAAAGTAAAAATATATGAGCAAGAGTGCTGTTTGAGATGAATCAAAAAAATGTTCCCTTTCATTATCCTAAGACTTTGAGAATGCTATTCTTAGAATCATAAAACTACACTGTGGGGATTCTTTGAAGGTGAAGTAGTTGAAGAAGCCCTGATGGCAGGGATTAGCAAACTTTTCAAATAAGAGTTGCACGTTGTCTTTGTACCTTCGTTGAGCATTTCAGAGAGTGTGATTGATGACATCAGAACACTAAAAATGATATTTTTTTCACGTTAAGGAATGAAATGATAAGCATTTTCATTCTTAGCAAAATACAAAAAAAGGGTTAAAAAGTTAGGCTCACCTACTATAGAGATTCATTCTCTATAGTAGGTGACTACTATGTCATAAAACTATGCAGACCAGGAAAATTAAAAGAATAACTATTGAACACGACTCTGGTCATTTAGGGGAGGACATGGATGAGCTGTTAAAGAGCTGCATTCAATATGCCAGCAAATTTGGAAAACTCAGCAGTAGCCACAGAATTGGAAAAGATCAGTTTATGTTCCAATCCCAAAGAAGAGCAATGCCAAAGAATGGTCAAACTACTTGTATAATTGAGCTCATTTCACACACTAGTAAGGCTATGCTCAAAATCCCACAAGCTAGGCTTTAGCTGTATCTGAACTGAAGACTACCACAAATATAAGCTAGATTCCAAAAAAAAAAAAAAAAAAAGCAGAAGAACTAGAGATCAAACTGCCAACATTTGCTAAATTAAGAAAAAAGCAAGTGAATTTCAGAAAAAAATCTACTTCTGCTTCATTCACTAGATTAAAGCCTTTAATTGTGTGGATCACAACAAACCGTGGCAAGTTTTAAAGTGATGGAATACTGAAACTAAAGCTCAAATACTTTGGCCACCTAAGGAGATGTCTTATTGGAAAATGCCTGATGTTGGGAAAGACTAAAGTCAAAAGGAGATGGGGACAGCAGAGGATGAAATGGTTAGATAATGCCATCAAAGAACTTGAATTTGGACAAACTCCAAAGAAAGAAGTGGAGGACAGGAGAGCCTATCTTATTATGGTCCATGGGGTCATGAAGAGTCAGACATAACTTAGTGACTGAACAAGAACAACTGGAAAAGTGCTATTCTCAATGTAACAGTAATCACAGTGGTGAAATTCATTTTTTTTTTTTTACTATCGGTTCTGTGGGTATGGCTTGGTGGGCATGGCTTGATGGGTGTGGCAGGGGAAGGATACTGCAAAATCTCCATTCCCATCTCATTTCAGGGGGAAAGATATTGCAAAATCTCCATTCCCACCGCACTCAAAATTTCCGCTACCGGTTCTTTGAAATCCTGCTGGATTTCACCCCTGAGTAATAGGCTTTGAGAATAACCTTAGGAGGAAAAACTGCAGACTAGACAGTGGTCTGGAAAATGATATCTGAGTCCAAAGGAGGGATGGGAATGGATAAAAGATCTCAAAAGGGCCTTCTCTCTGAAAAGTAAAGGCAGGGAAAGGGGAAGTGCTTTCAAACTTACAAGCTTTCAAACTGAAACCTTATAATAAAGGTAGTATTAGTACTCGTGGTTTTGGTTTCCTATGTGGACTACCTTGAAAATTTCACATTAATTTATGGTGACCCATTTTGAGGCTTACAAGCAATAAAAGTATTTTTTTTTACTGTGAGTACAGAGTAAGGATATTATCTCCCATAATATATTGTTCTTAAGGAACCTTGTTCCTCAGATGTAGGTATTATTGAGCTTGAACATGTAGACACTTGCATTTTGTGAGACTTTGCAGTTTCTCAATTTACTCCTCTTCTGATTTTGGTGTGGAGTCTTCTGACTTGAGTGTCTCAATCTGACTTGAGCTACGTGGTCCCCTAACCTCTATTTCATTTGTAAACCAGCACTGTGAAATGTCTATATTGTCTTCCTTTTCCTTTTGCCTGGGGATAATGTTTTACAAATGAAGTACTGACAGTAAGAACAGTATGCCTTCAGCTATGACAGACCTTACTTCTGAAGCCAAGCTTGACTGGACACAGATGGTTCTTATTCTTCTGCTTAGCTGTTCTTAAAGATAAGGGGACAACAGTCCTTCAAATATCCATTTGATGCTTTAAAATGAAACTTGTTACAAGCCTCTTGACCACCATTCTGATATAAGGCTCTAATATATCAGCAACTATCTCAGTCACAAGCTAGCAGTGCCTATAAAAAGATGCTAGCATATACTGAACATGTAGGTCAAGGCTGCCTTTCACATCCATCCTCACTTCTGCAGGGAACTTTTAATCTCAGCACATGTGCTAGGTTTTTGTGATAGCTTATGAAAGAGGCTACTGTCCTACTCTTAATGACCTTCATACTGATCTCCCAGAAGAGCAAAGTAATAAGGAATGTAGAATTTGAATTTTAAGAAGGATTCAACCATTTACATTCATCTCTGATTTTTCATATTCATTTTTCCTGCTCATGCAAAATCCCCCACTTTCTGAATCTACCCTGTTTTAGTTATAAAACTTAAAGTGATGTTTTCTTACAGTTCATTGGCAAAACTTAAGTCAGGACAGGTGCCAACAGTAAGGAAAATCTCTTCCTCACCTCATGAGCATTCTCCTTCTGGAAAGCTATGAGGAACTGGCTTGCTAAGGGGAGGAAGATTTACTGTTGTAAATCCAATAAACCCAGCCTTGATACCTGATACCAGCCCTTGAATGAACATTTTCCCATTTTGCATAATGGACAACTACTGAATGTGCAAATGAAATGTTTGTCTGCATGACATGGGGAATTATATAGGGAGCCAGAGTGTGAAAAGCAGTGATATCACTTCTTCAAAGCCGATACTGCAGCTGGTTTGCAACAAAACTGGAGAGAAGAAAATAATCATTCTATTAGCCGTGGGGGAAAAAAATTGTCAGATTTGAACTTCAGTGGGCGTAAGAATCAATGATGCCCCATGGTGAGAAGGGAATTAATTAGTTTTAGTGATTTCATTTTAAAATGCAGTAAATATTCTTTTCTTTGTGGTGATGAGTGTTTGGGAAGCTTCTGCTGGGTTCAAAAAAAAATTCTGAAGGAGCCTGGTAGTATCTTTCCAACTAGTCCTTATTTTTTAAAAGGCATAGGTTTTCATGGGCTGCAGCTGATGTTCATTCAATACAATTTATTAATTGAATAAGGTGCTGCTGGAATCTTTCTGAATTGGGAATTAACTTCCATAAAGATTCCTGGAGCTGGGACTGTTTAATTATTGGGTGAATTATTGCAAGATAGTGAGCTGCATCTGTAGAAGGCTTAAGTTAGAGGAGGAGAAAATATTTGGAATGAGTACCCCAAAATGTATGAATGGTCAAGGCACTTCGTAAATGGATCATAATGTAAGGTTTCTGATGCTGAGTGAAGCAGTTGGTTCTCCTAGTTCTGCATGGTCTACTGTGATCTTCAGCAGATCTTTCCCTGCTATCATTTTATGTGGAGGTGTTAGGAATCAGACCTACAGCTATGTATGTAGAATACTTATGCTCTCATCTTGATATACATTCACATGCTTCACACAGAAATGACAGCTAGTAACTGCACATTCATACATGCAAGGCAACAATAAACAGCTAAGAAATCAACTTTGTTTTTGAGAAGGAAGGAAGGAAGGAAGGAAGGAAGGAAGGAAGGAAGGAAGGAAGGAAGGAAGGAAGGAAGGAAGGATATTGTTTCAAAGTATCTTTCCTGTTTTTGTAATACTTTCACTACAACAAACCTGAATCCTTTGTTACAGTCCAGTGCACCCAAAAAAGAAAGAAGAATATTTATGTTACTGAAAAACAGATTCCAACTGAGCGTTAGAAAAACCTTCCTAACAGTAAGAACTGTTCAACAGTGAAACCAATTATTCCAAAAAGTTGTAAGCAGATCTTTGTTGCATTGTTCAAACAGGGCTAAACTGTCTTCTTCTATAGATGCTTTAATTTGGATTCCCGTAAGAAGCAGGGGTTAGAATTGATGGTCCAAGGAGCCCTTCCAACTTGGTATTCTTATAAGGAGAACACCGTATGGATAACAACAATAAACAAAAGTTGATTAAACAAAAGCAAATCTGCTTTAAGTTTATATAGATCATGTTGGTTGGGGAATTCTGGGAGATAAGTCCACATATCTTAAAGCTGTTGAGATTGAGAAACATTGATACTGTAGATGGCAGTTCTTCTTTGAGACATAGGTTGGTTCTCACAACAGAAATAATTCCAGCTCTTTAATTCAAACATTTTCACCAGGAAGTAGAAAATATTGAAGTAAACATAATCAGGATTCTCTCCTATTTTTCTCCCCTTAGTTCAACTCTCTCCCTATAAAGGTTAAACTTGATATGATAATTTAGATAGATGAAAAGTTCTTATAATAGCTAACAATAACAACAAACTTAGTATTTCTCTTCCAATATCCTTTAGGATGGTTACTGTTTAAATCAGCAGTAGTGTGAAAGCTTCAGGCCCAATATATAACTTTAATGATATGCAAATTTAGCATCAGCATTTCCAACCATGAAAAATGCCATTATTTGAAGTTGTTTTCTCATCATCCAGTGTACTAGAGCAGCATTTCTTAAACTTTTCAGACAATTTTCTTTTAATGAAGAATATTTATCTGTTCCCTGAAAAATGTATTTGCATGGGGCAGCATATTATCCTGATGTTTGGAGCGAGATTTATTTTTAAAAAAGGTTTAGGGTCAGTATAATTTCCATCCTACTTGGACATTTGGCTTTGATTTTAGCTCATTTGGCTGAGCTGAAAACCTATCTCCATAAAGGGACATGGAAGGAAAAGGCAGTAAAATATTAAGAGCTCCTTCACTTAAAAACCCATATTCTCATCTAGCAAGTATAGTGTTTTACCTTCTGATGAGAAAGGATATATAGGTAGTCCATATTTATTGTCCATCCCTGTTGACCTTTCATAAAATCTTGAAAACATGACTTTGTGCTCAAACCTGCGGCCCTGGATTTGGGTTAGAACCAGTCTCCTGGCTGTAAGGTTGATAGGTTAGATCAGGGGTCTCCAACCTTAGCAAAGCTGGCTGAGGAATTCTGGGAATTGAAATCCACAAGTCTTAAAGTGGCTAAAGTTGGAAACCAGAGTTGGGTTCTACTTACCTTTACTACTGGTTTGCAGCAGGGCCATGCGCGCGCTCACTTTGCTCATGTGCGTATGTGCTCTACTGCACATGTGCAGAAGCATTTTGATGATGGGATCAGTGGGCGGAGCCTCCCACCGTTTTTACTACCAGTTCTATAGAACTGGTGTGAACCGGGGGCAACCCACCACTGTTGGAGACCCCTGGGTTAGATCACATCAAGCTGCCCTGTGTCTCTATCTTTTGTTTTATATTATGTAGTTCGTGCTTCATTTTTTTTTTTTTTGATAAGATGCCTAGAATCCCATAAAATTAATATGGGCAACTATATAAATTGAGTAAATGAATAATTTTAGTGATTATAATGGCAACCAGAAGTTTGCTTGTTAAGCACAGTAGATACTAAGTGAAATTGCCACTGAACTTATGATCTTTCATCATTTTTCCTTTGCTTTACTGAGCTGTGTAGGTTGTAAATGTGAAGATTGGTCATAAAGTTATTTTTTCCTCAGTGTCCTAAGGCTGAATGGTTGTTAAATAAGGCAGTTCCAAAATGAGGACTACCCATACAGGCAAATTATGGCAGAGCAACGTTTGGGTTTATTATTTCCTGCCTTTTTGGTGTAAAGTCATCTTGCTTGTGAAAGAAGAGCAAAATGTACTTGACTGGTTGTTTCAGAAAGAGATACTGGAGTTGTTATCAATGCGAGAACCAGTTCCCAAAGGATATTTGAATTTACAGATCAGTGCTTTCTTCTTAGATCAAAGCCAAGAAAAACAAAGCAAAATCCAATCAGACCTTGGGAAGAAGATTCTCCATGAGATTCGCCACCAGATGGTGGAAGGCTTTAAAGATTCTGTATATGGAGCAAAGTATTAACTATCAGAGACACCCAATTTCATGATGAGAGATTGGAGATTTGTGAAAATATATGGAGTTCCCCATCTCCCCCTGCCGTCATTTCATCTATCTTTAAAGCATCGGGAGTATTTGGCGAAAATCTTTGTCATCTACAAATCACGGAGTTGTAATGAAAAAAAATCTGCACAGAACCAAACTGGAGAATGCTAGTAAGTAATTCAAGACAGGAGAAAATGCAAAAACAGGTGTTTTTTTCTTGAATATTACAATCCAAAAAGTATCCATAAAATAATATTTAGTTTGGAAGATGCCTGCTTGGAAGATGGAAGATGCTGTGGGAAGCTTCTCCCCCCCCCACCCTCCTGGAAGAATGAAATATTTTGGGAAATATTAAAAAGGCAGTATATTATATTTCCCTAAATGAGAAATGGAGAAATATGTTTTTTAAAAACAGAAAGCTGACTCAGTCTTTCTTAATAACCCCCAGCAGTCTTTCTTAATAACCCTTTCTTAATTTGTGCCCATTAAGAAAGATTGGGCCAGCCTATTCAGAAACCAGCCCCAGTTTCCCTGCCCCAAGCAGAAACTGATGAGGCCATCTTTTAGAAATACAGATTTGGTAATCCATTCTGAAAGACTGGGTCAAGAGAGAAACTCAGATAAGCAACAAACAAAAGATTGACAAAATTAGCTCAGACAAACATCTATGATTTCATGTTTTGCTTATAGAGCCAGCTATGACCCCTACATAACCCCTACATGACCCCATAGGAATTTGACAACAACCAATAGAATATTAAAGGACATGTTCTTGCACAAGAAGCTAAAATACAAAGCCCAAAGAAGGTATAAAAACCCACCTACTCTCAATTCCATTTTGTCAGCTGCCTAGAATCACATGTGGTTCTGCTTCATCAATAAACCATCTTTCCCATTAGCCTCTATGTTTCCAATGTCTTTCTACCATCTTGGAACTGAACCAGTTGGATTTTTCTTCCAACAATGCCATGGAAAATGTGGTCATTATAACTTACTTAAAATCTTATTTTATTCACTGTATGTCTCCCATTCATTTTACCGGATTCTCAGTTTCTACTAGCTTCAATGGTTAATTTGAGAACGTATCTTTTATATCCTTTATTATGCTAGGGAAGAGATCATTTACAGGGACACATTTTATCAATTCATCAGAGGCTTCGTTTCAAAGCAAGCGGGCCAAAAATCTTCTGTGACAGCATGAAATTACAGACTGACTTAGAACAAGTAATTGCTTTTGCATTAATGACCTAAATGTGACATTTTGAGTATATATTGTTAAAATCAATGTGAAAGAACTCACATTAAAAGCAAACATCTGGTTTCCTCCTTAAAATAGTTCATAAATAGCTTTCAACTAAATAGTGTTTCATGAAGTAATCTCTCATTATTTCCAGAGATTAACTTTGTCAACGTGCAAAAAGAGATTATCATTAGGGGCTAAATAATTTACTTGGCTTGAATGGAAAATGTAAAAAATTGTGAGAAATACAGTGAAAGCCAGGCCCTCCCTGAGTATGAATGCTGATAATAAAAATAATCAGTTACCACCTAACAATACATAACGCATATTGTTTCCATTAAATATATTAAAAACAGGAAAAAGAAATGTCAGATTTATATTGCTGAGGAATAAAATGGCTCTCGTTTTAACAGGGAGCAACCAACTGCTGTGGTTTCTGTCTAGCATGCAATAGCTATCCATCTAGCTGTGCTGTATTGAGTTCTGCCAAGTTTGAGCCAGCTAAGGAAAGAAGTCTAACATCAATGGTTTAATCCTAAAATAGAAATATTATCCAGTAGAGATAAAGGTGTGATTCCCAAATGGATCTTGGAGTGTTCAGAATACAATTCTGTGTGGCTCCTCTTCTCCTTTGCAAGTCTATGGCAGTTTTTCTTTCTTTTTCTTTCAATTCTTTTTGGCACATTGTAGAACAAAGCTACAATTATGGCTGGGGGAAAGAGGAAGAAGAACAGCAGGTCAGCCTCTCTGCTGGCATGGATGTTTGTTTTAGACGGAGGTTGCACTGTATCTGCAGAAACTTCCCACTGTGCTTGCGGCTCCTTCGCAGGCTGGGGGAGGGAGTGAGGGAGTGGGTGAATGTTTGTATGTCAATGGTTCCGGGTCTCATCTCCAGCGTTAGATGTGATAATGATGCAGATCTGAGGCAGGCTGAAACCCTAAAGAACTCTTGTCAGTTACTGTCAACAGAACTGAGGATAAAATGGTCTCCAGTTCAGAAGAAGGGTTACTTCTGAATAAATCTGATGAAGTATGAGTGAGGTGAAACTGAAAGAAAAGCAAAAAAGAACAATTTCTAAAAATCATTTCCCTTTAGGCTGATTTCATGATGTTTTAATTGAGTTGGTATTTTCTTTTATTCCCATCACTCCCTTAAATGGGTGTGCCTGAGATGTTTCTATTTCTACAGAAATGGAAATATACCATTAATGACTGAATACTTCTAAGCAATCAATAACAGAGGAGATTCAGGCTCCCTAGGAACTATGGAAGCCTGCAGGGTTCAAAATATGATGCCATTTTTTACTTTTTAAAAATGTTGAATGAGAAATGTATAAATAATTTGTGTTGGCATTAAGCCAACCCATCTCCATGAACAAAGCAGATTTTCCACCTTTAATGAAACACATACAGGTTATCCATGAGTGCACCTAACATTTTCTCTTTTGACTCAACTGTAGCAAACATCTTCAGAATGACAAATGATGCTGTTGCTCTTAATTAGAACAGCTTCTCTTGAGAAGCCAAAATGTGGATATAGAACCCTCAATTGTTAGGGTTCACAAGTGATGGGAATTTAGACAATGTAGCCTTGTGGTCAGTGGTGGGATTCAAGTAATTTAACAACTGGTTCTCTGCCCTAATGATTTCTTCCAACAACCAGTTTGCCAAACTGCTTAGAAAGCTAACAACCAGTTCTCCTGAAGTGGTGTGAACTGGCTGAATCCCACCACTGCTTGTGGTACATTGTAGTATGAAGACATATTAAAAACTTGGTGAAACAATGAAATCATGAACATCATGAATTTCATGAAATCATGAAATAATAATAAAAGGACGTGTATGGTATGACTGCAGGATGTCTGCAGGATGGGAGGTTAAATAAGCCAAGAGGGCAGTTACAATTGTTTCACTGAAATTATGCCTTTTTAAAAATGTATTTTGCATATAGAATAAAAGAAAGGAAGGATAGATGAGAGGCTGGAAGGAAAGAATGAGAAAGGGAAGGAAGAAGGAACAAGAAAAGGAAGAAGGAAGGAGGGAGAAGAGGGAGGGAAGGAAGGAAGGAGCTTGGAACCTGTGGGGAGAGTCCGTTGGTGACGTAAGAGGGAGGGAAGGAGCAAGGAAAGATAGGTGGATGGATGGATGGATGGATGGATGGATGGATGAATGGAAGGAAGGAAGGAAGGAAGGAAGGAAGGAAGGAAGGAAGGAAGGAAGGAAGGAAGGAAGGAAGGAGAAAGTGAAGGAGGAAGGAACAAGAAAAGGTATATAAAAAGGGATTGTAACCACAATGGGTTTCTTTTAACCTTTTGGACCCACTGTGAATGCCTCTGGTGGTAAGTTACTACTTTTTAACAATAAAGACCAGGTTGCAGATTCCATCCATTTCATCTGAATTTCAATCCTACAGCTCCTTTGCCAGTGATATTTAATAACATGATGCTTCTTGAACATGGAAGTTTCCAATTCTTTTAGTCATGATGTTGAGTAATCATCAGTGGCCTTATGCTCCATGGATTAGTCTAATCTCCAGTTAAAACTGTGTTAGTTGACACAATTAGCACTATGCAAAGCTTTGAAACACTGCTGTGATTCATTTAATCACTTCTTTAAAGCCACTTTGTAAAAGGAAGCAAAGCAGCAAAATAAATAAATAAATCAAGAGGACTTGAAGAACTTTATGCTTATGGAAACACCACAGAGGTTCAATGGTTTTCTGCAATGTGGCAACATCAGTCCATTCTGTGGGGAGTGATGAATATGTGAGTATCAGGGACCACAATCACCGTCTTGCTTTGCCATATTCTCCCTAATATTGCAAACACAAGGAAATTATGTTGTCCTAAGTCTTGTTGCCCTCAAGGTGCATCCTTGCTATTCATCTGTTTACAAATCTATGCTATGCTATGATGCTTTCCATATAGTTTTAGCTCGCCAATACCCTAAGAACTGAAACTGGTGGTTAGCTTGGCTGAAATTCTAGTCCTGTCCATCCCATTCAACATATGAAAAAGCTTCTCCAATTTGCATGTGTGCAGCATTCTGGTTACTGCAATTTTATTCTTTTTTGTTCTCTTTGACCTGAACATCTCTTTTTATTATTTGAAATAGTAGATTGACTGTTTGTCTATTCAGTCGCTCAACTGCTTGGTGACAACAAACGTTTATGAGTTCTTAAAGTCAAAGCCTTGGAAGGGATATTCAGGTGCCATGATGACTCTATAACTACAAAGTTCAGAATCATGCAAGCCATGGTATTCCCTGTGAAACTCTGTGGAAGCAAAAGTTGGACTTTAAAGAAGCAAGATAAGATTATTGATGCTTTTTAACTTTGGTGCTGGAAAAGACTCCTCACAACATCACAGGCAGACATGAAAACAAACTGATGGATCATTGAATAAATCAGCCCAGAGGTCTCACTTGAGGTGCAAATCACCAGGCTCCAAGTATTGATTGATTGATTGATTGATTGATTGATTTGATTTGATTTGATTTATATGCCGCCCTTCTCCGGAGACTCAGGGCAGCTTACAATGTGTTAAGCAATAGCCTTCATACTTTTCCTATATATCTGCTTAGTAGGGCTTGTTGGCATCCCCAAAGCAAGAAGGATGGAACCTTCCGAGGTAGGTAACCCTCACCAACCTTGAGCCTGGTGAGATTTGAACTCGCAGTAATTGCAGGCAGCTGGCAGCTAAGTGCTACTTTAACAGCACGTTAGTCCGCTGCTCTACCAAGGCTCCTATTTTAGACATATTATACAAAGATCCAAGTCTTTGGAAAAGGCTTTAATGTTGGGAAAGGTAGGAAGAAAAAGAAGAAAAGGAGAATCAGCAGGAAGGTGGATGGACTCAGTTATATAAGTGCACTCTTAGGAGATTTAAATAAGAAGTTAGTGATAGATCATAAAGGAGAAGTTCTATTTGGTTGCTTGAAGTCAAAGACAACTTGATGGTACATAATCAATCAATCAATCAATATCTTGGATAGCTTGTAATGGTTCTCTAGATTTGTACAGGTGCTGGGTAAGTACTGTTGAATGGCTGGAATCTGAAAAAGGGGTCTAACCAGTGGTGGAATTCAATTTTTTTACTACTGCTTCTGTGGGCATGGCTTGGTGGGTGTGGTGTGGCTTGGTAGACATGGCAGGGGAAGGATACTGCAAAATCTCCATTCCTACCCACCTCTGGGGCCAGCCAGAGGTGGTATTTGTCAGTTCTCTGAACTACTCAAAATTTCTGCTACTGGTTCTCCAGAACCTGTCAGAATCTGCTGAATAGCACCCCTGGGTCTAACTGTGGAAGCTATAAACTGATTTAAGAATATTATATGAAGAGATGAAGTGAGCAGCCAGAGGAAAACTGGGCAGTGGAAAGGAAGTTCCATGCCAGGCAGACTAGACAAGAGATGAGGCTTTTCAATAATTTTGAGGGACAGATTAATTTTGGTCTAGTGGTTAAAGCATCAGGCTAGAAAGGGGAGGCCCTGAGTTTAAATCCTGCCTTAACCATGAAAGCCAACAGAATGGCTCTCTCTCTCTCAGTCCAACCCACTTCACAGGGTTATTGTTGCAGGAAAATAAGAAGAGGAAGATGTGTGTTCATTTTCTTGAGTTATTTGTAAAAATAATAAAGGCAGGAAATAAAATAAAATAAAATAAATAATTGCATTCTATTCTTTAGACCAGGGGTGTCAAACTCAAGGCCCAGGGCTAGATCTGGCCCACAGAGTGCTTAGATCTGGCCCACAGTGCCTCTCAGCAAAAAACTGGTCCATGGTGCTTCTGCCAGCAAAAATGAGCATTCCACCCGAGCTCAGTTTTCACTGGCAGAGGGATACAGGAGGCTGTTGCAGCTGGAAATGGAGCTCAGAAGCCCGTTTTCACTGGCAGAGTGCTCGGGCCACCACAGATGCCCCTGACACGAGGGACGTCAAGCTGGCCACTGCCCCCCTGGCTGGTCAAGCCCTCAATGAAATTGAGTTTGACAACCCTGGTCTAGATGAATCAGTTGATTGGCTGGCCAACCCTTTAAGAAACAAAAAAAATAGTTGTGGAAGCCAAATTTTTAGTCTCACTCATAGCAAAAGAGGACAGAATGGTTAGATAACAGGTCAGGGACCAATGGAAGGAAGCAGTGCCACTGGAAACCAAAAGAACCAATTGGAGCACAAGTATGTCAATCTGGAGCCCATCATTTCAGTCACCTCCATAACATACATCAGCCTTCCAGCATTGCCAACATAGGAGAGACAACATAACTTTCATAGTGGAGAACCTAAAGCCATCCTCAAATTGTCTCAGTTTCAGCTGGTTGATAAGCTACAGATAGCGGCATGCACATTTCCTTTAAAAAGGCTAAAGGGCCATCCGGGGTTGGGCTGGAGACTATAGTCAGCTATTCATCTTTTTATTCATTGCATTTAACATATTTTTTGGACCTAAATTTACAGGAGGACAACAAGAAAAGAATAGTTTTTGGCCTCCGCATGCCACATTTTTGCCATCCCAGGCCCCCAGAAGCACTCTGCAGTGCTCTGCAAGGCCCGTTTTTGCAAAAAAAATGTGCCTGTTTTTGGCCTGCAGTGTGCTTCTGGGGGCCTGGGAGGGTGAAAACGTGATGCACAAAGGGTTCAGAAGGCCTAAAATGCCCCTATTTGGTCTATAAGACACACCTAAAATTTCACCCACTTTTAGGAGGAAAAAATATGTGTCTTATACTCTGAAAAATATGGTATATCCTGCCACCATCCAAAGTGCCTTGGTAGCTTTTATGATACATAATATAGAAATATTAATAATATTAATACATATTATGGTATAATTAAGTACACACTAGTACAGTAGCATTTGTAAGCCCAAACTGAAAGGCACAAAATATAAAAAAAAAATTGCAAAAAAAAGAAGAAGAAGAAGAAGAAGAAAATAGATTGAAATGAAAGAGGACACACATTCATTCAGATCAAACACTCTCTAAAAATAATTCTGTTTTTAACATCTTCTTGAAAACCAACCAAGATGTAAAAAAGGATTATAGCATTGATCAGAATAATAATAAAAAAGAAAAATGTACTTCCTTGAACTTTTATGGACCTAGTAGAAGAATTAAATTTAATAGACAGTTGGAGATTCTATAACCCCGAGGTAAAGAAATTTACATATTATTCCAATCCTCACAAGTCCTGGTCCAGAATAGACATGGTATGGATAACTAAGACACTTATTCAAGAGATAGAAACAGTAGAAATAATGTCAAATAATTGGGTGGATCACTACCGGTAATGTTGATATGGAACGAACATTAAAGGAAAAAGAGGAGATGGATGCTGAACTCACAGGTACTGAAGGAAAAGGAATATATAGAGCAAATGAAAAAGGAATTAGAGTTGTTTTTTGGAGACAATACAAAATACCATACTTCCCTTCAGAATCTGTGGGATACAATGAAAGCTTATGTGAGAGTATTAACAACAGCCTACAGTACAAAAAGAAAAAAGGTAAGGGAAAAAGAATATAAGAACGTGCAGGAAGAGATCAAAAATTGGGAAGAAAAATTACAAGATAAACCTGGGGATGAGCAAATTAGAGGTAAATGGATAGCAGCTAAACATAAATTGAATATATTGGAACATATATATTTCAAGGCATTGGAACACATATTTCAAGGCATTGAAATTTATAAAACAGAATTATTTTGAACACATGAATAAGCCAGGGAGATGGCTTGCTTATAGATTAAGAAAAGAAAGGGAGAAAAGAACAATTCAGCAACTACAGGATAAAAGGGGTAAAATGCAATATAGTTTAGAAAAGAAAAAGGAGATAGCATGTCAATTTTTTCAAGAACTCTATGAGCAAGATAAAATGACAGAGGAGGAAATAAATCAATATCTAAATGAGGAGGGAATGACAGAGGAAGAAAGGGAGATATTAAATAGGGATATTACTATAGAAGAATTAAGAGAGGCGATTAAGAAACAAAAAAAATAATAAAACTCCAGGAACGGATGGACTACCAAGTGAATTCTATAAAGGACTAGGAGAAGTATTGGATTGGATATTATTAGAAACTTGTAATGGGGCATTAATAGAGGCAAAGCTACCAGATTCGTGGAGAGAAGCATACATTTCGTTAATACTGAAGGAAGGAGCGGATATAGCACAGATAAAAAATTATAGACCAATCTCTTTATTAAACACTGATTACAAAATTTTTATGAACATAATGGCAAACAGGATGAAAAAAATACTAAATTGTAGAATACACCCGGACCAAAATGGGTTTTTACCAACAAGACAAATAAAAAATAATATAAGTACTGTAATTAATGTATTAGAATATTATGAGGTGCATCCAGAGAAGCAGGTAGCACTGGTCTTTCTGGATGCCCAAAAAGGCTTTTGATCAGGTCAATTGGCAATTTATGCTTCAGCAAATAAAATACCTGAAATTTGGGGAGAGATTTAAAAATATAATAGCCTCTATATACACAAAACAAAAAGCAAGTATAATAGTAAATGGAGATTTTACAAACTTTTTTGACATAAAAAAAAGGAGTATGGCAGGGATGTCCACTTTCACCTTTACTCTTCATCCTGACGTTGGAAAATCTATTGATAAGAATTAGATCAAACAAAAAGATAAAAGGATTGAATATAAAATGAAAGAAATACAAGGCCCAAGCATTTATGGATGACCTTGTATTCTTCATAGAAGAACCATTAGAAACAGAACCAATAATGATAAGAGAGATAGAGAAATTTGGGAAGGTAGCTGGCTTTAATTAATTTAATTTAATTTAATTAATCACATTTCTATGCTGCCCAACTCCCAAGGGACTCTTAAGGGGCTTAAAAATTAATAAAGATAAGATCAAAATGTTAACGAAAAATGTAACAGGAAAACAAACAGAGGAATTAATTAAAGAATTAGGATTACAAGTAGTAAAAAAGGTTAAGTATTTAGGCATATATTTGACAGCTAAATGTTCAACTATAAAGGAGAATAATTATGTAACTTTAGTTCAACAAATAAAACAGGATTTAGAAATATGGGGGAAACTGAAATTATCATTATTAGGAAGGATAGCAGCTATAAAGATGAACGTTCTGCCGAGGCTGCTTTATTTATTTCAGATGATTCCAGTAAAATTTGATAATATTTTTTTTGTAAATTTGAACCAGATAACAACAAAATCTGTGTGGGAAGGAAAAAAGGACTTTGCAGGATGATAGAGCCATAGGTGGATTTGGACTCCCAGCATGGGAGACATATTATAGAGCAACAAGTTTGACATGGATCAGGGAATGGGTGAATCTGAAAAATCAAAGACTGTTAACCTTGGAGGGACATGATTTGTTGATGGGGTGGCAAGCCTTCTTGTGGAACACCAGGAACAAAACACATAGGTATTTTAGCAATCATATATTAAGAGATTCATTAATTTATATATGGCAGGAAATTAAAAGTAAACATTATATGAAAGTTTCTGGATGGTTATCCACAATGGAGGCGATGATACACCCCAACACCTTAGAAATTCAAAAAATGATAAGATACTATGAAATTTTGGATTCTCAAGGAACATTAAAAACCTAAGAGGAACTCAGAGATCAAGGGATACAAATAGATTGGTGGCCCTATCTTCAGGTAAAAACAAGATATAAAAAGGATCAAGAGGAAGGAGGAATTGAATTAAAACCGAATCGGTTGGATAAACTTTTAGAAGCCACGGAGGAAGAATTGATTTCAAAAATTTACAAATATCTATTGGAATTTGATCTAGCAGAGGAATTAGTAAAGGGGCAAATGATAGCATGGACAAGAAATATTGGGCATAATTTAGAATTGGAGGACTGGGAAAAAGTGTGGGAAAATAACTATATTATAATAAAGTCAGTGGTTTATAAAGAGAATCAATACAAAATGTGGTATAGATGGTATCTGGCCTCTTTGAGATTAGCAAACACGTATTCAAATTCAAGTCCAACCTGTTGGAAGTATAAACAGGCACAGGGTACTTTCTTTCACGTCTGGTGGCTTTGCCCAAAAATTAGGAAGTATTGGGAAAAAGTAAGAATTTGGCTAATACAATTAACATCGGAAAAAATAGAACTTAAACCAGAGATTTTCCTATTAGGGATGATTAAAAAAAAACTATAGGAAAGAAATAAAGTATTTAATATTACACATAGTTACTGCAACCAGATTAGCACTCACCCAACATTGGAAAACTGACGAACTGCCAACAGATCAATTGATAATCCAAAAAATCAATAATTGCGTGGAATTGGACAAACTAACATTTGAAACAAGGTAGACTCAAAATGTTATATAGCATGGAATAGGTGGTATGATTGGATAACTCGCAGAAATGAGAGTAAATGAAAAATTTTGAATGATAATAATAAACAAATATGCAACGTTAATAAGATAATGGATGTGTGACCAAAGTCACTTTTTCTTTTTAATGTATTGTCATTTGTATTAATATATATGTATCTTGTATATACATTGTATAGTATTTTACTTTTATATGTTTAATAAAGTTTTGTTTTTAAAACCAAAAAAAAAGGGGGGGGGGGAGAAAACCAACCAAGGAGAGGGAGACTCCCAGAGAACTGGCAGAAAAGCAGAAGCTTCTGGCTTCAGCTCAATTCAAAAGTATGGGACAACAAACAACAAAGAGTTTAGCTGATCTAACAGGTCAGGCTGACTCCTGTTAGAGAAGGTAAACTCAGCAGATATCCTGGTGCCAAGCCAGAAAGAATTTGTAGATCAAAACCAGCATTTTAAATTATATCTGGAATCTAATCAGCAGCCAGTGTAGACCTCAGAATCAGTGTCATGTTTTTCCCATATTTTGCAATGATGTTCCCAGTGTCAGGCATTGTTAAACCCTGGCATTGCTCCATTCTGAATCAATTGTAGTTTCCAAGGCAGCCCCAGCTAAAGCACATTGCAATACAGATTGTCCTTGACTTACAACAATTCATTTGGTGACCATTCAAAATTACATCCCTGAAAAAAGTGACATCACCGTTTTTCACACAACAACCATGGCAGTGGTGGTATTCAGCCAGTTCGGATCAGTTCGGGCAAACCCCTAGCTCCGACGAACAGCTGAGAGCGAACCGATGATCAGGTGGACCCTCCCGCCCTGCCCCTGCGCTATGCTGACCTATATTTCCTTTGTTTGAAGCCCAGCTGATAGGTGTGGTGGAGCAGATTGCTTCGTCTCAGCTGTTTTACTCACCGGGACTGCAGTACGATGCAATTTTTAGAGCTGTTTTGAAACGAATTGCACACGCGTGGAACGAACTGATTGTTATCCCAGTTGAATCCCACCACTGAATCATGGCAAGAAAAGTCATACAGTGGGGCAAAGCTCACTTAGCAAATGTTTCATTTAGCAGCAGAAATTTTGGGCTCAATTGTGGTCATCATAAATTGAGGATTACCTGTAGTGTAATCAGGTAGTAATAAGACAGTGAGTTACTATAGCCAGATCTTGCAATCCCATACTAGCCAAAGATCGGTAAAAGCCTCTAATTATAGGTTTCACCTATTGTTTGAGCAACAGTCATGAATCCAGAAGGACCCCAAAAGTGTTGGCTTGGTCCTTTCCAAATAATCCTTGTCTGTCCAGAGATAACACTAATTTCTATGGAGAACTCCAATGTACCAACAGCAAATCAGTCTTAAAGGTAAAGGTAAAGGTTCCCCTCGCACATATGTGCTAGTCGTTCCCGACTCTAGAGGGCAGGACTCATCTCAGTTTCAAAGCTGAAGAACCAGCGCTGTCCAAAGATGGCTCTGTGGTATGTGGCCGGCATGACTAAACACCAAAGGTGCAAAGCACGCTGTTACCTTCCCACCAAAGGTGGTCCCTATTTTTCTACTTGCATTTTGTATGTGCTTTCAAACTGCTAGATTGGCAGAAACTGGGACAAGTAAAGGGAGTTCTCCCCGTTACGCGGCACTAGGGATTTGAACCAGGGGTGAGTTTTACTTACCTTTACTACCGGTTTGCAACGGGCTCACTTCACTCATGCGTGTGCCTTCTACATGTGTGCAGAAGCTTCTGCGCATGCGCTGACCGCCGATGATGACATCCGGGGTGGTGGGCGGGGCATCCTACCGGTTTTACTACTGGTTCTTGCAAACTGGTCCAAACTGGGGACAACCCACCACTGATTCAAACTGCTGAACTGCCAAGCTTTTGATCAACAAGCTCAGTGTCTTAGCCACTGAGCCACCACATCCCTGATAAATCAGTCTTACTTGAGTTCAATTTCAGCTTGTTCTATCTCATCAAGACCTTTAAAACCTTTAAACACTGGGATAGGACATTGACAGCATTTTCCCAACCGTCCAAACTGTCAGATGACCTTTCATATACATGTCAACCAACTCCTACAGCAGCCCAGTTATCAGAGAGCACAGACTGACTTCTTATGACCCACCAACCCTGACTGAAATGGCCCACTAAGGAAGGAGAGGAGCCAATGTAAAACAGTTTCTCCCACCTCCAAACTTCACAAGTGGTCCAACTTCCGAAGTTCAGGAAAGGTGCACTACCCTCATCCAGGTCTCAACACAGGTCATTAACAGAACAATTAATACAATCTCAGTTCTATACCCATGGCTGAACCTTGATTGAAAAGTGTCCAAATAATGCATTTCTTTTAGGGTGAAAAAAATGGTCTTCCACTTGTCTCTCAACAAAGTTTCCCAAAAGTGGAGAGTTGGAGACTGGACAACAAAGTTTACTGGTTCCAGGGATGGCCTCATCAAAAGAGGATGCACCACAACATCTCTTCTAAGACACCTAATGTATCATCTCCTACCTATTTCAGACCCAAGGTTACCAGAAGATGCCTTGATTGTAATGGAGGTTATGAACTTCATGTGTTATATAACCTTGTAATGGAGGGTATGAATGCTGAAGTCTTTTAAAACTTCAGGCAGCAATTCTGTACTATCCACTTGCAGGTTAATCAACAGAAGTCTGGGAAGGGAATCCTGGCAGGCAGTAAAGTGTTTGGTATTCCAACAAGATTCCATTTTTTCTCCACAACCCAACATTTCATCATCATCATCATCATCATCATCATCATCATCATCATCATCCACTCATACCCTGTAATCTCAGGGACATTATCCCTGACCATATGAGGCTCTTCACAATCAAAACCATCCCTGGTCTCTGACTTTGACATCAAGCATGCTGAATGACCCAAAATATGCTGGCAGATTTCAGAGAGGGTAACATCATCAGGCAGCTTTCAATGATACATGCCAGACTGCTGCTTCATCCACTGCCAAACTGTGGAAGCAGGTGGTGTAATCAGGGAGTGATCTGGAGTGAATCATCAACATCTTCAGACCAGGAGGGCTAGTAATTCAGAATGGGGCAGTCAGATTGGAAATTGGTGGTGATCTTTTCTCTTGTAATGGCCAATACCCAATGCAAACATCTGTTGGGCTGATGCTGTCACTTTCTCAGCTCTCAGATTTTTTTACTGTGGCAACTACAAGCCTTAACTTTGCTCTCTTACTCTTGGGTTAATAAAAGGTGAGACTTCTATGGCCATCCTACCAACACAACAGAGAGTTTGGTTTATGTCTTGGGTACTGTGAATATGAATTCAAAACATTGTGTATAGTTGGAATAGATTTACCTCCTTCAACTTTGACTGAATGGGTGCCAGCTTAACCCTAATGTTGGCCCAAACTTTTGCTGCTTTAAAGCAACATAGCTATAATTGGCATTTTGTTTGGTGGCTTCTCCTATCACTGTGATGTATCTTACCCTGCTGCTGCTACTTCCATTAGCTAATTAACTAATATAGATTATTGCCAGCAAGGCACAAACTTGCTACAACAGAGTCCTGCAGACAATAAAGAAGTCTTTTCTAGAAGAAGCCATGTTGCTCAACCAGCTATTCCATTCCTCTGGCACCTTAGAAATCCCCTCAATAAGAGACAACAAGCAATATCATCTCACAAGGGAAAGACAATGGACATTCTTCAGGGTCATTCCAAGCTGGTACCCTAAAAATCAGAAGAATTGTAGAAGAATTCAAGCTTATTTTTGAAACAGTTTTTGAAAGTATTTTTTGAGTGAACCCTTTTTCTTCAGTGTATTTCTTTGAGTCTGTCTACTAGACAGTTTGGAGGTTATTGTGTTGTCTTTTCCTCACGTCAATATCTTTTCTTAAATGTGATTCAAGAGAGAGAATAATTCTTTAAAGGGTTACTATGTCTGCTATTAGGTAAAAACTGAAAATTCAGGCATTTTGAAGCTTCCTCATTAGAGCATATAGATGAATCTTTCTTTCTCCGGAATCAAATCTTGAATCTCCAAGCAGCTCAGATCAAATCAATTGCCCTCAAATCTTGAGGCACAAATTTGAATTGAATCATACTCTCTTCAAATTTCAACTCTCCCATTTGAATTGAATGAGATTGATTTGCACAGACCACCATAACCTGAGGCACAGAACTTTATGAGTTTATTATTATTTTCCCCTTCTTCCTGTCTTGAATCCTGCACCAGTTAAGTTCCTGAGCTGGTTTTAGGGAGGAAAAAATCCTCAACAATCCAGTTTTTGGACTTTCAGAAAGTTACTTCTGACAATTCTCAACATGATATGCCTGACTGCATTTCATGGCCACTGTCTGGAAATTGCTCTATGATTTGAGAGAGAAGGTGAGGCTATGACTGCTTATATAACAGTTTTATGCTGTAAATTACAGCTCAGAGTTGTACAGTTTATGACTGAAAAGATATAATGGCAAAATGTTCTTTGCAGTGCAGGAAAAAAAGGTTTCTGGATTCCTGAACCTTGGAACAACTTAATATCAGCTTAGCGAGACACCACCTTTTTATATTTGTAATTGCACCTTTTATTTACAAGATATTTCACAATATCTAACTGACCCTGGCTGGTCTTGAAAACTAAGTACCATTATACCTCATGTAATTGACTAGGAGACAACTGGAAATGTGAGATCTGCAGAGTGAAATGAGAAGTTAAAAACTATCTCAGAAGAAGACAATGGAAATTGGGTTTGTTTTTTGCCAAAATAGTTTGATGGATCTGCCTCCCCAAATCAGGAGAAATCTGGCAGCCCAAATCAGGAGAAATCTTTTCCATCAACATTTTTTTTAAAGGTATCGGTTTTCTTGAGCTGCAGCTCATTTCTTCAGATGCAAAGAGTGGCTACACTGATATAGCATTTAAATTGGGGTAAGGCTGGGGTGGGAGGCAAGGGAGGGCAAAGCCACATGTTAATGCAGTGACAGGTTACTTATGAGATTGAAAGTACCTTATTAATTAACAACTTTAACCAAATACAGGTTAAAGCTTCCATTATAGCCTACCATATAGTAGTAAGAGCAAAATGCCAAAATTTCTCCATATTTCCTGCATCTGCAGAGTGTTACTCAATGGCCCTGTTCAACATCACCTTGTGTCCCCCCCACCTTTTAAAAAAAATTAATTTATATGCTGCCCTTCTCCGGAGACTCAGGGCGGCTTACAATGTGTTAAGCCTTCACACTTTTGTATATACCTGCTTAGTACGGCTTTCGCCCCCCCCCCCCAAAGCGGTGTTCTTTTTTATACAAAGTCAGTTTATTGCCCCCACAATCTGGCTCCTCATTTTACCTACCTTGAAAGGATGGAAGGCTGAATCAACCTTGAGCCTGGTGAGATTCGAACTTGCAGTAATTACAGGCAACTGATGTCACTTTAACACTACTTGAGCTGCTGCACTACCAAGGCTCTTGGTGAGAAAAAGGACTCAGATGATTCTATTCAGGATCACATGAAGAAGTTTGTGCAACACCTGACAGAAGAAATCATTCAGGTTCGTTCTCGGTTGTAGTCCCAAGTATGGTGCAAGGCCCATTAGAGATGCCCAGGGAATGGACTTATCTGTTATCTGGGAGCAGTTTGATCCTGTTGGACCTGAGGAAGTGGACAGGGTCCTTGGGACTGTTTGCAGAATTTCTTCCTTATTAGATCCCTGTCCCTCCTTGTTATTGAAAGCTTCCAGGATGGTAACTTCTGAGTGGGTGCACTGCAGGAGGGAGTGTTCCCAACACCCTTTAAGGAGGCCGTGGTCTACCCCTTCCTTCAGAAGCCATCCTACTGGACAATTTTCATCCAGTTTCCCAGTTTCACATAAGGATTTTTAGAGAACAATCGATTGAAAAAGAGTATGCACATTAGAAATAGTTCAAATAAAAATGGACATTTTAGAAATATATGGGCAAATACAGTATATGCAAAGTTTAGTGCAAACATTTTTTTGCCAGTGTGACTAACAATCAGGGGTGGGCTGCTGGGGGTTCCCAGGAATTCAGTAGAACTTCTAGCTAAGATTCTGTGCAGTTCGGAGAACCCCCAAATCCCACTCCTGGCTGGCCCCAGTCCCGGCCACCTGCCCCACCCCTCCCAGGAGTCCCCACGTGGCCCAGGTAAGTGCAGGGTGCATGTGGAGGTTCAGGGAGGGCAAAAAATGGGCCTACTGGAAGTTCAGGAAGGGCCTCCAGAGTCTGGGGAGGCTGTTTTTGCCCTCCCAGAGGCTCTAGGAAAGTCTCCGGAGCCTGGGGATAGCAAAAATGCCCCCCCTCCTGTGATGCAGGAGGTCAACTAGGCCATGCCCATCCAGAAACTGGGCAGAGAACCCCTTGCTAAAATTTTTGAAACCCACCCCTGCTAGCAATAAAATTAAGCAAGACCTGCAAAGGATGAAATGAGGTATTTTGTGAGAGAAGAAGTGGCAGAATCACTTTCTGGATGCCTTCCAAAGCTATCTAAGCCTCAATACTGCAGCCACAACTCCTATTTGGGAGAAGCAAATCCTTTGTTTGCTTTCCTAAATCAGATGTTGCAAAGGATAACAGGTCAATGCCATGCAAAGTTTTTATTAAGACAGTTCAACCTTCTGTTCTAATCAGCTATGAGCTGCCTCTAGAGCTGGCTGACATGCTTCATTTCATTTTCCCTTTCCTTGTTCTATAAATTTAATTATGAAGCTAATTTTAAACACCTTCTGGAAAATAGTAAAGGGACATGAGACATTACTGAGGTTTGGAACTGTCTGTTCTGTAACTGTGAGCCAATGGAAATTCATAGGATTTCCAAAATAAATACAAAATTCCATCTTCTATGTTTTTGTAACCATTTTGTGAATGAAATCACTTACGTTCACTTACCGTGCAGAATCCCATAAATTGACAAAGGAGCTATCTTGTAATGTCATTGGGATTGATTTCAATACCCTTTGTCTTGACTAGATTTACTTTCACCTTATTCAATGAAATTATCCATCCATCCCTTTATTGAATTTGGACATTGTTCAAGGAAATCAACGTCTTCCTTGGGATTAGATAGTAAAGAGTAGTACAGCTGAGAATCAGAGGCTTGAAAGGTTCTCTTCCAGATGTTTCCTAGCCCAGGGGTCTGCAACCTTAAACACTCAAAAAGCCATTTGGACCCATTTCCCACAGAAAAGAAAACACTAGGAACCACAAAACCTGGGTGGGCATGGCCAACTCAAGATCACTCACTTCTACCAGTCACATGACACCCCCCTCCCCCAGCCACATCTACCCAGCAGGTCATTAGGGCAGAGAACCAGTTGTTAAAAAATACTGTGAACCACAAAACCCCTTTGACATCTCTCTCCATCCCTCCCCCCTCTCTTCCTCTCTCTCCCCTCTCTCTCTGTATCTCTGTATCTCTCTCTGTCTCCCACCCCATCTCTTTATTTTCTCCAGCCACTTCTCCATCCCCCGCCATCGCCTTATCTTCTCAGACCAGACGAGGAGTGACTGGGAGGGGAAGGTGAGGAGAAGGGGCCAGCCAGTGGTAGGATCACCTGACAGGGAGCCGCAGCAGAGGGCCCAAAGAGCCACATGCGGCTCCAGAGCCACAGGTTGCTGACACCCGTCCTAGCCTATAGAAGAGGGTAGAGCTTTGTGATGTCCTGCAGGTTCCAAACAGGAGTCCCCTATGCATAGGCAAAGTACAACAAAAACTAGTAGAATTATTGTAAAATAATACCTACAAGGCTAGAACTTCTGGCTTTTGAGTATTTTATACCTCAAAATGGCATGTGAACCAAAAATTTACTATGTTTCTAGATTCATATGACATACTACAATGCTGATTAGTTCCTTAAATTTAATACAGACACCTCCCCCTATTTTCAATGTATTAACTATTTATTCCACCATTATTTATTCTACCCTGAAGGCTTTTCATATGGATTCATATGGAGCATACCTTAACAAGCTGTGTTATAACTGACTGTGGTGCAGGGGTGAAATGCTCCCGGTTTGGACTGGATTGGGCGATCCGGTAATGATTGTGGCCAGTGGTTCAGAGAACCGGTAGCGATGGAGGCGCAAGGCTCCACCCACCCGCCCAGGTGTCATTACTTCCTGGTTTTAACCAGGAAGTAATGTGTTTTTTTTTAACCCTCTGTGCATGCGCAGAAGGTTTTGCATATGCACAGAGGTTCTGTGCGCACGGCACATGCACTTCTGAACTGGTAAGGAAGGTAAGTAGATTTCACCCCTGCTATAGTATTCCATATTTCATACTCCTTGGACCACAAGGAGATCAAATCAGTCAATTCTAAAGAAAGCCCAACCCTGGCTGTTCTTTGGAAGGACAGATACTGAAGCTGAAGCTCAAATACTTTGGCCACCCAATGAGAAGAGAGGACTCATTGGAAAAGACTCTGATGTTGGGAAAGATTGAAGGCAAAAGGAGAAGGGGACAGGAGAGGATGAGATGGTTACATAGTGTCATCAACATAACAAATGTGAATTTGAGATAGGGGAGGATAGGGGAGCCTGCTGTGCTATGGTCCATGGGGTTTAGCAACTGAACAACAACAAAAGTAGTGTTCCATAAGTACCAAGTTTCCAGGGGGATATTTCACAGTTACTTTGCTGGTAGGACAATCAGTGGTGAATTTCAGGTCTGTAAACTTGGAAGACTGCTGTGTAAATTACAGATAAAGGGTTTGAAAAAACTTCTAACAGGACTGGCTCACAATGTTCACCCATTGTGTGGACATGACAGTGCTTTTGCTGAGTTATAATTTCAGATTGCATATCTGAAGAGCCGCGGTGGCGCAGTGGTTAGAATGCAGTGCTGCAAGCAACTTCTGCTGACTGCCAGCTGCCTGCAATTTGGCAGTTCAAATCTCATAAGGCTCAGCCTTCCATCCTTCCAAGGTCAGTAAAATGAGGACCCAGATTGTTGGGGGCAATATGCTGATTCTGTAAACCACTTAGAGAGGGCTGTAAAAGCAGTGTGATGTGGTATAAGTCTAAGTGGTATAAGTCTAAGTGCTATTGCTATCTGTATTCCCTTTACAAAAAGGATCCTTAATTTGAAAAGTCTGACCTCAGTTTTCTTGATGGGTTGCTTTTTTTTTTTTTATGCTTAAAGTCATGCCAGTTCTGCACCTTTGTGACCAAAACATGCTTTGCAAGAGTTGTTTTGTTTTGTTCTGTTCTGTTCTGTACTGTTTTTAATACCAGGTCTACATCTCCTTCCTAAGATCACAGTGGTCCTGAATAGAAGGTGGCTTTATACCAGGGGTGAAATCCAGCAGGTTCTGACAGGTTCTGGAGAACCGGTAGCGGAGATTTTGAGTAGTTTGGAGAACCGGTAGCGGAATTTTTGAGTAGTTCGGAGAACTGGTAAATACCACCTCTGGCTGGTCCCAGAGTAGGGAGGGAATGAGGATTTTGTAGTACCCTTCCTCTGGAGTGATGTGAAAATGGAGATTTTGCAGTATCCTTCCCCTGCCACACCCACCTAGCCATGTCCAGCAACCAACACTACGCTCACCAAGCCATGCCCACAGAACCGGTAGCAAAAAAAAAAAAAAATGAATTTCACCACTGCTTTATGCTACTAGCTATCACAAAGCACTCTGACCATGTTTTCATCTGTCATACATTAATCCTAGGTCATTTAATAGATATCCAGGAGAAACACATTTTAGCTTTTTATGATTTTCCTGTGACAGTTCTGAGCCATTAGTCTGAAGATTTGCTGGAGTTTGGTAGATATAATGAGCCATCCCCTGAGGACTAATCCATTATTGGCACAAATTTAATTTCAGATTGTTACCAACATTATTCTGAGGAGGAAGAGGATTTGGTGGTTCTTTTCCCCTGGGACTATAACTCATTTGGTTTTGATCACCATATACAGACACAAATCCTAGGCTGTCATAATTGACCAGGAAAAAGTATTACTGATTTTTGGCCAGAAGAAGTGGGGGGGGGGGAGGGCGGACACACACAGATTCTTCTTATTCCTGAAGAAGCTGCAGAAATTTAACTTTCAAGCTTGATTATCTGTACCCTCTCTGATGCCAAGTTCAGAAAACAAGTAGATACTTAATAAATAAATTGTTCCTCCAACCCTGCTGCTTCTAAAATGGGAAGAGACATGTGACTATTATAAGATTGGGTTTTGGATTTTTTTAAAAAAAAATCAAATTGTGCCACAGCACACATCTTTACACAGTATCATCATTGCACTTAATGAGTAGTTTGATGGAGTGATAGACACTGGAAATTTGTCTTATAAAGGGGTCTGTTTGAAGAAAAGTCTGCCTTTGTATTACACCCAGGTGTTTGCTTCTAATGGTATGAAATGTTTTATGACTATATGAGATTCATAAGCCAAAGAATCTACTTAGGTATATAGCAGCCATATTGATGTGTCACAATTCATTGTTAATAAAGTATTGTGCATTGTTAATAAAGTTCATTGTGCTGTCCTGGCTGCCGTTTTGACTTTTTGAACCTCCTCTTCTCCATTTTCTCTTTTTTGGAATTGCAGACTTGACACTGCAATTGTCAAGTCTGCAATCCACTTCTGAACAATAGTGGATGTGATAAGAAATTCCAACTGATGAAGCATCATGTTTTGAAGTATTTCATGGGAAACACAAATGGGAGAATGTGATTGCTATCATGTCCTGCTTGGAAGTATCTCAAAATGTTTTGTTGGAACAAAATGGTGGGCTATCTTGCAGAAGTCTTTTCATAGTGGACAAGGTATTTGGAATTTGGAACAATTTTTTTTAGGAATTTGTTTCTTCCGACAGACACCTTTTCAAAACCATTTGTTTGAAATCGGAAAGGAATTTTGGATAAATCTTCGCCTTGCTAACTTTGTTCACTGTTGTACTAGATGGAAGCTCTTTTAACCTCTAATATACTGAATAATGTGATATTATTAGGAGTTTTTGCTGCATCTCTGCTCATCTTTTTATAAATACATATAAGAGTTATATCATTAAGAAAGAGATCTCATAGAATCCCTTGCTAATACCAAGATATACTACATCCACAGTATTTCCCCAATATATTAAGCTAGTAATTCTATCAAAAGAGATATCAGGATAGATTGGTGTGAGTTGTTCCTGACAAACCCATGATGACTCTTTTTAATTTCTACATTCTTATCCAAGTTCACTTTTCCTTTCTCTACTTTTCTTTTCACGTTATGACATTTTAATCCCAACTCAAAGTAAGGACTGTCTGATTTTTGAACCGCTTTGAAAGTGGAATAAACAAATGTGTTAAATAATAAATATGTGAACTGCCCATTTATTCCTATTCTTAGTGTCTTAGTTATTAGCTATTTACTGATTTATAAGAGATAATGTTCTTTCCCATGAACTACAAAATTTCTTTTGGAGATTTTGATGAGAAACTGTCAAGACCCTTTTTCAAGTCCAAGTATACAATTTCTGTTAGATGCCTGTAGAGTCATCATTAATTTTTATAAGCAAAAACATATCATGGCAGGGGATCCACATATATGCAGGATATCTAGGTATATAATTGGACTGACGCTTTGGGAAATTCAAGCTGTTTTGGCCTTTGCTTATGCAAAATCAGTGTAATAAAGGTTGCAAATTCCTGTGGTGATGGAAATTATCCTTTCTTCTAGAGCATCTGACTATTAAGGAAACCATTTTATCTCAGTCTATATCTATCTTTAACAGCAAGATAGATAAAATATTATTATTAATGTACATTTGTTACTTCTTTTTTTGACTAATTTCAGGCAATCTCATTGATCATTAACAGCTTGTATTTCCATAAATTTAATAGAAAAAGTGAAGCCTAGATTAATTAGAACAAATGTTAAGTTTAAGTTTTCCCCAGTAATTTTTAGTGAGCAATATAAATTTAATAAACCTATTTTAATTAATGCTAGCTGTTATTTGTTCTCTTAGTGGTTGTTTTTATGACTAGCTAATATGCAGAGACATAAACCGATAAAGCTACAGTATGTGGACTATTTGCTTGATCTATACAGCACTGGTGGAAAGTTTTTCACAAAAAACCAAAATATATTAATTTCCTTATTTATCCATTTCCACACCTGTTGCTGCTTTGGTATCAAATTCATTGATATCTGTTGCAATTTTTTTTGAGCCATTCACATTATTGCAATTATACCCAAGTCATCATAATATGTACCTGCACATCTCTTTGAATATGTTGCTCTTGGTATATGAAGCCAATTCAGAGTGAAGGCTTTGCACCCTCTCTGTCTAAATGGATGAATATTTTTTAAAATATTCTTCCACTGACATCCCAACTATCCACCAGAGGAAAAGTCACATTTGTTGTCATCAGCTGTTTAAACCTGTCATTCTACTCCCATTCTAACATATGAATTATGCATTGCTACAAAGAAAATAGCATGCCATTCTTTACAAAGGGTAATCTTAAGAGTTTATATCAAGCAGGGATGCAATGACCAACTGGTTTGGAGTACTTCCTTTCTTTCAAGGTCTCACATGGCCCCAAAAGCACATCCATCCTGAGCTGATGCCAGGCCTGGAAGCCATCTTTTTTGTTGAATCTTCAGGCTTGCCACATTTACTACTGTGGGAAACTGGGAGGGGGTTTTGTATGGTGCCAGGGTGATGTATAGTCGTAATAACATTCCTTTCTCAAAAGGTCAAGGATATCTTGCCCTGCACATGGATGGCTGGCACTGGAAGGCATCTCCAGTTGGGATGTTGCTTTGATTGGACCATGTGATGGGCATGTGGGTGCAGGGAAAGGGACTTTGACTTTCCTTTGGGTGGGGACAACCTGGGAGTTTTCAGATTTGGGTTTTCCCAGATGGGCCAATATGACAACTCTAATAAAATGGAACTTTGAGGAAACTCAAGCCTCGGAGTTTTTTTTTTTTTTCATTGGGGGTGTTACTTGGAAACCTGACAGCGGATGTACTTCAATTTCTTACCCTTCCCAGAGTTAGGAAAATAAACTTGCTATGCACATCCAGGCAACATATGATGATCAAGGTCTTATTTATAAGGGGTAATTATGCACTGCACCTGTGGTCAGTCAATAGTTGTTCGACTTGAAAGGCTGTAAAATCAATGTTCACTTCAAAGAAGTTAAAATGTGTAGCAAGGGAGGGCAGGAAACCTGAAGACTCAGCTCATAAACCACACTTTAAAGACATTGTTACATTTCTATGATTTTCATTTAAACTATTTTTTAGTGTATTAAAAAGCTGCTTCTGTATTAGGAATTGGCAAACATTTGCTAGTTGGGGTTCTATTTTTTTTTATTTTGGGTGAGTTCATAAGGTAAAGCGTTTTTATTTTTCCCTGAGGATTTTTGGAACAAGGAGAGATGGTGTTAGTTAAAATGGTGCTTAATCCTGCTTTAGAGTCAGCCTACAGTTTTCATGTATTTTCTGCTTCCAAATGATAAGAAGCTATAATTTAACAGTGGAGCCTGGGGTCTCATGGGGCCTTAAGGCTGCCTGAGGTGTATAGGTCACAAACTGCTAATTTCAATCAATACTTACTTATAAGTAAGCATGTGCATGTTGTATGCAAATTTTCTCCATCTGGCAATGCAGAAGTAGATATTTTTCCATCAGAGTTATGTAATCCAAGCATCCTGTGCAAAATGTGATTCTTAGGAGTATTGGTTATGGCCTCCATAGTTGCTTCTTTTGTCAGGAAGAGAATTATTAGATATATGGAAAATAATCCCTGACATAGCTCCTGCTATAAAAAGTAGACACAACCAGAGAAGACATAAGATTGGTAGTACAAAATGGGGCTAATAGCGGTAGTCCTCGACTTATGACTTCAATTGAGTTCAAAATTCCCATTGCTAAGGGAAACATTTGTTAAGTGAGTTTTACCCCATTCAATGGTCTTCCTTGCCACAGTTGTTAAGTGAATCGCTGCGGTTGTTAAATTAGTAACATGATTGTTAAGTGAATCTTGAAGGTTCAATGTTAACTTGGCAAACTACAGTTGCTTTATATCGATCTGGTGGATGCCTTTCCCTAGTAGATCTTCTAGGCAATACTGGACTCATTTCAGATGTTTCAGTTTCATCCTCCCCTAAACCTACTTCCTGTTCCTCAACCTTAATAGAGGATTCTACAGTATCTATATCCTCAGGACTCTCATCAGGGGTATGATGCTCTATACTAACAGTATTATTATCATGTCTGAAATCTGCACGCTCTAGTTTATCCCATCCTACGTGCTCTAGAAATTTAGCACTTGCACTACAGTAAACACTAGTAGTACCCTGTGCCCCCTCTCTTTTTTAAGCTTAAAGTTTTATGAGTTTTAAATTTTAATTGCCAATTGGGTTTTTAAATTTTTTGGGCCAAAATTATTTAATTCTTTTATTAATATTTTAAATTTTGTATTGGAGTGCTTTTTATTCTTGGCTGTACACCGCCCTGAGTCCACTAGGAGAAGGGCGGTATATAAATTTAATAAATAATAATAATAATAATAATAATAATAATAATCTGGCTTTCCCATTGACGTTCCTTGTCAGAAAGGTATAAAAGGTGATCGCATGAGCCCTGGGACAGTGCAAGCATCTTAAATATGAATCAGTAGCCAAGTGTCTGAATTTTGATCACATGACCATGAGGATGCTTCAGTGGTTGTAAGTGTGAAAAATGGTTAGGTCACTTTTTTCAGTGCCATTGTAACTTCGAACGCTAAATGAACAGCTGTTCTATCAAGGACTACCTATATCAGTGATGACTAACCTTTTTGCCATTGTGTGCCAAAAGTGTGGGGAGCATGGGGGGGGGTTGCGTGCGTGCGTGCCCACACCCATAATTCAATGACACCCCGCACCCCTGCGCATGTGCACGTGACCCCCTGCGCTACCGCTTTTGGAACATGGTGGCAAAAAGGTTAACCAATAGGCCCGGTAGGTCCATTATTTGCCCTCCCCAGACTCCAGAGGCTTTCTTGGAGCCTGGGGAGGGTGAAAACAGCCTTCCCCAACCCCCCAGAGGCCCTCCGGAAGTCAGAAGTGGCCCATTTCCTGACTTTTAGTGGGCCTGGAAGGCTCCGGAAGTCGGAAGTGGCCCATTTCCTGACTTTTAGTGGGCCTGGAAGGCCCAAAAATCAATTGGCCAAAATCACATGTGTGCTGGAGCTGAGCTGGGGCAATGCTTATGTGCCCACAGATATGGCTCCACGTGCCACCTGTGGCACCTGTGCCATAGGTTCGCCATCACAGACCTATATTATAAAGTTGTGTATTGCATATAAAAAAGGCAGTGAATACTCTCATGCATATGGACAATAATTTCTTACTGGTGTCATCTTTTAACTCTCTCTCTTTATTTCTTTAAATGTGTTCCTCTTATATTTATTTCCTATTATTAGATTTCGGTTTTTTAAATTATTAATTTCCATTGTATTTATATACAATAGTAGTATTGGTGCTTGACCATAATGTTCATATTCTCTGCTATTATAAATGAAGTTTTGGTAAAAACTGTTGGAAATCTCAGAAAGAAGCATACAAACTTTTGGAGTGCTGCATGCAATCTTCCTTGGGACAGTTAAGAAAGAGGGCAAGTGAGGGTAATGAAAATGAATAAGAGCATATTTTTGCAAGGAGCATTCCAACTGGTCAGAATGAATTCAGTTCTGTTTTGCTTTAATATACTCTTGTATTTGTTATGAAAGAGAAGCTCTTGTTGACTCAATAGACTTAGATCAGATATGAGTTCTGTGCCATAGTGGATTTTTTCCCCCCAATTAAAATTGAATAATTTTTGTCAAACGTGCTTTTAGTGGATTTTTTTTAATGAATCCATTTATAACATCCAACATGCATGTGGTCAAAAGATGGGTGTTAAAACTCTCAATATCTCCATTTTATTCCTATTTTTTAAAACCACTGCCTCTTCAGATTTGCCAGGCATGGTCTATCATCAGTGATCATCTGTGATAATTTATAATCCTCTATTTACAGGCTTTTTCATTATATCAGATCAATGGTGGGATTAGGGATGATAAGTCTTGGGAGGAATTGGTACAAGAAGGCATCAAATTAATTTTGAGATGTACCAGGATATTTAAAATGAGAATAGGGACCTCTGTACTGCAATTAAAAAACAACTTTATGAAGTTGCTGCACGACCAATTACCAATTACATAACTAACTTTTTAGTACTTTGCAATCAGCATTTTAAAGATCTGCTTCTGCTAGCTATTCAGGACCAGCTTTGAAAAATGTTGCTTTTTTTGGCCTTGCGTCTTTCAGAGAGAAAAAGACCAACACTCTCCCCCCGCCCCCGTTTTTTATTTTGCTCTTCATGCAAACCTGAAAGCCTATTAGTAAAAACTTTCCCCGCCTTTTTTAGCTTTTATGCCAGAAATATAGATTTAATCTGACATGAAACTTGCTAATGAATTTGGACAAGGCTGTCTCATTAGCGCTCTTTGTGCCTTTGCAAGCTTGCAAACTGGCGTTTTATAAGTTCTCAAGTCATGCTCTCAACACAGCCTAATTATGAGGGAAGCTCTGATTGGGCATCAAGGAAGGACTCAAAGTGGTCTTGTCTAAAGGACATATAAGGTGAGATATTTGCCTCGCCACACTGTTTTTTGGCCAGTGTTTATTCCACTGCCTCTCACACCAGCAGGAGAAGGTAGGGCTGTAATGTCAAGAATATTAGTAGAGATGATGATCCAAAGAGAAATAAATGGAGCAAGATTTTTTTTCCCATTTAGCAAGAGTTATTTTCAGTGGTCTTCAGTAATCATCATGCACATGTTTAAATACACAGAGAGAGAGAGAGAGAGATGTGAAAAGACAGAAAACATGATTATATTTTCTTAGGTAGATCCAGGAGAAGTATTTTGAGAAGGAAGAATCCTCACAAGGGTTCGGGACTTGAATTGGGATATTTTGAGATTAATTTGCAAACAAAACCCATACAAACATTCCAAACTGTAGGAAATAACCAGGCTGAGCCCAAAGGAGGGGTCAAAGGCTTCATAAGTCATGAGTCCCTGCCCACAAGAGATTTAAGTCCAGCCCACCTTGAATGCCTTCTTAATTCCAGTTCATTTCCCTTGACCATTAGATTGTTGTAGAGACCTTAAGCTTGCAATAAATCTTTATATAGAAAAGTGACTCTTCATCACAAGTATAACAGAGAAATAAAAATATACAAGGCAATGAGAGTTTGAGACTTAATACCATACTAAAAATAGAAATTCAAAAATTGAGTTTACTTTCTTGTTAGAACATTTTATTTTTCCAGAAAAAGCAGCTGCCTGTATCTTCTGTTCCCATGTTTCAATTTTCTAAAATCCCCAACTTCTTAAAATTCCAGGCTTTCATCGGAAGCTGTACTACATGAGTTCTGCTCCTAGTTTCAAGAAGATCAAATTTTATCCCAGCAAAGAAATGGACTTGTGGTATCTGATTCTCTGTGTAGGTGACAGAGAACACTTTTTCCTCATGGAAATGTGTCTTCTGCATTTAGCAAGAGCTTGTAGTATCATGTGAGCCTAATAAAAATGCCTCATTTACAAGAATCACATATGTTTAGAAGGAATTATACCACTTCTACTGATATAGGGTTGGATTTGTCATGGGTGCTACCACAAGCATAAGGAAATTTGAGTGAAAAAAGATAGTTTATGGAATTTTCCTAGAGACTATTTGCCATTTTCTACCATCACTCAATCTGCCTGAAATTTCAGTCTGAGGAAGATGTTTGATGGAATGTATATAATGCTCACAAAAGTCTGAAAATTAATCTTAGATAAATCTACATAGGCTTCCTGCAGATATGTCACTTGGCCATATTTTATATAAGTAAGGCAATCATTTTTTTCAACATACTTATGGTTAACTAAGAAGGGTATAAAAAGAAATAACAAAAATTAAATTATAATGATTTAGTGATATCGTGCTGTGCACATTTGAATTTGTAAAATCCTTCCTTAGTGCTTGCAATTTTTATCAGTAGCATTTTCTGGTGCAACAGACAAGTTCCAGATATATATTTTTTTTTTAAAAAAACCTTTCAGCTTTCAGTTATTTAGCTAGTATTGAATCATATCGGTGACTGGATCCACTCACATTCAAATAAAGTGACATATCTGAATAAATCAATCCCCAGAAGGTATTATTAGTCCATCCTCAGATTAGTGACTTGCCAAAAGGGATTGTAGAAAGGAGAACTGGGAATAGAAACAAAATTTCTGCAAATATGCATTTATTTATAAAATACCCATTTTGCTTTTTCATCATGAAAAGGAGTCTCAAAGTAGGGAATATTGCTTATTAAACTCTGCATTCACTAAACATATTCTTCATACAAATTCTAATTAAGGTTCTCAGGATCTTCTTCTATTCAAATCCTCAGAAGATCTGGCCTCACAGATTCAGGAGCATTGTTCATAGGGAGATGTTGCAAGGCCAACCTAGAATGACAGCTGCTTCCTTGATTGGGACTACAAATCCCTTGGCTTCACCAGGAACTTTTTGAGGACAGCAAAAGGAGAGGTTCCTTCCCCTAACTTCTTCCTCTCCAGGCAGACATTTTCCAAATTTCAGGCAATTTTTCAAGAAAAAAGACAAACAGAAAGCTGAATCTCAGGGCTAGGAAGCAATAATAAGAGGACCTCTGATTATAAAAAGCTGAAAACTGTAAGAGGCTGGGAAAAGTCCATGGTAGAGAGAAAGGGCTTCATCATCTGGCAATCTAGGAAGTATGTATCAAATTTAACTAGAAATATTGGATAAGATTATTTTTATTCTGGTTATGTATATAATGAGACATCTTTGTAGTTTATGCTATTTATGATCCCTGCACAACTCTAGTAAATGCTGTGTATGGTGGCCATCTTTGTAGGGGCATAATTGCCTCTAAATAGCAGCAGACTATCATAATTTTATGGTCCTCAAGAGCTTATCATTTCCCTATGGACTTTTATTTATATTAACATGCTGTCTAATTTTAACAACTGTTTTTATTTCCTTTACTATTGATTTTTTTTTTTCTTTTTGCAAGTGGCCACTTCAAATTAAAGACAAATTTGTACCAGGCCAGGAGGTAGTGCTACAGATTTTTTTTTCGTATATTACCCTTGTGATTTGCCAGAAAAATAACAGCATCTGTGTCAAATACAGGTATACCTCACCTGTTGTCTCCCTCCAATCTTAGCTATGTCAGAGATTAGCTATGTTGTTCTCTCTCTTGCCAGGATTAGAGGGAAGCATCAGGTGAGGCATCCCTCAGATGGTAGTGTTGAAAGAAATGTCCTTCTGAGTTCAGTTCCAGGTGGGCAGTAAGACACTGGAAACATGGTGGCTGTTTGGAAAGATGGTTTTAATGGTGGACAAGATCACATGCCTGGATAATGTTGGATGAAGAAGATAAAAAGGGGCCAAGATGCTGAGAGTGTCCTGGTTTTATGCCCTCTCTGGGCCCTACTCTAGAGCTTCCTGTTATGTTGTTACTGTTTTGAGCGGGAATTTCAAACCAGGGGTTGTTTCTGATTGGTTAATGACCAGCAGCCAAACTGTATATAAAGAGTGCTGCTGCCTGCATTGGGTTGCTGAAGTCTCACCATATAATAAAGAGCTGTTGTCACTATCCTGTCTGTGCTGCTTCGTTATTGCCCAGCCACTTCACTTCCTGTTCCTGTATAAGAAATGCACTCTGATTGGTGGTCAGACTCCCAGGGGGCGGGGGTCTTAGCTAACTTTGTAGGCTGTCTGACTCTCAGGCTTGGTTGAGCCTTGCTGGATGATGTAATCTTCCCAGGTTCCATGCGGTGAGATGGGTAGAGGACTAATACTATCATGTCCTGAGGGCCATGTCTTAATCCCATCACCCTGGAGCTGAAGGGGGTAGATATTTGTTATGTAGAATAGACTGGCTCAGGCCTTAATGGTCCATTGACAAAGGGGTGGGGTGAGGCTAAGTTTCTGCCTCCCTTTTAGGGGAAATATTCTGCCCTTTTAATATTTCCTAAAATATTTCATTTTTCTAAGAGAGGGGTGGGTGCTAACTTCTTACAGTAGCAGTAAGTCAAATTACACACCAAGCAAAAGTCAGAGTTACATTGTGTAGAGCCAGAGGACACCTGGAAGGGAAGTTTGAGGAAAAGGTATGGAGGGATGACTGTGGGGGACAGGAGGAAGAGCCACAGCCTAGAGTTTGAATTTGAGCTCAAAGGTGGAATGATAGTAGAGAAAGCATCTCAGAAGGAACCCTCTTTAATTTTTAGGAGAGTACAAGTGAGGAGATTTTCAGACTTCAGATTGATGTCAGGTAATTTGAGGTAATCCAGACAAGAAGCATCAAATATTAGCACTACCTTTATGAAAAGTTTGAGTAATAGAATTTTACAAGTTTGAAAATACCTCTCCCCCTCTTACTTTTACTCTCCCCGAAACTAAGAGAGTTCCTTCTGAGATGCTTTCTCTATCCCATGCCTCTTTGGGGTCAGATTTGATTTATCAGACTGTTGTCTAGGTCGTGGCTCTTCTTCCTGGTTTCCAGGGTCATTTTCATGTACCATTATAGTTTGAGCCATCAAAAATTTCACATTGTGGATTCTGTGAAGCTGTTACAGGAACTGAATCACAATCACTGAAGAGGCGGGTTTAGATACAAACTGTTCACCAAACTACCTTGGTGTTAGATGCAATGTTTTTTTTAGGCAAACCAAAAAGCTTTACTTAATCTTCCGGAATGAAAGGAAGAACTGCTCCCACGGAGAAACCCAAGGTTTTAATGTAATTAGTAACTGTTTTTTTTTTAAATCAAATGCAGATGTAACTGTTTGTCCAGCGAGAAATGAACATGCTCAATTCTAGCTAGTTGATTGACTTTATGTATGTGTGTATGTGTACATCCACCTTTGATTCAGTTTTTGATTCTGGTAACTACCTGAGTAAGTCCCTGCAGGTTTCTTGGCAAGGTATTTCAGACGTTTGCCATTATGTCTTTCTTAGGGTTAAGGGGGTATGAGTGGCTCAAGGTCACCCAGATTAGAACTCACAGTCTCCTGGCTTCTATCTTGATGCCTTAACCCCAACACCAAACTTATACTTGACTGGCCATTGGAGAATTGTAATGAAAGAGAATGGACTGATTCATCAAAAAATTGAAGCAAAACCACTCTACTATCTATCATTTTAGTATGAAACTAAATGGAGGTTTCAATTTAAAAAAAAAAGTGGAGAGGCTTGAAATTTGAAAGCTTTGAGAATACTGTTTTTTGTTTTTGTTTTTTGCAAAATAATGAAATGTAAAAGACTGGTCTCCCACATTACTGGCTCAGCTGTATACAGTTACTGTAAATGAAGAACTCTTAGCTAGGTCAATATTTTAATTAGATCTATGTAAAAGCATACCAAGAAAAATAAAAAAAAGAAAATCTCAAGCAGTTTTAAAAAATCATTTACCTTGGTAAGGTTTACATTTCTTACACACGCTCATAAAAGGAAGACCTTTAATGTAATTAATGACACTCCTTGGAAGGATTGAGGCTTTGTTGAATAATTAACAAGTAGCCTTGTTTCATTTTAGAATATGCCAGTATAACTGAGTGCTTCATGTCCCTAAATGTTGCAGAAGCTAATAAATGTTAAAGAATGAGAAGGAATAATTTTAACAAGGAGAATAAGCCAAATCTTCTCGTAGCCAGACCACCAATCCAGTCCAAATAAGTTAATAAGGCAGAAGATAAGAAAGATATTTCCTATTTCCTCCAAAGGTTTCAACCCATTCCCTGACCCATGGAATCGCCTCCTATTTCTCTCTTTCATTCTCTGGATTCTTTAGAATACATTTTTATCTTATTTGGTGGCCTAGGTTTAGCTCAGGGGTCTCCAACCTTGGCCACTAAAAAGAATTCTGGGAGTTGAAGTCCTCCAGGCTTAAAGTGGCCAAGGTTGGAGACCCCTGGTTTAACTGATTTTATCTTTCTGGGATCGCTATGGGCCAGAATCTTACTTATTTATTCAGCCTTGATAATTTATTGCCCCTGGTCTGAAAGCCTCCTAAGAGTTCAGGGCATGAGAGATAGCTGACTTCCAGGGAGATGATTGAATAATGAAGGAAGACATTTATCCGCACTGGTTATCACCCTGTAATTAACATGTATAAAAAAAAATCCCTTGCACTACAAGAATATTAATATAATATCCTTTGGCAAAAGGAATGTGGTTCTATGGTGTACCTTTTTTTCCCCTGACTTGACCACTTGTACACTTTAAATTCGGGAAAAACATGAGCTGGAGTTCATTCTTTTGTGTCACGGTAGAGCAGGTGAAAGAGATGCGGTGGCTCAGTGGCTAAGATGCTGAGCTTGTTGATTGAAAGGTCAGCAGATCAGCGGTTTGAATGCCTAGTGCTGTGTAATGGGGTGAGCTCCTGTTACTTTCCCAGCTTCTGCCAACCTAGCGGTTCGAAAGCATGTAAAAAATGCAAGTAGAAAAATAGGGACCAGCTTTGGTGGGAAGGTAACAGCATTCCGTGTGCCTTTGGCATTTAGTCATGCCAGCCACATGACCACGGAGACATCTTTGGACAGCACTGGCTCTTCAGCTTTGAAATGGAGATGAGCACCGCCCCCTAGAGTTGAAAACAACTAGTACATATGTGCGAGGGGAACCTTTACCTTTACCTTTATCTTAGAGCATGTGAAGATACTGAACTCCATGGTGGCATTCTTTAACACCCTGAGTGCAGCTTTAGTATGAAAAGGCAACCTTTCTCTGGAGATTTATAAGAATGAGTGGAATAACAAAGGAAATGGACCTATTTTTCCAAAATGTAATGGACATTATGAAGAAAAGATTCAAGGAGGCTATCGAAAAAATGGAAAACTCCATACGAGGATTAATGAGCAATGATCAAGTTGATGAGGAAAATGAGGAGCTAGGGAGAAGAAAAGGAGGAGCCAACAAAAGAAAAGAAGAAAGATGATAAAGAGGAGGAAATAATAAAAATAAAAGTGATGGACGAAATAACCAAGGGGAAAAATATATTAAGAGGGAGGGATGATAGGTTTGAAAGGAAGATGGGGGCTGGGATAGAGAACTTAAGAAGTTAGGCGGTGGAAGAGGATGGAGATGGGAGGAATACCTAGATCAAACATCCAAGAAGTAGACATACATAGAATCAGAGAATGTAAGGGAGAAATATGGGAGGCAAGCCCCTTGCCCAAAGCATAGCAACTAAAACATTGAGGCGGGCAATAGATAATGGTTAGATGACATTCTTTTTTCCTTTTTATTGTGGTTTGGAAATTTGCCTTTCTCTTTCCTCTTCTTTCTTTAAAGCATAGCAATCAGTGGTGGTTGCTCCCAGTTTGGTCCGGTTATTGTGAACTGGTAGTAATGGTGGCGGGAGGCTCCACCCACCTGCCTGGACTTCATCATGAACGATCTGCACACGCGCAGAAGCACTCACATGCTTGCGCTCCCATTGCAAACCGGTAACGGAGGTAAGTAGAACCCACCCCTGATAGCAGTCGTAAGTATGAAGCAGGCAAGAGATGTTGGAGGGATTATTTCTTTGTGTTTGTTGTTACTTTGAGCTGTTCTTATTTATTTCTTATTTTATTTTATTGGTTCGATTTATATGCCGCCCTTCTCCGGAGACTCAGGGCGGCTTACAATGCGTTAAGCAATAGCCTTCATATTTTTGTATATACCTGCTTAGTAGGGCTTCCCCCCCCCCCCATAAGTGGTGTACTTTTTTATACAGTCAGCTTATTGCCCCCACAAACCGGATCCTTATTTTACCTACCTCGGAAGGATGGAAGGCTGAGTCAACCTTGAGCCTGGTAAGATTCGAACTTGCAGTAATTGCAGGCAGCTGGCAGCTAAATGCTATTTAACAGCGCTTTAGTCCACTGCTCCACCAGGCTCTATCCCTTCTCTCTCCTCCCTTCTTTTACTTTCTCTTTCTTTCTTTTTTTGGTTTCTTGACATGGGATATACCCTATTTTATATGGTATTAATCGCTAGATAAGAGACAGAAGTTAGAAAGGAGGAGATATTAAAAGATGAAGTCTTAAAAGGCGAGAGGTGTCAAAGTCAAAGATGATGTTATGTATTATTGTTATGATACGATAATGTTACTATACTCTTGTTATTATAGTGATGAATATTATAAAAAGATGGATATTATGACTGTATAAATGTTACTGCACCCAGACCGCACACTGTTTGATGAAAATTGGATTGAATGTATATAAATAAAATAAAAAAATATTTTTTAAAAAACAGTATGAACCGGGAGAGTGTCAGGTAGAACAATTAGTCCATGTCAGAGTGGGTTTCAGCTGGTTCTGACCAGTTCTGGAGAACCGGTAGCAGAAATTTTGAGTAGTTCGGAAAACCGGTAAATACCACCTCTGGCCGCACCCCCATCTATTCTCTGCCTCCAGAATACCAGCTGATAGGTAGGAAATGGGGATTTGGCAGTAACCTTCCCCCGGAGTGGGGAGGGAATGGAGATTTTACAGTATCCTTCCCCGCCATGCCAACATGGGTTCTCTAATATTAGTGTATGAGGAGAAGGAGGAACAGCATCACCTTCATACATGATGAGCCACGGTGGTGCGGTGGTTAGAATGCAATACTGCAGACAATTCTGCTGACTACCGGCTGCCTGCAATTTGGCAGTTCGAATCTCACCAAGCTAAAGGTTGACTCAGCCTTCCATCCTTCCGAGGTCGGTAAAATAAGGACCCAAATTGTTGGGAGCAATATGCTGACTCTGTAAACCACTCAGAGAGGGCTGTAAAGCACTGTGAAGCAGTATGTAAGTCTAAGTGCTATTGCTATTGCTATTGCTATACAATATTACTCTAAAATTGATTTTACCATAGAAGACTATGGCCAAGGGGCTAGGTCTATGTTTTAACACTCATTTTTTAAAAGTTACTGGATGGCTTGTCTTAGGTTTCAGAAGACTTAAGGTGAAAGTAGTAGAAAGAACTTGGTAGCCAATTCTTTTTACATTTAAATCACCATTTTAGAGCACTAAGTAAAATAAAATTACCTGTAACTTTTATTTTATTGCAACTTTTGTAATCTTATATAATTATATATGTGTATGCGTGTTCTGTCTAGTGGTTATCAAAGTACAAGCAGAGTACAGAGGGATTAGAAATACTTTTTAATTATTTTATAAATTTTGTAAACATTAGAATGTATTGTTTTTACTCGTGCATTTATATTGTTTTATTATGTTGTTGTAAACCACCCAGAGTCACTTAGATAAGATGGTGATGTAAAAACTGAATAAATAAAAAAACTATTATTTCAGCACCAAAGTGGCTTTTGAGGGTTGGGTAGGAGAGAGGAATTGATGGTGGATTTTATTAAAGGTGTTTGAAGCCCACATAAATCTTAACATTCCTTGATATTTATGAATGCATTTAATTCAAAGGCTCCCCTTCATTACGTATGATGACCTTAGAGTGGCCTGTTTGCCCAAATAATTTCTGACAATGAGAGAGCTTAGTTCCGTTGATCTCAGCAGTTCAAAGAAGGATCAATCCATCCTGCCAAGATCTATTTTTGGATTCATAATTAAGTCTAACAAAAACCTCTGTCATTTTTTCCCTCCAGGAGTGCCTTGCTGAAAACACTTCAGGTAAGAAAAGGAACAGTTATCCCAGCAGTGGGGATTGTATTCCATTCCATTCTGCTGAAATTGCTCAGTGGCTCATGGAAGATTAAAAGGAGGGGGTGAAAAGTGAGCAGAACGCTATTAGGAAACAAGAAGGAAAAGAGGAGATTAAAGAGCATTTAACGTATGCAAGGAATTTGACTGAGTCAATGTGAATATTTTTTTAACCAGAAAAATACAATTAAGGGCCCTTGCTGACCCAGAAAAGTAGTCATGTATGGTTACTATTAAAGGGAAAAGTTGGTAGAGTTGAATAAGACATTTCCCCCACTAGTTTTATTTATTTATCTATACACAGGCACACACAGACATACATAGCAATTTTATTAAAAATTATATATATTTATAACTATAGAAAAAATACATTTTTTTTAAAAAAACTAAAACAATAAAAAATAAAAAGTGCAGAACGGGAAAAAAGTGAAGTAAAAATAGAAAAGAAGAAAGAAGAAATATATGTTAACAATACCTTCTCAATGTATAAACAATTTTGCTAAATTGTTTTACTAAAACAATTTTAGTAACTTATCACATTCTCTTAAAAGATAATAACAAAATAACAGAGTTAGATGGGACCTTGAAGATCTTCTAGTCCAACCCCTGCTATAACATTCCAGTCTCTTCTTAAAAACCTCCAGTGATGGAGCACCCACAACTTCTGAAGGCAAGCCAATTAACCAACTCCGCTGATTAATGATTAATTAATTGTTCTCACTGTCAGAAAATTCCTCCTTAGTTCTAGGTTGTATCTCCCCTTGATAAGTTTTCATCTATGACTTCTTGGCCTGGCCTCAAATGCTTTGGAGAATATGTAGACCTTCTCTCTTCTCTGTGACAGTCACCCAATGCAACAAATATAACAAATGATCTCTTCTTCTCATATTCCATCTCTTATCTATAAATAACTACATAAAACCTTGTCATTTCAATCCTGATCACAGCAAAAATCTATTAGAGGTTATCAAAGAAAACAATATATCTATTTTAACCTTGATCTAATTAATCAACTTTATATTTCTTCCTTTTACTTCAAACAACCTTGATCTTTAGTTCTTTCAAATAATGTTGTAGAACTTGATGTCTTTTTATTTTTTTTCTTTGCCTCTTCTCATAAAATTATTCACAATTTTAACAAACCTTTTTTTGCAAATCCAATATGGGAAAATTATCCAGGTAATTTTCTTAGTTTGCTGTGTGCATATTCCTTTTAATTACAGTGAAATCAGCCAGCTTCTTTTGTATGATCAATATAAAATCTTTTTCTATGTCATTCTTGTAGTGTGTCATTTTAAAATCTATTTTCAATTCCATGTAGTCAGTAGAATTTGTTCCTTTTCCATAACATCTTTTAGACACAATCTTACCTATAGGACAGACATTATTAAACAGAACTTCTAGAACCATTCTTCAAAAATATTTATTTATTCAATTTATATATATATGTCAAACGTGACTTTCAGCAGCAAACAATCATAAAACAATTAAAAACAAATAAAATATAGTACAAAATTAAATATATTTGCCAGCCAAGAAAAAATGTCATTTTAGACGTCAATATACCAGGAAGTGGAGCCCCTTCATACATTTGAGCCCTGGGCCTGTGAAGGCTAAGTGCTGTCATCAGCTCTGAAGAGAGAATGTTCCAGAAGACAAGGACTACAGCAGAGAAGGTACATCTCCTAGCAAATCACCCAACGTTCTGTGGCTGACAGGACCCATAGCATGCCCAACCTGCCAGTCTGAACTGGATGGGTAGAATTACTGGGAGAAAAAGCTTCCTCAAGCAAGCCATGAAAGATTTAAAGGTGACAACCAGAACCTTAAATTGCACTTGGAAGCAAATAGGCAACCAATGCAGCTCACACAATAGTGGTGTACATCCAGCACAATTTATCACCCGTGCAGCAACACTTCTTGATCCAAAGGTTACTAACAGCTCAAAAGCAGTTAACAAGCAATTTCTAAAAGAATACAAACTTTCAAAGGTACTGACTGTAATTTGAGCAATATGGCTATTTCTTCACATTCCAGAGCTTTAACCCCACTGGAAACTGCTGTCTTGTCATCTCCTCATGATGAGCAGCAGTCTGGAGTACTTGTGTGCAATCTCAAGTCCTCTTCTTTTTCAGACAGGAGTTTGAATAGTCAGTCTAACTGCCAGCTCTTCATTCAACCATAGTTGTCGGATCCCCTTTTTGTGAAGCTCTCTTGTTTGCCATTTCTTCCTCAGAAGTCTGTTAATTCCCTCAGTAGTCGATGTACAGCATCTTCTAGCATAATCCATTACCGAGGAAATAAAATGCTTGTCCTCATCACTGCTGCAGTATTGTAACAAAAGCTGAATGACTCCAGGAGATTTGGTGTTATAAGTCACTAATGGGATGCTACATTTCAAGCAGAGCTGTTTTCCTATCAGGAACAGTTCTTCAGTTGGTAAACTCAAATATTCTCAGTTGGAAATCCCATCACCTGAGAATCTGCCATAGTGATGTAAAGTATGTAGGCATGCTTCCAGCTTTTCACATTCCCACTCCATTAGCTGTAGGACATTGATTCTGTTTTTATGGTATGATGAACCTTCTGTAATAGGTTCAACAAGATCCAAATGCATATGCCAATAATGGCTGACAGGGCTACATTCCTTCTAAGCAAATTGTTTGTCCACATACAGTTGAAATGAATAGGGAGTAGTGCAAGAGCCAAAAAGAAGTCATTCTCTCTCCCCAACTCCAGGAATTTATGATATCCATAGGAGAGGAATTAGACCTAGATACTAAGGATGAAACCGTGACAGTTCTGTTAGTGCCCAGTGGGTACAGTTAAAGCAAGTTCTAATGGGGCCATCTTCTGTGTAGTTTATAGCCCAAGGGTGAGCTGCTGGGGGGTTCTCAAGGATCCAGGAGAACCTCTAGCTAAGATTCTGTGCAGTTCAAAGAATCTCCAAATCCCACTCTTGGCTGGTCCCGCCCACTCTGCCCCTCCTCTCCCAGGAGTCCCCACGTGGCCCATTTTGGATGCAGGTAAGTGCAAGGCATGCACAGAGGCTTGGGGAGGGAGAAAAAAGGTCCCTACCTTAAGTTCAGGGAAGCTGGAAACAGGTCCGTTTCTAGCTTCCAGAGGGCCTCTGGAACCTGGGGAGGCCACTTTTGCCCTCCTGGAGGCTTGAAGAAAACCTCCAGAGCCCAAAAACGCCCCCCTGCCGTGGTGCAGGAGGCTGACTAGGCCATGCCCACGCCCACCTAGCAATCAGGCAGAGAACTCCTTGCTAAAATTTCTGAAGCCCACCCCTGGCATAGTCCCGTGATGCGAACCTATGGCACGTGTCAGAGGTGGCATGCAGAGCCCTCTCCTCGGGCATGTGTGCTGTCACCAGCTGCTCTCTCGGGTTCTGTTGCATGCATGTGCACCAGCCAGCTGCTCTCTTCCAGGTTCCATCATGCACATGTGCACTGGCCAGCCGGTGCTATATATTGAGAAACATTGCTATACTTATGGGAGATAGTGTATTGTGCTGCAGCTATAAGCACAGGCAGTGAATAATGTAAATGGATATTTATGGTGATCCCAATATCAGTTCCTCACTGTTCAATCTTCCTCTTCCCTTGATAAGATGCATGCATGATGTCCCCATAGTAACTCTGCAACAACAGCTTCATTTTGGTTAAAGGTGAATAGAGTCACGAACTGAAACAAGTGGCTTTTGATGCCTGGCATTTTATTTTTAAACCCTATTTGGAAAGGGACACTAGAAAAAGTAGCAGGCCTTTCAGGCCTTTAATGAGATTTTCATGAGATAAAAAGAACCAGGTCTTAACTAGCCTACCTTATCACTAACTCCTTGAGTATTTTTAGCATTACTGAATCTCTTTCAACTCTCTCTGTAAAGCCTACCTAGCATTCAAAGTTATATAAAAGAGGTAGCTTCAAAGATGCCAGCTGTATAAAATGTCATCATTAGCATTTATGATGTTTTTAGAGGATTTTTGATTTAGGCAAGGATGATTTCATTTCAGCATTGTTAAAAATTAATGATAAAAAGTAGCCCTCCCCCCTTCCCTCAACTCACTAGGAGAGAGGCATTTTCTTGCACACAATATTTTTTTGCTTCTGTCTCTCGCTCTGTGTATGTGCTATTAATAGCACTAGGAAAGTAAAGGAGAACATTGGTTAAATGGCAGCTCACCTGTACACATTCAGTGTTTCCTAAACCTCTTTAAAGTAAAGCAGTTTCTGATTTCAGATCTCAGGAAGGAGGAGAAGAAGGTCCTTAAAAGCAGTTGTCATGGTTATAAAATCCCAAAAGAAATTATAGGTCCCAATAACTCCTTGGGGAAAATAATAGCATTCTACAGAAGGAGCCCAACTCTATTTGCAGACACAGTGAAGATTATTATGACAATATGAAGCACTATTCCATAAACACTAAATTATGCTCATATCTCCATCTGTCTTCATTCTAAGTCTCCAACATTTGCAAGTTATAGAGAATTGGTCTCTTACTATGAAATTCTTCTGAAAGTCAAAAGCTATTTGAATAAAGTTCTAATTATGCAGACAAGAGAAGTTATTTAACCCCTTTTCTTCAACTATCATTCCAGTTATGGCCAATCTATAGAAAAGTTATAGACCTACGGAAGATTTTTTAAATTGGAATAGCCTTGTCCAAAAAAAAAATTCTCATAAGAGGAAAATGAAATTGAGTCTTGGATCCTCTAATATTTCCCTTTCCCCAATCTCTTTCCCAACACACACACACACACACAAAGGGGGGGGGGGAGGAGAGAGAGAGAGAGAGATTTGCCAGAAGGTAGTTCAGATCCAGTTTTTCTTAGTCCAATCAACACAACCATGTACAGCTGGAATATTGTATTTTATTAAGCATGGAACCACTCTATGGAGCCTTCATTATTGATAGGTTTTCCTCTTTGTGATTTCATTTTACTTTGTTCAGATGCAATAAAGTTGTTCATTTCTGCTCTCTTTGCAAACACAATCTGCCCATAATTGGCAGTCCATCTACTTCAAGGAGGTCAAATGATTTAAAATGCTTTTCTTCTGGCATACCAGGGCAGTTGTGTTTGTAATTCTAAGTGATTTATTCAGCCAAAGCAGAAGGACAAAGAGGCAAACAAAACTGTTTAGCCCAGTACTGACCTTTTTCAGGGGAAACATTAATTATTTAATAATCTCCAACATTTTCCAGATAAATAACCTGTTTACTTTTAATTACATAACCAGCAGAATGCTATTGTTAATACGATAGATGATAGAGAGATAGACAGACAGAAAGAAACATAAAAAATGGTGTGCTGAAGTGCTGTTTTGTTTAGTTCAGACTGGGAAGAGGGATTTCAATGGTACCAGTACACGTTATCCTGCTCTCCCAGCCCACAAGGAGACACCCTTGGTCCCTCTATTATCAGCTATCCAGGGCACCTAGATGGATTAGGAAGGTTATTGTGAGCTCACAGAATTCTATTCCATTCCATTCCATTCCATTCCATTCCATTCCATTCCATTCCATTCCATTCCATTCCACACATACATACATACATACATTCAACATTATGTCCCAAAAGTGCCTTTTCAAGAGGCAACTGGACTTTCTGGTTTTTCTTTGAAGACGTTTCACTTCTCTTCCAAGAAGCTTCTTCAGAGCTGAAGAACAACCATGACCTGGATGACTGAGAATCTCCATAGACAATTTAACATAGTATCTTGACAAATTTGCCCTCACTAGGTCGTAGAGCTTATTGTATAGCTCAAAGCCCCTCTTATAGCAAAAAGACTCTAGAGGTATTAACTTTAGCTCTTTTTCACTGGGGAAGTGTGCATGTATTCCCTTTCCTGTCCCTCCGTCACTGATATTCGCACAGCTGGGTCAACAACAGGCCAGAATTGAGCACAAAGGAGAGGGTAGCTTCCAACAGATTTTGTCAAGAAAGGCATTCATTTTCAGCTCAGAAAAATAAGGGTGGTGTGGTGGCTGGGGACAGATCTCTTCTTGTCTGTGGCCTTTTGTTGGCCTAACAGCAGCCTTTCACCATTCAGGAAGGCAGCGGTGGGCGCTCTGCAGGATCTTTCATAAGTAATCATCATTCTTTGTTATGTAGCTCTGAATTGGTCATTCGGCTCTGAAAAGGCAAGTTTTTAGGCCAAGGCAGTCTAAAGAAGGACGGTAATGGTGGCTGATGAGTCTTCACTGGTCATTAATTCCTGTCACAGAGTATTTGTATAATATCTGGCTCTGTGGCCATCTGGCCATAGACTAATCCTGGCCCAAATTTACATTTCGGTTTCTCAAAGACTTTCTTGCCCCACAAAAGAGGATTCTATTTCCCCCCTGTGTTTTCTCAAGGCTTGAGATTTTACAGGATCATCTGTAAAGGATTCCATAAAGTCATAAAACTATCATAAAGATAATAGCTGTGATTTGGGTTCTCATCATATAGCTGCCAACTTGGTTTTTTTTAAAAATGCCCTCTCTCGTTAACCCTGCTTAAGAATGTTCCCCCCCCCCCAAATTCCTCTTGGTAGGAATTTGATAATAATAAGAGCACCAGCGTGCCTACCATTCCTGTCCTAATGTTTCCGTTAATTGTATTCACTTTATGTATTCAATTCATGCTTATACTTATATATATTATCTAAAATGTACTCGACAAAATAAATAAAATAAATAAATAAAAAAATTTTCTTATTGTTGAATTTAGAGGCAACATCTTCTTCTTTGCCTCCTTTAGCATCTGTGAAGATGCAGCTTTAAATTGATCTGGTTGTTTCATTACCTTTACACTGATCTTGTTGGTGCACTGCATTTACTATTTCTGATACTTGGTTTTATGGAACTGTGTGTTTGTAAAAAATAATATGCATCAGATGCAGCTGAATACCAAAGGTAAAATTGAACTGGATCTCTTTGGGTCAGGTTTTTGACCCCATGAAGCAAAACCAGATACTTTATGGAATGACCAAAACTGAACTGGGATCTGTAGTGAAATAGAATCCTAATCAGTGTTTAACAAAAGGGAAGAGGCGATGCCTAGTATGGCAAGGAAATATTCTGAAAGGACTAACGTTTGGGAGTGAGCCCATCCACTGGTAAAATGAGCAACCATTAAGCATTCTAAATACACTGTCATTGCTATCTAGTGTGAAGAAGATACAGAATTTCAGAAATGTCACAATCTGCATTTTGGTAAGCTGCAGATGTACCTGCAGATAAGAACAAATAACTTCAAGATGCAGAAGAGAGTTTGCAACAGCAGTCAAATCCAGAAAGCAAACACAGGTAACTGATTCAGCAGGATTCATTAACTTCTCTTTATATCCATAATAACACACGAAATAAATATACAACACCAAAAGCACATTTTCCAACGTGGTAGTAATTACAGGCAAAATACAGGCAGAGAGGAGAGAGCAGTTTCAATTCAGCAGACTAGTTTCAGTTTCAGTTCTCAGCACATCACTCAAAGCTGCACATCACTCAAAGCTAAGTACAGCTAAGCCACGCCCAGGCTCCTTGCTGTCTCAGCTCCCATTGGCTGACCTTGTTACTAAGCCCTATTCATTGGCTGACCTTGTTACCATGTCTTTGCCAGTCATGAGTACACCGACAGAATGTATATACAGATTGTCTGGGGAAGACAATTTACAGGTAGCCCTCAACTTATGACCACAATTGAGCCCAAAAATTTGGTTGCTAAAGGAGACATTTATTGAGTTTTACCACATTTTGCAACCTTTCATGCCACAGTTACTAAGCGAATCACTGCAGTTGTTAAGTTAGTAACATGATATGTTAAGTGAATCTGGCTTCTCCATTAATTTTGCTTGTCAGAAGGTCGCAAAAAGGGATCATGTGACTCCCGAGACACTGCAATGGTTATAAATAGGAGTCAGTTGCCAAGTGTCAGAATTTTGATCACATGACCATGGAGCTGCCATGATGGTTGTAAATGTGAAAAACGGTCATAAGTCACTTTTTTCAGTGATGTTGTAACTTCAAATGGCCACTAAATGAATTGTTGTAAGTCAAGGACTACCTGTATATGTCTATTTTAGGCTGTTGGAAAGAAACATTACCAGGATCATTTCTGAGCTGGGAATAAATTATTCAGGCAGTTTCCTATGAATCAAAAGTGGGGTTTATGTTTGAGAGAGTAGTATACAGAGTCAGCTTTTGGAGGTCAACACACCAAATCCTCCTTGAACGCGCTTTATACAGTGGTGGGATTCAAATTATTTTACTACTGGTTCTGTGGGTGTGGCTTGGTGGGCATGGCAGGGGAAGGATACTGTAAAATTTCCATTCCCACCCCACTCCAGGGGAAGATTACTGCAAAATCCCCATTTCCTCCCCACTCCAGGGGGAAGGATACTGCAAAATTTCCATTTCCTCCCAATCAGCTGGGACTCAGGAGGCAGAGAATAGATGGGGGTGGGGCCAGTCAGAGATGGTATTTACCGGTTCTCCGAACTACTCAAAATTTCCGCTACCGGTTCTCCAGAACTGGTCAGAACCTGCTGAATACCACCTCTGACTTCATATAGGGAAACCTTGCTTTTGTTCCATGAAAGTGTGTGAAAATGGACCCTTGAGGAATTGTGGGGAAGTGCTCTTAGCCAGTGTTCCGAGAGGGGGCGCTCTGCTGTCAGGTACCCTCCTGGGTAGCAGTTTCTGCTTATTTAGTAGCATTGCTGATTTGAAACAGTAATCTCTTTAGGGAAAGGATTCTTTTCTTACTTAATCGGAGCTAAGCTTAGCCTGGAAGGAATATTTGCCCAATTAAATTGGTGTTTCCTGATGCATTTTAATCTTTGTGCTGAACCCATTCTAATTGTGATTTTTAACCTTTTGTTCTGATGACAGTGGGGAGACTGTATTGCAGGAGGACACGGTTTCCTTCCCGCAAGACAAACATGGGAGAAATCTTAATGAAAATGGGGTGGTTTTGTTCAGCTTTCTAAAAATATCCATAGGCTGAGGGTAAAAGGGATGAAATCAATTTAAGAGGGTAAATGTAACATTAACAAAAATGGAAATAGGTTGATTTTGAGGGGAAGGTGGCCTAGTGGGGAGATTAAAATGTCCTCACAACTATGTGATTGAAGCCCTGCTCCTTTTTCCATGGGCTGGTCTTTGATCATGCAGTTGTGACAGTTTTGATGCCCTGCTTGGACACCCACAGAGACAATGATAAGGTCTAGACTTGGGACCACCATTTAGCACCATTGGGACCGCCATTTAGAACAATCCTTAGTTCCTAGTAGCCTCCATCTGCCTTTCTGGCACTTTCTGAGAGACACCATACTGGGTCCATCACTGAACCTACAGACTCGTTTTGGATAGCCTAAGATCTGCTCCTCCTGTGTCTTTTCTATTTCTTACAATTTGTAGTTATTACACTTTGATTTGTTTCAAAAGAGCTTGCAGTCTCAGTGTAAGTAAGGTAGAGAGAATAGCACGGCTGCTGCTATTCTGTGCTTGGGAATAGCTTGGGAGAGAGTAAGACTGCTTTCTTGAATGTGCCGCCTGGTCCATGCACCGGCTGCTCAAGTGCACACCCAACCTGCCACTGATGAATGAATGAAATAAATGGTGTGCTTGCGCAGCCAGTGCATGGACCAGGGCGGCAATGGTAACAGCACATTCAAGAAGGAGAGCAGCTCTGGTAACTTTCAGGCGCTTGCCTTCCCTGGCAACCAGCCGTGGGAGAAAGGTAAAGAGTAGGACATGCCACATGGCGAAGGGTGAGCGGGCAGCGGCTCCACGGCAAGTCTGGAGTCAGGGAATGGTGCATTCCCCGACCCGGTTGAGGCAGGTGGTGAGCAGGTGGCAGCTTCAGGGCTTCAGTGAATGGTGTGTCTCTGGGCCCCAGCCCCCGACTGAAAGTGAAGGGAGAACATGTGGTGAGAGGGCAGGGCAAGGCCAGAGTCTCTTTCTGGGCGTGTCGCTTCTGCTTGTTGGGCCACTTCCTGAAGCTGGCAGCTCTGCAGCCAGCCGCTTTGCTTTTTCCCTCTTTTTCCTCATGGGAGGCTTGCATGGTGGCACCAGCAGAAGCACTGTGGGGAAGTGGCCCAACAAGCAGAAGCCCAACAAGCAGAAGCGCTGCACCCAGAAAGAGAAGGGCAAAAGGGGCCAGTGGGCTGCAGAGGCTAAGGCGGGTGGGTGGAGCCTCCAGCTGCCATCGCTACCGGTTCTCCAAACTACCAGTCATCATCGCTACCAGATCGGCCGATCGGGTCCGAACCGGGAACATTTCACCCCTGATCTTGAAAGGCCAGTATGTCTAACTATATCAGAAAATATATTTTTCAATTCACCAAACTTCTATAACTGACTTGCAAATCATAATCAGAGACAGCTCAAATTGCACGCATCAGAATTCTGTTTTCTAAAATGCTTCCCAATAATAACTGTTTAACTGTTGCTTAAATCAATGGCTGTTCTTGGAGATGTGGACTGCATAATGCTATTGAGCAGTACATTCAATTTATTGAATGGGGCAGGGCAGCAGTTGGTTATCAGAAGGGCTTTTAGTTGTTAAAAATATCCACTTGCTGAGAGTTTTGGCTCAGTACCAGTAAGACAATAAACAAATGTCTGTAGATCAACATCCTTGACAAGGCTGTTGAACATACAGAGCCTTACATTTATTGATTACTGTGAAACTGGAGACTTAATACTAAAATGCAAAAGTGGCTGCACAAGATGAACAGTCTTTCCTAATCCATTGAAAAGCTGCAGAAAATCTTGATACCGATTATCACAGGGGGTAGGGCAGGGGTCTGCAACCTTAAACACTCAAAGAGCCTTTTGGACCCCTTTCCCACAAAAAAGAAAACACCAGGAGCCACAAAACCCTTCCATGCCTGACTATTTCTTGAGCGGCCACAAAACTATCATATATAGTTGAATTAAATGTTCTGTTTTCTTCTGAAATTTTTCTTTTCTTGGATTTATCCATGGTTGGCCTACCAGGGGTTGAAAAGCTCAATAAATCGTGTGCGAGAGGCTGTCACACATTGGTGGTTGTGATGCATATTTTGAGTGACAGGGAGCCGCAGCAAAGGGGTGAAAGCACCACATGCTGCTCCAGAGCCGCAGGTTGCTGACCCCGGGGGTAGGGCAAAAGAAGGACACCATCTATCAGCAAGCATTATTACGAGTATACTTCTAACTATGGCAAAGTCTTTTCTCCTTTTGGCTGCTTATTAAAAATAAATTTGACAGCCTTGAAGACTCATGTCTGGTTAACATCTTTCCTCTTGGTCATCTTCCCTTTTGTAATAGTTCTGATGAATGGCAAATGCAAGATTCTTCTTGAATGGATGTGCAGAAAGAAAATGGATGTTTCTTTGAAAACAAAACTCAATGGATGAAAACAGTATTAGGAAAGATGATGATGCTCAGTGGTAGGTCTCGTGCTTTAGAGACCATTTGTCAATATAGGTTAAGGGTATCAAATATGTACTGTACTGAATATTGGGCAGCAGCAACAAGGACCGAAAGTTTTCCATGCCATGGAAATGTGAATGCTCCATTGGATATTGGGCATCTCCCTTCTTGACCACATCACAAATGACACCATTCAACAACATTTTGGTATGCACCAATAATACAGAAGAGGAAAGAAGGCCGACTCCATTCAACCTAGAAATAAGGAGAAATTTTCTGACAGTGAGAAATATCAACCAATGGAACAGCTTGCCTTCAGAAGTTGTGAGAGCTTCATCACTGGAGGCTTTCATGAAGAGATTGTGGACCCTGCACTTGCAGGAATATGCTAGGATGAAGAAGAAGGAGGAGGAGGAGGAGGAAGAGGAGGAGGAGGAGGAGGCAGAGGAGGAGGAGGAGGAGGAGGAGGAGAAGAAGAAGAAGAAGAAGAAGAAGAAGAAGAAGAAGAAGAAGAAGAAGAAGAAGAAGAAGAAGAAGAAGAAGAAGAAGAAGAAGAAAAATGTACTGCAAAATTCTTGATGACCATTAGATAACAGCAAAGAGATACAGAAAAGTAGTGCTTCTGGATTGAATGTATATGTTCTTACATGGATCATATAGATCTAGCTACTATCATTGAGCATTCAGATTAGACTAGTACAGTTTGCTTGTATGTGGTTGTCCTAGAAAACTTCAGAAACTCCCGTTGTTGCAAAAAGTAGCTGCCAGGCAGATTTCTTTTTGTTTTGCTTTAGCCAGAGCATACTGCACAAATTCAGAACATATTGCAACCATTTACATTGGCTTGTTGTTCATTGCTGGATAGTATTCAAAACGCCGGTTGTTACATTTAAAAGCATACATAGCTTTGGATTGGTGAATCTGAAAAAACTTCTCCATTGCCAATCTGCTCATGCACCAAAAGTCTTCTATCATTTCCAGCAATTTGGAAATGATGCTTGATAAACATTGCAGGCAATCATTCCAAGAGTTAAATTCAAATTTATGTATATGTGTGGAATAGACAGGAAGGGCATTTGTGGGGAAATGGTTGAATCTATCCATTTAATGTTTCTCTATTATTTTTCAATCTTAAAATGGTGCATCCTATTTCCATATCATAATAAGGACATACTGGAAGGAATATTTTAGAGTTTTGTGTGGTGATAATAAAGATTTAACGAAGAGTGGAATTGATACAAATGCTACAAATACTAATATCCAAGGGGAAATATTGAAAAAGAAATATTAAAAGATATAGAGTATAGAGTGTAGAGCATATTTGATGACATCTGGGTGGGTGGGCGGAGCCTTCTATCGCTGTTACTACCAGTTCGCCTGAAATGGGAGAACCAGTCACAACCCACCATTGGCTGCAAGTATATAGAGTGAAGGTGGGGGGAAAAAGTGAAAATATGAATATGATTTTCCTATAGTATATCTGGGTTTAATGTTTGGGAAGACTGCAGATGAACTTTGGAAGAATATTGTTAGGTTTCAATTTTATACTATCTCCATCCCTGAGGGAAGAGCCAGCTTTTTGTGGCTTTTCAGAAGGTTGCTAAAAGGGTGGGGACCTGCTGGATAATATTGGGAGCAGGATGTTCCACAGGGTAGAAGCTACTATGGAAAAAGGCTGCTAAGCACCCAGAGTATGCCCACTAAATGGCAGACACCTTCAAGGAAAGGCATTCCCCTAAATTGTGCATTTTTATATGCATTTTAAAGCAATAGAATGCCTGCATGTGTTTAACAAATGCCAGCAATTTTAGCTTATGTTTCCCTACTGTAAAGATTTTTTTATAACTTTTTAAATTGGAACACCAAAGTGAGCATAGTACATGCATTTCACCTTACGTGGATAAATTCACGTGCAAATATTAATTTAATTTTCTCTGGCTTATTTATTTATGTCAGAAGCATCATTATTAAAATTTTGTGCATAGGTATAAAATAAGAACATAACATTTAAAATATAAAAGACTAACTTAGACTTGCCCAGAAGCGTGCAACATTTATTTAATTCTGTTGCACAGTCATAAGGTCCTCAGAAGTACATTGGGGGCAAGTGTATATGTGTGTGTGGTAGTCTGCAGATCACCACATTCACAATAGACAGAAGTCACCAAGTATCCCCCTTTATTCAAGGTATTTCTTGATCTTGCTGTACCCCTGCACAGTCTATTTAGCGATTTCCAAACTTCCCACTTTTCTTTGTAGAGGTGCCAGCTCCTCTACAGGAGCCATCCAATGTTGATTTTTTTTTGTAGCCTTCCATAATTCCACTCTTTTAAATTTATCAATGCCTTCTGTCAATCTAAGGAAGCTTTTCCTAGATTTTAATCTCTGAGGAGCTGCTTAGTGGCTATAAAGATGGCACCGTTAGATTTAAGCCTCCCTATGTAGGAAGACTCTAGCCTTTAAATTCATATAAGTTAAATTCTAGAAGGAAGTAAGAATTTGTATTATTGATTTGCAAATAAATTCTTCCTTCCCTTCCACTAACCTTTCTATTAAATTGGCAGAAAAATATATGTTTAATTAATGTTCAAAGAAGAAGAAAATTCCCTAATGTGTGACGGGGTGCATACTATTTTCCTAGTCACAAAGAAGCCAAAACATCTGTCTAAATTGCTTAACGTTTGTGGCACTATCATCCCTTTGTGATATTTAACTTTCTTAGCTTTTCAGACTTTAAACAAAGGCAAGGGAAGATGCAATTTAGAGGCTCTTTTTTTTTTCTTAAACAAGATGAGTGAACAACCAGGAATGCTGAAGAACAACAGAATTATGTGTGAACAACAGTGCCACGTTTATGAGTTCATGCACAAATAAACACATACACTTACCTAAAAAGGGAAAATGAGAAAAAAAAATAGAAGCAATACTCTAGGGAGAGCTATCATTTTAGTAAGTTATATTTTAATGCTCTGCTAAAATCTAACTTGCAATTTCACACATTTAAAAAGAACTTCTTGCAAATAAAATGTTTGTTTTAATTTTTGCTCATAATGTTTGAAAATGTCTTTTAAATTTCTTTTGAGGGTATTTCAAGCTTATGTTATAACTGGAGGTGGAGAAAGTGTACTGTTGGCATTGTCTTGTGTAACATATCTCCCTATCTTCAAAAAGGGAGACCCCAGCCTAGTTAAAAATTATAGACCAATTTCACTGTGTTGCAACACCTGCAAAGTAATGGAATCAATCATAAACTAATCCATTACCCTCCACTTAGAATCAAACAACCTACCCCCTAACAAGCAGTCTGGTTTCAGGAAAAAATTGTCCTGTAATTTGCAACTCCTACACTGCAAAACATATGGACTACACAACTCGACCAGAGTAAAGCAATAGACACAATTTACATAGACTTCTGCAAAGCCTTTGATTCAGTGGTACCTGACAAACTACTGTTAAAACTAAACTCTTATGGCATTTCCAGATCCTTGCATAAGTGGATAGCTGCATTCCTCTCAAACAGGCAACAAGTAGTCAGAATAGGGAGCACCCTATCAAACCCTGTGCCAGTTAACAGTGGTGTCTCCCAAGGTAGCATTTTAGGATTGACACTCTTTATATTTATATATACCTCATTTAGATTATGGTATGCATGGGGGCTGGCCTTGAAAAGTATTTGGAAGTTACAGCTGGTGCAAATTGTGGTGGCACCCTCTTAATGCTTAAACAATATGTTTGATCTTAAATACCTGATCATTATTAGCGGAAACCACTGGACAACACAAATGTTATGAGATCATAATCAACATCTTTCCTATAGTATATCTATGTCAACTTACACTGCTAAGTAAGAATCAAATTTGCATAATACTAGCTAACATGGTCACAGAGATTAAGTGGAGCAGCTGCCAAAAAAGCCAATGCAGTCCTAGGCCCCATCAACAGAGGGATAATATCAAGGTCACACAAAGGGTTAGTACCACTTTATACTGAACTAGTAACATCACACTGGAATATTGAATTTAGTTGCCACGTTATAAAGAAGTTGAGAGTCTAGAAAGATTGCAGAGAAGAATAACAAAGATGATAAGGGAACTGGAAGCTGGCTAAAACATAGATATGTCTAGCCTAACAAAGAGAAAGTCTAGGAGTGACATCATAGTAGTCAGTTTTCCAATATTTGAGGGGCTGTCACAGAGAGGAAGGGGTCAACCTTTTTTCCAAAGCACCTGAGGGCAGGACAGGAAGTAATGGATAAAAGCTTATCAAACATAATAATGTTTTGTCTTAACAACTTTGAATTAAAAAGAATTTTCCTGTCAGTGGAACAAGAGCCTCGGTGGTGCAGTGGACTAAGTGCTGTTAAGTGCCAGCACTTAGCTGCCAGCTGCCTGCAATTAGTACAAGTTCAAATCTCACCAGACTCAAGGTTGACTCAGCCTTCCATCCTTCTGAGGTAGGTAAATTGAGGACCCGGATTGTGGGGGCAATAAGCTGACTTTGTATAAAAAAGAACATCGCTTAGGGGGGGCCAAAAGTCCTAATAAGCAGGTATATACATAAAAGTATGCAGGCTATTGCTATAATGCATTGTAAGCTGCCCTGACTCTCTGGAGAAGGGCGGCATATAAATTGGACTAATAAAAAAAAATAATTAATCAGTGGAATGGCCTATCTCCAGAAGTTGTTGGTGCTCCATCACTGGAGGCTTTTAAGGAGAGATTGGACAACCATTTGTCTGAAATGGTATAGGATCTCCTGCTTGGGCAGACGATTGGGCTAGGAGGTCTCCAAGGTTCCTTCCAACTTTGCTATTCTGTAAGTATTCTATTTAAAAAAGGACAAAGTTCAGAAATATCGGTTTAAGATAGCAAGTTTTATCATTATATTTTGCAGATTCTCGAGAACATTGGCATCTGAGGCAGCCAAAGTAAAAACTTCCAAGATTCTCAAGACTTCACTTTCAGTGGAGAGGCATACTAATTTAACTGGGATGAAGAAATCCTTATTTTATATGTTCAACAAAGCAAATTTATTTCTCTGCACATTTTGCTAGAATATTAACCTAACTTGGAAAATATTAGTATTTGTAAAATACAAAGGCAATTTATATAAACCACGTATTCACTTTTTGGCACATATTTTGCTTTGATATCTGGCTTGCTTCAAGTTGTTCCTTAAGCCAGTGCTCACTAATTTATTTATATGCTACTGTTACAGAAGTTGCCAATTTTTTATAAGCAACTTTGTGATACAGATCAGTTCCTTGGTGCCAAAGCAGCATCAGATTCCTTGGCTTATCATATGACATGCTATGAAACTTTTGGATATGGAGAGAATCATCTAAGAAACACTTCCCATTTCTATTTATTATATAACCATACTTTATTCTTAGTAGCACTGTGGTATTATATCTATTTAAAGAAAAGGAATAGGAATAATCTAACATTTAATGAAAACAAGCAATGGAATTGCTCCAGTAATATTACGAATGAATCAGCAATGAGAGGCTAGCAGATGAATTCCCTCTACTGTCATCATGTAGCTCTCCCTGTCGTGTTACATTCTAACTCTATACAGTTAGTTTTAATTGGAAGTAACATTCTGTGTTTGTGTTCTAAAACAGTCTATCCTACAATTACACTAACCTTATACCCTCCCCCACATTTTCTTCTAATTGCTGCATGAGATAAAATAATCCAAACTAGCATGTTTAGTAGATTGCCATGCCAAAGAACAGAACAGAACAGAACAGAACAGTTGGAAGGGACCTTGGAGGTCTTCTAGTCCAACCCCCTGCTTAGGCAGGAAACCCTATACCATTTCAGACAAATGGTTGTCCAATCTCTTCTTAAAAATCTCCAGTGTTGGAGCATTCAAAACTTCTGGAAGCAAGTTGTTCCACTGATTAATCGTTCTAACTGTCAGACTGTTATGAAAGTCAGAAAGATCTGGCTAAGAGATAGCCAATTCCATTAAATAGCCTTGAGCTAAATAACCAAGGCTAGAGAATATTGTATTCTCTGCATTTTGAGACATATTCATAGGTCAGCAACAGTGCTTGTATTTTGAAAGCAGAGCTCCTGCCAATAAAAACTGACTATATATATATATATATATATATATATATATATATATATATATATATACATACATACATACATACATACATACACACACACACACACACATATACATACATATATGCATACATACATGTATATATATATATGCATACATATATATAGGTCTTTGGTTATTCGGGTCTTCTCCCATGTAACATTGGAAGTATCTTGGCGACGTTTCGACGAAGTCTCATTCGTCATCTTCAGGCTGGTGTTCTCGGCTTCATGCTTCCAGGAGCAGTGTGAGATCGCAGCTGTCTCTTCCTTTTAACTGCTAGTGGGGGTGTGAGCTGATTGGGTGGGAGCTTGGCTGTGTTCTGATTGGGTGGAGGTGTGTTCTGATTGGTTAGGGGCTTGGCTGTGCTCTGATTGGATGGGGGGGTAGGTTGTGCTCTGATTGGCTGGGGGTGTGTTCTGTTTGGGTGGGGGCTTGGTTGTGCTCGGCTTAGTCTGAATTGCAGGGGGATTTGAGCTGGTGAGCTGCGTTGTTGTTTGGCTTCATGGTTGTGGCCATGAGAGCTCTTCATGGTGGGTGTCAGTCTGCTTCATGTATGGATTGGAGGGGTTAAAAGTGGCTAATGATGCAGCTGTGGTCTGGCTCCTGGTCCTTGGTCATGCCTCATTATCAGTGTGGGTTTCAGTCTGCTTTCTGCGTGGATGTGTGGTGGTGACATCCTGTGTGACTCTTATGAGTGTGGGTCTGGTGTCATTCATCGTGTTAGGGACTCGTTTGTCAATAAGGGCGGGTTTCCAAATGGCTGGTAGGGGGGAGGTATCGTCCCGTTTGTTCATGCTGAGTGGGCGTTTTTCTATCTTGATGGCTTCTCTGATTATTCTGTTATTAAAGTGTTCAGTTTTGGCGATAGTTCTGGTCTTTTTAAAGTCAATTTCATGTCCTGTGCCCCCAACCAATCAGAACACACCTGCACCCAATCAGAACACAGCCAAGCTCCTACCCAATCAGTTCACACCCCCACTAGCAGTTAAAAGGAAGAAACAGCTGAGATCACACATTGCTCCTAGAAGCACAAAGCCGAAAACACCAGCCTGAAGATGACGAATGAGACTTTGTCAAAACTTCACCAAGACACTTCCAATTTTATGCAGGAGAAAACATGAATAACCAAAGACAGACAGACAGACAGACAGACAGACATACATACATACATACATACATATATATCACACATCAAATAAGGATGAGAAAGTTTATCATTATTTGTAGACCTATTATGTAAGGGGAGGAGAATCTATTGGGTTTTTTAAATTATTATTTTCTTTCTGGCATTTAGCTGAGGTGGATATATATATATATAATTTGTATGCTCAATGTTAGATATGTTTGATGTTCGGGAGGTTTTTTTTATACACATTGTTTTTGTTGTTGGATATACATGTTTCTGTTTCCTTTGTTTTGTATTTTATTCTTGTTGATAAAATGTAATAAATATTTTTTAAAAAACCAGAAGCAGCAAACGTAACAACTTCCATTCTCCTGCCTTTCCTGAACTAATTAATTAAACAAGAAAGAAAATTAATTGCGTTGCTGGCATCAGCTAAGCTTCCTTTTTTAGAAGCAGTAGCAGCTTCAGAAGAGAAGAATTGGGGAGCACCACACCTTCTCCACAGAGCTGAGCATGTTGGTTTTGCTTCCCTCGATAATTTTTTATTTTTAAAATTCTTTTCAATTCAGGGCAATTTGGTACATGTGTCAGTGATTGGAGAGAGAAACTGGTAAAAGAAAATGAGTTTCCTAACTGAAAATAAGCTTGATCAGGTCAAGGTTGAAGATTAAAAAGTATTCTAGAACATTTTCCTCAAGTTGTCCCTATGAAGTAGACAGTTGAGCAGACTTCAACCTCACTTCAAGCCCCCTTCTTCCCATTCGTCTCTAGGAAAGAGCACCAGTGGCCTACCCTCTGCTTCTCAGTGTGTGTGTGTGTGTGTGTGTGTGTGTGTGTGTGTGTGTATCAGAGGTGGGTTTCAGCAGGCTCTGACCAATACTGGAGAACTGGTAGCGGAAGTTTTGAGTAGTTCAGACAACCAGTAGTAAAAATTCTGATTGGCCCCGCCCCTGCCCCCATCTATTCTCTGCCTCCCAAATCCCAGCTGATCGGGAGGAAATGGGGATTTTGCAGTAACCTTCCCCTGGAGTGAGGTGGGAATGGGGATTTTATAGTATCCCTCCCCTGCCACACCCACCAAGCCATGCCATGCCATGCCCACTAAGCCACGCCCATAGAACTGGTAGTAAAAAATGTTGAAACCCACCACTGGTGTGTATGTGTGTGTACATACACCACAAAGATGTAACAGGAAGGAGAGCTCAAAAATACACAGAGAGATGAAACATGTTACTTTCTCAGGCAGAAGAAAATACAAATACCTCCTATGGATGCTGCTGGTAAAGGAATTAGAAGAAAAATCAAAAAGCCACGCTCAGCATATATTCCTTCCTTTGTTTTAAAAAGTAAGTGCAATGCAGGCTACAAACTTTTTACAAAGTTTGACACATGGAAAATTCAGGGCATATACTAGGAATTTCATTTTTGACCAGCAATAGATTGACAAGGATTCTAATTTAATTTAATTTAACAGTTAAGTCCTTTTTTTCACCTTTATTTCAGAAATAAAGAAATCATTGGGGTGAAAATGGAAAGGTGTAGGCATATTCTAAATCTGGTCTAGAAAACCAAACTCCTGGGTTGAGCAAAGACTTATATTCCCCAATTTTATTTATATAATCTTCCTAAATCACAATCTCTACATGGTTTCTGTTGCAGAGGCTTAGGAGATCTATGTGAAAATTAAGCAGATTGATGTTGCAAGTCTAAACTTCTCCATGCCAAAAATAGAAGAAGAATCATGCTGTCATCAACTAGGCACTGGTCCAAGTGTCAAACTGCCTTCATTTCAGAAAATCTTCTTTTGGAAGAACGCCCATCTGTTAGCCAGGATGTCTTTCTCATTCAGTTACCTGAACTATAATTGGAATGGTAGCATTTAAGGGAAAAAATGATTCCTGGATCATTTTGGAACAAGCATGCATCTTGTAAAGAGTCTGATGTAATGGTTAAGGCACCAGGCTGGAAATGAAGAGACTGTTGAGTTCTAGTCACACCTTAGGCACAAAGCCAGCTGGGTGACTTTGGGCCAATCACCAGGAGACCATGAGTTCTAATTCCACTGTAGCTGAAAGTTGGCTTGGTGACTGGGCCAGTCACTCACTCTCAGCCCAAGGAAGAAAAAGGCAATGGCAAATCACTTTCTTTCAAAAAAAAAAAAAATCTTGCCAAAAAAACCACACAAAAAAACAGGAATTTGTCCAAGCAATCAACAATGATTTGAAGGCATTTTTTAAAAGCACCTTGTAAAAATGTGATTTGTTTAATTCTATTTACATTCTAGGATGCACCACAACTGCAAAGAGAAACAAAGAGCCTTTTGCCCGTGGTCCTAAAGCCATTTTTTCATTCCCACATTGCAAGATGAGAAGGGTGGATAGTATACAACAGCAGTGCACTTTAAATCACTATTATGACAGCTTAGAACAGGGGTGTCAAACTTAATTTAATTGAGGGCTGCATTAGGGTTGTGTTTGACCTTGGGAGCCCGGGATGGGTGTGGCTGGGGTGGCCATGGAATCACTTGTGTCAAGGGCACCTGTGGTGGCCACATGCTAAACCAGGACTCCTCAGACCCTCCCTCCCTCTCATTATTCCTTCCTTCCTTCCTTCCTTCCTTCCTTCCTTCCTTCCTTCCTTCCTTCCTTCCTTCCTTCCTTCCTTTTCTTCCTTTTCTTCTTTTTCCTCCCCTCTTCATTCTCCTTTCTTCTTCCTTCTCCTCTTTCCTTCTTCTTCCTTCCTTGCACGCTTCCCATCTTCCCTTCTTTTTCTTCATCTCTCCTCTTTCCCTTTCTCCTTTCCTCTCCTTTCTCCCCACTCAAGTGCAAAAGGGGAAACATTTCTCCTTTTGTTTTGTTTTTAGTTTGTTTTGCTATCCTCTGCCAGCAAAAATGGAGCTCACCAACTATGCCACCTCCCACCCCCCCCCAAGCTCTGTTTTTGCTGGCACAGGACTGCAGGAGGCTGTTGTGGCCAAAAACTGAGCCTGGGAGGGCCGTGTGTAGCAGAGGCCAGGGCTGTGGAGTTGGGAGATAAATGTTCCGACTCCGACTCCTCAGTTTTTTGTACTTCCGACTCCGACTCCGACTCCAGGTACCCAAAATTCCTCCGACTCTGACTCCTCGACTCCGACTCCGACTCCACAGCACTGGCAGAGGCACCGGAGACCAGTCCTTCTCTGTTTTCAGGATGGCCCCACAGGCTGTATCTAAGGACCCATGGACTGGATGCAGCCTGCAGGCCTTGAGTTTGACACTCCTGGCTTAAAACAACTGTAAAACTGTCTTATTCTTCATTTTCCAGATCAGAAGTGAAGCAGACTGGTTTGCAAAATTTCTCATAGGTCTCGGGCTGCAACGAGAATTACATTTATTGAACTTTCCTCTTTAGACTTCCTACTATGCCCAATCAAGCATCATATAGCATCAAACTGCAGGGATATCATTTGAACCTGCAAATGTTTAGGCAGACAATTAATGGACCATTTCTGTTTCAAGCACAAAGTAAAACTCAACTTAAAGGAGGTTCATGAAGATTGTCATCTTTTGATAATCACAAATCACTTCTCTAATGTTGCAAAAGAACTTTAGTCTTGAATTTGACTCAAAAAATTGTGTTATTACTTTGGTTCATAACCACTCAGCCATAGACCCAAGCACTACAAACACACATATGCAAACCAACCCATGGGATGCATTATCTTTCCCACAAATATTAGCTTAACTGTTAAATACTTTTTCTGAGTTCCAACACTGGAGCTAAAATGTTACCAACCTAAACATGAAGTAGGAAGAAGTACATATTCAGGGCCTTCCAAGTGTCCGTTTTGACTCCAGAAGTTCTTCTGAATGTTTAATAGAATTTAAGAAAGAAATATCACACTGATGTATAGAACAATCTACTCCACTTGTGTTGGACTTCAAATGTTAGTTGGGCATGATAGAAAGTCCAGCACAAGGCACCAATAGGGAAAGGCCACTAAAGTACACTTAATTTCACATTTAAACATTTTACATATTCAAAAAGCCATTGGAAATATTGTAACATTATAGGAATACATTTGAAAAATGGTATGAAAATAAATAATTGAGTATATTTAAATATGAAGGACCTCCTGGAAAGCTGCTACTGGTCATATAAAATAATCATGAGATTAGGAAAAAGGACACATAATTCAGCCAAGAGCCTCCAGTGTTCCTTTGGGAATAGAGATAGCAAAATGGGTTTGAACTCGTGTATTCAGGACTGATGTTTGAGTATTGGTCTGATCTGAGCTGATTTTATAATGGAAAGATGTAGAATCTTTTATGAAAATTTGAAGCAAGCTTGGAAGAAATGGTCAAAGAAAACTACCATCTAAAATGTGATGATTTATGAAATGATATGTCCTATGTCAGTGAACACGCTCTGGAACAAAAAATAAAAATAAAAGTGTAAGTATATTTTGAAGAACTAGCCCTATGATCATTGGCAGACTAAGATGAGTGGTATATGGAATTGGATTGTGGGTTGGGCAAAGCCCTCATCCTGGCACATGATCTGCCACCACAGTCACTGCTTCATTGGCTCTCTGGAGCAGCTTAATCCCCAGCTTTCTGTTCTAGCCATCTGTTTTAGGTGTTACTACAAGGAGACCTCAGAGTAACAATAGCGATTTGCCTGTGCCATGATTTTGCTTTGGTCAGCCTTAAGTCAGTTTATTTAAGTCAAGATTGACTGGCAACAATTTTTCAGGGTTTCAGATTGGAGTCCCTTCCAACTTTACCTGGAGCTGCTTGGAATCTAGCCTGGAACCTTCTATATATGAAGCAGATGTTTTGCATTGAGTTATGCAATATTCTCTCTTTTTGCTATGGATTTCTACCACTTTGATACAAAAGATAGTAGGACCTGTTGAAATCTGACAGAGGAACTGTGATTTTGTGAAACTTTGTGATTAAGAATAGAGAGCAATATACTCCACTGTGACTCTACTTAATTCAGGGCACAGGGCTTTGAGGAAAACAAGCCATCCCCAGAAAGCAACGCTTTTGAGAAGATAGCATTGCCTGAAATATGAACTAGGAATCTGTGAGAGATGCTTACATATAATATTTATGTACATACATATAGGTTAAGATCTATCATTTGTTCCATCAAGAATACTGCAGGTAGAAGCATGGACAAGAACTATCCCTGCAAAACAATATTGCCTAAATTAATGATTTTTTTTTTAAAAAAAAGTATTTTAAGCCCATGTTTATTTGGAAAAAGTGCTTTTCTGCTATTTGCTATTAGCACCAGATATTTCTTATATGGTAAATGTACCTTGGGAACCTTTTCAGAGGACAGGCATTATTGTATAATCATTGTATGTTGGGGCCAACATCAAAATTAAATAGGTGAAAGGAAGATGTTTTCAATTTTTAATCTGTTATGCAGTATTCCATATATATGTACTATATATATGCGCCAATGAACAGTGATACAGTTGTCTTCATACTTACCCAAGGATAGGTTTCACTGTATTTAATAGGACTTAGATGCATCAGATTGTGCTTCAAATGAACAAGTTTCAGTGAATCAGTATATGATTACATAACACTAATAGCAAGCATTTTCCTGTTGTAGATTCTTTCTTGTTTTTACCAATAATTTTAAAACCTTTCATCCAGGTATTATAAGACGACTGTTGTTCTTTAAGCAATACAATGCCTTTTTTCACTTTTTTTTAAAAACAAAATTCATCCTTTTATTTTATAATAGATATTATAAATAATTGAAAGTGTGCATGCAGTCAACTGCATATTATACAAGCAATATCTATGTTAATAACTGTTTTCTTTGGCAGGCCAGAATCCAGCTGGACATGCAATATTTACATATCAAAATCCATTGTTCATGTTCAAGTCATATTGAATGCAAGTGAAAATATATTTTTATATTTATAATTTATATATACACCTACACAAACTACAACTCTGCATTTATCTCTTTTTCTTTGGGTCTGTGGGTCTGTATCTATACAGACAAACTGACACTCTTACAAACGCTCACACACAGACATGTGTTTGTACATCTGTGTAGGAGTATGCGTGCATGCCCATTTCACAGCATTACGCTTGGTATACAAAGAAAAATAGGAATATATTAAAAGTGAATTTCATCCTTTTCTGACTCAGGTGACACTGGCCTTGAGACACTAAAAATGTCCTGACAAGGTATTTGTGATGGTAGCTGAGGAGATAAATGTGATTTTGAAGATGGTGTCTGCGATGTGTTCTTTTCAGACAAGATTTTTAAAATGTCTGCCACCTGCTTCTCCAGGATGGCCATCCGGCTGCTTATCAGCTGGATATCTTCCTTGAGTTCATGTTTGATCTCCTGGAGTGTAGTTTGTAAGGCTTGTTCTGGGATAGGGTAAAAGGGGTGTTTTGTATCTGGTTGACATGGGCTGTGCTCTAGGGGGCTACGGTTCTCCCCAGCTTTGTCCAAACGAAGGTCACTTTTTGTGATCCCACTGTCACAGGAGTCTGTTTTCCTCAGTGGGTTTTTTGTTACATTTTCTGAGTCAATGCTCTTGGGGTCCTCTGACAACAGCCCCATGGACTCTGCCTTGGTGACGTTATTCCACTCTTCCTTTTTTTCTTCCTGGCCTGCCATGTTGTTCTTTAATCGAAGCCATCCTTTCCCATTGCCGTTTTTCATCCTGACAGGGCTGGTAACTTTGAGACATTTGGGGTCACCATTGCTATTAGGTTTGAGCTCTGTGGCATCCCTGTTGTTTGGTTTGACCACCTCATTGGTTTTCACATAGGACAATGATGTCTGGATGGGTGTAATTTGAGATACCGTGACCACACTTGTGCCAGTGATGGCAGCACCGTTCTGCATGGTTCGGGTGTCCACCTGGAGGGTATTCCTCTCAGGATCAATGATTACCGTCCCTTGGTTCCGCATTTCCTTCTGCTGTTTGAATTTCTGGAAGAGCTTCCTGACAGGGTGGTCCACAGGGATGCTCAAGGTCACTTCATTCTTTTGTCGCAGCCGCTCCTCCTCTTCTTTCTTGACGTCACTGATTTTTCGGAAAATAATCTGCAATGAAGGGGAATAAACAAGTTATGTGGTAAGAAGGAAATGAACTTTTGTGAGTGAACAGCTGTATTTTCAACATGAACATATATTACAAGTTTAATAAGAGTAATGCTTCCTTACTTTTTTTATATAAATTTATTGAAAGTGAATTTAAAGAAATTTGGCCAACACAAACTGGATGATGGATACAGTATGATCCCCCAACCTTATGTACTGCATTATTCTCTGCTATTTTATAATCTTTCCTGGGGAAAGTTAGAGCTTATTTCCCCTAATGATGACATTCACACAAAAGCACAACAACAAAAACATTATTTATTTATTATTTATTTATTTATTTATTTATTTATTTATTTATTTATTTATTTATTTATTTATTTATTTATTTATTTATGCTTATAAACTGCCTTATCTCCAATGGAGTCAGGGCGGCTCACAATAATAAAATTCACAAAGTCATAATACAAAGTTAAAATCTGATTAAACCCACTAAAATTTAAAATCCTTAAAACCCCATTAGTCCAGGTCGGGGAACTTGAATAACCAAGTTTTTAATTCGCGGCGGAAGGTGCGAAGGTCAGGAGCCAACCAGAGCTCCAAGGGGAGTCGATTCCAGAGGGTGGGCGCACCCACAGAGAAGGCTCTACCCCTGGGGGCCACCAGCTGACATTGTCTAGCTGACGGCACCCTGAGCAGGCCCTCTCTATGGGCGTGGATCGGGTGATGGGATGTCGTTGCTGGCTGCAGGTGATCTGCCAAATATCCTGAGCCTAAACTATGTATGGCTTTATAGGTCATCACCAGCACCTTGAATCTCACCTGGAGGGCAATCGGCAATGCAAGTCACGCAGGAGGGGTGTAACATGGGAGTATCGGGATTCTCCCATCACAACCCGCACGGCTGCATTTTGTACCAGTTGAAGCCTCCGAGTGGCCCTCAAGGGCAGTCCCACGTAGAGAGTGTTACAGTAGTCAATACGTGAGGTGACTAGCGCATGGGTAACCATGTGTAGGGCATCTCGGTCCAAGTTCCAATGAAGACAGAAGAATATAAACCCATATAGGATTCTGCAGCAGGGATTTTGAAAATAGGTTGTGGTACACTATAATTACAGCTCTCTTGAGCATGGCCTAAAATAAATTCACCGTAATAGTTCCAGAAGCTAATGAAATACCTCCATTTAATACAAAGATATATGATAAATGGTGAAATTATAAACAACCTTACAAAGATTTACCAGGAAGAAACTATAACTGAAACTGTTAGGACTTAAGGCCCTGCTCACAGGGGTGAAATGCTCCCAGTTTGGACTGGATTGCCTGATCCGATAGTGATGGCAGCGGGTGGTTGGGAGAACTGGTAGCAAAAATCCCTGCACCCCCCCCCCCTCCCACACACACACCATGCCCACCTGGGCTGCACGATCATCAAAGGCTGTTTTTTAAAACTTTTAAAAGCATTTTTTCTAAAACCTCTTCCGACAAAAAATGCTTTTAAAAGTTAAAAAAAAAAGTCTCTGATGATCCCACGGCTCAGTTGGGATCGTCAGAGGCTTTTCAAAGCATTTTTTTCCTGCAACCTCTTGGCTGAAGAGGTGGTTAAAAAAATGCTTTGAAAAGTCTCTATGGATCCCAGCTGAGTTGCCTGATCGGCAGAGGCTTTTCAAAGCATTAGAAAAAATGCTTTGAAAAGTTTTTTTTTAAAGTTGGCCACGCCCACCATCACATTAACCCCCCCACCAAGCCACACCCACAAAACTGGTAGTAACAAATTTTACATTTCACCCCTGCCGGCTCACAATATATTATAAAGGTTCTTACAGCAATTAAAATCTATTGGCATTTCAATAATGTTGTATAGAAGGCAAGAGTGTTTTTGACGAGATCACAATGAATGAGTAAGATAGGAATCTGATATGCTGAAAGTTAATCTAGAATATCAGTTGAGTGATCAAAGTTGCCTTTGTTCTAAATAAAAGAATGAAAGCGTATCAAATATAATAAGGAAACAATGAGAGCCTGCAATTACTGCAATTGTTCACAATAATTTAGGACTTCAAGTTATGCCAGTTAGAATCTATCAAGGAGGAGGAGGAGGAGGAGGAGGAGGAGGAGGAGGAGGAGGAGGAGGAGGAGGAGGAGGAGGAGGAGGAGGAGGAAAAACAGTTGATGCTTTTATCTCTTTGATCTGACCCAAATAGAGAATAGACAGATATTCATTTAAGAGCTGCGTGTTCCTTCCTTTGACTGCTGTTTTCTGCAGTCCAAGCTGCAGGGGACAGCAAATAAAAATTTTAATTATATGTCACTCTCTCTCTCTCTTGCTACAGCTGGTGCTCTGGACAAGTTACAAAACACTGTCATGTACTCAGCAATGCTAGAGTTTGCAAAAATAATATCAACAAAAACAACATTATACAAAAATATTAAAGTAATTTTAGGGAAAAAATGGTGGTGAGGTTGAGAAGAGTTAAGAAAATGAGCATAGAGAGACTGCACAAATTTTAAATGTCTATGGAGAGTCTCATTCATCCAGGTCAAGGTTGTCCCAAAGGTGCTTTTTCAAGAGGCAACTGGACTTTTTTGTTATTCTTTGAAGACATTTTGCTTCTCATCCAAGAAGTTTCTTCAGTTTTGACTAGATGGTGGGGAATGGAAGGATTTATATTCCTTGCAGAAAGTTGGTCATTTACATTCTTTTAGAGAGTCATTGAGGGCATCTGGAGGTTTATCTGTGTCCTCAGTGTCACCTGAGTGGTGCAAACAGGTCTAGAGCTTTATTGGAACTGCTGAAAGAATTGTGTTGTAGACTGGAGATAGATGATGTCATATCCCTCCTCCTCTGTTGAGAGAGGGCTCTTCAATTTTGATATAGATCGGCTTTGACTCCTCTTTCAAACTAGCAGTCTTCTCTGTCCAAAATGTGGACTTTACTGTCTTCAAGAGTGGCCTTTTCTTTTAAATGCAGTTGGAGTGCTGAATCTTGTCCTTATGGGTTTGTTCTCCTATTTTGTGCCATGCGTTTATGAAGTGGTTGTTTTGTTTCTCCAATCTACAGATCTGCAAAACAACCATTTCATAAATGCATGGCACAAAATAGGAGAACAAACCAATAATAGATGCCATTGAGCAGTACTTGTCCTCATCTTTTTTTGAGCTATGAAAAGCAGATTTTAGGCCATTGGATACACACCAAGTATAGGATCTGCCAGTAAACAGTGATCTTTCCTGAGGCTTCACCTGTTACTTTATGGATTGCAGTGCCAGAGGCAATACTAATTTCAATATGAAAAATCATGCCACAGAAGTCTTCAATCAACTTTTGACTTAGAACACATAGTTTTAGAATATCTCTCGATTAAAATATGCAAGACTTCGGGATAGCAGAAAATTGCAAATGGAAATCTCATTACCTGGGACACTGCAACTGTCACAAATAGATGTCTGTTGCCAAGCATCCGAATTTTGATCATGTGATCACAGGGATGCTGCAACAGCTACAAGTATGAAAAATGGTTATAAGTCCCCTTTTTCTTCAAGTGGCATTGTAACTTTGAACTTTCAATTAGATGTAAGTTGAGAACTACCTGTATCCATGGTGTTCTTAGGACTCTTCTCTAACCCCAAAGTTCAAAAGACCAATAGTCTTTCTATTCAACTTTTACTTCCATAAAATGTCACAGGAAACACCATTGGCTGCACCATTCTGATCCTTGTAGGTATTGACTTATTACAACATCTCAATATTTTTCTAAAGTCCTTCAAAGCTACTCTCTCAAATGCTACCCTACAACAAATTTATTGACCGCTGCTTGATGGATGATCCTGAAAGGCAGAAGCCATCTACCATTTCAATATCTCCATTGTCAGCAGGCTGTGGTACTTGTCATTACTTCGGTCTTTGTTATATTCACTTTGAAACCCATTTTTCACCGTACTAGTTAATTGTTATTATTAGAGCTTGCCATTCCTTTCCATTTTTGGCTATCCAAGTAGTGACATCAGCATAGTGCAGATTATTGATAGTTCTTCCTCCAGTTTTAAAACCATGTTCATTTTCTTTCAATCCAACTTCCCTTAATATATATTCCGTATAAAAATTAAATAAATACGGGAGAGTACACTTGTCTCATTCCTTTGTCAATTTGAACTCAGACTATTTCACCATGTTCTGTCTGTACTGTAGCTTCCTGACTTGTCTATATGTTTCGCATGAGAACAATGAAATTTTGTGGGATTTTATAGCTTGATGTGATGGACACACAAAAAAGCCTTTGTAAAATCAATGAAGCACATACTGTCTTCTTTTTGATATTCTTTAGCTTTCAATTATCCAGTATGCATCAGCAATAATATCACGTGTTCCTCTTTTTTTTTTTAACGCCAGCTTAAACATTTGGCATCTCATTTTTATATAGGGCTCTAATCTGCATTGGATTATTGTAAACATTATTTTGCTAGCATGTGAAATTAAAGATAATGTAGAATACTTCCTAGTCCATCAATTCCTATAGCCTTCTGAAAATGCTGTTTTAACTTAATTATTTAGTACTAGAGATTCTTGTAGATAAGAAATACCTTTTAAAATACCTTGGATATTAGCCTCTCTACTGCACAGTATTTCAGTATACTCCTTCCATCTTTCTTTGAACTTTAAATTGGTTACTATCTATCCTTTAGCATACATTTCAAGGTTGGAAACTCCTCCTTAGTTAAAGACTTCTCTATTTTCATCTTCAATATCTTTATAGATATTGTTGTAATACTTTTTTTTTAACAGCTCTTTGAAACTCTTTCTTAAGTTCTTTCTTCAATTTTTGTCTTTCCTGACTTCTCTTCTTGGCAATTTCCACGATTTATTCTGACAATCCGGCTTGCTTTTTTTCTGCTTCTTCATTTTTAGCAGGTTTTTAGTTCATTCCACAGTTTATCTGGTCTTCTATCAATGAGGTTCAGACTTTGAAGTAATTCCTGATGTTCCCACTGAAAATTGTGGTTATATGTTCAGAATCATATTTTACAAACTGATTTACTTTCTTCTTGCATATGAGCAGTTCATGATCTGCTTTACAGTCAATACCTGGCCATGTCTTCCTCACATATTTTAGATAAATTAAATCTAATTCAACCTAATCTTTAAATCCAGACTGGCACCAGTCTCATTTCAAGCAAAAGTTGGATATCCTGTGAGTACTATGTGAACAAGCAGCTTGTCTCTAACATAGGATGGTTGAATGGAGATCAGCCCAGAGAAACACACTAAAATTTGGGCCGCTCAGTGTAGTCCTGATAATAAAACAACAAAAGCACTAATTAAAGATATAACAGAGAAAGTCAGCTCTAGAAACTGGCATAGCACATAGAGTTTGGCCTTTTTGTCTAGTTGTTGGTCAGCATTTAAAAATTGCCTTAGAACTAGTAGGCAGACCATTCTGCTTCTACCATTGACCAACCAGCTATTTCTGTACTTCAAAAAAGTAATTCAGCAACAGACATACATCTTCTGCAGGAGGAAGAAATGGATACTATGTAGGGGCCTAGAAATCTATACTTCAGATTTCAAGAGTTGAGATGATTAAGTGGGTGGGATTCTGATGCATCATTTACTATGAGTTCCTTTGTCATTTAATGTGCATAGGGACTTCTCTGATCTCCAAATAATCTTTTCTATATCACTGTTTCCAAAATTCTTACTTGTTCTTAAGTTGCCTTAGTCTACTAACTTTTGGTGTCTTGTTAGTAGACCAGACCTGATGGGTAGATTAGTTAGTTACATGAGTCCTTGTGTGGTTGTCTTTGAGGATAGTGTAGCTTCATACTTTGATTAATGCTTCAGAATTCAAACCTGTGTGTCTTGGAACCAGGTTATTTGAAGGATTGTCTTGTCCTAGTTAATCTATTTGTCCCACCAGAGCAGTGAAGTGGAGTATGTTAAGGAAGTCTATCTAGTAAGACCAAGAAGAAGAGCCTTCTCTGTGGTGGCTCTTTGCCTATGAAATATCATCCCCAAGGAAATAAGATTGGAACCCATCTTGGTACTCTTTCAAAAGGCCCTGAAGACATGGTTTTGCTAATGGGCCTAAGGACCCCAGGGCGGTATGAAGCCCACCATACTTGTTGTTGCCAGGGGATGGGGTTCATCAGGTGTTATATTTGAGATATTACTCTGTAAGCCACTTGGAGTCATCATGAGTAAGTTGGGCAGTCATATAATTTTTCTAAATAAATTATTTTTTTAAAAAAAATTGGCTTGAACAAGCTTCCCATGAGGACAACACAAAGCAGATTATCCTCCTTTTCAAATTCATAAGTTCTTACATGGCCTTACTTAATATTTAGCACGCACCACTTTTTAGCTCCAACCCATATTTCTAGAAAACCTTTGAAGTACATCTTTTTTATTATGCAATTTATAAGAGTTTACACAGCAAAAATGAAGTCTTACAAAAATTTAATTCCATGCAAACAGGAATCCCCAGATTGATCTATAACCAAGATGGTTTTGCAGTTAAAACGTTATGGTCATAATTGAATTCTAAAATGCAATTGTTGTTCAGTAGACAACTGAAAAGCATTATATTGCAATTTCTGCTGGGTTGATAATGTGATCTTGAGACCCAGAACTCCATGATTGTGAGAGAAAAAAGATTTGCTTAAAAGGCCACGTGATTTTAGTTGTTGCCGGATATATTGGTTTAGTTTAATTTTCTGTCTGCAAATGAACACACATCTGAATCATCCATCTTTTGTTCCTATTCATTTGATGCTTTAAATTTTTTAAAATAAATAAATAAAAGGAGTCAGTTCACTCCTGCTCACAAATCTCTTGGACGATGTTTAGGGGAATAAGCCTTATTGCCTGATTCTGTAAAAATTGTCCATCTCTGCCCTACCAATAGGTGACAACAGTATCACTTGAACCTCGTTGTGCCAGGAGCATGTAGAAGCCATTGTTTCTGAAAGAAATGCCATCAAAATAATAAGAGACACAAGAAAGAGATTTTGTGGATGGAAAATAGAATAAAAGGCTCAAGTATAGTATATACTCAAGTATGTTTTGAATACTGTGTTAGCTAGTATAGTGACAGACTAAGATCTGTGTAAGACCTATCAAAGACCTATCATTGATTCCATCATTTCATATATTGGTGTTCTAACTAAATATGTTTTGTTCAATTTAAATCTTTGTAAGTTTTATTTCAACTAAGCGTCATGGGGTCTATGTAGGCCAAGGTGGACAATGGTGTGATCTTGGGGAATGTACAGGAAAGCAAAGAAGGGACATTTTTAATGCCCATAATTTTACAAAGTCTTCTGGATCTCATGTAGGATTTTTTTGATGATTGTTTAACATATACAGTTCCCTCAAACAGAATTTGTACAATTCCATTTTCAACCAATTAAATTGGTTGAAAATAAACTTCTGTTGAGATGTTTTCAGCTAAGAAACTGTGCAAATGCAAGTTGTGAGAGAAAACCTCATTTGTAATGCATTATTCAAACAGTGAACTGAGCATGGTTTTGTCTTTGCAAATGAAATGCTAACTTTTCTGGACAAAAATAAGTAATCCCCATTATGTAACACAGACTATTGATGTACAGCACCAATCAACAGTTAGCATACATGACTGTTTAAAAGGTCTGGGCATTTCAGTTTTACAAAATGTACCAATGCTTAAACATAATACGTTATATAAAATTATTTATAAGGCAGATTTGTAGGCAGAGAACTGCTAGATACTGGTTTAAATAAAGATAAGGGGATTTCAAAATATCAAGTCAAAATTGCAAAAAATGATAGAAATTCATTTTTAAAAAACTGTATATAAGATTAAAATCATATTTGCATAAGCTAAAGTTCAAAATCACCACATCCTCATTTTGAGCATTTTTCCTGAGGCCAAATTGGAAAAGTTGACGACACAGGTCATACACAGAAGCAAGAGGAAAGTTTCTTCTTATTTTCCAGTCCTCTATTTCAGAATCAAACTAAAATGGTCAGTGCCAGATTGTATAGCAAACTTTCACTCTTGGCTTCTACAACTTTCTCTGTTCTCTGTTCTATCCACATCGTTACAAGCCATGAATGTGCCATACCATAACCTTGGAGTGTCTACAGGAGATGATGAAAAAGAAAAAGAAGAATGGTGATCACACCATTTATTTATAATGAAATTTATTTGCCGCCCATCTCATTTCAAAGCAACTCTGGGCAGTTTACAACAATGGTGCAATCGAATTGCTGAATGTTTTTTATGTGAAAAAAAAATTGGTGGAGGATTGATTGTATTGTCATGGCTGTCATCTTGATTTTTTTTGATCATGCCTGTCAAAGGTGAAAAGTAGAATTTCTATGTGGTTAATAAAAAAAAAAAACCCAATTAATTTAGACATCGTCTGTCCATACAGATGATATGTGTGTAATTTTAAACCTTAAATCTGTGTGCATTGTGGTTGAAAAATATTCTCATCTTTATTTGATAGGGAACTGGTCCGGCATATTTTGCCTTGCCTATCAGCAATCTAATTCCTTTTATGCAATCAAAGATAACTGTGTGGGATGACTATGCCCAGAGCTATAAAGCAGCTCAACAACAACAACAAAAATAATATGAGAAGTAAGTAAACAAGTCTAATGATGCCATTAAGTGAGGCAATAATGAAGGGCTTGGTGGACTGGTTTGGAATTTTTGTTACATTTTGTTTCATTATGCTTCTGTAAAAATTGGAGAACATTATAAAATGCTGCTGGGAGATGCTGAAGAGGCTGAATAAAAAAAGCAATTTTACATGGAGCCGCTGGCGTTAGAAATGGCTAGGAACGGTGAGAGGAAATTTGGTTAATTATGCCAGGGTCTCATTGTCTGCTGCTGTACACAGATTGACATGAAAGAAATGTTTTCCAAGTATCTAGGATTTGCCCAGAAAGAGGACAATACTTAATCAACCTTGTCAGGTTGCAAAACCTAAGCAAGGATGAATCCAGGGAATATCTGTATGAGAGAGAACCATGAAACACCAGGGCAGCATTCCATGCTGGGAAATCAGTAGGACAGCCCAGAAAAAGACAAGAACAAACCAGTTATGTAGTGCCAGCAAGAAAACTATTCAGTTCGGTCCGTGAATATAACTACCAGGAGTTGATCTCAACTCAAGGGAGTCATTCCACTTTTGAACCAGGATTTATCATCCATGGAGCAATGATAACTCTGTAAGAAAAAGTGTTTCAGTAATATTGTAACAGGTATTATGACAAATCTGCCTTTAATTGTGGCTTCTTGCTGACTTATTCCTATACTGCTACTATTGGTTCAATGTATCCATTGTTTAAATACAAGAAGTTAGGGACTCTTAAATGAAACTGAATGATGGTAGATCTTATGGCATTTTTTTAAAAAAACCTAAACAATTTGAGATTGCTTTGCTGACAGTTGGTAATAGTTGAGATTCTCATAGATCAAGTGGCAGTATCCAAAGAAGCTTGCTAAAGAACAAAAGAGGAAGAAGGATACTACAGAGCATTCACACACTAATACAGAAGGCACAGTTGGGATGCTATGAGTTGAGGGCAAAAAATGTGAAGATCAAAGATTTACTTGCTTTCTTAAGAAAGGGGAAACTGCAAATGACAAATCTTGGTGTTAATCTTGGTATCAACAATAGAGACCTTCAAATTTCTATGTTCTACCACCTCACAACCTAAAATGGACACCCAACATCAAAAACGTCAATCAAAAAAGCACACCAAAAATATTCTTTCCAAGAATATTTGGGAACTCAGAAAGCTCAAACTGCCCAAGGAGCTGCTGATACAGTTCTACAGAGGAATTATTGAGTCTGTCATCTGCACCTCTATAACTGTCTGATTTGGTTCTGCAACCCAACAAGACAGACACAGACTTCAGAGAATAATTAGAAAAAGCAGAAAAAACAATTACAACCAACCTGCCTTCCACTGAGGACCTGTATAGTGCACGAGTCAAAAAGAGGGTTGTGAAAATATTTACAGACCCCTCACATCCTGGACATAAACTGTTTCAACTCCTAGCCTCAAAACGCCGCTATAGAGCATTGCACACCAGAACAACTAGACACAAGAACAGTTTTTTTCTGAACACCATCACTCTCCTAAACAAATAATTCCCTCAACACTGTCAAACTAGTTAATAAGTCTGCATTACTATTTAACTTCTCATCGTTACTATCACCCATCTCCTCCCACTTATGACTGTATGACTATAACCTTGTTGCTGGTATCCTTAAGATTTATAATGACTGTTTCCCTATGACTATCATTAAGTGTTGTACCTTATGATTCTTGACGAATGTATCTTTTCTTTTATGTACACTGAGAGCATACGCACCAAGACAAATTCCTTGTGTGTCCAATCACACTTGGCGAATACAGAATTCTATTCTATTCTATTCTATTCTATTCTATTCTATTCTATTCTATTCTATTCTATTCTATTCTATTCTATTCTATTCTATTCCATTCCATTCCATTCCATTCCATTCCATTCCATTCCATTCCATTCTAGATGCTCACTGGAGACAGGCAGAATTCTGGGAAAGAAAAGAACTGGATGCAGTTTTGGAAGTTGCCTAGCAATCAACTGGATGTAGGTAACAAATGGCTGCTGCTGATGTGTTGTGAGAGTTAGTACAGAATAACAGGGCTGGCAGAGCGAAATTGGATTGAAGAGAATTGTTTGGCACTGATAAAGCCTGATAAAGAACAAAAGAGGAAGAAAAATACTGTGGAGCATTCACACACCAATGCAGAAGGCACAGTTGGGATGCTAAGAGTGGAGGGCAAAAGATGCAAAGATCAACAGTTTACCTGCCAGAAGAAATCCAGCAGACAACAGTGAGCCATAATCAAGTAAAAGAATCACAACTAGTCTCCCTAAGCTCATCCTTAACTTTACACTCATATGCTTACATATATACATGTTCATATTTTTAATCAGCATTCTGGAATGCCTGCATTTTCTTATGAAATATTTGACGTGGGAAAAACTCAACCAACAAATTCAGAGAATATATAAACTGATATATTGGATGTAGGAACTGATGTAGGAATACTATCATCTACATACCACTATAAGAACTAAGAATTATCTCAGCTTGTTTAATCAAATTCTCTAGCAAAACCTAGTACCATGCAATTCTATGAAAATAAGTCCTATAATATTCAGTAGAGCTTATTTCAGGGATGTATGAATAAATTTACAGCCGCTGTGTTTAACTGGATTTAACTGGATTTTCTAGAAGTATATTTCCTTTGTCTCAACATTTTGTTTTTCATTTGTTTTTCAGATGTACATCACTTTATGTTAATCAGAAATTATTTTAACACTGTACTGAAGGCTTCTGTTTTGCAGATGAGAGCTAGGAAATGGAAGCTGGTATACTGATATGCAAATGATATACATAATGCATTCATGGCAAAATTTGCACTTTCTGAACTTCCTATTTTCAGCTATAGTATAATTGCATTTTCTCCAGCAAATTGGCTGACGGACCATAAAAATGGTGTGAGGTTATTCCAACTATGGAGAAGAAAGTCTATTAGCTCAACAAAATAATCACATAAAGATCCGATGGCAGATTTTTAAAAAGGGAATAATTTGCATGGCATTAGATTAATGAGATTGGCTATCAAAGACTAATTATAATTAAATATTATCTCCTGTATTAGAGGCAATATTATCTGAACACCAGCTGCTAGGAAACTTGTCCAAGAGATTGAAATTACATTCCTGTTTTGCTTGTGAGCTTCTTAGAGGCTCTGTAGGCTCAGAATAATAGGTGAAAAAAAGTTTTGACAATAAACATGTGCTAGTGTTTAAGGCTCTTTTCCTCTAATTTCTTCACAAAATGATCACACAATTACTTGGATTGATGCACTGATGATATTACCTAATTTGGTAATGAAACATCTGCAAGAAAACCATCAAGCTCAGAGACCACTAAGGACACCAAGTTCAGCCCTGAGCTACAAATATTCTCTTCTATTGGTACCTGAGTTCAGTTGGAAGTGTACCTGGAAGTTGCATTGACTCTTCAGCACCTGATAATTTACTGACTCCAAGGGATGGAAAGTTAGGGTTTCATTCTATCTCTCTCCCTCTTCCAATTTCTTTGTGAACTTCTTTACTAAAGTGAGAGAGCTTCCTTTTAGCTTTTATCTTCAGAGATGTAGAATTATAGAACCATAGAAATGGAAGATAGGGGTGGGAAAGACGCTGAGCTTGTCAGTTAGAACCTGATGGCCAGGTTCAAGTGACATGTGATGGGGTGAGCTCCCATCACTTGCCTCAGCTCCTGCCCACCTAGCAGTTTGAAAGCATGCAAATGTGAGTAGATAAATAGGTACCACTTCAGTGGGAAGGTAACAGCATTCCATTTATTAAAACCATAACAACAATGTCAATTACAGCAGTCCCTCCCCCAACCATCTCCCAAGACAGAATGTCCTTCTCCTCTGACCATATTTTATCTTCCAGATACAACATTTGGCCCTAAGTCTATATGGTATTGCCAACCACCTTTTTCTAAAATCACTAAATGGAAATTATTTGGCGGCCAGAATGAGGAGCTGCAAATAATTAAAAGGCCTCTGGCATGCTATATTCTAAGTTCCTTCTGCTTTGTTTTACCTATTTCTCATCCCATTAAGTCAAAAACTATAATGGGAGAACTAAAGTGTTACATTTTTGTTCCTATTAAACTCCGTTTCAAATTGCTTTGCTTTTCAATTTGGTCTTTAAAGCAAACTATTCCATTATATGTTCCAATTGTCCCCTCAGATAAATTGAGTGCAATCTTCCTTGTTTGATACACCACATTTTTGCCATTAGATAAGCTGTATTAAATTATACAACAACTTGGGTAGATAAGAGACTTGCTCTTGGTTATACAATGAAAATGGATGACAGCACAATCAGGCAATCTTCCAAGTCTGAACATTTTATTAAACATCTGTAATCTTTCATGTTACCATTTTTGTAGACCAAAAATAATCCTTGCAAACTATTCCTCCATGGGCCGCTAAAAGGAATTGTATATGGAGAAAATCTGGGACATTTTTTTCTCTAGAGTTGTAATAAGCTTGCTTATTCCACCCATTGTTTGGTTGTGCCACAACTGTGCATTTGTATACACCAGAACACAATAAGACAGCACTGCCCTGCTTAATTAAAGAGAAGAGGGCCAGCTGTCTGTGTTCATCATAGTCAGACTTCCATAGACTTTGTTACCATCCAGAAGGGTGCAAATTCAACTGATCTGAAGTCATTTCATCCTTCTGTTTGAAAATTATTTCTGAAGTTCTCCAGATGTTGGTCTGAAGGCTTTCAGTAGCTCCAAGCAGCTTTGCTGTCTCACCATTTTTTCTCAAAGTTCCAAACCTAACCTCAGCCACCAAAGATTTTTTTACTTCTGTAATAGATTGTTAGCATTTATTCCCCTGATCTGGACCCCTTAGAAACATGAATGGAATCAAGAAGCAGCCATACCCAGTCTCACTAGACAAGAGGAATGCATTTTCAAGATCTAATTTTCAAGGCATGAAAGCATCCTGATGGATTAACACCATGGTTAATTTCATACCCATCCTATAAGGTAGAGAAACACAAATGTACAATAGGGGGGGGGGGGATCTGACTTTTCACAGAGTGTGAAGTCTTCTTTTCTATGCCTTTTGTCACAGTATTATTGCTTCTTGCCTTGGAAACTAGCCAATTTTTGAAGATGAGTTTTAACTTATTATACTCAAAATTCTTCCTTTTCTTTCCCCATCTATTTTTCCCAGCAAAGTTGATGCACAAAATGTTTCCCTTAGGATCCAATTATACTGTGGTAAAAAAACACATTGTTTTTCAAAGCCATTGTTTCTTACAGTATTTTGCAGCTGACATTTGGATTATATTCAACTTTATCTCTGATGAATGTTCACATTTTAAGAAGCCTATTGTTTGAAATTTTTTTCCCAATGTAAGGGTTTAGCTTTTCTTGCTACTAAGGTCATAATGTTACTGTGTCTTTTATTCACTAGCTTTGGCAATACACATGGTGCCAATTTGTTTTGTTTATCCCAAATGCAGCCTGATTATTGTGCCCTGAAATTTCTTCTCTAAATTCGAATAGAAAACTAGTAGTCATGAACCTTTCATCTGAAATTATTCTGTGATTGTGAGTTGGATGAAAAAAGGGATAATATTTTTTATGGTGAAGGAAGAAACAAAAATGTAAAATTTTAGAGGCAAGATGGTAATGTTTTTATATTATTATTTTCAATGTATCTATTCCAGTTGTATTTCTGGAATATTATTTATTAGTATTTATTTCTAATAACAGTCTATACCTATTTAGGTTACTATGCATGTCCATAATTTTGCCTTTGCCTTTGTGAGATGGGTGACTATATAAATTTGATTAATAAAAATAAATAAATAAATAACCTGGAACTACCAGTACTGGTTGAAAGGCATTTGGCATCCCTAGGCCACAGAGACTGATGGTGAAACCTCCCACCAGTGTAAATATTTACCTTGTTAGAATGATTTGGAAGAACGCTCTTAAGCTATGGTGCCCCAGGTCAGTAGCTATTCAGCTTTAACTTTTACGGTCAATTCTAGAAATACTCATTCCATGCTTCTAATTGATAGGATGCCCCTAAAATCTTGCATTATCCTAATCACAATTTTTAGAGAAATCACCACAACGAATCTAGTCAACTCTTTTTAAAAAATTTTATTTAGTACAGCTTCCTTTTTTTATCATGCAGTTCTGTTATTGTTGGTGAAAATGGATGATTATATCTATTTTTTCCCCAAAAAAGGCACCTAGTATATCTCAGCTTCTTCTATCACTGTACAATTATTATGATGATTTACAACTTCACAAAGATGCTTCATAATGGAGAAGAAATGCTTGAGACCAATTGGTTATGAGTTTTACCTATTTAAAGTACTTTGTGTCAGTTTGGGAGCCTCCTTGGTCCTTCCATTGACTTCAGAAGCCTATTCAGGTCTCTGAAAGTTCTGAAGGACTTAGTTGGAGCAACATGAATTAAGCAGTGCAGACTTTGCTCTTTAAAGGAGGGTGGGTGAAGTATTCCTTCATGAAGCAGGATCAAAGACCTGTTTCAGTTCAAGCAGCATCAAAGCAAAGAACTCCTTTAGAGTTTAGCAAAGACCAAATTACTGTCTTTAGCCAAGTTCCTTCATTAGATGCTCTTATATCATAATCTGACCCTGAGCTTCCTCTACATATATTACAGAATCCAGCTGTCTGAACACAGTTATTATTGTCTAGTAGATAATTTTTTTTCTTTGATTTATTGCTTCATCTTAATGGTCCCTGTAAAGAGATTCTATAAGCACAAAATTTAATCAAATGGAAGCCTTTTAGTAAATCAAGAGCTGAGTTTTACTGATTTGTTTTAGCTTAATGCTTTATATTTAAGTTGGTATCAATTATTGAAATTAATTCTATTCCTTTACACAGTACCGGGGATGACTAGTTTCTTCATTGTGGATTTTATATTGGAAATCTCTCACAAAGAAGTTGGTTAAGGCTAGAGGCAGTGTCTAAGATGGATCTTATGTTATCTTGTATGAATCAATTCTGAAAACATTTCAGAAAAATCATAAATAAGTCTAACCTCAACTGAAGGAAGAATTTTGAATAATTAATGAGTCTTTTTCAAATGCCAGTAAAAGTGGCCGAGTTGCTTTACTATGTCTGTATCTGCTTAGAAGGGTTATCTGTGGAAATTTCACCACATTGGTGAAAGACATTGGTGAAATGTTATTTCCGAATCTGGGTCAGTTCCATGTAGATTGGATCTCTTTGAGTTTGCAATAGCCATCTGATCCAAAGGTAGGTTTCAGCAGGTTCTAGCCGGTTCTGGAGAATCAGCAGCAGAAATTTTGAGTAATTCAGAGAACCGGTAGTAAAAATTCTGACTGGCCCCGCCCCCATCTATTCTCTGCCTCCCAAGTCCCAGCTGATCGGGAGGAAATGGGGATTTTGCAGAAACTTTCCCCTGGAGAAAGTTTCCTTATGCATGGTTACTCATGCCCTCGTCACCTCTTGTCTGGCCTACTGTAATACTCTCTACATGGGGCTCCCCTTGAAGAGCACCTGGAAGCTTCAACTGGTCCAGAATGCAGCTGCGTGGGTGATTATGGGCGCAGTGCATTGCACCCGTGTGACACCTCTCCTCCCTGAGTTGCACTGGCTCCCAGTGGTCTTCCAGGTGCAATTCAAGGTGTTGGTCACCACCTTTAAAGCGCTCCATGGCTTAGGACCTGGTTATCTGCGAGACTGCCTTCTGCCACCAATAGCCTCCCACCGACCAATTCACTCTCACAGAGAGGGACTCTTCAGGGTGCCGTCAGTCAGACTATGTCGACTGGCGACCCCAGGGGTGGGCCTTCTCTGTGAAGGTTCCAGCCCTGTGGAATGAATTGCCCCCGGATATACGTAACATCCCCAACCTTTGTACTTTCCGCCATGCCCTCAAGACACTGATGTTCCAATAGGCGGGGCTAAGCAGTTAAATGATTTTTAAATTTGCTATTTTAATTTTGGGTTTTATTCTAGTGGGGCAAACTGTGTAATAGTTTTAAACTGTAATTTTATCGATATTTGTATGTTTGTGTTTTTATCTTGGCTGTACACCGCCCTGAGTCCTTCGGGAGAAGGGCAGAAAAGAAATAAAATTAAAGTAAAGTAAAGAGTAGGGTGGGAATGGAGATTTTACAGTATCCTTCCCCTGCCATGCCCACCAAGCCATGCCACTTCCACCAAGCCATGCCACGCCCACAGAGCCGGTAGTAAAAATTTTTGAAATCATTGATCTGATCAGCCAATAATGGTCAGCTTTCTGTCCATCTAAGAATGCAAATAATACTCAAAAAGAAACTTAGGGATCACTGGGCATCTTGATCAGATCCTTGAACTCCTTCCTCCAGCATCTCTTTCTCTGCAACTATGCTAAAATGAGAATGAAGAGAAGCATCTGACAAATAATCTTGCTTTTTATACCAAAGATGCTCTGAGAAGAGGAGCAGGGCATTGCATTTTTAAAACTCCTCTTACAAAAGCTGCCTCCCAATTTCTGAAATGAGTTTTATTCCTGGTTAAAAAAAACCATTTTGATAAATTGTATTCTCAGGGTACTTGCAAATTTCTTGTTTACTTTCTCCTGGTGTTTTTGTTCAACTTCTTTAACTATTAATGAGGGACAATGTTACTGCTGAGGTTGTTAAATTTCTGATAGATATATTTCCATCACCTTGAGATATTTCCACTAGAAATATCCTGGCCTTCATCCTTCTGAATATAAAGTAGTCAAATGGGAGAAGTCCTACTTTGAAGATGAATAGAAGTCAATGTGGCTGTGAAATACTGAAAAGCAGAGAGGACGATGTAATACAAGAAGGTAATGACCTAAGAAATATGATGCAAACTCTCCTGCATCAAATTGAATAAGAAGGGATAGAAAAATGCAATTTTGTTTTCTGTATGGTACTAGTTTTGTGTGTAGCAATAAGCTGGAACAAATAGGAAAAATTGCAACAAAACATAGGAGAGAAACTTGATAAAGGACATGTTTGGCTCCCAGATAGAATTCTTCACCCCTTGTTGTTTAAGAGATTGATAAAAAATGGTTAGACTTGCTGCTGGAGCAAAGGAATGGCAACCCTTTTCCACTTTGCTACCCATGTTTTCCCATTACAGTCAGTCCAACTGAAAGTTAACATTACTGTACAAAAGGCCAATTCTAATTTACTTGCTTAGTTTTACCAGGCTGACCAACAATTCTGTAGGATAGTATCATTTACATGGTGGGCAGAAAGAAATGATTAATAGATAAACAGAATTGGAAGGAACTTTGTAGGTCACCTAGTCCAACCCCCCACCCAAGCAGGAGACCCTACACCAGTGATGGCTAACCTTTTTGCTGTCACGTGCCAAAAGCAGGGGGAGCAGGGGGTGTCATGTGTGTGCGTGCCCACACCCATAAAATGCCCCCCATGCTCCCCCCACTTTTGGCACATGACGGCAAAAAGGTTATCAGTGGGCCTAGCAGGCCCATTTTCTGCCCTCCCCAGGCTCCAGAGGCTTTCTTGGAGCCTGGGAAGGGCAAAAATGGCCTTCCCCACCTACCTTGGAGACCCTCCAGAGGCTAGATATGGCCCATTTCCCAACTTCCGGTGGACCCAGAAGGCCCGAAAATCAGCTGGCCAGTGTGCGCATATGTGCTGGAGCTGGTGTAGAGCAACGTTCGCATGCCCACAGATATGGCTCCGTGTGCCACCTGTGGCACGCGTGCCATAGGTTCGCCATCACGGCCCTACACCATTTCTGACAAACGGCAGTCCAATCTCTTGTTGAAAGCGGCCAGTGACAAAGCTCCCACAACTTCTGAAGGCAAGCTGTTCCATTGGTTGATTGTTCTCACTGACAGAAAATTTCTCCTTATTTCTAGATTGAATCTCTCCTTGATCAGTTTCCATCCATTATTCCTTGTCTGGACTTCAGGTGCCTTGGAAAATAGCTTGACCTCTTCCTCTCTGTGGCAGCCCCTCAAATATTGGAACCCTGCTATCATGTCTCCCCTGGTCCTTCTCTTCACTAGACTAGCCATGCTCAGTTCCTGTAACAGTTCTTTATATGTTTTAGTTTCTAGTCCCCTAATCATCCTGGTTGCTCTTCTCTGCACTTTTTCTAGGATCTCAACATCTTTTTTATAGTATAGTGACCAAAACTGGATGCAGTATTCTAGGCGTGGTCTTACTTTTTACTACTTATGTATTACTTTTTCCTATATGCTTTTCCTAATATATACATTTTATATGCATGTTTTCATAGTGTGCAAGCATAGTGTAATGGCTTAAGCATTTGCAATTTTTTTGCAATATACTTAATGCAATGAGTGGTATTTACTATCAGGTATTGTATACATTTTTGTGCATTATATATATGTGCGTGTTTGTGTACATACATACATGCATACATACACACATACCATACATACATACATTCATATTTGCATATAATCAGTATAGTTATCTTTCTAATGGAACATATTCTCTATTTATACCTAGTTGTTCCTCTGGAATAAAAAGGTTCCATAGAGGACTTTTTCTCTAGCACTCCCATGTTCCTTATCACTGTAACCTGAGTAACAAAATAATGCCAAATGTCAATTCCTTAACCTTACCCCTCCAAAATATATACTTTCTGTAATAAAATTAGCTTCCTCTTATTAATCAGTGAAAAAAATTGGGTCTTTCAACTACATCTTCAAATCTCAGAAGCTCTAAATTATATAGTGTTGATATAGAAAAAGTGCTTTCCTCGTACAAAACACCTCTTTTAGCAGTACGCCCTGAAAAGTTGCTCTGTGAATAATTTCGTTGAAGTTGGGCAGCATGAAAAAAACATCAAGTCTCTCTCTCTCTCTCTCTCTCTCTCTGTCTCTCTCTCTCTCTCTCTCTCTCTCTCTATATATATATATATATATATATATAACAATTCCCAACCTGATTATTTTAGTAGTAAATGCTGTTTTTCCTCATTTGCTTTGCAAAGGTTAATTGTGAGGGCCAAATTATATAGCAGAGAAGATATTTAGAAATAACCAAAATACCCCAAAAGACAACCCAAAAAGGAATGTATAATAAAGACAGTGGGAGTTTATAAAAAATGCTTCAAGGGCTGTTGATAAGTGAAAAAAAAAAAAAAGAAACAATACTGATTTTTTGTCATGTATAACTCCTTCATAATTTAGCTAGATTGCATCAACAGTTTATTACTTCCCTGAAAAAGACACATTCTGGGATGGAGAAAATTAATGGAGAAAATAAGAGGAGAAAAAGAGTCTATCATGGCAATTTGGAATCTTTTTAAGCTTCTAATAACTCGTGAGCATACAGCTTGTTTATTATATGATGTAGCACAATGACCATGAATTTGCAGCCTCTGACTATTAGAAAGGAATTTCCAGTGCAATCCTAATATCAGTAGTGGTGCCCCACTAACTTTTTCCAGAATTTCCCATCCATAAATCATCTACACATGGTCGGTTTCACCTTATCAAACAGTCAAACAATTTCTTATAACATCCAACCTCTCTGTTCTTTTAGAAGTGTTATATTCTAAACCCCAAGATCCTTCATCAATGGACATGGTGGAAAGGATGGTGGGAAGTGTAAATTACCCAAAGGGCTACAGGTTCCTTTATTATTATTAAATAATGCTAGATAGAGTTTACTCATATGTATATATTCTGGTAGTTCTACTGCAATACTTATGGGGAAACAAAAATACAAACGATTTCCAGGGCAATGAAATCACAGTGCACAGTGAAAATATTTGGACAACAACCCATGCAAGCAGCGTTCATGTATTAATTGGGAGTTGAACAAGAATAAAAATAAGGTATTTTCAAAAACACCCTGCTTTCTTCAGCAATGATTTTTTTTAAAAAAGAAAACACATACCACTGATCAAAAAGAGTCTGGCTGTAAAACTGGAGCAGCAGAGAAAATTTTCCTGCCATATGAACAGAAACCCATTTTCATTTTTAACAAAAAAAAAAAAAGATTTTCAATAGAATCAAATATTTTAAAAATACATTCAGGATCTTTAAAATTGGAAGAAAATAGAAAAGCAAAATACAAATGGTGCTCAAAGGTAAAAGATGGCAGGAATATTTGATTAGTCTCCTACCTGTTCTCCGTTCTGACTATACAATTTCTCCAAAAATATAACATCTGCAATGAACTGGAGGCATTCACTTCACTCTCTCAGTTTCAAATCAATGTAAGGCATATTGTTTGAAAGGAACAGGCCATATTTTTCAAAGACTAGAGAAGCCCTTTTTAGCAAATTTGGGAAAATCGACAGAAATAGTGAAAAGTACTTTAAAAATTGATGAGAAATTAAAACAGTGGCTAACAAAAATTTCTATGGAGTCTATCTTCATTATCATATCCATTCACAGCTTTGAAATCTGAAACTTGAATTTTTCTTTTCAAAAGGTAATGTTTTTAGTCTTTTTCTTTAAAGACAAACAAAAAACAAAAAACAAAGTTATAGTCTCTGGAGTTGCTGTTGTTAAACAGAACTTGCAGAACATATGCTTAGCAGCCAGAAGGCCATGGAACGAACTCAAGTTTCAGAACAATATGTGTTCTGGCTGAATTTACAATTCATAGATTTACATAGTGGAAAAATACATTGCTAGCAAGAGGATAAGCATGCATCAGATTTCAGTTTTAAGCTACATCTGCAATTATGGATGATACACGCATGCTCTTGGACATCTTCATATTGCTGGTAGTGCTCTATGTGCTGAAATAGAGATGGGTCTTTTGAGTATTCTACCAATTCAAAATCCACATATGCTTTACTGTGTGGATTTGGTTATAACTTATCATAAGTGGAGATCTTTTGTGCCTACAAATGTCTAATCCCATGATAAAATAGGGTTGTAGAAAATAAATAAATAAATCTATTCCAGCAGTAAACTGTTGGCGTTAATGCTCCGTAAATCTGTTCATCGGTCTTATGAGAATTGCTCATGGAGACAATTTTTATACGGCAATTATTACTCTGTTTTTGAAACACCAACAAAAAAAAGAGAACATTTTTTTCTCAGTGACATAAAGCTAAGACATCTCCCAAAGCAATCCTAAACAAATATTTTTAATAGCTAATTCATGAATATAGTATTATTTCCAACTGATAGGGAGATCTGTTGCTTGATAAAGTATGAAGATATTTTTTGCAGTTGCTATTTTATTATTTTTTTCATATCTAGGTTACTCTTAAGAGCACAATTTTAAGTTCTTATACCAGTAACACTTGAGTTCTTTAAGATGAGATAGCGGAAGCTTAACCTTTGAGTGAACTAAATGTACAATTTTTTTAAAAAAAGAAGCCAAGCCATAAAATTTAGTTTGATTTAGTTTGCAGTCACATTTGATTAAAAACATGTTACACTAATTCAGAGAACTGAGTAAGTATGCATGAAAGGAGGAGGAAGGGGAAGAGGAGGAAGAGGAGAAGAAGAATCAAATGAGACAACATTTTAACTCCAACCTAATGTTCTCCCTGCACCTTCTTTCTCCAGATTTTCTACATTTTCTCTCTTTCCTTTTTGTGTTGTTATGTTGTGACAGACCACTCACTCCAAAATGTTCCAGAATCTTCTGCTTACTCCATTCTTGTATTGCTTGCCCAAAATATTTCTAGTAATAGCATAGTTCATCCAGTTATAACTACAGGCCTTTCTACCTACTCAGTCTCCTTGTAACTAATAAAGCACATGAAGCAATCCCTCATAGATGCTTCTTCAACATTTTATATTCCTTCATGAAAGATGGGAACCTTCTGACCTGCAGTGCATTATGCAACACCGTTCCTTTTCCTGCACGGTCTCACTACTTCTTTATCATTAATTTTTATCTGGTTTAGTCTCAACATTCTCAACATTCATAGAAAAACCATGTACAACATTCACATACTCTTGAGCTAAACACATAGCATCCAAACTAGTCCCTTGGAGAGAAGCTACTGACTTAAAAATTAGATCACTACTGAACAAACAGCCTTCCACGTAAAATTTGATTAAAGAGATCTTACCCGTTTCCTCAGATTGCAGGTGAGAGTGAGGTTCCTTGAGAAAGAGTTTGCAAAAGCTGTATAAAAGTCCAGAACTTTCAGCAAAGCTTCCCGTTTGATAATGTGCAAATCGCAATAGGTTAGAGCCCGTACATTGGCACATGCATGAGCCAGAGTGGTCTCTTTCCAGAAGATGTCCCCAAAAACATCTCCTTTACCTGGTAAAGAAATGAAAAAGGCAATTTAAAAACCAAAGTTTATAGAAAATAAATAAATGAATAAAAATCAACATTGTAATTTCTTAAAAGTAGCAATTCAACCTGCAGGAAGAAAAAGTGGCTGTCATCCAGGGTCACTATAGATAAACAAGAAGTGAAATTTCTGGAGAAAAGGAGGCATCATGTAGTTAGCTTTGTTCCTTTATCACGAAGAAACTATGAATAACTTATTTAATAAGTTATGATTTCTATGGTTACTCCCATCAAAGCTCACAGGTCCTAAAGTAGTTCTTCAGAATCAAAGGTTTCGGCTACTGCAATCAGCATTTGCTCTTTCACAAGTCTCCATGCTTAAATTGTTGTTTACAGTAGGAAATCTAAATCTTCATCATAACAACTGGTGGTGCTTATGTCTGTGCAATGAATTTACAAATCTCACAACTCTCTTCAATTTAAATAAATGTTTAAGGTATGCCATTGAGGATTCTATCATTCAGACAGGCGTAGCCCAAACTTTCTCTTGCAATAAAACACTTGGTGGGGTGCCTCACAGCAGCCCTGTTTGTCTGCTTTTTGGCCATGCCCCTTCTTAATACACCAATAAACTGAAACCTTTTGCTTACTTTGTGTGCTTGTGTGTATGTGTCTGCTTGAATCTGTGTGCACTCCTGGCAACTGCTGCATGATAGTTTTCTTTGAATTTCTTTGAAACTGGTTTGTTGTTGCCCTCTTCTTCCTAGGGCTGAGAGAGAGTGACTGGTCCAAGATCACCCAGCTGGCTTTTGCCCTAAGTGGGATTAGAACTTCTGGTCTCTAGCTGGTACCTTAACCACTACACCAAACCGTCTCTCAGTGAAACAGCAATAGTTAGTGGCATTGCACTGTCTTTCTGTGTTTGACCACTACGGATAATCAATGTAGCAATAGAGACTTTGCATACTTCTCTGCAAAATACTTGCTTTGCATATGCTACCCTATTAGTTAGATTGATATTCTCTAAGATTTCATAGCATCCTTCCTCTCTCAGATCAGCTTTCCTTTCTCTAACATCTGTGGCCTGTGTGGTTCATAACTGTACACTTTCCAATAGCACACATACAGCTTTTGATAAACTTGAGTCAAGCAGACTTTCATATTATTACATTATTTCTTAAATAATGCTTATCTTTGGGTTTTTTCTCCATGTACATGAGCACCCGCCTCTAGAATATTTTCCTTAAAATGCTATCATCTTAATCCAGTGTTTCTCAACTTTGCCAGTTCTAAATGTATGGACATCAATTCCCAGACTGGTTAGAGAATTCTGGGAGTTGAAATCCACACTTTTTCAAGTTGCCGAGCTTGAGAGGCATTGTTCTAAGTGTTTCTCTCTGAGTATGCATTCTTTCTGCTGCATTAAACTATCTCCTATCCAACAATGTTCCTTCCCCAAGACTACAGCTGAGAAGCTTTGCCTCATTTCTTCCTGAATGCTGTGCACACCACTGTGTGCTGCTATTTCAGAGAGAAATTTTTTCTTCTCAGCTTCCAGAGGGTCACTTGGGAGATACCTGATGGAGGGCAATCTTACACTCTCAGTGGCAGGATGGAAAGCAGCCTCAAAAGCAAATGTTGGAGCTTCTGAATTACGAAATGAAACAGATTATTTTTCCCTTTACTGTAAGAAGAAATGTGCCCTATGAATTTACACCATATTTGCAACATTTTTCCAGATGTTTTGACCTATAACTGACCATTGATAACTATCTTATCCTGATTGATAACTATCTTATCTTAAAGGGCCGCGTTGTGCAGTGGTTAGAACACAGTACTGCAGGCTACTCCTGCTGCCTGCCCACTACCTGCAATTTGGCAGTTCAAATCACACCAGGCTCAAAATTGACTCAGCCTTCCATCCATCCGAGATCAGTAAAACGAGGACCCAGATTGTTGGGGGGCAATATGCTGACTCTGTAAACCACTTAGAGATGGCTGTAAAGTGGTATATAACTCTTAAGTGCTATTGCTATTGCTATCTTCTCAAACTTTTTGAGATCAGGAAAAACTCTGAATGGAAGTATAATGTACCATTAGAACAGACAGTCCTTGTTTGCCAACCATTCATTAAGAGACCGTTTGAAGTTACGACAATGCTAATTAAGACAAACTTATAACAACTTTAAAGCTGCAGCCATTACAGTGCTCCTGCAGCCATATGATCACCATTTGTGATCTTCACAGCCAGCTTCTGACAAGCAAAGTCCTGGTAGGAAGTTGCAGGACAGTCACAGAACATTTAGTTTAACACTTCATGGTGATTTGCTTAACGACCTCAGCTAGAGCTGCTGGACTTCTATTGTAAGTCAGGTGCAGTTGCATGATTTTTTTTTAATTTTATGATCACATCACTTAGTCACAACATTGTCAGTTGTCCAACCTGGAAGGCTAGAACTGGGAGGCATCTCCAATTGGGACAGTGCTTTGATTGGACCACGTGATTGATTTGTGGGTGTTGGGCAGGGACTTGAACTTTCCTTTGGGTAGGGAAACCCTGGAAGCTTTCAGATTCAGGGTTTTCCCAGATGTGCCAATATGACATCTCTAATAAAATGTAACCTTGAGGAAACTCAAGCCTCAGAGTTTTCTTTTGTTTGGGGGTGTTACTTGGAACCCTGACATCCAAATGCAGTCAGTAAATGAAAGGTATCTGTACTAGTTAGTTCATCATTAAGGACTAAGAAAACTAACTGGCACTTTTTTCTACACGAGAGATCTGACAAGTGACTAGATTTCATTCCTGTATGATTCTTCTGAAGATGCATGAAAATATTGGTCACAGGAAATAAATAATTATGAGAGACTGCCAGAGAAACCCAAACAGGTTTCATTTCTTTAGATTCAATGGCTCTGTTAAAAATAACTATAATCCCAAATGCTGCCAATAGGTCAACTGCAAAATTGACATCTGCTTAATCATTTTTTAATTAGAAGCCTAACAAAATGAAATTATGAATTTGTGTTTGCACACAAGAAAAAAAGAGGCATCCTGCTGCAAAAATAATAAAACAGTTACTCGCGTCTGTGTTTTCTAAACACTGAAGGTGAAATTATCAAAGAGAACATTATCCACTGGACCTTTTTTGGAAGAACTGGGATTTGAGTAAATTAGTTACATGGAATTTTTAGTGCAAGAAAATAACTTTGGGGGATCCATGGTGTGTTCCTCTGTCAGAAACTGGATCTCGTTATTGCTCTCCAAGGCTAGGTTCTTTTAAAACTTTCTGTCCTTCAAAGAAACAATAACTTCTACTTTCAAAAAAGAAGAAAAATCCAATGAAATTCTCACATATAGAATGTGTTCTGGCAGTGAATTCACTTAGAAGGTGGCCAAGGACTGTTTGTATGTGTCCTGCCATTCATTGTATACTCCATTCCCCAGTACTTTGCAACTTCTCTGGCTTCCCAGGAGAGGACATCATGAAAGAATGCCTCTAATTGGTTTTTATTATTATTGTTTTATTTTTATTTTTTTGCTATCCATGCTACTGGGGAAAGTCCAACCAGTAAGTTATTATTGGAAAACTATTTCTTCCTCAAGGTTAAATTTGGAGAGATTATCCACCCAATTTCTCTGCTTAGAAATCAGATGGTTTCCAAAGGATATTACTATCTAGCATTTAACTCCTACAATAGTTCCCCATAACTTCATAAAGTGGAATGTGGCTTTCCATCTTGAATTTCCCTTTGGGCAAAGATATGATATGTCTTCAACTCCTTTCTTTCTCTGTGCTTGTTAGCAGTTCCCAAACCAGATCATCTCTCTGTTTCCTCTTTCTTCTTTTAGAGGCTGCTGTGGAGAAAGTAGCGAGATAAGAGCAGATGCAGAGAAGGGAAGAGGAGCAAGGGGAATGAAGGTTTCCTGTCTCTCTGGTTTCTTTTCTCCAGAAGGTTTCCTTTTCCTTTCTAGTCAGCTTTTGTACTTGCTGGGGAGGAGAAAAAACAAGCAGCAGAAGTTACTGATAATTGTGGAAGTGATTTGTAGAACTTATTCCATAAATTTCCTATCCCTACATGAATCTTTAGGCTGAGTACCAAAGAATTGAGGCCTTTGAACTATGGTGATGGAGAAGACTCCTGCAAGTCCCTTGGACTGCTAGGTGATCAAACCAGTCAGTCCTAGAGGAGATCAACCCTGACTGCTCTTTAGAAGGCCAGGTCCTGAAGATGAAACTGAAATACTTTGGTCATCTAATGAGAAGGAAGGACTCACTGGAGAAGAACCTAATGCTGGGTAAGATTGAGGGCAAAAGAAGAAGGGACGACAGAGAACAAGGTGGCTGGATGGAGTCACTGAAGCAGTAGGTGTGAGCTTAAATGGACTTCAGAGGATGGTAGAGGACAGGAAGGCCTGGGTCACGATGGGTCGGATATGATTTCACAACTAACAACAACAACATGAACTTTTTAAAAAGGGGGTGGAGAAGGTTCTGTACTCTCTAGCACCCAAAAAGAATTGGCAAGAGTCTCCTGTGTTCACTTGAGGGGTGGGGATGGTTCTGCAGAAAGTCAACTAGAGTCCTGCAGATCATCAATCTTCTTCAAAATCCCTCTTCTGAGTGAATCAGAATCTTCATACTGGGAGTTGTGTTCTGTTTTCTAATAGAAAATTCCATTTTCCTGATGGATCATTTGGATCCTGCTTTGGTCTGTCTCAGGGGCACACTGGAACTGCAATAGACTCTCTATTGTGAGGCAATGCCCTCAACAAATGGTTAGCAGGGTACCTCTGCACTAGGCAAAAAAAGTACGTGGATGAAAACTTTATTTTTCTCTCTCTTAAACTAAAGGTGTACTTCTGAACTGGCCCTACTAACCCAATAATTCCAGTGTTTGCTCAACCTTGGCAACTTTAAGATGTGTGGACTTCAGTTTCCAGAATTCAACTCCCATGCTGGCTAGAGAATTATGGCATCTTAAAGTTGCCAAGTTTGAGAAACACTGTATTAAAATACTCAGCTCAATTCTCAGTATTCTGAGTCTGCCTGATTGAGACAGAGATCTCACAAATGAATGAATGAGTGCCAGACTACACTATAGATACTAGCTCAAATGCTTGGGAAGATGCCAAGACAATGAATATCACTTTTTCTGTTGTCTGCCTATCTCATTCCACCAGCCTGCTTCTATTTTATCTACTACATGAAGTAGAGTATGGTAACAAGGGACTATCACACTGTACTCTTACGCAACTAAATCCTGCCCAGAAGTCATGTTAAAACAAATTAAAACAAAGTATTATAATACACTTGATATAATTAATGTATTTAATAATTTCCCCTTCTGTTACAGTTCAGCAGCAATTTTATAGAGGCTCTTGAGGCTGCACATAAGTCTTTAGCAGAAAAGGGTCACATCCCCAGGGCCAGAAAATGTGCTAGAAGAACAGATACTGCTTTGCTCTAGTCCCCAAAAAGCTGGACAAGGAAAAGAATTAAAAGGATGGATTGAAGCATACTTGGGATATTAACTTTCAAGGCTGCATCTGAGTCCTCCTGTTTTTCAAAAGAATTCTAACCAATAGAATTCTGCATCAGGCTTGTGTTTCACCTGGGGGGTGGGGGGAGATTGGCCAGGGTGGTGTGGCCAGCTAGATGTCACTCCTGTCAGGGGGACCTATGGTGGTCCGAGAGCTCTGCCAGTGAAAACAATTTCCCAAGCTCCGTTTTTGGCTGCCACGGCCTCCTGCAACCTTCTGCCAGTGCCAAGCTCTGTTTTCAGGGGCAGAGGGAAACGGCAGAAGCACCAGAGCCTATTTCCAGGGAATCCCCACGGGGCAGATGATCTAAGTACCCCAGCCCCCGGGCCTTGAGTTTGACACCCCTGCAATAGACCAAGGGCAATTTAATAAGACTCAAGGAATGTACTATCAGCACTTTTAATTTAATTAATTTAATTTAATTTATCATATTTTTATGCCGCCCAACTCCCAAAGGACTCTGCAAGGGACTTTAAAGTATTGCTTACCAGGATGGGGGGTGGGGGGGGGGTGGGAGGACATGGCCCATGCCGATCTGCCCTGCAGAGGCTCATCTCTTTGACCTTTCATGATGGCACTTCTTATCAGCCTCCACTACATTTTGATAATGGTGACTTCTGCCACTCCACTTCAGCAACAGAAAGTGAGTGTCACTTCTTTTCATGGCTTCTCTTTTATACCAACCATCTGCACAAACCATCTGTGTGTAGAAAGGACTCCTCCAAGGAAAACAGAACTATAAGCTCTTTGGAAAATTTGAAAATCAGCCCCCAAGAAGGCATTAACAAAAATACATACGATATGAATGTGTCCATTTAGCCACTGGGAGTTGAAGGAGATTTGTTCAATTTAATTTTTCAAGCATTTTTGTCTACATTTTCATGCATAACAAACAGTAAATAAAAAAAGATGAGGTGCAGAATAAATAATATAGATTATAGTGAGTATAGTGGGGTTCTATGGATTGATAAAAAATGAAGAGGTTTTCTTTCCTTCTCCTGGTGTTGAAAAGATTGTAAAACCTTAATGAGAGGAAAAGTGTTCAAAAACGGAGCTATCACTGCTGAGAAAGCTCATTTGTTGTACTTGAGTAACATATTACTCAATTTAGGAAGCAATTGTGAGAAACACCTTGGGAGAAAAATTTGAAACACAGGCAGATTCGTATGTTGCTATTATAAACTAAAAGTTTTAGAAACTGAGCTCAGAAGCTCAGGATAAATCCAATTTAAATATAGTTCCTTTTTTAAAAAACATATTGCAGCTCTATTGTTATAGCACTTCCTCAGTGATACACCAGCATTAATATATTTTAGATTCTTCTACTAAGTACAGTTCATAACATGTTTTGACAAACAGACTATTTTGTTTAAAGTACAATCTGCATATTTGTATTAAGATAAATATATGACTCATGTAAAATAGAACAGATTTTAGTATCTTCTTTTATGCACATTACTGTCAAGTGTTTTCACATATCTCTATCAAGTAAAGATATAAAAAGATGTATATCAGGGGCCATGGAAGTGGTGGGCAGACACACATACATAGCTCCACTTGCACGAGTTCCATTTGTGTGTGGTGGGTAGTATGCCCACTGCTTGTGCAAATGGAGCTGAACCAGGGGTGAAATGCTCCCAGTTCGGACCGGATCACCCGATCTGGTAGCGATGACAGCAGGTAGTTTGGAGAACCAGTAACAAAAATCCCTGCCCACCCCACATGCCCAGCTGAGCTGTGCGATCATCAGAGGCTTTTTTTTTTACTTTTAAAAACATTTTTTCTTCAGCCAAAAAAAATGCTTTTAAAAGGAAAAAAAAAAAGACTCTGATGATCATGCGGCTCAGCTGGGATTGTCAGAGCCTTTAAGAGCATTTTTTCTACAACCTCTTCGCCTGAAGAGGTTGTAAAATATGCTTTTAAAAGGCTCTGACGATCCCAGCTGAGTTGCCTGACGGTCAGAGGTTTTTGTTTTCTTTTAAAAGCTTTTTTTTTTTTTTTTGCTTTTAAAAGAGCAAAAAAAGCCTCTGACGATCAGGCAACTCAGCTGGGATCATCAAAGCCTTTTAAAAGCATTTTTTTAACAACCTCTTTGGCTGAAGGGATTGTGGAAAAAGTGCTTTTAAAAGGAAACAAAATTGGCCATGCCCACCCAGTCACATTACCCCTCCCACCAAGCCACACCCACAGAACCAGTAGTAACATATTTTACATTTCACCACCGAGCTGAATGTGTGTGCTTGCAGTCACCCACCACTCACACAGAACCATTCCCTCTCCCCCTGCCCATCCACAAAGCCAGAAATGTTAGGGAATGCTGAAATATACAGATGTATCCAGCATGGCCTTCAATTTACCCATATACTGCATAATACCATAGAGCAGGGGTGTCAAACTCAATTTCATTGAGGGCTGCATCAGGGTTGTGTTTGACCTTGGGGGGCTGAATGGACATGGCTGGGGTGGGCATGGCCACGGTGGACATGGCCAGCTTGACATCCTGCAGCCTTTTGTCAGCGAAAATGGAGCCCGGGAAGGCCACACATGACCCTCACAAGCTCCATTTTCACTGGAAGATCTGACCCTTCACTGTTTCTAGGGTGGCCCCAAGGGCCAGATCTAAGCACCCCATGGGCTGAATCCAGTCCATGGGCCTTGAGTTCGACAACCCTACCATAGAGGTTCAAGAGCAGAATGGTGGGAATCTACAAGACTGAATGTTTGCTGTTGACATTCAGTCATATCTCTAAAATTGTCTTCAATGCCCAAAATATGAAAGAAAAAAAGTAGTTTTGTCTCCCCTCGTTTAGCTAAAAATCAAATGTGGGACTATTACAGGCTACTTGACTCACTAGATCAGGGCTGTCAAACTCCCGGCCCATGGGCTGGATGCATCATGTGCTGGCCACGCCCACACCTGGTTTAGCAAAGGGGGAAAAAGTCCCGACATGTCCCATGACACCACCTTAATAACATGACTTTGACAACCCTGCCCTAGATCCTACTGATCAAGCAATGCCTTCAAAGTATCTTGCATCAAATTGCATCAAAGAACAGGATAGCTGTCCTTGCCCCTGTCAAGGCCTAGCAGTGGAAACAGGCTTGCTTCTTGTTGTCAACTTCCTTATATCTTACCACCATTGTTTAGAAGAGTAACATGGCAGAAGGAGTAGACTCTCAACCATAGCACATAATGAGGCTGTAAATCTGATGCAATCTCTTTGAATTTGCCTGAATTTGCAGCTATCTCTTGTAATATACAATTTATAGGAGGACTCTAAATGGATATTTCAGAATGGATTTAATAGCTTTACTAATAAGAACATGACGTACTGGGAATAACATAATTCCGCTAATGATTTTTAGATAACACCATGGTAGAAAGTAAATGTTTGTCCTGCTGAGTTTGCTGCTAATAGCATGCTTTATGTGCTGCTTTAAAATGTATTTATTTATTTATTTATTTATTTATGGTAGTTAAATGTATTTATTCAGGAATTAACTGCTCTTCCTGTTCATAACCGGAGCATAACAAAACTTCTTAAAACGTCCTTGTTTTCAGTGTACTGTTTCTAGATGTGCTTGCTTGATAATTAAATATTATTCAAAACCTAAAATAACTAATTTCTAAAATGCTGATGTGCTGTGGCGTGTTCATTTTCTCACCGAAATATGCTACTTTTCTACTTGCCTGCATATCCTAGATTCCTTTGTAAGCTTAGAATTGAATAATTATTCTTTTATTTATTTATTTATTACATTTCTACTCCATCTCACCTAAGTGATTCTGAATGGTTTGCAAAAACTGCAGGATAGAAAAATAACAGAGATAAGCAGTAGACATTTCCATGCAGAAATACACTGTTAATGAAGTGAATAAATAATTTAATACAAATTATGTATTAAATTAATTAGTGCTAGAACAACCTTATACTTTAGACAGACTGGGATTGTACATCCCAGAATTTTCACTATGCACCAGTTACTAGATTGGGGAAAGCTATGTTAGATCAAGAACTGAGCTTCTTACTGACTGTCCTACCAAGTCAAATAAGTTTGGCTTGGAGATCTTATAAATGACTAGCATATACAGAAGCTACACAACCTTTTGATTTCAGTAAGGCTCTGACATCTTTAAGCAAAGCAAGATCAAGATCAAAAGAATTAGACTGACATCTAGAGCCATGTCACCATCACATATGACAGGAAAACTTTTCTGAAGCAGGAGGATTCTTCAAAACTATCTGGTAGCACAGTATGCTTTTTTGTTTAAGAAACATCTGAAAAAGCAGTTCAAAGCTCTTTTCAACATGGCAGCTTTCAAATATCTTTGACTATACAGTAAAAAAAACATATCTACATATATTTTCCATTAAAAATATCTGCACAAAGGCAGTTGAGATGCAAATGAGCTGCATGAAATTAATCCTTCCAGTGTCATCCCATCATCCTCTCTCCCAGTTTTGCTGTCCACATTTTGTAGTAAGTTTCCAAGGATGGCTCTGACATTTTATGCCCAGAAAGTAGGCATGGTATTTATGTGACATTGGCATAAACTGCTATGACATGGACCCAGTACAGCAGGTAGAGATATTTAGTGGAGAATTTTACTTTTTTCCCAACACCTCTGCTTCCAAGAACTGTTCAGTCCTTTGTATTATAACCAAAATTCCATTTCTTCATTATCATTGAATCCATTCTTTCTTGCTTTGTCTGCTTTTAAGATGGTATCATATGCTGCTCCTGAAACAAATAATGGAGTTGAAGAAAGCAAATACACAGAGTGGGCCCATTCAGAGCTATTCAACTCCATTTTTACATATCGTAGAGCTTTCTGAGACTGCACCACTAATATTCACCATTTTCCATTGCAAAATTTTATGGAATTAAAACTAAGTTTTAAAAGGTGAATTAAGCTTCTGTAGATAGGGAAGTCTGTTTTAATCTAGGGTGCTGGTTTGAAAAGGTGCTTCAACTGAAATATCATCAAAAGTATTATCTGCACAGCCCTCTTTTGACATGCATCTATTGGAACAGAAAGATCACAGGGCACTTAAACAAAGCATCACAATGGAAGCTTTTGTGCAACAGAGTATGAACTGTTTTTATTCTCAAAAGCTGATGTCCAAATACTAGCAAACCAGCCCTATATCAGTTAACTTCCCCAAACTATTGGTGCTTAAGATTTTCAGTCCCTTTGCATTTTAACCATTTCTTCAAATAATATGCAGATTGGAAGAGTTATCTTAAAATTCTCATATTCCTGTAAATGCAGTGATAAGGTTTTTTTTATTTAAATGCAAGCATAACTGAGAGTAAAGTTATACTGAATTATTACTTTTGAAAAGGATTGTTAAAAGAATGTGAAGTATTGTGTGCCTAAAAGAAAATTTCAGAATTATGCAGAAACAGGATGGATCAGACATATAAAAGAATATGAAATTTTAAAAAATCATCTAATCCATACATCCCTTTTCAGCATAGAAAATAGTTGTATATTTAAGATTATTAGTTATAGCAATAGTAATAGCTGTCAGGGATCCAAGTAACACCCCCAACGAAAGAAGATTCTGAGGCAGGCAGTTCCTCAAAGTTCCATTTTATTAGAGATGTCATATTGGCACATCAGGGAAAACCTGAATCTGAAAGATCCCAGGTTTTCCCCACCCAAAGGAAAGTCAAAGTCCCTTCCCATAAACCTACATGTCTATCACATGGTCCAATCAATTCATGCCACTCCAGCTACAGGCTGAATGTCCTTGACTCTCAGAGAAAAGAATGTTGTTATGGCTAAATAACTCTACCAACTCCATGCAACCCCCTCCCATTTTCCTACAGCACTAACTGTGGCAGCCCTGAAGATCCAAAGAAAAAGATGGCCTCCAGGGCTGACAATAGCACTTATATATTGTTCCATAGTACTTTACAGCACTCTCTGAATGGTTTACAAATGTTAGCATATTGCTTCCCAAAATCTGGGTCCTCATTTTACCGATCTCAGAAGGATCAAAGGCTGAGTCAATCTTGAACTGGTCAGGATCAAACTCCTGGCAATGGGCAAAAGTGGCCTGCAGTACTGCAGTCTAACCACTGCACCTGTTGCGTAATGTCATTCAGATCTTACTATTTAGATCACAACATTATTTTCTGAAGATTGATTCATTGGTAGTTTTGTTCCCAAATTAGAAAAACAATGGATAATACAGGAGATCCCATTCAAGATTTTGTTTGTAATCAATAATGCTCTTGCCAGTCCTGCCCTTTTAGACTATTACCTCTTTCAGGCACGTTTTAAACATTGTTTAAACAATATTAAATTTTTCTTTCTATTGCTGAGTATATCACTTATGTAATCCATGCTCAGAAGTGGTCATTGCAAGTTTTAAGGCAAATACAATAATTATGTAGAAGATGCGGATAGGCATTAGATGCAAAAGAGAAATAGGCTTGTGAAGAAACACACAAAGGGGTGATAGAAAAAAAGCTGCACAGCTTTCCAAGCATTTGAAGATGAAGACCGATGCTAATGATGTTCAAGAGGTAATCAAATCCTATCTGATGAGACTGCATTGGCAACAGCATAGTTTGCCAAAGTGGTCCCCAATGCCCTATGCATTCTTTAGGGACAAAGTAATGGACAATATACTTGCATGTTATAGAGCTCTACAAAGAGAAAAAAGGCCACTAATAAGGTAATCAAATAAGGAAGATTGATCAGCCTGAACATTTCACCTGTTTCCCCAGTATTCTTGCTATCTACATAGTCTTCAATACTGTAATGCCATCTGTTCTCCTTCTTTCTTATCCAGCAATTACTGGTAAATCCTTCAACTTTGCACTTTCAGGTATTGCACATATACCAGGAGTGCTATTCAGCAGGTTCTGGAGAACTGGTAGCGGAAATTTTGAGCAGTTCGGAGAACCGGCAAATACCACCTCTGGCTGGCCCGAGAGTGTGGTGGGAATGGAGATTTTTCAGTATCCTTCCCCTGCCATGCCCACCAGCCACACCCACAGAACCAGTAGTAAAAAAATTTGAATTCCACCACTGACATATACCTTGTTTTGGTAGGGTAGACAATTCCAATGTATGCAAAGATTGACTTATGCAAAGCTTTGCAAAATATTTACAGCAGTGTAATAAATTCCTAACTTGAGAAATGTTATATAAAGTTTTTGGCGTTATTTTTTTAAAACGATATTTTAAAATGTTATTTTACCTAAATGACAAGGTAGGAACTGACCCAGTTTTAAGATATTTAAATCTGTATGATAGACATTAGGGATGCTGTTCCAAATAGGTTAAATTATTTTAAATTGTCCTGAATTAAATCCCACGCTTTCACATTCTCCTATACACAGTTGTTTTTATGCCTCTAATTTATTTTAATAACTTATAACTTTAGGAATTGTACTGTATTGTAATATATATGGTACTCCATTGTACTATAGTATAACATATTTTGCCTTTATGCTTTTTATATATCACTCTAGTACACTAGGACAAAGGATATACTTAAATATACTTAATAGATAAAAATAAAAATATAAAATTTATAATTAAAAAAAATCATACACCAAAATCAACTCTACTTTTCCAATGCTTTAAAAATCTTTAAGGAGATATAAACATGAACAAATATGTCTACTACATTCCAGCCTTCTTGATACCTAAATCAAGAAGTTTGGTTTTCTTATTCCTATGTTTTTCTGCCAACAGTGCCCAACTTATGTGAGCATTGCTCTCTAAATTAAACTAATCTGTTGTTAGTGCCACAAAAGCCAAGTGGTTCTTTCATACTTTGTGGCTTTCCTGTAATATTGTGCAGTTTAGAAAAGGCCCAGAAAGTGTTTTTTTTAAAGATAACAGCCAGTTTTAATCTATTATCCCATTTATGTTTTAAAGGTGAATGACAGCATCATAGATATATAATGAAAACTGTCTTATAAAGGCTATAATAAGGCCTGATGGGAATTTTTCTTCATATTAATATAACAAGGGGATTTTTTTATTGCTGATTGATTTGTATTACAGTTAATTTGCATTCACCTGTGGTGGATTTCTTAATATAAAGTTAGGAGTGCTAATGAGGGCTGTTGCTAATGCACACTTATCATGAATTTATTATTGGTTGAATTCTGACTTGTTATGACTCTGCTGCTTGCCACAATTTTATTATTTAAGACCAAGAATTGGGTTACACAAGTACAGAATATCCTGATAATGTGTAAAATTGTCAGTAAAAAAACATAAAGGGAGGAAAATGCATGAGCTGACCTCAGGATCTTGGTAAATTTATGTCTGAAGTCATGCATTCAAGATATCTAAGAACTGACCAAGGAGAGATTCAAGCTAGAAATAAGGAGAAATTTTCTGACAGGGAGAACAATCAACCAAGATGGTGATGATGATGTTGTTGTTGATGATGATGATGATGATGCCTAAGAAAGTTGAAAGGAAGTGTACTTTGAACTGATGACAGACTTTCTTGACTACAGCCCTAATAATGTACTTAATATATCCAAATATATCTGAGCAATGATCTGGGTCCAAGAAGCATCTAGTGAGATCTAACTGCCTTGCCATATATGGTCTAGCTTTGGAAGTTAGGACCAGCATCTTGTCTGAACTAGCAAGAATGTATAGAATCAAGATCCAATACAGTCCCCTTAGAAAAAGGTAATCTTTGACCACAAGTTGTCTGTGTCAACCTGACTATCTAGGCTTGTGAGATCACAAACTTCTGAGAAGGTTGTTTGATCCACTGGGCTGCCCATACTAATAACCTACATAGCAAGGGTGAAATGCTTCCGGTTCGGATCAGATCGCCCGATCCGGTAGCGATGGCGGTGGGTGGTTCAGAAAACCGGTAGCAAAAATCCCTGCCTCCCCCCATGCCCAGCTGAGCTGCACGATCATCAGAGGCTTTTTTTTTTTTTTACTTTTAAAAGCATTTTTTCTAAAACCTCTTGGCCAAAGTGGTTGTAGAAAAAATGCTTTTAAAAGTTAAAAAAAAAAGCCTCTGATGATCGTGCGGCTCAACTGGGATCGTCAGAGCCTTTTAAAAGCATTTTTTCTAAACCCTCTTGGCCAAAGAGGTTGTAGAAAAAATGTTTTTAAAAGTAAAAAAAAAAAAAGTTGGCTACGCCCACCTAGTCACATTACTCCCCCACCAAGCCATGCCCACAGAACCAGTAGTAACAAATTTTACATTTCACCATTCCTACATAGCCACATACCCAATCTAACAAATTATTAGGTTTTGAAGTATAAGGAAACTGAATGAAGCTTGAACATTTGGAGGTAACTACTGGGATTTAATAACTATTAGAAAGAGAAACAGATGGTCTTCTGGTTGATCAGCATCAGTTTTTAAAGAACTGAAAGTAATTGCTCTTCAAACACACACACATATTTACAACTGTTTCTGGACAAATAGATTTTCTAGGTTTCGTGACATGACAAACATAAACAAGATGAGACCTGAAAGAGACACTTGAATGAATATTTTTAGAGGATTACAATTCCTTTCAATAATTTTCAGGGATTTTTGTGGGACAAAAATTCACAAATCCTTGATTTTATTCACCACAGGTCTCTGTGGATTACACATCTGATCAGTTGGCATAACACAGAAAAATCCCCATGTCCTCCCGATCAGCTGGGACTTGGGAGGCAGAGAATAGATGGGGGTGGAGCCAGTCAGAATTTTTACTACCGGTTTTCTGAACTACTCAAAATTTCCGCTACTGGTTGTCCAGAATTGGTCAGAACCTGCTGAAACCCACCTCTGCTCAGAATACCCCCAATCAGCTGTTCCCAGAGGTGAACTTTAGCAACAGGTTCGTTGGTTGTGAACTGTGCACGTTGCTTTTTTTTCAGCCTCTGAAACCTCCCTTTCAGAGGCTTGGCGGGGCTACATTTGGTCTATAAGACACTCCCAAATTTTCACCCTCTTTTAGGGGGAGGGAAAGGTGTGTCTTATACCCTGACAAATATAGGGTAATAGCCATCACCATCCCAATCAACCAATAAGAAATCATACCCAACCAGGTACCATATAAATACTACGCATAGAATAGCTCACATCCCAGTAGAGAGAAATTTCCTGTGAATGGGCTCCAGCATAAGTCTGAAAGCTCTAGTCCCTGTGACTGATCCAGATTGGATCCTGCAACATTATCCTGGGATATGTATATTTGCTTTAATTTGTGACAATTAGATAAGGCTCCAAGGAATTCGGGGAAGGCTGGCTCTAGCCCTTTTAAAGTTATGCAGTGATTCTAAATTACCCCTGCACTTCAATTTTTATCCTTCACCTGTCAGGCTGGGTGCTTCCCAACAGTCATGTTTTTACTTTGTCAATGAGTTATTTATATGAGTTAGGTATAGCATTAACATATATGCATGTAGGTGGTTATAGGTTCAGTACTTGTCATCTCCATATTAAAGCATATAAAACACACAGTAGAACAAAGTAGGAAAAGAACTCATTAAGAAACAATGTTGCTGGTAATGGAAGTAACCCTGACCTATAGGGCATCATTTAAGTGCAATTCAACATGTTCCCAGAATTTAAGAATAAGTATTTAGTGCAGCTGTATCTATAACAATCCACTTAACAAAATTGAGGGTTGAGTACAATATGTCACTATTGACAGGTGTTGCCCTATTTAGAGCTAAAAATGAAACTTCCCTTATACCAGGAGGCCTCTGCACAATCAGAAACTTCATCATGCTGGATGAGTTTATTCCATCCTGTTCATCCCTTAGAGCTCCAAACCTCCATTGCACCTCTTGTTTGGCTTAAACTAGAGATATGTAGTTGGGTGCCATCATCATATGAATTTCTATGTGTTTGTGTGTGCCTTCAAATTATTGTTGAATCCTGACAACTGCCCAAATAAGTTCCTACAGTTTTTCTTGGCAAGATTTCAGACATGGTTTGCCATCCTCTTCTTAGGCTGAGAGAGAATGACTGGCTTAGATCACCTGGTTGACTTTGCACCTAAGGAAGGATTACAATTCATGGACTTCCATTTCTAGTCTGATGTCTTAACCACTACACTAATTTGGCTCTTTTATATTAATAATACCTCTTCCCAAATCAATGGTTGACTTTGCCAAGTGGCTTCATGTAACTGTTTTAAAAAAGAAAAGGGGTGGGTGGGTTTCCAAGCATTGAGACACCTGAGATTGGAGTGCCAATGAACTCAAATTCTCCATCCTCAACACTAAATGGAATTATACATTCTGGAAGGAGAAAAGCTATTGTAGAATGGTGCATCTGTTCCCAAACCTCATACAGAGCTCAAAAGGATGCCATGATTGATAATCTTGAATGCTGCTGAGACAACAAAGTCTCAATACTTAGGGGAATATGGGGGAGCCATTTCTTCTGAGTACAAGATAGGGCTCCTCCATCCAGTTCTATTGCAGTTCATCCATAAGAAGAACCAGTGCTGTTTCTGTCTCATGCTCAGGCTTGAACCCAGTAAGGAAGGATTCAGTCCAGTGGTGGGTTCCTCCCAGTTTGGCCTGGTTTGGCCAAGCTGGTAGCAGTGATGATATGGTGTCACTGAACTGGTTCTCTTTGTTCGGGAGCTGGGCCCTCCCGCCCCCTCTGCCCTCCAGCCCCCTCTGCCCTCCAGCCCCCTCCATCCTCCCCCCGCGTTATTCTTACCTTTTATTTGGCCCCACCCCCAATCTATTGCTGTCTCCCGAGTCCCAGCTGATTAGCTAGAAGGAAAAAAAACTGTTTAAACTCTTGCCACAGGGCTTCAAAGGGCTACCCTACAGCTGATCAGTGTTAAAAGGCAGTGTGGTGGTAAACCAGTGCCTCCAAAAACAAATGAGTAGACCGATGCCTCCAAAAACAAATGGGTAGACTGATGCCTCCAAAAACAAATGAGTAGACCAGTACAGCTCTGCAAGCAGTTAAAAGCCTGGTAGACCAGTACCTCTGCTAAATCCTAAAGAATTGTCACATGACCATCAAGCCATGCCCACAAAATAAGCCACGCCCACAGAACCGGTAGTAAAAATATTTAGAACTCACCTCTGATTCAGCCATGACTTTTAATAGATGAGTATGCTTACAATATACTGACTATGCTAACTATGCATAGATAGTTTTTAAGATACTAAGTTTAAGATACTAAGCAAACTGAGACAGAACTTAGATAGAACTGAAGAAGCTTCTTGGATATCTTGGCAAAATGTTTTCAAAGGAAAAAACAAGAAAGTCCAGCTGCCTTTTGAAAAGCACCTTTGAGACAACCATGATCTGGATGATTGAGAACCTCCATAGACAGATACTAAGCAAAGTACAGGTAGTCCTCGACTTACAACAGTTTAGTGACCATTCGAAGTTACAACGGCACTGAAAAATATGACTCATGATCAGTTTTCACACTTATGTCTATTATGGTATCCCTATGTCACATGATCAAAATTCAGATGCTTGGCAGCTGGTTCATCTTTAGTATGGTTGCTGTGTCCCTGGGGTCACATGATCCCCTTCTGCGACTTCTGACAAGCAAGGTCAATGGGGAAGCCAGATTCACTTAAAAACCTTGCTACTAACTTAACAACTGCAGCGATTCACTTAACAAATGTGACAAGAAAAGTCATGAAATGGGTCAAAACTCACTTAACAAACATCTCGCTTAACAACAGAAATGTTGAGCTCAATTGCGGTTGTTAGTCAACTACCTGTATCTCAAAATCAACTTTAATACTAACAAATGCTTTTTTTTTTTGCCTCTGAGAAGTAACACTTAGTATAAGATAACTTCAAGAGTAGAAGGGATCATTATTTGATCTCTTCTCTACCATTTCATGCAGCGTAACTCAAGGATGGGAGGAGGTTTTCCTCATTCACCTGGCATAGATTCTTCCACCTCTGCAGCTGCTCCACTGCCAATCACTTTTTTTCCTGTTGTTTGAAAGACAAACCAGCTTCATAAATCACTGCAGCTAAGCAATTTGACAAAAGTACGTTAGGAAAAGGCCTAGTCAAACTCTTTATTGTGTAATCCCTTTTGAGATCAATTTATATTTTTTTCTATCAGAATTCTTGGTGACATAATAAGTAATTCACAGGATGGTTTACCCAGGATGATAAAAAGAGTGAAAGGTAATTAAAGCTGCTTCTATTGAAGCTAGGGTGGACTGAAATTCTTACCAGTCACTGATCAAATAAAGGTTGAAATGTTGAAATACATGGGAGAAAAGTAAAATTACTACTGTTAAACATCAATATACACTATTTGCTCTTCAATTTGTTTCAATCAATATAACTTAATAAATCATGCCATACTCTTTCTGCAAGGATATCAAGGTGGCAAACCGAAATGGTCTACCGTATCTTTAAAAAATGGCTTTGTTGTGACCTAGGCTTACTGAGTTATTACAAAACACAATTAATCCCAAACAAACCTATTTTATTGTAACAGCTGAGAATTACGTTCATTCCCAGCTGAGTCCCAATTAGTTGCAAAACAAGTCCTTTGGAGTAAGTGTTAGATCGGCGCAGGAAAGAAGAAGTGACCAGCAGGGTTCAAATAACAAGTTTTAATAACAAGAACTGAACAGCCTGTGCGCTGCCGGAGCTCTCCTTATATACACTCAGGCAGACGCACCGCCCACTGACAGGGATTCAAAACTCCCGCCGAAAGGATCTTTAGCCAATCCCAGGCGGATGCCCTTATAAGGACATAACACTCCTCCCCCCTAGTTCTTAGTCAGTCTATCAGGGAAATAGTCACTAAGATAAACAGGACGTCTACGTGCCCGCGTAGACCTGCGCAGTCCACAGTCAAGATGGACACTCTCCCGGACGGAGGGTGCCTGCTCTGCTCGGGGCTTCTCCCCCGGTGCCGGGCTGGATCTGGCCGTCGAGGACGCGGGCACTGTGTCCGAACCTCCGGCCGGGTCACGGACCTCCGCCTGCGGGCGATGCTGGTCTGCCTCGTTCCTGCACGGATCGTGGAGCCGCCGGTGTGGATCCCTGCTCTTGACCGGTCCGGAACTCCAAAATCAAGGTAGGTCCCTGGGTCTCCCTCAGGTTCCCTCTGGGCTGGGGTCGCGCCGGTCTGGGTCAGGGTGCGAGTCCGGCGGTGGTGGTTGGGTTAAGCCCCCGGGTTCTCCGGTCGAGTCCGGCTTACTCCCGGGGCGGCAGGCGGACGGAATTGGTGGCTGGTCGGCTCTGTCGGGGTGGCGTAGGCCTACCTTGCAGGGGTGGTGTCGGCCCTCTCTGCGTGGTTGGTCTGGTGGTGGTGCCGAATGTTCCCTCTGGCCGCTGGGCTGCTCGACCTGGTCGGGTTGGTGTTGGCCTGCCCTGCCGGGGTGGTGGAGGCCTTCCTTGCAGGGTTGGCTTTCTGCGCGGTTGGCGGGTTGTTGTAGGGCCTCCTGGAATGTTGGCTGGAGGTCCCCATCTCTGGGCTGCCGGTTGCCCACTTCGCAGGGTTGACCTTGGCTTCCCCTGCTGGGTTGTCCCCGGTCTACTTGCCTTGCCGGATCTGGTATTAGGTTAGGTGCCGGGGTGTTTGTTCTTCCCTCGGGTCGCCGGTCTCCCTCGTCTGGGTGGTTTAGGCCTACTTCGCCAGGGTGGTTTTGGCCTGCCTCGTCGGGGTGGTTTAGGCCTACTGCGGCGGGGTGGTTTAGGCCTACCTCGTCGGGGTGGTTTATGCCTACTGCGCCGGGGTGGTTTAGGCCTACTGTGCCGGGGTGGTTTAGGCCTACCTCGTCGGGGTGGTTTTCGCTCACTTCCCTCCACCTTTTGCGGAGCTGGTCGAGATGACGTCTCACGATCTGTCCATCGTCCAGCTCAACGCGGTAGGATTTGGGACCGGTTGTGCTGTGTACTGTAGCTTTAAGCCATTTAGGCGAGCCGTGGAAATTAAGAGCGAATACGGCATCACCGACGGAAAACTGGCGAAGTTGGCGACTGGCTGATGCGGGCACCTCAGAGGAGTATTGCGGGTGCAGTCTGTCCAGGGGTGACCGGAGTCTCCTGCCCATTAAAAGTTCAGCGGGGCATTTTCGGGTGGCAGAGTGAGGCGTGATATGCTGGGTAAGCAAAAAAGTGTCAATGCGCTCCTGCCAGTCCCCCGGGCCCATCTTGGCGAGCGACTCCTTCGTGAGTCGCACCATCCGTTCAGCCTGCCCATTTCCGGCCGGTCTGTAAGGGGCAGAGAGGGCATGGCGAATGCCCAAGCCAGCCAGGAAAGCTTCCATGGGCACGGACGTAAGTTGGGGCCCGTTGTCTGAGACCAGAACGTCTGGGAGTCCATGGGTCGCGAAGAGGCGCCGGAGGGCACGGATGGTAGCTTCCGTTGTGGTGGATGCCATGGGGACGACTTCCAACCACTTGGAGTAGGCATCAACCACGATGAGGAGGTGGTGCCCATGAATGGGGCCAGCAAAGTCTATGTGAATGCGCGACCAGGGGGAGCTCGGAGTCTCCCAGGGCATCGGGTCAGATTGAGGCGGGGCGGCTCTGACTTCTTGGCACGGGCTACACCTGGCGACCCAATGTTCAATGTCTTTGTCCAGTGTCGGCCACCAGACGTAGCTCCGTGCCAGGGCTTTCATCCGGACTATGCCCGGGTGTCCTTTGTGCAGCGCAGTAAGAGTCCTTCGTTGAAGAGTGCTGGGAATCAGCACCCTATCTCCCCATAGTAAACAGCCGCGCATGGTGGACAGCTCCCCTTGCTTGCGGCTGAACGGGATGAAGTCGTCGCTGTCAATTCGAGTCGGCCAGCCTCTCAGGACCCAGGAGTGGACTTGCCGGAGGATGGGGTCAGCTCGCGTGTGCGTCGCTACGTCGGCAGATGTCACCGGACAGTTGCTGTCGTTGTCAATATGCAGCAGCTCGAGCGTGGGGGCCGGGTCTTCCACGGATTCAGCGGATGGGCACCTGCTCAACGCGTCGGCGTTTGCGATGGCTTTACCAGGCTGGTGGACGAGGCTGTAAGAGTAGCCGGCGAGGAAAATGGACCAGCGCGTCATCCGGGGGGACATGAAGGCTGGGGTCTGCTTGTCCCCTGCTAGTAGGCCGAGGAGAGGCTTGTGATCGGTGACAATGGTGAATTGCCGTCCATACAGGTATTCGTGGAAGCGCTTCACCCCTGCAACAATAGCCAACGCTTCTTTGTCCAGTTGGCTGTAGTTGCGCTCAGCACTAGACATAGTCTTAGAGAAAAATGCGATGGGGGCTTCACGACCGGTAGGCAGTTCATGGCTGAGCACAGCGCCAACTCCGTACGGGGAAGCATCACAGGTCAGTCTGAGGGGCAGTGTCTCATTGTATTGAATGAGCACACTGTCTGAGGTCAGAAGTTGCTTAACGGCTCTGAATGCAGACTCTTCCTCACGTCCCCACCTCCAGGAAACCGCCTTCGCCAGCAAGCGATGGAGCGGCTCAGCAACAGTGGCTTTCTGCTGGAGGAAAATAGCGTAGAAGTTAAGCAATCCAAGGAAAGCCTGAAGCTCCGCTTTGTTTTTGGGGCTGGGAGCTTCATGGATAGCTTTAACTTTTGATTTGGTGGGGTGGATGCCAGAACTATCTATCAGATAGCCCAGGAACTCGACTTCCTGTACCCCAATGATGCACTTGTCCCTCCGGACTCTCAAGCCCTTCTCCCTGAAACGCTGGAGAACTAGCCTCAGCCGGTCCAGGAGTTGAGCCTTTGAGTCCCCAGAGATCAGTACATCATCGAAATAAGGCACCACCCCTGGAACGCCTTGGAGAAGGCGTTCCATCATGGATTGGAAAATGCCAGGGGCTGCACTGACTCCAAACTGGAGACGGTTGCACTTAAACGCGCCTCTATGGGTGACAATAGTCTGTGCCTCCGCCGTTTCCTGATCTACTGGCAGTTGCTGGTAAGCCTGGGCCAGGTCCAGTTTTGCAAAAATTTTGCCCTTGCCGAGTGAGTGCAGCAAATGTTGCACTACTGGCACGGGGTATGCGCTCTGCGGCAACGCCTTATTGATGGTCACTTTGTAGTCGGCGCAGATGCGCACAGATCCATCCTGCTTCATGGGAGTCACAATGGGAGTTTCCCATGAAGCATGATCGATGGGTTCCAGAATACCTTGGGCAATCAGCTTATCTAGCTGAGCGTCTACTTTAGCCCGCAAGGCAAATGGAACCCGGCGGGGCTTGAGCCGAATTGGGGTTACCCCCTTGTCCAGATTAAAGGAGATGGGTTTCCCTAAAAAGGTCCCTAACTTACCATCGAAGACTTCTTGGAACTCTCCAATGAGTGAGTCGAGTTCGCCTGAGCTAATCTGGTGGATGCCTCCAATAGAAAGCCCCAGCGGCTGGAACCACTCCACGCCCAGCAGGGTCGGGCGGCTATGCTCCACGACGGTTATGGGAAGCTGGCCCTGGAACTGCTTGAAGGCGATCCGGAGGTTGGTCCGCCCGATGACGCCGATGGGGTTGCCGCCGAAGTCCACCAGCTTGGAGTGCAGAGGTTCAAGTTGGCGCTTGGAGAGATTCGGCTTGAGTCTCTTGACCTGGTGCCAGTCGATGATCGAATAGACGGAGCCTGAGTCGACTTCCATCGTGCACGGCAAGCCTTCTGCCAACAGTGTCACGTGGAATTTTGTGGCACTGTTGGTGCTGGTGAGGGCGATCGTTGTCTGGTTCACAGCGCCGCCATGATAACTGTTGCGGTCGTCGCGCTTTTGCTGGATTGAGGACCGTTTGGACGACCTCTGGGAGTCGCGACGATTTTCTGGATTCTGGGGCTTGATCGACTCCGGAACAGGATCAGAGGCTCTGCATGCCTCTGCGATGTGCCCCCTCTTAAGGCAGCGTCTGCAGGTGGCATCCCGCCAGCGACAGGATTGGCGGGGATGGTGTCCCTTGCAACTGCCGCACTGAGCAGCGCGGCGGCCATCGTTTTGAATTTCCCGCCTGGGTGGGCAGGAAACTTTCAAAACGGTCGATTCTCCCTCTGAATCTGTTGGAGTGGTCGAGTCGTCGGATGATTCCGATGACGGTTTGCGGATCTTATGGATCCCTCGGGACTGGAGCATGGCAGCAGCGGCGGTCTCGGATGTTTCAGCAGCCGTAGCCTCCTCAAGAACGTCCTTCAGGGACAGTCTTTTTCTGCTTAGGAACTTCTTTTGGAGGTTGGCATCTCTCATCCCGAAGACGATCCCGTCGCGTAAGGCATTGTCAACGTTCTCAAATTCGCAGTTTGCAGCGATTTGACGCAATGCCGCCACAAAGTCTTTAAGTGATTCGCCTTCCTTCTGATTACGTTGGCGGAAGGTAAAGCGGTTCGATATGGGGGTGCCCGTTGGTGCATAGTGGTCTTGCAGGGCAGTCTGCAGATCCACCCAGGACATGACTTCAATGTCCCTGGGTGCGACGAGGTTGACGGCGAGTTCCAGAACGTCGGAGCCGCAGTTAGCGAGGAAGAGAGCCCTCTTCCTCTCGTCGTCTAGGTTGTTGTAGCCGTTTCCCCGGAGGAATTGGCGGAAACGTATCATATACGAACTCCACTTCTCCCGGCTGGGGTTGAAGGGAGCCAGCGAGGCGAACGGCGCTTGCGGCGTTGCCATTTCTCAGACCGCGTCGAGTGACTTCAGCTCGTTATGGCGATCGTGCCACGCGGAGGTTCTTCTCTAGACCTTCGTCGCCAGTGTTAGATCGGCGCAGGAAAGAAGAAGTGACCAGCAGGGTTCAAATAACAAGTTTTAATAACAAGAACTGAACAGCCTGTGCGCTGCCGGAGCTCTCCTTATATACACTCAGGCAGACGCACCGCCCACTGACAGGGATTCAAAACTCCCGCCGAAAGGATCTTTAGCCAATCCCAGGCGGATGCCCTTATAAGGACATAACAGTAAGCATCAATCTTTATGTTCTTTGACACCCTGCCCAAGGCCTTACTTGGCAAAGCCCCAGAGTTCAGAAATAAACAAGAGATGCCGATTGGAAACAGAGTTAGTAACGTTGCTTTCCTGCAAAAGAATCAAGTGCCTTTGTTTCTCTTTTAAGCCTTATGGGAGGGAACAATCATCTCCTGGCCTTACTCCCAAGTTGTCCCTTTTGCTTTAGCTGCTCTTGCCTTCTGGCAACTCTGCGCATGCGTGCACTAGGAACAAGCTCCTCTGCCTCGCTGCTGTCCGACTCTGGGGGCTCCGGAGTCCGTGTATCCATGACCCAATCTCTTCCTCCGACACAGAACCCTCGTCTGGCCCTTCTCCAGACTCCAGGACTGGCCCAGATTCCTCCCCAGCCTCCTCACTGTCCGATTCTGCAGGCTGCTGACAGACCACAACAGGTTTGTCCTTCAGATGTTAAATTGAACTCTTGCTAGGCTTGGGAAAGTAGGAAACCTTACTGATACATAATAATGTTACATCTGAATCTTTAGTCTAATATTTCTCTTTTTGACTATGCTTTAGGACAGGGCTGTCAAACTCCCAGCCCATGGGCCAGATGTGTCACGCACTGGCCATGCCCACCTGCGGTTTAGAAAAGGGGAAAAAGTCCTGATACATCACGTGATGCTGCCATGATGATGTGAGTTTGACACCCCTGCTTTAGATAGTTATGGTTGTTCTGCTTCATTATCACTAAAGGGCTTTTCTTATCTCAATAGATCTGTATCACAGAAGGTCTGAGCCATCCAAGAATAAGAGCAGATGTGTTATGGAAGACCCAGGCTAGCTTAGCACTGGAACTTTGAAGTCATAAACAATATAGAAACAAAGGTGAATGTGGACATGCTAAAAGTATGACTATCATGTATATTCTGGAGATAATGAATTAATGGATTTTGCCCAGGGGTGAAATCCAGCAAGTTCTGACAGGTTCTGGAGAACCAGCAGCAGAAATTTTGAGTAGTTCGGAGAACCAGCCTGGCTAGATGGCTCAGTTTGAGCTTGTCGATCAGAAAGGCCGGCAGTTCAGTGCTTCGAATCCCTAGTATAGGTCTCCTGGGTGAGCAGGGGGTTGGACTAGATGACCTTCAAGGTCCCTTCCAACTCTGTTACTGTTACCACCTCTGGCTGGCCCCGGAGTGGGGTAGGAATGGAGATTTGCAATATCCTTTCCCCAGGAGTGGGGGGGGAATGCTGATTTTGCAGTATCCTTCTCCTCCCACACCCACCAAGCCACGCCCACCAAGCCACACCACACCCACCAAGCCATGCCCACAGAACGGGTAGTAGAAAAAATTGAATTTCACCACTGATTTTGCCTTCATAAGATAAAAGAATGGGCAGTATCTTAGATGTCTTTGGCAATTGGGTGGTAGCTCATTATAGGCTGCTGTGGAATCACTGAAACTAAAATCCTTTTCTTTTTCTTCCACATGCCTCTGCAACAGAAGGAAAGTGTTACAGGTGTATATATGTCTCCAATTCTTTGCTTTGCAATAGGAAAGAGTGATACTTGGCCTCCTAGCTTCATTTCACAACACAGAAGAACATGAATTGCAGCCAAAGGCAATTTGAAGGAAGGCTTCTTAGATTGGGCTTAAGGCATGTTTGGGAAGGCTTGGAAGCATAACTGAACACTATTTACTCAAGACAATTGTGGGACCATTGACTTTTTCCTTTAACAGCAATTAATTGGTAAGAGGTAACCAAGATTATTATTGAAAAATAATAATCTGGTCTCTAGCGTAAAGTACAGTCCCAAAACTGTACTCTACGATGCTTTCTCTGTCTTTGACTGATGTACATTGTTAATGCTTGCTGAATGTTAAGTTATTCCATATATCAAAAAAAGCAGACATCTTTATTCAATATTCTCTAAAATTTACTAATCTTAATATGTTCCCACAGCAAACTGTAGCAAAGGAATTAATAGTAATTGGTTACAAGTCAGCATTTAATTGGCAAAAGACCTTTAGCTGGTTGATAGTAAATCACCCCCCCCCCAAAGTATAGGCATTAGTTGGCTGTTATCCCCAGAAAACAACTGCCATCTACTACAGCAAATCAATATGAACCAATAGTGGACAATTTTTTCTAATTTTGATCTTTGTTGGTTTCACTCCAACTCTACTCCATCCAATTTCCACATCGATCTGTGATTTAACATACACACTCAAATTTATTCCTTTCTGTTGTTAAGTTTCCCTTTTGGTGCACATTTTAACACAATGTGCCCTAATAGGCACATTTTTGTAGAAATTTCTGCTTCTGCAGATACATTCCATTTATTCTTCGCTAATTGCTTGTAGATAAATGGGACTCTAAGAAGGATGTGATACCATTCGGATGCCATATTAGAAAGAAGAATATGTACTTGAAAGCTTTAGATCTCCACATTCTATCCAAAGCATTTTATTCTACAACTATCTTAGTTCATATATTTTCTAATAGGATGAAGTATTCTCCCCCAAGGAAAAATGAAGAATGTGACATTATATATAGCAGAAAATGTATTTAAACAGTCCGGCTCTGCTTGCTCTTGTACACATCTCTTATATTCATCCTTTTTTATTTTTAAAAAATGAGTTTCATGTATGGTAACTACAGCAAGGTAAATGAAAGTAATTGTAAGGAACAGGATGTAATCCATCAATGGACTCTTGGGAAATAATAGGGATAAAACAGTTCTAAGAACTGGTTTATATGAAGAGCTGCATTATCTGAGGAACATGAGTGAAGAGCACTCTTGTAAGACCAGATTCTAAAGTGTTTACGACCATGCTTGCTTTCTAATTTTTTTTTCTTCCATCCTCTTTTCAATCTCTTTCATTTTCTCGTCATTTCTCCCTTCCCTCTCATCTGTTCCACCTCTTTTTTGTTTTCATCAGGATGACAGAAAAAAAGAGGAAGATCCTCCTTGAGGGAAGATTGATTGATTCCTTGCATATCGCCAAATAAGCATTAAGGGTTGTAAACCTAATCTTGCGTAGCTTCTTACACTACTAACCAGGGCATACAAAATGTTTGCTAGACCAATTCTCAAATACAGCTCATCTGTCTGGAATCCACACTGCATATTGGATATTAATACAATTGAACAGGTCCAGAAATATTTCACAAGAAGAATCCTCCACTCCTCCGCTCGCAACAAAATATCTTATGCCACCAGACTTGAAATTTTGGGCTTAGAAAATTTAGAACTACGCTGCCTTAGGTATGACCTAAGCATAGCTCATAAAATCATCTGCTACAATGTCCTGTCAATGACTACTTCAGTTTTAACCAAAACAATACAGGAGCACACAATAGATACAAACTTAAAGTGAACCGCTCCAAACTCGATTATAGAAAATATGACTTCAGTAACAGAGTGGTCAATGCCTGGCTACTGTTGACCTCACCCCTTTCCTAAGAGGTCTGTAAGGAGTGTGCATAAGAGCACCAACGGGCCTACCGTCCCTGTCCTAATGTTCCCTTTAATTGAATTCATTTTATGTATTCAATTCATGCTTATACTTATATATATTATCTAATACATACTTGACTAAATAAATAAATAAATAAATAAATAAATAAATAAATAAATAAATAAATAAATAAATAAATAAATAAATAAATAAATAAATAAATAAATAAATATTGTTAAAAGTAGACTGAGGGCCATCAAGTTTACTAAAAGAGAAGCCAAATCGCCTCAGGACAGAGACTGACTTTGCCCGCACCACTGATTTTAAAAATGAGAAGATGATCCCAGGATCACATGGTCTCTGAAGTCTTGAATGCAGCCACCAAAGTTTTTCCAAATTGCTCATCAAATTGTAAGTTTTGAAATGAGGAAAGAAGATATTTATTTAATATATAAGGTTATTTAATACATAGGTTTTTAATTAATTGACTCTTTACTTTGGGAAACAGGTAATCAAATGTAGCCTTGGTTCAAAGAAAGTTATGTTCTAAAGTTTCATTCCCCATCAACAGTCTGTATGGCTTCTTGTGGCTTCTCCCCAAGTAAAGACCATCTCATTTTACCCATTGTTAAATCTAAATGAGGTGGGTGTGTTTCTTTTTTCTGATGAAAATCGATATTATGCCAAGCAAACAATTCACAGTTTTTATGAATGAATTAATTTTTTCTGATGAATGTAGTTTTAGAACGATGTCTTTCATTTTGATGGGATGAGCGGCATACTTTGTGATGTTTCGTTGGGGAGGCTGTTACTATATTACACACACTTCATTACCACAGCATTAGCAAGCTCATACAACAGCCAAGCATGTTACATTTCTAGCTAATTACTATATTAAAGCAAGTCATGGGCAGGAGAAAAATAACATGTATTCATTTATTTATTTTCTTAATTGTATTTAATATTGCGCATAATATAAACAGGAATAGAAAATTATGTGTAGCTCCTAACAGTCAGCAATTAATGTTTGCATCTAGGTAAACTTGTGCCCGTTATTTGGTAGCTTGAAATAATTATGCTCTCACAATCTACTCTCAAAATGTATGAGGGCACAAAGAAGGATTTTTTTTTTTAAAAAAAGACTTTTATTAATAGAGCAAACAAAGGGGCCTTGGAGGTCTTCTAGTCCAACTCTATGCTCAGGCAGGAAACCTTATACCATTTCAGAAAAAGGTTGTCCAATTTCTTCTTTAAAATGCAGCATTGCAGCATTCACAACTTCTGGAGCTAAGTTGTTCCACTAATTGATTGTTCTAACTATCAGGAAAGTTCTAGGTTGCTTCTGTCCTTCATTAGTTTCCATCAATTGCTTCTTGTCCTACCTTCAGGTGCTTTGGAGAATAAGCTGACTCCCTCTTCTTTGTGGCAACCCCTTAGATATTGGAACACCGCTACCATGACACCCATGATGGATGGGGCAGGGGAAATAGGCTGTCAATTTTTGTTCCTAGGTGACTAATTGCTGTTCTAGCCTAAGCCCTTACAGCAGTGTTGGCAAACCTTTATGGCACCAAGTGCTGAAATGAGAGCACGCAGACATGCACGTGCCAAAAACTTGAAGAGCAACCGCCCAGTGCACATGAGCACACCGGGAAGATGATCTTCCGGTTTCCACTGTGCACATGTGTATCAGCCACTGGTCTTCCAGTTTCTAGTGCTCCCGTGCACGTGAAGACCAGCTGGCTGGCATGCCGGAACCCGGAAGAGCAATGGGAGACGGCTGGCCTGTCCGGAGAGATGGCTCTGTGTGGCACTTCCAGTACGCATGCCATAGGTTCGCCATCACGGCCTTACAACATTCTTGTGGTTAAAACCAAGTGAGAAAATTCAGTGTACACCTTCATGAGCCTTCAGGGGAAAGGGAAGATATGAATATTTATTTTAAATAAAGAAATAAATTAGAATTAAGCACAATAACTAAATGGGAGAAATAGATTCAAACACTGTCTAAACTTTTGTAGTCTGTAATTTTGTCAAAAAATAAACTCAATGTTACTCAAAGTAAAATCAATGGATTTTATCTAGAAGAACATTTCTAAATAGAAATTGCTAAACAAGAAGAACTGGGCGATAGTACCACCTTGGTATTTTAAGCAATTACCTTATCACATTAAAATGTACAAAAATGCCCCATTGGTATAAGAGTAATAGTGGACATACAAGATGGCCACCATTCATCATCCTACCTAAGATGGCCACCACCTCTTCATCCTGTATGACTTCTAATGATCCTGAGACAACAAAGCAGAGGGCATCTACGCTTTCACCAGAGTGATAGATAAGGTCTCCGGGAGCACAATGGATCGTCTGGAATTCCACTGCAAGTGCTCTCAGGCAGCCATCACTAGCTAGCCGAAAAGCTGGATGTTCATTAAAAACCTTCCGATTGAGATGCACACAAATATCCGCTCTCATGTCCTTAGGACATATTGAAAGAACCTGGAGGGAGAGGAAAAACATGACAATGAGTGCAATTTAAACAGACAGTTTGAAGGTTAACATACATACATAATTATTTTAATACATTATATTTGTGATAGTGGCAAATATCTGTAGCTCCAGTGTAGAAACCAACCCACAAGCTCAAAAAATGAACCTCCACCCTCATACATTATATTATTCACAAAGCTCAAAAATACTTTAGTCAAATCTTTTTAAGGCAAGCCTGTATTATCTGACCATATTGTAAATGTATAATTTAAAGAGACTACAATAGATGATGATAATTTGTCTTAATGCTTCTGGATAAATTATTACAAAAGAAATGTTGGAGCCAAGAATTTGAATCATTGTGCGTATATTTTGCAGAAACTACACTTCTTCCCCATATACTCGTATATAATCAGTGTGAAACTTGTTATAATGTAGATTCTACCAAGATTCACATTGATTTTAAATCCCCATTGTTTTATCTTATAGTTGAATTGCTTTTATGTTGTAAATTGCTTAGAATACTTTGTTTTGGGGGATGCCGTACACAAGTTTTAAATGAAACAAATGAAAATATTTAACACTTAATTGAATTCAGCAGGACTAATTTTCATAAAACACATACTAACACATAGTAAATATTTGTATAAATAAGTCTCTATTCCCTAAATCTCCAAAGCCAATTTATTTTTAATTATTATTTTTCTTTTTTGTAAAATGGATTTCTTTTTAAGAATGGCTTCAGAGAAAACTGCAATTAATCAAGAGCAGATTAATAGCACCAAAACAATCTAAGAGTTGATTAAAAACAGAAGCAGCACGAGTAGCCTCTTAAAGGAATGCCTGAAAAACAGTGTTTCAATTAATAGAAATAGAATCGAATCTACAACTTAGTTTATTCACCGATCCTAGGATTTGGGATAGACGCAGAAAGAAACAATTGTCCACTAGTAGCCAGAAGCTATTTTGAGGGTTCTTCATTCTTAGATCTATGATCCTCTTTTGCCTATTGTGCTTTTCATTGTAAACCCGTCCTTTACTGACATCACTCTACAGATGTCTGCAGATGTCACATTTTTTTTCTTCCTCCAGATGGTTAGGTGCCATCATACTGAGCTTGGCTCCTAGTGGCTCCAAAGCTAAATGCTGTGTTAAATGTTAAAATTCATTTCTGCAGATAATCATATTTAATTCCTGACTTAAGGAAGCCAAAGTCATTTGAATGAAATTGGCAAGAGTGGGGACTATCTAGAGCACTCCTACTCCTAGTCCTGAAAACTTAATGCCTAAACTAGCCTTTAATATTAACCCAAAATATAGGGCTATAGTAATATTTTTTTAAAAAAAATATTCTATCTTTTGAAAAATCTATGGCTTCTTACCTCAGAAAGAACCTCACAATGTCAGTACACTGCAAGGAATTCTGAGAAAAATCTGGGTTTCTACCTACCGTTCCATGTCAATGAAGGGAATGACCTAGAATACCCCCCCCACACACACACTCTTCCTACTTTTAAAGAAGAATGAGCAATTGTAGACTAATGAATTAATTTCTCTTTAAGCAAATTTAGCTACTTCAGTGGACATGAAGCTTTATTTTATGTCTTATTTCCTTTAGAATTTCATTGGCAGAGTGGTGAATGTGAGCTGTGATAGACTGAATTTTAAAATTAACACTTTTGAGGACTACTGAATTATCTCTACCCATAGATCACAGAATTATAGAAATGTGCCTGCCTTTAAAATCCTTTGATCTTAAAATAAATAATCAAAATCTGGTACAAACAATCCAGAGCAGAAACTTTTGAAAACCTTCACTAGAGACAATAAGAATCTTCTACAGAATTTTTTCATTGCCAAACTGCTTTTATCAATAAATATGTTTTTGGGAAACTTTATTACTCTAAAATTTCATAATTAAAACAACAAATTATTTACTTTGTGGGGGGGGGGATTTTTGAGTTAATTCTACGTATGCTTACTTTGTGGTAGTTCCCACTGAGTCTGGTATATTAACTTCAAATTCAAGTTAATGCTTTTATGATTATACCATGAAATATTACAAAAAGAAACCTGTACCCTAAACAGCTCTTACAATCATGTTCTCAGAAAGTGGACAGGCATGTTTTCAGAGAAAGAGAAATAAAGACTTCTCGGGTGCATAGGTATCATTTCAAACAGTATTGCTTTTTGTAGACAAAATAGTGACACTTTCATCATGTTCTCCAGCAGTTTAGAAAGGTGAGAGTACACTATGTAGGAAAAAAAGCCGGCTAATCCATCAGGAGGAATTCAATAATTAATGGAAGCTCTTTTCCAAAAAGTTCTAATCAAGCCACATCCAACTGAATATACTGTAAGCAGAAAGGGAGAAAGAGAAACAGTTCTCTCTCAATAACTGTAGAACAATGATCTCTTTACTTGATATGGACTTGATTTTTTTCATCTTTAAAATGGAAATGAAATCTCAGCTAGAGAAGTAGTTTTATTATATAGTCTGTGCAAATACATTTTCAAAAGGCAAGGGAGGGAATTTGGGTTCTTTCCCTATTATAGCTAAAATAATATATAAAACAGTGTAAGAATTAGTCTGGTTTTATGTCACATCAAATTTCTGCCAGAGCAGAAAACCTAGGGTTTTGGGATTGTGCTGGTCATCAACTACCAAGTATACACATGGACAGGTCTGTGTATTTCCAATTTGTATGTTTTTTTTATTTTGAAATTGTTAATTCTATTACATTTCTGCATATTTTAATATGTAATGACCATTTGCACCCTAATGCTAACATAATTTTCCCAATATACCATATTTATACATTTTTCTTCAGCATGCAACCTTCTCCATTGTCAATTCTTGCATCTGAAATGGGCTGCTGGAAGCCACACTGAACGCTCTGTGGCTATAGTAGACTTTGAGAAGTTATGAATGGAGTCTTGCTTAGTTTTGATTTCAGTGAACAATTCCATTTTCCACTGCATTTTTCTTTGAAAAATTTAGATTTTGACTTCACTGTTCTGTGATGTGGGATAGGAATTGATATCTGACACAGATCCATACTTTTTTTTTCTGTTCTTGCACAAAAAACTGGCAATAGAGTTATTAGATAGCAAGGAAGACGCAGGTAGGATTTAGAAGAATAGTGTGCTGTAGTGTCTAAAATCTTGGAAGACTCATATTTTAGTCCAACCTCACCATGAAAAAGCCCTGGAACAAGTCTGGGCAAATCATCACCTCTCAGCTTTATAGAGCTCTTGTGAGTAAAGTATGGGAAAGCTATAACTGTCCTTTTCAATAGGGAGGCAGAGCAAGCAGAGGAAAAGACGACTAAGAGGCAGAATGCAGGAAGGATAATTTTTTTCAGTCTCCAAAAAATCATTTCCAAAATTGTCATTTGCACATTATGAAAGGAAAATAACAGTGGCAAAGATTTCCATTAGAATGCACATTTGAATTAATCTATAAATTCAAATTACGGTTTGATTTGAAATATAATGCACGTTATTACAGTAGAGCAGGCTTTGTTCGTGTCAATGAAATGACTGCTGTTCTAACTCTTGACAATTTAAAAGGCTCTGCTTTCTATTCTAGGTATATAAGTTTGAAAATGAATTTGGACTAGACAGTCCTTCAAATAAAGAATGTCTTCAAACAGAAGTTCTATTAATTAGAGTTTAGCTGGTCAGTTAGGTATCACATGACAGCAGTAGGGTTCACTGTATCCATTTTGGGGATAGAGCTTCAATCTACCCAAATTTCATTCAGATTTTAAATTATTTTTTTAAAACAAACAATGGATTAGACTTGAGGGTGGACAGAAGTTGCATTGTATTATCTTTAAAAATGGCAAAAAGATCTCTTATTTTGTATGTTTCTGAAGAGCAGAGGCATTTTTTTTTTGGCCCTTTCTGATTTCTGTATAATCATCTCATTTGGTAATATGTTTAAAGTAAGAGCAGTAACAAATGGGAGTAACAGCCTGCAGATTTCCTTTCTGCCTTTGATTAAGTTGCAGTGAAATCCCCAGACTTGCTCCCACTTGGACCCAGACAACAATGGTTTTAATATCTACATTCAACATTTGCTTATAGCAGTCCTCCAAATCAGGGGTGGGTTCTAAATTTTTTTACTACCGGTTCTGTGGGGGTGACTTATTTTGTGGGTGTGGCTTGATGGTCATGTGACAATTATTTAGGGTTTAGCGGAGGTGCTGATCTACCAGGCTTTTAATTGCTTGCAGAGCTGTATCGATCTACCCATTTATTTTTGCAGGCACTGATCTTCTCATGTATTTTTGCAGGCACTGATCTACTTATGTATTTTTGCAGGCACCGGTCTACTCATTTGTTTTCTTTTAACACTGATCAACTGTAGGGCGGCCCTTTGAAGCCCAGCGGCAAGAGTTTAAACAGTTTTTTTCCCCCTAGCCATCAGCTGGGACTCAGGAGGGAGCAATAGATTGGGGGTAGGGCCAAATAAAAGGTAAGAATAACGTGGGGGATGGGTGGGGGGGGCGGGGGGCCCAGAACCGGTTCGGTGATGTCATATCGTCACCACTATCGGCTCGGGAGAACCCACCACTGCTCCAAATCACAAAGCCAGCTAACATTCCTTCCTCTTCCTCCCACTGACATTTCAACCTTCTGAACTGCATGGAAGCTAAAAAGGAATTGTCAATCCTCTTTAAAGTTCGTAAACAGCTTTTTCCTGCTTAATTTTCAGTTTTCTTTCCAATCCACCATTGACAAAGAGGTATGTGTTTCAAATTAATCTAAACAAATTCTGCTTCAATTCCCAGTCAGTCTGGGAGATACATAGCAAGACAAGCACAGGAACTAAGATTGACATTGGTTTTGAATGTATGCCTTGCAGTGTTATCGGGATTAATCCAGTACTGCTCTGTTTCTCTCTCCAGTGGTTTGATGACTATATGAGGCTGGAATTGCTACAAAACGAACTGGATAAATGTTAACCATGGTCCACCCCAATGTATTACGCATGCTACCTGATAATTTTTCCCTCCAGGGGAACCCATTTCACTTCCACAAAGCAAGCAAGCAAGTTGCCATGTTCAATTCTCAAAGGCAGGTAATGTGTACTATTCAAAGGCCAGTTATAATTTCTATCAAAAAGGTTGTTGTGTAATAATTTGGTACATAAACATAGTTCTGCACTAGGGGAGGGGTGTTAGGGATAAAAAAAGAGCAGACCTAAAATACAGATGGAGAACTTTTGAGCTTTTATATCTTTCAGATTCTGTTTTTTTCCAATCTTTCACATTAGTTGATGACTTTAAAAAAATCCTATAAGAAAATCCATTTTTTCAGATACATTATTTCTCTCATGCATATATTGCATGCAACTAATCATCTTTGTAAATTATTCTTCCTTATTCAGTTATTATTCAATTATATGTTGTATATTTTTTCAATATTATCTGCATTTTTCCCTAATAGATATGCTTGCAGTTCACCAAACATTACAAAAATGAATATCTTCTTTGCACAATATGGGTTTTCCTTTATCTCCTCTAGTCTCCCCTATATATGTCTCCCAAATCTCTTCTTCAGAAGCAGATAGGAATTCATAAGTAGCTGTAGGAGGCAGGGTTAAAAACCAAATAATTTTTGTGTCTTCTTCAGAGCACAGATTAGATGTAATCCTTTTTATTCATTCTGTTTAGGATTTGTTGTTGCTAATCGTGAAGTCGTGTCTGACCCATCGTGACCCATGGACAATGCTCCTCCAAGCCTTCTTATCCTCTATCATCCCTCGGAGTCCATTTAGGCTCATGCTGACTGCTTCAGTGACTCCATCCAGCCACCTCATTCTCTGCCATCCCGTTCTTCTTTTGCCTTCAATCATTCCCAGCATTAGGCTCTTCTCCAGTGAATCTTCTCCTGTTTAGGATAGCACTACAAAATTCTGAGATATGTATATGCTGAAGGTACATGAATATTAAATTCTGCTATTAATTTTCTATTGATCTTTGTATGACTATTTCATCACTATATCAATTTTAACAATCGTGTAATATACTTATGTTAAAATCAACCACTCCCAGTTAGTACCTATATTTTTTTATCTCTGTATGATTGAAACAGTTCAGATAAAGAAGTGCAGTACACAACTAGAATCATAGACATTCTACTGTTCAACTACCATACGCCTGTGTGTGTTCACAATTTTTTACAACCAGTTCTGTGGGCATGGCTTATTTTGTGGGAGTGGCTTGATGGTCATGTGACAATTATTTAGGATTTAAAAGAGGTCTACAAGGCTTTTAACTTCTTGCAGAGCTGTACCGATCTACCCGTTTATTTTTTGCAGGCACTGGTCTATCCATTTATTTTTGATACTGATCTACACTGTATTGGTCTACTGATCTACTCATGTATTTTTGCAGGCACTAGTCTACTCATTTGTTTTCTTACAGCTAATCAGCTGTAGGGCGGCCCTTTGAAGCCCCATGGCAAGAGTTTAAACAGTTTTTTTCCCTCTAGCCATCAGCTGGGACTCAGGAGGCAGCAATAGATTGGGGGTGGGGCCAAATGAAAGGCAAGAATAATGCAGGGGATGGGTGAGGGGGCACAGGGGTGGGGGGGTAGGGGGGGCAGAATCAGTTCGGTGACATCATATCGTCACCACTACCGGCTCAGGAGAACCGGGAGGAACCCACCGCTGGCCTGTGTGTGTGTGTGTGTGTGTGTGTGTGTGTGTAGTTCTTGATTTATGAAGATTGGGATTGGAGTGTCCATCAGAAGTCATTATGGTGATAAATTGAGGCAGGTCAGCTTTTACAATGATATTTATGATGGTTATTAAGTGAGTCACTGCAGTTATTAAGTGAACATCATGGTTGTAAGTGTGAACCCATTCTTCTGAATGGCCACTTTTTGTTGTTGACAACTTGCAAAAAAGGTCACAAATTTGACCACAGGACATTGCAACCATAAATGTGAATCAGTTGCCATGCACCCAAATTGCAATTATGTGACTTTAGTGGTAGTGGTACAATAGTTATAAGTGGAAGGACCATTCATAAATGCAAAGACTGGAGTTTTTTTCAGCACCAGTCATTTAATCAAATTGTTACAAGTCAAAGACTACCTGTAATTTAGGTTGATTACATATCTTCTTATTTTTACAGAGGACAATCTATTCAAAGAATTGTTAAATGAAACTCTGTTTAAAAATATTCTGTTTTTGATTAAATCAGTTTTAACTAGAGCACACTTAAATGGAGAAAGATAAGAAGCCTTGCAAGACCTGGATAGCTGAATGAACCTGCATGCAGAGTAACTAGCTGCAGTTCCCAAATTACTAAATTATTGTGATTTAAATAGATGTGTACTGAGGTATCCTGTATTTCTGTTTAAATTATGGTAACTGTAAGTGTTGCTCTTCTTTTGACAATGACAACAATGACAATCATTATCACGAATCAATCAACTGCAGGGTGAAAGCCTCCAGGGTGTATTGTTATAGACAGATTTTTTTTCTTCTTCCCAGCCTAGGGCTAAGAGACAGCCACCCAAATAATTTCTGTGCCTAAGAGAAGGATAGATCCTACCTCCCATCTCTCCACTCATAGTCAAGGACCTTATCTACTATCCCATGCTGGCTCTCAGATAGACAGAGACAGAGATAGACAGGTGTCAATTCATATTTCCTTCTGTTCTCTTTGTTTGATGGTGCAGAAGTAGATCTTATAAATATGTGGCACTCAGAGGAAAAACTAGGAACAATGCAAGGGGCTGGAAATCACTTATTGCTTTTTCATCTATGTTCCTCTTGAGGTTGAGAAAGCAAGCTTCCTATCCCAGAGGAAATGAATCCAATATTGTTTTATCTTTCCTTCAGCATTTTCTAAACTCAGCCAGGCAGTTTAAGATAAGTGGCTGGAATAGTTGAGAAACACCCTACAGAGAGCAGGGTCAATAATAAGTGAAGGGGAAGCATGGACAGTGATGACAATCAACATAAAGAGATGCTGTAGTTAGGGTGGGATGTAGCTGACAAAAGTCTGTTCGCAATAGCAATTAGACTTATATATCGCTTTACAGTGCTTTTAAAGCCCTCTCTAAGCAGTTTAGAGAATCAACATATTGCCCCCAACAATCTGGGTCTTCATTTTACCCATCTCGGAAGGATGGAAGGCTGAGTCAACCTTGAGCCGGTGAGATTTGATCTGTTGAACTGCAGCTAACAGTCAGCTGAAGTAGCCTGCAGTAGTGCACTCTAACCACTGCGCCACCTTGGCTCTTTTAAATGTTTAGTAGTAGTAGTAATAGTAGTAGTAATAGGATTCTAAACATATATAAGGCATGTATTATTTCAGTACAATGTTACTTGTAGAGTATTGACTAAAGATTATTAATCTTCTAATGTTTAGATAGATCATTAAAGGAAACACACATTCTGATAGAGAGAAGTTCCCTGAGGATGGGTTCCAGCATGAATCCAAAAGCTGAAAAGACTTAAAACTCTGGTCCCTATGACTGAACCAGATAAGATCCTACAACTTGATCCTGCGACGTGTATATTTGTCTTCATTCATTAAAGGAAATGTTTAAAATGTTCAAAATATTGTTTTCTTTGTTTATTTATGTATTTATGTATTTATTTTTGTGATTTATATCAGCCATTCTCCCTGAGGACACAGGGCGGCTTACATACAACAATCACCAATACAAATCACAATAAACATTATTAAAATAAATTAAAATCCAAATAAAAACCATTCAAATTGTAAAACTATACAACCCCACGATCAGAGAATTGTTGAAACAGCCACGTCTTTAGTCCGCGGCGAAAAGAGAGGAGGTCGGGGTTCGTCCTGAGGTCAGAGGGCAAACTATTCCAGAGAGTCGGGGCTCCAACAGAGAAAGCCCTCCCCCTGGGGGCCGCCAGCTGACATTGTTTGGCTGACAGCACCCGGAGGAGGCCCGCTCTGTGGGAGCGCATTGGACGATGGGAGGAAGGCAAGAGGTGGTCCTGTAAGTTTGATTGATCCAGGTGGCTAAAAAAATTCTAAGAAATCAATTAAAGGTAACTAGTAAGAAAACAAACTGTATGATTAAGACCACACAAATCCTTCTAAAGCTTTGGTCTTGCAGACTTCTTTCATTTTATGAAACTGGCTGCCTTAAATGCAAGGCTATTAAAAGAGCCATTTCTCTTTTGGTATGTGGTTAGGCATGACCGCAAGCAAACAAAACTCTTCTAAAAAGCATTGGGTTTTGTTAAAAGAATTGTGGTTTCTCATGGGGGGGAAGAAACCAGATCTTTTACATTGATATAAGTTTGCAGGACCAGAATGCAAGTACCGAAAAGTAGGTGGAACTGCTGAGTTTAATAGAAAATTTTTGTGTTTACAAGAAGAAATGCTCTTTTTTGAAATTATAGTTGCACTAATTTAAGGAAAAACCCATTCCTAAATACTATGGTTTTCTAATTGTTTCCTTGGCAATGAGAGTTTGGAAAGAATATGACATTATTTCATTTAATTTTTAATGGATTTTTATATAAAGTTTCAATTTTTTACTAGAGTTGCCTCTCCCCAAACTATAAAAGAATAGCAAGACATACACATTCATACTTTCACAAATATTGTCATATGGTTAGGAAAATAAAACAATATACAATGAAGGAAGGAAGACTTGTTGAAAAAAATATATACTTAGAACAAATAACGAGGGGAAAAAACCATTAGAGGGAAAATTGCTCCCCGATGTCTGCATATTCGAAAACATATGACCAAAAATGCATAATAGGCACTGCAGAAGGACATTGATATGAATATTTTGAAGATCTTTGATTATCATATTCATAAACTGATGAAGAATCTGAACTGAACAAACTGTTTAAATAGTAAATGAGGCATGAAAAATGGAATTGACAGGTTTGTCGATCCTTTAGGTTAAACGATGGAAGAATCTGATCTCTGCCTGGGAACACACTCAGTGCCAATTACAGTGGAGCTAAATGGACAATAGTGAGACCTGATTTAAGGTCACATCTAATGTTGCTCATATTTTTTTTTTTTCTACACTCCATCCCCATCCTGGAGGCAATAACATCAGATCTATGGCTGCACTGAAATAAAATGGTAAATTGCTTACCATGTAACAAAGGGCTGATCCACACAATCAACTTGCCCAATACAGGCCACTGATAATTTATTGAGGACAGTACAGAATAATACCATCCTTTATCACATGCATCCCAAAAGGAAGACAACTAATTTTCTACAAAAAAGAAAGAAAGAAAGAAAGAAAGAAAGAAAGAAAGAAAGAAAGAAAGAAAGAAAGAAAGAAAGAAAGAAAGAGGCTTTTTCACTTTGCAACCTCAAGCTGCTTATCTCCCATGGGTAGCTGCAAATGAAGCCTCCTTAAAAAAAATCTCTTTCTAGAATTTCAACTCATTCTTCCACTTTAGCCAGAAGGAAAGAATAGATCTGTCTTTTCTTTTCCTCTTTTTAAAAAAGCCAGATGAAAGCTCTAATGTTCCCTTCCTTCCTTCCTTCCTTCCTTCCTTCCTTCCTTCCTTCCTTCCATCCATCCATCCATCCATCCATCCATGGAAATCCATCAAGGGAGGACTATGGAAAAGGGGTCCAATCAGATAATCATTATAGGTAAGCTGTTCCATAATTCCTTTCTCTGAGCCTTTCCATCACTGTAACCCAACTGCAATCAAGAAGCATACAGATTATTTTTTTTCCTACCAGCTACCTTAATTGTTACTCTCATCTGAGCACACAGAGTTCTCAGTTCTCTGTGTTATGACCTATTTTTCCATAGTGAGAGATGTTGCCTATTAACATTTCACTTGCTGTCAAGTGTGTTTCAATTAAAATTAAGAAGTTCATATCCAAGGAAAGTGTTTTCACTGAATTAAGAACATGGTAAACATTCTTATAGCCATTTAAGAGATGTTATTTGAAGAGTGTGTTTGGCTACTTTGCTAGGTTTTGGTGGACTGCTTCTGGCATTTTAATTTATTTTGATTTTGTTTTTTATTTATTTATATCTCACTTTTATTATTATTTTACAAATAATCTTTATTACTTATTATTTTACAAATAACTCAAAGCAGCAAACATATCCCACACACCTTCCTCCTCCTATCTTCTGTACAACCACAACCCTGTGAGGTGAGTTAAGACAAGAAAGAGTCAGTTACTGGCCCAAGATCACTAAACTGACTTTCATAGTTAGGGCAGGACTTGAACTCATAACCTCCTACCTTCGAACCTGGTGCCTTAACCACTAGACCAAACTGGTTCTTAAATTAGGGTTGGATTAAAAAAAAACCAAAATCTTAAATTCACCACATTCAAGACAAGAGTGTCTGAAAACAGATATGTCTTTGCAGGTGAACTTTGTAAAATAATTGTGGATTCCAAATAAATATTTAGATGGAAATGCAGATTGACTGCTATCTTGGATCTTCCATGAAGCTTATTGGATAATATTTGGCCATCTACTATTTCTTAGTCAAGCTTTCCATGCTGGTTTGGTGTAAAAATAAAGTAAAAATGATTTACTTTGAGGCAAGATGGGAAATGTATGCACCCACGAATGGCCTTCTTAAGGTTTATTTAATGATGATTTAATGATTTTATTTCAATGTAGTATTTAAGTCTATGTCTTGGTTGTTCTGGATAGGATCAAAATATTAAAATAAATAGAAAAGAATCAAACATTGGCAGTATCATTAAAAAATAAATGTGATATCTACGAGAAGTGCTTGACTAGATGAACATCTGTTAACTACCATATTCCCTGAGAAACGCAAGATGAAAAATAGAGAAGACTTGAGACATATAACAAAAATGTGTACTCTTAGTTTTTAACTTTTCACATCTCCAATTTTAACTTTTTACATCTCCTATTTATTTACTCATTTTTATCAACCTGCAGCTATTTAATATAGAATATACATATTTATTGCAACTAATTTTTCATAGGTTTTCCATGTTTTCTACAAATATAGACATTGCATGCATATACACACACACACACATTTTTTTTCATTTTATAAAACAATGCAGAGCAAATAAACTTCAAGCATCTGATAGTAGAAAACCATATTGTAATAACTTAAGTAAAAAGATAAGGCAGAAAGCTCAAATGTAAACCTCTGAGAAGTTCAGATATAAAATGATAAAATGGTAAATTTATTGAACTAAGAATTGCAAAATTGTTCATGTATCAATAAAATTGTTCTCTATAGCTACTACAAAATAATGACCAACAATTATGGTAATCAATGATATAAGGAGCTTCCTCAGATGACCCAAGAACTATAAGCTAGACTCAGCCGCCATGATTTTTGTCCAAGACCTAAGTGGCCATCAACAACAGTATGAAGATTCAAACATTGTCTGTTATCTTTGTTTTTTCTTTTAAGTAAAGATTCCCAAGATAGGAACTCTGGAATGTATTTCTACTGATTTAGCTGAACTGCCATAAAATAATAATTTCATTTCTGGTAATTGGAGAATCCAGTAAAAAATCCAGGAATTGTAGTTGAAGACATTATGGCTTATTTAAGAAATCTTGTTAGATTGCTTTGATTACAGCAGCTAACTAAACAGTTCATTGTAAAATAATAGATATTCCAGATCTTGTACCTCATGACTAAGTGTGATTAGGTATACAATCTGACTAAGTAAGCTTGAGTTAAATTGGGAAATAATAGAGAATGAAAGATTAATTTAGGTATGCATTCATACCTAAATCCAAATCACTCTTTCTCTTTTATACATACATACACACACACACAAAATCACACACACAATACATTGTTGCTATTATTTGCAAAAGAGTATTAGAAAGTTCTTTGTTCATCTTTTATACAGTACTCCATTATCCATTACAGAATCACAGATGTGGAAAATAATCTATTACATGATTCACAAGGTATATTGTACTAAAACTGATCAAAGATAATCAAGCCATATTAAATAGACTCCATATTAAATAGTTATTCTGTATTTATTTATCAAACTAAAAAGCAATACCAGAGGTCTTGGACAAAACACTTTTGTATTTTCTCTTTTATAGGGTTAAAAGGTTGAGCCCACTATCTCATTGCCTATTTCATTTTTCAGAGTGTAATCGTTGGTGTTTTAAACAAAACTTGAATGTAGCACTTGATTCAGAACAGTTTGCTCACTTCTGATTTACTGTAACCCTAAAGATATAATCATTTCTTCATAAAGTTTGATTTGTTTCCTTACGGATACATACATGTAAACTATTTTAAGAAGCTCTACCTTTTATTGGCCAACAGTTATTTTTAAACTCTCACATATGAGAGTTTAGATTATCATTTTTCTGTCACCATCGGAACCCTATTGCAAAAAGCTTTTTTTTTTCTATTGAAGGCACATGTGATTGCTCCCTGATCCTTTTATTATTTGAATTGTAAAGAATAGAATTAAATTTCTAATAACTGAGCAATGTGCTGCTGAAATGTATTATCTGAAGCAGCATTGGATAATACTGTAATGTAATGAATTCCACTGTAAAGAATGAGCTTACTTTTGAAATAGAGATTGTCTGTGAAGGTAGCAGGACTTGTTTTCATGGCTCACCGAAATAAATTCCGGCTAAATATTGCATTGCATTACTTTTCCTATGCAGCTATGGAGAAAGAATAAGCATGCAATTATATTTGCTTCATGCAATGACTTTGAATAGGCATAGTGAATGAATGGAAATGCCACACAGAATGCATACTATATGAATTTATTAAAAAAAAAAACATGAGGAAACAGCCAGAAGCATCACATATCTATTGCCAATAATTGAGATAGAATGCTTGACGGAAAAGTTATGCAAAAGAATTTTATAACAAAGAAGTTATGGAAAAAGCTAAAGAAAGATATACTTTGGTCCCATTCATCCCATGCTTCATCTCTCCATGTTCCCAGGAAAGGTTTGAAAGAAAATTGTAGTCTGTAACTGTATTGGATTGATGGCATTGAGTACCTGATACCGGTAGTGTGAAACTATTTCCTGATGGAAGAACTTGGGAATCAAAGATGAAAAACCAGAGCAAGTTTGTACAAAGCAACCATGGGATGGCAGAATCAGCTTCAGGATAAAAGCAAAGTGCTAAAGGTGACATCTTTGGGTCTGTGAAAAGCAATAGCACTTAGACTTATATACCGCTTTACAGTGCTTTCCAGCCCTCTCTTAGTGGTTTACAGAGTCAGCATATTGCCCCCAACAATCTGGGTCCTCATTTTACCAACCTCAGAAGGATGGAAGGCTGAGTCAACCTTGAGCCTGGTGAGATTCAAACTGCCAAATTGCAGACAGCCGGCAGTCAGCAGAAGTAAATTTGCAGTACTGCATTCTAACCACTGCACCACCGCAGCTCTTGAATATTGATGCAATATTCTTGTCTCATTCTTGTTTCACTTTGAGGCAAATATGCAAAAGATACCTGAAGGGCCAAAGAAGTGGTTAAAACAAGGCAAGGTGACTGATCCCAATATGTACTGTACGGGTGTCACTCTCTGCCACTTTGCTTCAAGAATCTGGTCTGTCTGTATGAATCAATCAAACCATCTTTGAATCACATCACCCATGGGCAGCAATACCATAAGAATTCAGTGCTATTTCAAATGTCTTGTATTGCTTCTAAACTCTGTTTTTATATTTCAGCCCCTTGTTTTTGAGTCATGCATCCATCATAATAAAACAATTTCAAGAATTGAAATGAAAATTGCATGTTTATACCATTCCCTTTGTGTTTAGCATATTATCTAATGTTCAAATGTTCTAACCCCTGGAGTTTCACTGAGACATTCGTACCTTCTCTGTATCGATCCCTTTAGACATTGACCATGTGGAGACAATATAATCCATGACACGTTCACTAAGGCCTTTGGGGACTTGGTATAACTTTAAGAAATCCCTCACATTGTTCAACATCTCATGGTAGCGATTGGTGTTGGCGTACATTTGTTGGAAAATTGTAGTGACGTTTCCAAAAATAGTTGCATAAAGAAGAGCTGGAAGAGATCCAAAAGAGTAATTAAAAACCAGCAAAGAGACACAAACTGCCAGCAGTTTAATCAATGCTAAAGCTTCCTTCATTGTTTCATCGAACATTTTGGTTGCAGTCAATTTGATACTGAGATGAGCTGAGGGAAATATTTTAATGACAATTTTGCAATATCCTTCCCTCAGGAGAGGGGTGGGAATGGAGATTTTGCAGTATCCTTCCCCTGCCACGCCCACCAAGCCACACCATGCCCATCAAGCCATGCCCACAGAACCGGTAGTAAAAAAACTTGAATTTCACCACTGAATCAGATATTCTATAGCTCTCAGATCCTGACAGATAGAGTGAGATAGAGCTTGGCAGGCCAAGGACTTAGATCTGACAGCCTATTCTTCTGATAGACAGAAGAAAATGATATTCAGATCAGTGGGAGAACATAACAGGGCTTACTCATTCAGTGGTAGAAACAGATAAACATGGTAAAGCAGAATAAATGACAAAATTTCTCAGTCCAAATTGGAGCTAACTGCCATTCACGCTGGCTTTTCATTCTGAGGTAATGTTTCATTTTCTGGAACTTCAGGTCAGATGAAGAGTCATTTTGACATCACTGGGTATTTGTGCAAATCTTTCTGGTTTATTATTAATATTACTAATAATAAATTAATATTTTTATAAGATTTTAGTATTTTAATATTTTTTAAGAAGATGTTGGATAATCATTTGTATGAAGTTGTGTAGGGTTTCCTGCCTGGGCAAGGGGTTGGTCTAGAAGACCTCCAAGGTCCCTTCCAACTCTGTTATTCTATTCTATTCTATTCTATTCTATTCTATTCTATTCTATTCTATTCTATTCTATTCTATTCTACTCTACTCTACTCTATTCTACTCTACTCTACTCTACTCTACTCTACTCTACTCTATTCTATTCTTATTCCTTCTTACCTCCACCCTCTCCCTGTCATACAGCAAGATACAGTGAATAGTTTACTATAAATATTTTACCACTGTAGGGAACCTATATGTATTGCGAGTAAATGTTATGAAAATAAAACCTGAATTTAACCAATCATATTTGAAGGTACATATTGAACTAGTTTACACATCTATGATCTCTCTTTGAAATAATGACATTGTTTAATTGAATAGATTGTTATATTTTCTAACATTGTAAAAAGAATATTGTTATCATTTCAAGTTGGGAAATTGCTCATCGATTCAGTGGTCCTTGTTATCAGCGTTTCAGATAGGCATCAACATGTGACTGGTCACTTAATAATCATTTAAGTTATGGCAGACCTCCACAAAAGATACTTATGATTTGAATTCAAAGTTCCAACAGCTGTCCCCCTCCTAATAATCATGTGACTGCATTTGGGGCATTTGGCAACCATCCCACATTTACGGCCAATTGCAGCATCCTGCAATCAGATGACCAAGAGCCATGGTGTCACAGTGGTTAGAATGCAGTACTGCAGCTAATTCTTCTGATTACTGGGTGCTTGCAATTTGGCAGTTTGAATCTCACCATGCTCAAGGTTGACTTATCCTTCCATCCTTCCAAGGACAGTAAAATTAGCCCCCAGATTGTTGGGGGCAAAATGCTGACTCTCTAAACAGCTCAGAGAGGGCTGTGAAGCAGTATATAAGTCTTAAGTGCTATTGCTGTTTACATTTTTTTCCCTGAAACCAACATTTACTTCTAGTTTCTGCCAAAAAACATCCATAGCAAATAATGGGTTCATTTAACAACTGTAGAATTCACTTAAAAAACACAGCATTTGCTATACAACCACCACGTTCACTTAATGACTGTTGAAAAAAGGTTGTAAAATTGAGTTTGATGACATGAGGACCTGTTCATGACCTCCATGAGCCGTGGTGGCACAGTGCAGTACTATAGGCTACTTCTGCTGAGTGCTGACTGCCTGTAATTTGGCAGTTCAAATCTCACCTGGCTCAAGGTTGACTCAGCCTTCCATTGTTCCAAGGTCAGTAAAATGAGGACCTAAATTGTTGGGGGCAATATGCTGACTCTGTAAACCACTTAGAGAGAACTGTAAAGCACCCATGAAGTGGTATATAAGTGCTATTGCTAAGTGCTATTAATGACCAACACAACTTACAATTGTAAGTGAAGACTCACTTATGGTCATAAATCAAAGAGTACCTATAATAAAGTACTGTTGAATATAAAGTTTAAGAGCCACAAAAAGACAAGTGAAACACATTCCTTTTTTTTCTTCTTTGTAGTCTTATCATTATAATTTCTGCATTTGAATTGGCAATAAATTGTTTTTTTCCTGGCTCATGGTTAGAAGCAGCACTAGATCACAAAAGACAATTATCGGAGGGTTGTGCTACCTGAATACCCAGGGCTCACCAGGACTTCTGGGGAAGGAAGAACAGTCATTACAGGAAAGTTTCCTCATCTTAGATTGAATCATCTGGGAAATAAAGTGAGCTATTTTTCAGATATATAAACTCCAAAAATATGAGTTTTTCTTTTCTTCAAGATTTTGTGTGCTGCTTGGGGTATGTTAATTGCAATTGTTCCCTAGTAAATGTAATTTTCCAAGAACTGATGCCGCTTTAGACAAATAAAAGTCTTCTCCTCCACCCCCACCCCCCGTGGCTTCTATCTTTGTGTCTAAATATTGCATTCTTGGTATATCATTAATAGGAACCAAGTGCAGAAAAACCAACAGATTACGTGCATGTAACAGTCTTTAACATCTCCTAAACATCTTTAATAACCCTTGGGTCTTTTCTACCCTGGGTATAATTCTGAGGCAGCATTAATCTCACTTGTGAATGATAGGGATGGAGTGTTGCAATATTGCAACAACAACAGTCCTGCTAGATTTCTCAGTAGGTTGTGATATCACTAATCATGGACTGTCTCGGATACTGGGAGTTAGAGTTTCTCCTTCTTCCTTCAGGATCAGTTCTAGCAGCTATTGGTGGGGGAGATAGATGGAGCCCAAAGCCCTGCTTTGTGGTCACTAGGTGAGGCTACCCAGTGAGGACATTCATAATTTAGTCCCCTACCTTTCCAATAACTACACTGCAAGGGACTGCACTAAAAGACTACTTGGAAACTACAGCTGGTTTAGAGTATAACGACATGAGTTATTACTGGTCTTTTTTAGTTTACTCATGTAATAACCATAATTTGTAAATTGTACTTGTTGCCATTTGGCTTTTGGGTGCCATCTAAGTTGCTGGTGATGCACATAAATATCTTTATGGTTTAGAATCTGGATACCTCTGGTTGTGTCTTTCTCTGGCCATTTCTGCTCACCCTTGGTCCCATCAGTAAGGCAATGTCATCTATGTCTGATCCTATCCTCTGAAACATGCTTCCACCATACGTCCCTATAGACCCAACTTTGCTGTGCTTTTGTAAAACCTTAAAATTGAAAGCTGAAGTAGTTTTATACAGTTTTGTAATAGGTTTTACTGGTTCCCTAATTAGGACTTCTGAAAATGATACTTTTTGGTACCATTGAGGGTTTGGGGTGGGGGGTTCCTGCTTTATTTTAATTGCTGTAATCTGCCTAGGATTGCAAATTGTGATTAAAGGAGTCTCTCTAAACTTGATGTTTAAACAAATAGTAAATATATGAATAAAGCTCCTAAAATCTATGAGGCTTTATTAAATACAATGGCTGATTTCATATAAGTTTAAACAGTTCTGTCAATGACACTACTGTTAGGATTCCCATAACATTTTCATCTTAATTCGTCTATCTATAGCTTAGTACACCATGCAAAACCAACTCATTTAACTAGGTTACACACCTGGAACTAGAAGTAGAAACTAAAAATTACTTTAATACAGTAGCCAAATCAGCATGCTAGATGAATCCACCTCCTGAGTCAAAGCCTGTTAGATCATATAAAAATAAAATCATGGAGAGGTAGATATCCAAAAATGACAGAGGCCATGTATCACTGTAGCCAATTTAAAACATTTGTGACTGTCATTTTTGTCTCTCCTCATTAAATTTACTAATGCACTTTATATTAAATTGACACCAGCATGCTAATTTCATTCTCTCTGTCAGCCCACTTGTCATGTTTGATGAGTGAAAGATATAAATATTGCAGTGCTTCCTGTATTATCTAAAGTCATGGATAAGAAAGAAAGTTGGTCAGCTCACATCTGAATATGAATTTAGCAGATACACATTTCCTGAACTCACTGAATCAGCAGTGTTAATCATCATATGATCTATATTTTTTAATTAGTCAAAATCTCACAATATTGAAAATATTATCAATCTTACCCAGAAATCTCATAATGACTTTTGTGAAATTATATACTTAAATCATAGAAGATTCCTACACGGAAATTCAGATCTGATGAATCTGGGGATCTAACAAGATTCAGTCAGTTTTCACACTTAAATTTAATTTAACTGGGGGCTACATGGTTTTTTGAGGAGTCAATTGATCTCTGATGCCTTATGTAATTATTTATTACATTTGCAGTTGGAAATTTCCCCCCTAAGTTGTTGTTTAAACTAGAGACCAAACTACACTGAAGAACATTTATTTTGCAGGATCCAATCTGAGTTGGTCACTGGGGCCAGAGGTTTACTCTTCTGAGCTGGTCCTGGTGACCAACTCAGATTGGATCATACAATATTATTCTGGGATATTTGCCTTCGTTTGTGAATGTTATCCTAGGATATTTGCCTTCATCTGTGAAAATTCATTTTATTGACAAATTTTGGTATTGGAGGCCCAAGGAAAAAGTCTGGCAAGGGGTGGGGTTACAATCTCTCTTTACTGGCATAGGCCAGTGATGGGATTCACTTACCTTCTGTACCGGTTTGCAAATGTGAACACAGGTACCTCGTCTGTGTATGCGCACAGCCTTCTGCAAGCACAGTAGGCGCGCATTATGTGCAGGCGGGTGGGCGAAGCCTCCCGCAGTCGCCGCTACCAGTTCATCTGATCCAGCAAGAACTGACTGAATCCCACCACTGGCATAGGCAAATGAATCCCTCCATTTAATTGGCTATGGTTTTTTTAATAAGTGTAATTAAAAGTCTTATAGAACACGTAAAAACTAACACAAGCTAATACCGAGAAGGAGGGAGGGAGGGAGGGAGGGAGGAAATAGAAAGAAGCTTTCAATTTCCTCTTCAGCAAATACAAGTACAGTATAATATATGACTGTTTTTTCTATTACCAATTTTTTTCCTAATCATCAAAAAAATCAAAAACAAATTTTCTCCATTTATGCAAAAAAAAAAAAAATCTAGGTTTGTCCAGTCATCCATAAACGCAGACATTGTTTTTCTCTGATCAAAAAAGTTAATTTAGCCTTCCCTGCAAATTCTATTATCTTTTCAAGCCATTTCTCCATTGTAGATCTAATTGGCTATGTTCCATCTGTTAATTGATTTGATTAATACCATTTTGATACTCTATTAAGGAACAAAATAAATGAAATAATATAATAAGACACAATATATGTCTTTACTAAGACAATAGTCTTTTATAATATATCTTAAATTGGTTTGTTTCTTTAGCTGCTATCTACAAATCCTTTGTTCCTAGATTTAGCAAATAACTATTCTTAGCCATCTATTAATTCCAGTGGCTATTTGGCTACTTGGCATTCTTGTGATTAACACCTTCACTTATCATGCTACTGCCTTGCTCCCAGTTGCTTTTACTGAATCCACAAAACAGCCTAGTAGCTTATTATTTATTATATTAAGTTATTTAATATTTATTTATTGTTAACTCACTCCTACCAGTACATGCTGACCTTCCTCATTTATCAACAGGAAGACTCAAATCCAGGAAGCCCCCACTGGCACTTACACAAGACATAAATGACCCCACAAAAAAGCTGCAGAGCTTTGAACTACCAGATCAGCAATGGACAATCTTGAATAGGATTTGCACCTCACATGGCATCTGCCAGGACATGGCATCTCTGTATAAATGGGGCACAGTACTCTCCCCCCAATATGACTGCAAGGTCCCACTTCACAATCACATTGTGACCAACTATAAACTGAGGACATATACCGGTCCAGTATCTGACTTTTAAAAAATATAAACGATACTGCGCTTCAACGGTTAGATGGCCTAGACATTGATATTTGAACATAGATCTAACATTTATATTTTATTGTGTTCCAGTAATCTAGATGAAATGTTAATATGTATTGCTAGTCCATATACTGTATGATATGACATACACTAAACAAATAAATACATTTTATATATATAATTTATATTTTTCTTCAACCGGGTATTTTCCTACATAAACTAAGTTTCTCAACTTGCAGCCATAGCTCAATGAAAGAAAGAAAGAAAGCAAATTTATATTTTATATATACTGTATTTTCCTGCGTATAAGACTACTTTCTAACACACAAAAATCTTCTCAAAAGTCGGGGGTCGTCTTATACGCCGGGTCTCATTCTCCTGTAACCAGGCAGACCAGCCCATAAGGCTCTGACGAGCCTTAAATGGCTCTGAGGAGGGTTGTCTTATACGGCCAGTTGTCTTATACGCCGGAAAATACGGGTATATAATTTATATTCGCTGATAAAGACATAAAGGGAGACTAGTATAGATCTATTTCAAGCTATTTAGCTCTCATCAGCTAGCCATACCCTTACTCAGATTCAAACTTGGGCTGCCTGCATATTAGGCAGTTGTATTAACCTCTGAGCCACAAGTTCTCCTCCCTTTATCAGCTTGAGCCAGGGGAGAGATTAATCAGAGAATATAAATTTGATATAAAATGGTTCATTGTGAATGCAACTGCTTGACGGCTTCTGGATTGGAGCTGAAAGGTGAACGGGAAACCGTATGCTCCCTCCCATATTGGGGTAGACCAGGTGCTTCGACAGAAAACACACACATACACACACACACACACACACACACACACATATAGGTTGGGATTTTCCTAAAATCTCCCACTACCATGTACTTCACATGTGTATCCTTCCATGAATGTTCAACTTGTAGACCCATATTGCCAAAATTATGGTTCATTATTTGAAATAAAATTATTCTTCAGTATTTGCACTTTTTTGAATATAGAGAATCAAGCAACATAGAGAGAAAGGTATGGATTTACAACATCTAAAGGTTCCACAGAATTGTACAACAAACATTAGGAGCCTTAGCAATCCAGCATTCAAATAGGGAGCTTTTTAAAAAGTCTGATTTGATTAAAACCTTTACACATCTGTTCAAATTCTGTAATTAGTACTCAGTCTTAGGGATTAAAGGAGTCAACATACTGGATTGAATCAGATTAAAGGTCCAACTCTGAGGCCACTTAGCTGTTCTTTGTCCTAAGCTGTTTACTTTTTGAACAGAGAATTAGAGTTGTTTTATCAATTACAAATGGCTATTAAAAAGATATTTGCTGTTTCACCAACTTTAAATTGGTTTTTCAGAAAGGAAATAGGAAATCTTTTGTGGAAATCACTGTCTTTTGTTATTTTCAAGAAAAGCATATAAACAAATGTATACAATAATCATGTAAAAGCTGTGGTTTCTAAATTGTGCCCTGTAGCAAAGTCATAGGGATACTGTTGGGGATTTTAAATTTTTGAGGGAAACACAGTGGTACTTGACATTGTGAAAACATTACTGAGGCACTAAGAGTACCATGAATCAGGAAAGTTTGAAAACATATGTTTACAAGGAAACTTTTTTGCTTCTTGGAATAAAAATTTCACACAGATCAGTAATGGGTTTCACTTACCTTCGCTACCAGTTCAGAACTGTAAGCGCTCACGTGTGGCGCTTCTGTGCATGCTCAGAACCTTCTGCGCATGTGCAGAGCATCCATGATGACGTCCAGGCGGGTGGGCAAAGCCTCCTGCCACCGCTACCAGTTCGCGCGAACCGGGAAGAACCGGAAGAAACCCACCACTGACCAATGATCAATCCTACATTTACTTGGACATATGAACCATTGCATTTAATAGGTTCCTTTAAAAGGGAAGTGTGTAATATTGCCTTTCCTCTTTTTGAATGTCCTACTTGCTATGATCTTTTCCTTACCAGCTTGTCTCCTGAATCACCCATTTTGGGGGCAGTGTGATTCCTGCCAAACCAAAGCATAATGCAAAGGATTGTGGGAAATCTTTTAGAGCAATATGCCCAATGCTGGTCTCAAGCAAAATAATTTTACTTCAAGATTTCCTCAAGCAATGTAAAATGGAAACCAAGAATATATATGGAGTACTATCTGTGAAATTAGAAGAGAAGATGAAGGAAAATTTGAGAGTCAAACAGTACCCACAGCATAACAGCAAGAGCAGTTGAAGACTGGCTCCACGCTGTTTGTGTCCTAATTAAAGTTGATCCACTGAAATCAATAAACCTTCAGTAAAGGATGATTAACTTAAACCTCATTGATTTCAGTTAGATTATTCTAAGTAGGATGCTATCTGCATCAATGAGCACTATGGCCTTAATTTTAAACTCCATAAAATTAAGATCTATTGAATTAATATTTATGCAGCTAAACAGATTGGACTGCTAATATTTAATTTGCAAATGTTCTGCACTGACATCTCTGCTCTCTAATCTGGTCCATTTATCATTTTCTTCTGATTCAAAGTTTTCAAGCAAATTGCACTTTGTCTCATCAAGTAAATGTCTTTTGGACTGCTACAGTCACTCTTACAACAGGCCTGAAAAGTGTTACCAGATTTAGTACTGTATGTTTAACTCCCGGGAAAGATGTTCCTTGGATTCTCTGTTTTGTTGAATGTGGATGGAAGTAACAAAATATGGGAGATCCTGATAAATATCCTCCGATAATGTTTGTGTTTCTGAACAAGAAAACTGAAAAGATTGCAGTTAGAATCCAGGAAAAGTTACTTCCCCAATTCTTTGTTTGTACTTGAATAATTTTGGGATCTAGTATGAAAATAAAAATACATTTTCTCTGTATCTGTTTTTGGAATTGCCTCCTTTGCCCTTTCTTATGATGATAAATATTTCCTCCCTTGAAGTAGACCCCAATTAATTATTTTTAAGGCAAAAGAAAAGGACTATTTGGCAACTTTAATCATTCTTAGAGTAGATCTGTTGCTTTCAGAGAGGCTTCTTTAAAATCTATATGCCTTCCAATCACCCATGCGATTAAAATGTCAAATAATATTAAAGTTTCTTCATATAGCAGGGCTAAGGATGTGTAAATCTTCAAAGGGAGGCTTCACTTCGATGTAAGTTCACTTGAGTAAAGCAGACCCTTGAAGCTGCTCCATGAATTAACCTGTCTTCCTCTTTTCTAAAAGCCAAAACCGAGTGGTTGCATTGCTTCCCAGCTCCACCTCGTTCTCCTCTGATTTTTGCAAAAGCCAAAAGTGGCTTTGGCTTTCACAACCAATGCTCTCATCTGCAACTTCCTCTCAAAATCTCCCGGTGCTTGCAAAAGCCAGAACAGGCTTCTGTGGATTCAAAGCGCCTGTACTGGAGATTTTATAAATGACAGGGGGGACCAGTGGGGAGACATCAGGGTGACACAAAGTGTTTTGCCAGGGGAAATCACATTATGTCAGAATAGAATAGAATAGAATAGAATAGAATAGAATAGAATAGAATAGAATAGAATAGAATAGAATAGAATAGAATAGAATAGAATAGAAGTCCAACATCTTAAAAATTTCCAGTGTTGAGGCATTTACAACTTTTGCAAGCAAGTTGTTTCACTTATTAATTGTTCTAACTGTCAGGAAATTTCTCCTTAGTTGTAAATTGCTTCTCTCCTTGATTAGTTTCCACCCATTGCTTCTTGCCCTACCTTCAGGTGCTTTGGAGAATAGCTTGACTCCCACTTCTTTGTGGCAGCCTCTGAGATATTGGAACACTGCTATCATGTCTCCCCTAGTCCTTCTTTTCATGCTTCATCAATGAATGCTTTGACATGCTTCATCACGTCTAATGCTTCATCAAAGAGCATTATATCCCTCCTGTACAACAAGACTCTTGGTTAGGATATGAGGTATCCCATACAGGTTTAATATAGGTAGTCCTCAACTTAGGACGACAATTGGGATCAGAACATCCATCACTAAGCAATGCCACTGATATGTGAGCTGCAGCTGATTTTTACAATCTTTTTTTTTGTCATGGATGTTAAATGAATTCAACTTCCCTCACTTTGTCAGAAGTCCCCAAGAAAGATTACAAATGCTGATCACAAGACCTCATAATGCTGCAGCCATCATAAATAAACATCAAATGGCCAGATTTGATCAGATAATCATGGGGACATTGCAACAGTCGTAAGTATGAGGACCAATGACAAATTACTCTTTCCATTGCTGCTGTAACATTGAACAGAATGGTTGTAAACTGAAGACCACCTGTATGGATATTGCTGTGATCACAGGCCTCTTTCTTGGCTCCTATTAGATTCACTGCCTTAATCTTCTTACAATTGGGTGTGGGGAGGAGGATAAGCTTCTTATAATTAAAAAAAAAACTTGGAGGGGGAGTTTGCATGCTATCAAGTAAACCATTCTGTAAATCATCAAATCATCGTGACTTTCAGTTCTACATCCTTAGAAAATAAAAATAGGTCAGTAAATGCGCCCCATATTTTTTTCCAAAACATATTCACCTTCCCAGAACAATGACATTTAACCATTTTCCTTCTGGGAAAAGAGTATTTCATGCTTAGCTACAAATGCAACATGATACGTTTTGTGACAAGGATGCCACCTACATATGGCATTCATTTTGTGAGTATTCCCACAGTATGAATTCTAAATATGTTCATTGATCCCCAAAGCTTGTGTACATAAAATTAAAAAAAACTCTACTGGTTAGATAACAATTCCATAAAATATTGATGTTGATTGTGGCTTCCAAAGATACAAACAGGCTAGGGAATGACAAAACAGTTACCGCTAAGTTCTAACTATCAGAAAATTGATATTTTCTGATAGTTAGATATTGTTGCTGGCATTTGAAAAGAAAAAGTTTTGCTCAGGATTCATTCTGCAGTACTGCTTTAAATAGAGTAATAATATGATTTTTTAAAGATTGCAATTGTGTATAAAGCAATTAGCGGATTAAGCAATTAAATGTAGATGCTCTGTTTAGATGCTCTGAAATGTGCACTCTAAATTAATGCTATTAATATTAAAAACCAAATAGCACCAAGTTAAATATTCTCAAACGTACAAACCATTTCACTTGAGGTATTTTGAGCTGAACCATGCATATGAAGTGCTGATTAACGAAATGCCCCTGCTAGTGCAAAAAACAGAAGCGAACCTAAGATTCTTAAAACTATGATTCTATACTCTTTTAATTAAGAGATAAGTGAGAATGAATTCTAATAAAACTTACAATACTTCCAGATAGACATGTATGATTACACTATAAAGAATAAAAATCAGGATACAAAATTAGTTAACTAAAAGTAGAATTTGCAATTCCTATACTGTATGTTAGTGTTTCTCAACAAGTTTAACTTATTTACTGGTATTTATTTTATTAATTTGTTGAGTAAGTATTAGATAATATATGTAAGTATAAGTATGAACTGAATACATAAAATGAATACAATTAAAGGGAATATTAGGACAGGGACTGTAGGCACTCCCAGAGTTCCCCAGCCAGCTTTGCACTCAAAGAACTCTTTATGTTTAGATGCTCTGAAATGTGCACTCTAAATTAATCCTATTGATATTAAAAGCCAAATAGCACCATGTTTGAGTTGAGAAACACTGATGTATGTAACAATAATTAACCTTGCCTGATTTCTTTCAAAAATACCTCTGTTCAGTTCAGCATGGTATGAAGAATTTAGTTGGTATTTAATCCCAGACTCTTCTACAAATTGTTCTTTGTTTAACTCTTTAGTTTTTTTAAAGATTTAGGTGATTAGAAACTTTTATGAAAATCAATCAATGACCAACTTGGGCCAAAGAACAGATATGCAACAGACAGACACCCACTGACTCTCCATATTTCGCCTAGATGTTCCACAAGCTTCATCATTGGATATAGCCACTTTTCAAAAGCCACAACAAAATATTGTATCTGTAAAAATGATTCTAAATGATTGAATCTTTTCAAAAAGGTTAATTTATTATAAATGATATGCACAAGACAGATTCCAAGATCCTTCACAAAATTAATCCCAGGTTATGTCTAATAATAGCTTATTCAGTGTATTTAGGAATGAGGTAGTTTATCTAAAAATGTTATAGTAGGTAAAAGTTTAGGATTAACAACATACTTATTTGTAGCTTTTTAACAATATAGCTGTAGCCGGTTTGTCTTGTTATATGCAGAATGGTATTAATTAAGGTGAAGGTAAAACTATTTTTAGATTGTATAATACTGAATTATAATTCCTAGCGATTTGCATTCACCAAGAATGAATGCTAGAATCTGGAAAGCAGCTTGAAGGTCTCTGCCACTGTCCTCTGCCAATGCAGAATGTTTATACTGTCCCACACAAATGGTTTTCTTGAAAACTTCCACTGATAGATTGCTCACAACTTCAGGAGATAGGATTTTTTGCTTAAAATAGTTCTTAGAGTCAGAAAATTCCTTCTTATTTCAGCTTTGGATCTCTCACAGCAAAGCTTCCTCCCACCAGTTTTTGTCTTATAAATAAACAAATCTAATAAATCCATGCCTTTCCCCTGTGCTATTCCTCCATATATTGGAAGACTGCTATAATGTCTCTCCTTGGCCTTCTCTTCTTTAGATAAAACATTTTTTAAGTTTTTTAAACCAGTTTTCATAGGCTTTTGCCTATGAAAGTGGGCAATAGAGGGATTTATATTCCTTGCAGACAGCCGGTCGTATAAATGGAATTTAAATATGAATCCTTCCATTCCCCACTATCCTGTCAGAGCTGAAGAAGTTTGTTGGATGAGAAGCGAAACATCTTCAACGAAAAAACAAGAAAGTCTAGTTGCCTCCTGAAAAAGCACCTTTGGACAACCATGACCTGGATGACTGACTTTTTACACACCAAGTAGACTGAGTAATTATGTAGGTGAATCTTTGCTCCTTGTCACAGAGATACAGTGATCATAAGAGATTCATATGCTTACATTTTCTCTTATTGCGATGGATATTAAAGGCAGAGGAAGAAAGAAAAGAAAAAAAAATCCCAAGGCAGATTTGGTGCCAGGGGATTCTGTGTATGTATATTTGAAGGTTATGGAGGAAAGAGAGGCAAACAACTCTGAAATAGCCAATTAAATGATTCGAAACATCACAACGTATCTGTTTCCAGAGGAACTTCGTTCAGTTGATTGGGTATTTTCCCCAAGCTTTTTGATGAGCTACCTTCTAGCTGGAAAGGGGTGATTAGCATCACTTGAGCATTTCAATTCTTCCCTCATTAAAGCAGCACAAGGGCTACTATAGTGTAATTTCAGGTTGGTTTATGGGGTACTTCATAAGGAATGCATTTCTTCTGTTAAGTTTCTTCCTCCTTATTCAACTTGTGTAACAGGTAAGAATGAAAAATATGTTGCAACTACAAGATCAATGACTCAAATAACTCTGTGCCTTGTTTCTAGCTTCTTTTCCAGCTCCCGACCTTACTGCAATTATATGTTCAATTTTCTTTGCCAAAACAGTTGTTCTATATCACTTTACCCTCAAATGGCACTTTAGAAATAATACGCACACGAGTATTTAAATAACCGTGTCTGACTGTTCCCACTCTCCAGAAGAAAAGAGCTAAGCTCAGTTTTGAGCCCCAGGTCTGCATATGCTTTCACCTCATCAAGAAGGGAAACTCCACACTGGCATCTTTTAGTGCCTCATGGCAGTTGCTACTTCTATTGAAATAAATAGGCCTCGCGTCTATATACAATGATCATACATAGAGCAGCAGCCTTTGGGTAGTTTTTATACTTACATTTAATTTAGAGAAAGCTTCATTCTGTAAATGTTGTAATGGGGTAACATTACATCTAGTAATCATAGTCAAAATGATGGCAATTCAGCATCTTAACTGAAATTTCCCCACCCTTTACTGCCTGATCTTCAAAACACTATACATTAGAGGCCTGAGAAGGTCTATAATTAGAAGTGAGAGAGACCAACTAGTAAGAATTCTTTTTTTCTGAAACATGGCACCAATCCATAAGATTAAGGTCATGAATCCCCACTTCAATACAGCAAATCAGAATGGCTGTCTTCCAAAAACTTTATAGCCTCGCAAAGTGCTCACAGAGTCACAGACTTTCTCTTGCTTCTCAGTTTGTCATAAACAATGTAGAATCCTACAACTCAACACCCACGTTTGAAGAAACGTTGGAAAGGAGTGTGTGTAGAATGGGCTACCTGCCACTATTATGAATAGAGAGCTGACCAATCATTTTTATCTTATGAAACTCTCTGCCTACCAGAGCAATTTTAAATGGAATGACTATATTCACTTTCTTGGATTTACTTCTTTAACTGGTCAACTGTAGTGTTCCTCTATTTGATTCTAATGTTTGCTGTCATACTTCTATATTGGTTCCATCAACACAACTATGAGTTCAGTTGAAAACTTCCAATATTCTGAGATCAAATCTTTAGATTTTGCAGAATGGGGACAGATTTCAGTGCAGATTCCTGCCCTACATCCTTCACCTGCTGTCCCAAATCTTTAAGCTACTTTAAAAAAAAAAGGTGTGCTGTAAGGCAACTCACTGTTTGCCAATTTCTTTTATTTTAGTGTGACTATCCCTTTAGAAAGAGGCACGGCAGTTCAGTGGCTTAAAGACAGTAGATAACGTATTTGTTTTGGCAGTTCAAGTCCTAGCACCGTGTGGCAGACTGAGCTCCTGTCACTTGCCTCAGCTTGTGCCCACCTAAGCAGTTCGAAGCCATGCAACATGTGAGTAGATAAATAAGTACTACTTCGGTGGGAAACATAGTGGCATATGAAGTTGGTAAGAGAGGACTATTTTTATAGAATCCATGCTGATTCTCCTTCAGTAAGGCTCTATTCCATATGTTCCTAGGGTTTTTTTTTTCAATCCTTTTTATCATTTCCATCAATTTGCCTGCAATAAGCATTAAACTGACTGGTATACAGCTTTCTTAATCACTCCTAGAGACCTTTGTAAAACATTGATGTCATATTGGCTCCCTTCCAGTCCTACTGCTGTACAAAGTCTGATCTAAGTGACAAATCCCCAGTTTCCATTGGGGAGGTGGGTGGGTCTATTAGCAAATTCAAATTTAAATTCTTTTAAAACAGTGGTTTCTTGAAATTTGGTCTCTCAAAATATCCTAGAATATCTTCTCTTTGTTAAACCAATTTGCTATAATTGTTTCAATGACATCCCCGAGAAAGTCAATACAAGTTCACATCTTACAACTTCTGTGGTAGGGTGGGCTTAGGACACCTGGGTTCCACGAAATCCAAATTATTTGTCATCTTATGTTAAAAATTAAAACAGCATTAAAATCTCATCAAACAATCATTGGAAGTAGTAGTGATATCACATTTGTCATTTGTCATTTTTAATATGTTAATATCAATAAATATAACCCACCCAAACCAAAGCAACTTTGAGGTCCTCATAATTTTTTTAAAAGTGGGAACTGATCCTAAAATTACTATGATTTTCTATAACTGTCAAGCATTATGAAGAGATTTTTAAGAGTCTTTTTCATCATCCTCAGTCACCCATTGAGTGTATTTTTTTAAAAATTTGATTTATATGCCGTCCTTCTCCGAAGACTCGGGGCTGCTTACAATGCGTTAAGCAATAGCCTTCATACTTTTGTATATTTTATACAAAGTCAGCTTATTGACCCCACAAACTGGGTCCTCGTTTCACCTACCTTAGAAAGGATGGAAGGCTGAGTCAACCTTGAGCCTGATGAGATTCGAACTTACAGTAATTGCAGACAGCTGGTGTTAATCACAATGCTTTTAGTCTGCTGAGCCACCAGGCCCTTTTCACCAGGCCCTATTCTAAATGTAAAAATATTTCCATTAATTGCTGATTACTGTTGATACCATAAAACTTACATCAGATCATGATCACTATGTAGGATTAAATGTAGCATTGTGTGCTATCTTCTTGGTTCCAGTACCAACTTTTCCAAAATACTGTCATTTAAACTATCTAAAATATGGGATTCTTTGCCATGGTCTGAATATAAATGCTCCCATTTTATGTGAAGGTAATTTGAGTTTCCTATTATTGCTTCTCCTTGACTGATTTCTTTTAATTTCTCAGTATAGCCTTCAGTGTTTTTTGTGGGAGACAGATTATTTCTAGATCTAATTTACATTTGCAGTCAGATATTCCCACTCATAATAATTCTATAGAGAAATCTTTTCTTCTAAGGTTTTTTTTATACATTAGAATTTTTATTCTCCTTGTCAGAGAAGAGCAATATATCCTCCTAGTAAACCTGTCCTTTTTATAAACTTTATATCCAGGTATGACTATATCCAATTCATTATTTTCATTCTTCAAGGTTTCTGTTTTACTTTCTATATCTGTGTTAACATTCATAGCCAAGTACCCTAATTCCCATTTAATTGGATCAGAAACTACTAGCACAGTAATAGAAACATATAGGCTATCCTTGCCCAACGTTATTGGCATCAGTCCTTTTCATAGCCTTTTATCTCTCTTTTTTCTCTTAACAGACATGACCACCCATGAGCCCATTTCCAACCTTGATTTTATCCCTTATAGCATTTCGTAAAATATCTATTTTTGTTTCTTCCATTCAATTGTATCCCTTCAAATTTGTCAAGAGATTACCTGGACAAGTTTCTGCCATTTTCTTGGCAAGGTTTTTCAGAAGTGGTTTGCCATTGCCTCCCTTTCTAGGGCTGAGAGAGAATGACTGGCCCAAGGCCACCCAGCTGGCTTTGTGCCTCAGGCAGAATTAAAACTCACAGTCTCCCAGTTTGTAGCCTCATATTTTAACTATTACATCAGGCTGACTCTCAATATCTATACCCTATCAAATTAGATGCTATTCAGTACCTATTGCCTTTCTGGCAGGAATCAATTTAAAAGCTGATCTGCTATATTTTAATTTTTTCCATTTTGTTGGAGGCTTGGAAAGAAATAATGCATAAAGGATTGGGAGTTTGTCAATTGATAGGATAGGATAGGATAGGATAGGATAGGGTAGGGTAGGGTAGGGTTAGGGTTAGGGTTAGGGTTAGGGTTAGGGTTAGGGTTAGGGTTAGGGTCCTCATTTTACGAACCTCAGCAAGATGAAAGGCTGAGTCAACCTTGAGCCATTCAGGATTGAACTCCTGGCTATGGGCAGAGTCAATCTACAATATTGCACTTTAACCACTGTGCCAGCACAGTTCATTAATGGAGTGTGGTATGTGGGGAGTAAGGAGTGGAGTGGAAGGGAAGGGAAGGGAAGGGAAGGTTATGGTGAAAGAAGATGGAAAAAGAAAGCTTGAGCTACAGATGGACAAATCTTGCTGGTGCCTATGAAGAAAAACTTTCTGAAAAATGTGGGAGAAGCAGCTGAGCAGCAGATTGCAATGCTGTTAGCTGTTCCAGTCTAAATTCCCCTTCCTGCTCCTGCTTGGTCATCTGATCAAGAGGGGAACATATACATATATAGAGTATATATGGATTTTGACCTCTATAATTCTTCATACTAAGCAGACAAGACCACCTTGCAATCTACACACCCATCTGTCTATATTTCTAATGACTCAGTTACCCATAACTAAAAAAAACCTTCCATCCTCTAGAGGAGAATCTATTTTCAAAGAGAAACTGGGTTCATCAACTAAAAACTCGGTCTCTCCTCTTCCTTATCCTTGAAATGATGTCCTCCTCCCACTCATTCTCCCCAGCAGGAATTATCACAAAAGGTCTTATCTATATACCTCTCTATCTAAGCAACTTTGGTTTCAAGGGAATAGATTTGCTTGCTGAGAATCAGGATGTATTGTACTGTAGCATGGAACCACAAATTATGCCCAACAGGCAGACAGTCATATATTAGACAATATATGTAATATTCTTCAGAACCTTCCGAAGAAATCTCCAGAGATGTTTCACCAAGGAAAGAAACCTCACTGCAGGTAAATTTTTGTGAGAGTGCTGACATTCATTTTCCAGGTATGAATTTTCTGATTGCACTATCAGGGTTTCAGCAGAAATAACATCACTGAAAATAAATATAGCAAACATGTCTGCCACTGTGCCAAGTATGAACACAAGTTTACAATACCGTATATTGTGGGTCAACTAAAATGCCTAGCACAAATTTCATTGATTTCCCCTTGTATTAAAACGGTTTATAACCATATGCTTTACATTTCATTGAGTATACTGGTAAACTCTAGTTCATTTTTAGAAGTACACAGCCTTTAACAGATTTGCATGCAGGTTCAAGAGTCTTCCACAAATTGTCACCACATTGTGATTTATTGTGGCATAATAAAGAAAAAATAATACAAGACTGGAGAATCATTATGTTATTTAATTGCATTAGACTGCAACTCCAAATGAAAATAAAACTAGTTTCAATGTTTGTTCCGATTAAGCTCATTATTTTTGGCCATTAGAAAATAAATATAGCAAACATGTCTGCCACTGTGCCAAGTATGAACACAAGTTTACAATACCGTATATTGTGGGTCAACTAAAATGCCTAGCACAAATTTCATTGATTTCCCCTTGTATTAAAACGGTTTATAACCATATGCTTTACATTTCATTGAGTATACTGGTAAACTCTAGTTCATTTTTAGAAGTACACAGCCTTTAACAGATTTGCATGCAGGTTCAAGAGTCTTCCACAAATTGTCACCACATTGTGATTTATTGTGGCATAATAAAGAAAAAATAATATAAGACTGGAGAATCATTATGTTATTTAATTGCATTAGACTGCAACTCCAAATGAAAATAAAACTAGTTTCAATGTTTGTTCCGATTAAGCTCATTATTTTTGGCCATTAGAGACTTCAGGGTGCTACTCAAAAGTCAAGTGCAACTCTTGGATTGGGGAAAAGTAGAATATAGACTTTTCTCTTGAGTAATCAATATGGCAACTAGTGACTGATGGATATCCCAGAACACTAAATGCATCTGAGGTTGTTCAGCAACAGCAGCTCTTGATATGTGACATTTTTCTTTTCCTATTCTTTCTTCCCCAGTATATACATTTTAGAGCCTCTCAAATACTGGTGTAGGTCACAGCTGAGCATTTTTAGAGACAGCACTTGCTAAGTAACACTGGTCTACAGAGGGAAAGCCTCAGAAATGAAAGTAGCTTAATTTTACTAGAATTGCGTCACTAGTAAAGAAAAATTAAGACCTGATATTAATTGGCTCCAGTTTCCAAGATACAACTTCAGGACAAAATGGCATCAAAATAATTCAAAATTCCTGGGGGGTGGGGGGGGGGGTGGATGTGTGATTATGCTCCATAACTTGCCTACAAAATGTGATATAGCAATGAGAATGGTGCCACATCAATCATTATAATTTTATCTTTTTATTGATACCAGTAACATAACTTTCCATTCATTTATTGGTTTTTCATGTAACATTTTCTTGTTTTTTGCTCTAACGTCAGATTAAAGCTCTAACATCAGATTAACAAAATCTAACATCAGATTAAATGACAAGGTCCCATCTTTATTCAGTATCTAAACTGCACTTTTTGGCTTTTCTCTTATGAACTGCAGTAGGATCATCCCTGGGGAGATTCCAGCAGTAATCTGCAAATATGGATGGACTCCATTTCCCTTGGTATTGTTTCTCCAGGCCTTCAATGTCCTGGTGGAATCTCTCTCCATGCTCATCGCTCACTGTCCCCACTGTTCAAAGAGAAATAGTCTAAATGCGAGTGTAAGAATTGAATTTTCAGTGATACTTTTGCACCAAGTGCTTTATCTTTATCTTTTATTAGATTTATATACCACCCTTCTCCTTATGGACTCAGGGTGGTGAACAGCCAGTAATAAAAATATTCGTACAGAAAAGTTAAAATAATTTTAAAAGTAACTAAATAAAGTTTTGGCCCATAATTTAAAACATTTCGAATAAAATTGGTATCAAACTTTAAAATTATCATAGAATCAGGCCAGCCCAGCTAACTGAAAAAAGTAAGTTTTTAGGGCCCGACGAAAAGTCCGGGGGTCTGAGATCGTTCGTAACTCTGGGGGTAGTTCATTCCAGAGGGTAGGAGCTACCACAGAGAAGGCTCTCCTCCTGGGGGTCACCAGCCGGCATTGTCTGATTTGGTGAAGGTTGTTTGATGGTGAAGGTCAAGCTTTTTAAAAAATATTAATTGAACTTATGCATCTACCCAGTAGGAAGCAAGTTCTGGATTAGACTGATTTCATAATGCCATATTGATAATCGTGGTTAGCTACAAGTAGCATTGCTGAAGCTAATAACGCTTGCTAAACATTATTTTTCTAAATGAAGATACTTTTTTTTGCCACTGATTGAAATGCTTATAAATGCTTGTAAAAATGGAAGCTATAATAGGTGTGCATGATTTACATGGCTGACCTAGAGTAGGAAGCATGCTCATTTTTATTTATTTGTTTGCTTATTGTGTAGAGAACATCTTGTCTGATAATAAATCATTTTCATCAAGCCGGAGAACAGATAATTTCGCAACAACAAAACAATCATGACTATGAGATATAAGTATGGCTAATTACTGCTCTGATGAGCTTTAAAGGGATCAAAAAAAGGTTGCACTGAAAAAAAAAATACCACAAAAGCGTGATCATAGAAGTTTGCCTCAAACTGCCTTTTTTTCCTGTGTATTTCATATTTAATGTCTAAGAGGTGGCAGATGATTGTTCTTGCTTTTGATTGCTTAGACGCATGAACATATGGCAGCTGCCTCTAGTAACAACAACAAAAAAAATCCAGGTAGCCAAACTCCAGTGCTCATGAAACTGTTCCAGGAATGCACATTATATAAACAAATGGATATTTATAGACACTCTTTAAAAGCACATTTTCTTGCATGTGAGGAGAGCTAGGAAACAGAGGTAACGTCTCCAGCAGGAGTTATATAAAACTGGATATGTGGGAGCTGTTTAGCCACCAATTAAGACACTGAGCAATTTGCTCTTTCTTCACCAACAAGAGGATGGAGGGAAAAGGAAAGAATCCCAAAGCTTCTATGGAGGCAGTTATGATGGAGGGACTCTGTTGTAGGTAACATTCAAGTTCATTGCTGAGAGACGGTTAGAGAATTCTGCCTAGTCGGCAATCACATGCTTGCGTAATGCTGTGTAAATGCTGACCTTTGCCTGGAGTGCCATCTCATAACGATAAGAGCCTGATAATCCAAATTTTATATAACTCTCTTTTGCATAATCTGTAGAATTACAACTGAAATCTGTTCTCCCTTTTATCTTTTCTCATAATGCACTCCCATTTTTTTTTAGGTGTATCTTTTGCAGTTTTTGATGACGTTGATATATAAATGGGGTCTCTACTGAAAAGCAATTGAATTTAATAGCACGTCAAGCCTTTTGAAATACTAAGGAATTTTGCTCATCTGAGGAACGCAGGAGCCACAATTGAACCCTGAGGATTTTCCAAATTCTAAATTATTTCTCGTAAAGGATATATCTTAGCATTCCTTTTCCAAATGCCTTAAAGTGGTTTAGCACTATTCTTCTCATCCTGCTGGCCAAAGAAAGAGGTGGCAACTTTGAAACAAACAAAAGGAGTAGTCACTTCGATATCAAGCAGGCAGGTCGCTTATTTTTGATATCCCTGAATTGGTAAGAAACTTAATTGGGCGGTATATAAGTCTAATTAATAAATAATAAATAAATAAATAAATTGTTCTTTGGCTGCAGTAATCTTTGAAATATTTGACATCCTAGTTTATAGTTCAAAAAGTTTGCATTACTGCTTCCTAATCAACCCCACAGGGCCTCATATCAGGATTTCCTCCATGCTTTAGAAGTTATTCTAAATTAACTCACCAACATGCTTGGCTTGTATCTACGTTGTAAGCCAAATTAATCCACCTACTAATTAGCAGGTCACATTATTTTGGAATTATTATTTTTATATTCAATATTTTTATCATTACTCTCAGTACTCTCATTACTTTATTTAGTCATCAAGAGCCTTGGTGATGCAGTGGTTAGTAGTCCTGCAGGCTACTTCTGCTGACTGCCAGCTGCCAGCAGTTCGGCAGTTCGATTCTCACCATCCCAAGGTTGACTCAGCCTTCCATCCTTCTGAGGTGGGTAAAATGAGGACTCAGATTGTTCAGGGCAATATGCTGACACTGTAAACTGCTTAAAAAGGGCTGTAAAGCACTGTGAAGCAGTATATAAGTCTATGGGCTATTGCTATTAATTTTATATTCCACCTTTCTTCCAAGAGCTCAGGGCATATTCCATGGGATCTCCCTTCACTTGAGCCTCACAGCAGAAGCCTCATGAGGAAAATTAAGGGAGAATGGATTTTCATAGATGAGGCTGGGCATGGATCTGAGTGTCTCTAGCCCTAAAGGCAACATCTTGGCCACTAAATCACACTGTGAGTCCATGTCCCAAATTCTAATGAACATTAATGGTTGGGATTTATTACAGGGCCAAGCATCATAAAGCACAGTTGTCTGTCAATTTAGAACTAAAAAACAGAAAGTATCATTCATAGGTTAGTGTAAATACTGGCTGGATGTTAGCAAACTGTTACTGTTTTCTAATGGCTATCAAGACTTTTGAACCCCAGATTTAATAGTTCTAGGCAGTCCCCTTCCAAGAGTTTGCTTTTAAAACATGTACCAGAAACTTTCAGTGTCATTAAATCCATCTTGACCACTAGAGAGCCCTTCAATAATTGCTGATTATGGGTTGGCATCTAAAAGAAAAAATTAAGAAGAGGTATTTGTGGCACCCTGAATTAACTGTCACCTCTGAGTCAGGATGCACCCCAACATTCTCTTAGCTTATGACTCATTTTCCAAGCTCAGCTCATTTCTAGTAATAGGAAAAGGTGGAGGGAGCAGTAGATAATGGACTATGAAGAGATAAATCAAAGGGAAGCACCTTCCCTCATCAGCAGATACCTTTTAATCAGACACCTGGAATATTCATCTAAATAGAAAAGTGAAGAAATGATAAATGGCACCTTAGCAGAATTCATGAATGAAAATGTCTATAACTACATTAAAATCACTACATTGTGTCCCACCTATTTTGGCCATGTTATGTGGGGGAATTCCCTGAAGAAAGCAATTATGTTTGGAAGAGTTAGCAATAAAAGGAAACCAGGCCACCAAAGAACACAGTGACTGGACCATCAAAGCTGACATCAGTCAAAGCATCAAAAAAATCAAGTAGTGCAAGATTGGAGGATGTGGAGAGACCTGGCCCATAGAATTAGAATTAGATTTAGAATAACTTTATTGTCACTTTGAATGTACACTAATAGGCATACATTAAAATAAAATACATTGCATACAGCTCTCAAAGGGTCTCCACCTCTAACATAAACATAAACATAAACATAAACATAAACATAAACATAAACATAAACAAACATAAACATAAACATAAACATGACAAGATAGATAGATAGATGATAGATAGATAGATAGACAGACAGACAGACAGACAGACAGACAGACAGACAGACAGACAGACAGACAGAATAAAATTATGCATGTACCCACACATATGACATGGAGAAACAACACGATCTAGTTTGGATATACATGGCGAGAGAAACAAATGTTGCAAGTTTACCAGATGGATGGCATAGGGATCAATTGCCAAGAGTCGGACATGACTGAATGGATAATATCATCATCACCATCTTCACTATTATCAACCCCACCATCACATTAAACAAATCTAGCTCTAGCTCTAACACATTTTATTTGTCTATAGCAGGGGTGAATTCCACTTACTTTTGCTACCAGTTTGCTCTCATGAACATGCACATATTTTGCATGCATGCATCACTTCTGCCCATGCGCAGACCATCTGTGATGACATCTGGGTGGGTGGGCAGAGCTGTCCGCTATCCACCCGCTGCCGCTACCGGTTCACACAAACCGGTAGGAACCCACTATACTGGCCTATAGACAAATCATCTACAAATAGGAATAACCACAGAGAAGTTCCAACAATTTTACTCCCCAGTGTGATCCAACCTTTTGTTGAGTGAATTGACTAGATTAATTTGCCTCCCAGTTGACATAGTTACAATTCTGGGGTGAAAAAGCTGCAAAGGTAGGCATAGCTACAATTCTAAAAGAAGAAGAATTGCTAGTACTCAAAGAAACTTGGAGTAGCCAGTAGACTCATTGTAAATTGCCCAAAATCAAGAATGACCTGTGGCAACTTCCGGTTGGCACCACGGTGATTGAGACGGGGAAATAGCGGGGCTCCTAGGAGCCCCGCAAAAACCCCATCTGTCAAGCTGCCGCCAGCAGGCCTGTGGACCTACCCTGTCCTGTAGAGACAGGGGGTTAGAGAGGGACCCCTCAGATGAGAGGAACAGGCAAGTTCCTCGGGGCCGGAGGAATGCCCTCTGCGCTGGCGGCAGTGGGAGCAGCAGCCATAGCGGCTGCCTCGAGGCTGTGGCATCCGGGACAAGCAAAGTGCAAGAGGAGAAGCAAGAGCAAGGCATTTGGAAGCCAGGTGAGTGGGATCTACCCTGGCAGAAACAACCTTTAAATAATGGCCATCAATAAATGTGCTCTAGCCTTTATAGCAGCTAAGAATTACTTGGGCAAAGGATTTAAAACAATTAACAAAAGGAAGACCTGTTAATGGATTATAGTACCTATTGATTGCTTTGGAATTACTGTTCCTTTGGATGGATATAAAATTTGACACTTTTTCCTTCTCTTTAATGAGAATGGATTATTTTTGAAGAGAGAGAAAAAGAAGAGGAAATAAACAGAAACCTTTTGAAGCTATGAGAAAATATTAGTGGAGGAAGGCAAAATGGTTGCTAGCAGAGAAGAAGTGAAAATGCAAAGTGTGGATTGCTTGCCATTTGAAGGAGAAACTTTGTTTTTTGTTTTCCAAACTGGATTATTTTGAGAAAAAACTAAGGAGCCTTGATTTTGGATGAACCTAATCTGTCTATTGGAGAACTTATTGATATTTAGAAAGAAGAAACTAATTGGAACAATTAAAACCGCTGATTAATGGCGTGGCAACAAAAGGGAAGGGCATGGCAACAGAAGAAGACATGATGGTACCATATATGGAACACAAAAGAACTAAATCATTTAGTCTTAACTTAAAGAACTTAACTATGATGATACTGAAACTGAAAAGGAAAAAAAAATCTGGACAGATTGGAGAAAAGGAAAAATTGGAATATATTGGGTAGCAAGACAAGAAAAATATTACAGTTTGATTAAAATGGATATAATATTTTCTATGTAATTGAAGGTTAAATAATATTAGGAGTTTTCCTCCTTTTTCTTTCTTCTCTCTTTCTTGTTTTTTCTTTATTTTTTCTTTCATTTTATTTCTCTCTCTCATCTTTTTTTTCTTTTAATTTTTCTTTTTAAACTTTCCTGCTATATTTTTATTCTCTTTTATCTCTCCCTTTCTGGTTCTTCTTTTATTTTTCATTACTAGTATTACTGTTGTAATTAACCTGATTACAGGTTAATTGATTTTAAAGTGGCTTAAAATGTTGTTCTTTATAGAAAACTAAGAGAATCTAAATGAATTTTTGAATATTTAATAAGAATTGTTTATAGATTTTATAATTATTTTCAAGGCATTTTGGGAATAATAAATTATAGATGGAAATGTGAAATAAATTTTAAAGTGAACTGATTTTGAAAGGATTTTAAGAGAGGAGTAAAATATTCTATGTTAAAATTATGGACATTAGATGTGATTTAAGAAAAATACTGATTTGATTTGGGTCTTAGAAGTAAGGAACATATATGAAATACTGATTGTTAAAATGATAAATGAACATAACAAAGAGCTGTCTATAGTTGGAGTTTAAGATTTAGGGTGATATAGCAGACCGCCAAATATTTAGAATAAGATGTTAGATTGAGTGATAAAAATTGGGTTTGGATTTCTTTGTGTCTTTTTTTTTCTTTTTTTCCTTTTTAAGATGTTAATGAATGAAATTTGGAAGGGAGTGTGAGCAATTGTAATTATTTCATACCAGATCAAACCCTTGCTCTAAAAAGATGTATTTTATCTATGTTTTTTAAAAAATAAAAAAAATTTTTTTAAAAAAAATGACCTGTAGCAATTCTTTCAAGTGGAGTTCTTTATTGTTTCACACTTATAGACAAAATCTTGCCAGACTGAGAGCTTTACTATCCACTTCTACAATACATTCTATAAAAAATTAAGAAGGGACCGTCTTCACCCTTTCTTTCACACATAATATCTAGACTATATTGCCTCTTATTCTTCTGGAATGCATCCACTTACTCCTGGGAACCAACTGCTCATTACATTCCGTCATAGTATCAGGCATTCCTTTGAAGAGATTGGCATATGAAGTGTTGGGCACCTTCAAACAATATTGTCAGTTGGGTGCATTTGTCAGTTGGGTGCATTTGTAACATTTGTTTCCAGAGAGGCTGGGGCTAATCCTGTCTAGTGCATAGAGGATAAGGTTTTAGTCATTGTACTTATTAACTGGCTGCCCAGCAAAAATTCCATAACCTTGTCATTTTTCTAACACCAAAGGAAGAAAGCCAAGATGAGATCAAATGTACAAGTCTAAGGAGCAGGATTAATTCTATTGGGAAATTTTTAATTGGTTTTCAGGACCTCTGTCTACTAGGCTAGAGCAAATTACACAATTAATATGCAAGTATAATTTAATTACAAAGCAGTTCTGAAACCATCTCAGTTAATTACTTAGCATGAAATTGAAAGAAAACTGTTGACTTTTCCTCCACAGTCAATATATGTATGTTCTCAGAAGCTTTGAGCCTCATGATAATTCCTTCCTCATGTGAATAGTTATTGCTATGACATATGTAAATGAATAGTGCATATCTGATCCCATCTCTGAAAAGAAATGGAAGTGTTATGACTTCCTTTATCAAACATCTACCAGCATCTTTACAAAGACAGCAGCTGGTCCATCAAGACATCTGTTATCCATTCAATATAACTCAGGTAAAGAACATGCAATACACAGCTGACTTTATAAATAAATATCTTTGACATTTTCCCACTAACTCGAAGATACTTCTTCTGCATGTTGGGAATTTAGCTGAAAGATGCTGGAATAGTCTTGCTGGAAGCTTCATCTTCTCTCCATCTCAGATACTATACTACTTTATGGCTGCACACACAATACAGAGAGAGGGGAGCTAAATAAAAGCCTTTTGACAGTTCTACTAAACTTATCACTCATCTGTTATCTAAATGGCTTTAAACGTATCACTTAAAGAGCAGGAGAGAAGAGGAAGCTCAGGATAATGTCTCTAGTCAAACTTTGGTCATCTGGGCCCAGAAATAGCCCATTTTTTCATGCTCTGTCATCTCCTATGTCATATATAATAATCCATCTTCCAAATTTACTCCCATAACATCAGTCTCATGGAATAGATTGGGCTGAGAAAAAGAAAGTAGGCTGGTATTTCTATCAGTAAATTCATAGCTGCTTGCTGGCTTTGAATTGTCCCATTTTTTTTTCACCACCATGTGTTTACACTTGATTGTTCTCACTTACAAATGACTTACTCATTCTCTGCAATTTCACAAGTGATAGGTTGTGAACTTGGTTACTATTGATTTGGCTTGGTTATTATCAAATGCTCTCCTGCAAGACCTCTATCCATCTGCCCCTTCTTACAGAGGCATTTACTGTTCAAAAATAAGAAAGCTTATCATTCTCTTCAGCACTGTTATATTAACCAAGAGTGGATAAAAGGCAGCTAGTCAGGAGTCAGAGAAGATGCTGATTCAAAGAATGGAGCAAACAGTGTTTTTGTTTGTTTGTTCCAGGAATGAAAAATCTCTATTTAAGGCAGGAGCCTGAAACTCTCTTTATGTAGACCCTAAAATAATTTTCTTGTAATCCTAATGTGGTAATGCATTCACTCCCAATTCTGAAACTGCAAATATCACAAAGATTGTAGCACTTGCCTTACATAGATTTACCTTATTTAGAAAAGGAAACGCCGGGAAACAAAATAAATAAAACCTTGTCTTTCCCCGTATGGTTGATGTAGTCCTGCCCTTAAAAAAATAAATAATAAACTGATGGAAGATTCTGTAACTAGATGAGGTGCTGGAAAAAGGGGGGAAAGGGGGAAAGAAGAAATGCACTTTATCTATCATGCAGTTTCCAAAACAGAATATCAAAGCTTCATCTTGTCACTCTAAACCAGAGGTCTTCAAACTTGGCAGTTTTAAGACTTGTGGACTTCAACTCCCAGAATTCTCCAGCCAGCAGGCTGGAGAATTCTGGGAGTTGAAGTCCACAAGTCTTAAAGCTGCCATGTTTGGAGACCCCCTAATCTAAACCCTGCCCACTGTTAGCCTCAGGAGTATCTGCAGGGTATAGTCAAAAAAGTCAAGATGTGCGACTGACATACTGTGACTGAAGAACTTTCACAATAACAAACATAAAAACAGCTCATCATGGCCATCATCGTTTTTTGGGTTGGGCCCTACAGACCTCTGGTTGGGATGAAAGCTTCCAAAATGTTATCCACCTGCCATTTAGATTTTCAGACTGAAGGGGAAAAAAACCCTTCCCTCTCCTCTGTTTTGCAGGATCACGATACAATCTCCATTTTATGGCCAGCATCCTGTGGAGCAGAAACCTTCAGTCCTATTGCATCACTTGACCAAATTTTTTTTAATTGTGCAATCACTTCAGTGATTCACAATCCACAGAAAGTTTCAGCTGCCAGGCTCTAAAACAATCTAGGTAGAGGGAACCCAAGTAGGCAGTTAATCAGAGAGGTGCAAATTTCAAAATGCTGCCATTTTGGGAAATCTTTAGAAGATAATTTTCCATTGCAAAGCAGGTTGAATTCTCTTTCCTAGAGATGATTCCAAAGGTGGAATCCAAAGAAGGATTCCAACGTTTCAGCAAGTTCTGACCATTTCTGGAGAACCAGTTGTGGAAATTTTGAGTAGTTCGGAGTAAAAATTCTGCCTGGCCCCACCCCCATCTATTCTCTGCCTCCCAAGTCCCAGCTGATTGGGAGGAAATGGGGATTTTGCAGTAAACTTCCCCTGGAGTGGGTTAGGAATGGAGATTTTACAGTATCCTTCCCCTGCCACGCCCACCAAGCAATGCCACACTCACCAAGCCACACCCACAGAACCGATAGTAAAAAGTTTTGAAACCCACCACTGGTATAATTCCTCTCATTGTTACGTTTCTGGCTTTTGTTTGTTTGTTTGTTTGTTTGTTATTTCCCCTATTCCCACTGTAAATATGAACTCAAATTGGTAGTGCTTCATACTCTCCATTTCTAAAAAGTAATCTTGCTGGAGGATTTGGTTTAATAACCTTAATAAAATATTCTTTGTGTGTGTGTGTGTGTGTGTGTGGTTATACTGTGCCTAAATTGCAGCAAAAGAAAACTTAGATAGGAAGTCTCATGACTCACTTCCACTCTAGCTATTAAGACTTAGTAAGCTTTCTCCCAGGACAATTCTACTCTGGTTCTTTTTTCCCCTCCCTTTTTTCTTTACAGGCCTGTCAAACTACATTAAGGACACCTACCTGAGTGAAAGCTGTTATGCCTTTCACAAATTGCTTGATCAGTCATGTTCCTCCTAGACCTAAGTGGCTGTTAAACTTAAATATTCACATACTGTTTGTATATTTAATATTTTAATAGCTCTAAGAATTTCCTGGCTCCACACAATGTTTTATGCTTCATCAGTTGCAAGACATAGAAAGCTGAGAATAGAAAATTTTAAATTTTCCACAATGCCCTGCCAGTTATGCTGAATTAATCATTGCAAAGGTAATTAAATTGGCTTCTTGGTTGCCAATTCTTAATGTAGAAAGGCATTCTTTACTAAAGACTTCCTCAATCTAGATTCAACTCTGCCATATATACTACATTTTTATAAATTTCCCTTCTTACCTGTCCAGTCCAATTGTGACTTGAGCAGGGTCCCCCATATTTGTTGTTGATTTGTAAGTAGGGATGTACACCAGGATTAATACCAGACTAACAATTAAATGGTAAACAGTAATTCAGTCAAGAAACCATGAATGCAGACAATCAAACAGTAAACAGCCTAATCAAGGTAGTACCAAGAAGAAAACAAACTCCCACCAAACCTGAAAGGGCAAGGAACTAGTGAAGATGTTACCTAGTTGGGTAAAGAAATGTCAAGCGCAGACAGCACCAAAGATTCCACAGTTCAACCCTGAGCTACAAATATTCTCTTCTATCAATATCCCACACACATCAGAACAAGATTCTGTCAGTCTAAATAGATACCTTAGGCACAATTCCAGGGTGTATGCATTTTTGTGTACTGCAGCTGCCAAAAAAGCCAATGCAGTATTAGGCTACATTAACAGAGGGATTGAATCAAGATCATGTGAAGTGTTAATACCACTTTATAATGCCTTGGTAAAACCAAACCTGGAATCTAGTTTTGGTTACCATGATATAAAAAAGATCTTGAGACTCTAGAAAGAGTGCAGAGAAGAGCAACAAAGATGATTAGGGGGCTGGAGGCCAAAAAGAGCTTGGATAGCTCAGCAGCATTGTGATTAACACCAGCTGTCTGCAATTACTGTAAGTTCGAATCTCACCAGGCTCAAGATTGACTCAGCCTTCCATCCTTTCTAAGGTAGGTAAATTGAGGACCCAGTTTGTGGGGGCAATAAGCTGACTTTGTATAAAATATACAGAAGTATGAAGGCTATTGCTTAACACATTGTAAGCCACCCTGAGTCTCCGGAGAAAGGCGGCATATAAATCAATTTTTTTAAAAAAATCATATAAAGAATGGTTGCAGGAATTGGATTTGTCTAGTTTTTAATTAAAAGAAGAACTAGGGGTGATATGATAGCAGTATTTGAAGGGCTGCCACAAAGAAGAGGGAGTCAAGCTATTCTCCAAAGCACCTGAAGGCAGGACAAGAAGCAATGGATGGAAATTAATCAAGGAGACAAATAACCTAGAACTAAGGAGAAATTTTCTGACAGTTAGCATAATTAATCAGTGGAACAAGTTGCCACCAGAAGTTGTGGGTGCTCCAGTGCTGGAGGTTTTTAAAAAGAGATTGGACAACCATTTGTCTGAAGGGTTTCCTGCCTGAGCAAGGAACTGGACTAGGAGACCTCTAAGCTCCCTTCCAACTTTGTTGTTGTTATTTTGTGCAGTTTTAGCTTAGCATTCTGTACAAATGCGCTTATGTTTTATGACTAAAGGCAAACTTAACCAGTTATTGCTTTTTCATTAAACCATTAGATTATATGATAGAATACACTGTTGTATTAGAGCATTTTACCTTTTTATTAAAGCTCTGAAATCGTGACTCGTTAGATATTGTTGGCCTTCTTAGTTTCATTTTTCACAGGCCTTGAAGATAGTTTACCTATGGGATAAAGTGTGCATTTCAGGGATAGCTCCTCTTTAGATAAATGTATCCTCACAAAAGTTAGAGATCCTAACATAGGAGGAAGAAAGTCCCATATATGCAATCATGCTGATACGGGAAGTGGCTGACTGCCTGGTAAGGAGGGTTGTTTTCCATTGGAGGGACTGACTGTAAATGTATATAATATGTGACAGATAATGGAAAGGTGCTCTTGTAGCTTAATTTCATTCAATTGACTGTGTTTTTTTTTTAATTCCAGATCTCAGAACCAATTTGGTAAGGAATAAAGTTCCTACAAAACCATGGTTCAAACCATTAATCCATGATCAAGCCAACTCTAAAGTAATATATTAAACAGCTGCCTTTCCTCTAGGTTCAGGTTACACATTCAAGGGGAGAATACACTTGCTAAAAAGACACAAAACCTATTTTAATGCCTAGAGTTTTTCAGCAAGTCCCAAAGAGGATAATTTTTCCAGGCATTTGGATACGATGCAGCAAATCCATTATCTTTCTTCTCAGAAAATATAAAGGCTTAAAAAGGAAAAGGAACATGCTGGCAATGCCTTCTTCGCTGCAGGATGAATTAAACAGTTCAGTTGAGCATTTCCTTGAATATGAATAGCACATTTGCTCGAATGCTTGTTGTGCAATCGAGATCTAGAGTCTGTGATTAAGCAAGGACTGACACTTGTTCCGCAAATAAGCATTTGAATTTTCATTCAGACTCCCATGGTCAGCATAGAGTATGCAAAGGGAAATGTAGACCAGAACTGCTATAGCATCTTCTACGTCATCCATTTAACTTATTCTATCAGGCAATCTAAAGGAACCACAGCAGAAGATGAATATTCTAAGCATGAAACTCACCCCTGAAGAGTTACAGATGATCTTGAGACCTTGTAAAAATTGTTGCAAGTTGCAATTTTTAACCTGCCAGAAAATAGTCCATTGGTAAAAATACGTAGAACAATCATTGATTGTATTATTTTAATAGATTTAATGGAATTTATTTAAAATTAAGATCAAATATAGTTTTTTCTAGGTCTTAACAATTTATATATCATGGCTTTGCCTACCTTTCAATTTGACCTCTGAAATACTATTCAAAGGCCAAGTGTGGTCACTAATCCCTATGCTAGAGAATCGCCAATATTGCATGGAAGTCTAAACTATACTCAATTGAGTAACTCAAAAGCAGAAACTTCTATCAAGATGTAAAGAAAGCGGAAGAAAAGAGATTACATCATATTTTTATAGGGGATATAAACCATGATCATTTTTGATGGCTAAATGCATTCTTGATTTTTCTCCACTATTCTGGTCTCACACTTTATTGAAGAAAATGCAATAGGGCACATCCCTCTGCTGAATGGGGCAGATCAAAATAGAAGAGTGTAGGATAAGTAAATCTGTTATGGCCTAAAATATTTCTACTAATTTTGTAACAGTGTGCATCACCTATTGTTTTAGAATGGATTCTTTACATATTAAATATTTTATCAATTATTAATACACAGTGCTCAAATGTACTCTATCTCTTATGTCCATTTTAAATCTTGCAATTTTCCTATAGGAAAAACAAAAACACAACCTGCCACCCATGTAAGACAAAGTATAAAATCCTTTTCCAAGTCAGATAAGGGATGTATACATTGCTATCCATTTAATAGAATCTATCTATCTATCTATCTATCTATCTATCTATCTATCTATCTATCTATCTATCTATCTATCTATCTATCTATCTATCTATCTATCTATCTTGGTAAGCATCTTCTCAATGCAGTACATCCATCTCTCTGATAAATAAAGAGATACCATGAAATAGGTCTGTGTTTGACTGTAACTAAAGAACAATCAGTTTTTGTGCTATTTCCTTTACCATCTTGAATGTAAAACTCAAGCAACTTTTAAACAAAGTTATCTTTAATTCAAAGAGCCTATCTGCAAAGTATAATTAGTTCTTTTTTTCTAAATGTATAGAAAACCATTAAACTAAAAACCATGGTTTACTTTAAAATTATGTAGGACTCAGTTATTAGGTGGTACCCAGGCTAAAAGCTTATCATAAATGATAAACATAGCAACAATTTGGCTACAAAGGTCATTCTTGGGAAGCGTGGTCTTTAACAGGAGGAGATTGATGGGACCTAAATCACAACTGGTTGAGAAACATTTTTCTGTAAAATAGTACTTTGCTCAACCACAGTGACATTACACCTTTGCTCAATCATTTGTGTATGTACACAAACATGATGATCCAACACAAAAATAAATGTACACAACTGAATCCAATGAGGAACACTTAGACATTGAAAAAAATTTCTTAGCAAAATTTTTTGGTAAATCATTTTATTAAATCTAAATCTGCTTGTTGTAATTCTTTTGTGGAACCCACTAAACTTCATGGATGCATTTCCTTATTTATCTTCATTTGTTACTAGTCATGCATAACTACTTCATATGGGTTTGAACTAAGCCTTAATCAGAGCCATAATATATACGAAAAAGGATATGTATTAAACTTCCTCTTGCCAGAAATGAATAGTTCGAAAACGAATGTATTATTCTATTAAATTATATCTTATATGCTTTTCCACTTAATTAAACAATGGGGGCTATAACTTAAGACGGCCTTGGGAATCAATATGCATATTAAGGAAGTATGATTCATATGTTCTATGTTCACATATATTACTTATCATTCTAGAATATTCTTGCTAATCTCCAAAAGTAGGTACAATGCCCATATTGTGCAATATTGCCCATGACATGCATTCTCTCATTCCTTAGAAGAACTGCATGAAGCAATGCCACAGACAATTGCCTGGATAGCTTGGACATCCAGTTATGAGGCCATTGCCCTACCCTCATAGGCGTTTTGTATGAAATTACATGGGTTGTGTGTATATGCTTACTTATCTTCTGTCATGTTCTCACAATATGCTAAATAATAAAAATAAGTACCATACATTCAGTGCTATTGCAAGCTTGAATGGTTGCTAAACAAAAACAAGGATGATTTGTAGAACATTATTCAGAGGTATTTGTGCTGAAGTTCTAACTAACATAGGGTCCACATCCTGTAACTTCTGTTTTCACTTTCATATCAAGTCGATGGGAATATTGACACAAAACTGATAGAAATCAAGGATTGGAAGTGTCATGTAAGGCCATCCCATCCAAACTCTGTTCAGTGCAGATTAAAGCATCCCAAACAGATGGCTGCCTAGACCCTGTTTGAATTCATCCAGTAAAACAAGCCATCACCTCTCTGGCTAATTGGTTCCATTTCCAAACCGCTCTTAGAGTTTGGAAGCTAGAAATCTAGCACAGGTATCCTGGATTGCTAAATTGTAATATTGCTAAATTGTAATATGTGAGCAGCTTCCTGGTACATTAGACTGCTGATTACATACTCCAATCTTCTAGAACTAGCTCTCTCCCATTTCTCTCCCTGCCAAAGGCTCACAGAACTCTTACTTCATAAAAGAGAACGACGCTGGTTTCATATCTTTTTCTGTTGCAGCAGTAGCCTGCTGTGTTGACAGAATAATCTGAGGCCTATAATTGAAGTGCAACAGTGCAAAGCTGACGTAAGAGTGGATAGAAAGAATCCTTTGAACAGCTCTTTCTCTATTTGCAAACTGAGGCAGTTACAGGGAGTCCCATGATTGCGTAAGCCTCGATTTATGTAATTTTGCCATTATGCAGAATTCAATATGCATAGAAATGGGCTAATACAAAGATTCCAGAAAGGAAATCTTTGCATAATGCTGGAACTGACTGCAAGTTCAGGACAGTGATTGCAAATGAAACTGTTGACTGGTCCGATCCTTACAATAAAGTAAAAGCATTTCTTCAACCCACATTTGTTTACACTGAAGCAACAATGGATGATGCAGAACAGGGAAAGTGAGGTGAGTAACTTGACACTCATGAGTCGAAAGCAAGGGGTCGTGGAAGCAGATCCACAAGAAACTCAGTAAAATATTCCTTTGAATTCACCGTTTTCCAAATCACTGACTACTCTCTGCAAAGACAGATTCAGGTAAGAGATACATGTACTTGTAATTTTTTTTTAACTTTTGTAACGAGATCTCCAATTCCCACAAGCAAACGTATACACATCCCAGCCCACATATTCTTGATATTCACGAAGAGCAAGTACGTAATTTCAATCTAGCTAACCCCTCTGGGAATCAAAAGGCAGGAGAAATATCTCAGCCTGAAAAACCTCCCAATTTAGGCATAACTGTCTAGATCCTGAGCTGCTCTGGGGTATCAATTTTGGAAATTCATTAGAGCGATGCTTTTAGATGCCTGGTTTCTGGAGATGATTAAAGATCAACTGCATAAGGAAAAAGACAAAAAACCCTAGCAAGTACTGGCATCAGCACCCAGAAACATCAGCCAGCAAGTCCCATCTCTGTTCTCCTAGCATTGCTAAGACATATTAAGAAGAAAGTTGTCTTGTTCCATAAGTAAAATGTTCTATGGCCCATGCCAAGGTTGGCTTTCAGGGAGAGAAGAACTATCCTGGGAGCCTTTAAATATTTGGCTATCAGGCAAAACCATTGTGTCACCATTTGTTTATCTGACTGCAAACAAGCAAGAAAGGAAAACACTGTAATTTATTAAACTAGGATTCCTGGTTTGGCACGATGTGTTAACAATTGGGCAGGATGCTTCCATTTAGAGAGCAGAAGCATTCCCAAATCACCCAATAAGTGAGAGTAGATATGACAGATAGAAACAAGACATAGGAAGTAGGACCTTTCATTTCCATTTTGATTAATGTCTATGGCAATTCTCAGTCATCCAGGTCATAGTTGTCCCAAATATGTTTTTTCAAAAGGCAACTGGACTTTTTTTTCCCTTGAAGATGTTTCGTTTCTCTTCCAAGAAGGTTTCTTCCATTCTGACTGAAGCATCTTGGATGAAAAGCGAAATGTCTTCAAGGAAAAAGATAAAGTCCAGTTGCCTTTTGAAAAAGCACTTTTGAGACATGTTAATTAATATACTTAATTCAGTTTTTGAATTCCAATATAGTAGACGTAAAAGCAGTGAATATGTTACTTCTTTTCTCCTCCCCTCAAATAACATTAACAAACTAATAGAAAACAGGTGAAGAAAAAAGAAAACACAAAATGTTTCTGCATTTGTTCATACCTCTGTATGAAATAGGTTACTTTATATAAAATATAAAGTATCCATTTATATCCATATTATATAGAATGTAATTTATTATTAGATCCACCATGTACCCATCAGTTGATCAAGACATATTGTAAGTCTAAATCTTGCTCAGGGCCACCCTGAAATGATTGTATATTATCCAAGATCATTTTGTCAATCATTCATAGGAGCCCTGATTAGTATTTAGAATGCAGTATTGCCGGTTAACTCTATCTACAGCCAGGGGTTTGATGCTGACTGGCTCAACGTTGACTCAACTTCCCATCATTCCAAGGTTGGTAAAATGAGGATCCAGATTGTTGGGGGCATTATATTGACTCTGTAAACCACTCAGAGAGGGCTATAAAGCAGTATGGAATAGTATGTAAGTTCTAAGCCCTATTGCTATTTCCATACCTGTAGTTTATTTCATATATTTTAATGGCAAATTCACTCATTTGTGATTAACTATGATCCAATTATTTCAATGGTATATTATTTCAGATCGAAGGTGAAGACTGCAGCTAGGTTTACTCTTGGGAGAAAATCAACACGTCTACACACACGTACACACACAAAGTACATAAACATGTATATATAAAACTCCCTTTTTACAACTCTGTAATCCCTTAATTTGGGCTAGAGTTGGGATGATATATATACCTATACCTATACATATAATTAGAGAGAGAGAAAGGAAGGAAGGGAAAGAAAGATAAAAATAACTCTTGGGACAGCCCTCAAATACTTTCACTATATGATCTGTTCTTGGTTCATGTTTCATGCCCATGGATATCCTCAAGAAAGTCAAGGGACAAGTTACATTTTTTTAATCTTTCCATTTACATCATCAACATCTACTCAACTCAGGTTATCTTATAAACCTCTCCCCAAACCATTGAAGCCTATTGTGTCAAAGACAGCTTATGCAACAAACAATTTCAGCAGGTTCACATAATTTTCTGATTCAATCAAGATAGTGTGCAAATTATTTGTAATCTACATACAATGACATCTTAATATATCTGACATAATCATAGTTTTATTTGACACCTATGTCTCAGAATGTTGCCATAGTAGATATTGACTAAGAAGTAATTTATACCGATCAGTATAAATCTAAGATAATGTGAACAACCTAACCCAGAGGTGGGGAATTCATGTAGCTATGGGATTGCAAAAAATGTTGCTGAAGAGCAATATATAAAGGTTTAAATGAATAAATATAGTTTAATACATCTTCAGCCTTCAGAACTTCCATAAATTATGAAATTTGGAAGCAAATTTCATGGCAGGAAAATCCCAATATGTTTTGTAAACAATTGGATGCAAAATGAAAAAGACATGCAATTTCCCTTTGAATATTCTTACATTTTTTTCTGCTTGACTATTGACTATTTTCAAGCAGCAAGAATTACACCATTGAAACACAAAGATAAAGAACTTGTGGTTCTACGACAAATGCCCAGATGAGTTAGGAATCTGAGGAGAAAATATCAATTCTTAACAAAATTTTTAATATTTAAAGGAGTGAGTTTCAGATGATTTAGATGCAGGTGAGATAGTCTCAAAATCGGATATTTTTCCATATAGAAAATATCTTGGCATAACAGCTTTTGAACTGCTTCTGATTTGTAGGTACAGGAAATGGGATATAAATGAGAAATGGGAATCGATCAGTGGTGGGTTGCCCCCCAGTTTGGACCGGTTCTATAGAACCGGTAGTAAAATCAGTGGGAAGCTCAACCCATTGACCTGGACGTCATCATAAGTGAACTGTGTATGCGCAGAAGCACGGGCACGATGGAAACCAGTAGTAAAGGTAAGTAGAACCTGTGCTGGGATTCAGCCAGTTTGTACCACTTAGGGAGAACCAGTTGTTAACTTTCTGAGCAGTTTGGTGAATTGGTTGTTGGAAGAAATCATTAGGGCAGAGAACCGGTGGTTAAATTATTTGAATCTCACCACTGAGTAGAACCCACCCCTGGAATCAATTAACCAACCTTGTACATCGGGTTTCTCCCAGAACATCTAGCATTTACTATGTCAAGAAAGTCAATCTTCCTAGTGGTAAAAGCTAGACCTGAACTTTTGCTTTATTGTGGGCCCAACTGGCAAAAGAAAGCTCAGGACCATATAGGTTGGAAACATGAGGTAGAGGCCTTCATGCTACAGTGGATAGACAATGGTTAAAATGATGATCATGATGTAGGGAAATCATGATGTAGGAAAAGAACAGAAACAGAAAGGAGGCTCCAGTCTTCCTATAGCTTGCAATGTGAAGACAGAATAAATCTGGATAATAATAAGAAGAACCATAAAGTAGACAATGGACAGATAAAAGAAATATGAGTCCAGAAATATGATTTGAGAAAGAGTCTCAGACAGGATCCTCCCGTACCATTTGTGTCAAAGGCACCATTTAAGGCACTTGAAAGGATTAGACAGTGACATCACCATTGCTGGGGGATGCCCATGGAGGCTCCTTTCATGTCCCTGTCAAGGAGCTGGAGTGAATGATGGGAGCTCACCCGGCCACACAGCACCACTCAGATCTCAAATGCACACTTGCTAACTGCCAACCCAACATCCTAACCATGCGATCCACTGCGTTCTTTATTCTCAGAAAGATAAAAGGACGGAGAGGAATCCTATTCAGACTTGCAGGATTCTGTGACTGTAAACTTATAATTGATTTCCTAGTCTGGTTTATCTTGAAGGGCTATCATCGCCTTCTTGAAAGGCAAGAATAGTTGGGTTTTTTAAAAAAATGGCTGCCCTACAGTTCCTGCTACTCTGGCAATCAATTCAGTATATGGGAAATGCAGTTTCCTGTATTTCTCAATGACTGACAGGAGTGAGCTGGCTGATTCCCAGCTTTAAAATCTTTTGAAGACGTAGATTAAAAACCAACCCAAGGCTGCTTTCACCACTGTCAGATAATGAAACATGAAATCAGACTATAGTTTCTCTCTATAGCATAATCCATTACCTTCGAAACCACCAAGGAAGAAATTAAAGCAACAGCAAGAACTATAAATAGGAGCACAGTAATTTTAGATTACTTATTTTATGTTGTTAAACCAATAGCAGGGTGCAGTATGATACAATTGTTTAGAATTAGCAAGTGTATATTGCTCAGGTTCAGAAACAATGGATTTTTTATGTGTGTGTTTTAATTGGCATTCATTTATGTTAAGTTTCTTAACTCTTTATCACCCTTTTTCTTCAAACTGTGTTAAAATGGAATATAGTATTGTCCCCCCCCTCACTTTCTTTCCCTGTAACTATCTTGTGTGATAGATTAAATGTAAATGCTCCTTCCTGTGAGTTTGATTTTTGTTTAATACATGGATGCATCCATATATTTCCGCACAAAATTACACAAGTAGTTTATTATTGCCTTCATACAGGGTTTTTTAAAACACTTCTCACTCCAGCTTGGAATCAGTCCTGGTTGTCTCTCATCCAATTACTAACCAGTTGTATTGCTTAGTATTTTTTTTTTTAGATCATCCAAAGTCAGCTAAAACTGCCATCATTAAAACTTAATTGGCCTGAGGTCACTAAAGCCAACTGCATATTTGAATCCACGTATTCTAGATGTAACCTGCCATTCTAAGCACAAACTTTCCTTTATATTCATGGCTTTTTCATCCGTGTTCCACAGGCAACTTTTAACTTGCAGAAGCACACTGCACTCAAGTGTCCTCGTCATTCTTTAGAGAACTGACATGAGGATAGATTGTTATTTGATGCAATAAAATGGAGAAACAAGCACATGAGAATCACAGCCAGTATCACTCCAAGACAGAGTAGTTCATGCATTGCTTTAGCAAATACTTTAATGCTCACAGTGGATCATAAAATTAACCCTTGAGCTTTCCTCTCTGAATGCAGGAGCATTAATGCAATCAGGGGGTTCAGTTTGTGAAATATCCAATGCTCTGGAGGCAGGGTTGGCTGACCCTCATCAGTTTCATTTATCAACCTGGGGGTTGGACAAGGTAATGGATGGTAACTTATCAAAGAGTGATCCAACCTAGAACTAAGAAGAAATTTCTTAACAGTGAGAACAATTAATCAATGGAATGGCTAGCCTTCAGAAGTTGTGGGTGCCTCCCTTGTTGGAGATTTTTAAGAAGAGATTGGACGGTCATTTGTCTGAAATGGTATCGGTTTTTCTGTTTGAGCAGGAGGTTGGACTAGAAGACTTCCAAGGTCTCTTCCAACTCTGTCATTCTGTTATTTAGGTCTAGAATCAAGCTAATGACCATTTTGGCCCTTGCAGAACCAGTGGCATATAGTTCTGATTGAATAGTGATGAAGATTCTTCTGACATCTGCCCTCTAATGCAGTTTATAGGTAACCCAGGAATTTCATGGGCATATTAGGTAGAATTGGGCAAAGGCTATCCAAGTGCCATATGAATATCTAGGTAGAAAGAAAATCCTAGAATCCTAAAGACTCGTAATTTTGCATCCACAAGAAGGTGGCACTCTACTCCAGTCCCTTCTTCCTATACAGGAATATCTCAATATTGTCTAGATTAAGTATCCATACACTGTATGAAGTGCTTGCTTTCATTTCTTAATTACATTTCAAGTATATACTAAGAAAGGATTTTTTAAATCCTCTCCTGCTGTTTCAGTACCCTGATATAGAATATCCTAATTGAAAATATCCTAATCTTCTGATGACTCCCTCATTAAGCAAAACAGTATTCATACGTAGAACAAGTTTAATCTTACACATGGAAATTGCCAAGAGGGCAACTTGAGCTTTTAAATTGTATCATTAATCATGCAATTGGTTCAGCCATTAGCGCATAAATTCTGGCTGGTTTTATTTATTAATTAAATAACACCTTCTTTCTTCCCATTTCACTCTGAACACATAATGTAAAATTCAGTCCGACTACTGGGTAAAACTAGATTGAATGAAAAAAGCATTTCAGATATCATAAGTCCTGCAGAATTGTAACCCCCTAAGACATTATTTTAATACATCATGAACAGCTGACATGATTTCAGATGAAACACTGAAGACAAGAAACATGATTTGGTTTAGAACAGGGGTCCCCAACCCCCAGTTCATGGCTCGGTAGTGGGTCACATTGGGAACTGGGCTGTACAAGCGGCAGGCATGAAACTGCATTTGTCCAAGCGGCATGCATGTACAAAACCAACCCCCCCTCCCCCTCCTGCGGTTGTCGGTCCACAGAGCTGGAATGGTTGAGGACCACTGGTTTAGAAAACCAAGCTCTGTGTGTTTGTGTGTGTGTGTGTGTGTGTTGGGAATCCCCTGCAATTCTGCATTGTAAAAATTCACTTCAGCACTAACGCAATTTCTCACCTTCTAAAAGGGAGATCCAAGCCTTCTGTCCTCTGTGTGATTTGTGTGTAAAATGAAGAGAAGAAACTTTTGGCCTTAACAAAAAGAACCTACAGGGGATAAGAGAGGTAAACGGAGTCAGTCAAGCAGGCCAGCACAAGGCTTTCAAGAAAAACCCTAGGGTTTTCAAGGAAATGCAAGTATCAGACGTGTCGTGTTGGTTCACTAGTTTTAGCTATGTACCTTTTTCCTTTACATGTTTTTAATTTATTCACCTTACTTTTTCTTACTTCTGTTCTATGTGTAGAGCTAGTTTGGCACTGGACTCAAAACTGGGAGAACATCAGTTCTAGTCCCACTGTAGGAAGTTAGCACCCACCGTCTCTTAGAAAATGAAATATTTTAGGAAATATTAAAAGGGCAAAATATTTCCCCCTGAAAGGGAGGCAGAAACTCATCCCCCTATGGTCAATGGTCAATAGGCCATTAAGGCTGAGCCAGCTCATCTGCAACACAAAAGGCATAATAGGACCCATCTAGCAACACAAACTTACCACATGGCACCTGGGAAGATTACATCAGCCAGCAAGGCTCAAGCAAGCTTGGGAGACAGCCTACAAAGTTAGCTAAGACCCTCGCCCCCTGGGAGTCTGACCACCAATCAGAGTGCATTTCTTATACAGGAACAGGAAACTCTAAGGTGCAGCCCAAGAGAGGGCATAAAATCAGCATCTCTGCCCTTTTCTGCTCAGGAACTTAAGAGCTCAGGAAGCCATGTGATCCTGTCCACCATTAAAATCATCTTTCCAAACAGCCATCATGTTTCCAGTGTCTTTCTCCTTACTTGGAACTGAACCCAGAAGGATATTTCTTCCAATACCATCTTAGGCACAAAGCCAACTGGGTGATTTGGGGCCAGTTCTATTCTTTTAGCCTCCTTCTTGGAAGAAGACAGCCATGGCAAACCACTTTTGAAAGCTTTTGCAAAGGAAACTACAATCCAAGCAGACACACCAGAAATCAACAATGATTCAAAAGCATATAAAAAGAAATGCTCTGTATATTGTTAATCCCCAAAGAATTTGTATGTATGTATGCTTCACATATCCACGTTTAGCAAGAGCTGATTTTACTTCCATCACAAAGGGGTAATTTTGCAAGCATGGCTTACCAAGCTTTATATCAGCCCTGGGGCAATGTTTTTCCATGGAGCTTGCTCATGCATCCTGCTGAGTTCTCAAGTGTAAACTGAATAACAAGAGACCTAAACAAATTTGTTTATAATCAAAGCAACTGCTGTGAAAATCCTGTATTTTAAAAGAGGGCTTAGAAATCATTTTCCAATCCTGGATTCCATCACATCATTTCACAGGGTTGGTTTAGGAACTTAACATTGCTGGAGTTAAGCGTAGAGATTTTATCTTTAAAAAAAAAGATTTGGCAATATCAATAGATTTCACAAGTTTTCCATTTTCTTGCAAGATCTCAACTAATTTGTAAACATATTAAGCTATTATTTTAAAAGACCATATTATATTGGTCTTTTATAATAATAAAAGACCAATTTTATTGGTCTATATTGCAGAACAACTGTTCTATATTGCAGAACAACTGTTTACTACAATGGGAATATAATTTAAAAGAATGGGAATGAGATTGAGATGTTTGATACCTAAATTTGTGTTAGCAGAAAAACAAGTGCTGTACAAGGAATTGAACAAGGCCAGTGGTTCACATCCACTGAAGCAATTATTTCCCCTTTTGAATAAGTGAAATGCTAAGTTTGCACATTAAATAACTGCAGCAATCTTGTATAGTATCTCTGCTGGGTATTTGGTTTTTCTTAATCCAGTCATAAAGGAAGCTGTGTAATCTAGATGCATGAATTAAAACCTTTGTTTACAAAGAAATGCTATTATAGGCATTCTAGATATTATCGGCAAAATAAATTTGGCCACACACAAAATCTCCTGGGAGCCCCCATCACTATTTATTTAAATAAACAATGAAGGATTATTCACAGCTAATATTTCTATCCATTCCTCCAATCCATTTCTGTTTACTATTTCTTTTAGTTCATTGGATACATTTTCTTAAAGAAAACTCAAAACAATAACAATAACAAGAAAACTCAAAACAATAACATGGGCAAAGATGTTTCTAAATGCAGGATCATTTTAATTACAAGAAATCTTGCACTAACGGTTGTGTAGATACACATCAATGCCAATAATAAAATAATAATAAAAAGTTTGGAACATTTTAAAGAACTGTATCTTCAAAATCCATTCAATATATTAATATTATCATATGTAGGCAGCTCATAATTTATTGCTTATTTTTATTTATTTGACAATAAAATGACTTTTCGTAATCTACACCATGCATATAAAATAAGAATTAAAGTATCCTTATCCCACTGCTAGTCTCAGTTACAATAAAAACATTTTAAAAAAACAAACAAACCCAAGTCAAAAACCATTTTAAAAATAGGAGGAACAATGAAAATAAAATGACACCAAGTATAAACTTAAGAAAAACCCAGGAAAAATAATTTAGTTTTTACATTTTCCAAACAAACCTAATCTGATCTCTATTGGAAAGATAGTACAAAGTATTGGCACTGCTACAGAAATTGGTATTTGCTAGCTTCAGCCTCAGCTAACCACTTGAAAGTGGGGGATTATAAATAGCTTCTTCCTAGATATTCCAATAGATTGATTTATTGATGTATTGGATTCAATAAATAGACTGATTCCAATGTGAGAAAGAGTAGGTAACAAGAACCTGAGCATACCAGAAGCCTATAATCACCTCCTTTTACACCTGCCAATTCTCTGGTCTGACTTTAATTTTTAAAAATGTTAATTAAAAGAAAGATAAATGAGAACCAGCCATATTGCAATGTTTTTAGCCTCTGTCATTATCCCGACTTAACCCTAAACTGAAGCATCCAGTCCCTAAAATAGGATTCTTGGAATCCTCCCACAGTCTCTGTCATCCTAAGCAGACTTACAGCTCTTGACAATTCCGTATGCATTGCATTATCTTTGGTAGCATTAACTCTTAATTTCTGAGTTGTGGCTGAAGTACGATCCTAGAGGAAGCTTGTATTATGATAGATATTGTAAGACCTATGTTTGGCCCTGACCCAGATTATTAAATGCCACTCTTATGCAATCACAATGATGAATAAGGAAAATTAAATTAGTCTGCCTATTGGAAGCCGTGCAAAAGAGCCAGTTCAGCCATTCACCAATATAGGGCTGCTCTTTTCTCTGACCAAGGTTTTTGAGAAGGATTTGTAAAATATCCCAACCCACATCGCTTTGGGTAGGGATATGCAAAATTAATGGATCCATTTTATTTTCACGTTTTTGTGGCCATCAGATATAAGTGAACTATACCTCTCATTACTTCTAGCCATTCTGGTTAAATAATATTGAAGTCCAGAATGTGCTCATATTTTTAAACTTTTTAAACACCTTTTAAAACTTTGTAACATCCTAACTTTTAAAACATCATTCTAAACCTCTTTTTAATTTTAGTTTTTAATTCTGTGTTTATCTTTGTTTTAAACTATGCTTTTTATACTACTGTATGTTTTTATTGAAAATTACCCAGAGTCACTTAGCTGAGATGGGCAGGGTAGAAATTTGATATACAAACAAAGAAATAAGATTTATCAAAGAAAAAAAAACTGAGATGCAGAGCTATGGGGACTCAAAAATAGAAGAGGTGGAAGACAGGTGTTGAAAGTTCTCCAGAGTGAAGAATGGTGTCTAGATTCTGCAAGGTTGGTGATATATAGATTGGGAAGCTTTTACCTCAGGTTCTAGGCAATTCTTATGCCATCCAATGGCCACATGCAAAGTTCCTGTTTGTGTTTCAGCAGGAAAAAAAATGAGCATAAATCTTGTGACTGAAATTCAAGGTAATACAAATCACTAAATATGGTACTGCTAAAAGGTATCTACAGAGCCCAACATTTGAAATAAATTATTACTTTTTAAAATGCTCCAAATAAACTTGCCCAATCTCTTGAGATTTCAGTGTACAGTACACATAAGAGCTGTCAGAAGACTTTTGGTGTCTTAGTAGTAGATTTCTACTTCTTACAATTACTAGATACCATCATTACACTGACACTTATTGCCTCAAAATAGCATGAAGAGCCTAATATGGCCATCCCCATTGGAAGTGGCTGACACAATCTTCCAAGGAACAGCGGGACATAGTGCCCTCAAGTCTGCAAGTTGAAAAAGGACTAAGGCCAGAAAGTGCTAACATGGCTCCCTCGACAATCTAGTGAAAGCCAAAGACTTTTGGAAGGTTTTCAAGGACTACTTCAACATTGGTCATTCTTGTGTAATTTTTATTTATATGTTTTCTATCTTTGTTTATCTTCTATCTTACCCTGCATTTACGGCTATCCTTTTAAGCTGCCAAAAGTCTGAAAATGTTTGGCAATATACTAGTAAATAAACTAGAACAAGATCAGTTTCAGCCCCATTTGCTCCCAGCCCATTACAAAAGTGCTCTTACCATGGGAAAAGGAGCCATTTCTGACACCACAACTTCACAGTAGGAATCTTGGTTATGCTAAAAGCAGGTCAAGAAAGACCTTCCCTCAGGTGATGCTGCAGTTCTTGAATGCAGTGCTAATTGCTTGTGCTGTTTCTTCTCCCCAGCTAATCAAGCTTCTCACACCACGAGCCTATAATGCTTTTGACATTCCTTGTATCACAGAAGGCACTCAGCCAGCTGCATAATAATGTGAAACTTTTTAAAAATTTAGAAATTACTAGACTGGAAATTATATACATTATGAAGTGTGTGCATTCTTCAATCTTTTATGAGCAATATATGCCATAGATGTCCCAAATTTTTAGAGCAATCTAATTTTTTAGAAATTATAACAACCATTTTGAAATGTCAGTCAATAGGCATGCCTTAGAATTTTCTTTTGATGATTCCTTGACCCCATGTTTTTCACAAAAGGGAAGATTCGGGGACAAGTCATCGATCTGAAATTTTGAAAGCCACCAAAAATATCTGCAACAAACCCAAATCATATCAAAATGATGACAGTCATGTGGAGACATAACAATGCAAATTCCACATCTACAAATTTATATTAAAATTAAAATAACAGAGTTGGAAGAGGCCTTGGAGGTCTTCTAGTTCAACCCCCTGCTCAGGCAGGGAACCCTATACCATTTCAGACAAATGGTTGTCCAATCTCTTCTTAAAAACTTCCAGTGTTGGAGCATTCACAACTTCTGGAGGCAAGTCGTTCCACTGATTAATTGTTCTGTCAGGAATTTTTTTCTTAGCAGTTGCTATGGAAGATAAGTTCTTATTTTACCACTTGCTTTCCCCACTCCCCATAACAAAAGCATCCACAGAAATGGTTAACACTCTCAAAATGGCAGGCACAATTAGGCAATCAAAGCTCTATCCCTTTTTAACCTGCAGGCACATAAAAAGGAGTGGAACTTCAATCATCCTGTCCTGGATGACTGAAACCATCATTTTGATACTTTTGACTGTCCAGAAAGGGAGTCTTACCCAAAGTGTAAAAAACAAGGGCATGGTTCGTTAAGCCAAAGTCTTATCCACAGATATGCCTACAGAGGGAAAGTAATGACCATAGTCAGATTAAATTTAATTTCAAAACAACCAAGACAATTCCATAAATGCTAAGAAACTGGCCCAGTAATTAATGAAAACTGAACAAGTTTTATGAATGGAGGAGAGAGGGAGAACCAAAGCCAGACACCCTAGGAAAACAACAAGGAGCCATTGTTTTCAATAGAAACAACTGGAACACTCCATCCAAGATCAAGTAGGTCTAGTTGGTTTCCATGCAATATGGTCTACTTAGGAAGAGTTTCTATCTGCCAAGTAATCCTTTATGTCCAAGGCTCCTGGCCTTGAATTTCTATATGCTGTTCTATCACAGTGGCAATGACAGTCTTGCTGGTGTAGGGGGTCAAGAACAGACTTCAAGATCATGTGTCTGAATATCAGGCTTGGAAGTAACAGAAGGCTGTGGTTGTGTCACTGAGTTTTGTTCAGATCCAAGCAGTCTTTTTTCTTCAACCTCTGGATTCATCCCTGGGGATTAATACAGATTGTCTCTCAAAAATAGGCAATTTAGCTAATCCTCAAATTTCTGCCATCATACACAAAACACTACCCTCAAAATGCATGCTACCTTTTCACCTTCTCTTTGTCTTTGTTCCTGTGGGCACCCTTTCAAACACAACACTGGACTGCAGCCATTTACCATCTCTTTTCTAAGAATGCCAGAGTTCTCTTTTCAGTCCTGGGGACATTCTTGTATTGAAGATGATGCTAGAACTGGCACTGGCTTTGTAACATGTCCTTTTCCTTTTTGTTAATTAAAAGATTCTGAAAATTGAAAATCCGCTTTCCTGGCAGGTGGCACATGAGGTCTGCATGGATACATTGGCACCCAAAACTAATATACTGCTATATTGATTTAAGCTAAACCCTTTGGTTTCTCAGCCTAAGCAACTTTAATATGTGTGGACATTATCTTCTAGAATTCACAGCCAGCATGAATAGAATTCTACTACCTATATAGATGTATATCAGTCCATAGATTATATAGGTAAATACGTGATTTGAGATATATTTGTTCCAGCTAGGGTTTTGGTTTCTTGAAAGTGAAGGAATAATGTTACCGACTTTCTTTGACTAAAAGACAGGATAGTTGGGAGAGGAGAGAAAATGCAGCACAAAATCTTTCATCATACACTCAGTGGTTTAGTCATAGAATGCTAATTTTTTTTAGCAAAATAGATAATCCAAACACTGTAACATCACATAAATGGCCATTGTAACACGCATGATATGGTATCTCACTTTCCATAATAGGTGGCTGTACAAATTTGAACAATAAATCAATCAATCGCTAATGAAGAATTACAGTACCTAGTGGATATAAGCAAATTGTGTATGCATGAAGTTAGTCACTCCAGAATAGAATAGAATAGAATAGAATAGAATAGAATAGAATAGAATAGAATAGAATAGAATAGAATAGAATTATTTGGCTGTGTGGTAAAGCACACAAGGAATTTGTCTCTGGTGCAGAAGCTCTCATTAGTGACAGAATGGTATATAAGTAAAATAACAAACAAACAATCTTTGCTTCAAATAGCTGCAACTCCTAACGTTGCTCTGAGATAAAAATGAGGAATCTCATACACACTTTTACAACTATTATAAAAAGGAAAGGCACTACAAAGTGTGTATGAGGAGAAGCCATAATGAATGCTTTATTCCCCCAATTTCAAAAGCTGCTAATGTTGGTGAAAGAGGAAGAGGGAAAGGCCAAATGTGTGTGTGTGTGTGTGTGTGTGTGTGTGTGTGTGTGTGTGTGTGTTTTGAAAACAAATTCAAATGTCCAGAAAGTCACCCAAACTGTAAAACTCTAATTGGATATTTTTATATACCATAATCAAAGGAAGCTTTGCAGGGGGTGGGGGTGGGGTGGGGATAAAAGAAGACAAACATTAGGACACTTAGAAGATCCTAGTAATGAATTGGGATGGAAGAAAACTTTCTGGGGTTCATATATTCATATTTGGAGAAGACTTGATTAAAAATGCAAGCTTATGTCCTGAAGTGTCTTCACTACTTTTTGTTCCCTGATTGTATTAAGGAATTGCTGCAATGCTGCAAGTGCTGTAAAAATACAAGAATGCTGGTAAAGGGGCGGCTTGTAATAGGGAAGTTGAAAATACGCTTCCTTGCTTTATTTAGACAGCAAAACATGCACAGATACCCTCCAGATTTGGGGCTAAAACTCCCAGAATTCCCAGCCAGAAAAGATACCAAAGCTCACGTAGGCCATCTAAGCTGATGCTGCCAATTTAGTTTCAATGGCTCTTCCTTTAACAGCAGCTTCACCTGCATACATTAAGAAGAATGAATGTTTCTTCTCTGTTCTATTTATTCTGAAACTTTGCAAATTGCCTCTTCCAAGTAGCAGACACCAAGGGGACTGAACATAATATTAAAGCTCACATTCATTCATGTTAATAAATTGTCTTTTTTAAAACAATAACACTTAAATGTCTATGGAGATTCTCAGTCACCCAGGTCATGGTTATCCCAAGGGTGCTCCTCCTCCTCCTCCTCCTCCTCCTCTTCCTCTTCCTCCTCCTCCTCCTTTCTTCCTCTTTGTCTCCTTCTCCTTCTCCTTCTTTTTTCAAGAGGCAACTGGACTTTCGGGTTTTTCTTTGAAGATATTTCACTTCTCATCCAAGAAACTCCTTCTGCTTTGACAGGATCTTTCCATTCCATATCATCCAGTCAGTGTTGAAGAAACTTCTTGGATGAGAAGTGAAATGTCTTCAAAGAAAAACCAGAAAGTCCAATTGCCTCTTGAAAAACAAAGCACCTTTGGGACAATAATACTTAAAACACTGGCACATTTCTATTTAGAAAATTTTCCAAAGCTTAGAAACCATCGTGTTTTAGCAATGGGTTTAGTTCAGGATTCCTGTTAATACAAATCCATTCCTAAGATGCTTTTGGTGCAGACAGAGAAGCTTTTTCCTCCCTCTGCAATTTCCTTGAATGTTATTTAAAGGGAACAGGGACCGCCTGGAATTATGTTAAGAGGCAACACAGGAGACTTCCCCCCTCTTTCCCCCAACAGGAATTTTGGCTAGAATTTTGTCCCTCCTGTAAATGAAAAAACCTTCTGTTCATTTACAGAACAGATCCACTGGATCCATGCCATCATTCTTGCCTAAAAACCCGAGGGAAAACTCTGGGGTGATTTTGTTTTATGAAATTCTATAGCATATGGTGTACATTAATAAGATTGCATAAATTGGTAATTATAACTACAGTGGCATTAAGAAACAGTCTTTATCTGTTACTGTCTAAATGAGGTAGTCTACAAGTTCTATAACCCCATCAATATGGCCAAACCTCTTTCCACTTCACATGTAACTTTTTCAGATCACAATCTTCCCTGTGACCAAACATGACCAAACAAAAGAAAAGAAAAGAAAAAAGAAAACAAAACAAAACAAAACAAAACAAAACAAAACAAAACAAAACAAAACAAAACAAAACAAAACAAAACAAAACAAAACAGGGTTTTAGTCCTTTCATCTGAGCCAGCCAGACTCTCTTCTCTGAATTCCTCCCAAAGGCTAGGGCACAAGAGACGAGAGAAAGAGAATACGCGCTTTACTCCATTTTACAAATGCTGCTTAATCAATTATTGTGGGACCAGGTTTTTCTCAGCACAGTTTTGTTTACAAGCTTCAAGCATGGCATGTTTACATCAGCGTTTGGCACAATTTATTGTATTGCAACAGATGTCTTTAGCTGGCGTATTCATCACTGGGTTTTCAGAAGAGATTCAGTGGCCCAAATACATGCATCCTGGGCAGCGTGGAATTTAATTCCCCACACAGCTGAGATCTCAACCAGAGAAAAGCCAAATGCAAAGGAAGGGCTGCAAACAGGACAATAGTTCTAGCCCTGCGTTACAAAAATTTTTTATATAGCAACATCAACAGAAGAAAGGTAAGAGGAGGAAATAGAAGACAAGGAGGTTTTTCCAGCAGTCAACCTGCCAATAAGTAGTGAGCTTCAAAAGAGCTGAGCCTAAATGGGCTGATATCAAAGGTTTTGTATGGGGGATGGGACTCATAACATAATGGTACTTATATGAAGAGAATATTTGTATGGGTGGACCCTATGCTTCCATACCCAGTGGTGGGTTGATACTGGTTCTGGATTGGATCGGCCCAGATCAGGCGAACTGGTAGTGGTGGTAGTGGGAGGCTCCATCCAGCTTCCCAGAAGTCTCTGTGCATGCGCAGAAGCTTCTGTGTGTACACAGAAGCGTTGCACATACGAGCACAAGCACACGCCCACGAGCGAACTGGTAATGATGTGATTTGAATCCCACTACTGTCCACACCTGATGTTTAACTTAATCCAAGAGAGTAAATATCTCAACGGCTTCAGAGAGTAAGAGAATTGAAACAAGAGGTTGGTAATAGCACACAGGACAAACTGGCTGGCTAAATGGACAAAATTTGTTTCCTAAGAAGCAGAAGAGAACTAAGACACTTTGAAATTCTCGGGGTTGCCAGAAAATGGACAACCATTTGTCTGAAATGGTATATAGTGTTTCCTGCCTAAGCAAGGGGTTGGATTAGAAGACCTCCAACATCCCTTCCAATTCTGTTATTCTGTTAAAATAAAATCGACTGCCAGGGTTTTCCCCATTGCTGTCCCAAAGGTGCTTTTTCAGGAAGCAACTGGACTTCCAGTTGCCTCCTGAAAAAGCACCTTTGGGACAACCATGACCTGGATGACTGAGAATCTCTACAGACTTTCCCTATTGCTGTGTTTTATCTGTAATGGGCCAGGTGCTAGAGATGCAGAAAATTGTAGAACATCTCAGTGGGAGTTGCAGATCCTATGTCCCTTCATTACTTCAATTCTTCCAGGTTCTTTATCTCTCATCAAGATCATACTCAAGTAAACCATCAGGATTCCATACAGAAGTGAATCTCCATGGGTTTCAGTTTCTTCAGCTAGGCTATAGATTGCTCTGGAATTTGTGTTGGTGGATCACAATCTGCCCTAGTCAAATATAACCCAGCTTCTGTTACCAATTTAACCCCAAATATTTTGCCTCTGACTGCACAACAAGCATTTTTATGCACTCCACCCCAGGTATTTTCCAGATACAAAAATAACCTTGTGGAGATTCCCACCTACTCGAAAGGAATATATCATTATACAGATATGATATATTCCTTTTTGTGACTTTGTGCATCTGAAGACAAAATTTGTTCTAACTGTCCTTTTGAAGAAAGATTAGTGCTGCAGATCAACAAGAAATCTGAGAGAACCACAATAATATTTTGCTCAAAGTAGGGATCATCTAGGTTGCTGCTAGCTCCCATAGTGTTGAAGAATAACATTATCAGGTGATTAAAACATACTTTAGCCCAGCTCAAACTGCACACTTTTTGAGAACAAACCAAAATACCCTTAACACCATGCAGTTATTTCAATATTTTCAACATTTGATGACTTCAGTTTGATTTCCATAAACACAGCCCAAGTACATTATTTTCAACCTCACTACAGTCAATGTTTTAAAAATAAATAAATACAAACTAATACAAGCCACTAAATGTTTGCATGCACAGAGTGTGTTTACACTGTATAAAGCCTTAATGCCACACAGTTTTTAACATCCTTCTTTATCTCTGAGGCATGTCACCAAACCTATCCAGGTTTCACAAAGAGGGCCACACAAATTCTTACTAAATCAGACCCTCAGTCTTGCATCTCAGCATTACAGGTAGTCTTTGACTTGCAACAGTTCATTTAATGACTGTTCAAAGTCAATGGGAAAGTCAGATTCACTTACTTAACAAATGGTGGTGGGCTGCTGCCAGTTCAGACGGGTTCAGGTGAACTGGTAGTTTCAATGATCAGTTGGCCCCGCCCACCCGCGTGTTCTGCCCCAGCTACAGATCCCAAAGAACACAGCACACACAAAGTTTGTACAAAACTAAATTTACTAAAATAACTCAGCCTTTTTCAAAACAAAGGCTGTTAATAAACTTTCTTAACACCCTACAAGAAACTAAAGATAAAGTAATCACAATCTTACTAAGGTTGGCAGAAAGCCCAGAAGCAATTTGCAGAGAATCCAGATGCGAAGTAGAGTGAACTAAGGTTGTTCCCTACAAATTTCTTCAGTCGGCGTTCCTCCTTAAATAGGCTAAGAGAGTGGCCAATTAGCCCCAAGTCTTACTCTCGAGGAGACCTCCTCCTGAGGAGACACTCCTGCCTTTTGGCCACTCTGCGTGCCCATGCATCGAGAAGAGGCTCCTTCTCTTCATCCTCTTCACTTAAAGGAGCTTCTGGAGGTTCTGAAGGCCCTGGCTGAATCCCTGCCTCTGGCACCACATCTTCTCCAGCCTCCTCATTGTCTGACTCAAGTGCCAGCTGCAAAGGTTGCTGGCGCAACACCACACCAGCCTCTTCAAAGGTTGCTGGCGCAACACCACACCAGCCTCTGTCAGAATCAGCTACAATCCGCACAGGCCGCTGACGGGCCACAACACTGCCCCTGCTCTACCCTGTTCTATATTTCCTTCTTTCTGGCTCAGCTGATTCACGTGGCATAGCTGACTTCTGTGCCTCTGCTGTTCTAATTACTGGGGCTGCCTTAGAAGGTAAGCAACTGAGCTTCAAATTGCTGTATTTTGAACGCTGTGCACAAGTGCGTTAGGCGGTTGCAGCCCACCGCTGATTACAGTGATTCAGTTAACAATGATGGCAAGAAGTGTCATAAAATGGGACAAAATTCACCTAACAAATGTTTCACTGAGCAAGAGAAATGTTGGGCTCAGTTCTGGTTGTAAATTGAGGACTACCTGTACATAGGCACCAGTTTCAAAGAGAGCACTGCAAATGGACTTGAACTCAGCCAGAAATCAATTCCACCTCTCTCAGATAACCACGTTATTTATCTTCCCAAATGTGTTTGTCCCCCACCATCCAAAAAACCTAAATATCCTCCAAGCAAATATACTGTGTCCTGTCATCCTTGAAAATGAAGGTAAATATTCCATAGAAATGCTTTATTGTCATGTCTACAACATAATATATAACATACATGTATACACTTTTATAAAGAAATAAGAGTTGTCACTGCTGCTTTATGAAGTAAATTGCAAATGATAGAAAAGGCACCACAAGTTATCATAGCGGCTTCCCTATTCTCACTAAAAGTTCTGGATTACCAGATATCTGAACAGGCAAAGGAGGACACAGACAATTGGAAAGAAGGAGGACAATTGGGGAAAGGAAGACACACTATTTTATTTTGACATCTGCAGCAAAAATTATACTGAGAAATTGAAAAAAATGTACCGTATTTTCCGGCGTATAAGACGACTGGGCGTATAAGACGACCCCCAACTTTTCCTGTAAAAATATAGGGTTTGGGCTATACTTGCTGTATAAGACGACCCCTCTTCCAATGCACACCAAATAAAAATTAAAAAACATCAACTGGCTCACCCACAATGTAAAAGCAGCTGTGCTAGACCCAAAATGGCCTCTGCAATAAGCAGGAACCTCACACAGCCACAAAAAGCCCAAAAAAACAACTTTTACACTTTACACACACAAAATTCCACATACAGCTTTGTGAGATTTTGTGTGTTTGTGTAGTTAGAGTGAAACACTACAGAAACACACTAAATCTCAGAAAGTTGCACAAATTTTATTTTTATTTTTATATGAAAGCTAAATTTAAAACTTCCTAGCCTAAAACTTAGACCTAGCCTTTAAATGGCTAGGTCTAAAAAAGAACAACTAAAAAAACCCCCAATTAACTATTTTTTTTAAAGCTCCCAAAGGGGGAAAAAAACTTACCCAATAGAACAGGGGTCTCCAACCTTGGCAACTTTAAGACTTGTAGACTTCAACTCCCAGAATTCCTCAGCCAGCTTTGCTTTGCTGGCTGAGTAATTCTGGGAGTTGAAGTCCACAACTCCCTGCCTGCTTGATTGCAGGCAGGGAGATTTAGTTGCTTGCTGATGCAATGGATTGCAGGCAAGGCAAGGCAAGCATTGCGGCTAGCAGCTAAGATAAGCAAGCTGGAGGTGGGGGGGAATTTTTGCTACGTACCAATTAGCAGGCAAAAATTAGCAGCTGGGATGGCCAGCGTTGTGTAAAAGGAAAGTTTTTCCCTTTTACACAGCGCTTGGCCATCCAAGCTCTGGAGATCCCAGCTGAGTTGCCTGCTAATCTCAGCTGGGATGGCCAGCGTTGTGTAAAAGGAAAGTTCTTCCCTTTTACAGGGGGCTTGCGTGTAACTCAGCTGATTAGCGGCAACTCAGCAGGCAATTCAGCTTGGCTCCTTAGAGCCATTTAAGGCTCGTCAAAGCCTTTCGGGCTGGTCTGCCTGGTTACAGGAGACCGACACCCGGCGTATAAGACGACCCCCAACTTTTGAGAAGATTTTTGTGTGTTAGAAAGTCGTCTTATACGCCGGAAAATACGGTACTTAGGCCTACATGTATATGAAATTATGTTTTCCATCATCAAAAATACTGGCTTTTCAATTGCCATACTGTAAAAAGTAAGTAAATATACTGTAAGCAAAATTTTCCAACAAATCTTTATTTTCCAGAATAAATGCTAGTGAGGGTGAAGGTTTGTTCTCCAAGCTTGTGGGTTGGTTTCCAAATGTTTCATTGCCAGGCTAGGTAATATTTTCAGCAGAGTTTTAGGTTGGTGTCAGTGTTCTTTTGTTTATAAGGGCTTGGTTTGGTCAGTAGGTCTTGTGATAAGTCAGGTGTGGGTGTATCAAGTGAGGGTCTTGTAATGGTTCTTGTGATGGGTCAGGTGTGAGTCATCGTGGGAGTCTTGTGATGGGTCTTCTAATGGGGAAGTTACATCAGGTGAGGGTCATTAGGAGGTGAAGTGCTGGTTGGGGGGAGCTGGGGGTTGGTTGAAGGTTGGTACTGTCTCTGGTTGGCTGTGTGGTTGATTTGGATTCTGAGGGGTTCGTAGGCTGGTTGGAGGTCAGTGTGTCTGTTGATGGTATTGCTTGTGGAGTGCCAGGCTTTGATTAACTCACAAGTGTGGTGGGTGATAGTGTGGCTGATGATTTTTGTGTTACTCCAATCTAACTGGTGTTGTTTGGTGTCAGTGTGGGTCAGGTGTGGGTTCTTAAATTTTCTCCTACCGGTTCTGTGGATGTGGCTTATTTTGTGGGCATGGCTTGGTGGGAATAATGTGACTGGGTGGGTGTAGCCAACTTTTTTTTTTTTACTTTTAAAAGCATTTTTTCTACAACCTTAAGAGGTTGCAGAAAAAAATGCTTTTAGAAGCCTCTGACGATCCCAGCTGAGCCATGCGATTATCAGAGGATTTTTTTTTATTTTTAAAAGCATTTTTTCAGACGTAGAAAAAACGCTTTTAAAAGTAAAAAAAAAAGCCTCTGATGAGGTGGGCGGGGTAAGCCTTATATTTTTTTGAACCCTGAAATAAGCACTTGGCCTTATTTTTGAGGAGGTCTTATTATTTTGGGGCGCATGGAAAAAGCTCCTCTTGCCATCTTACCTGATTTCCAGCTCTGTCTCCCTAACCCTAACCAGAGGAAATGGAGGGGACCAGCTGTGCATGCATTTAAATATTTTCGGGGAGGGCTTATTTTCAGGGGGGCTTATTTTAATGCATGCGCTCAAAAGCCCGATTGGGCTTATTATCTGGAGAGGTCTTTGGGGAATCAAGGTAGTGATAATATAGAATCGACAACACACATTTTAAATTTCACTATAGAAATAACATGAGCAGTTATGTGATCTACAGATTATAGCAATCATGGATTTGAAGGAGCTTGAAGTCAATTGTTAGAACCACGAAATAAATTAAATAATGTAAATCCATGCTATAGTGTCAGGAAGAAGCAGACAATTTACAAGATTATAATACACAAAAGTTTGAATGACTTATTATTGTAAAAGCAGTCTTCCCCCTTCCAAAAGAAAACAAAACCCCAAGACACTGAAAAAACTGGATAATATTTGATTTTAAGGTTGTACCTGCCAGATGGAGGACAGGAGGATAAAAAGGAAGACATGTCCTCCTTTTATTTGACATCCAGTAACCCCGTGCATGATACCCTTCCTTTGATTTTATACCAATATAATGATATATTCCTTTTTGTGACTTTGTTGTGATAATATGAAAACATCAATCCCTGGGCCAGCAGATGTAAATAAAACTGAAACAAATGCAAAAACCATTTACTTACATCCAACCATCATCATGGCTACAGAGAAAATCTTCTCTCCATCAGTGGTTGGAGCTATGTTTCCAAATCCTATCGTCGTAAGGCTTGTCATGGTAAAGTAGAGAGAAGTTATATAAAGTGAATCTTTACTGGGTCCGCCTTCCCACTGCCCTGATCCAGTAGCGTTGTACCGATACGGTGTTCCAATACTCTCTGCCAATTGGCAGAGCCAGCTGTCATTCTTGAGGGTATTTGTGATCTCGTCGATAACTTCATAGTCCCCAATGCTATACCAGATGCACGCAAGCCAGTGGGCCACTAATCCAAAGACACAAACCAGGAGCACCAACACCGCAGCGCCATATTCCAGATAATGGTCCAACTTCCTGGCCACACGACCCAATCTCAGGAGTCGCACCACTTTTAAGGAACTGAAGAGGCTGCTGATACCCTAGAAAGGAACACAGATCTTTACTTTCTGCAAAACGATGAACATCCTTTGATTTGGAAATATATATACAGTACATATCTACCTATCATCTCTACATACATATCCCATCAAGTCATTTCTTTTCAGGGTAAGCGGCATTATCCAAAAGTTAGAGAAGTATGAAATAGTAAACAAGGAAATTAAAGAAATGTAAAAAGAACAGGGAAATATAAGTAATTCTAATTTATAACTTCATCTTCAGGTTTTCAAAATTTTCTACTTTTCAAACGATCCCCCATGTCCATTAATCACTTCTCATCTCTCTCATTTTGAAACTTATGTCAATTTTATCCAACTCCTTTCTCAACTCATTTACTCTTGCTTTTTATATTTCACCTATTTTCCATATTCCTTCCTTTATGGACATATATTTTGCAGTTGTGCTCTCCATATTTGCTGTCAAGCACAGCTAAATCTAAAATACATCAATCATCCAGACTCCGTGCTGCATCACAGAGTATAATTTAACATTCACAGACTAATCACCCCATAGTTCTTGCATTCACTCTTGCCTCCTTTCACTTGTAGAAGGGAACAAACAGTCACAGATATAGTCTTTGAATGTCTACTACAGTTATTTCACAGCCACTGCAGGAGCAAGTTATAGCTATATTGTAATGTTTCTCCAATTATATGCACATGAAGCAACATCATGTGTCAGTGCTGTCATATTATTGGTTTTCTTTTACTGTTTTTCTTTCATTTTCTTTTTAACAATTGTCTGAGTAGGCAGCTTCTATACAGTTTTATTTATTGAGTTTTTAAAACATTGCAATTGGCTTTCCTGAAAAATGTTAGATTAATAATACATTGATTAATAATGAATACATATGTAGACTATATAAATACTGTACAGCGGTATATATTTTACAAGAAAGTGTAAACCATTATTTAAGAAAGAAAAATAAAATTTAAACAACAAAATTTAAACAACCAAAATAAAAAAGGAAGGAGGAAAACTTACTTTTCATTCATTCTTTTATGAATGCTAACATTGATAGCATTCATTTAATTCCATTCTTTGACATACTATTGCATTCCCATATAGATCTCTAAAATATTCCTTTCAGCATTTTCAGTTTCAGTTTCATCCCAAATGATTTTATGATTTTTATTTTTATTCCAGTTATAATGCTGGAACTCTTAGTTTATAACTTTTCACCCTCCCCCTCCCCCCCAATTTTTTTTTTTGTTTTCTATAAAAAAGTTCTCTGCATTTTAAGTTTAACCATTCTTTTTTTTTTTTTTGCAGCAACCATTCTCCAATATTCTCTTTTTCCTTATTCATACCCTCTTATTATTCATTACTCCACCAAAGAAACCTTTTCATATTTTCATTGTTATAACTCCATAGCTTTCTGTGGCTTTTGGCAACGCAACTGTCTTCATTCTATTCAAAGTAAATTCCATACCCTCATCTCTATTTTCAATTTCTCTTCATTCTTTTGGGAAATTTATCTTTCCTTTGAGAATTTACACTTTTTCTTTCTGCAGTCATTCTACTTCCCCATTAATTTATTTTATTTTGGCTTTCTTCCATTCCATATTTTCCAAAAGTACATTCCTGACTCTATCAAAATATGATCAATTCCACATTTATAATTCCTTTAACATCTTTATATTCTTGTAATGGGTTGTTATAATAACCTTTGGAGACAGGAGGAAGAACTGCAGCCAGGGCAATGGTCTGATAAGAGCTATCTCAGTTCATAAATGGATATCGCACTGAAAAAAGCATCTCAAAAGGGACCTTCTCTAGTTCTCTGGAAAGTAATAGCAAGACAGGTGGGTTTTTCAGATTTACAAAATTCTGTTCCTGTAACCTTATCATAAACATAGTTTTAATAGTCATGATTTTGGTACATACTATGTTAGAACCTTAGATACATTAAAAAAAAAGAAGACACCATTCTTGTTTAGATCTCACTTAGATCTCCAAATGGCCTGATCATTTTTTTTTCTGTACCCTCTTTTCTCATTCCACCCATTCAATCATTCATATCATAGCTAATGGAGTATTTTTTTTCCTCCTAATTCACATTTATTCATTAAGTTACCCAATTTTCCCCAAACTCATCCTTAGTTCTTCCTTTATCACCATCTGTTGGAGCATAACATGACACTGTCGACAACTTACTATTTCTTTCATATGATCAGTATGCATGAGCATAAGCAAAATGCACATGCTACTCTTTGCAGGATCTTTAATCTAGAAACTGTCTTGCACATGAACACATTAATGCCTACATCCAGCAGTACCACACGCTGAAAATTACTAACAAGCTATCGATACACATATACATATCATTCAAAGTTCAAGTTTGTAAAATAAAAACCTTTGCTTACTCTGTTAGCTACCGGGATTGACAAAGTTTCAGAAACTGACACCATGTGGAATCAACTTAGTTCACCTTACTAGTTTGCACCAAATCATTTTGCATTCAGCAGAAACTAAGCACTTTGCCCTGAGTGGAATATTTCTACTGCTGTTATTGAGAAAACATATGAAAATATATGGTGTAGATTCTGAGTACATTATACCGCACAAAGAAAACCTGCTGAAATAAAATCCGTTGCAATCCAGGTAGCTCAGGGTTGAATTGTGAGGTTCATAGTTTAGTTCTTGTCATCTGGCAATGAAATATCTGCAAGAAAAAAGCAAGCTCAACCAACACCAAGAGCCCAACAAAAATAAAATGCATTCCCTCTTTTTGTGTTGTGTTTCTCCTTGTCCATACTCTGTCACAGTAGGTAGTGTTAGAGTACTGCTTCCTAGGATTTTTTAAAAATCCTCACTATTATCATAAAGAATTACACCAAAGCCGTTTCTTCCTTCCCCTCGTATTCTTTCAACCGGAGTATATAAGAAGTGTTCTTCTTTCTTAAATACTCCTAACATTAGTGAAGTGTAAGTTTAGAGTAATTAACCTTCCATTGATTTCCTTTTAAAATTTCTGAATAGTTTCTGACAGGTGTAACACATCTCCTATCTATGCAACTAAAAAGGCACGCCTATGTCCAGCCAGTGACAGCTGATTAGCCTTTGCGGCAAATAATATGTAGCCCAATACATGTGGGAGAGTATAGAAGGGGGAGTTTGCTTGAATGTTATTAATTTGAGCTTCAAGGTTCATATGTTGTACAGTGGATATTATTACAGTATTAAGCAGGAATTATGGATCCTTAATTCAAAGAGGTGGGTGTCAGTGGTGAGTTTCAAATTTTTTTACTACCAGTTCTGTGAGTGTGGTTTGGTGAGCATGGCAGGGGAAGGATACTGTAAAATCGCTATTCCCTCCCCAATCCAGGGGAAGGTTACTGCAAAATCCCCATTTCCTCCCAATCAACTGGGACTCAGGAGGCAGAGAATAGATGGGGATGGGGCCAGTCAGAATTTTTACTACTGGTAAATCTTCAAATCCTCAAATCCTTAATACTCAAAATTTCCACTACCGGTTCTCCAGAACTGGTCAGAACCTGCTGACACCCACCTCTGGTGGGTGTGTATCGGGGATGATGTGTTGATAGATAGATGTTTGTTCACTGTTCTATTCAGCATCATTCCCATCTCAATAGAGAAACACACCAATGAAAGCAACAAAGGAATCAGCAGCCAAAGACATATCATTTAACAGGAGGCAATGAGGCATTTGTTCTTTCCTTGCCAGGTTTAAATTGCCATTTTTCCATGCATCATTATCAAATCAGTGTAATCAAAATGTTCAGTAATTATACTATCCAACTACAAAATGTTCACCTTTATTCAGTCCAGAGACTGAAGAATTTTCAGCCTTATGGAGTCTGAAATGTGGAGGTTTTGCTCTTGCAGAGGCTCTGAATGGCACCGTGCTCATTTTGAAGCCTCTTGTCATAATATATAAAATTAAGATTTAGCCTGTTAGATGGGGTGATGGAAGAGACAGGACTAAGCGCTAATAGTAACAACAGCTCTTTATTAGTAGATCGGTGCAACCCAGCAGCTGGCTCGTCTGACTGCTTGCCCTTTTTAGGGAGCTGTCAGACAGGTTGGCCAATGGGGTTTGAGTATTTTCCCGCTGGATTGGCGGACCTGAGTGAAGCCTATGCTCACTTCAATTCAATATGCAACAAGCCACTAGAGTGTATCCTTTCTAATGAGGAACCTTGATACTTCATCAGGAAATGTACATAAAAGGAGCTGTCACTGTTGAAAAGAGAATTTAAGATTAAGATTAAGGTTAAGGTGACATTTTAGAATTTATTATAATTTTTTTAAAAAAAAAAACCAGGGCTTGTATAATATGATCAGATAATTTGCATTCTTCCTGCTCGCTCTACTGCCCTGGTGTTAATAGTGAGGTCCGTAAGGAGAAGGGCGGTATATAAATCTAATAAATAAATAAATAAATATTTCATGGAAAACATCAGGCTCTTGCTCTCCTTACTTACATACTGCCTTCAGCATTTTTATGTATTAATGAGTTATTCAAATAGAACAGGAGGAGGCAACATTATGTATTCCAGATGTTCGACATGTCACCTCTTATTAACTTCCAATAATAGGGCTAATGGCAAGGGATTGCTTGAGTTGTGGTCAAAAACATCTAAAACACACCTGGTTGTCTACCCCTGAAATAGATGATATCTTCAAGTAGAGAACTGTCTTAAGAAAAATTGGGCATATGCATACTCTGTTCCTCATGGGTGATTGTTGAGAATCCTTGGCTTCTGCCCTTTAACAAGATTTCTCATAGATAATCATTGAAAATCATGTAATGTAAGCCACATCATGAAGCAAATGTTGGTGAGAATTATATAAGTAGCGTAAATGTAATTTTAAATGAATGAATCCAGAGAGAGAGAGAGAGAGAGAGAGAGAGGGAGAGAGATCGTTTCAAGATGAGCTACTTATAAAAAGCTTAGTCCCAAAACTGCTATGAGCTGTTTAATCCTTCTCTTATTATGTTAATGTTAGCAGTATATATCTTTGAGGATTCCTACCCCTCATACACAGAGTACTTTTCAAGATACAGGGTTCTGCATTTATCATGCATGCTTATAAAAGGCAATTATGGAGCAAAATGTTGTTCTTGCTTTGAAAAACCAAATTTCATCCTAGCTAAAAATAAATATTCTTTTCATTCACAGTCAGAATTTACTTTCAGACACAAGACTTGGTATAGACAATTGATTCTAAACCAATTTATTAAAGGTGCAGAGAAACCTGAGCAGTATAATGCTTAATCCTAATACCCATATGAACAGCTGAAAAAGATCAGTTGACATCTGTCTATAGTCTATATGTTTACATCTATAGCTTGAGTTACAAAAGCTAAATAGAATGTTGATAAGAAATTGTAAGAGTAAAAAAAAGGATATGAAAAAATATCCCAATGAAGACAATAGTAACTTCCATTCACTGCCAAAATAACTATGTGGCTATATCTATGAGATCATTAAGCTAGATCTAGAACTGTGATGGTGAATTTATGGCACTTGTGCCACAGGTGGCACATGGAGCCGTATTGGTGGGCACACGAGCGTTGTCCTAGCTCAGCTCCCTCATTTTCGGGCCTTCCAGGCCCACCAGAAATTGGCAAATAGTCCGTTTCTGGCCTCTGGAGCCTGTGGAGGGCAAAAAACAGGCCTACAGGGCCCACCGTGCCATCATGTGCCAAAAGCTGGGGAGTGTGGGGGCGGAGGGCACATTGAATTATGGGTATGGACACATGTACACGTGACACCCCCAAACTCCCCCCACTTTTGGCACTTGATGGGGAAAAGGTTAGCCATCACTGGTCTAGAATCCAGTCAAACCAAATTCAAAAGAGATGTTATATATACAAGTTGTACACTTTTTTTTCCTCTATAAATGATATATTCAAAATATTCAGTAAAACTCAAGGAGGGCATATTGCAATGAGCAGAAATGGCATTCTTTTATATGAGCCCACCTGTTTTTAAAACCTTTTGTCCAAGGTATTGAACCTTTCAATGCAAAGATATTCTCCTATTGTGTTACACCTGCAGATGTGTGAATTGTTCATAATATATTTGAAACCAGTTTGTAAACAATTGCTATTGTCACTTAAAGCATTTACTTCCTTTTTTGTTTTTTGAATTTCACACAGATTCTGACTGTCTCATCTTGCTGTTTTCCCATTTCATGTTCTGTTTCACCTTCCTAAGCCTGTTGTCCCTTTAGGGTCCTCTCAGCATGTTCCTTTTCAATTATTACATTTTTACCTTCAACCCTTTTCTTTTTCTTTTTCTGGTCTTATTCATCTCTTTATGTCTCAGCCAATGGCAATTAGGATCCAGAAAGCAGAGCCAATGGTAGAAGGGGAAACTCTATTCACAATGCAGACACATTGGGATATCTCATCCAGTCACTTTCTGAAATGCCACCTCTATCATTCATCAAATTTCTACAGGCTTTTTAAAACTTAAATTAATCCCTGCCACCTTCTTTACATCTCAGGCTGTATTTTGATTACCATCCTGGAAATGATCCAGGGTTTATGCTATTCCCCCCACTGATCCTTCCATCAATTCCCTGTTGTGTACAAAAACAAATGTTACAAATCAGCATGTTTGCTGTCAGTATTCCTCTAAGGCTGCACTGAAAAATGACTATTTTATTTCCTGAGCAAAATTCTTTTCTTTTTTTTTACTTCTTCTCCTATCTCCTGAAAATACCATCATAAATATTTCTTTCTGCAGCTTCAAAGACAGAACTATACGTCAATTAGACCTGGGATTAATTAGGATGTCTCCCACAAAACACATGAATTTTAATAACATGAATTCAACATCTGCTATATATAAATATATAAATTTGAGGGGAGGTGAATGGTTAGTTCCATTCACTCTTCATAGACTTTTTTGGTGGGGAGGGGCGGTTACCAAACAATAGCCTAGGCCAGTGATGGCGAACGTTTTAGACACCAAGTGCCCAAACTGCTCACGTGCATGTCCAAACTGAAAGGTATGCACGTACGCGCAAACATGTGCATGTGCAGACATGCATGTGCATGCACAGACATGGGCAAACATGCACAGGTGCAGACATGCACAGAAATGTGTGAACGTGTGCATGCACGGGCATGCATGCATGGCACAGCAGAGACCCAAAGACCAGCTGGCCAGTGGGAGGCGGGGCATCCCAACACCAGCAGCGCGGCAAGAGTTAAGCTCTTTTTCTTCATGAGCTTCTGTTTTGTCATTTGCAGAGGAACAAGCTCATGAAAGAAAGGCCATGGAGATCTGACCTGGGGCAACAGCACAAGTGCCAGCAAAGAGGGCTCTGTGTGCCATAGGTTCACCATCACGGGCCTAGGCTAATGACATTTTTTTCTTCACTTCTGGCACATTTCAATAATCACATCTTTAACAGATGCTTCCATTCTTTGTTTATGCCCTCTTGCATATCCAGCGATAAAAAAGCTGAATAAAAATAGCAGACTTGCTTCTTTTGAACTAAGAACTAAGATAACTCTCTGTTATCAAATCTGCTCTAGAACTTAAAGAAATAAGAGTTTCAATCTCAGGATAACCAGATGCAGAGAAGAAGAGAGCAGGTATATATATCAAGTAAAACTGAGGAAGTTCCACCTGTTCACTTCCCAAACAGGGTACCTGTTGAAATTATGGGAAGAGATTGTCAGAGATAGAACATAGAAAACAGATTTGGAAGAGACCTTGGGGGTCTTCTAGGCTAACCCCCTACTCAAGCAGGACACCTCATACCATTCCAGACAAATGGCTGTCCATGTTGTGGCCCGCCAGTGGCCTGCGCAGATTGTGCCTGATCCCGATGAGGAGGAGGCTGGTGTGGTGTCGTGCCATCAGCCTGTGGAGCCAGCGCTTCACAGTGAGGAGGCTGAAGAGGATGTGATGCCAGAGGCAGAGACTCAGCCAGGGCCTTCAGAACCTCCACAGGCTCCTTCAAGTGAAGAGAGTGAAGTGGAGGAGCCTTTTCTCAATGCTCGAGCACGCAGGGCTGCCAAAGGGCAGGAGTGGCTACTCAGGAGGAGGTCTCCTCGAGAGTAAGGCTTGGGGCTAATTGGCTACTCCCTTAACCTATTTAAGTTCGCACACAGCTGGCAAATGTTTCTGGAAACAACGTTTGGTCCTACGCAGAGCATTTTGAGAGTGAGTTTTTTGTTACAACTTGGTTTCTGGGCTGATTGCCAAACCTTGTTGGACTTTGTTTAATCTCTGTAATTCATAGCAGGCTGATAAGGACATTTGTGGTTAAAGCCTGCATTTTGAAAGGGGTCTGTTTGTATTAAACAGAGTTTTTGGAGCTGTATATAGGTGCTACACTTCTTGGGACCCATAGCTGGGGCAGAACAGTCCAATCTCTTATTGAAAATCTCCAATGATGGAGCACCCACAACCTATGGAAGCAAGGTGTTCGATTGTTTAATTGTGCTCTAGTGAACTGTGAGTTGAGCAGAGAGTTGGACTAGAGGACCTATTAGATGCCTTCTTTCACTTCCACAAAGCATCCATTTTACATACAGAAAAAGGCACCAGTTTCAATCTTGGGCCCTCCAAAACAAGCTAGGAAAAACAACTGCCTCACAAGGAGACGTGTTCACTATCCTTAAATGCAATAAACTGAATGAATCAATGTTCAGTTTTGTATAAGGCATACTGCTCTGTCCCTATTAATCCTACTGACCCTATTAGAAAAAGATTGTTGGTGTACGGCAGGGGTGAAATGCTCCCAGTTTGGACTGTCTCACCTGATCCAGTAGTGATGGCGGCGGGTGGTTCGGAGAACTGATAGCAAAAATCCCTGCCCCCCTCCATGCCCAGCTGAGCTGCGCGATCATTAGGCTTTTTTTTTAATTTTTAAAAGCATGTTTTCTACAACTCCTTCAGCTGAAAAAATGCTTTTAAAAGTAAAAAAAAAAAAAGCCTCTGATGATCGCGTGGTTCAGCTGGGATCATCAGAGGCTTTTAAAAGCATTTTTTAACAATCTCTCCGGCCAAAGAGGTTGTAGAAAAAATGGTTTTAAAAGGAAAAAGAAAAGGTGGCCACGACCACTCAGTCACATTACAGCCCCCCACACCAAGCCACGCCCACAGAACCGGTAGTAACAAATTTTACATTTCACCACTGGTGTATGGTACTTCTGGGTCCAAGTATATTTTATTCCAAGCATCCTTGTGATTAAGTAGAAACGTCTCAGTCTAAAAACCTGGAGAGCTTCATCAGATAATATAAATCAGAAGTATAAAATATGCAATATTTTGAGAACTGAAACTTCACTGGTCTTTTGTTTTTGAGATCATACTCCAAAAAATGACCAGAGCCCAGAAATGGAATACATCTATTTTAAATGTAAGATTAATTAAAATGAAATTGTATTGATGAAACATATTCATATATGAATTACATTTGTAACCATATATGATAATGTATTTGTTCAGATATTATGTAATAAATAAAGTTAGAACATTGGACTAGAAAACTTGCAAGGTCCCTTCCAGTTCTGTTATTCTGTTATATTCTAGTTCTGCCACAGTTAAAATTTAATCAGGCAGCATACAGAGCTGTAGTTAAGAATGAGATTTCCTACGGGAAATTCTTACCAAGCTTAACCAGTGATATAGTATGATCCACAGTCAAAGCAACAGTAGCCCCCTCCTCTCCTTTGTACATAACCTTCTAGTGTTTAACCGTTGACAATTGAGTTATATATTTTAGGCCTGACATGAAGATGGTAGCCATGGAATATTACTTTTTTCAAATGCCATATCTAAGAATTCATATATCATGCTGCTTTATTATAGAGTGGACATCCCCTTCTAACCCACTCGGCAATGGTTATCATATCACCTTATTTTCAGTTCTCACTTTTGCATGACTTTATTCTCATTCCATCCCACCTGCACATCAATCTATGAATTATTTTTGTAAATCTACTAAGCATGCAGTTGAAGTGCACTGAAATGCACTTATTTAAAACTTTTTTTTCTCTTTCATAATCACTGTTTAAATATTCACGATGAGAAATGTAATGGGAAATATGCAAAACTAGTCAGAAATTAATTCTAATCTGTCCATTAATTGTATCAAAATGTGCAAAAATCAAATTCTTCTATCCTCAGGTTGATGCCAGAGAATTATGTTCTTGACAGGAATCAAATCACTTAGGAGTTCTCCCACCAAAGACAGCATTTATTCTCACATGTTACAGGGGCTGACCAGAACTGACAATTTATTCTGGCATCATTATTGAAGTGCTATGGAAAAGAGAACCGTAAAATCCTTTCTGAGGAAATTTATATCACCAGAAATTTATATCCTTATGATTCTGTCACCAACAACCATTCATACGACTAGAAGACTGATAATGAAGATAATCTTAGGCAATGCTGTCTGAAGACACTACAAAAATCAATCACTCCATGTCAATGGCTGTAAGTGACACTGACATCTAATCAACTAGTCTTCCTTGCCAATATGACACAGTAACTGCCTCTGCTAAATTGTGTAGAAATAGCAACAGACACATCATTGTTCCTGTCAACATGATATTACATCAGTAATTTCCATATTTTACTGCTAAATGTTAAGCTTGGTAAGGAAGCCACGTATAACTAAGTGAATAAATAAAGTTGTTGTTAGTTGTGAAGTCGTGTCCGACCCATCGTGACCCCATGGACAACGTTCCTCCAGGCCTTCCTGTCCTCTACCATCCCCCGGAGTCCATTTAAGCTCACACCGACTGCTTCAGTGACTCCATCCAGCCACCTCATTCTCTGTCATCCCCTTCTTCTTTTGCCCTCAATCTTTCCCAAGTGAATAGAATATCCATACACTATTTTACTGAGGAGACCCCTGTTGAAAGGGATGTCAGAAGATTCTCTACTATTTATTATTTTATTAATGGGTGTATTTGTAATCTGTCTTTTCTCCAGGAATCAAAGGCAGCCTACATGAGGATCAAGCTGTATTTTATTCTCCTAACAACTTGGGCAGAGAATGTCTGGCTCAGTCATCCATTATCTTTCCAAAGCTGAGGACAAACATGAACCCATTTCTCCTGAGATCTAATACAATCGTGTGGCCACTGTCCCACATTGGGTATCATAATATTGAAGACCCATGTTATTTAAAGATCAATTTAAGACACAGAGAGAGGCATAAGAAGCTGAGATAATAGTGGTCTTGAGCTTGTGAATCGATAGTTAAAGTCTGGAGGGGAGATAGACCAGACATGCTTACTTTAAATTACAGTAATGCTTTCTAATTTGCATCAAAAGATAGAGTGCATAGGCAAAGTTCCTGGAAATACGTGCTCTTTTGTATTACCTTCCTGGAATGCTGCTCCTCTTTTTTTTAACAGCGCAGAAGTGGCAAGTCAAAAAGGAGGCATGTTTTATTGCATAACACTTTAGTTACATAATTATTACTGTCACCAATTCATCTCTATTTTCGGTAGCACACTGTGATCAGTGCTAATAAACTTCTTGGTTAAAGTCCTTAGGAGAAGCAAATTTTTTCAGTAAATTACAATGAACGATACTTCAAAGCTAATTGTGTTAGCTTCCATTTATAACGCTTGTCCTAATGCACACAGGAAACATTATACTTTCATCATCTGCTGAGGAAATGAACCAAGCTATGACTTTATCCATCAAATCAACAATAGATAGCAGAGTCCCTGAAAATGTATTTGTTTTAACTAATTCAGGCCATGAAAATAATTTTTTATCTATAAGGCAGCCCACTTGTCCAAATGCAAGAAAGTATAAACACATCACTAAGGAAGAAAAAAGAACAGAGATTTATAATTATTAATGCAGAGGCATAGCTATCTCATAAATAATAAAAATATAATCTTATCATAGTAGAAAAGACTGTGATTATATTAGCCTGCACAGATTCTAGACTGGAATTGGCCAGCCCTTCAAGTGAGTATATTTAACTCTTCAAATTATGGGCTAAATAGAGCATAAGGCCACCTAAATGAGACCAAAAAGAAAGTTTACAGAAGTGGATGATATTCAGCATGGTGAGCAACTGATGGTCCACTTTAAAAGATAAGTCACAGAGTAGAACCAAAGATTTGGAGGAGCACTTTTGAAGACCCTTTCTGATTCTGTGGCTTGGACTTCTCAGAATTTTGGTGCACCTCCCTTAAGACTCCTCCATAATCTTTTGAGGATGGATGTACCTACACCAAATAGTCCATCATACTGAACTAGAAAAGGTCTTGAAGTGACACTGTCATGATTGCATCTCACCTATTGAGGTTTCATGAACTGGCAGTGTGACGTTAGCATGGGTGGGAGGGAGAGGGAAAGATTGGAATGTAAGGAAGAAGAGGGGGATGGAAGCCCAGCTGAGCCATGTAAAAAGCTACAGTCATCCAAGGTCAAGTGACAATATGCAGAGCTGAGAAATCCTGTTTCCTAAACAATATACAAATACCTGATTGCACATTTGCAGATAACTGGGGGTTGGCCAGGTGGGAGGGAAGAGGGAACTTTGGGTTGTGTGCATGGGAAACCATCGGATTTAGCTTACGCTATGTCTGTAACCATTTAAGCTTCAGTAAAGTATACTCTTGGCAAAACAAATGGCCAGGAGTCTTTCTTTGCTAGATGACTGAGTGGGACAGTTGACAGACATTGAGTCTTCCATAAATGTCCCCATGTCAACCTCTGAGCAATAGGTTCAGAGGAGCAGTTCACAAACTCCCTTCTAATCAGTTCAAATCTCACCAGGCTCAAGGTTGACTCAGCCTTCCATCCTTTTTCCGAGGGTAAAACGAGGACCCAGATTGTTGGGGGCAATATACTAACTTTGTAAACCACTTAGAGAGGGTTGTAAAAGGGCTATAAGCAGTATATAAGTCTAAGTGCTATTGCTAGATGCTTTGTACAATCCTAATATCGTACCTTATCTAGTATGCCCCTTGATTCACTGCTGTTAATGGAGGTCTAGCTAAAGACACCTCCATGCCACAGTATACATTTTATCAAATCTTCTTGCATAGGGACACTGGGTTCCAATATTCTGATAAAATTCCATTTGGGCTACTGCAATATGTTGTTCTTGAGATAGCCTTCTAGGACCACATAGAGACTTCACTTAGTCTAGCATACAATATATAAGGGTGTATTTGATAAAGACATATCATGCTTCCTGTTTTTCTCATTTTTCTGAGTCCCTGTTCATTTCCAAGCTTCTACGTAGATCTGATTATGATTTTGAACCCACATGCCATTATTGAGATAACTGAATAATTGCCTGTCTCCTACTTCGTTTCTGAACTGCAACATTCCAGCATCCATTTTGGTGTATTGAGAGGTATGATGTTAGGGTTGAAAAGATGTTTCCATTGGCAGCACCCAGCTGTGAAATGCCCTCCTCCGGGTCATTCCCCAGAGCATGAAAAATTTCTTCTGAAGTTAACTCTTACATCTGGCATCAGGTCTAAATCAATTTGAGCCAAGTAATGTGTAATTGTCTGGTTTAACATGACTTACTGAGCTAATATACTCTGTATGTTTTTAATTTATTATAATTCTTATTGTGAGCACTCATGAAAAATGTTACACAATAGATATAAATGTATTTAAGCCCCAAATGCTTGATTGTTTTAGCATTAAAAATACTTATGGACTTCCTTATATAACCAAGCTGTATTGTTCTCCAAAATCCCTAATATGCCAGTAGAATGGAAGAAAAAGCCATCTTTTGACCTATCATATTTATTTGTCTTTCCCTTTTAGTTTTCTTTTGCAACCTGGTTGGCCCTGGATTTGGTGGTTCTTTGGTTAAGACTTTCTCCCCTTCAGTCTTTTTATAGGGCTCTGCATATAATAATTGTATAAGATAAATTGAACAGGATAATGGCTATTGCATTGTAGAAAGTGAGAGCATTTCTGAAACCACTAGATGAAAAAGCAAAAGAACATTGTCTCGTAAAGTTCATGGCCTTCAGTGTCTATACACCAATGCTCAGTGTGAGAAATAGACAAAATGAGCATGAACTCTCAGTATAAAAAAACAAAATAGGATTTAACTGGTATAAAACAGGCCTAGGATGATGCCTCCCTCAAGAGGAATATAGCAATTAAATTGTGCCACTTGTTGAACAGAAAGAGAAATAATGGGAAAAAAGGAAGCACTGCTCTTCAGAAATCAAAATGGTGATGTTCCACAGAAGAACTGGATTAAAACAAGGGGAAGAATAAACTAATAAAAGCACTACTATCCAAAGAGAAGTTGGATGATGCTATCCAAAGCAAATTGCAGAACTTCAGAAGAGGGGGAAAGTTATAATTATAGAATTTTATAACCTCTGTTTGAAAGACAAACTCACCCAAAGCATTGTCCTTTTAGAATACACTAACACAGTGGGAAAGGACCTTGAAGATCTTCTAGTCCAACCCCCTGCTTAGGCAGGAAACCCTACACCACTTCAGACAAATGGTTATCCAATCTCTTCTTTAAAACTTGCAGCGTTGGAGCATTCACAACTTCTGGAGGCAAGTTGTTCCACTGATTTAATTTTAGGAAATCCCTGGCTCTTCTGCTGAAAATGTTCTTCTTCAGGGGATTGCACAATGTGCAATCTACTAATACTGATTGATCAGTATTAGTATTGATACTAATATTCAGCTTGATATTTCAGTAAGGAAAATTTAGATGACAGGATCATTTGGGGGAAGTGACCACATAATGCTAAATCTTTGCATTTTAAACAAGGGTAAAACCTTCTATAGTCTGTATAGTCCAACTTCTATCTTAGACTTCAAAATTCTGCATAGGAATAAACCCAGAGAATAATTGAATACTGAATTGTAGAACTGCTCTCAAGAAAGCAAAAGCCAAAATGAATTGATTAGCAGCAGATGTTTAAACCATTTCAGCAATCTGTCTGAAATTTGGCAACCAGCGCTTCATATATACAAGCAAAATACTATACCAATTAGATAGAAACATTAAGTTTTGGTTATTCTATCAATTAAATACCTACAGGAAGTACAATAGCCATTTATGCACTGAACAATTTTCCCTGACCTTTTTTAGTAAATAGTTATTAAATTACAAGTATTTATGTCATACCATGAGGTAACAACACTCTTAGGCAGCAAATGGAATACAGGTAGTCCTCAGCTTACAATCATTCATTTATTAACCGTTCAAACACTGAAAAGTGACTTACAACCAGTGGTGGAATTCAATTTTTTTTACTACCGGTTCTGTGGGCGTGGCTTGGTGGGCATGGCAGGGGAAGGATACTGCAAAATCTCCATTCCCACCCCACTCTGGGGCCAGCCAGAGGTGGTATTTGGCAGTTCTCCAAACTACTCAAAATTTCCGCTACCGGTTCTCCAGAACCTGTCAGCACCTGCTGAATAGCACCCCTGCTTACAACCACTTACAACTGTTATAGCATCCCCACAGTCACTCGATCAAAATTCAGTTGCTTGGCAACTGGCATGTATTTACAATGATTGCAGCATCCTGGGGTTATGTGACTACCATTACCAATCCTGCAAGATTACCAAAATCTTGTGTGATTGTACAGTGTTTCGGTGATCTCGTATAAGATTACACTAATTTATCCATGAGAATATCAAAACCTTCACATAATTTCAAAAGATTTTGGCATTCTCACACAAGGCTTCACAGTATCTCAAAAAGAGGTTCAAATGAGAAGACACCAAATTGCGTATGAATGAAACAAAAGTAAAGAAATGTGTTAATTATATTGGAGTTAAGATTCTAGGGTGGGGGGTTGTTAACTTGAGGATAGATAGACTAATTTATTTGATTATTGTTTTTCTTTTTTTTAAAATACCCTGTATTTTGCTCTGGGAAGTCGGGGAAGTGGGGGGGAGAAAAAAGGGGTGGGGGATGTTGGGAGGGTAGGGGAAATGTTTTTACTTTGTATTTTTTTTAAACTTTTCAATAAAAAAAAAAAGAGGGAGTCAAAATCTGAGGAGGTTTATGATCTTCCCAAGATTTGGAGTAACTTACAGAGAACTCCAAATAACTACTGTATGTTCCTGCGTTTAAGACTACTTTCTAACACACAAAAATCTTCTCAAAAGTCGGGGGTCGTCTTATACGCCGGGTCTCATTCTCCTGTAACCAGGCAGACCAGCCCATAAGGCTCTGATGAGCCTTAAATGGCTCTGAGGAGGGTCGTCTTATACGCCCAGTTGTCTTATATGCCGGAAAATACGGTATTTTTTAAGATTACAAAATAATGTTATAGTGGTGAGATATATAAATTTCCAAAACACTGGCTCTTAAGGTAACTTCCTTCCTATTTCCTTGATCTCAAGAGAAATGGATTATTGTATACTATAGTACTGAACTGTAGTTTCCACACACATTTTTCTGCTTTTTAAAAACCTATTTATATTTGATTTGACTTTGGGCATGTGTGTGTCTATATACACACCTGTTCTTTTGAGCAGTTTTCTGAACACATACAGTTCTTGCAAAAGATTGCATTGCTTTGCACAAAATTAATGCACCTTTTGGATATTACAGTAGAAAATCAGACACTTTCTATGAAATTTTAAAATGCACAGCTTCGGTGAGAGGAAAGCTAGTTTAACTTCAGGGTTAAAGAAAACTGTCAGACTCTGCATCTGCTGGGAAACTATCCATAGCCCTGATTGAGAGTGACTGTAGTTAACCAGATTTTAAAATGGTCTCCATGAATGAGCATTACAAAATGGAACATTTTTTTAAAAAAAAATAGTGCATATCGACACACAAATGCCCCAAAGCCAAACGAAATATAAATCGGTTTTTAAAAAGCAGAATAATGTGTGTGGAATCTACAGTTCAGTACTATAATATATAGTATAGCTTTGCTTAGAAAGGAGAAAAATCCTGTCTCTCTTCTTACGTCTTCATGTATCAGGTTTTTGTGTTTGAAGTTAATCCATAGGATAGGATTATTAATGGCTTAGCTGGCATTGTCATGATCAGATTTTATAGACTAATTATTTGCTCAGAGAGTGTGTGTGTGTGTGTGTGTGTGTGTGTGTGTGTGTGTGTGTGTGTGTGTGTGTATCAGCTGAACCAAAGACCATAGAAACAACAGAAATTGAAAACCAGGTGCTTCAATGTTTTTCCCAGAGATGCCTCAACAATGATCTCCAGGCTCCTAACACTCTGCCCTAAGTACAGGTAGTCCTCAGTTTACAACAGTTCATTCAGTGTCTGCTCAAAGTTACAATGGCACTGAAATAATGTGACTTGATCGTTTTTCACAGTTACAACCTTTGCAGCATTCCCTTGATCATGTGATCAAAATTCATATTTATGACTTTTGCTGTGTCCCGGGGGGGTCATGTGATCATCTTTTGTGACCTTCTGACAAGCAAAGTCAACGGGGAAGCCGGATTCACTTAACCACCAGGTTACTAACTTAATCAGCTGCAGTGATTCGCTTAACAACTGTGACAAGAAAAGTTGTAAAATGGGGCAAAATTGTCCCACTTAGAAATGTTGGGTTCCGTTGTGGTCGTAAGTCAAGGACTATCTATACCTGCGTTAGGAGACATATGTTGATGTCCTTTATTGGATTTGTTAAGGCCATCCAACTTGAAGACTAGACAACCTCCAGATATTTAAACTGGCCATGTTGCCTAGGAGTGTTAGTGCTATAGTCCAAGAGCCATAGTCCTAGAGATAGCCAGGATACAAGCCCTGCTATATAGAAATGATGGCTTAGTAGTCACCAGATTTATCCAATAAATTTGCCATTTAAAGACCTTCATGACAGAGGCCATTCTCATCTTATTCTGGCACATGAATTGAATTAATTAATAAGTACTTTGGAAGGAAATTCACCAATTTCATCTTAGCATTACAAAAGAAGAGAAATTATCTGTCCACATTCTTCATACAACCTTAACTTCTTTTTCTTCATGTATTAAAATGCCTCACTGGAAGCAAGAACATAATAATTCATCCAGGGCTTTAGACAGCTGAATGGTTTGTATTAAATAATTAGATTCATGTTTGCCTGCTCTCAACTGCTATTTTCCTTAATGGTTTAAAATAGAATTTGACATTATGGGCTGATTTTAAATGTAGTTTTCAAATTTTAATGTACTTTTCATCTCTTTTATATGAGGAAGGCACAGGCAGCCTTGAGGTTTGCAGTAGAAATAGTTCTGCAATAGATCGTGGAATTACATTCTTAGATAAGGCTTAGATAAGGAGTAGACAATTTTATTTTATTTTATTTTATTTTTGTGGCCAAGGGAAGAAAAAAATATTTTGGCCTCCAAGCAAGAGTATCTGAAGGGGGAGAGGTCAGCATCTGCAATATGGTGGGAGATCAAAGTTCAATTTTTTACATATAATTTGGAAAATGAAGGGCTTGGAACACAACTCTGCATCTATCATCTTGTGAATTTGGACTCTTACACAAATAAATGCGATCCAGGAGCAATAGCAGCATAGCGGTGATGGGAATCAACACTGCATCATTAGGTAGAAATGAAACATTTGCATGTTTTATGTGAAAATCATGCCATCGACATCTAGCAATTCTCCAGCCAATTTCAATGATGAATCTCAAGTTATTTCAGGTGGTGCCATTGGAAGTTTAGGAGCAACAGGTTTGCGCTGGTATTGACCATATTGGATTGATCTGACGACATTATGCTCAGCAAAAGGCAGCTTCAAATTACATGGAGTTTGATACCAATCTTCATTAGAAGTCCCTCCCCGGTGAATCCTAAAAATTTAGTAGCTAGGATAAGAGTGAGCAATATGAAAAAAGATAAAAAGCTCCTAGGTATTTGCAAGTGGACTATAAATAGAAAATGAAAATAAAAGGAATAATAATATACAATAGCACGACGTAATAGCAACGTAGGTACATTGGAATATCTGCAAGAAATACCATTTGCATGCAAGCAAGAATTGGTGGGACCACAAAGTAGACAAAGTAATAGAAAACAAAGGTGCTAAATTGCTCTGGGACATTTGAATTCAAACAGACAAGCACCTGCCACAAAACATTCCAGACTTAACAATTGTCAATAAGAAAGATTTTTTTAAAAAATCTGGGTAATGGACATTGCAGTCCCGGAGACAGCAGAAGAGAAGAGAAAGAACAGAAGAGAATCACAAAATATAAATGCCTACAAATACAAGTAGAATGACTGTGGCAAAACAAAGCAAAGATAGTGTCCATTTATTATACATGCCTTGGGTGGAATCCCAAAGCATTCAGAGCACTATTTGAACACTATTAACATTGAGAAAACCACCAACGGTCAATTGTAAAAGGTAGCTTTACTTGGAACAGTTTACATCTTGCGATGATACCTTTAACACCATCAAACCACACCATCTGCCTAACCCAAGTCCTTGGGAAGGACTCAACAAGTGGATAAAAATGTCAAATCCAGTGTCATCTGGCTGATTGTGCTACCAACATTGTAATAATAATGTATTAAACTCCGAACACCTGTCAAAATGGTGCTCTTAAACATGAAGTTTCTGATCAGGAGTTAACAGTTACAAGGTCATGTTTGCAGATGACACCAAATTATTTAGAATGAGTTGTGATTAAAAGCAAAATGGGAATCCTGAGATAAGAAGGGCTTGGAAGCTGAATTTTATGAAAAACACTTAAAGAAACTGGATATGTTTAGTCTAACGAAGCGAGGACTAAGAAAAGATACAACAGCAGTTTTACTGATTTATCTATACATCTATCTATCTGTCATCATCTATCAAATTTCTACACTGTCCATATCTTCTAAATTACTCTGGATGGTTTACAATAAAAAAAAGTTTTCAGATTCTGTCACAGGGGAGTGTTGTTTCATTTTCCATTTTCTCTGAGGGTAGGACAAGAACCAATATAGAGAAGCTTTACAAATGTAACATGATGGCCAATGTCTCCAAAAACGGTTAAAGGGGATTGTACCAAATTATGGAAAATAATGCTAGGAATAAATGCACGTTGCACCCAGAACCAAGTGCAATTTGCCTTTCAATATGAGCTGCAGGGATAGCCAAGCACTACTGCACTTCTGCCATACTTATGAATTTCTTAGAAGTATCTAGTTGGCTACGAAGGAAAGAAGAGGGCCTGTAGCAGGGATGTGGGTTGCAGGGTGAGGTTCAAAAAAATCAAGTCTTTGATTGCAAGACATGGGATAAATTTTATGATTGGTTATAAAGGAAATATGAATAAGGATATAGAGATAAAATAGATAGAGAATAGATGGGAGAAAACAATTAGAAAAATAGATACCCAAATGATGACAAGTAAAAGGAGAAAGGGGGTAAAGGGGAAAAAAGTGAGATATTATAAAAATGTACACAAATGATGAAACAAAAATAAATATTAATAGAAATTGAAATGAAAATAAAGATAATTAGAAAATCTGAGCTGCTCGAATACCACTTTAGATTGGACTGAAAAGGGAAACAACAAGAGAGAGGAGAGGAGAGGAGAGGAGAGGAGAGGAAGAAAAGGGAGGGGAAAGAGGAGTAGAAAAGAAGGTTAGAAGGGGGGAAGAAGAGAGGAGAGGAGGAAAGGAAGGGGAAGTAGGAAAGAGAAGGAGAGAAAGAACAAAGAAAATAGGATGAGAAAGAGGAAGGAAGAGAAGGGGAGGAGAAGAAGAAAGGTTGGAGTAAAGGTAAATGGTAAAAGAGGAGCCCCGAAAAAGTAAAAATGAAAAATGAAAGTTAAAAGATAAGATGAATGAAAAATGATGGATAAATGACTGTACATGTAAATGTGTTTATGAGAAATAAAAATAAAAAAAAATTTTGAAAAAAAAAATCAAGTCTTTGCTGCAGCCATGAATGGTTGAATGTTTCCCATAACAGCAACTTTCTGAATGGATCAATTTCATGTTTTCAAGCTTCCAATATGCCTCTGATCTAAAAAATACCTGCCATTCTTGCTGCAATTTAAGTTCATGTGCCAGTCTGTGAGACATTAAAAAAACAAAACATGGTTTTCTTTTTTGTGATATCAGATTCTTAGAGAGCTGTAAGATCTTCCATGAGATGTCATTTCTCAAAGCTAAACATTCTTAGCCAAATTTGATCATCTAAGAAAACCGTAACAACAATGATCAAACTTATTACAGTAAAGTGATATTGCTTACCTCATCTACATTCTCAAAGGCATTGATGATGTCATAAGGTAAACATGACAAGAGGTCTATCACAAACCAGGTTTTCAGGTAATTCATCCTGATGAGTTTGGGATCAGATATTACCTCTCCACCAGGTCCAACGAAGGTAGTATGAAAATTCAAAACTATGTCCACCAGAAAAATAACATCTACCACACTATCCAGGACCAACCAAGCAATGTTGTTCTGCTTAGTTTTGAAGGAAACGTTGTAGGGAACCATGATGGCTGTGTAGAAGGTAAGAATTAAAATGACCCAGTCCCAAGTGGTCTTAAAAGCACAGTAGTGTAAAATTATATGTGGTGGAGTCTTTGGGGCCTCTTGCTTATATTGTGGAAGGATATCAGATCCCAGCTGGAGAACCTTCAACAAAAGATACACAGATATTAGAACAATGCAATGACAGGCAAACTCATGCACTTCCGAACAGATAAAACAAATTATAGGTGATTTAAAATGAAATAATTCTAGGCTTACTCATACCCAACTCTAGCGGTGCAGGCAATTTTTGACATTCTTCATCATACCCATACAACCAGTGATGGACTGCTGCATGGTCGCAAGGGTTCGGGCAAACCCTTAGCTCTCATCGCTGGCTGGGCCCACCCGCCACTGTGCTATGCTTTCCATTTATAACTAACTTTCTGGCTTGTTGGCTGGCCCAGCTGTGATCTGCGCCGCCGCTGCTGTACTCACCGGAGCTGCCTGAGTTGATTAGGAGCATGTTTGAAGCTCCGTTTCTCTCCCAAAGTGGTGCGTGCGACCTCACAACCAGCGAAGCCTTTGTTAAAGCAAGGGCAACCCACCTCTGCATGCAACACCACTACTCTGTGATTTACGTTGGTTCAGAGTAGGCTTCCCAGTACAATCCAAGGTCCCACTCATCACCTAAATAGCTCCCCATCACCTCGAGTCAGGCTACTTGTTTGGCTGCCTTCCTCCAATTGTTTCTACTTACCCCAACAGATTTAATACAGCGGACATGAATTAATGATAGTTTAGGACAGTTTGAGAGTTATTATGATGTTCCCGTTCCATTTTCCCCAACCTTCCATTGTCTCCTTCCTTGAGCCCTTTGTACCACAGTATCTTTTCTAGGGTCTTTATATGGTACTAGATCCCATAATCATAAAAGGTAACACGTTTCCTTTTATGTTTCAATGAACGCTTACTTCAGCTAATCGAGAGTGTTTATGGATCACCTCAGCTTTGTTCATGGGAGTTAGCTGCTGCAGAACACTCCGGCTGTTTGTCAGAGCTCGTGTCAAACGGGCAAACTTTGTCCAGCCTAAGGAAAGGGGAAAAAAGGTTTTGGGCCATGAATGATCATGACTCACCTAACGTTTAGGGTCAAAAAAGCAAACTAGTTTACAATGTCAATGATGTTATTCAAGTATTGTTCATGCAGTTCCACACAGAATATTTAGGGCTATAATAGTCAATTATAGTTACCATTTAGTGACAGTTAAAAAAATTGTGAAGTGACAAAAGATATATTGTTCAAATTAGACTCATAAAAATTTAGTATCACTGAAATGCAGAATTAGTTGAATGTGTGTATACATGAATACTGATCTGTGACATTTTTCTTTGTCTTATGATAATATGTATAACAAATAGAATAGAATAGAGCTGGAAGGGACCTTGGAGGCTTTCTAGTCCAGCCCCCTGGGTGCTCCATCACCAGAGGCTTTTAAAAAGACATGAATTAATGATAGACAGCCATTCATCTGAGACTGAACAGCCATTCATCTGAAATGATATAGGACCGTGATGGTGAACCTATGGCACATGTGCCACAAGTGGCACGTGGAGCCATATCACCACACCACCAGCTCAGCTCCAGTGTGCATGTGCGTGCTGGCCAGCTGTTTTTTGGGCCTTCTTGGCCCACTGGCAGTAGGGAAACAGGCCGTTTCCTGCCTCTGGAGGGCCGGAGAAAGGCCCGTTTTTCCACTCTCCCCAGGCTCCAGAACTCCTCAGGGCCCACCGTAAGCAAATGGGCCATTTTTGGCCTCCAGAGGCCTCCGGGCAATGAGGAAGGCCGTTTTCACCCTCCCCAGGCTCCTAGAGAGGCTCTGGAGCCTGGGGAGAGTAAAAAACGGGCCTACCAGGCCCACAGGGCCATCATGTGTCAAAAGTGGGGTGGGGGGGAGCATGCGCATGCAGGGGGCAGGGCACATAGAATTATGGGTGTGGGCAGACATGTGCAACACCCCCCCCCATGCAACCCCCACTTTTGGCACGTGACAGCAAAAAGGTTAGCCATCACTGGTATATGGTCTCCTGCTCAAGCAGGAGTAGAAGACTTCCAAGGTCCCTTCCAACTCTATTGTTCTATGTCCTATTTCTTCCAACTTTGCCAAGTATAGTAATTTTTTTCTACTCAGTAATCTACTTTGATCACAAGATGTGAGCTTTTCCTTGCTGAGCATCACCTCAAGGGAGCAATCTGCCTTTATTTAGTACAGCACTAATTGATTGATTTTTCCTGCAATTTACTGTCTCTGCATCTATAATTCAGTAACATCTTTTTTTTTTCATGATTTTTGTTAGTGTCCAGCTCCCACTGCTGTACATTAATTCTGGAAACTTCATTACCTTTACTATTCTGATCTAATCCATCATTATTTTATCTAAATTTGTCATTGACTATTACGAAGGATTATCTCATCTTTGCTTCTTCACTTTTATGTATCCTAGAGCTCAAGAATATAAAAGTCTCTGTCCTCTGCACTTCTTCAGCTTTGACTGTAAGTGCAGGAACCATGCAAGCTGGTTGTCTTCTTAATAATTAACACACATCTTCCCATGTTTGCTTTCATAATGAAGTCTTTCAAGTCTTCTTTACTTTTGCTAACAAAAAGGTCTCCTTACATCTCAAACGTTCACGTTTCACTCCCAGTTTTGGTTTAAGCTGCTCTCTCTCCTAGTCTTGCCATTTTTATTCACTGTATAGTATCATTGTTCAAATGAAATCAAATACTCCTAATCTTGTATTATTTGCACCAGAGTGAAACAGAGAACAGTGAAAGTGCCTGCAGATGGCAGAAGGTGGAGTTTGGAGTCACTGGACTGATGGACTATGAAATGATTGGAGAATGTGACTCTGGGAAGGATGTTTCTAACTTTTAATATATGTATTAGGTGCAATTCCGGTGGCTGGCCAGATTCGGAATTACACTGAGATCTTGCCCATTTGATATGTTCCTAATAAAAAGACAGTTAGAGTTTGTTGCAGAAATTAAATCCAGAAAGCACACACAGGCAGACTGATGCAGAAGGATTCATTAACTTCTTTATATACATAATAATACATGAAGATAAATATACAATACCAATATAGTTTCTTCTTCAACGTAGTAGCAATTACAGGTAGGAGAGAACAGTTAGTTTCATTTCAGCAGAGCAGAGTAATTCAGGCTTGTTTCATTTCAGAGCTGAGCACAGAGCTTAATACAAAGAGAGTCTTCTCTATACAGGGCAGTTAAGCTTCTGCACAGACTCAGTTGCCTAAGCCACGCCAGACTTCTAGCTTAAGTTTCTGTTTCTAAACAGCCTTCATTGGCTGAGCCTGTTACAATGCATATTCATTGGCTGACCTTGTTACCATGTCTCCATTCAGTCCCCATTGGCTGATCTATTCCAGTCCATGAATATTCATCTCTGACAAAGACTTTGTTTGAATATGGCTGACTTGGACTGTTCTTACTTGGGACATGTTACTTGGAGGCTTGACACCAGAGTTGAGTAAAGGGGAAGCTCTAAAGAGGTTTCATCAAAGCCTGTTTCATACAAGTTTCCCTAACATTAAATAGTGGTTCATCATTGCATCCCAATCAGGTTTCTTTCTACACAGACTTCTTTCTGTGATTGAACTCTAGATTTCATAGAGTTTGGGGTATTATTTACAATGTGTTAAGCTCTTGGTATTACCAAGATCATTTTGCGCTGATTTTAAAAAGTCAAATAGGACATTGGGCAATGTTTAGATCAGGGGTGAAATGCTCCTGGTTCAGACTGGATTGCCCGATCCAGTAGTGATGGAGGCAGGTGGTTCAGAGAGCCAGTAGCAAAAATCCGTGCCCCCCCCCCATGCCCAGCTGAGCCGCGCAATCATCAGAGGCTTTTTTTTAAAGCATTTTTTCTATAACCTCTTTGGCCGAAAAATGCTTTTAAAAGTAAAAAAAAAAAGCCTCTGATGATCGTGCAGCTCAGCTGGGATCATCGAGGCTTTTAAAAGCATTTTTTCTACAAAAAATGTTTTTTAAAAAAAAAAGCCTCTGCCGATCAGGCAAGTTAGCTGGAATCATCAGAGGCTTTTAAAAAAAAGAGAGAAAGGCTCTGCCAATCAGGCAAGTCAGCTGCGATTGTCAGAGGCTTTTAAAAGCATTTTTTTACAACCTCTTCAGCCGAAGAAGTTGTAGAAAAAATGGTTTTAAAAGGGAAAAAAAGTTGGCCATGCCCACTCAGTCATATTACACCACCACCACCAAGCCACACCCACAGAACCAGTAATAACAAATTTTACATTTCACCACTGGTTTAGATGATAGATCATCAGGAAAGCTTTAGCATACACTAGGATGTTTGCAGGAAAATACTCTCTGGAAGAAGACAATACAAATTATTTCTGTATTGTTGCAAGGTAAGCATTAAGGTGCCATGAAAACATCTGGAGTCAAGAGTAATCCAAAGATGACTATTTTATATAAGGCTTTAGAAAGTTGTCCCCAGTATTAGAGGAGGCAATAATATTTTGGCACCTACATATAGAAAGCTGAGATGTACATAGGCCTAGATACTTAAATATCTAAATAATAAAATAATCTTCTCCATCATCAAGTATTATCTGGACTTGGAAGACAAAATACAGGTTAAAATAATTGAGTTTTTAGGATTTTAAATTTTATCCTATATTGTTTTTGGAGAACATCAAAAGAGTGTTAAGCACTGAAATCTACTTTTCAGACATAGGAACTTAAAGTTGGACAAATGTTCTAGCTCAGTAACAGTGCAAAATTAGCTTCTGGGACAATACAAGTCGTTCAGTGTATGGTCTCTATCTACCTATCTGTCTGCCTGTCTGTCTGTCTATCCAATTTATACAATACCCATCTAGCCAAAAAATGCTAGATAGTGTCCAAGATAAAAACCAAGAATTCCATTAAACTAAAATAAAAACCAAATAAAACCATACCATGACTCAGTAAAGCCACAAAACTATCAATCATGTATACTTGTACCAGAGCCCCATGCTAACTTCCCATCCTCAATACCTGGGGGAAGAACCAGGTCTTCACAAAAAGCCAATAAGCCAGTAAAGTAAGGATTGTCTATCATTTGGGAGGGAGGCTGTCCTATAAAGCACAAGACATGATTCCAAGGATCTGCAAAATGTTACTGTTTTATTGAGTGTACTTGGAGCATGCACATTCTGCCAGATCTGGTGAGGAGACAGAAACCATTGGGGAGAGAGGCCCACGCCACATAGGGCTTTAAACAGTGGTGAAATCCAAATTTTTTTACTACCAGTTCTGTGGGCGTGGCTTGGTGGGCGTGGTGTGGCTTGGTGGGCATGGCTTGGTGGGCATGGCAGGGGAAGGATATTACAAAATCTCTATTCCCTCCCCACTCTGGGGCCAGCCAGAGGTGATATATGCTGGTTCTCCAAACTACTCAAAATTTCCACTACCAGTTCTCCGAACTGCTCAAAATTTCCGTTACGTACAGGTTCTCAGAACCTGTCAGAACCTTCTGGATTTCACCCCTGTCTTTAAACACCTTGAATTGCACCCAGAAGCTTAATGGAAGCTTGTGCAGTTCACACAACAGCAGAGCTCCATGGGGGTACACAGAGGTGCATCCAGAACTGTGGATGCCGTTGCATTCTGGATGAGCTAAAACTTCTGAATGCTCTTCAAGGTCAGCACCAAATAGAACACATAACAGTAATTTGATGTAAAATACAGTTATAAGATCTTTATATAGAAATACCTCCTTTCCTCAAATCAGCCTTGCATTATAGGAACAAGGAGATAACCAGTAATTCCAGCACAATACTATATGCCATCTATGACTCCTCCATTTGTCTGAATTATCTCGGCTTAGTCAGCTATTTTGAATTTTTGATGACAGATGGTCGGTCAGTCAAGATTTATTCCCAGAAGTTTAGATCGTTAATCTGCATAGTGATCAGATTAAAGCTTTTAACATTTTATTCCGTGCTGTTTGTATAAGGAATGACAGAATAGGCCTTCATTTTGCCCCTTTTCTTTAATCTTTCAGTGCTTAGGCAATGATTCTCTTTAAGTTGACATATTGAAGAAAACAATTCCTATTATGTATCTGCATGAAAAATGCAGCACTAAATCTGCAGTCTACCAATGTAGTAATGCTACTACTAATAGATTCCAAAATCCATTTCCAACATGAAAAGCATCCATTGGGTACTGGAGATAAGTAACAACAGCATTTGCAAGTATTACTGCCAGATTTTTATTAGACAAAGATGAAACCAGCAGATGAATTACATAACTGATGTGTAATCAAACCAAGTACAGATAATAATAGGCATGTAAAGCCTAATAGATAATACTGCATTGCATTGAATATAGCTATATATCCATCCATCCATCCTGCATATCTTTTTTTCCCCATATCTGTGTCCATTGTATTTTGGATGAGCTTATATACTGAACCTATATGGCATGTCTGGTTTTAGCTTTGTGCAATGCATGAACCTAATCACTGTGGTTTTCAATGTCTATGGAGATTCACAGTCATTTAGGTCATGGTGCTTTTTCAAGAGGCAACTGGACTTTCTGGTTTTTCTTTCAAGACATTTTGCTTCTCATCCAAGAAGCTTTTTTCAGCTCTGACCGGATGGTGGGGAATGGAAGGTTTTAAATCATTCTTTATAGCTTAATGGAAAATGAAATTCTAACCAGTTTCAGCATGCTGACTCATATTCACTTGTGGAATCAGACTTAGAATTTTCGGATGCCACACTCTATAATAATTATGATGATGATTAGTGAAAAATGGGACATGGAGAAACAAGTTAAAAACATCAGAGTGCTGAGGGAAACCCTCAAGTTTTCAGTAAAGGTGTATGTGTGAAAGTGAGTGAGCAAATGAGTGGGTGAGTGAACGAGTAAGTGAGTGAAAGAATGTACTGTATCTCTGAATTTATCTCCAACTCTCAAAGAGAATATCTATGGAGATTCTCAGTCATCCAGGTCATGGTTGTCCCAAAGGTGCTTTTTCAAGAGGGAAATGGACTCTCTTTGGTTTTTCATCCAAGAACCTTCTTCAGCTCTGACTGGATCCTTCCATTCCCCACCATCCAGTCAGTGCTGAAGAAGCTTCTTGGATGAGAAGTGAAATGTCTTCAAAGAAAAACCAGGAAGTCCAGTTGCCTCTTGAAAAAGCACCTTTGGGACTCAAAGAGAATGGTGCGAGTCTTAGTATACTGACACTGAGAAGTATGTTGAAAGAAATGGCATGGCATATTAACAAAAAACATTTATGTTTAAGATTTTTTTTTATCCTGCCTCTATTATTTTTATAAATTACTCAAGACGGCAAACATACCAAATACTCCTTCCTCCTATTTTCTCCACAACAACCTTGTGAGGTGTGTTGGCTGAGACATAGTGACTAGCCCAAGGTTACCCAGATGGCTTTCATGACTAAAACAGGATTATAATTCCTGGTTTCTAGCCTGCTACTTAAACCACTAGACCAGAGGTCTTCAAACTTGGCAGCTTTAAGACTTTGGACTTGAATTCTGGGAGTTGAAGTCCACAAGTCTTAAAGCTGCCAAGTTTGAAGACCTCTGAACTAGACCAAACACAACTGGCTAACCGATCCTGCAGAATCATCTTATTGGGAGGTGAAAATACACTACAACATTTTGTTGCAGGTCCAACTTGTTCCTGATGGAGATTAAATGGAAGATTGCTGCAGAAAGAAATGGGAATGGAAGATTGCAAAAAGAACTTGAAATAATTTTTGAGAATAATCTTAATACAGACACAGATAAGAATGGTTTAGGATGCAAGTAAAGCTTTTAGGACATTTTATACAGCATAATAGCAAGCTCTCCAAAAAAAAGAGAAAGAGAAAACACAAGCAATGTTAGATGAAATAAAAACGAAAGAAGAAATATATTTAATAAGAAAAAGTAGGTAATGGTTAGCAATTTAAGTTGTTAGAACAAGAGTGTAGTGAATATAAGATGAAATCAGGAGAACAATTGGCTGCAGAGGGATTTAATTTTCCATGGTTTTGTATAATGGATTAACAGAAAGTTTCAAGGTAGATAACAGGAAATTTGGAATTGAGCAACAAAAGACAGAATTTTGAAGATGAATTATGTGCAAACGATGAATATGTAATTGCCAAAACTTGCCAATCCTTGTGGAAATTTGAGGTGAAGGATGAACAAGTGAAAGAATATATGATAAAATCGGCTAAGAATTTTGACATAATATATTGTTGGAGCAATTGGAAAAGTAGTTGAAAGGACTGAAATTCATATTGTTATAATTTTAAAAAGAATTTCTACAAAATAATGTAACATTGGTATATGACTCCTAAAAAATTATCCAGAATGTGAACATGTACTTCAAATTTATGTTGGAAATGTGGGCAACATGGAGGGTCATTTTATCATGCCTGGACTACTAAAAAAAAAAAAGCCCAGAAAATCTTGGGTTCAAATACTTACATTGATTTAAAGAATATTAAAGACTAGGTTTCAACTGAAAAGAGAACTGTTCTCTTGGGCACTAATGACAGACAACTAGAAAAAAGCCTCAGAAGACTATATTTATATATGATCACTACTGTGAGACTATTATATGCACTCAAAAATGAAAAGAGTGTTATACTCACAATGGGGAAATTGTTGATGACGATGATGGAACTAGTAGAGTTGGAAAAATTAACTTGTTTGTTTAAACAAACACTGGTTTGTTTAAACCAGTGTTTCTCAACCTTGGAAGCTTGAAGATGGGTGGACTTCAACTCCCAGAATGACTGGGGGATTCTGGGAGTTGAAATCCACCCATCTTCAAGCTTCCAAGGTTGAGAAACACTGGTTTAGAGGAAGATTCACCTATCACACTTATTATTGATTGGAAATCGCTTATGGACTTCTTGCTGGAGAAAAAGAATTTATTTCTGATTTATGGGTTTGAATATTAAAAAGGGTGGCTTACAGAAAGAGAAAATTGTTATGTAACTTTAGAGTGGGTAAAATATAAATACATCTATAACTACTGGCCAAAAAAAATTGGAAGCCATTTTTAATAAAAAGTTTTCTTTCCTTTTCCTTTTAGCCTTTCCTTTTTTTTTTCTATTTTCTTTCTTAGTTCCTAGTTTTCAACTTTCTTTTCTTATATTTTTATTGTTTTTCAATCTTGTTGAAAACATGTTTAAATATATACTGCTCAAAAAAATAAAGGGAACACATGCAGAAGACATCCGAGATCTGAATGAATGAAATAGCCTTATTAAATACTTTGTTCTTTACATATAGTAGTTTATACACTGCTCAAACACCTAAAGGGAACACAAAACTACTGTATGTAACAAACAAAGTATTTAATAAGGCTATTTCATTCATTCAGATCTCGGATGTCTTCTGCATGTGTTCCCTTTATTTTTTTGAGCAGTGTATATCTAATATACAGTCTAATTAACAGTATACATCTTTGTTAAGGGATTCAAACTAATTTAATTAAGTAAGCCAACCGACCCATCCAATAAAAATTAGATACTGTTGAAGGATATTCTGTTCTCTACACTGAAAACACTACACTAAGTGGTCTTCCTCTATTCAACCGCTATTGAATAGTAGCAGCTGCTAGCCCCAAGGCTCTTCCATCTCAGTGGTAGAAAGCTGTTGGCATCGTTAATATGTTCAAGCAGAAAGAAACATTCCCTCATTTAACATTTTAGCTGCTCAAATTCATTGTCCCAGACCTTTTGCAGTAAGATGCTCAGGAGGTGGCATCAACTTGACCTTGTTTTAACAAGCGAATGCAGAAGCATAGACTCACCCTAGCCTTGAAGGGAAAAATCTCCCCACACATCCCCCCTTCCCCTCTTTCTTCCAGTCAGAAGCCAGTTGTGCTCATTTATATATACTCCTTCAAATCAATGAGCCATTCTGGAATTCATTTCTTGTGCAGTGGTTTGGCAGGACATAGAGGGAAAGGTTATATTTTCAGCCTTTCTTCTTCATTTAGGCTAATGAAAATAAAATACTGTGCATGATAAAATTTGATAGAGCAAACTTGCTATTATGTCATTCTGACTCCCAGACTTTAACATAGAATCATAAGGTTGGAAGAGATTTGGGACTTGAGTGTTTCAACCATACCATCCAGAACATACCATCCAGGGCAAATGGCAACCCAACTTTGCATGAAAACCTCCAGTGAGAGATCAACCACCGCTCAAGAAGGCAGGCTGTTCCATTACCCTCATGAGCTATTGAGAACATAAGACAGAGGTCTTCAAACTTGGCAGCTTTAAGACTTGTGGATTTCAACTCCCTTGTGGACTTCAGCTCAAATTCTGGGAGTTGAAGTCCACAAGTTTTAAAGCTGCCAAGTTTGAAGACCTCTGACATAAGACATGCCCTTCCCTTGGTTTCTTATTTGAATATCTTGCTTATGGAGTATGAGCAAAATTTTGAACAGCTTTAATCCAACACAAAGAAAACCAGCCTGATTTCCTTTTATTTACTTTAGTGCTTCAGGAACCATCTACTATTTTCTGATGAATCAGACAGCCCTGAAATCAGGGGTGCTCCCGGTTTGGACCGGATTGCCCAATCCAGTAGCGATGGAGGCGGGTTCAGCCAAAGAGGTTGTAGATAAAATGGTTTTAAAAGTTAAAAAAAAAGGTTGGCCATGCCCACCCAGTCACATTACCACCACCCCTCCACCAAGCCACGCCCACAGAACTGGTAGTAACAAATTTTACATTTCACCACTGCCTGAAATTATATACTTTTTCTAGGCAATAACCTCAGGCCTTCAAATAGGAAAAAATCATCAGATGGCCTGATAATATCAAGACAGTAAAGCTAAACAGTTAAAAGACAAAAAGCAACAACAACCCAAGAATGATTTCAGTATTTTGAATTTCCTTCATACTCCTATTTATTGGATCACCTGCTATATAACAGAGAACAAATTCTGAGCTCAGTTTGTGATGTTGCTTTTTTTTCAACGCTGATTTTTCACAAACATTAAGATTATATCCAAATATTCCAAACTGGAGTGCCTTTTCAATGACAATGCATGCACAGTTTATGGATGCAAACAGGAATCAGGAAAATAAGAAATATGTTGAAGAAAAAATAAAGTTGCTATATACTCACGTTTAACTGAAACAAAATATGTGAACTTTTATAAATTATTTTCCTTCTTCCAAAGTAATGTTAATCCTTCACACTGACAGCTATCCAAAGGAAATTAGGATGGAAATAAGCTTTGGGGAAAAAGGAGTTTTCCAAGTTACATCTGTATCCAAGAACAGATCCATGGGCATAGATCTACCACATATAGGGTCCACACTTTTGGACTATCCCAATTGTGTCATTTAAAAATCTAGACAGGAAAGGATCATACATGGGATAGAAATAATTCACCTCCTGGTCTGTCTGATATGAAATCTTCGAAGTAGCAAGAACTCCAGTTAAGTTAAGCAAACTAAGCATTTCTTGTTTTTATCCAGGATTGGTAAGTGTGTTTAGATGAGGGGTGAAATCCAGGAGGTTCTGACAGGTTCTGGAGAACCAGTAGGGGAAATTTTGAGTAGTTCAGAGAACCGGCAAATACCATCTCTGGCTAGCCCCAGGAGTGGGGAGGGAATGGGAATTTTGCAGTATCCTTCCCCTGCCACACCTACCAAGCCATGCCCACCAAGCCACACCACAACCACCAAGCCACACCCACAGAACCGGTAGTAAAAAAATTTGGATTTCACCACTGGGTTAGACTCTTTTGAGAATATATATTCTCTGGGTTCCAGGAACTGAAATCACATTGAATTAAATTAAATTCCCTTTAAAATTAGTTTCAAAATAGTATATATATAAACAAATATTACATGAAAAAGCATTGGATGGTGTGTGGCAATATTTTTTTCAAACAAAGTAAGATGTACAAGGGAGAAAGTAAGTTTCAAAAGCTTTAGAAAAGCATGCCCCGTGGGAATATTTGTTTCAAAAGTTCAGTCTGACAGCTAGTTGAATTGTCACTTGTTCCAAATTAATCCAATGATCAAAACTGAATCAGTTCAGTTTGGCTGTTGAGTTTTATGAACTGAAGCAATATTGACTTGAACTGAAGATTTCTGATCACCGCTAGAAAAACTATTTGTTTTTTCTCAAAGATGTTCAGAAGCCCAGGACAGACTGTGGCATTTGCTTTTGGTAAGCTTCAGCACAAGCCTTTTGATTAAGTCTCAAAACAAACCAATCATAAAAAGCCCTTGTAGCAAAGTCATGCATCAGACCATGCATCTTGTCATTACACATAGCAACAGACTATTCTTGACTGTACACCATGTGTCTCATTCTGATTACATCTATCCCTTTGGCCTTCCTATCTTCCTCTACCTAATCTGGAGCCCTTATAACAAGATCAATGCCTGACATTGGATCCCCCATGTTTATATAGAAATAGTAGTATGGGTAGGAAGAGAAGCTGTCCAAATTGAGCCAGACCTGTAGTCTGAGGAATTAAATGTTCAATTTTCCCAGTCTATATTTTCTCACTCCAAGACTCCTTGGGTATATACTATGTCCCATCTCCTTGTATTTATTCTCATTGTGTTCCTTTGTCATTATTTTATTGTTTTATTATTTTACTTCTCTTCTGTTTACACGCCTTTCATTTTTCTCCCTTTTTGTTACTGTAAACCACCTAGAGCAGCCCTACAGCAAGATAGGTGGTAAATACGCGTAACAAAATAAACAAAATAAATATTTTCTTTCTCTTTTGGCTAACGAAAGTATGACAGAGAGAATGGGAAGAAATTAGATAGATCAAAAATTTGAGAAGCAGGTGCACTCTGAATTCAAATTCAGAAACCCCACTTTTGCAATTACATACTATTATGCACCTTCCCTCCCTCTCTCTCTCTTACACACACAGAGGCACACAGGCACCATCAGGGTAAACAAACTGCAAGTAAACAAACATCCCTCTGAGCTCTAAACCAGTTCTGTGTTTGATTTGGACATCAAACTCTCTCCTTTCAGATCAGATTTATGAATCAAACAACCAGCTTTCTAATAATGGTCAACATTAAGTGATGTCGGAAGTGGGGAAATCTGTTCTGAGCAAAAGGCAGTGCAGCATTTTTGTACAGAAGAGAAGCAGACTTTGTGGTATTCATTCTAAGACACTCTAAAATGGAGGCGAAGAGCAACGGATACCCAGATGTTGTTGAAAAACTTTGGCAACCTGACTGGTAGTGATGGATGAGTTCGAAAGAGTCTCATTTCTCTCTATATTAATCTAAGGGTCCCTGCCACAAATGGAAGACTGAAGCTGGAACGTAACATTTTGCATCAGCTACTATTTTGTAACGCCGAAGGTAAGACTATCCCTTCCATGGCCCAATGAAACAGATTGAGATAAGTGGGGGATTGAGCCAATGCTTCCAACATCTGGAACAGCGACTACCCTATATGTTTCAACGTCTCCACATTGGGAAGCATTGGGACTTCTGTTTCTCTGTGTTCTAAGGCAGTGCCTTAAAGATTGCTTTGCTCTTTAAGGCTGATACAGGAACCAGGTTTCGCCTTATTGCCTTATTATTAGCAGATTTGCTTTGCCGAAAAGGCAGTCGTGACTTACTCTCTTCTTAATAAAACATTGGCATAGGTCTATTGAGTTGCAATTAACCTCTTTATCATGGCTTGTCTCATTTTAGAGTGAGGAAAATAATGAAAGCATTTAAATCAATGTGTCAGAGTTGCATTTGCAATCGTAATCAGTAGGAAAAATGCTTAAGTTAAAAACAGAATACAGGATCTAAAGACTCTGTGAGGGTAATTACATAATTTGCCCATTGATCTCTGTCCATGCGAGTGCAAGTATAAGTGACACCACAGACATGAAATAAGTCACTCTGCTCATCTTCCAGTCCATCATACAACAGTTAACAGAAACGTAAACATATAGTAGGTACACTGATTAAGTAAAGAGTATTCAGATCATGCAAGGTTAGAGAGGATCAGCTAGAAAGCAGCAATAGCAACAGGAAGAAAGCAAGAACAATAATGGGGAAAATAATCCAAACTTTTAATGATTTTACAAGAATTATAAATACATAATATCTGTCCTGTTTAATTGAAGCAAGGATCCAGCTCATTTAATGCTCTGTTTCCAAGTGGGATTTTGTGTGTGTGTGTCAGTTTTTGTCTACTAATACCTGCCAGACAAGTCCCTATAGTTTTCATGGCAAAGTTTTTCAAAATTAGCTTTCCATTTCCTCCTTGTTCTTAAGACTTAACAGACAGACAGACAGATTAACAGAGTTGGAAGGGAATTTATGGGTCATCTATTTTATTTATTTATTTATTTATTTATTTATTTATTTTATTTTATTTTATTTTATTATTTTATTTTATTTTATTTTATTTTATTTTATTTTATTTTATTTTATTTTGTCGAGTGTGTATTAGGTAATATATATAAGTATAAGTGTGAATTGAATATATAACATGAATACAATTAAAGGGAACATTAAGACAGGGACCGTAGGCACACTGGTGCTCTTATGCACGCCTCTTACAGACCTCTTAGGAATGTGGTGAGGTCAACAGTAGACAGTTTTAGGTTAAGGTTTTGGGGGTTTTGGGATGAGACCACAGAGTCTGGTAGTGCATTCCAGGGATTAACAACTCTGTTACTGAAGTCATATTTTGTGCTTGTATATTGTTGTGGTTGAAACTAAAGTAGTCATTGACAGGTAGGACATTGTAGCAGATGATTTTATGAGCTATGCTTAGATTATACTGCAGTCTAGTCATATCTAGTCATATCTAGTCCAACCCCCTAACCCAAGCAGGAGACTCTCCACCATTTCTGACAAATGGCAGTCCAATCTCTTCTTGAAAATCTCAAGTGATGAAGCTCCCACAACTTCCGAAGGCAAGCTGTTCCATTGGTTGATTGTTCTCACTGTCAGAAAGTTTCTCCTTATTTCTAGGTTGAATCCCTCTTTGTTCAGTGTCCATCCATTATTCCTTGTCTGGCCTTCAGGTGGCTTGGAAAATAGCTTGACCCCTTCCTCTCTGTGGCAGCCCCTCAAATATTGGAACACTGCTATCACGTTTCCCCTGGTCCTTCTCTTCACTAGACTAGTCATGCTCAGTTCCATTCTTCATATGTTTTAATCTCCAATCATCTAATGATAATAATAATTTTATTGTCATTGTATGTGTATACCCAATATACCCATACAACGAAATTCACTTAACACCCAAAGACCAGGTCCAACACACATAACAATCCCCAAACACACTCCCATCCACCACAATTCCCCACTCCTAAACCACGCAAACATCCATACAACAGACCAAGTAATGCTGTCCAACAGCTCACTGATGGTGGCCCTTTAGTTCATTGTTGAGTGCAATTATAGCTCTGGGATAAAAACTATTCATCCTGGTTGCTCTCCTCTGCACTTTTTCTAGAGTCTCAACATCTTTTTTATAGTGTGGTGACCAAAATTGTATGCAGTACTCTAGGTGTGGTCTTATTAAGACATTATAGAGTGGTATTAGTACCTCACTTAATCTTGATTGTATCTCTCTGTTAATGCAATTTAGGATTGCATTGGCTTTTATGACTGTCGCTGGACACTGCTGGCTCATATTTAGCTGGTTGTCCACTAAGACTCCAACATCCCTCTCACAATCACTGCTATTAAGCCTGGTTTCACCCAGTCTATATGTATACTTTTGGCTTTTCTTGCCTAAGTGTAGGACTTTACTTTTCTCTACATTGAATTTCATTTTGTTAAATAGGACCCAATGTTCAAATCTGTCAAGAGCCATCTGGATCTTGAGCCTATCGTCTAGGGTGTTAGCTATTCCTGCCAGCTTAGTAACATCTGTAAATTTGGTAAATTCCCCTTCTATTTCCTCATCTAAGTCGTTTATGAAGATATTGAAGAGTACTGGGCCTAAGATGGAACCTTGTGGTACCCCACTGCTTACTTCTCTCCATGTAGACTTAGACCCATTAAAGACTTCTCATTGAGTATGATTTGTCAGCCAGTTGTGAATCCATCTGGTGGTGAAGCTATCTATTCCAAAAGTAGATTGTGGTCTACTTTGTCAAATGCCTTGCTGAAGTCTAATATATTATGTCCGCAGTATTTCGCTGGTCTACTAATTTAGTCACTATGTTGAAGAATGAAATAAGATTGGTTTGGCATGATCTGTTTTTAACAAACCCATGCCTGCTGCTAGTTATTACTTTATTCTTGTCTAGGTGTTGGCAGATCTGTTTTTTTATTATCTTTTCCAGTATCTTCCCAGGTATTGATGTTAGGCTGATTGGTCTGTAATTTCCTAACTCTGTTTTTTTTTCTTCCTTTTTTGAAGATGGGAACCATATCAACTCTTTTCTAGTCCTCTGGTAGTTCCCTGGTACTCCAGGATTTTTGAAAGATATGGTACAATGGTTCTGAGATGATATCTGCCAGCTCCTTTAGGATGTAACCCTTCAGGTCCTGGTGATTTGTGTTCATCAAGATCAGACAGGTGTTCTCTTAGTATTTTTTTTTTTTTGCTTTTTTTTAAATTGAGACTGAGAGAGAGTGACTGAGCCAAGGTCACCCAACTAGCCTTGTAAGTAAGGAGGGACTAGAATTCACAATCTCCCAGTTTCTAGCCTTCCCTATTATACCAGTCTGGTTCTTTGTATCAGCTATAGGTCTTCCAGAAAACTATATGCATCACTCCTCTTTTATTGTTTATTCACAGCTGCAGTGTGAATCTCCTGGGACCAGCAAACCTACCAACAAATCCCTTGATCACTGCCAGACTCTCTGTTACATTTGATTGTTTTTTTAAAAAATATATATTTTTCTTTTTCCTTTTAATTAACAAAATAATGGGAAGCAGGCCATACATGATTTTAGAAATTGGAACAAGAAAGTGGTTGAAGTTCAGACAGTGGTGGGATTCAGCCAGTTCACACCACTTCAGGAGAACCGGTTGTTAACTTTCTGAGCAGTTCGGTGAACTGGTTGTTGGAAGAAATTATTAGGGCAGAGAACCAGTTGTTAAATTACTTGAATCCCACCACTGAGTTCAGAGCTCTGATCAAAAGCGTGTTCAATTGCCCAGGAAAAAAGAAAACATAAAGGTCAAAATTTCCAGGATGCTGGAGGGGTTAACAGGAAACAACTTCACTAATCTGCCTTCTGATAAATGGATGTTTTGTGTCTGACTACACTCATCAAGGGAGAAATTCTGAAAAACCTATACATTGTTCCAAACATGCTCACCAGTTTCAAACCAGAAAGAAGGTTCAGTATGAGTAGTGTTTATGGAAACCACAGTTGACACTAGACAATTTCTTCTTCTGAAACCATGGCAACCATGAGCGCTAGATACAATATTTTTAAATGAAAGTTTGGATTCTTAACAGGACTCCATGGAACACCTAAAGGGAAAGGTTGGGAGGTGGTTAGTATACTGAATTAACCACTATGCTACTCTCATTTCAGGACACACTTTTCTGATTGAGGGAGGGGCCTGTCAGGCCTGGAAGCCATTTTTTTTCATTGGATCTTCAGGCCTGCCACATTTACTATGGTGGGAAACTGGGAGAGGGGATTGTATGGAGCCAGGGTGATGTATAGTCATAATAACATTCCTTTCTCAGAAAGTCAAGGACATCTTGCTCTGTACCTGGACGGCTGGAACTGGGAGGCATCTCCAGTTGGGACGATGCTTTAATTGGATCATGTGATGGACATGTGGGTGTTGGGTAAGGACTTGAGCTTTCCTTTGGGTAGGGAAAACCTAGAAGCTTTCAGATTTGGGTTTTCCCAAATGTGCTAATATGACATCTCTAGTAAAATGGAACTTTGAGAAAACTCAAGCCTCGGAATTTTCTTTCGTTGGGGGCGTTACTTGGAACCCTGACAGCAGTTTTCAAACAGGCTCAATGCACCCATGTCTCCTTTGCTTCTGATAATAGCAGAATACATACAAATTCAGCAGGTGAAGATTTTCTCTAGCATGGAGAGAAAACACTACCTAAAGTCTGTGATTGAGATGACCTAAAGCAAAAGAGGAGGTTGAATGAGGCCTGCTTCTTTGCAGAAAAGTAAATCCACACTGCTTTGAAAGGAGAAACAGCACAAATGGTTCATTTGGTAGCTTAAATGGGACCAAGTCTTACTACTGGAAGAATATGAAACTTTTCAAATGATGGAGCACCTGTCAGCAGGCCAAAGGCAAAGTTATTTAGTTCCTCTGCCGGTAGCTAGTTATCAGCATTTGAAGAATAGCAGGAAATACTTCAAACCATCCCTGACATTCTACATGATGGCAGCTCATTAAAATCACAAATTACACACATTTTAAATTATCGTCCCATTCCATTATTTAAACAAGGCACCATTTTTTGCTAAATGTTTTCAGGATTGACTAATATCTATCAATTGGGTCTGCATATTACATTTTAGTCTAGAAACTAAGGGGTGGCTCCTTCTCTAAGTTAGAAACCTTAAAGGAGCATCATCTAGAGAGGAGTGGTGTGTTGCAAAAGGCTCAAAGAAATTCCAAACTGTCAGGGGGAGAAGGGAATAAATGAGAATGCAAAATCTGCCCAGTGTGGACTGAGCTTAAAGGTAAAGGTAAAGGTTCCCCTCGCACATATGTGCTAGTCGTTCCCGACTCTAGGGGGCGGTATTCATCTCCATTTCAAAGCCGAAGACCCAGCCCTGTCCAAAGACATCTCGGTGGCCATGTGGCCAGCATGACCAAATACCAAAGGCACATGGAATGCTGTTACCTTCCCATCTATTTTTCTACATGCATTTTGTAGGTGCTTTTGAACTGCTAGGTTGGCAGAAGCTGGGACAAATAACGGGAGCTCACCCCATTATGTGGCACGAAGGATTTGAACCACTGAATTGCCAACCTTTTGATTGACAAGTTCAGCATCTTAGCCACTGAGCCACCGCATCCCTTTAGACTGAGCTTACTTAATGGTTAAGTAATTAACAGGATTTGCAAGGAAGTAGAAAAACAAGAACGGTTCCTACTCGTCTCCTCTTTTTAGGTTTGACCATTATGGAGATAAATTGCTGAATTTAATGGATCCTTAATATGACTGGAAGGAAACCTCTTATTTTGTCCTGTATTTGGATTTTCCCTCAAAGGGCAGGTGAAGAGTGAAGAATAATATAACCCCATCCTGATTCATTTCAACATCATCAAGGGATAACTTGCATAGATAAGGGATCTCATCCAAATTGAAGATTGAATAATCTACAATATTCCACTGACACAACTTTCAGCGCAAGGAAAGTGCCTTTGCGGCTTTCAATTGTGTTAATGAATGCACACTTTTGATTGCAGAAACACACATTATGAGCAATTAGGGAATTACGAGCAATTAGGGATTAGGGAATCCAGTGACGCACAGGTATGTGTGAGTTGGCTTCAGTTCACCATTAACGCATCTGGCAATGTTTGCTTCATCTGCAGATTGATTCTATTGTAGAGATGTTTTACTGTTCCTCTAGCATTATCCTCTTATTTTTAGACAGAAAGTAATGAACAAACATTTCTCCAGGGTAAAATATGCAGCACTCACCCTCCAGAGAATATAGTCTGAGAAAATATATATTTATATTACTGTGAAAAGCTGAGTAGTAATTCTGTAATGCTCCTTTTTTTTTTTTCATTTTATTAGAATTTACAAGAGGAACAATTCAGGGTAAGCTCTAATAGAAAGAAATAATAAATTGTAGTTTAAGTCCTATTGTTTCATAAACTATTTAATAAATAATTGCTTCTTTTGTGCTGAAAAAACACTTTTGTGTATATTTATCGTTACTGCAAATTTTCTTTCCACTGACCATACTTTTAAATCTAATTCTACTTTAAAGGTGATATTTAAATTAATTTAGAGAATGTAAGGTAGGAATGCTAAATAATTTGGCTATAACAAAAAAGTCTAAAGGAGGATATTGGAGGCCTTTTGTATTGTATAGGTGGTATCAGTGATGAAATCCAAATTTGTTTTACTACCAGTTCTGTGGGCGTGGCTTGGTGGGTGTGGCTTAGTGGGCATGGCAGGGGAAGGATACTGCAAAATCTCCATTCCCACCCCACTCTGGGGCCAGCTAGAGATGGTGTTTGCCAGTTCTCTGAACTGCTCAAAATTTCCGCTACCGGTTCTCCAGAACCTGTCAGAACCTCCTGGATTTCACCCCTGGGTGGTATACAACTCTGTCAACAATCATAATAATCATATAGTAATATATGCTGTAAATTCTATTCATTAGAAGAAATATTTTACCATATTTGGTGGAGAAGTTTTAAAAAAACCTCAAAAGTACTAGAAATAAAACTCCAATTCTTCTTATTAGGCATAATTTTAAAACATAATAACATAAAATAATCACATCTTACTAAGATATATGTTCACGGCGAAAGATAAACTTTGCACAACATTGGAAGAGATACGTTATCAATGATTAAATTTGCAGGCTAAAGTCTAGGAGATTGTGAGTCCTATCTTAGCCATAAAAGACAGCTGCAGGACCTTGGGGTAGTCTTTCACCCCAACCCACTTCATAGTGTTGTTGTTGTGAGAAAAATAGGAGGAGTAAAGTATATGAAGCATGCCTGCCTTCTTATTTATAAAAATAATAAGATGGGGGGGGGGAATGTAAAAAACCAGACTGGGAAATTAAACTTGGAGCATGCAGTAATTGCAAAGTTAATAATATAAATTCACAACAGAATTTAATCCAGTTTAAGCAAAAATGACTTCCATACCTACTATATACTTTGTAAAAATAGTTAGAATACATGCCTTGGTCAAAGTAATGATGTAGATGTAGATGTAATTTATATAGATTTCTGAAAAGCTTTTAATTCAGTAGTACACAATAAACTGTTCTTTAAACTAAATTCTTATGGTATTTCTGGATTTTTACCCAAGTGGATCACTGTTTCTTTGTCTAACAGGCTGCAGAAAGTTAAAATAGGCAACCCAATGTCTGGTCCAGCATCAGTTAACAGTGCTGTTCCTGTTGTGGTCCACCGGCAGCCTGTGGAGCTGGCAGCAGTCAGAAAGTGAGAAGGCTGGGGAGGAACATGGGCTAGTCTTGGAGTCTGGGGAAGGCTCAGACGAGGGCTCTGCATCAGAGACAGAAATGAGGCCAGGGCCATCTGGGAGTTATGTGCTGACTCCGAAGCCTCCAGAGTTTGACATCAGTGAGGCAGAGGAATAGGGGGAGCCTGTTCCCAGTGCATGCATGTGCAGAGCTGCCAGGAGACAAGAACAGTTAAGACAGAAGGGGCAACTCAGGAGTAAGGCTTGGAGATTATTGGCCCCTCCCATAAAACATAAAGAAGGAGCAAAGGCACATGAGCCTTTGCAGGAAGCAACTTGGTTTGTGCCGGTTGGTTTAAATTCTGAAGCTCCGTTTTGACTCTGTGCTCTGTGTGGCCTTGCAAAGCTAATTGCCAATTAGGTCTTTGGCAGCATGTCAAGGGAGATAAAGGTGGGTGCTTATCAGCCTTATCCCGAAGGGCTGTGGCAGACTTCTGTTGGACTCTTTGCAAACTATTTGTGACTCATCAAAGGCTGGGAATGAACAGAATTCACAGCCGTTGAAATAAAAAGAGGGATTTGGGGACTAATTGTGTGCTTTTTACTGTCTCAGGAAGCCTAAGTCGGAACAGTTCCTTAGAGCAGTGTCCTAGTACCAGCAGTTTTCCTGATTTACATTAGTGACTTATATAATCAACCTAAAAGTATTTGCACCTCTTTGCTGTTGGTGTAAAATTGTTTAAAACAATAAAAATTCACTTGCTTCGCAAAATGACATTGACTATGTTTTTGAATGGTCATCCATTTGGCAACTTTAAATTTCAGTTAAGAAATGTTCACTTTTACATATTGGAAAACAAAACCAGAATGTAAAGTATAAGGTAGGTGGTATTGATTTAGTAGATGACCCTTATTTTGTTGACCTAGGTGTACTCATCTCTAACGATTTATGTTCTAAAGTTCATTGTAACAGCATTGCTAAAAAAGCATTAAAAGTTGTGAATTTAATTATATGAAGTTTTATTTCTGAAAATACTATATTGCTCACTAAAGTTTACAAAACATACATTAGGCCAATCTTAGAAGAGTTCAGAAGTGCTTTGCAAGGAAAGTCTTGCACTCTTCGGTTGAGATTTTGGCACAATTCCGAGATTCAAGTCCTTTCTCTTACCGACAAAGAGAATCATACACAAACGTTCACACACAAATGAAATAATTGTACAATATTTCTGCAAAGATGGTAGAAATTTTATGCTATTTATAATATACCTGATAAAGAATATTGGGTGTAATAACAGGAAAGTCGGTGATCATTCACTGTTTTTTATAATCTGGATAAAAATAGTTATATAATAGAGATAATTCCCAAAAATCAATATTAAGTAGGCAATATTAGGAATTTGGAAACAATTGTTTCAACAAAACAATTCAACAAAATCCATTAAAAATAGTTGGAAAGAGAGGAAAAGGGACATGTGCAAGAAGATCATTTTCTAAATGTAACAGAACAGAATAACAGAGTTGGAAAAGACCTTGGAGGTCTAGCCCAGCACTCTGCTCAAGCAGAAGATCCTATACCCATGATGGTGAACCTATGGCATATGTGCTGAAAGTGGCACATAGAGCCATCTCTCTAGGCACGCCAGCCATTGCCTGTTGCTCTTCCAGCACCGGGTTCCGGCGTGCACATGCACGCTGGCCAGCTAGCCTTTGCGTGCTCAGGAGTGCAGGAAACTGGAAGGGCAGCTCCCTGGTGTGCATGCGCACACCAGGAAGCTGAGTTTCCGGTTTCCAGCATGCACATGCACACTGGATAGTTGGTCTTTGCACGCTCAGGAGTGCCAGAAATCAGAAGAGGAGCTCCCTGGTGCGCATGTGCATATTGGGAAGCTTAGCTTCTAGTTTCCGGCATGCGCATGCGTGCCAGCCAATTGGTCTTTACGGACTCAGGAGTGCCAGAAACTGGAAGAGCAGCTCCCTGTCGCACATGCACACACATGCGTTCGCCAGGAAACTGAGCTTCTGGTTTCCAGCGCGTGCATGAACCGGAAGACCAGATGACTGGAGCCCATGCACACACCGGAAACTCAGCTTCCCAGCGAGTGCATGCACATGCACACCAGGGAACTGCTCATCTGGTTTCCAGTGCATGCATGCTGGGGAGCTGCTCTTCCAGCTTCTGGAGCTCCCCCACACATGCAAGTTTCTGTTTCAGCACTCTATGCCAAAAAGGGTTGCCAACACTGTCCTATACCATTTCAGACAAATGGTTGTCTCTTCTTAAAAATCTCCAGTGTTGGAGCATCCACAACTTCTGGAGGCAAGTCATTCCAATGATTTAATTGCTCTCACTGTTTGGAAATTTCTTTTTAGTTCTAGGTTGCTTCTCTCCTTGATTAGTTTCCATCCATTGCTTCTAGTCCTGCCTTCTAGTTTCCATCCATTGGAGAATAGGTTGACCCCCTCTTCTTTGTGGCAGCTCTTCAAATATTGGAACACTGCTAACATATCTCTCCTAGCCCTTCTTTTCATTAATCTAAAGTGCTGATCAAATTAAGAAAAGAATTTTAATACAATTGAAAAAGTAATCTTTTCCCCAAATCCCTGAATTGACAGAAGGAATTTTATTAATAACTATGAGTGCACTGATTTAACAACTGATTGGTTGTTCAAAGTTTTCAGCAACTAAAAAGCCTTGTATAATCAATTAGATAGCATGCATGTTGTTCCCCATTATTTTTAAAATAAGCACTTCCAAAAATTGAAGCATTGAAGCATTATCATCTGGGAAATACACCTCTTCCTTCTTTAATATATTTTAAAATGGCATTCCCCCGCACTCACAGAAAGGGCAACCTCTTCTGAGATGGCATCTTTTGAAATTTACCTATATTAAAACAATATATTTCTAACCAGGTTGCAGTACAGTTGTAGTTGGAATTTCACTCTTTTTAAAAGTCTGATCTTTTTAGACAATTTGTACGTATCAGCTCCAAAAAAGAGTTATATTGACTTCCCTGAATAAATAGATGCAGCAAAGCAGCTTTTAGATTGTCTTACCTAAAGATATATTACCGTCAGACTGTAAAAAAAATGCTTGACATTTGCAAAAGCTGTATGGATTTTTGCCAGGTCTACTGCATAAGAATGTCAGGCTCAAGGGACTAAAGTTTAGATTTTTTACATAGATAAATCATTCAGTCAATTACTGAACTATGAAGCTTGCTAATGTTCTAACGAATGGAACTACTTTATACCATGTTAAAGAATTAATTCATTTAATCTAGTAAAGGTAGTGTGCAGAAATGGACAGGCTGTCTATGGAAATGAAGGAGAGAGAAGAAACCAAGAATGACCAAATTTGGAATAGATGGTATACCTGGCTTGTGAATAAGCGTAAAACTTAAGTTATAAGTTGTAAAAATGTATAATACATAATGTAAAATCCATAATGAAATATCGGTAATAATAGTAGATATTACTGTAATTTAAATGATGGTATACTATAGGATAGTGATGTATAGAAATAAAATTTATGTAAATATGATTGCTACGAAGGATATTTTTACCGATATGGAAAAGTTGTAATGAGTATAAATTTGTGTTTTGTGTTTTAAATGTTGGGAAATTCAATAAATATTTTTTTTTTAAAGAAAAAAGTGACTTATAACCATTTTCCACACTTATATCCGTTGTAGTATTCCCATGGTCACATGATCAAAATTCAGAGAGTTGACAACTGACTCATATTTATGACAGTCGCAGTGCCCTGGAGTCATGTGACCACCTTTTGCAACCTTCTGAGAAGCAAACTCAATGGGGAAGCCAAATTCACTTAACAACCGTGTTACTCATTTAACAACTACAGTGAATTACTTAACAACTCTGGCAAGGAAGGTTGTAAAAATGGGGTGAAATTCACTTAACAATTATTTCACTTAGCAGCAGATATTTTGGGTTCGATAGTGGTGACAAGTCGAGGACTACCTGTATTGTTTGTTGAATATGACAACAGCTTTTCAAGACATGGCTAAAGGATACTTGAAATTTGAATTTATCAGAAATGCCAAAAATTATTAAACTTAAAATGATCGGCATTCAAAGCATGCCTTCCTCAGAGCCCTCCTTTATTTGTATTGAAATAGTTCATGAATGCCAAGACTTTTGGTAGAAAATACTTCCATGAACAAAATGGACCTCATCAAGTCATTCAATCTTTGTTTGTAAGGTGAAGTTATTATTTCAGATCTGAAATTTATATAATAATACAATTCAAAAGATTGGGTAGGAAGCCTGCTGTATGTTAGCATCAATATTTTAGTTTCACTGAATTTTTCATTGGAACTTATTTTTCCCATGAATAATGAATACGGCCTCATATTTATACACTGTTTATCTACCATGAGATTGTGGTATTAAGGTTATTTATTATGTATAAGTCTGGTGTTCCTGATTGTTTTTCTTTTCATGTTATAAAATATAGTTTCCTAATTACACATCCCATTGTTTTTTTTTAGTGATTTTTCCTTTTCCCCAATTCCTATATATTCCCGGTGCATTGTAATATATATAATCCTCTTGTTTATCCTTCCAAGCTATGTTCTCCTGGAAAGTTTCTAAGTATAATAACATGACAATATTATTTTCAAGAGACAGAATATGAATTATGCAATTTCCAGAGTGTAACAACTGCCAAAAGAGAGTGTCTTTTGTTAGATATTAGCATTCCATGTACTAGTTCAACTACTTTTTAAGTCTATCACATACAGGAGAGATCCAAACTTGGTGCCATCTATAATCATAAGACTTGGTTGTGCTGGTCAGGAATTCAGAGTTCTGTGGTCTCAAAACATCTGGAGGTCATTAGGTTGTGGTAAACTGTGCCAGGCAATTGTTTTGTCTTAGTATTTTCAATCTACTTTTAACACGGTGGCCCTTTGAAACCTCATGATCTCAGCTGCACAATCTGTGATTCTTAAAGTATAGACTCCAGGGGTTGAGTTTGAAATGTATTCCTGTGTAGACCTATAACCCTTCCAAAGCAAGACGTTTGAAATTAGCACAGACAAGAGGTTTGCTGAGAGAGTTAAACCCAGAGGACTACTGCCTGTCAAAGAAAACTTTCTTAAACTTGATGCTGTCCTTATACATTAAGACTGAAATTGTTCATCACTTTTTTGCAAGTCCCATGGCTCCACTCTGACTTTATTGATTTGTTGAGCTGAATTTAAGTTTCAGCTGAACTCTAGTTCTTATGTCATTTAGCCTCTCCCTGTTGTTGTTGCTTCCCATGTTTGTATTGGATCAACAGAGGGGTTATTTTTTAATTAAAAAAAATGCCAAAGAAGGGATGTCAAATAAATAAAATCTAACATTTTTGGAGGACTCCATATCTGAGAATTCTGGGGTGCGCAATGCTACAATAGAAGAATCAATTTTCAACAAGTCAATAATATCAATCAATTTTAATTCACTCAATGAGCAGTAAATTACATAAACCATAATTTAAAAAAAACATTGTTCAGACTTGCATCAGCTATTGCCTCATTTTTGCTGTAACAACACATAATATAGTTACTATAGGGGTGAAATCTGGGAGAAGGTCTTTCATAACTAATTATTTACAATTGCAATGATGAATTATTTCTTTCTCCAGATCCACAGTCAAGCATGTTTTAGAATACCTATCTTGCAGAAGAAGGAAGGATATTATTTAGGGTTTTTTAAAATATTTGTTCAGGATAGATAGATGAGAGAGAGTGATACAGACAGAAAAATACAGACAGATAGAATTTCCAATTTCTGGAAATCTGTTTTAAACATTATTTTCAGAATTACCTTTGGTTGAATCATCTTCAATAGGTTGCTTGAATAAAGTGATATCTTTAAAAGTGCAAAGAAATAACACCACTTTGTCATGCTCGTTTCTTATCGGTGCAATTTGCATGTAAAACCAAACAGGTGTTCCTGTAATTGAAAAATAAATAAATAAAGCACACATCACATCAAAGGGAGTATGAAAGCAGGCTCATCATCCTAATGATCTCTTATTATGTTTACAATGAGCTGTTATTATAGCGAAAAGCATTTGAGTGCCACTGAATAGAATGGGAGAATTAGTCATTGAAAGAAATAGGATTTAACCATTCTTAACTGGGCAAACCATTGTGGTAATGTGTTTGATCTAAGAAATTGGCCTTAATTTAGAAATCTGCAAAAAGATGGAACTGTTAACATGGGCAGTAGCTGCACCCTTCTTCTCTTCCTTTTCTGTTTCATTCTTGAATCTTTGATTCTACACAGGAGGATCTGGAAGGTTGAAAAACTTAAGACGGTGATCACAACCACACAATCAACCACACCATCCCCCTTTACTCAAAAGGAGTAATGCTTTGATTGCATGTTGACAGCTACCATCATGATTTTTTTGACATCTCCTCCTGTCCTTCACTCCCAGTGGATCCTCCTGCTTCCATATCTTACAATCTGAGCCCCCTTTTCTTTAGCGGAAGTTTCTATGCCTGTTGCCCAGCATACAGATCAGTGTGAGGCTGAAGGTCGGACTCAAAAAGCTCTGTCTGCTAATTCTACGAATTTAAGCATGTAAAAAGATCATTGTGGAATTAAATTACATAATCTAATCTAACCCAGCATTCTTTTTCTGACAGTCTTCCATGCAGATGCCTGTAGGTGCTCAGATGCTCAGGTTTCATCTCACCATCTGCTATTTAGACTAGACATCCGTTCTGTTTCGCCTATAAAAATGTTAATTATAATATTTTTAATTCTCACCACTCTAATGGCATATTCTTATGACCTTTATTAGACAGCAACAGAGAACCTCTGCATACACTCTTTCTGGAACAAATCTATCCATTTCCTAAGCATTTTGAAAATTATGTTCCATTATGTCAAAGAAACCATCTGTAGCCAAAGGACAAGAGACCTGAAAATGATACAGGCCAGACAAGCAAAGTCATGATGAACTATTTCAAAACTCAAATTATATATGAATATAAGTTTTACACTTTTTACAGGCAACCAAAGTCAATAGACACTCTGCTTCCTAGCCATGTGGTATCTACTTATCATGTAGTTATTGCACATAGAGAGATTATTAGAAACATTTCATAGTCTTGATGACTCAAACGGAACAGATGGATCAACATCAGGGTGAAATCCAGCCGATTCTATCTGGCTTGAGTGAACCGGTAGCGGCGGCTGTGGGAGGCTCCGCCCACCCACGTGGACGTCATGATGTCGCTTTTTTTGTGACATTTTAAGCCTCTGCTCATCTGCAGAAAGCTTTGCACATGCACTGGTTTGCACATTGGCGAACCAGTAGGGAAGGTAAATAAATTTCATCCCTGATCAACATCAGCATCTCTGGACCATTTGCCCAGTGGTTTTTTGCATACTGATGCATTAATAGTTTTTTTTTAATTCTCTAGCCTTTGTCCTGATCTGAGCCATCATTCTTTCATTTCTCCAGCTTCTACCACTACCATCATTGCCAAATTTGGTTCTGTTGTGTCAGCAAGAGAATAATCCTAATCCAATTTCATAAATTTTCCAATATTGTGTTAGACTAAAGAGAACATGGAGAACAGATGGTTCTGGAAATTCTTTCCAGTTTCTTAATAGCTCTATTTTGGGCAACATGATTACAAGGGAAGGGGTTTAAGAATGAAACAGTTTGTCGATGACATCAGTGTGAACTGGAGTGAAGGAATGGGGTTCCATTCCTGAAGCCCGAATTTTCCAGCCAGGAAGCCTTAAAAGGCACTATCAATCCCAGATAGTCTTTCTTTTGCCAGCTCCTTTCCCAACCAATATAGATGGGCTTCCTCCCAGACAGTTCCAGCCTGACACCAAGGTCGCTACATTCTGGGGATGAACCGCTATCAAGTTAACACCTCAGAGTTCTCAAAATGTGCAATTGTATTGGCTACTGGTGGACCGGTGAAGTGGGGTGGGGTTTACATTGGGAAGAATAGCTTAACACTTTACACCGGAAACTGACTTCTCTGCAATCACTTTCTCTCAGTAAAAATTCATTTTGATAACTGTTTCAAGAGTCAAGCTTTCCTGAGGGGATAGCTGAGGCAGGTCCTTACATCCTGTTTGATTCTGTTTACAGACCATTATCCTTCTTTTAGCTAGACAGATAAAATTCCAAGTCTCTTTACAGAAGTTCCTTTGAACATCCCATTGGGTTGGAAGAAATAAAAAAGGAGGCAAAGGAAGATGTAATTCAGCATCAAGAACATATTGAGATTCAAGATACAGTAGTGGCCAAAATTGTGGAAACCTTTTGGGAAAAGTATATTTTCTAAAACTAACTAATAACACCACTTTTTTTGGACTAGCACCATAAAATTATGTATCAATGGAAAGATAATTTAACAAGAATGTAATGCAATAACTTTTATGAAGGATTTGCTATTAGAATAGCAGTTACAGTATAAGGAAGAAAAGTGAAACACGTAGAAAAAAATGAGATATACAAAAATTATTATATCATGATGTTGTTTTTTTGTGACATTTTAAGCCCAGTGCATGCACAGAAGGCTTTGTGCATGTGCAGATAACGGCATGTGCACATTGGTGAACCGGTAACTAACTAATACTTAATTGAGTAACCTTTAGCATGAATTACAGCCTTACAATGTCTTGCCATGGAGTGAACCAAGTCTTTTAGTTCTGCAGCTGTTATAATGTGAAACCAAGATGGAATGATTGCTTCTATTAACTGGGTTTTATTGCTGGGTCACTTCTGACTAATAAGTTTCTTTACATGGCTCCATAGATTTTCAATTGGGTTAAGGTCTGGGTTATTCCCAGTCCATTCCAGCAGTAAAATATGATTATCTGGAAACTCCAAAAAAAAAAATTGTGTTACTAGCCATCAAACCTCAAAAATACACTTTTTCCAAAAGGTTTCCACAATTTTAGCCACTACTGTATAAGTGTGAGGGCTGTGCATATGTAACAGGAAGGAAGGAAGGAAGGAAGGAAGGAAGGAAGGAAGGAAGGAAGGAAGGAAGGAAGGAAGGAAGGAAGATTGTTTTACCCTCTGATCTCAGTACTGCAACCAAAAGAACCCAGTTTGGTGTAGTGGCTAAAGTGTTAGACTAAAAACCGTAAAATTGTAAGTTCTAGCCTGTCTTTATAAAGATAACAGATTTAAATTTCATAAGCCACCTTGACAACCTGCAAAATGCTTTGCTGAGCAGCATAGCTGTGTAATTATCTCAAAATTGCAAAACTTTGAGAAGATCGGTTGAGGAATTGCTTTGGAGTTATGATGAAGCACTCCACCAGAGACTCTTGTCAACAAAAAACAACAGCATTAACCAATGAAATTGCATCAGTATAAATCACATTAATCAAGAAGACAGCAACATAACGCTATCCACTTCAAGCAGAGTGAAAATTCTGGGTAGTGCATTATCAAAATACAGGAAATAAGGCCTCTACAATTTCTGCAGATAGGACCTGATATGCCAATTCTTGCTTAGGCTATGGAAGGCTAACAATCATACTTTGTAAGCAGGTTCAAAAATCTGGAAGGCACCCTGAGCAAGAATGTTACTCAAGAGCCGAGTGATTGTACCAAGCAGTCACATCACTTAAATGTTATCACATGAATGTTATTGTTCACAAGATAATGAAAAACAGTAGCTGTGTCATGTTCAAAATTTTTGTGTCAAGGATGCTCAAGATGATGTAGTGTCGGTAGCAATATTAATTAAGAAGCAGGAGTGTGAGGTGAGAGCTAATTTTAGGCCTATCCATAACCAAAAAAGGATGCTACAATTTTAAAAAATCATCCTGCTTCAGATGAAATGTGGATGTGCAATATAGTTGAATATATTTGAATATATCCAAAGGATACTTCTAATCATTACTATAGAAAAAGAACAGGAAGTTTTTTATTAACTGATTCTTACCATTAGAAATCAGTATCTGAAGAAGACATATCATTTCCACTAGTCTAGTAACAGAAGTAGATTTTCCAAACTATTCTCTGGAGAACTGGGAGTGTTTAAAAGAAAGCCATTATCATTTCATTTGGAAATGCCTTATTGATTTTGTGGGACTGTTTCAGAGAAAGAATTCTCTGAATGTTGCAGACTCTGATTCAAAAAAGCTGGATATATTTTTAGCAATTTTATTTTTTTATTTTTATTATTTATTTATTGTTTTGCATAACAACAGGAGTCAGTTCTGCTGAGAGATGCTGGTGAGGTGACTAAAAATGTATCTTGATTATCTCTATTTACAACTGAAGATTTTCAAAACATAAAAGAACAAATTGTAGATACTGTTCTAAAAGCTGCTAGCTCCATTCGTTCATTTTAAATGACAGATTTTTATTTCTGGGGAACTAGTTGTAGATTGCTTTCCTTTTACTGTCACTGAAGTTTGAGGACTAGTGTCATACACAATTCAGTGTGTTGACAAGCCAGTAAAGCACTGTCCTCTTGCTCAGCTGAGGAGCCTCCTTCTCTTTGTAAATTGGTCATAACATGCTCACCAAAAGTATCATTTCCAATGCACCTGGGGTTGATGTAACAACTACAACCTCTCCAACGGTACAGTTCTTGACAAATCCAATCATTGTTTTTCCTTTCAGCAGTTACCAGAGAAAATTGCACTGGACTTTCTATGTCTGCCAGAGTTTATAAATTCAGGGATTATATATATTTAAAATATTTCTAGTAATTTTAATTCATATGATATAATTCATATATTTACTTCATTATATTATTAGTATAATGAAGAATGTAGCTTCAGAAAATACCTGAATAAGTCTGAGCATTGTTCGAGCAATGAGGGCTTACAAAAATAAAGGATCTCAGTGTGACGCTGGGTCTCCCAAGGATTTTTACAGAAGTTTGAAACTACATTTACCCAGAATAAACACAGAGGAAAGAAGAAAAACAGAGCTCAATTGTAATGCACCTATCTGCATGCACAAGAACCAAGTTGATGTTTTCCATTGCCTTTTTCCAGAATTTTTCATTTTAAGTAGCCTGAAACAATACCCTGCTTCTTTTATCATGATTTATGGCTAGAGTGTTGTTCCTTAAATTTATTACTATAGTATCCATTAGTAGCAAAAATATAGGGTCTGGACAGAAATATAAGCAAGAATACCTCTTGATCAGGGCATGCCAGACTAATATCCCCAGTCCAATTTTCCTGCCAAAATCAGTCAGCATTCAATTATCATTAATCAATCTTTACAATGCTTTTTGCCTTTTTCTTTCTTTCTTTCTTTCTTTCTTTCTTTCTTTCTTTCTTTCTTTCTTTTTCTTTCTTTCTTTTTTTCTTTCTTTCTCTTTCTTGCTCTTTTTCTCTCTCTCTCTCTCTCTCTTTCTTTCTTTCTTTCTTTCTTTTTTTCTTTCTTTCTTTCTTTCTTTCTTTCTTTCTTTCTTTCTTTCCTTCCTTCCTTCCTTCCTTTCTTTCCCCAAATACTTTTTAAAACATTTCTGCAAACATTTGTTTATTGTGATGGTACTTCCCTCTTGTGTGCATTCTCTGTTAAGATCAACAATAAGTATGTTACCAGCATATATGATCATTTCAAAGGCAACCAAAGTCCACATGGTTTCATATACGTACTGTTCTTCTTATACAAAAGGACTTCAAAGCAATTTGATTCGTAGTTGTCAAATGTCTGTCTAACTTTTTCAATCGTTTTCTTATCTGTGAGTTCCCCATACATAAAACTGGAGAAATAAAAGAGAGAAGAAAAATGATTTGCTTCATGGTCAAAAATAGGCAATCTGACATCCTTACAGACATTTATGTTTTAGATTGCAACATAATTGCAGCCATGTATCTTTAACTGTGATTTATACTTCGTGTGGTTCATCATTTATAGTTGCAAAATTGTTATGAAAGTCCCTAAAAGCAAATGTAGGTGGCAGAGACCTTTGATGCAGGAAAGATTTATATCACTTAATGTACGAGATGGTCTGGGCATAGGAAGGGAGGGAGAAAGGGAGGAGGGAAGGGAGGCAGAAATGAAAGAAAGAAAGAAAGAAAGAAGAGAGAGAGAGAGAGAGAGAGAGAGAGAGAGAAAGAAAGAAAGAAAGAAAGAAAGAAAGAAAGAAAGAGGGAGGGAGGGAGGGAGGGAGGGAAGGAGGGAAGGAAGAAAAGAGGGAGGGAGGAAAGGAAACAGAAGAAGGAAGGAAGGAAGGAAGGAAGGAAGGAAGGAAGGAAGGAAGGAAGGAAAGAAGGAAGGAGGGAGGGAGGGAAATATTTTCTCAACAGTCCCCACTTTTCATTGTAAATACAGGATTCAGAATGCTAAAAGTGACATCTTATCAACTGTATATTGATTTTTTTTATGCTGCATTTTTTATTGTTAAGAACCAAAGCAGAATATAACTATTTACAAGAAATATTAGATCTGCCTCTACTGCATGTTTAAAGTCATAAGACAGTTTAAAAAACTGTATGACGCAGAGCATCAACAGCAAAGCAGACAAGAAAGCAGAGTGGTACAAATTTAACCCAAAGTTCAGATGATGGATATGTCTTACACTGGCGCCCAAAGCTTACAAAACTCTGCCAAAAATAACACAACAGCAAGAAAATTCCAAAACCACCACACACACATACAAAAAAAGCCTCATCCTACTAAATGGCACAATTTGGAAAGCAGATACAAAAAAAAAATCAATAGCTAATTCCAACTAATTCATTCTGATGTTTAATTTTCTTTGGTCAATATCACAAAACAGCCTAGAACTGCATAACAGTAGCACACAAGTATAGGCAAGTAAGTAATTAAAAGATTGCAATAGCAATCACTTGGACTTATATACCACTTCACAGTGGTTTACAGCACTCTCTGGGTGGTTTACAAAGTCAGCATATCATCCCCAATAATCTGGGTCCTCATTCTACCAACCTGGGAAGGATGGAATGCTGAATCAACCTTGAGTTCATCAAACTCGTGGCTATGGCCAGAATTAGTCTGCAATGCTGCATTCTAACCACTGCACCACTTTTCTCAACTATGTATTCAGGAGCCAAAAAGGAGAGAAGGAAGTTCATTTCATCAAATAACTTGCTAACTGAATTTCCACTCATTTAGATGAATCTGCTTGAGGATACTTGTGGCTAACTTAAATGTCACTGAATAACTCCAGCTTGTTTCTTTTCTTTTCTTTTTTAAATTTGTCTCATTTTTTCTCTCTTTAATTTTTTCCCTTTGTTTTTAATCTGTGGAAATCATAATGGTGTCCTCTGTGACCTTCCTGGACATTTCTCTACAGATTATTCTGGAACAATAACGCACCAGCAGAAAGTGCTGGTAGACACTAAAACCAATTCTCCACTGTGGTCTCCAGAAAGATATTTCACTCCAATATTATCCGAGTGTGGACTCCAGCAGCTAGAGAGTAGACTAGACTAGACTAGATTAGACTAGACTAGACAAGACTAGACTAGACTAGACTAGACTAGACTAGACCAGACCAGACCAGACCAGACCAGACCAAACCAGACCAGACCAGAACAGAACAGAACAGAACAGACCAGAACAGACCAGAACAGAACAGAACAGAACAGAACAGAACAGAACAGAACAACAGAGTTGGAAAAGACCTTGGAGGTCTTCTAGTCTAATCCCCAGTTTAGGCAGGAACTCCTACACCATTTCAGACAAATGGTTATCCAATCTCTTCCTTAAAACTTGCAGAATTGGAGCATTTACAACTTCTGGAGGCAAGTTGTTCCACTGATTAATTGTTATAACTGTCAGGAAATGTATGCTTAGTTCAAGGTTGCTTCTCTCTGATTAGTTTCTACCCATTATTTCTTGTCCTGCCCGCAGTTGCTTTGGAGAACAGCCTGACTCCCTCTTCTCAGTGACAGCCCCTGAGATATTGGAACTGTCATGCTATCATGTCAACCCTAGTCCTTCTTTTCATCAAACTAGACTATAAATGGGGACACTGAAAAAATGCAGCCTTCTTGATTTTTTTTCACTATCCATTTCTTTTCGGAATAGATGGAAATGAAAACTGAGGAGCTTCATTTAGTTCATTATGAAATGCATGCGGATTTATTAAAAAGTGATATAATTGGTTTCTGAGCAACTATTTCTTATATCAGTCTTCCCCAGTTTGATGTCTTCCAGATATATTTGCTGCTTAGAAATTATTGCTATTTGAATATTTAAAGTGTTTTGGAAGTTGCTCTGGGAAAACTTTTTTTTTTTAAATTTGATTTATATGCCGCCCTTCTCCGGAGATTCAGGGCGGCTTACAATGCGTTGAGCAATAGCCTTCATACTTTTGTATATTTATATTTATACAAAGTCAGCTTATTGCCCCCAACAAACTGGGTCCTCAATTTACCCACCTTATAAAGGATGGAAGGCTGAGTCGACCTTGAGCCTGCCTGGGATTGAACTAGCAAGTAATTGCAGCAGCTGGATCTTAAATGCTGCCTTTGTAGGAGGCATTACTCCCCTACGCTACTCAGGCTCTTTTGTTTTAAACTCTTATTCTTTTGTTTTAAAGAATAGTCATCAATTTTGTACAATAATCACAGTAAGATGATAAATTCCAAATATTCTCAGATAGCATAATTGTTGACCAACAACCACATCTGGAGAGTACCAGGTTGAGAAAGCTTTCCTTTATTGTGAAGATTATGAATTTCTGCAAGGATTTTTCCTGAACCAATCAAGCCAAACTCACCTGCAAGTGCTACTTTTCTGCATGACGTCAGCTCGATGGTATCCAGAGAGTTTACAGAAACCGTCATTACTATAAACTACAGGCCAGTCCACAATCTGAGCATTGCCCAATAAAAAACTTGATTCTAAAGTGAAAGAAAACAAAAAAAAAATTAATTCCTCAAATAAAGAAATCTTCCAGTTATTGAAGGTAGCATTCTACAACAACATTTCTTAACCCCAGAAACTTTAAGATGTATGTACTTCAACTCCCAGAATTTTTAAAGTTGCAGAAGTAGAGAAATACCGCTCCGATCATTGTTTTTGACTACCGTTATATAGTAATGGAAAATAGGGTTATAAGAAGTAAAATAGCAATAGCACTTAGACTTATATACCACTTCATAGTGCTTTACAATCCTCTCCAGATGGTTTACAGAATCAGCATATTTCCCCCAATAACCTGGGACCTTGTTTTATTGATCTCAGAAGGCTGAGTCAACCTTGAGTCAGTCACGATCAAACTGCTGGCAGTCAGCAGACTTAGCCTGCAATACTGGATTCTAACCACTGCACCACCACATTTTCCATGATAAAATGTCACAACATAGAATGCTTCTGTTCAGAGTTCAAGCTAGCTGCTGTGTACTCCATTCCCTTCCCTTCTCACCTCATTTTTCCATTCCCATATCCATCAGCCCATTTGTGCTTTGAAAATGCTTTTTTAAGGTTTAATTCCCTTTCGAGTTTGTTTTTTTGTTTTAGTTTGGGAACAAACAATTTTTTGCTTATCCCTTATTTTTATGTATGGAAAAGGCCATTTGGCCCACACATGGATTAGAATTTAACAGATAAGTTTGTTATCAGTGCATTCTGTTGGGTAATATTAGCAAAAGCAGCAATAACACCTAGACTTATATACTGTTTCATAGTGCTTTTACAGCCCTCTCTATGCAGTTTACAGAGTCAGCCTCTTGCCCCCAACAATCTGGGTCCTCATTTTACCAAATCCTCAGAAGGATGGAAGGCTGAGTCAACCTTGAGCCTGGTGAAATTCAATCTGCCAAGTTGAGGATAGACAGCAATTAGCAGAAGTAGCCTGCCGTAAGGTCTTGCCTCTCCAATCTTCCCAAGAAAGCAGGACTCTTGAAACTGCAGTGGTTCCAAAAGGAGCTTTTATTGGAAGGTTTGTGATAATAAGAAATCTAGGCAAGAACTGAAGCTTCTCATTTAAAACTAGCTATTTAAAGCAATGCTAACCAAACCTCTCCAACACTACATCATTGCAGGGAAACAGAAACAGAGACTGCATGTAGAGATTAACACAATAATTCAGGAAACAGAAACTGGAAACAGAAACTTCATATAAAGACTACTCCATTCCTCCCACCCCACCCCCCCACCCTCACACACACTTCCTCCCACCAAAATGCCAGCATCCCTGTAGAAATATCTGGGACCTGACACCTGCAGTACTGCATTCTAACCACTGCACCACTGCGGCTCTTATATTAAGAAGATATTTGTGAGCATAGGTATGAACTATGAATTAACTGTTCCCAACAGCTGTCTATTAGAGGATAAGATTAATATAACAATTTTGAAGAATGTATTAAACAGGGCAGCAACAGCAAAAAAATAAAACATTCCTGACAGATCATTTGACTATGTGCCATCACATTGACCACATAGATAGATTTCTCCATGGTCCCAACCTGATCCTTCAAATCTTCCAATGGTGAACCCATTATTGTAATTACAATAATGGGTAACTACCTCACATCTGTTTTCTTCTACTTTCCCACTGTTAGAGCCTTTTCCAGAGAACTAGTTCTCTATATAATGTGTCTGAAGTTGGGTAATTTGAGCCCAGTCATTTGTACCTTGGGTGAGAACTCTGGGTTGATATGTTCTCTAATCCATTTGTTTCAGGGGTAAAATTTACTTACCTTCCTTACTGGTTCGGAAGTGCACGCATGCGCAGAAGGTAAAAAAATATTACTTCCTGGTAAAACCAGGAAGTACTGACATCCAGGCAGTGATTGCTACTGGATCGCCGAACCACAGGGAAAAATCGCTACCGGATTGGGCGATCACCCATGATTTGTTTGTTGTCCAGGCTGTCTGTGGTATTCTCGGGAGTTACATCAAAATTTGAAAGCATCCCCAATTAACCAACAAAATAATTTGAAGGTGGCAAGGAAAGCATAGAAGCACTAAATCTCTGAGTCAAGAAGCCCTCACTCTGAGAAATGAAGTGGTCCCTTGAGCCCTTGGGATGGAGCAGCCTATCTTTTCTATTATTTTAAAGCTCCACTGTGTGAATGAACAGGGAAGAAAGGAATATGGGAAATGTGTGGGATTACATGTGGTCCTCAATTTATGACTACAATTGAGCCCAATATTTCTGTCGCTAAGTGAGACATTGGTTAAGTAAGTTTTGTAATAACGGCAGCAAGAATGGTATTTGCACAAAATTGGAAAGCAGAAAAAATTCCTACAAAGGGAGAGGAAATTAAGAAAATATTAGAATGTGCAGAAATGAGTAGATTAACATTAGCAATTAAGGGGAAGGAAGAATTGGAGTATTACAACATATGGGGGCAACTTTATCAATGGATAGAGATTGAATATAGACAATAGGCAATGTAAAAGTAAGAAATATGGGGAAAATATGTTGAATTTAAATGTAAGAGGAAAGATAAATATGTATTTTAAAAATGATGATAAATGTTGAATATGGTGACACAAAAAAATTTGTGCCCGGATGTTACACTGATTGATTAATGATGAATTGTTTGTTTAAAATAAAAATAAGAAACTTTTTTTTAAATGTAAGTTTTGTCCCATTTTACAACCTTTCTTATTACGGTGGCCATCATAAATATGAGTCAGTTGCCAAGCATCCGAATTTTGATCTCGTGACCATGAGGATGCTGCCATAGTTGTAAGTGTGAAAAACAGTCATAAGTCACTTTTTTCACTGCTGAGGTAACTTTGAATAGTCATTAAACGGACTGTTGAAAGTCAAGGACTACCTACAATTGAGAACTGGACCTCTCATATAAATGGCTCTTAATTCCTTAACCAGATATAGTTGGAACTGGGCCTTCTGTGTTTTGTTCTCTTTCATTGAGGAATTTTGCTCTGTCTGGAAAAATTCCCAGAGGAATGTCCCTTTGCTGATCTTTAGGAAGCAGGACTTGGATGTTTCTTCCCTAAGTTTTCTTCTCATGTTTGAAGCGTAGCCAGCTGTTCTCCTTTTTTGCTTCATTTTTGCATTTCCTGTCTATTTTTAAACTGTTGCTTTTTACTGGGATTTAATTAGTCATTTTTAAAATGTTGGTCTTCTGTAAGTTGCCCTCAGAGACTCTTGGGATAAAAGAAAAAAGCAGCTAGTGTGTGAAATTAGAATAAATGAATAAAAAAAATTAACTGTGTCAGATCATCAGTAAAGGGAAGTCCAGAGGGAGAGAGGCCTGCTTCTAGAAAGTACACTGGTTTGAACTAATTAAACAAGCCTGGTTTTTGTTTTGTCCTGTTTCTTTCTCTCAATATATAGCAGAACAAAGCATACATCGGTATACATGCCGATGTAGCAATGAAGGTATCTAGGCCCAGTGCTTTAGATTTCATACTGTCTGCTTTCCATTCAGGACTATTGGTTTATGTCTTTTTATTAGAGAGACCAATACATACAAGAATTCTTTATTGTTTCAAGAAAAGATGGAATAGAATAGAATAGAATAGAATAGAATAGAATAGAATAGAATAGAATAGAATAGAATAGAATAGAATAGAATAGAATAGAATAGAATAGAATTCTTTATTGGTCAAGTGTGATGTGACACACAAGGAATTTGTCTAGGTGCATATGCTCTTGGAGTACATAAAAGAAAATATACATAATAATGTAAATATGTATTATACATAATATAACATAACATAACATAACATAACATAACATAACATAACATAACATAACATAATAATATTATTATAATAATATAATATATTATAATATAATTATAATATATAATAATATAATATGTATAACATGGTTATACATATTATATATTATGTATAACAGTAAATATTATAAATAGTATAATATATTATTATAATATATTATAATAATATAATATATTATAATATAATTATAATATATAATAATATAGTATGTATAACATGGTGCATATGCTCTCAGTGTACATAAAAGAAAAGATGGGTTATGCTTTGGAAAATGTCCCAAAGGTGCTTTTTCAGGAGGCAACTGGACTTTCTAGTTTTTTCTTTGAAGTCGTTTTGCTTCTCATCCAAGAAGCTTCTTCAACTCTGGTACAGGATAGTGGGGACAGTCAGAGCTGAAGAAGCTTCTTGGATGAGAAGTTCAACGTCTTTAAAGAAAAACAAGAAAGTCCAGTTGCCTCCTGGAAAAGCACCTTTGGGACAACTATGACCTGGGTGACTGAGAATCTCTACAGGCTCTTCAAAGTGGTTCTTACACATAGTTTTTGCACTAAAGTTCAATTTTGCACTGAAATAAGACCACTAGTTGCTTTTCTCAGATGCTCCTTAAACCTTTGGGTATGAGGTGTAGTGAGACATTTGCCAATAGCAGTTTTAACTACCTTAATGTCTTCCCGGTGTGTTAGCGATTTTGATCCCAACACATCAGGCTTGGGAAGGCTAAATTGTCGCCTACTAATGTACAAATTAGAGAACAAATAATATCTTAAATAAGATAGAGAAAGCATGCTGAACATGATTTATGGACTTCTTACCAAACCCTTAGTAATAACTCTGTTTTGAAGGTTCTGTGACCAAAAAGAAGGGTGAGCTGACAGTGGCAGAACCAGCAACAGTCCAAGCCACTGGCCAACTCCCACTTCCCTAGGAATGCCCTGGAAAAATATTTTGAGAATTTTATTTTCTGTAGTGTCCAGCTGGAGCTGGTCCATTTTCAAACTCTATCTTCTTTTTACCAGCTTCTCCCTCCATAGAAATTTTGGTTCCATTCCATTCTGTTTCCTGAGGATATAGTTATGGAAACTTCCAAGTCTCTTTACGTTTTTTCCCCCCTGCATTCTCTTTGGTTGGAAATAATAAAAAGGGTTTGAAAGATCTAATTTAACATTCCATAAGCTGGACGCCTTTCAGATTTTAGTCTACAGTATCCAGAATTCCAGAGCCAGTATAGTCCTGCTGAGATTTCTGAAAGGTAAATCCACACACCTACAAGTGTGGAAATTGCATTAGATTAATCTAGTTCTTCCATTTTCAAGATAACTAGCTTGGGAAAAACACTACCAGTAGTAATTATCAAGCTAGTTCATTCTTTTAAAAGATGAAGAAACAGAAGAAATAAGCCCATTGGAAATCAGCTAGAAAGAACAATCAACATTTAGGAGGTGAATGAATAGAAGTGCTTTGAAATATTAACTACCAGAAGTCATTTCCTTAAAGTATAGTTGTTTGTATAATGTGAATTCTTTTTCTACTGATTTGTTCTGCCTTCAGCTACAGGGAAGAAGTTGCAGGTTAGCATTTGTGTTGCCTTGCCTCCTCCCAAAAATGCTAGAAATGGTGTTTTGTCAAGAACTAATGATATGATAAAGGCATTGTTCATTGAGAAAAAAGATAAATCACTGCCTCCTTCTCTTCAATTATCCTTGAAATGAGACCCAGAAGCCCCATAGATGTCAGGCTGAAGCTCCATCACCACAATTAGTTGTACCACTATTTGCTAAAACGTTCACCAGTGTCCAAAACCTTTAGGAATTCCTCTGACCTTTCAGAATATTACCCGCCCCCCCTCAACGCACAGAATTTTCATGACTAAAACTGGCCTACAAATTACAGGGGCAATTTCAATAGAGGAAGGCAGAATATCTGGTACTCAAAAGCATTATATTTGTCATGCTGCAACTAAGCTTCCACGAACTGGCTTTAAAAAACATCATGATGGTTCCTGATGGATTCATGTGCACAGAACCATGGAGAAGTGTTAGCTATGCCCACCTCCTCCTCTGCATAGTGTCTCCCAACCAGTGGTGAAATGTAAAATTTGTTACTACTGCGTGGCTTAGCGGGGTGGGGTGGGGTAATGTGACGGGGTGGGCGTGGCCAACTTTTTTTTTTACTTTTAAAAAGCATTTTTTCTACAACCTCTTGGGCCAAAGAGGTTGTTTAAAAAATGCTTTTAAAAGGCTCTGACGATCTCAGCTGAGTTGCCTGATCGTCAGAGGCTTTTGTTTTCTTTTAAAAGCATTTTTTTTTACTTTTAAAAGAAAAAAAAAGCTTCTGATGATCAGGCAACTCAGCTGGGATCGTCAGAGCTTTTTAAAAGCATTTTTTTACAGCCACTTCAGCCGAAGAGGTTGTAGAAAAAATGCTTTTAAAAGGCTCTGACGATCCCAGCTGAGCCACACAATCATCAGAGGCTTTTTTTAAAAAAACTTTTAAAAGCATTTTTTTGGCCGAAGAAAAAATGCTTTTAAAAGTAAAAAAAAAAAAGCCTCTGATGATCACACAGCTCAGCTGGGCATGGGGGGTGGGGGTGGATTTTTGCTACCAGTTCTCTGAACCACCCGCCATCATCATTACCGGATCGGGCAATCCGGTCCGAACCGGGAGCATTTCACCCCTGCTCCCAACCCATTAATTTGGACATGGAGGCAAACAGTGGAAAATTTGCTGCATTTGTGTGGTTTCTTCCATGTTTTAGAACAGGAGCTCTCAGCTTTCAAAGCCTTGGGTGAAGCTCCTAGAACCTGTCCCATGTTGCTACCAAATCAAAAATAATACTGTGATGATCAGGGGAAGCTGTTTAATATGGAAAGAAACAACAACTACATTCAGTTTATTTACTGGAATGTTGCTGATATTAAACCACATCCCCCCCCCACACACCAACTTCCCAATGTTTCACATGAACATGTTCATGAAATAACCAGGAACCAATTTCAGTTCAAAGGTGACTTGACAGTTCCATGCCCTACAGCTCATAGTGTGACAAAAAATGTGAACCCATCATTCAAAACTAGCTTGTGTCAAACTTCAAGCTGTGCAGGCAGGAGTCTGAAAGCATCATAGATTCTGTTGACCTTCATCTTCCAGAGCATGATGGAAACATAACCGAAGGTTGGGAAGTAACAATAGAGGCGAGACCCAGCTGCAAAGCCTTGCTATCTGCCTTACTGTGTGAGAAAAACAGTGGCTGAAAACAGCTCTGAATTAAATGCCATTCTCACTTTTTGTGACAATAAATTCCAATCAGTAATTACAGCTTATTTGCTTGTCATACATTTTCTGCCAGTCAGTTTTACTACATATTTATTGACTTGATTTGTCTCTCATCATCTGACAAGGACTCTCAAGGCAGCAAAGACCAGCAATGTAAAACATCAGGAAGAGGAACAAAATAAAATGTGCAAAATCTAATTCAACACGATCCCTCTTGCTCAAACTTCCTCAACCACATACCCTCCAGAAGTTTCCCAGGATTCAAAAATAAGAGCACCAAAATCCTTAGAGATCCCAAGTGCCCTTCAGTCTAATATCAGTAATACTTGATCTTTAAGGTCAGCTTGAGACTGCCAGATTCAAACTTTTATTGCGGCTTTCATTAATTGGAGGACCTCATTTGGAATTGGATGCTGGGTAAGGATGATGGAATTTGAAGTCCAATACATTTGGATGACTGTAGATTAATTATCTAGAGGATAATTTATATGAGCTATAATGATAATCTACAGACCACAATTCAAAAAATATTTGCTTTATTGCATCCCAACCAGAACTAAATGCATACCATAAAACAATTTTATGGTTGTACATTCATGATAATGAATACAATGTTGATTAGCAATCTCAGTTCTACTTTGGCAGAATCACAGAATGTGTTTAGTTAGATACAGTCTCATAAGATAAAATGTTGTTTTTAAAAATGAAAAACCACTCCAGTTTGAGCACTGGAGATCAGCACTATCAGTAATATCATCCTGACATCTCTAAGCAGATAATTGTGCTGTTCTTCTAATAAAATAACATTACATTTTACAATAATCCCAGAAAATGCAGAGATTTTCCAGGTTGGATCTTTTTTTAACAAGCTTCCACCCATTACTTCTCATCCTGCCCTCTGGTGCTTTGGAGAATAAGTTATCTTCAGTAGGCTAGACATACTTAGTTTGCCTCACTAAAGCGACATTATCACTTTTTGTGATCTAGATGTTATCCCTCTGTTGATGCAACCCAAGACTGCATTGGCTTTTTTGACAGCTGCAGCACATTGCTGGCTCATATTTAAGTGGTGGTTCACTAGGACACCCAGATCTTTCCCACAGTTACTACATGAACCAGATACCATCTATTTTTCACCTATGTGTTTGGTTTTTCCTGCCTAAATGCAGGACCTTACTTTTCTCACTAATGAACTGCATTTTCTTGGTTAGGGCCCGATGTTCAAGTCTGTCAAGATCTTTCTGAATCTTGAATCTATCTTCCAAAGCATTAGCAATTCCCCGCCACCACCACCACCAGCTTGGCATCACTTGCAAATTTGCTAAGTTCCCCCTCTATCCCCTTGTCTAGATCATTTATGAAGATCTTGAAGAGTACTGAAGACAGAACCTTCAGATACAACTCTACATGCTTCCCTCTGTGTTATTACAACATTAAATGGCAGTTTTCGGGCACTTGCCCTTCTTTTTCAAGCATTGACATCCAGGGTATTCACAGAGGGTGTTAAAAATGTCAACATAGCATCACAACTGTGTAATTAAAGACCTGCTTCTTTTTAAAGTACATCAATGTAATGCATGCATTTTGGAGAGGCGGGGAGAGGAGAGGAGGGAAGGGGAGGGGACAAGAGATCTGGTTTTAAATCTGCAGATGGATAACTGCAGTAATTAATATTAGACAGACTACTAAACCAGGCTTAATAAAAAAATATTAGCATTTTTAGAGTATTAGCATGCTGTAGATATTACAACAACCCTTCCAAATAGATAAGTATCTAAACTGTGCATTTACTCAACTGGGCAACAGCTCTGAAGTTATTCTATCATCAGACAAGGATATTTCTATTTGAATGCAACAATTAAATACGTTTTCAAAAACTGCCCGGCTGAAAATGTAAGCATTTCTTTATTTGTTGTTCTGCTTGCCTTAGTTTTACCTCTTTATCTCTTTTAAATGAATGGTTTTATGAATCTGACTTTACAGTGTCGAGATCACTTTGCTGATGGATGAACTAAAAGGTTTTTTAAAAAATAATTTTTCAGCCAGGTACTTTATGTTTGTACTTCAGTCTCTTTACAACTATCAAACCTGAACTTCAACTTTATAAAGGCAAATAAAAATTTTCCCCAACTCATGAAAACTTAGAACAGCGTGTGCATTTGTGTGTCACAATGAAAGTTACATCATGACCAGACAGCACAAAATCTCCTGGAAAATTAGTAAAATAACCTTGTGGAGTTATTTTTCCCTTTATTAGAAATTTCTGACCTGTATTGTTGAATAAATTCAGGGAGGAGGCAAATAGGAAATTCCAAATATTTGTTGGAAACATAATCAAACTGAGGGAACATTTTTTTTTATCATCTTTGGTGGACATGTAAGAAAGCTAGAAAATATTGGGCTCAAAATAATTTATTTTTATTTTTTATTTTATTTTATTAGATTTATATACCGCCCTACTCCCGAAGGACTCAGGGCAGTAAACAGTCTCAAGGTAAAATACATCATACAAAAGTTTAAAAACTATTAAAAATACATTAAATAATTTAGGCTCAAGATGAATTTAAAACACCCAATTTATATAAAACTTAAAAGCCAATTTAAAAGGGAGAGTCAGGCCAAATATACACAAAATAATGTGAATTTTGATATAGAAGATTTTAAAAATGAATGTGCAATTAAAGCCAGAGAATAGGAGGAGGGGCTTGATGGACAAACATATTGAAATGTCTTATTGAACCTTGTTTTTATATATGATAACAACGAGACATCAACATTACCTGAGAAATTAAAAGAGAAACTTGGGCCAAATATTCACAACCATGTTGCAAATGGTATGGAACATTTCTTCCTTATATGAGTGAACATCTTTCTTTCTATACCTCTGCAGAAAAATAAATCATTGAAGAGAAAACTAGATTCTTTTCCTCTTTCATTTAAGATCTGGGCAGGACAGCAGAGGCATTAGCATGAGAAAGGAAATCAGAACTCTTAAAAGAAAAACATAAACATTGGGTCTTTCTTGTTTAGAAAATGAATAAGATAAGACCATCTGATTTGCTTTGGGTAGTCTGGCTCTTAACAAACAAATAAGGGAAATCTTGCCAGCTAAGTAAATTGTAGCATTCAAGGAACTTCAACTGCCGCAGCCAATGGATCTCAGGTTGGCTCTGAAGTGTGTGTTTTCACTCTAATGTGATTTCTTCCACCTCCTCCAAGAAAGCTCTGCAGATCTGGATTTTAAGCTCCCGGTTTTGTATAGCCAAGCTGTCAAAATATTGTCAGCCACACACTTTGGCAACAGAGCATATGAAAACCAACAGCAATTCCTTCCTGTCAAAATACCTTTCCTGAGAAGCTCTTGGAAACTCTCAAGCTGCAAAACAATAGGCTAAATTGCACAATCCCATATTTTAACTCCTCTCATTTAAATGGTACGGGGAGGGAGGGGACATCCGTACATCAGCTAAAAATAACTCCTTTCGATAATTCATCTCAAGGCCTACCACCAAGAAAACCACCAGTGAAAGAGGTCCATCAGTTGTTCATGTACTGTGTAATTATTTTCTTCGATTATTCACTAGCCTTATTGCTCAATTACTCTATTTCACTGTTTTGTAAGTTGGTGGGCATAGCGTGACTTCTTGTGACCAATACTGACGATCTCAGCCAGCCTCCTGTGAATTCTTTTTTCCACTGGCCAATGACAGCTCAGAAGACAAATGTGTAATTTAGTTATATAGTATAATCCTATTGAAGCCTACTTATTGATCTTGAGTGCACAAAGACTTTTTTCAATTAATGCAATTTGCAAGCTTATAGCCTAAATAGCATTTAAACAACATATACATATAGATACTTATACATATACATACACACCAGGGTTGCTATTCAGCAGGTTCTGACAAGTTCTGAAGAAGCGGTAGCAGAAATTTTGAGTAGTTTGGAGAACCGGGATGGCCCCAAAGTGGGGTGGGAATGGAGAATTTGCAGAGTCCTTCCCCTGCCATGCCCATCAAGCCACACCCACAGAACTGGTAGTAAAAAAAAAATGAATTCCACCATTCACACACACACACACACCAGCAAATGAATTGTTAATTAATTTCAATCTACATGTATGTACTTATAATAGAAATAATTGATATCTCTCACACACATATAACACTAGATATAAGACAACATACATTCACATGTTGCTGCTTCCATTATCTGTCAAATGGCATTTTTTTTCTTTTGAAATGCCGTATAGCTTCATGAACTTTTATGTTTATGATTGCTTATGGGGGGAAAAGTCCTTGGACCTAAATTAAATCATACCTTGAGTCAATTCATTGAATGTAGTGGGGCTTCATTAACTGTGACTATAAAAATCTTAAACTCAATTGATTTCAGTGGGGTTTAACAATGGACTCAGCCCAGTGTTTTCCTTTCTATTTTATAACTTTTTATTTGAGCAAAATATTTGCAAAACAATCAATTTCATCCATTAACTTGTTAAGTGATTTTTGTTTTGTTGTGCCTTTGAAAACTGTTGGCAACCTAAACATTACAACTGGACAAATATACAATGCATCTTGGTTTTTAACCATGATGAGATTTGGGCCTGCAATTCTATATTTACTTATTTTAGAGAAAGCCCCAGTAATGAATGGGTCTCCCTTTTGCATAGACATTTGTTAGGTTTGTTAGAGAGTCTCCTCAATAATGGACTATAGTGATAACAGTGGAGCAGCCTACCTCATTCTTACAATGCCATCACCTCCTATAATTAGAGGGATAGAAGACTAATGTAATTGGAAGGCATCTATTCAGGGATGGAATGGGACACCTCGCCACAGCCAACTCGCAACAGCCAACTCACCATGGAACAACTCATTGTGGGACAATGCAACAATTCAGTTTAATTATTTAAAATAATTAAAACATTATTTTATTTTTTGCCATTCCCATTTCATTTTGACCCTCCTTTGGCATCCTTTCTTTAATGATTCTATTCCATTATTTCTTCAATATTAGTATAACTCTTGTCCCATGGCAAGTTGGCCACAGCAAGTTGGCTGTAGCGAGTTGGCATAAAACCATTCAGGGAAGTATTTAAAATGTATAAGCAGCAGTCCTAAAGTCATAAGAACCCCACTGAAATAAATATCAACCACTGAAAGATCTGATTATCCAACCTTCTGGTTGCTTGGATGTCAAGGCTTGCAGTCCAAGAGCAATGGGTTCATTAGTTTGGCTGGTACTCCCAGTACTAGTGATCCTCCCTTTACCTTTTAGCATAGCTTTATTATGTATGCTAAATATCTTCTGCTTGCACAGACTCATTTGCAGAGTATTTTGCTTTCATCAAAACCCAACCCATATTTCAGAGTGTTACAGACAACCTTCACATCCATCTTGGCCAGGAGCCAAGGAGGTCTGCCAGTTCTCTAGAATGCCAGCAGTAGCTGCCAGAGCTCGTGCACTGATATCAGGCCTCCTTTTTCCCAGACTTCTGTCAGTGAGCTCTGTTGCTATTGAATGACATTCTGCAAATGTTTCATAGAATTTAAGGCTTTGGATTTTTGATCCTGGAATTGATTTTTTAAGACTGCTTTAACTGTCCCATTTAAAAGGTGGTTCAATTTATAAGGGATTTCTTTTCTTCCTGCTTTGAATTTGTAATCTGTACAGGAAAAAGATTGGCCTTTGGCTGGCAAAATGGGCATATTATTGAAAAAAGCAGCTTCATCTGCATCGGTAGCAAAGGAAGAAAGCAAAGGGGTTGAAACCTTGTAGTGCAGATTGTTTTAGGGCTAGTTAATTGTTTATTTACTAATACATTCTCTTTATCCAGACTTCTTTAAACAACTTACCTTCACCCCTTTGTAAGAGATTTGTTTTCTTTCTCTTTTTACAATTATCAAGGATGAAATGTTGAATTTAGCCAAGCTGTGCTGACGTGTCAGTTTCTGTGAGAAGGATCCTCAAACAAAGGCAGTAGTCAAAGACCAGCCTAGTCCACTAAGATTAACTGGTTTTATGGGAAGGATCCCAGAAATAATAATGATGATGATGATGATGACGACGACGACAACAACAACAACATCAACAGTTGTCAAAAACCGAAATGTACAATTTATTGACATCGCGGTACAGGAGATGCTAGAGTCAAAGAAAAAGAACTGGAAAAATTCATGAAATATTGTAACCTGGCCATTGAAACTACGAAATTATGGATGAAACATGTTACAGTGATACCCAAGTGATATCCAAGAATTTTATAAATTACATCAACAAATTGCAGCTTCCTGCAATAACATTAGTGGAACTGCAAAAATCTGTGCTACTCAGAACATCGTACATCTAAGAAGGTACTTGGTTGATACCTAGGATGCTAGCAGCAACCTGTATCAACCATTAGCAGTCAGTGGTATATGTGATGCATTTTTTAATGTTCAGTTGACTGAGTTTCATGTTTAATGAATAAAGATGATGATGATGATGATGATGATAATAATAATAATAATAATAATAATAATAATAATATTGTATTCATTACACATGAAACTCAGTCAACTGAACATTTAAAAAATGTATCACAAATATTATTAACTGGCACTGATGGTTGATATCATTGTTGTTGTTGTTCATGGTACAATCAATCAAATGTTCAGACAGGATTTGACATTTTTATCCACCTATCAAGTCCTTCCCAAGGATCTGGGATAAGCAGATCTGGATGTTTGATGCCGTTACAGATATCATTGAAGGATGTAAGCTGTTCCAAGTAAAGCCATCTTTTGCAATTGATTGACGATGAATGCGTTAATGCCGATGGCATTCAAGTGGTGCTCCAGTTGTTTTGGGATTCCGTCCTAGGTGTCTATGACTATTGATTTACCTTTGCTTACTTTTGTCACAGTCATTCTATTTCTATTTGTAGGTCTTCGTATTTTGTTATCTTCTCCAGTTCTTTCTGTTCTATTCTGCTGTTTCCAGGTACTGTCACATCCACTAGCCAGACTTTTTTTTGTCTTTCTTGTCGACAATTGTTAAGTCTGGGTGTTATGTGGCAGGTGCCTGTCTGTTTGAAGTTTAAAGTCCTAGAGTACTATTACTAAATTACATATTATTGCTTTATTTATAATTATTGATACTGTTTAGAAGCAAGAGGTGGAGGATTTGTATACTGAAAGATGTGTTACAGGAATCGTAGCAATAAATACATATTTTGTTTGCCCAAAACTTCATTTCCCTTGTAAAATTATTCACTATTTTCCTGTCACTATGCAACTATACTAGATACTGTATCTTCCTGTTATAAAGAAAATCGAGGGAATGAATTCCCTCACAATAACTTCCTTTGGCATTTATTATAAATCTGAGAAGCCGAGAAGACTATAGAGCACTGAAGAAAACAATTAAAGACTCATTCTCTCACATATGCATTCTCTCACAGCTGTTGATCACCTTATACAATAGCAATAGAACTTAGACTTACAGTATATACCACTTCATAATGCTTTCCAGCACTCTATAAGCAGTTTACAGAGTCCACATAATAATCTGGCTCCTCATTTTACTGACCTTGAAAGGATGGAAGGCTGAGTCAACCATGAGCCCTGCCAGGATTGAACTCCAGGCTGTGGGCAGAGCTAGCCTGCAACACTGCATTCTAACCCCTGTGCCACCAGGGATCCTTATAACTTACATTTTCATATCTCATCTATAGGACAACTTGCAAGATGTCATAAGACTGGAGAAAAGCAAATGTCCTGATCTTCAAAATAGGAAAGGGACATGAAAAACTACCTACCTGTCAACTTCGATGTCTACACTGGGAAAAGTCCTTGAAAAGATTATTAAACAGTGTGTTTGTGGGCATTTAGATAGACATGCTACAATTAACAGGAATCACATGGATTTGTCACAAGCAAATCATGCCAGATTAACTTCAACTTTTTCCTTGATAGAGCTACTGGTTTAGTAGATCAGGGTAATGCTGCATGCCTACATCAGCATCTCTAATGTTATTATTGTAAATGGACTCACAGTTGACTGAACAATTGCATCCAAAGAATGTTTATTAATGGCTCTATTTCATCTTGAAGGGAATTTTTAGGTGGAGCACCACAGGCATCTGTCCTGGGTACAGTTCACTTTTTTATCATTGTCTTCGATGAGAGAGTTGGGGAACAATAACACAAAACTGGTGAAGGGAGTTTGAAAAGAGAGAAGATTCCAAAAGATTTAACAGGTTTTGGAATGGACTGAAATGAATAGGGTGGAATTGATTAGGAATAAAAGGGAAGTTCTAAGGAGAAAAGGAAAGGCACAAGTGTCAACCACAGATTAAACATGAGCCTGCAGGATGATGCAGCTGCTAAAAGGGCAAAAGACCACCTTAAGTTGCATTTACAGAAGCACACAGTCCAAATTATGAGAAGCAAATGTTCTACTCTACTTTGCCCTGTCTGTCCTCATATAGAACACTACCAGTGGTGGGTAGCCCCCAGTTCACAACAGTTCTATAGAACCAGTAGTAAAACCAGCAAGAGACCCCACCCACCGAACCTGACATCACCAAAATGCTTCTGCACAGAAGAGTGCATCCCCATTGCAAACCAGTAGTAAAGGTAAGTAGAACCCACCCCTGAATACTACATTCTGTTCTCAGTACTGAAAGGGCAATGATAAATTGAAGGTTTAGGAAAGGGCTTCCAAGATGGTTAGGCAACTGGAAAGCAAGTCTTATATGCAACAGTTAAAAGACCTAGTTATGTTTGTCCCATAGAAGAGAAGGCTAAGAGGAGATGTAATTGTACCTTTCAAATATTTGAAGATTTGTCACACACTCTTCAAATATTTGAAGAGGACATGGATATAATCCTCTATTGCATCAGAGGGTAATCATTATGTTAAACTACAAGAATGGAGGTTCAGGCTATGTATCAGGAGGAATTTCCTAAGTGAATAAGCTACTAGCCAACACCAAAAGGTTGCAATGAGTTTCTTCTTCATTTCAATCCTTCGAATGATAGACTGTTAAAGATACTCTAGTGCCGTGATGGCGAACCTATCGCATGGGTGCCACAGGTGGCACTCAGAGCCATATCGGTGGGCACGCAAGCTCAGATCCGACACGCATATGTGCGCCAGCAAGCCGATTTTCGGGTCTTTTGGGGGGGTGATTTCCGGCCTCCGGAGGGCCTCTGGGGGGGTGGGGGAGGCTGTTTTTGCCCTCCCCAGGCTCCAAGAAAGGCTCTGGAGCCTGGGGAGAGCGAAAAACGGGCCTACTATGCCCATCATGCCATCACGTGCCAAAAGCGGGGGTGAAACATGGGGGGAGGGGCGCATAGAATTATGGATGTGGGCACGCGTGCGTGTGACCCCACCACGCTCCCCCCACTTTTGGCATGCGATGGAAAAAAGGTTTACCATCACTGGTCTAGTGGTTCTAGAGAGCTCTGGCCTGACGAGCTGGTTAAAATTAATGTCCCTGAAGCACCCAGCTTTATGATTTTTATGATTTCACTTCATTTCTGTTTCCTTTAAAATATCAAATACTTTATTTTCTCTCAAGCTGAATCAGGACTACTGCTCCAATGAGAAACAAACTACAAAAAATAATCTAATGTCCAGAACAACAAAAACAAACAGCCATTTCTTTGGAAATTGATGTATTTTTGCGTATCTATAATGACCTATGATAGCTACCAATCTTCTTTAAAATGTTATGATTAGATGTGCATGAGTAACCAAAACTCTCTCCTGAATTGATATCCACTTCACAACCTTCACACGCCAAGGTCTTTAGCAGAAAGAGAAAAAAAAAATCTAACAAATATTCCCAGAAAGGATAATAAAGAAAATAAAAAGAAACCTAGTTATATGAAAGGCATTTAAAGTAAATAATGCCTGGAACCTGACTATCTCTGTAGAAATATATTTTATTAACAAAAAGGTCTGGATTTCTAAACCATCTCTGTTCAACAGATGGAACTCAGCTGTGTATTAGCAAACATACTTTCTCCTGCTAGCAAAAGCTAGTTAACGTACATTCAGAATCAATAAGTCTGCATTTCAAGATCTTCATCAAATCTTATTTGTAAATATCATGTGGGTACAGAATTGTCAGTTATTTTCCAGCACTTCCAACCTGTTGTTGTTGTTGTTGTTGTTGTTGTTGAGGCATCTTTCTCTACACTACTCCTAATCTCCCACTGGCCAATACGCTCACACAGAGAGGGCCTCCTCAGGGTGCCATTGGCCAAACAATGTCAGCTGGCGGCCCCCAGGGGGAGAGCCTTCTCTGTGGGGGCACCCACTTTGTGGAACGAGCTACCTCCTAGTTTATGATTGATCCCGGACCTTCGTACCTTCCGTAAGGCCCTGAAGACCTACCTATTTCAACAAGCTGGCCTAGCCCAAAGAGTTTTTTAATGGGGTTTTTTAAATTGTATGGATTGGTTTTTAAAATTGGAATTTTATAGATTTGGGGTTTTAAATTGACTAGCCAAGGATTTAATTCATTTTAGTTTTCTTATAACTTTTGTACTTTATGTATTTTAATTTTGGCTGTTCACCGCCTTGAGTCCCTTCTGGGAGAAGGGCGGTATACAAATCCGAAATAAAATAAATAAATAAATAATAAAAAATCTATGTTATAAATGAAATCTTAACTTTAAAATAAAATAATCGGATTAGGTTTTGAATATTTCAGAAGCAAACAGGCAATTTCCTAGAAGGACCCTTCCAAGAAGTTCATTCAGCTCCAGTAAACCATAAGTGAGCTCTTCCCCTACCTTGAGATTTCAATGACTGCTATTGTAAAGTGCTTACAAACATTGATCTTATTCAAAGGTGATGAGAGGAATAGTGCTAGGGTGACAATTACCATATCACAAATGGGCAGGTGGATGCTGCATAGTCCACAGAAACTAGAATGCTAAGAACATCAAGGAGTAAAACTCAATGGTATAGAAAATTCTGGGTTCAACTTCTAGCACTTCCATGTAGAGCTGAAAAAACTCTGACCAAACATCTTGGACAGCTGATGGTAGCCTTTGTCAACAAATCAAGACCATCTGAATCAAGAACATGAACCAGTATAAAGATGCTTCTTACATTCCACTGCTACCACTCACTAGAATTATCCCTATAGGTCACAGCCGGTCAAGTAAAATATCAGACATTCCTTGGCAACAGCTGCAACTCCTGCCTTGCTCTTTTCTAACTCTAGGAAAATTTACCTTTTCGTTATTCAAAGTTGTGAGCACTGCCATTATACTATAGCACTGTCTTAAATAAATAGAAAGAAACATGATTTGTTCTACTATAGATATGCACTGAGATTGATTGAATCTATTGTGTGTTAAAAATGGCTGTCAGGCCAAATTAAAAAAAATGAACTGTGTATCTTCTACACTATTTTTGTAATTCTAAAATTATTTGCCAAACCAGCTAAATTCTTCACCTTCCCTCAAAAATTCTCACTCATGAAGTGAGTGACTACTATATTTAGAAGTACCATTTCCCAGAATTCTATTGATCCTTCTGTTTATACCATGTAACATCTGAGATTTTTCTGTTTATACCCTATAACATCTGAGATCTAAACTTTGCCAGAATATATTTTTGATCCTGTCAATATATTGTTAACCCTGAAGACTGGCAAGTTGTCATTTTGTCTAATTTGGATCATTACTTTTTAAAAAAAATCCTTCAGATCCAATCGCATTTCATATGGGAGGATATTTTTCTATCTAAAAGTCATATCCCTATGTGAAAAAGAAATCTTTTGCTAAGGCAGTAGTTTGAAATAAGACAGGATCTAGTATAGATTTGAGTTTAGTGGCTAAGGTAGAATTTAAATGGAAAGATAGCCATATTAGATATCCAGAAAGGTAACTGGAAAGATAAATGGAGATATAACCAAACTAGAGAGAAGGAATGTGGCACCTCCAGATATTAGAGTATCCTTCAAAATGCATTTATTTATTACTATTTATATACTACTGTTTTTTGCAATTCTAGATGGTTTATATAAAATATGATAGAACATCCATAACATTCATAAACATTGTTTAAAACCTATATGAAAACTAATAATAATGGATGCCACTGATAGTTTGATTTTCTTATAGGAAATCCCTCCTGGAAAAAAACCCTTTCATCATTATACATTATACATATACATTATATATATCAAGATAGTGGCACACCTTGATTTTAGGGGCCTGGAGGAGCATTTGTTCCAGAGATGAAGGAAATCTACTGAAAATACCATTTCCCAAGTGCCAAGTCCAGATTTCATTTGGAATATGTAGGTAGCTGAAATGTTCCTCTTTCTGTTAGATTGTGTAAGGAGGGCACGTCCTACCTAAAGAATATGCTCCTGAAAGCCATTGGCAATGCAGGATGGAATTATTGGAGTGGTAGATAAGGAATATGTAGATGCTACAGCCCTATGCCAGACCATTACGAGATTCAGGAGACTATAGAGTGCCATTAACAGAAATGTAATACACAGGATACATACCTGAAGATCATGGTATTCAACGATCATCCTTGTATAGACAGGTTAGCTCCAGCAGAGACACAGGTGAAGAACAAAAGAATGTCAAGAAGGAGCTTCTAACCTAATCCTGATTTTTTTTATATGTGGAAATGGTGCAAAAATAGGGAAGACATGATTATACAATCACTTTTTCACAAGAATATTTTTAATCAGCCAATTAATTAGAATTGTCCTATTCTGCCATGGGCTCATTGGATTACTTTTCACCTCAGCATTCCTATTTGAAATATGGGCATAATATAATACAATGCTTCCTGACAGGGGTACATAAAAAATTGGGAATATATGGGCAGCACATAAAGATAATGTATGTTGTTCCCTCTTGACTGATAATTCATTCTTATCCTGACATTCTGTCAATTAAAGTCAGAGAAGTTTGAAAGAAAAAGTGAAAATATTTTATCCATGTTTGATATGAGCTACGATATTTCATGAAAATTTAGAATATTCCCTCATCAATTATTTTCTCTTCATTGCCTTCCATTCTATTTTTCAATTACTAGTTGTTAGAATTCTAAATGGGGGAATTAATATCCTATACACCAGGGGTGTCAAATTCGATTTCATTGAAGGCCGCATTAGGGTTCTGTTTGATCTCGGGGGGGCAGGGGGGGGCATGACCATGGTGGGTGTGGCCAGCTCAATGTCACTCGTGTTGGGGCGCCTGTGGTGGCACGAGTGCTCTGCCAGCAAAAACGGGGTCCTGAGCTCCATTTTCAGCTGCGACGGCCTCCTGCAACCCTCTGCCAGTGAAAATGGAGGTCCGTTTTCACCAGCAGAGGCACCGGGAGCCAATCCTTCACTGTTTCCAGGGCGCCGCAGGCCAGATCTAAGCATCCCACAGAACAGATCCCACCCATGGGCCTTGAGTTTGACATCCCTGCTATACACAAAGAGACATCAGATGCACACATGTATTATACACGCATATATTATATACTTATATCTCAAAAGTTACCTAGAATTTTCAATACTGCACTATTGCTATAACTAATCAGTTTGATCCATTTTGCATTGTGTGCCAGAAAGAAAATTATATTCATGTAAAAAGAGATTTAAAAAGACTATGTTCGGTGATGTTATGACATAAATTCCCTATAAAAAAGGAGAAAGTAAGAAGCTTTAACTTTCCATGAAGTAAAGAAGAAGAGTGAATAATCTTGGGATACCTTGCAAACTACAGCTTTTTATGTGTATTCTTTCCCAAAGTTTGGAATATATTTTGCATTGTTGCATCGTGAACTGCGATCCCACATGGTTTTCAGTCCAAAAACAGTATCTACCAAAAAATACTTCATAAATGTATTTGTGCCTTTTCTTTTACCTTCTTCCATAATGCAGTAAACAAAGCGATGTTCAAAATAAGTAAGTGGAAAGTAGGTCAGCACACACTGACTCCAGCATGAGAAGGTAAACTCAGATTTCATTACAACTAGAACGAATGTTCTTTGATGTTATGTTTGTGAGACATCTCTTTCTAATTAACGAGTAGAAGAAGGACGCAATGGCTCAGTGGCTAAGATGCTGAGCTTGTCGATCAAAAGATCGGCAGTTCAGTGGTTCAAATCCCTTGTGCCATGTAACGGGGTGAACGCCTGTTGTCCCAGCTTCTGCCAACCTAACAATTCAAAAGCACGTAAAAATGCAAGCAGAAAAATACTATTACTTTCCCTTTGGTGGGAAAGTAATAGTGTTCAGTGCACCTTTGGCATTTAGTCATGCTGGCCACATGACCATGGAGACATCTTCAGACAGTGCTGGCTCTTCGGCTTTGAAACAGAAATGAGCACCGCTCCCTAGAGTCAGGAACAACTAGCACATGCGAGGGGAATCTTTACCTTAATTAACTAGTGAAAGAGTTTTATAAGTTCTTCATTATAAAAATGGTGATAAGTTCATTTCAAATTGATTCCATGCTTACTTCACAGTGATAGTAGCAATTGTCAAACATGACCAGAGATTTCCCCAGAAGATAAAATGATTGTGTGCTTCTCTTGACCTTGGAGCAGGCAACCAATTGTTGGAAGCCTTGCAGATAACAACTAATCTTAGCCATTAGAGACTTCTACTTAACTTACTTAGGGATCAGGATACATATTCACATGTATTGTCCATTCTTATTTGTCTTAACTGACAATAGCTCTCTTTATAAGAAAACATATCATCTGTTTGTGGTATATTATTTTTCTCCCGATGATATAGCCCAGGGGTGTCAAACTCACATCGTCACGGTATCGTCACATGATATATCATGACTCCCCCTCCCGCCCCTTTGTTAAACCGGGCGTGTACAGCGTGTGATGCATCCGGTCCATGGACCAGGAGTTTGACAGCCCTGATATAGCCTTTCCTATCTTCCTTTAGTGCAGCCCTGATATAGCCTTTCCTATCTTCCTTTAATGCAGCCCTGATATAGCCTTTCCTATCTTCCTTTAGTGCAGTGCTGGCTGGGGGATTCTGGGTGTTGAAGTCCATCCATCTTCAAGCTTTCAAGGTTGAGAAACACTGTTTTAGTGGTTCCATGAGAATTTGAGCCAATAGTTATTGAACTAAATAGAAGGAACAGTCAAGGATACAGAGCAATGTTTTTTACTAGGCAAAGAAAATGTAATGGTAATGAGACTGTCAAGAAGTATCATTTAGGGTACTGAAGATCCATAATGTTCTTTTCACTGACAAAAAGAGAGTGGAGGACAATAAGAGCACTACATTTCTATGCATGGTTGGTTGTGAGTTTTCAGTGAACTTCCAGCCTCTTCCAACATATCTATTTATCATCTCTCCATAAATGCCTTAAATACTGCTCCATATCATGGGAAATGACAGCTACTGTATATTATGGTTTCATTGTAGGCCTAAACATCTTCAGAGAAACAATCATGTTATAATATTCCACTACCTTAAAGGACATTAAACTACAGTCTCTTTGCTCGGCCTTGTTCTGCAAGTTTCTTATGAAAACTGCTAGAAAAGCAGATTCTGGACCTTATCAAAGTTAAATTACAGTATATATGGCTTCAGTTTGTTACAGCAATGTTTACTTTATTTGTTATATTCCCAGAATAGGAGAAAGCCGCTTTGGATTGAACCTTCTTCCATTGTGTTCAATAAGAAAGTAGATGTTAGAAAAATCACATGCACACCCATATACAGTACATACACCAATAAAAGATGAATAAAGAGTTGGAGGAAGGTGAACTGGCCAGCCCCCTTCTCGCTTTCTTAAGCCAAGCAGAATTTCCCTCCACCTTTCAATTTCTTCTATCTATTGCACAGGATTGCTCTGTCCAAGTTTTACAAAGCAATGTCTTATCAGAGATGTATCACTTAGCATGGAATCATTTTAAAGCTCCTTTGGGGTTGCATGACTGTAAGAAAAGAAATCTAAAGTGTATTAAAAAATAATACAATTGCATATTCATGAAAATACATATATCAGGGGAAAATAGGGACATAATCATCCCTTAGTACAAACTTAGAATGTACTGTATTATTCTTTTTCTTAGGCCAGCTTGCATCAACACACACACACACAAAATTTGTTATTACTTTAATGAACAAATGTGGCATATCTTAATCATGCATGAAATGAAGGAGGGTGAACACTTCCAGATATCTTGCCAATAGTTTATACTGCAACATTCTTGTGTTAATTATCCTAACAGTGGAATTAAAGACAAAACCTCACAGACGTTTTTTTTTTCCTTCACATTTTTAGAACACACTTTCCTTGAGGCTTGTTGAGTATGTACTGTGGTACTTACAAGCCCTGGAAAACTTTTGGACAGAACGAACAACTTTAAATGTTTACAAAAACACTAAAGAGAAGGAAAATGATACATATAAAACAAAAGGCATCAATAATATCAGATAACCAGTAAAATTGTTCATTTTCACTGGGTGGCTTAGGGTCAAGTGGCTCTCAGTTACAGTGTTCATTTGACCTCTAAATTTGTATCTTCTCACATTGCTTTACGTTTGCACACTTGATGGACTTAAGCTAGTCGCTATTTTTTTTCAGTCTGTTCTATTTTTTAAACCTGTGGTTAAAATCTGTCCCATGCTCTTTGGGGAGAAAGATGGGATATTTATAGTTGTGCATTGTTTAAAAATTATCACACATCTATTATGAGCACTTTTTCTAAAAGCTGATAGCTATTTTGATATTCTCACTACACAACACATGAAAGGTAATAATTGTGCAAACAGTAATTTCAGCCAGAAGCCAAAACAAACACACTAGATTTACCCTCAGCCCATACACACAGAGATAAATAGATACGCTTCTTTCAGATTTGCTTTAAATAGCTTGATAAAGGAAGTGAGTTTTGGGGAAAGAGAGTTTTGTTCCCAATTTAAATTTATTCAGCTAAGGAATGTGAATACACAGAGAGAGGAAGAGGAAGGGAGACAGATTGATAAAGGTGTAGATACAGTCTAGCTATAAATATAAAGACTCAAAGACCCGTTATGAAGTAGTGAAACTTATCTAAACCTGGAGGCATGCTCCTCATAATCCATATGCCTTAAAATTATTATCATTTGCAGAAAATTCAGGAAGAGGTGAAACTGCCATACACAGTGATATTTAACTTTTTCAACAATTTCTACTTCAGAATTACAGAACTGACTTAGGGTTTCTTCAAGCATTTTGTTTTTTCCAATGAAAAAAATTGCTGGTTGCTATTATTGTTGTTTACAGAAGATGCAAAATTTAGTTGTGATCCTACATTTACTATCTAGTGAAATATTTCATAGAATTTAATGAGGCCTACTTCAATGAGGTTTACATATGAAAAAATGCACAGGACTCTACTGTAAATCAGCTTTCCTGCTAAATTGCATCTTTCCCAGCCTAGTGAAATATATACTCCAGTGACCAGACCCCCTCCCCAAACATAAGCCTCAGTCTTGCCCAAACTTAGGTATTTAAAACCTATCAATTCTTAACAGCATTGATAAAGTCCGGCTGGGTTGATGGAAGTAAATGGGGATAGGGTGAGTTGTGTACAAGACATCTGAAAGATGATGAATTGGGAAAGATTTCCATGGGGGCAGGGAACAATCTATCTTTTCTTTTCCGTTTTTCCTACTGATATTCTGCTAATCATCATTGGCTAAACAAGATGTATAATTATGGTTACACGAATATGAATAATAATAGAGATATAATGTGAATATGATAATTGCAAAATCATCATATTCATATTCTCTATCAAAAAAGTAAGAGGCTTTCTTGTGATTCTTGAGTTGTTGGAAATCCTATCACAGCTAACCCACTAATTCTTGAGAGTTACAGTTTAACCTATTTAAAAGTACATGATAACCCTACAATAAAAGTGCTGATTAGAACTCCACCTTGTAGAATTTAACACTTTCTTCAGCGTCTAACATATTCCATTCAAGTCCAGAGGTACAAAAAATGTTTTTACAAACACTTTAAGAACTTTACAGGTAGTTCTATCCCTACGTATCTCTCCCCTGAACCACCCGCTATTGCAGGGGGACAAGGAAAAGCCGAGGAAGAAGAAGAAGAGACGACTTACCACTTGAGCGTCTGACTATGTTTTCCAAAAATGTATTCTGTGGTGCCACCAGCCCCCTTTTGCCCCCCGGCATCCTCCTGTGCCTGCAGAGCTGGGCTCTGGAGCCAAGAGGTTGCAGCGGGGCGGGCTGGGTGGATCTCGGAAGGTCTCTTGAGCCCAGTGCTGTGGAGTAGCTGTGGGAAGATTGATGAGGCAGTTCATGGTAGTAGCGCTCCAGCAGCTGGTAAAGCCCAGACTGTGGCAAGACTGCGCTCACAGCTCAGAAACTGCAGCCTCGGAGGAGATTGCGCCTGCGCGCTTGACCCGCTCTTGCTCTTGCCGCCGCTACTGCCCCAACGGGCAGGCAACATGACCAAGCCTGCTTTCCAAAGCGATCGCTCCCGAACCTGCTGCAGCTGGACGGACGATCAACCCAAACCAGAGTCTGGATCTCAAGGTTTCTTACACGGAAAGGGCGGGTAACCAGGAGATAAGGGATTGTGAACGGTGTAGAGCAGTTCCCTAAAAAACCAGGGAACAATAAACGAATTGTCCGACTTTTCTGCTTGTCAAGGACCGAGAAAAGAGAAACGATTCCTGTATTCCAGCATTGCTCCGGCTTCCCGAGAGAAAGTTTTCAAAGTGGTCTAAATCCCCAAAGGTTCCATCGAGCAAGTTCAGGACCCTGGACAGCTCCCAACTTGCCTGCCGGTTTCAGCGTCGGCCAAGCGCTTTCCCGTTTCCTTCGCTCGCTGCTTCTTCCCCGCTGCCCTCGTGAATCTGGAGTCAGCGGCGCCACTAGGTCGAGCCAGGGAAGGGCTGAGCGGTATTGCGATGTGGCCGCGCGATGCACATCTGCCTGGGACACAGAGCAAGAGCAGAAAAAAAAAAAACCCGGCGGAGAAGCCCCGCTTCACGCGCAGAGACCACCCCAGTCCTCTGAGCAGAAAGGCCAATCGCTGAAGTGAGAAAAGGGGACGGTTTCGGAAAGCAGAGGATTGCCAGGAGCGGTCCGCTCTCCAGGGGCGGGGCTGAGCTGTCCCGTTTTCCCCCTTTCCGCGTGGCCCTGCCTCCCCCGATTCCTTGAACTGGTGGCTCAAAGTGTCCGGTGGAGCTGTTCAGCCAAGGCGAATTACGGCCGTGGTGCAGCTCTCCGTCAAGAAAAAAAAGGCTAAATAATTCATAAGAGCTGGGCATTTGTTTCGGAAAGGGGAAAAAATGCAGAGGTGGAGGCGAACGAGAGAAGGGCGAGCGGGGAAATGAAGAGCTAGTGGGGGCGAAGGCGGCCACTCGGTTCACTCGGATATAGAGGATGGAGTAGGAGGAGAGGAAAGAAAAGAAAAGGCCAACTTTCTTTTCTGCTTCGGGTTGGAGAAAGTTGGAAAGGGAGACACTGGAAAATCGTCCTTTGGAAGGAATCAATGAGGGTTCTTTGTTTCCTGAATCCCTTCATCTTTAGCCCACCATCGCGAAGTGGAAACTCCGTGTTCCAGAGCAGAATGACTTTGAATACCACGCGAAGTGAAGGCTACCTAGGAGGAAGGGCTAGATCCCTTTTTGACTCTGTTTGGGGACTTCACCAAGGCATCTGATTGACTTAGCTCACAGCACCTCTCATTGTATGCTCCGTATTTTAAATGTTGGATATGGAGTCAAGAAATATCCCTTAATTATTTAGAAGGGAGATCTATTCAAGTAAAACAGGTAACACTGTAGACACCTTTCAGTCTTCATCTGCATTTTCTGAGGACTTGCTGGTTTTCACAGTGCTTTCTCACAAATTAAGACTATATCTTACTAGCGATTTATGGAGCATCACACAATCATTACCTTGGCACCATAAAGCCTATATGCATTACTGATATATTGGGAGAGAGATGGCTGATTTTACTGCTAAAATCACTAGTGAAGAAATGGTATGTCTTCATTGGGGTGTTTTCTTCAAAATGATATGTAATATAATGGGATTTGCTCCCAAGTAAGTTATTTATTTATTTAGTTCAATTTATATGCCACCTTTCTCCGGAGACTAAATTAGAATGGCTTGAAGCCTCAATGGTCTATTTATGACACAAGTTTCTTCTTTTTTACTCCCGCCTTGCCTCTGAATATACAAGTGTCAGGGTTTCCTTTCATTTCTTTAATAAAATGAATAAACAAAGTCCATCAGCTCTCTCATTTGTCTTAAGATTTGTCTCATTCTATCTCATTCTCCATCTCTTGAAGAGTTCTCAGCCTCCCATCATAAAGGGTAGGATTTTAAATCTGACCTCTTGAAGTCAGATTCCTGGTGCTTAAGTAAGTAAGAATTTCAAATTCTTACTTTCCTCCCAATTGTTACCTAGAGAAGACAAAAGCTGAACCTGGCACATTCGGCATGAAAAAGATGTACTCAATCATTAACCACAGCAATGTAATGTTCTTTATAAATAATGAGTTTCATTAAAAACTTAGTGGCTAAAAGCATATGATTAGTTCTTCCTTGGGTTTTTTTTTTCTTTTTTATGCATTGTATCAACTTGATCCATATGGCTAATGTTTCCTAAAAGTCAGAAAATGGATTCACTTAGAAACAACTATGTGAACTCTGTCATGCACATATCTGGCAGCTTAACATACGATATCAGAGAGTTCTTACACCTTTTTTTGCATGCAGATTCTCTTGTTAAAGTGTACTGAGCCTAGCCTGGAGAAAATGATAAAAGCTTTATGCTCCATTCTAGATATAATTCCAAATTATAGATCTAATTCTAGATCTAATTAGTAGGTATCTGTAATCTCAATGGGGACATAAGAAATGGGTCAGCCTTGGTGATTTTTATCATTTGGTTGTCTGTTAAAAGCAACATTTAAATAGATGAGGCATTTATTTAACTGAATGCATTTTTATAGCCTTTCAGAAGCACGGTGTATTTCAGACATTCAGGGATCAATGCATTGCAATAATATTTTGATGCCCTTTTTTTTACTACAGAATTTAATGTATTATTTGGTACATTTGACCAATGCACTAATTGGAAGAGAGAGAGGGGGCGGGGAAGAAAGTCTGTGTGTGTGTGTGTTTGCATAATAAAAATTTCCAGTGGCATAATACAAGGAAGGACAGATCATTTGTACTCATGTATCTGTGGAGCCTTTTCCAAGTACTGGAGTAACAGTTACGTTGTTTGAAAGGAGGATCTTCATGTCCCAAACAACTGGTAAGTGAAAAAAACAGTTTTCAAATGATAGCTTATGAGGATTCAGAATAGAATTTTGCAACTCAAAAACAAAATTATATGCTTGCACTTAAATGTGTATTCTCCACTGTACATTTATATAAGTTGTGTAAATTTATTTTGAGGACTTTTTATTGTGCTTGCAATAACTAATTGGATAAAAATCAAGCCTCAGCAGCAAAAGATTCAGGGAAGCATGCCATTGTATATTATTTTTCTTATTGTTTCTAGTGAGGCACAATACATGTAGTTCTTGTTTAGCAACTGGCTTAGTATCAGTAACAGAGTTGGAAGGGACCTTGGAGGTCATCTAGTCCAACCCCCTTGCTCATTAGGAGACCTATAGTAGGGATTCAAACCACCGAACTGCCGACCTTTCTGATCGACAAGCTCAGCATCTTAGCCACTGAGCCACCTAGCCAGTGACCATTTACAGTTACAATGATGATGACTTTGCAACCAATCCACATTGTAAGCCGCCCTGAGTCTCCAGAGAAGGGCGGCATATAAATTAATTTTTTTTTAAAAAAAATCCTCACATAAATCTTTGCAAGTCTGTAAAGCAAAGGAAAGGAAAGGAAATAAAGTGTAAGCACAGTTGCTGTTTCACATAGTAGCCTCCTTGCTTCATTGTTGTATTGCCAATCCCAACTATGGTAGCTAAACAAGGACTACCTGAACAACTTGTTAGAAAAAGTAAAGCATTCGTGTGACTTGTATAATTGAAAGCTGCTGTGCTGCCATCAGGAATTGTGCCCATTCTGCTTTTACTTGAATGACATCCTCATATTGTTTTGCAGATAATATGGTAGTGTTCCTTACTCACAATTATGCAGCACTGAAGCTACCTTTGATTAATCTTTTATATCAAATCAGTCACTAACTTTTGCTCTTGACTCATGTACACAAGAGGCTGTAACCTCCTAGCTTTGGACTAATCACTGGATCCTCCCCAGTTTGTTGGTTTCCACGGAGAGGGCTTTACCTTAACAGAGCCCATATATGCAGTCACAGTATCTGGGATAAAGTGATGAAATGCGAGCAAGGTAAAGTGATGTTCTAGGTAAAACATGGTTTCTCAGATCGATCCAACTACTCCCAAAATGCAAAGATCATGGCAGAAAAAGTACCCAGGTCTAATTAGGATATTAATATGATTATCAAATTTAAACCAGATTTAATTAAAGTAAGAATTATTACCCAGCTGACAAATTTTATACAAGATGTTAAAACTACTTTCCTCATTTTTCTTTTTTGGACAGCAAGCAAATTTGAATAATTCTGATGTTTGCCAGTTAATTGGCAACTAAAATTAGTTCTGGTTTCAGCCAATTTTTATTCTTATGGAAATGACACTGGTGGCAGCAAAAATTAAAGTAAATGAATGGAAAGTTGAATTTGAATGCAAAGGAATGGAAATAAGTGATAGTAATGGGCAAATGTGCATTAATAAAGAGAAATCATATTTTTTTGTAACTTTTGCCTACCATTTCCCTTTTTAGAAATCTTGTTTAACTCAGTTTAGAACTGATAAGTGTCATATAATTTTCAATAATTAACATGTCATCTGTACACTCCCTGGAAGTGCTCATCCTGCAGATTGTGGCATAATTGTCAATCTGGGGAAGAATGAAAGGGAGAAGGGTAGATTATGAAGGAGAACAGCAGGCAGAGCTGTGGGTTGGAGTTAAATGTGTCATCAGCTTAGAATCCTTGCATTGCCACAAGCAATCCAAGTCCAGCCTCCCTTGAATTCCTTTGAACCTTATCTAGCACCAGTTTAGTGTTGTTAGTTGATAGATTCTTGTGTATAGGCTTAAATAAACCTTCTCTGCTGCAACTTAACATATGGTCCCGATCCTTTGCATCTGGCAGATTCTTCTTCATGAACAGAAGAGATATTGGAGAAACTTTCAGGTTTGTATTTGATATTTGACATTTATTTATTTTATGAAATACCTATTTTTCAGGGTATAAGACGGACTGGAGTATAAGATGCACCTACCTTTTTTGGCGAGGAAAAGAAGAAAAAGAAATCTCCCTCTGCCTCTGCGCAATTTTGCCTCATTGCAGCAAACAGCAAACAGCTTGCTTTACTTTCATTTTCATTTTCAACATAGTTTGATTAGCACAAGGGGAAAAAAATCTGCTCCAGCAATTTACCTTTTTGCAGCAAGCAACAGAGCCCTGTGCAAAACAGCTGAGAGCAAATCAGCTGAGAGTCGGGAGGCCAATCCAATCAACTTCTGCTAATTAGGCTGCGTTGAAGCTGAAAGGAGCTATTTTTTCTTGTTGTTTGCTTGCAAGGAGGTAACTGCTACGAGGCAGAGGCCAAGAGTTGGGAGCCAGTGGATGGGCAGGGCTACATTCAGTGTATAAGACGCACCTAAATTTTCACCCCCTTTTAGGGGGAAAATAGGTGCATCTTATACTCCAAAAAATATGGTATAATGATAGCTGTCGTGCTGAGTCCATAAGATTAAAGTTTGGAAGCTTACCCAATATCAGAAATCCTCTAAATCCACATAACTTTAGCTGTGTTTCCTACCTTGGTAGAGAAGCTTGGTTATTCTTATTGCCACCACCTCTCTCCCATTCTCTCCCTTCACAATCCCAAAGATAGATTGCTTTAAACTCACCATGTGAGAAAAATGGTGCTCCTACAGCTGTATGTCCTAATAAGTAAAAGGAAAAATACATGATAAAAAGGAAATACATTCCATAGCATCACCTACCAGCCTATGGAATCTGGCTAGGGAAATAATCCCTTTTCATTTCCCTGTCTGTAGGGAAATAGATTAATTTCACACGCACGCTCACATTTTCAGTGCCGGGAGAACTGGTTGCTAGTTCACGTGCTGCCCACCTCTGCTTACACTTCAACTGCTGTAGTTACTTCAGGATCAGCTGCTCTGAAAAAACGTCAGAGTCAAGCCTACAAGGCAACCAGTGGGGCAGTGGTGGTATTCAGCCGGTTCTATCCGGTTCGGGCGAATCAGTAGCATTGGCTGCCGGTTCCTCCGCCCACCCGCCCGGACTTAATCACGTCCCATATTTCCATGTTTTTGACGCTCTACGCATGCGCAGAAGGCATGCATGCTCACATTTATGAACCGGTAGCGAAGGTAAGTGAATACCACCCCCACAGTGAAGTCACTCCAAAGAGCTTTAGATTTGATGCAGTGACTGTTTTAACTTTGGATCAGGAAGGCAGCTGGTAAGAAATAAGACCTAATTCCCTATCTGGCACTCAGAACTGCTGTTTTATTTGCTTCACAATAGGGTCAATCTTGATGGCTCCCTTTTTCTTCAAATGACAGGACTGCCCATGGTTTCATCACTGAATTCAATTTGTTGGTTCTGAACGACATGGTGAACCAGAAACTTACTACACAAGTTGATTTGGCAAAACCCAGTAGTTTAAAATATGATTGGCCAATTTCTGGTTCAGTGGGCTGAATGAAAACAACTACTAGTCTTTGCATGATTTGTATATTTTCACATTATGCATTAATTCATTAGATCAAGTAACACATCAGGAACCTTATGGCAAAACAACAGTATTCCCTCCTGATAGGCAGCAGCTTTCCCCCCCACTTTGCTAACTAAATCTTTTAAACAGAAGAGGCTATGACTGAATTCTCTATATGCAAGACAAAGGCTTCACTATTGGCTACTATGGCTCATCCTCATCTGATGAACAATGAACATTACTGCTACTAGACTGGGACAGTAAAAATCCAGACAACTAATCCAGAAAATGATAACTCGTTGCTGCCATCTAGAGTTGTCTGGAATCTGCAGCAGAAACAGCAAAATAGTCCACAGCTCAGCCGGGAAACTTTTTCCCCTTTCTATTTTAACTCTCAATCACCCCCAAATTTTGAATCGTCGCTGCTTCATTTTCTCACTCCATACTTTGGGGATGGGGAAGATATTCTAGTTCTAGATACTGCCCATCTACAGTTCTTGGCTTCACACCTCCAGTGTTGAGCTGAGAAAGGGAGGAAGAAGATTTTTTAGCTTCTGCTTTTGCCAAAATAATTGCCTGATATTTAAAAGAAAGAACTCTGGAGAAAGATACATTAGAAATCCCGAAGGCGTGATATTGTCTTTTTATTTCTTGACATTGTATTGAAGTATCAGAAAGCTATTCAAGTTAATTTCTGGGTGAGTTAGAAGCAAAGGGCAGAGAGCAGAACTACCAAAATCAATAGTCATAAAAACACAAAAGGAAAACAACACTGAAAATTCTGTCATTAAGTGACATAGTCATAAGTAAAAAACAAGAACATGTGAACCTGCCATTTAGTGGCAATTAGTGATAGCATTTCTGGTAATCCCAGTTGCCATCATTAAACAAAGATTGCATAGATCATATGAAGCCCTCATGTGACTACACCTTCTGATTTCCTTTCCCATTGACTCTGCTTATGGGAAGCCAACATGGAAGGTCACAAATCGCACTTATATGCCATGGATATGTTGTGAGTCATACAGTCCAATTGTAACCACCACTCATTCAATGCCATCATAATTTAAACAGTCAATGAATGAATGGTTTTAAATGAAGACCACCTGCACTTAGAAGCAGAAATGCAAGATAACTCACCCTCTCAACACCATTGACAAAGATGCAGCAAAATTGTTTTGTTTCCTCCTGGGTGGAATTTTGGGTGTCTTTCTTAATTTACCTCGCTTATCAGCAATTTTTTAGATGCTGAACTACAAATCCCATTACCTGCAGTGGCAGGATATCAATTTTGCTTTGCATATAATTTATTTTTTTGTAAGGAGTATTGTCTGTGTTCTCATAACTTGCTTTTCTCATTTACTGAATTAACTCATTTTGCAGAGTGTAAATGATAAATTGAATCATAAATTAACCCAATGATCTTGTTTTTCCTATCAGTTAGGGTGCACCTGGCTACCAAGTACAAGTGTAAGTCTCCAGAACCTGACCAATTACACCCAAGGCTCTTGCAGAAGCTTCCCGATGCCATCTTGGATATGGCTTTCTGTGATTTGTGAGAAAGAATAGACAAATTAAGAAAAGATCTGGAAAACTGCAAGCCTTGCTCCTGCCTTTAAAAATGAAGGAAAGAGTACTTGAATAACTATAGACCGATGAGCTTAATAGTGATATTGGACAAAAAAAGCAGTCAATTTATGAGCATTTCGAAAAGAAGAAAGCATCACTTAGCAGGATTTATGGAAAACAAGTCACAATAAACCAACTCAAGTTCTACTTTTGATAGTGACCAGCTATGATGACCATGAGAATTTATTGGACATAGTGTAACTTGAGCTCAGTAAAGTATTACATGAATACTGTTAGGGAAAGTGGCAAACACTAGCTGGATGTCACTATTATTAGACTGATACATGGCTGGCTGAACAATTGTCCCCAAGAAGTATGTATCAATGAATCTTTGTCAAACTGAAAGGAGATGCCAAGTGCCAAACTGTATCTACCCCATATGCAGCTCATTATATTTAGAGACAAGTTGGATCAGTATTAGAAATTGTGATTGATGACAGCCAGGGAGGGGTGGGGAAACATCGTAGGGTATAAAAATCCAGGAAGATTGACAATTGACAATTGACTAGATTGACTAGAACAATTGGCAGCAATAGGCAAGATAAATTTCAACAGGGACAAATACAATTTCTTTTGGTTAAGAAAAATCAAAGGCATGGGTATAAAATGCAGAAGACCATACTGGGTGTCTGAAAAAGATCTGAGTGAATCACAAAGAGAACATGAGTCAACAATGTGATGAAGAAAAAAACCATCATCAACAGAAGAATGGTATCAAAATCAAGAGAAGTCATCATCCTTTTCTCTTTTGCTTTGGCAAGACCACATGTAGAATATTGCATCTGGTTCTGAGCACTGCATTTTAGGAAGGCCACTGAGGAACTGAAGTATGTCCAGAGAAGATCAACCATGATGAAAAAAGAATTGGGGGGGGGCATGGGGAATAGGTGCCAATGTTGGGCATCTTTAATGAAAAATAGAAGACTTTAAGGAGATAGGATAGCTGTTCGCAGGTGTCTAAGGGCTATCACTAATATGCAACCTTCTGTTGCTGATCCCTAAACTTGTTGGGAATCTCCCACCCAGGCAAGGGAGTTAGCCTTGAGTTCTTGCACAGCCACAAGAGACATCTAGGACTGATTCCCTGTTAGGTTCCCTGTAACATTATCTGTTTGTTCCCAAGGGAGGGCATGCAATCCAAGGAGATTCTTGTACTATAGGTAGAATGTAATAAAGTATTCAATCTGAAACTTTTATGTGTGGATCTGGTTACTTGCACCTGACAAAACTTTGGGCATCTCCAAGGGAAGGTTGTACTATATGTTCCTGGGGGTTGGGGTGGGGGAATAATTGAAAAGCTATAAAACTTGCCCAATGAAATCAACCTCTTTTGTGAGCTTCTTCCATGGAATTTTCTCCCTGTAGCTTTGCTCCCTGCAGACATTTTGGTAGCAACTTTTCTGATGGTGTAAATATTGGGATTTCATTAATGAAGCTTTATTAATTGTAATTGCCTTGGGTCTTCCCCTGTGAAGCCCCACTTTGATATCTGACACAAAAATATTTAAGAGAAGCAGTATGTCCAATCCTTTCTTTCTACAAGGATATTAAACAGAAATAAAAACAAAAATTAAGGTTACAATCCACCAAGCTTTACATATTGTTTAAATGGAATGACTTAATCTTTAGCTGACCTGCAAATACAGGCTTTTGGGTTATAAACAATTTAAAAATAGTACCAAAAATAGAGGTTCTAAAAATAGCAAACATGCATGTAGGGCAAAACAAAAAACACATGCATAATTAAAACCACTGAAGCAGCCCATCAGAAGTTAAAATGAATTTAAAAGCCTTACTGCAGCAGATAGAGGTAATGTACAAGAACCAGGAAGAAGACAATCACAGTGATCCAAGATCACTTAGTCTACCTTCTTCTTCAATGCAAATATCCTAATTAAAACATCTCTGACCCAGCTATTTAACTTGTGCTTCAGTATAGTAATTGGTTCCTCTGTTCTGGGTGTCAGCAACCCGCAGCTCTGGAGCCACTTGCAGCTCTTTGAGCCCTCTCCTTCAGCTCCCTGTCCTATCACTGGCTGGCTCTGCCCCTTGGCCTCCCCTCCCAGTCACTCCTAGCCTGGCCTGAGAAGGTAAGGGCAACAGCAGGGAGTGGAAAAGCAGCCAGGACTGATTCTCTGACGCCTCTTGCTGGAGCTTCTTTAGCCCTTGTTGGTGCTGGGCATGCCTTGGTCACTTGGGGAGATGTGCAACCTGCTCTCTGCCCAAGACACTGGCCCAATGCCAACCTTGCTAACACAAGGGCTGGTGAGGTGGGAATGGGATCCGGGAGGAGGTGTCGACGGAAAGGGGGATGGACCCGCAGTGCCCAGCTTTAAGAAGCTCAGGGCAGCGGGAAAAGGTGGCTGGCCCCACTGAACCTCACATGCCCACCCTGGGGGTCAGGAAAGCTGAGGCTGGGCCAAGCCAGCAAGCTCTCCTTGGGGCTTTTTGCTACTCCTTTTCTTTCTTCTTTTTGGAAATCCAGGCTGGCTGAGGAACCAGTACAAACCGCAGTGGAGTGCAAACCTTCAGGCGACCCTCCTCCTTCTCCTCTCACAACCTCCTGGTCAGCTGTGGCAAGGCTGGGAGTGTGCCCACAAGCAGGGCGTACCCTCCTCAAGTGAGCAGGCAGGCTCAGCCAAACACAGCAAAGGTGTGCCTGGGGCAGGCAGCTGCTCACTTGAGGAGCATCTCCCCACTCATGTACACACTCCCAGCCCTGAGGAGGAGGAGGAGGTGGGTCACCCAAAGGGAAGCCTCCGCTGTGGTTCATGGTCATTCCTCAACCAGTCTGAATTTCCAAAAATAAGGGGGGGAAAGAGTAGCGAGGAGCCCCAATGAGAGCTCACTGGGCTTTCTGAGAGAGTGAGAAGAGACACAGACACAGATACAGAGAGAGAGATACACAGAGAGAGGGGTGGAGGGAGAGAGGGAGAGATAAAGAGGGAGAGGGGGAAAGACAGAGAAAGAGACAGAGGGGAAAGAGAAGGAGGAGGAGAGTCATAGAGAGATAGAGAGGGGGGGAGAGGGAGAGGGGGAGAGAGGGACATAGAGATACAGAGAAAGGGGAGAGACTGGGGAAGAGAGGGTGAGGGGGAGAGAGGGGGGAGAGGGTGCAGGAGAGGTGGAGAGAGAGGCAGAGAGATAGAGAGAGGGAGGAGTGAGAGGGAGAGGGGGAGAGACAGAGAAAGAGAAAGAGAGACAGAGGGAAGAGAGAGGGAGGGGGAGAGACATAGAGATACACAGAGAGAAGGAGAGACTGGGGAAGAGAGGGAGAGGGGAAGAAAGAGGTACAGAGAGAGGGGAAGAGAGGGTGGGAGAGAGAGCAGGAGAGATGGAGAGAGAGACAGAGATACAGAGAGGGAGGAGAGAGAGGGAGAGGGGGAGAGAGATACACAGAGAGAGATACAGAGAGAGTGGGACAGAGGGTGGGAGAGAGCAGGAGAGGGAGGAAGAGGGAGAGAGATACAGAGGGGGAGAGAGGGGAAGTTAGAGAGAGAGATAAGAAAGAAATACAGAGAGGGGGGGAGAGGGGGAAAATAGAGAGTGGGAGAGAGATCTATAGGGAGATACAGGGAGTGGGAAAGAGAGACATAGAGAGATACAGAGGAAGAGAGGAGGAAGAGATAGATACAGAGAGAGGGGAAGAGAGGGAGAGGAGGAGATAGAGATACAGAGATACAGAGAGAGGGGGGAGAGAGAGGGGAAGATAGAGAGGGAGGGAGGGAGGGAGGGAGGGAGGGAGGAGAGAGAGAGAGAGAGAGAGAGAGAGAGAGAGAGAGAGAGAGAGAGAGAGAGAGAGAGAGAGAGAGAGAGAGAGAGAGAGAGAGAGAGAAGGGTTTTGTGGTTCCTGGTTCTCCACCCTAATGACCGGCTGGATAGGCGTGGCTAGGTGGATCATGTGACTGGGAGTGAGTGATATCAAGCTGGTCATGCCCACCCAGGTTTTGTGGCTCCTGGTGGGTTTTTTTCCCCTTTCTTTCTTTCTTTCTGTGGGAAACAGGTCCAAATGGCTCTGAGTGTTTCAGGTTGCAGACTCCTGCTCTGCTCAATCTTTTTGTTTTTCAAGTATATTCAGTTGAATCTGCCTATCTGTTGCTTAAATCCATTATTCCTGCATTCTAGGGTGATAAAAGATTCCATCTTTTGTGGTATAGCAATAGCACTTAGACTTATATACAGCTTCACAGTGCTTTACTGCCCTCTCTAAGCAGTTTACAGAGTCAGCATATTGCCCCCAACAATCTGGATCCTCATTTTTCCCACCTCGGAAGGATGGAAGGCTGAGTCAACCTTGAGCCGGTGAGACTCAAACTGCCAAACTGCAGGCAGAAGTAGCCTGCAATACTGCATTCTAACCACTGCACGGCACCATGGCTCACCTAAAGATTTAACCCTTTAGATGCTGTTGCATCTGGAAACATCTTGGCCTGGAATCCAAAAGTCAACAAAGCAGGTACCATGTGAGCCTCCTTTAGGGATAGCACTCCAAAGCTAAGAGGCAGTGTTACAGTAAGGGCAGCTTTCAAGCACCCACTCCTTGGTCTTTGCATAGAAGTAAAAATTAGCTGGATCTAGAAAGAGTTTTTGAAGACGGTTCACAGCAGGGTCCAATGTGCTGTTGGGAAGTTTAAGCATGGAAAAGGAGGTGAAACAAAGCACGACCATTGATATCACCACTGATATCACAATAATATTTCAATCCGCATTGAAACTGTATTTTCCACTGTTTCCAATACAACTGATATAGGGGGAAAAACCCAGCATCAATTATAATGCATCTCTAGCAAATAACACAACAGTTTCAAATTCTACTGTATTGTAAGTTGTAGAATTTTTGCAGTGTCCTTGTCTGCACCTCTTTGTCTTGCCTACTTTTAAAACCTCCAAATTGCATTGAATTTAGCATATGCACTCTGGCAAATCCAAAATGTCCAGGAGAGGATGGCTTTCAAGACATCCTTTTAAGCGAGAATCTCTTTTTCCCTGCTCCCAAATGTTCCTGTGAGGACCACTGCTCACTTAAGTGTTTTATATTATGTTAGCATAGACTGAACAAGGTTGTATATGAGGTGCAAGCAGTTGCTTTTAATCACATAGTATCCTGTGTATTTTTCTATTGTATTTTGTTCTGTATATCTATTGTTAGATTGGAATTACATTTCTGAGACAAGTAAACCATTTGTTATACCAGCCAAAGCTAGTGGTGCAGAATAGCAGTTACACATTACTTGTTCACTTTCCTTATGGGACACATTTTTACTCCATTCTTCAGATGAAAAACAAAAGTCTTTTGAGGACAGGACATTTAAGATTAGTAAAAAGCTTCCCTTTGAATTACAATCTCATAGACACAGCAGAAAATGAAAATGGATGGGGGACAGGGAGAAGAGAAATGAGCAAAGTGTGGGATTCATTCTTGCCTACAAGTAACTGGAATATTTATGGTTCTGAGAGTTTGGACAGGTTTCCCTCACTTCAACAGACAGTAGTTGCTGCCAAGTGACGGATAATGGAGAAAGAAGTTTAATGCAGAAAGTAAGAGCTGCCCTATTTGTTTTTTCTTCTTCATCTCAGTCATACCATGATAGCCAGGGGTGGTTCTACTTAACTTTACTACCAATTTACAACAGGATCATATGCGCAGATCGCCTATGACGACATCTGGAGCGGTGGGCAGAGCCTCCAGCCAGTTTTACTATTGGTTCTTGCAAACTGGTCTGAACCGGGGGTAACCCACCACTGATGATAGCTAAGGAGCAATTGCCTACTTGATGATGATCAACAGATTCTCTGACACTGGGATCCTTCTTAAATGCTATTAACTCAGTTTCTGAAGTGAAACAAGGGGTGACAATCTTCTCAGAGTTACATCCTAGCCATCAAACTCTTTCCACATGGAGGCTCACTTGGTTGGTACCAGGGGTGAAATCTAAAATTTCTTACTACCAGTTCTGTAGGCATGGCTTGGGGCGATAATGTGACTGGGTGGGCGTGGCCAATTTCTTTTTTTTTTTTTACTTTTAAAACCATTTTTTCTACAACCTCTTCAGCTAAGAGGTTGTAAAAAAAATGTTTTCAAAAGGCTCTGACGATCCCAGCTGAGTTGGTGGTTTGGAGAACTAGTAGCAAAAATCCCCGCCCACCCCCAATCCCAGCTGAGCTGCACAATCAGCAGAGGCTTTTTAAAAACTCAGCTGGGATCGGCATAGCATTTAAAAGAAAAAAAGGGTTTTTTTCTTTTAAATGTCTTTGATGAGCTGCGCGATCATCAGAGGCTTTTTTTTTTACTTTTAAAAGCATTTTTTTGACCATAGTTGTAGAAAAAAATGCTTTTAAAAGTTTTTTAAAAAGCCTCTGATGATTGTGCAGCTCAGCTGGGATTGGGGGTGGGTGGGGATTTTTGCTACTAGTTCTCCAAACCACCCGCCTCCATCGCTACCAGATCGGGCGATCCGGTCTGAATCGGGAGCATTTCACCCTCTACCTATTTGTGATGCAGTTTCCCAGGCTTTTCGATGAATTGTGTTTTTCCTTTCCGCAGGGAGTTTTTTTTTTGTTTGTTTGTTTCCTAGATGTTAAGAGTGAACCAATGTAAATTCATTTTATTGTCATAGTTTTATAGGGTATCTTGTACTAAATATCTCTGGCTTGTCACAGCTTGTGCTTTATTTTAAAAACTGAATACAAGAGAATGTGAGAATAGATTTTTCAGTTCTTTTCCCCCCTCGTAACAGACATAATAGATGAGGCTGGCTCCAAGCTACTTTTGGCTGTACCAATGGAATTTGGTCACTGCAGAGAGAGCAGATCGAGAAAATCCTTTCTGAGGCAGAAAAGGAATCCACCTGCTTGCTTCCATTCTTGTGCCTTCCTTCCATCAACTCTTCCCACGAATGGAGAATCTTGGTTCACCTTGTAGACAGACAGCCTTCTCTATAGTATGTATCTATCTTAGGTCTGTCTAAATCAGCCTTAATTCCATTTAAATTGGATATTCAAGCCTTGAAGACTCCTAAAGGTGCTTTTTTTCAGGAGGCAACTGGACTTTCTGGTTTTTCTTTTAAGATGTTTTGCTTCTCATCCAAGACGTTTCTTCAGCTTTGACAGGATAGTGGGGAATGGAAGGATTTATATTCCTTGCAGACAGCTGGTCATCTGCACCTTTTTAGAGGGTGGTTGAAGCACTTGGAGGTTTATCTGTGTCCTCAGGGTCACCTGAGTAGTGCTCCTGGTTCCTGTACTCTGCAATTTTTCCCCTCTCTGGAAATCCATTCCTACTCCCACACCATCCAAAGGGTGTTCATCCCAAATTGTATAGTTAAAACTCTGTAGAAATTCTCAGTCATCCAGGCCATGGTTGTCCTAAAGGTGCTTTTGTTTCAGGAGGCAACTGGACTCTCTTGTTTTTTCTTTTAAAGACATTTCATTTCTCATCTCAAAAATTCTTATTTTTCTCATGAAAAAAAAAAGCACTTTTAAGACAACCATGACCTAGATGACTGAATTTGTACAGAATTGTTGATAGAAATCAATACAAAAATGTTGCCCATGCAGTTTTGTCCAATTTTCAAAACAAATGGAGCTGTTCTATTTTTGACAGAATGGGGTAAAAATAGCAAAAATGGCAGACTGTCTAGAACATATTAATCTTGATTCATATCAACTGAATACCTTTAATCTTTTGACTGCAGACATTTTTTAACTATCTCACCTGACTTATCCCTGTAAAGTGGGGTGATTTGCAGTCTGTTATCACTGACTTTCTGGGGCACCAGGTGGGCTGGTATAGCTAGTTAGCAAGCTTGATCCTTCTTAGAGAGGATCTTATCATTAGTCTCCCTGGTGGGAAGGCAGGCTAAGCAAGGCAACTCCCAGTTATCTTGAGAAGACCAGCATAGAAGTATGAGATTTCATTAGCACAAGAGAAAAAACAGGAGCTGACATGGGAAAAAGATTTGAGAGCAGGGAAGTTGAATGTTCTTCCACTCTAAGAGAATTCTGATAGGCAAAGAGTTTAATCAAAGAACCAAAGAAATAGACCCATCACATCACCCAACTCTTTCCCAGTGTTCTTCAAAAGAGTTTTAAATTGCAACATCAAAATTTGTCTATAACAACCGCAGAAACAATAGAAAAGTTCCCAAAACTGCGAAGTGCTTAGAAAAACTAGGAAGTCTTTCAAAGCCATGTAATCTGATTCACTGCTTTGAAGCGGTGTATCAGCTGAATCTGCTGTAAAGAAGTGAGTTGACTGAAACTTTACTGAATTACTGAATTAAAGCACATTTTCTAAACTTTGTCCAGACCGCTCCTCACCTCTAAGAAAAGATTGTGTGATGCTTATGGGACAGTCACCCCAAACACTTGTGAGTTTAGTACTTTGAAGGCCCTCATGGTCCAACACATTGGTCTTCTCATCATTCTTGTCGCCCATCTCCTCCCACTTGTGACTGCATGACTGTAACTTTGTTGCTTGCATCCTTGTGATTTATATTGCTATTGATTGTTTCCTAGTATGATTTGATTGCTTATTGTACCATATGACTGTCACTGGGTGTTCTGCCTCATGATTCTTGACAAGTGTATCTTGTCTTTTTATGTACACTGAAAGCATATGCACCAAAGACAAATTCACACTTGGCCAATAAAGAATTCTATTCTATTCTATTCTATTCTATTCTATTCTATTCTGTCCTATCTAAGACAGCAACAGGAAATGAGCACCTCAGGCACAAGACTGCTTCTCCTGACAATAATTGGAAGGGCACCCTCCAAAAACCCAATTGTAGGATCAACCTTAAATGCAGATGAAGGAGAAAAATCCATGAAAGTTTTCATACATAGTATGATAAGACTTTAATATTAAAATTTATTTATTTAATTTTTAAATTTATTTATTTAATTTTTAAATTTATTTATTTATTAAATTTATATACCGCCCTACTCCCAGACGGGACTCAAGGCGGTGAACAGCCAGAATAAGATACAATAAATACAAAAGTTAAAAAATCATATTAAAACAAATTAAATAATTTGGCTCAACAGTTTAAAAATCCAATTATAAAAATTTAAAATCCAATATAAAGGAGGTTAAGCCAGCCCAGCTTGTTCAAATAAAAATGTTTTTAAGGCGCGGCGAAAAGTACATAGGTCCTGTAACTTCCTTATCTCAGGGGGGTGAGATGAGGTGAGATGCACAAAAAGGCAATTATATATATGCCCATACATGATCATAAAGAGCCCTAAAATGCCATACCCTGTTTCCCCTAAAATAAGACATCCCCTGATAATAAGCCCAACTGAGCTTTTGAGTGCCGGGCAATAAGGCCAAGTGCTTATTTTAGGGTTCAAAAAAAATATAAGACAGGGTCTTATTTTCAGGGAAACATGGTGCCCAAAGTTGCCCAACAGAAAAATATTATTTACATTAATAATATGATTCTGTCACTTGCTTTTTATTTTGTTCTTGCCAAATTCGCTAAAAAAAACCTATATAGTACTATATAGTAAATCAGTAGTCAGGTTGACAGGTGTTACTGTATAGAAATTAAAGTCTCATACATCTGGACGGCACCAAATTAGGGAAACTGCTACAATGTCACTTTTTCTCCAGCAGCTCAAGGTAATATACACGACAAACCTTTCTTCATTTTTTTTTCCACCCAAAAATCCAACAAGGTCAATCAAATTGACCCAGATGATTGGCCCAAAATCACTTCGTGAATTTCCTTCCCAGGCTGAGGGAAGACTTGAAGTGAGTTTCTCTGCTCCTAATCCAACATCCTAACCCCTGTACCACATTGGCTGGTTGGGAACTATGTTTTCCAGGTATTGTCAAGTAAGGCTAGGCCATTTTTTAGATTTCAAGGAGAAAATGTCTTTCAGACTATGCTTGGGTACACGTACAATATCTGGCAACAAACCTTTAAACCAAACACGCCTATTCCCGGAATCACACAGCTCAGCTACTTTAAGAAATGGGTGACAGTTCTTACAGGAGAACTGTTTCACACTCTACGCTCTTCAGATCTGAAGTGCTGCCCAACCTTGTTATTAAAGCAGATTTGTAAAAAGAAAAGTGCCATAAATCAACCTTACCAGAAGCCTGAACAGAACCCCCCCCCCCATTTCTTTTTTTTTTTTTACTTCTAAATCTAGATGAGCAAGCTGCTGTGATGCAGTGATGGACCAAAAAAAAAAACCCCTTTGTGCATGTTTGGAAGAACTCTTCTTGTACTTTGCACAGGGATATTTTCTTGGCGAGGGCGGGAGTGTCAAAAAGAGCCAAGAATGCATAATCAAACCCTCACTTCTTTTTTTTTTTATGTACATCACGGCTGCCATCTTGGTCTCTGGAATTAGGCACACAGACAAACTCAGATGCCACTGACTTCATCAATTTAAAGCAGAGACACAGCCTTATTTAGGAGGGAGATGATGCTGAATCTATGGAGCTGAAGGAAGAGGTGTGAGGTCACTATTCAAGACCAATAGAGCAATTACTTAAATCAATCTAAATATAGCCATTCACCTGGATGTGTTTTATTTCCTTTTAAAAGTTCCATGTGAAGTGGGAAGAGTAAATATTTTTCGGCAGTTTTCTATTTCGGTTTCAAATTGTGTTTATTTATTGTGTTCCCCCCCACCGCCCCAATTAATATCCGAGGGTGCCAAGGTGTGACAGGCACATATGGAGCTGTCTGCCTGAGCACCAAGCAAGAACCACCCACGTAGATATAAAAATATTTCCAAATATTTGAGAGGGGAAAATGCGATCAGAAATGCTCTGAGTTGCCCTATATTCTAGTCAGCAGTTTCTCAGTCTCGGTGGAAAATAAAAACAAAAACCTCAAACCCGTCTCAGTTATAAATAGAGCCTGGACAGCTCCAAAGAGCACCATCCGGCAGGTTCGTGAGAGCAAAATGAAGCAAAAATGGGATGAGGAGAAGAGAGAACAATGGTTGCTCTCCTGCATTTGCAAAGAACCACCCACCCAGGGGTGAAATTCAGCAGGTTCTGACAGGTTCTGGAGAACTGGTAGCAGAAATTTTGAGAAGTTTGGAAAACTGGCAACTACCACCTCTGGCTGGCCCCAGAATGGGGGTGGGAATAGGCATTTTGCAGTATCCTTCCCCTGCCATGCCCATCAAGCCACACCACCAAGCCACGTCCACAGAACCAGTAGTAAAAAAAATTGAATTCCACTACTGCCTCCACCACCAAAAAAATAAACCCTGAAGGCATCACCTACACATAGAAGTGCACCACCACACTACTTTCCATAACAGTTCAAGTGGAAATATTGTGAGGACATTTTGCCATGACGTCACTTGATATGGGGCACGGCCACCCTACTATTGCCATGAAGGATTGTGTAGACATTAAATAAAAATGGGGAGCATAATATCAAACCTTGAGGAACCCTACAAGCTAGAGCCTCATGCTCAACCTCTCCTCTACTGGAAGTAACATGGAGAAAGGAAGAATACCACTGCAAGATGGCACATCCCCCCCACACTCCCAACCTCCGGGGTTGACCCAGAAAGATATCATGATCAATGGTCTTGAAAACTTCCTAGAGATCAAGCAGAAACAGGAGGAAGCAGACATATCCCTATCCCAGTCCTACCAGATGATCATCTACAACAGTGGTGGGTTTCAAAAATTTTTTACTACCAGTTCTGTGGGTGTGGCTTGGTGGGCGTGGCAGGGGAAGGACACTGTAAAATCTCCATTCCCTCCCGATCAGCTGGGATTCGGGAGGCAGAGAATAGATGGGGGCAGGGCCAGTCAGAGGTGGTATTTACTGGTTTTCTGAACTACTCAAAATTTCCACTATCTGTTCTCCAGAACTGGTCAGAACCTGCTGAAACCCACCTCTGATCCACAAGTGTAATCTGCGCTATTTTGATTCTCTATCCGGACCTAAAGCTCAATCAAAAAATGCCTAGATGATCTCCTACCTCTAATAGTGAACAGCAGAAGTGAGGTCATTCTTAGGTCACTGTATTTATATGTATTTTGGTTTGTAGATGCATCCACTGAATTATTCCCCCCCCCTCCAAATCCATCATATCTAAAGAAAACTGGAGCTGAAATGGCATGATTGGTGTTTGCTGCTTCCAAGAATCTTATACGGGTTTGAAAAAGCTGGAAGGTCAGTTTTTGCATAGAAGTCTGTGCCTGATTTTTAGAAACATTTATCAAGCAAAAAGCTTCACAACGATCAAAAATTTGGCTGGTTATTTCAAATCAATATGAGAATTTTTGTCTTCCTTTGATTTCAAGTCCTGGCTAGGTGGATTGTTCTTTTGCCAGTTCTTCCTCCCTGTTAGCATTGCCAGATAATCAATTTGGCATTGTTACTCTCAGAGTTATTTCTGATTTTTCTCTGAATGGCAAAAATGATCAAGAATTCCATCCATTGACATATCAATCGCAAAAGTACATTACTGCAAAAAAGGGCATCAATTCCACCAAATGGATGGAAACTTTACAGCACAGGTGTCAAATTCAATTTCATTGAGGGACGCTTCAGGGTTGTGTTTCATCTTGGGGGCCACGTGGGCATGGCCATGGTGGGCATGGCCAGCTTGCCATCACTCATGTTGGGACCCTTGTGGTGGCCTGAGGACTTGCAGCCCTCCCGAGCTCCGTTTTCACTGACAGAGGCACCAAAGACTGGTCCTTCACTGTTACTAGGGCACCCCTGCGAGTTGGATCTAAGCATCCCGTGGGCCAGATCCAGCCCCTGGGCCTTGAGTTTGACACTCCTGCTTTACAGTGTAAGATCCAAACTTGAACTAAGTGATTGCCATATTAACTCGTCTAACTTCCCGTTCCTTGAATCCATCTGAGTCATGGTGTCAAACTCGATTTCAATGAGGGCTGCATTAGGGTTGTGTTTGACCTCACGGGGCCAAGTGTACATGGCAAGCTCAACGTCACTTGTGTTGGGGGCTCTCCCTCATTTTTGCTGGCAGAGGAACCATGGGTTAGATCCAGCCCATGGGCCTTGAATTTGACACCCTTGATCTGAATCAGTCCAATAAACCCAACTACCTGTTTTTCACAACAACCAAGATCCTTCTGAGAAACCTAGAATTAGGTCAGAAAGATAAGAGAATTCCCAACTGAAGTCTTACAGGCATTCTGGGGATATAATATCTTTGAACACTCCTATTCTATAACTTAAACCATACAGTCAAAAGACAACAGAGGTAGATGCAAGCGTTTCATGTTGTCTCATCAGTACCTGCATTACAATAAGATGGTTAAAATCAGCCTCAAATATAAGATCTAGCAAGAGCATTAACTAATTAAGCCTATAACCTATACAGGAAAACAACAAATGGCAAGCCTTACACCCACGGGAGGCGTACATTGACATAAAACCGTTTCTGCACGTACAAGCGGGGCTTCAAAAGGTTAATGACAACTGCCATTATATTCTATAATGGTCAAGCATGGAGAACCAAGAACAAAGCAATAAATTATTCAAGATAGCTTCTTTATTCTTGTTCGCCTATAGAAAGGAAGCTTGCTAGACTGACGCATACTCTGCCTAACTATCAGATAAGCATTGTGAAGATCTAGGGAAGATCCCTTCTTCTAGATCTCTCTCTCTATACCAAAGACACAGTGCTAATTTGCCTCTTCACTCCTCCCTCCTGCAATTCAACAACAGATTTCACCACAATAACAGTTCTCAGAGCAAACATGTGCAAATGGACCTAACCTTCATAATGTCAGCTAGCTGCAGTGGTGGGATTCAGCCAGTTTGCACCACTTTGGGAGAACTGGCTGTTAACCTTCTGAGCAGTTTGGTGAACTGGTTGTTGGAAGAAATCATTAGGGCAGAGAACCGGTTGTTAAATTATTTGAATCCTACCACTGGCTAGCTGTATGGTGCTTGCTGCCATACAAGGGGTGGGGGGTGGATTCTGCTACCATGAAATGAGGTGGGGAGAACTGTTGAGAAGTTTACATTGCAGCTTTGCAACTGCGGTTACTTTCAAGGCCATGTCAGTTTGCTCTGGTCTGCAGTGGCATAATTTTCTTTATGCCATTTCAACTCAACTGAGACAGAAACTAATTCAATGCACCTTGCATGGATTAAGTTACATTTAGGAATAACTACTTTTTTTATTACATGATAAAAGAATGAAATGGGGAGGGGGGATAACATGTCTTCACACTACCTAGGGGTGTTGCTAGCATACAAGACACTCTGAGGAAGAATTCCATCATTAATACCCTTCTCCGAACATTTTTTTAAAATATTCTAGTTAGAGCAATTAATCAGTGGAACAACTTGCCTCCAGAAGCTGTGAATGCGCAAACACTGGAAGTTTTTAAGAAGAGATTGGACAACCATTTGTCTGAAATGGTATAGAGTTCCCTGCCTGAGCAGGGGGTTGGACTAGAAGAGCTCCAAGGTCCCTTCCAACTCTGTTATTCCATTCTATTCTAGCCACCTGCATGTGCACTCACCTGCTATTAAAAACAGGCGCATTTTTTAAATATTGCAGCTGTCTGCATACACGCTTGCCTGCTGTTATTTTTGCGTAGCGCCTCTGGGCAGCACACAATTTGCCCACCAGTTTGTGACAGCTGTAATATACCCAATCCATATTTAAATAATATATGTATCCTAATAATGTGATGATATCCCCTAACTTCAGCAACATTAAAACCCTCATTAACTAAGTATGGCTATAATAACACTTCCATGTTCGGAAACAATATGCCCTAGAGTACCACATAAACATCTGGAAGAAGATAAATTAACTCATTCCCTAATGACCCTGAAGCGTTATTAGAAAAAGGATGCTATGAGCTTTAATATCACAGTGATTGCTGAGTTGACCTTTACCTTGTTGTTTTTATTTTCGTTTACTTCTTACACAATTACTTTAAGCTGGTTCAATAATATGCTGCTGCTATTTTTTATAACTGTTTTATATTTAGGTTATCTAAAATTCGATGCTCCCTTAATTGTTAAAAACTGCAAGGACGTTTTATTTGATTACAGAAATATGCAAACCTGGCCATTTATTTAAAAAAATAGAGATGACTTTGTGATCAAAGCGTTTTTCTTTTCTTCTTTGGGTTGTTGAAAGGGAGGTTAAAGGAAGTCTTAACAAAAAGACTTGGAACATTGATCCTTCTCTGGATGGGCGAGAGCAGAAGGGAGTTCTGTCATGACGCTCATTCACTTCCAAATGGCAGGTGGAACCAGGCAATTGAAGCCCCACCCCTTTTTATATGCAGGCAATGCATGCTAAAAAGGGGTGGGGACAGTGGTGGGATTGAGCCAGTTTGCATCAGTTTAGGAGAACCAGTTGTTAACTTACCCACCCACCCTGCTATCAAAGTGGATTTTGGGTGCTGCGCTGTGCTACAATGGAGAAACAGGCAATGGAGCAGCCAGTGCTAGGGAAGGAGAAGGCTGCTTTCCCTCTTTCTTCTCCCTGCTCCTCCTCCTTCCCTCGTGCTGGACGCTCCGTTTCCCATTTCTCCTTTGCAGCACAGCGTCCAGGATCCACTTTGATAGTGTGTGTTTGGAGGGGGGAGTAATTTAACAACTGTTTTGCCCAGGGTCAGGTTGGCCATCATGAACCAGTTGTTACATTATTTGAATCCCACCAGAGGTGGGTTTCAGCAAGTTTTGACCAGTTCTGGAGAACCGGTAGTGGAAATTTTGAGTCATTCAGAGAACCGGTAGTGAAAATTCTGACTGGCCCCACCCCCATCTATTCTCTGCCTCCCGAGTCCCAGTTGATAGGGATGAAATGGAGATTTTGCAGTAACTTTCCCCTGGATTGGAGAGGGAATGGAGATTTTACAGTATCCTTCCCCTGCCATGCCCACCAAACCACGGTCACCAAGCCATGCCACACTCACCAAGCCATGCCCACAGAATCGGTAGTAAAAAAATTTGAAACTCACCACTGAATCCCACTACTGGGTGCGGGGAGGTTATTCACCCAGTTTTGCTTAGCATTTTGAAGCAGTGACCATCACTGCTGATGCTTCCAATGGAGAACAAAACTACGAGAAAGAGTGGAAACAAGAGACAGAGAGAGAGAGAGAGAGAGAGAGACAGAGAGAGACTTGTTGATTGAAAGTTCCTTGGGGCTGAGAAGAATTGCTGCAAAACTGAGTTTCCTGAAGTGGACCACTAGATTCCTAAACAATTGAAAAATGATCTAGTAAAAAGAAAAGTCAACCAAAAGAGCAACATGCAAACAAAAGCAAATAAAACACCCCCAGGAGCAAAACAAATTAAAGTTTAATTTGTGTGCATTGTTTAATGAACTACTAAATTGGCTATGCCCACCTAGTCACATGACCTCCTAGCCATGCCCACCCAGACGATCCAGCTCCCAACAGTCTGAGGAACTGTGAATTGGCCCCCTGTCTAAAAGGTTTGAGGACCCCTGTTGTAGATACCCTGCAATGGTATTGCACTTATCCATTCTATTTCTTTATCCCAATTTCTTTCTGAAATAAGACCAAATTAATTCACTTGTATTTCTGAGGAGATGCCAAACTACCACTCTACTAAGAACTTTAGATGTTAGGATGGTCTGAATCCCTTAATATTTATTATAATTTGAGTATTTCCAAAGTGTAATGAAGATTATTCCTTTATTGACTGATTTAATAAATTTACATACCATAGATGCCTATCTTAGCCAATGACTCTGGGTGGTAAACAATATTTAAAATAATAATTAAAACAATTATAATCATAACTACAAAAACTAAAATACATAGCACCTGAAAAAAATACAGCAGTCACTAACACAAGCAGGAGATGGGGCTCTTGACACAATCAGGGCCCAAGGCTCAAGCACAAAGGACCACCTTTGACCCTTACAAAATGCCAGCAGGGTTGGTGCCAACCTAATTTCTTGGGAAATAATGTTCCAGAGGGCAGGTACCATGGCAGAAAAAGCTCACCTTCTGAACCTGGCAGTCGACATTCCTTAACTGATGGGGTTATTTTTTTTTTTTATTTTAATTTGATTTATATGCCGCCCTTCTCCGGAGACTCAGGGCGGCTTACAATGCGTTAAGCAATAGCCTTCATACTTTTGTATATTTATACAAAGTCAGCTTATTGCCCCCACAAACTGGGTCCTCAATTTACCCACCTTAGAAAGGATGGAAGGCTGAGTCGACCTTGAGCCTGCCTGGGATTGAACTCAGAGAAATTACAGGCAGCTGGTGTTAATTGCTGCCTTTAGTAGGAGGCATTAGCCCTCTACGCTACACAGGCTCTGTTTTGCTGGACCCAGAGGTGGTATTGAACAGGTTCTGACCAGTTCTAGACAACCAATAGCAGAAATTTTGAGTAGTTTGGAGAACTGGTAAATACCACTTCTGACTGGCCTGGCCCCATCTATTCTCTGCCTCCCGAATCCCAGCTGATCGGGAGGAAATGGGGATTTTGCAGTAATCTCCCCCTGAAGTGGGGAGGGAATGGAGATTTTATAGTATTCTTCCCCTGCCATGCCCACCCAAGCCACGCTCACCAAGTCATGCCCACCAAGCCACGCCCACAGAACCTGTAGTAAAAAAATTTGAATCCCACCACTGGCTGGACCAGATAGGACAGATCGAAACAACTGGGAAGAGGTGCTCCATTAAGTAACCTTGTCCCAAACCATGAAAGGCTTTAAAGATGACAACCAATCAAGCAATCTGTGGCTCTGTCCAAGCTGGTATTCCACCAAAACTAATAATGAGGAGTCCTTCTCTTAAGAAGCCATTCTGTGGCCAACTCTCTCAGCACTCATAAAATTCTGTTCCCAGAAGCAACAGATCTACCTCAAAGAGTGAATGAGATCCAGTTCCATACTAAGAATTGGCACCCCAGAAAAGCAAGTGAAAGAGGAAAACTTTATTTTTCAAAACAGGTTTTGACATTTTTATATTATACACTGGAGTTTCTGGGTCAGTTCAATCAACACAATTTGTACTAAATAATGCGGAGGCTGCTGTGTTGTCCTTTCCTCAACTCTACCTCTGCCTTAAAAGAAGCATGGGAGAAACAATTTGGTATAGTGAAATCCTCAAAGATATTTAGCTGAAACCCTGGCAGGGCTAATGCGTCTGAAAGAGCTGTCATCCCTAGTATTTTCATCCCATTCTGAAGCAGCTGAGAGCATCATGACCCCTCCTCATTATATCCTAAAGGCATTTTTAAACCAAATATCAAAGTCAAATGTGTTTGTCTTCGAATTTCAAATAAACAAACTGAAATTGAATCATACCTTCCTCAAATCTTAATTCTCCAACCTGAAGCTAATCAGAGTCATAGATGCCTGACAAAAAGCATTGTGTGGAGTTAGTTCACCTTCAAGCAAATGGCTGTTTTCTGGCAGGTCATATCCACTTGGGAAACCAAATGTTATATTCAGAGGTGGAATTCACTTACCTGCCCTGCCGGTTCACAAATGTGAGCGCATGCGCCACCTCTGTGAATGTGCATGCACCACCTCTGCACATGTGTATGGCCTTCTCCACATGCACAGTAGTCACACATTACATCCAGGTGGGTGGGCGGAGCTTCTCGCAGTCGCCGCTACCGATTCACGCAATCTGGAGAGAACCGACTGAATCCCACCATTGGTTATATTGTCTATTCAATATAAAGGTTCACCCTGACCCCTAGAAAGGCCAATGTGGCATAGATTGTTTCACTTTTTCCAACCATAAAGAGCAATTTATAAATACTTTTTAATTAAAAAATAGGCCAGAGGAATTGCACTTTTTCCCTCTCCTCCAGCCCCATTTTTCATAGTCTATTGTGTTTTTTGCACTACTGGCTTGAAGCCGGAGATTTTTTTATTATTATTCATCTTTGCAAGTATTTGTGGAAACTACTCTAAGCTAAAGAGCAAGCTTTTAACAATGCTTTAATTTGTCTGCCAACATATTTCAGAAGGGAAGAGAAGGAAAGGGAAGGGTGTAGCCTATCTGGGAACCCAGGGATGGACTTTCCACTCAGGAAGCTGAACATTTGGGCTTATTATTTGCACATGGATATGTATGTGTGCACACACTATCATCTGCTCAAGCAGTGCAGTCGAAGCGATAATGAATATAAGCAGGCAAAACATTTAAATGGTAAAAATCTCTCTATAGAAATGAACGTGTACTTCGTTAAACCCACTGCATGTACCAGAAATAAATACACATTATTTACCTAAAAGCACTGTAACAAATGTCACCATGATTTAGAGAGGAATAGCATATGTGTGTGGCTGGTAATTTCTTGATCCTTTTTGTACCCTCCTATAGTATCCTATACTCAGCACATTTGAGAATTTCTCTTAGGGATGATTTCAATCCACTTTACAGTTAAGGTTTGTAGTAGAGTTCTCTGTTACATGCTTTTCCATTACTCTAAAGCCTCACTGATTTCCCCCATTTCCTCAATTTGAAAAAGTCCTGTGGGACCTACTCCCTCACAATTTCTTCTTTTGTAATTTAGGGAAAACATAAAATGGTAAAGAGGTTTTGGGCTGTGAGAGGCACTGAGAGGCAGGATATTCATAAATGCCCTTCTCTAAAGATAAAGGTAAAGGTTCCCCTCACACATATGTGCTGGTTGTTCCTGACTCTAGAGGACAGTGCTCATCTCTGTTTCAAAGCCGAAGAGCCAGCGCTGTCTGAAGACGTCTCCATGGTCATGTGGCTGGCATGACTAAACACCAAAGGCGCACGGAACACTGTTACCTTCCCACCAAATGTGGTCCCTATTTTTCTACTTGCATTTTTTACCTGCTTTCAAACTGCTAGGTTGGCAGAAGCTGGGACAAGTAATGGGAGCTCACCCCATTATGTGACACTAGGAATTTGAACCACTGAACTGCTGACCTTTCGATCGACAAGCTCAATGTCTTGGGCACTGAGCCACCACGTCCCACCCTTCTCTACCTCCTAATTAAAGAAATGAAACCTCTCTGAATTTTACCCAAGAAATCCACTGGAATCTAGACAGTTTACAAAGTAAAGATAGAATTTGACAGAGCTGCAACCAAATTGGACCTTTTGGAAACTACATTCAGCAGCAACAGTGTTTCCATGTGATTAAACCATATTTGTGATTAAACTAAAGTTATCCCATGTCGAAAATAAGATTTATTTATTTATTTATTTATTTATTGGTTCAATTTATATGCCGCCCTTCTCCGGAGACTCGGGACGGCTTACAATGCGTAGGGCTTTTGGCGCCCTCTAAGCGGTGTTCCTTTTTATACAAAGTCAGCTTATTGCCCCCACAATCCGGGTCTTCATTTTACCTACCTCAAAAGGCTGGATGGAAGGCTGAGTAAACTTTGAGCTTGGTGAGATTTGAACTTGCAGTAACTGCAGGCAGCTGGTGTTACTTAACAGCACTTTAGTATGCTGCACCACCAAGGCTCTTCAGATGATCAATAAATAAATAAATATAAAGAACAAATACGTTTTCCAACTTTTTCATACTTTGAAAAAGTAAGCCTTGGTTTGAAAGGAATCAATATAATTTCTTAATGCAAGCCTAGTGCTTATCATCCCCAAAAATAAAATCTAAATGATCTTACTTGGTAAGCACCAAACAATATTTGAATTCTTAATGATGTCATCAAGAACTTTAATGAAAAGACCTCAAATAGCCTAACTTTTGTTTGTGCTTTTGCTTAAAGTGTGTTTAGATTTCCATTCACCGTTATAATTGGAGCCCTGATCATTATTGGACTCACAGCTCTGGATAAAAGCCACAGATGTACTTGAGAAGAAGGCCTAAAGAGGCCTCAAGTTGTGGACAGGATTTCAAGCTACATAAACAAAAGTTAGAACATCCACTATGAGTTATCAATTGTTTGGGGAAGTTATTGGGTTAGGTAGGTGATTGAAGAAAGGTCGATGAGAGTAGAAAATTAGGATGGAGATAACAAGATCTAGCTGCAAATGGCATGTTTTTGTGGAGAAACTGAAGGACTTGTAAATGAAGTTTGACCAATTGTTGAGCATCAACATCAAGCTGCATTGATTCTGTGTTGAGATGACAGGATTGACAGTGTGATGCTGTCATGTCAGCATGTGACCTGCAGTTTCAGCTATTACAATAGTGATGCTGACCAGAAGATCTTGAGCAAGCACTGTCGCTATAACAATTTGGTAGATCTCACTGGACTGAGATTTGGATCCAAGAAGTTGCTAAGAGTGAAACTTGAAAATAAGCTGGAAGAAGGTCTTGGTGGAAATGGTGCCACACTCTTCAGTCAACTTTAATGGAATTGGAAGAAAGCAACAGAGTTTTTTATTCAGAAAAAGAAAGAAGGACTAAACGTAACAGAAACAATTGAAATAATATAAAAAGAAATATACACAAGAATCCATCAGAATACAATGTGCAACAACTATGCTCCTACTTCTAAGCTATATTCTTTTCCAAATCTTTGGTCAAGAAAGGGATTTCAGCAGGCACAAATAATGCTATGAGAAACAATTATAGGTTTCCCTTTGCAACCTGTAAAAAATTTCTCCACCTCCCCTCCCTTGGTTTCATTAGTTTCAAAACAGGAACCTTTGGGATTGTTCAGAATTTTCCTTATACAGAAAGTGGTATCAACTGAAGGCTGCATTTTTCTTGGTAGTATTTATTTATAAGGCTGCTAACCTACTTTTCATTCAAAATTTCCCTTAGGAAGCCTCTCTCATGTTTGATATTCTCTCAACAGCACAAACGTCCAGATTTGTCTTGATTTGTGGAATCTACCAAGGTCAGATTCACACACATTATTAAATCATTATCCATTCCCAATTCTTTTTTAAAAACATAACAATGCCAAAGAAATAGCGGTGATTTTGTTATTGTTCCATCTTACTTCTCTGAATGTACACCTTGTTGTGCATTAGAACTATAAACAAAATTCAGATTTGGGCTCCAATATTTTTTTAAAAAAAAAGTTCCCAGAGCTCTTCAATTTTTTTGCTTTTGTTTGGTTGAAAGCCAATCGTTATCAATAGAAGCAGATTGTGTACATAACACTTGTTTCACATAACCATTTATTTACAGATATGAAATTCTGAATAATGTATGCCTTGTGACTTAGAATATTTTTAGATTGATTTTCCCCCCAGTAAAACAGCATTTAAAGATTCTAGAGGTTTCTTAGGACATTGTGTTCTGCAACCATCTCTCCGGCCACAAGAGGGGGGAGAGAAAACTTGGTTTCCATTAAAGGCCTTGCATAGTTTAAAGGCGCTCAGATGAACAAAATGTTAAGCAAATATTTCAGCAAATAAGTTTGATCGAACAAAAAAAGGGGGAAAAAACTCTTCCTTTCAGGAGAAAAAATGTATTGATTTCAAATCTTCAGAATAATTTTGAAAAAAATAGGCAAAACCACTTTGAGAACAGAAGTCCTCTGAAATTTCTACTCCTTTTAAAAACAATTTCATAAGAGCAAGGCATCAGTCATATGCATTGTTAGAGAAAAAGCTAATGTTTAAGTTAGTACAAGAAGACAGTTCTCATGTAGCTTTCGAGTTCCAGGTACATGAACCCCTGTCCAGCTCAGTTAGTGCTTATTATTTCTTTGGCATGATTCTAGTTCCCAATAAAGAGACTATACCTAAGCCCACAATCTGCCATATTTTGCTTCATCTTCAAATTTTTCTAACCTTCAAAGACTGTAAAGTTGCTTCAGGATGAGGGATTGAACCTGTACAGAGCCTTGGTGGCGCAGCAGATTAAAGTGCTGTTAAGTGCTGTTAAGTAACACCAGCTGCCTGCAATTACTGCAAGTATGAATCTCACCAGGCTCAAGGTTGACTCAGCCTTCCATCCTTCCGCTTGGAGGGGCCAAAAGCCCTACTAAGCAGGTATATAAATTGAACCAATAAATAAATAAATAAACTCTGAAACCTTTCCATATGGTAACGTGAATCCTTAAGCAAGCTGATACTTGTTAAGTATAATATGTTCAGCCTTTAACAGGCACATAAACAACACTTACCTACCATTCAAAAGAGACAATCAAAAAGCTAAAGGGAGGGGGGCTGGAGGCTCAAACATTTCTCCAAAGTTCTCTTTACTAGAATAGGCAAACTGGCACATCTGGGAAAACCCGAATCTGAAAAGCCCAGGTTTTTCTTCAGGAAGTCAAAGCTCCCAAAACCATCCCCTTTCCCCCCAGTCGATCACATGCTCCAATCAGCACCCGTTCCATCTAGATCCAACCCCCTGATCACTCCTCCTCCATATGCTGGATCACCCTGATCTTGACCAACAGGAAGAATGCCATTATGTCTACTAACAACCCCTCTCCTTAATCCTCCCTCCTACTTTCCCACACATGAGAAGGTGGCAGCATTGAAGTTTCCAGCCTAATATGGCTTCCAAAGCTGACACTTGCTTTTTAAAGTGTGCAGACAAGCACAATGTTCACCCTGGAAATGAATCTAAAGCATAGTACAGCCCTAGTGCTTCCCATCCAAAAGGATTTCTTCATTTTCTTTTTCATGTGTGCAGGTAGTCCTCGACTTATGACCACAATGGAGCCCAAAATTTAGGTTGCTAACTGGGAAATTTGTTAAGTGAGTTCTGTCCCATTTTACGACCTTTTTCTTGCCACATTTGTTAAATGAACCACTGTTAAATTAATAACACAGTTGTTAATTGAATCTGGTTTCTCCATTGACTTTGTTTGTCAGAAGAGGATCACATGATCCTGGGACACTGCCACCATCATAAATGTGAGTCAGTTGCCAAGCATCCAAATTTTGATCACGCAATCATGGGGATGATGCTGCAATGGTCATAAGTGTGAAAAATGGTCATAAGTCACTTTTTTCCAGTGCCGTTGCAACTTTGAACAGTCACTAAATGAACTCTTGTAAATCGAGGACTACCTGTAATCTCTTGAACTCTATAGAAAGCCTTCTATCTATCTGCACATGGAGGCAAAGCTCCACAAAGGAACATACCCTTTCCTTTCCATGCAAAGCAGTTATTATTCTTAATTTCCAAGCATGCCCTTTAAAAACTCAGAATCTCTGTGAATGATTTAAGTCAGATGTTATGCATACATTCTGATCATAAAGTTGAGAGGGAAATTTTGATGCCAAAAGAAGAGAATGAAAGAGGAAGTGAGAGTCTGAAGTGGTAAAATATGATGTATATTTTTTGCCAGACAATTTACTTTGGAATCTAATTTATCTACTTTAAATCAGCTTCTCCAAACTAGCATTCTCCAGATATTTTGGGATTATAATTCCCCAAACTCAGAGTCGAAAAGTGTCAGTCCCAACACTTCTGAGGGGACCCAGAGAAGGGATAGGATCAGCCAGAAACTTCCCTCAATTAAAAAGAAGCAGCACAATCCATTGCAAACTTCTCATGTTGTATATGTACAAATAGGAAGATCAGTGAAATACAGCACATTCCATTTTTTTAAATTTGTGGGGAAGCTTTTCCCCCTGGCAGATTTATGTCTTGACTTTTCAACAGAGTGGAGAATACCATATAAGCATAGCCAACAGGCCCAGTTTTAAAACGCTGTGATGCCAAATTACTTTATCAGTTGGAAAACTCTGAAAGCGGTGGTGGGGATTTTGGCATAAGTGCTACTGATAACAAGGATGACCAAATTTAAGGAGGGCGGGGGTTAGATATTTATTCATTTATTATTTATTAAATTTGCTTGCCATCCATCTCATCATGGCGTTTGAATATCCAACGCTAATAAAAAGAGGAAATAAGTCTGAAGCTAGCATGGAATTGAGAGAACTGGTGGGAATCCAAGCACATGGATATTCCCACAATTACTGTGTGCACTCACAGATCCGAATGTGTCATCACATCTGCCGTGGAAAACTAAAATTAAAACGGTGAAGCTATGAACAAAGCAGCTGGAAGGGAAGATTCTGCTCTGCTAAAGGGGCAACAGCTGTATTTTGTGAGCGAGTAACCTGACACAGTTCATGGTCAGTATAATTCAGAAAGAACTGCACATTAATAAGGCAAATTCTCTGTCCTCCCCCACTGGTTTCAAGTCACTTCAATCCCCACTCAAATTAGTAAGCAATCATTTTGCAATTCACATTATGCAATATTTGCCTTTGGGAGTAAACAACGTAATTTAAAGATGAGGGTAAATCAGAGGAGTTGCAAAACGACAGGATTATTCCACTCTATGAAGGGATTCTAAATCGTACTTCTACAAAGTACTGTATGAGTTGGGTGTTCTAAGGGATTGCTTTCCTTTGGAGGACTGGATTCATCAGGTTGCAACATCAGGAGGGGTAACCAGTGATCTGCAGGCCATATGGAGCTACAGCCCTCTTTTCCACATTTGCTTAAATATTTACATCCATAGATAGCAGGGCTCTCAAAATTAGGAAGCAAAATGCCAGAATTCAGCCATACCTTTTTTTTTTCTTTCTTCCTTCTTTTATTACAGAAATAAAAAATACAATCGGTGTTTAACCCTTCCTTAAGCCTTCCCTTCAAAGATGAGTTAATACTATGACACAGGGATCCTTGGTGCACTCTAAGTTTGGTTGTTTTCTTGCAGACATTTCATTACCAAAATAGGTAACATCATCAGTGCTAGTAAGGAGTGGGGTTTGTTCTCATTTTATGTACCAGTAGTTTGTCCTGTCAGTGTTGGTGACACTGAGAATGGTCTTGATGGTTCCTTGATTGGGCTGTTGTTTAGTATTAGCTTGTTAGGTTTTTTTGAATGGGATGTATATGTTGTTTATCTCCATATGCTTGTTGATGGCTTTTTTGTCTGAGTGCCAGGCTTCTAGGGATTCTCTAGTGTTTTTAGACTTGGCTTGGTCTAGGGTGCTCACAATTTCCATTTGAAACTATGGTTAAATCTGCCCAAGTGTTGTGAAATTATGCAGCTTTCATCATGTCTTCTAACTGCTTGGTGTTTGTGAATGTGCCCATTAGTCCTCTGCTTGTTTATCCCATACAGTGGCTGTAGCAGTCCTTACAATGTATGTTGTAGGTAACTCCTGCTTTTTCATCTGAGGCTGCTGAGTCCTCCAACCCTAGGATATTTTGAAGGGCTTTAGTTGGCTTGTGTGTCATAGTGATGTCATTTAGCTGCAATAGGACCCAGTTTGTGGGGGCAATAAGATGACTTTGTATAAAATATAGAAAAGTATGAAAGCTATTGCTTAACACATTGTAAGCCGCCCTGAGTCTTTGGAGATGGGCGGCATATAAATCATCATCATCATCATCATCATCATCTGGTGGTGGTTTTAGAGATGCCCCCTCCCCCCAAAGTATAGTAGTGCCATCCCCGTCACAGCCTATATTGGCTGTGCTACATTGGATTCACCCACTGATGATGCTGTATGGATATCTATCTCACTGGAAGATGCTCAACAGACAATCTGTCTCCTCTGCTCTCTGATGCCCATGGTGGCCAGGATGCCTGCATTCATCCAAAAAAATGATCCCACACAGCTTCTCATATGAAGGGCTGGGTTGCTGCCCTGGGAGTAGAGCACCTGGTTGGCATGAATAGTCCTATGACAGACTTGTGTTTCTAATTGCCATCACTGCTCTATCAATGAGTATATTCAGGAAGGGTAGATTGCTGTTGTTCTCTTGCTCCCCAGTGAATTCCACTCCCACTGAAGTTGTTTTTGATGGCCCCATATGCATTCTCCAGTTAGTCCATTTTGATTATGACAAATGTGTCATCTATGTACTGGATCCATATTTTGGATCGTCTGCAAGGAAGTGCTATAGATTCCAGGCACTGCACCATAATCATTGCTATCAGTCCCGAAAGCAGTTCCTTTGATTTGTTGATATATTTTTCCACTGAACTGAAAGTATGTGATTAGGCAAAGGTTGAAAAGATCCAGGATTCCGGGTATTTCAACTTTGGTGTACTTGGTTCAGTCCACGTGCTATGCAGCAGAGTTGTCATGGCTTCCTTGGCCAATTCTGGATCCGTGGATGTAAAAAGTGCTGTGACATCAAATGAGACTATGATTTCATTTTCATTCATCATCACGTCTTTGTTTCTTTGGAGGCACTGAAGGGGGGAGTTGATAGATCATTTGCTTCCCTCTGTGAGGTGTTCAAGCCTTTCTCTCAATTCTTTAACACTGTCGTAGGCGGGGGTCCCTGGCAATGATACAATTGGATCAAGAGGTATGTCTGGCCTGTGTGTTTTGGACACAGTGCAAAGCACACCGGCCAATGTAAGCCAATGCAAAGCATACAGGCCAGACATACCTCTCCATACAATTGTATCATTGCCAGGAACCTCAACTTACAACAGCACTAAAGAATTGACAAGAACTCTTATAGCCTAGTCCAGCCTGGAGACACCAAAGTGCTTACATCAAAACTGACTTTTGTTCATGGATTGAACTGATAAAGAGAAATTTAACTTTTACATACTGTTCTGTTTTTCATTCAATTCAATTCAGAACAGAGCTGGAAGAGACCTTGGAGGTCTTCCCGCTGCTCAAGCAGGAAGCCCTATACCATTTCTGACAAGTGGCTGTCCAGCCTTTTCTTAAAAACCTCCAGTGATGGAGTATCCACAACTTCCAACAGCAAACTGTTCCACTGGTCAATTATTCTCACTGCTAAGAAGTTTCTCCTTAATTCCAGATTGTTTCTCTCCTTGATTAGTTTCCATCCATTGTTTCTTGTCCCGCCCTCTGGTGCTTTGGAAAATAAGTCGATCCCCTCTTCTTTGTAGCAGTCTATTAAATATTGGAATACTGCTATCATTCCCTAGTCCTTCTATTCTCTAGACTAGCCATGCCCAAATCCTGCAACCATTCCTCATATGTTTTAGTCTGCAAGCCTTTAACTTTCAAATGGGAGACTCCTTTTTAAAACAAATGCCTGGAAAAAAACCAACCATAATTTGGTGCAATGAAATACTCTTCTAAATACCCAACTCTAACATATTAAGTCTGAACATTCTCCTATACATACATGCATACATAAAAGTTACAGTAATTTATGAGATATCCTACTGATTGTGTTTGTGTGAAGAAGTCAGCTGGTGGGTGTAGGTCCTGTAAATCAATTTACTATGCAGACATCAGTTGAAGTAAGTCTGCTTCTTGACTCAAATGGTAAACTGGGGAATTAGCCCACTGAGCATTTTTCTTTTACTCTTTTGCTGCATAATAAAAAAAGTTCTATTACTTCATACTGAAAACAAACATTTTCACGTTTAAAAAGCAAGCATCCCAGAGTAAAACTTAGAGCCTTACCAGATGTGGCATGAAAAACGAACCGAAGAATTCCCCTTTCTCACCAATCAATTGAAAATTTTGCTGGAGGTTTTCCATTGTACTTCCCTGTCCTGTGATGATATCAGAAGTTTTAGGAACAAACTCCTATCTTGTGCAATGGAAAGTGTCCAATAAAGTCACCAACTGGTCAGAAGGCTACAAGCAAAGAGGGTGTAAAATTGCATCTGGAAATGTCTTTAGATAAGGCATTGGTGGCGCAGTGGACTAAGTGCTGTTAAAGTAGCACTTAGTTGCCAGCTGCCTGCAATTACTGCAAGTTCAAATCTCACCAGGCTCATGGTTGACTCAGCCTTCCATCCTTTCGAGGTAGGTGAAATGAGGACCTGGATTGTGGGGGCAATAAGCTGACTTTGTATAAAAAAGAACACCGCTTTGGGGGGGGGGGCCAAAAGCCCTACTAAGCAGGTATATACAAAAGTATGAAGGCTATTGCTTAATGCATTGTAAGCCTCCCTGAGTCTCCGGAGAAGGGTGGCATATAAATCTAACTAATAAATAATAAATAAATAAATAATAAGATAAGAGAAAAAGCACCATATAGCAGAGGTGGGTTTCAGCAGGTTCTGACCAGTTCTGGAGAACCAGTAGCGGAAATTTTGAGTAGGTCGGAGTACCGGTAAATACCACCTCTGACTGGCCCCACCCCCATCTATTCTCTGCCTCCCAAATCCCAGCTGATCAGGAGGAAATGGGGATTTTGCAGTATTCTTCCCCTGCCATGCCCACCAAGCCATACCCACAGAACCGGTAGTAAAAAAATTTGAAACCCACCACTGCCATACAGATAGTTCTTGACTTACAAACATTTGTTTAGTGATTGTATGAAGTTACAACTGCACTGAAAAATGTTATTTACACCGGTCCTCACACTTAAAACTGTCGCAGCATCCCCAAGGTCACATGATCAAATTCAAATGTTTGGCAACTAGCATGTGTTTGTGACTGTCGCAATGACCCCAGGTCATGTGATTGCCATTTATGACCTTCACAGCTGGCTTGTGTCAAGCAAAGTCAATTGGAGAAGCCAGATTCAATTAACAACTGCAGTTCTTCACTTAACAACCATGGTGCAAGACATTTAACCACCTTGCTTAGCAACAGCAATTTTGGTCTCAATTTTGGTCATATGCTGAGGATTACCTTTATTGGAACAGCTTCAAAAAGCTTTACAAATTTCTATCTAGGGGAGCCAAGAGCTAGTCTGCCATGCCATTTTGAGAGTTGTATGCTCAACACACTGACAGTTCCAGATTGGAGAAGGTCGCTGTGTGGAGGTTAAGGTTTAGACCCAGCTTAATTTATTCCCTCAGTTTTGTCTCTTTCTCTCTTGCTTTCGAATCAGAAGGTAGCTAGAATAGGGCAACAGGTACATAATTCCAAAGGAAGTTTAACCTGGAATGAATAAGAACAATTAAAAGGTCATAGCTAATGACATACTGACTTAAGTTCATATTATAGTACTTGAAGTTTGGTTCTTAACTGAAGAATTGTTGAATATAAACGATAGCTGATAAAGTGCCACATATTTGCCTACTCAGTGAGGGGACAGCTGAGCATTTTCTTCATAACCATGCCTGTAATTTAACAAAATAAAAAATACAGCCATTCAGCATTCCTGGTAGGAAAAGAAATAAAAAGCAGAGATAAGTTTTTGTGGCCAACTGAGGAGCAGATAAATTCACAATGAAGTTTGAGGAAGGGCAATCTGTCTGGAGTAGTGAAAATTCTAAGAGTTCACTAGAGGTGTTTTTAAACAGAAACAATGACAACTGTTCTTACTTTGTCCCAGATGCTGCCAATCACGCTCACAGAGGTCAATCTAGGGGTAGTTCAACATAATATCAGTCTCACCAAGGATGATTTTATGTGTGGGCGATATAGAGAGAAGAGTGACGATGATGTCCAGATGGATCTTTTTGGAGCAGGAAGCTTGTGAACTGCAGTCTGTAGTGAGACCTCTAGTGTTTTTCTTCTTCCACATCCTGGCAAAGTTCCTGCAAAATATAAACACATACAGAGCTTCTATTGTTTGCAGCCCTTCATGAGCCCCACTGATCCTAATATGGAATTCAGCAGGAAACCCATGATTTCCTGACATAGAGCAAACTGGAGAAAATAAAGGGATTGCATGAAATAAAAAGAACAAGAGACACACAGAGAGAGAGAGAGAGAGAGAGAGAGAGAGAGAGTTTGCTCCATGAATTTGTTCCAGTTTCCACTTTCTCTTTGGAAATGCGATGGAAAAATGGAATGGATTTAGCACGAATCTCTGATTTTTCAGGCCAAACCAGAGCAGAGAAACAGACATTCAGCTCCTCCGATTGCTGCTATTTTTAAGCCGTGCGAAATACCACCGTCTCTCTATTCAAGATGAAGATTTCCTGACTTGAACTACGAACGACACGCGTGTCGGTTGTCTATTTATTCCCTCACATGGTTCTCTGCGGCTTGGAAAGATCAAGTGTACAAACTGTAGTTATGATTTCATGATTGTCTGCCATGCAGCAACAACAATAGCAATAACAACAACAACAACAACAAAAAACTCATTCAAGAAGAAGCCTGCTATCAACGATTGAAATTCTCCTTTGGGATCTGTGCTCTTCTGGGTGTGCTTGCAAAAGCTGGAAGGAAAAACAAGAAAAGCAGGAACAAACAGCATGAGTGGCAAAGAAGAAGAGCCCGGCTACTCGGATAGCAGCGGGAAGAAGATGCTTAAGTGTGTGGTGATTGGTGACGGGGCTGTTGGGAAGACCTGCCTGCTGATGAGTTACGCCAATGATGCCTTTCCAGAAGAATATGTACCAACAGTGTTTGACCACTATGCAGGTAAGAAGAACTGATTCCTCTTTTCTTATATGTGCCAGAAGTGTTTGAATGCTAACCTGTTTGCTTCCCACGAATGTGCATTTACATTTACATTCACAGACCCTATCAAAACTAAGTACGCCTTACACAGTGATAGTAGACAGAGAAGTAGGATTCCTAAGGGGTGTAATTGTGAAAGCTCCCCTCTACGAAGAAGCCCTACAGGTAATGAATGAACAGACCAGGGCTTTACCATCCCTTTCATCATGAACTTCTTATTTTGTGGCAGATAGAGATAAAATTTGGAAAATGAGACAATTTTAATCACACCACTCTAAACTAATGGTGTTGGCTGGCTCTAAACTTTTACATTAATAATGATTTTCCCACCTCCTCTACTCTTTGAAGAGGTGACCCCAGCCTAGGGTTGTCCAAGACATGAAGAAGTCTAGCCTAGCTCGAGAGGATGGTTGTCATGGTGATGGAAAGTTTTTTCTCTCTCTCTCATTCAGTGAGAGAGCTTTGCTGGCTGGGGAATTCTGGGAGTTGAAGTCCTCCAGGCTTAAAGTTGCCAAGGTTGGAGACCACTGTTATAAAGCACAGACACACTGACACAAACATCCATAGGCCATAAAAACAAATGTACTCATAGTATGGCCATCTCTTGAGAAGTAGATCTAAAGGAAGCACGGCTCTTTGTTTCACCCAAAATGAAGATTAAAAGTGTGGCCTCATTTTGCATAATCTTTTTGTATACTATTAATATGCATGCATGCAAAACTAGAGCTTGCTGTTCGGACTGAAATAGAAAATTCCCTACTATTTCTTCATAGTAGGGAAACCTACAACTGTTGTAGGTTGTACAATTGCCTGCTGCTCTGTCTAGTATTTTCCCCCTTTGTGTTTTAAACAACCCTTGGAACAGAGGAAGTCTTTAGAGTATTTTCCCCCCTGTAAGACAGGAAATCCATCCCATGCTGCCAGAGAGCTGAATTCTATCCCAAAGCTCACATCACATGCGAATAACACTAACTGGAATGCTCTTGATTCCAATTCATTATAAAACATCAGGAATCTCCATAATATAAGGACTGGACAAGGTAGTTCTGATTTGCCCTGAAAACTTAGTTTGGAGAAAAGATCTGATTTTCAGGGTATGAATCATTTTCCACAAGAAATAAAATAAAAATAATGGGTCGGTGAGTAGGTTTCAGAGGTTGCTGGAAAACAAAAGTACTGACACCATTTGAACTAAATCTGATTTGAAGGGTAAACTCATTAACCTTGATTTTTCTCTGGGTTACATTTTTAATAGGTGGACAGTTGTTCTGTAAAACAAAGGAATAAAACTGGGGTAGAAAATTGGAGATTTTCCTGAAACTATTGGACTGTAGTTTACAAATGGAACTTAAAAGGTGTGAATTGTCCGCATTCCATCATTATTGTAGGTCAGAGTTTTATGGCTAAATGTATGGTACAAACCAAACCAATTAGTTCTTAATCAGTAAACCATGGCTAATATCATAATATGGGATTTCATAATATGGGATTTCAGTCAAGTTATCTTAGTCTAATCTTACTTCCAAGATTTGTTGGGAGGATGCAGAGAGTTTAGGAAGAAAGAAAGAACGCTTCCCTGAGCTTCTTGAGGGAAGAATGGGATACAAAGGTCATTATTAATTAGCAATTGAGATTAGAAATTAGACTTGCTTAAAAGGATAAATAATTCTGCAGCTGCTCATTGCTTGCTTATCTTGCTTATTTACCAAGATAAATGTAACCAAAACCAATCTCATTACTATCATGACATTTAAGAGAGCAATCTAAGCAAACTTGATAAGCCTGCAGTCCAGATAAAGCAGGAATGTCAAACTTGATTTCATTAAGGGCCACATCATGGTTGTGTTTGACCTTGGGGGCCAAGGTAGGTGTGACCAGCTCAACCGAGCACTCCGCCAGTGAAAATGGGTTCCTGAGCTCCATTTTTGGTTGCAATGGCCTCCTGCAACCCTCTGCCAGTGAAAACGAAGCTCGGAAGCACTGCGTGCAGCCCTCCTGAGCTCCATTTTCACTGGCTGGTCTGGCATGCAGGCCAGTCCTTCACTGTTTCCAGGCCAGCCAGATCTAAGCACCCCATGAGCCGGATTCAGCCCCTGGGCCTTGAGTTTGACACTCCTGAGATAAAGCAATGTAAAAATCTTTTAACAAAAAAAGTCCAGCACCACATGTCAATTAGGGAAAAAAAGAGTTAAAGTAGAAAATTAAATACAAATCAAGATTGTATCAATATTTCACTTAGGGTGGAGTTACCACTGAAACTTTTGATCTCTCAAAAAAGGATGAAGACCACTGTTATGTCCTTATAAGGACATCCGCCTGGGATTGGCTGAAGATCCTTTCGGCGGGAGTTTTGAATCCCTGTCAGTGGGCGGTGCATCTGCCGGAGTGTATATAAGGAGAGCTCCGGCAGCGCACAAGCCGTTCAGTTCTTGTTATTAAAACTTGTTACTTGAACCCTGCTGGTCACTTCTTCTTTCCTGCGCCGATCTAACACTGGCGACGAAGGACTAGAGAAGAACCTCCGCGTGGCACGATCGCCATAACGAGCTGAAGTCACTCGACGCGGTCTGAGAAATGGCAACGCCGCAAGCGCCGTTCGCCTCGCTGGCTCCCTTCAACCCCAGCCGGGAGAAGTGGAGTTCGTATATGATACGTTTCCGCCAATTCCTCCGGGGAAACGGCTACAACAACCTAGACGACGAGAGGAAGAGGGCTCTCTTCCTCGCTAACTGCGGCTCCAACGTTCTGGAACTCGCCGTCAACCTCGTCGCACCCAGGGACATTGAAGTCATGTCCTGGGTGGATCTGCAGACTGCCCTGCAAGACCACTATGCCCCAACGGGCACCCCCATTTCGAACCGCTTTACCTTCCGCCAACGTAATCAGAAGGAAGGCGAATCGCTTAAAGACTTTGTGGCGGCATTGCGTCAAATCGCTGCTAACTGCGAATTTGAGAACGTTGACAATGCCTTACGCGACGGGATCGTCTTCGGGATGAGAGATGCCAACCTCCAAAAGAAGTTCCTAAGCAGAAAAAGACTGTCCTTGAAGGACGTTCTTGAGGAGGCTACGGCTGCTGAAACATCCGAGACCGCCGCTGCTGCCATGCTCCAGTCCCGAGGGATCCATAAGATCCGCAAACCGTCATCGGAATCATCCGACGACTCGTCCACTCCGACTGATTCAGAGGGAGAATCAACCGTTTTAAAAGTTTCCCGCCCAACCAGGCGGGAAATTCAAAACGATGGCCGCCGCGCCGCTCAGTGCGGCAGTTGCAAGGGACACCACCCCCGCCAATCCTGTCGCTGGCGGGATGCCACCTGCAGACGCTGCCTTAAGAGGGGGCACATCGCAGAGGCATGCAGAGCCTCTGATCCTGTTCCGGAGTCGATCAAGCCCCAGAATCCAGAAAATCGTCGCGACTCCCAGAGGTCGTCCAAACGGTCCTCAACCCAGCAAAAGCGCAACGACCGCACCAGTTCTCATGGCGGCGCTGTGAACCAGACAACGATCGCCCTCACCAGCACCAACAGTGCCACAAAATTCCACGTGACACTGTTGGCAGAAGGCTTGCCGTGCACGATGGAAGTCGACTCAGGCTCCGTCTATTCGATCATCGACTGGCACCAGGTCAAGAGGCTCAAGCCGAATCTCTCCAAGCGCCAACTTGAACCTCTGCACTCCAAGCTGGTGGATTTCGGCGGCAACCCCATCGGCGTCATCGGGCGGACCAACCTCCGGATCGCCTTCAAGCAGTTCCAGGGCCAGCTTCCCATAACCGTCGTGGAGCATAGCCGCCCGACCCTGCTGGGCGTGGAGTGGTTCCAGCCGCTGGGGCTTTCTATTGGAGGCATCCACCAGATTAGCTCAGGCGAACTCGACTCACTCATCGGAGAGTTCCAAGAAGTCTTCGATGGTAAGTTAGGGACGTTTTTAGGGAAACCCATCTCCTTTAATCTGGACAAGGGGGTAACCCCAATTCGGCTCAAGCCCCGCCGGGTTCCATTTGCCTTGCGGGCTAAAGTAGACGCTCAGCTAGATAAGCTGATTGCCCAAGGTATTCTGGAACCCATCGATCATGCTTCATGGGAAACTCCCATTGTGACTCCCATGAAGCAGGACGGATCTGTGCGCATCTGCGCCGACTACAAAGTGACCATCAATAAGGCGTTGCCGCAGAGCGCATACCCCGTGCCAGTAGTGCAACATTTGCTGCACTCACTCGGCAAGGGCAAAATTTTTGCAAAACTGGACCTGGCCCAGGCTTACCAGCAACTGCCAGTAGATCAGGAAACGGCGGAGGCACAGACTATTGTCACCCATAGAGGCGCGTTTAAGTGCAACCGTCTCCAGTTTGGAGTCAGTGCAGCCCCTGGCATTTTCCAATCCATGATGGAACGCCTTCTCCAAGGCGTTCCAGGGGTGGTGCCTTATTTCGATGATGTACTGATCTCTGGGGACTCAAAAGCTCAACTCCTGGACCGGCTAAGGCTAGTTCTCCAGCGTTTCAGGGAGAAGGGCTTGAGAGTCCGGAGGGACAAGTGCATCATTGGGGTACAGGAAGTCGAGTTCCTGGGCTATCTGATAGATAGTTCTGGCATCCACCCCACCAAATCAAAAGTTAAAGCTATCCATGAAGCTCCCAGCCCCAAAAACAAAGTGGAGCTTCAGGCTTTCCTTGGATTGCTTAACTTCTACGCTATTTTCCTCCAGCAGAAAGCCACTGTTGCTGAGCCGCTCCATCGCTTGCTGGCGAAGGCGGTTTCCTGGAGGTGGGGACGTGAGGAAGAGTCTGCATTCAGAGCCGTTAAGCAACTTCTGACCTCAGACAGTGTGCTCATTCAATACAATGAGACACTGCCCCTCAGACTGACCTGTGATGCTTCCCCGTACGGAGTTGGCGCTGTGCTCAGCCATGAACTGCCTACCGGTCGTGAAGCCCCCATCGCATTTTTCTCTAAGACTATGTCTAGTGCTGAGCGCAACTACAGCCAACTGGACAAAGAGGCGTTGGCTATTGTTGCAGGGGTGAAGCGCTTCCACGAATACCTGTATGGACGGCAATTCACCGTTGTCACCGATCACAAGCCCCTCCTCGGCCTACTAGCAGGGGACAAGCAGACCCCAGCCTTCATGTCCCCCCGGATGACGCGCTGGTCCATTTTCCTCGCCGGCTACTCTTACAGCCTCGTCCACCAGCCTGGTAAAGCCATCGCAAACGCCGACGCGTTGAGCAGGTGCCCATCCGCTGAATCCGTGGAAGACCCGGCCCCCACGCTCGAGCTGCTGCATATTGACAACGACAACAACTGTCCGGTGACATCTGCCGACGTAGCGACGCACACGCGAGCTGACCCCATCCTCCGGCAAGTCCACTCCTGGGTTCTGAGAGGCTGGCCGACTCGAATGGACAGCGACGACTTCATCCCGTTCAGCCGCAAGCAAGGGGAGCTGTCCACCATGCGCGGCTGTTTACTATGGGGAGATAGGGTGCTGATTCCCAGCACTCTTCAACGAAGGACTCTTACGGCGCTGCACAAAGGACACCCGGGCATAGTCCGGATGAAAGCCCTGGCACGGAGCTACGTCTGGTGGCCGACACTGGACAAAGACATTGAACATTGGGTCGCCAGGTGTAGCCCGTGCCAAGAAGTCAGAGCCGCCCCGCCTCAATCTGACCCGATGCCCTGGGAGACTCCGAGCTCCCCCTGGTCGCGCATTCACATAGACTTTGCTGGCCCCATTCATGGGCACCACCTCCTCATCGTGGTTGATGCCTACTCCAAGTGGTTGGAAGTCGTCCCCATGGCATCCACCACAACGGAAGCTACCATCCGTGCCCTCCGGCGCCTCTTCGCGACCCATGGACTCCCAGACGTTCTGGTCTCAGACAACGGGCCCCAACTTACGTCCGTGCCCATGGAAGCTTTCCTGGCGGGTTTGGGCATTCGCCATGCCCTCTCGGCCCCTTACAGACCGGCCGGAAATGGGCAGGCTGAACGGATGGTGCGACTCACGAAGGAGTCGCTCGCCAAGATGGGCCCGGGGGACTGGCAGGAGCGCATTGACACTTTTTTGCTTACCCAGCATATCACGCCTCACTCTGCCACCCGAAAATGCCCCGCTGAACTCTTAATGGGCAGGAGACTCCGGTCACCCCTGGACAGACTGCACCCGCAATACTCCTCTGAGGTGCCCGCATCAGCCAGTCGCCAACTTCGCCAGTTTTCCGTCGGTGATGCCGTATTCGCTCTTAATTTCCACGGCTCGCCTAAATGGCTTAAAGCTACAGTACACAGCACAACCGGTCCCAAATCCTACCGCGTTGAGCTGGACGATGGACAGATCGTGAGACGTCATCTCGACCAGCTCCGCAAAAGGTGGAGGGAAGTGAGCGAAAACCACCCCGACGAGGTAGGCCTAAACCACCCCGGCGCAGTAGGCCTAAACCACCCCGACGAGGTAGGCCTAAACCACCCCGGCGCAGTAGGCCTAAACCACCCCGGCGAAGTAGGCCTAAACCACCCCGGCGAGGTAGGCCTAAACCACCCCGGTACAGTAGGCCTAAACCACCCCGACGAGGTAGGCCTAAACCACCCCGCCGAAGTAAGCCTAAACCACCCAGACGAGGGAGACCGGCGACCCGAGGGACGAACAAACACCCCGGCACCTAGCCTGATACCAGATCCGGCAAGGCAAGTAGACCGGGGACAACCCAGCAGGGGAAGCCAACGTCAACCCTGCGAAGTGGGCAACCGGCAGCCCAGAGTTGGGGACCTCCAGCCAACATTCCAGGAGACCCTACAACAACCCGCCAACCGCGCAGAAAACCAACCCTGCAAGGAAGGCCTCCACCACCCCGGCAGGGTAGGCCAACACCAACCCGACCAGGTCGAGCAGCCCAGCGGCCAGAGGGAACATTCGGCACTACCGCCAGACCAACCGCGCAGAGAGGGCCTACACCACCCCTGCAAGGTAGGCTTACGCCACCCCGACAGAGCCGACCAGTCACCATTTCCGTCCGCCTGCCGCCCCGGGAGTAAGCCGGACTCGACCGGAGACCCCGGGGGCTTAACCCAACCACCACCGCCGGACTCGCACCCTGACCCAGACCGGCGCGACCCCAGCCCAGAGGGGACCCGAGGGAGACCCAGGAACTTACCGTGGCTCAGGAGTTCCGGACCGGCCAAGAGCAGGGATCCACACCGGCGGCTCCACGATCCGTGCAGGAACGAGGCAGACCAGCATCGCCCGCAGGCGGAGGTCCGTGACCCGGCCGGAGGTTCGGACACAGTGCCCGCGTCCTCGACGGCCAGATCCAGCCCAGCACCGGGGAAGAAGCCCCAAGCAGAGCAGACACCCTCCGTCCGGGAGAGTGTCCATCTTGACTCTGAACTGCGCAGGTCTACGCGGGCACGTAGACGTCCTGTTTATCTTAGTGACTATTTCCCTGATCGACTGACTAAGAACTAGGGGGGAGGAGTGTTATGTCCTTATAAGGACATCCGCCTGGGATTGGCTGAAGATCCTTTCGGCGGGAGTTTTGAATCCCTGTCAGTGGGCGGTGCGTCTGCCGGAGTGTATATAAGGAGAGCTCCGGCAGCGCACAAGCCGTTCAGTTCTTGTTATTAAAACTTGTTACTTGAACCCTGCTGGTCACTTCTTCTTTCCTGCGCCGATCTAACAACCACAACATAATCTTCTAAAACCAGCAAAAAAAAGAAGAGTTGTGGCCTCTTTAAGCCAAATATTCTTTATAAATGTTCCTGTGAAATAAACAGGTGCATCAAAGAATTGCCATTATCCCAAAAGAAAAGGCAACATGTACCTGTAAAAGCGAATTTTATAATACCACCAAGGAATAATGATGATAAATGGAACTTGGTCAACCATTTTGGGAGCATTACTAACTGTGCTTCTTTTAGCCAGGTTAAAAATTATAGATTGACAGATCTTTCTTGGTTCATTTCACTCCAAGTTCACAACAATTGCCATCTTTTGATTCCATAGTCCAGGAAGAATGACACAATTACATTTTCCAGTTCCCAGCTTGATTTCTGAATTCACAATATACTGTAGTTTAGATGAATTATGTTTCTGGTGGAAACTACATATCTCATAGAAATACTGTCATTTTACACATGTAAAATTATGCAGTTTGGGGACAATATCATGGAATTTGTTAACTGTTGGTGTAGTTATATCAATTCAAAGTTAATGTTATCACTGGTAGATATGCATCTATTCTGCATCTTTGACATTCGGTTTAGTGCAGATATACATCCGAGATCAGTAGGGCCCTTCTACATATGACCATTTCAGAGCATGAAGTTCATAGGAAACATCTTAGCAGTTTTGGTTACCGGCTGTAGTCCACATCTTTCATTCACCAGTATGAATCAGCATCTACATTATTGCGAGTCTAGATCCAACATATGTGGCATTCTGGTTTTCACAAAATTAACCATGGGAGTAAGCCTCAACTTTCTTTGTTGTTTTGCCCATTACTGGTAAAATGAGACGACGCCAAACATGTTGCATGGATTCTTATGTATATATTTCATGTCTGCATTTGAGTATCAAACAGATCAGTCCTGATCTGGGTACTCTCAAACATTTTGTTCATAAATAGGATAAAGAAACAATGCAAAATATCAAATCTGTAGGTACCGAAACAAAATAATACATAGCAGAGTTAATGCCTTTAGAAGGCAAAAATAGAATTCAAAGTGATCTTAACTGGGTAAGAAAACAGAAAAAAATGATAAAAATTAAATGCAAACAATTATGTAGTCCTTCATTTAAAAAACAAAGATCAAACGTACAACCATAGGATGGGAATAGGTGGTCTGGGTGTAGTATTTGTGAAAAACAGTTTGGAATTATAATTGTTAACAAACTGAATAAGAGTCAATATTGTAGTATGGCTGTGGAAAAAGCAAATAGGATTTTAGGCCCCACCAAGAAAAGAATGGTTTAATATCATTTTACTTTATTTCACGCTTGTCAGATTCCATCTCAAGGTTGTACCCAGCACTGCACACCAAACTTAAAAAGGATTCAGATAAATAAACAGCTTAAAAGAAAGGAAATAACGACACTAAAAACTATGAAAGAACTGAAAATAGTTAGCTTTAAAGATAAGAAGATTGTGGGAAGCACAAAAGCATTTTCCAAATGCCTGAAACAAATGACACCCAGAAGGCCAAGGCCTTTTTTTTTTATAATTCCAAAATGCAAGACATGCAATAAAAGATTTAATTTACAGAAATGCACGTACAAAATACTTACCAGTGGTAAGAGAGGGGTTTTTTTAGAAAGGTTATAGACTCTCTTTCACTTGAAGTGCTCATGTAGAGTGAAGTGCTCATGTAGAAAATCCAACTTTCAGAGACAGTTTAATTTGGATTCCTGTATTAAACGGGAGGTTTTGTGACCACAGTTCACATTTTTAAAAAAAAAGCTAAAGTGAATATATTAAAATGGGTAAAAGGGTGTATACTATTAATAATAAAAAATGAAAGTGTTTTCCAAAAAATCCACACTAAAGAAAGTATATATAAAAATGCACTGATTAAAGATGGACAACCAGTTAAATATGAGCCAGCAGTGTGCAGCGGCAGTTAAAAAAGCCAACGCAATCCTAAATTGCATTAACAAAGGGATACAATCAAGATCAAGTGAGATACTAATGCCACTCTATAAAGCCTTAGTGAGAACACACCTAGAACACTGCATCCAGTTTTGGTCATCACACGATAAAGAAGATCTTGAGACCAGTAGTGAAATCTAAAATTTGTTATTACCAGTTCTGTGGGCGTGGCTTGGTGGGGGGGGAAATGTGACTGGGTGGGCGTGGCCAACTTTTTTTTTTTACTTTTGAAACCATTTTTTCTACAACCTCTTCAGTGAAGAGGTTGTAAAAAAATGCTTTTAAAAATTAAAAAAAAGCCTTTGATGATCGTGTGGCTCAGCTGGGCATGGGGGGGGGGGGAGGGATTTTTGCTACCGCTTCTCCGAACCACTCACCTCCATTGCTACCGGATCGCGCGATCCGGTCCGAATCAGGAGCATTTCACCCCTGCCTGAGACTCTAGAAAAAGGGCAGAACAACCAGTATGATTAGGGGACTTGAGACTAAAACATAAGATGAACAGTTACAGGAACTGGGCATGGCTAGTCTAGTGAAGAGAAGGACCAGGGGAGATGAAAGCAGTGTTCCAATATTTGAGGGGCTGCCACAGAGAGGAAGGACACCCAATGTCCAGACAAGGAATAATAGATGGAAACTGATCAAGGAGAGATTCAATCTAGAAATAAGGAGAAATTTTCTGACAATGAAAACAATCAACCAATGGAACAGCTTGCCTTTGGAAGTTGTGGGGAATTCATCACTGGAGGCTATCAAGAAGAGAATGGACTGCCATTTGTCAGAAATGGTGTAGGGTCTCCTGCTTGGGCAGGGGGTTGGACTAGATGACCTACAAGGTCCCTTCCAACTCTGTTAATCTGTAATCTAAGATGCACATTTGAAAAACATATACAAATCCTTTTATAAGAAACTAAGTGAAAACATGCTTTGCTTTTCCATATTATACTCAGCAGTTGCCACCACATGCTAAAATATATAGTTTGATACAAATAGTACATAGGTTTACATCTAGAAACAGCAATCAGTTCAAATCATTTCCCTCTCTTTTATTTCAACAAGTTTCAGCTCTCCATGAAGAACTATTTTGTTTTAATCAGTGATTTATTTTAAACTAGCAGCTTTACAGAGAGTAAGGACGGTCATGTTAACATTTAATACCCGTACCATTATTTTAAGAACTGTACACATTTTGGAAGATATAATTACATCTTTCCTAACTATCTAAAGAGTGATTTGGGAAGTTAGAGACACCAAAGTAACACCCAAAAGAGTTTTAGTGTGTGGGAAGTCGAGAGTTTAACAAGAAGCACTTTCTGTCACTTAGAAGGTAATGAAAAGACTTCAAACCTCAGGAAAAGAGGGGGGAACCACAAATTTGACGGGATAAAATTGTAGAACCCCATTCTGTGTTTTTCATTCAAATAAATGATTTTTGTTTACTAGAATCACACACTGGAAAAAAGAATCTAATTCTTCAAGTTTCCACCTGAAACTAACTAGGTGCGTAACCATCCTGCTATGATCAAGCAAGACACGTTTTTAATTTAAAAAGTGATGAAAAACAGATCAATGCACTAAAACTATTCATGCTACATTTTTAAAAGAAGTATCAAAAGTCTCATAGAAAATTGAAAAAGAGGATAAGGCTGGATCAGTATTTGAGACCACAGACAGGTACATCTGCTCTTTCAGTTGCAATGAGCTTTATACTACCCACTACATGGATTTAGCATCTGGGTAAAATAGTTTAAGCATCCATTCCATCTGGGATGAAAGGATAGCAGGATGGGGAAAGTTAACAATGACTGGTGCAGAGGGGCTGAAGAAATGACTACTGTGCTGCCAAGGTGCCGGAGAAAAATAATTGAGATCATTTGATCTGGGGTTTCCTCCAAACTCAGCTATTCAAACGATGGAAAGATCATGTGGTTTTGGGTTTTTTTTATTATTATTATTTATGTCTCTTGACAAACCAATGCAGAGGTCATGGAACAAACTCTCAGAATGATGGGCTTGTCTTGCTTGGAAAGCAGCAGCTGGATCACAAGGCCAGGCAATCTGTGGATATTAATAAAGCCTTAGAAATGTTTGTCCTTTAAGGAATGTAATAAAAATATCAGCCGAAAAATTAATTTGACACTGAAATCGCCCTTGTTACTTACAGATATGTGGGTGTTTATAAAAGCACACAAGTCTCCATAGGATCTCCCAGCAGGGGAAATTAGTAGGAAAGCAAATTTAAGAAAATTTAAGAAACAAACTCCAGATTTCCAGACCTGGGAGCAACACTTTTATTAACAATACTTGTATTTGAGCCCCCCATCCCCCCCAAAAAATGATAGTATACATGAGACTGCTAAAAACAAATTATTTTTTCTGAAATAATTCTTCTGAAAGAAGAAAATTGGAAGGAAAACAAGCAGCAAGAAAGCAAATAAGTTGCTTCCTGGCTAACCCTTCCAGGGGTGCTATTCAGCAGGTTCTGACCAGTTCTGGAGAACCGGTAGTGGAAATTTTGAGTAGTTCGGAGAACTGGTAGTAAAACTTCTGACTGGCCCCGCCCGCATCTATTTCCCATCTATTCCTCCCAAGTCCCAGCTGATCAGAAGGAAATGGGGATTTTGCATTATCCTTCCCCTGCCACGCCCTGCCATGCCCTGCCACACCCACCACACCCACCAAGACATGCCATGCCCTGCCACACTCTGCCATGCCCACCAAGACATGCTCACCAAGCCACACCATGCCCACTAAGCCACATCCACAGAACCGGTAATAAAAAAATTTGAAACCCACCACTGGTTCTGACAGGTTTTGGAGAACTGGTAGCAGAAATTTTGAGTAGTTTGGAGAACCGGCAAATACCACCTCTGGTTGGTCCCAGAGTGGGGTGGGAATGGAGATTTTGCAGTATCCTTCCCCTGGAGTGGCGTGGGAATGGAAATTTTGAAGTATCCTTCCCCTGCCCTGCCCACCAAGCCACGCCCACAGAACCAGTACTAAAAAACTTTGAATTCCATCACTGAACCATTCCTATATTCCAAACAATCCCTCAATCCACCCCCTACACACAAACACACAGAGAGACATGGGTTGCCATGCAGGGCAGAAAGCAACCAGAAATGCATGGTGGACAATTAGCTGAGGCTTCTTCCCTTTTTTTCATAGGTCAAACTCACTAGTTCAGACTTCCTCTGGGTTTGTTTCCTCATGAAACATTTACAAGAGAATGATCTCACTTTCCCCTCCCCCCCCCCTTTTTTTAAATATTCATCTTGCAAACTGACAAGTTATCAGAATGCTAAACAAGGCAAAAATCTGTTAGACAAGGTTGAAGCTTTCACATGCATGTCAACTTTAGAATTTTTTTTATATGACTTGTAATCAACTCAGTCATCAACTATTTATGGCAACAATTCGCCCATTTACACATGGTGTTGGGTGTTATCAAGTCACAAATGATGAGATATTGAGGGAGACAAGAAAGTGAGTTTTTGCTTTGGGTCATTTTAGGGAAACAGACCTTTGTAAAACTACTTTCTGCAAGTGCCACTAACAGGAATAGCCCCTTCACCACAATAGGCTTTATTTGATGCTCTTAAATTATCCATGGCTTCCAGGGATTTTGAGCAGTTTGGGCATTTTTTTTTCTTAATTTCATTCCATTGATCTTCATTATTAAAATATTCTTTCGGTACATTAGCCATTCATTATAACTGCACTGAGTGCAACATTCCCCAATCTGGTGTCTTCCAGATGTACAGTATTTTATTTTAAGCTTCATCATTTCCAATCCTAGCTCAGAATGATAAAAAAAATCACTACCCAACACATGCGCAGGAGTTGCAGAAGTAAAATAGTGAGTATCAAAAACTTAAAAGATACAAGCATTATTAAGTACTCTATATACCATATACCTTACCGGCAGGGCTTGGGTACTTACTAATTGCAGTGGTTCTTCTCCTTCCTTAGTAATTGGTTCTAATCAATGATGCTGGGGGAGTATAAGCTGCCAAGCAATTTCTCTTTTGTAAGGTACCATAAAGCCCTGTGCTTTTTCTCCTTTTGTTAAGCATTTACATCACGGGTGTCAAACTCGATCACGTCGCGTGACATATTGTGACGTATCGTGATGTTTTTTGCCTTTGTGGAGCCAGGATGAGTGTGGGCTGCACGTGACTCATCCAGCCTGTGGGCCGCCAGTTTGACAGACCTGACTATATGAAGCCACTAGGAGAGATTGTCTGATGATTTGGTATCAACAATATGCTGGTAATATCCTACTGATCAGCACTGGAGATGGTACCAGTGGCTTGATCCAGTGTCTGGATGCAGCAAGGGATGGTTGGGTTGAGATAGGCTGAAGGTTAATACCACTGTCTGTCCATTATTTGTTGTATCTCTTGATGGAGTGAAACTGCCTCTGAAGGAGCTGATTATCCTCTTGGTAGTCAGTCCTGGATTCACAGCTTTTGATGGGCAAAGAGAGGCTATGGCCAAGGAGGTTTTACCCAATTTAAGGTGGTATGACAGTTGCAACCTTACCTGGAAGAGGAGTATCTGACAATAATAACTCACCACTAGTTGTCTGAAGTACCACAATATCTACACAAGACTGCATCCAAAGATCATTCAGAAGCTTTCATTAGTCCAAAATGTAAAAGGAATCATATACTTCAAGTACTGTTGCTTTTGTTTTAGTTAAATGCTTTTAATATTACCTGTGATTTTAAGTTTCAATTACTTATTTAAGTATAAATGTTTCGTTCAAAATTATAGATCCATTTGTGGTAGACTAAAATATACATGAATAAAAATAGTATACTACCACCACTACTCCCAATAGGCTAAGCAATTGAAGCACCAGTTGTTTTATGAAGTCAAATCATTGAACAAAATAAACTTGTACAGTAAATAATCTAAATCAGATTCTTAAAGCCCTGGTAAATGTTTTATCATAATTAAGTAAGGCAAGACAGATGCAAAAAATAAAGAATGTGGATAATTTCCATAAGGCATTTCTCTGGAAAATGCTGTTAACCTCTAAGAACACTGGAGTGATAAGATTTATGATACCCAAGAATTAATTCATCAAGAAGAAAAAGAAACATCTTGCTTACAGCACATACTTTCAAGAGACTCTAAGGACAACACTAGTTATTAATTTTTGTGCAAATTGTTATATTAAGATAGAGAAAGATTAAGGTTGAAATCCTGTAATTTATGGGATGGCATGCATGATTGATGAGTGGCATATTTTGTTTTGCCCAGTGGCAGAATAGAGAACAAGCAAGATTCATTTCAAGTAGAAGATGTTTTTTCTTGGGTTTACAGCATCAGCATCAGCATCATTATCATTTGATTCACTATCTATCCATTGCAAAGTGAAGACCTCTTCTGCATGTTTCCAACCAATCAGTCCTGAGCTTCCAACCAAGCAGTCCTGAGCTTTCTTTTGCCAATTGAGCCCACAATACTTGCTGATGTCATTGATCCATCTTGTTTTAGGTCTCTTTTGTGGGTATACAGCATTACCATAAAACTCTAGAGACTAGGACTACTGAGTTCCAGAATTCTCGGCCAATTAAGACTTATTGTAGCTGGAAATTCTGAATGTTGCCATGTCAATACATCTATAAAGCCCCACCTTGTAGAATTAAAGAATAGGAGGACTTTGATGCATTATCAACAGCAAGTAGGAGCTGAGCTTGAATGCTATTTTTAGTTGTGCATGCTTTAAAATAATTCTGAAGAAGTGCTTTGGACTTCACCCAAGTTCAAGCATAGCACTGTTTTGCTGTTCATTAAAAGCAGCCCATCTTTTTTCAGGCTGCAGCACAACTCTGAACATAAGATGCAGCTGTTTTATGGAGTCGACTTTTCATACATGCGAATAATTCTCTAAATTTCCTCCAACTGTAAGGACAATTCCCAGAAACAGTAATTGTGCTGATTTGTGGTCATGCCGGGAACTGAAGTTCTTGCATAAGAGTAGAATGCTGATTTCAAGCACACATTTTTGTTGTTGTCAGTTGCAAAGTCATGTCCGACCCATCGCAACCCCATGGACAATGTTTCTCCAGGCCTTCCTGTCCTCTACCATCCTCTGGAGTCCATTTAAGCTGAAGCACAGATACCTGGTGCAATTACCAAAATTTTCAAAACCAGTGGTAAGATTTCTTGCCTATGAATTTTTATCCGCAAAAGAATTTTTTTTTTAAAGGGCAGATCTGATTCCAATGAACGTAGTTCTATGGAAGGTCAGTGCTGTTATTAGTCAGGGTGCAGTCCTGTCTCCGGTTTGTAAGGAAGATTCAGCTGCTGTTGATAACGGGAGAGGTAATGTGGTGGAATGTAGTCTAAATCCAAGGCGGTAGCAGCAGCTTTCCAGAAGAGCAAAAGACTGTGAAGTTTAGATAGTTTGGCTGGGAGGAAGAAGATCAAGACTCTTCCACCCTGGGAGTTCTCAGAATACATCTTTAATGATGCTAGTAGCTTGGCAACATTTCTCTCTATAGGTGAGGAACAATAATGGAAGCCACTCTGAAATAACTCAGCGTGTCTTTCTTGGTTTTGGTGCCTAACAGGTGCCATCTTGACCTTTTCTTCAAGAAGCAAGATAACATGGGCCAAACTTGATCCTTGATTCTGCTTCATTGGGTCAATATAGAAACTACACACAGTTGTTCTTTTTATAAGTAAAGGGTGGGAAAGTAACTGCCAGGAGCAGCAGCATTTTTCACCAACCATGCATTAGTTATTGCCTAGTAGAGGTGCTTTCATTAGAGAAACTGTGTGATTATATTATGGATGCACTTTGTCTAACATGCTTCAGTACTACGTTTAGTCAGAACAGAGCTGAGTGCAGGTACAAAACAACAATACAAGACTGTATGGAGTTGGGGGAGGGAAAGAAAAAAGGGTTACTGACATAGGAGATTTATCTATTCCCGTATTTCCAAATTTGTAGCTGTGGAAAGAAATACAGTATAATTTTTCAAATCAACTTAAATGGGTAGGTGGGAGGAATAAATATCATTTAAATCATATATATTCATGGCAGCTTTCTCACTTCCTCCCCATCTTTCCATATTATGTCTTGGTATCATTTTTTCATATTATTTTATTTAAAAGTTTTAATGTCTGGATGTCAGGAGAAACAAATTTGTCCAAGCCGTATTTTTTACAGAGACACTAGGTTTGCTCACTTCCTCTCTCAAGCGCTGTTTTTGGAAATGGCTTAAAAATAGCTTTTTTGGTATTAAGAACTTCCTGAAGGACAAGTTTTATTACACTGGTTGATTTTCTTCCAATCCATAGCAAAAGAAGATTTATGTAAGTTTAAAAGTTAAGGAAAACTTTTCTTTAAAAAAATGTAAATAAGCAGTAAAAGTACAATTAGAATATTGATTTTGGAAAGATTTTAATCAAACTAAGGAGCCAGATTGACTGGAAACAAGACTTTGAAAAAGTCATAAGAAGATTTCTTGTTGTTTGTTTAAAATCTTATTAAAATATATGAAGATCTGAGTTTAAGTGTAAGAAATGTCTTCCTGGGAAATGTTCTGGATGAGAGAAAAACATGCTAAGAGGAGATCTTGCAAGGTTTGTTACTAAAGGCAACCAGAAAGAATTAAAGATTTTAATTAAAGGAGAATTCCCACTAATACAGAATGAAGAAAAATATTTTAACTCTGGAAGAATTTAAGAACACTTGGCAACAATGTATTCAGAACTTATTTTTTTAACTGCCTGATACAATAAAAATGGGCCTAAAAGGATAGGAGAGGATATAGTTGAAAATCAAAGTGTTTTGTATATGGATTTGAAACTGACAGGAGATAAGAATGATATTGAAAAGATATTATACAAGACCAACAAGTGACACTGAGATATTAATAGTTAAATTCTTACACAAATAATAAACCAGAAAAACAAGTTGGATCTGTGGATGTTAACTCAGAAAAGTGACTTGGACAATTTTCTTACTTTGGATTTACAAAAGAATTGTGCTATATCTGTACCTATGAAAGAATTCCTGAGGAAATCCAAAGAGAGAAGTCGCCAATAAATGTAGATATTGCCTTTTCTCTAATCAAAAGAGTCAGTTTACCCATCTCAGCAAGATCTGTCAATTTCATTACCATACTTTTTGTATCATTTATTATACTGGGGAAGATGTGGTAGAATATAGTCTGGATTCCCAGGAGGGAGGGGGTATATTCCAGAAGATCAAGAGACAGCAAAGTTTAGATAGTTTCGGCAAAAAAGGGCCAAGATACTCCTCTCTAGAACTTCTCAGAGTTCATCTTTAATGATGCAAGTAGTTGCTTTAGGTTGGCAAGATTTCTCTCTTTACAGGAAATGGCTTAGACGTAATTTTACGTGCCTGTCTTGATTTTTGGAGCCCGACAGAAGGTGCTTGTTTAGGCACAAGAAAACCTGCTGTTTTGCACTGCTTCAGGGTTTTTATTGCAATAGAGAGCCATTTTCTCTACAGGTGAAGCCTGAAGGTAGCATTTGTTGCCACTCTTCAAAAGAAGCTATTGCATCTTTTTAAGGGAACTCCACTGGGAGCTTCTTCCTTCTCATTGTACAAAGAACAAAATGCCAACAGTCTTAAAAAGATGCTTCAGGGATTTCATGAGTCTCCTGTAATGCCTTCATCTGAAAGCCATTGGGTTCATCAATGTGGATATAAGGAAACCTGGGGAGTTATGGAATTTATTTAGGAAGTGACCTTTTATCCTGTGGTCCAGTCTTGATTCCTCTGTTTTAATCCAGTGATTAAACCTGGAGGTTTTCTCATATATAAAGTGTTTACTGTGTGCTTTTTCTGGAGCCTTCCAGAAGCTTTGAGACTGATTCTCAAAGTAAAGTCACCACTGCCAATGGCCCTGCTGGCTGGCCATTCTAAAAGCTATAATCCCAAAGAGGAGAAAAAATTGGCTTCGGCAATAAAATGGACCGCTCGTTTAGGGCTGCAGTATGAGAAACTGTGCACAAAATGTGTGTACATTAAGAAAAACTGTGTGCAAATAATATTACAAAAAAACTGTAAAACATAGAAAGCCATGCAGTATTTTGTTTATTTGCATACTGTATTTATTTACTTAAAATTGTATGATCAACTGTCTTAAAACACAACTCTGGAAAGCCATACGCACAGTAGAGAAATTGTGTGGATTTTTAATGGCGTTTCCTCACTCCTACTCATAAATTTATGGGGAAAAGGGGAAAGGAAAAATTTCTGCAGCAGAAAATAGACAAATTGTAGAAAACAAAATGGACAGATTCATTCAACTCTGACATTTAGGCACTGGAATTCTAAGGTCACCTATATAGTGACTCATGAAACAATTGTCCAACTATTTTACCATGCATTCAGTGTCTTACTTTTCACTCACATATAGGTGTTTCTGTATACTTTTCTGCATTACATACAATTTGATCCATCATTTAAAATCTGTATTAGAAAATCCAGGAAAGTGTAGATTACAGAAGAAAGTTGTGTTATGGTTCAAAGTGTGATAAATTTGCATTAAATGTGCATTACTTTTCTGTATATATTCCTGCACATAAGTGTCTTTGAACTAAGTCCTTGACTGTCACCTAATGTGAAATCTGATCATAAAGAATAGTCAGATGGAAATCCAATGAACCTCTAATGTACACTGCAGTTCTTCATATCCAAGCAGGCTTTGTGTAGCAAGGACAATACTGGTGTTTGTACCAAGCGTGAAAAACCAGAAGACAACAGAGCCATTTTCTAAAGGGCCTTTTACTTGGCTCCAGCAAAAAGAACATTCTGTAAAGTTCAGCACCAACGTAAGCGCATTGTATTTTACGTGACTCTGCAGAGCCAATAAAACTGGTTCTTGGCCAACTGTGTTCCTTCACCAGGGTTCTCTAAAAGACTTCAGTAATAATAAGAAAAAACTAACCCAAAGATTATTGCTAATTATAATCATATTGATTGGCCAGACACAGACTCAGTCTAAGGTAGGGAATATGCCAGAATTCTGTGTGAATGCTGAAAAGCCATGTGGCTAGCTAGGTTGTAAGGAGAGAGAAATCATAGCACTGTTCAGAAGTTTCCTGATTACAGGGAAGTTCAGAGCCATGCAGAGCCATGCTGTGTTAACCTGTAGTATCCTGAGATGAATCCACTGGTGTGTTAAAGCACTTTGTGTCAGGATGTCGGGGTTGCAAAAACTCAAATGTGATGTTTTAAGTGAGTTGCCACATCAAAGGCTGAACACAAGAATCCAAATTACAGAAGAAACATACAGGATTTAGATTCTAAGGCGGCGGGGGGTGGGGGGGATTTAATTTTTTAAATTGTATTTTGGCATCCATAACATTGGATGGCAGCTCATGATGCTATTATCTGCCTAAAGAGATTGCCGATCTCTGCCAGTTAAGGTTCAAGTAAAAAAACACCAGATGATAAGTGAAGTAAAATAACCAGATTGCAAGGATGATGCATTAGAGCTGTGATTAGAGCTGTGATGGCGAACATGTGCCAGAAGTGGCATGCAGCACCCTTTCTTATGGCACGCGAGCCGTCACCCCAGTTCAGCTCCACTGAGTATGCACGCGTGCCTCCCACCAACCAGCTGGTCTTCGAGTCTCTGCCGTACATGCGCCAGGGGCAGGGTGTATGCGGGGGACGGGGCACATGCGCGAGCTGCACATATGTACAGGGGGCAGGGCACATGAAGGGGGCCCCACAGAAATGCATGGGAGGCAAGGTGCATGCAGAAGGTTCCACGTGCATGCTTTGGGGGGCCACACGTGCATTGCATTTTGGGGGTTCGAGTGCACGCACGCGCTTTCACCCCCACACATGAGCACTTTGGGCACTCGGTTTGGAAAAGATTAGCCATCACTGCATTAGAGGCTGGTAGTCAATTTATAGGAATCTGAACCATAGGACCAAATAAGAGACAATGTACTGACAATGTTCCTTCTCTGTTCTACTGTGAACCAAAAACCTCTAAGTTTCATAGAACTATGAATTCATGTTCATAGAACATAATCACTTTTTTGATCAAATGATTAATTCACTCTTGATGAAACTTTCTTTACATTTAAGCACTTCCTGGTGTATCACCTCTGATTCCCATACTTATCAGCATTCCTGAAGACAGAATGAGGGCTGATTCTCAGAGTTGGGTCTTGGTCTTCATAGTTCTTGCAAAAGTGTACTATTTTTCTTTCCCTTATTACACCTGGAGAATAAACCTACTAGTAGACTCGTGATAATGCATGTATTCTGTGTCCACGTAAGGCTCTCAATTGTTAATGGTACACAAGCACTGCCCCTTTTCAAATATCCTGCTCAATATGAAGGTACCTGGGGTAAGCCCTATAGAATGTTTATTCATGTCAGAAGCATCACAATTTTTTAAAAAGGCATACTATATGAAATAAAATATAAAATACAAGATTAAAACGTGTACAAATTAAATAAATCTTGCCCAGACACTAGCAACATTGTGTTCTATTGCACTGCCATGAGTGGAAAGATCATTCCATAGAGCCGACACCATAATTGAAAAAAGATGTCACCCAGGTCCCCTCAGATAGTATTATTTCTTAGCAGAAACTGCAAGAGCATATAAGGTGAGAAGAAACAAATGGAGACAAGCAGTTCCACAAATAACCTATTTGTGTGCCTATTCAGCTTTATGACTTATTTCTTGAGGAAAATAATCACTGTAAACATCAATGGCTAATGGGAAGATTCAGCTGTTATTGAGTTCAGGTGGAATTTCTGAAGAATCAATAGTTATTGCTCTGCCTGTGAAGTAACAGGAATATAAACCATTACATGCTTATTTTATAGAGCATATTATCAATACTTATACACTATAAATATAAATAGTGGGTGATCCTACTTATTATACTAATGTATAGAGGCAAACAAAGATTGAATTTCACAATTGTTCCTATATGCAAATTTCAATAACATGGATTGAAAGATGCGTAAACTGTATGATACTTGGGTTGGATTGTTGTTGGTGTTCAGTCACTAAATTGTGTCCGACCTTTTGTGACCCCATGGATTATAGCATGCCAGGCCCCCTGTTCTTAATTATATCCGGGGTATTTACTTTTCAATAACAATCAATTATCATATGTCCATGGACAATAAATACGTTAACTAGGAGAATTTATTTCAGTTAACAAATTTATTTAATTTAGATTGTGACTTTTAGATCATATCCTTATTTAAATAATTATTTAGATTGCCCAGACCAGAGTTTTTCAACCTTGGTGATTTTAATCTAGGTGGACTTCAATTGGCTGGAGAATTCTGGAAATTAAAATCCACACATGATAGATGTTACCAAGGTTGAGAAACTCTGCCCTGGCCAAAATCAATGCACTCTAAATGGAAATAACCTATCAGCTTTATTTAGGATTTCTACACTAAATAGAAAGCCATCTTGGAAATCAGTCAATCTGGGTAATTTTGCAGTAATGGAGGGAATAATAAAATTTGGCAACTTAAATAATGCTTTAAATAGTTGGCACAATTAACTCAATGTTTACCTACTAAAACACATGAAGGAAAGTACTTTAGCTATTCCATTTATTCTGTAGTTACCTGATCATTCCTTCTAAACTACAGTGTGCAGCATAACTAGAGACTTGCTGGCCATAGCAAGTGGATTAGGAGACGAATTACTATACTGAAAAAGATGAAATGAATTGTGACTGCGGTGTATTTAATTATTTTTATTAAACAAATTTATATGGTTGCCCAATTCACCATGACTCTGAGTGGCCTACATTAGATCTTAACAGTTGACAACTGAAAAAGTTGAGTTATTACATTTTACTTATGTTCCAGTTCTGACTGCAATACAGAAGATCCTTCTGTTAATAGACAGCTATAGAATCACTGCATACCTTCAGCCCTGTTCAAAAAAGATTTTGTAAGTTAGATAATATATCACAAGTGTTTGCCTCTTTATCTATACATAATACAGCAATGGGGAGGATGGCCAGGAATGATTTCATTTTAGTCTGGTGGGTTGATATCTGAAATAAGTCTGACTCATGTGCAGAATATTTCTTGTCAACCAAGATTGGCTCAGAAAAGAATGATATAAAACAGAATACTGAGCTAACTTCTAATGATGACCACAGCATACCATATGAATAAAGCAGGAGGAGGAGGATATTAGCAAGCAAAGGCTGAAACACTATTTCTTAGAGAAGCATTCCCAAACCTGATGTCCTCCAGATATATAGTAGGTCTCAGCCAGCCCAGTAATGGAGTATCTAGGAGTATCTACACCATTCTATCTAATCTCCAAATTGGTTTCTGCTACTTTGATCTAGCCCAGTGTTTCTCAAACTTAATAACTTTAAGTTATGTCAACTTCAACTGGCTCAACTCAACTTTATTTTTCCTCTGCTCTGCTGGTTTGAGTCACTCTAATTGCTTGCTGTTATCTTCCCCTAATTTACCAAATCAAGGAGGAAGGGTCATCTGTTAATTTGATGTTGTGCTAATAATGATGTTGTGTTAATTTGATGTTGAGACGACCCTCACTCTGTCAAGGACCTTGGAGTACTCATCTCAAACGATCTAAGTGCCAGAGCTCACTATAACAGCATTGCCAAAAAAGCATTAAAAATTGTTAACCTAATCTTGCGTAGCTTCTTCTCCCGTAATATTGAACTGTAAACTAGGGCATACAAAATTTTTGCTAGACCAATTCTTGAATACAGCTCATCTGTCTGGAACCCACCCTGCATATCAGACATTAATACAATCGAACGAGTCCAGAGATATTTCATGAGAAGAGTCCTCCACTCCTCTGTTCGCAACAAAATGCCTTATGCCATCAGACTTGACATTTTGGGCTTAGACAATTTAGAATTTTGCCGTCTTCGGTCTGACCTAAGCATAGTACATAAAATTATCTGTTACAATGTCCTGCCTGTCATTGAATACTTCAGCTTCAACCACAACAATACATGAGCACACAATAGATACAAACATATGGTAAACCGCTCCAGGCTTAATTGCAGAACATATGACTTCAATAGCAGAGTTGTCAATGCCTGGAATGCACTATCTGACTCTGGTTTCTTCCCCAAACCCCCAAAGCTTTACCCTTAGACTGTCTACTGTCAACCTCACCCCATTCCTAAGAGGTCTTTAAGAGGTGTGCATAAGCACACCAGTGTGTCTACCGTCCCTGTCCTAATGTTCCCTTTTATTCGTCTCCATTTCATATATTCATAGTTATGTTTATACTTATATCTAGTATCTAATACATGCTTGATGAAACAAAAATCTATCTATTTTGAATTACTCTGAAATGATTGCAGGAAGAAAGAATTCTTTCCAAAGAATATGGAAATGGTAGTTATTATTATATTGACTCTTTAATCATTAAGGAAAGAGAAGCTTAAATCTCTTTCTTTGCACCAACCAGAACCGATCTTAAATTTTATTTTCCAGAAAACAAAAATAAAAAGTTTCACAGAAAGTAAACTGGGGGATGTTCAGAAAGGCATAAAGAGAAGATGGCAAAAAGCACATCACTCAGAGGCAGGCATACTAACACCCGAAGGCCTGGATATTGCTATCACTATACATTACTCTACTTTTGTTTTATAAAACTGCCTATGTGAAATCTGTCTCTGTCCCTCTCTATGCATAGCACTATATTGGGAGAACCAGAAAAATGACACCCCCCTAAAAATATCCCATATTGATTTAAAAATCTAAAAGGGAGAAAAGATGGGGAAAGAATTAAAATAATGATTATTTTAATGTATTCTTTTTGATATCATTTTCAGCTAATAATGAAATTAATCAAGTGTGTCTTGTCCCCAAATGAGCGGGGGGACTTCACACCTACTAATAAGAAAATCAGGGCTACGGTAAGAATCAGAGAGAATGGCTGATGATGGTAATCCTAGCATTCATGCTGTCTCCATTCAGTGTCCCTTATACATGTGCATCCCGCTCACGTAGTTCCAAATCTTGCAGTATTAAAAACTAAGGTAGGAATAGAGTTTCTACTTATTTTTGCTAGCACTTCCCACATGGTTTTCAGTGACCTGCATTCCTGTGTCTGTCTTGCAGAAGATCATTATGGGCCGTTCAACTGATTCTACCCCCAATCTGAACCTTCACCCAGATTGAAAGAGATCAGAAAACAGATACCCATCAAGTATAATTCAGCACAGAAAAATCAGCTGCCACCGCTGTTGTTGTTGTCCTATCAATTCTCATATATTTTGAGAGGGGAAAGAATTTGGTTTAGAGATTATTTCCAAGGAAAGAAGAATTTTGTAGAATCATAGGCGGGCTCAAGATTTTATTTAGTGATGAGTTAACCCAGTGATTATCCTGACTTCACTTTACAGATATTCCCCAGTAACTCGTGCTTCCATTAAATCCCACGAAAAAATATCACAAGAAAAAAAGCCAAGCAACATAGAACATTCTTTGGACATTCCCTCCCACCTTCTGATACTAAAAGTTTGCTTTTTAAAACTTGGTCCATTTCTTGTTTATTTATTTCAAGGGCTTTTATCGCAACCCGTTCAATAAATTTCAGATAGATCATATAGGTCTAACAGAGAACAAATGATATTCTTCAAAACAAAACTAAAATCCACAAAGCTAATTAAAACCAGCAATAAAAACAATTATGCTAAAAATTAAACTTAAAATAGCCTATGTGATAATATTACTTTTCAAATAAACACAAAATAGAATCTCTATTTATCCTGAAAGTTAAGAGGGAGAGGGCCATGTAAACTTGGCGGCATGTTATTCCCCTGAGGTGGGGAAATTATAAACAAGAGTTGCTTTCTGTTCTACACATGCCTCATCTCCCTATATCTCAGTGAGAGATTCAAAGGGATATTATCTTTTGGCACTCTATTTTTATGGGGCAATCATTTACAATTACTTACATTGTTTGTAGGCTACTATAGGGATTTCTATATTATCATAAAAAGTCGGATAATCATCATCATCATCATATAAACTTTTCCCATTGGCTATATTCAGAGCAAATCCTACTGACACAGTTAAGAAATTGTTGTAAACCAGGCTTCAGCAACCCATGCTCTGCAGCAGTGGTGGGTTTCAAATTTTTTTACTACCGGCTCTGTGGGTGTGGCTTGGTGGGCGTGGCTTAGTGGGCTTGGCAAGGGAAGGATACTGTAAAATCTCCATTCCCACCCCACTCCAGGGGAAGGTTGAGCCTGGGTGGCACTGCAGCTTAAGTAGTGCTAAAGTGACCCCAGCTGTCTGCAATTATTGCAAGTTCGAATCTCACCAGGCTCAAGGTTGACTCAGCCTTCCATCCTTTCAAGGTAAGTAAAATGAGGACCCAGATTGTGGGGGCAATATGATGACTTTGTATAAAAAAGAACACCACGGGGGGGGGGGGGGCGAAAGCCCTACTAAGCAGGTATATACAAAAGTATGAAGGCTATTGCTTAACGCATTGCTTAATGCATTGTAAGCCACCTGAGTCTCCAGAGAAGGGCGGCATATGAAATAAATTTTTTTAAAAAAAAGGTTACTGCAAAATCCCCATTTCCTCCCAATCAGCTGAGACTTGGGAGGCAGAAAATAGATAGGGGCGGGGCCAGTCAGAATTTTTACTACTGGTTCTCCGAACTACTCAAAATTTCTACTACCGGTTCTCCAGAACTGGTCAGAACCTGCTGAAACCCACCTCTGGTCTGCAGGCTGGTGGTGTTTCACCACCTGAAATCCTCTGGTCCATGATCCCAAAAGGAAATATATTCACATGGCTTGAAAGACAAAGGAAGTGCTCATCATCTCCTCATGTAACCATTTTGGTGATGGTTTCACCAGACACCTCAGCTTGGTCAAAGCAACAAGTCCCCCAGAAATGGTGGCAGTATGGCTTTTGCATCCTAGGTGGTTCCCTCTTGTAGACTGTCTCTTTTCTCTTGTGAAATAGATTTTTTCCCCAAATATAGTTTAACTTTCAAAAGACTCTTTGGGCCCAGCACTCAAAAAAGTGTATCTGTCTTCTGCAGAAAGGGAGAGGCAAAGGATGTGTAGTCATTTATTTCCCGGGTATTTCTGAAGAGAATTCGGCACTGGGTTACAGTGATTTGGTTTGGTTTGCTTTGAAAGAGTAACTTTTGGCAAGATGATGATGGTGGTGGTGATGATGAATGATGATGATGATTTCCTGCCTAAGGGTTTCCTGCCTAAGCAGGGGGTTGGACTAGAAGACCTCCAAGGTCCCTTCCAACTCTGTTATTCTATTCTATCATAATGATGATGATGTTGATCTTTCTTATTTTGTACCATTTTCCATATTCAAAACAGGGGTGAAATCCAGCAGGTTCTGACAGGTTCTGAAGAACCAGTAGCAGAAATTTTGAGTAGTTCAGGGAACTGGCAAATACCACCTCCGGCTGACCCCAGAGTGGGGTGGGAATGGGGATTTTGCAGTATCCTTCCCCCTAGAGTGGGATGGAAATGGGTATTTTGCAGTATCCTTCTCCTACCATGCCCACCAAGCCACGCCCACCAAGCAACACCCACCATGCCCACCAAGCCACGCCCACAGAACCGGTAGTAAAAAAAATTTGAATTTCACCACTGATTCAAAACATATTGAATATCCCCATAGTATTCTGTCAAGGACATTGAACAAGGACATTATGAAAAGATACAGCAAAACATTACATTAATTAAAGCATTCATTTTCTCTGCCCAGAACTTGGGGATCTATTACAAATAGAAAATTATTCTACCCACATACGCTTTCCAGGGTCTAATACACTTCAAATGTGTTTTAAAAGAGACTATCATTATTGTGATTGCATTCAGTTTTGGTCGCCACGATGTAAAAAAGATGTTGAGATTCTAGAAAGAGTGCAGAGAAGAGCAACAAAGATGATTAGAGGACTGGAGGCTAAAACATATATAAAACAGTTACACTGTTAAACTGGATATGGCAGTTTAATGAAAAGAAGGACTAGGGGAGACATGATAGCAGTGTACCAATGTCTCAGGGGTTGCCACAAAGAAGAGAGAGTCAAACTATTTTCCAAAGCACCTGAGAGTAGAACAAGAAGCAATGGGTGGAAACTAATCAAGGAGAGAAGCAACTTAGAACTAAGGAGAATTTCCTGACAGTTAGAACAATTCATCAGTGGAACAACTTGCCTGCAGAAGTTGTGAATGCTCCAACATTGGAAATTTTTATGAAGATGTTGGATAACCATTTATCTGAAGGGGTGTAGGGTTTCCTGCCTAAGCAGGGGGTTGGACTAGAAGACCTCCAAGGTCCCTTCCAACTCTGTTTTTCTATTCTATTCTATTCTATTCTATTCTATTCTATTCTATTCTATTCTATTCTATTCCTTTTTTTCAAGGTTGAAACTGATGCGCAGTCATACCTGCAAGAATCACATATTGTAATGACATAGGTGAAATCTGAACAAAGAATTTTATGGTTCAGTTTAATTCTTTTAGACACTACGCTAGACAAGTTCACTACAGTATTACAAATATTTTGATAGATTCAAAATACTGAAGCTATATAAAGGCAACCTAGGGTTTTATTTGCTTTCTTCTTTCAATTCACAGTGTTTGTCCTGGAGATGCTAGGATTTGAATCATCCAAGAAAGAACATTTTCATACAATTTAACAGACAAGGAGAAATCTATTAACAGAAACATCAGCAGCCTGTGCAGTTTTACAGGACAGTTTTGCTTGAGCAGATAAATTATCTAGCTTACAGTAGTTGGGAATATAGTGCATTTCAATGTCAGAGTACATCACAGTCTTGGAGATATTTTTAGCAACATGGCCCTCAGGAGATAAAAGAATGCCATTCATTCTTGGGAGGGGGAAAATTGTGGGAGAAGGGAGCACATTTTTTTTACTTATTTACTTATTCTTATTTTTTTAATATATTATATTTAGAGATATATATATTGACCCAACAAATAAAAATGACAAAAATAATAATATTACAACAAATTAAGAATGCAAATCTGACCATAAAACAATCATCCAAATATGGGAGAGGAGAAGCCATCCATTTTTGAAAAGGTATTGGAAGTCAAATGGGACCAAAATCACCTCTATTTTTGGCTTCAAACTGAACAAAGTTAAATCTACTTATCCCTATCCTTCTTAGGTAGGGTACTGATTTGCACATTAAAAATGGCCTGGGATTATCCATGCAGAACATGTATCAGTTTGGAATTCTGTAGATTCTGGATCCATCCCAACATTACCCTAAATTACATCAGCCTCTTAAAAATATATTAGATGTATCTTGTAAGAGATGCTAGATGCTTCTTCTGCTATGATGCTAGATGATCTTCTAATAGATGCTTCTTCTAATAGATGTTAGATGCTTCTTCTAAAATATGTTCAATTTGCATATTGGCTTGAAATTTTGGAATTATACATTAAAATATGAAATGTATTCATTTTTACCTGATCACTAGATTCTCAATATACCAAGAAAGAAAAATGACGGCATGTAGTTCAGGCAGGATTTCTCAGCACCAGGCTTGGGGATATCATTCCCTGCTGATGCATAAAGATTAGTTCCTGAATATACTTACCAAGCTGGCAAGAGAGAGAGATCGCATTCAACCCATTTACCAGAAACTTGGATGAAATTTTCCCCCACCATAATTCTTCAAATGCTGTGAGCTCCAGTATAGACAGTCTTACATTTGACAGTTAAATCATCTGAACGGGATGAGGCAGCAGTTTCTTAACTTTCTAATTTCAATTATGTGTGCAGATCAGATACATGAGTGATTTTTTTTAAAATGGAAATTAAGATTATTCTTTTTGCAGGGAATGATTAAATAGTTCTTGTGAAATGTGCACTTGGATTCCCAGGAGAGAAAAAGTTGTGGTTTGTAGCTACTTCCTTTCTATTGCCACACTGGATAACCACAAGCCATTGCAAGCACATAATGTGGTTGCTAAATGCAGGCTACACGAATATAGCTGAGGGTTAGAAAGAAAGGAAGCTGTCAGGTTTGCTCGTCCTCCGAAAAACAAACTGCCTGTGATTCTTCAGTCAGACATCATTGATGCTTCAAACCCAATTCTTAAACTCTGCTTCCTTGTCTTTTTGCTGAGACTGAAAGATCAGGAAATTAAAACTGAGGGAACAGTAGTGATGTTTATAGATCAGGGTAAGTTCTATTCACAGGATTGTGGATCTTTTAAGAAAAACATTATTCAATATTTATTCTTGCAACTCAGAGTGTAATAGTGTCCCTCATATATGTGGATTTTATCTCATTAAAATGCATGGCTGCCGTTCACTCTTAAGGCAAAAGAATGCAGAATACTGCTGGTCATGTTATCAAGATGAGAGGAATGTCTACACTAAATGGCCTACTGCCTTCTGTGAGAGACTAGTAAGAATCAAATGAAGCAGAGTAGTGGAAACCTTTTGCCTTCCTCAAATGGTAGCTCCCACCATCCTCTCATCACTACTCATGCTGCCTGGAATTGATGTGAGTCATCATCCAACTACACATGAAAGATGACTGGCTCTCCCAGCCAATGGAACACTTTAGCTACATAAAGAGGGAGAGTTCACTACCTTCCAGGAGTTCCTGAAATGGATTAGACTTATCCTTTGCCTAACTACAGTCACAAACATGTCAGTCGCTGAGAACAACTGTGTTCATTGTAAACCCAGGGGTGCGCTACTGGGGGTTTGCAGGGGTTCAGAGAACTTCTAGCTAAGGTTCTGTGCATTTGGTGAACTCCCAAATCCCACTCCTGTCTGGCCACGCCCACCTCACCCCTCCCAGGAGTCCCCACATGCTCTGTTTTGGATGCAGGTAAGTGCAGGGCACGCGCAGAGGCTTGGGGAGGGCAAAAAACAGGCCTACCAGAAGTTCAGGAAGGCCAGAAATGGGGCCATCAGAAGGCCTCCAGAAATGGGCCCTCCAGAGGGCCTCCAGAGCATGGGGGAAGCCGATTTCACCCTTTCGGAGGCTCAAGGAAAGTCTCCGGAGCCCAGGGGGACAAAAATGGCCCCTCCCTGCCGTAGTGCTGGAGGCTGACTAGGCCATGCCCACCATGGCCGCGCCCACCCAGCAAATGGGCAGAGAACCCCTTGCTAACATTTTTGAAGCCCATCCCTGTGTAAACCACCATGCTTTCCTCAAGGGTGTGATCTGACCAGTTCAGCTCAGTTCATGCAATATGGTGGTTAAACTAGCAATATGGTGCCTCCCCTCAGTGGACACCAGATATTTACCTGGTGTTCCTGTACATGAGCAGGAACAAACTACATTCAGACTCAGGCTCCTTGCAAAGAATTGGTCATCTTCTCAATCTTTGGAGGAATGGAATATGGAATACAGGTAGTCCTTGAATTATGAACACAATTAAGTCCAAAATTTCTGTTGCTAAGCACACTCGTTAAATGGAATTTGCCATTTAATTGCAATTGTGGCAAGAAAAGTCATTTTATGACTTTTCTTGCCACAATTGCTAAGCGAATCACTGCAGTTAAGTTAGTAACACCATTGTTAAGTGAATCTGGCCTCCCTATTGGCTTTGCTTGTCAGAAGATGATCACATGACGCCGGAACATTGCAACCATCATAAATAGGAACCAATTGCCAAGCAAATGAATTTCGATCATGTGACCTGGGGGATGCTGCATCGGTTATAAGTGTGAAAAATGGTCATAGGTGACTTTTGTAACTTCGAACAGTCACTAAATGAATTATAAGTCGAGGACTACCTGCACATGATTAGAAGGCAAAAGAGCAGAAGCAAAGGCCCATTAAAGGAACCTGGCAATGCCAGCCCAGAAGCACTGTCATCCTTGCCTGAAAAACCAAGTAGGAGTGATACTTCCCTGCAGGTTAGATAGCACTAGCACTAGCACTTAGACTTACATACTGCTTCAAAGTGCTTTACAGCCCTCTCTTAAGGAATTGACAGAGTCAGCCTATTGCCCCCAACAATCTGGGTCCTCATTTTACCGACCTTGGAAGGATGGAAGGCTGAGTCAACCTTGAGCCTGGTGAGATTTGAACTGCAAAATTGCAGTCAGACAGCAGTCAGCAGAAGTAGCCTGCAATACTGCACTCTAACCACTGCACCACCTTGGCTCATATATGGTTTTGAGTCTCTATCATTCAGGTCATAGTTGTCCCAAAACTGCTTTTTCCAAAGGCAACTGGATTTTCTTGGGAGGTTTTTTCTTTGAAAATGTTTCCCTTCTCATCCAAGATGTTTCTTCAGTTCTTCAGTTAGAACTGAAGAAACTTCTTGGATGAGAAGCAAAATATTTTCAAAGGAAAAAAACCCCAAGAAAGTCAAGTTGCCTTTTGGAAAAAGCAGCTTTAGGATAGATGATTTTGACCATATACTTTTTTTTTTTAAATTTGATTTGTATGCCGCCCTTCTCCGGAGACTCAGGGCGGCTTACAATGCATTAAGCAATAGCCTTCATACTTTTGTATATATTTATACAAAGTCAGTTTATTGCCCCCACAAACTGGGTCCTCAATTTACCCACCTTAGAAAGGATGGAAGGCTGAGTCGACCTTGAGCCTGGCTAGGATTGAACTCGCAGAATTACAGACAGCTGGATGTTAATTGCTGTCTTTAGTAGGAGGCATTAGCCCCCTACGCTACTCAGGCTCCTTATCCCACTTATCCAACTTCTGCTGCTCTGCTTGCTTCATCCTTTGTTTACTCAGAAACAGGTTGTACCCTGGCCATAGGTAATATCACTTTACTTGGTTGTTATCCTTTTTTTTTAAGAACAGCATGCTCTAAATGTTATGGAGATTTTTCCAGTGTAGAAAAGGCAGTTCCTATGGGTTTCCAGATAGTGAAATGATTACCTAAAGGCATATAGCAATAAATGCTATCAGTTAATTCATGACAAAAAATCTAGTATTAGACTTTAAACACAGTTTCTAAACTTTGGTGAAGTAATTACCAGTTAATACAAGGATCAGCTGATATAGAAATGTCCTCAGCAATATATAGAGACATGTCTGCAGTCTCACAACTTCTCACTGCTTCAAAGGGAATTATTGACTCAAGGAAATGGGGGGGGGGGGGGGGGACTGCATCCCTTTATATTTTTCCAGTGTGCTTCTTAGATTGCAGCTGCCATCACAGTATGCTGACTGTTACTGCAATCTGAGAAATTCACAATTAAACTTAAAATTACCTGACATGGGAAAGTACCTATGTTTTCATAGACTTACTTTGCTACGGTGGCCATTTCAATAAAAAAAATCTGGCTTTCAAACACATTCCAGAAGATTTTATTTATTTTTTATTTTATTTTATTTAGTTTGTCAAACATGAACGAGAAAACAGGTTTAAAGGTCTTTGGTTATTCAGGTCTTCTCCCGCGTAAAATTGGAAGTGTCTTGGCAACGTTTCGACTAAGTCTCATTCGTCATCTTCAGGCTGGTGTTCTCGGCTTCGTGCTTCCAGGATTGTTCCTGGAAGCACGAAGCCGAGAACACCAGCCTGAAGATGACGAATGAGACTTCGTCAAAACGTCACCAAGACACTTCCAATTTTACGCGGGAGAAGACCCGAATAACCAAAGATTTACATACAAACACCCGCGAAAACCTCAGAAAACAAACAGGTATAAGTATAAACATGGACATGAACACAGGAAATGAGTACGAATAAGACAAGGATGATAGGCACGCTGGTACACTTATGCACTCCCCCTTACAGACCTCTTAGGAATGGGGTGAGGTCCACGGTAGACAGTTTAAAGTTAAAGTTTTGGGGGTTTGGGGAAGAAACCACAAAGTCAGGTAGTGCATTCCAGTCATTGACCACTCTGTTGCTGAAGTTGTATTTTCCGCAGTCGAGTTTGGAGCAGTTTACTTTGAGTTCTATCTATTGTTTGCCCATGTATTATTGTAGTTGAAGCTGAAGTAGTCATTGACAGATAGGACATTCTAGCAGACAAATTTGTGTACTAAGCTTAGGTCAGACCATAATTGGCGTAGTTCTAGGTTGTCCAACCCCAAAATTTCAAGCCTGGTGGCATAAGGTATTCTATTGTGAGCAGAGGAGTGGAATACTCTTCTCATGAAATACCTCTGGACTCGCTCAATTGAGCATTAATGTCCGATATACAGTGTGGATTCCAGGCAGACAAGCTGTATTTGAGGATTAATTGGATGAGAAAGTAATTATATTCAATTGCAGAGCACAAAACAATCCAAGTGGACCAAATGTTTTATGATGCTAGTCATTTGGATGACTGAACTTCTGACAGAATAATCAGAATTAACTTCTAGAGAAAATATACAAATTATATTTGTATATTAAAATATACAAATCTAAACAAACAAACAAATAAATAAATAAATAAATAAAAGAATTCTTTTTACTTAGCATTTACGAATATAATATACAGTATAAGAATCACTCCTACTAGTGCTGAAATCAAGTGATCATAAAGAATGATTTCATTCTCAAAGGAAAAGTTGCATAACAACATAACAAAAGAAACACTAAAGGAAGCGGTTACGTATAAATTCTGAATGAAACAAAAAGAAGCTAAAAATTATTCCACAGCATTGTTCCTTACCGCGTATAACTAATTGTCATCCATCATCCATAGTAATTTATTTTCTTTCTACCTAGTATCCTAGAGGAAGGAAGCTGAAAACATACCTCCTTCCTTCATTTCAACTATCCAGGCTTACTTTTATATTTCTATAAATCACCTTTAGTGTTAATTGTTCTCCAAACCCACATAATCGCCAAGATTACATATAAGTAAACCCAACAAACAGGCTTGGATAGTGGAAATGAAGGAAGGTAGCATGTTTTCAGCTTCCCTCCTCTAGGGAAATTTTGACAGTTTGGGGGGGGGGGGTTGTCTTAAAAATGTTTTCCATTGTTTGTTGTTACTCTTCATATTTCATATATTTTATATTTTAACACAATGGAATTCACCACCATAAGCTGTAGTGATGGCCACCAAGTTTAAAGGGAGACTAGATATATACAAAGAGGTTAGAATAATTAATGGTTTTTTTGTTATCTCCATGATTAGAGATAACTCATTACAAGTAGTACTCAACTTAACCATTTGTACAGTGATATTCAAAGTTATGACAGCACTGGAAAAAGTGACTTATGATCCATCTATCCATATATTAAAAAATAACAGGAAGAAATAGGGTTTTCCTGTCTGACAGCAAAATGCTTTGGATCAGCTCTAAGCCGGCCTGTTTTATGTGGTTACAAAGATATCCAGTTAGAGGTGTAGATTGGATTTCTGAGATCATTGTTAAACAAACAAGGGCAGGGATAGATCAATCATGTGTCTTCAGTGGGCTCATTGAAAAAGTACTGTAGAAGTGTGATGTTGTGTGTCTCTGGTGTTTACTGGAAGTTATTTTTCCATATTCCACATTCTTCTTAGTCATAATTCTCTTCCATTATGATAGAATTGTGGAAAACATTTATTTTCCCCTCCCATCCCCTCCTTCTACTCCCTGCCTATCGGTCTCCACAGTCTGTTTCCTCTGTTATCTTTATTGGCAAGATGAGAATACACACCAAAAAAAACCCCCTCCTTTCTCTTAGCTGGACTTAGTAACAGCAGTCAAAAGAAGAAGAATATGTCAGAAATGGACATCCCCATTTATCTTACAGTACCACAAAGACCAGACATTTCTGTCAAGATGTACCAAGTCAGATTAGTTTGTTTTGCATAATGCAATCAGTTTGCCAAGAGATAAGACAAAGGACCTTTGGTGTGTCAGTGCCTCTAAGCCTGCCTGACATCTGACACACACACACACCACAGTGTGCTTCTGTGGTGTTCTGTAAAGACTCTGTTGGTATAACAGTGTAATTCTATTTTTTTAAAAAAACCATCAGGAGAGAAGACGTCCTCCATCGGCAGATGCCTCAGATGGAACCTAGCAGTAGAGGGATGCCATTTACACACACACACACACACACACAAACATACACACACACACATACACACATTCATGCATTTAAATATGCTTTGTGATGACCCAGAATTATTCTGAAGCATGAGTGGAAATAAATGCAGCTGTTTTAAGCAGCAAAAAGCTGATGGGTTTTGCCTCCTTTATGGAAATAGCTCCACAAAATGCCAAAAAAGAAAAGTTTTATTCGCTTGTTTCCTATCACATCTCAAAGAATGATAAAGTCAAAGTGGCTGTGAGACCCATCAGTGCAATTCCCTTTCAATACCATGTTTCCCCAAAAATAAGACCCTGTCTTATATTTTTTTTGAACCCTGAAATAAGTGCTTGGCCTTATTGCCATGCATTCAAAAGCCCGATTGGGCTTATTATCAGGGGATGTCTTATTTTCGGGGAAACAGGGTACTAAGACATCTCACACAGAAGGCTGTCTCCACTTTGAGAACTCCAGTGATGGAGAGGCCATCACTTCCCTAGGCAATAAAATGGAGGCCCTGTTCTCCACCCCAGTGCAGCAGAAAGTTTATTATTAAGCCCACACTCCCATCTAGTCAGGCTCTATGAATTTTGCTTTGGATTTCATCTTTTTGATAGAAACTGTTATTGTTGGATGCTATTTATTCTTTCGGTTCATCAAAATATTCAGAAGGACCAAGTAATGTATCTGTCTCTTTCTGGAAAAGATAATATTTTAGCTTCCTGGCAAAACATTCACAGGCATTGAACCCACACTGCACACTCATTACTGATAAATTCACAAAAAATGGTTCCATTCCTACTTCTTGTTAAAAATCATAGGAAAAATTATGCAGTAGGGTAGGGAAGCCTCTATTCGCTCTCTGCACACCAGGCATGATTTGTTATGTTTTTATCCTATTACTCGCCAATATTTTTAGTACTGACTTTTTCAAACCAAAAAGGTTCAAATAGTTAACCCTTTCCCTTATAGGGGAATTTCACCAGCCTCAGCAGCTTTAAGATCTATGAACTTGAACACCCAACTGCTGGGGAATTCTGAGCATTCAAGTCCACGTATCTTAAATTTGCTGAGACTGAGAAACACTGTTCCAGATCACTGATCTATTTGGTTGCCCTGTTCTACTCTTTTTCCAGCCATGCAATATCATTGTGTAGCTGCAGGATCCATTTGTAGATAAACACTGTGATGTTGGTAATGATATTTTCAACTCTTCTCCAGATTCTCAACCATTTAAACCTTTTCAGTTTGAAAAAAATCAGTAATAAAAATATGGGCGAGTAATAGGATAAACATAACAAATCATGCCTATTGTTCAGAAAGTGCAATATCATTCATTGTGTGGCTGCGGGATCAATTTGTAGAAAAACATTATTATGTTGGTAATAGTTGTATTTTCAACTCTTCTCAAGATTCTTAGGATGAATTTTATATTTGTAACCACTACATTCACCCAGATTATGGCAGCATCTCTTTACCCAGACATGCACAGATACATGTTTGTACAGTGAGGTCCAACATAGACTGTACAACAGGTCCAGGGGCCAGATTCGGCCCATGGGGTGCTTAGATCTGGCCCATGGAGCCATCCTGGAAACAGTGAAGGACCAGCCCACAGTGCCTCTGCCAGAAAAAACAGCTTGGGAGGGCTGCGTATGCCACACACATACACACACACACACACACACACACACACACACACACCCCTAAGCTCTGTTTTCACTAGCAGAGGGTTGCAGGAGGCCATCGCAGCTGAAAACAGAGGTTGTGTGAGCCGTTGGTGGCTCTCCCAAGCTCCGTTTTCACTGGCAGAGGGTTGCAGGAAGCCGTCACAGCTGAAATGGAGATGGGGAGCCCGTTTTCACTGGAAGAGTGCTTGGGCCACCACAGGCGCCACCAACATGAGTGATACCAAGCTGGCCATGCCCATCCTGGCACACCCCCCCTCCCCCCCCAAGGTCAAACACATCCCTGATGCAGCCCTCAATGAAATCAGGTTTGACACCCTTGCTCTAGAACAATGTTTCTCAACCGAGGCAACTTTTAAGACTTGTGGACTTCAGCTCCCAGAGTTGAATGCTGGGTGAGGAATTCAGGAGGTTGAACTTGAAATCCATATGTCCTAAAGGTTGAGAAATGCTGGCCCTAGAACATCTGGTTTTATTGCAAAACAACAAAAATGGGTGCTATGTTACAAAATGAGATTGACAGTAAAAGTTCCTTTGGGGAACAACAGGCTAATCAAACAGAGTTAATTTTAAGGGGAAATGCTGAAAAGTGGACCTGAACGCTAAATATGAAGAAAGCACTCAATTATTCATTCAAAGCCAACTTGAATTAGATCAGTTTTCCAGTTCCCAGAATTCCCTCAGGATTCCAGATTAAAGAGGGAAAGAGAAAATTAACCATTGTGGTAAACAGTGTAGTTGTGGGTAAACCTGATTTTGGGGGGGGGGGGAGGGAGAAAGAAATTATTTTCCTGGAATGTGGGTTACTTTGATAACTGAAGTGTCCTTGCTCCCAGGACATTGGCATTATTAGCCTGCTAAAGGCTAAGAGAAAATAGTTCCTTTACTGCAGGCCTGGGGGCCCTGGCTTCACTGAGAATTCTTAACTAAATGGAAGGAAACATAATAAAAGGAAGAGAATAACTAAGAATGTGACAAAGAAAATAAGCCACTGAGGAAATGATTAAAATAACCCTATCCTTGAAGTTTTAAAAACACCACTCAATGCTGAATTTCCTCTGATTGGGGAAGGAATCAGGGAGGAGAAGGGACTCCCAATCATGGCTGAATTAATAATAATAATAATAATAATAATAATAATAATAATAATAATAATAATAATAATAATAACAACAACAACAACAACAACAACAACAACAACTTTATTGTCACTGCACAACATATGTACAATGAGATTGATGGAGCTCCCTCAGTGCACACCCACCCCAACACAATTCAACTCACAGTGGAAACAGAAAATCCCTAATTCACAAAAACTGGTAGTAAAATTGGTGGGAGGTTCTGCCCACTGACCTGGACATCATCATAGGTGATCTGCACATGCGCAGAAGAGCACACGCGTGGGCACGATGCGAACCAGTAGTAAAGGTAAGTAGAACCCACCCCTGTCCCTAACCCAATAAATCATTTTAACAAAACACCCAATCCTATTACACTAGTGTGAACATATTATACGTTGCACCAGCCCTGCAAGTCCATCGTACTACTTAGTTATGATGTTATTTCGCATTCAAGAGTCTGATAGCCCATGATAAAAACTGTTCTTCAGCCTGTTTGTGCGGCTGGCTATGCTTCTATATCTCCTTCTGGATGGTAGGAGGGTAAAGAAGTGATGACCAGGATGTGAGCCGTCCGTGACTATTATTTTCTCTCCCTGGTGACAGCAGACTTTACACCAGAACTTGGCTGTTTTACCTAAGAGTAAAACACAGTTCTGTTGATATGTAATTTCTTATTCAGCACTTAGTTTGACTTGCCAAATATTTGGCTGGTCTTTTGATGATTTTCAAAGGCAGCTGCAGTACGTTTAACTAATGATTGGCTTTGGTCTGGGCATTGCTGGTTCCCAACTTGCCAAGTTTAGTCCTTACAGGTGATGAGTGCAAGGTAGCAGCCTGTAGTCCTTCAATTTTACTTAACTAAATGTCCCAGCATCCCTCAATATTAGTCTCAATGACTGTGACTGCCAGAGGTTGCTTTACATCAAGCACCTGATGTAAGATATGGGTCAGCCAACACTTTGAGCATGATTCTATTCCTGCTTGTAATAGAAACATTATCTATTCATAGACTAAGATAAAACGTTTAAATATAACTATAGTCTAATTCAGTTCCCTTGTAATAGGGACTATTTTCTTATTTTGCTGCCTGCCCTGACTCGAGATCCCTCTTTTTATCAGTCCCTGAGATCAAAGATCTCATCCCTATATAAGTGAGGGCTCCCTTTTGTCAATCTTTCACATATCCCAAAATAAAACTAGATCAAGTTGTAAAGGTAAAGCGTGCAAGATGAAAGAATAGAGTATGTTCCCAGTTCCTTCAGCTCTCCAAAGTTTGAGAGATAAATCTTTCACTAATCCTTCAGATCAAATAAATTCATGCATTGATTTACTAAGTTATTCTTGGCAAGACAGCAGTATCTTATAATATATTAAAAAAGCTGTTTGTGCACTAAAGAACATGAGCCAGCTGTTTTATCATAACCATAAAACCACATTGCAGCACATGACAATATTGATTTATAATGGATTTTCGTAAGGAAGAGAGCCTATGTAGTGAACTGGTTAGATGCTGAATTATCACAGAAACAATCTGGATGAAGTACTTTCTTAATTATGGGAGCTCGCCAGTTGTACCTCTCAGTCCAACCAACTTCAACCTATTGTGGTTGAAGGGATCAAACAAAGAGCATTCTCCATGGAAGCTGTCTTGAGCTCTTCCTAGTTTATACTTGGAAAGACAGGTGTAAATATAGCAAACGCGTACGTAAAAGATTGTAAACCTTGGAGCTGGGAATGGTTTTTAAATGTACTTCCTATCAGGCTAGACTAGAACAGTGATGGCTAACCTTTTTACCATCGCGTGTCAAAAGCAGGGGGGAGTGCGGTGGGGTCATATACAAGCGTGCCCACATCCATAATTCTATGCACCCTGCCTCCCTGTGCTTCCCCGGCTTTTGGCACGTGATGGCACGTGATGGCACGGTGGGCCCGGGAGGCCCGTTTTTTTTGCTCTCCCCAGGCTCCAGAGCCTTTCTAAGAGCCTGGGGAGGGCAAAACGATCTTCCCCACCCCCTCAGAGGTCCTCCGGAGACCGGAAACAGTGTGTTTCCTGACTTCTGGTGGACCCAGAAGGCCCGAAAATCAGCTGGCTGGCGCACGCATGCGTGCCGGAGCTGAGCTCGTGTACTAACCAATATGGCTCCACGTGCCACCTGTGGCACCCGTGCCATAGGTTCGCCATCACGGGACTAAAATGTTTCCTAACCTTGAGCAACTTCAAAAGGTGTGGATTTACTTCAGTTCCTAGAATTCTTACAATGGCTATGCTGGCTAAGGAAATCTGGGAGTTACAGTCTATATACCGGTAACTTTAAATTGTTGAAGTTAGGAAACAGTCAGCAATAGTCTAATCCAGGGGTGGGTTCTATTTACCTTTACTACCGGATCGCAACAGTATGCACAGATCACCTATGATGACATCCAGGGCAGTGGGCAGAGTCTCCTGCCGGTTTTACTACTGGTTCTTGCGAACCGGTCCAAACCGGGGGGAACCCACCACTGGTCAAATCTGATAAAAGGGCATATTTGTCTTTAACATTTTTTTTTTCTCCCACTAAAGAAAAGTTGGGTTGGGTTGCTCAGGATCTTTGGCCTAAAGCCAAAGTATGACTGTATATACAGCAAAACTGTGTATGCAGACCTGCACACTCTAATGATAATAAGCATCACATTGAAAAATATTAAGACTACATTTTACATTCTTTACTCACTGAACAGGGAATAGACTATTGAGCAAAAATAAAATGGTCTGAACAGTTAAGAAACATCATAACTTCTTCCAATCTTTCTATATTCTTTTTTTAAAGCACTTTTTCAATTGTGAAGCTGCTCTGCAGGCTGCTCAACCTTGTTTATCCACAATACTGAATTCAGAAGTCAGCTTTAAAAGGCAGAGACAAGCATCTACTGTTCCTTTCAGAAAGGAGCCTGGAAGCAGGCTGACAGCACTTGGGGAAATTTCTGAAATTAAAGCCAGCTTTGGAATGTTTTCAAAGGACTGGAAAGCTTCAGAATTCTGTAGGACCACCATTCTACTTATAGATCCAGTGGCTAGTAAATCCATCAGAACTAATGCATTTAATTTTGTTTATTTAGCATGTGGAAACTGATTTTTCTTGGCAAAGAAGATGTGAAAGCATATCATGGCTACAGATACTACTATGATCTAATGAAGACTATATTTTGTGCAAATCTGTTTTACAATAAAGCTCTCTGACCATAACTAGGAGAAGGCAAATAGATTGAAAGAACAACATATTGTCCTGCTAACAAAGCTGTCTGGAACTGTGCCAGGAGTAGGAAGAGAGCCAGACAATTTATTCTGTAGAGTTCCGAAAATAAACATAAACCTGATTATTTACTATCCATTGAACCTGTGTCCACAGGTGTATACAACGTGCTGCAATAAAAATATTGATTGCAAAACCAACATTGTATTAAGATGGCAAAGGCAGCCATGCAAAGTTACATGCAGGGGGCTGCATCAGTGGTGGGATTCAGCCAGTTTGCATCACTTCGGGAGAACTGGTTGTTAACTTTCTGAGCAGTTGGGCTGCATGTTTGACAGACTGAGATAATCCACAAATTGGAGAGTCATGAAAGAGCAATGGGAAGACTAACTCTTAAGTTTCAGCCAGCATTCATTGTATATTTGGAGGGGCTTTTGCACAGAATGTCCTCAGCAGATCCTCCTCCTCCTCCTTGCTAATTTTGTTAATAGATCCTTGTTTATAGATGCCAGCAAAAGAAATGTGGAGTTTGAAAATGGGCCAGATCCTGCTTGGGGTTGCAGAGAAAAACAAATCCTAAACAATTCTCTCCCAAATCCTCCATTCTAAGTCCCCTTCCTCTTCCCTCGGGGTCATGTATTTGTATTTGTATTTATTAGTTTGTCAAACATGTAAAAGATAGCAGGTATAAATATAAACATGGATATGAATGAAATAAATGAATACAAATAAATGGGGACAATAGGATAGGGACAGTAGGCATGCGGGTGCGCTTATGCACGCCCCCTTTATGGACTTCTTAGGAATGGGGTGAAGTCCACGGTAGACAGTTTAAGGTTGAAGTGTGAGGGTTTGAGGATGCAACAACGGATTCAGGTAGAGCATTCCAGGCGTTGACCACTCGGTTGCTGGTCGTATTTTCTGCAATTGAGTTTGGAGTTTACCTTGAGTTTCTATCAATTATTTGCCCGTATATTATTGAGGTTGAAGCTGAAGAAGTCATTGACAGGTAAGATGTTGTAGCAGATAATTTTGTGTACTGTGCTTAGATCATACCGCAGGCGTCTCAGTTCCAGATTGTCCAAGCCCAAAATTTCAAAGAAGACTATATGCAGGCTGCCCTAGGTTTCCTTATGTAGACATATACACAGAGTGGTAACACACAAAAATACCACATTCTACCTTACTACACAAGGGGGAGAAACACAGAGGCTTCCTATGGCTACTGTTCGGAAAAAGTTGAAAAGAATTATGGAAGTGTTGCCCTTCCTATTTCTTCTCCCTTGTTTTGTATTGCAAAAGGATCTATTTCTCTAGCAATGGTTTTAAGAAGACAACAACTGAATGGAGAGACAGAGAGACTGGATAGAGGAAAGTAACAGGGCCAGAATCTCCAAGGACAGCCATGGGCTTTTATTCTACAACATTTGCCCAAAGAGGGATAACCAATCCTACATCTGGATTTCTGGATCTCCCAAAAACCTTAAATGCAGCTTTCATCATAAAAGGTAGCTCAACAGTCCTATAGAAATATTTGAATACTTGAAACTCTTGCAACAATAGAAGATTGAAAACAAAGATCAGAGCTTTCTTTCAGCATAAGAGCATTATTTATTACTTGATTCTCCATTTGCTGTTCTAATATGTGTTACTTAAAGTATGCATCAAAATAACTAAGATAATGTGTATCTTAATGTATCTTAATCAGGGATTTATTTATTTATTTAGACATATTTCAGAATGAAAAATCAAGAGTTGGGTCACTGTAACTCTTGCAACTGAATCCTTTTCCAAAGGCCTGTTCTGTTCCTGGTTTATTTGCTGCTTGGCTTGTTTAAAGCATTTGTAATTCATTCTTCAACTGAAAAGGCTCCAAAATTAATTTAAGAATCAATAAAAAAATAAGTAATTTCTGCTGTCAGGCTTGCAATCTTAAGAACCTAAGGTGGCCACTTATGTAGGCTAATATTTACATGAAGATGAATACAAGCTATAATAATTACTGTCAGCAGAGTTCTTTGTGTGCAAACATCTCACCTCTAAGCAACAGGCATTCAGGAGTACTATTTATCTATGGCTTAATTTCTTTGAAAGGACTATTTGACACTTAGAATATACTCATTTACACTCATACACACACATACATGCACATGGATGCCCATACATACATAAACTGAGTACATCATGAGTATTGACACATGGGAAATGGGCAATACTAAATTCTTGGCAGTTTTTCCTGCCTTTATTTAAGGATATAGTGCAGAGGTCTTCAAACTTGGCAGCTTTAAGACTTGTGGACTTCAATTCCCAGAATTCTCAACATAGCTGGCTGGAGAATTCTGGGAGCTGAAATCCACAAGTCTTAAAGCTGCCAAGTTTGGGGACCCCTGATATAGTGGTAGAAAAGCAACATCCACTTAATAATTATTTTTTGATTCTCTAATCATCATATATAGTATCTGAATGGATGTGATTATACCACAAGCATCTCTTAATTGTGGAATGAAACAAAATATTCCCTTACAGGGTAGTCTATAGTAAACAATCCTAGCTGGCATAGAACATGCTTGTAGAAAATCTGGCTTTAATTGCTTATTGCAGTTAAAATGAATTGAAACTCACTAGTACTGATATTGTCCTTTCAGTTAGCTAAAAATGATGCAACGGCTATTGATATGGCTAAGACTGAAAATATAATCTACACCTCTCTATCTTAATAAAATGGGGATTGAATTGCAAAACAAAATTCTGAAACAAGAATGAAGGATTCAGAAGACGTACCAAGAAAGTAATGGATGGAGCAGATGAGATCCTCAAAAAAGAGAAAAGTGAATTTTAAAGAATAAAAGACAATATATAAAGCAGTGTAAAGAAGTAGTAGAAGCATACATGAAAAGCTATGAGAAACATAGTTAATGATGGTAGTATAAACCAGTCTTAACTATTTCTTTCTTTCTTTTTTATTTCATGCTTTTAATTTCTTTGGTTTACAGTTTCTGACCCCTCTTTTCATTTGACCTATTGCTTACCCCCAAAAGGATTGCTATGATTGATGTGGTGTATGTACAAGAGTTCAGAACAAAGCATTAGCATTTAAGTAGATTTTTGGAAGAAATCATTAATGGCGTAAGATTTCTTTCAAAGAGTCAATACAGCTAAGGAGAAGGATTTAGATTGAAAAGACTGCCAACTCAAAAGACTCCACATGATATATAGAGTGAAAAAGTCATGAGAATATACAATCAAATATGAAAGCAGTAACACACTTCTATATTGGGGAAAATAAACAAAAACTATCCATCTTCAGTGAAAATGACATCAACCCCATTCAAAGGTTGGGGACAAAATGACGGTGGTGTTTTAGGGACACAGCAGATAAAAGATGTTGCCAGACATGTTTATGCCATAGGTATGTGAAAGTGGAGAAATGGCCTCAGTATGAACAAAGAAGTTAGTTTTGTATTGTTATTGTATAAAAGTCATTTCCATAATGTGTTTCAAGTGGGCAATTCTGAGGCCCAAAGCCGCATCAGCATTCTATTTGCATCCTTCTCTAGCATCCTGAATTTGAATTCCTGAAATCTGGGCAAAAGGGCTGAATTCCGTTCTCCAAATTGTGATAATGAAATTTAGTAGCAAAATAGACTAATTTTGAAGCCAATGTTGAGCAAGTGGGCAGGTTACACTACTATGTTTGTGTTGGAAGCACCTAAGGGATTAGCCGGTGACATCATCATTGCCAAGGGGATTCCCGAAGAATGTCCTGTTCTGACCTAGGCTTCCTGAGAAAGCATAAATCACAATTTTAGTCCCAAAAAAGCTTTTTTATTGAGATGGCTGTGAATTATGTTCATTCACAGCCTGTAATGAGTCCCAAGCAGTTTGTGAATAGTCCAACAGTCTTTTGGGATAAGGCTGATAAGCACCCACCTTTATCTCCCTTGAAACGCTGCCAAATACCTAATTGCCAATTTGCTTTGCAAGGCCAAATGGAACACAAAGTCAAAATGGAGTTTCACAGTTTAAACAGACCAGAATGAACAAAGTTGCTTCCTGCAAAGGCTCATGTCCCTTTGCTCCATCTTTATGTCTTATGGGAGGGGCCAATCATCTCCAAGCTCGGGTAACACCCGAGTCACCCCTTTTCTTGCCTTCTGGCAGCTTTACACATGTGCACACTGGGAACAGGCTCCCCCTGTTCCTCTGCCTCACTGATATCAGACTCTGGAGGCTCCAGAGTCAGCACATAATTCTCAGATGGTCCTGGCCCCATCTCTGCCTCTGATGCAGAGCCCTCGTCTGAGCCTCCCCCAGACTCCAGGACTGGCTCATGTTCCTCTCCAGTTTTTTCACTGTCCAAATCTGCTGCCAGATCTGCAGGCCACCAGCTCCTTTCATGTCCCTGATATTTTCCTACCAAAGTGGTACCTATTTATCTACTTGTATTTGCATGCTTTCAAATTGCTAGGTGAGCAGGAGTTGTGAGAAATTGACAGGAACTCATTCCATCACACGGCTCATTCTTGTATTTTGAACTGTCAAGCTGTTGACCCCTCAATGGTGTTCTGACTAGCATTCTAACCACATATGCCTCGGCCCCTTTGGCAGGTGATGATTTTAGTTAATATTAAGGTTAGAATTGAAAGCAGTTTGTTTTCAACTTACAACTATTCCCAACTTTTAAAACAATCAAACAGCACAATAAAGCTGAAGAACTGGGTCCTTTTCTCCTGTACTCTGGAAGTTCTCATTTAGCTCTTTAGAAGGCTGTAACCACACCAATTCTTCCATATTTATCCATTTCTGAAGCACCTATTTTCAACTCATTTTTGCCACCCTTCCCAAGCTTTGGTAAGCAATATCAACCCCAGAATTTGCATTCCCAGTGCTTCAAACAGTTGGAAGTTGGCTGCTCATAACACACAAAGAACCTTTCTCATATAACCTTCTGTTTCTTAGGGAAAACAGATCTTTATTGCTATTAGGGTGATCTAATCTGTCAAAACAACTCCTGTTCAACATATACCTTTCTCTTTCTCATATTTTTATTTTCCTTCCTAAGACCAGCTCCCCCTGTCCTTGCTCTGTCCCCCATGTTTATGGAATCTGTTGTAAATTTCATTACAGTTTCAAATCCTGCACAACTGACGTTTGTTTAAGATATTCTTTCTGTCTTCCAGATTTAATCAGATCAAGAACTAGCAGGTTAATGAGTGGGAGCAAAGTTTTAATCATGGGACATGAATAGTGTCTAATTGGTTCTGTGTTGCTAATAACTATTAGTCTGGATTATATTTTCCTAATTTTATTTAATGGATTAATTTGCAGGGCTTTTACTTTCTCTGCTTAGTCTGGTTAAATTGCCAATTGCCCTAAAAGTACTGAAGAAAAACAGAACATATTCTGGCTTCCACTTCTGATAGGACACAATTTGATGGATCCTTTACTAATTGGGGTGTATGTAGTCCTGCAATCTGATACTGAGATCTAGGGTTAAGTCCACTAACATGCCCCAGAATTCCGACTTAATCTTGGTTTGGAGTCCATATTAACTTCTTGAAATATGTTCAGTTTTTCCCCAGGTCTTTTCAAATCATTGTAGGATCACTTATTTATAACTAGCTGCAGGGGTAGGTTCTACTTACCTTTACTACTGGTTCACAATGGGATCACGTGCGCGCCGAGCTTCTGCGCATGCACAGATTGCCTATGACGACATCCGGGGCGGTCATCATTACTGGTTCTTGCAAACCGGTCCGAACCAGGGGCAACCCACCACTGACTAGCTGGATACCTGTGCTTCACTACGAAACTATGTGATTGGGCATGATAAATTGAACTAACCAGTTCTGGAGTAATGCCTGGGTAGATTCCACAATGGATGTCCCTCTCATTGTCATCATCACCAACAAAGTATATCTGGAGAAATGAAGGTTGCTGCTGAGGCCCCATCATGATACTCCCTATCCTGTGGTAGACCTGCCCCTGCATATTTGAATGTTGGCATATTTAGCTGTAACTGCCTGATTAACATAGGGGTTATTAGATGCATACTTTTTTACAGCCTCTCTGTTGACTTCAGTATGGCTTTGATGATACCTTTTTGCAGCTTCCTTTACTTGTGTTTTCCTAATAGCATCTGTAAATCTTTTCCTGCGTTTTTTCCCTCATTTCCCTTTAACTGGTGTTACAGTAGAAGGAACAGATTCATTTGAACTGAGGAGGTCAGTGTAAGAAGTGATTTGGGGCTGGGACATTATGCAGGAGAAATTCGGTTCACAATCTGTTGGCTTGGTGGTGGCCAGTGATTCCCTTATGAAACTCATAAGGGAATATCTCTCCCGGCGCCTTGAGTTCAGAAGCAGTTCCATAGGTGGAACTGCTTCCATAGGTGGAAGACATAGACATTTTGGTGAGATAGGGATGTTTAGTACTGTAAGGAGCCCCAGACCGCTCCTGAGTGAAGGAGTGGAATGTCTGCCAGTTTGAACTGACGTAACAGAATGTGAGGCAACTGGCAGTTGGAACTTTTCAGGTGGGGAGGGGGAGTAGAACATCTAACTCCTTAGCATCAGAGCGTGTTAATATACTGTATATGAATATACTGTATATGAAATACTAATGATCTGATAGTCATTTTGAAAAATCCTTTCTTAGCGAGCACCTAGAAGCCAAGAGGAACATATATGCCAAATTTCAAGTTTGTAGGTTTTATCGTTCATGTTGAGTGAGTGGATTTCGCTTTTTCTCTCAAGAAAAACTGAATGCAACATATTCATATTTTTGTTTTACATGAAGATCTGCAGAGTCCAATGATTAGAAGGTCAGAAATATGTTTCGTGTGCAACCAAATAAGAATGGAAAAAAAGGATATTCACAAGAAGAGGAACAATTTTCAGGACATTAAAACAACATAGCAACTTTTCCTTGTGTCCTTCTCAAACATATCTGTTTCCTAAGCATGTTCTTAGTGAAGTCAATTTAGTATGGTATGTCATGCTTTGCAGGAGGCATTGAAATTAAGATCCAAATAATTATAAAGTCATCTTAGGCTCAGTACTTTTTAATATCTTCATAAATGACTTAGATGAGCGAACAGAAGGAGAACTCATCAAATTTGCAGATGACAGGAATAGCCAACACCCCAGAAAAAAGCTCAGGATCCAAAAAGATCTTGACAGACTTGAACAATGGGCCCTATCCAACAAAATTGAGATTTAATGTGGAGAAAAGCAAGGTTTTACATCTGGGCAGGAAAAAACCAAAGGTACAAGTACAGATTAGGTGAAACCTGGCTCAAAAACAGTAACTGTGAGAGGGACCTTGGAATCTTAGTTGACAATTACTTAAACATGAGTCAGAGTATGCAGCAGCAGCCAAAAAAGCTAATAAAATCCATGATTGTAGAAACAGAGGCATAGAATCAAAATCATGTGAAATATTAGTACCGCTAATAAAGCTTTAGTAAGACCACACCTGGAATACGGCATCCGGTTTTGGTCATCACCTTACAAAAAAGATGTTGAGACTTTGCAACAAGTGTAAAGAAGAGCAACTAAGATGATTACAGGCCTGGAGACTGAAACATATGAAGAACGACTGCAGGATTTGGGTTTGACTAGTCTAGACAAAAAAAGGACTAGAGGGGACATTTTAGCAATATTCCAGTATTTGAGAGGCTGCTACAAAAAAGAGGGGGTCAATTTATTTTCCAAAGCACCAAATGGCAGGACAAGAAACAATGGATAGAAACTAATCAAGCTGGAATTGAGGAGAAACTTCCTAACTGAGGACAATTAACCAATGGAAAAGCTTGCCTTCAGACAATGTGGGTGCCTAATCACTAGAGGTTTTAAGAACAGACTGGACAGTCACTTGTCTGAAATGGTATAGAATCTCCTACTTGAGCAGGGAGCTGGACTAGAAGACCTCCAAGGTCCCTTCCAGCTCTGCTCTGATTCTGATCCTTGTTAAGTACACAACAAGGCTTTGGGCCATACCCAAAGATGTTTTTTTTCCAAAAGGCAACTGGACTTTCTTGGTGTTATTTTTGAAAATGTTTTGCTTCTCATCCAAGAGGCTTCTTCATGAATGGAAGATTCTTGGATGAGAAGCAAAACATTTTCAAAGAAAATACCAAGAAAGTCCAGTTGCCTTTTAGAGAAAATATCTTTGGGACAACCATGGATGATGGAGAATCTCCATAAACATTTAGCCATGCCCTTTGGAGCCCTAGATTCAGCAGCTTCCATTTGAATGGGGGCGGGAAAACACTGGGAGTAATGTAAGCAGGCATTGTGGCAAGTCTTTGCACTTTCCTATGAGCGTCATGATGTCATGGGCATATGCAAAAGGTACAGTACTTGTGCTGTGATGTTGCAATATTGCTTTCATCATTCTGACAAAAGCCAGGCATTTTTGCATGAGACATTCACAATACAAAGTGGTACAGAAAAGAAGTTTCCATGATTTTCTTTAACTTTATTATCAAAGCTTTGAGCCAGGGATATGGGTTTATGTTAAAAAAAATAATTAGATTTTCCAGCCCATTCCTTAAATGAGGAACCTTAAGTGATGTTCTCTTCCTGCAAAACTAAGCTAGAAATGCTAGATCTTGCTCTTACTTAAAGTCCTTCCAGGCTTATTTCCAGCAATGCCAGTGGGAATTTCTTAATCAGAGTTGCTAAGAAATAAAACTGTAGCCCTGCTGCAAGAAAAATCATGCCCTCCACACTGGTTTCTGCTGAGGTAAAATCATACTCTGCATCAGAACAGAGAAATAACCCTTTTCAAAAAGGGGCAGCTTATTTATTTATTCGTTGCCGACAGCAGATGAAAACTCACCTGGACCATCTTCTTGGCTCATGTATAAGTCTTTCTCTTTCAGAAGAGTGGGATTGTTCTCTCCCCTGGACTGTTGGGGAAAAGAAAGGAAAAAAAATCTCTGAAGTTGACAGATTAAAATAATAAACACTTCCCCCATCGGGTGAGGCCTGTGTAAGCAACTGCCTGCTGGGATGGAGTGGAGCAGCTGCTAAGACACAATCAAAGGCAGCTTTTTGCAGGGATCTAGGACTATACATCTAACTGTCGATTAGCATTGTTCCAGGCATTTAACAAAATCAAGATTATTCTTCCACCTTGCGCAAGAAGATGTCAGAGGGCTGTTGTTCTACTTATCTTACTCCTTCACCTTTTTTCATCATGTAAAGAACAGACTCATTGTACCTGGTATTCCTATTACCAGCTTGTCAACCTCTAGCTGATTAAAGTTAGGAAAAATCCTTTCTCTGGGGACAGGTTGCTCAATAACAGCCTATCACAAAGTCATGGGCATCTTTATTAGAACCTGTTTATATTGGTGCTTGGCAGAGCATAGGTCATTGTTGGCAACTAGATTTACTGCCAGGTCATTTTAATAAGAGGCAGTGATATCAAACTCATTGATCTCCCTCCCACACAATTGACTTGTTTCATCGGCTTGCTTACAAGTTTCTCCACCTTGCTGGAGCCCCCCACCCTCCCCAACCCCCACAGTTTGCAAATTATCTGAAATTGTAAGGCAAGCTATTCTCCTCCTGCAATGCTTTGTTCACATTTTGTGGATTTGATCAATACAAACCAAAGTATAATCATTTAAAGTCAAGTGATTCAAGTAACAAGTGTAAACAATTTGCAACTGCTGATTGATATACATTGGCAGTCTTCTAAGCAACCTAAATGTGTAAATAAATAATGACTGGTATTAGTTTCAAAATAGATGTGAACCAAGTTCCTCCCAGGTGATTACATCTGGAAATGATGGGAGAGTTAAGTACAGTAAAGTCCAATGACCTTAGAAGCCAGTTTTGTTTAGTGGTTAAGGCACCAGGTTAGAAAGCAGGAGACCATGAGTTCAAGTCCTGCCTTAGCCATGAAAATTAGTTGGGTGACTTTGGGCCAGTCACTTTCAGTCAGCCAAATCCAAATCCAAATCTCACAGGGTTGTTGTTGTGGGGAAAATAGGAAGAGGAAGGGGGTGTTGGATATGTCTGCTGCCTTGAATTATTTGTGAAATAATAAAGGTGGGATACAAATAAATAAATAAAAAATGAAAGTAAATCAGACAGAAGGAGAATATCTTCATGAATATATGAGGTAAGAGTAATCCACAATGAGTTTAAGGGCGGGTGGATGAGCAAATCACAAGTAGAGGACTACAGAGATAATCTTGGAGAAGGTGTGGGGCAATTGTTAAGAAAACATGAATTTAGTCCCCAAAGGTGGGAGAGGATGAAGAAAAAAAATTAAGATTACTTTGCTTGACTTTCTTTGATATTAAAGAGAGGGAGAGGAAAAACTCTATCAGCCTTTCAAGATTTTCTGATTGCATCTTTTAACAATAAAGTCAAGTTCCAATAGTTCATGTGGTATCCTGACTGTTTGAAGGACTGATACCAATTAACCTAAGAGAAGGAACTCCACAATTAAACCTGAAAACAACTGCATGAACACACTGAAATATTCAAGCATGTTTGGATCTCAAATAATGAGACAACCAGGTTCAGATCAAGAAATGTGGACAAATAACAAGAAAATCTGAGAGATCAGAAAAATCATGGCACAATCAACAGACTTAGGATGCAACAAATAAAATCTGAATATACGGTAGATATTTTGCTAAACAATGAAGTCCATTATTTGATGAATCAGTGTTCATACATTTTATGAAATTCATGTATATATTATACCAAACTTACATAGCTGTCATGAAGCTGCATGAATTTGAATTCATAACTTGTGTTCAAAACTAACATTTAAATTTTAACAGACAGTCCCTCATCCCAGTCCACAGAATTGAGATTTTATTATAATCAAGAATAATCACAGTAGACGTCTAACAGAAGCACAGGAGGCTAAAGGAAAATGAAAAGACAATAGAGAATACGCAGAGTATGGAACTATTGCACATATTCCAAACAGAACCGAAGTTATACTCACAATCTTACAAGGATAAATAGAGTGATACAAGGCAATGAAATGACAATGAAGAAATAGATTTTTTTAAAAAAAAAAGGCAGAGAAGGATCAGAAAGAAGAATATAAAATTAGCTAAAGGAAAAGTATATAACATAAACAGATTAACTTTACTGACTCAGCATAGTCTTTGGTTATGAAACTCATGCCAGAACATGGAACATAATAAGGCTAATGGGTGTGCCAGAACATCAGATTAGTCTTCTGGGGAATTTTTATCATGGGTAAGAAGCTACTGTAAGAAAAGAAATTGGAGAAAGTGGGTAAGATAGAAGAAAAAAAGTGACGTAAGGATGCATATTATCTTACATTTGATTGACTTATTGTCAGCAAACACATTAGTAGGAATTACATGAGGGATTGGAAGAAATGTGAGAATTATGTTAACAATCCACCCTGAGAAAGGGAAAGGAACGAAGAAGGACCTATAGATTCTGCTGTGAGTATTACTGTAATATCCCATTGATAGGGGGGCAATCAATTGCTTCAGAGGTGTTCATGCAGTATGGTCAAAAAAATCAAGATGGCCACAAATAGTAGGTTTGAAGGTCTGCTCATTCAACTTTGGTCCCCATTTGGCACTCAGTTTTTACCTGCAGCTCCAAGTAGCTATAACACATGCAGCAGCCGTTCCCTGGTAAACCATCTTGGTAGAAGAGCCAAACCAGATAAGGGTTGCCAACAGGTCTCCAACCTTCAGTGAAACAGAAGATCTCTCTCTTGCAGTGTGTGAAGTCTGGCCCCAGCAGATTGAGCAGAAGAGACTAATCAACAGTCCAACAGTCAAGAAGGCATTGTGAAATGCTGAGTGTAATATCCTGGTAATCCACCGTAGTAGGAGTGATCTCCAGATGTAATGGTTGTCTTTATATCTGGATTTGGGTCTCTTCTGCTGAGTGTGGGACAGTCTGTAGAGCAATGGCTGCTCCACTTAAGACTCCATCATGTACTTTTTTCTATTGTGAAATTCATCTTCATCTACAAACCATCTTCAATTCACTTTAGTTCCAAACCTAATTCATTGAGTTCTACAGTGATGGGGGAATGATGAAGCAACAGTGAAGATAGCTACAGGTAGCTGTAATCACAATCATGCACATGGGTGGTCTTTGGATCAGTGTTTGCTTGTCTCTGGAGCCATGGCAACAAAAGCCTCCAGCAGCATCCAGGATGCCTGGGCAACCATTTTTGAGATAGTACAGCCCACCTTCACATGATGGAGGGAGTTAGAAAAGGGAGTTAAATATTGCTTACCTTACAACATCTGGCTAGCTAACTGTGACTGGTAGATAATCTCCTTAGCAACTGAATATCAAGAAAAAAACAAATCACAAAAATTTCCGTTATCAAAACCTGGAACATCAACAGATTGCTGGATAGAGACAAGGCATCAAGGCCTGAAAGACAAACAGCACCCATAGTAGCCAAACTTCATCATTATAGCAGTGACATTACTGCATTCAGACCAAGTTTTCAGATGACACTTCATTACAGGAAGCAGCAAATAGATATATGTTCTTTTGGAAAGGGAAATCACAGAGTGACAAGATTCACAGAGTAGGAATCATAATGTTCTGCTGAAAAACATCTCTACCTACTGGAATAAATGAATATATTACATATTTCTGCTTTCCTCTCAGGAAATCCTGGTACAGCCAGGCTGTGTGTCAGCTCTATACTAGAGTGCTCAATCAACACAATATCCATATCTCCACAAAGTTGAAAGTCAGAGACTTGTGGTTATTCCTTCTCACCTATACAATGTATGTCCTACATTCTGTGCCATCTGGAATGTGGCATCTGTACCAATGCCACATTAAACAACTGGAGAAATTTCACATATGCTTTCCCCACTCGATCCTCACCATTTGTTGGCAAGACTGTGTCTCCCACCAGGAGGCCTTGGATTACCCAAAGTCCACCAGCATTAAGACTCTGATTATCAGAACCGTAGATGGGACACATCATCAGAATGGCCAACCACCCTTTGCCTCACAATTCCTCTAGCATGTACTGGAGACTATGACCATGAGGTCATCCACACAAGTTATACAAAGATGCTGTGAAGGAAACCATTGCTGCTGTGACATCCGGCCAAAGGAACTAGAAGCTGCAGCTGCTGACAGAACTCACGGGAGAGCCCCATGCTACAAAGGCTTGTAAGACAGGCACTACCAAAACCAGAGCAGTATCAAGAATAACATCCACTTATTATAACAATGAACTTCCATAACCCCCATTGTGCTAGACTCTACACTTCCAGACTGGGACTGCAAAACCACCTTTGTGTCCATAGATAAACTGCACAACAGCATGTTTTCTTCAAACTTAAAGGAATACACACAAACACACATGTGACATCCCTGTCTTTCTTGAAATGACTTTACTATAGCATTATAGCAGGAAATAAAAACTTAGCCATGTCTGGATAGCTTCTGCTCAGTTCAAGCTGGGGAGCCTGACAGAAACACTAACAATCTGTGATATGCATATGACACTTCATTGTTGCATAAAAGTAAAATAAACCTAGAAGAGCTTATTATGAAAGTAAAAATGGGAAGTCAAAAATCTGGATTAGTGGTAAATATTAAGAAGATTAAGTTAACACCAACTAAGCGTGCTTAGCGCACTTATAGTTGATTGTGAAATGGCAGATAGTTTTGCTTTGGGAAGTCAAGAATGGATAAGTAAGGACCATGTACAGACGAAGTAAAGGGAAGATTTATTCTAGAGAGGAAGGAGTGACAAACTTAGACAAGAGGATGAAGGATAAGGATATTTCTGTGATAACAAAGCTCATAAGTAGAGATCAATTTGTTTTTTTAGTACCATTGTACCTAGCTAAGAAGAGTGGTTAGGTGGCCTAGAGGTGGAGCTGTCGCCTCACAATCAGGAGGCTGTGAGTTTGATCCTAGGTAGAGGCAGATATTTCTCTCTCTGGACACAATGAGAATATATCTGCTAAACAAAACTCCACATTAGCGACAGGAAAGGCATCCGGCCAGCTCCATTCAGTTGCCCAGACTCCATCCCACAAGGGATTATGGGGTCATTAAAAGATGATAATGATTGTACATAGCTAAGAAAGGTGTACACTGAAAGGAGGGGGGAGAGAAAAGATCATTCACACAAGACATCATTTTGTAAAGATTAAGGCAGTGTAAAATGGCAAAAGAGATTTTTTTTAAAAACTATTGGTTGATCATGCCAGAGATAGGTGAACAGAGGTTGACACCTTAAACCTCTTTATTTTTTTACAGAGAGGGAGTTATTTCCTTCTCTATTTCAGCCAGACTTCCAGAGATCTATGTTAGTTGAGGGAAAAAAACTATGGAGCACTCAATCTTGATCTCTCTTCCTTCAGGTGTTGTTGATGAATTTTAAAGTAAGATGGATGAAGCAGCAAATTTGGGGTTGCTTCTGCTGGAAATGGTTGCATGTATGTAATGCAATTTATTTGTTTGCCAACAGAAGGGCATAATTTACTATAGATGGGATATTTATGCAAGCTTAATATCGGTTCCCAAGATGGACAAATAAATATCAAAGCCCTGGGGTTGTCTACCAGCTTCAGAAAACTTTCCTATGGAAATCCTGCTGAGCAGTAAATCTGTTTGCTTCTGTAACTCATCACCCCAAGCTTATAATTGACAGAAAGCCCACTTCTTAGCAGAAAGTTGGATCTGACTGTTAAATGTTTGACTGATTTGCAGCAGTTGAGCAAAAGTACCTGATTCCCAGTTAATTCCTATGGGACAGTGGTAAAGTACCTGCCCAAGTTCAGTCCTTGCTATTTAATTAAAAATAGATGATGAAACTAAAGAACCCAAACATTCACTTTAGCCATTTATGGCACCATTCAGCCAATGTTGTGATAATATAACACTAGGCTTTATATCACCATAGCAACAGCTGGGTTGCTGCTAATCAGTCACAGATGTGAAAAGGCTCTTTTGCACCTAAGCATGGTACAAACAAACTTTGGCAACACCCATCTCTCCTGTATCCCCATGATTCTGCCTCTTATTTCATTCTCAGCCCATGACTAAGGTAGAGATAAGTCATTCTTAAATCGTTCTTAAGCTGTACCACTGTTAAAATTGTATTTTTCTCCTTATTCTAATTCTATCCTAGGGTATCCTCAAATCATGTAAAATCTTAGGCTTAGGAAGGAAGCCCAAGGAGTGCAGTGACTAGAAACAGAAATAGAGACAGGATTTATTGTAGACCACCCAATGTGATGTGATGAATAAATAAATAAGGTCCTAATATATCATTTTCTTCTGCTAACTCAAGGATTGGAGTAGAAAACAGCATTGCAGCTCAGCTCTGGGGAAGAGTCTTTACTATTCCAAATCAGAATGAAAATTGCAGATGTTAATGAACAAGTAGTCCAATCGGGTCTAAAGTAGCGTCCTCAGTTCCTACCAATATACGTAAAAGGGACTATTTCCCACCTATTTTTGACTGAAATAAGGAAAACAAGAAATGACATGTGAGTGGTTGAGTGATAAGGACCTGAACCTTGAGCCTCTTGTTCACAAGCTTTGTATCTAAGGGCTTATCTGTGCCCTGTTCCCCTTGATTCATAATGACATCTCCGTGTAGTACACTCTGGTTAAACAAAACAAAACAATAGCTCACATCTCTGAAGCCAGCTCACTGTTTTAAAGTGTGTATCACAGTTAGAATAAATATCAGTCAAGGCCATTTAAATCAGCTATTGAAACCAGGAAGAAACAAAAATAATTTGATACATTTGTTTAAACCAAGCTCTAACAAAGATCATGTGTGACCTTTAGAATGTGTTAATATCCAAATATTGTCTTAATCTTACACTGACTACTTGCACTTCTTCTTTTAAATACTTATATTTTGTACATTTTCTTTGTTTTTACATAATGAGCACATACTCTTGTGTGTTCTTACATAGGGTCTTTTCTATGAGAAGCATCTCCACCAACTTCTGAAATTAAACTGTGAGAGTATTAGAATCAATACATTGATCAAAACATTATCCTCTCCTTCTCTTTGCCTTTTTTTTGAAAAGTTTTTCAGTTTTATTTCTTATACACATAATATAAAATGTATATTTTCTTATACATATTTACTTATACATATACATGTTTTCCTTAAGGAAAGCATTTAAAAAAGGCATTTTAATTACTTTCAGAGTTGCTCTTCTACCCTTTCTTTCCTCATTTTGCAACAAACCTTCTTCTTCTTCTCCTCTTTCCCTTCCCTCCTTTCTCTCCTCTCCTACTTTATCCTTCCTCCTTTCCTACCTCATCCTACTTCCCCTTCCTTTCCCCCACTCCTCTCTTCTTTTCCCCCTTGTCATCTTCTCTCCTACTCCTGTCCCCTACCCTTCCTTCCTCTCCTTTTCCCTTTCTTCCGTTCCTCTCCCTCCCTCTCCTCTTCCTACCCTCTACTCCTCTCTCCTTTCTATCTTCTTTGCTGTGGAATATTCTCCTTGTTTGGTATCTGAGCAACTCCTGTATTCTAACAGTATATACTTTCTTTCCATTTCTTTTCAGATTTACTCTATCTATCACTATTATCATCATAATTTTATATTTATTCTTATTATCTTCTTTCTTTCCCCTCCTCCCATCCCCCTTTTTCATTTACTCTGGTGTCTTCTGAGTTTCTATTTCTTTTTCATCCTCTCCCTCATTTAACTTTCTATTACCTCCTTCTCTCTGCCTTAGTGTAGTCCCATACCTCTACAGACATAGCAGAAAACAAAATAGAATGCATCGGGATGGTACATAGAGATTAGATCCAATAGTTGAACAACTGGATCATCATTCTCCCATTGAAATCACCCTGGCCAGTTTGATATATTGTAGCAGGTCTAGGATAACTCGCCATAGCCAACTCGCCATGACCATCTTGCCTCAGCCAACCCAGCGTGGCCACCTTGCTGTAGCCAATTCACTGTGGGACAACTCGTTTTGGGCAATCCATGTGGGATAACTCAATATGATAAATGTTATGTGCCAATGTTTCTTCTACAATTCCATTTTTGTCAATGGAAATAATTTTGAAGAATCAGTGGCGGATAATGTTTATCATGTTGAGTTATCCCATGTGGAATGTAGATAAATATTAATATATATTTAAGATATTTACAGATTCCTTAATATCAATGTACTTGATAATTTAGAGAAACTGAGCATAAACAATGTGGAAGTATGCATTAGAGTCACTTATGACCTTCCAGCATCCCCATGGTCACATGATCAAAATTTAAATGTTTAGCAACTGGAATGTATTTATGACAGCTGCAGTGTCCTGAGAACATGTGTGCATCTTTTGCAATCTTCTAACAAGCAAAATCAGTGGGGAAAATAGATTCACATAACAACCATGTTACTAACTTAACAATAATTCACTTAACAACTGTGGCAAAAAAGGTCATAAAATGGGGCAAACCTCACTTAATAACTCTCTTGCTTAGCAATAGAAATTTTGGACTCAGTTGTGGCTGTAAATCGAGGATTACCTGTACTCTATACATTCTTATAGATCTGTGATGGCGAACCTATGGCACACATGCCGCAGGTGGCATGCAGAGACATATCGGTGGGCACGCCAGTTGATTTTCGGGCCTTTTGGGCCCACCAGAAGTCAGGAAACTCTGGAGGGCCTCCGGGGAGATGGGGAAGGCCGTTTTCACCCCCCCCAGGCTCCTGGAAAGGCTCTGGAGCCTGGGGAGAGTGAAAAACAGGCCTACCAGGCCCACCATGCCAAAAGCGGGGGGGAGCGCAGGGAGTTGTGCAGGGGCGCATAGAATTACGCATGCGACACCCCCCCCGGTCCCCCCCTGCTTTTGGCACGTGATGGCAAAAAGGCTAGCCATCCCTGTTATAGGTTATTTCTATATGTGGCAATCTTCTAACAAGCAAAATCAATGTGGCAATACAGATATAGTTGTGCAGCATTTTTAGAAGACCTCACCCCTCTAAAGCAGAGTAGGTTTGAAGCCTCATAAAGAACCAGAATTGGAACAGAACAGATATAGGTGCGGATCTACCATCAAGTAAATTTATTTCAGTCACTTCAAACTATCATGGAATCCAGATTTCAGATAAACCTAATGCAATCCTTAGTGCATAGCTCCTTATTAAGTGCTTATTAAGTACTAGTTTCCTTTGGAGTTACTCAAATAAGTAGCATACACACTTTAGTCAGTAAGCAAATAAATAATAGACAAATAAAATACGATAAGGCCATTTTCAGGGTTTCATTTTGCACCAACTAAAGTTTAGGTTTTGATTTCTGTTTTCCATATCGCAGAATATACACTACATTCCAGGATCTGTTGCAAGAATGTCCTAATCCTCCCGGCTGTTCTCCCAGCTGAGCTCCCGTTTTCTTTTTGTGCAACAGATTCCTTCTAGTCCTTTTGCAAAAGGAGGTGATCCAACCGAACAATGAGTCATGTAATGGCAAACAAATATAATCATTAATCTGGAAAGCTAAGCAGACATGAGCTGACTTTTTGGATGGGAGGCTGTCTAAGTCTTCATTTATGCTTCTGTGGTCTAATGCCCTGACAGTAGAGATATACCATCTGAGAACAACAGCATGCAACTGCCCCCCTCAAGAAATTTGGGTGAGCCTCTCAAAGACCTCTAAAACTTATAACCAAGTACTTTGTAAGGTGACATAAATGGGAAATGGTTAATATATTATTGCAAAGTAATCGTATCAGTTATAATTATAAAACTGTTAATTTTAATTAAATGTAATGCAAGCAAAGCACAATTCCACCTGGCACGTCACTCAAGAATCAACATGGTTCTTGATGCAGTAAAAATCATACAGCCCTGCATTAGAATATTTCAACCAGTACACATGGGAAGATGTAAATCTATAATATAAGAGCTTTGCTTTGTGACTATCAATCATATCTCATCAAAACAGTAAGACATTACAAAGAATTTTTCTTTCTTCTTCTTTTTAGCTTTGCTTTCTGTATATACTTAATTTTTTTTAAAAAGTCATCCATTCAAGTGTGAAAAAAGACAAGAAGAAGAATATACTGTAGCAAGGGTACAGTATTATAGAGATAATATTAAAGCATAGCCAATGGGAAAGAGTAATTACTTGACCTTAAAGAGCGTACAGTCAATGGAGGGCCTGCAATACAGGTGTTAGATGCTCCCATGTAACATGTTGGGAATCAGGCAGCCTATCAATTGTATAAAGAAAGACAGCCTCACATGAAGTGCATGCATCGTATGCAGTAGTCTAAAAGATAGTAATAATCGCTTGAAGCACTCATCTTGTCTCGGGAAAGCCCCAGCCTCCACCGTTACAGTGATTATGTCGGCTGTGTGGGCAGCTCTACTCTGAGATGCATTTCCTGCCTCTCTAGGAGTTGCCTTTAGCTGCTCCTGTGAAGCATTTTCTGGTTCCTGTCATATCTATCTATCTATCTATCTATCTATCTATCTATCTATCTATCTATCTATCTATCTATCTATATCTATCTATCTTCCTAATGATGGCTTATCAGTGTTAACTGCATTTTGATTAAACTTCTTGAAACATCCCCCTCTAACAGGAGTTGTGCAAACCTTCTCCTTTAGGGCAGTACCTTCTGATTGGGTCTAGGGAGTGGTGGAATTCAAGTAATTTAACAACCGGTTCTCTGCCCTTCCAACAACCAGTTTTCCAAATGGCTCAGAAAGTTAACAACCGGTTCTCCCAAAGTGGTGCGAACTGGCTGAATCCCACCACTGAGTCTAGGACTTTTAGTCTCTGACTTCTCATCCTCCTCAGACGTTTCTCCACAGGCGATTCTCCCCCAACTTATCTCCTCAGCTGGCACACCTCCAGTCATTTGCCGTGAGGAATGGGCCACAGGCCTCTTCGTCCCAGACCCTTCGACACGGCCCATTCACAGAAAGAGGGTTCTTCCAGGGTGTTCCGCCCTCTGTGACAGTTAGCCCCCAACCAATTGGCTAGAGGGGGTGTAATAGAAATCCAGCGAAAGAAGGGAGGTGTAAAAGAATTTACCAAAATGCCTTCCTTCCTTCCTTCCTCTCCCCCACCCACCCCCCCGCCCCACCAATACAGGGAGGAAGTCGGGCATTTTGGCAAATTCTTTTACACCTTTCTCCTTTCGCTGGATTTAAATCCTAGCATTGAATTTAGTGAGACTTACTTCTAAGTAAACCAACTGTTCCTCCCTGTATTGGGGGTGGGGGTGGGGAGAGAGGAAGGAAGGAAGGAAGGAAGGAAGGAAGGAAGGAAGGAAGGAAGGAAGGAAGGAAGGAAGACATTTTGGCAAATTCTTTTACACCTCTCTCCTTTTGCTGGATTTCTGTTACACTCCCTCTAGCCAATTGGTTGGGGGATAACTGTCAAAGAGGGCGGAACATCCAGGATGAACCCTCTTTCTGCGACTGGGCCATGTCGAAAGGGCTGGGACGAAGAGGCCACGGCAAATGACTGGAGGCGTGCCAGCTGAAGAGATAAGTCGGGGAAGAATCGCCCGAGGAGAAATGTCCTAGGAGAATGAAAAGTCAGAGATTAAAAGTCCCATTCCGTTCTGATCCAGACTAACCACCCTAGCCTGTGGCAGAGGAATGCAACTATATGTTGCAAGGGTTAGTGGCCTCTCCTTGATCCTAATGACATCCCCTTCTAGCCAAAGGGTGCTAATAATGCTAACTAGAGAGCCAATTTGGTTTAGTGGTTAATGCACCAAGCTAGAAAGGGTAATCGTAAGTTGAAATCCAGCCTCATAGGTGAAAGCCAGCTGGGTGACTTTGGGCCAGTCATTCTCTCAGCCCATCTCACTTCACAGGGTTTTTGTTGTGAGAAAAACAGGAAGAGGAAGATGTGCTGGACATGTTTGCCTTGAGTTTATTTTTTTTTCTTTATTTATTTTGTCAAGCATGCATTAGATAACAGATATAAGTATAAACATGATTATGAATACATGAAATGGATACGTATAAAAGAGGATATTAGGACAGGGACGGTAGGCACCTTGGTGCGCTTATGCACACCCCTTTACAGAATAACTTAAAGAGTTATTTGTAAAAATAATAAAGGTGAAGTATAAATAAACAAACAAGGTTATATATGCTGACGGTCAGCTTTGTGCAATACTTTTAGTCCACAATGTCCTGAGAATGGCAAAAAGAATTGTTACACAAAGAACACTATGGATTCTATGAAACACGTGGTGGGAAAATATTCCTAACTGTTATCAAAGTCTAAATCTATGGAGTTATTCTTTTCAATATTATCTTGGATAATCCCAGTTTCCTAGTTACCTTACTTATGCGTAACTTCAAAGCTTTGGGGACATGTCCAAGGAATTGCAACAACAATGGTACTCCATTTATCTCTATATGTGGCTTTCCCCAACATTATATGTTTCAATTATGTTGGACAACAAATATGCTAATAACCATCACAGTTAAATCTCTATAGGATCTCTGTAATAAGAACCTGGTAGATTCATAAAGATTCATGATCTCTACAGCTATGTTGTGGATAGAATGCTTATGTTCAGAAGCAGTATCAGATACCATTTTTGAGTGTTTTGCTTATCTAGCCAAATTCAAGAGCAAGAAATCAGTTTGGGAAAATCTATATGGATCCATTTGCATCCAATCTATTTGGATGCAAATGGATCAAAAATAAAAAAGGTTGTAGGAAAACCATCAGCTAGATGCTTATTTCCCTATCAGTTCAATGCTAACTGTTGGGACTGTAGAAATGTACCTTCCCTGAAACAGTCCCTGACTGAGAAATTAGGTTCCTCTCAAGATCTGAATGGCTCCATCCAGCTGGTGTTTCAAAAGATGCCATGGAGGGGAGCTGATGTGAAGGACTATAGTAGGGGTCTCCAGACTTGGCAACCATGCTGGCTAGGGAATTTTGGGAGTTGAAGTCCACAAGTCTTAAAGCTGCCAAGTTTGGATACCCCTGGACTATAGTGACATAACTAGAGTCATTGGGAGTCATGCAGCTTATAAATTTAATAAATAATACATATTTTCTACATCTCCTTCTTTTACAGTTACTGTGACAGTTGGAGGCAGGCAACATTTGCTTGGACTTTATGACACAGCAGGACAGGTAATACATCTCCAGTTTATTTATTGTTTTCAAGCCATAACTTTTCAGTCATGAATAACAAAGCTGTTTTCCTTTCCTTATGACATTCTGAAATAGATATTTTACATTTCTGCAAAGACAGAAATAGATGCAATTCTACAAAAACCATCATATAATTGCCACCCTAAATTTACAATCTCAGATATGATGAATAATTTGAGCAAATCCAGTTTTCTGCATCTCAAAGATGTTGCAGGTTTCTCTTGGCATAAAACTTTGACGAGGCTTATATTTCTTATATCATTATGAACAACTACCTCAATGTTGTGGATTGACTTCCTTTATCCTGCTAGCTTTGTTTCTGATCTTTTAAAATTGATTTCAATGTTTGCCTCTCAGAATAAGGTAGTAGCAACTTGAAAATGTGAAAGCCAATCTTGTGGTTTTCACTGGCAACTAGCACCACCTTCTGGTTAATTTAAGATAATGTTTTTAACATTATGATCCACATAATAGTATTCTTGAACAACTTGTGGAGCTTTGGAGCATCTTCAAAGATTCCAAAGTCTTCCTACCTTTTCCTTTCACATTTTTGAAAGAAGTGAATTTCCCACAACCAAGACCAAATAGCAATTCTCGGTCTCATCCCGTATACTTGTTTGCTCTGACAGGAGGACTACAATCAACTAAGACCCCTCTCCTACCCCAACACAGATGTGTTTTTGATCTGTTTCTCTGTGGTAAACCCTGCTTCCTATCACAATGTCCAAGAGGAATGGGTTCCAGAATTGAAAGTCTGCATGCCACAAGTGCCTTATGTTCTGATAGGAACACAGGTAAATGACCAAAAGGAAACAGTGGAAATGTCCATCAGTTGTAGACCAGGATACTCTGTGAAACACAACCTAGTCGGGGAATATCAGGGAAAACTTTCCTACGATGAATTGTGTTTGATCACAAAAGGATTCAAAGACTTCCAGAAATGAAGAGGGTTGGATGGCTTTTCTTATTTTGGTCCACTGTAATTTCAGAGGTACTAAAAATGAGTATGGAAATCAGTATGGAAGAAGTAACATCTCACCTATGAGTTGGTCAAATAGTTCTGAGCATTTTGCTGATGAAATTTATTGTTTGAAAATTTTAGAGACAAGGATCTAAGGCTATTTCAGTTTTGTGTTTGTCTGTATATTTCTAGATCGACCTTCGAGATGACCCCAAAACTTTGGCTCGGTTATTATACATGAAAGAGAAGCCCCTGACTTATGAACATGGCATCAAATTGGCTAAAGAGGTACTGTCTTCCTTCAACAATAGTAACAGTAGCTAAATTGATATCATCAGAGTTAAGCCAAAGGCCTTTCTCTTTTTCTCAGGGCTAAGCACACCAGAGATTTCATTCAATCACCATTGCCCCCTAAGAAATACGAAACAATAGATATATCTAAGAGTCTTTGTGGATCTTCATTGTATAGTATAATTTATTTTCACCATTGAAAGTCTTTAGTATGCTGGCCCTTAAGAAAACCTTTTCCAAACTGGTAGCTTTTAGAAATAAGTTCCAGCATTCCTAGTCAATGGAATTTGGGTTGTTGTTATCTCAATACATCTGGATGGAAATTTCAAAAAACCTGCCTACTTTTAGCATTGGCTTCTCACCCATTTCAATTATTGTATGTGAATAGCCCCCGTCGTGTTGCCATTATTTTAGACTTGGTTCCCGGATTAATAGATACACACATTTTCATTATTTTATTTTTGTTACATTTCTTCCATTGAAGGAACTGATGGAAACAGTTCAGAAACAGTCAGTTGGGGCAGCACTATAAACTATGAGACCCTTAAAATACAATGCCTATATTTTTAACTCTACAGTGTATGGCAATTTAAGAATTACTCTCCTGTTTTGCCATGGCCTCTATAAAAGCCATCCTCAGAAGTTAGGGAGGAGGCAGGGAAATCCTTGGATAATGTTTGGGGGTTGGTCAAGAGGACAAATGAGAGGAAGAGATTCCTGTTGCTAGAGTACTTGCTTGCATTCTCGGGTGCTACAGGGGTGTTACCCTACTGTCCATGGTTAAATAAAATTCATAGTCTGGTCAGTCCTTTATTGTGACCACAAAATGGTTTGGTCCCAATCTTTTTCTTTTTAAGGTAAACTGTTCTTAAGGTAAAGGTAAAGATTCCCCTCACACATATGTGCTTGTCGTTCCCGCCTCTAGGGGGCAGTGGTCATCTCTGTTTCAAAGCCAAAGAGCCAGCACTGTCCAAAGACGTCTCCATGGTCATGTGGCCGGCATGACTAAATGCCAAAGGCATATGGAACACTGCTACCTTCTCACCAAAGGTGGTTCCTATTTTTCTACTTGCATTTTTACATGCTTTCGAACTGCTGGCAGAAGTTGGGAGACGTAATGGGAGCTCACCCCATTACACAGTGCTAGAGATTCGAACCACCAAATTTGAACCACCAAACTGCCAACCTTTCTGATCGACAAGCTCAGCATCTTAGCCACTGAGCTACCCTGTCCCTTAAAACTCTTCTATGTCAATCAAAAAAATTGCTATATCTAAACAGAATCATAAATACAATTTGGACCCAGCACTGAACACCAGTGTTCATCTTAAGTTACATTTTGATGGGAATTAGGAACAAAAGGGGCTAACACCCTCCTGGCTTGCTCCTGGGTTCCCAGAGCCATTTGGTACAAGACGCTAAACTAAGTGGGCCTTCGGTCTGATCCCGCAAGGTCTCTTCTTCTGCTTTACTTCTCATTGTCAGTGTTCTTTCTCTTTCTCTTTCCTTCAAGATTGGAGCCCAGTGCTACTTAGAGTGTTCAGCTTTGACCCAGAAAGGCCTGAAAGCTGTCTTTGATGAAGCAATCCTCACAATCTTCAATCCCAAGAGGAAGAAGAAACTTTGTGCCAAGTGTGGCAGCTGCTGTTCAGTTCTATGATGCCTGGAGTTCAAAGTGGACCAGTTGTTGCCAGTTAATAATCCAATCCTGCACAGAGGGGCGTGACCAGAAGAAAAAAAAAACTACTTTATAAAGTGATTCCTCCTAATCTGTGATTCCTCTCAAATGCAACTTTGTAGACTTTTCATGCCTTGCTTTTTTTCCCCCTAATAACTATGCATCTGTAAACACAAGTTCATGTTTTGATAACTTCTCTCTGCTTAGCCAGCAGATACAAGAAGAAGAAGAAACCTTTAGAAATTCTTGATATAATCAGAATCCCTGTTGCACCTGGAAGGAAAAAAAAAGATCTAAGGATCCTAATCCTACACTGAGCCAAGAAAAACAAGCTCTGTCATTAGCAACTCACAGAAAGAAATTAGTAAATCCTAGCTTTTTTTTCTCTTTTTTATGACCCTCTAGTCCCTTAATTCAGGATGGAGTCATGGTGGATGGATGCAGCTGAGCATTTGCTAGCTGGATGCCCTTCCTGACACCTACATGGAGTCTACCGCACAGATTTTTTTGCAGCAGATAGTAAATCCCGGTATGAATATGCAATAATGATTAAACTTGAAACTCACAAAATGGCATTTAGACATTTTTTAGGAGTTGACCATGTTGACTCATGTAGATCAGTGTCAATTCAATCTTTCCAAACTGAATGCATAGCAATGCTTTTGAGAGAGATCGCATAGAATACAAAGTCATTAATGTGCTATTCTTGTCTTCCTTTTATAAATGAAGCATGACCCAAAGAAATACTCTCAGGTTGCATTGTCATGTTGCCATTGGACGTGTGAGAATTGTCCTCTTCTTAAATGAAATCTGAAGCTCTCACATTGTGCATTTTTCAAAATCATTTCAAAATAGTAATTGTCTGGATTTGAGAAGTCAGAAAACACTGGGGGAAATGTACATATGTCCTGTCTGCGAATCTAGATGTTTTTTCTTAGAATTTATTATTATTATTATTATTCAAGCATAATACATAACTACAATAAGAACTAAAAACTGCCCTTTAAACAGTATAAATGAAGTTCCTCAACCTTCAGCTCCTAGAATGGGTGAAGTTCAGCCATCTAAAAGGTTGAGAAACACCAGTGTAGATGGTCTCAGTTCAAATCCAGTTCCTAATTACTTATTTTCCTGACAATGACAAGAAAGCAAGTAGCCATTGTTTTCTTCTGGGATTTTATTTTATTTTTTTTAACTCCTAGGATAATCACGGGTGAAATCTACTTATCTTCCCAACTGGTTCGGAAGTACGTGCGCGGACTTACTGGTTACTTCCTGCTTTTAACAGGTGGGTGGGCAGAGCCTCACGCCACCATCGCTACCAGTTCTCCAAACCATCGGCCGCCATTGTTACCGGTTTGACCGAACCAGTCTGAACCGGGAGCATTTCACCCCTGATCCATAGGTCTGGTATTATTCCTTGGTGTCTTCCATCCAAGTACTAACTAAACCTGTAACTGTTTAACTTCTGAGCCCAGACAGGTTAGGACAAGTGGGTTCACTTACTAAAGTTGCTAATTTGCACAATAAAGATCAAAAGGCAGCTTGAGATAGAATACAAGAAGATCCTGAAAAAATCGGATACATGCACCTCACACACATGGTGCTCAACAAACATGCAGATACAAACCACCATTCTTACCTCTTTCCCTGACCTGGAAAAACTAGTTGAAAGTACCAAAATGCTTACTGAATGAAGGATTTTTAGAAGGAGCAGCAGTACATTAGAAGCAATGTTTGCTTCAGTTTTGGGATGAAGCATATACAAAATGGCTTCAACTGCTCTCTTTTTCAGTAGCATCACCTCTTTCTCCTATTGCTTTTGCCAACTCTGCCTCTCTTGATTCAATCCAGTTGGCAATAATCTATGCAGATGCAAAATGATTTCAATCTGTGGCCTCCTCTGGCGATATTTGGAATTGATCCCCCTTGCACAGAGAGGCCAGGTTTGGCTTCATTAGTTTAGATGCTATGTGATTGAAAGCAATCACAACTTCTGTTCTTTCTATCAGGCTTAACTAGCTATAAACATATAACTTAGAAGCTGCCTGTGATTATGGAAAAATGGTTGTCATTCCAATTGTCACCCAGCTAGGAAACCACACGGAAAGTACCTATTATAACCAAGAGGCTTTTATTGTTGTAATTGCCTTCTTTGCAAATGTTTTCTACAATTTATATCATTGATACATGACTCTTAAAAGAAACATTTTTAAAATATATTTGTGTATGTGTGTTTCTTAATGAGTCTGTGTGTGTGTGTGTGTGTGTGTGTGTGTGTGTTTATAAATAATAGGGACTTTTTAGCTAATTTAGTGAAGTTTGTTTGACTGAAACTCTCATGCTAGATATGAGTCCAGAGGTGAAATCCAGCAGGTTCTGACAGGTTCTGGAGAACCAGCACTGGAAATTTTGAGTAGTTCAGAGAACAGACAAAGACCACTTCTAGCTGGCCCCAGAGCGGGATGGGAATGGAGATTTTGCAATATTCTTCCCCTGGAGTGGGGTGGGAATGGAGATTTTGCAGTATCCTTCCCCTGCCATGCCCACCAAGCCACACCCACAGAACTGGTAGTAAAAAAAATTGGATCTCACCACTGTATGAGTCCCATATAACAAGGAAGTTCACATTGTGATTCTTGATCTTTGTCAATGGTGCCCACGTTGGCAGATTTTCTACAGAGGTAGCCCTTGACTTACAACAGTTTATTTTCTGACTCTTCAAAGTTACAGCTGTACTGAAAAAAAGTGACTTATGACTATTTTTCACATTTACAATGGTTGCAGCATTCCCATGGTCATCTGGATCAAAATTCAGATGCTTGGCAACTGATTCGTATTTATGAGGGTTGCAGTGTCCTAGGTGCTCACCTTTTGTGGCCTTCTGATAAGCTACGTCAATGGGGAAGCAAGACTCACTTAACAACCGTGTTACCAACTTAACTCCAGTAATTCACTTAATGACTGTGGCAAGAAAGGTTGTAAAATGGGGCAAAATTCACTTAACTGTCTTGCTTAGCAACATAAATTTTGGGCTTAATTGTGGTCATAAGTCAAGGACTACCTGTATGTTGGCTAAGGTTTCTACTTCCAAAAGCGGTGTCCATATAGAGTTCCTGACCAAAAGCCTTCCAGGTCCCTGGAGATGTGTGATAGGGCACTGTAGGAAGTTAGCACTCACCCCTCTCCTAGAAAAATGAAATATTTTAGGATATACTAAAAAGGCAGAATATTTTCCCTAAAAGAGAAACAGAAACTCAGAGAAGCAGAAACTCAGCCCCCCACCTTTGTTAATGGGCCATTAAGGCCTGAGCCAGTCTAATCTACATAACAAAGATCTACCTCCTTCAGGCAGAGCCATTTAATTGCCCTTTAATATTTATTTAATAAATATTTATTATTTATTTAAGTTTCAACCAAACTTGGCACACAGACAACCTAAAAGGCTAGCTATGACCTCTGACAGCAACCAATCAGGATACTCTTCCTGGGCCCCAGGAAGTTCAAATCCAGAGAAGGCATAAAACCCAGGGACTCGCAGCATCTCTGCCTCTTTTCTGTTCAGGAACTCAAACGATGTGATCCTGTCCACCATTAAACTATCTTTCCAAGCAGTCTCCATGTTTCCAGTGTCTTTTTCCCCACTTGGAACTGAACCCATTCTTCTAACAGCACCATGCCTGGACCATTTCTTTGGAAGCATGATGTGATACGCCAAAATGAGTCTGAATCATTAGATTTGATTGCCTGAATGAGTCATGTCCAATTGTTTTCCATAGCTTCCTTTTTTTGGCATGCCAGCAATTGATTATAGCACCTTTTCTGCTGGAGGAGGTTCTGTGAAGCTCTTGGTGTAGTATTGGATACATAAGTCTGGTAAGTGATAGCAAAAGGTTTTTTTGCATTAATATAAACCTTGGTTTGGGTTAGTGTTGCTTTGGAGGTGCATTATTAAACAGTTAAATGCTGTTGGAATTCTTGGGGTGTTATAATTCTCTAAGAGTTCATCAGTAAATTCAGCTATGTCAGGACAGACTGGAGAATGTATAGATGATTTTAGGCCCAAAGTTTGCTTAACTTAAACATCAGCAAGGACAGTTAAGTGCCTAAATGTTGGCAGTGAGCCGATCTCTTAACATAATGATTGGTTTGCTTCTGTCATTGTTACGTACTATATATAGGCAAACATTTCCAACACTGACATGTTTTCAAGGGGTCAAAGAATTCCACGTTATTCAAGACATTGCTTCCAGACAGCAAAAAAAGTTTATTCTGAAACATTGTTATACAGCTGGAATAGATCTAAATGGAGCGTTCAGCACAACAGGTTCGGCATCATGAAGGGATTGGAAAGAGAGGGGACGGGAAGCAAAGATGAAACAGAAGTGATATTTGGACAAGTGCAGCTTTAAAATCAGAACATTTTTGGAAAATGTGACAGAAGACAGCAGATTCCATCCAAAGCATGCCCTCCAGCTGCCAGGAATAGAAGTTTCAATGTAGAGTGGCTTCCTAATTTTTCCATTCATTCATTGGTAGTCAGGTTTAGTGGTGCGGTGGCCTAGAGGTGGAGTTCTTGCCTCACAATCAGGAGGCTGCAAGTTCAATCCTAGGTAGAGGCAGATATTTCTCTCTCTGGGCACGTTGAGAATATATCTGTTGAATGTAACTCCACATTGGCAACAGGAAGGGCATCCGGCCAGTAAACACTCAGTTCCATTCAGTTGCCCAGACTCCACCCTGCAGGGGATTATGGGGTCATTAAAAGATGATGGTTCATTGGTAGTCATGTTTTTCACTTGCATCAGTACTCATTCATGCACCTTTCAGGCTTTGTCCAAGTAACTATTTTCCCCTTTCTTCATTTTCTTTTTTAACAAATAGAAGACTTTAGAAGTACTACCACAGAGTTAGCACCGGTCATGCATAAGAGTTTTTCTGGGCTCATGCAGAGAAAAGAAGAATCTTCAGCTTGGTAATGAAATGTTTGCAGAAAAACAACTAAGCTTAGAGAACACCAACGCTCAACAGCTCGATCCTTAGCTGCATATATTATCTTTAAACAACTAAAACTATTGTATCTGTTTGATACTTTAGGACCTTCATTTGGGCAAAATGGTGTATCATAGAACAACAGTGTTTGAATCAATGTTACCTCAAATGAGGTAACTTACCAAATGAGTACAAAATCTGGGCCCATGACCCCTGTAGAATTGAAATTTGGCAAACTTGTAGCCACTTCACCTCAACCACATCTTCTGACTGCACTTCCCAGAAACCTGTAAGTTGTATGGTGTAAGGGAAAGTGGGTAGTGCATATCCCCACATTCTTCCTCTGACTCCAATACCCAATCAGCTGATGGCAAGGCCCTATGAACAAACAGCCATTTGCTGCTTTGGACTGAGGCCAAAATTCAAACTCTTAATGATGAAGGCTGGTGAGGGGGAGAACCAGGGAGTGACTTGGATGTCAGCTGGCAACATAAGGCTGCCTGAGTGGTACCACCAGTTGACGTGAGAGCTCTCTTCCTCCCGGTAGAGTGGAAGCCCTTGGGATACATTAGAATGGGGAGTGAAGATGCAGTTATCCCCATGTTCTGCTGTTCTCTTTTGTCCCCTCACTCACAGCAAAGTGGCATGCAGTATTGTGGGTTCAGCCAAGGCAGAGAAGGAAGAGGCTGGGAGCAACTGGGATGGCTGTTGGTGAGGTAGGACTGACTAAAAAGTGCCAGTGACAAGTAAACCCTCTTCCTCCTTTGAGAGACAGGAGCATGGGGACATAGAGTACCAAAATGGAGACTGAGGGGTGCAGTTATTCTCATGGTTCCTCACTCCCTTTGTTTCCACTCCCCTTAGTGAAGTGGCAGGCATTTCCATGAGTCAGCTAAGGAGGAGGAGGAAGCGTCTTCTCCTTCTCCTGAGGTTGTGAGGGGAGGAGAAATAGCACAAGGCGATATATGTGGAAAGAAGAATGAACCAAAGAATCACAGGTTGTCTCTAGTCTACTAGTAAAAAAGAAAAATATTATATGTGGAAAGAAGAATGAACCAAAGAATCACAGGTTGTCTCTAGTCTACTAGTAAAAAAGAAAAATCATTCCAAAGCAAGCACAACTTATTTTAGAGATATATTTTCTCTAATCATGATGCTGCAAATATCCACCCAGTCAGTTAGCCAGTTTGTCAATTAGTTGGTGTATGAGATAAGGTCCCTTTTTTTGAATGTATTATTGCTTTCCACCATTTATTTATTCCATTATGCAGGATACAGGAGGGGTCACCTGCTGTCCTACTTTCCATCTCTATTCTGATGCAGTTAAGTGCCGATGTTTAATAAATATCAAACTAGTTTTTTGCTAATTGAATTTAGTAATGTATGTGCATGTGTGTTTGCTTGCCCTTGTCTGGACATAAGTTATCTAACAAGCGGAAGCTTATCAGAATCATCACTGCCAGCCAATGTTCCAGGATGTGGTGCACTGTGACCTGAGTTTCAAGAAAAAAAGAACTTTTGAGGGAAGAGACAAAAAATGTAATAGCCTTCTATCTAAGGCAGAGGTGTCAAACTCAATTTCAATGAGGGCCACATCAGGGATGTGGTTGACCTCAGGAGCAGGGGTGAAATCCAGCAGGTTCTGACAGGTTCTGGAGAACTGGTAGCAGAAATTTTGAGCAGTTTGGAGAACCAGTAAATACACCTCTGGCTGGTCCCAGAGTGGGGTGGGAATGGAGATTTTGCAATATCCTTCCAGGGGTGGGTTCTACTTACCTTTACTACTGGTTTGCAACGGGGCTGCTTGCATGCACGCACACTCTTCTGCACATGCACAGAAGCATTTTGGTGATGTCAGGGTTGGTAGGCAGGGCCTCCCACCGGTTTTACTACCGGTTCTATAGAACTGGTGTGAACCGGGGGCAACCCACCACTGTATCCTTCCTCCAGGAGTTAGAAGGGAATGGGGATTTTGCAGTATCCTTCCCCTGGAGTGAGGTGGGAATGGAGATTTTGCAGTATCCTTCCCTTGTCACATCCACGAAGCCATGCCAACCAAGCCACACCACGCCGACCAAGCCACACCCACAGAACCAGTAGTAAAAAAATTTGGATTTCATCACTGCTCAGGGGACTGGGTGGGCGTGGCTAACTGGATGGGTGTGGCCAACTGGATGGATGTGGCCAGCTAGACGCCACTCCCCAAACTGCTAGTATGTTTCCTTTTTGTATTGGGTAGACTGGGCTGAAGCCACGCAAGCCCGATGTTTCCTTTTCGCATTGGGTAGACCAAACCAATGCAATGCAGGCTGGCTCCTTACATTTTCCAGGATGGCCCTGTGGGATGGATCCGACCACATTGTGGACACATCCAGCCCACAGGTCTTGTGTTTGACACCCCTGATCTTAGGGATCCTAAGAGGTCCCATAATGAGGTTTCCTCAACCCTGAAACTACTATCAATTACATCACAGTCTAAAGGAGGAAAGACCAGAGCTGAGTTGTATAGCACATTCAGTTCCTGGCATCTCAGCCATCATGTGGCGAGAAAATTATCTACTTAATATTCTGCAGAACTACTGTACTAACAAGACTGTGTTTTCGTTCTGTTTCTTGCCTTAGCTTTCCTCCTCTTAATCTATAAATTCATAAACAACATGAAATCCAGCCTTCTACTCCAAGTGAGATAATATAAAAAGCTTCAGTAAGCCTAACTCTTTCCAGAAACCTCATCAGTCTATTTAAGAATTTAGAGTTGAACATTCTTTTAATGGCATTGTGAATTTCTCTCCCCTTTAAACTTCAAAGCTCCACTATCAATATATTGATTTAAATCTGCCATGCTATTTTAAATTGTAACTGTAATTTAACCATTTGCTTTAGAATGTTTATGGAAGAAGCTTGGAGGAGCTGAACTAGCATGGAAATTTCATGAAATAAAATAAAATAAATAAAACAACATATAGCAATGTACACTGTGATTATATTTAAGGTAGCCTCTTAAATCTGCAGACAAAAACCCTGCCCCCCTTAAAGAGATCACCAAGTTCATTTTCATACCGAAATATTCTGCAAAATTTTAACTTGAAAAGCAAAGGCTGAACAGCTGGATAGAATGCACAAGGACTCTGCTTGCCAACTTGTGATTGCATTTTGACAGTTCCCTTTCCTGGGAGAGGATCTTCTCCTAAAAACAACAGGTATAAAAGGAACAGCAAACTTGTTTCAACAGATATCAGACAAGATGGCTTTTAAGAGATGTAACTCAAAAGATCCGCCGTTTCTCTGCTGACACAACATCTCAGCACTGTATTCGACAAAATGATGATGGAACTAAATTATGATGATGTCTTTACCAAAGAGATGCTCAGGTTAATCAGATGCAGGGTCTGCTCAATTGAGCGGATTGGAGCCAGTGTGAACTAGAGGCCTAGATCCCAGGATAGTTCTTGTAAATACTCTGCTGATTTTAAATGTTGGCTTTGAGCAATCCCCCCAAAAAAGGTACCTAATGAAGGGAAATCACCCTTCAGACAAGCAACTTATGGAGGATGAGAATCCTAATTAATTAATATGGTGAAGGAAGAGAAAGAAGATGCTTTACAAGCTGTTCAAAAATGAGGAACAGTCTGGTAGCACATTTTATGAAAACACCAAAGCTTTCATGAGCTGTATGCCTTTAATAAATTGCATTTATTAATTGTGTGTCTGTCTAGAAAGGTACTACCTGAGTCCTTCTGGACCTAACACTGTTTTTCTCCTACAAAGACTTCTCAAACCACAGCCAAAAAAAAAATTTTTTTAGTGGAAATCAGCTTATTCTCATTTCAAGCAAACCAGTTACTAGAGTTAACAATAAGGATATTTTAGCCATTGGTATAATGGAATATTTAAGCCACTTGGCCTTTAAGGATATCGTCATGTAGCCCGAACATGTCCTGGGTTAAGAGCTTACATTTTGCCAAGCCAAAACTGTTCCAATTTTGCAGCAGCAGCCTAACTAAGCTAAGACAAACTAAGTCAATCTTTGGTTGTATAAACAGAGGCATAGAACCAAAATCACATGAAGTATTAGTACCACTCTATAAAGCCTTAGTAAGACCACACCTGGAATACTGCATCCAGTTTTGGTCACCACATTGCAAAAAAGATGTTGAGACTTTGGACAACGTGCAAAGAAGAGCAACTAAGATGATTAAGGGCCTGGGGACAAAAACATACGAAGAATGGTTGCAGGAATTAGGTATGGCCCCGTCTAGAGAAAAGAAGGACTAGGGGTGACATGATAGCAGCATTCCAGTATTTGAGAGGTTGACACAAAGAAGATGGAATCAACTTACTTTCCAAATCACCAGAAGGCAAGACAAGAAACAATGGGTGGAAACTAATCAAGGAGAGAAGCAACCTGGAATTAAGGAGAAACTTCCTAACAGTGAGGACAATTAACCAAGTGGAACAGCTTGCCTTCAGAAGTTGTGGATGCTCCATCACTGGAGGATTTTAAGCAGAGACTAGCCAGCCACCTATCTGAAATGGTATAGGATCTCCTGCTTGAGCAGGGGGTTGGATTAGAAGACTTCCAAGGTCCCTTCCAGCTCCATTCTAATTGATAATTTCAATGTCTGTAGAATTTAGTCACATCCATCCTACTACCTCCTCTTTCACAAACAGGATGAGTTCTAGAGAGAGATTCATTATTACTAGTGTTGTTGTTGTTATGTCAACAGTGTGCAAGGCACATGAGAAAATAGCAGTTTAGGCACACACTATGTGAACAGATAATCCTTGATTTACAACCATTCATTTAGCAACCTTTCAACCTTTCACTGAAAATGTGACTTTCAAGTTACAACCACTGCAGCATCCCCCACAGTCATGTGATCGTAATTTGCATGCTTGGCAACCAGCATGCAATTACAATGGTTGCAGCATCCCAGGATCATGTGATCACTATTTGTAACTTTCCCAGACAGCTCCCAGCAAACAAAGTCAATGGGGGAAGTCCAATTTGCTTAATGACTGCATGATTACCTAATAGCTTCAGTGATTTGCTTAACAACTATGCAAAAAAAAAAAAGTCATAGGATTGGGCATGACTCTCTTAACAACCACCTTGCTTAGGTTCTGAAATTCTGGACACAATTGTGATCCTAAGACAAGGAGTATCTTCATTGCATGGTTACTTTGCAGCTAGATTGCTGTGAGGAAAGACATATGAAGAATATCAAAAAGCTCAGCAGATGGAAACTGGTAACTGGTATGCAGAAATACAATAGGTTCGTGTTAAAACACCTGTACTAGTTGACAACTACTATCCAGCTGCAATTGATCGTTTGATTTTAATCTTTAAGTCTATGAACAGCTTAGAACAAGGGTGTCAAACCCATGATGTCATGGCAGCGTCACATGACATATCAGGACTTTTTCCCCCTTGGCTAAGGAGCTGGGGTGGACTCAGCACATGACACATCTGGCCCACAGGCCACGAGTTTGACACCCCTGGCTTAGACACTAAGGGACTGTACATCTCAATGTAAACCTGTCTAAGATCAAAGATCAGCAGAAGAAGGCTGCTTAAGGACATCTGTACAAACAGAGAATCTGATTGCCGAGAATACAGGAGTGGTTACCTCCAGCATTACTCTCAAGCTGTAGAATTCATTGCCTCCATTACTAGGCTTCATTCCCAAATTGTCCACTTTCTGAAAACTTAAAAGTTTTTTTTTAAAATTAAATCAATTATGTTAACATAGATTCACATTTTGTTATGTTTTATCTTTATGTGTCTATAGAGATTCTCAGTCATCCAGGTCATGGTTGTCCCAAAGGTGCTTTTTCGGGAGGCAACTGGACTTCCTTGTTTGTTCTTTGAAGATGTTTTGCTTTTCATCCAAGAAGCTTCTTCAGCTCTGATTGGATATGGGGAATGGAAGGATTTATATTCCTTGACCAGCTGTCTGCAAGAGATGTTTTATCTTTATCTGTGTTGAGGCCCTACAGTTAAAAAGGCAAGGAAGAATTACCATGTTGCACAAGTGTATGAGGGAACAAGTGCCCAAGAATAGATGCTCACTTACAGATAGTTATTTTTTTAAATTCCGTTCTCCCCGACCTTTCTTTTTAACCTATTTCAAATCATATACTGTATTATCTTAATTGTTCTGATTGCATTATATTCTCTCTTCCATTATTGAATAAATTCCTGGCAATTAAACCCCTTGACTTTTTATTTAGTTTTCAGAAGTAAGGTTTTTAGTTGATAAATTATATATAACTTACTACCTTCCGGTTTAATGAATACTTTTCCAGAGTCACAATCTTATTCATCCAAGCCTAAATGAACAAAGTAGGAGCTCTTTCTCTGCAAAAAGAGCTGCAATATTTTTATGAGCCTGAATCCCTCCCCCATCCTCCACTTGTTAATTAAGAATAATGACTAATGTTTTAGCATTGTAGGAGATTCAATGCCCTGTGCCGGTCCTTTCAATGAAGAAACATTTTTTGGTAGGGAAAAAAAAATCATCCTTTATATCTGAAAATTGATCTGGTATGCAGATCCATAGTCAGTGAATAGTTCATCTAAATGTAAATCTAAATGTATATCTGAAGCCTAATCTACATGTATGTATGTATGTATGTATGTATGTATGTATGTATGTATGTATGCAACAAGACGCAAGATAATTGTGTTTGCTATATCATCCCCCTTCCCCATTCTTGCATGTGCCAGCCTGTCTTCTATGTCCACAACTTCCCTTTATTTGAATAGGAAGATCAGCAAGTAGAATTCTTGAATTTATTAAGTTTCAATTCTGCAAATATATAAGAATGGGGGAGGGGGATGATAGAGCAATCATGATTACCTTGTGTCTCATTTACATGTTCTTTTATCTTTCATATCAGCATAGCTTGATTATAACTCTAACGAACAGAGCACATAAATAAGTACATGGCTGTATTCATACATGTATTGTATTTCAAGTCAGCCAATGTTCAAATGTTTTGCATCTGCACATGCTAAACCTAGTTAGTTTAAATTATGGTTAGAGTTTTGTGGCTACTGATATACAAATTTTTGCTTTTTGTTTAGCTTATAATTCAGTATATTGCACAAATCCCCAAAATGAATTAGTTCAGTTGTCAAATTAAGAACATTGGACACATCTAGCTGTTGATAGGCTAAAAATGTACCACCCATGCATCAAATATAGTGCGTGAATACCCCTTTGGTATATATTTAAAGGGTTTTAACTGGTCCTCTGAAAATGTTAAAGTGCAAATGCAAACTTGGATCATATTTATACTGCTTTCAGAACAACCTGGGGATAATATCAGGAAGCAAATATAAAATACAGTTTGGGATTTATGTAGATTTCTGATGAAACGATCCCAAAGAAATCCTAATCTGTATAAAACGGACAACAATTGAAAAGACATTAATGGTACAACTATGCTGAAAAGAAATGGAATGGAATGAAAATTGCAAGTTACTGAGATCTATTCAAAGCTGGCAAACAGAAGAAAAACTTCAGAACTAGGCAGCTACACCTTCCTGATGGACATCACTATGGTCTATTTTCATTATCCTGTTGTAATCTTCACCTGGAGAGAATTTGACCGAGAAAATGTTCTTGATCATTTGAAGTATTCAGATAGTCTCACATTCTGTGGTTGTGGTAAGGCACACACTGCAGTCACAGCGGATGGCTTTGGGGTATGTGAAGAGAGGATCAACATTGGCAGCACAGTTTGGCAGGTTCACTGTCATCAGTTTAGTCTCATTGTATGTACAGACTCGATGGTGGGCTTCAATATAAGGGGGATCCAGGACGGGTTTCTATTTATAAAGGAGGAAAAAACAAAAATTAGCATTCTTCTGGATTATCTAAATTAGTGACTCTCCAATGTATCAAGCAGGAATCTCTCTTGTTACGTGCTACTCAATCATTTACTTGGAGATGACAAGGACTGAATTTAGGAGCTTCTCCTTGAAAAGCAGGTATTCATTCATGGTCCTCAGTGTCATTACAAGATAAGATGCTGGGCTGCTTTCAATAGCTTTTTAAAGTTTTAAATGAATTAATCTATTGGCTGAAACGTTATGTTTCAAATACCAGGCTTTGAGTTCGTAACACATCTGGCTAACTATATTTTGATAGCCTTTGCTGGAAGCAATTTGTTTTTGTTTGCTTTTTGATTGTTGGTCTAGTATTAATCTATACCTGTTGAATGATTACTTGATCCAGATTTTAAAGGCTGAAAAGCTAAATATTATTTTTTAACACAATCCAAAATAACCTACCAGTCTAGTAAATACATGCTTGACGAAATACAAATAAAACAAATAAATAAATAAAAATAAATACCTGCAAACCACTATCTCAGACAAACAAGCTAACAGCAAACAACAGCCTAATCAAGGAACCTCTAAGACTATCACTCCCACCAACACTGACACAGCAAACTACTAATATATAAAATGAGAGCAAACCCCACTCCTACTAACATTGGTGATGTTGACCAGACTGTTAATATCTGCAAGAAAACAATCACTCAGAGAATACCAAGGACTCCCAGTTCAATTCTGAGCTACTAATATTCTTTTCTAAAGTTATCAATATTTTAATTTAGATCCTTCACTTCCCATAGCTACCTAACAGTAGAATTGCCACAGTTCTGAGGCAATTTAAAATTAGAAATAGACATATTATTATGGTATGGAACAAAAGATATCATGTGTAAATCAGGGGCTCTAGTTTAATCTCCAGGGAATTTTCTGTCAATGGAACAATAAGGGACAGTTTCCCGTTAAGTGTTTAAGTCATAAGAAGCTTTCCGAATTATGTAATTAAAGCATTACATAAACTGCAGAAATGCTTTGACATACAACACTAAAGCTTAAAAAATGAGGGGGGTGGGGTATCAGGGAGCTGTCATATGAAATTTTTAAGCAATTGATTGTCATTAAGGACAGAATCTCACTTCAGTGCTCTGGATATCTGTAAGGTCATTGACTTGTGCACCAAAGAAGCCACAAAGGGCCCCTGTAGCAGTACTATAAGTATCAATTATATGGTGGATCAGGCCTATTTCATTTCAACCATAGCTTTGCAGTACCAGTTGAATCATCTATCAATGAGACATGTTGGCTGAACCTTCCATGACCACATTTCTCAATCCCTGAAAACTCAGCAGAAATATTTGGTGTTGATTTAACTTTTCTCTTTTAATTCATGATAGTTGAAATCTTATATGCATTCGCCTTAGTAAATGGATTTAGTACTGGGCAGATACATACTGTAGGATTGCCAATACTTCATAACTGGAGGAGAAGGCCTATTCAGGAACTATGGAAACAGTTTACTGCAGCATGTGAGTTGGTGTCAGCTTTGGAAGCCATATTAGACCAGAAGCTTCCACACTGCCACCTTCTTGTGTTTGGGAAAATAGGAGGGGGGATTTAGTAGAGGGAATGTAGTTAGACAAAATAGCATTCTTCCTTTTGGTCAAGGTCAGGACAATCCTGCATCTGGAGAAGGAATGGTTGGAGTGATGTCTCGAGATGGGACGGATGGTGATTGGATCATGTGATGGACTGATGAATAAGGGGTTAGTTTGGGGGATTTTGATTTACTGAGGGAAAACCTGGAACTCTCAGATTTGGATTTTCCTAGATGTGCCAGTTTACACATCCAGATGTGCCAGTCTAATAAATAGAATTTTGAGAAAATGCTTGCCTCAGAGTTTTTAACTGGAGTTGGGGCTTTCTGGAATGCTGCCAGTTTGGAGCTAACTACTCCCATTCCCAATCTCTGTCTCATATGTACGACACAAACACTCCTTGAGATTTCCTCAGAAGGAAAGGGCTATTTGTGTGTAGGGCTGAATTACTATAGACTTCCAAGCAATTTACAAGTGTTGTCAGGATTTTAATTCAGGTTTGTGACTTATTTCTGCCTTCTAACATTTAGTTGCTTCCATATTTACAATGTATATGTCTCTCTAATCCACATACAGCAGCACCCATGTATTTATAAAACATTGGGGTGAAAATATCTGCCTCATCTTTTGACTTTAATCCTGTATTTATACCAATATGGACATGATAAAATTCCATGGAAGTGCAGAAAGTACCAAAGAGAAAATGTAAAGTCGAACACATAGCTTAGGTTCCCAAGAATGTTGGCTTTCATTTTGAAAGCAAATATGTTTCCAATGTTTAGTGTTAATGTCTACTGAAATCTAAGTGAGAAACTGTCTGAAGTTTTTAGAAACCAGAAAGGGAAAGTTGGAAGCAGGTTTTCAATATCCTGGCTTTCTTACATAATTAGCAGAGAGAACCAATTATGCAAAATGGAAAATTAGGAAGCATTCCTTAATTTGCATAATGTAGTCATCATCTAGGTCAGGGATCCCCAACTCTTTGGACATTTCTTAATATCAGATCAGGAAACTATGCATTTATTTAACTATCAGAATAGATCAGGGAACAGGTCCTCTACCTGAAATGCTGGATGCACATCAGTACTGGCAGCATAGAATGGGTTACTGTGCATTTCAAACAGGCATCTTCTTATTCCTTTTACCATAGATGTGCTGGACCTGGGATCGCCTTCACCGAAATCATCTCCTTTGCCACTAAAATGTACCCCTGCCCCTTTAAAACATGACCGCTAGTAACCTGGACAAGAGAACAAAATCCATACAAAGAGCCATGGGCCACTGTCTCACCTCCCACGTCTCACAGCGGCCCCAGCAAGCATCTGTGGTGATGCGCAGCCCCTTGCACCCAGGCTTCTTGGCTAGGAAAGTGAACTCTCGCACAGCACAGCCAATGAATGTCTGCAAGTTTGTGTTGGAAGGCTTGAGCGTAGTGATGCAGCTGCCCAAAATCAAGAGATATAGGATGGCTTGGATCATCCTTTGGCATTTCATGCTCTAAGAGAAGCAGCAAAAGAAAAAGATCAGGATTTTTTCACAGGTATTACATCATAGTTTTTGGATAAAAATTGCACCCTGTTGCTGACATTGTAGGGAGTTTGTTGGTGAGATGACCAGAGGTGCATACAATTGCATGGATTTTGCCACTCTGTTTGCAGACAGCTGAGGAGGGATGGAGGGAAGAGTTTGATGAGCTTCTATAAAATTTTTATTTCTTGGATACTTTTTTTTCCTGTACACCTATATTTTTCTTTTTATTGTCCTAGCTTTTTTTAGACATAAAACTCCTAGAATCATTTGGAGTCAGGCATTATCAAAATATATATCAATTAATTGATCACCTTTTATTGCCATCATTTATGGTTAGTGATATCAAACACAGAACCATCTCCAGTTTCCTTAGGGATTAGTTAAAGAGTATAGAGTACTCAAAATAAGCAAATAATGAATCAGCTACATGGGCCAATCTCATTCATTGGTCAATATAATTGATTCATTATTTTGTTTATTACAAGTACTGCAGGTACTAGCACAGCCAGAGCCATGGTGGCATAGTGGTTAGAATGCAGTATTGCAGGCTGACTCTGCCAACTGTCAGGAGTTTGATTCTGACTGGCTCAAGATTGACTCAGTCTTTCATCTTTCCAAGGTCAGTACTATAAAATGGGGACCCAGATTACTGGAACCAATATGCTGACTCTGTAAATCTCTTAGAGAGTGCTGTAAAGCATTATGAAGCAGTATATAAATCTAAGTGCTAGTGCTATTATTAAGATGGATGTTAGTTATAGCAGTGTGTGTGCACCCTTGAGAATCCTGGAAGAATAGGTTAGGGATAGATGGTCATGGAGATCTAAGTATTTTCTATCTATGGAGTCAAAAATGACTTGATGACACACAATTAATCAATCATTCTTACTGATTTACATGTGATTATAGCAATCTGACATCAATTTGTTTATCATCTGAGATGAAACCATCAATTTAGAAAGATAGAAGGAGTAAGCAGCCAGGGAAAATATAGTAGAAAATTATTATAAGACTAGAAAGAAACCTGAATGAGATGGCATAAAACAGGATTTCAGAAAATAATATTCGGATCATCTAAAGGATTTCTGTTTTCTTGAAATTCTTTCATCTTAAAAATTGAAACTATAAAATAGTCAATTAATCCTTATTTTTATACCCCTTCAGTTTTTACTCATTTCAAAGAGTTTCAGTGTGACGCAATTCAAAACCAACGTTGAACTGCTTTTATTCTTTCTATGAGAATTATATACGAGATCCTTAACATTTTTAATTTCTAACATCCTCTACATGTTAATAGTGGTGTTCTTCATGACAGTGTTTTAGGTTCAACACTCTTCATACTTTACATAAATGATCTTTGCGATCATATTAAAAGCAACTGTGTTCTCTTTGCTGATGATGTTAAACTATTCAACATCACCGACAATGCAACTACCCTTCAAAAAGACCTTGACTATGTGTCAGATTGGTCTAACAAGTAGCAACTTCAAATCTCAATCAACAAATTCTCTGTCTTGCACATTGGCAAAAAAAAAATCAAAACATAAAATACAAATTAGATGGACATGACCTTGTAGATGACCTTCACTCTGTTAAGGACCTTGGAATATTCATTTCTGAAGATCTAAGTGCCAGAGCCCACTGTAACAACATTGCCAAAAAGGCATTAAGAGTTGCTAACCTAATCTTGCATAGCTTCTTCTCTGGTAATATTGTACTACTAACTAGAGCATACAAAACATTTGCTAGACCAATTCTTGAATACAGCTCATCTGTCTGGAACCCGCACTGCATATTGGACATAAATACAATCAAGAGGGTCCAGAGATATTTTACGAGAAGAGTCCTCCACCCACAATAAAATACCTTATGCCACCAGACTCCAAATTTTGGGCTTAGACAACTTAGAACTATGCCGGCTTCAGTCTGACCTAAGCATAGTACATAAAATATCTGCCACAATGTCCTACCTGTCAATGACTACTTCAGCTTCAACAACAACAATACATGAGCAAATAATAGATACAAACTCAAGGTAAACCGCTCCAAACTTGATTGCAAAAAATATGACTTCAGGAACAGAGTGGTCAATGCCTGGAGTACACTACCTAGCTCTGTGGTTTCTTTCCCAAACCCCTGTAAACTGTTTACTGTTGACCCATTCCTAAGAGATCTGTAAGAGGTGTGCATAAGTACACCAGCGTGCCTACCATCCCTGTCCTAATATTCCTTTTTACTTACTCTTTTCACATATTCAAATTATGTTTATACTGTTACCTGTTATATTTGATTGACAAAATAAATAAATAAATAAAATAAAATAAATCTGTAAACTGTAAAACTGTAAATAAATAAAACTGTAAAGTGGTATCCTTTAGCTTTTCTCCTATTTGGTTGCAGGATCCATTTGTTTTTGCACAGCATTTCCCTAGTTCTGAACAGTGAAGCAATGGGGAGTGTTGTTTAAAAGTCAGTTTGTCACAGAGCCTGATTCTCATTTGTGTTTGACTGGCCCAAGGTCACCACCAGCTGGCTTCTGTGTCTGAGGGAGAAATAGCACTTGGACCACCCTACTCTTAACCCATTACCTCAATTACTATGTCACACACTATGTCTCAGTGAATATGTACATGTCTTATATCTAGAAATTGAGTCATTGGTTCGCAAACATAATTTTTAAATAAAACATAGTATATTATTATTAATATTTTGGGTCCTTAAAAGACTTGCTCTTTGTCTTCTCTTACTTGTCTCAAAAAAAACTCCTGAAGGTGTGACTTGCATCCGGCAAAAGATAGCAAAATCTCTTACCTAGCTTGATGGTCAGCACCGTTTCCCCCCACTGTCGTACTTATGCTTGACGATGGTTGTTTGCAAAAGTCAAGAGACCTGAAACGGTAACTTCTTGCAGGGTTTTTCTCTCTGCACCTCTCCTTACCAGCTGTCACCTAGCCTGCTTAATTGCTCAAATTTATAGGCAAGAGCCGTGTCAGTCAAATCACAATGGAGGCAGATCCTTACATGAACAAGCAGCATCAAAGGTACTGGGCTAGAAAATGAGGTGCTCTTTTTCAATGCTTATTAACTTCAGGAGTATTGTTTGTTCTCTAGCATCACCTGATTGAAACAAAAGGAACACCTTGGTGGGGGTGCAGAATCTTACTAAGGAAAGAATGAGCAGCCCACTGAATTCTCCCCCCCCCCCCACCTTCGTGGCATTTTCAAAGTCTTGCAATTCTGAACTGTGTGAAGTCAGTCTCTCAGTTATCCATTATGCATAGAGGGGTGGGGGAAGAGCTAAGTCCGTTAGACAAAAAAAAGAAAAGAAAAGAAAAGGATACACAGAGAAAATCCTGGGTTAACTTGAATGCTCTTGGCATTATTATTTTTTTACTTTGCATATATGGGTTTTAGATTACTTTCTTGTTTTGATTTTTGTGTAGTGATTATTCAGAGGCATTAACTCTGTGTGTTTGTGTCTATGTGTGCAGCTCTGGAAATTATCACCAATGCATTTATTTGTTCATGCATTATTTAAAGATTTTTTTTAACTTGGCCTAATCCAAAGATTCTGGATAGTGTAACAACTGAATAAACACATAAAAGTAGCATATAAGATTAATCAACCCACCCAAGAGAGTTACCATGAAACAATAAACTAGAGTTAAAACTTTAAAACTTTAAAACAATAAACTAGAGTTAAAACTTTAACTCTAGTCGAACAGAGTTGTTTTAATCAATGTATGGAATGGCAAGAGGGATAAACATCTCTTAGGGAATATGTGAAATTCCAAGGGGCATATATGTTTTGATCACTATTTCTTTTTATGTAAAACATCCCAGAAATCTAATTTACAAGAACACCTATCAGTCATCTCCTCATTTGCTTTACTGTCAGTGGACAAAGAAGAAGCACCACCTGAACGATAAGAGAAAGAGAAGGCATAGCACACATTTCTAGGCTCCTGACTCAACTACGTCTCCCAATGCTAAGGTGGAAATGAGCAACCAGAAGCCCCAGAGTTGCAAGCTCAACTCCCATTTTTATGTCTCCAAGAATTCCTTCCACCCACAATTGTCAAGAATCTTTTCTTCTTATGGTGAAAATTCATAAAATCGATGTTCTAAAATGGATCTAAAATAATTTTAACAAGAAAACCACCAGCATTCCCATTGCCCAAAAACCAGAAGACAAAAAAATCCTTTCCCATGCCACCATGCCCATGTGCTTTACATAGCAAAGTACAGAATTTCAGCCCCAATCATGACCAAGGATGTTAAGCACAATTTCCAGCCAACAAAGAGAGGTTTGTCTCTTCACTAAGGAAGTAGCAATAAAAAAAATTAATGCTTACTATGCAAAATTAAGGGTCTCCCCAAAATCAAGACCCAAATAAGGCAAACTCCCTACTGTTCTCTCCCATGGTTGCATATACATCCAAAAAGTCTGATTTACAGATGACAACTGGAAGGAACATATTGTAGAGATTCTAAACTTGCCATAATATTGAGCAGACTATGGTAATACTGTCAAACAGGTAATCTGGCTTATCATGAAAAGAAATGATTTAATATATTACCCATACACACATACTTGCTTGATCCTCCTCCCCCTTTTAAATTTTGTTGTATATAAATGTTGCCCTGGAAACTCTTATGCTGAATGGAAATGATGATACTTGAGAGACTTAATGTTGGTCTCATTGAAGAAAAAAATGTTCCCAGTTTTCTTATCCTTCTAAGCTTCTGATAATGATCTCCCACGATAGGAAAGCCACAATTTTCCTAATCGTCTTACTCTTTTGCATACATAACATCAGATTAGTTTATTACTGAGATGCATATCCCATTTTTTATTTGAAAAAAATCAATACAGCTTACAGTTAAAACTGAAAGACAGTAAACAAGCTAAACTTTGAAGGTGGGAATATTTTATATTACATCCACTAATATGTGGAACATTAGTCTCAACAGCTTTCTTCCAAAAGAACAAATAAGAAAATATAAATTGGTGAAGAGTTGAATCCAAGGTGTAGCTTGAGAACTCAGGATTTTCCAATGGGAAAAAAGCAAGAAAATCAAAATTAAACTATATAGCATAGCAATAACACTTAGACTCATATACCGCTTTACAGTGCTTTGCAGCCCTCTCTAAGCAGTTTACAGAATAAGCATATTGCCTCCAACAATCCGGGTCCTCATTTTACTGATGTCAGAAGGATGGAAGGCTGAGTCAACCTTGAGCCTGGTGAGATTCAAACTGCCAAATTGCAAGCAGACAGCAGTCAGCAGAAGTAACCTGCAATGCTTCATTCTAACCACTGCACCAATGGCTCAATATAATAGACCATTTAGAATATACTGTTACTATATGACATAAGATCAATGGCTTATATGGTTTTAAAGGGGAAAGTATACAAATTAATGGAGGAGGAGCTATTGATAGTTATTAGCTATGATGGTTCCATAGACCCTCCATCTTCCAAGATATAATGCCAGTGAATCACAAGAGCCTGCCAAACAATGTATCTCACTGGTGGAGGCACGGTTGGAAAGTGGACATACGCAGAACTTTTTCTTTATCTAATACCTGTTTATGTATTAATGGGTAGCTTAATGGACTTACAATTATAGTACTATAAACAAGACGTAAACCCAATAGATAAACTTAAAACAAGCCATAGCTTAGTTGATCTATTTACTATTAATTGGACTGAAGGTAATTCTGTCAATTACTTGATATAAAATGACAAAATGGGAAATGGAATCCATTTGACAAATGAACTTGTCAAATGCATTTCTAAAAATCCAAGTTCTGATAGCTCTAACTCAGGTGTGTTACCTGTGTATTGTTCCAGCTTGGCTTAAGGAGTTGTGGGTGCTCCATCACTGGAGGCTTTTAAGAAGAGACTGGATAGCCATTTGTCTGAAATGGTACAGGGTCTCCTGCTTGAGCAGGGGGTTGGACTAGAAGACCTCCAAGGTCCCTTCCAACTCTGATGTTCTACATTCATTCACGTGAAGTGTTAATACCACTTTATAATGCCTTGGTAAGGCCACACTTGGAATATTGCATTCAGTTTTGGTTGCCATGATGTAAAAAAGATGTGGAGACTCTAGAAAGTGCAGAGAAGAGCAACAAAGATGATTAGGGGACTGGAGGCTAAAACATATGAAGAACGGTTGCAGGAATTGGGTATGTCTAGTTTAAAGAAGAGAAGGACTAGGGAAGACATGATAGCAATGTTCCAATATCTCAGGGGCTGCCACAAAGAAGGGGGAGTCAATCTATTCTCCAAATCACCTGAGGGTAGAACAAGAAGCAATGGGTGGAAACTAATCAAGGAGAGAAGCAATTTAGAACTAAGGAGAAATTTCATGACAGTTAGAACAATTAATTAGTGGAACAACTTTCCTCCAGAAGTTGTGAATGCCCCAACACTGGAAATTTTTAAGAAGATATTGGATAACCATTTGTCTGAAATGGTGTAGGGTTTCCTGCCTGGGCAGGGGGTTGAACTAGAAGACCTCCAAGGTCCCGTCCAACTCTGTTATTCTATTCTATTCTATTCTATTCTATTCTATTCTATTCTATTCTATTCTATTCTATTCTATTCTATTCTATTCTATTCTATTCTATTCTACGTTCCTTTTGTAAAGATTCCTGTGGTCATAGCTAAAACAATTTAGCCACGGTGACTATTTTAAAATTATCTTACAGGAGCTGGACTAGCCTCTTTGGATTAGACCTTTTGAAGAATTTCACTTTACTACTCCCTTTCCAAATGAGAGGATAAACAAATTCATTTCTGCTGTGCAATTATATCAAAAGGTACCACGTGACAATTTTTTATGCCAATAAAAATAAGTCAAAAATATAACTTTGGACAATACCATTATATTTTCTGTAAAGAGACACAAACCTTCTTAAATTCAGAACTGATTAATTGAAAGAGGGAAAACAAATTCAATTACACAATGGGTTCACTGTGTATTTTCCATTTCCCGTTTTGTCTTTTCCTCAGTGAACTTTTTATGTTTGAATTAATTGAAGATCAAGATCTGATAAGAACAATTTTGGCACAATTCAAGAGTTTTCAAAAAGACAGTAATTTAAGGGAGGGGGGCTGTAACTGACTACAGGGAGCATTTCATGCTTTAAAGATTTTTGCAAAATAATTTCATTTGGTTTAAGTTTACGGTAAATTAAATTACAGTACATCAGGTTTAATTTTTGTTCTGACAACATGCCCATGTTTGTCCTAGAGCAGGGGTGTCAAACTTGATTTCATTGAGGGCCACATCAGGGTTGTATTTGACCATGGATGGGGGGGTTGCAGGGGCAGGGCCAGCTCGGCGTCACTCATCTCGGGAACACCTGTGGTGGCCTGAGCACTCTGCCAGTGAAAATGGGCTCCCAAGTTTTCAGCTGCAATGGCTTCTTGCAACCGGGGTGAAATTCAGCAGGTTCTGACAGGTTCTGGAGAACCGGTAGCAGAAAATTTGAGTAGTTCAGAGAACTGGCAAATACCACCTCTGGCTGGCCCCAGAGTGGGGTGGGAATGGAGATTTTGCAATATCCTTCCCTCAGGAGTGGGGAGGGAATGGAGATTTTGCAGTATCCTTTCCCTGCCATGCCCACCAAGCCACACCCACAGAACCGGTAATAAAAAAAATTGAATTCTCCACTGCCTGCAGCCCTCTGCCAGTGAAAACAGAGCTCGGAGGGCCTCAGAGGTACTGCGGGCCAGTCCTTTGCTGTTTCCAGGGCAACCCTATGGGCCAGATCTAAGCAGCCTATGGGCTGGATCCGACTCCCGGGCCTTGAGTTTGACACCCTTGTCCTAGAGGATAATTCTTGGCTCCCCAAAACTTCACTCATCTTTGCTTAAGGGCTAAGGCCCATCCATTTGAAAGTAAATTGTTTTTCTGTCAAACAATACTTACTTTTGGTCCTTCCTTCCAAAAGTTGATTCTTGATTCTCTGCAATTTCCAGGCATGGATCTTAATCCTGTCCTCTGGAGCAAAGGAGAACACTTTAATTCTATCTTCTACTTAGCAATTTTTCAAATATGATTGTTGCCATTACCTCCCCTTAATTTTGTCTATTCCAGAATAAATGCGGAAATGGTTTGAGTAATTCCTTCTAGGCCTTGATTTTTAGAACCTTCAACTCTAAGGTTCTTCTTTTCTGGAGATGCACTAGATGATCAAAACATGCTTAAACTGTGATACCCACTCTGTAAGTGGTGTTTAAAAGGTGGCCTGACTAATTCAGAATACAGTGGAATAGTGATCTTGTCAGAGTGCGCACAGCTTTACTACGTGAGACAACCCACGATCAATAACAGCAAACAAAGGTTTGTAATAAATAGTGGTTTTATCTACAAAAGTATATTTGCTATACATACACATACTATAGACAGAAGTCAAACAAACAGTAAATTACAGCAAGGAAGAACACATGGCAAGAGAGAAACGCCCTAACAGGGGCTCTTCTTATTATACCTATATTATAGGTTCCTAAAGGGATAACAGCCAAAAAACCTTGCTGACTATTCCCATAATTACACCACTGCAGCAGCTGATCAGCTCTTAAATCACTACCCTGGCAGATCTTGTGACTTGCTCACTGGGTTTCACATAATGTGACTTAACACCACGTTATGTTTTCCAGCAGTATCTAACTGTGGATTTGTATTTTGCTAGCAGTCCATTAAGACACTCAGCAGTCTTTTATGTATAACAAATATATAATCATTTTTCCATTATCCTTTTCCTGGGCTGCTGGTTAGGTGAACATATCTTCATATGAGAGGTCCTGGATGGCAACTACTTTGAGGTGATGTAAGTTATGCTCTCCTGGCCTTTCACTTTGAAGAGCTGACTCTTCCAACTCACATGGGATTTGTTTGCAACCTTGGAGTTGGTTAGCACTTTGAAGGTCTTCTCCCCACCCTTTTCACTTTAATTATTCTTTCCTTTTTAAAAAAATGCCTCCTTTACTGAAATACTATATTTTTATATGGTTTTTGTTTTTACTTGTATAGTGGTGAGAGTCGCTCTGTGAGTGAGGTAGGCAGTCTCTTCAATCTGATAAATAAAATAATGAGACTTGAGACTCCAGAAAGAGTGCAGAGAAGAGCAACCAAGATTATTAAGGGGCTGGAGACTAAAACATATGAAGAACAGTTGCAGGAATTGGGTATGTCTAGTCTAGTGAAAAGAAGGACTGGGGAGACATGATAGTAGTGTTACAATATTTGAGGGGCTGCCATAAAAAAGAGGGAGTCAAATTTTCCAAAGCACCAGAAGGTGCTCCCCCCCCCCCCCAAATTTTCCAAAGCACAAGAAACAATGAATGGAAAATGAACAAAGAGAGAAGCAACCTAAATAACTAAGGGGAAATTTCCTGACAGTGAGAACAATTAATTAGTGGAACTAGGTTGCCTTCAGAAGTTGTGGGTGCTTCATCAATGGAAGTTTTTAAGAAGAGATTGGACCACCATTTGTCCAGAATGGTATAGGGCCTCTTGCTTCTGCAGGGGATTGGACTAGAAGACCTCCAAAGTCCCTTCCAATTCTATTGTTCTGTTCTAATAAAAATAAACGTTACTGGATATTGATACTTTGCAGCATGGTACCGGTAGTTTCATCTATCTATCTATCATCTATCTATCTATCTATCTATCTATCTATCTATCTATCTATCTATCTATCTATCACCAGTTCTATAGAACCAGTAGTAAAACTGGTGGGAGGCTCCACCCACTGACCCTGATGTCATCAGAATGCTTCTGTGCATGCGCAGAAGAGCGTGTGCGTGCACGAGTGAAGCGAGCGCACATGTGCAGCCCTGTTGCGAACTGGTAGTAAAGATAAGTAGAACTCACCCCTGATCCATCTGTCTGTCTGTCTGTCTGTCTGTCTGTCTGTCTGTCTGTCTATCTATCTATCTATCTATCTATCTATCTATCTATCTATCTATCTATCATCTATCTACTTATCTATCAACTGTCATTTGTCATCATGCAATTTGTCATCATGCAATAGCAGTAGCACTTAGACCTATATAGTATTCATAGTATTTTTACAGCACTCTCTAAACTGTTTACAGAATCAGCATATTGCTCCCAACAATCTGGGTCCTCATTTTACCAACCTCGGAAGGATAGAAGGCTAAGTCAATCTAGAGCCGGTCAGAATTGAATTCCTGGTAGTGAGCAGTGAATTAGCCTGCAATACTGTATTCTAACGTGTCTGTCCATCCATCCATCCGTCCATCCATCTATCCATTCATCCACCCATCCATCTATCATCGTTTTTCACTAGTCCCAATGCTGGAACTCAGCAAAATCGGCTCTATACTTGCTGTAAAACTATTTCAACTTTTTTCAAAAACGGTTAAAAAGAATTATCACTTGAAATCATGGGAGGGGCATGGGTTGGCTTTAAAATACAGCTTTTCTTTAAATGAAAATAATCACCTCCCTTCCAGCTCACCCACACCCTGCCTAAGTTTTCCAGGCATGATGCAACTGAGGTTGGATTTCTTGCCGTAGTAACTAATTCAGTTCCCATCACAAGAGAATCCTTTTAATGGCTTACTTAGGAATTTCTGTTTTCCCTGGCAATTAAGCCAAACACATATATTTTGCTTTCCATTCACAATAGCAATTTGAATAGTGTTCCATCAAGTGCCGAAATGAATACTTCTGGTTCATTGCTGAGTTTTTTGAATGCATCAAATCTTCTGAAGGTAGCTTACCACAAAGATAGTGATAAGTGATAGACATAATTACCCCCAGCTACCTTGTAAGATAGCCCCATTCTCCACCTATGAGAGGTTGAGTAAAATATGTACTTGAATAAGAATGGTTTTTAAAAAATGAGACTAATTTTTTTAATAGGACTCCGGATGGTCCTTGCTTAACACCATTCAGTGACTTTTCAAACATATAATGCCACTAAACAAACAGTATGTATGTCAGGACCTCATGGTTGTGGCCATTGCAGCATCTCACAGTTGATCATGATCTAGGCCCTTGGCAACCAGCTTGTATTTACATCACAGCATCCCACCATATCATGATCTAAGCCAGGGGTGTCAAACTCAAGGCATGTGGGCCTAGATCTGCCACAGTGCACTTGCACAGTGCAAACAGTGAAGGACCAGCCCATGGTGCCTCTGCCAGAAAAAACAGAGTGTGGTCTTCCCAAACTCCATTTCTGGCCTGATGGCCTCCTGCAGCCCTCTGCCAGCTGTCCTCCCAGAGCTCTATTTTCACTGGCGGAGGGCTACAGGAGGCTGTCATTGCTGAAAATGGAGCCTGGGTGGGTGTTGAGCTTGCCATGTCCCCCGGGCACGCCCCTTGCCCGCTCCAAGGTCAAACACAACCCTGATGCAGCCCTCAATGAAATTGAGTTTGACACCCCTGGTCTAAGCAGTGTGATCAGATGACATTGTGTTTATTACTGTGCTGGTATGTGATAGAAATTCTGGTTTCAAATGCCACCATTAACCAAGGACTACCTGTACTTTTACTTGCCATTTTCTATTACAAAACTAGAAAATTCTGTTCAAACAACTACGTGGCACTATGAAATATTAAAATGGCAAACAACATTTTTATATTATTCACCCATTTCTTTTGTGTAATACACACACACACAAAGAACATAGGACAGTTTCTCTTGGATCTGGTCCCAAATTGATTTTTTTTATAAAAAAGTATTTATTTAAAACTATGAAAATTTGCATGATTATAAAGATGTGTGTGTGTGTGTGTATAAAGACATATGCTTAAGAAGGAATGCAAACTTTTCAATCATCCATGTTCAATATGTCCATCCATGGAAAAATTGTATTAGCAAGTCTAATATGTTATGAAAAATCTTATTAATGTAAGTAATATATGATGACAAGAATTGGTTAAATTTATTTTAAATTTATACAGGACATTTTTCTTTAAAAACAACTCAGCATCCCTAGATGTAGGCAAAATAGCAAACTCTATAGGACTAAGTGAGCAAAAGCAACTATTTTCATTTCCTACAATACTCCAGACCAGAACTATTATTATAATCTGATTATAGCAATGTGAAGTCACCAATGCCAGGTCTTTAGCTGGTTTTGGCCTTCATTCATACTGAGTTCTTCCCAAGAACCTAAGATATCATAATGTGTATAGTGTATAATATGTGCAGATCCAAGCAGTCTGGCCTTTTGTAATTGATAGATAGAAATTTTGTCAACATGCAGATTTTCTAAATTATGTCCAAGATTTTTTGTATGGCATCCAATGTACCAACAAGAACCATCATAGCCAGTTTATGCCATAGTGTTTCAATTTTGATTTTCAGATCTTGATACTTTGTGATTTTCTTCTAGTCTACTGTATCATGGTATTATCATTACTAAGAGTAGTGACGCAATAGTTAGAATGCAGTATTGCAGGCTAACTCTGGCTACTGTCAGGAGTTTGATCTTGACTGGCTCAAGGTTTACTTAGCCTTCCATTCTTCTGAAGTTGGTAAAATGGGGACCCAGATTGTTGGGGGCAATATTGAAATCCTGTAAGATGCTACAGAGGGCTGTAAAGCATTATGAAGCAAAATATAAGTTTAAATGCTATTGCTATTTTTTATCACACAGTCGACCAAATGGTTAGACTGAATTTGACATTTTTCTCCATCTATTAAGTCCTTCCCAAGGACCTGGTTATTATTATTATTAAACTTGTATGCCACCTGATTCTCAGTGGCTGTGTGTGTGTGGGGGGGGGGGTGTTTCACAATAATAAAAGAAGTTACTATAAAATCAGTAAAAGGTAAAATATAAAGGTGACCAGTGCAACAGACCAGATGGAAGTGAGGAAGCTCACTGGTCTATACATAGCCTGTACTTTTGTAAGCCTATGAAATAGCAGGGGAAGTGACCCAATTAATGCATAAAGTTTTATGAAGACCTTGTTTCTCCAGCAATTTATTTATTAAATTTAGTAAACACTATGTCATAAAAAGGAGAATTATAAAACATAAATATGGACATAATATTCAAGCACATGCCATTTTCCCCAAGAACTGGGGGTAAAGTAGCTCTCCCTTTTTTCCATTCTGCAGAAAATTTGCTTTTGTAATCTCATCCTGAAGCGTTCAAATCTTATTAAGTTGCCTGCTTGGTAAACTGAGGTGAAGGGCTTAATCCTGATTTCTGAGAGTTCCAAATGAATGTCCAAGTTTGTTTGAGCGAGGAAATATGGAACCCAGATACCCAAATCAATTATTAGTTCACAGATTACCACTGAAATACAAAGAACGTATTGTGTATAATAATCTTGAGGAAAGGGCATACCTGTCCTTAAACCTTAATTGACTTGCACAACTCAGCCACGTCTTCGTCTTTAACAAAGTAGTAAATTCATGGTATCAGTGAACTGACAGCACTTGTCAAGACATTTTTCCCTTTAATTCAGCCATACAGGTTCTATTTTAATAATGCACAATTAAATTGCATTCAGCTTCATCACATCCATCTGATTTCATTAGAGTTCTTCAGCATGGAGACAAAACAATTCAGTAATACCATACCCATGCAATGCCCAGCAGCCAGGGGCAGGAAATCAAATATTTAGCAGGTATTGAATTACATTTTTCTCCAAAGGCTGTGCTGAGGACAATAATGTCTTTATGAGGTCATCCTCCAGTCAACATTATTTGTTTGGATGGTTCTTGAAAACCAAATGTTATGACTAGATTTCAGGGATTATTTTAGGGCTACCAGAACTAGACCACAGAAATTCAAGTACGGAAATGGCAAAAGGGAAATATATAAAATGATGCCATCTAGTGATAGTGCAGATTTTTGTAATTCAGACATGATATCCTGAGCTATGTTCAGTAGGAAAGGGAAAATTATTTGTGCATATTGTCCATTTATTAACACTACTTACATTCCCTTTATATGGGAATGTCCAATATTCTGACCAATAGCAGTATTACAAGATCTTCCACATCATCCACTATTTGAGATTAATTTAATAGGGGATGTTTGGAGTTCTATCTGCAGGTAAAGCTCCATCACTAAGCCATCTATTCTGAGCAAGGTCAATTTTAGTGAAAGACCAAATGCCCTCAGTAATTTGGAAGAAGTAGGGAATATATTTAAATACTGGATACTCTTTATTGAATACACCAATTTAATTTTCAATTACAAAATCATTCAAAGTTTAGGCCTCATCTACTCCAACTCAATCTTAACAAGAGTCATCTGTTGTGAGATGGGTGGCTATGTAAATAACAATAAATGAAATAAACATGACAAAACCTAAAATTCTCTCTTTCCATTCAAAGCCTGCTGATATTTTCTCCTGCCTGTGAACTAGCAGTGTTAAATACCTTGTTTCTAACTTCCTAGAAGGTTATTTGCTATTCCCCGAAGCTAAATGATTCCCACAGCATTCATAGAACAAACCAAGGGCATCAGGAACAATAGGGGGAAATAGATTTTATAGAATCTTAAATTTGGGGATGTTGTCAACTATACTTGTGAGTCTGCTGGAACCATGGTACTGTAATCAAAACTGCTGTGGCCTCAGATATTGATGAACATAGTCAGTAAAATACTATTATTAATCTCTCCCACTAGAACAGGGAAACACAAAGGCTAGTAATAACAATAAAAAAATCTAACTTAAATAATGGTGGTTCAATTATGAAATAGGCCTGAACCTGATAGGAAATCTATTTTTAATTACAATGAGTTTGGTTGCTCTTTTTTACTGTTAATATATACCTATGAGCAAATGTGAACCAAGATTTTTATAGTAATAAATACATAAAAAGCATTAGAATAGAAAATGCAGGGGTGAAAACAGGATAAAAAGAAAAATAGAGAAGAAAATATAAGTATATAATAAAGAAAAAGAAATTACTTTCCCATTCATCACAAGTATAAAAATTTTAGCAACTAATCACTTTCTCTTAAAATACAACAAATGATATCTTCCCATAAATCAGCTCTTATCTATAAATAAATCTTTAAAGTCTTAACATTCAGACCTGGTCCACAAAAGCTCATTACAAGGAAAAACAAGGTATCTATTTTAACCATGATCAAATAAATCAACTTTATATTCCTTCCTATTACTTTTAACTTGATCTGGAATCACTTCAAATGTTCTAGAACTTGGAGGGTTTTTTCATATTTTTTTTGTTGCTTCTCACAAAATTCTTCAAACTTTAACAAGTCTCTTTTATAAATTCAGTATAGGAAAATTATCCAGATCATTCCTTTGGTATGTTATTATTAATATATAAACTAGTTTTATTTGTATATCCAGTGTAGCATTCTTTTTCCGTATCATTTCTGTAGCCTGTTATTTTTAAATCCACTTTCAGATCAGTCTGTCTCTTGTCTAGTAAACTTCCATAATTTGTAAACACAATCTACCTATAGATGCAGCCACTCACAAAATTAACTTTTAAGTCCATTGTTTACAAATATCCATCAATACATCCAATTTTAAAGCATTTCATTCCATTTTCTATTAGTAAATCAATCAATCAATCAGAATAGAGCTGGAAGAGACCTTGGAGGGCTACTAGTCCAACAGGAGACCCTATACCAGTGATGGCGAACCTTTTAGACACCGAGTGCCCAAACTATGTGCGTACATTTCCAAAGGTGAACACATGTGCATGTGCAGACATGCATGAATGTGCACATGCGCAGACATGCACGCATGCACAACAGATCCAAAAGCCGGTGGAAGGCTGGGCATCCCAACACCGGCAGCGCGACAAGAGCTATTCCTTTCGTGAGCTTGTCATTTGCAGGGAAACAGAAGCTCATGAAAGAAACGCCATGGAGAACTGACCTGGGGCAACGGTGTGCATGCCAGCAGAGAGGGCTCTGCATGCCACATCTGGCACGTGCCATAGGGTCACCATCACAGCCCTATATCATTTCAGACAAGTGATGGTCGAATCTCTTCTTAAAAAACTCTAGTGATGAAGCCCCTACGATTTCTGAAGGCAAGCTGTTTCTCTGGTTAATTGTCCTCACCGTTAGGAAGTTTCTCCTTAATTCCAGATTGCTTCTCTCCTTGATTAGTTTCCATCCATTTTTTCTTGTCCTGCCCTCTGGTGCTATGGGAAATAAATTGACCCTTTCTTCTTTGTGGCAGCCTCTCAAATACTGGAATATTACTGTCATGTCATCCCTAGTCCTTCTTTTCTCTAAATTAGCTAAACCCAAATCCTGCAACCATTCTTCATGTTTTAGTCTCCAGGCCTTCAATCATCTTTGATACTCTTCTTTGCATTTTTTCCAAAGTTTCAACATTTTTGTAATGTGGTGACCAAAACTGGCAACAGTATTCCAAGTGTGGGCTTACTAAGACTTTATAAAGCAGTACTAATACTTCATGTGATTTTGATTTTATGCCTGTTTATACAAACAAGGATTGTATTAGTTTTTCTGGCTGCTGCCACACACCGCTGGCTCATATTTAAGTGATCATCCAATAGGACTCCAAGGTCCCTCTCAGAGTTAGTTTTTGAGCCAGGTTTTGCCTAATCTGCCTAAGTGTAAAAGTATGCTTTTCTCCACATTAAATTTGTTGTTGAATAGGGGCCATTTTTCAAGTCGCGTCAAGATTTTTTGGATCATGAGCTTGTCTTCTGGGGTATTGGCTATTCCTGCCAGCTTAGTGTCTTCTGCAAATTTGATGAGATCCCCTTCTATTCCCTCATTTAAGTCATTTATGAATGTAAAATGGAACCCTATGGTATCCCACTTACTTCCTTCCATATAGATGTAGTGTCATTAAGGACTCGTTGAGTATGGTTTGTCAGCCAGTTACAAATCCATCTGGTAGTGATAGTGTCTATCCAGGGGTGAAATGTAAAATGCATTACTACTGGTTCTGTGGTAGTTACTACCGATTCTGCTTGGGGGGTGGGGCGGGGTAATGTGACTTGGTGGGCGTGGCCAACTTTTTTTTTTTAACTTTTAAAAGTATTTTTTCTAATGCTTTGAAAAGCCTCTGCCAATTAGGCAACTCAGCTGGGATCGTCAGAGAGGCTTTTTTTATAAAAATGCTTCTCTGCTGATCAGGCAACTCAGCTGGGATCGTCAGAAACTTTTCAAAGCATTTTTTTTTACCACCTCTTCGGCCAAGAGGTTGCAGAAAAAAAGGCTTTGAAAAGCCTCTGAGGATCCCAGCTGAGTTGCACAATCATCAGAGGCTTTTTTTTTAACCTTTAAAAGCATTTTTTCATCAGAAGAGGTTGTAGAAAAAATGCTTTTAAAAGTTAAAAAGAAAAGCCTCTGATGATCATGCGACTAAGATGAGCGTGGGGGAGGGGGGGCACAGGGATTTTTGCTACCAGTTCTCTGAACCACCCGCCGCCATCGCTACCTGATTGGGCGATCAGGTCCAAACCGGGAGCATTTCATCCCTTTGTCTATCCCATATTTTTCCAGCTTACCAAGAAGTAGGTTGTGGTCTACTTTGTCAAATGCCTTGCTGAAGTCTAAGTATACTAAGTACACAGCATTTCACTGGTCTATTAATTTAATCACTTTGTCAAAGAATTTAAATCAAATTTAAGTGTTCGTTTATCAATTGTAATCTTTAAGAATGTACTCTAATCTCCTTTAGTCTCCAACCTTCAAAATTGCACTGGTTTTTCTTTTTCTTTTAAAAAAAAAACACATTTTCAAACAGGAGGGATTTTTATAATTAATTTCAAAATCTCATTTTAAATCCACCTGGACCCTTAGACTGCCTGTAACTTTCCAAAATCAACATTATAGTCACACATTCACTGCTTATTCAGAAAAACAAAAGTGGATTATTTTAAGCCCTTCCTTAAACTTGTTTAAAATTTCTTTCAATAAAGATTGAAGGAAACTCACCTGGTGTTTTCAGACTTGTCAATCCAAAGTTCCATATATGTAGTCCTTGACTTATGGCCACAATTGAGCCCAAAATTTCTGTTGCTAAGCGAGACAGTGATTAAGTAAATTTTGTCTCATTTTAAGATTTTTCTTGTCCCATTTGTTAAGTGAATCACTGCAGTTATTATATAAATGACATGATTAAGTAAACTTGGTTTTCCCATTGACTTTGTTAGGTCACAAAAAGTGATTACATGATCCCAGGACACTGTAATTGTCATGAGTCAGTTGCCAAACATCTGAATTTTGATCACATGACCATGGAGATATAGCAAGTGTGAAAAGCAGTCATAAGTCATTTTTCAGTGCTGTTGTAACTTTGAATGGTCACTAAATGAACTATGTAAGTCAAGGAAAAAGCGGTTAACAATTCATAAAACTGACTAGAAAAGAAGAATTATAAAAACCATAAATTTGTCCATAAATGCACCAACTGTGGTTTGAGTGAAGATGACATTCTCTCGTCTCTTCTGCAGTATCCTCGTGAGGAGCAACTGTCTGGAGCATTGTGGGTGATCTCAAGTCTTCTCCTTTTCTGGAGAATTACAGGGTCGCTCTACTTATTAGCTCATCATTCTGCCATGGTAGTTAGCTCTGCATTCAGTGGAACAATCTTCACTATTTCTTCCCCAGAAGTCCAGCAAATGTGGGGCAAGGTTGGGAATTTGTGCTACAACAACATCCAAGGAAGAGACTTATAACTTAGATTATTATTTCATTAGTTCATAACTAGCAAATATTACCAGTCCCCTTGCAGAAATGCTCAAGCTCACAGTGATTCCACATAACTTTTCTTTTATTTAAACAATGATAATCATTCATTCTTTCATTCATTCATACCTATGCACTAGTTCCACTGGCTTCCAAATATTTTCATGGATTTCTATTTTTAAAAAGTGCAATGGACCTCAACAGCTTTACAAAGTAGAAATTAAGCTTTTACTGCCCTCTTGTGCTGAAGCCATCAACCACAACACAATTCAAAAAAAGTTAAGTCACTAAAATCAAAGATCCGATCTAGTGATTAAGGAATTGGACTTGGAATCTTGAATTCTTGCTTTAGGCACCAAAGCTAATTGCCCCAATGAGTTTCCCTCAGCACTAGGAAGAAGGCAGCCACAGCAAATCACTTCTGAAAATTGCCTGAACTTGTCCATGTACCAATAAAGGAGAATAGGGTTGAAATGAGAGGTCCTTGGTGCTCTCTGAGCTTGCTTGTTTTCTTGCAGACATTTCATTACCAAAACTAGGTGACATTATTGCTAGCAGATATTCTCCTTTATTAGTACCACATATGGGTGTCAAACACTTCAGAACCAGCATTGATGATGTTACTTAGTTTGGTAATGAAAAGAAGCAAGCTCAGAGAGCACCAAGGACCCTCACTTGTCCATGGGGTTGCCAGGAATCAAGACTGAGAAGCAATCTTTATTATGGTCCCAGACCAACATTAATCAAGACTGATTATCAGCCTTCCTTCATTCTCTCAGATTGTGCCTATTTTATTTAATTTATGCATCTTATACTTTTAAGAATATTATCAACTGTTTCAAGTATTATTTATTATTTAGTGTGTGGCATACAATGTCAGGGAAATCTACACATGCTAGACACACAATGCAGTCCTGACAGCCTAAAACACTAGTTGAGTCTGTTCAGCGCTTAAACTGCTCCTAACCATGGTGCACCATGGAGGGGCCGAACTAGCTTTACCCCTGACTGTTTCAAGTATTTACTAAAATAGCATATAATGCAAATAAATATGCAAGAGAAATTTTCCATAATTTTCAGCCATCATAGTTGAATACATCTATGTGACACCAAGAATATATGCCTCC